>OU612086.1:5000000-10000000 GCA_914767735.1 Anoplius nigerrimus
ACCTTGGTTACAGAAAGATCGGCGCTGACTTATCGACCAAATAAATGTCAGAGGATAGCCTATAGACCGACGATTGTCGAGTCGGCTCTAATAATTGGCCGACTATCTTCGATATGTCGGACAAGCCCCGACCCTCTTTCCGATTCAGTCGACCGAACACGATCCGGAAATGCGAAACGGAAATTGCCAGTTCGGCCTTCCTTCCACTCGCGGATATTTTCCTGTTGACGACCGCCATATTTTGCACGGTGGATCGCATTCCGGGCATTTTCGAATTCACCTGTTCAGAAGTGGCCGCCTCTTAACCAGAGTGGCCCGTTGACTCACTTCTCGGGCGTAAAGATACATAAAGTTCGTACATTTGAAGCGGAACGGCAGAAAAGGCATTTGAGAAAAAAAAACGACAATTTTTAAACGGTAAGTAAGCTGGTAAAGCGTAAGTCAAAGTTACTTTGTATTGACTCTTCGTTTTATTATTGTATCTGACGTAAGCCAAAACCCGTCGACGTCCTCAAATATTTGACTCGCAGTCCGACCACTCTCGTAATTAGCACAATTTTCGTAATAGAATTCCGTTCTGACTCTACGTTCATTAGTGTCGAGCAAAGCGTGTACCAGAAGTGTTAGGTTATGTCCGCCACTTTTTCGCGGGCTCACTCTCATTCCCACTCATGCCAATTCGCGCCCCGCGACCGTAAAGACTGGCGACATTCCAATTGATAAAACAATTACATCCCGTTTCATTACACTGACCCACCCCTGCCAAAGTGAACGTTTAACGAACCTCAAAACTTTGACTTACGGACCACTCTCATTACCTGTACAATTTATGGATCGAAACTCTGCGACGCGAGTTAATTTCGAATTGAGCGAGTGGCGCGAAATGTTAGGTTATGTCTGGCCGAAATTTTGTCGCGACTCATTCTCATTTCGTCGCTCGCCCATTCTCTTTGGCACGGAGTCTGTCTGACGCGAAGGAAGGCACGTGACAGGAACCGGAGAGAGGCCCGCTTAAATCTGAATGCGAGGCCGATTGTGCGCGGAGAAAATGGAACGTGCCCGTTAAGTCTGACAAATCGCGACTGGCGTATGATTAAATTGCCGCGGATGTTGGCCGGATTGCCATAAACGCGAATTTCGCTGTCGGGGGCCCAGCGAGGATTTCTGCCCATCGGCGAAAGCCGGCATTCAACGGACGGATTAAACGAGGCATTCCGTTCAAAAATGACTGACGCCCCCGCACGGACGGCGAAACGTTTACGAAATTTGTTGCACGACAGGCCTCGCACTGCGCATACGATTTTACGTACGTGAGGACTTTCTCTTCCGCTCTATCGATTCTCGATTTAACGGCTGCGGCACGAAACGTTTCGCACTTAGGTACTCGGAGAACTTCCGCCATATCAGCTTTTCATTTATAATGCAAGAGGGTGTCATGTGTGCAGTTGAAATTGTTAAAATACTGAAATACGGTATAGTTCCTAAAAGTATAGCTTTTGCTTCCCGCAACTTTGACTTCCCTGTTATTTAATTTTATATTATTATTTAATATTAATGATAAATTAGTTTATATATTTTATTTATATTATTTTTCTGCGTTACGACTGAAATTATTAAAACGATGGCATAAACTTTAGAAATCTGAATCCGAAACCAACAATTGAAATAACTTATAAAAACATTTCTATATTAAAAAAATTAAATATTACATAAATAAAAGGCTTAACCCACGTTAATCATAAATTATATGATGTTTCATTTTTCTTCAAATATGGAGTTACATCACTTTCAAAATGGACAGTAATTACTTAATCCAAATAATATAACAAAAATATAACACTAAAATCCGAGGAAAAAAGATGAAGATCCAGTAAAAGGAATACACGATCACCCATAAATTCGTGATCCCATTCCACTCCATTCCACGAGTGACTAGCAAACATAACCTTGTCGCGACTCAACGAAACAGGCCTTTAAGCGTCCCGCGGTCGGAGATAGACATCGGAACTTATTTTTACGAACCCATTAGGCCCGATCCCTGCGGCCCAAACGTTTTGTCGGCCTCTTAGCCACCCCCCTCGGAAGGGGCGACCACTGGCCACCCCTGCGAATGCGACGCTGTAAATACGCCGCCTTTCTCCGCATTGCGTGTCCGCCGCCATAATCGGCCGGCAAACATGTCGACCGTATCGCGCGAAAGAGCCGATGCCAGAATGTAGGATACGTTTTTGCCCCGCGAACGTCGGACGCGGAAAATGCGAGAATTGCGAGAATCGCGAGAATGGGGAAAATTGCAAAAATTGCGCTCAACGATCGTTCGCGGAACAGAGGGAGTCGTTCCGATGAAAGTGCGCGGGAGGAAACGATCCTGCCCGAGGTCGATGACTGTTATCGAACGCTGGGACGGCGAAACGAATGACGGGCAGAAAGTAATGGGACTCCGCAGCGAGTAAATTGCGCTAATTGGGCGGCGGATAATTTGTGGAGCGCGGGGACCGGCAGGCACTGAGTAAATATGTGCAATCGCATATTGCCCCCGAAGAAAATTATGGTAATTCGGGCGAGAGGAATAATTGTGTCTCGCGCAAGTCCTTGCGCTTGCCGAGCCGTTAATAATGGAAAATGATTAACGCGCGGAGGCCTACCGAACTTAATGATTTTCGATAGACAAATTCGGTAAATAAGCATTTTTTCATTGCTAGCACTTGTTTCAGTTATGGCTAATAGAATAAGTATAAAATGGGAAAATTATTAGTCTTTCATTTGTTTACCAGAATCGTTAATAATAAAAACTTCTTCAGAGTATCAAAACTAGTATGTGCAAGAATATAAATTAGTCACTCTTCGCTGATGACCACACAATGTTATATTTTTGCGGATGAATAAAAATATAAAAATTAGGTATTCTGCCCAGGCAATGTTCAGGATTTGTTTTAAAAAAACAGTCCTTCTTAACGCGCTAAGATAGAATGACATACAAACAACTTTTGACCGAAGCTCGCCAGAATCGTTAATGGCGAAAAATGGTTAAAACATGGAAGCCTATCAAAGCGAGTAGCTGTAACAGGAGCGTATAAATTAGCGTCACTTTCGACCGACAGCCGCATCAAGATTCGACTCACCCCCGGTTTCGTGACGTGTTTTTCTACTTTCGTGCTGAAAACGAGGAAATTTGAATATTCCGGAGCACGAAAATTTTGCAGCCCAGCTACGGGGCAACTTCTCGCTCGGGGTCGTTCAACTCGCGATGCTCTCTTCGAGTTCGGGATATTCGGCCGTTTTCGGAACTGGAACGGCTTCGAGACAAAGGAAAAACAACGTTCCAGTCTCCTAATCCGATTTAGCGCGGCGAGCTGTTAGCTCGGAATCGATCGATTCTCATTTTTTCGCGGACGAAACGATCGTTGCTTGTTATTGAAATCGGGTGGTCAAGTTCAGACGATTCGAACTTCGCGACGTAAGGCGTCGGATGACGCGTATGTAACGATATGTGCCCATAATTATCAAAGTGGTCTACTTAAGTCAAGATTTAGAAAAAAAAATTACATTGAATAAATTTAGTGTAAACAAATGTGGTGTGAAATTACTGATAAACTCATTTTTTTTTAAATCTTGGCTTAGACCACTTTTATAATTATGGGCACATATGTATCGTAGGTGTGCGTATGAATTATAAATCACATGGTGCATATGTGAGATATCGAAGGAATGGAAAATATAATCTGAATTAGGACGCGTTGAAACATTATTGAAACAAAATTATATACACTGTCGAGAGAATGCGTATGTTTGACAATCTTGGGGGAATATTAAGGTTGGCGTGGTGGTAGAAGAAACCAGATTAAGATATGAAAGTGAAGTGCGAATTGACCGAGTGTTCTATTTAATCATGATATCTGAGTGAATTATACAGATTCAGCGTCAAATATGATTTTCACTGTGAAAAGAATATTTGTTTCCAGACGTTTGGGATTGAAACTATTCTGATTTATATTTAAACTTTCTGTTTGTTATATTGGTATACAATGTAGAACTGAGCTGATATTACACAGTTTAATATAAATATTTCAGACATCTGTATACATAGTAAAGATCCATGATATTTCCACATGAAGGATATTTAAGTAATTAACACCAATATAGTTTGAATTCATCAATCCCTGTACTTAAGTAAACTATATTATTCCATCAACTCAATTTGCTGCTTGACAGGATTTCATTTCTTTATCTCATAATTGACCATATCTCAAAAAAGCAATAATTTATGTACATCCTACCTTTCCTTTCTATCAACCGCGTATTCCCACATTTCGAGTACCGCTCTCGACTGTTCGAAAGGAAAAAGATTTCGTTCGCTCTCGCGATTTGCCGGGCATCGAGCAGCGCAAATGTTTATTGCATGCCTCGCCGTGAGATCGATCGTTGTTTTCCTTATGAATTAACTAGCGAGCGCCGGTTAGAGTCCGATGCCGCGATCGATGCCTCGAACTGACTCGCTATCGAGAATACATAGGCCTGCACACGGCCGTTCGAACGTACGAACTCGTACAGGCTCCCGTCGATGCGGTCACGTACGAGCCTGTTTACATATGCGAGGAAATGTGCCGCGGTTCGGTGGCAAACGACTTTGAAATTTCTTTCTTCCGCCGGTAAGCGACAGACTTCCTTAGCTCGTTACGCCATTAGGCTATTCGATCTGGCGGGATATGGTCTAAGGTTTTATTAACGAACGTAAATCTCAATCGAGAGATGCTTCTATAGTGAAGTTCGATACACTGAAGTCAAATTTGAAATTTCTTTCATTCACCGGTAAGTGAAAGACTTTCTGAACTTGTTACGCCATTAGGCTATTCTACCTGATGGGATATGGTCTAAGGTTTTATTAACGAACGTAAATCTCAATCGAGAGATGCTTCTATAGTGAAGTTCGATACACTGAAGTCAAATTTGAAATTTCTTTCATTCACCGGTAAGTGAAAGACTTTCCGAACTTGTTACGCCATTAGGCTATTCGATCTGATGGGATGTGGTCTAAGGTTTTATTAACGAACGTAAATCTCAATCGAGAGATGCTTCTATAGTGAAGTTCGATAAACTGAAGTCAAATTTGAAATTTCTTTCATTTACCGGTAAGTGAAAGACTTTCTGAACTTGTTACGCCATTAGGCTATTCGATCTGATGGGATATGGTCTAAGGTTTTATTAACGAACGTAAATCTCAATCGAGAGATGCTTCTATAGTGAAGTTCGATACACTGAAGTCAAATTTGAAATTTCTTTCATTCACCGGTAAGTGAAAGACTTTCCGAACTTGTTACGCCATTAGGCTATTCGATCTGATGGGTTGTGGTCTAAGGTTTTATTAACGAACGTAAATCTCAATCGAGAGATGCTTCTATAGTGAAGTTCGATAAACTGAAGTCAAATTTGAAATTTCTCTCATTCACCGGTAAGTGAAAGACTTTCCGAACTTGTTACGCCATTAGGCTATTCGATCTGATGGGATGTGGTCTAAGGTTTTATTAACGAACGTAAATCTCAATCGAGAGATGCTTCTATAGTGAAGTTCGATACACTGAAGTCAAATTTGAAATTTCTTTCATTCACCGGTAAGTGAAAGACTTTCTGAACTTGTTACGCCATTAGGCTATTCGATCTGGCGGGATATCGTCTAAGGTTTTATTAACGAACGTAAATCTCAATCGAGAGATGCTTCTATAGTGAAGTTCGATAAACTGAAGTCAAATTTGAAATTTCTTTCATTCACCGGTAAGTGAAAGACTTTCCGAAATGTTACGCCATTAGGCTATTCGATCTGATGGGATATGGTCTAAGGTTTTATTTACGAACGTAAATATAAATCGAGAGATGCTTCTAAAGAGACTGAAGTTTGAAATATTCTATCGAAAGTATTGTGCGAAGCAAAATATGGAAGTTTGATTGAATAAAGTTAAATTTGAAATTTCATTCTTCCACCGATAAGCAATAGGCTTCCTTAGCTCATTACGTCATTAGCCTATTCGACCTGGTGGGATATGGTCTAAGGTTTTATTAACGAACGTAAATCTCAATCGAGGGATGCTTCTATAGAGAGTGAAGTTCAAAATATTTAATCAAAGGTAATGTGTGAAACAATTTATATGGAAATTTGATAGATTGAAGTCTTTGAAATTTCTTTCATCCGCCGGAAAGCAATAGACTTCGTTAACTCGTTGCGCTAGTTAGGTTATTCGATCTAAGAATTTATTGACGAACGAAAATCTCAATCGAGGGATGCTTCCATAGAGAGTGAAGTTCGAAATATTCGATCAAAGGTAGTGTGCGAAGCAAAATATGGAAGTACTTGACCCAAGCAAAGGCCGACTTTGTTGGTTAATTGCCGTTTATGGTTTTCATTCATTTGGCTCAACGCTGGTGGAACATTTCGAATTGAAGCACGGACGAATGCTTTCATATAGAGCATCCGAATTTAAATTCGGAATTTTTCAATTAGAAGTGGTATGTATGGTTATCGTCAAATGGAAGGTGGTAATTTGTTTGCTCGCCCTCGATTTTCATTTATTTACCTCAGTAGACCTTTCATTTTGAATATTATTATCGTTATATGAAGACAGGATTAAATGTTGAAATATTGTATTGAAGAGAGATAAAATATGACGATTGGCAATTTGTGCCTATAAGAGAGTTAGTCGTCGCCTGTACGAAAAATGTTTTAATTGCACGTTATGAATATTGAAGTCGATGTAATGTCGCAGTCGTAATTTTATGTGACATTTCTAAATTGATATAATATTCACAGACAAATCTTCTCGTTTTCGACGGAACGAAGTTCCTACATTCAAATGTTCGGCCGACGTAATATTTGAATCTCATACTCTAACCTTAACTTCCAGTAAAATTTTGAGCGCAAACATAAAAAGATCGACGGAATTAAAAATGATGAAATTATCACAAACTTCGTAATAGGCTTAGTCTTAAGCCGCTGAATTATTTCTTGGAAAAACTGACTCTGCGTAACCCGAAGCATGATGTACTTCCACAACGAATCGACTGCATTTAAGCCGAAAATTTGAAATGCTGCCGACGTAAGCTCTTAACGTTAGATCAGTTCTTTAATCATCCACGGAATTTTTTAATGTTTTCCAAGTAGATCAAACTGAACATGGATGTTATAATCGCACGTTACGAAGTTTTGTAGTGGACTTGAGTTGATCTTGATTTTGCGTAACGTTTCCAGATTGATCTCGACAACTCGATCTCGGATTGATATAGGGCACGTGACGATCGATCCTCGGGCCGACAAAAAAAGTCCTTTCGATCGTCGCGCGAGAAGTCACGTAAAGATTTCTATCGGCGTAGGGACGGTAGCGATAAGAAAGTTTCCTTAACGAGGGGGCTTTAATTATTTCATTATTCGCGCAGCTGCCATTCGCTACCGTCGATTGCAGCTTGTCACGACTCGGCCATAATACGGGGTGGGCAACGAAATTGTAAGCGGCCGGTAAACAGAAATCATGCGAACTCGCACGGAAGCCATAAGTCAAGAATGTCCTTGCGCTAATTATTTCGTGAATTATGTCTATTGGGCTTCGTCGATACTTTTCTACAGGTAGAACTAATTCAAACACTCTGCGGTAATTGTCAAAGTGAAACTATAAATTAATCCAATACGCTAAACAATGTATAATATTGTGCTTTTGGCGAATTCGGTCAGTGTTATAATTAGTATACTTCAATGATTTTTAACCGAAAAACATTGAATTCAAGTATTCAAGTTAAAGATGATATAATTTAATTGAACAATGTATATTGGGAATTATATTTGTTACGTTTATATTATTATATTTATTTAAGTATACAATGACTACTATTGAAAAACTGCTTTAAAAATTTTAGTATTTATGTCAAATGCACGGTGTCTATTATTTAGATCATTATTACCAAAGGGAAATAAGCATTATCTGGTCCGATTTCTGTAATTCAGTGTTACTTTGACGCACAACAACGACATTATCTAATCGATCTGCCGGCAAATGAATTGGCCTGACCGGCAATTTCGATTTCATTTCGCTCGCCGGACGACGGAAATACGCCTGATGATGGATGCGTGACGTTCAAAGAACGAAAGGACCTTGCCACCCTTTCGCAGCTCGCTCCAGATTTCTTTATTTAGATCGGTTACACGCAGTTACGTGATCGTTATGCGGTGTATAATTTCGTACTCGTAATACGTAAGGGATTATCGAGTGGCAAATAACGGGCAATTTGATGCGGAGGACAGAATGTTTCTCGTATTCGGCCGTCATTATTTTACATTCAATCGTTACACGTTTCATTCTGTTCGGACATTTACGCATTCCATTACGTGTCATTCGTCAGTGAGGTTAGGTCAAGTCGGGCACAGTCGAACAAAGTTTGAATGTCTTTTGAAAATTCTGAATGAGCCATTCGATAGCTTTCAAAAAAAGAAGATTTTTTGTAAATTTTCAACTTTGTATCTCCACCTTGGGGGCAGGGGAGGGTAAAATGTACTGCTTGCTTCTTCCGAATTTTCTTCGAATCTAGAGATGCTTTGTGTTATTTTCAGGGTTTTAGGGAGCAAAGCAGTACATTAGCCCCCATTTAATACATATTTGACTGGCATATCTTTATAATATGACATTGGGCGATCAAGAAAGGGTACTGCGACCTAAGTTACACATAGTTAAAGACAGTAGACCCATCCCAACGGCTTTTATGGACATTTTCTTGACAAAGGCTCATGTTAGCTCTCAAAAATACTGAAAATGTACCCTGCTGCGAATGTCAAAATATTAATAACTCCTGTGTAAGGATGTTTCGTATTTTCATCTCGTTTATGTCAGTCCGATGAATTTGTATTATGAGCGCTTCATTATTTCAACATTATCCTCACGGGTGTACATTACATCATAATTTGTAATTTATCAATTTCACGCTACATTTATCATATTAACATCACATTTTATTTCCATAAACCATGTTAATAAAATTACCACCCCATAATTTTCGTATGTCAGCGATAAATTTACGCTTGACAGCCCATAGAATTCCATCAAAGAAATCAAAAATGCACCATTCTATAATCCTCAATTATTTTTCATGCCTGAAGGTAGCATCATACTCTGTTTCCGCATATACCACCACCCTGAACTCCTCACATACCTCAACCAACCCACAAATTTCCCTGTAACATTCCAAGCATATCTAACCCTCCAACCCATAAAAACTACTCCCACAAGACTCATGGCACTTTTCTCGCATCGCCAAACCGTAACTTCCGGTCCCGATGCCATTCGTATCATCGCGAACGGACTCGCGAACAGTCATTGTCCGTATCCGTAATATTCGTGCGTCACGTGACGATCGTAAATTCTCGCTCGGCAAACCGTTCGAATTCGTCGAATGGCCGTGCCTCGCCAACGAAAGTGCTAATGCGACATTTGAATGTCGGTAGGAGTCACGAAAGTGTCCCGTCGTCCTCCGGGAGAAGACCAGGAGGGACGGGTGAGGGTGGGTATGGGGGCGGGGGGGGGGGGGCGAATGGTCGACGGGGTCCTGACTAATTTATGAGGATCCCGATCGATGTCGGCCGACATCTCGGAAATTCAGGTCGCGCCGGGTTCGAAACAGGAAGTTCGGTATCTTCGTTCATCGTTCGCAGACTGGCGGGCGCCCACTGAATTCTCTGATTAGCGAAACGCATGCGTGGCTCGATATTCGACGTATAACGCGAGACGGTATTCGAGCACTCGTCATTGAATGTTTCCACAGGCAGGCCGCGTTCGCATGAGCGCGCGCATGTGTGCGTAGTATAGTCTTTCAACTCTCTCCACGCGTCGCGGGCGCAGACGACGTTCGTCGGTCTAATAATATCGCGGCTAGGTTAAACACGGCGCCGTCTTGTTATTGTGCATGAGCCGTTTGTTTTGAGAGCGACGTAAGTCACTCGCGCTTGAGGGGAGTTCGAGGTACGTTGAGACTTGCAGAGTACGGGGTAAGGTGGGAGAGATGATTTTTGGGGAGTTATGGCAGAAATGATGTTGGGTTTTTGGAGAGGGAAGGGTGGCTGTATGCTGATGTGATGTATGTACGATTTTGTAGACGAATTTATAGGCGCAGATCTGGTCCCGTAATATTTTTCGGATTTAAATTGTATATAAGTTAGACAATTAGCCAGCAAGATCTGATATATTATACTGAATGGAAATACATAGGACATACTTGTGGCATCTTCTCCAGTAACATTTAAATTTTTTCACAACTTTGATACGAGTATACAATTTAGCATGTCTCATCTTTCTCTAATTTAAGTACTATAAAAATAAATTCAACTGAATCTATCGTTCATATCATGCTTTCCCATGATACATTAGTTATTCTCTGCATTTTCTTACCTCACCAACCAAAAAATATTGTCACACCCATTGCTTAGAAAGATCAAAAAATCATTCTGCGCTCAAATGTTCTAATTTACCAATGCAAAGATGAGACCGCACGCATCAATTGCTAAAGTCACGAAAACACTCCAATGAAATCTATAATGAGACAAACGATTCCGTGACACTACTGACTTTCCGCTCAAACTTCGTATCTTACTACCGCAAAAATAAATCTCCCTTGATTCTAACACCCGCAAGAACATTCTAGATTCCTCCAACCTCGACGTACCTAAAACGGCGAAACTCTGTCTGTCTCAGGTTTGACCTCCAGGCTCCTTAAGGCATGGCCAGCAGCACGGAGGACTACGGCTCGGAATTGCAGGAGCTGCAGTGGGGCGGCGGTAGCGGATCTCACTTCCTGCGCAGCGGGTCTCATTTCCTGCGAAGCGGGACGGGCGGCTGCTACGAGGCGGAGGACCTCGAGCCCACCAGCCGGCATCATGGTCAGCACAGGGGCTACTACAGTCCGCCGGGCACCAGCTACACTATCGTCGAGAGGCCGCCCAGCGCGCCCCATCATCATTCCTCGCACACCACACCCTACAGGCACAGAGGACATGCCGCCGGTGGTGCTGGCGCTATCTCACCGGAACAAGTACTCAGGTGGGTCTCTTCGTCATGGGCATCAGCCGCGGGACGTAGCTTTATGGTCTAGTTCGTGGGGAGCTCGAACCACAGCTGGAGCACTGCGTAGATTCGAGTTGATAGAAGAAGACTGTCTGTGGAATCATCCACGTATGACGTACTTGTACAAGGTGCTATTGGACAGGGTTGGGGTAGGATTGTACAATTGTTGTACAGTGGGGTTGTACGGAAGAAGGATTGGGGAGAGTTGATAGTAGCAGCAGTATGAATCCTCGTACGTGTTGCGGAAGAATTGAGGGTGTGATGGTGCTGCTACTATCTGATCAGTACTCGGGTTATTTCGTCGTAGAAGGGATTATTGTGCACCCTGAGCGAAGTTGGTATCAGTCGTGCGAGAGTTTAGAGTTTTAATTGGGGCTAGCCTTGGGTAGATTCGAATTGATAGAGGAAGACTGTCCTCTGTGGAATCATCCACGTATGACGTACTTGTACAAGGTGCTATTGGACAGGGTTGGGGTAGGATTGTACAATTGTTGTACAGTGGGGTTGTACAGTAGAAGGATTGGGGAGAGTTGATAGTAGCAGCAGTATGAATCCTCGTACAGGTTGCGGACCAGTACAGGATGCTGATGGTGCTGCTACTATCTGATCAGTACTCGGGTTATTTCGTCGTAGAAGGGATTAGTGTGTACCCTGAACGAAGTTGGGATCAGTCGTGCGAGAGTTTATAGTTTCAGTTGGGGCTAGCCTTGGGTAGATTCGAGTTGATAGTATTTGCACTACATTGTGATTCCTCGCACATCGTGTTGTACAGGCATAGAGGACATGGCGATGATGGCGCTGGTGCCATCTCACCGGAACAAGTGCTCAGGTGCGTTAATTGGCTGTAGCAATGATCAGCGGAATGTGGGAGTGCTGTATGCATGAAGAGCTGAAGATGGGGATGTAGAAGAGTCCACGCTTAGTAGGACTAGTTCTGTAGACTGGAGTTGATAGTCAATGATAGGGATTGTCATAATAGGATTAGTTCTAGGTAGATTTTGACTGATAAAAGTACACTACATTCTCATTTATCTCATACCACATTGTGCAGGATATATAGTACTCATTAATCTTATTAAAAAAATTAGATACTCAAGTATGCCGTCTGCAAGATCCGTGTAACATAGGATAGACATGTGCATGGATAGGAGTTGAAGCTAAAACTCAAATTTTCAGCAGGCTATTAGTTTCGGTAGATATAATGTCATGTTGACCATATTAGGTACATACGAACGAATTTTAGTTGGCTGATATTATTAGACGCTGCCTAATGTTTAGTCGATTAATATCCAATGACGATATTTGCAAAATATATGACTAGTTATATATACGTTCATAGAACATAGCAACAAGCAATATTGTAGGTAATTTTGAAACGTATGCAATGAACTAGTCTATCATATAATATATTGGGTGAAGCGAGGTTTAGAGTGGCGGATTCGAAGTACTATATTTTGAAATGAGCATGATTCGATGTCATCCAATTGAGGTCGCCCATCGAACGCGGAATTTGAAATTTCGTTCGGCAACCGCTGCGGTCGAACAGAATGTTTCGGGAAATCCCTCGTAGCGGCATATTTGTCGCACGTGCGACGATATTATAATCGCTGCTCGCCCTGTATCTCGAGTCATTAGCATGCTTAATTAGTCTCCGGCGTGCTCTTCACCCACTGCGACAATCCGACCCTGTGCACGGTTTCCTTCCTTTTCACTCCGCATACAATTCCACTGCTCTCTCGAATTCTAACATAGCATTCTTCGAAATTAAACTCCGCCAAATAATTGTTCAATCATCAAAAACTACTTCCTGTCACGAACGAGTTGATTCGAAATCAAACATCTAGTACAATCCGGTAAAAATAAAGTCGGGTCTCATATTAAGCATCATCCATTTATAAGAATCGATAATCTCTACTTATATTTTTATTTAACTGTATTTAAAACAGAAAAATCCAAAACAATCATCTATCTCACAAGCCATAACAGAACATTCTTAAGATAGAATCACACCGGTCTGTCAGCTTGTCTCAGACACTCGATCGTTCGCATTCAACGCTCCCATCGTCGTCAGCGACTTCTGTGACCTTGAGCTCGAAGACGAGGAAGCTGAACGGAAAAAATCGAATGTTGCAGGTTATTCGGGAATGGCGTCGCGACGGAGCGACGTCCCGGCGACCGAAGGACACCGGCGTCGAGTCCCGCGAGCGTGGCAGCCGTCAGGACGACGCCCTCTTCAGGGTCCCAGCAGCAACAGCAGTCGCAGTCGGGTCAACAGCCGCCATCGGCAGGCTCGAATCCGCCGACCTCGCCGAGCTCGCAGCCACTGAGCTTGCAGGAGCTCACCGTAAGGACAATCACCATGACGAGAGATCCGCCGGACTCTCACCATGGCTTTGGCATCTGCGTGAAGGGTGGCAAGGACGCAGGTGAGATCCGAAGTACCTTCAGGCTACCTCCGTCGCCGTACTTCGTGCCTCGAGAACGAGGTACTTTTTTCAGCCGTACTCTTCATTTTCCAAAAAAAAAAAGCGAACGAACGACCGTGACCTTGACGCCGCCCCCAGAGCTCGTCACCCGCGTCGCTTTTTTGCCCTTCGAACAGTCGGTCTGCTTGCACAGCGAAGTGGATGCTTTGATAGACCCTTCAACCTTCGCGATACTTGAGATGTATTGAATGGAAGTATAATTGAGCTGCTACTTAGTCGAATTGGACTTTTTTTTAATTCGATTGAGTTTTCACGTTTGTGACAAGTATTATTGGCATTTGACTTCATGCCAAGAAATTGTATATGACATTATTGCATATGTGCAAGTTATATTATAGGTATATAATATATACGTTAAATGATAACTGTATAAATATTCTGTCTACTTGACATTGGGTATGAAAGATAATTTTTTAAATCATTCAAGATGGAGCTCAATTAGAAATACTTTCTTAAAATACGTTTCATGTTATTCGAATAACGTGCATCATGATACTGTCATCTGACATGAATTTGCGCAGGTATTGGAATGAAAATAGAGCACACAGATCATCGAAATCTGCTCTGAATCGCGATCATTTCCCAAAGTCTAAATTTCCTTCCCTCAACGCTAACAAATTCTCATCCAGCAAAATTCCACGGAAATTTTCCGATATTCTGTCGCTCGGCATTCCAGGACTCGGAATTCGGAAAGCGATCGATCCAATTTTTTTCGACAACCATCCGACTCTTGCGAATCGCAATTTCACGAGCGCTACGGCAGGACACTACAAAGTGATAAAACACTAAAAATATTGAGCGGCCGACTGTTTCGAAGCAGAAAAAGTCATCGAAAGCGCTTCCTCCTTCCTTCTCGTCTCCTTCGTTCGAGGAAACTTTCACCAGTTTTGCGCTCGACTGTCTCTTCTTTCTCCAAACAGACGCGACACCCTCGGATTATCAGTCTCATTGTCATCGTGTTGGCACTCGTGGCGCATATATTCGTCGCACCGTGCTTACGTGCTTCAGCACTAACTTCTGCGCCGAGATTTTCACCAAACATGACGTTAAAACCCTCTATAGTGTCACGTGACCTTGAAGCATCACGCTGATACAATGAGCCATTGAAAATGGTGATTCGATAAGTTAACGTTTTTCAAGCGAATTGTCAATTTTTCTTTTAACCTAAGAGTATAGCTGACATAATCGTAAAATATTTTCGAAGTAATCAATTCGTTCAAGATACTCTTTTTAAACCGTGGTGGTTTCATCTTTACGTAGAATTAAAATTAATGTAATTGGAAACTCGTTACATTTTAACATATGATACATATAACCATATTCCATTAATCAATTCAATTTCAGAAAGGTAATTAATTAACATCATACTCCAACAAATCAGACTAAACTTCCGTATAGCAAATCAAAATTGTTCGTTTGCTCAAGTTCCGCCATAGAAACTTATCAATACCGTGACAAAACACAACGCAATCAAAAGTTTGTTTCGGCTCCCAGCAAACATGAGACTATAGAGGGTTTGGAACCAGATCCAGCCAAAGTCAAATTCGAGCAGATTGACTCCCGGAGAGAGAGAGAGAGAGAGAGAGAGAGAGAGAGAGAAATTTTAGCCACACTCGAATGATTATTTATGATTTCGGCCGATCTGCATGCCTGCAACGAATCTCTCCGCTCCGGTGCTTCGACCTTGGCTGGAAAATTTGGATGCCGACCGAAATGAGGATGGGAGGACGGTCGCTTCTCTCTTTTTTTATTTTCACGTTCGACGAAATCGTCCTCGCAGCGGTTCATTTCAATATTCATGCTCGATTTGCGAACAAGAGCGGGGCGGGAAATTAAATGGCGTCGGACCTGACTGGATTCGATATGTGCGATTTGATACATGCTAATTTATGAACACGGGCACGCATTGGCTCCGGGGCCCCGCGTTTGAAATGTAAAACGTGCCAGCGTACAGCGTGGCTGGGGAAGATTTACAATTTGCGAAAGGTACACGGGAATGTCGAGCAATGAAAAACATTCGGGGTGCTCAATGATTTTTGATTTATCAATTAGAGGACTTCGAAGCGCTGTCGATTAAATAAATATTCAGATCAATTTTCGATAACAGAATATTCGGCGGATTTTTTAATAAATGAATATTCGGCTGAATTTTGGATAAGTGAAAGTTTCGGAGCTTTTTCGAATGTTCAATTTTGAAGAACGAAGTATACGGCAATTATCGAGAAATTTATTATTCGAAATCATGAAAATTTCAAGTCTCTGAAGAGATATTGACACACCGGATGTAAGCGAATATTCGATCGTAACATTTATCAATCGAAGAATTTTAAATCCGCCCAAAATGATCAGTCGTCGCGAGGACGTTCGTCGCTTCGAGTGCAATACTGACAAAAAGTTCGATGAATCAAAAAATCAGAAGCCTTTTCACGGCCGTCGGAGAAACTCTATTTCCGTTCCCATCCAATTTGCGGTCACTTGAGCGACTTTTGCCGTTAACCCCGTAACGTGCACACTCGAGTATATTCGGGCGCGCTAAACCGGCCAAACCGTGCACACTCGAGTATATTCGAGCGGCGTTGCATTTGATGCTGCTAAAAGTAAAATAAAAATCTTGATTAATTTTGTATTTTTTTTATGTCTTTGCCAAGACAATGTTCTAACATGTGTGTTTTACATAAAAATAAAAATTGATTTTTTTTGGCCGGTTTATTTAAAATAAACCGTACGTTAAGGGGTTAATCTCGCGACGCTTGCTTCCGCCCAACTCCCGAAAGAAACCGAAACGACGGCCGACAAATATTCCGCGAAGCTTCAGCACAGTTCCGAGAGCGGATTTCGCGACGGGAAGACAGAGAAGTTCGAAAGCCGAGTTCGCAAAATTCGCTGGCGGAAGAAGATGTCGTGCGCCGATCCTGCCAATTTCTCTGGAAGAGTCGACTTCATCCCTTCTCGCGAGAAACTGTATGCAGAGGGGGCCGAGGGGGGCCGAAGGGGACTGTCGGGGTTGAACGTTTGTAAAATGAGGAGGACTCGCTTAGACAGCCAATTAGCGGTGCGTGCTAATTGCCCGACGATGCGACACCGTTAATGAACCGCGTCTAATTAATCTCGACTGGCTATTTTTGTTCCGCGAGTTCTCTATCGTGAAAGGTGCAACGTTCAGAGTTGACGCTCGGCTCGAAACAAAAAGCTTAGGCGCGTTGACATTTTCCAGGCACTCGGATAAAAAAATCCATGAAATTGCGTAGCAGGCGCAATATCGATTATCGTATCGATTTCCGTACGCGTTCTCACGCACTCAAAACAGTTTATTTCGTATCATAAATTCTCTACGCAGGTTTTCAAAACTGGAAATCAGACGAATGAAGTTTCTGATAAACCTCGCTTTTCATATTTTTCTTCTCGTGTACATTCAGCAATCTTAGATCTATGTGCAATAAATTCAGTCTGGAAGTGGTAATAATTCGACATTCGATAAATATATAAATACCTTTCGTGCTTTTCATATTCAAACTTGCATACATACCGTAAAATTCGTTTCGGTAATTTCATATTCTGTATAACACATACACTAAACGTAAAATGCAAAATATATAAAATTTATTTCAACAACCCTCGATCTAAAGCATCTGACTAACCTACGAGCCTACGAGTCGCAAAGAGTACGTTCGATTGACTTCGAATCGGAGAACAAAGCATACGGCGCCGAATTCCAGAGAAGTTGAATCAGTATCGTGCACGACTTCCGGTCGACGATTTCAGTATCCGCCTCGGCAAAGTTCGTCCCCCGTGCCCCGAGTCGAGAGCAAACCGAGCGAAGTGAGAAGGTTGAGTTACGCGCGGCGAGCGTACCGGTTAATAGAACTCATAAAGAGCTCGCGGAACAAGGGGAAAAAAAAAGATGGTGGAAAAAGTGGAGAAAGAGAAGGAGTCTCAATGGTACGTGTTCGCATATGTGCTCGGGCACACATTGAGATTCGGCTCGTACATCGCGTTTAACCCTCAAACCGCTACAGGGCGAAGTACTTAAGAGCCTCGGCGAGTGCTTTTTCTCCGGTCAGGGCAGGAAACTGGTGGGGGTGGCGAAAAAAATTGTTCCCGTGACGTAGGGCGCGCATCGAAGATCGTGCAAAACGTGCGCAAGTATTTCGGCGCGAAAATGTTTAGGGCAAGCGATCAGATTAGAATTGTCAACTCTGTCTAAAGGGAAATTCAAAGTTGAACTCTTTTGCGGGTAATTCATTAGGGATAAATAATTGTGTGTTTCTTTTGTCTGTATTTTGTACATTTCTATTCTCGCGGTTGCGGTAAGATAATTTTGGTTGGGTCGAAAATAAATATAGATTACTGGACCGTCTTTCGCATCTGTTCTATTTTTACGGAATTTGCAGTTTGGTGAGCTCAATGAGTCCGTCGAGAAATTCAGTTAAACACATAAAGATATTCTTCGATTGAAAATAATTTTCAGCTTCAGTATATAATAACGGTACCTAGAATAATTGGCGTTAAACTCGCAATTCGTCAAAAAATTCAGTTAAACACATAAAAATATTCTTCAATTCAAAAGAATTTTCAGCTTCAGTATATAATAGCAATACCTAGAAAAATTGGCGTTAAACTCGCAATTCGTCAAGAAATTCAGTTAAACACATAATAATATTCTTTAATTAAAAATAATTTTCAGCTTAACTATATACTAGCGGTACCTAGAAAAATTGCCATTAACCTCGCAATAAAGAGTCCCATAATTACGATCGCGCCAAAAATACGTCAAAATGAATAACTCCGAATAAAATATGCCGAGATCCCGAGTCGACCGAGTAAGGGGACGAAGGACAGCGTTGAAGGCCGCTTTTGAATCGCGACGACCCCGAGGACGTACAAGGAGGCCTGTAATCGACTCGGCGAGTTTTCTCACTGAATACAAAGTCGGAATATTCCATTACGGTTTAAACGCGCGGCGTAATTAGCATAAACCGGGACGATGGACGGTTATATAAGCCGACGTGGATGCTGAAATGCAGATGCACGAATGAGAGGAAGAGGAGAGCGAGAACGAAAGAAAGAGAGAGGAGTGAGTGAGAGGTTGAGGGGGTGAGGGGATGAAAGAGTGTGAAAGTCGGTGAGAATGAAAATCGGAATGAGAATGAGAGGGTGCGAGAGGGAGGAATATAAGTCGAAATAAGTCGAAATAACTCGAAATAAGCCAACCTGCGGTGTCTTTCTTGTTTTTCTGTTTCGCTGTACCAGAAGCGCAGTCAGGTAACTCATCAGTCGTACGAACGAAGAGGGGTGGAGAGAATGTAAGATGGATAAAGAGAGTGCTAGAGCATTGCTGAGAAGATGGGACTGATTGGCGTAGCGTCGTGATCGTTGACAGCCTGACAGCTTGACTTTTTTTCGCGTCTTTCACTCTTGCCAATATCGGCGGCCTCGTCCGGAGTATATTTTTGCGGATCGAGGCTGAATTTTTGTCGATTCTTCGATTCTTCGATTCTTCGACGATCACGGCGGGAAACATACGCTCAGTTAACGATCGATGTCGCATGGAAAGTGTTATGCGCAAAATCGGCCGGGCTTTTGAGGCTGGAGGACCGCGAGGAGTGACAGGATATGCACGCGGAGTGGGAAGGACGCTATCGGAAGGGGAGAGTGACGGAGAGAATGAGAATACCGGAGAGAATGAGGAAAAAGTGGCGAATGATTGAGGATGGCCAAGCAAGAGAACGGTAAAATCCACCGAAATTCTTTTCTTCAATTATCGGCGTCACTGAAATGATTAGAAACTTTATTATTTTTTGTATGTAGTTATCGACCTTTCTTCGGTGACGTATTCGCTTTTGAATTTAATCGTTGTCAAATGTTATTCTTGTCGACTCAAAGAGCAGAAGCGCGCCCGGCTAAGATACGATTTTTCTTGGCAGGCAATACGAAACGGAAGTCGAGAAAGTTTTTGGGTAGGGAATGGAAGGATTTGCCGTTTCTCAGCTTGCCCTGACGTTCAATGGAAGTCCCGAGGCGCGCGAGAGTGTTGGCGACGAGAAAATTCGAAAATTCGTTTCGCGCCGGGCATGACAGAGTCTCGAAACTCGCTGTCAATTTTTCGCCCGGTCGGATAAAGTTTCCGACAATGAGTCTATTTCGTCAAAGAAGCTGGAATCCGTAAAGGACCAGGCGGGAAATTTGAAATTAAACTCGCGCGTGTATGACACGCAAAATCGTACGTTAAATTGTTCGAGACTGTTGAAAGTGTAATATAACGTTTCACGGCATTGGCCAGTTATGGCTCAATGAGATTTCACCAATTTTAAAGAGGCAGTAATAAAGTTCCCGATGAAGCAAACGTTTCACACATTGCGGATGAAATTGGGCGCGTGATTGTACGAGACAGCTGAAAAATGTGTAATATAAAATATTATTACCATTTTTGCTATCTTCTGAAATGCGTAATACACGAATAGTAACACCAATTATATTACGAATATATGAAAGGATGTCTGTCATCTGTCATGACATCGTGTTCACTTATGACTCATTCATTCGGAACATTTTGGAAGAACATCGACGGTGTAACGACGGAAACGAATTTTGCGAAATTTCAGTCGAATCGTTCGCACATCGAAAAATTTACTCACGTTCCCTTATCACTCTATCATCGTCAGCCTCTAAGCACCACGCCGCTGGCATTTCGTTGCATGACACTTCGTTGTATTGATGCATAACACTGGCATTAGTGACAACCGACGAACCGATCCGATTCAGGCTGGCACGTCGAATCTCAGCTCATTCGCAATCAAAATTCACAATTCACAGGAAACCATCACCCAAGCATCCGACAAAATTCTACCAAACAACAATTTCAAGGCCACTTTTACCCCAGCAAAATCTGACTTTTAACTCCGACTTTCTATCAAGCTGCTTTTTCTGTGGCAGACGTTCTGCGTGTACAAATTACGTGCCACCCTGTATGCGCAGGCATAAAAAGAAAAACCACACAGCAACTTCTTCCGAGAACTCAACTTTTTCCTTCCTCCCACTTCCTGTTTTTTTTCCCCTTTCGTCCCGCTCTCCCAGTGTTCTCGCAGCCGATTTTTTTTGCTCGCCTTTTCCTCATTCTACATTTTTTTCACTCCCCTCGGCGAAATCAAAAAAGCGGAGGCCGCGCGCTCCCTTTGTCGCAAACTCTTCGGCCGGGGGAAAGAATAATATTTTTTTCGCGGGAACTAGTTAATACTCTGCTTGCCGGCAACTTTTCGTTCCGCGGATTCTTCGATTGTTCGGGAAGCCGAAGATAAACGAGTAGGCGTCGGTTGGTTCAAAGTTTTGACTACACAAAGCGGTCGAATTTTATCAAAATCTGGCCCGTTCGGAAATCAAATACTGCCATAAAATACTCGAATTTTAATTTTAATTTTCAATTCTTTGCAACTGCTTTCAGTGGTTTCCACTTTTCATGGAAATAAGAAGAATTCTGATTCTAATAAAAAAACAGAAATGTGTTTTCATTCTATTTAGCTGGTTAGTTAAATTTTTAAAAGACAATGTAAAGAGGGGTAAAGTTGGGTCATCGGTTACACTTCGTTTCTGATAGTCCAAGAGAAGAATTCTGATTTTAATCAAAAATAGAAAATATGTTTTTATTCTATTTAGCTGGTTACCTTTTTTAATAGACTAAATATAAAGAGAGCATTATATTTAGGTCATCAGTTACACTTCGTTTTTGATAGTCCAAGAGCTTCTGTTCTATCTCCGCTCACTTTGTCCTCACTTTTAATATCCGAAAAATGGAGTGCACAAACCGTACTCTGTACCCCGACAAGGATCTCGCGTTTGAACTTTGCTCGACCTTACGCTCGCGACGCCGTATTTTTTTCAGGGTTCAACTCGCTTATCGACCTACTCCTCACCTCCTCTCCCATTCCAGAACAAGACAAGCGTCGTCGCTTGCCTCTGATCGTATGCGAGCACGTTTCCCAAACACTGGATTCACAGGAACGCATATAGGCACGAAACGCATGATGCAAATCACCCGCGAAACACACACACACACACACACACACACGATCGAAAACACCGACTGCGAACTGTCTGTCTATCTGCATGCCACTACCTTTCTCTGAACTCGTAGAGACACCATCAACACTTTCCCCAGATAAGGTACAGGGCGGACAATGTGAGAATCGCAGAGTGACAGTAACGAATGTTAAAAAGATTCGAAATTCTTGGAAAAAAACTGTCTAGTTCGAAACATCTTCGATCCGATCTATTGCCCGCTACGTACGCACACGAGTACAACATACAGTATCATGAATTCTGTCACTACTACCATTATTACTGTTACAACTACTACTACCACTACTACAATTGCTATTATTCTTTCCCAGTATGTATACCGTTCCGTTTTTCGCCCGTCTCACGCGTTTATCTCCACCCATGTCGTCGACGTTCGAGGAATATCGATTCGGGACCTGCCTTCCGCGATAAAACTTGCATTTCTACCATCCCCTCCCCCCCGCCTCCCCCTTTCCGACACTTTACGACGAGCGTAAATTCTTTATATTTGACATTACTTAACGCTCCCTGTCAGCCGCCCGCTAATGCATCCTGAAAATGTTTTGCTCATTCGCATCTTCTTCTATGGCCTTGAGGTTATCGTAAATTTTGTCAACGATTTTAGATAACCAAATGTCTAACATTTTTATTTTCTTACTTTACTTCTCAACGTGTCGTAATATTAGTTGACTCATATCTTTCAATCATAAGTAATTCTTAAAATCTTTAAATTCAAACTTTTGTAATGTTCGCAGATTTAATGTTATTTAATTTAGATTTTGTCACGTTTTCACTCTTCTGTGAGTAATTCTCAGAAATTATAGACATTTCGCGGGGCATAGCATTTAAAAAACTGTTCACATTTCTTACGGACGCTGTCCACTGACACTATAAAGCTCCGCAAATAATTGTTATCCCTCCGCAATACATTCTCAAATATCAGAAACGTTTCCCCGAACAAAACAAGTAGAACAATGTTTATCCTTCTCACGAACACTGCCGATTAAAATCCCCGACAATCCCAACCCTCCGCGGGCCCATTCTCAAAATTCGCAATCACATCTAAAAGGTTTCCCGCGCGAGGTTCGAAGACCCGTACTCACAATATTAAGAGCGACCCGAGCACTTTTTGGCATGCACATTGCCGGCGAATTAGCTGCCGTATAATGGCAGGCAGGAGGGTTGAAACAATGCCGCGAGCGTCGCTCGGGAAAGGAAGAGAGAAAAAAAAATAGACGACCGCATGGGTGGAGACTTTTATTTCGCGCCGGTTGCGGGCAAGCAACCAGGCAGCTTCCGGCCTGATGGAAAGTCTGCGGATTGTTCTCAGGGGTGGGTGTCTACATTTCGAGGGTGGAGGAGGGTTCGGTGGCCGAGCGGGCTGGACTCAGGCCAGGAGACACCATCTTGGAAGTGAACGGCACACCCTTCCGAGCCGTCACGCACGAGGAGGCGCTCAAAGTAAGTCTTTCGCTTTTACTATCATTCGACGTAAATCTGATCGCTGTGCGATCGGCAAACATCGCGGATCGACGGATCGGGATCGAATTGGGAGAGTTTCACTTTTTTCGCTCTCAGTATACTCAAAGTGGTCTCTCATGTTTGATTAGTGAGATTCGATACTGGATTTATTTATTTAGTTGCATTTAGTGGGATTGATGAGGGACTAGTTTTTTGTGTATTATGGGAGACGGAGTTGTTGTGGGAAGTGATTGAGTAAGATATGCAACATTGACAATGCGCAGAGATGTTTGTTAGGATATGGTATTGCTCGTGTTTTCGAGACCAATGCACTTAAAAGGGTACGGTTACGATTTTCTGGTGGATAGGCGACAAAAGGTGTATTTTTTCACTATTTTCAGATCTATTTTTGACCGTATCTCGGGAAGTATTGCACTTAGAACAGTCCGGTACCCCTTAGAAAAATCGCGATTTTTTTAAATCGCCTGTAACTTTTGAACCAGCGATCAAACCTCTTTCTTATGCTATCTTTTGTCCATACCCTGAGCTTAACAATAGGTATATACATTCTCGATTAAAATCGTGAAGAATAAGTAAGCTATATTCCACAATTACAGTCAAATAAATAACATAATATAATATCTTGACATTTCCTCTTTTGGCCACACCCTGAGCTTAACAATAGGTATATACATTCTCGATTAAAATCGTGAAGAATAAGTAAGCTATGTTCCAAAATTAAAGTCAAATAAATAAAATAATTGCGTACAAAACAATTTTCCCCACCAAAAATTCCCCACCAATACCCAATATAAATAACCCTCCATTAAACGGTACAGCAAACTCTCCTATTTCCGGCCAGACGTTAAAATTGGCATCGACCGTACATCTGGGCTGTAAAAATAAGAATGGGCGAAGCGTCCTAGGTACCTTCCCGTACTTCGACCTTCTGGCGACGGACAATTTCCATCGAAAGGAAGCCATTATTTGCCCGCCGAGCCCTTAATTGCCGTTTGATCCCCGAAGACGCTCTTCGGCAAGCTTTCATTTTTCCCCCCGCCGGTTATTATTACTCATTTGCCCGGCCGTAAGGGGTTGGGGGAGGGGGTTGGGGGGGAGGAGTGGGGGGCACTTCAATTAAAAGTAGCCTTTAAATCGGTTAGTCGGTCGAGCAGACGTCGAAGTGCAATCGCTCGGATGCATCTGATATTTACGACTGACCTTAGAGGAGCTGGAAAGCTCCATCGATCGAGGGTGCGACGGGCTCTCAACTAAATTAGAGAATGGCAAGACTGCGACGGACAGCTGAAGAACACGTAAGAAAGAGCTGGATTCGGGGAAACTCGAGTAAAGATAAAAGAGTCAATATTCAATGAATCGTGTCAAGGGCCGACTACGGAAGCAGAAAAATAATATTCGTCGGATTCTATGCTTTTGCGAAGATTTTCTAGAAATGGTACTGAAGCACAGAAGTGATCAGGAAACACAAACCTGACGACCTTGAATGGAGAGGCAGGAAGGTCTGACAGAACATTCGTGCCACCAAAAATCGTTTTAGTCGGTGTTTAAATACGAATGTGAACGGAAGGGAAGAAAATATTAGCGAATGACATGATCTCAAATATGAGAGATATCAGAGTGCGTTAAGTAGAAAAATTAAATCTAAACAGCTGAAGAACACATAAGAAAGAGCTGGATTCGGGGAAACTCGACTAAAGATAGAAGAGTCAATATTCAATGAATCGTGTCAAGGGCCGACTACGGAAGCAGAAAAATAATATTCGTCGGATTCTATGCTTTTGCGAAGATTTTCTAGAAATGGTACTGAAGCACAGTGATCAGGAAAAACAAACTTGACAGGCGACCTTGAATGGAGAGGCAGGAAGATCTGACAGAACAATTCGTGTTACCAAAAATTGTTTTAGTCGATATTTAAATACGAATGAGAACGGAAGCGAAGAAAATATTAGCGAATGACATAACCTCAAATATGAGAGATATGAGAGTGCGTTAAGTAGAAGAATTAAATCTAGAGAAGGCATTCCGGCGTGAAATGCGCTGAGAATAGGTGGATAGCGATCCCAGGTACTTCTTTCTCTCAAGATCGTTGAAGAAAGGTCTAAGGAAAGAAAAAACGTCCGGCGTGGGAGATAAAAGAGACGCAGCCCTTTAATCTCAATGGTTATAAACGGTTTTAGGAGGCCCTCACTGCAGACTCTGTAATTCCCTTTGTTGGCCGATGCCCTTTGAATTTCGCAGGTGCGACAAGTTGAGATGTTCTTTGATGAAGACGATCGATAGCCGGCAAACTTAGCCTCTGTGTTTCATCGATTCGGTCCCGATTTTTCACACGTTCGGTTGTGTCCCATTCAACAAGCAAATTTCCTATATCTCTCAATTGAATTTCTAACCCATAACTTGCTTCTATAAACCACTATAGCGTAAATCTAAAGCCCAACCTAACCTCAAATCTAAACTTTGCACGGATTTTCGACAATGCATGTATTTTGACATCTGTCGATATAGAATTTACGCGTGTAACTTACATTATCTACCGATTCTACCTTGATGAAGACGATCGATAACCGGCAAACTTAGCCTTTGTGTTTCATCGATTCGCTGATTTTTCACACGTACGATTATATCCCATTCAACAAGCAAATTCACCGGAATATCTCTCAATTGAATTTCTAACCCATAACTTGCTTCTATAAACCACTATAGCGTAAATCGAAAGCCCAACCTAACCTCAAATCTAAACTTTGCACGGATTTTCGACAATGCATGTATTTTGACATCTGTCGATATAGAATTTACGCGTGTAACTTACATTATCTATCGACTCTACCTAAATGCAAATCCATGTACCGTAACTTCGCGTTCCCACTAATCTTTCTAACTCCGGGAAGTATCGATAGCGCGGTCGGTTAAGCCACAGAAACAATTCCGTTCGTGTAACTCGAATATCCGAGGCGCATCGGGCCACAAATCATCCGCGAGAACCTAAATCGTCGCTGTAACGGGAGCCCATCGTAATATACAGTGTCTGCGAATGCCATTGGCCTGTTCGCCGTCTGGAAATTGGAGATGTTAGCCTCGTTGTCTGTCTCTGACGTTGGACCGAACGCGTTGGCCAACGGTCGGAATATTCGAACGACGAATAGTTCGAACTGTCTCTATCTCGCGAAAGCGCTAAGCGACGAATCGATCCTGCAAAATCGGATCGCGTTTACACAGATTACAGTCTCGATGGCATTCGTCTGGCAGCCGATGCACAAAGGAATATCGTGCCAATTGTCGACGCCAATCACGTCCTGATTCCGTGCCTTCACACTGCCAAGAGAGTGCCATAAAAGGGATACCTGAAGCTGGAAATCAGTCCTGCCTTTCTTTCGGATCGGCATTATCGCTCTCTAAACGTGACACTTGGCTTATTCTTCCTTCTACGAAGCAACATCGGCATGAGATCGCGCCTAGCGAATAGTATATTGAAAAGTTAATGGTTCAGCCGAGAAGTGAAATTAATTGGTTATTCACCGTCAGTGTAATATGTATAATATTAAATTTTCGGCGTATTCGGTCACTGTTGTACTTTTTAAACTAATGTTTCTCAATGTTTTTCTGTTAAAATTCATTGAAATTTAATTTCGGATTTCTAAGCTAATGATGTATAATAATAAGTTTTCGGCGTATTCCGTTGTACTTTATGAACTAATGTTTTTCGGTTAAAATTCATTGAAATTTAATTAGTTTAAAAAGTACAACAGTGACCGAATACGCCGAAAACTTATTATTATACATCTTTAGCTGAGAACTAATAAAAGGTTAGGTATGTAACATAGCCTTAGGAAAGGTTCGTGAAAAAAGTTGCAGGGTGAATGATTGTGAAGCGTGGAATGATACGAAGAGAGCGAGAGTGAGAGAGAGAAAGAGAGAGAGAGAGAGAGAGAGAGAAGCTGGCGAGAAAGTAGCCTGCTGCATAAGTAATTGGGAATGATCCGAGGCGAGTCCGGGAGCAGACGTTGTTTGAAGGTGGTCGCGTAAGAAAACGGAAAAAGGAAGAGTTGCCCGAGGCCACGCCGCGAGTAATCTCTAAGCATAAACGATTCTGATGTGTATCTCTGGATCCGGTGTCTCGTCATACTCTCATAGTGGCTCGCGAGCCTCTAGACAAAAGGCGCCCGACAATGGGCCATCAGGGGGTATCAGACTTGCTGAAGAGTCGGGGTTGGCGAAAGGCGAGAGACTTGAAAGGAGGGAAGGAGAAGTGTGGAAAAAGAGAGAAAGCGCGACGGACGGAGAGGGAAGCAAATCGATGCGGTTCGAGAAAATTTTTCGAGCCATCGGCGCACTTGTAAACGGGAAACATTCGGGATATAGGTCGAGCTTTATATCGGGTTGTCCGGAAAGTTTTGGGTCGACTTCGGAGGGAGACTCAAAGGCATTACATTTGAATTTCGACGCATCGAATTATGTAAACCATAATTTCGTATAACTTTGAGGTCCGCGGAAGATGAAGAAAGCGGAAGAAAACGGTGTCTGAATAATCGAACATATATAAAAGTATATCATAATTGAATTCTACGTAGTGTCCTCGAACTTTCGAACCGATGAAATTAGACCATTCAAAATAGTCAAGATGTGCTGATTGAAGTGTTTGCACATCTTTGCCCCTACGAATTTCAATCTTGCTTCCCCGAATTTTTAGTCTCACCGTTCATCGTTCTGCTTTTTGTTCGGCGGATCAGTTTTAAGCTTTACCCCTGCATTTGTCGTCCGTCTAATTCGCATTCCGTCCCCTTTATCTCAGCATCCGACCCATTCTCCGCTCGCCGTCATCTTTCTCCACCCCCTCATCTCTATTCTGTCGTTGGTCCGCCGAGGACGGGGCTCTCTGTCGTCGGAATCGATCGGCTTTATCTTCATGGTCGACCGCTGCGCAAACTTTCTATTCAAAATAGATACGTCTCTCTATCTCCCCGCCAGCGGTTCTTTCACGGATCCGCGAGCCATTGTCAGCGCGGACGCCAGGACAAGAAGGCCGTATCACGTTTTTGTCCGATGCCCGAACTTTTCACGGTGCGATATCAAAGCGGACGCTGACAAAAAAAGGGAGGCCAAGAACGTCATCCGACGCCTGTTTCTCGAATATTCGCGTAATTATCCCCAGTCGCGGTTCCCGCTACGAACCTGGCGTCGGACATAACCTAACTTTTGACACGCGCGCGCCCGTTTAATCATCGCGAAGCGCCAGTGCTTAATGAAAGAACCGAGCGATGCATGACGCTGATAGCTATCGAGCACGCTCAAAATGAACCTCGATAAACAAGAGCACCGGATCCTTGTCCCGATTGACGTCAAACGAGTGTCAGATCTGTCAGCCATTGTCGGAGAGGCCTGCCGGAACAACGGCGCCTCTTTCCTCTTCCAGGCAGTGCAACCGAATAAAACAGCACATCCTTGTTCTACCTACGTATCAGCACAGACTCGTCTCAATTATCCGCGTACATAACCTAACTATGGAAGTCAAAACTTACAGGCAGTAGGAACCGAATAAAACAGCACACCTCTGTTCTACGTACATATCAGCACAGCCTCGTCTCAATTATCCGCGTACATAACCTAACTTTTTCTCTCCATTGGATTAAGATAGAAGGAGTCCAAACTTGCAGGCAGTAGCAACCGAATAAAACAGCACACCTGTTCTACCTACGTATCAGCACAGACTCGTTCAAATTATCCGCGTACATAACCTAATTTTCTCTCACTATCGAGCTAAGACAGAGCAAGCTGAAATTTGCAGGCGGTAGCAACCGAATAAAACAGCACACCTGTTCTACCTACGCATCAGCACAGACTCGTCTCAATTATCCGCGTACATAACCTAACTTTTTCCTTTCTATCAACCTAAGACGTACGAAAACGTAACACCGAACCGTCGCAACAGTCTATCAAGGCCACCGACCGTCAGCCTTGGCCAGGGAGAGTCCGTATTGCATCCTGATCGGACGAATGTCATTCGAGATGGCGCGAAAGAGTAGCGAGGACACACGGCGACCGGAAACTTAATCCGCGGACAGTCGAACTGGGTCGCACAGTTTGACCCTATCCGCGATCGGTCGCGAATCACGGCGTCGCCAATTTTCGGCCGTGTCAAGGCTGCCGGAATTATTTTTTCAACCCCACCCCCACCTCCTCCTCCTCCTGTTGTGCGTCGACTGTCCTCGCCACTCATTTTCCGGCACTAACGAGCGACGACGTGCAATTACTTTTCATAACCGCGAGCGCGGCTCGGATATTGAAACATGAATGAGAATCCGAAAAATCAATATCGTCTGCTCGGAATTGAATATTGATTCCTGCGGGACGCGGCCCGGGCACCGGCGACGAAATTAACCTCGAGTCTCCGGCGTGGGTACCGAAAGCTGGTCTGGCCAGTAACGTCGCTGATTACAGCACTTTAAGTTAGATTAAGGAAAGAATATCTATGTTGATATATAAAAAATCCTAGAAACTGGTGAGAGACCCAGAAAATACAATGCCAGTAACGTCGCTGGCCGCGAAGGAAGATTTCGGTACTTAATTACGCGGATAACGGAAACAGTCCAGGAAGTAGACTCTCGGTAGTTCGTTCACGGTAGCGGATCGGATCGGAGGATTCGTTTGCCACATTCTTTCGATCTGTCGTCCTCTCCGAGAACAGAGGGAGGCTTATAAAGTCGGCCGGGGCAATGCGCTCGTTTCAATTTCGTCCGTCCACCCGCTTGCAGCTGCAGCTTCCGAGATCTTTTTCTCGAACTATCTGGATCCTTCCGCGGAACGTTTATGGAGTCCCGCAAGTCGAGCGTACTCGAAGCTCTTGTCTTCATTCTCGCACGGTCTTTTACATCGGTACTTTCTGACTCTTGTTGGTTCTTAAACTCTGGATTCCTCTCTCTCTCTCTTTCTCTCTCTGTTTCTCTTTTAATCTTGCTCTCTTCTCTCTGTCTCTCTCTCTCCCGCTCTCTTTCTCTCAGTCTCTCTTTTGTTCTCTCTTACCCTCTCTCTCTCTTTCTCATATAAGATAAAGTTAATACGGCACGAAGAGGCAGTGCAAACTAGACAGACGGGTTACATCTATATAAGTAATCATTCCGTGATCCTTTCAAAATGTTTAATGATCTACCTAAGGAAATAAGGAACGTAAAAAAATTACTAGCATTTAAACGAAAGCTAGTCCCATACATAAGGAGTAGGGAGCGATAAAGCAAAGAGGGCAATATTAAAATTTCTGTATTACTACCGACGGTAGTGCAATTATAATTGCTACAGGAGCTAAATAAATATCTGCTCTCTCTCTCTCTCTCTCTGTCGTTTCTCATTCTCTATCTTTCTCTATTATACTCTCTCTCCCTCTCTCTCTTCTGATCCTTTCACCTCTACCTACCTACGACTAGCTGTCCATCTCCGTCTTAAGCGCATCTTCCAGACGTCGCCTCGGGAGCACGACCTCGACTCCGCGTCTCGACATCGATCGACATAAACGACGGGGCGAACTAGCAGATTAAATTGCTCGGCTGTCGTAAAGAGTAACGGTGGCGGCAGCTCGTTATTCCGTAATGGCTCGTAGACGCTCCCGTATATACGACGCACGGAAACCAATACGCCGGCTTGGCCGGCACGCAGGACGCACGAGATTCCGATCCTGCGTGCGCATCCCTGCGAGCGACAGGACGACTAAGGCCGCCCAGGATAACGTCGGGGAAGGAACACATTTTATTCCCCGCGTAACGTAATTGATACCCTCGGCCCTTCTAATTGAATCGGCGCGTATCGGGATTCGGTCGCTTCGGAGTCACGCCGAAAGTTATGCATATTGAAACGAGCTGGAGTGCGCGCGGTACTGGCGGGGCAATGATGAAATAATAAACGTTTCGGGTGGAACGGTAATGGCTTCCCGTAAGGACAGCGCACGCCGTAAGCTCTCCCGGCTGCAGTTCCGAATGAGCAGCGTAAATCTTGCATAACTCGGCATAATCGGGTGCTTGAGTGCAGACTTATTAGCGTGGAGTCGTTGCTGGGTTTAGCAACATTCCGACTGTACGTGTGCTCAGATTTATATGTACTGGATACCATCGTTGGGAGGGTTGAAAAGTGGATGGTAAAATACGGTGGTGAGGGTCGTATATGGCGAGAGAGTCATGCGTGGGTCATAGTTTGTTTATTTAATCAGCATTCGATAAGTTAGGGATAAGTATCGAAAGTTCTTTCATTTTCAAGGATTCGAAAGGTTTCCAGTATTAAATGTAGGCACTTGATTGGATACTTATTGGGTAGAATCTTTCGAGATCGGTCAGTTGAAGAGAATGTTAATGAAGAGTCAGTAGCGAGGAGTGCACATAGCGCGACATACATTGAATTTCCTACACGTTGTTCATCCGATAAGTTAGGAATAAGTATCGAAACTCTCTCATTGTAAAAAATTGGAAAGATTTTCAGTATTCGGCAATGTAGAGAACTGTGAGCTCTCGATTGGATATTTATGGGGCAGAATCTTTCAAGATCCGACGATTGAACAGAATGTTAATGAAGATTCAGTAGCGTGTTGTATACTTAGCGAGACATACATCAAACATGCCACACATTGTTCATCCGATAAGTTGGGAATAAGTACCATGACTTCTTCCATATTCAAAAATTCGGAAGGCTTTCAGTATTAAATGTGGGCTCTTATTTCGATATTTACGGCGTCGAATCTTTCGAGATCGGACATTCGAGGAGAATGTTAATGAGGATTCAGTAGCGAGCAGTGTACATGACGAGACAGCCATCGAACGTGCCACTGTACAGTCTGCTCGTCCTATCAGTATCCATCCCTCCTCCTCAGCCTCTTTCCTTCGCTCCCTTTTTTCTTCCTCCCCCCTCCCCCGCTGCCCCCTTCCACGATGCTAATACACCCCGTCTCCTTCTCCTTCTTCACGTCCTCGCGGCGCCAGTCGTCCCGGCGCCCACCGGCAAACCCCCGTCATCTATTTTTCCTACATAATGCACGAAGTCACCACGGAAGCTGCTTTAGAATCCTGATTTCGGATCGTCCGAGGCAAAGGCACGCGACTATCTTGACTCGCGCAGATTATTAGATCGAAAAGAGATTATGTTACTCTTTTAAAAATACCGGTCATATTTCTCATATTTTCCTGAAATTATTCTTACTTCAAGGTTATCGTTATATGTATAAATATATCGACACAGAAATGTTTCTATAATATTTTGTTGCAATTTTCATTTGATTCAGTATTTCCGTTTTGCGGTTTAAGGCACTCGTTTAATTCGTATGTGTTAACGTATGGTATTGCACGGTGGTAAAATATTGTATTTTAAAGGGATGGGGTTTTTCGCCAGGCGTTTAAAAATTACTTTGACGCGCTCAGAAGCGTAGAACGTCCGGCAACAATTTTCATTTCTGGCGCGCGATAAAGAGATAATGAGGCGAACTTATGTTTAAATTACATCTGACACGTCCATGGCGCACTTGCGAAGTTAGAGTGGCGAGGGCCGTTAAACAACCAAACTAGGTCTATACGAAAACTCGTTTGAATTGCATGAGGCCTGTTTCCAGAATCGTATATCGGCCGTAATGGAAGTCCATTAGATTTTCATGGTGAACGGGGATAGCGTCCTCGGTTATGGCAGGCTTATATTCATGCAACAATGTCGCGTCTCGCAAAAGTGGTTCATGAAAAATTCAGAAAAAAGTTCCGAAAACGCGAGGCGGCGCGCGTGTACCTCCGCATCCAAAAAAATAAAAGGAAGAAATCCAATTACCGATCCAATTACTCTTTATCATGCAGATTTCAGTCGATGCGGACGAAAGTACAGGACGCCTGGAAAAAAGCCTGCCGAAACTGAAAACGAATTCCGCGGATCAAAGAGTGAGAAAAAGTTTTTACGCTTTCGAGGCGTATATATGCGTATTCGGACGAAAATACGTCGAAGAAATATCGAGGCAAGCATTTGAACCCCTCATCGGATTCCAACCATCGAACATAACCTACAAAAATAATAAAATCACGATAAAGCCAAATCCAAACGTATACAATTATGTATACATACGCGAACAGTTTAACATTCATTAGCATGATTACTTAAAGTCAATATTTTTTAGTTAAAAATCATTGAAGGGTTGTATATACAAGTATAACACTGACCGAATTCACCAAAAACACAATATTACACTACATTGACGCTCAATAACCGTTTCTTGCAACCTGATTTTACATAACCTACAAAAATAATAAAAATTGAGAAAAATACATCCATGCCAGAAGTTTCCTTTATTCAGCTGATATCAGCATCTATCAATGCTGCGTAAATCGAATTCCTCATTAATCCCAGCGACCCGCGTATCCGAGTAAGACGCGATAGGATGATTTCGGCATCCGTTTCAGCGTCAGCGCCGGAATTTCAGGATTGCGTCACGATACAATATTCGCCCGCATTCCCCGTTATACCGACGATCTTCCTGGGTCAAGTATTCGCATGACAAAGGGAGGAGGCGTGCGGTCAGAATAAATCGCTCTCCTTTGTGGCCGACGAAATTATTGCTTCGCATACGGTCCGCGAAGCATATACGCGATGCAATATTATCTCGTCAAACGACTAGCTACCAAAGGAGACCGGGGGGGGGGGGGGGGGTTGCAGGAACAGGACGTCCGGGAGGTGGGTTGGAATCGTTGGTGGAATCTTTATTGTTTTCGCTGGACAATCGGCAGACTCGTCATACGGATCCAAGTTATGGCCATGCAGTAAATGGACCCAATATTTCTTCGCTGAAAAATATCCTGGATGAAAGGATTTCGATCTTTTGCCAGGGATATGGACCGTTCATTCTGAAAGTGGTGTAAGTCTATTTAAAAAAAAAATGGAATATCAGATAAATAAACCGTTTACACCAGGTTAATCATAAATTATATGATATCTAATTCTTTCTTTAATATGGACTCAGACCACTTTCAAAATAAAGTTATTTATTGAACGAAATATTCTTCAAGGTCTTTTTACTGATTAATGTGACGATGGTATGTGCTTGTAAGAACGTAATTGGTACTGTGCTGATAATCTTCGAACGAAAATGTAATACAGTGTGAAGTGAGATCGAACAGGAACGCTCCGAGGAGGTAAGCGGCGGGATCCTCAGGGCGAAATTTAAGAAGTTCCGATCTGAAGTGGCCACGCAAAGTTTTGGAGGGGGTGGCCCGATAAGGGCGGCAAAATACATAGGCTGATTGACAATATCCAAGCGGGTGCCTGTTATCCGACAGAATCTTGCGCCGATGGGCCGCCCACTAGTCCCTATCTCCAATTTATTCCCTCTCAGAGTTTATCGCGCCTCTCCGCCGCTGGGTGGGCCACGCTTGACCCAGAAGGATAGCCCGAAATCACGAAATTGACCGGACGATATCTGGCCAGCACGGCTCCATAACTTTCGGCCGGACGCTTATAGATTCCACGGTATCAAGTCCACGGACGCGAATGCAAAGTGAATGCCGACGTCAGAGATACGTCAGAGGGCGAGCAAATCTTCCAAGGGCCTCCTGTAGACTCGCGCGACTTTGACGTACTGATACTACTTCCTTTCGGTCGTTTTCATGTTTAGCTGGAAGGAGACAATTTTGTTGCATAGTTATTTGAAGGTAGCTTAGTACCTTATCTACAATCTTGTACTTACTACTACTACTATAGTACTATAGTATATCAATATTATTATATGTATATTATTAGCTACAATCTTGTACTTACTACTAGTAGATAAGGATTTTCAAGGATGGTTCGATTTAAAGATTATAGTTGATTTGCATTTAGATATTGACAATTTTATGCGGGTTGCTTGTCTGAAGGTTTGTCCGATAGTAGAGGATTGAAGAGGATTAGTCGAATTTAGGTTTGGCAGGCTAGGTCGTAAGATCGGGGGACGTAAAACTCAAAATAGAAAATAATAACTATCTTTTCTAATCTATCGATTATTTTCTATTATATGACAACGGCTGAATTGGAAAAGATCCCGCGAATGGACGCAAAGTTTACCACGAACGTCAGAGGAGTACTTGCATTCAGGTGTCTTCAGAGTTTAGCGGTGATATTCAAATTTAATTGCGCTGGGGGTACTTAGGCACTCGAAGAAGCCGAGTGAAACTTGTAAGACACATGATTGTAGTTGAAAAGTAGTTAATCTCTTCAGACGAATTTTTAAAGGTTTACCAAAATTATCTGTTTTACCTTACCCTCCTTATTAATAACAACCCAATATAACATTAGTTAAAAATATCAAAAAATAACTGTACACTATATGAACCCGATTAAAATGACTCGGTTTATAATAATAATAACATCTTCGCCCTTGACCAAACATATGATTAACCCATTACCTACCACGATCCCCATTTGGCAATTTTGGAATTTATATAATTATATTGTTAGACAACCTTTTGTGCATATATAGAACTTCCCTGAAAAAAATTTAAAAAATAAAAAATTTGACAGTTAATGGCTCTCCACCCAATATTACACATGAATTTACATCTCCGCATTAAATAAATGTTCAGAAAAGTTGTACTACCAACTGAAAATATTCACAAAATGACAAGAGGTTAGGTCAAATTTGATTATCGCCCAGCGCCACGCGACGGCGAAAACGAGCACCGTCCGCCATCTTTGTTTTGACTCACAAAGCCTGCGCTCGGAGGCGATCGTTGTCAAGCCTCGATACGTTGTCCGAACGCGTGCGAGCCTGGCAGATGACGTGGGCGGTCGGGAATAACTGGCAGGACGCGATAACGAGACTTTCGTCCGACTTGGCGCGAGTTTCCACTGTCCCTCATGAATTATTTATTTAATTGGCCCCCGAGAGATGGCGACCGATCACGAACCATCCGCAGAACAGGAAAGACGCCGCGACCGTCGCATTCCGACTCCTACTATCTGTCCGAATACAACGGAAGCCAAATGGAAAGTTTCGAAAGTCGATCGAAGCATCCCGATGGCGACACCCGCGCAAAAATTTCGAAGCTGACTCTCGATCGCGTCACTGGACGGAAGTCGGCCTGGCAAGATTTGCGAGCGAGATTTCCGTGACTCAATTGGCCCGCACGCGAGAAACGTCTTGCACGTAAAGGTTACGTCGTGCGAGGGAATAGGAAGTTGCGCAGTGGACAACGGACGGCTGACATAACGGAGAAACAACACTCGCGGTGGACGCATATTATTATCGGCGAGATCGTATCTCTGCGGCGGACGGAATTATGTTCCGATCGGTCGATGGAGTGGGGGGTGGAGCATGGGATTTGTGTTATGGTGCCGACGGCCTAGAAACTGGGTAGCGGGCAAACCGCGGATTCGAAGTTACGGCGTACGGAATCTGACTCGGCGTGGAATCGGGATCAAGCAATCTCGATCTTCGAGTTTCGCGGTAGTTTCGTGTCAAGTTGCATTTTGTAATTTTCTTTCCTATTCGTCGGTCGGTGGATCGGTTTCTTCGTTGGCATGACGCGTAACAGACATCTATTTAATGATATTGAATGTAATTTTCAAATAGAAATTTCGATAATGAGATATCTAGGTTTTGAAACTATTGAGGTTATGTATCACATGTTAAATTTGCTCACCGTATATAGACTTAAATAGCTGGAAAAAGGTATGAATCGAAACAATGTTTTCAGGTTATGTTCCCAACGTTCTGTAGGAAATTATGATCGAAACTCCTAAAAAGTATTTCTGAATCTTCGGAGCCACGAATATGATTTCAAAAGAATTACAAACAGTTTACAGCTTAAACAAATCAACTGACTCTCTTATAGACTCGTCTTCGTGAACGAACAAGTATTAAAAAACATGATTTCAAGGTTATGTAGGCTAATTCGAGTCCGCCGAAGATCAATTCGAACTTTCTAGGTCGTCGAAGGAAATTTCGTAAGAATGGCTGACAGTCTATGGTCTAAACATGCCAATCAAGTGTCCCTCTTAAAGTCTCGCCGCTGGGAATCGCGAGTTCCGAAGCGGTTGGCAAAGTAAAGCCTAGCCTCAAACTTGGGAATCCTCGGGAGTGACGTCACGTCAGTAGTTTCATTCCCTCGTCTTAGCTTCCTTCCTCGGGCTGCATAACGACCGAGTCACGGCCGATTAAGTGCTCAACGGTCCTGTCGGACGTCAGATCGTCGTTATCCATAAATCAGTCGATAACACGCTCGAAGAAAAGCATTACACGCCTCAACCGAAAGCAAACTACTGTTCCGCACAAACAAATCTGTCAGGCGCAAACTGAAGTCTTCGGAGACATAACCTCGTATCAATACGATTACTAAAGTAGTTCAAGAAAATTATGATAAAATTGAAGCAATGGACTTTGTTGTAACAAACGACATATTTATGATTACTGAAGTAATACAAGAAAATGATAATAAAATTGTAGCAATCGACCTCGTTAGAACAAACGACATATTGATGATTACTGAAGTAATACAAGAAAATTATGATAAAATTCTAACAATCGACTTCGTTATAACAAACGACATAGATTAACCCATTTGGGGATCTTGAAATTTAAATAATTATACTATTACAACCCGTTGTGCATTTATATAACTTATTTGGGGGGGGAAAAAAAAAATAGGCAGTTTATGGGCTAAAGTCAACAGCAATCTTATGTGCCTCTTTCAATTTTATTGCTTTGGCTCGTTTTCCAGTTGACAGCAGATATATGGCCGAAAGTAGAAATTTATCGTAGACGTTAGATCGTTTACTATTGATCCGTGTTTATCGACAGATTTGTACGTGTTAAGACTCGGGATAAATCCCGCGCAAATCCGTATCAGGAATATTCCGGACTTTTCACCCGGAACAGTATGACAGGTCGGATCAAACGTCGCTGAAGCCGTTGAGTGGAATTCTGCTCCGGATATTGTTGCTGAGAATCGCGGATTTACATGCGCCCGACGTATGTTACGTACGTTCGTTCGGCACGACAACGAGCTATGCCCGGAATATGGAATACGAAATGGGGGGAATGCCTGCCGGATCTGGGAAATACGTAGGACTCGAATCTTGCGAAGTTTCGCGCGCGGAAGAGTTCGCCTCGTTATGCATCCGACGCATATTTCGAACGAATCTCACGTACCGGATTAGTAATGCAATTCCGCTACTCGGCGGAATAGGTTAACTTCGCTTTTCTGCAGTTTTATTTTGTCGTCAGCGCGCTTTGTCAATTTCTAATTACTTATGCTTGAAATTAATACGGAGAAACAGAGAAATTTCTAATAATTATTACTGTGAAGATTTTAATTTCGTATTTGAGAATTTGTTTAACGACTAGTATTCTATTGTATTAATTGTAATACAGAGGAATAAAAAAATGTCTAATAATGATTACTGTGAAGATTTCAATTTCGTATTTGAGAATTTGTTTAACGACTAGTATTCTATTGTATTACTTTTCTGTACTATTTATTTTCGACAGTTAACCGACTGACAGTTTATATGTCTATAAATGCGTATTTGTATATATGTTCTTTAGCTTACCCATGCAAATATTTAATCTTTAACAAATTGTACCAGATTCTAGTGCTATTTACCGTGAAATATTCGCTTTTCACAAGCTGATCATTAAGATGAAATGTAGAATTGTTGTAAATTGTTTGCCGGATCTGTCTTCATATTTTCGTTACGCTCCTACCCCCCCCCCCCCCCCCCGGGGATATCGATAGCGTTCGTTACACTTTGCGGATTCTTTTGTTCGGCGAGATTTATCGGGCAGCGTCAAGAACTGCCGGCAGGAAGAAGAAAAAGCGTCCCCCGATATTTCTTTTCCGCCTTCCGCTCGTCGCTCTTTATGCTCAATCTCTTTTTCAAGCCCGCCTATTGGCCGCAACAATGCTCGCGGTTAGTCGCAGGCTTCTCGTTTTGCGGCCATCAGGAATCGCGAGACACTCCGGAGAGGATAATTGAGGATTCGCCTTTTGAATGGAGGACTTCGGCACGATATGACGTCGAATTTAGCACGAACTCCGTCGCGGACATTCCGACAATTTACAGAAGGCGTCGGAATATCACTTCGCAAACTCTGAATTTTAAACTTATTCACGTATAATTGGCTAGGTTAGAGAAAAGCGTGCATGTATTTGCAATTGGATTCTAAGAATCTAGAAGTTGTAATAATGAAGTGGAAAGAAGGTGACAGCAGCTAAAAATACACATTTATATCAGTCCTTACTGTAAAGGTATCAAAAATATGTTTGCGTGCCTGAAGTCAAATTAATAAGTTGATGGCTTTGCTCTCATCTTTTCAAACCTATTTCCTAGGTTAAAAACTGTATCTATTCCGAAAATAGGGTTATTTCTATTTTTATTCTTAACCGGACATCCACCCTCAGAACATTTTTAAAAGAATGTGTTTTCCGAATTAGTATAGCCAATGTAAAAGGTATAGATGTTTATCTTTGTAATCATTTGATTTTCGGGTCAGACTTTGTATCCAATTCAGAAACACAATTTCTATTCTCGACATTCGGACCACCACCCTTGACATTTTGTAATCAATTTATTGTTGCAAGAATACGAATCTGAACATACGTAAGACATATATGCCAATGAATAGGATCAATTTAAAATGTAAAAATACATAACTTCCCGATTGTTTAACTTTTGAGTCGGACTTTGTATTCAGCGCGAAAATACGACAATTTCTAGTCTCGTTCTTCAGTCCTCAACTTCTATGACATTTTGTAGTCATTTTATTGTTGAAAAAATACGAATCTAAAGACAGTTAGGGTAGACACGCCAATGAATAGGATCAATTTAAAATGTAAAAATATATAACTTCCCGACCGTTTGACTTTCGGGTCAGACTTTGTATTCAGCTCGAAAATACGACGATTTCTATTCTCGTTCCTAGCTGGACCTCCACCCCCGTGACATTTTGAAAGGAATGTGTCGCCGGTAGGGCTCTTACCAGGGGGGTTCGTTCGGATAGACACGACGAAATTGTATCTTACCCCCGCCGAGGGGCGGCGGAACGGGGCGAATCCTAAGGACACGATCCGGGCTGGGTCAAGGATAGGCAGGATGTGACGTCACGGGCTCCGAAGCCCGCCAGGAGATCGATATCCTGGCGAGCGAGCAACGTCACGATACGCACTGTCTCCACCTTTCCTTTCGAGAACCTTGTTTTTCGAACGTCTCAGCCAATGGCCATTGTCCCGACTGAACAAACAGGATTAAGGAGCTATATCGGGATCAGTCGGCGAATAATTTCTCTGAACTGTTAAACTACCTCGATTTATGCTGGAAAGAAACTTTTCTGGAATAAATGTTCCGTAAAAAGTTCATTTTCGTTCTTATTGATCTCACTGATCCTAATATCAACTTTTAGGTTAGGATAAACTTTGATTAACCTGCCACGATCCCCATTTGGGGATTTCGGAATTTATATAATTATACTGTTACACAACTTTTTCTGCATATATATAACTTATCAAGCAAAAACTTAAAAAAGGAAACATTTGACAGTTAATTGGTTAAAATCCAGAAGCTCTACATATTGTGTATGCTGTGGAGACCATTAATTATCAATCCAATTTATTTGCTATGTTAGTATTTATAAGTCAGGAAACTGTTTCGAATCGTGCATAGGTTATACTATGAATAAATGGCCTGGAAAAAATTTATTTCCTTTCCCAATACCAATTAACTCCCATATTGATTTACTTATATTAAACCGCGGTATAGGAAGTGACTCTTATCGGACCTGATAAGATGTCATAAGTGATGCATGGCATTCGGGCGGATTAATAGGTTCGTAAATCAAGAATATCAGATGAATCGATTCGCAGGACCAAAACAGAAGTCCAGGACGAAATGGCGCCGACTGTCGGTAAACTCGATCGTCGATATTGTTCGTATGGTGAGCTGCGACCGCGAATTGCACGGCTCGCCATTCTCAAAATTATTCGAGTCTCTCCCCCCCCCCCCTTCCCCCATTTCCCGCCGCAATTGATTACCGAAACTGTCCGACTGCGAAATAACTTTATCGCGAGGCCGCCATCGGCTTCGAGAACTGAACTTTCGCGGTTAGCCGACCGGGACTGAAGCCAATGAACGATAGACTGAGAGCCTATGAACGAGTCTCGATGAAGTATCTAAATGAAAACTCGATTGAGCCACCTTTTCCGCCAATCGTGAATATCTCTGCTGTCCCGAGATCACTTTCTTACGCGCAGCGCGCTACAGATGCAAAAATGGCTAGTAAGGATATTATTCTGATAAATATTGTCTGTTAAGTTAATAGTATTTTTGTTATTTTGTCAACTTTAATGTCTAGGGTTACTCTGAGAACCAGGATACGAAATGAAATTATTATTATAAGAATTGTATAGATGCTAAAGTTTCGCTGAATTGATATTGTCTATTTGTAATGTAATTTACTGTTCTAATATTACTGTACAAGGGGTGAAGAATTACAGGTTAGGTTTCCACTCTTGTAATGGTTTTTCACGCGACGGAACTATTATCATTGTTTCACCAGGATTTTATAGACTTAATCTAGGACAGCTTTAACTACAGTCTTCTCAAAGAAAATTCTTCTGACAAACGTACAGATAAGATACAACAGTATCCATCAGTACATTAACAGTAATCTAAAGTCTTTCCCCACAACAACTGCAATCTTCCAAAGAAAGTTGTCGTAATAACCGTAGTAATCAGACAGTATTCTGAAGTCTAGCACCGCGACTTCAACTTTCCGCAACAAAATTATGATAACAAATCCCCTGACAAGGAACGCATTCGCCAGTTTGCTAACAGCCTTCTCCGCGTTCGAACTTTGCAGATGCTGAAGTCTTGCAGGACACTGAGCATGACCGTTAGGGGTCCAGCGTTGGATCCTCGATGCCGAGGGGGTCATCCTGTCTGGTCGTCGTCGGGAAGACAACAGTCCTGCAGCTGGATGGATCGTCAAGGACGGCCAGCCTCGCCACCGCCACTTTATCCACCCCGAGACTCTCGTTACTGTCCGCGAACGCGGAAAGTCGAGCTGTGCATCGAGCCAGGCCAATCACTGGGTCTGATGATCAGGGGTGGACTCGAGTACGGACTCGGCATTTACGTCACGGGGGTTGATAAGGACAGCGTTGCCGACCGAGCTGGTCTTCTGGTAATGCAAATTCATGTTCACATTCTGCATTCCGCGATAGCCGGGAGACTTTTGTCGATTGAACGGCGAAAAATTCGATTTTGAGGTTACGTACTCGTAACGAAGAAAGTGAACTAACTGTCGGTCATGATGAAACTGTTAAGGGTAGGTCAAAGTAAACAACTGATTCACGTTCTTTCTAATCTTTTGATTAGACCACTTGCAAGCTTCGCGAAAAGTTTAATTCTTAGCTAGCGATTAGTCTTTCGGTTAAATAGAATGAGTCGAATGAAGAGTAGAACATGGATGTCTAGCAAAATTCGCATGACGTGTTCAATTTTAACGTACCGGGCGGCCATTTTCATAACGCTCGGCCGATAATCCGACGTTCTTAGCTGAATTTCCATCATTGAGAGGCTCAAAATCGATCGCGTCAAATTACGGGCGAGGAGAGGCCTTGCCTACTTGATTCAATTTCCAGTTTGCACAGCTATCCGATGCCCAGCCTCGAATTTACGACTAATTGATCGACCTTTCGAGATTCGAAGAATGGCTTCCGGCCGGCGAGAGCTCGAGGACGCTTCCGAGAGGATCTTCGTCTCGCGTGTTAATGATCCTGAAGACTCACGTTCTCTCCTGATTCGAAAGGCGTCGAAAGACAAAAGATATCCGTTCAATTCTCTGAAGACTCAACATACAGAGATTCGGAGCTACTTTCAAAAAATTAGAACTAATATGAAATACAACTGTTTACCCATTATCCGTCGATGTGCCATTTTTGGGATACATTTTCAAATTGTTTTCTTTTAATAACTGCAACTTCTAAATATGCAGCTAATTTTATTTATTTTTTTATTTATTTGAATTGTGACGGGTAATGGATTACTTAATCTTTGGTTCAAAAATGTTAATATGACTTCATTGTTCAATGGAAATATAACTAAATCTCTGTCATGATAGACGCTCGCGAGGAACCTAAAAATTGTTAACAATCAGTCACTAGCGTTAAATATTCTCAAGGATTATCTGACAGTGACGTAATCGAGATTGACGTTGCGTTGCAGGTCGGAGATCAAATAATCGAGGTAAACGGTCAAAGTTTCGAAGAGGCGACCCACGACGAAGCTGTGCAAATTCTGAAGACCACCAAGAGGATGACGCTCCTGATTCGGGACGTCGGCAAAGTGCCGCATTCCTGCACCACGAGTCAGCCGATAGTGATGCCGACCTCGAGGTACCCGGAACACGATCCTCTCCTGCTGGAAAGTCCTGGGAACCATCGACCGCCCAGTCCTGCGTAAGGGAACTTTTCAGTATAAAGCTCTTTGTGGTACCTTTGTTAGTGATCAGGCTTTAACGACCTGAACCCTGACATTTAAACACTTCGCAACTACCGAACTTGTAATCTGATTATTCTCCTCAAAGCAATTTAACAGAACTCTATATATATGTTATTAATATATTAATATTATTATATTATTGTATATAAAATATTATCTATAATAATTAATAATTATATATTACGTTATTCATATATTAATATACAATAATATATGCATATATATACATATTAATTCTTTGACATCATTAGAATTTATCTCTGATTTCTCTGTACAAAACTATACCATACTTTATGTATCTGTACAGTTTACGTAACATTCTAACTGTTCAAGCCATTTGCTACTAAACGACATGTTTGGTGACATCTTCCAGTACGAACGAATGGAGACATCGTGGCGGAGTTCACACGGTTTCCGCTGCGACAGCAGCGATGGTGGAAGAGAAAGCGCGGGTAGTTTTGGCCAGAAGCGAGAGGGCAGCGTTGTCTCAGCTTCTCGCCGATTACCGGACGCGTCGATTGACTGTCGAGGAGCTGGTCGCCAGTCTGGCTGATCTGCTCAACACTCACGAGAAGCTCACGCTTCTGACCGAGCTGAGAGAGTTGGTCGACAGCAAGGACAGAGCAGCGTTCGACGATTTAGTCTATCGTCCGCGCGTCGCTATGGCGAGGGTAAGTCAAATCGACGGAAAAAACACTGGTGTGACGGAATGAAAACTCACAAAAATGAAAAATTCCAAATTTTCTTGACTCGACTCCGCGGAGAGGGACTAGAGTAATTGCTACACAAAATTCCATAAAGTTATCTCAATAATCAAGCGAGATATCGTCAATAAATGTTGTACATGGGGTGGCATTGAATTATGATGCCGTACGGATCTAGTTCCGCGAAAATAAAAATCTGGCCATTCGGCGACCCAGTTACCGAAACAGAAGTTCGTGAATTAGGCAAAGACGTCGGATCGAAAAGCCGGAATTACCGGTAATCACAGACATTACGCGACCGTGAACTCACATTATCCCACCGATTTCGATGGTTTCCAGAGGAAAGGTGATCGTGCCCACTCGGATTTAATAGTCACGCCGTCGCTCCACGATCTTCCGGTAAGTTACAACCGCAAATTATCATCCGTACGTCGATAGTATCTTCTCGTAAAACCCACACTCGTAATTCACCTGAATATTGCGCATATATATACGTATTACCAACGTTATATAGCTACATATTGTGCACCCGTTAAATTGGGTATATATACGTATGATGATATGTTTGTTACACTTGATACACCGTCGTAACATATGTGCAAAAAACACACGAACACACACATATACCTTCTGTCAGTTATTTATGTACCTATATCTATCCGAGTGTGTATTATCTTGTTTGTTATCTATCGTCCTTCTTCTTCTCACCTCTGTGTATTGCGTATATATACTCTCTGTCTGTTAGAAGATCCGTACTTGTCTTTCTGTCACTTGGATTCTTATCGAAGGTGTCCTCAGACCCAGCTACTTACATATATATATTACGTCCACCACATCAGTACATGCTGTAATATATATTACACGTTAACGTCTGAGGATCTCTTGAGAGGCGTCCCTTTCAACAAAAAAAAAAAAAAGAAAAAAAGACTATATCTCTCCTTACGTAAGAGTGTAAAACTGTTCGAAATTGACAAAGGACAATGAGTCCAGAGAATATTTCGAAAGGGAACGTTTCGAGAACAATAAATTTTGTATGCTCACCCCCCCCCCTTTTGGCCTTCAGCCCTCTGAACACACACATTCCATTAAAGTCCATCTCACCCAGTTAGTTCAGCTGACCCCCGTAGAGATCCTAGCCCCCGCCCCAAAAAGAAAACTGATCCGAAAAATTTGAATCGACCGAAGTGGGAAGGAATGAGGATTAGAAGCGAGTTTGACGAACTTGTCGTTCGGAGAGACGCGAGGGAGGAGAGGAAGGCTAACAAAGGAGGGGCTAGAAGAGTAAAGTGGAAGATGAACGAGCCGAAGAGACGGGAAGAACCGGAAGCCGTGGGAAGAGTGTGCGACGAGGAAGAGGTCAGAGACTGAAGAGAATCGAGAAGCGGGAAGCGAGACGAGTCGCTTCTGACGAAGCCAGTTTTGCGAGGCGAAGAAATTGCTCCTGCCATCAACCCCCCTCAAATGTCACAAATTCCACCCCATAGAACGTCGGTCTCTTCGTCTTCTACTTCTCTTGCCTCACTGTTCTCTTGTCACACTGCTGTATGCGTTCACCTTCACTCTATTCTGTCTCTCTCTCTCTCTTTCTCTCTCTCTATCTCTCTTTCTCTCTCTCTCTGTCTCTCTCTGACTATCTTCTGACTCTGTCTGCGTCTGTGCTTGATGCGTACGCTTTTATTCGCCGCTGCTGTGTTCTGTACATTCTGCTTCGGTGTCGACTCTTCTGCTCGTGCTGCGACAGTGAAAAATGTGATATCTTTGGCTTGAACTTGCTTGCGAATGACGGTTAACTGACTTCGCGCTTGCGGGAGAAAGTCAAGAGCTGAGATGAGATCTGCCATGTTTCAAGGTCAGATCTGCTAATCTGGCAGCTTGACAATTTTTACCTAGAGTGAGAAAGTAGCGATAAAAGTCCAGTCGGTTCTTGACGTCTCTCGCAATTATTCTCGACTCGGACAATTATAATTTCGACAGTTGGCTGTACAGATGTAAAGGGTGTGAGCGAGAATATCGTATGAATGCGACTCGAATGCGAGCGACGATCGTTGCCTAGCCAAGAAGCCAAAGTTCTCTCCTTTCAGTGCTCTTAGCAATTCTGCTCTGCTGCTTATTCGTAACGAAAAAAAAAAAAAAGAATAATAATAATTTGGAAAAAGACTGTTGGTCGATGGAACGAAACTGCACTGCGAACGAACGTAATCCGTAGATTACATGTCACACCGTTTAGACTAATTGCGTTTGAATCATGCTTGCCCAGAACTTAGTGCGAGTGCATAGATATGCGCCAGCTGTTGAACGCCATAGATATGTGTCGATAGAGATGCCAATAGAGCTGCCAATAGAGACGCCAAATTAGAAATTTGCCATGGGAATGCCAGCTGCTAAAAATAGATGGAACGTGCCAAAGTCGTCTTTCCGTTTTACGTTTGACTCTTCTTCTTTCTTTTGTTCACCATTTTACTTTCCTTCCCGTGCCGTCGTCGGCTCCAGGATACTTTCTTCCGTGTCGAAGGAAGACGATTCTCTGCCCGCGATTGGACGGGACCTCTTGCGCGAGACGAGTTCGCCTGAGCTTTGCTGGATTTCTGTTTCCGTTCTGTTTCCCGTGCCGAGATCGAGTGTGCGAACGCGTTCGGGGAAAATGTGTCTTGCCGAAAAATATCGGTTGAGTGCTGATGTACAGGGAATTCGATTCTGTTATTATTTGTTACTGAGATAATACGGTACGATTGGTGGTGAAAAAATCATAGGTATTATTAACAATCGAAAATTGATGCAAGTCAAAATTTGATATTAAAACCGAAAACACTGTAATGGGAATAGCTGAATCTAAGATGAAATCAGACAAAATTTTGTAATTATCATTATGCTTTCCAAGTTGTTTATTATTATTATATAAAATATAATAATATATAGATAATTATGTAATAATAATTATGTATATATTATTAATGAAGTTTGAGAATGGGAAAAATTGAAAAGTTTTAAAGCAAAATTAAGACAGAATTATGTCACTCTCATTTCCGATTTGAGACTAGATGTACAGTCGATCGAGTCTGAACGTCGAGATTGAAAAGAAAGGATTACGACCGACTAGCATCGAAAGTGCGAGTTATTCAAATCAGGACACCCGACTATCTTCTCGAACGATCTCGAGCACATGACGTCGCACACTCGTTCGAAATAAACGCTGAGAGTAGTTTTCTCCCGAGATCGGCCCAATACGCATTCAATCTCGCGCATCCACGGTGGCCGACTCCGTCGAAAAAAGTTCTCAAAGGCTTCCGAGGCTTTACATTCTCTCTCTTCTTTTCTTTTTTTTTATTACATTGTCATGGACGTTGCGGTCCGGCCCTTTCTATCATGCGAACATTGGTCCAGTTCTTTTCTTTATCACATTTGCTCACGAACGAAAGTGTTCGACGTGAGACACGAAAAAGTACTAAATGAGAAAGTCCAGACAAAAACAAAGGCCGAGAAAAGTCTAGAAAAAAGGTAGAAGAGATCCTGCCAGCCTTATCCAAAGCTCGGGCAAGCTCGCTTATGGTCTGCATCGCAGTCAACGAACGTAGGCGGTGCCATTTTCCGAACCTAACCTCAAACTTTCCCACCCTCTGCTTGCCGGAACAGTCGGCGGAGAAAGATCGCGATTGAATGACCATTTGTGCATCCAATTTTTTTGCCGAAACTCGTAAATCGGTTCTACACTATGATGCATCCAAACCTAACCTCAAACTTTCCCACCCTCTGCTTGCCAGAACAGTCGGCAGAGAAAGGTCGCGATTAAACGACAATTTGTCCATTCAAATTTTTTTGCCGAACCTCGTAAATGGGTTCTACACTATGGTGCATTCAAACCTAACCTCAAACTTTCCCATCCTCTGCTTGCCAGAACAGTCGGCGGAGAAAGATCGCGATTAAACGTTCAGTTGTTCATCCAATTTTTTTGCGAAACCTCGTTAATCGGTTCTACGCTATGATGCCATTTTCCAAATCTAACCACACTCTTTCTCTTCCACTGCTTGCCAGAACTGTCGGTGGAGAAAGATCGCGATTAACTGAGCATTTGTCCATCAAATTTCTTTGTCGTACCTCGTTAATCGGGTCCACGCTGAGAAGCCATTTTCCAAACCTAACCTCAATCTTTCCATCCTTCTAATTCCAGGACTGTCGGTGGAGAAATATCGCGATTAAACAGTCATTTGTCCATCCGATTCTCTTGTCGAACCTCGTTAGTCGGCTCTACGCTATGATGCCATTATCCAAACCTAACCTCAATCTTTCACTTTCCCTTTCTCTCTCTGTCACACTCTCTCCTCGTCGGAAACGTTGGCGAGCGCGTTCAAACAACCATTCGCCCATTCGATTTCGTTCTCGAGCCTCGTCAATCAGTTCGAGCGCTGAAGGAGTTTGGGAATTGCGAGGCCGGAAATTTTGCATTCTTGGCACACACTCTTGGCGTACGTCCGCGGCCTGTCGTAAATCAAACGTCAGTTGCACGAATTGCGAAGCCTGTATACGCGCGTCAATCGTCGATAAATTACGCGCGGATCGACGAATCGATCGGCCGACGACGCTGGCCGAAGCCAAAATGCATTTCCGGCAATGCACCGGATGCTTCCGGTTTTTCGCCGGACGGATTGTCGGGCTCGGAGGGGGGCGGCCATAGGGGGAAAGTGTTGGGCGAATTTATATCGAAGTCGGAGGTGAATATCGAGTGCTCGTTATCTACTCGCTCGGGTTTCGAACGGAAATATTTTGGATTGGAAGATATTGAGCTTCGAATGCAGTGACAGTTTAATATTCTATCAGATCAGATCTGACGTCTGATATTATAAAAAATTGCGTTTCTCCGGTTGGAAATGCCCGGTAATTCGTAATACATTATTTTCGAATTTAACTTTCATATGTTATATTTAATTTTGCTTCTAACTAAATAATTGAACTCAATGTTTTTCTGTTAAAATTCATTGGAATTGAATTAGTATTTAAAAAAAGTACAACAGTGACCGAATACGACGAAAACTTATTATCATACGTAATGCATAACAGTGAAAATACTTTGTCTGGAAATTTCATAATATTTGACTCGCGACTGCTAATATTGATAACTGACAAAGGTTCCTTCGAAATGAAAAATACTCTGGCTTAAATTAAACAGCGAATCGTGAGCGGAAAGATGCTTACTCCATTCTTCGCGCGCCAACATTTTCGACCTGTTTCAATATTAGCCTCCCAACTTCTTCATAAAGCAATCCATGCCTCGCTCCACCTTACATTTTCTCCTCACTTTCACTGGCAGACCCACCTACAACCGACCAAAGACGGAACACAGGAATAGCCCGAACCAATGCCTACGCCCCTCTAGAACCACTAAATAACGCTATAGAAAACGTCTAAAATCGACTGTTCGAAAGTTCCTTTAACCCATTACCCGCCACAACTAAAAAAATAAATTAAATAAATAAAATTAGCTGTATATCTAGAAAATGCAGTTATTCAAAGAAAACAGTGTAAAAACTGTCCCAAAAATTGGATATTAGCGGACAATGGGTAAAGTGCCGAAACTGCAGAGTCCGATATCCTTCCGAAAACGTCTAAAATCGACTGTTCGAAAGTTCCTTTAACCCATTACCCGCCACAACTAAAAAAATAAATTAAATAAATAAAATTAGCTGTATATCTAGAAGTTGCAGTTATTCAAAGAAAACTGTAAAAATTGTCCGAAAAATTGAATATTTGCGGACAATGGGTAAAGTGCCGAAACTGCAGAGTCCGATATCCTTCCGAAAACGTCTAAAATCGACTGTTCGAAAGTCCCTTTAACCCATTACCCGCCACAACTAAAAAAATAAATTAAATAAATAAAATTAGCTGTATTTCTAGAAGTTGCAGTTATTAAAAGAAAACAGTTTGAAAATGTGTCCCAAAAATTGGATATTGGCGGACAATGGGTAAAGTGCCGAAACTGCAGAGTCCGACATCCTCGCTTCGATATGCATAAATCGATCCCGATCTCCTTTCCCTTTCTTCACCGGGTCACTTCCCCACACATAGACACACACATAGACACACACACACACAGAGGCCATTTGACAAATCCGTGGATCGCGGCAGAAGTGAAAGCCGGCGCCGAACTCTCGGCGTTCACTCTTGCCGAGTTCGTTGACTGTCGATGCGGCGGCCATTAGTGGTAAAATGGAAATGGCGCGAAACGGCATGACAGGATTTCTGTTGATGATTTCCCGCAGAGGGGTGTGCCCGGTGGCTGTTGCCGTCCGGGACGACTGGTGGACGTCGAGGGAGATCCCCTGGGAGTGACGGGACCCCTCCTGCCGAGGGACGGACAGGAGTATAGGTCGCCCAGCGAGGACAGCGGTCTCGGGTCCGACATGCCCAGGACCAGGTTCACTATCAGCTTGATCGAATAACAGTTTTCAGATGCGAGGCGGACGGGCCTGACACGATTTTGCGGGGGAGGGCCGTGGAATGAGCGTATTTTTGGAGGCGGTGCAGATTTAGTTTAGTTCGGATGATGCCAGAGTGCATGGTTTTGAGTATTTGCAGAGTTGAGAGGGTAGGACCAAGATTTTGAGAAAGTCAAAATGAGCTTGATAGAGTAATAGTATTCGGATGTGAGTAGAATAGACGAGATTTTGCGGGCGAGGGCTGGAGAGTGAATATATTTTGGGAACTGCAGAGATTTAGATTCGTAGGGATGATGTTAGAATCAGTGCATGGGTATTTGAGTATCTGTGCAGTTATAGAGAGGATAGAACCAAGATTTCGAGAGGACATAGTCAGAATCAGGTAATAGTGTTCAGATGCGAGTAGAATAGACACGATTTTGCGGGGGAGGGTTGTAGAAAACATATTTGGGAAACTGTGCAGAGATTTAGTCTCGTAGAGAATGATACCGGAGAATGCATGGGTCTTTGCTTATCAGGAAAGTTAATGCGAATATAGGTTTTTAGAAAATTCCATTGTATGAGCATAGAGATAATGAAGAGAGTATAATGAAGATTTCAATGCGATCATCAAAATCAAGTTCGAAAATCTTGATTGAATATTGATTTTAAGGGTGAGGGCTGCCGTGACTACATTTTAAAGAATAAGAAAACTGAACCAGTGTTCAAGCTCTTAATTATCAGAATTTATCTTTCAACATTTGACTCATGACAAAAGGTAAAATTAAAAATACCACCCGCCACTTAGTTTTTAATAACAAACCGGTCAACAATCAAGTGCTGCTTTCTATCGGATAAAGATGAACCCTAGAAAAGCTAATAGGTACATTATCTACCCGGTGACACTGAAGCTCGAAGGAACTGGGACGTTGCTGCAACGTAAGGGCAAGCAAGTAATTTCGCCCACACAGTACGTCCAGGGCCACGTAAGGTAAGAATTAATGAAAGGAAGTGCGGGCTAAAAGCTTTTAGACAGAATAGACTTCTGTTGACCGGCAAACAGGGCAAATATTGGCAAAACGACGTTAAGGAGCGGAATCACGAAGAACTCCGTCCGATATTCTTGGCCGCAGGGCAAGAACGCGACACGCCCAAAAAAAAAAAACGATAGACACAAATTCGAAAGGGAAGTCCCTATTATCCGAGCCGGACAACGGCAGCTCTTCCTTTCGTCCTCGAACTTTTCTAATGTCGGATGACAATGCGACCGGACTTCTCGGTCCGCCCGGACGAAGGTTTTCTCACTTCCCGTCACGTAAGGTCAACTTCCGGCTGATTTGCGGCCGCCTTTGTTGACTCCGAGCTGACGTCCGATTAAATTTCGAGTGCTTCGCTCTTTCAGCTTCGACTACTTCAATCTTGAGACGAATCTTTACGAACGTTTTCTTAGAATTTTCATTGTATTGTCATTCGCAGTTTCAAGGTTGATTCGAATGTCTGACCCATTGCTGCTCTGGTAATCGATACGTATGTTTGATTATATATATGTATAAATTAATATTTGGACCGCTTATTTTAAACGCGATGTAAACGATTTATTTATGCGATATATAATTTCTTTTTGAATTTGGACTTACAGCTCTTTTATAAATATCAGATAAACGGTCCATTTATTTATACATATTGAATTATTTAAATTTATATATATTTGTATATTTCTTTATATTTATATATATATATGAATGCTAATATATGGATACATTAGTCGTTAGATTTTTAACTTTGTGATCGGTGGAAGATTCCCGGATCAGCAATGGACGATCATTCTCCACTTCGATCGTAGTTCGAGTCTTCAGGATCGAAGACTCGCGACTTCAAGGTCGTCTTGAACGATTCTAATCCATTCTAGCAATGCGAGATTGCCGGTCCGTTATTCGATATGCCGGTGCCCATGCACTTGGCACGTTTCTACGGCACAAAGCTTCGGTCCCTTTCACGGACAAGATAACCGGAACAGTCGGCGAGACACTCGAAACGAGGTCAGATATAATCGATCCGTCAACGCGACCGAAGTCGATCGCCGCGGAAGTCCTCTCTCTTTGTTTTCCATGGAAATCCCTTTCGCCGTACCTTCGTTCGCCCTTCACGTCGAAATCGATGATCCAAAACAGTACGCTCAACAATTCCTACTATGAAATCAAAGACGCAGTACGAAAATTTCGATTTTTTAACTGCAGATGTCAAATACGATAGGATCGATCTGTCAATTTCTTTAAAATTGATCGGTAAATTACTTTTCTCTTATAACTTCTAGAGTACACTTCTAGCCATCGATCATCGGTGATCTTGATCGAAGTAAGGTTTGACTCATGCTAAATGTGAAATATTTTTAATTTCTTTCTCGAGCAATCGAACGATTGGCATTGCGAGATACGACCTTTTTTTAATGATCGGTGGAGTTTTTTTCCGTAAGTTTGAGGTGACGTTAAAATGTTCGCTTCGCGAGTGGCGTCTCCTGTCAGCGTGGGCGGACAGTTTAGAGGACGTAGGATAATTCCTGAAGCTGGCCGGAGGAAGGGAACAGTGAAGTGTGAAGGGAGAACGGAGGAAATGAAATATCGATGTACCGGTGTATCTGACATAGAAACGCCATTACGCTAATCCGACCGGCGACAGAGTGCCAAGGATTTTTTCGGTAAAGGATTCCCGGTCGATCAATTATGTACTTAACGCCGACCTGAATTATTTCTGACTTCGGTCATTTTTTTTACTCGTTGCCTTTTCTCATTTTCGAAGTTAACCATTCGCTTAGGTCGAATATTGCGCACCCTGTACAATGTTTATACTGGACTTCGTAGCTAACGTGTAAATTATTCCGTCGAAATTCAGACAATTTCAATTAACTTTGATTTTCATAGTTCATAGGTATATATAGCAGCATATTTTAAAGCGGTATTCAACTTTATTTCTTCGCTTTCTTCGATTGACTTTGATACACGTTACTCTGCATAGGCAAACACGTATATGGCCGTGTGGAAAGAATTTTAATTAAAGACAAACTGAGAGCGGCGCACAGATCGTCGTTGAAATCGCAATAAAGCCTTTCTTCCTTTTTCTCGATTTCCTCGACAAGCGGCAGCGGACCATTAATTAAATAACTGAAAGCCTCTGCATCCAGAGTGAGAGACAGTGAATTCACTACCCGCATGAGTCTGCTCGACACGTGTGGGCGGAACGGACACGCACGGGGGAACTTTGACGTTGATTGACACGGCTATGACATGTGGAGAAACGATTTGCGTGTACCTGTCCGTCTCGAAATTAGGCGCTGCCAAAATCTAACAGTGCGCTACGTACAGTTCTATCGTCACGTATCATTTCGTTAGGACAGTACGGTACACTATTTTTTATTGGCTTCTGCAATACTTCATTTCTTCTGTGACGTATCCAGTACGAAACGTGTTTTTAGTCATTTTTGTAATCGATAGTTGAATGTATAGGTTTGCATCGAAATTAGGAGCTGCCAAAATTTAACATTGCGCTACGTACAGTTCTATCGTCACGGATCATTTCGTTAGGACAGTACGGTACACTATTTTTTATTGGCTTCTGCAATACTTCATTTCTTCTGTGACGTATCCAGTACCAAACGTGTTTTTAGTCATTTTTTCATTTTTAATCATTTTTAGACAATAACCGCGACCGTTTCCACGAGAGAGGTTCGATGTGAAAATAATGAACCGACAAGCAGAATTTTTTAATGGACATGCCAACGTCGTGAGTCGGGCAACAATTATTGCGCATTAACGGCGTTACGGAATCGATCGAGCGTGGGAAATCGAGGGAGCGTCATCCGTTAATGACGAACGGTAATCCATTCCCGATCGTCGATTGATTAGCTCCGTTTCGAGGGATGAAGGTACGATGGGTTGGAGGTCGATGCTTCGACGGCAAATGTATGGCCGCGGTGACTTGATGATGAACTCGCTTGTTAACGAGCCGATTGCCGCGTGAAACAATAATTCTTAGCCTGGAGGTCGTCATTCTTTTCCAAACGCTTAAATTGACAAAGTTCGATTCGACTTAAAACCAAAACGCGTTGCTGACTAATTTCACAATAATTTACAAGACATTCTCAAATATATAGTTTGAATTTAATAGAAATTATGATCAAAAACTTAAGGTCGCCCAGCTGATTAATATGTGTAAAAATATTTTCATCGTATCGTTGTCAAAATATGACCAAAAGCTATATACGGACCGTTTATTTTGATAGTAGTGTAAGTCCATATTTAAAAAAAAATTAGATATATAATTTATGATTAACAAGGTGTAATTTTTCACGTTATTTACGTGATATTTAATTTTTATTTAAATCGACCTACACCACTTTCAAAATAAACGGTCTATATAAAAAAATCTGTTTTAAGACGTTATGCCAGATCTTGTACAGTAGATATGCACTGTTTGACGTAAAGAAACGAATTACATTGCACGAAAGGGCGAGCCAACCATTCGAAGGTTCAATTTCCGGCCAGCAGCCGCATTAACCGCGCGTGGTGGGGCAGCCCTTGAAAATCTCCGCACTTTTGGGGTCGGGCCGAAGTTCGACACTGGGTCGTATCCTTAGTAACAGGTTATAACAAATGAGGGAAGCGAGAGCATGCAGTAGTATGATCGCAACTGCCGCGAAACGATCCGTACAAGAATGTGCTTCGAATCATCGAAAGACAGTTTTCCGACTCTATCAAGAAAGAGTGTATCGAGCTCAGTGTTCAGTGTGTCCAAAAATATCAAACAACGCCTTAACCCTTTGCGGACTCGCGCCGCATATATACCTTCTGTGTAAACCATCAATTTGGCAGGGAAAGTCATATATGCGTTTGGCGAAAACAACTGATAGACCCAAAAGACTCATAAGGTGGAATGGGGTCAAACCGACCCAAAAATTGTTAAGTTCACTTTAAACGGATGTATTTCCTATCGATTCCACTAAAACGTAATAATCTTAGTGTTTTTATTTAGCGCAAGGTTTATTCTTTAAGTTGGATTAATATGGACTAAAAGTATCTTCTGAAACTTATGATTTTCGTAATAAATTAAAAACAGTCCTGCTAGGGCAGACTTGCCCCGGAATTGGGGCAAAACCGCCCAACCTGTTTAAAAATAATTGAATCTCATATCCTTATATTATGGGGCAAAAGTGGAATTATTATTAGTAATACGAACATTGTCGAACGACTGAAACGGGGAATCACAGAAAACATGGCGGCCACCTACGTTGAATACTATCCAAACCATTGAATCCTAACCAAAGGAAGATTTCTACCTTACAGTTTATACGATGCAACGTATATTCGAATAAATAAGTGCCTATTGGAATTTGCCCTCTGGATTTACCCCATTGCACCTTATATGGGTCCTATCTAACGGGTTAAATGGCGTCTAATTGTAAGCAGAAATGTATGCCAGCAACTTTAAATGACTATCACGAGCTCGGCTCCTTGGAACGGTTGACTTCGAGCCCCATCCGCAGAGGGTTAAACTTCCACAGTGCTTCTTGTTTCGTCCGCAAGGGCAGTCCAGTCGAAATCTTTCAATTCTGACAACTTCCTCGAGCTTAGAACGGAACCGCTACCCGAAGAATCCTCGTTAGCCACAATTATCGAGCCAATTATTTCACTCGCATTCGATACCAGCTCGGCCGAAGTTCGCCAAACGGATCGGATCGATATCTCGAGGAAAGCTCGTCGCGATTCTTAACAGTCCCAATTATCTCCGTTGCAGCCACTACAGGCTCGAGTCCGTATATTCAGCCCAGTTCGCCGCTTCCGCCGATCGGTCCCACTATCTTGCCGCCAGAATCTTCCCGATCGTTCGCCCATCGACGATCCCAATTATCCGGATCGTCCGGTCCTCGACTGAACGAAAATTTTGGGGAGGCCTTATCCACTCTTGCTCGGCGGAGCTTCCGGTGGAAGTCGATTCCGACGCCTTCGTCGGCGTCCTCGACGTCCGCGAATATTCCGACGCGACAATAACGGAAGCCTGGGCGGAGGGAGAGGGGGGGGGGGGGGGGGGGGGCTCAATTGTGTCGGGCCATTGTGATCGGCCTCTTTAAATATGCAAACGCCTGGCAAAGTCGCGCCGGGGGTGAGTCTTCGTGCCAGGGGGTGAAGAGCGGATCGATCGACACCTGACGGCCGTTTCAGTTTTTCGGGGGTGGGGGGCGCGGATGGGCTCGGCGAAAATAGACTCGGATACGTGCGAGACGATGATATCCGCAATGAAGTGATTTCGATCTAATTCGGTCGGCCGACTGTCGTTCAGGCGTTCGTCTTCAAGGTCCACGGCTTCGGATTGTAGATTCTGACGTGTCAATTACAGTTCAGTCGGGAATCGTTTGAAGACGGAAAGGGATTGAGATTTTGTCGCGAATTTTTATGTCGCGGATGTTGAGGGTTGATATTCTTCATGTATTACGTGGTTTGATCTTATTGGGTTAGGTAGAGTCAAGTTTGAGTTAAGCATCATTTTCGCGTCCCTGTAATCGTCTATGATAGGGTGTAGGTGTTATTTGATAGAAAAGCTGTCGTGGTAATGATTAAGAAATGAACGATTGTTATGAACTTAATACACGCACTTAACGAACGAATTATTCATAGTGGCGATAAAAAATGAGATTTAAGAATGCAGTCGATTAAGCAAACGATTTATGCGTTGTTTTACGTGGCCCAATGAGACTTCTTGCATACTTTGACATTATTTCGTATTATGATACACTATTTTACATCACTTTACGTTATTACATCTCGTTGTTATGGATTATTTACTTCCACGACAGAATCTAGATTTGTCAGACCAAGACTGACAGTAAGTTACGAAGATTCAAAGCAAACAATTCAGAGCTAGAACACCGAGAATAATAATTCGTCGGACAAAAACATCGAAGTCTATGCTGTCCTGCAGATCTTACAATGTGCTCCATGCCACTCTCGCATTACTCCCGGTAAGAACATGGCACCCTCACCCCACCATCGTTCTGTCAGCCCCCGCAAAGTCGTAGGTCTCCGCCGCAAAAGTTCGCGACCCCCAAAAAAGAAAATCCACCCCCTCCCCCGACATCGTTAGTCGCCATTCAGATCGCGTGCGAAAGTCAGGCAGTCCCGTCCGATTGAAAAAAAGAAGTTAAAGTCTCGCAAGGGGTCAGGCCAACGTGGCGGCTGAAGGGCCAGCTGAAGGTGGGCATCTCAATTGCAGAGTCGGATGCAGAAGGGTGCAGCATCAAGTGACGACCTCCGACCTCGCTCTCTCCAACGACGACGAGTGCGACAATCAGGTATAAAAAAAAACGTCAGAAAAAGAGGCAAAGACACATGAAAAAGCGAAGCAACGAAACGCCGAGACGCCGAGAAAGTTTGCGAGAAAAAAAAAAGAGCGTGAGCAGAGCTAGAGAAAAGAGACCGAGGCGTGAGACCGGCTTGACCTTGAGAGTGGATGAGCGTTCGAGAACGGTCCCCGTGAAATTTGCGAAACTGTCGTTCGATTCCTGAAATTCGTCTCTTTCCGTTAACGTCGGGCGTAGAATTTCGTCGAGTGTGGATTTTTGACCGGGAGGGGTGCGATTTCTGCTTTTACAGGACTACGAGGACGAGCTGGAGAACGGGAGGGGTCGCAGGCACAGCTCGCCAGGTGGCTCGAGGGGCAATCCCAGGGACTACGGCCATCATCATCTGCACCCCGACAATTTGGTGAGTTCTCTTCAACGCTTCCTTTGACTCACTCTCAACGCGAAACTCGTTTCACCGCGGACGCTTTTCTTTCCACTTCGGATAATTCTTTCCTTTCTCGTCGAGATCTTTTTTGGTACTTGTCAGGATGCGGGACTACTTGTTCACTGTGTTAGCGACGGAGAGGTGTCCTATGCATATCCTTTCTTACGTACCCTTTCTTATTGACCCTTTACGATATTTGTAAGTGGAAGTAGGTACTTGCGTATGGTATCGATGGGACTCGTGTACCATGAAATTGAGGTTATGTGACGGAACATGAACAAACGTTCCGACCAATTAAGAATTATCTTCGACGGATGCGACTATTTTCAAAGTATTTCAGTATCATGCTAATAGTAAGCAGCGAGGATAATTTTATACTCAAAATAATTGGATGAGATAAATGAAGAATCTAATAGAGGGTGAAATATTTGTTTGAGGATGCTGTTCTTTTGACAAGGTCAGAGGAGTAGTGAAGATTTAGGTGTTACAGATTGTTTTTTTGTCGAAATATGCTCGGCCATGTTCGCTGTGTGTTTGCAGTAGGCAGCGAAGTCTACGAATGGTAGCCGCGTTAGCCCATGGCAATCGTTATACTTAATTATTGCGGCCGAGGTACGATAGAGCTTTGGTGAGCCAAGGTGGTTCTGCGGATGAGGGTTCAGGGTCGTCTACCACGGACGTTTCTTCCTTTTCTTTCCTTTACGCCGCTTTATAACCCGCCGTAACTTCCAGCGCCTGCTCTCTGTACAATGTTCAGATTCGATGCTTAATGTATTGCCAATACTTTAGCTGCTCAGAAAACTGAGATCTGAGATATGTCTCATGGTATAAAGTAAAGCTGTCTAAAAGATTCTTATATTAATAATGTAATATTTATGTGACAGTCTACATGAAGCGTTTGCTTAAGTAATAAACGTAATTTAATGGGATTATGTAAAGTTATATAAAATATGATATTTCCTGTAACGTCATATAACTGAAAACGTAGAAATACTCGTTACAGAAACTTATGAAGTGTCTGGAATCAATTACAATGTTTGCATCGTTGATTTGAAATAAAGTGCAATAACGTTGTACATTATCAATTAAAAAATTTGCCGCTTTAGCGCAGTAATATCTGTTTACAGTCAAATTTAATATTACAAAATTCCAGCAGATGTTACCTAACGTTTCCTAAAATATCAGTCATGCAAAGCAATCTGATACTACATTACCAATACAAAAACGTCGCTTCATCCTAACAAAATCTCTTTATAGTCAAATTTAATAAAACAAAATTCCGGCAGATGTTACGTACCGTTTCCTAAAATATCAATCATGCAAAGCAATCTGACACTACGTTACCAATATAAAAACGTCACTTCAACAAAGCAAAATCCGTTTACAGTCAAATTTAATACCACCAAATTCCTAACAAATGTTAAAAACCTAACCCACCGTGCGACAAAATACCACCGCTGCCATTTCGCAGCATCGATTCGAAACGCTGTACAACCTAGAGAGCTCGCCTTCTCTAAAACGCATTACGAGGCAAGAACGAGCTCGGGTCTTTAACTCCCGTGCGTGCGAGGCGGGATAAAAAATGGCGGCGAGAGGCGGGAGGGAAGCGAGAAAGGGAATATATCGAGCAGGTGCTCGTTTCGAATAATGAAGAGACTACAGGCCGCTGGGGCAGCCATGAAATCATTCTCTCTCGATCGCCGAACGTCCGCACTGCGAATCCGACCTGGAAAATCATTTATCCGGACGTTCATTCTCGATCCTTGTTGCGAGCCTGGCCACTTTTACTTTGCCCGCTCGCCAGATCTCTATTTATAGGCCAACGCACCGAGCGCTCGAACGTAATTATTCCGGTCATTATTCCCGTCGATGAGTCACTTCGCTGATTGGTCATTCACCGGAGTCACAGTTTACGGTAGTGTACGACTCGCCCGGAGAATAGTCAACGCGAAAGTGTTTTCTTCCCTGAAACGATTTTAAAGCGCCGACTTCGTTAAAGCAAACTGTTTTTAATGGACTTCGGCATTAAGTCCCTAAGGTAGGAGTTTACGTATTGCGGATATAATTAAAGTTTATTGTCACGGCTGAGCACAGTTATTCGGACGTTGACTTGGTCTGTTGGTCGTTTAAAGTGGTCTTTGATCAGAGCTGTACAGCCGCTATAATTCAAGAGCCTAATTACATTGATATAATCTTTTCACAACGGACTTCAACGTATTGAGTTAAATCATACAAAGGGACAACAGAACTCCACTTTCTCTTTCGCAGTCTAAAAATCAGGACCCGCCAAAATGAGTTACCCACACTAAGCAACAGCTATCAAATCACTTCATTACCAACATTATAAGTTTTTAGCGATCCTTATTTAAACACCATTACTTCATTACCATCTTAAATTCCAAATTTATTACCCTGCTCCTCACCGAGCCTCCGTACGAGTCATTCTATTACTCTACACAATTTGCCCGAAAAAAACAGACTCCACTCAAACCTCAGTGCAAAACATTCCCTACCCAACTCCCACGTATGCCAACGTTCCGGAATTCGTTATCCAAAACCGAAAAACGCGGCTGTACTCCTTCGCAAATATTCTTCCACGGAATCCAAAGCGAGCCGATGCGAGCTCGTCCCGCATACTTCTGCAGTAAACCAACATTTCCAACCTCGGCCGATTGTTCGCCGAGTTCCCCGCAGGTCGCGAGTCAGATAGGAGAGCAGAAACATCGAAACGGAAAGAGCAGCACAACCGCGGCGAACAACTAAATAAAAGGAAGCCGTAGGCAGTTGCACGCGAGAGGGCTCGATGTATAATTAAGATAATCGAGACGGTGGAGTGCTAGGAGGGCAAGGGGGGGTGAGTGAGGAGGATGAGGATGGACGAAGGGAAGGATGAGGAAGAAGAGGGGGGAGGGGGGGGAGTGCACGATCCTCTCCACCTCCTCGGGAATGAAGATTTTTGCTAGAGCGAGTCGGCCAGTGGGGAGGGTCGAAGTCTTGATATAATTAAGATAATGGCGAGCGAGTACGCCGTGATTACGCCGTTAAATACTTTTACGGATCCGCGGCCATCGCAAGGGGGGCCCCCGTGACTGGCCCATCTGCGGCATGCGGAGTTGTTTTTTTTCTGCAGGCCGCGAGAGGTGCCTCTCCTTCCGCGGAAATCGCTTTCGATCGCCCGGAATTCCGCGAAGTGAGCTCGGGGTGTGGGGATAGTTAAGTGCTGCGGGGGTGGGGGGAGATTTTCTTCTGGAAAAAGGGATTTATTTATTGCGGGGGTCGTAGCTACGCACTGTGGGTATGATATGAATATTCAGTTGTATTTATAGGTTTTTAAGGTTCATTTTTTCGCATTCTGTGTTTCAAGTTTGAAGTTCATGGACACAGTCTATATTGCGGTATTATATTTTTATTGGTGAGAAATTAACTTGTTGTATTTTTCTAGGATTCATTTATTTGATTTGATTATAGTAATACTATTCTCTCGTTTAATTTATTTTCAAAGTTGTGCTTTGAATTTGTTTGCTATTTTAATATTAATATTGTCTACTGATCAATCGAACCAAATACTCAGCACTTTGAGACGTGTATAAAAATGTTTGCGATTGCAAATTTCCACCGCGAATTTCGTTTTATCGATCAAGATTGGCCAAGTGCTGCATATATTTTTTGTTCAGTTTTCATTCATATTTGCATGACGTAGACGACCGCAATGCCTTGCCGAGCGTAACAAAATTCCTATCTACCTCCTCGAAGAGAATCTACGCGTGAAGATGGGTATCGACAGAAAAGTAACGTTTCGTCGATCTGAATTTGAGTCGGTTATTTCCACTTCCTAGACTTTCTCTAATAGTATCGTCAAATCGTTCGACTGACTTATTTAAACTCATATTTTTTATAAATAATTTAATAATAAGATGTAACCAACATTCATGTGCCCAATAAAAAACAACGTAAAAGATAGCAATACCTTGAAAATTGAACTCACAATGCGGTCCTTTGTTTTTCTGTTCATCCGGCTAGACTGGGTCTTTATCTTGTGTCGGATTCAAGTTTCGAACGTCGAATTCGTAAAGTCGAGACTGAGAAACGTAACGTTGGGAGAGAAGAAACGTTGCTGGCAGTTGCATGAAAATCAACTTTACGGCTCTGCGCGAGCATGAAACGGCGTAGAAGGATTTCTGCGACCGTTATGAGACCACTCTGCTTGCTTACCTACGCTCTTCGTGCGATTAATAACCGACGTTTGTCACGGAACGAGTAGCGTGGCAGCCGAAATAGCGCGCGACTAACGAACGAAGGCGAAAGCGAATTGTAGAAATTCTTTTTTCTCCTCGGCCCTCCAGTCGGAACGGAGAACGAAAGCGAATCGTTTGATCGACCGAAACATTGCAGGCGTAATTAGCCACGTGCATGGCTCTTGACACAAGTGATTGTCCGCGGTGCGTTCGATTTTTAAGTCAGAATTCATCGACAGTTCAACTAATTTCTGTCTGAGAACTAGTTTATTCAACGACTTCTAGAGATTCATTGTCCATTCTTTGAAAAGTACCTTTGAAACCTGCTCCTTCTATAGATGTATGTTAACGTATAGTAATAATTAAAAGTTGTCCGCGGTGCGTTCGATTTTTAAATCAGAATTTATCGAGAGCTGAGCAAATTTTTGTCTGACAACTAGTTTATTCAACGACTTCCGTAGATTCATTATTATTTTTTAAAAGGTACTTTTGAAATCTGCCCCTTCTAAACATGCATGTCAACGTGTAGTAATTTAAGTAAGTAATTAGAGAAATTCTTTCAACTGAAATGATCATACATTAAATTATATGGATCGGAAATATCAAAGTCAGAAGTTATTCATCTAGAAAAGCAGCTTTCGAGCATAAAGCAGTGAAAGCAGTCGTTTCGATAAACAGATCAATCGTTTACTTTGTACTTCTACGCCTCGATGATCGTCCACGAGGAAACGGATCTAACCCAGATCTAATCCCAGCCAAGATACCGTCATAAATTATGCATCGTCGATCGTAACGTGTCTCCGGTCGACAGTTTCCCGTGCGATTAATATCGTTTATGAAATCGGTATCCCGAGCATCCGGCCGGCAGCCGACGAACGACTCCTAAGCAGGATATCTGACCAGGTTTCCGTCCCAAGGACACCGCTCGCGAAAGGTCCTCGGGCGTATCGCTCGTTCGGCTTGAAAAACGGAAGAAAAACCGCGGGCAATTAGCCGCTGGAATTTCGTTACGTTACCGTCCGATATCCGTTTGCGCAAGAATTAATGGAAAATCCGCGGAATTAATGAACGTGGAGTAAGCGGAGTAATAACGATGGACGGTTATAGCTCGTATTTATTTCCTTTTCTTTTCATTTTGTATTTTTATTATTTATTGCGCCTGTCCGTCGCAACTGTCGAGTACAGAAAATACTGCGCGTATCAGATCGTATGACTAAGGAAAGGCTAGTTAAACTAAGAATATTAATCGAGGTTGCGATTTTCCAGTCGGAACCTCGTCTCGTCCAAGTTTCGCGTCGTTCTTTGTTTGGAGCTCCTGAATATGCCGAAGGTCATCCTGATTTTTTCGATGCGATTAAATCCAAGCTGGATCTGTTGTTCATTCAAACTTGGATCCAGTGTAGACTTCCGACGTTTTGGTGTTTCCTGCCTCGAACTCGGATTTTGAGGTCTGCGAAGTGTAGATCCTATTTCGTCGTTCGTCCTTGAACTTCTGTTTTCGTTCACGTCGACTTCTCGTGAGAATTCATTTTGATTCGTAATAAATAGATTATATTCTAATGTTCGCCGTGCAAGATCACAATTTTCAAGCTCGGTGCTTGAGGTTTCAATGGGGTTCGAAGACTACTCTCCGATTTCGAAAACGATCGCACTAGAGACGAGAATCGTTAAGGTACGGAAGCTCGGAGGATCTCGAATTGATCCTCAATTGTTCATTTTTGGCGGGCAAAGTCATTCGATTAACGAAACGCGACACAGCTCTCGATCCGTAATTATCGATACTCATTGTAACCCTCTATAAGCTCATGCGATTTTCGAGCCATTCACAGATATATTTTCTCGCAGTTCAATTCCCGCAAAATCACACATTTTATTCCAGTAGCCACTTATCCCAAAATTATTGTTTGCGACTGCTTCAAACTAGCAAACCAGATCTCAAAGGTGCAAAAATTCGTTCTTAAACTAGGCTTAGAGATTTAAACCATAGAGAGTGACCCTCTCGTCCTTTCTTCCCTTTAGATTCACCTAAATTTTGCACGCCTTCCAAATTTATCCGTTTCTATTATTCCCAACGTACAAACTTCAGCTTCGTTCTTCATTCTTCGATTCTTTCCAATTTTGTCAAAGTTCACGTTTCGTCGTCGCTCTTCAACTTCTTTGCTTCCATCGTTCATCTTCTTATCATACTATTTACCCCGTTCGAATTGAATGCCCGAGACTGGATCGTGGCCACTGAATTTGCAATTTCGTTCGCCGATTGAGCTTCGCCCGCGACTCGTAGACATATCCTGAAGGTACAAAAGTTTTCGGCCGCTCACGAAGGTCAGAGCTTGTCCTGCAGAGCCTGCCTCAGCTCCTCCGTGGCCTTGGCCACGTCCTGGCTCTGTCTCGTGTGCACGTCGGGCCTAATGTGCTGAACGGCCGAATTCGAGCGGCGAACGGAATTTCCGCACACGAATTTTGGACGAGGTATTCTCATTCGCTGAACGTCGCTTAACCAGGACTCCATTTCTGCTTGTTATCTGAAAGAAGATTTATATGACCGTTAGGTACCGTACAAACATCGCCAATGCTGATGGTAAATTATTGAATACGATGATATTGGATAAGATGAAAGTTAGTGAGGTTAGATGTACTTAGACCTTACGATTCTGGATGACTTAATTCTGAATTATAAAGAACATGCATGAAATATGATAAGGTATTGGTGATATATTAGTGATCAGTACGGGACTGAAATGCAGGAACGCGAATTTTGGAAATGGGGTAACAGTTCCACTCTGCTCATAAGACTTGAATGTTATCTATCAATTCCTATAAAATTCCCTTAATTTTACAATCGAAACTGCATTATCTTTGCTTCAACATTAATAACTGTATCCCAAAGGATACACTTCCTATACTGTACGAGATCGCGAGAAGTAAAATGTAGGAACGTGAATTTCGGAAATGGGATAGAAGTTACACCGTGCTCATAATACTTGAATGCTACCAATACTCTCAATCCAATAAATTCTCCTTGGCCTTTACATTATATCTGCTCCAGCCTTAATAACCGTATCCCAAAGGATAAATTCCCCATACCGTACGAGACTCGTAAGAAGTAAAATCTACAAACGTAAATTTTGGAAATGGGGCAAAAGTTCCACTCTGCTCATAATACATGAATGTTACCAATACTCTCATTCCAATCAATTCTCCTTGACCTTTACAACCGAAACAACATTACCTCTGCTCCAACGTTACCAACTGTATCCCAAAGGATAGACTTCCCATATCATATGAGATTCGCGAGAAGTAAAATGTACAAACACAAATTTTGGAAATGGGGCACAAGTTCCATTCAGCTCATAATACTTCAATGCTACCAGTACCCTTAATCCAATAAATTCCCCTTGACCTTTACAATCGAAACAACATTACCTCTGTTCCAACGTTACCAACTGTATCCCAAAGGATAAACTTCCCATATCATATGAGATTCGCGAGAAGTAAAATGTACAAACACAAATTTTGGAAATAGGGCAAAAGTTCCACTCTGCTCCTAATACCTCAATGCTACCAGTACCTTCAATCCAATCAATTCCCCTTGACCTTTACAATCGAAACAACATTACCTCTGCTCCAACGTTACCAACTGTATCCCAAACTATACACTTCCCGCGCCGCACGAGATTCGCGAGAAGTGAAATTTTTGCGTTGCGCAACAGAGGTCCCGATACCAGGAAACGGACGCAAGTCGATTTCCGGCGAACGGCCGGGAAGTTTGAACGCGGCTCGCGGGAGTAACGGGAACGTCTTTGGAAAGAGTGGCGGAGGAGGCGAAACGTCGTTTCTGCGAATACGTGGAAACGAACGGCGGCGATGCGAGAGTACGGGCCTAAAAGTGGGTCGAGCGAGGCACGAAAGGGGCGAACGAAGCGTGACGAAAAACAGGAGGATGTCACTGGGCCACCGGTGCCTGTCGGCACGTGAAACGAGCCCTGCATCTTAATCGGCCCGCTCCGAGTGTCCCGGAAAAAAGTCTACTCGCCAATATCAGAGCCTACGCAACTTAAACGTAGACCGTATTACTGCCGCAGCTTGGGTTTCATCGGTTTTCACGAAAATTTACCTCTCTTTTCTGATGGTATCTGGATTCTTATTATTATATTTCAGTTGGCGCCTGTCTCAAAAATTCGTTTTTAAAAGACTCTTTTTACTTGATATTAAAATGATAGACTAATATTAGAGCCTCCGCAGCTTGGGTTTTCATCGGTTTTCACGAAAATTTACCTCTCTTTTCTGATGGTATCTGCATTTTTATTATTATTTTTTAGTTGGTCTACCTCAAAAATGTTTACCTCTAAAAGATTGTTTTTAAATTATTGATATTAAAATGACAGAGATAATTTGTACTCAACTGTTCTCGCATTTTTAATATTAAATTAATGATAATTAGAATCGCATATTTTTTACTCTATCACATTAATAGATGTTTATAGGCAAAATTGTTCTGCATTTGATTTCGTCGTACTACCCCTTGCGCAATTCGCCGAGACCGATTTTCCGGTTACCTAACCGGCAATCCGCGAAACAATGGAAGATACGCAGAAAGGGCATTAGAGTCCTCGCCTACGTCGCCGCCAAGTTCGGCAAGAACGAGGCAATAAAATGGCCAGGCCACCCTGCTTTCGAGACCAAAGCGAGCCGTTTCCCCCCCGGTCCGCATCCGTCGTTCTCACGACCTGCCTTCCCCCCATTCCCACCAGCCCCGATTATAGAACCACAATCTTACACCTCCTCGGAATCCTCGCCCGTAAATCCACACCCCCCCCCCCCCCCCCCTCCAGGTCACCTTACGCCGAACTGGAGAGAACGACCGATTCCCCATCTGCGAAACGTACGAATCGTCAGTGTCCGATGAATCATTCAACGACTCTCGGACCGAACGTAAAAGTCGGAACATCGTCCGCCTACGCGGCAACTTCGCAAGAACAATGCCATAAAATCGCGAACAATACCAGGCCACCTCGCTCCGCAGACTAAAACGATCTCTTTTCCCTCCTCCCTCCTCACTCTACCTCAGTGTACTTCACTCCGGGCTCACTCCGCCTCATCCTTCCCTTCGTCTGCCTACAACTTCGCAGGCGTCGTTATTTCGTCGTGATTCAGAGGCTCGTGGGCGGAAATTGAGCAGGAAGCCGAACGAACGACTCGCCGGCTCGTAACGAACGCGTCGGGTTCGGGAGGATGCGCGCAACGGCGAATGGCGAATGGCGAAGGTGCGAACGAGAGATCGGCCTTCCGATCCTGCAAATTATCCCGTTGCCGGGCGAGACGAGCGAGGCAAAAACGTGGCTGCGTTTCCGTCGGGGCCTGCGAGTCCGGATATTGCCCGCGGCGGGGCTCGATGTCGGGGAGATTGTTCGAGTGCCGGTCCTACTCGTCGTTACGAGGGGGGAGGGACGGATGTTGGACTTTTTAGGTTATGTAAGCGGCGGGAGGGTGGAGGCTTGTTTTCTTGAATGGGAAGACGAGTATTGGGAGGATTGATGTGAAGAATGCTCTGCTGAGAGAGTATGAGTCGGTGACTGATAAGTTTGAGGTTTCATTTTGTAGGTTATGTGAGGAGTGGAGAAGGACGGATGTCGGGGAGATTGTTCGAGTGCCGGTCCTACTCGTCGTTACGAGGGGGGAGGGACGGATGTTGGACTTTTTAGGATATGTAAGCGGCGGGAGGGTGGAGGCTTGTTTTCTTGAATGGGATGACGAGTATTGGGAGGATTGATGTGAAAAATGCTCTGTTGGGAGAGTATCACTCGGTGACTGATAAGTTTGAGGTTTCATTTTGTATGTTATGTACGGAGTGGAGAAGGACGGATGTCGGGGAGATTGTTCGAGTGCCGGTCCTACTCGTCGTTACGAGGGGGGAGGGACGGATGTTGGACTTTTTAGGATATGTAAGCGGCGGGAGGGTGGAGGCTTGTTTTCTTGAATGGGAAGACGAGTATTGGGAGGATTGATGTGAAGAATCCTCTGTTGGGAGAGTATCAGTCGGTGACTGATAAGTTTGAGGTTTCATTTTGTATGTTATGTACGGAGTGGAGAAGGACGGATGTCGGGGAGATTGTTCGAGTGCCGGTCCTACTCGTCATTACGAGGGGGGAGGGACGGATGTTGGACTTTTTAGGTTATGTAAGCGGCGGGAGGGTGGACGCTTGTTTTCTTGAATGGGATGACGAGTATTGGGAGGATTGATGTGAAAAATGCTCTGTTGGGAGAGTATGAGTCGGTGACTGATAAGTTTGAGGTTTCATTTTGTATGTTATGTACGGAGTGGAGAAGGACGGATGTCGGGGAGATTGTTCGAGTGCCGGTCCTACTCGTCGTTACGAGGGGGGAGGGACGGATGTTGGACTTTTTAGGTTATGTAAGCGGCGGGAGGGTGGAGGCTTGCTTTCTTGAATGGGAAGACGAGTATTCGGAGGATTGGTGTGAAAAATGCTCTGTTGGGAGAGTATCAGTCGGTGACTGATAAGTTTGAGGTTTTATTTTGTAGGTTATGTTCGGAGTGGAGAAGGACGGATGTCGGACATTTTACCTTATGTAAACGTCGGCTTGTTTTCTTGAATGGAAAGACGAGTATCGGGAGGATTCGGGTGAAGAATGTTCTGCTGGTTGAGTATCAGACCGTGACTGATAAGTTTGACGTCTGATTTTTAGGTTATGGGAGCTTTGACATCGGTTGATACGAAATATTAGTTTATTTTACTTAGATATTGCGAATATATAAGGAATCTGAAGGGTAATGACCGTTTTATGAGTTCTTCTGGTTACGTAATGAAATTTTGGGAGGTTGTACTGTTTCGAGTACGCAATTCACGCGGAGGAAAATTCCGACCCAAATGAGATCGCGCCGAACATTTGACTCTGGCGAATGACTCGATCTTCCGAGGGGTTTTACGATCTTGTTTACGTCCGGTCTCGTCGAGGTTGAACCGGTAGTAAAAGAGGCGAGAAACTGCGTCGTTATGACGGGCGAGGAATATGAGGGGAAGAATCGAAGGATCGAAATTATTTCGAAGCTCTTCGCCGAGTTTTAAACTTATCTCCTTACGCCATTGCACTATCTCATAACGAGAACTTGAATCAGTTAAAAACTTGAAGTAATGATTCATACTGATCTGAGTAATTAAAAAATTTACAAATATTACGAAAAAATTCAAAAATTATTATCACAATGACATTTGAATAATGACAGATTGATAATAATCAAATATTCAGCATAAAACAACTGATATTGCTTAATAATGAGTAATCAGAAAAACTGTCAGTTTTTAAGGTCGACAACCGCCTATATATCGATGTTATCAAAACGATGAGATATACGATTGACACGAATTAAAAGTGGTGAAAAATGTGCAACATCATGAATAATTTTGTGCAATACAACGAGTCAGCATAAAGAAGCATCATAAACATTCTAAAGAGTCAATAGGGTCGTTATCGGATGGAATTAATCAATCGATCAATGAGTGGCATCCGAAAATGGCTGATGTTCGCTAAATCCAAAGTAGGATTTTGAGACTATCAGAGCTTGATGTAAACGATTCACACCAGCGCGAGCTGATAAGAGATCTACAATAATCTGATGTAATTTTATGCAATTCAACGAGCCAGCAGAAACGCGCCGACGTCAGACTCATTTTTAAGTATTTTTACGAACGTTATCGCTTAGTAATGAATCAATCCATCAATGAATCTCATCCGAAAAATAATCGATGTTTGCCAGAGCCACAGCTCGATTAAGGTCCAATTTCATTATCACTGTCAGAAATTAATGTACACAATTGCGCAGTGATAAAAAAATCTACATTATGATGTAACTTCATGCAATTCGTCAGTATAAAAAAGCTGACGTTACATATATCTTTAAATACTTTTATCGCTTGATAATGAATCAATCCATCAATGGACCTCATTTTAAAAATGGCCGATAACTGCCAGAGTCAAATCAGGACTTTTTTCTCGACCAAGGACCAGTTGTCATTAAACGGCGAATCCTTTGGCAGGATGAACGGTGAAAGGATGATTTCGCGTGCGAAAATACATTTAAATACTTTTATCGCTTGATAATTGATCAATACATCAATGAACCTCATTTTAAAAATGGCCGATTACTGCCAGAGACAAATCAGGACTTTTTTCTCGACCTAGGACCAGTTGTCATTAGGCGACGAGTCCTTTGGCTTGCTGAACGGTGAAAGGAAGATTTCGCGTTCGCGCGAGATAAGGAGCGATAAAACCGGTTAAAAATATGGATTCCCATGCCCCGGCTCCCGGGTACCGTATAGAATAAACAGTTAGTTGCAGGCCCGATGAGGCAAGTCGGCGGCGGCTAACGAGAAACGGTGCGTGGAGGTCAGAATTTCCTTTTAAACGGCAGGTCAACTCCTGTGTCTCACGTCTGGCCAGGCGATACTCGCGTGCCATAGATCAGACTATTTTTATCTCTGACGTAAGGCACTCTACACGCGATTAAACCTGCTAATCTCAGGTAACGTGGACCTGATCGTATGATTCGAGAAGATGTAGAATATGCAAAAAACGATGCACTTAACCGCGATTTCGTCACGTGTATTTTGCTAACTCTTCAGAAGGATTGCGTATACAATAGTGGATTTTTTTCCGGTGGAATAATTTGCTGAATCATAGGTACTTTGTTTGGACGGAAACATTTTTTAGTGATTAATGATGTCGAGAAGGGTCACGATTATTTTTGGATTAAACAGAAGTTCGACATAAGTAATATTCACATAAATAAATATGTTTGCATGACGTTTCATTGGAAATTGTATCACACTGCATACACAGTAATTTGAAAATTATTTTCAATCCTACGTCATAATTATTCATGCTCCTGATGAGCGCTCGGGACAAAATTTTTGGTCTCCATCGGAATTCTCTTTTGTTTGTATCTCGCTCGCGTGGCATTTAATTCGAGCGCGTAACGGTCCCGACGAAAAATAAGCGCAAAACTCAGCGTTGGAAGGCAGAAATCGGTGTCGCGCGCGTCACGTAACTCGCGTCGCGGAAATCGTTCGCAGTTTCGAAACCCGGAAACGCGGTTGGCAAAAAAAAAAAAGAAGTCGCGTAACCGAATACGTATCCCGTTTCGTCGGCGCCTGGAAAACGAGCCGGACTTTTCGCCGATACCGTTCATAATCACGCACTCCACTGAGCATGTGCGGTGCGTATCAACATTTCTTATCTCGACCCTCTCGCATAATAATGCGAGAATTACTCAACTCGCGTTAACGTTTCAAATAATTGTAATTGTAAATGACGCTTTAATTGACGTGAGTGAAATATCTCTTTGCTGCATTGGAAATTTGCCTAACTTTTAGTTTCAATCGTTTCCGATAATTACAGATGTACAAGAAGTAATAATTATTGTCTGTCGAGTATGTGTATCTTCAAACGATAAAACAATAATTATCTAAAGTTTTTTAGGTTTAATTTTGAGTAAATGCAAATGTTAATGCGATGACCGTTACTGCGATTCATTTTTAATCGTTTACATCTTGATGTTGTCTTAGACAATTTCACTCCTCGCTCCATTTTTTTACATATTTTACTGTGCACCTTGCTGATATATATTAAATTGCTTACGATGTAGATCAAGATTTAGTCAGCGTTCATATCGCACAATCTCTGATAAAATCAAATATAATCGCGAAGGTAGCTACCGGAAGAGAAGATTCATTCACATTTCCATCATTCTACCTCATTCAGTGCAATTTATAGTTACTCGCCGTTTTGCTACTGAACACAAAAAAAAAACATCTTAGACCGTTCCGCTTCCCGCTCCATTTTTTTTTTTTACATATTTCACCGCACATTTTGCAGATTTATATTCAATTTATTACGTTGTAAATCAGGATCACATAATCCTTGATAAAATCACATATAATCCTTATAACATCTACCAGAAGTTAAAATTCATTTGCGTCTCAATTGTTTCGCTGCATTTACAGCAATTTGGCGTCACTCCCCGTTTAACTGCTAAAAAAAATTAAAAAATTCTCTTACGCCGGTCCACTTCTCGCTCCGTTCCCTCGCTTACTTCGCGGCGCAGTTCGCAGATTTATTCGTTGTAAATAAAGATCACATAATCTCTGACAAAATCAAATATAATCCCTATAACACCCACCAGAAATGAAAATTCATTCGCGTCTCAATTGTTTTGCTGCATTCGCAGCAATTCGGCGTCACTCCCCGTTTCGCTGCTAAAAAAAATTAAAAAATTCTCTTACGTCGGTCCACTTCTCGCTCCGTTCCCTCGCACAGTTCGCGGCGCAGTTTGCAGCGGGTGTAATTGCATCGCGAATCGATTAGGAAATCGCGGTTGCTGAAATCCAGCCGCGAAACGGCAGCTGCAGCGAAATCATTAGAGGCGCCTGTAATCGGCGTTCCGAGTGGAAAACTGCGTGTGCAGGTGCGGGCCCACGCGCGCGCGCGCGCGCGCATGCGCACCGCGCTCGCCTCTCTTCTTATTAGAGATCGTCGACTTCTTATTAGGCGCAGCGGCCGTTATCTGCCGATACGCGCCATTAACAATTTTCCCTCTCGCCAGCGACCTGTACTCCCAATTTCAATTTTTCCGACGTCGTCCGCCAAAGCGTCGTAAACTCCGGCCGGAAAAGTTTACGCCCGTGGAAAAGTCCGGGGGGGAGGGGAGATAAATTGTCGTACATAGTAATAAAGCAACGAGGCGAACGGCGCCCGCAACGTTGCCGACAAGTTTTAGACGCGCAATAAACTCGAGCGTAACCCAATTTGCTGGAAAAATGTAGCCTGTCCCAGCGATACGCGTCGATGGATCAGTTAAGCGTTTGTCAACGCTGCTACTATCGATTATGGAGGGCTATAGGTTTTTATAAACGGGCGACGCGGTAACCGTAATGGGTTAAACAATATTTTGGGTTGGATTGGAATTATAGTCCTTGTATTTATATATTATTCCTTGTCCTGTGATGGTAGTTCCAATATTCTGAGCACAGTGTATTCATTTTATCGGGAACCGAAGAAAGGAGTCGATTATTATTACATTATATTTAATAGCATATATAATGTACGGATAGTTTATTTTGATAGCGGTGTAAGTCCATATTTAAAAAAAAATTAGATATATAATTTATGATTAACGTGGTGTAAACGGTCTATTTATGTGATAATTACTTTTTTTTTAAATGGACTTACACCACTTTCAAAATAAACGGTCCATATATACACTAGAATAATCAACGATTTAATCATGTTTTGATTTAACTTGTCGGAATGATACACTGTGTTTATACTTATATAAACTGAATATTAATCAATTTTCTTCACATCTCACTGACTACTACAGAATATTTACAAAAATAAAATCTTTTGTAACAAGAAAGTAGTTCTGATGTCCGATATTCAACAAATCCTCAATTTTTAACTGCGTTAACCCTGTTTGCGACACGGGTCTTATTAATGAGACTTTAAAAGAAAAAAAAATGGCACGCACCATAACGAGCGTTGAACGCTTCTCGTTCATGGCGCGATAACGTTTTCATCGCGTTATCATGAACGCTTGACGAAGTAAGCCGAACAGGGACGCTAACGTAATTTTGTCGGATTTACGCCGGGAAGTTACGATATAATGAACCGATGCGAGGCGGTTATTGGCACGGGCCAATACAGGGTGTCCCGAAATTCAGCGGCTATAGGGACATGCAAATTTGTCTCGCAAATCGCGTCTGCGTCCGTGAACATCGACGGAGACCCCGTTCGCATTGAACTTTGGAGCGTCCTTAACATTAAGGCAGCGAGCATCTTTTAACGAAGGAATTGTTTGTCTGGACGTATCGATGATTGGCTTCATCGAGTCGGTACGATCTCAGTATGAAAATAAATCCATTTCCGTGTAACAATCGATTGAATCACTTTTTGCTATTCTTAGCGTTTCTGTGCAATAATTATTATTGTATTGGATGATTATACGCTATGCTGTCATTAAGTAGTTGGCAATATCCTGTAATTGAAACGATGCTTTCTTATCGCTGAAGAAACTAACATATCAATTCCTGCATTCGCTGGAAGCTGTCACTTATTACTGCCATCATCAAACCTTGCGCATTAATAGATTCTGAAACGCGATCTGTACATCCGTCATCAATTCTCTGTCGATCTGTATCAAAACTGTTATATTCCGGAAATCAATTAATTTCCATCCCGACACAAACATATTCATTTCTATAATTCCAACGACCAATCACTCATAATTCTTTGTTCTTTCTTCCAAGTCCCCTACTCCATCATGACCTTAGATTTGACATGATGACACTCGACCTGCGTAGGTCCTTGCGCAATTTGCAAACGAACAAAGCATAAATGCGGGCCAGGCGAGAAATCGCTTAGTTCAGATTCACTTTGCGAGGTTCTTTGCCTTCGCTTTATTTTTAAACGGCCATGAAAATCGCGGTCACGCATCTGCCAACATGTCGACCCCCCCCCCCCCCCCCCCCCCCCGCACCCCCATGAAGAATCGTTCGCAGGGTGGACGCGCGACGCCGATTTTCAGTCGGCGTCCAAACAAAGTGCAAGCGGTTTGCAAGCGGAGTGCAAGCGGAGTGCAAACAAAGTGCAGCTGCATTAGAAAACGCACGGAGTCGCATACTGTCTTGCATGGAGAGAAATTGCAATCGACAGCGGCCAAGTCGGGAATGACTCACGCTTATCTTGAAATCTTGACTGAAAGTCCGGTCGAGCAGCGTATCGGGTGTCCGCCGAGAGAACTCCGCAGAAATGGAAGTATTCGTTGGACAACGTTAACAAGTTAGATGTGGGGCGTCGCGACTAATTGTTTATGAGTTACCGCGGGCAAAAATTATAGCGTTTCCTTAAAAAAATGACAGCATAAAATGTCATAATTTTCAAGATGTTTAAGAAATTTTAATAATTTTTTCAGTAATAAACTCAAGGAGCAGCAGCGTAACTATCAAAAAGTTCAAATTAAGATCAGTCACCGTAAAAGGTATTAACACATTACGTGCGGGGCGTCGCGACTAATTGTTTATGAGTTACCGCGGGCAAACATTAGAGCGTTCGCTTGAAAAATTACAGCGTAAAATGGCATACTTAATTTTCAAGATGTTTAAGAAATTTTAATAATTTTTTCAGTAATAAACTCAAAGAGCAGCAGCGTAACTATCGAAAAGTTCAAATCAAGATCAGTCGCCGTAAAAGTTATTAATGCCCTCCCCGCATTTAATATGTTAATAGAACTTGTCGGATTGCGAATTGTTCTGTCCCAGATCGAAGGAGAGCTGAATGTAACTAAGAATTCAGTTTTTACCAAAATGACTATAGAGAACGAAAAGATGTCTCGCCGATGACTATACCCATTAACTGCCAAATTCTTTTTTAACTTTTTGCCGGAGTTATATAAATGCACAAAAGGTTTAACAGTATAAATTATACAAATTCCAAAATCCCCAAATGGGAATCGTGGCAGCTAATGGGTTAATTTTCAGCCGAATACCGGCGAAGATAATAAAGACCTGTCTAGTTTACATACTGATTAAAATCAGTTTCTGATGAAGAGAAAGTGACCGACAGCCTCAGGATGTAAATTAGCGTCCGACAAAAATCCTTAACTCATCGACAGAACTGTCGATTTCCGATCGGCCGAAAACTTCATTTTCCGCCTGGGCAGCAAAAGCGAGAAACGTATTACAATCTCAGGCATCAATTAATTCGAAACCAGTCTGCGACCAATCGGAAGAAAGTCGTCTAGCGACTTCGGTGCGCGAATCAATCGTCCTCCAAGAACAGTCTGCAACGATTTCCGCGTCCAGTTCGAAATCCTTGCCAAAATCGTTTTTCCGCACAACCGGTTCGCAAGTTCGTGGAAAACGATCCTCCCTCCCCTCTCCACGCCTCTCATTATTCCGAGCCTGTCGCGAGTAAAAAATGAAGCGGGCAGCGGGGCGTGAAGTTTCCGGTCAAACGCGATCGGTTTGTCGCCGACGGTATAGAATTACGCGAAGGAGCAAATTCAATTACGCTCGCGATCTCGACCGAGAGATCTCTTCTGTATGCGGTGCGTGCGATCCGACCTGCGCAGAACGGTATGCAGGCTGTCGCGCAGCCTGACGTACGGCGATGGAAATTGCATATTTGACGAAATTCCCATTACCGACGGCGCCGATCTTTTCGGACACTCGAATAAAATATATTATATTATTTATTTAACTTCGAATAAAATATATATTATATATAGATAAATAACGTGATTGGCCCCTGATAAGCGCCCAGAGTAAAACTCTGACGAACATAGGTCGAAATTTTGACCGATGAAATTTTCATTACCACGATGTTCGGGTAGATAATCTTATTTTATGTTTCAAATCTTGCAGAGTGGAACAGTCGAACAAACTGATAGAAGCATTACTCGTATTTTATAACTAATTTACAATGTTATGATCGTAATTATCTATGATTCGATTTTTGAGTGAACCGAGTTGAAAGCGTTCTTACTTGTCCTTTCGTCGTTCGATTCCTTGCCCGAAGACAATGTTCGCCAAGTTCGGGCTGACCTCCGGTCCTCCAACGAGAAATCCGCGCCAATCCTCGGACTTTCCTTCGAATATCGAGCGGAGTACGTGCAGATACGTAAACGTTTCTCGTACGATGCACGTTTGTTCCCCTCGACGGTGTCGGCGCGACTGATTCAAAGAACGGAGAGCATGGACTGCCTAGCCAGGTTTACGTTTACCTGATCGGGAGTGAGTAAACCTTCCGACGGTTTGTGAAGTCGTGGCGAATGCTGGCCGTGCGACAAGGACAGAGTTTTATGGACGAAGAGAGAGAGAGAGAGAGAGAGAGAGAGAGAGAGAGAGAGAGAGAGAGAGAGAGAGGGTGATACTAACTTTCAAAGAGAGGAGTGGGACGAAGAACAGATTGCAGGAGAGGGGGGTCCGCGGAGGGGCCGGAGGGGGGGGGGAACAGGTAACAGGTGAGAGGGGCAGAAATGGAAGGGAAGAATGGACGGCACGACGTTGCCAAGTCGTAGATCCCGCGAGTGGACTCACGTTCGTGCGAGTGGCCTTATCTGTATTCGAGAGGCCGGACGAACACTGTGTTCTCGCAGGAATCACATCTTTTTTCTCGCGGGAGGATCGATAAGAGCGATAAGGTGGGTCGTGGAAACGATGATACGGAGTTCTTTCGTTCGACGATGGCCGATCGATCGTTTCGATCGAAGGTTCGGGCGGATAGGTTCGGATGAGATTTGTTTCTCCCGCTGTTGACTTCCGTAATTATCGGGGCCCGACTTTGGTTTCTGGGTTCGCAGGGAAAGCGTGAGAATGCCGGGACGTGACACTTTTGCGGTCTGGCTCGGCAGGGGTCAGAATGGACTCGGGCTTCGCGCGGTATCCGTATTTGAAGGCAGGCTGTCGATGGAGGAAATTCAGGGTGCCTAAAGAACCGTTTCCGCCCAGCTTCACGCATCGATTGGCGCAAAATAGAACGTCCGCCGGGAAGGAGTGTGCGTTTGCTCGAAGGAGAAAATAATCGAATCGTTAGCGGATCCATTAGCTTTTCACTTAGCCGAACGACGGCGGAGTGTTGAACTTGGGACAGTCTCCGGCAAAAATTCTCAGCTGAAAATGCCCAAGCGAAAATGTAACGGAGTCTGGGGCGAGAAGAGAGGAGGAGAAAAGACTTTTGGACGCTTAGCGTCTGTGCGTTTGCGCGTATCTTGATGTACATTGGCATTTTCGTAAAATTAGGATTCTAGTGACCGACAGTGAACTCTATAAACAAAGCCTTTTCAGCCTATTCGGTCTCGCGTAAGACTTGAGAGGGAGGAATTTAACTCATTACCCGCCATAATACAAAAATACAAAAATAAAAAATGAAATTAACTGTACATTTAGAAGATACAGTCGTTCAACGAAAACAATTTGAAACTGTGTTCCAAAAATGGGACATTGGCGGATAATGGGTTAAAGGTCGATTCCAAAAATTTGCATTTTCTTGTTCGGTACTCGATTCTGTTCCTGGCCGTGGATCTTGGAGCGCACTGTAGGCTCAATTTACTGATACGCGTCTTATTCCTCCTGCCACTTCCTTTTCCATTTACCGGATCCATGCATTTTCCACTCTTCTGCTTCCTGTATCCTGCGCGGTCATTGCCGACTCGGTCTTGGGCGCGTTTTATTAGCGTTCCCCTTCTGGCGTACATAACGGGTCTGCCGAAAAATTTCTCCGCCTGTGACCCACTACCGGCGCACCGTCATTATTGTCAGGTCGCTTCCTCGCCGCGAGGTCAATGAATAGTCGTCGAGAACCTCTCGCGTCCTCTCCGAACAATTTTCATCCCGACGCTGCCGGACGCCGAGCCGCAGGATGTAAGCAAAGTTGAGGTTAGGAAATTGAAGACGCCAAAGAAGGAGCAGTGATAGGATGCGGAAGACAAAGTGTACAGCGGAATAGGATTAATTGGTGTGAAGAACAAGCGACAAAGAAAAGAGAGTATTATCCATGATTGTACGAAAGATTGAGGTTAGGAAAATGGAGCCAAAGAAAAGGGAACGTAGGGTCAAAAAGACCCGCCAAGGAAATAAGATTGACGAAAGTGAAAAGGAGGCCAGGAGACAATGGACAAGAGAAGGAAAGGAAAGAGACAAAAGCAGTCGTTGTTGCAACAAATGGCGGGGGGGGGGGGGGGGGAGGCAGGAGGAGGAAAGAAGGTAGAGAAGGCCGGTAGTCTTTCACGATTTGACAATGTGGGTCAATTATCGTTGTGCGTCGAGGCAGATCGTCGTTTCTTCGGTTAAGCGGTCAGACAGACCTTCTCCGTATCGAAGTCAAGGTGGGGAGGGGAGAGGGGGAGGGGGGGGGGGGGGACATACAAAGAGGAAGTCCGCAAACTACCGATGACCCCAAAGACAACTCGCACGACGGACTCTTTTTTTTCCCCCCGTTAATCCAGATTAATTAGGCGTGGCTAATTGCCCGCGACGCATTTGTCACCGTTGGCGCGAAAAGGCTAATTAGTGGAAATGAATCCTTCGGTTCCGAATTCTGCGGGCAATTAATTTCGCGGCGACTCGTTCCCTCGATCCCCCATCAGCACTCTCTTTTCCTCACTTTCTCATTTTCCTCGGGCTCAGTTCTATCGCTCGTTCGTCTGTATTACGTCATTTAATGTAGTGGGTGTTAACAATGGAACTACCAGCGATTTCTATTCATATTTTCATATAGCTTGGCTGGTATAATGCGAGTCAGTACGTTTGAACTTACGAAATGAGACAAAATTTATTATATATAATATATATTATTTATATCGTAGAATGCTAAAAAGTATCTGCTATAAGAAAATGTCTGTGAGAGTCAGATCAGGGTCGTATTTCCCGGTTGGTTAAAGAAATAAACTACTTTTCCCCATTCTCACTTTTCTGTGATTCACCTTCAACCGTTCTAAGCAAAAATATGATATCTTGCAAGAAATTATTATAAGCCCGTGTTTTGATTGGAGGTCCTGTTTTATATTCAAATACTTTTTCGAAATTATTTAACCTGGAAAGTTATTCCTTGACCGCATCTAGTATACCACAATAGGAATAGGTAACTGCTTATTATCGTCATTATCCATACAAGTAATTAATTTTTTAAATCAAACCATTATAACGAATGTTGCAATATTGTAGAGTCCTGACGAGGACACCGTAAAGTGTCGAAACATGTAGAGTAAAAAAAGTATTTCAATATACAACAGGACCTTCAACCAAACCAAGGACTTATAATAAATTCTTACAAAATATTAACGCACGGTTGAAAATAAGTACGCATAAAGGTAAATAAAATACGATATCAAAATAACCCTCCACCTCCTTATCGCGAGTGCTTCGCACGCTGAGTCCGGCAAAGCGACATCGTTTCGCCGATGATCGCGGCCTAGTACGTGCTCCAATTACGCGAAACAATAATTAGCTACCTCCGTTAGCGAACCTCTGTGAGAACGCCGTCTCGGGCAATCTCAATCTCGTGGCGCAAGAACGGATCCGACTAGCGCCGCATCGTCCGCCATTTTCCAGAATCGAACTGTTCGCGTAACCGGCGATTCGCCTTTTTCCCGCGCAAAATTATAAGCCCGACCGGCCGGCATCTCGTCCTTCTGCGAATCTTCTGCGAATCTTCTGCGAGACTCGCGCTCGCCGTCGGCGGCATCGGGTTTTGTTCTGCCCAGCGTAGTTGCCCACCTGGAATCGTCAATTACCGACGCACGTGCTCCAATTACCTGAGATAGTCGTGCCTTTGTGCCTGTTCCGTTAGACGGCCGCTTGAGCGGCGAATTATAAAACTCAGAGAGCAGGTACACGTTTTTAGTAGATCGGCAACGGCGGTGGGTGGTACGTACGTTGTACGGCTCGAGTGGGGTTTCATTCCTATGATTTTAGCCTGCCAGATGTACAGTTGTACTGTTGTACAGTTGTACAGTTGACTCGGATGTACAGTTTCACAGTTTTACAGTTTTACAGTTTTACAGTTTTACAGTTTTACAGTTTTACAGTTGTACAGTTGTACAGCTGTACAGTTGTACAGTAGTACTGTTGTACAGTTGAATCAGATGAACAGTTGTACAATTGTAAAGTTGAAACAGATGTACAGTTGAAGATTAATGCGAAGATCTTATTTGGTATACGAAAGTGTGTGCAAGTTCTTAGTAAGATTGAAATTAGAAAGGATGGATTGTTTTGAATGCGCTATATTTGTATGATTTTATGATCAGATACATGGTTGTGCTTGCAGGGAAAATTTTGACTGGGGAAAGAAATTAATGTAGATGGCGCTCTTGGAAAGTGGGAAGTTATATCTGTTGTGCACATAACCTATAAGTCGGTAAAAAATGTGCGAAACCTGATAAGGCGAAGAAATGATTTCAAATACGACATAATACTGTTAGAAAGTATGAAAGTACATACGTCAAAAATGGTATCTCCTATCTACGTAACCTCTCAACTTTCCCGCGAACACCGTATAACGCACGTAAAAATATAAAAAAATCAACAAAAATCAACCAAACAAGTTAAAGGTATCAACTACAAAAGAGTTACAATAGATAATATGAAAGTTTTACGTCGAAAGTCTACTATCCACATAACCTCAAAACTAAATCCGCACGTAAACCGTACATGACAACCAACAAACCGCTTCCCGCATAACCTCAAAAATGTCTAACAACGCTTCGCTGAGCATTCAAAAATCGTCCGAAAAGCCCAATACTTTCCATCCTCCGACCGATATCACCTTAATTACGACCTCACAGCAGCGACAGGAATATTTTTCCCTGAGCAAGCGCGTATATCGCCCACCTCTCGCAATTAAACGTGCCGCAGCCAGCTGTAAATCAAGAGCTCGCACGACGGGCGAACGAACGCGCGCGAGCAGATAATAGAGTTACATCGTAACTCGCAAAAACGAGGAAGCGTCGCGGAACATGGCTGCCCTCTCCGCTGATGAATGGCCCGCGATCGTACGACGAAAGGCGAGACCCTTTAAGGTACGGGGTGGTTCCCTATCGCGTTTTAACCCTTTCGGTCACAGTGTCGTCAATTTACGACGTGACTTTATACTCCATGCCGTTTCTAAGTTTTAAAAAAAAAAACCAGCAATTAAATTGTCTGCGTCTAATTATTGAATATTTATAAGGGTATTTTCATTGGCAACACTATTATTTGACGCACGTAAACAAAAATATATCCTTCAATAGTTGATCGTTCTCTGCATCATCGGCAACGTGCGAAACACGGCCAAGTTGATCGATTTTTCCATTTTCAATAGGTGAATAAATAATCCGTACCAAATGCTGTAACTCATCACAGTTACAAATAAGGGTCCGCTGCATACGCTCAACGTGTAAAATTATCGAATTTTTCAATAGAGACGGTCTGAGGATTTTTCGAAATCACGTGTCTAAATATTTATAATAAGAAAGGGCTAAATTTAATTTAATTTAATTTAATTTAATTTAATTAAATAAAAAGGGCTAAATATTTAATAAACAAGAAATGGGATTTTTAGATCAAAGAATAATAATTCGTGACCGAAAGGGTTAAGGTACGGGGTGGTTCCCTATCGCGTTTAATGCGCTCTAATCCCGCGGAGCCCGAGCGAGTCAAGACGGTCGGGGGCTTTAGTCAAGGCATCGGCGGCCTGACAAATGAATTCCCGCGATAAGCTGGCCCCGATGGGAGATTATCGCGCCATTATCTCATTTCTGATGACGCTGTGGCCCTCATTGTGGCTTTCCGCCGGTATTACCGGCAAGAGTAGCGTACGTTGCCCGGCCATAGACGATATATTAAGTCTCGGCTGGGAAATAATGACTCGGCGAATGCGAATATTGCACATGACGGAGAAAGAGAGCGAGACAGAGAGAGAGAGAGAGAGAGAGGGAGAGATAGATAGATAGATAGATATATATTTATTTAGCTCCTTTAGCTACATTATAATTGCACTACCATCGGTAGTAATACAGAAATTATACACATTTCGCTTATCACTACTTCGAATCCCCTTAGTACTAAAAAATAAAATAAAATAAATATTACCCTCTTTGCTTTATCTCTCCCTACTCTTTATGTATGGGACTAGCTTTCGTTTAAATTCTAGTAATAAGAGGGAGAGAGGGTGTGAGAGAGAGTGAGAGAGAGAGAGAGAGAGAGGGAGGATGTACAGATTACTTTTCGTTCCACTGTATGTGGTGCTTTATAGTTTCACTGATATCGTTCACTCTCGAGTTCTCATGCTATAACTGTGGTAGAGTTTCCGTACAATGTATCAGCGTAGATCGAAGTACCAAGCTAACACTATCAGATGTCGCTCTAGTCTCATGACCCAAAACATAACCTACATCGTACCTCTTACTTTCACGTTCGTTTTCCTTTGTTAATTGCAGTCTCAAAGTAGCGTAAATCCTCTACTAGCACTGATAAATCGTTCTAGCGTAAGTCCTACAAAGTACCAACGTAGCGATAGAAGTTCATAAGAGAGTACCGTGTCGAACTTAGCCCTACCTTTCACATGTACACCCCTATTAACGTATCTACTTTATATAATCATTCCACGATCGTTATATATGACATGCATAGAAGTCACCTAACCTAAAAAAAAAAAGAAAAAAAAATATGGCGTCCATCGCGAGTAGTACGCCAAAATTGCTTTAGCGCCGCGGCGAGCTGGAAAGATGGCAACCGGTTTTTCCTAACGAAAGTGATTTTCGGTATGTTCCCTCTCTGATTGACGCGCAAAAAAAGGAGAGCGACGGGGGTTGCGATGGTAGCGACGCCGAGATGATCGGTAACGGTCGACGAGGAGGAGGAGGAGAGCGAGGAAGCGGCGAGAGGGATCGCGAGTTGGAGGAGGATGAGGAAGAAGGAAGGGAGGAGAGGAGCTCGGAGGGTGGAGGTGGTGGAGGTTTCGGTGGTTGGAGGTCCCACCTACTCGGTGGGCTCACGCAGCGTGTCAAATCCTGGTACTGGGGCGCCAGGCCCCTCGTAAGTTTTATAATCAGAACGAACCAAAAACCAAAAAAAAAAAAATTAATAAATAAATATGCCAGAAATAAAACCTCCCACCATACACAGCACAGTTATACTTTTTCCGTTCTTTTTTTGGAGTACCCTGTTCTTTCTGTTCGGAGTCGCGGCGGCCGATTTAGAGTTTGACGCGCGCACCGGAAATTGGATGCTTTGAATAATCGAGCCCGGTTGGCACAGTGTGCGTAAGCCGAAGTCGTCCAGTTCGAATGTCGCTCGTGTTTCGTGCTATTTTCAATTTGGAGATCTGTCGGGAGGTAAATATCCAACGCATCAAAATTTTGGATCGTTCGCGGATGATCCTACGTGAATAGGACTCGGTATTCGCGCGGAGCTGTAAAGATGGCCGATCGGGTTGCCGTAACAGGCGATCCAGTCAACGCATCGGAATATTGTACGGCCGAAATCGATCGTTCGTTAAAGATTCAGCGACTCGACTTTCTGATAACTGGCCTGTCGGTGCCGATTAAAAAAGTTTGCGCCTAGCGATTTCTAAGCGCGTGAAATTATACGGTTGGGCAGTGATCGGTGCCTTCGTCAATGATTCAAGGGAGACCTACGGGCGACGGATTGAAGGTATAAGTGGGCGCCCCGGGAATAGAGCGAGGCGCTCGCCTTTTTTTAAATGCAAACTTCGATTTCCGATTGTCTCGCGGTTATTCGTCTGCATTATTCAAGGTATCCAATTACGTCGATCGCGAATGTGACAAGCGGCGGTCGCCTACGTTCGCATTCGGGCGCGAGACGCGAGCATCGCAAAAGCTAGCCGTAACGCCGAGAAAGAAACGGAGAAGAAAATCGAGCTGCGACGAACGGACGAATCGATTTGACCCCGGCACGACCTTCGCAAGTTTCCGAAAATGTGACGAAACTCAGAGTAGCTAAAGCAGTGGTTCTTAACCAGGGTTCGATCGAACCCCAGGGGTTCGGTGGTCTTTTGCTCTTTGGTCTTAATGATTTTGTTCTTTCATGGTTTTGTTCATTTCGTGTACCTATATATAAATATATACATGTTTTGAATTTGAAAAAATCATATTTTATTTTTCCAATTAAGAAGTGTTCGGTGAACGCGCATATGAAATTCATGGGGTTCAATACCTCCAACAAGGTTAAGAACCACTGAGCTAAAGTGAGCGAGTAGGCTAGGCTTCGGCGAAGAAGCGAAATCATTTCTCAGACTGACCGATTTACGTATAATGAATAAATAAATTATGAACTGATTAAATTTCAATGGATTTTAACGGAGAAGCATTGTTAATAACCGGTTAGTAGTCTTTGACCAATGTACGTGCGTTTTTTTGTCAACGAAGGAAACTTTCGACGGTACGTCGTGCCGAGGATTAAGATCAGAACGTAAAAGCACGAAAGCGTAAAAGCACGAAACGCACAGATGCACGAGTCGATAAAGAAACATCGTTTGTTACTTGCATTAAAGTACGAGAGCGTAAGAGTCTGATTCTCTTCACTCTCCAGAACAGGATCTCTCGCTTCTCGGAGTCGGGACCGTGGACACAAAATTCGCGCGACACTCGGCGTCAAAGTTTTTTTTCGGTACCTTGCGAGTCACTTTCGGGGAATAATATCGATCGCTTCAGACATTTTAAGAAATTCACCGAAACTCTCGCTGTTTTGCAAGAATCAATGAAATTCAGTGTCGAGGCTGAGACAGTCCGCGGTTTGTCTGATTACGAAATTTGTCAAAAAAAAAAAAAGAAAAAAAAAGGTCAATGTTTTGTCAAAATTCTTTCTCGCGGCCACCTCGAAGACGTTCGCTAATTTTCGAGCCACCGAATACGACCATTTCCTTTTTGGCATGAACTCTTCCTAATTAGACTCTCTCTTTTTCACCACGATCAGTTTCCTTCTTGCTCCTAGAGCTAGTGAACTTAGTCGAACATAGCGATAGGTGTGTACGTGTTTTTCTTAGATGTCTTGCACATGCTACTTTTTTCGATTTGTCCTTACTATATATTCAAGCACGATATTACTATATATTATATACATATATATCTATACATAGATGTCTTGGCATGCACGATCTCACTTTACTCACATCGAATACAGGATGCGGGATTCGTAGGATCGAGTCTGATAGATAGATCGTGGATAGACGGGTGTCGAATAAGTAATTATTGCGATCACTGTCATGCAAGATGGACGGCGGACGTGTAGTGATAGATCGTAGGCGACCGACAGAGTAGTTAGACCAGTCAGCTAACGTTAGACGAAGATAAGATAATGTCGTAGTTCGTACAAGTAGAGACTAACGGATCTAAGAAAGCAGAACCGTAGATAGAGATAGCCAAATAGAGTCATAGATCGGTGTAATCGAAGGATTCGAATTTAGAATCGTTTGAGTAACATATGACGGAACAGACGGAGTTATAGAAAAATTAGGCTAATCAAGTTTTCATATCGGCAGAAATAAAAGTAGTGGACCAATAGAATTTAATGGAACGTAGCGTTATTTTTATCTCATCGTATTTGGATTGCGGTAAAAATGTAAGAGTATTAAGTTATTAGATACAGTTGTTGTAAGTAATCTGAGATTTTCACCGCATTCTAATCTTTGTATCTCAGACCCATCCCTCTAGAGTCCGCTCGATGAAAAGCGTGGTAATTAGTCCTCGAAAGAAACAACAGGTTAGGAGTATCCCAGAAATCGGTCAAAATCGTTGCATAGGAAAGGCGAACGTCGATTTCTTGCCTGTTTTGATAAACAATTAGTTTGATCCCGCATCGATAAATTTCTTTTCGCGTTTCGTCCTGTAATTCCGCCGAACGTTTAGCTTTTCGTCAAATCATTCCGATTATCGTCAAATTTTTTGTATTTTGACAGATTATTTCGATCATCATCAAATTCTTTGCGTTTTCTGAGACCATTGCAATCATCGTCAAACTCTTTGCGTTTAGTCAAATCATTGCGATTATCGTCAAATTTTTTGTGTTTCGTCCGATCATTTCGATCATTATCAAATTTTTTATATCTTATGAAACCATTTCGATCATCGTCAAATTCTTTGCGTTTTGTCAGATTATTTCGATCATCGTCAAATTCTTTGCGTTTTGTCAGATAATTTCGATCATCGTCAAATTCTTTGCGATTTGTCAGACCATTGCAATCAATAATCATTCGATTGTCGTCAAATTTTCTATGTTTTATCACATCATTACGATTATCGTCAAATTTTATACGTTTCATTACATCATTACGATTATCGTCAGATTCTTCGCGTTTCGTCAGATGATTCCGATCATTCACGTTTTTTCCATCCGACATTTCGACGAAGGTCAAACTTTTCGCGACTCGCGCTGCCATTTCGGACGGCCGTGGCTCCTTTGAATGGCAGGACACGCAGGATTGGCTGAGCGACAGTCGGGAAAGTGCGGAGATCCTCGTAAGCCGTGCGTCGAATCCTCGCGTGCCCATCGTACACTTTCACCTTTCCTTCGAGCCGAGCCGGTACGTTTCTCCAGAACGGACTCGTTTCGTAATTAACTCGATTTCCACGCCCGTCGACCATGACCTACGCGACTCGCGTGCGGGCAAAACTTCTTTTACTCTCGCCGGAGAACGAAAGTTCGCCGATCGCGTTCGGACGAAGAAATGTTTATCGCGACCAATTTTGACTTCAATGTTTTTTCCGATCGGAGAAGATCGACGCAAAAGATGGGATGGACGGCTTGCAATTTTTCGTAAAGATCTTAAATGAAATTTTCGAAGGTTCAGCTTTTAAGACTTTGGGGGTAACTGAGGCGATTTTTATACTAATAATCATAAAACTAGCATCGCGAAATGGAAGATGAATATTTTAGGCTGGTCGAATATTGGTTTCTGTTATTCGAACGTAGGAGTGGCATTAAAATTTCAGTGAGTAATGTGCTCTGTCAAAATCTGTCGAGTTTTGAGTCGGTCGCATATCATAAAATTGCTTCCGTGATTTAGGAGCAGAGACTATTTTATCTCAACTCCTGTAAATTTACTCGAGCGTAGGAGTAGCATTAAATTTTCAGGACATTGAGTAATGTGCTCTGTCAAAGCCTGCCAATTTTTGAGTCGGTCGCATATCATAAAATTGTTATCGCGAGGTAAGAGAAGAGAATATTTTATCTCAACTCCTGTAAATTACTCGAGCGTAGGAGTAGCATTAAATTTTCAGGACATTGAGTAATGCGTTCTATCAAAGTCTGACATTTTTTGAGTCGGCTAATCGAAATTCCTTCATCCCATTTTCAATCGTCTAATCGTACATAGTTGAACCTACTCGACGCACTCACGAAACTTGCACATCTCGCTCACATATTTTTCTCGAAATAAAACACGCGATGCGATTCTCAAATTTTATAATTATCGTTCGACATGTAATAACGCGACAAACACTGCCACTACACCACCGCCACTACCACTACCACCACCACCACCACCACCACCACTCTTGTCCGAGCACCACCAACACCCAAATTGCTACCAGCCTATCAGCAAGCATGACTTAATTTTTTAACATACTCTTGTGGTCTATATGGATACGTATATTATCATTTTCTCACGTGTATCTGCATATATATAGGTGATCGACGATGTGCAACGCGTTGTGGATCGTTCGAATCCCGGTAGAAAATCGAAGTTGGCTGCACTGTGTCTTGCGATACGTACGGCAATATGTTAAAAAAAAAAAAAAAAAAGAATGTCGACGCTTTACGTAATCGATATGCGCAAAAAGGTGTTGTTTAAATGTACGTTGCATCGTTTGGCCGTAATTATGATTTGTTTTTGGGAAGGTACGAGAATGGACAGCCTTCCGTTCGCTTACCCTCGTACCTGTGTACCAACTTTACAGACTACCAGGGAGGCATTTTCGACAACAGCGTGCACACGAATGCGCCAGCAACATACCGCCTCTTAGCTCTTGTGTAATTGTGATCGTGCCAGCGAGCGTATAAATGTTTTTGTCCGACTGTCTTCGCATCCGTGACAGCGAGAGGCCTCTGGCAGACAATGAGAACGAACGGATTAAACTGATCCAAACCTGGATCCTAGCCTGATGCTCACCTCATCCTAACCTGATCCTAATTTGATGCTCACCTCATCCTAACCTGATCCTAATCTAATGTTAACTTCATCCTAACCTGATGCTCATCTCATCCTATCCTCTTGCTAAACTGATTCTAACTTGATGCCAACCTGACCCTAAATTTGATCCTAACCTGATGCTAACCTCATCCTAATCTGGATCCTAACCTGAACTAACCTCATCCTAACCTCGATCCCAATCCGTTGCCAACCTGATCCGAACCTGATCCTAACCTCCATCTCCCGCGAGCCGACTCAAATGCTCTGGGAAAACGCCTCACGAAAAAAAAAACGGCCCATTCGATCTTAATTCCTTAACCGGCCGACTTGGTAAGCGTAACGAGCGAAACCGTGGAAAGTTCCAAAGCATCTGACGAACTCGGAAGACCCACTTTCCGTCTCGTAACCCAGATCCCGCCCAATTACGATTCCGCATCAATGACTTCCCACCCGTCCGCCATCTTGCGCCCGTCGAATTCCGTTCGCCTTCCGAAGCGGAATCGTCGTTTCAGGCGACGACTTCCTACCGTCCGTCTTGCGAGAAAATGGTCGATAAATATCTGCAAAAAAAGATTGCCTCGCCGTCACGGTAGAGAAGATCGAACCTTCGAGTCTGTCCCTTGCACGTCGCGAGTCAAGCTCTGTCCGTTCCAGGAACTCGCGCACAAGCTCTCGCGAAGCTTCGACATGCAGGAAGCTCAGCTTCTGGAGGAGGGGGGGACGGCCGGAGGCGCTGCCGGAAGCGGAGGTGCCGGAGGTCCGCCGAGGAGGCATCACAGCGCGCAAAGATTGGCCAGAAGCGAGATGTCGGAGAGAAGGGAGGAGGATGGGGCCTTGGTCGTCCCGGACCATCAGGGGAACCTGAGGATCACGGTGAAGAAGACCAAGTCGATCTTGGGCATTGCCATCGAGGGCGGGGCCAATACCAAGCATCCACTGCCCAGGATCATCAATATACACGTGAGTCGAGGTCACTGGGAGGAGGGGGATGATGATTGAGGATTGAAATTGAGGTCTGACAAAGTGAGGGATTCTAGTAACGGTTAGGTACGGATGTTAGGTCAATGTCTCATGTAGTGCTAACAGAAACGTTTAAGGGCTTTTGGTAATTGATACTGGTCCTGGGTTGTCATAACGATGACTAGGATTGGTCTAAAGTTACAGTCTGAACTTATCTATAGAATTATCTTTAACTTTGCAATTTTTCGTCATCCTATTATCAATCGGGATTCGTGCCTGTTCAGCATTTTGTTCAAATACTGAAATTAATGTCTAAAGTTACTTAAATAATTACTTCCACCTTTGCAATCTTTCGTTATATCGTATATATTCCATGATACTGAATGCTTGCAAATCGTGCTGCTTCAGCGTTTTGTTCAAACGCTGAAATTAAAATCTAAACCTATCTAAATAATCGCTTGTACCTTTGCAATTAATCGTTATATCGTAGTACTAAATGCTTGAAAATCGTGTTCTAATCTTTCAATTATTCATTATATCAAATATATTCCATTTAACCTACACACTTTGTCAGGCATCCAAAAGCGCGTGTCGAAACCGATCCGAAATCAAGAGTTCGAGCTTCAGCTTCCCGGCTGGAAGTCTACGTGGCTCGCGCGTTAATATCCCGGTCCCTCTTCCGGTCCGCTCGTCCGCGATAATAATCGCGCCGGTCGGGAAGAGTCACGAAGCAAGATTTGCGCGGGTAATATCGTCGTAACTACGGCTGCGAGGGGGTTAACATTCTCGCAAACTCGCCTATACCATACCGACTCGGCTGCGATTTATTGCAGGACAACGGAGCAGCTTACGAGGCTGGTGGTCTCGAGGTCGGTCAACTGATCCTTGAGGTCGACGGCCACAAAGTCGAAGGTAAGATCGTCAAAAAGGTGCCGGCCGTTGCGTGCGGCATTGAGACGGGTCAATGTTTGCCGTTCGAAAAATTGTCCTTCCGGTACTCTTCGACGTAATCTCGAGTAGCCATCAGTCGATAGCAAGAGTTTGCCGTACGTTCGAGGTGTACTTTCGATGATTAACGCTCGGGGTTTGGAGAACTCGCCCAAATGACGGGATGGGCCTGTCTAGATAATGACTCGAGGAATCTTTTGACACTCGGTGAGATAAGCGGAGGATTAATTACTGTTGACGTTGGTGTATACTATTTTCAGACGAGTTAAATAGAAATATATCTTGGGTAATCCTATTGCAAAAATACCTTTTTTTTTTATTTATAATTGATAAATATTTATGCAGAGAATAGTAAAGGAGGACAATTTTTATCGTTTGAACTCCTGATGATTTGTAGGGAGTGTTGGTTATAAACGCTCTAAGCCATACAAAAACAATTATTACACAATGTTGCTATCGTTGCTACTAAACGTAGAAACAAAAATGTTCACTAATATTGAAAATTATGTAACTAATCGCTTAGTCGCTAATAACCTTGTTGTTGATGCGACTCAAAACTATGAAATAAAAAAAAATGTTTTGCATGTAAAGAGTTACATTTTGCGCCAATTTGACCTGTCAATGGCATAGTTGTAATGTTATGAATGAATTGGAGACTGAAAATTTTGCATGTAAAGAGTTACTCTTTGGGTAAATTTGACCTGCCAATGCCATAGTCGTAGATGTTACGGATGAATTGGAGACTGAACATTTAATTTTTGCAGGGCTCCATCATCAGGAGGTGGCCAGACTGATCGCCGAGTCTTTCGCGCGCCGCGATCGGAACGAAATCGAATTCCTGGTCGTCGAGGCGAAGAAGAGCAACCTGGAGCCGAAGCCGACGGCGCTGATTTTCCTGGAAGCGTAGCAGGAATCTCCCACCTCCGAGCCGGAACCACCGTAGCCCAACAGAATTTAAGCTCGGGCCGCGTCTGACAAACGATGAAGGATCGAAGAACTGTCAGCGAACAAGTTCGATCCTGCAAAGTGAAACCGAAGAATGAGAAACAAGCGACCAAAATTCATCGTCCCGATATTTGTAATGACAAGCTGGGGGTCGAAAATGTTTTTGGAATACTTGTGGAGATCATTTTGAATGCAGTAGAACCTCTATAACGCGAATGAACGTTACGAAAATTTCTGGATTGAGCTAGAGAGATTGTTTATGGATTTTATTTTATCAATGCAATATGAAGTCATTTGTTTCCGAAAAATACTTGTAATTGGCTGAACGCGGAAGTTGAATCGAGTTATAGATCTCTGTTACTATCGATGTCTTCTATCTTACAATCATTTAAATTTCCATAAATTTTCTTCCGATCAATATACGTCACTTACGCGAACAAAGGTACAATCTAACTCTCGAAACACAGAAAGAGCACCTTTGCGAGAGCAATAAACTTCCCGTTACTTCGCATCAATCGCGTTATGCAAGCAAAAAGTCCCGTACAATACGGCTCCACTGTATTCGAACGAAACATTCTCCCGAGTCCTGAATCCGACCTGATCAGCGAACAGCCGAACGAAAGGAACAATATTACGAAATCTCGCGAAAGATTCCGGACGATGATTTTGCGGCACTTTTTTCTCACTCGGACGTTTCAAAAGCAGCGGGCCGAGCTTTTAATCGATCGACGGACGACCTGGCCCCGGTGGTGGGACATTTCCTCATTACATAAATAGAAGAGTGAAGAGAAGGAGTGGACGCAAAGAGAGAAAGAGAGAGAAAGGGGGAGAGAGAGAGAGAGGTGGAGAGAATCGATGGAAGCGAGTGTCGGTGAACCGTTAATTGCACGATCGTTATTGATCGCTGCTGATCGTCGTTGCCCTCGAGGCTATCGGGGGAAAACCGGTATCGAGTTAGGTCGAGTTAGAAAACTTGACCCCTCCCCCCTCCCCCGATGTTGCGCGAGTTGCAGAGTTCGATGCCGGCGATATACTGAAGAGAAGCCAGCAAGGGACGAAAAATGTACATAAAGTGCGAGAATTCTGCGGATCGTGAAAGGATGGAGAGTGAATTGAAGAGAAAGAATCAAGTTCAGAGGATGACGGATGAAAGTTCGCTGGCTAAATCGGTTGACTCCGTTCTCTGCATTTCTTGTATTATTTCGTCCGAGCGTTCGATAATTTAGCTTTCTGTATTTAAAAGCAGATTATTAAGTTCACTGTCGAGAAATTGGGAAAAGATAAATTAGATTTCGTATTTAAGAGGTCGTTACTAAGTTTAAAGAAATTGGGAGTGTCTGATAATATAGCTTTACGTATTTAAAAAGTTGCTTAAGTTTACTGTCGAGCAATTGGAGGAATTTGATAAATTATCCTTTCGGATTAAAAGAGTTGTTATTAAATTCAATGTCGAGAAGTAGGAAGAATTTGATAATTTTTCGTATTAAAAAGTGTTGTCATTAAGTTTACTCTCGACAAATGGGAAGAGTTCGTGGGTTCATAAACTAGATTGTACCTCGAAGAATCCACGAAAAATTTCAATTATTAACGAAACAGTGAGTCATAAAATTCCATTCTCTCGACTTTCCGCGGGAAATCAGGCATCGCCCTTGCCCGCCATTTTCCGGACTCAACCGATTTAGCCGACGAACTCCTGAAATCGCGCAGACCGCAAGAAGGAACAGAGAAAACAGTGAGTCAACGGAAAGCAGGACAATTGAAGTGACGTCACGGAAGCTGACGAGCGAGAAAAAGATTCAGGCAGAGGATGCCGACAAACTACATATATACAAGGAGACAAACAAACAAAAAAAAACTAACGGACACTATGGAGACGTGCACTGTGCCAAAAACTACTAGAGGACGTTTCGTGTATACTAGTAACGCTACTACTACCTACGTAAGGGATAAATTTAATGACTTAAGGATGTAAGAGTGGCCGCGAGCGAGCGGCATTTAATTACGGTTAATGCGAAGGTGGCGAATGAGAAGGAGTCGTTGCCGACAAAGGAGTCGGTCACACATGCCTAGAAATCGTAGGTGGAGCGGACGATCGAGATTCATAGATCGTCTGCCGTGTGAGAGACCTGAGGTGGAGGCAAAAAAAAAAGGCGAGAGAGAGAGAGAGACGAAGAAACTACCGTTGTCACACACGCTGTAGCCGTTGCGCGAAAAATTCGCACCTTGTCACGCTCACACACACACACACACACACATACACACCGAGACACACCTTTTCATTTTGTACACCGTACACTGACACGTGAAGGCGATCGAGCGCAAAAACTTGTTGAGAGAGCGGCGATGGGATTACAATGTTGACTAATTTGTTAAAAGGAAAATGATAAAAAAATACCGAACATTCCAGTGGGCATGATCGACGTCGATCATCGTCAATCGCGATCTCGCCTCATCAACCTGTCGCTTTTAATCGACGTAATGGATCGTAGATGCGTGTACATAATTTATTTCTATCGGGGCAGGCTGCTTGTTTTTAGTTTTCAGCGAACGAAACCGAAAGCTGAACCTGTAAAGATTAAACGTAACTGTCGCTTAGGTGAGATCGTTCTCGCGATTGGGGGAGGGTAAAGTTCGCTGTTTTATAGTCCGCGTGAACTTTTAATGAATTTAGGACCGGTGGCGGGGGCCTCAGGATTGCTTAGAAAGATTAGAAAAAAGAAGTGGAGGTGGTGGTGGCTGACGATGAATCTCGACTGCGTCGATTCGAGGCTCGCGAACTAATAATAGACTTATTATGGGAATTGTTGAGGCTTCATGAAGTATATTATATATTATATTATATGATTATTGTCGAGAAACTATTCGTAGTGGAATTGCAAAAAAAAAAATCGTACCTACCGGCACGTCCATGATGGAAGCGGGGAAGCGATCGATTGGGGCGATCCTGTTTTCTGAGGGGGGGAAGGATGCGAGGGATGAGCCGATCCTGTACGACTCCTGGCAACGAGTCCTTGCGAACAATCGGCGTATGTCGATTTTATAACAGTATAAAATTCGTACAAGTGTCAAGAACACGTAATGATCGATAAGGATTTGCACGGAGTTTTAGAGGATCCAGCAAGGTAAAATTATAAAAATTGCGTAACCGTATTGGATAATCGTATTAAAAAATTAATATCATCGCACAGTTAGCGATGACCTTGACACGTCGGCGACTGATCGGAATCGCAGAGAATACCTGAACTCGGTCTATGCGTAGGTCTAGCTACAGTTTCGAATTTTGTTTGACGAAGGATTCTGTCAGGAGTCAGGGTGTCAAGGTGCAGTCAGAAGCTAAAACGTGACATGTCACTGAATTCGATGGAAGACGGTATAATCTGAAGATGATGAAGAAGACAGCTAAAACGGATAGAGCATTCACAGTCGAGGCGTGCGTAGTACTAAAAAACGTGTACTAAGAAAAATTAACGTAGAACGAGAATCCGACGAATCTGGTAAATGTGCCAAACTTAGTCTGCAGTTTAAAGTACATATAAAAAGAGGAGCATGCGAGGAGACATCGACACACACACGCGCTAGAGAGGAAGGGACAAGTTAACGATAGATCAGTGATCGACGAACGGCAAGTGAGAAAGGAAGAAAATGGCGGATCTTGGGGTGGAACGAACGATTTCTTGGAGCAGGATCTTGGACAAATCTTTTTGTGAGAAACAGGAGTGAAACGAGCCGTACTTTGGGGAGGACGAGACGATATTTTTCTAAAGCCGCTTTCGATGTACCGCAATCCCAAACAAACAAAAAAAAAAAAAAATGGTTCAGAGATCTCAGCTGACATATCCGAAAAATGCCTTACCGCTTTTAAAATGGAGAGATACGCAGAGAGAACACGCGATTGTCGCGATCAAAATGTTGATTCGTTGCGAGAACGATGTAAGCTGAAATTTTTCGATAATGGGTCGATCGACGTGTATATTAAGGACACTTGTAATATTTGAACCTCCGTACCCAACATCTTTGCTAAAGCTAAGAAACCTCCGGGTTGAAACTAACGACTAGCCTCTACACATTTCAAATAAATTTGACCTGATCTACTATAGATAGAAAACGAACAATATAGTTATCGTAACTTTGGAAAAAGACGTAATTTTGGGACTTGACCCGATTGACTATAGCGAATACGTGCGTCGAATTGAAAATTCTATCCTCTGTACAAGGAGCGTTGTTCGATTCTTGTCCGTAGAAGTCTGTAGCCTGTTCGTTATACTTTTTGCCTAATGTAGCGAGGAAAAATTTTTCACGGCCGGCGAGCACGCTCGTGCGGATAATCGCTGATAATTTGCGCGCTCGTAGATCGAGATTCCCCGAATAGTCGGCAATTAGAAGTCGTATAGCTCGAGATTCGTACGGACCTTTCGCCGATACGAGAGCGAAACGCTCATCTTCCACGTTCCGGAGAAATCCGGGTAGCTTTCCACGTACGCCATTTTGCATGATTTCCCACACAATTTTCCGCAATTAATTCGCTCACCCTGAATCCACCTACGGTCGATCGGCCCAAAAAGAGCGGACGTGCTACGCGTACCGTGCAGCTACGAAAGAACATAAAAAAAAGTCATGCCGACCGTTCGAGCAACGAGCAGGCGAACGGAGCAAAAAAGCGAACAAATTATGCAAAGCGACACACAGCGCAACAACTAAAAAAAAACTATTTACCTACTACGATGTAAAATGGGGGAGGAACAAACCGAACAAATAATAAAAATAAAAAAAGCGAAAAAAAGCCCACTGAGCATCGCGCGCGCGCGATTTCGTTAACGTAATGGCGAAAAATGTTGAGCGGAGGGAGGGAGAGGAGAACAAAAAAGAAAAAAAGAGAAAATCGAGAAACTATTAAAACAAAAACTGTACATAAAAGCAAAAGAAGCTCGTTCATACGCATTTCATAGGCCATCTTTTTTGCAGCCGAAACTCATATTATATATACGTATATAAGTATGTACTAACACTCGACGACACGGACACACATTACAATGTTTACACGGACATGCACACGAGCGTACACGCGAACGCTAAAACTGAAACGATTAAAACTTTGAGAGTAAAAAAAAAAAAAGGATAACACGTGCAGTGGATAAAATTGAGAAATCGATGCGGAGGCGAAAAAATGTAAAGTGTTAAAGTTAAATTATGCAAAAATGATAAAAAAAATGGCTGCTGATGGAATTATAATCGTTGTGAAAAAATACTTACACACACGCGCGCGCAGACATACAATGAGACACGTTTACACCGAATACAAGGGAGTACACCCCGCGACAATGTAATAATAATTGGGACACTTGTCACTCGTCACGTTACGTGCCGATGCACGCTCATATTATTATTATTGTTACATTCATTATTAGAATCATTATAATTGAGAGTACCGTTAACGCTATTGTTTAAGATTATTGCTGTTATGATGATTATTGTCATTATTACCATTATTATGATTGCGAGAGTGCCGATTATTATTATTACGATTATTATTATTGTAAATTAATAAAATGTTCACCACAAAGGAACTGAGTAGTTCATTGTCGTTTATCTATCGAACCATAACCATTTTCCCCATTCAAATTTTGATAAAAGTGACAAGAGTATCCAGCTAGAGTGTGACAGAAAACAGATGTTTGAGTTGAAACTAATTTATCGACTGCCGTATATGTAGAAGTCTACACGTACCGACTGCCAATCAAAAAGGTCACTGAATGAACGTATATTCAACTTGCTCGACTGCTGCTAATGCAGGAAACTGTTTTTGAATTAGAACAGCTGCATTCGGGCTTCGAACAAACGTCATAAATTTTGCAAAAATTTATGGAACGACACAAACAGGTCTTCTGAATAACATTATCATTACATACACGGCACATCTGTGCGAACGATGTCGTTTCGTAGCTACGATTATGAGTTTAATGGCCACTTGAACGGTACGATCGTTTGTCCGTTTAATCGCTAATTGCTGCGGGCATTAAAGTCGACAAAGAGGCCGCATTATTTGCGGAATCGGTCGACAAACGGGATACCGTCGGCCATTAGCTGTCTTCCTCGCGGCCACTTCACATAGTCCTTCATTCGTGTGCGATTGACAGTCGGTGTCATTTCTGCGTCCTGCGCGTCGCACGGAATTACGTCACTGGCAGAGGCACGTGAATTGCTTTACATAATGACGTGAAAAAAATTAACCGCTCGAGAGCACGTTCGTTGCACGCAGTTTTCAGAGAGGAAAGGGTTTGATAATTGCGTCGTTGATTGCGAAAATGATATAAATCGAGATAACGGAAGAATAAAAGGAATACTTTATTTTTCAGTATATGCATAGCGAGTGACGTCTACTGAAATGAACAATTGAGGCACTTTGGAAATATCATGTGATATATCGTGAAAATCAATAATTATACTAATTGCAACTTTACGGTAAGACGGAATTCAGTTTGAATTCAGTTTTCAAATCACATTAACTAATGTCATCTTTGAAAATAAATAAATTAAAAATTTTGAGATACTTAGTGTCCCAAAAACAGTCTTATGAAACCAGTCAATTAACTGTATCAAATAAAAATTAAAAAATAAATCTTTTCTGGGTTTTGCTTCCTTTCTTACATCCACAACCCAAAGAAAAAGTTAAAACATCATGCAAATGATTCTTTCCGTATAAATTATCAAAGGTCTCCTTCAGAATTGAATTCAATTCACAGCCACTTTCGGCCCTTTCACTCTGCCACACCTTTCTTCTTAGACTACCTACATAATTACCTTTACAATTACACCTGCATTACACTCAACGCAAGCAATGCATAAAATATCGTGCAACAAACGTGCACCAGACCAACAAACCCTCGTAAAAATCGCAAAATAGCAGACTCATTCCACCTTCCACCTTCCCACTTTTCAACTTTACATCCTTTACATCCTTTACATCGTCCGCCCGCCATTCACTTGCTGCTAGACGCACCCAAAAGTTAAACATTTGCCATTTCCATAAAACGCCTGCGACATTTTCCTGCCGCTCGCGGAATTTGCGGAACGTGAAGGGAAGATTTATCGAAAATAACTTTTCTGACGGACTTGCGAAATCGTTGACTATTTGCCGCATCGGAAATTTCTCGACGATGGCGGAGGAGGGGGGTGGTGGGAAAGGGTAAACATGGCGAGCGCCAGTCGTGAAAACGTCAAAATATTGAAACGCCTACTCGGATATCGCTCTCTTCGGTTTACACAGAAGCGCTACGTGCCTTAACGTTTTCGTCGATCGCGGGGGTGGCTTACGCAAGAGGTTCCGTGTACGGACGTCTGCTCATATAAGGGGTGGCTCAATAACCGTTGCCCGCACACACGCCCGCTTCCGAAACACTCTCGACGCTTCCGGAATTATTTGCACGCCGAAAAGAATTACCTGATCATGAACTTTCATATTTTTTTTTATTGTATCGTGAAATGATAGAAACGTGTGTAGAAATTGAGATGATTGTGAAAATTTTTGGTCTATGATGACTATAGAACCTTTATAGTGTTAAGTCAGTTTTATAGTTTTATACTGGCAGAATGGCATTGTTTTAATAGAAAGATTTTTTTTAGTGTAACGTAGCATTATGCAGTTGTGTATAGCAGGATATATGAGAAGTATTAAATTTCTATGGTTATTAAAAATAATACTGTAATAACCATCCTCTTAGTAGTGCTTCAAATAAAAGTTTGAAGCCATCGAAAATTTTATGGTAAAACTCTTTAACGAACTCGCTACTTTCTGATTACAAGACAGAATAATAAAGACACTATCATTACAAATATTAATTCTGATACTAGGAAGTACCTCAATAAATGACATGAGAAGTTACAAAATTCCCACAATTGGCACCGATCACCTTCCAACAAACAAAGCCGTACCGAAAGCGCAACCCTTCGATAAAACTCTCCCGACTCGCATAACCCAAATCCGCCGCAACCTCCACCCGCCCCCACCCCTCGCCCCGAGACAACTTCTCAGCACACCCCAGGGCCATAATTTGAAGTGATAAAAACGCATTACCTCACGCTGGCTCGCGCATGTCCCAGCCTTCGAGACACGTAACGACGTAATCCCGTTAAGGACCTAACGCCGAGGGTTGAAAACTTTCGCCCCCGCAATTTCTTCCGCGCCCGTTGCTCACTGCTCGTCGACCGGAGAATAAAGAGACGAGTCCGGCAAAAAAAAAATAGTCTAACATGTCGACGAAGCGGGAAACGTATCCCGATCGATTATTCGAAAAGTATAAATTCGAGTCGAACCGCGCGAGGTCGCGCGGGGTCGGTCGACCTTGAAGCCGGACGTGGCCGAGGACCGGAAGTGACTGCAGCTCGGCCTGGCACGGCACGAATTAAAAGGAGGCGCATTAGGAGTACAATTCGACTGAGCGCGAAGCGAATTTATGAGCCCAACGAGCCGTGACTCGGCGCACATGTCGCACTAATTTTACGAACAACACGTGCCGCGGAAGGTTTCTGTCAGTGTTGCCTTCGCAGTGTCCTGGATGTTCTGGAGGGGTGTCGGCGGCAGTGGGAGGGGGTGCGGAAGGGAAGGTTGGGCTTGTTTCGCACGATACAGTTTTCTGATCGAAATTACGGCCGACGGTGGAGAAAGGCGGATAATTGGCTGGCAAAAATGTTAGGATGGAAATGGGCAAATTGAGTTGCGGTTGTTGGGTTGGGGGAGGGGGGGGGGGGGAGGTGGAGGAGGCTATTTGAGGATAATTGCGCGGGCAGGATGTTGGGTAAATTGTTGAATTTTGATCACTGGGTCGAGGTGCGGAGGAATGTTTCGTTTTAAGAAGTGAGAACGATTGTGAGCTCAGCTTGAGAGGTTTGTATACAGTGTGGCCTTGTGGGATAAGTATCGGGCGCGCTGTTAGGTTTCGGATGGCAGAAGACGGATGGTTGAGAGAGTTTGCTTTATATCGGGAAAGATCGATTGTTGTTAGGATTTAACTATTAAACTGCAAACGATTTAACGCGTTTAAAGTATGACATTGAGAAACGAATCGAACGGCTTGCTCTTATAACAAAGTACTGATAATTAATAAAATTCTGTCGAGAGATAAATAAATAGTCAGAAAGATGATTAGTCATTGTCAAAAATTATTTTCTAAACGGGGTCAGATTAGAATCGAGGAGTCTGTTCCCTTTTTAAAATTCAAAATATTCAGTATATCGAAATGTTAACTACGAGAAATTTCGAGTCGACATCGTGCAAGCGGGAAAAATTAATATCCGGATCTTGGAGTGGAGAGAAAACATAAAAATCGTTTTCAGTCAAGCTCCGCCGAGCATAATGGCCGTTTTGTACGCACCCGCCCTTACAATATTAAACTTTTTTCGCGGAACGGCGTCGGGCGCATCGCAATATTCTGCATCCAACTCGAGCGACTGAATTTTTTAGCCGTTACACGTGGCCCGATTCTTGCTCCACCCCTTGTCCGTGTCTTATGCACCCTTATACGTACCCTTGGGAACGAGCGCACCCTGCTTCTCAATCGGCAGCGCTCGTAATTTGTCGATTCTGCCGCGATGGGATCATAAAAATTAAGCGCGACATAAGTTCGTTTGCTCTTTATTCATTTAAGACCACTTCCTTAATGATCGCACTCTGTGCTCGACAGGTCTGAGAATTTAAGTATTCAAATTATTGCAGCAGACCCTGCTATAAGTACAGTTAAATAAAACGTATTTTTTAATAGTGCTACCGAAATAGTTGATTATTACTCAGAATTTGCAAGGAAATAAAGGAAGATAATTTCTTAATTGCTGTTAAAGTTAGGAAATTGTAGAAGTGAGCTTGTCAAGTTTCATTTCTGAATATCTTTTCTCGTTTCGCACTGGGCCAAGTAAACAAGACAAAAATGGAATATATAATACTTTTAGCACTGATAAAAATAGTCAGCATTATCAATGCAATTTTCAAACACATGATAATTTCTTATTTCATAACAAGACAAAAATATTTAATTTTATATACTTTATCTGTCATTACTTCAGTGACTAACGATTTAAAGATTCTAAAAAAAGTGAAGTTCAGCATTTGTACCCCTCGTATTATTTCGATCTCAACCCCCTCGAACTATCGACCCACCGCGTATAATCGACACACTTTCAACAGGCTCCTGCTGCCTCCGGTCGTGTGCGACGCAGTTTCATCTGGAGTACGTCGTTCCAGGATCCCGAAGGTATATCGATGACAACCGGTGTCCAAGGACAAGAAGCGGAAGAGGAGGAAGAAGTAGAAGAAGGAAAGAGACTCGCAAGACTTCCTGGACTGGAAGACAGATGCGACAGACGGCGCGTGCCAATGACAATGATCCAATGTCGACCGGGCTCGTCCAGGTATCCTCCGGGTCCTTCAGGACAATGGCGGCAAGAAATTCGGCAACAATGGGCCTGGGGGGGCGGAAAAGGATCCCCGGAAAACGGAGCTGTACTCGAAGGAATCGAGAATGGGCGTCGAAAATCGTGGCCGGCTGCTTTTGAAAGAATTGAGACGCAGTTGTTGACGATGCACAGGGTGCATTGTGGGGTGTCTGATGATTTTGGACGAATATTTTCATCTCAGATCCTTACCTAACTTTCAAGATTTAGTATTTTAACTTGTTCCTAAATTTAAACCTTTGACCATTTCTGCTATTTGCTTTCACAGTCTAATGGCAAGATCCACATTTAAAATTTAAGTGTTTCAAAGGATTCTGATATTTTTACCATTTCACGTTCCAATCCTGAAATTCATATTTAGAGTTTTACATTTCAGAGAATTTTAATATTTCAACTACTCAGAATTGATTGGAATTTTATAATTTTATTCTTTGCCTGCACAAAATTGTTCTATAACTATCTGAAACCTCTTTAAACTTTCCATTCAACATTATTCTTAAATCTTTTAAACCATTTACTCTTCATCCCTTCATCTCTCCCAAACTTTCAATCCTCTCTCCTAACAAGACGGATCATCGAAAAATATTTTCATCCTCCCCCAGCTTTCATACCTGAACCCTTTAATACAGTCCACTCTCCAGCATCACTTTACCGCCCTCAAACCTTCAATATTCCATCTAACGAGCTAGATAATCCCAAAATATTTCCTGCCTCCCCTCCGATCCTCATACCTGAACAATAATTTCCTCCACTCCATAAACCCCCCTTTACTCCCAAGGCAAATCACCCCCCCCCCCCCCTTCCTCCAAATCCAGATCACCCACCCCCTCCCCCTAAGACTCAATCTTAAACTTCTCTTACTCAATACCAATTAACCGCCCTCAACCCTCGAACTTCTCCAGCCGGTCCTAATCATTCGACAACCACCCCCACCCCCCCGATCTTCAACCTTCTGCCCCATTGTCCTTGATCCAACCTCGAGAAGCCCGAAATCGTCTGTAGAAGCCAGCTGTCGAAATCACGACGTCGCTCTCCTACCCGGATTAAAAGGGAGTCCCGGTGCGGTAGGGGGGTGGAAAATTTCAAACCACCCCAACGGGGGCCACCGCGTGCATCCCTCGGCGAACACGTGCTCGAGGGTCGCAGGGACCCTCCGGGCAAAAGCTACCCCCGTTTCCGGGGGTTCGCAGGGCAGGACAGGAGAACGCACGAGCCTGGCAGACTGGCAGCGCCGGCCTGTCAATGTCGGCCCGTAGCTGACACCCGGGGGCAGCTCGTGGCAGCTTCGTGGCACACGGCCGAGAGAACGGACGCGTGCTTCGCCCGCCTTCCAGTCACTTTCGCATAGGCGAACGGTGCGTAGGTGCGTTTGCTGAGTGCGGCCCGATTCACGATCAGTTATGTGCAGTTGATTGAGGAGAGGATAAGGGTTGGGTGTCATTGCCATCTTGCAGAGTGTTCAGGTCGGAGTTTCGAAGGTCTGGATGTGTGATCAGTGACGGGACAGGTGAACAGTGTTCTTTAGATTTGGAGCATTATATGATACATGGTTGTTGTGCAAATGTGTTGGTAGAATCTGGGAGTGGGGTAAAGGACGAAAAGCTGGATGGAGGCTTGCTCGATATCGAGGACGAAGTATTCTAGTATCTTAGTGGATGCTGCAGAGGGTCGGAGATGAAGAGTTTAGATCCGGATGTGAGAGTGCGTTTAGAACGAAGGATAAAAGTTGAAAGTGAAATGTGAGAGTGCTGAAGTCAGGAAGCGAAGTAATTGATTACCTTTAGTGAGTAATTCAGTGATTGCAGGGCTTGAAAGTAAGGCCCGTTCGATCGGTGAAAGTCGAATTTCAACCCTATCGCGAAAGATGTGAATCCACTGAAGAGCTCCCATCGGAAGCGAAGGTCGAAGGCAGCCACCGTCGTTCGAATCGCATCGGCGGGAAACGATACTAACAATGACTCGCGCGAGGCATTTCTCGCGAAAGTGTGCCGGATATTTTTACCCCGACGATTTCCAGAACGTGGACCAGTGAGAAAGAAGAAGCTGCAGACCGGCCGGCGAGCGATCGTGTTTTTATGCACGCGTCGAACGAGAGGGAAGGAACATCTCTACGACAAACGTCAGTCGGCGGGTCAGTTCGGGATTTTTGGCAAAGATCGAATTTTTTTCCCAGTGCCGACGAGAGTCGTGGGACAAGGTGTCGGAGGCTTTCTGTCGGGGCTCGAAGTATCCAGAAGCGGTGGACCGTGAACGCTGGATCTAAGTTATTCTAATCACGTCCTTGAGGGCGCGAGAATCCGAGCCTCTCTTGTCTCGTGCTCGAGTGCCTTCTGCCTTCTGGAACTTGGCCGTGGCCGATTGGTCTTCCTCCCGGCATGACGGAGGGGGGGCCACTTCCCTGAAGAAACAAACGGCGCGAAAATGGTTACAGACTCGCGTACGTTACATCAAGGCCCGCCAAAATGAGAGTCGGCCAGCTCCGGCGCGGGCAGGATTCTTTACTGGCGTATCGAAGGGCGAAGAGTGCGGTGAGCCTACTCGACTGAGACCGGTGACAGTCGGTGAGGTTAGAGCGAAGTTCGGGTGAAGTTCGCGGTGTCAATTGACGGAATTGCCGCAGAGTCGAGGACCGAAGGGCGGCGCTGAAGAGAGACAGGAGAGAACGTAAGGATAAGTTTGAAGGACTAATTAATCTACCTTTGTTTTACGTACATTTGATTTCTACAATATATTTCATGTAATTGTTACTAAATAACGTTAGCATTAACCCATTATCCGGCAATGTCTCACTTTTGGGACGCAGTTTCAAATTGTTTTCTTTTAATGAGTGCAGCTTCTAAACGTACAGTTAATTTCATTTTTTATTTTTGTATTACGGCGAGTAATGGGTTAAGATAGGTATAACGGGTCATTTTGACCAGTTAAAAGAATAAGATTATTTCTGGAATGCTTGTGTGAAGAGACATGAAAACTGTCATTTTTATCGACTCGATAAATCTGGTATTAATGTCTTGATCGTTGGAATGATGGAGGTTTAACGGTGTCGTTGATTTGGGATTTGTTGAAAATCGTGATGTTACACATTTTTATGTGTTTCGCGCGAGGCGCGCAAAGAGTTTAAAAAACGTTCGGCTAATATTTCGAGGCAGGATTTACGGGATCGTAAAACGGTCAACACTGTATGTTGACGTATCGCCGACTTCGGGCGATCATTGCAGCTGTAACTTTATCCATTGGCCGGCTTATTGGATCGGCCATGCCGATATCGATCGCCTAGATCAGCATAACATCTCCGTGTCCCACTAAAATTATTTTCAACGTCGATCCCATCATTGGCAACTCTGTATAAAAATATTAATCTTGACGATAACAGTTGAAAACTATCAAAGACTAAAATTTTAAATTACGACATTAGAGATTTTCACGGCCAATGTAGTTGAAAATATGCAAAGATTCATAGATTTATTTGTAACATTTTTTTTATGATTGTTGCTTTCAGAATCTACGATTAAAGTTTCAATCATTTTAAAGAATTTGAATCGATCTCAATTGATCGATGATCAGAAGTTTAAGTCTTTATCATCCTTTCTTTGAGTTTCGATTTTCAAATAGAATAATTAATAAAATATTAATTTAAAATTTAAGTCAAAATTCTACTTCTACTACTACCCGATTACATCCCACCAATATGACTTACCACCCATTTGAATCTAATTCAAGAATTTGTATTACTTTCCAATTTAATTCGCGCTAACGCATTTTCGGTCTCAAAATTGCGCCCTAGAAAATCTAAATTGAACTCTGACTATCACGAAGTCTTGAACGAGATCCTTTCTTCGCAGTGCTCAAGAGAATATTTCCCACGAGCCAGAGACGGAATCGGAAAGGATCATCGACCCGTCAAGTGGACCGGGGGCAGTTTGGAGAACGAAAATCCGGCCGTCTCTCTCTCTCCCTTTCCGAGAGAGGGCGAGAGGAGGGGGAGAGAGAGGGAGGAGAGACGCGTGTCCAGCTTATCAGCGCACTTCGGCCCCGCTATCCCGCAGGAGGGCTAATTTTAATACCTCCTCGAGATACGATCCACAGCTTCTGTGATGAGCAACAACTATGGCGTCGATGGCAACAACCCTCGTCGTGACACTTCTCTTGCTTGTTTCGGCGAGTACGACTAGCGTGCACGGTGTGTACACGTTCACGTTACACGCAACATCTTGACACGCGTACATTTGGGCGTAGAGGGTTGTACAGTGAGCGCTGATCAAGGCTCGGTAGTCCGTTTTGATATCCGAATTGAAAAGTTGTAATTTGCAAAGATTTCACGATTTTTATTAGGCTAAATTTTTGTGCAATCTAACGTGAATATAGAAAAATTAAGGCTACAGAATGTAAAGGATAACACTGTCAATGTATCATATATTATAAATTTTGGTGGCGTACAGTGATTTAGTAAAAATTTCTTGTCGTACAGACAAGAGCTGCATATAAGGACAAATATCGGTTCTTATTAGTTTCCCAAATGTACACTTTCGTAGCATATACGATGTAACAAACTTTTACACGCTCTTTAACTTCGGCAATAACAAAATAATGTTTGCTCAAAGTGAAAAATATCAGTAGCTGTGTGTCTGTGAATATGATATTTCCCGAAGAAAGATTGTTTTCGAAGTTAAACTCTTATTCGCAGATCTCAGCGCGAAGGACAGGAAGTGTCAGGCGGAAGAAGTGACGACAGTTCGACATCCGTTTACCAGACTGACGAAAGGCGTGAAATTGCAAGGCGGATTCATGGAAATCGTGCACGAGGAAAAATGCACCCTGAGGGACGTGCGACTGACTTGCCGATCGCTCAGGGCCTTCATCTTCGTCCTGGACGCGGAATACAGATCCGATCCCTCGGAAGTGTGCAAGAATCATGAGCAGAGGGAACGGAAGTTGATGAAACACAGAATGAGGACGACACAGCGGCCGAAGAGGAAGAAGCTTCCTCTCAGGGGAAACTACCTCGACGACAACGCCATAAATCCTGACCATATGTACGGCAGCAAGGATTTAAGGATATCGCTGAACAGGAGGTGAGAGAACATAACCGATAACCGGAAATAACCTTAACATTAAGACTGTCCACGCTCGATGCAAATACATTGATTTAACTTGTCACAATTGTAAGCACATAAGATAAAGGATTATTTCTGTATCTCAGATGTTGTACAAAATGTTAAGGATAACATTTTTGAGACACGAATCATTAACAGATTTAAATCGTTAAATTAGCAAGATCGTGGAGGGCAATGATAAAATAATAATATTGCGATTTTAATATGAAAAGTTGTCAGAAAATGTACGGCGGGTGAGATATTTGAACAGCCGTATTGCGTAGGCTTGGATAAACAAGCCTTCCACCCTTCGCTCTTTTTTTCGTCAAGTTTCGAAACAATGTCGGCGCGTAACGCGATCCACCGGCAAGGCATCCGCAAACGAAGGAGAGAGTGCAGAATATTCGGTTACAGGCGCATTACCTGCGCTGCTAAAACCGCAGTGCTAGAAAACGCCGGCTCTTACTTACAATTTCACTGCCTCTAAGGCCGTACTACGTCTCACAGAGTCGTAGTAGCGGGAATGGTCAATAGAAAAAGCATTGACGAAGATCGAGCGTATTTGTTTACGATCTTACTAGAATGTATGCACTCCACACGTAAAAGAGACAATACGTGTAGTTATCATATGGATTTTACGATATTGTGTGTAACAGAGAAGTATGGTCGAAACTCAAAGAAAAACTTTAGACTTACAGTGCTACTGAAATATATGACCACTCTATATGTAAAAAGGATTATAAGTGGAGTCGTCATATGAATTCTGCGACGCACGTAAAAGTGAACAAAGAAGCAAACACGAAAATAAAAAAAAATTCTCTCCTCTATACATAAAAGGGGCAATAATATGAATCCTTCAACACTGTATCTAACAGAGAAAAAATACGTACAGTCAAAAATCATAGTAAAAGCCATTTGAAATCTATAAAATAACTCACATATCACGGAAAAAAAGAGCAACCAACAGCCAACCAATTCGAAACCCGCAATCGATACACCGAGCCAGAAACATATTACACGCTCGAAAATCAAACAATATCGGTCTCACTCAAAAGCGAAACCGCACGAAAAACGGAAAGCATAATTGAGAAATCAATCCGGCGCTACTCCGCTCCAGTACCGAAACCTTGTCATACCTAAACCCCCCCCCCGGCCGAACAAAAAGTGCCGGCATACATAACGAAATTCGATCGGACAACAAGAAAGCCGAGCACAATGCTCGAATGCAGAAGAAGCAGTAATGGATACCGCAAAAATGAGAAGGCGAGGCGGTAAACAAGAGTCCGACTCGGCCTCGGCCATTTTCAAACACGCATTTTCAAACGAATAGAGACGTAACAAAGCTGACTGCCAACTGCCCCCTCCCCTCTTTTTCTCCCTACTGCCAAGCGTTACCGAAACGTTACAAAGACATTATATTCGGGGAAAGTGACGGCCTTTACGAAAGATTCAATGTTCTCCGCACTCGACGGCGTGTACACATTCAGTCGGGCTGCATTCTTTATGCACGCGCGCGCCAAATGGCGCGAGTCATTGTTCGGCGCCATTGTTCGGCGGGAAACACAATCGTACCGGGTGATATAAATGTCGCCGATCGCGGATGAATGGGCCGCAGATGTGCGGACGAATTTTTGGGGGAGAAAGATCTCTGCAGGCCGCCGCCAATCACGTAATCCGGGTCCGAGATGTGGAACGGTGGAATGTATGGGGTCAGAGGTGAACTTTTTGGAGGCTTCGGTACGGTTATTGGACTTTCAATGGCAGAAAGCGGACTCTTGTTGGAGTTTCGGTAGTTGGGATGTGGACAGCGCAAATATGGGTCGATTAAAATTTAAATTGGTTCGAAATGTAAGTAGACGAAAAATGGCCATTATTAAAATAGGGAATTTATTACTTGCTTGTAGACAATTTTGAAAATGCTTTAGTCCATAAATATGTTGGACCTTAATTCAGATTTGAATCGAGAGTAATTTTGATGTTTTTCGCCTTTTTTAAAAATGATGTCATGTCAGTTCGATTTCGATCGTACAAAGCTTTCTACCAAGGGTCGGGATTCGTTCGAATTCTTTCAGTTTCTGATCCGACTTTTTTGCATTTCGCTTGTCACTCACGATTATTCATGCGCGATGCGAGTCGAGGGGTGAATTAAATCTCGACTGGCGAAATTGCCGTTTGATGTGCGGCCGGCAAGGCATTCGTGAAGTTTTAATTGCCACTGAAACGGACGTTCGATGAGAGTCAAGAGGAAAAATGATTCCTCATGAGTGTGGCGCTCTGTTTGTAGTCGGTCGACGTTGCGTACATCGCAAACATCGTGAACGAAAGGGGTTACGGGCTATGCGGAGGGTTAAGTTCTCGAGATTACGTCAAAGTCTGCGCTCAAATCGAGCAAGAAGTAGCTCGAATCTGACGCGACTAAATCGGTTGGAATATTAACGTAAACATCCAAAAATAAAATACGATTACAGTTGGAGACTGTGAATTAAGAACGTTTTGTTCTTACGTTATAGGATGTTATAGAGTATAATATTGTGCAATTTTTCATTCATGTTGGGGAGTCCATATTTTGACGGTATACTTTCGTACAGAGAAAGAAGAGCCTATGTCGTTTGGAAATTAATGGGAACATTTTAAAAAATATTAGTTATCACCGAGAATTTCAAATATAATATTTTATATTTCAATATCGTATATGTTTGATACTGTTCGGTAGAGTATACTCCAAATAAAATTCTAAACTCCAACGACGAAATAATGTCGAAAACTATTTACTAATCAATCTAATTAAAAATATGTTCCCAATTACAAACGCAATAAAATATTCTGTATGAAAATACTGTATGAATTCACGTATACATATGACGTGAACTGCCCACGTACGTAAAATCCAGTAATTAAACTGAAATCTACAAACGTAAAAGTTCTAAAGTGTGTTACCGTGACTTCTCAGACCCAAAAAGATTCGTAGAGATTCTCCTTACGTCGTCGACGACGACGAACGCGAAGCGTTATTTCCCTTTTATTTCCGGCGGGGCGCGAGGATAAAATCGACAAAGGAAGAGAAGGGTGGCCGCCCCTTCGAAAAAGGGGTGAAAATCGACCCTCGCCCCATTATTCACCCCCGCCCCCCGTATGCGGGTGCAACAATCGCGATTCAATTCCACATATACCGACGCAGACACAGAACCGTACATTAGCCCTCTTCCGCCTCCCCGGGCCATTTTCACTTTTGACACCGGGTAGAGACGTCTAATGACGAACGCCGCGCATTTAATTGCTTCGCCCCGGAGAAATCGATATTATCTCCATTGTGCGCTCGCAAATGTGTGTCTTTTGTCGTTTTATGGCCCATCTGCGAAACGGTGGGGTGCGTTGGGCAGATTTTGGCGGATAAACACTTGCGGCAATGGAAATTGTGTGCGAAACGGTTCAGGTGCCTGCATTTCGTGAGAGAGGACGCAATTTGGGCAGTGGGACGATTCCTGCGACGCTTATTGGTCAAGTCGGTTAATTACAGAAAATTGAAAGTAGGGACAAGCGCTGTAATCATGTATATTGATTTTTTACAGTTCTCATCGTAAAGGGGGTCGAATAAATAGGGTAGACATCATTTTTACAGTGACAGAGTGTAATTTTGGAATATAATACGTATTACGCATTACAAGTGGGAGAAAGAATCGACATTTTTATTGTAATTAATTATTCTAAAATGTTTAATCCAATAAAATACATTTCTGTCCTTTTAATAGGTAAATAAAGTTTAGATTGACTCTGAAACATCTTTTGGCGAGAAACGCAAGTTCTCACTTTTCGTTTGAAATATGATGTCGAGACGGTCGAAAAATTCAAAACATCAAAAATGTCCGGCGAACGTGCAATTTAGCTAGTTCAGGGCGACGCGAGGCAGTTTCGGCCGCTGAATTATTTACGATCGAAGTCAGCCTGACTGATATTTGTGTCACAGATGTTCCGGACATCAGCACTGCCGATTCAACCTGACCGCCGATCATCCGGGAGCCAACTACTGGAGTCCAGGGGCTCTAAGACTGAAATACGCCTGTATCCCGGGTGAGTGCAGACATTCGTTCAAAATGACCTTGAACACTACCCCGCAGCCGCGTCTACTATGAATTTTTATCACTCGAAATTTGATACCGGAGAATACAGCCAAGTGGTCGACTTTAGATGTACGACGTTGTGTACCAAAATTCACGATCACAACAGAAAGGTAAAATGGTAAGTCGAAGCAAGATGGCTGACGCAGAATAAAGCAGCAAAGTGAGATACGTTATTAGCAAAGTTACGAGAATAGAGACCAACTTGACAAATGGGAAGACGTGTAAAACGAAAAATGTGTACAGGTATAAAACCTAAAAAGTGGGTAACTCTACAGGGTGGTAATATCGAATATCGAATAGATACCAACTTGAAATATGGAAAGACGCGTAAGGCGAAAAAGGTGCAAAGGTATAGAACCTAAAAAATGGGTAACTCTACAGGGTGGTAATATCGAATATCGAATAGATACCAACTTGAAATATGGAAAGACGCGTAAGGCGAAAAAGGTGCAAAGGTATAGAACCTAAAAAATGGGTACCTCTACAGGGTGGTAATATCGAATATCGACTAGCATGCTGTTCTCATCTGCCGATCGATCGAGTCCGTGCCTAATCAATGATCGCCCGCTCAAAGCCAATTTCTGACAGACAATGGACGATCAACGATCTCCCACGCCATCCCATCGATCTCCTTCCTAACAATCTGATTCGCGCCACGTCACGCGTCAGATTTCGATCGCGAAATCGTCCAGCTGCTCGCACAAGCTGTCGGCGTGTCGAACCAATTGTAAGCCGGGATACCAGTTTAGATAGGGCGCCCCTTCGTGAGGCGCGTGGGATTAGGCATTTGTGAGGCCGTATTTCGTCACGATGCCCGACATTCGGCGAACAACGGGCCTCCTGTTACACTGAATGCTCAACACGCCGGAATACAACGAACGCGCGGTACGAACTCGATGGGAAAGTATACAGTCCGGCAGAAGAATTTCGGGAATGTTGTTCTTTTCTGAAGTGGCTATGTGTTCTGGACGACTTGCTATACGGACCGTTTATTTTGAAAGTGGTGTAAGTCTATTTAGAAAAAAAGAGATTTCACGTGATTTAAGCTTAATCTGGTGTAAACTTTTTATTTGTAACTAGGTAGTATTTAATGTCTTGAAAAATGCCGATGCTTTGTTTAATTTAAGATTGGTCGATAAAAGAAATTAAATATCATATTAATCTATTGGTGAAAACATTGCCAGGTTTGATATAATTAATGTATATTTTTTAATTGATAAATATGCTAATCTTTCATTTTCTCGAAACAACAGAAAATGAACTTGCACCACTTTCAAAATAAATGATCCATACGATTGCATGCTTGTACCCATGTGCTTAGTACAAGTTTTGGATACTGTTGAGAATAGCCAAGAAAAACAGTTCAACTTTACTTTGTACAAAACTATGTTTCTTAAAAAATAAAGTTGTACCTTTGCTAGTTGTAAAGTCAGTGTACAAAGTTGGTTTGATGGTACATTACGAAATTGTATCCCTATCGGAGAACAATTATCTATACCTACATCACCTTTACTGTACATCTAAAAATTCATTATATTCAGCCTTCTGAAGGTACAGGGTGATAAATTTAGCTGCGACACGTATTCGTTTTGTTACACAGGCCGACTAACCGCAAGACTGCACTGTTCCGTTGCGGCAAAGTTTAACTGGGGCTAAATTTATTATATTTAACATGCTTCGCGGTATGTCAAAGCAAATTTCGATCGTAGAGCGCAGACGTTTTGTCCGACGCCGGGCTCGGAATATATACGTACCGGCTCGGATAATATGACGCTCGTGAATGATCGCGGCCCCGAAGAAACTCGGACACGCCATAGTTCTGGGCAAAGACTAATCCCTCGTTTCTATGGCCCGCGGCGTCTATGATATTGTCCGCGAAGACGCGAAAATCCGGCTTTGTCGTCGGGAATAATGGAGAATCAAGGCCTCCGCGGATTACGTCCTCCTTGGCCGGAAATAAGCTCCGAAGCACAGAGTCGCCGATAGAACATTTTTGTTCCCACCGAAAATTCGATACATTCGAAATTCACATTTTGATGTTGATTTTCAAATCAAAACTGTCGTATCTTGGAAGTATGTTATTCTTTTTGTTCCCACCGAAAATTCGAAACATTCGAAATTCACATTTTGATCTTCATTTTCAAATCAAAACTGTCGTATCTCGGAAGTATGTTACTCTTTTTGTTTCCACCGAAAATTCGATACATTCGAAATTCACATTTTGATCTTGATTTTCAAATCAAAACTGTCGTATCTTGGAAGTATGTTACTCTTTTTGTTCCCACCGAATATTCGAAACATTCGAAATTCACATTTTGATCTTGATTTTCAAATCAAAACTGTCGTATCTCGGAAGTATGTTACTCTTTTTGTTCCCACCGAAAATTCGATACACTCGAAATTCACATTTTGATCTTGATTTTCAAATCAAAACTGTCGTATCTTGGAAGTATGTTACTCTGGCGAATGAAGAAACACTGTTCTGAAAAAGTCAATTTTTGAAAATTGATTGTGAACAAAGCGATCGTGTACGGTTCTATCGATTATTATCATTGTGGTAATTTTTGTTTTGAACGGGCTCGCTTTGCTTTCAAAATAAAGCGGGTACGCGATTGCAAAATTGCATATGCAATTGAGGAGTTTAACGGAAAGTAATGACTGGAGGGGAATAAAGCTGGCCAAGATTTAAATGACGTTTCCGATCAGATTGCGCGCTCGGCACGCAATTCGGCGCGGTTAATGGACGCGAAATCGGGATCGGAACAGTATCGTTCGCCGGCGAATTAATTAAATCGACGGACGCGTGCATTTATCTTCCAGGCCGACAATGGCCGCCGGCGAACTTCGGCGTGTTTACGAAAATTTACGAGCTTCCGAAGCGGGGAGCGGAGGTGGAGGACAAAATTGAGATCAGCTGCGAATCCGAAATTCAGCTGAACAAACGGAATTACCGTGTGAAAATTTCGAAGCAGATGAGACTACTGTTCGAAAACGAAGGAATAATTTGCAAAAAGTGAAACAGAAAAATGATTAAAGATGAAGCAATGATGGCGATTGATTGATAGTAAACTTCCTTACTGGAGTCAGAGACTTAAATGACAATTACGAGCGAAGCGGATTACGAGAACGGCGTTTCGAAGAACGCGAATATAAACCAACGATTCAGCGAAACAGAACTGAATCAGTAGTCCAGGAATCGCTGAAGAATAGACGTTGGGAGCCAGTGATTAAGTCGGAAGTCGGAAGTTCACGGCTATAATATCAGAAGCTACCGGCATCGGGCTTCTGCGAAGGTGGCAGTCGACTAGGGGGAGGGGGTTGATTCCACCCCCGGAGTCTCATTCCACCCCTCAAACGCCCTAAAATGCCCCACCAGCTCCCGACCTCCCCACCCTGAGCACCCTCCAGCGAGGCAGGACGAGAACTGGGGCAAGGACATCCCTCGCGTATTCCCTCCTCTGGTAATACTATAATGGATCGAGTCCGGAGTCACACTCCGCGACGACAAATGGACCGCGACGGATGCGGATGGTGATCCTCGCCATCTTCGCGGACCTAACTGACCGTTCCGAGAGCGTCAAGGTATCCGTCGTTGACCCCAAACAAGATTCCCACATTGTCCTCGCGCGTCAGATTAAATTAAGATCCTTAACGTCAGAGGAACGAAGAACAACGAAGCGAAGTTGGATGGCACGGGAGATTCTGAATGTTGACCTTGGGTTTCAGAGACGGCTGTGAGAAAGTATTGCAATGTCGAGATAAAAGTTCCTGCCGGCGTGGGCGGCTACATCAGGTCACCGGGGTATCCTTCTTACTATCCTGGCGGCAATTCCTGCGGCTGGATCTTCAGGTCCGTCCCCGGCCAGAGGATCGTACTGACCTTCCACGACCTCAACATTCGCAGTGAGTCTTTCAGTCGGGAAGAGTTCGTCGACTCATTCGGTCAAATCGGTTGACTTCGTGCATTCAATATAAATGTCATGCGTAATGCTTGTTTGATTTTCGAAATAAAAATCACTCTGTACTTTTGCATTTCTCTGCTTCCATTTTTTTCAGTCGATATATCAGCAATGTTTATTAACGTAAAATCTTTTTAAGTCGACTTATTCAGCCGTACTTTACCATCTGTTCTCTGAAGTTAACCGATTAGACCAATGCGCGGCTGAATTCAGCTCAGAAACTTTTGTACAGCTTTCGGAGTGGAAAGAGTGGAATTTGGATGACATTTGGCTTCGGCGGATTTTTAGGTCCAGAATCGGACGGCAGTTGCGTGGATGTGGTGAGAGTTCGTGATAATGGGCACACGCTTTTCGAGGATTGTGGCACTGCTGCAGGCGTGAAGGTCGTTTCGAATGGGGACCAGATCACCCTCGATTTAGTGGCCTCCTCAAGGTTTTATCCGGCGAGAGGGTTCCTCGTTCAGTATCAAGGTCAGTACCGCAAAGCCACCCCTCGCGACAATAAGGCCATGTCTGTCATTGTGTCCTATAGAAGTCGGTGCCACCGATTTACAGTCGAGTGAAAGAACGCGAGCCGGGTCATTAAATTAATTCAAAAATATTGATCTCAGTCATAAACGGATATAAGAAGTAACACGCGGGAAATACACGTAGAGTGTAATTAAGAAAGTGTGAAAGGATTCTAAGCTGTGTTTACTTTAAAACAATCTGACTTTAATCAAAACAGAGAGCTTTAAACAGAAAAAACGTGAGATGCATAAAGTAAAACAGAAAAGCACATAGTTTCCTAACCTGTGAGCATACGACTTCGTCGACAGAATGCAAAAGTTGCATTTGAGGATATACAGAGCATGTTTACGGAGCATAAATCTGGAAACAGTCACGTTCTTCCGCAATTACCATAAAGCTGTGTTCATACAAAAAAATTAAGTGGTTACCGGAGTGCGTGAGAAACTCGTTCGACAACATTTTCGACAGAATTCGGAAGGAAGTCGCGAGCCGATAGACATCAGCTGTTGCGCAATGGATCGGCAGGCAACGGAATTAGTCTCCGTTCGTGTATTTTTAGTCCGCCGAGCCGCATGTGGCGACTTTAACACGCGCGAAGCGCCTTTTAGCGCGGCAAAAATCGCACGCTAAATGGGGGAAGTCGTTAGGTTCCATTTTTAGCGGTCGGAATTTTACGGGACGACCATCTCGTAAATCGAATCGCGAAATCACCCTCTCGACTGCTTCAAAGCATCATTCGAAGATTTGAGAAAAAAACTTTCGGCCGTTTAAAATCCGCAACTGCGCGGTTTTATAAATCAGATACATAAATCTTCCTCGCACTGCTTCAAGAGAAACTAATAAAACAAATAGAACGATCGTCCGTTTCACTGTGGCAAACGATTGAATAAATGATGAGCAATTATTTAAAGTTGGAAATATGCGTAAAGTCACATATCGTTATAACGAAAAATCAGAACTTTTCGTTCGGCACACTTTGGATCGACACTGTGAACGCGACTGTATATTCCGAGATGATCTGTAGTTTTGAAAAAAGCAATCATTTCAATGCTTTCAGTGCTGGGCTGTACTGACGTCATACCGCCAGCCGGAAGTTACATATCAAACCTCACACAGACCTCCAGGACGTTCCTGTGCAAGCCGGGCACTCTGTTCCCGGACACGAAGGAGAGGAAGAGAATAGTCGAATGTAAGAACGGCAAGTGGAACGAGAGTGTCGATACATTACCTAGCTGCGTTGGTAAGAGCTTTCAGGATCATAGATTCCACATAGAATTGTAGATAATCCGTCGAGAAAAGTCGAAAATCGCAAATTTTCGCACCTCTATTCGCGCCTAGATTGACTTTTAAGCAGCCCTGCTCGAATTTGTACGTTTTCAGATCCTGATTAGTTTCAAGTTACATATTCAATGGCAATAGCGTTTCATTTACGCTTAACGAGCCTTGTCTTTGTAAAGTGAGCAAATTCCGCGTGGTGCACGACGGGATCGTTACGTCGTCAAATTAATTCTAGCGTCCCATCGACCTCAATTTTCGACAAAACCTCCACTGACGTCGTTTACAAAATTATCATGCCGCCGAATTAATTCTCGTGTCAAGCGTAAACTCAGTTTCGTGCAAAGTTACCGATGGCGCTACGGCAAATTATCGGAGCAAGTAATTAATTCTCGTGTCTCGGCGCAATTTGCTGTACAAATTTTTACTCCGATGTTCGCCCAGGTCATAGTATTAATTCGTTTGGCAGGAAAATTAGATTTAAATCAGATTGTATTCCTATCGGAGTTAATCAAATTCTGTTAAAATCGACTCAATTTTCTGGTATTGAGTTTGAGGGTTTATAAAATTTCTGCTCATGAGACTTTATCGAATGTATGAAAATGTCTCATCCGTAAAAATTTTATAATGATTAATCATAAAATTACTCAGTTAATTTTTTAATAATATTTTTCTGTGATCCGATCCAGATCACACCATCAATTTCTTTCACACCCCACAAAAATAGAATTTATGCTTTCCGTTTTTAGAACCCCAACAAAATTCTGTTACGATCGTCTGAATTTTCACACACATAATCTCAACTCTCACAAATACTTACTAATGACATTCCACCAACTTATCGCTACAAATTAATGTCCTTCCCACCCTCTAAAGTTCTCTGATACCGTCCTCTCAAATTAAACAATTTTCCTTTACACCCCATGAAAGTAAACTTTATACCGCGTTCCAGTTTTACGAAGTCATTCCAATGACGTCACAATCGACCCAATGTTCGCACCTCGAGTTTAACCCCTTAATGTACGGTTTCTTTGAAATAAACCGGTGAAAAAAAATCAATTTTTTTTTTATGTAAACCACAGACTTTAGAACATTGTCTTGGCAAAAAAATACAAAATTAATCAAAATTTTTATATTAATTTTAGCAGCATGAGTTACAACGCCGCTCGAATATACTCGAGCGTGCGCAGTTTGGCCTGTTTAGCGCGCTCGAATATACTCGAGTGTGCACGTTAAGGGGTTAATTCCCCATAAAACTCTTACTCATGGTGCCCGACCGAATCGTTACGGCCATGCCGTCGAATCCCCATCCCGTCGAGTACCCCATAGCCCATCGGGCTCTAAAGAGGAGAATACGGCCGGTGGTGGGGGGGGAAGCGGAATGAAGAGGGGCGAGGTGAAAAGGGAAGTAGGGGCGATGAAAGGAAGACGCGGGATGGAAAAGGAGAGGAAGAGCCTTCTTAGGGTCGGCGCGTATTCGAAGGCAACACATCGCGACGCCCGTCGTCCCGACGCCACGTGTCTCCGCGAAAAAACCGGCGTCGAGAAATAAATTTCGCCTTACCCGTACGCAAGAGTCGCGAGTTTCGAACTCAAAAATACGCGACCTAAAAAGTTCGATTCCGACTTCGGAGAGCATCGTGCTGTGACTTTGACCAAAAAACGTGTGGCAACGATCCCAACGCCAGGTAATGAACAAAAAATTAATCTGACGGTAGACTAGATATTTTCGTGAGGGGTAGTTTCTTGCGACAGAGTGCGATTTTGTGAACGTATTATTTGTGAAAATTAATATCGAGGATCCCTGGGTTAGATATTAAATATGTAGGGAGTGAAGATAATTTTAGTGCGGTTGAGGTTAAGGGTAGATCTGTGTCTATTTTTAATACGCAATTTACGGAAGTTCCACCGTTACCTTCTGCTCAGGTAGTAATTATTCAAATAGGGGATGAAGACTTCGTTCAGTGCTAGTCTAAAATCATTATTAAGGATACTTCTAATTGTTACATACTCAGGTTCTGAAATTTTCATCGCCACTTTCTGATCAACTAATGATAAATATTCAAGCTGATAACTGAGAATCTCTGACAGTTCCTTTTTCATCCCAACACATTATTTAAATTCCACAATTTACCCCGCCACTCTTTCGTCTGTCCAAATCGCTACCCGTAGTATCTATCGACCCTACAATTTTCCAAACCAACAATCTACCTCCATACCACCACTCGCCGTATCTTCACTCATGAAACTTGCATCATCATCCAAACAACAACAGAATACCACCATTCGCCAATAAATCATCCTGACCACCGCAATCAACCGCGCGATTGCATAATTCACAATAAACTTCGCACGGGGTTCGTCGTAAATTTTCCATCAACAGCCTTCGCTGCCCAACACCACCATGATCGAAGAGCAGACCGCCAAAGCGTAGAATTTTCATTCCGATAACAGTCGAACTTATCGCTTCTTTTCGCCGCAGGAACGATAAGCGTTTCGATAAAACGAGAATTCAACTGCATTCTCAGTTGGCAGCACGTTGAGAATACGAGGTCGACTTCGGCCGATCTTCCTCCGGAACCTTTGCACTCCAGCTGATCGACGCTCATTGGCCTTCCGAATTAATTAATCTCTGCGCTAAAACGGCGCGCTCGCGCGACCGATGGATCGATCTCCCGCCATTTATCATCCCGACGCCTATGAATCGATTGTCGACACCTCAGTTTCCGACGTGAGAAGAGCTTTCAGTCGGAGATAGGCTACTTCGAACTCTTTTCCCGTTTCATCGACGAATCGAGGATATCTCGAGAGTTCCACTCGTGTCGGATTATTGCAAAGTCCGCGCGAGGTGACTATTTTAATTATTTTTCGGAGATAAGAGAAATGTGAATAGGTGTCAGAGTAGGTATGTGTTTTGTAGTGACAGAATTAATGATAATAGTAATTATGTAAATCTTGACTGCGTGTGCATACATTGGATACTAGTAATTGTATGACTGTGCATAGAGAGTTAAATTCTTAGAACGAGTTTTGAGGATGAGTTTAAATCAACGCTTAATTCCACGGGAAGATAGTCAAAGTATCTCGCGGAAAAGCTTACGATTACGGAAGGTCATCAAAGTTTATGACACATATTCAGGTCAAAATTTCATCGCACGCCTGTATCTTTCTCACAGAGAATTCTGCATAGAAAAAAAAACAGTGAAAAGCACATATAGTTGATAAAAATGATTGCTTTTCTATTGGAATGAAAATTTCTGCACGTCGTTAAATCTCAATCTTTAACTTACTACAAATCGTGTAATCATAGAAACATGATTTGTAACGGCTTACAAGAACTTCGACGTAAATGAAAACTTCTGTACAGTCTTAAGTCTTCATCATAGCCGATCCCACTGATCCGTCTCTTAGAAAAGTCCCGTTCGCACCTTGAACGTGCTTCCACGCTATCGAGCACAATTCCCAGAGAATTTTACTCTATCGCTCGAGCGTCGTAAGTGTGTAGGGGAGAGGCTTGTCAATATTTTCTCTACACTCGCTCGGTTAAAATGGCCGCCTCTATGCACTCCGCACATGCATACATACATACGTACTTATGCAGCCACATGCATTAACGCACTCACATATGTACATACATACGTACTTATGCGGACACATGCATTAATGCTTTCACATATGTGCATAGATACATACGTACTTATGCAGCTACATGCATTAATACTTTCACATATGTGCATGCATACATACGTACATATGCAGCCACATGCATTAACGCTTTCCCATGTGTACATACATGCATACATACGTACTTATGCAGCCACATGCATTAATGCCTTCCCATATGTGCATACATACATACACGTGTACATGCATTAACACCGTCACACGTTTAGACACACGCATACCTACATATGTACATACGTAGATAGCCGCATACGTGCGTCTACGTGCATTCTCTGCTAAGGCCGCGGAGTCGGTCGGTTCGTTCGACGATCTCACGGCCGATTTCCGTCTTTCCATCGTGGCGTATTTCCGCTCGCTTACCCGCGCTTAATTCCGAAGCAAGCCGAGCATCCTCGAGAATCGGAGCTTCCCGTCGTTTTCCTTCATTTTCTGCGGACGCCGAACGGAACCTCGTCCGATTATTCGTTTCTTTGTGCTGGAACATCTGCCGTCCCGGCAGCTTGCCTCGGCCGGTTTTCGTTCCGGAGGCCGCGCAAGCTTGAATTCGTCGAATGGCTGGAATTATTGATGTTATGGAAATCGGAGCTTTTGCCGCAATCGGCGAAAGTTTTGTTCGCGTCACGGAGACGATTAATTCAGGCTTGGCGGTCGGGCTGGGCTTTGAGGTTTTGGTGGGATTTGTCGGAGTAAGTGGATTTCAATTTTTGGGTCATATTAGAGATCTCATATTAAGGATTAATTGTTAAATTGAGAATGTAACCTTCCGTCAGTCATTTATTCGATTATCCATTTCGGATTATGGGACTGAAGTATAAGAATATTCAGCAGCCTTTCTAGGTTTGTGTCATCTATTAACCCTCCGTATACTGCGCATAAAGTACGAAGACCGAGTCAGTTCTGACTCGTCACACCGACATTCACTAACACATTCTTAAGTCGCTCGAGCTCATCACCGATATGTGACTCATCGGTCGGTTGCTCGAGCTCGAAGGTCTCACGGATACACTACTACTGGGTAATCTACATTGTCGGATAATTCAAAGGAGTTGGAATCGCAGTCTGTCGCTGAGTTTCGGGTTTCTGTCTACATATATACATATTGAGTAATAAGTCCTATGTACAAAAAATATATTTTTATTATTTTTGATTATTTACAATTCATTTTTATCTTCATTCGTGCAAACGTTCACGTGTTTGTACGAGTTTGTGTAGAATGGTTGCCACACACATATCTTGTACATTTATGACACGTTGTTGTGTAACGGTTGTTACTCCCACGACAAAATGAATATCGCGTACGTTGTTACCCTTGTATAGTGGAATCTTTTAGAATTATTCTTCCTGTTGGCCCTATAGCCCAAAGGTGCGCACTGTTCACAGATCTGTGGCAAACTAAATTTCTTTTCCGTATTGCACCGAATGTTTGAGAATGTGGTGGGGCAGCGCTAAGCCGGATGTGTCGCCGCTCGAAAGCGATAACGCACACTCTCACGCCGTTCGGCGGTGCCGCCAACCATGAGAGTGTGTGCGTTACCGGTCTGAAAATGCGAGTCAAAAGTGACTCCGTCACCGTATTCGGAGGGTTAATTGGACCGTTTACTTTGAAAGTGGTGTAAGTCCATTTAAGAAACAAAATTAAATATCACATTAATAGACCGTTTGCTCCATGTTAATCATAAATTATATGATATCTCCTTCTTTTTAAATATGGACTTACACCACTTTCAAAATAAACGGTTTCAATTCTAGATAACAACACAGAGAAAGTCAAAGATTTTCCTCATAAATTCATGTCAAATAAAAAGAAACTCATTATTGAGACAAAGCGGGGAATAATTAATCGTGTATTTACTCGAGTTGATCGTTATTGCAGGAGGTTGCAATTTTGTTGATGTATTGGGTTTGGTGCATAAGTTCGTGCGGTATTTGCTTGGGTTAGCAACAATGCGGCATGAATGAATTTTTTATCGTTATTCCGTGGTTTTAACTTAGTTTGGAGTTTGTGTGTTGTGAAACGTAGGTTTTCTCGATTGTGATCGTATTATTTATATATATTTCAGGCGATTGAAGATTGAATGTCATGTTGAGAAAAATGAGCATTTCCGACACATTTTACTCTTCGAGTTTAACCAAGGATTGAATGGCGTACAATAGTTGACTGATCACATTCAAAAACTTGCGCCATTTCCTCCAGCAATTGCTTTATTCTCGTATACTTCACAAATTCTTCCCGCAGTACCTGCTGCACTGAATCCTCGGTTAAACTCGAAGAGTAAAATGTGTCGGAAATGCTCATTTTTCTCAGCTTGACATTCGATCTTCAATCGCCTGAAATATATACAAATAATGCGTTCACAATCAAGAAAACCCGTGTTTCACAACGCACAAACTCCAAACTAAGTTAAAAGCACGAAATAACGATAAACAATTCATTCATGCCGCATTGTTGCTAACCCAAGCAAATACCGCACGGACTTATGCACCAACCTAATATCTGTGATGATATACGTATAGCGTTAATAGTATCCATAACCCAATATTCTCTGAACGGAGCTGGATGCATCGGGAGGCCGAAGTGCATTCTGTTTATACTCCGCTTCGATTCTGTCACTCAGCCCGGAGCATAATGCACCTTTGGCCGCGCGAAGAAGAGGCCGAGAACGAGGACAGCCAATCTGGCCGGACAAAAAGTGTGCGGCCCGCCAGCTGTGGCCCAAATTAAAGTTCGCGCCCGCTAAATATCAGCCCCTGCGAAATATCGCGCCTACTCGCGACCGCCGATGACAAACTCGAGCAGAATGCAGAAGCTGGAAAGTAGTCTCTCAGCCGGTCTCTCTCAGCCAGTCTCGCCTCGCAGGCACTCGCGGCTTTGTTAATATTTTCGCGCCTCGTTTAAGAGCACTGCCTGCCGGATAATTGGCGAGACAAAAGAACAAAAGAAACGCGCTCCAATAACGCAGCCATTTGCAACTTCGTAGCATTTAACGTATAAAATTAGAAGGATAACAGATACGAATCCGCCATCATTCGCAGTTACATGATATTCAACTCAGTAAAATTTATAATTCAACATTGTTGGCGAGTAAGTTTGACAACATTTTGTCAAACTTAGATGCTCCAATACCGCAGCTATTTGCAACTACGTAGCATTTAACGTATAAAATTAGAAGGATAACAGATACGAATCCGCAATCATTCGCGATTACATGATATTCAACTCAGTAAAATTTATAATTCAACATTGTGAACGAGTAAGTTTGACAATATTTTCCAGAAAAAAATTTGATCAATACATTATGCAAGGAATTTAAGATCACCCGATGAATTTTGAGGCGCGTCGAGTCTACAGGTCGGAAAGTCTTTTCTGAAAAATTCAGTTTTCCTGGTTGGTCGGAAGAAGGAGTCGGCGTGAAGTTTCGAAATTGCGCGGGAAACGAGCGAACAAGTTTCTCAACTCCGAGAATCGACTCGCATGCATCATTCCCGCTCCTTGCCGAAGTGCATGCATAATTCAGCGTGCATGCAATGGCCCGGCTCCGACCCGATGCCCCAACGTCATTGGTCCCTTACGTTAGGAACGAGAGCCACCCAGTCTTTCACGCTTTCGTCCTGCTGCGATCGTCTGCAAGGACGACAAGTAGGGTGTCGAAATCAATCGCCGAATTGAATTTTCGACTCGAAATTCTTGTGATCATCGCTTGCGAAATCGACGTACAAAAATCTTGACCCAAATAATTCCATTACCCATAAACTTACAGATCTAGCAAATTAATTTTGGCGCCACAGTTTATCCTACGTTACGATTTAACGGATAAATAACTTGTCCCAAAAATATGATTTCATAATAAGAAAGATATCCCAGAAATAATTTTCCAAGAATCTACCTCGAGTGAGGTAAAAAAGGAAAAATCCCTTATTACGTTATACAAAATTCTACACTATGGCTTCGATGTTATTGCTCACGAACGAAAGGCTTCCAGCCTTTCGTCCTGGCAGAATCTTCTGCAAGGACGATGAGGGGAGAGGCAGGACGTCGAGAGCGGAGGAGAGGGAAGAGTCAAAACTTTTTCGGGAGGGACTGCTTCCCTCCCCTCCTTCTCCACCCCCCTTCCCTACCCCAACTTCCCCTGCTTGGCCTGCGAGCGATAAATTTAGCGTCGACTAGAATAAGAAGAGTGTGAGTGCGCCGGCAGCTGCGACCGAGAGTGTGTGGATTCGAAAATGCACGCGGGCCGAGGTGGAATTAAAGTTTCACGGGGTCTGGGAGGCGGGGGAGTGAAGAATAAATGCGGATCGGAGAGCGGTGGAATTGGCTGCCGGCGTCGGTCGTATACGGCGGACAGTGAATATCGAGAAGCTGGGCCGGAAACATATACTCCGCTTACGATTTTCTGACGCAATTACGTATGAAAATACGGTACAAATAAAAGCTCTATTTTTTGGGGCAGACAGAAAAATTCTTTTCTTTCTATTTCGCTGTAGAATCTGTAGAATTGTTTCGCTGCTTTGTTCTTTACGAGGATAATCAAGAAACGAGGAGCAACAAAAATTGAATGCTCCAGAAGATAAGATCACAGATGTTCAACATCTAAGCCTCCCGGCGAACCCATCAGAATCTGTAGTCTCTTCCACGAAGATGACGAAATTACCACCCAGCCCCGGAGACGAAAAATAGAAAAGTATCGAAATGAGAGACTCCTGTTTACCGCGTCGGACAGGGCGGAATATGATGGTGGAACTTGTTCGGCTCCATTTTTCGGCGAACGCCCCAAAAAAAGCAGCTGAATTCCATAGCTAGACACGTTGAAACTCTCCCCCCCCCCCCCCCCCGCTCTGGCGAGCGGAAAAAGAACAGTTTGTTTTCGTCCTGCGCCCGAGCTCGGCAGAGAGAAAAATATGAGGACGAGATGTCCTGGGCGAGTGGTGGGGGAGTAAAACATTCGAGTATGGAGGGGGTACCTGCCCCTGTTTACTCCCTGTTCCCTCCCAACCCTCCCGCCTCCACCCACCAGCTGTTCGCCTCCTTTTTCCTCTTCATCAATCCACGCCAATCCTTTCTCTAACTCTCCGATTCTCGTTTCCTAATTTCTTCCGACTACTTCCGACCGAACTTCGCCCAAACTTCTCACCTATTCTTAGCTTCCAGTCCTACCCCAGAACACCTATTCCTCTCTTCCTGTTGATCTTGAGATTACCCTCCCTCCCCGTCAACCTCTCTAAGCGTCTCACTTCGCCTCTCGGAGGCAAATTTGTCTTCTCACTCGCGATTTCCCTCTTTCGCCCCACCAGTGACACTCTCCGTCCTCTCCAAAGCCCTCTTTTTCCTCCCACGAGACCTCTCCTTTCTTAGCCTTGCCATATGGAGCTACTGTCTTTTTCTACCTAACGCCCCTATACACCTGTTTCACTTCTACCGTTTTCCTTCTCCACCATACGATCCACACTCTCAAACATCTCTATCTCAGTATCCTCCTCCCACCTTCATCCTTCTCTCTCCTCCCTGAACATATGCGCTACCTATCCCTCTTTATCAGCACACTTTATCCACCTGTCCTCTTTCGCCCCCACCCCATGAACAATCTACTCCTACTCCTAAACTTCTGCCTCTCACTCTCTGTACTCTCTCTCTCTCTCCGTCTCTCTCCGTCTCTCTGACCTCTTCCGTCCCTCTCCCTCCCACATCTGCCTCTCAATCTGCCAAACACAGTCCCTAGCTCTCTCATTCCTTGTCCCACTCCCTCCCGCGGCCCTTCCCTCCCTCCCTCCCCCTCCCGCCGCCCTCCCCTCCGTCGCACTCGCTGCCACCCCCTCCCTGCGCTGCCCTCGCTCGCCGAGCAGTCCGTGCCAGGCGAGAGGGAACTTCCTCCAGTCGCCGTCGGCGTTTCTGATAGCGGGACCACGCGACTCTTGCCGTCTTATCGCCTTCCTTTTTATCAATGGAGAGCTCGTGCCACCGGGTCTCACGTTTACGTACGCACGCCTCGCGATTACGCCCGACGACACACGCGCGGCATCGTGAGCAGGGGGTGGAGGCGGGCTGCTTGCCGGCAGTGAGCTGTTTTCGTCGTCAGCGCGGGCCGCCGCCTTCGAAGCGACCTGTAGCCGAGAGGGAACGGTGCCACGAAACTCCTCGTCGCCCGTCGTCGTCGGCGAACGTTCTGCGCGCGAACGGCCCGATCGGGATCCCGAGGGACTAGGCTAAGACTCCCCGACCCCTCGTCGAAACAGTCGAGCGGGAAGGCTCGATCGTGATCTCGAAAGAGCGGAGAGAGTCAGAGGTGTGTCCCGGAGAGGCACTTCGTTCGCAAAGAGGACATTCCCGGGTGAAGTATATATGGGATTATGCTCGGGTACGGGCTAGCGATTCTGAGAGGAGCTGTAGCGAGAGAGTGAACAGCCGTGCCCTCTGTGTTGAAAAGTTTCAAGGAGTACGCGCCGAACGAGCCAAGGACGGGACCTGCGGGGATTTTGTGAATACGCTGGGAGTGAATCGCGGGCCGAGAGGATATATAAAGGGAGGAGGCGTGAGGACGCGGCTTTGATATAGGACGCTCGATGGCCGGCGAGCGGCAGGGGGGGAGTGTCAATAACAAGTAGGAGCGGGGCAGAGTAAACAGAGAGGCCGGAGGAGGGGGGAGGGGATAGTCTCTCTTTGTCGAGGCTGAGATGCTAATATGAGGACACCTTGCCTTTGAGAGGGAAAGGTTGACGGAAGGGTACGTCTTTTGGCTGGCAAGTTAACATCCATGTTGATAGACCACTGTTTTCGTGCCGATCGGTAGTACGATCAGGTTCGATGAGTATCTCTCTCGTTCTCCGCTCGAAAGACCGTACCGAGAGTACGTGTTCCGAGTCTCTCTCACCTCGAGCGGGCTCTTTGTTCGTTGACACGAGGCGGTTGACGCAACACGCTGGCCATGTTGGCAAGGCCAGCGCATGACAAACAAGGGAAGCCGTACGGGCGAATTCGGTCCGTTCTCTTATGTAAAATCCATTTTGCGGTACTCGCAATGATAACGAAACGGTGGATGAAAGTGACCCGGATAACCTTTTGGTAGGGGGGGGGGGGGGGGAGGAGGAGGAGGAGGAATAGTCGTGATAGGGTCTTAGCGGAGGAGGGATAGAGTCGGGCATGATGCGAGGATACTAGTTGCGCTCGGAATGGTTCAAACAAGTGGAATCAGGTGATCGGGGTCGGGAAAGTTTATCGTTTGGCAGAAGTTCGCTGCTTTGGAAGGGCGGATTTATCTGGATCGGAAGACGGAGTCGTGCGAACGGAATTTCGCGCCTCTTTCGTAGTGAGAGTGCCACGGGGCCTGCGAGTACGTTGAAACGATCCTGTGCCGAGTGCCAGGACCGGTATTCGAAATCCTGTCCTGGCGAGTCCTTTTTGTTTTCGGCCAGCGCCCCGCTCTTGGCGAGCTCGGACGAGGAGATCGAAAATGTTGACTGCCTTTTGAATTTCACTGTGTTCAAACGAATTAAATCGTTCGTCATGGTCCTATTCGAGTACCGAGATCGTTTGTCACGAGCCAATTTGGCCAAATCTAAACAACGGTACGCGATAACGTTAATTAGACCGTTTATTTTGAGAGTGATGTAAGTTAATTTAAAAAGAAAATTAAATATCAAGTGAACAACCCATTTACACCATGTTAGTCATAAATTATATGATACGTTATTTTTCTTTGAACATGGGCATCATGAAATGAAAGTTCATTTAAAAAAAATTTAAATATCACGTAAACAACCCATTTACACAACGTTAATCATAAATTATATATCTTACTTTTTTGTAAATATGGACTTACACCAGTTTCAAAATAAAGGGTCCATTTAATCGAAACGTACCGCAAGACTACTTTATAATGAAATTGCTCCCATCGACCGAACTCCTGAACTGATTGAAACAATACGCCCGGCATCGATATCGTTCCAACAACATATGAGTCAAGTTTAGCACCGCCACCGCTGAAACAACATAACGATCAAACTCAAATACCAAATACTGCCGCTCGCATACTACCCCAGACCCAAAATCAATCTGCCATTATCACCCCTATCTACCCCGTATATCCCTCGAACAATTCCTCTCATCCCCCCCTCAACCCCCCATCCAATCCCGATCGGTTCTTCATCGACCCCACCTCGAATCCGCGAACGGCTTCGCGACAAAGACGACGCCGAGCGGAAACTTTGCGGCTTCCACCGTCCATCCGCCGCATTCGTACACAAAGCCCTCCCCCTCCGAGGGTCTTTGTGGCCGCCTCTGGGAGGGGAGGAACCTCTGGTTCGGCGGAACGCGGCGAGGAAAGCTGCCGGGGCGATAACAGATAACGCTGGCCAGCAAACCACACTCGATCGCCTCTCGCACGCACACACACACACACACACAGGCGCGTGCGCGCGTTCTTTACACCAAGCTCTCTCGTCAGAGTCAGTCGTCCGTCGGCACGCTTCCTTTTTCTCCGGATCGGCCTTTTTTCCACCATGCCTTCTCGGCGGCCCCCCGGGGGTCAAAGGGCATCGGCGAACGGCGTCGCTTTGCCGTAAACGCGTCCCATCACGCCACACGCGGATAATAAAGCCGACGAAATAGCGAGAATCTCGCTCAGTCCGTAACTTCTTGCCGGTTTCGCGCGCCATTCGCGATCGAACTGCCGGAGTACGTTTCGAATCCGCTTCCTTACGGAGGATGATATTGGCGACGAGACGATCGGCGAACAAAGTCCTGTGAGTGGAAGAGTGGGGAATTTGGAATAAGTGGAGGCCGAGAGGGAGAGAGAGACGGAGAGAGAGAGAGAGAGAGAGAGAGACATATACATTACGTAGATATAGAGAGAGATTGATAGAGAGGAATTTAATGAGAATCGGGCTGTAGTCGTAGGAGCAGAAACTGTGTGTCTAACGAGCAGTGCGTAGTGAATACGCGTGATGTTGGCGGATAGCAGCTGACAGGTTGTCAGTGCACTGAGAACAGAAGTACGATATTGTAACACGTCGGCGCTTGGCATCCCGAGGAGGCGAAGGAAAAGGCTGACAAGATGATCCGAATATTCACCGACACCTTCAGAAATCTTATAAGTGAGTGTCTGATATGGGGAGGGTAGGGGGAGGGCATGGACGCTGTTAGGCGTCGGATTTTTTTGTGAGTAGAACGTGGCCAGGGTTACGTCATTGTGGTCGTTACGTTAGATTCTTAATGTTGGCAAGTTGGGACAAAGAGAGACGGAAGTTTGGTTATACTTCGCAGGATCGGGATTGCATCATTTTCGTGCTTGAACGCACCGAGCGTGGCAGAAAGTTTTGAGGTTGGATTCGATAAGAAGCGATTTATATAGAGCTCGTGCCGTAGCGTCGTGCAATTTTTTCTTTCCTCGGAGCTGAGAAATTGTCACCGTACAAAACCGGAAACACCTCGAATCGGCTCGCTCACGTTTCTCGCACTTTGTACCCTGCCAGTTACGACACCGAAAGACGATATCGCTGGTTTACTGATCGTTCGGAAAATGACATGCACGCGTCCGGTCGTAATTTTTCTTTCGCGACTCGCCTCGCTGCCGGCTGGAGTTCGGATAAGAGGACGCCATGCCCAGGCATGATTGAAGAAGATTACAGTTTGGTCGACTGTTTTTTGTTCGGGCTGCTCTGCTTAATGGCGCCCCTCTTGTCCGAACATCCGAGGCCCGGCCACCGAAATACTGACAGTCTCGATCCTGCCACGAACGCGCGCTGACCGAACGGAGCGAAATGAGACTCTTAGTGAGTCATCCATTAACATTCATGATTTCCGAAACAAACATAACGTTTCTAACGCTTCGCCCATGATTGATTGGAATCAGTTCTATTATTGAACCCGATATTCTCGTATCGGAGTCTATGTCTGTCAAACAGATCCATCTACTTGACTACGGTCAGTTTCTTTGAAAATCGAGTAAACTTTGATACGAGTGACCAAAGTTACCTTTGACATTAACCGTAAAAATATCTCCTTCAGAAATCAAATTTCCAAACTTTCGTATACCGATATTAAAATCATATTACCATAAAAAGGATATTAATCTCAATCAGGATTCTGCAGGAAATCAAAATTCTTCTCAAACGACGTTTCGAAAATCCGATCAGTTTTCTCAAATCCCACCGAAATCCATTGAATTCGTTTCCAGACCTACGGCGACCCGAATCACCCCGACGAGACACGGCACACGAATTTAAGTATTAAAGCAGATTCGAATGATCGGAAGCACTGCCACAATTTACGAGCCGCGAAAAACATCCTGCCTCGCGGCATTGTTTCGCAACGTCCGTGGAAAACGGCACTGAATTTTGCGACCGAACGAGTAAAAAAAAAAAAAAAATTTTTTTCACCGCCCGCGGACGCGTCGCTTTCGGCAAAAAATTGGCGTGAAATATGACCGGGGAGATTTTCGTGGTAAGAGAAAAGTGGAGCGAGATCGCGCTGGCCTTCTCGTACGTTGCATCAGTCACGTATGCCACGTGCCTTCGAAATGGATCGGAGAATGTTGTGGGAGACGGGAACGTGAGGCAGGGCACGTGCTCGGTGAAATGCTCGGGAAAAATTGGAATCGGACTCGTCCGATACTGCGAACTGCAAACTGCAAGCTCGACTCGTTCGTTCTGATAAAAATGTGTGCCAGATGCGCGCATCGGCGAATTTAATGTAAATATTTGTGAAAACGCAGTAATTTACTGTAATTTTGCCTTTTATTACACATGCGCTGCTTCGCGTTTTCATGTGTGAGTATATAGACTCGTTAGCCGCTGCAAATTGCTGACGGGTTATTTGTTCGTTCTGAGGAAAATTTTCTGCGTGGCATGAGCGCATCGACGGATGTAAAGGAAGTATTTGTGGAAAACTAGTAATTTACTGCAATTTTGTCTTTTATTGAAGACTTAGCGCTGTCTCGCATTTTGATGTCACGATTCGTTCGTTTTGAGGAAAATTTTCTACGTAAGATATAAAGATCGTCGGAGTTCATGAAAATGTTACGTGGAAAAGAAATAATTTATTTCAATCGTACCGGAAATTCTTATGTAACGGTATACAGTACAGTGCCTTGCAGAGAACAGACATATATTGCAACCGATTCTAGGAAAAAAATACTTTTCATCAAAGTGGTCGTTCATTAAATGATTTTTTTTTAGAAATGTCGATATCGGAAAATAAAATACCAATTAAATTTACTTAAAGTGCCGATATTAGCACATATAGATGTATACCGCAAAATTCGTTATAAATCTGTATTACGACCGTTAGTCTAATCCACGATTCTAATCGCTCGTGATCGTTCTACGCAAGCAGCGTCAGATTAACGTGAAGTGTGAGATAAGATTCGTAAATTACGTCTCCGCGATTTCCAAACTCGTTTTTTATCCTGATCGGCACTCGATGGCCAGATTTATTTCTCGTTACGCTCTCTCGCAAACATTTCTATACTTTTTCCCTAAACTTCAATAAGTTCGTCGTCAGGGCGTATATGTATGCATCGCAACACGAACGTCGTTTATCCAGAACGAAGTTTGCCCGACCGTTTAATTATTTGCCGAATAAAAGCACGGAGAACGGCATCCGACGGTGAAATTTTCCGATATTCGATAAAGGACACCGAAATAATGCCGCTAACCGCGAGGCATTCATCTAATTCTAATTAACACGCGGCTCCACTCAGCCCGAGCAAATTAATTAATTAGTCCCGGCCCAGTGTTAATTATACGCCGGCCGGATATATTGAAACAAACGTTTATCGAATGATGCGGATTTGGGTCAAGTTTGACTACTTATTACCGCTCGACTTGAAAAATTATTACGTTTTCAACGACTCTCCTTTCATTTCCATCCCACGATGCGAAACACGAAGACAAGATTACATAAATTTAAACAGTATAAACTGTCCATTAGTCGGAATTACGGTATCATTTTTTACTGAAATTTTTAATTTATATAATTTGAGCTTAAAAATGGCTATGTTTGCAACGAATCTCATTCAACTCCCTTTAATTAACGAAATTGCAATATCGAAACGGATTGCAGCAATTTCGATAATTCCTCATCATTTTATCCGAAGAACGATTGCATTTCCAATTAATTAACATGTAACCAACGAAACTACACTCTCGACAAAAATTAAAATACTGCTGCGTATTGAAGAGTATTACGAAAAATTCACTGATATAAGTGAACAAAAAATACTGAAAAGTCCATAATAAACTCATGTGCTCTTACTCGAAAAACCAACTGAAATCTGCCGGATTTGTGCCATTTATTACCTTTAATATACGAGAATATCTACTATGCCTCAAATATGCAAGTCGCACTAATTATTACATCTTCAGTATACGAGAATATCTACTATACCTCAAATATGCAAGTCGTACCAATTATTATACCTTCAATACGAGAATATCTACTATACCACAAATATGTAAGTCGTACCAATTATTATACCTTCAATATTCGAGAATATCTACTATACCTCAAATATGCAAGTCGTACCAATTATTATACCTTTGATACGAGAATATCAACTATACCCCGAATATGCAAGTCGCATTTCTAACTCCATCGCCGTTCATTTCTCGAAGTCCAAAGACACTCGGTTCGAATCGACATTCGCCGAAACGATTCTCGGGCACTTTGTACCTCGAGTGGCTCTTGTTCCCATTGTTCGTACGGGAATTAAACTAGATTGGAGAACCGCCGACAATTGTCGTGGATTGGCCGGGAAGGGAAGGCTCGAAACCGTGCGGGCTCCTCTCTTTAGTCCGACTTTGGCACGACTTTAGTACGACTTTGGCAGGACTTCGGTGCGTTCGTCAACGAGGCGCCGATCGCGAACGGTTCTGAACTTAGCTGAAGAAGCTCTACGTACGTAATCTATCGATCGGAGTCGTTGATCGATAAGCGCGAGTGAAGGGGCTTATTCCGATATCAAAATCCAATTGACAGGATTAGTCGTCTTCGAATCGAAGTAGGTCTGATGATATAAACTTTACGGTTTAAAGTCAGCCGTAGTAATACATAGCTTTACGTACTTTGGTATCAGTTTTAACATTTTGTTACTAAGATAGGAATTTATTGGTTATATTTAGTGATTAATATTGGACTGTACCGAATAAGTATATGCGTAGTCTTCCGATCAAAGTCGATGGTCGTTAAGTGTCGGTGAAGCAGTATATCCTCATATCAAAATCCAATTGACAGGATTCTTCGAATCGAAGTAGGTCTGATGAAATAAACTTTACGGTTTAAAGTCAGCCGTAGTAATACATAGGTTTACGTACTTTGGTACCTGTTTTAACATTTTGTTACTAAGATAGGAATTTATTGGTTATATTTAGTGATTGATATTGGACTGTATCGAATAAATATATACGTAATCTTCCGATCAAAGTCGATTATCGATAAGTGCCAGTGAAGCCAGTATATTCCGATATCAAAATCCAATTGACAGGATTAGTAGATGTCAGACCGAAGTAGGTCTCCAGACGCAAACTTAGATCTTTCCACTCTGATAATGATGCGACTCATTAGAAGTTGTCACTGATATCACGAGCGTTGACGTATGTTAATTCAATTATTACAGTTCGATAGATGCTCGGATGATACGGTGGACGTTTGTCATGAGAATAATTTGATTTATTGTCATCGTGGCACGTGATCGTTCAAAAGGGGGAGGGAAAAAGGCATGTTAATAAAAGTTTCAGTGACCGCACCCGTTTATAAATTGAGTCGGAGCCTGGGCAGGGTGATTTAACGAACGCCATGATCGTTTTAATCGTCCCGTCCTGTTGTTTAATTGGCCGGCCGTCGACCGCGAAAATTGCCCTGCGAGAATGAAATTCGGAGTGAACCGAAATTAACGTCAGCCCTCTGCTTTTCCCCTTTTTTTCCTTTCGTTAGCGAATTGACTGTCGCACAAAAACCTTTCAACCTTTGCTCGTCCTATTCTGAGTTTGCACAGCTGCATTTTTAACGAACTACTCCGGATTTTGGTTAAAAATTGAATGTGCTTCTTGGCGTATCAGTAAAGTTGTGGAACAATTTTTAAATTTTGGGCAGATGTTTCGTATTGTATTAAACCAAAGTTTTTTGGAATATTATTTAGCAACTTATCGGGGTACTATTTTCTGCAATGTGTTCAAGATCAAAGTGATTGTGATAAATGCAAGTCTGGATTGCTACTCTAATTAATGCGATTACTAATCACGCATCTTAACCCTGTAACATTTAGACTACTAATTGCGCAGTCATCAAGCCCCACCTCCGAAAAAATACCGAGAAAAATGATCGGACCAAATGTTATCGATGTATAAAACTTGCAGTTTTGCATTTCGCAAATTTACTTTATCTGCTCTCAATGCGCTCATTCACTACCATGCAAACTATAGTCACCCAACCTGAACTCTCAAGGAATCATCGGGAAAATAGTAAGAAAGAAGCATAAAAGTACTTGCAATCGCGTTTCATAATTACATTCCTTCCACTAATGCAATCATTTACTACTATGCAAATCACAGTCAGCCAACCTCAGCTCTCAAAAAATCGCCGAGGTAGAGATCAGAGCAAACTGTACGAAGGTTCAACACCAGCAAGTTTGCGTTTCATCATTTCTCTCCTATCAGCCTAATTACGTACGCATCATCGCACACAGCATAACTTTTACATTTCTAACACAATATAATTACAATTACACACACATTAACACAAGACACAATTAATTCACGGCTGCGGATCGAACGACATCGATCGCGCGATTTATCTCCCTCGCGAAACTCTATCAATAGATCCCGAGTGGCGGAAGAGAGGGGGGTGGGGGGTGGGGGTGAAAAAAATAATTGCCACGATAGCGCACGCACGTTACAGCCGTTTGCATTGCTGAAAGCGTGACCGACGCGTGCTTCGTTCGTGGGGATACGAGAGGAGAAAAAATAATTATAAACTCGGCAGCTGATACTCGCTGACCCGTGACGAACGAATCAGCGCGGAGGATCAAAACCTTCCCATGGCGATAATGGATCATCCGATCCACGTGCTCGGGCGTGCATAGAAAAAAGCGGAAAAACATTGAGAGACGGTTGAAATTTTCGAACGCGGATCGAATTCTGACAATAAGGCTGTTGAGGATTATGCATTGGCTTCGGCTGAATGTTAATGGTTGATTTAAATTGCACCCGAGAGTTTTATGTTATGTTTTACATAATAAGTTGTGGCAGGTGAATTTTTGTTTTTTCATACTGGCGGAAGAAGAATTTCCGTTGACAGTGGAATTGACGATATATGATTTTCCGAAATTTTGCTGAAGCGAATATTCGGGGTCGATTTTATGTTTTAGTAATTATAAAATTGAATACAATTGACGATGAAAATGAAATCGTAATCTCAATAGGCAGCCACCGGGAACTAATTTATGTCGGAATTTGTTCTGCAAGTGTTTTCTAGTTTTCATTCATTTACATGAATACAATCATATTTCACTTTAAGAAGCAGCACGTTTCGTTTAATTGTCAGATATTCTCACGATCCCATTTACGGTATCAAGAGATTTTCTATTAAACGCGAAAATTCTGCGTCGAATATTCACGCCGATGCTTTGTAAACGACCCGTCATGTTAACTGAAGTCCTGCGTGACAATTCGTGCAGATAACGTCAAAAACGTTCCGAACAGTCTAATACATACCTTTACTTCATTTATGACATTGACATAAATTGAAGTCAACAAACGTATGCAAAAGAACAATTAATCACTATTTTATCTTCGCTACCTGAAACTTAACGGAAATGTTTGTTGAATGTAAAGTTATTGTGACAATGTCAGTACAATCAACCATATTGATGAGTACAATAAATCTGGCACAGTTGCCAACATAAACTAGAGTAAAAATTTACAGCAAATGGAGAATAATTAATCGTTGACTTAAGCAAAGCTGAACTAAACAAAGGTGAATGAGAAGCCGTTATTAAAGCGGGTCGAACATCATATTGATGATTTCGGTAAATCTAGAGTTGAAGCGGGATAGTTTGCAGGTTGTTCGACAGTTTGTACGCAAAGTGAGCGACGTAATCGATGGGAATAGGAAAGTTTGATACGGCACGCCGCTTATCACGCCGACGATACGAGCCGATGAACTGGGTCAAATGTATAAATATGGCAGCGGATAGTGGGAGTTCATCTGATTTTGACGACTTTGGGGGAACATCGATTATATTGGACTGAGTTATTAAACAAAAATCCGATTCTTTGCTCACACTCGGGTAAACCGCGTTGACCAAATCATTTAATATCATCATCAATCATTGAAGAGAAAGCAGAGGATAGTGATGTCATAAAATATATTGATTTCTAGTATTCTATTCAAATGCAAAACTAAGCCAAAAAAAAATGTTATTTTTTACATTTTTTGTTCTTTTGCTGGTAAAACTGTAAATATTATATTTTTAATAATTATGTATTTACCAAAGGATTTATCACGAAACTCAGTTTAAGAACATTGTACGAAAGATGTAAAAAGTCGAATGAGTTAACTGAACTCATGATGGTCAAAGTATAAAATCAGATGCAAGTAGACTTTGACCCCGCATTTAGAAGCATAACGCATTCATACTTCCAGCTGAATTTTCAGTACTTACGTGCTGGCAAGCCTTAAGAAAGAACTCATAGTGTCAGTTTTGCAAAAACTTATTAAGCTATTTGAAAATCAGTCAAACATCCGCGGTACTAAGACGACGCTTTTGGAAAATTTTGCGACCAGCCGCTTGTATAAAATTTCCGTATGCCTGACTGACGAACACAATCGCAAGGTCGAATTTATCAGTTCTCAACTCTCTTATCAGCGTCTCCGCCGCGAAACGCCCACATCTTGGCAGCTTCTGATTTGACAAATGCCGCGATTTTTGCGGGCAAATATGCAGCCAGCGGTATTTATAGGCTAGCGCCGAATATGCATGCATGAGTATCGTTGCCGGCAAAGGTCGGGGAACGACAGTGGAATCTAAATTGTGACTTTTATTCCGGTCGTGCTGCGATCGAAAGTTCAAGAAAAAAAACAAGTGTAAACCGCTCGAGCGTCAACGGAAGTGCATCGAAAGTTCATACTAACTGGTCAACTGTCAAACATTCGACAGCCCCGAATAACAAGTTGGCAGAAAGAGTCGTTGCAAAATTAGGATAAATGTGAGTCGTAAAATGCGAGGATTAAGGTGATACCGGCAGTGCGGATATAATTTGGTAGCTTCAACCGCGAAATTATTTCTGCCAGCTTCGCTAAGTAGCGAACTATCAAACTCGGATTAGCCCTAGACCGGCGAAAATTTTCGACCGGAAGCCTCGAGCTCTGAATCATCCCTACATTTTACCTACGTTGGCCAAAAATTGAACAAGGCTAAAGCTAGAGTCACTGAACTCTTCCAAATGTAACTTTTAATCTACCTTAACAGCTTTCCACACATTTTATTTTTATACATTCCGTTCTGTGTTCGATTAAACAAACAATGGTCCCCTGTTTAACGCGTGTATATATTAACATACGTCTGTTTCAAAATGAAAAAAAAATATCTACCAATCGTCAGGTGCATTACGTAAGTTAATTACTCAAAATTATCAGTTCGAGATGCAATTTCAAGTGCTTGCATGACGCGCACGTTTCGAACCGGACGAATCATTCCGAAATAACACCTTCGAACTAAAAATCGAACTGTCGACCCCCCCACCCACCTCCCCAATACTTAAACCCAAAATCAGGGAACCGGAACTGTGTCAAGACCTGCGCAATTACCCCACAAAAGCTTGCCTCTAAAAGTTTATCCTCAACCGGCAGCCTCGCACACGCTGCATACTTAGCGTAATAATCCCCATGTGCGCAGAACGTGACGCGCATCTTTTGCCGACCAACGATCGCCGAACGGCGGCAGTTTCGTCGGACTTGTAATTTCGCTCGAAGTCATAAATCTCGTTTGCAGACGGTTTCCGCGCGTCGTTAATACATTGCCGCGGAACACGTACAGGCGCATACACGCGTACACGCGTGCACACGTGCACACGCGCGCACGCACATCTGCCGACTCGTTCAGGTAGAACGTTTCGAAACTGCAGAACGACCGCGCAGCACCGTAGAAAATATGCCGAGCAGGCCCGGAGTACGACTATCAATTGGATCGTAAAGTTCGTTTTTACGGTTTGCAGCCTCGGCTGCGAGAGGCACCCCTCGGCACATTTTCCTTTCGGGACAATAAAAAGCTGGACGGGACGAACGGACGCGCGCGCGCGGGTCAAGAAGTGTATCGTCGGCCCGCGCGAAAGGAAAGGATTCCGTTCGAGGTCTCTCGCGTTTCGATGCTTTGGTTGCGACTGTTCGGGTGGAAGGGGAAACCGATCTTGAAACGGAGGAAACGAACGCCGAACGCGGAAAAAACTCGCGGCTAGCGGTACTTAAGTGGTTTTCTTGCCCGCGGCGGAGGATTCCGACGATCTGACCGAGTTTGCTTCTTTCGGCGCGAATTACGACGCCTCGACGCTCGCCTCGCGCGATTCGGGATGCGTTTAATGGCATTTTTAAACGGTACGGATAGTGGGAAGTCAACACTTGAGAATCATTACTTCGATGTTCTGCAAAAAAGTATTATTGGAGCTCTGTAATGCGTAGGCATTACGATATGAGCTTATGTGGACCGTTTGTTTTGAAAGTAGTCTAAGCCCACCTTTAAAAAAATCAAATCATGTATATCATCATCAAAAATCAAATATGACATAAATAAAAAGTTTACACTACATTAATCGTAAATTATATGATATCTCAATTTGTTTTAAATATTGACTTATACTACTTGCAAAGTAAACAGTCGATATATCCATTTTTTTTTAAATCAATTTTAGGTAGTAAGGTTTATTTCAAATGTTACTGAACTTGTGTACTGTAGTGAACACTATCAAAATAAGGCAAAACGCAGGTATATGAAAAGGTGGAAATACGACATAAATGAATACGTCTATTTTGTGGGTGGTATTGTATATAACGATAATCGTCGTTCGTGGAATTGTTAAAATTGTGGATCCAATGCAAAACGTATTAATGCCTAAAATTAATAAACTGCCATTACGGTTTATGTATACAAGTATCCGAGCATTCCAACATAATACGTTGTGATAGCCACTGTTCCGCAAACTTTCCAAAGTCGCCTTTACGACAGAAATTGCGAGTGCGGCAAACGAGTGCGCCGGGTGCGTCATAACAGTTTTACAATTGCCGGCCGCAAAATGATAATTCGTTATTTACGATCAGAAGTTCGCCGAGGCGAGAGGTAATTTTGCACTCTGCCGGCGATATAATTTCGCAGATTCTCCGTTCCATTGGTTTATGCATTCGCGGATGCACGTTCAAGAGTGTTTCTCTGCTTATCCCGTGTTTACCAATCGTGAGAACGTTTTTAAACAATTATTTTTCACCGGTCGCGGTTTATCAATGTCTAACAGCCATTTGCGCTTCGCACATTTTTCTGTAACTGACGCGATATCTAATGAGTAGTTGCACTTAAAATGCTATCACAGTGCTATGTATAGCAAGCAATATTTACTACAGGCGAATAATTAGTGTAATGATAAGAATGGTGACGAAATGAATATTTGACTATAAATCTGAAAAGTAGAAATATTTTACATGAACTCCATTAATATACAATTAGTACGTCGACCAACATACAGAATAATACAAATAAGTCTGTCACAGTAGCATGTTCGGTGCTTCGTGGTCATAATTACCAGTCCCTCGACATTCATTACCCTAATTACGACGCAAATACGAAACAATAAACTGCTTATTTATATCTTGACCCTCCCAGAAGAAAATTACATTCCATCCTATTTCTAATCCTAGACATCAGTCCGTCAATATGTTTGCTGTAAGCTCTTAAAAAAATAATAGTACTTGCCATGGTCGTTGTTATTGTCAAGATACTGCTATTATCAGCTGACGTATCAATGACAGTACTTCCACCCAGTTACAATTTTTAATAGATCAGAATTTTAATCAACCCACACCAATAGCGAATAGCAAAGAACAAATTATTTATTAATATCTTCTCTCCCCAATCGGTCAATCCCTTAGCGTATTATATATTCCCTACAACCCCAAGAAAAACAGTAGTACTCGCTCATTATTACTGTCAAGACACCGCTATTATGAACTGGACTACACCACTACTTCCATCCTCCTACTATCCCTAACACATCCTAATCTCAATCACGTACTACGCTAACTTCATACCAGCAACCAATAAACCACCTATCCGCGTCTTCATCCCTCAACAGCATTCCATCCCACTCAAGGTATTATATATTTCCCATAATCCCAAGAAAAACAGTAGTACTCGCTCATTACTACTGTCAAGACACCGCTATTATCAACTCGACTACACCACTACTTCCATCCCCCTACTATCCCTAACACATCCTAATCTCATTCACGTATTACGCTGACTTCATACCAGCAACCAATAAACCACCTATCCACATCTTCATCCCTCAACAGCATTCCATCCCACTCAGCGTATATATTCCCTACAATTCCAAGAAAAACAGTAGTACTCGCTCATTACTACTGTCAAGACACCGCTATTATCAACTCGACTACACCACTACTTCCATCCCCCTACTATCCCTAACACATCCTAATCTCAATCACGTATTACGCTGACTTCATACCAGCAACCAATAAACCACCTATCCACACCTTCATCCCTCAACAGCATTCCATCTCACTTCCACTTCCAAGCATCAGTCCCCAAATGCCAATTCGGCCAGGACAACGTTGTCCGACAACAAGCACCGAATTTCGAACCCACCTTCGGCGCATGAACAAACCGCGCTACCACCCTCGCTCGAAGCCAACACTCTCCACCCACACGCACACAGCGGACACACGTCCCGCCCCAGGGGCGTCCCTCGCGACAGCGAATCCCCCGATGATCTCTACCGAGCCGAACAATACGCCGTCGGCACCCCCCTTCGGCAGTCCTCCCTATCGATCTGCAACAAAGTTTCCGTCCGCCGGACGGCCGAACAAGGCCAGCCCTAATCGCACGCTTTCTTTTCTTTCTGCCCCAAAAACAGCCACGTCGGCAGTGATCCTCAAGACCGAGAGCGACCATAACCGGCTCTCCAGCCTCTCGGGCGACAACATCCTTGGCGGCGGGGTGAGGATCGGCCGTGGCGAGGACGCAGTCGCGACTGGGAACGGACAAATTATGGATTCGGCGCAATCAGCCATGATGAAGCAGGCGGACTACGTCGTAGGTCAGTGAATTCTCAGCTACCTTTTTCCGCGATTTATACCCGGTTAAGGATGAGTCCTCGCTGTTTCGGGGCTGCGAGAGGGTGCGGGGAGGAATTAGGGGTCGGAGGTGAGAGTTCGGTTACGTCAGATGTGGTATTCAAGGTGGGAGAGTGAATTTCGGCGGAGGCACGTGCGAGGAACTGTGCCGACGAACGTTGAACTCGGCGGCATGTGGTTGGAGATGGAGATTGCGGATTCCATTTTTTGAGTTGTTCGGGTGTGTTGTGACCGGTGCATACGAGTGTGCCGTGCGGAGAAGTGTGATGTTTCGTTGGATTCAGATATATGGAGTGGAAGATATTTTTGAGAAATTGAGGTTCATTCGTGGCTAACGTTACAGAGATAAAGTATTAAGTAAAGTAAAGTCGTTTGGAAATCCTGATTAGCATTGTCGATGCTCAGATATCTCTCACCAGATTATACTAAATATAGCTGACAAAAATTGATATTTGACTACCATTTAATAAAAATATAATTCTTCATCTAGTGAATATCGAAAGAATTAACTTTTTAATCTGAACTACCAGTATCTAAGAAGGAAATAATTTCTAAACAATGTAACCCTTGAAATATCTGAAACATAATTAAAAAATACTATCCAGCAACCATCAGCACGTTCTGCCAAGTATCATCGACCATGCCGAGCACAGGCAGCATGAAAATTGAGATTCAACGTTCGACAGCACCTACGCTTTCCGAACACATTTCACGAACGTATCCCACGTACCGTCACGTGCTTCAAACAAATAGCGCGACAGTGTGAAAACGCGTACATTGGCCTTGCCAGTTCTTTGTATTCCGTCGCCGATCGTACATGCCTCACGCTAATGCGATCGACTCTCTCTCTTCCGTTTATTAACCGCCAGCTCCATTGTCCGCAAACATCTTCGACCGCGGCCCGATAGCTCCTTATCGCTGACGCACTGACATTATCCGCGGCTCCTTCTCGCGTTCGAATTATTTCGACACGACTTATCGAAATTCGCGTTGACCGGACGACGTTGCATAATCCAGAATTTAACGGCTCCCCTATATGTTTTCATCGCGATTACGATTCCATTCCGAGCCGAACGTGACGACATGTTTTCACCATTCCGCACACTATACGGTTTATTTATAACATTCGACTGTGTTTGGACGAGTCCGCTTACGCATCGGACTGTTGTATCTAAAAATCATTGGCCGACGATTACATTCTATGAAGTTTGTACATCGAATCGGCTTAACGACAAATTAAGTGACCGCCGTGTGTTTATAATTCTCACACACGCAAGCTCCAAGCGAAGATGAAATATTTTTGCGAAATTCTATTCGTTTATATCACCGTGTTTACGGTCGAATATTTCTGGAGCGATAATCTGCCTGCTCCTAAATTGTGTACAATTTCTTTCACTTAACTCCCATACGTGACACGTAAAATGTAGTATACATCCCGTATCTAATCTAAACTTTTTTATCCCGACTACAATTCACTTTCGCCCAAGTCAACCACAACATATTTTCATCTTCCTCTACACTATCCTTTTTTTTGACGATGCCCAGATAATTTCCGTCGTACGTTACACACACAACTACACTCGTCCTTCCCAAAGCATGACAATCATTCGCTCGCGACAATCTAATTACCCGTCAGCTCCTAAACTTTGTACCCCGAATCATTTTACTGGCAGTCATAATCAGCGCGGCGGCATAATCTAGCTAATTACCCAAAAGCAGACCTAAATTGGCAATTAGAGCCGGCCCCGAACGCGGCGGCGAGCGTATCCCTATTAATACACAGTTACGATCCGGCAAACTTCGGCCGGTTAGTCACGACAAAGTCCAAAGTTCAGTGTGTCAGACTTAGCGTGCTCCGACGTGTTCATCATTCGGACAAAACGTATCTGTCTCTTTCGTGGGCGGATGGGGTGGGGGTAAAGGGACAGGAAACGAGTCGAGGTTTGATACGATATCCGTCACGTACGTATCCGTCGGTACGGATCGAGTGTAACGGACAAATGGCAAAATGACGTCAAAACGACGATGACTAATCGGATGTCCTTCATGTTTCAGACGTCGTCCTACCGACTGTCCTAATCGCCCTGCTGTTCGTGGGCAACGCCATCATCGTCTACATTATATTCCAGTACAGGAAGAGGTGCGAGAATCATGATCCGCTAAGCACTGCAAGCAACGTTAATAGTATCGGTCGGATAAGCAATACAACCAACGTTGATAGTATTGCCTCGAGTAATGCATGATACGATGATAATTGTAACTGTACTTGTCTAGGCCATTCTAAAGTTCGAAGATTAATAATGCGGAGGCGGATGATATAGAACAATTCATAGTCAGTTAAGACTTGCTAAATTCTAAATAAACGAATTCGTGGAAATCGTAGGATTTAAATCATTGTAATATAAAAATGTAGAACAACTCAGAATATCGTGTAAAACGTTATTAAATTTCATGGTGGAAAATTCGTAGCAATTGTATTATGCACAATATAATAATATAAGAGCATGCATAGTACATAGGTGTTTAAATCGAATGCGGTCGATTGCGGTCTTACTAAACATAGTGAACCTGCCTTCTGTTCACAGGAAACTCCCGGCTATAACACAGGGAGAGGAAATGGCACTGAGAAATTCTGCCGAGGTCCCGCAAGTGTGACTCTCGGCCGCGAATGCTTAACAGTTAACGACGCGGGGAACGGCTACGAACTAAAATGAAAGAAAAAACAAAACAAACTCTCGGAAGGCCTAATTGCAAGTTCCTCTTTCCCGGCATCGGTCGAAGGAGCAAAAGGCAAACCGCGCGCAAGAGGATGAATGAGAGAATGAATGTCAAGATTTTGTTTCGATCCTCCGCTGATCGCAGAACAGCGGAGTATCGTATTCGTACAAAAAAAAGTGGAAAAAAAGAAGCAACAAGTTTCTCAGAACGCGGCTCTTTACCGCATTACTCTCGGATCGATCGTCCGCAAAATACAAATATTAAAAACGATACAGATTATATATGAGAGGAGATCTTGTTTGAGCGGATCTCAGTAAAGTGGACTCTGGATACGATTCAAATGCGTATTATAAACATGTTCGCCGTCAATACTGTATCTCAGGCGCCTGTTACGTGCTGCCATGACCTTGCGTACACCTTTATGATAGTGTATTATAATGTAAGGAAATAATATATTCTATACTTCGTCCAAGATTGTGAATAGGTTAAAAGAATAAACGAATGTTTTCTTAAGAAATTGGCGTACTCCTGATTGCACTCGCATTCTTCCCGAACATAATGCATAAAATGCTTCTATTGGTCGTTCCATAAAATGTAATCAAATCTCGATTAACGCACGTGTCCAGTAAAAATGAGGACAATTACCGAATGAAAGGTTCAGTAAAAACACTGTCCACGTATCGTACAAATTATATATACACTCATAGTTCCGTACCACGTGACAAGTAGTGAAGTTAAAAATATTTCTGCAACGGCTCCCCTAAAATGTCCTCCAACGTTCTCACTGCATCCTGCGCACTCTTCTCCGTTGCTTCATCCTCATCTTCCAATAATTCCGCCAAGAAGGGTACGGTTTCCGGTAGCAGTGGCATAAAATCTTCTCCCAGCTTCCTTGCAATTTCCACCTGAACGAAAAACGAGAAAGATGAATCATCATGTTCCGAACGATTGTTCCCTCAATGGAACTGTATTATCTCGATATCAGAAATCTTGTATTACGATTGCTGAGAGAGCCGTGTTTCTGACGTAAGGCTTTGTGTGCCTCGTCTTCAGCAAAGTTTGATAGACCAATTGCTTGTGAAGAGAATCGTCTGGTATCGCACTGGCGAAGGACGCTATGCAGGGAACAATTAAATCATTCGCTCTCTTCACATAAGCCTCCTTATCGCCCAACGTGTTCTCGATTTGATCAACAATCGGCTGTGCCAATGTCTCGAATCGCTCTTGATTAACAAAATTGTGGGCGTCGTAGTTGAATACGCGGAAGAACGTCAGCAAAATGGCTTCCACCAATTCGATCCTGCTAGATTCGTCTGGAAGAGTGAATTCCTGTGGTTCTTGCGAAACAAACGGATTATTGCTGGTCAGCGAAAGGGCAGCGTGCTTGACAAAATGCCCGGCAAAGAGAACGAACAGAGACTTTAGACACTCTGCTATATTCGCTGATAATCTGAAAAATAACGAAACATGTAGTAGATAAATTTATTCGTTTCAAGGTATTAAACAAATCGTGAGTTGACCAAACCTGTAAAATGTGATACTTCGTTGCTTGTATTCTGGATTCCTGGCTGCCCAATCGTACAATCTGTAATACAGTGGCCTGAAGGTAACTTCGCTCAATTTCAAAACTAACGAAACTAAAGCCTTTCCTGCACTCTCCTCGACCGTTGCTATTTGCTTCGATAGATCAATATCGACTTCCATGTCATCGTCGGACAAGGCTACGTCCTCGCGGAATTGTAAGACTTTGAGGAAGAACGTGGCTAAATCAGGAATCGCGGCATTCAAGTCTGTAGGTGGAACATTTACGAAACATTCGGCTAAAACGCTCAGCAACGGCGGAATGCAACTGTACAATTTTTTCTTCAGCAAAATGTCGTAAGTTCTATTCACAGCTGGTAATAGTACTCTTATAGGTATGCAATTTGATAATTTCTGTGCGGTCGCTTTTAATCGCGACACAATAATGCCGATCTAAAGAATATAAGAAAATATCGTATTAGATTTATCTTTAGAAGAATTGTAAAATTCCTGCGAATACAAGTTTTACCTTTGGATGCTCAGTATCAGTGTAAAATGAATTTAGCCTTGTCAGTTCGAACAACAGCTTATCTAAGTACAGAGACAAAAAGTTCCCAAGAGACTCGACAATTTTCTGCAGACCACTGACAATACTAATAATAACGACATCTGGCACATCCTGGTGACAATGATTCCCCAACAATCGCAAAATGGCCGGGATGAATTTGTTCAACGAGTGCAATGCGTGAGTTCTCATCGAGCTGGATAATTCTGCCACGCACAGAACTGCGCTCGCCAAAACTGGGCCATCTTTCGTTTGCAACATCTCCGTCATCAACTCCAAGATCTTGAAGGGGCAAAGTTAATGAGCTAACGATCAAGGACACGAATCCGCAATCTAAGTTTGCTATCACCTACCGGCTTAAAGATTTGCGGATGATCCGTCGCTAATAATTTCGCCAACAACTTAAGACTTATCAGAACAGTCTGCTGTACGACCTCCACTTCCGGCAACTCGGGCTTCAGACTTATCTTAAGCATCAGCACCAAGGACTCGATCAGTTTCAACAATTCCTCATAATCGTTCTCTCCGAACTTCCTCTGCTGCAATCTAGCGTTCAACAGCTCCAAAGCCTTCCTCTTCACCGACAGCAGCTCGTGATCAAGCAACTTCCTGACGCACGTGAGGAATATTTCGTTCGGCAGCAAGTTTATCACCAGATCAAGCACGTCGTACAAATGATGCAAGAGAACTTTCCAATATTTCGCTATCGGCTTCCCATGATGTACGTCAGCGTTCTTAGACGTGCTCTGTATCAAGAGAATGACCTCCACGATCAACTTATCATAATGTGCTTCCATTTTCTGAGTTTCCGCCGCACTCAGCTCAGCGACTTTATTGATAAAATCTGGCATCGACAACAGATTGCTCAAAAATTGTGTGAGAGTGTACTTGTAATGTCTGAGATGTTTCGGCGTACAGTTAGCAACATTGAAAATGTGCTTGTGCGGGAAATCCTGCACAGCCTTTCGATCCTTCTCACTCTCCATGTCCACGGGTAGCTGTCTCATAAATTGTGCCAACTTCACGGAAACTTCGATCAATCTCTCCGGCGGAAATTCTCGGGAGACACTCAAGGCAAAGTCCAATCTCTGCGATCCATTTTCCGGACTTGGCAGCCTCGTCCTCGAAAGAACGTGAATTTCGAACGTCAGGAGGTAATACAAATGGAAGTGATTATCCAGAAGTTGGAGTAATTTCACGAAGAGAGGTATTCTTCTGTGCTCGGGAATGTCGGGTAAAGATACGATGAATGTTCGTAGAATTTCACAGGCGTGCGTCTCGTCTTCGGTGGCATTTACGATTGGTACCACTGTTTCTATCGTCTTCGATATGATCTGAATGGAGTACGCATCGTCCTGCCTAACGACCGAACTTCCCATGAAGGTAAATATCGGCATTATGGTGTACAAAGCAACGCGAACATCGACGACCTTCAATAATTCCACCAAAACAAGCAGTGCGTGATGATGAGTTTGAGGATTTCGTGAAGTTCTTATGCACTGAGTGATCAAGTCTACCTGAAGATGTGCATCCTTTATGGGCAACTTCTTGATCGTTAGACGATGGATAGTAGATAGCAGTAATTGATTGGTGTACTCCACGGGACTTTGTTCCTCAAAGCTGAGGCAGGTTTTCAGCAAGTCGAAAAGAATAGGATAGAGCAGTTCTTCCTTTGTAATGTTATGTGACCGTAATGCAAACTCTAGCAAGGTCGTTCCGCGCTTCCAATCTCTGGCATTGATCATCATTGGATTAGGCAGAGAACGAACGAGACTCTGCCTCTTTCTAGCCCTTGGTCCGAGCCCAGGCTTCTCATCCGTGAAGTTCTTCATTTTCTGAAGCTCGTTTACCATCAGTTGGGCGTTTATTCTTATTCTTCTGATCGCTTTGCCCGCACTCGTGTGCACACTTCCGGTGTCACTGTCAGTTGCTACATCGAGCAGAATTCCTAATATTTGTTGCTGCAGTTCACTGGAAACGTTGCCTGCGCTGTCGAAGAACATTTCGTCTATCTGCTTCAACAAAATTACACTGGGTGGATAAGATCCTCCCTCAGATGGAATTTGCGGTCTGTGTTCCAGCATACTGGCTTCGAACAGCAGCCAGACGCGTTTGTCAGTTAAACTGGACGCCGTGTTGCTGTTGAATCTCTGAAGAATGTTCTTGAGAGTGTTGGCGATCGATTTATTTTTCGGGTCGGTGACAATTTTTCGCAGCAGGTCCAAGCCGAGCGGTGCCAATCTTTGCAAAATAACCGGGCTATTTACGTGTACGAGAATGTCGGAGAGTTGCGACTTAATGTAAATCGGAGTGCTATTGTCCATCAACACGCCGAAGAGTAACTCTTGAGCGTGTTGAAGACGTTTTCGCAAGTCTGTCTTTAACTGACAGCATACGTCCGGATCGGGAGATAATAAAACGTAGAGGCTGAACGATAACTGGTCGGGATCAACAAATATTTCCGTACTTCTATTCGCCAATTCCTGTGACAGACTTGAGAAAGCATCCATCGATAGATTGAATGTCTGAGTAACCTTCTTCAAAATTTCAATACCCAGGGCTCTACATTCGTTATTTTCTCGTGAGAGACACAGCAGCAGATTGGTCATGAATATTGTATCCTGGAAAATCCACTGCATGGACTTGCATTGATCCAAAAGCACTAAAGATATCTGCAGACAATGGTACGATGTTTGCACCTTGACGGGTCGTATAAACAACTGCGACAAAAAACGCAGTAAATCCTTCACTGTGGAGAAGTGTCGTTGGAAGAAAATTTGTAAGCAACGAGAATAGTGTGCGGACCAAAACTTGTTGTCCATTCCGTCGAAAAACATTTCTAATAGTCGTAGTATAAGGTAACAATAATCCGGATTATTGTCAAAATCGAATCTGGGGTGTGACTTGAGGTCCAACCTTCTATGAACCATTTCCAGTACGTAGGTTCCTACTTGAAGAGGCAGGACACCCGTAGAGGTCAATTCTAACGCAGCTTGTATGTTGTGACCCGTTATGTTATTGCAATCCTTCAAAAGTTTCACTTGAGGATACGTTTTTATCATCTCAGTTGCCATTTCGATAACTTCTCTTGCAATTTGCGGCGACAGTGAGCCAACAGGGACTCTGCACACGGATCCAAGCAAAATCATGTTGAAGAACATTGACGCTGCGTCGCCGTGAGATATTTGCTGCCTCATTGCACTCAGAATATCTTCCGTTGGCGGCAACAATTTCCAATTTAATATACAGTGAAACGCCGCCGATGTAACAGATTCGGCAGTGGGATTCGGACCGACGTCCGCTTTAACTTGTACCATGTAGCGATTGTGCTTTGCGAAATTTGATCTCAGGACTTCCATAGCCACATCGACGTCATCGTTGGTTTTAGGAAACAAACACGGCAAGGAAGTGATGAACACGCTTGTGTCATCGCCTTCTTCACATAATTCCAATAAAATTTTCAACGCTGGTTTTGCTAACATTTTTCTTGAATTAGAATGGCACGTGGATAATAAAACAAGTAGCTCGTCGACGAGCGTGTCTGTTGGGAGTAGACTTGTTAATGTTTTTGTCGGTATGGCAAGTAGAGCTCTGACGACATTTACGTCACTGTCGCCGAATCTCGATTGCAATGCGTTGGTCAGCATTTCTTTAAAACTCTCAGGCATGTTAACATTTTCGGTTGCGATAGTCTCCAGTGCCATGATTCGCTGTTCCGAACTGAAGTGGGTCAGTTTGTCTAATATGCCGACAGAAAGTTGCGTATCTCTAGCTCCAAAATGCCACGAAGTCAGAAACTTCAACGCTTGCTTCGACTCATCGTTTGTGTCGCTTGATTTCATTAGGCCCTTTAAATAATTGTCGAATCTTTCGGCGTAGCCTCGTTCGAGACACTGATATAATCTTGTTACAAAATCTTTTGCTTGCTTCGATACTTTGCCAGCAAAGAAGTCTTTCTTCAGGACACTCGATAAAATCATGTCGACATCATTGTTTTCAAAATTGACGCGACTCAATAGGTCGTTAACCAAACTTTGTATTTCCGAGGTTTTGCTTGGATTTTCCAAAATGATCTCGCATGCACTTCGTAGCATGGGTACTGTGAATTTCGATACGTTGGTACCTTGTGATTGAAGTTTGGAGATCATTTCCGTAAACCAGGAATGTTCTGCTAAGACATGAACTAGTTCGTGCGATATGTGAGACAGTCGATGTAGAGGCGTATTATACAGAAAACATAATAAAATTGCTGCTTCTTGTTTCAAGTGCGGCCTTTTAAATAACTTTAATAATAATAAGTCCATTGTGTCATCCTTTATCTTTACTTTTGTTGTGAGTTTGGCTAAGATCATGTAACTACTTGCTGCAAAATCTGGTATTGAACTTCCCATGCCTTTTAGTAATGTAGGTAATATGTGGCTCAGTTGTACTTCAGTAAATGTATTAGAACGGTCAATGGTTCCAAGTAAAGCAGTTGTATAAAATGCATATAAAGTGCTCAGAGAAGTTGCTTGATCACCATAAATTTTGGTAGCTGCTGTCACATGACTGCAGACTAGTTTTAACAGACCATTGTCAGAAACAAATCTGTTTATCATACTAAGAGAGGACAGTGGAACGCCTGGATTTTGCAGAGGTTTCAACCAATACCATTTATCTGAGGGATCCGTTAAATCTACCAACTGCAATGCCCTGACAAACAAAAGGATATCATATATAATAAAAGTATCTATATGATAACACTGTTAATATAGTTAACTTGTGCATACCTGATAAACATACGTGTCTCATGATAAGGCAATATGAGCAGCAAAAACTGATCCTTGTTAAAATCATGAATCCTAAATCTATATATGAGCCACTCAAGTGCCTTATGTGCAGTGTTAAGTAAAAAATATGGAGAAAGATAGACGAGAAATCTTTCTATTGCAGCATTCAACTTTGTATTCACCTGAGAAGTCTGAACTACTCGCTCAAATCCTACGGAACTTTGAGAGAACAGAGTAATTCTAAAATCCTCAAATGTTTCACATAGTTTTACTAGTCCATCAAGTCCCCTTCGCCCTATACATAATAAATACTTTATAGGTAATGAAGAATGTTACACTTATATTCTTATCACCTAGTCTCCTTACCAATACTTAGAACCGTCTCTTTATCTAAATTAGCAGCTTCCCTCGGATCAAATAGTAAACTATCACGCTTCTTGTCTTCCAACAATAAGTTTGTCTGAGGCGTCCTCAGCTGCCTCAGCTGTTGTGCTAATGACGTCTCCATTCTATTCAATAAATGGTATACTTAATGAAGGGAACTTTATTGAAAATGCTTTAAGTATCTAGAATAATGTTTTGTTTCCTTAACCTCAACGTACACCTATGCAATATCTGCCTTATTGATGTACAGATGTATATGTAGATCTTACTTACCTTTGTGGTTATTTGTCTTTGCTGTTTACTTATAATTCTAACACTGTTATCTTCCGACTTGCACTGTTGTTGACAATTTTGTTACACTGTATAAAAAGCACGTGCGGACACTGCGGGCGGCCATTCCATCCGCATAGTTGAAACTTCAACCACGCAGATGGCCACAGATATTACATATACATACGTGTCCACGTGCGAAAGCCATTACTCTTTAAAAGTATTTCCGCCAATTATTGTGGCAGAACGACACCATAAACAATCTTGGACTGTAGTAAGAATTGTCTCTTTTTTCCAAACATGTTTACTTCCTTACGTATAAGGATTAATATTTCATCAATATTTAAAACTGGATTGGCATTGATTGGCATTGAAAACAAATAAATGCGAGCGCCAGAAATTCACATTCACAGTTTACATTAATGCTGGGTTACACACAGTATTTCCTCTCATAATCAAAAACGACTAAAAAAATATCACTCACCGATACTGCAGGCCCTGGAACGCTGAATTCTCTTTATGGCACAATTTTCCCAATTTTCCACAGACAGGAACAACTAACGTTCTGCCCATCAGTCAGTGTTTGTAACACTTTTTACTCTACATTACTAAGCTGCATTATGAAAAAACACTGATGCTATATTCGAAATGCAGCGTTGGGAACACATATACACTAATACGCGCACATAACGGACGTTTTACTCAAAATTGAACAAACACTGACTCTAATTACTAAACACTTACGAAATACAAGCGAACTTGTTGATTATCTCTATATGCGCAATTACATATCTGCAACAGAAAAATACAATGTGGTTTATTCTGAACCATACAAAATACAATAATTGCATATGCTAATACACCACGCTTACACAATTAAGTTAAATCTCTAATAATAATATGGCGCGAAGCAATCACGTCAATATCTGATGTTGTTACATTACGAAAACATTGCAATATTTTGTAAGTGATCAGTTTGAAATAACCGTTATTAGTTCCTTCTGTAGCCGTTAGTCAGCGCCATAGTCAAAATTTGAATCCACTTTTAGGTAAGCACATTTTCATACAGTGGTGATCATGATGAATATTGAGATAATTTCATGTATAGCAGTGTTATGTTCCCGAAAACATGCACAAAATTAAGCTATTATGCTCTTTAACATGATTAAACATGACTATGGACGAAAATCGACCGTTTAATTGATATATTCTCGAATGTGGTCTGATACCGGTCGACCTTGGCGTGACACATTACTGTTCGAAAAGTTGCATAATTGTATAAAAAACTACAATGTTTCATGCTAAGTAACAAGAAAGCGTGTTTGCATACCTTTTGAATGTCATGTAGACCTTCTCAACTGTAATTTCGCACCGAAAAGTTGAATTTTGATACACAACACACCGTCACGTCTTTCCGTATTGAAATCACCGGTTCTACTAAATTCTGCTTCATTTTGATTGGTCGAAGGGAGTCACATGCTAACCTTCCACTCAGGGCGGTAAACATTTCATTCAAACGATGTAATTCTGAAATAGATATTTAATCTCAATACTTAATAAAATAAAGACTATATTAAGCGAAATACAATAAAAATATTAACACTATTGTAGTTCAATTGCAGCTACAGTAAAAATAATGTATGAGATTGTACCACGGTAATTCATTATTATTAAATTTTGTTTTAACAATTTTTTAAAAGAAATAATAATATGAGTACATACTATTTCATTCACACTCATACGCATCATAATATTCAATTAACGAATTTTATTTTTTTTATTCATTCTGAAATACGCCCAGATTTTTATACACTAATATACCTATTAGCTGACATTGCCTGACATACATACGTTGCGACGCAATAAAGTCCGCAAGTTTTGTCAATGCCACACGGATCAGAACGATATTTTCACAAGAGTGATCATGCCTGACGAATTAGAAAACATTAATCCAAAATTATACAAGAAAATAGATGAAAGACAAATTACGAAGGATGATAAAAACGAAGATGTAGTAGATGAATTTGATTCGAGAGAAGTTTTTGGTAAACATAACCTCAACCAAGTTAAAGTGGTTTTGTTTTGATAGAATTGACGTGCATTTGTATATTTTAGATTTAATAAGAAACATAAATGATCCGGAGCATCCTTTGACATTGGAAGAACTAAATGTTGTCGAACAAAATCTCATTCAGGTATCCAATATTTTGTTATTATACATGTACTGGAATTAACCACAATGTGGATGGTAAAGAATGAATAATTAGAACACATTAAAATGACAGGTTGACAACAGTGCAAATAAAGTAGAAGTAAAGTTTACACCGACAATACCACATTGCAGTATGGCAACGTTAATTGGATTATCCATTCGTGTCCAGCTATTGAGAGCCTTACCATCCAGATTTAAAGTTAACGTTGAAATCACTCCTGGAACACATATATCAGAAACAGCAGTTAACAAACAGTTGGCTGACAAAGAAAGAGTAGCAGCTGCTTTAGAAAACGGTCACATAGTAAAAGTGATCAACCAGTGTGTTGCAATAAATACTAATTAAACCATATCAACCAATTGGAAAGAATCATATTTCTTCAGTGTGCTATTATAATAAACATAATATAAGTTCTGTCTTTTAACAAATTTATTATTTTCGGTTTATGTTTCACCTACCGTACACGTAACTAAATAAAAAAAATTGTTCAGTGTACATATATACATTTATCTAAATGGGAGGGTGTATGAATGTTCAATCTCACGCACATGAAAAAAGACTACATAAATAATTATGCAAATTATGGTATCATTAACGCTCTGTATACAAATTATATTATTCTAAGAGTCTCGTTTCTTAGCGAGAACGGAACTTTTGTTTACATGAGGTTGTTTCGATAACAGGGGATTCGTCTTAAACGTTTGCATTGGTGGTTTTGTTCCTGCTTCCGCAAAAGCTCTTTCATTCACTCTCTCTCTCTGCGTCACTTGGTTTACCACCTGTGCATTGACCCAGGCTGCAATATAAGCGGATGAATTACCATTGGAACAAATTGCCTTACATGTTGATGTGACCAACCTTGTTTTATTTCTTTGATAAAGCCTTCAGTTTTAGGACGGTTCTTTGCAGAATGTACTGGTACTTTGGGAAGACCAAGTTTCACCCTCCAGTAGGGAGTCTTCAGTAAGAGACCTTGGCCAACACTGAATATGTTGGTTGTTAACCAATAACAAAATATTACCTGTAAAAAAAGGGGGAGAGAGCGATAGGGACAAATATGCATTGAGTAGAGAGGTATTGAAAAATGAAAAAAAGTTTGTTTTATAGAATAAATTCTACTTACAGTGGGAAACTTGTACGTGAACGGGAATATTAAAATTGGTAGAAAACGTAAGACACTGAACAAAGCTTTGTTTTGGCTCATTTGGACGCCTTCAGCACCGTTTTGAATGATCCAGTACATTGTAGCCGCCGATGCAACGGGTAATATGTAATAGGGATCAGCTACGGTCAGATCTGAAAACCACCAGAGCCCGCCGGTCTGTAAACTTTCGACCGGCGCGTTCGCCATACCCCTCAAAGCCAGGAAAAACGATACGAAAATTGGCATCTATGTTAAAAACAAAAATACACATAGGTATTAAATAGTGTCACATATTAGGCAGGTAGATGTGATTCAAGTTGTTTAAATACCTGAACAAGAAGAGGTAAACTGGATTTAAATATACTGATATCATGCTTCTTCATGTAATCTTGCAGAGTATACATACGCATTGCAGCTAAATTGTAAATAAAAATATATATGTTGTACATGTTTATATATAAAATTATATGTTAAACAATATAGTGAAGGGTAGTTTAACTAAATATTACCCTCGTATGCATTTCCGCCTTGCCTTGCTTCTGTTATTTCCTTTTGATATTTCTGTATCATTGGCATATGATCTTGTAGTTTGGTTGAGCTCTTTAAAGAACCAAGAACAAGAGGAAATACGGCTGTTCTAACTATTATCGTACCTAATAATAAAGCCAGTATTTATTGATTGTTCTTAGTAAATTTATATGGATATTTCATACCTATCACAACAACAGACCACCAGGGTAAATCCAATCCTATGTGCATATGTTCTAAAGCAGATTGTAACAATCCTATAGGACTGTAGCCTCCTAATCCCATGCTTTCAAACATAAGCTCCCCATTTTCATGAAATTTGGGTGCTTCTACCACAGGAGTTGGTAACGCTGGTATATCTAAGAAAAAAAAATGCAAACAGCAGATTGTTATGTTAATGCTAAGTTGATCTCGAAAGATTTGTGCATATCTATTAATTCTACTGCATATCTTACTTAAAATTTATGAATTGTATAGACCTGGTATTTGTTCCAATATACTCGGTGGATACTCATCCCCGCTACTGGCATACCGAAGGGAGGTTGCCTTTAAAAGATTCAAACGTTGATTGCAATCGAAAATGAATGACATATTCGAGTTTCTGTTCCTTTTCAAGCACGCACTATGCATTGATCTGTCTGTGACAAGTTTCTAAACAGAAAGAAAACACTGTACGTTAATCCCATGTTTAACAGTGACATAACCTTTGTACACATAACCTCTTGATTTTGTTAGATGTTAAACTTTACCAAATTTGTCATTTTCAACTTTCCAACCGTTTTGGAAACGGCGTTTACCGAGATTCGCGACAGCATTTTGCCGTTTCGTGACACACAATAGCTTTAAATTCAATATCACGAGTTCTATAATATTACACGCGGATCAAGCATTCCCACGAATCGGCGGCTCGCTTTTTCGCAGAGTGATTTCAAGTAGATGCAGATAACGTTAGAAGCGTATACTGTTTTATCAACAGTAACAAACATCGTAGTTATAAAAGTGTTACGTCCCTCAAACATGGCGCCACCTGATTAATATCGAATTGTATGTAAGTCTGACATTTGAACACTGATGTCGCCACTTGTTCAAATTCGCATGGCCGCTTACTGGCTCATGGCGTAACTTGTGCTATTATCAGGTATAAGATAGTTCTAACGTTCGCTCATTTGATGTCGCCACTTATATCATTTTGAATATTTCAATAGTTCCTCCCTATTCCTGGCAGTGCAACGAAAGTTTCTGGTCCATACAGAGGTCCCAAGCAGTACTAACGTTGCCACTATACAAAATTTTACAAGCTTTAAACATAAAATCTCTACAATATACGCAGTTTATCTGTGGCGCGTAAATGAAAAAAATAATGCAGACTGCGAAACGTCAATTTTCACGGTCCCAACATAAGCTACGCTTACAATCCATCAAATCAGCATCCACGTCATCCCCTATTTTCCCGAGTCAATCGAACCAGCAGCGAATCACGGAAATCAGTGACATCCGACCGACGCGTAAATCCGGTAGCCGGCGCAAAAATTGGCCGAACGACCGACTGTCCCGGCGAGCGAGGGCAAAATGAAAACGAAGCGGCCCGGCATTCTCGTGAAATTATATATTAGCCCGGCCGTAGGATTGATTCTGGACGAGGGCCCAGACTCCTTCCAGCGACCGCTGGAGAACCAGTTGGGAACGCAACACGCCTCTGGGATACTGTCAGTGCCGACTCACGTGATCGAATCTACTGCAATGACATTCAGTTTGGGCTTCGGGATGTGGGTTATTAAGCGAGACCTGCTATTAAAGTCCCTCTCGTGCCTTTCTGGTTCCAGCCACCTTCTCTCTCTCTCTCTCTCTCTCTCTCTCTCTCTCGCTCACTCGCACGTCACAGCGTCTTTTCCTCCTTTCCGAGCGCCGGCTTTTGTTGATTTAAGGCGATAATATCGGGCTGCAAGAGATTTTACTCCTCGCAAGGGGGGCGGCAAGGGGGGAGGGGGGGGGGGGGGGAGCGTCGGCCGGCAGAAGACGCGGCGCTCTCTTATAATTACAGATTCGCATTGTCCCGGAACCGTCTTAACCACCTTGGCCCGGCGTTACGGGCCTGTCAGTCCGGGGGCCTCGAAATAATTCGGTATGGAGTCGGGTGGGCCCCACGCCGGTCGGGGCCCCACGGTATCGCATTGTGGCGCAATGACGAGGACGTCGTTAACACGTTCCCTCGGCGCTGTTCGACGCTCGCGAGACGCAAATCGGCGCCAATTTCGGGCCCCGAGATTTCGGACGGACGAAAGAGCGGAATCGGAGAAACGGGAGGAAGGTCGCCGTAATTGATTTCAAAGAAAAACCGGGGACCCACGATCCGGACGGAGGAGACGCTTTTTTGGGGGTCCTAATGCGGATTCACCGTGTCCAATTTGAATTTCACACCGAATTTCGGTAATTGGGGGGAGGGGTGAGCCTGGGCTTCGAAGGGACAGTTTCCGTCGGAATGGGGGTGCGCTACGTTACGATGCAAGATTTTTCTAACTGTAAAGTTAGTAGGCGGGTGGTTTATGACTAGACTTTTTTGAATCTGTGTTTGAAGAGGAGTGAGAGCGCGGCTTCATAAAATTCTGAAGATACCGAAATATTCGACACAATTTCTATTGGTCATATGCTATGATATAGAATATACTTCAGAGTTGGAATTCTGTTTCGAATGTTTTGTAACGAATTCGTTCTATTGTAAAACTTACGTAACGTAAACTTGAGAGAGAAAAAGCATGAATTATCCACTTCTCTAACGATCACTAAACCCCTTATTGTACATAAATTGGTTATGTGCTAAGATACTGGGTGTACTTCAGAGTTGGAATTCCGTTTCGAAAGTTTGCGAAGAATTTGCGCAAGAAGTTTATGACTCGAAATAAATGAACGGAAGGCATACAGACGATCGGGAAACAAAACTGAAGGGCGGTGCGTGGCAAAGGTTGCGGGCAGTATCTGAAATCTGTCCGTAGCTTCCCAGGAATCCGAAATTGATCGGGACGAGATCGAGGATGGTCCCCGCTTCCTGGACAGCACTCCCCACTTTATCCCGACAGGTCAGGCCGCAGGATAATGGGAGGGCCCCGAAAAAAGGTACGAGCTAGTGAAGCTGTCAAGGAAAAGGGATGACACCCGGGCACGGTCTCGTGTCAATGCTGTATCGCGACTCCTTTGATCCCGCCGATAAAAAAGGGAAGGAGTGGAGTCGAGAAGCTTTCCGTCGGCTTTTCATTTCGAGCCAAGCGACGCTCTCTGTCGTCGCTTCCCGATTATCTGATGCAGACGACGAGGGTGGAGGGGGTGGAGTGTTCTTCAGACAGTGTCGTATTGATTGTATCGCCGGATTTGCAACGGTGAGCTTTCGTTTCACGTTGTTGGCTCGGCCCTCTAATCAATACGCGCTGACAAAGATATTGACAGAGTGCTGACACTCTTATTTTTTTTTATCGGGGTGAATCATACGGAAGTTTGATTAAATATACTAGAAGTATACTAAAGGAAAAAATTCTTCATCTTACTATCGGAAACAATTACTGATAACATATGATAAAAACAAACCTGCCACTAATACTATTATTTTTCTCTGGGGTGAATCATACGGAAGTTTGATTAAATATACTAAGAGTATACTAAAGGTAAAAGTCTTACTCTTAGAAACTATTACCAACAACGTATAATAAGAGGAAACCTGCTACTAATACTCTACATTTTGTTGTCAAATACATGCGACCTAATCTGTCAATATTTTTACCATTATACAATGTAATATAAAGTATAAAATATGACCGCAAGTATTTTTCGTTCTCGACTTCGATCGGAGAGACTCTTTCGAACCATTAAAATTGTTGCTCTCAGCCGTCTTACAAATTTCCCAGGATAAAATATCGTTCGGAATCTAATTTTCTATCAAGATTTCGTGCCGCCGCCCGCTGGAAACGCTTTGTACGCACACCGACGTTTCACACGGACACGAGCGCGCGTACATGTGTACCCACACGACCGACGCAGGCTCATAACCATACGAGTTTTTCGGTGAACGTCCTATTCATCGCCAGTTGCCGGCGAAGTCGGCGCTGGCCGAGTTCGAAAAATCTGAGAAAGAGGGAAAAAAAGTGGCGAGCAGGGTGACGGGACTCGAGTGGGATGAGAAGGAAGAAACGTGGCCCGTCTTTCTCTTAGGCCACTTTAAACGTCTTTATGAGTTTCGGCTGTTAACACGGCCGTGGAAGCAGGTACGTCCCTCCTTAGGTTTTCTCGTATCGGCATCTGAATCTGGATCTGGAACTAAGGTGGCCGCTGTACAGTGCTGGCCGGGATGAAAATGTTATTAGTTTAACAAATCCGACTGACAAGCCTAACGGAACATGCGCAAGTTCAACATTTAATTGTGGCTACTCATTGTAATGGCAGAGTCTGCAAGACTGAAAGAGTGATCATTCATGTACTAACATTGAAATCAAGTTGTGGAACAATATTTTGGATAGTGATGTAGTGAAAATATTTTTAACCGAATGTTTCGTCAAAGGCTCAGAATATGACAGAGGTAATCGATTATATGTAAACATTTTGATAGGACGTAACCTTAAGCCCGTGTTATTATTGTGAAAGAGGTATGTAAGTATGTAAAAGTCGAGGTTTGGAGTTATTGTGAGAAAAGTGGCTTCTATCAAAGAAAGGAAGCTTAACCGAAGTCAACAACTTCCCGGTAATCGTCTGGAAACTATTCAACGACGCATTTTTTTTTCCCCGGTTCCCGGCACATTGACGTTCCATTCCATAACTGTACACCCACGCGCAGACATTGTATGTAATTCTTGTTCCCTGTCCCCTTCACGACCGACGCCGGTGCTCCCATTCGTTCGCCTCGCGTGTTGAATCGCCGACGTGAAGAGGAATAGGGGAAGATAGGAGAGAATAGGAGGAGATAGGAATGGGTAATCTGAAGAAGAGCGATGTGGGATCCTCAGTAAAAATCCTGTGTCTCTCCGCAGTCGCTGAGAAAGTTTAACCCTCCCGCGATTAAACTTTATCTTTATCACTCGCGTCGGCGTCTATCCATCTCAGTTTTGAGTTTAAAAACGTCATTTCAATGCTTTTCGAGCTGTTTTTGTATATATATATATATGTATATACATATAATAATACTTGCTTATTATTGCTATTTTAATATTATATACAGTTTATTTAAAATTAAATATTGCTTATTGCTGTTCATTTATAACAGGAAAAGATAAATTTTGAACTGTCTGAAAGTGTCAATTGTGACGAACTATGCATATCAACGTTAAATACATAATGTTAAGTTTATATTAAGTGGCAAGGGCTCAGGTAAAAATGCTACAATATAAGAAATCTTAATCAACCGCCATCAAAATTCGTCTCCACCACTCGCAGCCATGATCAGAAAATTCAAAATTCAATGTCCTACTATCTTCAGAATTACATCGCCTCCTACTGATCGGTTACATCAGAACCCGTAAACTTTAACTTCCAACCGTCTTAAATCTATCAATCCATGCGTGAACTTTAAATATGTTTTAAGGTTATGTTAACCGGCATAGGGTTAACTCCGTTCTCCCCGCTATGTACATCCAAGTCTCTCCCAGTATTCTTCCCGCTACGCGAACGACTGTCATAAATCGCGGCCGCGCGGTCCTCGATACAAAATGTCGCGTCTATCGTGCCGTGGGTAATTTGTACGCGCCATGAGAAGACGCGGAATGGATGCGATGGATGCGATGGATGACACGAGCTCGCTCGCCTGTGTGCGTTGCGTCAGTTTCGCCGTTCGGCGAGTGTGTAAAACGTGCGTGCTCGCGGGCTCGTGTGAACCGCCGGTGGTTTCCTTTCATTCAGCGGTTTCTTCATCGAGAATGTCGCACGATTGCCGTGCCCGATTATCTCTCCTCTCCTACTGGCAGGGGTGGAAGCCGCGGAATCTCGCCGGCGTGCACAGTTACACGCATCGACATGCGCTCGTTACGGGGCCGCTTCCACATACTTCGGAAGTTCTTCGTCTATTTCTGTTATGCTCGAGCCGTGTAAACGCGTTTCCATTCTTTACCCTAGCTTCTGTGCGATCGAGTCCGCTCTGCCTAATGTGCCGCGATGCCGGTGAGGACATCCCTAGCAATGTTTCGAACACGCGATGATACCATTAGATGGAATACATGAAAATTGTCTGATACGAAACAGGGTGTACTTCGGTTTTACAAATTAAGTGTAAAGGAAGGTACAGCGCTTCACGCGTGTGGCCCGTTTATTTCGAAAGTGGTGTAAGTCCATTTAAACAAAAATAGGAGACATCGTAACACATAAATACGAAAGTATAAAATAAGCATAGATGTAAATAATAAGTTTACACTAAATTCAATTTAAATTTAATTTATTATAAATTAAAAAATAAAAAAAAAAGGAATTTATTATAAATTCAATAAATAAATAAAAACGTTAAATTAATAAAATAAATTTAATTTCAATTAAATGAAGTAAGACGCATACGAATATAAATTAGTTTACACGAAATTAATCACAATTTGATAGCTCAATTAAAAAGAAACATATTAAAAAGAGTATCCTTGTATCATATTGAATCCCATGTATCAGCATTTACAGGACTCGACTCGATCATCGGAAAACTAGCAATTTCGCGCAAATGGTCAGGTTGAAGCCCGGAGTTGACTTACGGGCGACGCTCGCGAGTGGAAAGATGGCCGATGACAGTGAGACTGTCAGTGGCAGGCGAAAACCTGTCGTTTTCGCGAGCAAGGTGCCGGAGTCCCGTGAGACAGCCGCTGTTCGTAGTTATCATAATGCTTGCTTAATGCTCGTCGCGCACCGAGTTCGCGTGTAACTAGCATAGAGCACTCGTGAGACCAGAAAGACCTCCCTCTACGCTCTGTTACGGTACACCGACTTGCGATACCGCCTAGACGTTTATATATATACGGTGGTACACGAATTTTTCTCGCCGAAGATCGAGGAGCTGAGTTGTTGAGCGTCGGTGGATGACGAAGGTCGTTCTGGTCTCATGTTAGGTTGTTGTACGCCGATGTAGGTTGACGTACATTCATTTATGTTGATCTACGTTGATGCAAGTTGATTGACGTTGAATGTTGAGGTAATGGACTGTTGGGACCAGAGAAAATGACCCGGGTTCGTCTAGTCAGGATTTTAGATTTTTCTATGCTTTTTTGTATGGTACGGAGGATGAGTCGGTTGATGGATGAGTGTTAGAAGGGAAGGGTAGGGTTGTTATATGTTTTCGAAAGAGTGGATTTTTGTTTGCGATGCAGCGGTGTACAGGGATGTTTGTGTCGTTTAACTTTTTTGACGGGAGGCAAGACCCGCGGCCAGGGTTGAAAATATGGAAAAATTCCGAATTTTTCGTGTCGGTATTCGAAACATGCTTTCTAAAAATGAGTAATAGCTGATTCAGTCTACGTCGGTCTTTTTGTGTATTTCAGACTATTTAATCAGAATTGATTTTCGATACTGTATTCCAAAATCACTGATAACCCCTACAGTTTTATATTCTCTGAAAAGTGAAACAAAGAATCATCTCTGCAATCCAACATTTTTATTCGGAGCAACGACCCTTCGAATTTCCTAGCCAACAAATTTCTCGAACACCGCCTGCAAAAAAAAAATGCAAAGAAAAATTAACAAGCTCTCACATTTGCCAGTCTGACTCCAAATTTTACAAACTACAGTTTCACCTCCTCCTCCTCCCCTAAATATTCATCGATGCACAACCCATCTCCTCGCGTTTCAAAATGGCGTCTCCCATTTTCGCAAAGGGAACCGAAACGTCCGTATCGTTTAACTTTTTCCCCGAATGGCCGTCGAACGAATTCTATGCTCCCAGCGGAGAAGGGCGCAAAAAAGGAAGAGAGCGGCGCGATAGTTACGGCGCCACCCTGTATACGCCCGCGCGCGAACACACGCTCGGAGCGTGCGAGAGAGAGAGAGAGAGAGAGAGAGAGAGAGAGAGAGAGAGAGAGGGGGGTCTGTCGAGCATAAAGGACGGCGCGCGCACGTATCGGGAGAGTAATGCTGCCGGGTACGAGCGCGCAATTTGTGCCGGTTCGAGAATATTCCCACAAATTGGCAGTATCCCCGGTTCCGCGCGCGCAATGCAGTAGGAAAAAAGCTGCGCCATTCTGGTCGGCCGGATTAATGACCGAAAATAGAAACGCGGCGCCGTAAGCCCGGTAATATCGTTGATCGATATATCGACTCGATGTGCCCGTGCCGAATTCGAAATAATGGCTTCCTCGGACTACGCCAGCTCTCGTAATTGTTTTCTTTTTTTTTAGGCACAATGGGAGTCATGGATCTTTTGGTTAAACGACCTTGAAGAAGGGGAAAGTGTCAGAATTGGGGTTTAGTGATCTTTTCGCTGAACCTGGAAGAGCGTTGAATGTTGAGGTTGAATATTTGAATGTTTGTCGATTTTAGTGCTTTAGTTGTTTGTATTGGCTGTGGTTGCGGAGGTCGTTGAACGGCCTTGAGGAGGTGGGACTTGCGAAAATTGAACGTTACGCTGCTGTGTTTAATGATGTTCGGGTTGAAGCTAGGACGGTTCTGACCGGTGGATGCTTATGAATGAGAGGATCGGTGGTAGGGTGCAGACTCTGGTGGGAGAATGTTTGTACTTGAGCGAACGCGGAGTAATGCTGAGATCACTATTTCCATTCATAAAATTCAATTTGATGATGCAATTTTGCCGAGTACGTTTCTTCAATTATGGGGATGCGCGGATATATTAACATTATATTCCATAAACTAACTGTAATCAATACCTGCCCTGAAAATTCCTGAAAAACAGAAAAATACTGTAGAAAATGTAAAACATAAACTTGGTACATAGACGTCTTAAAATAGAAATTAATAAATTCATCAAAGAAAAAATGTCTACTGCAAACTTCAGAAGAAGAAAGCAATTCCGACAAAATACTTAAAATCCAAATCCCAAATTCTCAATTTACATTTAAAACCTCGAGTACCAGATTCTACAATCCCAACTAACCTTTCGGTCAAATCCTAACCTCAAAGTACAAGTGACACGTTGGTCAATCAAGAGCGAACACGCCCGATGTGTATTGGTGTGACGCAAAATATGAAGAAAAGTCTGAGATTAATCTCCTCCATCCTTCCTCCCCTCCCCGGTTCTCCTCCACCTTCACCTTCTCCTTCGGTAGTTGGCGGTCGGTTCGCAGGGCATATTGTTGGCGATTTCCCAGCACGAAAGGACGCCGTCGGTCCCGTCGGCTCGTTATAGTTTGCGCGCTGTGTAACTAGTCGGCTTATCGCTCACGTGCCTCGGCGAAGATGTGTGTTATGAATGCCCATCCGCGACCATGCGGATGAGCATTATTATTATCATCAGGCGCATAAGGCATCATACAGCAGGTGAGGCGAGGAGGCGTGGCGCCGGATGTGTGTATATCATAGAAACGTGTGCATTTCCGGCGCGCCGGATCTAGATCGATCTACGTATCAATCTTCGCGCCGTCCCACAGGCCGGAATTAAAAACTGTCGAGTCGCCTTCCTGCCCGTCGCTTCCACCAGATAAAGCCATGGGCCCAGATCGACCTCTCTCTCTCTCTCTCTCTCTCTCTCAGACTCTCTTTCTCTTTCATTGCCTTATTTTCTGTCCGGAATATCTTGTCGCCGCACGAAACTCAGGGATCGTCGTTTAGAAGGTTGGACTGGAGTAGACTTGGCAACGTCGGTGGAGGATTTGGGAAATTTGGAGGTTGAGTTTTTGAACGTTGAAGGGTAGGTGAGATTGTTTGGAATAGAGTTTGGGAAGTTGTTTGGTTGGTTATTGAAGTTTGCGTTGAAACCGGAAGGTTGGTAAAGTTTTAAGTTTTGCGGTTGTGGAATAGAGACAGTTTGAATTATATGTACTAAGATTTATCATAAAATTGAAAATATTATATCTATAAATGATTATTAATTAAATGAGAATAATTGTTTATGAATGTAGTAATAAAAATGATTACAGTGCAATCATTTGTTTCTTTAAATATTATTTTAATATATTCATAACAATTGTACACAAATTACATGATTAGTCTTTACCAGATACAAATGTTAACATGAAATCTTGCGACGTTATCTTTAACGAATCACAGTTACTTCCACTCCCATTAAAGTATCGAGTTTTTACGAAATTATATCCAATATCGGGGTAAAATTCTTAAATTAATATTGAGTATCAAACCAAACCAAATACTAATATCGTTACGCATTGCGACTGTCCTTAACGACTCGACCCAGTCAATTTGGCAATGCCAATATATTTTAACTTTTATTTGAAATTATTTATCAGGATTAAGAATTCAGCGATAATAATTATTTATGAATACAGTAATAAAAATTATTACAATACGATTATCGTTTCTCCAAGTATTATTTTTATATATCTATGACAATAGTACCTAGATCACACGTATGCTGACACGATTAAACCAAACCGAGTGCAAATTGCATTATGAACTGCGACTCTGTCCTTAACGACTCAACGCAGCCAATTTGGCATTGCCAATGTATATGCAAATATATTTTAGCTTTTATTTGAAATTATTTATCAGGATTAAAAATTCAACGATAGTAATTATTTATGAATACAGTAATAAAAATGATTACAATACGATTATCGTTTCTCCAAGTATTATTTTTATATATCTATGACAATAGTACCTAGACCACACGTATGCTGACAAGATTAAAACAGACCGAGTGCAAATTGCATTATGAACTGCGACTCCTTAACGACTCTGCCTCAGTCAATTTGGCGCACTTTTCGGGCAGCGAGGTCAAGGCCACGTGTTGCTCAGCGTCGCGACGGATAAGAATCGAGGGTATCCTCGCGAGCATTCGCCGGTGGATGTAGACACCGGTAGCGTGTAAGGCGTTGCCCCGCCGGTTCCCTCGATCGTTACACACCCCTTTATCGGCGTCTGTCCGTCGATCCATCTCGCGATATCGCCTATCCCGGGACTCGCAGACATCCGACTAATGATCGGCGAATAATATCGGGCAATAATGAGCGGGCCGGATAGCAGAGCCGCGTTTACAGCTTAGCGACATGCAACTAGTCTTCCACGGGAATTCTTCGTGCGGATGGCTGCCGGTGCGAACCTCGGCATCGACAGCCGGATCGTGCCAGAGTAGGTGGGGGAGGGTGGGCGAAAATTGTAGATCGGATCCAGATTAGGAAGACTTGCCGATAATTGAGGCGTCGCGCTTAGATTATTCATTAGCTCGCGTTGCTGATGTTAACTGCAATTTCGTTTCTTTTTTCGTGACGTGGTTGATTTTGCAAGTGCGTTGTGGATTGTGTATTAGGAAGGGTGGACTTGGGTGGTTGGTGGATTTTAGACGGTTTTTATATTTTACGCTGTATATTGCTGTTGTACAACATTTACACCATTAGTTGACCGGTTAGAAGTGATCAATACGTAATGTTATGCATATTTGTGACAAGTGTAGGTGTGTTGTCTAATTAGGCGACAGTGACTCGTTTTGGTTCCAATTTGAATTATGTTTGAGGGTCTTATTCTTATACTGTGACATTGAGCAACCGATAGAGAGTACTTTGGCCTTTTCCATTATTCTTACTTTACGCAATTTTGCATTGTACCATATTTAAAATGATAAGCCGAAACAAATCGTAACGATGAGACAGAAATGAAAGGCAGGTCTCCAGCGGACGGTTCCACTGTCCACCGAGGACTCCTGGCCGAGCTCGTCTGGAAGCACATCAGCTCGAGTCGTCGGCAACCTGGCGCCCCGATCTGATCAGAATGCTCGTAGCATGCAACCGGAGACCCTCGCCAGGAGGAAACAATGCTTATATACTGATATGGTAATACGGGCGAGCTTTATGCGCCGGTGCAAGAAACCAAGGAAGATATAGGGTCAGGAGGGACTGCCGTCGGAATCGGCCGCTCGGATAAACGAGGAGGAACGAAGAACAACGAGGAGGGACGAAGAAGGGACGAAGAAGGGACGAAGAAGGGACGAAGAGGAAGATGGAGAGAGACGAGCAGAGGCAGAAGTCCGTTCGCCGAAGAAGGACGGACATCGAACCGGAGAGAGACGAGGAAACGGAAGATGCGAGCCGTGACAGAGTGCGTGCGAAAGTTGGCGAGGCAAAAAAAAAAAAGGGAAGGTGGAATCGAGAATCGGCCGGCCTGGAAGTGAGCGTCTTATCGCTCGGCGAGTGATAAGCGGCACGAATATCGCACCGGTCGTTCTGGATGGAATTTCAAGCGAGCTGCCCTCTGCCGGACGAGCGTGAGCCAGCGCTTAGATTCAGATTAGGGACCGGGAGCAAATGGCGTGAACTCGGCTTGTTTGCGATGCGATTGTTCGGTTGACTGCGGCCGTGGAAAGTTCGAGGCGCGATTAGGGTTGATATAAATGTGGCGACTTCGGAGTTAAGGGAGACGTGTCTGTTGGAGAAGTCAGGCTTCATAATTGCACTCGCCGGAGTCAATTTCGATTTCGATTCTATAGCGTTTAGGAAATTTGGGTTGTGCTTGTCCGTGTGATGGATTGAGGCGTCGAGAGATTTTTAAAAAATTTAAATGATTCGTCAGGATGGATCGAGGAAAGAATATGTAGGTGGATGTATGAAAAATGGCGGAACACGGTAAGGGACCCAGTAAATATAATACAATACCATACTATAAATGACTCCTCTATTGTCAATCGTCTACCGTCCGTTGTACAGTCGAAAAAACATTAGTTAGCTATTACGTAAAGTGCGGTTTAAAAAACCATTTTATTGATCAACCGGTTCAATGTATGAATATACTTTTTCAGCCAGTTTGGTCAATTGAGACTTGAAAAGATGAAAAATTAAAGATTATAAATTCAAAAAACTATATCGTTTCGTCCTGGATCCACTGACGGACTTATCCCCCCTCCTTTTCAAGTCCTAATTTATAAACAAACATTTCTGATAAATTTGATCAATTGACACTTGAAAAGGAGAAAAATTAAAGATCAAAAATTCAAAAGACTATATCGTGTCGCCCTGGATCCACTGACGGACTCATCCCCTTCCCCTTTTCAAGTCCCAATTTATAAACATACCCTTCTGGTCAGTTTCGTCAATTGACACTTGAAAAGGACAAAAACTACAGATCAAAAATTCAAAAGACTATATCGTGTCGCCCTGGATCCACTGACGGACTCATCCCCTTCCCCTTTTCAAGTCCCAATTGACCAAGCTCGCCGACAAGGTAACATTATACATTGACTATTAAAAAAGGAACGTCTTCATCGGCGATGCGGAAGACTGAGTGTGATTAGACCACTGCCGAGTTATTCAATCGTGGTGTAAAGACCGGAGTGCCGATGAGCAATGGAGGGAAGCGAACGGGCAAGGAAGAAAGAAGGAGCCGGCGCGAGATGGTCAAGGAGCCTCGACGAGCGATATTCTCAGTTTCTACGAGCCAGACGCGCCACTTTGTCACGGGGTATTACACCACGGCGCCTATGGTGGTGCCGGTCTTCCTCCTATTTCCTCCCAAAGGCTCCCATTACTCGGCTTAATGCACCGAGTTCGCTCATTTTTATGCGCGCTAGCCTTTTTTCCCTTCCAGCCCCACCCCCCCCTCCCCCTCCCCACCACCCCACTCCACTCGCGAGCATCCGTCATTTTTCGTCACGGTGCCAGTGTCCTCTTCCTCGCCACACTCTGAACTCTTAAATATCATCAGCTTTCAGTTCAGGCTCCAATATCTTTCATTTTGCATTAAACAACAAATTTCTGACTTACGTCTGTGCTTTCGAATTTCGCTAACTTTCATTAGAAAGATTTCCCTCTCGTCATCAGTGTCACCTCATCCCACTCAATCCCCTCATTACGTCCCGTCGAGCCTCAAATTTTCTAACCTCAAGCATCACGCTCTCCCACCTCTGATTTACGCCGCGTCACAATTTGCCAAACGGGCCGCATCGCATTTTTCCCCCTTTCCCTCTCTCTCTCTCTCTCTCTCTCTCCTGCCGCCCCTCGTCCATTCCCCTGGCCCTCCTCCTTCTCCTCCTCCCCATCAGCCCCAGCCACCGCTCAACCCCCTCCGGGCAATCCTCATGACACGACGTCGCACCGACATCGCGCATTACACGGCTTACCGCATCCAGCGACACGAGAGTCAGGAGGAATTTACGAGACAGCGCGTCGTGCACATTACGCGCTGCACTTCTGTCTCTTTATAGATGCCGCCCGGTGAGCGGCGGAAGGAAAAGGAGAACGGCCCACACGGCATGCTCGCATTATACGCCGATGGCTCCGACGTCGACTCCACACATTGCGGCGGTAGGGAGAGTGAGAGAGAGGGGAAGTTAAAGAGGTAGAAAGAAAGAAGGAGGGAGAGAGAGCGAGAGAGAGAGCGAGAGAGGGAAATAAGGAGAGAGATAGAGAGGGAGAGACTGTAAGAAAATGAAAAAGAGAGTGTAAGAGGTAGAGAAAGATAGAGAGTGAGAGATACAGAGGAAGAGACTAAGAAACGGTGAGAAACGACCGAGAGAGAGAGAGTAAGAAAATGAAAAAGAAAGCGTGAATGATAGAAAAAAGAGAGAGAGAAAGAGAGAGAGAGAGAGAGAGAGAGAGAGAGCAGGAAAGGAAGAAAAAGATAGAGGGTGAGAAGTGACAGAGAGAGAGGAGAGAGAGAGAATACGCTGACGAACGTTAATACCTCAAGCTGGAATTTACACGGCCGCTCCGGACGCCCACTGCGAGGAGAGCCGAGTTTCCGCGAGCGGATGGATACGGGAGGATCTGTGACCGATGGTGGATTGGATGGAAGAGAGAGAAGGAGGATTGGTGGAAGGACGGAGAGAGGGAAGAAAAAGGTTTTATACCCTCTCCGGAGGGGAATAATCAGTTGGAATTGAGCGTTTAATGGATTGTATTTTTAATAGTTTCGAGGGCATCCAGATATTATCGTTGGTTAGCTAAGAATAAGGTTGGGATCAGAGAGGAAGGAGGGCTAGGTGAAAGCACAAAGAGTAAGAGGGAAGGAAAGGGTTTTGCACCCTAATCAAATAATGACAGGAAATAATCAGTTGAAATAGAGCTTTTAACGAATAGTTTTGGGTGTAACCAGACATTATCGTTGGTTACTTAATAATAAGAATAGAGAGAAAGAAAGGAGAGGATAGGTAAATGAACAGAGGGGGAGGGAGAAGGAAAGTGTTTTCCATCTTAATCGGAGAAAGTCAGGAAATAATCAGTTGATATTGGATTGCATCCAGACGTCATCGCTGCTTGCCTAACAATAAGGAAGAATCTGGAATTTGGATCTTTAGCAGAATTACGTTCTATGTCCGTGAGTGCCATCCATTCATTCTGGAATTCTTATTCCTTTGGCACGCTTATTCCTCGTCATGCATTATCGCACTTCATTAAATGCATTGTCTGCGGATCGTGTGCGTGCGTGCGTGCGTGCGTGCGTGCGTGCGTGCGTGCGTGCGTGCGGATTCATGAGCGTAACAACCTACCTGAACTCGCATTATCGTAGCGCGACACGTTTCTCGGATTAGAGGGGAGTTGCTCAATGCGTTCTGGTCGCCTAAATCGTACCTTTTCAATTTTCTCCGGAGTAAATTGGTATAAGTGGCCCCCTAATGGCGAATGAATGAAGTAAATGACGTAGGGCTGTAGACAAAAAGGCGGCTTCAACCGAGTATTGTGATAGAGAGAGTGAAAAGAAAAGTAAGTTTGAAATTTTACTCTACATGATTAGTCTAAAAATATTTGATTTAACGCATTATATATGTTTTGAACTACACGAGATGCTGGTTTCAGTATACAGATCTAAACATTAGTCATCACCAAAAAAATATCCTGTTTAATAAATATGAAATAAATAACGAAATTCGGTAAAGGATAGATTCTTTAACAGAATTCTTAAATTCTGCGCAGAATGTGCGGACGGCCATAATGCGTAATGGCGGCAAGTAGTCTTCCGGCGCCATCGTTTAACCGTTTCCGCCGTTTGTTCATCATCCGTTCATCTCCTCATCTGTTCATCTGTTCATCGTCTGTTCATCGATGCCGACGATCTACACGACTCTTCCAGTCTCCCTCCGAGAACTCCGAACTTACGGAGTGCCTTTTTTGCCGACGCATTTACGCGTTCTGCGCAGTACGCGCAAGTTGCGACGGCCTTTTCCGTTTTTAGCGAGAGTCCCGGCATAAGGACTTGTTTGTCGCCGCTTTATCTGACCATCGACACGCTTTTTTCACGCACCCTTTCCCTGATAATCGTCGGCGAGCGTTACGATTTTTATCGAAGTGCCTGCGTTTTCGAATACTGAACCTAATTGACTGTAAGCGCGCACGCACAGTATAAACGCCTCGTCGAAAGAATAAGCATTGCAAGAATCAACCTCTAAATTAATATGTCCCGAAAACTTATCCTAATCCTTCGGATTCAGTCCACGTCAGCAAGTTAAATAAGTGCAGACAACACTTATCCAAAAATACGACATTATCAGAACTAACCCTAGATGCATCTATATATCTTGTAAGATAATTATTGTAAAAATTGCGAGATTCAACTTATAAATTCCTATTTTCCGAAAATTTATCCTAACCCCCCGAATTCAGTCCTTTATGTCAGCGAATCAGTACAGACAACGCTTATCCAAAAATTCGTCAGCACGAGAACTAACCCTAGATACAACTACCTATCTTCTAAGGTAATCATTGCAAAAATTACAAGATGCAACTTATAAATTCCTATTTCCCGAAAACATACCCTAACCCTCCAAATTCCATAATCTCAGCAAATTAAATCAGTGCGGACATCACTTACTCAAAAATTCGACACTACCACACCTAACCCCATATACAACCACCTATTTTCAAACATAATCTTATTCAGTCTACTGATCAGTGCCGAACAGTCCAGATAAGCTTGCGTTTTTCCCTGCCTGAATTTCAATTCGCTACGACCTTCCACACCCCCCCCCCCCCTCCCCAGTTCCCGCGCTAGAGTCTAGAGCGAGACTCGGGAAAAAATAAAACTGAAAGGGGAAGCCTCGCGACTCGTTATTCAACGGCTCGGAAGACGAGGAGCTCGCTCGCGAGCTTGGCTTGCCAGCAGGTACTTTAATATTATCGCGAGGGAGTGCACGCCATGCCCGATGTGGAGTTGTGTTCTCGAGACTACTCTCTTTCCGGTATTGGAGAGCACGAGACACGCTCGCCGGCGACTGCTTTCTACGTTTCTACGTTTCCACTCGACATCGACGCTCGTCTGTCACGGGAAATCCACGCTAGGCCGTCTGTCGCTGATTTTGTAACGGATAAAACTCTATCTTTAGACCTGCGCCTCGTTTGACGCTCCGCGTCGCTGCCGCTTTCTAGGTTAGGTTCGCGTCGGTGGCTTGGACGGGGATTAAAGGAGTTTTGGCAGTTGGGTTTGGTGTGCGGAGACTGATTCAACTGTGGTGACTGTGGTGATGGTCGGGGGGAGGTTTGTGTTTTTATTTATGTAATATGGGGGTGGGCTATGGGAAGAAGACATTTTGGATTGCCGTTTAGTTAGAGATTCATGGTCAGAAGGGCTGTGGAAATCGTTGTCATTAAGTTTGAATGCGAATGTTTGGATCGGTGCTTTCAAAGGGAAAGATGTTAGAAATTATCATTGGCCTATTGTAAATTGGCATAGATTGATGGAAATTAGAAATTAAAACGTAACATGTACTTACATGGTCCAGGTTTGATCGCCTGTTATCAGTACAGCTACCATAAACGTAATTAATACAACATAGAAAATAAATTAAGTATCATAGATTTACAGAAGCAAAATTTCCCGCGATATATTCTTTATTATGGTCCCACCCAAATCCCAATATTTATTATTCCAAACGAAGCTGAGCAACCTAAAAACAGCTAGCAGCATCATAATTCTTCTATTTCTCTGCTTGTATCTTAAAATTTTCATCCCTCTCCAACATCAGCCACCCTCCATCAGTACTCTCATCATAAAAATAATATAATCGACAGAAAATAGAAATCCAAACAAACCCTGACTGTACACAAGCAAAACGTGACAGATTGTACTCCCAGTCCAGTACTTCACCTCTCCCTTTTCAAAACAACGCTGAACAGCCTCGAAAACATCTAGCAGCACCATAATTCTTCTATTCTTTTGCTTGTATTTTAAAATTTGTATCTCTCTCCAAGATCAGCCACCCTCCATCAGTATTCTCATCACGCAAAATTAATATAAACGACGGAAAATAGAAATAAACTAATCATTACAGAAGCAAAACGTGACAGATTGTACTCCCAGTCGAGTACTTCACCTCTCCCCTTTCAGAACGACGCTGAACCGCCTCGAAACATCTAGTACCACCGTAATTTCTCTACTCGGCGAAAGTCGATCGACTTCCCCAGCCTCGCAGCTCGAAAATTCCCGTCTCTCTCCAACTTTGGCCACCCTCGGCTCGCTCTCGCCGCCGCCGTACGACACGCCGCTTGGCAGTTGCAGTCGGTGTCGTAGGAGAGGATGGCAGTTGCTTGGGGTGGCGCGAACTGACGAAGGGGGAAGTGTGACGGTAGCCAAGTCCTCATTAGCGCATTCCGCTGCGACGCCCGCGACTCAAAGCGTCGTAAAAACGGCTGAGATGTAGCGAGACCGAACTCGAAGAAGGGCGGCGGGGTGAGAGGGTGGGAGGGGGGGGGGGGGAGGGAAGGAGAGGGAGACAGAAGATGTCGAAGTCGGAGAGAGAGGGCGAGCGCGGAAGCGGAGGAAGTCGGAGCTTGAGAAAGCTCCTGGTCGGAAGTATCGATTTTGGCGCCGGAATGGAAATCTGACGAACGGTGCGTCGGTCGAAATTCGAAAAATAATTGTTTGGCTAAGGTGTGGAGTGAATTCAGATTCGAAAACTGTAATATGTTCTAGGAAATATTTGACTCTACGCAGCAAATTATTTCTCATGTAATGTGTAATTCCTGTGTTTATTACAATTTTTGGTTGAAAGCATCGATTTGCCACCGGAATGCAAAGATTGGAAAACAAGAATAAAATTGCCTAGGGGTTGAGTGGCTTCAGGTCTGGAAGAAAAAATTTGTTGAAGATTGTTGAAAAGATTTCTCATATAAATTGTAATTAACGAGTGTACCACAATTTTCAATTAGATTCTATCTGCTTTCTTAAGAATTTGCGTTTTTACGTTGTATATTAAGGGTGAGAAATCCATGTCTCTGAAGATCGATTCACTTCCCGTGCGCGACAGGGTTCTTTGGTTCTCTCCCCCCCCCCCCCCCAATTTTTTGTTCCGAACAAGCAAAGCGTCCACCCGCTACGGCCTCCGTCTATTCCGAGCTTGCAGACGCGAGCTTTCGCGCGATCCGGTTGCAAACTGCGGCGGCGTTGTGTCGATTCTCGGAAAGGGATATACATTACGACTAGGCAGGTTGAAATTCCGCTGCTCGAAATTTGGCGACTCCAAAGAATCGCGGTAGACTCCCGTAGAACACGAATTCCTGTAATGAATGTAAGACTACCGAATTTAATATTGCCCTCATGCAATACTTCCTTGCCCAACGCATTCTATAATAAACTGTATGAATACATTTCAAAAATTACATTTTTCAAATAGGTGGCCATCGAAGCGGAAATGGTTAAACGATGGCGCCGGAAGATCACTTGCCGCCATTACGGATTATGGCAGTCCGCACTTTCTGCGCCGAATTTAAGAAAATATTCAAGAATCTATCCTTTATCAAATTTTGTTATTTATTTCTTATTTATTAAACAGGATATTTTTTGGCCATCTTACGTGTCATAATCGTTAACATACTAACTCGTAATTTTGTGTTATAAATCAATAAATGATATATGCTCTTAGTTAACTGTTTTAACCTATCAACTGCAAATTTTTATTTTCATTTTTTGACCGTATAAGTTACATATATGCAAAACGGTTGCGTAACAGTATAATTAAATATATTCCAAAATCCTCAAATGAGGATTGTGGCAGCTAGTGGGTTAAATAACTTCGAATTTTTCGTGTTATTAGAGGGAAGTTCTCTTACAGGGCGTAAGACGCGAATCGTGTTACACTGAAGTCTACTCTACGTATTTCGCGCGAGGTCGTTAGGGCTGACGTTGAGGATCGTGCACGAATGTCGAATGTGCATTCCCGACAGTTGTACAATGAGGCGAAAGTGTGAAAGGGACGGAATTCACTTTGTAGCGAGACTTCTTCCAGCGGCCGCTTCCTATCTCCGCAAATCAGTCGGATTTCGCGGGCCTTGCGAAATTTTTAAGAGAATTCATCGCTAACGAGTTCGTTAAATTCTCCCGTCGATTTATCGTACTGCCACGGTACGCGTGCATTAGATGAAATGCACGTAAGACGGTCGATTTTTGTACCTTTTTCGTTGGCTCAGAGACAGTAATTTTTACGCTCTCTAATTTTCAGAGCTCCGCTTCCACCGTTATAATTACAGAATTGTAACTGCTTTTGATCTTCCCTCCTTCTTTTGGCTCTAGTTATCTCTCGTCAGTTCTTCCAGATTAACGACTGAATATTTCTCTGGCTACCGGTGTCCGATTCTACCATTACTTAAACTACCGTTACTTCTCAGTTCGTCCAGTCAGTATCATTACTTTTATCATTTCTGATAGATTCTACAACGAAGTACAGACAGCTTTCACTATGATTACCTCGAAAGGGTCTAGCCGTGTTACAATGCAAAAAGTGCCCCTAAACCAAATGAGACGTGTCATACGCCATTCGATAGCTTATGGAAAAAGAAACATTTTTGGAGATTGGAAATCCGAAATCTCAACTGAGGGGGTAGTTATAGACAAAAATCAAAAATATGTTTCTTGCCCAATCATTTTTACTCCAGTGGATAAAAAAATTTGAAAAAATTCACGAACGTATCGGCTAACGGTGTACACGTTACAGAATTTTTTCAGATTTTTTGGTTGAAAAACTGAGCTGTAAAAAATTAATAAAAAATTTTTTTTTTGAAAAATGGCAATTTTTCATCGAAGAAGTAAAGTCTCCACTTTTATATTTTTTGTATAGGTACCTATTGTGAATACTAACATACTGAATTTTTTTCAGATTTTTTGTAAACCTGCGCCGTTATAAAAAAAATTAAAAACCGATTGTCCGGTTGCTTTTTGCGTGCCCCACCTATTTGTACAGTAGATCTTTGCATTTTTCCCAATCCACAAGTGTATTATGCAATGTGTAACGCTGCTCGAAGTCTAGAATTGGCGCAGGAGTTGATAAAGCCTTAAAATAGCAAATCATGGAAATTGCGACCAGTACGTTATATTCCAAAGTGTAAACCGAAATTCCAATGGCACCGGTGTGTACATTTTTACGCAAGTTCGAATCCTTATAGGGTTATCTGTTTTTCACACATATTACTTTTTATTCAGAATTTAAAAATACATTGTTCTAATTAATGCTTACCCTCATACGTCGTAAAATCACATGGTTTTTTTAGTTATGCAACATACTATTTTCAAGCACTTGTGTGCTATTGTTTCTTTTCATTATCTTTTAATTTTTAGCAAGGGTTAACAATTCTTAATTATAATTAGTGATAACATCCGTGTTTATTGATTGAAAAGGTTAGAGTAACTGCGATATTTTTGATCTCATGTCAATGTAGATATGAATACTGTGCCTAATATAATCCGTACGTTTTGATAACGCAGTTTATCCTCTTCAGGGAAGAAATAAATTGACTCTGTAATTTAAAGTACATTGTTTTAAAAAGATTATTTGATAGAAAAAGTATTTGGAACATAGATACGGGTATTCACCATTTATATTTAGCATAGATACTTATCTTTAAAGAGTAATAATCACGTATATATAAAGCGACATGACATCCTCAGTGCAGAATTTTGTTGTATCCTCCAGTGTCCTGTGAATTATATAGTTATTTATATATTCTAGTGTTGAGCGTATACCTATACAGTTTTTGTTCTGATAATACTTATCTTTTCGATCGTTGGCGGCATAAAAAGATAAAGTAAATGCAAAACTTTTAATCTTCATCACTGTCCTCATTAATAACTGGTACTATGTTGTCGCTGTTAAATATCCTACTTAATATTTCGGCTGGTCGTACAATCGGTGACAGATACCTTGCATGTGACAAATAATAAATTATTGCTGCTGTATGCGAACAGCATCCGACGGTACGATTGCCATTCGCACATTGACAACAATATCGGCGAATTCCAGAACAACCTATTGAATGTGGCACGTATTCTATGTAACATCTGTATACTTTATTATTAATATGTCTTGACTTCACTTCGAATTTAATAATGTTTTCCTGATCTTTTAAGTAACGGAAGTTAATATTGTTTTCAGCTCCATCATTTCTGCTAAATAAGAAACTGCCTGCGATAATTGATACGATCCAGTGAAAAGAATTTTTAGATCCCTCTCCGTCATATCAGGAAAATCGGGTAACTCTGTGGCTGAAATTGGTCTAAATGGAACTTTTCGAATATTCCATCGCTGAAGATCGACCTCTAATGATAATGAATTTTCAATTGTTTGATTCGACATTATTTTGTCAACTATTTCGTCAATCATCCCTACATCTGAATGTAGCCGTTTACCGAACGTGTTTTGTAAAAAACAAGCGATTTTACGACGTATGAGGGTAAGCATTAATTAGAACAATGTATTTTTAAATTCTGAATAAAAAGTAATATGTGTGAAAAACAGATAACCCTATAAGGATTCGAACTTGCGTAAAAATGTACACACCGGTGCCATTGGAATTTCGGTTTACACTTTGGAATATAACGTACTGGTCGCAATTTCCATGATTTGCTATTTTAAGGCTTTATCAACTCCTGCGCCAATTCTAGACTTCGAGCAGCGTTACACATTGCATAATACACTTGTGGATTGGGAAAAATGCAAAGATCTACTGTACAAATAGTTGGGGCACGCAAAAAGCAACCGGACAATCGGTTTTTAATTTTTTTTATAACGGCGCAGGTTTACAAAAAATCTGAAAAAAATTCAGTATGTTAGTATTCACAATAGGTACCTATACAAAAAATATAAAAGTGGAGACTTTACTTCTTCGATGAAAAATTGCCATTTTTCAAAAAAAAAATTTTTTATTAATTTTTTACAGCTCAGTTTTTCAACCAAAAAATCTGAAAAAATTCTGTAACGTGTACACCGTTAGCCGATACGTTCGTGAATTTTTTCAAATTTTTTTATCCACTGGAGTAAAAATGATTGGGCAAGAAACATATTTTTGATTTTTGTCTATAACTACCCCCCTCAGTTGAGATTTCGGATTTCCAATCTCCAAAAATGTTTCTTTTTCCATAAGCTATCGAATGGCGTATGACACGTCTCATTTGGTTTAGGGGCACTTTTTGCATTGTAACACGGCTAGACCCTTTCGATTTTCTCCTTGAATCACTCCTTGAAATTTGAAAATTTGTTCAATTTCGATTGATCTTTATTCAACCCTTTCGCTACGGCGGTTCAGTCCGAAAGTGTGCACATTGCGCGTGGATAGTGTATTTTCGAAGAAAAGGGATTTTTCTTTAAAACAATATACTCATAACATCTACGTAAGATTTAAACATATTTAATAGGTAAAAAAAATCTCATTAACAATTAAAAATACGAAGAAATAATATATAATGTAGAGTAATAAAATAAAACACGATATACAATATATAGTGATTAATAATTTAAGTCCGTATGGTATATTTAAAAACACGAATGCACAACCCAACGTCACATTCCTGGCATTGACATCGAGATTCTCGTCACTTATCGTTTTTTGTACAAACGACATACTTTCGTATGTCGGCATGTCGGATATATCCGGCGTTCGGCTCCGCAGGTTATCACGTGGGTGACGGATATATCCGTCGATCGGAGCGAAAGAGTTAATTATAGGATAAGAACAACGCAATAACTTATAATATTAAAGATTGCAACCCGTAAGGGTGACAATAAAGAATCATACATACATACATACATACAACTTGTAATATTATCATCATACTGCTTTTTCTTCTCTCTTTCGCATCTCTCGTTCGCTCTCTATCTTTCTCCAACGTACCCTGCATCTTACAATTTCAATCTCCCCCTTCTTGGCCCTCTTCCTGTTATCCCCACTTGTCCTCTTCCCTTCTTCCAGTCCCGCGCGCACTTTTGCCTCTTATCCATCTTATTCTGCATCTGCCGCTCCGTCTCTCTCCGTTCGGACCTCTTCGTCCCTCCCATTGAGCGCTTCTGCTCGCTCGCCGTCCGCTTCTGTTCCTCCCGTTCCTCACCTCGCAGCCTCGCCATAAATCACCGGGATCTCTCCGTGCGACGTCGCCGACTTAGTTACGAGATCGTGCTCGAACGCACTTCGATCTAGGAAGCGGAATCCGGACTCGGCGGACTCCTCTCTTAATGGTGGGCGGATATAAATACTGGCGCGTGGACGGGGAGCGTACCGGCAATTGGGAATGAGCGGATGGGGAACGTCAAAACACGGGGTGTCGTCGGGAATTATGTTTTGCGCCGGAGATCGTGATTCGTGAAATGATCCGCGATTCGACTCCGTGCGTCGTATTTCCGACTCTGTGATTCGAACGATCTCTGTATTGGCGAGATTGGAGGATGATCGTACTTATTGTTAGATTGAAGGAGAAAGAGTTTCCGGGGTAATCGTAGTGAAAGATGTTCGTACTTCGTTGTAGGGGAATTATTAGAAGTGGGAACAGTAATTTTTAGATTTGGGATTCGGACGATCGTTTCTTGACGCCCGCGAGATTGAAGGATGATCGTACTTCGATTTGAAAGAAGAGCTTGACAAAGAGACAGAAAACTGGAGAAGCAGATAGTTATGCTATGCTATTTTACTGATAAGGACCAGAAATGGTCATCGAACAAAATGAATAATACATTGTTAATCAAAGTTTATCCCTTACACAAAAATATGAGTTTTACATTTCCCAACAGAACCGAAATTACTCTCTCGCCAAGCTGACAGATAAAGACTGCGAAGCAAATATAAAAATCGGACAAGTACACCCAACGCAACATGGACCGAACAGGAGAATAGGACAGTAAACACGAGAAACCGAGAGAGACAGAAAATCACAAATATCGCAAGACGAACGAAGAGTATTGGTTTGACAGCAAAGTATTTTCTGTTTTGAAACATAGCGTCCACTTTTTTACTGATAAAGACAGAAATGGTCATCGAACAAAATGAATAATACATTGCAAATTAAAGTTTATCCCTTACACAAAAATATGAGTTTTACATTTCCCAACAGAACCGAAATTATTCTCTCACCAAGCTGACAGATAAAGACTGCGAGCAAATATAAAAATCAGACAAGTACACCCAACGCAACATGGACCGAACAGGAGAATAGGACAGTAAACACGAGAAACCGAGAGAGACAGAAAATCACACGCGTCGCGAAACGAACGAAGAGCCACCGAGAGCCGAACGGAACGAAAAGATAAGAGGAAAAAAACAAAAGTGAACAAGAAGAAACGAGCGAGGAAAGACGGGAGACGCTGTTCGTCAGCGAGGCTCCTCTCGTCGGCAGGGCTTTAAATTCATGTAGCGTGAGAGTGTTTATAAATACGGGAGGCCGGGTGGATTTGTCAAGCGGCGCGCCTCGTTTCATTCTTCGTCGGAGGGAACGAAAGGGGCTGGAGGGGAGCTAAAGAGGGGTGGCGCTGGAAGGGGAGAAGAGGGGGGAGAATGGCGGCGGACACGTGTTACGATCTCGCTGGGGAAAGTATTGCCCGTTCAGTCCGTGTTTCCTTTTTTTTTTTTCCCCCCGAGTCCTTCTCCTAGCATCATGATCCTTGCGGCCGGAAACTCGTTAACGCGCTAAGGACGTATGACGGGGATCCTGGCAGGATCCTCGAAACGGCAAGGATACGCGGGCGCGACATTTAATTGCGCGCTAATTGTTTCGATTCCTCTTTGCTCGGAGGCGGCGGTCGGCTACGGGGTGAAAAGTTTGGAAAATGCGTGGCGAAGGCTCGTCCCGGCGACTGTAATTCCACTAATTGCCGCTGATTGTTTCCTTAACTCGCTGCGGTGGAGGGGGAGGGGTGGCTGAGCGAATTATGTTGGCGGCGATGGGTTGATTAAGTTTTATTTTCGTTCGACAGTCTGGTGCGATGCGTAACGCTGATTAAAGAAATATGGTGATACGGTGAAGAGATCGTTTTTAATTATGCTTGCTATGGTAGCTAGGCGAAAATTAATGACAAATAAGTTTTAGTGAGCGACGCTGAAATTGACGGTAGATCAGTAATTTTGTATTGTATCGACTTGAGATGATTTTACAATGTATCATGATTTTCGAGACTGTCAAATTGTAGACCAGTGGCCATTTTGATAATTACCACCCGATACGCGTTTTCGATACATGACAGTGAGGTAATTTCGGAATTTTGAATGGACGGTTTGATTTGATTCTCGGCAGAATTTGGATGATATTGGGGAACAATGATCGGTAAGAATGGGCCGGGGAGGGGCGGGGGGGGGGGGGGGGGGGTGATGAGCGCGTTTAATTATAAATCTGATGATGGGCGGAGTATCCGGTATTTATGGGAGGGTGTTGGCACTTTTATGAAAACAAGGTGCGCGTCGATGATGTACGAAGATGGATTTGTGGTAGGCGGACACTGACGATGACACGTTCCGTCGGCCGGGCCTTTGCCTCCGCTGCTTCACTATAATTAGTCAACGAGGACTTTCCCTGGCGCGACTCCGAAAAGGAGTATCGCGCCAATTTTACGTCGCGCGAGAGGATCCTTCGTGATTAATTGGCTGTCACGCTTTTTTTTATTCTCACGGTCCTGTACCTTTTACTGACTTTCCGCTCGAGTCAATAACCAAAATCTGTTAAATTCAACGAATCGCGACACAAATACAATTAGTAGGAAGTATACCGATTTTAATTATGAACATTGTAAAATTTGTAAAGTTTCCGCTTTCTTAAGGCGTGTACCGAACGATCTTTTATATTGCTAAATATTTTAGTGATCTCTTAATAGTGTCAGGAGCAAAAATCTTTCGCATACAAAAAAATTCGGGAAGAAAGTAATCAAAATTCTGCAATCTTAATAGCATCGAGCGTACGATATTCAAATATTACACAGCGAAAGACTGTTTGTATTTGCGTTGCTTATCTTCTGGACGACGTGGCAACGTGCTAAACTGCTTTCCCACCCTATCGATTACGACGTATCAACCGGCAAACGTTTACATTATACCAACACCCCCCCCTGGTCCCATGAGCATTCAAGGCCGATGGTTTTTAATGCGACCCACCCTCGGCGAAGGGGTGGGAGGGGCAGCCGGCCAGATCGAAGTTTACTTGTAAATGTTTGCGGTCGTATTTGTTCGACGTAAGCCAGTTTGACGCATCGTTGCTTCGATTCGGATACAGAAGTGGCTGGCGAGGGTAGCCGAAGGGGTGGCCGAACAATGCGTCATGATTACACAACCCCTTCGATCGAGAGGGCTTAGATGCCTGTTGGGTACCGGCTTTCCGAGCCGTGGCAGAGCGGAGGCTGCTCGTTAGTCGTCTACATTTATCTTATCCTGCCGCGCTCGCTGCTTATTTCGCAAGATGCTTCCGGAACGGGTGGCCAACCTACGGCAATTGTGGAATAGGATGCGCGAAGGGTGGAAAGATCAACACGGCGATACGTCTGAGAAGTTTTTGGAAGATGTCGCTGATAAGGTAGAATTTGCTCGCCATAGTCCGCTATCATCGTTATGTACAAATATATGTATTGTAACACTCTTTCGGAGGCGTCGAATCTGCGCAAGAGCCCGTACTATAAATGTGGATGCATTAAATATCTTTCACGGGCGTCGCATTTGTGTAAGAGCCTGTACTGTATATGAGGATGCATTAAATATCATGAAAAATTGACAAATAAATATCATTCGTAGGCATCGAATTTGTGTAAGAATCTTTTTCCGTGAATGAGGATGCATTAAATAAGTTTCAGAGGCATCGAATTTGTGCAAAAGCCTGTACTATAAATAAACGAGCATAAAATATAAAAATTTCATACAAAATTGACAACTAAAGTCTCTCTGCAAATAGTGAAAATATACTGCCTACGTCGCAATCTATCCAATTCCGACACATTGTCGGGAAAGCTGTTACCCTGACGCTTTGTCCGGAACAAAATCTACTGTCACGAAGCCAATATAACCCCAACATTCGTTCCCACATATCCGAACACGACCGGCGATCACATCTTCATTCACGCCGACTGGCCCGAACAATAACGGGGCCCGTGTCAAGTTTCCACCGTCTCCCAAGGAATTCATTTCCCTGGAAAGGGCCCACTCGATCCCACCCTCGAGCGTCCTCGCTCCTCCGGGTCGATGATTTACAAAAAAAAAGAGAAAAAAATTCCCCATCCTAACGCCCGGTCGTAAATTAATCCGCGCTCGCCTTAACAATGTCCAGCGCCTTCCTCGTGGACGAGCGAAGATTCGAGTGCATAACAGCTCGTAAACACCGTTTCCTTGTTTCACGTGACCCCATTGAGGAAGGACTCGATGAGAGGTGGGGGGGGGGGGGGGGGGAGAAAAGATGGGCTGAAAAATGACGGGCGGAGAGATAGGGTGAAGGAGTGACCAAAGGCAGCGCCTTCCGAAAAACACGAGACCCGTAGCATTCGATTTCGTATAACGATGTAACAAAGTGCCGAGAGTTTTATCACTTTATTGGTTTACGGCCAGAGAGTCCCCGTAACAGAATCCACGCTTCGTTTCGTCGATATTCTCTCTCTCTCTCTCTCTCTCTCTCTTCTCATCTCGAGCATAGACCGAGTCCACGGACGCATTCCGCGGAATAATAACTTAGAGGATTTCGTACTGGGGCCCCGCGGGGCCATATAACCGTCGTAAATTTCGAAATCCGTGACGGTTACGAGATAGGCGCCTCGATCTTAAGGACAACGTCGGAAATTGAGAGGTTAGGTCGGCCGGTTTTGTAATGGTCGCGACCGATTCGGCGTATCACGATCACGACGTACGTCTCTCTCCCGATCTAACGAGGGATCCTTTCGTTAACTGCATCGTAGTCGATTAACTCATAAACCGAACGCTCATTTTTTTCAGCGGTCGGCGTGTGGATCCGTCGATTTTAAGCGCTGCGATATAAATTCTGACTGTGTGAAAATAATGTGTGTAGTTGTCACTGGGTATGTTGCGATTTCTATATTTTTTCCGGACGAGGACTGAGGAGAACTTAAATTTTCTACGAATTGGAGTCAAACGAATATTCGAGCGTCATATGACTGGATAATATAATTTTAATAGACAGTTAATTATCATCTCAGAACAATGTATAACAAATTATAAGCATGTTTAAGTTCATAAATACCGATCAAATAATCAGAATTCAAATACATGTATATAAAATTGTATATATATTTTATGAAAATAATTGAAAATAATTTAACAATATGTAAGTATATATTGAAAACAATACATATTTATTAAAAAAACAATGAATCAAAGATCAGAAGTACATTATACAAGACCTTCCTATTCCAGCACCGAACGCCTAAATTAAAAATTCTAGCAGCCTACCGATCAAGATACCAATCCAATCCGTTCGCAAACCTAACAATAACCAGCAGCAACATTCGGCTTCTCGCTAGGAGGGGGAGTGGGGAGGGGGAGGAGGGGGTCAAGGATACGTAATCGGCCGATGAAGCTCTGCGCTGCCGGCAACTCTCTCGACCGGGAGCCGCGTACTCGCCGTACGGATCGCGCTAATTGTCTCGAGAGCTTAGAGTGTTACGTGCGATGTTGAGCGTGACCCCCCCCCCCCCCCCCCACCCTGCCCGTGCCCGGCCGGGGCTGATGTACGATTTCGTGGCGATATTAATTGCGCCGCTAACAGCATCCGCCTTTTTACCCCCGGCTGCGCGCCGAGGATGCGCGGGCCCGTGTAAGAGGAGAGAATTATTGCCACAGGAAATTCAATCAGTGCGCGCTCTATCTACCGCCTAGGCGAGGCGAGGCCAGATATTCGCACTGATTGCGCTGTCCTCGGCGAGGCACTGCCGGCGGATCGCACAGTTTTCAAACGGCGAGCGAGCTCCGCCAACGAGAACGTCCACTCGCCGGCGAAGGGAATTGGTGGGAAGACAATGGGGAGGTGGGAAGTGTTTACTGCCGGAGTGTCGCGGATGTTTACGGGGTGTTACGCCGGTTGGACTGAAGAAGATGAATAAAGGTTGGATATGAGAAAGTGCTTCGAGAAGGATTGGACGGAATGAATAGATTTGTTAGCTTTCGTGAGAATGGATGCGGTCGTTTGAAAGCGGAGAATTAAGGAAATAGTTGAAGAAGTACATTGCAGGAGGAATATATTAATGAATGATCGTGTAAATGGTAATGCATGTGATCCTGTAGGACGATGGAAAAGTAACGAAAAATATTGAATGTAGAGACCATGGCCAACGGAGATAAAGCGAAAAGTTAAGAAAATAGTTGAAGAAGTACATTGCAGAAGGAATATATTTATGAATGATGGTGTAAATGTTAAAGCATGTGATCCTGTAGGACGATCGAAAAGTAACGAAAAATATTGAATATAGTGACCATGGCTAAGGGAGATAAAGCGAAAAATTAAGACAATAGTGGAAGAAGTACATTGCAGAAGGAATATATTAATGAATGATGGTGTAAATGTTAAAGCACGTGATCCTGTCGGACGATGGAAAAGTAACGAAAAATATTGAATATAGACACCATGGCTAAGGGAGATAAAGCGAAAAATTAAGAAAATAGTTGAAGAAGTACATTGCAGAAGGAATATATTAATGAATGATGGTGTAAATGTTAAAGCATGTGATCCTGTCGGACGATGGAAAAGTAACGAAAAATATTGAATATAGAGACCATGGCTAAGGGAGATAAAGCGAAAAATTAAGACAATAGTGGAAGAAGTACATTGCAGAAGGAATATATTAATGAATGATGGTGTAAACGTTAAAGCATGTGATCCTGTAGGACGATGGAAAAGTAACGAAAAATATTGAATATAAAAACTATGGCCGAGAGATTCACACCGTTCAAGTGTCAAGACCACTTACCTGGCCTTGCGGCCACGGTGGGGTGCCACCCCTTTGGGCAGAGTGTGTGCCCAACAAGCGTAATTACGCGAGAAATTGATAACATCGATATTGCCGGTATCAGTTCGATCACCCTTCGATTTTCATGCCGTATCGACGCATCGCCATCGATGCGTTCTCCTCCCTTCCTCGCCTCCCTTATTTTTTCCGGTCCTTCCCGCTCTATTCAGAAGGGGTGAGAATGGCCGGCAGAGGGGGGGGGGGGAGGACTCGAAAGGATTGTGGAGAGTCGTGCACTTCGTTAACGCGGTCTCTCGCCTGAGAATATGGATTTTTTTCACTCTCCTTATTGGCAGGCTCGCTGATCGAGTCGCTGGGAACGTGACGGGATCGACGATTGGCCGGGAAGATTTGACGATCTTTTTGTGATAAGCGATCGCGCGCACAATGAGTACGTTAATTATATCTTTTCGATCCTGAACTTAAAATATCTCGGATCAATTGAAAAGGAATAACGCTCTTTCTTGTTACTGGTGCGAATATAATAATGGTTACACCTGGGCATGCCTTACAAGTTTTTCTGTAGCCAAAAGTTGAAAGTCAACAGAAAAAAAAAATCAGCTGGCCGTTTCTCGAAATTCCCATTATTTCGTGAGGTACGCTCAAAAATTAAAACAAAAAACTGAAAAAATCTGAAAAGATCTGAGAAAAATATTGTATTCCACGATACATAATAATGTATAATTTTCCCAAATAAATATCTAGCCGACCAGCTAACAATACACAATCATATATCAAATAACAATCTGAATTTCTCCTGAGCCCTGTGGCCAAATTAAAAAAAAATCATGCTTCCATCCGAAAGTCACGATTCGAATCGAAATTCGGCGCACGTTCATTGGCGAGAGCTTAATTGCCTTCGTCGGCAATTAGTCCTGGCGGCCGGATACGATCTATCCACGGTAGAAAACTTCTCGTCTTACGTCCACCGCGGAAGATTCATCCGAGTCAGTCACCATGGACGAAATTGCGGAAAAAGTGAGCCGGCCCACAGGGACTCGTCCTTTTTTCTCCCCCCCCCCCCCGCTCACCCCCTTCCACCGCTGGTGCAAAGTCACGGCCGACGTGAAATTCATATTGCGCTCGTTATTTCACTCAGATTTTTATCGATGCCCGCGCGATTCGCGCCGCTCGTTTGTCAAGCTAATTCGACGAGAGTCACTTATCTGACGTGAGACGTGTAATTTTTATATCGCCTCTCATTTTTATGTACGAGCCCGGGCACCGTAAAGAGAATTAGAAAATCCTCCGATAAAAAGTATCTCTGCTACAGCAGAGAAAATAAGAATGTAAAGGCACTGCGGTGCGTAACAAGGTATGTATATACTCTGCCAATAATGTATAATGGGAGCTTAAAAAACGGTCTTATTGCTTAACCGTTTAAATATATCAAATCTTATACCCTTTTCGGCCAGTTTGATCGAATGAGACTTGAAAGGGAAAAATTACAGATCAACAAATTTTGTCGTTTCGTCCTGGTTCCACTGACGGACTCATCGGTAGGGCAGGATTGTATACAATGTATACATGTATAAGTATAATCATATCATAGCGGCCAGTCAAACGAGACATTAGAGAAGAAAAATTGTAAAATAAAGAATGTTATCGTTTCATCCTGGATCCACTGACGGACTCGTCAGCAGGACTATGCCAGCGGATTCCGTCCTAGACGACATTGTATTTGAACAATTACGGCTCGTACTCACATATCCTACATCGCACAGAAATCATTCAGCGTTCCAGCGCAATAATATTTGATCATAAGAGTGTGTTCAATCCTGCCTTGAAACTGAATTGACTTCTATCGAAATACAAAGCGAGATCATAACCTCGGAAAGACAAAACGCAAAAAGCTACGAGTGCACGACAAGCCGGGTACTTTAAAGTCCGCAGCCGCTCGTAAGCTCGCGCGGACGTTAGACAAAGGCGACGAGAACCGAGAGCCACTCGGAATTCGGCGTGGCACGGCCACGGTAAGGTCGCGACAGAGAAGGAGAAAGCTCGTTCCTCTGTCCGGGTGCCGGCGCAGGTTTTTCCCACAGTTAATAAAGCTATTAACTTTATCTCGGGTAGCCTGAAACTCATCCGGATAGGTACCCGGGGCACGGTGCCGGGGCCGAAATATAATTCAAGTTGTCGTCTTATCCGCGCGGACATCTACGGGGCAGTGCGAACTATGGGCTTTTAGGTCGACGGTGGGACTTTGGCCTCGCTGGTCGCGTGGCATTTTAGTCTATGGCCAAAAACGAGCCACCGGGACTTGGCAGGCCCCCTCTCCCACTTTCGGCGACCGGGCCACGGAGGATGCGGTAGGTGCCGGCCTTTTGAAGGATTCCACGGCTAAACGCTATCTGATGAGTCCACCCCAATAAGCCCCCTCTCCACTCAGTTCGCTATCCTCCCCCTCACGTTGACCGCCCTTTGTCGCAGGGACAAAGGGAGAGCGATGCTTGCGAAGTTCGCGCAGGTACGGGTTGCCCTTTGCCGACCTGAGTCGATTTACAGGCGGAAGCTGGAGGTATTCTTTTGCAAGAGTTGTTCGCGGATCTAGTAATACTTGATTTAATTGGGTAGTTTATTTTGAAAGTGCTGTAAATCTATGTTTTTCTTAAATGAAATGGTATGCAACTAAAAAGTTTTCAGTAAATTATTCACGAATAATTAATGGACTTGCAGCACTTTGAAAATAAACGGTCCAATATATAATATTACGTAATAATATTATAATCCTATTTTACATCTAACATGGAATCTTTTGGCATTGTTACGTAATCGATTTAGCAGTGAGGAAGCTGTTCGGGTAGGGTTGGAATTAGTTGAAGTACTTTTTGACACTTCACGTCGTAATGCATTCTTACTCCATACGAACGCGTCAGTAAACAAAGTAAAATATACTCGTTGCCTATATGAGGCGAAAATATTTTGACCCGTCGTACGCCCTCAATTCCCGAGCGTGTTTCTCACCCTTCGGCAGGATACCGTCGAATACTACCTCAACTCACTCGGCAGGAATTGCCTTAACTCGGGCACTCAGTTATACGCCGATTATCCGTCGAATTATCAATGGACCCGCGCCGTTTCGCAGTTCTTTGAACCCTTTGAGTCGGCGGAGGGCTCTCTCTTTGGGCGGGCGGGGTCTTTGACGATTTCGCATTCCGGCAAAAATGGTCAGCGCCCGATGTAGGAAGCCGCCGGTGGCACTCGTCCTGGCACTCGTCCTGGAATCTGTAATCCGGCCATTTGCAGGCTGAGCCGTGAAAATGTGTCCTTCTTAAATGTCATTATAGGCGGCCGACGATTTCTTTCTTCTGCCAACACTTTCGTCGATCTCTTTTACTTACGCACTTCTTCCTCCCTTTCTCTCTCTCTCTCTCTCTCTCTCTCTCTCTTTCTCTCTTTCTCTTTCTTCCTTTACTCCGGAATATTGTCGAGATTTCGTTAACGGCAGGATAAGCGGCGTATAATCTTCCGGCGACGTAAGTACTGAGAGTCTGTTACTTCGTTTCGCAGTGAGATATATTCTGAAAGGTCGCCGGTATTACCGAAAGCTGTCGGCATTATCATTCAGAATCAGGATGATTCCGTTGTTGCTCGCTGCATTAAGATTTTGCCGGCGGCCTCTTTCCGCCGAGAATTGAGATTTCCGAGTGGACGGATCTATGGTACTCGCTTCGATCGTTACAGCTGTTACTATTATTTCCTCGTCTTCAACTCCGTGCGAATTTAACCCTCTGCTGCCCGAATGTTTGTTCAGGCTTCGAAAAAAGCTTCCCCAACCTGGAATTAGCAAGAACCCATCCTCAAAACTATTCTAACCCTGAATATTTCTTGAGATGGAAAGGCTTATCCAGCACAAAAGTAGTGTTCCTTTATACACGATATAACGATGATCCGAAATATTTTTTGCGTTGACATTGCAGAGTACTATAGTTCAATCGTTTTATTTGCCGACAAATGTTTATTCAAGACTATTAGCATGTTATGCCCAGAAATCAAATTTAATCGAAGAAAATTGATACATCAGTGTACGTACGTTCATGTGCCTATATTCTTACGCACGAATTAGCACATTAACGTGAAGTATGCAGGATAAACATAATGCGAGGCTCCCGTAAGATCCGCGGCAGGGAAAAAATTGTCTGCCGGACGCGATAAGATCGTCTGGTTAAAACCAAACAAACTATTTTCATTAAATCGACGGGATGCCGGAGGCCACGGGGTAGGAATGAGGCGGACGAAGAGGGAAGAGGGCGGAGGGGTGAGGAGGAAATCTCTCTGCTTGGCGGAACTCGACTGAGATTACCTTTGCGCAAAATAATTCCGTCGGCACTGACACGCTTTACCGCTAGCTGAACTTCATCTGTCGGATTCACGCTTCGATCCGAAACGTTTCGCAGTCAGATTGCAAAAGTTCCCGCAAATTGATCGAATTCTTAACGTTGTCTTATTTCGAAAGTAGCTTCAGTAACTATAGAATGATAAGTATAAATAGTTGATTGGTTTTTGCGAAAAGGGTGACACTCTAGACTGAACATTTTTGCGGAAGAACATAACGCGATAACGCTAAGAAATGAGAACTGATTTTTCGACAAGTTACACAAGCCACGTTGACAATCCAAAATTCATGCAACACGACAATATAATTCTGTGACTACAGGTCACGCGGACACTGTCTACAGTTACACGCTAAAACACGTCTGACTATCCACCGGAGCAACGTTGGCACAGTGAACCGTACCGTTAACACGGATTCACGTAACACCGTGAGAACGTTGCGCGGAAAGCTGTCCAATTTTGAAAAGTGCAGTAGCTCTAGCCCGCGATCCCCCCTGTACGCTCAACGTACCCAGTCCGCGAAGAAGTATACACTCGGAGTCGCTCGCGTGTAGGCATTATATAAAGTAGCGATAAGTTAAGTACAGATAATCATAATGGGCGTGTAGGACGGAACACGGTCGTGCACGGTGTCCAGTTTTGAGTAGCGTAAGAATGGTCATTCCCAGACGAGGCCGGTTATCCGCCTTCTTATCTACCGTCTGCCCCGTAATGGGCGCGAGCATTGTGCTTCGAATCGCGAGGCATCACGAGCGCTTCTTGAAAAAGCGGCCGCGATTCTCGGATTCGAGCCGCGCGCGCGCAACACCAGAAATTGATGTATTATTTATGTATGATTATGAGACGGCGAGCGCCGTATTGTAGATATGTGGAGGAGATACGCGGCGGAGTGATGTACGGTTTCCATTCTGGACTCGACGCTACGCGTCCCGACGTTTCTATTGTGAGACGCGGCCGACGCCGGCGCACGGGGGGCGAGATATGAAGCGTGCTGCCTTTTACATTCCTTTTTTCCGTAATCCATATGCATAGGCCGGAATCGTTCGAACGATCGGGTCGGTACGACTGTTTGTCGCTGCGTTAATTAGTTATGGCGGTTACGGTTTCTGGGTGGGACTCGAGCTTGAGGCGGGACGGAGCCGATCGGCTGTCGCAGTTAAAGTAATCTCTGGGCTGACTCACGGTGTCGGGGGGTTTGTTTGACTTCCTGAAGACGAGAGTGAGGAAGAGCGAAGATTTCTTGTCTGTTGTGAATTAACCGAAGCACCGTTCTGAATGGAATTCATTATGATGGACACATACGATCGTACCATTAATATCGTCTGAATATCTGCCGATTGAACCGATCCAATTTGAGATATTCTTTTGTATATTTCAGATTTTATTTTACATCGTTTAAACTGGATTGTTTAAGGTAACGGGCATCATACGCCATAGGGCCGGCAAAATATCGATTTTTTATCATTTTTTCACTATTTTCTCACCTTTTCTTGACTGTATCGCAGAAACTATTGCACATAGAAGGCTTGGGTTGCGATTTTTTAAAAGTATTATACCTGCTTTATCATTTTATAGTGGAATACGTATAGTAATAGTAGTACATAGTAACGGAATAAATCAATCAGGGAGCCTTCGATTTAACGTTAACATCCAATATTGGTGCCTTCCAGTGATTAATCCAGCCTATAACGCAAAAAAATGCACTACAGTAACCTTTTAAGGATGCTACCACATTTCAGTAGGTAGAAATACTATTGAAGTACCCTCCATTATTCGCTCAATATCGTATTATTAAGATAAGCCACTCAAACATGCATTAAATAAAGACTATAATGCCACTTTACCCCCGAAACCCCGAAAATAACGCAAATAATCCATAATAACGAGATGCAATAACCTAAAGTGACGTACAATCCCGTAACATAATGCGAAGTGACGCCAAAGTATGTAAAAAGTCTCGTCCACATAAAACAACGTAGAAATCGAGAAAAGCCCATCTTCTCAACATTTGAAACGTGTTATCCCGTTTAAGTACTGTCAAATTATGCCAAAGTAGCCTCCATTGGCCGCCAAGCGTATTAGGTATACTTAACCGTCAGGAATGAATCAAATCCCTCAGACTCGAACAAACAAGAACTCGGTTCCACGAGCCATGGAAGCCGCCGATGTCGATGACTAACGAAATCGTAAAAATGCCAATTAATCCCCCGACGATCGGATTAGAGAACGCGAAGCGGGTAGGATCGGCGAGCGTAGAATGTTGATTCTCGATTTGCACGGCGCGCGGCCGGTCGATTGAGACGGTTTGGAACGGGGAGGAAGTGGAGAACCGTTAAAATGTAAACGGAAGGTGAGTCGAGCCGAGGCAGAGTGTGGAAGGCAGGGAGTCGAGCCCAGGCTCGCCAACCTGGCTCGTTTCGTTGACTAAGCCGCCGCGACGCAGCAAAATAATTAAGCCGACTCGCGAGCTCGACATTATTAAGTAATAAATTCGTTGCCGACGTCGAAGCGAGCGCGCGCACGCGCGATCCAGCGCCGGCGGTTCAAGTGGAGTCTGGGTTGAAAATAAAGTGCGTGAGAAAGGAAGAAGGGTTCAAACGGCAGAGAAACAGCAGGAGAGGGGGGTATATTATTTTTTTTTAAGGATTATCGTTTTGTGCGCGAGGGAGGATTTGATAGGCTATGGTAATGTTTTCGATGATGAAAGATGATCAGCGGAGAGGCTGGAAGAGTTGAGGGAAGAAAGAGGAGCAGGAAGTATTTAATTATGATACGAATGTGAAAGGGAAGAATAGTAGAGGCCATGAGATGAATGAATATATACTTGTTTGCAGGATGCTTCGTATATAGGAAAGTTTCAACAATCAAATCCGACGATCTCAGAAGCCCGAAACAAGGGCGAGAATAACACATTAAATACTTTCAGAGAGCAGAAGAAAACGGAGGGGAACAGAAAGGCGGATTCGAACAAGGATACACTGTCATCCAGGACAGTCGCATACTCAAACTTCGACTGACCTAATTTACGACACTGTTTTCAATTTCATCACCCGAACTGAGCCCACAGTGAACGATCGTCAACCGTAACCTTCAACGAATACGAGAACATCTCTGCCAGGGCAAGATCGAGCAAGTCCAGCCCGGTGCCGATCGAACGAAATCCGCAACGAATTTACGCAAATCAGGAATTCACCTTTCTATTTCTTTCTCACGTCCCATCCTCCCGCACGCACACTACGCACGCACACTCTCGCCGCGATATCGGCGTGACCGATATTATCGTGTCGGCAGTAATTACTCGTCCAAATTAGCGGTTTAATTTTCGAACTCGTGTAAAATCAGCGAGCGGGCTGCTTTCCGACGAGAGACGTCAACGGGCCTGATATTCCGTACCGGTTGTAGGATGTATTACCGCATGCGGAACGCGATAACGAGGCCTGCCCCCGTGACCGACCGGTAATTGATTTTTCAAAAAATATCTCCCGCCCGACGACCGCACAGGCAACGGCCGCCGACCGATTCGACATCATGAATATCTTAATTAACGGACGCGCGGGACAGTATTTTAATATGTAAAGTGGCCCGTAATTTCTAGTATGGGCTATTAAGGTGGCGGGGCAGAGGGGGTAGGGGAGTCATCGAGGGGGGGGGGGGAGGAGGTCGGGAGAACGGGGGTCATTTTCTGAAGGGATGGAACGAAATTCTTGAGCGCGTAATTGGCCAATGTTTTGATAACTGCTCGGAAGGCTGAGGCGGTTGGAGTAATTGGCGGAGGAACGGTTACGGTTGTAAGAGGTTGTTACACGTTGTAACGTGTTGAGTCTGAAGATTGTGCGACCTGTTAATACTTGTATTGACAAGATTTTATGGTGTGTATTTACAGGGAAGCGCCGGTTGAAAGATGGTAGGACAAGATATTTTTCTATATTGTAATATGATAGCGGAATGGCATCAGGTTTGAAATTCAATAATTATGATTAAGGAGAATATGCGACCCGAAAGGGAGCAGAAATAAACCATACATACATAGAATAATTAGAACTACTTACGATTGAAATGGAGGATACGTTCTTACCAATAATGGCAAGCACTGGTTTTTACCAATGCTACAACGTTGTCAGCATTCATTCTATACTAGTCAGTCTTCGAAGGATAATCCGTATACTATACTCCATATATCTGTCAGCTCATCAGCATTGAAAGCCGAAAATCATAATACGCGATAAACACTCACATTCGTGTACTTCCTGTCGTTCGCAGCTGGCAGGTCCCATTCAAGTCATCCTCGAACCTCGCGAAAGAGCGTCCTCTTTCGTCCCGACGACTTTGACGTGTGACATTAAGGCCGAACACAGCAATTACGGATGATCGGTCGGAATTCGGCGCGTCGGTGACCGCAAAAATTTTGTAGCACAATAATTCGCTCCCAGCTCAATCTTAACTCGAACGCGCATGACTGCGCATTAAGCGTCCAGCTGAAAAGGGCAACAATTGTCTGCGCAAATTTGACAGACAGTCTGGTAATGTAAAAGTCACACGAGGCTACCAGCGAGCAGAGGAGTGAAGAAGGAGAGGAGGAAAGAGTCTGCTCTGAACTTGGAAGTTGATCGATTCTCGGCTCAGATACGAGCCGGCATTATTTCGTGGTTCTCAGGGAGGTAAGCATTTCCTCGTTCCCAGCTACCCGATGTGCCAACTGTATTAATTAAAAATCCTGGATCCGACGCGGTTCCCGTGGCACTAATCTGTCAGGGCATGTCGAAACCCGGTGCGAGGATCGTGCATCGTACGTCATGGGCTAAACGCAGGATATTGCTCAGTGCACGCCAGTATAGCGAAAAAGTTTCCGATGAATCCTGTTCGCAATGTCTTCCGTACGTTGATTTCATACGCAAGTTAATCTGATGATAACTTTTTTCTAGGGAATTCGGACTAAAGGTACGACTTATCTATAAGTATTCATTCAGTAAGTAAAGTTCATTTTGAAAGTGATGTAAGTCCATATTTAAATAAGAATGAGATATATGATTTATGATTAACGTGGTATAAACGGTTCATTTATGCGATATTTAATTAAAAAAAAGACTTATACCAGTATCAAAATTAACGGTCTACATAATACATGATAATTAAGTAAAACATTAAATACAGCGAAAATGTATGGAATGTAAGAGGAAATGCTTGTAACTGGAATGAGAAACGAAAGGAATATGACGATATTTGAATTGTTTCAGAATAATAAAATGTATCGACGTTTATATACTCCTTACCCAAACCGTTATTCACAGTTTCAACACATGTAATCGCTGAACTGTTCAATCGGTCGGAATTGCTCTGCGACGCTCGTCATGGAATCGTTTCTCGCCGGACATGAGATCGATGTAATTGCCGATGTAATTACCGATCGAGGACGGTATCTTTCCCACGATCTGGATGGGCGACGCGAGATTGGCCGAAAGCGTTTAGAAGATCATCCCGCAATTACGCGACGCCGAAGACGTGAGAAAGAAGGCTGACACCTCTTGGACGCCAGTTACGAAAGGACTTAGGGGCCTGTAACTTTGTTGTATTATATAATCACAAGCCTCTTCCGCGATCCGGCCGCAACGATCAAACACCAGTCACGGCCCAATTACGGACAATTTTTTCCCCGCCCGATTCACAATTCGAGCCCCAATCGACTGACATCCGTTATCGCCTCGATCATCGAATCGGCATTACGATCGAGTGTCAATAACTGGCATGGATCATCATCATTGTTACACTCATACATATTGCGCAACCTGTCAATTAAAACAATTTTCAAGTAAGGTACAGTGGCGAGTACACTTCGCAAATCCGCACTAGGCCCTTATTTATTCGAATATACGTTGCATTGTACCAACTGTAAGGTAGAAATCCTCATTTGGTTAGTATTCAATGATTTGGATAGTATTCAACATAGGTGGCCGCCATGTATTCTGTGATTCCCCCGTTTGACTCGTTCGACAAAGTTCGTATTACTAATAATAATTCCGCCATTTTCCCATAATATAAGGATAAGAGATTCAATAATTTTTAAACAGGTTGGGCAGTTTTGGCCCGGAAGTGGGGCAAGTTCGCCCTAGCAGCACTGTGTTTAATTTATTAAGATAATCATAAGTTTCAGAAGATATTTTTAATCCAAATTAATGCAACTTAAAGAATAAACCATGCGCTAAACAAAAACAATAAGATTATTAGGTTTTAGTGGAATAGATAGAAAATACATCGGTTTAAAGTAAACTTTACAATTTACGGGTCGGTTTTACCCCACTCCACCTTGTTTCAACTCAGAATCTAACGTTCGTTCAACGTAAGTCCGACAATCGCCCTGCTAAAGATCAATAGACAAATCATGTACACGTACACAATCGTCGCCGGGTCAATTCGGACCCCGCGGCACAGGTGGCCGCAAATTCCACAACGTTCTCGAAAAAGTTGCACGGCGTACGTTTTTTAACGGGATTAACGAATCCGCGTAAATCCGCGCGGCCGATCGTTAAGCCCCCCCCCCCCCCCCACCCCACCCCACCGAAAGCTCGCGGCGAATTATTTTAATTAGTTCGTTAGCGCGAGAGGCAGAGTTCGGCGTCGCTCGCGAGTCGTCGGGCCCAGTCGCTCGTCCCGGCAACGAAAGTCACTCCTCCTAACGATCCGACGATCTAACGATCGAGCTGGATCGAGCTGGATCTAGCTGCCGTCCTGCCGAATAGAAAGTCTCTAATGCGCTCTGCGTCTGCGAAAGAGGAGGATGGCGAGCAGGAGGAGGAGAAGGCGCAGGAGAGGGGGGGATGAGAAGGTGAAGGAGAAGGAGAAGACGAAGGAGGAGGAGGTGGGGAGGGGGAGAGAGAGAAAAAGGGGGAAAAAAAAGGAAGGTGACGAGACGAGCGAGCGAGTCCGTTGATCTACACGGACGGGCAGTATGTAAAGATTGCATGCTCCCTGAACATTTAGCATTAATTGCATATCGGTTTTGGCAGGTGCCTGCGAGCCATATCGGATAAACATCTCGCCGGCGCGGTGACCGGAACTCACTGTACCATCCGCACATAGATGAATAATTATAAGCCATGTATCGCGGCCCAAAAATGTGGCGCGAGGATCGTTCGCCGTCTCGTTACCGTGAGCAGGGGTGGACCGAATGGCCGGTCAGTTAGAAAGGACGCGGTTTTTTTTTTTTTTTTTGACGGGGGGCCAGGGGAGGTAGCGTGCACTTTGACAGAATTGGGGCTGGGTTCCATGCGGTAATTGGTTCGTTGCGATGGAGTTTTCCGTGTTGGGATTTAGGTCCGGTTGACCGGTTTCATGACCTGAGTTTCGAAGAAAATGTGTATAGATTGAATTTCACCGGCACAGGAAAAAAAAAAGTTGTTTGTACATCGGATGCCACCTACCTACCGGCATGTATTTCGAACCGCTGAATGCGAATTTTAAGTCAGTTTGGGCCGTGCACCCTCAAGTTTCGAGTAAATTAGGAAAATAGCAAAATTTGAATAAATGGTGATAAAAAAATTTTGTGAATCTATACCGAGCATAATTTTTATGCATTTTTAACCGCTGAATACAAATGTGAAGTGTATTTAGACCATAAGCCGTTTTAAATCGAAAAAAAGTGTGAAAAACCTTGAATATTGCTAAAAATGACAAAAAGTTGCAATTCAGCGGTTCGAAATACATGCCGGTAGGTAGGTGGCATCCGATGTACAAACAACTTCTTTTTTTTTGTGCGCCGGTGTTTTTATTGGGTGTATATGCTTAGGTGTTTTAGCTAACTTCTAACTTTTCTTGTTTCATTATTCTTGAGTTAGCTTAATTTTAACGCGTCAACTGCCAAATTTTTGGTTTGATATGTTTAGCTGGATAAGTTATATACATATATGCACAAAAGGTTGTATAACAGTATATTTATATAAATTCGAAAATCCTCAAATGACGATCGTGGCAGCTAATAGGCTAACTTTTCCATTCTGACAGCTGCTAAAATTTTGCACGACCTATGCGAATGAATACAGTTACATGCATACTACAGTATACATCAATAAACGTCCTAATAGTTATATTACCCAACTTTTCAACATTCCGCGTATTCTTTGCTACTATCTACACAGTGTTCCACACAACGACGTTTCAGAAAACAGAAGACTGATTCCCGACAAGTTGGCCTCTTCTAACCGATCTTCGCGCGAACGTGGCCACAGGTGCTGATAATCAGAATGCGTTCGAAGCAGGAGAGGCACGGAGTGGCAGGAGTGGCAGGACTGGCAGGACTGGCAGGAGAGGCAGGAGTGGCAGGTGCTCGATTTTCGTCAAATGCCGCGGACGCGAACTCGAAAACTCACGCAATCTCGTCCGACATCGGGAGCGGAAGCGGCGGACGAATGCTTATGCGAGTACGATGCACATTTCCGCCATATTGCCGACACGAGCAATCCGGGTGGATCGTCGGGAGGAAACGTCGATCGCGATCGGGGACGGGGAAAAAAGGAGATTAAGAGGCGAACATGAGCGGGCTTCCGCGGGGATTACCAAAAGTGTCGGGGCAGAAGGTAAAGAGAGAAACGGAAGGTTGGAACCTTTCGAGGTGTGCCAGCGGTTGCCCATTTAACGAATGTCAAGAATACAGTTAAACGCGCGTCATGCGCATATGTATAGGAAATCGTTTAATGCGAAATGGCGAATATTTGTTGCTTACAAAATATTGTGCGAAGGTCCGATGGCTGGGGAGTTCGGCGAATCGAAGGGAGTAGGAGAAAAAGGGGGAGCGAGGCCACCGAGTTTGGAAGGAAACGTCGATCGGCGGACGGTCAAAACGAAAGATAAAATTGCGCCAGTTACGTCGTCCGGTTCGGCCGACTTCCGCGAGGGTCCTTCTTTCGACATATTTTTTTCCCCCCACGTTCGTCATCGACCTCTTCGGCGTCGTGCCTTTCCTCGACTTTTGCTTCGGGGAGACATCGATGCTCGACTGGCTGCACATGCGTCATCACAGCTGCGCTTTAATCTCCTCGATTCTCCTCACCGATGGTCAATGTTGACCCGATTAACCTTGGGGCCACCGCGAGACGTGCACCGATCCACAAGGGAAAATTTTTAACGAACACCGAGTAGGTAGACAATGGCCGAAATGCGAAAACGGCGGAAGGTATTACGGTTTTTGAAAGATTGACGATCGGTCAGGGTGTAAATTAAATTTTGCGCCGAAATTAGTAACGATTCTCGTCAGGCGGCGCTGGCGATGGTAATCGATCGAATTAAGTCAATTAATTAGATCGTCGATGGGTCGGGGACGGTTCATTAATTTTCAGCGTGCGATTCTGTTACGCGAAACCGTCCGGCGACGTTATTGGAAAGCATTAAAATGCCGCGGATTAAGTGACTCGAAAATTACCGGGTCAATTACGTGGCGACATCGTCGGCAGTATTAAAATGTGGATTAATTTCCGCGAAAATTATCGGCCCGCCGACACTGCATAAATTATTCGCCGATATTTAATTCTTTGCAATCCGACGACCGAGGGAGTAAATAATTGCGTTTGAAAAATAATTCGAGACCAATATAACTGCCACAACGTTAAAGTATGAATCGCTTTAACAGAAACCGATAAGCACAAAAATCTAGAACAAAAATATATTTCCCTCTGACTAGTACAAATCATAGATTAATCATTGAATGACATAATCTCAAAAATGTTATGGACAATAATTTATTTAAAAAATACCAAGTCAATGGTAGTGCGTCTAGTTTCAGAAGCTAAAATAAGAGATATTAACACTAGAACCTTACCTTGTTAGTTATTTTTCTATTTCTGAATTTATACACATTGACTCGAATCCGGTAAGATAAATGAAGATACGAGTTTAAATCACCCGTAGTTCTACTCTTAGTTCATTAGAGCTGGCATAGAACAAAATGCACTCTTAGGATAACGAAATGTGTTGTCTGGCGGCGATCGTTGTTTTCGAAAAAGAGCGTCGAGTTTCGCGCAAACAACGATGCGAAGCAGGTGCTGTAGAACGAAGGGAATCGACGTGGCCCTGTTTAATGGGATAGCCTCGGTCTTTATGAGCCACTTTGTACGGGCAATTTCTCCTTAATGGCCACGCTTCATTTGCCAGAGTCACCGAGCGCGTTAGAGGGTTACACGATCGAAACGAAAAAGGCACGCAATCCAGTATACCTTAACTAATTTCTCCACGAAAAATACATTCCGCGTCTACCGAATCGTCTTCCTACCGGACACTTTGTATAATTTTACGAGATCGCGCCCATTACCACTGTTACTCCCTTTCATCGGTGAAATAAATTGATTTCTACCTCGATTCGAAAATTACCGCACCAATCAAAAATGCGATACTTTCATCGTACGATGTACACTGTTTACGTCGCATACTTTTCAGGTGCTTCTTATTAGTACTGCCACTGGATAATTTTACGAGATCCGCTGTTCACCTCGTTCGAACACGCTCAGGAAATAAATCGACTTCTATTTATAGTTAAAAAAAAAATGCTTTGCTCTATAGCATGCTCACTTGAGTTCATTATTTTCCCCTATTGCAACGTTATATCATTTTAGATAAAAAAAATGCTTTACTCTATAGCACGCTCACTTAAATGCATTATTATCCCCTATCGTAATATTACACCATTTTGCTACTCTCTTTTAACCGAGGACCCAGATTATCACCTCCCAATTCGAAAATGGTCCCCGTCAGTCAAAAATGTAACACGTTCGTCATACGTTACACATTGCTCGTGCCGTTCGCTAACCAGGTGCATTTTATTATTATTACCGGCCATAATCGTTCGCGTCGGCCGCTTCGGAAGGGGCAAATTGATTTCGTAAGCGGCTAAGCAGCTGATGATGCCGGACTCGGGCGGCAGTCAATTTTCGCAGACTCAATTTTCGCAACAGTTCCACCGCGGAACGTCCCGCGCGTTCGACTTATTTACGCGCTCGCCAACGACGGGGGAGGTGCGAGGGGGGGAAACAATGGGGGAGAATGGGAATTGATGCGATCCGAACATAACTTTCTGCCGCGGCGCGCCAGTATGCCAGGCGAGCGAAATAGAAAGAAAGGAACGTGTAAGCCGTGCTACGTACGTGTACGACAATAGTGCGCGATCCGGTATCGCGCAAAATCTTGCATAGATCTCACGCCTGCGATCTCGGCAAATGTTCGCTCGCCGCGCCGGTAGAGAAAGTAATATGTAAGAGGAGTCTTGAGTCGGGAGCGCCGCGAAACGGAAGGCGACTTTGACAGTTGCGCGAAAAAGAAGTTTTGGATCTCTCAATTTTTTCATTTCTGTCCCGAGCGAGCTGCGCAGTTCGCACGGACGAATATTGAATAAGGTATATGCGGAGGGCGATAGAAACCTTAAGAGGATTACGTAACTTGGTTCCTTGTAGATCAGTAGAAACATTTATTTTATGTATCAATCGTCTGATATTTGCCTTTTTCATTTTGGGGGAGAAATTGAAAGTTGATGCGGCTTAGATACGTTATGTGTAACTTGACAGCGAACAAATATTAATATTGGGCTGGGAAGGAAGCATTTTCGCCTTTTTAAAAATCTCTAGCACTCTAATCTTTTTGAGAACACAGTATAACGCTTAATTTACGGAACGAAATGAGAAATACATTGAAAGTATGATATTTCGTCCACGATAAAAATTCGAAATTACGCCAACGAGATGTAGAGAAACATTTTCTACCGCGCGTTACAGAGTTTACTGTCCTCGACGACAGGGGCGGACTCCTAAAATTTGGCCCGAAACATTGTCAACACCTTGCGTGTAACTTGTGCGTCCCAACGACGTTTATGCGTCGTGCCCGACGACGTTAGGACGCCGCTCTTGGCTCGACGCGCCTCGATTTCTGCCCGTTCGTACGATGCGGTAGGACCATTTCTCTCTCTCTCTCTCTCTCTCTCTCTCTCTCTTTCTCCCTCGGCCGAAACGAGCCGGTCGACGTGCCGGGATTACGGTAAAGGGAGGTGGACGAGAACGGGCCGTGATTTAATTATGTCCGAGCGACTCCTCGCCGACTCTCGCGAGCGCGCCGGTAACGTCTCGCGGCCCGGCCCCGACTTTATTACCGTTCGCGTCCGGAAAATAAAAGCACGCCTGGCCTCCTCCCGACGAGTTAATTCCGCGCGACTAAGGATAGAGCGGCGTCGTTCGCCATTCGGCAAAACGGCGATCCTGCCCTCGCTCAAATTTTCCCACTCGCGTCTTGAGACTCCTTGGCCCGAGAACGAAATCGTCGTACGGTCCGTTTATTTTGAAACTGGTGTAAGTCCATTTTTGAAAAATACATAATCGGGAAAAAATTGAGTATCAGGATGTGGACCATTTATTTTGAGAGTGGTGTAAGTTCATATTTAAAAAAAAATGAGATGTATAATTTCTGATTAATGTGGTGTAAACGGTTTATATATGTGACATTTAATATTCTTTTATAAAATAAGTTTTAAATTCGACATGTTTAACAAAATGATGTATCATATAGTTTATGATTAATGTGGTGTAGACGGTTTATTTACGTGACATTTGATTTCGTTTTAAATGCACTTACGCCAGTCGAGTCTTTTCGTTACCGTCTTTTTCTTCTTTGTCAATTAGTTCTTTGTTAACGTCTTCTTCAGCTTGTCCGAATGACACGGTCAAGATGGCGGCTCTCCCTACGTAAGGGGCCCAGAAGTTCCGAAGATTTCCTCGGCGATACAAAAGAAGGCCCAATCGATTCGCTAGGAAACGACCGAGCTGACAGTGCCGTAGAAATCGAGCGCTGAACTTCTCTCCGACGCAGCTCGATAAATTGATATTTCGCATATACTGCCTTCCTTCGGAGTCCGAGTCTGGCCAGAGCCAGGCCTGGAAAAATGACTGGCCTCCGCCCCCCCTTACCCAACCCCGCCTCCCACCCGCCGCTCGTCCACGCAATTTCTCGCAAGCGGCGCGAGAATGCCGAAACATAATGTAACAGTTTTATTCACCGCCACCAGTGTAAATATGCGAGATTATGAGCGGGGACCCGGAGAGCGTGCGCGCGCGCGCGCGCGAGCGCCAACCTGCCCGGCATAACCTAGGTCCCCGCGTTTGCGCCTAATTCCACGTCTCGGGAGTGGACGCTTTTGAACTCTACGACAAACTCTTTGCCCCGCGCTGGGCCTGGGCCCACGATGCTGTTGGCCGCTTTACAGGTGGCGTGGATTCTTGAATCTCGGCCGTTTAATGCCGAGCGGAAGGTCGGTTTTCCTTCGGCGCCGGATTCTTCGCGGCCGCTTACTCTCTCGATTACGGTGTGCTCGAGTCCCGGGGTGCGGAGGGACGTTTTTTCGAGAGAGAGATTTTTACTGCACGGTTATGAAACTGTGCATCGTACGTCATCGAGTCCGGTAATAGGTGTCTCGTAGGTTTTCGTTCTACGGTTTTCGCGTGAGAGATGCGAAAATGTAACGAGCGGCGTGATCTCAATTAATTTCTTTCGTCGACTAACGGGACTTCCTTAGCTTAGAGCTTTCAGTGTCTGTGCGAAGGATGCCGAGAGAGCTTGTAAGATACAAAGTAAGTATGATATTTACGAAATTCAGAATGGAGCATATGATGAAATAAATGGAGAATAAATAAATGCCAATTGTGTTCCGATGTTGAAAATCATAAAAAGAAAAGGATTTTTTTTTAATAGCAAGGCACCGTCTCATGCGCAACGATATTGCGTCGTCGGCACTGAAAGGGTTAATATTATTTAATATAATATCTTCTAATTCAATAATTTCCTTCTTGTTCAATATTTTCAAGTAATTCCAGACATTATATACTCGTGTTTCATAGATATGAAAATGTTTTAGAATCGATCAGTACTTTCTAACTAGCCAACGGTATCTGAACCGCATATCAAATCAAGTCAACAGTAATCTATTTAACATCAAATACCTTTACTCAACAATCATTCCTTCTCCAGCCATCTTCGGCCCGCTAAGCCGTGCATCAAATCGAGCGCGGTCCCTAATTGAACCATTGACATAACCTCAACGGCACGTTAACGAGGCCTCGGCAAAATTGCAGTTTACGCCGCCGCGCAGGGCGCTCACTCTGCCTAATGACACTCTATATCAATAAACGTACTGGAATTCGTTAATGCCGGTGCGGCGTAGTCACGTGCTACGGAGGCGGAGATGAAAAAGTGGCGGACGCGCTCGTTCTCGCGAGCGCGGCAACCCAACACATCCGAGGCTTCTTAATCCGAGGGCGTAGCACGGTGAACAACTATGCCCGCTTCCTTCCACATTAAATCCCGAGCGAATCGCGAATCTCGGCGCTGGGTAGGTGAATTGCCGGCGGGCACGCACACGGCATTTTATACTCGTCTCGTGTGTAACGCCGAAGTGAGGCATGAATGCCGTGTCCCGGACTGCCTCGGATCTACACGCGATTATGGTTCCCCACGCGCGCGCGCGCGCGCGTATGTAAATGCTGCGCGTCGAAAACGGGGAGTGAACATTTTTTCACACGATCCGCCGTTTTCGTCCGTCGACGTACGAGAACGGCTGTGACGGTCAGAATTTGACATTTTTGTTACGTGTTGTGGGCTGCGTGAGCTGTCGAATAAGACTTGAATTTGTGTTTGGTAAATAGGGTTGTTCGTATGGTGGGGGATGGGAGGAATTTGAATTAATTGTTTATTCTGATACCTGTTGTATGAAGAGATCTTATGGGGGGGAAGAGTGATTGGTTAAATATGTTAATTGGGTATAGAGATGGAAAGATTTATGTGTTCGATCCGCGTGGTGGATCTATTATGACTGTCGATCGCGCGGCACGAGTCTTGGGAGAAGGGATGTTGTCATTATTTCGGCTTAGACCTCTCACATATACAAGACCATAATATGCGATTGAAAACATTTCCTTAACCGCCGAGACTTCGAAAACATTTAGACAGACTATATCCGACCCACAGTACGGATCTATTCAAAGCATTGGTATATCGGGAATAATGTGTGCGTTAAATAATGTATATTATTAACTCCACTTGAACCATTCATGATCAGCACATAATATTTTTCACTCACTACCCTTACTCGAAAAGCATTGAGTAAGACTATATCTAACCCAAACAATCAATAAAATTATTTGTATTATCATTTTGACTTGAACCATTTAAAATCGGCGTACATAACCCAAGTCTACAAATCCGATTACAAAAAACATTTCTCTCCTCACCTTCCCTACTCGAAAACTAAGACTATCCAACCGAAGCATCCGATCAATCCGGATCGTAAGCGTGTCAGAAATGGCGTGTGACTCGGCCTGATGCGCTCTGAGTTATGAAGAAATCCCGAGCTGTCGTCGCATCTGCGAGCGCATGGAAATGCGAATAAAAACGTGCGTAAACCCAGAGAGTGGGAGGGAGGGAAAGAGAGAGAGAGAGAGAGAGAGAAAGAGAGCGAGAGAGGGAGAAAGAGAGAGAGAGAGAGAGAGAATGAGAGGGATGTAGAGAGGAAGAGAGGGACAGACTTCCACCGACGAAGACATAGATTGGGGCCCGACATGGTGTGCACGCGAGCGCGGATAAAATGCGGCGTTGAGAAACGGAGGGGATACGGTTCACACTGCCGTCTAATGGGAAGCCGCGAACTAGATCGGTAACTGCTTGCGAGCAGGCGCAGGCTGGATGGGTAAGACGCCAGGGGCCTCGCCATCGTATTTATTGCCCGCCGCGGCCATGAGGGATGGCTCGCGCATAAAATTAGCGATACCCGTAATTGTTATTGCTTATATGTGCCGGACGCCGGCGCGAGATAGCGGCTAATGTACGTTTGTCGGCTGCTACGGCGCACTTTTTCGTCCCCCCCCCCCCCTCCCCCTCCCCCCACACGTTTGCCCGGAATTCGTGGCTCATGGGATCTGCGAGCGGTGGGAACCGTCATAGATGCGTCGGCGTTAGAAGTTCGTATATATATAGTGTATATATATGAAGCAATATGTATATGAGCGGAATCGAATCATTGAAAATTGGTCGACGCTTTCAGCTATATTTATTTCTTGTATAGCTGAAAAAACTATATATTGTATATATAAATTCGGACGTATCATATATGCGTACTGAAAAGTATATATGTATATATAAGTTTTCAGCTATACAACAAATAAATAATATATATATATACTCGAAAGCGTCGATCGGTTATCGACGATTCGATTTTGCGTTCGTGACAGACTGAAAACAATTTCACCCTGGACTAATCATACTAACGCTTAAGGGAACGATGTAGTACGTATCGTACGAAAAATGAAGGAAAATATTTTTACCGTTTACCTATAAAAGTTCCAAACAAATCTTCCACCGCTTTGCATTCGAACCTTCGTACTGTGAATTAAATTGAAAATAATAAAGTAAACGTAATATTGTCCGATGCACTTTTGGGAGAATCTCGACTGATCTACAGAAGGACGACGAAACTTCCTGGTGCTCAGTCGCAGATGTAGTCGAACGCGGACGGCAACTTTCATCGGGCGGCACTTTTTCGCCGGCTCCGACTTAATCGGCCGGCGTCGAGCGATTATCATTCTAATCGGTCTCGTTTTCCAGGAGAGGGTCAGCCGTGCTCATCGATGCCAAAAGACGAGCGGAGCGTGGAGCCATTCGCGATTACCGCCGACGTTTGCGTTCCGCGAAAAGCGTTTGTCGGCGCGGACATCGTGCCCATCCGGCGCATAAACAATAACAATTACGGGTATCGTTAATTTTATGCAACTCGGCCATCCCCCTTTGCGCGTCGGGGAGCTTCTTGGCCGTCGCGAGGGAAGACCGTTGAAAATGCTCGGCCTGCCTTCTGCGAGGTTCGATCGGGAAGACTGGAAGGTAGGGTAAAAAATAGCGTGAACGTTGAAAGGCTGATTCTCGAAATACAGACCTTATATCTATGAAAGTTGTCGATAAATGACGAGAAAGGTATTATTTGGATGTGTCGTAAATGTCAAAATGTGCACTTTCGGAATTATATATTTATGAAGAATGTAGGTATACGGTAGAAAATACGTTATTTGCAGGCATCGTTTAACAAAAACGTAATGTCAGTACGCAAGTGACGTAACGTCAGTATGTAAGTAAAAGCTATGATCAACTGAAATTAACGGTCAATCCTACCCCGGGCAGTTTATTGTACAGAAATAAGTGATCGAAACTGATTATTCATTATTTCAACTCATACCACTTTCGTAATCACTGGCACGAACAGATTCTTTCATTCGCTCCAAACGTATGTTAAACCCTGCCATTATCGTGTAATTCAAATTATACAATTTCCGCGATAACGCGCCGAATGCTTATCCTTATTACAATTTCATTAGCTTGTTATATATAATTACGTTTCGGACGGGGTTCAATAAATTCAGACAACGTAACGTAGTCCGAGATCGGAGAGGCAGGAGAGCCCGGCTAAGAGGTAGAAAGTTCGATTTACGACGTGAGAGATATCGGATACCAGAGTGTTCGGATGGTTGATGAACGAGGCTGTTCGCGGCTAATCGAGGTGAGATTAGTAAGTGCTTTGTAATAGCATTAGTAATCATTAAGAGACTGTTTACAGAACGGAACACGTACTGCCTTCGGTGTCCGAACATTTTTCTCAGCCGAACGAACGCCGTTTCCATTCGTCCGAATTCGTTCCCGTAACAGCGCGGACTCACGGGATTGTAAAACTGGAACGCTGGAAGGATGTCAAAAGTTTATGGCCCGATGTGCCGGGTTGGAAAAGGGCGTCTTTCGACATTCGCGGTGAAAAGGGTCGGCAGGCTCTTTGTCGCATGAAAGTGTTAAGTCGCCGTCCGGTCCTCGAGACAGTCTAGACGAGGGGGGGGAGGAAAAAAAGGCAGAAACGGGGAAACAGAAATGCGTGTCGGTTCTCAAAACGCAGCGAGTTCGACGCACAATGCTGCACCGACTGTAGGTGACTGTAGGTGACTGCCGAGGGTGTCGTACACAAGGTCCGGCGAATGAACATTTTTTCCGCGCGAAAAAATTGACGCCCAAGACGCTCTCTTCAGGTTGAAAATTAAACTGTCACGGTTGAGGCTGAGAATGCTGCAAAAGGCTTCTCCTGCCACTTACAGCCTCTGTGGAATTATATTTTGTGTTCGTTTCATAATGTGAAATTGTACCTTTTCAGATGGGAGGATTATAAGTTAGTTAATCCAAAAAAAGATATAATACGCAATAAAGACTGTTCGTAATTTTCTACAAAGCTGCATTCCTCGCATATCAATTCTTAACCAAATATTATCGGTAATATTTATTGCAGCGTCCTTGAATTTATTTTCTAATACCATTTACACTAAAACAATTCTACCGCAAGTCAATCTACAATTCCAGAATAACAGAAATATCTTAAAAGCTGATCAAGTAGCGAAATGGTTTTGCTCCTTACTCCATTAAATTACGTAGTAACGGTACTCCGGGTATCGAACGGCGACTTTCGAACATCAGACTTGGCAGACGCGTCGCTTAAGTGTTCACTCACCGGACAAGTCACCCTGTATACTCTAACAGCGACGACGTACAACGAACGGGGCACCGACGCTACAACTCACTCCGATGGCAATTAACCTGCCTAAGCAAGCAAATCATGAATTCCGCGAGCCTCCTTTCTCAATGGACTCGAATTCCGTTGATGATTCCTGATGCGCGCGCGCGCTCGTGAGCACGAGGAACGCAATTCTTGAATCGGGCTCTTCCGTTTTCGCGGAGGCCGTTTGCGAAAATTCGCGCCAATTAGGAACTACTTTACGCCAGGCTGGGAAGAAAAAAGGATTCGACGCAGCTCGGCCAGAACAATGCGCTATTCGAACTGAAACGAATCGAGACTCGCCCGCTCGGCATCGTGAATATATAATCGCGGTTTGAGGTTAAGGTTTCGATACGGTGCGCTGAAGCGGTGTATCGCCGCTTTTTTTTTTTCCCCCGACTGGCAATTAGCCGAGACTACTGCCACGTCTGAGAATCTCGAAACTGGACCCGATCGATGAATTATCCGAAATGGAATCTCTCGAGATACAATTGGAACGGTAAACATATAAACTTACGCTGATTCGAGGTTAGGCTTTAATTCGCCGCGCCGATCTGACACGTTGAGTGTCCTTTTTTTTTTTCCTGGCAATTAGCGGAGGCTATCCGAGGAGCTGAAAACTGGGCCAGAACAATGTGTTATTCGGACTGAGACGCTCTCGGATTCGAACAGTTCGGTTGTGCCGCTCCTAAGCGCGTTAACCAGAGACTTCCGGTCGCGGAGTTTGGACTGAAAATTCGCGCCAATTAAAACGGCTCTGCGCCCCGAGAAGATCCTTAGACCGCTACAATTTGTTGCTAGGGTAGTTTTTTTTAACCTTAAACCGTTTTAATTAAATGGTCGCGACGCATTTATATTTCGAGTACTCTGACTCGGGGTAAAAATCTGCGCCAATTAAGAATCGTCCCTCGCCGGCTGAACTAAGATCCAACGTTCGAGAAGAATGCTGAACGCTGAAACGCTTCAAGGTTCGAACCCTTTCACAGCCGAACGATACCTCGGCCACTTTCGAGCATGTTGGTCAGACATATCGCGTTAGGAAGTTCCGGCGCGCTCGCCTAGCGCCAAGTGAGAATCAGCCACGCCGAGCTAGCGTCTCTGATTGGTAATTAAACGCATGACAGCAGTCCGCGGTTTCATCGTTTTCTCCGGTCTGCCTTCGCTTCGCCCGCTTCGAAAACAGGGGAAGCAAGTCGTTCGAACGCAAACTTTTTTAACCTACCACGCTAATCCCACCGACTCCAAAAAAAACAAAACTCAAAACCTACCCACCTACAAGCGTACGAATACGATAATTCCAAATCTGGCGGACGTTCGCACGTCCCTTCTTGCGGGACACCTTGTACGTGCCCAACATCCTCGTACGCTTCCATACTCCGCTCTTGTTATCGTAGCTGCAATTACCAGCAGATGCATGCGTATCCGCCTGCTTTATACATATTTGTCCATGCCTATGTCGGCGGCGCGCGTTCGCGTGCGCTCGCCGGCTCAGTCACCAACACACTCCACACGGTGTCTCACAGGCACGTATATTCATAAGGACGGCACGATGTACGTCCCGTAGGCCCGAGTATGCGCGCGCATATTCCTAAGGCTCATGCGAATGGGAGTTTAAGGCGCGCTCGCGTTTTTATTATACATTGTGCCATACACAGGTGCGCTTGCATAATCAGCATCAGATAAGGGATCTCGATCCGTCGATGACAGGAACACGGTATCCCCTGGTAATCGCCTCCCCGAGCCTGCTTCCCGTTCCCGTTCACGGCCCTGAAATTACCTTCTTCCACTCGCCCGCCCATCTCGCCCCGGAGTCCCTTCGCGCTTCTGCTTACGGCAATTTTGCCCTTAGACCGGCCCGCGCGACGCTCTCTGCTAATAATAAGGCGCGACGAGTTTATCATGGGAAGTGTGTCTTTAGGGAGCGGCCGGGAGGGGGCGCGGAGGGGCGGAGGTGTGCTTCGGATATCGGTCTCACGCGAGGATTGCTCGGGTTCTGTTTAAAGGACAGCTCGAGGATGTGTCGGGCACTGACGGGTGACTCTTCAGCATTCGTTTCGCGATTGGCAAAGTTTGGGGAAGCACAGTATTTTATAAGGTGAAGAGAGCGAATGTTTTGGAAAAGAAATTAGACTCTTGTTGAGTTAGAAGTAAGTAGGTGTACTTGAAAGATCAGGCATAGTTAAAGGATAGATTGAGGATGCGTCGGGCACTGACGGGTGACTCTTCAGCATTCGTTTCGTGATTGGCAAAGTTTGGGGAAGCACAGTATTTTATAAGGTGAAGAGAGCGAATGTTTTGGAAAAGAAATTAGACTCTTGTGGAGTTAGAAATGAGCAGGAGTACTTGAAAAATCAGGCATAGTTAAAGAATAGATTGAGGATGTGTCGGGACTGACGGGTGACTCTTCAGCATTCGTTTCGTGATCGGCAAAGTTTGGGGAGGCACAGTATTTTATAGGATAAAGAGGGCGAATGTTTTTAAAGAGAAATTAAACTTTTGTTGAGTTAGAAATAAGTAGGTGTACTTGAAAGATCAGGCATAGTTAAAGGATAGCTCGAAGATGTGTCGGGACTGGCGGGTGACTCTTCAGCATTCGTTTCGTGATTGGCAAAGTTTGGGGAAGCACAGTATTTTATAAGGTAAAGAGAGTGAATGTTTTGAAAAAGAAATTAGACTCTTGTTGAGTTAGAAATAAGTAGACGTACTTGAAAGATCAGGCATAGTTAAAGAACAGATCGCGGATATATTGGATTGAATAAGATCACCTTTGGTTTAGAATATTCTTTGGCTTTGTGATTAGTAGGGTTTGATGGTACTCATAGGGTAAATGTTTTGGAATGGGAATTGGACTTTTGCTCGAGCATCAATGTTAGAACAGATTCTATTCAAGCATTTTATCAACCATTTTCACAAGTCCTACCCCATGACTGCTCTAAAGCAAGCTCTTTACGTTTCTTCCAAAAATATCGTCTAACCTGAATCTAGCCTCAGATAAGAAACGTACCAACTTTCTATTGACCTGACCCTAAACCTAGCATTGCAGCTAAATATAGTCTACACCAATAAATACTCACCCCTAAAAACCATCTCTCCTTTCAAAATCCACGCAAACCACCTCCACGCCGCCCGGCTTTTCGCAAGATTTGTCCGCATATTTAGAAACAGCCCGTGATCGAAGGCTAGAAAGGTGCCTGAGAACTTCGGCGGTCCTGTCGTCGAAGTTCGTGTCTATCCGTCGTTAAACACTCGAACTTTCGATCGGCCCTCGTAAAGATAGCGCCTATCTCGGCGCGGTCCGCGTATCGTAACAGAATTGTATACAGACGTAGAGCGCGATTAATTAAAAATCATCGCCGAAGGCCCGAATCGGCGGGCACTAAGTAGACGAATCACGATGATCATTAAGGCCAGGCCGCGGGCACCGCGAATTAATTAAAATGGACCGCGCGACACTTCGGAGGAGTCATTATCGTGGGGGCCGCGTTATCGTTCGTTTTTAAGGACCCCGACGATCGATTTTCGAACGTTAAGTTGACTTAACGAGCACTGAGTTCGCCATGTGTGGCTGCCGAGCTTGAATTTCGTCGGCGCTCCCTCAATTATAACTGCGCTTCGCGTCGTTTTATAACGAGTTATACGTCCGAACGTCTGGGCTAGGTCGATGCGCGATATTAAATTAGATATACCGTGAAATTGTGGAATAATCTGGCTACCTTTTATGGAAATATGTCGTTTCTATGATGTTCGAATTATAAGGCGAACGAGAAGATCAGAAGTAGCAAGCGAGTGAATAATCGTTGGATGCTTCTAATTTTGGGGATATTATTCAACAACCGTGTAGATATACAGTTTCTAGAACATTGAAAATAAAATCAATTATAACTGCGCATTGTGTCGTTTCATAACGAGTTATACGTCCGAACGTCTGGGCTAGGTCGATGCGCGATATTAAATTAGATATACCGTGAAATTGTGGAATAATCTGGTTACCTTTTATGGAAATATGTCGTTTCTATGATATTCGAATTATAAGGCGAACGAGAGGATGAGAAGTAGTAAGCGAGTGAATAATCGTTTAATGCCTAAAATGTTTCGGAAATTATTTAACGATGTAGTTGACTGTGCAAATATTCAGTTTTTAGAACATTGAAAATAAAAGCAATTATAACTGCGCTTTGTGTCGTTTTATAACGAGTTACACGTCCGAACGTCTGGGCTAGGTCGATGCGCGATATTAAATTAGATATACCGTGAAATTGTGGAATAATCTGGCTACGTTTAATGGAAATATGTCGTTTCTATGATATTCGAATTATATGGCGAACGAGAGGATGAGAAGTAGTAAGCGAGTGAATAATCGGTAGGATGCCTAAAATGTTTGGGGAATTTATTTAACAACATAGCTGCTCGTGCAAATATTTAGTTTCTACAACATAGAATCGAGATACAATAGGAGGAAAAATAGGAAGTACCGATACGAATGAACGAGTTTAGAGTATTCCAATACGATTAATTTCGAATTAACACAGTATTTATAAAACTGTACACTCCCCATCGTACAAAATGGAAAATAACCGAGCGAACGAGTCGGCAATCGAGCATTCAAATCAGCAACAACGAACAATCAGACGCGGCCGCCGGCAAACAAGCTGGCTATTACGTACTTAATCGTTCCAATTTCAATTTATACTTTGCTCGGACAAAAATGGTCGGCCCGTATCGGCCGGAATATACGCGCCAGGCTGAAAACTTGTTTCGCAAGAATTCTCCCGTTCGTGGCAGAGGTCCGCTGAGTCGCGTGCTAATAAAGAAATTTTCCCCGACAAGGCGTCCGCGCGATATAATCGAAAACGAGGACTCGCGCGCGCGCGCTCATCTTTGCCTCGGATGAAAAAGGATGGCACGCGATGCTCGTCTCGCAGTCTCGAAAGGAGAGACGTGGTCATCCTCCCGAGACGCTTCCTTCCGTCTCTGGCATCCTAACCGCACATTTCCATCGCACATTGTGTACGATTCCGGCCAGAGTCCCGTCGAGCGATCCTATTCTGTTCCGCGTCTTCCTATCTTCTACATTCTGATTCGGCCGATGTCGACATTATCCTCGCTGGTCTCGTACTAGGTAATGCGTTTTTAATGTCCTTAATGTCTCTAATGTCCGCTTCGCGGCTTCACTTTTCCTTTTTCCGCATTCTAATTGTATGCAAAGAATTCGCATCGGTACGTATTCCAAAAGCATATCTGTTACGGGTATTCAACTTTTCGTTGGTTTAATTATAGAATTATATATGGACCGTTTATTTTGAAAGCGGTGTAAGTCCATATTCAAAGTACAATGAGATGTCATATATTTGATGATTAAAGCCGTGTAAACAGTTTATTAACGTCATATTTAATTTCTTTTTTAAATGGACTTACACTATATTTTGCTATATAGATATTATAATTTTAAGAATAAAAATTTGGATTAAACAATATCATTTTTACATAGACCACCTTCACTTTCGCGTATACAAATTTTCTCGGTCCAGCAATCAATATCGCACACCACATCCTCTGCCAAAGTCATACTTTTCCGCATTAAAACATTATATCCCTCTCTTTCTGCATGAAGACGTACGCGTTCGAAGTGAGCGAAGGCCTCTCAAGCGAATTTCGCAGCCGCTATCCGAACCCGATCGCTCCCAGATCTTATCCCCGATCGACATTCGGTTCCCGCGGTCCGATCCGTCGCAAAGGGCGACCCTCGTGGATCCCGTGAGTCGAGTGCCAAAGTCGGCTTCCACGCCGAGGGTACCTACGGCCGACGGTTAATCCGTTAGGCGACGGCGGCGCGAGCTCAGCTCTCGTCTAATTAATATTTGCAGTTAAATCTGCGATCTAGATCTGAAACGAACCGCTATCCCGGGTGTACCGGCCTCCTTGATTCCGTTGTCCGACGGTTTGTCGGGCTGTTGCTGTGCTGTTGCTGCGCCGTTGCTGCGCCGTTGCTGCGCCGCCTGTCCGCCGCCGAGCATCCATCGCGATAACGTACAATATCCGGCTTTCGGTTACGCCGAGAATTGTCTTTAACGAGCTTTCGGCTCTGGCCGCCGTTCGGCAGAGGCCGCTGATTTCTGGCCGGGCTCCGGTATCGAAGGCTAGAACTGCACTTGGATGGAATTGTACTCCGACTGTGCCACCCTTTACCGTTCTCCCCCGGCACGATCTGACTATTGAATTCTGGGAGATAGAATGCGCGCGGTCGGTATCCGATTCGAGGTACGCGGTAATTTTCGGTGGGAATGTGTGATGGATGAGCTGCGAACTGTTCGTGATAAGCTTGGTATTCGGACCGTTTACTTTGAAAGTGGTGTAAGTCCATATTTTAAGAAATTATTTATTTATTAAGATATTTTAAGAAAAATTAGATGTATGATTTATGATTAACGCGGTGTAAACGGTTTATTTATCTGATATTTATAAAAATATTTCATTTAATCGATTGTTTAATCAGTCAGCTGTGGCGGCCTCTCCTCAGAACTGCTCTTAGTTTGTTTTATTTTGTCTTTGTCTGCAAAGATTCTAAACTTAGTGGAATTTACGTTATATTTTAGTTTTCACTAAAATTACAGTTTAAATAGCAAGACATAAATGTCACGATGTCATGACACAAAATTGATGACACAATGCAATTTCTCCATGACGGATATAGTCGCCAAACACAGCTGTGTAATTAAGGAAATCAGGATGCAGACAGTTGATTTGAAATGTGATTAGAATGTGCTTTTAATCTGCATTTTAATTGCTCAGGATTCAGTTCATCCTTCTTTTGTTTCGGTTCTTTGTTAGAGACTGTACTGTAACTAACATGTACGTCAGCAAAATGTTAAGAACTTCAGCACTTGAAAACGAATCGAATAAATTACAGACAATGTGTAGATGGCTTCGTTCCATGTCTGTTACGCTCCAAATTTTTGTAATTAACGACCCCGTACGTCGCACTGCTTAGATTTCAAATTCGGATCTGCTCTTGAACTTGATACGAATATATCGTCGCATCCTGCGCAGCTCACACTCGAATATCGCGATTAGCTTAACGAATTCATACGCCGTAAGTCACGTTACGATAAGATCTTGATACGTAATTACGAGTTGGGATTCCATTTTTTTTTTCCCCCGGTCTTTGGAAAAGCGGTCACGTACGAACGACCGGCCGACTCCCGCAGGATATAAATTCCCACATTTCCGTTTCAGTAGGATTTATCGTCTGCAACCTCGGCCGCTGAACAGGCCGATAGCGTGAAGTCCACGAATTCGCACGTGTGTTAGCTAACGTGGAACTTAAATAGAGCAGAATGCCAGTACGATTAGAGAGTATACACTCCTCCCGTGAACAGTGCCAAACCATTATCCAGTAAATGAGTCATTATCATTTAGAAGAGCCTGTTTCACTGTCAATCGTAAACTGCCAGTAATGATTGTTACACCGAAAATCCTCATTTATCACCATAAAGAAAATATCGAAGCGTCTGTCATTAGTAATCATTCAACAATTCTCAATGTTCTATCTGCGTTAAGCATCTCGATAGAGTTGTATGAAACTTCGGCCGACAGGATGTAGCACGGTCGATTAATTCAGGTATTATCGTTTAAAAAATCTATTTAACTGCTAATATAAGACCGTGTGTCGTTGAGTGGTCATTATCTGGAGGATCAATTCTTCCCGATGAACATCCTTGGAAGATTATGTAGACAATATGACGAGAATGTGTTGAGGTTTGAGCTATAACCGTAATAAGGTCTATTAATGAAGCGTTATGACTGTAAAAAGTCTGACTGCCAATGAGGAGACTTGTCATTAACCGGCTACTACCCAGAAAATCAATCCTCGGCATAGCGCATCCTTTTCCTTAAATATCCTTATCCCGTGCCCTGCTGGAGTTCGCTCAGCAAGCGTTCTCCAGGTTGGCATCCAGGTCGATTTGTTGAAAATAGTCGCGTTATATATCGACGACGTTACGTCGCATACTCGGTGTGGCATGCACAAAATACGGCAAAACTCGAGCAGTGTCTCTCATTCGGAACTTATTTCGGAACTTGATTCTCTTTCAGTTACTTCATTGTATCATTAAAGAATGAAACCCACCACCAAATATAAATTATTATCTGTATCACGTATAACTATTTTAATACCATATTACCGTACAAAATGTATTTTTATTTGGTATCAAAGGCGGATATGCCGTTAATAAATTATTATTATTATTATTATTAAAAGTAAAATGATCTGTTACAATCTTACCGCTGTATAATTCACATTTCAAATAATTATTCTGCTATTCTGATCAAAAACTAAGTTAATACCTAAACGCAACAATGAAAGTTTCATTTAATCCTAGAAATGCATTTGCCGACTTGAAAGCACCTAATAAAAAGTCATCAATATCGTTAACCCAAAGCCTAAACGATCGATCACTACAGGTTTCTTCAAGTTCTTATCTCAACCGCGCCGCGAGAACAAACAGGAACATAAACATGGACGGTCCCGGCGTCGGCATGACTAGCCGGACACCCCGTATAAGAGCCGCTCGACTCGGCAGGGGCAGTTATGCCGAATAAAATGCCTGATTTGCTGCTGCGCAACGCCGATTCCGATTCTCGGGCGACTCGTCGGATGACCAACATTCCGCCGGCGCGTTTATGGGCCCGGCCGTCGATCACCCTCGATCGCGCGATCGAGGGAAAAGAGGCAGACGATTAGGGCCCGCTCGTAATCGCCGATCTGCTTCCCTTTGAGCCTCGGCGGGCTCTTTAGCCGACCTGGGCCCCAAAGGCTGATGGGGACGTTCGTTTTCAATGAGGTAGCCCTCAATGTTTCCAGTTCGCACTGTCGCGATCCATGTTGGGCAGGCGTCGCGTGCAGTCGCCATTTTTGGGCCCAGAAACCTCTGGCGCGACGCTGTCTCGCTGTTCGAGACTCTGGTTCAAACAAGTCGAGCGAACGGAAGATTCTTTCGATCGAACGATTGGAAGATTCTTTCGATCGAACGATCGGAAGGCTCTCTCGATCTAACGATCGGAAGGCTCTCTCGATCGAACGATCGGAAGGCTCTCTCGATCGAACGATCGGAAAGCTCTCTCGATCGAACGATCGGAAGGCTCACCCGATCTAACAATCGGCCTTCTTCAGGCTCGAAGAAGGTAATGAGAAGCTGAGTCTCGAATCTCACAGATCGAGTAAAGTGTAAAAGCATGTATGTCGCCAAATGACGATGCGACATGTAACTCTGATAAGAGGAAGATTGCCCGGCGGAAGATAAGTAACGATCTAGTCTGATCTCTGCATCGGAATGTTAAAGCGTAATGATTCCTTTTTTCACGGTCGTTGAGGTAGGACTCGAAGATCGAGTTCTCTCCGAAACGTCCGGCCGTAAAACCGAAATCGATCAACTTCTCCGACAATTAGTCCGATCGGCGTCGATCGGTGAAAGCTTCGGGGCCCGTTCTCTCGAAAGCGAAAATGCCCTCCGCAAAAACGGGAGAAAATCGAAAGTTAATCCTCATCCTCGGCTGGAACGCTTACGCTCGCCCGAGATTAAAACGAGAACGAAGAGCTGAGGACGTAAATCGTCCTCTCCGTACTTTTCGCCTCCGGCAGCCCTCGATCCTTTCCACCCGTCGATCTTTATAGTGCCTCTTTATAGGACGCTTTTATAGCGGAGTTTATAACGGGGTCCTTATCGCGGATGCTGTATAAATAGAGCCCGGGAACGCTTACATAAAGAGAGCGGAAAGGGAAAAGTCGATGATTCGCGCCAACGTCCGGCTACGAAACTTATTGCGCATTAAGTTGGATCGTTCTCGTCAATTGGCAGCTGCGCGGTTAGATGCCTGTTTGCCTACCTGCGTTACGCGTCTCTGCTTTAAAGTCCTTCCGACGTGATCAGCAAACCGCGGGATAGACAACGTACATTGTATACATTTATGTAATGGGCGTTTAAATAAACCGTCTTATTGATGAAAAGTTTAAATGTATAATCACACCTTTTCGGCCAGTATGGTCAAATGAGAGTTAGAAGGGAAAAATTAAAGATCAAAAATTCGATGGACTCATCAGTAGGGCAGGGAGGCATTGTATACATTTATAAGTATAATCATACCATAGCGGCCAGTCGTATGAGACATTAGAGAAGAAAAATTGAAAATTGAAAAATTCTCGTTTTGTCCTGAATCCACTGTCTTAAACCCATACTCTATTGTATACATTGTACTTGTAAATTTCGTGAGATTCGATTTTTTAACGGGATAGGAACTTAAGGGTTCGATGATTCGATCGGAAGATGATTAAGCATTAAGTTCGAAATTCTGGTCGTTAGTATTGTGTGTTTAGATGCTTGCCCGACTACCGGTGTTACGTCGGGTTCCATTTGTAGTCCTTCAGACAAAAACGGAGCACGCTCGCATGAAATTCGATATATTAGATTGTACGAACGTTACTTTCGCAGCCTGGAAGCATGAACTGCATCGGTCGACGTTTGGGTAAACGGACTTTCCGGTTTAAAGTCGCTCGATGCTGCGACCGTGTGTCTAACTTGAATAACACCGTGAATGCATATATCGACCATAAAACGTTCGCAAACCATACATTTAACTATACACACCGGCGCACCTTAGAAAACTTCCAATTTATTCCGATAGAACACATAACATGAATTTAATATTTCCATCGCGTACAATCAAACCTTCGAATCCAATTCACGCTCACGTATCAATACAACGTACACCCGTAACCGACAATAGTTAAAGTATAATTAGAATGAGTTTCGTAAGAAACGAAAATATTTTCGGAGCCTAGTCGTTAGTTCGAATGAAGCACAATTTGCTGGCTGATTATAACGAGTAATAAAAGACCCTTAGTCAGGCGGTCGGATTCTCTTTGAGCGTTCGAAACTTCGAAGCCGGTAAGGCCTCCTTTCACGGCACTTTGCCAGGCCGAACGGCTCCGGGACTCAGGTGCCAAAGACCGTCGCCCTTGTTTTTAAGGCGAGAGTGGCGATTTTCGGGGCGAGGATGGCTGTCAAGCACGACAACCGGCGTCCGCCACCTGTCGCTTCCAAGATGAGGAAGCCCGAGCGATTTTCGGAGGCAGCCGTACAGGTGTGGGCATTAACAGATTATCCGTCGGCGTTCGTGTGTTTAGGTAACTAGACGATGCGCTAATGCGTGTGGCCCTGGGCGCATGAATAGATGCATGAATAGATGCGCGGATAGATTTATGATCGCACGGGCCTCGTGGAAGCGAGTAGATTTTTTGATATGCTAACGCGACCGGACTGACGTTCAACTGATGGGTTCTGCGTTAATTTTACTTGACGGTAGACAAGGGTCTAACATTGTACTGAGTAGCGCGGGGCACACTTGCTGGTAATATAATTGTATCTAATTCTATATTCTAATCTCAAGTCATAGTAGACAGTTACAGTAAATATTTTTTTTATTCCCATTTAAAATTCGGATGTATGGACTGTTTATTTTGAAAGTGGTGAAGTCCAAATTTAAAGAAAAATTTAATATTTTATAGATAAGAAGTTTACCATACATTTATCATAAATTATATGATATTCCATTTTTTTAAATGCGGACTTACACCACTCTCAAAATTAACGGTCTATATATTCTAATTTTAAATGGGAATAAAGGAATATTTACTGTAACTGTCTTGTGTCTAAAAACTGACTTTCTTTACTTCGTCGTGGACTAAATCAATTTGATTGCAAAAATTAATACTTCGACAGTAAAAACGTAGCAGTCAAACGTTACAGAAGCGGAAGAAACTGAAAATGAATTGAACGTAAGACCCTTTCAGCATTCACTTAGCGTCCGAAACGTCGGATCCCAATGACCAGCTAACTTTCTCCATTCTCCACGTCTGAGGTACGACTCCATTGTCCCCTTTATTTTGAAAGTGATATAGTCCAAATTAAAAAAAAATTAAATATCACACAAATAAAAAGTTTACACTACATTAATCATAAATTATATGATATCTCGATTTTTTTAAAAATGGACTAACACCACTTTCAGAATAAACGGTCTATATATCCAAATTTTAAATGGGAATAAAGGAATATTTACTGTAACTGTCTTGTGTCTAAAAACTGACTTTCTTCACCTCAACGTGGACTAAATCAATTTGATTGCAAAAATTAATACTCCGACAGTAAAAACGTAGCCGTCAAACGTTACAGAAGCGGAAGAAACTGAAACTGAATTGAACGTAAGACCCTTTCAGCGTTCACTTAGCGTCCGAAACGTCGGATCCCAATGACCAGCCAACTTCCTCCATTCTCCGCGTCTGACGTACGACTCCATTGTCCCGTTCGATTCCTCGCCAGTCGATCGGCGAATGAATCGACGATTTCGCGCGCCACCGGCAGGCCTATCGTGCACCTATCGTCCGTTTATCGTCCATTTTCGCCTATCCAACACATTGGCACGCCGTTTACGACCCGTCGACGCCAACCGACTTGCCCAACCGAGTCAATGGAACCCGCGTGGGCCTACCTTTCACTTTTCCCAACTGTCACTTTCCCGTTTTCCAACCTAGCCACCCTCCCGCCCCTCGCCCTACCCCTCCTAGCCGTAAATCGGGCCCGATATCGTTAATGAGCGCGATATGAGACGTCCCGAAGCGGATCGGACGTTAATGGGCCGAGTAATTTTACAGCGGCGGAGTCGGACGCCTCCAGGAGCCGATATCGGAATGGGCCTGCCGAACGACTTCCGCCGGGCCTCCTCTGGGGCCGCTGTAACGTTGTAGTTCGATTAGAATATGCCCGCGACGTGGAAAGCGCGAAGGAGGAAGCGAACTGGAATCTGCGAAACGATCTACGAAGAACTGCCGGCCGCAAAAACTGTCGGCCTCGCGCGGCTTTCAGGTTAGAAATCCGTTACGCCGACATAACCTATAATTTGATCGAGCTGTACGTCGGATGCGAGTGAGGGGTGGAGGCTGAGGGGGGAGAGGTAGGGGAGGAAGGAGAGGCGAGTAGGAGTAGGAAGTGAGGATTCGGAACGCGTAAGAGATGTTGAGGGAGGACGTTGGCAGGTAGGAAGGGCAGGTATGGGGGCATGAGACTCATGGGGCCCCATCGCTTGGGCCCGAGCGCCGGACCCCTGCAGGGGGTCCGGACCCGGCTGACATGTTTATCACACTCGTTCCACAGACTCGTGCCATGCGTTATGCGAGCTTTGTGTCATGAGCGCTCTCCGCGAGCTGAAACCTGCGAGACGCCATCTTCTCCCACAGTCTCACGTTTCAGGGCTCGCTGGAAATTATCGCTGAACTCGCTCGTCTCTGTTACGCCCTCCAGTTGCTTTAGGTTCTGTCGATTATTTGTGGAATTATCTGTGGATTAGATATCTAGCCCTCTGCAGATTCGTGTATTGACATATAGATTTTGTTGCAGTTATTTCTTCGCTGCTGCTCTGTACTGTTTTTGTACTAACATTGTCAGTAACGATTTTCAGCTTTGCCCCGAGAAACCAGAGCAAATTCCTGTAGACGATCTTATAGTTTCCGTACTAATCTGGAAGTGGAGGATTAACGCAGGCTTAATTGGCATTTAATGTCAAAACTTTCCGAGTCAATCTGTTCCCCTCTTAATTCCAGTAACGTCTTCATTAATTTGGTACTAAAACTATAACCGCGTACTATTAAAATCCCAATGAAAAAATGTGGACCGTGTCACCTTGTTGCGTCCCATAATCTCGAGTTTCTCGCTATCCACGTTATCTGTCGGGCGATTTTATGTCCCGTCTGACACAAATTTTCCGTTCGGCTACCGCGAAAGCTCGATGACCAGACGGATTCCTGCTTCGATCGGCGGAATATCAATTTCACGTGTCCGACGCGGGCTTAGCTACTCGATTTGAATAATTCCGACGAAATTTATGTCGCTGTTAGGAGGTAACCATTTCTGTTATCGCTTGTCCGCGATTCGGATACACCTGCTCGCGGCGAAAGGCGCCGTAGCGCTGCTAATTACTTTATTAGCGGAACCGTGGATAATTAATAGAAAATATATGCGCCGGATAATGACGTCGGTCTCGCGTCGAACGTCAAGAATGTCTTCGGTGCCGATGACGTCGCTGACGAGACGTTTCTCTTGGCAGGATCAAAGGACTCTCGTGCGAATGTGACCGTTAATTACCGAGGACCGAGCATTGCAATTAGCGATTTGTTCCGGAGGCAGTCTGATGGCTGTACGTTCTTCGCAGGTTTTGGTGACAATTTCTTTGAGACACCAGAAATGGATTGAGTCTTTTACTAATACTTTTTGTGTGCTGAGTATATCAAACTCAGAGATTCAGAATATATTTGTAGATTTTTAGGGATACTTATATGATTTTAATTTTTATAGTATCAAATTTTTTGAAAGGTATCCGCGTAGAAAAATGTTGAGGATAGTTGGTTACCGGTAATTGACATTCGTTAATGCAAATATCGGAATTCTACGCCGGTACGTAGAGAAAGTTCCGTGAGCGTTACAACAAACAAAAATTGAGGGGAAAGGAAGAAAACTGAAGCGAAACGTGGGGCATTGCGTAACATTCCGAGAGATCGTCCGATTACCGAAAGTAAAATACCAGACGAGTGTACGGTGCCTAAAAACGTGTGTGCGCGGGGTGGGCAACAAATATAACGTTTTATTATTCATTTTCCAGCTATCGCCGCTGGCCATCTATAATCCGACCGCGGTTATCTTGATCATGCCGACGACTTCTCGGCCGTGAGCTTCTCGTTTGAGAGATAGCTGGAAAATCGTCCTGACTCGCTTGCCCAGATCGAGAGATTTCGAGGCTGGTAGCTGGTACGATTTCTTCTGGCAGATATCGATAAGACTTTATAATTACTCGCCTATCGTTTTCCAACATTTTCCCGCCTTGCCGTATACAAATATACAGATTCGTGTATCTTCTGTAATTTTGTGTATCGGATATTAGCTCGATGATTTCAGTTATGAAGTGTCAATGAATGACTTCCGGTTGCGCATGAGAGCTGATAGAATTTCTTGTGCTAGATATCGATAAGATTTTATAATTATCAACGTATCATTTTTCAACATTTTACTGCCTTGACCGCATACAAAAGAGATTTTTGTATATTCTGCAATTTTGCGTATCGGATATTGGCTCTTTGATTCCAGTTGCGAAGTGTCAACGAATGACTTCCAGTTGTGTACGATGGCTGATAGAATTTCTTCTACTAGATATCGATAAGAGTTTTTAATTTTCAACAATTTCCTGCCTTTCGCTTGTACAGAATTGTAGGTTCTCATCGATACTGTAATTTTACATATAGAGTGTCCTTCGATTTCAATTATGAAATATCAATGGAAGACTCCGAGCACATTTCTTTACTCAGGAGACAATTTCGCGACTCGAAAGCAGTAGTCGGACGTTAGAGACGATTTCACCAAAAAAAGGAAGATAAAAAGACGACGTCCGTCTACCGGGTAACAGTACGCTCGTTCGTCAAGAGAGGCATTTCGTCGCCTAATTAAAGAAGAACGGACCAGCGCTCGTTATCTATAACGCTTCGTGCCTCATAATTGCGAATTTCGCGGGGCATGCTCATACACGGTGTTGAAAGAATTAGCGACCTCGCCGAAGCGGCGTAATTTCATCGAACATAACCTCGCCAACTCGACAATCGCCGAATAAGATTCGCAAGCTAGATAAACAAATCGCTTCAAGAAGTGAGGTTAGAGCATTGACAAGGTTAGAACTTGACTTTGCCATTAATTATTAATACTTTTCATTCGCCCTAATCGTACCCCGACTTATTCGGATACCCTGTATAAGATTGTGTTCGAGTTATAGGCGTACGAGAGATCGGAGATCTAGCCGAGTTAATTGCCGAGCATATCGCCAATTTAAATGTCATTATCCCGATGCGCGATTTTCGAGATTATGAGCGGTCTGTTATCCGCCGTTTCAACTTTTAACTTAACTAGGTATACGCTGCATACCGATCAATCGTAATTGCGGCCGATTAACCGGACGGCTGGGCGTAAATCTCGTGCTAGCACCATCGTTAATTGGCAGACCTTCGAAATTCGCGCTAGCCACGGACTTTTTCCCAAATATTCCGGCTCGACTTTGCTACAAGAAGGCCGAGGAGGCTTAGTCTACGCAAAATGGCGACCGTTGTACTTTTTAGCTGTTCGAGAATTCCGGTTTCTGCCTTGCGGGGCCAGACAACGAACGAAACTTCGGAAAACATTTATTCGGTACGACCTCTTCGAGTTCTATAAATAAGATCGTGGCTACTGGGAAGTGACACTTGTTGATCCTTGGATATCAAAGTCTTCGGGTTTAACCTCAAAACCACTTGATCTACGGCCAAGTCGAACTTGCCCACTCTTACCAATGACTCATTCGGTAAGCATGGTCATTTACGCTCTTGTTAAGAAATAAATATGGTAATGATAGTCGCTACTCCATATGTAGAGAAGTCATCAGAGAAGTTGCAGCAAACCATATGTGTTTAGTAACAAATCTGATAATTGTATACCCTACTCGATATGTACAGAAAATCATCGGAGAAGCTATAGAAAAGCATATGTGTTTAGTAACAAATCTGATAATTCTATACCCTACTCGATGTGTACAGAAAATCATCAGAGAAGCTGTAGCAAAGCATATGTGTTCAATAACAAATCTGATAATGATTTATGCTACTCGATGTGTACAGAAAATCATCAGAGAAGCTGTAGCGAAGTATATGTGTTTAGTAACAAATCTGATAATTATATACCCTACTCGATGTGTACAGAAAATCATCAGAGAAGCTGTAGCAAAGCATATATGTTTAGTAACAAATCTGATAATTATATACCCTACTCGATGTGTACAGAAAATCATCAGAGAAGCTGTAGCAAAGCATATATGTTTAGTAACAAATCTGATAATTATATACCCTACCCGATGTGTACAGAAAATCATCAGAGAAGCTGTAGCAAAACATATATGTTTAGTAACAAATCTGATAATTATATACCCTACTCGATGTGTACAGAAAATCATCAGAGAAGCTGTAACGAAGCATATGAGTTTCTTTCTCTGCAAGCGTGTCTTTCCAGCGCCATTTATTATACAATCGTGCTACGTTTGTATATATAGATATTAAACGCTCGTTCCCGGAAGCTGTGCGCGGCCAGAATTCTCTCAAAGCCGCGACTATCTGCCCCGACCAGATGCGTTCGGTAGGCTCGAGTCAATGTTCCGTAACGGGAGACAGCAGATAAGGTTTTAACAACGATTCGCCTTCGAGATACAGCGAGCCACTGAAGAAGATCTCACTCTCACTGCCTCTGCCGACAATTAATGCGCTTTATCTCCCCGCGCGAGCGTCTCGAAGCTCGCAGAATCCGACTAGCCTCAAACTTTCAACCTGCCGTTACGAAAGTTGCTACTGTGTTACAGGATTTACGATTTTCTGTGTCGCGTCGAGGACATCGCAAGTAAGTTTTGAAATCATTTGTTGTGTTCGTTGTCGATATGTCTCGTATTATAATTATTTTCCTGCGATACGTATTTAATGCGTTTCCAACATTTTTCATACACATACATACATATTCGTTCCTTAATTTCTCTTATTTTTATGCTATAGTAATATTCCGTTATATTGGACCGTTTATTTTGAAAGTGGTGTAAGTTCATTTAAGGAAAAATGAGATGTCACATAAATAAACCGTGTGCACCACGTTTATCATAAATTATCTGATATCTTATTTTTTTTTAAATATGAACTTACACCATTTTCAAAATAAGGGGTCCATATGTCTGTAGTAAACTGATACAAATTAATTGATTGGAAATTCGTTAGATCGGAAATATAGCCCTGATTCATATTTAGTTGACATTTTCCGACTTCCACCGCTTTCGTATACAGTGGCCCGCGAAGTGCGGATAAAACGACCCATCGCTAGAACTAAGAGGTAAGACCGAATTTGACAATAGATCCGACTCGAACAATAGACTCTTGACACACTCGAGTGAGTCGTCGCTCAGAATTGAACCTGTTCCTGCCCTATCGCGAGTACTCACGCTCGATCTAAGGAAAACAAGTGGACAAACGATTAGCGCCCTCTGGGCCCATCCCATTTCTCGCGCCCATTCATCGGACCAAAAATCGGTGGACCGGCGGCGAGGATTGCGGGGCAAAGCCGGGGCGCCGTCTAAATATTTTCTTAGGTCTGCCGAGTCTTCGACTCTCGAGAGTAATGGAGACAATGGCCGAGTAAACAGCGAATTACCCTCCACTTGGCAGACCCTTTTGACGTGGCAATGAGTGGCGCGAAGTCGGCCAACGATCCCTCGTCAGGTACTCTTCGACTTGTCGAAGATGGGCATCGATCGGGTGTCGCTGTCAACCTGCGCAAATTCGTGTCCGGCTGAGGTTAGGCGGACTTATCTCGCGGCGAAGGTAGAAGCTGATGACTATTGAATGCCGCTGATGAAGAAGATAACGTTGGGCGAAGTGACCTGTGAATTATCACTTTAGTACGGGATAAAGGTAATGTTCAAAAGTCAGTTCTTCCTTTTTTTGGTCACTGTTACTGTAAATGGAGCGCTTTTTTTCTACGGTAGTAGTTAAGATACGGAAAATTATTGAATGGGCAGACATGATCAGCAAATGAACAGCTGATTTGGGTTGAAGGCATTGTTCAAAATTCATTCAAGACTTGTCGAAGATGGGCATCGATCGGGTGTCGCTGTCAACCTGCGCAAATTCGTGTCCGGCTGAGGTTAGGCGGACTTATCTCGCGGCGAAGGTAGAAGCTGATGACTATTGAATGCCGCTGATGAAGAAGATAACGATGAGCAATGTGACCTGTGAATTAACACTTTGGTGCGGGTTAAAGGTAATGTTCAAAAGTCAGTTCTTCCTTTTTTTGGTCACTGTTACTGTAAATGGAGCGCTTTGTTTCTACGGTAGTAGTTAAGATACGGAAAATTATTGAATGGGCAGACATGATCAGCGAATGAACAGCTGATTTGGGTTGAAGGCATTGTTCAAAATTCATTCAAGACTTGTCGAAGATGGGCATCGATCGGGTGTCGCTGTCAACCTGCGCAAATTCGTGTCCGGCTGAGGTTAGGCGGACTTATCTCGCGGCGAAGGTAGAAGCTGATGACTATTGAATGCCGCTGATGAAGAAGATAACGTTGGGCAACGTGACCTGTGAATTAACATTTTGGTGCCGGTTAAAGGTAATGTTTAAAAGTCATTTCTTTTTTGGTCACTGTTACTGTAAATAGGGCGCTTTGTTTCTACGGTGGTAGTTAAGACATAGAAAATTATTGAAGTTGGCAGACAGTGAATGAACATTTAATGTGGGTTGAAGGTATTGTTCAAAAGTCATTGCATTATACCTATGTACTGTTATGTGAATAAAGCTTTTCTGAAGTAGTAATTAAGATACAGAAAACTATCGAATCCGCAGACTTGTTCAGAAAATGAACAATTGAATACGGGTTAGATGTAATGTTGAATAGTTATTCTTAATAACCAGACAGTTTGCTATACTTAACAGTGAACTCTTTACAAATTTGACAAATTGAATTTTTGTCTGCAATGATACAAAACAAAATACACATTACCAACGTAAAATCATGACTTGAACGTTCCCCGACTATAAATTCACTGCGATATTACGACGTTCACGGTGTCCAATGTTCTTTGGAATTTTTAGAAGCTCATAGAGTGGACGGGCAATGTACTATAATGACGGATAGTGGCGCACGCACTAAAAAAGAAGTAACCCAACGCCTATGACACAATTTTTTTCCATGCCCGCGGCAGCAGAAGTTCCGAGCCGACAAGCGAGCACGAGGACGCGCGAGTTATTTATTGCGCGTAAATGAAGATATATCGTAGGGAAATCTTTTTTAACGACCCGCTCTCTCTCCCCTCGACGGTTGCGACCCTAGAAACCACTAAAAACGGAGTGCGCGCGCTCTCGGAACAAAAAAGAGAAGAAACCTTAATTTGACCCATTCAGCCCGGCCGACTCTACGTGCGAATCTTTTATATATTCCGCATCAGCTGCACACGTTGACTGCAGTCGCTGAATGCGTTTTACCAACGTATTCTGATCTCTCATTCACATAGCGAAAGCATAAGAAAGTTGGAGTACCTTCAATTTTCGGCCGAAGTACGCTTTAGTATATAATTATGCATTAATTCGGATATTATTCTCCGTATGTATTTAATGCGTTATTAGATGATACTCGTTATAAAACACGCTTCTTTTTGTAAAGTACTCTTCATATAATGTAAAGAATCTAATTGCTTAATATTCAATGTTGATATTATAATACTGTCGAAACGTAGAAAGTGACGTAGATGAGAGTAATGCTACGCGGCAATAAAAATTTCGAATCAACACAGGTCGGTAATAGTGGCCTGGCAAGACTGCGAACTGTAAATAATACTGTGACCTGCGAGCCGATGGGGTGAGTTAGTCAGTATAGCGCTTGGATCACAGGAGAATGATCCAAGTTCGATCATTGGCGCAGCGGTCGCAACAGTAAACACATCGGTGTTCAACACTGACAGCATCACAGGCAGGTGTCTATCCATAATACCAGCAGTATACGATCCATATGATGTGTTGCTAATTTCAAAGTTAACCCACGCATATTCCATCAACGTTTCAAATCGATTAATTACAAATTATCCTCTACGAAATGATGCAGGAAACAGAAAGAAATTCTTAACAGTTTGCAGTATTTTAATTCTTTTTTTTCTTGAGGGGATAATTTGTACGAATTGTAACGTATAACTAACAAAGTGTTATTTTTACTGTCTTTGAACCTAATTTTGTCTCCGGAAGTTTTGTACGTTGAAGGTTAAATTCTGCTCGATCATTATACTCTTCGTTTCAGGCTTTCTTTTTTACACTTTGCTACGGTTCTCTTTGTCTTCTCTCTATCCTGCTCGTCTCTCTCTCTCTCTCTCTCTCTCTCTCTCTCGCTCTTCGTTTGAGGCGTCTCCGCCGATGCCATAAATTATGCGCGTGCAGCTGCAACGAAGGCAGGCTCTATGATCGTCTCTCCGAAAGCGAGAGGAGCGACTCTTCCTGACTTTTTGGAAGGTGGCGCATTATGGGACTGGTCGAAGTTTGATTTTAGCCCCGAATATGGTTGCTCCGAAAATTCATTTTTCTTTACGCAGTCTGTGCGATTTGTTAACAGAACAGTTTTTTGCTTATGGACTTTGTCTTGACAAGAGGATGGCATCGATATGAACTTTTCAGCACAATCATGAGAACTTTCCACAAGAAGAAAGAATCTATTCTAATCCTGCTCAGAAAAGTCAACGTTTGTCAAAATGGTTATAAATATAGATCTTCTTTCCAACAAAATAATTGTCCAAAGCAAAACAGGAATTGATATATGAGTTTTGATGGAAATAAAGTAAAAGTGACTAATATTATCGGAGAGAATTGTTAATGCCTGTCAAGCGATAATACAGATAGGTGTTTTCACAATTTTAAACACGGAGACGATGCAGAAAGAAGTGAGAATTCGTCGAAAGAATTACGATCATCGCCGAGACGAACTGACGACGCACTCAATCACCAGCGACGATCAAAACGTCAGACATCCAGAAGCCGCGAATTCACTTTCCGAACCAATGATCGTCGGACATCGGGGACGCAAAATTTTCGGCTCAAAAATACGATCGACGCGCGAGTAACGATCTGTGTCAACTATTCAAAGACAGACTTCTGGACAATGTTCGCGAACAGATTTCCGCGCATTTCGTTCTCTCCGTTCTCCTTGAGTCTCCTTCTCTCTCTCTCTCTCTCTCTCACGCATATTCCATCTTTCTCTCTCTCTCTCTCCCTCTCTCAGTTCCACTCTCTCGTTCTCGCCCACGATTCGTGCCGAGTGCAGCCTTCGAAGTGGCCGGTTATTTATGGCTGGATGTACTAGAGGCGGATATAAACGTCGGTTATTGCAAACACTTAACAGTCCGTATATCAATCAGACGCCAACTTGAGAGTGAAGAGGGTTACGTTCCGCGATTTTATATCTCTCTCATTCCGCTGTCGAGCGATGCGATTCTGTTTGACGTAGGCGCGACGCTTTTGGCACGACGAGCGCCCCGCGGAAATATACGGATGCCGATATGATTGATAAAGGTGAGATTTAATTTTGTCCGCGGTGTCGGTCCGATGAAGCTGAACCGTTGCAAAGCGATGGATTCTGGATTTAGGAGAATTACTGTAGAGGCCTCGGATGAAGACGAAGACCTTCATTGGACACGAATATTGTCCACATTAATATTTGATTCGAGTTAAGAAAGAAATATCGAACTCTCGATTAAAAGTGAGAGTTCTTTAATTGGTTAATGCTGTGTCTACGGTAAAGGAGAGTCAAACTGGCTTTGTAGGAGGAATATAGAACCTTGTTAGATGCAGGAGAATTGAAGCTAGGTGCAGAATGTGTAAGATTAATACTTCATTGGACACGAATATTGTCCACATTAATATTTGATTCGAGTTAAGAAAGAAATATTGAACTCTCGATTAAAAGTGAGAGTTCTTTAATTGGTTAATGCTGTGCCTACGGTAAAGGAGAGTCAAACTGGCTTTGTAGGAGGAATATAGAACCTTGTTAGATGCAGGAGAATTGAAGCTAGGTGCAGAATGTGTAAGATTAATATTTTGAATACCGAATCAATGATACTTTCAATGAATTTTGATACTGTACGATACTTCTACCACTAGCTTATCATTGGGGGATGATTGGCATGTCACTGTATGCATATTTAGGGCAATTATTGGCCTTTTTGGGAGTTTTGGTCGGTGATAGCTCACCTTAGCCAAACTATGGACCTTAAAAATCGCACTCAGACCATTCTAGATGTAACAGTAATAGAGACGTACCCAAAATGCTTTGAAAGACAGAAAAAAATCGACAATCATCCAGGCTCTTTACACCGTTCAATCAAAAATCACTTTTTGACACAAAAATTGTGATATTGCAACAGAGATGTCTTTGATTCACAAATAAAATTAAATAATTCATAGAGTCTACGGAAGAATTTCAAACAAATACTGTTATCGAAACGAAAGTAACGCACTTCCTTCAATTAACCCAAACGGCATCGAATCCGTAATCGAAAATCCTCAACGCTGCCAATAGGAATCGAGAGCGGCCCGGATCATTGACCGCGTCAAATAATGCCGAACATTACACGCTTCTGCGGCGACGTTTCGCCATTCATCGGCGGCCGTCGGATTTGCCGGGCAAAAAAGGATCCTGAAAGGACTACCCCGGGTGGGTCACGTGCGTTGTCAAGGGGCGTGCACCGCTAAGGGCTGCGAGGGTTGGCGAGGGTGAGAATCGCGCGAGCCATAATCGAAGACCTGCCTCCCCACGAACAGAGACAGGAACAATCCAAAAAGGAAAAAAAAAACACCAACTCCGCAGTCTTCACATCCATCCGACCCGCCGACGTTCCTGAAGAAAGCGTAATCGTAAGGACGGTCGGGCACGGGTCAAGTTCGACCCCTAAAACAAAGAGGCAGGACAATGAGAGCGAGACAAAAGAAGCGGAGGGGTAGAAGGCACCCCAGCGAAAGGAACGAATTCGCTTCTGCCTCGATGGATTCTGCGTCGAATCCGCACGTGCCAATGGGGAATGCAACTATACATAGGTCACGTATCGCGTCCTTTCTTCATCCCCATTTTGCCGACAGGACTCCGGCACGAGCTCTCGTCCTCCTCGACGAGGAGGCAGCGCTCGTAAACTGGTTAACATTTCAATATTCCTCTAACAACATCGTACCACTTGTCAGTCGGATCGGCATCGCGAGAGGATTCCTTTCAATCCGGCCTAACAAAAGGCGCCGCCTTCCATCCTTGACAAATTTCCCTCTAGGCGAGTGGGACGGGGAGAGGTAAAGGTGAGAGTCGGCGGAGATGAAATAGGAGGCATCGCCGTATTGGCAAAAGGTTAATAAGTGCGCGCCGTACGAGCGTATGACTTAGGCATTGTTGCTGGGTGTAAATTCTGGTCGTTTAATAACCGAGCGTAGGCAGGCTTCATAAATTTCAGACGTAAGTATATCGTAATTCCCACTGAATTATATGTTATTCGGCGAGCCACCGAGGAAAACAGATACTTCTATATCGCGTTGAGAACTCTGCCATGTCATAGAGAATTTTAACAAATACGTTACATGTCTATGATGAATAATATAAGTTTTCGGCGTACTCGGTCAGTGTTGTACTTGTAACTTATATATATCAAAGTTATGTGTATGTAAGTTATATGCTATATCAAAAAATGATCGACAGAACGAAATACTATTCCAAACCCTCAGCCATTCAGAGAACCATAAACAAGTATTGATTCCTTTCAAATATCTTATTACCTCGTAAATAAATTAAAAATCGAACAATTCCACGTTTCGCCCAAAACGAGTAATTAACATTAAACACAATATACTTCCAAACGATTACGCGTCACTGCCGAAGGCGCTAAGTGGAAAAATGCTTCGGAGCCGGCTCGCTGAAAGTTCGGCAATTAATAGCGGATAATGATGACACTTGGGCGTCGGAGAAGGGTCGCCCTTTCGGCAAAAAGGGCACGGTAGCCGAGGCCAGAAGTGAATGACGGAATGGCGGAAGGGAAAGGTCTGCGAGTGAAAACGAAGGCGGCCTTCGTCGGAGGCGCTTAACTGCGGATTTGAGAAATTGGGATGTGGTACACCTGGAACGCGGGGCAGGTGCTCGCACCCACCCCTGAAGGGACCTCCTGGAGGACCGGGCGGGCTGGGGAGAGGTCGGGAGGCTCGAGAGGCAACAAAAGGGCGTGACGACACGCTGGGCCAGCCGAGGGCGGACGTCGATTTCACACAAATTAAGCAAAGCCCTCGCTAATTCGCTCATCAATGCCTGCTACTGTTATCTCTCTCTTTCTCTCTTGGACACTCAGTGTGTAAATCGTGGGGGTGGAAATCTAAATCAGACGCTATCCGTATGCGGTGGATTTGGAAGGTATTTTTAACCTATATTCATATTCGGATGGACATGCAATAGTTAATTTTACAGAAATTAAGCAAAGCCCTCGCTAATTCGCTCATCAATGCCTGCTACTGCTATCTATCTCTTTCTCTCTTGGACACTCAGTGTGTAAATCGTGGGGGTAAAAATCTAAATCAGACGCTATCCGTATGCGGTGGATTTGGAAGGTATTTTTAACCTATATTCATATTCGGATGGACATGCAATAGTTAATTTTACAGAAATTAAGCAAAGCCCTCGCTAATTCGCTCATCAATGCCTGCTACTGCTATCTATCTCTTTCTCTCTTGGACACTCAGTGTGTAAATCGTGGGGGTGGAAATCTAAATCAGACGCTATCCGTATGCGGTGGATTTAGAAGGTATTTTTAACCTATATTCATACTGGGATGGACAAGTAGTAATTTATATTGCATAAATTAAGCAGAGTCCTTGTTAATTTGTTCGTTAATGCCTGCTACCGGAATCTATTTGTTTCTATTGTACAGTACAGGATAGAAATTCTAAGGGGTCAAGATCTGATTCAAGCGCTATCCTTATGCGAAACGACCGAATTGTAAGTTCATATTAATAATTCTCAATTCGTAACTTGAACTTCAATGATTGTATCCCTAAAAATGCTCATAATCTATGTTCATATTCAAATAAATACGTAATATGTATGTTACAGTAAACGCGTCACAATAAAACACTATAAGAAAATATATCTTGAAATGTTCTAAAAATCAATTATTAAGCCATTATATACATTTTCGTATAATTTATTATATAATTTATTATATTTTTATTAATATTTGTCTGATTATGCTATTATGAATGAAAAAAGTCTCAATTTCAGGTTTCATCTATCAACGACTCCCCTCAATTACTCTCGAATCTAAACTATTTAAATCCAGACCGCCATCCAACAGCTTAATACCCTAAAAGACGAATTCCCAAAGATTAAAACCTACAATTTCGGCTTACCTCCGATCTAGCCAATCACCGCGCAGCCGCGCATCCGAAAAATCCTCCGTAATAAGCGAACGTTTGCGTCGATGGAAGACGCGAGACAGATTTATGACGCGGCTTAAAGATCATCGTCAAACTTCGGTTAGCTAATTTGACGTTTTATCAATCACGGGCTGCCACGCTCAGTGCGAAGGGGTGATCGGGGGGTTGAAGGGGGTAGAAGGGGGCACGAGCGAGGGCTCGGCAGCTTTTTCTCGCTTGATGGATGAACTCTGGAAGTCCGTAACACGAGACTGCGCGGGGACTGATCGCATTGTTTATGGGATTTTTATGGCGGCGAAATGTTTGGGAAAACACGTCGACCACCGGACGATAAGCCGGATAATAAAGGGTCCGCACGATGTCCTTGCCTCTCCCTCTCCCCCTCTCCCCGCACCCCACCCCCTTACGCGCGATCGTATAATAATTAGCCCCGAGTCCTTTACGATTGGCCATAAAGAAGGGGTGAGACAAATCGTCGCGTCACGCGCCTCTTTGACTTTATCGTTAGCAATTTGTTTCGTTACGCTCTTGAAATACGGTCAGTGTGTAAATTCCCGATGAGAGAGGAATTATGTTATTTCCGTGGATGGCGGGACGATTACGTTTGTGAGATATAGGGTTTGCAGGGTGCGTGGGTTCTCGGATTTAATTTCAGGGTAGTAATACTATCTGGTGTCGAAATAAATAGTAATAGCCACTTGTAATAAATATATATTATATATAAATATATCACAACTATATGTAAAATATATATAAATATAAATATAAATAATATATATATTTATATTTTTAGTATGTATATATAAATTCTAGTAATTGTAGAGTCTGTCTTCCGTTTAAAATTTGTATTTGATGCGCACTACTCATAATATCAATCAGTAACAAATATCAAATTTTGAGTACTGCTACTGATACCAGTAGCATTAACCAAATCAATATCTCGCATTAGCCAAAGAAATCTGTTTTCCTACGCCACTTCAGCTTGTGACATGGTAATAGCTTGACACCGATAAATCAGGAGTACCGCCCACAATTATTTTCAGACGTAACGGACACGATAATCGTCCGTGCCTTCGGTTCTCTGCGAAAAAGCGGTGGAGGAACAGTGAATAGAATATTTGCGGGGGGCGACCTCGTTAGAACATTTCGTGCAAGGCGTATCCCGTGCTTTTCCCATAATAAAAGGCGCACGTGATCCGTGCAGGAGCGTGGGGTCGGTGTGTGTGTTTTTTTATGGGGTATCCCTTGCACGTCAGATCGGCTCTCGTCAAAGTCTCGTGTCGCTTTACACGGAGGATTAAGTCGTCAAGCTGTCGACCCTCTAACGGGATCCTTACGAGGAACGAACGAAAATTTACTTTGCCCAATTTCTGCGCTCGCGTCCTCCTCCTGCTCGCCCTGTTGGCCAATGATTTTGATTCGCGGCGAATATGAAGAAACGGAGCTGTTTCTGTTGACTCATTCTACTGGGTTGGCAAGAAAGTATTTTCGGTTTTCTACCGTAGCGTTGTCATTTTTTTTTAAGAACTGTCCAGGGTTAATCATTTTTTCTGTTCACGTTTGATATTATTTGCATTTAAGTTATGGTACGAAATGTGAAATTGTTGATCGATGTTTACTTCTCGTATATAAATATGAATTTTATTTCTCGATACAAAATCGAAATTATAATACATTCTTGCCAGCGTGATAGACGACTCCGTGCTGATTAAAGTATTGCAATTTCATGCAATCAACAAATGTTTTAGCCACTTCTGATAGTGGCAATCATGAGAAATGCGGCGGATTCGTCCATAATTCATAGTATTTTCGCCTTCAAGTATCAGTCGCATCAGTACTAGGTACTCTAATATTAATATTGCTAACACGAACGGTGTCAACGAAAAATCGACGACGTCATTAGCCTTAACGCCCGGGACGGTGGGAAGTTTCACGTAGCCAATCGCGGCCCGGTCAAAATCTCAAATCAGGTCGGCCAGTCATCCGACGCTATTTAATCTGGCGCAACGTCGGAATATCCGTGCCAGATTTCAAAAGGCCGCGGCCCGAAATCGGCGCGAGCGGAAAGGAGAGGGCTGATGTACTGCGTCGACAAATCTGACGTGTCTCGGATCTCGCTTAATTAATAGCCTTATAGAATCGGCGCCGGCCCCTGTCGAGGGTCCCCGATGCCGAAGGGGCCCTCTCCGCCTCTGTTTCGCTCCGGAGGAGGACCGTTCGCCAAAAAGGGGCACGTGCGCGACACGTGTCGGTAAGAGGATATCCGTCCGTTCCACCCCAAAAGAGAGAGACTTCGATACCGACGCCATCGCGACTCTCAGGTGCCCTGCGTTCCTCTTTCATCCTCTTCCATCCTCCTTCATCCTCCTTCGTCCTATTTCATCCTATTTTAGAGCGTACGTCCTTCTTCGCTATGCTGATTTATTAGTCCGACGCCGGAGTAACCTTACTCTGGTATTAAGAATTGTCATATTGGAAGGGAGAGGTTTGAACTAGGTTTTTGTGTAAAGATTGTTTTAGCCGCTGATCGATGCGATATGTGGTATTAGGAATTGTCATTTGGGAGGGAGTGGTTTGAATTGGGTTTTGCTATATAGACTGTTCGAGTTACTGGTGCATTACATAGTGTTAGGGATTGCAAGTTGCAAAGGAGATGTTTGAATTAGGTTCTGGTAGAAATATTGTTTTAGCTGCCAATTGGCGCAGTAGGTGATATTAGGAATTGTCATTTAGAAGAGAGAGGTTCGGACTAGGTTTTGCTATATAGATTGATTTAGCTACTGATTGAGCGTTACGTAGGATCAGAAACTATAGTTTGAAAGGGAAAGGTTTAAACTAGGCTTTGATAGAATCATTGTTTTAGTTGCTGATTGGTACAGTACGTGGTATTAGGAATTCTCAGTTGCAAGGCGGAGGTTTGAACTAGATTTTCCTAAAAAGATTGTTTAGCTTTTGATCGATACAATACATAAAGTTACGTCGTAAGAGAAACTATAAATTAGCTAAGCAACGTCTAGCTGCACAGCTTCAAATATATTATCCTATATCTTCGTTGATACGTGACAGTACACGTGTCACAATTAAACATGAAACGACCAGAAAACAAAGCTCGTTACCAAAGCTAACCGCCCAACCGTCCGAGATCCGATGGCGCCGCATCCTAAAAGTTCGCGAAAGTGCATCGGCAGGCCTCGGGCAGAAAATCCTGGCGACCTTGACCGTATCGCACGTCGGCCCCCTCTCAATCATTAATCCTCCGTTCATGGCCTGCGTCCGTCCCTTTCCCTCTGCCCATTCGGCGCCGTCATCGCTTTGTCATCGAACGGCCTCGCAGCTCGTAAACCTCGAACATTCTCGATCCGCGAAGGGATCGAGCCGAGGATCGAGCCGAGGATCCAGCCGACGATCCAGCCGACGATCCAGCCGACGATCGACTCGGGGATCCTCGATCCGACTTTTACGCCTCACACTTTTCCCTCCGCCCCCCCCCTCTCTCCGCGGATCTTCAATGCATCCTTAGGTCGGTAGGTAGAATTGAATGCTCCTTCATTCTTTCGCCGCTCGCCATCTCATCAGCTCCCCGTCGGAACTCGCTGCCTTCTCGCCCCGGCGATCCTTTCTTCAGTTTATACGACTATCCTCCTCTGTCCTTCGCCTAATGCATGCCATTCCTATGCGGCCGGCGCAATAAACTTTGGTCGAAACGGTTGCTGTGCGCGGGCATGGGGGGCAGGGAGGAAAAAATTGGAAACCTCGCCGGACGGCCTCGATCGCCGCCTGACAAAACGCACGGGATCGTTTCGTTTTCGAACAGCTGGCCGTCGCGGGTTCACGAAATTTTGGGCCGCGTGTCCGATGATTTAGGCGCGACCGGTTATGCCGCCGCCCGGCACTCTCGCATGCGGTTTCTCGGCCATTTTTCTCCCGACACTTTCTCCGAGATTTTGGCGCCGAGCGAGACTGGAGGCACGAATGAACGGGTTGAAGTTTTTTTTGTTCTTCGGAAGGGAGCTTCGACGGTGATTTCTCGTATTTTCGGTCGATCGTCGAATAAAAGCGGTGCAGCGCTACTTTTAACGGAGCGACCGTCATAACTTTCGTACGTAATTAATTATAAGCGGTGTTGAGACCTGAGACAGGACGTGAATCTATTCCTGAAAGCTGATTATACTCCATGCATATACTGATATTGTACAATTATATTGGACTCACAGAGAAAATACCAAAATGTAAATGAAAGTTTGTATGCCTTTACAACTTAGTTCTTTCGACTAAAAATATCGTAATGCATGTAAGTATCAAGAGTAGTACGTCCGAAGTTGTGCGCAATCTAACGAAATTCGAAAGAGATCACTTTCATAATCACCTAATCCGTACACATTTACATAACACCCAGCGAATACAATGCGTCTCCGTTCGATTCATCCCAAACCCAGCTGAACCTTGCGAGCCTCCCACTCGAGACCGGAAAATCGACCGAGAGCCGTCAAATCCTTCGTGTCGAATGTGCCGAGCGTCAACGTTCCACCCCGAGTCCCATTCAGCGTTCTCGAGAATGGTCGCACGCGTCCGCAGCCTGGAAGGCTGCGTTCCGACGTCCGACAAAAGGCCCAAAGGCGTGCCGGTTACAACTGTATTACAATGGCGAACAAGCGTTCGAAACGCGTGTCCGCATTTCACGATTCGCTTTCCGGCGCTGAAAATCGACAAAACGTGGAAAACCGAGGCCACCATTGTCCGGGGGTCGAATCTTGGCCGGGCTTCGCATTCCACCCCCGCCGTTGGGGGTTGAGGCTCAATTCAGCGGCCGTGAAAGGGACGGATGATCGCGGACGCGTGCTGCTCTATTGGTTTGCCGAGGATTACGGGAATTTGGTCATCTCGGCCGAGAGGACGAGGTCCTCCATTGTGGTGGCCTGTTTGGCTTAACCTATCCTTCGTCCTCGGCGGTCATTCCGTACGCTTCTCTCTCTCTCTTTCTCTTGCTTTCTCTCTCTCTCTCTCTCGCTCTCTCTTTCTTTTGCTGTCTCTGTCCCTCTCTCCCTCTCTCTCTTTCGCTTTCTCTCTCTTTCTCTTGCTCTCTCTGTCTCTCTCTCTCTCTCTATCTTACACGCGTTCGCTCCCGTTCTCTTCCTGTATCCTTCTCGCTTCGAATCGTACTTCGAATTCTACCTCTCTTCGTCTCGCTCTCATTCTTATTGTACGTCTCGATCCTTGTCGCTTTCAGTATTCCTTAGCCTTCTCGGTATAGGTTAGCGTTCGATAGGTTCTCTCTCTCTCTCGACTGTCACTACCTTCTCATTCCATTCACCGTTCGCACTCTCCGGGGGCAAAAATTAGGTTTACGGTCGCGTAGTGGCTGAGAGAGAAATTTTACGGTGGCTCGGAGTTGAAGAGAGCGGATTTTGCTTGTTTGATTTCTTTGACGCCGACGATTATTGGACGGATGACGGAGGATAACGCGGCTTTCGCCTCGGTGCCCTCTTGTTGTGCCCTTTTAACGACGCATTAGGACGGCTATTACCGATAGTTCCACTACTTCGCGGCCGTGGATTCTGACATTTGTCGGTACACTGTTTCGAGTAATAACCTAAATTTCACGCTACGCTCGAAGTAAATTTCTCTATTTGTTCTATTGCATCTATTCTGATGTCACGCGTGCCAGAGTAATACTATTTCAATGTTTAAATAAAAAATATGCAGTATATAATTTATGATTAATGTAGCGTGAACTTTTTATTTGTGTGATATTTATTTTTAAATACGGACTCACGCCACTGAAAATAAACGGTCCATGCAGTTACTTCACTTTACTTAGCATAACCTAACGTCTTTATTAAATCCTAATTTACTTTACATTGCCGTACCTATACCAGTCTTCTGCCACAATCTATAAATCTTCATCCAAGCTCATATTCTCCTTTATCACACCTACCTTCCGCAATTGAAGTACACCTCCATTCCCCATCCAACGTAACCTTAGACTCACCACCGCCAAGGTAACGCCATCCCTCCCACCCTGCTATTAAACAACCCTCAGAAGCTGCAACAGTCACGTTTCCCCGCCTGCGTTCATTCGCCGGCCAAAGTTTTTTTCCCATCGCGAAAGCGCACATAATAAGAAGTCTCGCGAAGAGGGGGAGGGGTGGGGTAGGGGAAAGGGGGGGGGGGGGAGGGGAGGGGGTCCCGCAACGATCCCTCATCAGCGAGGCAGCATCGTTACCGGCGCAAAAGGATTCAGTCTCCGTTTTTGGAACGGTAGTGAGCCGAGTTTGCCGGGAGCGTATTTTTGTTTCCTCCTGGCAGCGATCGAATTCAATTCGTGGGGGGTTCTCAACGGGCGGGGCACCGGCGCGCGGCGGGGCGCCCGCATTCATTGTCCCGTCACTGCGTGTTTAGTATTCACGCGTCGAGTTTAACATCCCTCCCTGGATACGCACCTTTCTAGTCGGCCCGAAAGCCATCCGCCGCGGCCGACTCCGCATCGGCGAGGCCGAGGTTCTCAGGTGAGGGGAGAAAGTTCGGAGGCTCCTTTTTTTTTCACCCATGGGACCTTTCGATGTTGGGCAGAACCTTGTCGGGGTGTCGATAGGTCCGATCGGCGATGGGAAATCGATCGATTCGCTGAATAGGCGTCGGAAGTTGAGAATGTTGCGATGACTTTGGGTTCTCGAAGCTTGGGAGTTGACTTCGGGCAGTTGGAGTGTCGAATGGGGCAGTTATTGATAGTGTAAATATTTTGGATTTGGATTGTGTCGTTCTTTATGGAAGGTTTTAGACACAGGATCTTAGTGTGGTGCCGATAGGTTTGATTGGGGATGGGAAATCGATCGATTCGCTGAATAGGTGTTGGACGTTGAGAACGTTGCGATGACTTTGGGTTCTCGAAGGTTGGGAGTTGACTTCGGGCAGTTGGAGTGTAGAATGGGGCAGTTATTGATAGTGTAAATATTTTGGATTTGGATTGTGTCGTTCTTTATGGGAAGTTTTAGACACAGGATCTTAGTGTGGTGCCGATAGGTTTGATTGGGGATGGGAAATCGATCGATTCGCTGAATAGGCCTCGGAAGTCGAGAACGTTGTGATGACTTTGAGTCTCTGAAGCCGGGAAGTAGGCTTTGGGTAGCTGAAGGCGAAATGGGGCAGTTATTGATAGTGTAGATACTTCAGATTTGGATTATGTCCTTCTTTATTTGTGTTTTTACATGGGAAATCGATCAATTCGCTGAATAGGCTTTGGAAGTCGAAAATGTTGTGATGACTTTGGGGTTTTGAAGCTTGGGAGTTGGAATGGAGCAGTTATTGATAGTGTAGATACTTTAAATTTCATCATGTCGTTCTTTATGGGAGTTTTTAGAGACAGGTTATTGTTAGGGTGCTTCTAAGTTTGATCGATGATGGGCAATCGATCGAGTTGCCGAATAGGCTTTAAAAATTCAGATGTTCGTAATGTCTCGGATTTTTAGAACTTGCCCGTGGACTCTAGATAACTGAAGTTGCATCAGAGTAATTAATGAGAGCATTAATACTTCAGATTCTTATTCTTGGAAGTCTCCGAACTGACAGTTGATCAGATCGATTTAACACATTAAGTATAAGAGGTTAGGATGGCTTACAACAGTCATACATTCTCAAACCGTTGCGCCTCATACTCTCGATCCCAGAACACTCACACCGACCGACAAACAAATAACACTCGCACCAGCTACTTCACAATCATCAACCATAACCGACCATTTTTTTTCCCCTCACTCCGCCCGACCTAACCTCAAAATAACCGCACGACGCCCGCCCCGATCAACTTGACCGGTAACCCAACCTCCGCGATCCATTCCCAAGCAGCGAATCGTCCAAGACTCTATCTTCAAATTAGTCCAACTAATTTCGCGCCCGCAACCGATAGGCGAAGCGAAGCTGCCGACTCTCGGGCGAAGTCGTCAGCGTCCCGAACCGTAAATTGCGGAACCGGTTTCCGCCTCGAAACGTCGAAAACGGAAACCGTCGTGCGCCAGGGGTCCGATAAGAAATTCCGAGTCGCTATTCGGGGCCCCGATGATGGAATTTGCGAAAACACACGCTTTTGACCCGCCTCGTCATCCTCCAGCCCCCCTTCCCTCCCGCTCTCCCTCCCTCCTCCCCTGCCTTACCCACCCGGCCACTGACGGTCATCTTATTTCGTGCCGACGATTAAACCGAGTGTTTACAGGGGAGGCAGCGCATGGAATGCAGAAAAACACGTCGACTGCCGAGTGAGTTGTCGCCGGCAGAGTGGAGATGTTCGCGAGACTCCGATTTCGAAAGTCGGAGGTCTGCGAGGATGCCCTCACTCCCGTTTCGAAATCGAAAAAGTTCGAGCTCCTGTATTAGATCGGGAGTAATTGACGCTGCGAGGTTGGTTATGGCTCGGACCGGAGATCGAGTTAGGTGGTAGGTTGGAGAGGAAGGAATCTTTTGTAGGTGGAGATAAGTGAGATTTTGATGTGGAGGGGAGGAGGGTGGAAGGGTTGGATTAATTGGTGGGCGTTGGTTATTGAAAACTATTTTAAGGTTTATGGGGGGGGGGGGGGGGTAAAGCGCTGAGAAGGAATAGGCAAAATTGTTTCTTAGGTTAGTAACGAGATTTGGGATAATAATAAGGGTTAGTTCAGGAAAGCTCGTTCTGTAACATTCATTAGGTTTTTTTTTATAAGGAATTTTACGATCAATATTAATCTCTCATCTTGATGTCCTGTCATACGTGTAGAGAAATAAGAATAAATATAGAAATTCTATAAATTTCTGTAGGCCTTCTCTGACAGAGCAAAACAGGAAATAATCGAAACCAACTACGCAAAATGCAGGCGAGTGTCAGGAAGGTAAAGCATAGTTCAAATAGAATCGAATTTCAGTGAAATGTTCTCGATCATGGACCTCTTACGTAACAACGACCGATTTCCGTCGCGAAGTTCAGCCTCAATTCGGTTCTTGCGCTCCGAGCCAATAGATAGCAAGGTCCTGGCGATAAGAAAAAGAAACGCAGGACTCGGAGTACAGAAATCGGCAGAGCCGAGTCGCATCCGACCTTCTTCGATTCGATCCCTCTGCCAGCAGAGAAATGTGTTTTTATTTCAATCGGCCGAAAGTAGATTCGGACCGTAGATTGAACGTAAGCACTTTTTTGCATGCGACTTTCGAAATGACCTGGCCTCAGGTTCAGAATATCCTCCCTGGCACATCTGACCGCGATTCGAACTTTTTGAAAGTCGGCCTCGTCCAGTCGCGCTGCGTTCAGTTTGAAAGTGGCATGATTCTGTCAGTGAAAGAGAGGTGATGCTTAAAGTTTTTCTTTTTGGGCCTCGACCAGGCCATCTTTATTTTTTTAGAGGAACTGATGCCATTTTCAAAATAAATGGTGCACATTGCAAAAATTAATTTTGCATGCACTATGAGCTATGCTTTATTCAAGTAATTATTGGACCGAATAATGGATTACATATCAAGATTATATTAGAGTTTTAGGGTTCTACGTGATGATCTGAGATTAGATCGACGTTTTAGACAAAGCTGTGAGATTATTAGGAGTGCACCGTTTGTACATAATTTTCGGAGTCTGGCCCCGACGTTGGTACGATCAAGAGCGAACAAAAGTTCGTGCCTCGGGGGTGAGTCGCTGGCATAGACAGCGCAGCGTAAAATTTGCATGCGCTGCCGGGGGAAGGTCGAGGGTCAAGCAAACTCCACCTATGGAACGTACGTTCGCGTCGAGCGTGTGTGTAACGAAGAGTGCAACTCTTCGCAACGAACAAAATCATCCCCTACACATATTCCGCCCCGGAACACAACCACGAGTACAACCATCGACAGAGTTAAGAAACAAAACCACCTTGCTTACATTTTCCTAATCTCCTCTTATCCACCCGTTAAATCAAACGTCACCAATCCTCCGTGAGCAAAGCCACCGAACTAAGTACAAAACCACCGAACTTAAAAGCGCAACATTTCTTCCCAGCCCGAAACTCGAGCTCCGAAGAACGAGCACTAAAAATCCAGCACTCCGCGAACTTTCCGAAGCACCCCTAAGTCCATCTCAAAATCCAAGTCCCTCGAAAACCTCACCTCAGCTCGGTGGAGTGCCCTCAATCATTCCGCGCATCCCTTCATCCTCCCCCCTCCCAAGCACCCCTCCATCGGAAACCCCAACTAACCGAAACACATTCGCTGCTGGCGTTCGCTAGCGTCCGTACGCGTGCGAGAGAGAGAGAGAGAGAGAGAGGGAGAGGGAGGTAGATAGATAGATAGATACAGAGAGAGAGAGAGAGAGAGAGAGAGAGAGAAACAGAGAGAGTGAAAAGGACAGAAAGAGAAAGAAAGAGAAAGACAGAGCTGGTGGCAGCAAGCGTCAGAGGTGGAGCCTGTCGGCTGTCTACGGTCGAGTGGTGGGGGAAGCGGTGGGCAGGCCTTCGCGGAACCGACCGCCCCCCACCCTTTCCTCGCTCGGCAGTGCTCGGTTCCGCCGGCGGGCGGCGCCACCGTCGCGGCTGGAACCAGATGCGGCACTGGCGTTCGTCCTCACTCCGCATCGCGGCCTCGAGTCGGCATCGGGCACGTCGTATTTCGCCCAGGCCGTAGCGCGCGCGCGCCTACCTCGTATCCGCTCGGCTCCATTACCTCTTCCAATTTTTTTTTTTTCGGTTTTAACCCCCTCGCGACACTTTCTCGCGCCAGTGTGCCGTGGTCGGAGTGTCGAGCGATTTTTTTCCCTCACCGTCGCATCTCTTAGAAGATCTGTTGTTGTCGAGGCTTCATGTCGGGGGTGGCGCGAGTTCTCGCGGGGTTCGGGACGGGGTTGGAGAAGTGAATGAAAGTGCGGAGTGGAGGTTGGACGTTCGGTTCGGGGCCTGAGAGGGTTCAGTGCGGTGCGCGAGGGTGAGTGCAGGAGAGAGAGAGAGAGAGAGAGAGAGAGAGAGAGAGAGAGCAAGAGCTGTTTTCGATAGGGAATCTTGAAGAGGGTAGATTTGGGGAGAGACGTTTCGCTGCTCGGAGATTCGGACGGACTGACGGGACTCTCGTGGCACGGATTTCGAATCGACCGTACTGTGAAGTGTGAATCATTGTCAAAGTGAGCTTCGATTCAGTGGACCTCGGTTGCGGGTCGATGACAATTGACGCTGCCGTCGACGGACTGTTCGTCGAAGTGAGAACTACCCTGAGACCCGGTGGTGATTATCGCTCCTGTGCTGTTCGGGGAGATCGGATGGGCTCGTCGGAAGAAATGCGCCCGTGAGGGCGCCGTCGAGGCGACTTCGACTCGAAACGTCATCGACTCATCCGACATCGTCCGAATGCCATCCTCAGAGTCATCCCCCACCCTTCCGAACCCTCGGGGATAAATACTAGACATCCAGTTTCGCATCGGAGAGTCCCAGCGTCTGTCGACCATCGGTATCCTCTGCGAGGAGAAGGAAACGGGCAGGTCGGAGGAAGTCAGCCAGCCGACGCTCGAGACTCGGCTCTCCGAGAGGGGTGGATCCGAGCGGTGGAAAAACAGGCGTCTCGATCGTGTCCGACTCGCAGATTGCGGAAACTGCGCAGCGGACGCCATCTCGGCGTTATCGGGAAGCGGATCCCCCGGGACTCCCCCCCAAGCAGCTTCGACGTCGCGCACCCTCTGCGGGAACTACCCCGCGACAGCAGCCACCCTGATGGGAGTGTATGAGGAGCGCGCCCCTCCTACCACCGGCATGCACTGGGTGAGTGTCATCCCTATGTCCTCATTGCTCATTGGCCGCGATCGAAGTGCCAGCGGGATGCCGCGCTCCAATCGGCTGCCTTCGCTACCCTTCGCGATGGACACCCTCTGAGAGACGCGTGTTAAGACGGAGGGGTGGGAAGGGGGTAGGCCGGAAGCGAGCGTTCGAGGCGAAGATGATAGTGGCGGGTTGATAAGGGTCGCTGAGGAGTCCGAGGGTGTGTGCTTCGATGGGGAGTCTTTTGGGGTAGGGGAGGTTTTCGAGGTGGAGATGATAGTGGATTAATAGGGGAAGAGGTGTTCTGAGACTTGAACGTATGGCTGAATCAGTTTGTAGGGCTGAAGAATTTGAACGAACGAAGATTTTGTTCGTTATAGATTTAAGAAACGACTTGCGGATAAGTCATAAGGTCCGCGGCCAGGAGAATGAGAGCAAAGTAGTCTTGTAGTTATGCGAAAAGGGTCGGACATCGAAACAATCGAAATTAAATACGTCTGCGCTGATGTTGAGACAAGAAAATAGACGATGTTCCGAGGTTTAGGTCTGTGGTTTCCTAGAAAACTGTCTTTTAACCACCGAGGGTTGAGACTCAGACCGACAGGATGAAGTGGCCGATGATTTGAGGTTTAGATTCGCGGAGAGGAAAGGACACGGGCCTAAACAGTCTCTAGTTGCGGTCAGCGCGCTACACGCAAACAAACATCACGTTTACGAATTACGTATGTCGAGAACGTCACGAGTCGAAAGATTTGGCATGACGTTTGAAAGCTCAGCTCCCCGCAATGAACCGTAAACTCATCCCGATCTTCATCCCGCTTCTAATTCGATCATCGGTACCCACAAAAGATTAACGTACGCGATCGGACGTGTAATAAGCTTCCACCGGCTCGCATTCGAACACAGTCCTTCGAACACACCGTGCCTTCCGGCCCAGTGCACACCATGCGTGGACACCCTAACGGTGCCAAACCCTTGGCAGGTGTTTAATAAGTGAGCACGCAATTGTTCATTGGCTCGGAGCGAGAGGTCAGCCTTTCCTTTCTGGCAGCGAACGACGCAAAAACGTCGAAATTCAGACCTCAAACCACGAACGGGTCCCATTTGGGTCTCTTCTTCGTTCTCGAACTCGGAACAGATTCGAAGGATTCGATTCAGAGTCGGGGTGTCGGTGAATTTTGTCCGGCGGCGGAGTCACTTTCATGTCGGGAAATTTATTCCGTCCCATTGTCGTGATATTATTGCTCCCGATTCGGTAATTGGAATATTGCTCGTCGTTCGGTCACAACCAGTTAGTGGCAGGACGAGTGCCTGACGCTTATCGGCCGGCCGACGATATATTTTGCCGAACCAGCCGACACCAAACGGGTTTCTCGCGAACGTCCGACTTCGGGCTGGAAGCCTGAATTCAAACGGAATCAAACGCTGGCCAGCGTGGGATTCGGAAAAAAATTGTTCGAGTTCTTCGGCGGAAGAGAAGGTTTTAGGTTAGGCTCGGTCGAAGTGAAAGCGTCAATTGTTTTAAGTGAGAGTTTCGGTATGTAGAATTTCTGATAGGGACCCGATGCGGTTTTTTAGTTGAGGTAATGGTAAGCGTGGGAATGTTTTATGGAGGTTAGTTAGGAGAGTCATATGTGATTTAGTGATCGGTAGGATTCTGTTCGGACAGTGTTTTGTATATGAGAGATTACGGTGATAGGCGAGTTTAATCGAAATATATTTTCTGTCTTCAAGCTCTGTGGCTTGCCAAGTTCTTCTTGCGAGTAGAGAGTGGACTGTAATATTTTCAACTGGGAATAAATTTAATGATACACAGACTCAGGATTGAAATCTGCCGTGAGTGCATCGCATGTGTTGCTGTAATGGAACAACTGGCATTTAAGTAATCTTGTACTTATCCCCAAACATTTCATCGAATTTCCTTTCATCGTCTATTCTTATATTCTGCTGTCTTCATGACAGAAAAGACATTTACGATATTCACGTTTCGAAACTGCATAGCGCGCGTTTTATGTGATCTTATAATTGAACAATTGGCAGCTAAACAATCTTCTGCTTACTTAAACTGTTCACGAACTAAACATTTCATCACATTTTCCGTTATCACCATCTCTAAACTCTACCGTTCGCTTAACAGGCAGCAATTTTATTCCTACACTAAATTCACTATTTGAAATCAACACAACTTCTGTTTCTCGCACTCAAGACACAAGTATCTAAACAATCTTCTGCTTACTTAAACTGTTCAAGAACTAAACATTTCATCGCATTTTCCGTTATCACCATCTTTAAACTTTACCGTTCGCTTAACAGACAGCAGTTTTACTCTCACACAATATTCACAATTTCAAATCAGCACAACGCGTCTTCTGTCTCTCGCACTCAAAGTACAAATATCTAAACAATCTTCTGCTTATCCTAACTTATCAAATTTTCCATCATCCAACCCTAAACTTTACCATCCGCTTAACACACACCAATTTTACCTACACACAAAACTCACAAGTTCAAATGAACACAACTTCTGTCTTTTGCACTGAAGACACAAGCATCGAAACAATCTTTTGCTTACCCCAAATCATCAAACTTTCCATCATCGAACCCTAACCTTTACCATCCGCTTAACACACACCAATTTTACTATCGCACAAAATTCACGATTTCAAAGGAACACAACTTCTGTCTTTTGCACTGAAGACACAAGCATCCAGACAATCTTTTGCTTACCCTAAATCATCAAATTTTCCATTAATCTCTCCGTAAACTCTACTCTCCGCTTAACACACACCAATTTTACTTTCGCACAAAATTCACGATTTCAAAGGAACACAACTTCCGTCTTACACTCAAGATACGAGAATCTAAACAATCTTCTGGCTACTCCCAGCATCACCTCCCGTTCGCTAAAAAATTCCCGCCGTCGCCCGAAACTCTCTCCTTCGCCAGCTTCCACTCGCATCCATCGTATCCTCGTCGGCCGTTTTCGCGCACTCGACTCTCGTGCCCGACGATTCCCAACATTCTCCGCTGAGGAGGCGAACAAACGGCGCCCGATTAATTCCGTCGACAGTGCCGCTAATTGAAGCGACACGTTAATTAAGCAAGTTCCCGGCCGAAGTTCGAGACCGTCGAACAGGCTTCCCAGCTCGCGTCTATGACGCTAAACTCCCCGTCAATCAGCAATTAACGGCCGGTAAGGTCTGTCCCGAAAGAGGTCCCGTCGGCCAGCACGAAAATTCGCCCGGGAAAAAAGGAAAAAGTCGGGCAGGCCTTCGGCTGACGCATCTTAATTCCTCTCATTAGTACAGACGTCATGGCGATCGCCTGCATAACCATGATCCACCTGTCCGTTAACGGTTTCTGTCCTGTCGCACGCTCGCTTGCCTGGAAACTTCTTTCCCCTCCCGGGACAAAAACTGAGGCGATTGTTTACGAAAATAACGGCACGATTTTTCCGACATTCCTTCTATTCCGGGCGGAATGAAGAATTCGCCTAGAGCGAGGCGTCGCTGGATCTCATTCTTGCGGAATGAATGAGTTCGGGGCATGGTATTACGGCTAGGAATTTATATTTTTCAGTTAACGTATGTCGGTGATGAGAAATTTATTTCTTTAAAATTGCCTTAATGCAAGGAACGGAATGTAAGGGTTAGTCGTAATTCTTCGTACGAACATATTTTGTAGGATCAGGTTGCAACAATCAGTTCTTGACCGTCAGTGCAGGTGTATAATATTAAATTTTGGCGGATTTGGCTAGTGTTGTACTTTCAACTACTAATTTTGAAAGAAAAATCTTCTGCTACAGGAATCCATGAAATGTATCATATCAGAGTAATGATTCTTCAGATATGTATTTACGGATTTAATTGAATATTACAGCTGTTGACATTAAAAATTTACCAATACAAACAACCGTACGATCTGCGACCATTTAATGCACTCTTCACGTTCTTCTCTCATTCTCCGATGAGGAAGATACCGTATCTTCATCTCGTCAGCTGTTTCCCTGCCTTCCTCGCTCCGCCGACGAAGGCTGCGTCCCATTTCGACCAGTCTCATTATAGACTCGCTTTCGGGCGAAATTAATTATCCCACTCGCTCTTCAGCATCGACAGGAATCCACGCGCTGTCATTTCTATCCTCCCATTCGCCGTCCGACGATCGAAGCAAAAATTCTAATTCAATTCTATATTATAATCTTACAATTCTATGTCAACGATAAGCATCGATAAAACGATTATTTTTCTTAGCTTCCACATTGTTATTTTCAATTCTCGACTATATTCGAGTGTGAAAAATTATAGCAGCGTCAAATGCGACGCCGCTCGAATTATCTCGAGTCTGCCAAGTTTGGCCGGACAACACGGTCTAACGCGCCGGATCCTTCTGGCCTTCGAGGCCGTCAAAAAATCGTTAAATTCTCTCGAATCCTGACGTTCGCCTTGCGACGGATAAGGTTGGCAGCAAACAAGAAGCGAGATGTTGCGAGAGAATCTTTTCGGCTGTCAATTCCAGTGGCACAATCGAACACGCGCGGGCCTCAATCGGTGGGGAACATGTAAATATTTTGTTTGTTGTAATACCGGGAGGTGGTGGCCGATTGCGTGTCGCGTAAAGTTCAGGACGGCGTCGTTTGTCGGGGGCCTCGTAATCTTTAACCGGCGGACGATTAGTTTATCAGGCTGGCAGCTACCGACAGTGCCGAACTTCGCGGTTCCTCGTGCCAGCCGTTGACTTTTCTCGACTCCGAAGCGTCCAAAATTTACGTCTCTTATTGGGCATTCGATCGTAATTCGAACGCATAATCGGCAGGTGAATTTTGACGCTTGTTACTTTGGGAACGTCTTGTAGGAATAATGACGTTAAAAATGTATACTTTTTCATTAACACGGTACCGTAATTATAAAAGTTTGCAGTCGATAATCGAAATGTAACGTGACATTTTTATTTCGAATTGTCTGCAGTGCTTAAGGACGTCACAAAGTTATAAATTGAAGAAATTGTAATGATTGTAATACTTTTATCCGGACGCGTGCCGACGGTACTCGACGGTGGCTCTAAAATTACATCGACTCTTATAGATACAGAGCTTGAGCTGAGACCCAATTACAAATACTAATCGCATAAATAAAATTTCAAATAATTAGCAATAAACGATCGATCATCTCTCGCCATAAAACCGAAAATTCCCTTAAAAAATTCTTATCTTCATTTCTACCAGCTCCACAGTACATACAGCGATCAACCATTTTCCAACCTAAAAAATTCCTTTCACCAACAATTGTAAAACATCCTTCCAGTCCTACATTGCATCCCTACGCCCCCCTCACGAAATCAGCCCTACCTCTCCCAAAGCCATCCGATCGCCATAGTCTTCTGAATATAGAAAAATCACGCGACGATCCTCGACATCCGTGAAAACCGTTACGAATCCAGAAGCCTCAGCGATGCTGAAGTGTGCGCTCACGTACACGAGCGTCTGCGGCACTTATGCGATTCGTCGAACGTCGATTATGCACAATGTCCGGCGTCGTTCGGTCTCGCGCGGCTCAGAAGCCGCCGGACTTTTCTAAGCACGCGACCCATATGCCGATGTCCACTCGCACAGAAATGCGATTGCGTACGCGAAGAAGCGCGGAGCCGACGTTTGAGAGAGCGATTATTGTGGCTTCGATGAGATAAGGGCCATCTTGCTGCGAGCGTGTCTGCCGGCGATAATACGCCGCTTGTGCTGCGTGTAATTTATTAGTCGCCGGTGCCTCGTAGAGAAAGGAAGAGGGTAAAAGTCAATGCGCGGCCGTGTGTTGGTGGCCCTGTGAGCGATACGCGCCTCTTCGCTTGCGGCGTTAGGCGGATCGGGATGCTTAGGGAAAAAAGTGGGCTTGGCGGATTTTGTCGAGAGTCGGATGGCGAGATGCGAGGAGCCGATGTAACGAAGATGTTTTGTATCGTTTGGCGTACGGTTGGATATTTGAGAAATTTGGATTCTATAATTGATGCGTTGGGAGGGAAGATTAGGAGCGAGTCGGTTTGGTGGATTTTTTTGGCGTTAAATGCTCATATAATATCGATGTTTTGTGTCGTTGGCGTACGGTCGGATATTTAAGAAATTAGGATTTTGTAATTCATATGTTAGAGGGAGGATTAGAAATGAAGAGTAGGAGCAAGTGGGCTCGACGGATATTTTAGAGTTAAATGACTTGCTCATATAATGTCAATGTTTTGTGTCGTTGACGTCCGGTCGGATATTTAAGAAATTTGGATTTTGAAAATTGATATGTTAGAGAATTATTAGGAGCAAGTGGGCTTCGTGAATTTTGTAGGGAACTACATGCCTTGATATGATGAGCTGACATGATATCCATTTTCTGTACCGTTTATACTACAGAGTTTTTATTCGGTAATTGATATGTTAGAGGGAGGACTGAGACTGAAGATTAGGGACAAGTGACAGATTTTGCGGCGAGTTAGATGGCCTGATGCGAAAATCTGACATAACATCGGTTTCTTTTGCCGGTGAAGAACAGTTCGATATTTAAGAGATTCGAATTTTGTAAACGATATCTTGAAGCAACGATCGAAAACGCTGCTTGGAAAAAATGTGAACAAGTGAAATTTCTATTTTTCAATGTGTTCGAACGTTGACTTAGTACTTAACAAATATTGAATATGGGAATTAGTCCCGATACAACTTCTCCCTATGCATCATCCCATTTCTTTTCATTTTGATAAAATATATGAATTGTTTAACAAATTCAGTACGTTGCAATGAACGTTGATACTTAAACAGAGACTGTATTCTGCCTGCAAACATTTCCGTGATGCAAAGAGTCCAATTTGGCGTATGACGCGTACAGGTTCGGTATCGATCGGCAAAAAGAGCAGGTTTAAACAAATACCGCTGCGCCGGCCATCGGATCTCGGGACGCAAAAGTCCCCGCTGCGCATGCGCGCCCAAAGAGATATTCCGAAATACACGCTCGAGAGGGCATTCAGCGTCGCGGGCGAATGTTTAACAACCGCACGCCGGGAGACCTTTTATTTATTGCGCCCTGCCCATTGTTTGCATAATATTTGGAGCAGCCAGCCAATGTGGCCGCCGGGCAGAAAGGCAGATCGGCACATATTCGTCAGAATACCAGCCATAAGCCGTGGAAACTCACTAATCTGCCATGATACTCCGAAACACTCTTCAAATCTATACAACTCTCCCACGTTCCTCTCATTTGTAAAGTTTCTCAATTCTTCAACAACCCAAAGAAAACTGTCAGATTACCAAATAACGAAACTTTGCACAAATCTGAAAATGAGGCTCTAAAATTTGAACATCAATCCATAAACCGTGGGAATTCACTAATCTGCCATGAAACTCCGAAACACTCTTCAAATCTATACAACTCTCCCACGTTCCTCTCATTTCAAAAGTTTCTCAATTCTTGAACATCCGAAAGAAAACTGTCAGATTACCAAATAACGAAACTTCGCAATAAGTCTGAAAATCACTCTCGGAATTCAGCCGCGTCGCATGCGAAACAATCTCGAAAATAATGGTGAATCATCGATTTCGAGTGCGGTTCCTATTCTGAGATGATCGATGTTGGATGATGTTGGATGATGTTGGCGTCAGATTCGTTCTGAGAAAGGTTGACCGAAGACTTGTCGAAAGTCTGATGTACGCGACGGATGTAAATAGTGGTTGCATTGACGGCAGAATAGAAAAGGGCATTGTCAACGGTGTCGGGGTGGGATAAAGGAAAGAGAGAGAGAGAGAGAGAGAGAGAGGGAGAGAGAGGGAGAGAGAGCGGGAGAAAATTGCTATAATACGCTTAAATGGTGGCCGGCGCATGCCAGGGAGGCCAAGAATCGCGACCTGACCCCGAGAGATTAGTGTCCCTCCGCTTCTCGACTCTCGACAGTCGACGCTTCGCGCTCGCCGGATACTTTTGCGAATTCGCGAACCGCTGCCAGCGACAAATTTGCCTGGCGACAGTTTGCAAATGGGCACCGTTTAACAATGCATCGCCGACGAATGGCTCCTTTGCGGAACTGGGATCACGAACAGCGGCTGGGCAGACTCTAAACACTGTCCGTTGATAGAGGAAGTGTAGAACGCAGACCAGAACTGAATACGAATACAAAGATTTCGTTTCGGGCTTTTACGGCTTTTAGGGCTGCATTTGTGCTTTTGAGTTTGATCGTATTAATAATATGGATCGATTTCGTGCAATATTAGATAGAGAATAGATAGGTATCTATATTACAAAATTTAAGTATTGGAGTTATCGCATTGTAATTCTCATTATTGAGTATACAAGATTTTTCACCATAGATATATAACTGAAAGTGTTCTAGTAATTCCATTGAAATTTTCATTTCCGAGTAAACTGAAATTTTGACTATGCGTTTCGAAAATGGGACCCTGAGCCAGGAATATGACATTGAAATCACCCTTTATCACCGAGATACGTGCTCGCTCGAACCGGAACATACCGGAGAGCGTCGCAGCTCGGATTTTTCGCGAGCGAGGCCTCTCTAATGACATTTTTCAAAGTCACGTAGCCTCTGAACCACGGAGCACGACAGCCGACGCTGCCAGTCTAGACGGTCGGCGAGCGCGTCATCGTCGGGGGATGGCGACGGTGGGATGAGGGGGGGGGGGGGGGGGGGCAGAAAGCTTATCTCATCAATAAAAGTGCAGGCCGCGAATAAATCGGGAACAGGACAAACAAATTTCGCGAACTCCGCCTCCTCTCTGGCTGCCGCCATTTTTCCGAATCAGCCTGGCACAAATGACACGACACTTAACCTCGAAGAAAAAAGTCGCTCATAAATCTGCCTCTTCTCTCCCCCCCCCCCAGCCTGCCCCCCTTTTCGCGGGGCCCGAACGTTCATTTTTCAATACGCCTCAGGCCGCCGCCTCGGAGGCGTCGAATCGGAGTTTATTCCGAGTCTTTCGGCGAAATTTCGAAATTTGTCCTCAAAATAGTTGGCGAACATCGTCGATCGCCGATGCCCAGGTTCGCGTCGTCGCGAGAGGGGTTCGAAATTTCGCGCGATCTTCCACGAGGCCAATTGTATCGCCTCGTTGCATCTCAATCGTCCTCTCCCCCCCCCCCCCCCCCCGCCCGCGCTCCGCAAACATCCCGCCTTCATCCTCTTGCTCCTCTTCGTCTTCTTCTTCGTTGATAGCGAGCCGCAATAACTCACCGGACGTTTCGCAAGGCCAATTTTCTCGGAGGTAGAGTCGTACGAATTCTCTTTTATCTCCTTCGAAACGACTCCTAGGTCCATCCGTACGTGTGGAGAAGCCGGCTGGCCGAGTGTGGGTGGGGAGTAATTTAGTGTTATGCGTGCGACGGACAAATAAGTCGGGTCTATTTTCCTCGTAACGATTCTTACGTTTTCCCCCGCTCTCATCGTCTCTCATCCTGCATTCTCGCGCACCGTCCCATGCCATTCTCTTCGGTCGGAGTTTACGTAATACGTCGAAAGCGTCGAAAAAGTATAGTGAGTGCATTGAGAGTATTCGCAGCGTGAGAGAGAATCTGGATACTGTCGTGCGTCTATCGAAAATCGATTTGAAGGGTTTAACGTTAGCAGCGAAGCGTAAGATTCTTATCACACTTTCGTCAATGATAATCTAGAAACATACCGTATTAAATTAAAAACAGTTTTGGGTGGAAACCTCTAGCGTCCGTTCGTTCTCTTCGCGAAATCATCTGAATATTCACAGAAATATCAATGAATGTAACAATGTCATTACCGCATATGACGAGTACGATTTAGAATCTTTAACCCATTATCCGCCAATGTTCCATTTTTGGAGCACAGGTTCACATTTTTTTCTTTTAATGACTCCAACTTCTAAATATAGAGGTATTTTCATATCTTTTTTTTTGTATTACGGCGGGCAATGGGTTAAGGTTAGAAATTACTGAGTGTTATACATAGATTGGACGTGGTAGAGAAATTTTGTGATTCAGACTAATTTTTCCTGAAATTCGAGCTGTTGGAGGAAATTTGTCGCGCGGATCGAAAGTTTCTATCTGGGACATCGGGGATTTATGCTAACGGGTCGAAATGGAGCCGAGGGATGGCTGTGAATGCGAGAGAGAGTCGAGGATCACGGAAAATGTGCGCCGTGAACGATAACCTTACGTCACGACCCAGCTGAGATACGCGGCTTATCGCTCCTAAATGTAACAACGGACTTTTTCTTTTGGCCGTCGGACTCTCTCTCTCTCTCTCTCTGTCGCGACAATCGCGAGTCTCGACTTTTGCCAGACGCCCGCTCAGTGAATTCATTGCCGTTCGCGACGCTCGCGTCACCGATTCAATAATTGAATTTCCTCGCAGTCGACTATCGTCGAGTCATAACACGCCAACTATCATTACGCGCGATCTAACGATCGACGTAAGTTGGATCATGTCAGAGACTCTGTATATCCTAACGATGTCATTCGAATAAATCGAAAATAGTGTTAATTTTCTCAAAATTCACTTTTTACCTTTGGTTATCAATCGTATGTCTGCTGTCAAGGTTTTAACCGACCCAATAGATTTTTGATAAGTTAAATTTGGTTATGGTTGAAATTTCCTTTATTTTTCAATTTCCTCTACATGCTTCGACACCTTTCGGTGTCCCCATCAGGAGTCTACCTACCTTTCTAAAATAAAGGAAATTTCAACCATAACAAAGGCTTTGCAAATTAAAACTAAAGAAATTAAACACAGGGTTGAAACAAGACATATATATATATATATATATGCAGATTTTTAATAATTACATAACCCATTCGATCTCCATTTGGAGATTTGGAAAGTTATATAATTATATTGTTATACAACCTTCTGTGCATATATATAACTTATCCAACCAAGCGTTTAAAAACGAAAATTCGGCATAATGGGTTAATCGGCGAAAGGATTTTTGGAACACATCATCAGTTCTTTTATTCCTATAAAACCCCTGGATTCCACACGCCGAGAATTTCAATTTCTATTATTAGTCCAGGTAGGATTAAATATACTGGGTTAATGTTCACACTATCTGTAGTATCGAAACTTTTCCAATCCCAACCGTTTCATACTTCCCGCCTGTAAGCTGAGGTAGGCAACCTAGCCTCTTCTGGGCCTCGTTACCATGGTCGAGCAGCGTCGTGGAATCCTCCTTTTTTTCCGAAACGCTCGAAACACGGTGGCACAGTAGCGAGCGCTTCGGCAAAAAGGCAGGGCTCAATATTTCTGTCCATTCCTGGGGCCCGTTCGCTTGGTAGCCGCCACTCGACGTGGAGAAGTGCAGATAGCGGACCATTTATCGGCCCTCTGCGGTGTTAACCGTCGCCCACGCGTTTTACGACCGTCGAGAGCCCGAGAGAGAAGGAGAGTGACCGAGCGACAGAGTGCGTGAGAGAGAGAAAGAAAGAATGAGCGAGAGAGAGAGAGAGAGAGAGAGAAAGAGAGGGGGGCAACCGTTGTCTTCGTCGAACGAGCCTGTTTATTGTTATCACTATCGTGGTCCAGCAAGGGAAGCTGATATCGTATGCGCTCTTACAGATATATGAATGTATGTTTATATTTAGACCCGGAGTACCGCGTCCCTATATGTTCGATGCACGCGTGAATGCACGCGTGGATGCACGTATGTGCATACGTGGAAGGATAATGGTGGGAAGCGGGATGATGTTGAGGGTGGAGAGACATTTTTTGGTACTTGGGGATGTTGGGAGAGAGTGTGGTGAGCGAGGTTAGTGTAGGTATGGAGGGTTGTTGGATCGTTGTGGCTGTGAAGGTGCATAGGTGGAATCGAATACGGTAGTTGTGGAGTCAATGGAATATTTGGAACTGGAACAACCGAAAGGGATTGCGCGAATCAGTTGTTAGAGTAGGGATAAAGGGATGAGAACCGTGGAATTTTGCAATTGGATCATTGTTCTGCCAAATCGAATTGTGGATGCAGCGATGGAGGTGCAATGCAGAATTTGAAGGATTCGCGAAGTCGTCGTTAGAATAGCTACATTTTAACGTTTAGACCGTTGCATTCGAGAGTCGAATTAAGAAGGAACAATAAGGGAATTAAAAACTCTTCTCTCCTCTCTTGAAAAATGAAACTCTTATTAGAGCCACGAAAGCTTATGAAAGTTCAACCATTTTGCACATCATATTCCACAGTCAAATCTTTGCCCTGCCCGTACCGTCAAGATTAAAGAGGCAACAGTTCAATTCGAATATCATTCTCGAGCAACCGAGTCTTCGTAGCAAATTTGGAATCCGACAAAACATAATTCGGATTCAACGACTCGCAATTCCGCGTCTTCCTCATTTTCAGGTTATATTCCACCGTCGCCCTCTGTCGGCCAACCGACCAATCCCACAATAACAACACTGCCACCGCGCATCCACCCAATCCTACACCCTCCCCTCTCAAAAATCGCTCTTCGAAATCAACAGCATCCTTTCTCGAATGCAACCAAATTTTCGGGCACACGGAACACGTCATTCGTTATATATCAGCAATTTATCCGACGCGCACAAACTCGCAGCAAAGTTTCGCGTCAGCTGTCGTCCGAACGTTCGAGGTGAGGTACCCCGCGGTAAAAATATTCGAGCCGAGTCCCATGAGAGGACCTCTCGCGAGAGAGTACGAGAAGTACGAGAAGTACGAGAGCGCCAACGGAATCATACGTCGGCCAGCGAAACAAAAAAAAAAAGTGCGCCGTTCCAATTACCCCGATTCTCTTTGCTCCGATCGCGAGATTGCTGGAAAAAGAGCGCCGCCGGGAACAATAAGAAAAAAGGCAACGTGGAGGGGATGACGGAGGAAGGGAGGAAGGGGGGGGGGTGGAAGGAAAGGAAAAAGGAAGAAGCGAGAGAGTCGTTGTTGCGCCGTCGTTACGATTTACGGACAACCGTTAAGGTTTAACGAGACAACCGCCATTTCCGTTTGTCCCGATCCATTCCCTTATGCCTCCACCCCTCCCCCTCCCCGCCCCCCTCCCGTCCTCCGTCGTTCTCGTACCCCTTTTTTTTTTACGGCCAATTTCGAGCCCCGGCGCTATTTGTCCGCGTATCGCTGATCGACCGACGTTATTATCGCGTGCGTGCGCGGATACGTGTACCCTGCATGCGTACGTATATGTGCACCGTATGTGTACATGCCAACGGTGTACTACGATTACTATGTACTAATGGCGCGAATCGGGCAATGGGCGCAAATGATTTGGAGCAATTGTATGATTAGCGCTGATACTGTCATTAGGTTAGCGATATGTTGGGTCGTGTTATTAGTATGAATTAGAACTATTATTATTGGGGGATACTGTGATACTGAGAGGTGAAAGAATTGTGCGACGGAAATGGTAATGTTAGCTGGAGTGATAGGAGATTAAGGTGTAGTTGTTGTATTAGTGATCGTGGCCATTAGTCACGTTAAAATAATATTCTGGATCGCGTGATTAATGAAGCCTGTTAACCGGTCAAGTGTTAGTCAATGTTTCCGGCGCAAATAATTTCTAACCTCAGTGTACTCCGGCTATGGGAACATGCAAAAATTCCTTGGCGAAAATGGTAGCCTAGAGAGTGCAAAAAAATTGATTACTACACCGATCGCAGGAGCGCCAATCGATTAACGCTAATCTTCTAATTAAACAGCAACATGTCACTACAAATTACCGTTATAACTCACACGCTATCCTTAATACGCCACTCCGGCATGCAACAAAAGCAAAACGATTACGTAACCAAAATCCCAACAGGTTACCATAACCTAACGCGCGACATCGAAACACCGTGAGCTTTTACCGGGGGCTGTTTAACCCCTTAACGTGCAGATTTTTTGAATAAATAAGTGTTATAGCTTACAATCCTACGTAAATGATAAATATCAATAGAACGATTATTTCCCTTAGCTTGCACATTGTTATTATTAATTCTCGATTGTATTCGGGTGTGAAAAATTATAGCAGCATGAAATACAACGCCGCTCGAATTATCTCGAGTGTGCACAGTTTGGCCCGTTTAGCGCGCTCGAATAAACTCGAGCTCGTTAAGGGGTTAATGATTCGACTGCGCATCTTTCACCGATCGATCTTTTCTTTTTTACATCAAGGAAGTCTTCGGAAGACTTCTGGCCTCCTTGGGGGGGAGGCCAGCGTATGTCTGATTCTGACTAAGCTGCGATTGACTGGCGGCATTTTTTTCTTTCGCGGGAAAAGTCGTTGGAAGCCGGTAGACGATGACATGAGGAACCCGATCGTTCGAATTCGGAGTACGAGACAGAGAAGTCCGCATTCAGATCGGATTCCGCCGTATTCGTTCCTGCCTCCCGTTTCGCGAAAATTGCGATAGGCGGGGTCTCGATACGATTTCGTTCGAGTGAAAGTCTCGTATCCGAGATCCGCGCCGTTTGTTGGCCGATCGATGGATAAGGATCAGCGATCGAGAATCGATCGGGCCCCGAGCCGGATCGCCGCAGGCCATTCGTGGGAAATTTATCGGCAGATCCTTTTGCGAGGCTGGCCAGGTTGCCTGCCTGCTCCCGCCGGGTTACCTGCCTGCCGGTCGCTCGTCGGGTTGCCTGCCTGGTGTACGTAATACCAGAAGACGGAATGCGCGGAGTGTGTCGCAATAGGCGCGTGTCATTCATCTGTCGAATGACGGATTTGAAGAATGCGGCCCGAGAGATCTTTGACACTGATTGCGGTTATGCCATTTTTGTTTCGCGGCTTTTGAAGCGGATCTAATCGGCGGCGGCGATCGCGGTGGGACGTGTTGAGAATTTAATGTTTCGATGAAAAACTGTTTGGAACACTGTTTTCGTTAATAAACTCTTGCTCTCAACCCATTACCGTCTACTGTGCCATATATGGCACACAAATATCAAAGAAAATATATAAAAATTATTTAAAATATTATGTACTTGATTGTAATTGTAAACTGATTAAACAAAATAATAATTATTTGTATACATATAAAAAATAGGTTCTATGGTAATTATTTGAAAATATATGATAAGGAAATGAAAATGTAAATATTTTTCCAAGTAAAAATAAGTCTGGCGTTAATGAGTTAAGAGCAATGCTCAGGATTATATGGGATGTTTAGTATGTTTCGGAATTGTTCGTTTATTTGTTACGCAAGGTCTTAAAAGTTGTACCGAATGATCATCGATTCTTCAAGAATTTTATGTCTTCATTCTCGAGCTTGTTATGATCAGTGTTTCGTATCAGCAATATGATCAGCGTATCATCTGGCATTCGGTAATGTTTCAAAGTTTTTATTTAATTGCTCGATCGATGCTCGTCGATTCATCAAAGAGTTTATGTCTTCATTTCGCTCTGGAACTAGCAGCGATTTTTATTCCCCCGATGAGCAATGGCTCGCATTACGCGGCACGCAGTTCCATAAACCGCCGGAATCGGGCAGTAAAGCATGCCCGCAGTCTCATTTTTCGCGGGCCACTTTTATCATCGGAAAGTTCGGCCCGACGTTTAGTTACTCTGCCCGTCGTTCGGGATCGAAGCTTTACGAGAAATTAAACGGCGGGGTGCCTTCCACTGTACAACTACCGTTTCGCATCGAATGAATTCGCTCGCATTTCACTGTCAATTCAGCCTTCTCTCGTAACCTCAGAAAACACCGAAAACGAGTCGATCGTTGGCCAAATCGGCCAAGTAAGCGGAAAATAGGAAAAGGCAATGGTATGGTATAACTTTATTTAGTTCAGAATCTTAGAAATACTTTAGAATGATTCAAATTAGGATGCTACGGTAATACGTTATACTTTGGAACCTACGAAAAATGCTAGGACATTGCTGTACCTTTAATTTACTAAGATTAAAAATGCAAGAAAAATAAAATCGATTATTGTCAGAATTCTTCCCGTCACTTTCGTCTGTTTCTGTCATTTTAATTTTGAGCGAGTTTAAAGCGTTCGGCTGATCGATTAACGAGCCCGTTCACGCCAAGTTGAAAGACGGCGAAACATCAAAGTGGACTCCGGGGGCAGGCGAGGATCTCGAGTCGGAAGTTTTTCGATCCTCGTCGGCCATTTCGCTTATTAGATCGGGATTTTCCAATCACGGCGCGACATGAGGTAACGCCTTCCGAACGTTACTTCATCGTGACTTTTACTTATGATAATGCCAAGACGCGGCCGTTGTTAAAAAGGAGCGAGAATGCGCCGGGTGAATTTCGATTTGGCCGTTCGGCGAGCCTTTTTTTGTTCGCTGTACGGACGGTTCGTTACGCGAGTTCGGAACGAGTCGGATGCTTTCAGGCCCGTCTATGGATCGGAGTTACTGCCGCTGCACTCGCGACGGACTCCTTCTCCTTTTTCTCGGAATTTATCTGCGCCGCAGTCCGTTTTCTCTTGTCTCGCTCTTATCACCTCGCGATTTGACGGGCTCGGGACCGAAAACAGACACCGAATCTTTCGAGCGGTGCGTTATTTTGGACAATTGTGCGCGATTCCGAGCTTCGCGACGACGGTCGGCTATTTTTAGGGTCGAAGGGTTGGAGGTTAGGTTCGTTAATTATGGACTTTGGGTAGAAAAAAGTGTGGTAGCCGCTAAGAATGGATGCTAGTTTTTATCATGGCAGCTTCTGTTTTTACATAACATCCGGAAGTACAGTTTGAACAGTTGACTAGGTAAAAATTTGAGGTTAGATCTGAAAATTATCATATTTAAAATATTCTGAAACTTAGCAACTGTTATACATCTACGACCGTTAATATATATTGACCGTCGTTTATATTTTTTAATTCAGCAGAAATCATATCTACGATTATCAACACTTAAACCTTTAATATTAACGAAACTAATTTCAAGCAAACTTTTCAAATTTGCCTCCAAACACGCGATTGGTCATACTCTCAGCGGAAAATCCAATCAATCATCGAGTCGACCAGACACAGATCTAAGGTGAGGTACATGAGTATATTAAAAGAACTCAAATTCAGTACCAGACCTCCATCAAAAAGTACAAGCGTGGGAACCCTAAGCTTAAATTCTTCAAATAAACAATTATGATGTCCATAATTACCGAAATTAAACAATTTTCGAATTTGCCGCCGTACACGTTGTGCTCTCTGCGCGGATTAGCCAAGTCCAATCATCGTCATGAGGCTCACAATACGCATCGTTCCCTAAGCGGTCCGCTTTCTAAAACGGCAGCGAGCCGAGGGCCGAACAAACTGCCGCCGCCGATCGGATTATTAGTTCTGCCTTAGCAGATTTGCTAGAAAGCTCTCGACGCAATAAAAGCGACAACTAATGGGAGCAACGAGCCACATAATACCACCCTGGCCGGATCGCGTGCCCATTCCTTCATTCGGTCGAAACTTTTCTTCGGTCAACGTAATTCTCCCCACCTACCTCTCTTTCTCTCTTTCTTTCCACGCCTTTTTCTCCCTCGCTTTCCGAGCTGGCGCGCGAGTCAGGTTTCCACTCCGCGGATTACGTGGCCATGCCACGATTTATCGAAACTCGCGTTCCTGCGATTCTTTCCCCTTTATGGGATTACGTAACGTCGAACCACCTATGCGAGAACGTCGGCAGATTATTTATCGTCTCCGGCTGTGATCGCGGACAACGACCGGCGCACGTGACATTGGTCGGATTTCGATGAGGGCGCCAGCGTACCTTGAGTACCTCTAATGACGGTATCTGATTGTTAAGTAACCTCAAAAACGATCGAAAACAACTGAACGCCATACTTAAACAATCACCACTCAGCTATGTTGTTGGCAGGTTAATCGAATGACCAGTATACCTTGAGTACCTCTAATGACGGTATTGTATTGTTTAACTAACCTCAAAAACGATAAAAGACAATTGAACGCCATACTTAAACAACCATCGCCCGGTTGTCTCATTGACTCAATGGAATAACTAGTGTACCTTGAGTACCTGTAACGACAGTATCCGATTGTTAACTAACCTCAAAAACAGTTGAGCCCCATACTGAAACAAGTGTCAGTCAGTTGTCTCATTGGGAGCATAATCGACTAACCTTGCGGAACTTAAAAAATTCAGAGGTATATAATATACTTGAAGTGTACAACGCCAGTATCTGAAAAGCAATTAACTTTAAAACAACGAACCCCTACAAATTCAAAAAATCTCAGTCGGCTAGGCGCTTAGAATCGTATACATATATTCTACACGCCCAGAATTTTATACATACGTCTAGAAACCTATACATATATTCCGTACGTGCCTAGAATCCTATACCTACGCACCCCTCGCCTAAAATCCTCACAGAAGAATCGGATTAGGAGAAAGCCGAGGGCAGATAAGCCGCGTCGCAAAACCTCGAAGCCACCGCAGAGAAGAAAGGGTTGCACTCGAGTATCGCGGCTCTAATAGAAGCGAGTCGCATCGGGCTCGGTAGGGAGGAAGAGTCGGCGGAATCGCGAATCGGCCGAAGAGTGGAAGAGGGGGACGCGCAGAGGTGGGAGCAGAGGGAGACAGACAGTAGAAGGGAAAAATAGAAAAAGGAGCGAGAGAGAGAGAGAGAGAGAGAGAGAGAGAGAGGGAGAGGGAGAGGGAGAGGGAACTCAGGCAGCTCGACTCGTAATTTATGTCTCGACGGCAGGGCCGCGTTGACAGTTGAAACACGGCGGCGGCCGGGATTGGTCGGCCGTAGGCGCCTTATAGGGTCGCGCGCATGCGCACACCGGCTTGCGACATCCATCAGAGGCCCGAGCGGCTACCGTCGTCAGCGTGCCACCGCTTCTCATTCCTCCCCCTGCCCTCTCTCTCTCTCGCGCGCCTCACTCCGCCATTTATCTCTACTCCTCGCTCTCGCTGCAAATTCTCGCTCAGGCTCTCGCTTCTGCTACGTCAACTCGCCTCGTAATCCGCCGTCACTTTGTCTTCCTTCGCTGGCGGCGGATAGCGGGAATCGGACTGATATGGATCCTGGAAGATTTTCGGGTAAGACGAGATCTGCCGAGTTCAGTGTCATTTAGGTCCGAGGGAAGCGACTCGGTAGTCGGGGCATTGATTTTGTCGGACTAAAAATTTTCAGTTGGCCGGACTTCAGAATCAGATATATTCTCACATCAGTCTAGAGATCAGAAGCTTGAGTTTAGGATTTAATAATTGAGGTTGGACACAGACTGATTGTCGGTACTTCAAATTTGGGTTGTACAATATTCCCTTGTTTGGTGGGTGTTGATCGATTACGCTGCGGATTGAACCTTAAGATTTTCTCACTTGAGCCCTTGGTAACTAATATTTCGAAGATTTCATTAGTTGAGACATTGGTCTTATGGGACGGACTGTTTTTGAATTGGCTGCATTCTACAGTTTCAGATTTCAAATATGAACAGACGCTAGTTCTTTTTATCAATCCGGAGGTGAAAATGCTGCAGTTACTAGATTGAGATTAGGATTGAATTATACTTCAGTTTGGGGGCAGACTGATTGTCGATGCTCCAATTTTCGGTTGTACAATATTCTCCTTGTTCAATAGGTGTTGATTTATCACGCCGCGGGTTAAAGCTTACGATTTTCTCGGCTGAGCACTCGGCAGCTAATTCTGGGCACGGCTGATCATCGGATGCCGAGATAAGCGTGCGCGATCTGTCCGCCGGAGTTGTGTATACATGTATCTGCCGCTCGACGCTGTCCGGCTATTAATTACGACGTACAACGTTCGTCTTTAGCGTGGCTCAATGTTTCGCCGCGTCCAGTGACGCGTAAAGGACCTTTTGAGGCCGAATGATCCTTTTGCGCGGCCGGACGATCAGCGTAGCGTGAAGTTTCTTGCTCGACGCTCGTCTCGTCCGTTGCGACTCGTTCCTCTTTCCGCGGTTGCTTAGGTTATCGCCGCTCGGGACGTGTAAATCAACTATGCGACGATAATTCAGCGTTAAATCATTTCATTTGCATCCTTGCGTCACTTCGTCTTTCGTCGGTCAATTAAAATCTTCTGCGAAATTTCTTGGAAGCCGATGAATTTATGTCCGTACGAACACGCCCTGAAAAACTATTAAACGAACAATACCGAATGTCAATATGTCAATTCGAAACTGTCATCGGACTATCTTCACGAATGCGAATGGAATTTAGGTTCTGACAAACATTAATTCCCAATTCACGAACAAGATAAGGTATCCGAAACAAACCTTGTCCTGACACTATATCGATCGCAGATTTTCATGGACTAGCCTAAGCAACTCTTGCAACCCACGTAAGGACGTATCCTTAGAAAATGAAGCAGATACAGATCAGAAAGCAAATTTTGAGATTTCGCATACGAGCACAGTACGTTTAAGTTCGAAAGATTGTCAGCAGTGTTCTCGTTCAGTGCGTTGAAATCTGCATCGGTTCACTCGCGACTTTATCCCTTCGCTTAATCTGTGCCTGCGTCCTTCGTGTCCTTCATGTCCCTCATGTCCTTCATGTCCTTCGCGATCCTGGACGCTCTGCTCGTTTTCGTCCAGCGCCGGTTACACAATTCAGCTCCGCTGGCACCGCTTTTTCAACTCACTGCTCCCCCCCCCCCCCCCCCCCCCCTCGACGACAGCTACGCGTCCACTGGACCATTGACAGCACAATGCAAATACTCCTTTCGGAGCTGCCAGGGACGCTGCAAGGCGCAGAAAAACGAAAGAGTCCGCCTGCGCAGCTCGCTCAACGCTCGTGTCGCAACGGCGATGAATCGGATTATCGGCCGGACGAATTGCGCGCGTTTCGCTGCTGCTCGCCATCTTTCCAGCAACGCGCTCGATTCGGGTCTCGCTACGGCCTCGACAGTTCCGTGCGTACAGCTTCGCGTCAGTGCGTTTCTCGAAGTCATCAAAGCTTTACGGCCTTTCTTCGGAATTCATAATCGAGTCTTTGGAGCAAAAGATTTGGGACTTGTCAAAATTTTTGACATTTACGTCGTTGGGATGAATTCGGCGAAATTCTTGTATCAATTATAGGACGATTTTGCGATATTTGCAATTATTTGACAATTAATTTCCGGGACTAAGGGAACGCATTTAATTAATCTCTGTTGCTAGGGCCCACTTTGACAGGTACCAGTAAAAAAGTATACAGATGGATTTTTAAAAAAGTCCATCTTACTGTGATTTAAGTGTTCTTATAGTACTTTAACAAACTCATCTGATTATGTTAATTTCAAAACTCCTTTCGCATGAGGCCCAGATTAGGATTTGAATATGGCAAAAGTGTTATTTGAGGGTTAGCATTCCAGAATCAAGCTGCTCACTCGAGTAGTTGTTATAGCGACTGTTGTCTTTAACGCGTGGCTTGTTCCAGCAGCCGGCCAGCTCGCAGGAGCGCGGCAGCGGCTTGGCTGTGGGTCGTCAGGGGGGCCCAGGCAGCACGGGGGGGCCCGGAGCAGTGGACCAGGCGAGGGACCTGAGCCCATGCCTACCGGCGTCCATGGGCGACGCCGCTCGACCCACCACCCTCCCCTGCAGTCCTCCTGCCGCCCACCACCATCAGACCCATCACACGCCCCTGCATCAGACCCACTGCGGCACCAACAACAACTGCTACGACGGGCCCAACACGCCCTACGACTCGCGGGAGTACGACTCGCCCGGAGGTAAGTGTACGGACGATTAACTTGGCCAAATATAAAATTGGGCCTTATGGGTCTCATTTTCGAAACGACGAATGGGCGATAAACTAACTTGCCGCGCATCAAGTTCGATGGTGAATGATTAAAGGGGAGAATTTTTGGGACTGTTTTGGGCCTTGTTACTGTTTTTCAGATTTTACGTAGTTGCGTATCGTTACTTGGGTTATGGGCGGGATGTCTTCATTTACAGAGTTTACTCTTTCGTTCCGCCTCGTTTATCCCTTACTATGTTATTCAGTGGGATATGTGTATTTGTTATCGCAGGCGGGCCCGAGTACAGGAACAACAATACCAACTTCGAGAATCCGAGCGACTTGAGCATGCCACCCCAAACGACCCATCACCATCACCACCACCACCACCATCATCACCCCCATCTGCACCAAACGCACACGCAGGAGCAGCAGACCTCTGACCACCTGCACGCCGTGCCAAAATTGGAGCCACCCCCGACGCCGCCGGCGCAGTCCGACGACGTTCCGGGGGTAGTTTGCGCAGGATGCGGACTGAGGATATCGGACAGGTTTTATCTGCAGGCAGTCGACAGGAGGTGGCACGCCGCATGCCTCCAGTGCTCGCACTGTCGTCAGGGCCTGGACGGCGAAGTCACCTGCTTCAGCAGAGACGGGAATATTTATTGCAAGAAGGACTACTATCGGTGAGTGACGCTCAATGCTTGATTATTTCCAATCTTTCAGTTGTTGAGATATTAATTTAGACGAGGATTACGGAATTGTACAATGTTCGTAGGACGATTTTTACGGGTTATTTATATCAGTTCTTGTTGCAAACAAACGCTGATAATTCGAAATATAAATTTGATTTAAATAAACATATGGAATGCTTCAAATTTTAAATCTTTTAAATTCTAATATGTACCCATAGAATTATACGAATTTTAGTATCAACTATGGCTGCAAGCGTTTGAAATTCGAAAATAACTACTATAATACTATTCCTGTGCCGCATCCTAAAGACAACTATTCATCACAGTAGCATCGTCGAGTGTCACATTTAAATGATTGAACATTCCTTCGATTAGTTATAGCACTAAATCGACTCAACTTTTTCATTCTAATCTCATTCCACATCCCAAACACAAATATTAATCACGCCAACATGATCAAGAACACATTAAAATGTTTAACCATTCACTGAATCACTTGTAGCACAAAATGAACCCACCCCTTTCATTCTATTTTCAATCCACATCCTAAACACAAATATTAATCACACCAACATGATCAAGAACACATTAAAATGTTTAAACAATCGCTGAATCACTTATAGCACAAAATGAACCCACCTCTTTCATTCTATTCTCAATCCAAATCCTGAACACAAATATTAATCACACCAACATGACTCAAGAACACATTAAAATGTTTAAACATTCACTGAATCACTTATAGCACAAAATTAACCCACCCCTTTCATTCTATTCTCAATCCAAATCCAGAACACAAATATTAATCACACCAACATGACTCAAGAACACATTAAAATGTTTAAACAATCGCTGAATCACTTATAGCACAAAATTAACCCACCTCTTTCATTCTATTCTCAATCCAAATCCTGAACACAAATATTAATCACACCAACATGATCAAGAACACATTAAAATGTTTAAACAATCGCTGAATCACTTATACCACAAAATTAACCCACCTCTTTCATTCCGCCCATCAAACTAAGAGTATCCGACTCGTATCAGAGTAGCGAATTGAGGCTCCTTCCGGTCAAACGTAATTCGCCAATCCCGAAAGACTCTCTTCCCTTTTCGGATCGGCTCGCTCACTTCCGTATTGCGACTCGTCACGGTAATAACGACGATCCTCGGGGCCTTACCGCAGAAGTGCGGATTTCCGCGAGAAAGGTGGCGGCGAGCGTGACAGACGTTACAGACGGACATTACACGCTGCGGTCGTCGCCTTAATGGCCTTACCCGGAAAAATTAAGTCGACCGCGTAAACGACCCGGTCATGAATGAACCGGTGCTCGGCTAATAAATAACTTTACGGCCGACCGGTGAAAGGGATCGCGCCCTTTCAACGAAAAGAATCGCCGCGCAGCACTCGAGGATACCCGGACTCGGGAAACGTTTGCTTGCAGAGTGTATTTGATCCCGGCGGTGGCGATGTAAGCCAAAAACGAAGTGAATGTAAGCGTGTTGAAATTAAGTGTAATGGAAAATATATTCAAGTCGAGAGATTTGAGCGTGAAATTTTTCGGAGCGGTTAGAGGATGGGGAATCTTTAACGTGACTGGCTTCCGGTTTTGAGTATGGTTAATAGAAGTACGGTAGGTGGATTTGTGTTTTTTGAAGCAAAATAATGCGTCGCAGAACTTGGGAAACGTTTGCTCGCAGAGTGTATTTGATCTCGGCGGTGGCGACGTAAGCCAAAACTGAAGTAAATTAATGTAAGTTTGTCGAAATGAAGCGTAATTGGAAATATATTTCTATATATACCTAAGTATATATTCTAAGTCGAGAGATATGAGTGTGACATTTTTGGGAGTGGTTAGACGATTGGGAATGTTTAACGTGGCTGGCTTCCGGTTTTGAATATGGTTAATAGGAGTAGGTCAGGTGGAATTGTGTTTTTCGAAGGAGAAGAAAGCGTTTCAAGACTAGACGAAGTAAATCAATTTTTAAATAGAAGGAATAATTAAATACATTTACAAAGATAAGGTCGTTTTAAAACTAAAATTTGATTTTTTCTACATGGAACGGTAATGAACCAAATATTTCACATGAGCCACCTATCTCGCGCATAATTAATCGCGAAAGTAGTGTAAAACGAGCTCACCTCCCTAGAAAACCTCCGTCCACTCAGCGTATTCTGCTCAACTCAAAAAATCTCGACGCAAGCCAAAATCAATCGCCATAACTCACCTCCGCTCGCCGACATCAGGCGTAATTAAGTACATAACCTAAAAAGCCAGAAGCGCCTCGATCCAAAAACTGTCCCCGGCGATAAATAAGTCCCTGTCAAATGTTTAATACCGTCCCGCTACCGGTCTTTAGGCATAATTAATGTCAAAAGTAGGGAACATCTCGTGTTGCGGATCGCGGCATATTTAATTGCGAAATTCGGTTCGTCACCGTAATTAGCCGAGTCGAGTCGAGTCGAAGGACTGGCCGATAAAGCGCCGGTGGCGTCCTCAGGCGTAATTATCGACGAGCCGAGCTTCGATCTCTCGTTCGTTTGCGCGATGAGACTCGAGACACTGGCCAGGGTGATGCATGCCGGTGCGTAACCTTTTCGAAGGCTCAACAACACTATTAGCGGTTATCGGGTTGTACGGCAATTAAAGTTAAATAACGGCCTCCCGCGCCTACGCGCGCGCGCGCGCGTGCGCCGCTAATTCCTTTCAATTTGTTCGTCCGCTCGTTCGATCATATGCTTTAGCGTGAGTGGTACTACTGCGTATGTGTGTGTGCGTGTGTGTGTGTGCGTGAATTCAGACGTAAGCAGCGTGCGCGTGCACCGTTACGATCCGAGCAGAGGAGGAAACTCCATCTTGATTGCAACTTTGTTGCAGGTGTGAGGCCGCTTCAGTGACCTCTTGGGTGTTGAACTTTGCGGGGATTGGAAAGTAGACGCGCAGGGTCAATGGTAATCATTTTGGCGATGGGAGAGGTTGGTCTCGGGGAATGATTCAATTCCAGAGATCTTGACCTAAAATTATCCCAGAAATCAACATATCAGAATTTTTCGAAATTAATGCGGTAATAATCGCACGTACAGGAGTTGACTCAAGCTGACAAGTTGAACACTGTAAGAAAGTACTTTACAATCGCGTCTGGTTGTAGTAAATTCTATTTTGACCATAACCTAAAAAATCGTTTTCCATAAATTCATGGGCGAATATTCCGGCGCGAGAGAAACCGGTAGATCAGTTGAGTTTAACGGATGTAAACGACGATGTAACTCCCGCGGGGATCTCGCGCGGGCGCGCAGCGGATTCCTCGGCCCTTTGATCGTAGAAAATTCCCATACGAAGGCTGCGCTAACTGCATCGGAGCATTGCCGCCAGAGCTAATAAGAATTCTCTCACGTTCACCCGCGGCGCGATTTCCATTCCGGGAAACAATTGCCGGTAATACGCGGAAATCACCTGTCTTGCCATATTTCGAGCTCATGCTCGCGGTATACTAATCCGCGCCGATCGCTTTGCCGGCGCTTACCACGCGAGTCGGACGAGAGACTGACGGCCGGAAAAAGGATGCCGAGTCCGCGCTGATTGACTTGGAGAGCCCTGCTTCTTCGACATCGGCTACCCAACGAGTACAGAAGCCCACTCTTCGATTTCTTCGACGCAGAAGTTTACCGGGAAAATAATTGCTTTTTAGCGGAAATATTAGATTAACGACTAAATAATTTCTCTAATTAAACGTTCGATGTGTTCTACGTTGGACAGCTTCTTTTCCCAAGATTTGCGTGTTCAATGGTTTGAGGTTAGGTGTGAAACGGTTTAGGTATCGAGATACGACGCAGGTCAGCTTGAGTCCCACCGACTTAAAGATCCATTGACTTATATAATCTTTTTGCATAAATAGACCGTTTATTTTGAAAGTGGTGTGTCTATAGTTAAAAAAAAATCATGTCAAATAATTTATGATTATCGCGGTGTAAACGGTTTATTTATGTATATTTAATTTTTTATAAATGGACTTACATTACTTTCAAAATAAACGGTTCAAATAATGACGGTGAAAAGGTTAGGCGTTCTGTTAGGTTTGGTACGAGAACAAAAATCCTATTCCGCTCAAGTACGCGAGATCGATACCGCGGCAGACATCGGCAACAATTTGACTCTTCCTTATTCCGAAGCCACCCAGCCGCCTCGACGCGGAATCCATTAAGAGGATCGTCGAACGATCAGCGAATTACGCAAACGCGCCGCAAGAAATCGATCCGCAGCCGCGTCCGGCAAATGAGCCACGGAAAATGTGCAGAAATAGCTTCGCGCTTGACTTACTCGCACGCGACTTCCGCCCGTAACGAGCCTCTCGTTACCCACGGAACCGTCGACTGGCCCCAAACGAGAGTCTGCCAATCAAAATCTGCGAACCTAACCTACAAGGTGAATGCGAAAGAATCTTAGAAAAGTAAATAGTCTCCGTGATAGAAGGTGGCCAGCGGTAAGAAGGGGTCGGAGGGGAGAGGAAGAGAATGAAGCGACAAAGACGAAGCAGATTGCGCTCTTGCATACTCGAGAGTCTGCTTATCAAAATCTGCGGACCTAACCTACAAGGTGAATGCGAAAGAATCTTAGAAAAGTAAATAGTCTCCGTGATAGAAGGTGGCCAGCGGAGAGGAGAGGACCGGGGAGGGGTAGGGGTGGTAAGGGGAGGGTAGGAAGAGAATGAAGGGACAAGGACGAAGGAGATAGAATTAAACGATGGGCAGATTGCGCTCTTGCATACTCGATGACGGTCGTCGTCGGTTAGCGAAATGTAGATCGGCGGTGATTTACTTATCAAGAATCGACGCTTCGCCGGAGGTAAATGGTCGAGTCGTGACCATTAGTCCGTCGATCGGCCGAGCGTCTCTACGTGCGCGATCGTGGCTGTGTGCGAATACGGCGAGGGAGTACGCTAATATCGGCCGCCGTGTGGGGCCCCAATGGGGCCCCGTGAGGATAGACGCGATGCTCATCGTAGCTGTTCGCTTAGCGGACGTCCCGGTGCCAAAGGATCGGTGGGAACCGATTTTCGGGACTGTGGGTCATGTTCGACCCAGGGCGAGAGTCCTTTGACAGTTGTTTCACGGAACCGATTGGGTGAACACAAGCTGGAGGAAGTTCAAGATGGCTGGCATGGGAGATGAACGAGGAATGCATAACGTGAACCGTTAACTTTGAGAAGTTAAACAAAATTAGATATATAAAAGTTTACACTGATTCAGTCACCGATCGTGCGATTCCTCAGTTTTGTTTAAAAATGGAATTACATCAGTTTTATGTAGTTGTTCCTAGAGACGAAGTTCGGCGCGAACATAACCTATACAGATCCGTGTATCACAAATTGAAACAGTGTCACCGCGATAGTACTACTTTCGAACAAAAGTATAAGCGATTAACTTCGATACACGGAGAAGTGCACGACATTCTAACCTAAAAATGAACCCGAGCGCTGTCTAGCTCGCTGGAGATAAAACGCGGCTGGTTCGATTTCGATTTCGCGTTCGCTCGAAGCGGACCCAAAGTCGGCGAAGCTGCGTTCGCGGAACTAAATTACAGTCCGCGAAAATGGTCATACGTCCATACTTAAATCCGCGCCCGTCCCGCCGTCGCTTTTGGCTGCGGCGCGCGTTAAAATTACGGCGCCATTAATTCGTCGCGATTACGTCGGAGGGGTGAAAAGGAGGCCTCGGCAACCGATGCTGCCGGGAGATAGTGCGAGAGATAGACATTTTACCTTTTTATGGACAAATTTAATTTGCCCGATGGCCGCCGGTTCCTCCGTAATTTGGCCAAAGCAAGGAGAATGTCCCTCTTGTCCGTCCGGTTCGTTCCTCTCCTATTCTCTCTTCGTCTCTCTCTCTCTCTCTCTCGCTCTCTCTCTCTTTGTGTCTCTGTTTCGCGGACGTGGTATGCCTCTAAAATCGCATTAGCCGATCTTAGGGCTCGACTCGAGATGCCATGATAAGCAGCTGGTTTTATCGCGTTGGGACGCGTGGTCACGAGAGTGAAAGAAGGAGAGAGAGGGGGCGAGGGAGAGAGCGGGCAGCAGACGAGCAGAGCAAAAAGGAGAGAAGCCTGGAACTCACGCACGCGCCTTCCAGAAGAGCACAAGGTGGATCTGTGTGCCCGGTGTCGGGTTTTGTCAGAAACATTTTACTCGAAACTTCCCCTGTTCGATAGGTAAATGCATGCGTGCCGCCGTCGGGGAATAATTTAAATTGCACCCTCGGTCGAGAGGGCAGTCAAAACTTTTGTTCCGTTACAGTAAGCGAGTTAAGCTTTCAGCATTATCAGTACGTCTAATGAATCAATTAATGTCTGAAACCGAACAACCTTCTTGGATTCGATAGAAAAATTCCAAAAATTCGTAAAATTCGAAAAATTTTCATTTTCAGTATCATTCAGAGACCTCTCTCAATGAACGAAAGTAGAGCAAGAGTATCAAATCGCAAAACTTCGAAATCGGATCGTACGCGCCTGTTGCGAATATCGGAGCGGGCCAAAAACTCGCCGTAAACTTTTCACGCATTGTCGCCGAGAAAGAAGGAGCGAAGTCCCCGGGATCGGGATCGTACGTGCCTCACGGCCGGCTATATAAGCTATATAACTATATAACTATTCGTTTCTCACCGGATTGGATGTCGGCGATACGCGATATCTCCTACGAAGACGAATGAACCTGTCGGCTTCGGCCGTTTTACCCTCGAGCCTGTCGATTTTGTCGACAGATTAATGGACCATTTCTTTCCCTTTTTCTGCCCCCCCCCCTCCCCTCCCCTACCCCCTCGTCCCAATCCTCCGTCCCACTCGGACGTTCCGGAGAGGAAGCGAAACTTTATCTCGGCAATGGGACGCGAGAGGACGCGCGATTTCGAGACTCAAACGTGGGGAGATAATTTTTAATTGATGGCGAGGAAATTGTCCGTGAGAAAACGCCGGCGAGAAGTCGAGAATCGACTCTCATGGCATTCGATAAGGCCCGGAGTGGCCTTTGACGGCCGGAGCATGCCAATGTATCACCGCTTACTATGATCTCAGCTCTGCGGATGACGAATGTGCGTGTTAATACGCGATATATGTGAAAATATTGCGGCATCGGGCGAATAATACGCAGTCATCGCGTTAAAGTGGATTTATGGAACGTTTCTGCGCTCATTGTAGACATTCCGTTTGTCAAATGGTGCGGATTGAACTGTGTTCGGCAATGTGTGTGCAGAAATATCTGACTGTAACAGTTGTGTGTTATGGTACGTATAAGGTAGAGTGGGGTAAAACCGACCCGAAAATTGTAAAGTTTACTTTAAACTGGTGTATTTTCTATCCATTCCACTGAAACCTAATAATCTTAGTGTTCTTATTTAGCGCATCGTTTATTCTTTAAGTCGCATTAATTTGGATTAAAAATATCTTCTGAAACTGATGATTTTCCTAATTAATTAAAAACAGTGCTGCTAGGGCAGACTTGCCCTGGAATTGGAGCAAAACCGCCCAGCCTGTTTAAAAATGATTGAATCTTATATCGTTATATTATGGGGCAAAAGCGGGATTCTTATTATTATAGTAATACGAACTTTTTCGAACGAGTTAACGGGGGAATCACAGAATTCATAGCGGCCACCTATGTTGAATACTATCCAAACCATTGAATACTAAACAAAGGTAGATCTCTACTTTACAGTTGGTACAATGCAACGTATATTCGAATTAATAAGCCCTAGTGCGGATTTGCTCAGTGTACGGATTTACCCCCACTGCACCTTATTTGAAATACGGATTGATATTAGGTGGAATATAGACATGGTGACTATATTAGCGTAGTTTGCTGACACGATAACAGATTAATCTTTCTTACTTGATGGGAAAAGTTTGACAGACCGTCAACCGTATGATTACAGATGTCAGATGAGAAACGTACATGTCAATGCAGAACGAAAAACAGAAATCTGATTCTTAATATATTTCCGCGTTTATCGTACGTATATTATTGGTCCGTTTTCATAAACTCGCGTCGAATACGAACACATCGAACTTCGCTGACACAGTTCCGCAGCGGGTCCTAATTGACTGCGATCACTTTCCTATGATCTCTTCTTTACAATATCGCTCCCGAAAGATCCGACAAAACGAATTTATCGCCCACGGCTCAATCAAATTAACCCCGACGTAAGCGCACTCCTACCGTGGCTGACCGAGCGCGATCGTAAAACGTCGATATAATCGATTTCAAAACGATAAGCACTCGAATAAATTGAGCCGCTCGCCAGCTCGGAAGCGAGAAAGTAAAATTAATTCGTCGATTTGCCGAACCCGACGACGAACCTCTCGTCGAAAGCTCCTCCATAAATCCCGTGAGTTCTCTCCGAAAAAAGAGGCAAGAGGGAAGGAAACAAGTTCATCCTACGCCGAGCTTACATAACCTACATAGCGCTAACCTACATAACCTAACTCCCGTCGAGGAAAGTCGATTTCCACGTCTCTCCGATCACCGATTTGCATCTTTGCACCGTTGGCGAACGGCGTCGTAATTCGACGGCAAAGTTGCAGTCGCTTATCTGCCGGACTCTTTACGAAGTATACGTATATAAGCGTATATATGAGTGTACAGGAGACGCAGTTCGGCCGATAGCGGTCGGATCTGGCGCATGCGCGCCGATCGACGAAAACTGATTCGTTCGAGGATCGAGTACGTTAAGTGGCTTACTTTATTACGCATCGGGTTGTTCGATCGACGGTAATGGCGGCAGCGCGCGTGCAGTTCGCTCGATTTCTCGAAATGTTGACTAGATAAACGGCCGGGACGCGTGCCTACGTTACTTTCGTACGCGGCTCGAGATTACGTATCATTAGATCCCGGGCTTAACAGATAACGTCAATCACGGCTGACTTCCCGTACTGGGAAGTGGATGCTGCTTCGTACTTTTACTCGATTTCCTGTCGTTCGCCAGCGTTCTCGCCTCCGATCGGGCAGGAATAAAGTGTGTCATGTCGAGTTCGCTTAACCTCATCGACGCTGGACAGAGAATCTAGCGGAGTGGGTAGGTATATTTTAGATAGGTTAGACGGGCGAGGTAGGAATTGATTTCCTGCTGTCGGTTACGAGTTGAGGTTAGAGTCGATTTAGTGCAGGGTCGAGTGGCTATAATGGCGACTGGATTCACTTCGGGTTTTGATACATATTCTTTGAAGTCTAAGAAAAAGTTAACGTAGGTTTGCGAAGCGTGGAGAGATTTCTGGAACTGAACATTTCCAATTTTACAATCTGTCTTCGTACAAATATATTTCGGTGAATTCTAACCTCTTTCCAAGCGACATAATTGACGTCGGATGGAATGTGATTTGATTTCTGGCATGATTTTTAGTACGCGTCGAATGAAAATGGCGCATAACAGTACTCGGTGAGAGTTTACGGTGATTTGCGGGAAAACACAATTTTCGACCCCGTGGGATCCTGCACGATTCGTATGAGCGAAGATGAGCTGGCATTGTGTTACACGACAGTGGAAACCCGGCAGAATTGTGCGGACATCCCGTCACGACATGTCGGCCCAAAGTCTTATCTGCCTTCTTCGCACGCGAGATCTTCTCGCGCGCGTTACCGTTTATTTTTTTCTCAGTACCGACTGTTATTATACAGGCGGATATGACGTGTCGTCCGGCCGGAAGGCATTGAAAATCGCAACGGTACGTTCGCTGGTCACCGAACGTAAACAAGAGAACGTTACGAAGGAAAGAAAAGATATAGTCATAAATTGCCGGACAAAGGCACGGAATCGTCGAAACTCAGTTTTCAGCGCGAGTCTCGTACTTGATTCTCGTATTACGTTTCTTCCTGCTTCGTCGAGTATCCTCAAATCGGAGAGTGACCTTTCCTCGTGAGCTTCTCATTTTAATATACCCACAACTTAGTACGGCGTATCGTGTTCGTACTCTCAGCCCCGTATCACTCCGAACTTTCGTATCCTGATATTTTGACATCGGGCAGGATGTAATTAGTCCTTCGAAAAAGGGACCAAAAGAAATGACCACCTCTCACGGTAAATTTGCCAGGGCGAGAATCTTATCCGCGCCACTGACGTGCGCCTTGAGAACAACTTTTCGAGAAATAGGGACATCTCTTGCGTAACGCGTACATTTACACAAACATAATGTTAAACACGGTACGCGTGGATATATTACCTAACGGTTATTAATTCGAGGAGATAAAAGAACAAATTGCCTTAAACACTACCATCAATTCTTTAGTCGCCTTAACAACCGTGCAGTTAAACAAAAACTGATTCGTACGCCATCTAGCGGCAAAATCAAACCTAACCTCAATTCGAAAATCGAATCTTCGTTCGGCTCAGAGTCTCAAGTTGCGGCCTGCTCTCTGTGCGGGCCCGGCTCATAAATATTTCATTTTATCTGCCTGCGAACCCGGCCCGTATCTCGACGACTCGTTTATCCGCTAATGCGGCTTACTTTTAAGAACTTCACACTTGCCGTCCGCCAGGTTCCCCTCCGCATCCTAGCGCGGATAATCGCGAATAGAGTCGTCAGTCCTTCCCTGCCGACGGCAAAACACGAGGGCGTGGAAGGAGTCGACTCCGGGGAACCGTATCACCGAGATTGGCCTCTCCCGTTTCATTATCGAGAATCCTTCCGCTCCCGGATTATATGGCCAGGAATTTTCCATTTACGCGGCCTCCGTGGCCGGCCGTTACACGAAGCGCGTACACTTTTACACGGGCAATTCAAAGGCGGCCCGCGACTGATTCATTAGCGGCATTAGAGCAATTTATCAGCAATCAGCGGGAATAGACACGCGTCGATTACCGGCAGCGGCTATATTGTTCGCCACACGCTGCCCGGTGTTAGCGAAATGGACGAGTTTATGAGCCAAGCACGATTATCTCTTCGCATTTTTCTTTCTCGAATTTTCGCCAAGGCGCTCGATGGTCTTTTCTCACGTTCTTACTGCTTCGGATTAAAAACTTGCTATTCGGAATTGTTCGGTTGCTGGGGATGGAATTTGGGGAAAATCGAGACGGCTATAGTTGAATGAGGTGATTAATATTGTTTCTAAGGCGATTGAAATGAATGTGAAGGAGCATTTAAGTCCCCATTTAATACGCATTCGGCTGGCTTGTGCTTATAATATGATGTTGAGCGACCGATGGACGGTACTGTGGTAGTATTTGCACCAAATGAAGCGTGATAGCACCATGAGAATGGTACTATATAGCATTGTTTTGCGTTATGAGCTGGGTTAGCCACCGGGAGGTCCTGAAACTGTGCTCTAACATTAAGTTCAAGACTCCATGATCGATATATTCCTTTACTATGTTAATTATTTCGCTGATTTGGTATCGGGGAATTATTGGCACATGATTTTATGTACATTTATGGCAATTATTGGCCTTTTAGGGTGATTTAAACTACCGTGGCCCGTTTTAGGCCCATCTAAGACCATATCTCATGGCCGTATGCTTATAATATGGCATTGAGCGATCAATGGAGGGTACTTTGGCACTATTTGGACCTATCAAAATGCGATAGAACCTTCAGAATCGCGAAAAAACGCAAAACAATTTTTGGTCTTGAAATGGATTTAAAACCATCCTATCTCATAGATTTTGATTCGCCCTGAAAGTTGGTCGCAAGCAAAGTTCCGAATTCTCAATAGTTTCGAAGATACAGCCATTTTTCGGAGGTGAAAAGAAATTTATTTAAAAATCGACTTTCGCCGATAGTCCTATCTTAAAGTACGCGTTAAAAGCTTCAAGAAAATGTATGATTATCATAGGTTTTGATCGCTGGTTCAAAAGTTACAGGCAATTTAAAAAATCGCGAATTTTCTAAGGGGTATCCCTTCTCATTTTTGCGAAAAATCGAAGGTCGGCGGATCAGATCGCCCTTTTGCTAGCTGGTAGAGGGTCGAAAATAACTCAGAGAGCCGTTTCCCGTTGGTCGAAATTCGCATTAGTTTCGGAGTTACAGCCAAAAAAGTATCGAAAAAAAGGGGTCCCGAAAGTGGTGCAAAATTAAAAGTCTTCCGACCGACTTCTGCTTATGCATGGTGAAAGAGAATCAAATGAGGATCACAAAAATCGCAATCAGAGCTCTCTAAGTACAATACTTTCGCTGATACGACCAAAAACGTGCGGAAAAATGATGAAAAGTGGACATTTCACCGTCTCGTCATTCTACAACAGTTTGTCTCACAAATATTCCACTATAACATGATAGGGCATTAAAAATACTTTTAAAAAATCGCAACCCGAGCCTTCAAAGTGCGATACTTTCCGACATACGGTCAAGCGAATCTGATTAGATACTGAAAAACAGGTAAAAAAAAAGGACAACGAAACATTGTCCGCTCACTTTGAGGTTATGCAACCTTTCGGATCGCGAAAGGTGAAGAACGGAGAAGAGGCACATCGCGCATTACGCATGGCGCGCTCGCGGGGGGAAGAAGCTGATGAACGTGGTGCAAAAAAAGGCCCTGGGGGAGGGGGGGGTAGGGGGGAGGGGGCGCCAAGGAAGAAACCAGGAAGTTCTTGCTCGCCCAGCGAGCAACGATCTCTTTACGCGCAAGCAATTTTTACGACGAAGCCACCCGGCCGACCCGAACTAACACGCGAGGTGACGGGATATTTTCGACGTCTACTACACACGCACGCTCCGCGTACGAATATTCATCAACGGCGTCATATGCATATCGCACGCTGCATCCTCCTAATTCACATCGTCGAACGTAATACGGAGCACGCTTCGACTCGCAGACTTGCCAGCGAAGTGTACGATACACGTTCGAGATTTGAAATCTACAGGGCCGTCGATACACTCGGAAATAACCTAGATTCGCGCCGTGGCAAGGAGGCTAAAATTACGATTCTCAAAAGCGGTCCTTTCGCAAGTTCCTGCGGAAGCATCCGGCTGGAGGGAGGGTAAAAAATGTTGCTAGCAGCGGCGCATTTGACGGTCGCCGCTTGTTCCTTTGCGAGGGTTGTTATATTTACCGCCGATTCCGGGTAGAGAGGGGTGCGTCGGCTCGCATTTGTCGGTAGGCGAGTCGCGCGAGATTCATTTTGGGCGTATCGGCAGTCGAAAGTCGAAAGTGGGAGCGATGGCTCGAGTCTAGCAACCCTTCGGTGGCTCGGAGAGGTTGAGGTTAGGGTTGGAGTCGCTCGTTATTAACACGTTCGCGGACGTGAACGCTATAGCATTCATTTTCACGATGATGCAGAATGACATGAATGCTATAGCATTCAAATTATAAAGTCAATTATTTTGAATTTAATTTTATATAACCTTAAGTTTTGCTATGGTTAAGATGCCATAGCATTCAGTGTATATAACAATTAAAATACGATAATCTGACTACCCTTATAAACTGTGTTTAACCTGTTAACCGGGAGCCGTACACCACTCCCAATAGCGAAATGATACTGAGTCCCGCCGTATCACTCGGTATTTTGAATTTATGTCGAGAAACGTATGGATGATACCTTTGTGGTTCGGAAATATACGTCCCGACTGTTTCAGGGCGCAACATATATTTCAAGGCCGTATTCATATGTTTTAACCGTACCCAATATTGTTTACGTTTGACGTATTTATACGTCCCGTCCGGTTAACAGGTTAATCAAATTTCGGATATCACAACCGATTTAAGAATAAAACGACTGTCAAGTTTTGTACCTCGCCGAAACTTTTACTGTCCGCGAACGTGTTAAGATTTCGTCCGGCTGGTTGGTAGGGAGCACGTGGGGGCCCTCGGTCATGGGCAATTTAGCGTTTCTTTTGCATGCGGTCAGGAGGGAAAGTTGCATGGACGGAGTGCCATGCATACTATAATACTTTTTATGAGACGCATGTAGGAGTGGACGGCGGGTATGTTAACGGAAGCGTGCGGGGATGAGTAATTTGATTAGGCGATTATAGTGTACAGTGCGCTGTACTGCGCTTGGCACTGTCGCGTAAATTCGCGTGCGCGTGACAGGTGGTCCGAGTTTGAAAGAGGAAATTACAGTAATTGTCTATTCGATATTTTAAATTTGAAAATAACAATATTTTTATCGTTGCAAGTTGGGTCGTAGTTTGGACAATTTTTATTCGGAATAAATTTCATTAGGTCAGTAAGTCGCATATAAAGAAGATTTGAGTAAAATTACGTTACAAAGTAGAATTTTGTTGTATGCCCCGTTTTGGATTGAAGATATTATTCTAGGATTCCACGAATGCTCAGATAAGACAGCTGTATTTACCAGAAAAATGAGATCAAAGCAGCCTATTAACAAGAGTCGTTACTTCGTCTCTACACCTAAATCTAATATTACGAAAAATTGAGTATAAATCTGTTAAGGACAGGTTTACTCCACTCTGCGCCTTGAAATGAACAAGAAGTCTGACATCAGTGCAGAAATGCTCGAGTGCGACAGTCGCGTGTAGCGGGAAAATAAGATCGCGATAGAGTTTCGCCGATTTGCGGAAGGGGAGCGGAGAGGTTTCCTTGAGAAGTTTGTACGGCCGACTTGTTGCTCCGTTTCGCGTGCGTGCCCCGCGTGCGTGAGCCGAGAATGAGCGTGCGTGCGACGGCGGTAGGGCTTACTGAATTTAGCCTTTACGATCGGCTTTCAGCGTGCCCGCGATAATTAGCCAGCCAGCGCCGATCTTCAGCCTCAGATTCTGATCTGAACTTCGTCGGGTCGCGCGAACATTGCTCGCAAGCGTGTGCGTCAATCTTACTTTCTATTCATCTCGCGTCCACTGACGCTTCCCCCTGGCCACTTATTTCTTCACAGTTCGAGGGCTGTCAGTCATCCTTTGTTGCCTATTTTCGGCCAACTTCTCGAAAGCGCTTGGAACATTCTTGCTCCAATTTTTATGGACCGCACTTAGTATGCTTCACATGAGTCACGTCTGGTATTGTTTATTAATTCCGTTACGGGTTCAATTTCTACGCATCCTTGTTTTGCTCTGACTTATACTACATTATTTCGTTTTACTCTGACTGACTCTACTTTCCCTCTCTTCTCTCGCTAGTCTAATATAAATTAATATTAACATCATTGTCGCGAACATCAGATTCTTCGCCTAGCGCGTGAAAGAAACAATTTGTCTAATCGATGATTCCCTTTGTTTCGAAGCGTCAGATGCATCCTGTCGAAGTACAGAAATCCATCATTGACGTATACAAAGATCATAAGCTAGTCAGAAACGTTTCAGTTACAAGAATTCTCCGCAAAAGTTTCTACTCAAACCCAAACTGATACTCACGAAAACATTCTTTATTGTTTCCTGTACTTACAACCTTTCGCGACAGACGTTATATTTCGAATTCGCGAACGTCGGAGCTTTTGCTTCTTTCATCTCTCGCTTTCGACCCTTTACCCTGCGACATTTTAAGTTCTCATGCCGGCTCCTTCGGTGTTTCACTTTAACTTTCACCCTTTCTCCGCTCCCTCGATTTTTTCTCCCCCCCCCCTCGCCCCTTCGGGCCCCCCAGAGACTGCACTCCTTCCCTCCCGCCGGTCGCAGGAAGTGGTCGCCTTAAATCAACGCCTCGCAAAGGAAATAGCGAGTGGTAATTGAGCCATAACCCTCGGCCGGCGAACACACAAATATTTCAGCGCCGGGAGCACGAGCTCATAATTTAGACGTCATAATTAAGATGCGCCGGTCGCGGCCGCTGCGAATCACTCGAGATACTCGGCGATGGCGGCTGAGGGGTGGCAAAAAGCGAAAAGCTCGGGTGGGAGCAAAATAGTAACGGAAGCTGGGAGGACGAAATTTGGAAAGTCGTCCGGGAATTTTGTGCGTCGAACTGGAGAAGTACAGAGAGCTTCGAACGTGTGAAAGGGACGAAGGGATGAATGTAAAACGGCGGACACAACCTACAAAGTGTAATTTGACAGAAGATTAAGAGGGCTTTTAAAAAGCCATTGTCGCGGTTGAAGATTTCCGATATATATTTGAATTTGCTGTATATGTTTCAACAGCTTACGGTGTCCTCGTCCGGAGTCTACAAAAATATATTTTATCAATTAAACGACAAATAAGAAAATTCAAATATATACATATTAGAAATGTTCAACCGCGACAAGGACTTTTTAAATTTAAATTAAATACGAAACACAGGGTTGAAATAAGACACGTTCGAATGTAGATAAAGAAGGCCTGTAAAATTGTTCAGAATGAGATACGGTTTATCACTTGTCAGAGCGAGGATTGAAATTTATTGGGTTGGCAAGAAAGTAATTTCGGTTTTCTAACACAGATAGCACCGTAATTATTTTTCACAACTTCTGTCAGTGTTAAAATATTTTCCTTCCGGCATTTGACATCAGTCACATATATGTTAGAAAACTGAGTATAAAATACGTCAATTATTAACGTTCATTCTGTTTATAAGAATATGAGTTCTATTTTACACCGTAATGCCGAAATTACTTTCTTGCCAATCTAATAATTAGACGATCTCGAATCTTGATTCAGTTTCTTTAGCTTCATGCGTTGCAAATTCGCCGGTATATATTTATCGTATAACGGTAATGTGTAACGACACGAGGAACTGAGCAGGGACCTAATAAGCCGTTTAGAATGAGACGTCAGCTATTCGGGATCAAGAAGGCAGCGGCGGACGTCCCGAGCCTCGGGAATCTACCGATTTCACAGATTACACCTAAATTCCGCATTCCGACGCGTAGCTCGTAGGGCGGGCAGGCACCTGAAAGAGTTTCCAGTTCGTCTGCTCGTCCTCGGCGTCGTTCGTCTCGGTTTATATCGTCGCTCGTTCTCTTCCCTAGCGACGATTAGACCTCCGAGAACGATAACGAACGTCTATCGGCGATCGCTTTTTCTTAACTGAACGTTTTCCCTTATCCGAGCGGGCCATCTTCGCAGCCTTTCACGGAATTTCGATCCCTCCCAGCTGGCCGGTCGAAAAAAAGCTGCCCGTGGGACATAAATATGATAGAGCCTACGACCCTGCGCGGACGTAAAGTGCATACTGCGCCCGTCAGCTGGGAGACTATAAAAAGATTACGATAGACTGTGAATTCTACGGAGATTCTACTCGATTTTCCAGGATTAATTGCCTCTTCACGATCTCTGTGATTTTTCGATCGTGCGATAGTACGTCGAAAACTATATAAAGAAATATTGAGTATTATATGCAAAAAAAATACACGAAGATTGATCATACGAAAATATTGCACAACAGATGGTGTCTGATGTGCTCTAAAATCATTAAAAATTTTATTCAACTTTCAGGAATAAATCGCTGGTTAAGTTTCAAAAACGTTCAATCTTAAGGCTCCGATAAGTATTACGAGACCTCAAAACCAGTGCAAACCATAAACAAGCACAATCGAAATCACTGTTTATCACCCGACCAGCGTCCCGCATCTTTTGAGAAAACCGTTATAAATTCGTGCATCTATTCTTGCACTCTCGTTCGTCGGCCAGTATTTCCGCCCGAAATTCCCATTATTCTCGAACACCTGAGCATTCCGGCTTCCCTGGCGAACACCCCGTAGAGTCGGACACGTAAGATCGTACGAACTAGCGGCAGAACGTGGCCGGCTCGCGCGCGCGCGAGAGAGAGAGAGGGAGAGAGAGAGGGAAAGAGAGAGTGAGGTAGAGAGAGAGAGAGAGAGAGAGAGAGAGAGAGAGAGAGAGAGAGAGAGGCGGGATAACGGCGTAACATAATACGCGAGGCAGCGAGCACTGCTGGGACATGCATCATCGGTAGCAGTCCCGGTGTCGCAGTATTTCTCAGGCCCTTTCTCAGATCGTAACACAGTGGAGACACCGAGTTATGTCTCTGCCTTCGTTATCGTAACTCGCCGCGGACGCCGGGAAAGAGTGGGCGACGACTGGCGAGACTCTCGGCTCTCTGCGAATTTTTCGGGAGAATTTTCCAGCCTGACCTCAAGATCCGCTATAGAGTTCGGAACTAATCGACCTGACAATGGGCTGAAATTAGGCTGTGCATTAGGACTGACTCAAGGATCCGTTCCTTGGGAGACGTATAACGTGCAAGCTACCCAGAATCCTGTCAATGTAAATTTTCCACTAGATTCGGAGTCTTTATGGTTTCCGAGAAGATTGCATAGGCAGACGCTGGGATTCGTTGGCTCGCGACGAAATTCGACACGAAAATTGCAACGCATATATGAACCGCTCATATTGAAAGTTGTGTAAGTCCATTAAAGAGAAAAATTAAATGTTACATAACCAAACCGTTTACACCACGTTAACCGTAAACTGGTGACATCTCTCTTTTTTTTCAATACATATATAAATAAAAATATAAAAAAAAATATCATATAAATAAACCGTTTATACCATGTTAATCATAAATTATATATCTCATTGCTTTTTGAATATCGACTTACGTCGCTTTCAAAAAAAACGGTCCATATAACCTCTCCGAACGACGTCTCAGCTTAGCGTTCCCTCAAAATTGTATTCGGATAACGCGTAACAGGGCGACGCGAATATAACATGTGTGTACATCCGCTTCACTTGGGAATATACTCGCGGCATTGTGACAGGGTGACAAACTGCGCATAACCTCGAAATAGAAGCGAACGCCCGGCAAAGTTATCGGGCCACAGGGTTCACGGAATGAAAACGGCCATCGGTCTCCCACTCCGGCGCGATAGCCTAGACCATCCCCGCCTAAATGATAGGGCGATCAGGAGATAACAATCGCGATCGAGTGGCGTGCGTGGCGAGAGGGATTAAGACATCGGTTCTGGCACCGGTCTCGCGGGGTCCTAGGGCGAAATTATTGCCACGAAGCGAGCACGCGAGCTTATGAGTTATGAGCGAGCGAGCGGAATATAGATGGACATTTTATCCGGACACAAACCTCTGCCAACCGGCACAGAGAGAGAGAGGGAAGGGTGTCTGGTGCTCTGGGCGGGAGGGGGGGGGGGGAGGACGCGTGCAAACATATGTAAACGTTTATAAGATACACGTACAGGGTGAGGCGAAAGTTATTGCGCCGCTGGCAATGAACCGCACCTGTAACGCGATAACAATATATAATCCTTACTTTCAATAGTGTAGTGACTTTTTTTTTTTCGAAGAAAAGCTTCGATATCGATTTTGCGCTCGGACGAAAGCCATTTATCGTTGACCCATTAGCCGCCACAATCCCCATTTGGGAATTTGGGAATTTATATAATTGTACTGTCGCACAACCTTTCGTGCACGTATATAACTTGTGCGGCCAAGACTATCGAACAAAAGATTTGCCAGTTAATGGGTTAATAAATCTATAATTTATACGTAAACTCCGATGAAAATTCTGTGAACATACGGAGTCCTGCAACTGACATAGATGCGAGTCTCAGCACTACGCTGACCCCCGTTCTTCATCCTTGAAAGTGGATTCGAAGCCAATGTTAAAATTCCATCGACCACCCGATTCTTCCCTTCGCAACATTGGCGAGTGGACAGTCGCGGAGCTCGCGATCCAATCAGCATTCGAACTTCGCTACTGAGCCTCCGACAGCTGAAAGTAAGCGACCACCCCATAGGTGTTGCAAAACGTATGGCAGCCGAGGTGGGAGAGGCAGAAAATGAGATGAGATCGTCGTGCTGGCACGAGGATCCCGATGTTAGCAGATCTCGTGAGATTGTCCGAAGCATTAGTATCGCGACACCTGCGCGTCGGGCACTTCATGTATCAGAGAGGAAAGAGGGTGGAGTGGGAGGGGGGAGAGGGGAGGGGGAGGGGGGAGATGATGTCGTTGGGAACATGAAGAGCGACGGGAACGATAGCTTTATCCGTCGCGAGAGCTCATGCTGAATAATAATGAACGCGTTATTATCTGATTGCCAGACAATGCCGACCCCTGAACAGTTTGCGTAGCGTTTTCCTACTCGCCTATAGCGCGCGCGCGCGCGCCAGCGCGCTTCACGACTCGCCGCTGAAAGATTTACGGCGGCTATCTTACGCTTTATTTAACGCTCGCGAACTTTAAGCTTGATTTTCATGGATATTCCGGCGGCGAAGGTACGACCGTCTGCCGTTTGAAGTTTTGGGTCGTTCGGCGGACGACGGAGATGAGGTTGAATATTGTTCGGGGGGCGTGAGAGATTGTTTCGTTTGATGTCGCGGGAGCTGACAATAACGGGTCCGTTGTCTTGGATAGGCTAATAGGGATGGACAGGGTGACGTGCGCTTCAAGTGGGGCAACACAGTTCGCTTTTAGGCAGAGTGACGCGTTGGAGACTGGCGGGATATAAAGTTAAAGGTTTATGCGTCAAGGATTTTGTAGCTACAGCGAATGTCGAGGAATTGATGTTCGGTAATTGGAATGTTGTTTCGCACGGTAAAGAATTGAAAGGAGAGGATAAAAGTTAAAAATCTGCAAAAATTTCTACTCATCCAGTTGAGTTATATGTTTCACGCGTAGACCGTAAGATTGAACTGTTCATAGAGTCGTAAAGAATCGAGACTCTTCGCTATTAGAACGAAAGAAACGTACCGTCACAGAGTAATAAAACTAAATTTTCCTCCGACTCACGACCTCAGCGCCGCGCAAATTTATTTCCCTCCCAGTTTCCACAGCGAGAAATTCAATTCTGCCCGTTCTCGCGGGCAAGGTGCAAATTTCGAATCCTTCCGCCAAGGACAAGCCATCGTGGCGCAATAAAATCTTCCCGCTCCGCTCCGGCAGAATTGGTCGCGAGATTTCGCGCGTCTCTTTTACGAGGCACGAGAGAGGCTCGTTGTCCGGACTTGCTGCACCGAAGGTAGCAAAGGATTCGGCGTATCGCCGCGGGGGTCCTTCGCGTCCTTCCCCCCCCCCCCTCCCTCCTCGCATTTCCCTCGTCCTCACGTTTTCTCATCCTTCCCACACGTCGGGAAGGTCACTGAGTTGGAATTGCGAGTGTCACCACATAAAACATCCCTGCGAAAGTATCCGGTTACCCGGAGACGTCACCTAACCTCTCTTCCCCTCGTCCTTCCCGTCCTTCCTTCCATCCTTGCTCAACCTCCCCCTCCACCTCCTGCGCCTCGTCCCTCGCCCGATTCATCTCTCCTCCTCCTTCCTTCCAGCCCGGGCCGAGGAGGTGGACGATTGTGTTGATTTTCGTGTTCGTGCTTCGTGCTCACCTACTAAACAGCAGGGGTGCTCGCTCCGAAGGTCTGATACTTTCTCGGAGTCCTTTCAGACCCGAGGATTTACCGAGCCTGATGGCACCATCAAACGACGAATGGAAAATCTCGTCTCTCTCTCTCTCTCGCTTCCTGCGAAGCTGATGCTTCGGCAACCCTCTCAACCTCTAAAATCCGAGTGACCTTGACGAACTCCGGACACAACGCTAGAGCTAAAAATGACAATTTTTGTACTCTGACATTCCTCTTCGATCGTACGTGATCCCTGGGACACGAAGTTCATCGCGTTTTTCCGTCGAAGAGGTTTCGATCTGATGCGACTACGCTGCGTTTCTTCGTTTCGGTGACGTCAGCAGTCGACAGCGCGTTGATCTGTCAAATTCGATCCGATCGATTCTAGCCCTCCGAGCGCGAACGGATTCTTTCCGCGCCTGGAAGTAAACGGCAGACGAACTCTTGCTCGGTCGCACTCGGTCGCGTTAAGGAACGGTCGCGGAATGCCAATAAGATCTAGAAGACGGTAATGTAGTGCCGTGATCTAGATTAATGCAGGCCAGTGCCGGCAGCAGTCACGTAGCGTCCCACGCACAGCGGTGTCCTCTCGGTAGCCTGTCGCTACATTATTCATAAAATAAAACCCGACGCGGCTGCCGGGGCCGAACGGCGGCGAAGGAGGGAAGGAAGGACGGAGAGTCGTACATGGCCGGAGACAGCGGGTGGAAAGAAAGGGGGTGAGCGAGCTGAGGGGGAGGGGGAGGAAGGGCGGAGAGAAAGCGAGAGCGCGAAATGTAAATAGAATGCAAATAAAAAGGGCGTCCCGATTAACGTACCTGTCGCTCGTAACTTTTGGCACCGTCTTCCTCTCGTGTACGAGAGACTCGGGCGGAACATATTAATAGAGAGGGTCCGAGGATTCGACAGCTGACGCTTAGGTTAGGTTGGTCGGGTTTGGATGGTTCGTAGGGGTGTGACGTACAGAGTTTTTAAGGCTCGCGGCTTTTAATCATATTCGGTTCTCGCGCTTAGATTTGCGTTCTGAGGAATTAATGGAACGTTGATAATTGATTGTTGAGGTTGCGTTAACTATTTTTTGATACTCTGCATGGGTGCGATGTACAGATTTTTTAACTCTCCCGATCTTTAATCATATCCGGTATATATTCAAATAGAATTTTGACAATTGATGTTCAGGTTATGTTAGTCGCTTCTTGGTACTTTTTAAAGGTATAAAATACAGGATTTCAGTTCGTCCGCCAAGATTTGCTTCTCAAGGAATTAATAGAGAAATTTAACGATTAATGCCGAGGTTACGTTATCGATTCTCAGATATATTCGTAATGATTAGCCTACAGGTCCAACAGGTCGGAATTATCGTACGATCCCTTAGTCATGCGAGGAAGTTTAAAGGCGAATTACCGGAAGCATAAAAAATGGAGTGCGAGATCAAGATGGAAGATACGCGTGTTTACCATTCTTCGCCGTTTTCTATCGTCGATTACGCGATCGTATCTCGCGAATCGTCTCGATGCCGAAAGGTCTCTTCCACGCCGGGAGAGTGGCTTAGCCAATTCCGGCGAGCGACGCTTATCTCATTATGCGCGGATTATCGCCGATTCCTTCCCGATGCGAGTCGGCGAACGGAATTATGCACTTGCGCATCCGAAGCGAACGTCGGACGCGCATGTCGCCCGTTTTGCGCGGCAAATACGATTATGCGAATGATCGATTATGCGTTCCGCGGTTCGTAGCGACGAATTAATTTTACGCATCGAAATTAATCCGATGGACTCGGAGGAATACGAGAGTGCGGTCTCGACAAAGATATCTTTGATTACGAATAATTGAATTATACCGATTGAGTGCTCTTTTTGTGTGTGTTGGGGGAAAAAACAGGCGAGCGTCCTTGGTACAGATTCCATATTTTACGCTGTGAGTATTCGTTCCGACGCTATCTGGGTTGGTGATGAATCGAGCTGGAAGGCCAGTGAAAAATGTTATATTCATTCTGTTCGGATCGGATAAACTTTGCTCGGGTCGTATTATGGGTAATGGTACTGTAGAATAGATCCGGATAGGGTATTTAAGACAAATGGCTTGGTTGCTTAACCTCAAAAATGGTATAGAATATAAATAAAGGTTTTGTATATGCTCCGTGTCGTAGTGTTAGTCGATAATTGTCAATGAGAAATGTTAAATTTATCCAATTTGAATTAGTTGAACATCACTGGAGTCTTTATGAGCCATAGAATTATTATAGAACCGCTCCTGCTAGGTTATGTAACTTTAATACGAAATCTGTTGACTTAACCTTCAAAATGGGAGCTGATTGCGAATACAATCCTGATATAGACTTTGTATGCACTTTATTGCGTCGTATTCTCGACGCATTAGTCAGTTGGATATTCGAAAGATACGAAGGACCAGGTGCTATATCTACGTCTCGTATCTTTCTGATACGATATTTGCGAAACGATGCAGTCTCGTCCGCTTTCGAGAATCGCGAAGCTGCGAAACAGGAGGACAGAAAAATTGTTTTCCGTCCTTTTTGCCCGACTACCGACTCGAATTCCACGGAACGTAATTAATGTGTCCGATAAACGCGACATCTAATCGGACCCCGATTTTGGCCCCGACTGAGAGGCCCAAAATGTCGCTGCATTCAGTCTGCTTTTGCTTGTCCTGTAGGGAAGCGATCGAAACATCCAGAAAATTAAGTTGCCGACGTGCATCGTTCGTTACTCGATAGGATTTATATCACCTATTAGAATTTCTATTATACAGTTCCGAATCTGTACTAATATGACAATGTCTTTCTCATTCTCGTTATTATTTGAACTACTACAGTCCTTATATAATGAACCTAACACGGTGGCCGCGAAAATAAAATAAAAATTCCATCTGCCGTACAACTAATATTGTTGATAACTTATACTGAATATACCGTGCGTCGCGAATGTTTCCTACAATTGACATAACCGAAGTAGGACATTAAACGCAGTCCGCGCGAACCAGTCCCAATAAGATCCAAGATGGCGCCCGACGGAACCGAAACCTTCCCACCCTCCCGGGCGCCGGAAGGAAGGAGGAGGCTCGGGCAAAAGAATCCACGTGCGCCGCAGGTGTGCGCAAACGTACGAGAAACGTCGAAGAGAGTGCGCGGCGAGCGGTCGAGGAGCGCAAAAGATTCTTATAAAAGATTTCCTATTCTTTGTGGCCTCCGTCGGCGGCGCGGTTTAGAAGCCGGAATGCACACGCTCGAACGACACAAGCGCACACATATACACACACGTCCCGTGACACGTACAGAAACTCACCCTCCCTCCTCCCCCCAGTCCATTCTTCGCGCATGTCCGTCTCATTCATTTCTCTCGCCCTCTTATTTAGCCGCGGGAAACAGAATGCGGCACATTGTATAATAATGTATCGCATATGGCGCATCTTGTAAAACTCTGCGGGCGTCCTTGCCGGCCCTTTCGACGCGCTTACCCAAAGAGAGTGCGCGCGCGCGCGCGCGAGGCCGCGTGAGATTTTTTGGGTCGTGCGGTGCCTTCGTGGACGAGGGCTTCATTCAAGGGAACTCGCATGTGGAGGAACTGTTGCGGGAAGAGCGGAGGTATGAGGATGGAGGACGCTTTTTGGTTTTTTTTTTTGGCCCTCGTTATGATGCGTCCACACCCTTTTTCGGGGCGGAGGACTAGTGTCGTTATTGGCCGCGGTTGACGAGATTTTTTTATAGATTTTTGAGGGTGGAAGTGGAGGTGAGAAAATGGTTTTTGTTCGATGGATCTTAGTTTGTTTTTGGTGCTAGGGGTTGACTTTCCTCGGGGGTTGAAACTGAGAATTGAGGTAGCTAGCGACGAAACGGTTCGGATATTTGTTATTTTCCTCAGGAAATAGAATATTCTTTGAAGATGGTTGGAAAATGTGATATGGACTCGGCTGAGGATTTAATCAACAAAAACATTATAAGGATGTCATATCCAAAAATTTCAAATTTCATGTTTACAGTCGATTCGACCACTTTTCCTTCGTTCGTCAATCAATTCTTTAAATATTGACCCTGTATACAGTCTCAGTAGATTTCGTTTGAATTGAATTTGTATTCTTTCCTGGAATTTGACAACATATTAAGGAATTCACGATAGACTCAGTCGATCGTATGCGGATTTTGATTCTTTACATCTCCACGGAATCCGCAAACAGTATAAGGTCATCTTATTCAAAAACCGCATTCTATTCTGCACAATCCATTCGTACACTTCGCTCCCGAGCGAACAGATTCTTTCCGGCTCGCTCGCCAAGGTTTGGAAACATGTCGAGGACTCTGCGTCAGGGTCAGTCGATTGCGCGCGGTTCGACAGATCCGATTAAGCGAAAAATATGCGGCCTTACCCCGCTGGGCTCCGAGCCAAATGCGGTCTCTGCGCGCGTTTTCATACCCAACCGCGCAAAGTCCGTCAATAGGATCAGCCAGGATAACACTGCGTCCCGAGTCAAGAGCAGCCTCCGGATTTCATCGCTAATCCGACAGATTAGGCCCGAGGGAGCGGAGGGCAGATAGAAATTGAATTTTGTACCAGATTCAACAGATTCCCGCTACCGACACAAGCGAGGACCTTGCCGGCTTTATAAACTCCCCAACTTTACGTAAGCGACCTCTTTGTCTCACTTCCGTCGCTTATCACGCGATCAGCTGAATCTTCCGAACGGCAAGAAGCCAGCTAATACCTTAACACTCAGCAATTGCCGTGTACAGCATCGTCGGCATGAGGTTATCACCCTCGATCTTCATTACGCGATCGCATTACGCGCGAATTAATGGCACAAAAATTGAGTCCAACTCGCGCGCGAGTCGAGGAAAGCAGCGTTAAAACCTTCCGTAATCGTTCTTACACCGTTATCTTCATTCCGGCCACGAGGCTCGATCCTCAGATCCTCGAGATACCCTAATGTCGAGTACTTAGAACGCGATGGAACGGTTTCTAACTTGAGCATAGAGAATTTCGTTGAACTAACCTATCAGTCTGGAAAAAAATCGAGTCTATCGAACTCTCAGGGGAGCGAGTTAAAGAAACGATAGAAAGCGAGTCGTCGATATCGCATTGGCGCGACATTGGTAGCGTTCGAGAGGGGAGTACCAGAGGGGGGGTTGGAGGGGGTGGAAAATACCGATGCACGGTCGGCGTGACATCGCTACTGCATTAGCGGCACCCTGCAGTCTCCATTACCGTGGCTGGCCCGACTATCTTCCCGACATCCACGCCTGGCTACCTAACCTAACCGCCACCTATCTTCACCGACTTCCAAATATATTACGTTCCCTCGCGGCCGCACTAAAGAACCTAGATAGAGACGTGGCCCGATCTTATAACGCCGATGCCGAGCTCTCCGCGGACCCCGGTTCGTGTATCTACTTATCTCCATGATGGTATGTGTGTACCTGCGTGTGGGACGTAAGCGCATCTCAAGCGTGGATTTTATTATGGATGTCGGGGCGAGGATGTTTTTGTGCTGCTTGATATAATGAGTAGAATTTGTTTTTACGGAAGTGCGGCAGGGTGAGGGTAATCGGTACTTGCGGAGTATTAGCAGAGATTTTAGAATAGTTGGGTAGGTGGGTTGAAGTTGGTTGAAGTCTATGTCAGATGTGGCGCGTGTGGAGTTTGTAAATTGGCATTATGTTTGTAATTACAACTGTGCGACTTCTGATGCTTAAAAGATGGTGGAAACTGTTTAGAGTTTCTATAATTTAATATATTTACGAGCGAGTAATACCTATCTCGAAGAATTTCTCAACATCTGCGAAAAATTGAATTTAAAAACCGCAACCACGGACCTTCCATCACTAAGTTCTATCAACACAAAAAACTAAAAACCTATCTTATCCTTGAAAAAGTCATCAATCCTACACTATCCAACCACATCCCTTACTACTAAAATTAAATTAAAAAATCCAAGCCACATATCTTCCATCACTAAGACCCACTCAAACAAAAAACTAAAAACTTATCTTATCCTTGAAAAAGTCGACAATCCTACACTATCCAACCACATCCCTTACTACTAAAATTAAATTAAAAAATCCAAGCCAGGTACCGTCCATCACTAAAACTCACCAAAACGAAAAACCAAAAACTTATCTTATCCTTGAAAAAGTCATCAATCCTACACTATTCAACCACATCCCTTACTGCTAAAATTTAATTTCAAAATCCCAACAACGTACCTTCCATCACTAAGACCTACCAAAACAAAAAGCTGAAAACCCATCTCACCCTTCAAAAAGTCACCAATCCTACACTATCCAATCACATCCCTTACTCTACTAACAAAACGAACCTTCAATCCCCAACCGCCCACAATCCTCCAATTCCGCAAAACTCACAATTTCGAAGATTCATCGAACTACAATCTGAACCCCTTCTGTTGCAGCATGTTCGGCAGCATGAAGCGATGCGCCCGGTGCCAAGCTGCGATCCTGGCCTCGGAGCTGGTGATGCGCGCGCGCGACCTCGTCTTCCACGTGCGCTGCTTCTCCTGCGCGGCGTGCGCAGTCCCGCTGACAAAGGGCGACCACTTCGGCATGAGAGACGGCGCGGTCCTCTGTCGGCTTCACTACGAGATGGGCGCCGAACTTCATCCTGCCCAGAGTCCGCCTGTCCCCGTCTATCCGCCAGGACCTCACTATCCTGGCCAGCCATTCCCGTCGCCCGAGTTCCTTCACCATCATCATCATCATCCCGCTCCGCACCACTCGATGCACCCCCAGCACAGCCACGTCAGCCCTGTGCCTCTTCAGCCCTCGACGCCGAACGCTGCCGATGCCTCCTCCCCGCCCAAGGTCCCTTACTTCAACGGCGGACAGGCGGTCGTACCTCCGCCGAGGCAGAAGGGCAGGCCCAGGAAGAGGAAGCCGAAGGATCTCGAGGCCATGACTGCTAGTCTAGGTGAGGTGTTCATTGGTATGTTCATTGTCATCGATTAGTGTGAATGAGGTGTGATGCTGATTAGAGGTGCGAATGAACGTTTGATGGATTTGTTCGGTGGAGGTAGTTGGATGGGTGCGGTGTGGAGTACGTTCCATTGCTGATTGGTTTTATGGATTTGGAAGAATGTGAGGATTGACTGCTATTCTAGATTAGAACGTTCGTTAATAATTCGTTAACTAAATTTCATCGGTTGAATTAAGATATTCTCAAGATACGTAATACTGTTCATGTCGAAGTACGCCGTATCAGAGTCATATATGCTCATCTCAGACGCTTTCGGAAAACGTCTACTATTCGTCTTATCGGTTCAAAAATGCGGGCTGATCAGTGGCTGCTACATTCGTTGAAACTCGATTAACTGAATTTCGACAATTCAATTGAAAAATTCTCAAGTAACGTAATGCTTCCTATGTCGAAGTACACCGTATCAGAGTCATATATGCTCATCTCAGACGCTTTCGGAAAACGTCTACTATTCGTCTCATCGGTTCAAAAATGCGGGCTGATCAGTTGCTGCTACATTCGTTGAAACTCGATTAACTGAATTTCGACAGTTCAATAGAAAAATTCTCAAGTAACGTAATGCTTCCCATATCGAAGTACACCGTATCAGAGTAATATATGCTCATCTCAGACGCTCTCGAAAGACGTCTTCAGGCCACATTCTTCCTTCCGTCTCCGGACCAAAAATGCGGAGTGGCCTTCCGCTGGGCTGATTACGCTCGTGGACGCAGAACTCGAATCCGACTCGATTCCGACTCGAGTCCAGCTTTCGTCGTCGGTGATTTACGACTTGCGTGGGCGCGCCGCTTTTGCCACCGAACCCTGATAAAATTTGTCGGCGCGATATAAATTCAGCCGAATCCGATCCCAACAAAGCGTGTACGTGTCGCGCGTGGGCAGAATGCAGCGCCGGCAGCTTCCCGGCAGATCGAGAAAGAGAGAGAGAGAGAGAGAGAAAGAGAGAGAGAGAGAGAAAGAGAGAGAGAGAGGCGCGAGAACTTAATTTTCGATTGTTGACCGACCGTGGGAACAGCGCTTTTCTTGTATCCGCGGCCGATCCTATCGGCCCGGAGACGAATGCGTCCACTTCGAAATTCTCCTCGAACCCGACCGCTGAAATTTACGGCCTCGACCTTAATCTAAATACGGGAAACAATTACCGAAGCGTGCCCGGCCCGCTGCTTCATACCGTAGCTCCGCTAGACCTTCCGAGTCGAATCAATTTCGGACTCCGTATATAACTGCCACTACACTTGTTTCAATGCCTTTCGACTCCGAAAGTTCAACTATCTTCTTATTTTCGGAGCGTCGTACAATTAACGAGCGGATCCTCATCCCATTCATTCCTCCTCCTCCTCCTCCTCCTCCTCCCCCCTCCACCCTCCTCTTTCTCTCGCCTCCGGAGGGGGCCGATGTCGTCTGCCATTCTTTTTCTTCGCCGGGCCGGGGTGCAATCCGCTCGGGGAATAATCTGAGGCCCGTATCGCGAGGATTCGAACACGACTTTTCGCCGAGTCACGAATGTAGCCCTGCGCGTGTCGCAGAAATTTCCGAAAATTCACTCCCGCTGCGAGATCGCTCGCGCGCACTTCGGCTGTAAATTATCGGCCGGCCGTTAATCACTTGCCCCCGTCCCCTGTAAGTTCGGAGATGTGCCGATGTACTCCGATGGGAATTTCTGTCATCGACGTTGGATGAACGATCGTCTCTCGTTACGCGTTGAACAATGATTCGATGCCGCATTTGCGTGTTACGTACGTTACGTGTGTACGTATGTAGGTTTACACGGTTGGCAATCTTCGTATCGTCGCGATCATCTCCGATCATCCTGTTACGACACACGCTCGTTTTCCGCTCCCTCGTTACGTCCAACGATCGTTACGTCTTTCGAGTCGAACAATCGCGGCCGACTGACGTTATCGAAATCTAGCGTAATTCGCTATCGGCTCGTTACTCGAAACGGCTGCGATTGTCTGACGGCCGAGTGGATCCTCCGGGCTGGGATGGATCGGAGTTTCGAAGCGTTGCCATAAAGTTGGCAGGATTCAAGTACGCTTATGTAGCGGTTTATTTTGATGGTAATGTGAGTGATGACTTGTATGCGAAAGCCTGTTGATTTGACATTTTTTCATTGTATTCGGGATGTGCTCTCTAGACGTCTGTAGTAAAATCACAGTACTAAAGTCCAGTCTGAATTAGAGACCTATTATAATATCGATATATTTCATGAGTTGTGGGCAAAGCTTTGTCATTTCGGTATTTCTTAGGGGAATTATTTTGAGGATTACACTGAAACGTATTACCCTATAGATAGACTTTCAAGACATTTGTACTAAAATTATAGTATTCAACTCAGATCTCAGTCTTTAATTACAAACCAATCGTCACACTCTCATAAATAACATGCAAAGTGTCAACTATAGGTGAATTAAAATCTAGCTTCACGAACTGAACGCAAAACCTTATCACTCAGATATTTTCCATCACTTTCATCGCGAGAACTGCCTTAAGGCCCACTAGTCTACAGAAAGACAACACTTTCTACTCTAACCCAAACCAGCCGAACTACCACCCCTCCCACCATTATCGAACCACAGAACCCTAAAAACCGACCATCCCAACCCTCACGTTCGCCAATCCACTCCCAGTTGAGTCAGCTCGCAACATTCGTCCGATCCTGATCACAACAGCCACACTACCATAAATAACATAAAAAGTGTCAGCTAATTAAAGGTCCGTCAAAGTCTAATTTCAAGAACGTAAAACCTTATCATTCTGATATTTTCCATTTCTTTCCCCGCTAGAACTGCCTTAAGTCCCACTAGCCTACAGAAAGACAATACTTTCTACTCTGATTCAAACCAGCCGAATCTCTCATCCCCCCACCATTATCCAACCACAGAACCCTAAAAACCGACCATCCCAACCGTCACGTTCGCCAATTCATTCCCAGTTGAGTCAGCTGACAACATTCGGTCTGATCCCGATCACAACGTTCATCCCCGGGATCGACAGCCAGTCTTAAACGATCCGATCGTCCCGCAATCCAACCTTATCTTCCTACCCCGCCAATGGAGTTATCGTCTGGCAATTGTGGCTGCCTGATCGAGGCAGGAGGCGAATAGAAGGCAGAAGGCCAGTCGATCCTGCTTCAGAGAAGGCAGAGGAGCCAATAGGCAGTAGGTAGGAACGCCGTCGGAAGCTCGTCGCTTCTGGCAAGTCGGCTCCTAGCGCTGTTTGATGTGTATCACAGCTCATTAGCTCCTCGAGTGCAAACAAGAAGGGCGATAGCGTATGCGAAAGAGCCGCTCGGCTGGATACACGGCCAATTACAACTCTATGCGGCAAATAGTTCGCAGGCACGATACACCTTCATGCCGACGGCGGGACGTTTGTCGCTTTTGCCGGCAGACGTTTCGCCAGCTTAGATAAAGCTCTCTCTGGGAGGCGCGTGGACGAGGATTGTCGGTGGATCGTGATCGGGAGCGGTCGGGCACCGAGGTCGAAACGAGCCCTTGAACCGTTTTCGGGTGAAACATGCATTGGGAGTTTGATGATGAGCAGCGTACCTCGACTCTTTCTCAGTATTCTCGTGTAATATGGATTTGAGAAAATCGTGCTTTTAACCAGTCGGCTGTGTTCGACGACTATACCTGTCATGGAGAAATAGTGTAATCCATTTTGTGCCATGACAATCGTATCCGTCATGGCTAAACATTGCTATTCAAACTATCATTTTAGTGGAAACTGAAATATATTCGTAAAGAATAAGAAATTGGATCAAGTTTATTAAGATTAAATTTAAGATTAATTCAATTAGATTAAATTCAATAAGAGATTAGAATCTTTGGAAGCAAAGACGGAAGAAAATAAATGAAACAGCTGACTCGTTAAATGTCATAGCATGCCAGCCAGTATTTCCTTACTCTATCGGAACAAAGTGCGTTTACGTCGACTTTATTACCGCGACGCGGTTTCATTTGTTAGCGTTTGATTTGCGGCATCCAATTTCTTCGGAAAGTAGCGGTCTGATAGCTTTCGAGCGCATTTACATTTAGTTTAGCCGCTGTCGCGTACGCTCGTTTATCCGAGCTGGCTCGCGATCGAGTTGTCCGAGTTCCGCTCGGGACAGTGAGTTATCATAATGCGTTTAGTCGCGCCACCGCGTAGAACGGATTCTGACCGTCGCATTCTGTAATGAACTGTTACAGATCTGAACGCGGACTACATAGACATGCCCTTCGGCAGAGGCGGCCCAGGTACGCCGGGCATGCCCGGCTCGAACAGCAGAACAAAACGAATGAGAACGAGTTTCAAGCATCACCAGTTAAGGACGATGAAGAGTTACTTCGCGATCAATCACAATCCGGACGCGAAGGATCTCAAGCAGCTTTCCCAGAAAACTGGATTGCCGAAAAGGGTACTGCAGGTAAGATTTCCCTTACTCGATCGGCGAGCGGTACCGCTATCTTAATGTCTTCATTCCCGCGAAATCGGCCGATATATTAGCATACATTATCCGCATCTGGTCTTGCCGCGGGATCGTGTTTCTTTTTTATTTCTAATTCGAATTAAATGTCTCACTTTTTAACCTTGGCTCTACGAGGGTAGAAATTGGAGCGACTTAGCGTGTGAATGTAAGGTGTGGAGGGCGCTAATTTTTGAAAGAGATATTTTGCATTCGATATTTTTAACCTTGCCTCTACGAGGGTAGAAATTGGAGCGACTTAACGTGTGAATGTAAGGTGTGGAAGGCACTAATTTTTACTTATGTGCGGGGTTAGTTTGACGGTAACATGACGACTTGTATGCGAAGGCTTGTCAATTAGACATTTGTCATCGGATTCGTGATGTGCTTTCTAGACGTCTATATTAAAATCGCAGTACTAAAGTCCAGTCTTGAATAACAGATCTATCATGATATTGATTTATTTCACGAATTCTAGGCAAACCTTTGTCAGTCTGATGTTTGTTACCGCAATTCTTTTAAGGATTACCCTAAAACGTATTACCCTACAAAAGGTACTTATTATCGGAAGAGATATTTTCCATTCGATATTTTTAACCTTGGCTCTACGAGGCTAGAAACTCGAGCGACTTAGCGTGTGAATGTAACGGGTGTGGAAGGTACTAATTTTTGGAAGAGATATTTTACATTCTGTCCGATGCAGTTGGAGAATTTTAATGGCACTTTGAGAAAGCGAGAGCCGATGCTGAAAAAATGCAACGGCAGATGCTACGCGCCTCGTAATGAGGAACATTCGTTCGTTCGTGCGCGCGCGCGCTCGCTCGGACAATGCAACATTGTATCCCACTTTCGATGGCGCGCTCAAATTGGCAAAAAACAAAAGGCGGCTGGGGCCGGTGTTAAGAGTCGCGCGAAGAAGACGAATGGGCCGGCGAATAAAACGCTCACCTGCTCGATCCACGTGATAGTCGCGGCGCGCGCGCGCGCACTTTCGTTAGAAAGCGTTCGCGTTCCGCTAAACACGCTCGCGGCACGCTTTGCTCAAATGTCCGACGGGGCAAAACTGGGTAATCGGAGTTGTGGCACGCGAGTCGCGACAAAAAATTCATTCCGAGACGGCGGAGGGAAGGATTATCGTCGATTAACATGGGAACAAAGTAATGGGCCTGGACGCAATTATACTATTTTTGCTGTTACGTAAAGAGAGGCGCGCAAATCGGTATTTTCGTGTGCATCTAATGTTGCACATTTTTCAATGCGATTCGAGTTCCAGTCTCTCAGAAGGATACGTTGGGCCGTTCATTATGAAAGTAGTGAAGTCCATATTCTTAAAAACTTGAAATAACATATAATTTATGACCAATGTAGTCTACATTTTTTGTTTATAACATTTGATTTTTTTTTCTAAATATGGACTTACAGCACTTTCAAAATAAACGGTCCATTATATCGCCTGAGACCTTGCTCGAGAAATGTATCGGAGTCCATTCGCATATCCGCAACATCTCGATCCAGCGACAACGACATTCCGCTCTCTCAACCTAAACAATCCGCGCAAGCTGAACAGGGCATGACCTGACGAAAATCCAGTCGACCTCCGAGTTCGAGGTTAATAAGGTGGAAGCCTCCTGACAAACCGATGGCGAGCCAGCCGCGGAATAAATTCACGGCGTGCGCCATTTAACAGTAGCGAGTTAACGAGGGCGACAAAACTTATCCGGCGTCTGCGGGCCGTGGCGTCGGGACGCGCTATGGATGGGGAGGGATGGGGAGGGATGGGGGGGGGGGGGGGGGGAGAGACGGCGCGATTTTGACTAGCGTCGGATTGACGGAGGGCCATAATTACGGGGAAAAGGCCGACGCTGTTGCTCGTCGACGGAAATATCACGTGGGGGCCCTGCGGGTTTCTTTTAACTCCGACGCCGGCAGGCCGCCACTAATTGGGAGGAGTGCGCCGCGTGTACGCACTTTGGCCGACGAGCGCACGCGTGAATATTTTTATAGGAACGGTTGAGGGCAGACCCCGAGCGAGGCGAGCGTGCGCCGCACTCGACGGAAAACGAGAAGTGACGATCCGTCTTCGCGCCACGATTTTTGTCTCGCCCCTCGATACTCCTTACCCCCCCCCCCCCCCCCCCACCCCCCTTTCGTTGGGGAAGTTCTCGTCGCCTCGGTTGGCTTCCTTGACATTCGCGACGCGGCGTAATCGTGGATAGGTCACTTTTATTAAGTTTCGCGGTTTCGAATTTTAGTAATAGTACCTATAATTATAATTATACGGTTTTTCGGCGATTTCGGTCACTGTTTTACTACTTTACAAACTGATTAAATAACAATGGATTTCAAGGAACATTGTAAATAACCAGTTGGAAGAAATCGAATTAAGTTATTTGTGAGTTTAAGTTGGAATAGTTTTTTCAGTAAATTTGGGAATAAATATCAAAAGGAGATCACAAAAATCGCAACCGGAGCCTTTTAAGCGGAAAATTTCCGTAGGTTAAATCAAAAATGTTCGATAAAGTGATGAAAAATTGACATTTCAACGGCTCCTCGCCATATAACAGTTCCCATCACGATTATTCCACTATTCTATGATAGAGCAGTAAAAATACTTCTAAAAAATGGAAACCCGAGCATTCCAAGTGCAATAGTTAATTAGAAAAAATAGTTAAATTAAAAAGAAAAAATAGCGAAAAAATTGGAATAAAACGACATTTCGCACGTTTGGGTCTCGCACTATGGATAAGGCATCAACTGACTCATTCAAAATTTCAAATCGGTTCGGGTGCACTTTTGACCGTCTTATTCGGCAATACCCTTTTCTCCCAGCCTCCACCCATTCACATCACTCTGCAACCCTGCAACAAAGTCAGCCCTACCCGCAATCTGCACCCAACTCCCGCAAGTTTCGCATACCCTTCACTTCCGTCAACAGTCCAACAAAATTCACACATTTTCCACCTTTTCCGCCAACTCCTCATCTACATACGCTACCTCGCAGTCACCCAACGTTCAGACAGTCGAATGCATTCGAGACGCAGCACTCGCACAATCGCAGTTCTCAGCCCCGGAGAGCAGAAAGAGAAAGAGGAAAACAGTCCCAGTGATACAAAGAGCAAGAGAAGGAAAGAGAAGGAAAGAGAAGGCGAGAAGAAGAGAGACAGAAGCTGGCAGAGAATCGCGTAGACTCGCGAGGGCAGAAAACGGGCGCGGAAATCAATGCCGGATGAAAAGGGAGACGGTGAGAGGCCGCGAGGAAAGTAAAGACGCCTTCCATTGGCGCCATTTAGTCCGAGTCACAAAGCTTCGTATTCCTTATACTCGCTATCGAGACGCTCGCGGGGTTGCGCGTGGCCGAAAGAGGAACGGAGAAAAGGCCTCTGCCTCTGGCGAGAGTCGAGAGAAGAGAGAGAGAGAGAGAGAGAGAGAGAGAGAGAGGGAGAATGAAGGAGGGAGAGGAGGAAGCTATTGTATTCGGCGCGGCGTAGGGTTCTTCGTCGCCATCTTGCTTGATATTGATCGCGAAACGTACGAACACTCCGCGACTGCGTTCGTACGTGGGCGGATGGTTCCATGTGTGTGTGTGAGGCCTGCGATACGCTGCGAGCAGGTGTATGTGCCGTATACATCGTACAGGATGCGTACGCTGTGTACGCGAGAGAGCACGGGATTGTTAGATTGGTATTTTATGATGGTAGTCGGTTTACAAGTTCGTACCGGTCATTAAGGGTTGATCCGAGTCGATTCGAAATTCCAATTCTGATTGGTAGAGCTTGAACGCTTTTCATAGACATTCTTAAAAAAAACATATTTTCTTCTTTCTCTAAATTCTTACACATCTTACATTTTCATTTATCTTTCTATATTAGCTTCATTGCAGCTTCAAAATTACTCGCTTCACGGTGTCTACTTTTTATCATGCATCAAACATTGGAAGAATCGAACAAAATTCTATTACATTGCATTTCCGGCGTTCCAATCTAATGATGCGAGTCGCGCGTCGAAAAAATGTTCAAAACGGACACTGTCGGTCACATATATGTATGATCGCACGTAGCACGAGTAGTCTTCCGTACCAATGCGCGGTCGCTTCTGGCGAAAAGGGGAGGCCCACACACTCCTCCGCATTTCTCTCGCATCGGAGTTCGCGGGGGAGGAGACTGTCCTGAAAATGGCGACGCGGATCGCGCACAGTGCCGTCTTTTATCTATCGGACGTAAGGGAGGGATTGGAGGCCAGAGATACAGATACAGAGAGAGAGAGAGTGAGAGAGAGAGGAGAGGAGAGGAAGGAACGACAGAATAGGCGAGGCCGTCGAAGGGGAGGAAAGGGGGCTGGCTCGCGTATCCTTCCCATCTTCGTGGTGCGTTCGTGTGCGTTCGCTTTATATATCGCGCCATTGTGCTGACGATGTAGCTGTCCTATCCCAGCGTCGACCCCACCTGACGCGTTCCGTTTGCGCGGCTGCATTTAAATTGCATCCGACCGATCCGTCTGCCTACATCGATGAATAGACGTCGCTGGCATCCAGCTTCGCATCGAATGAAACTCGAATATCTCCGATAGACTCTCTCGATCGCTGCCCGGAATTTTTCAAGTTACTAAAAAGAACCGCCGGCGGATAATGTTTGAGGTTAGGTTCGCTTCGGATCCGTTGGCCGAGATTTGCCGAGTCTGTGGGATAGACTCTCAATTGTTGGAAGGCATTTTTGAGAAATTGCAGAGCTGACCCGCCGGCGGGCAATGTTTGAGGTTAGGTTCGCTTCGGATCTGTTGGCAAAGATTTGCCGAGTTGGGGGTGGGGGGAGATAGGTGCAAAAGGCGATTCCGAGTGCGTGCACCGAGTCGGCACATTTGTCCGACGGACGGCTGGCATTCCGTCTCTCTTTTAAGTCCCGCGGAATCGAAGGTCGACCACTGTGCAACCCGTCGCCGAACGTATGCCGTTCGGCCCAAGTAGTCGGCGGAAAGAATCGTGCTGGTGGATTCTGTGGTCGGCGATCGTCTGAGAGGCCGACTTTCGCAGTTTCCGCGGAGTGAGTCAGACGTCGACAGATACTGAGAGACTGTGAAGCGAGCCGATCGTCGATAAACGCTATGCACAGCTCGCGGGACTGTAATATTATTCGGTTCTGACGCAGAGCTCGAAAGATGGCCGACGAGTATGTCTTTTCCCCCGAGATTTCACGCAGAAACTGCCGTGTTGGCGAAATCTACTTATGCTCAAATATGCTTATGCTCGTTAACTTGACAGTTGAATACGTGTGTACTTTTACTATATGTATAATTTTATCTGTATAATTATATATAATTTTAATAATTCATATATTATATATGAAATATTTTGAAATATATATATAATTTCATCTATAGATATAGATAAAGTACAGTCGTATATATATATATATAATATAATAATAATAATATAAATAATAAATAATATATATATATCGTATACCTATATATAAATATATCTTTGCCATCGCTGAAAATTCTATACGCACAGAAAGATATACCGATTCCTTAAAGCTAGCAAGACCAATTACAGAGGCCCTCGTACTACTTACATCACAATTCGAATGTCACGTAGTATATTGTATATAATGTTGCTCCCATCGTACTGTACTTGCGGAATACTAGCAATATCGTCTTCCGCGAGGCCACAGCTTCCGAAAGAGACTTACGCGCATCCCGAATCGATAACTCGCGGCACACACGTCTTTCATCATCCTCACCCACGAACCTACTCTCTTCTGTCCGCAGGTGTGGTTCCAGAACGCGCGTGCAAAATGGCGGCGCATGGTGCTGAAGCAGGAGGGCAAGTCGGACAAGTGCGACGGCGGCGTCGACGGCGGTTCCCTTGGCGACCTTGAGCTCTACGGGAACAGCGCCGGAAGTGGCGGTCCCCCCATGAGTCCGCCATTCATGCTCGGCGGCCCGCACAGTCCGGCGTCCCTGGCGTCCCTCGATTGCGCGTGATCGCCAGGAAATCGACACTCGACCCTGCGAAACCGATAGTCGAATCGACAGAAGGATTCGACTTGACGGCAAAACGAGCGTCGGACGGTTCTCATCGGAAGAATCGTCGGGGAAGCGGGACGTTCTCATCGGGAGTAATCAACGGGAGAGTGGAACGTTCCCGCAAGCCTGGCCAGGAAGAGGACGACGGGCAAAATGGCGGACGAAGCGTCGGTAGTGCAAAACTCCGCGAGTGTAGTTGAAATTTTGGCGAATTATATTTTCGGCGGAGAACTGTATCGAGAATTCCCGCGGCCTTGAGGACTCGGTATGGCGGAAGTTCGGGGGGGAGCGGTAGTGGTGAGAATTACGAAGGCGGGAATTTTGTGATGGCAGTCAGTCGCGAGAGTGCAGAGTTTTGTCCTGCTCCCGTAGTTGTAAAAGTTCCCCAACCCGCGGTGGCGGCCTTCAAGGTCGAACCTCGGGAGTGGGGCCTGTAATTAGTTAAAGCGGCGTCTATTTATTGGCATAAGCGTTCAGGTAAGCCTAGCTGAAAGGGTTACTGCGAGTTTTACCAGTGCATCGCGCCCAATGGGGGTCCGAAGTTTTGGATTTGTCGACGCGAACATAACCTAGAAACGATGAACTTGAAGAACGCGTGTCGATCGCTATATTCTTCCCGCGGGAAGATGCTGTGCGACGAGCGTCGGCCATCGATGACAACTCGGACGCGAGGTGTCGAATGTACATTTCTGATTTTTCCGAAAAATTTCTTCTCTCCACCCGAGACGCGGACCCCCGACGACAAAAAAAAACTAATTATTTATGTGTGCCCCCGTGCACTTTGTCTCGCGGCGCGAACGATGTAATTATTATTAATATTAACGGTTAAGTATAAAATATTATAATATTATTAATATTATTATTATTGCTCAACAAAATCGGATGTGTCACGCGGGGCTGCGAGTTGGGGTAAAGAAATTTTAAACTCCGCAGCCCCTGGCAAACATAACAATTTTGCATCGCGTTTCTGTAAATAACGGACGTTCCTCGAGAATCACTTACGGATGGAAGGTAAATAATTAAATAAAAAAAGCAGTCGTAAACGAAGAAAGCACCGCTATTAGGTTGTAGGGATTATAATTGCATTCGGTAGCGGTCCGTCGTCTTAGGCAAGTGTAATAATGATGATGCCGATTATTATTATTATCGCTCCTATTATCGAAGATATCCTTGTAACGAATGGAACGATTGTCTAATTTTACAAGATGATTTTTTCATTGAATATATTTTGACAATATACGAGCTGTTGTACAGTAATTTTCATCGACTTCCGTTATCCTTCATTTCCCTCAACAAGACCATCAGCGAATTGAGGTTAGATCCGATCCGTAGAAAATATGCTCCCCAATTTTTACCTCTCTGTCCTTCCAAATATCCTATCGTCCGTCCCCATTAACCGTATCGCTGATTAAAAACGCATAAAAATAATCGATACGAACAATCCTAAAGCTCCCTTCCCAGAATTAAGTCTTTCAACGATCCACGATCCACCCTGTCCACTGGCATGTTCGAGTCAGCGACTGGCCAGCATCCTGTCGCGGCCGAAAAGGACACCGAAATTCGGAACGGAAATCGTCAGTTACGCATGCAGATATTTTGCCGGTGCGCAGGGATCGTTTTATATAAATTATCGTCGGTTCGTTCGGCCGCTGGCTAACGTTCGCTCGTCGTGACACGGCGCGAAATGAAATTCCTCGCCAGTTAACCGGTCGCACGTCCACACAAGCGCGCGCGCGCGCGCGCGTACTCACGCACTCAACGGCACACGTACACGGCGGAGTTGAGAATCGTATACGGCCTCGTATCGGGCTGCGATATAAACTCGATGTACGTACCCGACGTACATACTTACACGAGTAGTGGGACACGAACGATACACGCTGACATTGCGAGTCGTGTGGATTGAGAGAGAGAATGAGAGTGAATATGTGGGAAGGAGAGAGAAAGAGGGGGAATGAATATGAGAGGGTGAGAGATTGAGATTGTGAGAGAGAGAGGGAGAGAGAGAGAGAGATTGAGAGACAGAGAGACAGAGAGAGAGGAAGAGAGGAAGAAAGAGAGAGATAGTAAGAGACAGAGAGGGAGGTAGACAGAGAAAGGCAGAGAGAGAGAGAGAGAGAGAGAGAGAGAGAGAGAAGGCAGCGGCTACCGCGGGCACACGTCAAGATTTCAGTCCCGCGTCGAATCGCTTCCGAGGATAAATCAAGTCGCTGAACGCCCAGGAGGAAACGGACGTCGTTTAATTCGAACGGAACACGCCCCTGCGAGAGGCCTGGGCAGATCCTCATGCAAATCATTCGAGGATCGCACTTTTTCGCAGCACGCGCGTCCCGCTTCGATTTGCCTCCCTGTTGCCTCTACCCTCCTTCTGCTTTTTTTCTTCTCCTTTACCTCTCGTCCCAGTCCTTTTTTTGCGCTCGCCAATTTATACGCATATTTCCTGCTCTTTATCGCGCGCTCTCTTTGTCCGACGCTTCTACGAAGGCATTTTCTCACTTTATCGGTCGTATCGGCCCTCGTTCAGCATCATTTTCCTTCATTTTTTTCCAGATATGCGTCGTTGGGCTTTCTGTCGACTCTAAATTCGGAGATTTTTTTTTTGCCCGCCCGAGCTGACGTTTACGCGTCCGCGGGCAGTTTACGCGCGGCCATTCTTTGTTCAACGGATGTAAAACCGTATTTTCCGGTTTTGCGCACTGTGCATCAACCGACTTTAAGTGTCGCCATTTTTTTTCTGCCGCTCGCACTTCATCCCGATTTCCCAGTCAACCCGACGTCCGTATTTGCCGTCCGTTCACATTTTTACTTTGACGCTCTCATTGTTTGTCGAAGTCTCGCACTTTTTCACCCTAACCACCCCCCCTGCAACCCATTTCAATTTCCAACGTATTTTCCCTGGACAGCCGCATTCTTTGTCAAGCAGGATCGATCGTGCGCTTCACGTTCGGCGTGCGCTTTGTTTTTTCGACCTTTTTTTTTTTTTTGTTTCCCCCCCTTCGATCCTCCCTTGTCGTCGAGACTTCAGCATCGATCATCCGCGTTATCGACATCTCGATCCCCGGGCACCGGTCAACGGCGGACAGTCCGGGATCAACGTTAGGATCTAGGAATCTCTCGGTCGCCTCTCGATCACGCCTGATCGAGTTCGAGAACGAACGGCGGTCGAATGTGAAGCGAACGGCGGAGTTCGGCTCCCACACCCCTGTCCGTGCCCTTCGTCGAGGGAATTTCTTACACTGTTGTTCGGCAACGCTTGCGACGTGATCGACGATCTTCATCTGTCGTCAGTGAAATCGAGAAGGATCCATGGCTCGTACTCGGTCCGGTCGATCGCGCCAGACGGAGAAAGTGAACGGATTCGTCGAGTGTGTTTTTTTTGGATCGACGGGCTTCAGCGTTTCGGAAATCGTAAGTGCGAACGAGAGCTTTATGTAGGTAGGGGGTGGATTTTTGGATGGAATGAAAATTGTTTCTTTAATGTCGAGGTGAAAATATCGTCTGTGCGAGATTAATTTTTGTAGTTTTGCATAAGAGGTATATGTTGAATTCAGTGTGCGGTGGCGAAATTTTGGCTGAGAATAGAGTATGGGGGTCTAAAATGATTCCTGTGCGGAGAGAATCTCTTTGTTAGGAGTCAAGGATTAAACTCGTTAAGATCACAGTGACAGAAATGAAATTTTAGTTTTAATGGTTCAGAAAAAGATTTTAAAGCCACTCAGATCGAAGAAACAAAGATTTAGTTATAAGTCTCGCGCTTTTTCATATTGTTTCTTTGTTAGGGACCATGTTAGTGACGTTTACGGTGTCAGAAGGGAAATTTCGCAATTTCAGATCTTAGTTTGAAATGACAAACGCCCAATTACAATACATTATCTCTGCGATAAAAATTAAATTCCTCATATTGTCTCATCGTTATGCACCGAATTGTTCATTCTTGCACAGTTGAAATAGAAATTTCATCGTTTCAATCGCTTAATTACAATATCTGATCGACAATGATGAACTTCTCCATATTGTCTGTTTGCTAGGAACGAAATTGTTAATTTCCACACCGTCGAAAATTCCACAAATCCAGACACCGGGACAGAAACGACAGGGGCTCATTTATGATTCCTAAGCGACAAAAATGAAATATCGGTCTGCGTCGCAGCTACCGAACCTTCTACGCCCAATTAAGATTTTCATTCGAAAGCAGGGTGTCCGCAACATTTCTCGCCGCGGAAATCGCAATCACCGATACGAGAACCACGCTTGACCCACACTCGAGACCCGAGACTCGCATATTCCCTCGCAACGCTCGCACATTCGATTTGAGTCTCCGCGAGCCGCGGAAAACGGGCGCGCGCGATTAAAAACGCATAAATAATCGCCGCCGGCTAATTAAGATTTTATCGAGCCGGCAATTTCAGGCCCGCCGCAAGCCTTGCCGCCCGTATTAGACGCGGGACGTAAAATGTGATTAGCTAATTAACGAGCTTGCGCGCCCCGGCATGCCCAGTTTTGCCCGAGATATGAAACCATTGACGCGCGGATGACACGCGTGCCTGGGATACTGTCAGTGTGTTGGGCCACGAACAGAAATTTCCCATTCCGCCACATGGCATCCTAACCGGCGACATTTTACAGGAACGCTCACATCCCGTTCTGCGAGATCCACTATTTTAGATCGAATTTTATTCCTCTCGCAAACGGATCTTAATTTAGCCGCTGCCTTTTTTTGTCTGCACTCTGACTATCATGCGGCCTCGGTGCGGTAGCGTAAGTAAAGTTTTATTGGGGCTGAGTCGAATTTCATTGCGGCGGCGAGGAACTAGATTCACTTTTTCCCCACGTCTGATTGACGTCACTGTACGCTGTGAATGCAATTGACGTGGTTGTAAGTTGAAGATTCGAAGTACCTTAAGTGCGTCCGTGTTTTATAAACAGTATTATTCCAGATACTACCACATCCGTTCTTTGATCGTAAAGAGAGAATGGTTTAATTACTTCTTTAAACTTCGATCGAATGTACGTGGCAAATCTTCCGATTTCAATACGTACAGTTATACACTTAACCCATTAACTGCTGAATGTTTTTTTTTTAATTTTTGGCTGGATAAGTTATATGCACAAAAGGTTGCGTAACAGTATAATTAGGTATATAAATCCAAAATCACCGAATGGTGATCGTGACAGCTAATGGGTTAACGAAATCTTCGGAAACATGACGAGCTACAAATACTGCCTTACATTATACCACTACAATCGACATTCTAATTACTTGTCCATGCGTCGTTAGTATGCGACACTCGCTTCAAATTCAGATATTCATAATTCATGTCCTATGAACAGTATTATTCCAGATACTACCACATCCGTCACTTTGATCATAAAGCGATCTGAACGGTTTTACTACATCATTAAACTTCGATCGAATGTACGCAGGAAATCTTTCGATTTTAATACGTGCAGTTATACATTTAACATAAATTTGTAGAACACGACAAAGTACAACTACTGCCTTCCATTGTACCACTACAATCGACGTTCTGATTACTTGTCCAAGCGTCGTTGGTATGCGACACACGCTTCAAATTCAGATATTCATAGACCGAATGTACCGAGTACCTTCCCAAGCGTATCCGCATGAATGCATGCAACGAACGCGAAACAAGTCTGTACATAACCTCTGGCATGAGATCCGAGTCCGTCCGCTCAATATCGTTCGCCTCATCTCCGAGAGGTCGGAAGGTTGGCAGCTCCTTCCGATTCTCGAAAATTCCCTTGTCGGATGGTATTCGAGCATAACGGGGCGGCGTTAAAAGTCCTCTGTGAAAGGGGTGGGACGAGTGCCTGGTACGATGAGTGTCTCAACGGTAGTGAAAGGGTTGGAAAGTGGGAGGGGGTTGGGAGAGGGGTGGAAAAGGGTTCGTCGAGGACTGCAGTCGCAAACGAAGAGCAAAGGACGGAAAGGGAGTGAGAGAGATAGAGGGAGGGAGAGAGAGAGAGAGAGAGAGAGAGAGAGAGAGAGAGAGAGAGAGTGAGAGAGAGGAAGTAAAAGAGAGACGAGGAGTCTGAAGCAGACGGTGCATCAGTGAGGAGTCGGAAAAGGTTCTGAGAGTTAGAAGTCCGCGTCGCTAAATCTGCGAGAGGAGTTTAATGAGGGCGGCCCGGAGAAATAATGGCGAGATGAGGTGTATTAAGCGACATCGCGGACGTCACCGAAATTCCGGTCGCTCAAACGGCCGATATTCCAATTTCCGGACTCGGCTCGCGCTTTTTCGAGTCTTTCAGTTAACGCGGTTTCGACGGTTGGAAGAGTGGGGGAGTCGAGAGTATGTACCCGTTAGGTATGGAGACTTCGGTGAAAAATAAAAATGGGCTGGCTACTATAAAGCTGAGGAAAGTATATGTGGCTGACGTTTAATTCGCAATGTGCTTTTTGAATTTTAACTTTGCAGCATTCCAATGTAAAAATGTCGATGAAGATGTTTGTGACAATTTTCTAATTTTGGCTTTTCTATCAATTTCATTACACAAAACGCAAGAATTATTCTATGATTGAATTGTCTACCCTATTTCACTAATCTCGAAATCTTCTAATTCTGCCATGCCAAATAGTATCAATAATCAAAGTTCGTCAACTGCTTGTAATGCTCCCCTTCCCCACCAACTTCATCATACAAAACACAAGAATTATTCCATGAATGATCTCACCCATTTCCGTAATTTCGAAATCTACCAAATCTGTATATAAAATAGTATCGATAATCAAACTTCGTCAACTACCCATACTGTTCCCCTTCCCTCCGAACTTCATTACACAGAACACAAGAATTATTCCACGAACGATCTTCCCCACTTCACTAATCTCGAAATCTTCTAATTGTGCCATGCCGAATACTATCAATAATCAATCTTCGTCGACTGCTCGCAATCCTCCCTACCAAACTTCACTACGCGGAACACAAGTACCATTCCCCACCAATCTCGAAACTCCGAACACCCACTCGAATCAGCCCTACAGCACAATAGTCTCCCCCATCCTCCAGTCTAAACTCTCCCCCACCATCGTTCCACAAATACCTTGCCGTCCGCGGAAGTGAGCGTCTAGGCGACGAAGCCAGAGTCAAAGAAGACCAAAAAAAATGGATCCACCCCGAGGTTCGCAGCGGAGTCTCACCCGACGGAGCTCGAACTTTCGACGCGGCCTGCTCACGCTCGGATACCATTCGACAAGAGGGCCGCTCTCTTCGCGGCCAATAATTCAGACTTCAAGGCGAGCCCGTGAACATCGCCGTGACGGAGTATCAAAAGCGTCGCGCGATACTCGGCCCACGAGAGAGCCTCCTCCGTCTCGGAACGGATCCGCCGCGCGAACGACGAACGGGAAAGGGAGCGGCGAAAATTAGCGTGCGAGAGAGAATGAAGTACGTCGAGGGGTGGCATAGACGGAAATGGAAGGGGGGGGGGGGGGGAGCACGTGCTGGACTGATGCGGATCGGATGGAGGTGGATAAGGACGGGTCGGTGTGGAGGGGGGGGGGGGGGGGAGCATGAACGTTTCGTCGTTGATAAGGGTGCGCTTTGGATCCGAGTAGAAGTAATTGAAGGAATTGTTAAGGTTCTTTCACGGGGGATGATGTAGGTTAGAATTGGTGTGATAGGTTCGTGCGAAGTGTTTTTAATGGATTTTAGAATGTACGGATGTTGTTGTCGTGAAAGAGGAAATTACGAAATGGACCGTTCATTCTGAAAGTGATGTAAGGTCTATATTGAAAGGAAATTGAGATGTCATATTGTTTATGATTGGCGTGGCGTAAACTTTTTATTTGTATGATATCTGTTTCTTGTTTGAATACGGATTTATACCACTTTTAGACGAACGGTCCGAATAACTGTTTCCTTACTTAATTTCAGAATAGTTACAATAACTTTTGGTTCCTTGCTTCTTTAGGGTGAAGAGTCAAATATACTGTGTCATATAAATTCGGCTGTATATATAAATATACAAATTTTTCTTTTCTGTTAAACTAATACGAAACTCTGTACCATGCTTAAATAATACTATACAAATTTCGAAATGTTCAGTATGCTCGTTGGCACAGAAGAACGAACGCTGAAGGGGGAAGGGCGGGGGGGGGGGGGGCGGTGAAAATCGAAGAATCCGAGCTGAGGAGTGGGAGAAAAGGAAGGCGGGGAAGGGCGAGGTACTCAGAATAAAAGGGAAAGTCCCTCCGCTTGTGCGCGGGTGACAAACAGCCGCGAGGATTCCACGGATTCGCTTGACGCGCAAAATCCGCGCTAATTAGCGGCTCGCGAGCGTGCCGAAAAAGAGAGCGAGACCCGTCTTCGCAAAAAGGAACCGTACGAAGCCCAGCTTCCTCGACTACAACGAGCCCAGAATGCTCGCGGAACGTGCACGGTTACGATCTACAAGCGGTACCAAAAATTAATCCTTACGCCTCCCCTAACACGGATACCACAAGTAGGTATTTCGATGTCTGCCCGTGAATAGAAGGACAGGAATCTCGATGATGCACTGACGTCATTCAGAACATGTACCTTAAGCACAGTATACAAGTACGCCCAACTGCAGTATACAAGTATTTAAGTACGCCCGACTACAGTATACAAGTATACAAGTACGCCCAACTGCAGTATACAAGTATTTACGTACGCGCGACTACAGTATACAAGTATACAAGTACGTCCAATTACAGTATATAAGTATGTACTCAAGTACGCCCAACTACAGTATACAAGTATACAAGTACACCCAACCATTGCCACAATGTTCAGCTCCGGAAATTATTTTGTGCGAAACACGGTGCTTAAAATAGACACTTTGATCTCACCCACTTGAAGATAAACAATTTAGCGAAGAGTGATGAATTGTTGAGAGTCGGAAAGATGGCACGATCTTATGCGATTGTTAATGCTTTACCTGAATTCAAGTGGAATACGAAAATATTTTGACTTTACGAAATAGCATAGTGCTATATTTAGCATGAGGTTTCTGCGCGAGCGGAGGGGTTGAGAGGGTGAAGGGCTGATCCGTGGAAGGTTCGGCGTGCGGGATGGGCAGTCTTGGTAAGGAAAAAGAAGTCGACGCCGAGGAGGAGGGGAGGGGAGGATTTGAATATATCGGCGCGAGACAGTGAGCGATGTTGCACCTGCCGCCGCGAGTCAGCGTAATAGCTGCGAGATGTCACGCTGGTACAACCATTCACAAAATTTGCATCCCATCCTTCCCGCAGTCCCCATCCACCTCCTCCATCTGCGGTACACACTGAACAACCCGCTAAATAAAATAAAAGCCCGTCCGAAGACTGTCTGTTTTGTTACATGTCTTCATTTCTCAAGTTCTAAGTAATTATTTGTTTGGAGTAACGATTTTTTGGCTGACTGTACAGATTCTTATCGGATGTTTATTTCTAGGCGCCTCGTGGTCGAATGTGGACACTATACGAAGCATACGTTTAATGATTAATCAATTTAGGTTTTGATTTCTTTCCAAGTTATTTTGTAGATTAATCAGTTAATCATTGATTTGATTCCTATTAATTTAATTTACACTCGTATACCTCAGCTATGAAATCAATGCTTTGCGTCTCGCGTAGAATCAATCTAACTCACCCTGATTTTCATCAACTCGTTCCCACATCGATCGGCATTAAACATTTGATCGCGGGCCTCATTCTAAGTGCCGATATTAGGGGCCCAATTAAGATAGCATTACGAGCTATAAAACAATTTAATTCGTTACTTGCTCCGAGCGGGCAGTAAAATCAATTAATCTGGGAACCGATAATTAATTTCTTTTTAATCATCCTCCTCGGCGGTGCCCGCCGATTTCTTTTCCGGGGGCCCGCCTTCAGGGTCCACCCGAATATCGAAATGCCCGCAAAACGGCTTATAAACGCGCAATAAAACGAAGGCGTCGATTCGGCCGGAACCAGTTTCTACGCCGTGGAATAGTGGCCAGAGAATTGATGCGCCTTAATTTGTCGATGATGTCACCTTCTGCCCCGAAAAATTCGCGTGCCAATGCGCGCGCCGCTCTGCGAGGAATCGATTCGATTAATCGCGAGCCGGCCATTGATAATTCAACTTCCACCTAACCCAGAGGCCCCGACACTTTGTGCTCCGTGGCGCTGAAGTATGCAGATGACGTATCATGCCGGTGCACGCGATGCTTGAAACGTTTGGAGAGAAGAGAGAGGGAGAGAGAGGGAGAGGGAGAGAGAGAGAGAGAGAGAGGAGCTGAAAGATGGATTGTACTGAATTGGAGGAATCAAAGATGTTCGAATTCAAAGTTTTTGTGGGGGTGTGTTGCCTGGAAAGACTTCGCGTATATAGTGTTAGCTTCTGTTATTTTATCATGTTTATTTTTCACTAAATTATATGAGGCAGAGAGGAGGAAGGAGGCTAACTGCTCTTAGAGTATAATCTTCCTATAAGACGGGTAATCTTATATATGAAAGCTTTGCGGGAAGTTTACTTCTGCATCATGTTCTTTCCAATGCATATGGCTTGGTCGGAAAATTAAAAATTTATGAATCATTGACTATGCGTAGTCATCCCGAGTAAAAAGTTGACCACGTACAAGTTTAAATTAATAATTCGACTCCTGAAACAATTTCACTTAACATGAAAACATCCGGAGGATGAAAATCAATAACTTCATATCTTACATTTAAATTTGTTTCATCCCCCAGTCTCATACATTTGCCTCCAGATGAAAATATATAGTAATAAATGAAGTGAATAAAAAAAATATATAATATTTTATCTAATATTTTGTACAGTATAACACTGTATACACCGTTTCATATCTATGTTTTGCGCATGTTTCGAATAAAACGACAAAGGGGATGACGCAATCTGATTTCAGTGTGGCGAGGGGTGGAAGCGAGCGGAGCGGATGGAAGTGAATGACAGTCCTCGAGTTTTTGACTGGCGATGTACTACGGTGCTCATACGAAGGCAGGCAACGGCACGCATCAGCGCCGAGCAAAGTTGGTAGGCGGAGTCGACGGAGGACACGCACGGTTGTTACACTCCCTCGCGTATTTGTCAACATGATCGACCACGTGGCCCTTCCTAACCTCACCCCTTTCGCCCCCGCGCTCGCCTCTTCCTTTCTCAATCAAGCCGAAACGCGCTTTCCTGCCGGAAATCGAGCGCGAAGCGTGTCTGTTAACATGACGATGTTCAGTGATCAGTATGAACATTCCTATACCTTTGATACGTAGATGTGAATGTCATAAATTTGAGCTAAACAATTTCGGGATATTGGAAGCTCAGTATGCATGGTACTTTCTTATTTCTTTTCCAACAATGTCGAAACGAGCTTCTTGCCGGAATCGATTGTGAATCTAGTGACAGAAGATTATGAACATTTGTAAACTTACTTCGGTATGTACATGTCAGTGTCATGAATCTGAGTGAAACAATTTTGGGATATCGGAAGCACCGCGCTTATGGTACTCTCTTATTCAGTTTCCGATAATATCGAACCGAACTTCCTGCAATCGATTGTAATTCTATTGTCAAAAACTTTGAACCACGACCGCTGTTAACAATCCAGCCACACGCTACAACGCTGCATCTACATAACAAAACCATTATTACGAAACATCTGAACCCATCACACCGCACCTCTCCCCATCTGGCGTACAATAAAGTACGCTCATCAGCTAAAGATCATTACTCAAAAATACAGTGCACAGTGCTTAGTACATAATTATACCTACAATATACGATCTCTTACACATCCACTGGAACCCAATTATTTACTCGCACACTTCTCATATAACGCAGCACACCTACCGGCGCTCCTCGGCCAATTACAATGATTCCGCGGACAAAGCGAAAGGCAGCCGATTCATTAGCACTGTTACAAAACAGGCGCGCGCGTCAATAACCCGTCGATCCCGTCGATCCTGTCGATCCTGTCGATCGTCGCGCCATTCGAAAATGTTGAGCGCGAGTCTTTGACATCGTCAACGACGCCCGTCGGGACGCTCCATTGTTCGCCGTCCGATGTGCGCTTTTCTAACCGTTGATGACGCAATCGGCTGCCAACGCAACGGGCGTCCGTCCCTAACGAGCGGCTTATTAGCTAATTAATTAAAATCGGCCATTGTCGATGGCCGATCGGCCGAGCGACGCCGGCCGGGCGCGATCAGTTCGTTTTCTTTGAAGAATGCCAACTGCCTGGCGCCAACGATGGCGCAATCCGCGAATATTACGCGCTCTTATCGGCAGAACGACGCCATTGTCCCGATATCTTGCCTTTAGCTGTCGCGGGATAAGCGCGTGTGGGCCGCTGGAATTTTGTCTGGCGATCCATTGCCAGGAATCGGAGTTCGAGAAAAAATTGGAGTTTGTTGATGGATTCATTTATTTTTTATACTGCTTTCTCGCTTTGTTTAGTCTTGTTAAGATACAATTTTATATAGATTTTGTCTGATTGCAGATTATGTTATGTATATAGTAATGTGGGCAATTGTGTAGGTCTTTGGTTGGAGGAGGTTTCTGTCATTTTCGTTAATTCAGTTTCAATACTACCTCTTGCTTGGAAGTACTTGATTTGTTTAGCTTTGCAGTGATTAAATGACTCCACTCAGGGTGTCAGAAAAATTGAGACTTTGAGATGAGATTGAGGAACGTCGTGAACGTGAACAATATTAAGGACTGAAAGATGATCTATATTTAGATAACAGAGTAAAATAAATAAAATTGTCTTCCAAAAACGTGTTAAACTATTTCGAACAATATCCCGAAGAAATCATATATTATAAAATTCGCAAAGTCTAGTATTAGACATCCTCAATATAATACAAATAATGATGTTGTCGAAAGCGAGAAAACTTGCGAATTGAGAGCAGCTTCAGACGCCTGGAAGTGGAGCAAAAAAGAGGTGTTAGCTGGAATCGTTTTTCGTTGCATCAGATTACGGCCGACATTCTGCGTGAGTGCACGCTGACCACCGTGCATCGTGCAACCCGAGGCAAAGTGCAAGGTACAAAGTCAAGAAAAGTGGACTGTAGAACGTAGAATGTAGAATGTAGAAAGTCAAGTGCTCGCCGCGGCTTGCTATCACGGAATCTAGAACGTACACGCGCGTCACTTTTGTTCCGATAAGAAATCACAGCGCACAATGCGGATCCAACGTCGAGCAATGCTCGAACAATGAAGACTGAGCACGAAAACAGCCTTGCCGAACAAGCACGTTTACAGTTTCTAAACCATTCAAGCACCTGATCGCCATAGTGCTATCAGGTAATACGCTGGCTTCCCTCCAAGAAGGCCAGAAGGCGTCCAAAGATTTCCTTGGCATAAAAACAAAAAAGTGCTATCAGGTAAAATGTAAGGTGGAGTGGGGTAAAACCGACCCAGAAATTGTAAGGTTTACTTTAAACTGATGTATTTTCCATCTATTCCACTAAAACCTGCCAATCTTACTATTTTTACTTAGCGCATGGTTCATTCTTTAAGTTGCATTAATTTGGATTAAAAATATCTTCTGAAACTTATGCTTTTCTTAATAAATTAATTTTGGCCTGGATTGGCGGACTTGCCCTGGAACTGGAGAAAAACTGCCCAACTTGTTTAAAAATGATTGAATCTTATATCCTTATATTATATTATGGGGCAAAACCGGAATTATTATTAGTAATACGAAGTTCGTCGAACGACTTTAACGGGGGAATCACAGAATACATGGCGGCCACCTATGTTGAATACTATCCAAACCAATGAATACTAATCAAAGGAAGATTTCTACCTTGCACTTGATACAATGCAACGTATATCCGAATAAATAAGGGCCTAGTGCGGATTTGCCCCGTGTCCGGACTTACCCCACTGCACCTTATACGAAGAACCAATTGTTCAATTCGGTTTAAATCCTTTCCTACTGGAACAATAAATCGAAAACCGTCGAACTAAAAGTAACTTGCTTACTGTATTTCAAAACTGTATATTGTAAACCAATCATTTTCGGCCTATCTCGTGTCATCTATCTACCGAAGCACATAATCAAAAAATTCAACATTTCTACAGTTCTATACTCATTCCTTCTACAGTTCAACATTTATTCCGTTCCGAATCGTAATTGGAACGACTTCCGTATCGAGTCGCAAAGCGATCTAATGAAATCGCGGACCGCAACAACCGTATCCTAATACCCACAAACGAAGCGATTAGCGTCCCATGCCGGCTCGACTCGACGAACATCAAACATCGGCCCTCTGGCCAAGTTCAAAGCAGCCTGCCAACGCTGAGATTCACCTGTCAGCGTACGCTGGCCACGAGATCCTGCTGTCGAATGACAGTGTACGTACCGGTGAGCGAGCGCGCGCGCGAACGCACACGATCGTATCGCAAAGGACGGGGGATGAACGGAGGATGAACCAGGGGTGAGCAGAGGGTGGACAAGGGGTGGACAACTGATGACAAGTGGACAATGCATCGCCGATACGGCCACCTGCGTGCGCCCTTCGATTGTAAACGCTGGTAAGCGTGAGTACGGAGCGAGACGGAAACAGTTATGGAACGGCGGAGGAAACGAGAGAGACTGAGGGAGAAGGTGAGAGAGGCGGGAGGGGAGGGAGGGCTGGGGTAGAATTTAAATTAATTGACGGCCAATCTCGTATAAGACTCATAGCTCGTTAATTGGCAGCTTATAGGCGAGCGACCCTCGTTAGTAAGCGAGTATCCGCACGGTACGGCGGAGTGCGTTTTGATACGTGCATTTGTTGCCGGTCTGTGATCGACTGGGAGGTCGAGGGGGGGGGGGGGGGGGGGGCGAGGTGAAAGACGAAAAGTCGCGGGCGTATCGATCTCGAATACAGGGGAGAGGTGGTTTTGGAAAATGGAGGTTGCGCTTGGATTGATTATTGGAAGGATCGAGGTGGTCGGTGAAGAGGACGATGAACATTTTTCAGATTCTCGTTCGGGAAAGAATGGCTAATTGACGGAATCATAAGAATGCTTACCTTGGAAGTACAAGTCAATTTACAGTAGTAAAAAGTCGCAAGTTTCTAACGCCTGTCTAAGATTAAGAATGCATGTACACTTACATTTAAGAAACTGTTCAAAGTTATAAGGTTTAAAAAAACATTTTACCCACAAAAAGAATCCTCAACATACTAACTTACAGCCAGGATGACTAATTATCATAAAGACAACCGCCTCGTTGATAAATCGTTCCAAAAATAGATTACGATTATGATGTGACGGTCGGCTAACACCACAGATTACGGAGGCCGAATCGAAAGAAACAATAAAGGGAAACGAACGGCAAAGGTGCGCGAGAGGTCAGTTCGCGAACCGCCCCGGCATTACAACAAATCACGATCAGCGCTTTTAAAAGTCGGGGGCGCGATAAATTTTTGCGCACGCACACCCCGCGCCGTCCACGAAATGACGAACAGCCGCCGGATTTATCGCCGCAATGGACACGAGCGAAGCGTTGACACGAGGATAAAGCTGAATTGCATGGGAGCGGGGCGAACTGGAAAAATAATAAAGAAATCAGAGTGCAAAATCCAATCTGTTCTCTGGCCTCTCCCTTTCCGTTCTTCTCTGTCTATTTTTCTCCTACTTTCTTTTTTCGTTCAAGCTCTCTCCCTCTGTCTCTCTCTCTCTCTCTTCCTCTTTCTTCCCACTCTCTCCGTCTCTCAACCGAGGGCGCTATCTCCTTCAGGTGAGGCAATAAATTTAACGGAATGGTAAACAGAACGGACCGGCGAGTGCATCGAAACCCGAAACCCTAAATCACCCCGTAGATCTGCTAAAGATGAACGAAAAACGAAAGAGCGCCGGGATACGGAGGGAAGGGGGGGGGGGAGGTGAGAGAACGAGAGGATGAGGTACGGCCAGAAAATATGAAACGGTTCGAGCGCGATGATGTATGGGCAACAAATTGAATAAATAGAGGAGGCCAGTTCGAACTTTTTCGGAGACAATGATTACGGTCGATTGAGGGGAGGGAAGTTCGGATGCGGGAGGATGGGGGAGGATGAGCGAAGGTGGGGAAGAGGCTTTCGGTTCGACGTTCTGCCGAATGAACAAATACGGATTAGATGGTCGGAGGGCAAGCGGCGTAAATCATCGGACGAAACTCGTTACGAGTGTACCGGTATTCGACTTCTCTGGTCGGCGAGGAACGATTTGCTGGTCGGGAAAAAGGCACGGGGTGGACTGTCAAAATTGAACGGGGTGTGGAGTGTGTACCGTTAAGGGTGGTAAAGGAAAATGTCACACGCGGTGTTCGCGAAATATCGATAAAATTCTTCCGATGCTTACTGTGAGAGCTGTTAGACATTGCTGTACTTTACAATGTTAAATTGCAATAATAGTATATTATTGTGTAATTAGAATATGTACGTCTTCTATTACAATACTATTTATGCACCGATTTATGCAGGATTAAATAACTGGACATTTCAAAAATAGTAAAAATGTCACAACACTTACACAAGGCCAATCTAAACAAATCTTTTTTATCTCCCCACAACAAAAACTTTAAAATTCGATCGAAAATACTTTAAACGACTACTATCATCCGAATCAAGTCCTGAACTTGAAAAGGCTCTTTCAAATTCGACAGAAATTCGACAGAAAATATTTTAAACGACTACTACCATTCGAATCAAGTCCTGAACTTGAAAAGACTTTCGAATTTGAGAGAATATATTTTAAGCAACCGCTACCATCCGAATCAAGTCCTAAACTTGAAAAGACTCTTTCGAATCCGACAGGAATTCGACAGAAAATATTTCAAGCAACCACTACCATCCTGAACTTCAAAAGACTCTTTCGAATTCGAGAGAAAATATTTGAAGCAGCCGCTACCATCCGCATCAGGTCCTGAACCTGAAAAGACTCGAAATTTTCTAAAAAAATTTCCAAACACTCTATTTTCAGTACCCCCTTCCCACGGAAGAACCTAAAACTCCCATCACTGTCACTGTAACCTTCGCATCGACAAATCCATCGCCGAATTACCCTCGCCCGCCTCGATCGCGTCTTTCTTAACCGGGGATCCAAGCTCGAAGCTCGTCTTGGGTGGGCCCTAAAGAAGCAGCAGCTTCAACAGAAGTCCCCGGCGCGACAAGCATTCCCCGGCTTCCTCAATGGAGCGTCTCCCGAGTCGGATCCTCCTGGCCGTCTTCGTCGTCGTCGGATTTCGGATGTAGGCGCGTAACCGAAGTGCGAAGGTCCGGTGACGACCTAATGAGCAACAAGCCGAGGGCGTTATACCATCTGGTCACCAGCTTCGGATGCCGACGTTCGGTGCGAGTCGGGGCTCCATCCTTCGCGGTTACGGGAAATTAATGTACCTCGAGGATTAATGATGCTACCGGGGCCGAGAGAGTCCCTGCCTCTCGTGAGCAGAAATCACAATTCGGGCTTGTACCGTTCGGCCGACCGACGACCGTCGTAATTTGTTCCTCGATTCTTTAAATACACCGAGACCTCCGACTTCTGTGAATCGTTCTCCAGGCTCTGAGGTAGCGACGGCGCGCCGAGTGCTTTGACGGCGAGTTACGTAACGCTGGTGGGAGGATTTCGATCGATTCGGAGCGAAGGAATTAGTTTTATTTGGTTAGCAAGAATTTAGGATGTGTAGCCTGAAAGAAAGCATATTTTCTTTTTTTTGGAAAGAATACTTTGACAAATGCATTTTTCATTTTGCTCCCTAGCGTGAATGTGATTAATACCGAACGGTAGATGGAAATTATTTTAACGTTGACAGAATTTCTTAAACAACGTGGCAACGCCATGTTTGACAAACCGAAAATACTTTCTTGCCAATCCTATATTAGCGCGTATGTATTCAATATTTTTGCAATGAAATTTTGATTTTCTGTGATTTTACTGTATTACTCTGCATGGTACCAAGAGTACTAAATTTTCAATTACTGTACTAGATATCGCAGAGTAATAATTGTCTCAATTTGAATACTCATAGTCATTCACATGTATCACTAATAATTATAAGCTTTTTGTGATCCTTATTTAATCAAACCTATCGAAGTATCCGGGGCTCGCGGTGTTCTATGAGATTATTGTTCTTTTGTAAGATAATACGAATAATAAGAATACTTCGATATCACTAATACTATTGCATCATGCAGTAGAATATTCATTCTATCACCCCATTATCTATCATTACGAATACCTCTGACAAAATTCTCATTCTCCAACAGCAGCGGGAATCAAGCTTGCAATTCGGTATCATAAATCTTAAGCGCAAGCTGCGGGAACGTACGATCGAAAGCGCAACGAACGAGACGTCGATCATTACGGCGGATCGATTCGATCGATGAGACCGCAGCTCTCATCGATCCGAGGCGGTTGCAGGCCAACTTCCAAAATCTTCGGACAGAGCTCGTCTCGTTAGCGACCACGCGATTCCACCTCCGACGCTTTAATTAATTGGCCATAACTCAGGAAAACCGTAAATCTCCGATCTCGCTTATGCCGGGCGGACTTCGGAATGGGGAGAGGGGGCAGAAGAGAATGGGGCCCGTAGGTGGCGATTGTCTCGGGGCCCACGCGCGATCGCGTGTGGGTGTTCGTAAATGGACCGGGCCCGTACGAGGGGTAACTTAAAAAATATATGAACTTTTCGCGTTCGATGAATGTTCGCCGACTCGCGATTATTCGCCTCGCTCCGGGCACGGATCCTCTTAATTATGAATATGTTTTCCTACGATAATTACTTCCCTCGCCCGCTTAACGTCGCAATAATCGTTAACTATTTAATCACTTTTTAAATTTGATTTTAATCACGTACGATCATGGTATGGTCAAGTTAAGTTCTAATGTTCTTTCTGCTTAGCGTATTAGCTTGAGTGATTGCAGCTAACATTTAGATGTACAATATTAGGTTTTTGACAAATTTAACAACCTCATTGTTCCGAAAGGTCGGGAGATCGCTGACTAGGCGAGTCAGACTTATAAACATTAAATTTCTTTTCGTAATTTTTAAAAGATTTGTTTTCTAATTGTTATTTCAAAGTATAATATGTCAAATTCAATTTATTAATAGCTTCGATCACTTTAATTCATTGATTTACAGTTAGAACCATTGAATTGTAGTAGACATATGTAAAACACTGACCGATTTCGCCATCGCTATCACCGATGGTCAATAACTGGTTGTTGCAATCTTACTTTACTTAACATTTAGAGTAGGATTGAATGAGATTGTGTTTCACACGCTTTCGTACACGTCGTTGTGTCAATGAAGGAATGTAGTGCACACTATCTACCCCTAATGTTCATTCACGGTAATCCGTACAGTCAAGCAGGTAAGAAGAGCTTTAATGTTTGCAAGACGGAATGTGAGTATCAATTTAAGCATTCCTCTCGTCCTCGATACACCCCCCTCCCCCTCTCCCGTCCCGATCGTCTTCATTTCGTTCGAACTTCGCAACTTCGCCTCGTCCACCTTTCAGCCAGCGGCCTCTATCTTTCTCCTGTTATGCCCGGAGATGTAAATTACAGGTCGAGTGGGGTCAGACACGCGCGCAACCGTAACGAGTCTTTTAATTAAGTCGCAGGACTGATTGACTAACGAGATAGGATTGGCTTCGGACTGACGCGCGAACGAATTGAATCGTTGAAAAATGCATCGTGGCGCAACAGTGAGGGTACGATTCGTTAAAATTCGCCGCGAATTTGTCGTCGAGCATTCTTAATGTGACCCGCGTCACATTTATCCGACTGGTACGAGCAGCAACATTCGATGGGGCAATTTCGAATTGTGTGGGACAGGTAAGGAGGTACGTCGAAATGAGAAGTTGGGTTGTAAAGTAAGCAGAGTGCGTGAAGAAAATTGCAATGGGGGGTATGAAAGTTGAGATATTGGCATTGATAAAAGTTGTGTTGGAACGTAACTGTAGGAGAATAGGTTTGGCTGTGTTCTGAATGATTGTAGAACATAAACATCGAAATAATCTATAAAAATGTAGAAACAGGACTTTGAGAGTTATGCAACACATTAGAATCAAATGCAAATAGAAATATAGAGTAAAAGATTACAAAGGCCATGACCAAAAATGTGCAGAAACAATAAAGATTCGATTTCTCTAATTTACTTTATCCACAGTGTAAACATTAAAGCAACATAACCTGTAGAACAAAAGGAAGCTAGTTTCAACGCAGAAACTAAGATTTCTCACGCGCTGTAAGCTTTTCCTTTCCAACTCTATCGGAACAATAAACAGTACCGCGAATAATTGTCAGATTCAACACCGACCTTCTCTTAAAAATATGAACCCGCAAAAATTGCAATATACATGAATTGCAAAAGTGCAAATAGTAAAAGATTACAAAACCCATGACCAAAAATGTGCAGAAACAATAAAGTCTCGATTTCTCTACATTACTTTATCCACAGTGCAAACATTAAAGCAACATAACCTGTAGAACAAAAGGAAGCTAGTTTCAACGCAGAAACTAAGATTTCTCACGCGCTGTAAGCTTTTCCTTTCCAACTCTATCGGAACAATAAACAGTACCGCGAATAATTGCCAGATCCAATACCGACCCTCTCTCAAACATATGAACCCGCAAAAATTGTCAGAAGTTTCCAGACGAAATCTGCGACTCGCCTGCTATCAGCCTTTTTAATTTATCACCGAGCGGTGTTGGATTTTTGCGCTTCAAGCCGAACAGAGCGGCTACTGAAAGCTTTACATCGACGATATCTGCAGGATCGCGTGTGGTCCCTGCCACGCATCCTTTCCATCGGACTCCTTTCCCTTTTCCTTGCCTCCTGCGCGCGCGCGCGCGCGCGCGAGCCACGAAAGGAGTAGCGCGACAACGAAGTTTCGCTCCTCTCAACACTCTATGATCGATGATCCGAGCTCGCCGAGGAAGACGACGAACTTTTCCCTCCTTCGATTCCCTCCTTATCATCCTCGTGTCCTTCCCACGAAATGCTCTTTGTTCGATGTCGCGTGGGCGAATGACGCTGGGTGGTTAAAATGTTCGCGGATGTCGAAAAAGTCGAGATTCCGTACAATTTTTCATTGACGGCCAGGACTACTTGCGAGTTAAATGACCGGCCTATCTTAACGACTATCGGTGAGATACTTTATTTTTTGAAATATTCTTCAGCGCTCAGTGAGGTAGGTAGATAATTGCTTTCCATTTCGTATGCTTAAACGCACTGTCTCGTATGGTTCCAGAAAGTATAATAAAAGTGTGAATAGAGATTGTTGGTAGTTCTGGTGTTAACATCGGGCAGTTTTCGGAGACGTGGGACGTAATACCGCCACAATTTTTTTGGTCGCCACGATTATTTAGTCGACGCAATTTTTATAACCAATCTTTAAAATGCTCATAAAAGTAATGGAATTATACCTCAATAAATTCCTTTTTAATCGATTGAAAACAAAAGTCAGTCAAAAAGAATCTGTATGATTTCCAAAGACTGACACACCTAAACATTATGAATCGGAACGGTCGGAAAATTGCGAAATCGCAAGAAGGTAAAGAGCAAACGTAAACAAGATCTAATTCGAAGAAACGTTCGGTATTGGCTCGAGACGCTCGGCCATCTCTCGAGCTCCGAGCCGCGCAACGTGGGCAAAATTGCGCAAATCTCATTTCTCACTCGGCGGCCGCCGATGCCGGATCGCAATTAATCTGTCATGCGCGTCTCCAGTCCCGGGGCCCCGAAACGTCAAAAGCGGGGGCCCCCATCTCGACTCGCCGGATCCTTCTTCCTCCGCTTTCCTTCGCTCAGCAGGTGCCCGCCGCCATATTTACGATCACCCCTGACCCACGTCCGTCCGATTGGCATAAGTTTTCCGCGCGGCCGGAATCCTCGCGTCGCCGTGACTGGCTCATAGGTAGGCCACAAAAAGCTGAGTCGGGCCGGTCGGATGCCGGCGCGGGGCCCGATTTATGTGTGGCCCCGATCGGACGAGTAACGATCTGTAAAGAGGTTTGTAAAGTTGGCGGGGTAGCGAGAACCCCGTGGCGCCTTGCCCACGGGGGCAAGTCCCATAGAGGCATCGATGGGACTCACGCCTCGCTCGAAAACTTTGTTGCCGTGCGTGCGCGCGCGCGAGACTGATCGCCGGAGTTTAAGAGCCCCAGTTGGCTTCGTCGCGGATTCTTTTTCGTTCATTCACCACCTCGCGCAGATTTTTTTTATGGGAAGGTTTCCTTTTGTTTCGATGGTTGATGTTTTGGTAGAAATCGTCATGGATGATTTGAGGAATATTGATAGGGTAGTATGATTGGTTTACGTAGTTTACTCTGAATGTCGTGTAAATCCATTCAGGAAAAAATTAAATATCACGTAAATAAACCGTTTACACCACGTTAATCATAAATTATATAATATCACATGTTTTTTTTAAGTATAGACTTACACCACTTTCAAAATAAACGGTGCATATGAAGATGTTGATGGAGAAGTGTGAAAGTGTAAGTGTTTGTTTTAACAGAAGCTTAGAAGATTTCGTCTTGGTCACTCGTGAAATCGTAGCATTTTGCAGTTTAATCGATAAATCGTTCATAAACGCACCATCTGATCAAACGCGTCGAAAAGTCCGCCATCGCGGAATCTCGAAATGTTACTAAAAACGTAAAAAGTTCGTAAAGCGGGGGGCGATTTCATTCGCGGACAGCTGAACAGAGTACGATCATCTCGGTACGAAAGGACGAGCGAACGCTCGTTGGCCAGACTCGTCTCGCATTTTATGAATAATGACCGCAAGAAACGCTTGCCGCCGAGCGCGGCGGTGGGCGTTTCTGGCCTTTTTTACGTTTCACTTTTACGATCCATTCCCTCTTGCCCCGGAGGTGGAGGCATTATGCGTCCGGCGGGCATCAAGTGAACCGTCACGACGCCGATTCGCGTCCGGGTTCTAACGATTTCCTGGCAACGAAATACGAAGAGACGCTCGCAGCACGGATAGGTTATGTCGTTTCATGTGAATAGTCCGCCGTCAAATTTTCTCAGTTGAGATTGACGAGGCAGCGAATTAAAGATCAGCTAATTTGTATAAATTGTTTAAGGCTAAGTTGCCCAATGCGCTCAATTGAAATTGAAAATGCTACAATTTAAAGATTGGGAATGGTTTGAAAATTATTTAAGGTTAGGTTGCTCAGTATGCTCCGTTGAGATTGAAGATGCTACGATCTAAAGATCGGCAATATATTAAGAATTGTTTATGGTTAGGTTGCTCAGTGTGCTCGGCTGCGATTAAGAATAACATATATTAAAACTCTATATGATTCAAAGTATTTGTTGTGTTTGGACTGTCACTGAATTTTCATAATTTTGTATCGTTATGAAATTTATGATATAATGTTTTCCCGGTGGTGAAATGCATATGTAGAATGATGAGCGATGGGTGAAGAGGTTATGTTGCTCGATCTGTATGACGGACATGTTGACTGATGTGCTCGGTTGAAATGAACGAAACTCTATACTAGATATCGGCAAAGTTCTAACATACATCTAAGTACACGTTGGTTAATATAAACAGGAAAGATTGAGGTTAGATGGAGTGTACTAGAGACCGACGTAATACTAAGATTGATTTAAGTACACGTGCGTCAATATACTCTCTGCAGATTAAGGTCAGGTAATGCGAAACAGGTGTGATAATTACTGCATATTAATTGTGCACGTACAATGTGGCCGAAAAGCATGATTATTCATTAATTGTACAGTATTATAATAAGTTCGTGGGCGATTTCGGTGTCTGTTGTACTATTTTAAATAAATTAATTATACAGAAATTTTAACAGAAAACCATAGCAATTTATTCTGTTAAAATCCATTGAAAATTAAGTAGTTTATTTAAAATAGTACAACAGTGACCGAAATCGCCGAGAACTTATTATTATACATTACACTCGCGGTCAATAACCAATTAATTTCACATTAACTGTACAGTATTAACAATTCGTGGCATATAACTAAATAAAATGCCACGCCCTTCTGTATTTAGCATACCTCCCAGCTCACTCGTTTCATATTACCTGGAAACACGTTGCGTCTTTCCACAAACGCAATTGCACCTATCTACCCTACACCTTTCATATTTACGTACTACCTCCTGCCATCAATCACTGCATCAGAACACCTACCGCTACCGCATAAAACCAGCAGGCCGCAATAAACGTTGCCAACTTTCCAGGCTCGCATTCGCATGCAAATGCGTGCTCGTATCGAAGGCAAGAATCAATCAACTTTTTTTTTTTTAATGCAGTCCAATAGAAAGCGAACCGTCTCAAGAACAAAAGCAACTGCGACCAGGGGAAAAATTTTGGATCTTCATCCAAGTTCACTGATGCCCGCGATTAATATCTTGGGCCAATTACTTGGCTAACGACAGATAAAAGCGGGCCCTCGGCCAAGATACAGGCTGTTTCATCGATCGCGCGCGTTTCGCATTTGCCGAGCAGCGGTGAGTGGAATTACGGTTTAATAACGCGACGGAAGGTTTTTATTAAAGGCTTCCGTGTCCGTTCTCGGCCGCGACGACCTACATCGTGAGTGGAAATTGCCGGCGGAGGACTTCGTGGAAGGATAGATGCTCGTCTTTAGATGCGTATCGAGGCACAGGTGCGCCATTGTCTGCGGATTTTGAAGAGGCCGCACGCGCGCCGGACGCCTCTCGCTTTCGAAGACGAAGAGGACTGACACGTCGGTCGATGCTCGATTTTGCACGCTTCCGATCGCTCCACGAGGAAAGAGTACGATATTTATGGCAGTAGGTAGTCTACTTTGTTTCGACGCCGGTAAAGCGGCTAATTCGTTTCGCATTGTATAGAGGCCATGTTAAGTGGAACCGTACGGTAATGAGAAAGGGAATGATCGCTCGTTCGAGCGAAAGTGATGAATGCAAATTGGACGGAATTATTTAGTGTTATGTCGAGACCGTGTTATAGGGGGGAATTGTGTAATTTGAGCAGTATATTCGTAACGTTGACGATACGTTAGAGTTACACGTGTACTTATCTCTTTAGATTTATCGGAACGATCGAAGTACCGTGTTGTATGAAAACCGTGTTATAAGAGGGTTGTATCACGGCTGCGCGTTTTTAGAGAAACTGATTTCCGAGCATCTTGTACTCATTATGTGTTCCTACCGCTGAGCATGTGTCAATTTTGCACCTCGCCTTACAGGTATTACATCTATGGGGATACCGTGTTATATGGAACACGTGTTATAAGAGAACTGTATAGCTTAAGCTACATGTTTCGAGAGACAATGATTTCAGCATCTTGTACTCTGTCATCGTGTGCTCCTACCGTTGGCCAAGCGTCAATTTTACATCTCACCTTACACTTCTTACATCTATGAGGATACCGTGTTACATGGAAGACGTGTTATAAGCGAATTGTTAAACTTAAGCTGCATGTTCTGAGAGAAAATCATTTCCGAGCATTTTGTACTCTGTCATTAAGTGTCATCTTGCCGGCCAACATGCGTCAAATTTTACACCTTACGTTACACCTCTTACAGTTATGGAACACGATTATGGACATCCTAACCTACACTTTTCGAAGGAAAACGATTTCCGAGCCTCTTGTACTCTGTCATCGTGTGCTCCTACCGTCGGCTCTACTTTACACGTCTCCTTACACTCCTTACAACAATGAAAGCCGACGCCGCGCGTCAAAATCCGGCCGCAGCACGTGTGCCTCTTGAGAAAACAGAGGAGGCCGCCGATTTTCAAAGAGATGAGCTGGCGCCAAGTCGTTCCTCGACTGACACGCGATCCGTCTACGGGGGTGTGAACCCCATGGAACGCCGAAAAGGACATGCGCGAAGGACCCCGTAACGCAACCGCAGCCTCTGGCCACGGGACCCCATGGAATATCGTTTCCTTACCCTTCGAACCGCGCCAGTCTCTAATGATGCCGGAAGAATGGGCGTGCTGGCGGAATCCGAGCTATTTTTGGGAAACGGGAGAAGCGGAGGGAGGATATGTAATGTTAAATCATCGCACCGAACGTTTCTCTCTCTCTCTTGCCAGAATGGCTGGGAATACTATAGTTATTGGAAAATAGAAATTCAGGATTATGGGTGTTCTCCTGAAATGTCAGTACTGCTTTGTTATTTCGCCCCTTTCTTCGGCGGACACTCTGTTACTTGGCTACTTTCAAATTTGAAACTGTACAGACATTTTTTATCATCTGCAATTCTTGTAGTTCAAGTTTTGATAGGTATTTTAAAAATTAATTATGAAGTTTCGATAGCTATTTTAAAAATGTAACAGTTCACATATGCAGATTCAGGACATCGCTTTATTCCCGAAACGTTCGACTTTGCTCAGTCCTTTGAGATGCACGCGAAATAATATAATTCAATCGTATATAGAATGATCGAAAGCTGCATGCTCCCTAGACAAACTCTCTTAACTACCAAAAAAAATATGCAGATTCAGTACATCGCTTTATTCCCAAAACGTTCGACTTTGCTCAGTCCTTTGAGATGCACGCGAAATAATATAATTCAATCGTACATAGAATGATCGAAAGCTGCACGCTCCCTAGACAAACTCTCTTAACTACCAAAAAAAAATATGCAGATTCGGTACATCGCTTTATTCCCAAAACGTTCGACTTTGCTCAGTCCTTTGAGATGTACGCGAAAGAATATATTTCAATCGTATATAGAATGATGGAAAGCTGCATGCTCCCTAGACAAACTCTCTTAACTACCAATAAAAAATATGCAGATTCAGTACATCGCTTTATTCCCAAAACGTTTGACTTTGCTCAGTCCTTTGAGATGTACGCAAAATAATATAATTCAATCGTATATAGAATGATCGAAAGCTGCACGCTCCCTAGACAAACTCTGTTAACTACCAAAAAAAAATTTGCAGATTCAGTACATCGCTTTATTCCCAAAACGTTCGACTTTGCTCAGTCCTTTGAGATGCACGCGAAGGAATATAATTCAATCGTATATAGAATGATCGAAGGCTGCATGCTCCCTAGACAAACTCTCTTAACTACCAAAAAAAATATGCAGATTCAGTACATCGCTTTATTACCAAAACGTTCGACTTTGCTCAGTCCTTTGAGATGCACGCGAAATAATGTAATTTAATCGTATATAGAATGATCGAAAGCTGCACGCTCCCTAGACAAACTCTGTTAACTACCAATAAAAAGCATGATCCAGCGATGGCGAACATATTCTCTGCGCACCCCAAGCAGACCGTCCGCCGATTATCACCCTCGTTACACCCGGCAGCAAAGCGTAACGAAATCGCGTGGCAAATCTTCGCCTATCGAATTTGACAGGGTACCTTCCGATACGGACAATAAGGTCCCGACGATTTCGACCCTCCAACCTTCCTTCCTTCTACCCGATGCCTCGAACGCTACCGGCTCATCGTCCATCAATGAACTTCATTTATCTTGTAGGCCGGATAATAATTCTCTGCCCCTCTCGGCCCCCGGTGTGCCAGGTGCGCGAATTTTATTGTTATTACCGGGCCGAGTGCGGCCGTAATTGACGTGTTTGCCCAGCAAGTGGAGGTTGGATTTGTCGAGCGACGGAGACACAATAAGGGATCAGGTGTGATTCGATAGATAGCGAGATCTTTTTGTTCGGGATCCTTATACCAAATTTACGGAGGACATTTTTATATTTTTCGGCTGGGTAAGAATAGCGATTGTTTTTGTTGGAATGTTATATAAATTGTTTGATATTCAAATTATGTGTAGAGAATAATTTGAATATGCTTCAAAAATTTAATGATGCTAAATGTTAGAGAATTTGGATACAATAAGCGGTTAGGTATGGATGCAGTTCATAGACAAATACATTTGTTCATTGTTTGGTTATCGATTACGAGAATTAATTTAATGCATTCGGAAAATGATACTGTTTCATCGCGGATTTTGAACAGTGCTATTTTATAAATTGCTAAGATACTTTCGTAGAAGGGCCACCCTTTAACTAGAGTCTTACTTGCTCACCAGATCCTAACTACGAAGTTGATTAGAGTTATTTTACAGGGATCTGCCTCCTCTTTTATTCTTTTATCAAATACCGACGCAGTCCTAATTAGGGTCCATTTTTCATTCTAGATATTATACGTGACTGTTTACGGTAAAATACTCGGCATTATATATACCTTGCGGATCTTTAATAGTATTATTTTCTGCGGATTATTTCTTAATGGCGCGTTTCCTGCGAGTGCAATAAGGAAAATGGGGTGAGGGGGGGGAGAAGGTAGAAGAAGCTCGACCGATCATAAATCCGGAATGTCAGGTGGCATCAAGTTGCGAGACTCGGAAGGAGCCATTACCTTCGTAATCATCTCCGAGGAGAGGGTAAAAATGGCGCAGTAAAATCGTCGCCCCCGCCCTCGTTATATTTATAAGGGAGCGTATCGCAACTCGAATTACCGCAGAAACTCTTACCCTCGAAATTCACCATTTTCGAAGAGTCATTCGACGAGTCGCGCTTGTCCATGAAAATTACTTCATAATGATCGAAATGAGAAAAAAACCTACAGTTCTCCACTGCGCAAATTATGTCGAGGAAGTAACGAAGTTTAACATTAGTCAACAGAAGTAGAATAAAACGTGGCAATTGAAGAAACTTTCATTCGTACGATTTATGCAACGGTAAGGAAATGAAAGTCGAAGATGTAGACTGTAAATTAGGCCCCCTTTCGAAAAAACTGCCAAGAAATACTATCGGGAAGGAATCAATTGTCTCAATTCTCTTTCTTCCGTTCACTCAAACGATGAAGTAAGATAGAAATGAGTAAGATCCTATCTTGAAAAATGACATGGGCATACTTTTTCGAAAAATCAAATTTCTCTTTCAATAATTCTGTTCATCTGACGTACGTAATGTTCGCTACCTTCAGTGCAAATTCAGTATAGAGTCCTCGGACAACGTCCGAGAAGTGAAGATCGGGCAGCCGCAGTCTTTGCGAACGTGGCCAAAACCAAAAAAAGGGATCTTAAAAAACACAGCGAATAGAACAAAACGCGTCTCATCCTTCCACCCCCCCCCCCCTCCACCCTTTAACGCGCACGATTCATCCCAGACGCAACGCATCGCTCGTTGCAACTGCCCAATAACAACAGTGGCGAAAAAAGGAAAGAAAGGAGAAGCAAGGGGTGACCGACGGCGGGTGAGGGGGAGGGGGGGGTGAAGGAGAGGAGCTCATCGCGCCCAACTGGATGAAGAAAATGAAGGAAAATAAAAAAAAAGCAGCCGGCTCGGAAGAGAATCGACTGCCCCGTCCTGAGCGAGGACGGACGAATCGAGAGGTGCGAAGGTCGAAGGGAGACGGAAGCAGGAAGACGGGGTTGAACGAGGAGGGTAGGGTGGGCTGATGGGACGAAGGGAGAGGGAGTGAGGGATGAAAGGAGCGGAGGGAAGGGAGAGAAACGCGAAGAGGAGAGAATTTGCCGCGGAGGGTTGGGGAGAGCTGAGTTTCGCGTAACGAAGGTAATTTCATTCTTCGCAAGGGAGGCCGGCCTCGGAAGGGTGAGAAAGGGGTGGGAACGGGGTGGAAACGGGACACGTCGGGGAGGGAAACAGGAGCGAAGAAATGGCGGGCAGAGGAGGAGGGCGGGTGAGAGGGGGGGAGGGAGGGTGGGAGAGGGTGAGAGACAGAGTGGGAGAGTGCGAGGGACAGTGTGAGAGGCAGAATGAAAGACAGAGTGGGAGGCAGGGAGGGGGATGGAAAGAAGGGGAAAGAGGCTATTCTGATGGCGGACTGGAAGGGGGGTTGAAGGCTGTGTCGAGTTTCTCCAGCTAGAGAGACTCTTTCAGAATAACAAACTGCGAGGAAAATGGAGGGAAAAGAAAGCCCGTGGGGGCTGGCGCTGTATACGCGCGCGAGTGCGAATGCGTGTGTGTGTGTGTCGGTGTGCGCGAGGGTATACGGGGTGTCTTCTGCAAAAGTTGCCCGGCCGAGGACAGGTTCGAGTGGAGCGAGAATTCGAATGCCTCTTACATTCTTCTTTCGAACTCGTTTCCAATCTCTCTTTCCGACGAATCATCTTGGACAATGTGGGAAACAAGTATCGAATGAACTCGAATCGATGAACATATGGAAAATGTTATATGACTCTTCGCTCAATTTTGATCGTGTATCATTTGACGTTCAAGATTTTTTTCTTTTTGCTTCAATCAAATTCAGCAGAGTGGGTGAAGTTTTGAGCTTGCTTGCAAGGGACGCTGTGTGCTTGAGGGTACACCCCATATATCGGCGCATGGATGTATGTATTTTACTCGGAGTACTGATATGCTGGGACGTGTATGTGGGTGGGTTACAGGAGGAATCGAGAGGAAACAATGGATATACGCCTTATTATGTCCCAGCGGGACATCCGACCGTCGCTTCACTGAAAGGATCCTTCTCCTACGAATGGCAGACACGAGGATCCGTGAGAAGTACCGGCGGAACATGGGAGAGTCCTGCGATACTTCGAAACTTCTATCGAACAGGGTGACAACTGCACAAAGCGCCCAGACTTGAAAACCTGCTGAAAGATTCAACGAGTATTCTACTCTCGAGCAAAACAATTCAGAACTCTGCTTTTCTTCAAAAAGTATAAACATATCACAGCTCTATAATAGCATTACTTTTTTTTAGTAATTTTACTTATGTTTGTTATTAATTTTATTAATGTAATAACCACAGGTATAGTAACGAACATATCCTTTTCTGTTTTATATAATCTGTAATTAATTCCAATTTTTGCAAATCACATGATATATTAAATAACGTTAGGTTTACGGCGTATTCGGTCAGTGTTGTACTTTTGACTACAATGATTTTTAACAGAAAAACATTGACTTTAAATAATTCGGTTAAGCATAATACGATTTTGAAATTTAGTAGTCGAAAGTACAACACTCACCGAATAGGCCACAAACTTAGTATTATACATCTATTTTATTTATTATACGATGTACCGTGTGATTTGCAAAACTCACTGCACTGACGGTCAATAACCGGTTGTTGCAACCTAATTCTAAATGAAATAGGTAATATCAATTATCCAAATGGCTATTTGGGATACAATATATAATATTCAAATTATATACGTAGTATATTCAAAATAACGGTAAAGTTCCAAACATATACTTACTTTCATAGGACGCAGCACTTGAAAACGGCGTCGGAAACAATTCGAACAATGTGTCTGCGCCGTGATAGGCGTATATCGGTATATTCGAACGCGCGTGGCACCCTTCAGTAACGATAGTTCGAGGCGACCGCTTATTTATAAGCGTACGTCAGGGCGCATTAAACGGACGGCGCACCTTTCGCAACTCTCGGCTCCCGATCCCGGCACAAACACAAAACACAAAACGATACCTGAATCCCGCCACCCTACCCCCGATTTGCGCACGTCGCCCCGAATGAGGGGAGATATGTTTGGCGCACGGCGGTTGACGCTCTCCTAATACGATCGTTTCCGCCATTTATGGTAAATACCGGCCCCGCTTGCGGTCTTTCAATGTTTTGTGTTTAGGGACACTACGCGCAAAATCTTCGGACTCCCTGCACGGGCTCACAAAGAGACGCTGACGGTTCGTTGAACTCATTCAAGGAAGAGGCATTAGATATTGGCACGTGTAGAGGGTAAACAGTGGAGGATTACAGGCTTCAAGAAAAGAAACAGTAAGAATTAAAACATAGTTATGCCCAAATGTTGAACTCATTCAAGGAAGAGGCATTAAAAATTGGCACGTGTAGACAGTAAATAAGGATTACGGGCTTCAAGAAAAGAAACAGTAAGAATTAAAGCATAGTTATTGCCAAATGTTGAACTTATTCAAGAAAGAAGTATTAGGTATTGACACGTATACATGGTAAGCAGTTGAGGATTAAGGCTTCAAGAAACGAAACAGTAAGAATAAAAGCATAGTTATAGCCAAATATTGAACTCATTCAAGAAAGAAGTATTAGATATTGACACGTATACATGGTAAGCAGCTGAGGATTAAGGCTTCAAGAAACGAAACAGTAAGAATAAAAGCATAGTTATAGCCAAATATTGAACTTATTCAAGAAAGAAGTATTAGGTATTGACACGTATACATGGTAAGCAGATGAGGATTAAGGCTTCAAGAACAGAAACAATAAGAATTAAAGTATAGTTACGACCAAATTTCCGAGAGGTAATAGACTTAAATAATCAGTACAGTTTGACTGTGCTCAGGACCAGTTCAGTTGAATTCGAAAATGACGATTTAGCTTTCTTTTCGTCTGTACCGCCGGAATGTTTGCTGATCGAAGATCAGGACGGCAGATTACGAGAAAAGTTTGCTCATGACGCATACGCGTTTGAAGCAGTCCTGCCTGGCAATTTTCTAATGTATTTGCGCGCGCGCGCGTCACGCTCGAATGGCGCGTATTTGCTTGATTGATCGTCTCGACGGTCAGTCGCCGTGGCAAACTAATGCACATCAAGCCCAGCGTTAATTGATCGATTATGCGGCCAAATATTATACTCGTTTTGCCCGGCAGGCCGTTGTACAAATATTTCCCCTTGCGTATGCGCGTAATTTGCGGCAAGCGCAGACGGCTGTCCGCCTGTCTGCGACTTGTTTGTCGATTTGCCGCTTACGATACGCGGCATTTCGACGTTGCAAATCCCCATGGCAGACCGCGGAACGACCAGTTTTTTATTCGGGGGCAGTCGAAATTTCTCGGGCGGAAAGTACGGATAGGAAACGCTGACTTTGTTGTTGATATAGGATTATAGTTTCCGGCGGGCTGTATTACCGAAATTGAACGGTGCGTAGAACTGTTCGATGACTATTTCGAATGGGAGTGCGTGCGTTGGATAGTGACTCGTCGGTTACGAGAACTCCTTCAAATAACTATCACTGCAATTTTTGCGCGGAAATCAAGAACATAGTAATCTCTGAAGTACAAGACAAATTAAAATAGACATATAAATAGGTAAAAGATTGAAACATTCTGTTGAGTATTAATCGCGTGATACTGGACAGAAGATGAAAGAAGAATCGACCTGACTGCGACAACCTCAGATACACGATCAAAAATAAGTGATACGTGACAAAAATGGTAAATATCATCGCACATTACTTCGTACAAAATTATTTTCTTATGCACCCAATACTGTAATCACTCTACAGAATATATATTAAGAATACGAATAACAACCCTTCCAGAGTTCGACATCGAACCTGCATAACTCACACTCCGATCCTCTTACAAAATCCTTACACGTCTCTTCATCTACAAGATCTTCCACTCTTCCTCGGCATCTCTCTATTTCTATCGTCGCGCATCCGAGATCGAATTTTCGCGAGTGGGCGAATAATGCGCAAGTAATATGTGGATCGTAGAAGTAGAGGATTGGAGGGTAGGCAGGGGGGGGGGGGGGAGGGGAAGGGTCGAAGTGCCTCTTCGGTGCCCACGAGAGTATCGCGGGCTAAAATTGAAAATCCCGTGGAGCGGAGCACGCAATCGGTCACGAAGAAGAGGGTCGCCACTTCAAGAGGACGGCAGGCTCCGATTTTATCCCCTGTCGTCCCGCCCCAATTAGGGAGGAACTTCGCCGACGTACCCTTCATCCTCTTTCACGTCTATCTCACTCTACCGTCCCCCCCCCCCCCGCCCGCCGCCGTTTCCTCCTTTTCCAGACTCCCCCCTCCGGCCTCTCCTTGCACGATCTTCCGTCCGGCTTTTTTCCTCTTGGTCCTCTACTTCGATTTCTCAATCCACTCCCTACCTTTGTTTCCTTCGTTATTCTGTATGTTCGTACGTGAAGATTCAGCATTCCGAGTTAAAAATAGTTTGTTGAGATTCGTGTACTTTCTATTGTTCTAGAATTTTCCACCGTGTCTTCACCTTTGTCTCCTTCGTTATTCCGTAAGTTCGTACGTGAAGATTCAGCATGAGCTGTTAAAAGTTGTTTGTTGACGTTCGTGTACTTTCTATTGTTCTAGAATTTTCCACTGTTTCTTCATTTTTGTTTCCTTCGTTATTCTGTATGTTCGTACGTGAAGATTCAGCATTCCGAGTTAAAAATAGTTTGTTCAGATTCGTGTACTTTCTATTGTTCTAGAATTTTCCACTGTGTCTTCATTTTTGTTTCCTTCGTTATTGTGTAAGTTCGTACGTGAAGATTCAGCATGAGATGTTAAAAGTACTTTGTTGAGATTCGTGTTCTTTCTATTTTTCTGAAATTTTCCACTGTCTTCAGTTATCTTCAGCTTCATCGCGTTCAGTTCGATTTTTACGTGAAGTTTGACATTGTAGCTTGACGTCGATGCTTTCTACCATCGGACGTAGGAGTACTTTCTGTCATTTTAACTCTTCTTTCTGGTGACTCACGTCGATTCTCTTTCCTCCCTCTGTTCTTATGCCGTGCTTTTTCTTAACCATTCAGTTTATCATCCCGCCACGACTTCCTTATCTCGAGCTTTTCTATATCGTCTTATCCTCCTTCCCTCTTATATTGCGAGCACAATAAAGTCTGCGTCTCCGCCTTCATTTCACTCCCCTCCCCCACCCCGATTCCTACTCATCCCCCCGCCTCTCCTCTTCCTCCACTTACACTGAGATGACGTCGACGCTCTCGATTTCACCTAAAGCCGTCGCTAACGAGCACATGGAAGTCACGTGGAAATACGACACGCAGAGTTGGCACGAGGGTGAGAGGATGCTGAAAGTGAGAGAGAGAGAGAGAGAGAGAGAGAGATAGAGAGAGAGATAGAGAGAGAAAGAAATTGAAATGTAGGGGTGGAGAAAAAAGCGGGGGAGGGACGTGGAAAAAGCTGCGGTCACGTGGATTCGACAAGGGAAGATGCTGGATTAAGAATATTCGCAGATTCTGTACGTTAGGTTAGTGTGGAAGGTGGCGTGCATTGAGACAACGCTTTAACACTACGTATTAGATACGGGATTGTAAAGCTACAACATTAATTACTGATTAATTTTCTAGTTTTTACTTCGTTATTAAAATGATAGCTAGAATAGCAATGCTCGTTTTTATTAATGAATTAATGATGGAATGATTCAGATGGAGAAGTATGATTATTCATAGTTTTTGTAGGTTATATTAGTCAATGTTCATTTTTACGTAGATTTCCAAGGAAATGATCGTGTATTAAGCACACAGTACAAGAGGCCATAAAGTGAAGATTAATGTTCCTGTGATCGTAGATCTAATTTCGATTCTAATCGTTCAATAAAATAATCGAGTCATCAATCCGACTCACGCGATATTCGCAATCGTCGAAGCGACAATTACGAATTATACGACGTTTATTAGTCGGGCGTCCATTAACATACGTAATTCTCCATATACGACCATTATCAGCCTATTAACCACCTTTATCAACTCTAACAGCCTCCTAAACCCAACACACGTCGCGACCACCACCCCAAAACCCACAAAGCTTCACTCTCACGTCTGCCAACTGAACAAAATCAATTAACTCCGACCAACCTACTCTTATCGTAAACCTTATCGGAATCTTAACGACCGTTGCCGATTTGCCGTCAACTTTCAACCCTCAATTAATTCGATGCTAATTTCGATTGATACGATTATCTCCCGCATCCTTGATCATCCTCCACACCAGCCTCGAGTTAAAAAGTTTCCAGGACGTTATCGAAACTGACGAACAGCATAAAATGCATCTGGCCGTAAAGTTTCGTGCATCGCTGTCCCGTGCGGCCAATCTCGCGCATGCGCGGCGAGACGATCGGCCAATCTCTCGCCACCATCGGCATCACCTCCGGCATAATTAGCGAACTAAATCCGGACGGTGGCGCTCATAATTGCACCGTGACGTTACGTTCACAATAGGGCCCTAAGTGCGAGCGCGGTCTCGCCTGGAAGTTCGAGGGATCTTATGGGGGTTGCGGAGGGAGATTTTTTTATCGGAGGGAAGTAAGCGGCCGTATGGCCGAGAGAGCCTGATTGCTTTGGCCATAAATTCGCTTAATGTCTTCATACCGGCCGGCAGGAATCGGGGAAGGGTTACTCCGCCACCTTTTCGTTCGATCATCTGCCTCATTCTCGACGCGCTTACACGCTCGTATCGCTTCTCGCGTCGGTAAGAATCTCAGTCTGTGCTCGCCGATTCCTTTACGACGGCATTAAAAGCGACGCTCTCATTTTCAGTTTTATGGAGACGCTGGCGGCCATCTACGGTTCCTTGTCAATTTTACCTCGAATGATCCTGACTTTCTGAATCGACGATTTTGTCTCGGCAAAAGATTCTCTCCCGGAGGTTTATAAGATTTTTTGTATTCGGGAAAGGAGCGTTTTCGGTTTGGTTTTTGAGTGGGGCTTGCCGCTGATTTTGAAGCAAATTCTCATTTCAGCAAAGCAGGAGGCGTAATGTGATGTGCCGATATCGACGATGCGAGCAGAAACAAACGACTTCTGCATCCTAGCGCCGCTTAATTATATTGCCGGGATTTTCTCTCGGTCGTTACTTGCCGTCGAAGTATGAGAATGGAGGAGGGAATTATGGCCTGGTCCCCGGCCTCGTCGGCGCGCGTATCTGCTCGGAACAAACAACTTTCTTCGCTGAAAGTCAGTAATCCGGTAATAGACACGTTCACTGAACAAATTTCTGTAACATTTTTAGATTATTTACAAAATTCTGCCGTCGAAGCGTTCGATGCACTTTTAATTCTGCTCGCCAATATTAATTTCAGTAAACACAGTTACAGAATTTGTACAGCTACAAGTTTGCTAGTCTCATAATATATTCAGCAATGCATCCTATGATGTCTGTTTCATTCTATGCATAAGAGACTTTTTTAAAACGTACGTTATTTATACGAACACTATGGGGTGACTAGAAAAAATGTAATAATTTAGAAGATTGTATACTCGCACACTTCTGATATCCCATGAAACGAAGCTAATTTCTTAATACAACCTACCGCGAAAAAAGCCAACGTCAGCCACTAGAAAAAGGGCCCGAAGAGACGCGACGATCGAAAGGCAAAATCTGCGGAGGGCTAACGCCGCATGGGAGAACCCTTTGAATAACGAGAAACACTTATGTGCCGGGCGATGCTCATTTAGGAACCCCACTCGACGTCGAACATATTTCGCTCGGGCACGGAACCTTTATTTATCTATTACACGCCGGCGCGGATCGAAATCCGTCCGGATTAGCAGATTGGGGAGGTGGAGACAGGCGTTGGCGAGGGTGAAAAGACCCGCAAAGGGTGAACTGACCGAGGAGAAGACAGAAAATCGGAACTGCAGAAACTCACCCCCAGAAACAAAAGGCTCTCCACATAATTATCTATTTTTTTATTATATCACAATTATCTATCCTATCTATTCCATTATTGACACCGTATAGTTCCTACAATGAAAACACGTGGAACCAACCCCCCAGAAACGAAAGCACGCACCCCACACATAATTACCGACGAACAAGTACTTTTCCGTTACTTTTATCTATTCCATTATTGACACCGTATAGTTCCAACAATGAGAACACGCGGAAGATACGTAAAAATTGTGTGGAATAAAAAGCCGTGAACAAAGGTGAGGAGGGGATGGAAGGTGGAAAGGTGGGCTGGTGGTAGAGGAGGAGAGGGATGATTGTAAGGGTAGAGCGAGAGAGTCGTTCGCAGGGCAAAGGGAGGAATCGAAGGGAGCATATGTTAGGGGTTTTTGTTGCCCCCTGGGGGGTTGCGGGCAGAGTGGGCTACCCCCCAATTACCAGGACACCCCTCCTGGCCTCCTCGACGGCCGTAGGCAAGCTCTGTTAGGCGGGATCAACCCTCGAGAAACTACTTCATTACGCAGACAGCCGTGTTGACTTGTATTGTGCCGACCTTCAAGAGGGGAGCCCTTCAAATAATATCTGTGACGAATCGCTTGCACTTCCCTCTTGTCTGTGTTCCTTCTTCATTTTTCTCCTCTCTTTCTCTGTCTGTCTCTCTCTCTCTCTCTCTCTCTCTCTCTCTCTATCTGTACTTTAATGTCTCTTACTTCTTGTATCTATTTGTATAACTTTATCTCTCTCTCTCTCTCTCTCTCTCTCTCTATCTGTATTTTAATGTCTCTTACTTCTTCTATCTATTTGTATATCTTTATAAATCTCTCTCTCTCTCTCTCTCTCTCTCTCTCTCGCGCGCGCGCTCTAACTCAATGACACCCTCTCCATCCATCCTTCACTTCACATTCTCGCCCGCCGTTGAATCCACCCCAAGATTTTCCGGCCGAATGTCCCATGATTCTCGGTCACTCTCCACCTTATTATACGGCTTCCCCGATTCTATTCTGCGAATCTCTTGATCTCCGAATGCACACCTGCCGAAGGTATCGTAACACGCTCGTTAATAATGGATGCTAAGGCGGAGGCCGCGTTATTTTTGTCGGCTCGTCTGGCGACGGATCGTTCGATTTGATTCGGCGGACACAACGTGATCGTTACGCGATCGTTTTTAATTGTAGAGCGGGGTGGCTGATCGAATGGGGTTGCGAATGTATTCATGGCGGAGGGTTGGGTAAGGGTAAGAGAGCAAAGCAGGAGAGCACCGATGCTGAGAATGGGAAAATTCTTTTAATCATCCCTGTTCGCCATGTAGCTCTTAGAAACGTTGAATATATGATAGAATATTATAGAATAGTATGCGAGCTTCTATATCGATACGGTCAAAATCTCTATTAAAGTAAATATTCTAATTGTCGTCAACATTTATCGTGTGTCACAGGGAACTTTGTCCGTTAATACACAGAATGCTACTAAGCTCTAAGAAGAATTAATATTAATATTTACGTATTATTATTTATAATATAAATTAAAAATGAATAATGATAAAATAGACTAACACTTATTTGCATCGCGTTTACCTATTTCAGTACCATATTACCGTACTGATGTAAGTGTATTTTTATTTGTTGTCAACGGCAATTATGCCGTTAATAAATTATAATTATTACTATTATTATTGCTAATATGCAACCCTCTATCGTGATGCACATGAGCCAATCATGCTAATTTTCACAATTCGTCGACTGTCTTGACAAAGCAACATATTGCCAATCCATTAGCATGCAGAATAGCGAGTAAAATGTCAATATAAAGAATGCTAAGTACGGTGTCCTGAATAGAAAAAGAGCTGGCACCTGTTTCATCCCGATTCGAGCCGCTGCCGCGCAAACAATGAAATCGGACAAAGAGATTGCCGATTCGACGTCGGATCACGTTACGGGAACCTCGGAGGAGGAAAGCGATCGTGTCGGATGCGCAGGAAGCGTGTTAAGCGATAGAACAAATAGGGGTCGATCGGATAATAACGCTTATAGGCGTTTACGGGGCGGGCGGCCGGTCGGCCGGGGCTAAGAACATAATCAAACACGCCTAAAGCCGCCATGCAAACGGCACCAACAATGGCCGATGCGAAGGCGATAACAAAGAATACACAGAGGCGAAAAGTCTTGTTTGCGCCAGCGGAATCGAACCTGACACTCCACCGATTCAAACTCACTTCGCTAATCTGTACATTCATCTCTATATACTGTATCCGACAATTCGACGATGCTAAGATTGACAATTATTTTACATGTACGAACTTTACTTTTTTTTTTATAATAAATAGATTAGGTTCAAAGATTGAGCAGTAGTTGCATATTTGTGTAGAGTGCATATTAATACATTTTCCCTTCAATAAGTATAATAAGAAAAATATGTTACTACTTGAATTAATTTATGTAATATTCGTCGGCGTATCTTTTTTTTAATGTAGAATGGGAAGAAAATTGCAGGGCAGGAATCTGAATATCGGAGAATCGTGCGCGATAGGCGGCTGCATAATTGAAGCAAGAAAGGACTTCATCCCGACATACTTTCGACATACGTGAGGTAGCGCGAGGAGGCAAGCAACCCCGCTGATTAATGATCCACAATCAAAGTCAGAGTTAGAGGTTCAGCAGCGGGTCATAAAAGCGGCGTTTAAGATCGCGCAATGCCTCATCATCCCTTTGCTATAAATCAGTCTAAGCGCATCTCATACGAGACTGCTGGCGAGAGAGAAGGACAGAAGCGGAAGGAGAGTGTGTGTATGAGAGAGAGAGAGAGAGAGAGAGAGAGAGAAATGAAGAAGGACGAAGAATGAATCTGCCTTTCTTCCATTCCGTCCTTCTTTTTCTTTCAATTATCCAACTTACCGACTCACTCGACATTCATCCGCTTACACACGCTTACCGAGATATTGAATCTTATTTCTATATTAAATCGCATCGTCGTAGTTTAACGCCGACCCGATACGCTGAAAGGAATTCCGATATATAATTCGATGTGGGCGGGGAATGATGATGGATTTCGGTTGCTGGCATTCGGTGTACATTCGAGGTACGCTTGTCCTAACAGTTTTACATTGTAGTTCGACATTCGCGGCATAGTGGGTGTAGCTGGAAAATATGTCAGTCCGCTATCTTTATGTCAAACTTCCGTAACTGTAACTTAACCGCTCGGGGACTTTATTGGAAAGAATTGCAGGTAATTTATTATATTAATATTAAACAAACGAAATTATTCACTACTACTAAAAAATTATCATAGCACTCGTAATACGAAAGCATATATTCTCTATATTATACGTTACGTCACTACATATACGTTCTCTCCCATTATAATAAATTAATGACACATTTGAGCCGTTTAGTGCAGAAATCGATTAAACTCCGCCAGTCACATATAAATTGTAACATTACTTACGATTATTTTGTGGCTATTCTTTCTTATCAATTTTATATATCGTTAGATGAAAGCTAAATCCGTTTTTATGCACTCTGCAATATATATTCGAATTTATATTATAAAGGGAAGTTTAAAAAACAATGTACATTATCTCATCGCATCTCTCAACTTTTTGTTTCATGGAGTTAATCGATTTGTGCACCGAACGGCATACTTGTTATTCTGAAAAATATTCGTCTCAGACAACCACCTTTCGAATACATGTTTTACTCGGATCTCGATTAGGAAACAGTGCAACAAGTGCCAATGGAGATTGAGCCTCTGGAAAGTCATGGCGTGGAAAACATGGTTGCGTCACCGGTCTACCATTTATACGCGCGATTAAGCCGTTCAATGAAAACATCGTCGGCGAAGAAAGCGGGACGAAAAGGCGTCGAAACGAAGGATTCCCTTCCGGTGGCTGGCAAGAGAGAGAGGGAGAGAGAGAGAGAGAGAGAGAGAGAGAGAAAGAGGGTGAGAGAGAGAGAGAGGTCCGGATCCAACAAGAGGTGCCTAACGAAGAGTCTGCCGGCCGAAAGAAGCCGGGAGAAGCTCGCGTCCGGTGCACAAAATCGTTAACGCCATTATCCTCGCACGGAATTAAGACGTGAGCCAGGCGCATTGCCGGCCGCGCACATTAATCATCGGCCACGATGCCGATTCCGACCGCGGCCATTGTACCACGGCCACTTTCAATGCCGTGTGATTATCTGCCTGCGCAACGCTTTACATTCTGACTCTCGTGCGCGCGCGGTCGCATTTCGGGTCGGGAGTCGAAATTAGTTCCTCCGGCTTGTGCATTCGCGACTTGGAATGGAAAGATTGGATTCTTGGAGCGTTTGCCGGCGGTACGGAAAGATCGTTATGGAATAAGACGGTGAACAGTGGCCTTAAACCGATTGAAATTCAGAAGGAGACACGCGGTAGCCTATAGAAAAGTAGAAGCATTTGTCTGAATCTACACTGTGCGCAGTGGGAAAGGGTAAAATGTACTGTCCACTTCTTCCCTTAATCTTCGCGGAATCTAGTGGATAAATAAATTTGAAAAAAATCAGTGCTACATCTTGTACATCACAACTGATAGGAAAGTATAATATGCCATTGGTCGAATAATGGAGGGTTCTTTGGCATCATCCAACCCTTAGATAAATTTTAAGTAACACCTTCTAAGTGGTTTATAAATGAGTATCAATAACATGACAGTTTCTGTCACAATTATTCCGCTATAATACGATAGGGCAGTCGAAGTTGCGGAATTTTTGAGGCTCATTGGGTCCGGAGGTCGGAAGGTTTCGTTTTCGTTCGAGGGAGAGGTATCGTACGGCGCGTCGTGTTATTATCGGCGCGAATCGGTCGTCAAAGTAAGCGTGCGCGATTGCACAACGGAGAGCAGCAGGTGGCGAGTTGTAACAGATCGTAAAGCCACGCCGAGCTCGGCCGACGAGAGCAAGGATCGAACCTGCATGAGATTGGCCGATCGCTGAAATCATCGTTGCTCGCTGTCGGGAAATTGTCGATTTAATATCTGCGGCCCGAGCTCGCTTACAGCGTAACTATGCACTAAATTACAACCCCACGCCGCTTATCAATTATAACGATAACTTTGGTGCATATAAAATTCCCAAACTGTCGAATAGGTATCAATTCTAATTTCACCTATATATTAAATGCAAATCGAATAAGTGACGACCGTACACAAACATGACTTTATGACCCGACTCATTTGAATAAATCATCGGAATCAAATTTTACCTTACCCCCCCAGAACAGATTCGGATAAATGACAACATTACACAGATCTGATTTTATCTCCCAAACTCTTTCGAATAAGTCATCAGAATCAAATCTTAACTTACGCTCCCAGATGCGATTAAATTTTAACTTTACAGGCATCGAGGCAGAATGATACTTCAGTGGCCAAAATCAACTTTCGGACCTTGCCGCTCCGAATCCGATCCGAAGTCGACTTTCTACGCCTATCAGCCGGTGAAACAAGGATCCCTATCGTAGAGTAGGCTGGATAAAAAGCGTACAAAGATCACCTTTCATCGGCTTCCGCCGTCGAAATCGCGAGATTACGGCCGATAACGGTCGCTACTAGATCATCGGACTCGATCGAGAAGTCTCCCATCGATTTCTCATCGATCTCTCGGGCCTCCTCGGATGGTAGTCAAAGGGAGCCGCTGGCCGGTCTTATCTGACTCGGGGGGGTCAAAACGTCCCGGGATAGCCCTCAAACGAGACTCCCAGAGGCGAACAATGACGGACTATACGGAATGCACGGACTATACCGGCGGCCACCGTGCGCCATTGTTCTTTGTTGCGGACGGCCGAGTGCAGAATGAGGGGTAGGCGAAGAGGGGTGGGGAGATCAGACTATGAAGGGGAAGAGGTGCGGACGGGGAAACAACTGGCTGACAATAGAAACGAGAGTTAATAATGGAACTGCTGCCGATTTCCGTACGATTTATTCATTGATCGCGTGTCAATGGTTTAGGATATGCGATCGTTCTAGGTAAAGTTTTTAAACAATATTTGACGCGTGAAAAGTCGGAGGAATCCTTGTTAAATGCAATTAAGAAAGTCGTTTATATTTTGAAGCGGTGTAAGACCATTCTTGAAAGAATGAGATATTACATTAACCCATCAGCTACCGCGATCCCCATTTGAGAATTTTCGAATTTATAATATACATATAATTATACTGTTACACATCTTTTTGTCCATGTATATGTATCTTATCCAGGCAAACGTTTAAAAAAAATTTGGCAGTTAATGGTTTACTAAGAAGTTTGCACTAAATCACAAATTATGTGATATTTCAAAATGAATGATCCAATATTACGAACAAAAAGCAATGTTACCTATGATCGAACAGTTGTCAAACGACACTATCCTCACCCGTCGTAGCGAGTCATCGAAGAAATCCTAACTTTTCAACTGCCAGGCAGCGATGACAGTCTGCGCAAACGTTAAACATTCGGCCGACAAATTCCGGAGCGAAAGAAACTTTTTGCGGAACAAATCACGTCTACGTGACAGGGTGCGCATTAAGCCGGCCGTATTAGTCGAGCTCTCGCGCATTATACGCAAATCTCGGTAACTTCCCCGAAAACTCAATATACCCGGCATTAAGCGTCAAATTATCTTGCGCGCCGGTAGCTTCTACTCCCATAAAAAAAAAAGGAAGGAAACGAAAAAAAAAGAAGGAGTCCTGAGCCCTCGACCGTTTCCCTCGAGCCACGAAAGTCACGAATCGTTAGTCGGTGGAAAAAGACGAAAAAGGGTAGCGCGACACGTTCTAGACGCGCGCGTAGCTCAACTTTTTGGAGGCCCCCATTACAAAGCCCCCCCCCCCCCCCCCCTCGCCCCGCCACCCATAACAATCTTCCAATCGTCCACGTCAATTTCGCGGCCGCAGACCTGTTCTTATCCCGCCGACTTTGTTGCAGCTCCGCGCATTTATTCCGCCTCCGGTCTTTTTGTCTATGTCATTACGGCGCTTTGCTCCAATTTCCGGAGGCCTAGGGGGGAGAGGGTGGGGGTAGGAAAGTGGGTCATCTTCCGTGCCCCCCGGCATCGTAAATCGTACGAGAGAACGGTTGACGGAACTGCGACAGTCATCGCTCGAGACGCGAAGAGAGCCGATTTTTCGAGGAAGTGGGCTTCAGGACGGTCAATTTGTTTCGTTTGTGGGAAATGTTGGGTAATGCTTTTTTGGGACTTTGACATCGTAACGAACGTAGCGTGACGTGATAATAGCTTCATGCCATTGTTTCACAGCATAATTTTTGGCTACGATTCAAGATTTCAGAATTTCTTCTATTTTATTCATATTCATTCGCTTATTTACAGAGTACATTTTTCTAGAGACAAGATTTATTCTCAAGATAGTGTATCGGTATTAAAACAATCCGCTGTCACTGGACAATGGCGGCACTTTAAATTAGCGCCTAAAATACATTGTAGTTACCAAATGTAAAACTAAACGCAGTAAAAGTGATGTAAATCTAACGTTTGAAAGTTTAATTTCCCACAACTTCCACCCGTATCAAGAACGAATTACTCAAACGACTACGCCGAATGACTAACCAAGGAATACGATCTATCGTATATAAATTCCAGAAGTTCTCATCGATCTCAAACTCTCTAAGTAACAGATCTACATCGAACCGAAAGTTTCGTCGGACGTGCACGTTACGAACGTGCGACGAGCGTTGGTAAGGGATGGTAAGAAGGTCTCGGAATGATCGTTGCGTGCGAGGGCCGAGGAAAAAATCACGCCTTTCCCGAAAATCCGGTGCCAGTCCGGGTGGTGGTCGTGTCCGCACGAGACAATTTCCCAGAATGCGCGATCGGCAAATTGCTCGGAAACGAAATCGGTGCTCGGCCGATGCCGGCTAAGGGACGACAAGGTGGGGCAGGGAGGGGGGACGGGGGGCGGGGGGCGGGGAGGGGGAAGAAATCGGGCAAAAAGGTGGAAACGTCGCCCCGGTCGTAATGACACACGGGATACGTTCAATTATAGTGCGGTGCATCGCGTGTGCACGTCTAATGTGTCGCTACTATACACGTACGTGTCGTACACCTTCATGCCTTCCGCACTATGCGTGATCATTCCGCCTCTTACCTCCGACGTCCCGACCAGCCGCTTGTTTACCTTCTTTATAGATTTCTCTTTTTTACCCTTTCGGCGATTGCCGTTGTCCATCCGACTCTTGCTTTCCGTAATTCCGACTCTCTCGCGGTGATATTTGCGCGCTCGTGTTGGCCTCTTTTCGACTTTTGCCAGTGCCGTGTTCCAGTTTCGACGTGCACTCGGACATATCGCGGTGGAAGGAGGATTTTTTTTTTGGGGTTATTTTTACGTTTTTCGGACGTGGTCGTAGAGTGAAACTGTTAAGAAGGATGACTGTTAAAGTTATTGTTAGATTATTGATAATTGAGGCCGGTCTACTGTCTTGCTTTTGCAATCGATGTAGTAGATATTTCTACAACAGCTTCTGCATAAGAATTCTGGCAATTCTTTTATACTCGTTAGATATAGGATTAACCCATTAGCTGCCAAGATCCCCGTTTGGGGAGTTTGGAATTAATATAATTATATTGTCACACAATCTTTTGTACGTGTATACTTCTCCGGCAGAAAAAGAAAATTTGACAGTTAATGGGTTAAGTGAAGTTTAAGAAGTGCAACGAATAACATCTCAGAAAAAAAACGCATCTGAATTGTATCGCCCTGGCAAAAAAAATAAATAAAAATTTGTCAGTCAATGGGTTAAGTAATATTTAAGTGCAACAAATAGCATCTCAGAAAAAAACGCATTCGATTTGTATCGCTTATTTTCATTAATTAGAACCAATATTCCATCTATCGAGGTAAATGATCTAATACTGTGAATTAAACTACTGTTCGAACAATGTAACCTTAACACTTAATCGGACCACACACCCCTCCATTCATCGAAAAGTCTTCATTCACTCTCGCGAGTCACGTACTTCCTCGCGACGCTCGTCCGATCCACTGCAGTCTTCACAAAAAAAAAAAATCCGTTTTCCGTCGATCGGAAGGACGTGTCTTTTTACCAGGACGCGTTAGGCGTCACTTTGCTCCTTGTTTTCGCGGAAGACTCGCTCGCCATGCGAGGAATCGAGTAAACGAGCGTTAGCCGCGATTGTGTTCGATCGGAATGTTCTGTTTATGGACCGAGTGCCATTCTAGATGCAGCTTCTCCTTCTTTTTCTCTCTCTCTCTCTCTCTCTCTCTCTATCTTTCTTTCTCTCTCATTCACTTTTGTGCATGCAAATGCGAAAGGAGAGTTAGGCGGAAGTTCGCCGACGTCGGCGGGACATTCCTACGGGTTGTCTCAATTGTTGGGCTAAGCGCGAGCGCGAGCGCAATCGGGAGAAAGCCATGGCAAAATGAAGACAAAAGGAGCAGCGGCCCCGTCTAGACAATGTGGCACTTACAATGCAGGAAAGTGGCGGCGGATTTTAATTGTTGCGCCGCTCCCGTGTCCGCCGATTAATCTCCGGCCGGTTAATGGAATAATTTATGCGCTCTCGGCCGGCGATAGGCTGGATTAAGGATCGTTTATGATACTTTGTTGAGAGTGGGATATGTATCGCGATCTGAGCGGTATCAGTTTTCTTAATTCGTGGATGAGTGGGTTTCATAATGTGTAATTGTAATTTGTGATGGTGGGAAATTAATGGAATGACTACATTGTACTGGAGTGCAGACGGATTGTGAATGAAATTAAATTCTGTGGGTTCGGCCAAATTGATTGAGTGTTATACCGTTGTAATGTAATTATGCATTTTGAATGTAGTATGTTGAAACTATAAAATTCGATTTTACGAAAATTTGAATTCCGCAAGAAGTTAATTTCTGTATGAGCATATTTAGGAATATAAAAGTACAATGGAAAGCGATAATACCTATTAAAATATAATTTATACTGGAATGTAGGCGACGCGTAGAAAACGAAAAATCTGTGATAGGTTTTCAAAAATTAAAAGTGTACGGTATCAACTATCCCTGTCTATTGCTCATATGTTGACATTGCATAAGTGCACGCATGTCACATACGTATATCTTCACTCTTTTGAGCATCCTTTGGTAATGGATTATTTTAAAAAGTAGTCGCCCATCTCCGAACATTATCCCTATCAAAATTCACATTTAACTCCTACCATTATCTCAATTAACGCTTCACATCGTGACCGTCGAAATTCGGAGAAATCCATCCGCGCCGACAAAGTCGTGGAAGTTAAGTTGTACGGGAAGAAAGATGAATGAAGAAGGCGGTGGCAAAGACGGTAGGACAGCGATCACTTTCGACCGATCGGAAAGTCCACGGACGCTGGAAGGATCACGAAAGAATTCGCCGAGTAATATGTTCGAGCCTCCGAACGGACGCTGTCATCCTCCTCTACCTTGGCAGTAGTCCTTCGATTTATATCTTCCCCCGGTTAAACGTTTCGCTTCCAAATTATCACGTTCCCAAATCTGACCTTACCGTTATGACTCAATATCATACACTCCTTTCACGTACTATTGACTTTCGCAACATGTACCTTATTACTGTTCATCTTCTTACATCAGACCTATCCATCAGTCTCTCATCACCTTCGTCCTTACCATACCCCCACCCTTATTTTCTTCAACTCCACTATCATCCTCACCACCCAGCGATCTCAACAAATTCATAAATATCCCACCGTTATGACTTAATATCATACAATCCTTTTACGTACAATATACCATTGACTTTCGCACATGCATCTTATTATTTTTCACCTTCTTACATCAGACTTGTACATTACTATCTCATCACTTTCGTCCTTACCTTACCCCGCAACCTTCTCCAACTCTCCTATCATTCAGTCCTCACTACCCAGCGATACAAATTCATAAATATCCCAATATCCCGTCCTCTCGATACCTCTATTTATCACTCCCCCCCCCCCCCCCCCTTCCCAAGCCATCCCGAGCGACCGTCAGCTTCCACCGTCCGCCCGGCGTCCGTTTTATAAGGGTTTGACGTCTGGCCACGTCGGTAAACGGCAAGTAAGCAGGTAGTCCGCCGACACCGACGTCGCCGTGTGTCCTCTCACCTCCTTTCGTGTCACCACGGCTGCAGTCGACGTATTAAAAGGCAGTTTAAGGATGACTGGACGATGACTCATGACGCTTCTGCCATCCGAACGAACGTCGGCGGGTCCTCTCTCTCTGTCAGGTCGTCTCTCTCAAGGATAGCAATCCTCTCCTTTCCTCTTCCTCCCCCCCCCCCCCTCCCTCCTCCCTCCTCCTACCCACCAATCCGCCTCCTAGCCCCTCAGTCCGCTTTCCTCGCCGTCAGGGACGCGGGGGACCCGTTGACATCGCAACGATTGCCAGTCATCCTGCGGCAGGACCTGAGATGACGAGGCGATAGCGATTCTTTGCCACGAAACGTTTTCGAACTGCCGTGGGAGAGAAGCTCGCGGAAGCTCTCTTCGGACTCTCTTCGTCGAATGATTGTGTGCGTTCCCGGGCCGGACGGTTCTCGGCGGATTCTGGCCGCTCGCTTCTTCATTTATCATGCCTGCGCTTCGGCGATGTGATATGGTTTCTCGGGTTTTCGTCTCGGTGCTCGGGTCAGGTCGGTGCGTGGGCGGTGGTGGACCGTTTTTTGGCTGACTGCGTGGAAGCGGAGTAGAGAAGTCATGTGTCGCAGGATATTTATGGTGGGTTCGTCCAATTTTGTTGGGTAATCTAAGTACGATTCTTCAAGTTTCATTCGACTCGACGTAAAGTTAACGAAAAAGTATCAGTTCTTAGCTCTTGTAAATTCTGATCGGAATCTGGTAGTCTCAGAAATCAAATTTTTGGTTGTAAGTTGAACTGACATTGTTTGCTGGTGTTGTTTGATGATTTTTTGTTTGGCTGCCTGGAAGCCGAGTAGAGAAGTCATGTGTCGCAGGATATTTATGGTGGGTTCGTCCAATTTTGTTGGGTAATCTAAGTACGATTCTACAAGTTTCTTTCGATTCGACGTAAAGTAAACTTAAGAGTATCAGTTCTTAGCTCTTGTAAATTCTGATCGGAATCTGGTAGTCTCAGAAACCAAATGTTTGGTTGTAAGTTGAATTGACATTGTTTGCTGGTGTTGTTTGATGATTTTTTGTTTGGCTGCCTGGAAGCAGAGTACAGAAGTCTGTCGCAGGATATTCATGTAGGATTTGCCTAATTGTGCTGGGTATTCTGATTACGATTCTTTAAGTTTTCGTCAGCTTGACGTAAAGTCAACTTGAATGTATCCGTTCTTAACTTTTGTAAATTCCGATCGGAATCAGGTAATGTCAGTAAACAAATTTTTGGTTCTCAGTTGAATTGAAGTTGTTTATTGGTGTTGTTTGACTATTTATTGTTTGGCTGCCTGAAACTAGAGTGGAGAAGTCGTCTGTCGCAGCATATTTATCTTAGATTCGTCTACTTTCGCCGTGCACTCTAATTACGATTAGGTATTCGATGGTTATTCTCCTACTTTTCTTCAACTCGACGAAAAGATAACTATTATCTGAAAAGTATCCTTTCTCGCCGAGTCTAACGAGTCCTGCTCGAAACCTGGTAACGGCATCAATTACTTTCTTCAAACATCTCATTCCAATTATTCAATATTCATCCTTAAACCGCTTTCGTCAAACTTTTGCATAAACAGCAGATAACGATCGCGACTTCGGTAGTTTCACTTTTCAGCTTGACATCGAGTTAACGGTTTCGCTTCGATCCGCTCTTAATCCTTTCGAGCGCTGCCCTAAAACATCCGGAATGTGCCAATGGGAGTAACGAATTCTGATTGGTGCCTGATCGAGGCAACAATTAGTCCGTCGAACGTCTGGTCACTCGCGTTCACACGCCTCGAGATCCTTTCCCAAGAAACGTCGATATCTCGAAAGACGAGCCTTCCGAAGATGGCGATTGTCTCCGGCCGAGTCCAATGGGGGATGGAAGGGGTAGAATGTTGAATTGTCGGTGAGAGGTGCCTGACCCGCTTTACCGCATCGGGCACGTACTCAACCTCTAACGAAGAGAGATTAAACTGTAAGGAGGGCTTGAGCATGATCGATGCGTAGGTCGATCATGTCGACGAATCGCAGAGAACCGGAGTCGCAGGTGGAAATAGGGGAAAGCGGGGAATGGCCGATTCGGTAGTGTGTGACATAATCGTATTACAGAAATGGACGGAGTTACAGTAATGTTTTTCTTATGTTGATCTGTGGAAATGTTTACGCTGATTTGGTTACGAGACTCTGCTGTTATAACACATATGTTGTTCTTATTTCTAACACGTTTTACTATTTTAGTACCACATTGCCGTACAAATGTAAACATATTGATTTTACTTCGTCATCATATTTAAATTAAAGGCGGTTATGCCGGTAATAAATTATTATTATTATTACAACATTTTAACACCTCTAACTGTTCCAAATTTTTAATGACTGACTGACAGACCTGTTCTGCAAAATACAGCTACAAAATAATTCTCTCCCTATTACAATAACCTCTTCAATAAATCTCAAAATCTTCAAAATTTTGCAAAAAAAAAAAGAAGTATCAATTGCAGCTCTCTCAAAACATTCCCCATCCATGCCACCCGCCAATCGACCGCATCGAAAAGTCCACAGAACTCGCCCCATCCCGCCCCGATCCAAGAACTGACCTTACCATTTCCCAGGTACGCGTCGCGTCCCATCAATCACATGCCCAGCGTCGAGTTCGCAGAAATCAAACAGCCGGGGGCGGCACGCGCGCGACAATAACGCGAAATTCGATCGTGGCTTTCCTCATACCCATAAATAATCGCCACGTGAGCGCGTTATTTGCCTACCGGACGCGCCGAGCGAGTCAGCGGCTCGCAGAAGGAAGCGTACGGTAGACGGGACTGGAATACAGGAGGGGAATGGAAGGGGGTGGGGGTAAGCTAAGAAGAAGCGAGGAGGGAGAATTCGAGAGAGAATCGTTCTCTCTCCCTGGGATCGTTTAAACCATGCCCGTTTCTGCATCCTGCCATCAATATTAACCGTCGAACACTCTCGGCTAGGATCTCCTATGGGCACCAACACCGACGCAGGCTCCCGAGTACGTTCACGCGGGGAGTCGTCTGTGTGGCCGGTCTAAGCCCCCTGTCAGCAGTCCTCGCAAAGAGGAATATTTAGTGATAGTCGCCCGGAGCAAGAGCAACGGACGTTAACTAATACGCGAGCCGAACGGTGGGACACAGTGACGTATGGGCCTCGGTAAATAAACTATTAATATTATGGTAACGTCACGCATTCCTATCCATATTGGCTTCGGCGAGCCGCATCGCGAACGTTGGCGCCTCCAACCCTCGACTGGATGAGCTGGAGGGGAGTAGGGAGGTGGTGGATGTTCGGTAGGTGTGTCGGTGGACGATGTAAAATCGAGTGTTTATACAGGGTGACCGGATTATCGGGCCGCGAGGCTTCGTTGGGACGAGAAGGATTTTTGGGGTGGGGGTGGTCTTGGGAGATATTGGGGTGCAGGTGTATTTTGGAACTGCAGGTCGATGATGAGAGTTTGACGGCGGATTTGGAAGAATCTGTTTCAATTAGCGAATGTGGCGTATGTGCGGTGAATGGCGGGAGGTTGGAAGTAATTTCCGTTGCACGTTGGGTGAAGAAATTGTGGATCTATGTAGAATTTGTTGACTTCGCCGCTCTCTTGTACCCACCCTATCCTGTATGAAAATTTGAATACGTCAGTTGAATTCAGATCTTTGCATTAACAGAATCCTGATACTTAAACTGATACCTCATCTCTCCTAATTATTAGAATAATATATCCCAATCTCAAGTGGAAATCATACACAGAGAATTACTGTAAACTAAAAATCATTGAACCTACCCCTCCAAACAGTAAAGAAATCCAAGGAAACCCTATAACACCGTGAAACGGTGCAAAAATCGGTAGAGTGACGCCGAAAGCGTCGATACCACATCCGATCCGAAAACTGCGGGGCCACTCATTTCAATCCACCCCGTATATCCGCGCGCTGATCGAGGCACGGGGGAGCGAAATGAAGAAGAGGCGACGCCGGGAGAGAAGAGGGCGCCGAAGAATGAGCAAGGTGAGCTCGAGCGCCGAAGATTTACAAGCCGAAGAACAAATACGTAAATTACGGTCGCCGAGCTAATGGCCACGAGTACTAAACCGCCCGATCCAGTTAAACGTCCTGGCGAAAGGACGCCGGGTAGAATGTCGGACGGAATCGGCCGTGCATCTGTTCGCTGCCACGACGAAAGCCGGCCAGCGTTGCCCGTTGGCTAACGGAACTTGGCCAGCATTTTTGCTAATCCGGAGTTGCGGGACGATCGAAGGAACGCGCTTGCCGGACTGTCAACTTCGATCGTCGGCGCGAAAGTCTGACGTTTGCGCGCGGGCTCGATAAACGGAACCCGATTCCAGACACGTACAAGCACCGCCGAAGACTCGGATGAAGCGTGCAACTGTCGTTATCGTTGTCACAGCTGAGGGAGGCAGTGAGAGAGAACGATATGATCCGTTCAGTGGACAAATCGATTCACTCCACCGGTCACATAAAAATTATAACACTACTGACGATTATTTTTTGGCTGTTCCTTCTTATTAATTTTATATACCGTTAGATGAAAGCTATATCTGTATTTATGCATTCTAGAATATAATATTTGAATTTATATTATAAAGGGAATTTTTTAAAATTATGTACATTATTTCATCGCATTTCCCAACTTTTTGTTTTATGGTGTTAATCGATTTGTGTACTCAACGGCTCTTATATGGACCGTTCATTTTAAAAGTGATGTAAGCCCATATTTGAAAAAGAACTAGATATCATTTAATTTATGATTAACTACTTATGTGATATTTTATTATTTGTTAAATGGACTTAACCACTTTCAAAATTAAATATTTGATATGTATTAAAATATTTAAAAAAAATGAGATATTGTACAATTTATGATTAACGTGGTGTAAAAGGTTTATTTATGTGATATTTAATTTTCTTTAAAATTGACTTACACCGCTTTCAAAATATCAATATATGGAATGATTATTCTGACTTAAATTACTTTTGTGATGGTCGGCGGAATATGAGCTGTATTTGCAGGAGCTTCGTTACTGAATATTTATCGGAAGAAAGCGGAGCGTTACAATGATTAATTAAACAAAATTCTTTATCATCCCCTCAGATTCCGAGTTCATCCAGCGTTCGACGTCCGCAAAGCGATGGTATTATGTAAAGCGACGTATTAACTTTCATAGAAATCGAAAGTTCATTCCGTCGAAGAGATTGCCAATTCCTTTTCCCTCATTCTCATTCTTGTTTCTCTCATTTGGCATCCCAACCCTCTCTCTAAGCAAACAACTCGCACCGCGCCGTCGGCTATCCGCCAAAAATTATTTCAATTTACTATCCTACTCCCCCCACCCCCTCTACTCAACCCCTGATCCCGCTCCCCCCTCCATCTCATTTCTCTTTCTACCTTCGCAAACGACCATATCTCACCTTAGACCTCGATAGATTTACTCTCCTTTTTTTCACGACTCATCCCTCCTCGTTCCATTTATTTTTCTCCCCCCCCCCCCCCCCACCCCTACCTCGCTCTCTGTCTTTCCCGCCGCCGAAGCCGTCCGGTTCGTCTCTCGGAGAGTGGAAGTGAACTTTCGGAGCCCGAGCAAACGAAAGGACGAAGTGATTTACGGAGACACGTCTATTACTAACGCATAATGCTACGGCAACGAATGCCACGCTTTGAATACTTTATCGTTCAGCGAACGTCGATGTAAATCTGCTGCGGCGCGCGTTCCGCGGCCATTGTTGACATACGGTGATTCACATGTTTCGCTTCGGCCAGGCGATTATATATTATTTCGAACGCGAGGATTTCGGAGTAAATTGCGATCCGCGAAAAACCTTGGAATGATTCGGTAATTTTTGCTCGGCGCTGTCCGTTCGAAATGAACAGGAGCAAGTTGAGCGTTGATATGTGCGAGTGACAGAATGGTATTTTCGGGAAATTCTAAACTTTACTTTTCCGCTTGAAACTTCCGGCGAAGATGTAGCCTCAATCGAAACGAAAAATGGTGCGTATATTATATGTATGTATAAAATTGGTATGCATCGTTAGTTCCAACTTCATATCGATTTGGACAAAGGTCCAAAGAACCGTGCAATCACATGTACATCCGCAAAGCTATATATCGAAATGCAATTGAGCGATACGTTAACGTTAACACCGACAACGATAATTGAGTCGAATGCGCCGCGAATGGCTGGATGAAAGATCGGAAATTAATTTGAGATCCAGCTGCGAAGTAACCGACGTCGGATCCTTATTCGCAGATTCGCAGGCTCGCGAATGTTGACGAGAAAGAGTCGGCGGTAGGAAAAGGGAGGATGACAGTGCGTAGAATTTCGTAGGCGCTCACATTAGAGACGCACGGTCTGTTTCGAATAACTTCTGGCGCTGGCGCCTTGACGCATGAATAACTAACCTCCGCCCTCCCTCTCGAGTGTGCGTGGGTGGCGTCGAATTTTTTGCATCGCCGCCCGGCATCGGCCCCTGGAAACTGTGAGCCCAGTAGTAATTATTGCTCTGCCCTTCGCGCCGCTTCTTCCGTCTCTCCTTCCTTCTCTCTCTCTCTCTCTCTCATTCTCTCTCACTCTCTCTCACTCTCTCTCACACTCTCTCACACTCTCTTCTTCCCACTCCATTCGATCCTCCACCTCATTCTACCACTTCTCTAACGCCGTCATCTGTGGTTCTTTGTCTGGACCGGTCGGACCTTCAGTCCTTTCGATTCGGCAAGCAGGATGTGCGAAGTTCGATCGTTCGACAATTGGACATCTTTTCGAGATCTTCGAGGGCGGCGGAATGAAGATCAGGTGCCCCCTATTAGTCGCCTTTTACGACAAGCAGGGGATACTGAGGGTGTATTCTATCCCCCCACCCTCAGGGGGAGGTTATCAATATTTGAAAGTCTAATCCTTTCAACGCTTATGCGCAGCATGCGCAATGAATTGATATAAAATGCAAAAACGTCGGATATTTATTGCCGCACAATCTATGTCCTGTCCAAGGAAATAAGGATAAAATAATTTATCAGAATTTTCATACCTTTCTTAGGCGATAAATTCATTCCCAGCAGAGTGCATGAAAATTGTTACAACCTACTCCGTCCACGCAAACCTAACAGTTACACGTCACTGCTACCACCACTGCCCTGTTTTCATTTATCCTCAAGGAAATCTTCGGAAGACTTCCGGTCACCCCTCTGTACCAGTACAAAGCACGTATTTTCCTTGATTACGTATAATTTATAAATTACAAGCGACATCCACCCGAAACTTACGAAGCGCAATTGGAAGCGAGAAAGTGACTTTCTCGGGGACACTATTGTTCCCTCGCCTCCCATTACCGTTTCGTCACCCTGTCCCCCACACCCTTCCGCCCTGCCGACGAGTGCGCACTCTTGCTTTCTCATCGATTCGCCGGCCGTCTGTCAAATCCGCCCCCGCGTCACATTGTTAACGACGGTTATTACGTCCGCCGGCGTAAACAGGGTTCGACTTCGAGCACCCTCGACTGAAGAAAACGTCGGGGCACGGGGCGTGGGGGGAGGTGAAGGAAGGGGGGAAGGAGGCGGAAGACGAGGAACAGCTACGACGATAATAACGACGGCAAATAAGGAAGAGGCAACAATGCTGCGAGCGGAATAAAAGTTTGACAAAGGCCCTGCGACGTTTTTACGCGCACGTCGTCGATGACTGACGACTTCGCGGACATCTTTCTTTTCCTTTTTTCCACCCGCCCTCACTTTTACGGGTGCCCGGACCGGTGCCGAAGGATGCTTCGGGCGTCGGGACGCTCGGATGACACTTTTTACGACCGCCGAACGCGAGAGCGTGCAATTTTGCGGCGCGGAATTATGTCTATGATTTAGCCTTGGGAGTTGATGTCGATTCTCGTGGGGCAGGGTTAGGTTGAAGTCGGTTGTGAGAGCGATGACAGTGTGTTTGGCAGGTCTGATTTGTGTGGGTATCGATTTTTTGTAATGATTCCAAATTCGAGCTATGCGGTCGTAAAGGCGAAATATGAGAATTCTGCGATTTATCTGATACCTTATGCGAACTCGGAAGCTTGAGATTGAAGTTTTGATAACGAAATTCGTTAACCCATTGACTGCCAACTACGAGATATCTCGTAGTGTTTCTCTTTTTTATTGAATAAAAATACTGTAAATGCAGTTACAATATTATATCAGTCAGTTAATATTATTATATTTCGTATAACTTTATGTCTTCTTTAGAAAAAAATAAAGCCGTGGCACCCAGAGCAAGACGCGCTTTTGCGTGACAGTCAATGGGTTCTCGATTCCGAATCGGTAGCTGCAATTTATTCCTTCATTCTAAACAAATTGACCTTATCTTAAGACAGAGATGCGAGAACTATCGCCACCTCTGACATACTCTCTGACGGATAAAGCAAATTGTCGATTCTACAAGATTGTCAACTTCGCTTATTCTCAAAATTCTAACTTCATTCGCTACCCGGTCGCCATGCGATAAACGAATCCAGATTCGCCGACGAAGGAACCCTCGAATTCGACCGTTGGCTGGAATACGATTCCGGACATAAAGCCGGCAACTTTACGATTATTCGACGTACGATTCCGCTGACGGGCTCTCTCACTTTGTGGGAAACAACGATTTTTGCGGAAAGTCAGGCGAAGCGACCGAGATGATCGAAGAACAAAACAACGCGGCTCGGAAGCGAGAGGCGACGATCGCTGCAGAACGCACGAGTTGTGAAAAAGAAAAAGCGAAGCTGGAGTAAAAGGATAGAGGATAGAAAGATCACGAAGGACAAAACGGCCGGTTTTGCTACCTGAACGCTCGGCTGCCCGTTACTCTTCACACGTCCGAACGTGAGCACGCTGAATACCGAAGTATGCCGGATATACCCGAAGTATACCGGATACTGAAGGATACCGAAGGATACTGAAATATACAGAGAGACACTGAAAGCGTAAGAAGCAACGAAAAGTGAAGCGGCGCGGAGAAGAGTCGGAAGAGTTAATGGATGAGGAGAGTTAAAAGAAGAGAAGGAAGGGGAGTGGGGGGAGGGTAAGGGGGGAAGGGATGAGTGCCGCTCGTTGATGTGTGGCCATTGTGACGGAATTTTGATAACGGCAGGCAAACGCGACGGGACATCCCGCGGGGCTACCCGCGATTCGGATGTCAGGCATAATTCTCGTAAAATCCACGGCTTTATGGTAATGTCCTACTCCCCTGATCCTGCCCAGGGCCTCGCCCGCAACGTCAGCTTCGAATTTTGTCCGTCTACGTCACGTCTCCGGGACGGAAGACTCGAAGATTCTCGTCCGCTCACGACTCCTTTGCTTCGGTTCCAGATCTCAAGCGCTGGAAATTATTTACTCGATTCTGCACCTTTCGCGATTACTGTGACAAATACCTTTTTCTATTCGATTGGCAAGAAAGTAGTTTCCGCTTTGTACGATGAAATAAAACTCATATTTTTGAAGAAAGAATAGACTTTAAGCAATATTGTATTACCTATTCACTTTGTTCCCTAATTTAAATTGACGGATATCAAATGCCAACAGGAAAATATCTGAACACTGATAGTTCATAAAAAAAAAATTACAATGATATTTAGATTTGAAAATCGAAAATTTTTTGCCAACAAAATAGTTTGATGTTTTTTTCTTACAAACGATTTAAGTAGTGGATGTATAGTGAAGAGAGTAATAAAGATTGGAAATTTTATATGGTTCGATAATTGTGCACATATGAATATTACGAATATAGATAGCTATATTTAAATTTTTTGAAGGAACATGTGACATTGGTAAGTATGTTATCAAATCTTTTCCGGAATTGTACTTTTATATAGACAATTATATTATTATCATTAACCCCCCGCTTGACATTTCCAATTCGAATAATTACGCGTTTACGAACAACGTGAAGATAGTCTGATAAGCAGATGTACGTAAAATAAAGGAGACATCTTATATATACGACACGTCAAGCGGGTAACCGTCCGTCTTTTCTTATCACGATATCCTCCGCAGTCCATCGGAAAGATTTCCCGGTAAGTGGCAGTAATTTTCACGTCGGAATCCAAGCTAGTGCGCTTTCGTAGATGAACATTACAGATAAATATTAGACAGCCCTGTCTGAAGTCTGTTTCTTCGCTTCGCGAAGAGTCGATGCTGATTTGAGAATAATGAATGTCAAAATAAATGATGTCTGTATTCTACCTAAATTTTTAATTGCACCAAATTTTACAAAGCACAACGAAGTGCTTCAGTTTCATTATATGCAAATATCACCGTGCATTCAGACAGGAAACCTAGGACGCATTACCAAATACCATCCTCCCAGGTTTAAAAATTTCAAAAACGAAATGACGCTTCCCAAAGAATATAACTCTGCCCACTCGGAGGAAGTTCGAAATTATGAATCTTCGATGTCTATTTCTTTGCTTCGCGAAGAGTCCGATGCGACTCAATCTCGTTTCATGCGATTATGCGAACGAACGCTTCTCATATGAAGCCCTGCACATGCCAGGAGGATGATTTCGCCTGTCGGCGGAATATATATCGATCCGGGCGGAGATCCTTTCGCATTTTAAAGGAACCACGCCGCGAGCGGCAGACTTTTACGTCGGATTCGCACGCGAACTCTTTCTGGGTCCCGAAATTAGCTCCCGTGGACGAGAAGAGCGCGGCTTCTGGTCTGCGGTTGACCAAATTTTCGGCCGATTCGAGAATGATTTACGAGCACCCGGAGTCTTAATATATTTAATCGATTATGAATGATGGAGATAACTTTGTCCTGTTATGGCATGTAAAATGAATACGGCGGTAACGTGCACGATTTCGCGAAATGTCTCCAGGGCGAATGCATGTCAGCGTTCTGTATTGTTGATATAAACGGCCGTTACGTTGATATATGATTATGCACGAACTGGAAGTAATGGCGTTGTGTCTTCTGAGTCCTGAAGTTCGGAACGTGACTTGTGTAACTCGGTCTCGTGATGGCATATAAAATGGACACAATTTAACCTGAAACAATTCTCATCAATAATGCGAATGTGAGTCAACATATTGTCTTCAACAGATTTTTCTTCATCACCATAAACTGTACGCTGTAATTAGATATAGGTACGTTGAGAGTAATATTCTACGCAATGGTTAGTGGCTTTCTACTATAATCTCAAATAAAAGGGTATAATTGGCAAAGGTTGAAATAACTACGATTCTGGAAAAGCTGATTCAGCCCGAACCCGATTACTCTGTACAATTTTACAATTAAATATTCCACGTTGATCGAGTCTCAACAATAGTGTCGTACGCAAAAGTGTAGTCAGCGGCAGCGTAGGGGCTCGAAAGAAATCTGGGAAATGTTCGATCTCGCGTTATCTTCATCTACATAATTTTTTTGTACAATCTCATACGACACCGGGCGCAGTCGTTACACCGGTTGAGCGCCGATAAGATCTACCCGGTGGCCGCGGTTACACGTAACACTGAAAACTCTCGACGCTCGATCTGGCGAGGATCTAAGCCTCACGGCAGCAGGATCATGCCTCCATCTTTATCATCGTCCATCTTTATCATCCTCAACTCGCGACGCGCCGCGGGATGTCGAGGACGCACTCTTTATTGCTCCGATCCCTTCCCCACCATCCCCACCCTCCCTTTCCCCACCTTTCTAAGCGTTCACTTCGAAAAAAACAGCACGGCTGACGCCAAACCTTCTCACGCCGAGTTTTCTCCATTTTCTCAGCGCTGAGTCAATGATCCTTACGATACTATAGGTTATGTTGTTGCATCGATTTTTTATTGATGAACAACTTTGCTTTTGTGGAATCTTTATTTTGAATACATTTGCAGAGACACGATTTAATGATTACTGTACTTTTAGTAAGATCAGTAAATAATACAAATTGTAATATTCATACTAAAGCGACTTCTTCCTTTAGATTTAGTAAGATACATATTTATCCCTTATGTCAGTAACCGGGTAGCCACCTTAATACAATTTGCGAACAATTTTTTCTTTTAAATTAAAATTTTCCAAAACCCCTCAGATCGTCGCAAATTGAGCCATCTTAAGCAGATTCTCTTTTCCAGATTTTCTTTCCTGTGGCAGAATCCGGTAATGTTTTCAACTTAAGCTGGCTATCCGGGTAACCGGGTCATTGACATAAGGGTTAAAACGAAACGAAATTCGATGCGCTATTTTATTCAGATTAATTAGTAAAACGCTCATCGTGTCAATTGAACATAATCAATCATGATAACAGATACGATTGATTCCGAAGGATATCGAGGCAAGCCGAGATTCGCAGATGCTGGACCACCAGTGTGTCCCTTGCGCCTTTTTTTTTGCCACATTCAAAGGGCCACCCAATCGACATCGAGGAGGCGGCAGGCGGAAAAATGGTGGCCCGATTAAAAGGACGGCTTAGATCTCGCACACGAGAGCGGCGAGGTCATTGATAAATAGCCCCGCTTCTTTCCGCTTTGCAAAAAGCTCACTAGCGCCACGGCTCATTCATGCCAACATACGAAACCATATGTGGTGCTGTACCGGCCTCGCTCTCCTTGCCGAGAGTCTTGGCCGCTGACTGAGATCGAAATAGGCGGGCGCAGATGTCGGGAGAAAGATGTGAGATGGCGAAAAAAAGAAGTGAGCGAGTGTGCGTGTGAAAGAGAGAGAGAGAGAGAGAGAGAGAGAGAGAGAGAGAGAAATTCTAAGCGCCGAGAGAAGATCGAGTTCAGCTTCCTGGCACATTTCACAGACGGTCGCTTCGCTAATTGGTGGGACGATTTTTGTTAATTGTTATTCTTCCATCAGTTGGGTTGGCAAGAAAATATTTTCGATTTTTCGGGACATAGATAGCGTTGTAACTTTATTTGAAGAACTTTCGTCAGGGTTACAATAGTTTACTTTTGGAATTTGATTCTAGTTGCATTCAACGTACGGAACGAAATGGAAAATACGTCATTGACAGTTTATTCTTCGTATGGAAATATGAGTTTTTATTTCACTCCATAAAACCGAACATTTTTTCCTGCTAACGTAAATATAGATAACATATGAATACATTTCTATCTATTAGAATTGATGAAAATGGAAAACAATTAATCATCTACACAAATCCCGAAACTCTAACAAATATTAGAGAAAATAAAATGTTGCACGAGAGAAAAGTAATTTTCGCTGCTCAATAGTTCGAATGTCAAGCATGGTCCCATTATTAACTGAGGCTCAGAATCCACCCTTATCTCCGTACAAATTTCGAATCTCCCCCCCATCTCAAGCTCTCCGCCAATCAAAGCGACTCTCATCAGACATTATTCCACCACTGCCATTTGCCTTGTTTGACGATCGTAGCTGTTAACGTTCGTGTCCGCAGGCTCTCTGCTCGCCCTTAAAAACGACCAGCAAACCTGGTGGGACCCAGAGGGGGTTGAGGGGATGGGAGACGAGCGAAAGAGGTGGGTGCGGGGGTAGGGAGTGCTGGGGGGTGGGGGGAGGGGGGTGGTAGAAACGCGAGAGCCAAAGAAGCCACGGACGCGGGGGCCTAAATCAATGGAGCGGAAAGGTGAAATTAAATAAGCAGTAAAATGTATCGTAAAGTCCGGGATGCGCGGCAAAAAATCGGTCGCGCATACAAGTCGTTAGGACAGGCTTTATAACTCGCCCGAATGCATTTTAATTATCAGCCTCTCGTCGATGCCCCGCTCCTCTCTTTTTGAAGTGTTACGAACTGCGGCCCAGGGGGGGGGGGGGAGGGGAAGGAATTCCTCGCGGGATGTGTCTATTAACAACCGCGCGAACGCTCTCGGGATGTCGAATTATCTTCGGGGAATTTGTAAGTGGTGGAGGGGATGAGCTGAATTTGGTGAGAAAATTGTGACTGAGTTAGTAAAGAGGACAGTATTGAATTTGACAAAGTTGGTCCATTAGCTGTACGAACTCTATAACTTATCCGACCAAAAATGAAAGAAATAAATTTGGCATTTAATGAGTTAATCAATGTCGGCATTAATTGTGTAAACACTACCGAGAATATGACATTAGAAAATCTGGGAAGAAAACGTTTTCGATCAAATTAATTGCTATTGTCAAGTCAATGTCAGTTAACTGTGAATAAAGATGTGAGGGCAGATTACTATTGGAAGTTACAGCGAAAGTAGAAGCAATGAGATATTCGATGAATACGGAAGTTTGTAAGATACATGTATCAATTACGTAAAACTTTGAATGCTCGATGAATAACTGAAGACCAGAGCCGACCGCGTCTGAATAAACACATCAATGACCGGCAGAAGTTGACAGCAGCCAGTTTCCCGATGCGCATGGCAATGAGCCACGCTTCACGCGTCCCACCTACGCAAACATCGGCCCTGACACCCTTTATTTTTGGAGCCGACTTTGTCATCAATCGCGCCGACGAGTCGTTATCACCGATAACGCGACCCTCGTTACCGTCTGTTACTTTTAGATACCGAGGGTGAGTTTGTCAGGGGCTGCTAGACATTACGATGCGACGCCTCGAAAGATTCGAGCCCAAAGAATTACAGCGGGACGCCGACAAAATTACACATCGTTCGAGTCGGATGGACAAGTATTGTTAACTTACAGTGTTTCTCTGACTTTCTTTCGATTTATATGTCGCTTTACGCAGACTAACGAGACTTTTCGTATACTATGACATTATTTAACATTATGTTACACGACGTGGCAGTCAGCGTGGTAAATGTGACAGCGGAGAACTACCCTCGAACTTTTCACCGCTTGCGTTCCGCTCATACGTTGTATTACAAAAATTGCTTGTGCAGATGTTTCCTATCGGTCCGTTAATTTCCTTCCACGTTTTTAGATTCATCCTATATATTTTTACTTTGGAGTAGCGCTCCAAATGGCCGAATAAGGAGTATTGTTAAGGGAATTTCTGTGGTCGAAGTGAGAGGCAAAATAATATATACAGGGTGAACCAGAATTCGAGGGGAAAAAATTGTGGGGTGGTAGAGCACATGAATACAAGCAGTTTTTGTCAAATAATATATGGCTCATTTTTTTGTTGACAAAATTTTCATCGTAAACATTCCTCATTGGCCAAATCGGTTGTCCATTGCACTGGATGTGAGATAAGTATTTATGTCAGTTTCTGATTGGAGTAAGGTTGAATCATGTCTTGTGGTAATGGTGTTCGTAATTAAAGTGTACTGAGAATTAATTAAGTGCAGGTTGCACAAAAGAATTTAACGCAGAGTTTCCTGTTATGGGAAACAATGCTTGTAAATTAAAATTCATCGTATAAGCGGTAAGGTTGATAGACAAATAATTACTGATACAGTAATTGAATTACTTTAATGTTGAATCCTGTACGACTAGTGCGAGTCGTACGAATACCCGACAAGAACATGTTTAGTATCTGATAACAAGCTGCATAGAAAACCACAAGTCCTTTCCGCGAAATATCCAAATAGAAAAGATCAAACATAAGACAGTATATATCGTTGTACCCAACAATCAGTGAATGAAATAAAATCGACAAAATTCATTCAGGCACAGTTATATTTATATTTCGGTTGTATGGTTTCATGACGCACAGATCATGCGATTTGCACCGTAACATACATACCCGACCGAAGAAAAACACTCGACGTCCGATAGCGAGCCGCACAGAAACACAATAAGCATTTACCCGTAGAGTGTCTAATTACGGCATATCGAGCATCGTACCTCACACGTCGACTCGCCTACTTCAGAGCATGCGAATATGCAAAGTGCTACCGAGAAGTCGGGGTAGCGAGCGTCAGTCAAAAAAATGGCGGCACATAAATCGCGTACGTGAATCGCCGCGTTTCTCCCCCATTTTTTTGTTCACCCCCCCTCTCCACTATCTTCCTTGCCGTTACCGTTGCGGGGCTGGGAACTTTTTTGCTTTTGAGCGCGAGTCGTCGCGGTGAGGTTTGCATTTTAACGATAGCGGGAGCTCTGCCCGACGAGCAACACTTTTTCTGACTTCTTCTGCCGAGCTTCGCCTTGTCATTTCGCGCCTCGATTCGCGCGTCATACGCAACTGACCGCGAATAATGGGCCAGGCGAGGATTTACACCTTCGGCGGAACACGGAATTCGTATGAAAATTCCTTGCGCGCCTCAAATTACGTTCGGACGTTGAGAGTTCTTGGATTCGGCGGATGATCGCGGAAACGGATACTTTAAAGGTGTGAGAATTTTGTTACGGTCACTTTGTCGGGTATATTTATGTTAGTATATGTTTTTATTTGTATCTTAAAGTATTATTTAACGTATTATATATAAGTAAAGTATAATTTAAAGTATCATTTAAGTAATTAATTAAAATTTGATAAGATAAGAAGCTGCAAGTTATACCTACATTAGAAAGCGACACGAAGGAATTCAAATTCAATAATGAAACTGTGGCAGCGTTATCTGTACAAGAGAAAGAATGCCAAGAAGATAGAAGTGCGCGTAATAAATAGGTGCGCGTTATCAATCGAACAATATGATACTGTATATTTGCGAAAGTTTGTGCTATTTTGGTTAGTGTCATGCGTTTGTGAGAGCCAGACGATGCTGATATCTCAGAATATTGAATGTTACAATAAATGATGTCGGTATCCTACCTAGATTTTTACTCGCACCAAATTTTACAGAGCTTAACAAATCGCTTCAATTTCATTATAAGCGAATGATGTCCGAAACGGTTCACTGTGCATTCTAAGTAAACCTAGCGCGTATTACCTAACACCACCCTTCCACCTCATAAATTTGAAAATCGAAATGACGCTTCCCAAAGAATATCAAACCTTCGCCGTGGGAGGAAGTTCGAAATTATGCATCGAACCGCAGAGCTCGAAAATTGCCGACTCAAGAACGATGCGCGAACCTTGAACATTGTGGCAGACTAATTAAACAGAAATCAATTATAGCCGCGACCGCGTTCGAGGCAGACGTCCATGTCGGCCCGCCTTCTCCGCAAGCTTCAATCTTCTCGAAATCCGAGCGAATTTCGAGTAATCTCCGTATTCAAGCAGCGAGACGAGTTCAAGGGAGACACCGTTCGCGTTAAGTGGATAATGCCTCGTCTTACAGACAGAAAGAGAGAGAGAGAGAGAGAGAGAGAGAGAGAGAGAGAGAGAGAGAGAGAGAGAGAGAGAGAGAGAGAGAGAGTGAGAATCAGAGGGGGTGCGAAGTCAACATCTTTAATTTCGACTTCCAGGCCAGATTCGATGGCGGATATTATTACTTTGTTGGCGTGGCTCGCCGGGCAGCAGATGCATTTTTCAGTCTCCATTTGCAGACAATCGACGCCGTAATCACAGGTTGCGGGCCGGAAGTCGGGAGGATATTCGCGCGCTCCTGATCAGATAAACTGCGCAAAAGCCTGACCTGCCAGGCATACGATGCGCTGCTGCTCGATTCTCTATAAAGTAGTGCGGCCAGTTTTCGTTTCCTCAGCTTCGGTCGAGGAATTAGGCTTATTGGACAATATGCGAAGTTTGAATTGAGCGAAATTTTGGTTAGCGTAGGTTATGTCACTGCAGTCATGAATATACGGGAATAATGTAAATATACGATATTTTTAATTCTGAGTATGTAGAACATTAAGGATATCCACTGAAATTAGGCGTTTTTATTTATGCGAGAATAAAATTGTACTTTATAATTGAGATCAGAAAGATCTAAGAGGTTCGTAATTTGTAAAGCTCAATATAAGTAAGAGTCCAATCAATAATCTATATGAAAAATTCGCTGTCTCGCTGTTGCGATAGGAAAATTTGCAACCTGCCAATTTCATACCACACAGCAATATAAAAAATTATCATCCGAACAATTTCTACCATAGTTTTGCAATGTAATTACGATTTGCCCCGAAACAACAATCGCTACGTACACGAAGCGAAACTCAATACGATAAAGTAACCGTATCCACCTTACCCATCGAAATTCATTCGTTCGCCAGCCGAAAGGAATCAACGGCCGTTCTAACGGGTGACGAAGAGTCATCGCGAACGTATCGCCGACGTCCGCCAAAACTCCCTTTTTCATCCCGAGCGCACAATTGCAATTTGCGGACGAGATCGGCGGGTCGGCGGGATTCGAATGGCACGTAACGGGTGGAAGAGAGTCAAGGAATCGGAGAGGTAGGGGGGAGGAGGAGGGGGTGGAAGAAGAGGAGTGGAGAGGAAGGAGAGGCGGACCGAAATGAGAAAGAAGTCTCAGTCGGCTCCCGGTAGGAAAAGGCGTGCGTATTTATGTGCGGCCGCACCGTCACGTGGGTAAGGATCGTAGATTGCGGTTGGCAAGCGTGTTGGTGAATGAGGCTGACGTGGATAAATGGTAGGTTTCCCCGCGGGAGACGTAGACCGCTGATCTTCCGGGGCCCCGACAGGGCGACAGGAACATTTCAGGAAGCGCTGAAACCCGAACACTCCGACGCTTCACTTATACCCTTAACGATCCGTCTCTGTATACGAGCCCGCTCTGTGCGATCCTTGCGTCCCGGCGCTCGTAAGTCCCTGCCGTCGCGGCGGCGGCGGCCACGTAAAGTCTGGTTCCTCGCTTCGTCGGAAGAGAGCGGACTTCAGTCTGAGACTCGAGCACGATTTCGAGCGATCGGCCGACGAAATTTTCCGCACGTTTCTCGACGTGCGTCGCGTTAATTAGAAGACGGTAATTATTTTCCCGGAAAGTGGACTTCTTCGTTGGCGGATATAGAAATGTGGCTTTTTTGTAGTATGTACAGGGATATTAATGCATTTTGCGTATGTTGAGATTTTCGTCATATGCTATATGGATGAAGTAGTAAACTGTCTTATTTACAGATATTATATTTTTATTATAATTAATATTATTATCATTTATTTATATTATATTATTATTATAATTAATAATATTATTATCATTTATTTATATGTATTACTATAACGGTGCTGATGTACGTGCTTTACGTTGCCTTTTACTCCGTATTTCAATACCAGACCGCACGAAGCTTTATACCAACGTTACCTTGCGCACATAACCGAAAACTACCCCATTATACATAATCCAGCTACTTCAACAACGAATCTCTCTACCACCCCGTAAGTCACTCCCACGCTCTCCGCAGTCCAGGAAAATCACATTCCACCGCCAACGATCCCAACGAAACCTAACGGCCCCGCATCATAACCCCCATCCCCCCCCCTCCGTCCCTCGTTCACCTAATCGCCATAGTATTACACGGGAGGCTCGCATAAACCCTGACACCCACACCCTCGAGTCCCTCGGAATTTTCTGGCCGAGCGTTGGCAAACGACGGAAAGATTCGCAGTGAAAATCTCGGCATCCTGCCGGGCCGGATAGAAGTTGGCGATAAAGCGGCGGTTAGCGCGGAAATTAACCGTTATATCTTTGCACTTATTTACTCTTACGCGTAGCGTAGGAGGGAGGAGAGATAACCTGCGAGGCGAGCGGCGTATTTTACATAATGCGATCTGGCCTCAGAGAGAGAGAGAGAGAGAGAGAGAGAGAGAGAGAGAGAGAGAGAGAGAGAGGGGGGGGGGAGAGAGAATGAGGCAGTCGAGAATCCGTTAAGACCATTCTCAGCTATTCCGAGCTGCTTCTCTCTCTTATGGGCCATTCTTCGGCGCTGGCGAACGTTCCCCGTTCCAGAGCTGCTCCGAGAAAGACCTACATTCCGCAGGATGTAACGGATGGAAGAAGTGCGGGCGCGATGCGATTGTTTTAGAGGTTAGGTTCTCGCGCCGGTGGTTGGTATTGTCTCAAGATCGGGAGAGGAGGCTGGATTCGTTTAGATCCCGGTGTGAATGCTTCGTGAACTTGCGCCGGGATCGATGGGTGAGATTTCAGAATGGGAGTGGTGGATGTAAGGTGTTTTAGGTATTGTTGGGCTGGCAAGTATTTTCGGCTTTCACACCTAAGTGAGGTTGTAATCCTTTTGAAGAATTTCCGGCAGGGTTCAAATAGTAAATAAAAGTATGAGTTTCATTTCGTACTACAGAGCGGCAACTACTTTCTTGCCAGCCTAATATATTATGCCGATGGTAATAAAAGAAGTGCTAGAGCTGTAATATGCATTGAATATGTATTCCGATTTTTATAAAGTAACGTAAGTGTAAATTTATGTAGTTCCAATTCTGATTTCAGTAGACTTTTCAGTTCACGCGTTCATTTCCGCTTCAAGAATATTCGAGACATAAAGTGGCGACTCGAACTTCAAAGCTTACTGAAATAACAGAATCCCAGGTAATCGTAAATAGAACGATGAACATCATCGTTACCATCTCCGTTTCATTATTTAATGTAATAACATCGTGAAACCCCGAAGAGCGCTACCGACAACTTCGGAGTTTCGAACTTGCCGTGCAATCACATTTGCAATCTCGGCAAAGGGTTCGCTCTCGCGAGCGGAAGTGACGCATGGCGTAGAACGTTTTTAAAATTCCGCTTCTTGCTCCTCTTCTTCGTTCGGGCCAATCTTCCTGCTCTCATCATTATTGCCTTATCACGGCACCCGTGGAAGCTCATGCCTACCTGGCGGCAATCTCGTCTAACGATCATCTCACGATACCAGTATGCGCGCCATGCCAAGCAGCAACATTCTAACGCGCGAATATTCGAGCCGCAAAGTTGAACGCAATCTTCGGAGGATAGGCGATGCTCTTCTCTTCGGCGAGCAAAAATAGTCCTTCGCTTCCTTCGACCGCTTTGTTCCGGCAGATTCCTTCCCCATCCCGGCGTCTTTCTTGCCGATGGCTTCCCGGAAGTCGGGAGGAAGTGAAGAGAATTCGCGGTACGTCCGATGCAGGAATCGAGGGTTGATTGGTAGGTTCCGAGAGTAGGGCTGCTATTGATTTCGAGACTTTCCACGTTTCAGTGTGGGAACGGCGGAATGTCGGGCATCCTTCGGTGTAGGTAACATTTTTGGTGAGGTAATGAAATCCAGAGTTCTGTATCGAATATTTATTTTAATCTTGTTACAGTCCGGTAAGTGCATGAATATTCGACTGAAGTGCAATAGGATCGAAGATCATACAAAATTCGATAATTAAAAAATTTATTTTGAGATTTTCCATGTTTCAGTGTGGGAACGACGGAATGTCTGGTATCCTTCGGTGTAGGTAGGATTTTTGGTGAGGTAATGAAATCCAGAGTTCTGTATCGAAAGTTTATTTTAATCTTGTCATAGTCCGATAAGTGCATGAATATTCGACTGAAGTGCAATACGATCGAAGATCACAGAAAATTCGATAATCAAAAAATATCCAACCATTCTAGAAAATCTATCAGAGGCTACCCGTAAAATCTAAACACACCCTATTCTACCATCCAACCCCCAACCCTCCCGGCCCCATAACATTGACCTCGAATCTCACCCTCCCCTCGGTCGGAAGTGGCACCCGAGAAAAAAAGCAACCCCCCACTGGAAATTTCGACCAAAAACCTTCCGAACTCCAGCGTCCTCCGCCAGATGACTCGCATTCTCGGCCAGCCGGACTGACAGATCTTCCGAGCGCGGATGCTGGCTGGTGGGATCAGTTCCATCTCGGTTCTCCTTCTCCAGCGCCAGCCGCCCCCGTCGATGCGTCGGCGTAAATCCGACGTCGGCCAATGGGAGGCCGAGTTGGCCGCCGCCGAGCGCCACCATTGGCCGACGAGCTTCGGCTTTCTATCGAGCGGGCGTTCGAAGGCGGACGTTTGCCTGCCTGGATTATCGCGAGTTGGGGGTTAGTGTACTTTCTCCCCTCCTGGGAGAAGTCGGCCTGAGAGGACGCGAGTGGGAGGGAGAGAGAGGGAAGAGTCGCCAGACGTCGAAATAGGAGACGCTCGTCGAACAAGGACGGAGAGAGAGAGGGAGTGGGAGGGAGAGGGAAGTAGAGTGAGGTGGTCTGTGATGCAAAGGGTGCGATCGGCAGGGATGGGTGGGATGGATTTTCTAAGATAGATAAGAATGAGGAGAGGATGGAGGGGGTGGTGAAGTGGATGCGAAGGTGAATGAAGGCATAGGAAAGGGATGTTAGGTGGAGTGGGGTGTGACTGTGGATTTTTAATTGTGACGCTCCGCGTTACTTGACCGAGTGCGTGAGGATCAAAATGTAATTTCAAAATCGCTCGTAAAACTATTCAGAATTTACGTATTAGAGGTTTCTTGAAAAATTACTCGTGTCACGTTTACTATTCTGACAATAGAAGAGATACTCACAGAAACAACTTAGCAGTTACATTCCCTACAATCTTATCTAACCGAGTGCGCGAGAATGAAATTGTAATATGCCAAGTGAATGTTGCATACCTACATATTAAATGTTTCTTTCCAAATGACCGAACTCACCTTTACTATACTGACAGCAGTACAGATACTGACAAAATCAACCTACAGTTACATCCACTACAATCATACTTAACCGAGTACGCGAGAATAAAATTTTACTGTCAAGTCAATGTTATATACAGATCAGACGTTTCTTTCCAACTGATTTAATTCACCTTTACTATACTAAGAACAGTCCTGATATAAAATCAACGCAACAGTCACATCCACTACGATCCCACAAGCAAAACCCCCCAAACATCCGATTTTCAACAAGAGTAACTTACTCTAGACGACCGACCGACGGACATATATCCTCCGAACCTATCACTACCATCTTGGTAGCAGCCTCGATCGATTCGTAGAAATCGAGAGGCAAGTCCCTTCTTTCGGTAGCGCACCGTCCAATTTCGTTCCGAAAAGTCACGAAGTCCCCGCCGATAAATTCGGCCCCGATCTAACGAGCGATCGCTCGCGCTGACGTAACCGCGATCGAGGATCGACGATCGACGATCGAGTGTGCCGCAACCATCGATCGAATTCCGACAGAGAATTTTTGTCTGCGTACAGAAAAAAAATTGGCCGTTCGAATGCCGGGAAAGTCGAAGGTGGCACCCCGCGCGGTCGCACGCGCGCGCGCACAAGAGTTAACGATCGCGAGAGCTTACCGGCCTAATGGGATGGTCAGCGACTATTTTGGCGGACGGACGGATTCCCGCGGCGAGTTTGTCTTGCCGACGGATGCTCAAATATAGACGCGGGAAAGCGAATCCCGGCGAACTGGTCGATTCGACGAAGAAGCATGGGACCTCCAACTGAATCGCTCCGCGGACTGTTTTCCACCTCGTTCCGTACGTTTTCCAACTCGGGACGCCGATAATTCGGCATCAGGATCATTCGAAAGTGGGAGGGGGGCTGCACGAATATTTTACTGCTCAGCGGCAAGAGTGTAAACGTTAGCGAGTGACGTTTATTTCTGGCTAAGTCGAATGGTTGATAATGGATATTGAATGAGTTGGATTGTGCTTGGAAGACTTTCGGTGCCGATTTGGATTTCTGAATACGGAAAGTTATCGTATATCTAGTAAGGCTTAATTAACCGCTTGGTCGTAACCGCTTTCTTAATATATACTTTAAAGCGTCGTTACTCTAAGCCGTAAAATTAGCCGAATCACACATCGGGGGCCTATCTGATACAGATTACATCTGATGTTTATTAACCACCTCCGCTCAACGTATTATCCTTCCACGTGGACGTATCGCTCGATACCAAGAAGGTAGCCGTCTTTTGCTTACGTTTTATTTAACGCACGTTAGTTCCAAATCAAATACAAACCTGCACGTGCCTAAAATGAATTCAATACTTTGAAAAATGTTCTGAACACGTCTAATTGTAAGTTATAAACAGTAAATATCCCCAAACAAAATCAAAACATCGTTCAGACTTCGCAAAATAAATGAAAAACCATACTAATCATCTGACTGGTTGCTAACCAACACAAACCCTCAAACAATCCAACTCACGCACACTCCATCAGCTGCATCTAATAAGAATCGCAGAATCCTCGCATCAAGACGAATGACCTTTCAAAATTCTTTCGCCGTTAACCAAACTTTCCCAATCGAAAATCGCCCGAAAAATCAGTGGAGTCGCACGATCGCTCGTCCGCGGCACACGGAGGCCCTAAAATGTTCTAACCCGCGCCGGCGCCATTCATTATTCATGATTAGCGCCTCGTTTTCAAAGCGCTCGCGCCGCGTGCGTTCACATTTCACTCTCAATTAATTCGCAATCGGCGTTGCCGGCAGTCGCCGGGCGAGAAGAGGGGCAATCTCGAATGAGTGAGTAAGACAGAGAGAGAGAGAGAGAGAAAGAGAGAGAGAGAGAGAGAGAGAGAAAGAGGGAGGGAGGGAAGCTTGGCCTCCTAAAGAGAAATTACGTGACACGCGAATGGTTAGTCACGCGTCCGTCAGGAGCAGCCGAATCAAACTGGTACAAATTCGAACGACAAATAGGCGAGGATGCTCGGAGTGAGGCGTCCGTGAAAACTGGAGGCCGCGGGCTCATTTTGGTCGGGAATTATGAGCGAGATACGCCGGCCGTATGTCATCGTTTGTTACGTCCGTTTCGGCGCGAGATAGGAGGCGATGTCTTATTTTTGAGGGATAATAAGGGCGGCGGCCGAGTGTGTTGCGGACGTGCGGAGTGCGGTAACAAGCTTGTCGGGGGCTTCAGTTGTGTGCGTGTGAATCGGTTTAGTCGTGTTATTTCGTCGGTTATTTGTCATGGGCGCAGGAGACGAATTTTGGAATTGTTTTGATGGAGGGGTATGTAATGGTTTGTTACGTTCGGTTTGAAGTGTACTGTTATGTTTCATTAATTGGGAGACCTAATATTCTTATTTTAATTGGTCAAGAAAATAAGGATAATGAACATACGGAGTGCAATAAGAAGCTTGTCGGGGGCTTCAGTTGTGTGCGTGTGAATCGGTTTAGTCGTGTTATTTTGTCGGTTATTTGTCATGGGCGCAGGAGAGGAATTTTGGAATTGTTTTGATGGAGGGGTATGTAATGGTTTATAACGTCAAGTTTGATATGTTAACTAATTGTCAATTACAATATTCTTATTCTGTTTAATTGGTCAAAATAATAAGGATGATGAGTTTGATAAACATGTGGAGTGTGGTAATAAGATTGACGCTAGTTGTGTATGTGCGTGTGAATCAGTTTAGTCGTCTTGTTTGTAACAGTTACGAGACAGGAATTCTTTAATTATTTTGACAAATCGACATGAAATGATCTGTTATGCAAAGCTTGAAGTGTTTTATTATGATTAAGCGATCAAGATATCGAATGTTCTTATTGTGTTTAATTGATCAAGATAACAAAAGTAGCGACAGTGTTACAGACGCCAAGAGTGCGGTAACAAGTTTGTCATTTACGACTGTATGTGTGTGTGTGTGAATAAGTTCAGTCCTGTCACTTACAGCGTCACTCACTAGGTACAGGGAAGACTACGCCATTCTTCTTATTCAAAAATAATAGTATCAAACGGTTTCCCAACCTTAGGAAATCATTTTTATACGAAAAGTATGTATCGGAAAATTATGTTCAGATGATTAAGATAAATCCTGACTACGATTCGATACTGTTATAGGTACGCATATCAGGATACTTAAGGTACTCAAACGAAGTTCGTTCGTAATACAATGTCGTACACTCGGAAACGGGACTGAATACTTTTGAACGACAGTGTATGCGGCTAATATAATTTGCGACAGTTGCCCGTTGCGTCTTATTTAAGAAATAAGGGCCGAGCGTGCCGTGAATAAGAGAGGATTGTCGCGTGCCCGGAATAATTTGCCGATCGAGAGCGTCGGATAAGGCATGCAAATCAAGACGGTAAGCTTGGTGCAATCAATGTTACGGTCCGACGATGATTTTCGTCAAAGGATGGATCCGCTGCGGTTAATTTTCGTCCGATGGACGCAGTTTAATACGCCGTCCGTATGTCATCGTTCGCATTGTTGGCCGGGGCAATGTCTTATTTGGCAAACGATGTCCGGCTCCGCGTTTTGAGGCGAATTGCGCGAATGAAAGGGTTGGCCGCTCGGGACAATTTGCAAATGGTGGACACGCTCCGCTGTGGTTCCTTTGACGACGACTTTCGAGGTTAAACGCGGCCAATTTTTGCCCATCCGGAGATGAAGAGGCATGCCTCGCAGCAGGTCAGTAGCCGTCGGCTGGCGAATGAATGTCAGAGACCGAACGAGAGCTTTCGTCCAGCTTGAGTTACGAGTACTTTTCATTGTGAGTAATTATTGAACTGTCTTTCTATCGAAATCTCGGCGGAATCGCGTGTGGAAACTAAATTTATATTCTAATCTCGTACCGATTAAAATACCCTGTTCTATTGTCGATATAAGTATAGAAGTCCATTGTCGAAATACTACAATAATTTCGAGTAAAATCTGAACCATAAGTTTGTTAATCTTAAATGAGTCTAAGGTTTATTTGATGTTCTGATTTAATTCCCCTTATTTTCTTATGGGAATAAATGATCAACATAAAGTGACAAAGTACTCGGTTAAAATATAAATTGTAAAAGTATTGAGGTTGATAATTGTATCAATATGAACTGAAACTGAAATTTATTTAGTATTTTTGTCTGGAAGCCTATTTGCTCATCGAAATAACGACCGAACTCAATTCTCGAATTAGTCAACTAAATCTACAAAATACAAATTATACGAATATTCTACGACTCTTATTCAATATTCTCGTCTAAACCACCCTACTCTCTTACCAAAATTCAACCTCAAAATACTCGATTAAATCCATAACCTCCCAACTGAACAAAACCCCTTCCCATTACCAATCTCTACCATTCGAAAATTCCACACATTATACCAACTATGTAAAACCAAACTCCATCGCACTCCCCGCATCTACCCCTTCTCACACCCCATAAACATTACCTAATCAAGCGCACTTGTCTACAAACCCCAACCCGACCGCGTACCTATCCCCAATCCAATTTCTCAATCATCTCTTTCGAAAGAGTCCCCACCCCCTCACACCCCGAGCAGAAGCCACCCCCGGCTCCCGCGAGCCTCCTGCGCGACGCCATCAGTCCGAAAGGCCAAAAGAGGTCCTCACACGCGACAGACGCCGGTCAAAAATCTTCCTCGACTCCCGTCCATCGTAACCATCTGTCCGTCGGGCGCCGTCGGCACTGCTCTTCAGCGTCGGACGCGCGCACCCGCGATGTACCCCCAGTCAGGGCGGAGTGTTCTACGCGCAAACTCTGGCGTCCCGACGCCCCTGTACGGCGCCTCCCCTACCCCGAGGAACCCCACCCCGATTCGTTCCCGGCCTCGGCCGCGTTACCGTCGGTGCGCCGAAGAAGGACGCCGCGTCCGACGCCTGCCCTGTAAGCCACCGGCTGAAGAGAGACGCCGCGACGTTCCACCCCTCCGCACTGCCGACGACGACGTCCGCCCCTGGCCCTGGGTGGCCAGGATCGTATTATTACGCCGACGGGGAGCAGCGAACAGAAACTTCGTCCCGACGACAAACGGCGACCTTCGCAATGCGCGAGTAGTCATTTTTTTCACGCCTACGCCTCGGACTAATTGAGGACTGCCAGACGGGTGTTCGGTGAATAGTCCGGGATTTTTGGCGGTTCTTCGAGGATTCCGGGAGAGGCGGAGGTGGAGAAGGTGGATGAGAGGAGGTTGACGCTCGGTGAAGATCGCTGACGGTGTTTGCCGGGGTGTTGTCGGTTGATGGCAAAGGATTCGGGGTGCGTCGAGAGGCTCCGTGGGAAGGGTAGCTGTCGAAGGGACGCGCAGAGAGGGCTGAGAAGGTGGACAGGGAGCGTGCGGGATGATCTTCGTGAGTGAGGAGTGAGAGAACGCTGCCAACGGAGGAGTGCGAGTTGTTGCGGGTGCGAAGCTTTATTTCGATTCTGCGGGCTGTGATCGAGGGTGATCAACGGATCCGGGGAGTGATCGAGCGAGTGTCGGGAGGAAAATGTTGGAGGTTCGGAGTTTCGAGTGACAGTGAGGACGGATCCTGATTTTCGATTTGGCAGATTTCGGACGATGAGTTAACGGATTAATCGTCGGATTTGGCAGATTTCGGATGATGAGTTAACGGATTCGTCGTTGAATCGTTGTTTTCGGAAGCTCGGAGGTTTGAGTGACGCTGATCACATCGGCGGATGATTGAACTCGTTGCGAGATATGCAAATTTTTTGACGCGTCCTGTGGTCGGCCGGCGTCTCTGCTGAGTGTTCGAGGATTCGGCCAGTTCGATTTGAGAGCGGACGATGGTGGATGGACTCGATTTGCTTGACCGCAAAATGGCACAAATGTTGCTTTCGTTGCTTCGGTGTGAGTTTCGTGAGTCCGAGTCGATGGGCGATTATCGAATTATCCGCTGATTTTCGGAATGTTCGTAGTCGAGAAAATTATCCTGGTGATAGTCAGTTGACACAGGAGCTGACACGTGCATATCTTACAATTACATTGAATATTTCATAAACGGTAGAATATAGAATTTATCGACTTTCAACGGGCAGACAAACTGTTCGAGTGCCGAATTTAATCCAGACAACTTTCGGCGTTTCTACTGAGTGTTTGAGGATTGACTTCGGCCAGTTCGATTTGTTAGCGGACGATTGTTGAGCGTCAGGGTTTGCTTGTCCGCGAAATGGCACAAACGTCGCTTTGGTTGCTTTTGTTTGAGTTTGGTGAGTACGAGTCGATGGACGATTATCGAATTATCCGCTGATTTTCGGAATGTTCGTAGTCGAGAAAATGATCCTGGTGATAGTCAGTTGACATAGGAGCTGACACGTGCATATCTTACAATTACATTGATTACTTCCATAAGGGGTATAATACAGAATTGATCGGCTTTCAACAGACCGACAAACTCTATCATAAACAATCTTAACCAACATTGATTATTTCCGTAAAGGGTAAAATACAGAATTGATCGACTTTTAACAGACAAACTGTTCGAGCGCCAAATTTAATCCAAACAAATCCTAAACAATCTCAACCAACCTTAGCTTCAACATCAAATCGAATCCTATGCAAAACATAACCTCCAATCACTCTCAATAAATCAATTCTAAGAAGCAACGAATATCTCGAACCTCTAAAATCAGATCTGATTCTATCGGACACGAACCGCCAACTGTCAATCTAACGACTCCCTTCCTCGCTGTCAAAGTATCTCAAGTTTCAACCTTCGCCCTCAACCAAAAAAACTCGCGCTCCTCGAAAAAGCCGAGGAACCATCACCGATCTGAATCTCTCCCATGCACTCGCAGATGAAAACGTCGAGTGCCTAACATCCGTCGTCGATTCGCCGAGCGACGGCAGGCGTCGGATAGTGAGAAACGCGAACGGAAGAAGTCGGCGATAGTCCAGGATCGAATAAAAGGATCCGCTGGCAGGATCGGCGAGGATAACAGAGAGAGGCAGGAGCGGCGGAAGGTGGAAGGCAGAAGGTGGAAGGCAGAAGGTGGAAGGCAGAAGGGCAGGGGAGCGGTGGAAGGCAAAAGTGCCAGAGGGATCAGCAGAGGCACCGCTGCGGAATTCACCGCCGCCTTTCCAGCTGTTTAACCGATCTCAGGTAGGTAAGAACACGGGAGACACCGGCCAACATCGGCCGATCATTAAAATTTCTCGGCAGCCGCCGCGGAACAACGAGCTGAGCGCGCGCGCGCGCGCGCGCGCACACACGCCGTAATATGTGATTTTCGAACGAGCGGAACGCCGCCGAGTTCTATTTCGAGAAATGGGTGAAGAACGTGTGAATGACTTCTGTAAGCCTATCCACACCTGTGCTCTTACCCTATTTCTTACCGCCGATCGGATATATTGACAGTTTTCGCTCAAGATTCATTCGGACTCGTCACGGAGGAATCAGAATCTGACGCAAGTAAATTGCTGGAAAATCTCACACTGTATTCTTCGGTAGATGACGCGCACCTATTTGTATTACGCGCACTTCTAACTTTTCGACATTTTTTTTTTGTGTAGATAACGCGCACGTATTGTATTATTATTGAATTACACTTCCTTCGGGTCGCTTTCCAATGTATAACGCGCAGGTTCCTATTTTATAAAAATTTTACTTTTTTGTGTATATAACGCACGCCTTATCTACCGAAAAATACGGTGTCCTGGTCTTCCCAAGGAGGCCAGGAGTCTTCCCAAGATTTTGTTATCATAGAAAAAAGGTCAACTTTTCCGAAAAACAATCAAACCGGAGTCGTATAACAGTTCCGTATTGAAAGAAAGTACGTATTGTTCGTGGGAATTGACTGTCAAAACGGATTAGCCGCGGACTTTCGGACGATGTGAGGTTATGTTCGGCTCGCATTAGCGGCGTTATGAGAGCGATTATGTTGCGTTTAGAGATTGTTTACGACAGGCTGCCCGTTACCGGCAAGAGTTTGTCTCGCATTTCTTTTCTCAGGGTAGCGCGCGCGCGCGCACTGACGTTTTTCCCGGTATCGGACGCCGGTAATGGATTAATGGAAGTAATTTATCGATGGCGGACGATGGCGGAGAAAGCTTATTCCGTCTTACTCAATGTTTTCCGCGACAAATAACGAGTTTCGCCGTAATTCGATTCGCGCTAAGCCGAGTACTCGCTGACATTTAGTTTCCATAAATCCGTTTGGCGGTGAGGAGGATAGAGAGAGAGAGAGAGGGGAGAGGGGAGCGGCCCGATCGCAGTCGCATAAATATCATGCCGATTCTACGGAATTGATTCGCTCGAAGATCAATAAGCCGCGCGACGCGACTTCTGCGATTCGCGCATAAATTAGAAAACTTGCCCCGCGTGGAAGCGGCGAGTTTCTGCCCGCGAGGCCGAAGATCGATCGACATCCTGATACTTTGCATAGTCGAACGCTTTGCGAAAGAATCGTTGGCGGAAAAGTACGTCTGCTCGCGTAGAATGAGCTTCGCGAGATTATACAATGAAATTGTGACAATATTGTAATATTCCATTGGAGACAAAAATTCGTTTACCTAAATGTTGCTCAATAATTATTAGGTCAAAGAATCGTCAATTATAATATTTAAAATTAATTTCTATTCGAATAGCGAAGTATATACGATGATTGAAAGCTACAGCCAAAATGATTGGAATGTATGCGAGGAATATTTAAATTATTTTCTCCTCGAATCATCAATTACATGCAGAGTGACTCCGGTAACAATAGATACGATAATGAAAGACACATTGTATCAGGATTTTACAAAATTGACCTGAACCGTATCCCCAACACAAATATGCCAATCCTAAACAGACTTTATCCGAATATTTAATTCCACGAAAATTATTAGGTCAAAGATAATGATCCATTGCGTACAGAATGACTCTAGTATCCGCAAAGAGAAATCCAAAGATAACGAAAGATGTCCTTATCTACCCATACGGCCGTCGAGAGGAATAATGACTCCCGATCGGGTCGGTGGGAGGGGAAAAGGACGGAACGAGAGTAGGAAGCTGGAAGCGAGGCTCGAATGGTGGGGGACGTGCACCTGTATTTTGACCGGTGACACCTTGTAGACACAGGAGAGGCAGCTTGGCGTCACCTCTGTAACGAGGAGAGTCCTGACGCGATTCCAGGCAACGTCACCTTCCATTTAACTTGCGGAAATCACGTGCGGCCCCGCGCTCGTAAAGGACGTTGAGTTATTGTGGCGATCCGCAAGGTTCTACTAATTAGCTCTCGGCCGATTCGAAACCGCGCGCGCGCGCGCGCGAGAGAGAGAGAGAGAGAGAAAGAGACAGAAGCGAACTGGTAAAGGAGGCAGGTGTGTGTGAGAGAACGGGAGGTAAGAAGAAAGTGAGGACAGACAAGAGTGTAAGGTGAAGACTGAGATGAGAAAGAGAAGGAATGCTGAGTAAGGGTAAGAAGGTGAAAAATGTTGAATTAAAATCGGACGGTGGAAATGGGAGGGAGAGGGTGGTGAGAGAACGTCAAATGAGATAGAAGGAGTGGGAGGCAGAAAGAGATAGGGAGAGAGAGAGAGATAGAGAGAGAGAGAGAGAGTAAGAAACGAGAAGAGAAAGAATAAGAGAGAACGACTCTGTACCCAGGGAGTCATTCATTAACGGGACAGCAGTCACGAATTGTTTTCATTCATCGGTTCTTGCGTGCTGCCGAGAAGTGTCCTGAATGAATACGGTTGCCAGTCCCGAAGGAGCGAGTCCTTGACTATCTCGACACTCCCGGCGTCTTCGGCCGCCGCCTTTATCGTCCTCGCCTCGTTACAAACAAATTCTCGCTACACTCGAATCTATTCGTCGAACTCGCATTTCCAAGTTCAATGAGCGACGATAAAGGATTTCGTTCGGCGCGGGACTGTCCGTGGACTCGACTTGATATTTCTAACCTTTAGTGGTCGGAATCCGATGAAAAGCTTTCGGCGTAGGAAGAATGTATGTTAACGTGCACTGCATTGAAAAATTAATTGTGAATGTTTCGGTTTAAAAGGAAAGCTGATAAGTGTACTGAAGATCATCATTCGATTCCATCTGAAATGCAACAAAAGAAAGCAGAGCAAAAATAAATAATGTCATGTATTGAAGAATCATGAATCTTGATGCTTGCCGATCATAAGAATGCGTCAGTTATGAAAGAAAAATTAATGTTAAACAATTCCTGTACTAACAGTACAAATTCTATCACTTGACTCTCAGAAAATCATCGCCATCGGCAGTGAAATAAATAAAAATGAACGGTATCAAAAAATCATTAAATTGACTGTCTCAAACTGCGACACAATTCGAAAATAAGTTAACAAAAATAAAAAATATCATAAAGTCCGTTAACTTTCCAATTTCATAGTACTCGTTTCACCGCCAGGCTACCTGAAAATGACGAAACTCTCTCAAATTAGGGTGCAACCTACTGTCCTCAGAATGCGCCGGTGGAGCTGGTTTATCGTGACGCCATGCTGAAGGAAGTGGGCTGCGGTAGCAGTACACCCCCGCCCGGGGATGGTACCGTCAGCAGTCGTCAGGTCGGTGCCGGGGAGGGCAACAACAATTCGGAAGGTACCCTCGGCTGCGGAGGTTGCGGCCGTGAGATAGCCGAACGTTGGTACCTGAGGGCTGCCGATCGTGCCTGGCACTGCGGATGTCTCAGATGCTGCCATTGTCGAGTGCCGCTCGCCGCCGAACTCACCTGCTTCGCTCGCGACGGCAACATCTACTGCAAGGAAGACTACTATAGGTCAGTCAACTTATCCGCTTCCTCTCTTGCCTTTGCCGATCGATTCAGGTAGTTCGAACTGCTTAGACTTAGTTCGATCGGTAGACTGTTGATTGAATAAGGTGGGTGGTTAGGTAGACTGTTGATTGAATGTTTGGCTTGCGACGGCAGCATCTACTGCAAGCAAGACTACTATAGGTTAGTCAACTTATCCGCTTCCTCTCTTGGCTTTGCCGATCGATTCAGGTAGTTCGAACTGCTTAGACTTAGTTCGATCGGTAGACCGTTGATTGAATAAGGCGGATGGGTAGGTAGATTGTTGATTGAATAAGGTGGATGGGTAGGGTACTGTTGATTGAATGCTTCATTTGTGACGGCAACATCTACTGCAAGGAAGACTACTATAGGTCGGCCAACTTATCTACTTCTTCTCTTGGCTTTGCCGATGTAATTCAAGCAGTTTGAACTGCTAAGGCTTAGTTCGATCTCTTGATTGAATAGGGTGGATGGGTAGGGTACTGTTGATTGAATGCTTGGCTTGTGACGGCAACATCTACTGCAAGGAAGACTACTATAGGTCAGTCAACTTATCTACTTCTTCTCTTGGCTTTGCCGATCTAATTCAAGCAGTTTGAACTGCTAAGGCTTAGTCCGATCTCTTGATTGAATAGGGTGGATGGGTAGGGTAGGCTGTTGATTGAATAGGGTGGGTGCGTAGGGTAGACTGTTGATTCAATACTTCGCTCGCGACGGCAGCATCTACTGCAAGGAAGACTACTATAGGTTAGTCAACTTATCCGCTTCCTCTCTTGGCTTTGCCGATCGATTCAGGTAGTTCGAACTGCTTAGACTTACAATTAGTTCGATCGGTAGACTTAGAGAGAGTTGATTGAGTAGGGTGGACTGTTGTTGGAATGTGATTGGATTTGTTTGGCTGGAGACTGTTCGTGAGAGATGATAAGGTAAAGTTATTTTGTCATTCAGTACTTTAGGTTTTTGGAATGAAAGTAACAAGGGTTAGTAAATGAATCAGTGCATTTTGCTAAAGAAAAAGATTCCTACTTCCACATAGAATCTGAGATTTGTCTCAACACATAAATAGCACTGATGTGCAACGAGTGAAACAGAACGTAAATCACCCCTTCTCCAAATTTGACAAACGATCACCCGCATTGCTCTACCCAGCACCGCCCTTCAACATTCCTTTCTCGCCAACCTGACGTTCACATTTCTTTCGAAAGAAGTAAAACCGTAAAATCGTACGTTTCGGACATTTCGTACGTTCGTGCGCGCCGCAGATTCGTTAGTGGGCAAAATAATCGCCGTCGAGCGTAATATCGTTGCCGAACAGTGCCGTGGCAACCCCTAAATTATCCTCTTCCGCCATTGCGAGAGCAATGACTCTCGGCGAGGCATAACTGTCGGCCAGAAACAGGCGACGCCGCGAACAATGTCCGCCCGGAGACAATAAAGTCTGCAAAAATCTCCGGCGACTTCTCGAATCGCTGTCCGCGCACTCGAATCTTCGAGTTCAAGACCTCATACTCGCGGAATGCATTCCGAAAGTGCGGACAGCGGCGTGATTTACGCGCCCATAACTTTCGACGATTTTCCAGCGACGGAAATCATTATTCAGTTTTAAGGCCCCTGAGAGGCGCGCGCGCGCGCGCGCGCGTGGGTGATATGAGAAATGTGCTTACTTTGATGTTAACGCTAGATCTGCTAAGGGAGTTGACTCTCTTGATACTCGCTGGTAATGGTTATTTGCCCGCGGGACGTAATTTCGCTTTACGCTTCTCACCGGCCTCGCACGGAGTGGACATTGGTACGCGGCCAAGTTTCGCTGGGTTCTGCTTCCATTCTTTTTATTAAGCTCCACGATTCCTATTTACAAAGTTGCAGTTTACGTTACATACCGCTCGCTGTCGGAGGAATGTATCTTGAGAAGAAACGATTCTTGCCAATGACTTCCTTTCATCTCTGACAAGCTATAATGATATTATCATTCCTATTCTCATCTCATATTATTATTAGAGTAACCGAAAACTGTTCATTTACGGAATTGACGATATTACGCTGAAAATGGTTCAGTTCCAAGTTCGATCGTCAAGGAATCACTCCGGGAAATCGATCAAAAATCCTAAAAGCAACCCTCCGTCCCCCCAAAGAAATCCCGACCAATCGCAATGCTGCCAAAACGACGAAACAGGAACCCAAGCGAAACAAGTATGGACGGTCGTCGCTCGATCACTGGGCGGAGTGAAAAAGTGTTCGTGCTCGGGTAAGAAACGAGAAGAAATTGAGTCTCATGATCGGAGGGACCGAAGGGCAGGCGGGGGGCGGAGAAACGTGGCAAAAAGCGAAAAGTGAGGAAAAAGTGTGCAAAAAATGGTAAAGCGACGAAAAAAGGTGGATCGCGTCGAACCGTGAGCACGTCCTTTATCGGCGAGTATATCACCGGGCGCGCGTGGAATTTAAGGTCCGGGGCGATTCGAATCCGGCCTTCGTGGAGAGCAAGCCTAGCCCTGGAAGAGGCGTAAGGCCCCGGCGGAGTCCGCTTGGCGAGAGTTTTACGGGAGCGCGAGAGAGTATGAGGCGACATAGGCAGAGAGCGTCGCCCATTAGTAGACATTTTGTGTGGTCCGCCCGAAAGTTCGAGGGCTCCTATGCAAATTCGCCGGCTACCCCAATAAATACTGAAATGGGAGGGCATATAACTCGAATAGGAGCGGCCGGGCGCGGACGGATCGTCCATTAATTCCGGGCCCCGTTCCTCATTCGAGCTGGGAAATCGGGTGCGTCGATCGATTTTCATGCTCGCGGATCGGTGAGAGAGTGAGGATGATACGATTTTTGGCGAGTCTTAGACTTCTTACTTCGGATAGCTGCTTCGTTCGAAGCTATATTCTGGTTTAGTGTTATAGAGCGAGACCGTTAACTTCAGATAGTTTGCAGCTTCATTCGAAGCTATATTCTAGTTTTGAGTTACAGAGTAAGTCTGATTACTTCCCACAGCCTCCAGCTATAATCTACTTTAGAGTTACAGAGTGAGTCTGCTCACTTCCCACAGCCTCCAGCTATATTCTACTTTTGAGTTACAGGGCGAGTCTGCTTACTTTAGATAGTCCCCTGCTTAGTTCAAAGCTATCTCCCACTTTCGGTATACAGAGACAGTTGAAAGAAAGTTCCGTCTAACCACGAAGCTACGTCGATAACACCCCATTCTTCCCTTGCGAGCCAACCTAGAGCACGGTACAACTTTATGGCCGAGTCCGGCCACGCATCGAACGGAAGAATCGCAAACGTCCATTACTACCTCCTCGCAGGAAATTATGGAGCTCCCGATCCTTCCATTTTTCCCGCCCGCTCACGACTCCCGATTCCTATCGTCGCCCGCACGTTTCCGAGAACATACTCGGATAATTTTCCATGATCGACAGCGCGATAATTGCGCGACAGCGCATTGTTCGGCATTGTTTTCTTCGATTCATCGGCCCGCACGCCGACGATGTTTCCCCATATCGCACGGCTACCATCTCAAGAGAGAAAGAGAGCGAGAGAGAGAGAGGGAGAGAGAGAGAGAGAGAAAGAGAGAGAGAGACAGGCCGGAGTAACAGTTTCCTAAGCGCGAATGGCGGATAGAGACAAAGAGAGGGGTGGCCTGAATCTGGATCGTTGCATATTGCATGCACCCGCACTCTCCGGTATTCTTCCCTAACGAACCAGAAACCGGCGGAGATACCGGTCTCCCCTTCCTACCCTTACGCGCGCGTTATGCGGATTTCGTTTGTTTGCCCTGTGCTTTTGTGCCCTGTTCGCCTATTGATTCCGCGAGATACGTCGGTCCGGTTACGTAAGTGGCGGCCGCGGCGTTACGAAAAGTAAAGGGAACTCTCTTAACGGATATTTGGCAAACGAGGTTTGCGCAGTGGACATTTGCATGGGAGTGGAGGGAAGTGCCCGGAATTTGAGTTTTCTTACGGTAGTTTGTGGCGGAGAGTGGTTGGTGAACTGTTCAACTGTTGTTCGGGTAATGTATTTGAAAGTGTGCTGTCGCTTGGAAGTTCTGGGAAACTGTTACTCTGATGCGAGCATTTTCATGTTCGATGGTAAGATATTGTATTGGTGCAATATGAAGATATTATTGTGGAAATATAAAATTATTGACGAATCGTAGAGTGTTGAAAAGATGCGAGCATTTTTTACGCTTAAAAGTGAAATATTGCAAATATGAAGATATTCCAGTATAAAATTCTTGTCGAACGTGTGAAAGTGCTGAAAAATTGCATTACACCTGCCAAAGAAACCGTTACAAACTCAGCAACATCCGAACACTCTTAATGACCGATCCAATTATTTCATCCTATACATCAGACGCAAAATCCCAAAAATTCACCGACCAACCCCGTCCATCTCGAATTATGATTTTACAAATTAAAAATTCCATAATTCTCTAACAACATCCCATACAAAACGTTGCAAAAACTCCGCATAAACCAACGACACTATTAGCCACCCCCGATTATTCAACCAACGCCGTTCAAGAGATATTGAAAAATTCGTTTCGTGGTCACCTTTTGCAACATACTCGAATCATTAGGCATTTATTTGTCGATCATGAGTGAATCATATAATAGTCATATTGTATTCTAATATAAACCCTACTGATGAGTCAGTGGATCCGGGACGAGACGATTTTCGGAACACGCCACCTTTTCCTTCTTCCTATTGTCTCCAAAGAGCATTTTGATCGAAATCGGCCGGAATACAATGTGACCGTTTTATACTCGAATCATTGTTACAGACTATTCGCCGTGTCGAGGTGCTCAAGATGTCGAGCCGGCATTTCGGCCTCGGAGCTGGTGATGCGCGCACGGGACTTGGTCTACCACGTGGCGTGCTTCACTTGCGCATCGTGCGGCACCCCCTTGAACAAAGGCGATCATTTTGGCCAGAGGGACGGCCTCGTCTACTGTAGGTGAGAAACACGAGTCCGCTATCATTATCGCTCACTTCGTCGATAGATCGTCTCTTTGTTACGCAGCGAGTTCGATCGCAAGATCGGTAGGGAGGGGAGGTTGGAACGAGTAGAATTAGGGGTGGCGGGGGAGGGGGGGGATGATCGACGGAAATGCGAGGCCGGTCATAATCAGCGCTGCCAAATGATAGGCTGGAATGGCCGGAATCATTAGGACGCGAGAATCAGTCGGGCTCGTTGACAGGGATCAGCGAAGTTAGGTTGCAATCGGAGCATGCTAATGTTCACCATCGAGAATTAGATAATTATCGGTCTTTATTTGAATCTTATACTTTCACGCTGACGGTTCGTTGACGAGGATGACGGGAGAAATTTTCGATTCGCAGGATTTTTGTCAATTGTTTCATCGGAGTCGGTAGAGTTCAGTAATGTCCACTAGTATTTAAAGGGTTGATTAATGTTCGGCGATTAGTTAATTGTCGGCTCTCATCCTCCATTTTTTTTTGTACGCTGCTTCGGTTCTCGTTTATGACTGCGGTTTATCGAGGATGATGACGAGAGGAACATTTCGATTCGGAGGCCGCCGGGCGAGAATATTCGGAGGGACACGATTTGATAGGCATTAATTGTTTTTCATCATAGGGGGATGCTACGTGTTATTTATCGGGAACAACGATATTTCGGCGATCGAGTTCGAATTTAAACGCTCGCGCTCGTGCGCGCGCGCGCGCGCCTCGACGGCGAATGACGGATAGCGAAATAACTGTACGACTCCCAATTGTTATATTTTGCCAACCGAAAGTTTTTTTATTTTTAACCCTCCGCGTCGAAAAAGCAGCAATATTCCTCCGAGCGTGGAGAACGTAAAACACACACACACACACACACACACAAGCGGCGTAGGTGAGCACACACGATAAAATTAACGACCGACCCGATCGTTGCCGGTAACAATGCTAGTGTCGAAAATAATTGCGTGCCGAGTACTGTATAAAAATCACGCGTACGATTTTATGCAGGCCGTATCGGCATGCGCCAGGCCCACTTCGGAGAAACATACGTTCTATATAGAAATTGGGGACATTGAAAACATCGTCAAAACGATTCTAAATATAAAACTCTCCTTACACTTGGATTCATCGATTATCTTTCCTATGGAATACATTTATTTACCATTATTTATTTTACTATTCCGTCTTCAGCGTTTCATAGAAATAGGTCCGAATCTCAAATTGATATAAAAGTACATACAAGTAATCTAGAGTCAAACTTAAGCTCAATGTCTTTCTTATTAAAATTCAATAAAATTTAATTAATTGAAAGTACAACACTGAACGAATACGGCCAAAACTTATTATTATACATCTAGAATCGAATCAATTAAATGATAATTTTGATTATCAATTTCGTTTTTAATTTGATAATTATTATTCTTACATCAAGCCACATTTCAAACTTTCTCCAACCCCATGCCCACAAATCATATTTTCGTTTAAATCCACAAAGAAACAAACCGCTCATGAAAACAGCGATGCCATCCATCGCCACGCTACTTTCGAAGCTCACTTCCGGCAAAGTCGAACCGATCAAAAAGCGTCTAACCTTACATCGGACTTACATCGCACATCCATCATGGCGATTACACGCTTCCTACGTGTTCTTCGCCTACTCGCGAGTAAGCGGTTTCCGGTGAGCTCGCGGCAATGAAAGATGGCCGGGGAAGGGGGGGGGGGGGGAGCGTTGAGCGTTCTTCGAATTCGCGAACGGACAAAGAGACGCCGCGAACAACCGCCTCCTCGACACAGCAAGGTCGACGAATGACGAGTTCAATGACGTCGGTGTGCGCAAGACCTCACTACGAGCTGCTCTGCTGCGCGGGCGATTACGGAAGTGCCGCCGGGAGCATCGAGGACATCGGCTCGCCCGGCGTGTCCCCACTTCCGGCTTACTACAGCGCCGCCGAGCAGAGTCCCATCACCTCTTCCGGCCCGGTACAGAAGGGCAGGCCCAGGAAGAGGAAGCTGTCCGAAGTCACCGGGTCCGAGCTACCGGTCACCATGAGGCTGGCCACTGGGGCGTTGGGTGAGTGTGTAACGAACATTTCGACTCTCGATTATCAGGATGGTGGGGTTAGGAAGGTATGGTTTGGGGGTAGTGATAAATTTGGAATTGTTCCATGCATGTGCATGAAGTACGTGAGATTAAGAGTGCTTTTTTGTACAAATATTTGGGTGAGTGTGAAACGAACATTTCGACTGTCGATTATGAGGATGGTGGGGTTAGGAAGGTATGGTGAGTTTGGGGTGGTGATACGTTTCGAATTGTTCAGTTCAGGTGCATGGGATATGTAAGATTAAGTGTGGGATGAGGGTGCAAGGAATATTTCGACTCTCGATTTTTGAGGATGGTGGGATTAGGAAGGTATGGTTTGGGGGTAGTAATAAATTTGGAATTGTTCAATTCAGGTGCATGGGGTATGTAAGATTAAGAGTGGAAAGAGTGTGTAACAAACATTTCGACTCTCGATTATTAGAATGGTGAGGTTGGGAAGGTATGGTTTGGGGGTAGTAATAAATTTGGAATTGTTCAATTCAGGTGCATGAGGTATGTAAGATTAAGAGTGGAATAAGTGTGTAACGAACATTTCGACTCTCGATTATCAGGATGGTGGGGTTAGGAAGGTATGGTGAGTTTGGGGTGGTGATACGTTTCGAATTGTTCAGTTCAGGTGCATGGGACATGTAAGATTAAGTGTGGGATGAGGGTGCAAGGAAAATTTCGACTCTCGATTATGAAAATGATAGGTTTAGGAAGGAATGGTAGAGAAACTTTGGGGGCTGAGATCAAATTAAAATTGTTTAATTTATATCTTAAGCTCTGTACCTGACATTAAGTATTCTTCTGGAAAAATGTTTTGATGAGTGTACAAGGAATATTTTGATACTTGATTATGTGGATGATAGCTTTAGGAAGGAATGACAGAGAAACCTTAGGGTTTGGGATAAAGTTGAAATTTCTCAATTCATATTTTAAGCTGTGTACAAAACGTTAAGTATCCCTTCGAAAAAATGTTCGGATGAATCTATAATAAATATAAAGATGATCTGAATGCCAGGCAAAAAAACTCTAGGCGTGAATACGAGACATACCAGAAAGTACCATTATCGATCCCAGAAACATTGCGGCAGACAAAGGCTCTCGAACGAGACTCTCGCCCAAAAAGCGATGACACCGAGGAACCGAAAATTAACCACACGCGTACCTCAACCTCCTGTCAGACTCGCACGGAGATCCGTCGAAAGTAAAATTCGGCGCCGACTAACGAGGGAAGTGCGAAGAAATTCCCGTACGATCTCTCCCGCCGTACGATTCTCGAAATCTCCGGCAAATATTGGCACAAACGGGATGGAGGAGAACGGGGGCCATTATACTCATTTGCTGGGCAAATAATGCGTTCGCCCCACGGGCTAACCTCGGCAAATCGCTGGAGAAATGTGCCCGAAAGAGGGATCCATAAGTGTGCAGAAGGGGGTGAGAAGGGGGATGGAAAGGAACTGAAAGAGAATGACAGACGAGGGCCGTAAGAACAAACTCGAAATGAATCGTACACCCTCCGCTCTCTCGAAATTACACATTCATCGCTCGGAATACGTGCGCCGCGGGAAAAAAAAATGTTTCTCGCAGAAAATAATGGAGGAAAATAGCTGTTTGCAGCCGCGAACCTTCCGGCAAAGTGCATAGACACGCACTTGGCCGCGACCTGATAAGAAGCGGTAGATGGGAAGCGGGAGGCGGAGTGAGGACGTAACCTCACATTTCCATGAGCCGAGGCGCACACTCTGCTGCGCGAGAGGTCGACGTCGAAAATTGAAAGAGACAGACGACGAAAGGCAAATATCGAGGAACAGAGAGCATCGCTTACCGCGTGTTCCCATGGTTTTAAGAGCACTGTTTGAACATTTGAAACTACACCCCCGTTTACCATCCGGTCCAATTATCCCTCGAGTCTATCCTTTCTTCACCCTCGCTCTTTCCTTCTCTCTCTCTCTCTCTCTCTCTCTCTCTCTCATTCACTCACTCACACCCTCACTCACTCACCGAATGCCTCGTGCCGTTTTTACAAACGACCCCGCGCAAAATGTACGAATGTGAAGGAGGTGTGTGCGTCCGCGAACGTGGCCAGGCACGCACACACACACACACACACACACACGTACGGCGCCGTTCATGCACGCTGTCTGGCAGGGCCAATTACATGTATTCGCGACGAGTGCCGCGGCTAGAGTCTCATGCGTTCTTTATTACCGGCGATTGCGAGGGACCCGGACAAAGACGCGATTGTTTTCGACGTTCGATCGGTCACCCTACGATGGGAACGCGGATTTGCGGAGTGGGGGGGTGGGATTTATTGAGATCTTGGGGCCAATGGGTATGATTAGGTACGAATGCGTTGCGTTTGTTCGTCGGGTGTTGTTAGTTTATTTTTGGAAGTGAAAAATAAATTTTTCGTAAAATCTGCTTTTGGCGATAGTAACCAGTGACAGTTTCAGGAACAGTTTATTTCTAAACTGCATTTATTTCAATGTTCTATTGCCACACATTTTCTAGGTTTGTTCAATTGGGGTATATAGAAATTTTGTGACAGTAGGAGAAGAAATATAAGTTCTGGAAAAGTTCGCTTCTCGCAACTGTTACTCACATCTAACGGTGGTAGTGATAGTAAGAATCCCAATTGCGGCCTGTTGTGCCACCGTAAAATCATGCTCCACCCTGCACAAATAAACAGGTCCACTTCCGGGGCTAAATCGAAAATCTGGGACACCGACGGAACTAAATTTAAACAAGATAAATGGAAAAACAAACGCCGGGAATGAACGGACACAATATTCGAACGTGGCTAACAACGAGATGAGATAAAAACTGATGGAAAAGAGAGCGGAGATCAGCGATTGGCGATTGCAATCGATGTGCACGCGGTCGACTAGTCGATCGGCGGAACGGGGACATTTGTCGAGTCGATTCTCGCACAATATCGCCGGATAGCTCGTTAACGCCATTTACGTTCTCGCCCAGTCGAATTATATCGTCCGAAAAAACGGCTCGCGACGCCGATTAATTGCGGAGCCTCGAATTTTCGGTACCGTTCTGCGTCGCTTTTAGCTTTTTTTCCATTTCTCATCATATTTGTCGTACGGGAAAGAAAGCAAAAACAATATGCGACTTTTCATGGAGTGATGAATTAAATTGAATAAATAATAATTGTTGTTCGTTGTTCGGTATTTGTGTTTAGTAATTATACTTTTATTTGCTAGTATGGATGAGTGAAAGTTATTTTGAAATTTTTAAAAATTAATTAATAATCTTTGAAAATTTTATTTCTTTACGAATAGATATTTTTCAAGGACAGTGAAACTTTCATTCTTTTGAAATTGAACTGAATTTATCCCTATCCACTTTACAATTTATTCTCTCGGCATCTGTTATCATCATCTTTGCAACGACTTTGACTTTCCCACCAAATTTAACCGATCAACATATATCAAAATTCTCATGATTCCCTATCTTAATCTCAGATCCTGCAAACCTATATCTCCAAAATGCGCAATGACTTGAATCCGCCCTACATCCAAATTTCCAACTCGACTACCTTTAATATTCCACCCCTTACACTCAAACCACTTTCTCACGTACCTAAGCGATCCTCCACCGTCAAAATTCTCTAATATTCTCTATCCCAGCCTGAGATCCCGCCGAAGATCGGCCATTCCTCCATCTCCCCCTCCCGACTCGAGACTTCGGTAGGCGGCTAAAATTTCAGCGATCCGACGAGCGGCCGTCGAGACGGAATAGTTCGAAACGGCGCGCGCAAAAAGTGTCCCAATTATATAAAAAGACAATAAAACGGGAGGGCAGCGCAGCGGCCGAAGGATTCCCACCCCCTTTCGAAAACGAACGAACGGGGGGAAGGGGGGGGGGGACGGAGGACTGGAGTGCTGGCGAGTGCCTTGTGCGGCTTCGAGAGGCTTCATGGACGATTTTATGGCTGTTGGTCGTAAATTCCAACCGGTAGTCCGGGCAGTGATCCTCTTTCTCTGATCGCACGTCGATTATAAAACGACGAATCGCAGTACCGGTTCGCCTCCTCCGTCTTCCTCCGACTTCTGTCGACTCGATCCCATCCTCCTCCGACTCGTTGGCCAACGATTTTTGCCCCCCACCCCCCTCCCACCCTTCCCGGCAGCCTCTCTTTTTCTCTTTCTTTCTCTCGCGCTTTCTGAGATATCATCGCCGGCCGCAACGATCGTAAAGCAAGTAGGAATAGTAATGCGACGATAAAAAAGCGTTGTTCGACAAACGATTATATTCCGTGTATACAAGGTTAGGTGTACCCGGTGGGGAGGAACGGTGAAAGTGGCGGGATCGGAGGAAAGTCGAGGTGATGATGTAGATGGTGATCGGGGGCTGACAGGTGGTGTGGATTCGATTAGGAATGGATAGGACTTTAGGTTTTGTCTTTTTACCTGAATTGAAAGAAGGGTATATGACTAATCTCTGTAAAAGAATTGTTTTAGGTAAGCGATCCATGGTTCATTTTCTACCCTTCCTATGTTATCAACTTTTATATGTTGTGAAGAATCGATTTAGGTAAGCGATCCATAGTTCATTTTCTATCCTTCCTGTGTTATCAACTTCAGCGGATGATAATCGTCATCAGCATTGAGTCGGATTTGCAATTCTTATTAATTTTCAATAGTTTATTTTCTACCCTTCCTGTGTCATCAAGTTCAGCGGATGTTGATCGTCATCAGCGTCGGATCAGATTAGCAATTTCTGCCGATTTTGCAGGCCTTCACCTAACCCTAATCAAACGCAACTATCTCCATCCCACCAATGACACCCTCACTGAACCACCCTTCCGCGTTACATAGTACACCATCCAAAATGACTTTCCGATCTCACCCCATCTATCCCACCAAAACTCTTCATTACATAACCAGCCCCCGTCCGCCCCCCGGCATCTGCCCAGAAGGGGAAAAAAATCGCACATCCTCCGACATACCATTTCTGGTCAACGTCTTCACACCCCAAATCCCCAGCCCCTCCGCATACTTTCGAAATCGTCCAATCGCGGCCGATTTCGCTGAAGCGTTCGAAGTCGATCGATCGGCCTCGAGCTCGAGGGCCAAAGACGAAGAGGATCGAGAAGCGGTACGAGGCTTGCCGAACAAGTACAGAAGACGAAGAAGCAGAGGAAGAAGAAGCTCGAGGGCCATTCTCTCTCTCTCTCTCTCTCTCTCTCTCTCTGTCTACCGTGGCGTACGGCGAAGGGCGAGGGGGCCGAAAGGGAAGGCCAGGTCGGGCCGGACAGTGACAGATGAGTATCGGTGCCGAGATGCATCGATTGGCCGATCTGCCCGGAAAAGAATGTTGCCGCGGCCAATGCGTGGCCTCTGCCAGCAGAATGGCCGGCCGAAGGCACATAATGCCGGCTCGCTTCATAGTCTTCCTTACTTTCTTGCCCGTTCCGCGCCGCGGCCTTCTTGCCGACGTTCGAGCCCGAGGCACCCGCGGCCCTTTTCTACCTTTTCTAACCCTACCCTACCCTTCCTACCTCCTTTTGCCCTCCGCCGTCTCTTGCCCATGGCCTCTGCCTTCTGCCATCCCTCCCCCGCCCTCCCTTCTCCTCTTGGATCTTCAACGTCGACCCTTCTTGCCCCACCGAACCCGACGAATTCTGCGCAGGATGCGATTTTTGGTCCGGCCGACCCGGGGCCCGGCCGCGCCTGACAAATTGTAATCTCATTCTTGCGACCCGATATCCGCCCGGGGCCCACTCTCTTTCCGCTTGCGCGGAGTGACGTTTTTCTGGCAGGAGGCCAGCGCGTTCTTTCGCGCCACAATTTGCCCGCTTCTCGGGACTATAAATCGCGAGGGATTGTCTAGCTGGTCGGCGGTGCTTGTTGCTCGTTTTCGGTGGGACTGGGTGGATTTTGGGATTGGGTGGGAGGGTTCTCGAAGGGTGGTTGGATAGTGTGGAATTTTTGGGGTTTGTGATGTAGATGGCGGGAGGATTGGTTTTTTAGATTTCTGCATTGTAATGGGTAGAGGGTGAACAGAGAGGAGTTATTGTAGTCAAGATTCAATTTTTTTTGGATTGTACGGTCCGACACGGTGAAAATTGATATGAGCATGGTTTTGTAAATTTCTGTATTATAGAGGGTAGAGGGTGAAAAGATAAGATTTATTGTAATCAATTTTGGTTTCCTTGGAATCTACGGTTTAACGTGGTGACACGAGAATGTTTTTGTACATTTCTGTATTATAGAGGGTAGAGGGTGAAAAGATAAGAATTTTTGTAATCAAGGTCGGTTTCCTTGGAATCTGCAGTGTAACGGTGAAAATTGATATGAGGATGGTTTTGAAAGTTTTTGTACTGTATGGGGAGGGTACAGGGTGAAGTGATAGAAATTAGTGTAATCAAGGTCGGTTACTGTGGAATCTACGGTTCGACTTGGTGATTGTAATTGTCTGATCGTGTCATATATACCTACTTGACTGTCTACCTATTCCCATCTTTCTCTACTTCCCCCTCTCGCCAGTTCCTCCAGCATCAAATCCTTCAAAATTACCATCAACGTGTGAAAAATTCCTTATCACCCTGTTATAAATCGAAAGTTTCTAATTATCCAGACGCAAACCACTCTGACACTTCCCCAACCATTCAACCTCACCTTCGATCCACCTCTCATCACCACCCCTCTCAGCCCCCATCGCCTAACACGACCCAAAAATGACTCCAACCGTCAAAGGGAGAAATCCAAAAGCACCCGAGTCGTTAACCTCCCGTTCATTCTCCTTGGCCATCCCTTTTTCTCCTCTCCGCTTCATTCCTGCCTTCGCGAACCGGGAGATCGTCGTCCACGGGGAATGGAAGTTCGGGACAATAAACAGTAATGGCGGATACGTGCTCGGGGATTTACTTCTGGGATCCCCTTCTGTCGGTCGGACGGAACCCGTTCTTTCTCCCCGATTGAATTCAATGGTTACCCTCGTCGTCTTATTTATTGGACGCGCTCCTCCGCCTGGCCAGCGTGCGCGGCAACAACTGCAACTTCCAACGGCGCACAACGGTTGTTGCCCGTCGTCGTCCTACTCGTTGTCTCGCCGCGCCGTCCTTCTCTAGAATCCGCGGCTACCTCCTTGGCCACCTCCTTGGTCCGCGGCCAAGATACCGACCTTCTCGCTCCCCGTCCCTCGAGCTGCCTCCCTACGGCCCTTTCATCGGTTCCCCAATGACGTCGACACACGTGCCGACTTCGAACGGAGACGATTTTTGGTGCACGCCTGGGTACAGGTCGTATCATAATGTGTTGTCGCTCGCTTGTGCCAAGGAACGCGCGAGAGGTCGGAAGCAAGTGGATTTGTACGGTTGGTTTTAAGTTTTTCGACGTTTTGTTGAAGAAACTTTTGTACGAAGTCATTTTATACGCTGTCAGTTAGGGAGATTAGTAGAAGGCTTGGGAACCTATTTTATGCGATAATGCCATTTAAATCGACATGGATCGTTCAGAGTTTTAAGGTTGTGTTAAACATGAACCTTATTATACTGGAGGCTAAAGGATGTATATTCTTCTGTTTAGTAATCCCGTTCAGATTATGAAGGAAAATGTAAAGGAACAGAATTTGAGGTTATGTTCAACGAACCTGTACTGCCTGAGCATGAATTCAATGCTGAAGCTGTTCGAACGTTGTAACGCTCTGTAAATGACCTCAAGATCATACCTTTGAATTCTATAGTTCTCCAACCTTCTCCCAGAACATCGTCCGCACTTCTTAGCCGCTTAAGGTTATGTTAAACATGATAACCTCATTAAACTCGAGATTAAAGGAGTGGATGCACACAATATTTTTCAGTAACCCCGTTCAGATTATTAAGGAAAATATAAGGAAACATAATTTGAGGTTATGTTCAACGAACCTTTACTCCCTGAGCATGAATTCAGTACTGAAGCTATGCTCGCACATTCTAACGTTCTGTAAATGGCCTTAGAATCATACCGTAGAATTCTATCGTTCTCCAACCTTCTCCCAGAACATCGTCCGCACTTCTTACCCGCTTAATGTCTCGCGCGAGAGAACGTAAGAGGACGAGTCGAGGAATTTGTAACCGACGATTGTTCGCGCCGCCCCGTATAAGGCCGGGAGTCAATCAAACGCAACCGAATGATGGGAAATCGTTCCGCTTCCTTTCAGAATTATTACATCCCACGGAATTATCCTCCTCGATGGAATCTCTTGCGGCTTACGATGCGTCTGTTGGCTCACCCGGACCGGTACATCAGAGTCAAAGAACGAAGCGCATGCGAACGAGCTTCAAACACCATCAGCTGAGGACGATGAAGAACTACTTCGCGATCAATCAGAACCCGGACGCGAAGGATCTTAAGCAGTTGGCGCAGAAAACCGGCCTCTCGAAGAGGGTTCTCCAGGTAAGTCGACATTCCGCTCGAGCTCACCGAAAGTACTGACGATCCATAATCCGTCATAGCTGCGCGTATCGAGATACACTCGGTATGGTACTGTCAGGTAGAAGGATTCAGTTTCTGCAGTTATTGGAAATGAAAAATTCCTCTGGACAATTTAGTATGATTCCGATTCTGGAATAATTAACGCTAGAACTGAGCGATCATAATGATTGGCTGTCTCTTTTGTTTTATCGTCAAGGAATCCTTCGGAAGACTTCTGGCTTCCTTCATACTAATCGACCTGACCGAATTTTATGATTAATTCTCTTCTATTATGTAATTTCAAACACACGACTTTCCGGCAAGGTAAATAAAAATATGTGAAGGAACTGTCAGTAGTTCAATTGTTAAAAGCGATTGCTAAAGTAAATACTTCTGATACTATCCCAGAAAAAAATCAACATTTTCACTACATGAGCATTATATAAATTCTTGTTGCAAGCGACGTTCAAAATGCAGCCGTCCATATATCAATATCAGAAAAAAAAAACCAGAATACAGGTTATGTCAGTGTCGATCGTCAAGCACACCCCAGCTATTACGTAAATGTATCGAACCTAAAAAGCTAGGCAAAGAATGAGAATGCAAGAGGCCGAACGCGGAATGAGAGGTCCGTTTTTTGCGTGACGTAGGTCTGGTTCCAAAACGCACGCGCAAAATGGCGACGGAACATGATGCGGCAGGAGGGCAGCAATGCGTCGAGCAACGTTGGCTGCCCTGGCACGCCAGTCCCTTCGAGTACAGGTGGCTCGCCGAATGTCGGGCCATCGGCCAGCATCCTGGGCGACAGCAACAGCATGCCGTCCACGTCGATGGAGGAACTGCACGCTCTTCATCATCTGCACTCGGGCGTGTCCTCCCAGGTCTCCTTCTCCGATCTTTACTGACGACGGCTTGAGATGGAGGAGGACGGTTACAGCACCCTTTCCAGCCATCTTGCATGAGACGACGCCGGCAGCACGTCGTACGGACCTCAGGTCGGGTGAAAGGTGGAACTGAGGTTAGGACACGGCCCAAGGTGAAACTCGCTCTTCAAGGTAGCCTGAGAAGTCTACGGACCGCTTAAAGAACAGGAATTGACTCGCTTACGTCCGGAAGGGATTCGGAGTCCTGACGGATCGAGAGCTTGAGTTTCTTCGGTCGAAGGTCCGAAAGGGTTGAGCGATGTACTTGAAGACGAATTTCAGTTGGGTCCATGCGCGCCATCAGTTTCGCCGAAAAGTTCCCCGAGCCAACAGACTAATCTTCGTGAACATTCGAGGGCGCTCGAGTTTACCCGAGCGCTCGAGACAAGGGATTATGTTTAAGTAATCAGTGATAATAATCATAGTTCCATGCACATCCGAATTACCAAAGGTCTTAGGATATAGTTTCCGATCGGGGATAATGCGATCTAGGCGTGCGCGTCAGTCGACGTAGGAAGCGAACGAGCTCGTCCTTCGTACCGATCGACCCTGATGAGAGTGTGTAGTGAGTTAGCGGTAAGCGGAATGTTGCGAGATGCGTGCGAGTGCGTGTGAGTGAGTGTGCGATGAGACTGCGTGGCAGGATTATTTTCGTTCACGACAATGCGAATGAAGCATCGACGAACGTCGAGAAAGGTTTCGATGCCACACCAGCGTTCCTCTCCTTGTGCCAAAAGGACAGCCGAGTTACGACCATCCCTGAAACGACTTTTTCTAATCCTCGAACTTGAGGAAGGATATATTTTTTCAGCCGCGGCAGCAAATTCGAAGCACCGAAAATGTAAAGGATGGAATGACTTTTCTTTCGATCACTCCCGGTTCATTGTACGTCGTTGTACTCGTATGTCGATATCATGATATTTTGGCCTCTCCTTCCGGATTGGGAAGGTCGTTGAAGGAAACGTCGAAGATTTGACCACTGAACACGGTATGTATATTAGATCGAAGAAATAGGGAAGTACCGAACTCACCGCATTTCTAGACGAGTTCGGGAATGATGAGAAAGCAGGATTCAATGAGGAGGATGCGATGCAAGGCGCATGCTAGGTAAATGCGTAGGTTAGAGACGAACTTAAATGTATGTCGGCGTTTAAAAGGGCGAACCAATTACGTAATACTGTATAGATAAATTAATGTGCTACATTCGAGTGCAAGTACCGTCGTATAATAAACAATTACGCACGCCTCGGCGTAAACAAACATTGTCGTTTCACTGAAACAAAGTTCCTACAACACGATCTTACGCGTCGACAACCTTTATACGTTTCTGTAACCCAAAATTTGCAACTGTGGACAAATCATATATTTTTCATTGATATTTGACATATTTTTGGCCATATTTTAGGAAATATTCGACTTAGAAAGCTCTGGCTGCGATTTTCGATAATGTTTTTGATCTGTCTTTGACTTCTTATGTGTAATTGGGCCAATTACCATTAGGTGTCACATAAGCGGAGAAATATTAATTTTTTACTGTTTTTTTCGCACATTTTTGGCTGTAACTTCGAAACTATTGAGAATTCTGAACTTTGCTTGCAACTAACTTTCAGGGCGAATTAAAATCTATGGGAGAGGGTAGTTATAAATTCATTTCCAGACCAAAAATTATTTGGCGTATTTTTGGGATTCTGAATGAAATTGATGGTCAAATCCCGCCTAAGGCGTCTATAGATGCTAATTCGGGCGTATACAACAAAAAAATGCATTATAGTACCGCAAACTAACGTAAAATAGTGTCAAGTATTGTCCCAGTAGCGTAGTTTAACTTATAATTGCAACAGAAATCCGATGCGTCAGCCAGAGAACCCTGAACTTACCCTCAAAAATCATTTCAGGCACCCACTAATACTAACAATGAACCATCATCGGTCGAACCATCCCAAAAAGTCATGAATTGCCATATAAATGCATAAAATTATGTCCCAATCATGCCGCAATAATAAACTAGCGAAATAAATGTCGTACAGTGACAATACATAGCCCATATACCCCGCCATACTAACCTACAAGTTGACTAAGTTGAACGAAAATCAACGTACAAGTATACGTCTTCGAAATCAAATATGTCCGTAAAGGGGTTAACATATTCCAACCTCAAAATCCGTCCGCTTCATCCCTGGCAGTCAAAAAGATTATCCTCACCTTTCGAAGGGGTAGGAATCGAAGGAGGACGAAGGCGGGGTGGCGAAGGATAGCGAGGAGTCGGCCAGGACTAAAAAGGACTAGCCCGAGGAATAAGAAGGAGAGCCGGAAGAAAAAGAGGCAGAACAAACAGTGGAATAAGGCAGAAGAAGGGGGGGAAAAGAAGAGTGGAAGCATCCTACTTAGGGTCTTATACCAACATAAGGCCCCCTTCGTGTAAATTGTAGGCCCCCGAGTCGTATAAGTGCAGCAGGGCCGCATGCCGTATATATTTTGTCGGCGCTCATATAAGTTAATTTTCAATCTATATGCGGGTTCGGATGGCGCGCGGCGACTCATCAACGAAATGAAGAAATTGAGACTCTCGTTAATATTTAATGAGCGCGTTCGGATACAATGGCCTCGCCGGGCTGCGGACGTGGACTTCGAAATATCACCTTCTTCGCGTATACGGGGCCCAAGTACGTTGAAACGTGTGTCCCGCGGATAGTTTCTGACCGTGCGTTCGGCTCGTGTATATAGACGGTGTCGTTCGGCCGGAAGAAGGTGCCTGCTCGACTTTGCCTTTCGAACTGTGAATCGAACTTGGAGTACTACGGTACAACTGTGTTGCGAGAAACGTAAACATTGCTGGTAGCATCATACGTATGGACCGTTTACTTTGAAAGCGTTGTAAGTCGATATTTAAAAAGAAATTAGATATCATATAATTTATGATTACTGTAGTGTAAACTTTTAATTTATGTGATATTTAATTTTTTTTAAATGTGGGAAGAGGGATTATTTTAAAGGACAGCATATATTTTCTATTATTTTCAAGCAATACGTAATAATGACATAGTTTGCCATATATGTATTATTAACGTATGCGAAAGACCGATAACGATCAAACTCAACCGAATAAAACTTCTAACCACAGTGAATTCATATAAAAACAGTAGTTAGAAGCATCCCACTACAGTAACTAACATGATACTCCCACCTACTGTACAGAATAAATTCCTCAAAATCTCAAGGAAGCTCGCATCAAAAGCCATAGTCCCTACCTTCAACCGACCTCGAGTACCTTCAAATAATCGCCAACCACGCGCAAAAAATCGCGATACTGCCAGTGATTACACGTTGCGGGGGTAAAAAGGGGAAGAGACTCATTCTATAAATGTACGTTCGAGCCGAGGTGAAAAAATGCGCGAACTGGCCACGGTAATGGAGTGGAAGCGTCGATTGCGCGAAAGTGCGCCGGGCAAGGGATAAGTGCCGATTCACGAGGTTGTCAGTTGCGAGAGACGGGGCATGACTTCATTTGTCCGGGGAAATTGGCCGACCTCTGGCACGAGCCTCTTTCAGCGAAAGATAGCGGCGTGATAGGCTCGTTCTGCTTCGCGAGAGAAAGAGAGAAAGAGAGAGAGAGAGAGAGAGAGAGAGAGAGAGAGAGAGAGGATGAAGTAACAGGTTGCGCTGGCTACCGGCAATACGCGAGCTGTTAGGCCAAGAAACGAACCTCGCAGAGGCCGAAGGAGGAGTAGGAGAAGGAAGAGGAGAGTTTCGAGCCGAAAGAGAATGAAGGAAGGACAAAAGTTGAGCGACGGAAGTCGAGAGGGAGAAGGAGGCTGAGGGTAGGCTCAAAAGGGAGGACGCTGAGACCGATCGAATTTTACGTTAATTAGCTAAGCGTCGTTAAGAGGGCGAGGGCGTCCACTGTCCGTAATGACGGTCCTCCGAGTAATGAGAGGAGCCTTTCGTTTATTTATGGACGGCGAAACTCCGAGAGACGCTCGCATGACTTCCGGTCGCGAGAGGAGTGGGCTCGAATTAGTTCTAGCTTAAGGGTGGACCGCCGCTTTTGAAATGGGGAAGCAGGAGTCGCGGACGGATTTGCATAGGTGTGGGTTAATGGACGGAGGCTTGACGAGCACGTGTCTTTCAAGTGTTTGAAGTATATATTTTTTACATGAAAAAAGGTTTATAACAATGAGTAGTCTATACGGTTTCCTAACACGTAAAAATGAGAAATTGATTCTCCTTTGAACGTAACCTCAAATGTCGAGTTCCGTAACAGAAATTTAAACCTGCAACTTGAAAATAGGTTTACAATAATGACTACTCAATACGATTCCCTAACACATAAAAACGAAAAATTACTTCTCCTTCAAAATTGCCTCCTCTGAGCATAACCTCAAATGTCGAGTTCCCTAACATAAATTCAAACCTGCACCTTGAAAGATCGACAGTCCAGTTTCTCACGTTTTCGGAAAGACCGTCAAAAACTGCCACCCTCCTCGGGCAAATACGGTGAACCGTTCGGCCACGAGAAGAAAGGAGACGAAAGGTTTCGTACTCCTCTGCCTTCTCTCCTGCTTCTACTCCCACCCTCCACCCCTCGCCTCCTCTCCCAACCTCCATCTTCCTCTCTCGACTCGGGACAACGTGGACTCTCGGGGAGAAGTTTTTATTGGGGCGGCTGCTCCTTGAGTCCGGCAATCGTCCCTTCGCCAACTCTGGCTTCACTACACGCCAACAGCGTGTACGAATAATGTATGCCACGCTCGCGTCTGCGTGCGTGTCCTACGCACGTGTGCTACACGCACTGACCAAGGACGATGTGTATGTTCTTCACGCTCGTGTGTGCGTGCGTGTCCTACGCACGTGTGCTACACGCACTGACCAAGGACGATGTGTATGTTCTTCACGCTTGTGTGTGCGTGCGTGTTCTACGCACGTGTGCGACACGCACTGACCAAGGACGATGTGTATGTTCTTCACGGAAGCGTCACATGCGTCAGGTACGCACGTATGCCACTGTGTGCGTGTCGTGCGCGTGTTATGTATGCGGAGATCGCGACTCGTTCCTCTAACTGCAGGAAGGTCAGCCAGCCAGCTGCTACTGCAGTTTACCGCCATTGCAGCCCAACGCTTCCGCCGATATCCAAGAGGACTCCTCCAATTTTTCTTTGGTATTCTCCTAATATTCGGATAAAGCTCTATATGCCATTTATTCCCGGAAGTCGATTCTAGATTCTTGATTTTTGGATTTTTCTACTGTTCTTATTTTGAGGTTACGAATACTTGATTTGAAAATATGTTAATTCTTTCGGATGGTGTATTGGTGGATTTTGGAAATTGGGTGTTTCTTGTCGGTCGGTTGGTTGGTTGATTTTAGGTTAGGGTCCATTCGCTTTCGTCGTCGGTCGCTGTATTTCTTGTTTCGCCACCTTTCGTTACACGCACACAAGCGCGCGGGCGCGCAGGACTCGCTCATTCCGCCTCCTCCTGTTCGTTGGCGGAGATAAGGTCCTCGTCAGATTCGATTGCCCGGGCTCGCCGGAAGCTGCAGGACACGGCAGATGGCCGCCGAGAGGGTGACAGAGGCACGCGTTCCCTGTTTATATATTCAACCATATAATCGCCCGTACATTCGCTCGCAAGAAGAAACCTGGCCCTGGCACGGGAGTTATCCCACTTACGCCTAAAATGTTCCGCCGCGCCTTTCTTCACGCTGAATTTCAATTATTCCAACTGTAACTATTGATGACTTGAAACAAGCCAAAGTTGTTAATGCGAAAATTAAGCGTGTTACTCCTTGATAGGATTTAATTTTAGCATTAAATTATAATTTTACTTTTATAATTATAGCAATTAATATTTGTTAGGATTTATTTTTAGCGTTCAATTTAAATGATTTAAAATTGTAATTTTTACGATTTGATAGAAGAGACCTATTTCAAGGACTTCAAGTTTGATCTTTGACGGTGTGCGATCGGATTGGAATTCAGTCCTTTGTTACACTGGAATAGAATTGTTTCTAATTTTAGTACGGAATTGAGTGAACGGCGAAGCTGGTATCGCGGAGTCCACCATTTTGGACGTGACTCGGCGGTCAACTCGCGTCCGTCCGTTGACGCAGGTGCCACTCGATTCTTTCCAACTTTTTGCCACCGGAGTGAAAGCTCAGAAGCGCGGGAACCAGCTTCTCCTCCGACATCGTCCAAGTTTCGTCCGCCGCTGACGTATACCCGGTAGAACGACTCGTCGGATCGTAAATCATTCCGCGACGCGCTGTCATTTTTATTTATGACCGCCAGCGGGAGGAAAACTGGAAACGAGTCGCAGCGAAGTCCCTCTCAAAAATCTTCACAGCAAACAAATTCAGTGGCCAGTCCTCGAACCTCGATCGCAAAAATTCGACTACGTACAATGTTTGCAAATTACGTTTCACAGTATCGACTGTATAAAATATCAGAGAAATCCCGATGAAAACGTTCGGTAGCAGTTTCGACAGTGAGTGACAGTATGCCTACAGTCCGACATCCTCCACGACCCACAGCCTCCGCAACCTAAAATTGATCCCTGCCAATCCTCTCAGCGTCCACCTGAGCGTCACCGTCCTCATACCCCCAACCTCCAACCTAGACAAACCCGACCGACCTCGCGATCTCCCACGATCCTTCCCGCTCGCGCGGAGTCAATCCCCCACCGAAAGAAAAATAAAGCCGCATCCAGCCCCGACTCGGGAAACGACTCCGCCAATCCTCGCCAGCCTCCGCTCCCCCGTGGGAATCGTCGGACACCCGGTATAAGGGCTCCGCGCCGATATATTCCCCGATGCTCGCGAGTTTATGATAATGATAGCGACGTAGGTAGGCCCCGCTATCTTTTTCCTCCCTCCCACCCTCTCCAGCCCTCCACCCTCCACCCTCCCTCTCCCCCTCTGCCCCACCATCCCTTCCGCGTAGAATAAGGCCAGAACTCGCGAGGCGGCCGACGCGAGCTGGAAGGAAGAGGAGAACGGTAGCAGAACTGCGCCGTAACGAATAAGAAGAGGAGAGAAGGAATGGCCGGGGGCAGATGCTGTTGCATATGGAGAACAGAAAAGGAACGAAAGATGGCCGCTGTTCGCCGGTGCATTGTCTACCAGGACTTCGTTGTAAATAATGTCTCCCGATGGCGGCCGGCCAGGGGAGTCGGAGAGTTGGCAAACTGTAGGTCTGGGCCCCCTGTCTTCTCTTTCTACGTTTCTTTTCTTCCTCCCCAGTCATCCTCCCCAGTCCCCCCCCCCCCCTCCCTCTGGCCGTCGTCCTGTTCGCCACCCCTCCCCTCCGTCTCGTCCTGCCCTTCCTCTCATCTTCGTCCTCGTCCCACCGAAGTCCGTCCGGCCTCGGTCGAGCTTTCGGTTCCGCTCATCCGCCGATACACTCTTTTTCCCTTTTGCAGAACCTGTCGCGCATAAACTGATTCGGTCCCGATGTCCCCTCCGCGCACGTCCCCATTGGCCACCGCCAGTCACGCCGCTTCGCTTTGTTCCCTTTTCGGCCTTCCCTTCGGGACGCCGAGGGCCGCCCGGGCAACCCTCAGGACGCCCTCGAATATGTTTCGGGAGCGAGTTGATCTGGCGAGGGGTGAAGGGGAAGGTCAGTGGGGGATGTGTGGGGGTGACGTGGGAGAGGGTAGGGGTGGGATAGGTAAGTGCGCTGGGAAGGATTTTGTTGGGAGTACCGAATGAAGGTAAGATGGAAGGTGGACGTATGGCGATGAAGAAGTTTGGTGGTGGAGGGAAGTTAAAGAAATGGCACGTTCCGAAGATATTGGGGTAGTCTAATTAGCTGACGCCATCCATTTGGGGATTTTGGAATTTGTATAGTTGTACCGTTACACGACCCTTTGTGCATTAAATTTATCGGGGCAAAAATTGAAAAGAAACATTAGTAGTTACTGGGTTAAGAACAATAGGGATGCTGAGTTTAAGGAGCTGCTGAGAAAAAGATACGAAAAGAACAAGGAAATAGCTGTAAGAAGGATACGATTTCAAAAAGTGAGATTTGAAGATGGTAAATTTATGAAGAAATGATGGAAGGAATCCCTGACAAACAGTGCCGGAAGTCAGAATTTAAGTAAGTTTGAGTCACCCCAGGCGCTTTTGACACCCAATCCTGTAAGTACTGTTGGATTAGAATGTATGACGCGGAAAACGGTAGATGAAGACGATAAGGGTTGGCGATACACGAGTACTTGCCATTCATAGCAGTCACTTATTGCCGTTAGGTAGCTTGCGCGCGAACATGCACGTGTGTGCGTGCGTACATGCCTCGGCAGCTTCCGGCGAGTGGCAAAAATCGTCGTCTGCCACATCTCATTTACGTTGGCCGCGAGTCGATCGTGTGCAGATAGATTTATGAATCATCCCGAACGATCATGAGCCTCGCGATCAAATTCCATAGGCTAACATGTCAGCGTGCAGATGAAGTATCGAAAATGTGTTCTGTGAACGTGCCAATGAACATTAAGGCATTTTCTTGTATGTCCTTTCGCATACATTACTATCTTGAACAATCTACTACGTAAAAGAAAGATAGAATAATATATAACTGGAACTGGTAAAATTTAAGGGTTTGAGATGTTTAAATTGAAAGTGAATAAAGTATAAATTTCAGTGAACCTAGTACTTTTCCAGAATTAACAATTTTATATAACGTATAACTCGCACTGGTAAAATTTAAGGGTTTGACTTATTTAAGCTGAAAGTGAATAAAGGAAAAACTTCAGTGAATCTAGTACTTTTTCCGGAATTAACGATTTCACTGCGCAAATCATAACAGAAACGAAACTTGGGTTATACAATGTAAACTTAGAAAATTAAGTTAGAAAAATAAAAGAAATTTGGAACTCAATCGTTTTCTCAATCGCTATCCAGTCTTCCCAAACATCGAGCCAAACAAAACCAGCTGCAGAAACGTTCTCGGAACAAAAAAATCGCGGCGAGCGGCGCAAAGCGGAATTTGTCGAGGCAAGTATTTATACATTCGATCCTCGGAGCGGTTCGTTTCGTCGGGCGGCCGATTCAGTTTCGCGCGTTCAATTTCACGGGACGCCTCTCGCGATTAAGAAAAGCGATGAGCGATATTTATCAACGTCTCGCGGCCAGTTTCGTGCTACCGAGGCTGGCGAGTGCGCGTGTCTCACGACTTTCGCTCAAACTCTCTCGTACGTGCCCCGTCCGTGAGACGGCCGGCGAAACGGGGCGTTCCTTGAAAAACACCCTGTAGACACGGCCGACACGGCCACTGGCGGGTTATCAACCGATCAGAAGTAAATCTCCCGACCACTGTCAGGCAACGTTCGACAGGTACGATAGCGAATTAACTCCGGAATAAATGGTGCCTCCTACGAGGAGAATCCATTCACCAAATTTCGTCGCACGGCAGAACCTAACCTCACTTTTTTCGGCCCGACCGGCCTCGCATCGACCATCCACATTTCAGCGAATCGAGTAGTACGCAGACGTACGACACATAATTTTTGTGCGAATCAAAATGATTTGGGTGTAATTAATATCTGGTGTTGTCAGGTACAATGTACATATGTACCTTTGGCCAATTTGGTCAATGAAGACTTGAGAAGGGGAAATTAAGACGGACTCATTAAAAAATGTTTTGACATTTTTTATCCTAACTTCGGCCTTTTCAAGTCTTCACTGACCAAACTGGCCGAACAAGTAGGTATGTTTATATATGATGGGGGTTTAAAGAACCGTCTTATTGATCAACGGGGTTAATGTATGAAAAGGGGGAAATGTAACATTTTCAAAAAATGTTGTAATGAGTCCGTCAGTGGATCCAGGACGAAACGATAACCATTTTTGATCAAAATTTCCCCCTTTCCAAGTCTTCATTGACCGAACTGGCCGACAAAGGAATGTTTATACATTGACACTGTTTATCGCTAAGACGCTTTTTTAAACCCCCACTATACATTGTAAGGTGCGTACAAATTGAACGATATCTCGTATTTTCCTTGAATCACTGCTTCGACCTACCGATATTGAGCCCTAAGGAACAATTCTACACCCGACGGCCGATGAAAAATATCAAGACTTTTCCGCGACAAAGTCCGCGAAGTCGCCCAGCGACGGCCGCCTCCTCGCGAGTTTCTAGGCAAAGATTCCGCAATTTGCATTGGCCTCCATTCTTCAGCTCCTTTGAATTCCGTCGCTATAGCGACCTTTGTCCGGATCGTGCCACAATGGCCACAATCCTCTCCCTGAATTCTGTCTCTTTTTCCCTATCGGCGCCCGCGCCGCTTCCTGGAGAAACCGTCGCAAACAAAGAATCCTCCCCTTCGGTAGAAAAGGGCCAAAAAGGCGAAAAAGGTCGATACACGAATAAGCGATGCGCCGGTTGGATAATCCGAGAAAAAAGAGCGCGAAACGTGAACTCGCACTGTGCGCCGCACCATCGACCAGCCTCCGCCTTCCTCCCCCCTCCCTACCCCCCCACCGCCGCCTCACCCTCCCCTGCCAACCCCCTCCCGCACCCCCGCACTCCCTCAGGATAGCAGATTTCATGTACAGGGTGGATCGACTCGAACGAGTCGCGAGTCTGGTAAGAGAAGAACCGGAAGGTGGGAGAAAAGAAAATCTTACTTTGAGGTTATGTTACGGTGGGGGTGGCAATGCTGACGTTATTCATGCGCAATGAGTTGTGGGGGATGTTACCCTCTCGGTGTGCAGACGTTGATGTCTTTGAGAGTTTAGCGTATCGGTATTGGAAATTGATCGCGTTATACGGTATTGTGATATTTGTATTTGTGGAAGACGTATTTTGTTTGTCAAGAAAGGAAACGGTGGGACAGATGTTGCTCTTTAATGCGGTAAAATGAAAATGGAACTATTGAGAAAGGTCAGTAGTTAACGTTGCAAATTATTACGTGGGAAATGATGGAAGATCGTGGAAGTCGAAGTCCAAAAATTCCTGCTCGACGGTTGCCATTATAATCGAAATACTAACGATATTAAACATACCTAACTTGTAAGTCAGTTAATTCCGCTAATATTATTTCCTTCAACGTCAGCCTCAATATGTTACTCTACTATGATAATTCTACTATTCTACCGAATGAAATTTTCGTGTCCAACCCTTCCTGTCATCCGGATTCTACGTGAACCTGGGAACCCAGTTCCTCGGACCGGTTTCGTTTTCCATCCTAAGCAGCCCCCTCCCTGCCGTCCCGACGAATGAATTAACGAAGCGTTTACGCGCTATCCATCACTAATTTCATCTCGCCTTCGCCGACTCCTTTCGCGGCGCCCGTCGAGGATGCCTGCCCAACTGCCGTTTAGGATCCTTGGCCATGGGCATTTAGGCGGCCGAGGGTCGCCGCTTTTTAACGCGCTATAACTCAATCCGACGATGAGCTACGGCCGCCACGCCCATCGCACGCCTTTTCCTACGACTCCCCGACCGCTTTCCGATCGCGAGCCATCGAACCTTGGAGTAGGCAGAGGCGATAAAGGACGACCATAGTTTCCTCTGACTTCGTTCACTTTCTTTTCAAGAAAGAGGGAAATAATGATTTCTCTTAACTTGATCTTCAAAGAAATTGATTCCGCAATGTAGAATTGAAAATCTATAAGCGTTCTTTGTATCGACAGTTTTCTCTGGCTTCGTTCAGTTTTATTGTAAGAAAGAGGGAAAGAATAATTTCTCTTGACATGATCTTCAAAGAAATTGATTCCGCAATGTAGAATTGAAAATCTATAAGCGTTCCTTGTATCGACAGTTTTCTCTGACTTCGTTCAGTTTTTTTGTAAGAAAGAGGGAAAGAATGATTACTCTTGACATGATCTTCAAAGAAGTTGATTCCGCAAAATAGAATTGAAAATCTATAAGCGTTCCTTGTATCGACAGTTTTCTCGGACTTCGTTCAGTTTTTTTGTAAGAAAGAGGGAAATAATGATATCTCTCCACATGATCTTCAAACAAGTTGACTCCGCAAAATAGAATTGAAAATCTATAAGCGTTCCTCGTATCGACAGTTTTCTCTGGCTTCGTTCAGTTTTTTTGTAAGAAAGAGGGAAAGAATAATTTCTCTTGACATGATCTTCAAAGAAGTTGATTCCGCAAAATAGAATTGAAAATCTATAAACGTTCCTTGTGTCGACAGTTTTCTCGGACTTCGTTCAGTTTTTTTGTAAGAAAGAGGGAAAGAATAATTTCTCTCGACATGATCTTCAAAGAAATTGATTCCGCAAAATAGAATTGAAAATCTATAAGCGTTCCTCGTATCGACAGTTTTCTCTGACTTCGTTCAGTTTTTTTGTAAAAAAGAGGGAAAGAATGATTTCTCTCGACATGATCTTCAAAGAAGTTGATTCCGCAAAATAGAATTGAAAATTTATAAGCGTTCCTTGTATCGACAGTTTTCTCTGACTTCGTTCAGTTTGTTTGTAAGAAAGAGGGAAAGAATAATTTCTCTTGACTTGATCTTCAAAGAAGTTGATTCCACAAAATAGAATTGAAAATCTATAAGCGTTCCTTGTATCGACAGTTTTCTCTGGCTTCGTTCAGTTTTTGTGTAAGAAACAGGAAAATAATGATTTCTCTTGACTTGATCTTCAAAGAAATTGATTGCACGAAAAGGAATAGAAATGAAAATCTAGAAGTGTACCATTTCTTCTATCAGTAATTTTCTTCGAAAGGAAAGAAGACGGAACATAGATTTTTTTACTTTGTTTCGTTTATGCTAGGCAAAGAAAGAGAATGATCTCTTGAATGACAAGATTGTGGCATACGTTTGGAAGTGACAGGAAGATGAGTCTTCGAAAAATATTCGAGTTTTTTCCGTTGCGATGCTTGGCGGAATAAGAATGGAAATCAGGAAGCGCCGAAGGTGCAATTACTTCCAAACTCGTGTTTTTTTAATAAGAGAGAGATACATTCGTCTATCTGGGTCTGCTTTATGTCGGTAATTTGGGCGAAGAACAAAAATGAGAAATTAAGCATAATTTTCGTAGCTCCAGCATCCCAACGCAAACTGATTCGAAAGAAGAAATCCCGAATAAGAAATAAGCAAATCCGATCGTCCATGATGAACTGCGTCGGAAGAGGAACCCATTAACTCCGGACGAAACTGTGTATTCCTTACACAGGGTGACTCGAAACAATCGCGACCGCAGCCACGCAACAATTATCATAGCTCACCGTCGAAAAAGGAATAATCGAACCTGATTGGCGCGCGCGCGCGCGCTCGGGCCCCAGCACCGTCTTCCACGAAGCGTCAAACGTCACATTTCGCATTATCCCCGATTCCACCCCCTCTTAAAACTGCCACCCTCCCATTCTATCCTCTCCGCGTTTCGCGCCGGGTCAGAGAGTTTACGCCGTGATATATACCCGTCTGCGGAGGATTCTACAAAAAGGGCAAAAAGTCCATCGCCTCACCCTTCATCTCCCACACCCCCTTCTCTCTCTCTCTCTCTCTCTCTCTCTCTCTCCCTCTCTCTCCCTCTCTCTCCCGTCGTTTACTCTCCTCCATCCAGCCATCCGTCCCTCTCGCACGAGCTCTCGTTCGCGCGCGGGCGTAGGTTTGTTTTAACAAGGCATTTAAAGCGTACTCGGTAAACATTCGACGAGAAATATTGGTTGTTTATGGCGCGGTGATTTATCACCTCGCGCGCCCCGGACGAAGAAGGGAATGGAATGAGTGGAAATAAGTTCAGGTATGGTTCATTTGCCGTGCGGGGGAGTTCTTCACTCTCTCCCTCCCTCTCCACCTATCATCCTTGTATCTATTCGTCTCCTTCTGCCTCTCTGGCCTTCTCCTTCAGCTTCCTGCTCGCACCTACACTGTGCCTTAGGTGCCCTTCGATCTGCCCTCTCTCTCTCTCTCTCTCTCTCTCTCTCTCTCTCTCTCTCTCTCTATGTCTATCTCTTTCTCTCTCTCTCTCCAACCGAACGACCTCTCTTTCGGAATCGTTCCCTGCGTTCTCGAGACTCGTCGCCGTCCCTGCCCTCTCGAGCGCTCTCCGTCTCATTGCGGCCCTTAGCCCGAGGGCCCGGGGTCTCTTCCGATACCTTTAGCGCCGGTCAGAACGAGCAACCCTTCCTTTCTATCCCCCCTCGACGCTTTCCGAACCCCTCGAGGCGGCCGGGGCATTTATTCCCGATCGTCGCGAATAAATTTCATACGCCCGCTATAATTGTCCCGGCCTCGTTCCGCACCCACGAAAGGGTAGGGCTCGATATTTTAGGGGAAGAAGGCACTGTGAGAACGAGTGAGATTATGAGCAGCCGAGGAAGTCGATTTTGAGGGATTTAAGATTTTCGCGGCTGGCGGCTGTTTAATAGGTTCGCACGAGAGGCACGTACGATACTTGCAAACTTTGATCCAAATATGTAACTAGTTCGTGTTTTGAAGCTGTCAGCATGGTGTGTTATGAGTAACGAAGTGAAGTACCGCTTACATTAAGTGATACACAGGTCACAAAGTGTATTTGTCAATAATTATTACGTATTCGCTACTGAGTCGAAATAATTTACAATATGGACCGTTTACTTTGAAAGTGGTGTAAGTCCATTTATAAAAAAAAATATTAAATATCACGCAAATAAACTGTCAATCCCACGTTAATCATAAATTATATATCTCATTTTTTTTTTAAATATGAACATGCACCACTTTCAAAATAAGCGGTCCATATATTAACAATGCATCTTACAGCATAAGTCGAGTCTACGAATTTTATCTGACATCTCAGGTAATTACGTTTTTCAACGATTCAATTAGAGACGAACGTTAACCGAGCGCGTGTATCAGATAACGGAATCATGACTACTGACAAGCGTTAAGTAATCCCGAGTACACAAAAGACAATTAGTAAGGCGCGTCACATTAAGCTACGAATGCGAGACTTAATCGTCGCCGACAGCCGACCGTATTATCTCAGCAGCGATATTTACGTACCGGAAGAATCGGAGTGACTCTATCGATCGATATGGAAATCGGTCGATCATCCGCGGTGATATCTCGACGCGTTGTAATTGAACTTGCCGCGGAAAGTCGCCGGGATTATTCGATAAGGTGACAAGCGTTAGCCGGGTCAGTTCCCAGCGGCGGGTACCTCTTGCAATTCAATGGTAAAGAGCCAATCAGCCGACGGGAGAGGTAATGGATTATTGAGCAGCGATCCGATAAAGGCATAAATATACGCGCGCCGCCGCCGCCGCGAGTATCCGTATAAAACGCGTCGGCGATATCGGCAGGACATCGTTATCCATCCTCGCTTATGCCGGCCGAGGCCGTTATTGGAGAAAAAAAAAATGTGAAACCCACATTTGTCAGTTAAGCTAGAATCAAATATAGATCATTATTTTCAACGTACCGAACGTGTATGAGAAAGTATATGATTCGAATAATCGTTTGGAACATGAAAATATTTTTGGCTTTTAGTTCTAACCGCAATTTGTGTAATACGGTACTCTCTTCGGGAAAGGAATTAGTGAAGAAATAAATACAAAATAAAAATCTGTTGTTCTTGTTACCAGTTACCGAACATCTACTTGTTTCCATTCACTGTTCCTTCGTAAAAATGTTCTCCCGCCCCAAAATTGGCACCATAAATATGCTAAGTTATTAAGAAGAATTACATCGCTGTCGGCAAAGCCCAGTATTACTAGAAAAAAAACCTTGCAAAATAATACAGGAATGAAAAGAATTTATATCGCTACCTTACGGCAAAATCTAAAATTTGCCAATTTACAAACGACGAACAAGATTCCAGTTTACAAGTAAATCTTTCGTCACGTGCAACCGTACCGAAGCCGATCCTCGCCGGAACGTGACCGAAAATGAGGATTTTTCATCGATTGCGCAACGAACGAACGAAGAGGATCTCGTTCGGGTCAGCTATCGGCGACCAATTACAGAACAGAACGGGAATGAACCGATTATGGTAACGTGAGTCGCCCACGCGTATATCCTCCTCGTTAGTCGAGCAACCCTAAACGATCCGACGTCATCAAATGCGCGACTATTCCGTAGACTGCCTCCTTCCCCTCCAACCCCCCTCATCCCCCCTCATCCCCCATCTGGCCGACGAACGCATCCAATCGTCCTGTTCCAACCTTCTCGAACGGCCGAATTAAGAACTTCCTGCCCTCGCTTTGAAAATATTCGCCAGTTCGTTACGTCGTCGCGCTTTGATAAATTTGTCCTCTTCCCTCGGCTTGCGCCAATCTGAAATAATGGGCCACTCATATTGCGAGGCATGTCCGGTTTGGAACGCGCGCACGATACTAGATCCGCGACTACGGAAAATGTCAGGGCGGGACGCGCGACGCGAATGTCAACGATGCGACTCTCGGTGGGCGGAAAGTAACGTAACGTTTCAATCAATTTTATGGATAAAATTAAAAAATTGTTTCTGTTTCTTTAAGACGATATATATGTTGCAGAGAAAAATGTACTGAACTTAGGGTCAATGATAGACGATTTTTAAACAATGGTAATAGTACTGCAGAGTTACTTGGAGCTATCGAGAGAAATATTTATATTTCCGATGACTGTACAAGTAACGTCATTTTGAAATTAAACAAAAGTTATCGCAAGGATTACCTCTCCACTCGCACAGAAAATAAAATTAAATTCGTAACTGAATGAAAGTTAATTTAAGAGAAATTAAATCGAAATCTCATGAATAAATATTGTTGAGCACATTTCGAGTAAATGAAATTTTTGCCCGGATCTCCCACCGTTCCCTACCATCGCCCTCCAACCCGTGGCCACGAATCTCGACCACCGTGCGAGCCCGGCAAATTAACAGCTTCCTGCCACCGCATGAAGGGACCTAAACCGTAAGGGCTACCTTCGGAACCTACGTTGCGCAACGATTCCGCGAAGCTGCGCGAACGGTGTCCGAAAAATTCGAGGGTCCATTAAAAGTTATCCCTCATCGCGCCGCTACCGTTTCGGTATCTAATCTCTAATCTCGGCAGCTACCGTACGCGGGGCCCTCGGGGGCCCTTCTGGGCTATGAATTTTTTGAGCCGGCCGCGTACGGCAAAAATTCGCCGTAGGAGGTCTGCGGACTTGACACTATTAAGGCCCGATTCGAACAATGGAGCGCCACGAGTTTGTAGGAATGCTCGGCATCGGACTCGTTAAGAATGAACAGTGTGTGAGAGAGAGAATGACAGAAGGAGAGAGAGAGAGAGAGAGAGGGAGAGAGAGAGAGAGAAGAGCGGGAAGGAAAATGTCCAGAGGATGTTTTAGAAATGAGCCGAACTCTTTTGCCGCAGGCATTCTTAATCTTCATTAGTTCGTTTAGGATTTGCATACCAGAGGCTCGTTCCTTTATCTGATCGTACATACGTGCGCGCGTGTGTCGTGGGCATATCTATTTCTACGTGTGTGTACGAGGAGTTTGCTTGGTGAGTGTGCGCGGTGGGAAGACAGTTTGCAGATGAGTCCTTCGGACGGTCTCGGTTTTTGACTGGAATCGCGGAGGAATGAAGATTGAAAGATTTGGGACTCTGAAGAAGCCGCAGTTTCTTGGGAGAGCTCGTCGCATAGTTAGTGTTAAGTTATAATGGGCAAGATCGATTGGATTGTCTCTTGACATCGATCCCGATGTCTCAGTTGATAGGGTATGATTCCTTTGCAGACGAATAGTGTGTTCGAAATTATGTAACTGTGCTTTTTTCGATGATGAACTCAATAGTAAGTGCAGTAGTCATCGAATAGAAAAGTTTGTTTCGTATTTAGGGCGTATTAAAAAGATAAAAATGTTTGACGTTGTCAAACGTTGAAATGTTTTGACTCTTACGTCTGACGAAAAATAAGCAACTGAAAATGTTTGTATATAAATTTTCAAACTTCTGTCAAATTTGTACGTAAAGAAACTCCAATCAAAATCCACAACTCAACCCTTTCTTGTATTATCGTAGTAAAGGAAAAGAATAGGTCTGTCGATAAAAGATATCCTGAACTTCCTTTACCTAATCGCTCCCTTCTACCAGTTTCTCTATCAAAAAGTTCAAAACCTCCAGCCAAATGTCACTATCCCCAACATCGTTGACACAGAAATCAAATTTTACAACTCTATATCTGTCGGAAAGCAATACCTTGAACGTCTTTTACTTGGTCCCCCCTATCCAATTTTCAACCTTCCGCCAGTTCCTCTATCAAAAAGTTCAAAACCTCCACCTAGATACTCTTATCTCCAAAGTGGTTGACGCCACATAATGAAACACAGATCCGAAAATTCTACAACTCTACCGTCCCTGGTATCCAGCTTATCCTCCGAAAGAAAAAGATCGCTCACTCCTACGTCCGTGAAAAAGCAATATCCTGAATGTCCTTTGCTTGGTCCTCCTATCCAATTTTCAACCTTCCGCCAGTTCCTCTATCAAAAAATTCAAAACCTCCACTTGGATACTCTTATCACCAAAGTGGTTGACGCCACATAATGAAACACAGATCCGAAAATTCTACAACTCTACCGTCCCTGGTATCCAGCTTATCCTCCGAAAGAAAAAGATCGCTCACTCCTACGTCCGTGAAAAAGCAATATCCTGAATGTCCTTTGCTTGGTCCTCCTATCCAATTTTCAACCTTCCGCCAGTTCCTCTATCAAAAAATTCAAAACCTCCACTTGGATACTCTTATCACCAAAGTGGTTGACGCCACAGAATGAAACACAGATCCGAAAATTCTACAACTCTACCATCCCTGGTATCCACGTTATCCTCCGAAAGAAAAAGATCGCTCACTCCTACGTCTATCGAAAAGCAATATCCTGAACGTCCTTTGGTTGGTCCCCCCTATCCAATTTTCAACCTTTCGCCAGTTCCTCTATCAAAAAGTTCAAAACCTCCACCTAGATACTCTTATCTCCAAAGTGGTTGACGCCACAGAATGAAACACAGATCCGAAAATTCTACAGCTCTACCGTCCCTGGTATCCACGCTATCCTCCGAAAGAAAAAGATCGCTCACTCCTACGTCCGTCGAAAAGCAATATCCTGAACTTCCTCGTGCCCGGGCCCTCCCCTGCCCGATTCCCAATCCGATCCCGATTCCTCCCGAGCTCCGGCTATCCCCCCGGCCAAGGCAATCGACGTGGAAGGCTCTTTTAATCTGGTCGCAGGTCGACGTTCCCTCGGTGAAAGTTCTGCATACACAGTCCCCGGTTATTAGGCCCACCCAATCAGCGCTTAATCGTGACCTAACCTTCGAGGAGAGCGCGAGAGAGCGGCGAAGGGGGCCAAGAAGGTCAAGCTTAGCCCTGAGACGAAGCTGAGCTTATCGCGCTGCCTCGTCCGGGTGGCCTACTCGGCCTTAATTGCGGGCCCATATCACGATCCAATATGGCCGCCCACCACGCGAGTATTAGACCCCGTGGCGGCGGCGTCAACGTCCGCTTTATGGAAGAAATACGGTACACCCCGTATCGTACATCGCGCCCCCGAGTACCCTCGGCCTGCCAGCGAGAGGACTCAAGGACACCGGCAGGCAGGGACTAAGGTCGTCCTTGCCGAGATTATGCCGTACCGAGATGCCGTGGTTAAGATCGGCACCGAGATTCCACCTGAGGGTGGAAAGGAATCGGATTCGTTCTTGGGAGGCTGTTGGGTAGGTTTGTCGGGGTCGTTAATGTGAGAAGTTGGTAGTTTTGAGGTTAGGTGCGTCTACTGTCGAATACAAGAATTACGAATGTGTTGTATAATGTTGAGATTGAAGGAGGATTTGGATAGGTTAGTCGGGGTCGTTAATGTGAGAAGTTAGTAGTTTTGAGGTTAGGTTTGTCGACTGTCGGAAACAAAAATCGCGAATGTATAATATTGACACTGAACGACGATCTGGAATGAGACTGGATGTTTCCAGTATTATGCATAAGGTGAAAAATGGTTTGGATATATAAAACTTGTGTCGATTTAACAGGCTCAAGACTTAAGAGTGTAAAATAAGGTGTTTATTTAGTGATCGCGTTAAAATGTACCGTCAATCATACCGTGTTTTGGTCAATTTCGATCACTGTACTCTTGGGAGAGAAGAAGGAAAAGGAAAAGATAGCATATTCCAAAAATCGTTAAGAGTGTAGAGTTCGTGCATGAAGCAAGAATGTACAGACTCGGAGATTTAATTGAAAGCTATTGTATTTTACTCGGGGAAAGATGTTATCTCGCATCGATTTAAGTGGTCAATTTTCTACCTCTTCAACCTGAGACATAAAACTACGATTCTATAGCCTACTTGAAGGCTAACAACAGAATCTAATACCGAACACCGGTTGAAAATTGAAAATTCCACCGTAACTCCGCGTATGTGAATCGAAATATGAAATGGAGAAATCGTATTCGCAGGAACGGTAACGGGCCAACCTGATTCTCTTACCTGCGACATTGAGAGAGTCCCGAAATCAGAGTCGGTATCCCATCTTCGTTTTGCCGACACGTGAAAAGCGAACGGAGGCCGGTCCGATCCGACGATTCATTTATCACGCGGGGTTCCACTTCGTGTTGAGCGCTGAAAAACGATCCTTATCTCGCGGTCGAGCTACCTACCGGCGTTCATTTGACCATTTCACTATCAGCGATTACTATCGCCGTTAGTCGCGAGCGTCTCAATCCGAGAACGGAGAAGGAGCGAGCACGGATAGAGACAAGTTCGAACAGGATTACGTGCATGTACCTGAGCACGGACGCCACTTTTTTTCCTCATCGAAACGTCTGACATAAAGTAAATATGAGCGCTACGATCTTTCGTAGATCAAATATATATTCGAAATTAACAGTCGCGTATTATACGCGTGATAGTTCAGACTTCAAGTTACGCAAAAGTTGTGAATTTTAGGTCAATCACATGAGAGATTCTTCTTACTACATTTAAGCTGTAGTAATTAACATGTTTCATTCTTATTATCGATGTCTGATAAGTGTGTTCAGTGTGTTGTATTGTACACGTGATGGTTCAAAGACTTTACAAGTTACATAAATGTTGTCAATATTACTTTGTTCGCTCAAATGAGAAATTCTTACTACATACGAGCTTTTGGAATTAACATGTTTGATTCTTATTATCAAAGTGTTATATAGTAAAACAGGTTTGATTTGCATCTAGTTGCGTAGTTCCATTCCGTTTTGTTCTTCTTAACCTGTTTTTCTCGACCTTTTACAGTTTGGTACAGTCGCTTCCACGTTTCTTTCATGTTATGTTGAGGTAAATACGTTTGATTAATGGCAGGTTCTGTAATTGTTCGCTACAATTTTGCGTTTCTTGGCCAATTTCCGTCTCTCTTCTCACCTTTCCGCCAGCCTCCACCTTCTCGACTTTCTTTTTCTTCCTTTCCACGTCGTTCAGGTAGCAACCATTAGTCTCGCATATTCGAGATGGCATGCCGATCGGGCATAACCGTTTCCCTCGTGCAACCAATCCACGCCTGTCAGCATCGACGTCGTTATCGGCGACGTGATTAATTATTTTCGCCCGAGACCGTCGCGCTTCGCTGCTGGAATCCTTTTTTTTTCGGCCCGCATCGTACGCCGAGGAGATCAATGAGATTTGCATACGAGTTTTCCGAACGTTCGACGCGACAATAATACATTATACTGCCGTACATCTCAATGAGTCAACGGAAAGGTCAATAATTAATTTTTCTCTCAGTTGCAAATCTGATGTACTGTGAGTATTTGCATCGAATGCAATGGGAATTGTCTGTTTTGAAGTCGTGTGAAATGCGAGAGTGGTGTGATTGTTTTTGTGCAATTTGAATGGGTGTGTTTTTGAAATTGTTTGGGGGAAATGGTGGTACGCACAATGTGGCCAATGGGAACGTGTTATTAAATTGTATGAAATTGAAGATTCGTGATACCTGTTGGTATTTCATTCTAATCGATGATTGACATTGGGAACATATCTTTGGGCAAAACACTATGATGGTACCGCTTGCAAGAGTTTATTCTCGAATTTAATAAAATCAGACATTCAACATGCATTCTTAGCAATCGCCCCAATCGCTTAACTGTAACGTTGTAAATGTATTCTTCAATTCAAAAGTGGTAGTTCCACCAGTATTACTTGCAATAATTGGCCCCGAAACAGAACGAAATCGCAAATCAAACAGGTCTAGTCAACATTTCATCCTAACCTCTACCTGTACCATTGTAAACATGTTCTTGAACCCAAGACTAGTACTCCCACTACTATTATTTCGAATATTTGCCTCTCAACTAGTACAAAATCGCAAATTGAACACGTCCAGTCAACTTTCCACCCCAACCGCAACGTAGCGAACATATTGTTAAACTCAAGACCAGTACTTCCACCAGCATGTTTCGCAATAATTGCCTCCGAACCAGTACGAAATCGCAAATGAAACGGGTCCAGTCAACATTTCATCCCAGCCTCTAACTGTAACGTTGTAAACATTTTCTTGAACCCCAGAGTAGTACTTCCACTAGTATTATTTCCAATATTTGTCTTTCAACTAGTATAAAACCGCAAATTGAACACGCCCAGCCCAACCTCCAACTACAACGTAGCGAACATATTCTTCGACTCAAGACCAGTACTTCCACCAGCATCGTTCGCAATAAGTGCCTCCGAGCCAGTACAAAATCGGAAATGAAACGGGTCCAGTCAACATTTCATCCCAGCCTCTAACTGTAACGTTGTAAACATTTTCTTAAACCCCAGAGTAGTACTTCCACTAGTATTATTTCCAATATTTGTCTGCCAACTAGTATAAAACCGCAAATTGAACACGCCCAGCCCAACCTCCAACTACAACGTAGCGAACATATTCTTCGACTCAAGACCAGTACTTCCACCAGCATCGTTCGCAATAATTGCCTCCGAGCCAGTACGAAATCGCAAATGAAACGGGTCCAGTCAACATTTCATCGCAGCCTCTAACTGTAACGTTGTAAACATGTTCCCGAAGCGGCGCGCATCGACTCTCGCCATTTGCAATGCTGGCCCCGTGTACCAGAATGAAATCGGAAATTCAAGGCGTCCGGTCCCTTTTTCGTCGCTCCCGCCGAGTCCTCCGGGCCTCTTTTTCGTGTCCGCCAGCGAACGGTACGCGCTTAAAGGAAGCGCTTGTACGAAGTCGAACCGCGAGCAGCAATTGCGCCCCGTGTCACCGCGCGGCCAATTGTATTTCGTTAGCCCCGGCATGTCGCGAGCACGCCGGCAGCTGTGCCCTGCCTCCGGCGGCCTTACCGAGTTCCGTCACGGCGCAAAGAACCGTTCCCGCCGGCTTTGAGGCCGATCACCTGCGTTCAATTACGCATCCGTGCTCCCTTCGGGCCCACCTCGACGCGAATCACTCCCGGCCGAAATCGATCGCCGGAAGTCCAGCCCGAATCGTACCAACCCCGCCGAGACCCCACCCAGGCCTCTCTCATTACGACTTCCGGTGCTCCTAAGACAGCTTCACCGGCCGTACAAGGTCGACACGAGTCACGTAAGAGTGCGCGGAACGCTGAATACTCATCCTTCACTGTCCGAACTCACTGCACTCCTCTTCAGGAAGAGTCACACGCTCGATAGACACGCGCGCGATCTCCGGCGCCGAGCCTGATCCTGTTTACACACTCCGCGGGCCGTCGACACCTGTGCCCGGGTCTCGGCTGACCCCGGGTGGGTCAGAAAACGATCACCGGTCGACCGGAAGTTGCATGGGAACAGATGACAGTTGGGATGACGTCCGGCAGGTTCGCGGGCAGTTGCGCGCGCGCGCGCGCGCGCGCTCACGCTCCCGATGGCCAAGAGGGGCGATCAAGGCGAACGCACCCTGGAGGACTGGGCGACGAGAACAAACTAGCCTCCGAGCATTGGTTTGCCCGCGTTCCGTCCGCTTCTCAGCGCCGGAGCCCCGAAGAGAGAAGTCGCCCGGTTATGGCTACGCCAGAAGAGGCGGTTAACGAGTCTAATTAGCGACGAAAACGAAAACGAGTTTGACCCTTTTTTCTCTCTTTCCGTCGACCTCCCCCCCGCGCCCCTCCCCCCCTCCGCCCGGTGCGCGCCCGTCTCTGCCCCCCCTCGCCGACGATGTAGGCCTCATCCTCCTCCTCATCGGAGCTATCGGCCTCTTTCGTTCCCTTCTTTCCGTCCGCGCCTCCCTTCCATCAGGCAGGGCCTGCCTCGTGAATCAGGGAGTCGGACTGCTCCTTTTGAACGCTGGAAAAAGGAAATTGGGTCAGTGGGACGTTTGCCGATTGGCGGGAGTTTAATTTGCGTCCTCCTGGCCGATTGAGCCTTGGGGACGGGCTGAGGGGGGTGGAGGGTGCCGCGCGGCTGAATGGGGTGGAGAGAGGGGGAGGGGGTGAAAGGACGGAAGAAGACGAGAGTGGCCATTAATTAAGAGGAGGATAATGACCTTAGGAGCGTGCGAGCGTGACTGTGGGCGGCGGACGCGGACGGGAATATCGAGTTTGCGATGGGGGTGGAGGTGGGAATCTTGAGTGGGGTGGGGAGGCGGAGGGCGCTGTGGGGCTATTTTGCCGTTCGGTGGATTTGTTGAATGTGCGGGGTGGCGATATGATACGTTGGAGTGGGTCGGAGGCTGGGGAATAATCAATCGGTACAGAGGTTTTTGGAGTCGTAAGCGGTATTTGATTGGCTGTTCAAAATCGTCGGATGATATAATTTGAGAACAGGAGCGGAAGGAAGATTTTTGGAAATTGCCTAAGGCTAGGTGCTGCCATTTAAATGACAAAGCCTTCGGGGGTGAACTCTCTGTCAAAAATTACATAATACGAACGAAATTGTACGAAGGTAACGGTTCCAATTGTCTTACCCAAAATCTGATTTGATCACAGGTCTGTCAGGTAGTACATTATATAACGTGACTGTCGTACTCGTGAAAAATTACATCTCTCACGGCTGACATCAAATCGACTTTCGCTCTCCGCCGAACATAAATCATAAATTAATTCCAATTTTCAAACTGTCCAATACAAACCAAATCACACAATCGAACTTTATGTCACCAGTAAAAAAACATTTTTCCTTACAGAATCATCTATAGTCCCAACTCAGCTACCGTAATATGCTACGTACTAAAATACGGCCCGTAAACGATGGAAACTGACCGCTGCCAGTGTCACTGAACCTCCTGATACATCAACTTCCGTTCCTCATCGGACATAAATCATAAATTGATTCCAATTCTCAAACTATCCAATACAAACCAAATCATACAATGGAACCTTACATCTCCCTAAAAAAAAAGAGTTTTCCTTACAGAATCATCTATAGTCCCAACTCAGCTACCGTAATATGCTACGTACTAAAATACGGCCCGTAAACGATGGAAACTGACCGCTGCCAGTGTCATTAAACCTCCTGATACATCGACATCCGTTCCTCGTCGGACATCAAAAATGACCTACGACCGCGAGCGAGCATAATTCCGAACCGGCAGCGCACGGCTACCGATAATTTTCGTGGATACCGACCTCGGGGGGCATTTATAACGTCGGCGATAATTGTCAGTTTCGTTTTCCGGCGCTATCCCGTTGGCGACTTTACGGTTCACGCGAAGGGTACCCCAACCTACCGAAAGGTCTCCAGTCCGAGAAACCGTTCCGACCGATTCTAATCGGTCCCCGTTGGCGTTTTTCGGACTACCGTGCCGCTTGATTGAGCTTCGGTGAAAAGCATTCAATTTATACCGGACGATATCTTGATCGAGCGTGGCGGCGAGAGGAGGGCGGTATGGGAGGATGGAGAAGGCGGGGGGGGGGGGGGTGGAGTGGAGGAAAGGCTGGCAGAAGAATGTACCTTCATTAAGGCGGCAGGCGGCGGAACACGGTTTCGCTCTCGGTTCGGAAACGGGCCCAATAATAAAATTTTTTCGTAGAAACCTATGACCCGACTCGGGCCCTCCGAATGCCACGGAAATTTGTTTAACGAAGCCGATTGCGTTTGCCGATGAGAGAGAGAAAGAGAGAGGGGGGAAGAAAGAGATGTGAATCCTCTTTTAAGTCCGATGACACACGGGTCGCGTTCCTTTCTCGCGTCTGGCATTGAAAGATGAAGAGGTCGGGAGAAATGTCCGGGCAGATCGATAATAATTATGCGGGATGAGGATATCAATTTTTTGGCGGCCGCTCGAGTTCCGACGGACGCGGTCGGTTGATAAGTGGGCTACTGTTGTGGTACTCGGTGCCGTTTCTCGACCTGGCTTCATGCTTATCAGTCATGCCATAGTATTCCATGTAGGTACTCGGGTTGTAACATTGCATTCTGCATGCACTTGCCCAGAGAGTATTCTGTTCGGATTTGAGTTGTTCATTCAATTCGAGATATACGAACTCTTTTGAGTATACCTCTAATGTATCTGACGTAATATACAATGTTTCAGTACAATGTATTTTTTTCGGTTTTAACCCTTTGCGTTGGATGCCGTAACAGTGGCGGCATTTGCAAGTTGTCGTAGAAGTTTATATTTTTATTTTTTATAAGCACTTCGAAACCCAACAAATAAGTTCTAACAAATTCTGGGTGTTCAATATTCATGTACTGACTTCAAATCCCGTACGGGAAAATAATTTGCGAAATGCTAAACTTATTTCGACCTTGTTGACGTAGTATTGTTGACCGGTTTTTCCGAAAATTATATAATTGCTGGTGGGCTCGTTATCCGATCTGCTCTATATAGCATAAACAAATAATAATAATAATAAATAATAATGAATAAATAATAAAGCAGACCGGTTAACAAGCCCACCAACAATTATATAACTTATTTCGACCCTGTTGGCAGGTCCCATCAACTAAATCTACCGACCGCAAAATTTTAGCCTAATTGTCAATCCGAAATTTATTCCAACGCATTCGACATTCGTCCCGCTCGGCTGGAACTATTTCATTAGCCCGCATCAAGGATCGTACCTTGAATGGACTTCCTCCGCGTCAGCCTTCGGCCCCGTCAGAGTATCGGCGCAATGCGCATTTTAAGAAGCATCGCGGTAAAGTCGATTCCGCGGCCGGTGGAATAAATCTCAATTATAATAGACGCTACGTCGGGAGAGTAGTCTTCCGGCCGAATTACGTTCGTTCGGCATGTCTACCAATCCTGGATCCCGAAGCGAATGACGCGGGGCAAATAATTAGAGTCGGCCGATTCGAAGGAGAAGACCGTCGCCGACTTCAGTTCCGCATCATTCTCCTCCCTCCCCTCCCCTTGCCTCCACCCCTCGCCACTACTCGAAAGCCCTCGCTGTCATCTGGCTAACAAGCTGAACCGGAAGAAGCAGTGTCAAGTGCCCCCGCAACAAGGCACTCCACCTGTGCATACAACTTTCTGCATCTTCCCTGCTCCACATTCTGTCTCAATACCTCTCTTGCCCCCCCCCCCCTCCCATCCCTCTCCTTCCTCCGGCGAATACCTATTCAATCGAGCACGACTTCTTCGTTACTTACGCTTCGACGGGATCGAACGACGAAGTGGAATTAAAAATTTTTGTCTTGACTTTTGAGTGGATGTAAGAATGACTAGGCTACAGTTTTGATTTTACAGGGGGTGGATTTTGGAATGGCAGTCATTTGGCTTGGGTGGATGTTGTTCGCTTCAACGGGATCGAACGACGAAGTGGAATTAAAAATGTTTGTCTTGACTTTTGAGTGGATGTAAGAATGACCAAGCTACAGTTTTTGGTTTTACAGGGGGTGGATTTTGGAATGGCAGTCATTTGGCTTGGGTGGATGTTGTTCGCTTCAACGGGATCGAACGACGAAGTGGAATTAAACATTTTTGTCTTGAGTTTTGAGTGGATGTAAGAATGACCAAGCTACAGTTTTTGGTTTTACGCGGGGCGGATTTTGGAATGGTAGTCGTTTGGTTTGGATAGACGTTGTTTGATGTTTTACCTTTCTTGTGTTCGTAAGGTTCGTTTGAAGTTTTGCACCTCTTGTCGCTGCACGCTGCGAGTGAGGTGCTAGCGTGGACTTGATACAAATTGAAGTGGGCGATTTTGAAACTTTAATTCGTACAATGGGGTCTGGAGTGGCACTAGGGGAAGTGCACTGGCCGCGTCTGTGTGTATACGATTCTATTCTTTTGCCGGGCTACAGTCGGTGTCCCATATTCACTTTGAATGGCACACTTCTGCCGATGGCCTTCGGTGTATTCCGGACGCGACCGATCCTCAGCTCCGAAAGGAAACTAGATCGTGTAGCATTAACGTTTGCCCACTCAGAGCGATCAGAGTATGTGTCACTCGACGCTCGCCGAACTCCAATATATCATTTGATATTCCTTTCTCATTCAAAGCGGTGTACTCTCAAAGTGCGCCTAACGTCGCAATCGAGTGTAGTACACTCTGACACCTCGGTTCAACCTGCTTGAAAATAGAGCTCTTGTGAAGTAAGACTATTATACGATATCATTGTAATTTCATAGATTAAAATAATCCACCCAGCCTCAAGCTGAGCCTTTGTTGTACTAAAGCGGGCAGTTCAACATGCTTGAAGCTCACATTTATTACCATCTGATGCCTCGGGTCTTAAAAAACAGCCTTTCACCAAGGAAAACTTGACTGACATCAAGCTATGTTGTATACTACCATCAGAAGTCTAAAATTAAAATAATTGATCCCATTCGCAAACATTCAATGCACTATTGAGTTTAAAGACGCTTAGCCTCACACCTCTGTCATCCTCCAGCCCAGATCAACCAGCTGAAAGCACGAGAGCTGAGCACACAGACTACCTATTTCTAAAGGTTCGTGCATACAAACAGTTGACCGAAACATTGTTTACGTATTATCAAAAAATGTATTACCATATAATACCTCAGTTCTTAAAACCAACCAAGAAAAACTTGGCTAGCACCAAACTCTATTATACAATACGCTCATTATTCCAGAACTGAAAAATTCTAGGACACCTAGTCCACACCTCTGCCATCCTCCAGCCCAGATCAACCTGCTGGCATCATCCCGATGCAACCGAGAGGCCAGCACATAGACTGAGCGTTGAGTGAATTTTCGAAACATTGTCTACGTATTACCAAAAAAATGTATTACCATATAATACCTCAGTTCTTAAAACCAGCGAAGAAAAAGCTGGTTAGCACCAAACTCTATTATACAATACATTCATTATTCCAGAAATGAAACGTTCAAGGACACCGAGTCCACACCTCTGCCATCCACCAGCCCAGATCAACCTGCTGGCATCATCCCGATGCAAACGAGAGGCCAGCACATAGACTGAGCGTTGAGTGAAGGTTCGTGCATATAGACGGTGGATCGAAACATTGTCGGTCGGCGAAGCTGTCGTCGCGCCGTGCACAGTTACGTTCTCCGTTCCACGTTCCACGTTCCTCGTTCCTCGCTCCACGGCCGTGGCTTGCGTCTGGCTAACAAGTCGACCCTGTGGCCCCTCGAGGGTGGTCGGCCCCGGGAGGTCTCCCGATCACGCGCCCGCTATCGGCTACTCGGACACGCCCGCGGTCCGTCATCCCATCATCTCCGTTCGAACCTGGACACGACACTGCCTGCCTGCCTTCCAGTACCTGCCCGACCACGTCAACGATCCACGGATACCGTGCCCGACGCTACACGGCCTCTTCCTCCAGCCACTCTCTCTCTCAGTCTCTCTCAATCTATCTCACTCTCTCTTAGTCACTCGTTCCTTCTCTCGAATCTGCTTCGACGTCTTTGTTCGACAGCATTTTTTTAAGGGGGTTGTAAAGATTTGGAATTGGCACTGAGTTTGGTATTTGTTAGGTGGGATGATGATTATTTTCTGGGGCGGTTTAGATCATATGGAGTGCAAAATACTTTTGTTGGGGAGGTTGTAATTATTTGGTTTCGATCTGTTCGTGGAGGATCTGAGTTGGATTGCAGATGGGATGGTAGTTTGGTTTTAGGGTGGTTAGTTTAAATGTTTGACTTTGAGTGTAAGGAGCGGAGTCCCTTTCGATGCCTTCCATTGTAGAGTATTCTCACATTTGAGTTGGGTTGCGATTTAATTTTAGCATACTTAACTCATAGGCACAATCTTTACCTGTTTACCTTTTCGTTGATCAGTATCTTTCACAGATCAGTAGCTAATGTCATACAAATCAGACGTTCTCGAAACATCGAGCCATACAAAAAGCACTCCCACCGCTCATACCTTAACCCAATAACTGCCCAATTTTCTATTTTGTAATTTTTGGCCGGATAAGATATATACGCACAAAGGTTCTGTACAATTTTATAATATTCAAAAATCCCCAAATAGGAATCTTGGCAGCTAATGTGTCGATACTTCTCAACCTTCTCACTTCGACCTCTCCTCCAACCTCTCCCCAATGCCACGCAAAAAACCTCCTCACCAAAATCACTCCCTATCTCCTTGCACAAACTGCCCAATTTTCTTTTTGTAATATTTGGCCGGATAAGATATATATGCACAAAAGGTTCTGTACAATTTTATAATATTCAAAGATCCCCAAATGCGGATCGTGGCAGCTAATGTGTCGATACTTCTCAACCTCCACACTTCGACCTCTCCTCCAACCTTTCCCCAATGCCACGCAAAAAACCTCCTCACCAAAATCCCTCCCTATCCCCTTGCACAGACTGTGAGACTCTTGCGGTATTTCATCGCGCAGCGTCGCTTCGAACAGAGACGGGATAAAGTTCTGCTATTCAGAGGGCAACCAGCAACACGCGCAACGGATCCAACCACCCATGGCGAGTACCATGGGCCATTCTACCATCGAACCATTCCCCCCCTTTGTCTCCCGTTAATCGTACAATATTCATCGCGGTGACGCACCACACTGCGCCCACGCTACGAGAAAGATTCTTCTCTACGCCGGACTCGCCATTTTCCCACGTCATTCGTCGAAACAAGAGCTCAACTCTTTTTTTCCATCCCCCTCCCCCTCCTCCTCCTCCCCCGCCTCTTGCCGGTGGGCCGATCACGTCGATCGGGAGGACTCATTGTTTTCGCGAACAATAACACCCCCTATGCCGCCGTGCGGCACTCGAGGCCTGCCTGGCAAGTGTGCGAAAGAGGCTGGAAAGAGCGAGTGGGAAGAGACTGTGAACGGCAGCGCGCAGGTGAAGATCGGGGGAAAAAAAAGCTCGGCCGGGCGGACCGCCGGCAAAATCGATACTATCGGCGCGAAACGGCCGGACGACCTAACCTAGAAAATTGGCCAGCCGCGGAATTGGAAAGTGTGTTTCGTTGTGACGGGGCGCGCGAGTCGCGGCACGGAAGATTAATGGGAGCGATAGGGTGTTATGACAGTGTTGTAACGGGGTATGGGGGAAGGATATGTTACATGTTTACGGTGATGTAATTTTATGGGTGCGATGGAAGGTAAGAGACAGATCGGAGATGACGGAAATGTAACTGATACGAAATATATGGATTTATTTTGTCCTGATTTGGGACGTGTGTTTTGAACATGGTATAAGTCTGTTTAAACAAAAAATTACATATCACATAAATAAACCGATTACATTACGTTAATCATAGATGTTACGGTGATGTAATATTCTGGATGCGATGGAAGGTAAGGGACAGATCGGAGATGACGGAAATGTAACTGATACGAAATATATGGATTTATTTTGTCTTGATTTGGGACGTGTATTTTGAAAATGGTATAAGTCTGTTTAAACAAAAATTTACATATCACATAAATAAACCGATTACATTACGTTAATCATAGATTACTTATATATCTCATTTTTCTTTAAATATGGACATACACCGCTTTCAATATAGACGGTCCATTTAAGTCTTGAGAGACCATTTTTGAAAATCAATGAGATGTCACATAATGATTAACTTAATATAAACATTTTATTAATATATCTCATTTAAAAAAAATGGACTTACATCAGTTTCAAAGTAAACGGTCCGTATAGCGATGAGCGTCTAGAATAAAGTTTATAAACGTGACCAATTCCCATAACAGCCTAAACAGGACAAAAAATGAAATATATTGCTGTCCTAAATAAAATCAACGCTGCGATAAACGAAACTCGGCGCCAACGACTAAGTCGAATCTCCGAGAAATGCCAAGAGTCGAGCACAGAACGTGAGAGAAAAACCGAAGGGTGGAAAGAGAGGTACGGGGGTGAGTCGAGTGAAAGGACCGGTGGACAAAACTGAGAGGGGGTGGGGGGGGAGGCACAAACAGACGGATTGCAATAATGGAGTGCGTGTTGTACAAATACGATATCGGGGGAGCCGCGGGCACGTGACCCCTTTTTTTTGAAAGGAATATAGCGCCGAAGAGGAATATAACGAACACCCCCGACAGGGTAGGACCCCCCGTAGAAATCGGGCCACGCTCACCGGCTCGTGTCCGAAACGGCAGTTAGCGGGGTTAACTTACGCACTCGCCGCTAATGCGGACTACGTTCTAGCCTCCTCTCTTTTTTTTTCGGTCCCCACGGTAGCTTTTCGAAAGCGAGGTTTCATGTGGCGCGGCCGCCGGCTCGTTTGCGATCTTTTTTTCGGCTGCTTTTTTTCAAGGGTGTCACGCGGAAATGAGGCAGTGAGATTCTCGATTACGAGAATTTTGTTGTCGGGGGAGCGTAATGTTATTTTTGGGATTTTTCGATTGGGCAGTATCGCTTTGGAGGATGCTTTGCTTCGTTTTGGATAGTGAGTTGTTTGTATTGTCGACATTACAGTAGTAGCATAACGTATTATATTGTCAGAGGAATGCTTTGAAATATTTTACTCAAGCTTTGACTGGAATTAAATTTTGTATAAATTTTGAAATTACGTTGCTGGGCTCGAATAAAATAATAAATCTCTTACGTCCCCACTGCATCATAAATTAAAATGTAGAACTGATTCGAGTTCTTTAATCATATTTTACTCAAACTTCGACTCCAATTAAATTTGATCTAAATTTTGATATTACGTCAGTGCTCTCAAACAAAATAATAAATCTCTTACATCCCTACAGCGTGATAAATAAAAATGTAGAATTCATTCGAGTTCCTTAAGCGTAGAAATTACACCGGTTTCACAACAAGCCACCCCCACCTAAACGAGGGTTAAATTCCCGGAACAAAAAGTGACATTCCACGATTCTCGGACGGAGAAAACTCAATCGTGCCGATACCGGTCCGCGCAGTTTCCCAAAGGCGAGTAAATCAATCAGCTGGCCAGAAGCAAGACCGAAATTTACGACAAGCGGCTCGTTTTGTGAGAATGACCGACGCTGGCGAGCGTCGGGGCGATAAATCGGTTGCGCGCAAATGAACGAAAAAGCGTGCGTTTCCGCGCACGACCCCGGGGAATCTGTTCTCGCCGATGTCAAATGAGGCCGATTTACCACTCGCGGGGACACGTGCCGAAATAAACCGCGCTCCCATAATAGGTCCGGCCACCCCTTGGCAATCCGACGTCCGGCGCCACCCCAATCCCTGTCAATGGAGCCCTGTCATTTATCTCTATTATCCTCGACCGTCGCCTTTCTCGCTACTACTGACTTCTTTCCGATTTTTTTTAGTCGCCTCGAGCGGTCTGATACTGACTCTGCGGGATTCGATTGACTGCGATCTGTTTGGATTCTGTAAAGGACACGGATACATTGAGGGGCTGAAGTTCCATGTAAAATTTTGCGATTCTTTACGAATCACTGAGAAGCTTGTTCGTCTGTATGAGAAATCTGATACTGATTTAGTCACATTTTCAGTACACATACTGTAGAGGAACGTAGGCTTGACTTTTGTAAGAAGTGGATCTTGTATAAATATATTACAATTTTTATTTGTATATTAAATGTATTAAAACCTCTTTGATAATTTTGGTGGATTTCATTTTGTTATCTATAAGCTGAGTTCAATGTACGAAGAATGGTAGTGAGATGTTTAGAAGGGATTGGAATTGTAGTCGGATGTAGAAGTCTGGAAATTTTCGTTTGCTTTGCTGCGGTTAAATATTGTGAGGACACTTCAGAAGAGAGTGTGGTAATATTACGTGAGTGTAGGGTGAGTGGAGATTGACGTGTGAAACGCGCGTTTGTGTTTGACAGTTTCCCTCTTGGTTCGATGAATGTCGGCTTACTGGTGAAAGTCATTGGCCGTGACAAGTCAAAATATCAATTATAGGCGAGTCGACGAAAATATCAAAGAACGGAGATGCGTTCACTTTATTCACATAAGCAATTCATTTTATAATCAATTATATGCAAAAGTAGAAAATTGCTGTAATTACTGATCTCTGATCTGTTCATCTGGATTTACAAATAACTATTTTGTTTATTGAACAATTATTTTCATTGAAGGTTTTTTAATTGTATACAATATGAAACAATGGTATATCGAATCTTATACTATTCTGCCAAGTTCAACTATGGGCTTCCGATGATCGGTACTTGATGCGATATCTGTGTGAAATATAAGGAACTTTCAAGCAGCAAGATAAAACAGTTTTCTACTATAACCAGAGTGAGGGAAGAGGCATACGAGTATATTTCAATATTTTCGTTCGGTAAAGGTAAAGAAAGACGTGCTCCTCACCGATTCGCATAAAACTTTACAAAACGTCTTGGTAAAGGTACGATAACTGGGCTTCCGCACGGATTTGCATAAAACTTTGCAGGAACATCAATTTTTGCATTAAAATAAGATCTGTAAAAGCAAAAGTTGCCGCTCGCGTCTAATTAAAAAGTTATTAAACGTTAAAGTTTATTATAAAACCTGCCTTACCGGCAGCGCGAACGCTATCTGCGCATGCGCACGGTGAAGTTTGCAATATTGTTTTGGCGAAGGCTAGGTGTAGGCTAGGCTTCCCTTTCATAATATTTAAGGGTTTTCAATCAAACAGGGGTTTGAGAGTTGGTTTAGGTCTAGATTTCTTTCAGCCAAATCTCACTTTTCGTTTTATTTCTATGGCTAGGTGTGGGCAAGGCTTCCCTTTCATAATGTTTAAGGGTTTTCAATCAAAAAATGGTTTGAGAGTTGGTTTAGGTCTAGATTTCTTTCAGCCAAATATCACTTTTCGTTTTATTTCTATGGCTAGGTGTGGGCAAGGCTTCCCTTTCATAATGTTTAAGGGTTTACAATCAAAAAATGGTTTGAGAGTTGGTTTAGGTCTATATTTCTTTCAGCCAAATCTTACTTTTCGTTTTATTTCTATGGCTAGGTGTGGGCTAGGCTTCCCTTTTGTAGTGCTTTTGTCGATAGAAATGATGTTGCTGCACTTTTGCTATTAAAATATAACCCGAACCTACTCTCAAACCATTGTTTGATTGAAAACTCTTAAACATTATGAACGGAGAGCCTAGCCTACACCCAGCCCGCAAAAACATTATGAATGGGAAGCCTTGCCCACACCTAGCCATAGAAATAAAATGAAAATTGAGATTTGGCTGAAAAAAATCTAGACCTAAACCAACTCTCAAACCATTTTTTGATTGAAAACCCTTAAATATTATGAAAGGGAAGCCTTGCCCACACCTAGCCTTCGCCAATTCAATATTACTTCATTTCAAATACACGCGAATTACCCGCAAACTTCGCCGTGCGCATGCGCAGATAGCGTTCGCGCTGCCGGTAAGGCAGGGTTTATAATAAACTTTAACGTTTAATAACTTTTTAATTAGACGCGAGCGGCAACTTTTGCTTTTACAGATCTTATTTTTATGCAAAAATCTACCATTACACAAAGTTTCATGCAAATCCGCGCGGAAGCCCGGTTATCATACCTTTACCAACGTCTTTCTTTATCTTTATCTCCAATACATCTCATCTGCCATCTCTCATTCAAGTAGTTTCCAAATTGACAACGATAAATCGTAGAGTGCGCTCGAAATTTCTTGCTTTTTCATCGGGTCGGTATTTCAGAACATGAGACACGAATGCCCATAAGATGATAAGTCTACCCGCCAATACCCTTGAAACTGTGTTATCTGCAGTTGGTGTATCCCATAAGTAAAGTAGAGAAGTCAAAATCTGAATAACAGATGACGCACGTAATCTCAAAAAGCGTTCAAACGAAATTCATTGGTAATTACGAAAATACAACTTACAAAATATATTTATCTGGCAGAGAACTTGTACAATAAATTGGATGAAATTTCAAGTTGATCTTTTAACGTAACCATACCCATGTCCAACAATAAATTTAACTTCACAAACTCTGAGCAATGATATATGTAGTTGTGAACAATTCAAAACTCATAGTTCTCTTTTACTTAACAGCCCACTATCGAAAACTCAAAAAATTGCATCTCACGTTCTACCAAACGCCACCGACTCCGCAATACTGAATATTCTGGTACCCAGACGGCTTTATATTCGATTTCCCCTAATTTCATTTGCCAATCGTCGCCGTTTTCGTCCCGAAGCGGGCGAGCGTCGCAAACAAATGCAAATTGCGCCTGGCAGCCGACCAGAATTCCTTCTCGCGACGGAATGAGAATCGATCGTTTCGCATGTCGCGATCATGGCCCTCGTCAGGAAATTCAAGCAGCGCAGTTATCAAGTCTGCGTGACGATACTCGAGGCTAAGCACTTGCAGCAAAACGGAAATCCGGTGGTCGTCGTGCGAGTCGGAAATCGGAAGAGAAGAACGATGGTGCGCGAGAGGACGGATTCTCCGGTTTATAACGAAGTTCGTGCCAACCTTAATACTTCGCTACTTTCGTCTCAACTCGCTTGACTGTTATTCATTCCCGCGTCGATCATCGACGCATGCAAGACCAATACGATTAAAAGAATTTCTCAGGACGCAAAGATATAGACAGTACTAGTGTGAAATTTATAATGCCAGTCCTGTATTTAATATTTTGCACCTTTCATCTTAGGTCGTCCGATTATTATTTCGCTGTATTCATTTTTAATTTTTAATTTATCTTTAATGCTTACAATAATGATCGCTGAATATTTTATTTTTTATTAGCGGTTGATTGTGTATTTATGAATTCTAAATCGTGATAAATTATATGAAAACATATGTTTGAGTCATTGATAGTTTCAGTATTAATAAGTTGTATTACTTTAACTGTTAGTGCAATTTATCGCACTGAGAGTGTACAAATAAATGACTTAGAATGTGAGGTTAGTTTCCAATTTTCAGTACTTCGTGTTCGATTTTCCGGACAATCTCGAAGCCCTCCTCAGTACCAGGATAACGATAGCAGTTTATTTGAGGAATTGCCTGCGACAGCTGAAGTTCTACAGCAGTATTTTGCTGGACGTAGCCACCGTGTGGGAGCAGCCAGGTGCCAAAACAGTAATCGATACGTTCTAATCGATCAGCCCTTACATTTTCTCCGTCTGCAAAGATACTCTTTGCAGGTTGCGTCCAAGACCCTACCCTTGCAAAGTTCAATCAGTCTTCCTATCTTTCAAGTTTTTCTTACTTTCTGCTCATTACCACCTGTCTATTGGGTTGGCAACTAAGTGATTGCGGATTTTGTCGATAGATGGTCTTTACACTTTTTTGGGTTCGTTAATGTGTTCACAGCACCTAATCTATATTTTTTTTCTTGTTGTTTGGACTTCTACCTTTAATTTAGTACAACAATTATATCGATTGGTTCTCTAGTTTTGTTTTTATCGCAATTTAAAAATGGAAGACAACACGTGCATTTCAGACATATTATTTGTATTATTTCCGAAAAGGCAAGAACGCATCGCAGGCGCAAAAGAAGTTATGTGCCGTATATGGGAATGACGCCTTGAAAGAAAGGCAGAGTCAAAATTGGTTTGCTGTTTTCGTTCTGGTGATTTTTCACTAAAAATGATCAACGATCCGGCCGTCCAGTTGAACTCGATGAGACCCGTATCAAGGCCATTATCGGTTTAGATCGTCATAGCACAGCATGTGACATTGTAGAGAAGCTGAATCTACCGCATACATGCATTGAAAATAAAAATATAAAAATTTTGAGTTTTCCTTCTTATTTGAAAACCGCAATCACTTAGTTGCCAACCCAATATAAAGTTCGGATATTATTTTCTTTAAGTCGACTTTATCCACCCGTTTTCCGGTACTTTCTGCCCTCCCGGTAGATCATCAATTTTATCACAAATGGGCCATACTGACGGACCCGAAGAATCTGTCGGCCGGGCACAAGGGTTACGTGAAGTGCAACATCACGGTCAGCGTGAAAGGGGAGAGGGTGAGGGTACATCCGGAAACGGAAGGGGAGGACGACATTGAGGGGTGAGTCACGAAGTGACGACCATCCATTTGCCCGGAGTGACTCTAAGATTACCGTCGCAGAACATTTTTCTCCCCAGTTCTAACGGAGATTATCGCTAATAATCCTTGCCGCCCCAAAAATTAAAGATAAGCGATTGAGAGATGAAAGAATATAAATATCACTAACAAGCAAAATTTCAGAGTGATGAAAAGCACTAAAAATCTATTTTAATCAGAGACAGTAAGTTGAAAAATGATTCAAAGTGATCAAATGTACAAGGCCTTAATTATCATTGTTCAAAATTGGAATGTGAATAGTCAGTAAAATTTCGTAAAAATTCTCGCTTGATAGCAGAAACGAATCTATAGAGTGGAAACATGAAAATTGTATGTAACACGCGCATGAATGGCGGGACTGACCCCATAAAGATCTAATCTAACGAGACCTCATCATCCCTCGAAATGTCAGACGCACTCCGGGTGTCTAATTAATTACAATTAGTGCGGGGAGAGAAAAAAAGCTTTGTCGTCCGATGTCCACGCCTCTTTTTCTCACACGGCGTGATTAAAATTTTCGGACGGCGTCGAAACGCTCGACAGCGCTCGCAAACGAAAACGTACGAGCGACCGTTTGTTAAACTTTTTTCTCGTAGGAATCTGCTGCTGCCTCTCGGCGGACGAATTTTGCCGTTTCGGCAAAAGGCCAGGTACGTTTTTTCCGTCTATCGGGCCGACGATTTGCCGGACATGAGCAGCTTTTGCGGGAGAGCCGATTCCGAGAACATAAACGCCTACGTTCAGGTCTCCTTCGCTGGCATGAAAGTGCGTTACAAGTTTCGCTGGAACGATTTGTTAGCGGATCATTGATCGGATCGTTTAACTCTGAAAGAACAGAAAGTGTTCTCCACACAGTTATCTGTCAAATTCGAAATCAAAATGATGTCAAATGTAGAATGTGTTATAGGTGCAGTTTTAGCTTGCTAAGGTATGAAATGCATGAATTAGTATATCGTTGGATAATTGTTATTATCATCATAATTATCTGTGTCTTTATGGGTAATTGTAAGCCAATTCATGTTGTTTCTTATAAATAAAAGATATAGTCAGAGGATTATTTAAATGTAAAATATTGGAAGCAACGTTAATCGATTGGACCAATTATCTGCTTAATTATCACTTTATTCAAAAGTGACACAAGTATCTACCGAAATAATCGAGGTTCGCCATAGTTGCAATTTTACACAAAGACAACGATCCTCACTTATTTCATTGAAGAAAAAGAAAGTCACTTTTGTCATTTTTGAAACAAAGGACTGACTTTACAAATTCCAGTACTGTTTCATTTTTTCAGGGTTACACGATGGTTCACCACCAGACTCGCGCTCCCATTTTCAATGAGCGAATCATTTTCAAAGAAATGTTCCCCTCCTTCTGCCAAAGGGTGCGAATCTCGATAAAGCACAAGATCGATGCATGTCGATCGTGCACGATCGCGACGCACATCATGAGTTTGTCAAATATCTCGCACTCCGGCGAGTACGGTGAGTCGATTTGCAAACATTTCGCAAAATGCATTTTTTATCCGAGGCAACAGAAGTTGCTCCATATCAATTAACGTCGCTTACGTTTTCGCGCCGTCATATTTTGTCGATCGTTGATTGTTTCTCGCGGTCAAAAGTCACACATTCTGAACATGTTCAAAATTTACCTTGTTCGATCGTTTGGCTGAGAATTGTATTTCGAAAAAGCAGGATAGAAATATGTGACGGTATCGCAGTTAATTTTTTTTCATTTTAATTTAGCAGTGGTCGATATGATGGTTTGAGCGGGATGTGTTTAAATGCCTGCCAATTTATTTAGTTGGATGGGAATTTGTTTTGACTTTACTCGCTGTATCGTACTCGATATTAATAATTTCGTAAATATTTCTAATCATTCTAAAATTTAATTATAAGGATTTCCATTAAGATTTGGCTCCCAAAACCATCACTAAACATTCATTTATACTGTCCGTAACACTCAATCAAACGAATCCGACAATTTTCACCGTTGAAAGACCAAATAATTCCAAACCCAAATACAGCCTTCGAAAAAAGTAAAATCCAAATTAATCTGAATTAAAAATGTTCCTAATCAAACGAATCTTCAATCCCAAGGATTCCCGCCGACATTCGGTCCGTCCTTCGTCCACTTCTACGCCTCGAACTCGAAACTGGAATCAAATTCCTGCGCGGGAAAATTTTCGAGAGCTTTGCCCGTATACCGTGGCCGCATACTTTTGTCCCTAAAAACGGAAATGGAGGAGCCCGAGGCCTCGCCCAGAACCGGCGTGGAAACGGAACCCGCGCTCGCCATAATCGAGGCGAGTCACGCTAAATGCATTAGCTGTCCGCGCGCGCACGCGCACGCACGCACACGCGTCGACGCACGCTAGCGAGCTAGCCTTAATAAATGTCGCCCGCCACAGGCTTTAATTAGCACTAATTAGCGAATTAGCGTGCCGACGCCGTTCCATTTTAGTTTCCACTCGCTTCTCCTTCCTCGGGTCGCCTTGAGACGGGCTGAGGTCGAAATGTGAAGAGTTAGGGACAAATACGGGCGACGTATTCTCGAGCCGAGAGGACACCGTTAACTAATTTGGAACGTCGGCCATGTTCATACTTCGGAAACGGAAGCTGAAGTCAGACTCGGCGCGCGTCGACACTTTTCAGTGCGTGTCAGCGTGTGCTAAGACGACGCTCTTCCTATGTGTGCGATAATGCGTGCTAAGTACAGTACTGAAGTATGCTAATACGGACCGTTTATTTTGAAAGTGGTGTAAGTTCATTTAAAACAGAAAATTAAATATATAAATAAACCGTTTACACCACATTAATCATAAGTTATATATCTCATTTCTGTTTTTAATATGAACTTACACCGGTTTCAAAATAAACGGTTCATATGTTGAGCAAATCTTCGATCAATTGTTTAGGCTCACGTAGTTGCATATAATAGAATAACTGATCAGTTTCTCTAATGTAACTCTTGAAACCTATGTATTTATTAAGGATAATTAGAAAGAATTATCTTTGTTTATTTCATTACTGTATAGGTGTGAGACAAAATAAGGACTTAATTCAAGTTTAATTTTGTGGGTTGGATGACTTTTGTAATTACTGGCTCAGGTATAGGTTAGGAGTCGTGCGCGGTTGATGGGTGGGGGAGTGGATTTTTTAAAATTGGGTCTAAGGTCGGTATACTGACGTTATGACATAATTCGTGCGCCATAACGATGCACTTTTGAATTTCGCGTGAGTCTATGCGCCAAGTCGAGGCGAGTCACGCTAAATGCATTAACCTCACACGCGCGCCATCATAAATGTCACAGGCAGTTGACTTTAATTAGGTGTAATTAGCGAATTAGCGTGCCGATGCCGTGCCATTCTAGTTATTTTCAGTGTTTCGTGTTAGATTGCTGCTGAGCGAGTCAGGTAGAAATAGGGGAAAGAAAGAGCATGTCCGAAGTAATAATCCTAACCTCTAATTCGTAACAGTGAGGTTATGTGTGCCGGTGATTAGTTCGGGGTTATTGGCACTAACAAATGACTTAAACAAGTCATAGTCAATCATTGTTAATACTGAAATGGTAAAAAATCATAAAATTGATCATTCAGGGGATGACTGCGTCTTTACCTCTTTATGTTCAAGTCACGTCTGTCAAAATTATCAAGTTACGGGACAACTGTAATGTGTTGGCAATCCTTAGTACAATTTTTCTTCAAATCTTAGTCAATCATGGGTAGCAGAAAATTATAAAGGCAATATTAAACGGTCGTTTTAAAAAATAACTGCTTTTTGGACGCCCATTTTTTCTATTGAGTCACGTTTAATCTAATAATTGTCGGATTACAGCAATAGGCAATCATTGCTAAGAAAATAAGATAAAAAAATTATTTAACGTAACTTTTAAGAAATAGCTCTCTCCCGACCGTTTATTTTTTCCTTTGAGCCGCATTAAGTTCTGAAAATTATCAGATTACAGCACGCCCAACTCGGATACAAGCGGTGGCAAATTATTTCACTCACGCCATAGTGAATAATTACTAACAAAATACGATGAAAACAGCATTATATGTAATGTTTAAAAACAGCTGCCTACCGACCGCTCATTTCTTCGTCCGAATCGCGTTTAATCTGAACATTGTCGGATTACGAGCTGTCTGGCGTTCTGTAACGATGCATTCCGGAATTTGGCGTGAGCCTGTGCGTTAAGTCGAGGGAACTTTGCCAGGGCAGTAGCATTGGCGAAGATCAAAGGCCTTTCGGGCCGTGCTACTTGTCGCTTTCGACGCGTATAAATACGCGTCTTTCGTCGCTGCTTTATGGCTCGCTAGCTTCGGCCGGCGTGTATCGGTGGCGTACGGTTACTAAACTGCTGCCGAACGACAAAACGGCTCGCAAAACGGCTCGCAAAGCGGCGTTACGAACGTTTAGCCTCCTGTCGGCACCCAGCAGACTGTTACGCTCGTTTGCCATACCTCGAATTAGGTGCTCTCAGATTCTACACGCATATCGTTCGCGCGCACGTTGTACCGTTTAAGTCTGTCCTTGGTCATCATTAGTTTTATCGAGCTCCAATGACACGAGTTCTTGTCAAATACGTCTTCGAATATAGAATCGTAGAATTGGCTTTGGAACATTTTAAAGGATTCTGGGACTACGGTGTGACGCGTATTTATATCTGCTTTTTCGCAAGAACGTGCATGTTGTACAATTAAAGCCTGCCCTTGGTCATTACTAATTTTATCGAGCTCCAATGACACGAGTTTTTGTCAAATACGTTTTCGAATATAGAATCGTAGAATTTGCTTTGAATCATTTTAAACGCTTCTGGGACTACAGGGTGACGCGTGTTTATATTTAATGTTTCGAATGCAGAATTGTAGAATTAGCTTTGATTCATTTTAGACGCTTCTGGGACTACATTGCGACGCGTATTTATATTTGATTTTTCGAAAGAACGCGTACGCTGTTCTTGCCACTCAAATACATTTTCGAATACAGAATTATAGGATTAGCTTTAAATAATTTCAAACGCTTCTGGGACTACAGTATAACGCGAATTTATTTTTCATTTTTCGAAAGAGAATGAAATGCGAGGCTGAGACCGACGTAGGGGACATGAAACTTTGATATACTTTCGTTGTCGCGTCCCGAAAATGAATATATCGACTGTCGCGAGCGAAACAAGCATGGCTTCCCGCCGATTTGCCGCATCGATCCTCGGAACACAATCGCTGACCGCCCGCGCAATTTGCGCCTTCGTGCAGGAAAGTTTATGGACGAGGGACGAGTACCTGTTAGTCGCCATTCTCTATGACGTGTGCATGATTGATCGTCGCCGATTCATGACGAAATCCATCAGCTTCGAGGTGAGCCTGGGCAACGACGGCAGCGAGCAGTTCTCGCGCAATGCCAAAAATATCGGCACCGCCATCGGTACATATCGAAAGACTTCCGCCTGACGTGACAATTTTTTCCCTGGCAAGCCCACCCGCTTGTCGATAAAGCGCCGATCGTTTGTTTTTTGGCCCGACAGACGGGACGGCAGGCGGGACGGACCCGAAGAGTCAAACTGCGCCGAGGATGACTGCCACCATGGACGGGAAGTACAACTATTTGCCCATCGGATCGAAAATGCCGTGCATATATGTCAAGTCTTGGTGGCCGAACGTGGAGTGGCGGATGTGTAATATGAACAATCTGCGTTACATCGCTAATTATCTGGTGAGATACTAGGAATTTTAAATGATGGTGTTGTTTAAAATTTGGTGATTTTCGAGTAATTTCGAGATTTTTTTTTTTAGCAATTTAGATGATTTTGAGCAATTTCGATATTTTCATTCTGTCATGCTTTCTCCCATCACCTGCCACAATTCGGAAAATAAATAAAATTAGCTGTATATTTATAAGTTGCAGTTATTAAAAGAAAACAATTTGAAAATGTGTCCCAGAAACGGGACAGTGGCAGATAATGGGTTAAAGATTCGATCGTAAGTAAAGAGACTGATCGTGGCTAATTACAATGAGTTCGACAAATGACAGTTACACAGTATACAGGGTGATTCTAGTAACTGGGCCAAGCAATAACTCTTTTTTAAATAAATTTAGAACAAAATCGTAGAGGAAAAGTTTGTATTAGGTGAAAAGCTCTATCATCCTATGCACCGACTTTTTTCCCAAGTGCATTGGTGCATGTGCAAAGTGCAGTTGCACTGTTTTTTTAAATGGAACCACCCATTTTTTTTTACATAAACACGTTCCTTAAGCCATTCTGCAATAAAAACGTATAAGGGAAATCATCGAAAAAACAATAGTTTACGAGATATTTCACTTTATTCAAACAGGGTGATTCTAGTAACTGGGCCAAGCGATAACTCTTTTTTAAATAAATTTAGAACAAAATCGTAGAGGAAAAGTTTGTATTAGGTGAAAAGCTCTATCATCCTATGCACCGACTTTTTTCCCAAGTGCATTGGTGCATGTGCAAAGTGCAGTTGCACTGTTTTTTTAAATGGAACCACCCATTTTTTTTTACATAAACACGTTCCTTAAGCCATTCTGCAATAAAAACGTATAAGGGAAATCATCGAAAAAGCAATAGTTTACGAGATATTTCACTTTATTCAAACTCTTATAACAGATGCCCAAACCGTTCACTATCGCATTATCTAAACGTTTTTGGTCAGAGTTACGTTCCAATCATGTTTACTAACATCTCATACTCAAGGATAGGAACGTATTAAAAAATGTTTGCAAGCTAACGGTTAAACGTTCGAGTATCTGTTATAAGAGTTTGAATAAAGTGAAATATCTCGTAAACTATTGCTTTTTCGATGATTTCCCTTATACGTTTTTATTGCAGAATGGCTTAAGGAACGTGTTTATGTAAAAAAAAATGGGTGGTTCCATTTAAAAAAACAGTGCAACTGCACTTTGCACATGCACCAATGCACTTGGGAAAAAAGTCGGTGCATAGGATGATAGAGCTTTTCACCTAATACAAACTTTTCCTCTACGATTTTGTTCTAAATTTATTTAAAAAAGAGTTATCGCTTGGCCCAGTTACTAGAATCACCCTGTTTGAATAAAGTGAAATATCTCGTAAACTATTGTTTTTTCGATGATTTCCCTTATACGTTTTTATTGCAGAATGGCTTAAGGAACGTGTTTATGTAAAAAAAAATGGGTGGTTCCATTTAAAAAAACAGTGCAACTGCACTTTGCACATGCACCAATGCACTTGGGAAAAAAGTCGGTGCATAGGATGATAGAGCTTTTCACCTAATACAAACTTTTCCTCTACGATTTTGTTCTAAATTTATTTAAAAAAGAGTTATCGCTTGGCCCAGTTACTAGAATCACCCTGTATATCGATCGTTGTCTCAAAAATTACGTCCAACATTACGTATGCAATCCAACCCCCCAGTTACACTTAGCAAATATCGGAATCTGTACACAAAGTCAAATTAGCATTAATGGCAGTTTCACGTTGAGTTCCTCCGCTTATAAAAAAATCACCTCCACAAAGTGGAACTAATCGAAGAGTAGATTTCAATCGCAATAGATCTCATTCCAATATTTATTATAGTTTAAGTAGAGTCTAACGTGGATTGTCAAATTAATATACAGGTTCCTTTAATCTTATTAGGTACGCCCATTTATTTTCATTTTAATGGTCTATCATTTAATCTTTTAACCTATTTATTTAATTCTTATAACATCATATTTTACTTATTTTTTAACTATTATCTATATTACTTAAGTTAGTTTAAGTTAAATTACAGAATTAGTATAACCGCAACTGCTGGCACTAAATTTGTTTCTGTTATTGAAATAAAGTTCTAATAGTCATTAATTAATCATTTCAACTTTAAGACTTGATTTCTCTTACTATTTTCAACTTAAATTAATTGTTAATTATAAATGATACATATAATTTTACCTATTTAAAATATATTTTTTTAAATTATATTTACTATATTAAAATTAATATTAACTACATATACTATACATAGTTCGTGTTCTAGAACGAGTACCGTTTAAAAATCCGCTTCGCATTCCGCTTCGCGTTCCGCCCCGCGCTCGCGGGTCGAGCATTGTCGGCCATTGCGGCAACTTAAAACGGCATCGTAGGTAAGAAGGCCCCCCTAAATCGATATCGAGTGCCACTCAGGCCTGAACGCACACAGAGTCGATCCGAGTAGGCCAGCGGCGAAGACAAATATTAGCGTCGGGCGCAGTCACGCTAGTGGCTCGATTCGCGGCTCGCATGCACTCTGCGTTCCTTCGAAATTTACGCCTGCGTGCGCGGGCTTCACATGCCGGCAAATAATTGCGACACGCGCCCTCCTGCGACGACGTGCCTCGAAACTGGAGCGGCGCGCCGCTTCTTATTCCGATGAAACTGCCGCGCGAGAGATCGAGAGATCGTTAGCGGAATTCGGTAATTATTGGGTCGATGTATAAGTCCGTGCGGCATATGTTTGGGTTGACAACAATACGGCGTAAATGGATTGTTTATCCTTGTTCCGTTGTTTCAACTTAGTTTGGAGTTTGTGTGTTGTGAAATACAAGCTTTCTTGATTCTGAACGTATTATTTGTATATATTTCAGGCGATCGAAGATGGAATGTCAAGTTGAGAAAAATAGAGCGTTTCCGACACATTTTACTTTTACGAACTATATTACTGAAATATATACAAATAATACGTTCACAATCAAGACAACCTGTGTTTCACAACACACAAACTTCAAACTAATTTAAAACAACGGAATATGGATAAACAATCCATTAACGCCGCATTGTTGCTCACTCAAATAAATACCGCACGAACTTATGCATCGATCCAATATGAAAACGCAAGCCGAATGGTTTCATAAATTTCGAATAATTATTTGTTCGTGTGGGCGTGGCTGCTATGAGGAATTAAAGTAATTTTAATAGTGTTTGGAATTTCATAAGTGTGTGGACTTAATGTTATGACAGTGGTGTAAGTCGAAAATTTGATAAATACGAAATAATTGCGTACGTTGACCTACATAGTCTACGTTAAGAAACGAAGTATTAAAACAATTCCTATTTCAAAAGCTTGAATTCTCGGAGACTTTTTGTCAATTGAGGAATTATAGTCATTTCTCCCAAATGCATGTCTCAAAGACACACAACTAATTGTAAGTGTTAAGATCACTCGCAATATAACCAAGGAATGTTAACCATATTTGAACTCAGGCCATTTTTATAATTACTGCCAAATTTGTGGCTGGCTGTTCGAAAGTTTTCCCGATGACCTTCTGCAATCTTGATGAGCGCATACAGTTCTAACAGGGAAACTTTAATGTCAGCTGTAAAAGTTGTACCGAACGGTTATGGAAACGATCATCGCGGACGTTTGACGTGCGTTGCAAAATTTCTAGTGGCAATTAGAGTTCCTTTAATCCTCTGACGTTACCCTGAACATTCTGAATACCCCACTACTATAATTTCTTTATTTTTATTACTTCATCTACCATCCATCCAAAGGGAGATCGCTGACTAGGTGAGTCAGATTTATTAATTTTATTTACCTTTTTCATCTTTTTATAGAATTCATTATCGAATAATCGTTTGTCTTTTTTACTAAACTTTAATATGTTGAAATTGCATTATCTTCAACCGATTTACTTAAAACCAACGTTTTTCTGTTAGAGTTCATTAAAATTTCGTAGTCGAAAGTACAACACTGACCGTATACGCCCAAAACTTAATTATTATACATCCAAATCAAACGAATTAGAATCTTTCGGACCCAACTTAAGTTCGAATAAAAAATAAGTAGTGACTAAATTCATCTGACGTTCATACCTAAATCTTAGGAAGAATCACATTTCCGTAAGAACGCCGTTGGGGTTAAACTCGAACGTCCCTGAATTATACATGTCCTTATATAAATTTCATGTCAGGAGACTCAGCTGGAGAAAGTGGAGGCCCTGATAAGCGTGGAGAACGTCGAGGCGTACAGTACGTACAACGACACGATTCTCACGCTGAGAACTTACTGCAAGCGCTATTTGCATATATTGGACGGCGAGCGATGCGAAATGATGGGAGGGAGGACGAAGCTGGATCGTCATCGGGTGAACATGTGCGGCAAGCAGATCGCTGACATCCTGAAGAGGATCGAGAAGAATGGCCAGCTGCCCAACAACCATTACATCCGCATCGCCATGATTCACGCCTATCAGTATCTCAAGATGATCCGAGTACTACTGGCAGACGTAAATTAATTCTTCGTTCGACCCCTTTCACCCCAATCACAATTCAGGCCACACTTCATTCACACACAAAGTTCGATTCTATCACTCTGCTCTCACGTTGATTTCGAAAATGTTAAACAACGATTTTTGTTTGATCCGTTAATTTTGAAAGTTGCGAGACATTTTTTCTTATTCGAATTGAGGCGGGTAAATATTTTTTTTGCAGGAAGTACTGAAGATTGCTATTCGTATTTTCATTTTACTTGTCGAAGGGTATAGGAGTGAGTGTATTTGAATTTACATAGTATAATCGAAATAATCATTTACCCATACCACTGAGTATTGAAGAATATTTCAAATGTAAAATATTTCATGAGAGACGAGTCACATATTGAGATAGTATCAGAGTAGTAATTTTCACTAGTCGGTTTAAACAACAGTTAAGTTAGTTCAGTGTTTGATTTCTTTCTAAGTGTCTTACGCCACTTTCGAATATAAAGGTTCATTTGACGGTCGGACCAGTTTTTATGTCGCATTTTCTTGGATTAGGTAGTATAGAATGGTTCTGATGGTTGGCAGTAAAGTGCAGGGTAGCTGATGTACAGGTGGTAAGAAGGAACATGTTGTACGGGGCTCGGCTGTAAACGCTTTATTACGAAGTCGTAAGGCAGATATTGAGCGCGGCATGAAATTTAGTGGGTGCGAAAGTAGGGAAACGTGAGAAACACGTGCCAGAATTAATAACATAACTGCTGTCGATCAGCGAAAATCTTGCGAAACTCGTAATGAGATTCTCTGCAATATCTGCAATCTATTACTGCAAGCGATTAAATTACTACTGAATTGTCGTTCTTTTACTATTTTTCCTACTGTTGAAAATACAATCTTTCAAAAACCAGCTATATCTCACTTTTAACCAATAATAATAATGTAGGATGAGCACCTTGATTGATGTGTTTTGCGTATTGCGAAGTGGAAGGGATCGGTCGGACGGTCCACCGCGAAAGAGAAGCGGGGCGAAGCGGGGCGAAGCGGTGCGAAGCGATGCGAAGTCAGTCATAGCCGTATCCGCGAATGCGTATGCACGTTACGACATTCTTATAACTGTATCGTATTTTTGTTTAATAAATATACGTTTCAAGAAATTCCTACATACTTTTGGGGGCTCAGCCGGGATACGGAGCAGTCAGGATACGGATCAGCTGGGATACGTCTCAGTCGCGATACGTGTCAGTGACGGAAGTTAAAACGCGTGAACATTTCATTAGTGCGGAAAGTTTTTATTATCGACGCAATGACGGACCAAACGCCTAAGACTGGTGAGACACCGATTAACGAAGAATTACCTAAGCAAACGACGACATCGGTGTCTGCCGCCAAAGATTCAGTGGATCGTCTAAAGGTCGAGGATTTGAAGACCGCATTAAGAAACCGCGCATTAAAGACGAGTGGGAATAAAGCTCAGCTAGTGAAACGACTTAAGGCGGCTATGGCTCTCGATGAAGAACGAGCTGATAACGAAGACGAAGACGAAGATCACGACACAACAGTGATAAACCGGCATACGGACGACGAAGATGACGACGAAGAGGAGCATGTACCGCTTCTACGACGCATGGCCGGATTGCGCGTTCAAACAGAAGCACGCCAAAGAAACGACTACGCACTTACATTCAGAGACGTAGAAGAATCACTGGAAACGTTCAGTGGTGATGACAATACGGATGTCACACACTGGATCAGTGATTTTAATGATGCAGCCGATCTTTGCGATTGGAACGAAATCCAAAGGATAATTTATATGAAACGACTCCTACGAGGGTCAGCAAAAATATTTGTCCACTATGAAAAGTGCGACAAATCATGGACACGACTGAAGAAGGCACTGAAGTCCGAGTTTGGACATAAGGTCAATAGTCACAGGGTACATAAAGATTTACGCTGCAGGCGCAAAAAACCGGGTGAGAGCTATCACCAATATATTTATGGCATGTTGGAAATCGCGTCACAAGCGAAAGTGGAACTTAGTGCGACAATCCAGTATATTATTGACGGTGTAGACGACGATGAGATGAGTAAGTCTGTCCTATATGGCGCACGGACTATACGCCAGTTAAAAGAAAAATTCGCCATATACGAAACTATAAAGGCTAATTCAAGGACAAAGCTAGGACGCACGGAACATAAGGACTACAAGGAACAAAAGGAAGGCAAACCCCACGTGGCGACGCCTGCTACAAGATGCGTTAATTGTGGTCAGAAGAGCCACGCAACGACAGAGTGCCCGTTCAAGGACAAAGGTGCAAAGTGCTTCAAATGCAATGGTTTCGGACATATCGCGAGAAAGTGCCCTTCAGGAAATGACAACAAGGTACCGACGGAAAGTTGTAACGCCATACGACGACGCGAGAAATCGCCCGAGAGGGAAGTCACCGTCGAGGAAACAAAACATGAAGCAAAGGAACACGACGTAATAATCAGAACAGACTTTACAGACACAATTGATTTGCATTCAAGGCGCGGAGTCGCAACAATCTCAAAATTAGACGATGACAATATACCTAAAGTACTTAAGATAGATATTATTGAAGACCAAAGCGCGATAAATTTAGAGCATGTTACAGACGCGGAATGTAGACGCAGTTTAGAAACCGATATACAGAATTATAAGCCGGGTGAAAAGCGCGACGTCGGTATCGAAATGAAGGTGGTCCATAGTAAGGATACACCGGTATACCAAAGACAGACAGAAGAAACGCGTGAGGGTGAAGCACCAGTACAGGCATGCCTCACTGACCGCATTATTACAGAATCGAATTTAGATTACGCTAGCCCTGTCGTGCCGGTTAAAAAAAAGGACGGTGCGACGCGGACTTTCATTGACTTTCGTAAGATGTTAAATGTCAAAAACGTTAAAGAAAAAACGCTAACTGTTGAAAAGTTTCCGATGCCAAAAAATGTAAAAACCGTTCAAAGTTTAACGAATTTATTAAAGACACGCATCCCGTTTCAATTTGGGCTATGTAATGCGCCATCGGTATTCGAAGGATGTGTGAACGCAGTGTTCAGGGAACTAATTGTAAAGAATTATGTTTTAGTTTATATAGATGATCTTTTCGTACCCGCAATGGAAAATGAAACTGTTTTAGATAAGCTAAGAGTAATGTTAAATACAGCAAGCCAGCATGGTCTCGAAATAAACTGGAAAAAGTGTAGGTTTTTCCAAAATAGCATCCAATATCTGGGATGTATAATTGAAGGTGGTTGCGTTGCCCCTTCGAAAGACAATAAAATCAAAGCGCTGCAAAAATTCAAAGTTTACCTGTTAGGTATTAAGGTTAAGATAAGAATGTATTGCCAAGCATTCACAGTGACGATACGGGAAAAAGACTTTTGCGCACGTGTGGCCCGATGGGTTTGTTTTTTGTCGGAAGTCAACTACGTAGTGGAGCACCGGCCCGGTCGAAGCATGACGCATCTTGACGCATTAGGCCGAGATCCGGTCGCCGAACTGCTCTATGTGCAAGCCGACAATGAAGCCGCTGTCAGATTCGAACAAGTTCAGAGACAGGATTCGGAGTTAAAGATTATATTAGACAGTAAACAGACTGACGCGACAAATGTAATGAACGACGACTATGTACTAAAGAACGGTCATTGGTTTGCAAAGAAGAGAAAAAAAAAGGGAATGCGATAAAACAACACCACCTGAGGACAGGTGCTAACGCAGGACGGCCGAATGTAGGATGAGCACCTTGATTGATGTGTTTTGCGTATTGCGAAGTGGAAGGGATCGGTCGGACGGTCCACCGCGAAAGAGAAGCGGGGCGAAGCGGGGCGAAGCGGTGCGAAGCGATGCGAAGTCAGTCATAGCCGTATCCGCGAATGCGTATGCACGTTACGACATTCTTATAACTGTATCGTATTTTTGTTTAATAAATATACGTTTCAAGAAATTCCTACAATAACTTAAACTGAAAAACTAAATAACTAAACTGTTTGACGACTACGGCTGTCATGCGTAAAATTTTAGCGGAAACTAAGACATATTCGTAAATTTCAATATGTCTAAAATCTGTGGAGGTAAAGACGAGATAAAACAAACTGAGAGCTGCTCTGATGGGAAGTGGCCACAGCTGACCGCTTAAACATATTAGAACTCAAATGCCATCACACAGAATCGCAATCCCTCCTCAGGCTTACAACTTCCCCAATATCCAAAATCCTAGAATAACCTAATCCCTACAACACCTATACGGATACTCTGCAAACCTGTATAAGTCAAACTTTACATACTTCAACCCAATACCCCCCCTACCTTCCACTAACCATCTTTCCAGGCACAAGGCCAAACCCCCCAAAAAATCAATCTTATCTTTCACCCACCTCAACCACTCCTCCAATTAGACATTCAACCCAACTTACGACCTTGACAGCCGCAGCACGGCCTGCCGGACATTTTCATCTGGCTGCTGTCGCGCTCGAAGAGGTCAGCGTTCGTCCGGCTGCCGGCCGAAGAGGTGATTTACTCGGAAATCGACACGGAAGCGGGCACGAAATGCGGTCGGCGGATAAACGTGTTTATGGGCGGCGAGCGGGCGGAGTACGGATCCGACGCCGATTACACGGCCTGCAAAATCGAACTCTTCCTGTGGCTGGGCAACGCCAAATTCGCGACCGCCTGCTGGGCCGCCATTCCCCCGGGATACGAGGACGAGGACGGGATCGGCGGCGGGACGGACAGTGAAAGCGGCCACGACACGTTTCCGAAATACTTCGAGTACGAGCGGCGGGCGGTAAATCACCGAATGTTGCATAGGCTGTTTCGTGGGGACGGATCGAGCGGACGGATCGAGCGGACGGATCGAGCGGACGGACGAGCTGGGATTTTGAGGATGAGAATTTTATCGCGTCGCGTTTCGTAGGTCAAGGTGGGAAGGTAGTTGGGAATGTTGGGGTTTAGTATGATTTTGTCGGCGGATGGTGGTTGAGTGTGGTATATAGGGGTTGAAGGTGAAATTTTGATGGGGTGGTGGAGGGGGTATACAGAATTTTATCGTTTATTATAGGTTAAGAAAGTGTAATGAAGCGGTGTGTGTATCCGTTGAACATTAATTTTGTTATTATGTCTGATGTACGTCTTTGAAGGATGGATAACGGATTCAGTGTCAGTCTGGCATCGCTACACATACATTTAAAATAGAAACAAGTCATTGACTACCCTGTCACAAATGTACCTAACTGTACACGTGTACTTGTTCGAGAGCATTAATTTTGTTATTACATCTACTGTACGTCTTTGAAGGCTGGATAACGGATTCAGTGTCAGTCTGGCATCGCTACGTATGCATTAAAAATAGAAACAAATAATATACTACCTTGTCATAATGTACCTGTAAACGTGTAGTTGTTCGGGAAATTGATTTTGTTATTATACCTGATATTCGTCTTTGAAGGATAGGTAACGGATTCAGTGTCAGTCTGGCATTGCTACATATGCATTAAAAATAGGAACAAATAATATACTACCTTGTCATAATGTACCTGTAAACGTGTAGTTGTTCGGGAAATTGATTTTGTTATTATACCTGATATTCGTCTTTGAAGGATAGGTAACGGATTCAGTGTCAGCCTGGGATCGCTACACTTGCATTTTAAATAGAAACAAATGATGATTGACTACCCTGTTCAGAACGTACCTGTAAACGAAACGCAGTTTCGCCTTGAATGGGGATGAAAGTGTATTCCAGTGACGAAATGCGAAGAAAAATGGTCGCACTCGGCGCAAAATGCAAATGATCGCGCCGACACCGCTCTCCTCTCGTCGCCGTAAAATTCCGGGCCTCCTTTACATAATCGGATAGTTAAACCGATGCTAAGCCCCTTTTAGTCGCCTTTTACGACAAGAGGGAGACACCGTAGACTCTCCTCCCACTCGGTCGACACGCGTAAAGGGCGGGAAATTCATTAGCGTAATTCACCGTAAATTCTCACTCTACCACTCCCTTCCTGCGCTTTCGTCGTTTGTTTCGGAATTTCGCCGAGTTGGGCGGCATGTTACGTAAAATTGTTCTCGGACAGAGGTAGAGAGGGAGAATAAAAGAGAAATGGAGAGAGTGAGTGTGTGAGAGAGAGAAAGAGAGAGAGATAGAGAGAGAGATAGAAACAGTAGCCTCATGAAACGATTGCTGCTTATAGCTCGACTAAGGGCGTCATTGTTATCCCGACTTCCGATTAATTCGCAAACTTCGCCAGAGTTATTATCGGGACTCGTTCTTATCGCCGGAGTGAGCCACTTCCGGCGGCCCCGTAACGAAACTAATTAAATTGCTCGTTTGCCGAACGAAACCGCGCCGATGCATTTTCCATATTTCCCGGACCAGCACTATTTTCCAACTTTCTCCGTCTTCCGTTCACTCGTTGCTCCGACGCAGTGGGCTCTGGCATAATGCAGAATATGTTCTGTTACATAGAGCATCGAATTGTTAGAATCATCTAAGTCATATGATTCAACATCTAATACTTGACAAGTGTATCGTAATACAAACATTTATACTTATTTATTCGTGTTCAATGGCAAGAATTAATTTACCCAAAAATTTCTGTTCTTTCAATCTGACAATACAGATTTGTAATCAATACCTAATTGTTCAAGAGTAATATAATTCAAACAATGATTAGGAAAACAAAAAATTTGGAGCACTACCACTCCAATTGTGACGTGAAAACAGTTTAACTCGCGTCCGCGCGCGCGCCGAAATTATTACAATTCATTGCAGCAACTTTGCCCTACGGCGAGAATGTAATCTTCCGCCTGCCCGTTACACCGAGGAGTCCATTACATTCTTAATCGCCATGCACTTCTTCCGCAGTTTTCACAGCATTTCCACAGTTTTACGCTTAATTCCTCGCGCTGCCAGACTGTGTGCCGCTATTTACGTATACAGCTTCCGCCTGAGTTTTTATTCAACTAAGAGGAGGGGAGGGTGAGGGGGGAAGGGGGTGCACGTCTCTGGAGCTTTCCTCCTCGCCGAGTTTTCGCTCACTTCTCCGCAGATCCGTCTTTATGCCACGGGCAGGACTCGATTCATCCCAATTTCAGCGACTTAAGTGTCAGGCATCAGCTTTAACGCAATAAAGATCCCGTCGCATTGCAGACGTTCCAGCTGCGGGCCCATATATTTCAAGGCCGTTTTGATCCCGGAATGGACGCCTCCGGTCTCCTGGATCCGATCGTTCGAGTCATTTTTCGCGGACACACGGCCACGACGAGGGTGAGTTCTCAACAAAATGTTCAATCGTTCAGAATTTCTGGGCCTCATTCTTAAATTTTAGTGTTTAGCTTCGTCTGGGGCAGGATCTACTGGCATAGCCCCACTGAAGAGTCCGCCAGTAGATCCAGGACGAAACGAAAATTTTTAATTTAATAAATAGTCTTTTATAGAGTGATCCTAAAATAACGCCTATAGCCCCAAAATTTATATATTCTTAAATTTTGTTCATTTGTAATCTTCGCGCTTTGCTTTGTATAAAACCTTGCCTCTAGTCTGATTCTTGTAATAAATCATCATTTAATGTGTAAGAAAAATAAATGTTATAACTACAGCCATTTTCGGGAATATAAGAAATATATAGTCGAGCACGTAACAATCGATCGTGTCATAAAACAATGTAGAAACATTTGTCTTTGACGAATTTTGATATTAGTACTCATTGTCAGTTGCTGAGAAATTGGAGTGGAAACGATATGCAAAATTTGAATATAGATCTAAGAGGAACGGACGGTTGGTAATCCGACGAAATGGGACGAGTCGATTGTGGCTGAGAAAGGGGAGGGGGTATGGGGATCGAAAAAGTGAGAAAACGATTTGTTCCAGACTATTCGACAGAGCCTGGACCCATTCTGGGACCAAACCCTTGTCTTCCCCCCTGTCACGGTTCACGGAACAAGGGAGAGTATCAAGCAATCACCCCCGCAGGTCGTTCTCCAAGTATTCGACCAAGACCTCTGCGTAAGCACTAATTAGAACCTGCAGACACTTTTCCCGATTCTGTTCCGAGGCCTAATCGAGTGCGGTGTAAATCTGTCACTGTATATAATTAATTTGCCCGAGAATTGTGGGTCGTTCGACCAAATATTAAATTTGGGTACAAGTACGGAATCTGTGAGCTGTATATTACACGTATACATGGCAAATGTCAAAGCCTTTTAAAGCCTCTATAATGTAAGTACAATGTAACTTAACTGTACTTTAATAATTATAATATGGGTTTAAAGAATCGTCTTATTCATCAACCGTTTAAATGTATAATCATGTCATAGCGGCCAGTTTGGCCAAATGAGGCGACATTAGAGCAGAAAAATTGAAAATTAAAACATTATCGTTCTGAGGCGACATTAAAGCAGAAAAATTAAAAATTAAACAATTATCTGGCCGCTATGATATGATTGTATAATACATTTAAACAGTCGATCTATAAGAGGGTTATTTTTTAATTTATTAATTATTTTTAATTTATTTTAATTTACTTTTTAAACTCATATTATAATTATTAAAGTACGATTAGGTCACATTACAGTTACATTATATCGTCAAATGAGACGAAACGATAATTTTTTCATTTTTAATTTTTCTTCTCTAACTTCTCACTTTACCAAACTAGCCGCTACGGTGTGATTACACATTTAATAATTACGTAGACTGCGATCAGGTTCTCCCATATTAAATTACTACCCACTTAAGTTAAATCAATACTTAAATGCGAATAATGCATTTATAATACTTTATAAATGACTTCAACGTAACACTGGCGTCACAATATTACAGACAAAGCACATCTTCAAAGTTCGCCCCTATCGAAAGGCCCCCACCCCCGCGTATGAAATTCCTACATGCCCGCGAAGCATCATCGAGATGCAAATTATGTATTTACAGTGACGGAGGCTCATATTCATATTCCGCGAGCGCGCTCATTATGACATCGGCGTACTCGACGAGTTTGCGAATTCAAGGATCGCTCGACATTCTCCATCGCAGGGCACCAAGGAGTTCTGCGGACTGTGCACCGCCGTGCCGATCGTCAAGCTGATCGGCGAGACTTACTCGCCGCCCGATTTCCCGCCAATGCTCGAGTGGTACAAATTTCAATCGCAAAGGGACTGCGCCGGTTCCGTTCTGGCGGCCTTCGAGCTCATCGAGGCAAGGAAAGCAGAAGAAGCGTTAATCGATGCCGAGTCGAGGCCTTTCCGCGAAACTTTCCCACGGCTCTCTTCCTTTTTCCATTTCCCATCCCCTCCCGCACCTTCCCACCGACGTAAACGAACTTTTAACCGCACTTCCGGCTCTTTCCCGGCACCGAGACTCTTTCTAACGAATTCCGACGTACTTCGATATTCAACGAGGACAGTTTTGAAAGTGCGAAAATTGAAATGGCGGACGATGAGATTGGAACCGTTTTTTAGATCAGAGAGGACGGGGTTGATGACGTAGCGATGAATCCTACGGACGATGACGTGATTTACAGCATTCCGGTGGATATCAGACCGAAGATGGCGAGTTACAGGCTGGAGGCCATCTTTTGGGGAGTCAGGGATATGAAGAAGATTGGGTATATGGACGTGACGAGGCCGAGGATCGTTATCGACTGCGCCGGTGTTCTGGTCAAGTCCGAGGTCATGGAGAATGCCAAGAGATTTTGCAATTTCGAGGAGACGCACGTTATCACCGATCTGGTGAGCAAATATTAATTTCCGCGGAATTCGATCGGCAGCGGCTGTCCCTATCTTAATAAGTTCGGGGGAGTTGACTAGGTTCTCGGTGAGATCCAAGTTAATGACAGTTTTGAGCTTAAGTGAATGCTGAACAAATTTGCTGTTCTCAACCTGTGCAGCATTATAAGTGTATTATTTTATCAAATTATTACTTTCCTCATACGAACGCGGTACTTGAATCGATTAATATTTCAAATGTTAATCAACACTAACCGCAATTCAGTGTATAGCGTTAAAATAAAAATCTCAAAATATGCTTGCCAAAATCCATCCCCAACCACAATATCAAAACCCTACGGATGACAAAAAAATGAGCAGAACGTAAAAAATGAATGGTAAATCAGCCGTGACTGAGATTTAGCGACTCTGTTCGAATTACCCGAATTCAAATCGCACGTGCCTATCCGTAACTGAAATCTGCCCCCGATCGCAACCCCAAAAGCACACCCCGACGACAGGCAACAAATCGATATGCCCAAACCCGATCGTGTCGCGGATTCTTATTTCAATCTTCGGCCCCGTCCGAGGTCCGCCGCCATAAAGAATTGAAGTTTCAATTACGCGAAGGGCGCGTTCCTCACCGCAGTTCATGCCGCCCTGAATAAATAAGGGACGTAAGTCACGCGCGTTCCTGAGTTAACATCGTTCACCGAACGCCCTGAAACTTTTACCTTCTCCCGCGCATCAGACTCCGCGCCAGCGGGGAAGCTGGAATTTGGCAAGAATTTCAGACAACTTGCACGGGGGTGGCTCGGAGAACGTTTCTTTTATCAACGATCTATGCCACTGTCGATCGAATCGTTCGTCTTATACAAAGAATCAAAATACAGAAAATAATCATCGGAAATCACATTATGGAAAGTATTTCGAGATGGCTCGGTCCTACTACTGAGTTTTCGATAATAAAGTCTAATGAGTCTGAAGGACAGTTTATACGCGAACTCTACTTATAGCCAAACGATCGTCGCTTATGACTAAATTGTTGACAAGAATATGTCCTTAAAAATACATATATGAAGTGTAGAAAAATTCTGATACCCTGATGGAATGATTTTTAAGATGGTTTAGTTCTACCACTGAGTTTTCGATAACATCTAAAGAGTCTGAAAGACAGTCTAAACACGAACTTCATCTACTTACAGTCAAACAGTCGTCTCTTATCATTAAATCCTTCACAAGAATATTTCCATAAAAAATCATTATGAAGCGTAGAATAGTTCTGATACACTGATGGACTGTATTTTAAAATGGCTTAGTCCTACTTCTGAGCTTTCGATAACAAAAACCAATGAGTCTGAAAGACAGTCTAAACACGAACTCCATCTACTTACAGCCGAACGATCGTCACTTCACATAAAATCCTCGACAAGAATATTTCCATAACAAGATCTTTGTAACGTGTAGAAAAATTCTGATACGCAGTTATCGTAGTTAGAATTAAGTTTGCTTCTCGCTTCGACTCCGCTGCGTTCTCGAGCCGGAAACTATCGAGTGTCGCGCGATCGTTTGAGCAAAGAGCGGCCGATCGACGAAACATGAATATGTCAGGAAGGCCGCATACGGAATGCGATTCTCGTTAGGAAATGCCGGAGTTGGATATCTACTATCCGTCGGTGACGATCAAGGCGTACGATTCGCGTGGTTTCGGCTGCTTCAAGTACGCCGGCGTCTGCATTATCCCGACGGTTTACGTTTTCCTGAGGCAACTAATAACGGAGCAGGAGTACATGAGGAGCGTGCACGAAACGAGGTCGGCCCAGCGGCAAAGGCAGGAGAAACGACAGTCGGCCGTTTGTGAGTAGTAAAACCTTTTAACTGCGCCCGATTATGGCCCGCGAATTATACGCCTCCGTTACGTAAGACCCTCTGTTATGTCAGGCAGCGACATCGTTTCGCTCGGCGCGCGGTGGCAAAAAGTCGGCAAGAAAGTTTTCATTCATTTACCGGCAAAACGACCGAAGTGGTTCTGCGTCAGAAATTGCACTTTTGCCGGAACGATTTTTACGAACTCTGACACTTTCGAACTGGACTCTCGCTATTTTAAGGGGGAGCATTACGGTGATTAGTGTACAGAAACGATTTTAAAGAATTTCGATATCTTTGTTTCATTGACTCGAGACGGGTTAAGTTCAGTATTCTAATTTTTGTCTTGATACAGTCTTAAATCGAATGAACCCCTTTAATGCCTTAGCTGTCGCGATCCCCATTTGGGGATTTTGAAATTTATGTAATTATACTGTTACACAACCGTTTGCGCATAGATATATCTTAACCAACCGATAATTTCAAATAAATAATTTAGCCGTTAATGGGTTAACATATCTTATTACCAACACTAAAACCATCGATACACCTTTTCTAAACAAAGAGGTGTGATGCATTTATTTTAAACCTACCGAAATGTGACCTTGGGAATCTCTCTCCCAAGATCGCGTCTAAAACCTGTTGAGTCGAAACTCAACTCAGGAGTACCCCATCGAACTGCCAGAACCCTTTATCCCTTCGCAAACCCCCAGCAACCCCTTCCACGAAACAATCTCTACCCCCCTACGGTCTATAGTAAAATTCATCCGCCGCTCGGTGTCTCGGCAAAGCCGGATATGAGATGTCAGGTCGTCCTCCTGAAAATCCGGGATATTCCGAAGCTGGCAATCTTACGGCAAGGCCTTATAACGACATATCGTCTGACAGTCCCTCTGCCGCCTGACGTCGATCCCTCCAAGCTGGAGAGCAAGGGTCTGATAGCGTACAAGAGGCTGGAGCCGAGCGGCGTGCGCAGAAAATGTCAGAAGATCCTACGCGCGCTGAAACTCAAACTGCCCAGCTGCGAACCGCTCTTCTTTTGGAGAAGGAAGATGATTTATGGCGACGACGACGACGAAACCTACGATTGGTGGAGCAAGTACTTTGCTTCTCTGGAGGTAGGTCTGAGTTTTGTCCGAGGGTGTCTGTTTCTGAAAGAGTGCGATAGTGAACGATTGTGTGCAAGTATTTTCTGCAGTAAGGTGCAGTGGGGTAAATCCGTACACGGGACAAATCCGCACTAGGCCCTTTTTTATTCGAATATACGTTATTCGTTCGAACATACGTTATACGTCCAAATTGAACGGTGGTGCAAATATTTTCTGCAGTAAGGTGCAGTGGGGTAAATCCGTACACGGGACAAATCCGCACTAGGCCCTTATTTATTCGAATATACGTTACATTGTATCAAGTGTAAGGTAGAAATCTTCCTTTGGTTAATATTCTATGGTTTGGATAGTATTCAACATAGGTGGCCATGTATTCTGTGATTCCCTCGTTTAACTCGTTCGACAAAGTTCGTATTACTTATAATAACTCCGGTTTTGCCCTATAATGTAAGGACATAAGATTCAATCATTTTTAAACAGATTGGGCGGGTTTTGCCCCAGTTCCGGGGCAAGTCTGCCCTAGCAGCAACTGTTTTTCATTTATTAAGAAAATCATAAGTTTCAGAAGATACGTTTAATTCAAATTAATGCAACTTAAAAAAAAAACTATGCCCTAAATAAAAACACTAAGATTATTAGGTTTTAGTGGAATAATTAAACTATACTAGTACTATACTAATAAGTAAACTATACTAATAAGTAAACTTTACTATTTCTGGGTCGGTTTTACCCCACTCCACCTTATATGTATAGAGCTAGGAGGGTGAAGGCTGTTTGAGAACGTTTGAAGACGTTTGAAGGTATCTAATAATGTACCACGTAACTGGTGGAGCAAGTACTTTGTAGAGTGCAGTATATGTATGCTCTAAAGCGAGACTAATTCTTTGGAAGTGTCTGAGAATGTGAAGATGTCTGAATGTTCATAAAGATATTTGACGCGCCTGTTAGTACTTTGAAGGGTGCAGCAATGTAGAGAACAAAGCAGGTACAATTCTTTGGAACTACATCTGCAGACGTCCGAACATATTTCACGTTTGACAATCTAAGAACAAGTACAGTAAAAAGTCTAATATCGCACAGGGCAAAGCAAGTAGAGTTGTCTGAAAGTAAATGCACTTTGGGAGTGTATGAAGACGTGAAGATATCTGACGTTTGACAGTCTTAGAACAAGTGCAGTAAAAAGGAAGTAGAGTTCCCCGAAAGTAAATACACGTTGTGTGACTTTGTATATGAACGTCTGAACATATCTGACGTGTGACAATCACAGAACAAGTACAATAAAAACTCGAGTTATCCAAAGTGTAAAGCAAGTAGAGTTCTTTGAAAGTAAACACACGTTGTCTGACTTTGTATATGAATGTCTGAACACATCTAACACGTGACAATAACAGAACAAGTACTGTAATACTCGAGCAATGCACAACGCGAAGTACAGTGCTCGGAGAGTAAATCTGAACGTCGTCTGAGAGCGTCTGAAGGCGGTTGAGCGCGGACGGGAATGTCTGAAGGTGTCTGATAACGTTTTCCGTCTCGGCGGGCCGTCTTCCCTGCTTCTGTTTGGCTGCCTCTCTAAATTGATCGATCACAGGAAGAGAGGAAGGCCGAGCTTGGGATAGCTTCAGCGAATCCTGTCGGACGGAAGCCGGTGGCGAGGCTAAAGGTACGCTCTCGCGCGAGATGTTGAAGGGAAGCGTTCTAGATCCATTGAAATCAGATATACCCCGCGGAGCTGGAGATGCAGCCGCAGTTCGAGGGCTTCCAGGATCGTCTGACCGCCTTCGACCTCTGGAAAGGCAAGAAGTCGGCGGATCCGGACGAGGACGGCGCGAATTTCGCCGGAAGGTTCAAAGTAAATTGTTCTGTATCCTTGCGCAGTGATTTTCCGCCGAATTTGCGAGTGTCTGACTACGACTCGAGTGTATCAATGGATGCACTCTTAATTTCTCCATCAACGTTTAATTCGACGAGAGTACCATATAGCGTGAGATAGACAAGATTTGAAATTAAAAAATAAGCATTAGGTCTGATATATCAGGATATAGGTATAAACAATCTTAATGTGTGGCTGTATGGTGGTTGAATAGTGGGCTTTATCCAGTCTACCTTATATATATATATTTTTTTTTATATTTTATATATATTTTATTTATATATATATATAAATATTAAATATATATGTAACCACAAACCATAAACAATCTTATCTGACAACTATATAAAATGGGATGAAAAACTCAGAAAAATGTATAGGTATATACAGCTTCGATGCATCAACTATTAAATAAAGGACTTAAATCGTTTTAGTCGTAATCAGCGGCGGGATTTTAATTAACTTTCCGACACCGACAGCGCTAAAACGATCCTTGCACCTGCCTGTATCGGAAACAGTTGAACACAGAGGCGCGAAATCGCGTCAGCGACGGTATTGCATTACGAAAATCCTAATAATGGACCGTCAGTCGTACGCGACCGTTTCGAAGCGTCTATTGTTTCGGAAAAAAGTCGTACTAATGGAAGTCCGAAACATGATCTGCAATCGTAACCAGAGTCAACGGCGTGGCCTATTGCCTGGGCACCGACTGTTAAGTGTTTAAAGGGGAGCGTGTCGAATGCAGGGAAATGGACAAAAAAAAAAGTCGAAAGCCGTGTAAAAAGCAGTGCGAGACAGGCTCAGCATAAAATGTGTTGCAAGCATTGAAACTTTTTCGAAAAGAATTTACGAATCTCAGTAGGTATATAATATGGGGTGGGCGGCTAAAATAAATGACATAATAAGGGATGATAATGTTATAGTAAATAGGAACTAAAGATCTTGGTTTAAGTAGCCAGACTTTTTTAGTTATTTATGCTATTCTGTAACTGTAGTGCTGTAGATGTATTTGACCAGATTGATCAGTAGAAATTAATTAAATTGACGATTAAAATCTAAATTCTCTGAATTTATAATGTAGACATTTATTTCAATGGCGGAAAGAGTCCTCTATTGAAAAATGTGTTGATTGTCTACAAATACATTGATCATATTTTCTACCTGTATTTATAATGATCTTTATCTTAACCCAAAAATTGATTTGCCTGTCCTTCTACGAAATAGATACCGTTAAGGCATCTAATACTAAAATATCCACCTCACCCCTATGCCAAACACTTAGACCTTACATCTACTAAATATCATCTCGATTAAAATCTACTCAATCCTAAAATTCCTCAATTTCACACAATTTCACACTAATCTACATCATACCTCAAGTCTTACCTGACACCTAACAGTTGTACCAACTTCCAAAATCAATTCACTCCGATCCACGTCAACCCCGAAAATACTTTGTGCACCGTACGGCGTATGCTTTTAACCCGAACACCCAGTACCGAATTTTCCGATCGCAGGGCCACATTTCCATCTATCGCTGGCCCCATCCCGAGAAAGTGGGATGCAAAACGAGGAGAGGCAGAGACGCGGCTAATGGTCTCTGCGACGATTATCCGCCTCAGGAGCCCGTTAAGCTTCTTGTTAGGGTCTACGTCGTGAAAGGTATTTACTCGAGCTTCCGGTTTCGGCCGCCGATACGAGAACGAAACTTTTGTCGCACCCGACAGGCATCAATTTGCAGCCGAGGGACCCAATGAGCGGCAAGTCCGATCCATATTTGTGGATCAAGCTGGGGAAGAGCGTCGTCAACGACAGGAACAATTACATTCCCAACCAGCTGAATCCCACATTCGGACGGTTAGAGAATTTTTATCATTTTAGAGCGGTTTCATAAAGTGCGGCAATCTGACTTTGCGCGCGCGGATTGCGGATAGCTAATATAATTTGCGGAGAGTGGGAATAACTGGGAAATGGGTTTGTTAAATGATTCAATGTACGTAGTCAGATTTTATGGAGATAATGCTGAAACGGTCGGAAAGTTGGGGTAGTTGCTACTTTGTCGTCCGTCATATGTAATGGCTGTAAAGTCGATGAAAGTTTGCGGACGATGAAAACTATTTTAAATGTACTCTAATACTGTGCATATGAATTCTTTACAGACTACCAAATTTAAAGTGAATTTAATTTCTTTACTACGATATATCATGTTGTAATTAGATGGCAGCATATTACAATGGTAAAGTAAAATTAATATTTTGTCATTTATTTTATTATTTTTATTATATATTTTATTATTTAATAATTAATTTTTATTTAAATTTACTACGATATATCACATTGTAATTGGATGGCAAGTAACAAGTTAATTTTGTCAAATCTTTTACGGTAGAGTCATAAGAATTGAAATGGCTCGCATGTTGAGCAGTTTCGATCGAGAATTAATATTTCAATCTTTCGTTCTGCGCAGATTCTTCGAAATCGATGCGACACTTCCGCAGGATTACATGTTAACAATTCAAGTCTGGGACTACGATGCCACCAGCTCGGACGATCTCATTGGCGAGACGAAGATCGATATTGAGAATCGATTCTACAGTAGACACCGGGCTTGCTGCGGCATCGCGAGAACATATTCTACTTGTGGCTACAATGCATGGAGAGACAGGGAGAGGCCGAAGCAGATTCTCGAATTGCTTTGCCGAAAGAACAACCTCCCTTCGCCGCAATATACAGAGAACGACGTCAGAATTGGGAAGAGAAAGTTTCCTTTCACCGCGATAGTCGAAAATGAAGACGACGGTACCGGTAAGTAACGATACTTGAAAATGTCAAGGATATGATGCATGAAAGAACTGAGCAATGACAATCAGCTTAGTGTTACAGCATATGTTAAACTTACGTAGCTATCGGGATGGATTCAACATTTTTAAACGCAAAAATGGCTAATATTTTAAGTACTGGTAAGTAACAATACTTGAACAATACTTAAATATGTCAGGGAAACAAAGCATGAAAGAACTAAGCACAGTTACGTTATGCTTAGTGTTATAGCATGATATGTTAAACTTACACAGTTATCGGGATGGCCTCAGCATTTTTAAACACGAAAATGGCTAATATTTTAAGTACTGCTAAGTCACATAAAAAACATGAAAAAACTAACCAATGACACATTATGCTTAGTGTTATAGCATGACATGTTAAACTTACATAGTTATCGGGATGGACTCAACATTTTTAAACACGTAAATGGCTAATATTTTAAGTACTGTTAAGTCACATAAAAAACATGAAAAAACTAACCAATGACACATTATGCTTAGTGTTATAGCATGATACGTTAAACTTACACAGTCATCAAGCTGGTGTCAAAGTTTTTAAACGCGTAAATGGTTAATATTTTAAGCATTAGCGTTAGATACATCCTGAAATCTGCGACAACGCACATTAAGCACACGTCAAATCTCCTCACCTTCGACAAAAGCTCACGAAGTAGACTCCATTAACCAAACTAACCTCCCCGCATCCGAGCACATTATCGCCTCGACAAAATCTTGACACCGACTCCTTCCGCCGTCTTAACATCCGCATCTCCTTACACTGAACGTCCCGCTCCTGAAAAATGATCCCTACCACAATCGCAATTGTCAGGCCGCGCGACTCGTCCGCCATTGTCGCTTTAAGCGATTCAGACCCTGCCATCGCTCAGTTCCCATGCAAATTTCGCCCATTCCACCCGTTAGATTCTCGGCCGTGAGGCGGGCGGGCCGGGAAAATGATTAATAAGCGAGTTAAAAGCGAGAGGCAAGAATTTTCGACGGGCCGCGTCGATAAATCCTACCGTTTTCAGATAGGGAAGAATGCATGGCCTTGAGCGTGCTCCATCAGTGGGAGGACTTCCCGGTGTGCGGCTGTGCCCTGGTACCCGAGCATTTGGAGCGGAGGCCGCTGTATAATTCGAGGAGGACAGGATTGGAGCAGGTTCGCAGCCGATAAAAGCTCAGTCGACTAGTTAGACGATATTTCAGCCGCTTGGCCAGTGTTCGTCGCCTCTCTCTCTCTCTCTCTCTCTCTCTCTCTCTCTCTTTCTCTCTTTCTCTCTTTCTCTCTCTCTCACTCTTACTTTCTCGCCCACTCTCTGCTCTTTTTTGCTCTTTCTCGCGCTTTTTATCCCGCCGCTTGGGACTGAGTCGATAACTATTTGCACAGAGAGCCTCTACGGCCGCGATACTGGCCGTTTATCGCGTTATAGGTGTCGGCGATGAAAGTGGTCGGTTGCTGGAACGTTCGAGGAACTGTTTTAATGCGTTTCCGGTTAACCGCACGAATTAAGGGAGGCTTTCGGTCTTGGGTAATTAGGGGAATTTCGAACATTTTTAATTTGCAACTATTGGTTGTGTTGAACTACTGCAGCGATTAGTGGGTGTGTTGCGTACGTTGTACGATTAGATATGTGATCGTTTGGAAGATTACTTGTTTGTGTAACGTTTAATTACGGCAGCAGAACTCCATCCCTTAGACTTCACAACGTACAATTTTGTTTGCTTTAATTCTTTGTAAGTAATGCTGCATGCTCGTGTCTCACATCTGGGCTAGCTGTTAAGACAATGAGTATATATGATCAATATAACACCGACCCAAATACTAGCTCTATATCAAGAATTTCCAAATCCTTCCTTTTCCTCCATTCCTCTCACTCCCAACTAAATTTAATTTAGCTTAATTATATATTAATATAAAAATATACATAAAATAAGATTAATTACCTCTGTGGAGTGATCAAAATAACACGACCCACATACTATTTCTATCTCAAGAATTTCTAGATTCTTCCTTTCCTTCATTCCTCTCACTTCCAACCAAATTTAATTCAGCTTAATTATATATTAATATATAATTATATATAATATATATATATAATAATTATATATAATAAAATATATAATTATATATATTAATATATGATTAAATACCTCCGTAGAGTGATCAAAATAACACCGACCCACATACTATTTCCATCTCAAGAATTTCTAGATTTTCCCTATCCTTCCGTCCCTCCCACTCTCAACAAAATTTAAACTACCCCTTCAACTTATACTACAGTCAATCCTATCCCCTCCATCCATACCCTCTTCTCTATCACACCACCACCATAGACTTCTTACTATCCCTCCTATAACACTTTCCAAAGTCCGTGCCTCATCCAACCTTCTCCATCCCTTATCCGCGGCGCATATTTATAATCAGAGCTGGGCGCGAACTTTCAGGGCAGATTGGAGCTCTGGATCGATATGTTTCAATTCGGGCAGCTGCCTCCACGGGCCGCCGTCGACATCGCGCCACAACCACCGGTGGAATATGAGATTCGAGCGATCGTTTGGAACACCGAGGACGTGCCTCTCGTTGAAAGTCAATTTCTGACTGGGGAGAGATGCTCGGACATTTATGTTAAAGGGTACGTCGGGAGCCTACGGTTGCCCGTGGGGGGTGGGATAAGTGAGAAACGGGCTGAAGGGGTTGAAGGGGTTCGGAAACTTTACGGGACAGCTATGGGACTCGGCCAATTTGCTGAGGAGGCCATCAAATTCTGGAGGCTGTTTTTTTTGCCGGCCGACTGTCATAGAGCTGGATTCCCGACGATTCGTGTCAGCCGGTTCGAAGCTCAACGTTCCAATTCTTTTTATGGGACGGTTCAATGACGTTTATGGCGGAGAGTTTGGAAGTTTGGTGGTAATCGGCGATTTCGTATTGTGGGAATACATATGTTTGCTGGGGGGTAGTTTTTCTAGGTTGGGTGACTTCGTGGTATATCTCGAGGTCCATTAACCCGAGAGAGAATTTTTCTTTTCAGCAGCCTCTTAAAATAAATCGCTTTGAGTGTCCGTGCCTTCTATAAAAACCACCATTAACGTCACAAAATGTGCGGTTGGTTAATAAAGTATTTTTTGATGATTTTTATTTTCACCGCAAGCGACGTTTAGTGTTTGAGAAGAGCTTCAAACCCTTATCATATTGTCTAATAATTATTATACTTATCGAAGAATATTTTAAGAAGTTAGGAACCAAAAATAATTTTTTGTTACTAATCCAGAATGATGATGGAATTGCAACTTCTACAACAATTTCTATGATTCATATTTTCATTGCAACCGACATATAATAAACGATAAGCCCTTCCAGCCCTTATTATATTGACTAATCTTTATGATACTCATCCAAGAACACTTTATCAAAGTATAGCCAAACTTGGAAAGTAATAAAGATCAGAAGTATTATTTTGCCGTGAACTCTGATCGAGTACGGGAAACTTTTCGAGTAAAAATAGTTCGATCACAGATGGTTGCTGTACGAGGATTATCAAAAGACGGATGTCCATTACAATTCCTTGACCGGCGAAGGAAACTTTAATTGGCGATTCGTGTTTCGAATCGTATATTCCACAGGAGAGCGCGTCATGATTGTTCGCGAGAAATCATCGATTTTGGCGAGGAACGAGAGCGAGCAAAAATTGCCCTGCAGATTACATCTTCAGGTTTGGGACAACGATCATTACACGCCTGACGATTTTCTTGGTAATTAATCGTGCCAAAAATTTATTACTGGATTATTTACGATTATTAAACAATATCTAATAATTAGCTTATAATCATTGATTCTCTATATGCCGATGATGATGATAGTAGGTTTAAATTGAAACAATAGAGAGATATTGTTTTACTACTTTGCTTTGGGAAAACAAGCAATTAAATTTACAGCATATTTTATTTGCACGTAAAAAATGTTTTCAGGCGCTCTGACTCTAGATTTGGCAAGACTGCCTCGCGGAAGTGCAAGTTCAAAGACATGCAATCTGCGCATTCTCGATCCTCACCTGCCCACGATGAATCTGTTCAAGGTGTCAAGGACGAAGGGTTGGTGGCCATTCGCGAGATGTGACTCGGCGGGAAAGTGCGAGTTGGCGGTTGAGTATAAATTTACGGCCTGGCCGAGATAAAGATTCGACTCTTTCCTAAGCAAGAACCGCAAACGCCGGTCTAATCTTAAGAACTTTCGCTCAATTACCTTTGTCTTCTGTAATTGGATAGCTGGGGTAGAAGTTTCGGTTAGTCTCGAGGCGGTAATACGTGTGGTGCGAATATAAACCGATATAGAAACTTCAGTCAATCTACAATCTTACATCTAACATACATAGTCTACTTTAAAACCCGATATTCTGAAATGGAAGCATTAAATATAGTACAATCTTATATGGAACATTTCAATATCTTCACTGGCGCACAGAAACAGAAAGTAAAACAAATTAGATTAAAATCCAAATTCTCTATGTGGATCGTTTATTTTGAAAGTGATGTAAGTTCGTATTTTTAAAAAAATGTTATATCATATGCACAATTTACGATTAACGTGACGTAAACGTTTCATTCATGTGATATATAAATACTCTAAACAAAAATGAAATATCATAGGTATAATTTATGATCAACACGGAGTAAACGTCGTATTTATGCGATACATAATTTTATTTTATACATGGACTAACACCACTCTTAAAATGAACGGTCCACATCTCAATACCCAACACAATCCAAATACCACCCCAACTGTCTATTTCCTCTATACGTCAGTTCCAAGAAAACTGCACAATAAAAGCCAATAAATGCATCGGGAACAATCGACGTCTGACTATCGGACAAACGGATCCCTCGAAATGTCGAAAAGTATCGCGACCGGTAATCGACGTGCAACCCAAACGTCCCTCTAACGTCCGCCCTTCCCGCGCAATTCGAGACCATTTCGGGGCGCGTGGTTCTTGCCGGGGACAGTCGATATGACGTTGGCAAGGGCTAAACTCGGTTTCAGGGTAAGGTCGAGCTGGAATTGTCGGCCCTGCCGGCGACAGAAGCGGACGAGTGCCCGGCGGGCAAAGGCAGGGACCCGCCTCAGAATCTGCCACCGCCAAAGTAAGGAAACAAACAGGGTTCCGAACGGGGCAACCTGGTGACAATTGAAAAGCGACCGGCCCGAAGCCAGAGACTCTACTCGACAATTTTTTGGCGGGGGGCCAAGTAGGCTTTTAATGAGTTTACGGCCCGCTTTGTCCGGCGTAGGGACAATGTGGGAGGGCTGGCCGAGGTTTTGATTTTCTAAATTGCGGCCTGAGGCTGTGCGAGGTACTGGAAACGTCGGATGGGTATTGGTGGGATCGGTTTGTACAGAGTGTTCTGTAATTGACGGTACAGGAGTGGTGGAGGTGGTTTTACGTGAGATAGGGAGGTGGACTGTGACGATTTGTTGGGGGAGAATGTGGGAGGTTTTGAGCTGTTTTTTTAAATTGTGGGTTGAGGTTGTGATGGGAACTATTAGAAACGTCGGATGGGGTAGGGGGGTTCAATTTATACACGGTGGCAATTGGCAAGAAACTCAGTTGCAATGTAGAGATTTTGTCCAGTAGTGTCTCGTAGGCAGGGATAACCTGAAAAATGAAAAATGTAGTAATTGTTGCTGATACAGTAACGTCTTCGGTCTTCAAGAACATAATCGGAAACCCGATTAATAATCGCAAGATAACGTAACCATCATATCAGAGAGATCAAAAGACATAGAGCTGAGCGTAAAAATCTATTGTCATAATAGCGCGGAGACCCCATGCTCGCAGTCTCATAAATCCCTGAATATAAATTCCTGAAATCTGCTTTCCTTAATCATCGTCCGCGAGCATGAGATTCATAACGCTGAAACCGCGAGGGCTCGTAAAGTCGGCAAACAATTTGCCGGTTAGGGAGGTCGAATGGTTACGTTATACGGTCAGTTTTATGTCTCGAAAACTGCGCCGTCGCGATTTATAAAGGCGAGCCGCGTAACGTTTTCTATATGTCTCACCCCCCGCACCCCCATCTGCTAACATTAATAGCCGCCCCGAGACTTCGTTCTCATGGTTCCGCAACCCGTGGAAGGCTTGTCGCTTCGTGGTGTGCCGCTACTACAAATGGAGGATAATATGTTGTCTGCTCATCGTACTCCTGGCGCTGCTCGCCGCCTGCGGCATCTACGCCTTTCCAGGATATTTGGTTAAGCGCATCCTGGGCGCGTAGGATCAGGCACCAGGATCGTTGAAACTGCCACTTCGACGTTTCGAGTGAAAGTAATTTATCAGGCTTTCAAATAGATTTAATCTGATCCTTTGCTGTATCTACTTATATGTATCTTTTTTGTATTATATTATTAGATAAATGAATAGCATATTATACTTTTTAGTAATGGAATTTGTTTCATATTAATCATACGTTGGTGCATTTAATATTTGCTGTTTGAGGCATCTGTACCTTTCCAGGATATTTGATTAAACGCATCCCCGGTGCCTGGGATCAATCTTTAACCTAGACTGTTTCTTCTACGTTCCAAGCCATAATACATAATTGATTCAGTTTATAACAAGTATTAATATGACTCGTTGTTGGATCTACTCGTACTCAAAAACATTCAATATTGTAACGATTGCAATATATCTTGTACAATTAATTAATGTATAGACGTTTAAGGAAAATAAAATGTTACTTCTCACACGAAATTGTGCAATATATCTATCGATCGTCCATACCAAACTGCACACGGCACCTTAAAAAACATAATTGACCGTCGATAAAATAATACCCTCCATCCCTCATTTCAAACCTCACAACGCTTTCAAGTAAAAAGTCTCCTGCGCCAAAACAAACATATGCTTACACAGACCAATTCCACAAAATCTAATGACAGATATAGAACATAGTCCCTAATGGCCATGTAGTCGATGAGACGTAAAGTAGATTAAAAAAAATGCTTTCACTCCTTCCCTACAGTACGCAACGGTCCATGAACCGATCTACCCATCACTTTCTCGAACATTGATCTTACCCCATAGAACACAAACCGTACCAATCAGATTCCCACGCTCGAAATCATGTACACATCACAGCCCGAAACGCAGAGTGCCATCCGTGGAAAAGTGAGCGCTGCGTTCAACGGCGTGTTAACGATGCGCGCGTCGGCGTTACGCGGAGCGGATCGATGGAAATTCGTAATTCGACAAGCGAATCGCTCGGGCGTTAATGATATCGGCTCATTATCGCGACGAATTATTGATGTCGGCCGCCGCTCGCGCAGTCAACGGTCACCGTCGCGAGCACCAATTAGCGCTTCGGACGCGGAATTCTGCCCTGCCAATTAACGTTTCGACGAACTTCCGTCGGCCAAACTTCCGCGAGCGCGTCGGCGACACCCGACAGTTGCCACCCTGGCGGAGAGTGGTAGAGATTTGGTAAAAGTTGTGACGTTCGGACGCCGACGACGAACGTAAGATGACTGTTGGCAGAAGAAAAATTTTCGGTGAGGTTTTTGGAGACTTGATAAGGTTGGGCTGATCTGGAGGATTTAGATACCTTTTGAAAGTTTATGTGTAGGGGTTGGTTTTTTGTGGCTCCGTGTTTTTTTTTTGGAAGGAACTGTAGGTGCGGAATTAGAAAATCTATGAATGTATTTATGATTTTTTTTTATTAGTTTAGTACTGGATTTTGAGGTTGTAGGTAAATTTGTTTGATGATGGTGCGTGGAAGATGTGTCGTGAGAGAATTCAATAGATGGTAAATTCAATCTCGTTTTGCGCTATACAAGCCACAGAAGTAATCTATATTCTTTTAGTGTATTTTCTTTCTCTTTTGAGTTTTGCTTGTTTTTCCTCCGATTTCATTTCGATTAATCCGCGGATTTTTGCGGGGAAATGGCCGGCCAGGTGGAAAAGGTTGAGCCCGACATAACTGAAATCGATAACTCGACCGTTTTATCGCGATAACTCCGTCGGTCGACTTCCGTTCTCGCTCCGCTTACAATTACGCTTACGTGTTGTAACAGGCGCGTTGATGGCTGGGCGCACGTTACAGACATATAGCTGTCGCGAGTTCTGTCGCACTGGAGGTTTTCAGTGGAGATTAAAGAATGAATGCGCAGAAATTGATAAAAGCAGCCTGAGTTGAAACTTGGATGAAACCGCATCAAATTTTCATTTCGATGTAAGTATTGTAAAGTGACTGTTCCAGAGGATTTACTTATCTTGATTTAGGCCACTTTCTTAATTATTGGGACAAATATGTCATGAGTGTATGAGTTGTCGGTTACGAAAGTAGTTCAACTCAATAATTTGAAAATCACGAATCAATTATTAACTTAAAAGTATATCAGTTCACTGTAAGTGAAAAATTCATACGATTCCATTGGTACTTTACTTTGTTCTCAATCACAAGCATGCCTAAAACGTAGACAAACATTAACAAATTTCCATTCTTTTGTAATATTAAATATTTATAGCTCAAATATTACATCCACATTCAAATGTATCCTCCACAGAATCTCTGTAAGCAAATTAGACACTTCTCAGCGCCAAAGTTGAAAATTTGTCACTGCTTTCGTATTTTAATTCTTACACCACATGTTACGGTAACACGGGAATAACATTCCACCTATTTGAATCGCACTGCCTCAAAATTCTGTTCAAAGCAGGCGCATAATTCCTTTCCGCGTGCACGCTCGCGTGAGCGGCGACAGATGTGGGGGGGGGGGGGGGGGGGTAAGGATAAATATTTTTAATTACGAGGAAACGTCGTTCGCCCACGGGTGAGAGTCCTGTGGGACTAAATGTTCAGCGAGACCGGAAATGAAAGGAACCCGATATAAAGGACGGTCGGATTTTCCGCCCGCGGCCAGACGGCCACGCCGTTGTTTCCAACGGCAAAGTAATAATCCGCGGATTCGCGAAAACGAAATAGAAGCTCCGGCAAGAAGCTTCGCCGCAAAAGTTTCGCGGATTCAAGAAGTAATGCGCGGACCAAGCATTTTCGCGCGGATTTGCTCAAAAGTGTCCGCTCAGGCGAGCTAAAAATTATTTCGCGGAAATATGCTTGAGCTTTAGGGGGAAATCCGGAATTTGTGTAGGTGCACGTTTAGTGAACTGTCGGAAGTCTTGGTGCAAAAAGATTGTGGATTCGAGAAGTAATACGACGACTAAACATTTTCGCGCGAATTTGCTCAAAAGTGTCCGCTCAGGCGAGCTAAAATGTATTTCGTGGAAATATGCTTGAGCTTTAGAAGAAAATCCGGAATTTGTGTAGGTGTACGTTTAGTGAACTGTCGGAGAAAATTGTTGGAAGTCTTGATACAGGATTATTGCGGATTCAAAAAGTAATACGACACTAAACATTTTCGCGCAGATTTACTCAAAAGTGTCCGCTCAGACGAGCTAAAAATTATTTCGTGGAAATATGCTTGACCTTTAGGAAAGAATCCGGAAGTTGTGTAGGTGTTCGTTTAGTGAACTGTCGGAGAAAATTGTCGGAAGTTTTGGTACAAAAGTATTGCGCATTCGAGAAGTAATACGAAGACTACACATTTCTGCATATTGTTTATTCATGATCAACAGAAATGATCGTGTTAAAAAATCGTTGAGCTCTAAGAGAGAATCAGAAAATCACATATTTATTGGTCTGGTACATCGAACCATCTCAGAAACTAATAAAAATACTGCTTACAGTCATGCCAAAAGAGTTTCGACGAGATGGGTAAGTAACATGCGACTAAACGTACCTCTTTACTTTCTTTCAAAAACTATGTTCACCCCTCGCTGGGAGCCAGTCCGTTAAAGCGTACTCCCCAATAAATAAAATCTGAAAATCATGTAGTTATTTATGCATTACAACGAACCGCTTCTGAAACTTTGCCCACCCCAAAAACTATTACACGGCAGCTTTCCGATAGTACCTATTCATGCACACCTTAACTCTCACACGCTCCGAGCGACTCCTTCACAAAACTTTCTCGACTCCAAAAATCAATACAGTGAACTCCGAGCATTATCACAACCCCTTTCCAAAACCATTTAGATTCACTCCGCGAAGCTTCACTGCGAAACTTTCGCCGTCGAAAAATCAATGCACAAAGCCCCCGAAGCTTATCGTATAAGTCGAAACTATCGAGATATGTCTGACGGAGGATCTTGATTCTGCAAGGTGTCTCAAAATCAGCGTACCTAGCCCCTTTCCAACACTGCTCAAACTCTCGGCAAGAATATGTTAAGAAGCTTTTGTTGTCGAAAAATAGTAGAATCGAAAACTTTCGAGATACGCCTAAAATAGTATATTTTTCACAGAAAGTGAGAAGAAAACAAAGCGTAAACTTATGAGTTATCAAAATTGATCAGATTTCGTCTGCAAGATGTTTCTTCAAAATTTTCACCTTCGAGAAGTCAATGTACAAAGCCAGGAGCTTATCGTGCATGTCGAAACTTTAAAGATACGCAGAAAGTAATATCATTATCGCAGAAGGTGATAAAAATCAATGTGCGGAAGGTTGTGCATTATCGAAATCGTTTAGATTCACTCAGCGAGCCTTCGCTGCGAAACTTTCGCCGTCGAAAATCAATATGCAAAGCATCGATTCTTATCGTAACTAGTCCCAACTATCGAGATAGGTTAAAGGAGTATGTCTGCAGGAAAACGTGATGAAAAATCAATAAGCGGACGCGCGAGCATTATCAGAACCGTTTAGACTCCCACCACGAGACTTTGCCGCAAAACTTTCACCGTCGAAAAATCAATATATAAAGCCCGATGCTTATCGTGAGATTCGAAACTATCGAGATCCGTCCCGTGGGTCATATTGGAGAAAGTCGTGTCGAGAAATCAGTATTACAGAAGCTCAAATATTATCATGACTCCTTTGCAACGCCATTCGGATTCGATTCTCAATATTTTGTTGCAAAACCACCGTTGAAAGATCAGTGCTGAAAGCTCTGAAGTTTGTACAAGTCCAACCCGTCAAGCTCCGTCGAACAACCAATGTACACGTCGTTTCAAAATCGATCACATTCATTCCACAACACTGTCATCAATCTCGTCCGAGTTCGAAACTGAAGAATCAACGTACGAATCTCGAAGCTTCTGGCGCGCAGTCAAAACTGTTTCGATACGTCTCGGAGGGAAAAGTTTTTGAAAAATCAATATGCGGAAGCGGCCTGGGCTCGGCCCTTTTTCCGAAAGCGGCGGAAACAATCACCGCGGAATCGCACGCACGCTCGGCATCGATCCTTATCACGGGGAGGGCGCGGAAAGTTTTTATCGTCCCGGGCCGGGGTCAATGACCCGGCAGATCGAGATGGCCGGTCGATAACGTAAGGCGGGCAGCACGCGAGGAACGACGAATTTGCACGGGGGGGGGGGGGGGGGGTGGAACACGGGCGCCGCATGCGATTCTTACCGACTGCATTCCATCGCGTGCGAAGAGTCGGCTGCCAGTTCGACGGCCGCTTTAAATAAGTGAATTTCGCTTCTGCTTTCAGGCTGCCTCCGTTCGAGAATGAGGCTAGGTATTATCAACCTTTCCGCTTTTCCGAGAATTCGGCTGGATAGAGTCGTTTGCCGGATAGATAGAGCAATTTGTCGAGATGGTTCGAAGATTATTTATGTTCAAGTGTGCGAAAGGTTAATGGAGTATTTTGATTGCGAATAGTCATTAAAATGTTGATAGTGTAGCTGTCAGTATTAGCTTCTGCTTTCAGGCTGCCTCTATTCGCGAATGAGGCTAGGTGTTATGAACCTTTCTACTTCTCCGAGAATTCGGCTGGATAGAGTTGTTTGACGGATAGATAGAGCAATTTGTCGAGATGGTTCGAAGATTATTTATGTTCAAGTGTGCGAAAGGTTAATGGAGTATTTTGATTGCGAATAGTCATTACAATGTTGATAGTGTAGCTGCCTCCATCAAGAATGAGGCTAGGTGTTATCAACCATTTCACTTTTCCGAGAATTCGGTTGTATATAGTCGTTTGCCGGATAGATAGAGCAATTTGTCAAGGTGGCTCGAAGATTATTTATGTTGAAGTGTGTGGATGGTTAATGCAGTACTTTGATTGCAAATGAAGAGTCATTAAAATATTGATAGTGTAGCTGCCTTCGTCGAGAATGAGGCTAGGTGTTATCAACCTTTCTACTTTTCCGAGAATTCGGCTGGATAGAGTCGTTTGACGGATAGATAGAGTAATTTGTCGAGATGGCTCGAAGATTATTTATGTTGCAGTGTGTGGATGCTTAATGGAGCATTTTATCTGTAAATATAGAGTTATTAAAAGCGGTATTCAAAGATGTTATGTTTTTCAAAGAAAAAAAGGACTTTCCGTCGGCCGAATAATTAATGTATTAGGCTGAATATCTAATAATACTTAAAAATGTATGATTAATAACAGTATATAACAATTTACCCTGTCATTACTGTATTGACATTCATTATCGAAAAAAAAAATTTGACAATATCACAATTCTGTTTTACTCCTGTTCGAGCAAATCTCGATCAGCCAAAATTGAGAATCTCGATATAGAATCGCTAAGCACCCGGACAATAATTATATCCTCGTCAAGCACATTATGAATGCATTAATGGATCACGAAAAAGTTGGGAAACAACGAGGGCCGAATGCGAGCAAAACCGGGCTCGAAGTTTGCACGACCGTATGGCTAATTAATATTAATAAGGCGATTAATGAGCGTCACGTTCGGCCGGCCGATTACGGGAAGAAATAAAAAGGGCATCATTAATATAAATGTAAGTTGAACTCCACCGAAATTTAATCGCGCGTTTCATCGTCCGCGCTTCAGATTGTTTCGAATCGTTAAAAAGTTTCATACTCCGAGGACAAAAAGGATCGAATCCGCGCAAAGCTCCCGGATAGATCCTTCAATTGTCTTTTTCCGCTGACTCTGTACTTTTCACTCGGCAATAGTTTCTCTTATTATTATTCGAAACGATTTCGCCATTTTTCGCCGAAGATTCGAAAACTTCGACTCGTTCGCTTTTTGTCCCTGTTCCGCGAAATGGCGAAGTGTAACGAGTAACGAGGGATGCAAAAACAGTGTGGGGGATGGGAAAAAAAGCGCACGCAAAGCGGATTTGCAATGCCGACGCTCGCGAATTGTTCCCAGATAAAAATTCATTGCTCGCGCGTGAGGCGGGCTGCAAATGTTAATAAAATGCTTTACATTCTCCAAGAGGCCAGAAAACTAACCTTTTATAACTCCAACATTTGTGGAGAATCTGAAAAAGTGTCTCAGACATGCAAGTCTTAACCTTTAAATGCGAATTTGTGATGAATTTTTCGACCTCTCTCAGATTTTTAAAATATAACTCAAAATCGTTTAGATATTCTTGTTAACGATCGATAAATTACTGGACAAGACGATGCCTGTATCACTTTTTGGAGATAAACTCCAAACGACTAAATGAAAATTGACATTTTAATACACGAGGTCAAAGACACATTATTGGAGGTAAAAATGACGGGCGTAAAAATAATTAATAGCGATCCTATCGACGCCCCTAAAGTGCAAATTTTTATGAAGTCTACTTTTTTTCCGAAGACTCCTATTCAGTCTGCGCGGGACACGTTCGTGGCAAACATAAAAATGTCAGATTGCCGATTAAAGTATGTCAGCCACTTTGAGTCCATGCTGCACACTATCTCACCCCGACAGCATAAAAAACTCAGCTCGTTCGGTGAAATACGTCAGTCCTAATATAATTTATCCCCCATAAATCCTGAACAACTTCATCGACTCGAATATCACGTTAGGGAACGCTGCTTTAAATTCATTCTTTTTCGGATTAGATTATCGTGAGGAAAACATCGGTTACCTTTAAAACACAGAAAGTACAGCGTAGTAATGCATTAGTATAACATTTGTAAAATTCGCTTTTAATTAGAATATCGAACAAAATCTGCGGGATGGATTATTACACACCTGTAAAAATCATTAAATAAAAATGTACACGGTAGCAATATTTCCCATATTACTTTGCGACTAAAATATTGTTACCATTTACAGTTATTAATCCGAATGACATTCGTCTCGAACACAAATATAAGAAGTGCATTCGCTCTGACGATTAAAATTAAGAAAAATGCGAAAAGGAGAATTGAACCAATTTGACCAAAGAGGGTCTCACTTGTTCTCTCCCGGTGCACTCTTTTCGAGTGGTTCGCCTTTCCCGAAAGAACCGAGCCCATAGGCCGAGTGCAGAGTGCAGAGTGCAGAGTGCAAAGTGCAGAGTGCATGTTCTCGCACGAGCCAGGGGATCTCATGCATCTGGCATATTCTGGCTGACGTCGGAAAATTTAAGACCTCTCCGGCGAACTTTAAAGCAACGCCCGCCCCGCTCCGTTTCATTTCCGTACATATTAAATTTAATATCGCGCGAGAGTGTTGCGGATATAGCCCGCTGATTAAGGCAAAAATAGAGGAGTCCGGCTAACGAAGGGCTTCTCGACTCGAAATTTCCCCGCATGCTGATGCATTTGCGGTCGTAGGAAACGGTCAGCTTTGACGTTTATGCGCGTGTTACGTGCATTGTACTGGCGCGTCGATAAGCGGACGCGTGGACGTATGTGTGTGTGTGCGTGTCAGTGTGTGTGTGTGAGTCTCGATGTGTCGACGCTTGATACTATGGGAGGACGATAAATTTCCGTCGCGATCCTCTTGTCGTAAAGATTGCGGAGACTGATGGATCGGGGAATGGCGGATAACTTTTTCTGCTGAATTCCGGCACGGAATTAATATTATGCTAATATTTTCGGGAGAGCGTGCTTCGAGCTGGGATTAATGGGAGAGGCCTTCAGTTCTTCGCGCCGCGCTGTGAGAAAATTGTCTCGTTTTGGGCAGCTCTGATTGGCGCGATAGACTGTGTTAAATTGCGGTCGATGTGGATATAACGTCAAAATTAGGATAATCCGACGAATCTTGACTGGTGCGATTGCTCGTTACAGTGCTCTGCAAACAGATTTATTATTAACATTCGAATCAATGTAAAATAAGCTTGCAAACAACCGCTTATTGACCGTCAGTCATAGTTGTATAATATTGGGTTTTCGGTGAATTAGGTCAGTGTTTTACATATACCAACTGAAAATCAAATTACTTTAACTGTAATTCATGATCAACGATAAAGAAAATGATAGATATAAAAATCATTGATCATGAATAAAAATACCAAAAAAATTCTTAAATAAAACCCAATATTATTCGAGTCCATGTTTGTCATTGACACGCGAGCCTGCCTCTACCCGTTAATGATCGTTCGTCGTAACCTAACCTCAAAAACCCAAAGCGGGAGCCAAGTCCGCGCAAACAGATAAATTTTTACTCCCGACACGGCTGCGAAGGAGGACGAAATCGATCTAGACCCTAGACAGTAAGTGGCTTCGGCAAATGTAAACGAGCGGAACGGTGATTGATTCACGAGCCTGCCAGAAAGGTTCAGGACGAAAGAAATGACAATTTACGACCCTTAAACGGGCGACCCGAACGAAACTCTGCCCGGCCGAAAGTCGAACAAGCGCTAAATTTCTCGCCGCACGGAAGTCAAAGGTGGTGGCCCGACTCGAAAGGGGTAGAATGGGGGTGGGGGGTTGTAGAGGGGGTGGTCTCGATATTAATGGGCTCGCGGTTCTGCGGCGCAAAGTCGTTGCCAATAACTGGCCGGCGGCCAACAATTGGGTCGCTTTTACTTCATTGTGAAATTCCGTACCGCCGTAAAATTGCCGGGAGTTTCGACCAATGGCGGGCACATTCGAGGGTGCTTTCCGAGGGTGCTTTCGCCCTTTTCGCGCGACAGTGCCGCCCTCTGCGTCGTCGTTATTTAATCATGGCGCCCGACTTCCACTGCGGTCCTTTCATTATTCCCGCGTTTCTGGTCGCGTTTTTTAACTGCCCGCGGAATATTTTTAGGAATGCACGCGATGGAAATGAGAGGAAATAAGTAAGAGGCTCCGGTGGGTGCTGCTGATAAGGATAGAGAATTTTTTATTGTCTCCCGCTGTGCTCGATGTTTCAAGTAGCTTCGTTGATATCAAAAGGGTAATTGAATCACTTGAGAATTCTTGATGGGAAAGAATTTATGCTATTAGTTTATTTCTTTTATTATTGTTTCTTGCTTTGGATAGTGTTGCAAATTTACGATGTAGGTTTGAAATGTATTGTTATAAATTGGATGCAAATTGGTTTTTAGAAATCGTTGATGATATTAATTAATGCAAGTTTACAATGAAGTACAATTTCGATATATATCGTCATGTATATAAAGTAGTTTCATAAAACATTTAAAAATTGTGTACCGATTCTATATTTCAAACGTTTAATTGAGTGTTCCTATATATAACCGAAATGCAACGTATACCGTACAAAAAATAAGGTATTAAAATATGTTTGCTACCTATTTACGACGATTTATTACCTCTTAAGTATATTTATATTTTCATAAGCTTATTAAGCACAATTAATTTAAATAAATGTTTGCTACAGAGATTGAAGTTGCCCCACAAAGTCCGTCCAAATTCTCCAGGTAGCTATCAAAAACCTCGGCTGCAGCCAGATTTCCGCAACCATCCCTACCGACAGCGGACACTGGGCACATAATGACTCGGGCCAACGAGCGTGTATTTTTGAGTTTACGTCTCCATGACGACGCCTACGAAGCGCACATACTGTACATTGTGTATCGTCTCAAACGAATAGAAGTGCACACGCGCGCACACACGCGGCTACCTGCACACAAATCGAGCGCAGCACGTCGCTGGCCAAAGAATGGGCAAGGGGCGTGAAGGGGGTCGAAATGGGTGGTCGTTAGGGGGTGGCACGATATTGCGGCACAATGCTGACTTGTCGGAGTCGAGCTACAAGATCCCAGATCGAGAAAAAAAAAAAGTAGCTGCCGAGAGTCCGTGCAAATTTTCCCCACCCATGCAGTGGCCTTCTTCTCAGCTCCGTGCACGGCGCGGAACGCGCGACTTTTTCGAAGCTGCGAACTCGTCGGACATCGAACGGGGTCGCGGATGGAAAAAAAAGTCGAACAGAAGCTTCGAGTCGGCACGAAAGCGTTCGGAGTTGGCGCGCGCATACGTTTGCAATCGAGTCTGACAAGGGAAACTCGCTCTAATCTTGCACCTGGCAGCACGCGAGTGCATAGGGGTGGGGGGGAAGTTTTTTGGTTCGGAAGTAATTTTGGAGAAGGCGGGAGGTCATGTTTGGGGGTGGCTGGGGGTGAAGGAAGGGGTGGGACGAGAGGAGAGTATGGAATAAGCTGGGAATCGGTTGAAGTTTGAGAAAACATGAGGGGGTGGGGGTAAGTTTTGAAGCGGAGAATATTTGGCGGACGAGCTCAGTTGTGTCCAATAAAAAAGTTTACATGGGACTGTACTTATTCGCATGTTAGGCACTCGGACTGGCGCGGCTGCCAAAAATGTTTTAAGGTGGGGAAGAATGAAAGGATAGACCTGAAAGCAGATGTTTAGCATAAAAGGTAAGAAATAGTTCTTTGTATGTCTAAGAGGGTTCATTCGCGCTTTTCAGTTTACCAAGAATCAATCGAATCCATCAATTTAACCTGCGGAAAATTTTATCAAATTTTATACAGTGTATTCCAAATTTGATAAGGGTATCGTAATCTCAAGACACCCGGTATACTCAGGTGCACCCGCGGAAAGCTTTGCCCGTAATATTTCGACGTAGACGACAAAATACCATGTTTAGTGCCGCCAGTAAAACGCCTGCCGATGAATATACTCGAGAACAAAACGGCCTTCCTCATTTTATACACAGTATGACAAGAATCTACCATCGTGTTAACATCCTGCCCCAACGTGCATACAACAGCTCAAACATCAGCCACCAAGGTCGAAAATCATGAACACCTCTAGAATCTACCATCCTATTCAGAATCTCTCAACCATCCTTCCTGACAATGCCACCCCAATTTTACAGGAAGATTTTGCAACAACCCCTTTCAAACCTCCACCCGTAACTTATGGAAAAAATCTCAAGAATCATATTAGATTGGCAAGAAAATACTCTCGGTATTGCACTGTGAAAAACTCATCTTTTTATACAAAGAATAAACTTTAATAAATTACGTATTTTATTTACAAATATTATATAATAATGAATTAATTTAAAATAAGTTTCTAAATTATTATGTTTGATTTCCCAACTAAAATGTGACTGACATCAAATGGAAGGAAAATGTTTGCGCACCGATAGAAATTTGCAAAAAATTATTACGGCACTGCCGATGTTTGAAAATCGAAAGTCTCTCGCCAACCCAATACTATCCTATTCCGAGCGGAATAAATTCCGAGCATTCCGAGTTCGGCAGGCGGCCGTAGCTCCAATCTGAGGACACCCGGTACACGCACGCAGCCCCTCGGCAAGCTTCTGCCGACGGTAATTCGACGTAGACGGCGAAAGATCATGTTTAGTGCCGCCAGTAAAACGGCCGCCGACGAACGTACTCGAGAACGTCTGCGTCGCTCAGAGTCTGTCGAGCGATATTTCCCCCAGCGACGATCCAGCATCCTCGTCCTTCGACCAATGCCAGGCCCGCATCCTCCGTCCTTCCTACGCGTCCCGACGCGGCGTCTAAAAGCGTAATGTACTCTTCCGCGTTTCCTCATCTTTTTTTTTCCCCACCGCCGTCTCAACTTCCCGTCTGGCGTCCTTCCGCGGGACACGCTCATCGGAGAGTAATATGGAAAGTGGCGATATGACCTGCACTTTTTTTTTTTGCTCCTTCGACCTCCTCGGTTTAGGTGGGACACGCTCTGTCACGCTCACGAGCCGAGGATTACGAGAATTTTCATGGAAATGGATATAGTGAAGGCGCGAAGTTAAAAGTTGATCGATTCCTTCGGTTCGTTGGATGGCTCGATGGATGGGAGAGTGTTGGGCTGAGACTGATTTTATTTATGATTAATGTGGGCGGTTGACACGGAATTTTGAGTCGTATTACGGTATTATACACATACTTATTCTGTGCAACGTATGTATCGACCGTATATCCTAAAGGTTTAAGTCCATTTTTCAAAAAAAGAAAATATGACATAATTGGTGATTAGTCTAGTGCAAAGTTTTTTTTTATGGAACATCTAATTTAAAGAAAACTTGAATCTTTACCTTTTTTAAAGGTATTAGAGATACAAGGATGCACGTGCAAATTGCATGAACTGAAAATTTGTATTCTTCTAGGGATGGTACGTTCTTGAACCGACCGAGGATTACGAGAATTTTCATGGAAGTGGATATAGTGAAGGCGCGATCCTAAAAGTTGATCGATTGGGAGAGTGTTGGGCTGAGACTGATTTTATTTATGATTAATGTGGGCGGTTGACACGGAATTTTGAGTCGTGTTACGGATACCGCGTTGAAAGAGAAAATCTTATACACATATAATACTTATTCTGTGAAACGTATATATGGATCGTATATCCTAAAAATTTAGGTCCATTTTTCAAAAATAGAAAATATCACATAATTGGTGACTAGTCTAGTGTAAAGTTTTTTTTATGTAACATCTAATTTAAAGAATAATTGACTTTTTAGCTTTTTTAAAGGTATTAGATATACAAGAATGCACGTGTTGTACGAAAACCGTGTTGTGCGAGGGTTACCTGTACAGTAAAGTATGAACTGAATTTTTTGATTTTTTTAGGGATGGTACACGTTCTTGAACTGGTCGGAGATTACGACAATTTTCATGGAAATGGATCTCATTTCGATGTCAGTGCAAAACTAAAAGTTGATCGATTTTTTTTATGGCCAACCGTATGGTATCTAGGTGAGTGGCGATTATTTTCGGATGGACGGTTTGGAGAGTGTTAAAATGAGGCGTTGGAAGATTGACACAGGTCATTTTATAGTCAATGTCTAGGAGACAGTAAAAGAGCCGTTTACTTTAATGTTATCGCAAGTCCATTTTCTCGAAACAAGACATTTGATAGGTTCTAATTCCGCTCCGCACAAGAATGCAATTTGTCTGAAATTGTATTTTGCAATCGTGATTCATTTCTTCAATTTTATTAAAATACCACCTTAGTTTAATTTACGTGTCTTAACAGAGTCCCATTTGAGGTATAACATTTATATATAAAGACAAAAAAAATGTTCATTAAAATAATCACCACCTTCATTTTTTATAAATAAAAAAGGTACTTTGCACCACTTTGGAAATAAGCGGCTCATTTGATCAATTGTTTTTTACCGGATGATCGATTCCACGGATTAACAGCGAAAGTTTAGGGTGCGTCATCGCAGGAAATTGATAATTCGGACGGATTTAGAGTGTCGCGATAAAAAGTAATGCCGGGCAAGTGTTCTAATATGATGGCGAGGGGGCAGTTTGTTTGTTATGGGAGATAAATTTGATGGGGTCGACGTTTGCGCAATCGAACCGGTGCCTTCGAGATATCGCAAGATTACAACCCGATAAATATACTTCGTCCCGTTGAAAGCTACGAGCCTTCGTTGATTAATAAATTAACGCGACGCATGTCGGGAAATAAAATAGCTTCCAACATTGTCCGTGCTAAATGAACGGCACGAATTCTCTGAAAATTAATTATGCGAATTATTTCTGTAAATGTGTGCGCCACCGATGCATATCTATGAACATGTGATATTTTCTCATTGTTCGACTAGATATAATGAAGTCGATAAACGAGCTAAATATTTTTATGCTTCACGGAGCTGTAACGAACGTACACGAGTATATGAATAAGTCATTAAAGGCAATGCATAATTGATCAGTAATGAAAAACGTTTTTATCTCGTTCGAAGTTCGAAGAATCTGTTTCGACTCATTTGTTTATTTTGTTATTGCTAAATTGTTCTGACGAAAAATAATGTTAATGTAACGTATGAATTGCATGATGGATGAACTGTACGCTTTCACATGATCAGTGTATTTAAGTATATGAATAAATTATTCCGCGTAATGCACAATAGAAGAGCGATTAAATTGTTTCCCTTCCATTTAACGACGGCAGATTTTATTGCGTTTCGTTTCATATTTAACGTTAATTATGTCTTGTTAATGTGAATATTTCGAAGTGAAAAACACATTTTTCATCGTTTCAATTCTCATGAAATATTACGTTTTTTTCACGCTTTGCACCACAGATGTTTCAAAGGTACAACCACCAATTTTTATCCTACACGTGTTGTCCATTATTAAACTCACCGGGGCCCTTACTTTTACCCCCAACGAGTCATACATATTCATCTCACCCTCAGGCATAAAGGTACATTGACACACCATTGAACCGAATTCAACAGCGAATATGATAACAAATCAGTTTCTCTAACCATTCTAGAAGTTATATTTTCTTGCCGACCTACTTATCGAAAACTTCAAACCACCCTTTGTCTGCGTACACATGTTTCCCGCTATTAAACTCTTCAAACTCCTTATTTCCACCCCCAGGAAACCATACGTTTATCCTCAACCCTTCATCGCACCTCAAAGTTTCCTGCTATGTCTCTGAACTGTGTAATTATTGACAACTTCATAAGCGCAATCAAAATCTCGTATTAGAAATTTAATACAGAATTTGATTTCTCTTTCGTTCTTCATATTTCTAAATTCCAACCACCCTTACTCACATGAATAACTGGTTAGCTCTACTTTTTGGTTTGTTTTACATTTTATACCCAGAGCGCTTAATTGATTCTTAACTTTTGACACATAGAATCAATTTCATTGTCATTGGGTTAAATTCAAAAGGTATTGTGCTTGGTCCATAAAATAGATTTTCGACCGATGAACGCAACAAAAAATACAGCCATCAAAAAAGAAGTAGTACTCACGAAATTACAAATAAATTCACAGATGTAAATCGAATAATATTTCCTGATTGTATGTATGTTCGTTTATTTGATCCTTTTTGGGTTACAATTTCCTATACATATTTCCTGATTGTATTCTTGTACAACTTCCACACGTTTTTAATCAACCCTTTTAATAACCATGACAAAAATTACTGCCCCAGCCAAAGCAACGAATAAAAATTTCAAACATATCCTCGTCCATATTTTTATCATCTCGCAATTAAAGCGTCTCAAAAAAGGGGACAATTGAAAAATTCCTTAAAAATTGAAAGCTGCGCCACCTCAGGCCCGAACCGCCCTGGCCAATGACCGAGGCATCCGGCCACCCCACCCCCAAGCACCCTCACCCCAAACAAGCCCCCACCACCCCCTCGGCGCGTAGGAAAGCGGCGCGGACGGTAGGTGGGCAAAGTCGCGTGCGTGGAAGATTGAAAATTACGTCGCCTTCAACCCCCCGGCGTCCGTGTCCACGTGACCTTAATGCGCTGGCAAACGTGGGTGACAAGGAGAGGGAGGGGGGAGGTTGGGGGTGGAGGATGCCGTGTGGGCACCGCACTCCGGGTACCGAGTGCGACGGCCCTGAAGCCGTCGACTTGAACCGTGTCGACTCCGGCGGTCCACCGAGCCGTCCCGACGCCGGCCGACGGCGCACGAGGGCGTCGCGACGGCAACCACGTTTCTACCCTCGTCTCAGTCAGTCGTGGTGTCTCTCGTCGGCCGGCTCGCGCGATACGCCACGCGCGCAACACACTTTTTTTTTCGAAAGCTCGTCCGCCCCTCATCTGCCCCGCGGACGGGACGCGAGAGAGGAGAGTCGGAGAGAGGAGGATTCGGAGGGGGGGTGGTGTAGTGACGGGGGGTGCATAGGCAGTGAGAGGGGTGTCGGGGAGGGTGGTGTGGCATGTGACCGAGTCGTCCAGTGTAGTCTCAGTGTTTTCCTGTGAATATACGCCGAGGAAAGGAGAATCGAGGATCGCTTCCGGGTGGGGTGGCGAAGGAGGGGGTGGAGTGCCAGAGGTGGTGAGATGATAAGGGCGAGCGGAGGGATCGCGGATGGATGAACGACGTGGCTACTTGCTGCTGCTGCTGCCGACTCTCGGGTGCAGAGGGACGCTGAGGTAAGGGTTCAACGAACTCGCCAGCCGGACCGAAAAGAAAACAGAGGTGCGACGGGGGTTGAATGCGGATCGCGGGCGCCGGGGGGCGGGTTGTCAAGGGTTGCGCGACCGCGTGGCTTGCGGAGGGACTGTTAGGGCGGTTAGGGAAATTGGGGAAGGGTAGGGAAAGACGGATGGTGGACTGCGCGGACGATCACGTGTCGCGAAGGCCGCGGCGGTGGCGTGCACGGCTGGACGTGAGATAATCATTCCTGCGGAGTCAGTGACCTTTGGTATCGCGCTTTCTTGAAGACTGTCTGCGAATAGACCCCTTTCGCAGTGAACTTACGTACGAACCGTGGAGTGTCCAAGTTCGCTTTCACAGTGAATCTTATATACGGTAGCGTGAAACAATGTCCAGGCCTGTAAACAAAGCAAGCGGTACACGAATTCCCATAAAAATTCCACCGACATCGCTCCTGATATCGAACCGAGCCCTTAAAGCCTTCTCCGAAAAACCGAACCCCTCCCTGGAACCGATCCCTTCGACCGAAAAATTTGCCAAAAATTCTGCAGCCAGTGACCCAGACTCGGCGCAGTCCGAAATCCGACAGAGGCTAACGGCCGCGCATACTGGAATACCGTGTTTCGCCGGGTCGCAGGGTCGGCGTAGCGGGACGGCAGGAAGGGGGGGACGAGAGGTGGAAGTCGACAGGCGGAGGAGAGGGTGGGGAGTAGCGAGAGGTCGGGCACGAGTTACAGACGGATAAACTATGTTGCAGTCTCTGGCGCGCGGCGCACGCCAGAAAGCGCGTCGTGGTAAGTTTCTGGCTGGCTCGCGCGATGTAGAGTGCAACGAACACGGTGTGCAGCACACGACGTGCAGCACGGTGTGCAGCACAGTGTGCAGCGCCGGCGAACCGTAGTGGCTGCCGTGTGCGGCGATAGTGGCCGTGCGGAACGATACGAGCCGGCTACGATAGCGGACTCCTGCCGCGGTGGGTGGTGGGGGGTGGCGGGCAGGCGGAGTGGGAGGCAGAGTGGGAGTCGGAGTGGGAGTCGGAGTGGGAGTCGAACGAACAGGCGGACGAGGCGGAGGAGGAGGTGGCGGAGCAGGAGGTGGCCGACTAGATGTCGGCGGCGGGCGGGAGGAAGGGGGGGGGGGGAGCGTGCGTGGCGTTGTAGCTGTGACGCGGGGGATTTCGGCCAAGATTTATATGCGCCTGGCCGGAAGCCGGCGGGATATTAACGCGATTCTCGCGATTTTTCGGGTCGGGAAGGTTAGGTGCTCCCTGTTTCTCGGGACAGGGGAGGTTCGCGAAAGATTTCTCGTGTATATTCGGTGCTTCGTAGTAATTGAGGCGAGGATGTCCCGAATTGGGGAACTGAGAGGTTGTAAGAGTCCGCCGGCGAGTTGGGTTTGGCTTTGGGAGGGATCTCTGCGTCGGTTGGGAAGGGTTGGGAAGGGAGAGGGTAATAAGTAAGTACTGTTGCGCTGATTGAGAAATGGGGGCTGTTGTTCCAAAATGAGCCGAGTTGGAACTTGCCGAAAGGACAAGTCGGTGCCTAATCTAATCTCGGAACTATATTAAACCCGAGAAGCGTTCGACTAAACAAAGAATTTAGCCACCACAATATCTGATATATATCGAATAATTCTTTAAATAAATATATTCAATAAATAAATATAGTTTTATCACATCCAAAAAATATTATAAACAATTCCAGGTTACCCACCCTAATACTTATAAAATGAGGTAGCGATCCAGTCTTAACTCAATCGCTAACAGCTTCAACACATTCATCCCTCCCCTCTAAAGAATTCACGCGTTGGCATGTCGACGAAAGTGGCGCGAAACGTGCGGGTCACCAGAGACCCATGATCGGCCGAACAGGTCGAAATCGTGTATCGTTCGTTGCGGACGTGACTAATGCGACCGACAGAAAAGGGAGGAAAACATCGTGGATGGAAAGGGGAGACAGCGGGGGGGAGGGCGAGTCGCTCGAAGGGAGTCAGAGGTGCGGAAACATAATTTATTAGCCGACGGTCAGGATCCGCTCCTCGGGCGGGCTAATAACTCGAGGGAGGTCCCGCAAGAGAAGCGACGGCAAACGACGCCTGACGTCGCGACGTCGGGACCAGTTTCAGCTAACAGCCCCGATAGAGGGAACAATGAACAAAGAGGGACGAGTCGGGAGAGACGCGACAATCGCTGAGACAACCCCCGGTACGAAACAATAAAAGCCGGCGGGCCCGCTTGAAAAAAGAAGGCACAAAGAGACGATGAGATTACCGAGAATTACAAGGACAATGTGGGAAGCGACAAGAAAAACGGGGCGGCGCGGAAGGAAGGGGTGAGCCGTGATTAAGGGAGGTCGGACTCGAGAATCCTGACCGAATTTACGATGCATAAAAGCCGTGAGAAGGATGACAATCGTCGGAGGTCAGAAGGATGCTTGACCGGCGAGGAAAGTTACGACGGATGCGGGGCCGGTGTCAAGGTAGAATATGAAGTTGAAAGACCTTCGGGAATCCGGAGCCGCGATTCGATTGGCCATCGGAAATCGATCGGAGCGAAAGAGGAATCTGTTTCCATGCGCCGGTTCCGACGTCACGCTTCTGAACGCCGACTGTTCTAAGGACGATAACTGACGCGGACAACTTTGGAATCTTTGACATAACAGGTCCGATGCATTCTCGATCCTAAACGAGCGTTCTCATTTCAAACGAGTCCAATGTAAACGATTATCTTCCCCAGTATCGGTATAACGGACCCAAAAAGGCTGAAGGTTAATTGTCCTAAGAACACCTACAACTTCAAAATCTCTTACATAAACTGCATTCAACATATTACGACAGACCGGTAAAAATGATTACAGCCCCTAGGTTCATACGAGCGCAGAGAGCGTCAAAGTAAAAATGTTCTAAAATGCGCAGCGCGGACAACTTGAGAGTCCATTGTATGACGCGATTCAATGGACGTCGGATTTGAAATGAGAACGGCGTATTTATTAGACAGCTTCTTCAGCGCCGGGACAAGAACAAGCGGGCCGAGAGTCGGGATTGATGCGAGCGGGCAAATTGAAAGGGAGTGACAGGCGGTGAGAATTGAAAGACGCAGAATTGAAAGAGAGCCTCGGCGGGATCGGTCGCAGTCGCGGCGAGGAGGAGAGGCGTCGGGGAATCGACGTGAATCGTGGAAAGTCAACGGTGATGGCGAACGGGGTTGCCAGCGGTAAGAGCGAGAGTAGCTGCGAATTCGAACGTGAATTCGACGCGAAGTCAAGTCGAGTCAGCGTAGTCGGCAGAGAGCCAGAGAGTTGGCGGGAGCAAAAAGTGAGCGAGCGAAGGAAGCGGAACGTGGAAAAAGAGATGGCGAGGAACATGGAAAAGGGTGGAAAGAGAGGGGGGAGGGTGAAACGTCGAGACAAATTGATTTCACGGGATGAAAGTGGCGAAAAAAGTGTTTGCCGCGACGAATTATACGATTCCGGCATCTTCACCATTTTATATCAATTTATCGCCTTTTACGTAGACTAATGGGACCGGAACACGGACCGATGCGCAAAATTACGCGTAATTTGAAATCCGTCGAGTGGAATCAAATTTGAATTGTTTCATAGAAATTCCATCGTTTCGCATTTAATGGTCTCTAATTCAAATTAATGCAGAACGTTGAACAGATGCCAATGTTACTCTACTATTCGAATCGGTGTAATTTTTGGTCGATTCCATTGTTTATACGCATCTGATTTAATTGCAAACCAGATTAAAGAGAAAGTCAAGCATACCTGCCATCCTACAACTTTTATATTCTAACCAGCTTCTAACGTCAACGCTTATAGATCCCTCAAAAAATGTACTAATCCACACTTTTTAGGAACGTCGAGATAAATTGATTTCACGGGATGAAAGTGGCGAAAAAAGTGTTTGCGATGGCGAATTATACGATTCTGGCATCTTCACCATTTTATATCAATTTATCGTTTTGAACGTAGCCTTGTGGGACTGTAACGCAGACCAATGCGCAAAATTATGCGCAATTTGAAATCCGTCGACTGGAATCAAAGTATTGTTTCATAGAAATTCCAACATTTCGTATTTAATGGTCTCTAATTCAAATTATTGCAGAACGTTAAACAGATGGCAACGTTACTCTACCATTAAAATCCGTGTAATTTTCTGTAGATTCCATTGTTGATACGCATCTGATCAAATTGCAAACCAGATTAAAGAGAAAGTCAACCATAACCTTTCGTTCCGCAACTCTTGTATTCTAATCTTCTTTCAAAGTCAACGCTTATAGAACCCTCAAAAAATTCACAAATCCACCCCCCTTCCGATCATAAAATCTACACAATTCTTCACACTCGCACCGCGTCCGACTCCAAACCTAATTGAGCCCGAGCGTCTAATCGGAGCCAAAATGAGACATTGATATATGACCCATATTGCGTGAAAGGGGATGAAAGGAGGGGGGTCGGTGGGGGTTGGCTGTGGTCGCCGGTGGTGCATGGTCGGCGGAGGGAACAGTTGCGCGGATAAAATGCACCTTTTCCGCCGTCTTCCTCTATCTCCCGTTCGCTCTCATTCCCTCCATTCTTCCTTCTCATCCTGTGTGCCGAGGTCGATTTATTTTTACCGTCGCTGGCTGCGCCAGAAGGGGTCACCCTCCCTTGCCAACCCCTTCTTTCCTGAGGTCCGCCGTGAAAAGTCTGAGCGATGCGTCGAGGACGGAGTGAGAAAACGAACGTTTCAAGACAGAGAGAGAGAGAGAGAGAGAGAGAGAGAGAGAGAGAGAGAGAGTAAAAGAGAGAGGGGGGAGGAGGTGCGAACGTTATTATTACTGCAAATAAAGTGAGAGGGGGAGTCTGTGAAAAATTGAGGAGGGTGCAGAAGATGCGAGAACGACGGAGAAAGAATGAAATTGAGAAGAGGCGGTCAATGTTATTGTTGTAAATAAAGCGGAGTTGACTGGGGGAGGGGTAATGGTGAAAAATGGAGGGAAGAGGGTGTTAAGTGGGCAGTGAGAGAGGTAGGGGGGTGAGAATCGAAGGAGAAGTGCATGTCAGTCCGGTAAGACGACGAGGATAAGGTAAATGAATAGTGAAAAATGGAGGGACATCTCAACTTGATGCGATGGGAGCAAAAATTGGAGAAGGTTAACGGTGGGAGGAGATAAGAGTAGTGAGCAGAGCTGAGCTTTAAGATTGTAATAAGTACAGTGAAGAGGAGGGATGGAAGTGGAAAATGTTATTGTTGCAAGCATAGTGAGAAGTGAAGGGATGGATAATGATAAAACGTGGTGAGAATGATCGACATATGTGGTAGTGAGATTAGAAAGAGTGGTGTGAAGATTAGGCAAATGAACAGTAAAAGGTGAAGAAACGGATACCGCAAGAACACGAATTGCAGAAGTACAACAGTGGGAGCAGATAAGAATAGTGAACAGAACTGAGTTTTAAGGCTGTAATAAGTACATTGAAAAATAAGGATAAGTGCTCAACGTTATTGTTGCAAACGAGGTGAGGAGTGCAGACATGTATAATGATAAATCGTGATGAGAATGTGTCAACCAAGGTGGCAGTAAGATTAGAAAGAGTAGAACATAAGAGTTTGAATATCGAACCTAAGGAAAATGAACAGTAAAAAATGAAGAAACGGATAGGGCAAGAATACAAATTGAAGGACTACAACAGTAGGATGAGATAAGAATAATGAACGGATCCGAGTTTGAAGACCGTAATAAGTACATTGAAAAATAACGATAAGTGCTCAATGTTATTGTTGCAAACGAGGTGAGGAGTGCAGACATGTATAATGATAAAGCGTGGTGAGAATAGAAAGAGTAGAGCATGAGAGTCTGGATGTCGAAGATAAGGCAAATGAACAATGATAAATGAAGAGCCGGGTCGAACGCAGACGCCGGAAATAAAAATTGGAGAAGCATAACGAGCGTAGACGATAAGAGAGCGAAGAATAGAACTGAGCGGGTGCTCCGGATACACGGAAAGAAAGGAGACAGAAAGTGATGAAAAATGGTAGGATACGAACGAGTACGACAAGTGTAAGAGTGGGGACGGGGGGTGGAAAATGAATTTGAAACGTGCTGCACGGTAAGACGGAAAATAATAATGTTCGGGGAAGTGGAGGGGGAAGGAGATCGAGATCCTCGCTGTGATAAATGGCGAGAAAGGATGGACAGGACGACTGAACACGAACGCAAATGTAAATTGGACCGGATCCGCCGGAAATGTTCGAGAAAATTAATACGGAATCTACAAACGATCTTCTACATACCTTTAACAAACTTACCATGACAATATCTCAGTGGCCCCTGACAAAAACATCAACAAATAAAGTACTACAACGTAATAGCAACTTCTTTCAAACTAATACATTTACACGAGTATCATTGCCCATCCAAAAAACGACTCAAACCCTCCTACACCCAGTATTAAAGTACTGAATCAAACACTGAAGAGGCATATCCATTCAACAAAGTCCAAACGCACCGGCGCAAAAATGGGAAAAAAACAGTGGAAACAGGGGCATAAATGCTGATCAGGCCAGAGGAAAAAAATGAGAATGACAAGCCCGAGAGGGTGAGAAAGTGGGGAGAGGGTCCGCGCGGTTTCGCAAGCTCGCTACGGCGAACGTGGGAAGAAAGTTCAAAGTGCTTTGCGCCTTATCCGCGAGCGAGAAAATGCATTCGCATTCCGCGTCGTCGCGCGCGCTATTGTTTCCCATCCTGTCGGGAATCCATGCCAGCTCCACTGGCGTGGGCACGGCAGCGTGAAAGAGGAAGCGCTGGGAGCCTCCGAGTAGGAGGTGGCAGAGAGCGTAGGTGATTCTCGCCCCAAAAAAAGAGAGGGCCAAAGCTGGCCAGAGTCGGCGAAAGGTTTCGGGAGGGATAAACGGAATCGGGCGGAGATTGAAAGATATCAAAGGGAATGGGCCGGGATTGGCTTCATTCGACGGGAGAAATAGACGGCCGATTGTGTATAAAAAAAACGTCCCGGCCGGATGAAAGTAGTCTCAGATGACGCTGAATAGGAGTAACGATATAAAAGCGGGCGTAAAGGAAGGTTACTTCTGCGGAGTGCAGAACTCGAAACTTTGTGAGGTTATGTCGCTCGCTGGCGGCGGTGAAGAATTGGACCAGATGAGATCTAACCTCAATCGGCAATTATTGTTAATCTGGAAGGATCAAACGTTGGGGACGTAAGATAGTTTTGTAACTCTTGTGGAAAAGTTGATTGTGAAATCAATGTAAGCATAAAATGTAAAACCCATATAAAATGTAAAATGTAAATGTAAAATGTAAAATCAGGTTGCAAGAACCGGTTATTCGCCGTCAGCGTAGATGTATATTATGTTTTTGGTGAATTCTAGTATAAATTAATCCATTTTAGATTAAGTTAATAATTAAGTTAAATTAGATCATTTTTAGCTTGATTACTTAAAGTCTATGTTTTTCAGTTAAAAATCATTGAACTGCAGTAGTTAAAGGTATAACACTCACCCAGTTCGCCAAAAACACAATATTAAACGTAAAGTAGAATGTGCATTAGTAACTGAAAATGTAAGCTTACGTTACATACTAGCGCCAATAAAAAGAACTATTCTCCAGAACAACTGAACCTCACTTTCGGCTAAAACGATGTAATCTACCAACCTGAAAAATTGTTTCGGAAACAGAAGACGGGGACATAACCTCAAAAATTCCTTACTTCCCCAAACAAGGAAACAAATTGAATCGTGCCGAGCTCGTCGCTCGAAAGTAACAGAAAGTAACGAAGCCGAGGCGGCCGAAAGAAGTTGAGCAAAACTAATGCCTCCTCGTTAAGGGCGACCCAGCCCACGACATCCTCGCTCGCAATTTCCCGCGACGAATCTCTCTGCTCCGGAGTTATGGCCGAGCAGACGCCTAAATGCGGGGCCCGCCAGTTTTATTTCCAGCCTGGCCCTTCGGCCGACGGAAATTTAATGTCCTTCGAGGGAGGCCAGGCCGCGAATTGTGCTCGCAATCAGCTTCATTCCGACAACGCAGGTCGATGCGCGCCTTTATGCAAATCCGCGCCGCTAATTAGCTTCTTGTGGAAGAGGCAAAAAAAAAAGAGGCCTAACGTAAGCGCCGAAGTGTGGCGAACTCGTTCAAAGGCGAGCCTTCAATTGAAAAGTCCACTTTGTACACAAATTTTGCTATTCGTTAGCATGATGAAACGTGAGGTCAAAGACGATTTTAAAACTACCCTTTTTTAGGTCGGAGGAGTGTGTTGGTTCGGTCGTGTGGTCGAGGAAGGGATAGGAAGGGACGTTGCTAAAGTTTGGCCCTAAATTGCTGGTAATGTCTCGAGGATGATTTGAGTGCCCTCTGGTGGCTGAGAGTTGTGGCCAAGTTGGTCCACCTGAGAGATTGCGATGTTGGGAGGATTAGGAATTTCTGAGAGGACTATTTTAATTGATCCGAAGTTTGTCATTTTAAAGTTGCGCCGCTCGTCTCTCGCGTGCTTGACACGTTGGGGAATTCAAAAAATGTTAGTTAAACATTGAACCTATAAACGTAAACATAACCTATATAAAAATCGATTCTTGTCATATATCGTTTCAGTGTCCTCACTTGGTATACCGGTAGGTTCAGAAAGCATTTAACAATAACAGCCACAGATGTGACTCAACTAGCTTATCGTTTAATATATATTATCGGCCACTGGATTTATATGTTCCCAAAAAAAGTAAAGATCTCTGCCTCTCATCTATTCTTTCTTATCCTCAACTTCCTGTAAGATACACTTTTGATTGCCTCCTCCAATAATTTCCCTTTTATCATCCAATAGGTATTATTAACCGTCTCTACCCTGTGTTCCTGAACAAATCGACTAAAAGTAAAGTAAAGGAACCCAATAAAACCCTATCTCCTCTTAAATCTTCTCCCGTCCCCCGTTATTCTTACTTCAATCTTTATTACGTCCCTCAGACCCAAAGCCTCCATCGTCCGCCAGATGGCAGTGCAGACAGTTTTGGTAAGCACTGCTTTATACCGAAACTGTCCCGTCCTCTCTATCTTTCGAGGTCCATGCGCCGATAAAAAAATATTTCGGCCTCAAACGTCCCTTTTCCTCTCGTTTTATCGGCGACACTCAGCTCCGGCGGCCACTTGAATTCCGCTCCGGCGAAAATGGCTGCCGCTCTTAAGCTCGTAATGCACGGGATGACATAATCGTTGACGCCCTCTATCGCGATCGGCCAGCCGACGAAAATTTCCCTCCGACGATAGGCGAGCGTCGACCGAACTCGCGGTCGTTCGAAAAATGTAAATGCCGAGACGGTGGGCGGGTCAGGGATTAAAATTTGGGATCCGCCTCTGAGTCGGAAATATCGCCCTGACGTCTCGAATTCCGTGGCTGAGCTCAGTTTCCTTGCTGATTGGAAATATGAAATTGACATTGCGAGTGACAAGTCTCGAAACTGGGCTTCAAATCGGTCGCTTCGAGCAGTTTATGCAGTAAAGGTATGAAGATTCGTTTGCAAATGTTGAAATTATACGAAAGTTCATAAGTACTTCTTTTGAACAAAATATTATGTTAAATTTTGAAATGTTTCAGTCTTAATTGTAATGTGTCAGCAACTGTTGAAATTATACAAAAGTTCGTAAATGCTTCTTTGAACAGAATACTATGTCACAATTTGAAATATTTCAATCTTAATTGTAATGTGTCAGTAACTGTTGAAATTATACAAAAGTTCATAAATGCTTCTTTGAACGAAATATTATGTCACCATTTAAACTGTCTCAATCCTAATTGTAATGTGACAGCAACTGTTCAAATTATACGAAAGTCCATAAGTACTTCTTTAAACAAAATATCATATCACATTTTGGAACATTTGAATTAATATTAGCAGAAACAGATTCAACTCTGACCTAAAATTTCGAATAATTTCCAAACTCGTCCTTGCGTTCTGCTTTAGCACCCATTTAGCCTACTATACATGTACATACTTGCACGAGACAATACGATTGCACGAAGACGGGTGAATGACACGGGCCAAAAGGTAAAAGATAAAAATTGGTCATGCAAAGGTCCGTCCGCGAATAAATCAGCGTTAAGGATCGAACGCGAACGATGACGGACGAGCAAATAAAGTTTGCATCGCTGCGGATATTCGGAGCCGCGATCTCGCGATTTCACTGCGGATTTACGACTCGACTTACATTGATACGGCCATCCTGCCCTCCATATCGTCCTTTCCTGCCTTACGATTACCTCGGCGCGTCACGCGATCCGAGAATACGGCCTCTAGGCCGAAAAATGGATCGGAGAGTTCGAAGGGAGAGTTGGATGAAGCGGACACCGGTCCCATTAATTCAAGATGGCGGCCAGCGTTGGCAGGGGTCGCGAATTTTAAGCCAATAGCTAACTTCCTACGGCTCGCGAAAGGAATTAGGGGTGGGTTGCCTAAACTGTGCTACTTAAGAAATTTTCGGGTCGATCTGTTAAGAGGAGTGGGGGGAGTGTCGGTGTAATGACGTTTTTTAGACTGCTGTGGTCTTTTTGGATAATGATGTGTTTTTTTTTTAAATTGATAATATTAACAAGTGAAGAATTTTAAGTAATTGAAGCTGGATTTAACAGTACTTTAGTAATGGAACATTGTTATGTATGGAAGAAGCTAAATAGTTCATAATGCAAGATGTATTAATGTGAATTTTAGCTGTTTTTAATTTGAAATAATTTTTCTGCAAAAAGTTAAGAAACTGAGGATACAAGAAATTAGATAAATTGACAATGATAAATTACAAATGGTAATTCATATTTTTAACAAATACATGAAGGAACTATCTGTGGAATAAAAACTGAGTGAATTGAAAAATAGAACTGTATAAGAGAACGCATACAATATATAAAAACGGAAGTAGAGCTTGAATCTGCGAAAGTGGAAGCTCGAGAGAGCGGATTACAATCGGCAGAGTGCGCGGTTGCTTTTTTAGGCAACACCCGTTATGCCACTTAAGTCTTTTATGCCTTACGCCGGAGTTATCCAAACTTGAGAAATTCGTAGCCGCGCGAATCTCCATACGCGTCCCTAGAAACTAAGGGTCGAAAACGGATTGCCAAAGATATGTGCAAGGGAACTTTGCAATTCTGATGCACAGAAAGAATTTAGGTTATGTAAGCATCGCCGATTTGGCGGGAGAAGTTGACTTTAGAGGGTTACAATGTTAAACCTCTATGATATGAAAATCATCCTCCGATTCTCGCGACTCTATAACTTAGAATCAACCACGTAAAACGACAAATATTTATTGCTTTATTTTTAACCAATATTTATTATTAATACAATATTTAGTTGAAATATAAAAGGCCCTTGTTGTAGTTGAAAATTTTCGATACATATTTGAAACATGTAGAGCAATTTCAAATATATATCGGAAATATTCAATCACAACAAGGGCTGTTTAAATATAAACTAAATACTAAACACAGAGTTGAAATAAGACACATACAAATGTAAATTAATACAGTATTACCGAAAATTAATTACTCGCCGTACAACATTCCGCGTTACGTCTTCCATATTCAGACGCGAGTTAATATTAGAACGCGCACCCTATAAATGTATTACCATACCCTCAGGTCTGTAAATTGCTTCCCAGAAGTTGCCCCAATGCCAATATATGAAAAGTCAGCTATTGTACAGGCCTGAATCCCACGCTGATTACTTTTCGCAGCCCACGCAAAACTCTCACCGCCTCTCGAACGTTTTTCGCGCCTCCACCTTTGACGCGCCATCGTGCGAACGGAAGTGAGCTTTGAAGAGACGCGAATCCGTCGGCCAGCTACCAGTGCAGCCAACGCAGAGGATGTCCCGGCGAACGCTGAATCGGTTAGACTGGTTAGACGCAAGCGAACACAAACTGCGACGAGTTAATGAGCGTACGGTGGGGCCTTGTAATTAAATCGCGCACTTTTGTCCATTCACACCGACGCGATTTTCGCTCACGTGACTCGCGACATCGGCTTCTCGTCTTTCAGTTCTCGTTCTCGCGATCATGCCTTTTTTCAGGCATCATTTTTTGCCCTTCCCTAACGAGAGTCGCACAATGCGCTGCGTCCGAAATGCAAACGCTAAAAAGAACCTTGCTTCGCTCACGACCTTTCCTTAATGGGTTTAGTGGAGCTTTTAGGTTATGTGTACGCTACATATGGTCGGAATAATGATAATAATGAGACTGAAGACAAATATTAAGTACGTGACTGTATAATAAGTAGGTTTCATTAATATACGTGAACGAAAGAAGTTGTTAAGATATCCGATTTAATCCGGTAGCGAAAATTATGTGAAATAACTTCTCGAATATACGTTCATAATAAAAGTGGCTTAAAACATTGAATGGAATCGTTTGAGTCCTTCAGTTGATTACAGTGAACCTGAAGCAAAGCGCAGAGTTATTCCGACCTGTCCAAATCCGTCACTCAGACGACTTTCGTAATTACCATCGCGCATAACCCACTATTTATAGCCGTTAAACCAACTACCGAAAATAACCTCAATTCTGTCCTACGCGCACTCGGCCGTGGCTGACGTCGCAAATTATTCGACGATCTACTTCCCAAACACCCCATCCATAAAATTACGTATGTGCTCCACGTGATACACACCTTGCCAAACAAGCGAACATAACCTTTATCTACCCCAATTCTGTACCAAACCTGTATCAGTAGAATCTACATCTTGTTCGAAGACTTGAGCCTTTACTCGCAGTAAAATTCGTGGAAACTGAACGAGGCGCACGCAGATGGAAGCTTTTACGGGTCCTAGGCGAAAAAATGGGAAGTAACGAATTCAATACTCGCAAATTATTCGACGATCTACTTCCTAAACACCCCATCCATAAAATTTCGAATGTACCCACGTGATACACACCTTGCCAAACAAGCGAACATAACCTTTATCTCCCCCAATTCTGTACCAAACCTGTATCAGTAGAATCTACATCTTGTTCGAAGACTTGAGTCTTTGCTCGCAGTAAAGTTCGTGGAAACTGAACGAGGCACACGCAGATGGAAGCTTTTACGGGTCGTAGGCGAAAAAATGGGAAGTAACGAATTCAATACTCGGCCGTAGCTGACGTCGCAAATTATTCGACGATCTACATCCTAAACACCCCATCCGTAAAGTTTCGAATGTACCCACGTGATACACACCTTGCCAAACAAGCGAACATAACCTTTATCTCCCCTAATTCTGTACCAAATCCGTATCAACAGAATCTACACCTTGTTCGAAGACTTGAGCCTTTACTCGCAGTAAAGTTCGTCGAAACTGAACGAGGCGCACGCAGATGGAAGCTTTTACGGGTCCTAGGCGAAAAAATGGGAAGTAACGAACGTGCCGTTTGGACGCGCCTCGTTTCTCACGCGCAATCGGGCACCTCGGCCATAAACCTCGGAAGCAGCGATAGGCGGTATCGTAACGAGAGTTTAATTCGTGCTCGGGCCAAAAGGGCACGAGCGGCACGGGTCACGAACGAAAGAGAGCTCTTTAATCGATGTCCCGCCCCGAACGGACCCTGTCCGTCCGCCGTTCGGAATGGAAATTATAATTAGATCGGCCGGCGAGCATTTGACCCCTTCTAGCTGCGGCGTATTAATAATTACGCGTTTTTGCGCAGCACGCCCTTCAATTTTCATTGTGCGGGATCAGGGCCGCGTTGAGGGGCGCTCGATTATGGCGTTGGAGTTCGACAATGTCGGGTCGTTTGCATAATGCTGCCAAACGAGAGTCGCGTGGCCATCTTTGTTCTCCGGACAGCGGACGACAAAAGTGACGGACGGCGTTTGCGAACTTTGAACGCGGTACGCTCTGGTGTGAGTCGTTTATTTTGAAAGAATCCTGTGGGTTTTTAGGGTACTTAACGGATTTTTTATATATGAGTGTATTTATTGGGATTGTTAGTTTGATTTGTTTCAATGGTATTTATGTAGGGGATGAGATGGACCGTTTATTTTGAAAGTGATGTAAGTCCATATTAGAAAAACAATGAGATATATAATTTATGATTAACATGGCGTAAACCGTATATTTACGTGATATTTAATTTTTTTTTAAATGGACTTACATCACTTTCAAAATGAAAGGTCTAGATAAGTGAGTGATGTTAGAAGGTTTGAGAGTCAGACGTTGAGGTATAAACTTTGTGCGTGTAGTCTTCTGGTTTTTTAAACATGATATTAAAGGCTTATCGATTAAACGTAGAATTGCTTTTAATAAAGCTATCTTGATTCGGAAGTAAATTAATAATAACAATAGATATAAAAGACACTCAGACAAGTTTCTATCATTTGAATACATTCACGTAAGAAAAATGTACGTTTCAACAGCTTTACTTCCCAACTCTACCAAATAAGAAAAATCAAATCTTACAAAACTGACGCCGCCAACAATCACACAGCATCATTACTTATACTTTCCTTCAACCAACGCCATCGAAATACCCACTCGTCCAACGGTACCATAATACGTACATCACCCATCCGCCGCTGAAAACTAATCCGACGGACAGTTTGCCAATGACGCGCGACCAATTTTCTCATACAATCCTTGCACCCCCGAGTTTGCGTGTTACACGTCCTTGACGACGCGTGTCACTCAGCTGAAGTTCCGGAAGCGATGGAACGAAATCCGAAGTGTCAGGCGCACACGCGGTGTAAACACACGGACGTGACAAGAACACACGCGTGTGTCTGTATGTAGCGCGCGTGTGTGTATGTGTATGTGCGAAAGTCTTCCTAACGTCGACCGTCAGCGGAGGGGCGCGATTACGTGGAAATCCGACGTTGAAGAGGCTAACGAACTGGGAAGGTGGAGTCTTATGCATGCACGGAGACCTAATCCTTCCACGCACTGTCTTCAAAATCGGGGAGAGTAACACGGTCGAATATTAAGCGGGCATCGTCACCGTTCACGGGTCACCCTCTTTAACCGCGAGTCATTAAGCGGTTCGCAAGCCGGCGGAATGGCTTCGTCTTCGGTACGTCAGCTTTAGTAAAAGGAACTTCGGCATGGGAATGTTACCCGCGTCTGGCATATTAGGAGCGAGTGACGTGTTTAGCACCTGTTTACCGTACGGCACTTTGCGTTACGTGCCGGTGTATGGAACTGGGATCGATTGCCGGCGGAATTAAGTGGATGTACTGATGAGCAGAATAGCAGTCCTTGTCCTTTGCTTTTTTTTAGAAAGAGTGTAAGGAGTGAGGATTGGATTATGGTTTCGATATGCGGTGGACACAAAACGGAGGACAGTTTAAGAGATTCGTTGTATGATAGTACCTATAATCATGCCTTTTCGGTGAATTCGGTCAATGTAAACTTGGGAGAGAAAAGGAAAAGATAGTATATTCCAAAAATCGTTTCGTCTCGGATCACGAACTCATCAGTAGGGCGATATCAGTGAATCGTGCCCTAGACGAGTATTTGGACATATTTGACATAGCCTTACTGATCAGTCCGTCAGTAGATGCGGGATGAAACGGGTTTTTGGAATATACTAACTTTTCGTGTTCTCTCTCAAGTTTACAGTGACCGAATTGGCCGGAAAGACATGATTATAAATTTCACTGACGATCACCAAACTCCTTATTTTAAATGTAGTACCTACGTATAATCATACCTTTTTGGTCGGTTTGGTTAATTGAGACTTAAAAAGGCGAAAATTAACAATCTAGAAATGCAAGAAATTAAACATTTCTATTCAAATTAATTAATTTTAAATTCAATTAACTTTAAATTCAAAATAGTACGTGTATAAGGTGTGACTGAGGTCTCACTTTGAGAGATCTGTAATGTGCAGGAACGGTAGGTTGACATTAGAAAGCTGAAGCGATCGTTACAACTGCAATTTTATCCCAAATTAACGCATCGATTTCCTTGTTCAGAAATAGGCGAAAAATTGTGTGAAAACGCAGCGGCCGTGGCTGCCGCAAAGGAACGCGAGCGTCCGCGTGCATAGCCGTTAATTATACCTTAATAATGCAGCGGAATGAACACTCACACCACCGAACATTCCCGAACTACTCCCAGTGTCCGCCGCGCGTGGCCGGCACGGCATCGGCGCGTTAAAAAGCGGGCTCAACGTTTAAAACATGACTAACGATGCACTTCGCGGAAACTATGGCCCCCGGGCTACGATAATAGCCGTAACGCACGATACAGAGGCATTAACAGCAATGGCGGACGAGGCAGTACTCTCCGTTCTTTCAAACTATCCAATCGACGAATGCACGAAATCATTGTCAATCGAAGCGTTTCACGTCCGCGAAGTTCAAGTGTCCGTCTTACCCTGAAGAGTGACCCTCGACTTTATTTACGTCGGACCTCGTATTAGTGCCCGTCTCGAATACGTCAGTATCTATATTTCGCTTCTATATCCGTCTCCGTTGCGTATACCTGTCCGCGTATTGATTCGCGTCGTGCGTCCTCGTGTGCCTAAACTCCATTCCCGCGATTGGAAATTCTCCGGGATTTCCATACTTTTCCTCCGTTTCCGACCCCCTTTCGTTCGTGCGGCGTCGCGAGTCGATCGTTCGCGATCGTGAAATATTTACGGTCGGCGAACGTTCGCGGAACGAATGACCTCTCTTTTAATCCGGATCCCGCCATCGTAAATTCGTTCTGTTTCGTAATGCGAGCGTAATGATCGGCAAACAAGTTCTTTTTCCGATCGACGTCGCCTCGTCGAAAATTCACGGGCCAATATCGGACGCTGAACTTTCGGAGGTTGAATGTGGATGATGTGCGACTGACGTCGCGATAAATTTTGATTGGGGACCGCATTGACGGAATATTGGTAGTGATTGAAATTGATTGTTGTATCCTGTCGTTGATTAGTGTCATTGATAAGTGTCACGAGGGTTGTCTAATAGCAGATTCATGTTATGAATAACAGAAATATACAAATAATCACTTGACAGTTGTAGGTGCGACGAGAAATTATGTAACTACGTAAGATGTATTAACTATTCATACTGGTCATATGAAATATCTATACGTTACATTATAGTAAGTACAGTAAGGCCTGTTTTTGTGCGGTCCTTTTCTATGCGATTTTATTTTTGTGCGATTTGTTTTGTGCGACTTTATTTTTGTGCGATTTGTTTTGTGCGATTTTTTTTTGTGCGGTATATGAATCTCAGCGGCGTTGGCACCAGTTTAATGATTCCTATCAGTGTACATATACATGTTGTGGACGAACCTTGACTACGAGGACTCCTTGACGACAATGTATGTGCACTCCGCGAAACTCTGTTAATTTGTTTTAAACAATCTCCTGACAAAGTACAGTCAGTTACGTATATATACTCGCTCGACGCGCGAACAGTATACGCTTGGTATTCGGAGTTTTATCTACGATGTTAACAATGCGTAGTAATGTTGATGTACAGTTAAAAAAACGCAATCATCCGCCCAACACAAACTGTAATACCCTCCACTAATCCACTCATTAATACGCAACCCAACCGCGATTTTATTACCCCAAATCGTATCCCCAAACCCTTGGTCTCTTTTCATTTCCATGCACGAAACTTATCCTCTCCTAATCCGCCCTGCACTGCAACCTCTCGTAATTATTTTTCCTATCCACTTTCAAGTCGTATTTGCCATGCAAATCATCACCTCTCTTCCTTAGTCTCAACACACTCTACCGCCCCGATTCAAACGTCACAAAAATTGATAACCGATTTCATGGTCAAATAGTCAATCAATTGAAATCGCATCTTCAAGCGAGGGAAGCGAATTTGAACCAAGTCATCATAAGAAGATGCGCGTTTCGCATCACGACGAGTAGCAGTGCATGTGCATTTTGAAAACTTCTCCATGTATATAGTTCCAATGTAAAATAAAATGTTTTTAAAATAATGTCAGGTCTAATTTAATTATTTAAGTTGTTGGAAAGCATTTTCTCATCTATTTCGTAAATAGTTGATGTATTTTCGAAGTGCGACTTTTTTTACGCGGTCCCTATCCACCGCATAAAAAAATTTTTTTTTGTATATCGTACGCAGATGCTTATTATATGTCAGTGTTAATAAAATTTTCGAATTTTTTTTTGTGCGATTTTTTTTATGCGGTCCCTATCCCCCGCACAAAAACAGGCCTTACTGTATCTGATATTGCATCTAATAAATGATAAATCTATCACACTTGTAACAGTTGTACGAACGAAAATAAATTATGTAGCTATGTAAGAAATATAAACTATTCTTACCCACATATATACGTTATAATCATAGTGAGTATCTTGTATTCTAATAAATGACAAACGTAAAGTTGCATATTAAGTATTCACAATTTACAGTTGCACATGCGAAAAGAAATTACGCTTCTTTTAAGAGACATAATCCAAAGTAGTAAAACTTTCACATCTCTCCTTTTACCATCACCAATTATCAATACTTACTGCCCACCGCGTTTATTACACGCTCAGAGCGCCGACACAATGGATCCCGATTCTCCGCCGACCGCAAATTTCGATTATCCGCCGATCCGTATCATTTTTATGTATCCGATCCGTGTCAATCGTCGACAGGCGCGGTCGTTCGAATTCGGCCGAGGCAATCGATGGAATATTTTCGTCCTTCTTCCGATAACGGAACGTTTCGTCGGCTCCTGACGAGCAAGGATGCCGACGGGCGTCATCAATTTGCAAATTGAACGGAGGGCGGAATAATGGAAAGCGAAATTTCATAATCGGCTCGCGTGCCGGGTCGTCGTTCGAATTTCATCCCCCGAATTTCATTTCCCGCCCGGTTAAACTCGCGAGGCACCTTTTTTTCTATTTTCTCAAAAATTCGACTCTCGCCCAATAGGCGAACACGAAAGGGCATCGCGAGAGCGGTAAATTCGCGGAGTGCGTGCGCGTTGTTTGGCGTAAATTTGGAAATTGCCCGACGGGGGGGAGGGGGGTGGAAGCGTTTTTTCAGCTCGATGGATGCCTCTAAGTGGACGCCTATACGGTAATGCGCGTGCAGATGTTCTCTGTATGCGGACGCTGATGGCGTCGTCAATCATTCGTGTCAGGCGTCGGAATCTTTTTGAGCCCATTTTATTCGCCCCCCCCCCCCCCCCCGGGGACGAAGTAATGATGAGCAAATTTAGTTTTAATTTGGCGCGTTATAGCGGACTGTAAATACTTCCCTATGGATTCGTAAATGTTGCCACTTAAATCTCTTTACATTCGATTAAATCCTACTAATCAGAACCATAGGCGTAAAACGATGATAAGCAAGTTTTTTCCATGAATTTGAATACTGTCTATCTTAAAATCTCTTTGTTCCAAATTCCGTAAAACTGCTCGAATGATAAGCGTAAAATGTACTGTTTATCATGAAAGTGGTGTCCATTAAAAAAAAAATTAAATGTCACATAAATAAACGGTTTATACCACGTAAATCATAAATTATATGATATCGCATTTTTTTTAATATTAAATAAATATTAAACTTTCAAAATAAACTGTCGAAAAAAAAAACATTTAGTTTTCGCACGCAACGAGCTGCGAACGTTCTGTCCTGAAAGCCCGCGGATTCACAGTTCAACTATTCTACATCGAACTCGGTACTATGAGCGCGTCAACTTTGAAAATTCAAAACGCATCCAAAAGCACTTCCCTTAATTGTTCCGCCCGGAGTCAAAATGTTCGAACGCGGCGCAATGTTTGCAATTGCGTAATTGTTCGGCGTCGCAGAAGGGATGCATTTGCCATGCGCCGTTTGATTACGGGCAGTGCAATTACAAATAGTTATCGAACGTAGCGAAATGTCAGGATGTCGCCGGCGAAGATCGATCTTCAATGCCGGGCGATTGTTCCGCGCCACTGTCCGCAATCTTCGATCTATCGATACCTTATCGGGCACTGTCGACGATTCGCGACGCGAGGTTACATCGGTGAACACATTCTTGCAAACGACAGGACAACAAAGATACGAATCGAAACTGCTATACGCTTCAAAAGACTGTTAATTCTCTGCTCAACCGTTAACTTCACAAGTCAATCAAACAAAATGAAATTTTTTATCGTTATCGTTGGCATACAGCGTAGTTAATCCATTCACTGCCAAATTTTTTTTTTTTTAAGTTTTGTGTGAATAAGTTATATGTATGCACGAAAGGTTGCGTAACAGTATAATTATATAAATTGAAAAATCCACAAATAGGGATCGTCGCAGCTAATGGGTTACGAATATTAGCAGTTCTCGTGCTTTTGTCAATTTAAAGAATTGGATTGGCAAGGAAGTGCTTTCGATTTTCAAGTGTAAAGAGCGTTCAGGTTTTTTGCGGATAAGGACCGAAAGTTTTATGAGCGCGGTATTATGAAATTGGCAGGAAAATACATTGTCGATTAAAGTTTATTCTCTGTACGAAAATATGTGTTTCACACTACAAAACCGAAATTACCATCTTGCCAACCCGACAAGAACGAAAGTATAAATACGAACAGACTTTTAATACCCAACAATTTTATCTTCGAAATTAGCCGCGAATAATTGCAATTTAAGTTCGTGCGGCGAAAACTATTCAGTTCAGCGTTCTATTAGCGTCCGTACGATAACGCGCGCGATACGGACAGGCGCACCAACACGGCAAACGGAAGAGGCGGAGTTAGAAAGCGCATAACTTGCGAACGACACGGCCGCAACATTATGCGCCTACGGTCGCCGTATCTATGGCGACATCATCATCATCATCATCGCCGGCAATTACCGTCCGTCATTCCGGATCTTTAGAATTTGCACGCGGTCCGTCAAAACGGCCTTGCCAAAGTGACGCGCGCATCCCATAATGTTTGCCGGATGTGAACGATCTGCAACGCCGACTTCCGCCTACATCGAAACTTGCCTAACTCTGTCGTTCTCTCTCTCTCTCTCTCTCTCTCTCTCTCTCTCTCTCTCTCTCTCTCTCTTACTCTCTCTTACTCTCTTACTCACTCACTCTCTCTCTCTCTCTCTCTCTCTCTCTCTCTCTCTCTCTCTCTCTGTCTCTATCCATCTCCATCTCACTCTGTACCTCTATCGCTCTCGGATGTTGCATTTTGACATGCGCAAATATGTACTTACGCCGCGCTGGATATCGGGAACGCGAGCGCATTAGAGTAAATGATGATTGCACGCCCGGCGTCGTATTCTCGTAATATGCCCGCGATATTCGCAGAATGCGTTTGGGCCGCGGAAACCTGATATTCTCAGATTTTCCCTCGCGGCCCCGGAGGAGGACTGCCTTTTCGGCCTGCAAAAGCCAGGCCGGCGAGAGGCGTAACGGAGTTTGGAGATCCAGCCAAGGGATTCGATTAAACAGAAGCGTTCATATTAAATTGATCTGTAAAATTGCGTCTGCATCTTCAAGGTTTCGAACTATGGCTTATGTTAACACATCACTAAGTCTCCGGTCTGACATATATATGGCAACACTATTGACAGATCCATATGACATCTGGGTAGTGCCAGCTTTCAAACGCAATGTGTCAAAAATTCATTTCATCGTGACAATTAGTTTATGGGTTACAGCAATTTTAGCGAGCGCAGTTTTGTAATTTTGAAAGTAATGGATAAAAATGAATTTCATATCATGTTAAGAAAACGATGCTTAAATTGAGTTAATTATATTTCGAATTGCTTCCCCACATACCGTACTCTCCTAGTCTGGCCCCCATCGACTACCGACCTTGCAGTCATCAAAAAGATGCACTAGGGAGAAAGGTTTGGCTCAAATGAAGAAGTGATTGCCGAAACAGAGGCCTATTTTGAGAGCGAAGACTAAACGTTCTAAAGAAAAAACGTCTAAAACTTAGAGGAGCGTTGGAATGAATGTATAACTCTTGAAGAAGAGTGTGTTGATGAATAAAATCGAATTTCTGAAAATAAAACGTTGTTCCTAGTTAAACCGGGGACTTATTGATTGACGTATTAGTTGTGTATCTATGAAAGTTTAATTTGCGAAATTGCTCAATTGAACGCGTTAAATGAACGGACTGAGAAAGATGCTTCTAATGAATCAATGTTCAAAATTTTACCGAAAACCATTATTCTGCCCGATGATCAATGTAATTTGTACAGATTAATTGTATAGCGTATCCGTTGAACCTTGAATTTCGCTAACCGCCGGTGAAGTTATTGGAACTCCATCTACGAACTGTTATTAATGCAGCGACTGAACTTGTTTCGCGACTTATGAAAATTCATTATATTTGCGCGACTCTGTTCGGAACAACGCGGGATACTAAATTATGGTTGAATGCCGCGAAACCATTCGGCCGATTCAATTTATCGCTCGTAAATGATACTCGCACTATACTCGACCTCGCGGCCCCAAAAAGCAAACGATGGCGAGTGGGTTATTAACACTGCATTTGCTCAAAACACGTAAAAGCTCGTTCGGACGAAAGGTAGAGAGAGCAGAGACCTGGACTGCTAAAAATTAATTTGACCGGCAGGTTAAATGACGCGCAAAAAGCAGCTTGGCAAATTACTTCGGCTAAGAAGGTTGAGAGTGACGAAAAAAAGGAAGGGACGGTGGAGAAATGAAAAGGGCCCCGAAGAAAGTGCGAACGAGCTTCCACGATGTTTGTCTTCTTGACGTCGACGAAAATGGGAGGCAGGGGATGTGTGGAAGACGAAAAAAAAAGAGGTGTGGGTCGACAGCTAATAAACGTAGGTTCTGGAGAGCGGAGAGCACGAAACAATAAATGACGCTGCACCAAATGGACTCCGGCACTTAGGTCAATTTATCATAGTGACCCCAGGCTAAACCGATACGTCCCAGTCCGTCCGAGAGGGTCTAAATCTGGCAAAAATTCACGTAAGAAACCTAACGAGGTAGCAGCGCAATGAATCGTGCGGTGAACATAACCTCAAAATTGCTCTGACCTCCCAGAGAGTCTAAAGCTGGCAGTAAATGTTCACGAATTCGTAATGACCTTGGACTACGACGAACTACGTAAATGCAGGGGTTAATCGGGATATTACTTTTTCTTTTTAAAGAGAGTAATGCTGAGAAGAATTCTTAGCGCGTAATAAATTGTGGTTGACGTATGAGAATCGACCGAAAAATCAGCGGTCGTTATTTCACGTTCTCGCTCGGAAGCAGTATAAGATCCGTTATATAAGCTAATTTGGAAACAAACTAGCACTGACGGCAGTGCTAATAAGGCAAAGATAAGGCAGGGAAAAGTTTGAAGAAGGCTCACGGAGGGAAGTCCGACGATATTTAAATTTTCGTTCAACTAATTATAAGTCTGGATGCTTGGCAAACGCCGAAATCGTTCTTTCTAATTATCGCTGTAAGCGGCCTCCAATCAAGATTTTCGGAACAAACGTATAAAAATAATGAATGGAGGGATAAAATATTACTTCATTGAATTAAACAAGATCCTCTTATTCGTGGCTTTCAGTCACACTTTAGATTTCTTCAAACGTCAGTCCAATAAAGAATATATATTATTATTTACAAAATTTACTCTTAAAATAATAAGGAATTTTATGATATATAAAAAAATTTATAAGTAATAATATTATTTATATAGTATAAATAGTTATATTTTAATATAATAATAATATTATTTATATATTATAGATGATTAATAAGTAATAAGTATAAAAGTTTGAACACATTTACCGACATCAACCCAAAAACTTTGGCAACAGAACCACAATTTTACGCGCAACGTGCGACGGATCTTTTCAACAGTCAATCTATTAATTCGTCATCTCCGCCTCGGAATTGCCGATGTAATTGGCGGGCAAAAAGTTCGCCCTCCGAGTGCGAGGGGTATGCGGTGTTCATTAACGAAGTTGCGCAGATTTCGGTGGTGGCATCCCGGGCAAATTCGCAGGCACGGGGCCCGCAGAATTGGTAGAGACGAGTGTGGGAACACGACGTGCCGAGTGGCCAGAAACTCGGCGTGCTTTAACCCGGAGCGTATTCGGCCGCAATTAGAGACGAACTACCGTCCGCTACTTATCGTTAGTGTTGCGTTTTCGCGTGCCGAGGAGGGCTGTTTTACGATCCCGTTCGTGAGAGAGGAATGCCACTGAAATCCGAGCCGAAATACCGTCGAATACGCCAGGTGACGTTCGTCTCTTCGTTTATCCGAAACGATCCGTCGAATCGTTGACGACTCTGTCAACGACCTTGGATATTGCGAAAATTTCGAGGGCTGAAATTTACTACGATGCGTGTTGTATGGGCCAATGGATTAGGGGTGCCGACTGTAAACTTGCGTGGAACGTGAGGCTTGAAACTGTGAAAGTGGTCCGAGCTAAGGGTTCGAGAAACTTTTGGCAGTTTTGACTTACGTCGTTAACGGTATCGAATGCGAGTCTGCAGTGAAATATGGATAATTTACGGCGGAATATTTATTGCTGTGCGTTTGGAGTAGAGTCGAGTCGCGTTACGTGAAATTATGAAAGTGGTTCAAATGAAATATTTCGGATATTGGAATCGATTGTTCATATTCACTTTCGAACTGTCAAAAAATAGATTGGCAATAAAAATGTATAATAAAATACTTTTTCGTGTCAGATAAAAGTGTTAATAACACATTATGAATTTCATCTTATAACTGTATATAAGCTTATGCATTGTCAATCTAGTTATTTACATTATGATTATAATGAATTTCCATCAATTCTGATTCATTTCCAATACTGATTTTCCACGCCTCTCCAACCCATTACCCCCATCGTTTCCGCGATGCAGACTGAATTTTTGGATGACAGAACAAATTACGTACGGCCGGCAGGCAGTGCCGGACTACTTTATTACGCGCAAATGTAATTTAGGAAATAAACAGAGGATCGGAGTGAGACCAAAGTTATTTACTATCGTTATGTACGCTGACAAATTTAATGAGGGCCTCGATTATGCTCGCATTTCAGATGCAATCAGGAAGATCCGCGAAGAAGATACCCCCCCCCCCCCCCCTCTTTCTATCTCCGGTGTCAACCGTTATTATTCTTTTCATGCAAGAGAACAATGAGATTAATAACGCTCCGCTGTCCTTGCGAATTTCTTTCTTTCCATTCTTGACTCTTATCTTTCGCAGACTGAATAACGACGGGCACCGTGTCGAGGAATCTTAATTGTACAGTAGCATCTAAAAACTACCCACGCTCGCGATTCATAGAAACTGCAATGTTGAATTTTTCAGTTCTTAATGATACGAAAATTATGTCACCTCCAGAATTTTGATGCCGAAGCATAACATATGAAAAAGAAAAAAAATAAGAAAATAAGTTCAAGCAAACGACCCAGGCTAATGCTGAGATTTATAAGGCAATTTTTAATTAACACGAACAAACGGACAATTCATCCGTCGGCCCGAAAAGCCGTCGAACAGCATAAAAGAAAATTATTCATTAGAGCATGCTGAAATATCAGAATAAATCGAGGTATTCGGTGAGAATCAGCCGGAAATATTGACTGACAAGCACTTTTAATTTAACTCGCCCACCATCTCCCAAATTCTTTCCCGCGTTCCATTGATATCCGATACACGCCATTAACGATTACCCCCCACCCCCTCGCGCCCCCTTTTACATAAGAATATCAGCCACCGACTCAAAGCGTCGATACCGAACGCGAATTCTCGCCGACTTCCGCCAAATCTCTTTTCCGCCCCCTCTTCGGCCGCTAACTGATGCACGAAACGCTCACTTCCATGACCTTACTCGCGCCTTTAGTTGAATATCGATCGAGAGAGGGTTGAACGGCTGCAGGGAAGGGTGGCTGAATTCGAAGGCTTCCGAGTACAAAGTTTCGTCCCAGTTCGCAAGTTTTCTGGCAACGGGGGGGGGGGGGGGTGGCCGTCGGGACTTGGGGATGTTGGAGGGTCGCAGGGGGTGGAACGACGGCGAGCGAGGGATGAAGAGGGATGACGAGGAGGATCGAAAGTTCGATCTCGCGCGGTCGCGAATAATGGAAAACGTCGAATCGAATGCGTATCGGACAATTTATCTGCGGCAACCTTAGGGGTGGGTTGAATCAGCAGAAGTTTTTTGAAATTTCAGTAAGGGTGGTGGCATGGTATAGCGGATTTTTTTTTGTTTTTTTTTTAAAGCTGAGTTTGAAGAGGTGATATGTGGGGGTGAGTAATGGGGAGTCGTGGAATATGAGGGGGTGTGATACTTTGGGTGGAATTCGTCGATTTGTTGCTGCTCGGGAAAGAAGTTTCGTAAATTTCGAAAGGGTGGAATCGTAGATTGCGTTGGGGTAGGCGTTGGGTGTACGAGCTTTTATGGCTGGGTTGAGGGTGGTTCTCGGGGGAGGAGGGGGGGGGGTGAACGATGGAAAATCATTGAGTTTAGGGGATGGGGAACAGGTGCTACGATTTGTTTCTGTTCGGCAAGTTTCGTCGGGACGAAAAGGGAGTGTGCTTGGGTAAAGAAGATCTAGCAGAAATCATAAATTGCAATGATGAAAGATACCTAACTCGATCATTCTTTTTCACAGGGGGTGAATGTATGTAGTACCCCTATACTCGCCTAAATGCTGAAAAAATCTCGTTCACTCCATCATGACAATACTTTCGCATTCTCCTGCCCATTTCTCGCAGCGGCTCTCGACGGAATTTATACACGGCCGCCACGAAATAATGTCGGCCAGAAACGATTCATATCCCACCAGTTTCTGGATCATCATAGACGCGTACAACATACATATCTAAGTTTTCGAAGCCCAGTCCACAAATCTGACTTTTTCAACCATTATTTGGATCGTTTATCTTGAAAGTCGTGCAAGTTCATTTAAAAAGAATTAAATATCACGTAATTAAACCGTTTACACCACGTTAATCATAAATCATATGACATCTCTTTTTTTTTAAATATGGACTTATACTTTCAAAATATACAGTCCATTCCAAAAAATATTTTACAGACATTTTGCTTATCCTCTACTTTCTGATCGCAAATCAAAAGTACGAATGCTCTCTCGTACAATCCCAAAGTGTCGGACGCAGACCGTAAGTTTTCTACCCCTCCGCACCCCTCCCAATTCCAAATACATCTTCCCGCCGTACCGAGCAGCTCGCGAGCTAGCGCGGGCAATTCGAAACGAGAGACACGAACTCTAACGAAGGTTTACGGACCGTCTTCCATTCTTCCCATTGCAAGTTTGTTGCCCGCCCTTTGTCTTCCCCCCACCCCCGCTTCCCGCCAGCGGCCGCAAACGTTTGCATTCATGAACCACCGGCCGGCTGCCATCTTGGCAAACGAGTCGAGCTTTACAAGCGACCGGACGAGCCTCGAGAAAAAGCGCCGACGATATCTCAAGTCCGCCAGGAGACGAACGGCCATGTTGTTCCGCGTTATTTCGAAAGTCAGCGGCGAGTCGGTTCATTCTTTATTTCAGCCGGGGGGGGGTGAGAGCTGGCAAGGGGTAGCTCGGGGTAGGAAGTGTGGGACGGAGTTGAGGGATGGCCGGTTGTAACTGATTTCTCTTCGCGGGAGCTCGTACGTGAGGAGGGTCGCTACTTGTTCGCTAGTGTGCGTGATGTACAGATTTTCACTGTCGGAAGGGCAGATAATCGGATGTAGGGACTGTCGAATGGACGGTTGTTCCTTTAAAGGGACGCGTGTTAGTCCCTGAGAGCATGAAAATATAATGACTTTCGAATCTTTTTACTTCCCTTTCATTTATCACTTCAGTATTATTGATATGCGTCGTTAGAATATGGGCTTATATTACTGACAGCAGGGCAAGAATGATACAAGATACTGGAATACATGTTGTTATCTACGTATTCATATTTAAAGCGGTAATATTTAAAGTAGAAAAACATGAACCAGAATACGTATTATACATGTGACGTACATATTCATATTCGAGGCAGTAATATTCCAAGTAGTAAAAATGTCAAATGGTTCAAATCTGAAGACTGACACCATACGTTTAAAAACACAATCTGCCTTCGCCATGGAGCTGCTTATTCAGCTGACACCAAACCTCTAAGCGGCTTCGTATACAATGTCGGCCACAAATACGCAAATGACCCGTCCGACGTGCCTGTTACCCAAGAATCAACCTCAAAGCAGACGTCTACGTACACGTCATAGGCTAGACGGTGAAAAAATAATTCTTAGTCAGTTGAAAGTAGAGGAGTGCTTACAGAGGGGCTTCGCTTTAAATATGAATCAAATTAATGTCAAATCGTCTTCGGTACTTAGGTGAATTTATCATCGAGATTCTGGTCGAAAGCGATACGGACGGTCCGCTTTGTAAAAAGTCAAAAACAGTCCACAAACCAAACGGTCTGTTGATATATTTAACCATGAAGTCAAAACAGAGACGACCAACGAATTCTCCTGGCCTTTGAGAGAGTTGGTACCCATATTTATCAAGTCTTAATAAATAAGTATAATCACTGCCATTGGAAAGTGTCTCTTTGATCTGCCTGATAGTGAAGAATTAAGCTCACAGCAGACTTCAAACCAAAACCAAAACATCAAAACATCATCAGCTCGTTGGTGAAAACATAATTCTTCCCTGACTGGATGTAGCGGAATGCATATGTGACAGAAGTCTCTTTTCATATAGGTACTAATATTCTTCGCGTTAAATATAAATGTCATTCAAGACAACCCAAGGTGGGCCGCCAATACAATGAATCACGAAATAAGAAAGAAACCTAAATATTAGCTTGACCGTTGAAAAAGTGCAAAGCTAATACAAACTCTTGAAGTGTCCTTCATAAGTATACATAAAATCACTACCAAATACGCGCCTGGAAGTAGCGGGATGCTGATTTGAGAGAAGACTCTTTCCAAATACAAATACAGAATCAAGTTCACAACACAGCTCCGACAGTACGTCACGAGGCAGTTGGTGAAAAAATATTTCCTCCACGACTGGAAGTAGCGGGATGTTTATGTGACAGGAGTCTCTTTTCAATTACAAATATTCTTCTCTTTCAATATAAATCCCATTCAAGACAACCCAAGGTGGGCCGCCAATACAATAAATCACGAAATAAGAAAGAAATCTAAATATTAGCTTGGCTGTTGGAAAAGTTCAAAGTTAATACAAGGTCTTGACGAGGTCTTCACGTATACATATCACTGCCAAATACATGATAATTGAACGTGCCTACACAGAATCAAGTTCACAACACAGCTCCGTCAGTACGTCACAAGGCGGTCGGTGAAAAAATAATTCCTGCGCGGCTGGAAGTAACGGGATGTTTATGTGACTGAAGTGTCATTTGGAATACAAACGTTCTTCTCTTTAAATATAAATCTCATTGAACCTAATCCAAGAGAAAATTTTATACTGATAAAAAGCACAATGAATTACCAATACAATGATTTCTGAGATAAGAAAGCAATCTAAATATTAGCTTGGCCGTTAGAAAAGTTCAAAGTTAATACAAGGTCTTGACGAGGCCTTCACGTATACGTATCACTGTCAAATTCGCAACAATTAAACACGCCTGTACAGAATCAAGTTCACAACACAGCTCCGTCAGTACATCACGAGGCGGTCGGTGAAAAAATAATTCCCCCGCGCATGGAAGTAGAGGGATACTTATGTGACAAGAGTCTCTTTTCAATTACAAATATTCATCTCTTTAAATATAAATCTCATTCAAGACAATCGAAGGTGGGCCGCCGATACAATGAATCACGAAATAAGAAAGAAACCTAAATATTGTATTAGCTTGACCGTTGAAAAAGTTCAAAGCTAATACAAGCTCTTGACGAATCCTTCACGTATACGTATCACTGCCAAATACGCAACAATTAAACGCGCCTGTACAGAATCAAGTTCACAACACAGCTCCGTCAGTACGTCACGAGGCGGTCGGTGAAAAAATAATTCCCCCGCGCATGGAAGTAGCGGGATGCTTAGGGTGGGTAGGAGGCTAGCTTTAAATATAAATGAAAGCGGTCATATGTCACAACGGTGCGCGCGGCCGTGCCATCGTGCGGTAACGAGGCCTATAACTTGTCCGGGGAATAATTTATGTGCACCGGTGCTCTTTCTCGTGAAGTGCTCGGCCTCGGTGATATACGGCCGAGGCGAGGGTCGGAAAAATTGCATTTTTCCGAGACTTCCCGGCCGACCGAACTTCCCTGCCGTCGGGCGACGACGAGCGTTACGCCGAGTCGATCCGAATTTGGCCGGCTTTCAGGCTCAACAGGAAGTCGTCCGAGACCCCGGGAAACGGGCTAACGGGACGGGTGATAAACGCGACCGCGCGCGCGCGCGCGCGCGCGGATGGATAAATAAACGTCGAATATTGCGGCCGAGGGGACTTAAGCGTTTCAACAAGTTGCTCCTACGTCGATTCGGATTTTTACGAGGCTCTCGCCTGGATGAGATGATGTGTTGAGGTAGTTTTGAGAGCGGCGGAAGGAGGGTGCGCGAATGAATTAGCGTTTCTGGTTTGAGAAGAAGAGACTCTTGCCAGACTGTGAAACTTTACACGCTTTACATATTTACAATCGTCAGCCGGGTTAAATGGATATGAAAGATAATCATATGGAATTTTCCAGTAGTAAAGGGATGATGTATTCTGTATGTATGATTGTATCTTTGTATAAATTTTTATTAAGTAAATATTTGAAACGGATAAATAAATGTGAGAATTCTTGCGGGGGTTAATATTTTGTTGCGAATTCTGCCATTGGAACGAAAGAACGTGTTATGATACATATTTTTCGAGAATATTTTTCCAAGGAATTGACGGTACTGGGTGCATCATTCGTAGATTACGAGACAGATCACAGCATCCTTTCCCTTCAGCGTGCCACCGCGTCCCTTCGTGGCCACTCGTTCCCGTCGAAGACAGCAACGAACTTCGATTTACGAGCCCGCCGAGAGACTTTAAGGGCGACTGTAATTCTCCGTGAGAGGAAGAGAGCGACAGAGAGAGAGAGAGAGAGAGAGAGAGAGAAAGAGAGAGGAAAGCCGTCGCAATTCGCGTTGAAAAGCAAGGAAGGACTGGCGAAAATTTATCTTGCCACAAGTAATGACAGCCCCGGACGTCCAGGTTGGCTAAAGGGACCAATATCATTAACCCGTTTGAAGGACAGAAGCTACCTTTCGCGGTAACGATACCGAAGACGGACGCTTTCAGTTCGTCCTGGAAAGATTTCGAGATCGATTCGATCGTCAATCAACATCCTAGAAATCAATTACTTATAATTACAGTCGCACTGCGAACAATTTACTAAATGAGTTAATCTGAATATATAACACTTTAAAGAGCACCATTTCTTAATCATAAACTAAATTACGAAATTACAATACTTTAACGTCTAACCGTGCTATATAAAAATAAAATAAAATACAATTGTCATATGCTATATAACCAACGCAGATATAGCAAATTATTGAACTATACGCGTACTAAATAAACTGGCAAGAAATCTAACAGATTCAATGATCGCGCTCAAGTAAATTAAATAAAATACAATTGTCATATGCTTTATAACCAACGCAGATATAGCTAATTATTGAAATATACGCGTACTAAATAAACTGGCAAGAAATCTAACAGATTCAATGATCGCGCTCAAGTAAATTAAATAAAATACAATTGTCATATGCTTTATAACCAACGCAGATATAGCTAATTATTGAAATATACGCGTACTAAATAAACTGGCAAGAAATCTAACAGATTGAATGATCGCGCTCAAGTAAATAAAATAAAATACAAATGTCATATGCTTTATCACCAACGCAGATATAGCTAATTATTGAAACATACGCGTACTAAATAAACTGGCAAGAAATCTAACAGATTCAATGAGTCGCGCTCAAGTAAATAAAATAAAATACAATTGTCATATGCTTTATAACCAACGCAGATATAGCAAATTATTGAAACATACGCGTACTAAATAAACTGGCAAGAAACCTAACAGATTCAATGAGTCGCGCTCAAGTAAAGTTTCTTATTGCCAACCGCGAAGTTAGGAGAGCCTCGCGATCTTCGAATCGATTCCCAACGAAGGAATCCGACGTTAAGCAGCTTGTTGCCGTCGAGTGAAGTGCCGTTTGAGCAATCGTACAAACCCAAATAAGCACTTCTGGCGTCCGGGGTCTCGACGAGCGGAGGCAAAAAAAGCGGAAGGAGAGCGAAGACCGGTCGAGTGTTCGAAAAGCACGTCGCGACAATGGGATCGTTGAAGATCCCGCGGAGGAACTCCTTATCCGATCCCACCTTTTCTTCCGGCCGTAATTACTTTCGCGACGGACGACGACAAAGTCTGTGCTACTGGGCCGAAAAGCGAACTATCTCGAAGAGTCAGGCGAAACTCGCGGAGAGTCTTCTGCCGGGCAGGGCAGTGTTGCGTGGGAACCGCGACTTCCGGTTTAACTCTTTCCAATTTGCGGCTCAACTCGCCGCGGAGGACAGCGGAATGTACTTTTGGTCAGAATTTGAGAAACTGATGGGCAAATAGTCTGTGGCTGTGTTCGATGATAATGATGCTGGCCTAAGTTCGGTTGAAAAGTTTTTGTAACTTACAATACATGTAGTTTATTATTATTCAGTTATAATGTTGGCTTCGGATATATGCATTTTTACCTGTGATTGAAAATATTCAATTGTTTCTATAGTATTCCAGTATATTTTATGAGCGCATTTAAAAATATTTATGAAGCAAGTACCGTGACAAAATTATTGTAAGAAATTGTAGGTTATAGTCTTCGATTGATATGTGCTTCAAAATAAAATTCAATTATTACCGGACGGACGCTGATACAATTTTTTTTTCCTTATCGTGTTTGAACGCGCCATTCATTTTTCAGGATTCCGTTACAATACATATTCGACAGGTTCTAACAAATAGCTGGCAGAATAAGGTGTGCTCTGAGAAGAAAGCTCGTTCCGCGGAGAAAGAAATCATCCCATCCGGTACCTTCAGCGCACATTCTCAGGACCGTTCGTTTGTTTCGGTAAAATACGTCCGCTAACGAACACTTGCCTCCCGTCCAAAAAAGAGGAGGAACCCTTTGAGCAAGACAAAAAACGTCTCAAGACCTTACCGCGCCAAGCGTCTGACAGAAGGTAGAAAGAAGGTCGAAACCGGAGCTGGAAAAAGAATTGAATCTGCGGCGGGGAGGGGAGGGGGGGGGGGGTGAGAAGCTTTGCGTCGAAAATTAACTCTCTGCAGACTAACGAGACGTGGAGTCATGCATTGGTGTGGCCCATTTATTTTGATAGTGACAGAAGTCTGATAACTAAGGAGTGTTACGAAATTCACGCAAAATTAAAATTGATGAATGAAAAAGTGCATGAGCAAAATATAAAGATTTATTCGATATTTTTGTACACTGCACTTACTAATGACAACTGTTGAAAGAATGATCTTTGACATGAAAGACGTTTAAATTATTTTTATTATGTTATGTACTTATTGATGTTGTGACACTACTGCTTTATCAATCATGTTGTTAATAAAGTCAACTTTCACTGTGCTTAAAGATGAAGTATCTTAACTATTTCTTTACTAACTATCTTAGCAAACATTCGACTTACTGTGATTTCAAGAGAGCTACGAAAACAGCAGGATGCTGAAATATGGTATAGCAAATCAATGGCATTATCGAAAAACTACGAAGACAGAGGATGAACCTGAAGTGACCTACGGCGCATAAATGGCATAATCGCAGAACGAAGATGACACAGAGCGACTTTGAAATAGCATTGGGCGGCAGAAAAAATCTACGCTGCCAGAAAGAACGATAAGCTCTTTCGAGAATCGGTCGGCTTCTCGTATCGCAGAGTATGGGATTAATGTAATGAAGCGGCCGGCTCAATCGCCAGAACTAAATCCAATCAAGGCCCTGCGGATCGATGGGGGCGAGGGGTGGCCCGCGGGGAAGGGTTGAGAGCGAAAGGGACCGGGGTGGAAAGGCAGTTCTGCGATCTGCGACTGATTGGCAGAATAGGCAATTGCCAATGTACGAAGTACGAACCCGAGCCTCTTCTCTCCGTCCAAACTCTTCATCGAGTTCGCCGCCAATTTACATCGCGCGATACGATAACAAATACACAGATGTAGCGTGAAGCTGTAACTTCAGAATGTGAGGAATCGGGATCAGTGGTAGAACAATATGGAGAAACGTGCATAACGTTTTTATCGCTTATTTTCGAATAACTATGTATTGAGTAATTGTTAAAATTACACAAACTTCCGACTTGTGATGAAAATAAATAAAGAATAGTGTTCTGCATCGTAAAACGTATCAATAATAAGAAGCAAATTTATGAACTCCAGTGCACCTATCGTCAAATAGCTCACCGTTGTTTAACCCATTATCCGCCAATGTCCCATTTTTGGGACACATTTTCAAATTGTTTTCTTATAATAACTGCTCATTCTAAATATTACGGATAATTGAACTTATTATTATTTTTATTTTGATTTGTGGCGGTTAATGGGTTAAACCACTATCACAAATACCCACATGTATGATTGTCAATTTTCAAGCTTATTCATTCAAAGTGTTTGTGTTACGGAAAGCAATAAATGTTGGGCAAAGAGTAAGTAAAGCGTAGGAAAACTAACGATACGTACGGGGTCGGGAAAAGTTTTCGTAGCTATTCGTGTGTGGAAAGAGGAGAAAATTCGCGTTAATTGCGAGGAATTGTTTCGCGTCGATTGTCGACGATGCGCGCGTGTCACGTTTCTGCTCGAAATACTACCCCCCCCCCCCCCACCCCCACTTCGTTCCCACGCTTTCCACCCCTCGGAATGTCGAAACGATAAAATCGCGTCGATACGCGTCGAGATACCGTGTTAAGAGCATGAGATGAATTTCGGATATACAGCTTCCACGGAGGTAGCAGAATTCGAAATGTGTAATGTTTTCCGGCCCTCGTTTCACATTTCGCAATATTCATTCGCCGAGGAGAACGTAGAATTAACGTCACTCCTCCAGTATAAATTTACATTACAATTTTAAATGTAACGGTTTATTTTTTACTTTTTTCATTTTTTAAACGCTCTTCTAGATACAGTTACTCATTCGATTAACAAGAACACGGAATGAATATTGCAGTCCTAAAATGAAGTTTCATTAGCATGTATGAAAGAATGAACTCTTTAGCTCAATCGAACGAAGCGTTTATGTGTAGATTAAGGAAGATTAAGCGGATTAGCTCGTGAACGACGAAAAGATCGGCCTGCGAATAAAATGACGAAGGGTTGCATGGTTCGGGGGAGGGTGGATTTTTCCCCTTTAACGTTCGAAGCGGCTGAAATTGCAGCGGTAAGCACTCGATAACGCCAGGACGATGATAAAAGTCCCGGACTCTGTTGGGGGTGAACGAAGGGGAGCGACGATTTTTTTCACCCCCTTTCGTAAGCAAAATCCGAGGAGGGCGAGGTGACAGGGTGGGGGGAGGGTGCGCTAGGGCCGCAATCGAATTATGAGTTAATGAATTTTCTGATGAAACTTTCATGGTGGCCGAGGGTGGCGAAAAAAAGGGAGTCGCATTTTTCGCCCGTCACTCTCGCGCGATAAAGCGAGCGCATTTATCATCGAGTTCCCACTTTGAATATCGAAACTAGGCTGAAAATTGCGGGCCCGCCCAATTGAGAGTTTGGCCGTCAGTCATTTTCGATCCCCAGCAAATCTTCGGAATGAAACTCTTGTCACGTTTGAGTTCTAAGCAAAGAATAACTGTATTCTATCTATACGTTTGCACCGTTGCTTTCATTGTGAGAAAGTGAATTTTCGACTGTCGTCCTTAACCATTTTGCCGATTATTCCATTTCGGCAGTAGCAACAGTGAAATAATTACACCGAGCGAATTTTCCCCAGCATCGAGCTACAACGTCGGCAAATTGAGTGCGTAGTCGCTGGCGGACTTGATTAATTTTTAATTCGTCGCTGTCATAATAGCCAACATAATTAACAGGCCGCTCTTAATTTGTACGTTATCAAAGTACACGCCACGCTAATAGATCGCGAAAGCGCGTCTGGGCTTTATTCATCAGCGACGTAATTTAATTATTGCTAGTGTCGATGATCGTTCGGCGATCCGGCCATCTTCATGCGTTTCCATTAAAGCGACATTCTCGCAGGACGAAACTGGCTCGTTCATTCTCTAACCCTTGAGTTCTCACTCTTTCTTAGTCTTTCACTCCTTCACTCTCTATCTCTCACTCTGTTAGTTTTACACCCCTTCACTCTCTCAGTCTCTCACTCTCTTACTCTCTTACTCTTTCACTTTTTCACTCTCTTAGTCTCTTACTCCCTCACTCTCTCACTCTCTTAGTCTCTCACTCTCTCTCACTCTCTCACTCTTTCACTCTCTTCGTCTCTCACTCTCTCACTCTCTTCGTCTCTCACTCTCTCACTCTCTCACTCGTTCACTCTCTTCGTCTCTCACTCTCTCACTCTTTCACTCTCTTAATCTCTCAGTCTCTCACTCTGTCACTCTCTCAGTCTTTCACTCTTTCACTCTCTCACTCTCTCACAGCTCACATTCTCTTTTTTCTCTCCTACGATATATCCTGATATATAAGCTGCTGCTTTCTTCCTTGTATTCACCCTCTCCCTCCCCTCCTCTCTCTCTCTCTCTCTTTCTCTCTCTCTGGATTGTTTTCTCTCTTCCAACGATTTATCACGATTACCCGCCGCTTATCGTCGCCGACGATCGGCCGGCGATAAATATTACGTTACCCGGAAAATGATAACTGCCGCGCGAGACAAACGATCTCTGGCCACCCTCCCTGCTTAATTACGAGCAGACGCCGCTTTTTGTCCCCATTAATTTCGGCCATCGGCGTTGCACCCTGGCCCAACAACCGAACACTTCCCCCATTCATTTCCAGCCTCTGTCCGCGCATCCGCTCCCGCTTATTATCCGCCGAATAAATCCTGACGTTCGGAGAGTCGACTCGAAATCGGCTTCGAGCGAGGGTAGTTTTTACCTTTTTCCTTTCCTTCCGGCGGAAAACTGAGGGTTGAAGGGAGTACTTTGAACGTGACGAGAGTTACGAAATAAATGATTTCAGAGAGGGGGGGATTTTTCATAATGCTGCGCTGTCTTTCGAGTACTACGTGACGTATTATTAATACAAAGAATCATTGCTATATAATCTTCATTCTAGTCTGTCCGTTTATATGAAAGATGATGTAAGTCAATTTAGAACAAAAATGTGGTATGACGTAAATTAAAGGACTACAATTTAATCAGAAATGATACTTCATTTAAAATAAAAATTGACTTAACCTACTTTTAAAATAAATAGTCCATAAGAACATATATATAAACATTAATTCAAATGAAATCGATATCTGCCTAAGAAATGCAGTCGTACAGTAATAAATGTATCGAAATTGTAATTTTCGCATCTTCCCACCGAATTCTTACGCTGCGAACGTAATGATCACGGATTCGGTGCACAGAATACCTCATTTAAAATAAAAATTGACTTAACCTACTTTCAAAATTAAACAGTCCATATATAAACCTATATATAAACATAAATTCAAATGAAATCGATATCTGCCTAAGAAAAGGCTGTCGTACAGTAATAAATGTATAAAAAAAAAAGTATTTTTCGCGGTTCCCACCGAATTCTTACGTTCCGAACGTAATGATGACAGATTCGGTGTGCCGAACGCGTCCATCCGCCTTTAACAACGTTCGTCCCACAGCGACAAGATGACGGAGGGTGCCGGCGTCGACGGGCGTTAGTTCATTAGGCCTCGGATTAATGAAGCACACGTTCGAGCGTAAAAATCCGCATAACCCGATCAACCATTACGATCGACTGGCTCCGGCTCGTTATCAGGAACCCCGTCGACGGTACCAGGAAGCACAGAAAGCCGCGTTCGCTTCCAACGTTTGCCAGCGACGTTCCGAGTGCCCGCACGCTGCTCTATTTGCCGGCAATTCAAATAAGAGCGGGGCAAAAACGATGACAGAGTAAAGGGAACCGGAACGAAGATCGATATACGCTATCCGGTGTTTCATCTTCGTGCTTCTCAGCGTTTGGCATTTGGTACCTTCTAGGTGCAATTATCAATGATACGGTGTGCGCATTTATTCATTATAAAGATTGTACTGCGTTTCGTGCATATTTAATATCTTACGTCAAACGTAATATATGAGTTCTCGATACGTGGACCGTTTATTTTGAAAGTGGTGTAAGTCCAGATTTAAAATAAAATTAGATATTATAAAACTATTTATTAACGTAGTGTAAATAGTTTATTTATGCGATATTTATCTGCTTTTTTAAACGTACTTCCACCTCTTTCAAAATAAACGGTCCATATTTCGACCGACAATGAGATGAGTGATTAATATTTTGGATTTAATGAGATGTCAGACAAAAGGAAATTAGAATCAATAACCAAGGAAATTTTATCGTGTTCATCGGCGGGAGAAATGTTTGGTGGCAAGCGAAAATTTTGATATATCTGATGCGTATAGATTGCGACTACGTATTCGCGATAGATGCATAGGACGTTAGAGAAACGAGGCGACACACATTAAACGGTGAACGTCGAAGTTGGCCACAGATAACCCCATTTGTTATCGGCCCTCGTTAATCTCAATTCCTCCGTGTCGCGTCAATCGGGCCGTGTAACTTCGGTGTGTTGATAGATTTATCGCTTTGGTGTTGGTGTGCGGTGCCGCGCGCGGTCGTACCTAAAAGGTAAAAGTGCCGACCGAGTTCTCCGCGAGTACGGGACGTTGTAACGGTGCATGACCTTTCGTTACATCGTATCAAGTACATCTGGTACATCGAACGTGTGTAGTTCGATGCGCTCGGCGTCGCGTCGGTCGTATGTAACTGACGTAAGAATTTTTTTTCAGTATAATAAGATGGAAAGACCAGACATCCTGTAGTACGATCAAACTTTAACTGTTGTTTGTATAGGTGGGTCCTGTGCATAAGTGTAGTTGCATTTGTACGTAGCTTACAATGGTTAGTTGCAAGTTGGTTTTTTTTTGTTTTTGGAGGGATGAAAGGTATATTACTGACGTATTAGATTTTATACTGTCGTTCTTATTGGGAGCGTAGACCACATAGGCTACTTTCTATTCCGGTCCAAAATTCGTATCGATCGATCACCGAAGGACTTCTCCCTAATTTCGGCCTAATCCAATCCCAGACACAATCTTCCACCTATTCTAACCCAACTTAATCCACGCAGCACATCAGCAAAGCCAATCTCGCTCACCTGAATAACACAGTTTCCCAATACACAATTTATAAACCGAACGTATTTTTTCTTTGCGTTTATTCTCAATCTTCTAAAAGAAATACGGTAAGATCGAAGCAACGTAGATGTGTATATAGTAATAATGAAATGAAGAGAGACGTTAGAATACTCGTGTGCTTTGACTGTAGAATATGTATGCTAAATATGACTCAGAGTATTGCAGGTAGAACATATCAGGTTCGATTTTCATTGATGTTTCTCACCTCTCGTTCACTCTTTAAACTAACATGTGGTCAAATTAAGTTTTTGGAAGGTGTAGGCAACAGAGTCTCTGTTTGTTAGAGATTTTCACTATTTTTTATCCTTGTATTTGGCCATATCTCCGAAAGTATTGTATTTCAGTTAGAAAGTTCCGGTTTTGATTTTTATTAATGTTCGGCACTTATCTTCCATCATATAGGTGAATAATTGCGACAAGTACCACTAGATGACATACAGGTGGGAAAAACCCAGTTTTTTACTGTTTTCATCACACTTTTAGTCATATCTCCGAAAATATTGCACTTAGAACGTTCGGATTGCCATTTTCTGATAGCTCTCAGAATACACTCCCATTCTTTCAATCAAAGGATCTTCCGATCGACGTGCGAGGTCTCCAACTTTCCGGGTCAATTAATTTTTCCGTCGTAGCGGGCCGACTTCGCTTCCGCTAAGAAGCGTGCACCTTTCCGCCTGTCGGACATGCGATTAGGTAGAATTCGCGTGCGGAATTGCAATTTTGTTCCGGCACGATCCCTATCCGACCGGCATCGGCATCGTCTTCCACTTCGAAACGCTGCCGACGGCCTCTCGTTACGCCGCGTTTCGTTTCCGGCCGCGACGTGAAATTATGACGGCTAATCGCGGATCAGCAGATCGTTCTACGCTAATTGCGCACTCCGGACAGGCCTCTCATTGGCGCAATCGAATTTATCTGGCCGCCGGTCGGACACGCAAAATTACACGGCCTGACGACGCGAATTTATGTCCTGGGAGGCATGAAGGAAATGTGGAGGACTCGCAAAATTAGTTCTCGATCCTTCAACCTAATCCCTTTAAAGGTACCACCGCTCCAAAGTCTATTCTAATTCAATTAATTGTGAGAAAAAGAAAATCATATGGTTGGACGATTTGAAGCGCGTTATGTTTAGAGGACCCGAAGGGATAAAGGTAAGAAGTATGAAGGCTAAGAGAGTTAGTTGTAGAATTCGCGTATCACATCCTGAAGACGTCTGAGTTTAGTCCATTCTGTGCGTAAACTCGCACGCTCGTAAAATCTGAAAGAGGCAAGTAGAAAAAGTGCTTCTTTACGCCTCTTGTACGTACGTTCTAAAAGCGTTTCCTCCCCAGGACTCTTCCTTTCTACCCTTTTAACGTCGACTCGGCTAAGTGCTGATGGCTCGATGTAGTGTTAGAAAGAGAGTGAGTGAGAGAGAGAGAGAGAGAGAGGGGGGGAGAGCATAGAAGGGTAGGAAAAATTGTTCGGCAATTGCGGAATGGCCTGGCGATGTTTACCGTATCGATTCGCGTCTCAGGTGATGGGACACGCGAGTAGAGTCAATATGGCACCGTAATTTTACAAATCCCCATATAGAGGGTGTTCTATTATGTGCGGAACAGCGGCGTCAAGCTCGACGGCTGAAAACATAGAGAAAAATCAGCGTAGTTACGGTCGATTTCACCTCATTTCTCAATTATGTAATTACTTTCTGAACAAATTATCTTCTTCCTCCCCTATCTACAAACCTAACCTCTTCAGAGTGATCGAACATATTCAGTTCGTTATCTATTTATTTAACAAAGAAAAAAAGTGTAGGGACATTAATGTTCGTATACGTATTTTTTTTTTTAATTAAATCGGATTCCCTGCTAAATGTTCTAAAATTAGCAAGCAGTACATGTTGAATTCCTTATCTATGAAATTATTTACCAAAAAAAAGTATAGGCATATTAACGTTCATACAGTCATTTTTTTTAAATTATATCAGTTTCCCGGTTAAACGTTCTAAAATTAGCAATCGGAAGCTTCTTTCTATATTCCTACGCAGAGTCCACGATTGAACCTGGCACTCACAGAACACTGGACCTCTATCGAAAGCAAAAACTTCTCGCATTCTGCACCCAGTCAATAGGCGTCCACAGTATCGCCGAAGCTAACGTATCAGTCGACGCCCATCGTCGCTGACACATTTCGTCCGATCGTTCGCGCATCGTTCCCGCGATTAAACCGCTTCCAGGAATAATTGCCAGCTTCTAACGAGATGCGCGCCATTGAAAGCGTCGGGTCTCGTTGACCAATCGTTTCGTCCGAGCGCAATGTCGAGCTTCAATTTTCGTCGAGCGAATTCCATTAGAGTCATCGGACAATTCTTTACGGCGGATACAGGGTCCATACGGACCCAGTGTTTATAAAAAGTCGAATTTTGATAGTTGTCTTGAGCTTGCTCATTCTCTAATCTCTTGCCGGTGCAATGGAGAAAACAGAAAGTATGTTCTTCGCAAAGATGCCGTCGACAGTGGTGTCAAGTCGATTGTCGAAACGACAAATGTGCAAACATATATACGATAGTCATAAAATGTAAATAAATCACACTCTTACGTGTGAAATATAATGAAGACAAATAAATATTGCTCATACATCGGAAGTGCATTGATTATTTTACCAACTAAATGGTAATAATAATATTTTTGTAAATCGTTATTTCATAGGCTGAAAAAATAAAAATTAAATTGGAAAACTAATTTTCAATTACAACTACTGACAACTTCTTCGTATATACAATTATCATAAAATATAAATAAATCACACTCTTTACGTGTGAAATATAATGAAGACAAATAAATATTGCTCATACACCGGAAGCGCATTGATTATTTTACCAACTAAATGGTAATAATAATATTTTTGTAAATCGTTATTTCATAAGCTGAAAAAATAAAAATTAGACTGAAAAGCTAATTTTCAATTACAACTACTGACAACCTTTTCGTATGGGTCCGAGCGGACCCTGTATCCGCCTGCTGGGCGTTTCGCCGTGCGAGAGTAAAAAGGCTCGACCTGTCACGTCGATTGCGATCTGTCATATTTTGCGGGGCGAAAGAGTTCTCGGCACTCTCCATGTTCTCGCGCTCAGTCTAATGAGATCCTCGCCGCTAATCGCGATCAACTTCGAGTATCGACGGCGGGGATGGGCGGGAAGAATTAAATTGGTAGATAATTGGAGCCGATGTTTAGCCAGCGCGAAGGCAGTTGAGTTGTTCGTAAGCTGGATTAACTCCACTCTTCGAATCGTCAATTTTATCGTCGAACCGCTCGATCGACTCTTGGCATTTTATATTTAACGCAAATCTTGTTATTGGACTTAATGCGGAGGAATAAGGCGAAGGTTGATCGTGAAGTTGACTTTTTTCTTGACACCCTCGTTGTAAAAGGCAGAAAGCACAGAGCTGACAGTGACTTAGCAGAAAGTATTTAATATGATTCGTAAAGCTTAATAATTGAATTTATGAACGGAAGTAAAATATGTGAAATCAATTTATATTTTGTTAAAATTACCTTGTTTTATCGTGGAATTAATCGACTCGGCAAAGGAGGGTCTCGATTATCGATTTGAGAGTATCATAAGTGTCGTTATACTATTTGGCTAGCCGCGTGTCGTTACTGCCACTTTCCACCGGCCATTTATCATGTGCATCGCTTTTTTATGCGCCGAACTATAAATTTTCTTCGCATACGCTCTCTGTGCGGCGGTAAAAAATGTTTGTCTTGTCGTTTCCTCAAGGAAACTGTCACTGTAAAGTCGGGGCATGATCTATAGTCACCGTATGTGGATGTCGCGGAATTGGTGCGATCGTAAATTTTACGACTCGCGCGAAAATATCAGAATTTGCCATACGCGAATTTACGCACTTGAGGATTACGAGCTTAGGAATAAAGAACGGTAATTCTTCTAAGTTATTGTTCATACCCGTGAGTTTAGAATGTGTTAAATTTGATGTGAATGCACGAGTACCTGACTATACTCTGCGAGAATATGTAGATTATTAATCATTTTCATAGAATCCGCATTTATCAATTTATTCCTAAATTATTTGAATATGCAATTATGTAATTGTACAAGCTCATAAGCGAACCAGTATTATTTCTCCTGGATGACTATCCAAATTTCCGAAGCCGAATTATGCCAGAAACTAAGACATCGGTTAGATCGTATCTACATGCGCAAGCATCCAACTTTGCATTTTGACAACACACTCCCAGTTAGTTGAGTCTACGAAGTTAGAGGTAAACCTGCAATACACCCCATAAATTACCACCTTAAATTCCTGAAACTGAATTATAAATCACTGTTACAAGTTCTGTTTAAATCTACGAATGCCCGACTGCAGAATGTAACGATGTACCTCGCTACAACAATCCGCGAAACTTGACCAAATATTATACGAATCCGGCAACTTCGATAACAATTCGGACAATCCTCGAACTTAGAGGCTCGCGAACGTTAACATTAATCCAACTATCTCGCTGATACGAACTCGCGCGCACTCGAGAGAGCCTCGAGACTCGAGAATTCGGCCGCCGTAAATTCGCATGCCTGCCTACGCCCCGATATCCGGCATGAAACCTTCCCGGAAACCGAGTTTGAGGACACAAAGCGAGACGCGTCTCAATGCACGCCCGTTGTCAAATTTTGATCTCACGGGGCAAAAGACGCCCAGGATGTTGCAAAAATGTAGCTTGGGTCGTGAGAGCTGCGATCGTCGAAACGAAATTTACCGGAAGTATCATGGATGTAGGTCAGGATTTTATTCGTAAAGAAAACAGAATACGAGCTATTGACATAAATTATTAGTAGTGTTTAACGTGAATAGAGAGACGATAAAATACATGACAAAATGGGAAGCATAGATTATATCTCACAGTGTATAAAAATACAGAGAATTCAGAAAATAATGCACCCGATGGCAAATGTACCGAAAATATTTTTGGGAGATGCTCGAAAATGGAATGTCGAATTTATGTGCGTCGTTATATTTCTGAGTCTTCTTTGGATATAGAAAATAGTGACAGCTGTTTCGAAAATGTTTTATGGGAGTATTAAAAGAGGAGTGTTGGATAAAATTTATGCGCGTTACGTTATTTATTGTTAGCTCCCGACTTCTGCTAAATCGATAAGCTCGTACAGCGAATGAGAAATATTGGGGCATTTTATAGAATGCCGGCTTTAATAATGAGACTTCGATGACGATACACGCGCGGTACATCGTTTATTTTTGCCTCTCTACCGGTGCATCGAGTCATGCATGCAAACGGGATGTTCAGGACATGCTTTAGATTGTCCAAAATTCATTCGTACGTATTCCACGATTTAGTTTTATAAAACTGAATAAGCGAGCTGGACGAAAAAATATTTCTTTCGGAGAAATAGCGTGGCAATAACGTTTCATATGGACCGTTTATTTTGAAAATGGAGTCCTATAAATCTCATTTCAATTTTCGAAAAAATGTACTGGCATTCTCAGACAGTTACGTTTTTTTGTCGATATAACTAATTTCGCTCAAACTTTCTATCACTTTCAAAATATGCGTCAGTTTTCAAATATTTCATGGACTTTCATCGTGTCAGCAATGTTTCAACATGAAGAGTAATAACTTGCGAAATAGTGAACTATGCCCTTCTCAAAACAGACGCTCCATGCCCTTTGGAGGAATACGATCTTGACAATGCATTATATAATGCACTCTAGATAGGCTATATAGATGGCACTTTCCACTGTTACACATCGTCGCTTTTATCTCATTACCGACACTCTGTCCTTATGCAGCGCCACGTAACGGGACTTTCGAGGTATCGATTGCTCGCCGACGAGCATCGTTCATTATTATTAAAAAATTCCGTCCAACTACCTTAGAGGCCTTCTTCTGCGGCATGAATAAGTAACGCCGGAAGCGTGCGAGGGGGACGATATTCGTCAACTCCGACGCGAGGAACGGCCTTTTGCATAAAGCCGGAACACTCCATCCGGAAGACGGCCGGATACAGAAAAATAATCACTCTTTGCAACGATTCCTGGACAGAAACACCGTTTCGCATTCTTGTACAATTATGTACTCATTTGGGTAATTACGAAAATTCGTTCGAATTTATGTTGGTTATTTTGGTAAGTCTGCATTTGTATATTATCTTGTTGAGATATTAACGTACAAACGTATTGCTTAATCCAATATTACTATTATGGTCCTTGCAATACTTATCCAATTGTGATGAGATGAAATCTCGTGCGTTTATAAATATTCTTAAAGCCATTGTACTAATCCGAGAATAAAGCTATGGTAGATTAGAACCACTGATGATTAATTTACCGATGTATATATAAATGTATGGATATATTATTATATCATATATACCGGAGGAAAATCGTCACAAAAGATAAAGCTGTCGAATGAAAATTTATTGCTGATTCAAACGAGACCCTTGGTAAATCAGATGAGACAATTACACCAATTCTTTTACTATACTTGCTACGACAGAACTTCCTGAACCTGAGACCTGAAGCTAATAAAAAAATTGAAAAAATGTTAGAATGGAGACTCGTTCCATAACGAGCGTTGAGCCGACCCATACAACAAATCAAAACTTCCATTCACGTAAATGAAAATCTGATGTAATTTCCTCATGATGGCCAGATTTATATTACGAGCCAATAAAATCTGTCGGCCTTCGGAGTCCCGCAAGCAAAATCACGACTTGGTCCGCGTTCGTCAAGCCTTTCTCGTACGTTGATATCTCAGTTCTCACATGCGGAGGGCTTAATCTGGCCACAAAGGGCACACATATATTCGGCTCAACGTAATTACACGCGGAAGTGAAGCGGAAAGCCGCGGCAAGCTTGGCGGAAAATGAAGACTGTCCGACGATAGAAAGGACGTGGCCTGGGCGACAAGAACGACTTTTCACCGGATTCTCCGGCCGGAAATGGAGTTTTAACTTTTGCCGGACGCCCTCTGTCGACTGTCCGTACGTCGAGCAATGCGTTCCCTTCAATGCGCGGAAAAGATATCTTGCAGATAAGGTGATAATCGTTAAATCCAGTTTTAAGAATGTGCCCAAGTGTCGGGATAAAAGAGATTATAAAGTGCAGTGGTGTAAATCCGTACACGGGGCAAATTCGCAGTAGACCCTTATTTATTCGAATATACGTTGCATTGTACCAAGTGTAAGGTAGAAATCTTCCTTCGGTTATTGTTCAATGGTTTGGATAGTATTCAACATAGGTGGCCGCCATGTATTCTGTGATTCTTCCGTTTAAGTCGTTCGACAAAGTTCGTATTACTAATAATAATTCCGGCTTTGCCCCATAATATAAGGATATAAGATTCAATAATTTTTAAACAGGTTGCGCAGTTTCGGGACAAGTCCGCCCCAGCAGCACCGTTTTTAATTTATTACGAAAATCATAAGTTTCAGAAGATATTTTTAATCCAAATTAATGCAACTTAAAGAATAAACCGCGCGCTAAATAAAAACACAAAGATTAGTAGGTTTTAGTGGAATCGATAGAAATTACATCAGTTTAAAGTAAACTTTACATTTTCTGGGTCGGTTTTACTCCACTCCACCTTATTGTAAACGATGTCAGCGGAACAAGGGTGGAAAGATTGCTAATGATACACAGATGTGGTCATGAATAAATTTTAATATCGAACCTTGTCAAGAGAGTTTGAAGGGTGACACGAAATCATTAATGATGATGTCATGGTATAACATACACATTCTATATTTAGTCAGCCACAAAAGAGGAGGATTCTTTAATGATCAACGATCCCGGGGTCTCAAGGGTGCCAATCAGGGAATCGTTAAGATATCATCGTCAAAAAAATTACCCCCCGAGCGTCAATCGATGACTGAGCATAACTCAAAGGTAACGATCAGAGGAATTGTCGGTCGCGAGGAAATAATTGATGACTCGGCCCTCGCACGGACAGAAATCAACGACTCTGCCTAGTCCTTATCCCAAGGCACTAAGAAATAGTCCTTAGCTCGCATTAGGCCGCGCATAACTACCCCGCCCGTTTCCTTCCACCCTAAATAATTTACCCTATATATGCCATTTGTTGCCAAGGACACGACAGTTCACCCTTCATAATCCGAGAAGTTAAGACTGTGGATAATCTGTAACATTGAATGTACTCAGCTCCTTTAAAGACGTATTAAGAATAATTAAAAAATGTTCGACGGCAAATATTTAGTTTAACAGGACAGAGAAAATAATCGTTAAACCAATCTTGACAATTTTGACATAATGAAGACTAATCCTAAAACCAACTACATACCTTCAGCCCTATTAGTTACCGTCACGTTACTACGTAACAATAATTACCTTACCAAAAATCGAAATAAGTTAAAGGAATATTACCTCGAACATCCCTTATTCATCCCAACTCATACTCAGTCAAGAGCTTCGTTACTCCCGCAAATTAAACTGCCCAAAACCCATTAACACGTGACTCCGGAGCTACCCTGTCATCTATATCTTAACCGTCCAAGATAGCCCCGCGTACGGGGCGAAGCGAGACTCCTATTTCGGAAAGCATCGCTGGACACGGAAACTGAGCACCGACGAAACTTATCTCGTTACCTATCGATCGATCATTGCCCGGCATGCGAATGTTTGACAAAGGCAACGCTCGATATCTTCGTGTTTTATCTTCACACTCCTGTGTGTCCCTCGCGTGCACGTACGTTCATATCTCTGTCTCTTTCTCTCTCTCCCTCTCTCTCTCTCTCTCTCTCTCTCTCTCTCTCTCACACGCACGTGAGGCACACTCACGGAACACAATGAAACTCTGCAGGGCATGCACGTGTGTAAACACACTCATGAGCCTGTGTACGGGGCAGAGCATGCTCGGACCTGCCTGGATACCAGGTCGCAGTGTCAGAACGACGGCAAAAATCAGAGAAGCAATTTCGCGAGGATCGATAGGACCGAAATATCTTGCCCCGTTGGCATACGAATGTACGTACGTAGGTATTGTACGTATTGTACCGTACGTACGGAGGATTCCGCTATGTCGAACTGCACACGTACAATGGCCGACTGTCTGCCGGGGGTCATTATTTATCCACGCTGCCCGCCGATCCTTCAACCTTCGCCCTCGCGACCCCGTTACCGGGCGATAAGCATGCCAAAAATTTCGATTGCCCGAGAGAGAGCGTCGACCCGATCGCACTTACATTATCGATTCGCGTCGGATGCGGTTAGAATGAAGTACGTGCGGATTAATGTTAATGTTTCGCGTGCAGTTTGTACGTTTCTCTTGGCAATTAATAAGAAAGATAATAATAATTTATTAACGGCATAATCGCCTTTGATAATAAAATACATTTACAGTTGTACGGTAATGTAGTACTAAAATAGCAGTAAAACGTGTTGTAAAAATTGTTACTATTGTTTCAAGTAATTGATGTACATTTCGAAATTAGAGACGTAAAGTGCTACATGTTATATTGTTTAATCATTAAACGATTGTTTAGTCATTGGAAATTTTGCTTCATATCAATCATTGGTAGAATTGCCTTCTGAATCGATAAGTTTCGTAATGGAAGAGATGAACAGTGGATATAAAACACATCTTCACTGTGTTCTTAGCTGAACTTTCGCAGCAACGTCTATAAAAGAAAAATTCATACCTGCCTCTCGCAGTTTCCAAGGCGATACGCCGGGACAACAGACATCGAGCCGATCGACCAATGACTCCTGGCTAAAACATTGACACGAAAATCGTTCGCAATTCGACCGTTACTCAATCAACATGTCGGACAGACATCCTACTTACGATACCCACTCCCACGGGACATCGAAATATCCAAATATCAGATGTCGAACCGTCCGACGATCTAAGCACCGGAGCTGTCTAGACGTCTGAATGTCCAATCGTCTAATTGCCCTCGCTGTCTATTCTGTCCAACATCTAAATCCTACATTCCCCACTACCCCCCCCCCTCCCCCTCCCCCAGCCCCTCACTCTTCTTCAACTCCCCGCAGTCGAATCCATTCCGGCTCGAAAAAGTTTCCTCGAAGGAACGTCGTGGCATTTAAATCGGCGGCCGTCCTGATTGAGGTTCGATTATTAAAAAGGACGATGGATCGATACTAGCTGAATTGACAGCGGGGACCGAGCACGAAACTTGCGCCGACAGGCGACATTTGATTTTGCGTTTTCGGAGCCGCTGACAGCGGTGCCGGAAGATGGAAAAATAAACGGCGTACTACGCGGTATGTGACCGGCGGAGGGGGGTGGACAAGGGGGTGGGGGTGGGGGGGAGAAAAAACATGGAAAATGTAAATGACAATTAGCCTCGACTGACGTGACGCGAATCGATCGGTCGATTTGACATTGGCCAGAGGGCACGGGAGCGTTTCGTTTGTCAGAATGATCGTCGAGTTCGTGCATAGAGAGCTGAAATAGTGCCGAAGCCTGAATGTGAAGCGACGAAGGAGAGGGAGGGAGATGTAAAAGAGGAGGGGCGGAGAGGCAAAGTTAAAATTCCGACGACAAAATAAATATTTATCCTTTCCAGTAAAAATCTCTCCCAAGGCCGACGCTGGGAACTTGCTGGCGGATGAGAAATTCTTGTCTGGGACGGGTTTGAAATTGGCGGTTGGAATTTTTTGATAAATGACGATTCTGTTTAGGTGTTTGCACTTGTTGATACTGTGAAAGGTCGACTGTTTTGGCGGGATTCCGTGTGTAGGCTGATACTTTATTTCGCTTTTTGATTCGATAGAATCTTTTGCGGAGATGACGAAGTAATTTAATGGATTAGAAAGTTACTCTTTCGAACTACACAGTCAAATCTGGCGGGAAATTACTTTTTTTTATCTTGTATGAGTAATAACTTTCGATACGCTAAAATTTCTATTTCCTGAGACTGATTGCCTTCGAGTGGGGCAAATATACAATAAAAGTCATACAGACGAATTTTCCGATAACTAACAAAATAATTTTGTACCGAGATAACAGAATATATACGTTCCACCTAAAAATTCAAGCTTTACCGTCACTCGCTGATCAGATCTTGACACATCGATGCCAGCCAACGTAATTAGCCCATTTACAGCCTTAACAAACAATCCGTTCAGAATTTCTATCGACTGATTCAAATATCTGAAACAAAATGCTTGGCTAACATAGTCCGAATAAACAAATCACACCGAACTCTCCAAACGTTCCTCCCAATCATCGCCAGTCCGCCCATAACGAAACATCCGCAGTCTTTCAATATCCCACCTACCCCAACCTTAACCAGCGTCAATTTTTTTCATCCCCGAATCCGTTTCATCACTCGACCATAACCGCAGAGCCGATAAAAGAAACGGTAATCAAGCGGCGCGGGAAAACGCGCATGAAAAGCAAAACAACCCCCCCGACTCGTCGATGGTGGGGGTTGACGCAGAAAGAAGGTGGGGGTGCGGAGGAAAAAACGGAGGTCGGGCAAAATGCGAGGCGGCCGACGCGTAAAAAGTGTTCGCATTAAGCAACGCAGTTTTTCTGCGGATTAATTTCGCGCAATATCGCGAATGCGGAAATCCCGCGGAGCCTGTCGCTCAACCGGAAGTTAATCCGAGTTGAGCGGAAAACAGTAATCTCGACCCGTTCCGATCCGCGCAATACGCTCTTGCGTTTGGAAACGTGAGCGCAATTCTAGGTATTGTCCGGCGGAGTCCGCTCGCAGATTTTACGCGCCACCCTGTACGTGGCCCGGACTGGGGCTTCGCGTTTTCGGATTTTCGAATGGACCTTCCTGATGCGGAAGAAGCGGAAATTTATTGCGCGGAATGACCGTTAGTTGGTTTTAGATCTTGCTATTTGATTTGCGGAAAGATCGATGGGTTTATTAGTTATTTTATATTTTTATGTAGCTATTTTATTAGTTTGTTAGTGTTGATGCAGGGATTCGTATTTGATTTTGAAGGGAGTTATTTTTTCTTAGATTATAGGTATCAATTAAGTCAATGTTTTTCAATTAAAAATCATTGAGGTTTAGTAGTTAATATTATAGTATAACACAGGCCGAATTCACCAAAAACATAATATTATACATCTAAACTGACGGACAATAACCGGTTATTGTAACCTAATTTTGTATCAAATACTGTTTGCTTATAGCTTGAATGGTTTGAAATGGAATTATTTTTATTTAAACCTTGACATTTTTATGCTGCGTTCGACTTAATTGTTGGACGTATAATTATTGTATTTGCAATCATTTCTTGAGTTAGCTGTTCTCCCTTTACAAATTCTAATGCTGTACCATCAGTATTTCCTTTGCAATCTTAAATAATCGAACTTTCCTCTTAGCACTCAACCTTTTCCTTCTTTGCCAAATCTACCTCACTCCCAACATCCACTTCATTCCTTTCCTTGACATCCGGTCTTCGCGCTCCCGATAACGGCATCCATATACGAACGCGTCATACGAACAAGCTGTTACTTGACTTTGAGCTCGGGCGACTGTTCGCGATGCCAACGCCGCCGAATCAAAAGAATCCGCGACAGTATCTGAAATTCGCGCCCGCCGCTCAACTTTTCCATCTATATTTCCACCAACCCAGCGACGAAAATTCGGTTCAACTTTTCCGCGGCAGAGCTCCGCGTCAAGAGAATCAAACTCGGCGCATGCAGGGACAGATATATATCGCCCGTTCGGTGCGGTCTCCTAACGAGCGGGAATACGTGGGCTGTAACCTCGATTTTCAAGCTTCGTACCGCGACGTCGAGTATTTTCAGTTTAAACGCACCCGCGGCCGGATATGTCACCGGAGTTCGGGATTAGTTTCAGGACTCCGAATGCGAAGGATAACTGAGCGCGGAAAGCCGTTGCCAAGCGAACTGTCCTTTTTGCAAGGATAATTCTGTACCCCGTCTGGACGGCGAGACGATTGAACTCCGAAAAATTCGTACGTTTAACTGGACGAGCTCAGATATTGACCGTGTACGGGAGAATAACAGGCGGAAGTGAGAGGCTGACTTTGTTTTATATCCGGCAATGTCGAATCGACTTTCAAACGCGAAGCTTCGTCGAATGAACAAATAATGGAGAGAGATCTCGTACGCTCGGTACGATTCGTATGTATGTATGTATGCGTTGGACTGTTACGTGCAGAATTCTGCGTGTTCATTCTACATGTGGAAGTGTTAATGTTGACGATAATACTGCGGCGTAAATGAAACCGGGGGAAAGAATTTATTACGGTTTAATCCTGAAAGATTGTTTTACTGCGACACCTGTTCAGCAGGACTCTTTTTAGACCGTAACAGATAGGTTTCAAATTTCGAAACATTCAGCTGTATCACAAGCTGTCTTACAATAAAAATAGTTTTCTCCATGTTCAGAAAGTGGCGAAATTAAACATAACATAATATAACGTTTCACGTAACGTTCGTACAACGTGAAACCGGTCATCAAAAGTATTACACATCTATAACATTTCAGAAATAGATTAAATACTTTACAGAAGATTTTCAGACGAAGTGGACCAGAACCTTAAAACTCTCCTTATCCCTCATAAGCATAAAGATTCAGACATAACTTCAACGAAAATGTTGAACAAACAACCAACGTCACGCACGCTCGACTCCTCTCAACACACTTAATACACTTCACAATGTGCCGTCGTTTCCGAATAACCCCGAAAGCGTCCTCCGGCCCGGCTTCCAAGGCACCGACCTTGAAACGCAAAGCTCCGGGACGCGCAAACGAACAATGAGCTAACTTTATTATACGCCTAATCCTGCCCGTCGCCGCTTTGACCCGGAATCCGGCCGGGACGTCAAGGCTTCGCCTTATAATCGCAGCCAAAGGTGGTAACGGGTCAGTCATTTCTCCACTCTGCCAGAGACATTCGCATCAGCAGCCTTCTCATCCCACTCGTCAAGCTGTCTTTCAATAAGCATACGCCAGATGCAAAAAAGATTCCGAACGAAACGGGAAGACGCGAAGTCGAGCGAAGCTGAAGTTTGAGAGAGGGAGAGAAAGAGTGAGTGAATGAGAGAAAGAGAGAGAATGAGAGAGAGAGAGAGAGAGAGAGAGAAGGAACTACCTTCATTCCTGGCCTTCTTTACATCTCCGAGGCCCATCTCGTCGGAAAAGACTTCCCGAGTGCCCTGTAATAAACCCCGACACGCTCCCACCGCGGGTCCGTGTGCGCAAGAAGTTACCGGAGAAGGTCTGAGAAGGTTTGAGAAGGTTTGAGCCGACGCGAGAGGCTGGAAGACGGATGGGAGCTCGCCTCGAATCTTTTCGCTGTAAGTTGGCGAGTTACGAGCCTGCCACGGCCGAAGGTGAGCTTGTTGTTCGAAAAAACAGATCGAGAGCGAGAGTCTGAGGCTCGCGAGGACGAAGCTTGCGGAGTCTCGAATTTTTACTCGTCTCCCGATCTTCGCGGATGCCAAAAGAAGAGACTGCTTGACTCGAAATTTATTTCCGACGCCGATCGCAATTTTAACGCAGAATGCGAAAGTGTCGCGAAATGTGATTCTTTCGAGAATACAATTCTGTGAGCGAGACCGCTGCTTATCGGCAATCGGGCTTAAAGGTGAAAAATGCACGACGACCAGAGAGGGTGGGGAGGTAGAGGAGAGAAAAAAGAGTTCCTTGCCAGGAAGAGAGTTATGGCGGGAGAAGGAGGATTCCGGCGAACGATGATTGCGCATAAATCGATGGACGGAAAAGCTGGAGAAGCCGGAGAAGCTGAAGAAGCTGGTAAAACTGTTTCGGAAGGCGTTGACTTCGACCGATCGATTTCGCGGAGCAGGTTCGTCGGACTCAAATTTTCCACGCTCTCGTGCCAACTTTCCAGCCACGAGCTGTAATTATCGCCCGATTCCAAGTAAAATCGGTACCGGCAATCGGGACAATCGTCCTGACTGAAAAATTAGCCCAGTTCGCCTGAACGAGAATTGCTTGCAAGGATGGGGGGGTGGGGGAATATATCCGCGTGATTGACTGGCATCGAAATGAAAACGGTGACTTGTATGTTTCGCTCTGATTTATGTACCGTTTGGACGAGACTGTAAATCTTGATGCAGCGATCTAGGATGAATTACTTTTAACTTTGCTGCGTGGATCGGAGAGGGAACAATGGGGATAGAGTGAGGAGGGTTTGTTCAGATACGTGCAGTATTTCATCACTACAGACCCTCGGGCTGCAAACTGAAACGGAATCGACAACTCCGTAACAATGAGAGAACAGACAATAAATTTTGCCATTGCTCTTGATGTCAATTCCTCCAAATTTTGATCCGTGAGTTTGAACTAAGGTCTACGTGAACAAAAATATTTCTATCATCGCTCATCGAGATTTCAGGAAGCCGCACAAATCTATCAGTCACTAAATCTTTGAAATTTATCATTATTATAGGGAAATTTAATTATTTCTAGACGAATTGATTTAAAAAACTAACAGCACTTTAAAAGCATATTACAAGATCAAGTACTAACATCCCTGACCCGTAATAATTAAAATAAAATCCGAGCATTTCCAGGATTAAAGCTTTGAAAGCCAATGACGTTCCGAAAGCAAATTCACGTCAGAACTTAAACCGACGCTCGTGTAGAAAAAAAGAAAGTGGGGGGCAAAAGACATCAAGGAGCCGGGGGGGTATAAAAAGGGAGGAAACTCCCGGATAGAAAGAGGTAAAAACAGATGAAATTCAGTGAGGCGGACGCGGCCGGATTCAAACGCTGAGATCGAGAATTTTTCCTCGGACTCTCTCGCTGGCGGGGCTGGACGAACGTCCGTCTTCTTTGATCCCTTTAATTCTCGATAAATGTCGGCCGCAATCTTGCCGAACGATTGGCCGACAGGATTTCCCGAATGCCGTTTCCCTTTCGGCGCACATTCGCTCTCACGTGCTTCCTGCCACTCACACACACGCACACACACACACACACACATTCGGTCTCGCTTGCCACGCACTCACACACGAGACTACATGCATCTGAGGCACATGCATTCGGTATCACAGGCTTGAAACATATACATTCGGTATCAGCCGTTTGCCACAAGCATTCAGTAGCAGACGTTAGCCTCACACATACGCGCGCACGCACACACGTTTACCGCGCCGGTCGGCTAGTCTGCCTCTTTCCCGACGTCTTTTTCCGTCCTTTGTCCGTTTGTGTAGGCGCACCGCCCCGTGTTTGCGCGCTCATACAGGGTGGCTTATTCAGCTGGCAGGCTGAAAGTTGCCGGGAAATCGAGGCGGCGCGGGAAATTGTTGCCGGAACGCAATTTTGAAGTGCGCCAATCTTACATAGTGCCGCTCTCGTAAATACTCCGAAGGCGAGTCGAAAGCATAAACATTTACCGAAAACTTCCAACTGCGTTACTTGTAATGTGCTGCATTCTTCGAATTGTCAATATATCGTTACCAACATACATGAAACTGCGTTACTTGTAATCTGCTGCATTCTTGGAGATTTTAAAATATCGTTACAAACCTACATGAAAATTTATGCACCTTTATTGAAGTCGGCGTAGAACAATAATTTAGAATAATTCGATTATTATAGTGATTCCATTTAATCTTTATCTCGACTTAGACAATATCCGTCAGTTCCGTTTGAACTGTCAAAGCGCGAAGAATGGATCCGTACGCGAAAACGTGCGATAGAAATTAGAGAGGAATGAAAATAAAGCGTACGGCAGTGCAACTGTTCGCAACAGCGATCCTAACCCCCCCCCCCCCCCATACCCCAGAGTCATTTTTAGTCAAATAAAAATGATATCGCCTCGCAGCGCGTGTGCCTTTGTGCGGGCGGAGCTTTGTCGGCAAAAAAAAGTCTGTTGTTTCCCTACCACTCTCGCATATACCGAATTGAATGGCAGCTGGGCCACTCCGTATAAGCTTGCCGAGTGTGTGCGTGCGCGGAATTCGAGCTTTGATCAACGAAGCAATTCCTCCTACTTTTCCGTACGACTTGCGAACGTTCCGAGTGCGGACTCCGGGAAGAAGAAAAGGGGAGGAAAAGGGGATGGAAAAGGGCAGAAATGTGGCGAGGCGGAGTAGGGAGAAAATGAAGATAACGTGCCAGGGGCTGAAAGTATTACGGAGGCCTGTCTGTCCAGGAATGGGAGAAACGTCGTTAATCACTCAGATTAATCCTCCGTTAATTCGACCACGGCTCTTCGGGGATTATCCGGTAAGAAATTAAAATTGCTGGATACGGTCGGAATCTTACGTATTAGGTTGTGATTAGGTTACTAATATCTCTCGGAGGTAATAAATAGGAAGTTTAACGGTTTCCGTGTGATTAAGATAAAGAAAATAATTAAATGTGTGCATGCATCAAAACTGTTATAAGTACAAAAATCTGGTAGTGCGTCAATAGATTGTTAATGCTTTCCAAAATTCCTAGATTATTTCCATCGGATGAGAATCGTATATACGGAGACTTGGTACCGTACTTTTCCCTAGATAACGCGCACCTATTGTATTACACGCACTTCTATTTTTTCGGCATTCTTTTTTTTCTACAGATAACGCGCACCTATTGTATTATTCTTGATTTCGACTTCCTTCGTGTCGCTTTCTAATGTAATAAAAATAATGTTCTATCGAGAAATACAGTAATTGAAAAAACAACAAATACATACAATTTCTTCATAACCTATATTTGCACATATCTGTCGCAATTTCAAAATAGCAAACTAAATATGCGTGTATGGAATCGTGGAGACGATATACATGTTCGTCCATATGGCAAGTTTCCCGTGGAAAAGAAATTGCCTGCGAAGGTCGAGGGATAGAATTTCAGTGAGTTTCGTTCGATTACGGCAAGTGTGTTTTCATTGAACCCCACCTTCAATCAAGCGAGGCGAGCGGATCGCTCGCCATCGGCGTGGCAAATGGCGACGTCGCGGGGAAAATAATCGACCGGGCCAAATGGGACCACGCTTTTGACGTGGAACGAGCTCGCCGTCGGAACGTGCGGCGGACGCCGGCGTCGGCATTAAAATTCGCGTACGAGGAGCGCGGGCTCGCTGGGGAAAGCCGACGAAAAGTCGAGACACCTCGTGGTCCGCTGCCAAAATAGCCGGGATACCACTGAGACTCGCTGTATGGTATCTCTAAATTTAGATAAGCTCGGCAGGATGCGCGTTCGATCGATCGATCAATCCGCGATACTGCTCTCTCTCTCCGAATCCGAAAACAAGAAAAGACTGCTATTTAAAGAAGTGAAGCTATCTGCGAAAAGTTGAAAGAAGTCTCCCAACCGAGTAGATGATTGAACATTATTAAGAATCTAGTATGTAGTTTAAATTTGAAAAGCTCTTTTTTTTTTACCGTTAAGCCAATCTTCCGTAGACTTCTGGCCTCCAAATTTAAAAATCCCTTGTTGCGGTTGAAAATTTCCTAGCACACCGAAAGGTGTTGAATAAATGTAGTGCAAATTCAAATATGTAGGAAATTTTCAACCACCACAAGAGCTTTTTAAATTTAAACTAGATACTAAACACAGGGTTCGAACAAGGCACATACAACTGCAAATGATTGGGAATCCGTAATTACACGTTCGTTGTTCGCATTAATGAATCAGTACAACTGTTTAACTTAAAAAAAAGACGAATAATTTCAACCTGAGAAAACCTAACCGACCCCACGAACGAAAGCTAACGTTCGACCGAAGAATCAGGTTCGCAGTAAAAGAGAAAAGGAAGAGTCGCTGGAGAAGCTTCCATTAAGACGCAGTGGAAGCAGCGTGAAAGCCGGAAGCTTACCCTCATCGAGAATCCATCCAACGATACTTATCCGAACGCATCGACGGCACTCAGCAGCGGCAACGTATGCATAAAGCGGCGCTATGCATCGGCAAACTGAATTGGATCAGGCAGCGCAACATTTGACTTTACGATGGCTAACGTTTTCCTTAGCTTATAAATAGGGACAGGGATGAAATTTTCCGAGAATGCTTTATCATGCGGATCCGCATCGTATAAAAATAGCTTCTCTCTTTGACTACCACCCCCTCCCTCCCTCCCTCTCTCTCTCTCTCCCTCTTTCTCTCTTCCACTCCATCCACATCTTTTTAACTCTTATCTGTGGCAGATGATGCGTCGTAACGGCTTTCGCATCGGTAGTTAGCCGGAAGATGCGGACAGAACCTTCGAATCGTTCGGTCGTTCTCGTCCTTTTTCGACGATGTCGTCCTTTTGCAGCTTGAAGCGGAACGCGGTGGCCCCCGGCCACGGTCAATTTAAACGAGCTTTGTCAACCGCGCTCACCGACGGCAGAGAATCCCGTTTCCTTTTAAACCTGCACCTGTTGTCGCGCGATGAACGGTAAGGAGCGCGAAATTCTGTTTTCCCTCGGCTTGCTGCCGTTTCTCATTTTTGCCACGCGTCACGTTACTCTTCGGCTCTAAAATAAAATGTGTTTTCCTTTCTATGTACGTTCTTTTTTTGGGAAAGAGATATCGTTGGTTAGAGGCGGAATAGATAGGATGAATGAAAAGAATTAATTTCGGAATTTCGTTCGTTGATTTATGTACTGGGGTAAATGGGATTTCATTTTATGTACTAGGCTGATATGTATTTTACGTGGAAAACGGTATTGATTACTGACGAAGAAATGAAGGATATTTTTAATATAGTAAATATGTTGTATGTAATGAGACTGTAAAGTCATACGAATTTATCTAGCAGATTCGACATCACAGAAGGATGCAGTTTGTTTGGATGAAACTGTAATCTATTACATAACTGCGTAGGAAACGGTATTATCGATGAAGAGAATCAATCAAACAAACAATGTAGAAAAGGGTACTGATTAGTGACGAAGAAATTAAGGACATCTTCAATATAGTGAACATGTTGTATGTAATGGCTGCAAAGTTATACGAACTTATCTAGTAGATTTGACATGACAGGATTCAGTTTGTTCGCAGGAAACTGTAATCTATTACATAACTGCGTAGGAAAAGGTATTATCGATGAACAGAGTCTGTAGACACCCCAATATCTCAGCCGAATCCTACTGCCAAATTTCACTCATCCGATCCCACAATCTCCACCTCGAATTCCCGGGCATGCACCGACCCGTCGTCAAAGACAAACGACGCTCACTTGTCTCCCGTTTTTACCCCCCGTCCAATTTACCATCCCCCCCTAACCTAGCCCAAGGCCCAGCTTTTTTGTCAAAAATTCCGCCGCGCAGCCCTTCCCACGTGCTCATACTTCATTTGCCGAACGCTTCTTTCGGATCTTCCGCTCGGTCATCGTCGTCGCAAGCGATATCCATCATCTGGCGACAAGTTCGAACGGGTCGGGGGCAGAGTTTATATCCCTGGCAGATGTATCGTCAGCGGACCAAAGCATCCTCTGTCTGTACAACGCGCTCGACACTGTTCGCCGTCGCATTGTCGGCCGGCTGATAAACAGAGTTATTGTCAGACTAGGTTCGCCACTCTCCACATTTTCGAAAGTCACGCGAAGGCCGATGGCTTCATTTGCCTGTCAATGAACGACTTTTGAATCGCACTGTACAGGTATATGAGTCCCCGAGCGTGAGAGCTGTTAATTAATTAATTTCATTATTGGCGTAATTAATGGTCGCCGTACTGCGTCGCGGTTCGACGCAGTTTTTCATTTTTCGTACTTTTTCTCAATCGTGAAAAGTGGAATCGTATCAATGTAGAGAGTCTGAATTAAAAAGTGTTATTGTTACCCGAGCACTTTGAAGACACTAATTTAATTCATTTATTGGCGGAAATTCCCATGGTGCCGTCTATTATTATACAATGTTTTAGCCTTCAATAATAGAGACATCTAACCTCGCGCTTTTTAATCGATTTCAACAATTTTCATTCATTCAACCTGTTACCTTAAGTTTTCCTTTCTCAACATATCCACGCCATAAAACCCAACCCCCACTTAAAATTCCAAAAATATCCAAACTCCAAACATATGGACCGTTTATTTAGAAAGTGGTGTAAGACCGTTTAAAAAAAATTAAATATCATATAAATGAACCGTTTTTACCACGTTAATCATAAATGATATATCCAATTTTTTTATTATTATGTGATATTTAATTTTTGCATAATTTGTGAAATAAACCGTTTATGTCACGTTAATCATAATTTCAGCATCAAATTTCTTTATTTTTGTGATATTCAACTTTGGTATGATTGATGAAATGAACCGTTTATACCACGTTAATCATAAATTATATATCTATCTTTTTTATTTTTATATGATATTTAATTTTTGTTTTCAATAGACATACTTACACCGCTTTCAAAACAAACGGTCCACATTTCTCCACATAATTCTCAGCAAATTCTCGCACAGTCGTTCCTGTAACACAAATCCGTGCTAACGCCAGAGTCCACCGCGTTAGTCCGTCATTTTTGCCGAACGGTCAGTTATTTAGGCCTAGCCACGTAAAGGTGCGCGGTGCGTCGGTGTAAGTTGATCGATGGCTGCGCCCGAAGGACGCGCAGGAGGCCTCTAATTCGCACTCAACGGAGCACGACCGCATCGCGTTAGGTACTTTGACCGACAATCGACGCGAGCACAATTGCGAACGTCGCTCGTCTCGAAGTTAATCTTCGACGTATCGATCCCGGACTTCGTACGCCATTTGAATACAGTGCCGGTGGCGAGCCGGGCAACGGGGGGGGGGGGGGGCGAAATAATCGGCCGGATTAGCGTCTGGGTCAGGTCTCATTTAACCGAGAATATTCCGGCTTAATGAAACACCCCGACGGAGTACAGCGAAACCCTCTTTATCGCTCCCGGAAGACATGAAGTGTGGAGGAGAGTGGGGGGGTGAATGGTAATCATCAGAATTGAATATGCGTTCGCTCGATTGGCAATCGGTGCCAAACTCCAAGCTTAAGGGATGTGATGATAATGTCTCTTTTCTGAAGATAATTGACGCTGGAGACAAGACGGGCACGGTTAAATTTTGCTTTACGTAAAAATTGAGAGACTTGTTATATTGAATCAGCGTTGTGCAGGAAATTATTCAAGAATCCGGGCTGCTGTGATATGTGTGAAAATAAAAATAAGACAAATATACAGACAGTTGTCTAGTAAGAACTGTTATAATATCCAGACTTGTACTCTATCGACAACTGAATTAACGGTAAAAGGTTATAAATACAATGATGACGTATAAGAGGGCTTCCGCGATTTTCAGACCGTCTCGCATATATTTTAAGTCGTTGCTGTGACATAAGTCGTACGATCCATATATCGGGACGACCTCAACGGACAATAACGAAAACTCCGTATGGGCTGAACGTATTGGCAATAAGCGCGCATATTCGAAGTTAGGCATACGTGTGTTGACTATCCGAGGTTCGTGGGGCTATTCCGAGAGCAATCAGAGCAGCGCGTCTTAAAATAACGATCGACAGCGATGCAAGAACTGACACCGCTTAATGATAAGCGACATGCCGCGAGTATTTTTGGACCGAAGGCTGGCCGAACTCTTTTTCGTGAGCGCCGAGTGGGGATACGATTGGTACTGAAATGCGGTTTGTATCAACGATAGCCTCCCAACCGCGTCGAAGCGGCTGTCCGATCGAGAGCTCGTTGACAGACGAGCAAAGTGCGTCGAAATGAAAGATTGCGTCTGAAACTGATATATGGACCGTTTATTTTGAAAGTGTCGTAAGTCCACATTTGAAAAAAAATTAAATATCACATAAATGAAAATTTTTCACAACATTAATCGTAAATTATATACCTCAAAAAAAAATTAAATATCACAAATAAAAAGTTTACACTACATTAATCATAAATTATATGATATCTCGACGCAGTATAAACTTTTTCTTTATGTGATATCTAATGTTTTTTTAAATCTGAATTTACGCCACTTTGAAAATAAACTGTCCATATCACGAACCTCTCAAAGTTTTGTTGAAATTAATTCCATGTGCCACAGTGCGGACAATTGTGCCAACAATCCACCGTAGCACGATCGTAAGAAAAATTCTCTTAAGCATCCAGACCGTTCAAAAAATTCTAGAGTCAAGCACCACTTTCGCGATTAACGTCACAGCTTCCGCGCAATGCCGTCGGAAGGCGTAATCCACGACTTCATTTGGACGGTAACCAGGCACGAGTGACAGGACGCGGAACGTCGAAACTAATAAAAATGAACTCTTAAACAGCTCCGGCGGAAAAATAATAAAGCGCTCAAAGTAAAATATGCCGCCCCGTCGGGCAATTACGCGCTCGAACCCAACGCTCAGGCCCGTAATAAAATGAGGATCGGAAAACGGCGGAATTAAAATCCGTTCGCTTCACTCAAGGCTCAGCCCCTCTCTTCTCCCCCCCCCTCTCTCTCTACCCCTCGCTTCAGCCTCCATCTGCGCCAGTGGAAACAGGAACGAAACTATTAATTTCGCGGCAAGTTCGTCGGAGCAAGATTTCGCTCTCATAAATTGTGCAACACCTCCGTACACAATGGCCCGAGCGGAATGCCGGGCAAGAGAAGCGGCCAGAAGGCAGATTGGAGAGGGAAGATAGGGGGTAGGTTGGAGGTAGGCGGAGGTGGGTAGAGGAGAGGCGGGACAAGTTTGCCCCCGTGCGACCGAGGCATTATACGCGGCCTTCTCGCGGGAAAAGTCCTCTGGGAGAAAGCAGTCCCGCGAGCAACAATTTCAGGCCAGAGAGGAAGGAGGGAGGGGTGGGGCTGCAGGGGTGGACGGCGAAAGGGTGAGAAAGAGATTGAAAGACGAGATAGACCGTCTCTTTCTTGTCAAATATTATTATGACGTTGTGACGCTTGTCAGTTTTATCAAGCGGATGAAAGACACAGAGAGTGAGAGATGATACGGACTGTTTATTTTGAAAGTGACATTAAACTATTTTTTTAAATTATGTACCACGTAAATAAAAAGTAAAATAATATTGCAACAATCGGTTATTGACCATCAGTGATACATGTATAATATTGGGTTTTTGGCGAATTCGGTCAGTGTAAATCAATAAATTAAAGTGATTGAAGCTATTTATAATTTAAATTAACATATTATAATTTGATTGTCAGACGTACAAACATTAATTTTCTTTTTGTAATTCTTATTAAATTCTTTTCGTACTCTATCAAATTATTGAATCATTTTAAGTCATTAATCTTCAGTTAAAAATCATTGAATTCTAGTAGTTACACGTACAATTCGAAACCATTGAATTGAAGTAGATATACATAAAACACTAACCGAATTCGCCACAAACTCAATATTACACATAAATAAAAACTTTACACTGAATTAATCACAAATTGTGTGACATTTCATTTGATTAAAAATACGGAATTACACAGCGATAAACGGTCCATACAATAACAGTCGTCGAACAAGCCGTGAGCAAACATTGTCTACGCGAACAGAGAGAACGAAAGAGAGAAAGACTAAGAGAATCGGAGACACACGCGGAACAATCGGGCCACTTTCGTTATTGGGAAAGACTCGGGACGGACCCTCGAGTCATTCCGTTAACCTTTGCACCCGGAAGATAAAGATCTGCAACGTCCCGCTATCGATCGGCGTCGGGAGAAGGAAAAGACGAGGGAAAAAAGAGGGTTTGCCGGGAGGAAGAGGAAGGGCGCGGGGAGGAGGGGTGGGTAGGGGGAGAAAAGTGCGACGTAAGCGTTTTATCGCCACGACGAGCCCTCTCTGTCGGTCGGCAACTTTTTTCCGATTCCTCTTCCGGCCCGTGATTCTCGATCGTTCGGGATTTATCCGCTTCCTCTCGCACCGCTGTTTGCGCAACGTGTCGTTTCTCATTCCTCGTTCCTCTACCGCGGAGGGTGTCGAAGATGAATTCGGCGGGAGTCGGAGAAACGTCGATGGGAGTGTAAACAGAGAGAGGCGGGGAGAGGGGGAAGATAATGGCAAATCTTTCTCGATTGATTCCGTTGGGTTCCGGTGATTTCCGTCGATTTGCAAATTGATATTGATGACGCGCGAAGTATTGAGATAAATGGCCAGTGTGTAGAGAGAGACAATTAAGCGATGTAGCGAAAGTAGGTAATGAGGTAAAACTATGCAGAGAAAGCTGGATGCTGTTATTATATGTGTATATGTATATGTAGAAAAGAAGCCAGGATTTATTATTGATTTCTTGTGTATTTAATTAATCTAGTTGCGCTTCCTTTTACAAACTGCATTACTTTACTGCAATGTATTAGTAGTGGCAAGTGAATACTGCTAAATACTTGAATAAACGGTATAATTATATAATGAAATAGGGAAAGTATGACGCTAACTTTTGTGACTAGCCAATTTATATCCACTATTTTTCATCAAACTGAAATAGACGATCTTCGTACAAGTAAGTATGAAGTATTGAGTGAGCAGCGGCGGATGGATAGAAAACCAACGGCAGGGAGCGGTAATAAGTGGTATTGCAAAAAAAGGGTGACCAAAAAGTGGAGAGGCGGATAATGGTGAGGGGGTTGCAGGGGGTGGGGATGCTTTGAGTGGGCTGAGCGCTACTTCTGACGCGGAGTAGCAGAAATTTTCTGCGAGAAGACAGGCTGCAATCTTGACACAGGCCCACTCGAGGTCCGATGTTGAACTTATGGCAACGCTTGGCGTACTTGCCATGACCTCCAACAGACACGTGTACAGGCACGAATCAGGCCACTTAATGTGTTGAACGACGAATCGGAACGGAATGCGCGATATTTGCTGTTTGTCAACATTGTCCCATTTCTGTTTAACTAGAAATTAGTGACAAAAATACCCCGATGACTTATTCTTATACTATACTCAATCGGCATACTGAATCCAACAGTGAACAATTAATGTTTGGTTCACCTATTTAATCATTAGTTATTAAGTAATTAAATTACTTGAAGATGTTAATATGCAAGAAATATTTTGGTGGCACGAATTATTTGTGCTGAGATCATTTTTATCTGGCCTTTGCTAAACTGGCAAAGTCAAAAATATTGGCAACCTTCACCTACTCGCACGTTTCACGGTGCTATTTCGATTTTCTTGAGTATAATTACATCCTATATGACACTCTCGAAATAGCTGTCAACCTACACAGACTTCGTTACCATGGCAAAAATGGTAAGAAATGCATATGAATGACGACTAGGATATTGCGTCAGCAATAAGAAAGTCAGTCGTTCGTGAAAGATGATTCGAATCTCGAAAGACAATTTTTGATCAGCTAGTAGACCCCGTCAGTTAGGGAGGTTAAAATTATTAAAATCCTTTACCTACTCGCCCGGTTTGTAATAAGTAGATCTTAAAACATAGCACAGAACGATTGTCAATTCCACTACTACATATCGCAAAAGTCTGCCAGAAAATGTTTCGAAATAAGAAATTCATTGGAATGAATAAATCTAGCTATTATAAATACGAAATGTAACTGGAAAAAAATAATTCACCCCGACAAAGTAGAGACAAATATTCTGCTGTCAAAGAGTGGCAGCATTTTTATATTAATACTGTATTATTTGAATCGCGTCAATATTCGAGCATTTTTCAAAATGTGACTGGCCTCCAGCTGACACAGTTACATACGCCAACTTATTTCGCTGTCATATAACGGTAACGGTAAAAATAATATATCCTTTCTATCTATTAATGTAGTTGAAAGTACTTTAACAATAAACTTTGTTCAATCCAACATATTTCGCTGTGACAACAGTGAAAATAATACGTCCTTCCTATCTATTAATGTAGTTGAAAGCATTTTCATACTTTAACGGCCGGTCGCACAGCATGTGTGCGATGCGTGCACCGATTGCTGTGCGATCGGTCGTTAAAGTGTTAACAATAAATTTTGTTCAAACTGTATATGAACTTCTCAGTCCCGAAACATTTTCCCAAAACTCGATATTCAGTAACACGAATCGTCGTTTCCTGCCAAAAACGGGCGCCCACGTCAACCTACATTCCTGCACGGCAAGAACATGTACAGAATTCGTAGTTTCGCTGCGAAGAAAGCGTCGAGGGCCTGGAAGAGAATCGTTACATGGTCCTGGCCATCGCCGATTTCGCGGAGTCAATATTGACGCGGCTGAATGCAGCCTATCACGTCATGATTGCGTCGAGTGTCCTTCGACGGAGTGGAATTTTTCACGGGACGATTGATCGAACCCTCCGATCCATCGCGACCCCCCCAACGACGACGGAAACGTTAACGACGTTTGCCCACGAACATAATCAGGAACGAAAGTAATGCGCCGGCAAACATTTGCTTGACAGACAATGTCGAATATTTTTCCCCACCCTTCCCGCTTCACCCCGAACGTGACGAGCCACGTTTGACGATCATTTCCGAATTAGACATTGTCAAGAAATTCGACTGTTTTTCGTACCGACTAGCGCTGATCATTCTTTAATGATGATATTAAGTCTGTGGACTAAAATTTGGATGGGGTGATTGTCGTCTGCTTGTGATTAATTGAGTTGTTTGTGTCGGAATTTTATAGTAGGTATTGTGCAGAGATAGATGCGTCTGCAATTGGATTTTCATTGATGCAACAGTGAAATTATTATTCGTTCATGATTCTGATGATTTCTTAGTCTCTCGAATATGAAATTTGTGTTACTAAGTCGGCGGAGTTTACTGTTCGATATTTAAAGCATTCATTACATAAATTTTTACTAAATGCTACGTCAGGACGTAGTACATTTCAAGCTTTCAAATTCCGCAGATACACAAAAATTCGATCAAAAGAACTTAAGTACTAATTTCCATTACAAGCGAACAAATCTTACACGCCGGCCGACCGAAAAATTGTCTCTAAATCGAAGAAACCCGGGCTTGCATTTAAAGATGAAGCAGCTTTCCGGCAACGCGAAAGTACTGAGTGAGCTCTTGAACTTGCAGCACACAGTCGCGCACACCACGGTCCACACACGTACGCGTACTTTCATACGTATCAACGCGTATTCGGCCGTACTCAGCGACGTATGAATAAAACAGGACACGCATTAATGAGCGGCAGCACGAACGCTAGCGAGAAATTTCCTTCGAAGAGAGAAAGAGAGAGAGAGAGTGGGAGGTGAAGGGGGGAGGAGGGAGGGAGGGGGGATACGATGAATAATAATGGTCCTTTTGATGTGCGCCGCGTTTGACAAATTCGCCATGAACTCGACACTCGGGGCCGCTCTCATTAAAATTCCGCCCAGTTTTCATTCTCGTTTTGCGCGCCTCCTCCGCTAATCAGGCTTCCCTATCGATTGCCAAAATAGGGCCAATCTCGAAAATCGATCCTGGAGTGCTCCCTTTTTTCCCCGACAGAGTTGCGATAACGATCGATGCTGGAAGCACATTAGTCTTGCTATTACGCTTTCGTTGTCAGGGACGAGGACTGTTTGTACCGTATGTACTCTCTGTGTGTGTGTGTGTGTGTACTGTGCGAAGACTATAGGACGTCGGAGATGTTCAATTTTCGTTCGACGTTCGAGCGTACGTCAGTTACGGTCAGCGATGTTATTGTTATTATCGATAATTGTCCCGTACAAAGTGTGTCAAGTTTATCGTATTTCGTTTCGATTACAAGTTGCCGCGGCTTTGGTGCGTTTTGTTTTACGGTTATGTACGTTTCGGTCCTTCATTGTTCGCGTCTGTTATTGTTCGTGACGGCATTGGAATTATCGATAATTATGTTGTAAAGAGTCCGTTCTCTTTTGGAGTGTAGACTGTTGTGTGTTCAGCACGTCTTTGTGTATTATTTATGGTGCTTAGTCTGTTTCGGCCTTTATCGGATCAGTAATACATCGATGAATACATTACAAAAATTCAACAGAAAATCTATTTCATCATTTAACTGTCTGTTTCGATGTTGTTCCTTGTCATTCTCGGCATTAAGCAACTCAGTTACCCAATCGATGTTCAATAGATTTGTATCAGTATTACTTCGATGAATACATTGCAAAAATTCAACAGGAAATCTATTTCATCATTTGACTGTCTGCTTCGATCTTGTTCCTTGTTATTCTCAGTATTAAGCAACTCAGTCACCCAATCGATGTTCAATACACATTGTACATCCAATCCAACTTCCGTCAACCGACTCGTCCTCTGCCATTTCCACAAATTATCTGGATCAACCGGCACGATCTCATAACGTAACCAAACATCGACACGACCCCGTGTCGACATTTAACCGATATCAACAGTTCGGTACAACTTCCTTTCGAATACGTCAAGCAGGTTGGGCAACATGCTCGTACATCGACTCGCAACATTCCGTAACCGTAAGTTTCGCCGGGTCTCCCGAGACCCGTGTCCCGAGTCGGGGACAGAAATCGACTGGCAACTGACTTCCAAGAGGCGAATGGATTAATGATACTGCCAGAGAGGGATGAGGTGGGGTGGGGGCTGCAGGGGTGGACGGCGAAAGGGTGAGAAAGAGATTAAAAGACGAGATAGACCGTCCCTTTCTTGTCAAATATTATTATGACGTTGTGACGCTTGTCAGATTTATTAAGCAAACGAAATACACAAAGAGTGAAAGAAGATGATGTAGACCGTTTATTTTGAAAGTGACATTAAACTAGTTTTTTTTAATAATGTATCACATAAATAAAAAGTAACATATGGTTGCAAGAATCGGTTATTGACCGTCGGTGATACGTGTATAATATTGGGTTTTTGGCGAATTCGATGCAGTGTTTTACATATATCTACTTCAATTCAATGATTTTAACTGAAAATCGCTGACTTAAAGTGATTGAAGCTATTAATAATTTCATTCAACGTATTATAATTTGATTGTCAGACTTACAAGCATTAATTCTCTTTTTTAATATTTATTATATTCTTTTTTCACTCTTTCAAATTATAATATGTGAAATTATATCATTAATTGCTTCAATCATTCGAAGTCCTTGATTTTCAGTAAAAAATCATTGTATCGTAGTAGCTACGAGTACAACACCCACCGAATTCGTCGAAAACCCATTATTATACACAAATAAAAAGTTTACACTGAGCTAATCACAAATTATTTCATATCTAATTTTATTAAAAATATGGACCAATGGTACACGATCCCACAACGTTCCGTAACCTTAAGTTTCGTCGACGCCGCGTCTCCCGAGACCCGTGTCCCGAGCCGAAGGACAGAAATCGACTGGCAACCGACTTCCAAGAGGCGAATGGATTAATGATACGGCCCACTCAGCCGGTAATGCTCTCAACGTTAGCGGCCGCCTTCGGGTTTAATGAAGAGCAAATTACAGCGCGATCGGTCCCCCGAATGCAGATCCGTGATAAGACGCCTCTCTCTGGACGCCGATAGGACAGGCGGAAGACATTATCGTCCGCAGACTGGCTGTCTAATTAAATCGGCCCCGTGTTTCCACAACGGAATGAAATATAGGGTGTCCCGCCCGCTATATCGCACGCTTCCCGGCCTGGCCTGGCTATGTTCGCCCGAAATACATGTACGTCCCGTATAATGCACGGCCCATCAGATTCTAATCAACGGCCTACTGTTTTCGGCTGACGCCCTTCGCGGATAGTAGGCAAAAAGATGAGTTCTGTCGTCGCAAAATGGCAAGGTTCTTTGGCCAGAGGTAATCTGTTTTTAATGCGAAGTGTTCTTTGAAGCTCTTAACGACACTTCTTTGAATTTCGGTCTCTTGGTGGTTAAAATAAATTTTCTTGCTTTTGGGTTTGATGGAATGATATTAGATGGGGCTTGAAGTTGATTTTCTATCAATGAACTTAACGAAAAATACATTGGACTTGCCATTTAATTGGCGATTTTTTTATATGAAGGGACAATTTTATTAAGCAAGGCGTATTGAGTGAATTTTGTCCACATTCTGGGTTCTGTAGTTAATCGACTTGCGCAATGCGGGTAATAAACTTTTCACGTTCCTACGTGGGATAAAGAGCAGTGTCGCGTTATTCGCGAAAATAAAGTGACCCTTTCACAAAATATATCTCAGACGCCGGTGGATCAAATAATCAGCACCTCCCACGGGATGTCTAAATGAAATGAAACGATGTCTAAATAAAGAGAGCGACAGACATGATAGTCCTAAATCGATTGACAGCATTTAGCACTCTTCACCTTCTGAAATTTTCACGGTATTAGCAGTAAGAACCTAATTCTGTATACCCGTCTCGACCTAAACCCGCCAACGATTAAAATATTATTATACTTAATGAAACCGGCGCTTTAATTAAAATTCACGTACGACACGTATGCAAATTCCGACGACGACACCCCCAGTTACCCCGAAAATTTCTCTACACACATGTGACTCACCTAATATTGCCACTTTAATGAATATCAAAGTCAAAGAATATGAGGAACAGTCTTGCTCCGTACGCCATTGCACAAATTCAGAAACGATAAAAATAAATAAACAAAGAACATTGACGCCTTCGTTAAAATCTACTTATGAGGCAGTATCAAATTTCCAACGATGACACCCCCAGTTACTCCGAAAATCTCTCCACACACATATGACATACCTAATATCGCCACTTTAACGAATGTAAAAGTCAAACAAATCAAGACACAGTCCTGCTCCGTACGCCATTGCGCAAATCCAAAAACGATAAAAATAAATGTCCGACGAAGACTGACGGCTTCATTAAAATTCACGTATGACGCCCATGCAAATTCCGCCGCCGACGACGCCGTGATTCATCGTCACCCTGAAGGGGCCCGCAGAACAATCCTTCCCCACACACACGTAAACAAACACGCTCGCGCCTGATATCGCAACTTTAATTAAAGTCAAAGTTGAACTCGTCACTTTAAAGTACGGCGTCGACGCTCCGCTTCCTTCCGTTTCCCAGGCCATTTCCACCCCCGCGCCCTTCTTGCCACCCCCGCCCGGAGTGGGAGTCCTTCCTAACCAGCCCCAACCCGAGCCACGCCGCGCCCTTGACGTTGACGTGCAGCTGTCCCAATTCCATAATGCTAGCCGGCAGGAGCACCCTCCAAGAATACTCTTCGCTATGACCATGCTTCGAATTAGAGCGAGCCTCGACGAGCGTCTTCGTAATTAATCTTTAAGCGAGACCACCGCCACGCGAGGCGGACTTCCATTTCCGACTACTTCGAACTCTGCCATCACCTATTTCTCTCTCACTCTCGCTCTCTCGCTCTCTCTCTCTCTCTCTCTCTCTCTCGCTTTCTCTCACTCTCGCGCTCTCTCTCTCTCTCTCTCTCTCTCTCTCTTGCTCTCACTCTCGCTCTCTCTCTTTCTGTCTGTCTCTCTGTCTCTCTCTCTTGCTCTCTCACACACGCTCTCTCTCTCTCTCTCGTTCGCTCTAACATACTCTGTTACTCTCCATCCCACGCCAGCGCTACTGTCTTTTTAACTAACCGCGGTACAGAGTCAGGACATGAAAATTTCACACCTCGGCGAAAAAGCACGAGCCGCCGAACGTAATTATGATGTTAATGAGGCGAGGGGCAGGGGAGGGTGTGACCGAGTTTGACAACTGGGATTAGGCTGTGGGGGGCGGAAGAAATTGGGGTGTCGGGGGAGGTGGTGGATGTTTGACGGAGGTGTCGGTGACGAGTTTGATTACTTGAATTGAGTTGAGTCGGGTGAATTTTGGGGCTTGTGAGTTTGATAGGCTGTGTTAGGCTAATGGTGATGGTGTAGATGTATTTGGTCGAGAATGAGTACTCAACTCACTTTGCCTTTTCTTCTATAAATTTCATACTTGGCAGCCTAATAGGTTGTTACTATTAATAATATGAATAAGCTGTCGGTCTTTTGATGAAATTATATATACTGTATACATGATGAATATAATGGAATCATTTATTTAAGTTTGAATTTTGAAAATGTTTGTTCATTGAAGCCGGGTAGAACATTTCTGTCGAAACAAAATATATTTGCTTCGAATCATTTCGTATATGTCGAAAGTACCAGCCCATTCTTCGAACACGAAATATTTCATTTTCCCAGAATCGAGTAGCATCATATCGCATTTCCCGCCATGCAGCACTGTTCCTGCTCACCGGAACTGAACAATACATTATTCCCCGAATCACCGACAGATCTCCAGAACCTTCAACAACACGGCCAGCACTCCCCAAAACTCGCACGGCGAACACCGAACACCCTCATTTAACTTTCCGCTACCTCAACCTAGAACCGTCAGATTTTTACAATCAAATCCCACCGCCTAATCGTCGGTCTCTCAGATTACAATTCCCCGAACAGCCTTCGATCGAAAGTCAGTTACCTACGCCGCTTCAAAGTACACAATTCCGACGATTTCGAACCGAAGGTATTCGAACGCTCGTCGAAGGTCGTATTGAGGCGAGCGAATTATCGTTAAGACTTCCACCGCGACCCTTCGCTCGTTTTCTCCTCGTATAGCTTTCGACGAAAAAAAAGGGGAGAAGGAAGGAAGGGAGGCGGAGGTGGGAAGATCGGGAAGGCTCGCAGGAGGAAAAGTGGAGGTCAGCCGAGAAAATTGCAGCGCGAAGGAGAGCGCCGGGAGTAAAGATAACGAGAGAAGGTCGTAAAGTGCGCCGAGATGAAGAAGCGGGTCTGCTAGTCGAAGTAAAAGGGAGGGAGAGTTGGCCGAAGTCGAGGTTGAAAGCCTTGTCCTCGGGAGAAGGCTGGGTTACAAACGGAGAGAGAGAGAGAGAGAGAGAGAGAGAGAGTGCGCTGGTCGGCGACGTAGGAAAAGATTGAAGGAAAGGCGTGGGTTCCGTAGGCAAATACTGCTATGGTATTATTGGTCGAAATGTCTATACGGAACACAGAGTGTGTACAGCAGATTTACCCCTAGTGTCACTTAGCTGAATATCTGATAGTGGTTAAAGACATTTTCATTTGAAAGCAAGTCAAATTAAGACAAATTAAAGTTGTATTATACAATTGAGAAAGTAACGCACTCAATCAGGAAATTATCAGAAAAATTGTGTATAATGTGCGAGTAACGTAGGGGACAATGTGAGTAACCTCTGATAGAGACAATGTGAGAGACCTTACTGTACGTACGATTTCTGTCTGAACACGCGACCCTTCGACGAACTTAAAAACAAAACATGACCTGCCGACCTTTGCTAGGACCTTCACATACAGGATGAATAAAAATTTGAGAGAGAAAAAATTAAGGGATGATAGAACACATCAATACAAGCAATTTTTCGCAATACACTGTATGGGGGTGAAAATCAATTATATTCCTGTTAATAAAACGTTTTCCTGAAATATCTCCTCTCATTCTTCTAATAATTCTTTAACACGCGTTAAATGCGACGGTGGAAAACTACCCTGTAACTTTTCACCCCTTGCATTCCGCCTATACATTATTTTAGAAAAATTGCTCGTATTGATGTATTCTACCGCCGCCTAAATTTTCGCCCTCGAATTCTGATTCACCCTGTATATAGGTGGTGTGAAATACTGCGCAAGAAAAATGCGTATCGGCAACCGCTCCTCGTGTCAACGAAAGGAAACGTTCGCGAAGAAAGGATTCTTGATCGAATGGCAGGGGGGAGGAATTCGAGCGGTGTAGAAGTAGAATAGGAGGGGGTTGCTTTCGAAAGGGATGTCTGGAATGTCCGATATTATCGGAACGTCTACCCCGAGAGTCGCGTGACGTGAAAGTTTCTACTTTCGATTTTGTCGCTGAAGTCTTTCTCTTTGCGCCCTCTTTGAATGCTCTCCTCCATTCCTTTCAACTCGGTTCCATAACTTTCCTTCGTCTGCTCTTTTAACTTTGGCGCTTCACTAATTGTATAGTTTACCGGTATGTCCTAAGTTACACATTTTTCTAAGTCTTTCAGCAGCACATCTTTCCCTTTATTCCAAAGTTCTTTTCCTTCCACGATTCTACTCCCCTTTCCACATCATTATCATTATCCAACTTTAAGAACTCAGCATATTCTACCTATATGACGTTCTTTCATTTTTAAGTGAAGTACCAAATAATTTATCGTCCACAATGCGTGTACGTGCCTTGTCCTTATACTTTCGTCTCAGAAATAAACGATCGTTAAATCTTGTTATTGTTTCAACTTCCCAATCGCCGACGCATATGTGCCTGCTTTTTTCACTTTTATAGTCTGGTCTAGCCCTAAACCGCTCGCTGCACCGTTTCCACTTTTGTAAGCCTGCGTCGATGTCATTAAAACTCGCACTCCGGAGTCTCGTAAAGAGCGGCAGGCATCAATTGCCAGAGTAATCTTCGCTCGCTAGACTGCCATGGACGCGTGGCCGCCATAAATTCTCTCCCAAGACTGGCAAGCGAGAGAGAGGATAAGTCTGTCGCCTGTCCGGTAATTTCGTTCTCGTTCGGCTGCCATCAGTTTTTTCCACGTGACTCTCGAAACGCGGGACGGACGACGGAGACGATTTACGCCCCGTCGTTCGACTGCTTTTGCCAAACTTAATTTTTCGTCGGTAACCCTCTTTTTGTTGGCCGCCTGCGTTTAGGCGACGATAAAGATCGAATTTTGTCGCGTGCAGCCACGCGGATAAATGTGCGCTTTTAGCTATGAAGAGTCGATAATACTTTTCGGCTGTTCGCATGGTAGGGACAATGGAAGAAGAACAATAATAAAAAAGAATAAAATAGTACTTTGTAGTTAAAGATTTGCGACAGTTTGCACGATAGGCTAACAAGGGGAGGACCAGGGTTGTGGGTCACCGATTTTGTTCAAATTTTGCACAGACCTTCTTTAGCCGAAAATATTGGACACGTGTTTTGCCAAAAGTGGCAACACTCCCCCATTTTTGAAAAAATCGAGGTCAAAAATCAAAATTTTTCGAGCGCGCTGAAATTTTGTAGAGGTGTTTAAAATTGCCTCCTAAAAGATACTTACACATTTGTTTTGTAAATAAACAATGTTTAAAAATGTACATTGTGTATAGGTTGTATAAAATTTACTTGGTTTTCATCGAAGCGGCGTAGCACAGTTAGTATGATACTAGCTTAATAACTGACGGTCCAGGGTTCGATTCCCGATGTAGTTTTGCGATTTTTTTTTTGCCTATTTTTATAACATTTAACACACATTTTTTTTCAAATGGATTTATTTTTTGTTAAACGCGTTTGAACAACTACGCCGTCTTTGAACAATTTTGCCGGCGTTTTGGCGTCAGTTCCTGTAAAAACATAGGTACATGGGAATTTCAAGATTTGGAAGAAGCAATAAAAACTAATAACCCGGACCTGATTCGTTTATTAGTGTGATAAAATAACGGTCCGTTGATTGAATCCGGTATACGCAAATATAATTAGGAACGAGAATATATATTATCTGAATTTCTTGGTAATAACTGCTGTCACTCCTGACTTACATCTCGTGGTGAAAACATCAAGGTGAAAGTATCAAAAACTTATTTTCACTGGTGTGCTATAGTGCAAATTTACGGAGGGAGAAAACAAACTTTTGTGTTTAAAAAAAGTGCTGGGTGAGTATCATTATTTCTACAAAAATTAAAATCGGAATATTAGTTGTATTTCTTACAACGAAAATATTAGAGCATTTATGATATATAGTGGAATACTTTACAAAATCTATTTGACAGTAATTTCAGTGACATCAAACATGGGTCAACCATCGACTAATGCTTCTGCTAATGAAGGGTTTGGCATTGCTCAAAACAGTACAAGTCCCACAAAGCAGGAACTGACAGTCGCCGTATAATATTTTTCAGAAATTCTTCGCGAGCAAAGTATCATTAGTGATACAGTTCATGTAGCATGTACAAAGACAGGAAAATTAATGAACTCACAACATGCCGTATATTTAAATCATATTTTAAAACCGTATGTAAAAAAAAAAAAATTTTGTTTGACCCTCGATTCATGGACTGGTCAAGTAGATCCTAGCGTATATAACAAAACATTTCTGAATGCAAATAATGATAGTTTGTGCACTTTGCAAGTCATTCCACCTCACTGCATACCGGTGTGTCAGCCTTGTGATGTTTATTTTTACCGTCAAGTCAAATTATTTATTAAACGTATCCAAAATTCAACTTCATTATTAGAAGAACAAGGGGATTTAAGTAGCCGCAAAGACGCCTTTAAAATACATTCATTAGTTCATCAACAGTTATCCGCGCCAATTTTTTCGTTAGTTAACAAACTCGCGCAGATTTTTTTTAAACATAAGACAGGTTTGTTTTTTTGAAGATGTCATACAAACAGTATGTACGTGCAAAATCCAGTCATTTATAAACTGCTCGTGATGCAGACAAAATTTATGTTTTTCATGCTTTTACGATAAATACCACTCAAATAGTTGTACAGCATATTTATCACCTTAATTGTATTATGTATACATATATATTATTGATATATTCTAGAATGATTTTAGAATAGTCAAAACCGAATGTTATAAAAATGGGCAAAAAAAAAATCGCAAAACTGCATCGGGAATCGAACCCCGGACCGTCAGTTATTACGCTAGTACCATACTAACTGTGCTACGCCGCTTCGATGAAAACCAAGTAAATTTTATACAACTTATACACAATGTACATTTTTAAACATTGTTTATTTACAAAACAAATGTGTAAGTATCTTTTAGGAGGCAATTTTAAACACCTCTACAAAATTTCGGCGCGATCGAAAAATTTTGATTTTTGACCTCGATTTTTTCAAAAATGGGGGAGTGTTGCCACTTTTGGCAAAACACGTGTCCAATATTTTCGGCTAAAGAAGTTCTGTGCAAAATTTGAACAAAATCGGTGACCCACAACCCTGGTCCTCCCCTTGTAAGAAGAATATAGGGACAGATGCAATATTTTCCATCTGAACAGTTATTAATAATAATAATAATAATAATAATTTATTAACGGCATAACCGCCTGTGATATTAGTACGACTTACTTGTCAAGCTTTTATGAAATGCGTATATCGCAAAATAGAAATTAAATATATAAAAGTATGTATATATGTGAACAGAAATTTTCCCTGTTTTGATTGCGTATCACGATTTGACGCTTATCAAGCATTAGGTGTACGACATCAATATCACAGAACGGGCTAAGTAGAATGTACGAACCGTATCCCCGGCCAGTCGTAAAGGGCGACTAAAAGGGTCTTAGTCCGGGATTAATTATCTTCGGATTAATTACTCGATTCTGGGCTGTACGCCAACACCACGTAAGTCTTCGCGCCCGCCGACGAGGATCAAGAATAATCCTCCGTTATTTCAGGTTCAATTAATTTCCGAATGCCGCCGAACGATTAATCGGCCGCTCTATAATTAGAATCTCGGGCCCCGCAAGGAGTATCAGGAATATCAGGAATATCAGGAATATCATGAACATCTTCCGCTGATCCGCAATTTCATTCGACGATAATTCCCGCCGATTTTCGATCCGTGCCTGTGCGCATTCTCAAGGATTCTCGAAATCCAGCCGGATCGACTTCAATAATTTCCCGAATTACGGAAGGATCCGCCTATTGAATTTCACGACTGACAGTGCCGGTCGTTTATTGCCGGCACATTACGAACTGTCACGAGCGTTTAATCGCTTTAGGCTGTTCCCGTATCGTTCAACGTGGCGATAGACGGCTGTACAGGGCATGAGCAACTTTTGATGAGTGAGAATCTGATATATTATATGAATTAACAGTTATAACGGCCAAGCGTGCACTAAATACTAAATAGTACGATAAATATGTTTTTTTTTCTTCTATAATCACGCTGCTGCATATTGCAACATTCGACTAACAAACTTGATGGAAATACACGATATAATTGAATCATACTGTTCAGATTATCATATTTGTTCAGAATGTTTCAGAAATTTTCTTTCGTAACACAAATATTAAAGCAACTGCCAAGTTCGATATTTCCAGGGTTACCGACGTTCGCGGAATAAAATAATGAATTCTGAGCATTCGATTTAACAGACGCGTCTCTTAAGAATTCGTTCGTCGGCCAAGTCACCCACGATTTGGCTCGTTCCTCCATTATTTACTTTTCCGTTCGTCGGACGTTCGTATCGCGATCGGCCGACTTTGGCGAACTCCTCCCAATTTTCTCGAGTCAGCCGCAGGCGCGACTGATGTAAAACGAGCCGCCCTTTTTGTCATCTGAGCGTGACGCGACGATGATAGAGAAAACGGGGAAAAAAGAGTGGCGCAGAGGGAGATGGGGGGGGGAGCGGGTTTGTTAGAAAAAGATTGGAACGAGAGATTGACGGATGGACGAAGTGAGGCTGGAAGCAGAAAGAAAGATAAGCAGCTAGGGTACTGGTACTGAAAGTACTAAAGATAGAAAGGCAGGAAGAGTTGAAGGACGAAAGTAAGGGAAAAGAAAGGGGTAGTTTAGCCAGGGGATAGGGAGAAAAAGATTTCCGGTAGAGGATAAGTTTGTAATATACCGGTGGTAAAGCACTCGCTTTCACGTAAATACAGTACATTACAGAGAAAGTATAATATTAAGTTTTTGGCGGATTCGGTGAGTGTTGTACTTTTAACTATTATATTTCAACGTTGTTTAACAGAAAACACTGACCGAATCCGCCAAAAACTTAATATTACAGTTTCTTTGTAATGTACTGTATTTAATTTTTTGGCTGACGGTCTACAACCGTTTGTTGCAACCTGATTTTACATTAGAAAGAAAGTAGACAATTGCAAAACAGAAGAAAAAAAAGGAAAATACAGGTATCTATGATGAAATAGAGGGTAGGGACGACACTTTCATCGCATTGACTTAGGGCAATTACATGATCAGATACACGTGTGGACACGTCTGCTTACTGATACGAGAGTCCACGTGCGATTCTCTCGGGATTAGGTGTGGTCAGATGAAAGCGGCGCGGTGAAACCGGCTTAGCCATTGGACAGAAAGAAATTTTACGAAATGCAAGCAGGGCCGGAAAAAAAGTGGGAAACGCTAGGAATGCTCGTGAATTAATTAGAGGTACCCGCTAATTAAGGCGTGCGGTTTCGCAAACATAGGGAACGGGATCGATAGGAGCAACGCGGGTCGTAATGATTCCCGTGCGAAAATAGGATAATTAGAGAAAAAATGGAGAAAATCAATGCCGATCCAGACGCACCTACGGACGGGCTTGAAAATTGTACAACTTTATTCGGGTGGGCCCATCTTCTCGATCCAATTACGGTTCGTCATGAACCGCCGATGAATAGGAAACATTTTAAGTGCCATGATATTGCAAGTAACATATTTTTCTAATTCTGAAATGTATACTGTGAGATAGTAGTTCCAATCATTTTGACTTCGTCCTGCTACTATTAGAAACGACTGAATACTAACAATTGTTCAAATACTGGTACAAAAAGATTGTATAAGCCTGACTAATAACAATTATTTCCATCTACCAATAATAAATACAAAAATAGGGTATATAACATTTTAATAGCGCCAGCCCAGCAACTGTCAACATATCTCTCCAAAACTCTAAAAACAAGAAATACCTTTCGCTTCCACTCCAGCCACTGACCGCCAAAAAACATTTGGCTCCCAGAACAAAGAAAATCAAAAGAATCAAACTCACAACAGTGTGAGCCGGCAAACCAAAAATTTCCGATATCGAGCAGAACCGTACCAAGCGAAAAAGCGAAGACTCGATATAATTCGCTGACCTCGCATGGAAATAAACCGTAACCGTAAAAGCTTAGACGTGCGTACGGTGCGGGCAGTTTCTCAGCCACCCCCTTAAACCCCACCCTCCCACGGCGAGCACCCTCGCCGCGAATTATGTCAGCGTTTCGCACAGCCGCGTGTCAGGCTGACCGCAATAAAACGTGGAAGAACACTCCTAATGTTTACAGAGGCCTATCCGATGCGCGCCTACGCCGATCGATATATACACAACGGCTGCCATTTCTGGGTTAGGTAACGCTGCACTCGCGTTTACCTGCGAGCGGCAATCTCTAAATATGTCCGGTACGGCGTGTCTGTGTACAGTGCGTCAGTGTGTGTTCCACACACATTCGTTGCGAGGAGTCACTCTTCGAATCCTCGAAGCGGGCCGCGCTTCCGATCGACTTTGCCGCGATGGAAATTTCTGAAAGGGGGGCGGCAGTAGTTTGCGGCGCAGATCGCGTTGTGAAATTGACGGGGTGGGAAGGATGTGCGGTCTGTTGTTACGCTAAGGGCTGTAGACAGTTATTTTTGAACGGGCGGAAGGGTTGAGCGATGGCCAAATTGCGTTGAATGGGGGTGTTGAGGTGAATTTTTCTGAGGGGTGATTCTAGCGTCGTTCGCGTCAAGAAAGGAAGCGGAGGGTATGGGGAAAATTTTGGGAAAATGGGTCAGAGAATATTGGACTTTGCAGCACACGGGATAAAGTATGTTTTTATTAGGAGTCAAGTGAATAAGAGGCAGAGACTTGAAAATGGATTTTTGTAGAATTTACGTTGAGAGATCTGAATGCGGGATGTAACGGGATGGGAAGGAAGAAAGGTCTACACGGACACGCAAAATCTTCAACTCAACTGCAGACGAACGTCTTTCCTACTTAATCATTCAAAAGGGTCGCCCGGACGTTCCTTGGGGGAAATCAAATTGGCGGCTTCTGTGGTCGAAATTTCGCAGGTCACCCGGTATGTTCGGCACGTACGCCCCGGCGCCGTGCATGCGCAATAAACCGAGAGTGCGATAGACTGAAATTTATTTGTAACGTGCGCCGCCGGTCGCCCTAAACGCGGCCGACGGTCAAACTCGAGTAGGCCGCGATAAATTAAATTTGCATCTTTGAATGCACCCGGCCGGTGGGAAATTGCGAGTCGACATGTGCACCCCCAGGCCAAAGGCCTATCGGCCTAATGCCATCTCTTATACCGCCGCTGCCACTGCCGTTCCGCAACGTTCGCTCAGTTCTACGGTAGACCCTCCGTATAACACGGTTCGTATGTCATACTTCGCAGGGAACCGCGCTGTACGAGACCTTCTACAATGCGATTGTCTCAAGAAAACTTTCCAGTGATTATTCTCAGCTCAAACTTTCATGTTTCAAGAGTAAAGATTGGTTTTGTAAAGAATATAGTATGAAATTCAATTTTTAATGCTAAGTTTTATACGGTATATGTGAACACGTGCAGATAGAACAATTAATGTAAAGGAATGACCTACTAAAGTTAGTATTGGATACAATAATTTTTTGTTGAAATAAGTGAAAGGTACTAGATTTAAAAACAATTTAATTTGGATTGAGATCGATCGACATCCCCTATAACAGAAAGGTAAAATTCTTTCACCGACAAAGTTAAAAGTGAGCGCGAACGTAATTATGTTTGAATGCAGAATTAAGTGGTAGGGAAAGAAGAGGAGGATAGTTTGTCCGAAGATCGGTTTTAACCTGAGTCGTTAATACGAAGACAATGGCGAGGGCACTAGACACGCCAGACTGCCAGCCGGAGTAATTAGAACGATTGAAAATAATGATTACCCGATCCGCGACATTTCGCGTTTTAATTGCCCGCTCCCGAGCGTTCATTTAGCGCACGTCGCAAAAATAACATGAAAAAAAGAGTAGGAGCTCCGCCGATTGAACACGAACTGTTCCGACGGAAAAGCTAATGAAAGCTCTCTCTTATTGTTAACTCCCGATGATCGATAATTGGCTCTCGACATCCGGGGCCCTTATTAATCGCCCCATTCGTTCTTCTTCCCGATTTTTCCTTGGGTCTCCTTTAACGAGGAGCCGCCGGAAGAATGGCCGAAGGTAGGAAATTCGGTCCATGTCCCAATTACTAATGTCGCATTTTCGTAAATGACCAGATATTTAGCGATTTTATCTTTAACGTATATCTGCAACTATCATCAATGCTCATGTTAAACTTACCCCACCTTCTTTTTACAATTTTTCTGATTATTTTCTAAAATGATCGGATATTTAGCAATTTTCTCTTTACCGTATATCTGCAACTATCAGCAATGTTGATGTTAAAACTACCCCACTTTCCTATTAGAATTCTTCTGGTTATTTTCTAAAATGATCAGATATTTAGCAATTTTATCTTTACCGTATATCTGCAACTATCATCAATGCTGATGTTAATCCTACCCCAGTTTCTCTGTAAAAAAAAAGTTCAATTATGACGCTAATAATATAAGCCGCAAAATTAGGACAATTTGATGCCCGCAATAAATGCGTCTCTTTGTTCCGGCCCAACTCGCTATTTACGTCCCTATTCTCGAAATTGCCCGGCAAACGTTAATACTCCGCCATTCTCATTCTTCATCTCCATTTTCCCAACGCATCGGGCCGGGCAAAACGCAGCGTTGTCCATTACCGAATGAATAAATAAAGGAGCGAGCGTCAGTCCGCATTTCGGAAATGCGTCTTGCGGCCTGCCGAGGCCATTCGCACCGGAGGCGAGCCGACGATTTTTGCCCCAGAGCGTAATGGAGACATTGAGCTTACAGAGAGGCGCCACGCGATAAAAGCAATGTTCAGCCAACGAAGCCTTACTGCCACCGCCTGCGGCAATTTCTTCCTTCCCCTCACTTCCATTCTCTTACTCCGGGCCTGCGGTATCTTTATCTCGTTCTCTTACGTGATTCTCTCTCTCTCTCTCGCTCTTTCTCTCTCACGTCCCTCTTCCAACACTCGCTTACTCCAGGCCTCCCGTATCTTTATCTCGTTCTCTTATGTGATTCTCAGTTCCTCTCTCTCTCTCTTTCATTCTCTCTCCCGCCTCTTTTCCGACACTCCCTTACGCCAGGCCTGCTGTATCTTTATCTCGTTCTCTTATGTGATTCTCTCTTCCTCTCTCTCTCTCTCTCTTTCTCTCCCGCACACGCACACACACACTCTCTCTCTCTTTCTCTTTCGCTCCCACACACGCACACACAAACTCTGACTCTTACGCTATCTCTCTCTTACCGTTTTCAAGACAAATTGCGTTCCGCCTCCTCTCCCTCCCACTCGTAAAAGGCTTCCGCGCGGCGGCGGGACCATTTCCAGTTGCAGGTCTGTTTACAATATTGTCACGGGGAGAAGCCGTAGGCATTAGTCATGCGGACAGCGGGACGCGTGACACGCGCCCGCTTTAAAAGCGTGTCGCGTCGCCCGATCGGCTCGCCGACGCTTGCCGAGCAGACGCCGATGGGCGCCTTACGAAAATAGTCCGCTCGTTTATTTGTCCAGCCAGCGCCGCGTTAAAGAGCCGACGAGAGAGGAACTTTGTTTCCGTCGCTCTTCTGGTTCGCCGATCGAGAAGCTCGGAGCTTTTTCGCGAAACTTCGACCTACGGATCGTTGCTGGATGAGCTTTCGAACGGAGAACTGGAGTGGGTTATGATCGATCGATGGGGGGGAGGGAGCGGTGGGGCGGTTTGAATGGAAAGGTTTTTGGCCGGGGACGCTTTTACAACCGGATTAAGGACTGTTTGGTAACACGTCGGAACGCAATAAAAGGAACGTAAACGGAGGAACTCTGTGAAGGAGTCGATGGTGGGGGTAAGGTGAATGCTGTATGAATGCTTTCGGTGGGATTGGCTTGATTCTGATGGTTGAAGAACACGTGCTTGGGAATCTTAATTGATGCTGTGGTTACCTTAGGATTTAATCATATAATAATGATGAAATAAGGATAGAAAGAGGCGAAAAAGTATTGGCGTTGAGAAAGAATTACACACTTAAGAATGTTACTAACAATTTGTATTAACTTTGATTATACGTCGGTCTATTCAACATAAATTAATTTAAATTTGTAGGGAAAATTACGAGAAATAATTGACACTTTTTCATTCATGTTCTATATGCCATTCAATAAAGTGTAATTTATATTGAATATTGGTATTGAAATTGTAATGGAATTAAATTTTCATCAACGTGAAAATTAATGGGATGCTATACAGATTCTATATTACTTGTTTGCTGGGCAGGCGCTGGTCCGCATGTTGTCAATGCTGAACGTGTTCTGACGTGTTTACTTTTTCGTTTGTTGTACAGAGAGGAGGACAAGGATCTTTTGCGCATAATCGAAGCACTCTACTGACTAACTGCGTGTTGTGAGATTATTTAGCTCACTTATCTTAAAGTACGCGTCGAAAACTTCAAGAAAATGTATGATTATCATAGGTTTTGATCGTCGGTTCAAAAGTTACAGGCGATTAAAGAAACCGCGAATGTTTTAAGGAGTACGAACGAGGATCACAAAAATCGCAACCCGAGCCTTCTAACTGCAATACTTTCGGAGATATGACCAAAAATATGCTGAAAAACAATAAAAAATCGACTTTTTGTCGCCTGAGCGGCAAATAATGTTTGATGAGCTAAATGTCCGTACATGACACGAAAGAGGGATGAAAACGGTTCACAAAAATAGCAACTGAAGCTTCCTAGGTCAAATATTTTCGGAGATATGACCGAAAATAGCTACAAAAACAATGAAAAATGGACATATGTCGTGCGACCGTGACACAAAGTTGCCCGACTTTAATGTACATTTATGAGCCGAAAAGAGGGTAAATCAGGCTACAGAAAATCGCAATCAAAACGTTCTAGGTGCAATAGTTTTGGAGATATAGTCAAAAATAAGTCGACAAATAAAGAAAATTTAGTCTATCATTCTCGTACTTCGATAGGACGAAACTCATAATGGCTGTTGGCCGAAAAATTTCAATAAATGAAGTCGTCGCTGTCCCTGAAATGAAAGAAAATGTAAACAAGCACTCTGACTACTTATACCCTTGCCCAGACATTCGCCCATACGTTGCCGGCACTAAGCGCGATCAGGCGTGTTTATCATTTCTACTGTGCCTCGCGTCGGACCTGGATCATTCTCGTGGGATCCGAGCACTCTACCGACTAATTTACCAGCTCACCTCGCAGGTAGCAGGATTACCGTGCGTCCACATCCTTACCACACGACTCAACACGCTACCGAAAGCAACATATCAATCAACGCACCATGCCTGAAAGCAATATACATACTCCATCAAATCAATACATTGACTAATTGTAAGCCAAACTCACTCATCCTATTCTACTATCTTAACCCATTACCCGCTGTAATACAAAAATACAAAAATAAAAATTGAAATTTACTGTACATTTAGAAGTCAACAATTTGAAACTGTGTCCCAAAAATGCGACATTGGCGGATAATGGGTTAAAAGCAATCCAACGAAAGATTTTGATCCTTACTCCTTCATACGGGTATTAATCAGCGATCGAGTCAGAGAGCATAGACATGTTCAAGATTTATATGCGATCCGGTACTAAACCAACACTAATCGTTATTTAAACCTCCCAACGGTCAATTCCGCAGCGATAAATCATAACGCCGTAATAGATATCGTGATTGGCCGGTATCGGTTAAAAATCCGCATTGGGTTAATGTGCGCTGATAATTGCGGGCGCCGCGGTAAATAGGCCGACGACGGGAGTAATTAGCGTCGTATCGAGAGTTAGCATAATTCCTCGTTATTCGGCGGGCCCGAGTCGAATAAAATTACGCCGTGTGCGGTCCCGCGAGTTCAGGATAACGTGGGCATTAATTGCGTCGATTTACGTAATCCTGATAGGCTTATTCCTCAGACTGGCTGCTAGATTGCCCCTTATTCCCCTGCGCGTCCGTATGTTCAGATGAGGGATATCGAAATTAGCAAAGAAATTCTCAGATAACAATAAGTCATTTAGACTTGTTTGCACCTATATGTTTTTCTTTATATTTTCCTCGGTACAATGTGAGAAATTGATTTGACGTACACTAAATCACTGGTGCAACCTGTATAAGAATGTGTTGCGAAATCAATATCACCTGAACAAGTGTGCATAAGAGGGATGACAAAATTAGAAAAGAAATTCTAAGATAGCAGTAATACATTTAGAAACGTTTGCACCTTTATGCTTTTTGTCTCCTGAACGGATAAATTAAGTTTGAAACGATTTTTTATATTTTCTTCGATACAATGTGAGAAATTTATTTCACGTACATTAAATCACTGGTGCAACCTGTATAAGAATGTGTTGCGAAATCAATATCACCTGAACAAGTACATTCTATTGCATCAAACACATACGATTTCTTTCTCGCACCTAACACAGTCAGCAAGTCAATACAGTGCTGCTCGATGCACGCTATGTTCGATTGCCATCTCTCTGTATATATCATTAAATATTCTTTACAATGATTAGACGAAGAAATTGCGAGGTATGATTTAGGTGAGTGGTGACCATTGAGCAATTCTACTCTATATGCGGACATACATATTTCACTGGGATGGCTTTGCATCTATCATAGGGCATTAGCATCTGCCACGGGGCGAGAGTCGTGTAAGGCAGTTACACTAATGGCCAAGTAACGGAATTATGTGACCTATAGGGTTACGTATCGCATGCTTGACATTACATCGCCGGCGACTATTGATTCCGCTAACCTTTGAAATCGTTATGAAAAGAAGGAAAACGCCGCTTCCGCGTTGGATTTCGTGCGCGCCGGTATAGGTTTATTATTTCCTCTGTTTATCTAATCTTCGTGTGCCGGGCATTATCTGTAACGAATATCGATTCGGACGCTACCCCATTCGAGCTGTGCCGAAGATAAGATTCGAAAAACAACCCTCTATTGCCACGTGGAAATTTTTATACGGTTTATCTTAGGAATGAGGCTGATTGGAAAGTCAACGGTATTTTGAAATGTGGAGCGCGAGTAATAAGCGAATGTATGTATACTTCGTAGGTATTCAAAATTACAGTAAATTTTGGAGTGTAAATCTTTCTTATAGAGTAATCTTATCTTCAATCTTTATGTGGCCTATGAAACTGAACTGATTCAGATGAACATGCAATAATTTTTCTCATAGTTATTGAAATATACAATTTACTCCTGATATCACTATAATTTCGATTGCATCAATCATGCTTTAGATTCCATAGAATCAACCTAGTCGTCCGAATTTTCAGCCATATAAATCTGTATTTGTTCAGTATAACATACATTTATTCTTTTCGCAATAATGAAATATATGCTCTTTTGCACCAGTAGATCCGAATCATACTCGCCACACCTTCTAAATTACAGCCGACAATTTCAAAACTAGTACTTTCCACCCAGATCATCTCAACATGAAACTTATTCATATTTCTTCAATTTATTCATTATCCTTCAATTGCCAATAATTTCACAGTTACTCAGTTAAGCATTGCCTTCTATTCTCCTCAAAGCAACGAAATATATCCTTTACTCATCGCGTCATATTCTCATTCCCATCAATGACTCTTAGTGCCATTCTCTCCACACGTCCCAAATGGCAGCCGACGATTTCGAAATCAGTACTTTCAACCCAGATCATCTCAACACGAAATTTATTCATATTTCTATTCTCCTGCAAGCTACGAAATATCTCCTTTACTCATCGTGCCATATTCTCATTTCCATCAATGACTCTCGGTGCCATTCTCTCCGCACGTCCCAAATGACAGCCGTCAGTCTCGAAACTATTACATCCCCCCGGGTCGTAACTCACGATTGACGACCCGGCCAGTGATCTTCGGCCGATCCCGAGTTGATCTTTACCGTCCGACCTTACGCTCGGCCGTTGCCGAAGTTATGCGCAGTTCGCCGGCCCGCTTCAAATATAGAAAAGGGGCACTCGGCGTATTCTGCCCGTCACGGGGACAGATGCGACTGACATCTTCGAGGATTCTATAAACGGCGATCCGCCGTCCCACCTCCCCATTCTTCGTGCTCGCTTGTTTGCGCCTATTCTGCGAGCGAATTTAGGCGCAGAGACGGAAAGATGGCGTCGCCAAGGATGTGCTTAGGTCGTTTGATGCATCGAGATGAACCATGAACGACGGTTTATCTCCCTGAACGATCCTGAAGAAAGGAGCAGGGTCGGACAGAGTAAAGAATGAAGAGCAAGGAAACGGAGTCAGGGAGTAGCAAAGTGAATTAAGGGACTCGCGGCTAAAAAATTGAGCGCGTCTCAGGAATGGAAGGAAGGAGTGGGGGGAGGGGGGGGGGGTACTCTGGAGCGAGACGCATTTCTTATCTCAAAGCACTTTCCGCGGGGCGCGATCTGAATTTCGTTCGGGAAGTTTGTCTTGCGGTGTGAGGACGTGCTAGGTTCGCGTAGGTTGCACCAGAATTGTTTCAGCCCTTTCGTTGGGTCGCGATGGTTCGTGAGAAGGAGCATTTTGTCGGTGAACATGCTTCTCATTCCGTTGAATACGTTCAACGTGTGCAGCTTTCGTGCAAGATGAAGTATAATGACAGCAGAGGATATAATGTACGGTTATTGTGTACGTTCTAGAAAAAATGGGATATAAATATTTTGTAAATGTATTTTCTGTTCAGTATGTTGGACACGTGGTAAATGATATTGATTTTGAATAAATGAGCGTGGAGTCGGATCTTTAAAGGGAAAAAATTAACAATGCACGACTACTGTCCTTTTATCGCTACTGAGGCGCGTAGGAAAACAATTTTCTTCGTAATACATTTCATTATATCTACTGCTGCGTTACGTAAGAGGAAGCCGAGCATATGTAACAGTTTCAGTTTTACATCTCAGGTCACGTATTCGCATTTTTCTGCAGCAAATCTTTGTAAAGCGTTCGTTTATAGAACTGATTCCTTTCTTCTCGTCATAAATATTTCAATGTACGCACGGGTAATTATGAATACATCCATATGAAAAACATGAATGTAGGTCTTTAATTAAATTATTCGCCTTGTTGCCTGTTGTGACGAAATAAGGTATTGAAATCGTTTCTATTTGATTTTGACGAAAGCCACTGCCATTTTTATTTTAAACCGATATCGAGACACGTGATTTCCATTTTCCTCGATAATGTTCCTGTGTTCTAAATTTTGCCATCTGTGAACTGCCACTTCCATTTCTTTCGCGAACACTCGCTTACATAATTCACCGTAGCTTGCAACGAAAATACATTCGACGCTGACAAACGAGCGGACAGGTTCCTCAATGCTTATCGAGTGTCGTATCCCGTTTGCATGTCAGAAGTATCGCCAGTCTTGCCAAAAATCCGAGTTCGCCAAGAACTGACTTGTCGATCTCGCGTCGATTTTTAGCCTAAAATCTGGCACGCTACTTAAAGATTCCGTTCGTCCAGATAATTTCAGACTTTCCAACGAAATGCTATTTAATGCTGATCTCACTGACAAGGTAGTAGTTTACGAAGGTTTATGAATAAAATGTATAATCATAGTCATCTGTATAATGCATGTCATAGAAGAATTCTTTCATTAAATTAAGACAGCATTATTGCTGAAAGTGATCATCTCTTAAAGCATTTAATTATGTTCACATTTCTGCAAGTAATTGTATAAAATTCAAAGTATACACCAATTAAAAATCATATTATCAAATTTTATTGTAATAGTGTAAATTTTCATTACTGTCGGTGACTTCCACCGCTTTCAAAGTTAACATTATAATCAATCCATTCCCTAAGTCAAATACATTGAATGCAAATTGCTTTATAATCAAAAATAGATTTTCCTCTGCCCCGATTAACTCGAAAAACTTAGTTATCCTTTCGAAAACGAATACTCGTACAAGATAGAGACGTTTCTACCGGTCGCACGTACTGATCTGGTTCTCGATCGGGAAAGCTTAGCGGATATCGGCTTACCAATAAGCGAATGGCAGGAACGATGCCTCGGCATTCGGGTATCGACTTCCAAAAGGTTAGCGCGCGGGCGTGTAAAGCATATTCGAATATTCTCCACCGGCCGTTGTATGCCGAGTGCGCGCGGCGGCATAATGCCCCTCGTATTTCTACTCCGATGATGATGCGAACGGTGCACATCCGGCTGCGTTTCGCTCACCGAGACTTCCCCTTTCGGGATTCCCGTTTCCCACTCGCTGGGGACCGGCAAAATTTCACGCCAGGCCCCCGGCACTTCTGTAAGCTCGATTACGCGAATCACAATTCCGTGTCCCTATATCGAATTATTTCTGCTGATTTTTAGCAAGTCCGTATTGCGATGTTGAGAATATTGGATTTTTCTGTGTAATCATGAATAGGCAAATAATTATTCTGTATCTAATACATACTTTCTAATACATACTTCTGTACAATTAACAGCTGAAGAGGACCAAATAAAGTGGTCGAAACGTACAATTATATTTCATTTCAACGTTCCTATTAACGGTCCTACCATCGCCGACATACGTTACACATTATTCCGTATCTCTGCATTAAATTCTTTGCATTTGCCGATTTTTAGCAAGTGTGTATTATAATGTTGAACATTTTTTATTTTTCTCTGCAAGCACGAACATGTGAATTTCTCTGGCTGTGCTTTGAATTTTTTATTTATCGCGATTTTTGTGAATTTTATATTGTGATATCGTTGAGAATTATATAATGCATTTCCTTGTTAGCTCGAATGCGCGAATTACATTTCTGTGTCTGTGCAGCAAAGTTTTAATTCACTTTTATCTATTTGGACTTTGCATTGCGATATTGTTGAAAGTTCTGCAATTTCTTAGTTAGTAAGCCTGAATTTAGGGATCATAATTATACATTTCGCTATGCTATTCTTGGTTTTTGCTGACATTTATGAATTTTATACTACTGTGATATTGAAGGGACCGAATGACATGAATCAATACTCACAAATTTTGTTGTAATTATAATCAGATTTTCACTTGCTTATCTTTTCCAACATTTCTATCGTTCTTAATTGCCTTTAATCGTGTCGTACTCTGTCGAACTCATTCATTATTTTACCATGTTCACACTTATACGTTTGATATTATTGGTACATCTACCGGCGTGACAGAACAAACTTCTTTTTCATAGAAATATAGTTCTGCTTTTCCAAACAACTATGTAGCGACCATTTCAAATTACTCCATGTTACGACAGACAGTGTCATAGTTCATTATCGTACCTCCTACATATGTATGTTCCACACTTTTTCGATGGATTCACTTATGTACCTTAACACTGTCCGTGGATTTAACGGTGCGCCAACTGAAAGGTTTTTTTCTTTAAATTACTATGTAGCGGCTTGTCGGTTCCCGGATAGATTGTTTCAACGATCGCGTCTTATAATCTATTCCGCGGCCTTGCTGCCCACATCTTGCCGCGCGCCGTCAGTGATAAATAAGTAATCAGCACCGGGAGGCCTGTAATACGAAACCTACATTTACTCTTGTAACTTGCATTCTATTTATACATATCGATGCAGCGGGAAAGAGCGGCGTACGAGTAATCGGACGACTCGTTTTCCTGAATTTACGTCCCGGTTTGCGTCAGAGTCCGCGAAAAGGGACTACATATTTGACGAGCGACCGAGAATAAGCGAAGTGTCGAATACGTACACCGAGCTACTAATAACTTAAACTGTACGCGACTGAATGGAGCCGCGATGTACTTGCACTTCTATAAAGGTTCTGCTGTTTTATACGACGAGTGACTTGTCTTTCCATTGTCGATTTCTGGTATTAGCTTGACTTGTTTAGCCGTAGCAATTGGTATCGATTACTACTGCTACACTGTTCAAGTTTTGTTGGCATTTGTATTATACATCATGTTGATTCAAACCATTAATTTATTAACAGATGAAAGGGAGGGGGTGAAATGCATTTACTACATTCATGATCAATCAGTTATATAGGATCAGGCCAGAAATAGATTGGAATTTTTATAAAAATTAAATTTGTTTTATATCAGTCGATAGAAGATTATTTATCTGGAATATTGACATTGATGATTTAATGGGAAAAAAATGCTGTTCACCTTGACTATGCATAAAATATTTCGTAGGCTCTACACTACTTGGATGACTGTTATGCACTTGTGCGTATCTTGTCAATACTGAGCGTGTTCTGACGTGTTTACCTTTTCGACTACTGTACTCGAGATCGAATCTGTTCGCATATGAGCCAAGTGACTCTACTGACTAACTCACCGATTTAGAGTGTACACATTCGTACCGCTTCATTCTTACTCGGCTATGCCAACACGGTTTATTCATTTCTACGTTCTTTTACATATACCAATGATTCTTTCAGCGTAATTTTAAACTATTTTACGTTACCTTCCATTACTTTACATCGATTTACTTTACTGTACCACTTTATTTTAGATAATTTGGAGGAATATTAGTCGATAAGAGCGCATTTTGGCTGCGGTTTGACGTCTGCCTTATTGGTTTATCTTTATAATATGACATTAGGCGACTAACGGAGGGTCTTTTGGTGCCTTTTGCCCCTATTCAATCGTGATGAAACGGACAGAACAATACTCACACTCCCTATCCATTAACCCCTTAACGTACGGTTTCTTTGAAATAAACCGGCCAAGAAAAAATCAATTTTTTTATTATGTAAATAGAACATTGTCTTGGCAAAGACATAAAAAAATACAAAATTAATCAAAATTTTTATGTTAATTTTAGCAGCATCAAGTACAACGCCGCTCGAATATACTCGAGCGTGCATGTTAAAGCGTTAAAAATCGCCCAGTCCCAAACACGAACCCTCGAAGAATTAAGTTTTCCCTCCCCCTGAGCTCACTGATTTCAAACGTTCTAACGAGAAGTGTCACATTTCTGTTGCAGGACATGGCAACGTGACGTGGCCGAGTGCTAGGGGCGCAGGATGAACTCAAACGGGAACGCGGGTTCGCAGGAGGGCGGTAACGGCGGCGATTACGGGAGCAACGAGGAGACGGCGGCGCTTCTGAGCAGGGCGCCGCCACCGCCGGTGGTGGTTGCCGCGGCGTCTCAGGGCAAGCCGGTTTTGACCCGACAGGATCGCGCGACCTTTCTCGTGGCGTCGCCACAACTGTCCGTGTCGGGACTCGGCGGCTCCGAGGAGAGCGGCACCACTGAGGATCCTGCCACGAGGTCCGTGCCCGATATCGAGCTCCACTGCCGTCTGGATGGCGAACAGCAGCAGCAACAACAGCCACAGCAACAGCAGCAGCAGCAACAGCAGCAACAGCAGCAGCAGCAGGTGCAAGTGCAACCGCCGGTTACGGTGGCTGCTGTTTATAGGTCGAGGCAGGCTTCGTACCAGTACAGATGTCGCTGCGATCGGAGGGACTCGTTGGCACCTTCGTCGGCGCTCCATCTGGCCAGGAGTGTGTCCAGGTGAGGGGAGGGTGGATTTTTGGGGTGGATGTAGAAGTACTGGTGATAGAAGTAGCTATTCTATACTCAGTTTTTCTTACTATCGTCTGCTTTTATCCAAGCTTTATTTAGTATATCGCAACAGTTCAATCGAGAGGAGGGTGGATTTTTGAAGTGGAAGTAGAAGTACTGATGATGAAACTAGGTATTCTATACTCAGTTTTTTTTACTATCGTCTGCTTTTATCCAAGCTTTATTTAGTATACCGCAACAGTTCAATTGAGAGGAGGGTGGATTTTTGAGGTGGATGTAGAAGTACTGGTGATAGAAGTAGCTATTCTATACTCAGTTTTCTTACTATCGTCTGCTTTTATCCAAGCTTCATTTAGTATATCGCAACAGTTCAATTGAGAGGAGGGTGGATTTTTGAAGTGGAAGTAGAAGTACTGATGATGAAACTAGGTATTCTATACTCAGTTTTTTTTACTATCGTCTGCTTTTATCCAAGCTTTATTTAGTATACCGCAACAGTTCAATTGAGAGGAGGGTGGATTTTTGAGGTGGAAGTAGAAGTACTGATGATGAAACTACGTCTTCTATACTCAGTTTTTTTTACTATCGTCTGCTTTTATCCAAGCTTTATTTATACCGCACCAGTTCAATTGAGAGGAGGGTGGATTTTTGAGGTGGATGTAGAAGTACTGGCGATGAAACTAGCTATTCTATACTCAGTTTTTCTTACTGTCGTCTGCTTTTATCCAAGCTTTATTTAGTATACCGCAACAGTTCAATTGAGAGGAGAGTGGATTTTTGGGGATTAGGTGGAAGTACTGCCGATGAAACTAGCTATTTTATACTCAGTTGTGTTATTATCGTCTGCTTTTATCCAAGCTTTATTATACCACAACAGTTCAATTTGTTGGTCTATTGCAGGAAGGGGTGGTATTGTATTCTTGCGGTACTGTAACGAGGGTTAACCCCATATCCGCCAATGTCCCATTTTTGGGACAAATTTTCAAATTGTTTTCTTTTAATAACTGCAACATCTAAATATACAGCTAATTTGTTTTATTTTCTTTTATTTTTTTAATTGTGGCGGGTAACGGGTTAAAGCGGAGGACAGTAGGTAAACCCAGAATTTCAGGTGTAATGATTTACCGCGACAGTAACTTGAATTTACCTATATTACTGTATAACAGCAATATCTCTGATATCAGTGACGTCACTGTACTCCGACCGCAATCGTACTACCCCAGTACACTGCATCTAACCAACGGTACCGAATTCAATTCCCGCCCATCTCACGTCAGGAGCCGTAGAGAGTTCTACGGCATAGCAAAGTTGATATAAATCCCGGAAAATACGTTGGCCGTCATTTAGGTTCGCGCGCGGTACGAATGTTGATGGACTGCTTGTGTTTCCGATGCGAACCGAAAGACGACCGGTCCCGTAATTCACGGAGTTTGTCAGCGCACCTGTTACGCATAAATAGCGAACGGTAGCAATGAAACGGTAGCAATGAAACGGCCCGTACGATCGTTCCCTTTGCAGCGGAGGCCAGCTTCGTACCTATTTAGTCGTCAATGATTTACCGCGGAGTCATGATTTATTCCGAGCCCGCGCTACGCCGGAATGGATTTCCGTTCGGCCGGCTTTTGTTCCCATTCCTTTCGCGGGAAAGTGAGCGCGCGCGGGCTCCTGCAAATTGAAAATCTGCAAGGAAACGGACGGGCTGCGGACAATCGATCAAAGCCGGCGTTATCCGCCGCAATCTCTTCGTAACACTTATCGGCCAGCCTCGGCGAGCAAGCGTTTTCGTACGAATGTCGGCGAAAGTTTTCCTCCGATTCGATCGGAGTTTTACGGAACGGGGACGACGCGAATTCCAGCCTGGAACTAATTCGAAGAGACGCGTAGGAAGTTTTATGGGGAGGCTGTCGTCGGGAGTAAGTTGCGAAAGAATGAGCTTCGAAAACGGCGCGTCGAAGGTTGCGTTCCTAGGTTGTTTCAAGTTGTACGGAGATGGATATAAACTTCGCAGTAATCGTAGTATTGCGTCAAGATTTGCTCATAAAAATTGTATGGATTTCAGCCTAGGTTAGGAACTAATTCGATGGGGAGTCTGTTGTCGAGCGTAGGTTCCGAAAAAATGACCTTCTAAAACGCGTGTCGAAGGTTACGTTTCTAGCTTGCTTCAAGTTTCGTGTAATTGTCAACTAAAAAATGAGTACAAGTTGTACGGAGATGGATATTATAAACTTGACAGTAATCGTAGTATTGCGTCAAGATTTTCTCATAAAAATTGTATGAATTTCAGTCTAGTTTAGGAACTAATTCGACGGGGAGTCTGTCGTCGAGAGTAAGTTGCGAAAGAATGACCTTCGAAATATGGTGTCGAAGGTTACGTTTCTAGCTTGCTTCAAGTTTCGTGTAATTATTAACTAGCAAATGAGTGCAAGTTGTACGGAGATAGACACAAACTTGAGAGTTATCGTAAAGTATTGCCTCCATCGTAAAGTATTGAGCAAACGTCCGAATTTCTCCCAAATATCAAATTTAGAACTTGCAAACTGTTCGTTACAAGTATCAGCCTTTCAAGCTTCTCGATGGTAAAAACCCATTATTTACCGTAACCTTCGATAAAAATCTTTTATCCCAGAAGATTTGAAGGGACTCCACATTCTGCTCGAACTCGATCGCGACCCTCCTGCGCCCCAAAAAAAACTTGGAAATTGTCCACTCGAGGAAGAATTGCTCCGCAGGCGGAATCGGGCAGAGAAATGGCGGGCCATCATCTTCCTCATCTTCCTCATCCTCCCCCACTAGCTTAATCTTGACGATAGTTCTGGGCATCTGGCCGCCTCCCTGCCCATCTTTCTCTATTTCTAACCCATCCGAGTCTAAAGCGGCATTCCTCAGGCCTCGGTCGTTCATGGCGAACTTCCGCTCGCGTAATGACCGCCTCTTCAGCATCCTTATGAGGTCAGAGGTCGAGATGGCCGGACCGACCTTCCGGAACGAGCCACGTACCCTACCGACACCGCGTTCTTCTCCCGCAATTTTTTCGAGAGTACTAAAACACCGCAGGCTCGGTAAACAGAGGGAATGTAAACTGGAGGGTCGAATTATCGAAATTGAAACTGCCGGCCGACGAAAGTGTCCGCGTGAACGGAGAATGACCTCTGCTCGGCGAGGCGATCGCAATTTTGCGGATTCGGTAGCAATTTTGGGGCTGTCGGATAAATTGGGATCGTTCGCGGGAAGCTTTTTCGTAACGCGAAGCGCGAACGAATCGATGCGGGAAATCCTGCGGTACTTCTTGGTATTTCCGTTTTATAATCAGTCCCAACTAAGTTCGTCCTATTTAAACAGTTTTTAGTATACAATGCATGTAACGTTCTTACGCAGCTCACTGCAATGAATAAGTCTGAAAGATTCAGCGTAGCTTCTATTTCCAATTTCCAAAGTGTTTCATATTGCGAACACCTGTACTGCATTTCGATTTTCGAACTTACCCCTACATCCTAGCCACCTCCAATTATTTGCCAATTTCTCCCACGAACTCTCACGATTTCCGAATTCGGAACGTCCGGCGCCTAAAAATATTCGAATCGAACAGAAGCGACGTGATCAAAGTCCCGCAAATGTACAAAAAAAAAAAGGGGGGCTGGGAGCGTGTCCTTTTAGCATGAAAGTGCCGGGCGGGAAACACGTGCTAGCCGAATACGCAGCATAAATCCATCAAGAGATTGCATGAAAGAGAAACCTGCGGTTTGAAAGCGTCCGCGTGTTATCGTCCGCCACCCACACACTGACAACTTCGAGGCCGCCGTTCGTGAAACTCCTACGCTGTTTGAACTCTCAAATTGGATTATACAATGTCGCCCGCCCGATAGGATCGACTCTCGAGATGGACGACTTTCCTTGCGACTCGCAAGGGACAGTTGATCGAATAGTGCTACTTGGGAAATTTTCAGATCGATTTATTAATGGATGGATTTTGGCGGTAATCGATGGATGTGCTTGTAACTTTGCATCTTTCGTGTAAGAACGTTATTTTTGAGTGAGAATATATTTCATATGACGATGAAACAGTATAAATTATTTTTGAGAATAAATTCTGCATCCCTTGCATGTAGGTTCGAAAAATTATTACAGGTAAGTATATATATCCATTACAGGTATTTGGGTGTTCGGTTTCAAAAACAGCATCATTGTTGATACATATGAATAAAGAACTCGATATAATGTTTATTGGATTAAAGATTATCAGTTTACGATTTTAATCAGAAAAATGAATCTTCTAAAGCTATACCCTGATGTTTGCAGGAACTGTACCTGTTCGCAAATATGAAATACCACATTAATCAAAGCAGCCGTACAAAGTTGATCATTAATAAGCCAGAATCGTGCGCGGAACTTCAATAACACTCCATTCGCCATAAAACTTGATCACGTCCATTCACCGGCGAAGAATAAAGAGCGGTCGACGAAAGAAAATAAGTCGACGAAATAAATCTAATTTCCGGCTGCATTGAGCCGGCGGAATAATGGAAACGGCGAACAACAAAGGGACTGCCGCGAAAGATCGTCGGGTCTTTTCTGACCGGGAGTGGAGTAGAATTATGCGACCGCGGGCTGAATTTATCATTCACGCGAGTCCGGCAACTTTCGACGAAGCCGATTTCTGAAGAGTCTTGCCGCGTTTCCGGGAAATCGTGTTACTTCCGGTTCCATCGATTCTTCCCGGAAGTTCGGGGGTGTGCAAAGTTGCATTGGGGAAGTTGTAAATGAGACGATTACGCGTGTTAAGTAGCTGGCAACGGAATACGGCGAAACGTTTGCGAACTATTATGAACAGGCCGCCATCTTTGTATGCATGTTGCAGGAACAGGAAGGGCATCCACGAGAATTACGTTGGAAAGTTGGAAATAAGATTAGGGGAGCTCAAGTAGCATGATATTCGACGAAACGTTTGCGAAACTATTATAAGGGGATGTCTTTAAGTATTAGTACGGGAAAACACATGTACGCCTTTGTGGAAAGGGCTTGTCTGTGTTGAGAATATACAGAGGCAGAAAGGACTGAATTGATACAAAGAATTCAACAGAAACGTATTTTGCTAATACGAAACGTCTCCTTTCTACTTTTCTACATCACTCCTGGTGTCTGATTGAGAAAATCTTTCACCACTTACAAATGTCTATTAAAGTCCTGTATTATAAGACGTTACTAATTACTAAATAAATAAAATATGTGACCGAACTGTAACTTTTCAATTCAACGTGAATGTTATAAACGTAAAAATATATTAACAGAACCAAATCGTCCTGGTTAAATATTTTTCAAAAAGAGAAGATGAAAGATTTTCCGATTTTTCCCTTGCAGTTCATGTGTGCCATTGCCACTCACGCGTGTGAGATTACTCATGTATGCTCTCTTAGGGCTCTAATTCAAACAATTCCCAAAGCGTAATTTGCACGGAACGTTCAATACCCTCCGCTTTGGCCGCCCATAGGAGTCTCGCAACAGGAACTTAGAATAGGCCAATGACAGATGGTTCGGATGAAATAGCAACTGTTACACCCCCTAAAAAAACTGTCTCTATCGCCTCTCGTCCAACGGACTCCCGAGTAATACTTCCCTGCCACATTTAGTAGATTACTTTTTCCATTTGCCAAATGTAGCCCCAGCCCACCTTCGAAAACGTCAGATGCACCCATGCCGAATTCGAAACTTTGCGAACTCAGCCCCGAAATTTCTCGACTCTTATTACTCCATCTTATCCCGTCGCGAACTTATCGGAAATATTAGATTTCCATGAAAGTCGGACAAAAATTCTGTCGGAGCGGACGTGCGTTTCGGTTCAGGTATGCACTTGACATTTTCTTTTCCTTTTTCCCCTCCATGTCCGGCTTGTCAAGTTCACGTCGGCTCCTTCTGTCCTCGGCCTCGCGTATTTCAGCCACATTTAAGTCCGAGTCTCCGGTGACCCGGCGATACATACTGAATGCAACCTTGCATTAAAGATAGCCACGTGCGGATTAGCAGCGACGCCTGCGGTTTCCGAGCAGGTCTGCGGACCTCAAAGTTCTGGTCCACGCACCTGGGACATCTATATGCAGCTGGCTGCTCGAAAGAAGGAAGTTCGAACGGCGCGAGATACGCTGATAGGAAAAAGTTTCTTGTTTGCCGGCAAACCGAATCGTATCTCTCTATTTGTCCGTTAACGGATTCTAAGTCGTGTAAGATGGTATATATATGGACTGAATGATAAGGTTCCAGGTGAAAGTTGGCTGGGTTACATTGAGTTTCGCGATAGTTATAGATACGTACGTTTCGGTTAAATTATGAATTTCGTTTTGCAACTAATTGGATTGAGGACAGAGTTTAAGGAGACGCGATTAAAGGCAAAGAAATAGTTTCATTGTTTCGTTTGTACGCTCCGAATACTTCTTGGCCGATGGTAGCATTATGTTAATTCAGTGGAATGTTTGGAATGTTGCTTAAATAGTACTGCCATAATCTTTTTGACTCGGAATAGAAAAACAGCGTTACACTAGAAGGAACGGACAGTATTTATCTTTTTGCATAATAATTTCATGTTGAAAGCATAAATCGATAATCTCCAATCAAATTTATGTTACAACTTCATTATATATGCCACTTTAAAATGTGTTTAAACTCTTAAAGAACATTCAAGAAACGCACATACTCATTTATTGTTGCCAAAAAAAAAATTCCCCAAATAATAAAACCAGTATTCCAGCAACTCTCCCCTACACTGCATACTGTCTCTCCCCCGCACTTTCCGCACACCGAATACGCTGTGTTTCGTCATCGGGTCAGTTCTTCAACTGTAGGCCTGGCACGTGCGGCACTCTTCGGGGCTCGTAAAGCGGTCAGGCCAACTGAACACTCGAGCGAATGCCAACGCGAGCACGCTGCGTCTTTCGGATTTACGCCCGCTTTAATTTAACGCGCCTTGCCTCGATGGCTCGGTTATTAAAGCCGGACGACTGCTTGCGAAGCGGTAAATTCGCTATGGGAACGCAATCGTTCGCCTTTTTAAAAAAGTTCTCCGCCCGCTGCAACTTTCATCGGCGCGAAAGTGCAGCGCTCGTACGTAATTGTTGGCCGATCGAAAATTCGATGAGTCGATGAGATTTTGGCGACAATCGATGGATGTGTTTGTAACTTTGCATCTTTGGTGTAGGAACGTTATTTTTTAGTAAGAATAGATTTCATATGACGATGAAGTAGCATAAATTACTTTTGAAAATAAAACCTGCATCCCTTGCATGTAGGTTCGAAAGATTATTATAGGTATATATATCCATTACAGGTATTTGGGTGTTCGGTTTCAAAAATTGCATCATTGTTGATACATATGAATAAAGAAGTCGATATAGTGTTTATTGGATTAAAGATTATCATTTTACGATTTTAATCAGAAAAATAAATCTTCTAAAACTATACTCCGATTTTTTGCAGGGACTGTACCTGTTCGCAAATATCAAATACCACATTAATCGCTCCACAAAATTCGCTTGGGAACGCAGTCGTTCGCCTTTTTAAAAAGTTACCCGCCCGTTGCAACTTTCATCGGCGCGAAAGTGCGGCGCTCGTACGTAATGTTGGCCGATCGAAAATTCGACGAGCGTTACATCGAACCGTCGGAGTTCATCGCGTGCAAAAAGTTTTCAGCAACGTTGTGTGAAAAAATAAATGATTCCGCATCGGAGTCGTTCTTGTTGCGGATCGATGTGTAGGTTCAGCCTTCGCTTCTTGAAGATGTACTGCGTAGGGGTTGTTCGAAAAGTAGGTTGGATGGTCAATTTTATAGGTGGGGGTTGGAAAGTGAGCGTTAGTCTGTTGCATTCGATAATTGGCTGTAAACGTTTTTACTACCAATGCAAAGGCATGTTCAATGATTTGAAAGTGGGGTATTAACAGATATTTGTATCCATGTTTTTTCTGATTGAACGTGAAAAATGGTCGTCACTGTTGTTCGTTCACGTATAATTCAACACTTAATTAAAATATTTCCTATCATCTGAAACGTTTATTCTTCCATCACTTCAGTCGGACAAACCGTCCATTCGATCGATTCTATTAGAAAATGAATTAAACTTTCATGCCCGCCAAGAAATAGACTATTAACTAGATGTATTATACATTAACTAGATGTAGATGTGAAGAGTGATCATCACTGCTAATCATTCTTGCAAACATGAATCAATGAACAAAAATCTTCACTCCCTTCTCTAGCATTCCAGTGAAACAAATCAAACATACCATCGATTATACCGCGAAGTCAACTAATCTCGCCACTCAAAAAATAAATTAAAAACCAGATGCATTATCAATTCCCTAGGGAGAGCTTGAAGAGAGGTTATTAGGTACTGCTAATCATTCTAGCAAACATGAATCAATAAACAAAAATCTTCACTCCCTTCTCTACGATTCTAGTGAAACAAATGAAACGTACCATCGATTATACGGCAAAATCAACTAATCTCGCCGCTCAAAAAATAAATTAAAAACCAGATGCATTATCAATTCCCCAGGGAGAGCGTGAAGAGCGGTCACCACTGCTGTCCATGCCAAGCGCCGCCGCCGCCAGTCCTGGTGACGACCTCGCCTAGCGCGCGCATAATTCGCCAGAGCTCGCAGCCGGAAGCGTCGGCCTGTTGTTGTTCCGGCTGTTGTTGCCCTCTGCACGCGAACGCGACGCCCAGTGCTGCCTCCCTGCGGCAGCTTCGGGAGCCAGGCGACGGGATTGCCGGTATCGCCGCCGACTCGTTGCGGATCAATGGCGGCATACGACAATTCCGGCAGGTAAGCCATCCGACAACTTGCCTACGAGACCCACCACTGACCGCATCACACTTCCGCCCAAACCGAATATCAACCCTCCACCGCCAACGTCACCCTCCGCAATCCGTTTCCCGTTTCCCGACTGCCGGTCGCTAAACCGGAAGTGATACCGTCCAGCCAAACATTTTGTATCTCGTCACTTTTCTCATACGTTTTGTCGCATCGTTTTTCGTTCGCTCTCTGTGTCTCTCTGTCTCACTGTCCGATTTTTGTGCCGAATGGAGGGTGGCCTGCGGGTTGGGATGCTTGAGTTCGGTGAGTTTTGAATTTTTTGGTTTGGCGATGTTGCTCATTTCGAAAGCGGTGTAAGTGTTTTGACTGTGCCGAGTGAGTAGGTTGATTATGATTTTGGGGGGTGGTTTTGGTTTTAAGAGGATTTCGTGTTATGTATGACTGAGATTTTTTGGATTGTCTCTTTCCCGCAGATGTATAAGCCACTCTACGGTAATGTAAAAGGTGGTTCTACGGTCGTTTAATAAATTAGGAATTACGTTAATTACGCTTTTAGCTTAAAACGAAATTTCTGAAATGTTCAACCGATTTTTTTTCCATGCTTCTTGCACCGCTTTCGAAATAGGGCACATGTGTGTACGGTAATTATAAAAATGGTAGTTATTAGTACTGAGGTAGGAGGTTAAATCCGTTTCTCCATTATTTTGAGTTAAACCACTTTCGTAATCAGCGGCTCGGACGCAGAATTTGTGTTTAACGTCAAATTAAATATCGTTCATAATTCAGCAGTTTCGAAATTATATTTTCTTGTGTCTCACAGTATATCACGTTCGTTTCACAGTTACCAATCAATCCAAAGAGGATTTATTTTCTCGCATTTTCCGTATTTTATATATTTCATATATTATTATATTATCCCACCGCGTAATCTTGCATACACGACTTTGTCTATTTATCACCAATCTTTATAGGAACCATTTAACCTTTTTTTACCGAACGTGATCTTAAACTCTCGCGATACCGATTCTGTTCAATTCCTTTCCACTTCGTCTTAACTTTAGTCAATCAATGCAGAGTTAAATTAGACATCGAGCGAATCCCAATCCAGCAGGCCACCCTCCAGCAAAATTGATCGTCTGCCTTCACTGTGTGTCCGTTTGTCTGTCTCTGTGTACGACTCTGTTCACCGTTCCGTGTTCAACACCCTTCGCATCGGATCAAACGAGATCCCTATCAGTCTCCACTCGATATTCCCGACCACCGACCACTTCCGTCAACTGATTTTTCACAGCTGCTCCATGATCGCCCACGTGTGTGTGTGTGTGTGTGTGTGCGTGCGTGTGTGCGTTAACGCCGATAAACATTTACGAACATCTCTATGTTTTTCTCTGTCTCGCATCGCACTGTGTCTCTAATGTCTTGTCATGATCCGTGTACGTGTGCGCGTGTGTGCGTGTCTACATCAGTGTCTCTCTTTCCCACAAACAAGGCTGTTCGATGTTGCTTGCTCGAAAGGTCTGTTCTTCAAGGGCTCCGATCGGTATCTTCTTTCTTTCTTGTCTGTTGTTATCCGTCAACCTCTCCCACTTTTGTATAGTCATTCGATCTTCTCTGTCTGTCACTCTCTTTCTCTCTCTCTCTCTCTTGTTTTCTCTTCATTTCTCTATTCATGTTCTCTTGACTGTCTATGATTACTTCTTGTCTATTGTTATCCGTCTGTGAACCTCTTCCAATTCTCTCGCCGTGCAAACATTCGATTTCATTCTCTCTCTCTCTCTTTCTCTTTCTCTCTCTTTCTCTTGCTTGCGCTCCTTATCTCTATATACTTTCTGTTCACCCTTCTATTCACGTTCTCTTGGCTCTCGACGATTATTCTTCGGCGTCTGGCTAGCGTAAGTCCAAAGGTAGGAGGAAGATCCGTGTCTATTTTCATTCTACCTACTTTTTATCCCGCTACCCGGCGAAACGGAAGTATTTATACGACGAGGTCGGCTTTTTTCGGGGATGAGGGATGAAAAATGGATGACTTGCAGGTTCCACGGAGGACTCGGGCACTCGCATTGTTATTCAAAACCATTCTGATCCTTCTACTCGCTTCGGGGTTAATATAGGGTTAAACAATCGGTTTCACTGTAGTAGCGAGAAGTAAATAAAAATATAAGTGGAGGGGGGTGCAAAATTCGAAAGTTGTTCGAAGCGTTCACGCTCGCGTTAAATGTCGTTATTACCGATGGAGTTCAGGTGCTGCCATCTGGCGGAGGGTCGAAGCAAATTGAAGGGGTAGCAACCCTCAGAGCATCCCTATCAGAGAAACGGCATTTATATCGGCCGAGGCGGCGAGCGAACGGCGAAGAGAATTTCTCTCGACGTACGATATGCTCACGTTGCCGAGAGGGATTGCTCACCATTGGCCGCTGAGTTTTTTAGTAATCGTGCACGTCGCAGATGGCATGGCCTGTGATGAACGGGACACGTGTGTGGAGATGTTGAAATAGTGGCACCCAATGATTTTTCAGGCCGAAAGGATGCGTACAGTGTCGAAGTTGAATGGCGAAAGATTTCGCGAGATCGATTGTCTTCTATTTGCGAAAATAGACAGAAAGAAGCATTATAATAAATTGTTCGTTTCTGCCTGCATCAAATTCTGCAATGACAGATTGAACTATTGTTTTGGTACTGTGCATTACACTACCCTCGTAATGTCAAATACTTTCTTCTCTATTCTTCATAAAGGGTAAAATGGAACTTCTCTCAGTAACCTTAAATAGAAAATTTTTATCTTTATATTCTTAATACTGCCTAGTACCTGTCAGAGAACTAAAAGATAATAATTTTGTGCAATTACTCTATCAAGCTCACCGTCTTGGTAAATAATTTCTAAATACGTATCGTATTCGATGATTGAAGCAAGAATTTACGGAACGGAGTAGGCCTCCGCTCCTACGATAATTGCACTGCACCAGATTGGTACTTCCGCGAAGTCCCGGGCAAATTTAGCCTCGCAGCTAAGGGAAGACAATCGTTCGCAGAAAAGCTTGCGCCATCGACTGCGAACAGTGTACCACTCAGCACCGCCGACACACGTAGTTGAATGAAGTCGTTACACGAGTACATTCCGCATACTTGAACATCCTCATGCGCGGCCCGAGTTTGTTTGCGTGTGTCTGTGTGCGCCTGTCCCGTGTCGTTAGCCGCATATAATAAAGCTAACAGCAGAATTACACGGCCACGAGCACGAGCAAGGACATGAGGCTAATTAAAAATGATGTTAGCCTTTCTAAAGTCAGCCCAACGGCCAGCCTCTACGCAGAGAGGAGAGACTGTATCTTCGCTTAGAAAACATTCGGAATAGAAACTCATTGACACTCGGATTACCGACGATTTTTGTACGCGTTCTTGCAACTAACTAAGATGCCGTCACGAACTATTGGGTTGCCAAGAAAGTATTTTCGGGTTTCGATCACAGCGTCTGTAATTGTTCTAAGAGCTTCTTTATATATTATATTTGTCATACTTACGTTATGGAACAAAATTGAAAGTATATTGTTGATTAAGGTTTACTCTTCGTATAACGATATGAACTTTATGTCACACTACAAAGCCGAAAGTACGTTTTTGCCAACCTGATATAGTAAGTGCAAAACAGGGATAATCATCTGAATCGGTTCATAAAATTCTCAAAAAATTAAACATCTCACCGATAGATAACAATTACGAAAACAAGTGAGGCTCATTCTGACCACTGCTATTTTAGACTCGAGCCGACGAATTTCCAAGCAAAGATAAACAAGATCCTACCAAGCTCATACAACCCAATAAAATAATTCCGATCCGGCGGGAAAAATGCAGCGTCAGCTTCCGACTCATCGCTGAAACACCGAACATAAAACCGTCCCGTAAATTCGCAAAACCCGGCGCGGACGACCGGTCCATTTGACGGAAGCTCGACGCATTCCTAAACAGGCCGAACTGCCAACCGAAGACCGAGGATCCGTCCCGACGCCGTCCCGACGCCGAGTACACTCACAAAATGCACCTTTCGCAAACTGTAATTCCACGAGTGCGCGAGTTCTCGCCGGTGACATTCAATTAACTTCTCGCCAGGCTACGGATTGCACAATCGCCGCGAGCCTTGTTTTCCACCCCCCTGCCAACCCCCCCGAGCTCTCACCCTCCTCTCGCCACTGGGCGTAATTTGCTTATTCGCGGCGAGTTCCTCGCGAGAGGCGTCAAACGAAATTCTCGTCATTAAGCTAGGATCCGGGACAAGGAGGATAGGTGATGAGGAGAGGGTGGGGAGGGGGAGGGGGTGAGAACGAAAAAAGAGTGCGGACGAAAGAGATACGAAGGAACGGACAATGGGGGCGAACGACGCTAACACGTGGAGAGAGAGTGAGAGAGAGAGAGAGAGATAAAAAGTGGAAGAAGTCGAGGAGCGGAGGCGTGACATTGTTAGTTTAATTATCTTTCCTCGAGAAGCTCGTATCGTGCGGAGATAGGAGAGGAGCTGGAATGACGGCGAGAGTAGGTGGCTCCGGTGGTTCTGGCCGACGGCCAACGGGCCATAATCATGCCTGAATATGTCATGCATAGAATCAAGATTCGTTACCGGGGGCGTCCCTGAAAAAATTGTGGACCGTTCGGTAATTCTCTGTCGGGCGGAAAGTGGGCCGATCCGGTTTGCAGTTCTCGGGTGGGCCTTGATGAGACGTCGGAGAACTCGTCCGCAGGCCTGATTGGGCTAGTCTTTCGGCGAGATTTTGGTATTGAGGAGGGTCGATGACGAGTGAAATGTCAGGATGTTTTTGGGAAAAATGGACGAAAGGTTTCGAATTGTACTCTTGCCTTGCGATTAATGGGGATACAGTACAGGTAGCCCTTCTATAACACGATTCATAAATTGTGGAAACCCGCCTACAACACGGTATCGTATAACACGGTTTTCCATTAATACAATAAGAAAATTGCGAAAACTTTAGTACGACATTGTATAATGCTTCGAGAGTCTGCGTCGAGCCGCGATATGTTGAAGGCTTTATTTCGTCTTTAAGACTCATTTTTGGAAAGTCAAGTTTCTGTCCCAAGCTATGTTTGCTTAAAGATAAAAAACAACGTTTAACTAGATATTTATTTCTATAGCAGCGAAGATATGCCTTGGACCGTCTTTTAACAAGAGAAAAAGTATCTCATATTAGAAAAAGTCTTAATTCAAAAAAAGCAACGGTCCGGGTTAATATTTTTGTTCTTTTCTTCGTTTCGTATTATACATACATTTATATTTTTATTAAAAATTAAGTTGCTTAAATGCAAACGCGACAAAAAGTCTTGTTTTTTATAAGATTTCGGAACGTAACCTCCCTTTTTTGTACTAACTCTGGGTCTCATATAACACGGTTTTAAACAACACGGCGATTTATAGGAAGCTATCTTCCGTGTTATAGGAAGGTTACCCGTACTCTATTGTTTATCAAAATTCGAAATATTCATCGACGTAAGGGTCGGGAGAGACAATGTCGGAATATCAGATGTATACGCAGAGATTTGAGTTTCGGCAACTTATGTACGAGTTATAACGTTCATTGTTCGTAGGGACTCGATGAATTGTTTCCGGGAAGCTAATTGGATTATTCTTGCGGAAAGTTTTGATGATCGACAGCTCTGCGCCGGTTGGGTGTTACGATTTCGGTTCGGATAGTAAGTAACTGGCGCGCGCCATCGCTCGCGCGAGGGTAATGAATCGTCTCGCGCTTCAAACTTTTCCTACGGCCTGTCTCGAAATTAAATCGAGTTCCGCGGCAAGTTCGTCGAGTGCCCGTGCGTGTTATTCGACCCTTACACTCCGCTAACCAATCGGAATACAGCGATTATCCGAAGTGTCTGCTAGCGAAGCACCGAACGTTTTCCGACCGAACGGGAGAGAGAGAGAGAGAGAGAGAGAGTCAGAGTTACATTTCGTAGATTGGAATAGAAAATCCGTCCGCTAGACCTGGCGAGAGTATATTTTCGCGAAGTTCATTACATTCCGTCGATGTAAAATCATGATTAGAATTCTGAAGCGGGACAGAATTGGCTTTCGGTTGTCCGAGTTTATATCGCGGGCAGGAGCGGGCAGGAACGAATGAAATACATTTGGCAGTCGAAGGACACAATTAATTAGAGCGATTGCGCCCGTCTGGGAGGGACAATTACTTAAAATCGGAAAAACGGTGCGACATCATCGGAAAATCCGCCGAAATCCGCGAATCGACCGAGCGCAGGACGCGAATAAACAATAATTGCCAATTAAAAGTTAATTAAATCACTTCGAAAACAATCTTAATAAAAAGAAAACTCTACCGGACACGGAACGAACAATAGTCCTCCCAATTATGAAAACAGCCTAAGTAAAACATTCAATAAAATTAATTGGCTATATTTGCACTACCGTTAATTTTCTCAAATAAACGAATTAATTTATACAGCAACCTGTGAAAACTACCCTGAAAACCAGCTTAAACAAAAAAATCCCATAAAGCACTTTCGAAATAAGCAACTGAATTAACCACTCTGAAAACCATCCATCAAAACCTTCCCATCTCTCGAGAGCGAGACGACACCCGAAGCTTTATCTCCTTCATCTGTCGTCAGACGCGGAAACGACAGACTTCCGGCGAGTGTCACCCGGAAAATAAACAAGCGGCAGCGTCCGGCGTAATTACGGCAGCGGAATTAATGACGGCCAGGGTGGGATCGGTTTCGAAAGGAAAAGCTGGCGGGAAAGAGTCGGTGGAAATTCGAAGAGGGCCGATATCGGGCGCAAAATCTTCGTTGGCAGTCCGGTGCCCGGTAATCTCAATCAATTTCCGCTTCGGCGAGGCGTCTTAATCCGGGATTAAGTAATCCCACGGATTATGCAATCCGGCCATTCGGCTAAGACACTCGTCCGTGCCGCGTTATGATAATGGCTATATTCCGTTGATTGTATCGACGTGCTCGTCGTCCGAGGCTTTGCAGATGCAACCCTTCTCTCTCTCTCTCTCTCTCTCTATGTATCTCTCTCTCTAGCTCTCATCCTGCCTCTCTATATCTCTCTCAAGGGGTTATGAGGCACGTAGAGACTGTACGTAACGTCAGCTGTATGGCCCTTACGTGTTCCAAGCACGATAACGTAAAGGGCTGTACAATTTTCGACATGTTTCCGTCTGCCCCGGGCGCTTTAATGCGAAATTTATGTCCGGCACGGATTACGAGGAAAGGATTACGGGGTGGTAATATGCACGTTCCTTTTGTACGGGACGGTGCGGACGGTAATGGTTCGCTATAAATAGTTTCGGGTGGAAGTTTTACAATTATGTGGGCTGGCTTACGTAAGGTCGCCAATCGTTAACTTGTGTAAGGGATGCATCGTAATTCTGGAGTAGCTGTCAGGGCGTTTGTCTTCTATTTTTATGATTTTCTTTATTGTATGCCGTCCTGTAGTTAATTTTAATATGTAATGTGAAGGAATTAATGCGAAACGTTAAGAATTTAATGCATTCCTAAATTTTACCTAGGATGAAGCAATTTTAGATTTGTAATTGGACAGGGGTTGTTTTGTTTCTTATGATCTTTCTGATAGAACGTTAATTTTGTATATTTGTAATTTGCAAACGACAAAAGTGGGACATTCGGTTATGTTGGAATCGGTGGGGGATGTGACTTAATTCTTTTCGAGAGTTACTCTGGGTATGTTGAAGAGAACGTTTGAAAATCTAGGGGGCAGTATGATTAATAACGTCGTTCAAGTGTTTTCAACGATTCATCACTCAGCGCGATAACGCTAATCTCGACTTTTTCATCTTAAGCTCCCCACGTTTCCGTTCCGCGTAACTCCGTCACATGGTATACGACTTTGCACATTCTCTACACTTCGCACACTGTCCAATATTTCTTTTTGCTTCCGGAAAGCTCCCCTTTACGCACAACGTTCGAAAATGAAAATTACTGAAAATTATTCTTTCCTTTCGACATTAAGAAAATACTTTTCTATTTCTATGCATATTTTTAATTAATTTCTTTCTCTGATACGAGTTCTGTTTGTATGTCATTTCAACCGTTCTATTATTTATTTATTTCTCTGGTTCGCTAATAGAGTATAAACAAATGAACTGTTTGACAATTGAAAAATAATTGCAGAATCGTTTAGACTCCGACATCTTTCTGTCTACATACTTATTTCTAGTTCTGTAGTCACAAATATATAAATGTCTGTTATGAAATCAAATGGAAGACAATTAATCGTTCATTTACAACAATAAAAAAGAAACGATACGTTTGCCGAAGGAAAAATCATTACAAACGCACCCCGACTCCGTAATTTCGGCCAGCCAGTTAAATCTACCGTTAAAACGTCGACGCTCGCGAAGACAAACGTCACGGAAACTAAAGTAATCTCTCCAATCTAATCGGACGCGACTAATGCCGAGAGTGGCCCAAAACTTTTCTCCGTCATTGCCCTCAAAAACAGTCGACGATTCACTCGATCCGAACCAATTCCCAGAAAGAATAAAATCAATATTTCGTCGCAGCGTTGTCCTGTCCCATCGGCAAACCTGACAAGTTCTTCGATCTAATCGCACGTATCTAATTCCTCCCCCCCCCCCTTCTCTCTGATTGGCCCGTCCGCGAAGATAAACGCCTCGAACAATTTCGCTTTTTCATTTAACACGTTTCGCAGTCAACAATGCACGTAATCCGGCCGCTGGCGGACTGTGGAAGACGTGCCCGGCGAGTAGGGGGAGGTTGGGGTCGGCAGGGGGGGGGTGAGTGCGGATTTAGAAGCCGAGATTTAACTTTCCCTCGGAGGCGAAGTGAAAAAATGCGAAACACGTACCGCTCATTCTCAATCCGCACACACCCTCATTTAAATCCGTGCCACGTCAGTGAGTCGGGAGAGGATGAAATAGGGGCTGTAGGGGTCCGCGGGAGAACGGAGAGGGGTTGAAAGGGGCGGAATGGGTTGCTCGATGGCTCACGATTTCGGGCCTACCGATAAACTGGCGGAATTACTTTTCCATCCCTTTTGGCCGGGATCGCGCGCGAATTTAGTAGCCATTAACGACAATGAACCGACGATTCCCAGACTGGAAGCTGGATGGCGCTGGTTTACACCTTCGGTTAGGTCTTTCGTTCAGCCATCTTCTCGTCTCCGCGGGCGAAACACGATCAGCTTCGAACATATTGTTTGTCTGTCGGATCGGATGTTAAGCAGAGTTTTACGGAATCGTATTCTTTCGAACTTCTGTTTCTCGGCCGATACTTAGAGTTTCTTCTCAATCTTTGTAACTCTTGCTTAGTAAGGTGGAGTGGGGTAAAACCGACCCAGAAATTGTAAAGTTTACTTTAAACTGATGTATTTTCTATCTATTACACTAAAACCTAATAATCTTAGTGTTTTTATTTAGCGCACGGTTTATTCTTTAAGTTGCATTAATTTGGATTAAAAATACCTTCTGAAATTTATGATTTTCTTAATAAATTAAAAACAGCGCTGCTAGGACTTGCCCCGGAACCAGGGCAAAAACCGCCCAACCTGTTTCAAAATGATTGAATCTTGTATCCTTATATTATGGGGCCAAAGCGGAATTATTATTACTAATACGAACTTTGTCGAACGAATTAAACTGGGTAATCACAGAATACACGGCGGCCAACTATGTTGAATACTATCCAAACCATTGAACACAAACCAAAGGAAGATTTCTACCTTACAGTTGGTACAATGCAACGTATATTCGAATAAATAAGGGCCTAGTGCGGATTTGACCCGTGTACCGATTGACCCTACTGCACCTTACTATCCAATTTCTGTCCAGCATCTTTCGTCTGCTTCTCTAAAGTTGCTTTTCGAACAAGTCGCTTGTACTTTACCGCTGAAGAGTCTTTTCGAGCAGATTCGTTCTCTTCCTCATCGTTTACTGATACCTCGACCTTGATACCTCAAATCTTCGCAATTTTAGCATCTACCGCTCATTCGAGTCCTATTACAATTCTGGCTCGACGTTTTGAAGTGGGCAATAATCTCCGGCAAATGTCGGCCATTCTAGAAACCACCGGCGGCCCCTGCAGACGTCAAGTCGTAATAATGACAATGACCATGACTGGGAGTAAACTGTAACGTCGCGAGTTGGGACACCGTAGTGTCTAATCGATGAGCACGGCCCATTTGCGATTCAAATTCGGCGAGCGTGCCGGCGCATTAACGTTCGCCGCGCCGAAATCGTTAGCGACGATCGGATCGTGGATCGATAATCGATCGGGGTGCAGTGCGCGGCCGAATTCTGCCGAACGAAAGGAAACGAGTGACAGAGCCGACCGGTTTATTAAGATGCGACGACATGCTCGGGTCCGTGCCGCCGAATTTTGTACGTTCAGTCCGCGGACGCGGCTGGAAATCTCATTAGCGGCACGTTCGAATTAACACTTTGCCAGTGAGCGCATTGCTCGTCGCTTCGAGCGTGACGTCCGAATTTGGGATTAATCCGACGTCGCGATACTCGAGTCTCTCGGCTGCGCAACTCAATTTGAACTCTTACCTCCGAAAGTAGCGTAAGTCGCTTTAATGACATTTCAATTTGCGCAAAGAAATTAATGACGAATTCTCTGGGAATTTACCGGTATCTTGAATACTTATGCTTTTTCAAGTATAAGCGATTATAAGCATTGGGGTCTAAACATAGGTCGAAACAATGAAATGAATATCGAATTCAATGAAAAACCGGTGTCTTGAATACTTACATATATCTTTTCAAGTATAAACGATTATAAGCTTTGGGGTGTAAAGATTGGTCGAAACAAAGAAATGAATATCGAATTTTATGAAGAACCGGTATCTTGAATACTTATATTCTTTCAAGTATAAGCGATTAATAAGCATTGGAGTCTAAACATAGGTCGAAACAAAGAAATGAATATCGAAAATTTTGGAAAAAACGGTATCTTGAATACTTATTTCAAGCATAAGCGATTATAAGCATTGGGGTCGAAACATAGGAAGGTTAATGATTCTGCAATGAAAACAAGCGGAAGAAAGTCGCGTAACCACTAACATCTTCAAAACTCTAAATAGTCCACAAAGTATGCCAACTATCATAAACGGTTACGATGAAAATTCGAAAGCAACTTCTCATTTCTTTCGCTGAAAGTATTATCCCGTCACACGCTCAACTTTCCATTGACAAAATCTGAATTGACCGCAAATTCCTCTCGCGGGAGGACCGACGTCACTTTCGGCGCAAACGAATGGCGTGCAAACCGTGTTATGAGAGTGCCGCGTTGAAGGAGGGTCCTCCGTACGACTAAATGTGCGATCGTGTGCGTGCGTTGGCAACAGAGTGTCGTTACGTGTTCCGACTTTCGCCTAACCGAGTTTCGCTCGCGCCGAACTTCTCGATTCTTTCGGTCCTAGGACTCCTTCGACGCTCTTCCCCCCCCCCCCCCCCCCCCCCGTTATGGACACGTTGAAAGTTTAAGGCTGAGGCACGACCCTGGCGAGAGTTGCGGATCCGAATTAAATATTAAAGGCGCCTTCGCGGAGATATTAATTGGAACGGAATTTCGTGGTTATATCGGCGACTTTATTGGGTTTGAGTTAGATTCCACTTCGATTTATTTCCTTGCACGCTTCGCCGTGACTCGTCAATTTGTATATAATTTTGGTTGGCTCCGAAGGTGATCACTGTCTTCGCGAATATAAATTAAGTATTTATGTTTTTATATTGAAATGTACTGATAAAATATTATGTGTTGATTATAAGACGAGTATTGTTACATTTACTGTCGAGTTCGATTAATCAGTTTTCTTAAGTCGCTGCCTTATCAAACATGCTTGCAGTAAATTAGATCGAGCAGGGTAGGACAAGTCAATAACTTGTGTAAACTGTCTGCTGCGAAAGTGGCGTAACTCTCTTTGCATTGACATTCGTTAACGTCCGCGCGGAATTATTTATGCCAAGGAAGCCTGCTTACTTCGAACTATCCTATAGCACGGTCTCCGTATAGCACGATTCGAATTAATACCGGAGTTAGAGGATATGTACATCAACCTTAACTTCTTTACAAAAACAGACGTCAATTGCTGTCTTGCAAAATGCTCCCATAGTAAACTTTCTGTCTGTCTTCATGCAGTACGATCCAAATTACAATATTTCATAAATCCAGAAATTAATTTTCAAAATTTCAAAAAGCCCAATGACAAATAATTTCTTAAAATTACGTACATAAATCGTCGATAGGTTTCTGAAACTAGGAAGTGGGGGATAGGAGTATCGAGCTGAAATTCGTAAAGGGAAGAGACTCCAGTCGCAGATCAGGAACCGACTCGGCGAGGGAAGAAAGATGAACGGGCGAAAGATCGATTAATCAGATTCGCCGAGCCGGAGGTGGCGTAATAATAGGAATATCAGGACTCGTCGGCCATTAGCCTCGATCGCTCTCGCGAAAACGGCGTCCTCGTCCTCGATTACGTCGGATTATCGGCGAAAAAAACGGCTCTAATCGCGTCCCTCGCATCCACTTCTTCGCTAATCACTCTTTTTTCGAGCATGTCTACTGGGTGTCGAGGTTAGCCGACGAGGGATCGTTTCGAAGGATCGTTCTAGGGACAAGGTGTAAGGAGGGCTCGAAGGGATGGAGTCGTAGGAATTTGAATGGCCCGAGTGTGTCAGGGTTATGAGCGATGCGTGATTTGTGATTTTGGGTGAGGCAGGGTGTGGCGCCCTGGAAGTTTGGCTTCAAAGGAGGATGAGTGTGTTTGCGGTTCTAATAGATGGTAATAAACGAGATTCGATCGGCTGACTCTTGCTACGCGATGTACAGTTTATCTGTGACGTAATAACAGGGAACAGTGTGGAGATGTAAATTACATCGATTATACAGCGCTGGAAGTTCTGTATAAAATCTGTTCGAAAAAAGGGCTGATAATTATAAATTGGACAAATGATTCTTCGTAAAGTATAGCTTTAGAAGCTTTAAATGGAAAAATATTAATATTTCTCCAAAAATATTTTGTCGCACAAATGGACGATATCAAAAATGGTACATTGCAAACCAATGTTAAAAATAATGATATTAATGACACTCTCGTTCAATCTTGCATCTACTCGACACCGAACCGAACTTCCCAAAACTCGAAACGGACGCAACTTGCTCGACGCAGCATCGAGCAGGCCCGTTACGAGAGAACACCGTATATATACCGAAAGTGAATCGCGACGAAAAGGTAATTCAATTCAGTCTTCTACGTCCAACGTACGCCGAGACTCCAATTCTTCGGCAACGGACGTCTCTGATTGCGATTCGACGAGATAACTGTGTATCAATCTTCTTCTTCATCTTCTTCTCTCTCTCTCTCTCTCTCATTCCACACCTCTCTTTCTCTCAATCACATCTCTCTCTCTCTCTCTCCCTCGATCTTTTCTCTCATTCATCCTCCGTCGGAAACTTTCTCCGTTTTTCCGACAACTGTACGTATTCCGTCTGTATTTGTCTGCCTTCTGTGCCGTCTCTTCTTCTGTTCCCACGAGGACGATTGCCTCTGGGGACTAATAACAGTGGCCTACACCCCCTCCCACCCCCTCGCCCTAAGTCTCTTTCTCCCATTCGCTGGCCATCCTCGTCCGATTTTTTGCCAAGGTCGAACGCCTGAAACTGGCTGCCGGAAGCGTCATACAAGTCTGATCATTCGACGCAATCATCCCAAAGCGATCATTGGACGTGATTCGAGGTCGGCGCGAGAATCTTTGATCTCCCATCCGACCCGTCTATCGTTCCCCGTTCCCACTATCGATCCCGCGATCGAGAGCGCGCCTCGCGTATAATTGAATCGGATCGCTCGAAGAATGAATGGGATTATCGCAGACTCGAGAATTGGAGATCTCGCTGCTAATGTTATAGCGGGGGCGTGAGAAGGAAATGTTTAGCGATCTTCGAAATGGTAATTCGATCGGGCGAAAGGGGATTAAAGTCGGCGAATTGAACGGTAGATTTATGGTATTGATTTGCACCGGCTCGTTATTTCATTCTCCGTAGCTTCGTACATTCGTTGAGACTGTAAAGAGACTTCTGTAGAACGGAGATGATATGTCAATTTTCAAATGAATATATACTCGATGTATATACAAAAATTAGTCTTTCGTTTAAATTTCAACCACAACGAGGGCTTTGTAAATTTAAACTAAAGACAAGTAAGCACAGGGTTGAAACGGGACACAACAAATGTAAATTGTATTCGAAAATGATCCATAACGATATATTCGAAGAAGAAATTGGTCGAAATGAGTACCGTTTGTCGAAAAGAAAACCTTTATGTCAGTAACTTCGGAATTATATCGACTCACGCCGTGTAATGAATTTGTCGACACAGTGATCTGCGATTTTTCCATCAAAACCGTTTCAACCTTCACGGACCCTTGACCGATCAAAAACGCGTGACCATTGATCATGCCATCATGTCAGCCGAAGTCCCACGGACGGTCCGGATGAAAAAGAAAGCGACGAACAACACGAATGAATATCAATCCGAGATATCATTAAACTTGGCCGCTATCTATCAAAACTTTCGCTTGGCCAAGTTCCTGGCGAGCGATAAAACTTGTCTGTACCCTTCTCTCTTCTTTCTATCATTCTCTCTCTATCCCTCACTCACTCTCTCTCTCTCTCTCTCTCTCTCTCTCTCTCTCTCTTCAAAAGCGTCGCACATTCGACATCGTCGACAATGCCACCCCCCACCCCCCAAAAGTCAAACCCAACCCTGGCCTCGCCCCAAGAAACCCGAAAAATCTTTAGTCTAGCAGCCGTGACCCTTTAGTAGCTAGCCCATAGTTTCGAGCTTTAGCGATGGACATAGCAATCGAGATAGTAAACGGTCTAGCCGAGCGAATAGCGCTCCGCGTACCGCTCGACATTAAGCTAGCTCGTAGATGAAAGAAAGTAATCAGTAAACGGTATGCCAGTGTTGAGTGGAACAGTCGTAAAGCCGCGTGCACAGATCCGTCCACGAAAAACATTTGCTCGATGTTAGATCAGGAGAGTCGAGGAGGCGAACGGTGGATCAATCTGAAGAGTCGCGCGTTGAAAGGTCGGATTAGTTTTGTGGAAAGTGAGCGAGAGACAGTCGAAACGCGAATATCGAACATCGGGCCTTGTATCGTTCCAAGAGCGCACAATGTTTGTCTCTCTGTCTCACACAGTCTCAGTTAACGTATGCTCGCGCGGAAATGCGTGTAAGTCGTGCTTCCCGGCTGGAATTCTGGGATTTGACGAGCGGCGGATGATGAGAGTGTCAATTTCGAATGTTCGCTCTGGGACGGAATGAATTTTGGTATCGATTGTTGCCCGATGCCTCTCCAATCTGCCGCTCGTCAATTTTCCAGTTCGTCCTGGATACGATTATGCGCACATTTCCAGTCGCGGTAGAGTTCGTGTTCACAGGAATTGCACGGTACGTTTCGCTTAACTGTACGTACGTCAATTTGGGAACCGGTGGGAATGGAACGAAATTGCCGTATGAAACTCATGACTCGATAACGAAACAGTTCTTTACAGACATTCCTATACGCACAGTATGATTCTCTCAAATATTCAATGAAACGACGTATCTTTTTTTTAATTTCATTATTTAGTGCCGTATCAACCATAAGTAAGTGTTATAGCGACATTTCGGTACACGGGCAAATGTGTGTATATACAAAGAACATAGAAAAGGGTAATAGTATATATAACGTTACATTACATCGACATATTAAATTGCAGAAAAAATCTTAAATCAGTAACACTACACTTTCTCAAACATAAAAGCAAATTAACCCAGTTTTCCCTTAACGGTACAGAGTCCCAATCAATGTTAATAAATCATACGCAATTTCTGCCCATTCCCAATGTTCGCCGAATCCGGCACACTTGAGCAGTACCGTGCGAGATCGAAAAAAAAAAGATGGAAAAAGTGACACGTAACGAGAATGCCCCTACTGTTAACCTAACCACTGGCAAATGGAGTAACTCGGACCTGAAAACACGCCCAGTTCCCGTGGTGGTGCAAATCGTCGCCGACGACGATGGCGACGACGCCTCCGCCGCCGTCCGCAACGGTGCCCGGGTCTGGTTCCGGTTCCGGCTCCGCTTCCGGTTCGCAGGGCGCCCAAGGTGTCGTTCTCTGCCCACGAACGCTGTCCCAAGTTCGACGATCACGGCTACGGAGGGCACTCACCGAGGCCACCGCAGAGACCGTCAGCTACGTAAAGACGGTGGGGACGATTTTCCATATTACACCACCTTTGCGCCACCTTTTTGCAACACCTTACAGCCGCCTACGTGCCCATACGCTGACTCGCTTAAGTAGTCGAACCGTCAGTGCGCTTCTTGCGTGCGTGCCTTGTAGGAATTTGTGAAGTAGCGGCGGTAGTAAATGCGACTGTCCATGTGGCGAATTTAGAGCAAAACTGAAGATTATCGGTGTAAATATAGAGTTTAACTCATTAGCCGTAATACAAAAATACAAGATTATTGTGATTTATTTATTATTGAAAATGAAGATTATCGGTGTAAATATAGAGTTTAACTCATTAGCCGTAATACAAAGATACAAAAATAAATAATGAAGTTAACTGTACGTTTAAAAGTTGCAGTCATTAAAAGAATGCAATTTGAAACTGTGTCCCAAAAATGGGACATCGGCGGATAATGGGTTAAGTTATGGAGTTCGTGTCTGAAGTATGAGATTATGTTCGTAGAGTTTCTGATCTAATTCTCAGGTTGAGCTGAGAAAATACGTTCGAATCAGTGAACTGTAACCCATTAGCTGCCACGATCCCCATTTGGGGATTTTGGATTCTGAATGATTGTACTGTTACACAACCTTTTGTGCATATATATAAATATCCGGCCAAAGCTTTCGAAAAACAATTTGGCAGTTAATGGGTTAAAGTGATTCGAGAGATTTATGAAGGAATATTGCCATTATTAGAAACTGTTCTTAATATTTAGATATTTTGAGGAAGTTTCTTAAATTGTTTCAAACTCGTCGCATTTGATTCTGATCGCGTTTTTGGTCATACTGGTATTTCTTCAAGTTTAATGCAAGGCACGCACGATATTCGTAAAGGTTTTGTATCGAAAACGTTCGAATAGTTTCGTGAGTTAGTGTACGTTCGCCATCACCTGCCCAACTGACCACTTTCAGTACTCACCCCCCACCCACCCCCGCTCACGTAAATGCTGAACCTGTAAACGTTGTCACCCGCCACCCATTTAGCACCAGTTTGCGCATTTGAGATTGAAAATTACACCTTGCGCGAGTACGACTAGCTTATCTGCAGTTTCGAGACGATGGGAGTACAAGTTCAAATTTTTGTGCCCGGTAAAGTCTACTTCGAAGAAAGTATGCAAGCACACGGTAGTTTTTGCTTAAGGGGTGCTTAGCGTTATTCGAAAAATCGTGGTTTTCTAAACTTTCTGTGCGATTAAAAGAGGAATTTAAAGAATAGAATTTTCAATCCAGTCGTTTAAGTTCACAAACGAGGAAAGTCGAAGATTTTAAAGGGGGTAGTTTTATATTTCGCCAGAGGCACTCTATAAAAGATGTACTACCGAGTCCGTCAACAAGAATTGCATCGTCCCACTTGCACTGTGTATACCGTACACCAAACACCCAAAATTGCATTGCGTTCAGCCCCCCCGTAGAAGTTGTTCACCATTGAGCTCACATTTGTTCATTCTGTATATACATATATATATATATATAAATATATAGAACATGCATATTAGCGTATTGCGATCACACTAAAAGTCACTTGAATGATTCACGATTTGTGCAACCCCTGTTTTCTGTACTCCCACGTTTTGTATACAGGTGTAATAAGTTGTGACCGAGCAGGCAAGTAAGTAACAACCCCTGCTATGTAAAAGAAGTGAGAGAAGTGACAGAAAAAAAGTAAGTAAAGCAAAAATTGTAGAATTGAGCCAGTCGCTCGCTTCCTTCGCAGAAAAATTGGCCTCGCCCGTCGACGCTGGCGGCGATTTACGGTGACACCGTGTAGAATTCCATCGTCGATTCGTACCCTCGCACACCTTTTTATCCTGCAGCCATTCTATTTACCTACCTACCCGTCCTTCTTCCTTCAACCCTGACCCGCATTCTCCGGCACCGAAACGCGCAGTCGATAGAATTTTTCCTATTCTCTCCTGCGCACCACTTCTCTTTTTGCGCTTTCGAGTTCGTGTAAATATCGACAAATTATTAGGACCTACAAGATTGCATCAAAAAACTTTCAAGTGAAAAAAATTACTCTTTTCGCGGAGCAAATTTGAATTTAGTTTATCTTGAAAACGGCGCGAATCAGTTTGCTACTAAATTCAGACCTTTATGGTGCTGCATTTTAAAAAGTAAAACAAAAATATATTTTTAGTTTTAAGAAGTCGCATACTCATTTGTTTCTTGGTATAAATGATAACATAGCCGCGATTTCTGATTATTGCATGTTGATTTCTGCCTCTTTCGAAACAAGCATTCCGATCATTCCTTTAATTAACCGAACTTCTATCAGCGGCATCTGAATGCTATCTAATACCGTCATCGCAAATTGCTTCGCGATGAACAGATCGGATAAGATCGTAATTAATCCACCCCCTAATTCGCCCGAACATTGTGCCGCGCGTAACCTATGAAAATCCGTGTAATCAGCTCCTGCGACCAAAAATCCAATAATTAACTCCCGCAGCTCCATAACCGGTTCCTCCCAAAAAAACTACGTCACACCACCCTCAAAACAAGCTTGCCCAATAGTCGACTTGAAACAGTCGACCGTGCCTTCACTTTGACAGCTCCAGTATCGCTTACTGAAGAAAGAAAGTCGATCGAACAAAAAAAGGCGAGAATTGAGTTAGGAGTACAAAAAGCGGCGCGAACGCTTTTTTTCGGAATTATCGTCGGGCGAACTTGGACGATTCGGCGAATCGAAAGAATGACAGGCAGACTTGCGCTTCGAAATGAACCTATCGGCAAGCAGAAAGGGTTAAACGATGAGCAGGTGCCGATTCTGTCGCGCGAAACGTCGGACTGGATTGCGAACGTCGCTGTGTGACACTTTTGGGAGAGGACGAGAGGAGGTGGGGTGGGAGGGGAGAGTTTACACTGTGCGTTTCTCCGGATGCACGTACATAGTTCGTGCGAAGATCGTGGCCGTGCGAAAATACGAGAGCGAGGAACGCGCTTGGCGAGCTGTTTGCCCAGGCCAAAGTAGCAAATTGCACGCTTACACGTTTACAGAGTGGCCTCGCTCGATATCGGCGGAGTGCGCGACGCCCGATTATTGGATTCGGATTTTGTCAGATCAAGTTCGAACGTGGCGCCGTAGCGGCGATGACGTACGGTGTTTGGCGAATTGAAGCTGGCCGGTGAACGCATTCGTAGAACTCGAAAATGATCGCTATTAAATAATTTGCGGTTGCAGTATTCTGAACAGTGGCAGGAATGAGTGTAATGTTTGTTGAAATCGAAAAAAATTGTCTGGGAGAAAATAGAATTTTGAGACGGTCGCGGACTAGATGTACAGCATTAATAAATATTAATTGTAAATTTATCAATATTAATATTGAGATAGTAACTTTTTTACTGCATTGACATAACTTAGGATTGGAAGTTGACGTTGCAATAAGTCGCTTATTTAGTGGCGGTGAGCATTGTATACGGTACGACAGAGAGAGATATATAAATAATTGTTGGAGCTCCAGAGAAAAGTCAAATTTTGGCAAATCGAAGCTGGCCGGTAAACGCATTCGTAGAACTCGAAAATGATCGGTATTAAATAATTTGCGGTTGCAGTATTCTGGACAGTAGCAAGAATGGGCGTAACGTTTGTTAAAATCGGAAAAAATATTCTGGGAGAAAACAGAATTTTAACCCACTACACGCCGTAGTACAAAAATACAAAAATAACAAATGAAATTAACTGTACATTTAGAAGTTGCAATCATTAAAAGAAAACAATTTGAAACAGTTATCCAAAAATGGGACATTGGCGGATAATTGGTTAAGACTGATAAAAGAATAAAAATATAATTAAAAACTGATAAATATTAATACCGAGATAGTAATTTTTTTACTGCATTGACAAAACATAAAATTGTTCGAACGTTGCAATAATCCTTATTTAGTTGCGCTGAGCATCGTATACAGTACAATAGAGAGATATATATAAATAATTGTTGGAGTTCCGGGGAAAAGTCAATTTGTCCGTTTTACGCCGCGTTTCGTACGCGGCCGGAATCGCAAGACGCCGTTTGGGGAACGCACTCACGATCCAAATTGCGGCTCGTAATCTACGGGGCGTTATTAAAGGTAACATCCCGGATGTTACATCGGCAGGAATGGGATAAGTTCGAAGTTGTTGGATTTTCTCGGATTTTGCGGCGACGCTCAGCTTCCTCCCGGCACCGAGCGCTGACTTCTTAAAAAATACAAGGATCGCATATATCGACGTTCGCGATGGCACACTGCCAGTATGTACAAATACTCTGCTCAGCTCGAGTGTATACAATCTATTATTCCTCTAAGGTCCTCCAACGTGCCGTGCCGTCTATAACACGGGAAACAAGCGAGTAGAATATGAGTCGTCCACTTCGAAGGTGGCAAGGCTTTCGACAAAAAGAAATATCATGTCTGCAATTTAACTAAACTTGGTCTTACAAATTATGCAAACTTGGTAGGAAATAAGATTTTAATTAGCAACATGACAATTCAGTAAGACAAAGCTAAGTTTTATTTTGCCGCTTTGTATATTAAACTAAACAAAATATGCAAACTTGGTAGGAAATAAGATTTTAATTAGCAACATGACAATTCAGTAAGACAAAGCTAAGTTTTTTTTTTAATAGAAATGTGACTTCGTATGTTCAGCAGGCAACTGCAATTGCACATCAGGATTTTAGTCAACAATCAATTATTACTAAGAGCGCGTTGCGGAATGTTACGATTTCAGTGACGAAACAGCTCATTTACATGAACGGCATTCGAGGTACTAAATAACGTTGTTCGAGCGTTAATTTTAACAGACGCGCTCGAGTATTCATTCGCTCCATGAGTCAGCTACATACTGCGGGCGGTTCCAATGAATTAGGCTTTGCAACAATTACTGTGCGATCGCGAGCGCAGATATGACGTTATCCGACCTAAAGGCCAGCTTTCTGAATGAGCAATGCTCATGGCCCGTGAAAACGATCCTTTTTTTACTCCCGGAATGCCGAGTCGCTGGCACGGGAAAAATTCGTAGTTTTCCGCGCAATTTCAAGCTCATAACGTATGATAATCAGACTTCTTACCGGCGTCATTCATCGATCGAGGCCGAACTCGAGCGAAAACTCGGAAGACTCGCCAACGTTGTGCCGTTTTCAGGTAAACTGCTGTAACAATCTCATTGTTACAGACTTTGCATACCGAACTAAGTATTCGGACGGCAAAGTGAATGCATGCGCTGCTAATTTCGGGAATCGTCCAACTTGTAATTGTAATTGTAAATGTAAAAGAATTTCAAATAGTTGCCTACTCATTTTGGTCCCACGAAAGGATTTAATTAATTTTGTCAGCAAATCAGTAATTTAAAAAACTTGAAATATTCGCTCATTTCGAGCTAATTTATTCACCGTGGTGCAATAAATGATTAAATTTTCTTTATTATTCTGATCGGGCCACTTTCGTAATCAGAAGTGCACACAGATCGCATAGAACATAAAGATTTCACAGAATCGTAGATCAACGTATTTCACTACAAGACATTATCTCGACATTTATCGGACACTGTCTATGAATCTTTAACATCGATTTATCCGCGAAGCGCAGACTGAGCCAGGCAAAAATTGTTACTCTGTATTTTCAAGTTATTTTCTCATTTAGATTCGCCACTCCTAGGAGTGTGCACAGTGTGTTTCGCTGACACTCGGCAGAGTGTTACGGCCGGAGGGCACTTTTTCAAACTGCCGCCCTTTCTCAAACACTTCATTACATGAAAAGGCACACCTGTAGACGCGCCGGGCAAATTTCCGTGCCTTCCTTTTTCGGCCGGGCGAACCGAGCGGAATCAGTTTTTTTCCATGCATCGCGAACGAGTGCGCGGGCATAAAAATTATCCACCGCCGGCAGGCTCGACGCAAAAGAAAGAAAAAAAACTTGATTTCGTCGCAAGAATGACGCTCTACACATTCTACGTATCGCTTATCGATCTTGGGGGAGGTATGCAAATTGCAGAACCTTCGACCGTGAACCGTGAGGGCAGCAGCTAAAACCATTGAAATTTTACGTTTCGCTCTTGAGACGTTCGATCGTCGACGGAGACTAATCGAACTTTAATGACGATATTTTTCTCCCGCTCGGAGCCATTTTTGCTCAAGTGGATCGTTCGAATTCCGTGCGACTGTCGCGTTCCGCGTAAAAGCACTTTTGCGAAGGTTAGTCAGTCCTTGTTGGATAGACTAACGAAGAGATTCGAATCTGAACAATTTTTAATTTTTTAAATAAATGGCGGTCGGGCGGTGGATTCTGATTTACTGATATTTCGTGATATCTTTTGATTATAAGAAAATCGATAATGATTTTTGTCTGCGTTTGTACATTTCGGACCGCTTGAGCAAAAGTGGATCGTTTGAATTCAAGGCGGTTATCGTGTTAGACTTAAATGCACTTTTATGCGACGCTTAGTAGTTAAACGCTGCGACGTGAACTAATAAGATTTGAATTTCCACGATTTCTGTTAACCGACTTGATTGCGTACAAGGTTGAAGTTCGACTTGAGTTTATTAATAACATTTTTCTTTTAATACTCGTTGTATAGCATTGTTGCTCTCGTCAATTGTTCAAATTAAGGACCCTAATCAAATTAAACGTAAATTCACTTTTGTAGCAATTTACATACAATCCGGACATTTACCGACACTTTATAATAAGATCCTAGCTGGATTAATTTTTCCTACAAATTCACGATCCACATGCAATCGTCCTGACCCATAAACTGAAACGATTTCCGGTCCTCGGCCGAAATACTTTCCGCAATTATATAATTTGGACAGGGCCGAAAGTCAGGGCGGCCAATTACGGACTCGACCTCAGTGTGCATAAACGATGCGCCGTTGGACAGGGTGCATCCGATAGTTGGCGAAAAAACGCAGGCATATAAATAGATCCGAACGCGGAGCCCGCAGGCATCGATCACCAGTCTATGCGAGAAGGAACATTTATACTTCGGGTTACATGAATATGCGAACGTCTAACGAGCTCGATCACGAGAATCATCCTTGTCCCACCAATATTTCCGTACGGCGAATCAATTTATTATCGGCCCACGTAACTCGATACTGGAACCGTTGACGATTTTTGTACTATTTACAAAATCCGATTTTGGCGGATTCGTGGGTCAGCGTGATCAATGGAGTCAGGTGGAAATTTAATTATTTAATGAAATAAATATTTATTTATTATTGATTGAAATTACTGACGAAATAATTATTAGAAGTTGAATAATTCTTATCCGTTTGGTACGTGAAGATTAATTTGAAATCAAGGACGCTAAATGAGATCTTAGTAGGAATTAAATCGATTATATAACGAAAAGTCAATCAATTTTTATATTTTCTAGTGTCAATTTAGGATGCAGTCATAGTCCCTCTTAAATGTTAGCGTGCAAAAATTAATTCTTCATATATTATATCTTGTAGTGGACAATGAGTTAATAGCATACTATTTCGTTTTCGAAATTCGGCGAAAAATTGGTATTGACTTCGCCGCGACCGCCCGTCCGAGACAATCCGAGAAAACGAGCAGCATTATCTGGCTCAAACTGAACGCAAGGTCGCCACTTTGACGCGTTGTTCACTTCAATTTTCCGCTGGACAAATTTCAAGAACCCGCAGAGCATCTGCACGGTGCCAAAAAACGTCCGGCTCCCAGGAGCAAAGCATTTCCGGTCATAACGAGCGTGTCTCAACATGTAATCCACCAGAAATTTAACATCAGCGACAATGTTCGACAAAGAAACCTCGCAAAGAACCTAACGTGTAATCTACATTATTCAAAATGTCCATGTCAATGACTCACTTATTGCAAATCCACTTGATGAGACTTTATTTAAACTGCAGTGGGGTAAATCCGTACACGGGGAAAATCCCTAGGCCTTTATTTATTCGAATAGACGTTGCATTGTACCAACTGTAAGGTAGAAATATTCCTTTGGTTAGTATTCAGTGGCTTGGATAGTACTCAACATAGGTTGACGCAATGTGTACTGTGATTCCGCCATTTTTTAATCGTTCGACAAAGTTTGTCTTACTAATAATAGTTCCGGCTTTGCCCCATAATATAAGGATATAAGATTCAATCATTTTTAAACAGGTTGGGAGGTCTTGCATAGCTGCATGCATTTGCTAGCAGCACTGTCTTTAATTTATTAAGAAAATCATAATATATTTCTACTCCAAATTAACGCAACTTAAAGAATAAACCATGCGCTAAATAAAAACACTAAGATTATTAGGTTTTAGTGGAATAGATAGAAAATACATCAGTTTAAAGTAAACTTGGCAATTTCTGGTTCGGTTTTAACCCACTCCACCTTACCTAATTTCCGATCAAAGTGGCTCATAATCAGATAAAAGGCGATTAGTACGCATTCATCGACTTTGCCCTTTTGAAAACGTGAATTATGCCACTTTCAACATTCGAGGCTCGCGCCGAGGGAGCAGAGGGCTGCTTTAATTAACTAAACGTTAACGAGTATCCGACTTTTGAGGCCTCCTCTGTGCGTTCCAGTAAACTCCCTCGCTCGCAAAACGTACGCCGAGAATCGTAAACGCACACATTCGCAGTCGAGGCGCAGCCGTTTACTCGGTTTCCACCGCTTTCGTACCAAAGCACACATTGCCAAGAATAGAAGGTACGCCGAAAGAAATAAAGCGAAAAATATTAAGGAACGCTCGAAGCGTATAACGAGTTAAATAAAATGGGAAAGGGCGAGGTGGGCTAATGAGGACAAAGGTAAAAAGTGTCCGGCGAGGTAAAAAGCAGTAAACATCCTGCGTGCGTGTACCCTCGTATAACACGATCCGATAGTTGGAGTCCTCTTATAACACGGTGCTTTCATGACATTGATGTTCGTACGTCAGCATTGTATTGCAAAGCTTATTTTACCGATTGACTTGTTATAATTGCGGATGGTTTTATAAGGATTTGGAAAGCTGTGTACAATTTAAAAATATTTCATCCCGTATCGGGGACACGTACATTTAATTTGAATTTTTTCTCAGATACGATTTTGATAGTAAGATACAAGGTTGGCGTTGAACAAGGGTTATCAGTAAATTGAGCGCAAAGATAATCATGTTTGTAACCAAGAGAAGTACGAGCAAGGTAGAAGGTTTAAGAGAAGACGCTAGTATGCTCGTACGTTTACTCGGTCCTATACTCTTATCGTACCGTTTGCATAGCTATGAACAGAACGGACACCGAACAAAGTCGGAAGAAAAATATCAAGGGACGCTCGAAGCGTAGAATAAGTTAAATAAAATGAGAAACGATGAAGTAGGCTAATGGGGACAAACTGAAAAAGTGTCCCTCAGATATTCTACGGCCGAGATGAAAAACGGCGAAACGTCGCGCATGTAGGTATGTGAAATGTAATGATAATCGGCCGCGTCTGTGTACGAGCAGGTATCCGAACAAAGTAGCGGCTTTAGTCGGAGACGCACACACGTAAGCGACACACTGGCTCGGTTCTACGCTTTCATCCTCGAGGTATACATAACCGAGAATAGAATCCGCACCGAAAGGGATGGCAGGAAGAATGTTCAGAAATACTCAAAGTCTACGATAACCGAAATAAAAGACTGGAAGGACGAGCGGGCTAATGAGACCCGAAATGAAAAGGGAACCGAAGCGACGAAAGGATAAATGTTTACGAAACTTAATACTATGCAAATGCCCAAATAAACAATCGGTACTATGCACACACGTGTTAAGTCACACGTTCTCGTCGTACCGTCAAAAATAGAACGAACGCAAGCTAAAAACTGTTTTCTCCCCGCCACTTACACTCGATTTCGCAGCTCCCAAAAGAAAATAGAAAATCCTTCCCCATAAAATTTCATCCTTTTCCATCACTTTACTGCTCTATCGCCCCGAGCAATAAACTTCGAAAATTAAATTCACCAGACTTATATATCCACAGCCTTCCTTCAGCGAACTCACCTACCCTATCGACCGCCGGGACAAAAAATCTGCGTCAAAACAAAAAGCAGTAAGCGTCCCCGTCTTATTGCACGCGAAACACAACGACGCCCCCCCCCCCCCCTTGCCATCCCCCCCAACATACAATAATCCGAACAAGGTGGCAAGTTTGCCCGAAGACGCACACGTACGTAAACGATGACCTGGCTCGGCCATGTTTCTTTATTTGGCAGACTCGTGGGTGTTCGGGACGAGGTTTTCATGTCCACCCCCTCCCCCCTCTTTCCCACCCTCCCTCCACACCACTCGTTCGTGTCCTTTCTCAACCACCAACATTCCACACTCTTTCCCCTTATCTTCGTATCAATCCACCCTCTTCTCGACTCCGCTCTTTTGTGCCACTGTTTTCGCCCTCCCCCCCTCCACCCTCTTCGTCCGTCTATCCACCCCTATTCTCGTCGCCGACTTTCTTGGGTCCCCCTCTTAACTCGTTGGCTGCGAATCGCCATTTTTTCGTCGCGTCGCAGGCCGTTAGGCTCGCGATTATTATCTCGGCCGCGAGACGCCGCGACAAAAGATTTGTGGAAACGATCCGGGGAGATAGCCAGGGGTGGCCGAGGGGTTGAGGGGGGCGGAATATCGAGGACGGGGTGAAAAGCTACTGCGAGACTTCTTCTGTCGCGGGTCTTCGGAACGTTCGCCTTGCGGCTCGCGTTTGTTCGCAGAAACGCTGTCGATGATTACTGTTCATTTTCGATGACATGGTAGAGATGATGTTTTGAAAATTTAGTTTATTCCGGGGGTTTTCTTCTGTTCTTTTCTCGTTTGATTTACGGGTTGCATTCGTCAGAGTACGGTAATCTTGTCAATGATTACTGTGAATATTACTATGTATATTAAATAATATTATATTTTGTCTAATGTTAAATAAACCATTTGATTATTAATACTTTTTAATTTAATTTAAAAATAATTAATTTTCGGTGCTATATTATTACATTATTAGATATATACATGGTTATATTTTAATAATTTAATTATTTGCTAGACGATTGTCAAGTCTTTTTCAAACGTTTGTTTAACCTCTAATGTTTGTTAGTGTTACAATAATAATGTCGATTACTACTATGTGTCTTCATGGAAATTGTACACAAATTTGCTACAATTCATTATAATACAGTAGGATGAAATAAACGAATAAACAAAATTGAAATACGTACAATCGAAATATCTGCAAATCAAATTTTTGCGAAACGCGGGCAGAAGAATAATGACGAGCAGAAAATTTAACAAGTGAAACAGGCAATTTTCATCTGCCTGATACATTTTTCATTAATCCCGTTTTGAATATTTGCACGTTAAGAAGAATTTTTCCAAAAGCACCGCCGATAAAATGACCGTAAACTCGCGCAGCTCGCTTGCGTTGCATAAATACGGGGAAAAATATTACATGTCAAACATTAGCGCGTGTCGGGGGGCTAAAGGGCATAGATGAATAAGACAGTGAAATGTGCCCCCAAACCGATTGAAATTCTAAATGGGCCATTCGATAGCTTATGAAAAAAGAAACATTTTTCTAAATTTTCAACTTTGTATCTCTACCGTGGGGGGCGGGGGAGGGTAAAATGTACTGTTCGCTTCTCCTACGATTTTCTCGGAATCTATCGGATAAAAAAAATTGAAAAAAATTAGAGTTACATCTGGTGATGGTGCGCACATTTCAGATTTTTTTCAGATTTTTATATAAAATATCCAACGAGAAAAAAAATAAAAACCAAAAGGTGAGTTAGAAAATTATTAATTTGACAACGAAGGAGGTCCGGATCATTGATGCCGCTTTTACTTGTGATGTAATATTAGAATTAACGTCACTCTGAATTTTTTCATAATTTTTTATTTGGTGGAACAGTGTCGGAAAAATCAAAAACCGCGTCTCTGGTCAGTTTTTGCCTGTCAGAACACCGTATGAGATAAACTTTAGTTTCCTTTTTGTAACATTACTATTTTATAGGATATTTAATGTTATGAAGTACATAGAACAGTCGTAAGAGTGCGAAAAAACTAAAAAAATGGAAAAAGTCTATGTTACAGTATAGACATATATGCTAAAAGATTGAAGATCAACCCAAGAACGTCGCTAGCGCAACTGACAAGGTGTCAGTCTTTTAAGTAGGAGAGAAACTTTTTGTCTGGGTTTCGAATCCTGTTAGATCCATTCTTCTTTTACATTATTTTTTTTCTTTCTCTGTGCAACAATAATTAACATTTACTGTCAGACGTTATCACAACATTTTTGCAACTCACAGTCAAGAATTGTAAGCACAGTGAATTAATCGGGTCTACTGAACCACTACGCCAAAATACAATGTTGCGTTGAACTAACGGTCAAAAACGTTTTTCGACACACCACGTGCACGTGTATTACACATTAAAATATTGACAAAAACATTGTTAAAATAGCTGACGTATACGTAATATCTGTGAATGTTAATTATTGTTGCACAGAAAGGAAAAAAGAATGAAAAAAATAATAGATCTAACAGGATTCGAACCCAGACAAAAAGTTCCCTCCGGCTTAAAAGACTGACACCTTGTCAGTTGCGCTAGCGACGTTCTTGGGTTGATATTCAATCTTTTAGCATATAAGGCTATACTGTAACATTGACTTTTTCCAGTTATTTAGTTTTTTCGCACTCTTACGACTGTTCTATGTACTTAATAACATTAAATATCCTATGAAATAGTAATGTTACAAAAAGGAAACCAAAGTTTATCTCATACGATGTTCTGACAGGCAAAAACTGACCAGAGACGCGGTTTTTGATTTTTCCGACACTGTTCCACCAAAACAAAAATTATGAAAAAAATCAGAGAGACGTTAATTCTAATATTACATCACAGGTAAAAGCGGCATCAATGATCCGGACCTCCTTCGTTGTCAAATTAATAATTTTCTGACTCACTCTTTGGTTTTTATTTTTTTTCTCGGTGGATATTTTATATAAAAATCTGAAAAAAATCTGAAATGTGCGCACCATCACCAGATGTAACTCTATTTTTTTTCAATTTTTTTTATCCAATAGATTCCGAGAAAATCGTAGCAGAAGCGAACAGTACATTTTATCCTCCCCCGCCCCCCACGGTAGAGATACAAAGTTGAAAATTCAGAAAAATGTTTCTTTTTTCATAAGCTATCGAATGGCCCATTCAGAATTTCAATCGGTTTGGGGGCACATTTCACTGTCTTATTCATCTATGCCCTTTGTGCGGAATAGGCAGGATTGACGAAATCCGTGTAAAAAATGAGTGATTCGATGTTTCGGTAGGACAAGTTTGGGAAGTGGTTTACGACGCTGACGCGGGGCGTCGCGTCGGCGGCGTCGCAATAAATATTGCCCGGCGCGCGCGCCTCCGCGTAATGATGATGCCGTGCAGACGGTCGAATAATTTTCGTATTTATATTGCCGGGCGCAAAATTGTGCGCCGCGCGTAAATTTTGTGAGCGCGATGCCTCTCACGTTCGAAATGATTTCCGGCGCGGAGAGCGGAAGCGATTGTGTCGGCGCGCGAAAAGAGGAAAATAAAAATGGGGGTGAAATTATTTCGCGAAGCGGCGCGCACGTTTCGGCTAAATCATGAGGAACGCGCGATTTTATCAATCATTCTATCCTGTGCAATTTGTCCGCCACTGAAAGTTGAACGTTAGCCAATGATTTTCAGGGCTTGCGTTGCATATCATTAATTAGTATGACATAACGATTTTATCAATCATATTCGTGCGTTTTGCGCGGAACGCAAACTTGAATGTGTTCCAAATATTTTGAGTACCCACATTGCATGTCATTAATTATCAATCAAATGTGTACATTTCGTATGTCTCGCAAACTTGAACGCGATCCAATATTTTGAGTAGGGAAATCGCATATCATTAATTAATCTCGTGAAGCTGTGATTCGTAAGCCTGCCATTACTTTCGCCAAAACTCGCAGTGGGGCCGAAATTAAGCCTTAACGACTTCGAATTTTTCGAACAAAAAAACCGTCCCATTCCAAGGCCGTAACGAAGCTCCAGGGCTCTCGAAATAATTAACAGTATTCATTACCGTTTCAGAACATCACATGCACAACCCTAAATTCGACCTCTCACCTCTAAGCAACCCCCTCGTCATCGATTAATTAGCCATGAAACAATTAGCGTCGAACATCAAGAACTGCCTCGTCAGACTAGCAGGAACGTTCGAGCATTAATTAAAAACTGCTAGTAGCTAATTCCATTGATTCGGCCAGACAATGTGTCTGGTGTTTGAAATATGAAGCAGACAGACAGACTTTCTATCCTTGTTCAGTAAGTAACATGAAACGCCACCCTCAAGGGTCGTTTATTTTGAAAGTGGCTTAACCTATATTTTCGAAAGAAATAATATGTTGGAAACTACTAAAACTTTATCGAAGAGATTTACCAAACACTTGAAATGATAAAAATGTTTATTTCGTATAAATGTATATTTCACTCTGAAGGGACGAAAAATGTTGATTGGTTAAGCACGAAATTATTCCAACTCAGAAAATCTTAGCATCCCAGTTAAGAGATACTAGTAAATATCCGAAGCAAACTTCGCAGAATATATACCACGTTTTCGTGAAGTCGGATTATACTCTTGTTTATTATATCCTGCTTCTTCGGAGGCCAGATTAAAAGCACAGTTATTTGCGCAGAGCGAGAATCTCTGTAAAAAAGCTGAAGGGCCAAGAGTGCTGAATCGAGAAGCGGTGCGAAAGGGTGCGTAGGGGTGAAAAGGGTTAAAGTGGGGGTGAAGCCGTCGTGGAAAAACGGATTTGCAGGACAGCGAAGCTTTTTGTAATCCCGCTTTTCGCGCGTTAATGCTTGTCCTCTGTCAATCAGAACGTTAAAAAGGTCAATTTTGACCGGGCAGCGTACACGCCGACGATACGCTGCCCGATCCGCTTTCCATCCCCCCCGTCTGCCGGTGTCGAATTTAAAATCTACCCCTCGAGCCACCCGACATATTTTTCGCCCCGCTCGCACTCTTGTTTTAACCCGATTTCGCTCATTCGGCGGCGGAAGTGGATCCCGGAATATTGTTTCCCAGACTCGGGCGTAATCTCGTGCGCATAATTCTGCGTTTGAAAGCGACCTTACAGAGCGGAAGGTTAATGTGTCAAAAATTAATTCACTGCGCCGGCCGGTATCAGTTTAAGAATGCACTTTTTGCCACCATCAGGTGTAATGATATTGTTCTACTACGTTGTCGAGCGATTCTTGCCTGCATTTTTATCGTAAATGTCATTCTGGTTAAGCAGATTAAAACGTACAGGTGGTGGATATTGCTTTTTCAAAATGGCTTTTTACAAAGATTAGTTGATCTACTGTTTAACGGGGCTGAGATGCATATTCATGTTAGATATAAGATATCCAAAATATTCACAAAAATCGAAACCGGAAGATTCTAAGCGGAACAGTTCTCGAGATATGGTCAAAAATAGGCTCAAAAACAATGACAAATAGATATTTCACCGGCTCTTTGTCACATGCCAGTTTCCGTCGCAATTATTCCACTATAATATGATAGAGCAGTCAAAAAGCTTTAAAAAAATTGCAACCCAAGCCATCTAACCGCAATAGTATCGGACATATGTTGACGAAAGGGCGACAAAATAGTGAACAAATTGTGATAAATCAATATTTTGTCGCTGCTGAGGCGTTACCTTAAATATACAGTTAAAACATGGAAAATAAAATGATGGCAAAAGCAGACAGTAGATTTTATCTATTCCCAATCCCTACAATCGAGACACAATGTTGAAAATTCACACAAATGCTTCTGTTTTTGCAAGCTATGGTCATTAAGAATGTCAATCGGTTAGGTGAACTTTTGACAATCTTAATCGGTTATGCCCCTAAATTCTCAATTTACGAAATAATAGTTGCTCGCGTCTCTGAATCCAGTCGCGGCAACCCGGCGAAACATAAAACTTTGAGGAAATGGCCCGCAAGAATCTGATGTCGCCGAGCGGCCATACTCGCCGTACGACATGATTAGCTGTTATCGCGTTTTCGGCCGTTCGTCTGATTACAGTGACGTCGGCCAATGATACGGAGGCATTCTGCGGTCGACAACGAGCTTGATATATTACTACCGGCCGTACCGAGAGAAATACGGCCGGCCTCGCAAAACCGAGCGCATTCTCTCAAACCATTATTCGCGTTGTTCAGGTGCATCAGTCTATTCTGCGCCTCTCTCACCTTTCTCCGCTTTCTGCAGCTGCATCCTCTTTCCGGCCGAACGTGCTCCGCGCAAAGCGATTTGTGTGGCGGAAGTTCGGCACGCGGTTACTTTTCAGACGGGAGAATGCAGCGTATGGCCTCATAAGATGAATTTGAATAGCGCGATGAATATGTTGGCATTTAGTATTTTCGTGCAGTCCAATTGTTCGTACGGTGATCTGTGGGATAACATGGAGGACACCGCCAGATAAAAGTTAGTCTCAGTTGCGAATTCGTCACTTTTGAAAATTAGTAGCGCGTAATTTACGATTTTTTTGTAGTGTTTCATGCAGCTTAGAAGAAGAACAGCGGACATGATGTTAATTTCGATGAAACAACGAATTTAGTAGAACACACTATAAAATGTTAAATGGCGGTCAACCGTTCGTTGGCCAAATTGTGAAGTTCGCTGCGAGCGCAAAGAAACAAGAAGTCGGTAAACACGGTCGCGAGAATTTTTCCCCTCGGACGGAAGTAAGGAATTTTTACGACTCGCAATCGCATTGTCGCACTGTCTCCGGCCGGAAACGGCCGGCCAAACTTTGACGCCGGCGTCGCGCTCCTTTTAGGGACGAAAAAAATGTGCGAACAAGAGTCGTAAACCTGCTACCCTCCGGTACCGCAGGCTCCCTTCAAACGAGGGGTAACAAAAAAATGTAATTTCAAACAAAGCCGGAATGCGGCCGAATTGCTCGGATACCTGTTTCGGAGTCACCGTATATATGCCGGCCAATTAAAAGGAGAGAAAAGAAATGAAGGGAGAAGAAAAGGGGAGAAGAGGCGTGGAGAGGGGTGGAGAAGGGTGGGGAGGGAAAAGTTTCGCGCTGAAAAGTCAGTTTCGTTGGAAAAAGTCGAAAAGACCGCATGGACGATCGTCATTATGCGGATAATTTGCGAATTCTAAGTCCGATATTATCGCCGACGGCGTGACTCTGTCGGTTTAATGTCAACCTCGGCTAACACGCGGCACGCAGCGAAAATTATTGCACGTACTCGTGTGTATGCACGATTGCAAGGAAAGTGCGACGATTATCGTGTCGCATTCCGTCGCTCGCGCGAAATACGTTGAAAATTCATTCGACTCATACCTTCGCCGTACCCTTCGTCCTTTCGATTAATCGATGCGGGCGGAAATGTGTCAGGCCGCGTTCGCTTCAGAAATGTTAATACGCATTGTTAGCCTGCTGCAGGTTTTATGTAGCCGAGGTATGCACTCGAGCACGGAAAAGTGCAATTAAAGCGCGGCGGGATTGAAAATTGTCCATTTAACTTGCGAGCGTGTTAATTCGTAACATGTAAAAATAGCTTTATACTAGGGGCAGTTCATGAATTACACTTTAAAAGACGACGGAATATATTTTTATTACTTGCTGTTGCTTTGTTTTTACTGCAGGCTTTGGTTCGCTCCGCAAATGCAATTGAACGATACAATATACCGGAATATGCAATTATTGTATATAAATGTATGTTTCTAATACTGTGGAAACAATTCCTTTCATTCAAAACGACAATCAAACATTACTTCATTTTCTCTGCATTTCAATTTCTTCCCTAAATACTAACCAATTATATAATACGGCAGTATCCAAAATTCTTATATCTAATAATATATTCCCGCGCTTTACAAATCTTTACTCTTACTTTGAAAGAGAATGGAATACATTCTTATCTTCAGACTTTCATTTCTTTTCAAGTCCCATCCTGGACTCTAAATACACTCTGAAATATGCTGTTACAACAATTTCTACTTTATAAAAGTATACACCCGCCGCTTCGAAAGTTACAACTTCCATTTCGAAAAAAAAGTACATTCTCAATATCCGCGCGATATAATCGCTTCCCATACGGCGCAAGGTCGAATATATTGAGGAAAAATTTTACCGGCGGCCATTTTGTCCCCGGTTAAAAAAGCCTCGGCATCCGCAATTTATTCCCCGCCACCTATCCGCCCGACCTAAATCAGTCTTTTTACGAGAATCCTTCGGGGCGATTCGCGCAACGAACGACGCCGACGACGACAAAAGAGCGTCGCGGGCGTTAGCATTGCAAATTCATAAACCGCCGCCTTCTCCCTCGTTCGCCTAAATCCGAAATCGTGTTCGCGTTCGGGCCACCTCGGCGACGACCGCGGCGCGGGCGAAAAAAAGAAGTTGAGCGGAAAGAGTGAAAAAGCGGAATCGAACGCGGCCCCACTGTTCACTTCCGCATTGGCGGCGTCGAAAGCGAGAGTGCGGAATTTTCGGGGAGAATATGGAAATATGTCGGCAAACAATATGGGATTCTTTGCGCGGAATGCGAGCGCGCGGCTGGAGATCGCTAATGAATTCGTTGAATTAACGATAGCGATAGGTGGAAGGTAGGAAGGAAGGCGGTAGTTTTGCAATTGCGGACCGATGCTTCCGTAATTGCCCGTGAAGGATTCACGTTTTCCTCTCTTATTGTTCACGTAAGGAATTTTCACTTTTCTGATATCTGGGGAGCAACATCTCTTGGGGTAGAAAATTAATTTTGTTTCGCAAGGCAGATATTTTTTCGAATCCATGCTTCCGTAATTGTCTCTGAAGACTATCGTGTACTCTTACTTTACAATATTTTTCGGTAGAAAATAAAGATTTCTTTATCAATCAGAATTTCGTATTTTTTTTTGTAAAGAATTCGTGTCTAGTTCCCTTATTGTCCTGGCAAGGGGTGAGACTGTCACTTTCGTGACATCTGGCAAGAGAACAATATAATAATATTTCCGGCCAGAACTTAAATTTGTCATACGACAAATTCTGTTGTCAAATCAATCCTTCCGTAATTGCCCATTTTGTACTCTTTGCCTTTCTGGCACTGCGTGAAACTTCGACTTTCCCATAACCAGAAAGAGAGCCAATATTTTTGAAACTGCTCTTCAGCAGTCAGATTCCCTATTTGCTCCACTGTTCTCGCACATTGTCCGTGAAGACTATTGTGTACCGTCTACGCAAGGGGTGAAACTTTGATTTTTCCCGTAATCTGGGAGCCAATATTTTCGCGCCGAGTCGAGCATCGAGTGCCGCTCACGCTTGGACGATGATGTAACGGGAACGGCGACGATGAGAAAGAAGTATGAAAGAGTGTGCTCGTTCGACCGATGTCGCGTGCATTCTATCAGCGAACGACTTTGCCATTCGGCGAACAATCGGCGGGCGAAACACGTTCGGCAAACATTTGCAAGAAAAATATAAGCGACGATACTCTGCGCGGTCTCACTTCTTATTCTCATTCTTTCTTCAACGAATCTTTCTCCCACTTCCTGTCTCCTTCCCTCCCTTGTCTGCCCGATATCGCGAGCATCCTCCACAATTTGCCGCAACTCGATGGCAGTCTATGCGAGATAACTTGGTGAACTTTGTTCATTATCGGACTTTTTTGCGGCGTCGTCGATGTAAACAGAACACCACACTTCCGGCTGTTCTAGATATCAATTCAAGCACTGCGCAAAAATAATTTGTGGTTGATAATAAAATGTCGGTAACATCGACCGCTACTCACAAAACACTATAAACTAAAATTGATATACCTATCGACCGTTTATTTTGAAAGTGGTGTCTATTTAAAAAAAAAAATTAAATATTACATAAATAAACAGTTTACACCACGTTAATTATAAATTATACGATATCTCGTTTTTAAATATGGAGTTACACCAGTTTCAAAATAAACGGTCCATATACCTATCTAAGATTCATAGATATAATTGATATATTGATATTGGCATAATCGAATATGCCTGTTCGTATTTCAGGATTTAACACGCTTCAATCCAACACACTTTCTTCCTATCCGTCATCATAAAACTCCGCTAATACTATTTACTACCCACGTTCCTCAAACAGAATTTATCATTATCCATTGTCCTAACAAAAACAAATTCCCTATCAATCCGAATTATCCGACCCGCTCTCGCGCGCCTACCCGCAAAATAATTCTCCCCCACCCCAGTTCAACCCCCGCAAAGCACCGCGTCGAATGCATCGTCATTCTCTCTCCACCGTAAATTAAAGCGACGCATGCATCCGCGATCCGCGCTGTAAATCAGGGACGTCGAGTCGAAAACGATATTCATCTCTATTAAAGTTGGGCGTCGAAAAGGGCGCACGACGTGCAACATCGGCGGTGGGGGGGAGGGGGAGGGGGATGTGAGATGGGGGTGAGAGGGATGTCAAGCGCAAACAATGAACAGTTTATTTCGCGGAAAGGGCCGGTAACGGACTGAATTTGACGGACGCGAAAGGTTCGTCGGCGAAGGCCGGCGGCAAACATATGTCGGCGGTGTATAAACGCATCCTGGCTCCGTAGGGGTATATATTGCCGTGACCTCGAAGACGAGGGTACACACGTCTCAGGACCCCGCAATGTGTGCATCGGATGCGGATATCAAGCCGTCGATCCAGCCCGGCCGAAGGCTGATGAAGACCAATCGGTAAATTGACGCCAGGCTAAATGAACCACGCTCGGCGAAACGATTTCATAATGAAAGCCGGCATAAAGCGCTTCTTCGCTCAATTGCCAGAAGTGCGGCTGTTGCCTTCGGGTTTGTTCGTTTAGGTCGCCGTGACAGAGTAAACATTTTTCTTTGGTGATAGATGCGTTCTCGTATGAATAATCTGATGTTTGGCGATGGGGAAGGATTGAATGGAAGTGCTTTTTTGGTCAAGTTGGGGAAGGGTTGAAGGGTTGAGTCGGTTGGATGAACGAATAATCGTTTTGATTTTGCACAGGAGTAGTTAAGACTTAGTACCGTATTTTGCGGTTGATAACGCACGCATTAAAAAATTTGATAAGATAAGAACCTGCGCGTTATATATTAGAAAGCGACGTGAAGGAAGTCAGATTCAATAAAAGTACAATAGGTGCGCGTTATCTACCGAAAAATACGGTAAGTCTATTACGACATGAATCAAAAGGTTGACTAAAATGCTTCTTCGGTGGAGTCACGGAATTAGAGGACGTATGCTAGGTTTAGTTTACAGTAATTTATTTGACTAAATGACAAAACTAGAATGAAACGTCCAGATAGAAAGACATTTTTCTCATAAAAACTGTCGTAACACGTATAAAAAGTAAGTAAACGTTAATCAGAGTAGTTTGGCGCCAAAATGAGAGACCCCCGAAACAGCCGTATAATTTACCTACGCACACTTTGCGCAGTTCCGACCGCCAACGACCGAACCCACCATCCACCAGTTCATTTCACCCAACGGCCGACGATAAATAACAGAAAAATATTTGCCCCGCCGCGCGCGAAAGGTAGACTGATCCGAACCAAACGAGAAAACAGAGCTCGACAGTTCGGAAACGAGCTCTCCCGCTATTTCGAATCCCAAAATTCCCCGCTGTCGGCAGGTGGAGGGAACGGAGACGGGCGGAGGGGGAGAAAAACTGTCGCACCCCATCGCGAAAAAGCGACGAGAAGCGTATATGCGCGAGGGGTGAGAAGTACGTCGAGTGGCCAGGAAGAATGTGAAGTCGAAAAAGTTCCCCGAGCTCTCTCTGTAAAATTACTACCCTCGCCAGAGTACCTAAGGCCTCCCTCCTCTTTCTCTCTCTCTCTCTCTCTCTCTCGCGCGCGCTTCAGAGCGTCTTTCGTCCTTCGGCCGTACTTCAGTGCTCTTTGAGAGAAAGGCGGGCACCGAAGGAGAGTGCGATCGAGGGGTGGCGAGCAGGAAGGAAGGAATTGGGGTGAGCGCGGGAAAAAAAGTTGGGGAAGAGGGTCAAGTTCCTGTTCGCTTCCCTCTTTCGGGCGAAAGGCTGTTGTGTCAGGGCGGTCGGAAAAAGTGTGTAGGCGCGTGTTGGTTCCTGCGGCGGATGAAGAGGGGGTCGAGGAGGGGGCTGAAGAGGGGTTAGAGGTGAAGAGGGTGGGTGGGGTCCTAAAGCTCGACGTCGAAAATCGTAAACTCTTATCAGGCTCGAATACGCCGTTCCGGGACTCATTCGGATCCGCTCGCGGGAAACTGAACAACGTATTATTAACCTCTTAACGTGCCTGCCTGCAGTTCCGTGTTTCGAGGGTGTTGGTACGATGCACGCACCCACCATTTCGGTTGAGCAATTTGTGTGCTCAGCGCACGATAAGCAATTTTCGGTATTTGATACCGGACGTTACAATCGGGCGGTACTGTGTACGTTGATCTTTCGATGAATGTGAAAGATCAATCTTTGCGAGTAGTAATCGTTACGTTTACTTTGTGGTTCTTGACTATTGATTCGTTGACACGTAATGAATTTTCGGCACTGCTCTTGTGACGCAAATTAAGTTTCCGTTCGTGTGAGTGCAAGAGCAAAATTTGTAATATGACTGAAATAACAGTAATTTTATTCATTTTTGTAACAAATATGTCAACCTAATAGAAACTGTAGTCATATTTAAATACGTACGAAACACTCAATACGAGCGGTTAATTTTCATAACAGATACCAATAAAATAGAGTAACGATATTAATTTTATTATTCTTGACCAGAGATAGTTGAACGGTCAATATTTCCGGATAATGAGAAAGTGACGAGATGATCACGCTTCTTAATTCTATAAAATAAATAATAAAATTATAAAATAAAATTAATAAAATTAAAAAATAAAATTAATAATAAGTTTATTATTCTTGATCAGAGATAGTTGATCGGTCAATATTTCCCGATAATGAGAAGCGCGATCATCTCGTCACTTTCTCATAATAGTAGGCGAGTTTAAATGTGACATTGACCACGCACGGCATTATTTCCTGATCGATCCCCGAAAAGCGTCGAAAGCGGAACGCGACCGCGAACACTGCCGTTCCTGAAATATCAGGAAGCAGACGGCATCGGCTATCTCTGCCGGCCGTGACATTTGATACATTTAAAGCCATTCCCAGCAGCCACCGACGTATTTACTCACTATTTATTGCCGACGCCTTATGTAAATTATTCTCCGCGCGGCCCGAGACGGCCGACGAATCAGAAAAATATCTCGAGGCAAACTCATTTCGACACACGCTTCCGCGAGAACGTCGCGTGGTCCGTTTACTTTGAAATACGAATAGGACGCTGTTTCAAAAGAATCGAGTTAGCGATCAGATTTATTGCCCCACCATCTTACCTTCTCGGTTTAAAGCTTGGAATCATAGAGATCATTTTCTGTTGCAATCGAAAGTGTTGCAGTAAAATCGAATACAACTGTGGAAGTAAAAGAAAGATTGCAACAATCGATTATTATCAGTGATAGATGTATAATAATGGGTTTTTGACCAACGTCATACGTTTTACATGTATCTACTGCAATTCAATGGTTTTAACTGAAAAATCAATGACTTAAAGTGATTGAAACTATTAATAATTTAATTTAACATGTCATAATTTCCCAAACCCCAACTGTAAAAGTACACATTTCAAAGACAGTAAGATTTCATTGATTCAGTAACGAAAACTGATTCGTCAACCTTAACACTAAATTATTGACCTTCCAAAGGATATAAAGGCCTGAGCAAGCAAGTATAAATCTCCGAGGCTGACAGTATTTTTGCACAGTTAAGGTCTAGACCCTTAAACGCGCCGATTCGAAGACACCGATTTACGCCACCTTCAAGACAAACAGTTCAAGTAACCGTTGACGAACACAGACTTCGGCCGGGTAACGGGCCAGTCTCGTTCATGAATTATTGATGTCCGACATCGAAATCGTCACCCGAGCTCGTATACTCGGCTCGCAAAATCGAAGACGGATCCTGCGAAGGTTCGACGCGTCGAATATCGATTCTCGGCGAAGGTCCCGAAGCCGAGAAGAAGGCGATACACGCGGCGTAATATTAAGCGCGTTAGCCTTAAGTGACTTTCATTGAGAGCGCGGGAATGATAAGGGGTTCGATTAGTTCGCTAACGTCGTTAGGTGACTGTTATTGAATTTTCGCGCGGTGTCGCGGGAATTCGGCAGTTCGGATGCCGGAGTTTGTCGGGCTGCTTTATCGAAAAGTGGCCGAGGAAGGTGGAGGCCGACCTTGGCAACCGGAAGCGATGAACTTCGATGGGCGAATGCGAGTACAATGAGGATGAACGACGAACCGATTCAATGTTCCAGAAATGAGCCGTCAATTGGTTGAACTGGTGTGTAAAGTAAATCGGTGTGATCTTATACATTGATTTAAACAATTCTCTCTTATATTGGAACAATAGCAAATGTAATGAATCTATTCGCAACCCTATAACTGTCAATATTAGTTAATAATATTTTCTACCGGATTAGTACACAAGTAACGAAACGTTATCTCTCTCTTTCTTTATTTCAAATATGAGAACTAAAACCCTTCAACGGAAAACTGTATTTAATGTAATATAAAATTGATGCATAGTATAGCATAATCGACTCTACCAATCCACAGATCGGTCCTTAACAAATTCGAATGCAGAGATACGCTGATCCAAAGGTTCCACGAAAAAGGGAGTCTTAACCGAGATTGCCTCGAAAGTAATGATAGCGGATTCCATCAACCATTTTGGCTCGTTCATCATACGCGTTTAATTAACCCTTCGAAATTGTCGGCGAGCGTCCCTCTTTATCCGGCGACACAGGCGACACTGCTCTTCTTGCCGTGGCCCGAAGTTCGAAATTATGTGGTTCATTACGAGGCTGATGCCTCGACTCGACACTCTCCATTGTCGGACACACAATGTTCTCCCGGCCATGATGTAGGCACCGGCATCGGGGCTTACGACCACTTCCACTAATACCAATACACGCGATGCACCCCTCTCTGATGTTCCCCTTTGACATTACTGACCAACCCTCCCATCGTCCCTCGGCCGGACGTTATCAAATTACGTCCCAAGAAAATTGACGCTTCCGTAAGAACACTTCGGAATATCGGCGGCTGTCATAATCGTGACGACAGCTTCTACTTTTAAATTTTGCTTCTCAATAAGATCAGTGAAGGATCTTCAGTGTAATTGTTTCTTTGAGGTTGGACTTTGGATTAATTGTCTAATCGTTCCTCGGTTATGATTTTTTGTATAAAAGATGGTTTGACGCGTGTAATTATTTTAATATTTACGGGAGCAGATTTGTTAGCTAATTATTTAATTTACCGAATATTTCATCTATTGCAAACTTGCCCAACGTCCAACGAGTATCATTGAATGATTAAACATCTCCTATCTGATACGTTTCCAGCCATTTACTAACGAAATTGTGATGACTCGACTGAAAATTCGTAAACGCTTATTAATCTTAGAATTAAAAATGCATCAATAAACTGCGGAAATGGACGATTAGTTGCAATAAGCGGAGCTCTCTTCAAATTTGCTTTAACAATGATTAACAGTGCGTACTTTGCGATATGATAAGAGGCAACCATTATTTTAATCACGACGCTTGCGCATTATTTTTAGCTTCCGCGCTCGTTGCCCGAGATGCGAGTGTTTCTCATGCTTTACCAGACGCATTATTCCTTTGACAGAGTTACTGATTACGTTTCAAGTTGGGATAGACGTTAAAGGTACGAGCGGACAGTCGGCGTTATAGAAAACATTTCCCGGCGGAAGCGTGCGTGCGCGCGCGCGCGCGCACTGCAAATAAAGTTTGACCAACTTTAATGACTTTTATTTTTAATTGGGTCGTACCCCGGTGTCAGCGATGAAAGGAGAGAAACGAATCATCGACGAGTCGGTGTCGAGCCGCTTTAATGGAAACCCCGACGATTTGCTTTGTAAAATATCAACAGAAAGTTGGCCAATTAATTATCCGTAGAATTTTACGCGACCGCTAACGATCGATCTATTGTACGTAGCAGGCTTATTTAAAATGTTTCAAAGATCCCGCTCGTATCGATGAAACGCGGGTACGCAGGTTTCAAAAGAAAATTTCAAAGTCTGATTATTTTTTGATAGGGTAGTGTTCGTAGAAATCTGGAGATTGCAGAAATATTAGTATGTATTATATTGCTGACATAGCAAAACGAATCTTTGAAAAAATATACTATTGAATGTGAATTATATGATAATTATAAAGTGTTTAAACGATATAATAAAAATGCGTCAAATAAATGAGACCTAATTTCGGAACTGTAATTAAGTTTTAATGCCTGCGAATTCCCTTGTACCAAAGCACCGAAAATCTTAAAAAAGGTGAATTCTTAAGTGAAGTTCGATGGCAGTAGATCCACGGACAGTCCCGCAAAAACAGATTGGACACTTTGCCAGTCGACTTGCTGTCTAACGAGGCAGTTTTAACCTTCCAGGCGCCCACGTTGGCCAACGTAATTGCCTATTTATTTCGGACCGCGGGAACTTAATAACTTTGCCGAACAATCCTCGTCTTCGCAGACGCTGAACGCACTTGCAAAATTCAAAGGGATGGGAAAAAAATCTGTGCAACGTTGTCCTGCTCGGGAAGCAAACTCTGAAAAATCTCCGAACTCCGCTCGAATTATCGTTCGGCCTTAAATATTAACGGCGGATCGTTCGTTCTCGGCTTCTGGCGGGGTGTCGTGAATATTTCTTCTCGCTTAACGATCATCGCGTGCACGTGCACTCTCACACGGATTCGCGCATGCACGGTGTAGACCGTATAACGCGAATTCCTACGGCGCGTTGATGATATGGGCCGTTTACTTTGAATGTGGCATAAGTCACTTTGCTTTTAACTCCTGATGCTTAACGATTTGCGTTCTAACGTGTCCGAAGGTGATTTATAGTCACTTTGGGTTAGACGAAGTTGTCGAACACTGATATTTATTCACTTTTCCCAGAAAAGCTAACCAAAACGATTGTCTGAAAGTTTTTCTTGGACGAATTTTACCGATGATCTGTGTCATAAGACAGAATCTTATTAAAACTGAGAAACATACCCATACAACAAAAGTACAGTTTTCAAATAAGCGTGGTACTGATCAGTAATCAACTTCAGAAGTAACATATCATATAATTTAAGATTAACGTAGTGTAAACGGTTTATTTACATGATATTTAACTCCTTTTAAGTGGACTTACACCACTTTCAAAATAATGGGTCCATACATCAGACATTCGCAAAAGTGTGTACATACAGCTTCCAAAATGTTGAAACCCACTTATGAAACACCCCATACATCAAAGCAGAACCCACCATCCTTCCACCGAAGCATTGTTACATATATCTTCTTACATCACTGTGCGAACACATTTGTCAGTGTGTTTACGAAACACCCTGTACGCCAACGCGCACACCACCCTCGCAACGAGGCGCGTCCAGGTACTCCGTACAAACGGACACCCTGTACATTCACCTACGATCGTCCACACAACCTCGAGCTCACACACGGGCGATCTAAGTGTAGCGACACACGCTCCCAGCCACGAAGTGGTACCATAATTTCCAGGCTGCACACATGCAAAGTGTCGCGCAGCCCTCTGCGACCGCCGGCATGTCCAGTAATATTCCACGCTACATCGCGGATAAATTACACGAGCAATTGTACGGGAATACGTGTTTACAGGCTGCCCGAGTGACGGCCCGGCTCGGATTAAATTAATCGCGGGCAAGAATTCAGTGGCGGCGGTGAATTTTGGTTTCCCAAAATCCTGCCCGTGCCCCGCCCACTTTCGCTCGGCGAGCATGTCGGTCACTTTTGAAAAATGTACACCCTTCCAGGAGTGCGCAGGGGCGCGGACCGAAATTTATGGCGGACGCGATTCTCGGCTCTCGCGGATTTTGACGTTTACGGTGCTGGCTAACGGTAAGATTTGTTGCTCTTTGATGTTGGCTAGGCTGAGGATCGTGAGGGTGGATTTATATGGGGGTAATGGAGGGGTGAGTTTTAATTATTTGCGAATGTCGCCTCTGGGTACTGCGATTTATGGGCTGTAGGCTGTTCGTTTTGGAAAAATTATGGGAGCGGTTGGATTAAATGCGTGAGTTTTCACTGTACTTGCGGTCAATTTACTACAAATTGCTAAGGGGTCGTTGGTAGAAGTTTAGATAATTATGAGGATGATGACAAGGTATATATTCAACAAATGTCAGATTTTCAACTAAATCAAGTTAAACATTACATTAATAACAATGGTACATAACCTTTTCCTATTAAAAAAAAAATTGATCCCCATCTATTAATAATAAGTGGGTTTTTTTCATTGAATTTTAATTATCGACAAATGATTCCTATGAATTTAATGATCAATTTTTGCAGATGCGTCAGAACCAAACCATTTGAGATATTCATGTATTTGGCACTTAGAGTGTTCCGATTTTCAGATGAGCAGTAAGATTTGTCACTTTTGAATGTGTACTCGTTAAAATTCGTGGACTGAATTTACTCGAGCTGATAGCGAAGCGAGTTTTAATTATTAGCCTCTGTCGCTGCGTCCTGCGCAATTTATGCACTCTGAGACGTCCGGATGGCGTGCGCTGAAAAGAGATTAATTTTTAGTGGCTATTCATTATGAATGAGCCTCACTTTTATTTGCTTCTAGTAATAATTTAGCGGCTGATGGAGTCTCGCGAGCGCGGATGCGTTTGCAATTGATTTCCCTACATAAAACCTGGCTTTTTCGTGAAACGAACGGGAGTGTAGATAACATTTTAACCGATCGAATCGTTCGTCGAGTTTTAGTTCCTTTATACATACAATGCGTTCGCAGAAACGTTATACGATGCGCTTTTAAACTTTGCCACGTCACGATCATATCAGTTGAATCATATCAAGGCTGCACTTATAATTCATTTATCTAACGTAAGCTGTCCCTTTTATGACATCGATGAAAGCATAAATTGTCTCAATCATTTATTACCAAAAACTGTTCCAAATTTAACAACGTTACCATCGTGCAGATTAAACAAAACCAATAACAATATCAAAATCGTCTTACAGAAACCAATCCAAAAAATCGTCAATATATGGACCGTTTATATTGAAAGTGGCGTACGTACATTTAAAAAAAATTAAGTATCGCATAAATAAACCGACTACACCACGTTAATCACAAATTATATGATATCTCATTTAAGAAACAAATTAAATATCACATAAATAAACCGTTTACACCACGTTAATCATAAATATATGTCTCATTTTTTTTTTAAATATGGACTTACACCACTTTCCAAATGAACGGTCCATATCTGAAAATGCGTCTCTACATTACTACCGGAAAATAAATACCCAACCCGATCGACAAAGTCATTGACCGCAAACCGTTGTACAAAATCCGTGTCCTCAGACTACCGTGTCGTGCGAGGACAGTCTCTAAGTGTTAACTACAGGACGATTATTGCCTCTAAGTCGCAATTTCGCTCGGGCGACGATCGCCGAGATTTATGCGCGAGCGACATTGTCCCCGAAAACAATTGCCGGCATACGGAAATGGCGAGTGTTAACCGGTAAACTAAGAGCGGCCAATCGCATATAGTTTCACGGCTTGGGGGGGGGGGGGGGGCTCCTCTTTGTCCTGCTCTTTGTCAGCTCGCTAGAGCGGTTTGCGGAGGCCAGCTGGCCGCCGCTCGCTAAATGTTTCGGACTTCGTAACGGCAAAACTTTCCTCGCTGTTTCGGTCAGCTACAGACACGGCACTTCCGGAAGAACGGCGGATAAGTTCCGGGGCACGACGCTTAATTCGCGGCCTGCGAACAGATTGCGTCGAGTCGGATTCGCGGATTCTGACGAATTTCATAAAGTCGGGAATTGATGGGGCCGCTTAACCGGCGTCGTCGACTAATTCGGTACCTAAACCGTGGTTAAATGTCGGCCAGAATGGAATGAAGGTCAGGCTCGAGGAGCTGTAACGCCAACGTACTGTTTCAGGTGGTTTTAATCAGAATTTTTTAGTAGTTTTTTCGGCAGTTTTCTTGGTTAAGGTATCGAAAAGTTTGGAGGCGGATGTGTTTCGGATAAATTAATTGAAAGTTATCAACGCGTTCTTAGTTTCTTGTTGGGGTGAATCGAGGTTTTTGGTCGGCGTTGCTGATTTTGTGGCAAATTTGCGGGAGAAAGGTGTTTCATTTTGTGATTAATCTGTCGTTCATATTCAAAGTGTAGTTTGACATTAAAAACTTTGTACAATCAAGGCGGGAGACATTAAAATTTGTTATTAAAGTTTTTACACGTTAAGTTCAAATTTATAACCGTTTTTACTGGCTGCAGTACAATCTTAAGTTCTACGTCGTATATTACCCCCAAAAAAATCGAAACTTACTCGAATCGACAGTGCAGGTAATACAACACTTTCCAACATTTTTGATAGCTCACCCCAGTACTCGATCTCTTGCGTAGAAGAATCAGACTAAAATCAAGTTGTTGGCACATTAAACTGTTCCGCGAAATCGACATTTTCCCGAATTTGACTATATACCGAAAAAAACATGATAAAACTCTAGAAGGATACCCGATACAACGATCGAAACGTCGCGCAGCGACATTTTTAACGATACGCCCCCAGAGTCGGCGTCTCATGAAAATGAACGGGAATGAAATCAATTTTTTCGACCTCCCCCTCCCCGCGACTGTAATCCAATTTCACGGTAGCTGTCTGCCGACTCGCCAGAGGCATTTTCCTTATCGTCCCGCGAACGAACGAACGAACGAACCTAAGAACGAACGAACGAAGGAGCGCGAGTCTTAACGTCGAAACTTTCCAGTGTCCGTGATTTAGGTTAGAGGATCAGCGTGGGTTGAGAGGGAACGAGATAGAGGGCTACAGGCGGAAAGAGGGAAGAAGAGAAAGAGAGAGGGAGAGAGAGAGAGACTGAAATATACTTGGTATACTTCTCGCAGAAGCCCTCTCCTGGGGGAATACGGCCGTCCCTGTCCTGTCGTTGTCTCCGCTTTCTGTCCTCCATCCTCTATCCTCCATCCTCCATCCTCTATCCTCTATCCTTTATCCGCTATCCTCTATCCACCCGCCGACAAGTCGATACAGAGAAAACGATGGAAGTGTGCGCCAAGGTTGCGAGGCTTCCGAGTGTCAGCGCCGTTTTCGTTTGTCGACGCTGTCGGCCATCGTTTTCCCCTTTCGCGAATGTGTGTTTGCCGCACAACAGGCGAGCCTGTCTTCAGGGATAGATCGCTGCGCGGTGACAAATTATTTCGCGCCGACCGTAGGTAAAGTGCCGCCGGAGTTGAAGGGGGTGCTTGTAACGCGGCAAGGTTACGTGTAAGGCAGTTGATATGTTCAGCTTTCGATGGATTCGTGTAGTATTCAAAGGGGTGCTTGTAATATGGGAAAGTATCATGTAAAGCAACTGATATTGACAGCCTTGGATGAACTCGTGTTATGGGAGACCGTGTTGGATTGAGAGGGATGCTTTATGGCGGCAATGTAACGTGTAAGGCAATTGATATGTTCAGCTTTCGATAAACTCGCAGTTCAAAGGCGTGCTTGTAATACGGCAAAGTATCATGTAAAGCAACTGATATGGACAGCCTTGGATGAACTCGCGTTATGGGAGACCGTGTTGCATTGAGAGGGATGCTTTATGGCGGCAATGTAACGTGTAAGGCAATTGATATGTTCAGGTTTCGATAAACTAGCAATTCAAAGGCGTGCTTGTAGTACGGCAAAGTATCATGTAAAGCAACTGATATGGACAGCCTTGGATGAACTCGTGTTATGGGAGACCGTGTTGGATTGAGAGGGATGCTTTATGGTGGCAATGTAACGTGTAAGGCAATTGATATGTTCAGGTTTCGATAAACTCGGAATTCAAAGGCGTGCTTGTAATACGGCAAAGTATAATGTAAAGCAACTGATATTCACAGCCTTAGATGAACTCGTGTTATGGGAGACCGTGTTGGATTGAGAGGGATGCTTTATGGCGGCAAGAACGTGTAAAGCAATTGATATGTTCAGCATTGGGTGGACTCGTGTAGTATTCAAAGGGGTGCTTGGCACATGTCAAAGTATCATATAAAGCAGTTGATAATTTTTTCGAATATGACAGGGTTCATATAAAGATACTTGTTTGGAACAATCACTGTCACCTTGTCAGCTTTCAATGAAGCTAGTACTCATAGTATGTTACTATGAACTAACAGAATGATTATTGTCGTGTGTTAGATTTGGTTTGACGATAAGGAATGAATTCGTGTTATGCGAAATTGTGTTGTATCTGAATTTTACTGAAGATAAGGGGAATCATAGAAAGGCACTTGCTGGGAATGACCATTGTTATGTCTTGTGAAGATGGCAGTGAACGTATTGAAAGTGTAAAGCTTTATGTATGATAATAGGGACACGATTTACAGATCGAAGAGTGGATAATTGAAAACTTGGGGCTGAACGACGATGCCGTTTAAATTTGATTTATGGGATTTTATATGGCTGGTAAATCGATGCGCGTGGAATTGAGAACTTGAAACTGAAGAGACAATGCTTTTCAAAGTTCATTTAAACGATTTATGCCTTTTATGAACGGGAGGGTGCAAAGTTAGAAAGTAGAGGCTAAGACATTGTGGTATATAGATCTGATTTATACTATTTATACGAACTGTAAAGGGACGGATGCAAAATTCAGAACGAGACTCCGAAAGACTACCCCATTTAAACTTGAATTATATGGATTAAATGATATCAAGAATCGCGGCATCTTGCGGAATTGGAAACCCGAGACTCCGAAAGACAATACTATTTAAACTTGATTCGCACGATTTCTGCCGTTCGCCAGTCGAAGCGCGAAAAATAGAAAACTTACGACTTTGAAAGACAACGCCAGTTAAACTTGGAAACTACAAACCCTCCCTTCTCTACAGTGCTACACTTTATGTATCAGAACCTCCCAATCCCGGATTATTGCTTACCGCCAACTTTCCTATTCCCAATACTAAAATCTCTCTGTTCGCCATCCCTTATACCCTTGCATCCTACACTTGCCGATTCTATTCCCGAAAGCATTTCAATCCTCAACTCTACATAAGTAAGAAAAGAAAGCATTCGCAAAAATCGAATTGAATTAAATAACATGAAAATGATATTCCCAACAAATGCTACGCTTCCCATTAATCGAAGTGTCAGAAATATTAGAACCATGTCCATTCTACAAGAACTACAATAATACTGAGCATATGTCAATTAAATTCAGAACCACCGCCTACATTACATACCCATTAATTCGCCATACATTCATTACACTCGAACACATATGTCAACTGCATCTACCGCGGCCCCAGTCCCAAAAATCGATTACATCCGAACACTAAATCTCTCCCACCCCTTCAACGAACCCCGTCAACGTATATCCGCAAAGAGCGTTAACGTAAACGAATCCCTTAACATCACACAATCCCATTACATCCTCCATTATTACGAACAGTTAGCTATCTAGTACACGTTCGTCCGATTCTTCGTAACTCTCGGCGTACTTTGCGGAACGCTTCGAACGAGTTAAATCGAGAACGCACCTCGATCCGGTCATGCTTGTATCATAGTCATAATCGTCCGCAGTCAGACCCACATACGTGCGCACCCGCGCGCGCGCGCGCGCACACGTACAGAGCACATTCTCGCGTTTCGTTCGCCGCGCGTCGCTTTCCGCCCAGTGTTCGAGGGCACACGCTCGACAGTTTACACATATGCCCGCGGCATAGATGTAAAATCGATAGAGAGAGAGCCGCGCGCGCCTGGCTCCGCTTCCCTAGAGCCGACGTCTTGATTAAAAATTAATTAGCCGACCCCTGCCCGCGGTCGCCCGGTCAAAAGCGAGAAAAGGGAAATTAATAGACCGGACGACAAAGTGCCCGAGTGTCGGCAGTGAGAATTTGCCCATCGGCGACGTCTTCGAGACCTTCATTTTTTTGACAGAGAATGAGTTCAGACTTGGAAGGATGACAGTCGAATTATATAAGCAGTCAGAAAGACAGTGGAATAAAATAGTTATTTTTTTTAAGTAATAAAGGCGGATTTATTCGCGTTTTCAATTCTGCGTTGTTTAATGGTATCTTATGTTTGTTCGGTAAAAATTCGTTTTTAGTTAGAGAGTGCTGTTTAGAGTTGGTAAGAGGGAACCAATTAGGCGGAGTACGCTGGATTACGCGGATCGGCGAGTAGTTAGTGCCTTCTTCCTTCTTTTTCTACTTTGCCGTTCGCCGGGCTGAATATTGTGGGAAGTAAGAGGGTTTCGTGTATATATGCGTGTGAAACAAGGGGCTGTAGGATTACCTAGGGTGGGATTTTAGCGAAACAATTGTAAATGTGTTATGGGATACGGGATTTAAAAAAGGATACTGTACACAAAGATTTTGTTGATCTATTGTAAACGTATCTGTAAGATCGATAGGAATCAAAATAAGATCAACCGTTTACTTCGAAAGTAGTGCAAGTCCATTTTAAAGAAATTAAATGTCGCGTAAATAAACCGTTCCACCACGTTAATCATAAATTATGTGGTACCTCATTTTTCTTTAATAATGGACTTACATCACTTTCAAAATAAACGGTCCAAATGTTGAAATTAATAATGCGCCTACTAGTATTGAGATCATTGATCGTTAAATGCCTACGATAGAGATACGATAGAAAAAAAGGAAGGAAAAGCGTTCGGGAAAAAGTGTACAGCCGTCTAAAAAAGAACAGAAACAATATCTGCGAGCAGGTCAAGAGACCAAGAGCTTTCGATTCGATCGATATCGGTTGGCCACACGCTGCGTACGGTCGAATACTCGGTCTCGCTTTCATCCGATCCCACTTTTTCGAATCAACAGTTTCAAAAGTGCTAAACATTCGTCCAAACGAGCGCCTCATCGAATTTCAATCGACATGTTCACCAATGTCGACGCCGTCGGAAAACCTTTGTTCCCGGTTTGTCCGGAGAATCAACAGTCCGTAGTGAACAAACATTTTTCATCGTATAAAAAGAATTAATACTTGCAACACTGGCTTCGTGTTTGAATTTCTGCAATAATTACAGTCGGTACAAGTATTGCTTTCTACTCACAGTCTGTATATCATTCTATTGCCTGCATTTGAAAATGTAAGCCTGCACGAATAAATTAAAATAAAGAATATAAGTAATCGAAATATATGGAAGATGTAAAAATATATTCATATAAAAATGACTCTAAGCAGTATTCAAAAAATTGATTACCACTTGAATGTCGTTTATAAGAGCGACATTACGTAAGTGTTCATTGGAAAAACTGAATCATTCTTTTTATTCGAGCACCTATAATCGACTCTACGAGCGAATCGTTCGAAAATCCGCCGAAGAAGAGTTCGAAGACGTTGGAGGGGGAAAATTTCGTCTGCGAAACGTGGGAGTAAAGTGGGCTGAGCGTAAATTCGTTTATCAGGAAGTCCGGGAGGAATTCGAGGACGGAGGCGGTTTTCCGAGCGTAGGGTTTCGACAGCGGGACGTGAATTTTGCCGAGATAGACGCCGAGGCAGGGGGGGGGGGTAGAGGGTTGGCAGTTGCAACCCTCCACCTGTCGGACTTGAGGCTGGGCTGGAAGGGGGGGTGGAGGCTAGATGGGAAACGAGGAATAAATGGGAACGAGACAGTCGCTATCGCGCGACGTAACATCTATTAATCTGCCATCTGCTCTTCATGCCTCATCCCTTGTTTTCCACCCCCGCACTCCCCCGGAAAGCGGAGGTTCAATTTCGAGACTTCCCTACCCGTTCGTCGGCCTTCTTGGCCATTTTACATTTTTCCCCGTGCTCTCCGCGACTCGCGTCGGCCTTCCCCTATCCTCATCCTTTTTAGGTACTTTTATCTGGCCGCCGCGCGTCGAGTCCTTGAATGATGCCGACGGGCGTCAAAAAGTTCGCGGCGCTCGTCGTTTATTATTTTTGACTCTCCGCGCCCCACGATATATCTTGGCCGCGAGGTAAAAATTGCGCTCAACGGAAGTTGCGACATGTTACGTCGTTCCCAACAACCGCCCGCCTTCAAATTTTAATTCTCCGCACCGTTCGAAAATTCATCACAGCGATAAATTAAACCGAAATATTAATGCCAATAAATCCACGAATATATCCATGTTTCATTATTTTTCTGACCTCTGGTATGATCGACATTGACAGTAATAATCATCAATCTCGCCAAAAAAGGAAAAAAAAAATACATGACTACAGCGCCAACAATATAATAACCGTCGTAAATCCGTTCTGCCACCCGACGAAAGCGACTGTACGACTTTCTCTTATTTCTCATATGATCGGCGCGTTACTCGGGATTTGCCGAAATTATAGCGTCGCGTAAATTCGGCGGATCAGACTTCTCGGGTAGGCGAGAAAGAAGTGCAGATTCGGCCATGGCGCGATGCCGACGAAACCAGTAGCGGGACACGACAGGTCAGAATCGCTAAGCCGAATTGGCCAGACGAGGGCACGTTTACGAGTTTCGTCCCATCGTGGAATTCGCGGTGACAGAGGGTAGTCGTCTCTTTCTACTATACTCTTGCTCTCTCTCTCTCTCTCTCTCTCTCTCTTTCACTCCTTCTATCTCTGCTTCAGTCTCTCGGACTCTCGGTCTCTCTCCCAGTGCCTCAGTCTATCTCTCTCACTCCGTATCACTCTCTACCACTCTCTTACTCAGTCCATCTCTCTCTCTTTCTCTCTCTCTCTCTCTCACCTAGCCACAGTCTCACGTTCAGTCCATCTCCCTCACTCCCAACCGAGTACGAAGGAATGGCTTCTGTCGAGGACGAGCAGAGGGCGAGCAGCGCGCCGACAAGGACGTGTGGCGCGGATTATCGAGTCCTGTAAAAGATAATAAAAGGGGTAGGGGGAGGTTGAAGAGGGGTGAAGTCCCTGTCTGAAGGCACGAAGGTATCGGCAAGCTTTGCGCGGCGAAACGATCGCGACGATAGGTTCAGATCGATCGGAATTACTCGACTTCTCACGCGCCTCGGACAGCTAAATACGTAATGTGTCGAGTGTTTATAGGTAAAGGGGGGGTGGAGATAGCCGTTGAAGGTACGGTTCGGATGTCGGCAAATTGATCGTATCGGTTTGACAAGTAGCTCGGAGCGCAGTTAAGCTGGATTTCAGACGCTGCTTATTCTCTTTTCTCGAAGGCGGTTTTCGGTAGCTTTGGATTACTGGCAAAAAGTAAGATCTATAGGCTGACGCAGGTGTATCGAAGAGGAGTATTAATGGTCGAAAGAAATTCATTTTAATCGACGAGCGTCTTGTTGATTTAGAGGTCGAGTTCTTTTTTGTCGGCTGGGGGTGGATTCTAGCGGAGAGATGAAAGTTTTCTGATTGGCTTATTCCGTCGGTATGCTAGGAGGGGTGTACCGCGAAAAATGTAATCAAGTCATTGTTATGGTAACAACCGTGAGTTCTGTGCTCTGTACGGTGACTCAATCGTTAGACGGCATGAGTTATTGTACTTGTTTTTTTCAGTAGTAGACTGTTACCTCGCTAGCTTGCGTTATTTTCGTTTCATTTCATGTTGGCTTCATTTGGCATCGATGGGAGAATGAGATAAATTCGTGGCATGAAACGACTGTTGTTCGTCAAAATTATTTATGTGGATATTGCAATGAGACGTTTCAACGTGACATTAGGGAATTGTTATCCTCGAAAACGGCAATAAAATTGGCAAAACGGTCAAAAATGTATGCTGTCAATCGTGTCTGGCTTCGCAGACGTATCAATTCGCGGGTGGGTGAATTTAATAATTTCGGAGATTCGAGGCGTATAAAAATATTCAACGGCACGGAATGACGAATGAAAGCGCGAGAGGGTGGAGCGAATGGAAGGGAGGTTTCATGAAATAATCCGGCGCTCGCTGTACGAGCCGGGGTATCAATTCGGCAAAGGATGCTATCCCGAAGTTCGGCCGCTTCAATCTGCGATGCGTAAAAACGGAGAATTTATTATGAGAGAGAGAGAGAGAGAAAGAGAAAGAAAGAGAGAGAAGAAGGTTCGATAAGAATATAAGACTTCAATTTACATGAGAAAAATTCCGGACCAAAGACATTCGCGGAACATAAAACATTCGCCCGACGCGAAGACAACGAATCGAACTCGCCGAGTCAAGCGAGACCCAGGCAAATTCGAAGAAACAATCTCACCCTCGCCCACCGCTTCAAATCAGAAACGTATCCACACTCCAGCGGTAAACCGTAAGACCCCACAAAAATTCATTGAACAACCCTCGCAACCGACCGAAAACACCGCAATTCATCGAAGCACCCCCACCAACCCTTAAATCAATATCCAAAATTAATCGTCCCCGAAAAATTACCGCGCCAATATTAGCAACCCTCGCCGCCAAAATCAGAAACGTCTCCAACCCACCACCCAAAAAAAGCCGCGATCCCCGCCAAAACATCCCCCCACCCCCTCCACCACTTAGAACAATAAGGAAAATTAGCCGGCGCGCAGATATGTTTATTCGCTCGCACGCGTGCTGTCCACCACCGGGGGTAGTTCGACGAGGGTGGCCGGAGGGGGAGGGTGCGGGGTGGCTGCGCGACACACAGGAGGGTGTGTAGGCACGAGGCGACCAGCGAGCGGGATGTAGAGGGTTGGAATCGGAGCGAGCTGGATGGAAGACCAATCCTTACGGTGAAAGCAAGACAGCTAGAGAGCGGTAAGCATGGGAGACGAAAGAGGTGGAGGGGGGAAGTTGGACTGTAGGGGGTGGAGGGGGGGTTGAAAGTAGTCTCGGTGGTGGGGTGAGTCTCTAGCGGGGGCAAAGCGATTGAGAGGGTTGCGAGGAGGAGGTGGAGGTGGAGGAGGAGGTAGAGGAGGAGGAGGAAGAGGAGGAGGAGGAGGAGGTGGCTTTGGGAGGGAGAGGGGGATGGGCGGCGGCGGGGAGGGGGCCTCGGGAAAGGAGGAATAAATGGGAAGCGACGCAGTCCTGTCGGGAGCGTCACAGCGGGCGGACGCTCACAGAACCGACGTTTTCTCGCTCGCCTCGCCTCGCCTCGCTCATTCTCTCTCCCCACCCCACCCTCCCCTCCTCCTGTTTTACTCTACCATCCTCTCTCACTCTCTCTCTCTCCCGCCGGCGTCCCGATCCCGAATCTTCCTCCCCCTCCCACTCCGTCCCCCCTCCCACCCACCCACCCATCCTTCTACCCTGAGCCCGAACACCTGATCTCTATCCTTCCGCACTCTCGTCCGGCCTCAAAAATCCAACACCCCCCCTCCCACGTCCCTAACCCCTTGCGTTCGTCCTTCGTTTTCTCACCTCTCAGTTCAATCCTCTCGCACACACCCCCCCTCTCCTCCGGAGTTCGACCTGTGAAGAGGCGCGTGTCCGGAGAGAGTGTTCAGTGTCTTCTGTGAAGCTCGTGTGAGCGCGCGTGTGAGCGCTGCTTCCCCATCGTACGTGGATCGGCGATCTTTTCTCCCCCTCCCCCCCTCCCCCCCTCCCTCCCTGATCCTCTAGTCCGACATACCTTCGTCGCGGGAAGCGGCAACGATCGGATCGTCATGCAACTCGCGGCGCGGTACGAGAGTGTGCTCCGGGTGCGAGCGATCGATCCTCGTGGAAGATACGATCATCGATGAGGAGAAGTGCGCTCGGGCATATTCGAGACGGCTGAGGACTCGAATTCGGTGGTCGGCACCCCCAGCCACCCCTCACCGGGGGGCCGAAAGTGTCGCCGGATCGCGAGTGGATCGGGGAAGTGCGCGCGCGATCGACACGGCGATCGATCAGATCTCAACCGCGGGTTGGGAGAGGATCGGTGGATTTCTGTCCGGCGACGGAATGTCGCCGGCTAGCTTCCGGTCGATGAGAGAGTGCCCGCTGGATTGGCGGAGAGGGTGAAAAATGAGAGGCCACCGACGCTCCCGGCGCGGAAGACGAGAGTAAGCGACGGACGCCTCGCAGGCTCGGGCGAATCTTGTTTTTTGGCGGAATTCGGGAAATTGGCGGATAGGATGTGGGGAAGAGGGGTGCGTTTTGAAGGGCGGGAAATTGTGGGGGAGAGCCGATTTGGGGGCTGGGCGTGCTTTGAGTGTGATTTTGGGATGATTCGGAGTGATACTTTCGATTGTTGGAGGATTGGCGGGGGTTTGATGTACGGCGGATCGCATATGCGTGCGGATTGGAGTGGGTGGGGATTGTTTTAATGGTCGGGTGCTGTGGGCAAGCGTGGGTGGAATTGTTTACTTTCGGAGGAGAAACGGAACCCTTAGTGGCGAGGTCTTGGCGGGTGGACAGGGTCGGCGCAGTGCTTTGCTGGAATATTGGGGAATATTGTATTGGCACGCGGTTGAAATTATATTGACGGGTGGGAGGTGGTAAGGTTCAACCTTGATTCTGGGGGAAAATGTGTCTGTCAGTCGCCGAGAGATTAAAATTGTAATGTCTATTTCTGTAACACACCTGTCATCGACTCACGGTATTCAAAACATTCAAAAACTCCATTGACTAAAAGTGGCTCCATACAAAATGTTCGTAAAAAAGAAAACGTGTTCTGACCATTGAATTTCAAAGATTAATAGATCAACCATCACAGTACAGTGCTAATCGTGAATGTTATCCACTGTATATTGTCACATAATTGAAATTATTATAATCCCACTTCAACTTTCAAACGTGCTTCAAACTGTCAACCACGTAAAATTACGATTTTCACCCTTATAAGTCGACTGCAATCTCATCCGCAGTACGCGAAGTCTGTTGACACTAGACTCTAAGCTACAAACTTTCCGCTAAACATCGTTCTAACGTTGAACCCCCGCTAACGCGCGAACGACAAGGATTTACAGCTGATAACGATCATTGCATACCTTTCGCCGGCTTTCACCCTATTTCCACTCCGCGTTCGTCGACATCCTACCAGAGACACGTAATATTCCGTGCCTAAAAGTCGTCAACCGAAAACGCGTAGTCAAAAATCTCCAAACCCCCCAAACGGTTCGATGTGCTGACGAACGGCGCAATGCTTTTTTTTTGGTCACGCTTTGCGTCCAGCAAACGACAGATTTATTAGATGTTATCCGCAGGCCGGACTGCGATGAGACATTTAAAAAGGCGTGTCACGAACACACGGCATGCATATCCACGCATCGGGATTATCCTCGCGCGCTTTTATGCGTCATTAAGCGAATCGCCGATTTTTAATACCACCCCCGAACGAGGCGGCAGAGATGAAAGGAATAATCGTCGGACGATCTCGTACGTGATAGGGGTGGCGAAGGATCGGCAAAGCGGACAATTTCGCGGTTCGTTCAATTTTGCGAATTAATGGTGGACCCCGAATCGCTGCCCGATGAATTCTGCATTTTTTATTTGCCACCCCGCGATTGTCCGACGAGAATTACGATTACTCTGCGTCGGATTTTGAATGCGGACGCACAATAGCCAGCTTGCGGATTAATTCTGCGCGGCGTCGTTCGAAGACGCTGGTCACGGATGATCGTCATCTTTTGTGGATCAATAAAAGCCTTGGATTGCCTCGAATGAATTCTGCACTTTTTTATCTGAGCGCCATTTTTTAATGCTTCGGGTTTTATTAGGCCAACTTTAATGCCTTTGCGGCGGGTTTGAAAAACGTGAAAGATCCGTGTGCCACTTTGCAAATTTATTCCCTCTCTCGCTTCATTTGAAAATTCTGGCCAGGAATGATCTCGATTTTATGTGAATTAATGGCCGAGCGCGAATCGGTTCGGACGAATTCTGCATCTTTTATTCGCCCGGCGCGATTTTGCGACACGAATTTCAATTTGTTCGCACCGGATTTTCGGAACGGAGATACAGTGGAGTTTGCTAATTAATTTTTCCTCCGCAGCCTCGTTTAAAAAAATTACGGCCGTCAACCATGATGATTTTATGCGAATTAATGGAGATCGCGAGTCTGTTCAAACGAATTCTGCATTTTTTATTCGCACGCTCGGCTGCGATTTTGAGCATGGTGATACGGTGTGTCGTACAGTTTGCGAGTTAAATCCACCCTTACAACTTCATTTAAAAAAATGTGGCAATGAGCGATCACCATTTTACGTGAATAAATTACGAATCAGTTCGAACGAATATTGCATTCTTGCCGGCGCGATTTTGTGACTCGAATTTCCATTATTTTGCGTTAAATTTTGAGCGCAAAGAGACAGTGTGTCATACAGTTTGCGAGAGAATTCCACCCTCCAAGCTTCATCTAAAAAGTGATGGCAGTGAGAGAAGTCGATTTTATGTGAATTATGAAGAATCGCTTTTGGACGAATTTTGCATTTTTCATTCGTCCGACCGATTTTGTGACTCGAATATCCATTATTTTGCGTCAGATTTTGAGTACAAACAGACAGTGCATCATACAGCTTGCGAAAGAATTCCACCCCCAAAGTTTCATTTAAAAAACGATGGCAGTGAGAGAAGATAATTTTATATGAATTATGAGGAATCGGTTTGGACCAATTTTGCATTTTTCATTCGTCCGACTGATCATGTGACTCGAATTTCCATTAATTTGCGTCAGACTTTGAGTATGATGGTACAGTGCGTCGTATGGCTTGCGATAAATTCCTCCCCCGCAACCTCATATAAAGACGCTGGCCGCGAATGATCATGTCGGATGGTCGCATCGCGTTACATAACTTAATTGGCCCGACACGATGCGGAGTCGACCTTCGACAAAATTGCCACGCACGGCCGATGGAACGGGCGAGAGATTAAGCGGATTTCCAGTAATGATAGTAATTGAAAAACTTAGCCAACGCCGGGCGTACCTAAGCGGCGCACGGCAGGGGTGGGGGCAAAAAAGGAGTGACCGCGAAAAAAGAGCGGCGGTGAATATTAAAGCGGGCCGAAATTAAAAGCGTTTCCACTTAATCTGAGTGCGAATTCGTACTCGCGGCCTGAGTTCATGCCTTATGAAACGTTACTCCGCCCCCCACCCCCTTCCCCCCACCCCGTACCCTAATGTCGAGGCACAATCTTCCGTCGCTTGTCAAAAGAATTCTTCTGTGTACCGTGCGCGCACGTTTTTACCCGCCCGTTCCGAAATAAACCGAAGCATTTTGCTCGTATTCGTGACCAGCGAGTCTTATGAGACTTTTTCCGTCAGTTGTCAACAAATTTCACTCTGTTCTCTTATTTCGACCGTCGCGCGCACGATATTCCGTCGCTTGTCAAAACAGTCTTCATAGCCCTTTACGCTTGATTCAATGGACAGCAGTCAAGCAAAGAATTCTCTTCGTATTCGTAACCTAGAGGCTTATGAAGTATCAAAGAGTTTACGATCTGCCAGGATTGTTCTTTTCTGAGCTGTCAAAAAATTCCGTTACAAGCCCTACTTCTTTCTACGAACAATCCAAGAATGCTTTCATTAGATTCTAATCTTTCTTTATAATCGAACTCTGTCAGTTATCGGAAAACTACCATACCTCCTTTCATCCTCGCAGACAGCCCAAAATAAACTCTCTCTCTCTTTACATTCCTCACCTACGAGTCTTGTAAAGCGTCAAAGAACGTCGGTCTTTAAACGTCGCCCTTCCGCCGGACGAAAAGTAAACGCCGATCTTTCACTCGTTCTCACGCTCGTAACGTGCGGAATTCACGCTTTCTTAAACTGTCGTTCGTCCGGAAATCGTCTTAAGCGTCGGTCGTCAAAAGATCGTCGCCGAGTGCGAGCGCAAAATTTTCCTCCGACGTCCCGAAAATAAAGCCGAAGTGCACCGTCGGCAGGTGCATTTCATGTATGGCGAAAGTCATCATCTTCGTGGCTTCATTCGGACAGCCCGCAGGGACGTAACAATAAAAGAAACATCGATACGGCCTGGAAATAATAACGGAACTCTAACTCTTTCCCTCCAACTCTCTCTCTCTCTCTCACTCTCTCTCTCTCTCTCTCTCTCTCTCTCACTCTTCATGCTTCTCCCACTCTTTCCTCATTCTCTCTCTTCTCTGTCCGAGCGAATCCTCACTGCCTACCGTATCCAGGCGCATTTCGGGAAAGTCCCACCGGGAACTTCCCTCAGACTCGGCCGACTGACGCCTGACACATTGACGCGGCCGTCATCCGAAAACGGGTGACAGTTTTTCCGGCAGGCCTGCCCGTCGGGAGGGGTGGGGGAAAAAACGGGAGCATAGCCCAGATCCAACGTCAGCGATCCGAGTCTCGCGATATTCACCCACCATACTCACCCCCCTCCCCTCTTCCTCAATCTTTCCGTACCCTTATCCTGCGCAGGACCTAAAATATTTGCTTCGCGCGCGCGTGAAGTTAGTCGACGAGTAACAGCGGTCGTCGAGTTCTGCGAGAGTTTTAACCAGGTTACGTTTGCTTAGCTCGAAAAATCGGTCTTGCCAACTGGCCCCCTTTTCCACCCCCACCCCCCTCCCTCCCCTCTCGCGAAGTTCTCAGGAGAAGCTCAGAACGTCCGACTTCGCGACGGAAAAGCGTGACTTTACGATTCGCGAGGCGGACCGATCGTAAATTTCGCGAATTCGGCAAGGAGCGTAAAAATCGCGGTCGTCACAGGGTGGGGTAGGGGGAGAATAAAATTGGGAACGTCGGCCGATTTTGTGTGTCGACGCAGTTTCCCGATTTATTTCCCGCGTTCGAACGCCCGGGGCCCGATAATTCGCCCTTTTTCTTGCCGAAGCCGGACTTTGACGTCCGTCGGTCGCGATTTACGAGGCCGTTAAGTAGCGCGGACACTCTATTCATGGACATGATAAAAAAAGACGCCGATCCTGAGCAAGGTGACGTTGCTCGCTTAACAGTCGATTCGGATAATTATTGGCGTTCGCGCTTGCCGCGCGTTGAGGTGCGTGACTCGATACGTGCGATTTTTAGTGCCTATCATCGCGGCGCGTTAAATTTTCCCGCCATTCCGGTATTTCGGACGGAGTCGGGCCTATTATGGTAACGATAATTTCACATTATGTGCGCGGTTCGACGAGTAAGACTTTTATTGCTCGGACGGGGATGAAGTTTGGGATTAACAGTTTTATCAGTACATAAAGTTAGTTCATTGTTAATTGTATTATACGTTTCTACGGTTCTTCTTACATTTTGATAAGAATGGAGGACGACAGTTATTTAGATATATAGCCGAAAATAATGTGAAAGTCTGTAGATGTTTTATTCTACTGATTGATTTTTTTTTCTAAGAAAATATCATTTGTGTGGAATATTGTTCTGGTATACTGTGAAGTCATCTGATATGCGAGCAAATGTTAAAATTGGCCACACGTCTTTAGCGTACCTTCAATGGCCACTTTACTCGAGCAGCTCACATTTCTAAAAAAAAAAGCATCACTCTCCACCCACGACTTACTTTATCAAACGGAATCATCCCGTTCTGCATATCAGGATCTCTGCCACGCCCAGCGCACATACAATTAGAATGCAAAATAAGAGTCGTAAAATGAGTCGCTCATTAGCCAGATCGGTTAGCTCGAGAAAAGAGAAAATAGAATAAAGTGGGGTAATAACACATATTTTCTTGAAATTTCCTTTCGAATACGAAATTAAGTAAACGTGCAGTGTATTACTTGTAACATTTTCGTTAAAAATACAATTTCTCAATAAAAAGAAGATTTATGTATAGTATGAAACACTTCTAGTGTTACTGACGAACTTACACTTATCAGCATTGACTTAACTTGTTGAAATTAACATGTTGATATTAAATGAGTGGACTTCCACAATAATTATAATTCTCTTCAATATATTGAGTCCCTATTTACGCAACGTGACAAGAGACAAACTATGAAAAACAGAATTGATCAAATAATTTGACGATCAATTTTATAAAAATTCGGTTAATGAACGACTCGGTCAGTCTTCACCCTAGAACCGGAAACTTCCTTCAACCGTCTTTCCCCAGATGCGTCGACCGCTGATAATTCGATGTTTAAAAATCGTACATAGCATTCGTGTGACACCAAAAATCAGAGTAGAACGTCGGGGCGGGAAACGTTATTAAGACTCTAATACAAAAAATGTTCAACCTCGAACAGGAAACAGGTCGGACAGCGTAACATTTCAATGGGAAGCATGCAAACTCAGGTAGCGAATTTGCCAGGCATGAACGCGTAGCGGACGCTGAATCAATATCGTAAATAATTAAGCGGCCGCGAATGTGCACGCCTCGGTTGTAACGCGAGGCACGTGATGTAATCGAAGAGATACACACACGCCGTACCTTCCACGCGGTCGCGAAAAGCGAGTAAATGCGTCGAAACTTAACCGACGATCTCTCGCCGATCAAATATTCGGAAGAATTTCGGTTTTCATCGCAGACCCAAGAGTAAAGAACGTTCTCTAAACTTTTCTTCCCTCTGCGACCGGTAGGGTCAAGTCGACCCGCGCGTTCACAATGAACGCGTGCGGATCTCGGCAGCTTTAGGTGCGATCGGTGAGAGATCGATTTGCGAAGATCGAAGGGAGATCGACGTCACAGAATGATCGAGTGCGAGAAGCGCGCGACTTTCGTTTTTCGCCGAAGCGGCGTCCGACCAATGAGATTGATCGTTAAGACGCGCGAGCCGCCCCCCTGCGTGCCCCCCTAATAAGGAGAAGGTGAGGAAAAGGGTGAGAAGGGTGGCCGAGGTGGGATAACGAAATAAACGACGCCGTACGTCGCGCGAAGAAGTCTCGGGAGGCGTCTCGAATCCGATAAAATGAATAAAATGCAAAAAATGAGTGAGTCAGTGAACCCTGACGAACAATCACACGGCGTGAGGCCGACGGAACGCGGTGCCAGTGAAGTGAGACTATGTTATAAACAAAGTTTATTAACGTTGGAAGCGACGGTCCGACGACGGCGGACCTAACCTGAGGAGAAGAAAAATTTACGTAAATGTCACTGAGAAGGTTCGTATACGTCAGACTCGTATGTTACACGGATGCGAGGGAGTGTGTTCCGAGGTGCGTGTGTGTGTGGATTTGTGTTTACGCGCGATGCTGTGTGTAGCTATGGGGCGAAAGGTGTATTTTAGTGCCTCAATTTCCTACTTTTATGAAAGCCCTGCAGTTTATACCTTGCTCTTTATGGCGGAGAGTTCCTGAAATTGTACTGCTTAAGACGTTTTTAGAGGGGTTTGAGATACGATTCAGTAACGATTAGTATTTTTCTCTGTGGATACCTCTTGTACGTGGGATTAGAGTCGTACATCTGAACGATTTTGGAAAAGCAAAATCCATATGATTTAAAATCCAGATTTATTGTGCCAACGTTAATATTCTCTGATCAATTGTACTGTTTAAGACATTTTTGGGGGGATCTGAGATACGATTCAGTGACAATTTGTATTTTTATCTATGGATACCTCTTATACGCGGGATTATACGTACGAATAGCATCATACATCTGAACAAATTCTGAACAGAAAAATCCATACGATTTAGAACTCATATTTATTGTGCCAACGTTAACATTCTCCAGACAAAGAAGTTAATGTCACGAATGTTCTACGGCATGAGTCGCTTCTCGTGTCACAAATATATTCCCATTCAGAAACGCATAAAAAATCTCTTTTGAATGCAAATTGCATGGATCCAAATATCACAAGCATCAGACAAAATTTCTGATATTGAATTGGTTAGGATCCGTTACATGCCAGCTGAGTGTTTTCAACCTGCGAACGGATTAACTTGATCGCTCCCAATGAACGTCCATCCCTTGCCCGCCCTTTCCGTTTCCGGTTCGACCTTCTTGTCAGTTAGCAGCGAACGACCGCTGAAAAGAGATCCTGCGCGCGAGCCGCCGTAAAATGTCAAGCAATTTCGCGCCAATAAATTGCGCCAGTTTAGCGTTCCCTCCTCCCTTTCGCGGCGCCGAACAAATTACCGAAGCGCGAACCGGCGCGGGTGGGGTTCAAATGCAAATGAACTCGGAATTAACGTATTATAACTTTGACCGCCGGATCGAATTCTCGCCAGCTCGCGGATTGAGTCGGATCAAAGAAAGGTGAGTCGATTGAAGGAAAACCGTCGGCAAAGAGTGTCGCGCGAAGGTTGCCAGCACAGTAAGGACATTTTTCTTTGTGGCTCAAAAGGTGCGCGGCTTGAAGTAGAATTTCGAATTTTCACGGAATGGCTCGAGTGCGGTCGTTTTCTTTTGATGGAGACTTTCTTGAAGTCATTCGCGAGCGTGATGGTTGACTTCATTTGACGAATAAGACTGTTGTGTAGTACGTGAACATATACAAAGCGAAATTTTGAGTTGCATTAGCAAACTTAGCGCACTCAAATTCTTACTATCAATAATGTATTATTTTTTGCAAATACTACGCGATAAAATCATCGAATATTGATATTTAATACCGACAAAAAACGTAAATCGAGTGTAAATAAATGGCGATCATCCCGTAGTATAAGTGGGAAAAAGATCTAAATATCACAAAAAAGTGAAGGATGAAAGTACAGAGACACTCAGAAAATTCTTCCCCAAGCGTAAAAGGGTCGCGGTGCGAGGCGAAATTTCGAATTTCGCCGAAGGGCGAAGTTAGAGTGCAGCCTTGTTTTTTTTCTCCCCCCACCCCGACGAAGGCTTTTTAGGCGAATAATTTGCGTCGAGTCAGCTGACGTCTGGGGAAAAAAAATTTTCGAGTCTAGGCACGTCCGCCCTGCCTTCGGCCGGGGTGGGACCCGGCAACTTTCATACACAAGAATGAACCAGACAACTGGGACACTTTATCACTTCGCCTACCACGCGAAGAGAGGGATGTGAATAGGGTCGAGGAAACAATGTTACACTTATCGACGAAAACCTTCGCCACCGCCGAGTCTCGCGGCCAACTTGGGCTCCTTGCCTTCTTCTTTAATCCCGTTACTTCTAATCGGATGATACGTAGAAGCGAAAAAGAGAAAATTTCTCCCCGGAAAACACTGTCAACGGAGACGGAAGTGGAGCATGCACTGTGTCTCAAACTATTTAAGTACTCCGCTCGCAGTTAATGGAAAAATGAAAAACATTTCTCTCCCGAGTCACACTGCTTCTTCGTTCTATCGGCGAGTTTTTGGATTCTCGAAAAGTAAATTGATATGACGTTTATGAATCTTATGTGATACGCGGGAGTAGATTTGTATAGAGTCAATTTTTCTGTTTCAAACGATGTCATCGGTGTTGCAGCGCTCATTAAACACGGGGTATGTACATCCTGCTCTTTAATCCAGTTACTTCTAATCGGATGACACGTGGTGCGAAAAGAAAATTCTCAAGCAAAATACTGTTTACAACCATCTAATTGGCTGGACCGACGAAATATTAGAAAAGCGATTTTAAAGAAAAATAAATGTCAGAGAATTGACATTATAATACACAGTTTTTAATACAACCAATTTTCTATCTGTATCAAGGATGAATTTATGACACCAATCGTCCAGAATTTGATTGCCAACAAATTGATTGAAAAATAATAGTGCGATTAACATCGCGTAACATCGGTACGAATATCGAGTGCAAATCTACGCGGAGTCAATTTTCGCATATTGACCGATATCGCGGGCGCAATATCGATTATTAAACTCGAATAGCCGGAGCCGTAGTCTACGTCCGCATTGCATTAGCAAAGTAGAATCCCGAAGCATACGGGCGAAACAAGCCGCCGGAAGGGGCGAGTAGAAGCTCGCGAATGATAATAAAGGGACGCGAAGGGAGAATTTTCGGGGCGAAAAGTCCGATTTATATGTGAATCCGTAAAGGGAACCGTATGAATCGCATGAATACGCGATGTCCACTCCGAACGACGTTGCTTCTAGCGTGAACAACTATCCTTTCAGTTTTCATCCTCATCCTCATCCTCTCTCCCTCTCTCTCTCTCTCTCTCTCTCTCTCTCTCTCTTTCCCTCGCGAAACTTCTCACGAAATGCAAACACATACATGCCCAAAACGACTCGCGAACTGTTCGTCCTGAGACTGGCATAAGTCACTTTCGCAAAAAGTACAAATCAGCGAGTAGGTTAATTACAGTCCTGAGTGAGTTACACATTTTAAAACAATTCACAGTCGCTACGTGAAAATGGCCTGAGATTTGTTTCAGGAAGTTTACGTAATTAATGAGAGATGCGGAATATTTATGTTAATACTGCAGTAAAATGTACAGATACAATTAATTTACTTTCTTATATAATCGCAATTTATCAGAACTCTTACATGAAATGCGTTCTTTCAGTCATCAGTTCTCTTTAATTACAAAAACGTCCTACTAACGAAATGTTCATAAAACGTAAAGAAAAAATAAAACAATTATAACTAAATTCCCTCAAAACTTGTTAACATTTTCAAAAAGGAGTGACCCAGGTCACTTTCAGAATAAAAAGTCAATACACATAAAATCACATAAATCGTCAATTTCTTCATTTTACGTATTACCAACTTGCACGCTTCTCATCGGCCTCGCCAGCATAATTTCGCCTTTATTGCAGAGCCTACGGAACGAAATAGGCGCGGAGGAACGCACTGCAGAGCGCAGCAGGCCGTGTAATGAAGATTGCGCGCTCGGCAGTTTTTTTATCAGCCGTATTATGGGGAGTACATGTTAACGCGGTCGTATTACGAACGGCGACGAGTAGCATGAAGTGTTGGCAGTCGTTTCGGGGTCGGACGGAAGGTGCACTCTTCGCGTCCCCTGCCTACCGAGAGAGAGTGTGTGTGACAGAGATAGAGAAAGAAAGAGAGAGAGAAAGAAAGAGAGAGAGAAAGAAAGAGAGAGAGAGAAAGAGAGAGAGTTGACGATTATTAAGCCACGGCGGCCATTAAACGAGCTTTCGAGCCAAAAATGTTGCGCACAAGTCCAGATATCGTCCGAAACGGACCGAGAGCGTACAAGATCGAGATAAGCGACGCTCAAGTCCGGTTTTTTGAGGATATCTTCGCTGAGAGCGAGAAACGTCCGACACTGCGAACGAATTAACCTCGGAAAATGTTGACCGCGGAGAGAAGTGGAAGGTCGAAAGAGTTCGTGGCATATTGAGCTTTCTTGGCGGGAATTTTCTGCTGACTTACGAGCGTCGCTCGAGAACGGATTCCTTTTCGCATGCGTCGCGACGCGCGGAGGTTATAAAGATCGGATGGAAAATATGGTTCGGATTTAGCGAGTCCGTCATGGGAGTCTTGACAGTCTGTGCCACTCCGTTTTACGTGGGATTATTGTCGAAGGTCGGTGAAGGGTCGGGTAGGAGATCGCAAAAAAACGGAATGAACACTTGGGTAGAGATTTTATGTAAGACTCGTTTGATGCGATATGATGGGGGGGTATTAAACCGTTTCAAAAATGATTCCACACGCTAGTCTGTCAAAGGTACGTCTGTGAATTATTGTCGGAGGTCAATAGACTTTTATGATAGAGTTTTCAGTATCCTTATGAGACTTAGTGCGAGGACTTTATTGGCAAGTGAGTTTAATCTTTCAGGAAACATTATTATGTGGACCGCTTATTTTGAAAGTGGTGTAATGCCATTAAAAAAAATTAAATATCACGTAAATAAACCGTTCACACCGCGATAATCATAAATTATATACTTATCTCATTTCTTTTTAAATATGAGCATACACCACTTTCAAAATAAACGGTCCATATATACGATGGCTAACTGTTAAACTGTTTTGTACAAAAATAATTGATCATACCACATGAGAGTTACTTCGAACCTTTCGACCTGATTTGTTGAAAGCAAAAGTAGTAATTGTATAGGGATATCGTTCGTCCTGGCAGGTAACAATATGTTTTAGAACCTGAAACATTTCCGGTGCATTAAGTCTTCCGCGCAACTAACGTCGAACGACCGGAAAGAGACCAGAAAGGATTGGAAAAAAAAGTGGAGGACGAGGGAAGCGAGTCGGTAATGAATTAAAAGCGTCCGAGGCAAGTCTAATCTGCTCGCCAACGGACGACAGGGGAGTGAAATGCTTCTCATCTCGACTTCTTTCTTCCTCTTACCCCCATTTCTCAATTTTCTAAACGCAGTTTCACGGAAATTGGTGCCGCATAAGTTTGAAAATGTCCTTGTCATTAGGCAACGAAACATATTTGCAACTTTTCGCACTTACTAATGAGACACCTGAACATTCGGACATGTTTGATAATTACACATTTTTTTATAATACTATTTCTGCTTTACTTTGTTAAATTAAACCCAATTTTGTGAAGATTTTCATACGTTCTGATAAAACAAATTTTTATTTCATTACCGGGCAATTATTTATCTCTCTCGCTTTTCGGTTAAAGATTAAAATGCACAAATTTTTAAACATGCAGTCATACATGTTTTAACAATGCAAATCCGTGATACGCTGAAAATTATTATCTCCGCTTTTATGATCCAAAGATTAAAATGCTCCATATACAAACGTTCAAAAATAAATATATATTTCCCGAATCCAAATCTGTTATTCCGCGCAACTTTCGAACCTCTACAATTACATCGCTGCAATAACCTTTCTATTCGTCGAATACTCCACCTTAAGAGAACAACCTCCGAGTCACGCAAAAAACTTCCCACCTTCCAAAATCGGAAAAATGACGATAGAAATGATCTTATATCCGGCGGCCGGCTCGGATTTCATTCGTATGCAGATTAGAGAGTCCGCGTGGGAATGTTCGGGCGCAATATCCGCGTGACAATGGCCGACTAGTCCTTTGTCGATCCTGTTTATCCGCGGTCCTGCGGACCGGAAGGAGAGTGGGTGGGGGTGGGGGAGGAAAAAGCAGCCGAGAACGGAAACGACGGAAATGAGGGAATTAGAGGCGGCCGACCGATCGACTTCGAGTTCGAAGCTAACGACGCGAGGACGAGAAGGACGAAAAGGACGAGGAGGAGAAGGACGACTTTAGTTGGACGTCGCTCGTTAAGCTTCGCCGGCACCGGGATGGGATCGCAATTAATCAGACGACGTCTTAATGAGCCCGCGCGCTTGATTAATAATCGCCCGTTATTGTTTGAAGAACTCCGCGCTAATTGAGTTTTAGATTCCGGGAGGCTCAGATTTTTAGACGCGGCGTATTAGGCGAGGGAGAAAGTTCGATTAGACAAGTGTTTGTGCAAATGAAATGTAGTTGATTAGGTAAATAGAGATCCGGTTTGAACAGCTTGATGAGTAATCATTTGTTCATGAGGGATTAGAATGGAGAGTAAATAAATTTCGTTGCATTGATCCTATACAATTAATATTTTAATTACACATTTGACATAAGCTCGAATGCTTTTTACGTGATTAAAATTTATTTGTTGAACTGAATGCTTATCACGTTTCTTCGCGATGTGATGCAACATGTTGCATATTGTACACGAAGACAATGCAATTTGAGTAATTGTTTAAATTAGTTACTTTCAAGAATGGTATTCGAAGGCAAAATGAGGTTTTGAGAATATCATTATTATATACAGCCCGACTTGTATTCCTTCGTCACGTTTCTCACTAATTCGATGTAACGTGCGTAAGCAAACAGCTCAAACGGGAATAAATCCCGTACAGTTTGTTCTTGAAAGCGGATTGATACGGAAGGCGGTTATATCTTTGAATTTTACTTCAAACCGTCCCTCGTTGGAAAACAGGCGAGATTCCCGGCGAAATGCGCATTATTAATTATAAAACATCGTTCGTTCGCTCGCGCTGAAACGGTGTAACGTAAATAAATCGAACGTGCGTAAACCTGTTTACCGCTGGAAAGTGGATTGATATATCAATGGCGAATATCTTTGAATTCGAGCCGCGGCGAAAATGAGCAAAATAACATTGACGGAATCCGGAAGCGAACGCAGATTTTGTACAAATCTCGCGCTCGCAATTTATCAGAATTTGCTCGTTTGCACGCTCGCCGTAATAGAATGTAACTACGGAGCTATGAACGCAATTACAGTTTCTCGGGTAACAAAGGCAAAAGCATTGTGGCCGCACGGGAAACCATTACGAGAAACAATAGCAATGATTCATACCAAGAAATTACATTCTTTACAATTGACCGTACTTAAAATAATCCTCACCGCCAGGTGTTATGTAAGAACCGGAAATGTATATAATAACATAAAAATACTACAATCAAAGAACGAAACAATGAATCTTGTAGGAAAAACGTACCCTGACAAATATTACAAAATAATACTCAACTTTGTAAAAAGACCTGCCGACGGCAGCCAAGTGCAATTCTGGTATAAGCGAATGAAAAAATTGATCGAACGTCGAATAGAACAAATTGTAAAGAATAACGGATAAATAAAAAACTGTCGAGTTAACTCTAAAGCTTCCGTAATCACATTTTGCGAAGAATGCAAACAACGAGCAGGCCATCGGCTTCTGACGAGCGGACAAACGAATTATAAATCGACGACGGTGGAGTGCAAAAAAAAAACTTGGTCGTAAGAAGAGGCCACCCCCAAGCGAATGTTAAAAGTCTGAGGATTGATCGTCGACATTTCTCAGCTGCCAATGGCAGGGCCTGAAAGAAGGCGACGAGGCTTTCATTCTTCGGCACTTCGCTCTTATTTGAGACGTTCATTCTTAAAGTGGCCCCGAGTCCATTCTTCAAAAGGATCATTCCTAACTGAGAGAGAGAGAGAGAGAGAGAGAGAGAGAGCGGTCGGAGTAAGAATAATAAAGAAATTATTTTGACTTTCCGCTTTGTCGCAGAACACAATGTCAGTCCGAGTAATCAGTCTGCTCAAGGTCACTGAACAAACACTTTCATTATTGATTCGATTCTTGATTATCAGCGCCTATTTTCTTGATTTAAAGGGAAATATGCTGTAGCTACTTTCGAATCAAACGAACCGCTCAATCAATTGAATGGGTGTAATAAATAATTTGCATCTCTCCCTGCTTTATCCTGAGTAAATTCTTGACAAAAATATTGCGAACACGTTTGACAGTAAAGTTTAATATGACATTGGGCGGCCAATGTACAAAAATAATGTTTTCCGTGGACTAAGGAGATGTTTTACATGCTTTGACATAATTGCGCATTAAAAAATGGGGGTCGAAAAATGGGTAAAAAATAAAAGCCTTCCGATCGACTTGTGGATATGCATACTGAAAGAGGAGGAAACGAGGATCACAAAAATCGCAACCCGAGCCTTCTAAATGCAATAATTTCCCTAAAATATTCACTTAGAGCAACGACAGAAAATTGTCGATATGGGAATAATCATCCCAAACACGATCGTGTTGTATGCGTAAACATTGTTCTTGTTGTACGAGGGTGAATCGTACAACACGATTTCATACAACACACACTCGTACAGAGCGTAACATACGAACCGCGTTGTATGGAGGTTTATCGTATTCAGCTCTCTGCCGACACAAAGGAATTCAATAATTTTCCCGTTTAACGCCGGAATTATGTGGCTCGATTGTTGCCAGAGCGCAGATTAAGAGTCTGCCGCAAAAAAATGGGTTAACGGTTTCCAATTTAGCGTGATATGATCCGAACGTTGAACGATTCCGTTCATTTTTCGCGAGCGGCCTCAGTATCATCCGTTTCAGTCGTTTCATAGCAAAGTTTGATCACTTTTCCCGATTGTTGCTGCTTCAAAAAAAGTTTTGTTGCACAATCAATTCGATTATATCCTCGCACACCTTGGAGTTATTCATTTTCACTACTAAATTCGTAATTATTCATTCTTCCGTTATTATATAACAATAGTAATTTTGTCACTACCAATTACAATATTTATTTAATTGCTATACTTCAACATTGTACCAATGTGTCGCAAGCTGTCAGCTCGAACATTGACATCAAAATTCAGACATCGTTCCACAGTTTGACAATCGACAAAGTTGCCACGATATAGTTGAGTTCAAAAATTGGAAAAACTATCGATTCAAGTTGAGCGATTCTGGAAACGGGCGAGATTCGGATCGCAAAGTTCTGGAAGTCGATTCGGTGGAGACAAGTTTTCAGACGAGACGTACAGATTGGATTGACAGTTCGCCAATGATAGTAAACGAACGACGAATCGTAAAGCTGCAACGATCGAGGAGTGTCTTTCCTGCCGACCTGTCGGTTTCTGTTTTAAATGGCTGGCAATCATGACGCGCCGCTCGCCGAACGCTCTCTTGTTTGTAAAGCGGAGAAAGGAAAGTTGAGAATACAGGAACGAGGCAGAGAACGTTGCTTTTTACATTCGATCCACAGTTTCGCGCAAAATAGCGGACAAATGACTCGTTTATCGGCAATTCGGTTTGAATTCTTTTCCAAGCCCTATCGTCAAAGTTCCACGTCGACCCTGCACATTTTACGTAAACCTGATTATCGGGTTTAATATTGTGAAATAGTGAACAATTGTGTCGCCTTAAAGTAGATCTTTTGATAGGAAATTATGTTACACGTAAACTTTCTTTAGTGGAAATTTTTGTACCGTGCTAAAAGAAACTGGGTCAGATAAAAATTGATCAATATATAATGTTTAAGAGATGTGACAGTTTAAATTATTATACGATAATCGTATTTTCAGATCAGCATATAATATGAAAGTTACCTGTATAACAAAAAAGTAATATTTATTCACACAAGTACCAATAAATTAAACAGTACATTGGACAGTTAACATAACGGTAACTTGATATTCTGAGGAAAAAATAAATTGCGCTTTTGAAATTAATAGGTTGCGTTGCACATTTGTCTATTAGCCGTCTTTTGAAGTCAACATATTTTTCTAATAAACGGTTGAAATTGCGGAGTTAAAAAACGAAACTTGATCCACGTTCATCCCTTTCGACATATTCGGCTCACAAAACTGTGCGGAGTCAGAAACTAACTTGTAAAGAATGTAACGGCAGATTAATACAGATTGTCTGCTCGAAACGCATCCGCGCACCGGAACTGTCATGTCAAGCATTCCAAAAATTTCCCGTTTATGCGAACAAAACCCGCAAAGATATTTTGCCGTTATCCGGACAAGAAGCGCAGAATACAATCATTTCGAAGATCTAAATCCGCTCGCAGCCGAATAAACGTAAATTATCCTGTTCGCGATCCCTCAGGATCGTCGATCCAGCTAAGCGAATGAGTCCGCGTTAAAAAAAAGCGTAAAAATTGAATTTAAAATCGGATTCGCTTATCGCGATTTCCCGCGATTTTCAGCATCCTCTTTTTCGGCCAAAAATTCGCACATCCTATAGAATGAACGTTTAATCCCCGATTATTTTCTCTCCATTCGTTCTACCGGGTGTCTGTAATTTTAATTATTGCCCACGCCGCCGTAGCGGTAGGAATTTTCTCTTCGTTCGTGCAATTGGTATTGCAAGGGGGGGGGGGGGGGTGGAAAGGGGGTGGGTAACGAAATAATTCGGCCCGCTCGATACGCGTTAAAAAAATGCCGCAGTGCCGCGATTCTACGGTAACGCTAACGAAGTTTCTCCTCCCTACCAATCTTGTTTCCTCCTTTTCCTTCGTTTTTCGCCCTCGTGCTTGAAAGGAGAACGCGGACGTGCGAGTTGGCCGATGTGCAGTTCTCAAGAGACAACCATTGTATCTGATACTCCGCCCGTGCCAAAGATAGGGCCGACAATGTAGACGAACAGTTCTGCCTAGCGTCAGTCAGGGATACTGATCTAATCTTCATTTACTCATTCTAACTTTTTGCATCCCCGACAACTTTGTTGTACAAATAATCGAATATATTGACAACTAAGTAAATTTCATTACAATCATTATAATTAAATTCGTTTCGAATGAACCGCTTATTGACAATGGTTTCTGTTAAAACCTATTGCAATTTAATCAGTTCGTAAAGTAGTGCAACAGTGACCGAAATCGCCGAAAAACTTTTGATTATATTGGGTTGGTATGAAAGTATTTTCGGTTTTCGAACATGGATAGCGCCGTAAATATTTTTAACCACTTCTGTCAGTGTTAAAATATTTTTCTTCTAGCATCTAACATTGCTCTCATTTAAATTAGAGAAGCAAATATAAAATTCGTAGTTTATTAAAGTTTACTGTTTACATAAAAATATGACTTTTATATCACATAACAATACCGAAATTACTTTCTTGCCAACCTAATAGATTACTTTGATGATCAAAAACTCATTAATTTCATATATTGACAACTAACATATATGATTATGATGACTGATATTTCATTTAACCAAATAACTTGGCAAGTAAAAATCTCAAATTCTTCATTCCCAAATCACTATCTCAGACCCGTATCTCAAAAAAGGGCATAAAATCAAAAAAATAATCGCATTCATCTCGGCTCTCTGTCTAACTCTCTCTTCTGGACTCGGATATCTCTATCATTTTCGGCCGGGCGTTAAACGTGTTCTCCCGCATTGTCATGCGTTCCCATCAGCGTTCGGACGTTCGAACGTTCGAACCTTTGAATGTTCGGAGCATAGTCCCGCGACTCGGCCGGGATACAAAGCGAGAAATGCCGCTCGTAAGAATGCAATAGCCGGAAAAGCTGGGTCGATGATTGCATCTCCTGTTCTCAGTTCGTAAGCAATATCCCGCAACTACCCCCGCGACTGACCCAAATCCGGCGTGCAATCGCGGTCTCTTTCTGACGGGAGTGGGAGTGAGAGGGGGTGGTCGGTGGTTGAAGACTGCGGCCAGAAGCTGCCATAACGCGGGTTTGTCTTTTTGCGGGAGTAAATTTCGTAAATTCGGTCGGACTGCCGGGATTCGATGAGAAACGGGTGGGGGGTGGGGGTGGGGGGGGTCCTATTAAATTTCGGCGGATTGCCCAGGCAATGAGTGGGGTGAAGGATATCTTCGGCGATGGCTGGATCGCTGGGGAATTAGAAAAATTCTATTGCGATATTTTAGTGAAATAGGTCTAACTTTGAATAATGTTAATGACACAAATCTGTTGTGGACGTATGACTACTTCTTCCCGTTATCAAATGACACATTTTTTAGTATTATATTTTTGAAATACGGAGAGCATGTTACATGACATAATAAATATTAACCCTCAAAATACATATGACTCTCGTACGTTTATCATTCCTAAACAACTCGCCACCGACAAAAATACCTAATACACGTTTCTATCAGGGTTCGATAAGCTCCCGAATACTTTTCCACCCGACGCCACTGCCCTTATCGTAATTCCGCGAATAACAACCTTCCCCTCCCGCCGCTGGAGCATATTTCAGGCTCCTTTCCGGGATTCGAATCGGTTGCGGAACGAGGGAATCTTCGCGCGAGAGGGGGCGGACGAGGGTTGGGGAGGAGGGAGGGGGTCAGGACGATTATGCGCATGCAGACATCCGATAAAACGAGCTCGCCTAATGTCCGCACGCCCTTCCTCGCGTCGTCGGGCACAGAATCGGTGGAGGTCTCTCGCCAGAGATGGCCTGGAAGCTAAGATCCGTCGGATCGATCCTCGAATCCTAAGGGTGGCCCTGATAAAGAGGCTAAATTTAGGATCAAATGAGGCGACGAAGTGGGGTCATGTAAAGTGGATTCGCTCGGATGGAGAAAGGCATGTCGGTTGCCACCCTTAATCAAACCTTTCGCGAAATAACATCTTCTCCTACACTCGCGTGTACACATATTTTCGTGTACGGGCGGACGTGCGAAGATTCGAGTATGGGATTGTAGCGTAACTGTGGCTGGATTCGTTATTGTCACGTCGACCGTTAATTTTCTACCGGGTGAAGCTGATACGGAAGAGAGAAATGTTGCAGAAATAATATTGAAAGTATGCGTCGTGCTACAGTTGTGAGAGACGAAGACGAAGATTAATGCATTCGCGCGGACGTTTGTAAATAGGATATTTAAGAGTACATTTTCCAACATGGAATTGTATTTAATGCAATTGCGCTGTTATTTTGAAGGAGACATATGTCAGTGAAAGTAAGCGTCTCGCGCAATTTTTTACAGAAATTTTCATCGCTCAGAACTGTACCGTACATATTTATATGTACGTAATCGGCAGGTTAACTAGCTCTTCGATGAAATTACGTCTTAAGTGCAATGTTTATGGGCCGTGCGGGGGCGTAAAGTGGTCGAAGTGGTGAAAACGAAGTACGGGATTAATTAGGGATTAAGCTTCGGTACGGTTTATTCATGAAAATTAGATTCTGATCGCGATATAATTTATGCAGCCCACCCCGTCGTCGGTCGACTTTCCAATGAAAAACTTTCTCGATTTCTTCAAGGTCCCGCCTCTTGTCTGAGAGAGCTGCCAGGGGGGAGGGGGGAGGGGGTGGAAGCAAGTAAGATTTTCCGCCGAAGATCGATCGTCGATTCTAAGGTTGGCTGGCTAATAAAGTGCTAAAATTAGGATCGGATGAGATGTCGAGCGGCTGGTCACGTGTACGGCGGCTGCGAATAGTATTTTTAGCGAGAGGGGGTAAGAAAAGGAACGGGGTTGGAAGAAGAAGGCGCCTTCTTTTATCGTTCACGCGGGAAATCGACGACGATGGCTATTTATATTATTTATTGTTGCGTTATCGTTTGACGAAATTAATTTTTATCGCGTGACTCTCGCGACCTAGCTGCACCCCATAAACCGTTTGCAGCGGGAATACGACGGGGTAGAGGGTGAGAAACTAAGGCTTGGAAGTAATGAAATAAGATGTGCCATCTTCTAGCGCGTACTCGACGAGATGTATTTATATTATTTTTCGTTTTATCATGATTCTAATATGCCTCTGGATAATATTAGCTGTTTATATTATCTACAAATGAAGTTTCATTTATGCAAATAAATTGTTATTACGATACTCTAAGGTTCTTTCTTGCTCATTACAAGTCATAATCCATTACCTATTTTGTCAGCTAGTTGAGAAAATAGATTAATCCACGTACATTTTTCGACCCTACCATTCCTCTCGCATTACTTTCAAAAATCCAATATATATAAAAACCTGTATTTCCACACGATAAAAATCCTCAAAAAATGAACTCGAACTCTCGTCACAGAATTCGAAAAAAAAAAGGAGTACGCAGAGAAAGAGGCACGAAACGCCGGAATGCGAGAAGTCGAGACGATGAAGAGCCATTAATTACTCGATCGAAGCCCGATAAGAACTCCGACGGCATTATCAGCGTGCGCACGCGCACGAGCGCGTACGACGCGTGCATATGCATATGGAACCTGCGACACATCGAGTACCTTTTGCTGCGAGCGTTCGTTTGCGCATCGGCCGTATATCCGAGATATGGATCGTAAAGTTTGTATATGGATCTCCGGAGATCCATAAGTTGACTCACACCGATGCAGCTACGGCGGAATACAGGGACGTGCGCAAACACGATATCGCTTCGTTCGTCGAAATGAAACGTTCGGATCGCTCTCGTCGCGCCACTAAAACCGATAGCGTGGCTTATGAAATTTGTTTATAAAATCAAACACCGAACGCTGGGGGGGTGAGCTCGAAGGAAGCGGACGGATCGAGAGGAAGACGAGGGGTGGAAAATGTCGACTCGCGCATTATCGGTCCTCGTAAAAAGATGGAGATGAAACGGCGGACGTCCGGGAATTATTAGAGGTCGCGGGAGTTTATTTATAAAATACAGCTCAGCCACCGTAAAGGTTAGTGGGGCTCGTAAAAATTGGGGGTGGACATTCGGCGCGCGGGTTATGGGGGGTAAGGAAATCTGCGAGGAATCGAAGATCGGAGTTATCGTGGGGAAGCTCGAGTGGCGAACGAAGCTCTGAGACGAAAATGTTTTTCGTTCAGTATGGAAAAGCATTTCCCGATTAAATCACGAAATAATAAGCGGAGTCAAAACTAATAATTGAAAGAGTTGATTTAGCAAGTTCAATGACGATGAATGATTACTAAAATATTTGACTGTTAGATGAATTTGTGCTTTGCTACAAAAATTGAGTAAACCCGAAAGTCCGCAAAGTTGCTTGAGTAAAGCTTTTAACCGAGAAACTGACTTCGAGCAGAGAACTACATTTTGTCAATATCTGGCGACTGTAATTTTCATCCGAGACTCTGCGAATGCGGGGTTGACTCCGACTCCCGAGACTTATTCTTAAACTGAAGCCGGCAACCATAAAAGGAGCTCTCGCCCACCACAAAAATTGCTCCGAACTTTTCTTCCACAGACTATCAAAGCCTATAAAGTACCGAAAGTTGAAGATCGTCGAAGGTACCGTAACAAAATGTTCGAGTCTCACTCGGTGGGGCGATCTTACGAGAAGTTTACATTTTGTCAATGTTACACACTTCGCCTCGCCGAACAAGCCAGAACGATCCTAAGTTTTATCCGAGATTCCCAAAAGCGAAATCCGCCGTTGATATATTCGTCCGTTTGCTGCCGAAATATGACGAAGGTGCGGTTCCTTGAGAAATATATCAGCCAGCCGCCCTGGGACTCGGGTTAGGTAGGGATCGGGTGGGTTGAATTATTGGTCACCCGTTACACGATCGTATTCGGGCCCTTACTCACCCTTATGAATGTCGGCCGAAATATTTCTCGTGGCATCGGTTTCTCGGGTCCATTATGGAAATTGGCCGAGTGCGCGAACTTAATATAAATGTCTGCGATTCTCAGTGAGAGAGCGCGCGCGCGCGCTCGCGCGAGCGCAGATCCGTTTAGTCGAAATTTTGATGGACCCGAAATGTACGGGACGTTGTCACTTCATGAATTTCACATTCACGTGTCATAGGATCTATGAATATTTCATTCCACGGCCCATCCGAATATGGATCGTAGATCTGCGGATATCGTGCGATTTTCAGATCCTCGCACTTGTGGCTGCCGAATGAGCAAAAAACGGATGGTAAAGGAAATTCCTCGGATTCGAGTCGGAATGAATGTATGTCTCTGAAAATTCAGGTTTGAAAGCCGTGATGGCTCAATTCGCCATCTCTGTCTGTCTCTGTAGCAAATACTTTTCTATTCCGGTCGATGTAGTTAAATTTATATTATTCGCCGAAAGAGTAACTTTGTCATTTGTGCTTGAAAACCGCAAGGGCACTATAATTAAAATACATAAAATGCGTAATAAATCTCTTGCATCGCGCTTACGGCCAAACATTGTAAAATACATGCTTTTTGCCCAACCCAATTTTTATTTTATACCCGCGTCATTTATATTCTTTTCGCAGCTTAATAACGAAATTGATATTACTTACAAATTCAGTAATTTCGTAATGTATTCTCGTGCATCTGCAATTCTGAGAATACTTCCGATCAGAATGTATAAAACAACGAACACAGTCGCGCGACGCTTACGGCTTAATAGGTAAAATTGATATTATTCACGAGCTCAGTAATTTGGTAATTCATGCCCTCGCTACGAAAATCTCGAGGACACGCTCCGATTTAAATCCAGCGAACTTCCTCCCGCTCATTCCCCCATTGTTCATTTACGAGCTGGAAGCTCGCCGCGGCCCGTTTAAAAGATTAAAACTCCCCGATATTTCATTATACCCCCATCGACCCCATACGTTCTCGCGTCCATTAGAGAAATTATGCCGCGGAAGAACATAATCGCGGAAAACTGGAGCAGAATCGAAACCGCCGAGGCGAATGCGAAAGGTCTTCACGCCGTTTCGAGCGAATCCAGCTTGCTTCCCGAGCGTCAAAATATATTTCCAAGGCATTATGTTGATTTGATACAGGTAGCCCCTGTGTAACACGGTGTAATAACGTCACCCAGTATAGCTCCATAGTAACGCGATGCTTTGCTTAAAGATATGCTCGCAGCAAGCGATGTTTAGGTTTGTGAGTTTATCTGACCTGTGCTCAAGTATGCCTCGGCTGGCAACGTGGGCCTACGTGCCAAACTGACGAATCCTTTGTCGCCCTTCGTTAACGTTCGACGATATTCGAACTGGCAACCTCGCTTGTATCCTGCACGTCGTGGCGAACAGACGTTTCGTACTTTTTCTCATTCTATACTTTTACCCTGGTGTCGCGCCAGTATTTCAATATTTAAATAAAGTTAAGTTAGGAGTGAAGGGCGTGAGCGTTTCATTAATTCACCCTCAACGTAACAACCGTACTCTGTGAACATGAATTTGGTTGAAGACTGCTGGCTCTTGAAAATGTTGCTGTTGATGGAGTTTCATAAGAATATGTAAAATTTCTAAGGTATTACGTCGATTTGATACAGGTAGCTCACGTATAACACGGTACTCTGCGAACACGAACTTCGTTCAAGTATGTTGGCTCTTAAAAATTTCGCTATTAATCGAGTTCAACATGTGGATGGTTTAATAAGAATATATAAAATTTCTGAGGTATTACGTCGATTTGATACAGGTAGCTCACGTATAACACGGTACTCTGCGAACACGAATTTCGTTCAAGTATGTTGGCTCTTAAATATTTTGCTATTGATTGAGTTCGACACGTGGATGATTCCATAAAAATATATAAAATTAGAAAATAATTGTAGTACGACGATAAGACGCGTAAACGTACAACGAACGTTTGCGTTGAGTACTTTTTACCATTGTTTCGATATAACACAATAATTCGCGTTGAATGAGGGTTAGGTGTATCAGGAAAACGCATTGGGACGTTTGTCAGGGCGAATTTCACTTTTTTGCCGAGGAGCGGACTAAAAACGGATAATTAATCGCCGGGACGCGCGCATATGCGCGAGAATGAGCCGGTCGAATGTGTCGGTGAGCGTGTGCGGTGCGGGTGGTGAACGCTAGCTTGCACATGTCCACTTCGTCCGGTCGGTACTTGGAATTAATAGGGCAATAGGATTCCGATAACTGAAACGCGCTCCGGCGTTCAACGAGTCTCGAGGCCCTCCGAAAAAAATTTATCGCGCTCCAGTGACTGGAATTCGTTAACTTTATCTATTCCGGATTTGTTGAGAGATTGAAGTGTAAGAGGTGCGATTTTTGTCGGAGAGGAGCGTTGGCCACTCGAATTTCGTGCTTTGAATAACATTAACGTCGGGGGAAGTAACGTTTTTATCTAACAATAATATTCGTAATGTAATGTATAAGTTTATTTATTCAGGATTTATTGACGCGTGTGATAGGACAGATGTTTTAATTACAACGGTTTCGAGTTTCATTGTAAATTATCGATAGCTTTTTATTAACTCAATTCCGACTTGAGATATATGTATAAATTATACAATAAAGCAGACTGGAAACAGCTTTTGACAGACTTTGCTTGAAATTAAGGGCAGACTATAGTGCTTAATTTGAGTGAGTTTAATTTATTAATAATCGTTACGATTAAATACTATTTATATTAATTCCCGCCTCTTAATTTTGTCTATTTCCTCTACAAATCACTCGTTGATCACTGTACAGAATAGACTAACGCGAACACAAAAGACCAGAGGAAAATACACTATAATTCCGACTGAAAGAGCAATTCCGGAGGACTCCATCGCCCAGATTTACGGCGACGAAAAGTAAACGGTCGAAAAATATCTCGAGACACGTCTCGCTGTAAGTTCCCACACTGCCGGAAGTGTGTCAGGCCGAGAGGATCCGCGAGGTCCGGCGCAATAAAGCGAAGTGGCCCCCGACTCTCGAGCCATCTCGGAGGAGGGGGGGTGGACGTCTACGAGACTGGAAGAGATTCCGTGTAAAGAATCGGCTATTAACGAAACTTATCGCCCTCGTTAAGTCGGCATGTTCTCTCTTTCGGCCGGGCAAAAGACCGCGGTTGGTTCAAAGTGAGTCTGCAAAGAGTGGAAAGGCCGAGAAGTGAGTCGAAGAGAGTTGAAGAGAGTCGAAGAGTGTTGAAGAGAGTCGAAGAGAGTCGGAGAGAGTCGGAGAGAGTCGGAGAGAGTCGAAGAGAGTCGGAGAGAGTCGGAGAGAGTCGACGAGAGTCGAAAAATGAGTCGGCCAGCTTGAAAAGCCACGCTCGGAAGCGCGGGCACGATTCGATGCTCGACTTCCGGTTACGATGGGCTTTGACGGGCTGACTGGCGCGACGATTCGAAATTTAAATGAACAATGGAGGTCGTGCCACGGCCGTTTTATCGTCAAAGGCGGCGGATAATTGTTCGGCAAAGCGAGGGGCTCGTTAATGAAGGAATGGCTGGCGGCTGATTAATGAACTCGGTCCTTTTTGGTGTGCCGGGCTATTAATATTTTTGTGAAGGGTGCTTAAATTGCGCGACGCTTTGTACAAGTTTGCATAATACAGATGTAAGACTTCAGATTGTGATAAAATGTTAATCGGTTTTCGGTGTTGAATTGATAGAGTTCGAGAGCGGTTTTGTTGAGCAATCAACTTTTGTACTGTTGGTTAATGTTAACGATACAACAGGCTAATGTAAGATTTTGAAACAATAAAATTGCGATCAACCAACGTTTTAACATTTTTATTCTCTTGAAAGCTATATCTGAGTAGACTTCTTTCGTCTCGATTGAGAAAACAGTGGTTGAAGTACAAAATTCGGAAGTTGAATCTCTACCGTGCTCGAAGTTAGAAAACGGAGGAAAACGAGTTATTTCAATTCACTTAAAGGTCGAAGTTGAGATCAGTAGACCTTCCAAGGGTACAATTTCCGTTGACACCGCCCTGAGCAGACCGCATTCAAATCAGAGCGGAGAAAAATTCTGTCGAATCCCGAATTTCGGATGTTGAACTTCCGCTGTAACTCGAGTGCAGGGAGCGTAGAAAATTGGTAGAGCCCTGAGCCAATCGGGTTTCACGCTCGTTCTCGCGCATCAACTTTCCTCGTTTTCGAGTCTGCGGCGGGACGATAATGCAATTTTTCTGAAATCGCCCGTCGATCGGAAAGGGTTCGTCGTTTAAAGGAGTAACACTTAAATGGAGTTTTCGTGTAACGAGCCGTTCCCTTAACGAATCCGAGAGGAAGCCAGTCAGCTGCACTTTCCGGCCAGGCCCAGATGCAACTTTGTTCGCTAACCAGAATCCTTCCCTACCCTTCTACCGTCTCCTCAACCCTTCTTTTTTTGCCCTTCCTTCACTCTTCCTTCACCCTTCCACTCATCGCTCTCAGCCCTCCTCCTTACTTCCCGGGATAGCAAGACTCTTGAATATTTTAATTACGCCAATGACATCGTCTCGAAGGTAGCATCTTTTCATGTTTCTCGCTGATGCATAATGCACGCTTTAACTGGAGGATATTCTGCTTGCAAGGGTGAAACCTGAGATTTTCTTGTACATTCTCAGGAAAGTGCATCGGTACTCACATTGAAAGTGTGCCCATTCTTACTTGAAATGTGAAGACGTGACAGTCGATCAACCATCGATTACGATGATAAGAATTTAGTACGCGCATTATCTATTCGAAATTGGAAATTTTTCGTGTCTCAGACACTTAATGCATACTTCAACTGCGAAAGGTCTGCTATGGTGAAATTGGAAATTGTCTTTTTCGATTTTTATCTTCACCTCGAAGGTAGACCTTGTGATTTCCTTGCGGAGTACTGCGCGAACCCAATCGCCAGTGAGTAGGTAAAGGTATGGAGGTCGGTTTGTCATCGATTATAATGACAAGAATTAAGGGGCCGATTGTCAGATGTTTTTCATTCCGTAAGCGTGCCACTTTATGAAATTTCGTCTGACACCCATTGAGATGTAAGGGACGGCGTGGAAATACGTGACCGAACTCTCTTATCGTGTTTCTGCCTTTCTTAGGGATGGGGCAAAGGTCATATGAACAGAGGTCCTACCACTCGTCCTTTTAATTATCGACGCGTGTGACGGAACTCGGGATGAGCCGACAAACAAAGAAAATCCACCCTTAGTCGATCGACTTATTTCACCTCTCTTAACGAATCTGATATCGAACTTCGAGAAACTGAAAAATCTCCGCCATCCGCGACCCAAGTAATTGACTTTCTCGGAAAGAAACTTCAAATAGCTGACAAATAAAATGCAGCAGAAGTCCATCGACTTCCTTGAGCCTTCCCAACCGACGCCATATTGAACTTTGCAGTAACTTTGAGCTTCATAAAATCAAAAAAATCTCAAGTATTTATGCCAGAAGTAATATCAAGCAACGACACTTAACGTCATTGAACAACAAAGAGAATACAGAGTCGACCGATATAACGTCGAATATCAATTTTTGCATTCCTTGAAACTAAAAAATCTGAACCAGCGGAAGAGTTCAGGAGCACTCCAGCAGACAGTGACAGAAACTGAAGCGTCCAGAGAGTACCCGTCTTTCGTCACCTGCGAAAGACACTGGGCGGGGTGGTACAACCTGTTACTCGCGAATAATGTTGTTAATTGAATTACGCAGGCTGAATTATAGAAGGCGGCCAGATCTGGCAGGGTTCGGTAGGCGGTGAATGAGCGTGGCAGACGAGCTGCAACCTCGTGACCTTTCGCGCGCGATGCCGAGAGGTGGGGTGGGGAAGGTCGGAGAAGGCTGGAGAAGGCTGGGGAAGGCTGGAGAAGGCTGGAGAAGGCTGGAGAAGGCTGGCGAAGGTTAGAGAAAGCGGAGAAGGGAAGGAAGTAGGATGGGCCGCGGTTATTGGGAAAGGACAGAAAGGAAGGATACAGAAACGGGGTCCGGTATCCATGGAAACCGTCCCGCGAGGCTACGTCTTCCTTAATCCAAACCTTGATTGGCTAAGGTAATCTTAAACTCGCCGACTCTGCCAATAAAGTTCGCACTCTCGTCGCGGGCACCGCGGGCTTCAGCGATTTTCGTCGCCTAATTGCTGTCTGTTTCTCTATACGGGTTACCCTTGCCTACGGAGTCCCTAATATCCGCAAACTTCGGTGAATCGGCTCCTCTATGGATTGCGGTTGTTTCTTGATTTTTCGGCCGATAACTGCGAACTTTCCGGATAAACGATCGAAAGATTCGTGGTCTACTTTTGAGCTTGGCTAAATGAACCGCTATTTTCTGTTTCATATTTCCTTTTATAAAATATTAACTCCGAAAAAGTTAAAGAATATAGTACTGTCTATATTTTGGGCTATACCTATTATATATATACATTTTTTATGGAAGTACGATTTGGGTATATATATAACTGTAGCTGAATATCAGCTGCATTTAAAAACTTAATAAAGGCGAAGTTGCTTTTTTCTCAATTCTCAGACACCAAGACTATAATATTCTGTGGTCAAATAAATAAATATCTACGCTCCAAGTTCAGCAGAGACCCATTATTACAAATTCTGATATTTCCAACTTAAAAATCAGCGTTATGGGTTACCCTTGCCTATGGAGTCCTTAATATTCGCAAACTTCGGTGAATCGGCTCGTCGGTTCTATGGACTGCGGGTGTTTCTCGATTTTTCGGCCGATAACTGCGAGCTTCCCGGATAAACGACCGAAAGATTTGTGGCCTACTTTTGAGCTTGGCTAAATGAACCGCTATTTTCTGTTTCATATTTTCTTCTATAAAATATTACCTACGGAAAAGTTAAAGAATATAGTACTGTCTATATTTTGGGCCATACCTATTATATATATATATACATTTTTTATGGAAGTACGATTTGGGTATATACATAATTGTAGCTAAATATCAGCTGCAATTAAAAACTTAATAAAGGCAAGATTGCTTTTTCCTCGATTCTCAGACACCAAGACATATTCTGTACTTAACTAAATGTATATCTACGCTCCAAGTTCAGCAGAGACCCATTATTACAAATTCCGATATTTCCAACGTAAAAATCAGCGCCTTGTTTACCCTGCCACTTTTCGCAACATTTCCACCTCAGACACATTAAACACGCGCAAGGCAGGCTAGAGGTTTGTCCGTCGAAAATTTCCCGAGCGCAAACATTCGCGAGGACGTACGATTTTACGTGCCATCGTAAACGTTTCAATTTTCGAAGCAAGCATCGTCGACCGGTCGCCGGGCACGAAGCACGTCCGCTCGAAATCCCGCGATCCAAATTAATTAACGCGGCTTAGCAGGGACGGGCAGCGAATAATTAGCTTGTCGATCGTCGCGCTCGTTCGCAGGAATCCGATCCTGCTGCCGCGAATGGCCGGCCAGGACCTTTTTTTCGCAACGGAATCCGCTCATCGAATTTGCCTGAACCCCTTTCCTCGTTTCCGTCCGAAGGAAACTGCCGGCAGTTGCCTTAGCAGTTCATTGGCCAGTTCGGTTAGCTCCGCTTTCAACGTTTTTTAGAATTCTCAGGATTCTTAACTTTTTATATTTGAAATCATTTCCCTGGCGCGAATTTATACTCTCCTACGGACTTAGAGTAGATTTTTTGCGATTCCATTAATGAACGCTTTAAGTAAAAGAGAAATGGTCATAGGATTATTGATTTTAATTAAAATATTTCCGGATCGGTGTATTGCGTCACTTTTCTGCATATACTGTATCGACCGATTTAGTCTATGAACTTCCCAAGTGCCACTCTGAAAACAGATAACTCGCCAAAAATAATTAAGCTGTTTTTCAACATAGCTGTTAAAAGTGTCAAATTATTTCTTGTACACAACAAATTTCAAAAACCTACTATTCTGCCGTTCCCTACCATTCTCTCTGAGGCAAAGAAGTAAGTGCACGCTTGCCAATAATTTTCGACACAAAAAAGTGTTTTAAATCAATATATAACCTGGCAACACTTCATTCTATTCTCCGGAGTAAACCGATTTGACCAATACGAACGCGCCGATCGATAAGCTACTCGCTCGCCTCGCTGTTTTCGTTTGTCCCTCCGTGTATATGAAATCCTCCGTCCTTCTCGGCGCGAGGACGGGAGCCAGGAACAAAGTATCCACGACGACTGCGAACGATTCCGCTCGAGATGCGAATTACAAATGTCGGCTAACTTCGCCTTAAATCTCTCGCGACCCGAGTTGGCCGGGAAGTCGATTTTTTGGCCCGAATTGTGTCAAGGTGTCCGTGTGTTACATTCTACTCCGAACGCTGTCCATAGTGTTGTGCATTGTCTACGGATAATGGAGGACAAAGGCTCATATGTAAAGCACGGTTCACTTTTACAATGTTTGCGGAGAGCGTATAACGTCTTCCGTTTTGATAGATAAGCCGCTTATCGGCCCAAAATTGTTTGCGTCTACTTTTACATCTCAGAAGGAGAAATGAATTTCCTTGGTCAGTATAGTTATCTACTGTACTATGTGTATATTACAATTTAAAGTCTTTGAAATATAAATTTAACAGTTAAAGCATCTTCGCCATTTTTTATACACTGATAATTTTATACGATTGAAAATATTTGAATTTTGTAATATCTCTGAGGACTATTTACGTTTAAGGCCCGAAAAGTAAGGCAATGTAAAAATAGTTGTCGAAAATATCAGGCAGATAGATCGAAAGTTTTTGAATTCCATCATTAAGGTCAACGGCTATACAGCTACTATCGTGTAGTGAAGAAATGAGACGATTTTTTTAATATTATCATTTGGGTCACCTTCACGATAACCGGCATACGTTTGCAATTTAGGGAATTTGTTACGTGAATTTTTGATGTGGAATGATGTCAGGCAATTTGTATGATATAGGTACGCGGACATCTTGCATGGCACGTTCAATCTATATATTGACATATCAATATATCGAACATATATATTATATACGGAGGATGGAACGTCGAACATGATGCACGATATATACATACGTACTTATTCCCGTATTTCGAAACGTGGACATATGCGTGTGTCCAGGACACGTACACGTGTGTGCCTACAATGCCGTTCACGTGTCCAGGACACCCTGCACTGCGTCAAGATCGGCGATGCAATTGATGGAATTACATTACTACCCATCACCGTTTCTAGCCTTTGCTCAGAATCGAAAAATTTCCCTTCGCACCGCCTCTCATGAAACACTTCATATTGCAATAAGTGCAAAAATGTAGAAAATGTCCGAACCAGAACACAGTTCCTAACTTTAGCTTTTTAAATAAACACAGAAAACAGAAATGCAGTAGTATGCCGTGATTTCAAAAAAACTGCCAAGAAGAATATGAAACAAATTTTTGCAGATACAGGTTTAATGAAATTATATGTAAAGTCCGTAAACTATCATTAAACTTCTATTATTAAAATTGTTTCACGATGATGCAGTCTACTTCCCAATCAAATCTCCATTATAGGAGAATGTTAAAAATCGACCAAAAGCTTTGACTACACAATTTGATGTATATTCCAATAAACGACTTAACGGATGTTGTAATAAATTCTGTTTAAAATATCGCTCTTCCCAAACAGACAGCGAAACAAATCGTCGAGCCATCAATCCTGACTAACGTCTACAATCAGTCCGACGAACGACACGATAATGAAACTGTTAGCGGATACAGAATGCGGAGAATGTCATCGTTGGCCAGCCTAGAATGGCACTTTTGTTTTGCAACTCTCGAACGTCGGTTCGCTGCTACTATAGCCGCTGCTGCATAGTTTTCTTATTACCGGATTTGCCGCGGCAATCAATTGCGAGCAATTTCCTTTAGGATCTCCTCCAGGAGCGATTTCCATCGCTTGCCGGTGGATAACGACTCGGCAAACGTGGAAACTCGATAAACGTCTTGCGAACTCAGCTATTGTTCTTTACTGTGTCGTAGTCGGCTGCTCTTTTCTATCAAGACTTCGATCAGCGCGCTGATACAATATCCCGTGCGTTCCGATGTCTTGTTTCTAATCGGATCTCAGAGGGATAGTGTTAATCTGCTGGTTAGAGACCTTTAATCTTCAAAAATTACTTCTTGACACCATTAACCTGATAGTTCCCTCCATTTTCTTATAAAGTTACATTTCAAGACTGATTTGATTCTTTAACGTCGTGAAAATCACTTATCGCTTGTAATATCTCAAAATTGAAATCTTTTTCCTCTCTAACGTAATTTCTTCAGAATATACAGAAAAATTATAATGACTGAATATCACTCTTTTCTAAAATTTAAGATCATTTATCGCTTCTAATATCTCAAAATTGAAAGCTTCCTTCTTTGTAAAGTAAGTCGTTCAAAATATTCAGAAAAACTATAATGACTAAATATCTTTCCTAAAATGATATTTTCGAACCAATCAATACAATTGAATATTCTAAACTATCAACGAATACGGAACTGTGATATGAAAATACAAGTGCAGATAAATATGAGGACAGCAACCCACGAAGGAAATTGAGAAAAGTTCGCGTCACTCAAGTCTCGAGAAAAGGAGCATGCAACTGGAGAGCTGTAATTCGAAAAATGACATGTTAGGTCCCCGACGCTTTCAAAGCCAGTTTCCGGCGCATCGAATTCTGGACGTTCGCCGACTCGACTTTCCACGGATTCCTCCGATGGAAGGAAGGCCGTCATGGGAGGCTGAAACGCGATTCCGTCAATCGGAGGAAATCGAAGCAGGGGGGAGGGGGGGGGGGGGGGAGTGGGCGGAACGAAGAGAGGAGATCGAGATTTTTACGCACGCGGGGGGAACTCTTTTCGCGCGAACGATTTCTACCCACGTACTCGCGATATTTCTTGCGATATTTCGTACGATAAACCTCCGACGTACGGAGCCTGACGTTACGGCCTGCCATTCGCCGCAAAATAGGCAAAACCGGAATGGGCCGCGACAGGATCGTGCGAGTCAATTGGTACAATCTGCAATAACGGAAATATGTTCTCGCCGGGGAGTCAGACTTCAAGTTTAGGTTATAGGCTGTGATAATGGAAGTGGAAATAACTTGTGATAAGTCGCGGTTGTAACATATTTTGGGCAAGCCTCATATTAAACGAAAGATCTAAAATTTTGTTGTAAGCTGCAATGATAGTGGTACGATTTTATCAAATCTCGGAGAAAATTCAAAGTCTTACAAACTGGAATCCGTGAAAATCATCGTAGATTTAATGAAATTGCAACCTTTTAAAAATTGAATGTTCACCGAATCAGCCATAAACGAAAGAATAGTTTCAATCGAAAATTGTACGATCATATCAATTCGAAGCAACTCCGCACAATTACTAACCCATTTCGGCTCTTCAAAAATCCATCGCATCTACTTCTTATCATTCATCCCAAAATCGCCCCCTGCCAAATCGAATATCACGCTCATCTCAATAATGGCTGCTTACGTCGTAAACTCGACTACCCGTTCTCTCGCGAAACATTTTCATACTCCGCGAAGAACGGGGTTACATCGAATACGTGCGCGCCCGATAAACTGGAACTGGTTCAGTCCGAATATAATGGAAGCTCCGCAGTGCGTGGTCCGAAGTGGCTTTCAAGACGAATGGCCGAGTAATCCTAGGCGTCCGTCGAAGTTATCGTCAGAGTTTATCGCGGCCCGACGCTTCGAGTCGGGCAAAACGATCGTCAACAAAGTTTAAAGTTCGGCAGCCGATGTCCTCGGCTTACAGGATCCCTGGCGTCGCTGCTAGCTGACGTTATTCCGAGGATTAGCTTGTCATCGCGATTATTCTCCTCATCTGCCAGCCGATTGGTCGACGACTAAGCCGAAGTAACGCGAAGCTTCCTCGCCTGAAGTTTAAATATTTCTTCAATCTTCGCGCTGCCACGAGAAATGCCAATTTTTTAGTATAATCGTTTAATTGTGTCCGTAGCATCCATAACATTTGCAAATTCTGGTCAAATTTCCGTATGAAAATGAAAACATTTATCACTTGAAAGATACATTGCGATAATCGTGCTTATATAAGATAAGGTGCAGTGGGGTAAATCCGTACACGGGGCAAATGCGCACTAGGCCCTTATTTATTCGAGTATACGTTGCATTGTACCAACTGTAAGGTAAAAATCTTCCTTTGGTTAGCATTCAATCGTTTGGATAGTATTCAACATAGGTGGCCGCCATGTATTCTGTGATTCCCCCATTTAATTCGTTCGACAAAGTTCATACTACTAATATTAATTCCGATTTTGCCCCATAATATAAGAATATAAGATTCAATAATTTTTAAGCAGTAGGTTGGTGCAGTTTTGCCCCAGTTCCGGAACAAGTCCGCGCTAGCAGCACTGTTTTCAATTTATTAAGAAAATCATAAGATTCAGAAGATACTTTTAATCCAAATCAACGCGACTTAAAGAATAAACCATGCGCTAAATAAAAATACTTAGATTATTAGATTTTAGTGGAATAGATAGAAAATACATCAGTTTAAAGAAAAATTTTACAATTTTTGGGTCGATTTTACCCCACTCCACTTTACTGTGTTAATCATTGGAATGTCATTTAGACTGTATGATCTCTTTGGAGACATATTATAACGCGAGTTGTCTAAATGTCAAACTAGTCATGTCGACAATCTTGAACGAGAAACTCCGGCCATTCTGTACGTCCACCCGTAAAACTTTGGACAAGCCACGTTTCCGAAACGGTCCCTCGTTGCTGAACAATTGAATTACCGTACTCGAGTTAGACCGGAGCTCTAGCATGATTGGTATCGGTGTTGAATCGAGTCGTCAGCTCGGAAGGAACCGACCAACGTAAGCTATTAAACTTTCGGTGTTCGTCTATCGAAAGAAACTATTCGACCGTTTGCCGCGAAATTCGACGATCTTTCACTTATCAATTCTATCGTAAATCCTGAAAAGTGATCACTTAAATTCATTTGCACGCCTTCGTTAACTTTCCAAATCGAAAGAGGACACCTATTTTCTATACAGAATATGAGAGAATTTTTTGGATCGGATATTGTTTTAGGCTAAATATTTTCCATTTTTTTTGGAGGAATTTTTCTCGTCGTAGTACTAAAGATGTATCTCACCCCAAACTTTCGGCATTAATTTTAGCGGTGAATGCTTAAGCTTTCGTCGCAAAACAGCTGGCTTGAGTAATGGCCAGCCAAGACAATATCTTTCTGGCTGAAAGTCGAGATTGCAGACAGATCAAGCGTTTTACGGAACTGCATGTAATTGTGGAGTAGAGGCGAGGGCCGTTTCAAGCTGGCGCCAGTCGGAGGCATCAAAGTGTAAACAATGCATAGGACAGCTAAGGAAACTGAACCGCAAAGTGCCGTGCCGTGTATTAAACCGCAAACTCGACGTACTCCGAGGCCTCCATTCCTCTCTCTCTCTCTCTCTCTCTCTCTCTCTCTCTCTCTCTCTGTCTCATTCTCTCGCCAAGCCAGACAAGCAACCAAATTGCACCGTTTTACACTAACGCCTTTGTACAGGACGATATGAGCACGTGACTAACGACAAACTCATTCGAGCAGGAGCGACTACTAATGAAAGGATTCGTCCCTGCCCGATTCTTCTGTTCTGCGTAATCGAAAAAGGACGATGATGATTATGTGATAATTATGAAAAGTACGGATACCAGATTAATTATGCTTCGATGTGTTTTGCGTAGTTGAGTCAGTTTTAAATGCCTACGTGAATGATGAATTGCGATATTTGTATGTATTTAGTACACTGACTGTACAGAAAATACAAGATGACACAAAGCTATCAGAAATAAACTTTCGATTAAAAAACCTCAAAAAGTACTAAATAAATTTTACTTTATTGCGAATTGAACGTAACAAATATTAATGTTGCACCAGCAGTATACTAACAGACATATCGTCTGTAGTCAAAGGCAAAGAAAGATTTCGTCTGCCACAAATCTTAGCAAGACCCCATAGTTACACAATGCCACCAGACGAGAAAAAGCCGCAATCTAACAATCTCGAAAATCGCAAAGTTAATCTCGAGCCTCCGCAAGATGAGCGTAACCGATAGCATTAGCCCGTATCCTCGAACTCCCAATAAGAAAAAAAACCCTCCAGGCCCTTATCGGCCGGCAGCTCGAAGGAGAGCCGAGGCACAAAGAGACCGTGAAAACGAACCGAGGCGTAACTTCTCATGAACCACCCCTCTTCCACTCACCCCCCCCCCCCCTTCCCCCACCCACCCAATCCGAAGGATTGTCGAGCTCGTCCCCAGGAACAGGCCGAAACAGAATCGCGGAAGTATAAATCAGGGGACGATAATCTGCCCTGAGGAAGAAGAATCTGCCGTGAGATACATGGCACCGCCCCCCCTCGCGCCCTACCCTTCCGATCCGACAATCATCCCTCTCAGCGAGACCGTTCAACCCCCCTATCGTCTTCCTCTCCATCGAGCAGGCCGGCAACTCGCCCTAACGCTGGCCCGAATGTTGCTGATAGTCGGCGCCGCCATTCTAAATCGCGTTCAGAGCCTGAAAGAAGGCTCTCCTCCAACGATACACACCCCGTGAATACGTTCTTCCCGCTGGATGACTCTAAGTGAAAACATGATCGATCCTGATGAATGGAGAGCGCCGGGTTTCAGCTGGAGATTCTCGGTTCGGCGCCGGCGACCCAACCGCCGCGAATGAGAGAGTGTTGAGAGTGTTGGGTGAAAGTAGGTTCGGTCGGTTGGGAGTGAATGTAGCTGTGATTTGACTGAAATCTGGCGATGTTCTGATTTAACCGTTTGATCCTTGATCATTGACCATTAGACCACTTGCATGGCACCGAACCATTAAATACCGTTTATTTAGACAGTGGTAGTCAATATTTAAAAAGAAATGAGATATCATATAATTTACGATTAACGTGGCGTAAACAGTTTATTTATCTGCTACTTAATCTGTATTAAACTGACTTACACCACTTTCAAACTAACCGGTCCAAATCAGCTTCCATTACGATCAGTCCGAGTCAACAGAAAAATCCGAACAATCCTGTCTCCCCATTCATCGACTTGCACCACTCGCACGCGCTAACAATAAGCCCCAAGCACGCCGTACACCCCCCGAAAAATGTCATACCCCTCATTCCAGCCCCCCGAATCAGCATCACGAGGCAAGAAGGTACTAAAGGAAAAACTACCCTTTGCAATTTTCCAGCTCCGGAAGCCAGTGTCGACTCTCTCGATCCCGGGGGCGATGAAGAACAGTGGCGGCGTGGCGGGCGGGGGAGGCGTGGGGGTGGCAGGCGTCGCCGGGGGTGGGGCGGGGTGCGCCAGCGCCGGGGGCGGCGGGGGGGCGGGGGAGGAGGCGGGGATCGCGCTGGTTGGCGTTCACACCGAATATCCGCGCTACATGGACGAGCGGGTGCTGGCCGGTGGAGGCTCGATGAAGGGCCCGTCCGGGGGCAGCATCGGGCCCGGATCGAAGCACAAGCCGAACGTCGGCTACCGGCTCGGCAGGCGGAAGGCCTTATTCGAGAAGCGCAAGCGCATCAGCGACTACGCCCTCGTCATGGGCATGTTCGGCATCATCGTCATGGTCATCGAGAACGAACTGTCCAGCGCCGGCGTTTACGGCAAGGTGAGTCCCAAATTTTACATATATTTATTTTCTCTTTAGCTGCGTCAGGGATGAGGGATTGGGGCAGGGAATAGAGGGGGTGGCGGTTGAGCGGAGGGGGTGGGATTGCCTGCGGTTCGACGAAACCGCGCGTTGAGCCTTCTGGCAGGCTATGCTCGGATGATTATGCGAGCATTAGGCAGGAGAAGCGGACTGCGTAGCTGAGTGAGTGGTGAGTGGGTAGGGGGTGGGGTTTTTGCGCGGTTTGTCTGGCGCGCTGGAGGATTTTGGGGGGTTGTTGCGCGTTGGGATATTGGTGGCGGTGGATGGGGAAAGTATGGGACGTTGGGGGTGAGGAGTTCGGTAGTGATAATAGGGATGCTAGGAGGATGCGGTGGTTTTGGGACTATTTGTTTGTAGGGTGTTATAGCTGCGTTTTATTGTATTATAGTAGCGGTTGAGATTGCGATAGTCGTCAGCTATAGGTAGTGATGGTTTTGGAAAGTGTAAAACGTCAGTTTGAACAGTCTATAAGTAGGGTAGTATTTTAATTTATCGGTTTAAATTGTGTAATAATACAGATAGTTAAATTACGTTGATAACTCTGGCACTGATTATGACAATCACTAATCATTCCCTATTCCAGAGTATTCGGAATTAATAGCAGCCTTACATTAGACATGCAAATTTATAAATATACTCATCTACAATTTATAAAATATTATTTACAATACCCATCCCAACTTCGCCCATAATGTCCACGAAACCTATTTAGCTCTAACCAACCACCGTTTAATCCCACATATCACCGAGTACATCAACGCAGAGCCCAGCCTTACAGAAGCACCAACGTACTCCAAACGCACTGCAACATCCAAGACATCCGTACTCCGACGACAGTACGCAACACAGTATTCCACCTACGAAGTTTAACGAGAAAAGATCGGAAACACAGACCAGCAAGCATTCTCTCTGCGAAGAGAATCAAACTCGTTAACCCTCCATTGACCTTACATACCGAACCGTAGATTTTATTTTCATAATTCCCATCGCAGCGACACTCTATACTCATTTGTTCGTTGCTAACAAGATCCAACAATTTCTAATCGAACTTCGAGACACGCGTTTCCAGACACATCGTTAATTCGCACTTGGTGCCTTGTTACTTGTCAATTGCAGGATGCTAAAGTTTCTTTACAGACCCAACAAATGTTCGGGGTATAGAGGGTGGGGTGAAACGTTCCGTAGCCGACGATTTCTGAGCAACGGTGCCCCAGGATGGTTTGCGACACGTTCGCCTTAGTTAACCTACTCGCCGACGGACGAAATCGAGCGGAAGTTGGCTGGAAGGGGCTGAACATTGTTGCCGGCGAATATGCATAACGCGCGCGCCACGTAGAACGAAACTTTCGGCGGGACGCCTGTTATTCGTTATTTCCGCCGTTTCGGATCCATTGATAAGTGGGTCACGACCAGATGACGCCGCCGAGAAATTAGGCGAAACTGCACTCGAACGCTGCCGAATTTCGGTTGCGGTCTGGATTGCATGGGGATAAGATGTGGGATGCGGATTCCGCGTAGAATGAAGTAAACTTACTTTTGATACGAGGAGCGAGCATGCTCGAAATTGGAACTGCTAATGTTGGTTTTAATGGTGTTTTTGAGAGACTCAGAGTTGTAAAGAGAGACATATCGTACGAAAGGTTAGGAAAATCTAAAATTGCATGCATTTTTCTGATATTAAAACGTGACATATCAAGATTAGTAATAGATTGTCAGTAGGCAATAATATTTCGATTTTAATAGACCAGAGTATTTTGTTTCAATATTTATACATATATATATTCCATTCAATTTTGTTATATACTAACGTGAATGTTAAATTATATCCTCTGTAGCTTGATTACTTAAAATCAATGTTTTTCAGTTAAAAATCATTGAAGTTTAATAGTGACAAGTATAACACTGACCGAATTCGCAGAAGCACAAAAAAATACACATACTAACGTCATAAAAATCTCAGTATACATCAATGATGACAAATTAATGATTCAGAAACAATGTTGACTGAAATTAAATCGAATAAAGTTACTTTCCACCTGAGTCAAAAAGCGTCCGCCTAACGCATGTTCGATCGCACGGCAGCGGACCAAAATTGGCCGCGCTTTATGACCCGGCCGAGATTTCCGGAAAACGCCCTCGAGCACTTGAAATTCGGCGCGAAAAGAGAGGGCTTTCCCGCCGGAGAATCGAAGCGGACGTTTAATGAGAATTTCGCGAGCGGCTTAACAGGATTCGAGCCTCTCGAGCTCACTTTTGTCGGCTCGCGTTTGAGGGCGAATGTCAGAGGCCGCGCAAGAAGGTACGGCGCGCGAGCGTGTGCGACTGTAGGTGAGCTCGCCAAGGGTGAGGAGCCTTCTTTCCACTTCTTCCCGCTTTTCTCCGCTCGTCTAGACTCTCGTCGAGGCTTTCCGCCAGACGCCGAAATTTTTTTTAATTTCCGTCGACGCCGGCGCTCGCCTCGGGCTGTGCAAAATTGACGAGTGAGCCAGTTTCTATCTCTCTTTCGCTCCCTCTCTCTCTCTCTCTTTCTCTGTCTGTGTGTCTGTATATATGTGCCCTCTTCTGTCTCTATCTGTCCGACTCGTGAATACTCTCGGTCGGGCAGGCTGCGTTTGGCTCGTCGCTGGCAGAGTTTTATCGCTACTCGAATGTTAAGATGTCCGTGTCTACGCGTGTAGCTTGTCATATCGTTTTGGAAAGCGAATTATGGATGTTGTGATGGTGGTGGCACTTTGCGTGGGCGGGTACAGATGTTCGCAGATGTTCGGGCTATTAGGTCGTTTTCAAACACGAAATTGTTCAATTAAGTTGAAGACGCTTCAAGTGCGTATGGCGGTGAAATTATAATTTATGACAGAAAAGCAGTTAGCTATTATTATTTGTCAGATTTCTAATTCATGATATAAGGTTCGAAAATGTCGAATTGCATACATACGTTACAAGTATTATTTCCGTTATGATGATCGTAAAACGTGAACAGGTGTAAGAATAGTGCCACGAAACAATTGTAAATACAATTTGTGTAACTGGAAGCCTATAGTTTAAAAGGTCAAATGATACACATTCACCTTTTAATGGAAAAATATAGTCAGCTACCAATTTTCTCCATTACACCCTCAAAATTCCTGAACAAGAATCACTCCATTGCCAACATTTCCAAACACTTTACAACGTGCCATAAAACTTTTTACACCCGACTCTCGCCATCGCACGATTCCGCACTTCGCACTTCGCACCATTCGCATCTGAAAAAGCCGGCGCGACCGTAAACCCGAAAAAGCCGAGAGTCCCGCGTCGAAATTTGATTACCTTCAGTGGTACAGAAAACAAGGGACATAATCGCGGTGAAATTCTGCGGACAAGATCGGAGGCTCGTCCGGTCTGCCGCACGGCTCGAATTGTTGGCAATCGGCCAATGAGCGGGCAGCTTTAGGCAACCGGTTACATCTGCCAACATTACAGTCCAACACGTTGGCAGGGCCAACGATTTTCCTCCCACCTTCGAGGTAGGAAAAAAAGGTAGGCAAAAATGCCGGGGGACGCGCGCGACGGTAGAGAATAACAAACAATAACGACAATAACGAACAATAAGGACAATCGGTCTCTCCGGGCGACGACAATTTCTCTTTTCATTCGTCTCGAGCAGCCACCCCGAAGAATGAGGGGAGCGAAGAGAATGGGGCGAATGGAGAGTGTTGCCGGGCAAGAAGAGAGCCCCGCTGTAAGCGAGATCTGTAACGGCAAAGTAATGCGCATTCGGGATCGGGGAGGGAGATATTCTGAATGCATCGAATTTTGTCGGGAAGGAGAATACCGAGAACGCGACGGCGGCGAAACATTTTGATCCCGTGCTTCTTTTTGAGTCAATTTCCGTGACGAATGCGGGGGAATGGATGACTGGATTTTCGTTGCCGTCGTGGAACGGTTTAGGTATGCGCGGTTGAATTGGTTTCCGTCGATTTAGAAATCGTATTTGGAAAAGATAAAGATTTCGTTTCTTTTCAAAATGTTGTTTGGGCCGAGAAAAAGATTCGTAGAAAATTATATTATATATTATATAGTTATAGTTTTTTTATTATTTTATTAAACATTTGACTATAATAATACGATTTTGATGTGATTTTTAATTTTTGGGTTCCTAGCATTTATTAGCGGCTTTGGACGATCGAAATATGGTTTGACGACAGATTGAATGGATCTCGGTTAATTTTTAAAAATCACTCTCGGGGCTGCGCGAGCAAAGAATTTTCGAGCCGGAAGAGACGTCGGCTGAGATAAATTCCGCATGCATCAGATTTTGTCGGTAAACAGGTTCAAGGAAATGCCTCGACGAACGGGAAGCCGAACGATTTTCCGAAAAATAGCGCTGAAATTCTTACGTCATTTCATCCAACATTCCCACCAGTTCTCTTTCGTTCTGCGGCGCATTTGGGGGTGAAAGGTTAATGGAAAGTTATGGAAATGGGAATTGGCAGTTTCTTGGTCAATTTCTAGGCCTCTCGAAACATAAAGACCCACACCGAAGCTGTATACTGATATTCCACTGTTTTTATCAATTTCCAACTCTGCTCCAAGCTATCACTTCAACCTCCATCCCAAAAAATAAACTTAAAATGTTATTAATTTACATTTGGAGGCTGACAGCAGAGAATTGGGCACTGCAAGAAAGCTCTTATGACTGAATAAATATTTGGGCTATATAGGGTTAATGCAAAGTCATGGAGATGGGAATCGGCGATTTCTTGGCAAATTTCTAGGCCTGTCGGAGTGTCGAGGTGTTAAAGTGTCAAGGTAATGGCCGAGTTATAGTAATATATTCCGTTCGCATGGGGCTTCGCCGGCAACGAGCTTTCGACGCGACTAACGAGCTCCGGTTTATAATAATATTGGATCATGATTTACATAGGATAAGGTTGACACTTATACAGCGTCCAACTTCGCCGGAGTTAATGTCTATTCTTGTTATCTTTATCGTCCGACTCTCCGGCTCGAACGATGGCATAATTTACACATTAAGATCTATCCGTCCGGAGATAAAATTTCTTTCGTTACGACTGTTCCAGTTGAAGCGATGTCTAAGGATATAAACAAGAATTTTTTAACACTTCTGAGGTAATTAGTCTTAATCGCGATGGGAAATCACGGACGATTAACAAGGTGCTTTTTTCAATTATAACTTGTCAGGTAACATTGGAGCCTGCAGGTGTAAAATACGGACTATTTTAAGTCTGCGAATAGAACGTTTGAATAATTCCCCTGTCTGCTGTAAAATAAAATCTTTTAACTCCATCTCGTGGAGAAGATCATAAACGTCAATCATACATGACATTATCTGTCTGTCAGTAAAAGTTGATCCTTATTCTAACATCCTAAAATCACAAACACATTTAAATGTAACCAGAATTTCCACTGACATGCTCAAGCATACAAAGCAATGAACAACTAATCACTTAATAACCGAAAAGGCATCGAACACAGTTTGAAACAAAATTTTCACGACATATTTCATATACAGTTCTTCGTGTCCGTTGTACCTGTAGCGCGAAGGACGCATCTCGCGTTTCGAGGCTGACGCAACAGTCCGGTAAAAATGTCGGACCGTCGTCAGCTTACAAGTCCGTCCGGACGGAATGATCCGACTGGCATTTTCGCGGCCAACGAAAGGCTTGACGCCGGTAGGAGAAAAATTTGCGCGGCGGCCGTTAACGGGCGGGCGCGTAAAAATTGTTAAATTTCTAATCTGGCGAGTGGCCGGCAGCCGGCTGCCGACGATGAAATTGCGTTTCTCTCGGTTCGCCGCCCGGAAGATGAGCGTGCCACGAGCCAGAAAGTGCGGAAAGGTCGGACGGAAGGTAAGCGTGGAGCCAGTCACCTTCTGCGACGAGGTATTTTACCTGCCGGCAGACTGGCAGGCTCGCGTTTCTTGGCCAGAGTCGCCAGTCGTTCAAATGCTACCTTTCCATTTATTGTTAATGAAATATTCTCTTGAAGAGTTCCTCAGGTGGTTCTGGTCTCCCAAATTTTTCTAATCATTTTTGCGTTAATGAATTATCCCTTGTATGCAACGTTAAAAATGCCAGATGAATTGCAGTGTTATGTTGATAGTCATAGGTGTAAGAGGAGATTTTTTAAGTTTGATGTCAATTTTGAATGTACTTCTTGCGCTGATGTTGATTTAACAGTGCGATTTAACAAGGTCCGATTAAAGTCTCGGAATACTAATTTGAGTAATGAATGTTTCGAAGAGTTTGCAAATGCAAAAGTGTTCAAAATATGGCCAAAGTACAACTGATTTTACATTGCAGAGCATATAATTATACCTAATTTCCGAAACTGACAAATAATTCCGAATTTATATTAGAAAGATGAATTGAATGATTTGGTTAGTAAGAAGTTAATTGCAATCTCTTGCGATTGTTACCCTGACACGTACGAAAATTCTGGGGCAGTTCAGTACTTTTCTGTTTCCCACGTTGCGCAAACGAAAATAGTGTCGAGTTAACGGTCTAATTGAAATAAATTCCACTACGGCCTGGGACTGTAACGTTTTATCACGATGCGTTCTCGCGTCATGATACCAACTCCCGGAATTATGTTGCATTAACCTCTTCAGGGACGTCCGCTGTTTCTACCTAATTCGTACTAACAACGTCGCCATTATTTTTGGGCAACACATTTTTGCCTAACTTCAACGTCTTTCCTTGTTTTTATATTTACTGCCAGTTGACAACCAAGAGATATTGTTATTAATAATTGTAACGTTTTGACCGTAACAGTTTTAAATCTCATGGCTAAGTTATTAGTACTTCTAAACAATTATCTTATTTCATTGCTACTACCATTCTTTTTAACGAAACTCGAATTTATCACAATTTCTGTATTGAGAACAAAATACGTAAGTAACATTTTTTTCTGATAATACAAATAAATAATCCCAATAAATGCGACCCACTGGCTGCTTTTTCCCAATGCTATTTACTAATTAACGGAGTACCTACAAAATTAGACGTTACCTCGTATCTTTGAAACCTCTCGTCTGAGAGGGTCGTTATCAAGGAATTATACTTTGCAGCTAGCTCGAGGTCTTTAAGTCTCGCGTTTTACTTTAATGGAACGCGCGGATGATCGCTTATCCGCGAGTTCCGCGAAATATTTCGACGGCCGGATCCTTCCACCAGAAATGGCGAACATCCTAGCCACCTCGCGAAACGACGAGATACGTTTCTACATTTCCGCGAGAGGCCGGAGAAGGCAGATGGTGGGAGATAGGGGTAGAAATAGGGGATGGAGGTTAAACAAAAAATGAGAAAGGTATTTTCAACTTTGGACGCAATAATGTAGCCTGTCCGTCCAAACCCAAGTCATCTTTTTGAAATACTGATTTTAACAATATATATGTAGTGTTGGATTTAGTTTTCCTTTATGTGATTAATAATTAAACATTTACTCGCTTCGTTTCATTCATTAGTTATTGTTGCCATTTTTGGACGAAAAAGTAGAATTCTACATGGATAGATGAAAGCAGACAAGAAGAAGAATGATTCTGCTTTATTATTTTTTTTCCGTTGGGAATATTAGAAGCATAAATATGAAGTTCTTTCATGCAAAAAATGTTCGTTCGTTGGACAAGACATTGTAGCAGCGTCCAACGTATTCTGCACGAGCATGCATGCTCGCACGATGCATATGTAACTGCCACCCAGACTCAGGATCCGCATACCATGACTTCTCAACTCTAAGTTTCCATCCCGCGGAATTCACTTCCGATTTGCAAGTCGATGTACGCCCCCGTACACGATCCCTTCTCAGTCCTTCCGGCCAAAACCTCAAAATTCTCGATCGGAGTGCTTCTGAGGATAATCGAGCCGAGGTGAAAACTCAAGGGAAGTCCGCTGTGCGCAAACTCGAAGATCGGCCGAAGATTCTTCCGAGTATTCTTAAAGGAAACCCGAGCGGGACGTGTCTGGGAATTTGCGGCAAACCGGAATATTTTTCGGATATCTTTCACATGTTCTCGAAGCGATCGTCGACTGAACTCCGGAAGCGAGGGGAAATTTTTGCACGGTACGCCGTTACGGCGGAAACTCGAGAATCTTTCGATTATTCTCGCTTATCGAGCGGCACGCGGGTCAGATATGAAAATCTGCATTGTACGGCTTTACGCGCGAACTCGAAAATCCTCCGATTATCGCCAAATTGCCTGTCGAACGGAATACGTGCGCCAGTACAGTGTGCACGCTTTTAGAGGCGGCATTCTGTATGCGCCGACACGGGAATTCTTCGATTATCCTCAAATTGCACGTCGAAGGGTTTCGCCCGAGCGAAACTCGGAAACGGCCGAAAATTCATGCCGCTCGTTACAAGAGGTTACTGCTATGTAAACTGTCGAACACGTGTCTAAATAATTGTATCGGCATGTTAAGCATCGGCATGTATACTATGTCTTATGTATACATGCCTACAATACTTATCGTGGATGTTATGCTATACTCGAGTATAAAATATCGAGTTTGTATCAGTGCACCTATATCAAGTAATTGTATCTTGAATTTGGAACCTGACTTTAATACTTTTATTTTGCTGAATTTTGATATCGAAGTGTTCTGTGAGAAGCTTAAAAACGATTGAAAATTCATACCGCTCGTTATAAGAGGTTACTGCTATGTAAACTGTCGAACAAGTGTCTAAGTAATTGTGTCGACACGTTAAGCATTGGCAGAGCGTGTACCTTGCTACTATCCTATAATATTTATCGTGGATGTTATGCTTTACTCAAGTATACAATATCGAGTTTGTATCAGTGCACCTATATCAAGTAATTTTATCTTAAATAACGTTTGGAACCTGACTTTAATACTTTTATTTTGCTGAATCTGGATATCGAAGTGTTCTGTGAGAAGCTTAAAAACGATTGAAAATTTATGGTGCTTGATAGAAGAGGCAGTCTATATGCGTAAACCCAAAATCCTTTGATTATACCGAAAATGAGCTCTTGAATTAAGTGCGCTGTGCGAAAATTGGCAACTTGCGCCCTGTAGGTTCAATCTACGTGAGTAAAGTTGAACATTTTTTTTGGAAACACGTTACACGTGTGACTGTAAATTGCTTTAGATTAATTGAACCAGCAATGTGAAACAATTTTTCTTTTGATTCATTGCAGACTATTTTTATACGATTCTTTTTTCGCACGATTCGTTTTTATCCGGTTTGTTTCACGCGACAATAAAGAGCAATGATGAGTAAGTTGAATGTTTGGAAAAATATATATTTGATTGCCTTTAACACGTTGCCTCGTCGTTCATCTACAATATTTATTGAATTCAATAGAGCAATTCAGTGCAGTTCTACGTTTTTAACTGCTTTTTCTACTGTTTGCCGTAGTTTTGAGCAAATCAAAATGAAAACAAATAAAAAATAATAAGGGACAGCATTGTATTCCATATAATTTGAAAGCTGCGACCAAACTATTGTAGTCGATCGATAATCCAATCGACTCATTCGCCTCTATTGCATTTTGTAAAAACCAAACACTAAGACTCTCATTTGAAATTAAGAATTCCAAATAGTGTCAATGTAATCTTGACCATTATACTAAAATTATTATCCCACTTTAAAAACAGATATTTTACGACAGCAGCTTCATAAATCTTCAACGAAACTTAAAGTATGAGCAGAATTTTTATCACGACTTTGAATTCATCGGATCCGTTGATTGAAAAGCGTTAAAAATTCACGTCGGCCGTCCGGCGTATCCCATTAAAATTACCCCTTTACGTCATCCGGCATCTCTCGCGTCTCTAGCTTCTCGCCTGTCTGAGAATAGTCGAAGGGGCTTCCCCGATATATGATTTGGCCCAGAATTCCGTTTCATCGTTCGCGGGACGTAGGCGGAGAGCAAACGAATGCATCTTCGGCGGGCTTTACGTGGCAAACACGGTCGAAGTGCTCTACGGTGGCAGAGAAGGTTGGGAAGGGGGGAGGGGGGTAAGGAAAGGTAGGAGGGTACCCTTCCACCGGCTTCCCATATCGATATTGTTAATCTATTCCCTCGCTGTTGGCAGCCGATCAAACGGAAGATCGCTAAGGTCAACAGCAAAATGTGGCCGTAAGCAAATTTTCGTTTGACTCTCGATCGAACTTAATACTGGATCTACCGTGGACCTCTCTATGTATTCTTAAGTTATTTATATACATTATGTTGTATAGGCGTTGAATATGTATTATGATATTAATTGGGAAAAAATGTGGGATACTTATGACTGCAATTTTAGTACAGATTATAAGCTGTACCTATGTTTGATTAATATTGTTATTGTCAATGGTTGAGTAGCTGTTGTAATTTTTCATTATTTGTAGAGTTACTGTTACTATCCGAATATACATATTTTCTGCATGTTATGTAACAATAATACCAGTACTAGTCACAATATATTCAATGTGTACTATCATCGGAAAAACAGCTGCCGTAAATACTGCCGTACAATTTCCGCAACTATTCCACACATTACAAGCTACAATATCTCGTCAGGCGCCAAACTCGTTCCTGAGAAAAGTCAAGCGAGTCATTTCGACTGAGCCAATACGTCCAGCCTCAGTATTCCCAGGTTTTCGCGTAGCTCGAAACTTTCGCGGAACAAAGTTGAAAAGAGCGGGGGGGGGGGGGGAGGGGGGAAGAAGAAGAAGGTAACATTTTTGAGATCCAATGAACGAACGCGAGAACGAGCCTGAGAATGAGCGGGGCGCATGAAATTAAGTTGGATCGCTCGGGCTAAATAATTGATCGGGCCCGAGCGAGAAAGAGGCTGCCGCGCGAAAATTGTCAATGAAACTTAAATAGGACGTTAGCGCCGTTCTCTCGCCGTGGCCTTCTTCGAGCAGCGTTTGCATAATTTTTTCATAAGAGCAGTTACATAACTCGGCGCCCTTGCAGCGAGGGCATGAGGAGAGAGGGGTGGAAGGGAAGAAGTTGAGAAAAAAAAACAGCTCGCGCAGTCAAGACAAAGTTTAGCCGACCGACTGTTCTTGTAAATAGACACTCGAGTCGAAGTGCGGGCAGAAGTTCGAGACTGGCCGGAAGATCGATATAAGTACGTGTGCGAGTGTAAGTAGGCTGCCGCCGCCTGAACAGAGGCGGATATCGTCGTCGAACGGATTGGAATAATCTTTGCTCGGGAAACAATCGATTGGACGATGAAGAGGATCGAGATAACGCGGGCGGCTCGTAGGTAAATTCTGACAAAAAGCTGACCACACGGTACACGACGGCCGGTAATTATTTAGGTGGACGTTCATGAAGACAATTCGCCGGCAGTTCTCCGGCTGAAACCGCAATTTCGTGAGAAACGATGACAAATCGTCCCCTATTAATTCCGACCGCGATTTGTTTCCTTTAGTCTCGCGCCGGAGACAGGCTACCGTTTACAACGGTGTTACGATCAAATGAAATCTTACCGGTACATCACGCAGACGTTGGAACACTGTAATTTTCTTTTTCTTCGGCTAAAGTTTCGAAACTCGCACTAGATGATCCGCTATCAATCTTTGCGTATTGGTATTTATTATCTCATAAAACTGTTCATTTCAGAATCGGTTTAAAGACTTAACGGTTCTTAAAATTTTAGTCAATGGAATCCATTGTCTGTTATATTACTAGTCTTAAGCGTAACTAATCTACAGCAATTATCAATTATTAATTTGTGTGTATCAAATCTTAATTGTAACTAATCTAAAACAATGATAATTATTAATCTTTGTATATCAATATTTACTCTCCAAGATCCGATAGAACTCGGAATCTGCAGAAAGAAATCTTTCCAACTACCAAAAAGTTACTCATAACTTCGCGAAGTCAAGTCCTCCCACCCTCGAACACCAACAGAAGCAAACCCAAATCACTCAACCCCAGAAAACTCTCATTGAACGCTCGCTTAGACACAATTTCAATTCCCTCCCAAAAAAAGTCTCACTCCTACCGAAGTTCCAACACTCACTCGAGCTTCCGATGAATCTCGACCTTCTCGCGGATCATAAAGCGCGAGCGAGAGGCCAGCAAGCTTGACTCTTTACGTTGCCGAGCGTGCGGCGTAGGTTCCTGCTGACGGGTCTTCGATAAAAATGGGGGGGAGAGGGGGTGAAAAAAAGCTGAAAAACAACGGCTCAACGGCCCCATTCGATAATCCCCATTAGCCGCGGGTAAAAGCACTCTGACCCATTTTTATCGTTGCACCACGCGCCGAAGGGCTACGTGGATCGAGACGGCGACCGGCTAATCCCTAATCCTTGCATAACATACGAAGGATCCGCGAGTGGGGGGGGGGGGGGGGGGGGCGGCTGGAAGGATTCGCAAAAAGACGAGCGCGTTGCATAAGACTCTATAGTCCGTTATCGGACCCCAGCTGCTCCCTGCGGGCTTAATGGAGGATGGAGGAAGATGAGGGAGCGGGGGTTAAGAGTTAAGGGTGGAGGGGAGGGGGTTGGGGGGTGTGTTAGCACATCGTCGTCTCTGACGGATCGGATCGTTTAGATTAGATTGGACGCGGTCTAAATATTTCCGCCTCGTCGGCGGTTGATCAAAATTCCTGTCATTTGCACGTATTACAGATAAAATGCATCGGCTGACAGCGACTGGTGTATTTTTGATTTTGGACTGTATGAATGATGTATGAGTATGGCAGCGTTGCGATCATTGTTGATCGAATGTGAATCAATAGCGAATTTCGAAAGGTCATGTTGGTACATAGTCATGTATGAATCGAAAATTCCTGGTGCTGTATGTAAATATTTCAGTCCAAAATATTGCATCGGGCGAAAGCGCCTGCAATTCGTATTTGACTTTTAGCTGTGTCAATGATGTATGAATGTCAACAAATTATGATACTAATCTCGGAAAAATGGGATGTTGGCACATCGTGTTTGCTGACAGATCAGCTCGTTTAGATTAGATTAGATGTCCTTTCGTTCCGTTTCCATTAAACATTCTACGATAATCAACGTCAAGAGCAATCGTGCGAATGCGATAGTATCATAGCGGTAGCATGATTATTATTATTCAACGCAAGTTTGAATCCAACAATCTCAACCAATAAATACAAAGATGGCCGCGTAATGTTAGCAAGCCAAGCAGACCTAAGTTCCACCGAGAAAATGTTGAGATAATTACTAGGTCGCTTAGCCGCAAATGTACAGCGTGGCGCAAAAATGTAATATGCGAAGAACGGGAACGTGACTCGATATCGGAGTCGAACGTTAATGGAGCCGTGCATTAGAAAAGTCGTTGCTGACGGAAAAGCGTTGAAATGCAATCGTCGAGAGGCCAGAGAGCGACTGAGAAAACAGCAACAAGGCTCAACTTTTTGTCCCCCCCACTTTCCTGCCGCGAGTTAAATTAAATTCCCCGTCCTTTCCCTTCATTGGTCCACCTGCCGTCGCGCGAACTTCATATTTTAACTCCCGGCCAGCTTGCCGGCCAGTAAAACGGCTGAAACGGGCAAAAAGTTCGCCGTCTCTCCTTCTGTCAATCTGTCAACCCCTTTCTTACCCCCTTCGCTACCGACTCCGCGCCATGTGTGCCGTCGTGCATGCATGCATTGTGCGCTACGAATAAACTTATATTAAACAGACCCCGTGTGCCCGGTATTAAGGTAATGTCACAACATTATTTTTACGGCTTTACATTAAAATCCTTTGTCCCCGAGCCAATTCAGCTGCTAAGTCGTCCAACATTGCTTGACTTCTTCGTAGAAAGGTTTACACATGAATCGTTCGTTCTATTTTTCTTTCTGATAGAGTTAAATGTAACCATTTAAAGAATATTTATTTATGAGCATCTTTTCTTGATTGATTCATTATTAATTCGAAGTAAGTAAAATATGTGTAAATGTCGTTCCACTTAAGTGGGTAAAAGATTCCAAACAAAATAAATCCGGCAGGATTAGAAATGTTAATATAATTATTATTCAATGTATTGCATTCGTACGCGCCAAAGGTATAAATTCAGTATGAGCCTGATAAAGTTACATTACGGGATACCACAACTTTTCAATGCCACGTTACGAATAAATACAGGATTCGATTCCAAAGTCTTGTACGTTATTCAAGCCAGGACAAAATGAAAAAAGTTAATGCGACGTCGAACAAGAAAGGAGTCGAACGCCATAACGTTCCATTAATACTCTTTAAGCGGACAACATTCTCGCGAGGCGAAGAAGTTTTGAAAAGTGTAAGAGCACTTGTACAGTCGGCGGAATGAACGAAAACAGCGAACAAAGCGGCCAGCGACGAGCTTTGATCCGCAGAGGCTGTTTTTTCATTCTCTCTCTCTCTCTCTCTCTCTCTCCCTCTCTTTCCCTCTCTCGCTCTCTGTCTTCCAGTCTCTCCGGAGACGGAAATCGCTTTGAAGGGGGAGAATATCTTCGTGGAAAGTTCTCTCGCCAGGGTATAATGGAAGCAATAAGCCTGCCATTCGGGCAGGAACTTTTCGACGAAACGACAAACGAGACTACCCCGCTACGATTTCCACGAAACTTTCTGCGGGCTCGTAATAATATGCAAAATATCATATTGCGGAGCTCGACTTTGACATGCGTATATATAGAAAATCGGATACGGCTCAGACCACGTCGGACATTGACAAACGTTGTTCGATTGTTAAGCGACAAGAAAATACCGCGGTAGACTTTCGTGAAGAAACGCTGTGCTCTCATAAGATTCCATTATATGTTAAATATTTTTGAACGGCATAAGGAGCATGCAAGAAGATTTCTCGCTGTTCATCAGAATTTACTCTAATCGACTTTTACGAAGATACGCAAAATATCAGATACATATAATTAAATTAAGCCTGTATAAAACTCTGAATCCTAAAATTTTATTCTACATTACATGAACGATAATTAACCTGAAAAATATGCCTTTTCAACATCTCTATCGCATCATACAAATTCTTACTATGCAATGCATAACAGTAACGCAAAACATCAAGCACCTACCAACACCATCAAGCTCCTGCCGACCCAACCCAACAATCCTAGAACGAACAATTAATCTCACACTCTCCAGCCGCATCTGGTACCTAACCTCAAAAATTCAACTCGCTCCTCGCGAACGCGAACTCCATTCCTCGCGGCCCTATAAAGAAGGCCTCCGCGGAGGGCTGGCCCATTTAGAATCTTTAATGGCCCCCTAATGGGGTAATGAATAAGCAGGGCGGAGGAGGGGGGGGGGGGTAGCCGACAGACGCTGGGAAATGCACACGGCCGGAAACCTGTCGGAGGGCGTCGGAGGGCGTCGGAGAGCGTCGGAAACGTAGAGGCCATTCCAAATCGTTCGAGTGGAAAAAAGTGTTTCTTAACGACGAGTCTCGCTGGCGCTAGCTCGCACTATTCGCAATTATGCGAGAGCGTCAACGTCGAGCGCGATTCGCAATAATGGAAACTGGCGAGACTGGCACGCGTGGGCGGAAGTGGTTGATGCCGACCAAAGTAAGCCTGCGAAATCGTTAATGGACCTTAATGGAGCGACTGCGAATGAATTGGGGGGGAAGGGCAAAACTGGAGGACGACGGATGTGCGGCTGGATGGAATTCGAGTTTCGGGCGCGGACTGGGTCGAAGGTGAAATATGGGTAAATGATTAAGACCGCGATGACGAGTGGAGAAAGTTCGGAGGGCAAGCGGGATACGTAAGGAGACTTCGGAGTTGGCTGGAAAGTAGTGGTTGATTCTGGGACTCGGCGAAGTTCCGAAACAGTACGTTCGACGGGCGACGCTTGTTTCTTGTAACAGCCTGTATTGGAACGTAGTTGAGATCGTGAACGTAATATCTACGAAAGCCTGATTTTGCTTTTATCATGTAACGAGCGGAAAGCAATTGTCAATTCTGAGATCGTGATTCAGTTAATTCACGTAAGTACGATGAAAGTTTAATAATTTTTGGTAAAGACTGATTTTACTGTAATCGCGTAATGAGTGGAAAGTAATTGTCAATTCTGAGATCGCGATTCAGTTAATTCACGTAATTACGATTAGAGTTTAATCATTTTTGTTTAAGACTGATTTTACTGTGATCGCGTAGCTAGTGGGAAGTAATTTCAATTCTGGAATCGCGATTCAGTTAATTCACGTAATTACGATTAGAGTCTAATAATTTTTGGTAAAGACCCATTTTACTGTAATCGCGTAGCTAGCGGGAAGTAATTTCAGTTCTGGAATCGTGATTCAGTTAATTCACGTAATTACGATTAGTCTAATAATTTTTGTATTAAAAAGATGTTCTCAGATCTAGCGATATTAACGTACCGTCATCATCATCGAACAGTGCCATTCTTGATCCGCTTAAAAAGTAAACCGCAACCCGGACGTTTCCTCTCTCTCTCTCTAATTGGTTACGACATCCCAGAAGTCTGCCATTACTCTCCCAACAATCTGATATCCTCTTATCTGCTGAAGTTCGTACATCTCACTCGTCGGATCTTATCATCGGCGCGCTATTACACTCGAGTCCGGAAAAGCAGACGTCGGCCAGCTGTTTCCCATCCCTCCCGCCGCAAAAACGCATTCGAACGGCAAAAAGGCCCGAAGAGGCCGGAGTGGTGGCCTGTTACGCGAAACTTTAAGAATCTCTTCCCCTGAACAGCCGGCCTGCACTTCAACCTCAACCCCTACACTTCGTCTCCCTTACGTCGCCGGCCGAGAGATTTAGCGCCCTGCCGGGAGAATTTATCGTCGCAAGAAGCTTTATTACGGCCGAGGACTTAATCCGCGACGATGACTTTGCGCGAAAACAAGCCAGTTCCAACTTTTCTGAGCCGCCCGATACCGCGCATTCTTCTGCGAGCTCATTTGCCGTGTCTTGGCAGCCTTACGGTCTGAGAATTTGGACCGTTCAATTCTGACAGTTTCTTCGAAACTGAACGGCATTGTTAATTCTATTCAGCTTTTAGTGTCGTGTTCGATTAAATTTGGAATTCTAGAGGCAGCGAAAATTTATAAGTTAATAACATAGAGCTTCGTAGTATTGAATAATATTTGTTCCTTCTTAACTGACTAAGAAAACTGTATTTTTAAACGGAAGTCAAATAAACGCAAAAATAGGCGTAAAGCGTCTGTACTATTATAACACGTACAGCTCTATTAAACTGAATTTTTAAAGTTAAACGCGGCAACATTAATTACAAGAAATCAACAGTCCATCGAACGTGTCCCGAACGGAATTAAAAGGAATTTCCAAAGTGATCCGATTCGACCGACGACTGTACTATTATGACACATACAGCTCTATTAAACTGAATTTTTAAAGTTAAACGCGGCAACATTAATTACAAGAAATCAACAGTCCATCGAACGTGTCTCGAACGGAATTGAAAGGAATTTCCAAAGTCATCCGATTTGACCGACTCCCATTTCTCGACCGAGAGAAGGGTCAGCGGGGGGGGGGGGGGGGGGAGGGGACGAAAGGAGGATGGGTAGATAGGTTGGAGTGAAGGTGACGGGGAGACAAAGGTTTGCCGAGAAGAACGTAACTCTCGGCTCTCGCGATAAGTTCGGCCGAAAAAGCCGACGAGTTCTCGAGAGAAGTTGATAGCGATTTAACGATGGCCGAGGAGCGTTTATCCGTTTCAACCCCTCACCACCCCCCTTTTCTCTTCTCTCGCGCTCATTCCTCCTCTTCCACGAAGCGTCTTGTCTCTCGCGAGACCCAGGCAAAGGGTAGAGTAATCTTGCCCTCGTCGCTTTTGTTCGAACTGGTGAGCCCGCGCGGTTTTCTTTCCCGACTGCCTCATTCTCGTGATTAGAACTCTCGACTGCGATGTTCTTCCCGGTGAAGAGGATGGCCAACTTCTCGGACACCTGGACTGGCTCGCGCGGTGGGAATTAATTCCGACCGCGGCGGACGGTAGTTTTCTCTTTCCGGTACAGAGGGCGTAAATTTATGATTTTTTCGGCCGGTGTTGCGTTACGAGCCGTTGAATATGGAACAGCCTGTAGGTGGATAAGTACGCGGTCGCGCGGTATGAATTACGCCGGTGGCCGAGACGTATCTCTCGCATCTGGATCTCTCTTGGAATTCATTTTTATCGCAGAGGGTGCGTGGAGGTTAATTTGCCGCGAGGAGATATTATGAATTTGGAATTGTGTATCCACCTTGCGGGGTGTGAATTGTTAATTGCGTGGGTATAAATTAGGTGTCTGGCGCGGATTACAGTTTTGAGACACCTGCGTCTTTGCGCGAGGTTAATTATGTTGCGTCAATTGGGGTGACTTACAGTTGATCGATACGTCTGGTAAAATAAAAAATTAATCCATTCTCTTTTTACCCTCAATATTATTAATCGAGTTGTTTCGTTGGCAAAGCCCAGAAAATAATTCTACCAATAGTCGATTGTAAGAACATTCATTAAGCCTGTCGTAGGATTATGTAAAAATTGGGTTCTATGAATGAATATTAATTTCCAATAAATATACATGATAATACTGCTGACGAAAACAATTTTCGATGTATTCCAATTCTGTCATTTCTATGCATAAATAAAAATGTATTTCTATACTGTTGAATATAATACATTGACGACAGTGTCACAAGTATTAAGTTTTGTATAATGCGAAATATATATTCATATACCGAAACGTGCTGACACTTTTGGGACTGTAGCCAGTCTGCACGTGATACCGTAGTTGCCTATAGAAAAATAGTATGAAATTGCGACACTATCGAGATACGTAAGTCGATCGATGAGAGACACGCGGGACTAGCAGTCCAATATTTTCCACCTGCGAGGGCACCGGAGGCAGAAATTGGAAATGAAAAATGTTACGCGCGGGATACGTCGAACTTGGCTAGGTGTGCGTCTTGGGCATCCGGAATGATTTATTCCCGCGCAAGAACCAGTCTAATTTCTCCGCCTGCGGTCCATGCCTCATACGGGCTATGCATATATCATTCCAATAAAAGCACGTACAAAGCTCATGTTCGGCCCTACGTCATCATCTCAGCTAATTGATGCGCATAACGTTAGCCTTAAATTAACTGTCAATGTACGTTACGAGCAAAAAATACTTGATGCTAACGACTTTATTGACAATGTGTCCTCCTAACGGAGCTACTGTCTGCTTCGAGTCGATTATGGACATTCGTTGTAACAAAAAAAAATGCATTAATCCCTTTTTCGTGTTACGCTAATTACTGGGAGTAAAGTACTTTCACATTACTTTACGTTACTGTACTTCATTATTTTCTCTAATTTGCAGCTTTTGAAGGACTTTAATCGAAAAGGGCTCATTTTAGACTACATGTGGGAGTCATCTGGTTGTCTTATCATTATAATATGACATTAAGCGACCAATGGAGAGTACTTTGGTACTATATGCACCTATTAAAATGTAATAATTCCTTCAGAAACGCGAAAAAACGCAAAAAAGAATTGGTGGTCTTAAATCGGATTTAAAACTACCCTATCCCAAAGATTTTAACTCGCCCGAAAATAACCTCGAAAATAACTCAGAGAGCCGTTTGCCGTTAGTCGAAATTCGCATTACTTTCCGAGTTACAGCCAAAAAACTATCGAAAAAATGGGTTCCCGAAAATGGCTAAAAATTAAAAGTCTTTCGATCGACTTGTGGATGTGCATACTGAAAGAGGATGAAACGAGGATCACAAAAATCGCAACTGGAGCCTTCTAAGTGCAATATTTTCGGAGATATGACCAAAAACGTGTCGAAAAACAGTAAAAAGTGGACTTTTCTCTGGCTGTGCGGCACCAAATGGTAACTGGCCCAATTGTACGCATATTATGTAAAAGGTAGATGAACAAGATCATGAAAAATCGCAACCGGAGCCTTCTAAGTGCAATACTTTACATAATATAATTTCAAGCAACTAAATTGTCGTTTACACTTAAATAAAATATAATATTAACAGACGCTAAACTTGTACGTTGTCTGAAAATTTGTCGTACTATTATCCGTACGCCCGCGCCCGGCACTGTTCACTGATCCAACCCCTACACCGAAACCAGAGAACTTTCTCGCAAAACGTATAAGTACCTCCACCCAAAAGGGAAGGAACAAACTCTATTCTTGCCATCTCAATCAATCCCACCGTCAGTCACGCGTGTCTCAGACGGCAGTCGGCGTGTCAGCCTCTCCATCGACATCCGTTCCAACGCAACGCAAAAAAGAACCCATCAATCTCCCCCTTCCCCCTCGAACGCTATCGATTTCTCATTAGAATTTAATTTCAACCCCCTCCCCGGAAGTGCATCCCGAAACGTGGCGCTCCCCATTCGAAAATTTGCCACGCGCCGCTTTATTAATGGAACGCCCGCGCCACTCGTCCCTTTATTTTGCCCGCCTCATTCACGACAGAGTCCAGCCTCCCTTCCCACCCCCTCCCTTCTGCCCTTCCCGATATCGGATAGACATCGCGCCTTTGTATTGACATCGGCTGACGACGATCTTCCCTGTCCATGCCCGGGAAGATTAATTTTACGAGAAGTTCGACTGCCAGGATGTCCACCCCCTCCCCCCCCCCCACCCCACCCTCCCACAGGCTGTCTACCTTTTTTTTGCCCTTTTTGCTTCCTTTTTTTGCGACCGGACTAACAAAGACGCGCCCCCGCTCTGTCTCCATCGGCAGGATGATCGTTCTATAATCTGCGGACGTGATGGGGCGGGGGTGGGGGAATGGAAGATGTCCTGGAAAAATTGCGAAGTAAGCGCGATCAAAATTCTGCGGAGAGCGTGATGGAGAAATAAGAGTCGAGTGATGATGCTTTCGGATTGGAGATTGGGGGGGTTGATGGTTTTGTTCGGTGGCTTCGGTGAGGATGTGTGAAATTTGCTGGATGGGGGTGGAATTGATGGAGTCAACAATTTTGTTGTTGACTCCAGATTTCAAATGTGTATCATTTAAAATACTCGAAAGAATCGGTTACGATCGAAAGGAGTCGATGTTGCTGGCTGTATTGGTAGAAAGAAAATTTTGTTATGTCACCCCTATTATATTAACCCTTAGAGTACGGAGCGGGTCCTATGGACCTGCAAGGCAGATACGATTTGTTATCATTTTGAAACCATTTGTTCTTTGTTGCTGTTGTTTTATGACTTTTATTATTTTCCCTCGTTTTATAGATTTTTGCCAAGCATTTTCAACCAGGCCAAACAATATTTGTTTATGTTAAAAGGGGGACAGTAGAAACGTACTTTACGCTCCGTACTCTGTAAGGGTTAAAGACTCCTGACAACAGTGATTCTATTTTGCAAGTGCATCGATGAAGATGGAACTGTGTGACTGAACTTAAATTCCGTGGAACGAGACCATTTTTCGGAAAATAGAATGCTGAATTGAAAGTGCAGAATTTCGCATGAAAGTGTAACGAGCGCTGCGATTCTGATCGCGGCGGCAAACAAATATCGCGGGTAAGAAAAATAAACGTATCGCGTCGAGATAGAGAACATCCCCCGCCAAACTAAACTGCGGACTATCTGCTCGCCCTGCAGCCATCCCCCAATGAAATTCTCCGTTTTTATCTATAATTAATCACGGCCACTGCTGCATCTTCTCTCCGGCTCCGTATCTGCGCCCGGCAAAACGCACCCCAAATAAAAGGACGAGGGTGGTTGCGGGGGGAGGGATGAAATTTTCACATCTTCGGCCAATCTTACGGACGTTTTCAGTCGAGGCGCATGCTATGATCTTGAACCGGAAGATCGGTGAAAAATTCACCGATGCCCATTCTACTGAATCGGTTTAAACATTTACCGAGGACAATCGAATGAATATCGAGAAATGCAGTTGATGTGGAGCGAACTTGAATGTTTCCTAACGTGGACACGCATGATAACGTATAATTAAATATGAATATAATACAATTTTTTCATAAAATTGTTTCGAATTTATGGGATAATTTTATGGTTGAACGGAACGACATCAGTCTCTTGGATAACAAGCAAAATTTCAGTGCTTAGTAATATTTTTTAAAACAGAAATTTCCAACAACTAAAATTACACGGACGTTAAAGACCATTCACCACCGCTAAAAATAATTAATCTGAAGCAATCATATCCATATACTTCTACCCAATCTAATCGCAAATCCGACTCTTTCAAAAAAGCTCCCTTATTACACCCCACAAATAAGCTCATCCGCCGCAAAGAATTGACGTCAACGTGCGTCGCTCCGCCGGCTACATTTGTTTCGACCGGATGCCGTTCCGCGTCCCGGCATCCTCCGATGATGCATCCGACATCGGAACCGGAAACGACTAATCCGCACTCCCCAGGCCGATAATTTCCGCGTAGCTCGAAGCGGCGCCGAGTGTCATAACTCATAAATAAAAGATTCGCGGAATGCGAGGCGGGTAGCTTCATTGCGCACAGCTTCTCTCTTACTCTCTCTCTCCATCTCTCTTCCTCTCTCTCTCTCTCTCTCTCTCTCTCTCTCTCTCTCTCTCTCTCTCTCAAGAAGACTCACAACGTTGCCAGGGGCAACGGCATGATCCGTTCCTGCGCATGTCAGATTCGACCCAGGAGCCGTTCGCACGTTCCGTCCACGCCCTTTCGAAATTAGGGGGAAAAAACCGCTTCCAGTCGCAAAATAATTTGCAAAAAAAATGTACGGTTCGACGCTGCCGGAAGCGCCAGCTTTTTCGGCATTACGGCTTAAACAAAAATATTAGCCCTCGGTAACGCTGGCGAATGTCAAAGCGGTGGACGGATGTGCGGTGTTATCGTACGGTAAACTGGGCTCGATTGCTCTTCGAGCAGGGGGTGGAGGTGGGGGTGGGGGGGGGGGGGGGATTTGACTCGATTGGCGAAAAATAGAAGGCAGCGACTAACGACTGGCCCGATATCGCGAACTAATCGCAGTTATAGGGTAAAACCGGTTTAATTGCTCGGGATCGAAAGAGCCTACCGTCTGTCCGGGGAAAATTCGTGGGAAATGTCGGCACACGCTCTGGGAAAATTGCAACATACGAGTTTGACAATGTATAGGTGGGTTATGCTTGATCGCTTGTAAGTCGTTAACATTTGTGAGTAAACGGACCACACTGGAGTCTAAAATTCTGGCGTTCGAAAGAGGTGAGAAGGTCTTATAGTCATGTTCCGCAGTATTCAATGATTCTCTAATGAGGTTACATAAGTAATACACTTTCCTCAACCTAATTTATTACGCTTTCTTATCCTCGCTTGTAAATCGTAAATATTTGTAAGTAAACGGATTACATTAAAGTCTAAAATTCTGGCGTTCGAAAGAGGTGGGAAGGTTTCATAGTCATGTTCCGCAGTATTCAATGATTCTCTAATGAGGTTACATAAGTAATACACTTTCCTCAGCCTAACTTATTACGCTTTCTTATCCTGCGAAGTCCAATAGAGTTCGAGTGGGAAAAAGAAATGGTTAACTGACGCCTTGACAATGGAATACGTCAAGCTGGGGCAATTCCAGACTGAGCATCCGGCATCGCTCGAGATCGAAAGACTCCGCCCTTACAATTCCGCGTCTCATCATTCAGACGTAATCTCCACAATTTGCCAGCGCTCCCGAAATCGCATGAAACAAACAGCCAGCCATCAATTCCCACCCCGTGCGCCGGATTTAATCCCGCCAAAGATACAACCGTCGTCGGCCTCCCAGTTTTAATCACGAGCCTACATCTCTTCCGTCTCTACATTCCTCTATCCCCCCCTCTAGCGCGTTCATTCAAGATTGCGTTAGATTTTCCGAAAAATCTTACAGTAAGACAGTGGGAAAACGTGCGGGTTGAATCGATTCCAACACCAAAAGTGCAGGATTTATATAAACATTTATGATGCGTTATGCGTTGGATACGTCAAGTTATGTAACTTAAGTGTTACTAATATTTTGGTTATAATATTTGTTACTGTTATTGTTTTAGGCAAACATTTTTATGAGAGAGTGGTTTATATGAAAGGGTTACTTTTGGATCGCGTATAAGTTTTTTTTTGTATTCGTACTTTGATTATTGCAAGGTAGATCTTAAGGTATTACTATCCTCAACGTAATTCTGAAATTTCTACAAATTCTTTGGTCACTTTATCCGGTTAAAATCCTGTAAAAAGACGAAAAATGGGGAATTCCGCTAAATTCTTCGAAACTCTTGCGGTTGAAATACGTTCCAAGAAGAAAGAAAAAGTTCCACCAAATCCACGTTTCTCCCCGCGTTAGCACAAATTTTTCCACCCACTTCACGAGCGATTCCACTGAAAACGGTCACCTTTCCACAAGTGTCCCACGATTCTATACGCTATTTCGAATTTACTCAAACTAAGTAACACAAAGTCTCTTCAAATTCGGACTTCTTTTGACGGTTACTTAAAATATAAAAAAAATAAAAATAAAAGAAAACTGTAATATATAGGATAAAAATAGGAAAAACTAAATTGACGTATTTCTGGCGTTAGCAGAAAGGACAACGGAAGCGACTCGATCGAAATTGGTCAGGTTCTCATCGGCCAATGGGCCGATTCGGTTCGACGCCAGTTCTCCTCGCCCGTCACAGGGGTAGTTCGTTATAGAGAAGGAGTGGAACTCTGTTGCATCAGGGGCGGCTGTGACGGAGGGCCGATTCATTTCGGGGCCGGGCCCCGGCCTTTCATCCGACCGCTCGATTGTGCGCCACTCGCGTTTCCACTACAATATCCGCCCTCGGCGCCGTTAACCCCCCGACGGCAACGAGAGCCACTCTTCTCGCACCGGACTTCGACGAATTTCCCCTTAAAATGAACCTTAATGGCTTCGAGGATATCGAACGGTGGCTGCGGTTCGCGAGAATTTTACCTACTGCCACTTTCACCTCCCATTGTCGGTAAGATGTACGAGGGGGTGGTTTTGGGATGGTACTTTGGTCAGAATTTAGGATTTTAGATGCAGTTATCCGTGTCACGGATATGATAGAGACATTTAAAAAGCGTGATATTTGGGTTGATTTACTTTTACAAGGTCAGATGATTTTTTAGTGTAAATTAGAGAATATTGAGGTAATCTGAAAGATGTGTGTGGTATGAAGTAATGTAGCTGTACGCGTTTGATGTACAAGAGACTGTGTGCAGGATTTTAATAAGGGTTGGTAGTTTAAACGCGGAATGAGATGCACTTAAGTGTTTTATGAAATAATACAGGTATGTTCTACGTGTATGATAAAACAGTGCATGTCGATGAGTTTAATGGACAATTTTCGCAAGTGTTAGTTTAGGTTCATCTTTGGGAGGTCACCCGCAAAATTTTCATTGCAAATTTCACTTTCCCGAGTACCAGGAAAATTTGCAAAATACAGTTAAGCGTATTACATAATAATATAGGTGAGAGTGGAGTTTAGACGATGGCATATATTCATTTCCAGGAGTGCGGGGGTAATATCTTAATGCGAATTTTAGGGCAAGAGCAGGTGTATCTTCATTTTCGGATGTTCAGGTGGGGAATTTTTCTCTTAAACGCAGTTTGATGGCTCTGTGAATATCGAGCAGCTGCGGTACGCTATCGTGAGCGAAATTTAAAGCCTGATTATGCGAACAGTGTAGAGGTTAACGAGTGAAATGATTGAATTCGTAAAATATACTCCGTGCGTCGGCGACAATTTCTACATTGAATTCATTCAACAGCATACAGAAAAAAACTGCGCAACACGCGTCCGTATGCTCGATAAAGAATAACTCGACACTACAAACGTTTGCGCGTTATACCTGCTGTCTTTAGGCAAATTAATATTCGTCCAAGTTCTGTATTTGTACGATCCGCCATTATTGATCCGTCCCAAACTGCCGCACAACTGCATTAGAAACTTTCGACACACACTCGACTCTTCGAGCGCGCCACAATATAATATTTGCGCAGATGTCAGCGAAGTCGTGTATCGAAAGCATCGTTTGCCAGCGACAGCAAAAAACTTCAATTCGCAAATGAAAAATTGAGCCATTAAAAGATACATATTGCAAAAGACTAATGGCAATAATCTATCTGAGCGCTTAGTTTTTCGACTACTTCGCAAACTGAAAATCCGATCTGAGTCCGTTGGTAATAAGAACCAGCAATACGTTTTCCCGTGAGGATCCACTCGGACAATCCTCACCTATTCAAAAGGCAGCCCCCTCCTCCGGCCCTCGCTCTTAACCCGCGCAATTTTTAACTTCCGAATCCCTTCGGCCGAAAATTTCGCGCTCCCCATGCAGTGCCCGCTTAATCGCGACGTGTAATTGGACGAGCTCGCACGTGTCCTCTCTCGTAATCCGGAGCACTTCTCCCGAAATTAATCGCCGGCCCGGATAAATAACGACCTCGCGTTCGACAAAAAAGCAATGCCCGCCGCGATTATAATTGCCCATGAATATTCATCGGCCGGCCGAGAACGGTACGCAAGTCTGCGAATCTATATGACCGTATACGTGTGTGTATCCGTGTCCTCATTAACATGTGGGCACGTTCGAATGCGTACGGAATCGGTCGGAAAGTGTCGGTGACTCTGCAAGTGTGTATTAACACACATGTATATATATATATGTATGTCTATATTAATGTGCACGAACGTCAAATGCGCCCGGAATCGGGCAGAAAGTGAACGAGACGCGAATGTAGTGTGTGCATGCGACTGTATGTAAGTGTATGTGAGTGTACCTGAGTACGTGTGAGTGTATAGGTCGCCTGTGTAGGACTGCGCACGGATTCGGCCGCTGTTCCGGACTTTGGGAACATTATTGTCGCGAATGTAACGTTATTTCGCGAATTGCCGCGTAAATCTGTTAATGACGTTAAATGACGGTGACGGCTAAATGAGTTTTCGGGTGGCTCGATGCGATTTTCGGGGTCGGACGTCGCGCTTAAAGCCGTTCGCGCTTCGGGACGGAAAATTTAACGTTCTCGTGGAACTTCGGCGGTTCAATGATTTTTTGTACTCCGCGAGAATTCAAGAAAATCGTACTGTTCGTCCACTTTACTAATGTTACGCCGCAAACTAATTTTCCTATTCATCCTGTTTCTTTCCCCAATGCAGCAGTCCCGCCCCTTTGGCCTGGTATGCTTTCACGTATTCAACACTTCTCACCGATTCATTGCCCCTAGCAATGAACCTCAGCTCTCCCTACAACGCAATTACCCTTCCCGATAGGACAGCATATTTCATTTATTAAAAATTCCCACTCCTCATGTCTGTTAATAGTCCCGACTCTTAAAAGTATAAGCTTCCGGATGGTCGCCGCGTTTGGGATCAGCTGCTTGCCGACGTTTCGCAAACGTTACAGTTTGCATCATCAGGGCAGGTTGCCCCGATACTCTATCCGATACTTTCAATAATAATGGCCGCGAAAGCCTTAAAACTCGAATCCCCACTCTTCTCATTTTCCACCGATCCTTCGCTTCACACCTCTGGCAAATTTTCCCCAAAATAGGCAGTCTTCTCCCAACACCCGTCATAGAAAGACACTTCTACACATTTCGCTTATATCAAATATATATCGTACCCCAGTAAAACTTCGCATAATATCATTCCCGAAACTGGAAACTGCATCGGAACGCCCGATACACACCTTTGGCGAACTAAGCGAATTGTGGGTGACGAGGCGAGTATTCGCGCGAAAGAAACGCGTCCGCCTCCATACACTCATGAATCCTGTATACTTAATCTCGCACATTTGCGCAACACCGTAGGCTCGCCGATTCCTTATTCACGCCGACGTCGGAGAATTCGCTGACGACGCGCTCGTTTGCCGCGCGAGAACGGATACTTTCCGCTGCGATTTCGGCGGGACGTTGAATAACAAAAATCAGGGAGAGAGGCCGTTGATTTCCGTCGGGATCACTTTGGCGGTGCCTCAGCAGGCATTTCCAATCTGGTTTCTGTGGCGCTTTTAACAACGCTCGCGGAATGCGTAACGACCGAAAGCCGCTCGGCAATTTCCGTTTCAATTCCCCCCAGCTTTACACCGAAATCCCTGCCTCCACGGTCGGCCACTGCCGTAACGTTCTTCTTAGCCCCGAAAAGTTGGAGAGTCGACCGAATAGTTGACCGTTAAAAATTATGCGCGATAGTCTCGATGCTGTTGAACAAATGAAAATGATCGTACCTTCGTAACTAGTTCATATCAAGAATCTCAGAAGCAACCACTCAATGGTCGATTTTACAATTTACACAGAAATAAAGAATTTATATATATATTTACATTTATAAGTATACTATATTTGTAAATAAATAACAAAATTTATATATATATACATTAATTTTCTTACTTTTACGACATGCTTTTATGTAATTATGAAATTGAAAACTTTTTATAATTGTTAAGTGTTCCACACGATGCAAGCACTATTAAGATAAACTCCTTTTCTTATCATTCATGCAAGTACGAAAATTCCGAAAGATTTCTGACCTACCATCTTCTCAAAGCAACTATTATATCGTGTTCGTTCATCGAACTTCGCGGACTCGTTCTATTCCGAATCGGGAAAATCCGCCAAAAATGGGACGAGCTCCCATCCATACCAACTATACCCCGACAAAAAAAATGAGCAGTCGCCTATATATGCCAGCAGTACGTGCCGAAATCATGAACAAACGAATCTCCCGGCTTCGCTCCGAAAATGAACGCGGGCACGATAAATGACCGTCTCCGTTCGGGAGGCGGAAGACGTCGCCGGGAAATGAAACGATTTTGCATAATGCGACCGTATGGGAAAAGTCTCGAGTCGGCGAGGCGAGCGCGTTCTCGCGCGGTCGGAATAAAAAATGATTTTCAAAAGATGCCCCCACCCCCCGCCACTGAATCCCGCCGACGCATTCAGCGACCGTCAGCTACCGGCGGACCTCCTTTCTATTCATTCCAGTTCCATTTTTTCCCTCCCCCTCCGCCATCCCCCGCCATTCCCTATGTTTCAGTCATATCCACTGACATTTTCCTTCCGTCTATATTTCACCGTTGAAAATTCGTGTTTTCGATTGCCAGCTTTTTTGTCCCGCGCAACTGGCCCGAGTCTGTCTCTCGTTGCTTGGAAGGCGAATCTCGCGATATTTTCCCTCTCTTTTCCTCTCATCTTCGTATCTTGTTCTCTCTCTCTCTCTCTCTCTCTCTCTCATTCGCAAGCGACGAATGCCTCGACAACAGCCGGACGTCGTTCGCGATTTTAATGTGAAAACTCAGCCCGCGCTGGCCGCACGTTTCGATTTCACTTTGAGTAGTTACGGTTTAATTCCCTTCTAATTACGGAATACATGGAATACCGGAATTATGTGACTGCGCCGGGCTCCGGGATAAAATTGAGGAACAGAGCGATATGGAATTGCGATTTGTAGACATCGTCGTTGGAATGGAATTTTGTCACAAGGTTTCTGTACTTACATGTAATCGCGTGCGACGTGAAATATCTTTTAATTATCGTTCATTCGCGGAGAAAGTTCTCTGGTGTGAAAGAGGACGCAAAGAACTATTTTTTTATCGGTGGTCAATACTTTTATCACTCTATCGGAGAATAGATTGGTGCAAAACTCTTGTTTGGTGTAAATTTCTATACTGGATTTGTATATATTTCATATTTCTATAATTGATTGGTGTAAATTTCTATACTGGATGTATAAAATTCCTTCACAAGTTACAACGCTATCTCAACAAATTTCTGTAATCGCCCGTAATCGCGATCGGCACCCAATAAAATGGATTTCAAAAGCAACACAATATTGAAATCAGTCGCGTAATAAAATTCCCTATCGCTCCCGAAACGTATTAAACAGCGTCGCGCGTTAACGATCGCTCGAATATTTCATCGAATGGGCATCAAATTGCCGAACGACGCGGCATATAATTATAATTTATCATTTCCCGACTTCCGCCCCATCGCCTCCCTGTCCCCTGGCCATCGTTTGTACATACGATCGCCGTTCATCATGCGTGAGCAGGTCCACGCGACAAGTGGCGGATACGAGTGCGATTCATCATTTTTCGTATATTAAATTTCTGGACGGCTAACGTCCGCGCGCATTCGATTAATCGATTTCGCCGTTCCGATCGTAAAACGTTCGCCTAATATCGGGCAGGGTCGACGAAACGTGCGCCGATGAAAAGTGCGCCAGCGGGGCTTCTACTCTACGTGTATATACACGTATATATATATACGATTTGTCAGAATAGATATTTTCGAATAAAGAAAAAAAATAGAACGGAGAGTTTCCCCACGATGGGAAATTTTTTTTAGTTCTTACATGCATCAAAGTTTATTTGAGAATTTTTTCAAAAAAATCGAAGGGGACATGTTTTGAGATAAAAAACATTTTCCGTTGTAACGGAACATACGATTTGTTATAATAGATATTTTCAAATAAAGTAAGAAAATGGAACGAAGAGTTTCCCGACGATCGGACAAATTTTTCAAGTTCATACTTGCATCAAAGCTTCATTCAGAATTTTTTCAAAAAAATTGGATGGGGCATACATCTCGAAAAAAAACGTTTTTCATTGAAACGGAACGAACGATTTGAGAGAATGGATATTTTCGAAAAAATAAAAAAATTAGAACGAAGAGTTTCCCCACGATGGGAATTTTTTTTTAGTTCTTACATGCATCAAAGTATATTTGAGAAATTTTTCAAAAAAATCGAAGGGGACATGTTTTGAGATACAAAACATTTTCGATTGAAATGGAATATACGATGTGACAGAATAGATATTTTCGAATAAAGAAAAAAAATAGGACGAAACATTTCCCCACCATCGGACAAATTTTAGAAGTTCTTATATCCATCCAAGTATTTTTGAGAATTTTTTCAAAAAAATCGGACGGGGCATACATCTCGAAAAAAAACGTTTTTCATTCAAACGGAACGAACGATTTGAGAGAATGGATATTTTCGAAAATAGAAAAAAAATAGAACGAAGAGTTTCCCCACGATCGGAATTTTTTTTTAGTTCTTACATGCATCAAAGTTTATTTGAGAATTTTTTCAAAAAAATCGAAGGGGACATGTTTTGAGATAGAAAATATTTTGTGCTTTAAATAAAAATTAAACAAAGAAAAAAATTATGTCGAAAAAAATTATATTTTTTTCTTGAAAGAGCATTCAAAAACACAAATTTTGAAAAAAAGAACGATCATATTGGTCCATTTTTCGCAAAGTTATGAGCATTTGAAAAAAATGAGCCCGAATTTTAAGAAAATTCATATTTTCGAAACGGATGGCCAAAAAAATCTGAAAAAATTCATGAACGCGTATTTCATCAGTCTTGAAAACATAAAAAATTAAAAAAAAAATCGAAGGGGGTGAGGTCCGAAAGTGTCCGATTTGGCATGGAATGCCTCATATATAGATCGTATATATAAAAGTGCGCCCCATCATATTTTTGCACACCCGACGAAAGCATAAAATTCCGACGCATCTTCCGCGCGATACTCTTTACGTCAGTCGATAACGGTTATGTGCCAAAAAAAAAAAGGCGGAACGAGAGAACGAGCGCAAAAAGTGGGGCAAAAAAGCCTGGGAAGTGGGAGGGTCGAAAGCAACCCCTTCCAGGGAGGATGACAAGGCGACACTTTTTTAATATCAAGTTTGAGCAGAGTGTTTCGACTCTTTCGCGTGTCGTTTCGATATCTGCTAGCAGCTAATCCTTCAATGATTTTTGCTTTTTATCGAAAGAGTTCTGAGAACTAGATAACTATAGTTCTCGATCTGCTTAATGTAATATTTAATACCCCAGCTTATGTAGATGACGAATCTAAATTTTCTCCGTTCAACGTAATGTAATTTTCCTGGCCAACTCAATCGTTTCAGGTAACGCATAATAAATTTAAGGTCAATGTACCAACAAGAAACAAACCGCCAAGTAGTCGCTAATAACCCTTGATGTTGATGCGACTATAAATAAACTTATTTAAAAAAAAATAACATTTAAGGTCACCCTCGCGATATTCCTTTATTTCTGCAAATGTGATGTTTTTCTGTTACGTCAATCAGTTATGCGTTTAAACGACACGTGTTAAGGAATCTGTTTTTCGAGCCGAAATTTCTGCGAATCCGTGGGGTTCGAAATTCGAAATTTCGCGCAATAACGGAAACGGATTCGAGCGGATTGATTAAAATTCCGGGCTGCGCGCGTGTATCGCGTGTCAGCGGCGCTCATTACGGGTAATTAATCGATGCTACGTGCCAGGAACAACCGTTGGGGGCGCGAACAAACCGGGGATACGAAGTGCGTTCATTGTCCCGGGTAAATCTCGACTAAATTTCAACTAAATTTCAAGTACATTTCGAAAACAAGCCGACCCTCCTATTATCTTCGACCGAAGCCGACTCGGGCACAGGTTCAGCACTAACGCTAATGGACAATTTATTATCGTTCAATGTTCGAAATCTGAATCTTCGGTTGCTTCGAGTAGCACACCACAAGGACACGATATTATTCATATATAAAATTATGCGATTCTGTTAGTAGATCAGTAACATTGCATTTTTCATTCCGTATCCTTTCCGTCTATTATAAAGAAAAGCCAAAAATACTAACGCAACAAAAGTTAACAGTTGAAAAATTAAGTCAACGGGAGGTCCAATTATTGAAACATTACGAGTACGAGTCTTATTAAAAACAGTTAGTTCACTAACTATTTGTGATGAAAGTATGTACTTATATTGTGAAGAAAATTCAGTAATATATTAAACAATTTTTGTAGACTCCTGATGAGGACACCGAAAGGTGTCGAAACATGTAGAGAAAACTAAATAAATACAGGAAATTTCAACCAAAAAAAGGGCTTATTAATTTTAAACCAAAAAAATTTCGTCTATTATTTTCTCTCTTTGCGGACGAATCTCTCAGTTAAAGTACCGCGATCTCTGACATTAAATCCTCTATCCGCCTCCATAGTAGAGCCACCACTGCCATATCTCCCTCCATTGGATTCTCATCTGCCATCCAGTCCGTCTGGTCGGAAGTTTCCCTGGCGCAGAGTGAAAATTCGCGGTCTTTCCGAACTATCCGCGAACTCGTCGCGGCGACAGGAAAGTTTCGAACTCCGTGGCGTAAGGCCGAGCCTGCTATCCGTATAACCGCGATATCGGGGCATACTGAACTGATATTAATGCGAGCGAGAGCCAAGTGCTCGGAGAGAGATGGCCTCCGTAACCTGGGCACTAACACAATTAGGGAACCTTTATGGATTCGGAACGATTAAACTTTCGAATTGGCACTTGTTGCCTTCCAATTATTGTCTGGCGAGAACGCTACTCCGAATTATTGCTATCGTTATTTCGCCCCCATCGACTGCCGGCGGACGTTAATCATCCGGCGATACTTGCCGCGTTAATGTAATTTCGGTGCGCGGCGTGTACGGACTGCGAAACTGATTCCGCGCCAGCGTTCATTGCGCGCGATTAGTTCGCGAAAAGAGTCCCGACGCGTGCGAACGGATAATTATTAACGAACGTGAAGCCCGAACGATTTATAGTAATGTTAGCTCGAATTTCCAGAGGGCTCGATTTATTCAGGTATTTTTGAATAATTGTGTTCGAAAATACGCATCTTGTCTCGAACTTCCTGAAAGCTTGTTTTATTCAGGTATTTTTTAATAATTGTGTTCGAAAATACGCATCTTGTCTCGAACTTCCTGAAAGCTTGTTTTATTCAGGTATTTTTTAATAATTGTGTTCGACAATACGCATCTCATCTCGAATTTCCTGAAAGCTTGTTTTAATCAGGTATTTTTTAATAATTGTGTTCGAAAATACGCATCTTATCTCGAATTTCCTGAAAGCTTGTTTTATTCAGGTATTTTTTAATAATTTTGTTTGATAATTACGGAGAAGCGGTGTTGCTCGAAAATACGCAATCATTAATATAAAGTCTGTGTAATTTTAAGAAATTGCGTGAATTAACTGTGTGCACTTTACACCATTTTAAACGGAATATTATTCCAGGAAAAATATCAAGTAACATTATTCTTTCAGTTTAACTTGCATTTGTCTGCAGAATCATTTAGCGACCGATTGAGGTATCCCTCTGAGACACCCTGTACAAAACGTGAATATATAAAGTGCCCGGCGTGTACTCAGTCGAGTGTGTGTGCGTGTGGGTGTAGAATGCGACCCAAACCGCTGAGCTATCCCGACCGGACCTTTAATCAAATGCTTCCGGTGTAATCAGTTTCGAATAAATTTCGCGGCGAGCCGGAGTTTAACCGATGAGAAATCACGAGACCTTCGAGGGTCCATTTACAAATAGGTGGCGGCAGTTAAAAATTGAAGTGAGACAAATTGCGTGAGCGTTTATCACTCGCTTAGAGAGTCAGTCGAATTGTACGTTGGCCAATTAAATTCAATTCGGTGGATCTGCTGCACGGCTTTCCCTTTTATCCTGTTAACGAGGCTCTAATGATTATACGGAATTTGGACTATCGTTTCGCCATTCTGCCTTGAAAGGAAATAGTGTTGGTTTGAAAAATATCAGTGGCAACTTTACATAAAAATGTACATTGTGCCGTGGCATATTCTTCTTCAACTTTAACCACTGTCTTTATATTATCTTCATTCAGTAAATTTTTCATCTAAAGATATGTAAGTTGAAATTCTTAGCTACAATTGTGGGCAAATAGGATGATTAAGGGGTGTAATTACAAATTTATAACGCAATTTTATATCTTGCGAACGAAAACGTTCGACAGAGATAAAAGAAGACATATGAAATATAAATAAAAAGTCAGCAGCTTCATGAAATACTGATTGCTTCAGCGAAGCCCATTAAATAATGTAAATCCCATGCCAAAAGTGGCCCCAATAAAATCGTACACAAAGTATTAAATATCACTTTCAAATATTCCGGAAAGCATAAAAACGCCATCTCAGAGACGTAAAAAGAAAATGTTGAAGAAAAGTACGGAGATCAACTGAATTCCATACTCCCATTTCGCAACTCCTGAAAGTCCCATCGTAATTCAGTGTGCAGAATGAAAACTTTTGAGAACACAGAAGCATAAATGACGAGCGCAGCCGCCGTAAAGCATTCGCCGCAAAAATAAAAACGCTGCTTTCGCATTCCCAGCGCCGTAAGAACCGTCTTTACTCTATTTCGCGCGCATCGCAGACACCGAAAACGCTTCGCAAGCCGATTCGAGCACCTGCTCTTCGAAACTTTCGACGATGGTCCCGGCTCGTAAAATGATTCTGTCGAGAACTTTCGAGTCTCGCCCGTACTCCAACCAGTTCGCAGGACGTATCGTTCGTGATCGTGTATTAGCGCGAGATTTGGCGCGGATTAGCAAGGCCGTTAATTGATCGAATTAGCGTGTTCGATTACTCGTTCGAGCGCCTGAGCTACGAAACGCTGTACGCCTAGCACCTAACCCAGACAAAATGCCCACCCTTTACGGTGCGAAAGTATACCGTACGCGAAGCACAGACTCACCGCACACAAGTGCGACATGTGACATGTATATCGCTCGCGACACACAATACTTTCCACGCAATACGCCACTTTTAACGCGAGCCACAATGCAGATAGTAGTTCGCACAGTACCGTATCTGAGTCCGAATCTTGAGTAAATAGCAGGCTTTATTTTACTGGCACTACGTTCCCTGCGCATGCATTCTAATCGTTTGCATACTTCCGAAGAAACGAGAAATATTACGTGCATTGAATAATAGGTTTTATTATCTTGGTATACTCGAATGACTAACGTTATTACATGTGTGGCTATTGATATTTATTAATATTGTACTCTGCGTGGCGTAATTTATTCATTTATATGGCAAGCGAGTGTCATGCAAATACTAAGCCGTGCAATTTTATATAAGAGATGTAAGGCTACTGTTAAAAGAAGTAAGCTTTGTTTACGTAAACTACTGATATGTATCGCTTACTAGATGGGGAAGGAACTAAGAATAGATTATAATATTCTACTGTACTATGCAAAAACAGTACTCTATGCAGTGCTCTGTAATCGTTAATACTGCAATCAAGTACCGTGAAAATTAAAAGCCATGCAAATTTAAATGAAAGAACAAACACTAATATTTAAAGAATTAAGCTTTCTGTTCGTAACTACTGATATGCTGACAAGACGAAAAATAATTCTATGTTCATTATAATATTCTACTGTACTACGCAAAAACAGTATTCTATGCAGTGCTCTGTAATCGTTCATACCGCAATAAAGTACCGTGCAAATAAAAAGCGATGCAATGTTATATGGGAGAATAAACGCTAATATTAAAAGAATCAAGCTTTCTCTACGTAAACTACTGATATGCTGACAAGACGAAAAATAATTCTAGGTTCATTATAATATTCTACTGTACTACGCAAAAACAGTATTCTATGCAGTGCTCTGTAATCGTTCATACTGCAACCAAGTACCGTGAAAATTAAAAGCCATCCAAATTTAAATTGAAGAATAAACGCTAATAATAAAAGAATCAAGCTTTCTGTACGTAAGTACTGATATGCTGACAAGACGGAAACTAATTCTACGTTCATTATAATATTTTACTGTACTACGCAAAAACAGTACTTTATGCAGTGCTCTGTAATCGTTTATACTGCAATCAAGTACGATGAAAATAGAAAGCCATGCAATTCTCTACTGGTCAATAAAAGTTGCTATTAAAAGAAAAGAAAAATGTTTTATCTACACGTACCATTAATATGCATATACCACTACATAACAATTATAAAAACAATTATACTAGCATTCTAAACGTCTACTGTACTTTTTAAATATTACACACTATGCAATGGACTTTAATTATTTATACACCACACAGGTTACAATTATACCGCCAACGTATAAAAATCCCTAAAATAAATAAAACCTTCTGAATATTTCTACCATGAAATACACTATTCATGTATAGTAGTGCTGTATACTTCTTACGCGGCAAAAAAGAAATAGTACTTGCATTATTATAACCCACTATCATTCAAATTTAATATACCATATACATTGCAGCTTACTCTACGCTCTAGATCGTACGAGCAAATACGTACAATCTACCTTCAAAATCGCGATCGCCAAGTTATCAAAGTAGCTCGACCTTCATGCAGGCTACAAAAGCCCAATCTGCCTTTCATAAGCGTACATAACATAGTAAATGATAACTACGTGCAGCTCAGTCTGTGGATCGTATACAATACAAGTTCCCTACGACACAAGAAAGTGAGTCTACAAGAAGTGTACCGACGGTGTCTGCGGACGATCTGCCTACTTAAATCTAAGCCATTCACACCAGAATCGTACCTGCCTGCCTGGCCCTATATCTAAATAACCGACCACACTCATACAAGCGCACACACTCCACGGTTCTCACACATTACGCCCTGGGTGCAATGAGCCTAATCCTAGAGAGACAATCCCGGGACGTCTCCGACACCCGAACTTGTAGCATCCATCACACACACACACCAATACGTATACGTACCGATTGCCTGAAATCGACTGTCAAGGCTAGCGACCGTGCAATTTACACGCGATTCGCGAGCTAATTCGTTTCTCCGCTGAGATACGAACCACGGATTTTGCAGTGGCTGCAAATCTACCAGTGATTGACAATCGGTCGATGCGAAGTAGGTAATAACTGGAACTAACGTTGATTCATGGCATGAAACTATTTGATTTAACATCACGAATACGAATTTTTGATTTTCCAGCCGTCCGACGTACATTCCATACGTTTGATAATACACACACACACATACGCAGAATGGAATGTAGTCGGCGGACGCTAGCGCATTGACTAGTCGTTGAAAATGATTAGTCTTATGAGCTAGTACCATGCTCATTCGTTTGATCCGTGCATGCAGCACCTGAGCGCATGGATGGATTCAAGGACCTAGTCTAATAAAATATGCGCAGTAATTGTAGGAATGAGCATGGTTGTACCTGAAAACATCCTGTGCTAAAAATGATTAGTGTGATGTAATCTATTTAACGGGCTAATGACTCTAATTTTCTATGTACTATTCAGATAAGATAAATTTATTTATCTATCATAAAGATATTATGTCATAAAATATATATTACAGTCAATTGTTGTATTAATATAATATTGAAATACTCTTTGCAAACTTTCCCTATATTTGATCTGTATATATCAAACTTAAACTTAATAACGTTGAGTAAATTGAGCCAAATTGAATTCATTAAACAGGATAAAGGTTATTCAAAAAGTTCAAATAAGAACTACCACGAGTGAACCTATCGTCGAAGCAACTTTCTCTAAAAAAAATGTACAATATTTCATTGCCTAATGCCGCTTCGAATCTAGGTCCGCCTCGGCGCGAATTTCTTCCTCGCTCGTTAATTGAATAAATATCAGAAAAACGTGACCGCCGATAATGCACACCGACCGATCGTTTTCCTACTGAATTACCGCGAAATAATTTTCAGGCTGCTCGGGAAAGCAATAATAACTTTGAATTTTTGTGGATGCGTGAAGCCGGCAAAACGAAACGTTAATTAAACTTAAAACATCTCGTGTGATTCATCCGAGATGAACGGATGTGTAGAAATTATGAAACCGTGAGCGAGGAAGGCCTGTCCTGTGCTAAGTATGTACAATCAAAAATACGTCAAGTGATAATATAACAGAATTCACGGATCAATCCGTCGATATTTTCGAAAGATTTATCCGTGTTCGCTGCGCTCGTCATAAGCAAAACAAATACAATACAACCAGACCCGGTGTCGATTCGGACCTTTCGTCCCCGACATGATCGGAATCTGGAGGGAGAGTAAAGTCTACTTATCGATTCAGCAGACTGATGTAGCATCCTGCAGCATCCTGGAAAAAAAGAAAAATAAATGTTATTATAATTCAATTCTTCACATCCTAAAAGTGAAACTGAATTCTGATGATTTGAACAAACATATTGAAGTACAGATAAATTAATACTTACAAGATGTCATCTGATCCAGCTCATAAGTGATCCTTTGAGCCTTGGTCTTCAGCGTTGCACTGAATCTACTACCGATTACGAACACTTTAGTTACTCGACTGACTTCATAATAAATGCGCGACCGATAATAAAAACAACGGCGAGCAAACACTGCCTCTACTGTACACGTGAAGCTGGGCAAACTTTGTGTTTGACAAAATTTAGGAAAACTTTTTTTGTTAGCGTTCGATAGCAACACTGACTCTGAGGCCGCATTGCGGACCAATACACACTCGCGCGTAAGTGTTACACGTCCGAAGCTGAAACAGAAAGAATATGTGAGCAAGGAAGAAAAGAGCGAATAGGGCCACGACAGAAAGTCGGAAAATAAGAGGGAACAAAGAGGAAGAGGACGCTATAAGGGGTGAAATATAACGTAACCTATTCCATATTAATGCAAATTCTCGTGTGAATACTCTTTGAAACAATGCTTTCATATACAATGTAAATTGTACCATAACTTTGGCTAATGACTGAATATTAAGCTTATGCGGTCAATAAATTTACACATTCTGTCCGTGTAATGCATATCTAGAAATTCTCTGATACGATTGTGGATTAATATTGTTATAGCAACGACCAATTATTTATCAAGAACACGACTTTACATCTTACGAATGAAAAATTTGTCTCGGCAATGAATTAAGGGGAAATATTAAATTTGAAGATAGTTAAAAATTTTGTTCCCATGAATAAATATATACCTAAAATGTGCGTTACTTTATAGATAACAAACTATAACGAAATATAAATATTCAATAGACACCGTATACGTCAGTAAAGACAAGTAAGCATATTCAAAAAAATACTCACAAACGAACACGAAGTAGTCTGCATAAAAAACTGCTTCTCCAACTTTTCTCCGATTCTTGAACAGTCTTGCAAGACCTTGAGACCTGAAAACCTAAAAAAATCCATAACTGATCATCCTACCCAATACCACATTTCAAATTATAAAATCGATTACGTAATTTTCGGTACCTGGCACTGCCACGATCGTTCAGCATCGATAATAACAAGATGGCCGCTGCAACCGTTATGAATATTGTAACCGTCTTCCTCGCCCCCCCCCCCCCCCCCCCTCAATGGAACATTCGGAAAGCTTCCTGCAATATAACAAATAGCGAATGTCCGATTTGGGAAATTCGAGAGAAGAAATTGCTCGACTAACGTTCGCGTGACGTAAATGCAAACAAATGGGCCATTATTGCAATTACATAATAGTTGGGGGTGGGCCGAATTCGGAAATATATCGTTAAAGGCACGCGAAACGTTTAGCACCTAAAGTGTGGCCACATGCAACGGCCAAGGTGCATCGTGCATCGAACAAATTTTGATAACGATCTACAGGCCGGAGTCTTTTTGGCCGGAATAATGAAGCCCCGCTTTTAAGGAAGAGTTGTGCGACAGATTTATGGAGCAGGAGTGAGCAATGACGGAATGTTGCGGATAAAAATTGTAATAATTACCCTGCCACACGTAGAGCTGCTTTCGTTCGTCCTCGACGTTTGAATCTCAACTGCCGTTTTGGGTACTGCCAATTGTTGAGGAACAAAAGGCGAACGACCGTTAATTGTTGCACCAACTGTAGAAAAAATATTTCAGTACGAAGTTGCAATTATCCGAAAGTATGGAAAAATTATGTAAATTCGGGTGATCAAGACGCAGAAAAGTGATACAATTTAATTTTGTGTCTTTTGATGCATATTTGGGATGATTTTATGGTAAAAATGTGTGGGATATAGAAATGCATGCAAAATTGCAAGATGACCTTGACTCGCCAGGGGAGCATTAGAATATGACAGAATACTTGATAATTAATTCGATTACAGGTAAATAATTGATGACATCGAGTGCCAATGAGGTTTATGCTCGTAGGTGACATGAATTTGGAGTCCAAATCAATAAAATAACGTTCGCTTACCTTAAATTTCGACAGCAGCGAAACGTGATTGAGTTCCTTGCACAAATTCAAATGCACTTTACTGCGGGCAAGTATTGCCAACCTGTGCTGATCAAAGTGAGCTCTCACCCTATTGGCTAATGAGGCAGGTGTGAAAACTTAGTCAAGCACGGATCTTAAACGGGATCAAAATCAATTTATTTGAAAATTAACCCAAAAACACAGAATAAAATTGTTTTAAACATTTCCGCAAGATATAAATTTTCAATGGGAACCTATTACAAATATGTAATCTATACATTTCGCAGAAACTTTATTATTACAATGTTTAAACATTGCAGTCCAGGTTACACCAGTTGGTTAACTCCGGATTTATCTCGGGATTAATAAATCGCGAGTACGTTATTAATTGAACACTCTAAAAGAATTTATACAATTCAGCTACTTGTAAAATAAAACGAATAACGTTTTAAATAGCGAGTTCCATAGATCTCAGGAATTCGCGATCCATCGAATATCTTCGACAAAATTTTTCCCGAAGAATCGTGAGCACGCAGCGAGAGAATGCCTGAAAAGGGAGAATATTTATCCGTCGGTCATTGCCGTTAACAAATTCGCGAGAGAATTAATAACGTGCTCGCGTATTGGCAAATCCATTGATGTTGAGCGGCGTAAAATTACAGTGTATTGCAAACAGTTTATATGAAATAATATCGAGCCGCGAGCGTTGTTGGCGTGCGCCGAATTAACGAAGATTGAATGTCAGGGCAATGATTATTGCCTAAATAAACGCGTGCCCCGACTTCCGATGTTCCGAATAATTAAACATCGTCCATGCGATTACCGGGCAACAACGTTCGCTCTTGCAATATTCGACTGCAATACGTTATCGTCATCGAATTATGCATTCTGCCGTTACGAGACGTCAGCCCTTTGCAAAGTAAGCGTTAAAGTCAATTTTAATTTATTTATCGAATTATTATAAAAATCCATCTTCCATTGTGTCATACTAACGTCGACACTCACCAATGATTATTCATTTTTGTATTCTCGGAATGATGTAATTGGCCAGGTGTCATTGTACTCTTTCATAACCTATTTCGCAAGCATTTCTCATGGAATTTAGAAACTGACCAATGAGCGTTCTGCACAAAGTGTGCTCATTATTTAGGCAACCAAACGATGCAAATGATGTAGTTCGTCAATAGTACACCAGGGGTTGCAAACATTTGGCAAACAGTTTGAGCGATTGTCAAAGAGATGGCGACACGTCGCAAAATCTGGAATTATGTTCCTGTTCTTTTAAGTTCAGTTTTGCAACATTGTTCGTCGCAAAGTGTTTACTGTGAGATTTGGTGCACTTCGTTTCGGATTCCTCTCAAGTTACTTGTCGGGGCTCGAAACGATGATTCTAAATGTGCGCCAGGAGGCCAGCGAAGCATTTTCGTTTAATAACCTTACATTAGGCGAGCTTCTTTTCTGCCGTCGGTGCACTTAATTACCGGCGAAACACGGTTAGTTCCTCCTAATGAAATCTACTACAATGTTATCAGTCTCAGTATCACTTAATTGCGTTTCGCGTGCATTTTTCAACTGGTCGGGACAAAAAAACAGAGGCCAGCCTCTTGAGACTCGCGGTAGAACAATTTTACTGGACGCAATAACGGGCGAAAAAATATCGCTGATGAATTTCAAACATTTTTCTCTGCATATTTACGGGTTGTAAAGTGAAAAATTACTTTGCCACCGCGAGCAGTATCGAAAACCTGAACTTCGAGGCCGGCAGATGTTACCGGATAAAGCGTGAAAAACGAGACGCTTACATATCGGAAACGGGAAACTTTACAAATTATCCGTCCTGATATCGGAAGCTAATAAAGAGCATTCAACCATTTCTGCTTCGCTCCAAAAGACGCACAGCAGAACAGTCCTTTATATTTACATTATTTTCGCAGGTACTTAACCATTCTACAATCAGTGCTCATTTATTCGGTAACTCGGTGAAAATCTGTATAACGAAGCAAAAATTGTGACCAAGAATAATCGTATGCCCAGTCGAACAGTTACGCCGATCTCTACACGTAATTCACACGCTGGTTTAAGTGGAAACCTACAAAGGTATGGGAAAACCACTCTCCTTCTTACGAATTCTAACCAATTCATTTCTAAACTGCTCTTCTTGAACAACGCAAAGTTTTACTTTCTTTGTCTGAACAATTGCGAAACACCATATAAACATGCCAAGGTAGGAAGACTTTTAACATCTATAGACACCCTTTAAACTTTGAAATTACATAATTGCTGCCATTTGTACACTCCCTCGTGTCGATGGAACTGATGAACCTAGGAAGGTTATCAGAGATCACCTGTGACATACATCTTCTTACGTAACCCGATACTGCGAGCCATAACGAAGTTTGAACATTAATTCTGACAGGCGTGTCTCTTAAGTGTTCATTCGACGGACAAGCGAGCCGATCTCGCCCATTGGGTAAGAGTGAGATTTTCTCGACGGAAGGTCTAAGTTCGAGGAAGCTATCAAACTGTTCGGCTTTCATCTTCTGCGGGCTCGTCCGTCGTTAATAACGAACGCGGCTTCCCGAACTCCGCCAGTTTCGCACGCTAGATCATGGTATAATCAGTACACCTCATAAAGCCATTATCGCGATATCGAATTTACGGGGGGGGCGGGGGGGGTTACATCGTTCGAGACCTGGCTCGTGCCATCGGCCCAACGGGGAGGCTGCTTCATCTTTAAGAGGTGATAACGCGTAATTGGATCACCTCGATCGACCCTCCGCAAAGAATTGTTCGATCCTTGTCCCTTCGAACGAATCCTGTTCGTCCGAACAGCGGGGGCGAAACTGTCTTTCGTAACTCTGCCATCAATTGAATCGAGTGTCATTTCGATTTTCATAAAAGTACCGCTGATGTAATAATCCTCTTGTATAACAATTGCAGATCATGCTGGTTGTCGGGTATTATTGACTAGCTGGCGATTATGAAAGTGATCAATGTTAAAACAATAAATAATTGTTTTAAATTACAGTCAACAATTTCTTCAAGCTTCACAAATTTTTTATTTGGGCATCTTTCATAATTGCATAAAGACGGTTTATCAAAATAATACAAATATCATTTTAATGCATTATTTCTGTATGATACAAAGGTTCCTAGTATATAAGTAGAATCCTAGAATCCTAAGTAGAAGGTATAGAATTATTTTAAGCTCCACATGTTACTTACTTGAAACATTCTGGTGATTACCAACACCTATAATTACGTAATAATACATAGAATATTTGTATGAATTGCAGTCGAGACGGGAACAATTTTTCGGCGCTGTCGTTCGACGATGACGGACGGTCGCGAATCTTTGACGATCGAAATCCCTTTGAGCCGGTATCTCATTAACTCAGCTGATACTCCGACTGTGCAGGCACATCGTCCGCCCCCCCCCCCCTCCCTCCCCTGAACATCCGGTCGTCGAGCATTAAATTTCTATGGCGCGCATACGCGGGCCAAGACCAAATTAGGCGAACGTAATTCATCGTGGCGGGCCGGGGCGTAAACGTGGATTAAGAGATTTTCGTGGGGATGAATTGTGGATGGCAATAACCCAGCCTCCTTACGGCAAAACGATGAGAGTTCTCCTTTACCTCGCCACAGCGTTTCCATCCCACTTCGTCTCACGATAATCCTTCCGGCTCCTCCCGCACTCCGGCAACGTCCTCCTTTCCCGCTTCTTGCCAGCCAGCGTGTCCTGCTTTCCTTATTCTCCCACTCCGACGTCGTCCTGTGTCTCGCTACTTCTTGCACTTGCCGCCATCTCTCACTCGCCTCACATTCTATTCCCGTTCTGCGCTTTTCTTCCCCGCCTTTCTTCCGCCACCCTCTCTTCCGGCATTCCGCACCTGTTCTTTCATTCTCACTGCATATTTCCTTATTCTCCGCTGTCACCCTGTGTTTCATACTTCTCTCGCTAACCTTCATCTTTCACCTTACGCTTTATTCATATTATTTGTTTTCTTTTTCTCTTACCTTTTCTTCCTGGACTCTGTATCCTTTCACTCTTCTTAGACAGTTCCGGATGATCCTGCTCGTCTTCTTAGCGATACGCTGTTCCCTGTTCAATGCTTTCATCTTACTTATGATGCTTTAGCCTTTCTTGTTCCAGTTTTCTCTATCCGTTTTTGGGTGTTATAGCGGAAGATTCTCGTTCTCCAGCCGTTTGTACTATCCGGTTCGATGCTCTATTTCCTTCTTAAGCTGTCCTTCCGTTCTTAGATTCGTTTTTGCCCCGTGCCCCTGTCCTCCTTTCGCAAGTGCGGCTAGGAGGATACGAGGCTGGTTCCTGTCTGTGCGAAAGCCCTGCCGCCATGTAAACAGAAGGAGGATTACGGGGTCGGTGGCAGAACGTACACTCTGCGAAGCTCATTTTCGGCTGCTTTCCCCCCCGAGCTTACGATGTTTAGGAGACGAAATATATGGCATGTAAAACGAACGGCGTCGCGCACCCGAAATTTCCCGAATCGTGCGGCGTGGTACAGGGCTGTTCAAAAACATTTCGTTGCCTCGATTGCAGTGCTTACGGAGAAGTCCGCAATATTTGTTTTCCTCTCTGCAATTCTTGGTACTTTATCGCTGTTGGTATCACTTTCTTTATCATTAACGGCAGACTAAATCCTACGTAAAGAAATTATATTTATTAGATAAGATTATAATCGTCTCAGGTACGCAAAAATTCTGCGTAAAACTTCAATTTACAAACAAGAAACTGTTAAAGAATATTTTATTGTTCGGCTGCATATTGTGACCTTAATTGTCAAACATATACATTACATATACGGTCGTAATTTAATATTTCTACTGTACATATTGCAATACAGTCTTTACCAATGATGTCCCTATTTCATTATTAATCATAGATCCTGCATACAAGAAATCCATTATAATCGCTTGACTCCGTGCACAAAATTCCGTTTGTCCGCAAACAATAAACTTTTTTCGCCCAACACTCCCGGAAGCTTGGATTCTCGATAACGAGCGTCTCGCGTATATTATCGAAATTAAGTCGATACAGGATGCGCCATCGTTCTTCCGCTCTGCCACACTTCCGCTCTGGCTGCCGACGATAATTCTTCTCCCTCATCCTCTTTTACATCCTCTTCTTCATCCGCCGAAACTCTCGCGAGCCTATTCGCAATGGGCGAGCACTTCCCTTCCGCGCCGAATTTTTCGACGATTTTTGCGCCAGCCCGGATATTTATTGGGAAATTCCGCCGTTTCGAAATATCGGGATTACGACTGTTCGGAATCGGACCCAGCAGCCTGGCCGAGAGTGTAAATGCACGTTACCGATGCCCATTACTAGCGCCCAATATTTCAAACGTGAGGGCGCCTTGAAATTGATGGACATTATACAGTTAGAGTACGCTTTTTGTTACTGCTGTCGGTAGTGGATAAAAGGAAAGGGGCATTCCGATTATTTTCTTTTCGGTACTTTGTCAATTTCAGTGTCTTTAAGATATTGTCGTAAATTCGATAAATGTATTGTAGCTATACAGCTTTACTTGTCATAGTTTTGGCATTAATCGGTAACAGGAAGATACGGAACAAGTTTGGAAGGACTATTGTAGATACGTAGTATTTTATTGCAAAAAAAAAAAAATGGACGTTACAGATACTTGTTACGAGCTTACATTATTTCAATAGGTGACTCTTTTTTGTTATTCCTGCTGATGGTAGAAAGAAAAACTGAACATTCAGATAATTCAACAGTATCATGTTTCCAGGGTAATGATACTCGTTGTTTTCCATACTGATTCAACATTACTCATAAAGAAATTAATAAATCCGTTGGGCGTGATCGACGTTGTTGATATTCTTCATTACGTAATAAACTTTAAAATATTTGCCAACCATTTACTCACTTAATTGCTGTCAATTTAGAACGGGTTCGTCCCAACCGCACAAAAGATCGACTCGCAATTTTCCTTTTTCTAAAAAAACGGGAGGTGGTCGTCTATAGGGGTTAAAGCTTCCATCGGCGGAAATGTTTAACGAGCGTCCGAAACAGAGAGTTTGTCGGTGGCAAAGGGCTCCTCCCGGCTTTGAGCGAGTTTTCCATCGGAATCTCGTGCCACCATCGAGTAAAGTTACAGGAGGTAGGCAAGGTAGTCGGAGGAGGAAGGTACCTGAGAGATGGTTAAATTATTCTACTTAAGAAATTGTATAATTGACATGTTATTCGACGTCGCGTTTACCGATAATTACGATTTGAGTTTGTAGATTTATACATATGGACCGTTTATTTTGAAAGATGTTGTAAGTCCATTTAAAAAAAAGAGAGATTTCACGTGATTCAAGCTTAATTTTGTGTAAACTTTTTATTTATTACTAGTCACTATTTAATATCTTAAAAGATGTGAATGCATTGTTCAATTTAAAATTGGTCGATAGAAAAAATGTATATAATCAAATTACGTATTAATAATTTGACGAAAACATTGCCAGACTTGATACCTATACTTAATGTATATTTTTAAATTGATTAATATTTTGAAATATAAATAATTTATTTTTCTCGAAATAATAGAAAAATGTACTTGCACCACTTTCAAAATAAACCGTCCTTATAGTATACTATACAGATATCGAATAGTTACATGATGTAAAGAAGATTTATTTCTGCGTTTCCGAAAGAAAATTACTAGAACATTTTGATTAGTTCGGTAAATCTAGTATTAAGCAACACTTGCGAAGCGAAAGAAGGTCAAGATTGGCCGACAGCCCGCTCGCTCCCCTAAACAGGAAGTAAATAGCCAAACGGGGGAATGTAACGCACTGTCGCGCGAGGAATTTTTTTACGATCCCGCCCCGCGAAACTCTCTACTCCTCGTAGCCGAACGTCGTTTGAAATTTAACGTCGTTCGTCCCGCGCGAACGGCCCGGGACGCGTTTGACTTTTACGAGCCGGCAATAAGCGGCTTTATGCGAACGTCTGAATATTTCATTATCGCCTCGTAACGCGCATGCTGACGGGGAAAATGTCGGCCTGCCGCCACCGATTTTTCAACGAATTTATCCCGGAATCGAACTGCGCCCCGAGTTTCGTCCCACCGTTGCGGCTAACAATGATGTTTGCCGAATGGATCTGAATTAATTTGCATATTTTCCACGGCGACGCGATGGGATTCTTTTTGCCGCGGTGAAAACTTCCGGATTGGACAAATGGGCCGGTGATGGTACTCAATGATTAGTTGCTTTTTGAAATGGACCTTGGAAATTATAACTTTTTCTTCTTCTTTCATATGCCATTCGATAGAGTAATTTTTATTGGATACGTCCAATTATTCGTTCAAGAAATGGAAGACAGATCAAAAAGATGATTCTGATTCGAATGGTCCTTAATTCATTTGCATTTTTTTCGCAACGAAATATTGGAATTCTATTTGCCGCGACGAAAAGTTTGAGGTTTGAGAAATACGTGGGTGATAGTATTATGTGATTTGTTGTTTTTCGAAATGGGGTTTGAAATCGGTCGTTATTGGAGCTCGAGGTTGCAAAGCATTGTGAAGGATACCGTGAGATCTTGAAGCCGGACTAATATTGGCAATAGGGATATGTTTGGTTGGCTGATGGATAGTAACGATGCTTTCCAACAGGATTCAGATGAGTGCGTTTATTTTGGCTGATTCAAGTCAAAATTTTAGATATCTGAATGAGACCTTGAGTCACAATTATGATTGATAACAATGACGCCCGCGCCACGATGAAATAAATGGACCGTTTATTTTAAAAGTGGTGTAAGTACATATTTAAAAAAAATGAGATACTTATATAATTTACGATTAACGCGGTGTGAACGGCTTATTTACGTGATAATAAATACTTTTTAAATGGACTTGAACCACTTTCAAAATAAATGGTCCAAATGTGTATACTTTGTCTACTTTGTCTTTGCTATAATAAAATTCTGAATTTCATTCCAATAAAATTGTTCATCGACTCTAATAGATATTATTTACAAAAACGTGATGTATTATATCTGAGCCCGACGACTAACATACGCAAAATTTTCATGTTTCAGGCCTCGTTCTACTCGACAGCACTGAAAACCCTGATCTCTGTGTCTACTGTGATACTGCTTGGCCTCATATTTGCTTATCATGCCTTAGAAGTTCAGGTGCGTATAAACAGCCATCTGCCGAGCAGCCGTTTCTCATAGCTCGCATGCAAATAATTCCCCGCACTGCGTAAAATGGCCGTCTGAGCAAGCATTTCCACGCTTCCGGCAGTGTATACAGTTCGAAACGTCCATATTTCAAGCGCGTACCAAACCCCGTAACGCGAATTGTTTCGCTTTAACCGCGAAACGCGACCGGGAAGCGAACACTTTTTCGCTTCCATTCCTAAACACGTAGAACAATGAGTCAACGTTCCTCTTCTCACAAAAGAACCTAAACCTCTCGACCTTAAACGAGTCCGCTCAAAGGGAGCGAAATTAATCTGAATAAAAAGTTCGACTACGTCTCAGGACTTACTTTACCGTAACGAAGCGAAGAATTGAAATGATTTCCTTATTACTACGACTGAGACCGCTTATCACGGCATAACGGATTACTGCCCTTGCCGCCCTTACTGCCGCGAAGCGCCAAGGACGACCTCGATAATTCTTCCGCCTCTCGCGAGACCCTTATATTTCCCTGGGCGTTGAGACGATCGGCAAACATTTTATCGCGCCGTAAACCGTTCGAAGCCCGAGTCTGCCGGCGTTGTCGGCCGTTAACGCGAAGGACAACGACGACAGGAAGGGCTCTACACCCCCCCGGGTTAGTCCTGGAAAATTTAACTCCCTCATTAACAGGGACGCGGAATAAGGAGGTGAGAAGGGCGACGGAGGCCGTCGTCGTCGGCGCCGAAGAAAAACTGGAGGCGGAAACCTTTTTCTACCCTTTCTCGCCGCGGCCGTAAACCTCTTTAGAGTCGCAGCTCCGTTGGAACTTCCGTCGTGTCCTTCTTCCCTTTCTTCCTGCGATCCTTTCGGCGCGTATCGATTGCACACGCTCCTCGCGTAGACATCCTGCGCGACGGGATACGCGGAGGTCCTTTCAAAAGGAACGAGCGGAGATACGGACTCTCCGCTCGCTCGATGAAACCTTTCTATCTGTGTGCATGTGTGTGGGTGTGTAAAAAAAGAGTCGCTGGAATATCCGGGCAGTTGTGGAAAATACGGAGTATTCGATATAATTGCGTCGATAGGATTGACGTATGCTTTTTTTTGCGGAGAAGCATTTGTGTTGATAATACGTTTTAGCACTGATGTGGAAATTATGTATATTTTACGTATTTTTCGGTAGATTTCGACACTCTTTTTCTTGTACAGATAACGCGCACCTGTCGTATTATCATTGAATTTGACTTCCTTCGTGTCGCTTTCTAATGTATAACGCGCAGGTTCTCATTTTATCAAATTGTAACTTTTTCGCGTAGATAACGCTCGCGTACGCGTACGATTACTATATACACGATTTTTACTGACCTATACATAATTTTCATTACAAAACAGTGCAAGAATATATCCTCAATATAAATTATAATATTGCAATCCTATTTATAGAATTTTATCCACCAATATTTAAGACTCGCAGGTCACTGAAACTCGATTGCCTGCAACGAAAGGAGTGCAAATACTCGTAAGCCCTCCTATAACTACATTCTTCCCAAACATGACATATAAGCCATTATCAGTTCCCTTTTATCCGACATCTTCGCGGATAATTAGAGGACTCGCAAGAATCCATACCGATTTAATGGTCTGTGACATCGGCCGCCGAACGAAATCGGATAATTCAACGGCAGAGTCGTCCGTCCGCTCGGATTCGGCAACGCAGGCCAGGAGGGTGGCTGTTCAAATTTGGCAGCAAACCCGATTCGAAAGCGGGACATTGTTCGCCGACGGTAGACTCAACATCCGAAACATGTCGCTTAATTAACTGGCCGCGAAGGTTGCTCACAATGCAGATTCCCATCTCTGAAGCTTGTCTGCCGTGAACATTCGCTCGGTCCGCCTGTACTTGAGGTCGGAGCCACTCGAATTGCGTGCGCATCTTCCTTCCCATTCTTCTCCTCATTTACGCCACCGTTTCTCATTCGGCTCGTGTTCTTCCCCTCTCTTTGTATTCCCCCCACTCCCATTGTCCTTACTTTCTTCTTGTTTCATGTTCCTTTTCCAGCTCATTTTCCAGCAAGTCTTCTGCTTTTTTCGATTTCATTCCTATCCTTGTCCTACGGACGTATCTTTCGGCACTTTGCGCTTATTTCATTCGGGAGTATGATCCTGTGTTTCGTATCCTGACGATTTATGTATCTGTATTTCTCCCCCCTTTCCGTGCGCATAGTTCCGTCCTTGTTGCGCGCGTTCTTTTTCTTCAGCGCACATTCTTTCATCCCTTATTTACCTACCGTCTTCCAGCGCATTTTCTTCTTCTCCTTTTCCGTCACTCGCTCACCGTGTCTTCGCCTCCCTTATCACTCCATTCACGTCAATAAATCTCTCACCAATTTCCATCCCTTCGCCATCCTCTCTCACGTTTCCTTCACTCTTCTCATCCTCGCTCGTTACCTTTATTCCGCTTCCTGTCCTTCAAAACGTCTTCCATCTCTCATCTTCCTTTTTATTTCCTCACCGTTTCTCCTCCTCATCCTCCTCCTCCCCCCCCCCCCCCCCCCCCATCCCCACTCCGCTCGCGTCTATAAATCTCTCGGCAGCTTTCACTCCTTATTAAGCATCCTTTTTCTTCCCATTCTCTTTCTGGCTCGGCCGCGTTATCTTCCGCGCTGTCTTCGTTCCTCCGCGCGGCGCATAATGCGGTTAATTATGGGCAGCATAACAGTGGCCATGGGAGGTCTCTACTTTACGCTGGCGAACGTTAAAGCAAAGTACTTCGCGCCGGCGACCGGGCGGGCATTAAATTCTTGGCTCCGCGGCAACAAATTGAAAAACTCATTGAACGTGACTACCCCACTCCCGTCTCGTTTCGCTGCCGAGCGAAGGGAAATTATGCGAGTTCCGTGCTTAGAAATAATCGCGAGTCAAAGGATTTTTGACCCAATTGACCCGTTCGCAGTCATCGAACTCTGTTATTGGTTTGTATGTATACTGTATGTGTATATACAAAGCAAAATATTGTAATAATGTATAATTGCTGTATATTGCTTTGTTCGGAGAACAGAGATCTTTTCAGCGTGCGGTGTATATTCGAGTTTGAAGAATTTGACGGTATGAGTGTTTGGGTCGCGAGGTGTAGTGAGGCAAGTTTCGTCGGAAGCGAAGAGAAGGGAAAACATTAGAAATAACGGAAATTTTGACGGTAACAGTTGGCTGAAATTTTTACTTGCGCGTTCTTAAGGTTAATGGTACACCGCATTTTGTGCGACGAATTTTGCCACTTTTTGACTAATATTAAAAGTCTCGGACCATGATACGGTAAAACATTTGATGTTAAAACGAACTTATAATTATGTATTCTTTTTCTGTTTTTATACGACGAAATTTCGTGCTGAAACTTGTTTACCATACGAGCGCCAGTTACAGGAGTTGTTTTCCAAAATTTCCGACGAGCTTACGATGTATTCGCCAAAAGTTATTCCTCTATTTTCTCATATTTTTCTCTTTCAAACTCACCCCTCAACTACGTTCGGCATCCCGCACTCGTATCTCTCGTACGGATCATCCTGGTTTCCGACCTACTCGCTTCCTATTTTCAGTTTTGTCCGGCGCGCTCGAGGCGTGCGCCGGTTGCTTTTCGAAAATTTCAGACTCATGATATATTTGCCGAAAAGTTATACCACCGATTCTCCCGTCCCATTTCTCATCTCGGTCGCGCGCTCGCGCGCGTCTCGACGGCAACTTCCGCCCGGATTGAATTCCGAAATTTGCGTGCGTCGCAGGTGGTATACGCGTAGAATCGGGCTTGGCCCCGTGAAATTTCCCGATGTAAGCAATGTCTTGATTAGGCGCGCCAGTCGAGAATGTCGCCCGAGCACCCTGCCTTTCAGCTAATAAGCTCAAATTCCTGAACTTTCCTGGCCTAGGACCCGTAAGCGGACCGCTCGGCATTCTCGGAAATATGGCGTGCCGCGTCCGGGACTCGTTCGATGAAAACGTAGACGGTAAACATGTCGGCGTAATATGCGTCTCTCCTCCGAAATACGCACGTTCCGAGTTCGCGAATCTGTAACTGATAAACGTCGGTCGATGAAGCGCGCGCGCGCCCGCGCCTAAATACTGACAAGCGCATTTACGCGGAATATTCTGGCGCGAGACGAGAGTTTACATTGAAACGTTCAACGCGTCAAGTTTGTTTCAGAATTCCGTAACGTTACTTGATCGGGACTGTACTTTAATGCGCGATGTAACTTATCACTTAGCGATAAATGTATGTAATGCTTTATCCAACGGTAAGGTCGATAAATCACATCTAATGAAATAATACGATTCGGTAGTTTGTACAAATTATTTATTCTGAAAAAAAACATTAGTAAATTTTTCTACAATATGATGCTGTTATACCCAGTGTCAACTCTGTATATCCGAATGAACCATGCTAGACAAACATTAATCCTTAATTAACATTTAGCAATTGACATTTGCCAATCCCACGCTTCAAAAATCTACTTTACCCTCGACGCACATTTGACCTATACAGGTAGAAAAGGAACGTCTCGCGTTGCATAAACAGACATTTCAGCCGCTTTTACCGTAACCGTAAAATCGTTCGACCCCAACGAATCACACCTGACCGCCGTCATGGCGCTCGTTAAATCCGGAAATGCCGAAAGTTTTGCCACCGGCAAATTTGTCGGCAAGCCCCCGAGCCCCGGAAGTACGCAACCCCCCACGGCAAGCCGATATACACTAATCGCAGTCCTGTGCTAGCTGTCGGGATAAGTTGAAAATCAGCCGTTCCGTCAATATTTAAGTTGGCGCTTAAACGTTTAAGCGACCGGCAGCCTCGACCGTCTTCCTCCACTTTGTGAACTGAGAAACTCACCGTTACTCTCATCCTCCACCCCTCTCCCTCTCGCCACCCCTCGCCACCATAACGTTGCCCATTACTATCTTATTAAGGCGAGTCTCAGGGATATATAACTGGAGGCACCGGCGTTATAAACGTCCGAGAAAGTTTCGGCAGATTTTCTTGAATAGGCTTTGTCTTGGGACTACTTTCTGTCAGAGTGTTGGAATGCCTCTTGTGCCTTCTGCTGTTGCGTACACGTGGGTCGAAACGTTCATATTTCGAGGGAAGCATGCCTCTCGCGTTGGAAGTACTTATATTTTCAGTTCTAAATTCTGTGTAATTCGGAGAATATTTGTTATCGTTATTTCGAAATTGATATTAAGACAAACTTTTTATGACACATTTGAACAATAACTTAAATGTTGAAAATATGTTTTTATTGTCTGTTAACGACTATAGTATGAAGAATATGTTATGTGTGGGCTACGAATTTTTTGATCATGCTCCCATAAAATGTTTATCTCATCGTTCGTATACCTCACACACGTACCTTCGCACACATAACAATAACATTTGCGCAAGGAAGGAAATCATACCGGCCTATCGTAATAAGCTTATCGCGGGCGACGTTCGCGAGATAAAAGACAATGGGGAGCAATCGCGTTCCTCAGAGTTTCGTCCGACTTGGCCCTGCTTGGAGGGGTAGGAGGGGGGGGGGGGGGCATAAATAGGCATTAAAGGGCAAGTTTTGAGCGTCGAAAATAATAAGGAAATTCCGACCGCGCGTCCTGGGAGCTCTTCCGGCAGGAAATCTTCCATTCGACGTCGGGCAGAGAAACAATGAGCGGAACTTTGCGAGGAAGTTGGCGAACTGGCGGCCGCAAGTAGTTAAGGATTATTGCTGGTCAGGCAGGTGGTATTACATTCTATGTACGCGCAATCTGTATGCGCATTACATCTGGGTAACGAGTTTAACGGCCTTGCCCTGGAACGGCAGCTGAATCGCACTACGCTGTACATTTATCGCTTGCAATTAATAACATTTTGATATCGTGCAATGAAAATTGCAGACGAGCTGCAGCGTCATCGAAAATTCATATTTTACTGCCGAGATCATTGAAAAAATAATCGGCTTGAACTGATATTTGAATAGTAAATATTTATTTGATCGATATTAATTAAATAAAATATTTGGAAAATAATCAATGTCAACAGTGATCGCATGTTCGTCGATACAGAAAATAATTTCAACAATATCAAAATCTATTTACTCACGTATACGATTTCACTGGGACATGCAAATAATTCGTCGAAAATTCGGGCGAAGAAACGGTGAAATCCTCGCCGCTCAAAATGTTTGCCGACCAATTCGCGAACGACGCGCGAAGCTGACTATTCGTCCCCGAGGATGCTCTTAGCCAAGGAAAGCTCTCTGATCGAAAGAATGTTCCCGCGGCGCGCGTCATCTCATGAGGTTTCTTTATTTACTCCCCCGAAGCAGTCCGCAGGGTACGAGAACGTGACTCTGCCGGAATGTTCGGCTGTGCCGGTGGCAGAAAATGCTGGCAGCCTTCGCCCGGGGATAAGGAAAGGGAATGTGCCAAGTCACGGGACGATGCGACTGACGAATCTTTGACTTGACGACCTTTTCCGCGAACCGATCGGCAGCCAAGGTCTCTCACTTCGTCGTTATCGGGAACACGTGCCGCGATCGTCTATTCAATTCGACCCGCGAGTCGAACGAGCCTGCTTAGTTTGCCTAATGAACCCCTTGATCGACCCCCCGGAATATAAACCGGCTTGCAAACTGCTCGATCGGAAGGGCGGACTTGACAGTTCTGTCATTTTGTAAGGACGAGGCCTGCGAAATGGACGGAGTGTGCTTTCTGCTTTTTGGGGGCTGTGTAATGAATTTGAGAAGTTAGGCTTCCATAGCAGTTGATCAGATTGAGTCTGGATAGTCTAATTTTCAATGCTAGGGTTTGCGGTTGTAATAATAGTAAGATTGTTTAGAATTGTTATACTACTATTTTGTATACCGTTTTGGGGAATGTATGGTGGGGTGTGTGATGTTGGAAATTATGTTAAGAATTTGGGAAGAAGCAAGATGATTTCATTTGAATTTTGGAATGAGCAAATTTTCGTATGTACGCGAGTACTCGCCATATTCTTATATTATACGAATGGCACTTGAATATCGCGTCCCGTTTCCAATATAATTGGAATCTTGAACATCCCACTTTAGGTAAACATTAATGATTTGTTAATGATATTATTACATGATTTGTGTTTACAATACCCTCATGCCGTATCGCTAATTATTCTCTGATTCCAACGTTTCCGCGTAACAATCAGAGAATTCAAACTGAATTGTAACAGTATGTTTCCAGCCATTACGGTTCGAAATTCGAAAAAAAAAGGCGTTGCACACGATTTCACTCGCGTTCGCTTAGGGCTTCAGCTATGCTCGATCAGTTTTCGCCGACATGTAAGCCCGTTTGACGCGATTAGGCCATTTCCGGTCTGATCGATATCGCGGCCGCTGGACACGAACGCTGTACACTCCCGCGTCCTTTAAATTTTAACCACTGCTCGAATTTGATGACACGCAATCATCCCACAGCCCTGAATCGTCGTCATTCTATCGGCTTCGTTGTCAAACCTACGGTTTTCCACAATTCCACAGACTTCTGAATCGAAGGACTCGATAATTCCCGTAAATAGCCTCAAACTCGTTCGACAATCGGTAAACAGTACAAAACATGTTAAAGCGTACATGTATTATCATACAATTACACGAGCTGCATAACTACGAATCTACTAACAAATTATAGTAAAAGTGTTAGTTAGTCATCTACTAACAAATTATAGTAAGAACCTTTTTCATCGTTTCTATCAAAATATTTGTGTATTTTGACATAATTGAAAATGTCGCGAAGACATGCTGCTGTTTCGAAGGTTTCGAATTTAAAGCTACTCATGTTTTTATCGTGACAATTTTCGACCGGATAAGCAGGCGTTTGCGGACGATAAAGTGTCGTTCGGCGAGTTATGTCACGATCATCGACGGTGGGGATCCTAAAAACGAAAAGAGGCGGTGATCGGATTAGATTCCCGAGTAACGCGAGAGCGCGTTAAGCAGATTAGCCTCGTTATGAGCGCATTAAATTGGCTTAATCGAATTCGGCAGGAACTCGAGCCAACGACCGATAACGATATAACGTCTTCTGCCCGCGAGACTTTGACAGGAAAGCATCTTATTTCCATCCGCCTATTCCTTCTGCGAGCTGAATTGTATAGTGAATGAAAAGTAATCAACATTGACAAAATTCAGCGTTGAATAATTCCTTCTACTTTCTTAGGCTTTCTAATTATGATTGCTATAATCTATGAAAATTAATACTATTGAGATAGATTAAAGACTACATTTTATAAATAAAATCTTGTTTTCTTATTAATTGCAAACTTATCATCGGATTTCAACATTTATAAATTCAATTTAATCCTATACCAGGTTTGAAATCATCGCAACTTTGTCATCACTTGAGTTATGTTTTTGAATGTATTACTTTTGTAATGGAACATTTCGTTCATAAGAATAGTAGTGAGGTAATGCATATTAATTTTTGGGAGATATGTTGCTTACGTGATCGTTCGCTGAACAAGTCATCTACTTCGCTCAAGCCGATCCTTCACAGACTGTTAACGCACTTGACGACGTAGACTTTGACACTGACCCATACTACTTGGAGCGCGGCCGCAATTAAGTGGGCCAAACGTTGAAAGGGAGTCTAATCTCAGTCGCGTGACCGGTCAGCAGTGAAAGTGTCGAGTCTTTCTTTCGAAGCACAGGCGATAAGGCTGTTTACTGTACTTTTTCCTCATTCTGTCCGATTATTTCCGAAAGGGATCGCACGCAATTCTGATTACGGCGAAAGTGACCGGATTACTAACGAATCTCGTATATTACGTCTCGAAACTAGATTATCACCCTCTACGCAATAAGTTCTCGGATTAACAGAGAACGACTTGAAGTACGTCTTAAATCATCCTTGAAATCTCAATTTCTGCATAATTTCGCAAATACATCTGTTTAGTATTCCGAGATGTTCTTCTTTTTCGTAACGAGCTACCTTCTGAAATTAGTTGTATTGGGGTGAATAATTCTCAAATTGTCAATTGCAGCATAATTGGGGAGTAATTTGCGAATACTTCCTATGGCATTCCGGCGCGTCGGCGTTCTTTTTCTACGCGTCGATCGTGCCAGCTTCTTGGGATATATCTCGGAACGTAATAGTTTGCATATCGATCAGCGTTTAGCAGTAAATACGCCGCGACTACATAGGCTTGTCCTACTTTTCAGACGCGTATCGTCCCCCCGGCAAGACGCTGCGCGTTTCCTGAACATATTTCAGCCTGAGATGGCAGCTACGAGCTTCTTTCCGGGATACGTGATCAATGCCGCCGAACTCAGGCGCTCGCGAATCGCAGACATCGTCGACGAAAATTTAGTCTCAACTTTTGCACATTATTCGCAACCTTGATTCGCTTTGCGTTCAAAGAGACGTTTAAGGTGTATTAATCGAAAGTTGGAAATGGATATATATGTATGTGATTAGTTAACGAGGAGTGAGAATTTATTGTACTTCTATCGGTTTGAGGGGTCTTAGAAGACAATTCTCAATAGTTTCGAAGATACAATAATTTTTCGGAGGTGAAAACAATTTTTTTTAATGATCGACTTTTGCTGATGTTCCTATCTTAAAGTACGCGTCAAAAGCTTCAAGGAAATGTATGATTATCATAGGTTTTGATCGCCGGTTCAAAGGTTACAAGCAATTTAAAAAATCGCGAATTTTCTAAGGGGTACCCCTTCCCATTTTTGCGAAAAATCGAAGGTCGGCGAATCGGATCGCCCTTTTGCTACCTGGTAGGGGGTCAAAAATAACTCACAGAGCCGTTTGCCGCTGGTCGAAATTCGCATTAGTTTCCGAATTTCAGCCAAGAAACCATCGCAAAAATGGGGTTCCGAAAACGGCTAAAAATTAAAAGTCTTCTGATCGACTTGTGGATATGCATACTGAAAGAGAATGAAACAAGGATCACAAAAATCGCAACCGGAGCCTCCTAAGTACAATACTTTCGGAGATATGACCAAAAATGTGCTGAAAAACAGAAACTGCTTTTGCCTCATTATCAAGTAGGTACTTACTCAATTGCCAAACCGCCATCTAATGAAAACCATCCTCTTCCAACCGGACTACCCTTCTTCACCAATCAACCCCAAAAGCCGCCCGGACCACCGGAAAAAACCGTCAGTACAATCAAACGATGACATCCTGTTTCGCTAAAACTGCGGTTGGCCGTAAATGAAGCTGTCGCTCAATCCGTCAATTTCATTTTCCGCAGTTTTACCTTCTCCCCCTCTTCCATTCGCAACGTCAAATTACAATTGTAAGCCGGTTCCCATCTGCCGCGAAAGTGGCGAGTCGAAAGCGTCCTCATTATCTGAAACCGGATCGTCGATATCGAACGAAACGACGCGCGTTCCGAAACGTAAAGACAATTAGGTATTAAGGTGCAGTGGGGTAAAATCGTCCACGGGGCAAATCCGCACTAGGCCCTTATTTATTCGAGTATACGTTGCATTGTACCAACTGTAAGGTAGAAATCTTCCTTTGGTTAGTATTCAATCGTTCGAATAGTATTCAACATAGGTGACCGCCGCGTATTCTGTGATTTCCTCGTTTAAATCGTTCGACAAAGTTTCTATTACTAATAATAATTCCGCTTTTGCTCCATAATATAAAATATAAGATTCAATAATTTTTAAACAGGCTGGTGCAGTTTTGGGCCAATTCCAGGGCAAGACCGCCTTAGCAGCACTGTTATTAATTTATTAAGAAAATCATAAGTTTCAGAAGATATTTTTAATCCAAATTAATGCAACTTAAAGAATAAACCATGCGCTAAATAAAAGCACTAAGGTGATTAGGTTTTAGTGGAATGCATAGAAAGTACATCAGTTTAAAGTAAACTCTACAATTTCTGGGTCGGTTTTATCCCACTCCACCTTAAGAGAAATACGGCCGGTTGTCCCTTAACAAATGGCCGCGAAATGATCGCGCGACTGCCATTCCCGTAACGACCTGCATGGCCTCCCTTTTAATGGGACACTTGAAAACATGACGTCCCGCCTAATGAATGAAGACTTCTTGTGTCTACCGATGGGGAGGTGAATGTATATATTCGAAAACGGAAAGTCATTAGTAGCTGCCCTCGTTTCAACGAGCCTCTTCGACTCCCTTTTAGTTGGTCGGACGCCAACAACGGAGGTGCCGTTCTTCACCCCTGAAAGAAGATTCTCGAACTGCTATGTCCTCTTGCCGAACGATGAATCGTTGGGGCGCCGATGTGTATCGTACATTATGTTTTTACAATTGTTTTCCTGTGTGCTGAGTCCTGGAGGAAGTATTTGGGAAAGTTGCCTGCGTCGTGTCGGATTTGATTTCTTTAGGCAACTTTTAGCCGAGTTCGGAACGTCCGATGTTTTATGATGATGTTTTATCCTGCTTACAGAGTGGTCTATGTGATGGTAAATTGTCTGTTACACTAGATACTGTAAATTTATTATTATTAACTCCCTTGAGCTCTATAATTTGTCCATGATGGACACTCGGTAGATTATTTTAACAGATATGTACATTTAGCCCGTAAATATTTCCCCAATAGAAAATACCTAATACGTTCAGTAGATTCACTTTATTCACGGTAGATATGAAAACCGAATTTTTCTCGTTTACTAATCTGCAGTTGATCGCATTTGCGCAGAATAAATCCTCGGCCATAAATACGAGTTTTAGCCTGCAAATCCCTCTTTCGATATAAAGCGAAAAATATTTCAATCCTTTATCCGACTGCATAGACGATCCTAGCCAAAGTAAGCAACGGTTCGAGGTACCTCAAACGATTCACTCCATACCAGTTCAGTGTTACCAACACGCCTGGAGGCGCTGAATTTCGATCGTTCGCAGATCCGGAACTGATCGCATTTAGTTTGCAGAGTCTATAACCGCCGTAGATAAATGTCAGTTTGGACCTACAAAAAAATGGCCGCCCTCGGATTTCTCGCGGACGACGCTCCTGTCGATACGCGGCTCGGTACACATCCGCGATATGTAAATCCGGCGCGCGCGCGGACAAGTGGAATTTCACACTATGGCCGGCAACAAATCGCCGTCAAAGGGTTAAACAATGGAGAGGCGCGTGCAAAGGCAGAAAAACGCGTACGAGCAAAACTCAATCGTCCGGGAAAAATATCATGGCCACCCCTACGCCACCCCCACCACCCCCTTCGAGCCTCTCGACTCCAATCCGATCTAGCCTCCATTCGCGTGCAATTTCTCATTCGAGTTCTCTCCTAACAGCCTGCCGCTCGAAATGTTTTCCGCGAGTCTGTGTTCCTCTTTCGAGCGGAGCGCAATACTTTCCGCGATGCCGGGCGGAAAAATGTAGAAACGCACGCGGGAACGATCGCGGAATGACTTTGACGGCAAAAGAATCTCTCCGCGGCGGAAGAGTAGAAGTGCGCGCCTTCTGAAGAATTCTTCGATGGGGCCCTTTGATTCGCCGCTCGCGAACCCCGGCAGATATTTACGCTGGGCTGCGCGTGGCCGGAAGTTTTTATACTTCTCGATGTTTGCGCTCGGGAAGGATACGTTCTCGTATTGTCAGTTGTAAACGGTCAGATAAACGTGTCAGTCGCAGTTCCAAGTTCCGCGTATACTGTGCTTATTCTATGTTTGATGGAAACAGAGAACGAAAAATTGTATCACTTACGATTTATTACATATTTGGACAAGAAAATGGTGGAAAGACATTTACATATACGCGTATGTATATATTATATTTGTAAATGTATTCCTCTCTCCACTTTTCTCTAGATATGTAATATATTGTTAAATAATGCAAAATTTACATCCTTGGTTTTTGTGAAATATAGGAATTGATTGACCCATTAAGCTGCCATGATCACTATTTGAGGATTTTTTAATTTCTATAACTATACTGTTACGCAACCTTTTGTGCATATTAATAACTTATCCACAAAACGTTCAAAAAAAAATGTGGCACTTAGTGGGTTAATATTCTAATTCGAAAAGAGCGAAAGTCTTACATTCTAAGACTTGACGAATTTCCGAAAATACTTATGGTCGTTTATAATATCAAATCCCAGATCCTTCCATCGACACCCTACGAACATTACATGTACGTAAACTCTCCGGCATACATAATTCACAATGCATGAGCTACGATGACATCATTAAAGCAGCGTGATACTCCGTGAACTGAAGACCGCGACACGACCGGCTAATAATCTGCCCTAACCTCCTATTCATAGCCGCCACTTCGCATTCATAATCCACCCCCTATCCGCCCACCCCGTAAATTCTTATTTACACCTCATCAGCGGCGCAGAACGGGCTAATCCGAGTTAACTCGCGCGCAGAGCGTTGAGAGTGCATGTAAAATAGTGTTCACCGAGCGAAGTGCGAAATTAAGGGCGCTCGTGTGCGCCATTGTGTCGGGACAAAGCCACCCCGTGACCACCCCCCCAATTACGTTATTAATTACGAATAGGTGGACAGTCCTCGACGAAAGCGAAATTCATTCGAGACCGAAGTGACAAACGTCCGTCGTAAATCAGGCCGCTATCAGTATGCAACTGGGGGAAGAAGAAAGGCAGAGGGGGTGAAAGGGGGTTGGAGGGGACGAAAAAAGTGAATGACATTCGACTGGGCGTGAAAAAAAATTGGTGCGAACGATCGGGGTTAGAGGTCCGGAACGTTCGTTCCGATGGAGTGATTGAAGGTTTTGGGTTCCGAAGGGAGGCCCTTGTGCATCTACCACCCTGGAGACGTTCGCTTTGTTGCCCTTAGATGAGATGGCAGTCACCCTAAACTTTGGTTCAGGGGTGAGGATAGTTTGTCATTCCTGGTCTTGTTACCCGAGCTCCCTGCTTCGAATCAATTCAATTATCTCAGTTGAACTATAAAGCTGGTTGTGTATTGTTAGAGTGGATTTGTTACTGTTACTTCTAATTTCGAAGCGATTTATTTAGTTCGCTCAAGTTAAAAAATATTGATATTAAAAGTGATGCTATAAATCGTTTATCAAAGCGAAAACATCTGACTTATTAATATTTTTACGTTCAATTATTCGATGCCCGTCAGTAAGCAAAATTTTGAAAAACCTGACCTGTCCCTCAATCATGGGGAGTGTTTATTTTCAAAGTAGTGTACGTCAATGTTTTTTAACACGTTGCGTGCCACGCTGATTTTGCGTGTCCGCCGCGTCTGGCCAACGTGAATTTCTTATTATGCCTTACATATTTTTTCGAAATTTTTTGCACAACAGGTAAATTTTAGTATATAAGAGCGTATAATGCAATAATTTTTTTTGGGGTCACCGGTGACCCCTATGGCCAAACGGAGCGACTTAGTTTTGGTGACTGGTGACCCCCACCACCAGACGGACCGACGTCGACCGACAAACGATGATAATATGGAAAAATTTTAAAAACATTGAAAATTCACTCGAATTATGTGTTCTAATAATCTTGGCTCCGCCGGTCACCGGTGACCCCCATGGCCAGACGGAGCGACTCGGTGCCGGTCACCGGTGACCCCCATGGCACGCAACGTGTTAAATAAATAATCGTATATGAAACCTTTAAATTAATCCTAAATGCCGCTATATCCCATTTAAGCAAAGATAGACCTACACCCCTTTTAAAACGAAAGGTCCATGTATCGAGTCAGCAGTACCAACCACGTACTAACCATCGAACGTTCTCATTCGAACTCGTGTTTCGCTTCATCGACGATCTCGATCGAGGTCGAGAACGACTCGGCCGTATCGTCCCTTACCAAAGTGATTGGTAACGATCAGAATCGAGAAGAGTGGCCCTTCCGCACCCTGCCGCCCTTACGAACATTCGTTCTGTCGCCCTTAGCGAGACGACGGTCACCCCCAAAAATTCCATCGACTCGACCTCGGACCTCCCACGGAACTGGGAAGACAATGAGGAAGTTAGGCGATCGAAGTCTGACGTTGATGCTGATGGCGCGAGCTGATGGAAGTGCCCTTCGTGGCCAGTCGATAACCGAGTGTCTTCCGTCTTTGAGGGACGGGGACATCTAGATACGCGGAGGGTCCTCTTTGATACGTGGACGGCACGTGCGGAGCCGTTCCGGCTTGCGGGCCTGAATTATTTATTTGCGCTTTGTCCGGGGGGGGGGGGGGGGGGGTTAAGCGAGAAATGTCCGGAAGATGTTTGAGGAAACGTCGCTACAAAGGGCGCCCTTGCGCTTAATGCCCGCGAGGACCGCGAGCTGCTTAGGGCGCGAGCGTGGGCCAAATGTAAATGAGATTAGGGTCTCTCACTCTTCATGACTTTATGCACGCCTCGAGACACGGAGAGCACCTAAATGCTGGATAAAGTAACGGTAATGACGCTTGTATTAAATTCGGGATACTGCCATCTTAGATATACGTCTGATGTTTCTGGAAAACTAACATTACCTTAAATAAAGAGTAATATTTCACGAATCATATCTCAAACACAGTATAACTCATGTCAAAATTTGTCCAAATAATACGATACATCTATTATCATTTAAAATTCACAATATTAGTACTTGTACCAAAAAACATAACAAACGGTAATGACGCTTGTATTAAATTCGGGATACTGCCGTCTTAGATATACATCTCATGTTTCTAGAATACTAACATTACCTTAAACAAATAGTAATATTTCACGAATCATATCTCAAACACAGTATAACCCATGTCAAAATTTGTCTAAATACGATACATCTATTAGCATTTAAAATTCACAATATTAGTACTTGTACCAAAAAAAACATATGATCATATGAAATAATGTTTGAAGAACATTGTAGAGATCTGAAAGCAAGCCGCTTGCCTTGGCCTGGCTTTACGGCAGCCACGTAAGAAATCATTCGGTTAGAAGCCTTGACACAGGGAAAGGTCAACGTCCCGAAGCCATCCACCCCGTGTTCAGAGTGTGAATAATGAGCGAGTCGTTGAACGCGGGCATGGGACAGGAGTCGAACGTATTTTTATCCGAACGGTTCGTTAGGCACAGATGCACGATATTCCTCGAGCCGTGCGATCTTGCAATAACAGCGCCTGGATTCGAGCCTAATGGCCCGTTGACCTTTCGGCACCTGTTGATTGCCGTTTATCAAACGATTTGCATGCGCAGATTCACCTCGGCATCACCTGACCGCGCGAACGAAAAGGACCCCTGGGGACGATTGCCATTCGGGACGAACAACGTGCAATGATTACGACGGGTGTACACCTTGTACAACTCCCGACTCTTTTATGTATTTACATATACATATATATATGGACCGATATTTAAAAACAATGAGATATCATGTAATTAAAGTAATGTAAACGGTTTATTTACGTGATATTTCATTTTTTTTTAAATGGACTTGGATCCATTTCAAAATAAACGGTCCATATATATGTATATATTTCGTCATATTTTTCGTTCAGACTGCCATCATTTTTATTGAAATAGAAAAGGAGCGCCACGTTCATATATGGCGAAAAATGCTTTGTTAACTGTATAATCATAATTATAGATTTTTTCTAAGAGGATAATAGGTCTTTAATGTTCCAAATAACTTTGAAGATGATCATAAAAACTTATATCAAAGAACATATGCTCCATTTTATGAATTGAAGCGACCATAATCATTCTCATATTTTTCATATTATACACAACTTACACACCAAAATAAATAAGCCAGCGTTCTTCTCCGTAACAAAACGAACGATTAAAACAATTAGTCGATTATTTCTACTGAGACAGCTTTCGTAATCACCGGCACGCTCGCCGTGCGCGTCGAACGGCGAACATCGGAAGGTGGAAGCCGGCCGGATTCTAAGCAGGCAGGAATTGCATTGTCCAGGCCCGACGTAGCCTAATTCATCGATTTTCGATTGGAGGTCCCGGACAGCTTTCACGGGCGGTCCGTTATTAGCAAATTGGAACACAGGTACGGGGGTGGCCGGGGCAGGGTGGCTGGGGGTTGAAAGGGGTCGAAGGATACTGAAGGAGGGTGTCGATGGGGGGGGGGGGGTAGTAGGGCCGACGGAATGAAAGGACGCTTCCTTCCAGCATCCGCGTTCCGCCATTGTCTCGGCCAGAATTTTGAACTGCCGACAGTGTTCTCCAAGTGCGTTCCATTACGCTGCAAACGGAAATAACTCTTTCGCCAGTAGCTTTGTGTCGCCAGTATCCGATGCCCGTACAATGGGCACGATCTCCGCGCCCTTTGAACCTCCCGTCGTACGAAAAGAGGGGCAGCGTAATAAAATTTCATTTAACTTCAGCGTCGCGACTCCGTAACTCCCCCGAAGTGGAGACGGACCTTTATTGTTCGGCCTTCCGTTTAAGGGCTACTCACGGGGACGGTTCAATTGTTTCGGGATTGAAGGGCCACGTTAGGTTTCACGGTGGGTTCGTTTAAAGGGCCCGATGGAACGGAATTTACCTCGCTCGAAGAGGAAGCTGAGATTGCTTAAAGAAACGCTATTTGCGCTCGTTACTTATTTTATCGCGATCCTTCATTGTGTCGCTGCTTCCGATCGCCGTTACAGGCCAGTTTGAGATAGTTCGAATTGTTTCGTCGGGACCGGGAGACGCGTTAGGTATTGTTTCGCGGTACGTTTATTCCGATGGGGGCTCGAGTGGCGTTTGTTTATTTGACGCAGCGGTGCCGTTGCAGTCGAAAGGGTCATTATTCGATTTTCGAACACGTAATTCGAGTGGCGACACCAACTATCGATAGTGCTTGTCCTTAATGCTTCGTCGATCTTGCAATCAGGATCAATCATTAGCTACACGTTACATTAAGTCCATTGTATTCGTTCCATTCATTTCGTTGTTTCGTAATATTTTCTCTCAATCGGGAATAAGACTGAATTCGTTTTATGTGACAGCTGAACAGTGAGCGTACAGTTATTTGAACTTCAAACGTTCGAATATCGAATCGAATTTCGTAATGTTCTATTTCCGGGTCGCGATCATAATTGGATCGTCGAACGTCTGATTTACGCGAGCTAGATCGGCCGAGACGAATAAACGGAAACGCAGGGAAGGTTATGCTAATTGAAAGGGAAGCCGAGTGTTTCGTAAACGGGACGGAGGAGTAATTAGAGCGGAGCTGATCATGACTTTATTACGGTTACCGAACGTACGGTGCGTGAATTTATAGTTGCGTGGATCCTGAGTGACGTATATTCCCAGTCAGGATGAAATGTGCACTGCGCGAAACCTAACATCCGCCTAATCTATAACGTCGACTTCGGTCTCTCGCTGACTTAAATGTTGCAGATAACATCGGCTCGGCCGAGCTGCCTATCAAATAATCTCAACGTAAATACTCCGGAATCCTCGCATCTGTGAGTGTAACGCTGTTATCTAAGCTTGCATCCGCCTCCTCGCGAACTGATAATCTCGAATCGAGTGACGTAATCAGAGTTCTAAGTCTAATTCCGCCTCGATTATTTCGAATTAATTGAAATTTGCGGAAGAGAAAAATCAGGTGCCTGAAAAAAATGTAGTACAGACTTTTATCATATTTTATAGCAATAAATGAAGTACGAATTAAAGTTACATTTACAAAGACAAGTGTTTTTATTCTTATTTCAGCTATTATAAAACCTCAGCTTTAATCGTGAAATTTTTCCGCATTACTTTACGTCTTGCAAACGATGAATATAATCAGAATTCCACTTGCAGAATATTCTCGCATCCGATCGAAAAAAGTTCCGATTTATCGTATTATTTGAAAGTGGTGTAAGTCCATTTAAAAAAAAATATCACATTATTTATTAACCGTTTACACCACGTTAATCATAAATTATATATCTCGTTCTTTTTCAAATATGGACTTACTCCACTTTAAAAATAAACTAGTCCAGATATAGAAATACGTCGAAATGATTGATTTATACCCTTTAATATCCATTCCAGCGACTTCCATAGCTCAAAATAATCTCGTACCAGTCGCATAAGAATATCTGCGGAAAAATCAGGCTCCCTCGACACAACTCGCGTGCCGCGAACTTTCGATTCCGACCGATCTCCCGCAGAGACGACTTACGACGAGAGTCCCGCGACAGGCAGACGCTGACGTAAAAATATCAACGACACGTATCGCTCGCGAATCGCATTGTGCGCCTGGCAATTCGGCAAATGGATTTGCCTCCCGCTCCTTTTATCGTGTTCCTAGATTATTTCGCCTCCCCTCCCCAAGCCCTCCCCTGGTTACGGCATATATGCAACCATCAGCCCTCTGTACGGCCCTGACTCGCATCCATCCGGATGAATCGCAAATGTGCGCGGTAGAATTTCGGTGCAGGATCGAATGCCGTCCCTCATCTTTCCCACCCCCTCCCCTTTTTCCCGCCCCGCCGATTCGAATCCGATGCACGCGATGTGCCGATCAAAACTCTATTAAGGCTCGGCCCGCGTATTCGTTACGTGCGACGTGGCTGTAAAGAACGTTTTACGGCGGAAATTGAGCTGAACCTGAACGCGAATAAAGAATTGTCCTGCTTACGTCCTGCCGGAGAATGTTGGAAGCGTGTATGCGTTGTGTTGCGTGTGCGGGGGTGGCTCTCGATGAAACGACATGCGACTCATAAATTCGGCAGTTGTAGAGAACTCGCTGACTGAAGCAATTGACAGGGCAAAAAAAGCGGTCACATCGACTACGCCCCATTGAATCAACCCCCAGCGATACTTTTTGCGGACGGCAGACAGTCGAGAGACGGGTTGGCGACGTTCGGGTCATCGAAGGGGTGCGTTCGGCAGCGTCAATCTCACGATCAGCTGGACGGGACGAATTTCGGAGAGTGTCACGGGCGCAGGGATGGGAATTATATTCTGACATGAAATTATCGACTCGACGAATCGTCACGAAATTTGTCAAATGACTTTGCCTTCGTAGCAAGTTTACGATTATTGACTTGCGCACGCAGTTATGTCGATCGAACTTTAGGAATACTATTGATTGGTCTATAAATATGAAAACGATAAGATGTTTTAAACATGACAGAAGTATGACTTAAAAGTATACGTTTCAAGCTTGATAGAGGTTAAATTTGAAAAATTAGATTTGTTCGTAGTACTGTAGGAATTTCTTGAAACGTATATTTATTAAACAAAAATACAATACAGTTATAAGAATGTCGTAACGTGCATACGCATTCGCGGATACGGCTATGACTGCCTTCGCATCGCTTCGCACCGCTTCGCCACGCTTCGCCCCGCTTCTCTTTTTTCGCGGTGGACCGTCCGACCGATCCCTTCCACTTCGCAATACGCAAAACACATCAATCAAGGTGCTCATCCTACATTCGGCCGTCCTGCGTTAGCACCTGTCCTCAGGTGGTGTTGTTTTATCGCATTCTTTTTTTTTCCTCTTCTTTGCAAACCAATGACCGTTCTTTAGTACATAGTCGTCGTTCATTACATTTGTCGCGTCAGTCTGTTTACTGTCTAATATAATCTTTAACTCCGAATCCTGTCTCTGAACTTGTTCGAATCTGACAGCGGCTTCATTGTCGGCTTGCACATAGAGCAGTTCGGCGACCGGATCTCGGCCTAATGCGTCAAGATGCGTCATGCTTCGACCGGGCCGGTGCTCCACTACGTAGTTGACTTCCGACAAAAAACAAACCCATCGGGCCACACGTGCGCAAAAGTCTTTTTCCCGTATCGTCACTGTGAATGCTTGGCAATACATTCTTATCTTAACCTTAATACCTAACAGGTAAACTTTTAATTTTTGCAGCGCTTTGATTTTATTGTCTTTCGAAGGGGCAACGCAACCACCTTCAATTATACATCCCAGATATTGGATGCTATTTTGGAAAAACCTACACTTTTTCCAGTTTATTTCGAGACCATGCTGGCTCGCTGTATTTAACATTACTCTTAGCTTATCTAAAACAGTTTCATTTTCCATTGCGGGTACGAAAAGATCATCTATATAAACTAAAACATAATTCTTTACAATTAGTTCCCTGAACACTGCGTTCACACATCCTTCGAATACCGATGGCGCATTACATAGCCCAAATTGAAACGGGATGCGTGTCTTTAATAAATTCGTTAAACTTTGAACGGTTTTTACATTTAACATCGGAAACTTTTCAACAGTTAGCGTTTTTTCCTTAACGGTTTTGACATTTAACATCTTACGAAAGTCAATGAAAGTCCGCATCGCACCGTCCTTTTTTTTAACCGGCACGACAGGGCTAGCGTAATCTAAATTCGATTCTGTAATAATGCGGTCAGTGAGGCATGCCTGTACTGGTGCTTCACCCTCACGCGTTTCTTCTGTCTGTCTTTGGTATACCGGTGTATCCTCACTATGGACCATCTTCATTTCGATACCGACGTCGCGCTTTTCATCCGGCTTATAATTCTGTATATCGGTTTCTAAACTGCGTCTACATTCCGCGTCTGTAACATGCTCTAAATTTATCGCGCTTTGGTCTTCAATAATATCTATCTTAAGTACTTTAGGTATATTGTCATCGTCTAATTTTGAGATTGTTGCGACTCCGCGCCTTGAATGCAAATCAATTGTGTCTGTAAAGTCTGTTCTGATTATTACGTCGTGTTCCTTTGCTTCATGTTTTGTTTCCTCGACGGTGACTTCCCTCTCGGGCGATTTCTTGCGTCGTCGTATGGCGTTACAACTTTCCGTCGGTACCTTGTTGTCATTCCCTGAAGGGCACTTTCTCGCGATATGTCCGAAACCATTGCATTTGAAGCACTTTGCACCTTTGTCCTTGAACGGGCACTCTGTCGTTGCGTGGCTCTTTTGACCACAATTAACGCATCTTGTAGCAGGCGTCGCCACGTGGGGTTTGCCTTCCTTTCGTTCCTTGTAGTCCTTATGTTCCGTGCGTCCTAGCTTTGTCCTTGAATTAGCCTTTATGGTTTCGTATATGGCGAATTTTTCTTTTAACTGGCGTATAGTCCGTGCGCCATATAGGACAGACTTACTCATCTCATCGTCGTCTACACCGTCAATGATATACTGGATTGTCGCACTAAGTTCCACTTTCGCTTGTGACGCGATTTCCAACATGCCATAAATATATTGGTGATAGCTCTCACCCGGTTTTTTGCGCCTGCAGCGTAAATCTTTATGTACCCTGTGACTATTCACCTTATGTCCAAACTCGGACTTCAGTGCCTTCTTCAGTCGTGTCCATGATTTGTCGCACTTTTCATAGTGGACAAATATTTTTGCTGACCCTCGTAGGAGTCGTTTCATATAAATTATCCTTTGGATTTCGTTCCAATCGCAAAGATCGGCTGCATCATTAAAATCACTGATCCAGTGTGTGACATCCGTATTGTCATCACCACTGAACGTTTCCAGTGATTCTTCTACGTCTCTGAATGTAAGTGCGTAGTCGTTTCTTTGGCGTGCTTCTGTTTGAACGCGCAATCCGGCCATGCGTCGTAGAAGCGGTACATGCTCCTCTTCGTCGTCATCCTCGTCGTCATCTTCGTCGTCCGTATGCCGGTTTATCACTGTTGTGTCGTGATCTTCGTCTTCGTCTTCGTCTTCGTTATCTGCTCGTTCTTCATCGAGAGCCATAGCCGCCTTAAGTCGTTTTACAAGCTGAGCTTTATTCCCACTCGTCTTTAATGCGCGGTTTCTTAATGCGGTCTTCAAATCCTCGACCTTTAGACGATCCACTGAATCTTTGGCGGCAGACACCGATGTCGTCGTTTGCTTAGGTAATTCTTCGTTAATCGGTGTCTCACCAGTCTTAGGCGTTTGGTCCGTCATTGCGTCGATAATAAAAACTTTCCGCACTAATGAAATGTTCACGCGTTTTAACTTCCGTCACTGACACGTATCGCGACTGAGACGTATCCCAGCTGATCCGTATCCTGACTGCTCCGTATCCCGGCTGAGCCCCCAAAAGTATGTAGGAATTTCTTGAAACGTATATTTATTAAACAAAAATACAATACAGTTATAAGAATGTCGTAACGTGCATACGCATTCGCGGATACGGCTATGACTGCCTTCGCATCGCTTCGCACCGCTTCGCCACGCTTCGCCCCGCTTCTCTTTTTTCGCGGTGGACCGTCCGACCGATCCCTTCCACTTCGCAATACGCAAAACACATCAATCAAGGTGCTCATCCTACAGTACGAAATATTTCTTCGCATCCAAATTCAACGAAATGCATTAAATGCACGGTTTCACGCATATTGGGGATTGTATCAAAAATATGCATAAGCCACCCTTCTGCCATAATTTGGCCAGTATTGCTCTCCATCGCGACAGGGAGCATTCTCGGCCCGCAGGAAGTGCGCCGTTCGTCTTCGTCGAGTGCGATTGCCGGCAGGCGAGCATAGTAAAATCTGAAAGTCGAGCTGCCGTAAAAGCCAGACTGTCGTTGGGCACTGCCCATTTTACGACGAGCGATTCGTCGGTGGCGTAAAAATAAAGGGAAAAGTACAAAAAGTACGCCCGATATACATAGCGACAGTTGGCCAGTGAATAAACTCTTAAACGGCTTGTCTTTTTAAATTTATGACCACGAATTATCATAAAACCGCCTAAATACTGTTTCTGTACGAGATATGTCTGGTTACAATAATCATAAAGGTTAATTATAACATTAGATAGTTATAACATTTATGCGAATTCTGATAACGATTAAGTGGAACTTGGGTTCCGTTCCCAATATTGAACATTAATTTCTGACAAATAAATAATATAGCATTCCCAAGGGCTACGCGGCTTTCGATGAATTTCAATGCCATCATTTATTTATATCCTCAAGTTATCCATGCAGATGAAATACAATATCATATTGTCAGATATGACCAATATAAAACGATGCAAGTTGCAAGAAAGAAAGAAATAATTTTCGAGATACCGAATAAAATTCACAGGAGAAACTTCAACAACAAGTGACATCATAAGTGTTTATCATTTTCTATAATATGTATAAACTTTATTCAGTCGAATTTCATTCATCCCAGATCGTTGTAAAGACTCCAAACTCTTCTTTCATCAAATCTTTTTGGACAGAATCTCTCGCAAAGAAACGTGCCGAAATTCAAACCTCTCGCAAAGGTCAACTTTGGTTCGGGAATCTCGTCGATCGTTTCGATCACTGCGATCACCTCGATCGATTCGATCAGCGTAATGGCTCGACGCCATTCTTGCGGATTCTGTGCCGACGCTGCGATCGCATTCGAGGTCTATCGGCCGCGCTAGCTTTGCTCTAATTAGTCCTCCATTTCGCTTATGAGCCCGGCTAATTAGTGTTCCCGTGCCGACGTGCCTGCCGTGCGGGCCGAGGTTCGTTTTAGAGACGATCGATCGCTGCCCGAGCGATAAATGTGCCGATCGGATGCTCGTGTATTGTAAACTCTGCGAAATGTGAGCGCGAGAGGTGGCGGAATGTTGTTACCGGCGCGGAGAAGATAAATTTCAGTGGCGCGCTTCTAACGTTAAACCGACCGCGACCGAGTGATTGCCATTGAAATGTTTTCCAAGCTAAATAACTGATCCAACATTTAAAGTCCGTCGTAATTGCCGAAAAGGAAAGCAACAGTACTGTTAAACAACGACGGTAATTACTGCTTACGATTATCAAGGCTTCGAAACGCAGAAAAGACAAATTTCAGTAGTATAGGTCTGATATTGAGTTGAGTTCAGTAGTATGTATGTATGCTTTATTCTCTGGTTCCCTTACGGGTTTCCAGCCTTTTCCACTATACACAGCATCTTACAATTATCGTAACACATCCTTAGAACCTAATCTCCTCCCACGTCATGAGTTCAGTAGTACAACGATAATAATTACTGCTTACGATTATCAACGCTTCGAAGCGCAGAAACGATAAATTTCAGTAGTATAGGTCTGATATTGAGTTGAGTTCAGTAGTACAACGATAATAATTACTGCTTACGATTATCAACGCTTCGAAGCGCGGAAAAGACAAATTTCAGTAGTACAGGTCTGATATTGAGTCGAATTCAATAGTACAACGATAATAATTACTGCTTACCATTATCAAGACTCCAAAGCGCAGAAAAGACAATTTTCACTAGTATAGGTTTAATATTGAGTCGGATTCAGTAGTACAACGATAACATTTACTCCTTACCATTATCAAGACCCCAAAGCGCAGAATTTGCAGAAAGACAAATTTCAGTAGTACATGTCTGATATTGAGTCGGCTTCAGTACTACAAGTCTACCATCCAGCCAGCGATACAGTTAAAAACGAATAAAATTGCAGTCTAAGCTATCTGGACGACAGCGTCGAACGGAAACAATATCTCTGTTTACGGAGAACCCGAGATCAGCCAACGAAATTGCACCGACCTGAACTTAGCCTTCTTTCTTAACGGCACCTGCCCGTAGACGACGGAGTCTCATCACTTTGACTCCTGCGGCGGAAACGGGATACGTAAATCGAGAGTACCGGCGGGCGCTAAGTAATGGCACTCCTTCCGATTGAACCTGGCGCGTAAAATCGACGTCTATCACAAACTCCTGCCCCGCTCCCCTCCCCTCCCCCCCTGCTGCACCGACGCCATCGAATCTCCAATCTCGGACGTCTTCGCAATTTTACGACATTGCACCGACTAGCGCGAAACGCGAGGCACATATCTTGTTGGGGAAAGAGATAGGTGGATTGTGAGAATAGAAGAAAGAGAGAGAGAGAGACAGAGAGAGAGAGGAACAGTTCTCTCGCTGAAAATCAAGAGTGTCCATCATAACGGTAAATCATGACTCGCCCTCTCAGAACTCTAAACTTTTACGATCCTCGCCAATAGACACGGACACATTTGACGCACGGCCGTTTTGGCCGATAAGAGGGGAAAAAAATCGCACGCTTTTCTTACCCCTTTCCTCAGACTATTTTCTCGCTCGCTCGGGTGGAGAGTCCATCGCAATTTGTATCGCTGCCGCTCGCGGGACGGCAAGCGTATAAAGAGCGGAGAGTCGCGATAATCCGCCGAATGGGACGTGCGCGCGAAATATCGTGAACATCATTTTCCGCACAATGTGACTCGAGCGCCGAAGGCCTTCGAGAGATTTTCCGTCTCGGGGGCAGTGATTTGTTGCCGATGGAGGCCGAATCGATGATGCATCCCTCGCGTCGGCGGGCTCGAACGATGTATTTACGCCGGAAACGGGCGTCTCCTCGAGTTATTGCAGTTGTCGCTCTCCGGCTTGATACTCTTCGAGCCTGAGAATCTGTCCGCGGGTGGCGGGAGGCTCTTAGGCTCGCTCCGGATTCAATTGCGGAGGTGTGCGAATCGATAATGCTTCCCGCGTCTTAGCGCGCCATGTACAGACCGTCGTGTAATACGGTTTCCATAGTACACCGGAAATGAAGAAAATATTTGCTTCGCAACGAACAGTCATTGTTTGCCGAAGCGTTGAACATTTGACTGTACTATAAGATTGTTGGAAATTAATTGGAAATGATCTAATTTCCTTCTCATCGAAAAGAAAAAGTCAAGATATGATGGTTTTATACAATATAATTCGTAATTCTTATAATTGTCCCTGAACTGATTTCTATGATCGAATTCAGGATTCCTGGGAGAAATCTAAGAGAAAACCGTAAACTTTTTAATATACCCTTGTTGAAGACAAAGTATACAGATATCTCTGCTATTACTTGGATTTGCTCTTTAGCCAATGAAACTGAAGATATAAAGAAAATTTCAGCCAGAAAGGGGCTTATTAATTTTAAACTAAAGAAATTAAACACAGGGTTGAAACAAGATATAAATATATGAAAATTAGTATCCTACATATTTATTTTAATTTAATCGCAATTGTATCTTACTACATGGTCCGATTCTTGGGCAGGTTAGCTGCATTTGAAAGAATCGAACGTTCGTCGCGATTGTTGCAAATGTCTGTTTATCGGTCTCAGGCTCGATACTCCAGAAGTTTCGATGCCTGCGAAAGTGGAGGGGGTCACAGCTTCGGTCGGAATGCAATTCTTATGCGGCAGTGCAGGCGCGTTGTTAACGGGATTTATTGCCTCGCGAAATGGCCGGACTCGCAATCGGCTCGAATGCGACTCGTTGGAGAAAGTATCGCTGCCCCGAAAGTCGTTGAACGGAAATTTACTCCGATTAATTATGATTATTACTCGAGTCTCACTCAATTTACCGTCAGAGTTTCGAATTCATTTCGAACGGAGACCGATCTTTCTCGTCGAAATAACTTCGACAACGATGAAATTTTCATCAACGCTTCTTACTCAAAATTCGAGCTCATATTTTTCGACAGGATATCAGTGTTTAAGCGGAAAATCTCTATGCGCCACGCTAAAAACGTACAGTTATCGGTATTTACCTTTCCTCCCTCCTTTTTTTAGTACTGCTAGGCTAGGAAACGTCAACAGCGATATCGCTTGAAATGCCATTAAAATCTGTTACCCGGTAAACGAAAGTCGCTGACAGCTATGCGTCCGTGCGCTGGCGCGCGCGCGCGCGCGCACGCTATCGGTCTAAACGAAGTGAAACGCGATATTTCTCGTTTTCGCGGCCATTGCCAATCCCAATGCCAGTTTCGTCCTGCCTCCGACACGCGCGGAAAACCCAATCGGGACCGGATTTTTTTGGTAAAACTTTTCACGGACCGAGAGAAATGAGACCATCGAGACGTCTGAAGGTATCGTTTCGTAATGAACTGCATTGACCACGTATTGAATACATTAAATGAAAATATATTAATAACAATTCTACTGTTTCAATGAATCACCAAACGATTTGTCCAGTTTATTTGACTATTTTAAGATAGAAGCCACCGATCTCTAGGTATATAATATGATATTTATAAAAACGTTAAATTTAGCAATATCGTCTACGGCAGGATCCGCTGGCATAGTCCTACTGACGAGTCCATCAGTGCATCTGGAACGAGACGATCAAATTTCGTGGATTTTTCAACCTTTAATTTCCCCTTTCAAGTCTTCATTAACCGAACCGGCCGAAAGGCATGTTACGTTAAATTTTCCGTTAATAATTTAAATAACTAAGACAAAACATATGTACATAAATGCAACAAGAAAGCAAAAGGCTCTAGTCTCCCAAGCTATAAAATCTGAATAAACTTGAAACTCGAACGATAACACTTTAAGACTGAGTTATATGTGCCTTCCTTCCATTCCAGTTGTTCATGATCGATAACTGCGCGGACGATTGGCGGATCGCGATGACCTGGCAGCGGATCTCGCAGATCTCGGTGGAGCTGTTGATCTGCGCGATCCACCCGATCCCGGGGGAGTACTACTTCCTGTGGACGACCAAGCTGGCGAACAAGGGCGGCGACATCGGCTCCAAGTGGGTGCCGTACGATGTCACCCTCTCGCTACCGATGTTCCTCAGACTCTACCTCATCTGTCGCGTGATGCTGCTGCACTCGAAACTCTTCACCGACGCCTCGTCGCGCAGCATAGGGGCCTTGAATCGCATCAACTTCAACACGAGGTTCGTACTCAAGACCCTCATGACCATCTGCCCAGGGACCGTCCTCCTGGTCTTCATGGTCTCACTATGGATCATCGCATCCTGGACGTTACGTCAGTGCGAGAGGTGAGCATCACTCAACTATTCATCGCTTTCGATTCTTTCTCTTCAAGGCAGTCTTGGCAGGTATAAGAAATTTAAGTTCAAGCGCTGATCTTTGAAAAGATCGGTGACGATCCTTGCGAAGGTAGGCAGGTAGAAATGGGATCGTTCATTCGGAAAGTGGTACAAGACCGTATTTGAATAAAATTGAGATATAATTTATGACTGATGTAGTGTAAACTTTTCATTTATGTGACATTTAATTTCTGTTCAAATATGGACTTACATCACCGTTTATTTTGAACAAAATTGAGATATCATATAATTTGTGATTAATGTAGTGTGAACTTTTTATATATGTAATATTTAATTTTTTTTCAAATATGGACACCACTTTCAAAATAAACGGTCCAAACATAGATGAAGGATCAGGCTGCAAAGGAAACAGTACGAGACGGTAGTTTTTGATAAGTCTCAGGTGTAATCTAGACTACACAGATGTCGATGACGGACACCTGTGTCGCGGGAAGTGGCTATGAATATAAATGAGATTAACGAAATCCCGAATTTGAATCCAGCGAAGATTGGGTTCCGCCTAGCTCGACAGGAACCGGCTGAGATTGATAATGACAATCCGGGTAATTGAGAATAGCAGTTCGGTTACGCGTCGGTGTCCTCCGACGTCTTCTTCCTTCTTTCCCCTGTCACTCTTCCTCCCCCTCCCCCGTCGCCGCCATATTCAATTTAACTACGCGCACTCGCCTCTACGTGAAACGCGGTACCGCGAAAAAATTCAATTACCCCGAATGTTGCCGACGAAAAATTCCATTACCCGCGTCGTCGGCTCCAGGACGAAATGTTTATCTTGCCCTTAAGGAAATGCGCCGCATGGAATGTGGCCGAGACCGTGTGGCGGCCAAGTTCCGGAGTCCTGCTGCAGGAGATAAATCTCGGCCGGAAGGCCGGTTTAATGAAAGACAATCAATTCGCGACGTGTCGCAAATCGGCTGCCGAGGGGGTGGGGGGAAGTGGCGAAAATTGGATTCCTGTGATTTTCGAGAAGTTCTTGTGGATAAGGGCCGCTCTACGAACGGGGTTTATCTGTGGATATACAGTGGACAACTTGCTTTTTTTGTAGATAATTTGTTTTTTCAAATTTAACTTCTATATGTTATATTTAATTATTTTTCTAACCAACTAATTAAACTCAATGTGTTTCTGTTAAAATTCATTGAAATTTAATTAGTTTAAAAAGTGCAAAGGTGACCGAATTCGCCGGAAACTTGTTATTATATAGTAGATGAATATATATTATGGTATAACGAGTTGAACATATTACAGAATTTGTTTTTTTAATACTTAGTACTCTTTTTGCTGTTAGTTTATGTATTTGGTATTTACAGGCAACGGTAATGCATAGTTTTTCGCAATACCGTATATGTTCTTTATTAAATAAATTCTTAGGAGTTGACGTGACGATAATTATTTGAGACACTCTACTTTACATTTTCCGTGTTATATGGGACGTTTCATGTAGTTATGAGCAACATGGCGTAGGTAGCTTTAAGTTAGCTTTAAAGAATTGCAAACTTTCAAGGCAGCTCCAAGTTACTCGATAGTCCCATTTTCTACAAAATGTTCTAGAATATCTATCTAGAGTCTACAAGAGAGCTCCATCGATTTGCCGACAACAAATATTACGTTACTGCATAATTCGATAGATTACGCATTGCGCAGACTCGAGTCATACAGGAACCTATCGTTAAAGCATGAAAAAAGGATCTGAATACGAACTGCGGGCCATATTTTTAACAAGGACCAACGTTACGAACCGAATTGTACACCGTTACGAGTACATAAACAAATATTATCCTGCGGACAAATAACGAGCGATAAATCCGCGAAACAACTTTTTTGCCTCGCGGAGGTAAAAATGTGTGCGCGAACATGAATATCCGAAAGGTAGGAAATAAATATTATCGGGGCGGAGATCGATAAACCTGCAGAGACAATATTTTCGAAGGAGTGCATCTGCAAAATCCGGACTCGCGCACGCATTTCGCGGGAGAGCTTGCGGGAATAAAGGACGAGCCCGGACTATAAATCCTTAGACCATAAACGAACGAGGGCTCAAATCCCAAAACCGTAAATCCAGCGACTACGAGCTAACGAACCGCACGGCCGCCGATAAATCCTCGGAACCTTCGAAGGTAGCCGATCATTTTTCCGCGCCCAGCAGGGCAGCCAACTTACGATTTATATTCAATTCCGGCCGCCGGAGAGGACGCTCGGAAAAGGATGAGACGAATTCTTCGCTTGTAATTAAATTCTCCGATGCCTTCACCCCCTCCCTCTTGATCTATGTACTCGTTCCATCGGGTACGTCTTCCTAGTCCTGGTTCGGACTTCGAAGACGTCGATTTAGGAAATAGCAGCGGGCATACGAATAATCAATCTTCGAGGCAATATAAGCCTTCGCCTCGCGCGACCAACCGGGAATTCTCTGGTCCACCTTCTTCCTTCATCTGCCTTCTTCCACCCTCCTTCCACCCTCCTTCCACCCTTCTGCACTCTCTCTCTCTTCCACCCCCGCGACCCTTTGCTCGCGCGCCTTCGGCTCAATAAAACCTTCAACCCCCTTCCTTCTTGCCTCTCCGTCCTCTTTTTGCCCTCTTTTCTTCGTCCCTTCCCTACCTTCTCTCCCTTCGCTACCTTCTTTCCGCCTTTCCTCCCGCGAGTGCGTTTCTGATCTTTCTCAAGCTTCTTCCGACTCTCTTTCTATGTCTGTCTTTTTTCTATGTCTCTCTCTCTCTCTCTGTCTTTACTACCGACCCCCTTCACATCCTTACTCCCTTAATGGATGGACTTCTTCCGCCTCCTTCCACCTAACTGAAATATTTATCACCTGGAAAATGTTTAGTCTCCCTCTACCCCTCGCGAACTTCCTTCGTAGATAAATTGCGGCGATAAGATGCTCTCGGGAAAGCGAGCTCGGGGACGCTTTCGTCTTTGAAGAAGTTCGACGTGCGATTGTCGCCGGATGTTGCCTGATACTCGGAGGCTATGCTGGGGTAGCTGGGTTTTGAATTATCCTGCGGGGGCGGACGGTACATTTGTGTAGGGAGATGCGGTTAGTAAGGATTGTTCGCGTGACTGATCTTTCGTACGAGACTCTTTGGGTAATCGAAATTTAACGAAGAAGAGCGATGTAACTTTTAACATAATGGCTTAATAATTATAACTTTTAACATACTAGATCCGTGAGATTACTGAGAGTTATCGTTTTATACAATTATATTCTCGATAAAACACAAAAGTATAAAAATTCTTTATCACATCGACAAGATTATTTGTATAACTGATCTTAGCATGAGTCTTCCTATATGTCCAACGTTAAATAAAACTCGACCTGAGTAACGTTTCTCGTGAAAAATTGTCTTCGTACAGAAATCTGAGCGTAAAATTAGATTGCAGCAATCGGTTATTGACCGTCGGTGTAAATGTGTAATTTATTTATTTACTTATTTATTTGATTAACGGCAAAACGCCTTTGATACATAGAATATAGTTTATAAAGACATGACAATGAAAAATGAAAAAAAAAGTAATACAGAAGACAGTCGCGGAATATATAATGTTATCAGCTAAAAAATGTACATAATTTGGTCTTTAACAGAGATTTGGTTATTGAAAACAGGTCTATTGTGGCACTGCATTTGTTACCTAGTGTATACAGACGTGATACGGTTGAATTTACACCATAATTCGTCTTGTAATCAAAAACATAGAATAATGTATTATTTATTCTCAGATTTCTCGCAGGTATTGAAAATTTAATCATAGCTATTAAGTCCGGACAGTTAAATTTATTATTTATAATATCATATAAAAATAAAACGTCTTGCATATTTCTTCTAGACGAGAAATAATATTACGTTCTGAGAAGTCTGAGCGCACTGAAGAAACGCATAAAGTACAAGAAAATAAAATCATGCGCACCACATGCCTCGAACGCCAACCCCCATCCCACCCCATACAGTGGCCATAAAATAATGAGCGCCCGTTCCTAAAAGTCACACGTAATTCTTGCTCGTTTCATAAAATTGTCCGCGGCAAAAAAGTTATCTCGCCCAAGATTTATCATCGCCATGAAACGGCGCTCGGAATCCGAAGAAAATTATACGACTCGCGCAACCCCCCGCGCGCGCGACGTAAAACGATAATCTTCGAATGTAGGACACGTTGCATTAATGTCCGACCGACGTCTGTCCGTAATTTCCGCCGTGGCCATTTAACGATGGCTCGCGCCAAAAAAATCTCGCGACGACAGGAGCGCAAAATTCGACGGCCATTATGCAAATCCTACCCTCGCGGCGGCGACGGCTAAAATTTGAATCCGCCGAATAAATTGCCCCTCCTTAAACCACCACCCCATCACTACTCGCGCCCACCGGGCCAACGTAATTGACCATTAGAATCCGAGGTGGATCCGTATTAAAACTTTCCGCAATTGAATCCGGGCGCATAAAGGACATCCTCCGCTTTAAAGAAGGAGGGGAAAAAGTCGCTCGAAAAATATACGGAAATGAGTACTCTCGGTGGCCTTGAGACCTGTCTGGGCGTTACGCGAATTTCCGCGGGATTCTCAGTGCATCGGGGTGGGGGAGGAAAGCGTTAAGAAGTAGGGAAGCGTCTAGTAGAAACTGCTGGCCTTCCAATCGGGTTCAGCGAAATAATTTCGGTCCAATTGTCGTTCGAGTAATCGGGCGGATCGCGCCAAAGGATCGAATGGAGGACTTTGTAGAGAATCTTCCGGCTACGAGATCGTCCGGAAATGTGCCGTGTTTTTATTTCTATTCTCTTCGCTTCCGGTTTCCGGTGAGCCGCAGAAACGTTCGGGTGCCGTTTGGAATGGAGTAACTTTTCAGAGATTGGAGTAAGGAGGTTAGGATAGGATTAAGTGGAATTCCGAATGACCAATGAACGAGCATTGATTGTCAATTAATTAAGGTAACTACCGCAATTATTAATGCAATAAGGAAATGTAATTTTGCATCGTTCAATAAAAACATTCACGTAGAAGTTACCGATAGAAAAGCTTTTACATTACTACTGTGATTTTACAATGTGATAATATTCAGTTATTGGGCAGCACTCATTTATAGGATAAAGTGGCTATTCTTTTATTCAAATAATAAAATTGGGGATTTATTGAGATTCTCGATCCAAATTGCTTATTTCCACAGTTTGCCGTATTTCAAAATCTTTCTTCGTTTCCGTTCGTATTAGAGTCCTTAGACAAGGATTTTTGAACGGTATGAGATCCTGACGTAGCGCGACAGGTGCGTGGCCGTCTTAACGTAAAGCGGAAAGTGGCTCACCGAAAGGCATATCCCTCGAGATTTCGTAATTCGACTGACCAAACAGCTTCCTTCCTTCCTCAACCGTTACCCTACGATCCCGCAGGACAACGGTCCGGCTATTTCGGTTGTGGCCCTTTGTTCCTTGACCTCAGCGCGGGTAGCTTCCCACGATACTGTCCGCTAAATGAATAATAAACTCGGGACATAAAAATGGGATGAAACGTTGCGACCGTTTCGGGCACGACCTTCTTTTCCGCAACGATCTTCATCGTCAAGTAATTCTTCCAATTTCCCTTACCTTGAGCGGAAGCTCAATTTAAACTCTTCGGACAATGTTTTTAATTGACTCTGACTTCGGCCAGACTCTCTGAGAAGCATTTCTAAGTGATTCGGGGATATAATTATTTTTTAATTAATTATCGTCGATGAAATGATTCATTGATTCTCGTTGATCGTTCTTTCGAAACTTACGATTAGCTCAACGCACTGTCACGCGATCGACCTTCGAACTTGGACAGCTTCGCGAGCCTTTAAAATGGGTCATGGCAGTCCTATAACGGAGCCACTTCCGCTTATCGGAGCCGTCCGAAAACGGTCACTCGACCAACTTTCGGCATCTTCCGCCGGCTGACGTTCCGACATTAACGCGTAACGATCCCCAATTACGATTCGGCCGTCAGCTCTGTCGAACTATGCGCAAACGGTATGTCGAAATCGGAGGCTTTGAAGACTCGAGTGGAATTCTGCCCGCAAATCGTCCGTGCTCCAATTCGTTCCTTCGCTTAAAGCTGATTTTGATATGTACGGCCGCGGGACTTCATAGCGTAACGATAGTACACTGAACCCTCTTATAACGCGGTACTCGAATAGCACGGTTTCGCGTAGAACGCGATGCTGCGATATAACACAGTTTTGATAGAACGCGATATATTAATGTAGCACAGTTGTGACAGAACGCGGAATTTCGATATAGCACGATTTTGGTAGAACGCGATGTTTCGACATAGCACAGTTTTTGTAGAATGCGATATTTCGATATAGCACGATTTTGGTAGAACGCGATGCTACGATATAGCACAGTTTTGATAGAACGCAGCATTTCGATATAACACGGTTCGGTAGAACACGATGCTGCAATATAGCACAGTTTTGATAGAATGCAGTATTTCGATATAGCACGGTATCGGTAGAACGCGGTACTTCGATATAACACAGTTTTGATAGAACGCAGCATTTTGATATAACACGGTTCGGTAGAACACGATGCTGCGATATAGCACAGTTTTGATAGAATGCAGTATTTTGATATAACCCAGTTTCGGTAGAACGCGGTTCCGCGATATAGCACAGTTTTGATAGAACGCAGAATTTTGAAACAACACGCTTTCGATAGAACTCACTGTTTCGATATACCAAAATTTTGATAGAACGTTGTATTTCGATATAACACGGTACTTCCACACGTTACGAAGGCGACGTATCCCACTTTCGTACATAAGAAAACTTTCACCTAACCAGCCGTAAGCTGCTGCAATTCTCGAGATTGCTTACAGAAAAATTGCAAAAAAAATTCCCTCTCGTACTCAGTACTCCGCGATCCGAGAAAACGTACCTTCGCTTGACCACCGCCATGGAGCCCTCTTGTCTTCCGTCCCTTCTTACCCCAAGTTCCTCCTCCACCCTTTGCGGCCAAGACTCGGAATGCAATCGATAAAGCGCGATCGGGCGCGTTAACGGGACAGAAGCCGGCTAGTCGGACGACTTTTCATGGCCCATAAAGGATTCCACGCTAAAGCCGACTCCCTGTAACCGCTCCCGTGTCCATTAAAACGCGACTTTACGAGCGAGATTATGCGTCCCGACGCCTCGACGACCATTTTCTGTCCGCGCTAAATCGTCCGCCCGATATACGCTCGCCGTTCGTATTCGATTAATGAATCTTGCGGCTGTCGCTGGAAAGAGTGAGAGAGGAGGGAGAATAAGAGAGAGAGAGAGAGAGTGAAACAATGCAAAAGTTAGAGTAGCAAATTAAGAGATGGGCAAGGTAACGAATTGATCCTCGGACGAAAGACGCTTTGGCCCGCTAATTTAAGTATTGGTTTTCCACCGATGAATGTTGCACGCCTCAAGCTGCCCGCAGCCGACGAGTTCGCGGCTCGTTAATTTATTTATCGATTTATTTATACGCGCGACGAGCCCTGTTACGAGGTAATAGATTGGGTAATGCAATTTTTTATCGCGGCAGCTCTGCAACGAGGACGATAAGCGTGAGAATCGGTGCTGATGAATTGGATAATGTGATTGTGAGGTGAATCGATGTAGCTTCGTTGGATTCGGGAATTATAGTACTTTCAAGCTTGAATGAAAAGTCAGCTATGGTACTGATCGAATATCAAGTTCGTATTATCATCTTGATATCGTCAATCTTAGTAACACAATTTTAAAGATGATATATCATGGTCAATGGGTTCTGGTCAAAATCAATTTAATTTAACAAAATTTATTGCATACTTAGAAGTTAAGTGTCAATGAACTAAGTCTGATAAAATTCAATTTACTTCTACCAAAAAATATCTTATCGCATACCTAGAGTTTGACCGCTTGAAACTATTCTCTCAATGCTCTCAGTATCAATATCAACATAATCGATCAGTACCGAAATACTGTCAATGAACAAAGTCTGATCAAATTCAATTTACTTCTACCAAAAAACATTTTATTGCATACCTACAGTTTGACCGCTTGAAACCACGCTGTCAAAGCTCTCAGTATCGGCGCCAATACGACCGATCGAAACCGAAATCTCGAAACGTTCGCACTGCAGCGTCTGGCAGCGTCGAATATCCGCGATGCAGGCCGGACGCGGTCCCGATTAACGCGCCGCTCGGAAAGTAACACCTCAAATCGGAAACACTCTCCGGTTAGCCGGTCGAAATCTAATATTCCGCATCGGCGCGAGCCACGCTCGCGTCTCTCCCTCGAGCGACGAATCGACATTCGAGATCTCAGAGGCGACATTTCGTGTGCCCAGGTTTCACGACGAGGAGCACGCTAACCTCCTGAACGCCATGTGGCTCATCGCTATCACGTTTCTGAGCGTCGGATTTGGTGACATCGTGCCGAATACGTATTGCGGCCGAGGTATAGCAGTCTCAACGGGAATGATGGTAAGACCCAACGTGTTACAATACGCTGCTCCGCTTGCCAAAAAAAGAAAACTGTAGCGCATAAGCCTTCCACACGCACCACTTACTTCTTACTTTGCCACACGTACGAAGCTCGAATGCACGACTTTTCAAGGTTGGACCCGACCTGCGGAAAGCATTTTACGGCTCCGGGGTTGGGTCAGAATGATCGGTACCTGTGATTTTTCTACTTTATCGCTTTGAATGGGAGTCGAATGTTGGTAGTGATTGCAGAAGGGATGTAAGTGAACTTACAGGCTGTCGACTATACGGAAGCATTATTTAGAATGAAATTAAGTTGAGGAGCTATTTTAAATGAAATTAATTGTAGTTTAGCTTATGTTGCTGTAACAAAGCAATCGATTGATGGAAGTGTATGTTTTGATTAGAACTATTTTGAATGAAATTAATTAATCGCATTTAGCTTACCTTCCTGTGACGAAGCAGTCGATTGAGTCTGTATCAATTTACCTACGAATCTTTTGCAATCGTCCGCAGCGAATGCAGGTATCCGCGTTCGAAGCTTCCAACCGTCAATCGCAGCTTCCTCCTCGGGACCCGGTTCGCCTCGAGTTGCAAAAAATTGTTGGGAGCACGAATCACGGCCCGTTTCCGGCCGTTAGAAGCGCAAACGAGCGCAGCGTCCCTCGGCGCTGGAAAGTTGCCGATGATTCAGTTCCCCGCGACCGACAGACGCTTCGCGGCGGTGCAGATAACGGTTGGCCTTCCCTCCCACCCGCGAACTCTAATCTCCCCCCGGGGAGAAGGTCGCCACCTACCGCCCACCGGTAGCCTACGACCTACCCGCCACCGTCGCTTATCGTTCATTTCGCTCGCCACGATTCCAGCTCGCCGGCTAATTTCGTAACCCGGCAAAGATAGCGGGCGCAGACCTCCAATTTGGCCGAATCGACGACGTCTAATTTGCCCGCTCGCCAACTTTCCGGGCACGAGCGCCGATCCGAGAGCGGTGGACAGAAATCGGCCGGAAAGAGTCGCGACACTCCGCCGCGTTCGTCGTCTTCCCGAAATTCGATCCTGACCTTGACGGCGTGAGCCTCCTTCCTTCCGCTTCCCTTCGCTTCCTTCCGCCATCCTTCAATCCTGCGAGTCGAGAGACGGATGGGCCGTCCGTTCTGAAAATGGCCGACGACGTCTAATTTGCCCGATCGCCAACTTTCCGGGCACGAGCGCCGATCCGAGAGCGGTGGGCAGAAATCGGCCGGAAAGAGTCGCGACACTCCGTCGCGTTCGTCGTCTTCCCGAAATTCGATCCTGACCTTGACGGCGTGAGCCTCCTTCCTTCCGCTTCCCTTCGCTTCCTTCCGCCATCCTTCAATCCTGCGAGTCGAGAGACGGATGGGCCGTCCGTTCTGAAAATGGCACAAGTCACTTTTTACAGCGAATCACGCATACATGTATCACGAGTTCCAATCCCAGAGCGCCACCGCGCTAATCTTGAATTTTTCCAAAAAGTCACTTGTGCCACTTTCAAAACGGACGGCCCATTCGTTTCTCGGCCGTACCGGGGCTGATTTCTAACTTTTATCTTTGACTCTTCTTCTTCTTCTTCTTCTTCTTCTTCTACTACTACTACTACTACTACTACTTCTACTTTGTTTTATTTTCGTATCTTTCATCTTACGGACCGTGCTTAATTGCAAGCCAATCGAGTTAACGCGGCAATTTTTTGACGACTTTTAACAGGGAGCAGGGTGTACGGCTTTGCTCGTCGCAGTTGTTTCCAGGAAGCTGGAACTCACTAGGGCGGAAAAGCACGTTCACAACTTCATGATGGACACGCAGTTAACGAAGAGGGTAAGGAATCCCTCAAGCTTCTCCTTTTTCGAAGTCTGCGCGAGTAGGTTGGGGGCGAGCCACGGAATTTTTCTCGAACGGGTCGGAACCTTCCCTCGGCCATCCCGACGCGCGATCTCATTGGCTTTCTTCTTTACTTACCTTTTTTTTTTTATACCTCGTCCGACAACACAGCCGCTCGAAAACGCTTGACGGAACTTTCGTCCGACTTGAATGTACGCTCCGTTCGCGTACAGTGATCAACAGATGTTTATATCTGCCAGCAATAACGTAAAACGTAGAAATACTTTCGGTAGAAATTCTTATTTTACACAGCAAGAAATTAACAGCCTTCCAGTAAGTAAATCATTGCTTTCCACTCGCTGTCACGTCGAACACATTGGTAATCCTACTGTGTTCATATGCATAACTGAACACATACAACAGTATTCAGTCAAAAATCTCATACTCAGTAGACTTTCGCTATGCATAAAATACAGAACATTCAAATGGACCGTTTATTTTAAAAGTGCTGTATGTCCATTTAAACGAAAAATAAATATCACATAAATATACCGTTTACACCACGTTAATCATAAATTATATATCCCATTTTTTTCTACTTTCAAAATAAACGGTCCAAACGTTTCGTTTGAAAGGCCTGTCACTCCACGAACGTACTGATGACACGCGAGAAGAGAACTTCCTTCAAAAATTCCTCCTCGTCGCCAACGACAGGCGACAAGGATGCCATGTCTCAACAGGATGAGGATAAGCAGGACCTCGTACTTCCTGCTCGATCGAGCCATTCCCGAAACAGACAGGGGAGGGGGGGGGGGGGGTATGGGATAATATGTCATTGTCATTTTTAGCCGTAACGGAGAGCTCGCCTGTCGATCGATCTGCCGGCAGACGGATTCTGCCTGGCGATAGCTCGATCTCTCCCAGGCCAAGATATTCGAGACAATGGAGTCAGACGTCGCACCGTCGATCGTTCCACGAGAATACAATGCACCCCCGGCCGAGAGCAATGCAAATCGCTGATTAATTGATGTTTCCTCGTTAATGGATTAAGAGCTCGGCTGTCGGGCAGCGTTACATTGTCGACGATTAATTTCTGTGGGTTGGTTGGGGGTGTGGGGGGGGGGGGGGGGGGTGGATGTTAGATGATTTTGGGACGATTGACTTTGATGGGGGTGTATTTAGGAATTTTTTGGCGTTCGACCTTTGTGTACTTTGTTGGTGGAGAATTGGCGACAGGCGGGTTGGGAGAATTCGTTTGACTTATCGTTTAGCGAAATCACTTAATTACGTTTGTTCGACCGTGGATACGTAGGTAATGTTCGAGTCAAGATTGTACGAGGCTGAAAGTCGAAATGAAGCGGAGAAGTGTACTAGACGGTCGACCGGGATTTATTGGACCGCGAGTAATAAGAACAATAAAGGATTGATGTTCGTCTGGCTTAGCGTCCACTGAAACCACTTAATTACGTTTCGACTGCTCACAGAAATGCAAACAATATTCGGATTCGAACGACAAGGCGGAATTGAATAAAAAATTATAACTCATGCCCGATCGATATTCAATGTCTGATCAGTAAGAAGAACAGTAAAGAATTGAAATCCTTCTGACTTGACGTCGACCAAAACCACTTGGTTACGATTTGACCGATCAGAATAACACAACGCTGGGATCCAAAGAAAGAAGGCAATTTAAGAAGAAAGTTATAACTGATACTCCATCGAGATCTTGACCAACAAAGTAATAAGAGCAAAAGAATTGAAATCCGCCTGACTTGACGTTGACCAAAACCACGTGGTTACGCTTCGACTGATCACGGCGATGCAATATTCAAATCCAGACGATCAGTCTAAATAAAGTTGAAAATACTAATTGACGCCCGATCGGAATTGAATGATCCCGAAGTGATAAGAAAAATGAAAAATTGATATCTGCTTGACTTGACGTCGACCAAAACTACTTGGTTACGCTTCGACTGATCACGACGATGCAATATTCAAATCCAAACGACCAGTCTAAATAAAGTTGAAAATACTAATTCACGCTCGATCGGAATTTAATGATCCCGAAATAATAAGAATAATCTGTTTGACTTAACGGCGACCAAAATCACTTGGTCACGCTTCGACTGATGATAACGATGCAATATTCAGATCTAGACTAAAGTCTAGAAGTCTAAATGAAGTTGAAAATACTAATTGACGCCCGATCGGAGTTAAATGATCTCGAACTAATAAGGACCATGAAGAATTGATATCTGTTTGACTCGACGTCCGGCGATATAACGAGCGCAACGCGACGTTCAGCCACAACGAGGCTTGAAGCTTGAAAAATTGATTCCTTAAAGCGTTCAACCAATCTCGCGCACGTAAGAGCCAGCCGTTCCGCAAATCGCAACGTAAATCGTCCGTCGGTCAATCAATCAATGGACGACGCCTGCGAACGAATCGCAACCACCGGCTTCATAACGTTCGTCCGTTCGATTTGATTTGTCCATTAGATCAGATCGGTCAACTGCACTTTTTCATATTTTTCCAATTTTTTTTTCAGATTCGATGGTCCACGGTTGATTCGTGACTTTTTGTATTCTAGACAAATTTCGTTTCGGTTGAGTTTAACACGCACAACTGACGAAAGCTTGTTTGACTACGAGGTATACCATTGTAACGAGTAAAGTAAATGTATGTACATAATTCTTCGGTAGTTTTAGAGTTAAAGTAGATTTTATGTCAGCACCCCCATTAGTAAATGCTGTTGTTAAGTTGGCTTAATATACATTGGGCGATACATTTCATCATGTTCATTTGATTTCTTTTTATAAAAGAGAAGTATAACAAATGAATGTATTTAATATCACTTTACTCTGCTTCCGTTTCCTGCAGTTAACCGATTTGTCCAATGACCAACTCGGTTATCAACGATGACTATATCTGAATTCCCACCACTTTTCTGTTCTTAAACACATGTTACTTATTCAAAAATCCTCTTAGCAAATTGTAGAAAGTAAAAGTTGGCAACGCCGAGATCATTCCAACAACCTTATTATACATTTCTTATTACGTACATTACATGAGAAAAACAGTAACAAAATGCAGTTTTCCACGATTTGATCAAATAGGAATGTTCAAACATTCCGTCCATCCAACAAAAATCGGTAAAGGGACCCAGCTGCCGACAATTAACCGCGTACAATCTGCAAATCGGACACGCTCGCCGGAACATGAGCATGAAAAAACATTGGGACACATCGCGCTGGCGGGCAACAAAGATTCGATACCGACTCGCTAAACGACACGTGGAGTCGATAGTCCCTACGGATCGAAGCCTTTAGCCAGCGGTGGCTACTGAAATAATGATTAGCCTACGATATTTATAAACCCTTACAAATATCAAAGAGTAGCCACACGCCGCTCTATATGCGGCGTATTATCGACAAGTTCGACTTTCCCGTCCCGACTTCACTATTCTTCTTCTGGTCACCGTGCAAAACTTCCGAAACTTCGGACAATCACGAGGAGATCAGTATACGGAACACACGATGTGTTAAATCTCTTGCCCCGAAAGGGAGTTAGGAATGGTGATTTTTGAGCGACGATTTTTGTTGATTTTTTTCTCACCTATGTACACCGCGACCGAAGAAAATGACGGCGCGAAAGGTTCCGTGTTTGCGCTTAATGGCCCGACCGGTTAGAGAAAACGATTTCGCGCACGCCACCGTTAACTGATATCGATGTTGGCTATCGTGTTTCATGTTATAGCTGAAAAACGCCGCGGCAAACGTGTTGAGGGAGACGTGGCTAATTTACAAGCACACTCGTCTGGTGAAACGTGTCAATCCTGGTCGTGTTCGAACGCACCAACGGAAATTCCTATTGGCTATTTACGCGTAAGTCTTGCACCGATTCCGCCTGGCTGACATTATCCGAACAACGGGGTGGTACCGGAACGACTTTCATCGACGGAAACGTCCTCCGCAACCTAAGAGTCACACGACACGGTACAGCCTGCACAGATGACGTCACGTACACCTGTAGAATATACATGCGAAACGTATGCACGCCCATTTTGCCGGTTAGAGAGAGCTTATACCGGGTCGACTCTCGTTCCTCCGCTCGCCAACAGACGGAAGTCGTCCGACCACCCTGTACTGCGATGACTCGGTTTGACCAAACAAACTACGTCATACCGCTGTAGTACGATACATGCGCCAGCCGGCACGTACTGTATATAAACTGTATATACTGGCATGCAACGCACCGGTTCTTTTTAATTATGTACGTTACCGTCGATGTGCGACCTGTTCCAGACTGAGAAAAGTGAAAATGGATCAGCGAAAGCTAATGGACAATGCCAATACGATAACGGACATGGCCAAGGTAAGGCGTGCAAAACATTACATCACGTTCATCGATCAATTCCGGGTAGCTATGTCCGCCGGCAGCGCGGACGCGTCCAATGCCAATGCGCGGCCCTGCACGCCTCCGTCTTTGTACACAGCTGATCACCCCATTCCCTGAACCATCCATTCCGTTCGCATGGTTACGCGAATACCACTTCGCCGCTATCAATCAGCGTTTCGCATCCACGCCTCGGAGACGTCTCTATCGGGGCTGCCCTCTACTTTTTTCGGCTTTGCTGGGTAAAGTGGATGATCGGGATGAAGGGATTTTAAGATTTTGATAGGCTGACTAATTTTTGTGGCCTTGTAGGGGGTATCCGATGGTAGGGTTAGTAAAGGTGAACTTTGTCAGATTTCGGGAAAATTATGCAAATAGTTGTCTTGGTCTTTGAGAGAAAGGGTAATGATAACTGGAAATATGTTTGATTTGTACGGTGGTATGCTATTTTTGAGATTGATCAGCTCAGATTAAGATGCAATACCGCTGCCATAAAACTGGACGATTAACGTTTCGAAAAGTAGTTATGAGTTATCAGATTTTACAAATCATGTGAACGCTATTGTATCCCAATATCCTGCCCAAACACTATTCTATTCTCAACGTCAGTTGTCACTCCTTTTCCAAAACAGCATCTACCGCAAACTCTTCAAAAACCATACAATCATCAATTCCAAAATCTTGCATCTACCTTACCATTCTCTCCTACTCTTCCACCGGTCATCAATACCCTACCCTACCCTCCCAGCCAGCAATCTACTACCAAAACTCGTCGACCAAATTAATCGGCCTAACTTCGCCCCCACCTTCTTCCAGACCCAGAACACGGTGTACGAGATCGTCTCGGACATGAGCACGCGGCAGGACGCACTGGAGGAGCGGCTGGTGAGCCTGGAGGACCGAATGGTCGGCCTCGAGGAGAAGCTGACATCGTTGCAGGGCCAGCTGGAGCTGTTGCCCGAGGAGCTGACGCGGTGTCTGGCGCAGCACGCGGAGCGAATGGAGCAGCGTCGCAACTTCCTTCACCCGGACACGGCTGTGGCGATGGCCGCGTCATCGATGACGTCATCCTCCGCCGGCGGCGGTGGCGGCGGCAGCGGCGGCGTGGCCGGCTGCGGCGGCCCGACGCTCGGCATCAACATATCCGGCGCGAACGCGATCGCGAGCCACCATCCGCTGGCCAGTCTGACCAATTCGCCGCTTCTGCCCCACTCGAGGAGCGTGCCCAGCGCGCCCAGCGCGATGTCCCTTCACCCATGGCCGGTCAGTCCGGTCCTCCCGCCGGTGTCCAGCAGGACGCCGCACCTGGTGCCGGAGACCGGCAGGCATCACCTCGGCCACGCGACGCCGACGACGACGGCCACCGGCGGCGGCGGCGGCGGCGGCGGCGGCGGCTCGCAGTCGGTCACCAGGCTGACCTCGCAGCCCGGCATGGGCGGACTCGGCAACAGCCAGGGCTCCGACACGTCCGCGCACAGCTGAGTCTCGTCCCTGCAGCCGCAGCACTCGTACTAAGGGCTTTCGTCGTACCGACCGGACGACGGGGGAGGATCAAGTGTCCGGCTCGCCGTCCGGGGCCCGATGGGTCCTCATTGCCGCACGGAACTACCGGGGCTCCGTTTCTTCGGGACGACAGGCGTAGACGCTGGCTGAGAGTTCTGGGATGTACTGAGATTTACTGGGATGTACTGAGATGTACTGAGAAGTACTGGGATGTACTGGGATGTACCTGGATGTACCTGGAAGTACTGAGAGCTCGGCGGAGGCTTTAGGAGATTGCGAGAATTCAACCCTTTCGTTAGGATCATTGGTGGACTCTGATAGTTGACAGTAGAACTACCGATGGTTTATGTACATATTTTTATTTCATTTGTCGCCGGGGATGGAAACGTGCGAGGGGGAGGATTGTTTAGGTGCTAAATGAGATTTTAAGACAAATGTGAGAGGCTATTGACTAAGGTGGTTCTAGTGTTAATGATGTTATTCTCGGTTGAGCTACCGTATGACACGGTAGGATCGATATCCGACAGCGAAAGGGTGAATTAATCGGTTTCTAAAAACTAAAGTAAATTGATAAGATGGAAAGCGATCGATTTAGCCTCACAAATTACAAACCGATTGCCAGTTCGACCTCGTTACAGGCCTAACTCGTAAGCCAGCGTACGGAAAAGCGTCGGAATATGCACGTTCGTTTCCTAACTTGCCTGAGATCCGGGCGCGAAGGTCCTGCTCCTGCGGATTTTTGTGTCGGCGCGACGCTCGGAAGTCGTAATGATAAAATGACGAGACTCTACAAAGTTTGCAAAATTAATAACGGGTCAGCGTCACTGTACGCTGGACGACTTCGCTAAAGAAAAAGTAATAATAGATTGTTCGACCGTCTCGCTCGCGTGTGCATTTTCGATGCAAAGATTTTGAACCGGATCCGTCAATGTCAATAAGACATTTCGTGCGCCTACTTTCAATGTCCGAAGACTCTTCCGAACAGATCTCTGAAGAGATTTCCGTACTTCGGAAATTATCGAAGTACGGAAATCTCTTCGGGACGAAAAGCGAGCGCGAGCCAAGCTAGAACATTACCGACCGAGACTCTACCGTCGCCCACGCAATATTCGATTCTTTACGACCACGTTCGGGCCCTTCCGAGCGTCGCACAGGCCTCGCATAAGAGTCGACACTTGGCCGTTATCGACCTCGCGCCCGCCTCTCGCCAAAATAATCTCGGATCACAAATCGATAAACGCGGGATCGTGTTCAGCGAATCATAGAGAAAAAAAAGAACGACGACGAGCGTCCGAAACGGCCGACGCCAGATAAGTCCCCGAGATTCGCCGCCGAGGAGGACGGCGAGCGTCCCGTCGCAAGCCGTCTGATCGCTCGTAAAAAAAAAAAAGAAGCAGACTCCTCCTTCGCCGATCAAGGACGAGAACCAAGAGACCGTCGACTCGATCGACGAACGAGGCGTCCTCAACCCTCGACGGTCGCCGTCAAACGTCGACTCGCAGGCCGAGGAATTCGTTCGCTCGCGAGCTCACACTTTCTATGCGTTCGCGATCGGAACGGAAAAACGAAAAAAAGCAGAGAAAAAAGGTACCGGAAGCTCGCCGAGCGTCCTCGACGACGAAGAGGGTGACGGTCGTCGGCCCAGAGGGCCGTCGTCGGTAAAAAACGGGTCCAATCCTTTTCCCGATTGAATATTCGTTAAGCGCTTAGATGAAAAATAATAAAAAAAAAAAAATGACGAAGAGAGAGAATAAAGAGTTAAATACTGAAGCCGCGGACACGCGTAGCCTACGCACACGCGTACGAATAGGGGTACGTGCGCAGAGCGTGAGCGTACGCTCGATGCACGCGTGCATTGCGCGTGCGTGCGTGCGCATAAACATACGCGCGAGGATGCGTGCGGTGAAGATTGCCAATCGATCCCGATTTTCCGAGATGGGCTGAACGTGCTTGGCCGCCGGACGAAATATAGGCGGCCGGATAATACCGTGAGAATTGTCGAAGGAAACAGGACAGGTAGAGGGGGCCGAGCGTAGACGAGAGGAAGGTATTAACGATGAAGAAAGAAATTGAGCGAAAATCTTCCGGTACGTGCGGTCTCTTCCACTTCGCTGCGTGCTGCCCACCTGCCCAACTTGCGTGCCTGAATAACGTTTTTCTTACATAATTAAATATATATTCGACACACGAACCTCTCCACCCCCTTAATCTCTGAATACCTCGTGAGAGCGCGGACAAAAAAAAAGCAGGCACAACGTGTAATATTGTACAAGAGGAAGAACGTGTGTGGAGAACGTCTCTCTCTCTCTTTCTCTCTCTCTCTCTCACTCTATATTTCTCTATTTCTTTCCCTGTCTCTACTTCTATCTCTATCTATCTACTTAATCTGTCTGAACTTTCCAACTCGCTAACTGTCCATCTGACTCTGACATTGTCCCTATACCCTCCTTACGCCCCTCTCTCCATTGCTCTCCTCCTCGGTCTAGTTTTCTGTCCACTCGGCTCTATGACTTTGTTCCCGCCTTTCTTTCCCTCTCTCCTTCCCGTCGCGATCGAACTCGGTGGCTCTCGAGGCTTCGAAACTATTAGGCGCGCGACGGCTAGATTTCTTTCGAGTCGAAGTTTAGGATTTAGTTGCGTAGTCTGCGATCCCACCGGACGCAAGAGACCGAGTAAGTTACTTTTAATAAGAGTCGCAATGCTTCGAAGAGATGATCGCGAGCGCGAGTTGCCTCGTCTTAACGAAAATTGTGGAGTTAAGATTATTAGTCGAGAGCGTAAGTTACTTCTAATCGAAGTTTAGAACATTCCTAGACCGATCTAACCGATCTAATCGATCTAACCGATTCGTAGGTCTCTCGGACAGTGATTCCTTAGCGTTGCAGAGGTCGATAATTTTCCCACGTACGTTCTATTTATCCTGATTAGGAAATCCCGAGAGCCACCGGGTTCCCTCGCGAGGAACGATGATACGAGACACAGTGAACAAAAAAAGAAATGTTACTAGGGAGAACGCAAAGTGATCTTATCCGCTTTAACGTCCGTAGGTTTACATTTAGGGTATTGATTATTATTATTATATCGTTAGTACGTATACATAAATGAAGACGAGGAAGGCGAAGAAGACGAAGAGGAATGAAGTCGCGAAGGGAGGTGAGCATGTTAAAGGTGGCGCAACTGGTACAAAGGAAGCGAACAAAAAACAAAAGGGGGAGAGAACGGACAATGGGAGTTTTCACGGGCCGGGGAGGATTTTTTATAGATTCAAAGAGAAACACATAAGACAAGCGGACTACGACGTTCGAAATAATTTGAGCGTGTCAACGGCTGTTGGCGTTGGTGTCTTAAATGAAATTTCGAGGAAACCGGAGGGGCGCAATGGGAGAAGTTTGAACGGGCGATCGAACAAAAGGGATGAAACGAAGGGGGGAGCCCCGGTGCGAAAATGAATGAACAGTAATTATTTGCCCACGACTTTCTTCGTTACGTTCGCGACATGGGCCCGCAGCTCGAATTCTGCAAATGTATCGATATGTTCGTTCGTTCGGAATTCATCCACGATGCTCGGAAAATTTCGAGGCACGAATTTTGAGTGAGCGAATCGAGCTTTGTCGAGTGACTTTTTCTTGCCGAGCGGTCTTGCGTGCTGTTGAATTTCTGTCTATCATGACTTTCTTTTTTTTTATGCTTTCAAACGTAATTCTCCTTAGACGTTCTTTGAAAATAATAAATATGTTTCCGTTCTGGAACGTTACAGTAGAAATAATAGTAGCTATATGAAGAAAAAAACGGTATTGGTCATGGCAACTGATAAAGTCAGGAAGCGAAACAGCTTTTTCTTTAAATTCAGTCCGTTCGATTGGAATTTCATTGAAGAAAGGACTCGAAGGACGAAATTCCTTCTTCCTTCGCCCGCGAAGCCGCTCGGTCGTTCGTTTCCGTTAAAAAAGAGGAAAACGTTGGGACCTGGTTCGTCTTGTCCGTGAATTGTTTCATTTCGAAAAAAAGCGTAGTTTCGCGGCTGTTTCGGAACGCGAAACGGGACCAAAAAAGACACAATTGTCACACAATTCTCTTAACTCTCTGTCTGTCACCCCCTCCTCCTCCTCCTCCTCCTCCTCCTCCTCCTCTCATTCCGTCAAGTATTTCGAGAATTTTGACAGGATGCTTCTCTCATCCCTCCGTTCTCTCTTAAACTTACTCTACCGACGTTTGACTTTCCATAATACGAATTCCTTCTTCCTTTCTCTCTGTCTATTACTGTCTCTCTCTCTCTCTCTCTGTCTTTCTCTGTCTCCGTTTCTCTTCAATCTCTCACCTTGTCTCTCTATTTCGCGACTCAACGCACCACTGGACACGACAACTCCACGATATTTTTATATAGATTTCTTAAAAGTGCATTATAGTGCCAGGAAGACCACGCCAAGTAAGACAAAAAAAAAGTAACAGTCTCAATATTGGAACATTTAGACGATAGACACCGATTCTATTATAAATAATTGTATAAAATAACGAGGATATCGATAGATTAAAAAGAAAGGAGGGAGGAAAGAAAGGACGATGGTCACCGAAATTCGATGCGGCGCATGATCATGATGGACAAAAGTTTGACGACTCTCTCGCGGAGCGCAAGTATTGAAAATGGCGCGAATTACACGAAAATCTTCGACGAGCCGAGAATTCGGAGCTCTCGTGGCGTTCTATCGTTTTCCCCAACCTTCGCTCCTTCGAAACAATGGCCGCGCAGACGCTATTAAACCGTTTATTTTGAAAATGGTATAAGTCCCTTAAATAAAAAAATTGAATATCACATATAAACCGTGTACACCACGTTAATCATAAATTATATGATACCTCATTTTTTTTTAAATATGGACTTACACCTCTTTCAAAATGAACCGTTTATCTTGATGTGGTGTAAGTCCATTTAATAATAAAATTAAATATCACATAAATAAACCGTTTACATCACATTAATCATAAATTATATATCTCATTTTTTTAAATATGGACTTACACCAGTTTCAAAGTAAATGATCCAATTGTTAATAACGAAATAACAGGCCAGTTCCGTCAACATCTGCCAGATGTCGAATTGACATCCCAACTCTCAAGCTCACGTTGCACCGAATTTCTGCCAAATCCAAAGTATCTTTACTACCGACGAGGCCAGAAATAGTCCGCCGTCTGCGTCCGAACTGCAGTAGATCGTCTCGCAGGCTTACCAACGTTAGACCGTCTCTAGATACTCATTATAGCGAAAGTTGCGTACGAGAACGGTAAGAGTAGCGTCGCTTCTTAGCGTTAAAGAATTTTCGAATTTTGCACCCGCTGGAGGTAATCTGGGAAAGTGCGAGAAAGGAATGGAAATAGATAATGAGAGTCCTCGAGCATCGAGCTGCTCATTCTCTCTCGCCAACTTTCCAGCACTGCGTACAGATTGACGGGCGACGAGCGTCGAACGATTTCAATCCGAACGAATGGGAAGGGTTTAGGTGCGAGTTTTAGGATTCTTTCGGCGTCAGGTTTGTCGAGGACTGTTTCGGCCGCGGCCGGGTCGAGACGAGAACTATTCATATGAGCGAAAGTACGGGCTTAACCCCTTAACGTACGACTTCTTTGAAATAAACCGGCCAAAAGAAATCAATTTTCTTTTTCTGTAAAATATACACTTTAGAACATTGTCTTGGCACAGACATAGAAAAAATACAAAATTAATCGAAATTTTTATTTTCATTTTAACAGCATCAAATACAATGCCGCTCGAATATACTCGAGCGTGCACGTTAACGGGTTAAGCTTTCGAGACAGGCGCGATGAAGTCGTTACTGTCAGTCGTGAGAATGCGTCGAAGCAAGTGAAGGAGGGAAAAAGCAAACGATTGGACGGAAGATCGGTCGCCGACGAAACGTGGGACAGTGGGGAACGGAAAGCAGAAAACAATGGAAACAGTCGACTAAGTCGCTTACCATGAAAACGACATAAATCCCTATTTTCTTTGCCATTTAAATCGTCCTCATGTTGAATCAGGCAGATATTCATTAACTATTAATTTATTGCGAGGCAGAAACATGAAATATGAAGCCCATATAAAATTTGTATCGCTAATTAAAATTTCGAGAGATAAAACGAAATCTTATCTATTCGGCGAGACTAGTTGATTTCAGGATTTTTGTTTTGGCATGGACTCGTAGTCCCTGATTAAACTGACTCTTTCGGAACAGTGAATTATGTCGCTTTCAAGATAAACGAAAATCGATCGACGAATAAGCGAGATCGAGTCTCTCCCATCTTCGCGCGGACAAAGGTAGCTGAAAGCGTACGATTCGAATGCACATTGCGCGCGCGAACGCGAACGGAAAACGCACGAGAACACTTTATCCCCCGTCTGTACCTTCCTCGTCGCGCAACGAAGCGAATCGTCCCCGAAGTTAGGCCGGATTTTCGTCGGGGCGAAATACGGAACGTGAATTTTACGAAAAAAATTTGTATATCGTGGACGACGAAAATTTCTTTCCCGGAGATAGAACGATGATCGTCGCGGTCGGTTCGAGCTGCGTTTAGAGAGGTTGAAAAAAAAAGTGCGAGAAGCGTGGAACAAAAAGCGGCGCTGATGAGCTCGGAGGCGATTTAAGGCGAATTGTGGCGCGAACGTTTGAGAGTTTCCAAAAAGAAGGAGAGTGGATATACAAGGAACACGAGAAAGGTGGGAGGCGATTGTAGCGGCGAGAGAAACCGCGTCTCGAGCGATTTATACGAGCATTAACGGTTATTACTACTCTATTAATCATTTACTATCGTTGTTATTATTATTACGATCATTATCGACACGACGACGAGAGAAGTGAGGGCGGCGTAAAAGTTCGACGCGAAAGAAAAAAGAAAAGAGGGTAAAGGGGCGGTTTTAAAAGCTCTCGGGCCGAACGGAGAAACACTTTATTAAGGATCTTTACCGGAGATTATTGAAGAGAGAGATGATAAAAAAAAACAGGGGGCGAAACTTTAGCCCGGCACGTCGCCAATCTTAACTGTTACGTGAAATGACCAAAAATTAACTAAGTAAAATATATTACCGACTAATCTTATAGGGCCGCGAAGGCGAAGGGTGTCTAATTAGCGACCACGAATGTTAAGGGGAGACGAGGATCCTTTTTTAAACGACACCATACCTTAACATTTTACCTTTGTACCTCTCTATCCATTTATATTATATATCGAGAGCATCGATTCTACGTCCTTCTCTTACTCTATCCGATACTGTTTTTCCCCCAAAAAAAACTCTTCACTTCGCTTCTTCCATCGATTTTGCACCATTTGCGAGAGGCACGTCGCGTCGCGTGAAAATTTTTCTCAGAAATTGTCACGGTTACCCTCCCCCCCCCCCCCCCACCCCCAGTTGTTGCGTAATTTTTTCGCGGGCCGTTCTCGAATGTGTTCTCCGGTCTCGTTCGATTATTCTACTTATTCTCGCGGAGAACTTTCCCGACAATTCCTCGCAATTCATCCGCGTACAATCCCGTGCATCCGTCATCGATTAAATTAATAATGTAACGAGCGGGACACACACGGTTCAGTTCCGCGAACGCGATTGGCCGCGGAAGCGTGCGCGCACGCAGAGACAAGTTTGATACGACGGTCGGTAACAAATATTCTCATTGGCATTGAGATCGTCCCGCGAGTAATAAACAATTTACGTTGGCCGATTCGGAAGTTTTGTTTCACCGTTACAAGAGTGGATTGTAAACTCCGCTGTTCGGTTCCTGAGAACGAAAGAAGTTTACGTCTTTCGCATAAGAAGATTTTACGCGTTAGTTTGGTTCCTGAACATGTCCATGGCGAATATATAAATTTTTGTAGCAATTTCGGATATTTTTCTTACTTGCCGGACGATCGCGATGCATCATGTGGACCGTTTATTTTGACAATAGTATAAGTCCATTAAAGAAAAAATTAAATATCACAAAAACCGTTCACACCTCGTTAATCATAAATTATATGATATTATAATTTTTTTTTTGAATATGGACTTACGTGACTTTCAAAATAAACGGTTCATGTACGAAAAGGCGAGCACCCCACCACTCTCCACCCCCCCCACTCTCTTTCCATTTGTTAAATACTACACCCCCCCCCTCCAAACTCATTTCCGTCAAGATGCACGTAACGAATATGCCACTTTTGCGCAATAATATTTACGGGTCCTCGAGACGGCCACTCAAACCCTTTACTCTAACCCTTTACTCTACTCACTTGTAATGCGAATTCTAGAGAGAAGAAAACTAACTTTCCCTTCCCGTTTTAAAGAACGAAAACAGAGGAAAAAAAATAATGATGACGAAAAAGGGAAGAAGAGGAGACGAGCTAGAAAAAGAAAAGCCGGAGTCTGCCCAGGACGATAGGCGTACACCACTTCTTCTCGACTCAAAAAAGCTACATTAATTAACGTTGTATAAAGGCAGTACGAAATAAAGTTTAAAAAAAGTAAATAAAAAAGCAGCAAGCTAGTCCCTACTAATTTAATAAGGACAAAAAAATGGATTTAGAACGAGGCACAAATTAGACTTATTACGATACTATGATAAAATATATATATATATACATACATTGCGAGGTACTCGTGTTAAAACATAAAGGATAACTGAATAAAACAAAGCATAAGAAAACGTAAGGATAACGCATTTATAACGAAACGAAAGAAACACGACTTAACAGGTTTAACAGGTTTAACTGACTTAACAGATTTAACGGGTATAATAAGGAAGAACGACCGTGCGAAGGCGTGAAAGCTAAAAATAGAATGAAGGTTGGGGGGGGGGGGGGCAAAGGTAGACAGCGATCAAAAAGGTAACAAGGACATTGACAGCAGGCCGGCGTGGATATTCGCGAAAAGTTCGTCGGAGCAGTTTGCGCGAATAAAAAATGAAACTTATCTATCTCGTAGGGGATAATAAACGATTATTAACAAAAAAAAACAAAGTTGAAATGAAGGTTTTGATACTACGAAGCACCGCGCGGACGAGAAACGAGAAAATGGTGGAAATCGTTAAGACGAAAAAAAAAGTTAATAATAACACGTAAGAAGCAAACCAAAAAAAAAACAGAAAGAAAAGACATAAGACTTTTATTACGAAATTTATCGAATATTTTTTTAGAACTCCGCTAAACTCTGTCGTACGGTGTGAAGAGTCGAGGCCTCTCTCCGTCGATTTATCCGCGGCAAAAATCGAGAGGGTGGCGCCGTGGGGGGTGGGTGAGGGTGAGGGGGTTGACGCGAGGCGAACGAATTAAGGGGGTTGAACGAAGTGGGGCTGGCGGCGGATCGGACGTGGGGTGGGGAGGGCGAGGGTTGAGAGGTGGAATTACGGGGGTTGGCGGCCGAGGGAGGGATAGTGCTCCTGTCGTTTCAAAACGAACAGCGAGTAGGCACCTCTCCTCCCCCGCTTTCGACGGCAAACAAAAACAAAGAAGAAAACGGTCGCGTCGAGCATAGACAGGAACGAAAAAAAAAGAAGAAGAGAGAGAGTCGGGGTGGAAAAAAAAGAGTGGCGCCCGGGCGGAGGCGAAATTTCGTTATTTGGCGGGAGAAAACATTTTGCGACGCGGTGGAACGCACGAAGGAGTCGAACGTAGGGGGGGGTTGATGCCAGGGGTGAAAAGCGTTTTAATCGAAGCTTTCAGCGTGCAAACGACGAAACGCTCTCGCAGATGTCTCCAGCGCCAATGGAATCCTTCCTTTCCCCGAGGCGACGGATTCGCAGACTTTTTTTTTTTCGAAAAAAAGAGAGGAACGCTCGCGGAATTTATGGGCTTTTGTTCTGGGGAAAAAAAACCTGTCGGCGGTGGGAGGGGGTGGTTTCGTCGACGACGTTCGCCGTGCTTACATTTCGGGGGCTTTAGACCACTAACCTTTTTGATAGGGACAAAATTCGTTAGGCAACTGTTCGTTAGGTAAGGAGTCGATTCGTTTTCGAGCCGCGTAAACGATATTTTTCATAGCGCACCAGTGTTTGTTAGATGAGAGTTTCCGGCGATTCGTTTCATGAGAATATAATCAGTTCGCGTAGAAGCGCATTCGCTCGAAGGGTGAACCGTGCGTGGAGGTCGGAGGCTATGGAGGACGAAGGATGAGAAAAGGACGACGAGGTGGGCAAGAATATGAAAGATGGACGCCGAAGGAGCATAGGGAGAGTAGAATATCTTTCGAAATATCGACCTGACGCGTTCCAAGCTCATGTAATCGAGCGCATGCACGGCGCGTAAGACGTAATTTAATAATATAAAGAAGGTATGCGTTCGGTGTGAATGAGATATGCGAAAGTTAGAGAATTATTGAACGAAAAGGCGTAAAATGGAAAAAAGCCTGGCGAGGATTGACACATGTACAGTCGATGAGAGCACACACACACACACACAGACGTACAGACAGGGAAAAACTGGGGGAGGAAAGAGCGGAGCTTTGTTATGGATGTAAGAAACGGTTCGCAGCCCTTGGAAGCGAGAGAAGGGTCAGGTCGGACCTACTCCGGAGATTTACAGAATCGAAGTAACATAGCTAATTATTATCTATGATTATTACTATTAATTACTACGACTTAGTCGCTAGCGAGAAAGGACTTTAAAGAATTTGTTACCTCACACTTGTTTCATAACGAACAAAGCAAAGAGAAGAAGAAGAAGAACTCGACTGTAACCATAAGCTCGTTAAATACAGTGATTCTGTTTGTATAGCAATGGCCTTCTTTTCCGTGACTCTTTTCACTCTCTTTTTAATTAGGGTATGTAATTGACGACCGCCGGGGGCCGGGCTCGTCGGCTTCCTCGGAATTTCGGCCAGCCCCGCCTCTCGCGTCCGTTCCTCAATTGCGTGTTATCACTTTTGCCGGTCGGTCTAACGGGCGAAAGGAGTTCTCCTTTCGACTACTTTCACCAAAAAAAAAAAAAAAAGGGTGCAACTCCGCTCGCCACCGAATTGCTCTTATCGCAGATCCTTTTTTCCTCATGGTCGGCAGCTCGAAAGAATACGGGACGCTTCGTTCTCAGCGATCGACAGAGACTTCATTCATCGATCATCTCGACGACGTCGATCGTTTCGAACGTCGATCTATAACTCAATTTATCATTTGCAAAAAAAAAGGTATCGATTTACTGAAAACCGTAAACGAGAAACGTACATAGCAGACAGTGTCGCGTTAATTCCGCTCGTGTAATTATCGCAGGTCGGCCATTGTAATTAAAGGACGAAAGTTAGGGGATACTAGATTTTAATGGCGCCAGATTACTGCGATCGTTTGGCTGATTATACAAGCGTCGAATTACCGCGTCGGCTCGTGTGATTAAAATCAGTGTTCGGTTCGGCACCTATCCACTCCTTTTCGGCAGTGATTGACGATGGTCACTGGCCAGCCGGGACAAATTTTAGCGGTCTCACGTTTTTACGCAGTTCTCCTTTGTTCTCATCGAACATTCTAACTGACGAAAACTGTCGTTCGAAGTTTGAATGAAGTCTCGCACCGTCGAGTCTGAACGGGGCGGAGGATGTTAACGATGAATTCTTACGAAAGGAATCTAATCGCAGCCGATAGCGACTCAACGGCATTAGCTCGGAAAACAAAGGGGAGGAGAAGTAGGCGGAAAAATTGGAAAAATGACAGGTTTATGGGAAAGATCGGATATGAGACGCTATCAGTTGCCATTTACTATTTAATCTAATGAAACAATTCCCACGCAACGAATCTTGAAAGTAGTCAATATCTAATCAATTCCGAGGATACCGTAGCGGTAGAGGATAATAAGGGCAACAAAGACGCATGTACACGGTGAATAAGAAAAAAAAAAAAAATGCCAATAACGTTAAATTTGTAAGCGAGACACGCTGCTCGAGATGATAAGAGAATCTTCCATTTAGATCGAGTGTCATTCGGAGGTGAGACTTGTCGGTTGTAAAACAAAAAAAGAAGATAGAAGGGTGAGACGACATTTTACCGAAACATACAACAACCTTGGGAGCGATTTATGCGTGAGGTGTATATGTATATATATTATATACGTATTATTATTATATATCCACGTATATATTATAATATAGTATTATACCTGTATTATATAATATTATATATTATAATATATATCGAAGATTAGCGATTGAGAAATGTAGCACATATTTTTAAAGAAAAGAAAAAACATACAGAGGATAAAAAAAAGAAGAAGAGTGACTTTCAGTGGAGGACGCGGGGCGTTTTAATCGTATGGCACTAAGAGACCGATTTATCTACAATCCTGTTTTTAGTCCTTAGGCGAAAAAAGAGTATCAGCGAGCACCGGTCGATTAAAGAAATCAGTTGTATAAAAACAAAAAAAAAAAACGTGTATCTTGAACGCGCTGCTAATCAATCTTCAAAACCTTACGAGAGGGAATGAGTATATTAACCCGATAATGTCTTATGAACCAAACGCATTTCCATGCCGAGAGAAAGAAAAATAAATTTGCAAGTCGGAAAATCGCTGTCTCCTTTCTTTCACTCCCAATCTTCTCCTGGCCATTGGCGACGATCGTCGTCGCAGAAAAGACGTAGGCTTGTGTTTGCGATCAGAATTTATTTCCATCCTCTTTACGTTCCAGCACACTCCGCCATTTTCCCATCTCTTCAGCGTTAAGACATCGATAGAATTCCGTCGACAAGCATAAATATACATGGTTCGTTCAAAATCGATAATTGTTCATATAGTTTCATTACTCACGTACACTCACATCCATATCGGTTAACGGTTAACAACGGTACCATCGTTCGACTCGAGCGGATTCCGAATTCACTTTTATTTACAAAATGTCGACGCACCGCCGTCAGCGTCGGTAAATTCAGCTCGGAAACGAACTGCTATAAAAAAGGAAGGAGGAAAAGAAAATCTCGTTTGAACACGGGGCGAGAGTTAGGTGATAACCTGGTGGACTTTAATCCGGCGTAATGTTCTCCGTTTGCGGCATCGGCGGCACGCTCTTGTTCAAGGACGAGTCGTTCTTGTCGGCCGTCGGGGCGCCCTTCCGCGCAGGATTACCACGGGAATCGGCAGTCTTCGACCAGGAGCAGCTTCTACCGCTCGGACTCTTAGGCATCGACCAGGAGCTGCTCCTCGATCTCTTCTTGGGCGACGTAGTTCTGGACCTGGCTCTCGTAATTTTCACTCTGGAAGCAGACCTCGCGCTTCTCTTCCTTCTGTACCTGCCGCGCGATCCGCTCCTGGACTTGGACCTGCCCCGGGACCTGGTTCTCGACCTAGACTTCCTTCGAGACCTCGATCTCCTAGACCTCGCCGACCTGGACTTGGATCTGGATCCTGATCGAGAACGACTCTTCGACCTCCTGCGTCTTCGCGAACGAGATCTGCTCTTGCTCCTTCTTCTGCTCCTAGAACGTCCTTTCGATCGTGATCTCGACCTTGACCTCGATTTCGTCCTCGACCTCGAGCGGGACCTGGTGCAAGACCGCTTTCGACTGCGCGACCTCGAGCTCCTGTCGTAGTCGCTCTCAAACTCGTGATAGTCCTGGCCAACCAGGTGTGCGAAGTACTTGTAGTACTGCTCGTTGTACAGGTGAGGATTGAAGGTGCGCAATGCCTGCGTGTTGTTGGCCCCACGCCAGGAGAATCCTCGGCCGCGACCGCGTGGAAATCTTGGTCCGGGTCTCGGCAATCCTCTCGCCAGGGAAGGATACAACATTGGAAGGGCTGCCTCGTAATACCAGGATTGCGGGAACCTTGGATACACGGCTGGATACGGAAGAGTGGCCTCGCTCTGCGCAGATCCTGCATTTCCAGTGCACACCAGGATAAATCTCATGAAATTATGTATGGCTGGATATTGTAAAAATTCAATTTTCTTGATACATTTGGGATTTGCGGTGGAATTATGTATGGGGTGTGTAATGTATCATAGTGGAGGATGTATGAGATGACTGCGGGAAAATGGCTGTATTATGTGAAATTGCTGATGGTAGCAAAGGTGGGCGTATAAGGGATAAAACTGGAACATTTTTCAATTTAATAAATAAAGTATTGCAAAGTGTCTGTTGGTCTTACCTATTGATGATGATGGATGGACGATTGTCTTCGTCAGTACGCTCTTTATTTTCTTCTTGTTTACCTCGCTGTCTGTATCGTCCGTCTCAGTACCGGATGGCGAACCCTTCTCTTTCTTCCGTTTCTTCTAGAAGAATGCAGGGTTATTAAAGTCGCACAATTTTTATGATGTAAAATTGACGGTACAGAAAGTGATTTATGAACCTTTTTCTTCTTCTCCTTTTTAAGTTTCTTCTTCTTCAATTTCTTATCTTTTTTATCTTTCTTATTACTATCGGATTCCTGCTTTTCAGCAGTCTCATTAGTCTTATCAGTTTTTTTCTCGTCCTTTTTTACTTCCGGCTTTTGCACTTGATCCAACTTAATCTCCTTGTTTTCAACCTTCATCTGTGGGCATTAAAAATGGCTTGAATTTACTCTCACCGCTCAGTTAAACTAGAAAGCATTAAAGCTTTCATTCAAGTGTCGAACCTTTATTCTATCGAATAACTCGTCCAACAATCTAATACTCTCAAGCTGCCTCTGTGCCTTTATTAGTTTCTGTTCTTCACGAGCTATCTTCATAGAGACCTTGTCTTCTTCCTGTTTGCGAAACATGGTCAGAGCTTTCCTTTTTCGTTTCTCCTCCCTTCGTAGTCGTCTAGTTGCCTTCGCTGTCGAATCAGCCTCTTCTTTTTTCCTATCATGTAAATAACAAGAATGATCCAACGTTCCAGCCACACACAATACGATCCAAATCTTAATCTACAAACTTTTGTTCAACCCGCCGTTTTGCTTCAGCCTCTTCTTTCCTACGAATTTTTTCCGCTGCCAGATTATCTTGAGCTATCACTCGTTTTCTTTCAAAATCTCTATGAGCTACGGCATTATCGCTCATATGTTTTGTTTTGTCGAAGTCGACCTGTACAAAACGCGTCAGTTAACAAAAAGGAACATAACTCGTCACGCGTCGTACAGTAATTTTAAGATCAACACCTTTACAACAGCTGTAAGACAATTCTGACCATCTTTCTTCAGGAGTTTCATTCCTCGCAAAGCGTCCATAGCCCTAACAAAGTCCATATATTCCTCATACTGTATGAAGACATCAAAAAATATACCATCTTCATAGCTGAACTTGTTAATATTTGTGCCAAGTCTCATTCTGGGCCTATATGGATCGGCTGCTGGCACGTCTACTCTCCGTAAAGGTCCCCACTTCTTGAAGATCTTCATGATGAGCGATTCACTAGGTACAGTGGATCCATCCTCCGTAAACCATTTGACTGGCAATCCAGTAATGTGGATAGTATCTGGCCTTTCACCAGGTTTCAATTCATTCATATGTTTGGCATCTCGGAAATATGAATCCCAACTATGCCGTGTTGGGAAGTCATCCTTCGCCTCTGCGGCTCGAACCTTCAATACATTTGGAAATCCAGCCAGATTGAGGCGCTGTGAGTCCAGTCTGGCTAGTACCCTCTGAAGACGGCATCTGTCGCGAAGGTCGCCTTCCAATCTGATAAACTCCAGCGTGCTCTTGGCAACTTTTAGAGACGCAAATTCGTCTGGCAGTATTAGGGTACGTATCTTCTCCATTACCTCCCATGTTGATATTGTTTTTCCTGTTTATATCGCAGTTAATTTTCTGTAAAGACCCTCCTATACTAAAAAGATTATAAATGTTGTACATAGCCGCAGTTACAATGAGCAATGTCCCCATTGAGCGCGAACTCAAAAATGCGTGCGTTAAGAGTAACTCAGTGTGCAACAAAGTCAATACAGTCGTACTCTTTAAACTGCAGAAATATTTGTCCGTCATATTGAAATTATATTTGTATCCAGGTACGTTTTACAAGAATTACAACATACATCAGTAAAATGTTCTTACAAAAAGTAGAATCAATTAGCATTTCAAGAAAGTAAGCCAGTGATGGGACAGATGCAAGTCTGAGGTATACATTATTAGCACAGGTTTCACACAGCGGTTCTAGTCACAGTCCCATCGCCAGTTCAAGCAGTCTAACATAATAGTGTCAGCGAATCCTTGGCCATTTTACCTGGAGTCTTCAGTTGGGGAAGATTAACGGACACATTAACTTTTGCTAGTGGTTTTAAATAAAGCGAACGCGGTGTGTACAACGGCACGATGTCGCTCAGATCCCTACAGCTCCGAAAACGGTTAACAACCTCACTACTGGCATTTTCACCTACCTTGTTATCGCAGTTATTCATAATTTAATCTAACGGACCTACCGTTACAATATACAACGCATACTACCAAGCAATCGTTCTAACTGAATAGATTATCTAAACTCGAAATTCTCTACCCGTGTCTCTTACGATAATAATCAATGATAGAGAGATGAAAAGTGTTCAGTAGAGAGGTTGTATTCCCCGTCGAAGAAGTATCCTCGATGAAAAATCCTCTGTATTAGGAGCCCCACTGGGTTATTCCTCTTGTCACTTCATTACCGTTTCCCACGAAGTCCGAAACTATCACTTTACGACGAAACTACGAATCCTTCTACTTCTAACTTTGCCCATTACTGTTGGGCGAGCACACACTTCGTTAGTCTCCGTCAAAATAATAATGGCGACCGCAATGCGCAAGTCTCAACTGCGCACAAAGACAATTTTTTATTTTTAAGGGGATGGTAGGTCTGAAAATAGATCCGATAAACACTACGTGTTTGAAGTTCATTCTTCTGTACATTTTTTATAAAGTTGATGAAATCGCAATTAACAGAGTACAGCAGTAACAAAACGTCTTTCATTTGATGCCGATTTTGTGTTTAAAGAATCAGTTTTGTCCATTAAAGAACACTACCCAGGGCTAACAACGGTAAAAATTGAAACGACCATCATTGCTGCCACCGTTAGTATACTGAAATATTTGCGTTAAAATACATATTGTTTTACATCGTCAATTTAAATAATCTAGTAAATAAAGTAGCAAATAAAATAGGTTTGCAAATATTATAACCAAAATTTAAAATATAACCAGAAAACAAACATTATTTCTAAACTATTTCTAAGTTGACAATTTGACAGTTGAAAGTTACACATGTATGGTTCACTGTGATTGGCTGTGGTACTTCAAGTGCTCTAATTGGCTGAAGTTGTTTTCAAGTGAAGTGAAGTGAAGTAGTGACAAAGTGATACAGGCAAAGGTGAGCTCTCGCATTTTAGACAGTTTATTTAAAAAATATTTGTTAATTTGTAATTAATTTTGTCAAATTGTTGTGAACTAAATGGAGGAGATTCTAATGAACGGCGCTGCTTCATCGAATATTGTAAATTAGTGAATATATCTAACTTTGTTTCCAGACACATTCGGCAGCTTAAGAAATCAACGATCGTTATGGATTCAATCGTCAATCTTCACAGGTTTACACCATTTTCGGTAAGTGTGAACCTACAAAACAATTCTATTCGACGCATGAGTCAAATTTGTACGCGATTAGCGATAAACATTAGACTCATCTAAAATATTTTACCCAAAATTCGCAATTATTATACTTGTCATTACACATTGTTGGGTACAGTACGAATAAATGCTTCTGCGCAACTCGAACAATTCAAATGTGGCGCTATTAAACTTCTACATACTTTAAAAATATTAGCCATTACTGGTGACATTCAAATGTTATTCTTTGATGCAATACAACACCATCTGCATCATATGCATCATTGCCCGTTTCTCAGAAATGATAAAAACGCACCTATTCAAAAATGTGTCCAACACCCCTTCCATCAATGTACATACATACCCAAAATTTCTCACCCTACCAAGAATCTGTTGCATCTGCAGCAGGTCAGCGGTCATTAGAAGAGGTAGTGCGACCTACCAACGAAATTCAACCAGGCGCCACCAGTCTTTTCCAGAACACAACTGTCCAGTGAACAATGAGGCTCCACTTCTATCTCAACTTTTTCCCAATGTTCGACTCCGAATTCTGCCCGTACGGCGGCAGTTGCTCCGAAAGTGAAAGAGGATGAGTAAGGTTGGGTGTGTATCTTATTTCCTACGCGTCCTGGCCAATTTCTAACGCCCGTAAATGCTCACCGACCGCGACCATCCACGAGAAGCTTGCCCTTCGAACATGTTTCGCCGGCAGGAAAGCACCTGGAATATCGTCAATCCCGTGAGCCAAAGTTCGTCGCTCGTCTGAGATCAGCGTCCGTTGTTTACGCCCGGGATTGCGAGGGTGCCGATCCGTTGCTGGCGGTTGTTTCACGACGAGGAGCTCAAAAAAGGACGAGGTCAAGATGTCCCTCAGCGCAAGTGCGGAGAACTTAACCACGGAAGGGCAAGTGAGTATCAAAGTGCTTGCGGTAATGCACAATTAGCGGAATTTTACTAATGACTCATACCGTTTCCATTTGTCACTTCTGTATCTTGAGATTGCTGTGTCTCGTTCGTTTTCCAATTTTTCCTACTGTGTGATTGTTGTTTTATTTGTTGTCTTCTATCTCAATGAGATTTATGACCTTTCCTTGTCGTGTGTGCTTTGGTGTGGTGTGACTGACGAAGAGGAAGAGGATATATTTTAATCACAATATTTGATTTTTCTTTTTATAGTGACTTGTGTTATGCTCTATATTTTCTGCTGAATATCTTTTACTGCAAATGAATATTTTGACATTTGCCATTTTTATTTGATTCTGTAGATTTGATATTTTACTCTTACAAATTATGTTATGTATCATTTTTTATTATTTCAATCTCATATACATGTATCATTTATGGTCTTGCACAATGTTTATGAATTGAATTTTCTATTGCAACCCATTTTAAATATCTACAGATTCTTAAACTTTTGGGCTGATTTTTCTTGTACTAATATTTTTTCCTTGTTTATTATCAGAACAGTGAAAGGTGGAACATGTGCTTGGAACTAGCGTTGGAGGGTGAGCGCTTATGCAAGGCAGGTGACTGCAAGTCAGGTGTGGCCTTCTTTCAAGCAGCAATCCAGGCAGGCACAGATGACTTACGAATACTTAGTGCAATCTACAGCCAATTGGGCAACGCTTACTTCTACTTGGGTGACTATGTCAAGGCAATGCAATATCACAAACTTGACTTGACCCTCGCAAGGAACATGGGGGACAAGCTGGGCGAGGCAAAGTCCAGTGGAAATCTGGGAAATACTCTGAAAGTAATGGGCAAATTTGATGAGGCCATGATATGTTGCAAGAGGCATTTGGAGATCTCTAGGGAGATTGGCGATAAAGTAGGCATTCTTTACGTTAACCGAATATTTATCAGCACATTAGATTGTTTCACGGATTCTGTACCTCTTTAATTTAGTTAAGTGAGGGACGAGCGCTATACAACCTAGGCAACGTATACCACGCAAAAGGGAAACAGGCTGGACGAGTTGGGCATCATGATCCGGGAGAATTGTCCGAAGACGTTCGGCAATGTCTACAGCAAGCTGTACATTATTACGAGTAAGAATCTTAACAATTTCAACAATAGGGGAATCGAGAGTACGGATGAAGAGATGCTGATCTGATCGTACCGTTTACAGAGAAAACTTAGAACTTATGCGAGAGTTGGAGGACTCGGCGGCCCAAGGCAGAGCGTGCGGAAATCTTGGCAATACGTTCTATCTACTGGGCGACTTCCAGCAGGCCATTTATTACCACAATGAGAGATTAAAGATTGCCCGCGAGTTCGGCGACAAGGCCGCTGAGAGAAGGGCCAACAGCAACTTGGGCAACTCCCACATTTTTCTGGCAGAGTTCGAAAAGGCCGCTCAACATTACAAGTAGGTTTATTAACATCACATTTATTGCGCAAATGTTAACATGAGAGAGACAGCAATTCTTTGACCGAACGAGAAAGTTAGTAACAAAATTATTAACGTAACAGGCGAACTTTGGTTCTCGCTCAAGAATTGAGCGACAGAGAGGTGGAAGCACAGGCTTGCTATTCCCTGGGGAACACTTACACGTTACTGAGAGATTATCCGGCCGCCATTGAATACCATTTGTGGCATCTGGACATTGCGCAACAGCTGAAGGACAGAGTCGGCGAAGGCCGAGCGTGCTGGTCGTTGGGAAACGCGTACGCTGCGATGGGAAATCATGAGAAAGCCCTTCATTACGCGAATTTGCATTTGAATATCTCGAAGGAGTTGGAGGACCCTGTCGGCCAGGCCACCGCACAAATGAACGTGGATGATCTACAAAAGATTTTGGGGCTGGAGAAAGGTCAGCAGGAGAGCAATAAGGAGAATCAGGTCAACAAGCTGCAGGCCAATCCGGTATCTGCTGTCAATGTCTCGTCGCCAGGTAGATACAGACTGAGGCGACAAAGCATGGACAATTTGGATCTCATTAAGGTTTGCATTGTTCGTCAAGAACGAAGGAAGTTTGTCGTAGAGAACAAATATGGAATTTAAAACGTTTCCTTAGCTTACACCTGACGGGAAACAGAAGGAACACATTGATCCGTTGGGAAGCAAGACCGGAAGTATTTCTTCAGACTCGTCACAGAAGGAGGAGGACAACTTCTTTGACCTCCTGTCGCGATTCCAATCAGGGAGAATGGACGATCAACGTTGCGCACTTCATACCACCACGACTACGAAGATAAGAACAATCACACCGGAGAAGGACAAGTACGTTGTACGACATTTGAAAGCTTGAATTATATTTTACCACTTTACGACGAAAAATGTTTACCAACTACAGGGATGGAGAGGATTTGTTAGAACTAATAGCAGGGATGCAGAGCAAACGGATGGACGAGCAACGGGTTACTCTGCCGTACTTACCAGGACTGAACACGAACAAAAATCAAACTATCGGCAGGACGTCACCGCAGTCTATCCAAGATGCCGACGATTCATTTATCGAGATGCTTGTGAGGTGTCAGGTCTGCAAAATCCAACTTAATGTTTCAAAACTTGTTTGCCAATGTTCTGTTGCGACAATGAGAATGTGGCTTGTACCTTGTCCCGTATATTGATTTGTCTAACGACTGGCCGACAATATGTTTAACAGAGTTCTCGTCTGGAGGATCAGCGTAGTCCTCTACCAGCGGCCTCATCTCTTCAGGATGCCGAGGAGGAGCGTAACCAAAGGTCAAACGGCAAGACTCAGTCGGGAGCGACGGTTCCCGAAGAAGATCTCTTCGCTTTAATTCAGAGGCTTCAAGTCGGGCGTATGGAGGACCAGCGAGCCTCAGGTCCCGCAAAGACTTATTAAAACGGTACTCAAGCATCAGGGATTTACTTAACGACTACTCATCGCGAATCGCAGGGAGTCCTTGATAAACTTCGTCATCGGCTCGCTCTAGGACTCCTCCGAGACTCAGGGGGTTGTAAGAGCTTCAGTTTCGCCTACTCTCTTCCCTAACCTCATTTCTCCATTCCATTCCAGACTCGACGAGGCATTCCTCCGATTACTTTGTAAAACTTTGAATGTCCAGATTAGCTTCCGATGCCGATCGCGCTCGCTTCGGCAAGTTTCTTATTCGCAGGATCGGAACTGGACGCCTCAATACCGTCCACAGGTATTCGACTTTTCATTTCGTCATATCGGGTAATATGTATATATGCAATAACTCTGCATAATCGTGAGCAAATCGCCCCCACCCTGAAACCCTTCCCCCCTCTCTCTCCCACGCCCCGAAACCAGATTTTCAATTACGTTTACGGATTGCTTATAGGAGCGTGTTACGTGGTGCCAATTTGTGTACAGACGAACTTAATTTATTAGCGTGCGTAGGCAGTCTTAAAGGGATGCACGATCTTCTCTGCACTCTTTTTTTTTTTGTCGCCGATACCGCGTTCGCTTTTCCTTGGCAGAGACAAAAATACACACACACGTTTAAGGGTGGTACGCGTTTTAGAGGATGTACGTTCAGATCGCCGTACTGGAAATATGGGAGACGTCACAGAACACTGCCAGTTTCGTGAGTATCACATAGTTTGAGCAACGTAGATCTGAATTCAAGGGAGGACATTGTCATTCGTCGATCTTCATTTCTGATCCGCTCGATCGGATTATTACCTGCGTGGCATATCGTCTTACTCACTTCACAACCATGAGCAAGACCTTCTTTTATCCTTCGTGACTATACACAATCGCTACCCTAGTAGTGAGTCCTCGCGAGGTACATGTATAGTAGCTGCCGTGCCAAAAAAAGGAGAAAGAACAAGATAAATTAATCGTTAACTAATCGCGGATGCATATTACGCGCGGAACGGTATAATCTCGTATTGCTCAGAGTCTGTTACGTGTACAGTGTTTTCTTCCTGTGTAAATTAAATGTTATGGCGGAGGAGGTGAGCATTCGGGAGCGAAAGTTAGCGCGGATGCGATTTGGCAAGCGTTGAAATTCGGAATAATCAAAATGGCCGTAGTGATAAATCTTGTAGAAAGTGTTGACGTTGTTTTTTCGAAAAATTATATATTGTACGTCGGTGCCTCGGACGCACACCGACGTGTAACGCTCGCACACGGACGTCGTGTCCATCTGCACAATTTATCCTCGACGCGAAACCTCGAGTCGAACGCGTTCCTCGACAGACTGGATCAATGGCTCTAAAAATGAATGACACACCTTCGTCGCTTTACTACTTTCGGCTATGGTGGTCTAGTGTGACGGATTTTATAAACGACGACGGGGCCGCGACGGTGATGTACCTTACTTTTTCGTAGTGACGAATATACAGAACCGCGATTTGCGCTTAGCTAACGCGATCGCGGACATTCCGACCTTTTTTAGGACGATCCTTTTGTGATTCCACTTACGGGAACGGTGCGGAGCTTGCACGTTTTTCTATAGTTTGTTCCGTACGTTTCTCACCGATCGACTCCACCGAGTAATCGTTTTTCCAGTGTTCATTTACCTTCTAGGAATAATACGCAAACTGACACGTCCAAACGGCATAAAGTAATTACTTTTACTTAACGTAAAGTACCGACTGGTTTTTCAAACTTCCCGGCACCAGGCCTTACATACTTTTTGCGCCTAATATATATATTTATAGTTTAACTGTGTCCCTACTGAAGCGAGGATTAAATGAATCGAGTGTAGCCTAACGATTCAGTGGGTAGAATATATGCACACGGTAAGAGAGAATAAAAGAAAAAAAACCGTAAGCGTCGTTCTTAACAAATGCATGATAATAATAATGAAAATGATAACTTTAATGAGCCCCCCCCAAAATAAGCAGGGTATCCGAAAACGGCTGTCGGCGTTCGAGAGTACAATTCTATATGACAAACTTGAATTGAAAATATAGATACAGCCTGTCTCTATTCTCAATTTTTTTTCTCACTCGCACAGAATAATCCTCTCGGGCGCGGCTATCCGCTTTTCGGATACCCTGTACATATATAGTAATAATAACAATAATAATAATAACAATAATAATAATATTAATAGACTGTTATCTCTCTATTGTTGGATATAAAAAAAAGAGGATCTTAATTCGGATGCTGTGACTGTGAAGATGTTGCGACACAACGATCCAGACGCGTTACGAATGAATGTTATCCCTATTCACAGGGTGTCGACAAATATAAAGGATGATGGCGATATTGTTCGGCGGCTGTCGTTTTAAATAAATAGTATAGGATAGGCAGAAACGGATGTGAAGAGATCGGCAGGAAGAGCGAGAGAATTTATAACGCCTGTATACTCGTCGTAGAACCTTATTAATATTAACCCCCCCTCTACTACGTTATTTTTTGCCGATTCTTAAAATATCGTTTGCCTGTTTACACGATACTCTCTCATTTAATTGCAGTGGTCAACGCTGGTAGATAGTAGGTACCGATGAAACGAAAGAAGGGTGTTTATAATTTTTCTTTTTCTTCTATTATCTTTTTTCTTTTCTTTCTTTCTTTTTTTTTTTTAATTAACTAATCTCAGTTCCATGACGAACAATCTAGACGTTTAGAAGCACATTCCATTGTCTTCGTATAACTGACGTTATGTATGACAGAGGTTCAATAAAAGTATACTATTTTCAGAGATCATCGAAAATCCTCCCCTAGCTCGTAAGATTTAGAAGTAAGGAGTCTCGTGCGAAATGTCGACGAAGTCGAAGAGGATTCAGGAATCGGATGCCGAGCAGTATCAAGTTGAGTCGGGGTTAATACCGTGGGTAGAATGGTCCGATGCCGAAGTGAATAACGAGAAATGGGCAGCGCCAAAGAGTATTTGCAATTATTAATTCGAATTTAGTTATGATTACGGTCTGTTGCCTGTGATTCTGCGCAGATGGTCCGGACGGATTATTTTTGGACGCGCAACCTGTTGCGATGCCACCTTCCATAGAAGTGAATCAGTGGATAAGAGCGCGGAACGTGAAGAATTTAGGAGTACGGCCTACCTATTTAGGATTACAGTCATACATACATACAGGATTTAGGATGACAGTTATTTTTCAAAAATTGTTTTTAGGGACCATTGACCGTTTTTACGCCAGATTCGGATTATCCTGATTTAATTTCGAACAATAGGCATATAATGCACAGTGAAGTACGTATGACAGAGTGATACAGATACATGTTTCAGTAAAAAGTTTTGAGGCATAGAAATTCTGAAATTGACTAAATGAAGTAAAGTTATTTCAATCTGGCGTGCATTCAATTTTCAGTTTGTAAGGTGGTACATTTCGTCGTTGATAAATATTCATTACTGCGGACGTAACGGATTAGAGATCAGCGGCGAAACGCCGAATTTCGTTTGGAACTGTCGCCATCAAAGGTGGCACGGATGGTTACATATTTATTCCATGAACAAATGTGGAAAAGACGCGGTGCATAAACCAGTTATAAATCCCAACGGTATTCACTTACGCGTTGTAACGTAACTCAAGATCCGTATTAAGTTATTCTACGTTTGTAAATTGAAATAGGAAAATACGTGGTACGTTTACATTTTATGGGTTGTTGGAGAAGAGTCGTGGTCGACGATATGATACCAGTCGATCGTACTGGGAAACCGCTTCTACCGCGTACCGCATTCAATTTTGAATTATGGCCTATGCTGCTGGCTAAAGCATTGTTGAAGCTGGCTTCCTTAACGTGGTCGCAACGATCGGAACTGGTCGACTTTTATCCTGTTGGAAATTTAACCGGTTTGAGCGAGAACTAGAAGCGTTATTCTTGATAAATGATTAAAGTCCGTTTTTAGGGTGGGTTTGTTTGAGATTAAACGTCACTGACTTGTCTGCTGAAGAGAAGTGGGACTTTCTAATTAAATATGCTGAACACTTCGAGTGGCCCGCAGCTGAGGAAGATAAGGAAGCAGTAGGTAAATGGCACAACATTTAAACTGAACTAACATTTTATATGTATAATATATGCAGAACAACCCGTTGAACCCGTAAATCACGGAAGCAAGACTCCCCGCGGCTCCGGCAAGAAAAGGAAGAAGAAGAAAGACAGTGTGCATAAGATAGAAGTTTTAGAAAAACCGCAACCTACAATGTTATTTGTCAGCTTAGAAGATTTGAGAGAAGCGACGCCAGACTTGGTTCCAGGCTTAACTCCGTGCTGGAACCATTTTATTCATGTCATTCAGTTCCGTGATGTTCCCTTGGACCCTAAAGATGTAAGGCTTTTACTTTTTCAAGACCATAGAATCAAAGTTCCAAGTTCCATATTGATCCTTTCATGCTATTGCTCTCTGCGTCCACATAATCCTTTATATAATTGCATAATATTAGATGAAGCCTCCCTTGGCCAGATGGAAGTTGTATCGTTGGATCTGTTGGGCAATCAAGCATAATCTCATTGACCCCGCCGATTATTTCATCCCAATCCGATGTCTAAAAGTTGTCAGTGCATTGAAAGAGTGTAGAGATAGCATAGCGTATGCCTGGAACGAAGTTGACTTCGAAGAGGTGGACAAAAAAAAGGCTCCATTGGAAAAAGCGACCAAGACTGCCAAAGACCTCGAATCACCCAAGTCAGCGAAAAAATCGCCAAGGCCCAAGGAGGAACCCTTAACGGACATCAGTTTCTGGGCAGACTTCAATAAAATGCATATGTACATTAGAGAAGTTTATCTCTTCTACAAATTGGAGTACTTTATCTATAACATGCGAATATGCGATGTAGTCTCGAAACGGAGAATGACCGAAGAATCGAAACATCGTTCGAGCTCGAAAGAATCCAGGAAGGAGAGTAAAAAAAGTGCAACCTCGAAGGCGGAATCCGAAAAGGAGCCTACCGAATTTCAACAATTTTATGCGTGGCCAGAAAAAATGAAAATCTCCAGAAACGAACCCTTGTACCTGTTCTGTGATTCGTTGGAAAGCAAATCGTTTCTCATTAATTTTTCAACTGTGGCCATGGGAGGATGCGAACCTTTGAAGAAGGATGAAGGGAATACTGAAAATTTACGTGGATTTCAAGCTGGGAGAAAGAATTACTTGATCATAGAAGAGCACAACTGGTTTCGGAAACCGTCCACTGCCTTAATTTCCATCTTCACGGCTGGCACAAAAACAATCGTGCAAGAAATAGGACCAGGACGACACCTTTGGCGTCTTTACTGTAACAGAGAAGTAAATTGTTGCACGACGATCTCGTCGGACGACGTTTTCCATGTTGGAGACCGCCAAAAAATGCATAAGCTAATGTTAGTAGAATCTGAAAGAGTCGACAATATGTCGAAGAACATTAATAATTGTTTGATTAACGCTTTGAATTCGTTTGGCCACGATAATTATCTGGAAACTTTGAAGGCTTTCTACAAGAGCTACATGCCGAAGTTACAGGCTGCTACGAAGAACGAACACATGCGCTTTTTGAAGGAAATCCATAATTATTTTATGGAGGAGTTACTCGTATTGATAAAGAAATATATAATAGGCGATGAGTTTGACCAGGTTCTACGAAGTTTGAGAGTATTCTTCGTAAATCCTAACATTGGCTGTGACAAGCTGGCTGCGATTTCATTGATTCTGAAGAATCTTGAAGTAATGAACACCTCCTCTCAAAAAATGAGTTTCAGTAAAGATGACCTAGATGCGGACGAGGACAATTCATTTTATTATTACAATCAGGCAGCTACGATAGTTCAGTCATTCTTTAGGATGGTTCTCATCAAACGATACAAACAATTTCATGATCCTTCACATGCTCAGCACAAAGTGATCCAAGAGACCTTGCAGTCGATCGTGAGTCTATTTAAGGACAACGAGCCAGAATTATTATCTTCGTTCTTGTTACGTAACTTGATCACGCGGCACGAGAAACTGAAACAATTCTATCCTTGCTCACGTGACTTTCAACACGTATTGCAAATTCAAGAATGCAAAGGCCTTCTGGTAAACATAAAGCCGGATCAATGGCTGCCGATCGTGAGGCTGATCGTGAATCCGAACGAATCGGAAGTGGTCACTGCCGCAATTTATCTCTTCATTGACTTAATACGCTACACATTGCGCGTTTTCGACAACGAGAATGGGCGCGAAATGTTTCGACTTATAAACAACGTTGCCCCAGTCACTTACAAGCACGTAAAGACCGGTTACACCATATTCGGCTATGGCTGGAGTGAAAACTTGCGACTCAAGGATTTGGAATGGAAAATGCACATAGTCACCGTGAAAGGTGAACCAAAATTTCATCTACTCGATTCGACGGTTCTGTCAAATAAGACTCAAATACCGAATCTGATAATTGAGGAATTGTCGAATACGTACATACCGAACGCTTATAATTTCATTGCCAAGTGGATTCTTCGAATAACGACCACCAGCGTTCTGTCCTTCAGATTAAAGGTCTCCTACAATTTGGCGCAAACGAGATTAAGAATTTTGAATGGCAGGGGCCACGTTCTGTCGGAAGTCGAGGGTGGCTCAGTGATAATCCTACCGTTAGTCTGCTTAGAATACGAAGAAGATCAGAAAGTCGTGCAAAGGAGTACCCTTAAGAAGAAGAGTATGGAGGTAAAAAACGCAGATGTCGACAAAGATGGCGAACAGGAGAGTATTAACGCGGCTGAAGGAAAGTCAGAGTTGAGGAACACCTATTTCCTCGAGGCTTCCGTTTTAAACGATTCTTGGCCTTTAACGGAATCTGAATGGACAGTAGTTGCCGAGGCGAAAGGCAGAGAGTCGAAAGATACGGTAAAAACGAGAATGTCGTCTTTTTCCCGTCACAAACTTTCCAGGGGTGAGATACAAAAGATAAGGAAGGCCTCGAAGCATTCTATGGACAGTATACAGACGTGGCAGTCGCCATATTGGATTTTGCAGGCAGTTACCGATAGCGGAAACACTATAGAGGTAATCAATCTGCAATTTATCAATGCAAGCAATTTATCAGCGAAAAGAAACTATAAATTAGCGGTCGTTTCCGTCCGTTGGCTGAGCGAGGACTGAGACTGCGGATGTTCAGGATTTTGTCGGGAGTTCACGTTTGTCAGAGTGCATACCTTTTTAGATCCGCCAGGACAGGAGTCGGGAGAAGGAAATAGCGTTGCTGAAGGAATCCTGGTGGAAGGATGACCCCGATCGACCCCAGCGCGGCAAGGAGTTGAGAGAAGCCTTCCTGGACGATCATGCACTCGTCATCACGGCTTCCTTATTGGCCGAACCGCGCGTTTCAATGACCTCGCAAGGATATCCTGTCATAAAGTCCGACCAGGACGTCGCCTCGGTCGGTTCCTGGTTCCCGCTGGTGCAGCCGGTCGAGGTTCGCACCTTGAAGCCGCCGAAGTCGTACAGAAGTTATCTGCCGTCCTTGGACCTGTCCATCTACGTCAAGAAGGACGAGGAGGAGGAAGAGACCTGGGTGAAACGGGACTGCGACGAGGAAATGCTGAGAAACAGACGACTGATCAACATAATCGACGCGAAGGAGGCTCACGAATCCTTCATCCAAGAAAAGATCGACATGCTCGACAACCAAAGAAGAAAATACGGCAAACTATTAGGCAGCTATCTGGAGAACTGCAGGAACAGACGAGCCAGAATGGACGAAGCGTACGAGCCCAGAAGATTCTGCCTGGAGACTGCCAAGTCCGAGAGAGTCTCTGTCAAGGATCAGCCTGTCAAAAAATCCAAGAAGAAGAAGAAGAAGCAATCTGCCACGGCTGCGAAGAACTAAGCGCATCGAAAAAATCAGCTGAAGCTCATCAGGTCCCGTTGCTTAGTCGACAGAGACGAATAGTCATTCTCAATCTAATCATTTTGCATAAGAGTCAAGTATAATTAGTCGAAGTGAAATAAATCGCTGATGTAATCATCGATTGCGATCGTCCACGTTCTCCGTTCGCACGCAAAACGTGCCGATCGATAGACTCCTCCGGCCGCTTTAACCGAACCGTTGGCAAACTTTTCATCGTCATTATCGCGCTCCCTGCCTCCGGTCAAGGCCGCGGCCACTTTTTTCGCCCAAGATCCGCGGAGTCATATCGCGAAATTGCCCCATCCTCCTCCTCGCGCTCACCTTCCGATGCCGGCATCAACCGACTCTCGTCGCGGAGAGGGATCGAAAAAAGGTCGGCGAGGAAACCGTGACGATCGTTCCCCGCCGATTTTTCACCCGGGACCAGTCCACCGTCGTCTGGCGAGATTATTAGAAAACTACGAGGTGGACGCGGGGCAAGAAACTGTGCGCCCCAACAAGGGTCTAACTCGAGGTACAGTGCGTGTAGGAAATCGCGCCTACCGCCACGTCAACCTTATATCTCCGATCTCTATCCTACCAACGTCAGAAAAACCGTCTCAGAAAGGTATCGTTAACATGCGTCTAATTACAGTTTTCGAACATGGCCCAAAAAGAGGCTTACAGACCGTCTTAGAAAGCTAGGCTGATAAACGAAAAATCGTAATAAAATGGAACAAATCGGAGTCAGGACAGGCTGGACGAAGGACCTATCGGGCAAACTGTCCCCAGGACTATTTGTCTTGCCGCTCTGGCAAATATCCATTACTCCCCCGTGGGGAGTATTAGTTGGAAAATGTCGGGCTCGCGGACGGCGGGGCATTAAATTCCGCGAAACGTCGGGAACCGGCGTACGCGAGGCAAATTGCACGGTGCTAAATCATCTACTAGACGTTACTGTACTTATCAGCGTGCCCCGTGTGCGTTGATTACAGGTGGAGAACTAGGTACGTACGTGCGCCTCGTCGACTACACTATTCGCGTACGAGCGTAAACGTATTTTGTCATTGTATGCGACCTCAAGTGTATACGCCAGTGTGTGTGTGTATGTGTGCGCGTGTCTGTATGAGTGTGCGTGAGGACGTCATGGTTGGACAGCCGACCGGTAATCAGTGCCGATCGTGTTTGTTAGCCGATCGAGTCTGTCGCACGGCGAATTACGATCACGGTGGCATCGGCATAACACACACGGCCGCTTTCGCAATCACCGTGAAATTGTTTAATTCCCGCGACGAGCGCAGCATGCACCTACCAGCGCCCGGCTGCCTTCGGATTCCGCGTCCGTAGATGGCCACGGGTCAAGGAGAGTTCCGATTACTTCGAGACGCTCGATCAATCATCCATCGGAACTTCATCTCGATGGGGACTCATCGTCGACGATGTGATTTTCTATTATTAACAGCGCAACTACCATCTCTGCTGACACTCCGTGACATAAGACAGCGTAAGCTTGGAAGAAACAAGTATTTCTTCATGTTGGGTACAACTTTTGAAACATCGAACGTTGAATGAGGAATCGGGAGGAATAGGTTGGACTGATTCGATGAATGTAGGTTGAACCTTGTTGATGAGGAATTTATTTGTTCTGTGCGTAAGCTTGGAAGAAGCAAGTAATTCTTCATCTTGGCTACAATTTTTAAAACATTGAACGTTGAATATTGGGGCTGGCGTTATTTTAGGATCACTCTATAAGAGACAACAAATTAAATTAGAAATTTTCGTTTCGGCCTGGATCTACTGGCGGACTCATCAGTGGGGCTATGCCAGTAGATCCTGCCCCAGACAATATTTATGTTTAATTAAAGAAGGGTCACAAAAATTAAACTTATGTTTCATCTATTGAACGTTGAATGAGGAATTGGGAGGAATAGTTTTGACTGCTTCGATGAATGTAGACCTGAACCTTGTTGATGAAGAATTCATTTGTGTTGTTTGTGCGTAGACGTGGGGATGTGCGAGTAGGTGGGCATAAGAGTGAGGAGGATGATGGATCGGAGAATGATTCTGATCCGAAAACTGGAGGAACAGAGTGGCTCGTCGCTCGAGGTTGAGACCTCTGGCTGAAAGGCAATATCTGCCGCCATCCGACACCGTTCGCAGGACCCCCCAGGAGTCCCTTACTTTCCTCGCTTTGCGTACGTTTGACGCTCGGGGAAGGAAGTCGAGCCTTCTATCGCGGGACGGAAGGCTGGAACAACGGGAGTGCCTCCGCTTTGCATGCCTCGTTTGCCCCGAGGAATTCGTCTAACAAAAGTCAAATTAAGCCCTCGGGCATCGACGATGCTACCTTCTGCTTCTGTTTCCTCCCAGCTTGACCGTCGACTATCGAACTTGGACGACCTGTCCTTTCAACTTGGCACTTACGGACGAGATAAGAACAAGCGGAGTACGATTAAAGCTACAATCGATTAGATCACATTTTACTATTTTGACAGTAATCCTCTTTGATGACTAAAATGCTATTTTGATAATAACTTTCATAGTAAATTACTATTTGTATAGTAATGAAGTGAATAAGTTCGTATCAACAGAACAACTACTTACTATTTTGATAGCAGTCTACTTTGATGACTAAATATTATTTTGATAACTTTGATAGTAAATTACTATTTTAACAGTAATGAAGTGAATAAGTTTGCACCAACAGAACAACTACTTACTATTTTGATAATAATCTTGATAGTAAATTACTGTTTTAACGATAATGAACTGAACAAGTTCGCACCAATAGAACTGTCAAGACGCTGGTGCGTCCATAATTTCGATAAGATTATCATTCAACGTACCGTTTCGCATACCAACACGTTATCTAAAAGACCTCCACTTCACAATCCGTTACTCATTCACATTTCTTCTTCCAGCCGTGAGTTTACGTCGCAAAGGTATGCGATACCATTGAGAACAGCTCGTACATCCACGATCCGACGAACGTAATCGAAGATCAATCAGACTGCCTAGCCTGGCCGGCGGGCAGATTGGAATTTGACGCGGCGCAAATGCGAGCGGGGTCCCATACCTGGCGGATCCTTAGGAAGGACTCGGCCCCCGCTCGGGGTCAGGACATCGTAGCCGGGCATCACTTGGGGCATCACTTGGGGCATCACTTGGGGCCCGTGAGGGCTTTCCCGCGGGAATGTCGGCGGAGGAGGGCATCGGGCGCGAGACTTTACGAGGGCATTTATCGGGCATCTGCCGCTCGGTGGCATACCGAAGCCAGTTGCGCTCCAAGATACGCCTTACGCGTCCCCATTTAACTGTATCGCTCCCTGTATCTTTCTCTCTCCGCGTCTCTCGCCAACCACTCCCACGCATGGCGGACAGAAGCTCGTTCACACAACGGAGGCGAAGCTCTCTTTACGCTTGGTGCGCATACGCGGCTCGATACGTTGCCGTTATTATTATTATTATTACCAGAATTATTATTATCGTCGTCATTATTATCGGAGCCGTCGACGTCATCGTTATTATCATTTGTGCTCACTTGTGATCGTCAGTTTCCCACCCGCATCAGGAGAGGTCGGACGACGATGATGAAGAAGAAGACGTAATCCGCCAGCGAGGGCTACTAAATGCGGCTCGCCGGACTCACAATGGGGGATTACGTAATGCGGATGAAAAAAGGCGCGAGCGATTAAGGGGACGCGTGGAATTTCTCGGATACGCTGGAAAATGAGAGAGGAAGGCGCGTTACTGTTGCGGTATTCTCGATGCGGGATGAGTATGCTTGATCCACTGACTTCGATCGCGTACTCTCATTCCCGGTCTGCTTCGTTGCAGGGTCTTGTTAATTGCGATGAGGAATTAGGATCGTTTCGGATAATGCTTTTGGTTGGTACGTATTTCGTTTGCAGTATTTTGGAGGGTTCGATGTTGTTTCATTGTTTTGTCAGGGGTGCCACAAATCTTGGTATTATATACTACTTTCAACATACTAACTTTAATATGTTATAACTAATTCTCTCTGAAACGAATTATTTAAAGTCAATGTCTTTCCGTTAAAATTCATTGAAATTTAGCAGTTAAAAGTACAACACTGACCGAATACGCCGAAAACTTATTACTTCACATTACATACTACATTGAGAATATTTTCTACGTAAAGATTAATACATAAAAATTCTTATTATAATACATAAAGATTATTTTCTACATAAAGAAATTTATAAGTGCAGATGCAAGTCGCTTTGTTACAAACTTTCTTATTCATATTTTTCTACGATGTAACGAAAGATTCTTGCATCTATATTTGCTCGACGTTTCCTTCCACGTTTCCATAGAATGCAATATCTTTGTACGGGAGATGCCTGACACGTCCCCCCCCCCCCTGTTTTTGAGAAAAAAAAGCAGTGATATACGTACGACGTGCCCCATTTACGAATGCCCTAACCGTTCCGCTCCAGTTCCATCCGTCAGCCCAGAACCTGAAGGGTCAATGTCATCCGAATTTCTCAATCGGACCCACCTCGCAATCGCTCGATAACAGAATCTGTCTTCGCTTCTCTGTCGCGCGTGTGTTACGCACGCACGTAGCACTCGGCTTCCGTAAAGGAGTGCGAGCCGTCTCGGTGGAAGTCGGCGTTTAATCTTGCCCGAGGAACAGAAAGACCGAAGCGCGTACTAATTAACCTGTCGAAGAAGGATGCGACTAATGAACTCATCTCGAATGGATCGAGGCAATTAACTGGCGATCGGGAAGCGAAACGTGAGCTTCCCGATCGTGGCAACGCGCGGTCGTCATTCTCGAAACAGGCTTCTCTGAGCGTGCGAGGGGAATACCAGTCCCATTAAAAGAAACGGTAACGTTTGTACGACAGCGGTAGCAGGCCTATCGCTGTTTAATTAATTCGAGTGCAGCCAGATTATCGGGATTCGCCACCGGAGCGAAAGTAAGGAATTCGCATAATCTCCGGGACTCAATGAAGCTGCTCGTCGGCATTTAAGTGAATCGACTGCATTCTGCCGGGATAAGAGCGCGAGGAGCCGGATGAGAGCACGAAAACGTTGGGGATCGAGCAAAGTTCTCGTTAGTCTTAGAATCAAAGTCGTCGAAAGGATATTGTTCGACAAATTTCGGTATGGAATGCACTTCTTTTTTCACAGATTTTTCGCGAGAACTATGAGTTTAGCTTTAAGAGACATATGGACCGTTTACTTTTAGGTTTTGCACGGTTTTGGATGCCTTCGTCATCAATGCGTTTACTTTGAAAGTGTTGTCAGTACATATTAAAAAAAAATGATACATCACATATATAAAACGTTTACACCACGTTAATCGTAAATTACATATCTCATTTTTTTTAATAATACGTTTTTTATAAATAAAATAGCGTTTTATTAAATAAAACGTATACACCACGTTAATTATAAATTTCATGACATTTTTTTTAAATATGGACTTACACCATTTTCAAAATAAACGGTCCACACGTATTTAATACTATTATCGATACACAATGCAGACGCACTAACGACAGCATCCAAAGCCACGCAAAACCTGCAAAAGCAAAGGAACCAAGACCTTCCACAAAGGACCAAGGAAACGAACGAAGAGCCTACGATTACTCCATCCAAGCAAATGACACATACCCGAGTTTACAAATACTCCACCCTGCCGCCGCACAATGCACACGCACGTCCCGTACACGTGTTGACTCGTACGCAATACACTTCGGCCCTCGCCGCTGCACGTACACACTGATTCGTAATACACGCCCACGTGCGCCAGTGTGTGCATACGTGCGGAGCCGTTGACAGGCTCTAGTGGAAGAAGGGGTGGGACGTCGTTTGAGGCGAAGGAGAGAAGAAGGAGAGAAGAAGGAGCAAGAGAGCGTAGAAGCGAAAGAGGGAAGGAACGTGGGAGGAAGAGGGCGTGCGAGAAAGAGAGAGGGAGGGAGAGAAAGCGAGAGAGAGAGAGAGATGCTGAGGAGAGACTCCCCAGATGAGCCCTCTCTCGGAGGAGAGGAGTCTCTCTCCGTCTTCAATCGGCCGCTCCAGTCTCGCGTCGAATCCCGTCGGCGCGTCTTTTCGGGGTCGCCGTTTTCCGACTTCTCGATCCATCGGAGGACACTCCGTGTCCGAACGGCGCGAGTAAACGTACGCGGAAGTTCCGGGTCCAATTTCTTTTTTTGCCGGGAAAAGGCAAACGCCAGCCGAGGACTATCGGGAAAGACACCGGACGCTCAATCGATCTCGATCGATCTCGGAAGGATTTCGGTAGATCGCTCGGAGTCTTCTATACCTTCGATACCTTCCGGGGGGTTGGAAGAAGGTGGAAAGTTCGTCGAGGGCGAGACTCGGCGTGTCAGTGATTTGTTGGATAGAACCGTAGAGACTTGCGTGTACGTATAATTTTTGGTAATATGTTACGGAAATGTGTGTGGATTAGGGAGTAAGGTATGGGGGAGGTTCGTCTTTTGGAGAGGATTCGCGGGATTCTGTTTGGGATTCGGAGAAAGAAGTGCGACGATCGAGGAATGAGGAATTATATATATAGAAAGCGGCACGTGGGGCTGAGAATAGAGACGTGCGCGATTCCGCGAAAAAGTTTCGATTCTTCATCCCCCCACCGATGAGAGGAGATCGCTGTTTACTGTCTCTGCTCGGAGTCGTTAGTGTCAGGATCTTTACTCCGTGGTCGTATGACGAACGTGACACGAGTCATTTTTGTCAGAGTCGCGATACTGACGTGCGTCTCGGATTGACCCATTAGCTGCCACGATCCCCAACCGAGGATTTTTGAATTTATAGAATTATACTGAAACACAATCTTTTAATTTGAAAGTGGTGTAAGTCCATTGTTTCATGAATATTATACATCACACAAATAAACCGCTTATCAAAAATCACGTTAATCAAAAAATTATATATCTCATTTTTTTTAAATGAGATTTATATAAATGAGACTGTACAAAAACATATTCGGCTAAAAATTAAAAAAATATTTGGCAGTTAATGGAGCTTATGTCGATCTTCAAACCGAAAGAGGACTTTTTTTCTTAACGTTCAAGAAATCTTCGGAAGACTCTTTGCCTCTTTGGAAACCGAAAGAACTGTTCTGAAAGAATCTTCAGTTCTATCGAGATCTCGAGATCGACGGTCGATCAATAAAAATCTGCGGACACTCTCGACACTCTGAACTCCGATTCGCGCAAAGTGAAGACGAACTCCTCCGTCTCCGTTGCCCGTAGTTGAACCAACCGCGTATCTCTTGGCTCGCGAAAGAAAACGTTCGCCGATTACGTGCAGCGCGAAGTGTAAGGTTTACGAGAGCGTTTATCGTAAAGCGACGAGGTTCACTCGTTAGCCTCCGCTCGGACGTAAACTAGTCTCGCGACTTGCGAATATCTCTCAATTCTCCCCCCTCGCCCCCCTCGCCACCCTGTCGCCGGCAAAACTTTAATAGGACGCGATCTCTTTTTCTCGCGACCGCAAAGCCGGCCTGCCGCGCAACTTTATGGAACTTCAATGATAGCCCCCTCCGATATTCAGAGAGTACTCGTGATAACGAGTGAAAGCCACGAGAATTTTGCGTTTGAGACTGGGCGCGGATTTGCGATTTTCTTCGCGAGGCACGAGAGTCGGAATTACAAGCTTCTCGGTGGCGGAACGTAAAATTATGGATTTAATTTATTGTTAGTGCGACAGTCTTAGCGTTGAGGACAGTTTCGTGGACGATCTCTTGGCAATATGGTTTTGGACGGAAAAGGAACGGTCGGTGAGATAATCGAGACGTTCATTGACTGAATCGGTAGGTCAAGAAAGAAGATAGAAAGTCATCATATGACATTGTTTTCTTGAATGATTTTTTAAGTAGAATAATGAATAATATGTATAATTATACGGTTTTCGGCGATTTCGGTCACTGTTTTACTACTTTACAAACTGATTAAATAACAATGGATTTCAAGAAACATTGTAAATAAGCAGTTAAAAAATGAGTAAATATGAGTTGTGGGTATGGTTTATATTTAGCGGCGTTTCGAATGACTGAATAATAACGTTCGAGGTAATTAGTATTAGAGTTTCAGTTATTACTTCGTGATCAAACAAATGTTCGCTATTTCCTCGATTTAAATCGAATAACAAGGAAGTTCATGCTGAGTGTACAAAGATAAGAGTCCATCAATGTTTAACCGATTCGGTCGAGGAGGAGCTCGATCCTGACAAAGAAACTTTTAATAAGATTATCGAAAGCACTCTTTGCCTCGAAGACTCTCCGTGCAAACAAAGATGTCCTCGGTCCAAACTTGACGGCCATATAAAAGTGATGTGCATAGGACGATATCGGCGCCGATGTAAATTTACCGAAAGTGGCCGAAGATCGGGCACGAGATTTGACTTTAAAATTGCCGCGCGAGACTTTTGTCACGCACGTGTTAAAATTCGCGTCTCCGCTCGTCCTCCCCGTTCTATCTCGGCTGTTTGTCCGATATTAGCGGAATTGCGCGGGATTACGACAGACGTAATCGTCGGCGCGCGGAGGTTTTTGATATCGAGAGAGTTGAGAATCGGCGGCGCGCAAGAAAGAGATCGCGATACGGGCCCGGAGCACAATTACGAACTTGCCACTTCTTCGCTTTTTGCCCCGAGGCATCGTCCCGGCCCCGACAGCTCTTCGGAGCGACGGTCGTGTGGATATTTATATCAAAAGATAGTTCGCACTATCTCATCGTGCTAATTTGGTGCTTCCGGAATAGGCGTCATGGCGCTCGTCGTCGCGGAATCGTCGAAACTTATCTGCTCTTTCTTTGCAACTCGCCTGCTCTGTCATTCGGTGGCGAAATTGTCGGTGCGAGTCGCGAAATTTTTCCCCGAATCGCGAAACTCAAGGTTCGTCTCTGACTGACGATTAGATATCGGCGTTCTCATGATTTTTGCGGGAGTTAAGTGCCGTCGAAAGATGATTCGGCGTATTGGCTGCCATGCGAGAATGCAAATGAGTTCATTGACAACCTTTACACTAGATTCACTAAATCGCAATAGTTTGTTTGGTTTTCTTTTAGCACCATTTATTTGGAATTAATCTTTATTAATTTTTATTAAATTAATTAAGAATGAATTCATATTTCGATTTAATGTGTAGCAGTGACAAAAGTTAGCGTAGGTAATCGTATGAAGTGGAAAGAAATTATTTTTTAATTTTTATTTATTTTTATTAAATGAGTTCGTATCTGTCAATTAAATTAATAATAATTCCTCAACCACTCTTTTTTTTCGAATGTTCACACCAAACTTCTGACGAATACGTAATCATTAAGCCTGCCAATGTGTCAAACTCATTGAATCAGCCCCAATTCCACATAAACTAAAGTACTTTCTTGTCACTACTATAGTTCGAATACGCCCCAGATCTAATGATCCACTTCACACTCTGATCTGTAGGCCACCTAAAATGGACGGAATCTGAGCCAACGCAAGCCTGCCTACCGGAACCTACTCTTCCACGATCAACTTCGCATCTTAAAGTCGCCAAGAGTTCATCATCGAATTCAATCCAGAATCTGAGTGGGATCATCGTCTACGCAGCCTCGAATTCCATCCGACTGGCAAAAAATGCGCAGAACGCAGACGACGGTCGCTCGTTGAAGCGCTTGGCGAGGATTCGGAGCGAGCGAGGTTCGAGAAGAAGCAGAAGCGGAACTTATCGATGAAAAGACTCAGGATGTCTGCTCGCCGAGCGAAGGATCCTCGTTGGCCAGCTCTGACGACAGGACTCGTTCTCCTGTTCTGCTGCCAAGTTTTCGGCCAGCATCAGCGAGGTGGATACACGCCGAGTCCTTCGCAGGATCTGGACAACACTCTGCAATCGGTCGCACCTCTGGGGTGAGTATCGAGTTTCCTGTTAAAAGTCCATCTGCATGAAAAGAGTGGACAGCGGTCGCGAAAGACGAGTCGTTCATTGGCAAAGTCGGATAACTCCACCTTTTTACTTTTTTTTTTAAATACTATCGTAAATAAAGTAATTACTTGATCATCTTTCAATTTTCTGGAGCTTTAGTATTACATCCTATGGAATAGAATTTAAAGGGATATAATAGAAGTCTAGTACTTAACCCATTATCCGCCACAATTTAAAAATGAAAAAAATAAATTGAATTAGCTGTATATTTAGAAGCAGCAGTTATTATAAGAAAACAATTTGAAAACGTGTCCCAAAAATGACACATTGGCGGGCAATGGGTTAGTATCACCTCAAACTCCTAGATATACCAATTAATTAATGACTATTACTAAGGACCAAAAATTTGCCTCAAGTGACCTTAGATCAAAGTTGCAACAGCATTTCAGGTTCATATTTCGGTTTGAGAAAGAATTTGTTTGAAACGGCCGTTACACCGTCGCATAATTGTCCTCTACTTTCCGATTTCTGGAGTTAAGAGGACGTTGGCCAATGAGCGGCTCGAATGAACGTTCACCCCCGCAGCAATTTCTCGCGCCCGACGCGGATCGATGAACCTCGGAGGTCGCAATTTTCGGGACGTTGATCATAAAGTTGAGGAGCCGCGCGTGCCGATCAGATTGCCGCCGGCGATTTGCTCAGATTTTTGGCCACATGTGCCCGTAATTCATCGGGGGCTGGCCGAGGAAGCAGAAAATTGGATCCTGATGAAGACGTTTTCGGCGGGTTGATCCTGGGAGAGCGATCCTTTCGACATACGCTTCCTTCGGGATGCTGGTCTGATATAAGTACACGCATGTACTCTGTAATCTGTGTGCTTATCGCACTATGAACAGTTGACAATAATTGCCCACGTTCGGTTACCGCGTCAGTACGTTTACTGATATTCTAAAATACATGTCTAGACTTCGTCATGTACTCCAAAAGTAATTCTGACATAACTGAGAAAGTAGAGTTTTAATTGCAAGAGCATCAAAAAGTAAAATATAGGAAATAGTTCCAACCTTTCTTTTTTCAACTTTAATATGTTAAATTATCTAATCTTTAGTTTGATTACTTGAAATCAATTTTTTCAATAAAAAATCATTGAAGTTCAGTAGTTACTAGTATAACACTGACTGAATTTGTCAAAAATATAATATTATACATATAGAAATAATATAATAGAAATAAATAGAGATAACGTATGTTTATTAAGACTGTCAAACTTCAGCGACGTCAGTCTTAAAATACGTTCTGCATACAATGCAACATATTTCCATTCAACAAAACGGTAATCAACTTCCAATATCTCAATCGAAACCGCCAGCTGGAAAATGAGTCTTCCTCTCGAAAAAACGACTCTTCCGCCCCGTTCTTTCCGGATGTCCAATGTATTAACTCGAGCGTGCCGGCGTGTAGGTATTAATTCGACTAGGCGAGCGTACCAGGGACATCGTCCCATCGATCTTCCAGATCCTGACACGGAGTACAGTCGGAGGGACATGTTTCGAGCATAACTCCCGCCGATTCGTCATTCTCTCACGTCGCATGGTGGGCGTCAAGTGGATTTCGAATCACTTCTATTTTTATTTCCCCCGGTGGCGCCAGAAACAGCGCGAGATGCGTACAAGTGCGATCGTTGACAAAAAAGCTCTCCTCCGGCCCCGGATCCCTCCCTTCTTCCCTTTTCGGCCACGCTCGCGGCCGAGAGCCGACAGACGAACCACGTGGCTGGCATGCCTCATTGCATTCCCGGGCAAAAAACGCATTAGTGACACGGAGCGAGGCTAAACACTCGACTGTTAACGTGAGAATATAGTTAGAAGGATTGCATGGAAAAAAATTTGCCTAAGCAGTGCTGCAGTTCGATTGACTGCTGTCCGCTGCGAGATTAGTATGGATAGGTTTGAGTTTTGTTATGTGGAATTGGTAGTTGTATATGATTGAACGTGGGAGTAGAGTTGGCAGAATTGTTTTGAGAGGATTTTTGTTCTTTAGTTTCTGTGGATCAAGGTGTGTGGATTAACTCATTGGCTGCCACGATCCCCATTTAGGGATTTTGGAATTTATATAATTATTCTGTTACACAACCTTTTGTGCATATATATAACTTACCCGGCCAAGAATTAAAAAAGAATCGGTAGTTAATGGGTTCATATAGATGATACTCTGAATTTAGCAATGGTTCAAAATATTATATTTAAAAATCTCAGCAATTATTGTGACAGTGTCAAGTTAGGACAACTGTACTAGTATTAATGCCGTTCTTGCAAAGGATCAGGACTAAAATCAATTTCGACTCGAGCTCCTACGTTAATTATATAGAACAACTTCCTGCAAATGCTCAGATGCTAACACTGAAACATTGAATTACAAGTACTACATGTACTGCAAAATATTCTCATTACAATTCCTCAATTCACTTGACTGCACTCTGATGAAAAAGTCAAGAGACGAGCGTTGATTCGCGGCCGGTTTAATTCGAAAAATTCGTGCGATTCGCACGATCGGCGAAATGACGTGGAAAATCGCTTCCTCCTTTTGTCTTTCGACGCACCTTTACTACCTCGAAGATGTGGAACAGGCTCGGAATGGTGGAAAGTTGGCGACGGGGATCGATCCACCGGCTCTCTCTCTCTGTGCGCGTTAAAAGCCGCGATAACTTCTAATTGGGTTATCGTCGTGTTATGCTGTCGCGTCGGATTCCGTCCGCTCGGCATCGCAACCTTTTTTTTCGCGGAATAAAAGTCAAGTTTCGAGGCGCGATAATACGCGCGCATGCACTTGCGCTAGTCCCATTCTGCGTCCACGGCGCTCCGTTTTCGTTGTTCTCCAACTATTTCAGTTTCCACGTTCCTTACATTCCGCGCGAGCTTCTAAATCCTCGTCCATAGTCGAAACTATTCGGTCTATGACAACAATCTGGTATGCGCTTAGTTTAGTCAATTTAATTATGCTCGGACAAAAGTAATGGGAGCAGATTTAATGCCTGATTAGTATTCTCGTTTGTACAGAAAACGGACCAAACTAAAAAATGATGTCTGTTTAATTTTAAACCAATTTACAATGATCATTTTTCGGTGTGTAAACTCGGATGCCAGTCCCAAAGAATTGAATTAAAATATAACTAGTTCGTAGCCGAAAAGCTGAGTCTAAAATTTGGCACGAAATCTTTGAATAGACTCACCTATATTTTTACATTCACTGCATGTCAGGCCCATCATGCCGATCTTCAGAAATTCATGAACAAGTCAATCGAAACGTTACTTTCTCCCGACATCACGATCCTCCTCACCCTAGATGCCTCATCCCCTACATTCTCTATATTTGTCTCAACTGACAGGTACATTTATATTTTTCCCGTCTCTATTTTGATACTCGACTGCGAGGCTCACGTCGGACGCCGGTAGCTCTTCCACGTTTCTCGCTCGAAAACGGAAGGCCGTAAATCTCGGCCGTCCGTAGGAATTAGTCGTGAGAAGTCGTCAGTCGGAGTGGATCAAAGTCGGAATTGGAATCTTTGTTCGCCGCCAACTCGCGCCGCATTCGCTCGGCGCTCGCGGAAAAGTGGCCGAGTATTGCTGAGGATATCGTATAACTGGGACTAGACGAACTTGTTTGTCACGGTAAAAGATTCTTGACAGCTCATTGCGCGCCCCAGCCGCCGTCGATATGTAGATCTCTCCTCCTGCACGACGCTCGATCATCCGATGATCCATGCCGCTCGAAAAAGATCAATGCACCTCCTCCAACCTAGAATCGTTCGACTCTCATCTTTAACTTCCGCAATTTTTTTTTCGTATCGAGCCATATATCTATGATGTTAGGTATTAAGAGTATAAGTTTAAAATAATAACAGTTCAAATAGTACAAGTCAACTAAATTTAAAAAAAAAGCAGATTATGCACATTGGTAATATTTCAGTGATAGTTAAAGCTATTAGAAAAGTTTGAGTTACTGTAAACATAAATATATACTCTTCGGCTTGATATTATATTATTTTAAAATGTTAAAACGTCGCTCCTGCAAAATGGTACTTTTTGACTTATATTGTTAATCCCTAACATGTTAGATATATGTTTCGCTTAAAAAAGATCTACAAGGATCCATATACGATTGATTCCTATCTTTGGTATCGAATATCGATTCGCATGATTAGACTGAAGTCAGTCAAATCGTTTTAACCCCTTGACGCACAGATATTTTCAATAAATAAGTGTTATAGCTTACAATCCTATGTAAATGATAAATATCAATGAAACGATTTTTTTTTCTTAGCATTCACATTGTTATTTTCAATTCTCGGTTATATTCGAGTGTGAAAAATTATAGCAGCGTCAAATACAACGCCGCTCGAATTATCTGGAGTGTGCACAGTTTGGCCTGTTTAGCGCGCTCGAATAAACTCGAGCGTGTACTTTAAAGGGTTAATCGTTCATCGCATTACAGTATGTAGATTCGAATGAACGATTGATCCGAGATTTAATAAACTTTGACGAATCATCGGACTAATCTCTCGCAATGTACAAGGTGAACGAAAATTCAATGACATTCTGAACATTTTCAGAGCGCACTGCATGCGCGTATGCGCGCGAATCGCGCGAGTAAAATTCACGTCGGCGTATCGTGTACCCCGGGCACATTTAAAGAAGTAGAAAACGATAAATGACAAAGTTCAGCGATTGTAGGACACGGAGTTATCTGGCACGCTGATTACGTATTTTACAATCGTCGCTTGGCATCCGCTCTTTCTCTCTATTGCGAACTCGATTTTTCTATCGCCGTCCTCTGCGTGTCACACACGCCACGCGATAAGGATGCGACAAAGGAGGTTCGCGACTCATATGTGCAAGTGCGATCCTTAATGCGATCGTTTGGCGAAATCAACGGCGAGCGATACTATTCGTCGTGCAGCTTTCTGAGTGAGAATCGATTACGTCGAGACAATCATAACAAACGAATCTTCCTCCAATTTATTTAGTAGTAGTATATGAGTTATAACGTAACATTAATAATATAATATTTAACAGATTAATAATACTGAAATTTATTAGTAATCTGTCAAATTAATCAGTTGAGAGTCATTGAAAATTAGTAGTTGAAAGTACAACACTGACCGAATTCGCCAAAAACTTATTATCATACATCTATACTGACGGTTAAAAACCGGTTGTTGCAACCTGATTTTACATTAATAATAATGCAAAATTTAACAGATTAATCATTTTCATTTCCTATGATCTATCTTTCGATCAGACACTACACATAAATACTGGTAAAGTAGACTGAAACCAGAACAGTTCACGTGACGCAGAGGTCCAGAATCCTGCGAGTGACAGTTTATTGGGATCCATTAAATGTCATATTTGCCGCGCGCGCATCGGGCCGAACAGAAGTGCGCGACTTTCAATTGACTCCATTAGTCAACGTTGAGGAAACCGACGTTTCTAATTGGAGCGATGCGCAAGAGCCGCGCTAATGCCTCTATTTATCAATGGATCCGATTAACCGTGGCCGTTGATCAATTCGTCGCGGCAATTCGTCAGCATTTTGTAGGTTTTGTAGGTCAGTTTCGGTAAATGGCGTCCGTCAGGCCAGTTACACCAGCGATCCTCTCCTTTTTTTTTTCCGTCATCCCGGACGATCCCACCATTGTTAGCCCTAATTACGCTTAATTTCGGCCGATCGTCGCACAGAAGCAGGCCATAGGTTTTTGCTGGTCAAGAAATCGAGGGCGTCTAACGAGGGGAGGGTCAAATTTCTGGGTCAATGATTCTCCTCAAATTTTATTAAGACTACTTAGCTGCACAGCATCTTCAATACTATTTATGATAATCCGTATAAACAAAACAACAGCAGTCGTTGCTTCACTCGTCTCGTTAAAATACTTACTCATTTGAGAGTAGTCTTACTATTTTTAATAGTTCACCTAGACAATTTCATAGACGATACTACTGTACTTATAGTGATTCCTCTAAACAACGTAACAACAAATCATTGCTTCGCTCGTCTTATTAAAACACTTCTCATTTAAGGGTAATTAAATCTATCTATTTTTAATAATCCACCTAGACAATTTCATAGAAGATAATACTTTACTTATAATAATTCGTCTGAACAACGAAACAACAAATAATTGCTTCGCTCGTCTCGTTAAAATACCTCTCAATTAAGAGTAGTCTTACTATTTTCAATAGTTCACCTAGACAATTTTATAGAACATACTATCTAGTCATCGATGCTTCCACAGACTAGTTGTCGCGAGCTGCTTTCGTCTCTCGTCAATTTGTCGACGCGAAGACTGAAAAGGCAGCTGCGCTATCTGTTTACGTCGATGCGCGGAAATTAATTAGCGCAAAGGGACGCCGTGGAAAGTGTACGAGAGATAAGGAGACTACATTCTTCCCATCTTTGCCTCCCTTCCTTGCCATACCCTGTCATGCCCGTTACATTTGTCGAGATTCATAAGGCGGCACTCTCTCCGGACAATCGGCACTCTCGCAACATTCGAGAAAGACAATCGCACGTTTGCGCAACGTTATGCAAATACGCGACGATGCTAATGGAGTTACGCGGAGTTAATGGATTGTCGGGTTCGCTTTTTTGGGCTCGAAACGAACGGCTGCGGTCGCGAAACAAATGAAGAAGCTCGACAGAACGGATTCCATCGCTGAACATTAACCGTTTTGGGAACGTTTAACCGCTTCGGAACAATGAATTATTACGGCTTTGCGTAATATTGCTAAGTAAGACTTTTCAATTACTGCCTAACGAGCGTTTGCGGCCCTCGGATCTAAGTGGAACGTGCATTTTCGCGATGGGAATGCGTATTGGCAATCTTTCGAGCACTCTTTCGTAGCTATTGATAATCTAGCTGCTCATTGGCCGAATTGAGTTAACTGCGCTTTTTCCATTTTTTTACATCTATCGTTGAAGAAGTTGTTTCTTAACTTTATGTGCTTGAAATAAATTTTATTCCTGCTGGGTTTAGTGTTAAAGAATAAAAATTGATTTGAATTTAGATCACAATTTTTTCAACTAGTCAATGTTAATAACGGAGAAGTAATAGTTACAGTATTATCACCTTAAAATGCATTGAATAGTATATCGAGCAATGTTTTTATAAATTTCTTACGTAAAAGAAAGACTTGCGTATTAAAGTATACTATTGCATTACTTTTCTCAACTTTCTGTTTCCCGGAGTGTACTGATTTAGCCAACAAGTGACTCAATTTATACATCAGCGAATCTCATCTCTTCCTTTCTCACCTAATAGAAGAGAAACATAATGTAAGAGAAAAGTCACTGCGGCATGCTGGACAAAATTGTTTAAATCCTAAAAACTTGTCTTACGCTGCATAAAGTGATCGTCGCCATCGCAACTTCTTAAGGAAGAGAGGAACGGCGGGTAAATTAAAATTAGCGTGCGATGAGTAATACAAAAACAATTTAACGGGTGCCTTCGTTTTCCTATCATTTTGCTCCTCGTCGGTAGGTTTAACAACCTTCACCGCTGACAGCTTCATTACTCGAGCATCGCTTCCTGTACACTCGGGACAAAATACTACTGACCAGCTTCGCGGAATTTCTCTAGGCTTCGGGACAATGTCGAATGCAAATCAGTCCATAAGAGCAGCAAGAGTTCTGATGGTGAGAGACATGTTGAATATCATCAGAACTCTGACGTTTCGAAATATTTTTCTTTGCAGCCCAGGTCGGCTGATAGTTTGACAATAGATATTTGATCAATGAGAATTCGATATCTTTCTTATTATGCTTTCGTCAAGCAACGTAGATTACTTACCCTAGTTACTTCGTAAAAAAAAATTATTGTTTCTTTTTCCCTGAAATATTAGTTTCCGTATTCAATACGGCAATTTTTTTTGTAATTTAATCGATATTAACATTTCTTCCATGTTCATATAACCTATCTTTAGCTTAAAACAATACCTGACTTTTGACGAATCTTATAACTATCACGTAATGCCAGAATTGTTCTGGAACGTGTGACCGTGACGACTACGATCAAATGACGATCTCTGAGCATTAATTTAAGAGACGAGTCGCTTAAGTGCTCATTCGCCGTACAACTCACCCTATCGAAGATCCTCGGCCTAAAAATATCGGGAGTCTAATTTCGGGTCGAAATATGCATCGTCCCAACCATGGATCCTCTTACTCTTTTCCCTCGGTCCAATTCTTCTTTCACTTCCGCCCTCATGGCGTTGCGTAAAACTGGCTTTAAACGGATCTAACCGACGTCTGACTAACCGTGAATAATTATGTAAGTGGTAGGTCCATTAGCCGTAAAATAGGTCCTATCCTATTTTGTGACCTGTCACGCGACGTCTTCCGAATAAAGCAGGCTCCGCTTCGCGCGATCGTCGGAACTTCATCGTCAGACGAGATGACTGTTACAGAAGTCGGCGTCTGTCCTTGAAGGGCAGAAATGAACTTCCGAGGACGGAACTTCGGGCGAGCAATGAGAAAGTGCGAGAAGTTCACGATGTGTTCTTGAAAGGCAGAGTCGAATATCATCTGGCGTGTGTCGATTTTTTTTTGTAACCTCGGACTCTCTCGTACTCGTCGCCTTGATGAGTTTAACTTTAATGGCCCGTAATATGGGATCGCGCCTCGTACGAAGCCATTAAACGATTCGCGCAATTGAACTCTCGCGAATCGGGCGTTAAACGTATCTCTTGATATGCTGGACAAAAAGTGTGCCTCCGCCGATTGTCAATAATTAGCTTACGCGGCTTAACGATGAATGACTGCGACACGAGCTGCCGGTGTCAAGTGAACAATACGCTCGGTGCATTTAGTGACAGCGTCGTAATCGAGAGATCAATGGAATTCTGAAATATTATTCGTACCGGCTTGCTTCTGTTCAAGTATATGATATAGTTGTTTTTCACGTCTGCGATTGTTACCATCTATTACACCTACATTAACTAATTCTTTGGTACTTTTAATTATAACTTACATATTTTAACTCTAATATATCTAACTAATTTCTATTTAATTTTTCTTAATTTGCCAAATATATGGACCGTTTATTTTGAAAGTGGTGTAAGTTCATTTAAAAAAATTAAATATCATATAAATAAACCGTTTACACCATGTTGATCATAAATTATATCAAATCTCATTTTTTTTTAAATTTAGTTGCACCGTTGGACTAAGCGGTTTATATATTCTCCTATTACTTATTACAACGTTCCAGTATCGAACAAACGTTATTACGAACACGACTCCTACTTATCATAATCGATGAATGAAAAAGATCGTAAATTCGCCAATCGAGACGATCGACGCATCTCTTCCTTTCCTTCCTCAAACTTCAGAATAGTCAATCTGCGAGAGTTTTGATTCGCTGTCCCGAGGGCGTTCCTCGGGAGAAGGTATTCATTAAAGGCGGGTGTTAAAATTACACCCCGGGCAACGTGTTAAGCTAATGTAATCGCGAGGCATAAATTCGGTAATGAAGTAATTTCGTGGAAAGGCCTGAGCCAGATCTGCATAGATATTGGATCGTGATCCATGTTCGTCGATCTCGATCGCGAAGGACGGCACATCATTTTCGGACGATCGTCAATTATCGGCTGAAAGGTGATGATTTTCCAATCAGCGCTTGGCGTGCAAAAATTAACGGTGTCCCAGTTTCTCTTAATTATTATATACGTCAGGTACCTGTACTTACACGTCTACGCACTATAGGGTTAACGATAATGGATGGTAACGGTTTATGTGTACAGCGTAATGTTATTGCTAAAGAATATATACATTTTTATCGGTAAATTAAGTTACACGTTTACCGTTACCATACGTTATTATTTGCATACCGTACGCCGCTCGAACAGGCTTTAAATATCATCTCAGTCCAACTATTACAAACTACGCTCATAATTCATATCACGAAGTACCGAATCCTTTAAAACCCGAAACAATCGAATCTTTAACCCATTATCCGCCAATGTCCCATTTTTGGTACACATCTTCAAATTGTTTTCTTTTAACAATTACAACTCTTAGATATACAGTTAATTTTATTAATATCTTTATTTTTCGAATTGTGGCGCGTAATGGATTAACTAGTACTCCTTTCATGTGACGAAAGAACCTACTGCTCGCAATTAACGATCAACTCACCAATTAACGTATCATTAAGCCTCAATAGATATCGCACGTACCGAGTCAAGATCGAAGCTGAAAAGAATGAAGAGTTCAAGTAGCATCTTACATCAGAGTACAAAGTATATCTCGCACACAACATAAGGTCCGCTCAGTGAACGGAGTGTATCACAGAATCGTTCCACGACTGTCAAACGGCCGACGCTAATCGTCCCGAATCGGAAACGTCCCGAAGCGAGAAGTGCGTAACTCTATCCGCATTCTGAGCAGCCACACTAACGCCGCGCGTTGAAAAAGCGTGCGCTAATGAAGCTGCTTGAGATCATCCACGGAGTGGCCTTATTACGCGATAATCGCGTTACAACACAGAGAACACACACCGGGGTGTACACACGGGGAGCAGTTAGTTGGCCATTGTTTGCGCGAGATTGCCTAATCGCACTCCTTACACACGTGGGCTCTTAATATCAGCTTACAAATATCGCTCCCCCCATGCACTTCTATTGAGAGAGTACACTGCGCAAAGTCGATGCTGTCCAGGAAGTTCTGGGTGAACAGATTTTTGAATTGGTGGCTCGGGTGGTTCGAAGTTACATTCTGCTGGGACGATTAAACATAAGTTAGTAATTTAAGTAAATTAAAAGTTAATGTACCTGCAAGATAGTGTGATTGTCGAATGGTCTTTAGAATTGTCAAAATAATTTAAAGACGATCTATACGATCATAGGTGAAATCCTATTCAGGTACTTAACTTAAATTCTCAATAGCCGGTCGTTGCAACCTTATTTTACTCAAATTCTCCATACATAATTAGATTCAAGCATATCAATTTTCCCCATTGTTAAAATACAACATTTAGGTGAAGAACAAATACTCTATTCAACATATCAAAGCCTAAAGGCACTAAATGCAAGTTGGCGTTCGATGTATGTACAACAGTCATATACCGAGTGATTCTCAAATCAGTAAATCCCCATGTGAGGAACATGAATTGCATTAAGAACACATATTGAGAGCCGAGTACATGGAAGTCAAGTTCGTCGGTAAAACAAGTTTGTACGATGTTGAACGAAGTGACTCATTCCTGGAGGGGGTTACAGCATTTGACGGGAGGATAGTGGCGAGGTGTTGGGATCGTGTAATGCACCCGACGTGTTAGATAACACGGATGATAGCGCGCGGCAGGCATGACGTGTAACGTGTGTCAGGAGTCACGAAGGGAAGCGCGTCGAAACGAGGAAACGAACGGAGATACGAAGACGTAGAATGCGCGAACACGATACGCCGAGTCTCGACCCTTGTTTGCATCGCGCGGAAAAAGCGCGAATCGGGAATTCACTCGCCAGCTCTGCTTTTCCCTCGTTTCTGCTTGGCAAAAGTTGCGAAAAATATCTATACTCGTACTGTAAATTACGAACTATGCACGTATTAGATGAAACAAAGGTAATAGGCATATGTGTTAGGGATACAGATAGTAAAGATATGCATGCATAGATGTAATCAGAAGAGACTTATTTATTACTATTATAACTGATTATATAATATCAAAAATATTATACCATCGAGCTGAACTAAAGTATAGATAATTAATATCGAATCGAATATTATGAAAAATACTATAAAATTAGCATTTGTCAACTGTCGTCAAGACAAAAGAAAATTCAATATATACGTATCAATTTTCCGGGGCATAAGCAGTAAGAAAATATTTACTTTTCACGCAAAAATCACAACTTATACTCTAAATATAACCCATTACCGTACAACATTAATTACACCGAAACAAACATTAATGAAAATTGCGAGTACTCGAATTGAGCGATCGCCCACCACGAGAAGGAAAACAACGTCGCAAATTGTTCGTCGCGAGGGTGGCGTTGGTGGTGGCGGTCTAAATGAATAAATGAATGGTCAAGCGCAACGAGTTAAGTTGGAAGTAAGAGCCAGTTGGCTGAAGATAAGGCCCGCGATACCGATCCGTGTCGAAAGACGGGCACGCGACGGAACACCGACGACCTTCCTGATTTCCTAAATGGCCCACATCAGGAGGAATTTTCAATTCTCACCAGCGGCGAGTAGTAAATGACACGGTATGGGCAGACTTCGCACATTATCGGACGCCCCGACAAACGGAAACGTGGCTGGACTGTTCGTTTGATCGCGGCCAATTTCGTCACTGAGCTGAATTCCACGAAATTATGGAAAAGTGGCGGGCGGTTAGCTTTGTTCAGTGTCAAGCTTCCTTCGTTAACGACTGACCTTGAAACGATTTGGCAACGGAGACTTTCCACCTTACACAGAGCGTTCATGATAAAATAATGTGATCAATGGTTAAGAAATTGCAGTGGCTAAAAAATTGTAGTTGTAACCAATGTTGTGTATGTTAACCAATTGTAGTTGTAACCGAAAGAGTTAATTAAAATTATTAACATAAATTTCATACCGAGTTTAATTGCCAGGCGAGTTCGTTTAATTCTTTCTAAACCTTAGAAAAATGAGAATGTAAGGAATTCCACGGTGGCACATTCTGTATTCTAAACATATTTGTTCTAATACGGAACGAATTTATGTTGTCGAACAAATCAGGAGTAGTAGAAAAGTGAAAGTAACCTCTTCATCGGTATGAAAATGTTAAGACGTGCAGAATGCAGGAAATTTCATAATTTCGCGATGGCGCCAGATTGAGAGGATCTCAGCCGGCGCAACAAACCGGAAACGAGATTTTTCGCGGGCATTTAAAGCGCGCGCGCGCGCGCGAGCGCACCGCTCCTCTGACGGCAAGAAGTTCACGCGGAATAAGGAGGGTGAGTGGAATAAAAATAAGTGGAAGCTCGGAGTGGCACCTCGGAACAAGGCGGGCATTCACATCGTGCCTCCGCTCGTAATTAACGTCAGCTGCTAGGAGCCGACTCCAAGTACTTCCACTTACGAGGATGGCGCCGCGACAACGATGACAACGAAGCTGGAAACAGTTGAGACGTTGGCAATGACAGTGGAAACGGTCCCAATGATCATTCGAGCCGTTACATAATTGCACCGGGACTGCAAACATTCTTTGGCATAGAACATTCTTTAATTGCTCCACAAATAGCTGTCATAAGAAATTACGACTATTCAAAGATAAGGAACGAAATTTAATATTGCAGCGTATAGATTGCGGAGAGTCAATCAGCCTCTAATCGCTTAATTATACTAATACATATGGTATTAATTATGAAGGTGATACAAGTTGAAAATTTTAAGAGCTCGACTCTCGTGTACGTAACGAGATTGAGAATTAAGTGGATAATTTTATTATTTCAACTTGGACTACTTTCACAATCAACGGTATACGTATGGCACGAAGAACGTATAATTTGGATATTATGATTAACAGATAAGGAATATGATCGGTGCACTGACGTAACGTATCTTTTCCCGTTCGCAGACCGAACGTATGCAGATCCCGCTACAAGAACTACTGCTGTCCCGGTTGGACGAAGAAACCGGAAACGGGCCTGTGCGTGATTCGTAAGTACATACGTGCCGTGCAGGACGCTTAATAAATTATATCGACCAGGCACCGACAACAACGCCACCCATAACCGACATAACTGGCAATACCCTAATAACATATTTGCTTTTGCCACCGTACCGTAGATCGGCCCGGAACACTCAGACTATGGCAAAGTATGCCTGTCAATAATAATCGATTCGCGTCCAGCTATCATTACAGCCAGATAATGATCGTGCAATCACGTAACGCAGGCAGTGGACATCTGACCGACGTACATTGACTCACGTTGATATTCAGACACTACAATGTTTTCAATTAGAGGAACCTCAACTCATTCGCGTCAAATTATCTTAAGAATAGTATTGAAATAGCGACAAGGTGGAGTGGGGTGAAACCGACCCAGAAATTGTAAAGTTTACTTTAAACTGATGTATTTTCTATCTATTACACTAAAACCTAATAATCTTACAATTAGTGTTTTTATTTAGCGCGCGGTTTATTCTTTAAGTTGCATTAATTTGGATTAAGAATATCTTCTGAATCTTATGATTATCTTAATATATTAAAAACAGTGCTGTTAGGGCGGACTTGCCTGGGAACTGGGGCAAAACCGCTCAACCTGTTTAAAAATTACTGAATCTTATATCCTTATATTATGGGGCAAGAGCGGAATTATTATTAGTAATACGAACTTTGTCGAACGAGTTAAACGGGGGAATCACAGAATACATGGCGGCCACTATGTTGAATACTATCCAGACCATTGAGTACTAACTAAAGGAAGATGTCTACCTTACAGTTGGTACAATGTTACAAAACGTCCTCTTTTACAATCATTATGAACAAAAATTTCACGATACAGTATACTAATCCCGTAAAGTATTTTGTAGACCAGTGCATGGACCTCTGTATTATTTTTTCTCATGGACCGGTCAGTTACCAATTGCATAGTTGATGGGACACCCAGCGCAGATCCAGGAACGCAGATCGGTTCCACGAACGAAACTGGTTTAATGGACTGTTACGCGCTTCCTGTTGATCGCATTGTCTCGTGCCGACCCCTTACTTCGTTTGCGCTTCGTTCTAATAATCGGCCGCGTGCGTGCGCCTTCTTACGAGCCTCGCAGATTAACACTGTCAGAGTAATAGATACCTCCACCCTGTCGTCGTTCATAATTAAACCGGATCCGTTTAATCGGACCGCCCAGCCGCGACGACTTTCTGCCATTATTCCATTTCGCTCTACGCAGCGAACTGTCTACTCTGCAATTTGTATCATGCTCGATTTTTTTTCTACGAGCTACACGAGCAGTCTACTTCCCTGAAAGATTAGAAATTCGGATAAAATTGAAGTAAACTGTGAAATGAAAGTTTCCGCGCGTGTCGGGGAAGATTATCGGTGTACTGATGACGATAATTGAACGTTTTAGCAATCTGCTCGAGAAGATGCGGAACAGGCAGATGCATAAGGCCGAATATTTGTCTCTGCGAGGGTGGCACAGTGGCTTCGTCCTGCAATCTCAGTCAGACGAAAGGTAAACTCGAATCTAAGATGCTTACTATTTCTGCGCTCGCCGCTTATGATCGCTGACGGTGAGTTTCTGTTCATTGACAGTTCCCTCCCATGAGAGCGGCAGTAACGTCAGTGACAGAGGTGAATCCGGAAGATGCAGAGTGCACTGCATTAACGGGAATTGCGTTGATGGCAGATGTCAATGCCGGAGTGGATATCAAGGAGAATTTTGCAACGAACGTACGGGAACAATTTAGCTACAAAACTTTAACCGATTATCCGCCAATGTCCCATTTTTGGGAGACATTTTAAAATTGTTTTCTTTTAATAACTGCAGCTTCTGAATATACAGCTAATTTTATTTATTTTTTTGATTTTGTTTATTGTGGCAGCTAAAAGACATGTCAACATTATTGGTTTTGTAGCATAATTTATTGAGATCTAATCCTTGCTCATTTTTATAGCTGTCTGTCGAGAACCTTGCTTGAATCAAGGCAGATGCATCGGTCCAGATCGTTGCGCTTGCATTTACGGCTACACGGGACGAAGATGCGAGACAGATTATCGAACGGGTCCGTGTTACACGAAAGTCAAGAATGGCCAGTGTCTTGCAAATTTGCAGGGTGTTGTCTGCACTCGACAATTATGTTGCGCGACCGTGGGAAAGGGTTGGGGACATCCTTGCGAAAGGTGTCCTGCAAGGCTCGACTGCGAGCTGGGTTACTTGAAGACCAATCAAGGACAATGCGTTGGTAGGAGAACTTTTTAAGAATGATCGGAATTCACATGGTGCATACATTGCCATGCTACGAGGAATTTTATTCTGCTGTCAGATATAAACGAGTGCGAAGCAATTCCTGGCCTCTGCGAGGGTGGAAAATGCATAAACACTCTCGGTTCCTTCACCTGCGAGTGTCCTGAGGGTCAGGCGAGGGATCCGGAAACCAACGAGTGCAAGGACAGAGACGAGTGTCAAGAAGAAGGAATATGCGCCGATGGAAGATGCATTAACACCAATGGCGGATATTATTGCATGTGCAACCCTGGATTTATTCAGAGTCAGGATCGCAGATTCTGCATAGGTAACTAAACGTTTTTCTCACTGAATCAGTTACCGTGTATGTATCAAATACAGTACTGTGTTATACTTTGCACAGACGGAAGACAGGGATTATGTTACACCGCTGTAAATCGTAATGGACAATGCAAGAATCGACTGTCCATTCGACTGAGTAAAAAGGACTGCTGCTGCGGGAAAAATATGGGACGAGGATGGGGTGACGAGTGTTACATTTGTCCGAATTCGGGAAGTGGTAAGATAATAAGGAGGATGAATTCGAAACGAGCCATCTGATAAATATAACAATTGTTGATTATCGTTCATTTCAGACCAGTACAATAAATTGTGCTTTCCGCGATCGGAACAGTTCACTGTCATAAACGAATGTGCGCTTCGTCCTGACATTTGCGGGAACGGAAAGTGCATCGACACGAAGGAAGGATACGAATGTGAGTGCAACGCGGGTTTCTCGAAGAAAGGAGGACGCTGCGAAGACATCGACGAGTGTCAGCAAGGATATTGTCAGGGTGGCACCTGTCGAAATTTTGCAGGCAGCTTCGCCTGTCACTGTCCCCCTGGATTCGTTGTCTCTGGCGAAGGCAGATATTGTACAGGTAAGGAATGTTTATTTTTATCATTTATTTATGTATCAAGTGACAGACACTCCACGATCGTAACATATACTAGTAAAAGATATCATGATGAATCTGAACGATGTATATCTTGTTACAGACCACGATGAATGCCAAGACACTGGAATGTGTTCTAATGGACACTGCATTAACATGAACGGCAGTTTCAAGTGCAAATGCAATGACGGCTACGCTTTGTCGCCAACGAAAAATACCTGCATCGGTATACAACATTATTTAACACTTAATCGGTCGATGAAATGAGAATGGCCGGTAGATCTTTGATTTTTATTTTAAGATATTAACGAGTGTTCGGACAATCCGAGAATCTGCTTAAACGGTCGATGTGAAAATACTCCTGGATCCTATCACTGTGTCTGTCAGTCTGGTTTTACCGCCTCGAGGGACAATACTTTCTGCGTGGACATGGATGAGTGTTCAACGAGCGGAATGTGCGAGAATGGGAAGTGCGTTAACATGGAAGGATCGTTCAAATGCGTCTGCGATTCTGGATTTAGGATTGGTCCGGATCAAAGTCACTGCATCGGTGAGAATTAGAAATGTTGCATAATTTTGGTATTGGTTCTGACCTGATTACTGATGCTTTCCATAATTCATTAGACATTGATGAGTGTCTGAGTGGACCATGTCAGAATGGACGTTGTATCAACACACCGGGAAGTTTCCGATGCGAGTGTCATCCTGGGTTCAACTTAGGTCCTGATGGCAGATCTTGTCTCGGTACATAAATATTCGACTTCTGATATTATTTATCGCTGCATTATTATATGTCGTAGTTCCTATTATATTTTGTCCGCAGACACGCGAAGGGACTTGTGCTACTCTCAGTACAGAGATGGTCAATGTTCAAATCCTACTTCGACGGCAGTCACAAAATCCAGCTGTTGCTGTTGTACAGTAATCTTAGGATCTCCGATGGGATGGGGAAGTACATGTCAGGCTTGTCCACTTCCTGGCACTTCCGAATTTGATGCACTGTGTCCACACGGTGCCGGAATGACTTACAATGGAGACGGTAACATTCAATACCATTCAACATGATTCTAATAATAACTCCATTGAAGCAATAATGTTCACCGGATTTCTTCTTCATACAGATATCAACGAGTGTGCACAGAATCCCAACATTTGCATCAACGGTGGTTGTGAGAATTTGATGGGAACGTACAGGTGTATATGCGACGTTGGCTACGAAGTAGATGCAACTGGCAAATTGTGCAGTGACATCAACGAGTGCGAACTCGAAGAATCATTGTGCAGCGGTGGCCAATGCAGAAATACACCCGGCAGCTTTCAGGTAAGGACGTGAAGCAAAAAGTGAAACTGCTTGAAATGTTCGATAAGGAACGATTCGATAAAATGTATGGTCGACAGTGCATTTGTCCGACCGGTACCAGATTCAACACTCAGAATCAAATGTGCGAGGACATCGATGAGTGCGAGGAACTCGGTCCGGATGTTTGTTTCAACGGCATCTGCATTAACACCCCAGACGCTTATGAGTGCGAATGTTCTCCAGGATACGTCTTGGACAACACGGGTCACATCTGCATGGGTACGTAGATTGTTTGCAGCAATTATTTGCTTATTAAATTTTAAAACATTTTATGAACATTATTTATACCTATTTTATTTTGTTATATATTACTATATTAAATTTTATAACGTTATTAAGCATTAAAACATTAATTGCTTTTCAGATAATAGAAGAGGATCGTGCTGGACAAAGATGGTGGATGGACGCTGCGAGAACAACTTACCGAAACTGGCACTGAAATCTGAATGTTGCTGCTCTGTTGGCGTCGCTTGGGGAAGCCCTTGTGAGACCTGCGATCATTCACTGTGCGAATGTTCGAAGGGATACGCGAAAGTGGACGGAAAAGCGTGTATGGACATTAACGAGTGCGAACTGAACACTGGAATTTGTAAGGGTGGAGGAACGTGCGTTAATACTGACGGTTCTTATCGGTGCGAGTGTCCTCCAGGACTGACTTTGGATGCTGGACGTAAGTGATTTATGAATGTATTATGAAAGTATTATAAAGTATTATGAAAGTATTACCTGAATACAGTTTTATCAAAAATAAAGCACATTTGACTCGCTGATTTTACTATAGCTTTACCAACAATGATTTTTGAGCAATTGTTTAATTTTTACATTCTTGAAAATAGATACCACGTGCATCGACACTAGACAAGAAACCTGCTACATGGAATATCGTCATGGGCAGTGTTCTAACTCGTTGGAGGGACAATTTTCTAAGAGTCTCTGCTGTTGTTCCGTCGGTCGAGCCTGGGGCAGTGAAAGATGCGAGGCCTGTCCAAAAGTTGGCACACCTGCTCATGCAGAACTGTGTCCCAGAGGTGATGGTTTTACAGAGAGGCAAGATATCAACGAGTGCGTCGAATTTCCTGGCATGTGTCAAAATGGACGCTGCAAGAACACAGTGGGCAGCTTCAGTTGCAGATGCAACCAAGGATTCGCACTGGATGAACATGGACTAAAGTGCAACGGTAATAAAAATATCAAGGGAGTGATTCCACTTTTTGCAACCTAATTACATGAGATTTAATTGTGTTGAAGATATCAATGAATGTGAAATCATGCACGGAGTCTGTGGAAACGGTACTTGCAGAAATACACCTGGAAACTTCCTGTGCGATTGTAATCCTGGTTACAGAAGCAGTGACATTATGAAGATTTGCATGGGTAATTTTTATACTGTGAACAAGAATAATATGTTTATTTTATCTGAGAATCCTTGATGATTTTATTAATTATAAATTAGATATCAACGAGTGCGAGGAAACACCAGGACTTTGTCGTGGTGGCACTTGCATTAATGCAGAAGGAAGCTTCAAGTGCCTGTGTCCACCTGGACACGAGCTAGGTCCTGACAAGCAGTCCTGCAAGGACATCGACGAATGCTCTCGCACGAGTGGAATCTGCTCGAACGGCGTCTGTGAAAACATGATGGGAACCTACCAATGCATCTGCGACGACGGTTACCAACAGACTGGACTGAAATCCCATTGTGAAGACATCAACGAATGTGCCTCAAATAACGGAGGCTGCGAAGATATTTGTATCAATACGCCCGGCAGTTTTTCGTGCGCTTGCGGGTAATTAAAACAACCACAGACATATCACTTATTCACACGTAACATCTGCTACTACTATACTTTTCTACGTTTTATACTGTACATTCTATTAATCATATTATCTTCGTTATTACTAGGAAGTGTCAGAAACAATATATAAGAATATCCTGTAAATAACGATATGTTTTCTAATATATTTCATTCTGCTATCCTCTATGTTCTTTCACCTAACATTCTAATAAATTTCCACTACGCAAGATTAAACGTTCGCTCTTTTAGTACCGGATACGCTCTCAATTTGGACGGCCGGAGTTGTTCGGACGTCGATGAATGCAAGAACAATCCCAGAATCTGCAACGGTGGCAAATGTTCTAACATTGCTGGAGGCTACATATGTCACTGTACTGATGGTCTGCTGCCCGGAAAGGACCGTGCCACGTGCGTGGGTAAGTTAAACATTTTCCTAGAAAGGTACCCTACTCGTTCATCACATACGACCCGGTTCCACGTAAAATCTTTTGAATGGACTCGCAGATATCGACGAATGCCAATCTCAGCCGCACATTTGCGGTTACGGCGAGTGTTACAACACGATTGGCTCGTTCAATTGTCGCTGCGAGGAAGGATATTCCGTCAAGCCGGACGCTGGTCCTGGATGCACCGATGATGACGAGTGCCTGTTGGACGCCTACTCCTGCAGCGAGTTTGCCGAATGTCAAAACACTCAAGGATCCTACGCCTGCACCTGCCACGAAGGCTTCACAGGGAATGGCATAGAGTGCAGGGACATCAACGAATGTTTAACGAATAATGGCGGCTGCGACTCGAATGCTCAGTGCATCAACACGGAAGGATCATTCAAGGTATCTCAATTTTTCTACATTCCATTGCATTAAACAGTTTACGTATTATAAAGTTAAATAATGTCATCTGAATCGAATTTTTATCTAACAACGACAATAATTGCATATCTTACAATAGATTTAGATTTTATTAAATTCGATCAGAGATTACTAAGTGTTTGTGTTCATTTTGTCATAGTAAATTATATTGTAATTTATTACGTGAATTAACTTGTAAATGAAAAATCGCACGTTTAGTGCGTGTGCGATGCTGGTTTCAGAGGCGACGGCTACTCTTGCAAGGACATCGATGAATGCGCAAATGACAACACTCTATGCGAAAACGGACACTGCCTCAATTATCCGGGTTCCTTCCGCTGCGAGTGCGAGATGGGCTTCATGCATCCCGACGAGAACAACGAGCAAGCCTGCGTCGACATAAACGAGTGCGACATGTTCAGCAATCTGTGCGTGTACGGCAGATGCGAGAACATTTTTGGCATGTTCCGCTGCGAGTGCGACGATGGATATAAATTGGACGGTTCCGGCGGAAATTGCACGGACATAGACGAGTGCGAGAGTCCACAATCTTGTCAGTACGGAACTTGCATTAACACGCAGGGCAAATATATTTGCAAATGTCCGCCCCATCACGAATTGGTGGATTCCGGAAACGCTTGCGTCGGTCAGTGTTACAAGACGACAGTAGCAATACTGAATTCAATGAAGTTTCTAACAGCTGAATTTTCTTGTAATTTTGCAGATAGACGAGAGTCTCTGTGTTTCACTGGCTTCGAACGTGGAACAGGAAGGCCGCAGTGTGTCTTCGACGTGTCATCTTCCGTGACGAAAGCAACATGCTGTTGCAGTATAGGAAATGCTTGGGGAAATCGTTGCGAAGAGTGCCCGTTGCCAGGAACGCCGGAATTCGAGGAACTTTGTCCGGGTGGCCCAGGATATCGACCGAACAGGATCACTGTTATCCTGGAAGATATTAACGAGTGCGAGGAACATGAGAATATTTGCCAGAATGGACATTGTACGAACACTTTCGGAAGCTTCATGTGTTCGTGTAACGAAGGATTCAATTTGGACGATACGAAGACCAGTTGTATCGGTACGTCGCATTACAATATATATTATAACATTATGTGCCACCATACTGTATTAATACAATCCTGGCGAAACATTATATTTTGCAGATATAAATGAATGTGCTTTACATCCGAGAATTTGCGGAGTCGGTTATTGCATTAACGATCAAGGAAAATATCATTGCGAATGTCCTGAAGGATACATGGCGATGCCAGGAGGAAGTACGCTTCTTGATTATATTTATGACATCAAGTATTATATTGAACCATTGATTTATTTGTTGATTTTTATCAGAGGAGTGCGTTGACATGAGAAAAGAGTCTTGCTATCTGGGCTACGAATCTGGCCAATGCTTCAATCCTATGGTTCAAGCACAGACGAAAATGTTATGCTGTTGTTCAATGGGTGCTGCTTGGGGCAGTCCTTGCGAGAAATGTCCTGCGGAAAGGACACGCGAACACGAAATTCTTTGCGGCTTGGTCCCAGGCCAAATCATGAATCCCATAACAAACCACACTGAAGAAATTGATGAATGCGCTTTGATGCCTACGATGTGCACACACGGTCGATGCTTGAACACTCCTGGCAGCTTCGAATGTCAATGCGATCAAGGATACGTATACGATCAGGATTCCCATCAGTGTATCGACGAGAATGAGTGTCTTCATGTAACTATTACAGAGTTTATACTACCTATCTGTTCAATTTACGATATTGCGTTTTAAGGAAAATATTTTTACAGATACCGAATCCTTGCAGTGGCAATGCCCAGTGCATAAATCACCCAGGATACTTCGAGTGCATCTGTCCAGCAGGTTACAAGCTCGGCCTGAGTCGTCGCGATTGCGTGGACATCGATGAATGTTACGAGAGACCAGGAATTTGCAACAATGGCGCGTGCAGTAACTTACAAGGCAGCTTCCAATGCGTTTGCCACATAGGATTCGTTCTGACCCGTGATCGGGACAACTGCGTAGACCTGGACGAATGTCAAAGGAATCCGAATATCTGCAACAATGGCACTTGCATCAACACTCTCGGATCTTACAAATGCCAATGCTATACAGGATTCAAGTTAAGCCCTAACAATGACTGCGCAGGTGAGTGATAATGGATACAAGTATCGTGAGACGATTGTTCGACTAAACATTTAACCTTGCGATCCTTTATATTCTAGACATCGATGAATGCCGAGTGATGCCCTTCCTTTGTCGAAATGGCAGATGCAGGAACACGATCGGAGGGTTTAATTGTGAGTGCGCTGATGGATATGTCCTTGCTCAGGATGGCCAGCATTGTCGAGATATCGATGAGTGTCACGAGGTATTCATTCAATTTGTACGCATGGGATGCTTTCCTGAATATTCTATTTACACATTCTGCATGCACGATCTACTTTCCCTCCCAGGTTCCAGGAGTCTGTCCCCCACCAGGCAAGTGCCAGAACTTGATGGGCTCTCACATATGCAGTTGTCCACCGGGCTACGAGCTGGACCATACAAGACGAAGATGTGTCGGTAAGTAGATTACAGCAGATCAAAAAATATATTCCTACCCGATATTTATATAATGTGAATAATGAATAGACGTGGACGAATGTATCGAGACAAGAGGCATCTGTGAGAACGGCAGATGCATAAACACTGAAGGTGGAGTCATCTGCGAATGTCCACACGGATACAGATTAAGCGACAAGCCCAATTCCATGAGATGCATCGACGTCAGAGAAGAACAGTGCTACGACGGTTTCAGAAGAGGCCAGTGCATATTCCCTCGAGAGGGTGGAATGACAAAGAAGCATTGCTGCTGCACAATGGGCAAAGCCTGGGGCAAATACTGTGAACAGTGTCCACCGGAACATAGCGGTAATGTATTTTGTCAAATTTTGCACCCTTTACGCAAACATGTTGTTCAAGGTAGACGTGATAATTGGTGGGCTTGTTATCCGGTCTGCTTTAATTGTATGTAATATTCATTGGCTGCTCGACGCGGTTCGGCCAGTGTAGCTAGTCGATGTATAAAGAACTTATTTCAAAAATGGGAAACCGAACAGATGAAAAGAAACACTGTATGTTGTTCATGGCTTTGTTGTTTTTTTTCTCTGCAGAAGAGTTCAGAAGACTTTGCCCGGAAGGTCCGGGTCGCGACGACACCGGAGTCGACTTGAACGAATGTCTCTTCATGCCCGATGCCTGTTCAGGAGGCGAATGCATAAACACGGACGGTTCCTTCAGATGCGAGTGTCCTTCCGGCTACGTTCTCGACGAAAGTGGAAGGCGCTGCATCGACAATAACGAGTGCCTGTCCGTGCAAAATATTTGCGGCAACGGAACGTGCCACAATATTGACGGTGGCTTCGAGTGTTCCTGCAACGAAGGGTTCACTCCGGGCGTGAATCAAGTCTGCGAGGATGTAAATGAGTGCATTGAGCTTGGAACTCAGTGTGCCTTTAGGTGTCATAATGCCCCTGGCTCGTTTAGGTGCATCTGTCCTTACGGATACACTTTGGCCGCTGATGGTCGTCATTGCATAGGTAACATTCTTTCTCATATAGGTATTAGTTATATTATTATTTTCTTACGGTTACCATTATTAATTGGTAAATTTTTTTCACACAAGAAATATTTGATTATTGCAATTAAATGAATTGTCAACGAAATATAGTAAACAATTAAATTAATTAACATAATCAAATTCATGTGAAAAAATTCACTTATGCTAGTATTAAAAAAATGGTTTAGACATGCATAAAGTGTACGTTTACATGCTATTAATTTGTATAAAAGAAAATGTTTCCATTTTACAGACGTTGACGAGTGTGCAACACCAGCAAACGATTGCAAATTCCAATGCAAGAATCTGATCGGCACCTTCATGTGCATCTGTCCACCCGGTTATCAACAGATCGGCATGGCCGACGAGTGCAAGGACATCAACGAGTGTGCCATCAACTCTGGCCTATGCAGGCACGGTCGATGCATAAATTTGGAAGGCAGCTACAAGTGTCTGTGCTACGACGGATTCGAGCAGAGTCCAGACGGAAAATCTTGCATCGGTCGGTTGCGAATAAAATCAAAATATCTGAACGTGGACGTAAGTTGCATGGGGATGGAATGTGTGACGTTTATGTCATTTCTTTGTGCCATAGATCGAAGGGTAGGATACTGTTTCCTGCAAACGATCGGCGGCAGGTGCACGGCGAGGACGTCCGAGCTGCGAACAGTGACCAAAGCAGACTGCTGTTGCACTATGGGCGCTGCCTGGGGTACGAACTGCGAAATTTGTCCAACGCGGGACTCAGAGAACTACAATGAACTCTGTCTGGACAAAGGATTCTCTGTTGACGGTCAAGGTACCCTACCACGTTCTCAACTTTACTCATAATCGAGTTTTGAATGTCTACTGAGCGTGCGATTGATTTTATAACTTCTTATTCCAGACATCGACGAGTGCAAAACAATTCCTGATCTATGCAGGGACGGTATGTGTATCAACACTCTCGGATCGTACAGGTGTATTTGTAACAAGGGATACAAAGCCGATAAATCTGGCACTCATTGCATTGGTAAGAAAAGTGCACGTAGTGAATTTCTAGGGATTAACGGTGAGACTGACGCGTGAGTTGTTATTTTTCAGATATCAATGAGTGTGAACTGACACCCAAGCCGTGCAAATATACCTGTCAAAACACGGAGGGCAGCTTCATTTGCTCGTGTCCGGCCGGTTTTATTCTGAATCCTGACGGCGTCAGTTGCCGTGACATGGACGAATGCGCGACTGGGAACCATCTCTGTCAACAGGACTGCATAAACACTCAAGGAAGCTACACCTGTGGCTGCAAGGAAGGGTACACTCAAGATGGAGACGCCTGTCACGATATTAACGAGTGCGACCAACCGGGAACTTGCCCGAAACCCGGAACGTGTATCAACACGCTCGGCAGTTTTAGATGCATTTGTCCGAGAGGATTCAAATTGGATCAGTCAGGAAGATACTGTACGGATCACAACGAGTGCGCTGATGATTCCAATTGTGAACACGGTTGCCAGGTAATTTATTAATGTTTGTCTTATATTCTTTGTCGTCAGATGTGATAAATGTTACCTTTGTCCTAAATACGCTTTTAGAACTTTATGGGAAGCTATCGTTGCGGCTGTCCAGAAGGATTCGTGCAGCATCTTTATTACAATCAGTGCATTGATGAGAACGAGTGTAACAACTCTCCGTGTGGCGACAGTACTTGCATCAACACAATTGGCAGCTACAAGTGCGGATGTCCTGACGGTTATCAGTTCGATAACAATATGCAGATCTGTGTTCAGGTAAAGCTTCTTATCTTCAGCTTTTGTCGTACAATATAATTGAGTAACTCAATAATTTTGTTCGACGTTAACGTAATTTGTTTTTTGCCAAATTAGGTCAGTGCTGGTTGCATGGGAAGTCCATGCGCATTTGGTTGCACGCCAAACGGAGTGAGTGGATTTATTTGCGGCTGTCCAACCGGCTACCAACGAATCGGACAGGTTTGCAATGTTTTCTTTACATAATTCGATAATCATAAATATAATCGTATATGTCCAAAGTGGCCTGAATCACTTGTAGTACCATGATATTTAAAAACCTCCGTTTAAAGGGGTATTGTAGTCCATAAAATTTAATGTAATTCTAATTGTTTGTAGTTTTGAATAACGAGCTCAAACAGTCAGTACTAAAATCGGATTCGAATTTTAGGGCCATTGTCTCTCCACCATCAACCCACTCGCCCAAGGAAACTACGGCGAGGAAATTGGTAACGTGCCGACGTACGTTATCAACCCGGATCCTTATCACATACCACCCGCCGACGATAAGACGATATCAACGGAGGGCTGCTTCTCGTGCAAGGTCCTTAACACTTCTCGCCCTCGTAACGCCGTCCACCTTATCTCCTCGGTAATAAAGACTTCGCCTTTGTATCGCAGATAAACGGAAAGGGTCGGCATCGAAGGGGAGCGAGAACAAAATCCGTCGACGAGCAGGCCAAAATAAAGCGAGAGATTATCAAGAGACGTGCCAGGCGAACTAGGAGGCATCATCACGGGGAGGAATATATTCTGAAGATTAGCCTGGCCCAAACCAGGCATCGTGTACGAATCATTAAGCTTCAACCTGCCGTTAAGGTAATATGTCCAACATTTTTTTTAGGATGTTGCAGTTGCTGACGTCAGGATAGGTCTTCAACGTCTCTTTTCTTCTATATTTATATATATCGTATATTTAAGTATAATATATATGATATATAATATAGTATATATAGTAGTATATAATATACTTTGCCTGACGCACTGAATTATTCTGATACAGAAGCAGGATATGGAGTACGTGATTGCCAAAGGGAACAAGCATGAAAACTTCGACTTGGTGGAGACGCGCGGAATCTGGGAACTTCACTTCCGCAGCCGACTGAAGAAGCCTGGCGAGTTCCACATTGTCATCCACGGTCGTCCCAAGAACGAGATCGTCCAGGAGAACGAGATCTGGGAGAAGCCGCTGACGTTCAGGGTTCATCTCGTTGTCACCGAGTGAAGCCGCGGCGCGCGAATACAAAGGAGAGCTTTAGCAAATTTTTCACATTCTAGCGAATGACGTCCGGAACGAAGAAGCGAGAGAATGAACGCGATGACGTAGATAAAGTTAAGTATTAACAAGAAAAACACGTGTAACGTAGCATTCGAGGAATCTCAAGGAGGGGAGAATATCTTCTTTTTTTTATTAGCCTTTAGATGACAGGGACCACGGTGCTTCGATCTTTGTGTTCAAAATGCGGTAAAGACGAAGCGATTTACATGGAAGCATCGATCTTTTATCTCTTTTCTTTTCTTTTAAACTGCCAGTGCACGCTCAGTCGTGCATTCACTGCCGAAACGGGGGAACAATTGCGACGTAAGCATATGTCGCAACATTCTTTTTCTTACCAAAAGATCCTTCTTTATCGTTACGAGATTTTATAACTGCCTCTTGAATCTCTGCCATATCGAACGTTTACGAACTTACTGCCCATAGCTGTTAGATAAGCGTAACACGTAGAAGTAACCTGGTAGAAATGTACAAACGCTAGGATATAAAGGATAATAATATTATAAATAATTGAGTAAATATATAAGGTACAGGGTAGGGCATTTAAACTTGTCGCACGGATTTAAGGTGTGGGAAGGAATTTGGGCAGGAATTGCTGGACAGAGAGGGTATGTCCATTTTTTTTGCCCCTTAACACTATGCAATACTGTGCGAGTAACTGTATTTGGAAGACATATACGGATCAATGTGGTACTTTGAAATGCCCCATCTTGTATAGCTTGGTATGTGCGTATTTATATAATTATTATTACATAGATCATAGTGCAGTGTAAAGTAGCGCGATTAACGTTTTCAAACCAAACGCTCCAGTTGTACACTGGTGTACACAGATAACTAATTACGCATGTCGTCATAATAATACGTGCGCAAGTAACATTAGCGATTGTTATTGTAAAACAAGCTTAAAGTGCAGAGCGTGAGCGCTAATATAATAACAATGTGAATAGAAAATATTAAACTCAGTTTTGTACAGTGACTGGCTACAATTTCTTTTTATTCATAAGATACTTTAATTATTATTAATTGACAGCCACAGTAAGGAAGTACAAGACGAGTAACATGTCACTTTTTTTTAAGGACGCCAAACTTGTAAGTTAGATCGTGGAGGTAGACTTTGCCAGGATACAAGATACAAGATGGAAAATGACCAATATTAATAGCATCCGGATAATTCTGTGGCGACAGAACGAAACCGCCGTGCCTACGATACTCGCGGCCGCCCTTTCCGTATATTTTTGTGGTTTTCTTTCTAATTTGCATTATATCAATAGGCACAGGTCCGTCTCCGCAGCCGCAGCAAGCGTAATCTTCGAAGTCTGGCGGATAAACGTGATCTGGGTCGGGTAAATCATTACCGGTGTAAAACTGTAACCCCGGATGATTCGAGTAAACTTCCAAGAACCTTCCGGAGTCCGGATGTAAGATCCTTGAAGCAGGAGTAATCGTTACGTTAGCATATTGATTCCAGCGGATGTTCTATTATGGCGGGGGACTTGACTTACCGCGCGTGAAATCTGTAACACCAACAACTGGGACTGTTCACGCACAGATTGTGATTGTAACCGCCTCCGGGAACGCTGTAAAGCTGCCGTCTCGTCAACTGTGTCGGTACACGAAGGTCGTAAACTGTGCCGAACACGGGACGAATAACTCCGGTCGGCAAATTGTCCCATATGTCCATGAACGTCCAACTGTCGGCATTTATCGTGACAACGTGCTTCCGCAATTCATTTACGCCCATACCCTGAAGCGAACAACGTTTAATCTCTTCAAGGACACGTACATACATTCATCCTTATAGATACAATTTTTCTACTTATTTAATTTGACGCGTAATGAAAATGTACGGACTATGCATTTTATGGGAATGTTGTCTTACATGACCGGCAAGATTCAGCAGACAATTGTTTGTAATGTTAGCAGGCGTGGGCTCGGTGGCAGTTGCACGAATATTGATGTGCAATTGATTCTCATCAGTCCAGGTATATTTCACCTGAGTCAGCATGTGTCCTGGATATCCTTCGCTTCCAGCGTGACTCAAGTGCGACATCACCTGTTTCAAGTCTTGTCAGTCAACATTTGCATGGGAATAGAATCGGACTGCAAAAGGTATTCAGTGAGACTTACTACTTGTTTGCCCCTTATGCAGGACTCCCAATTAACGTTGTCAAAGCCGACGAATCCGCCGTTGTAATGATTGTCGCCGTACTCGTCGTTCACTGACAGTGAAAATGGTCTGTCGTCGACGCACATTCTTCCGTCCGAAACTCGATTTACGATTCGGCCGATCATAGAGCCGATGTACCTGTTTTTTAGATATCCTGATTACCATGGATTTATTACAGCTTGTTTGCGGGCAAAATTGGGAGCAGTGCTTTACCGTCCATGTTGTCGAAGCCCAGCACGACGTCGCCTAGAATTCCTTTCTTGTTAGGAATTTTTATGGACTGAATGCCGGCACCCCAACTTATTAGACGCACGGTGGCTTTATGTTTGTTAGTCATTGTGTACCTGTGGAAATTATTATGGTACAGGTTGAGGTATAAATTTCTCGTTGAACATACTGTTACGTGGGCGCGTAGCTTGTTAACTATATAACTCTTAATTTTTAATATTTTTATAATATAGGTATAACGCTTAAATTATGTACCTTCTCACGATGTCAAAAGAACATCTTTCTTCGGAAGTGCCGGGCCTTGGGACCAATCCAAATCCATCCTGTTCGATGAACGTTTCGTTTGCAGACATATTTCAAGATTATCTTATGACTATTGTTTCACTTCAAATTTTGAATCTTTTTGTATATTTATGTATTTTACATCTTTTTTAATTCATCTTTACTGTTTCAGTATACACACCGAAATTTAGATGTCTAACGAAGACGAGGGGTAAACTTGCGAATTTACACTGACAGCCTTCAATGAGCAACGTTCAAGAAACTCGATTGATTCGCGCATAATTTCAAGATAAACTTATTGATCCACGCATCGCAGCTTAAGCTGGTCGGCAGCCGTTCATTGCGAATTAATTGCGTGCACTCTCCTCGATTCAGGATCAGCGGAGCATTCTTTCGCGCTCCTTTGAAAAAGAAGGGTAGGAAAGGAACGTCGACAGAGAAATTCTCTTACGACGATTGACCCAAGCAAATTCCTCAGTCGTCCCCATAAACCGCGATTGAGCCACGTTCTTCCATCGTCGCCCATTCACCCCCCTTCTATTCACCCCCATTCACCCCCCTCCTTAACACGGAATCTCCCCTAGGAATCCGTTTCTTTCCGCAACTCGGCCGTTGATCACTCCCAATTCTCGCCTCAGGAAACACTCGCTGGAAATAATTACATTAATGGCGTCGACGATAGAGAGAGGAGTTTGGATACATGTCGATTCAACCCCTTCCCTCGATCCACCCCCCCTATTCTGTGTCTCCTCCTCCGCGACGCTTCTCTCACATTTTCCCTTTCAACCCCTCTCGCTCTTTATTCCCGTCTTTGTTCGCGTCTTTGTTTTCCGCACCGGAGCACAGACTGCAGTTCTCTTTCTCTCCGTACGTCACGTACAAGTGAAAAATTGGTATACGTGCTCGATCACTGAACTACTCCCATAATCATTATTACACAATTATTTCCTTCGAAGCTTTCAATATAAATTGAACACACAGAACGTTAAGCGTTTTCCCATTTTATTCCCGTAAAGCATCCTACCAATATCCGCCGAACATTTCCCAAACATCTCATATTTTCCGACTAAAATTTCCCCCTCCTCTGTCTTCCAATTCCGCATTCCATCTTACTGCACACCTCCAGTCTCTTCCTCACTCCAATCGAAAATCTGCCGTTCCCTCCGCCCGTGCCCCGCACCACCCGTCCTTCTTCACACCTCTGCCGCTTTCCAACCCTCCCAGCCTCCAGTTTCCTCCCTTCTTCCTACAGCGAGCACCCTCGCTGAATGGCTCAAACCCCTGACGGCATAATGCTCCACCCACGCTGGGCCAAGGTACACCGACGCACACCCCCTGCCACCACCCACCCCCCCGTACCACCCTCCTCGTGCCACCCCCTTCTAGCAGCCCGTTTGCAAGCGCCAACCCCTCCGGTTCGCCGTGCTGCCTGCGTCGAACTACTCCCTCACTTTCTTCACCGACAATGCATAATGCCATTCTGACGCGGTAACGGCGACAATGGGCGCGCACGTCCCGCTGGAAAGTAATTATCTTAATGTCGACGGCGCCGAACGAACCAGAGACTACTCTCTTCTCCCCGCCTCGTTCCGTCTTTGTTCGGCTCGTCAACGGTTGCGCAAGAATTTGCCTCGCAATAGCGCTGATGCTCTCTGTTGCCGGCGATTGGAATGAGGCACTTCGGTAATGAAAATTCATAGGCGAATTGTGCAGGCGGCCGTCATGATTTTATGCGGATTTTCGACTCTCTCTCTCTCTCTCTCTCTCTCTATCCGTCGTCTACGCTATCTCATTCCTATCTCGAGGTGAGCGAAACTCTCGAGGCTGTCAGGGAAATTCGGGTGTTGTTTGCGACAGACACCGGCGCAAACGGGGCTTGGTGTGTTACAATTGTATTCTCTGCTTTTTTCGACGGAGTGTTTCGGTGCTCCGGCGTTGTTCCGCGCTGTTTTGGGCGGCTGTTGCACTTAATTTTTGAGCATTGTTCTCGGAGCTTTCTATGATGTGGATGTTCGGTGGGATACGATTTTTGTTTTTTGTATTGGTAGAGAAGGGTAAGCTAGTTTTCGGATGTGGGCGGAGTTATTGCATTGCGTTAAATATAATGTAATTATCGGTTAACAATTCTTGATCATTGGTACTGTTTTTTGGACTTTCTACGAAGTACCTGAGTTTATATTTCAATTTAATGTTTTATATCTTATTTAGATGACGTTTGGATAAAGTACTAACGAGGAACTGGTTCTTGCGAGCAATCGATATCACTTTCGAAATTATATGCACAGAAGCAATCAGTTGTATTCATAATATGTAATTAAAATAACGTAAAATCATATTGAATTGTACGCTCCAGTGGAGAGCTTCGATTCGGCGCCACCAGGCGGCGCGCGCATCTGTCTTCTTCCATTGCGCAATCGGTACTGCGCATAGCGGTCTCCCGGACGCCATCATGGCCGACGTACGTACGAACCTGTGTTGCTCCTTGATTTTCCTGGTTTTCAACTCGTTTCGAGCCCTGCCCGACATCCAAATTTGTGTCCGAACTATGGACCAAGACGAAAGGTACCCAATTCAGCAATTTTTCTGACCTGAAACTCCTCTCCTGTAACGTATGGACCGAGTCATGGGTCGACACTTTGCCGATCGTTTGGCGTCCACGGCGGCCATTTTGTGCACGCGAAGCGTCGTTAGCTGCCAACGAGATTAAGCGGCGGTGAGAATGTTTATCTTTCTATTTCCCATTTTCCACACATATTTCAATGGCCCCACACCAAGTTCGAGAGGATGTCAGGGTAGTCTGCAGGATTTCACTGATTTCCGCGATGTGACAAGATTTCGAGGCGTTCCATAGCGACACCATGAACAGCTTTCAGGGATTTGTTGGTAATTTTGTTTTTGCCGATATCTTACTTGAATTTTTACAGTATTTATTGGCTGTGATGTTATTATATCTGATATATCACATTTCTATATATGTACAATTATGTTTTTGTGATCACCTTTTTCATGTGTTCACCTCATCAAATTTTATACTGTGTTTGCTCTATTTGAGCATACCCAATGTTTTAACATTTTCATTGTCATGTGTGAAGTTTATGACGATGCAGATGCAGTTTTGGAAGAGTAAACTGATTCCTGGCTGTAACTAATGTTTCCTGCTCACCAAGGACTGTGGTTGTACAAGCCACCAAGAATTTCTGAATATTTATATGGTTTGTGTGTTTTCTTCTGCCTAATTTGATCTTTATATTGACTTTGTTATTATTCATGATTTGTCCATTTTCTGTTTCTATGCCTTTATGTTGACTTGTTAATATGATTCTTTAGCAGCCATTTATTATCTAAATGTGTATAATATTGTGTCAATTTGACAACGACATATTATTTAGTATTTCAACCTGATGTACAATGTTCTCCAGCCCTGCCCTTCCATGACTATGTTCCTGTTCTACAATGAATACTGTATTGTTCCTGACATGCTGTGTTCCTGATTCCTTTGCAAGTCCAATGGGAAAATAATTCCACAATGCTCTTCCCACTGTCTACATTAATGCAGTTCCTACCCCAAGATAATATCTATATCTTCATCAGTTTTTATTGGTAAGTACACTTACCTCCCGTTTTACATACCATATATCATTATGCATTTCGTTTATATTATCTTGCGTGTTTTATTTCACTACTGTTTTATACATTGCGTTGCATTTTGTTCATATTACGACATTAGGACGTTTCGTGTAAGACTTTAAGCAATACTATACACTTCTGACGTCTAACTACAAAAAAATATATATATTTTTATGCGATATTAGCAAGAATACATACACTCTAATGTAACCGACCGCGAGTACATTATAGATCGTTCTAACAACCGCGAGATGTCGGTAACGTTGCTTCATAACCAAGCATTCCCATCCGTAGAACTCTATCTTACCATTAAAATTCCACCCTCGCACACGTTCTTCGACTCCGAACACAAAAGCTGTCTAGCATAGCACCTACGTTCCTGAAGAATAGGACACCAAGTCGTCAACGTCTAACGGAAAGAAGACTTCTAAACTTCTCACCAGAAACCAGTTCCAGCGAAAGAGAAGAGAAGAAAATTTTAAGAATTTGTAAAAAGCTGAGCCTACTCTTGTACAACAGTCGAAGATTGAGAAGCCCTGAGGGCAGGAAAGCGAAAGTAGACTGGCAGCGTGACCAGGCTCGGATCGGTATTTTATCAGAGCACCCCTTTCCAATCTCAATTAGTCATTTCGTCTGGCGGCACATAGCGATGCCCTTCTCGAAACTCCCCCCTCTGTTTCCGCATTAATTGCGTCTACGTCGGTCGGCGCTCGCTCTAACGTTCCCGTTCGCCCTCCCCCCTGACTTCGGTACAGGGTGTTTCGAAAAGGATTAGTGTCGGCGGCACGAGAGGATTGGCCGGATTTAAGCCACCCGCACTCGTTTAAGTCAACCCCTCGTAAACGGCCCGCCAAATCTCGTCCCGACAAATCCGAATTGAGCGGACCCGGCTGAGTTGGCCGCGAATTACGGCTATCAATGTGGCGACACGTAGCTTACATCGCATTAGCGCCACTTGCCAAATTGGAACCGCTCCTATACGCGAGATTTTGACGCTTCGACGTTTTTTTTTTTTTTTTGCCTCAGAGACTTCAATGCTGGACTCGCGTTTTTAGTTTACCGAAGATTCGAGTCGGTGGAAGATTCGTGCCAGTGTACGATTATGTATAGTTTTAGTAGCGTACAGTTGAATAGTAGTCTGTGTCGTCGAAGTTCGGAGAGACGCATTAGAATCGGGACACCCTGTACGACGCACGTGTGCTCACGCACGCGGCAGGTTTCAGTTGGGTGTGAGTCGCTCGAACGGGTTCTGGGGTTGCTACCCCCCGCAAATGCCACCCCCTCATCCTTTGCCAACATCCTGCGTCCTTCTCACTCCATTTCTGCTCTCTCTCTTTCTATCTCTCTCTCTGTCTGTCTCTATCGTACCTCTTACTCTTGGTGCACCCACTTCACCCTCGCCCAACTCCACCCACACCCACCCACAAAACCGGAGAGGCAGTCGCTAATTACGCAACGCGTTCGAGCGTGCAAGTCGGGGTGGCGACGTGGCATCGTCGTCTCTCTCTCTCTCTCTCTCTCTCTCTCTCTCTCCTCTCTCTCTCTCTCTCTCTCTCTCTCTCTTTTTCTCTCTCTGTCTCTCTCTCTCTCTCTCTCTCTTTCCGACTTCATCCAGTCCTCGTCCACCTTCCTCCCGTTTCGCATCCGTACGTCTTCCTCTACCGGCACCTCTCTCTCCTCTTTGTTGCGCCCGATGCTCTTTTACTCTTGTTTAACAATTTTTCTTGCTCGCTGTCGGCTCTACTCGGCATTCGAACGCTTTAATGCTCTTGCGTTCTTGGATATAAGCGCTCAGGGGTTACTGTTTTGAGGTTCTCTTTTCGCTGGCGTTGTGCCCTCTACACCGATTGTAGGTAGAAGTTGGATGGTGATCGTTTTGCTGAAGTCGCGTTAGTTGAAGCGTCTGTTAGGCGTGCGTTAGTTATTGTGGATTTGGGCGAAAGATCGATGATTATTTTAAGTGCGTGGATTGTATTATTGGACGTCATAGATTGTTAAAAAGTACTTTCTTTACATGTTTATGCAGTTTTCTGCATAGTTGGGTTTTAGTACAGGCGTACTAAATATACGTATACGTACTAAATACGTAAGATACAGGCGATTTAAAAAATCGCGAATTTCTTAAGGGGTACCCCTTCTCATTTTTGCGAAAAATCGAAGGTCGGCGGATCGAATCGCCCTTTCGCTACCTGGTAGGCGGTCAAAAATAACTCGGAGAGCCGTTTGTCGTTGGTCGAAATTCGAATTAGTTTCGGAGTTACAGCGAAAAAACCATCGAAAAAATGGGGGTCGGAAAATCGGTAAAAAATAAAAGTCTTCCGATCGACTTGTGGTTATGCACGGTAAAAGAGAATCAAATGGAGATCACAGAAATCGCAACCAGAGCCTTCTAAGTGCAATAGTTTCGAAGATATGACCAAAAATGTGTCCCAAAACAGTAAAAAAATTGACATTTTCTAGTCTGACCAGCAAATAATGTTTCGTGAGCTAGATGTTAGTGTACGATTCGAAAGAGGGGTGTAAATCGTTCACAAAAATCGCAACCGGAAGCTTCGCAGTCGATTACTTTCAGAGATACAGCCGAAAAAGTGTTGAAAAACAGCAAAAAATGTATATTTTCCAGGTTGCACGACATCTAATGTCTAAAGGACCAATTAAACTCACATAGCATGAAAAAGGGATCAAAGACATGTACAAAAATCGCAACCGATGCTTTCTAACTTCAAAAATGTTGTTCCATATATCGTCAAAACTAGAAGAAAAAAGAAAAGAAAAATTCCCTATCAAAATACAGATCTCAACACATACATTCCACTATAACCGCACTTGATTCATCCAACTTCCTTCCCAAATATTTATATTTCCACTCGCCAGCTACGACACACTACCAGCATAGTCAATCCGTCAAAACAGCTTAATTGTAGATTTCGACATATATACATATCGACAAAGATTGAATCTTCTTCCTAGTTACTACTTCGCGCTCCCGCTTATTCAAATCGCTTATTCCGTCAAAACAGCTTAATTGTATTGTAGATTTCGACAAATATCGAATCCTCTTCCTAGTTACTACTTCGCGCTCCCGCTTATTTCCCGATTAGCCAGCGTCCCCAAATATCTTTCCCTGACAAACCTGCCGCCCCCCTCCACCCCCCCGCCCCTTCAGCTCGCCACCCCCGTCGTTTCTCACCTCACTCGTTCGCCATCCTCTCTCGTTACCCGCTTCTCGATTCTCTCGCCCAACGATTTCGCGTCGTCGCTCGAGTAGCCAACTTAATTTGCAGGATCAACGTTAGGATAATCCGCGCGCATCCGAATTACACGCTCAGCGTGCGAATGGGGGGCATCGCACGCCCACGCGAGCTCCAAACACACCCCTCCCCCAACGGATCAAACAACCTCTGCCTCCAACCTCCGTCCACCTACCCTCGCACCTGTCTACCTTCGCTTCTCCTGCGATTACTAATTAGCATTCACGCACGGGGTATTATATCCGCCGAGGCGAAAAGCGACGATCTTGGATAGATCGGCTCAACGCAGATTTCGATGGCTTAGGCAAGGCCTATTTACTTTCTATTGGACGATATGTGGGATAAGTTTGTTTTTATAAGATATTTTGATACAGAATGAAACTTTGGTTTCGAGGTATTTGATGGATTAATAGACATTTATTTTTATGATGTCCTTTATGCTGTATAGTTAGATCGGTTGAATATGTTTAGTATGAACTTCAATGATTGAGAGAAAGCCTATTTACTTTCTATTTGACGATACGTGGCATGGGTTTGTTTTTATAAGATATTCTGACGCAGAATAGAACTTTGGTTTCGAGGTATTTGGTGGATTAAGAGAAATTTTATTTTTATGAGTTCATTTATGCTCGATACTTTGATCGGTTGGAGATGTGTAGTATGAACTTCAATGATTGAGAGAGAGAGTCTATTACTTTCTATTTGACGATATGTGGGATGAGTTTCTTTTTATAAGATATTTTGACGTACAATAGAGCTTAGATTTAGAGACATTTGATGGATTAACAGAGATTTTATTTTTATAAGGTCGTTTATGCTGTGTAATTAGATCAGTTTAATATGTGCAGTTCTTCAATGATTGAGAGAAAGCCTACCTAATTTTCGGCAAATAGACTGCGTTACTAAAACCACAAAGATAAAGAAGCGTCTCTGAAGCTTAATCTTTGCACTCTCTCCATATCACTTACGTAACTTACAAAAACCATAGAACCCACGGAAACATACATACATACTCCAACGCATTTCTTATCCAATTTTCACCGCTCACGTCCCAACCTCCAACTATACCTACTCCGCGTCCGGTCGAGTCTCGCGCCGTGCCTCAAAGCTGCCATTATCGGCCAGCCAACAATCGGTTATCGTTAGCGAATGCGTGTCATTCAGTCGCGGCCCGAAGACCGTTTAAATCCGCGAATGGGATCGGAATGAGAGCTGTGCGGAGGTCAATGAGAGAAAAGTGGAGGATTGAAAAGCCCACTGTGCCCGAAGATAATGGCCGAATGAACCGGGCGCTGAGGCCGGGAGAGAGGCTGATTGAGAATAGGCGAAAAGGACGGGGGGGGGGGGGGGGGTGGCGAAGGTACGGAATAGAGGCAAAATGGAAGGGCGAGCTGCAGGCGGAGGTGGAGGAGGAGGACACGGAAGAATGGCAAGAAGGACGAGAAAAAGATTCGGAGCCGGGGGGCCCCGCGAACACTTAAATTACCTAGGAAGCATCCTCGCATTCATACGTGGGATAAGCATTGTCATCCCTCGGGATTGTCTCGCAGACACCTCGCCGGCACATGCTTTTATGCGGGGGTGGTAGTCGCGCAAAGGGGTGGCTAGTGAAACGAGGAAGGAGGTAGGTCGGGAGAGGGGGTGGGGGGGGGGGGAGGGATGAGGAGGGCGAGACCTTTTATTAGGTAGATAAGCGAGGATGCGCGTTATATAGATGCCCATCCACGGGCTCGTTTTACTCACTTCAATGCCTAATGGAATTGAGTTCTTGCGAGTCCCACCCCCTTCGCCCACCCCTTCTTACCGCCCCTCGCGTCGCTTTAACGGGTCCGCGCGGGGAAGGAGCGAACGAACGGGGGTGGTGGGCTGGGATGCGTCGGGACGTCAGGGGGACGAAGGAGGACATGAGATAATTGGTATTTTGTCTCGCCAAATCCTTTGTACGCGAGTTTTAATTGACTTCGAGATTTTTCAATACCAATTTGCACCCGGGCGCCCATTGCCAAGAATGTGTGTTTGTGTCTTTCGTCCCTGTCCCTCGGCCTCTCTCTCTCTCACTCTCTCTCTCTTTCCCTTTTTTCTCTCTTCTCTCCCGGACTCGGATGCACCCCCTCTCCCCTCTCTCTCTCTCTCTGTCCTGCCTTTCACTTGCCCTTTCTCTCCTCTCCAGCACGGACCCATTCTCATTCCATGTCCGTCTCTCTTTCGATTACGCCCGACGGAATGGCGGCCGGCGGATGTTTTCCACGACGGAAGAGCCGCTCTTTTTCGCTTTCCTCGTTTTTCCTTTCCACTCCCTCCCCTCCCACACAGGCTCTACCCTTCGCCCTGCTCCCCTCTTTGTCCGGCTCGCTTCGCTCGCGCGACGTTCGACGGATTTCTGTTTTTTAAATTCGTCCGTACCTACGGCCGGTGCCACCCCCGATTCGGCCGTAAATTCGCGACGAGACGACGAGACGCGGATTACTACCCTCCCCTCGTGCCGGCGAACCCCTCTTCAGCCCCGTCTACCGGGGTTGGTCACTGCGAGCGGGATAATCAGAGGCGGCTCAGTTTCGATTTTGACAACTTCCTTTTTCACGCTCGGCCATCCTTCCGTACTCTCGGGCTCGTCACAGCATTTTTTGCCCTTCTCTTTTACTCTTCCGGGTACGCATTCTGCGCGGCTTTGGGGTGGGTAATAAGCGGCGCTGTTAAATGTCGGCATATGCCTTTTTAGGATTTAATTTCGTCCCTGTGGAGAGTCGGAAGGTAGTGTATACTGTTCGCGGTTAGGTACTAAGAAGTGAGAAGTAGTCACTTGTTATTGCAAATTTTAGGTAAAAGCTAGGTAATTTAAAAATTTCATTTTTTTTTCTGTCTCCCTGTTTTATTAGGTTACACGAACTGTAATAGCGTATACTGCTAATCAGATCAGTATTACGACAGAAAAATGATCAGGTTCCAACATAGCTCTGACAAAAATTACAGTAAACGCTTCTCACTTAAAAAGACAAAAACTTACCCTTGATTCGTGCTTAGACGTCGATATTCACCAGGACAACTCTACAAAATTGTCCCCTCGGCCTCGACCAACAATCCAGCTACAAACGCTTACGATTCTCCCAAAAATCATTCTTCCATAAATGAATGGCACACACTTCAATTCCTAGCTGTCTCATCCCTCTAAAATCGAGCTCTAAACAATCGCGCACGCAGCCTCGACGCTTTCAACGAAACGAATAATACGGCCGAGTCTTAGAGGAATAGAGAGAGCTTTATTCTGTCTTCACATTTGGCGAGCGTCCTTGGGGAGTCAGGATTCGAGATTGGGAAAGGGCTCGTTCGCTCCTTTCGCGTATTGTTCTTTCAAAATGTATAGATTAAACTCTAACATTTCAAATAGAATAACAACAGAAGTTGAAACCAAAAATCAGATTAAAATAGCTCAAGAATGAATAGTATCAACATGTATAAAGAATCTACCGTTAAAAATCATAATCTTCGCATTAATTCCATACTAAACCACTGCCAAAATTGACAAAGGAAAATACTATTAACCAAGATTAAGAAATACAATCGGGGCAAAAATAAAAATATTCTATGCCACCGCTGAATCCGTAAAATTAGCAATACGATAACTTCTAAGACCCTACTTAAAAATTGCCAAGAGGCACGGGAACTACGAGTTTGAATCAAGGAAAACAAAGTTTGGCCCGTGAGCGAGTCAAAAATCCGAGCGCGGCAGAGTCTTAGAGGAATAGAGCTCACTTTATTCCGTTTTCGCATTTGGCTAGCGTCCTTGGGGAGTGAGGATTCGAGATTGGGAAAGGGCTCGTTCGCTCCTTTCGTCGGTGTTGCTTTTCATTCTAATCCAAGTGCCCGTCGTCGGGCACGGGAGACGAATCCCCCCCCCCCCCGCTCCTCTTTCTTTCTCTCTTCTCCTCTCTCCTTTTTTTTTCATTGTGCCGACGGATTTCCCACAGGAGGGCAAGCGGCGAATTTCGCCGGGCATTGTTTTCACTCGCCGGGAGAGAAGACGGAGGTTGCAACCCCCTCCGAACCCTGATTGATTACTCGCCTGATACGAGGACGTTGGCGACGATGAGCGACGGGATCCGCCATGAGAGTTCAGGATGGAAATCTGGATTGAGGAGGACTGCTTTTCGGCTAAAGGATGGAATCGGGGTGAGTATCAATTTTAATCGCTTTTTTCGATGGGATTTTATATTCGGTGGACAATGGTTTTATTTTTATGCTTGTATGTATTTTTGTCTTTGTTTTTTGGGGAGAGTGGATGGAATTTTGTGGTTTAACATGGAGAGGGTTAATCGATCGATGTAGATTGTTTTTGGTGAATGGGTGGAATTGTGTCTGTCATTTTTATTATGGTTCGGAGGTTGGTATTTGCATACTGATAAATGTTCATTTTTGAAAATTACTTCGTATGTGTGCTGTGTAAGATGTATGATGATTGTCAAAATGGGTATGGGATATTGGATTTTTTGTCATTTTTCTAGTCGGATATAATTCAGTCGCTTTCAGTTATTTCTTGATACTATATAATATGTTTTGTACGATCGGAAATTACGTGGAATATCTAATTTGATTTGGGAGTGAACGAAATTTAGGTATCTTTGACTGCCAGCATTGATTTCTGCTCAACGTCTTAATAACTTGCTAAACGCTTGCGGCATGCGTTAGTAGCAAAATTAATTTCCCATAGGTCTCCTCACGTTATTGCATCAAATCATTTTCACCGTAGGTATACCTCATCCATTGATTGCTTTCAATTCCCATAAGTTACAAAGAAGGTTCACAAATTATCATAATGTAAACCGATTTTTCTAATCAAGTCTCAATAAGTAAAATTCGTTTATTTTATTACGTATTAACATTCAGTCTATATCTCGTAAATAATTCTAATATGAAATCAATAACTTCACACATCATCGCACAGAATCTTCCGACATATCATCACAAATACGCAATAGCTCCAAACAAAATCAAACGGAAAAGCTTTCACCGCGTACTCTCATAACTTTCTACAGATTTTCTGCCTCTGATTCGATCCATCTTTTAAACACAAAACTGTCATTCCTGAATAATTTTCACACCGCACCCAGTGCCAGCCACTTCTCCGCAACCTGCATCCCATAAACAATTCTACTACAAAACGAACGACTCCAACCTCCCCTACCATCCTCCATCCCCGACCCAAACTATTACTCCAAAGCAAAACTGTCAATCCGCGATTCTTTCACCACCCCCAACATACCACACAATCCCCCCTAATCCCACCTTCGCCAACAACCAGACACCTCGCCGCAAACAAACATTTATTTAACCCTCGACCCACCTCGCATCCTCCATCCCCCACCCCCCAACGTCACCTTACACCTCGCCCACCCTCTCCCATCACCTAACTACCTGTACTCGGTACTCGGAGCTCCCCACCTCGACAATCGAGAACCGAGTCTCTCCCGAAGCCTCACTCGACCGACACCCCGCCGAAAGAACCTAATCCTAACCTCCGAGTCCACCCTCTCACACCCCTCCAAGAATCGAGACTCCGCGCTCGGAGGAAGGGGTTCCCAGTCTCCCGAGCGGAACGTCGACGGTAGCGATAGGGGGTGGGGGGGTGGGCGAGCAGGGTAGTCGAAGTCAGCCTCCGAAGGGGGTAGCACGGGGTGGCCCGAGAAGCGTAACCAATTATCGCGCGATATCGCGGTGGCGGTAAACGAACGGAGCGAGTCAATAACGGGGCGAGTCTATACGCTATTTGTACTTCATCGTATCGAGGTAATCGATAATAATAATTGCAGCGCGTCGCTCCTCGCCGGGGCTGAAGGGTAGAGAACCGGGTAGTGAGAGAGGGTGAAGGGAGAGGGGGGGGGGGGGTGCTGAGAGAGAGCTGAAGGGGGTCGAAGGGGGTTGAAGGCGACGGCCGGGAGGTTTGTAGGGCTGGGGCCGTGGAGAGGGGCTCGGCGAGGGGTGGGTTAGGGCAAGGGGTTGGAACGGGACTCGAAAGGGGTTGGAGGAGTAAGCGCGCAAGGCCTAGGCCGGATGTTCGACGAATGGCGTGGAGAGGGTCGTTCGAATGGGCGCGGCGTACGAAGTTGCCCGGCGTCGGCACCGCCCTCGGCTTGTCGAAGACGAGGAGGGCCTATGGGACCGGGGAGTGCGAGGAAGAGAGAGGGGGAAGGCGAGAGAAGGAGTGAGAAGGAGAGAGAGAGGTACCTACGCAGGTCGTGGACCGGTCCTTGGCGCTGGCCACGCTCAGTCGACACCGGCACTCCAATCGAGCACGTCGCCTCGTAGTACAGTCTGTGTTCGAGGTCGAGAGAGTCCAGATAGTCGAGACAGTCGAAACAGTCGAGACATTCGAGACAGTCAATAGAGTGCGCGAGGCAGGATTCAGAGTCAGTTTCGCAGCGAGTGTGTGTTGGACGTGTTGGAAGGTCAAGGAGGATCGTGTCGGTTCTGCTAGTGGAGGATTTTCTGGTGGCGGAAGCAGTCAGTATCCTATTGAAATTCGATCGTCGTAATCCGTGATCGATGGGAACGACTTCGTAGTTGAAGAAGAAACAAGCAGTGAATTTCCGAGAGTATCGATCAATTTGTAAAGACGGCCTTCACGATGATGAGCTCGCATCAGCAGCACCCTGGGTACGGGTTCCTGTCCGGCATGGATCTGCACTCGGTGCACCACGTGAACCAGGACATGACGTCCGGCGGTCAGCAGCCCCCCGTCTCCCAGGAGCAGCACATCAAGCGGCCGATGAACGCGTTCATGGTCTGGTCAAGGATTCAGCGGAAGAAGATCGCGCAGGACAATCCGAAGATGCACAATTCCGAGATCTCGAAGCGTCTGGGCGCCGAGTGGAAGCTGCTGTCCGACAGTGATAAGCGTCCGTTCATCGACGAGGCGAAGCGACTGCGCGCCATGCACATGAAGGAGCATCCCAACTACAAGTACCGTCCGCGCAGGAAACCGAAGGTGCCAGTCTCAGTCGTTCCCGGTAAGGGTGGCTCCATGAATCCCGGAGCCTTCCCAAGCTTCCCGCTTCCGCCTTACTTCGCCGCGCCGGCGGCCCCGGTCTCTCATCATCATCATCATCATCCGCATCCCCTGGACTATCCGCCGCTACCTTCCTACTTCGGCTCGGCCTTCGATGCCGTTCACCTGAGCAAGCTGGTGGCTGGCTCGGGCGCCGCAGGGTCCACGTCGGCCAGCGACGCCAACAACAACGCCGCATCAGCGGCGGCTGTTGTCAGCAGCTTCTACTCCGGATTTTATTCCACGCCCACCACCGGCAAACCTTATCCGACCTCCGCCTCGCATCTGGGACCTCTCTTCCCGACCTCGCATCATTCCGTGACATCGTCGCATCCGTCGCTGATGTTCCCCACGTCCTCGGCCAGCGCGACCGGCAACATCGTCACCACCACCAGCAGTCCCGGAAGTAGTCCCGGAAGCACGCCGCTCGGATCCCATCAGCAGCCGTCGAGTTCGACGCCCGCGCTGGACCTGGATCAGCTGCGCAGACCAGTGTCCGTCATATTCTAGATCGACGCTTGGTCCAGATAGAGCTGATAGGAAGGACTCTCGCCAAGGCGAGTTCAAGGAAGCCGTGGCCGAACTCGGGAACCATCTGCCCTGCATTCTCTACACTCGTCGACGAAAACGCCGAGGGATCTCGGAATCACGGCACGGGTGCATAGATAGGATGGACTCTCATTGTCAGTTCCGCGTCGAGTTCAAGGACGCTCTATTCGGAACCCCGAGCGAATGCTAGATCGTACTTATCCTCGGATTCTCGACCGAAGAATTTATCATCATATTCGGCAACGTATCATTCGCGTCAGTCTCCGAGAACGATCCGACGGCCAATATCGTCTATCCGAAGAGAAGTACACTCGAATTCGTCATTTAATTCCGGAAAGCAACGAGCGGCGAGGATGAACTTTCCGTCCGTCTCTTCGCGCGACTCAATAATCGTCCCGCTCTTCCCTCGCATGAAACTTTCAACGTCGGTATGGGCCTCCTCGCGCGAGTTCCACTCTCAAGCCAAAGCTCTCGCCAGAAAAGGCCTCGGCCGCAATGGCGCGGATAATTGAATTAGCATATTAATGCGCCAGGAACAAAGGAGTCGTTTAGGCCCCGGATTCGTTTTGCCTCGTTCAATGGATTTTATTGTGCAGCGACGGGTTCCTCCGTCAATGGGCCACCCCTTCCCGGCACCTAGCTTCCCCCTCTTCGCCCTCCGCACCTTCCCACCTCCGCGCGAACCTTCTCTCAACGGCCGGGCGGACATTGTTTCCGAATAATGTTTTCTAATTGCGCCCGCGGACCCTTTACCTGCCTAAACTTCGGACCCCGAGACCGAGAGTCGACCTTTACGATCCCTTTTTGCTCCGACGAAAGTGTCCTTGCCGCTACCCTCCGAGCCCTCCCCCGACACCCCGTTTATATGGCAAGGGTTGGCCCGAGGTCGTTAATTTTCAGTTCCGCGAGCCTCGGATGAAAAGAATTCCGAGCACGCGTCTTTGTTGACTCGTACGGTTTCGGGGCTGCTCGATCGGAGGGGGTAGTTGGTTACTCTGCTTTGTTTTTCAGTCGGGAAGGGTCTTGGGCATCGTCAGGTTTTCTCGTTTAGTCCGCGGTCGATGCCTCGTCGATTACTGTTCGTTTCTTCTTTTGTGAATTCGATCGCGAGCTTGGGACGTCGAGACTTTCGAATCCTTCGTTTTTAAGGAGACGCTGTTTTTTATCCGAGAGGTTCGTTTGCCACTTCGATTAACTGTCGGAAGAGAGAATTCCGGAGAGTGACGAGATTGTGCACGCTAATTTTTTCAATTTCTCTTTACATAGGAAATCGAATGAATAGTATACATTAAATCTTTACTTTTTTATTATCAGTAGCACTTTTTAATGGATTAGTTGAAAAGGTCAGTTTTGAGACAATCCAAATTTTAGTTGTTCGATGTCATTTGGAAGAATATCAGAGTTTTATACGTAGTTTAGTGATGAAAAATCTGGAGTTAATCGACTTGGCACGTGAACGTCTCACAAGTCGTTTATACAAATGTAAATAAACAGAATACTCGCCGATGGCAGGCGTATTCGCTTTAGGACTTAAGTATTGCGTCGCGTTCGGAGACGATCTTCGACCTTATCGTTTCGCTCTCTCGACTTTTAGAACATAGTCTCGCGAACGGCGCGTCCAATCGCCGCTCGACTTCGCCAACTCGGAACTTCATGAAAAAAAAGCGACGTACAGAGAGAAGCGCGGGAGTAACGCTCGACCGAACGAATCGGAAGAAAGAGAATTGAATAGAGTTCGTAATTGTGATATTGCTCTCTTCGTTCCACGATATCGAACGCCGTATTATCATTAACATTATTATCATTATCATTATTATTATTATTGACATCGATATTATTACGGATCAGCATCGTTGTATATAACCGCACTCTGTACACAATGGATTACGAAGGTATCATCCTGTAGCTCGTTCTCGTTACGAACAAAAAACTTTCCGCGACTCTTCATTTCTGCCCGCTCCCGTCGCCGATTCGAAACCAATCCGACTCTTATGAAAAATGGAACGTTTCCGAACTTCGAAACTCCAAACGTCAGTGTCTGTGATTTCATGCTTGCTGAGAAAGTGGGGCGGATTGGGACTCGACTCGGATGGGAGAGGAGTTTCCACGAGATTAGGGAACACTTTTTGCGAAGGGTGTACATGTCAAGTATCTTAGAGTTAATCCAGACGCTGTAATTAATCGCTGTAATGTACAATTAATCGTCGTTTCTAATCGGTCCACACGCGCGAACGGGCGTCGAGCCCGAGACGCGCGAAATCTTTCTTACTTCCCAGAAACAAGGTCGTGTACGTAATGTAAATGCGTCTTGAACATTGTGTCCAGTATAAAAAAAAAAAAAACAAGAGAATTTTGTGAGACGCGCGCCTAGTCCGTAAGCGGAATTGAGGATCGTCGATGGGATCGTGGATGGTTATTGTCCTCGTGTGGTATACGTGTGCGCTCGATGTAGCTATTAAGCCACCCTGTACATTGTGTTTGTTATAAATAAATTGTTATTATCTGTTCATAGCACGAAGTCTGCATCTCAATGTGCGCCCGATATTTTAGCTATTAGGAAATATGACCGAAATGGGAATCAATCGTTTCATCACCGATTCTGAATAAAGATAAAACTTTTATTGTCAAGCCGGAAATTAAATGTGACTAAGTCGAAATATGAATTTTACTAAAAATTAATTGTACAATAATCAATATTGACTACGCGAATTTTCATTGCTTCAAAATGTATAGATCAAAGTTTGAAGTTTCAATCAAAATAGTGAAAGCAACAGAAGTTGAAACCAAAAATCAGATTAAGATAGTACAAGAATGATTATATAAAGAATCTACCGTCAACAATCATGATCTTCGCCTTCACACCATAAAAATCCACTGTCAAAATTGACAAAGCACACAGAAAGTACTGTTAACCGAGATTAAAAAATACAATCCGAGCGAAAGCAAACATTTTCATTCTCACTGCCAAATCTGTAAATTTAGCAATACGAGAAATTCTAAGATTCCGTCACCGATACACAACAATAATTGCCGCATCAAATCCTTAGAAAATCCCTACTTAAAATTGGCAAAAAGGCACGGAAAATAATTGTAAAAAATTTCGCGGCCGGAAGACGTCGACCGAACGCAAAGCCGTCGTCGTTCGAGGCCGCTCGATCGAGAACAAAGTTTTTCTCCCGCGAGCGAAGCAGAAATCCGTGCGCGGCAGCTGTCGAACAATGGCGGCGAACGTCGGCGGATCGGGAGCGAAATTCGTAACCTCGAATTTCCTCGCAGTCGAGGCTAGGAGCCGATTTGAAAAGGCGTCGGTAGAGGAGGGAAAATAAAAGGGAAACATAATGAAAGAGGGAGAGAGGGTGCGAGAGGACGTCAGGTTCTCGTCAAACGGCACTTTTAGTTGCACTCTCCTTCCTTCTACCCCCCCCCCTGCTCTCCTTCTCTTTTTCTCTGCGTCTCGCATTCTGCAGAGGTGCATTAAAAACTCTCGCCCCGCAAAACGTCGAAGGTGACCACCCTTTGCTTTTACGGGGAGGGGGAGGGGGGGGCAGACCCACACGAGCATAAGGGGGGTGCTCGTGAACTCTTTCATCGATTGGGTCGGTGGGAAATTATTTATTTTTTCAGGCCGTCAAACTCGGCACTCCTTATTTTTCCTTTTTCACGCGCCGCGATGGAGGTATGAATAAAGACTTAAATTTCGCGGTAATCTTGATGGGTGTAGGGAAGGATTCATTGCGTTGTTATGACAAAAGTGGTTTGTCAGATTTGTTACTTCTCTGTATGACGAGTGTTTGGTGAATATACGTAATGGAAGGGATTAGAGCAGAAAACATTCTTTGTCTTTCTCGTGTCGAAACGGTAACCTGAAATCTGATCGAGAAATTTTTGCACTAGCGGTTTATAAGAGACACCCTGTGCAAACTCTGCTCTATTTTATAATACTTTTGCCCACAGTAGCTGACGTTCCATTCTTTCATCACAGTTTTTAAAAGTACGCACGAATAGGATTGCCACTATAGAATAATCCGAAACATAAGTGACAGTTTGAGCAGTAGTATCGACTCATAAGAGACACCCTGTAAAAACTCTGCTCTATTTTACTTCTGCCCACAGTAACCGACGCTCCATTCTTCCATCACAGTCTCTCAAAGTACGCATGAAATGGATTGACACCATAAAATAATCCGAAATATAAGTGACAGTTTGAGCAGTAGTATCGACTCATAAGAGACACCCTGTGTAAACTCCGTTCTCCCGCCGCTCTATTTGGCTCTGCAATCCACGGGAAGCTGGCACTCGAAACGTAGAATTTGTTCTAGCGGCCTCTCCCACCGCCAATGTCACCCCAACGCGCGCCGCGTTTCGCAATAACTACCCTCTGTTTAGAGGCCAATTGTATTGGCGCGGGGACCTTTTTACTCTTTTCACCCTGAGAAACCCCGCTGGCTCTGTTGGCCTCACTCCACGATGGGGTGCGCACTTATTTCTCTCGACCGCCCCTCCGACCTCCTCTCCCCTCCCCCCTCCGTCCCTGTCACGTACATATATCATGCTCTCGTATCATGCACGTGCGCCGGCATCGAGACATCGAGAACGAGAGCAGTCTGCGAAAAAGTCTCGGCCAACTTTTTTTTCCGCCTCCACTACTTTATCTGCGAACCTTTCCTCGGCCTCTTCTCTTCGCTCTCTGCGAAGGTAATTTTATTTCGCCAAGTTTCGCTCGCAGTTACCGATTCAACGTCGAACAGGCGTTCGTCAATGACTTTGTACTTTTCTCAGTCGTTAATGTTCGTCGCGAAGATGGAAATGTAATACTTTAGAAATTTTGAACAAAGTTTCGATAGCGTTACGTTTCTTATTTGGTATAGAGTAGAATCTATACTTTTGCCGGCTTTTACTGTGTTTCTTCTTTCGTGATATTTGCGGTAGTAGAAAGTCAAGATGTCGTAGATTTAGGTTCTGTTCTTTTTGTAGTGGAAACAGTTAGTAATGAAAAACTGTCCGTAGGAGACGAAATTTCAATATAGGAATCCTGTTCTCTCTTTCTTATTAGCTTCGTTAAATGTTAATCGACTCATTGAACAAACAAGAAATTCTAAATTTTGCTTCCCTTACAACAAATCGGGCAAAAAACAGTCATTACCCTCTCATCTTCAATCCTCCCAACCTCCTCCGAACGTCGACACTGTCAATTCAGCAAAATCTCAAAACGCACCCCCCCCCCCCCCCTCCCCTCGCCGCTCTGAAAATCGGAACATAAGGCCAGTCACACACAATGCGCGGGAGTAATTCTTTTCGTTAGGAAAGCTCGAAAGTGGCCGACTCTTTGACTCGCTCGCCATTGGCAAGAGTGTTTCAACGTCCGACGTCGGCCACTCGATATTGCCCCCGCCATTGTCGCCGTCGAACAGATTGAAACAATGTCCACTCGTCGGGCCACTCATCGGATGATACAATGCGGTTAAAGGAACTTAGTCGAACTTAACGCCGACTGCGACCGTCGAACTTAACAGCCGCGCGATCCTAAATAGAAAAGTGGCATCCGACTTTTTGCATCTGAAGAGGAGAGAGAGAAAGATTGAGAGAGGGGGGGGGGGGTTGAAGAGAGAAAAGGAGAGAATTCGTTTCCCTCTTGACTCGGACGCATTATTAAAGTCTCGTCCTTTGTGCCGCCTTGTCACTCCATCTTGAATGCACTCGACGCTTAATATTCCCAGACATTTGGACTGCAGGAGTGCTTCTTTTCTCGCCGGCATAACGGCGTATGTCGCTCGCGGCCGGCTGTTGAAAATTTTGACGGTTCGGACGAGCGCACGGAAGATGGATGTTCGCCGTCGACGATTGTCGGGGAACAATGTCGGTCGTGGACGCTCAATTTTGGCCAAATATATCTTTTCGTAAATGGTGGATCGAGATAAATGTCTAATTTCGCGAATAATCTAAGGTGGAGTGGGGTAAAACCGACCGAGAAATTGTAAATTTTACTTTAAGCTGATGTATATTCTATGTGTTCCATTAAAACCTAATAATTTAGTGTTTTTATTTAGCGCATGGTTTATTCTATGAGTTGCAATAATTTGGATTAAAAATATCTTCTGAAACTTATGATTATCTTAATAAATTAAAAACAGTGCTGCTAGGGCGGTCTTGACCAGGAACTATGGCAAAACTGCACCAATCTGTTTAAAAATGATTGAATCTTATATCCTTATATTATGGAGCAAAAGCGAAATTATTTTTAATAATACGAACTTTGTCGAACGAGTTAAACGGGGGAATCACAGAATACATGGCGGCCACCTATGTTGAATACCTACTATCCAAACCATTGAATACTAACCAAAGGAAGATTTCTACCTTACAGTTGGTATAATGCAACGTATATTCGAATAAATAAGGGCCTAGTGCGGATTTGCCCCATGTACGGATTGACCCCACTGCACCTTATCACATATATAGAAGAATTGAAATCAATAACTTGCATATAAATCGTGTATTTCGAAACCGCCGCTTGTCACTGTTTCAAAAATTTATCTTGCCGACAACAGTTATGATTTTATTAACAATGAGTCATTCAAAATATGTGATTTATTCCAAATGCTACAAAACCGATAACAATATCTTTCGATCCCGCAATACGTACAGTTCTTCGAAACCATCGCAAACACAAGACTCTCCAAGAGCCGTATCGAAAAAGACCAATCGACTCTAACGAAATCCGAGTCGCACAGGCAGCTTGCCGCGTCCCGGCAGGGAAAATTCCTCCCGTTACATTTTCCAGCTCCCTTTCGAACGGCAGCCGGCTCGTCGAGTCCTTCCGCTCGGCAGGGCAAAAATCTGATATAGCCTCGAGAATTGCGAATTCAGGGAAGCGGTTACGGTCGTCGACGGGAAAAAAGTACCGTGTATCGGTTGCGCGCCCGCGCAATTGGCGAACGAGCTTTCCGGTCTGGATTCCGAGAGGCTGCCGGGTAAGGTCAGTTGTGCTTCGAGCCACTGTTCCGCGAGCGCGGTGATTAGTTAATTAAATTAGTTTCCGCGATTGAGCGCCGGCAACGGCGGTAGCTGCGGTTACATACACTCGGAATCCCTTTGAGTACGCCTTTGAGTGCGCCTTTGAGTGCGCCTTTGAGTGCCTCGCTGTCGGCCTCGGCTCGCCGCGGAAAACCGGAAACCCCGAGTGTGCGAGCGTAGGAGCTGATTGAAAAACGGTAGCCGGCTATGGAGTCACGTGTTAGAGCCTGCCATTTCTGCGCACAGGGCCTTTGATCGGCGCCCAAGGATCGAGGACCTCTCGTTTATCGCCCTCAATTATGCGCCACCCCGTTACAATCGGCGACCGCCGGAATTGCCCCGCGGAATTTATGTAACCGCGTCGGGCAAGAATTTCAGCTCGAGCGGGCGTGCGAACCTAATTTCCGTTCTTCGTGAGCGCGGAAAGCTCAGATTGTGTTTCGGGATTTGCTGGAGGTTGGAAGTGAACGGTATACTTATTTTTCAAATAATATTTTGGTGGAAGATTCCGATAGTGTTGTTGATTGGCATAAGATTTGTTTTAGTGTACTTTTATTGGTCAAATTAATGTCTCTGCGAAAGTATTAAATAATTTATAACTTTAAAAGATTCTACTTTGGCTCAGTGAATATTATTCCTATTTTGATATCGGTAATGTCGAATGATATTTAGAAAATTATCGTATACTGATCAATGATGGCAAATTACTTCTCCGTCTCGATTTCCACCCTCGACTTACATCGAGCGATATGTAAAATTTTTCAAACCTATACATATATTACAAAAATTGACAACTATTGACCGATAATAAGAAATTGCTTCTACTCGTCGAGTTCCACCCTTCTCCAAGAGCCACCCCCCCTCTGGACTTACATCGAGGCGAACTGTTTCACAAAACTTTCAGCCTCCTTTCCGGCCTCGGCCTGGCAGGAAGTCGGTCGCGGGTAAATAATTAAGAAATCCACTTAACGCCCCCTCAGAAAGATCGGGCGCACTCGTCGCACGCGAATTGTTTCGCGTGAATGAAAGTGCGAGCGAAAAGTCGAAAATCCGTCTTTCCACGCTTCCAAGCAGCAAGCCTTTCCCATTTCCGACAGACGCCCGGAGCGGAAGTCGACTGTGCCAGATGAACGACACCGTATTATTCAGTCAACGACTTGTTTTCAACCCCTTCGGTTCGAGGCCGATCGGGGGCCGATTCCTGGGCTCGATTCTTGAGCGTGTCGAATGGGGTGGGGGAACGATTAAACATTTTTTCTTAACCCCGTTCTCAGCCACTTCAGAGCCTGCGAACGAAGGTCACTTGAATAGGGGCTGATTTCGAGCTCGATTCTCGAGTGCGTCGAGTAAAATGGAAGGAAAATCATGGCAGAAGTCAAGTGTCAAAATGCGTCACTGTGCGCGATTAATCAAATTAAACGGATTGAACAAATTATCAAATTGAACAAATTATGTCATCTTTCTATTGACCACAGTGAGAAACGTAGCCCGAACATTCACTTTCCTATCAGTTGTATAATAATAAGTTTGTGGCGTATTCGGTCACTGTTGTCCTCTTTTTAAAAACGAATTAAATTTCAATGGATTCTAACGCAAAACCATTGCGTTCAATTAGTTAGTTAGGAACAAAATGAATATAATATATGAAGTTAAATTTGAAAAAGCAAGCAATTCATTTTACTATCAGTATTATTTCGATGTAAAAACAGAATGAATCAAAATGAGCACAAATGCGAGGATCGATATCCGAAATGTCCGGATTTTCCGAAATTGCGCCGAAAGCATCCGACGACCGTTAGCGCTTTCTACAGCGAGTTACAAAGTGCGCGTTTCGGCATGCGATTCACGTTATTCGTCAAAGCGGTCTCTCTCCTTCCCCCCCCCCCCCCCCCCCCCCCCCCTTCTCTCGGTAAGGCATAATACTTTTCGCGGGCTGACGAGTATCAGGAAGGCGGCATTGAATGTCGGAGGCCGACTACTCGAAAATCGCGGCCCGCAGTCGAGTGGCGAGCCTGATGAATGCGCCAGACCTCGTCTTCTCCATTCGCCGACAATCGGGCGATATAAAAAGTCGGAGGACGTCATTTTCGCCGGTTAAATAAGTGCGAGGTCGTGTGCTAGCTTCCATACATTCGATGCCGCTGCATTTATTCTAGCGTAGCCGCGCACTGTTACCCTCGCATTTCAGGCTACATTCAGATCGTCCATGCCTTTCATTCCTCTCGCCAGTATCGAACCGTGTAAGCACTGACGTCGCTGGAAGTTTATGAAAAATTAGATGTTATATTAATAATGCATTCGCACTGATGTAAGAAAGTATTTCCGATTTGAGATGGTAGACCTGTAATTTTTTTCAACGATTTCCGGTAGTGTTAATATATTTTCCGTTTGGCATTTGATACTAGTCACGTTTCAAAGTATACTGCTTGCAATACAAATATACATTTTATTTCACTGAGTCGACTATTTGATAATTGGAAATACAGAATTAATTCTACAGAAACTAGAATTCTTAGCCACCTTCTGATCGCTTTGATTTTGGAACATTAAATTTCTGTTATATGTTAATTTTGTATATTAAATTATATATTAAATTTCCGTACGCTAATATCGTATGCCAGCGCACAGTAACGCCATATATAACACTCCCGCGAGTCAATAAAAATATCAACCCCCCATCGCCGCGAATCCGAAAATCGCACAGCGAGCAACCTGCACCCTTAAGAGCGGAGATACTTAAAAAGTAAATCCCGTTGACGTTCCGCCCCCGCTCAGCTTCATTTCCATACGTCCTCGCGCTCCTTATGTAACCGCGGACAGCGGGAAAAAGAGTGAAGGACGCGTGGGAGGGCGGGGGAGGAAGACGATGGCAGAAAGGTGGTCGGGGGGTGGTTAGCGTTGGCGGGGCGCGAAAAAAAGGGGGATGAAGTCGACAGAATGGCACTCCGTGGACACTCGCGGGCTCTCCTCCGCTTTTGAGAAGACACATCCCTTGACCCTCGCCGCCCGCGAGAGAAAGCGGAGGGCGAGGTGAATGTAAACCTTTTAATGGCCTCTGCCAGTCGGCACGGCCCTTTTCAAGGATTCCGTTTTCGACGATGAATAAACCGCGACTGGCTGCCTCCCGCGCATGCCAGCCTCTTTCTTTCTTGACGTACGTCGGACGCCGAGCGAGGGGTACAGTGACTGTAATCGACGATGTAACCAGATTCGCGGATTTCGAACGGATTGCTGGGCGCGACGAGAAATGCGGAAAGGTCAAGAAGAGAGTAGAATTTTAAAGAGGTATTAGACTGGTACGAACGATAGCAGCTGTTTTTCGATGTTTCGTTTCACGTAATCGGGAGTGTAATGAGATTCACATGCAAAGGGGGTTGGGCTCCTGCTTTTGTTTTCTTTGTCCATTTGGACTATTCCTGTCATTTAATAATAATGATCAATTATTAATAGCGTAACCGCCTTTTGGCAATAAATAAAAATTTATAAGAAATATGACATAAAAATTACATTAGTACGGTTTTGATTGATGTTTTTTTATTCGTTCTTCGGTTAACTCGTATGTAATGTTGCACCGTGCCTGTCATAATACATTTGCATCACGTGCGCCGAAAATCAGTGCAAGATCAACGTTGATCGGAGAAAGTCTAAGGGTAGTATTTCTAAAATACTTTGCTTCTTGCATTCGAACTCTGAGAGCGCCGGTCGACGAGAATCGTCCGTCCAGCCCTTAAAATCATTTTCGCCGATCTTTTAACGAGATCAGCCCCGCCGAAAAGTCTCCGCATCCTCCCCTCCCACCCCCGTCACTTCACTTCGTAAACGCCGAGCACTGTACGCGCACCCTTTCGCGCCGGACAAAGCCGATGGGAGAACATTTGAGGGCTCGCCGCATAAATGTTTCTTTCGGGCATTATCGATGCTCCGGCCGCGAAGGAGAGCGCCACCCCCTTCAGTCACCCCCCTCTCCTCCTCCTCGTCCACCCTTTGCCTTGGCAAAGCGCGGGGTCTCGCCCACTTGAAAAATATCGTCGCGCAGTCAAGATTGCGCCGTTGGGCTTTCTGGCATAATGTGACCGAGGTTTCCGTCGAGTGGTCCGCCGGGGTTCGTTTCCTTTCTTTCTCGACTTCCTCTCCTCCTTCGCTGCCTTTCGTTACGCGGCGTATTCACTTTTGTCCTCCTTCCTCCTGTCCCATCTCGCTTTATTCACCATCGTCCCTCCCTTTCTCTCCCTCTCTCTCTCTTACTGTCTTGTTCGCTCTTTTACTCTTTCTCTCTCTCTCTCTCTCTCTCTCTCTCTCTCTACAGCTCTCTATCTGTCTCTCTCACTCTATCGCTCTCTCTCGAATGCCATTATACCCCGCGTTCTTACGTTCCGCGAATGTCGAGTGCAGGCAGGCATTGACCTTTGCCCTCACGCATGAAAACGCGAGGGTTCCTTCTCTCCTTCTTTTTTTTCGTCGAGTGGGTCATACCGGAGTACGTATGGAGAGGCCTCGGCTCTTTATGGCCGTTGATAGCCGCGGATCGTTCCAATGTCGTTCGGTTTATGGTTCACGTAAGGATTGGCTATGGTGCCGGAGCGATCTGGGATTGTGATAGTTTTGTTCGCGGAATTTAATGGTGAGGGTTAGTGTTGGCTGGCCGGCGTTAGCTTTCGTTGGCAATAGTCAACTGTAGAATTTGTACTTACTCTTGTTAGAATAGAATGACTTGACTCATATATGTGATGCCAAAGTTATATTGGTAATAGAACACTGGAGAGTTTATGCTAACTTGTATTACAGTAGACAATCTTTTATTTCATTTTTCTTACTCTTGTTAGAATAGAATGACTTGACTCATATATGTGATGCTAAAGTTATATTGGTAATAGAACACTGGAGAGTTTATACTAACTTGTATTACAGTAGACAATCTTTTATTTCATTTTACTGCTGTTTATAAACGATATTAATAGTTTAGCAGGTATAAGGGTTAAAATTACAACTTTTATACAGCTTTTTCAACGCTGCCAATCGCAAAGTAAAGAATGAAGATTAAAATCCCTTACGGTACAATAACATATGTCGAAAATCCATCAGAGTGGCATTGAACATCGAACATTTCTAATAAATAATCAATCTGTAATAGATCATATTCAAACCTTTTATTTACCCCCACGGATCGATCGAACGAACGGACAAATAGTTCTCGCACTAACCGTGAAACCTTTTCGCAGGACGACCGCACGTGGGCGAGGACGATGATCGAAGTTCGATGCTCGGGGCCCCAGGACGACAACGCTGGCAAACAATGGGCAAGGACCCCTTCGCGGATTCGTCCATTGCGGTTAAAATCGCGCCCCGCCCCCCCAGATTGCCGAGGGTGAAAAACATGTGCATGTAAGTAACGCACCCACACCTACATGTATGCCAACGCGAACACACGTGCAAATTCGAACACACTTATGAGTCCAACACACACACACGTACGAACACGTGCAAATTCGTACACGCTCATGAGTCCAACACACACACACGTACGAACACGTATACTTTGTACGTGCATGTGTGTTCAACACTCGTTTAATACGTGCGGCCGTTGAGTACATAGTTTTTTTTCGCACCCATTGCCGCGACGATTGTCAAAGGATTTAAGTGCCTTGGCTGATGAAATGCATCGTTTGTTCGACGCTTGTTTGCCGCTTATTTATTGTGCGCAGCGCGAGGGGTGGGGGGGATTTTAATCTCGTCTAGGGCCTACTCTGATTTTCAGGTATTGTCGCGTCTGTTGACTCTCTTGTTACGGTTGACGTTCGGAGGTCTGCGGGCACTGATGCGTGTTTGCGGACGGCTCGGAAATATTTTGTTTGCGAGTGAAATTTGGTTGAAAAAATGGCACAATAAGACGTTACGTCACTATATCTAGTTATTGTGGATTATTTACGTTATTTTCTGGATTTCGGGTGGCAAAGGAGCATTTTAGATCCCATTTAGTATATGTTTAACTGACATATTTTTATAATACTACATTGGGCGATCAAGGAAGGGTACCTTGACTCAAATTATACCTATTTAAAGACAGTACAATCATCCCAATGGCTTTTTTGGGATTTTGCTTGACAAAGGCCCATGTTAGCTCCCTTTTTATGCATGTTTGACGGGCTTATGCTTATAATATGACATTGGGCGACCAATGGAGGGTACTTTGGCATAACTTGAACCTACCAGAACGTGATAAAACCTTCAAAATCGCAAAAAAACGTCAAAAAATGTTGAGTCTTAGATAGGATTTACAACTATCCTATCTTATAGATTTTAACTCGCTCTGAAAGTTGGTCGCAAGCAAAGTTTCAAATTCTCAATAGTTTTAAAGTTACAGCCAAAAAACCATCGAAAAAATGGAGGTCGAAAAATGGGTAAGAATCAAAAGTCTTCCGATCGATTTGTGAATATGCATACTGAAAGAGGAACACAAAAATGGCAACCCGAGCCTTCTAAGCTCAATAGTTTCGGAGATACAGTCAAGGAAAATTGAGAAAATAGTATAAAAATCTATACCTGTATTTCCTTGTACGTTGTTCAGATAAAATTCGGAGCCTTACGTTTCCAAAAACATTTAACTGTCCAGCTATCACGGTCCACTGCCAGGCCCTGCATATCTTACCACATCGATCAGGAAAAAAAGATAGACTCCATCCAGTCATAATTAGTTCCTCATACGACGAGCGCATCTAATCGAACGACTGCCACAGTACCAACCAAATTTCCACCCCCCTCTCCCCATCTCTGGAAGGAATCTGGCAAGCTCGCGCGTAGTCGTCCGTAAACTTATGCAATTTGCGATATTGTCGGGCGGCGCAAGGGACGGACCGGCGATGATTTATCGAAAATCGTCATTCCATTCAGCGAAAATTCGTCGCTCACCCCGTCGGCATCCGAGGCCAGGGCTCGGCACCAAGGGGTGGCGAGGGACGCGGACGGGGCGGGGAGAGTTTTAACAATGGGCCGCGTGTCAACGTCGGACAAATTAATCGAATCAGTGCGCAGATTTACTGCGGTCGGACGCGAAAAAAAAAGTGTATATATGACAGTCGCTCGGTCCTTCTCTCATTCTCGCGTCTCTGTATCTTCTCTTATTGAACGTGGCGTGCCGTGTGAGAACAGAGATGGAGAGTGAGTGTGTCAGAGAGAGGGCGAGATCGAGAGAGAGAGAGAGGGAGCGGAGCGTGTTTTGTCTCCGAATGTGGGGCGATGATTGATGATGCGGTTAATGGTATTTTATTAGAGACACTTTGGAGGGTCAATAGACAACGGGCCGGGGGGATGAATAATAACTCTGTTACGGCGTTACTTATTAGAATTACCGCGCACGGCGTTGTTTCGCGCCGTTCCTCTCTGACGAGCATTCAAGCGAACGTTTGCCTAGGTGTCTTTATTTGTCTGTCGGCCCTTTTCTCTCTCTTTCTCTCTCTCTCTCTCTCTCCGCGCGCCGCTCGTCCACAGTTAATAACTGTGATTGACATTCTAAACATTCCGCTCGGCTGTTAACGGCTCGCTGCAGGGAGCTTCGAGCGGAGCTTTCCTTTCGATTAAGCTTGTCTTCTGCGCAGTAGGTGTAATCGTAAAGTTTCCGTTCGATGGGATGAACAGGAACGTACAATCTTCTATTTTGACTTTGAGGCTTTGAAGTTGCTACGTTAATGTTTTGTTGGACCGACACTGTCACAACGTTTAATAATGATTATTCCATGCAATCTTAACCAGTTAGCTGTGTTTGACGATTATATCCGTCATGACGAAATTGCATTGTGTCATCAATTTTGTATCATCCGTAAAATACAGTTACCCTTACTATTTAAACTGTAATTTTAGTGGAAACTAAAATATCTTCGCAAATTTTAATGTCTCTAGTTAATCTTTGGAAATGAAGACGAAATAAAATAAACTGAGAGCTGTTCTGACAAGAGACCACCGCAGTCGACCGGTTAATACTGATACAGTAGTATTTATCTAGGTACAACTCTGTGATTTCAGACTGATTAAACAAGGATCTAAAGAGATTCGCAATATTAAGATTTCATACAATTTTCGCTTTGAAGTGTGGATAATCGCAGGCTTACAAGTATAATGAGCGGAACGGTAGTATTTTTATTTGGCTGCAGTCCTTTCGGTCGGCTAACAAGCAGAGACGATCAAAGCTCTGAAGCTTGCCATGACGATTAGCCCTTGTTCGCTTCAATGGCAACAAACGCAACAATCCGCTATCGCGGGATGACAGATTCTTTGGAGAAATCCACACGGTGTCCACTCTTCGCTCGACACGAATCGCGTGTCGCGTGGGAACGGGCGGAATGAAAGGACGCGAAAGATTCCTCACGCCGTAACACTTCCGTCGGCCATTCGTTCGCGGCTGATTAATTACAGGCTAATGAAGAGATCGACCGTTTCTCAGGACTCCATCTTACAGAACGGGCAACTCGGCCGCTCCGCGATCTCACTTGGCATTCTTCGGATTGTTTCATTCCGTATCAAAGACCCGCGCCGCGCCGAGTGACCATTGAAATAACGCTGCTTTGAATTATGGCGGGTCAGACACGCTCGGCGATGTTAATGAACGAAAATAGAATAGGAATAGCGGAATGGGCATATCGTCCTTTGAGTCGGCAATCGAAAATAATCATCTGTGATACTTCGATTATTCCTGCGGTCGCGTTATGAAAGGGTTCTAACGCAAAGTAATAATAAAAATTGTTTCGATTTTCTTTTTGTCAGTTAACTGAACGATTGATTTTTCTTGATTTTTATAATTATTAGGAAATGCTATTGATATGTTCGAAGTTTCACATTTGAACGTCCGAAAACAACTTGAGTTCTGATAATATTTTCATTATCACATTAGATTAATACTTAACCTAATTAGCTGCCACGATCCCCATTTGGGGATTTCGATATTTATATAATTATACTGTTACACAACCTTTTGTACATATATATATAACTAAACCGACTAAAAATTAAAAAAGAAGTGGGCATTTAATAGGTTAACAGTATAACTGAAATAATTGACAATATAAAATGGAAGAATAAATCCTACGCGTGATCTGCCAGGACGTCGAACGCATATGGCGAGCGAGAAATAGGCGGTTCGAATTTTAACTTCTTCCCCAAGAACCGTAGATCGGCCGGCAGCTTCTCGGGATTATCTCCCTCACGGTGGAAGGTGTCCCGTGATTTTTCCGGGACGCCCGCTCGGTGCCCGCGGGCGACGAAATATGGAGGGGAAAAAAGTCAACTAGCCCGTCCATAAACTTGTTGCTAAGATTATGGCCCCGGCCAGTTGATGCGACCTTTAATATAATGTTCGCCGTTTACGGCTGTTTGGCTTATTACAAGCGCGGCTAGTTTATTGGCCGTTTCTGCCGAAACGACCGGATTTGTTGGGTACACTCGGGCCCTCGCTCGCCTTCCTTTCTTCTTTCCCTTTCTACCGACCGTTTCGACCGCTTTCTTACCATTCCTCCACCCCCGTCCGGAATAATCTTTAATTATGAACAATGCCGATGGCAATGCCACGCGCTGACAAAATCGTTCCTGCCCGGAACGCTTTTATTGCCGTCGATGCACGTGTACCGGGTGGGTGTCAATAAAATATTATTAGAAGAGTGTGCGTTCGACAATTTTAATAGGCTTATGAATAGATCGTTTATCAAGTATACAGTATTTTTATTCGCAGTTAAATAAATTTCGGTAGGAAAAATTCGGAAAATGTAGATATGTATAATGTTCATTATGGACAGTTAGACTTTCAGTGCTCGGAATATGTTTATAGTGAGGATCACAGGTAGACGTTTTGAAGCTTGGCGTACGAACACAGTTATTTAAATGAACGTTTTCGAAACTCGAATCAGGCCTCCATTCCAGGGTAATGAAATGAAGAATCGAATCGACCGACAGTTCACCGTCGACTCGTCGATATTTACGAACCGAGCGCCCTTCGCACAACTGATAAAGTCAGCTAATCTCGTTACCTTTACGACCGACAAACAATGAACAATCCCCGATTGTCGTTTGAAAGCACAGTTACGCTTTCCAATTAGTCGGCCAACTCGACTCCCCCCCACTCGGCACTTTCTTCCAGTCATCGATTACGGTGCCACGTGCATATCGGACAGGAGTGTCAGGTAAATTTTGCGAGGTCCCTTTAACGACCCCCGAAATCTTCCCTTGTCCTCCGTTGCCGTCCGTGTCCGCGACGTGTGTCTTCGAATTTTCGCTCTGTCAAAAGTGTATGCGAGTAATCTCATTACCTTTAGGGCCCGTTATACGACGTGGCAATTTATTCTTGACGGCTCGGAGTGTGCATAGGGCACAGAGGTACAATGGAATGCGAAAGGGCAGTTGAACGGCCCCCCGAAAGCTAAAGTACCCGTATTTTGGCGCACTTTTTATTTTTACGGACGTTGGCGGACTCCTCGCCGCTGTTATAGTGCACTTATAGCTGACAGTTCGGAGCTAGGAAGTGATATGTGTTCATTGTACCCATTGTAAACTCGCACCTTTGCATGCTTTTCGGATATTTTGTTCAAAGGGAAATTTTGGGAATCATTTTCGGTTCTTGATGTATCGGTTGTCGTGTTAGAAAATTATTTTTCTGATTTTCCGGGAATTTTATTCTCATGTTGAAATATGTTTATTTCAAATACGTTGAGTACTGTGTTAGTCAATGTACTACTATTAATGAACCGTTTTTTTTTAAGTGGCGTAAGTCAATATTCTAAAAAAAAATGAGATATCAAATAATTTATGATTTACGTGGTGTAGACGGTTTATTTTTGAGATATTTAATTTTTACTTTCATATGGACTTACACGACTTTCAAAATAAACGGTGAATTTAACGACTTACATATAATTTGTATTTGAATTTATTCGAATAAAACTTGTCAACTACAGCGACATAACCGACTAACAGTACTCACACGTCAAAAGACGAAAACAGACGACCAGCCATATAAGTTTAGGGTCTCCACACCCGGTCAGCAACTTTCGACCACCGTTAGCTTCCCATTTACAATTTCCCCCCCGCCAAAAAACTCACCGTCAAAGGGTAACAGCTAATCCCTCCCCGAAAAAAAAACCCAAAACAAAAAATGCAACCATCCTACAACCCAAATACTGTCGAAGCGTCGTCGAACGCGTCAGACCTGTGCCAAGCTGCGAAAATAAATCCGAACGAAAATTAATTGCCGCACAATATCGTACACATCCGTTAATTCCGGGCAGAGAATATCGAAACAAATTAATTATTCGACATTCAGGCTGCGAATTGGCGAAGATCAGAGGGCCTCGCTTGACTCCCGTCGTCTGGCATTTGAATTCCGTGCTTCTCCGCGGACGATTATCGAGTCGCGAGAGGTGCGTCGATCGTGCGAGAATCGTTGGGGAGGAGCAAAAAAAAAAGGCAGGCGAGTAGGTGAAAAGAAGGAGGAACGAAGAGCGGGCGCGGAGAAAAATGGGAGTCTGTCCTCAAAGGCAGGCGACGTTTTTTCGAATTGACACCCCCGGATTCCGCGAGATGGGGGGAGGGGTGGCAGTAGGATCACACGCGCGATATTGCCGATATTTCAAGCGGCGCCCTCTAATTAAAAGGAGGCCGGTAATTAATGCTAATTGGACGACGTAATTATCTGCGGATTGTACGGCAGCTCGCGCTGGTGCGCGCGCGAGCACCGGCTCGTCTCCTGAAGTGCACGAGTTAGGAATGGCAGTTGCCGGCGACCCTTTTGTCGTAATAACGTGTGTGACCCACGCGTCGATTACGCGCTCGCGTAACGGCGAGAGCGTGTGCGAGAACCATATACGGGGTGCGGCGAAAGTTTTGGGCTGCGCGGATGCCTGACGTTCGGAGAGCGAGCGAGATGGACAAAGGTAGTTTTCGAATTTGAGTGATAGGTCATGGCCAACGTCTTCGCATTAAATTTTATTATTATGCTATTATTATGTTATTATATATTTTATATATGCAGTTTTATTTCATATTTCCATTGTGTGTGTTCGAAAGATATTACATGTTAATAAATCAATACTCATGATAACTAATGACATTGGGAAGTTCGAGAGAGAGAGAATTTAAAAAAATAGAAATGCCATAATAATATAATCATTTCAATGAAATGTCCAGATTTTGTCAGTCAGAATGAATTACTATAATCGCAGTTAGTTTACTGCGATTCTTCGTCACACCCCTTGCATAATTATCCATAACCACAGCCGATCTAGGAGAACCTCTTTCATCCCACAAAGTCTCTGATCTCGAGTAGTTCAAACGCCGGCGAAAGAGTCGGTTTAAACACGAGAAAAGAGAGGGAGAAAAACAGAAAGAGAGAGAAGAAGGGCTAATACGGGGTGGGGTGGCTGTCGAGGCGTCGTCGCGTAAAATTGCAACGCGGAGGGTGGAATCGCGAAATTTAATTAGCCGAATTCGATGACTTTTGCGGCCGCTCGACGTCACAAGCGGAAGCGGAAGCTGCCGGCGAGTGTGTCGATCGCTGAAAATGGGAAGCGACTCGTTTGATTGGCTTCGACGCGCTTCCCTCTCATTTTTCACTTTTTTTCCCCACCTCCTCCCCCCTCACGCTACGCCATTTTTACTCGTTTCGTTTACCATTTACGTTTCGCGCTCACTTCGCACCCTTTGTCGGCCTCAACGCAAATTTCCTATGACGCGCCGCCGAGGCCGTTCGATGTTTCAATTTAACGCGCGCACACTGTCGATCGACAATGTAATTTCATCGCGTTTGACGCCAAATTTGCGGCAGGGGGTCAAAGTGACTCGTTTGACTCGCATTGATAATGATCCTTGCGATCGCCAAATATTACGCTTCGGCCGATTGTTGCTTGAAACTCCATGAGATGAATGCGGTGATTAATTGCTTTTTATCGGACATAGAGAATTACGTTTACAGGGTTATGTAACGGAAAATGTGGATAGGGATTGGTCGTTAGTTTTGAGGTTGACGCTGATTTAATGTCGAGGAGCGTTTAATACAAACGTATTTCTCATGAACGAAGCAGCAAGTTTTCCATAAATTTCCCATCATAGTATTCTTTTATGAAACGTACCATTCACTTTTATCGATTTAGTTAGACTATAAAACACATTCAAAACCAAACAATTTATTTGAACAAAACCTACAAGACCGATTTCAAAACAAAGCTAACGAACGGAAAGGTAATTTAAAAGCAAAGAAAGATCCTTCTTATTTAATTTAATCATTTTCCTGATATGTGTCAAGTATGCGGCAGTTCAGCAGCATAAATGGACCGTTTATTTTTAAATTGGCGTAAGTCCATATTTTAAAAAAGATGAGATATCACATAATTTGTGATTGATACGGTGCAAACAGTTTATTTACGTGATGTTTAATTTTTTAATTTAACCCATCATCCACCAATGTCCCCTTTTTGGGACACAGTTTCAAATTGTTTTCTTTTAATGACTGCTACTTCTAAATGTACAGTTAATTTCATTGTCCGTTTTTGTACTTTTGCATTACGGCGGGTAAGGGGTTAAATGGACTTACAGTACTTTCAAAATAAACGGTCCAAATATTCGGCCACGCCGCTGATACACTTAGCCGACGGCCCGTGGAAAAATGACGAACGACTCATCCCGTTGAAGAGAGCCGCCCTGCGGACCGGTTTCGAAACAAAACTAAACGGGCCACTTTCCTTTTCCGAGGCATGACGCACGGCCGTCGGTGCCGAACAATGACGACGTAATAACGGCCGGGGGGGCCAGAGGCGTTCGTCGGCGCGATAAACAAATACGCTCGGCCGAAAAGTGCGTCCCGGCCTCCGGGCCGAAACACGTTATCCAAAAACTGACGGGGCAGAGTGGGAAACGAGTCTGGAAAAAGCGCGGGAGCGTATAAACGGGCTGAATGGGACGCGGCGTGAAAGAATTTTGATGACGCGTGACGGTCACACCTTTGGACACCACTTTACACCACTTTACACCGTTCGGGCTCGTTTTCAACCCCCCGAACTCGGCGGCCGACTTCCCATGTAACGCGTTTCGACATTCCTCGACTGGCGGAACATAAACTGCTCGGAAATGGAAGTTATCGGGGGACGTTCAGCGGTCTAGGATTTTTCAAAGAATTTTAAAGAATCGTTTCGTTCATGCTGAGACTGATGAAGTTCCCTTTCTTAAAGTTTCGATTTTACATTTTTTATTTTGGGGAAGCAGATTGTTTGTGTAATTTTTTCTGATGCCAAGAGAGGTCCGATGTTTGGATTGGACGTTGCGACTAATTGTTTATCAGTCCGCGGGCAAAATTTAGAGCTTCCGCTTAAAAAATGACAGCATAAACTGTCATAATTTTTAAGACATTTAAGATATTTTAACAATCTTTTCACTATTAAACTCACAGGAAGCAGCAGCATAGGCAAAAAGCTCAAATCAAGATCAGTCGCCGTAAATTGTATTAATGCCCTTCCCGCGTGTAATGTGTTAAAAAATGACTGACCCTGACTTTCTAGAAAGTTCTCATTCTTCATTACTGCAACATTTCCCTCTCTCCGCCACACTACCTAAAGTCCAGCACCGAAATTTCGGCAGTTACATCCAGCACACTCTCCGCGCATATTAAAAAATTACAAACTGATTCTAATAGCATTCTACCTTAACCCTACCTTCTCATCAAGAACCAATCGTAGCGGCAACCCCATCGCACGTTGCAAACCGGAATCGGACAACCCCTCAACCCCGTCTCATCCCTCGGCAACGCTAATCCTCCGATTCCACCTGGACTGCAACTCGGCCCTGCAGTTCTGTCCGCCGCAATTTAATTCCTGGCCATCGGTACTCGTTTAATAAGTAACCGATCGTTGATCCGTTCCCTCGTTACAATTCTGCCAGCAGCTCAGGACAGATTCGCGCACTGTGTTCCGTTCTGCATTCGGGCCATTATGCCGGCATAAATAGGGATAGGGGAGGGGGGGATGAGAAGGGGTGGCAGGGGTTGCGGACCGTTGCGTATCGTGGACAGATTACAGAAACAATCGTTACAGGATATTATCTGGCCGACAATGGCGCGTATGGCCGAACGACAATGCAGCTTGTAATCTCAAAGCTCCGCTGCACTCGCCGGACGTGTAGTTCGTTCCGAATCGGGCTTGCGCCAGATTTTCGACCGCCTCAATGTGGCCTTGTTCGACGTTTTTTCGGGAGTGAGAGCGCGCGGAAGTATGTTTCATCGGGAGAGGAACTGGACGATTTTTTAATTGTCCCTTCGTGGGCTTTTTCGAAGTTAGGGACAGAATTGTCGACGATACTTAATGATACTAGTTGATGTGAAAATCTATAACCTAATCTTTGTTTCATGCTCCAAGTCGAACTGTACCTTCTATTTTGTTAATCTAGTGTCTTATACATGGCCATTTGAAGGACTCGGAATACATTGGGCAATTTTGTATTTATATGAAGTCATCCGAATATTCTTACAAAATACAGTCTACACTCATGCAACTTAACTCATTACCGCTTACTGTGCCATGTATGGCACAGAAATCATATATATAAAAAAATAGCTTCTACGATAACTATTTGGAGATATACGATAAGGAAATGGAAGTGGAAATATTTTTCCAAGTAAAAAATAATTCAGGCTTAATGGGTTAAAGTTCTCTATGTTATACAATTCACAAATTGTGACTCTCAGAATTACGAGCCACGAATGGCAACAACGATCGGAAAATGTTAGGAACATCGATCGGCCGCATGAAATTCTCGGATGCGAGCGTCTCGTTAGGTCTCGTAAAATTTCGCGGAAACGTCCTTCAGGCCGCAGGATTCGCTGGAAATCCGCTTCGCGGACGATAGAGCCGATAAGGGCTCGAGTCGGGCGCAGAGAACGGATAAGCAATCTTCCCGGCTGTCGCTTTGAACGGCAATGACTGTCAGACGGACGTTTTGCCCACGCTCGGCCGCCTCGAATGGCCTCAAACGGCATCAAACGGCTTCAAAACTGCCTCGTAAAGTATTAGCGGGACACAATGCGTGACTGATTTCCGCGGTGAGCTCATTGTCGCCGGCGCAACGCTCATTAACTCCAATTTTTAGCGGAAATTCGCATCAGCTTGTTTCACATGCCACAACAAGGACGAAAACTTTACATTCCTCGAGAGTCTAGTATTTTTCACGGTAGATGAAATATAGGCGCTTGGATTGTTGCATTGATATTGGAGTTGTACGAAAATTGCCAAAATTTAATCTGTCAAGCAAATATCAACTGTTATTTCCTAGATATAAGTCAGAGACGATAAAAACGAATGAAGTAGGCGTTTTCCTTATCCTATTAATAACTAACCGTAATATAATTTGAGAACTAAAAATATATAATGTAATCCAGTCAGTGGATCCGGTACGAAACGAATTTTGGAATACACTATCTTTTCGATTTCCTCTTGTCTCAGAGTACCGTGATCAAATCGGCTAAAATACAGTATGATTATCAAACGATTCACCGAGATTATTCAATAAACCCCTTATAATATACAACTATATTACTAATAACTGATATAATAGTAATCACAGTAACACAATGGAACCGACATCTCTCATATTCAAACATTTACTATCCCTCATATCCATACCACAATCAAGTCAGAAACAGTACAGTCCCAAACAATTTCCAGCAACATCTTGATTCATACTCGAAAGCTCACCGCAAACTCGTAAATCGTCACAGCCCCGCCAGTGTTCACCTACCCTCCGGTAGCAAGTACGCGGACACTCGGTCAAACGGGAAGCTGCATTGAAAAACCGATGCCTACGCATGCCGTAGGTTGGTATAGGTCCGTGCAAACATAAGACAGGAGCTCTTCACGTCCGCCGATCGCTAAGTGGAAGAATCATCGCGACGGCACTCTAATGGTCATTATCATTTGCAAACATCTCGCCTCCTACCTCCCCTCTACCCTCACCCACCCTATCCCCTCCCGCCCCCCGTTCCCTCTTCCTCTTCTACTCGTGCAGAGCTATTTCTTTGTACGGCACTTGTTTGCATAGGCCTGCCAGGCGGCTTCCAGTGGCTAGTGCTTTGTAAACCTATCCTAGCCAACTAAGTCTATCCATGTCCTTTCATCCGACCCTCCTCCTACCCTGCCTCACCTAATTTCCGTCCTCCACCTCCTCCTGTCCCGTTTTTTTTTTCACTCGTACACTCCCTTGTTCTCCCGTGTTGACTCTTCCTTTCTCGTTTAATACGATACGTTTGCTCGGCTTGTTCTTGTACTTCTGTCACTTTCGGTTCTTTTTCCTTCTTTGTTATGTTCCGTTGGTCTTCTTTGGGGACAGTAGGAACGTTGAATTTGTTCCAGTTTATTGTCGCAATGTCTGTTCTCTGGTGAATGGATGTTTTTTATTTGACAGGGGGGGAATAATGGGTTGCAACTTATTAATTTTATTTTCATTGCCTTAATCAGAGTGTCGTTAGATCCTCTTTGTTTGACAAAGTCAAATTTTACTTTACTTTACTGCAATCGTTATTCTGACTTAACGATATGTACGTACATTGCGTTTTAAATACATTTGAAACATCTTTTCAATTCAAGAAGTGTCATAACTATTAATCCATTAGCTGCCGCGATCTCCATTTGGGGATTTTGGAATTCATATAATCAGACTGTTACACAACCTTTCGTACGTATAACATATTTGGCAAACAGTTTCAAAAAATAAATTTGGCAGTCAATGGGTTAATATCAAGAATCTTTCTCGAAAGGTGGAACTTTGAGTACGATCAAATGACAATTTCCGAGCATTGCCACTGTCAAAGTGAACGAACGTTTCCCTGACATTCTCACCTCGTCCCATCCGACATTGTGACAGTGACTACTCCCGAGGCAGCTTCCCGCGCCGTCTTCCTTCTCCGCACTTTATGTCTCTGCGTATAAAGGAGGCGAACGACGGCTTGGTTCCCGAAAAGCTGCCCGTTAATTCATTCGGGCCTACGTGGATCGTAAGATCTCGCCAGGAAACGTGTCACCATTAGCACGTGACGAATCTTGCACGTCGGTGTGAATTACATTAGAGTCAATGACTCGTCCCTTTCCGCGGTCATTAAGGGACACTTTTTTTTCACTCCTCCCCCTCCCCTCGCCGACCCCGACGTCTCTTTCATCCGTTACGCCGATCTCGGACGGAAAGTGGAAACATATTTCTTTCGCGCGCGCGCGCGCGCGCGCGCACGTACCGGTCATGCGTGTAAGTCGCGTACGTGTTTCTCGGTGGCTTGAAGAACTCGGCGAGGCGTGAAGCTGGCATTATTTCGCTCGAACGGTATCGATCATTCTTAATCCGCCGTAAGCTCTTATTACTAATGTTAATTTATGGCGCGCGCTAATTACGAGCATTAAGTGGACATTATGCACCTGTCGCGGGGAGGCCAAAACCCGTTCTCGGGGGAGATTAACGAAGGAGAGATCGCCTGGGCGAGTTTATAGGAACGTTACGTTTTCGGACGAGCGAGGCAAACAACGATACAATGTTGCTGCGGAGTGAGATGTGCGATTGATATGCTTCGCGATGGCGCGTTACGCGTCGGACGATTTCAAGTTCGAATGTTGGATTAGCGTGAATTGATTTATTGGATCGAGCTACTTTCATTCTCCAGAAAGAGATCGCTGGATAAATGTTTTATAGCAGTCATGATCGTAAATTGTAGATTTCTTGTCCTCAGATGGTTTTGGTAGAGAGTAGATTGACTGAATTAAATATATTCTTCAATTATTTCTAGAGCGTCTTTTCAATTGACGACCTGAATTTTATCTATTTTTTGCTATATTAGTCATTTCACGTAATCAAATACAAATAATTTATAATAATAACCGATCTTGCATAAATCTTTCCCAACGCGTATCTAACAAAGCCAATTCCACATACACGGATTCCAATTCAGACTTTTCCCCATTTACTGTAAATATCCAAAATCAGTTCGAACACTATTCACACATCCTTAAACCCTCAAATCGCTTTCCCACCCAAAAATACGTCGCTTACTCACCCAACCTACCTTCCCTCATCTTCCCCGAGCATCATCATCCATTTTTAAATTGACGATCTGAATTTTATCTATTTTTTGTTATATTAAGTCCCTTCCCAAAATCAAATACAAATAATTTATAATAATAACCGACCTTGCATAAATCTTTCCCAACGCGTATCTAACAAAGCCAATTCCACATACACGGATTCCAATTCAGACTTTTCCCCATTTACTGTAAATATCCAAAATCAGTTCGAACACTATTCACACATCCCTAAACCCTCAAATCGCTTTCCCACCCAAAAATACGTCGCTTACTCACCCAACCTACCTTCCCTCATCTCCAAGCATCCATCATCCTCCTCCCAAAATCAGAACCACCTCCCTCCCTCCTCCCTCGTCCTCCTCAGACCCTCGAGCACTATTTCCCGTACTGTCGATGAAACAGGACATCCCTCCCCCGTGTGCCGCGGGGGCCGCAGGACACCGTGTATAGTCCCGGAGAAAAGGAGTCTGGCGTGTGGGTACGTACGGGTCCAACCTTGCCCCGTCTGTGCATAAACAAAATGGGCCATAAAACCTCGAGGCGCTAATCCGCGCAGAATGCCGCCGCGAGGATATTGTCAAACCCTCCTGCGGACCCCGTTCACTCCGCAGGAAGAGCAACTGATTCATGCGGCCATATTTCACGTCTTTATGCATCCGCGAATATTTCAGGCCGTGGCCGAGGCCGGCTTCGGGAAGCGGAGGGACGTGGAAGGAGGACGGTGGGGACCTGAGTGGGCCCGAGGGGGTCTGAGGGGGGCCTGAGGGGGGCGAGCGATCGGCTTCGAGGACTCGAACTGCGAAATTTCGTATTAAAGGACTATCGGCGAGCCCACGTGCGTCCTTCGGCGAGATTTGCCGTTCGGAGGCTGCTCTTCTGGATTTTTCGGCGGCGACGGCTCTCGGGCTGGAATGCGGGATTCTTAGAAGGCGGGATGGGAGGAGAGGTGGTTGTGGATGTTTGTTGTTTAAGGTTGTATAGGTGATTAGGGAAATGGTTAATGGGGGGAAGGTGAGAGGTTGCTTCGAGGATGAGCTCGATTGCGGCGGAGGGCGAAGGTGAAGATTAACATTATGCACTGTTGATTCGAGGATCTATGGTTTGGACTTGGGTTACTTTCGTCGTCGGAAGCACTTTTGGAATCCTGGGGATGGATAGAGAGTAGTGGTGCAATGCTGGGAAATTATAATGAACTCTAGGAGAGGTGCAATAATATGTACTGCACTGCATTTAATATTCGAATTTAATCGTATCATAAAATATTTGTCCTATAATATAATATGTACTGTTCTAACAGCGTCACATTTAAACTCTTCTGCTAATACTTATTTACATATTCCGTATACATGACATAATATACATACTCAATATATTCCATCATTGCCAAGTTATTACACAGTTAAGAATACCAAGCAAAATCTGAAACACACTTACCGCCACCCTACTTTAAACGCACTCCATACTTTTTTAGTCTTTCATAAAATATTTGTCCTATAATATAATATGTGCTGTCCTAACAGCGTCACATTTAAACTCTGCTGCTAATACTTATTTACATATACCGTATACATGACATAATATACATACTCAATATATACCATCATTGCCAAGTTATTACACAGTTAAGAATACTAAGCAAAATCCGAAACACACTTACCGCCACCCTACTTTAAACGCACCCTACAATTTTTTTGTCTTTCATAGAATATTTGTCCTATAATATAACATGTACTGTCCTAACAGCGTCACATTTAAACTCTGCTGCTAATACTTATTTACATATACCGTATACATGACATAATACACATACTCAATACATGGCATCATTGCCAAGTTATTACTCGGGTAAGAATACCAAGCAAAATCTGAAACACACTTACCGCCACCCTACTTTAAACGCACCCCACACTTTTTTTGTCTCTCCGACCTATATACCGGAGTCCTGCCGTGGTATTATGGCAATCCCGAAAAAAGCGGCCGGCGGCCGCTTAATAGGTAGCCATGCGTAAGAATCCTGGGCGCACAATTAATTTCCGAGCCACCCCATCGTCGGAGGCAGCTACCCCGTAATCGTTTGTGACAATAATCCCGTGTCTGAGCTCACCTTTATTGAGCGGGGCCGTCCCTTTAAAAATTCATAGGTGACCGTGCGTCAGTTTCGGGCATGCGTCCTGGCCGGGAGACAATCATCCCCGATGATCGTCCACGACAATGATCCTGACAATTTTCGGCCCCCTCGTGGATCTCACGCTCGATTGAGCGCCGCTGTCTTATCCCGTTGCTGGATATGGGACCTTCCGTGGGGTTCGTCGGAGGTCAGAGTGCGACCGAAAATACTCTCTCCGCGCGCATTGGTGCGCAGGGAGAGAATCGCGCACGTGAGAGTTTATGATGGTATGAGGGTGAGGGAGATTCGTAGTTTGTATATTTTCGAAGCTGTTGTGAACCGTGTTCGTGGGTATGGGGGAAGTAGATGCTTGATTAAGTTTTTCATCGATGGAAGGTGAAATGTTGAGAATGTATTGGGTCTAGTAGGAGTCTGGGAGAAGTTTGGTATTTTACAAGGATTCAGATGAGAGTAGAGAACAGAGTGTACAAGGATTCAGATGAGAGTAGAGAACAGAGTGTAGAATGTATAAATAAAGCGTAAAGGGGGTAGAGAACAGAATGTAGAATCTATAAATTATCGTAAAGTGAAAAGGAGGTAGAGAACAGAACGCAGAATCTATAAATTATCATAAAGTGAAAAGAGGGTAGACAACAGAATATAGAATCTGTAAATTATTATAAAGTGGTCAATAATTGGAGAACAGATCCGCAGGCCGCAAACTTGAAAATCTACGATAATGCCAACAGTCGCTAAGAATAACTCGTCAAAACCCTCAAAAGTCGAAAAACAGGAAAGACAGAATCACAGAATACCACAGACAAAGCCCCACATCTGACAACGACAAGAGGAGAATCGGAGAACTCAGTATTCATCGACGGCAGAGAAGGCGACAAAGGCCAATCATTCACACCGATTCGAGAAAGGCCCGAAAAACGAAGAGAACCAGAATCCTTAAACCACGAAACCGAAGAATTTTGCACCGCTAGCCGACGTCACGGAATCTAATAATTCTCGGTGAAAGCCTCGGAATCCCATAAATCGGCGCGCATAAATCTGGCCGCGCGTGAGCAGGACGCGCGCACGCAGACACGCAGACGGGGGAGGGCGCATGCGCGTGTGAATGGCGGATCCGAAGGAGTGCGTGGATCGCGCTATTCCTGATTACAAAAGGACTCGCGTCGCACGGTCCATCCTCTCCCATTGTCGTCGATTCGGAACGATTAGGAGGCCACTAAATAGTTCGCCGCTGATCCACTCAGAGCGAGACGACTCGCTCTCGGGGACGCACATCTTTTAATCCCACAAAAGCGGATGGCATCGGCCGTATAAAGGTGAGCCAAAATGAAGAGGGACCTTGTGGGAATGAGGAGGGAGAGAAATGGAATTACGAAAGGGAGACGCGCGTGCACGGCAGGAAAACGATGGGGATCGAAGCTGGGAGGACGAGAGGTGAATCTTCTCGAACGGACGCACCCGATTGGCTCCCCGAGGTAGGATACGTCGAGTCATCGACGCGGAGTCAAGGTATCGAACATGTAAATGAAGAGTCGCGTCGCTTTTGTGTCGTAATGTTTACTGCTACGGTATTGTATGCCGGCGTACGATTAAAATTATAACTATGTGATGGAATTATGAGGTCGAAACTGGATGGAGAAGGAAAGTAAATATGTATATATATATATATAAATAAGTTCAAGGTATCGAACATAGAAATGAAGAGTTGCATCACTTTTGTGTCGTAATGTTTACTGCTACGGTATTGTATACCGGCGTACGATTAAAATTATAACTATGTGATGGAACTGTGAGGTCGAAACTGGATGGAGAAGTAAAGTAAATCGTATGGACTTGATTTGTATTCTTGATACATATCTACAACGGCAAAGAGACCGGATTAAAATCGATTATATGAAACATCTGAAATGTAGGTGGAGATGCAAATATATTGTATGATACACGGCGAGGAGCGAGAGCTCAGATTCTGCAATTGTAGTAATAAATGTTAAGCAAACAAATACGTCCTCTTTATACATGGAACGATGAACTTATCCGGACAGATCCCCCAACTTACTTTTTCGTGTCGAACATTATCCTGCGCACAACAGCTTACACTATTACTGTAAAACACAGTACAGTACTACGCAGTACATATAAAAAAATGTTCCAAAAATAGGAAGAAATATTGCAAGCTTAATCCATAGAATACCGCGCACCAATTTAAAAAATTCAGAAAATAAATGATTGAAAACGGAAAGTGGGCATTAGAATTGAGCGAAAGATCGAAGTTGCAGGCTGGCATTCGTGGCAACTGCAATATAAAAGAAAATCAGAACATAAATTATAGAAAATGAAATGAAAAGTGGGCATTAGAATTGAGCGAAAAATCGAAGTTGCAGGCTGGCATCCGTGCCAACGAAAATTCAAAAAAATCGGAAAATAAATGAAAGAAAATGAAAAGTGGGCATTAGAATTGAGCGAAAGATCGAAGTTGGAGCAGGCTGGCATCCGTGGCAACTGCAATTTAAACGAAATCAGAAAATAAATGATGGAAAATGAAAAGTGGGCATTAGAATTGAGCGAAAGATCGAATTTGCGGCAGGCTGGCATCCGTGGCAACTGCGGGAACGCTCCGGCATGTATATCGGTAAAGTGGGAAGAGCTCGGTAGCCGGGTATGAAAAGGGAAACACGGGGTGGAGAAAGGAAAACGCGATGTAAGGGAAATGCGTGCGCGCGAGCCAGGAACGAGCCCGGGGTCCGCGCGGAATCGGTGTTGGTAGGTGTACACAATCTGCGAACAATGGAGGCCCGGGCGCGGAACAATGAAGTATACAAGCGACATCACAATGCGGGGATCAGCGAAACAACGAACGGTCTCACTACGGATTACAGGCAGATGCGCTTCGCAGCTAAATCCGCGCTCCCACCTACTGCACGCGCCTATTTCCATCCTTCTCCGTCGCCTCCTACCCTCCCTCCACCTCTCCTCAGCTCGATTCATCCCCCCCCCTCCTCCTCCCCTCCTGAGCCTTAATTCTATCATACGCGACGTCGGTAATTTTTCGAAGTTGTCGTCACGATATTTTTGACCGGGCCGAATCGGGATGGAAGAAATTGTGGGGGATGCTTTTTGGGGGTGAGGAGAGTTTCTATGGGGATGAATGTGTGGGGTATGATATGGTGTGGGGGTGAACTGAAGGCGTTGGTTAGGACAAAGTTTGGAGGTAGTCATAACTGGTAATATAAAGTAGATACGTGGAGCTATCGATCGGAAAATATTACAATAAAAATAGGTCAGTTAGTCTAGTCTACTTACAATTAGTGTTACCTACCGCTGTTAGTCTACCTATTTTAACGGTAACATAAAATGTCTGTTCCGAAGACAAGGATACTTGAAATATATAAAGCGTCTTTTCATCATCCTGAGACAGACCCACCTTAAATGCGTCAATTTAAATGCACATCCTACTTTACATTACATACACTTCCTAATAAACTCCCTTATAAACTAATTTACACTTGTATCTGTCCTGTTTCAAACTCGCGTATATTTGTCTTTAGTTTACATTTAAAAAGCCTGTCTTCAGTTTAAATAAAAATTTGAAATGATCAATAACCGTACCGTACGAACAATTAACATCAACCTCCAATAAGTCGACGAGACATCACGAATCGAAAAACACCTACGCATCAACGAGCCCTTCGACCAAAACCAGCTAGCCAAGAGTCTCAGTTCTACCCTGGAATCACAGCCGTGAACGGAGGTGGTCGTCCGATCGGAATCGATGAAGAAAATTCGTCCGATCGCGTTCGCCGGCGTCGGTCCGTCCTCGGAATGGAAGGATCGACCGCAGAGCGGCCATGATCGGCGTCCGGCTCGCTGTGGCACCATTACCGGGAGCCAGGGACGTTCATCGTCACCGGGCCGGGCAACCCTCGGCTCTCCGCCCGGTAATATCCACACCAGCAACAATCACGGATTAATGCCATTGTCCGCGCGTATCTACTCGAAATGTACGGGCGCGCAGGTCTATGGGTATATGCGGCCGTGATGCATCGACAATGGGAGTGGGTCTGCTCGGCGACCCAACGAGGTATTACCGACCGAACAAGCATGCAGTTTGTCCCCCATTGTCGCCTCTCGATACACTGGGAATAACGCCCACCCGCTGTATTTGCAGTATTCGGCACGGTTTCGTCGCTCCACTGTTTGCGCTCGGGGGCCCTTCTTACTCGATTCTCGCCCCGGCCCTCCTCCCCCCTTTCATAACGACGCGACTACTTAGTGCCGAAGGCGTCACCCTCATTCGGCTGACGCGCCGCTTGGCCTGCGCGAGCGATCGGCTACGAGATTTCGCCGACCGTGGTAGCTGGAGGATAAATTTTCTTGATTTCAATTACCCGCCCAAAAATGCAAAAATTAAATTAACCCCTTAACGCAAGGTTTCTTTGAAACGGTAGCGTGTTATAGCTTACCTATGTAAATGGTAAATATCAATAAAACGATTTTTTTTCTTAGCTTTCATATTGCTATTTTCAATTCTCGATTATGTTCGAGTGTGAAGAATTATAGCAGCATCAAATACAACGCCGCTCGAATTATCTCGAGTGTGCACAGTTTGATCTGTTTAGCGCGCTAGAATGAACTCGAGCGTGCACGTTAAGGGGTTAACTGTACATTTAGAAGTTGCAGTTATTAAATGAAAACAGTTTGAGACTGTGTCCCAAAAATGGGACGTTGGCGGATAATGGGTCAAGTAGGGTTGAGGTTGAGGCGTCGGACTGATGTGGGGGACGGTTGGGAGGGAGTCGATTAAGAGTGGCGGATTGATGGGTGAGGAGTGAGTATGCTAAGTGGCGCTTAGCTGATGGACAGTTCTCTGGGCTTAATAGGTATGATGTAATTGTAAGTAGGTTGATAATGTTTTGTATATCTTTCTGTCTGATCTCGTAGAATTTGTCGTTGGGTAATGTACTTTTATACATTAGTTGGTGAACAGATTTCTATGGGATACGGGATGCGAAGGTATATCATCAAATATATTCTCTCAACTTCGTAAACTTAATTGATTTTGCGCAGTGGTGATACGATTTTTCCAAATGACAGGAATCAAGAACAAATTTCATTCTCCATTGTTCCCAATACGCTTCTCTGTCCATCTTCTGTTTACGGACACCCTTAAATCAACCATTCCAAACGTCGCTAAACTTCTGCTAATTATGCGAGATAGTAAAAAACCATATTTCGACTCTTCTGTATATCCCAACGTATGGCTCTTCTGTATATCCCCCTGAAACTACTTGACAATCTTTCTCGACCTTCATCCGCCAAACTTCTGCCAATTTTGCGAAATATAATAGTAAGAAGCCGTATTTCAACTCTTCTGTATATCCCAACGTATGGCTCTTCTGTATACCCCAACGTATGACTCTTCTGTATATCCCCCTGAAACTACTTAACAATCTTTCTCGACCTTCATTCGCCAAACTTCTGCCAATTTTGCGAAATATAATAGTAAGAAACCGTATTTCAACTCTTCTGTATATCCCAACGTATGGCTCTTCTGTATATCCCAACGTATGGCTCTTCTGTATACCCCAACGTATGCCTCTTCTGTATACCCCAACGTATGACTCTTCTGTATATCCCCCTTAAACTACTTGACAATCTTTCTCGACCTTCATCCGCCAAACTTCTGCCAATTCTGCGAAACAGCAAAAAAACCATATTTCGACTCTTCCGTACATCCCAATGAATCCATCCCAGAACACTGCTCTTCACACCCCCCGTCGACCGAATCGACGTCATCCCGAGTTCCCAAAAACGAGCAGCCAACTTCGTCAAGTACTCGATCATGCCGCATCGATGCTTTTTACGGCCGGCGCTCGCTGCCGCGAAGAATGACGAGCATCACCGCCGACGTCGCTCCCATCCAAGGACAGACAGAATGACTGGCCCGTGCAATTTCCCTCCAGCCGGCGCATCGCGGGGGTAGCAAAAAAAAAAGAAAAAAAAAGAAAGAGGCAACACGGCACGGCAACACAGCACGAGAGAAAACGCGAACGGGGCACCGGGATGAAAATGGTAGACGACGAAAAAGAAACAGAGCGAGGGGGGGGGGGGGGGGGGGGGGGGGGCGAGTGGGGTGGCGGGGGTGGAAAATAGAGGGCGGGAGGGGGGAGGCTTACGATAGAATCGTCCGACGCCGCACGATATCTGCTGCGCCGCTTCTCTCGGCACAGTGGAGAACAGTTGAAAAGAGGAGATACGATCGTTTCCATAAAAATCCCCAGACGTACCAGTGACACGTAGGAAATTAAGAGATAGGATTTTAAATTGGAAAAATACAGTGGGCGCTGGGGTGAGCGCGACGGCGCGCGCTGTAGGAGAGAGGAGTGTACAGGGGTGGTTCGAGGGGGAGGGCGGGGGGGGGGGTGAGAGACAGAGAAGGACGGAGGGAGAAGGAGAGAGACTACCGATTGCGGAAAACAGAAAAACGGACGGAGATAAAGAGGAGGCGGGGGTGGGCGGTGTACGCTGGAAAGGGGTGACGGGGAGGATGCTGACTGACAGGGGAGGTGGTCGAAAGGAGAGCGGTGAGGGTCAGGCCAGAGAGAGAAAGAGAGAGAGAGAGAGAGAGAGAGAGAGAGAGAGAGTAAATGAACGCGCGAGAGAGAGAGAGGCTCTGTGGTAATTAACGGTTTAAATTGGATCTCAGTTGGGCGGCTTATTGGCGATTGTCGACCGGCCTGGAAGAAGACGTAGAACAAAATTGAGAACAGAATTGCGCCCGGGAATGGAGAGGCACGCGCGATTGTTGCCGAGAGTGAGGGAAACAGATAAGTGGACGCGCATTATGTCCGGCTCGGCGATGGCCTGGCGAGGAGGTGGGGAAGGTGGTGGAGGGTGAGGAGGGGGTTGGAATAAGGGAAAATAAGCGGACGAGTGTGTGGCCGGGAGTAGCTTATTGTGAAACTGTCTTGAGGGCCGGCCCCGTGGGCACTCCGACGGACGACAAAGAACCTCGTTTTCGGGAGGGCGGAGGATGGAGGTGAGCTCGGCCGAGGTGGGAGGAGGGAGGCGTCGGACGCGTCAACCTCGGGAGGCATATCGATTGCCAGCCTCGATAAAACGGCATTTTTTAATGTCGACCGATCGCTGACGAGTAAGCGGACGGCTACTGAGGATCGCTGGGAAGACGGTACGAAAATTTATTGGCTCGATCGCGAACTGATATATTGGGGAATCGAAATTGATGGATACTTAATATTATGAATTTGTTGGTCTATTCAATGGATTGTTAAACCTTTAAGGACTTAAACTCAAGGGGAATTATTCCATTACCCGCCGTAATACAAAAATACAAAAATACAAAAATAAAAAATGAAATCAACTGTACATTTAGAAGTTGCAGTAATTGAATGAAAACAATTTGAAACTGTGTCCCAAAAATGGGACATTGGCGGCATAATAGGTTAAATGAGACTGTTTATCATAAATCGCTGACCGCATTCGATTATTATTATCAGATAAGAAGATGGTCCGAACGAGTACGGAGGATTCTATGAATTTTCTGCCTTTCAGCGAAACGTCCGAATTAACCGTCACAGTGCTTGCCTTCCCTCTACAGCCAGCCACAGTCTCAATTGTCCTTGAACAGAGAGCCGGGATCGAAACTAAGTTCGATGCGTGTCCCTTAAAAAATGCCAGAAGCCCATGAAACTCCGCCGATTCCTCCGCAACCCCCTCCTGTTCGAACCCGACGGAGTCTAAACATCCACATTCGTAAATTGAACCTCCACCCCCCTCTGTATTAACCCCCTCCTCCCATTCTCCACATTCGAGGCACCGCGAAGCTAAAATCCATCAATGGCCGTCGGGAGCTTCTTGAGAGGACGAGACAACGGCCTCTCCTAATTACCAGTTTATCGGGAGCAGTTTGCCCGATAGTGGCCACCCCCTCCCCCCTCTCCGCCCACCGCCTTCCATTCCACACTCCGAAACCCCGGTCCCGTTCCGTTCCCATTCTCTCCATTCTCTCCTTTTTCTCCGGCGCAGCCACAGTCGACTTCGTTCCGTTTCGTTTGCTTTCGACCAACTCCAGAGAAGTGGACACAGCGACGAACGTAAAGGGGAGAGTCCGGGGTGGGGGGCTGGGGGGTGGGAGGCATGGTTTGAAAGTGGACAGGGGGCGGTTTGCGGGCAAAAACGGGTGAGGGCTCGGCGCACAATTAAACTCAATCCTATACAAGTTGTTTTTCTTTTGATTCGCCTCGCTCTCCCTCACATGACAATTCCAATTTAACCCGGGGGCAACTCACCTCCGCCCCGCTCCGACCCTCTCTGCCACCACCCCTCTCTTTTCTCCACTGCCTACCACCCCCCCCCCCCCCCCCCCCCCCCCCTCCATCCCTGTCCATCTAGCTCGCCGCGAACGGAACAACGCCGGAGTAGAGTCCGATGGAGAGAGACTTTTCGACGTTTCAATCAGACATGACCGTCGTCCGAAAACGTAAGGGGGTGGCGGACGGGGGGGCACACGGGGGTGGTGGATGGGTCAGGGGAGGCGGGCGGAGGATGAGGGGCCGGAGGGGGTGGCTCTCGGTTTCAGCCAATTCGTCGGCTCTCCCGAATTCAATGCATGTTTTAATGAAACACTGCTGGCCCGCTGCCCATTGTCAGCGCCATTGTCGGTTAGATGACTAGTCGATCGAAGGCCTCCGCGCTTTTGTGTCGTTACCACCCTCCCCCGCGCTTCCTGCCGCCCCTTTCCTTCGCCCGGTACTCACCCCCACCCCCCCTCTCTCACTCACTCTCTCGCTCTCGCTCTCTTTCTCTGTCTCTGTCTCGGCACTATGTTCAGAATCCGCGCATCGGCATTTTGGAGAACGTCCAAAACAACGTCCAAGACCCGTTCGGCTTCTCCTTTTCAGTCGGCTCACTGTGTATGCCGGGGTATATAGCCAACAGCGATGCATTCGGGGCCCGGTTCGTCCTTGTCTTCCTCGGGAGTCGTCGCGATTCTCCGCCAATGGCGGAATTGAGGGTGGTCGTTAGGCGTAGGATGATGCTTCAGGGGTGATGGGTGAGGGCGGAGGGGGGTTGGATGGTTTTTCGATGAGGGCTTGACGCCTTGCGCTTCGGGACGGAGTACTGATCTCTTTGGGATCGTCGATTTTTCTGTTCTAAGTGGACTTGGAGTCGTGGGGGAGGAAGGAACGATTGGTAGGTTCGGAATTTTTAGCACGGTGTGGAATTGAAATCTTAATTTTCATTGATTCGGAATTTGTGGAAGGGGCGATGCAAGTACTGTGATTGCAATTTTAGTTATGTTATTGATGCTTGGATTTTTCAGTGGCTACGTTTAGGGTAGTTTATGTTCATGCTTCCAGCACGGTGTGAGTTCTGGAATTAAAGTCTTAATCTTTATTGGTTCGGAATTTGTGGATGGGGCGATGCAAGTGCTGTGATTGCAATTATTTATATGTTATCGATGCTTGGATTTTCGAGTGGCTATGTTTAGGATATCATGTCATGCTTGCAACACGACCGTAATTCAACAGGCATATATTGCATTTAAAAATAAACTGAAAATAAGAATCTGATATATTGTATAATAAGAATCTAATATATCTAATAATTCTGAAGAAAATAAGAATAAGAATAAGAGTCTTTCACTTTCATTGCCGACTTGTTTACTTAGGTTGACGGTTGATAGGTTTAAAATTTTTGGGAGTCTCGATATAATTACCAGTCATTCAATAATCATAAGAAATGAACTCGCATGTAACCCTGCGCATTCGAAAATAATTGGAAATGCGCAACAAACGATCGCACCCCCTCTAACGCTGAACTCAGCAATTTTTTCGACCGAGCAACATTATGCTATGTTGGCATAGGCCACCGACTAATTGCATTTCCGATACTGCACCGTCCCTTACCGCGCACTCCTACCTCTCCCTCCTTCAATGCACCCCCTCGTCCATGCATTACGCAGTCGCATAATTTAGAACCACTTGTTCGCAGCCTCAAACACGCATCTCATCGCGGCGGAAAGCCTCTTTCAAAAACAAACGACGAGCCGACAAAAAGGGCCGGCCGCCTCAAAAAGACGCCGATATTGCTCGCGCTCGCGCGTACAGTTTCGGAATATAAAATGCCAATTTGCAGTATCGCGCCGGCGACATATGTTTAATTAGACGCCCTTTTGTCGCGGACAAAAATGTCCGCCTCTCGAATGATCCGCTCCATTCTGCCAGCTCTTTCTTGCGCGCGCATATCTATTCGCACTCTCTCCTTCTCTCTCTCTCTCTCTCTCTTGCTCTCTCTCCTTCTCTCTCTCTCTTTCTCTCTCTCTCTCTCTCTCTCTCTTTCACTCTCTCCATCTCCCTCCTTCCCTCAATCTACCTTTCCACCCCTCTGCCTCCGGTGTCGACGCGTCGCTGCTCGCCGACGTACGCGGAACGTCCCCGGTAGCTGAATGCCACCCCATTCGCGGATTGGCGACGATAAGATACGCCAGCTTTTCATCCCTGTATGGCCAGTCGCATTGAACGGCCGGCAGCCGCGACTTTTTTCCGTTTATGAACGTTGCCGCGCAGACGGCGGCGGCGGCGGCGGCGGCATCCGTCGGCAGAGAAAGAGGGTGGTGGCTGGGGGTTGGAGGGTGCGGGGTGGTGGATAAGGGGGTTGGTGGGTGGCATTGTACGGCATTATCGGCCGCCACCCCTTCGTCGAGGTGTGCAGGACAGGAGTTGGCAAAAAAGGAGTGGCAGGGGTGGTCGCGCACAGGGGGGGTGCATGAGGCGGGTGAGTACTGGATCGAGACTGGCGGCACGGGGGGGCGGGGGGTGGGGGGTTGGAAGGTTGGCGGTCCGCTTGTTTCATCCGGCACTGACGTCGGCGGTGGTCGCGTTCTTTTCTGCCGGGGAATTTGTATTCATTGTCTGGCGCACACCCGTGTACGTGGCATAATAAAAATTCCCCTTCTGCCCCCTCTGCGTCCGTAGTCGGCGGTCGATCGACTGACCGACACGGGGGTGGAGAGAAATTTCCAGCGAGGACTCGTAGGCGATCGAGGCCGGCGCCGTTCTGTGGAAAGATGTCGGCGTATGATGATTCTCCAGTCAGTGAGGATTGACGGAATTCGGCCGGTGAATTTTGAAACGGACTGTATCGGTGTTGAATGTTCGGAGGATGCGTTGGGTCCGTGTGAAATTCTGGAAATGGAATGGGAAAGGAAATATGTCAGAATATGATATTTCGTAGTATTTATTTATGCTATTAATTTACATGGCAAGTATATTCTATGCAATGTAGAAATCTGTAATATAATCGCCCAAATCTTTGTCTTATTTCCCATCGTTGATTCATACCACTGAAAACTTACTCTCACTCTCCGGTGTCTTCAAAGTATGTCTACTTGCTCCCAATCCTTCTCACTTTCTCTCCCATTATATATATTGGTTTGGCAAGAAAGTAATTTCGGTTTTGTAGTGTGAAAACAAATTTATATTTTTGTATTGAGAATCAACTTTAATTAACGTTGTATTTGCCCATTCTGCTCCGTAACTTAACTGTGGCTAGTATTGAATGCCGAATGAAAATAATTTTAACACTAACCGAATATTCTACAAAAGAATTGCAAGGCTATTATTTGTGAGAAAACCGAAAATTCTTTCTTGCCAAACCGATATATAATGGGAGACAAAGTAAGAAGGATTGGGACCTGATATAATCCACTATTTTAGATATATTTATAACCTTCTATCATCCTCCGTTCATCTCTGATAAATTAATCGTCCGCGTCCAACCGTCCACAATTTCTTTCAAGACGCAACCCCGCGCGTCGCTCCGTCTCCACTGGCCCGACTTTAGTGTCGATTCTCCGCAAATTCATTGTCCACCCATAGACACTCCCTTTTCCAACATTCTCAATGAACAGTCTCCTCATCGCTCGAACAAAGTGTTGCGGGTGTCCTCCGTGAAAATGATCATCGCCCGCTGCGGCGCGCGGCTCGGCCCTGTTTGCTACGGAAAACTGAGGGCTGCGTAGAAGCCTGAAGAAGGGATGAAGGACAGTGTCTGCGCACCTGGCAGATACTCCGAGGCCGGCGAGAACTGCGTCTGCATTATATCCCAGCGACAATGGGCGAAAAACATGCCTTCGCACAAACTCGCTCGCCTCTCTCTCTGTCTCTCTCTCTCATATTCCCAATCCGCTCTCCCCTCTCTCTCTCTCTCTCTCTCTTTCTCTCGCCCGGTGGACCTCCCTTTATTGCCGAGGATAATGTCCCTTTATCCCGTCATGGGACCCAGGACTCGTTTCGGCCATTGTCGGCCGGACACTTCGCTGGAGGCTCGAGTCCATCGCGCTGACCTTTTCTTTATGCCAGACTTCCGCCACGGACCCGCTAACTTCGCGTCATAGTTTTTCAGGAACGGGAAGGAGGAACGTGGAAAGTGCGCATGAATGGACGCTCTCTATGGAGTCATTGATTCATTTTCGAGGGAAACTTTCGTTAATTGCAGGATGCTTTGTGCCCCTTGGCTTCGTTTTGCACTTGGCTGTGGTAGGAATATGAGACTTTGTATGATTCGAGATTAAAATAATGACTGTGCAATTTATTTAGTAAGTAAAATAAGTAGATTGAATAAAATTGGATAGGATAAGGTAGAATTAAGACAAGACGTACGATGTAAGAAAAAGGAGGGAGGAGAAGAAATTGTAACCCAACAGGGATCAATAAAAATCTGACATACATACAATTTATTTTGTAACGTCGAAAGTGTAGAATTACACTGGACATGGTTTAGCAGGTATTTTTCGTATCTTGCGCTGTTAAGTATTTATGCAATGTTTTTCGGGGTGCTTTAAACGTTGAAATATGAGACTGAAAATATTTTACTAGGTATTCTCTAGCTTCAGTTATTAAAATGCTGAAAACATTTATTTCAATGGTTCTCGAACGCTCGCAGCGCAGCTATACAAGTACAAATTACTCTCATATTGGGAAATAGCGTAGTAAACCTTAGAAGCGAGCGCAACAAACATTTATTACGTCACTCTCCCTCCACAATACGCCCAATCCCAACAGCCCGATAAAACGATTCCCCAGCCCAACATTTCATACCCATCCCAGGAGTCCCACAATAAATATTTCCGACGCCGCGTTACAAAACTACAGCTCTCCTAACACAATTCGACATTCTAACTTACTCCCACAAAAAAAGGGAAGAAAAAAATCTACTTAACGGCGAGAGAACGATGAAGCGAGCAAGGCCGATTCTCGGTCCGCCTGAAAGGATGAAAAAAAAAAAAACGCAGCCCCCACGGTTATCCTACATTGTTGGCTTCTCACTTCTGCGCTGGCCGAAAGGTCGACTTCGGGTTTCGTTAAGCGGGCGAAATCGCGGTGAAAACGTTCTCTCGTCCGAGCTTTTCACGCGGGCGGAGGTCGAAAATGCGGAATGGAAACATAACTGTTTACGGATTACGGGCGTAACCCTTTTGCCGAAATTCTCGAACGTTATATTGCCTGACCTGCCTGTCCCGGGGCCATTGTCCGGCCAGCGTCCGGGTACCAAAGGAATAATTTTGGCTCGTGAGGACTATTAAGAACAATAAAGGCGTACGGTAACAGTCGAGGGTGGGGAGGGGCGGCGGGGAGTCACGATGACTTTTCGTAGAAAATATTTTGCATCGACGCCGGCCATTGTTTGGGAATACGGTCATTGAGTGGCCGCGTTGTTCTGCTCGTCATTCTGCAAAAGTGGATTAGGCCGGGCACAGTTTTACGGTCGTGGGCCGATTTTATGGAACGAATTACCTGCTCGGAGGGTACCTACAGTTTAATTGGCTGACAAAGGACACGCTCGAGGGGGGTACTTAGTTTTGAGAAAGGTCATTGTAGTGGCACATTGTACTGCTACATTGTACGGGTAATTGATTGTGACACATCGCATTGCGGTAGGTAAGATTCGGACAGATCCTTATGGTGATCTCATGGATTACGGTGTACGTCATGTATGGGAGGTATGACTGTATTTGTATAGGTTTTGTCATGCAGATTAGAACTTTTCGTATGGTGGTGAAGAGGTAGGTTTGTATGTAGGTTGTGTTTGTTCGACATTCACGCTTGATTATTGATTCATTCTAGAATACTTAATTTGCGGAAACCAAAATCGTGGCACGACATACTAGACTGTATAATATTAAGTTTTCAGCGTATTCGGTCAGTGTTGTACTTTCAACTACTAAATTTCAATGATTTTTAACAGAAGAACATTTACTTTAAGCAATTCGGTTAAAGATAATACAATTTTAACATATTGAAGTTGAATAAGAAGAAAACAATTATTGAGAATGAGAAATGAGAAAATATTTATTGATATCGATATAAGACCGAACACGCCGGAAATTTAAAATCATTCATCTACACTGACGGTAAATAACCGGTTGTTGCAACCTGATTTTACTTACTACACTGTATGAAAAATTCTAAATTTCTTCCCATTAAATGGCCTATATACAATCAGATATAAAATCATTGATTCTTAACCCATTATCCGGCAATGTCCCATTTTTGGGACACAGTTTCAAATTGTTTTCTTTTAATGACAACTTCTAAATGAACAGTTAATTTCATTATTTATTTTGGTATTTTTGTATTACGGCGGGTAATGGTTTAAAGAGCATCCTAATAATTTCACTGACAATCCTTCGCAACATCTTACATTGATCTCAAGTACTCAACACTCTATCCCCCCTCGAAACGAAAACCTCCACCGAAACGACAGAAGCAATTAATTTTAACCAAATTACGCTCGTCGATTGTCTGAGAATCGTTCACAGTGCGCACACAAGACAGCCAACCCTTCAAAAAGCGCGTCCCACCTATTCCTCTCAATATTCCTCTCTCTCACCGATCATGCCTCCCACCCTCACCCCCGTCAAGCCTGCCAACTCTGCCAACTCCAACTCCTGACACCCACGCGTCTTTCAACCGACGAGCCGTCAAGGGCCGCTAATTCCTCTAATTTGATTCGCTCGCCACCCCTCCCCCTCCGACCCCCATCAAACAATCCCCGACCGCGCACTCCCACCAATTTTTCGCGCGACTTCTCGCGCCCGAAACATTAATCGGCCGCAAACTGGTAAACAAACGATCGCGTGCCGTCGGCGAGCGAAACAGAGGAACACAGAGCGACACCAAGTCAAAAAGGCGCACCCCGCCGACCTGAGAGACATAAGAAGTCGCTGCCTGGCAAGCCACGGGGTTTACAGGGGCTTGAGGGGGGGGGGGGGATGGCGAGAGAAAAAAAGCAGAAAGCATCGGTGCCAAAGGCGAGCGACAGGGATGGAAAACGTTACGAGTGCCCGCGCCAGACTTCAAAGCGGCCAACGCCAATTACGAGTAGGGAGAGGTTAAAAGGGAGGCGGGGGTAGGTGGTTCAGGGGGGTAGGTGGGGTGGGGGGTGGCATCGCAACCCTTCCAGCGACCGTCCCGCAACCTTGCCTACCGTCATCCGCGCGGTGCCACCTCGGCACATATGAAGTACGCCCACACTTCTCAAACCCCTGCATATTACGCACACACGCCACCCCTCCACCCGCCCAGCACCCTCCGCGCGCAATTTTTCATCTCAGCGCCCGGCGAGAAAAAAAGAGTCGGCGATAATTTTTTCGCCGAGCGGAACAAAGTGACGTTTCCGCGGGTCGGAAGTGGCAACTCTTTTTCCCTCAATGGACTCCGGCCACCCCTTTCCCCACCCCCGCCCCCTCACCCCCCTCGCATTCTGCCTTTGCCCGCCCTCTGGCTCGCGTCTCTCGCTCGGGGCCCACTTTGTTTATTCGCCCTGGCGAAACGCTCTTTCGACTTCTTTCACTTTTGCCCCCCCCCCCCCCCCCGCCGCGCCCCCTCCATGCTTCCACCTTCTCCTTTCCTCACCTATGTCCTCTTTCTCTTTCTTGCTCCGACTCTGCTCTTCGTCGTTCTCTCTCTTTCTAGGTTCGTTCTTGCGAGCGGCGGCGGAATCGCACTAACCGGAGCGTAGGCGGCGCTAATTGGCATTGAAAAAAGGTGCTGACGATAGCTAAGTACCCCCAACGGGGCGACGACGCTCTCTCTCGACAACGATCCGCCACTACTCTCGCCCCTTTCCACCCCCTTGCTACCCCCCCGCGGCTGTTTATGTTCAGCTCTCTCTCTGCACGTTGCGTGCCGCGGTGGTAAAAATTGACGTGTCGAGAATTTCTGCGCGAAGTCAGATGTTGGGAGAGAGTGCTGGCGAGCTGGACGGGTTGACCTTGAAGGAGGGAGGTGTCTTCAGGCGGACGGAGTATCGGATTTGGGATCGTAGGAGGTGAGTTTGGGCTGAATAGATTTTAGGGATGGACTTGTGGAATTTTAGCGTTACAGTTTCAGTACTCCAACTTTAAAATCTGTCCACCCCTAATGTTACTGACTGTCCAGTGCTTTTTCTTCCATTTCAAGGGCACAGGCCCTGCTTCATTGTAAAAGAAAAATTGTATCTAAATACCATCAAGGATAGATGACACTGTACATATCGGTATGATATTACATTTTCTGCTATTGACATGCTTCGCCCCCTCACCTGCAACCCCTATTTTGATCCACAAGTAACATCGTCGTATCCGCGTACCGTAACTACAAGAAACTGAAACTCCTAACACGCTATCCTTCCGACACAAGCCCACACCCCCCCCCCCGAAGCATCCGCCACCCCCGCTTCCCCAATCCCACCCCCACGACGTGCCATCCAGCGCGCTTTAATTAAACGGCCGGCGCGTCGGACGATTCCGGCGCCCAGCACTTTGCCCGTCCCGCCACCTCGGCAAAAAAAGCGCTTGCCAAGAATCGCGAGGTGTCAGCCTAGAAAGAGTTTGAAGCAGCCGCCTCACAAGGGAGAGCAAAAAAAAAAGCGGCGCGAATGAGAGAGGCACCCCCACCCCGCCCCTCAGCGGCGGTCGGAATGATGCGGCAGCGCGAGGAGAGAAAGACAAAGGGGTGTGGGAGACAGAAGGAGCGGAGAAGGAAGAAGAAGCGCGGAAGAAAGAGCCGAGAGAGGAGAAACGAAAGAGAAGAAGGGATGGTGGAGGGGGAGGGGGTGGGGTGGGGGGAGGAATGGCCAGAATGGCAGGGATCGGGTGTAGTTTGCAGCGTCTACCGCTTTTCTTCCCTTTCTCTCTACTCATCCCCCATCCACGACTTTTATCGTCAGTCCCCTATACCCCCCTCCACCCCCTCCCCTCCCCCGAAGCGTTCAAGTTCCCTGCAAGACGTCAAAGCACAGGCGAGAAGCGTGTAAGTCTAATTGTACGAGTTGCCACTTTGTCGCCTACCAGTCGTTTCATGTCTCTCTCTCTCTCTCTCTCTCTCTCTCTCTCTCTCTCTCTCTCCCTCTCTTCATGCTTTTTGTGCAGTACCTCTTTCTCGTAGGACTCCTCATTCGAAGGTCCTTTTCATAGAATGCATGTGGGTACACGCTCGCCGACTCTTTGCCGAGCCGGAAGGACGAAGCTCGTTAATGTTAAAGCCGCGCCGGCGCGGAAGGACATCTTCGAGGATTTTCATTAGCGCGTCCGGCGAGCGGTGGCACTGGATGCCTCTCCTTCATTTTTTTTGTAGGTTAGGTTCGCGCCGGGAAGGGTACGCCGCGGCGGCGGCGGCGGGGTGGGTAGCTGCTTTTTTTTCGAAGGCGTGCGAGCGGAAAAGTCGCTCTCAGCGAGTGGATGGCATTAATTCCGCGTAGGCGTTTTGTGTCTCGGAGGGGGGCGGGGGATTGGGGTGGAGTAGCTGAGAGGGGGTGGCTGATTGTCGGCGTATAATTGAGCCGCTTACTTTCGAAAGTGGCGTGAGTCACTTTCGTAAATGTTTGAGACGGCTGCGGCTGCGAAGGTTCTGGGTTCGGAGGAAAATGTTTAGTTTGGTTTTGGAAAAGGGTGGTGGATAGGTTTTTGGAGTGGGTGGTCGAAGGGTTGAGAATGATTGCATATTTGGCAGTACGTTATTGTATCACGGGTATATCATGTGATAGTTCTAACATTCTAGGTTTGCACCATACGTCGCTACAATCATACGGACCGTTCATTTTGAAAATGGTGTAAGTGCGTATTTAAATAAAAATGAGATATCATAAAGTTTATGATTAATGTGCGGTAAACGGTTTATTTATGTGACATTTAATTATTAAAAAAATGGACATGCACCACATTCGAGATAAACGGTCCATATATTACATTAATTATAATTATTGTACAATCTTTTTTCTAAAACTTACTATTTAACAAACATTATAAGTTCATAAATTCTCTCACCTAATACTTCTCCCCAAATCGTTCTCCACCCCAAACTGCCTCCACAATCAATTCCACCGTTTCCACCCCCAAAAAATCCACCACATCCCTGAACCAAAATTTCAAACCCACCATTTTGCTACCCCCAGCCAAACCCGACACTCTCCGAAACCTCAATCGAAACGTCCGTCAGCGTGCACCTCGTCCGAAAACTACCCTCTCAAATTCCTCTCCGACGAGAAAGAATCAGTCGTCTTTGACTTGGGGCGTCGGCGTGCGAGATGCATGCCAAATGAAAAAAAGTGGAAAAACGAAGGCACGCGAGGACATACGCGAGGACGAGCCCGTCCGTTGAAGGCTCGGCATACTGAAAAACATTCCTCTCGCGTGTTCCAACCCCTAAATGGGGCCGAGAGAGAGAGAGACTCGGCTCTCTAATTAAGTAAATGCCTCCGCAGCCCGAGCTCCGCGCCCGACAGACAATGTTTCCCAGCTTCAACCCTCGCTTCCTTATCAAAACTTCCAACCCACCCCCACCTCCCCAACCCTCTCACCCCCACGCAGACTTTTTCACGTCCATTATCCCGAACCTACCCGCCGCTTCTTCGCCATTCTAATTACGGCGCTAAACTTCGAAATAAAGTGTGTTTCCCTTCTTAGACGACGTTGGTCTAAAAAGGAGGGTGGAGGGGGGAGGATAAAAAATTAGGAGAGAGAGAGAGAGTTTCAAAGAGACTCTCGCCGACTCGGCTTGAGTCGGATTCCGGCGCTGAAACACGAAACTCGCGTGTCCACGCTCTCTCGCGCGCGCCCGACTCACCCCTCTTGCGAAACTGTCGACACTCACCCCCTCCCGCACCCTACTCCCGCTCCGCAGACCGTCGTTTCCTCCTCCTGGAAGTCTGCGATCCACGAGTCGGCGCCCGGCTCAAAGCGAGAAATCTCGCGGGCACAAAACCGGGCGAGCAATTAATTAAAGCGGCCTCTGTGCGAAGGGTGCGAAGCGAGTTAGAAAAAGAGGACTTGAAAAAAAGAGGAGTGCAGACGGGGGTGAAGGAGGCGAGAGGGTACGAGAGAGAGGGAGAGAGAGGATGCTTTCTCTATCCCGTTTGACTCGCCGCAAGGAATCACGGGATAAAGTCGACAAACGTTGGTCCGGCGCAAAAATTCAGCCCCTCGAGAGGGGTGGGATCTGTACGAGAGAATGAGAGAGAGAGGGAAAAAAATAAGAGAAAGGTCACCGTGCGGGACTCGCGCTAATTACACCATTTTCTACCACTACAGCTCTCGAAAGGGGGTTAGTTGGCGGGTGGTTCCAGGGAGGGGGAGGGGGTGGTGTCGAGCAAACAGTCCCCCCCACCACCCCCTCCTGCACCCCTGTTGTATTGAGAAAACAGAGGAACAGACGAATAAGCTGGCCGACTCCTTCCGACCTCTTCTCTTTTTTCTACCCCTCTCTGGCCCACCCTCCACCCCCCCTCCAACCCCTTCGCGCCCGTTATCGCCCTTAGTCCGTGGCTTCTCGGGGGTAAAATCAGTAGGCAATTGCCGCGATACAAAAAGCGCGTTCCGGGGCGCGCTAGGAGTCGGCCCTCCCCCCCCCCCCCCCGCCTCCATCTCTCACCCCCGCGCATTATCGTGATCTCTTTTGCCGGCGAATTACGCGTCTGGCTGATTTTAAGGCTCGTTTGAGCCCGGAAATTACGCGGACGAGCCCCGTGGTTCTTTTTAAGGGCGCGGGGGGTTGGTACCTTTGAGGCTTAATTGATTTCGATTCAGCGCAGCAGCGCGCCTCGATCCTCGTCGGGGGCTGATTAAATTAACGCTCGCGATCGGCACGTTTCCTTTTTCGAATTTTTTAGGTCGGAACGGACGACGTCAGGAGGCGATCAGGGAGGGGGGGGGGGGGGGGGGTTGATATTTACTCGTCGTATTCGGTAGGAGGTTTTTTTTATATCTAGGTGGATGGTTTTTGGTCTCTCAAGTTTGAAGTAGTCTGAGGATAGATGATATGTATTCATAATACAGAAAATTATTTAGATTTTGGTGGTGCAAGTAGTTAGGAAGAAAAGTATATTTCTGTAACAGTTAAGTTAAATTCCGTCTAGTAATTAATTAATTTTCACTCTTACCGAAACAAATTAAATATAATAAAAATATAATTTGAACAAAATTTTGTTATGACAGCAATATATGGACCGTTTATTTCGAAAGTGGTATAAGCCCTATTAAAAAGAAATTGAGATGTGTGATGTGATTAATGTAGTGTAAACGTTTTATTTATCTGATATTTAATTTTTGTTTTGAATGTGGTACAAGCCTATATTTAAAAAACAATAAAGATATTATATAAATTATGATTATTGTAGTGTAAACTTTTTATTAATGCCACAATTAATCTTTTTTCAAATATGATCTTGTACCACTTTCAAAATAAACGATCCAAATAATTATCCTTTCTCAATTAAACTAAAAACCGCAAAAAAATTCAAATTGTTCTCTTTGTATCAATCGACAATGAACTTCACAATGAACAAGCCATCAACAATCCCTACCCCCCCCCCAGCCACCGAAACCCCAAGCAACTGAGAGCTCTCACGATGGCAATTAGGACGGAAGAAAATGCGCAGATCACTGCAGCGACCTCGCGCGCAACCGACAAATCGTCCGTCAAACATCACCACCCCCCTCCGCCGGCAAACAACTCCACGCACATGTCGGAACGGTACATTGCCCAGGCCGATAATCCTCGAAAGAGAGTCACGTCGATTGCCCATTAGCTTTACAACGGTTGCCGAGACGATCGCCGTAGAGAAAATTTACGACTTCTCAGCCTCGGAGTCCGGAGGCAGTAAGAATTCGACTGGAGCGTAGGGTAGGAGGCGGACCAGAAGGAATGGAAGGAGAGGGGGGGGGGGGGGGGGGGGGGGGCTCTTCGTCAAAAGTCTCCCGTTTTTGCTCATCGACGACCCGAACGGGACCGCGGCACGTCGAAATATTGCGCCCACGTGATCCCGACGGGAAAGGTCCTCCGCGCGCGTTAATGGCACACCCGTTGTAAAATCCGGACCGATTGGGGGAGAAAGCTTTTCATGCTTTTCGTGCCTTTCACGCTTCTCGGCCGGACAGCTACTTGCCGAGGCTGTAAACGGGACGCTTATTTGTTCTAACGCGGACGCCGGCACGTTCGTCGGATCATTTGGTCGGATGAGGGGGGTAAAGGGAGGGGGAGGGTGGTGGGCCGAGAGAAATGCCGCAATAAAGGGATGCCTTTTAAAACGTTATTTTGCACCTTTCAGCTGGCTAAGTGGATTTCCGTCCGCCTCTTGACTTCTTGACTGGCCAAGACTTTACGAGTGCGCGACGCGGTGGTGAATTTTGCCGAGTGGGGGCGGAGGGGGAGAATTATTTGGCGGTGCGAGGGTCGCGGGACGGAAAATCGAAGATTTTCCGCATGTACGCTTCGGTTGAACCTTACGGCCCGGAGGAGATGCGGATTTCCGGTGTGCGCCGCCGGAGTAACAGGGATGTGTAGGTGCTGGTCGACGGATGCGGAAGTTTAGTCTGTATTAATCTCTACATTGTTGGTTGTTGGTCAGTTTGTTCCCTTTCTGATGTTTTGCGAAATCAACTGCAATTATTGCCATTTTTTAATCATCGTTTTGATCTGTCTTTCACTTCCTGTATGAATAATTGGGCCAATTGTCATTAGGTGTCACACAGGTGAAAATATTTATTTTCTACTGTTTTTCGCACATTTTAGACTGTAACTTCAAACCTATTGCATTTAGAATGCTTCGGTTGCGATTTCCTAAAAGTATTTTGACTGTGGTGTCATGTTATAGTGGAGTAATTGTGACAGAACTTGTCTTATGACGAAGACCCGGTGAAATGTCCATTTTTCATCATTCTTTCGCACTTTTTTGGCTGTAACTTCGAAACTAATGCGAATTTCGACCAACGGCAAACGGCTCCCTGAGTTATTTTTGACACCTTAACAAATAGCAAAGGGGCGATCCGATCCGCCGAGCTTCGATTTTCGCAAAAATGAGAAGGGGTACCCCTTAAAAAATTCGAGATTTTTTAAATCGCCTGTAACATTTGAACCAGTGATGGAAACATATGATAATCATTCGTTGTCTTGAAGTTTTTGACGCGTACTTTAAGATAGGAATATCAGCGAAAGTCGATCTTTAAAAAAATTTTTTTTTTCCTTCCAAAAATGGCTTTAACTTTGAAACTATTGAGAATTCGGAACTTTGCTTACGACCAACTTTCAGGGCGAGTTAAAATCTATGGGATAGGATAGTTATAAATCCAATCTAAGACCAAAAAATTTTTTGCGTTTTTTCGCAATTCTGAAGGTCCTATCACCTTTCAATAGGTTCAAATAGCGCCAAAATATCCTCCATTAGTCGCTCAATGCCATATTATAAGGACACGGCTATCAGATATGGTCTAACAATAAGATGAGCCTAAAATGGGTCTCAATAGGCTAAGTCGCCCAAAAAAGCCAATAATTGCCATAAATCTATATAAAACCGTAAAGCAATTATATCTTAATAATAAAATAGCGTCATAATTACCCTAGAGTAGTTATATGTACGCTAAACTTTCCATAAACCCACGAGGCATGTAGCTGTGTCAGTATATAAAGCGCAAAAATTACATATCTCACCATAATTTTAGTTTAATACTCAATAAGATAAATGAATACTTAATCACTTTCCATTTACAATATTTTCATGCGCTGCCTAATATTATGGAAACAAATTAAATAGCCTCCCGTATATAAATCACCGTTTGACTTTAACGTAAGTATCATCCTAGACGTGAAACTCGTAAGCGACACATATATACAATTACTAAACATTACTTGACATACTAGACAGTAAACGATCTTTTACGCAGGCACAAGTTGACCTCTTTAACTGTACTCTGTCATAATTGGCAGTAAGCAGAACTTTTCAAGCGTACACCTCGCATGAAACGTCTTTGCTTCGTACGTGAACAGTAAAACGTGCCGACACCACCTCCACTGCCAGAGCAAAAAAGCACCTCCCGCGATCCCGAAGGGATGGAGGGTGGGGGTCGAGGGCCGAAAAATGTGTCCGCTAAAAAGCACAGCGGCCGTTTTTCGCGACAATGGCCGACCGCGTTGGAAAAAGGCGACAATGGACAACCCGGAGGGCCGAGCTGTATGTACCAAGGAACGCACACGTTTTTCGAACCAGGAGCCGAACAATCGCCGACAAAGGAGCGATCTAAGTGCCTACACGTTGCGCACAAATGCCCGGATGCTCGCTCAATAAATTCCGGGCAAAACAGTCGCGATAATCCGCGCCGACCCGCGAAAGCTCCAATTTATGGGCGCGAACTGTGCGTGGGACGAGAATACGGAAGTAGGTATGCTAGGTGAGCTGGGGATTATCAAAGAGTGCAATGACGTAATAATGGAAATATTTATTTAACTCTTTATTTATTTATAGAAAATTACTACAGTCATAACCAGTAAATATTACGATTTATTACCAGTTTTAATTCCGAAGCATATCATTCATTTATATATAAATATAATTACAATCTAAAGCTTTAAATATTTTAATACCTTTTAACTTAGACATTATTATCAGGGCACAAATTGACACAATCTCTAAGCTACTATCATATCAAACGACACGTCTGTGCTTAAACATGAAAAATAGTTAGAACTTAGATTTTATTACTAATCACATACGTCCCAATTTCTTTCACATTACACTTAGTTCAGTAATTAAATCATTGAATTGTAGTAGATATTTGTAAAACACTGACCGAATTTCCTAAAAACCCATTATGATACATATGTTACACTCATATTAATACGGGTAAAAAATACTAGCAATCGATCGGTGATCAAATTGAACTCTCGCAACTTATGAACGACTTCGCACGCCTATCGTACGCACACATCATACGCACACGACTTTCGCGGGCCCTAAACGCCTCGTCGGCTCGAAGATGAATGCGTAAGCGTGCATAAACACGCGCGCGCGCGCGCGCGCCGGCAGTAAAAAGACATTGTAACCGCGGAAGCGGCAAGTTGCATTAATATTCAACGCCGCCGAGATTGTTTATCATCCTCGGGGCCGACACTGCCGTACCGTCGGATTGTTTGCGGGGTCAGGTCCTACTCAGGCAACATTGCTTTCCGTGGGATTGAAGTGCTCGTAAAACAAGCCACCCCTCCCCGTCTCCCACCCCTTCCACCCCTCCCAGCTTCAGAAATTAGAGCAGTTCTTGCGATCTGCGCCTGTGTTCGCTCTCCTACCTCGCCACGACGTGCATTCGAACTCGATCATACACACCCAAACGTTTCATATACCTATCCGTCCAACGGTGCGCGCGCGCGCGCTCCTGTACACGTGAGAGGTATACGAATCGAGAATAGACTGTCACACAGAAAAACACGCGTGAAATGCAATGCGTACGCTACAATGTCCTTCAGCCCCTCTCCCACCCCTCCAGCACCACCAGCCCCCTGCAACCCTCACCCCCCCCCCCTTACCCTCCCCTCTCCACGTGAAACTAACACTATGCATTAGCATGACAATGGCTAGATTAAAAAAGGAGGGGAGCGGATACGCACCCCAAGAGAGTGGTCGCTCTCTCGCCGCGACAGCGCAGGGGGTTGCAACGGGGGTTGAAAGGGGTGCAGGAGGGGCGCAAGGGGTGGTCAGAACGACGTGTCTGACACGTATCGCCGACACGAACGTCGCCTTACTTTGCGCCAGGCGCACCTCTCCCCCCCCCCCCCCTCCCCTCTTTGCACCCCTCCCCTACCCGCCCCTCTCCATCGCTTTCAGGTGAACCGATTGCGCGGGTAATATACCCCTTTGCCGGATCGGCTGCGGATGGGGTGGAAATGGGTGAACTACCTGGCGCACACGACGTACCTGCGAGGCCGATCGGGGTTCTTAGAGTTTGGACGTCATGTGAATTTTGAATGCGACGTACGTTGAGATGAGGGTCGGCAAACTTATTTTTTTTTGGGGGGGAATTTCGTTTTTCAGTATTACGGTTGATCGAAATTAGGATTTCGTTGATTTTATTTACGCGCGCGTTTCTTCTGTTTCTCCGATCTCGACATGTCCAGAGTGCTCTAGATAAGTCAACCATCTGAAATTGTACTCTTACCTGGAAATATTTTCGGTAGTTTATATCATTTTCAGGTCGACAGGGAGTTGCATCGATTTCTTTGCCACTTTCAAAGCGTATACCCTTAATTTTCACTATTCCCAATACCTTCGTATGTTTTCAACTTTCCAGCTGCACCAGATCGATCTCCTACAGTTTTCCTGTCCGTGAATCAGTCACATGAATTCTCAACCAATCGTTCCTCCAACCCTTTCCTCTCAAAACTCTCTCTCTCTCTTACCTCCGAGAACAACTCTCAACCTTCGAAACTTTCCTTCACACTCTCATCTTTCGTCGTTCGCACCTCTCAACCCCCTCTTCCACCCCCACCGACTTTCGCCGATCGCGGCTCAGTCCCAAAATCCATAATCACAACACAGCGTGCCGCGCGGAAGACAATGGCGGCGAACAAAGAAAGGAAAGAGCCGCGCATTGTCCGACAGATTGACCCGACAGTCAACAGTTAACGATTTTCAATGGCGATTGGATGTCAGCATCACTCTCCGCCAATCAGGTCGCTGACGCTGACATCCGGACAAACGGACAATGGGAAAGCGCTAAATGCTCGCGTTCGTTCAATCCGCGGGGGTGAAATACAGAATGAAGGCCGGGGAGGGGGTGGGGGGTGGAAGGGTGCCGAGGGGGTGAAATACGAGGTGGGGCGTCTATTGGGGGCTTGTTTCGAACCCTGCTATTACGCTCAATGCCGGAGCGCACGAAACCGAGGCCTCCTTCGTTACGGGAGCATGTAAGCATGTGCATGCGCGTCGTAAGTATAGTGTAACGTCGGCCAGATGCGTTGGCAGCGCTTAATGGCGAGCATGCGAGTGACGCCTAAACGGTTTGCGAACGGAAACATCGGCGATCCCCGGCATGGGAATCAAATTTGTGGTCCGGTTCGAGACTGTTGAAAAGAAATTTTGCTGGCGATAGCCTGGTGGAAGTTGTCAGAGCGGTGTCTTACTAACGTAGTAAGGGTGGAGTGGGGTAAAGCCGACCCAGAAATTGTAAAGTTTACATTAAACTGATGTGTTTCCTATCTATTCCACTAAAGCCTAATAATCTTAGTGTTTTTATTTAGCGCATGGTTTATTCTGTAAGTTGCATTTATTTGGTTTAGAAATATCTTCTGAAGCTTATGATTCTTGTTGGAGCTGTAATCACCATACTCTGTATTAAAAGATTGTTTTTGAGTATGGCGCGCTACGCTAGGCACGAGCGGTCCGGGAGACACCTAGTTTTTGTATTGTTATTACTTCTCGCTCTGCGGGCTTCCGGTCATTCTGTTCTGTGCGTGTCCATGAGTCGAGTGTGCGAGGTGTGCTCAACAATAAAGTATTATTATATCCGAGTTATAACTCTCAATCAAGTTATTTCACCTGGCCACCGCCAAACGGGACTGACTAAAAAATCAACAATTCTCTTAATAAGTTAAAAACAGTGCTGCTAGAGTCGACTTGCTCCGGCACTGGGGCTAAACCGCCCAATTTGTTTAAAAATTATTGAATCTTATATCCTTATATTATGGGTCAAAAGCGGATTTATTATTAGTAATGCGAACTTTGTCGAACGAGTTCAACGGGGGCATCACAGAATACAATACGCAGTATCCTCTGCTTGTCGTTAAAGGCGACTAATAGGGGTCCTTGTGCAAATTTTGATCGGCAATCGACTTTGTTAGGCATAAAGAAGGATTGTCAAATAGAAAAGTATGCAATTTATTACTTACATGAATTCTGATATAAATACTGAAGAGCAATAATAATAAAAATTATGTCACTACCCATGAAATTGATCTGCCAATATAAAAAATTCCCTTCATTCTTTATGTCATTATGGTAAATGACGTAAGATAAATTTAAGGACTGATTCATTATATCAAATGAAAATAATCTATTAGGTAAAAATATTACCTACAACAACGAACGCTGTCTGACAAATTTCTGGTGATAAACCTTTCCAAGTCATTCCGCTTCCGTTTTTGAATCCAACGATAGGAAAGGATGGACTGATAGAGGAAGGCAGGAGACAGAATCAGTCCGGCGTGAAATTCAATTATGTCATTCATTGCTCCTGGCGGCTTTTCTTTCCGCCGCCCCTTTTCTGATTCCTAACCCTAAAGCCCTCGACGGTCCCCAATGCGCAATCCTTCGGCCAAAGGATCATCCGCAGATGCGAATCGTCCTTGTCCTTCCGCGCGATCCTGTCGATCGCGTCGCTCTTCAGGACCTCGCCGCAATCGTTGTCCTGTCGAATTAGTCTGAATCCTTGTCCTTCACGCTACTCTCTCATCCTAAACATCTGTTTCCCACTCCACGGCCAAATAATTGCTAAGTTTCATGCGATTCGTTAATTACGCTGAACAGAAGGATTATGTCATGACATTTTCTTTTATTATTTAAGTTCACTGTTTTTAAATATTTAACAGTCTCATCTGGAATGACTCTACTATGTTTTAAGTCTTGAATTGTAAGAAGAAACAAAAATCTAGTTCTCTCCACGCTCATTTGAAAATATTTGGCGCGTTAAACCCTAGATTTGTAATTTCATCTCTGACAAATATCAAATATCGAACAGTACAGAACTAATGATTCCGTTAAACGTTTCACCGCTTTCTTCTATTCGAAACGTCACACGTACTTGCCGTTTCCAATTTCCTACACTTTTTCAAGCATTCAAATCTTTAAATCTTTCGACCAAACCGCCCGAAGAACAGAAGATAATTCCGTTAGAGCTATCCCAGCCCTCTTACGGTAAAGTTTGTCGTTCGCTGCCTAACGTTCGGCCGAATCTGCCGCAGAAGAACAAGATTGCGTCCCAGCTTCCTGTGCCCCGTGTCCTCAACCCTAAATCCTTCATCCTTGAAGATCCTCGCGCGCCGCTGCGCCCCGAGGCGCCGTCAAAGGACCCGCAAGGACACTCCCGTCCTTTCCTCATTCTTTCCTCCCTTTTTTCTTCCCTTTTCTTCCCTTTTCTTCCGAGGTCCGAAACGGGCGCGCTTTAATTGGCCGATTTCACGGATTATTTCGTCCTGGCGAGCACCCTCGACCGCTTCGAGTGACACGCAGTTCCCATATTTGCGGTCTTGCACAAATACGGCATGAAAGAAACAGGAAACAGAGACGGGAGGGACCGGAGCAAGGACCGAACTCGGAACGCGGTAGTTCAGGTTAAAATAACCGATCCGTTTATGTGCAACGCTTCTACAACTTTCAAGACATTACTCGCTCTATTATGTACTTTCTTTGAACTTATTCAGTTCTGTAGAGTACTAAATCCGTTATTCTACTTATTCGGTAAATTAGTTTTTACTTTTTATTTTATTGCATAATTTACATATTACATAAATAACTGATTCAATTCTGTAGAGTACTAAACCCGTAATTCTACTTGTTCTGTAAAATATTTTTTACCTTTTATCTTATTGTATAATTTATTGATATTTACATATTAGTAGATTGCAGTTTCGTCAGGTACAGAAAATATTACGTACTTTTCGTTGAATACTTTAACCCATTACCCGCCGTAACACGAAAATACAAAAATAAAAAATAAAATTAACTGTACATTTAGATGTTGCAGTCATTAAAGGAAGACAATTTGAAACTGTGTCCCAAAAATGGGACAATGGCGGATAATGGGTTAAATGCCGCCTTTAATTGGTCAATGTGCTTACAATATACAGACTGTGATGTTACTTATTCATTATTTAAAACTTTCAAAATTTATTCTTACATACTTTTATAACCCCTGTTCTACCGGGTACGCTGAGAACTACGTACTTCCTCCCAGAATATTTTCAGAGCAGTCACGTTTTACTTTCGGAGACTTACCCATAACGAATAAGGTCTTTCCGGCGCGAGTGTTTGCATTGAGCGCTCTGAATAGCGTCCGAATCTGTTATGGAGGAAGTAGTCGCAGGTTCCATTGTGGGCCCTTTTGTCGACGGGCGTAGAAAGTATCCGAGAGCGGAGACTGGACGGATTGTTTCCTACGGGTAGAGAAGTGTTACTCGTAACGGTACGACAGAATCGTTTTCGGTGCTCGTGAATGGATGAGCATTGTGCGTTTGAATGGTCGATAGCTGTTCCGCTTGGGAAGTAGGTGGGCCCAGCCTTGGGCCCGCTCGCCGCTTTACTCCATTCTCTCGCAAGTTCGCACGCTGCCCATTATGCCTCTAACAATGTTTCGCGTTCCTTCCTCCTAAACGTTTACGGGCCCCACTGTCGACTGGCCGCAGGTGAGATCACGAATGGCCACTTGCCAAAATATTGTCCACCGAGATGCTTTCCGAATTGGCAGATTTTGCTGCAAGCGTATGCACGCACGGAAAAATCAGATATTTCCATTTTTAAAATCTGTTTGAAGATTATTGTTGGATTAAATGATTGTAATGTTGCTACTTTGGGATGAGAAGGAAAGGCAGTTATTTTGGAGAAAGTGACAGATGTAGGGTTCCTAGTGTTTACGTGTAATATTTATTTGTTTCTGTGTGTAGGTAATTTTTTTAATCTACGTAGGTATATTATTTTGTTGGGTTTTAATGTTCTTAGTTTTCGATGGGATCATGAGCGACCAATATAGTTTATGAGCGTCTACTTCAGTCCTTTGTATACCTAAAATACTGACGCAATTTTGAATCTTTTGTACGAACAATTATTTCTTCAACTCTATTTATTGTACCATTCGAAAGATTCTAATAGTTGCAGATGGCACCAAAGTATTCTCCATTGACCTCCTAATATTATATTCAATTAAATGAACAGTAAAGAACAGCTGACAGCAGTGGAAGCAGACAAGTTGGTTTTTAAGCGGACAGTAGAGTGGCAAAACAGTACAGACATTACCAAACAGAAAAGCATCACTACAAAACTGCCAATACTTTATTACTTTCCCTCCACATTCAATCATTAAATAAATTCTCAATCCCTACAGATTCAACCATCAACAATTATTTTATATTCTCATCAATTTCACTCTTCTCTTCTTTCCATCATTTATACATTTGACGTTCATTGCAGAAAAACTAGAGGTATCCGGTCCTCATGCGCCATTGTAATCGGCAGCATGCAACGGCCTAACTGGCATGAAAACTATCAATTCCGACAATGAGCCATCGAATCTCTGGGAACACACATGCGTCGGTCGTTCGCTCTCAATTCTCACACCGTCTCTCGTACCCGGGTGCGGCGAAAATAATTTCGGGGCAAATTTCCGTGCCGGGTTACAACGAAGTTTCCGGGCTGGCCCCGGGGTCCGTGACGGAATGTTCACCGGGCGATTTCCTTTTCAATTCGCCCATTCTGGGGCGTGACGCGATACACGTCGGCAGTCCTCAAATTATGGCCCATTATCGATGCCCTCGCCGCCTCTTTCTCACCTTCCACTCCTTTTTTTTTTACATCCACCGCGCTGCAACCCCTCGCGCTTCGCGTCAAACATAAAATTCGCCCCCCACCCCTCTCATTCGCCGTCTCTTCATTATTTAAGCGCCCTTGTCCCTTTCAATTCTTTTTGTTCGGCCGTAACTCAGTGATAATTGTCTTACTACTCTGAGACATGGGCGACGTAAAACGTAAAGTCCTTGTGTGAGCACCCTTACTTCCATTTCTGATATTCTACCACCGTAAGACTGTGATTATAGAACCAGTCGTTCTTCGCATTCGTTACATTGTGATTTGAATAATATACGTTATCAACCAAGAATTTTCCAGGCTATCAACAATGAAAAATTCTTCCAAACCTTCCCAGTTCCACACATATTAAATTATTTATTTATACATTCTGGACCAGTACCAGGATCAACACAAAATTCCTTCAACCGAAATTCAAAAAAATGCACAACCCCTATTACCCTACTTGCCCCAAGAAACTCAATTGTCTCAGCAGCTACCATCCAACCCTGCTTTACTTCCACTTAATTTCTCATCCTCCCTCCTTCACTCCATTCGGCATCCCGCGGGTCAGACTTTCCAATCTATCAAAAATAAAAAATTCTTCCAACCCTTCCTAATATCCCACATATTAAATTCCTAACAATTTTCTGTTTTCGACCAGTACCAGGATCAACACAAAATTCCATCAAGCGAAATTCAAAAAACTGCACCACCCCGTGTTACTCCACTTATCCCAGAGAACTCAATTGTCTCAGCAGCTTTCATCCAACCCTACTTTACTTCCACTTAATTTCTCATCCTCCCTCCTTCACTCCATTCGGCGTCCCGCGAGTCAGACTTTCCAATCTATCAAAAATAAAAAATCCTTCCAACCCTTCCTAATATCCCACATATTAAATTCCTAACAATCTTCTGTTTTCGACCAGTACCAGGATCAACACAAAATTCCATCAAGCGAAATTCAAAAAACTGCACCACCCCATGTTACCCCACTTACCCCAAAGAACTCAATTGTCTCAGCAGCTACCATCCAACCCTGCTTTACTTCCACTTAATTTCTCATCCTCCCTCCTTCACTCCATTCGGCGTCCCGCGAGTCAGACTCTTTCTCAGTGGCCATCATCGGACGCCGCGCGGTGGGGTAATTATTTCCTACCTCGCAACAAGTAAGGAAACACATGTCTCAGGCCGTGGAGGATTCAGGGGTACCACGTGGACCTACGCGTCCATAATAAATCGAGACCCTCGTTGTAACGCAATTTCGTCGCATTGTCCTCGCTCCCGGTTATGAAACTCAATTCTCATTGTCGACCCTCCTAGCCTGACCGGGAGGAGGGAGGAGAGGGGTCTTCCCTCCTTCCCCATGCCTCTTCTGGCAGCCCTCGTTCGAACGGTAAGCCATCGAGAAAGTGGGAGAACGATAGCGACGGAAGGAACAAACGGGGGAACTCGATGGAAGACGAAAGTTTCAAATCGGAAAGGACGGCCAGCGGATGGAAGGAATCGCAAGGGGGAGAAGGGTGCGACCAGTTTTTCGGTGGCCCCGCTTCGGCACTTCGAATCCTACGTAGGCACCCCTTTCCATTTTCTAACCCCACGCTGTCTCTTTCACGGGACTGCAGTTTCGGACCTTCGATGCGGTGGGATTCTGTAGTCTGCCGTCTCTCTTCGATTCTGCGACGCGTACGTACGTGTGTCCTTTGCCTGTGTTGCTTCCTTGAGACACTTTCTGGTCCCTGCACCCCCCCCCCCTCTTGTATAGACCCAATGTTTTGTCTCTTTCCGGTTTTGCGCTTTTGACTAGGGCTTTATCGGCCTCTATACTTTTCTGCTGCTCTCAATGTTTGTATTAACGTACCTGTATTTTATGATTTTATTTGCTGTACTTACCTATATTTTGTACTACACTGTGCCATTTGTCTTATCACGTACTTCAACCTCTTGTTACCAACGTCTACCCTCTCTTATTTGTTTCAATTATGGTGCATTTTTGTATCTCTCTCTCTCTCTGTCTCTCTCTCTCTCTCTCTCTCTCTGTCTCTGTTTCTGTACTTGAATTATTATTGTTTTTATATTTCCACTCCGAACCTCTCCATTCATTCCTTGTTCATTTTCCATCCGTATGTGCACCAGTTATTACTTTACAATATCTACCCTTCTCTGTGGCCATACTTCATTCCGTGCATACCCCTTCTCCGACCCACCCCTCTTTCTCTATCAACTTCTCCTCTTGTTCTTGCAGCGTTTCTCTTCTCACGTGCGTCCGCACTGGCCGCGAAAAAGGCCGGACCCCGAAATCCTCGAGTAGTCATGAATATTCTCGGGCGCCGCAAATGAATAACACCCCGAAGCGTCCTCTCCTCGGGGTGTGAGAATGAGGGACGAGGGAGAGAACGGGGAGGGGGCTGGTTATGAATGTCATCCGCAAACGTTAATCGACGAAATACAAAACCCATTAGACGGCGACGCCGCCGTCGGTGGGGCAGCACGCCCATGTCATTTTCGCCATTGTCGAAACGGCACAATTAGAGGAGACTTGACACCGTCGATGGATGCCTGTACCTCGTTCTCGGCCATTGTCGGGCATGGGCATGGGAGAAAATTTTATTGGGGATGCGTGGAGAGAGAAGGTCATTACGTTCGTGAAATACTGCTTTCGAGTTTGCCTCTTTTTATTTTCCCTCTATTTTGCCCCGGTTCACAATCGTCGTGCGAGTATTGTTGATGCCAGTACACACATTTAAGCAATAACATGTCTGGTAGTTTGTTCGATATGATAATTTATACGAATTGTCTACGGTGGTCACAATTTTACACGTGAAAACTAAATCAAATCTCTAATTTTCCTTTCTTAATACAAACATTGTCGATGCAATCCTGTAAGTGCTATATAAATTGCACTTTCTCCGACAATATTTCATGTGTCGGGCCAGCAAGAAAGTAATTTCGATCCTGCAGTGTGAAATAAAGCTCATACTTTGATACGAAGATTCAACTTTAATCAACAATCTACTTCCCATCTCAAAAATGACTAATATTAAATGTTAAAAGAAAAGAATTTCAACGCTAATCCTTTTTCAAAATTACCACACTCTATTTGAAAACCGAAAATACTTTCTTGCCAACCGATTACACCACTACCAAACAATCGCTAACTAGGTGAGTCAGACTTATTAACGTTTTCCTTCTTTTTGTAATTTTTATTAATAATTTTCCTCACTTTTCCAACTTAAACATGTTAAATTCTTTCTCTGAATTACTTAAAGTCAATGTTTTTCAGTTAAAACTCATTGAAGTTTCGTACTTACAAGTATAACGCTGACCGAGTTCGCCAAAACACAATATTATACATCTACCAAATAACGTACAGCAAACCCAGTCGACACTTCTACTTACACCCCAACCACCCCAATTATTTTAATCCACCTCAATTACTTAAAGTCAATGTTTTTCAGTTAAAACTCATTGAAGTTTCGTAGTTACAAGTATAACACTGTCCGAATTCGCCAAAACACAATATTATACATCTACCAAATAACGTACAGCAAACCCAGTCGACACTTCTACTTACACCCCAACCACCCCAATTATTTTAATCCACCTCAATTACTTAAAGTCAATGTTTTTCAGTTAAAACTCATTGAAGTTTCGTAGCTACAAGTATAACACTGTCCGAATTCGCCAAAACACAATATTATACATCTACCAAATAACGTACAGCAAACCCAGTCGACACTTCTACTTACACCCCAACCACCCCAATTATTTTAATCCACCTCAATTACTTAAAGTCAATGTTTTTCAGTTAAAACTCATTGAAGTTTCGTAGCTACAAGTATAACACTGTCCGAATTCGCCAAAACACAATATTATACATATTCCAAATAACGTGCTGCAAACCCAGTCGACACTTCTACTTACACCCCATCCACCCCAACATCATCCACAAAGAACTGATCCTTAAACTTCGCTTCCGCCCCCTCTCAATCCAACGTCGCAGGTGCTCAGCCTCGAATAATGCCGATCGTAGGAGGCCGGGGGTGTATCGCAGTGGATGCAAAGGGTTGATTCGCACAGGTGAGACTCGGTTGCCGCAACTGGATCAGGATTCGTCGAGGTAGCATCCGGCGTTCGGCCGGTGAAAGGATCCACGATGGAAGCTCGTCCCGTACGCCCACCTCGTTGTCAGATAGGATCTTTCGAGCGGCGGAACAGGGGCGAAGCCACCCGGTGCGAGAGCTATCGCGCTCGTCATCCGTTTCGGAGGAGGAATAAAAGTTTCACCTAGCGGCCGGAGGCGTCGGTCGGCAGGCGTCGGCCGGATCCGCGCGACGACCTTTGTCGATGCATCCACGGCGCGTCGCCAGACAATATAGGACGAATATTCAATTATGCCGACGGAAGCGACCGATAAAGGATCGCTCGGATCGCTGGAGGATGATCCAGAAAATTTTTGGTACGGACTTCTACTCGAATTTGGGGTCGGTTCACGTTCACTGTTGCGTGATGGTATTTTTGGATGTATGTAGTATGTCATGTGATATATGGACTGTTTATTATAGTTAAAGTTGATGCATCCACGGCGCGTCGCCAGACAATATCGGACGAATATTCAATTATGCCGACGGAAGCGACCGATAAAGGATCGCTCGGATCGCTGGAGGATGATCCAGAAAATTTTTGGTACGGACTTCTACTCGAATTTGGAGCCGGTTCACGTTCACTGTTGCGTGATGGTATTTTTGGATGTATGTAGTATGTCATGTGATATATGGACTGTTTATTATAGTTAAAGTTGATGCATCCACGGCGCGTCGCCAGACAATATCGGACGAATATTCAATTATGCCGACGGAAGCGACCGATAAAGGATCGCTCGGATCGCTGGAGGATGATCCAGAAAATTTTTGATACGGACTTCTATTCGAATTTGGGGTCGGTTCACGTTCACTGTTGCGTGATGGTATTTTTGGATGTGTGTAATATGTCATGTGATATATAGACTGTTTACTATAGTTAAAGTTGATGCATCCACGGCGCGTCGCCAGACAATATCGGACGAATATTCAATTATTCCGACGGAAGCGAGCGATAAAGGATCGCTCGGATCGCTGGAGGATGATCCAGAAAATTTTTGGTACGGACTTCTATTCGAATTTGGTGTTGGTTTCCATTCGTTTTCGAACAGGTTCGCTGTTGGGTAATGGTATTTTGGGATGTATGTAATGTATGTGTAAGTCCATAATTAAAAAAATTACATTTTACTAATATTAATATTTATGACTAATATAGTATAAACTTTTTATTTACTAGTATTTTAGTTTTCATATTAAAATTTATTATATTAACATAAAATTAATATAAAATTTTTATATCAGTAATCTGAAATTTTATTTTTTTATGTCCATATGTGCAACAGTTTCACTTAATGCTTTCTACTAGATAATTAATTTTAGGATAGTTGCTTTTATTTTTTATGGTAGTAATTTAAACGTTAAAGAACATTTAGTATCCATACTGCAGTTACTGTTCGTATTCCTCAATTTCATATTTTCCGAATTCAATTTGTTTGATCAATGAGCAATTCCGTTGGACTAATCCAGAAATGCAGGATAAGAGATCATTGTGTAGGTTGCGGACGTAAGAGAAATAGATGAGCTCGTACGAATGAGAATGAGAATCGGCACGTGTCTCGGCCGAATGAAAAAAGAGATCGCGTCGCTGCAATATCGATCCCATAAATCCTTTCTGCCGGTACACGTAGATTCCAACGAAGTGTCCGATCATCGGGCGTGGGCTGGGAGACGATCGTCTTTATTATTAAATCTGCACCCAAGTCGAAATAGTACCAGCTACCACGCACGCCGTCACTCGCATGCACATTGATACAGGGTGTGCACCTTTGTAAAAGAGTCAATGTACTCACTAACGATAAAATGTTACACTTCCACTTAACTTTGAATTACCAGATGAAAACCGTAAAGCTATTAATAAATCGCGAAGTTATATTATCATTCAATACGTAATGGAATAATTTTAGTAAGGATTTATGTTAAATTATCTTATTAGGCTACAAATGTGTCTTTCTGTATATGAACGAAACGAAATTATTCCTCAATTTACCATTCTATTTCCTTTTCATCATTTTAATAATAGATTACTCATTATTAAAGTACAGAAAGTTTAATGTAACAGTGTAAATTATGTTTCATTTTTATCAGCCGAACAATAATCATATTAAACCGCACGTGACATCCCCTTCGGAATAGAAGCGCAATCGCGAGAGAAATCGATCGACAGCCGGCCATCGACTCCCGAGCGATCCTATACACCCTGTATAGAAGGACATACGCCTCCTCAGATTGTTAGATAAGGCCAGCCATCGGATTTCCATCGCGGACGATCGCGAGGGCGCGAAAAAATCGACGAGCGGCTGGAATGCTTTTAAAATGCTAAAACGATCGGCCGATTCGCTGCGCGGAAGAGAGAAGGACGTTGCGCAGGAGCGAAAGAGGACAACGATAGGCGAAAGGAGGGGAAGGACGAAGAGGTAAAAAGGACACGCCTTCGTATCCTGCGACTTCGCGCCGAAGAAAGAAACGATGACGAGACGGGTGACGAGAGTCGTCTGTCCGTTTCTTTTCTCATCCTTCTTTTTTTATTCTTTTTTTATTCTTTTCCTTCCTTTCTCTTCCCTCCCCCCTCCCACTCTTCGGTCGTCCGTTCTCTACCTTTATTCCGCAGGACGGCGGGCTGTTTAACGTCCTGCGGGACCGCAATAGGGACGGGCCGAAAACAAGATGTAACGAGGGCCGCAATTTTAGGGTCGATAAATACGTCAGTTGTCGCTCGTTTATGCTCGGAATTGCGTTCGGCCGTAATTTTTCTCCGATCGACGATTGATTCCCGGTAGAAGTCGCCGATAGATCGAAATCGGGATCTAACTGCTTTCTTCGCGTCGGTCTTTCACGGAACTGCTTTATCTCGAATCATTTTTCGGTACTGTTTGTCTTGGCACGGTCATTTCCGTTACACGTGGATTGGTGTAAGGTGGTAATCAAAATTGCGATCGGGTGCAATTTTTGGAATTCGATTATTGAATCCGAGTGACACGTCGAGATCAAAATGTAAATGTTTCGTTAACTTTGTCCTTTTACAGAATATTGTGTCAAAGAATTCCATGATCGATGCAGTTTCTTACCTTGTCTTTCGCTTTAAAAGAAGGTTAATTGGCCCGTTTATTTTGAAAGTGGTACAAGTCCATATTTACAAAAAGAAATGAGATATCATATAATTTATGATTAACGTGCTATAAACGGTTTATTTATGTGATATGTAATTTTTCTGTTTTAATGAACCTAGACCACTTTCAAAATTAACGGTCCAACTGTTGCAATTCCGTCGAGTATTTCCGACTATCGGTAAACCGATTCAGTTTTAACATTTTTACTGGAAAGCCAGACGAACAATACAATCATATCAAATCCTCACGCATCGTAAAGTATAAGATTTCTGTTCTGGCAAGTATATCGATTCGATTGACCATAATCGATACGTCACTCGGAAAAGTAGAGAAACATGTGTTCCGATTGTGCATTAAGAATCCACCGAGAGAGTCGTACAAGGATTCAGTACTTTTCACCGGAAGCCACTCGGATTCCTATTCGTAACACACGAGGACGGCGAGGGCACGTTACGGTACGGAGATATAATGATGATATCAGATGGCCGCCAGCGATGTCTGGGATTACATATTTGGATCCTATGTTAATGCGGAGTCGCGCCACTGTGCTTCGACTATACATCGCCTATACGTCCTCTATACATCGGCCCTGCCGTTATTGTGACTCACAGATTGAATGGTTAAGGCGCGATGCCACCATTTTACCGGAGGGTAAAATACGATATACGGGGGGGGGGGGGGGGCAGAAAGAAAAAGTCGAGGGAGTCGCCCGATGCGCTAAGAATTCACTTCGTGTCCACTTTAATCATCCAAAGCTATTTTTAAGGCTGTTAAAATATTTGAAAGATATGTACCTACATGACAAGGTAAATCTGAAAAGTTCTGTTTTCTCTCCGAGTTTACATAAACAATTTTTCGAACTAGTCAAAATCCGTGTAACACTGTGCGGTCGAATGTAGTTACATATCCAGAAATTGTAGCGCCTTGTTGAATACAGGATTCAAATTCGATAAACGTCCAATCATTTTGTTTACATGATAGCTTACAGACTCAAATTCATTAAGTGTGCATCAAGCAATGCTCCTTGATACCTGATTTAAGTAGAATCGGAAAATAATCCGATATTTTGTGTCTGTACGTACGCATGCTAAGCTGAACATTGATGTGCCACACTCGACTCGAATTAATTAAGCGCCGAGAGGCGGTCGTAACTTTTTGAATGAACTGTACATAAGCGTATGCATAACCGAACGAAAGTCGTCGGAAACGAAGCGAGGGCTCGCGCAGGTGAAGCGAAACAATGGGAGCTGATGGCGTTTGATGGATATAACCCCCTGACCCGGCTAATAAGCTGCGCCAAAATGAAGGAAATGAAGGACCACGAACGCCGTCCATGTCGGCACGTCGAACTTTCTCAAGACCACGGCTTATTCACGTACACAATTTCTTCATCAAGATTCTTCGTGTCGCTCGCCGAGAAGTCGACCGTTTGTTTCTGTCATAAATTCGAAGGATTCGTACTAAGGCGGAGTGGGGTAAAACCGACCCAGAAACTGTAAAGTTTACTTTAAACTCATCTATTTTCAATGTATTCCATTAAAACCTAATAATCTTAGTGTTTTTATTTAGCGCTTGATTTTTTCTTTACGTTGCATTAATTTGGATTAAAAATTATGTTCTGAAATGTATGATTTTCTTAATAAATTAAAAACAATGCTGCTAGGCGGATTTGCCCCAGTTCCAGACCCAAACTGTTTAAAAATTATTGAATCTTATATCCATATATTATGAGGCAAGAGCGGAATTATTGTTAGTAATACGAACTTTGTCGAACGAGTTAAACGGTGGAATCAGAGAATACATAGCGACCTCCTATGTTGAATACTATCCAAACCATTCAATATTAACCAAAGGAAGATTTCGACCTTACAGTTGGTACAATGCAACGTATATTCGAATAAATAAGAGCCTAGTGCGCATTTGCCGCGCGTACGGATTTACCCAATTGCACCTTATACTATATCTTTATCGTTCTGCTAATTAGCACAACTCCTGTCAACGGAATGTCAATGGCACCGGTTGCTTTAGTGGCACGATTGTGGAAAGCTTGACTTTTTATTTTATTTCAAAAAATGACTTCTGCCACTTTCGAAATGAACGGCCCATGTTTGCATTTCTGAGGGACGAATTCAATTATGCGTCGAATCGAGCCCGGGCTCGTAACGGGAACGACACACGCGGAATGACGTGTCATTCGACATAAAGGCTCACCTGCCAAGGTGCATAATACTGGAACAATTCCGTGGGCGGCGGGCCGAATAATGCTCTCGCCACTGCCTTTTGTTGTTTCCTCATACTTTGTTCCTCTCCTCTTCCTCTCCTTTCGTCTCGGCCCAATGAGATAGCAAATATTTTTACGCCTGACATGTCAACTATACCTTAGCATAGCCTCCGAGCGAAAAAATACGGAAATTTTGTTATAAAAGATACTCGAGTTAGCTTTAAGTTTCGTTTCGCTCGAATGAGACGGCAAATATTTTAAAATATGACAGTTTCATTAAATGCCTCCTTCAGTATTCTTTGAAACGCTTGAAGCTGCAGAACTTGTTCAGATGCTTGTTTAACTTTTGTACACGACAAAGAGAATGGACTTTACTTATTGACAAATGATCTTACTTTCTAATTCTCTTCCTCTTTATGCGAGACAATCTAGAACTTTGGACTCCTTACCGGATATCGTTTAAACCATTAACCGCCACAAATCAAGATATAAAAAAAATAAACAAAATTACCTGTATATTTAGAGGTCGCAGTTATTAAAAGAAAGCAATTTGAGAATGTCCCAAAAATGGGACGTTGGCGGATAATGGGTTAAGACCGCTTTTTTTGTATTGAAAATATTTTTCTCATTTATCCCGCTCATCTCTTGTACCGCAGTCCGATTGTCCATTTATCTAATTTGTCCATTCGACGGCGCTTGTTTTTCATCATCATCTCGCTCGACTCCTCCGCGTCTCACAGCTTTTTCTGCCTTCTTCCTTCTGTTTCTCTCTTTATTCTGACCACTAGCGCCCCTCGGCTTCGTTTTTGTTATTCAGCCGACTATAGGCCACCCGTGGCGAGTCGATCACCGGGCCGGCCCGTTCGCTCGACGATTTCGTTGCATTTCTAAGCGACTCGTTGTCGACTCGCCAAAACGACCATGGCTTCCTTCATCGGGCCGAGAAACTCGTCGCATCTCAAGTAACGTTCATTACCGATCGACGCACGGATCGTTTTCGCTGCGAACGATGCAACAATGTCGGCCTGTACGGCTAAGCTCGTTGCACTTGTGACAATCGAGAAGCAAAGCGACTGTGTCTTTGTTCGGCGAGTGAAGAAATTCACTGCGGTTCAAGCGAAGTTCATCACCGATGGACTCTGAAGTCTTTCTCGGTTGAAAGGTGTACAATAATGTTTTCCTGTGCAAGTAACTTTGTGCCTGATCCTTTTAATTTTGCGTGCTTTACCAATAATCATCAAGTGAAAGAGCAATATTCCTGTGCATATAGCATGGAACTCGTTTGGTTTCAGGAAATCTTCATTATTAGTGTAGAATGTTGTTCTTACAGCATTAATTTTACGTTTACGTAATTCTCAATTTTGTTGCACTTTCGGTCGCTGATTCTTTAACTACTCGTTTCATGGAACCGCTTTTTGCTTAAAATTAATTACATTACACCTGAAGCATCGCGTTCGTGTAAGAACATCCATGCGCGAAGTCAATTTTCTGGCTATCAATACCTCATCTAATCAACAATAATGCTCTTTTCCACAGGCAATGTCCGGTTTATCTAACTTTCAATTTTGTCGCACTTGCCGGTTGATTATTCAATTACTCTCTTTATCTCATAAGAAAAACGTACCGCTCAAAATTCATTACATTACAGCATCGGAAAGCAACACTGACTTCGCATCCGCGAAAGAACGTCGATGCACGAAGCCAATTTTCTGACTATCAACACTTCAATGCCTCCTTCCTTCGAGCATCGAGTCACAATCGAGTGCGATGCCACATAATTGACCGGTCATCGGCTAATTCATCGGCGCGAAATTCTTCATTCCGGCACTCTCCGGCCGCGCTCGAGGAACAATCGGAAAGGACGAGGAGCGAGAGAAGAAAAGTAGCAATTCAAAGAACCGGAGGACAATGGCTCAGAATTTCTCTCGAATCCTCTCCTCTTATTTTCTCCCCCCGGTCAGTTCTGCTTCCCCCTTCCTCCTCCTCCTCCTCCCGCCGACCGGGAGAGTCTCCTTTTTCAATATCGGCAGGAAGTGACTGCGCAAATCATTCCGAAAACAAAATGTGGCCCGCGGGGCCAGTATTTCGGGGCCTTATACTGGGTCCGTATACTGGATCCGTATACTGGGTCCGTGTGCTGGGTCCGTATACCGGGGCTGGAAAGAAAAACAGTAGGGCCCCAACGCTCTATCGCGCGCTCCTCTTTTAATTTACGCTTTGTTGCCGGCCGAGCGAGAGGCGACCCGGTTTGTTGTCTTCTCGCGCCAGAAAAACGATACAAAGAGGGTTCCCACGGGGCGGCCAATGAGTTGGCAGATATAACAAAAACATTGCTCGTCTTTATTTCCATCCCGAATCCTCGCGCGAGCTGGCTGACGGTAGGCTGGCTGGCAACTGCTATCGAAAATTTTCGCGGAAAGGCACGGCCGCATTCGTTCCGTCTGATGCCCAACTGTTTTATTGTCTGCGGGCTATTATTTCTGCAACTGTCGAAAGTTAAGGGAGATCGAGCCCGCGGCAAATCGCAGAGCGATCGACGAAGGTAGATTAGAATTTTCTGGGATGTTCTGTGTAATAATGTTGGAAAAGAAATTAAATTGTATGGTAAATTCAGTACAATATTAGCTGTATTTATTTTCGATTTATTACACTGCTTCTTTGGTAACAGAACATGTAACGGAGTATTGATCATATTCTGCTACTTGTAATTATAACAATTCAATGCTTCTTAACTGAAAAACATTGACTTTAAGTAATTAAGCTAATAACGGTATAATTCAATATAGTAAAGTTTGAAAGAGTGAGAAAAATTATTGATCAAAAATTACAGAAAGAAAGAACAATTCGGCAAAAACACAATATTATACAATATATTTACATAATCTACTACTGTATTTCCAATAAACAAAATATTTACATAATCAAAAAAAATTAGAATAAAATATTTCTTTACTTAAACTATCACGATACTTTCTAGCAGCGGTTGGGAAATATTAAAACATTTGGAGGAATCGTACGCTATATCGTTAACTCGAGCGTGTCAGTGTGATGATACGAATTCAGATTACGATTGGATTAGTTCCATCCTTGCCACTCGGAGTCTTGAGCCATCAAGTCTCATTCCTTTTCACGCCTGTCGGGAGTCAGCTTACGAATTCAGCCAGTAGCCGGGGTAGCTTCCGTTCGCCAAAAGAAAGCAAGAACGTCCACTGCCAAGCACGCGTTCGAGATTTCACGAGCACGATCATTGTTATCGCAACGTCCTACCACTCCGAAGCATTTCTTTTCGTTCGTCCAAAGCGCTCTTCCCTTCCCGACTGTCAGCCACTCGATTAATAAAAGATCTTTGGAATTCGACGCTCACTTATCATACTTGACCTGTCCGATTTCAAACTAACGCTATCTTAAAATGAATTATTTAAAGATTCTCTTTTAAACGATTTACTTCGATACAATTTCCCACGCTACTATAGAACTTTTCAACAATAACACTTTACAGCTTCAATAATCAAAAACAATTCACTTTTATTACGCTGATAAAAATGACGTTCAATTAACATCCTAAACAAATTTACATCGTTCGTTCTAGAAAATGAAAACAATGTTTCGTTCGAAACGATGATATTGAATATTATACTTTGAAAATAAACGGTTCATCAGCGTGACAGTGAAAAGTGAGGATGAGGAAAATGCGAGAGTCGGAGGGGGAGGGGGGGGGGGGGTGTAGAATTCGATGACGGGTAAAGTTTCGGCCGAGGCGAGTGGAATCGCTGGCACATGTTGGCGACCGTGCCAGTAGCGGTAACTGTTCGGTAATCGATTTCAATCGAAAAGCGGGCTAGTCAGGTTTTGTTCCCAATGTGTCACGCGGAACAACGGCGATGACCTCGACTCGCCTCGTCCGGCTCGACTTTATTAGCTGCGACGAATTCCGCGAGCACGAGCCACATTCGACTGCGCCCAACAAATTTTACGCTCGACGTTTCCAAAATTTGACCGTTCGCCGCAAATTCAACTCTACCGCGAAGACAAAAACTCATTTTTTGTTCGCGAATGACGCTTTGTATTGAAAAATAAACGAACACTTTATTCATCAGTTCTACGCGGTCTTTTTCTTCTAAATCGATGAGAGTAGATGTGTGACATAAGGGGTTTAGTGATCGTCAGTGAAATGTATAATCATGCCTTTTTGGCAAATTCGGGCACTTTAAACTTGAGAGGGAAAAGGGAAAAGATAGTATAATCCAAAAATTGTTTCGTCCCGGATCCACTGACGGACTCATCGGTAGGGCTTACGTCAGTGGATCCTGCCCTAGATGTGTGAGTAACAGGCATAAAAATAATAATTTGGAAAGTGGCTTAGACACATATGAGCATTCGATATAACGGTACGTTAGGTACCTTAAAACGCAGACACTTAAATATCTCAATTTAAAACCGTGTAATTTATGCCACCTTCAACGTAAACGGCCGAAATATAAAGTCCCATCCACATTCCTTTGTAGCGTCCGCAATAAATCGAGAATTAAGACGAAATTAATGGTACGTAAAGTACGATGAGATTAGTTCGCAGAGGACGTAAGATGCGATACAATATCTTACGGTAGCATAATGCCCACGATACACCTCGCAATTAAAAAAGAAGGGTGGGGGATCGGGAAACTTGTATCGGACGATCTCGATCGGCCGATCCGCCCCCGAGTTTCCAGTGAAATGTAAATTAAACGATCAGCCCCTGCCTACACCCCCTCCCCACCTACTAAGTCTCGCGGCCTCAACAATCAGATTATCTTGCCTGCATTGTACCTGCATACGGCCGAGAGTAATGGATCCCAGAACTGGCGTATGCCTGTCCACGTACAGGGTGCTCCAGAAATCACCTCCACCATCCCACCACATTCCAAACACAAACACCTACCACCTACACCGCGCCCTTTACTTTAATCCAAACTAACACCTTCACCCTAATCGGACCTTACTGTCCCTCGAATGATGAATTTTTGCGAGAGCTCAGCTTCGTAATGGTCGAGTTACCTTTTTCCGAGCCACCCTGTAGACTCCGGCGTATATGGTGGCACGCACTGGCCTAGTCTACTCGACCAGACTGCTTGGCACCAGCCGAACAATGGCGGCCCCATGCCGACCGCCATGGGGCCCCATAAAGATGCCCCGGCCTCAGGATTCCATCGAGTTTCCCAGAACGCGAGGCGCGCGGCGATCTTTCATTCCATTCTGTTCCGTTTCATTCTATTCCGTTCCATTTCATTCCATTCTGTGCGCCTCACTCCGCTCACGAGCTGCGGAGCGGTTCCCGAAAAAGTGACTTTGACCGGGCCCAATGGCGTCGATTATCTACTATTTTCGGTTTCGGGGGGACCTGCTCATATACCTGTGATTCCGCTTCGGAGGATCCGTAATTTATCGATCGGAGCGGATGATTTCACGGAATGCGCGCCGCGGTGGGGGAAAGGAACGGCGCTGGGTTAATTGAATTGACTGAATGTAAGAGTGTCTACGGTGGACACTTTATACTAGTTTTTGGGCCAGGTTGAACGTTGGTCGATTTTAATTTTCCGGTAGCGCGGTGATCGACTTCTGATCGGGAAGGACTGGTCAGTAAACACTTTTCCAAAAGTTGTGCAATATTTATTGCATCATCAATTTGGTAATAGAAATTTGATGAAAATTATCACAGTACTCTCAAAATATTTTGACGGAATATTGAATTACACATACTACATTTTACTTGAGCGACAGTTTTGATAATTGTTACTTCTGATAGAATCAATGAGTTTGCACAACATATTTTATGAAATATTGAGTATTACCATTGGATTATAGTATTGAATGTCATTGATTGTGGTAGAAAAATTTTAGAGTAATTAGACAGTTCATCTTATTCGAATAATAGTAACCATAATCCTTGTTAGTTCTTCCATCGCTTTCAATCGATCAACTTTTGACTCCGAAACTTTTAAGCCACCCTCCCTTCCTTCCCCAGCTTCAATCAACATTTATCAACCTATAGATTAAAATCTTGCGTCAATACGACAAGATGAAGGAAAGCAGCTAACCCGATCGCACTTACCGTTCGCTCGGAAGGAATAAGTCCTGAGTATTATCATTGTATTATACCTAGTATTGAATGTCATTAATTGTGGTAGAACAATTTTAGAGTAATTAGACAGTTCATCTTATTCGAATAATAGTAACCATAATCCTCGTTAGTTCTTCCATCGCTTTCAATCGATCAACTTTTGACTCCGAAACTTTTAAGCGACCCTCCGTTCCTTCCCCAGCTTCAATCAACATTTATCAACCTATAGATTAAAATCTTGCGTCAATACGACAAGATGAAGGAAAGCAGCTAACCCGATCGCACTTACCGTTCGCTCGGAAGGAATAAGTCCTGAGTATTATCATTGTATTATAGTATTGAATGTCATTAATTGTGGTAGAACAATTTTAGAGTAATTAGACAGTTCATCTTATTCGAATAATAGTAACCATAATCCTCGTTAGTTCTTCCATCGCTTTCAATCGATCAACTTTTGACTCCGAAACTTTTAAGCGACCCTCCGTTCCTTCCCCAGCTTCAATCAACATTTATCAACCTATAGATTAAAATCTTGCGTCAATACGACAAGATGAAGGAAAGCAGCTAACCCGATCGCGCCTACCGTTCGGAAGGACTTAACTCTGCCCGAAACTCCTGGACAACCCCTTCCCCCATCCTCTCCAGCTCCAGTCAACCCTCCCGACGGACCGAAAACGTGTAATACCACCATGAATCAGCCGGCCATTCGTCGTTCCGCCGACAATGGCCTCGCGCTTCGCGTCCGACTAATGGTGTCTACATAATGTAAAACCAACGGCCGTCAGAATAGTCGCCTTTGCCGTTCGAGGAATGCTAATATGACGGTTTGGACGGTTTCGTCCTGGACACTTCGGTCCACCACTGACTCTCCAATTGCCCACCCCCTTCATTCTCTCTCTCTCTCTCTCTCTCTCTCTTCTCTCTCTATCTCTCACATCTTACCTTCCGCTCAGTTTTCACTCTCCTCTCTCGCTCGCGCGAGGCCAAGCTCTTCGGGGTGGTCGTAAATTTCGTCCAGGAACACGAAAGAAGCGGGGGAGGCTTCCAAGAAGCGCAATTTCATATAAACACCTCGTTATTTACGAGCAATATGGCGAACTCTCCCTCTCTCCCTCTCTCTCTCTCTCTCTCTCTTACTCGGCCGGTGCCACCTTGTGAAGAGAGCACCGTTCGAGGCTCGTTGTTTTTTGAGCTTTGCAGAATACGGGACGTCCGGCAAATTGGCTGATTGTTCGATTTATGCTCAGCTTGTCGGCGTTCGGCTTCGGAACGAGCTCTGCTTGTCACGTGTCTATGGTGCAGTTCTTTCCGATGATTAGGATTAGGGATGGGACATTTTACTTGAGCGACTGTTTCGATAATCGTTACTTCTGATAGAATTAGTAAGTTTGCATAACATACTTTTGGAAGTATCGAGTATTAGAATTGTATTACAGTATTGAAAGGCAATAATTGTGGTAGAAAAATTTAGAGTAATTCGACAGTTTATCTTTGAATGATAGTGAGGTTATTACTTCTAATGAAATAAGTAGTATTCGCGTAGATCTGTAATCCTGAAAATTGACTACAACCATTATTCTTATTACACTTTCGAAATCTTCAGAATTCTTAATAACATGTCTTACTTACCTGCAATAATAGTAACCATCAGTCCGACAAGGAAGACAATAAATTCACTCACCAAAGATCAGTAGCAACCGCCAACCTACTATATCCGTGAAAACTCACTAACAACCGCCAAACGATATCTAACATCGCCAACAAACTCAACAAGAACCGAAACCGAAAGTACAATAGCAAAAACCGAAGTGTTTCTCGGCAAGGGCAAGGTGGCCGTGCGTTAAAAGCGAGGGCAGAATAAAAAGCGGCCGAACCGGGAACAAATAACAAGACGCGAGAATTGACCGAGAGGCCAAGATGAATGGCAAAAAGGAGCGAGAGCCGAGACTTTTCAGCTTTGAAGGAGGCAACGAGCGTGGAATAGGAATCAAGAATCGCTTTGTCCGCTTCAAAAATTCGGGCCCCGCGGCCCGAAACTGGCGTCATTGTATTCCCGGTTCCGGCGACTCAGATGCCGATCTTAATAACAATTTTTGCGGCCCGGGACACGTGTAGAAAGTAGCCCGTCCAAAGGGCCCGCTTCGAGGGTCTCGCTTGTTTTCTTTTTGTTCGAGCGTGCGCGCGCGCGCGCGCGCGCTCGCTCGCGCCATCGAGCTTTCGACTCTGGATCGAGATGGCCGATGATTGTGACTTAATGAATTTAATGTTTCTAATGGGGGCATGAAGAATGACGGGCTCTCTGTGACTCATTGTTCACCCGGTATCGAGTCCTGGCCCTTCAATGCAAATCGCATTTCCTTCACGTGAGATTTTTCTCCCGTGCGTGAGATTTGCGTCCCTTCGTCTCTCGCTTAAAAAGCCCTCGAAGCCCCACGGCATTGTGGCCTTCATTACGAAAGTGGCCTAAGTCGCCAGTAACAAAGGTGAACGGTAATTCTTTAGTTTATCGCGATGGTAAGTGAGAAACTGCTTCAAGTTCCTCGTATCATTAACCTGAACCACTTCGACTATAGGCAAAATTGGAACTTTGCTTCGGAAAATAGTATTTCGGTAAATTCTCAAGTAGGAATCATTAATTTTATCATAGTGTTAGGTTCACCGGAAAGTTTTGTCCGCTTTTACAATTCTTGGCCTCTAGAGATAGATCACTTTTTAAAAGTGATGTTTACAAATTGCTATCGCGCTGGCAAAAGGTCATAAACAATGATGGCAATTACATTATTCAATAAAGTTTATTCACGGTATAAAAAATTTATTCTTTCGCCTTGTAAAAACGGACAGAACTCTCTGTTAGACATAATAATGGACGTAAGCGGAACCGAACGATTCTTATGATTCAAGTCACTTTCAACAAAATTAATGCTTACACTTACAATGTTACATTGAAACAGAGGATCGAAATTCGATTCCTAGGGACATCCTGATCGAACGCCGCCAAAATTCTTTCGCGATGGATCAAACGTCCATTTGCCCCGAACGCCTTCGCACTCGACAATAAAAAGCATTGTGAATTCCGATCCTAGAGCGCGATGGCACAGAGGATTTAATTACGCATTAATGCGGCACTCGTCTCTCTCACTCTCACTCTCTCTTTCTCTCTCTCTCTCTCGCAATCGGGCACCTTATATAGAGCGGCCGCACCGGTGGAAGTTCACAAGAGGCGCAGGTACTCGACTTTCAATGGCCGACTCCGGCGGCCTCATTGTCGCTCGATTTTCAAAGGGCATAATTACGCTCACCTATGCCACGCTCGAATATCGTCGGGCCCGCTTTTGTTCGCGAGCGCGAATTATCCGGGCCCGATCGCTTCGATTCCCGATAAGACCGACTTTTTCTTCCCGAGCACTCCTCCCCTGCCCCCCTCTCGCCATTCTTTCGTCCCACCCCTTACGACCTGCCACCCCCTCGCCACGTTCCACCGATTCGACTCGCACACGCCTGGCGATCGTTTCAACCTCTTCCGGACAGTTTTAGGTATTCGTCCGATGTGCCAAGAATGGATTTATGCTTTATTAGGGATAATTTTGAAAGAAATGAGATTGTTGGTAAGAGAATTAAAGTAGTGTTCGTAATAATCGTTGTTTTAGGTAAGTTAATTCTTATATAGAAATGTCCATCGTTTTTGTATATATGTTACATTGCTAAGTTCTATTTACTACCAATCTATAGAAACTATTCAATACTATATAACTTCATTATATTCAAATTGGCCCACACTTCAACACCCCACCTCTCCAAACACTAATTACGAAATGCTTCACAGTGCCATTCATATCCTAAAAATTCAAACATCTAAACATAGCCATACCCTACACAAACCGCCTACATCGAACGCATAGACCGACTTCATACCGCAGTATCCCCATTGGATTACAGCCAACGCAAGAATAAAGCGACATCGCTCCACATTAATAAATCCACTATATAATTTCGCCGCGCGCAAGCCGCCAACATGAAACGCTAGCTCACCGGCCATAATCGCGAAACGAGACGGTGGGATTCGCTAAACAAACTGACCCATCCAACGCGTAGACCGAATCCGTTCGGTTATAAGCAGCATATAAGCAGCATATAAGCAGCATACGAGCAGAATAGAAGCACAGAAGGAAGTAATGGTCATCGTTCCACGTCGTTCCACATCGTCCGCACTTCGGCTACAAATCTCGCGGCGTCCTAGAGGAGAGTCTTTCGAGACCAACATCTGCCCGTGGGGTTCACAAATCATTCCCGCGGTATATCGTGAGCTATAAAGCTTCGCCTAGACACGAGTATATGGGGTGCCGCGCAATTATTCATACGAGCAAACTAGTCTGATCGCCCGGCTATAAGTCTCTCGCCTCTCTCGGCTCCCTCTTGTCTCCCTTCTTGTCTCCCTCTTGTCTCCCTCTTGTCTCCCTCTTGTCTCCCTCTTGTCTCCCGTGTCCACGGACTAAGAGAGAGGAGGCTACTTCGCTTTAATGGGAAAATAAGGACTCCCACCTCGTACTTCCTTTCGTCGTTCGCGCGAACGCTGGCGATTTACGGATCGCGGCGCGAAATTTGAGATTTATTGAGCTCGAGGAATTTGTTTTTCGAGAAAAGTGGATGTTGGTATAGAGGCTATTCTAGGGACAAAATATTCATTATGGATCTTATATGGGTTTATGTAATATTCATTATGGATTTTATGTATTTATAGATAATAAATCTATTAAAATAGATTGGATAAAATGACCTATAATGCTGACTTCATTCTCTTGTTGAAATTGAATTTTTAAATTTAATATAGTACTGTTACTTCTGTCTGCGTTGGTATTATATTTGAGAATATGCTGTCATTTACTTTTTACAGGCAAGTATTGAAAATAATTTGCAATTTATTACAACATCTTGTGCAAGAACTGGCCCAATTTTAATATTATTACAGACCTCAATATTATTTATTATGGATTTTATATATTAATAGATAATAAATCTATTAAAATAGATTGGATAAAATGTCCTATAATGCTGACTTCATTCTCTTATTGAAATTTAGTTTTTAAATTTAATATAGTACTGTTACTTCTGTCTGCTTTTATATTATATTTCAGAATATGCTGTCATTTACTTTTTTCAGGCAAGTATTGAATATAATTTGCAAATTATTACATCTCATGCAACAACTGGCACAATTTCAATTACTACAGACCACAATTCCACTCAATATCTTCAGTTCTACAAACGAACCACGATCAGAACATTACAAAATATCGAAAGTCCAAACACTCTGAATCCCTAAAACTCAGATGTCAGCACACATGTCCACGTCCGATATTTACCATAAAATATTCACAAACCATTTGAGACCTATTCGGCGCAAAGTAAGATACAAGCAGTGTCAGTTCGAAGAAACGAAGATGATCGTTGACAGTCCGCTTGACGGTCCGGTATCAAGACAAACGCGTTCAAGAGCGGCCAGGAAGATCGCGTCAGAGGAAATCGTGGCCGAAGTTCCGTCCGGCAAAGAGTAAAGTAGCGAAGTCGAATAGGGGACCTGTACCGAATCCAGTCTTAACTTCCACCGTCAGCTGTACAAATAACGTCCGAACGGCGATCGATTTCGCCGACAATGAGGTACAACATAATTCTCATACAAGTCTCGAGTAGGTCCCCGAGGGCTTCTCTTGGACGAGAGTCGAACGTCGAAGAAAAGAGAGGAAGCTGTCTGAATAATATTTCATAAAATCTCTGCCCAACGTCTTTATGATAATAACTGCCGTTGGATCGGGAATATGATATTGTGATACTCTCCAAATAGAGAACCCGATACTGCCTAAGTAATTGAGTCAACATCAATGTTGCCGAACGTGCTTTTCGTGTCCAGGAGGTGATGCCGCGCGAGAAAGTCACTGCTAAGCGTTTCGCAAAGCTGAAAATCTTCGCCGGTTAGCGGCTCTAAGTAGCTGACACCTGGCTAATTTGCAACGTCCGAGTCTGCGAAGACTTGAGGATGAAAGGAGAGACCTGCAAAGCTGAAAGTTTTTGTATCGATATGCAGTTATGGTAAGCGAGGTAGAGAAGGTCCGAATGTTTTGTATGGTTAGGGTGAGGAAGGGTTTATTTTTTAATTTGGAAATGCAATACATTGGTTTGACAGGGATGAGCAGTGGATGGGACTGAGGATTTGTACAATTGACAGTGCTCGTCAGTTGAGTTTTGGGCGGCAAGATTGAAAAATTTCTGAACTCTTCTATACCTAGATGGTAAGATAAAAGTTCTTTAATTTGGGAATGCAATGCATAGGTTTGACAGGGATGAGTAGTGGATGGGACTGGGGATTTGTACAATTGACAGTGCTCGTCAGTTGAGTTTTGGGCGGCAAGGCTGAACAATTTCTGAAACTTTCTATACCTAGATGGTTAGATAAAAGTAACTTGAATGTTTATAATGCGAGTTTTAAATCTACCGGTAGATAACAGAGAAGAGATCTAAGTACTTGTAACACTAAAAACGTGTGTCAATTTCAGTTTCAGGAACCAAGAAAAATCAGCAATTCATAAGTATTTCAGTAATCAATAATAAAAACCCGGCTATACATTCCGTACCTACCATACAAATATTCAGTAATATATATTCATTTATCAACTTACAACCTTATCAAACTGTCATCTTCGATTCACACTTCGCAACTTCAATAACCAATCCCGAAAACCCAGTTACGCATCCCATACCGAACACGAGAACCCAAGTCATATCCCCCCTCCCGCCAATTTCGAAGGCCAACAATCGACGAAAATACCTTCATTCCCGAACGCAACGAAAACAACGATCCTCGCACTTCCCCCCAGCCCGGCCATCCGAAACCCAAGCGTTCGCGCCCGGGTCGAAGTCAACATCGAATCGAAAACGCATCCGTGACTCCGCGGCACGCAAAGCTGTACAAATAACGTCCATAAAGGCGATCGATTACGGGGACAAGGGACAACATAATTCCCATAGAAATTTCGAAAGGCCTCAAGCCCTCGCGCTAGACCATCGTACGTACACACTCTCATCGAACGACCGTACCAACACACTCTCCCTTCGCATACATCCACGTACTCATCCACGTACGTATCAGCACGCACACTAACCCAAGGTCATACACGTTCAGACGTCCACCGACGACACAAGGACGCGCAGAGACGCGCAGAGACGCTCCTCGACAGCGCGGACAGTTCGGTCAGGGCACTCGGAACTCTTCGAGCTGTTCTCCGCCGAGAGGGACCCCGAAGAGCTGAAAGGCTCCGGCGCGAGAGAGCTGATCGCCCGAAAACTGGATCCACCGGCCTTCGAGTCCTGACCCCGTACGGAACGGCGCTGATAAACGGCGCGCACCGTTTATAAAGAGAACCTGATCCGGACAGGGCGGCCCAATGCTCATTGTCCGGCGTCCTTCCACGGACGTATTTGGACAGTCAGTTGTTAACGGCAATGAAATCCGCCATTGTGGCACCATTCGCCGGGGACAATCGGCCATTATGGCGCACGGACTCCTCGCTGCCTTCCGCGCTTCGTGTACCGTAATTACATTACGCGCTCAGCGCCACTGTCGTAGAGAGAGAGTGGGAGAGAGGGGGAGAGGGGAGGGGGGGGGGAGGCCCTGGACACCCCTCTGGGCCATCGACCATTGTTACACCTTCCTGTCCTCGTGCCCGCCTCTGCGATCGAGAAGATTCCTACCGATGAGGGCAGATCATAGGTGATGGTCTGAAATGTCTGTCGGTAGGGATTTTTGGATGGTGCTTGTCAGGCAGGTTGAAGGTTCGTTGGGTGGTGGCTTGATTGAGGTGCTGATGTCAGTGGGAAATGTTTGATTTTTTCGGGGTGAGAGTACGAGGCGAATTTTAAGAGGCAGAGTACTTGATTGAACAAATTTTCTGGATGATGGCTTTTGAACAGCTCGCTAGCGGAACTCTCTAATTTTGATCAGAAAATCGTATTAGACTACGGTAACCTAAAGTTTCTATCATTCGAAGAATGATAGGATATTGAAATATGAAAGATTTCTTAAGGTAACAAATTTTCTGAATGCACGTTTCAGAAATTATGAAACATTCATTTGAGTACTATAATACTCATCTCGTTTATGAGCGCCAGAAATCAAAAGCAATTCTAACGTGTGCTCATTACATAAATATCATGTCGGCAAGAAAGTAATTTCGATTTTGTGCTGTGAAATAAAACTCTTTATTTTTATACAAACAGTAATCTTTAATCACAATAGATTTTCCACATACTGTACAGTATCGGATCAACCTGCCCTGATGATGCAAACTGTAACGTTTGCGAAACGTCGGCAAGCAGCTGATCCCAAACGCGGCGACCATCCGGAAGCCTACACTTTCAATAATAATGGCCGCGAAAGCCTTAAATCTCGGATATTTTCCACTTCCTTCCATAACTTGAATATGACTAATATCGAATGATAAAAGGAAACAGGAAAAGAAAAGTGGCAACACGATCTATATTCGTTCATTGGATTATCAATAATATCCGACTTCGTGGCTGATTCTTCAGGGCTCCGACTTCGAAAGTGGAAAATCTTTGGGCCCGACGCCTATGGATCCTCTGGTGCCAGTCTGTCTGGCCGAGACAGGCCAGGTCCCTTTCCCCCGCGTCCCGTTTTCGTGCCAGGAGCAAAGGAAACGTAACGAAGGCCATCTTAAAAATTCCTGGCACCCCGCCGCGAGCGACTCCACCCCCGACACGTTCGAGGGGTCCCCCTTTCATTCCCACCATTTCCCATGGCCCGCCAACACTCAAGGTGTCCGGGAACTATCAATGAAACGGTCCACCGCATTCTGTCCCGAGCTTTCCCACTGTCTTACGAATCGTGTCCATGCGAAATCGCCGCTTTCGGATTCGGGCGGATGGTCTGCGAACCCACAAAGTAATCGACACGCACCGTCTACTGTCATAGAGAATATTGAATGTACGTATTGATCGCACCTGGAAAGAATTGGCAACGAGTCTTCGGTCTCCTAAGTCGTTAACTAATGTTATGTAATGTTTATTTTGAAAGTGCTATCGGTCCGTTAAAACAAAATTAAATGTGATATAAATAAAATTATGTTTCACGTTATCGTATTTATATTGTAATCATTATAGTGTCAAATTATTCAGAAATTATGTGATATCTCAGATTTAAAGAATAAATTGACTGTACGCTACTTTCAAAGTAAAGAGTCCATATTATTAGGTATATATTATAATATAGAAACAGTTAAAGATTGGTCGTAAGGATGTGTAAACTTTCGAGAAACGAAAGAATCGAGTCTATTGAATAGACTTTCGGACCTAATCGTTCGAGGAACATAACGGAACGTGTACGGAAAGTAATAATAGCCCCGGTATGCCATTTTTATAGTACACGTTTGTAGACATCTCGCGTCTGCATGCGACGTGTATACACAGGTCCCCAATCGAGTCAAAGGGGGACGAGCGAGGCAAGAGCCATGTGGAACATACGTTCTTATTGATGACGGGTTGACGATTCGCGGTCGGGCAGTTCTCGAAGGGTCCCGCAAATTGCTGGTTAGGGTTCAAAGCCAATTGAGTACGCAAGCCTTACGGAACCGCAGCCAAACCCGAAACCACACATTCGCCAAAAATTCTTCGCACTCTCCACCCAATCTACCTCCACTACACTCTTAACCCATTATCCGCCAATGTCCCATTTGTGGGGCACATTTTTTAATTGTTTTCTTTTAATAACTGCAACCTGTAATTTACCTGGCTCGAGCGCGAGTCAAAATAAATCATTTAGTCACTTTCATAGAAGCAGTCAATTATCCATTAGCTTAATCCATTAAATGTCAAATCTTTTTTTTAATTTGTCCTAGAGAAGTTATATTTGCGCAAAAGTTTGTGTAACAGTATAATTATATAAATATATATTCGTGACGTTGGTCCGTCTTCGTATTAAATTTAGGAATTTTCGGCGTGTGTAAGACCAAGTATGTCCTTTTCAAGAGTTTCTACGCAACAAATTAACATTTGTTATAATACTACTATTTCCGTTACATTATTCTATTTATACAATTGTGGTACGCTGATTAATTTCTATTTTCACAGAAAAAAATGAATAAAATAAAGCGATGTTAATACACTTATAAATGACTACCTTACGCGTTATTTGACGCTTTTTCTATGTGGTATTTATTATTTGTCCACTTCGGTTGTATATTCTCTTTGGGTTTTACATAATTACCTTACATAATTATATAAAATTCAAAATCCCCGAAAGGGGATCGTGGCAGTTGGGTTAAGGACAGTAAATAGGACAGTAAAATAATCCAATCCATTCTTATAATTAGAATGAACGTAACGAGGTTGACCGAAGAGTGTCGAATAAGATTTCTCGGACGTCGACGATTTGCGCGCGCAACAAATCTCGAACGTTGTCCCTCATGTGATCGCCGTGTGTTCGGCGTGTGATCCCTGTGTGATCCTCGCTGGTATCCCGAGTGGGATAGCCGGCGGCCTTGGGGGACACCCCGCTGGCAGCATACGTAAAGCATACGCAGGACATAACGAAGGAGGATAGCCGTGTACAGGGTGCTTGTCGAAACTAGCTTTTGAGAGGCGTTGCGGTGGGCTCGACCGTCTTCATTCTCCCCCTTCTGTTTCCCTCCTTCTCCCTCTCCCACTCTCCTCTTCCATCAGCCTATTCTCAGAGTTCTCCCGAGAGTCCACGAGCGATGTCCGAATTCGTTTCCTACTAATCGAGACGCATGTCGCGACGATTCGAATGATCAACGCAGCAGTTTCTCGAATTTATTTTTATACTTGAAACTATTATATGTTCTAGGGACGGTAAATGTGTTGAAGAAGAAGAAAGAGTTCGTATGGGATTGTATACTTTTATAATGCGTGCATCTCTAACCCATTAGCCGCCACAATTCAAAAATGAAAAAATGTTAATAAAATTAGCTGTATATTTAGAAGTTGTAGTTATTGAAAGGAAACAATTTGAAAATGTGTCCCGAAAAATGGCGGATAATGGTTTAACGGGAAAAGAGAATTCATTATTAGAAAAAAAAATTTATTTTTCATTGGCACCCTCTATTTATCGCATCTCTCTCCGATGTCATAGCTACGGAAAATTATATGAAAATTCTAATTTAATTCGAATCTAACTTTCCTTATCACTTCAATTCACAATCTGAGCTCTGTACTTCCGGCACATCCCACTAAGAAAGTTCTCTTCTCACTCTTCACCGTCCGCATGTACACTCTCCATTCTCCGTTTTATCTTTATCAGTCCGGCCATTTCTCTCGGTCATTCCTCCCCTCATATCCGACTCACCCCATGCGTCTTTCCCTCGGTACATTCTCCATTCATTCCGGCTCAAAACTTACCACCGTGTCTGGCGCGCGCCCCCCCACGTGGAACGAGGTGGCCGACGGATTGTTTATCGTCGATTGCCATGAAAATCCTTGACCCTCCCGTGTGTCGAAACCGCAGAAGACCTCTCCCTCCCTCTCTATCTCCGTCCCGATCGTGCGTGTCGCCTCCTGTCGGTCATGGGGTCAGGCGCACTTTACGGTCGCAATTGACTCTTGAACCCTGCCTATGGTCATGACATTCGAGCCTTATCTTCCTACAGGGATTATTCCCATATTATTCCCTTCGTTAAATATCGTAAATGGAATTGGGAGTGCGAGCAGGTGTTTCGAGGCAATTTTGACTTTCGGATTTGGTAGTGAGAGTCGTTATTAGATTTTGGGTTGGGATAAGGTTCGTGGCCTCGGAGGACGGAGAGAAGTTTTTAGGGCTTACGGTTTGTTTGGAAAATTTGTATCGTAAATGAGATTGGATTTAGGTGCCGGCAGGTGTTCTGGGCCAGTTTTGACTCTGAGTGGTTTGGAGAGGTAGTGAGATTGATATAGGTCCAATTTTCGGAAGTATGTAAATTGAACGTTTCTAAGATCGGCCGTAAATAATAGTTTAGTGCTTGAATATAATCGAGATTCTAGTAGACTTGTAAAATACATGTTTGAACATCAATCGTAGAAATACAGTACACTGTAGATTACAAATACACAATCACTACGACAATCAAAATTTAACTAAAAAGCTTCCCAACTTTACACTTAGAAATAATCCCCAATAAAGTTAATTAAATCATCAACCGACAAATGAAAATACGCATCGTAAAATCAAACCAATTAATTTACGCACTCTTTCACTGAATGAAAGAAATCCCTAAAAAAATGTCGACAACTTGAACAGAGGTCCTACTCTCCGTTCCTCCTTCTTCCGTCAGTCTCGAGATGTTATTCGCCAAGTCCCAATCCTCGCGCCGGATAATCCTGAATGTGGCCTTCTGGGTCAGAAAATCGGCGATGAAAACGGACGGAAAGCCAAGCTCGCTGTCCTTAAAGTGGCAGAGTCCGACAGCGTTCATTAGCCTCGAGAGGAAGAGGCGAAGAAGGGAAGCAGGAAGAACGCAAAGAGGCAAGGCCATGGAATTCGCGCGTTTGATGAATGTCAAGCGACAGTTCACTCGCTTTATTCGAACGTCTTTGAACGTCTTTGAACGACTTTAAACGTCTTTGAGCGGCTTTGAAACGCCTTTAAACGTCTGCGAACGCCTTTAAATGGGAGTGAATGACGCTGAACGGCTTTCGGTTTTCTTCCGCCGTCGAGAAGGGGGTTCGTGCCTTTCTTTTTTATTTTCAGTTTCCAGGGAAACTTTGACGGGGGTGTCCTGCGCGAGAAGTGTCGGGCCGGAAGATGTAATTGGCGGATGTTGGGTATGAGAGGAGAGGCGGGTGGTAATCGGTCTGTATTTAAGGCCATTCGCGAATTTACGTTGTATGGCCGTAATTCTGTTGAATAGAAAATGGATATCTTACGCTCAATTTAATTTTTTACTTGCTTCACTCGTAATCAGGCTGCTTGCGTTGCACGAATTATTATTAGTACTGTGGTTTGACGTTCTTGACGTTAAACATTTTTAGCTGCCGCCCAACTTGATTAAAAAATTGTAATAAAATTTAGGAGACTTTGCCGACGAAGATATTATATTTGTTTCTTATGTAAAAAAGGTTGCAGCAACCGGTTATCGAGTGTCAGTGGTAGATGTATAATATTGGTTTTTTTGGCGAATTCGGTCAGTGTTTCACATATATCTACTACAATTCAATGACGTTAACTGTAAATTAACTTCCGCCAGAATTCGCCAAAAACCCAATATTATACATTTGTCTCTAATTATACTCTGCCCAAAATTGGACTTCTATCATTATTTAGATAGATCATTTCCCGATTACTATCTATTCCCAAACAAAACTTATCAACCCCCAAAAGCGTGTAATTCCACATCCACATTTCCCATTATCAACAGTACAAAAATATAACATCCTCGCAAAACACGCTTCAAACGCTAAATCCGCCCTCACCAAAACACGACGTGAACTTTCCAGATTTTCCCGCCGTAAGAAATGCACCGAAGAAAAAAGGAAAGCGATCTCGCAGCAGATATCAGCCCACCCCCATTCTCTCGCCTCCGACCTCCGTCACTCTCATTCTTTCAGCCCGGCATCACAGAGATCACATCTTCCCGCCTTGGAAGGCAACATTCTGGCTCTCTGCGCGCCCGCGCGCGCGCGCGTCCGAGAGGGCCGAAAATAAAAGGAGGCCGGTGAAAAGAGGCTCGCTTTTGTCATTATCCTCCGCGCATTATGCCCGGTGTATTATAGTTGCGCATTATACTTTTGTATTATACTTATGCGACGTCTATCGCGGATACCTGGCATTGTGCCTCCACTGGCCTGACACCCTGTCGCCCCCCTTTGTTTCCTCGACGATTTCACTCGGGAGTGAGCGGCCGCGCGAGCGCGTCGGCGAGAGTGCGCGCGCGCGCGCGCGCTCACGACACCTCCGCGAGATAAGCGCGAACAATGGGCCCGGCCATTCTCTTGTCCCGGGCCAACAGTGTGCGACAGTATCGGCCTCGATCTCTCGCTCGATCGGCACCGGCAACGTAGATCCACGCCTGATTCTATGGATCGCGGATTAACAGGGGTGGGGGGAGGAACCGCCATCAACTTTTGCCCGAGTCGAGGGACGAATTTTTCGCCCGGCCGAAGAAAAGATTGCTTTTTCGCCGATGAGTTCGACGTGGATTTGCGGGACGAATTTTTGGATTTTTTTTTTTGTGGGATGCAATTCGTTGTGTTCTGGAATGACGATGGACGAGATTAGCGTCTGATTCTTGGTAGAGGTCAGTCGTATTGACAGGTTTTATAAATTTGTCAGTTTTTCTACGAAGGAACGATTTGTTGTGTGAGTGTATTTTGTAGGGTTAGGTTATAGGTTCTTGTCCGTGTTGGGAGGAACTTGAAAGGCTGTGGAGAAAATGTGTTTCGGTTGGGGCAACTTTGGGGGCTTGATTTGTAACAGGTTTGAACTTGTTGACCATAGAATTTATCAGGTTTGAAGAACGGAATAATTGTATACTTTTATTTTTCAACGTAGCGACTGTCCATATTGACCGCATCATATTTCTCATAATAGAAAAAAATTTGTGATCGATGATATTGCGCATTTTCTAGACTAGAATTAGTCGAGTTCATATTAGCAGTGTGATGTGTTTATTTATTTTTATTTTCCGCATGAGGAGCGCACAGGTCAAGAAGTGAGGCTATCATTTCGTATGAAAACAAAAATGAGTCTTACGAGAGCTCTGGTAGGTACACCTGTAACTATAATAAAATGTGATTTGTATCCCAAATTGCTTCTGAACATTTGACAAATAGACAATTCCCCCAGAAATGTTCCAAACGAATGAAATTAAATAACGAAAAGCCAACTTTCGCAATTTTATTTCTCGACACAATAATTCCATAACCGCAATGCGATTACATGCACACTTTACACTTTATTCGCAATTTTCACCGCGCAACACTCGCATTCCTGTTATGATATTTGAACTGTAGCACGCGAAACGTTTACCTCCCATCCCCCGAACCGAAAACATTGAAGAGGGTCTGGGCCCCGGACTGGTCTCGCAGGGCGTAGAGAACTGCGCCGCGTCTTCATCGTCAGCGGAGTGGCAAGCGGACAAGGTAACAATATGCGCGTATATGAATGCCACTTTTTTTTTTGCGCCCGATACATGATACTTTGGCCGGAACCCTCGAAAAACGGACCCTTCGCCCGAGCTCGGGGAAAGAAATCGGGACCGCTGGACCACGGTGAGAAGAAGCGAGGAACTGGAGAGAGAGAGAGAGAGAGAGAGAGAGAGAGAGAGGACGAGACGGAGTCCTTTTCAAAGCTGATTGGAATGGAAGAGGACGAAGGGTGGCTCGTTACGAAAGGTAAAGGGTTGCAAGCTCTTCAACCCCTAAACCCTTCCTACGATCAAAGGCAGATAACGTCAGCGCTTAGAGAAAAGATCCGATACATTGTCCCGGCTCATCGTTCGCATTCTGATACACTCGCTTGCAGACTGGTGAGTGAGCGAGAGGGAAAGAGAGAGAATGAGAGAACTGGTCGCCGAGACGTATTAGATTCCTTCGGCGAGACAAAAACGGAAGCGTCGTGGACCGAGTATCCCTTCCACGTTTCGCTTCTTTTCATGATGCTCGCTGATGAGAAAGACGGCTGGGCAGAAAGTGTGAGAGAGAGAGAGAGTGTAAGAGAGAATTTCGGATGGCCATCGTGAGAATTTGTTACGAGCCAGCGATGCGTTTAATTACGCGTCCGCTTTGCATATTTGAGGATTGGTCCACTGGCTTCAAAGAACGGAATGTTTCATCTTCGACTTAGGGATGTCAAAAGACTCAGTAATTACACAGTTCGTTAAGAAAATTCAAAATTTCATGTTTCTGTATTCGAATAATCTCCTTTTAAACCTATAAATGTTTTTACAAAAAAAAGAAGCTGCTACACAATAATCACGTAACTTAGGGGAAGAGGGCCCAAAGCGGGTAAGCTAACGTTGAAACCTCAAAAATCATAGTTTTTGTTGGATTATAATAACAATTTTGATTTCATGTGGTAGGGGAGATATCGTACTTAAGAATAAAAAAGCAAATTGGTGTAATTTCGCAACAAATAATTATCTAGAAGTAAAAATGAAAGAGTCTGCAAAAACCCGCCTTGCCAAACAGGGGGCCTAAAGCGGGTAAGCCGTTTGGGCAAAGCGGGTAAGCATTGTGTGGTTATTTTTACGTGAAAGAGTTGGGAACCCGCAAAATTAAGTAGTAATTTTTACGTAAAAGAGTTGGTAACGCTGTTCTCAACTCGGTGCCTGTTTTCAAGTGATCGAAACTCGGGAGTGTTCGGGTAAACACGGCATACGGAAAAATTGACAATCGCTTTACATTCGGCGATATACAAGAGCCCACGTGCTTCAGGCGGGTTACCCGCTTTGGGCTCCTTTCTTCTACCCGCTTTGCCCAAAGGCACATGTCGAACTTGATAAATTATAAACTCACCGAAAAAAAAAAGAAAAAAATTCCGATACTTACATTTATAAAGTAAAATCGTGCCAAAATAAGATGATAATGTTAACAATTTGATATATGTACTAGTTTTCGCCAAATCAGAAGTTACATATCATTGGATATTTTAACGAATTCCCCACATTTCTTTTATTACGCCGACTTTCGCTGTATCTCAAATCTGGTGACTGATCGGAGGTGATCTAAACTCAGGAGTATTCGGGTAATCACGACATACGCGAAAATGTAAAATTGCATTAAATTTGGCAATATAAGAGAGCTTACCCGCTTTAGGCGGGCCACCCGCTTTGGGCTACTCTCCCCTACTGTTAACTTATGCAGAAAATCTTACAATCTGTTTCAGGCTACACGCTTACAATACATTTTCCTCCAATTTATCGACCATTCGCAGAACTCCCCCCACTACAAAGCTTCGAACCCAATAAACCAAAGTACGTTCGATGCGCATCGATGACGGCACAATATTCACAAAATCCGTTCCCACCTTAAACCCAGCGTCAAATCGGCGTGTTGCTAACATATCAAATCTCACGCATCGCGGAACAAAACGTCCCGACTTGCGGTCCGCCCATCCTTCTCATCCTTAAACGAGGATGCTCCGGCAATTCTTGCGAAAAAGCTCAAGTGGGCACACTTCCTACCGTACGGGGTAGCCGAAGAAAAAAAAAAAAGTGGTCCAGATGTCGGATCGGCGCATCAGTTCTCGACTTCATTCACGCGTAACTTCTTCTAGCCCCCCCCCTCCCTCCCCCTGGCTCTCCTCCCTTCTCTGCTCCGGAAACTGCCAGGAGTAACTTTCCGACGCACCCTTCCGCGTTCTGTTTCCAAAACATCCAATATCTCCCGCTCGAGCGAGCGCGCTCAATGCTCGGACATGGGATCACGTTCCTTCTCCTGGCCGTCGTTCGAACGTTTTTTTCTCGGGTGGCACCCCTGCAGCAGAGGAAGGATATGCCGAGCGTCGATCCTTTCCTAGCCGCGGCTCGCTTTCAAGTGCTTCCTGCGCTGCGCAGCTCCTTGACACAGATTCCGGGTCTGATGTGTTCGTTCGATTATTTTTTGCTCGTCTCATGATATCCATTATAATTCCATTACGTTGGATTCTGCCGTACGTTACGTTCCCCGTATGTACGCGCGCCACTCAGATTTGAATTTGACTATCTTTTTCTTCCGCTGAGGGATTGGAATGATTTCTTGAACATTTATAATAGTAATGTGTTTTTATTATGTGAACTTCTATTTTTAGGGTATACGATACGACTTTTCGATTTTGTACGATTCTAAGCGAGAGTGTGCAAAAATTTATGTTACGTACCGTTACCGCCGACACCGCCAATAACCGTCCGTTAGTTTAATATTCTTTCGATGCACAACATTCTTGTATCAAGTAAATACATTCGTACATCGAGTAATTGCAAGTAGATGTATAATTATCAACATAGAGGAGATCTCTCCATCGGCCCTATGTCGGTCACACCGGACGTTTATGTTTTCGAAACACTTTCTTAAACTAATCCAACGTTTCGATCCTTGATTTGGATCCTCTTCAAGGGAAATTGAAATTTGTTTCTCACGAAACTTAACGTCATTTACCCAAAATTCAGTTGATACAGTTATCTTTTTTACGAGGAATCGAATATAAACGAATATCAATTGCACATTTTACGTGAATGCAGTTGAGAAAAATAATTAGACCGGGTCAGCTCCTTCTCACACCATCGTACACAGTTAGGATTCTTACATTTCGACTGTTCGAGGATAAAGGAAAGATCTCCTCTAATTTGAAACAAAAAAAACATTCTTGTGTATCAAACTTACCATCACCCTCCGAGCTTCACATTTTCGTTCGGTTTTCTACACGAAACCGTAACATCCCCTTATTCTCACCACCCCCCCCCCCCCCCCCCCCATCTACCCTCCTCAAAACTTCTCTCCGCCGGATTATGCATTACGCGGCGAGAAAATGAGGAAGCGAGCGTTTGGCCGCCGATTGGCAGGCGTGAAGAATTTCGTACAATGCCGCGCCGAAAAATACTGTCGATCGCCGGCATAATGGGCGACAAACGAGAATCCTGCTGAATCAGCCATTACCGGGATCCAGAGGCCCGCAGATCGTTTTATGGTTTCCACTTACGCGAGACGACCAGAGCGAAAGACGTCTTTTTCCATCTCACTCACTCTCTCTCTCTCTCAGACTAACCTTCCTTCTTCCCAGCAGAGCTCGCAAGGTTCCTTTTCCCTTCTCCGTGCCTCTCCTTTCGTTTTTCGCGTCTTTTTCTTCGCCGAAAAACGATCGGGGAATTGGAACGAGGCTGTCATTCCGGGTTCGGCGGGGGTGAATGGAATTATCGGCATTGTGAGCTAAAGAGGACGGGAATTGACGGAAATTTGGGTCGAGAGAGACGGCTGATTTATTATGGATGGGATGAAAATTGAGCTGTCGGGGCGATATAAGTTTTTGCGCGCGCGCTCGTGAGTGTTCTGGGCGGAGAGAGAGAATTAATTATTACTGGAGTTCTTGCGTAGTACCGTGGACTATTCTGAACCGTAATGCCGTTTTTTGAGATTTCGTCAAAAAGTAGTATTCGACTCACTGCATCGTGAATTATACTGATCCGGAAACGACTTGCAATAATTGTGACTGCGATTATTAGAATATCGTTTTATAAAAGCCATCAGATACATTAGATATTGCTCTGAATTATTTCTGGAATTTCCATATTCACAGTTAATCAATAATTCTCTCCCGAATCCTTAAACTTACCATTTTCCTCAATTAACATTTACAACACTTTCGTAGAACCCCTAAAATAGAAATTGATTTTGAACAAATGAAATAATTTGCACCAATCACGCCTACCAAACCCATTTCCAAAAACCACCGTCCCCCTTCTCACCTCAGAGGGATCCCACAAAAATTCTCATAGAACTTGCCCCATGCACACACCTCACATTACGACAGGCTCGTTTATACGGATAAGGCAGAAGTCATTCGATCGTCCTACCGGTCGTTAACATAATTCTCTCATTATCCGGCGAGCGTTCATCCGGTTATAAACGGTTCACTTTCCTCGCATTGATTAGGAACGATATTCGACCGTCGAAGAGACACATAGCGGCCGTTCGAGGGGGCGGGGGAAGGTGAGAAGAGAAGGAATGAGAGAGGGAAGGACAGAATGAGCCGGCAGAGGCGTGAAAGACTGGCGTTCGTACATGTTCGCCGGTCGCATGGCCCATGCATTCCGATGTCGGAGGTAATATGCAGTTGGACGGGTTCCCGGCTCGGCTTTTCTATTTTTACACCGAGCCCGTGGCGGCACCGGTGCCACCATACAGCCACCATACGGCCACCATAGAGCCGCTATCGGAAGGAGGTGGATCGGCGTGCCATCGAGAGGTCCTTCAGCTCCTTTTCGTCTAATCTACGCGAGACCCTCGATCGCATTTCGACTGTTGGAAGTAATATAAAATACAAAATATAATTACATTGATAATACTCGGACTCTATCCCGTACCAAAATTCATTCAGAATTCCGTAATAACCTAATGTTGATTATAAAAGCAATCGGTCAAAATAATTAAAAAATTTAATCAACCTCTCATTTAATTTCACGAAGCTGCCAAATATAACAACCATATCAAATCCCTGAAATTCTCCCCATTTTACTAGCACCGGTGCCACCATACAGCCACCATAGAGCTGTTATCGGAAGGAGGTGGATCGGCGTGCCATCGAGAGGTCCTTCAGCTCCTTTTCGTCTAATCTACGCGAGACCCTCCATCGCATTTGGACTGTTGGAAGTAATACAAAATACAAAATATAATTACATTGATAATACTCGGACTCTATCCCGTACCAAAATTCATTCAGAATTCCGTAATAACCAAATGTTGATTTTAAAAGCAATCGGTCAAAATAATTAAAAAATGTAATCAACCTCTCATTTAATTTCACGAAGCTGCCAAATATAACAACCGTATCAAATCCCTGAAATTCTCCCCATTTTACTAGCACCGGTGCCACCATACAGCCACCGTACGGCCACCATAGAGCCGCTATCGGAAGGAGGTGGATCGGCGTGCCATCGAGAGGTCCTTCAGCTCCTTTTCGTCTAATCTACGCGAGACCCTCTATCGCATTTGGACTATTGGAATTAATATAAAATACAAAATATAATATTGAATATAATTCTGAATTAAATTTTCTTCATCTATTTAGCAATTATACAAAACATAAACATTTAACAAGAACGAGAAACGATATTGTTATAAATCTTACATAGTCTACCACCTCACACGCACGAACTCTAAACGTTGCACTCCAGTGACAAAAAAAGCGGGAATACTAATCATCGGCACATAAATATTCGGTGGGCGCGAGAGCGTTGCTACGCGAGTATTCGACGGCGAGAGAGAAACGAAGAAAGAGAGGAAGAAAGAGAGGAGGTCAACACAGAAAGGGAGAGAAGTAGTAGTGGGCAAGTATTTAAAAGGCACGGTGGCTGGTCGTGGATGTTGATTGTGGATGTTGTGTGCGGATGGCCGAGGCAGACAGCCTGGTGCCGATGCTGGATCGCATCCCTCCTGCTGGGCAGAGACCACAGGGCTGCCTGCTTACCTTTCCTACTCTCCAACCCCCTTTCCATTCCCAGCGTGACCGTGAAGACGGAGAGCAGGAGGTGGAAGACACCGCGATGCGAGTCAAAACGTCTGCCGTACCTTACGAACTTCACTTTCCATCGAGAATCTTCGAATTCTTCGCATTTCACTATCCTTCCATTAAAGTAATATCCATAGGGATGAAAATGTAAATCTGATCTTACGTATAAAGATCATGTTTACGTTTGAGCTGTTCTGTTCCTCGGTCTGTACCATTAGTTTTGCTTCTGATTTGGTTCTTCAGCTGTTATTTTGTGACTTTTTCATTAGTCATTCTCGGAGACAGACATTGATTTCTATTCCGATTGTCTGTTGTAACATCGATTCTATTCAAATATTCTCACAAGTGCATATAATATAATATTATGATTTCAAGACTCGAAATTTAAGCGCAACCTTGTTTGCTGCACGGTCTATTTATTACACATGCGCATAATCTAAGTAGTGCGCAGAATAACAAGATCCTTTCATCCTCACATCTTGCAGGTTCCAATCTTAATTCTCTCCCCTCCTTCTTCCAGTCTAGAAGGCATAGACAAAATTTAAATACCATCACATTTAAAACCGCTATTTAAGCCTGACACAGCAATGCCATAACAGTCACAGCTATAAGCTAACAAACTAGTTATCTTTCATCCTCACGTTTTGCAGTTTCGATTTTGGATTACCCCCCTCCCTTCTTCTTCCAGACCAGAAGGCATAGACAAAATTGAAATACCATCACGATTCAAAACGATTATTAAACCTAACACGGCAATGCCATAACAGAGCTATACAGGTAACAAACTAGTTACCTTTCATCCTCGCGTTTTGCAGTTTCGATTTTGGATTACCCCCCTTCTTCTTCCAGACCAGAAGGCATAGACAAAATTGAAATACCATCACGATTCAAAACGATTATTAAACCTAACACGGCAATGCCATAACAGAGCTATACAGGTAACAAACTAGTTACCTTTCATTCTCGCGTCTTGCAGATTCGATTTTTGATTCCCTCCCCTCCCTCCCCCTTCCAGGCCAGAAGGCATAGACAATGATGGCCGCCCCGATGGCCGGCTCTAACGTGCCGGCGTATAATAATACGTTAACCGTTAAGCCGACTGTCCTCTCAATTCCGGGGCCTGTGTGGTCCGCCATTGAGTCTTAACTCTTTGATGCATCGTGCACATATTCATTCGCTCTCTCTCGCATGGCACAATGGCCATAGTGTCCATACACGGCATTGTGTGACCCGTGCGCCGAGCGTTAAACTCCCCATAATACGAACACGCTCGACTATATACACCTTTATACGTAGCAGCGTAACAATATCTGTATACGAGCGAGGCAGCGGGACTGTATGCGTTCACGCGTCTTCTGCGCGCGCGGTCGCGTCGGTGTGAGAGTTGTAATTCTGCGTTTTCGGATGTGGTTTCGGTGGATGAATGCGGACTGTTAGGGACGGATGGTTCAAAAGACGCAGTTTAGCATTTTTTTGCTTCTGTGATTTAGATGTTTCGGGCAGCAAGTATTTCTTACGAAGTGTAGGGATAGTTTTAGGGAGTGAAGGTTTGTAATTGTGTAACGATTGGAATATTGGTATTTTGGGAGATATGAGTAGTACGATTATAAATTTTATACTGTAGCGTTTGTAGATTTTGTATCAATTTCACCTACGATTTGTCACACTGTAATGAGTTCCGTATATTTATTCAAAAGTTGTACAAATCGCAGCGGGCACGAACTTTACAGCACCCCGCTTGCATTCCCACTCAACCAAACCCTGATAAAAGACCCTTAAAAATGCCATAATCCCAAAACTTATCGCATCCGACCAAACGCATCCTCCCCCACCGAAAACCATTCTCCGCAATTTCAGATCCGACCGTTTACTCGCCGCCAAATCGAAATTACGGCGACGCCTCGAGCCGCGCTGAAAAAAAACACATTGTCAACACTTACAATTCACAGTCTGGCGTATCGCGACAGTCCTCCCGATCGGCCGCATCGTTCGTTAATCAGCGCGGAAATGCTCGGCAAAAGCCCGATCCCGACAAACGAGGCAGTCGGCGCATTAATTAATTCGGCCGGTATCAATTAAAAATGCGGACAAATTAAAAATTGGCAGGGAGGCTTCCTCGGCCGTCTCGCGGCAACAAAAAAAAAAAGGAATCTTCCCTCCCGCCCCTCTTCCGCTTGGAACGCGGCCGCGTTCGTAATAGTCGGCCTTTATCGGTAATGAGATCCGCGGCACGTCGCCGTCGACATGCATTATTCCTTTGAGAGGTTAGCGTGAATTAACGAGGCGTCGTTGTCGTCGTCGGGCCCCATTCTTCCGCGGCGATGAAAAATGAATGGGCGCCTACCGCCATTCCCGGGTGGGGCCCGCCGGACATGATTTTACGGACGTTAACGATCCGCGGGTTCCGCATCATCGGCCGGGGGCTGTATTCCAATTTCGGGAAGCGTGCCGTCACTTCCGGTCGGTCGGAATTTTTTTTTTCTCTTCCTTCGTTTCGACGGCTGAGGACTGTGCGTGCGATGGTAACTATGAGAGGGGTGGAAATGAACTCTGTGGAATTTTAGATGATTGTTCCGCGTGGTTTGAAGTTGGACTTGATTCTTGGAAAGGTTGGAGTTTAATGTGTTGGGTTCGGCGATGGTAGGGTCGTTATAATAAGAATATTCATATATGTTTCCACCTGTTTATTTTTGGCTCCTCTTCAGCTGTCACATGTTAATATGAAAAGAAACTTTTGTGGAATTTGAAAAATTCTATTATATAAATTCAATTGTATTGTTTTTACTTACAAAGAAATAATCCTATAATTGTCCCATCCTATAATTTTTGGCATCCTATAATTTTTGATGGTATATAACTGGTAGAATTAAATAAGGAATATATTGAAACTGAAAATGAACATTTTTTGTTTTGTTATTTATTGGATTTAGGTGACACCACAGTGATCACGATAAGAAGTCGGAGTTTAATGTTGGGTCATTATGTATGGGATGGTGGAGAGAGTCGTGTATGGGGAGAATTTCGGGGATTTGAGATGGTTGTTACATTTGGCTGCTTCGTGAAATTAAATGAGGGGTTGATTAAATTTTTTAATTATTTTGGCAGATTGCTTTCATAATTAAGTGTAGGTTATTAGGGAACTCTGAATGAATTTTGGTACGGGATAGAGTCCGAGATGATCAATGCAATTATATTCAATATTATATGGCGAGAGGCAATAGGTTAAGAATTAGGTTAAGTAGTAGGTTAGTGGCGTTAGCATACATTTATGTAGCATAAGGTTTGGTAATAAGTTGTAAACCCGAGAGGGAAACAAAATAAACTATATATATATTCAATATTATATTTTGTATTTTATATTACTTCATGCGGTTAATATTCAGAGAAGTTGATGGCGCTCATTTATTTTACTACTGTCTTTAGTGTTTGACGACCACTTTCGAAGTTTTACACGTATAATCAGTCCTCTATTAAACCTTTCAAGGATCCATGCCTGTTCCGAGGAACTTTAACAGGACCCCGAGCAAATTGTCCTCTTATCTCGTTCGTCATTCTGTCCATTATTCAATCTCTTTCCAAAACTACAAAGAATGCCTTTTACCTGGCAGCCGCATCTACTCAACTCCTTCATTCCCCAGACGTGTGAAAACGTTTCTGGTAGATAAAAAGCTACCGTATCTCAACGCATTCACACTTTACTGCCCAATCCCAACCCTCTCACGTGCCACATACCATATTTAAAGATTTCATTAATTCCCACAATGATTGAAAATCGAAATACCAACTTGCTCACAAAACCACCCCTAAACAAAATAACCCTGACAAAACCCCTACATGACCAATCCTCCAAAAAATCGTTAAGTTCCATCCTCAATCAGCAGGCTCATTTCTCGTTCTCCAAAAATGGTCTCAAAACATCCGTGATTCGACTTTCCGTTTTCCCGTTCTCTAAACACTTTCATCCTCACCCCCCCTCCTTCCGACTCCACTCCACTCCGTCCTCCAAATTCGAGCGAAGCGTAGTGGACATCAGCCTCTCGTAAGGCCTCTCCAACAAGCTTCCGAGCGAGTAAGCTCACTCTATAAGGCCACTAGGTGGATCTTAATCCAAGCGGGCGATGATATAAAGAGAGGGGTGTAGGGGGGGAGGGGGTTGGCCGGCAAAAGGAGCTACGCTCTTGGGGCAGCGAATTAAAGGAAAACTCGTTTGCCAACGCTACGTGTTTCGGACAACACCGCGCACGGTTTGGCGCGTTCCCAAAGGCTTGCCTTTCAATCTGCAACCCCCTCGGACCCCGCTGCACCCCCTACCCCCTCGCTAGGTCTGCACCAGCCCCCTCCCCCCCCCCCCCTGCCCCTCTTCCGACCCCCGTGGCCGTTCTCGCCGATTTCACCCCGATTCTGATGCAAATCGGGGTCAGTTATGACGATACTACCCCTGCCGCCGCCTCACGGCCAACCCCATTGAAATAACATTAATCTAGTGTGGCACCCGTTGCCACGTTCGATTATTCGCAAGCCGGAGCCTGCATTGGGAAACTGCGCTGTCGTAGCTGGCCTATGCGCAGTCTTTTTGAAATAACGCACGCTCGCAACACCGTACTCGGCCGGACGAAGGTCACCCCTGGAACCCCACTTCTTGGCTTTCATCCCTCGGGTTCCGGGCATCGTCTTCGCCTTCGAGTGAGCTCATTGTCGCCCGAGAGGATACCGACACACGTTGCTTCGGCGCATGAGCGATGACGGACTGGTTGTCTTCGCTGCTTTGGGAGTTCTTGAATGGGGGGGTTGGTGGCCAGTTTTAGGGTAATTGTCGATATTTGGGTAATGGAGTTCTTTGGCGCTTTTGGGGTGCGGTGTCTTGAGGGTGAGAGGAAGCGGCGGGGTTTGTTGTGAGCTTGACCTTTTTGCGCGGCGTAGCTGGGAGGTGATGTATGGGGTTTGAATCGATTTTGCTGGGATGGTTGAGTTTAGGAGTAATTTGAGGGTAAGGATCTGGAACGATGCCAGGGTGTAACTTAAGCAGGAACGTGAGGTTTAACATTTTCTAAGGTCAATGCAATGCTCGTATATTACAATTTTAGTTAATATGCGTGTTGTGTTTAGAAAAAATATTTTATTAAGAATTTGATAAACACTGGGTAATAAATCCGGAGAAAAATACCATTGCAGTTTAGGTGATAATTTATTAGAACTAAGATTTAAGACTGGTAACAGTAAATTAATTTAGGAGGATTTTCATGAAACTTATATGGAATCGGTGCGATTCTGAATGGCCAAAGGAAGGTAGTGCTTTAGAAAGTTGAGAATCGACCAACATTAATCTGATGCAATGTGAATTAATTCCATTAATATCGATAAATTAATAAGTAAGGAGTATGCCGACACTTTTCATCAAATTTAAGCGAAAATCTATCAATTCGCAATAAAAAAAAGCCAATATCGCAGAAAGCTGAAAATCGACCAGCATTAGTCTGATGCAGTATGAATTAAATCCATTAATGTCGATAAATCAATAAGTAAGTAGTATGCCGACACTTTTCATCAAACTTACGCGAAAATCTATCGATTCCTAATACAAGAAAGAAGCTAGTGTCGCAGAAAGCTGAGAATCGAGAAGCCTTAGTCCGTCGGCAGGGCAAAACGGCTAAGTGGAATTTATTGCACTCTCGACAGGCTCGCGTATACTGCCTTATAGGACTGTATGGGACTGTATGGGACTCTATGAGACTGTATGGGACTGTATGGGACTGCACGGGACGGTATGGTACTATATGGTACTGTATAGGGCGATTGTATACGGCCGCGGGAACGTAGGTGTCGCCCAGGGAACGTCATATATTCACTCACGGCGGTGATTTACGCGATTTCCGTTCTAGCCGAAGTCGCGGACCATAAAACCGAATTAATCGCTTCAAAACGGCGCGACCCCCGTATTCCCTCATTCTCATCTCTGAACCTTCATTTTTTTCTTCCTACTTTCACTCCTGGCCTCCGGCCACCGCCGCCTTGACTCACGGATGTCAAATTAAGAATTATAGATTTTTACACCGGTCTTCGGTGAATGTATTTGGTTTGGGCTCGAATCATAAGGCATTTTGCACTGAATTTGAATGAGAATAGGGGGTGACATAGAAATTTGTGGATTTTATTATGTCCGATATTTATTTTAATCTTAAATATCAGAATTATCTAAATGAAATTGTAAATATTTAATTCTGCCTTCCAAAAAGAGTAGAAATTCAGAGTAACTGAGCAAAGAATCAACCGTTTTCTATGTTCTGTACAATCAAGAGTACAGATGACGGTTGGTTCAAATGAGGAAAACCTACATCGTTTTCACAGGATTCTCCGAAATTCGCTTCGCGTTATGCAACAACAGCGAGACCCACGAAATTCTTACCTGCTCGCAAAGAATTTCCAGTTTCAACGGTCTTTCCGAATTTCTTCCCCCTTTTTCGATCGTCATATTTTCTCAATCCTTTCCCGCAAAAGTGAGTCCCACGATCGAAATCCTTTCTCTCCGACCTGACTGCCCTTTTTCTTCGCCCGTTCCTTTTCACTTCTTTCATTTGCACCCCCTTTTTATTTCCGTACGCGGAATCCGCCGAGATGATTTGTTCGTCGACAGGTGGCTTTTGCTAGAAATTTCGCCGGTTTAGCGCGATCCGTGTGAAATTCCTGATCGTTCGTAACCCCTTCGACTCGATCCGCGTCCCTCTTTTCGCCCGAAATAACCGAAAAACCGTAACGGTCGCCGCGACAAATTTCGCCACCCCTTCTCCTCGGAGGGTGCGCTGACTTCAAATTCATTTCGGGCCGGACGTTTGCCAAACTTCCCCCCCCCCTCCCCCCAAACGACCTTTACGTGCCAACAATGCTGCAACGGTGCAAAAAATTGCGTGCACTTAAAAGATTCGAACGGGCAGTGAATGCGATTATCGACTGAGGTAAGGAGTAAGTCAGGAATTTGGAGTGTACAGGAATATGTCAGTAATGTGTAAAATTTTACTGTAACATGTGACTTCAGAGACGAGTTGTCCAAGACCAGCATTAAGTATTTGAAATTATTTTCCTATTCTGGTCCTCAAATGAATTCTACTCATAAGCACACGCTTTAACAGAATATTCCATATATTCTTATGAAACTCGCAAGAATTACTAATCTTTTACAGTTCCAACAATATCATTATTCTAAATCTAAATGTATAATATTATGCTTTTGGCGAACTCGGGCAATGTTGTACTTCTGATTATTCACTTATTATAATATTATATTATTATAATTGACTTAAAGATTGAGAAAAGAATTTAAATTTCAGTTAAAATCATTGAATTGCAGTAATTACAAGTATGATACTGCCCGAATTCGCGAAAGCCCAGTATTGTACAACTGTCACTGACGGTCAATTACCGGTTGTTGCAACCTTACTTTACATCCAAATCTAAAGCATTGCTTTTCACATAATCCATCCCCCTCACTATTTTCCAAAACATGACAAGCAAGATAAGAACAAGCCCCAACACTCCTTCCCAGTCCTCATATTTACCTCCGCCGCCGTCAATACAAACTGTACACACCTAACTCAATTCCCCGGTCACTGCCGTGCCAACAATCCCGAAAAAGTTATTATCCCCGCAATTAGACGCGAGTATATTCCCCCCTTGGGGAAGGGCGGGGGGGGGGGGGGGGCATTGAGGCTCGTAAAGGCCGTTTCGCGCATTGCGGCTCCGATTCGGAGAGGAAGAGGTCGATTCGCCACGCGCGATATATTCCACGCTCCTTTGCATAATACGAATCTTATAAGGGGTGTGCAGGACGTTTGAAGCGTGTGTGTAAGCAGAATGCGCCGTTCGTCGCGAAACGTCGCGACCTGAAATATCACGCCTGGACTCCTTTCAATACCATCGTTCCCTCTCTCTTCATCCCCTCTCTCTCTCTCTCTCTCTCTCTCTCCACCTAACTCTCTGACTCTCCCGCTCTCTCGCTCGCGCTTCATAGTTTACGAGCCGACCTCCGCTCTCTTTTTCGATAGAGGAACGTGCCTTTGTCGCGGCCCTTTGCTCGCGCGCCACTAAACTATTTCACTTTCAACTTTCGAGGCATTAAAGGGTTTACGGGCTGCGCGGCGGACAAAAAATGAGCGGACAAAGACGCGGACGAGTTGCGGATGAGGAGCGAGATAGGTGGGGGGGGGGGGGGGGGGGATGAGGCACGGTGTTTATGAGAGAGAGAGAGAGAGAGAGCTGATATTGGTAGCGTTCGGGAAAAATCGAGCGAGAAACTCCGATGTCGGCAAATTCGTGAAAGGCTTGTAAGTGAAGGACTGAAGAGGCATGGGGCTGCGCCATTCGGGCAGGACGCGATGTTTTAATGCTTGGCGAGCGTCGGAAATTTTTTTGAAAGGCATCCGTAAGTGAAAGACATCTAGCCCCAGACTGTGCGGCTCTTTTCGGAAGGGAATTCGCTTTGCCGACGCGAATCGCGCGTTTTCACCCTCGGCGGGCTGATCTCTCTTTTTTCGGATGAATGGTTCTTGCCGCGACGCCATTTTTTTGACGGAGCTGACACGTGGGGGCTGGGTGAGGTTTTTCGAGGCGCGGACGGAGTCGACGCTAATATCGGAGGATTTTGAGAAGATCAACAATCTCGTTGGAGGAATCCTGAATACCGAATGTTTCGTAGGTTTCGAATAGGAATTTGTGGACTTTTCGACTGGTTTTTGGTAAATATGTTTTGTGTAGGGTCTGAGCTAGGAAACATTTTATATTGAAATATATGCATATTTATTCGAATTCAGGTTACATTAACAGGTACATATATAATTTTATTATAGGCATTGGTGAGATCGGGTTTCGAAAAAATTAAGCCGACGTCTCGAAATTGAAAGTTCTCAATTTTTAGATATAGAACTCCTATTCGTTCCTTCAACAGACTTTGGTCAGGTGTTTGTACAGCAGTTGACACTTCATCAGAAAGTAACTGACATTTCAATGAATAACTCTCCCAATGCTGTCATTATTTAATTAATGAACTTCAGACAAAACTCCAAGCTAGATTGACACTAATCAAGACCTCTCAACAATCCAGTAACCGCACATTTATCACATACCTGTCAAAATGTTTAGTCCAACTGTTCATGACACTCCAACTGTTCTCAACTCTCCAAAAAATATACGTATAATAACAATACATCCTCAACCACTTCAACAGTTAACACCTCAACACAGAATAACTGATATTTGACTCTCGCAACGCCGTCATTTTCGGATTAATGAAGTCCAGGCCGCCGAGCCGAAGCCAGAGTCAATCGAGACCCGCCGGCGAGGACGTCTCAATAAACTCTTTCGTCAGCGATGGGCGCACTTAGCATACCCAACGACCGAACTTTCTCTTCATCGGTGGTACAGTGGGGACCTAGACAAGTCCTAATCTCCGGGAGCCAATGATAATCCCCCTATAAAACAGGTGCGGCGACAATTTACGCGCCAGCGGCCGTCCGTGTGCTCGTCGACTCGACAGGCTAACCGGAGACAAACTACGCTCGGCCACGATTTATTATGATCCCGTTGACGCGGCCATTAGCCGTAATTCAAACTCCCTGGAATATCAAAGCGAGGCATGCGCGCAACGAGCTTTGACATCGGCTTCTTTCTTCGCCGGAGCGATAATCGGCTAAATTGGCCGGCGAGAAAAATGTGCGTCCTCGAATACTCGAGACGGATAGTACATCGGAATTATTACTCGACGAGACTTTTGCTGGGGTCGTATTGTCAGGCTGAGTGAGAGGTTAAGTCTGATGAGAAGAACGGTGCGTGCGGTGGGTTTATAGAAATACAGGAATGAGTATCGTGGAATGATTGACTCTTAAGTTTCGTCGTAATCTCGTTGCAGAATTGAGTGATTGGTTACGGTGAGAGGGGATAGAAATTAAGGCTCTTTTTTTTTTAACGTCAAGGAAGTCTTCGAAAGACTTCTGGCCTAAAATTACCGGCTCTGAAATTAAGTATGGGAATAATAAGTATGTATAATATATTAAATTATAAATTTTGTTGTAATCGCATATGAGAATTATCGATTCTGTAACTAAATAATTTGAATCAAAAATCATTTCCAACCTTTATGTCAATCGTGTATTATTAAAAATATGTCTTATTGTTCTTCAAAATTATTATATGTTCAATTAAACGAGTAATAGCTTAAATTACTCTAATTAATTACAGTAAAATTGATTGATTTTTAGTTCATATATGTAAAACGCTGACCAAATTCTCCAAAATCCCAATTTTATACATCTATCACTCCAACCCTATTTTACATCAGTATTTTTGTATTAATTCCCTGAGAACTTGCCATCTACTTACAATTAGTTCATTGTACTCCGACCCCAAAAAGACCAACTTCCATCATAGATCCGCATATCGTCCATCCGGAACACAAGATTGTTTACCCCCCGACAAATAGGACAGTGTTCAAGATTGGACCGAAGGAATCGCGTGCGCAACAATGATCACAATGACCGAGAGCAGCGATCGGGCGGCAGATGGAAAAAATAAGTTATCTCGAAAAAAAGTTCCTCCGGCAAGCAACAATAATAGACTCTCTCCACCCCCACCAACCCCCTTTCAGCCCTCTCGGCCCCCGCCAGCCACCCTTCCCGAACTCGACGTCCTCCATTATACATCGGAGGCGCACCACTCGAACGTGGTCCATTGATAAGAAGCACAATCGGGGATTCCATTAGAAGGTATCGGGTACACATTGTCAGAGCGCGAGAGAGATGAGGGTGGCCTCTCGCGAACGACGAAGAGAGAGAGAGACGGAGTGACTAGAGGGACGAAGAGAGAAGTATCGTTGAATTCGGACACGGGCTATCCATTACGAATCCGCCAACAGAATTCCGTCCTATCAATCTTTGCCTGCACTATCCGCGTTTTACTCTCTTCCTCTCTCTTCTGCTCTATCTCTCTCTCTCTCTCTCTCTCTCTCTCTCTCTCTCTGCATCTATCCTCGCCCTTCAATCGCAATTCATCTATCTCTTTCTGCTCGGACATTCTCCGATGTCCGAAGGCGGATCAACGTTAATGCATGCCATCGGGCTGGCAAGTGCCAGGAAGAAATTAATAGTCACGCCTCTGACGGAGTCTCACCTTTCTCATTTTCAAGCCTCCCATCGCCCCCACCACCGCCATTCTCGAAAAATGCACGGAAAAGGTGTGGATTTTGAGAGCACTGTAGAACAGTCCTTGATGGGCGAGCGATTTGGGGGGGAGCGGGAGGGGGAGGGAGGAATTGACCGGCGGAGTTTCGTTTCGGCGTGTGAGCTTTGTTGCGAGACGTACGCGTAGGCGAGTGACGTATCACTCCGGCACATTAGCAGTCCGAAACGATCTAGGGAAATCGAGAGTCATCCACTCTTCTCTTACTTAAGGTCAGACGATTCCGGGAATATCGAGGGAGGCTGCCGGGCGAGCGCACTTCCGGCGAGGTGCGCTAATGCCGATTAGGATGATGGGCCAATTTTGTTCTTCCGTATTCTCGGAGTTCTTCGCTTGGGAACGGTACGAGATTGTGGATGGTTGGTAAGAGGAATTTTCGGCGTAGGGTTCGATGAAATTTATATTTTCATACGATGAATAAAATAATTGAGTTCCCTCTCATCAATAAGAAAAATACTGGATGTAGTTTCATACAATATAATTCATGATACTTATAATTGTCCTAATCTGATTTCTATGATCAAATTTAGGATACATGAGAAGAATGTACTACTAATGACAATGTATTTTTATTTGTTGTCAAAGGCGGTTATGCCGTTAAATACATAAATAAATAAATAAAACTGTGAGGGAGAGGACATTGGATGAAATTACAAGTTCTCAGTACTTAACACTAGTCCTTTTATTTATTTCAATATCTTAAACTGTATGTTCCATCTTCTCCCCACCTGTGCTTCAGTATCCAACAACTCCACAAAAACTGCATAATCAATTTTGTTCCGTAAATTAAATGTGACTAACATCAAACGTGAAAAGGAATTTATCTCAACACTCACAGAAATTTTTCAAGAGAACTACAAAGATACCTATGCTTAAGAGCTGAAAATATATTCTTGCCGATCCAACCTTATACCCTGTGATTTGATATCCGGCATTAATCGAAATTTTCTTATCCCGACGACTTTCGCGATCGACTCGGCCGCACAAACGACCTGGAAACTGACTGCTTTCAAAACCGTCCGCCCAAACATCCCTTCGATACTCACCCCCCCCCCCCCCCCCCCCCCCGGCCCGATTCGCATCCCTCATTCATTCCAGCCGCGGACTCCCTCAAAAGTGAGAATCATCCGTCGAATATTCGCGACGCGCTCTCTGTATCCGCGCAAAAGCTTAACGCGCCGACGGTGTCTCGTTTAAGCGCGGTTAATGCCGGCATTGCGGGCATATATCGTAATTATACGCGGATTTCGCGATGCCCGATGTCTCCGACCCTCGAGAGGGTCGTCCTCTGTGCGGAGAGAGGCGATAGAGCGAGCGAGATATAGATAGAGTGCGAGAGAGAGAGAGAGAGAAAGATAGAGACAGAGAGAGAGAGAGAGTCAGAGAGTGACAGAAAGAGTAAAAGAGAGAAAAATCATTTTGAGGGCTCAGCCGTTGGCGGCTGCCTCCATTTTTCTTTCTCCTCGCGCGTCGACGCCTCTTTCTTCCGCTTTTTCCCCGCATTTTTTTCTATCGGCCACATTTCTCTGTCACGCGGGGTGGCGCGCGCGCGCGCGCGCGCACGCTCCCGCTCCTTTCAGCGGCGGCCGCCGAGACAAAAGCAGCGCCGGCGACGTAACGCGATTCCCTCTTTCTCTCCCGTTCCGAGTCGCGGCGGTCGGAAGCGAGACGCGGAATTAGACGAGGAGGAAAATGCCGCTGAAAGGGCGGGAAGAAAGGTGGAGCCATAAAGGAAGCCTCGGTGGCAGAGAATCAGCGAGAGTGAGAGAGAGAGAGAGAGAGAGAGAGAGAGAGAGAGAGAGAGAGAGAGAGACAGAGACAGAGTCAGCGAGAAAGAAGCAACGAAATAGAATCGGCGAGAGAATGACAGGAGAGGCAAGAGACATACAGAATTTTTAGAGTCGCAAAAAGGCAGAAGGTGGGGAGGAAACAAATTGGAGAAGGACGCGAGACGTTTCGGCCAGGGAGGGGAGAAGGAAGGTAAAAATTCGCGGAGAGGTCGCTCGGTGTCGACCCAATGGATTCGCGCGCTTCCTTTCAAATATTATATGTGTAATATGCCGCGGCTGTGCATGGGAGATATATCGCTGACAATGGCGACACACACCGACATTGTCGCCGCTCACACGCACATTGTGCCGGTAATGCGCGCGCGCGCTCGTATTTATTACGCGAGTAGGTGAAAAAGGAGCTTCCTCCTAAGCCGATGCCTTTTCAGAAAGGAGAGAGAGAGAGAAGGAGAGAAAGAGAAGAAAGGAGAGAGAGAGGGGGGAGGGGGGAGTCAGGCCTGGCAACCTCGACAGCCGATGCATAGCCATTCGACGATTGGAAAAAATGCGCAGACTGTCGGGATGCGGCGCGCATTTTTTCATCCCTCTTCCCCTTTCATCCCTTTTCGCTCGCTGTCCTTCCCGCCCTACGCCTCTCTCGCTTTAGTTTTGTTCCCTATCGTTCTCGCCGCGCTGCCAGGCGCGCTAATTCCGTTAATGTGAAAAGTAGGGGGTGGGGGGGGGGGGGCGCGGGCGAGGAGGGCGGGGCGGGGCCCTAGGATGGGAAGTCGGTCGCGCGAGGTTTTTGCGCGCAATTATTCGACTCGGCATTCGGCCGTGCCTGAATCGTAATTAGAATGAATCCGCGACGTGTCTTCTCGGCAGAGGAATGCCATTCGAGGCTGTGACTAACCAGTGACGCACCTTCTGTGAGGCTTATTTTGCGCTCGGGGCCCACCTTTGTGTCTTTGCGATTTATTTTTGTCTCGCGCCGGTCTTGCGGGCGCGAGGAACGCGCGGTTCTGCGGATTTTTAATGGATTTTTGTGAACGGTTCGCGCCGGCGGACAGCGTCGCGGCGCCGTTTTGTTCCGGCGCGCGGGAAAGTCGGTGATATTATGTGCGTTCGGTGCACGCGAATTTGATCCTTTGGATGGAACGATTTTTGCAGACACTGTTCTGTGGGGAATCCGAGGATTCCGCGAGGCGGGTAGAGAGTGACGATGTAGAACGATTTTGAACGTTTGACAAGGTGTACTCCATGGCAATATATTCAGTCTCGATCATTACTGTTCCTTAGCATTCAAATATAAGCTACATTCACTCGAATTCTAGTTATAGATCCAACAAATTGTCGTTCATTCACTATTCCACTCTACCAAACTTCAACATTAAGGTGGAGTGGGGTAAGTGCATAAATGGGCTCTTAGGTATTAACATGATATGAGTAACATGATAACATGATATCTGTTTATATTAGGACTTTATTTCACTAATTCCTTTGTATTTATTTATTTGTTTTATTCATTTGGTTTACTCCAAAACGAAACAACATATTTGAACGCGATAAAAAGTATTTTATAGTAAACATATCAACAGCTATACTCTTGCCCCGTAGCATACCTATGATATAAGGCTTCAAATCGGTTTTAATGGTTGCTCGTGCGCATGCTCCATTTTTGGCGAAAATGGACAGTCCTCTACATATATCAACTACAATTCAGTTATAGGTACTTTTAATTCTACATATCAATAATCGATCCCTGCCAACCGACGGTCGATACTCGATACTCGAGTTTTCGATACTCACCGTGAAGTATCCCGGCAATGACACTCATTTCCCACGCTAATCCCGGATCATCGACCCCGCCTCGCCTCCTTTCGGCGAAGGAATCTCATTCCGTGGCAGGAACCGTTCGTCCGAGGCGTCAGGAGTTTCGAAGAAGGCGAGTATAGATCGACAGCGCGAGTCTCGCTGATGATCGCGCGCCGCCGCCGAAAGGCTCGTAGGACGATCGATGATCGAGCTGACAGGATCGACGGCCCTCGTGACGATTCGGGCCGATGATGCGCGAGTGCTCGCCGAGCCGGGCTGCTGTGGCGCGCGCGCGCGCGCGCGGCTGGCGCAGGAGGTAAAGGCGAGCGAGGCGAGCTAGAAGCGAGAGGCCAACACCTGCGAGCGCCAATCAGGTACCGAGTGAGGGCGATAAATCACCTGGCCGCCTCTTCCAGCTAGGTACCCGCCGATTATTTATGGCCGTTCGTTAGGCCCCCTCGGAGAGTTCCTCGCCACGGAAACTGGCCGGGGTCAACGTGGATGCGCGTTTAGGGATCGGTTTTGATGCCGTGCTGAAGTTTTTCGCTCGGGGAATGCTGCGGGGGTGCTCGATTACCTATGCGGTGATAATAGTCGGTGATAAGGGTCGGAGGGGTGGTAGGATCAGGTCAGGAAGTTGAGAGACTAGTCGGATGCTATGGTTTCTAGTTCAGAAACTACGTAAGATTTTATTATTTTATACTTTTTACACCGTTACATGATATTATAGAATAATAATAATTAAATAATATTACCTAAAGCCCGCTGATTATCTATGGCCGTTCGTTAGGCCCCCTCGGATAGTTCCTCGCCACGGAAACTGGCCGGGGTCAACGTGGATGCGCGTTTAGGGATCAGTTTTGATGCCGTGCTGAAGTTTTTCGCTTGGGGAATGCTGCGGGGGTGCTCGATTACCTATGCGGTGATGAGGGTCGGTGATAAGGGGTCGAAGAGCTAGTAGGGAAGTCGGGGTACTTTGCTGAAGGTGTTATGAGATTATATTGAGAGACTAGTCGGATGCTGTGGTTTCGAGTTCAAAAATTCAATGAGATTCGATTATTTTATCATTTATTTCACCATTACATAATAATAATAATATTTTAATAATATTACATAATAAGCACCGTTACATAATATGAGTATATGTGAGAGAGCATAAGTGATATACAGTATCAACATCTACTAATCAATTCAAGTCTTATATTTCCAGTCAATATTAACCTAAAAATAATAAATCAAAATCTCATAAAATTTATCTTAAATAGCACAATTAAATGTATAATTTCCAATTATTAATTAATTAAAGTTACAAACAGTAAAAGGACCGAAGTCTTTAAGTTACCTTAATTAATGCCTACGATAACTTTAATCAAGCCTCAATTCAAGAATACTGTTACACCTGAGAAACTGCTCTCTTTCCCTAGTACAACTTTCATCGACTGGAGAGCCCCGCTTCCGCCCCCACTTTCGCCCTATCATTACTCCATCACGACTCTAACATTTAACCCCGAGCGTCGGGCGCGAATTAGCCACCCGACAAAGATCCGCGGCCGTTCTAAGCGTTCAATCAGCCTCCTCAGCCCTCGCGAGGCTTGCCTTGAGGATCGCTCGCCGAGTTGAATATCGACGGACGGACAGCTCGACAGAAATGCTCGTGTCGGGACTCTCCTTAACTAGACGTGCCATGGGCGTGAATCAGCCAGCGATTCCCTATCGGAATCTCCTTGGGTGGCTTCTCGCGCCTCTTCTTCTTCTTCTTCTTCTTCTTCTTCTTCTTCGGCTTGTCTGCCATCTTCGTCTTCTTCTTGCCTGCCATCGTACTCCTTCTACTCTCTTCCTTGCCGGGACGTACATTAGCGGCCTATCGTTCGACGCACAGATCTCATCTGACGGAATCTCGAAGTCGGCGAACGTGCGAGAGCGTCAGGGACGAAGGACTATCTGGACGTATCTGACAACCGTCAGCCATCAAGCTGGTCGTCAAGCTGCCCGTCAAGCTGGCCGCTAGTTTTTCGGGACGCGCTCCGCGACTTGGGATATGAATTTTTGGACGCGGACGGAGTCGCGAAGATTCGAGTGGATTGGAGGTTTTGGGTTCGTGGTTTTTAACGGTGTGGGATTGTTCTGGAACTTATTAAGGATTGTGGGTGGAAGATGGGATGAGGGTAAAGGGGGATGCTTGGTCAGTGTTGTAGGAAAAGCGTGTTGAGAGGAAGCTGACTGTATGATTATATTGTTGGTGGGCTCGTTTTTCGGTCTGTTTTTTTTTTTTAAATAAATTTATTTATAGTCGCATCAACATCAGGGGTTATTACCGGTCTGTTTTATTACCTTAGAAGTTGACTGTATTTGGATTAATGGACGATTCGAAGGGGTTGATGTTTCAGGGTAAAGATCGTTTTGAATTTGACAAGGATTGTTGGATAAGAAGTTAGGATAAGTGTGGATGGACTTGTTCTGCGTTTGTAATTTTCATTGTTTCGTATCACTTTTATATCTATGAATGAGGAGTGTAAAGTTACATTGGGTTGGCAAGAAAGTATTTTCCGTTTTTAAACGTTGATAGCGTTCAACTTTTTGCTGATAAGGACCAGAAGGCTTATAAGCGCGAAATTATGAAGTTACTAGATGGTTAAATGTCATCGGCTAAAATGGAAAAATTATAAATCAAAATTAATCTGTTGCTTGATGAATTGCGAAAGGATCTGTATGACTGAGTCCGTTATTTTGTTATTCGTTGAATAATCGTTATCCATCCAGAATTTTCTGCAAATCTCACGGTTTTAACCAAAATCGAAAATCATTACATATAACACATTAACGTCAGAATTTAGCCACTCATTCTGATCTGGACCGATAGCATATTAAAATTAACAATCACCAGCATCCCCTAATCTCATCAGTCCACCAAAAATATTAGTCCTCCCACCTCTCATCGTCTAAACCCGAAGCACCACTTCACATCAATTTCACCCCACCTCGAAGTACCTACCCTAGCATTGCGTCGACGGACTCGAGTGCCAGAAGAAAGAATCTCTGAAGAGAAGGAAATCTGTCGGGGGTGCCATCATTCGACGCCGAAGAAGGCGAGGAAAGCGGCACGTCGAAATAAGGGTGTCGAAAAGTCTCGCCACCCTTACGTCTTCCACGTACAAACACACGCGACGGCACACACATACACACACACACGCACGCGCACGCACACGCCAACGTTCGCACGTAGTGACAGCCTCACGCCCACATTCGACGCTCGACAATTCCCGAAGCGAATGTGTGGTTGCGAACGGTATACAAGTGTCAGAAACACGTGTCACGTGACTACCACACTCGACGCTACTTTAAAGATGTCAGAGGAAAATTGGTCGGGATACATGTACCTTATGATGTGGGCCTTCACGCCTTGTTCTGCGCGGAAGTGGAGGGGGTTGGGTTACGCTTTGGGGTGCATTTGCTTCATTGTTTCTGGCATGATATTCTCCGTTGTAGTGCGGCATTGTTGGGGACGTGTGATGGAAATGTGCTTAAGACGAACATTTGATTAATTTGGGAAACTTATTCGTTTGGGCCTGCAACACTTGTTATAATAAGAATTGAGTGTAACAAACTTTCTTTGGTCACTACTTTCGTAACTATTGGCCGATATTTTCTTTCCGGTAGTATTGGATGTTAGGGCGCAGCAATTTTAATTATATCAATTTTAACAAATCATTGGTACGATACTTTTTATGTAAAATCTGGTAATAAGTATTCAAATGTAAAGACCCAGAAAACGGTTTTTTACATTTCTACGTTCGTTCACGTGGGGTAACGAGACTTTTTACATACTTTGACATTATTTTGCATTATGATACGTTATTTTACATCACTTTAAGTAAATATATCTCATTATTATGGATTATTTGCGTTATTTTCGGGATTTTTAAACGCACAGCAGCATCTTTCCCCCGATTTAATACATGTTCAACTGGCTTATGCTTATAATATGACATTGGACACCCAATGGAGAGAACTCTGTTAGTATTTGCACCTATTGGAACCTGATAGTATCCTCATATTGTTATTGTGGTGCATTTTTTTTTGCTTTATAAGCTGGTTTAACCACCGGAAGGCACCAGAAACGGATTTTAACTATAAATTGAAGGCGCTCTGATCGATTTATTCCTTTTGCGTGTTAATTCCATCACTTGCTTGGTATTGGGAAATGACTGCCACATGATTTTATATACATTTATGGTAATTATTGGCCTTTTTGGGCGATTTAGCCTACTGAGACCCATTTTAGGCTCATCTTAGACCATGTCTGATGGCTGTATCCTTATAATATGGCACTGAGCGACTAATAGAAGGTACTTTGGCAGTATTTGGACCGATTGAAAGGTGACCCAGACCTTCAAAATCGCGAAAAAACGCCAAAAAATTGTTGGTCTTGAAATGGATTTATAACCATACTATCCCATAGATTTTAACTCGCCCTGAAAGTTGGTCGCAAGCAAAGTTCCGAATTCTCCATAGTTTCGGAGATACAGGCATTTTTCGGAGGTGAAAAAAAATTTTTTTAAAGATCGACTTTCGCCGATAGTCCTATCACAAAGTACGCCTCAAAGGCTTCAAGAAAAGAAAATACTTGAAAAAAATCGCAACCCGACCTTTCTGAGTGCAATAGTTTCGTATGTACAGTAAAGAAAAGGTAAGAGAACGATGAAAAAATGCTGAAAAATCTATATTTTGGTGTTTGGTACTTTGCACAATATTTCTCTTTACTAGTCCACAACTGCATCGATGACGACCAAAAATCGCGTGAGAATTCCCGACGCGATAAAGCCAACACCGAAATCGAAATCGCACAAACTCATTTGTCGGAACACTTTTCTCACGCAGCGCGAATGCAAATTTCCGTCAACTGTCAATCGTCAAACGTTCGCCATCCCCGCCGTAATTCGATATATGTCGAACGGATCCTCCTCGTCTCGATGTCACCGGGAAAAGATATTCACCGCCCCGATCGCGAAACATCCGGCTGATTATGCAGAAATAATATTTTCCTATAATCGCCGACTCTCGCCGAATATCTGGGGAACGTCAAATGATCCAGAAAGGCATCGGGCTGATCGACTCACACCGTGAACATCCCATAGGAAGTAGAGAATGCGGATAAGCGACGTCAGGAATAGGATAGCGAGAGAATGGAAAGAGGATAGGCAGAAAAGAGTGAGAGAGTGTATCGACAGTGCGAAAGCGATCGGAAGCGGTGAAAGGGCTGAAGAAAGCTTAGGGACACATTGTGACCCCATAAACGCTCTCATTGTCATCGCGCGCGTGTTACAAATTTTCCCATTGGTGCCACGTCGGCCGCGCCTAAGCCCCTTTTCCTTAATTAGCATTGTATGGGATTCCCATTGGGCAGAGATCGGCGTCCGAATAAATTCTTCGCCCATCCGTTGAGAACCTTCAGCCTTCGACCTTCGTGCGACTGCCGAACCTTCGTTCCGTTCGCGCCACACGGTGAACCCCATTGGGTAACATCGATACCCATTCGATGTTATTTCAATCTGCGCGGCATAGAATCCCGATCCGAGACCTTCGCCATTGATGCGAAAGCGGGCAGGAAGAATGGAAGATGCGGATGCTGCTCGAATATTCCGCCCTGCCCTTTGATTGGACGCCGATAGCCGTTTCGAAATTTTACATTGTACGCCCGACGAGCGTTATGCATTATACATCCGGTTATTGTTAATGAACTGAGATATGTTCGCGGATACCGAACTTTGCGAGGTGCTCGGAATTCGTCGAGGATGCAAGTGAATATTTTAGGCGTAATATCAATTTTGTATAAGCGGCAATGTGTCTGTGAGAAGATTTGAGATGCGAAGTATGCGTAATGTTTTAGTATGCAATGTGATATGGACCGTTCATTTTGAAAGCGGTGTAGGTCCATATTTAAAAAAATGGTATATGGTATAAATGAAACGTTTACAACACGTTAATCATGAATTACATAATATCTCATTTTTTGTAAGTGGTATAAGTGAACATTTAGAAAAAATGGTACATCACATAAATAAAACGTTGACACCGCGTTAATTATAAATTATATGATATCTCATATTCTGTAAAATATGAACTTATACCACGTTCAAAATAAACGGTCCATATACTACAAAATTCGGTTTACTTTATAATGCAATAGCGGACAGGATTTTACAAATTTCGTTGGCAATTATTACAGCATAAAATTAGATTTTTTACCCAATCTCAGGCAAATTCCAAACACTAACGCCATACATATATACACAACGATCTTGAATGACTTTAAGGGTGATCGCTAACTTCCATACCTGAAATACAGAATTTTCCATCGTCCCTCCGGTCTGCGGAAGCCTTGAAAAAAAGTGACCCTTTCCACCTTCCACGGTTGAAAACTCGCGCGCGCGAAGTGCCCGGAAAGTGGAGGCTCGTCGTTCCGGCAATATTTCTCGATCGTCGGCGGCAAATCCGGTTAGCGGAACGGCGGAAAATCCGTCTCTGCGTTCGGTCGGAAGGTCGGGCGTCGGATCAAATCAGTCTCATTGTCCGGATTGGAGAGTCTTCGGATCTCAATCTCTGTAATCGGCGCCGCCGCCCGAAGTGCGGCTCGAGGGTAAATTAAACGTCGGCGCTTAGGCGATTTACGTCGTCGGCCTTGACGAGCGACCGATCTTATTCCGCGGATCGAGCGACAGACGAGGACGCTGCCGATGACGGGGAGCTCATCGAAACGGGAAGGTGCTAAACGGTTCTTGACACAGTAAAAATCGAGTAGGGTGAAAAGGTATACCTATTTTCTCGAACCATATTTCACGTTAGTGAAGTTGAGTTGGGAATAAGAATTTTTATACTTTGGTATTTGTTAATGTTAATATAAAATAATTAGATTGTCGTATGATTTTAGTGCGTGTACTGCCACGTGAAATGAGAAAATTTTATGTTTTCAGAGTCGACAGTATTTTGATACATTTTTATAACTTACGATAGACTTTGTAGTATAAGTACTTTTATAGTTTGGTGTTTATTAATGCAAATTTAAATTAATTTAGATTGTTGTACAATTTTAGTGTATGTACTGCCAGATGAAATGAGAAAATTGTAAGGTTTTAGAGCCGACAGAATTTAATCATTTACGTCTCACGTATATGCAGGAAATGCCAGTATAGAAAGCTATTGTGTACCTATTACCTAATGTGTAGCTAATCAGTTATTTATGGCCTAATATCATCATTGCATCACAGATTATAACCATGAAATCCCATACAACGTGCAAAATTTTATGATTTCCTAGATTATACCGAAATAATCCTCGCAAAGCAATAAGCTAATAAGACCTATAGCACTCGTCTCCGCGGATCAGAAGAAAACGTCGGCAGCTAGACAGAGGGCTAAATCGATGGTCGTTGACATCCGGAGTCTGCCCTGAGGGGGTGGAGGAGGGGTTGAGAGGGAATCTCGTAGCGATGGCTGCCTCGATCAATCCAAAATGCAAATTCGCAAAGCCGCGACTCCTCGCCAGCGCCGCGAACAATCGCCCTGATGGCGTCAGCTCGTCAAGGGGGCCGGGGGGGAGGAAAGGGTGGAAAATAACCCGACAGCCCCCAACCCCCCCAAGTCGTCTTCCCATTCCGCATTTCTTAATCAATGCGGAAATCGTCGCCGATTTTCGCTCCGGCGAGAATAAAATCACGAGCGAGAGGGCAAGAAAATGGAGGGTGTCGGAGTGACGAGCCTCTTTTTACTCCCACGCGATCCACCCCCCTCCACCTCCCATCGGCACCTTCCAACTTCCCACCCCCCTCCCGTCGAGTGGCTGACAAACAGATCCCGCGGAAAAACAGATAATTATCCGGGCGCGGTCGTTTGGCTCTATTTACATATCGGGCGATCGTGACAATGGGGGTGGTACGGGGGGATTTAAATTAAAATGTTGTTTGCACCGATACTTAAATCGCACGATCCGACGATCCACGGACGCATTCTGGGCGAGAGGGTAGTTGTCTGCCGTCAGCGAGTCCGACCGGCGCTCGCCGGAGTTCGGACATTGTTTGTTCGAAAGAGAGTGGCGTTAAGGGAGGAAGGAGGTGGCCGGGAATTGGGAAGGCGCGATTTTCGATGCTTTCAAGATCGGCCGGCCGTGGATTCTGTGTCAGGTTGAAGGACAATGCGGGACGAGCGAATGATGAGCGGAACATTCTTCGGTTGATCAGTGTCGGCGGTAATATTGAATTTTTCATGTTTCGATAGATGGTAAGTTGAAATTTGGGTGGTGTTGAGAATTCAAAGTAGTAAATCTCCGGCGATTGAACTTTCAAATTGTTGGTTGAAGGATAGGGAGAGTTAGCCGAATAATATGTACATTCTTAGTAATTTATTGTAATCAAAAATGATACGTATTTTCTGTACAGCTGCAATACTTAAAATTACGTTCTATGTAGGGACAATATTTTGCAGATGATAACATATATTTCATTAAACGAACTGTAGAAAATACGATCCAGTCGCTTAATTCATTCAACTGTTCGATATATAACTGAAATTCGAATCTCAGGTAAGTTAATGTAATCAGCGAGTACACGTATTTTCTGTACACCTGCAGTATTCAAGATTACGTTCTACGTACGGACAACGTCTTGCAGATACAGATAGAAATAAGCCTTATTTATAAAAATAAGAAATTCCAGCCTTTACATACTCTAACCGTTCAAATTGCAACAACAATACGAATCTGAAGCAAGCACATATTTTCTGTACACCTGCAGTATTCAAGATTACATTCCACATGCGCACAGTATCTTTCGGTTACAGATGTAAATAACACATGACTAGATTACATCACGCAAACTGCCGAAAGTACGTTCCACCCTTAACATATTCAAACCGTTCAAATTCCAACAATACGAATCCCAAGCAAGTATTTTCTGTACACCTGCAACATTCAAGATTACATTCCACATGCGCACAGTATCTCTCCGATACAGATGTGAATAACGCATGACTAGATTACATCGCGCAAGCTGCCGAAAGTCCGTTCGACTCCGCTCGACATATTCGAAACCGTTCGAATCGCAGCAACAATGCTCCTCCTCTGACGTAATTTAATGCAACCGAAAAGAAACGCATTCGTACGAGACCATCAGCCAAACTCCACCCCAATCGAACGGGTCCCACACCGACTCTCAAAAAACTTCGGCCCATCGCCCGTCAAAGGACCGTCTCGCGAGAATGAAAGCGTCGCAGCGAGTCACATCGTAAAAATCCCTACCCTATCCATTATTCCTGGCTCATTCTCATTACATCGGCCTCTATTACACGTCGTCCGTTTCGGCAGTGTCGCTCTCTCACCCTCCGCCGTTCAGCTCCCATTAAAATCCGATCTCTTCCGTCTCGCTGGGCGTAGCCCGGCCGACCGATTTATTAACAAATTTATTAGCTCGCGATCGGAATCGAATCCGTTATGAATATCAATACGGCAGCGAGCGTTACCCGAAGCATACTCAATATACGCTCACAATACGTACGTGCATATCAATATATATATCCGCACTTGCCCATACACATGTACATATGCGTATAGATATACATATTGATATATACCTATATATATTCATTGGCCAGGGCGGACAGAGGCTCGTACGCGGTAGGCGTGCCGAGGAAACCAGTTCGTGAAGAAATTGAAGGCTCGTTCGCGGAACGATGAATGAAATATGTGTGCAGGCGGCCGATCCGTCGTCGGGGAAAGTTCGCGGGGCCGCGAATAAATGATTATTTATCGGTAGGCGTGGTCGCCACCTCGCATTGGGGATCGATTGACTCGTTTCAAAGGCCCGACTACGGCTGACGTTCCTACGTCTTCCCGCAGCCGTGTTTCGTAAGCGAAGGGGTGCCGACGGCAGGGTGGAAAAGGGGTGGGACGGTGAGGGTTGCGAAAGGGGTGCAATTTCATCGTTTTGGCGCGAGAGGCGCGAGCCCGGCAATTATCGAAGAATTTTCTACGGGACTCGAGTCTTCGGCTCCGCAACGGATTACTTTCCGTAATTGCGTTTCTGCGATGGCCATTGTCTCCCGTGAAGGTTCCATGGGATCGGGTTGATTTGGTTAATGGGCCATCTCGGCATGGAGGGGGGGGGTGGAATTTTGAGTGATTGGCGAGGGGGTAGGACGAATTTTGGGTCAACGCGCAATTTTGATACGGCGGAGCTAACATTGAAGGGTACCGTATTTTTCGGTAGAAAAGGCGCGCGTTGTCTACAGAAAAAAGTTAAAATTTGATAAAATGAGAACCTGCGCCTCATCTAATACATTAGAAAGCGACACGAAGGATGTCAAATTCAATAATAAAACTATGGTGGCGTTATCTATACAAAAAAAAGAATGCCGAAAAGATAGAAGTGCGTGTAATACGATAGGTGAGTGTCGAAAAATACGGTAAAGAAAATCCTTTGATCAACCGTCTATTTCATTCCGACAACTGCTTCAATTAATCAGCGTTTCTGCTTCGATCTTCTTCCGAATTCTCAAAGTAGGAACAGGGAACTCGAATGGACGCTGAACATGTCCGTTTTTGTGAAGCATAGAAAAGGGCGCGAAATTATTAACCAGTTTTTCGCTATTCTGTCGTTCATTCTACGCGCAATTTGGATACTGCGAAGCCATACTTGAAAAGTAAAGAAAATTGAACAACCGATTATTTCGTTCCATAACTGCTTCAATTAGAATGAACTCTCCCGTTTTCGGTCCTCTTCCGAATTCTCAATGTAGGAACAAGGAACACGAATGGACGCTGAACATGTCCGTTTTCGTGAAGCAAGAAAAGAGCGCGAAATTATTAGCCGGCTTTCCGCCATTCTGCCGTTCATTCACCTTCCGGTTCGTGCTCGGATGAATGGCAGAATCTTTGCCGAAGCCACGGAAGATTTCGTCAATGATCCACTCTCATCTCTCTCTCTCTCTCTCTTTCTCCCGCATTTCGTCCACAAACGCCGGCCCACTTCTGATCTTTTAGCGTCCGACAATGCGTCGGCTCTTTTCTTCGCATTGTTCGCCCTTTCCTCGTAACAAGCCGCGCAACAATGTCACTCCTCTCTTCGTCCTTCCCCCCACCCCCCTTCACCCCCGCCCTGTCATCCCTTCCACCAGGCCGTCTACCAAACCGTCCACTCTTCCTTTCTTGCCGCTCCCGCCACCCTCGCACGCACAAGGAGAGCGCGTTTTTGAAAAATTCGTCTCGGCCCGACAATGCGTCGACCACAATGGCCGAGAATGGCCGAGAATGCCCGGAGAGAAACGTGCCTTTGTCGTCGCTTACGTTCGACGAAAGTGTGGCGAACGAGTGTCCCGACTGCGGCCGGGACGAAACAGAAGGCGGGCCGGAGTGGAATGGAAATTCTAGGGGGAAGGAGGGTGAAAATTGAAACGTGGTCCGGAGGGGGAAGGAGTGAGAAGGAAATTGTTTTCTGGAACGGTAGACGTTGACCACGCTCGGTGTGGACGAAGCTTTACTCGTCGTGTTTCGCGGAATCGTCTTGTAGGATTTTCGGATTTTTGTATGTATGGCTTTGTTCGGGGATTTGAGAAGGGATGGTTTTAGATTACTGTAAATATTGATTGTTTGTCGATAATTATTTTCTTTCAAGGTAAGGATGTGGTTTTCTTTAACATGCCATTGCTTGAGGTTACACTTAGCAACCACCTGGACCCCAAAACGATCATTTTCCATTTATCAAGTATTATTTACACCCACTTTACTCACCTGATCACAAAAATGAAATAATTATCGCCACCCTCAATCGACCCTTATCAACTTATATGAACCCATATGTAAACAATCGATCTACCGTTGACCCCAAAAAACAATCTACCATATTTCTCCTGATAAACGCTTCAAACACCGTGAAACGTGATCAAACATCGTCAAGCGTCGTCAAGCACCATAACCCATCAGCTACCCATAAACTGATTTATTCACCTCATCACAAAAATGAAACAATTACCAACAACTTACAGGAATACATAAACCATCGATCTATCGTTGTCCCCAAAAAATAATCTGCCATATTTCTCCCATCAGCGCTTCAAACACCGTGAAACGCGATCAAACATCGTCAAGCGTCGTCGAGCACCATAACCCATCAGCTACCCATCTAGCACCCCATCACATCCTCACCCTCGACTCCGCGCTCGCCATGGTAAGCTCTTGTCGCGAATTTCCTTGGATCATCGACTCTCATCCTTCGTCGCAAGGATCAGCCGAGCGACGGGGCGAGCGTCCCGTCGAATCCTGCGGGTCATCCCCATAGGAAATGGTAGCCGTCCTCTCCCATGGGGCCGGCTTTAATAAGCCCCTGCCGACCATTGAACGCGAAATCTCCCTTTTTCAAATTTTTCATTGACGCCTCGCGTGGTCCGCGTCACGGACCATTAGTCCTGCACAGAGAGACCATTCATCGGCGATCCTTCCACGGGCGTGGAATACGTCGTCGAGCGTTCTTAAGGAAGGATTCTCTCGACCGAGGAGTGTCGCCCTGGCCCGATCCCATTGTCAGGCCTGGCAGCCACCTGCGCTTATGGGGGTCTTCGAAAACGTCAACGGCGTTACACCTGAGAAATGGCCAATGGCGTGTCGCGCGACACCGTTCTCGGCGCGTTGGTCATCCGTTTTTGTACGGGCGGTTGGTATGCGTGTTCGACATTTCCCTCTGCGGCTTCGAATGTGTGAGGGTTGGAAGAAAATTTTTGACGTAGGAATATACTGCGTTTTCGGATGGATATACTTACGCGCATACGCGTTTAATTACTCGGTAGTTGGTTTTTCGAGAATGAATCACCTTAAAAGTCGAGACTGACATTTTTTCAATCTCTTACGAAGAGAGTTGTGATGAAAACAGTCACTTATGACCGAAGCAGAGTCGTATTTACTTACTTGTTCTTGCAATCCTATACGGTCGTTGAAGGGAAATTTAAAAAACTTGAGATATCATATAATTTATGATTAATGTAGCGTAGACTTTTTTCTTTATGTACTATTTAATTTTCTCTAAATATGGACTTACACCACTTTCAAAATAAACGGTCCAAATATTAATTATTATTATATTCAATCTTCTTCTTTCATTTAATTCATAGATACAAACAAGGATACAGTTTCATAACTTCCAAACCTTACGGTTACAAGCCCTTAAAACTAATTTCAAACATACCTATATCTGTATAAAAAAACTTAACTCGTAACATAACATACGAAATCGTATCTAACCACACGAGCTCTAGCTATACCAAAACTATATTCCATCACAAAATCAACACTTCCGCAGTACCACCGTTGTCAAAACTTGTCTGTACCGAAAAAGTTGGCTAAAAAAAGTTGATCTATCGAAGGCCAAAAGTGATCCGGCCGCAAAACCGATGTCCACACAGCGGCCGCAATCGATGCGTACACATGTGCACATATTACGCGGCCGGCTAATGGCCCCCACTGGCAGTCGGACAATGGGCCGTGGGTTAAAATCATGCCGAAATTGGCGATGCCCATGGCCGATTCGACGTCGTCCGCGTCGCGAGAGCCGCGCGCGCGCGCCACTTCGACGCCTGCGAGGCAAATGCCACTGGAGAGTCCACTGTCATGCAAAACCGCGACACGAATCTCAAATCCCGATTCGATTGCCATTCACCGTGCAAGGGGAGGGTGCTGCGGAAGGGTTGAACGACAGAAATTAGAGAGGGGTAAGGACGAATCGACGTTCCGTCAAAGCTAGTCCCAAACTTTTTCTCCGATCGACCTTGTCGATCTGAAACACCCTGTAGGCAGAATCGATATGACTAATGATTGCGGAGGTAATATGTATTGTATAACTTTATTTTTCCCCGACGGGTTACAATCTTATTGGTCCTTAACTACTACGCAGTTAATCTATCGCTTCTTAACCTATTCTATTGTACTATTCTATATCCTGCTCTCTCTCACTTCCTCCCCCGTCTTTCTCACTCTACCTGCATAATATGTGTTGTAGGTATTATATAGCTTTTTCGTTCCCCGACGGGTTACAATTTGATTCACAATTCGCAATTAGTCCTTAACTACTACGCACTTAGTCTATTGGGTCTTAACGTATTCTCTCTCTCTCTCTCTCTCTCTCTCTCTCTCTCTCTCTCTCTCTCTCTCTCCTTCCTCCGTCTCTCTTACTCTACCCGCAGCAGTAATACGCCTTTAAGCATATTTTAATTTGTCATCGGTACGGCGTGGCAGCGAAATTTCGTCGGATAATCCGGACACGCTTCTCGAAGGCCTGAGGTACACCCAGCGCTCTCCATCGAGCATCCCCGAGGCGTAAAATTTATTCCGCTGTTCCTCCGAAGTGGCATAAAGCCCACCCCTCGGGCCCGGAATCTATTTCCATTCCTTTTTTCATCGCCACACGCGCACGGCATCGACATGTGTCAGGCACTTGCAGCCCGCGGCAGGGCCTCGAGAAAGGGCTGAAAGGGGTGGAAGGGGTGGAAGTGAGTCTGGCAGGGCATCGGCCGTCAATTCTGGCTATATAGGTGCGCGCGCGCGCGCGCGCGCGGATCTACATACTCGTATACATAAAAGGTCGGCAGGTAACGCGCACACGTTCGGCAACCGTAGCACGCTTAGCGGCACGGGTGTGAATAATTTTCTAATCGGTCCGTTGGCGTGCCTGGCAGAAGGCCGGCAAAATGACGGCATTCGACACGTCTGGTACGGCGCGAAAACGTCGGTTGCTTACAGAATTTATTCCCGCGTTGGGAAAAGGCGTAAGGCAGAGCGAGAACGACAGTTCGGCGCGCACTCCTTCCCCTTTTGACGAGAATTCGATTCGATCGGAGGGCAGCCAAATGTTGCGCTTTGAATAAATCATGCCCAATGGGCGCGGGCCATTCACGATTGTAATCTGTCGCTTGTAGCTTCGTTGTCCCGATCATTCGTGACGTCGCACGCCGCGTTAGACATCGGACGAAAGGTCGCGGCGAGAGTTCGCAAGCTTTGCATGCGCTGTTAGCTGCTAAGGACTCTGATAATCGCAGAATGAAAATGAAGGCTTTAAACTGACCGACGTCGCCAAAAACCTAATATTATCCATCTGTAATTTAACTTAATTTATTTGTAATTTTTCAACCATTTAAGTACTTCAATATTTTCGAAATTTTAGTAATATAAATAATTTCAGTAACAGCAGTATTTTAGAGTAAAGGTTATTTTAGTAAATAAAATGAACATTTTAGAGTAAAGGAACTAAACATAACGTAAGATATTCACTTGTTAGGAATCACAGGGTCATAATTCCCCTGTCTTGACGACACCGTAAAGTGCTGAAAACAGGAAGAGTAAAAAAGTAGTTAAGGATCTTCAACCAAAAACAAGGGCTTATAATGTTTGTTCGTACTAAAATATTACACATCTATTCCCGACGGTCAATAACCGGTTGCAACCTTACTTTACTTTAAACTTTCTGTACTAAATGACTCCGAATATCGTTTGTATTGTACTTTGGTCACTCTTTTCAAATTTCATACTCCGTAACATAATGTCCGGACACGTTGCATCGAAGTAAGATCGGCTTAGGAAAACTCAACGATCGCAATTCTCATTCAACCGCCCTCCGAAGGGATCCACATCAAAGGTACCGATTTCGAATCTTGCCCGGGCAAGACAAAAAATTCGACTATCATCGAACACGCGAGCCTCTCATTGTGCCCTCGCAAGTCCGAAAACTCTGCCCGGTCGGCAAACGAATTTTCGAAATAATACTCCCGGCCACGCTTGAAACGTAATAATTCGAGGATAATCCGCGATTCGATCCGCGGAAACTTGCGAAATCCTGGCTTGCAGTGAAAGGCGAGGGACGTTTGCCGTGGAAGAAATAGGAGGAAGAGGGGCGGCAGGAGGGAGGGAGGGGGGGGGGAGAGAGCGAAAGGTGGGCTGCGAATGGAAAATGGCGGCGGAGTTTAAGGGAGTGACAGTGCCAGTAGCAGCAGGTAACAATGCTTAAGCTGGCTTCCTACAATAAATGCTACCAAAGGGGCCGCCCTCTATATCCTTCTTCATCCAGATCCTTTGTGCTCGGAATCCTTCTTTCCTCCCCCTCCACTCTTCCATCTTTCTTTCCTTCTTATTGCGTCTCTTTCTCTTCTGTTTCTGTAGACTCATTCTTTCGCTTCGATCTCTATTTTTTCCTCAGATTTTTATTCGTTTCTCCCCTGTCACGCTTTGACTCTCGGATTTTGAAAACGATCCATTGTGAGGAACGTGGCATCCGATATGTTGTTCGTTTCAGAATACTTTCAACGACGTAATATATATATATATATCAGTCACAGTAGTTTGCGTAAAGCTTCTTTACTTTGACTAGCTTCGTTCAATTTTCCGAGTAACTTATGTGGAGGCTACAATTTGAGAACTAAATATCCGATAAATTGTACATCTTTAATGGATCCAAACTATGGAAGATGGAACGAATAAAAATGCTTACATTTCGAAATATCTATGTCGCATTTCGAATCTTCGAAAGTCACACCACATAGAGACGTTGAACATCCTACGAACGTCGTAGATCACAGGACGCACTATCCTGAAGATCCCGATGTCCCGGCCGCAGATCCTGATCCTTCCAAAGGATCCTCTTTCCCATGAACGTCAAAAGTCGCCCGGGACGTGAATGAACGCGGCCGAAGAGAGTCGCACGATCTTTCCCGCCAAAAAAAAAAAGGTTCCTCTCACATCCTGCCCGAGCATTCTTTTTGCATTCTACCGTTTTTCCATGGCTGCTAGGAGGCGCCCAGCGGTCTGGGACTCGATTTCGGACCTGCACGACGAGAATCCCGGACGATGGATGGGAGCCTGGAATGCGCGTGGGCTGGATTTTCGGGCCATTAGGTTGGTGTGCGTTCACGGGGAAAGGTGTTCTCTCAATGAAACCTGACGCTGCCCTCTTTATACTCGGCCGGCCACCTTCGCTCCTCACTCTTTTCAACTTAATTCCATCGTTGATCGAACAGGACGCTCTTATTTCGTTGCTGGCTTCAAGATCTGAATGACGGTTAAATATCTGTTGAGAATCAGGTGTCGCTTCGTTCAGTTTATTAAGCATGTGGGAGAGTTGAAAGATTATGGAAACTTACAAATTTTGCAAAGGTTAAGTTACGGGATGATAAAATTTATACTCGGCTGACCAATTCCGTTTCTTACTCCTTTCAATTTAATTCTTTCGCAAATCGAACACAACACTCTTATTTTTGATGCGGTCTTAAAGTTAATGTCAGCAGTTACAGTTCTGTTAATTTATTCACAGGTTCATGCATCAGATGTACCTTATATTAATTTGTTAGGTATAAGGGACTATTGCAGAATTATCGGAACTTATACCAACATTTGTCTAAAGTTAAAATATCGAATAATGTATCATACACTCGGCCGGACGCTTTTCAACTAATTCTTTCCCAAATCAAGCATTAGATGTGCTACAACGGAAGCGTAACATTTCTGGTTAAAAGTTTTTCATAAAAACTGGACGACAGTTAAGTTATAGAATGATTGAACTTAAACTCGGCCAGACTCTGCTCATCGGTTCAAACTTAATTTTCCTCGATGTAAGATCGAAGTTCCGTACAACTACAACAGTTGCACGAAATCATCTGTCGCGAATCACATGCTTCCTTTTCTTAACATCAGTTAACTATACATAACAATCGGAGAATTATTAAAAACTCATAACCCGAGAGAGGTCACGTTACGAAATGATTCGATTTAATGCTCGCAACGAGCCCCCTTTCATTGTCCGTCAATTGAAAAGGAGGAAGAAATGAAACTAACTGAGATTAAGCGGCCCTAGCTTAACAGTCGGAGAAAAAAATTAAATCCTCTCCATCTGCACTGACACAATGAGCTGACTCCCCTCGCACGGAAACGTAAGATCGATTTCTGCTGATCGTCGATAAACAAGACAGGGCCGATCGTGGATGCAAGGAAGAGATCCCGGCTTGAAAGGAGAGGAAGCAGAATGATGAGAGAGAGAGAGAGAGAGAGAGAGAGAGGGAGAGAGGGAAAAGGAGAAATTCGGCAGGGGACCACGTTTACAAAGCCGCAAAAGGAGAGGAATCCGACGGGTCATTGCGCGCTTTTCCGCGATAGATAAGGATAAAGAGATAAGGGACTCACGGGGATCACGATTTTGCACCCTTGTACGAGGATTTTGATCCTCCTTTCATTTTTTCGAACGCTTCAGTCGCACACTCTCTGATCTGCACACATGGATACTACCTTCGACAAAACTTCTTACACGAGAAAGTGAACACAATTTTAATCCTATAAATTTCATCGTAATAATTTTGCTTCTCGATATAACATAAAGAAAATCTTTTTCTATTGTCTTTGAAATTATAGTTTAAGTACGTATTATAATTAAGTATTTCATCGTTATAATTTTGCTTCTCGCTATATCATATAGGAAATCTTTTTATATTGTCTTTGAAACGATAGTTTACGTACGTAATTATTGAATTCAGGTTGTCAGCGAACAAACGAACAACATTAGCTTCCCCGATCAACATTCACAAATACTGATATTCTAAACGACGCACAGTGTATTAGAAACTGTTTTTGATACTTCCCGTGCGCCTGAACATTCTCATGTACACGGAACCGAGTGCATGCCGGATAATCCGATCAACGGCCATTGTCAAATTTACTGACCCCTGTCGAACATATTTTCGATTCTTCCCTCCGTCCTCCCCACCCCACCGCTTTCGGTCTATTTGTCTCTGCCTCCTTCTGTCTCTCCGGCCTCTTTATATCGTGGCTTTTTCCCGTGCGCTTCTTAACAGTCGAGATTTCGATCGAATCAAACGAGTCCTTAATCCAATTATTTCCGGGGACTTAGATCGGCCTCAGATCGGACGGCAGATTCGCGGTCGAGGCCCTTTCTGCGTGCCATGCCACCATTAAATTGCCCGTGGCCACGTGAACTTGAAAGTTACCTCGAGATTTTTGACTCGGCGCGAGGCGTTATTTAACAATGTTGCCATAATTGCGCATTCATGGTATGATACGTGTAAAGAATTGTTTCGTACGAGTAATATCAGTGGCATAAGAGCCAACATAATAGTTTAGTATAAGTGGAATTTTCCATAGTGTTGGTAATGTTTGTTGACAAATGTAAGATTCGTATTAAATTATGTATGTAATGGCATTAATATTAATACTTTAATACAAATGTAATTTTCCATAACGTAGTAAAGTTTCTGTTCTGATAGTATTGGTAACGTTTATTGACAAGTGTAAGATTCGTATTAAATTACATATGTAATGGCATTTATATTAATACTTTAATACAAATGTAATTTTCCGTAACATAGTACCTAATATTTCTGTTCTGATTGTGTTGGTTATGTTTATTAACAAGTGTAAGATTCGTATTAAATTACATATGTAATGGCATTTATATTAATACTTTAATACAAACGTAATTTTCCGTAACATAGTAATATTTCTGATCTGATTGTATTGGTTATGTTTATTGACAAGTGTTAGATTCGTATTAAATTCTATATGTAATGGCATTAATATTAATACTTTAATTCAAATGTAATTTTCCGCAACATAGTAAAATTTCTGTTCTGATTGTATTGGTTATGTTTATTAACAAGTGTAACACTCGTATTAGATTACGTAAGTTTGTTTACAATACTATGACTTATGCAGGAACAATATTGGTAACCTGCATGCTCTGACAATATGAGGATCGTCGGTAAGTAGTATGGTACTTGTACGAGTCAAACATGAAGAACGTAACATTTACAACAACAATCCCCAGAGTACAGCTACAATACTACTACAACACAGCTATCAGCTACAGCTGTCAAATCAACAAGTCTACGCACACTTGTCGTACCTTGCCGAACCTGCTCCGTCATCCAGCCACTCTTGCCAACCCATCACTGCAATACCATTACGATAATCTAAACAACAATATCGAGACATGGTCGACATTATTCTCCTCGCGTCAAAAAATTCAATGCGAAAGCTCTCGATCTCTGTCCTTCGATTCGGTCCTACTCCGTCGTCCTTTTTCCTTCCACCGGACTCAAATTACAATTCTCCCCCCTCTCTAACCCCCCCCCCCCCCCCCCCCGGCCCGGGGGATATCCCGGAATGAAAGGGCAAGACGCGGGTATATCCTCGCCAGCTTTTTCCAAGCAATCTTCCTAATCTGGAAGATGGCCCGATAACGTCAGTCAATTGGCGATCGACTGACTCCCGATCCCTCTCCCTTCATCTCCCTTCCTCTCCCTTCCTCCCCCTTCGTCCCACTTCATCTCCCTTCATCTCCCTTTTGTGGGAAAAATGTGCCAAACAATCGGATACCAGACGGCCCCGCCATTGTGCCATTGCTAAATGACAATTCAAGGTCCTCCGCCTCTGTCCTCTCATTCTTCTTCCTTGTCATACTTCTCGTCTTCGTTTCTTGGATTTCGTTGGCAACGCCTGTCGGCTTCAACGTTTTCCTTGATCAACTTCGACCGCTTCGTTGACATTTTCCTCCTGAGCGACGAGAAGAGAAGCGCCTCTCGATTGTCCAACGATTGAGAGGATGTTGGCAGATTAAAGCGAACGTGCGGATTTGTATATTTTTTTCGGATGAAGGATGAAAGATTCTAACGTATTTTTTATTTTGCTCAAACATATTATTTTGTTATTTATTGCCTATAGCTCAGTGAGATACATGAACGATTAATCGTTTCCTACAAACGAGAACATACGCCACTGGTACAAAACAAATCATGAAAAATTCTAATATAAATACACTTATTAGGTACATCTTCTTCTTACATCTTGTTCGCAAACCCTTTTACCTTAATCCGTCGTTGTGCACGAGATAGCACAGAACGGCATAATGCCTGTACAATTGCCGAGCACAATAACGCGGACATAAACCGTCGGTAATTCCCAGTGTCAAACGAGACCCCACGCATATCATCGCCTCCTTACTCCGCGCGTCTTACATTTCAGCCATAATGCCTGCGTATTACGCCGTCCTTGTGCCGGGCGGAATAATGGGAAATAGGATAAAATGTATGTGAGCGGTGACCGGTAGCGGAATAACGTGAAGCCGGGCAGAAAGAGGAGGGCCATCCCTCCTGAATGCCGAATTGAGGTCTGAACTCGGCTCCTGAATTCGTCTCTGAATTCGGCTCTGAATTCGGCTTGAATTCGGCTTATCCCGGATTTCTTTCCAGCGGCCACGGTTCGCGCGTGTCTGCCCGCCGAGAATGCGCAAGAATACACCTGCTCCCACGCCCGTGTCCCGCAGAAGGATGCCTGTTTGCCATCCTTTAATAAGCAACGATGCGTGCGATGTCGGGGGGGAGAAAAGCTTTTTGGCGGGAGAGGGACGGAAAATCGAGGCAGCCGACCGCACTTCCAACCCGGCCTGCCTTCCTCGGCGCGCAAGAATATCGCTTGCGTTCTCGACCGACGTCGGCTTAAGATGTTCTACTTAAGCGCTGAATAATTGCTTTTCTTTAATGGGAGCTTTAGTACGTGGCGGCTGAAGAATGGGTGGACGGAAAGTGGCGCTGTTGAGTGTAATGTACACGCATGTTAATTATTGTAATTATCGGTACTTGAAGTTTTCCACTTCGTGGCTTTCGGTAGGTTGTGCTTAGGGTGGATAGAATGTAAAGCATACAGAGCAGAACGAAAAATGAATATTCTATGGGTCTTAAGCGAATTACAGAATTAGTGAGCGCGGTAAACGGTAAGCTTAATGTGAAATAAGATTGCAACAACCGGTTACTGCTTAATGTATTTATTTTTAGACGCACTGTTATCTTTATACCTCAGCTACTCAGTACAGTATTTATAGCATATCTTATTCTCATCAAGATTAGAATTACTAGAGGTTTACTACTATTTAATAAATTTTACCTACTATTTAATGTATTTATTTTTAGATGCACTGTTGTTTTCATACCTCAGCTATTCAGTACAGTATTTATAGCATATCTGATTCTCATCGAGATTAGAATTACTAGAAGTTTTCACAGTTTTACGTATTTCTCAATCTACATAAATCACAAAATTGATCGAGGAATGCGCAATGCAGAAATTTCAATTGAATTACAAAGATCAAAGCAGATTATTCGCTGCACGTACTCACCTCAACATTTACCACAAATCTCATCCTCACCAAGATTACAGTACTACACACTATATTCTCCATACATCTATTAATAATTTCCACAAGAGTTTCTAATATACATATATGTGTACAATTAACAGCTGAAGAGGACCTAATAAAGTGATCGAAACGTTCACAATTATATCATTTCACGATCCTACCATCGCCGATACACGTTACACATTACAGTACTTGTACTCCAATTCCAACCTAATCTCACGTATACCTCGCAGCCCGTAAAGCTCAAGAGTCGAAGAACGCGCAGGTAATTTCAATCCGGTAACACAGTTGACCAACGACGGCTGGCTGATTATCGCAAATAATTACTCGCCACCGCATTCTTAGCTATGCGGCCATTCATCCTTCTTCCGTCCTTTCGGCCGCCGCTCAATCGCATTGTCCGTTCCATATTAATTTCGCGCCATTCGTCCATTCGCGCCATTCGTCCATTCTGACTCATTCTGACTCACTTCGTTCCGTCGCGCGGCCGACATTATGCCCGAATAAAGAGTGGGGCCATTCGGTGGAAAAGTAAGTTCGCCTATTTTCGCGATATCAGGAGCGGCAGTCGGCTGACTGGCGGGGGTTGCTGGAGATGGAGAGAGGGGGGGGGGGGCAGGGGGAGAGTGGGTGGCCGATGAAAGAGCCACCGGCGCTTTTACACTCGCGATGGCAACAGAAACGCCAATACCGAGCAAAACCAGACGAATGGCGTCGCGACGACGACCGACGACAATCGCAGAAAGATCTTCCCTCCTTGTTCGGAATATCTTCCGATTTTTCCCTCGTCCCACCCTTCCTGTCTCTCTTTCTCCGTCCGTCTCCGTACGACTCCTTCCACGACTCTTCACTTCGGCCGAGTTCACTTTTTACTCAGCCCCCACCCTCCGCGACATTTGTGCTCCGATTTTTTTGTTCGTCGATTTAGTTCGAGTCTCGGTTCTAAGCTTAATTTCTTGTGAGATTTTAGTGTTGCGTAAGCGTACTGTTAGATCGTGTTCTTTCGTTAAATTCAAATGAGTTTCTGTGTTCTACGATCTTCCTCTCTAACGCTTTTCATTTCTAGTTGCATCTGAGACAATTTTAATGCGTCCAACTTAAACGGATCTAAACTTTGTGGAGCTGTTATATCGACCGTTTATTTGGAAAGTGGTGTAAGTCCATATTAAAAAAAATGAGATATATAATTTATGATTAACATGGTGTAAACGGTTTATTTGCGTGATTAATCTTTTTTTTTAATGGATTTATAACACTTTCAAAATGAACAGTCCATATATTGAAATAAGGCTCAAAGAGAGCGAAAACGACCACAGATGAGTAGAAGGAAGAAGAGTGGGGTGCGCGTAGAGAAAAAATATTTGCGATAGAGCTCGAAAACATGAAAAATGTATACTGTAGACCGGAAACTATTGAAATGAATAAAGACTAGTGTTAAGTTGTCAGAATTTGCTGTTCACAAATTTTGATCTTTACATTCAATCATCTGCCATAATTCTCATATCACTTTCCAGAAACATTTTTGCAAAAATTACGGTTCCTTAGTCCCTTATCTACCCCTTCATCCCTTACCCTTCGCCCACTTTCATCCATTTCATCCCGTCCGAATTCTTCTGGCCACTCCGTTCCTCTCACTTTCCTCCACTTTCGGCAGCGTGTCACTTTTTGTCAGTCCATTCTTGCGCGAGCTCCTCACCTCGCCTCCGGTATTCTTTCCTCGCTCACTCCCGGCTCGTGGAATTGATGGATGAGAATGCGGCAGGAATACAGAATACGTCGTATTCCCACTATTCCCTGTATTCCCTGTATTCGCTGTATTCCCAGCGAGGAATGCGCGAGCCTCGGCTCTCAAGCTTTTAGCCGAGGCAAATAAATCGCGGCCGAAGCCTTCGAGAGACGACACATTCGCGGATAAAAATCGTAGCCACCCATTGCCGGCGAGCCCTCGAAAACCTTCCTCGGCTTCCTTCGTCCCTTCTTCCTTTCCTTCACGCTCCTCGTTCCCTTCCTTCGACCCGCCGCTTCTTCGGCGCCGTCTTCTTTCCATTCTGTCGCGGCGCCTTCACGTGACGTCCCGTCTTTCGCAGAATCGACGTTCTATTCCGCCTCTTTCTCGCCATTTATGTTGCTCTTCGCACGTGGTTTCATATAGTTCTGAGCCGAGGAAGTCTTTTGAAATTAATGAAGTTCGTCGGTAGGTAGGCCTCGGCGTAGTGCAGATTTCTGTATGTTGGCGATACGGCTACTAATTATTTGATAACACGTGGATTGGATCTAATAAAGTATTGAGTTTCTTGCGTTAAAAATTAAATTTGTCATACTATTATAACAATAGAAAGTGATTTCATCGTTATATCTTGCCTTATAATAATTCGCTTGTACGGAAAATGTAATATTTTTCTTCTGTTTGAAAGTATTCAAGTAACGTACATGCTACTGTTTTAACTATACTGTGATAATCGTTCCAAGCACACTATCTTACATTCTCCACGTCTTACGACAGAAAATTGACCTTCCACCAAACATCCTATAACAATCCATACAAAGTACAGACGGTGACCCATGACATACGAAAGTCTTCGACAGAAAATTCACATTCCACACCACATCCAATAACAATTATCAATAACCAAATCTCTGTTAAAGACTGAATTAAAAAAATTTTTTTTTAGCTGTTAACATTACATATTCCGCAACTGTCTTCTGTTATATTAGGTCTACCGGAAAGTTCTGTCCGTTTTTACAATTTTTCGCCTCTAGAGATAAGACACTTTTTAAAAATATGATATACAAATTACCATCACGCTGGCAAGAAGTCGTAAATAATGATGGCAATTATATTATTCAATAAAGTTTATTCACCGTATGAAAAATTTACTCTTTTGCCTTATTGTAAAGACGGACAGAATTTTCCGGTAGACCTAATACTTTCTTATTTTTTGTTTCATTTTTCATTGTCATGTCAGTATCAACCATATTCTATGTATCAAAGGCGTTTTACCGTTAATAAAAAAACAATAAATAATAAACAATCCATACAAATCATAGCACCTGAACCACGACACACGAAAGACCCTGCATCAAAACAATACCCCTTAACCTCCAGACAACCAATCTCAACAAGCGCTCTCCCCACGAAACATTCGCAAAACCCCGAATGATCCCGGTCCGACAATCGATATTTACGAAAATCAAGGATCATCCCGGATCTTCGGAAGGAGCTACCTCGTACGCGCGAGCCCAACAGCTTTCATTTTCGGCCGTTCAGACCGCTCTCGCTGGGCAGAGAACGAAACTTTCGTGGATCACTGTTTTCTGCCAAACCCGACAAAAGGGAGGAACGGTGCCGCATTGTTCGCACGCCATTGCCCATTTTCCATTGTCCGTCCAGTTTTCGTGAGCGTGGCTCCCAATGAAAAGCGTCCTTACCAGCTACAGGTGTATCGGGGAAAGACTGGTGGCCATTGTAAATAATTAATAACGGCCGAGCGACAAATCCGTTCGACAAAACGAGCCACGGCGAGCACAATGAGCGAATGGGGGAACAAACGGGGGAGTGGAGGGGGAGAATAACGACGGGTTCGGCAACTAATGCCGAACTAATGCCGAACTAATGCCCGTCTAATGCCGGCGGTAAGGCCGAACTAATGCCGGTCAAAGTTTTGAGAGGGTCGGTAAGGCTTGACGCGCTGTGCGACGCGCCGCACGAAAATGGGTGACACCTGCTGTTCCCGGGACCGCGTAACCCACAAAATTTTGGGATGGTCTTACCTGGTGTTTGGAAAGCGTGGAGAGGTGGTGATAACTCATTATTATCGAGAGTGTTAGGGGGGGGGGGGGGGGGTACTGTTCAGTGCGTTGATTGATTGTAACTTGCAATTTGTTGGTACAGTGTATTATTGTTAGTGGTGTGTATAAAAGATGGGAAGTCTAAATGATCGGATGCAAATTTTAAATTTGATATTGATTTTACAGCAGAATTTTACGATACCTGATCCCTTAAAATTCTCTTAACCCATTATCCGCCAATGTCCCATTTTTGAGACATATTTTCAAATTGTTTTCTTTTAATATTTGCAACTTCTAAATGTACAGCTGATCTTATTTATTTTTTTAATTGTGGCGGGTAAGGGGTTAATACTTGAATCAAATTACCATTGAAAATAATCCGACATTAAACAAGTTTTGTAGATTTGAAAAATCAAGTATTTCCATATCACGGTTGATCTGAATACGATAATTAAATGATTTTCATGAGATAAATGATTCATCAGATGAATAAGTCCGAACATAAAATCTGCAAGGCAAGATTCCTATCTTGGAAACCGACACTCGAGCGTCGACAATGATCCAAAGATCGGGACTCTCAGCCCGACACGTCCGTCGACCGCAGGCACTTCCGCTGCCAACAATCCGGCGACTCGGCGGGCCCCCCCCCCCCCCCCCCCTCTTTGCCAAAAATGGCGGCCTCCGCTCAAAGGAAGGACGACACGCTGCGCGTTGACAATTTCCACCAGCTCCTCCGTCAAATCCTCGCCAAAGTTTTACCGGTGGCCGTCCATTGTCCGGCCATTGTGTCCTCCGACGACACCTGCTCGTCCGCAAAACAGAGACACTTAAAGCTGCAAGAATGGCGCGGAAGCGAAGAAAGAGGCGAACTGAAGCTAGACAAAGAAAGGGAGACAGAGACGGAGACGGAAACGGACAGAAGAAAAGTGGAACGTCAAAAGAATTTCGAGTCGGAGGAAGCGCGAAGGCTGAACGAGGACAGAATCCCTTACCTCGAAAGTGAGGTTAGAAAGGGACAGATGGCGCTGTAGGTAGCCGACCTTCGACGCCTAATAAAGTCTCGCTCTCCTGTCGGTCGCCTCTATCTCTCCCTTTATCCCCTTTCATTTTCCTTAAACAGTTCTCGGATCCGGAGGGGGTGCAAAACGAGCGTCGGCCAAGGAAGGGGGAGGGGGAGGGGGGTGGTTGGCGGGGGGTGAGTGCCTGCTGCACAGGCTGGTGGCTGCCTTTTGTTGGCTGACCTTTACGATCCGGTCAGTACCACCCACAAACTGCGGGAATTCGTCCTAGACAATGGATAAGGATGACACGCTTATCCCCACCCCTAATGTTCGACCACCACCCTCCTCCACCCCCCCTTGAGCGACCCCTGCGGAGGAGACACGCTCAATGGGCCGATCGTCGCTTTCAAAAGTGGCCAGATTATTTTTACCTGTGCCGCGCGCGATGCCTCGAAAATTTTGCGGCAGGATATTGTCAAGGACGTTGATGCTTCTTCGGAATAAGAAGTTTACGCTTCTGGCAGCTCGGGTCCCATTATAGATGCCGTTCCTGGTGGCTTTATTCGACTGTTGGGGCGTCCAGTTTCGGGATGTTGTTACTGGGCCGCCCGTTGTCGGACTCTGACTCGGGTGTTTCATTATGTCATTTGTCGATCCTTGCCAGGCTCTTAATGCGTGGGATATGTTCATTTGTCGGGCTGGATTTTTATCGTGTCAATAGACTTTGGAGTTCGTGTTGAGTTTAGATAGTATTTGTTGTTGTGAATATAATGGAGTTATCCGCTGCTTTGATTATTTTATTGCGGGATTAATGTTGAACTGCTAGAATCAGGCTTATAGTGTTATAATAATAATAATTATAATAATTTATTCATAAACGGCATAACCGCCTTTGATAATAAAAAAAAATTCAATACACTTACATTTCTACGGTAATATGATTCTAAAATAGTTAAACGTGGTACAGATAAGCGTTAGTCTGAGTTATAATAATATCCCATAATTAACCGCTGTTCGCAATTGTTAATATGACTTTACAGGTCGACTTTATTACACTGTTACACTAGAGATACTATTGCCATAATTATCGTTAGACGAGCCTAAACGGATTAACCGTACCTTTTAAGGGCCGACAATCAAAACCGATCCACCGGTCTCGAATCGAATCGAGCCAGCCCGTAAAAGGTACGCCAATTAATGAAAACCAGAAATAACATTATCCTACTCCCTGACAATTCCATTATTGTCCGTGACAATGCTCCCAACTTAATCTGACCACTTACGCCCGGTCAGAGCCAATTTTGTCTCCGTTTTCCGACGATCCTTTAATCCTTTAAGCCGCCAGGCTTCGCGATTCTTATTCAAATGGCCGACGGTAATTAGCTCGCCGGAAGGGAAGCGAGAAGGGTTGTTTAAAACAAATATCGTCCGCTCCTCGACTTTCGGCTTCCTCCGCAGTTGGCAGCGGGCCTCAGGTATTCGGGCTTTCAGGTGTGACCCAACAAAACGAAAATTGGACCTGAATGGCGTTAATCAGTCCGTCGTGTTTTCGTAAGGTGCCTTCGACTGGGAGGGACGAACAATGGCGGACGGGTAAACGTGTTTGTTCTGGCCCGTCATAAAATTATTGTATCCACGTTCGACCGACACGGCCATTATCCTCGAATTGTGCCCAAGGCAGGTTTAATCAGGGAATTAGTCAGTACGTCGTGTATTGTTACGTTTTTGCATCGAACGATCGTTCGAAGCTACTTGATTCGTCGAAGCTTAATTTGACCTTGACAAGTTGAAGACTGGAAGTGAAGTCGGTTGTAGTCGGGATGTTATGATCGCGGTAATGTTCACAAGAACAATGTACGAATTATTTACATGGATTATACAAATAATTTCAGCTGCTTTCTACAATATTTCTATATTAAAACGCTTTTTCTTACATCGTAAGCTGCCCAGTAGGAAGTAGAAAAACGTAATTAGAATTTCTGTATCGTCCTCGGTTTAAATCAAGTCATGAATAAAACAAAAACTGAAATCACGAATTATTGACGTCAATTGCCGGCCATTCTGCCGTTATCTTAATTAAGTTATCAACGAGGTCTTCGCCTACTTAGGCAATTTACATATCGAGAGCGTGGTCTTATCCGTCCGCTGTCAGTCGAGAATGCGCGCGCAGCACAGAAATTCTTGGCAGCGCTCAGTGGTCAGCGTACGGGGAGTTATTGTCATTATCGGCACCCGGTAGATATCGGCGTGTACAGCGTGAGATTTACACTTAGGGCGTTATTCAATAGTCCAACCCCATGCGCGGCCCCTGCACAACCCCTAACCGACACCCTCTCGACGAGAGGGTGGCTCTCGTCCCACTCTCCGCGGCGAAACAAAACATATTGTCCGAATTTAATTGTGGATGGGGTGCATTAGATATTCATACGTGTACACCGAGCGAAAAGTGTACACGTGCGCAAATAAATCTCCCGGGCGGTAAATATTGGTAGACGCGGAGAGAGTACGTTGCCCGATTAATTGAGCGGCAAAAAATTTGCCGCGCCTAATGCCTTATGCGTCAAATTCAATTTAGCGACGCCCGAGTCGGATCGGATTCCGGTTAAGGGAAGAATTAAGGGTGAAATTATACAATTGTTTCTGGCTGCGTTCTACGATATTAATAAACACGGTTATTAAATTTGCTTTTAACTGTTTAGAATATACGCATACGTTATAATATGCGATTGTGTGTGCTAACAAATAATAATTATGTTATATTAAATAGTAAGGGTTTGAACAAGGCAGGGTTGAAACAAGACATAGATATAGGTATACAAATTAATTATTAAGAGTATTTTTAGTTATCTATTATTCTTTCACAGAGGCTTTTCTCCTTATACAGGGTAGCCACTTTTCATAAATATGCCCTAATTATACCTCATCCCTACCACAATGAAGAATCGAACATCAGCAAACTTGAACTGAAAACCTGAAATATACTCGGATGCGATGTTAATTACCAATAAAAAATGAAACTAAACGGATTAAAAAATTAATGTACCACACAAGGGTGAGAGTTCAGACTCTATCAAAGTATTACAATCCTTTCGCAGGAGCTGTCCTTCCAAAGGAATCCGTTCGAGGAAATTTGAACGTTCCGTCGGACACGCGCTCGCACAGAAAATTGACCGCCGTCAATGAAATAATCAGACGGCCGAGTGCGGCGCTGTTGGGGTGGGCCGGGGGTGCGCCGAAAACCCAATCATCCCTCTTGACGACGCGCACGTACCCCCCATTGGCCCTTGGGAATAAACAAGAGGCGATCGATGGACCGTAGGGAGCGGAATCGAGTGTCCATACAGAAAACACCCGCTCGACAGTTTAGGCGTTTGTTCGACCCTTCTATCTGACGCCCGCCACTTCGCGACGCCATTACAACCCCTTCGAGGGCCTTTCGAGATTTCGGTCAGAGTCTCGAGTGCGCCGGACTTACGGATTAATGGGAAATCTCTGATTTTTCGAGCAATTTTTTGCGTAAGACGGATTCGTCATAAGCAACATAATTTGACAATTTTGTAGAGTTGTATTTTAAGTGGTGCGACGGTGGAAAGGGGATGGGATGAATTTTTGGTCGATTATTATCGTAACAGATTTCTGTCCGAATTGAGAATGTTCAAGATTTTCGATATAAATCTGTTATTTTTCAACCGATTTAATTTATGTGAAAAACTTGAAAAATTGGAATTGCGTTATACCTTTGTACTGTAGCATAAGTTGACATGTGTTACAGCAGATTAACATTCTGAACATAGCATTACTATCGCAGCAAAATTAAATCCTGACAAAACTCAGTTGACTCACATTATGACAAGTCGATGTCCGAACGACCGCAGCAGAGTGAAATTTTTGTAATTATAGAAACGGGGAAATGTTTAAACTATCGCCCCTCCGTGCCATCAACATTATCTCACTCCGTCTGGAACTCCCAATATGTTCGAACCCTCCCAAGAATCATTACTCCGCGCGGAGAGCTCCGACTCGCACTTCTGTCAACTCCGACCCCGAAGAAGTTCTCCAGCGTTCTCCAAACATCCATTCGACTCCCGGCCGCCTCACAATGCACCGATATACAATAATCCATAATGGAAACTTCGTAACGCACAATGCGCGAGGCGCCAATGCGGCCTGCATAATGCAGAATGCAGAATGCGGCTAAAATGCATAGTGCGAAATACGGAATACGGTAAATCCTGTAAAATCCATCGACATATCCGAGGCGCCGTGCGTCTGACATAGTTGCTCGAAAGCCCTTGCACCCCCGTTCCACCCCATTCCACCCTAATATCCCGCAGCCCCCCCCCGTCTTCTTACCACCCCGTCGGCCTCAACCCCCTCTTCCGTTCTTCTCTCGTTTCGCGCGGAAAAGAGCAAAACCGGCGCGAGCTACCATTTTTGCACAGAGGAGGCTGCCGGCACAATGCTGCCAGGAGGTTTCCTTAGCGGGAACGAGAAAGGAGACGTTCAGCGAGAAAGGAGTCTGTGTGCAGACTGCGGAGATACATGTAATACATGTAAAATACGTATATCCGCGCGGGGGCGGCGGCCGGATAAGGGATGGAGAAATTTTATTATGCGCTCGGCAGTATCTTCGCCCGGGATGCAACGTTCTTTTGGATGAGGTGGCTGCGAGGTTGTTGGTTTCGATTTTCAGGTAGACAGTTTTTGTCGGTGTGAACTGTGGATGAGGCTACTGTAGCTCCTTTAGATCAAATGTAACAGTTAGCCTAGGAATAATCGGTATTATTCTGATATTATTGCAAGTACGTGTAAGATGTTGACTACACTTGACATGACTACTACGGATGAACTGCAATGCACGGTTAACCCATTAGCCGCCGTAATGCAAAATACAAGAATAAAAATTGAAATTTAACTGTACATCTAGAAGTTGCAGTCGTTAAAAGAAAACAATTTGAAACTGTATCCCAAAAACGGGACATGGGCGGATAATGGGTTAAGTAGCTACCTACATGTTGGAATCCAAGATTTTTCCGAAAACAATTATGTCAAAAGTTTCGACAGTTCTTTGTCATAATTACAGTGCTACTTCAGTAATACTGATAGAACACTGATCCAAAATCTCATGGAAACATGCCATACCGATGTAACCGGGGGGGTTGTACGTCTATCCCAATCAAAGCGGGGGTGAGAAACGTGTCCTACGCCCGGACAGCAAAACGGTACCAGACCGTCTTATTTCTATTCTCGGCCCTACGTTCTTTCGAATTCGACTCCGCGATACCCACCATCTCGAATATCCCCACCTCTCGAATCCTCTCCCACGCACTCGCGGCTTTCCACCCCCTCCACCGATTTCTGGGCTGGAACCGGCCGCGGATTTGGAGTGGGGGGGACTTTACCTGTTCGTCTTTCCCCCTCTCTTTTTGCCGCTCCGTCTCCTTTTTGCCCGGAAGTCTCTCGCTCCGGCGAGTGGACGACTGGTTCCACCCCCTTTGGCGTGGAATCGAGGATGCCGAGGTAGCTGGTGCGTTCTCGCATTATTTCCACCTAAACAGGGTGCACCAAGCTCCCCCCCTCTCTTTGTCTCCCCTTTTGTCCGTCTTTGTTCGGCAAAGTTTCTCTTCCGGACGATCGTCCTTCTCTGTTGGCGGTTTGAAGATCTCGGATCTTCTGCGGCTAGATCGCCTTCGTTTCGAAGGTTTGGCATGGGGTGGTTTTGGGGGTTGGTGGTTAAGGGGTGGTGTGGTCTGGAAATGGGTACGAGATGTTTCGGTGTAACAGAGGAATGATTAGGTTTCAAATTTTGGAGTCTCGATAAATGTGGACAGATTTCAGGAAATCATTTTTCAATGTACTGTCATAATTAATCCTGGAAGAATAGTGAAATTTCTTGATTTTCAGTGTAGATTATTATATTCTCCTAATTTGTCAATGAATTCATCGAAAATAAAATAGAGTGGTCGAACAGGATCTAATAGTCACAATAGGACAATAATACCTACAAGAAATAGGTAAAGATGTGAAACCTGCGCCAACGCTAAAAGACTCAGAAGATTAAAAAACAGTTCCCTCATCATCGAATTTTGACTCCCCAAAATCCGAAAACGTCCCATCAACCCCTAAACCAACGAGAAAACCAGGCCAGTCCATAGCCACATTCCCAAAACATCACCCTCAACAAACATCTTCGCACCTCCCCAACCGCCTAAAACAACCTTATCAAACCTTGCCAACCCCCGAAAAAATCCCAAAAGCCCCAAATTCTCGAAACACACAATTTCCCACAGCCCTTCGCCGCCGAAACCCGTCCGAGGAAGCGGAACATCCTTCCAGCCAACAGTCAGCGAGCCTCGCAATAGACAGAGACACTCTCCGTTCTCGGCCGATGGGTGCGAGAAGGACAGACGTACACGGTCCGCCGTGCGTAAGAGAAGGACAGCGTATGCAACGTGCGTCAGGACGGCTGGCCTCCGCGCTCGTCCTCGTTATCGACGGCGGCCGCGGCTCGGCCAATGGGGCGCCGGGACGAGGAGGCGTCTCGACGCCCAGGTCGGCCTCCCATTGGCCCGCGGGCTGCCTTCGGGATCGGCGGCCGGCGGAGTGGGGGCCGAAAGGCGAGCGTCGACGCAAAAGCGTGCCCGTAACACTCCCAAAAGCAGCGTCCGCGGGTAAGCAAGTGCCGAACGACGTAGACAGCGATCAGGATCGGCAGCAGAGAGTGTCGTGCGACATCGCACGCGTAGACGGACCTGTAGCGACGAGAATCGTGATAGTGCGCCGATTTCGAGAATCGTACCGTCGCGGATCTTCAGTTCCCGGTCGCTACGAATTATTCGGCCGACGTTTCGATCATTCGGTTCTCGGTTTTTGGATCACGGTTTGGGTTAGGTATTGCGTGAAGGTAATGGAGGTGAGACGAAGGACGGGCCCGACGTACTGAGTTTCCCAGTGATCTTCGGCCGAGGAGTTGGTGCTTGACGGACGGTGCGGGACATTTCTTGGAAGGGTATTCGATCAGTGAAGTGAGCTTGATTCCGCCGATTGGAGGGGGGCAGGTGGTGGAGACTGTTTTGCGGGTGGTTTCCAGTCGTTTCCGGTGAGAGCTGAGACGCGAGTCTCGACCACGGCAGCAAAATTGAGCTGGACTTGCACCAACGGGCCGCCGGCCACTTTATGAGGTGAGTGGAAGGACCTTAAGACTTCCGAGGCAGAGAATTTGATACCTGGTGTCCTGATCCACTGTCAACGGTCGATACAGAGTACACGAATTGTGTCAATTCCGATCCTTAACGTTCGCAAGTCATTCCGTCCATCTATAATCGTCCTCTTCCTCTTAACAAGTTCAGCCAACTGAAAATCGAATCATTCGATGTTTCTTATCACAGAAAAAATTTCATCACAGTCCAAAATAATTCGGTATCAAATGAAGAAGCAAAGTATGAGCAATAACAATTAATTCAGTGAATAAAAAATGAAGCTCTTTCGTCGGAAGTCGAAAGTGATGTTCCCGGAAGCTGTTCTTTAATTTTTCACCTCCCCGCGGCCAGCTCGCCGGTGAAATATGAAGGTGTGAAATATTGCGCGCTAATTCAGTGACCGCGGCCGACGCTCGGACAAAAACTTTCGGCCGTCTGTTTTTCTCCGCCGCGAGACGTCGCCAGATCGGTGGCCAATGTCGGCCCGACGAATATTTACAAATACGGGAAACGTCGCAGTACGCGGAGCCGATGCCCCTGAGAGTAATGTAAATTCTGCCAGCGACGTCGGACGCTTGCCGTCGGATACGGTTTGTTTTACTTCGCAATTTTCTTCCTCTGCTGAGTTTAATTCGAATAGATCGAATGCACGATAATATGTGTCAGATACACAAAATTATACATAATACCTTACGCCAAACAATACTTATGATAAACAACAAAAAATATATGATAGAAAGTATTGAATACGAGAGCGAATTTGATTTTGTTAGAATAAAAATCGTATAATTATTCGGGCGTATTACAGAATTGATTTTAAGTACTCATTGTAAAGTGTGTGGCAACGACTATTGTAAGCAATAAAAAAAAATGTTTTGAGAACAGGGGTCATTTAAGTACTTTAACGACAGAATCTGTGAAACGTTAGTAACAGTCCGATAAACAAGTAAACGAAGAGATATAACAATACTGATATCAGCGCTAAATACATACAAAATATACCCAACATTTGCCGAACCGCCAAAACGATCAGTTCAATCTCAACAACCACATTTTACAGTCCGTTATCCCAACAAAAACTCCCTATATAATCCACGAATAATCCCAAAATTGAACCAAGACTTTATCAATCATCCACATCGCTTCTCAATCATCATTAGCTCTCAGAAATATTCCGTTCGCTCGAACGGCACTTAAACACAAAATTCAACCCCTTAACGAGCCACTCGCGTTCTAATCACTGGCAACCCCCAACTCTGCCGCGACGTACGCACTGAACGAAAGAAAATCCGCAGACCCGCAGATCGCATGGCCCACAAGCCGCGATTTAGAAAGCATCCTAAACATTCAATTAGCACTTCCCAATCCCTGGGGGGCCGCGTTGTCAACAGCCATTACTTCCAGCATCTTCCTACCCCTCGGGGAACTCTCAGGGCGATGACGATGTCGTCGCCAACCCCCTTCGACCCCCTTCAACCCCCGATCCGGAGCCACCCCCCCCCCCCCCCCTGGCCACCCCCTCCGCCCCTTCCGCCTAACCGAGGTATCTATTAATCCAGTCTGAATGACACTCGAGGGTGGGTTTTCACGAAAACCGGGGGTGGCAGGGGGGGTGAGGCTAACCCTACGAAATCGTAACTACCCCCGTCGGCCACCCCCTCGAAACCACTAGAGCTTTTTTTAACGAATGTTCAAGGAGATCCGTAATTGTGTTAGTTCGAGAGGAAGACTGAGGGAAGAAAGAAGAGAGTTGAAGGAGAGAAAGAGAGAGGGGTGGGAGGGAGAGAGAGAGAGAGAGTAAGGGAAGCATTCGGCACCCCATGCGGAGGGTGACATTTAGGGAACGCAGCTCGGATTGGTTAATGGCTTTGATACGAGGAAAGGATAAGATTAATTTGCTTATGAATCAAAGAGCAAACGAATAAGCAATTACCGCGGTGAACGCAGAGGAGTGCCTCTTGCGAGGGTCGCGCAACAATTAGGAGAGGAGGAGAGAGGAGAAGAAAAGATTTGGGAGAGAGAGAGAGAGAAGTGTTGGCCGACACGCGTCGGATCGGAAGAGTGGATCGAGGATTTTTCGGATAATTGACGGACGGCTCTGCGAGTGTGTGATCGTTTAGAGTTTCGTGCCGGAACGTTCGGCGTTCTGCTATTAATTCGAGAGTACGAGTTCTTGATTAAAGTTGTTTCGAAATGTTGATCTGACGAGTCAGTTAATCAGATTGCTGGACCGTTAGACTGGGAATTGTACTTTCGGTTTTGTATGGTTTTCATCCGGAAAGGTTTCGACTGCTTCTCAGTGCGTGAATGTTCTTTCGAAAATGTAATGTGAGGTCGTGTTCTTGCAACATTTTTTAAAAAGCCTGTGCTCTGCTCTGACAACTTTTTTTTACTAAATTAGTCAAGAAATTCAGATAAAATTGAAATTAGTTCGTTCAATAAATATCTCTGAAATTTTTATCATAGACCTTGTATTAACCTACAGCAAACTATAAAAACTAAATTTTCTTCAATAAACACATAAATAAAAATGTGACCCAGCGAAGACAAGCAAGTATCTTTTTTCTCTCCCTTAAAAAGCGTTCGAACTTTCGGAATAGTAGATTCAAACCACAACCGGTTTCTCTCGTTTTCATCGATTATTAGCGTTTAAAATTGTGAGTCATTCGCTTTTGAACGTTTCGGTGTCCAACCGCAAGCGTTGCAAATGAAATTGTGGCTTTCCGAGCGATTTCGCCGGGAACGAAAGGCGGCTTGTAAACGTCTTGACATCTTAATGATCGGCGAATCTCCGTCGGTAACGAGCAAGCTCATCAATCATCGCGAAGGATGGCACGGAGTGGAAGGAGCGGATTCGGTAGCCGGAAGATTTAACTACTTTGCTAATTGTTTTACGGTGCCGCCCGACGGTGATCGATCGACGAATAACAAACGTTCGCACTTAATTTGCGCAAAATTTCTGGAGACGAACTCCGCCACGCTTAATATCGTGGAAAGTTCGACTTTCGGTTCGATGAAAATGCTGACTGCGAACAACCGAACGTAGTTAGGATAGAATGTCGAAAATGTCGAATATTGTTGGGAGCTGCAGGCAATTTAAACTCTTAAAATTCGCGGCGCGGAATTAAATATGCGCAACGTTGAAATTCTAGGGGTAGAAAATTGAAATGTACGCTCGCGAGAGGATAAATTCAGAGTTTGATACTTCTTACGTTCCACGCAATGTAACGAAATAGCTTAATGGTTTTGATAGTCTCAATTATAAGAAAAAAAATCAAATTCTAAAACCGAATTCAAATTCTATCACCAAACTTCGAAATCAAATTGCTAAATATATGAATTGTGAGAAAAGTGACTGATCCTCCTGATAAATTCTTCCTTCCAAACCCTATCAACACTAAAACTAATCATCCCAGCAACCACTCAAAACTACTATCAGTAAAACATAACTAAATCTAAAGAAATCATCTTGTGTAATCTCTGCAGAACATTCATTCTCAAATTTTCCATACCATCTTCTCACCGTCTTTAACCCCTTAACGTCCACACTCGAGTATATACGAGTGCGCTAAACAGGCCAAACTGTGGACGCTCGAGTATATTCGAGCGGCGTTGTATTTGATGCTGCTAAAATTAAAATAAAAATTTTAATTAATTTTGTATTTTTTAATATCTTTGCCGAGACAATGTTCCAAAGTGTGTTTTACATAAAGGAAACTAATATTTTTTGGCCGGTTTATTTTAAAGAAACCGTACGTTAAGGGGTTAAATTCTAAGGACAAACATCAGTAGTAGTTCATAAAGTAGACCGAATCCCACAATTTAATCACACCAGTAGCAGTAGCTCAAACCTAACCCTCCGAACCCCTCAACTTCATCAAAACACCGTCCCAAGTCCAGCCCGAAAATCATCTGAAATCCCATCCACCCCATCAGCTCCTGCCGAGCACGCTGACCAACCCTAACGCCCTCCCGACTGCGCAGGCAGTCCGGCGGCACTTGGCAACAGTTTCTAACGAGCCTTCCGTCGGGAGTTAACTAATTGGCGGGTGGCCGTTTAATTACAGAGCCGGCGGCAACATGTGCGACGGCTCCTTCACGGAGACCCTGCGCGGAATGCAGGGCATGTCGGGCACATCGCCACCGGGCACCACGGGGGTGGGTCCCATGGGGGTTGGCCTCGGCAGCCCTCTAGGCCCGGCCGCCAAGAAGGTGCAGGTGGAGCACATCAAGCGGCCCATGAACGCCTTCATGGTCTGGTCCAGGCTGCAGCGCAGGAAAATCGCCCAGGAGAATCCCAAGATGCACAACAGCGAGATATCGAAGCGACTGGGTGAGTCTAGTTTGGCAAAAAAGTGGATTATTTTTCGGGTGGGCGAGTTTCGGAGAATCGGCGGATAGATGAGTTTTGGATTCGAACGTTTCGGGAGGATCGTCGATGGAATAATGTGCTGGTGGATTGTAATCGGTCAGTGTTTCTGATGATGAGAGGAGTGAATGGTCGATGGTCTGGCGGCGGAATTTTAGAAGATACGAGAAGTGTCGAAAGGGTGGGTTAAAAGGTGTCTGGAGAGGGTAATGGGAATTTTGGATGTGCTTTGAAATATTTGCACTGATATGCGGACAGTAGAAAGAGATTTTTAAGATGCAAGGAGAGGAATTGTGTTATGTGAGGGTAGGGATTTTGTTTGATCATTTTGAGAGAAGATAAACATATTTTTAGGGTGGGCGAGTTTCGAAGAATCAGGAATAGTTAAGTCTTGGATTGGGAGGGTTGTTGAACGAGTGACGTGTTGACGGATCGTCAACGAGATTCTTATGAAATTTTAGGAGGAGTGTTAAAGGGGTTGGTTAGTGGGTGATTTTGAGAGGGTAATGGCAATTTTGGATGTGCAGTGGAATATTTGCAGTGATATGGGGACAGTGGTAAGAGATTTTTAAGATACCATGAGAGGAATTGTATTATGTGAGGATAGGGATTTGGGTTGATAATTTTGAGAGAAGATAAACATTCAAATGTCGTACATATAATGACGTCATTCGCAGATTACCAGCGTATCAGTGAAGCAACAAGAAATTCTTACCGCGTCTTTCATAAAAGAAACGGCTGAATTCAGATTTCGATGAATTAAATTCAATACCACAATTTAGACACACTATCACTCTCAAAAATCCCAACCTCCCACACCCCGAAAAATTCTCCCAAAAACTGTCAACCGCCCCAAGTTATCAGTCCCAACCCCCCACCCCTATTATGCCGGACTGGCGGCGGGGATCGAAAAAGCGAGTGCATCGCTCGGCTGGCAGCCGAAAAAGAGCGTAAAAAAAGAGAGTAACGTAGAGAGAGGAAGAAAAAGAAGCGTCCGTCGGGCCGAAAGGAGATAAAGAACGAGAACGACGGCATTCCGGCTGGCATTTCCGTTAAATACCCGGGAATCGACAAAGGGTTTGTCCCTCCTGCGCGGATCCTCCTTTATCCGTCATTTTCTTCCTCGCTTCCTCTCGGCCCTCGCGCCCTCACCCTCCTCCCGCTCTCAACCCCCTTCGAAGCCGGAGCCACCCCCCCCCCCCCCACCCACCCCCGCAGCCCCCTCGTGCTTTTTCGTTCCCTCGGCGACGACGAATAAGGGAAGTGCCTGGCTGCTTCTGGCGAAAAATGATGCGCGCACGCTCCAACCCCCAGCGCCACCCCCTCGCCAACCCCCGCCAACCCTCTGCTGCCTCCTGCGAGCCCCTCCTCGCGGCACTCTCCCTCCGATCCGGCATTTTCTCCTTATAGGCCACCCCCCGCTTCAGTAATCTTGCCTCTTCTTACGCCGCCTTTCACCGCACTGCGCAAGTCTTCCACCCCCCTCCCCCACCTGCCAACCCTCTCTCGGATCCTCTCTATCTTTCGGAGGTTTCGAGGAGTGCGCTTTTTCGGAGAAGTTGCGAATGCTGATTTTTTTTCTTCGACCTCTTTTCGGCGGCTGGGGAGACTGTCGAGGTTTCTCGATGCCATTTTTGAGGGTGGCTTTGGGGAATTTTGATAAGGGTGGGAGGGTGAGATAGTTTGTTGCTGAACGTTGTTCAGTGGAATCGATCGTTTTGGGTTATTGAATTTGGTGGATAGGACCTTTTTCATGATTATCGATGCAGTTATGCTCTTTTAATTGCATTTTTTGGGAAGAGTCGATAGAGCAAACGTATTACGCAATTCGTATTCGTATATTACTCGAATATATAGTCGTATTTTACTCTTTTTCACGAAATTCGTCAATATTAATAAGTTTGCAAACCTCATGTTGATTCTATTTCCAATCGACGAATCAGTCAAGTAATCAATGGAGAAATTTTGGCTACAATTCAAAATCCAACACATTCCACCTTCTCTCTAAATGCTCTTCGTGTCAGTAATTCCAGCTTTGCAAATCGAAAATCGAAATTTGAATGGATCAGCTAACGAAACGATGAAGAGATCATAGCTAGAAGCGTCCATTCAATTCCGAAGAAATTCCGCGCATTCTTTCTGATACTCCTACCGCCGCTCACTCTTTTGGCACGAGATCACTTGCTTGGAAGATATTCGTCGTCCGCATCGGTTGCGGTTCGTGCGCGACGGCCGAGCCAATCGGAATCCGTCCCGAATCCTCTCGGAATCCTTCCCGAGTCCTTTCTGGAATTTCGCCGCGACGAATCGACGGAATGTCGCATTTCCCTTTCTTCGACTTCTTTCCATCATCTTCCCTCCGCGGACTCCAGACTCGAATTCCAAAACTCTCGACCGTTGACATCGAACCTCATCCACGTTTTTAATCTTCCGCCCTCGATACATCTGACAATTATCAGAGTTCAAATAGATCAGAGATAACGATCTTGATCGAAGTCGACCTTCTATAAGTTTCAGTGGGGTAATATTCTTATAATAAAATTCTCTTATTTATTCGAATATACGTTGCGTTGTACCAACTGTATGGTAGAAATCTTCCTTTGGTTAGTATTCAATGGTTTGGATAGTATTCAACATAGGTGGCCGCCATGTATTCTGTGATTCCCCGTTTAACTCGTTCGACAAAGTTCGTATTACTTACTAATAATAATTCCGCTTTTGCCCCATAATGTAAGGATATAAGATACAATAATTTTTAAACAGTATTGTTTGCCAGTTCCGGGGCAAGTCCGCCCTAGTAGCACTGTTTTTCATTTATGAAAAAAATCATAAGTTTCAGAACATATTTTTAATCCAAATTAATGCAACTTAAAGAATAAACTATGCGCTAAATAAAAACACTAAGATTATTAGGTTTTAATGGAATGAATAGGAAATACACCAGTTTAAAGTAAACTTTACAATTTCTGGGTCGGTTTTACCCCACTCCACCTTAATTAGCTTCCGAGTCAATGTTCTCTGCGTTCTCCGTCAACATTTCTTTGTTGTGCTACCCCCTCTCCTTCCTCTCCCTTTTTCTCTTCACGCTTTTCTCGACACGCATTCTACAGTCGAGTCGACTTCGCAATCGACGCAAATGGACCGCAAGTAACGGTTCGAGGACCGTTTCTGCTTCTTTGCTATACAAACGGACGTAGGAACGAGGAAGGCACGCGTGCGTATGTGTGTGTGTGTGTGTAGTGGAGTGGAGTGTGTACGCTCGCGCGGCATATTTTTGCACGTCATTTCTTTCGCGGGCCGCGAAATCGCCAGAGATGTCCGACGTTTTATCGCGTCAATTAGCGAATGACATGCGTGATTTCTGCGCATGTTTGCCCAGGCCGTGGATAGCGGCGTTTATTTTCTGCCTGCCCTGCTTCCAAGCGAAACTGAAAGGCGTGCGGCGGGGCGAGCGGATAGTTTCAATTTTTGCATTTTGCCGTCGCCGGCACTCGGCCTGACGAGTGTCGAGTTTTATCCCTGAGATACGTCTGAGACCGTCGAACTTCGATTTACTGGTCTAATTGTTGCTTCGAACATTCAAATAAAGCGGGACACCGAATCTTTAACAGCACGTTTCGTCATTTGTGGTCTATGAATTTAGTTCAATTATTGATAAATGACCAATATATAATATTAAGTTTTCGGCGTATTCGGTCAGTGTTTTCGACTACTAAGTTTCAATGACTTTTAACAGAAAAACGTTGGCTTTAAGGTTTCAGTTAAAGATAATACGATTTTAGCATATTAAAGTTTGATAAACAAAAAGGTTGGAAATGAAAAAACAATGATATGTGACCGATGTCATACGAAGCGATATTTTGTTCAATTTTAATTTTTAAATCAAGAGCGTTCTGACTCGCAAAGAAGTCAGTGACTTGATCGACGAGTGTTACGACTGAAGTTTAAGGTTCCAGTTTGGAGATGAATCTTTCAATTAGCCTCACTTATCGCGCAATCGAGACGGAATGAATTTCGGATCTGGGCGAGGGTGAATTTCCAAGGGGGTCGCTCCCGTAAGGAGAGACAGGCTCGTTGGGGAAGGGGTGGACCGGCTTTAAGAGAGGGCTGTTTTTAGGGGATGCCTCGGTGGGGGCGAGTGGTCCACTGCAAAAACCGCCAGGCCTAATTTTATTGGGCGCGAGACATGACGCGAGTCTCGTTTCAAAAACTTTCCCCAATCACACTTCTCTCCACCAATCTCTTTCCCCTCCCGTTGGACAGACAAAATATGTATAATAACTTGACTTTGCTCAATTTGTTAGCGCGAATTAAATAATTATATTGTACATTTTTCATTTAGGATTTGTAGGCTACTGCCTTTGATCATCAGGTAGCTTCGATCCTGACTGCGACGAATTTTGAATTATTTATGAAATCTGAAAGGTGGAGTTTGTAACGTGCAATGATTAATAGATTATATATTCAGATGCCGTTAGATATTCGGCTCCCGAGCATTTAATGGCTTCTATCCCGAATCCGTTACAAACTCCGAATTCATTAAAAGACTTTAGTACCCGACACTCTGAGAAATAATAATTAATCGTCTATATATTCATATCTATTCCGATCCTCGCTTAAAAATTCTAATCACCCACCTTAGACTCTGCCTCGAACCTCGCATTTCATTTCAAATTCAGCTGCAAATTCGATAAATAATACTTAAGAGTCTCAAATTCTAATCTGACACCGATTCCAACGCGAGTTGCGATACCAACCTTAAAGCGGTAGCCCGTAATAAACAACAATTATTACACCACAAACTTCCATGCCGTTCGCTCCTAAGCACAACCCGCAAAGCCGTTCAAGCAACGAACGCACTCATTACACACCCACCCACACGTTCGATATTCGAGTCATATCCTTCAATCCGGTCAATAGCCGCGCATCAAACCCTATCCCAGTCGACCGTTAATTCATCCATCGCTTCGCCTATCCGCAGTATCGTTCGCCTATTTATCCATTTCCGCCTTCCCTCCGCCAATCAGCGCTCGCCATCCACTCACCCAATCGAACACTTTCTCAGACTACGCCGTAAAAGGAAACGGCCGAAAATAATGTCGCGCCGATTCGCACGCTCTTCGCACTCAAGCACGCCCGCGCATACACGCTCGCACGCTCACGTACGTGTCCACGTACACGCTCGAAGCGAACGTTTTCACAAAGAGGTAAACGTAAAACAGCGAGGACGGCAGAGTACCAGAAGAGGACAGAAAACAAACTGCGCGTACAAGCGCGTATCAGCGCGCGAGGGTTTCCTACGAGATAGGACAGAAACGGTAAAAAGGGAGTTTTGGAGTGAGAGGCTGGGCGAGGGAGGTGGAGGGGGGGGGGGTGAGTTGAGAGAGGCAGCAGAAGCTTTCATCGTAATGAAGTATTTCTGTCGCTTTCCTCGGAGTTCTTTCGTTCGCGATGTTAAAGAAACGACTTGTCGGTTTTACAACGGCGAGAGGGGTGGTCGAAGGAGGGGAGAGGGGTGGAATGGTGAGAGTGTGTGCCGAGGTGTGCGTCGGGGCCGGAAGATTCCTCGACGGCAGGACAATCCTATTTAACCCTTCGTTCCCGATGTCCCTCGGGCGCTTCCCGTCGTCCAGAACGTTTTCGACGCCCTTTATGCGAGGAGTCCGTCGAGACTCTCGGGTCTCGTTTCAGACGGTTAGGCTCGCGGGAGAGCTATTGCCGCTATTTGGAAGGATTGACGGCTCAAATTTGGAATCAGAGTCAGCTGATGGTCGGATGATAACTATACGGGGTGGATCGTTTTCGAACGCTCCAGTTTATTGGTTTTATTTGGAATGTTTAGTTTAAGTTCTCCTTCGCAAGGACAGTGCTATGCTTCTTGCTGTAAGCTTATTTTTTGGGGGGTGATCGAATTTTGAATTACCGTATTTTCTTGCATATAACGCGCGCGTTATCTATTACGAAGAAGATAGAATAAGAACCTGCGCGTTGTAGATTGGAAAGCGACACGAAGGAAGTCAAATTCAATAATAAAACTATGGTGGCGTTATCTATCCAGAAAAAAATAAAAATGTCGAGAAGATAGAAGTGCGTATAATAAATAGGTGCGCGTTATCTACCGGAAAATACGGTAGATTCCTTCGATTCAAGCTGAGACGGCCACGAAGGGTGAATTGAGTTTGAATGCTTAATTTTACTGGATTTTTCGTAGATTGTTCATATTATAAATTCATCTTTTATATTTGATGACGAGTTCAGCTCAGACGACAGCGCGATTTTTTTTCAAACATTTCACCTCATCACATTTGCAAAATATTATTTCTGCACGATTTAAACTAATTTTTACTTTCGACAAATTCTACTTTAACGTCGATTTCTTCGATGTCTGCCATGTACCGAGTTTAGATGGATTTTCTGTTGATTGAATTTGACAGGTGGACAGAACATTTCTAACTCTAATCTTCGCACCGAAACTTTCTGAATCTGAACGACCCGACGCTACTTAAAACATTCCACCGCCTCGCACATTTCAATTGCGTCCCGCCAGAGATTTTCTTCGCTCGGCGGCAGTTAAGTTGCACGTTTCACTGCCGCTTCCTGCGCGGAATAATCTTATCTCGACGACGACGGGTTCGCTTGGGAAGGGCAAGGCGGAAAAAATTCAAATCGCGCCAGCGTCCGTAAGCAGAAAAATTGCTGCCGTTCGAGACAGTTTCCGTATGAAGCTGCCACTAACGTCGCTGACAGTCAATTTCTTCTCTGGCCAGTATGCAGATGCTAACAGTTATTAACGCAGAAGCTGTCTACGTTATCAGCTTCCATCTAATTTTCATTTAAGTCATGAAATGGACGTAGAAAAATTAATAATATATAATTTGAAAAAATGTCAGTCTGGGATCATTGTTAATCGAAGCTAAATAAGTCAGTCGATATTTGACACCTTTCGCTCCATAGAGCATAAGTTCGTTAATTAGCGGATATATAGATATGTAAGTAAAGTGTAAAAAGGGCAAATGAAGCTGCCACTAACGTCGCTGACAGTCAATTTCTTCTCTGGCCAATATGCAGATGCTAACAGTTATTAACGCAGAAGCTGTCTACGTTATCAGCTTCCATCTAATTTTCATTTAAGTCATGAAATGGACGTAGAAAAATTAATAATATATAATTTGAAAAAATGTCAGTCTGGGATCATTGTTAATCGAAGCTAAATAAGTCAGTCGATATTTGACACCTTTCGCTCCATAGAGCATAAGATCGTTAATTAGCGGATATATAGATATGTAAGTAAAGTGTAAAAAGGGCAAATGAAGCTGCCACTAACGTCGCTGACAGTCAATTTCTTCTCTGGCCAATATGCAGATGCTAACAGTTATTAACGCAGAAGCTGTCTACGTTATCAGCTTCCATCTAATTTTCATTTAAGTCATGAAATGGACGTAGAAAAATTAATAATATATAATTTGAAAAAATGTCAGTCTGGGATCATTGGTAATCGAAGCTCTAAAATAAAAATAAGTCAGTCGATATTAGACACCTTTCGCTCCATATAGCATGAGGTCGTTAATTAGCGGATATATAAATATGTAAGTAAAGTGTAAAAAGGGCAAAAAATAGTGGATGGTAGCACGCGAACGTGGCGAAACACGAAAACTCGTCCTGTGAAGGGGAAGAATGGCTCGGTACTTGTCGAAGGCGGACTCGCACGAACTTTAATCCGACGGGAATGGCGGTTAGGAGGGGTAATTAATAATTTCGCTCGTCGGGACATGTTTATGGCCTCCGATGAAGCTGTCTTCTGCTTTCGAAAGTAACGCACGCATGCGAATATGTCGAACACTCCTTACGTCTCTCAAAGACGTAATTCATATTCGGATATATAGAGATAACCGATAAGCGACTCTGACGCTCTTTGTTGAAAAATAGAGCTTTGATATTCTTACCATTTTTATGGCTCACAACAGAATAATACTGTTCGCAATAAGTAACGGACATGTATTATTTCAAACGCTTTCATATCATTAATCGCACACAGGCCTTGCCACACTTCGTATAAAAACTTACCCACATTAAAATTGACAGTTTTGCATTTAAATGTCCGAAAGCCAGGATCTATCTTTGTCGCTCTTAGAAATATTTTCAGGAATAATTAATGGATATCGCTCTCCACACATTTTTATGTTCTGATACAAAAATTTAGACGTTATCCAAGCCATATGTGTCTCAATACTCAGAACTTCCATAAAAAATATGAACAATCGATCTACGGACCGAACCGATTTGCAAAACAGAGTGCACGAGTGGGAAAAAAAGGAATTTGTCTTCGGAAAGGATTCACCGGATGAACTACGCAGGATTTCTCGAGAGCTGTTTCTGAAATCAGATTTTCGAACGGAAAAAATTGCGCGGCTCACATTTTTGTCCGAATCCGCGCCGACAGGATTATTACAGCTGCGCTCAATTACGCCTTTCTCGCGTTCCACCTACCATTTTTTTCCCCCCCATTCTGTTCTCGTTCCTTTTTTGCCCCAAACTCGATTACCCCTGTTAGGCGGAATTACGAGAGTTTCGCGACGCGAGCCGCGAGAATTGTCGGGACAAATTATGTGAGCGGACCTGTTGTTTCGCTCGCGCGGAACAATGTTTGCACATTGTCGCCCATTGTCGGCCGCTAATTCGCTCGCGAATCACTTTGCGTTCCGCTTCGTGTCCGTCGAACGACTCCAATGTCCACTTTGCAAAGAATCCGGTCCGTAAGTGTTCGAAAAAATCGAGAAAAGATAACTAATTAGGTACGCAGGTAAAGTCTTTCGATATATGAAGAATTTTCTCTAATTTTCTTAATTTATTGTTTCCAATTTGCTCATGAATCAATTTATATTTTATGTTGGTACCGGTTGTCGGTAGATGTAAAAAAAATAAATAAACAATAAAGAATGAAAAAAGTAAAAGCGTAATAGTGGACTTCTATGTATGACAAACTTTTTACGAATACACCGTACTTTTTGGCTCATTTAACTATTCCGCGTTTCGAAAGAATTTAGTCCACGCGTACCGAAAGCAGGCGATTAAAAATAGCAGCCTACGCACTGAACTTAATCAAAGGATACTTCGACCCAGCAACAATGTACTTAAGACAGATAATCTCGGATTATTATACAAAACGAATTTGCATTATCACTGCCTACGCAACCGTCGTGTCGAGAAGTCAGATGGAACAGGTTCAAAAATAGTCAGTTGAACAATCATTGCGTCCGCCAGCGGAATTATATTGATATTTCGGTCTAGGAATGTTGTATATATTCGAAGCCGAGTGACAACGGCGCGGGCGGATTAACATTTCAAAAAGCCGCTGATTCATGCGTTTGGCGTACGAGTGCCATGCCGCGAGCGTTCGGAAAAAAAAACTGTCGTGCCAACTGTGTACACAACGGGAGAACTCATCTATGCAGGTGAATATACAGGTGAACAAAGAAAGAGTCGGGAAGAAAGTCGGCCCCGTTATACGGCGAATGATGTTCTTCGCGAACCTGTCTCTCCGAAACAGTCGGAGTAATTGCGCATAAAAGAGTAGATTATTGAGAGTGTACATAAATTAAATTTGTCGAACCGGCCCCCCCGATTGCATTATATAAATTTGACTCGTTACGTTAATAGCCCCGCCGCCAACGATTAAGGCCCGATACGCGTGTTTGGACTAATTTCGAAATATGGTAATAAGCCCGAAAGTGGTAATTAAAGCGTCGCTCGATAATCCTATTGTCCCGGCATCATTACGCAACTTATATTATTGTAAACCGGCGCGATGATTTCGACGCTGACGCGGCCGAGAGATAAAGGCCTGATTTTTTCTCTCGCCAAAAGCGGGTGCGATAAGTCTTCGAACGCGGAAAGTCGGAACGGCAAATCATTGGCTGACGATTTCTTTGTGTGGGACTGAATTGATTTACACGGTCGTTTATATTGTCACGTTCCTACTGACGTCTGAATGTAATGAATTTATTATGGTAAGAATCTGACGTCTAACGTTAGTAAATAGTATCCTTACGATTATATCTTATGGATACTTTGTAGGCGTACAATTTGTGCAAGTTTACGAACTTTCTAGGAAGTTAATGTTCAAGGCGCTTTGAGGCTTTAATCACGCATCATGAATTTCTGTTATCGAATCAGTATCAACTAAAAATATATATTTGCTGTTAAGCTGAACTGGATTCCGTCGCTCATCTGAACTGATGAGAATTTAACTGCTTCTTCGTACCTACACCACTCTTACTAGACTTATAATATGTTAAATCAAATTTATTAATAACTTCAATTAGGTAGTTTAGTTTACAGATTTATAGTTAAAATCATTGAATCGTAGTAGATATTTGTAAAGCACTGACCGAATTCGCCAAAAATCCATTATTATACCTACATCCATCACTGACAGTCAATAACCGATTGTCGCAATCTTATTTTATACTTCTCTTACCGTTCACTCGTACAACACTCTCTTGATCCTAAAATCAACTCTAATCGACTCTCTCCTACACCTTAACACCCCATCGCACTCTCACCAAACCACCCTCCAACAAATCCACAATTCTCCCCGCCCAGAAAAGCACCTCAATCTCCACGATCGAAGAACAAAGCCCAACGTTAAAATCTGTCTCATCAAATTCCTAGAATTATATCGTCCGCCACCTAAATAAAGTCCGCCGCCAAGGTCCAGGGGCCATTTCCGTTCCGCAATTCAGTTCTTTCCGGCGTCGGTCGCCTCCCCGGCAATCGTCCTCCCCCCCTCCCGCCATCTGCCCCTTTACATAACTCGCTAATGGTCTTTGCTACGTCTTAGCCGAGGCCCGAGGACAATGGCGGCGTTATTCTCGTTACTCTCGTTATTCTCGTTAACGGCCGGCATCGTAACGGTTAACGAGCCTGGCCCGCCGAACAAAACGGGACTTTCCTCATTGAACGCCGAGCGAAACCGAAAATAGCGATGTATCCGAGACGTTCCGAGTGACTTCAGAAAGGGTGGGCAAGAGGGGGAGGGGGGAGAGGTGGTAGAACGATCATTTTTAATCACGCGTCATGGAGTGGGAAAAGGTGTACGTTAGAATTGAAATTGTCTGGGGTAGGACGATTGAGATGAAGGATGGCGTGAAGTATGTATGGACTTGCGAGGGCGGAAGTGTTAAGGGGGGAGGGTGGTTGGATGGAATTGAGTGCGGGAGCTTTTCCTTCTGGGCGGAAAAGTGGAGGGAATCGCGGAAAAAAGTGTGCACGTTAGAATTGAGTGGTGTAGAGAAGGAGGGGGGGTGGGGTGGGTGGAGGTAATGCGGTAGGTCTTGAATGAGTGTAGGTTACAATGAAGGTGCGCGCGGAGGAGTGTCAATCGTCGGGTCGAGGGTGGGCTTTTTCGTTGTTTATTTCATAACGCTACTCTTGCCGGCTCTTATTGTTTCTCGTGGCGATCGCTTTCAGGTGTCGTACTGCGATTTTCTGGCTAGCATAATACCTGGTGTCGATAATTATGGACACGGTGGGGGTCGACGTGGGGTTAAAACGTTTGAATTACAGGTAGATGAGCTTTTTAACCGTGCATTTAAAGATAGCGACTGCGTATAAGGGGGGTATGGACCGGTTTATTCTGAAAGTGGTGGAAGTCCAATTGAAAAAAAATTGAATGTCACATAAATAAACCGTATACATCGTTAACCATTAATTGTATATGTAAATTTTTTTTAAATATAGACTTACACCACTTTCAAAATAAACGGTCCATATGTACATTGCTTTGTAAGTATTCATTATTTTCAGATCTTATTTTGTTATTTTTTTTCAAGTACTTTTCCTGCGTGAACATTACATCCATTTTACGTTTATTCGTCAAAATGATCAGTATTTGATCGTTCGTTCTATACGACATACACGATAGCTCAAATTCGTTAACTCTTGTATTATGCTAATACATGCAACTACCTAGCCTCGGAATACTTACAAAAACCTATCCCAAAACAGATCCCGAATCACCTCCTTCTGCCGAACCTCCAAAAATCGAGACAATCTCAAAACTGTCACCACAAAATACTCGGGATAATATACAATATAAACATCGGTTCAGAAGTCACAAACGACAAAATAATGTGCATTAAAGGTGCCAATGGCAGTGGAGGCCGATAGTCTACGTAGAGGGAGTAAAGTGGAAGGGGGTGAAACCTAAATGCGAAGAACGACAAAGCGAAAGCATAGAACGACATACGTGACTCTCATAATGCAACGTACGGAAAGGGTTTCTGCTAACGTAACGACGGGAGAAAAGTGGCGAGAGAGACGGAACGCTGCGATCCGGAATGCAGAGGGGGTGGGAAGGGTGTCGCGGACGAAACACGCGAGCGTTTTGTGTCCTCGGCTTTGTCGCAGAGCTCCACATTGTTCGCGGAGGATTCTACGAAATTCTATGGGATTGTGTATATTCGGACTACTCCGCGAATTGTTTTCTTCAGCCCGCGGAAATCTTCGCTGAAGGACATTGTGGGGTGATTGAGTCCAATTGTGGAGGGTGGAGGACCGGTAATCGACCGGAAATAGGTCGAACTCTGCTTCTGAATCGAACATATCCAATAATCATTAAACAATATCAAGCCAAATTTCAAACAATTGCCATATTGAAAGAGTGGTACGTACTTTTTTAATTGTAGAACAATATATTTCGATTCTAACCGAAGTACCGAAATAAAAATATGACGATCCAAATTTCAGGCAGTTGCATAAGATATCAATGTATCAGCATAAAGATTTACAGTATTACAAATTACAATTATAAATTATACTGTTCTAGCAAAAGTTTGCCATTTTTTTTCGTTTGCTTTCAGCTTTCAGCTTATGTATTGTAATAATCCGTTAGGATGGAAGTAATTATGAGAAGGTTTGACGAGTTCTTAAAAATATAGAATCCACGTGGCATCGACGTAAGTTTAAGCCTTCGGCATCGAACTCGCGAAAACCGAGAGTGGCGCGTGCGTTCGCCGAGTCGAACAGGAAATGCAGGAAACGTTTTCCAATTTCCACGTTTCATCGTCGCGGACAGGCGAAGGGGGTGTCCGCAGGGGGGGGGGGGTGGCTCGTCGGGGTGGTTTAGAGGCGGTTTCAGCCGGCGGAATGAGGCTGGCGATCGATCGAACGCGGACGCCCGTTTCTGGATTTCTCCCCTTTTATCGCGTTTCACGTGACACCGTATCACGTTGCATAATTGTGCCTGCTAATTATGAGAGTAGTCAAAAAATGTCAGAACATCGAAATAATCCCTTTCTCACAGTGACATCTTACGAGATAATAATTTTCATAATTCCGCGACATATTTCAAAATCATCCCTCAAGCTCACACTTTTCAACCTAACACCCCCCAATTCCAAAAAATAATCCCCGACAAAGAAAGCACTTTGACCGCTTGAAAAACCGCGCATCCCTCATCGAGAACCAACATTCCACTTTGACCAAAAATCAGTGTCTCGAGCCGGATTCACGCAAGCTCGACAAAAATCCGTAAAGATCTCAGCCCCCCGGAAGGGCATCCACCCCCTTCACCCCAGTTTCTCCGCCCGCGACAATGGCGACAGCGGCGAAGAAAGGGAAGCAAAGGGGGACCGAAAGAGACGGTCAAAAACGAGAAGAGGAGAACTGGAGAAGGGATGAGGGTGGCGAGGGGAGGGGGTGGGGGGGGGGGGGTCATAGAAGAATGCCGAAGAAGCGAGCGACGAAGAAAGAAGGAAGTTGAGCCTCGAGAGTGCCGAAGTGAGAGAGGAACTTCCGTCGTTCGGCATCGGCCTCACTCCCGGGCGCACCGTCCATTAATTAACAGGCTTTGTACTTTTAAACGATGTTAAATAAACGGCATTGTCCGCCGGCGAAAGGACTGAAAAGCCAGCGGCATTGTGCTTTAAGCCCGTCGTCGTCGTCGTCGTCGTAGTCGTCGGTCGAAAAGCCGAAAGCAGGAAGGAGGATGGAGTATTGCCCGAGAATACCTGCCTGCTAATACCGTCGGTGCCAGCGAGGTCTTTGTTCTAAACAAATACCCGGCCCCACCCTCTCCCATTCCACCCCCTACCAGCCCCGACTCGCCACCCGAAAGCCCACCCCTTCGAGCTAGCGAGCTTTTGCCTCGCGAAAACTCACCCTCTGGCTTGTCTCTTATTTTCTGTTAAGCCACTTCCCTTTCGCTCTTTCTACGCGTTTGTCGTCCCCTTCGAGCACCCACCCCCCTCTTCTTCTTCGTTCGCCAGCCCTCCACCCCCCCTCGTGCAGCCTGATATGTTTCTTCCATTCTCGTTTTCTTCGCGGACTGAGCCTTTTGCTTTCCGCTCCGAGTCTTTCTTCCGATGGTTTCCCGGAGTTTTGCAATGGGCACGGCTCGTTTGGTGTGTTCCGTGGGGGTGGGGGTGGGGTGGGCGGGTTTGTGTTCAATTTTTGCGAGACCGGCTCTCTTTGCCGGAGCTTTTTCTTCCCTTCTAATCTTTGCCGCGCCGCGCACACGGTTTCCGGAATTTTCTAAGACTAATTTCGAGACGAGCTCGGCTTGGCTCTTGTCAATTTTGTATGTGGCTCGGTTTGGGGTTGTTTGCTGGAGTTGAGCTGGCGGGGAGCTGAACGTTAACTATTGTACGTTTCCGGTCTCCGAGCTTATGAATTTGTGTTCCCTTTCGGTAGATTCAAATTCTGGTCACGCTCGCGTTTTGTAATTATTTGACGGTAATAAGACAGATTTTTTTTTGCATGAAAGCTGTTGTTTAATTGTTAAACATTTATCAGACTTACATACTTGCGAATTCTACACTGTAGACACTGATTTACAGTCTCAGCAACCGTACATGAAAGCTGCTGTTTAAATTGTTGAATAGTTATCAGACTGTCAAACTTGTTAATTCCATACTATAGACGCTGATTTACAGTCTCAGTAATTGTACATAAAACCCGTTGTTTAAATTGTTGAATATTTATCAGACTAACAAACATGTCAATTCCGTACTATAGACGCTGATTTACAGTCTAATAAATTGTACAGACTAACGATTCTTTCTCTGTCGTTCGAGCAGGTAATGTTTACCGTCGCTTTAAATGACTCATCAGGACTAATTTTGAGATTTTTCACTCTCGCGACACGCCTTCCACCCTTCCTTCTCCAATGGCGCACGTAGCTTTCTCTCGCTTTCTCCTTCCTGAATGCCACCTGCCTTTCAGACGGGAAGCGTGTATCGATTGGATAAGCCATAATATAAATAGAAGGAGAGAGAGAGGCAGCCCTTTTGTCGGAGAACGTGCGACCGGATGTCGCATGGAATCGATCCGAACTTCTCCGCTCCGTCGCAAATCCAAAGACTCGCCCTTCCTCTCCTCCCTTTTTTCTTCTTCTTCTTCTCCTCTGATCCCGTCATCCACTTACTCTTATCAGGCAGAAAACCATTCACCATACACGCCCCGCTCCATTCTACTCAGTCTTCAATTCCCTGCCTACCTATCCTCTGCATCCTATCAAAAGTCAAATGCGAATCGCACATTACGTACACATATACGAGTTCCCGAACATTCAATACGATGAACCTGTAAAACTCGAAACAAATTGTAACTTCGGTATTGAAATCTTGCTTTCAAAAACTTTAGGTCGAAACGTATGCTTTAACCCCTCAACGTACGGTTTCTTTGAAATAAACCGGCCAAAGAAGATCTACTCTTTCTTATGTAAAATACACACTTTAGACCATTGTCTTGGCAAAAAAATAAAGGACTAATCAAAATTTGTATATTAATTTTAGCAGCATCAAATACAACGCCGCTCGAATATACTCGAGCGTGCACGTTAAGGGATTAAAAGGATAAAGTTTGCGAAAACTTCTTACATCAGAGTATTATTCTAACAAAAAATGTTGGAAAATAATTTTTTTAATTGAAATTACTTTCACACTAATAGAAAAATGTACAATTTCTTTGACAATTCTATGCAAATACCGTGAAAGTGTCCTTTGCCAAGACATAGATACCACATTGCGCATGAAAATGATTAACATCGTCGATCCTCCGCACAGACGCCCACCCTCTCAATTTCGAATCTCTCTATTAGAATGGCACGTTATCCCGGGCAAATCAGGAATGACGACATCGTCCATAGCTCGTGACTCGAATTTATTACCCACTCCCCCTCTTTCTCTCTCTCTCTCTCTCTCTCTCTCTCTCCTGCGCTCGCGCGCGCTCAGCCTGCCATTGTGCCGGAAGACAAAAATCTCTGTGGATTCTCCTCTCTGCCGTTCTTCAGCTCCATTCTTCCATCGTCATTGTGAGGCACCACGTATTCGTATTGTTTACCTCGCCGTGCCGTGTGTCCCTCTTTTTCCTCCATTCTTTACCTCACCCCCCCCCCTCCCTCCTCCACTCTCCACGTTCCCCTCCTCACTCTTTCTCTCACTTTTTGGCTTTCTGTCTTCGCGTATACACGAGGCAACTCTTTCCCATTGTGCCAGATAGGACCAAAGGATCCATCGTGCTACGTGAATCCATATCCATTCTCGTGCACTTCCGAGTTTGAGTTTGAATGAGAGGGAGAGAGTGAGAGAGGCGGGGTGGGTGAGAAAGGGGCGGGAAAGGAGAGAGAGAACTTTTATCCCCCTGCTGAGTGATGACTACAAGTTCCTCCGGTACTTACGCAAAGTGTAGTTCTAGATTTTAGTTCGGCGAGAGAGAGAGAGAGAGAGAGAGAGAGAGAGAAGGTAGGAGGGCTCCGGAGAGGTTTTTAAACTTTGATCTCGCTCTAGGAGAAATTGTGTCGAGTGCTCAGACGGCGGGGGGGCTTGCTTAGGGGAGGGGCGGGAGGGATCGGAGTTAAGGGTTGATAAACTGTTCCTTGAACGAAGCGATCGTTCCAGCGGCGATACTGTCCCTCGCTTCCGGTGGAAAAATAATCGAGATTCGCTCTCTTACTCTCACAAACCGTCAATGAATAATTATTCATTATCTATTAATTATACGCAGGTTACTGATCAGAAATTACGTTTTAAATATTATATCATCTAACGATATATGGACCGTTTACTTTTAAAGTGGTATAAGTCCATATTTAAAAAAAAATGCGATATTATGCGATTTATAATTAACGTGCTGTAAACGGTTTCTTTACGTAATATTTAATTTTTTCATTTACCGGTAGTTACAAATGAAATAGTTACTTTCCACCAAAGGAAAACTTTCATCGCCAAATTTTGTCATAATAATTAAAAATCATCTGCATTCTTCACACCAGCGACTCCCCCCCCCCCCCCTTCTTCTTGAAATATACTAAAACACCCCCCTCCGCGATCCTGAGAAGAGTGCGTCCGCGTCGTTCCTTATTCGAGGCGAAGCGGGGCATGGTAGGAGGTCGTAGAAAGAGGTTTCAATTCCTGGAGACGTTCGGCCGGATCGAGGAAGCCGGCGACGTCGACGCGGTCTCGCCGTAGGCGGCCATTGTTACTCTCGTCGGGGGCGCAAGCTCTGTGCCCTTTGTTCTCGCCGCTGCTGCACAGAATCCTCTGAGCGCGCTCGGCGAGAGAGAACGATCGCCCAAAGAGAGCCGTGTCTGCGCGCGCGCGCCTGTGTATCCGTTCGTGTGACCGAGAGAGAGACACGGAGAGTGAACGTGGGTGCGTATGTGTGTATGTGTGCGAGAGAGAGAGAGAGAGAGAGGGAGTAACAGAAAGAGAGCCGAGTAATTGAGAGAGAAGAAGAGAGAGGAGCGCAGTGAACGAGGAATGACGAAAGAGAGGAATAGAGAGAGAGAGAGAGAGAGAGAGAGAGGAGGACAGCAGGTTGCACCGCCGACGCCCGACGTCGTTTCTCGAGCGTCGTTTCTCGTTTCAGCCTTTCCCTTTCCCGTCTGTTTCCAGGATGCCGGGGCTTCGGGCTTTGTCCCAGCGGCGGCACACCGACAACAAGTGGTAATTAATTCTCCGCGAACAATCGCGCGACTCTCTGCCCACCCCACTCCCTCTCCCACCACCCCCTCTCTCTCTCTCTCTCTCTCTCTCTTCGGCGAGCGCGTTCAGTCTCGCTCTCCGTCCGTTTCTCTCTTTCCGCGCATAACGTCGAAAGAGCGGCCGTCGGAGGAAGTGGCGGCGGAGGACGGAGGTTGGAGGGGGGAGGAAGAGGGGGGGGGGACGTTTTGCAACGCCCACGCTTCGGCCAGCTCATCTACCGGGGCGAGGCATTGGTAATGCTCGGGTACGGGAAGGGTTGATTCCGCGCCGGGGGTAGGAATAAATCGAATGGGCGGAATGACGCCTTTTTTCCGAGTCTCAGACCTCTGTAGGTCGGAGGGCAATTTTTTTTTTGTTCGAGGTACTTCCCGAGAGCTTTGAGGATGCTACGATTTTCATACGGTAGGGCGGAGTACGCTGAAGGTGTCTATAATGAATCGGTTGAACTTAGAAATGTCACTTGACATTTTTTCTCTTTTTACCTATGTAGTCGTTACTATTGTTATTATGTATACTGTTCAGTAAATGTAGACAGACCTGAATGTGAGCAGGATGCTACAATTTTCATACGGTAGGATCGAGTGCGCTGAAGGAGGTGTCGATAATGAATTCGTTCAACTTAGAAATGTCTCCTGACATTTTTTCTCATTTTACCTGTGTACTCGTTACTATCGTTATTGTATATACTGTTCATTATGTGTGGACAGACCTGAATGCGAGTAGGATGCTACGATTTTCATACGGTAGGGTCGAGTACGCTGAAGGTGTCGATAATGCATCGGTTGAATTTAGAAATGTCACCTGACATTTTTTCTCTTTTTACTTGTGTACTCGTTACTATTGTTATTATATATACTGTTCATTAAGTGTGGACAGACCTGAATTGCGATCTGTGTCCGCAAGCGTACTGTTCGCCAAAAATGCCTAAATCCGCGTCATTCGAATTCCACCCTTGGCCCAGGTATAGGTAAGAGAACCTAACTCACCCCACCACCCCCTCCCCCCACCCTACTGCAGCGTTGTCGATGCACTTTGTAAACCAAAACGATTGGCACTTGGATAACGCGCCGGATCAATGAGTATAAAAGGCATTGGAAGCGGGCCCGAGCGTGTTCGCGCGCGTTTTCTACAGCGTCGGCGACAGGGGTGGCCCGGGGGTGCGAAAGGGGTTGCGAGGGCGGCAAGGTGGAGGGGGTGGGGGGCGGTTATGGTTGAGTTATCGACGAGCCGTTGTCGCGCATTGTTTAAATGCGCCCGTTGATCATCATCGACGCTCGCACAATCGGCGAAATTTTCGAATTCACCGTTTCCGATTGTTCGGCCAACCCTCTCTCTCTCTCTCTCTCTCTCTCTCTCTCTCTCTCTCGCTCTCTCTTTTGAATGCGCCAGCTTTATTTTTATATTGCCCACTCCCAACCCCCGATCGAGAACGCCCCTGGCATCGACTGTGGATTTATGGTCGACGCGGTGGTTTGGAAATGATTCAGTGATTAAAAATTGATTGTTGCGCCGATAAACGACATCGCGCCAGTGCCAATATGAAAAACGTGAGGTTGGGGGTTGGAGGAGGAGGAGGGGGGTAGAGAAATTTCGACGCTCCATTTTACATGCAACTGACAAAATGATGCGACTCCGACGCTAACGAACTTGTACCGACATCGTGGATAACCGCCGAGTTCGATCGGTTGTCCCAGGGGTACGTTTTTTTTTTGCCCTTTTTCGGAACATTCCGATCGATGACTGCGAAAGTGGCCCGAGTCAGAAATTTGTTGGGAATTTTGTCAATTTTTTTTGACGCCCCATTATGGGAGAGATTGTTGACGCCAGTTGGTCGTAACTTGATCTCGTTGGTTTTTTATATGCGATCATCGGCACGGTGTACTTTAATTATAGATAATGGAAATTATTTCAATTATGGAGAGCAATCACGGTGTAATACAAAAAGTTATTCAAGTTAGATCGGTTTCAGCGGATTCCATTAATTTCAAGCAGATTAACAGGGCGTAACCAATTAATTTCTTATACGTAATGATGGCACAGTAGAAAAAATGATAAAATCAGCTTTTTTTCGATCTTGCTATTATAAACCTAAACAAATTGTCGACAACCAGATTTGAGAAATCAAATTTTGTGGATGATAGGTAATATTACTAAAGCTGTTCATCGTTTTTATCATTTTAATGGTGTATAATATTAATGGTGTATAAATTTTATAAGTGTAATAAGTTTATTGGAGAAATGTTAATTTTGCGCACAGGTGCCGAGTGGAAATTGTTAACGGAGGACCAGAAACGTCCGTTCATCGACCAAGCAAAGAGGTTACGAGCCCAGCACATGAAGGAGCATCCGGATTACAAGTACAGGCCAAGAAGGAAGCCTAAGACCCTTCGGAAGGAGGGCTACCCTTACAGCATCCCTTATCCGAGCGTGCCGATGGACGCCCTCAGAGCCGGTGAGTGTTCACTTTTATGGACCGACAGGTTCGGCCAACTTCGAATCTTGCATTAAACGAATGCCGTACTCAAACTTTCGCCTTAACAGTAGCCGCACTTTGGTCTCAATGTAATGGACCGAATTGCAGATCGCATTAGCGTGATTGAAAGGGGTGCAAATCATTTTCTATATTGCACGACCAATCGTACTGCTTCTATAAACAGTATAACGACGAGTATGAGTCATAGTGCTCTTTAATGTATATTCCAAGTTATTACTATTGTATATACATTTTAGTCAAAGTTATAAATTTTAGTTAAAAAACAGTGTAAGAATTCTGTTCATGAATTATAAACACTACATACACAGTCACCCATTACAATTTCTACATAAACAATTATAAATTAATATCAACAAAAACAATGCTGAAAAATACAGGAAAGAACGAAATATCGATCCAAAGACAAATAACGGATGTAAGCCAAGATTACAAAATACGAAAAAATAAGCATCGAATCCGCCGGACTTTCGAAACACTTGTCGGCCGTCAAAGAAAATCAGCGTCGTCGGTTTCTCGACTTTTTCTCCGCTCGCGCGCGCACGCGCGCTCTCTCTCTCTCTCTCTCTCTCTCTTCTCCGAAGAAAGCGAGGCCTCGGCTTTGACATTCTTATCTCTTATCGGGCCCGCGGGCATTGTCGCATTGTCGACTGCCAGACGACAATGACCCGCGGGAAACTGCGCTCGGAAATCTCATAATGGCGGTTTCGAAAGTCCGCCCCCCCTCGGCCCTTTGAGCAGTCTCAATCAGAGGACGCGAGCTCTGAATTCGAATCCGTGAATCCGCCTTTCCCCACCTCAGTTTCCTCCGCAGCCCCCCCCCCCCCTTCCACCCTCCCCCCGTCCCCGCCTATCGTTCCCCTCTTCCATCTTCGTCCGCGCCTTTGCCTCAAGTCTTTTCTCTCTCCACTTTCCGCCGATTCGATAATGACCTTCGCATTGTGACGCTGCGGGCAAGGAACGACACTCTCCTCTCTTGTCTGTAGACTCCGAAAGATTCAGCCTCGCATATAAGCGAGGGCTAACCCTTCGTTAACACGGAAATGTATTAAGCGGAATTGTACGAAGCGAAACTGTCTGAGCCGAGAAATTGTATGAGACAAACTTATTACCGTGTAGACCGGTGGCAAGAAAGTATTTTCGGTTTATTTTACAACACAAAACCGATATTCTTTTCTTGTCAACTCGATGCGTAGGTGTAAGTTACTGCCGTGAAGAAAGAGTATAATTATTGTATGAGCATTGAACGAAAACCGTGTTATGAGGGTTGTATGTGTTTGGAAGGAAAAGATTTTTGAATGTTGTAACGTACTAATTTTTGATTCGTATATAAATTTATGAACACGTTTGATTTGTTGTGATTGCAAAGTGTAACAGAATCTACGAAAGTTAAGGTTGGACGTTGATTCTTTCTCTGTCACTTACTAATTATGTTCGCAAGATCACTGTACGAACAAATTCTGATAACACAGTAACGGTGAATCGTATTCGAAATCGATCTTTCGCAGTTTGTGCAAAACTAGTCGAAATTTACTGAACGTAAAGAAATGTTGAAAGACGACATATCCCAGCTCTCTTTCTACACTCGGAAAATAATTATAACAAGAGTATATCCTAGTCGGACAGTGAAACCTAATTCAATTACGCTCGAATCATTTGCACTTCGCCGAAAATTCTTCGAAACTGACCCAACGTAATCCCTGGAGACAAAGTTGAACAGAGGTGAGAGTATAATTAAGCTGACATCCAGCCGGGTGAAAATTCCGTCCCTCGCAAGAGTGTCGCGAATATTCAGCTCGACATTCTCGCTCCTATCCGCTCCCACCTAGTTCGGAAACGAAATTTGCATCCCGACAAAGGGAAATAGTTACCGACGCGCCGTCGTTCCTTCATTCGACCCTGACTTTTCTCGGGCCCGCCCGTCTACGGCCTGGCAAATATTGCAGTTAGTTGCACTTGCATAAACACCTGACGCCGGTTGTCGAACACTTGCGTTCATTGTGCCGTCGTCGAAGTGCCGCGTGACGTCACGTTCGCTTAGTTTCGCTGCAACGATCGATGGCCAAGCCGGACCGAATTGACGACTCGAATTTCGTTATTGTTGAAAATTCAGCTTCCACGGGAAAATTCATGGATCGTTCGTAATCTTGACGCGATTAAATCATCGGCCTTTAATGCAGTTCACTTCGCGCGTGTAACTGTTGCGAATTTTTTGTCATGGATTTATGATCGTTATGCAAGCAGCGACGTGTTATGCCACTTCGAACGTCAAGTGGAATGTATATCTCGCATGCATAACGTTATGACTATCCTCTGTCAAATTCCGGAGTTAAATTCGCAATTATTATAGAGGTATAATTCGTCCGTGTGACACTAAGTGAGATTATTCTGGTGAAGAATTATGTTTGCGAATTGCATTGCACTCTTGGCAGTATCAAATATCCATTATATTCCCGCACGAACTAATACTATAATTGCCAACGAATTTTGTTCACACTTTAATATCTCAGAAATAAGGCAGAACATATAAGATGGCAATTAATTTGACCGTTTATTTTAAAAATGGCGTAAGCAAAATATAATAGATATATATGATTAACGTGGTGTAAACGTTTCATTTACGTTATATATAATTTTTCATTAATAATGGACTTACACCACTTCCAAAATAAACTGTCTAATTCATCATTCATTTACCCCATTAGACGCTGAAGAGAACTTCAGAAAAATCAAGCAATAAATCCAACCAATCGTTTCAAACGAAGCAATCTTTCCTTGCGATTCGGTAAATCATGACGGGAGTCAAAAATTAGCTTTTCGAATCGCGCTGCACTCAGGCAGTATCAAATTTCCGCCATCGGTCCCGTTCGAGTCAGGGATCCTTGATGAAAGTCTAACGCTGGCCCGGTTCGGCGCCGTTCCGCAAATAGACGAACGCTGTAAATCAATCGAGCCCGGAGCCTCGAGGCTTCATCGGCGAACGTTAATAGCGACAATGGCGTCGGACATTGTTTCAACATGCCCTCGCAGATGTCACATTATCGCACTCTTGCGTCCCGCGCGCATTGTTCAATTCGCCTGTCGTCGGGATGCAACATAGTGCCGTTTCCAGTCCCTCTCATTGTAACCTAACCCGGGCACACCCCCTCCCGCTTATGGTCTCCTGCCAACGTAAAACTGCGTAATGACGAATAATGGAAAGAGCCCGACAACGGGCCGGGCCCCCAGACAATGGATTCATTAAAATTGCCGAACTCCGGCGAAAAAAAGTCAGCCCGATTTGCAGAGTCTGTCTTATTATCGACCGTCAGCTGCAACTTTGGCTTTTTGTTCGGTTCTATAATACTTTGCGGGCGGTTGAAAAAGTTGAGGATTCCCGACTGCCGGCTAGCGAAATGCAAGAATCGGACGAATTGTTATCGGTCTCAGCCGAGTTCGCTTTAATTTTTTGCTCGGTTCTACTTTTCCAGTGACTGAATCTGGATGTTTTTCAAGTTTGAGTGATAATCGGATCGATTGCAGACTCGGTGACTGATCGATCTAATTCGGGCTGATGAGACTAAATTCTGTTTAATATTAACGGACATAATCGGGCCTCGACCAAGTTCGTGCTCATTTTTTGTTCGGTTCTACTTTTTCATTACCCGAAACTGGATACTATTCAAGTTTGTGGAAATATAGGATCGATTGCGGACTCGCTGACTGATCGATCTAATTTGATGGAACTAAATTCTGCTTTATATTAACGGACTTAATCCTTTGACATACAATGACGACTTGGGGTCGTCATTCATTTCATATGCCACTGTTCGTTTTTTAATATTATTTAGAATTTTTTTAACATTATGTATCTATCTAACTAAACGTTATTTAAGAATCCAAATATCAAAATGAAATGTACTCTTTCTCAGCTTCCGCATCACTGTTCAGTTGAACAGAATTAAAGAGTGTTCTTCGGTCGCATTCAAGTTCCGTTTTATTTGTACGTCAAAGGGTTAAATAGTTCAGATTTGAGTACACGCATGTTCGCATGCTTTCGCTTGATGCAAAATTCGAATGCTGGAGTCTGAATCCTTTTTCGAAGCTTGGCTGCACTGCGCGCTTCCTTACGATCGTCGGCTCCGCGTTTTCGTCCTTTTTCAATTTAGTATCACAACCTTGCGCTCGTATAAAGAGGGTTTATCCCACGGAACCGGAATGGCCGGTGAAAATTATTAATTCCGGCAAACGGCCGACGATTAAGGCCTGAATTTATCCGCTCGCCCACGCGACCAAGATCCACGGACGATCATCGGTAATCCGCGATTTATCGATCATGCGAGCGGCCGACTTGTTCTTCCACGCTCGCCTTCCTTCCTTTTTTTTTATCCCCCCCCCCCCCTGACGCGAATATTCCGCGCATGTAATTGTTACTCTTCATTCATCATTTTATAAAGTAATAACTGCTTTCCACTTTTTTAATATTACAATTTGATATTTAAAATATTATAATTAACAAATTAATTTCATTTATTTTTTTCTGTGCATTTTATACGTTCTCTCCTATCAAATAGTGTTATTTTGCGAAAGCATAAATTATTAGTTCAACTGGCAGATTAATTAAATACCTACTATTTATCCTAATCCACAATTCTGCTACTCTTCATACAGCTTACATATTTACTCAGTTTAATTCTACTACTCCTTATACAGAACATATATACGTTCAATAATAAATAATTTCAAAATCAATGCTTAATTATATACATTTAATATAATTAACCTTAATGCCAGTAATCCTTAAATGTTCTATGAAAATCGTCCGATATTCTCCTGTAATCAATTAGACACCACCTTTTCCGCGAACCGCACCTCCCGTGTTGTAATTTCGAACTTTATTCAGCGCGTTAGCAGCCTCCCACCTCCTCCTCGTCCGATTCGCATATCAGAGGCGAAATCCGACGTTTACCTGAGAACTCCTCGCGCTCGTAGGTACCCTCTCGTGTTCTGCCCTTTATTCGAGAGCCGGTGGCACGCGTGTAAGACAAGCGCGTGGGTGGTTGGGATAAATTATCGTCTTAAGCCGAGCGCTTCTGTCCATTTCTGTCCGCCTTGCCTTTCTCATTCGTCGGGCATGAAACTCAAGCGCGAACTGGCCGAATGCAAACGGATCGTCGGATAAGAGGGACAGGAGACGGGGGAGGGTGGCAAAGGGGTAGGAAAGGAGGGTCGCTTCCTCAAGATAGTAGTTGGCGAGGCCTGTGTCAAGGAACCCTCTCGAGACGCTCGATGTCAAAGATATTTTCGTTGGAGGAGTAAAATAGGCTATTTGCGTGAATCGATTTGCGTGAATGGTTAAGATTTGGAGAAAATAAGTGGATTGCTTTAAAAGTGGAGGGGGAAAGTTACTTCGTTAATAGTATTTGATTCACGTGTCATACACTATTTTTTGTCCATATTAATTTTGATTATTTTACGATTTTTAATGTAATACAATTAATTCTGAATATCGCAAGTTGAGAGTTTATAAAGCACCCTGATTATTTTACGATTTTTAATGTAATAAAGTTAATTCTGAATATCGCAAATTGAGAGTTTATAAAGCACTCTGATTATTTTACGATTTTTAATGTAATAGAGTTAATTCTGAATATCGCAAGTTGAGAGTTTACAAAGCACTCTGATGAGAAAATAAGGAGATTCGACATTTGTAATCGCCGAATTGATTAATTTAAAAATGTAGCTCATCCCACTTTCAAAATGACAATCGCCTTCGGCGAAAAAATCCGATTCTGTTCTTTGAGAAATCAATGTGTGCCGAGGGAGACTTTCGACAGCTCGAGGCGCAAATTACGTACGAATTCGCGCGCTTGTCCGTAGTAAGTGTCGGACTAAGTACGCCGCAGTCGGTGTGTTAATACTCGATCAATTTCTGAGGCGCAGGTGAATAAACGAAGGAGGCCGCTCGTCAAAATTTATCTGCGTTGCCTGCAGTTTCGTCATTTCGCATAATGCATCCGATTGTCGGCGAGGTAAGATATAGGGAGCGAGGAGAGTTTCTCATTCGAGTTGTACCACAATGGCGTCGTGCGCGAAATTAATTACATCACACGGCAATCAATATGTTAATGCGACATTAATTCGCGAGGCACAGGTGAACGAACCTGAGCGACAAATTCGTTCTTATCGTTCGGAGTTTCACCTTTCCGCCTGATGCATTTCTTGTCGGTTAAGTAAAAGATCCGTGGATATAAAGTTCGAACACATACACTGAAGCTTCCTGTAATCGGCAAAAAAGTATTTCAACATTCTCGCTTCAAATGTGCTGTATTAAAAGAAAGTAACATTATAGGTAAATTAGATTTATTGCTTTAATCTTTGGGCTCAGAATAGTATGGACATTCTTAATTACAATTATATTAATTCAGTGCTTAGAACAGTTATCTTTGGCGCTAATTCTATGTTTGAATCAACCAGTTAACACTCTCTTAATAATTGTTATGCCTCTGAGATTTTATTCTCTTATTCATGGGTCATTTTACTTTTAACAGTGACAGTAACAATATTTATCACCATTAATAGCTAATATATTATATTTCTACATTTAGAGTACCATTAACATTTTACCAAGTCTGACACAACGTACGCATTTAGACTTGATTAACGTTAATTCCTAATTCCAGTAAACGTCAGGCCCAATCGAACGTCCCTACAAGATTGACGTCCAACTTTGTTTCCGTCGAATCCCCCCCCCCCCCCCCCCCACCTCCCTTCAGCTCACCACCCTTTTTTTCTACTTTACACTCCTCTTTATTTCGCCCCGGTCGATTGAGCCCGGTCGGATTTTAATTACGGCTCTTCGGGCATCTGTCGATTTTGATTGACTCGCCTTATCTCTTACAAAACGTGCGCGCCTGCAGGATTACAGGAACAGATGTTCGATGAATCGAACTCCGTACGCCGTGTTCCCCCTACGGTTTTGCGTTTGTTTTGACGTTCCGGGCCAGCGCCATTGTCCCCATTGTTTCCCGCCTCGGTAGCGGATTACGTAATTTTGAATTTCTGCGCCGTTTCGCGTCGGCTGGGAGAGAGAAGGATGCCGAAAGGGTTCCGTGGGACTACATCGGGGAAAGAAAGATTTTTGATGGACTGAGAAGAAATTAGATGAAGAGCATTCGACTTAAGCGATTAGGTTCGTTCGATACATTTTTGACGTTGGTGTTCTTCAGGAATTCAGTTTGTGTCTGACCGCGTCTCAGACTGAAACACTTGTGCAGCCGTTACGCCATTGTAATTGTCGGGGTAACTAATGCGGATCTACCATTTTTGAAATGGCGTTATTAAAGTAATGGCTTTATCGGGGAGAGTGTTGTTTTATCGCGCGACGTATGAAATATATCGGACGTGTGGTCGCGAACATCTGTTTTATGTTAATTCATCCTCTTCGTGGCTGTGGTCAAAATATTTTTTAACTTTGTTTTTGTGTTTTCTAACATTAGCGAGAAAAATGAGCAATGTTGAGTTAGGCGAATAAATTTAAAGAATACAAACATAAAGTTATTTGCCAGCTTTAATTTTAAAGGAAGAAAAATAATTGTTTCAACCGACCTTCCTATTTTCTAAAAATAGAATATGTAGCTTTTTATTCGAATCTATCTACCGATTATGTTAATTACAATTCTAAATTATGTCGACTTGCGCTACTTTAAAAGGAAACAGCTCTACTGGAAGTGCTACATACGATTTTTAAAATCACAAAAAATTAACTCCGCAAATAAACCCTGATAGCAACAAACTTAAATAATCACCAAACACTACCCGTATGCAAAATGAATCGAACGAATCGAAAAGTTCTATTTCCTTATCCCCAGACGCATTTCGAAAGTATTTCTCGCCGGAGGCACAGATCGGTTTCAAAGACAGCGTTAGGGTTGACTCTCCGCGAATAAATCCTGGGGAATAATTCCCCAGGGCGCGGAAGGTCGTATAATGTCTCTCGGGCGAGCGTGACAGAGAGAGTGAGTGAGAGAAAGAGAGCGAGTGACAGAGAGAGAGAGAGAGAGAGAGAGAGAGAGAGGGTCGAGCCGGACGATTCATTAGGTTCGCGCACGCGAGCGCATAAACATGTCGGGCGGCTCGTTATTTATCGAATTGTCTTTGCTCCCGGGCCCGTGTTTCCCGCCTCGCCCCGAAACCTCGAAGTTCGCGTTATGCGAGAAACGGCCCCGCCGAGAAAAACTTCTCCCCGGCCAATGTCGGCAACGAGGAGCAGGTTCGTTCACCTGGCGAGCGCGGCGCCAATTGATGGCCCATTAACATATCGATCGCGACGGCGGCCGTAATTAATTTCGACCGAGGTGCCCATTGTACCTTCCCTTCCTTTCGCACTTCGCGGCGAACTTCGGCCGAACTGTCGAATGACGAAAGACGGCCGCCAAAGTTTTGACCGGCTAGATCGGCCCGATTGAAGGAATTGGTCGGATCGACGTACTCTTGCGAGCGCGAATCTTTTGCGAGCGTCGAACGTGCGATGAAGTTGGATAAACATTGTGTTAGTCGAGACTAGAAGTAATGAGGTACTTATCAGAATTACTGAGCTGACGAGACAGTTTGTTTTTAGCAATATGTATGTAAAGTCAGGTTGCAACTACCGGTTATTGACCGTCTGGGTAGATTTTCGGCGAATTCGGTCAGTGTTATACTTGTAACTACTACATATTGAATGATTCTTAACTGAATAGTTAAAAATTCAGTTATAAGTATAACACTGACCGAATTCGCCAAAAACACAATATTATACAGAAATATGTATGTATGTTTATTATACGGTTTCCGTACAACTTTCAATCCTTTCTATATTTTCAGAAATATTTCTCAGCACTCAGAGAATTATTAATTGTTTTCCATTTGGTAAATTCAACCGCACTCGCTCGCATCATTCCGACAAGTCAGCTGAAAATATAAATAAAAATTCCCGGTAGTTCTATTACGAAAAACAAGCCAATAAAATGCAACGAAATACCGATTAAAGACAAGCAATAAATTTTTCTCAAATTAGCGACATTCGAAAACTGATTTAAATCGCTACATAAATCCTCATTCAAAATCATACATCCGCAAGCAGGCATTCTTAATGCCTCTCAGGACAAATGCCATCCTCCAGCTTAATAATCCTTGACAAGCATCTAACGGTCCGGACGTTCCTCAACATATTTTCCGGCCGCGTCCCGACATTTTCCTTCGCAATAACTCAGACGTCGAGGAAGTGGAAAAATGGCGCGCATTACGAATGTTGCGTCCGCGGAGACGATCCTGTGGCTGATGCCCCCTGCCGAATTCCAGGACCCCGCACGAATCCTGGCCGAGCTTCATTCTCTCGCAATTACACGCTCTTGAGAATCTGACAATGGGCAGTGATTATCATGGCAGTGCTCTCCGTTTTCGAGATTAATACCGAGACCGTCCTTCTCTGCGGGGCCGCAATCTCGGCGACGATCGATACCGAGCCGCGTGATCGATCGACGCCAAGATGCGAGATCGCGAGGGAATGCGCGAGAAAACGAGCCGCCATTGTTGGCTCGCGCCTGGATCATTGTCGGCCCGCGTGACGGATGATTGGCGTTGAGATTTTCGAGATTTATGATCGACGGGGATCGACGGCGATCGACGGCGATCGACGGGGATCGACGGAGGTCGAGGAAACGGCAGGATCGAGGCAGGATCGTGATCGACGTACGCGCTTGACGTGAGAAAAAATTTGCGTCCGTCGTTAATTTAAGGTCTCGCAAAGGAAAACTGGAGAATGGGAGCGATTTTCAATTGTTGATAGGAGACCTTAGAAAGTCGATCGCGATAGAGATTTATGTGATCCCGTTTTCGGAAATTTGGCGTGGGTAACGTTGTTAATAAAAGTTATACCTATTTGCGAGTGTGATTCCACGTTAAGTTAAAGAAAACCATCCAATATGCTTCTCTTTAACGTAATTCGACTGGAGTTAGACACATTTTCCACTATACCATAAAACAGACAACGACAACAAAGTAACAGAAATTAACGGAATAAAACGAAACCGTACATTCAGCAAAGCAAAAATAAAAATTCTGAAAATTCTACACTCCGTAATATAATACTTCTACATAATCAAAACTTTACGGTAAATACGATTAATTCGGTGATTATGTAAAATTTCCTTTAACTAGAAAACGTTCAATTAAAATCTTTCTTATCGCCCATCTCTTCGAAAAATCGAACAAAAGTGCTAAGGAAATACTAATGATAAATATAACAAATATACGTAACTACCTTGTTAATCACACCGTAACATCAAAAATTACAATTGTACTATTTAATCTTTTTTGCTCGTCAGGTCTACAGAATCATGAGCAGGTTGTCTGAAGGAAATGTATGTTTCTGATTGCAGGCATGGCCGGTAGCATGGGCCAGGCGGGCATGGGGTCCTATTACGGCCCGGCAGCGGCTTACGGCTCGCTATCGGCAGCGAGTATGGCAGCGGCGGCGGCGGCGGCGGCCCAACAATCGGCAGCCGCGATGTCCGCCGGACTCGGAGCACCTGCCCAGGTCAGTTGACACACGAGGCGCACCCTGTACCTTGGCCCTAAACATCGGCACGAACACGGGGCCTTATCCGCCGCGACGCCGAATTTAAGACGCGGCACCGACCTTAATTAGCCTGTCGCGTCGCAAGCTGCAATTTTCCCTCTCGCTTCTCGGCCTGCAACCGGAAGTGCACGAGTATGTCGCGGGAAGGGCTGAAGTCCCAAACGGTTTTGCAAAAATTTGTTCTTCGAATTTTTGGGTTTTTGGGTAAATGAATGTTGATGGCGCTTAGCTGGAAAGATTTAAGTAATTGCTGTTTTTGTTGGGGTCGTTGAACTTTTTGGAGGTGGGAGGTTTTTGGTCTGGTGGAAAGATTTGAGAGCTGGTCGTGTTTGCGAGCGATGGAAGTGTTATTTTTTGGGGGATTGTTAATCGGTTTAAGTAAACATCGTCTGCGGATGATTTGAAGTTTCATTATCGAAGATAAAGTCTGGACTCGCACTTTGAATATGAGCTGTTTTTCTTGAATTAATTGTCAATATATTACTGTTTGCAAATATTTTATTTTCATCGAAAAGGTGGAAGGATGTTTACTTCAACGCAGAATTGCAATTGATATGAATATTACCGTGTTTCTTTGCAAATATAGCTGGTACGCGCTTGTGGTCGATAAAAAAGCATGAAAAAAAAAGTGTGTAGGAACCGATTAGGCGTTTCGGATATCGTTCGACCCCGATTTGTCACGCCCCAAAAATACGAACGACTCTCCCATTATCGCGATAGCCACGAAAGAATGTCACCCTTCGTCCATTATTACCGGTCCACGCCCCTTGTTGCCGATCCCGATCGTTTTTTCGCCCATGAATCAGTCCGCACTTCCGGCCACTTCAGACTCCTTTCCCGACCCAGAACGAAAGTGGACCGATCGCGCGACAAATGACATCCAAATTGCTTACTCCAATTGGTCACGATATTCAACCCCTGACATTCTGCTCGTCGAAATAGAAATTTCACTAATTTTCTTAATATTCAGTATGTTGTTCTGCTTAGAGCTTGAATATTTTCAACGATCAACAAAAGTTCAAAGAATACAAATATTCAGTTTTCAGTTTTCTAAGTAAAGATTAGTGAATCTTACGCTACATTAACTCTCTTCATCTATCTCCTTAACACTTTAACGGCCGGCGCACAGCATGCGTGCGATGGGAGCGCCGACTGTTACTGACAGTTAAAGTTAAAAACGGGCAATAAAACATTAATTATCGAAAATCTTTGTCACTTAATCACACTTGTTTACGTTTATCAATCACCGCACAGAGAGTGTGCTGCCGGCAGCAAACACTCGGCACTCTCATCGCACACATGCTGTGCGCCGGCGGTTAAAGTATATATCAATGTAACTTCAAATACGCTTACGCTGCCAAACGTCCTCCACCTTACCTTAAAGCTTGATTCGATCTAATTTACCCATAAACAGACCCTTGTTCACAATTTGAAGCTTGCCTACAACCCCGTACCCTCCCCCTTCTCTCCCTTTCTCTCTCAACAATCGAGACAAAACGATTCTCACGAAAGTCAACTTTCGGCCGGCCTCTTTTCCTCGTCGGCCAATTTTCAATTTGGCAAGGCCAAAACAGACGGAGGGAAGACGGCGGAAGATAGCGGAATTCTTCTCCACCGGCGCTGGCCAATAATAGAAGTCCGTTTCCAGACGCGGCACTCGGCCATTCAGCCGGTGAATGCAGAAATAACTAGCTATCTGTTTGTCTCCCGTGGCCAGCTGCGGAAATTCATACGCGGACGAGGCTTTCTGTTTGCCACGCGGCGGACGCCTTTGTCGAGACGGCGAATGAAATGTGCGGACGGCAGGACGGCACACGGGTAGGGGGTAGGGGAGGGGGGGGGGGGGGACCCACCTAGCTTGCGAACCGTTCCTAGATCCTGGCTGGATAGAGTGTCGAAGGTGCTGCGAAAATTGTCACGGGACCAACGGGGCTAGTTCACTTTGACGCGCCTAGACTAGACGCTTGCCTGCTCTCTTACCGTCATTTTGTATTTCATATTTAACTGAATGTTTAGGGTAACATGCATAACAGGGCCGGGAAAATATTTTTTCCCACAAATTTTTCACAAATTTCTCACCTTTTCTTCACCGTATCTCCGAGACTAATTGAACATAGGAGGCTCGGGTTACGACTTTTTTAAAGTGTTTTGGTTGATTTATCGTATTATAACGAAATTATTGTGGCAAACACTGTGATGTGACAGAGAGGTGGTGAAATTTCGTTTTTCATCATTTTTTCCGCACATTTTTGGCTGTAACTTCGAAAATATTGCACTTAGAAGGCTCCGGGTGCGATTTTTGCGATCCTCGTTTCATTCTCTTTCAGTATGCACATCCACAAGTCGATCGGAAGACTTTTCATTTTTACCCATTTCTCGACCTCTATTTTTTCGATGGTTGTTTTGGCTGTATCTCCGCAACTATTAGGAATTCAAAACTTTGCTTGCGACCAACTTTCAGGGCGAGTAAAAATCTGTGGGATAGGATAGTTGTAAAACCATTTCAAGACCAAACTTTTTTTGCGTTTTTTCGCGATTCTGAAGGTTCTATCACCTTTCAATAGGGCCATATAGTCCCAAAGTACCCTCCATTGGTCACTCAATGCCATAGTATAAGGATACGGCCATCAGATATGGTCTAAGACAGGCCTAAAACGGACGCTAAAGCGCGCCAAAAGGCCAATAAGTGCCATAAATATACACACAATCACGTGGCAATCATTACCCGAAACTAAACTAACGATATAAGTGACATAGCAAAGTAATAAAGCAGTCAGGAATACTTCCATTTAACGTTAGAATCCATTTCCGGCGCTTTCCGATGGTTAATCCAGTATACAACGCAAAAAGATGCACTATAGTAACATTCTGAGGATAGTATCACGATCCAGTAGGTGTAAATACTAACAAAGTACCTTCCATTGGCCGCCCCATGTCATATTACAAGCTTAAGCCAGTCGAACATGTGTCAAATGTGGGCTAAACTGCTCCTTCACCTCCCAAAATCTCAAAAATAACGCCAGTAATCCACAATAATGAGCTGTAGTAACGTAAAGCGATGTAAAATACTGTAACATAATGCAAAATCAAAGTGCAAGTCACAGCGATTAGCTCCATTCAAGAAAATGTTACGTTTGAAATGTTTCGAAAACCAACCTCAGAACACCTTTCTTCGAGTTCCAAAGAATATCAAAAATCCACCGATGACAACAGTGCTGTCGGCAACTGAACTTTGACCCCGATCACCAGCACTCGCGATCCGAGCCGAATCCGACTCGAGCGCGAAGATTCAAGCGTGCAAAGGACACCCTCCGCTCCACCCATAAATCCACACTTCCGTCCCGCCGATAGCAAAATCGAAGAACGGACTACGGGCCGCGGTCGAATCGCTAAATTCACGCTAAAATTCACGCTAAATTCCGTCGCGAAAGGACACGAGCGCAGCGACAGGAGCAAAAGGAGACATTCGATTCGCGGTTCGGAGGATTTTGGGTACTGGGCGAGGTGTAATCAATTGGAGAGAGAGGATGGCACCGAAAGAGAGAATGAAAGAGGGTGGGCAGGGAGGATGGGGGGGGGGGGGGTCGAGAAATAAGATAAAAGAAGGACGAAGGAGGGAAGGCGAGAGAAAGGAGAGAGAAAAGAGAAGACGCTAAGACTGGATGTAAATCATTCGGACAAAGCCGCTTAACGATCCGACAAAGGATCCGGCCCCGTCCACGAATTATAGAATCGGGAATCCGATTCCCTCGCGTCTCGTCCTTTTTCACATCATCTCCCGTTTCTTCGTCCGCCACCCACCCCCCGCCCATCTTTCCTCGTCTTCGCGCCGCTCGCCTTTTCCCGGCGACAGGAATTAAGATTGCGAGTCGTTTGTGCGTGCTCGACGAATTTAATTGCGGTCTAAAAACGGTAGAGTAGGATGAGGATGTTTGGTTAAGTAAAGGACAGTTTTTCAATTGCGATCTGGAAAGCCGATTTCGGTAACTGCTGTAAAGAATAGTCTCTGGTCAGAAACAATCCGAGAAATGGACCGTTTATTTTGATGGTATAAGTCCATATTGAAAAAGAATGAGAATAATGAGAATCGTATAGTTTATGATTAACGTGGTGTAAACGGTTTATTTACGTGATATTTATATATTTTCTTAGCTGTACTTACGATCAAATTGAACTTAAATTATTTTAAATTATTTTCAAATTAACTTTTCAAAATGAACGGTCCAAACGATAGTTAAGTACGAAATTTATGAATTAAATTCGTGACTACCCAAACCGGGAACAAACCAAAACACTCAAATTTTGATCTGTTCAGATGCATCTGATGTGCATCTGAACAGTGCACAAATCGATTACCTCCACCAGCCACAAAAAAAGTTGTAACATTACTGACCTTTATTTTTTGACTATTTTTTCTCATTAATTTTATATACCGATAAATGAAAGCTATATCTGTATTTATACACTCTGCAATATATATTTGAATTTATATTATAAAGGAGATTTTTTTAAATAATATACATTATTTCATCGCATTTCCCAACTTTTTGTTTTATGGAGTTAATCGATTTGTTCACTGAACGGCTGTTTTGGCCCCAGAGTCGCGCATGACCCAAAAGCGAGAGAGAAATGCCCAAAAATCCCGTTTCCGAGAATCTCCCGCGAAACTGACGTCTCTCCGTTGCAGGTGGTGAGTTCGATGGACGCCATGAAGTACTCGATGGAGGCGGACAAGTATCGCGCCGCCTACATGCCGCCCAGCACGCTGGCGATGAGCATGTACTCGGACCCGAAGTACCTGGACTCCAGTCCCAAGTCCTACCTGGACAGGAGCTACCTGGACTCGGCCAAGGCCTACTTCGAGCAGTCCAAGCTCTACATGGACCAGAAGCCCAGCATTCCGGACTACAATCGGCCGAGCTACGAGCCGAACAAGCTCTACGAGGAATCGAGTCCCGGAAGCGGCGCGGGGCCGACAAGGTCACCGGCGGCCGAGAGTCCGGACATGAGCAAGCAGCACGAGAGAACGGAACAGGCCTCGTCGAGTGCCAGCTCGACGTCCACCTCCTCGGCAGCGAGTCCCGGTGCCACGCTTCCGGCCTACTATCCTGGCCCGGTGCAGGCCAGCGGACTGCTGGGCCCGCAGATGGGCCAGTACGGCGGCTACCAGACGGCCCCGGCGCCCGGAAACGAATCCTTCAGACGACCCCTGACCGTCATCTTCTGACCCGACAGAGCCTAGCTCTGATCGATCTTTGAACAGTGAGGCTGCTGGCTGTGGACGTTGTTATGGCTGAGGGCAGGGTTCAAGTTAAAGTTCAGGATCGAGGATGTCCACTGGAAGTGTCCTCGCCGATGGCCAGCCGGGATGAGACTGATGATGTCTGACGTGGGATCGATGTTGCCGGATGATGGGGTGCGTCAAATGTTATCGGAAATCGTCCAAAGTCGTCCAGGAACGGCTGGACAGCCGACGAATTCGGCCGGCGGAGGGTCAAGGTCGTGGGAGGGGTCGAGGTTTGAGTTCGCTCCGGTGACCTTGACGGAGCGAGCGTCCAGCTGTCCCGAATCTTCGTCAACGAGAAGGAAGCCGTCGATCAGGTCGATAATCGAACGGCGTCATTGTGTACATAGTTGCGAGTGTAAATAGTGTAGCGCGGATCGAGGGATCTATGGATCGTCCGCGGACGATCGAGAGTGCGGGAGTGTCGAGTCGCGGAATGATCGCTGACGCTGAACGAAAAGAGTCGATGAGGGAAGAAAATAATTCGCCGACGAGGAAAGCAACTTTCAGTTCTCTTATATATCATATTTTTTTACGTTATTATATTTTAACCATTTTTTGCCTGCCTGTCATCGAACGTTTATTTCTTACAAAAGCAGCAGAAGTTAACTTAGTATTATTTATTTATTTTATTCCCGTAGCAGTCTCGTTTATCAGTGTTCAGATACTTCTTACACGCGTAGAATTTAATTTATCCCATTAGCAAAGACAATGATCTGATTGTTCAATTTTGAGTAACTTTCCTCGCTGGTCGATAAAAATTATAAAGTTTTCGCAACCTCCCAGACTTCTCTCCCGTCGCTGTTCATTCCGGCCTCGCCTGTAAATAGATTTTAATCGGGTTTAACGTAGGCAAGCACCGCGAATTAATTAAGGAAACCAGAATTCATCATTATTCGTCACGCAAGACTACCCCCCCCCCTCCCCTCCTCCTCTGCGAAACGCGAGAAGATAAACGATAATGGCCCGCTCGGCCATTATTCAATTATCGCCGTCCCTTCGTACTCCAACGCGAATCCCTACTTCGTCCCTTCGAACGTATCAAATATTTATTTGACAATTCTTCTTCTATCCCGCCGCGAGTCTGTTCATCCCTTTACGTCCCATCGATCCCAATCTCCACCCCGTCAATTATTTTAATCGCGTTGACTCAGTGGCCGCCCCGCTAATTTCGGCCCGTTCGATATCCTTCGATACATATCGAACCGCTAACTCAATGTATTTAAAGAGTCTCATTTACGTTCCTTCGAATCACCGACCGAAGGATGCAAATTTCTCGCGAACGTTCCAAGCCCTAAGTTCAGTTCGATATATATCTCGCAATCGATCGCGCGAGAATGTTGGAGCGCTTACATCGATCGCTGATCGTTCTTCCGGACATTCGTTGCAAGGATTGTTTTTTTGCCACTGTTTTGCGCAGGCCACGAGAACGACTCGGGCGAGTTTCTTTAGTTGTAATTCCTAACGATCGGGCCGCGTAAAAGAGAGAGAGAGAGAGAGAGAGAAAGGAAAGAAAATGAGGAACATGGACGACGTGCTAATGACACACAACAGAGACGTGTAATCTTTGTATTTGTATCGTTACGATAAACCCTCTTTAAACTGTACCGATTAACGCTCGTCTATTACAATTACCAGCGGCAGAAGTAATCTATAAATACTGTACTGTAAGTGAGAAGGCAAAAATAAACGTTAAGTATTATCCTTCGAAGTCGACTCTCTCATTTCGTTCCAGTTCATTGTCAACACCTATTGACATTCAGGAATGTTTCGCGCCGGGAAGAATCGACGGTGAGTATTTCTGAAACATGTCGCTTCAAAGCTGAAATTCACTTTACGAGATTTCAAACTGTTCTCTTTCACGAAAGTTCTCAGAGGAACGAACGATGAGTGTTCGTAAGGTATGCAAAGGTCAAAGAAATTAATGTTTCGCTTCGGGATGCCTTGCTTTGCAAAGAGCATAAAACTGAAAGGACAGAATTCTGCCGCGAATCAGGAAAAAATACAATGTCGCTGATTCTAAGATTGGCAAACAAGTTTCCCTACTATTCAAATTCCTTGATTCCAGTGACTCGTTTCTTTAACAAATCAACGAAAGGACCACCGAACGTCAAGCAAGTTCTCAAACAGTTCTTTATCGCAACCACCTTGCTCTCGACCAAAAAAACCGTGGTTTTACTTCTCTTCATAATGATCGTACAATCAAACAACTTTTTTCTAGTCCTCAATCAACAAGCTGATCATACAATTTCTTACCTGGATAATATGACCACACTGACGAATTCAAGTACACAAAAAGAAATTCACAAAATCTACGACATAAAAAAGTGTTGAAACAACTATTTTTCGTTTGCACACTTCACTTACTTTTTTATATTACTTTATTCTGATCCCTGATGGATTACAATCTTATTCTACTTAACTACTTTCTTATGTATATCTCGCAGCAAAATTCGATGGTAAAAAATTCCTGAATATTCGTTCGAGTCCCTGAAAATCGGTCTGGCCAGCGCTTTCGAAGATGGAAGCGGAGAGCGGTTTCGTAGAATCGGCGGAAACAACTGAGAAAACAGGCTACCGGAATCCTGTGGTACAACTTGTCTTAATAATGATTGTACAATCAAACAATTTTTTTCTATTCCTCAATTAACAAGCTGATCATACATTTTCTTACCTCGATAATATGACCACACTGACGAATTCAAGTGGAGAAAAAAATTTCACAAAGTCCACTACATAAACACACTTCACTTACTTTGTTATATTGCTTTATTCTGATCCCTGAGATTACAGTCTTATTCTACTCAACTACTTTCATATATACATCTCGCAGCAGATGGTAAAAAATTATTATTCTGATCCCTGAGATTACAGTCTTATTCTACCTAACTACTTTCTTATATACATCTCGCAGCAAATGGTAAAAAATTATTATCCTGATCCCTGAGATTACAGTCTTATTCTACCTAACTACTTTCTTATATACATCTCGCAGTAAATGGTAAAAAATTATTTTTCTGATCCCTGAGATTACAGTCTTATTCTTCGTAACTACTTTCTTATATACATCTCGCAGCAAATGGTAAAAAATGATTATTCCTGAATATCCGTTCGAGTCCCTGAAAATCGGTCTGGCCAGCGCTTTCGAAGATGGAAGCGGAGAGCGGTTTCGTAGAATCGGCGGAAACAACTGAGAAAACAGGCTACCGGAATCCTGTGGTACAACTTGTCTTAATAATGATCGTACAATCAAACAATTTTTTTCTATTCCTCAATTAACAAGCTGATCATACATTTTCTTACCTGGATAATATGACCACACTGACGAATTCAAGTGGAGAAAAAAATTTCACAAAGTCCACAACATAAACACACTTCACTTACTTTGTTATATTGCTTTATTCTGATCCCTGAGATTACAGTCTTATTCTACTCAACTACTTTCTTACATACATCTCGCAGCAAATGGTAAAAAATTAGTATTTTGATCCCTGAGATTACAGTCTTATTCTACCTAACTACTTTCTTATATACATTTCGCAGCAAATGGTAAAAAATGATTATTCCTGAATATTCGTTCGAGTCCCTGAAAATCGGTCTGGACAGCGCTTTCGAATATGGAAGCGGAGAGCGGTTTCGTAGAATCGGCGGAAACAACGGAGAAAACAGGCTACCGGAATCCATTGAGCGCGGAAGACAAGGTTGCGTCGTCAGCGTCCGTCGGGGAACGGCGTCCCGACGACAAAAGGCATTCGAAATCCGAACGCAACGGTATTAGGACTCCTCCCGGCAGAAAAAGAGGCGAAGGAAAAGGTGGAGAAGGTTGGCCGCGCTCGATCGTGACAAAAGGCGGCAGCTGCGATCGCCATTTAGAAACCGGAGACCCCATTCATGCCCAGTTTCGTTTCTCATTCATTCCGCGGCGTCGTTCCGTCAGTTTGCTTTGGACGTTTCACACCTCCGTTGACACTTTCCTCGGGCGCGTCGAATTGTTCGGACCTCTTCTGGTTTTTCGGCCTTCGGGGCCCAGTGAGTTTTTCATCCGCGGAAACCTTCCACGACCCGAGGAGCGGCACATTTTTCTGCTTCTCGGACTTCGGGCGAACAATGATCGGTCGATCCTGTTGTTGCTTCAAACTGTTGACGCTTTGTTGTCGAGACTATATTTCGGAGGATAATTCTTGAAATGATGGGTGGTTGTGACGTAAGTCTGATGGAACGTTCGGAAATTTAGTGTAAGGTGATGACCATTAATTTTCAATGAATAAACAGAGGTACTCGATGAATCAGATAAATTTTGGAAATATTGTGGCTTTGATTGATCTTCAGTGGTATTGTCAATTTTGATTGATTGCTTAGGTCGATTGTTGCAATTATTGAGGCGAGTACAGTTTCACGGATGAGATCAAACTGTATTTAGGATTGCTCAAATTTGAATGTGAAGAGAGTGTCACATGCTCTCGTCATAGTTCGTTATAACTCTACCGTTAGAATTTTTTTTCATTTTTACCCGTCAACTTAAGAGTCAGCAAATTACAAGTTTCACTCTGTGACGTCCCACTCTTGACCTTAGATGATCGTATTGTAAAACATATTGCCCTCCAAAATATCTCTGCAACACATTTTACCAACTCGACTCTACGCAAATTACACATAAACGTATCCAAATATATGCAAAAATAATCACTCCCGATTATTCGGATAATTACGCGTTAACGTCGCGAGCGTAATTCCGATTTAAGAGTTTAAAAAATCCGCAATCAGGCGCGCTGATCAAGAAGTAATTATGGCCGGCCGAAGAAGCGAAATCATTGAGGCGAATGATTTTGGGGAGAAATTGCGGATGAAAATTCGAATAATAAATCCTCTTTTGCCGAGGAAAATTCGGCTCGTGCCATCCCTCGGAGGCCTCAAAAACTGCCTGCGACGAACAAAACGGCATAATCGCGTGCCACTAACAGGACATTCTCGATTGGCGAGCGGGTGATTTGCTCGCCGGTTTAATGACCGGCATAAATAACCGACCAGTCATCGGGCTCTGACTGACGGACGCACGTTTTGCGTAATAGCGTAACATAATAATGCGTTGTTCGACCGTTGTTCGAGTCATTACGCGTGTCTGATTATCGGAGAGGAGCGATCAAGATGAGTTCAAGAGCCGGAATGATCGTACGAAGGTCTGATCTACATGAGGTCTCAAATTTGTTCGACTTAGATCGGCCACTGCCCCAAACTATAAAATGTAAGTTAAAATTGGATGAAACGTTGATAAGTTACAGTGTCTAGGTATGTAATGTTGCTCAGGTAACAATTTTTATGGACTTTACGGTCGGAAATATACTGTGATTCGTATCATAATTACAATACGCCACGTTTTGCGTTATAACGTAACATAATAATGCGTTGTTCGACCGTTGTCCGGGTCATTACGTGTGTCTGATTATCGGAGAGGAGCGATCAAGATGAGTTCAAGAGCTGGAATGATCGTGCGTAGGTCTGATCTACATAAGATCTCAAAGTTCGACTTAGATTGGCCACTGCTCGACAGTATAAGATTTGAGTGAAAATTCAATGAAAAGTGATAAGTTACAATATGCAGATATGCACTATTGCTCAGATATCAATTCTTAAAGATTATACGGTCGAAGATATACTATGACCGTTTATTTTGAAAGAGGTGCAAGTCCACTTAAACAAAAAATAAATATCACACAAATAAACCGTTTACACCGCGCCAATCATAAATTATATGATATATCTCTTTCTTAAATACTGACTTATACCACTTTCAGAATAAACGGTCTACATATATAAAACATGTTATGGAATTCGCTATAATCGCAGACCACAGCAAATTACCAAGCAAACTTATCTATTCCCCACAGGCAATCCAGAAGAACATTTAATACAGCACAAAATCCAAAGATAACATCGCACACCTGCCAACATAAGACTCCGCAAATACAGAGAACTCGTCTCTTGAGACAACTACTTTGCACAATGCGATCAATCTCACTCGAGAAGACGCAACCCCAAACAACTCCTTCCCCACCGCCTTGACACTTGCCACCTTTCCAGCCGCAAAAAGATCGCTGCCAAAGCAGGCGACCTGTGCCCGACGAGGCTCCCTTCTTGCCGCTCGCCATCTTTCCAGCTCCGCGTCCCCTCCCACTCCAGCGTCTTGGGCCGCGCGCTCCGACAGGCGTAATGGCCCTTCAAAGATCAGAAACAATGGCCGCGCCCCCTTCGAGAGGATAATGACGGTGAAAATTGTCAGTTTGTCGTGGCCGTAAGCTGTCGAGAGGCGTGCATAAGTCGGTAATCACCGTTCTCACGCGTCCGGCTCTCCTTATTATCGCCGCTACCGTGCGCTACCTTCATCTTTTTCCCCGCTTTTCATCTTCCTCTTTTTTTTTGCCTTTTTTTTCTCTGCCCTCCCGCCCGCCAGTCCGCCCCTCGAGGAACAAACGGGACGAGGAACGGGTTTTGACGATTAAGTTTCCGCCGTCGTTTGATCCGTCGAGCTGACTCGAGTGGACTCCGAGGCTGTGGAATTAAATTATTACGTGGCCCACAATGAGCCACGAGCTGTAATCGGGGTACTCGCGCGATGGGATTATTGTAGGTCGATGTCTAATTATGGCCAGGGGTAATTGGGCAATTGCGGGAGTCGAGGGAAGGACATTTGCGGGAGGCGATCGTTTCTCTGGATTGTTTCGATTGGGTGAAGGAAGGTGGAACGAAGGTCTGAGGGTATGTAGACAGATCTTTGCAGAGTGGTTTGTACGGTATTCGGATGAAGTTATTATTTTTCGAAGATATATCGACATGGTAGTCCAGTGAGTGAAAGGAATTATGCAGTAAAATTGTAGTCAATTCTCTATTATAATAAAGAGGAAAATAATTTTTTTTCAGAATGTAAGTATAAGTATTTCGAAGTACGTGTAAATATCCAGTCTGTTATAAATTAGGTTTAAATTTCTCTTGTTGGTTAATGTAAATTAAGCATGTGGAAATATTTGTTCAGAAACACGGTAGTTGAATGTATAATTGTTAAGGAGGTCAGTGGTCGGTTCGGTATTTTTTTGGGAAGTCGGGAGCGCGAGTGTGGAGAAAGAAGGACAGGGTGATTGAGACGGAGAACGGAAGGAGTTTGCAGGACAGTCTGAGGCCCTTGACTACCTTCTCATTAAATCCATTATGTCGGGCTGAAGAGCGATGAACTGCTCGCCTCGTCATCCAGAGAATCTCAAACGTTAGACAGATCGTTTAGGTGGAATCTAAATCATCTCCGCATGCCTCCACATATTGTAGAACGTACACGCGTGTACGCAATATATAACAATCGTCCAGATATAATAATCTTTCAGGAGCTTAACAAATACAAATTCAATATCAAAATAACAAATTATCGTTATCGTTATAAACGTCTGGAAATCAAATAAATCTTGCAAAAAAAAAAATTTTAAATCGGATTGTATATACCTCTCTCAAAAACGATATTGTAATAAAAAATTAAATACTTTAAAATACCTAGAAAATAGATCTTCGTTTACACCCTACAAATGCCTCATAAATCGAAAGAAAATAAAGCTGAACATGATCGATATCCGACCGGCGTTAAAATGCTTAATACTCGAAGCAAACAGAGTCGCATGCTACACACCCTGTATATGAAACGGGACACGCATATTTCTCACCGGCCGGCCGTGTCCTTTCCTGGGCATCCTCTGACGACTTCATTAGTACCTGCTGACTTCGGAATGCGGCGCTTTCGAAGGTGATAGGGAGCCGGCCACCGGCTAATTCCTCCGACCTAATTTCCCTCACGCCTTCCCGGGACCATTTTCGACGCCCCGAAATTCTCAGATGGGACCTCCGGGTTCCGGGCACGGAAACGATTATGTCCGACGACACGCGTGCCTCGGCCAATTAGCCGGCCGCTTATCCTTCATTAAGCGCTCGTTAAACTGAGAACTCGACTGCTTCGAGGAGGCCACCAATTACAGGCGGCTGACCTTCGGCGCGAAATTGATTTCGACCTACGGCCAAATGCAATTTCCTTTCAGCGAGCCTAACGACGTTTACGCCAGGCTCGGCGAAAATTGAGTCTCGACTCGATTTAATCTGAATCCGTAATCGCGTCCGGATCGAAGGTAGACGCGCAAGGTGGTTGGTACGTGTATTTGTATTCGATACTTCATGTTCTTCCAGAGAATTTATGTTGAAGTTTAGAAAATTTATTTGCTGCAACTTCCAAGGATTTAAGACTTTCTTCAAACTTAGAATCTCTGAACTCTAATCTTCAATTAATGTAAATATCAATTAATCGAAATGTTGGTTTTGTGATTCTACTCACTAATGTCTAATTGTTCCAAGTATGAAGCGCCGAGTTTTGTTTATTTGTGACCATCGATACAGGTACGATTTAGGGAATCAAATCTTACCGATCACATGCTCGAAAAATCATTAAAAACATGCCCCGTTCAAACGAACAAAGTCTCGAAAGCTCATAGAAACGATACACAGCGATACCAATTATCGCTGAAATACATCCCCATCGCCGAATTAACGGCAGAATGCCTCAACTGCCGCGTTTTGGCCAACTCTCCCCTAATGAGGAAAATGAAAATTAGCGACGGCGGACAGGGTTAAAAAAGCATCCTAACCGCACTAAAAAAAACCCCACTGCGCATCGCAGGACTCGGCAGTCACCTCGTTTCTCCAAATTGGAGTATTTGAGAGTTCCACTTCCTCCCACCGCGTCCCGAAGCACGATTTTCCTTTCCGCTCCTCACTTTCTTCGCACTTTCTCCCCTCCCCCTTCCCCTCCCCTACCCTCGCCACGACAGTACCCTTTACTCGGATCGGCCCTCGTCGGCTCAGCTCTTTAACTCCTTTCTCGGCCGACGTCCCTTTTTTTCCCTCTTTTTTGTTGGCCCTCTTTGAAGGAGAGGCTCGCGGCAGAGTGGCGAACGTCGCCGCGCATAATGAATTTAATGAGAAGATGGACCCGCAGCGGGAAATAAATAAGAAAGTGGATGCGTGTCAGAGGCCTCGACACGTATCGGCTCGTTGACAGCGAGCAGATTGAGGGGACGTGTAATTGCTGCCTGAAACATTTTTTTTACACCACCTCACCCGCGCCTGCTTCTTCTCTCTCTCTCTATCTCTCTCTCTCTTTCTCGCTCTCTCTCTTCCTCTCTTTCTCTCGCTCTCTCTCTTCCTCTCTCTCTCTCTCTCACTCACTCACTCACTCACTCACTCACTCACTCACTCACTCACTCACTCACTCAGATACACTTTCTCTCTCTCTCTCCCTCTCTCTCTCTCTCTCTCTCTCTTTCTCACTCACTCACTCACTCTTTTTCTCTCTTCACTATAGGTACCTCTTGCCATCCAACACTCTCTTACTCGTTCCCTCGCTATATCTTTCTCTCGCTGTCCGAAACACGCGCACACTCTCTCACTCGCACACTCCACACTTTCGAGCACGCTCCTTCTCTCGCACACTCCTCGCCACGCTGCTCCTACGCTATAATTACCGGGGAATGCGTTTTCCTTTTGCGCAAGGCGTCGTTTCGTTACAAGATAATTCCGGTGCCGGAGATTTTCACGCTGGCGCGCGGGCAAAAATTCTGAACTGGCGCATCGCGCCGCTTTACGCGCCGGCGTGGAATGCCGGTAAATGTTGTTTGTTTATTAGGTTCCTGCTCAGTTCCATTGGATTGTTTTAATACCGGACATCCTTTGTTGCGCCTGTTCGTTAATTGTAATATTTTGTATTTTGTATGTTATCAAGATACTTATTTATTTTCACTCTTTTCAACGAAAGAAAAACCTTAAGAATCTGAGAGATAAATATTTTATTCCACCGGATGTATTCTTAAATCGATTCAAATCGACCAGGCTCAGACACTTTCATTTCCATCATTCGCATTATTTACCTAACCCGACCGAAAAGTACGTAATCAACGTGTCTAACGACGAATCATGAAACGGACTAGATGTCAAAATAATGGGAGCGTGCCGATTGTTCAGATCATCTTCCGAATTTCATAGCTCTCGCGGGCGAATTTTTGACTGAATTTCGTTATCGAGCGGATGACGCAATTTGCAGGCTTGAAAGGCCATTGTTTTGTCGCTTGCCTGGCGAACACTTGCAAATTATCGTAAAACATTATTTGTCCAGCGCACGGAACAATAAAGCGCATTCATCTTCAATTCGTCCGAGGCGCTCGTAACGCTGAATAAACGATCGTTCAATTGAATTATTGCTATGCGATAACCCCCTTTTTTTTCCGCTGCCATTCTCGACAACGACAAAAGCCCACTCTTTTCGGCGGCGGTGCGCGCGCGCGTGTCGCGAATTTGCGGTAAGAATTATGCGATTTCCATCCGACGGCAAGCACAGCCATTATGACACCCCATTGTCGCTGCCAATTCACATTTAATTAGATTCGATTGTTAGCACAGTCTGCGCGACACGCATTGCAATTCCGTCCGATCGGATCGAAAATAGTGCGCGCAATCTTGAAAGTTGTGTAAGGATTACGCGATAGCTGAATACACACCGGTCTTCTACCAAAACAAACTTGGCCGCGAATTTATCGGAGACGTTCGGTATTTTTGACGTTCGCGCGCGAAACGGAATTGCGTTCTATCTTGATACGAGCAATTTCTGTCCGTATAGAAGAGGCTGAGAAATTTTATGGTTGATTTATCGATCGGGATGTTGTTCGGTGATAATTTGTGTTCGAGTCTGTAGACGGATACCTTCTGCTTTCGTTTAATGCGCGAGTAGGATCGCTTGTTTTTGAGAAAACATGTTTTTTAGACGATTACTTAACAGCTTGTCATCGCTACGATTTGGGAGTCGGTAGAGTTGAATTATGTCCACGTTGACAGTTGAAGCAAAGATGCTTCAATAATTTGGATATGTTTTTGAATAAATATTGCCAACTCTTAATCGAAATAAGATAAACCTAAATAGGTATCAATGTTATTCGAACCTAATACTACTTTTCCACGATAAATTAAAATGTATATCTATTTGTACTATACTGACAACAAATAGTTTTCAAAATGTTCTCTTTATCATCCCCAACCTCAAAAACCGTATGCCAACAACAAAAATATTCCAAGAAGCCAGAAAATAAAAGAAAATCCACAGCACTTTGAAAATATAAATCCCACCCCAAAAGTTCACACGCAAATTCTTTTCCTCTCTCAAGCACCTTTCGTTCGATTCCAATCTCGAAGAGCCGACAACCAAGCAACCCCAAAACCCAGAAAATGGTTCTCGAAAATTTTCCTCCCCTCCCCCAAGCTTTCTCGCCAAACCCGATGTAAAACTGAGCCAAAAATTCTGACGCAACCTCTTATCCCTCCACTCTCCGTCTCGAGCCACCCTTCGAAATCACCGGGGCTGCATTTCGGTTTTTCAGACGGACGCCGAGCAAAGATGGAAAGGTAAGTTCTCGGCAGTCGAGTGGCGGTTGCGGGAATCGGAGTTTCCGGGGAACAATGATCGACGATTGGCACGAGATTGGCACGAGACTGGCAAGGGGTTGCGATCGCGGCCACTCGAACGTCAAGCCAAGAGGAATATCGCGCATGATGCCGTTAATTACGGCGTTGCCTGACTCTCCTCTCTCTTCTCATTCCTCTCTTTTCTCTTCTCATTCCTCTCTTTCCCCTCCTTTTCACCTCCCTTCTCCACCCTCCCTACGACGATCGAGCTCGTCGCTGCTGGCATTCGAGCGAAGGACGTTCCAAGATTTTTGCCATTCAGGGTGCCTGAAGTGATGTGACAAGATTGGCGGGATGGAGGGCTGATCCATCAGACGACTTGCAGGGTCGAGCTAATGATGGCGATTGGTGAGGATTTAATGGAGCTGGGGGATGAAAATGTTCCGGGAGCGGCGAGGATAGGAACTGAACGAAGATGGCGAGATTGGTATGTTAGAATTATCTGTCGCTCAGTGTTGTGAGTAAAGAAGTTATCGATCGCGAAGGAATTAACTTAAGGAAGTAGGTATCAGTGCCCCAATCCTTAGATTAGAGGATTTTTTCCTAAGAATTTAATGGAATTAACAAAATGATTATAGTGAAGTTGCGTCGAAAGAACGTTATTTAAAATATTAGATTTTCATCCGATGTATATCATACCATAGCGGCCAGTCATATGACACATTACAGAAGAAAAAATAAAAATAGAAAATAATTGTGTCGTCCTGGATGCCGGCGGATTCTGCCCTAGAAGATATTGCCGATGTAATGATATTTTAATATAAGAATTGGAACCTGACTATTTGCACCGAAATGTATAAACGACACAAGAAAGATCTCTTATACGGATTTCCACCAAATTGAAAGTTACCAAGAATGGAGATAAAAACATGCCCGCTAGAATATTTACAAGTCGAGAAGTCAATCGTCAGTTAAACGGGAAGGTTTTCAACAATGACAAAAATTCTTTCGGACGACCGTCGCGTCCATTATGTTCCTCTGTTCCTTTCAGTCGCACCCGGACGTCTGTTTACGTAGCTGAGCGATTCGGTATAATAATCGTATAATAAACAGTGAGAGACGGCGTTGGATTAGCGACACGTGCGTGACAATTCGAATTGGACTTGGTCGCGGCCGAAGAAGCGGGATCGAGCCGTGAAAAGGAAAGGTAGGAAAGAAATGTCAATGGCCGAGTGCGGCCGTGAGTCAAACACCTGACGCCGGGATAAATCCGATTCTGCCGATCGGAGATCCTGCGACGGATTAATTGCAATCACGAAATCGAAATTACGACGCGTCGGCCGCCTGATGCGATCAGCCGTCGTGCGCGTGTAACTAACAATTTCGAATTACATCCAGATAGGACAATAACGTAATAAAGTGTAATTACGATAAGGTGGAGTGGGTTGAAACCGATCCAGAAATTGTAAAGTTTACTTTAACGTAAACTTTGATGTAAGTATTTCCTATCTATTCCACTAAAACCTAATAATCTTAGTGTTTTTATTTAGAGCATCGTTTGTTCTTTAAGTTGCATTAATTTGGATTAAAAATAACTTCTGAAACTTATGATTTTCTTAACTTATGATTTCTACCTTACAGTTGGTACAATGCAACGTATAATCGGATAAATAAAATTTTAATCTCGATTATGTGTGAGACGTCTATTTCTAAAGGGACGTAAGTTTTGGAAAATCGAGTAAATCTTTGAGACTTTTCTTTGATATGTTAATTTAAGAGCGAGAGATTCTGTTTTTGAAAAATGACAGTGAATTCTTGACAATGCGTGTTCCGTGTCGCAGAGAGAAAAGACGAGGATTTCTCGAGAATACAAGTGACCTCATCCCACCCTTGTGTACTGTACTACTTTACGATCGTCGGAAAATCATACAGTTGGACCTGAACGAGCCCCGATAATCGTCCTAACAAAGGTCATCATCCAATTAACGCCTCCTGCATTCTCGGCCGTTTAACACATTTTTCTCCGAGTTGCGAGTGGAAACGGACAGTCGGAGGCGATAACTGATTTGATGTGGGGAAAAAGAAGATTCCATCGTTCCGTTCACGTGAAGCCGTTCGAAAATTTGAGTTTTCCCTCTTTACCTCAGATTACACAATTTTCACTTTATGCCAATACATGTCCTCAGAACGACGTTCAATATAAACGTTTTACCTGAATAGAAACAGCAACAAAAATATATTTTGGTTACAATGAAAGCGTAATATTAATTATCATATAATGTATCAAACTTTAATATGTTAAATTACATCATTATTAGCTTGATTGCGTATAATCAATGTTTTTCAGTTAAAAATCATTGATTTATAGCAGTTACAAGTATAACACTGGCCGAATTCGCCAAAAACAGAATATTATACATCTACACCGACAGTCAATAACCGGCTGTTGCAACCTGATTTTCCATTAATTATTATGTTACACTTTTAAAGGCTGATACCAACACATCAGACGTCGTGAAATCGCAGCTAGATATCGGTCTTAGTCCACTGCTCCGACCTAACCTCCTCTTACCTCAGCACGTACATTAAGGTCACAGCGTATACTCATCCCACTTTACATATTACAAAGTCGTACACGAGCACAGAATTTCCTCGCGACAAAATCTAGGCGCGTAGAAGGCTACACCGATCCTCGCGCGGGAAGAAGTGGAAGGCGAAGAGGAAGAGAATGAAGAAGAAGATGAAGATGAAGAGGAGGAGAGCGAAGGATGCAGCGGGAGGCAGCGACCAGGTGTACCAATGTGAATAGACCACCGGCTAATTTCCATACACCGAAACCGCACCGCCTCGACGGCGGTCCGGAATTCCTGGACAACAATGGACGGGCCCCCATCGTTTAATCCAGCGCGTGCATCTCCATCTTCAGCAACGAAAAGGGAGTCCGCCTCTTCTCGTCATCGAGCCAGCGCGAGCTGCTACCGGATTGTGAACGAGTGGACTCGATCGGGATCGAAGATGAGGCGTGTTAGGCGGAAAGTGGCAGTAGAATAGAGTCAAGGTACTCGGTAGTGAAGGATCTGATAGAAGGTACAAAGTGTAGGTCGAAGGTTCGTAGGTAAGGAAGGTGGTAGGGGTTGGGGCACTTTTTGAACGATGGAGTACGGTAAAGTTAAGGAATTTGCTTTGGATAGTTGATGTAAATGTAGGCTGTATTGGAATTTATGGTTGATATTGGAGAAGATAGAAGGTGGCAGGTGTTGATGGGATGTCGTTTTTTAAGGATTGGGGAATTTCAGAAGAACTTGTCGGATACGCTTACTATTAAATAACGTTGTACACGATAGTTGAATAAAAAGGCAATAAAGTTGAGGAATATTTTATATAAGTACTCTATTATGATCGATTTCTAGGAATTTATATTCAACACAACAGTACTAATTTTGACCTTTTATAAACACATTTGCAGAATGTATGAACGTTGCGAGAATCGAACAGTCCAGATCTGTTTGTGCGCCGAAACCTTAGATTTCTTTTTATCTCTGCGTTACTTTTTCAGCCGCTCAAAGTAATCGAGTGCTAATTCGGATATGCTTAAATTGGTTATAAATAAAGTTGGTTGACAGTTTGTTATGAGAACGAATGAAAATTTCCACGCGAGCAACGCGGTGCAGAGCTTCGATATGAAAATGTATTGAAATTTCCGAGCGAGCCGCTCCTCGAATCATCGGATCTATGGATCGTTAGATCGTGAGGCCCGAACGACTGCCGACCGAAGCGCGATTATTTATGGACTTCTTCTGGACTTCTTGTGGACTTCTAGCCGATCGTGGCATACATTCGTAATCCCGTGGCGCGATAGGAATCTCGAGAAATGAGGAAGAGCGGGTCGGACAATAACAGTACAACAGAATGAGAGAGTCAAATTAATTACGTAACATCCACCTAGGCAGACATTCTTCGAAGCGACAAAGAAACACGTAACGAAATAAAAATGTATAAACGCACAGGATGCCGTGCCCAGATTTTTCATAAAATACCAAAATCATATTATCGGGAATTTTTCATCCCTTGCAAAACTCAAAATCTAATTCTGACCGTGGAAAATGGTACAAGTTTCTTTTTTTTATGCATTTAGAACAGTCGAATATTAGCGCGAAGCAAAAATTGTGAGTTCAGAGAGTTAAGCGCGAATCCTTGACCCTTGAACTGCCCTTACCTCGCGATATCCTCGATAAGTCTCGAAATTCGATTGAAAGGCCACCCTCGGCCATCCTTTCACCCCCCGGATGGTCTTATACCCACCCCCTTTCGCACCCTCTTCTCGGACAGTCTTCCCACCCCCACTTTGGCCTCTTTTTCACTCTCGACTCCTCCAACCCCCCTGGTCCCAACCCCTTTTCGTCCTTGGACAATCTTCGACCTCCCCCCCCCCCCCTCCCAACCCCTTTTCACTCGTGGACAGCTTTCCACCCCCGTCTTCAATCCCCCCTCCACCCTCTTAGTAGTTTGCATTATCCCCATTACTGCTGATTCACACGTCCTCCTTTGTGGCCTTTGTGCCGGACGACAATGGCCGACGTGGCCTCTTCCTTTTTTTTTTCCATTCCCGTCCCTCTTTCGCTGACGCAAATACATGCGCGACGTCCAATGACAAACGACAGGCTGCACGCTCGTCGATTCGATATTTTCCTGTTCAGGGGTCGAGATACGCGATCGACGCCGATTTCGTAAGATTTCGGATCGGAATCGGGATTTTCGATAGTTCGGATTAATCGTGCGCGAAGATTCGAGGTAATTGAAAATGTGTAGGTTCAAAAATTCTTGCAATCGTAAGTATGGAGTTGCACTTGGCCATGTGATTCTGGACACTATGAGAGATTCGATATAATTAACCCATTGACTTGCTCTGGGTGTCACGGTTTTCTTATATTTAAAGAAGACATGAAGTTTTACAAAATATAATAATATTAAGTTACTGATATAACATTGTAATTGCATTTACAGTATTTTTGTTGAATAAAAAACAAAACACTACGAGATATCTCGTATCTGGCAGTTTTGGTACAGACGGCTCACTACGAGATATCTCGTAGTTGGCAGTCAATGTGTGCAAAAACAAATATATCGTAAGGAATAAAATTTTCTCGAAATCGTAAGGAATTTTATATACCTCTCCGAAACGATGCTTATCTCAAATTGGCAAAGACAAATACCAAATTCCTAAAAACGCTACCGCCCACTGTACAATAACAACCCCAATCTTCTGCATTTCAAAAAATAACACCACCACGAAACTAACTCTAGCTTAACCAAGCAAAAAATTCTAAAAATCGTACTACAAGCATCCCGACCGGCAGTAAATCGTTCCAGTACAAAATGCCGATCTCGCAGGTCGTCGGAATCGAAATAATGCCGCCGGTTATGGTTGTCAACGATCGACTGGCAAACTTATTCGGCTCTTCGGCTCAATATAATGTCAGTCGAACCGTCGACGGCGGTGGGAAAACAGACGAAAAACCGCAACTAAACCGACGATTCATCTCACATCGTTCGGGCCGTCGAATAAAAGGGTGTCATTGTGAGCTCGAAAACTGGCGGAGGGCGAAGGGGGGGGGGGAGGGGGAGAGATGAGGCCGCGGAATTGAATAAAGTAACGAAGAGCCGCGTTATCTGGATGCCGCAGATTGCTTCAGGGGCGATTTGCGGCTGGCCATGGGGCGATTGGGGGTGGCCAGGGGGTCGTGGGGCTCGACGGGGGGGGGGGGGGGTGTGCTCGGAGGGTGGACCCAAGTGGGAGACACTTTTCAACGGGATCGCGATCATGGATTCGATATGGACGACAATGGACGAAAAGTCGAGACAAAACGGCGCGCCATTTCTGGCCGGGGAGATAAAATTGGGAAAATGGGAAAGGTACAATTTTCGAACAACGACGACATTGGGGTGCGGCGTGCTGGCGGCGAAGTTTACGAAGGTGGAACGTGGGGTGCGACTTGGTCGAGTTGATCGTGCACGTTAGTTTTTTAATTGCGAATCGCGTGAGTATTATAATTACGTTTGTAAACTCCAGATTTTTGTGACAGCGAACGAGGTCAGTAACATTCAATATACGCAATTTGGAATTATCGTTATTGATGAATTACGTTTTCAGGTGTGGATTAATTCGTGGAATGGAAAATTTGTGAGCGGCATTCACGATCGTAACGTAGAAGTAACTCGGTTAATTTGCGCAATGCCTAATAATCTCACAATGTCAACGAATATACAGAATTCGAAATTGAGTACAAAATGGGAAGCCACGTTAACAGGGGAGATTATTGACCGATTACTTTATACTTACGAATCTATTTGCTACTCCCATCTGACGTGACGCAAAGCTAACAAGCTCAAATTGCGTGTCGTTAACTCCCAACAATCTCACAATGTCAATAAGGAGTACATACAATTACATACAAAACATAGAAAGGTACGTACAATTGAAAATTGCGTAAGAAGAATAGAAAGTAGTCATCGGCAGAGGTTAACGATGACTTACGATTATATTTGCAAATCATATGGTTGATAGAAAAATCTGCGAGGATACTAATGCAGAAGTAACAAGGCTAATTCGCGTGACGCAAATCCGAACAATCTTATCTTGGCAGTCGTACGAGTCGAGAGCTTAGCCGAGAGTAAAATTGCGCGTATAGACGATTTAAATTAACTCGAAGCGGCGCGGTCGCGTGTCGCCACAATCGATTCCCCCCTTTCGCAGACCTTCGAACCCTTAAGCCATGACGCTTCTTAAGGGATGACTCACGTCCTCGAGATGTCGAAGCGACATTGAAACGACGTCCAAGTGACGTTGCTCAAAATTTTGCCCCCCCCCCCCCCCTCACCCCTCCCCCCTCACCCCTCCCCCCTCACCCAATGACACACGACCGGCGACCGCTGTTAAATCTATGCAAATCGTAGGCAGGAATACTTTGCAGGTCGACTGATTTGCGAATAATTTACTGACACCTGCCAATGATCCTCCTTATATGTCAAACCAGTCCTTTGGAGTTCTAGTCTAATTCGATGTTACAAAACAACATCGTCCATGGGATAATAATTGGTTTTCTATGTTTGGCTTGACTTTTATTAGATTTATATGTTATCTTCTTGCTTAAGGATTTCTATTAATTTTTAGGGTTCAATAATTATTAGTTGCTATCTCAAATCAGTTACTAATTATTATTCAGTAATTACTCAAAAATTTTGTAAGAAGTTAATACGCCCTTGTTTTGGTCTTTTATTTTTGGATCTTTTTTAACTCTACATGTTAACTCTACTAACTACATGTAAAGTTAAACAAAGTATATAAATACACAACAGGACTTTCAACCAACAGAAGGGCTTATTGATTTCTTACAAAATATCAAACACAAGGTTGAAATTAATTACACATGAAGGCAAATTAATCAAAAATTACACTTTGGATTTCTAAAACTCTACCATTTTCCCAGATTCATAAAATTTCTATCCCAACTTCCTATGAGGCCTAAAAGACTACTATTAAAGTATCAACAACTATCTCATACTATCCATATATCACTCCACCACCGAATTCATAATCTACCGCCTCAAATTCCGAAATTCCGAAAAATTCGCCCTCAAATAATCGTCACTCCCGCCAACCTGACCCGAGCACGCAACCGTACTCTATGTTCGAGGACGCTGGTGGCCTCACAAAGCGTCCGGAGAACAAACGATCTGAACGGCGTCGATTTCTCGGGACGCCGAGGGCCGCGGGCTCCGATTCCGAACTGTGCTGCGAATGAAAAGGAAACGGTAACAACACCAGTGGCCTGCCGCCGGTAGACACCCACTGAGAGTTATTAAACGATCGACAATGCTTGTTGCCGCGTCACTCATCTCTCAAAAACCGCGGCCACCGGCACCTTCAGAAGCCGTAATCAAATTCTTGCCGGCCGATAATTCTTTCGCTCGGCCAACCTCGCCACGCCGGCAACTCGTAATTATCGGCCAACGGTCCTCCTCCCCCCCCCCCCCTCCCTCCATTCTCCCCTCTCCCCTCTCCCCACTCTTCGAACACCATCCAACACCTTGCGAACGGTCAACCTCCGCCTCCCTCTCCTCCTTCTCCTCCTGTATTTCTCGTGTCGGCGCGCGTCAAAAGTCGATCTCTCGATTCCGATCTTCCGAGCCATTGTGCGTCTCGCCGATTTTTGACTCCGACTTCCGTTCGACCGGGTGAGTCGAGGATTTTCGACGCGGGACGCTGCGAGCACTGTAATTAAGTACGGAGAGTATGTCGGTGACGTAAGGGGCCGATGAATTTTTGGCGCGGGTCGGACGCGCGATTCGGACGCAAAGAGATCGAAGCGATCATTGCCGTCGAACCTGATTTCGGAGCTTGTCTCGATCTCAAAGTCGATTTCAAGGTCAGTGAACCTGAATAGACAAATTTAAATGATCTCTAACGGACCGAAATTCGGAAGCTATCTGAAATCGTCAGAAGTGACCTGTAACTTAATTTACTCTCAAACGGGTAATAAATAATGAAATTCAGACTCCAAACAAAAATCGAGAATGACTCAAAAATCAAGATCGCACGAAATTACGTGGCTGAAAGAAGCTGTTGAGAATGCGTAGGTTTGGACATTTTTACCACTGCAATATCTACACATTTTATCAACTGCAATATCTACACCAATCTTCTGTATTTACAAAATTAACACCACCGCCATGCTTAGTCAAGCATAAAATTATAAAAACCCTCACTAACAGGAAACTGTTCCAGTACAAAACGTCGATCTCGCATGTGCTCAGAATCGGAAAAACGTCCTGCAAGCAATCTGAAATCGTCAGAAATGGCCTGTAACCTAAGTCACTCTCATAGAAAGAATAATCAACCCACCCACGGACCCCAAACGAAATATTTAAACTAAAAATCTAAAATGACCTAAAAATCAAGATCGCACGAATTTACGCGGCCGTCCGCTTTCGGTAGCTCGGACTCTTCATTAACGGTCGAGAAAAGAGGCGCGAAGAAAGGAGGGTGAAGAAAGCTGTTCTCCTCAGCCCTCCCTCCCGCCACCCTCCCCCTCGTCACACTCGAAGGTTCCTACCCCCTCGGCTACTATTTCCCTCTATTCCTTTCGGCGTATCGTTTTGTGCCGGCCACCTGGAAGCGCGCGGCTTTCGATTCGAGGATCGAACAATCGTAGCGCAGAGTCACGATTGCTTCCACTTCGTGAACGGGAGCGAGGCGAGAAAATGAGCTGGAACACGGGCTGGAACGGTGATTGAGGAGGACAGGATCCCCCCCCGGCTGTCGTTATTACGGAACAGCGTGGATGCCGTCCACAAACGTTCCGCTCGCGCTGAGAAGCCTCTGGGAGCTGTCGGGAGAATGACTGTTTAACGATCAGGGCCGGAATTTCGGCTGTGAATTGGAACCGGGAGGATGTAAGACTACGATGTCTACGACTGAATTCTTTTGGGATTCTCGCGTTGGCGGACGTGACACGACGACTGGTATGTATTTCATGCGCGCACTGCGAGTGGAGCGCGATTAATCGGTAATGTTAAGTTAGAAAACGTGAATGAGGGTAGGAGAGGTGCAGTCTTTCTGTTTAGACAGGATTTGAGCTGTTTGGCGAGGTTGTAGGCGGGTATTGGGTTGGTAATGAAAAGAACAGTGGGCCCGAAGAACGAACCGTGTTATATGGAAACCTCGTGTCAACCCATTATCCGCCAATGTCCCATTTTTGGGACACAGTTTCAAATTGTTTTCTTTTAATTACAGCAGCTTCTAATTGTACAGTTAATCTCATTTTTTAATTTTGTTTTTTTGTATTACGGCGGGTAATGGGTTAAAAGTGTACGAGCACAGTTCCTGTAGTGTGTTATATAAAGATTTCTGTTGACGATCCACCCAAAACCAAATTCTATGTTCCCATATCCAACCATCACAACAAAAGTTTACCCTTGTACAAAATCGTCGAAAATTAACCGATTCCCCAAAGCTAAAAAATGTTACAAACCAAACATATCCCAATTAAAACAAGCCTAATAAAAGCATTATAAATACACCAGCGTATCAACCTTCCCTCCTCGCACAAAGTGGAAAATGACCCGCGGGAGCAGCTCGGAAGGGAAGGTTGAGAAACGACTGCAGAATCATGATTCGGCTAGCGGGTGGCAAGGTTGGTATTAAAAAAAAAAAAGAAGTCGCGAGCACCAGCGCGTTCCTCCCGTCTTCGTTTGTTTCGAGAGGCACGCGATGCGAACGAATTCGAGATGGATGTTGCGCACGAACGGGGGCGGCCGAGGGGTGAGTCGAGGGGGTCGCAGGGGCAGGAGGGTGGGGTGGGGGGTTGCGCGTTCATTAATCAGAAAAGCCCCTTTGCATCCGGCGGGGATATCGATTGCCTCGCTTCAACGGCGACTATACAGGCTACTTAGGTTCGCTCGGCGGCAGTCCTGCCAAGCCAGAGAAACTTCCAATAAACGTCATTAACACTCTCGCGGCACCCGTCGATTCGACGGGGTCACTCGATTGGCCCCCGATGACAAAGACGGAAATTTGAAGTGCGGAACGCGGATTTCGGAGGCGCTGCCTGAATTTTTTTCTCGGTCGATGCTGGAAGTCGGCCTCAAAATACGTACAAACAAGTTGTGGCACATGTAAATCGGATGGAACCGATTTGTCTTTGGCCTGAAATCTGTCGGTCAGTATTACAGTGTTGTTAAGAATGCTTACAAAAAATTAGAAATTGTTACAGGTTACTGAAATATCTGGCGTTAAGGTAAGAATTGTTCCAGCATCTAACTGAAGACTAATTAACCCTTATATCACTCGGCGGCAGTACTACCAAGCCAGAGAAACTTCCAATAAACGTCATTAACACTCTCGCGGCACCCGTCGATTCGACGGGGTCACTCGATTGGCCCCCGATGACAAAGACGGAAATTTGAAGTGCGGAACGCGGATTTCGAAGGCGCTGCCTGATTTTTTTTTCTCAGTCGATGCTGGAAGTCGGCCTCAAAAAACGTACAAACAAGTTGTGGCACATGTAAATCGGGTGGAAGCGATTTGTCTTTGGCCTGAAATCTGTCGGTCAGTATTACAATGTTGTTAAGAATCCTTACAAAAAATTAGAAATTGTTACAGGTTACTGAAATATCTGGCGTTAAGGTAAGAATTGTTTCAGCATCGAACTAAAGACTAATTAACCCTTATTTCAATAACCGAGTATCCGGGTAGCCACCTTAAGTTCAAAACTTTCCTGGTTTCTGCCACAGAAAGGAAAATATGGAAAAGATAATCTGCTTTAAAAGAAAAAATTGTTCACAAAATGTATTAATTGACACAAGAGTTGAACAAATATATTCTGATGGTCATTATCGAATGCTAGTTCCAAATATAGACACACATACAATTTATACATTAGCAACAACCTTTGCACTTGGAATAAAAATTGCCCCAATCAACCGCAAGGACCGATATCAGAAAAAGATTTTATAGAATATGAGAGCTGAAAGGAAGCAGATTTAGATGCTCAGAAATCCACAATAATCGAGACAAGAAGATGGAAGGGACGGAGACAAAGGGACGGGAGGTTGACAAGCCCGCGGAATGAGTCGGCGATCGACCGTGCGAATAAAGGAGTCGCAGGAGGCAGAAAAAAGGGCACAAGGAGCGCAAAGTCTCCGGAGCTGATCGTTAGAATAGTCGAGCGAAGGACGCTCCTAATGAAAACCGACGCATCGCCAAGGAGGATTGTCCTGTTGGCCGTTGAAAGAAGGAGGGGAAGAAAGATGGATAGAAGGAAGGAAGGAAGGAGTCTGCGATTGCTTCCGGAGATCAGAAGGAAGGAAAGACTGACACATGTATGCATACAAACATGTATAGGTTTGTATCTGTTATGCATCTATATATGCACGAGGTCGGTACCTTATCGATACCTGTCCTTTGTCGAAAGAACGACCGCCATTGTCCTCAAGAAAGTGCATACCTCGATGATTCCATTCCGAATGACGCACATTCGAACGAGTCTTAAGTCTTTCGACTTTCCTGTCTTTCGAGTTCTGTGTTCTTGCCTTGTTCGTCCGCGAAGTTTGACGTTGTCTTTTACCTTCCAGATCGACCTTTGTTCCTGGCTTTGTGTACGTTCCTACATGCAGGAATAAGATTCGGAGAGAATCGTTTCATCATCGTCCGATGCACATTTATACTTGTTCGTTTAGTTTTCTTGAAAGTTAAGTCGCACGTCATTCTCTGCTTCCTATTCAGGAAAAGAATATATTTTTCTATGCACGGTTTCTTAGCTTTCAAATTATATTCGATACTAATGTAAGAAACAGTTGCAGCTTTCATGTAGAAAAGTTACGATTGAATGTGTGCAGAATTCTTGTTATTTATCAATTTCACACGCATGTGAAGTTTAGCCTGAATTGAAAGAGAATGAAGAGAAGTAGAATAAATGCTGTACTCCATTTCGTTGTGTCCTGCATTATTCACTTTCTCAGCGGCGCAGTTCCACTTTTTTCACCCCCCGTCCGATCGATCCTATCGATACACATGTTCCGCGCACCCTTTCTTCGCTGGCCACGATTGATTGAGTTTCCTTTTTTTCATTCATTGCGCACCGGTTCTTTTCTCAATGCGAAGGGGAGCGGTGCCTCCGACTTAGCCAGGGTTCGATATTATTTCTTTTGCTGACAGTGGAGCCCACCCCTTTCTCCACGGTTAAGGGTTGCATTGATTTTTTTTTTCGAAAATAAACCAACTGACGAGCCGTTCCCTTCCGGTTCTCGAGTCCCAATAATTACGATTTCTTCCGTGCAAAGTTAATTTTGCTAGGACTCGGTAGCAGTGTTTCACTTTCTATTTTCACATTCTTGCTGTCAACTTATTATTTAGGAAATATTCTCTGATTACTGAACATAATATAAGATAATAAATATTGAGCTACATTCTGTAGTGTTTACTTCAATTTCTTAAGAAGGAATGTTTTTAAATGTGAAGCTTAATTACTTTAAGTCTATTCCCCACAAGTGATTTTCTATTGGCCTGGCTAGAAAGTAACTTTCGATTTTCAAATATAAATAGTGTTCAGTTGCTTGCCTAATGATGACCGAAAGATTTATGAGTGCAGAGCTATGAAGTTACTGGAAAGATGGCAAAAGGTCATCGAACTAGATTGCAAATTACATCCTTAGTCACAATTGATTAAAGTTATTCTTTGTATAAAAATAGGTATAATTAATTTAACGCTAGAAAAACCGAAATTACTTTCTTGCCAACCTGACAGACACATTGAGGAGTCCAGATATCGAAAATCGTTCGGAATTCGTTTCTCACGTTGTCGCCCTACTCGTCCCCATCCGATCGAATTAAATCTTACCTGGAAATGGTCTCGCGTCCTTCGAATCGCCTCCCATTCACTCGGGATCAGATTGGCGAATTAGACGGTAATTGTTGTCCCCCTCCCGAGTAAAACGAGACACGCTGAGAGAACGGAAGTTGAACGGTCGATCATCGTCGGCTAGCAGAGCTTTGCCGAGGATTTGTTCAGGTAGATGAACGATTGTACGAGGATATGGACAAAAACGTAAGACGTAAGATCGTATGAAAGGAACACTGTATCGATATGAGAATAAAACTGTCGTTCCTAACGTGGGATCTATAAGCTGGTCGAAACTTAAGCTTACAATTTCGAGAACATTTTAAAGACAATATTTGTAAGTTGGTATAAGCGCAAAATTCAAAATTCATATTATTCCTAACAATGAGGGATGGTGTAATATTTACGTCATAACTTCATACCGTTACGACATAATTTTCACAATTGGAGTATACGATCTTCGAAAGCATTCTCATAATACAATTTATAATTACGAATAACTGCATTTCTTTACCGAAAATCACTTTGATCATTGGCATATTAAAAAAGTATACAATAGACAGAAACAAGAATCATTATACTTATTACACTCAGTGCTTAACGTCTAAACGGTTGAACTTTAAATATTGAGAAAAAATGTACTCTATTCAATTGGCCTACAAAAGAAGCTGAGAGCAAGGCAGTCAAAGATGCGATCAGTTCGAAAAATTGAATCGAGCCAAATCCGAGGCTCTCCCAGCAGCCGTCGCGCCGATCGAACGAATAAATAATCCGATCGCGTTGTTCGCTCAAAGGACGGCCCGCGCATAAAACTGACATTTGGCAGGTCCTGGTCAGCTGGTTCAGCCCGGCAACCGTCCTGCCGCGGCACCGACCGGCTAATTTATTGAAATAACTCTAATTTATCGCGCCTCCCGCTCGCTGCCGGCCGCATCTTCCACGAACTCGAAACTCGAAATCCACGCGAAGTCCCGCGGGCACTCGGCTCACGGTAGGAAGGTGAAAAAGGACGAAGCGAAGGTGGGAACAGCGAGGGCAGAAGAAAAAGTCCAGCACGTGTCCCGCGCCAATTAGCAGGTGCCCCGATACAAATTTCACTCCCTCCCCGCCGACCAAATATTTACTGGCCGCCCATTGTTCGTCCTATCGCGAACCGCTCACGATCTAATCCGTTCGCGTACTCACACGTTTGAGCCGGCGTCTCACGGCCGTAAGTCGTTCGCGGCTTCTCAATTCTTCCCCGAAAGAATCGAGTTTATCTGCCGCGGAAGGTTTTCCCCTCGTAAAGTTCTTATCGCCTGCCGTAATTCGCGACAGTCCCACCATTATCGGATTAATGCCACGCGAGTCGGGTTCACTATTTTGCTTGACTGACCCTTTGAGAGAGTAGTGTGCGCCCATACGACGCGACTCGCGTTATGGGAGACCGTATGGTGTAAGCGTGTTTCTCATAACGGGAGAAGGATAATATATTCATGAATTTTTTCCGTACAGAGCGAGTAAGATATGTTTCATTGTGATTTACTTCACGTTAACAATTAATTGAATGACTTATTTTGAAAGTGCTGCAAGTATATCTATAAAAGATATACTTATGTATTGTATTTATGTGTGTATTATTATATACCTGCATATTACCATATTTAAAATATAATAAAATGATATATTATATAATTTATGATTAACGCGGTGTAAACGGTTTATTTATGTGATATTTAATTTTTTTTTTAAATTGACTTACACCACTTTCAGAATATACGGTCTAATTATCTAAACTGTAAAATCAGGGGAGTCGCTTTTAACGTTTAAGTTTACCCAAGAAAAGAAATACTTATATACGGTGAACAATTTCAGTGCAGAAGATGCCAATCGACCTTTCTAATCGCAGGAAGTTGTATCTTATTTCACAGCTTGTAACGATTAACCCCTTAACGTCCACGCTCGAGTATATTCGAGCGGCGTTCTATTCGATGCTGCTAAATATAAAATAAAAATTTTGATTAATTTTGTACATTTTTATTTGCTTGCCAAGACAGTGTTCTAAAGTGTGTGTTTTACATGAAAAAAAAAACAATAATCCCAACATCGACGCCTCGCAGGAATTTTGCAGGAAGCGACGTCACGCCGTTGCCTACCGCGAAGGACAGAGATCGTAAAATAAGAGTAGGAGAATCAGGAAAGAAGGCTGGCAGCTTGCCTAAACAACGTTTCGAGCCATTTGCGACGTTAAATCAGAATAATTGCGTCGCGTGTAACGCATTATTGCCGTGCGTTCGCGCGCGCGCGCGCGCACTCACGTACCTGCATCCATTCTAGCGTGCATACGCGAGCGCGCGAGTGCAATATCGTCTGTCGGAGTGCATAACGTATAATGGCGACGATGATAAAGGTAAAATACGGATTCCGCGAAAAGATCGCAAAGCCTTCGGACTTTATATATTATGTTTCTCGGCGTATAAAGTCGCGTGCGGCCGGACTTGATTACGAATTACCACCTTTCGCTTGAAGCCGGAGCAGACGGAGGGGTTGGTGGGGGGAGTGGGAACGGAGAGGAATGAAATGCGTTTTAGCGCGATAACGACTAGCGTTAAATAACAACGTTGAGTAACAACGGGCGAGCGAGCGTTCTCACGTTCGCGGCTAAACTGAAATTCATTGAACGTCCGAGTGGACCCCAGTGTCATCGTCCATAAATGTCGAGGGAGTCCGCGTTAACGATCGTGACACTGAGAGAGAGCTCCTCGGGCATCCTCTAATCCGCGTTTTTATCGAGGCCAATTCGTTTTAGGAGCTAGGCCGTGTATAAGGGGTGTCGCGGGAGTCCAGGGACAGAATTCGGGATTCCGCGCGGTGACGTCATGAAACTTGTTATGGGGAAGAATTACGACGGCGAAGGTGGAAAATTCGCGCGTGACTCTCTTTTGTCTACAGACCAGAATTCTCGTAAAAAGGAAATCCTTCAGTATCTTAGTAATTAAAACCTTTGATCGTGCATAACTAGTATATCTGTGAATCGTCTATACATTGACCCATTAGTTGCCACGATCCCCATTTGGGGATGTTGGAATTTATATTTTGTTATATATATTTATATATTTATTATAAATTTTTTATGATTATTATATTTATTAAAAATGATATATTTATATATTTATTGTTATATATATTTTTATTATACATATATAATTTATATTTTGTTACATATGTATAAATAGTTACGCAACCTTTTGTGCATATACACAACTTCTCTGCCAAGAAAGGAATATATTTGATTCTATATCAGTACAACGTCCGGAAAAAAATTTTCTCCCCATCAAAGACAATGCCCACAACCATACATTCCGACTGGCCGACTGGATAGCCGATCCGGGCTCGCAGTCTTGACTCGCAGGTCAATTCTGACGATTCCGGTGCCAACCATCTTTCGTTCGTTCAAAAAAAAAAAAAAAAAAAAAAGTACAGACCCAGCACCGTGGAGTGCACGCGCGTACATCGCCGGCCATCTCCGCATAAGCGAGCGCCGGTTATATGGAGAGCGGCGACACCGCGCACAATGTGTCCTTTAATTCTCCACTTTCGTGCCCGACGGTGGAATCCCATAAATCGCCCGAAAATTCCCACCGGGGGCAACGCCGGCTGCCCCCCGTCGACGTAAATTACCGGCTTATTTCCGCGGACACGCCGTCGGTGTGGCACTCGGATAAATAAAAATATTTATACCGGGGCCGCGTGCACTCGGACACTAAATTAAACCGTGCCCTCTTCCCTTCCCCCCCCCCTCTCTCTCTCTCTCTCTCTCTCTCTCGCTCGTTCTCTCTTTCTCTTTCTTTCTTCCTTCTACACGCGAAACGTACGGCGAAGACTGCTGCGTACTCTGCCTTCGCTTTCTTCTATTTCTTCGCGGGAATAGAAGCCTGCTGATTGGCGAGTCGAACTCATCATTCTGACACAGTGTTAGGTGCTTTTGAATTTTGATTCGGGGTGATGCCGGTGTGTGGAGTCGAGTTTTAACACTGTATAGTTGGATACTGAGGAAGTTGGTTGGAATTTAAAGGAGGGTTGTAGAGCGTTGGTTAATGTAATCTAAGGGTAAATTTTGGATTCTTTAATGTGAGATTGAGGGTCTTGGGGTGAAGGTGAATGTTTTCATCAGCATATCGAGTGTTACAGTAACATCAATTACTTATTTAAAAAATAGCAAAGTGTGAGTTTCAGAAAAATCTTCGAAAGTATTGTCACAGTTAATTAATAATTACAAATAGCTACGTTCCTTTACCGGAAATTACTTTGATCATTGACGTATTAAAAGTATATACAGTGCCGAAAAAATAATCACTAAGCATATACCTATGTTACTCGGTGATAAACATCTACATACTCAAGACTCTTAAAAAACGAACTTTATACTTTAAGAAAAAATATGCTCGAGCCAATTGCAAAGAAACTCTCATATTGAACATAAATGAGTATTACGCAAAATGTTAATTTTCACCAACTTCGAATTGTCCACAATTCGGGCATTAAATCCCACAATTCCCCCTCAACTCTCAAGCCCGACATCCCCAACCGCCAATTCCCCAAAAAACCGCCAAGAACTCTCCCGCCAATTGCCGCGCACTAGGAAAGAAAATCGGTCGACTTTCGAGATGCAGTCTTCGTCGCATCAACGGGCAAAACATCCAGCGAAACATCTGAAACGTCTTTATACATCTGGAACTGAACTCGGGGGCCACTTGGCATCCGCCTTTTTTATTAACTCGCACCTGAATGCCTTTCCTCTTACCCCTCCCCCCTTCTCCCTCTCTCTCTCACCATTCCCTCCCCCGTGTCTTTTTCCCATCCACTGAATACGCCTCTGTGCTCAATAAGACGCTGTGTCGAATGGATAAGGAGAGTAAGAGTGCAAGAAGGAAAGAGAAGTATATATATATATATACATAATATATACACATAATACGTATATAGAGAGGGGAGGGTAGTCGTTGTCGGTAATTATTTGCCGAGTGGTAATAAATTGAAAGCGAGGCAGCGATAAGACGGAGCCAACTTGGGGTTGGGAGGGCTGCAGTCGTCGAGAGGGTGGCAGGCGGAGGCGAAGGAGGGAAGACGAAGGAAGAAGCGCGACTTTCGAACTTAATAAGCCGGCGAGGAAGCCGACGCGTTTTAGGAAGGCGAGGGGGTGGTTGACGGTTTTGTGCGAATCGTCGCTCTCAATGGCGAGCCAGAAGACTGAAGTCGGGGACTATTCCCTTCCGCGATAAATGCCGGCAGCGTATTTACGGAAGCGAGCCTTTTCGCGTTGCCCTGCCCTAAGGTGCACTCTCTGGCGATACAATTTTTCGCCCGTCAATGCCCGGCGGTCGGAGGGAAGATTTTGGGTGCGGCAAGTTTTTTTTCGAGTCGAGTGCGACTCTATGTACCTAATTATGTATTTCACAATTCTATTGTTTTTTTGGGCATTGAATTTTTTATATGTGTGTGTTGGAAGCGTATGTGTCGCTTTTGGTGTATCGTTTAGAATATTAGAATTTTTGTAAAATTTTATTATAATTTTTGTAATATTTTTACTAGTACTACTTTTAATGCAAGTAACATGAATACTAGTATTTATTATTTTGGTACAACCTATGTAACGATAGGCGGTCGGAGGGAAGATTTCGGGTGCGCCAAGTTTTTTTCACGTCAAGTGCGACTCTATGACCGTACATTATGATAAGGGTAATTACGTATTTGGAATTCTACCGTTCTTTTGGTCATTGAATTTTTGATATGTGAATGTTGGTAGAGTATGTGTTGCTGTTAGTGTGTTAGTGGGCCTTATTTGGATATATAATAATTTTTTCAATATTTGTAGTAATAGGTACTAGTTTCCATACAAGTAACATGAAAACTAATGTGAGTTATTTTGATACAACCGATGCATTGATAGGTATCTACTGTGATAATTAACCTGACCCGATATTGAAAGAGTGCATAACAATAATTTGTAATAATCAACCCCACAATACATACCGCGATGCACGAAAACTGAAAGGAACTAATAATTGTGAACCCAGCCTAACGACCGACAGACGCCAACGAATACAATGGAGCGAGGAACGGAAAAACATGTAACGAATTTCCATTATTTCGCCGTTTCGCTTATGACGGCCGGAGAGCAGAATTATCGACATCGACTTTTGACAAAACTGGCCCGACGATCGCGATGCGAAACTTTGGCTAGGACCTCCGTTAACTTTTCGCAGAAACGGCCAGTGATAAAGGCCGATAACAGTGGCAATAATCGGCGGACTCGCGACGATTCGGCATCCGGACATCGAAAGATACTCGAAATAAGTGGCCAACCCCTTGCCGCGGCCATTTTTACGATGCGCATCTCTCGACGAATCGTTTTGCGGCCAGTGCCACGCGAAACTTTTTCGCCGCAACTTCCGGGAAAGGAAGAGAGGAAACTGAATTGGGAACTCTACGCGGAGAGAACTTGGACGGGCACTCGAATATTCTTTCGTACGGCATCGGTAGGGGGGGGGGGGGGGGGGGGGGGGCAAAAAACGACGGCGATGCGGATTTCAGAATGAGCGTTTTATGTCTTCTGCGTCGTTGCCGAGCGCGACACTGAGAGCGACTTCCGGTCGGAAGTTGGCCGGTGAGTATCGAGAAATTGGGTAATTCGAGGAATTCCGCGATTTGCGACACTGAGAGATGCGAGCTTCTGGTTTCTGAAGAGTGTACAAGCCGATCAAAAGTGACCCTACCTTAAAGTGTCAATTTGCACACAGAACTTTGTATTCTTACCGATACTAGAGGAATAAGATTAAAAATTACCATATTTTCCGGTAGATAACGCGCACCTATTTACTACGCGCACTTCTATCTTTCCGGCATTTTTTTTGTTTTGTATAGATAACGCCACCGTAGTTTTATTATTGAATTTGACTTCCTTCGTGTCGCTTTCTAATGTATAACGCGCAGGTTCTTATTTTATCAAATCTTAACTTTTTTGTGTACATAACGCGTTATCCACCGAAAAATACGGTACGTTTTCGTCTCAGCTTTGTTTTGAATAAACAATCAAATGGATCCAGAATCTGTTGCAGGGTCACTTTTGACCCCGTCCTATGTCCTGCTCAAGAAATATTAACGTCCCTATTGACACATTTGCAGGATCCGCAGATGAAAGAGAAGGAGTCCTGGCTGATCTAGAGTCCTTCTATAGAATCCTGCCCGGTCCTGCGAGCCACCCCACCGTCTTGTTTCGCGCCACAGGATGCGCATAACGTGCGGCGGCAGCGTATGTGTGTATATCCGACGCGGTCCGAGGGATTAGGAGGACTCCTGAATGGGAGAAAATGCGAATTGATACGGTCGTTAAGACGACCCTTCCTTTTGAGGCTTCGAACGCTGATATTATGCGAGCGCGGAGGAGACGAAAAGAGAGGAGCAAGAAGAAGAAAGGCGTGGGGGGGAAAAAAAGATGGGGAGACAACAGTAAAGTGAGGAGACCTTTGACAGCGACTGCCTAGCAGAACTCGCTCGATGTCTGCCTGCAGATTCGTCTGACGCGTTACGTTCGATAAGGTTAAATATCTAAAGCACAGAAATACAGACAGTAAAGTGGGGAATTCATATTAAAATTACCAAAGCCGTTGAAATTTTCTCTCATGCTTCCAAATTACTCCGCTATCTAATACTTTGTTTGGCAGCATGAGAACAATATGTAATTAATTGTACTCTCTTCCGTTGGGTACCACACGCTAAGTTATGCTGTTGTGAAGAAATATAAAATTCTGCACGTGGAACATTAGCAGTTCTAGAATTTATACCGTCGACACATATTCGGTGCATACGCACACTATACAAATCTTTAGATTTAGGTTAGATAAAACTACTGTTACAGGCTTAAGTGACAGAGCTCAAAACCTCTGCAAAACACACGAAACAAAGAATTAATCCAACATCCGCAATTTCCAATCACTTTACCTAACCCGCGAACAAAGCCTCAAAATACCCCTGTAAACAGAATCCAACAAACCGAACCTTAAAAACCGAACTCCTTGCGACCGACCGAAGTCCTCGACTCGTGGGAGAAAATCGGCGAGCGCAAAAGGAAGGAGGAGAATGTCAGGGATCGCGAGCGCAGAAGTCAGAGGAGGCAGGTGGAAAGAAAGGTCGAAGAAAGAAGGAGAGAAAGCGCTCGCTCGCTCGCTCGCTCGCTCGAGAAAGAGGGCAGACTGAAGGCAGAAAGAAAGAATGAAGCGAAGAAAGGTGGAGAGTGGAGAAAGGTACAGAAGGCACAGAAGGCAACAGTGGTAGGGCAGAAGGCTTGGAAGGGGGCATCGAGGAGTAACGAGAGGAAAGGAAACAAGCTGAGAGAGTGGCATTGAGCGTCGGGGGGGGGGCGGAGGGGGGTTGGAGCCCTCCCGCTCCTCCCCCCGGTAGGTTTATTCTGCTCTCCTCTCTCGTCTCGGCGGACTGCATAATGCCTCGTGTTCCGCGTTTTCTTGCGAGGCGCGGCCATTATGGCGACGGGCGAAACAAAGAAGGAGCATATCTATTATCCTGGCTACCCGTTGCCTGTAGTAGGCAGGATTAATCCGTTCCGTGTCATTATATAATGCGGCGCCCGACATTGTCGCGCACAAGAATGTTACCTGGTGCTCACCGAGTTTACGGATTCTGGCTCTCACTTCGTCCCTCCCCCCACTACGGCGTACCACCCTCCTCGCCCTCTTATCGTCTTTCTTCTGCCTTCCACGATGCCTCCCCCGCCGTCCCCTTTCCATTCTTCGACTTTTTCATTCTTCGCCCAGCTCGAAATGGTTACTCGCTTCGCGAGTTACTTTCGGCCCGAGATGGAGAGGCGCGGTTTGACGTCGGTGGTTGTTTCGTCTTCGGGTGGGGGGGGGGGGGGGGGGGAAGGGAGACTTTTTTCCTCGTCATTGTACGGCCGTCCTTGCGACGTTCTTCCACCGCTGTCGTCTCTAAGTAAGGCCTTCCTGTCGTGGTTTTCAGGTGTCGGTTACTTTGCCTCGCGGTTGTTCTCTGATGTCGGGGCTGACCTGTGAACTTTGAATGGGACTGTATGTGTCGAAGCTGAGGGGAGTGAACACATGTGACAAGTGCACGGTCGATTATTGCGTTAAGACTGTGACTGGGAAGCATATTTAATGAACATATCGTGTCGAATATAACGTGACTGTAACACTGAAATTGTTCAGGTGGCAATGTACAGCACCTTTCATAAGTCACCGAGCACTTATGAAAAGATGTCTGTCATGTTTCGATCGGTAGGAAATATAATAATTATGCAACGTTTTTGTTGAAAAATTCAATATCATATACTCAAAACATTGTGAACAATTAGCAAGTATTATTTTGATTTCATAAAGTAAGTGCCTCAACAATAAGAATTTGCGAATTTAAATTTTAGTAGGTGACTTACAGACCGAAGTGCAGGTAAACACAGATAAGAAAGAAGGATTCGTTTACTCGCATCTGCAACATTTTTAATCGTAGAAAACGTTCCGCAAAAAATCGTTATTTATACAGGTCGATGCAGTCTAACCGTACTCTTAGAAATATGCAAATCGTTTCGTACCGGCGTTATGAACGGATCGGTGTTAAAATAGAAATTCCTCGCTCGTCCCCGCCGCACTTTTTCGCCCGGGCTCCTTCAAAGGATTCGCTTCCGCCCTTCTTTTTATCCTGCCTTTGATCAGCACGCGCTCTAATCGCCGATAGACGAGCGTCCCTTTGCCGACGTCACGCCGGTAAACGATGTTTTTCCGCGAGAGCAAGAACCCCGAGGACGACAACGGGGGCTCTATGTAACGTAATCGCCGATGCCCAACCCCGAAGCGAGCCCAGTTACAATCATTAATTACGCTCACGTGCCCGCGTCCGCTATTTTCTTCCTCGGCGCCCCCGTTTTCCGGAACTAATCTTCGCCGACGGAGTGGCTCGTGAATTTGCATAATTTATCGCCGAGCTAGCCCTCTTCAAGGTATTTTTCAACGTGCACGTGGCACAACACTGGATCACGGGGTCAATATGACCCGATCGATCTTTGCATTCGTCATGATTTTAGAAGTTGATAAGGTGATAAAGAGAAGGTAATGTGTGTGGAAGTAGACGATTAGACGGTCAGAGTAGAAATCTAATGACACTAATGCAAATGTTAGTAACGAAGTTCTAAGTACCTATCCTAAAAATTCCTCAGTGCACTTAGAGTCCGAAAGGCCACAGAGTTTTCGAAGTTCACAGTCGAAAAGTTCCAAGTGCCGATAATTACATCATTCGAATCTGCAGCAACCTGAACAGGTTTCTTCCCAATTCTGAATTACAAACCCTGCACCACCCACGTTCCTACGACATTTTCTTCCTCGGCGCCCCCGTTTTCCGGAACTAATTTTCACCGTCGGATTGGCTCGTGAATTTGCATAATTTATCGCCGAGCTAGCCCTCTTCAAGATATTTTTCAACGTGCACGTGGCACAACACTGGATCACGGGGTCAATATGACCCGTTCGATCTTTGCGTTCGTCATGGTTTTATAGGAAATTTTGTCCAGAGTGAATGGTGCGAATACATTTTTAGGTAAGGTTGATAAGTTGGTGAAGAGATGGTAATGTGTGGGGAAGTATACGATTAGACGGTCAGAGTAGAAATCTAACGACACTAATACAAATGTTAGTAAGGAAATTGTAAGTATCTCAAAAAATCCTCAGTACACTTAAAGTTCGAAAAGTCACAGAGTTTTAAAAGTTCACAGTCGAAAGGTTCCAACTGCCGACAATTACATCATTCGAATCTTCATCAACCTGAACAGGTTCCTCCCCAATTCCGAATTACAAACCCTGCACCACCCACGATCCTACGACAGCTTCCGAAAGGTTTAGAACCTTCAAACCCCCCGAAAACCTCCGAAAAACCTAAAACCCCCGACAAAGGGCTGACACCCACCGACGCGCGTATCAGACACATCCGCATCATCCCCCGCAGCCTCTCCAGCCACCCCCGAAGCACGCCCGCGCCCCGAATTCCAGAAATCCGCAGCGAGGAGAATCGCGAGACACGCAAACAGAATCTCTCGGCGGCTGTTTGCAGGGTTGAGTTGATACAACATTAACAACAAGTCGTTAGAGAGATGAGGTACGCACTGGTGGGGCTGGCTAGGGTTGGGAGGGGAGAGCCTTGGGAAGAGGGTGAGGCGAGGCAGGGGTAGGGGCGAGCGAAGGGGGTGACCGAGGAAGGGGGTGGATTGAGTCTCGAGTCGGGGGAGGGGTGGTAGTTGCCTGGTAGAAGAAGAGGGAGGCGTGGGTGGAGGAAGAGGAAAGAGGAGGAGGGTTGAAGCTGGTTTGTCGCCGTTGGAAGCTGCTTGCTCCGGCCGGAGGGTGAAGGTGGGATTTGAGAGGAGAAGGAGAAGGAGGAGGAGAGAAGGTGGAAGAGAGTGTCACAATGGTCGTCATGGAGACGGCTCGCGGCACGGGAAAGTGAGAGAGAGAGAGAGAGAGAGAGAGAGAGGACGCTGGACGGAGACAGCGGGAGTAGGCAGGATGAGAGGAGAGAGACGGAAGATGATCGGAGAGAGAGGCAGGTGCGTGCGGTAAGAAGAGTAGTAGCAGGTAGAGAGAGAAGACTGTACATTCTGTATGTCACAGAAGGAAACAGAAGGAGAGAGAGAGAGAGATGGAATGAGGCGATAAGAAGAGAGGAAGGAACACATCAGAGAGAGACAGTCGATACGTGTGGAGCAAGGAAGACCGTACGAGCGTAAGACAAGGATAGACATACTCCGGAGTAGCGGGTAGAGAGAGAAAGCTGTCCTAGTGGGAACGAGCGAGTTTACGATCGAGTGCCAGAGGGAGAGGGACGATACTTGCGACGAAGACAAAATATGCGGGTGTAAGGTAGGAGAACGCGACATCTGCTGAAGAGAGACGACGACGTTCCGACGAAGACTCCCATCGTGGGCATGAGTGAGATAGCCTTCTATGCAGACTATGCGATCGACGAGGAACACACGTGCGAAACCGAGAAACACCTATGCGGAGTCCGGAGAGTGAAACAGCCTGATCCGCAGACGAAGAGAGAGAGAGAGAGAGAAAAGAGGAATGAGCGAGAGAGAGAGATAAAGAGAGGGAGAGAGAGAGAGAGAGAGAAGAGGAGAAGCCAGGCTCCAACTCAGGGACTCTATTTCCATAATCTGCCGCTTTGTCGATTCTGAATTATGCGACTACGCTCCTCCCCCTGCCGCTTCTCCGCGTTCAGCCTCTCGTACTCTCAACCTATCTTCCTCTCTCTCTCTCTCTCTCTCTCTCTCTCTTTCCTTCTCTCTCCATGCAACTCTCTCCCTTCAGCCCACAGGCTCGAGCCCCCGTCGGCTTCCTCCACGTACACGCGTGCCAACCTGCACCCCACTCCCACTCACACCAGCCAGAGGACGCCGGCAACATATTCGCGAGAGTCGTCCGCCCCTGAACTGTGTATCCGATTATTTGCTTGAAATCGATTTCACGTGTTCGGCCCGCTTTTGCATTCGTACAAACGGCCCTCTCGCCCCGTCCTTCCTTCCCTGCCCCACCCCCACCCTCCCTCCCCCGCCAATCCTCTTTCTTCTTCTCCTTTCCGCCGTGTATCGGCCATTGTCAGCGATCCTCGTCCTTCCTACCTCGCGCCAGCACTCTTTTTTTTCTTTCATTCCTCCCCTTGCCCTTTTCGAATCCATGCTTCTTACTTCTCGCGCCCAGCCCTTCTTTTTGTCATCAGCCTCGAATTACTCTAACCCCAGCGCCTTCTTCGCAGTTCTGCGCGACAGCGAAAAGTTCGACGGGCGCGCGACGCGCGGAACATTTTTGAAAATTACCCGCTGTTCGGAATAAGGTTTCGTAGAGCGATGGAAAAAAACAGTTGGTGGACGGTAAGAGAGTTAAGATGGAATAAATTGGAAGCACGGTTCGCGCACGGACAGCGATACTCGAGGCGGAGCCATTGTCCGAAATGCCGGTCACTGTCCGCTGGTAGCCGAAAGCTTGACAGAAAGAAAAAAAAAGATGGCCACACGCTCCAATTCCAGGCAGGACGAGGAGGGACGGGCCGGGGCAGCGAAGAGGACAGCGCACTTAACCCGGCCTTTAATGGTCTCGCTTTAATGGTTTGACAGTTTTTATCGGGCTGGACACGAGGAGTTCCGGTTCGTCGAACGACTTCGCCACGCGCGTTCTCTCTTCAGGGTTGGCCGTCCTTTTCCAGTCCATGCCGGTCGAGTGCGTCGCACGTTTCTGTCTAATATGCCATCCCCCTTTTGCGCGGACCCTCGGAACTCTCATAAACACTCGATCTCCATTAAAGCGAGTCCTTTTTTTTTCTGCCGAGAGACCGATACTCTCGACTGTATCGGGGTTACGTCCGACTCTCGACCCCTTTTCCGTGCCGTCCAGGACGGCAGAAGCTGGGGGATGACGCTGAGGGGCGTAAGTTGGCTCTTCGTTCTCGATACCTCTCGCTCTTCCCTTTTTTTTTGCGGAATTAATTGTAGTGACGTTCTGTAATTTTCAGTTAAGCCGCTTGCGCGTCTGCGATTGGTGATTGTGGCCTTTGGCTTGAGATGTTCGTTAAGGGTTGAAGTATGGCAATACATATGTAGTTGCCCGTCTGGATTTTGGCACTGACGTGTTAAGAGCATAGATAAGTTGATGAACGTTGAGGTTTAAAGAAAAATGTACCTATGTGCTACGCGAGGCTGAAGGGTATCATATTTCAAAAACGTAATCATAACGTTAATGATGAAATAGTATTTATAAATAAGAAATAAGATGTATAATAATAGGATTTCAGCGAGTTCGGTCAGTGTTTTAAATATATCAACTAATTACCAAGAATTTACTGAAGTTCATTTATTACCATGGAACATTCTACTTATTGAAACAATAATAAAACTTTCATAATTTCAGAAAGATCAAAAAATATTCTTAATGTGGAAAAACATGTAAGTATTTAATATTTTATTAAATATGACTCACCTAGTGATTCGCCAAAAACCAATTATTATACATCTGTCATTAACAGTTAATAACGGACAACACTATTGTGCATAATAAATAAGTAAAATAATTCAGTCATTACCATATTAAACCACAGACAAATTAATACGATAAAAATTTCTTATTTAAAATGAGACACTTACCCCGCTAATAAACAATTGCATTCTCCATACACCGACACCGTCAAAAAATCGACTGAAGCCACTCTCGAACATGACCGCCGAAGACAGAAATCCGACACAAAGCCATCGGCACTGAATCGACGGATCCACCGCAACTAACGAAGCCTGGAAAAATCGACCGTTCCCAATCCCGACGAGCGGAACCGGAAGTGGAAGACGCCGAGGCACTCGTCATCCCCGATCAATCAGTTCCTCTTTCGAGAGCCGGGAAGCCGCGAAGGGTGGCACTCCGCCGACGATCAGTTAAATTTCCACCAGCCGCCTATTGTCCGTCCACCATTGTTCTAGTATCTCGAGGGCGGCGCTTCCCTTTGTATCCACCCTTTGTGCCACATTCTGCCGCCTGGAAATTCCGGGCTCCTCTTTGCGCGAGCGCGCGCGGCAGAATCTCGATCCGGAGGCAGCCTGGAAACAAAACCTCAGACCCGTCTACACAAAAAAAGGACGTCCCACGAAAAACAGGAGATCGTACCGGCCGAGAATGAGAATGATCGAACTCGGGCAAGAATTTCAACGAAGCGTTCACGTAACGAGTGCGCGCGTCGAACTTTTTTACCGCGATGATGCGCACGTATTACACGTATAAGTACGCATCTGTTAGGTTCGTACATAAACTCGAGAGTCCGAGTCTAGCCAGACTAGTATGCGTCTTATATTGCCTATATTTTTTTATATCTCTTTTTCGGATTGCATCTACATTATCGTACAGTCCGGACATTGTCCGAGTCTAGCCAGACTAGTATGCGTCTTATGTTACCTATATTTTCTTTTCATATCTCCTTTTCGGATTGCATCTACATTATCGTACAGTCCGGACATCGTCCGAGTCTAGCCAGACTAGTATGCGTCTTATATTACCTAAGTATATTTTCTTTTTCATATCCCCTTTTTGGGTTGCATCTACATTATCGAACTCCCCCTTTCTTCTCTCTACATTTCTACATTTCCTTATGCTACTTAACCCCTTAACGTGCACACTCAAGATAATTCGTGCGGCGTTGTATTTGATGCGGCTATAATTTTTCACACTCGAATATAATCGAGAATTGAAAATAACAATTTCAAAGCTAAGAAAAAAAATCGTCTTATTGATACTTATTATTTACATAGGATTGTTAGCTATAACACATTATTATTTCAAAGAAACCGTGCGTTAAGGGGTTAACCTAACACCCTACTTATTCTACCCCCCCCCCCCCCTCCCTCACCCTCATCTCCCACATTACGTGTACTTTCATCCAAACTATAGAACGAGTCTAGCGTAAGTTGCAGTTCACGTGTCTTACTCGCACTTTTTCGTCGGTTTCCGACCGTGTACGTGTAGGGGGGGTGTGAGAGTGTCGGAGCGTCATAGTGTTGCCAGGGCTCGTGCTCGTCGTCGAAATCGACGTGGGAGGACATTACCATATCGCTAGGTCGGGCCATTGTCGGGTTCCGGCGCAGGATTTGCATTGGATTCGCATTCGGGCACGGAAAGTGGATCGCCGCACTTTGTTCTACGAAGACGAATGGCCTTCGATTTCCAGGCGGGGGTTAACGGAGGTCCCGCGTCCTCTCGCTCGCGCATTTTTCGATCTACGTCCCGAACGTCTCTCTCTCTCTCTCTCTCTCTCTCTCTCTCTCTCTCTCTCTCTTTAGCCCGTCCGGCGGAAGGGCTGAAAACCTTTCGACGTGGAAAAAGAGTCCCGACTTCCTAGCTGCCCGCCGAGCGAGACGGGGGAAATAATGGAAGTGGAGTGAGAGAGAGAGATGGACAGAGAGAGGAGGAGGGGGAGTGGGGGAAAGTTTCGACGGGCTGAGAAAGAAAAACGGGAGGAAGGAGGAAGTGGAAAATAGAGCGGCGGGGCAAAAATGGAAAAAGGGAGGCGAGTGATAGGAACACAGGCGAAGAAAGAAAGTATAAAAAGTCGGCGGAATTAAAAAGTAGAAGAAAAATGCGGAGGACACGGTAATGGAGGGAAGGGGGAATTTAAGGTTTCGGGTTCTGTGAGTCGATGATTGTTTCTGGCACTGTTTTTTGGTGGGGGGTGGTTAAATTTGTTTCGGCAATTTGACCTAGAACTATCGACGATTTCTACTCAAGTTTTCATTTAATTTGCCGGAATGATACAAGTCAATCTGTTTGTACTTGAAAAATTTGAAACAATTAATCACTTGCCTGCCTTGATGACTGCTAAAGAATATTTAAGAAATTAAAATGTTTCATGAGACAAAAATTAATATACGATCAGATTAGTCACTTTTACTGGTCAGTAATTTCAGTGTTGAAGAGAACGGAAGTGGAGGGTATTAAATGTCGAAGATAGAGAACACGACAAAATTTAAGAACCAGATTTTGTTAATGTTTGAATCGACGATTGTTCCTCACGTAGTTTTCGGCAAACGATGAAATTAGTTCCCCTGATCCACCCACGCTTGCGAGTCTTAATTTCGGAAGCCAACCAACGCTAAGTTCCACGTGATTAATCCGACGGCATTCACACCCTGATTGCCACTCTGCCCTCACAGAACCCACTCCACCGTCGACTGATTGAGGTGAAATCACGAAAATCCCTGCAATCGCAGTCTCAACGTCTACCAAAAAGTACAATCCATCCAACCTTTACAAAAAATTACAAAAATTCAATTATTCAACCACGTCATTCTCACACTCAACTTTGCACCTCTCCAACCACCCTTACGATCCCGAAGAATTTCGAGAGAAGGACGGGGTGGTAGAGGAGGGGGGCGCACGGAGGAATTCGCGTAGAAAAATATTTTGACCGCAGGTGAAGTGCTTTTTTACCCTCGACAAGCTGAAAATCTTGGCTGCCGTGGGCGGCAGCCTATCGATGCAGTCGGGGCGAACGTCCGCCGCTGTGTGCGTCCGGTCGCGCACACAGATGCATCCCGGCGACGTGGGGAAAAGCAGCGGGAGGGGTGAGGGGATGGCGGAAGAGGGGGGGGGGCGAAGAGAAGGCAGGAGGAAAGGCCGATACAATGCCGGCCTCTCCCGCGAGTCGACTTTCCTTGATACATCGCCATTGAGTCATTGTCCGCCTCCCAATGCCCGAACGAAAGACTCCGAGGACGAAAAATTCAATTCAGCTTTTAAATTATTTCCCCTCCGCCCCCTATCTTTCCTTCTCTTCTCTCTCCCTCTCCCTCTCTCTCTCTCTTTACTCTCTCTTTCTCTCTCTCTCAATATATAATAAGTGTAATACCAGTAAAGAGCAGAAAATGTTATTCCATGCTGCTTTCAAAATGTTTTATAATGTACCTAAGGAATTAGGAATATAAAAACATTACTAGAATTTAAACGAAGTCCCATACATAAAGAGTAGGGAAAGATAAGGCAAAGAGGGCAATATTTATTTTATTTCATTTTTTAGTACTATGGGGATTGGAAGTAGTGATAAGCAAAATTTGTAAAATTTCCGTATTACTAGCGATGATAGTGCAATTGTAATGTAGCTACAGGAGCTACATAAATATCTATCTATCTGTCTATCTCTCTTTCTCCCTCTCGCTCGCTTCAGCTCCACCCGTTACATTCTCGCGGTTGTCCCTCTGATTTCGACCGACCGTTCTTCATTCTTTCGCCCACCCGCAATCGACGATCCGCGCAGAAATTCATATCCGAAGACTCGGCGTTCTCTAGTCGCCGATCTCCTCGCATTCTGTGTTCTCGCTGGGAAGGGGAGGGCGAGGGGGAAAAAATAGCGTCGCTCGTCCATTCTACGTCGTCGAGAAGTTGCCCTCGTAATCGTAACGAGATCCATTCGTCTCGCCGCAAGTAATGAGACGGTTCCAGGACGGAGGAATGGCCTGCGAATGTTCAATGTGTGCACCGCGCGGAGGCTCTCGAGGGCTGGCAAACGTTCGGTGGGGTGGAAAGGGGTGGTCGACTGCGGGGGCTGGGAAGGGGCAATGGCGAGGAGAACGGACGAGCGGGAGAGAAATCGTCTTTTGACGGGCAGGAAGTCTTTGTCGGGCTGAAACTCGGTGAAAAAACGTCGATCGCGAGATAGCTCGCGCTCGCGCGCGCGCGCGCGAGGGCTAAATTAAGTGATCGGACAATGGGAATAGGTACATTACGGCCCACTGTACGCTCCTACTTCGCCAATTTTCTATGTTCGACGCTCTCGTTTCTGCCTGTATGTCTCAATTTCTCATCGTTCCTAAGTTCTTCGCAATGATTTAATTTGCATTTTTCTACGGTCTATTAGGTGATTGTAATTGTCGGTGCTGGATTTCAAATTTGCGGTCTGTGAAATGCGGGTGCAAACGTTTGCAATCACCTAATATATTTCCACTTATAATTTTTTTGCTACACTTGGACTATTGTTATTGTTACTATTCATTGCCAATAGTTCCGAGTCATAACTTTGAATAATGCAATTTCTGACTATTTTTACGTTCTATTCCATTCCTTATTACCTACTATATTTTCACTATTAAGTTTTTGCTACACTTAGACTTGTGTTACTCATTATTGCCGATAGTTCCAAGTCATATCTTCGAATAACTTTTACGTTCTATTCCATTCCTCATTACCCTTAAACCACATCCTACTTCCGCTGACGCATGTGTCCCACCCCTCCCAACTTCTCAAAACTCTATTTCACTTCTCGCATCAGCCCACCTCCCACCTCCCACCTCTAATCTCCCAAAAATCCCACGATCCCACATCTCCATCCAAACCACCCTCTCTCCCCGCAGAGCAGACGCAGGTAAACATCGCTATCGTTCAATTCGAAGAAACAATCTGCGCTGCGAGGTGGCCATCGTCATGAGGCAGTATCAGCCTCGCCTTATCCAAAGCTCCCAGCGGGGCCGAGGTCGGGGCGGAGGGGGAGGGGGAGGGGGAGGAGGAGGGAGGCGATGACGGCTGAAAGACGTCGCGGCAGGGGGCCGAAGGGGTAGCAGGGGGGTTGGCGAGCGAGCGGAGGGGGTGGCGTCAATTGATGTCGTGCACGAGGTATACCAGTCAAGGGGCGTCGGGTGCCACATTGTTTCTCCACAATATGCAACCCCCCTACCGCCACCTGGATTCGGTGCGAATAAGGGGCAAGGGGTAAGACGGGGGAGGGGGTGGGAGGGGGGGGGGGGGCGCAGGGGCGAGCATCTCTGGAGGACACCCTCGGCAGCCTCGTTATTTTAATCATCCCCCATTTTATACCCGCAATACTTGCACGCCCCGTCTTCCACCCACCACCCCTTTGTGTAGCCTTGGATACGTGGAATCAGCCGCACCCCACCCCCCATCCCTCCTACTCTCCAGCCTCACGCCTCATCGCTTGGGTATCAATTGTATAATATTAAGCGCGATGGAATAAATCTCATTCGAAGCTGGTGCGGTCTCGGAATCGGGTTTTGTCGCGATTTTAGAGCTTTGTCACGGCGGACGGAGAGTTGAGGGGTTGTTGATTAGATGAGTGAGTTAGACGTCGGTTTTCGATCGTTTCGAAGGGGCTGTTCGAGAGTCTAATATTTTTATCTGACAGAGATCTTTTTACGGTAATCTCAGATTCTTGGATTTGTTAATAATTGTTTTTGTTACTATTTTTCACTTTTCTCGTGACGGTGACGTCATATGACATGTCTTCATTAAATTAAAAAACGTTGGTTTCTGGACAGATCGAAGTCTTTAACCTGAACCAAAAATCGTCAAGCGAACACATAGAGTTCAGATTCTGACATTGTAATAGTGTAGTTTCCACTGATCTCAGATCCCTGCATTCCACCATCGAGAGGGTAGTCGTCAGCCAGCTTCCATCGTCAAATCGTGAAGGCATCACGTCCGCTGCCAATCAGCGACCACCCTCTTATCGACGAGCGGCAGAGAAGATCGAGGAGAGTATTCGCACGTTGTCCATCGACCCGACAATTACAGTAGACATCTCACGATCCTCCCAACACATCCCACCTCCGCAAAAGATTTCTCAAACTCCTCATCATCCATCATCCTCCACCTCAGCCCCAACGAATCCAAATCCTTCTCACTGCCAGATTTTCCCAATATTTTATCATCTCGCCGACCATATCAAATTTGCAACTTTTCCACGACAGTCTGCCGGTCATAATAAAAAGTCCGTCTCGTTCAAGGTCCATCTCTCTCCTCCTCATTCATTCGTCACCCCTCTCTCTCTCTCTCTCTCTCTGTCTCTCTGTCTCTCTCCCACTCACATTCTCTCGCCCCCTCTCCCTCTTTCACTCTCCACTCTGTTCTTGGTGGGTCCTGCGCCCCGCTCCATTATGACATTATGTTCGCGGCATTGTCTAACACTGAATGCCTGAACGTTGGCTACATTGTCGTGGCACATTGAAGCCAACCATACAACACTGCGAACGCTAACTCGTTATCGGTCTGATAGCAACGTGGGGCGCACTCCTCGTCCTCACCCTCTCCCCCCCCCCTCCCCTCCCCTCTCTCGCCTCTCTACCCACACCTCCTCTCTCCTCTCACCCCTTCCACGCAATACGTACGAGAACGAGCGACGTCTATCAACCGCTGACGTTCCTCCTATTGGCCGAAACTTTCCTCTAAAATGTCCGGCCGCCCGGTAATTGATCTGCCAACGAAGAAGGACGGACCCGAAGAGAAAAGGACGCTGACACCTTCGATCTTGCTGCTCGTTGCTCGATTAATATCACATTATAAATTGCTGGGATTCAACGATTTAAATCAGTATTTAGAGGCGGATGATAAGATAAGGTTTTGTATTATGATTCTTTGTTTGGTATAGTCGTGACACAAAATATGCAATTTCCCCATATAGTCGTCAGATACAGCTGACCGGTTAATTCCGTAAAACAAACCTATCTGAAAAATCTCAGACTGTCAAATCCTAACTTATTCTCAACAATTCGATCTCTCAATATACCAAAATACTACCTAACTCTAACTACTAATCTACTTGAACATTTGTCCCTGGTTATATTAAACATCAATATGTTAAAATCGTATTATTTTCCAACGAATTACAGTCAATGTGTCCCCTGTTAAAATTCATCGAAGTTTAGTAGTCGATAGTACAGCACTGACCGAATGCGCCGAAATCCACTAATCTACATACGACGAGAAACCGATCACTGCACTCCCCCGGACACTCTTCAACCAATGATATACCAACCTAACGATACTCTCCACCTTTCGTCGTACGTGCAATACCCATCGGCCAGTTGCCGAGCGTCATTCCGTTCCTTTCGAACACCGAAACAAACCCATCCGGCGTCCTCCCGACTGTACGGTTGCCTGTAACAATGGCCGCAGACATTGGCGGGCGGTAGGCGAGGAGAGGCAAAAAGGCGCGGAAGGCGCGGGAAGATAGGAAAACGAAAAGGACCGGGGACAGACAAAGACGGACAAAGACGGCTTGTTACGCGGGCCAGGACCTTTGCGGATGGCCATTGTCTTCGCGCTTTATCGTGCGACAATGTCGCTACAATGCCGGGACAATGCCGGCATTACGACGGCTACAGGCGGCGGAGAGAATGGCCGGGGGGGTGGTGGTGGTTGAAGGGAGGCGGGGGCGGGAGGGGGGTGGAGGACTGCCGCTAGGCGAAAAGAGAAAAGTGCGGGACGGAATGAGAGGGGGAGAGTTGAAAAAATGGATGGCACAATGGATTTATAATTAGTGGCCTGTAAACCACTCCCAGGAGACCTGAAATTCGTTATTGGTGGCCTTTTTCGCGATTTGAGAGTATTTCGAGCCGTCGTTGGGACGATTGAGATCGATTTTTCGTAAGTGTGAAAGTATGATGTAGGGTTAGATCGAGATATGGGTAGACATATTTTCTTGCGCTGTTCAGTGAATAATGTTTTCAGAGACGTTTCTCAGAATAAAAACATTTTATATTCACGACCAACGTTAAGCGTTGGTTTAAGGTGGTTTAACGGCGAATTAGAATAAGGCAGGATAAGGTTATATCTGAGGGGTAGGATAAAGGAAGATCGTAACCCGTAAGGGAATCAAATGAAGATTACATATATTCGCACCGAAGAAAATCTTCGGAAAATAAACGTTTGGCAAAAACGCAACGTGAAACCAGTAATTTCTAGACGTTCCGTACTCAAAGTTATGCAGTGTCAAGACGTGAGGGAATGCCGGCCGAGAAGAATGTGAACGAACTGCGCGCAGGAAGAGTCGGAAGACGCATGGGAAGAGGGAGAGAGACAGATATGGCCAGACAAAGACAGACTTAATACAACCGGAAGGGGACGTAGTCGGAGACCAGGTACACGATTCTCCGCGGGCAAAAAGGAATCGAACCCGTCGGAGTAACACATTGTGCCTGTCACAATGCCTGTTTACTGTCTCCACTCCGCGAACGACAATGGCCGCTCGTTCCGCCGTCAGTTTTTGTCGATTGTCGCTTCTCTCTATACGGGGCTGAAGGGGGTGGACCGAAGAGGGAAAGGGGGGGGGTGGCATGGAGGAAACCTGGCCGGGGATAGTCGAAACGCTTCCGCATAATTTATCACGTTTGTTTAATCGATCGACCCTCCGAAGGAGGAAGGGGGTGGTGGGGAGGAGGAGGGGGAGGGGGAGGGGTCGAGCGCCGGGAATGAAGCGGAAGAATTTGTCATTCTTCTGCCAACCTGCCGAGGCGAGACTTTGGCGAGAGCTGTCATCCTTTCCGCTGGCCAATCTGTAAATATATTCGCGACGCGCATATTTCTGCAACGTTGTCCATCGTAGATGGACGCAGAGACTTTTTCAGGTATTCATCAAGACGATTCAGAAAAAGCTGGCGGCGACCTTCGATTCTTCCGTCTTCTTGACTGTACATTTTCTGTCCCAGCTTTCGCTGTTTGTATTTACCGTCGTCTATCAATTCGTGTTGTTCTGTGTTCCGGTTGTCTTTTCATCGCTTTCCCCCCCTCCATACCCTCGCACCGTTTGTCTTCCTCACTGTCCGTTAGCGTTCGTTATGGCGGCTCGCTTCTTTCTTCCTGGATGAGTCCTTCGTGACGCGGACTGTTTCTTCATCGTTCATTCATCAAAATTCGTTGTTTATCGGTCCCTCCTTCCGTCCGTTCCGAAATCGTACCTAGATACGTAAAAGCGAAAATGTGAGCAACCACCGTGCTTTCAAAACGGTACTCCTTCGTTCAAGCGTTACTCTGAAAATATTTCTTCAGCGCCGGAGCATTCAGATTCGCATAAAGACTTCGTCGGTGTCCAGTTGCATCGTGCGAGTTAAGTAAGTAACGACGAGATGCATGTGTCGGTTGTCCTTGGGCGGGTCGAGCGGCAATTTTTCGGGCAGGTCGAGACGACGGATCTGCGCGGAGCCGGTCCGAAATCTTTTATGCGACGCATAATGCGACAATCTGGGCAACGTTTGTTCAACAGATCGCCGCACAACGGCCGGCGTCGCATAACCGACAGCATTCACGCGGAACAATGACGCGGTGACGATTTAAACAAACGGACATTCGGCGCAGCGAGATGGCCGCCAAACGATTGATTTCGCCTTTGGGAGATTAGCATAAGCGTCAGCGAGGATGACTCGTCGGAACGTTCAGTAGCCCATTCATTCCGGCTCGTCGTCGGCCATTCAAAATTCCTTCCAGCCGGGAAGGGAGGAAGAACGGGGAAAGCGGAGGTGGACAAACTTCGATCAAGACGGCTTGTCAGCCGGTTCGACAAAGGGGTACGAGGGGGGGAAGACTGGAGAGGGAAGACTGGAAGCCGGGGGGAAATGACTGGAGAAAAGAACAGCGAGCCAGTCTGGCGTACAAACAAATCGAATGTTATAATAATACCTAGCGGCGGGATGAAGAATAATTTGGACCCTTTGCGATCGGCAGATTTTACAGATGGGCAAAAATAGGTAGGTCTAAATTAATTTAGCGTTGTGCAGTTACTTTTCTGGGACTTAAAGTCAGTAATATTCAACAAATATATTAAAGTCGTAAATATTAAACACTCGGAATTTCTTGAAATTTATTTGTCGTGTTTCATAGTACTTGTAATAAAATAAAATATAAACTTCTACGACGACTTGTAAATGCCATCACTGTAGCAGAGGGTAAACTATATGTGCGGGGTAATTGACACAAGTAAAATTTTTTGTTCTGCCCTGTTCCTTCTTTCTACCATCACTTGCCAACCTACCTATATATTTTATTACTATAATTTACAACACTAAAACGATAAGCACATTCATCCTCGATCTGCGAACACGATTGGAAATCAAAAAAGAATCAACTACCCACGGTCAGAGCAATAAAGTCCACGCCGTTCGGCACGTGAAACCCTTTCGAGGGTGGAACGCTGAGAAATGGAACAAGCCGTAAAAGTAGTTGGATCAAAACATTTGACGGATTTACCCCCGTGACGGGGAGGGGAGGCTAAGCGCACGGGGACAGAAAAGATTCGGAAAAACGGGGTGAGGATAACGCGGCGGATCACGAATAACCATTCGTTATCCCGGCCCGACAACAATGGCGGCCGACAATGGGCACTGGTTTTCGCGCACGCTTATGATGTATTACGGGAGAAAAGCGGAAACGTATGTTTTACCCCAGTTTCCCCCGTTTAGTGGCATTTAGTTCGCTCCACTGGCTCGTATTTATTTTCTCCGACCCCCCTCCCCCCATTCCCCTCCACCTCCCCACCATTTTTGCCCGATCCTCTGTCTTCGTTCGATCCGCTTCCTGTCGGGGCTCCTCTGTTCGCTTCCAGCCCCTTCAGTTGTTCCCCTGAAAGCCACCCCTTGTTGGAAGTGTCTACGGTTATACGGTGATCGATTTTTATGGTGTCGGCATAAACAGGAATTATAAAAATCATCGTCTGAAACACTGGTCATGTTAACTGTCGAATTCCGATTTTCTACGGACTCTGATATGGACTTTAGAAAAATTAAATCTGTGCCCCCCAAAAATTACATATAAAATTCTACAGGCATTAGCATCTCAAAAACTTTGGTTTAAATACGCCTTTAAACACAAGAACAAATTTTTATCTGAATAAATTCTATATCTATAAAAGCAGTATCAAAACATTGGAAACCCAATCCTCATCACTCTTGACATAAACCCCGATCGTTCTGTACCAACAGCACGACGGACCTAAAACATTGGATACACGACGCGAATATCAGCGCCCTGACACATTGCAGGCGTCCAGCGCCATATTTACCCGGCACGAAATCCTCTTAACGTCAAGCGACTGACACGGCCGAACGTCCGTAGATAGCCGTCTAACAAGCGACAGATGAAACGAACGTCTCCGCGTACGATTCCGTGAGAAGAAGAGTCACATTATTAGCCCGGCAGGCCGCGATACGCGTTTACGCACACGATCGGGCAGAGATCCATGGACGGATCGGCGCTGTTCGGACTGCGTGAGCGGTGCGCGCGCGCGTGTGCCATTCCCGCTGAACGGCGACATTTATCACTCGCCGTTTGCCGCCGCTGTTGTCATCGTTGTCGCTCGATATTATGGCTGTTAACGGCGACGTAATGGCATTATCTGCCTATTGTCCGACATACGATATACACCCCCTGGACGAGAGAGGGGGGTTGCCACTTCGTTCGAGGGTGGCCGGGGGCCCGGGGGTGGTCGGGGGTGAGGCAGCGAGCGGAAAGAGAGAGGATGGAGAAATAGACGGGGTCGGAGCGAGAAGCTCGGAATAGAGAAACGGACGGGGTGCTGGATAGAGACGTGTTCACGGACGTGGAATGCTAATACCGACGATATCGGTAGTCGAGGCGACGTTTTGGTAGAGTACTTTGGCGAGACAGTGAAATTATTAGATTTCGTAGATCTGTGTTCTCATGTTTCGGCTGAGTATCGAATATTTCGTGATTTTTCCGTAAACTGAATCTGAAGTGTTATACAAAGTATTTTATATATTGTGTATGTTATAACTGTTTTACTTTGTCTTTATCTCTAAAGATTCTAAACATATTAAAATTTACGGATATATTGTTGTTTCCGACAAAATTACGGTTTAAATAGTAAGAGTATATGTAGTATATATAGTACAAAATATGTAATTTCTCTATGACGGATATAATCGTCATACACAGCTGACTTAAACGAGACTTTGACCTCAGTTTACAATAATATTGATAGTGTCAGAACCACGTAATTGTTTCAAAATGGCAGAACTACGAAGAATGCTTATTAGATGGCGATTGAAATAATCGAAAATTCGCTGTATCGGAAGTGACCAGAAAGAGACGGAAGAGGTATAAGAACAATAGTGGAGAAAATTGCACACAGAAGATTGCTCATTAGACGGCAATTGAAATAATCGAAAATTCGCTGTTTCGACTATTCGCCGTATCGGAAGTGACTAGAAAGAGACGGAAGACGTATAAGAGCAACGTTGGAGAAGGTTACACACAGAAGATTGCTCATTAAACGAAAATTGAAATAATCCAAAATTTGCTGTTGCGGGTATTTGTCGTATCGGAAGTGACTAGAAAGAGACGGAAAACGTATAAGAGCAACGGCGGAGAAGGTTGCACACAGAAGACTGGCTTCCCTCTCGATTCCTTTCTCGCAGAGGTATCGCCAAGGTAACAGCGTGATTTCCTGCTCACTGATCGCCGACAAAAGTGCACGTTGGGCGAACCCCTTTTCCAGGGAACGATCCCGTCACGATCCTGCGCCGATCCGGAGGACGATCCAGTCGTCGGCGAGTAGTCCTTCTCAATAGTCGACAATGGCGGCGGGGATTAGCGTTTATTGCGCTCGCCCATTTTCTGCGGCGTCAATTAAGAACGGGGACGCCTTTCAGGCTGCCCTCGGCGACGCCGGTAAATATTGCCGGGAATACGCATTGTGCCCTTTCAAATATTCCGCCGGCGAACGAAAGTGATACTTCGCTGTCGATAGTCTCCTCCGGTTATTGCCGTGTATTTGAAAATATGTGTATAGATTATCCGCTACTACATATGGAAACATTGACTGCCAAGAATCGATCGTACTTATTTTTAATAATAAATAACAGTTGCTACTTTATTCCTATTTTCTCATCACATTATAAAATTGCCAATACGTATTTGATAAGAAATTAGTAAGTTGATTAACATCAGGAAAGAAGCAGTGCCCAAATACGTAACGTTGCAACTATACTGAAATATACGCAGTGCACATTAAATGTGTAAAAATAGTATAGTATTCATAAGTATAAATAAAAAGAAATAGTGAAAGATGATATCTCATTCTTTTTTAATATGGACTTACAGCACTTTCGAAATAAACCGTCCAAATATAAAAATACCGACTAGTAACGTAAATGATCAAGTACACAAGATGGAACGGAATATACAAAGTGCACATTAGAAATGTACAAGCCTCAGTCACCCAGCCCACAGAAACGTATCCTAATAAGCGTTTATCACTAACGTCGCTGTCGCCGGAGCAACGATTTCATTCCCGGCGATAAAGACGTCACACTCCGCACGCTCCTCCGTCATAACTCGCATTACGATCGCTCTTCATGAATCCCGGTAGATCCTCCGGGATCGTACGCACGTGTCTAATGTTCCTATTCCGGCTCACAACAACGTCCGTGTCCCGATTAGTACATCCGATTATGCCGAATACCGTGCACTGGGTATACGCGTTTTCGTGCGAGCATATAGTTTACGCGAACTCTCCGCTGCCGTGCGAGCACGTATCGCGCACGAATGCAACACACACACACACACACACACACACACACACACGACCTTACGCGTGTCTGCCGTTATTGTGCAAGGCAAGGCGTGGGCTGCGGATTGTAATCAGTTGAATACCGGGCCCCGCCGCTGGATACTAAAGATTCCTTTTTGCGCCACCCGCATTCGTCCGCATTCACGTAGCCTGGCGCGAAAAAGTGCTAAAAAGGAAGGTAAAAAAAAAATAAGAGAGGAAAAGAGATAGAGAGCCATGAATTTCTAGATCCCCGGATTTATTAGATTCGCGGGAAGAATGAAGACAGCGAAGAACAAAGGCGGACAACGAGAGGGAAAAAATGGCGGATAAGGGGTGGGGGTGTGGGAGAGCGAGGAGAGAAAACGTACGAGAGTCGAATGACAATGAGAGGTACGGCTGATGACAATGACGGGGACGGGAAGAGGACGTATGCAAGGGGTGGCGAATTGTTCGGGGGGTAGGATGATATCGGGGCCCTTAATTCGATTGATAATAAATGTTTGCACTTTGCATGCACTGGATATGCGTGGCATGTGGCAAGGACAGTATTTGTTCAGGCACGAATGGCAAATAGGACTGCCGAGCCCTTCGATTCTGCCCGTGCGCGCGCGTGTGTGCGGCGTTCGCAGACAGGCACCTACATTGTGGATTCAGTGCTCGAGTGTGACGTAAGAAGTCTCCCGTTCGATTGCGGAAAGGGTGGGAATTTTTTTTTTTTTTGTCGCTCGGAGCCGAATAGCGCGAAAGCCTTTCCAATGCATAATACGTGCCACGAAGTGTAAAAACATATATTCTGTGCGTGTCGTTTGATATCTTCGAATTTATGGGTACGTGTATTCCTTTTCTGTACAACTGTGTAGATGATATTACTGTATTGTTGTAACGGTTCATGCAACTACATATGGATACTAGAAAATTGACAATTTCACAAACGACAGAATGTAAGTTTTACAATTTATTATTATGTTATCAAACTTTGTTAATTGTTATTAAATTAAACAATTTAATTCGATCTACTTGTTAAATTTTATATTTACAGTAAAATATTATACGTGACAAGATATGAACTGTCTATTTTCAAGATTCATATATGCTTTGTAATTCGCCGAGAGGGCACTTAGTTTACAATTTATTATTACGTTATCAAGTTTTGTTAATTGTTATTAAATTAAACAATTTATTTCGATCTACTTCTTAAATTTTATATTTACAGTAAAATATTATACGTGACAAGACTTGAACTGTCCTTCTTTTAACATTTGTATATTGCTAAGATTACGTAATATTCGCTGAACGCATATTCTTCTCATTTAGACAGAGAGGTCACTTATTTTACAATTTATTATTATGTTACCATGTTTTGTTAATTGTGATTAAATTAAACAATTTATTTCGACCCACTTGTTAAATTTTATATTAATACACTAAAATATTATACGTGACATATATGAACTGTCCTTCTTTTAACATTTGTATATTGCTAAGATTACGTAATATTCGCTGAACGCGTGTTCTTTTCAATTAGACAGCGAGGACACTTAAGCACTCGAATTCGTAACAGCGTCAACATGCGCCTCTCAAGATCGACGAGGACGATGCCGGGCGAAAGAAGGGAGAACGGGGGGTCGCTCGGAGCATATTGCGCAAACGTATTGTCCCGAGTTGTCTCGCGCGAGGGGTGCAAATGATACTGTTATTCCACCCCTCGCGTTCGCCTTTTGTGCGACCCTCGTTCGGTCCCCGGCGCTACTCGAAATTAAGAAACTTAGTTTCTTCCCATCGCCGCCGCCGCCGATAATCCTCACTTTAACGATCAACAAACCATTTCATTAATTACGTCCGCAATCAGACAACTAACGCCCCTGCAACTTTGATTCAAATTAAAAAACGTGAAGCGTAACAATGGATAACTGGATTCCAAGTGTAAAGTATAATACTACTCGCGCATGTGTTATTAAAACTTAAAGTTGAACTAATATAATTGGTAACTAGATTGACCTTTTCAATATATTTATTTTAATTATGAGAAGAAGGAATTACTTACTAATGGACAAAGAAAATTTGACACCTGCCAGATTTCCGTCACATTTTTCATTAGGGACCGGAAGAAAGTTTTGTCCAACAAACGCGTAATATGAAAAAATCGGAAACAACGTTCTCGAGTGCGGAAGGTAGAAACATCGGAGCTGGAGGAGGAAGTAGGTTGTTGGAGAAGAGAGGAGCGAGGAGAGGAGAGGAGAGTGAAGAGGCGAAGAGAGAAGGCTCTTGAGGAGTGAGTGCCGTCAAGCTCGCGCAAACTTTACCTCGAAAATCTACTCTCCTTCATTTCCATACATGCCAGCGACACACTCCCCCATATATTCTCCCATACGCTTCGCACACCGACGAACCATTCAGACGTACTCGCTCCTGTAACACTCTCGCCCCCCCAAAACGTTTGCCTGAAAGAGAAGTACAGGGCGACAGCTCGAGATTAAACGTTGAAAAAAATAAGTTTAAGTTAGTCCAACATCAAAGCATATGTATAAGAGCTGTTGGGAATTGTTTGCGCAACGTCGAACGCCAAAATTTGCGACACTCTGGAGAACAACCGGAAATGCGTGATTTAATGACAAGCGAGATTAGGCATTGAAAAGATAAGTTTAAGATAGTCCTACATCGAAAAAAACGTAGTTGAGAATAAGTGGGAGAAATCGGAAATTGTTTGCGCAGCGTCGAACGCCAAAATTTGCGGTAGGCAGGAGTACAACCGGAAATGCGTGATGCAATAACAGACGAGAGTAAACGTTGAAAGAAAGGAGCTTAAGTTAATCTTACATCGAAGCATTTGTAGTTCAGAATAAGTGCGATGGATCGGAAATTGTTTGCGCAGCGTCGAACGCCGAAATTTGCGGGAGTCTGGAGAACAACCGGAAATGCGTGATGCAATAACAAGCAAAGAGTAAACGTTGAAAAAAAAACGAGCTTAAGTTAGTCCTACATCGAAGCATTTGTAGTTCAGAATAAGTGCGATGGATCGGAAATTGTTTGCGCAGCGTCGAACGCCGAAATTTGCGGTAGTCTGGAGAACAACCGGAAATGCGCGATGCAATGATGACAAGCGCCTGGAAAGACGAGCTCAGACGCCGTTCGGGATGAAACGAGCTTTGACTCCCAGCATCCACGACAGACGACTCCCCCTCGAAGACGAATGAGTCTATAGAATGATCCTTGCCGTCTTGTCGGCGTTTAGTCGCACGTATCGCGCCGTCAAAGCAGACTTGTGGGGAAAGACACGAATGGCGGGGCGCATAAATGAAACTCCCCCCCCCCCCCCCCCCCTCACCCTCAATGAGATTCCCAAATACCTACATGTCTAGATACCCAGATTTGCCCGCGTTTGAGGGATTACGGTAAACGTCGGGGAGCAAACAAGAGCAGACTTTGCGGCACGCTTCTTCGGCTTACGCGAATGCTGCTTGATGGCGGGCCGCCTCGTTGCTCGTCTATTTTTATTGACACTCCGACATCTGAGCACCTACGAAACTATGCGAATAAATGATCGATTAACAAATATTGAAATGTTGCGAAGAATTTATCGTAATTATTCTAAATTATAGGTGACTCGTATTATACTCTAATTTTTCAAACACAGCACCGTCGTGTTACAAATTTGCAGACACGTATATAATCAGAAATTAGTATATATAAAAGTTTTGCTTAGCAGCGTAAAAGAATAGTACACAAATTCGCAATGCTGTAACTATACCGAAATATAGACAGTACGAAATGTGAGAACATAGAACATTTTGAATGTCAATTCTACGAGCGTATTGATCGTTTCGAAACGTTAAATAATGCAAAGTTAAAGAAAGTATAGGCTTCCGGATGGTCGGCAAGCGGCTGATCCCAAACGCGGCGATTAAACTTTCAATAATAATGGCCGCGAAAGCCTTAAATCTCGAATGGAAAGTTATAATTTGTACTATCCTTCTTCAAAAACTTACTACGGCTAGCAGATCCGTAGGATCAGTATTCTCACACGATACTCACTTATCGTGTCACCAAACTCTTTCTCCACTCCGCTCGTTCACATCGTTCCACCCTTTTTCATCCCCTCACTCATTCATCTCATTCTCCGCGAACGAAAGTACATCAGCCCAGACAAAGCCTGATTCAAATCGCGAGTTCTTCGTGTTCGTCCACCTTCGGGCTTCGAATTCGCGTGCGTCGAGCAAATGTCATGCGTACAACGGCCGGAAGTGGCGGATAAATGGCGGACGAGTGAAAAAGCGAGAGCGGGGAAAGTGACGCGAAGGAACGGAATTGCAGGAGATACGGTGCTCAGTGAAATTAGTAGTGCGTTTGTTTTGCTTTTTTTTTTTTTTTTTTTTTTGTTATTTTCCTCACATCTGAAAGCGAATGGCACTCGGGCCCACGCTCTTTCCGCGGCGAACAATGACCGAATGTTAAGCTAACAGCGGAACGCGGCAATTGACACGAGTGGCAGCCATTCTCTTTTACCCTATGGCGATCCCCCTCGATCTCCGATTTTCGTTGATCTTTTGTCCCGCCGCTGCAAACTTTTCCCAACCCCAACGGAACCTTTTCCCGCAGCGCCCGCGGAGCTCCCGGTACTGTGCTTCCGAATATGACGTCGGATTTTGAATCCTGACGAAGGTTCAACCGGAATTTCTTACGTTTATTCGGTGAAGGTCTGACAAGGATCCATCGATCCTCCCCACCATATTTTTTCCGAAACGTAACCCGAAGGAAATCAATGTTATAACGTCCGCGATATAAAATAAATATTAAATATTATATTGAAAATTGTAAATATAAATATGAAAAATAAACGATATGAAAATTCTGAAAATAATTTTGTGTTTTGTACAAAGTACCGATAAAAAAAGAATGACCGAATTAACCGATACAAAATTTAATTTTGATAATAATTTATATTTATAACAATAATATATAATTGATTTGATAATAATTCAAATTTAATTTTGAGTCGGTTAATTCGGTCATTCTTTTTTTATCGGTACTTCCACATTTTAGCTTTAATCCAGACTCGCACTAAATTTTCGTAGTGTAGCGTCTTTACTTACGAGATAAGCGGTTCGGATGTCTGAAAATGAAAAAGAAACGGTCGGCATACGAAATTCCCATAAATCCCGAAAACTTCAGGATCCGGTCCTCGAAACAGGCCTCTCCCACGAAACTGCATCGATATTCGGGTCACAAGGGCACTCCTCCCGAATCGGTTTGCATTTCTCTCAGCGTACTCCCGTGCCCGTACCCGCGGATCAAGGACGGGGTTGCCGGTGTTCGACAGGAGGGCAAAAATCGCTCCGGCCACCCCGCCCCACCCCACCCCTCTCATCCGCACAGCCTCATCCCTCATCTTCCCCGAGGCCCAACACAATGGCCACCTTATATGACGCCGTGGGGATGACACTTTAAATTTAATTTAAACGCGGCATTGTGCCGCAAAACCATCGTTCGCCCCGATTCCTATACGCATATCTCACCCCCTTCGCACCCCCTTCGCACCCCATTCGCCGACCCCCGTGTCCCTGCGCCCATTGTCGTGCTCTCAATAACGCGCGTCTCAGTCTTCGGCACAGGATCGTCGGCGCAGGTTTCGTCCTCTTGTGCCACTTCCGTTCTTGCGTGCGCGCTGTATCTATAAGATTCTCTTTTTTTTTTTTTGCCTCCCGAGTTTGCTCGTGTTTGCCTTTCGAGAGGACTTTCTTCGGCGGCGACATGATTCTGTTACATAAATATTGGCTCGATTTCGGAGTACACCTTTTACGCCACTCGGGGCGAACCTCCAGGGGTGTGGAAGGGGGTACGAGGGGATTGGGGGGGGGGGGGGGTGCAAGAGGCTGAGATTTATGCAAACTCCGGTTTAACGTGCAGTCTGCAGATGGGACGAGAATGTTCGTCGGGCTTGGTTGTTTAGTCAGCCTCTTTGTGTCATTCGATTTTCATCCCCTCCCCTGAGGAGGCATGAGTATGTGTGTAATTAGAATCTTGTGTAAGAATCGTCAGACTAACATTAGGTTGATAGATCGTGCGTATATTGTCCTGTGATTCGAGAAAAGATACAAATATCGCCGGATACATTTTTCTGAGCAAGGTAACAATAACGAAAGACAATATGGACCGTTCATTTCGAAAGTAAGTCCATATTTAAAAAATAATAGATATGTAATTTATGATTGACATGGTGTAAACGGTTTATTTTTGAGATATTTGATTTTTTTTTCAAAACAGACGTACCACTTTCAAAATAAACGGCCCGTATACAGTCTACTAAATGAAACAATGTAAAAATTCTAAGATTCGAACCCTGAGTTAATATTTAAACCTACAACTCACGATCTGAAAATACCTTCAATCAAATAAGTTGTATGCTAATTGTAAGTCTCTCATAAAAGTTTACACGTATTCTCGGAAACAGAATCTTTACATAATTTACTTTAGCAGTTCGTAAAAAACCTTCCAACCACCGGAAATGCGAACACTACAAAATTTGCCGTCCGCGCATGGCACTGCGCAATTCATTTGGCAAGGCTCCCGACCCAAATGGAGACCTCAGCTCTTCGAAGGTGAGGAATCGAAAAGAGACCTGGAGGGCATGACGCCTCGAGGAAAAAAAAATCATAAATTCCGTCGAACAATGGCGGAAAAAGAGAGATGTTTTCGGGGCGGGGTGTGGGGGGGGGGGGGGGGGGGGGATACGCCAGCCACGCCGGCCCATTTTCACCCCGTTTCCTACAAGACTACGGACATCTTTACGAGCCCCGGATTTATAACGCGCACCAGTTATTATATACGGCTTATTATACACGGCGGCCCGAGGCGACTTTATGCGCCGATTTATAGAGCGGGACTGAATTCGATTATGGGCGAAGGGGGGCTTCGATTATTATTGAATGACATGCCGTTGCATATGCCCCGCGTTTGTTGCACCCCCCCCCCCCCCCCACCCCGGAGGCATGCGTGCGACCATTTTATGAGAACTTCACTTCGCTTTTAACAACCGGCTAACTGTTATTGCGTAATCCGATTATAAATACGGGCTCGAGCCCTGCGACGTGTGTAAGTCCCGATTGAACACGCTGATCCTGGAACAGCGAGGTTTCATTATCCACGTGTATGCGTGATCGATATTTAAGCGAAATTTGACTGCCTCGGTTTCTGACCGAAGATCGTTAGGTAAGCCAGCGCAGAGGTCTGTGTAAATAAATTAAAATAATTGCGTAATTTGGGATTGTGAACAATTACATAAACCTTCCATCTAACAAACGTTGACTAAATTACTTTCAAAATAAACAGAGGTGTTGTGGTGCTCATTTTGCTCGTCGTGGACTTTAGGAATGTATATAGTACAGATATATAAATAAATTACTATTAAATGTGTTATAAATATATGTCATAGTAATAGCATATATAATTGTTATATATTCAAATAAAATAATATATTATTATTATAAAAATCATATATATAGCTTTATACATTATACTGTTTATTGTTTTCATATTATACTATATTATACTACTATACTACTAGTATATAACACTCTTTATTATTATACTTATATAGCTGATATATATATATATAAATTATATTTATAAATATATATATATAAATAAATATACATATATATTTCTTGCTTATAACAATATTCAAATAATGCTCAACGTATCAACGTTAACCCGTAATTTCCAATGCACTCGAAATGATCGTCAAAAGCAAATAAATACGATAGCCGTAATTAAACGAACCGATTCCCCGGAAGCCACGGTCACAACTGAACGTTGCCTCCGCAGAAATCCACTCACCGAACTTCATCTCAATCAGCCGTTATCTTCCCGATCCGCCATCAAACATCCCGCCCATTGACACGTACACCGGCTCCGGCCTGGCATAACGCAGGCCGACAGGGTGCAAGTAACGAGATTATCGGTCCGAAGTGGCTGTTTATCGCGCTGGCCAGCATTCATCCGTAATATTGTCCATAATATACTTCCACCCTCTTAAGCGGTCGACGCGGTACAAAGCCGGCTTAACCGGCAGCTTTGCTCTTCGGCCCGGAATCTCGAGAGCCTACATTCCGCGGACTGTTGCGAACACAAACTTGCGCGAAACTCTTCCGTGCACGGCCCTACGACCGGTGGGCCCCCACGTACGTGCATACGTGTACCTGGCCTGATACACGCGTCGATAGTCATACATCGCCGGGCGCGCACACGTCACGCACCGGCCATTGATATCGAGCGGCGAACAAATTACGATAGCCAGCGAGCGCGCGTGTCGCACTTGCGTGAAAATGTTCGAACGTTCTGCTATCGCTGAGAGCCGTAACTGTTTCTTTGGATAAGGAAGGTATGAGGGTGTTTCTTTCGAAGGAAGGAGGTACTTGACGCAACTGCCGACGATTTTTAGTCGAATTTTCAGTTGACGTGTTGAAATTATGCGAGTCAATGTGTTTGAAATAATAAAATGGAATACAATTAATCATTTACCTACTTCAATAAATAGGACGATTCACGAGAGGAAAGTCATTATTGGGATAAGGTCAGACAAGTCATTTTTAATTGTCGGCAGTTCTAGTGTTAACACTGAAACTATCGTAATTTTAACTCATCCGTGAAAATATTGGGAAAATGGATCATTTGACGGGTTTTGCTAGCTGTAGTATGGAGAGTATTTCCAAATAGGCAGATGATACCGAAACGTTCGTTTGGATGTATTTAACGTAATTTATACGTTACGTATAAATTATAAATTATACATTACATTACATTATATAGTATTATAATTATAATTTATATAATTTATATAATTATAATTATAATATTATAATAATAAAATAATATTATAATTATAAATTATACCTATTATAATTATAATTTATACGTGGATGCTGTCCGAGATTTCGTACTGATTCCTTACTGTTCGTCAAGCGATCGAAAGACGCGGTCGATGATTTTGAAAAATTGCCTTTCGAAAGATTGAGTCCCGACCCGAAGAATAACGAGGATCGACGGCGCCGATCAGATTTATCAGTCCGCCCTACTCTTTCATTCCGCCCGTTCGAGGATCGACTTCTACGGGGACACGACAATGAAAAATTATCGAAACACGCGACACGACAAATTCTCCAAAGCATCGCGAGCCTCTTGAAGTCTGCGCAGCGGCGCATTATACGTCCGCCAACTTACAATGGAACGCACCCCCTGTCTCCACCCCCTTCTCCCGACTCCCCGCCGTAATTTATCACCGCTCATAACAAGGAGCCGCAAGTTTGTACATATTTCAGTCTCGCAACCACCCACCCCTAACATGAAGGTGGTTCTCATTCTCTCTCTCTCTCTCTCTCTCTCTCTCTCTTTCTCTCTCTCACACACACACACTATTTCTCTTTCCCTTGCCCTTATTCTATCCACCCCTCTCACTCCATCCACGTTCCACCAACTCTCAGTCTCCATCTTTCCCGCAACTTCGCGCAGAGGAGAAAGCGAGCTGGCAAGGGGGTTGAAGACGAAGCTTAACGAGTGCGACAGAGAGAGGGTGAATCTCTGGGTGGGGGTAAGCCACGGAGTTATTATTTATACGCGCCATTATATGTCACGAGTCGTCGGAATATTGTTCAAGATATCCCGCGCATACATTAGGGGTGGGTTTCGGAAGAAGAGAGAAAGATACGAGGGGTGGGGGATGATGGAGAAGAAAGACGAGAGACGAAGGCAGAGGAAGGCAGAGAGGGAGGGAGAAAGAGAGTGCGAGACAGAATGGGGAGACGAAAAAGCGAGACGGCTTTTATTACCGCCGAGCACTTATTTGTTAACATAATATACACATTAGGGGGCGGTGGCGGCCGCAAGTTGGGCACGCGCCGACTATACACACCCCTGATGTATCCGACGCTGAAGGGGTGGCGACGGCTTTTAGACACGCTCCGCGATTTTTCGCCAATTCATATCGCGCGCCGACAGAGAATTCGCTTTGCGCGGACCGGTTATGGCGGCATTGAGGTATGCCTCTTGTGTCAATATGCCAACAACAATTTCGGTTGGCTCGGAATACTCAATATGGGTGTAGCGAGAGTGAGTATTACGTTGGCGTCGAAGTTAGACATCTTACTGAAGTGGTCGATACGATATTTGTAATAAAAAGGTTGAACACTTGTTATAATTTTCTTTCAGTTCATTGTATATATGATTAATTTATTAGTTGGACCGTTTATTTTAAAAGTGGTATAAGTCGATATTTAAAAAAAAACGTTAACTTTGACGTCAAAGTTAGACATCTTACTGAAGTGGTCGATACGATATTTGTAATAAAAAGGTTGAACACTTCTTAACTTGTTATAATTTTCTTTCAGTTCATTGTATATATGATTAATTTATTAGTTGGACCGTTTATTTTAAAAGTGGTATAAGTCGATATTTAAAAAAAAACGTTAACTTTGACGTCAAAGTTAGACATCTTACTGAAGTGGTCGTTGCGATATTTGTAATAAAGAGGTTGAACACTTCTTAACTTGTTATAATTTTCTTTCAGTTCATTGTATATATGATTAATTTATTAGTTGGACCGTTTATTTTCAGAGTGGTATAAGGCAATATTTAAAAAAGAATTGAAATATCATATGATTTATGATCAATGTAGTGTAAACTTTTTATTTATGTGATATTTAATGTTCTTTCAAATATGAATTTACACCACTTCCAACATAATCGGTCCAATTGTTCGGCCAAAATATTAACACGTTAAGAAGCTGTTCCCCTTTCAAAGCGCTTATTCTCATAAATCCTACAGAAATCAAAACTTCAAAATGGTTACATTACAAACTTCTGTGTGTAAAGAATCAAACGTGAAATCGATTACGTAATCTAAAAAGATTCACATTTCCCATATTCTCTTCCCCCGTAACAGGTGCCAGATAAAGTAAACTACTACAAAAATGAGTAAACTAAGCATGTCGTACACGAAGAACATGAAGATACAAGAAACATTGAGGTCCGACCGGCCGAAAGATGAACTCCCCTCATGTTACGAACTTGAGAACTGAATCTAAGCCTCGTACCGGAAATCAGGATCGCAGGTTCGGCTGAATGGCGAAACGCGGAAACGGACAAGCGAGCGAAGCCGCGCGTCCCGTGGACGCTGTCCGAGGCTTTCTCACGGGTCCGATCGGAGGCAGCGGAGCATGCAGGGTCAAACGCAAATGGGAATATGATTTAAGGAGCAACTCGTTCGAGCGAATAGACCGACCATTTGCTCGGGACCAATGAACCTGCGGAACGAACAAACGATAAAGGAAGAAAAATAGACAAGACACCGACGGATTCCGAAAAGGAACCCAGAAGCGTTGGTGGAAGGGTGGGCGGTGGAGGGAGGGGAAGAGGGGGGAGGGGGGAGGCTGAGAATTGATAGGAGAGAGACGAAAGATGGCCGACGATCGAAGGGAGAAAAAAAAAGGGAAGAGAAGAAAAGAGGATGACGAAGAGAATCGAGATATCGGGCCTCTAATGAAGAATTCGGCTCGTGGCAGGTGAATCGATTTAGATTCTGAATCGCTCTCTAATCACGGCCCCGTCCAATGTCGGCCTTCCGTTCGGGATTCTTGTCCTTTGGAAATCGGCCTCGGAATTAATTAACGGCACTGTTGAAGGCAGCTTCTCGGACGCTTGGGAACGGAACTGACGCCCTTTTGATCGAACGTGCGATGATCGGCCGAATTATGAAGATCTCAAATCGGATCGTCACACTCGTTGGGTGTACCGAGTGTATTCGTGAATTTGATAAGGGGCGAACTTGATGTTGAACGACCGCAACGTAAAGTGTCGCTACGAGGAAATGTTGAGTTTTATAAGAGTGTCGGGTTCTGAAATCAAAGTGTCTGATGCGTCGGACTATAATAACATCTGGTATCGATTCCTCTTAGATGCTTTTTTTGCCATAATTTTGATTCATATTTTAACTGAATATTTAAGGTAATAGGCATCGTACGCAAAAGTCCCGGAAAAATGTAGATTTTTCACAATTTTTTCACTATTTTCCACGTAAAGCAACGTAGAAATCGAAAGAAACCATTTTCTGTGCACTTGAAAGGTGATATCGTATTTTAGTAGGGCTAAATAATGCCAAAGTACTCTCCATTCTTTTAAAAACTCTCGAATGGCTCCTTCATAATTTCAATCCATTTAGACGCACTCTTGACCATCTAATTCGGCTATGCCCATTCCCGATCCCGTGAACGAACGCGCATATAATAGGGCCCGGCGCAATTACGGCTCGTTGTCATTAACATTTTCCATACCCCCGTTTCCGTCTGACACGCATAATCTTCCCACTTTGCAATTATTACTCTCGCGCACGCTCTGTCTGGCGACACAGGAGGGCGAAGGAGGGAAAAAATTCGCGTGGGACCGGAACGGATGGTAGGGACGAATGCGAAACGTCTCGAATTCACGTTTACCGCCTGGCTGCAATTCCCTGCAGGTCGTTGCGCATTATCGTTGTGCATCGCGGGTGACGCGAGGCGAGAGATAGAAAAGGGCAGACCTCGCGGAAAGACAGTGGCGTCCTGCGACAGACGAGGAAGGACTGTATGGCGGGCCAGTGAAAGAAAAAAGAAGGGCCGAACGGCAGGCGAGAACAATGCTCGACACGGAAGAAATTGAAATAACGTCGACGCATAGAGGACAAAAAGCAGTCAGGCCACGTAAGTGCGGATAAGAAGATATTGACGTTAATAAAGAAAATGACGATCCGCCGAGAACGGCTTCCTCGGCAGATTCGACGGCCGTTTGCCAGGACGACGATGGAGGAGGGCTTGGATAAAAAGGACAAACGAGCTGCGACACGATTGCGAAAGCATACGTCGCCTGGGAATAGGCATTCTGGTATTCTCGCATTCTCGCATTCTCGTATTCGCGCATTCTCGCATTCTCGCAACTCGCGATACGCGCCGAATGCATATGCGGCCGACTCTTATACTTTTTCAAACCTACCCTTCTTCGCGTCACGCCTTTTTCCCCATTCTTCGGTATAACTTGCTCTTACCGTAATTTCGCGTGCCTCGAATCTAGCACGATTCCTATCGGGTAACTGCCGTGTACTTAAAAAAGTTTCGCAAATTAGATTAGAATTAATTGTACGATACGTTCCCGCATGAATTGTGCAAGCAATAAAAGTGTAGACAAGTTTTACGCTGGTTGACCTTCTTAACTCATTCCAGCCGTTACAAAAATGCAAAAATAAAAATTGAAATTAACTGTACATTTAGAAGATGCAGTCAATAAAAGAAAACAATTTGAAACTGTGTCCCAAGAATGGGACATTGGCGGATAATGGGTTAATTGTTGCTCTGATATTTTTAGACGAATCTAAAACACAGAATCCTCCGTAACAGAAACAAAGGCACAAGCCGTACAAAACGAAAAGACATCAAACAAAGATAATCCGTTTTCCGCAAAATCTCTAGCCGAAAATTATTAAATGTTCTATGGAATACCTGGTCCCTTGACCTCTACTTTCCTATAAGTACTATAATTACCTCTCAGTCATTTCTGTAATCAAGATTTATCTCGCATCGCAGCCCATACCGTCGGAGCAGATCGGCCATGTGCCAGCGAACAAAAAGGAATGTTCAATGTCCCGTGCGAGTCATGGCCATTGGAAACGTTCGGTGGAAAACTGCCTTCCATCCGAAGGGACGCTCGCCGACCGGAAGTCCGAGTGGAAGGCCTCGTATTTGGACATGTTCGCCAACGGCGTCATAATCGATTAGGAAGCCTCGCATGGGAAGATTTAGTGACTGAAACAGATGGGGTGGTCCGTGTCACCCCTTGTCTCCGGCAGTCATTAGCCCGGGGCATTGTCCTGATACCTGACTGGAGACGGGTATCGATACAAATCGATACTCACGCTTGATCGATCCTCCTGCGCGCGATTTAGGGTGCATTCAGCGCATCCGCTCCGTTCACACCGGCCTTTTCCTTCTCTCTTCTCCTTTTTTTTTTCTTCACCGTTTTCATGCCATCCCCGAAGTGGGCCGCCGTGAATTGCCCGATTTCGCTTTGTTGCGCTGAAAGTGCTTCGTAAGTGGAATAGTGCACGACTGCGGCATGGAGCTGCTGTAATATATATTGTTCGTGACAACGCGCGTTGCTATTACGGGCAATGACGCACAATGACAGTAAACTGAGTCCTAGAGTCCTGTCATCCTAAGAAGTAGAGAACGGCGAAGAACAGCAACAATTTGGTAATAAATAGGTAAGAAGCGCGAAAGAATAAAGAAATTAGAATTGATTGAACCTATGAACACAAACTAAATCTGCGCTGCGATAGAAAGTCCAAGAAAGCGGTGCTATTACTGGTAATGGCACACAATGACAGCGAACTGAATCCGTTTCGTCCTAAAAAGTAGAAAACAGCGAAGAACAGCAACAATTTGGTAATAAATAGGTAAGAAGTGCGAAAGAATAAAGAAATTAGAATTGATTGAACCTATGATGACAAACTAAATCTGCGTTGTAATAGAAAGTTCAAGAAAGCGGTGCTATTACAGGCAATGACACACAATGACAGCGAACTGAATCCGTTTCGTCCTAAAAAGTAGAAGACAGCGAAGAACAGCAACAATTTGGTAATAAATAGGTAAGAAGTGCGAAAGAATAAAGAAATTATAATTGATTGAACCTATGAAGACAAACTAAATCTGCGTTGCAATAGAAAGTTCAAGAAAGCGGTGCTATTACAGGCAATCACACACAATGACAGCGAACTGAATCCGTTTCGTCCTAAAAAGTGGAAGACAGCGAAGAACAGCAACAATTTGGTAATAAATAGGTAAGAAGTGCGAAAGAATAAAGAAATTAGAATTGATTGAACCTATGAACACAAACTAAATCTGCGCTGCAATAGAAAGTTCAAGAAAGCGGTGCTATTACTGGTAATGACGCACAATGACAGCGAACTGAATCCGTTTCGTCCTAAAAAGTAGAAGACAGCGAAGAACAGCAACAATTTGGTAATAAATAGGTAAGAAGCGCGAAAGAATAAAGAAATTAGAATTAATTGAACCTATGAAGACAAACTAAATCTGCGCTGCAATAGACAGTTCAAGAAAGCAGTGCTATTACAGGCAATCACACACAATGACAGCGAACTGAATCCGTTTCGTCCTAGAAAGTAGAAGAAGACAGTGAAAAACTACAACAATTTAGTAATAAACAGACAAGAAGTACGAATGAATGAATACATAAAAATTGTTTGGGCCTATAAACATACTAACCTAATCCGAAATAGAAAGTTCAAGAAAGTTCAAATAACCCTTCGCCCGAGAAATAAATTCGTATAATCCTTAAAGCAGAAAAAAAGTTCACGACTGAAGTACGCACAAAGATCTCGGTACTTAAAAGCGATGAAAAAAGATTTACGTTAGTTATGATAGAAACAGGGCTCGAGGGGGGAAAGATAAAGCAAGCCAAGAGGCAAGAGTCGACTCGTGGAGGGTGAGGAGGGAAGAAAGGGGCAGAGGGAGGGTCCGGGAGGAGAGGAAAGGCGGAGAGGAGGTTAAAAAGGGACAGACAATCGCGTAGTGCACCGGTGTCTTGGACCTTCTGGACACAAACGGCGGCCGTAATAAGAATGGATGGCTTCCCTCGATCGCTGAATGGTCGACTATTAGCAACGAGCCGTACCGGCGACAATGAGCCCCGACAAACTGATAAATTATACCCCTCTATCTGCCGTCCGACCGCCGCAGACCCACACACGACCGCACGCTCACGCATACAGTCGACCCGGGAAGGTGCACAAAAATGAATATACATAACGTTGCGGGTAGTGAAATGAGCGTTCACCGACACACACCTACCCATGCGTTCGTACACAAAGATCGAAACCTACACACGCCCGCGGATCCGGATAGAAAAATAAGTATAGACCCACGTAGAGAACCCACTCGTCTACGGTGGAATACGTATTCTCCTATACGGAGACGGATGAAGACACGCGGGGACGCGTGTGGATGAATATAGGCACACACACGAGTCATAAGTTGTACACCGGCTGCAGGTAAATAGAATTAATCAGGCTATAGAAGGCAACGGCAGTTCTTCTTGCCTTCTCCCCCCCTCCCTCCCCCCATCCTTCCTTCTTCTTGGCACCTTCAGCTGTCCTTCTTCATCCTTCGTCCTCCTCCTATAGCTCCTGCCTCACCTCCCCATTTTGCTTTTTTCGTGACACCGATCGAATCGAAGCCGGCAAGCCGGCCAATATAACAACGTGACTACACGATTTCACTCGACATTCTTTTCCTGCGGGCCAGCTTGTCTGTCTTTGTTGCCGTCTTCTTTGGCCGAGGCTGAGCGGGACGGTGTCGTTCCTCGTCGGTAGTTCTTTGGAGTTCGAGACGTTTTGTGCGCCCGATCGACGCTCGACTCGCGCCTTTCGGACCACTGAAAGTAGGTGGCGAGGGTGGAATTAGCTGTGATTGTCGGATCGCTGGAGGGATCGAGAAGGCGAAATTTTGGGATCACTGACTTAATTAACGGTCGAGGAAGCATAAATTATGCCACTGACCAGCGAAGTAACGCGGATCGCTGCCAAAAAGCGTCCCTATTTAAATCCATTATGGAAAATGAATGAACTGTAGGCTGAGTCACGGTGTAACGAGAATGATTACCGCGAAGTCTCTGACTTACTCAACGAAGGAGCGTGCATACATTATGCCAACGGAGCAAGACGCATTGTTACGAAAGAGTATCTATCCGAATCCAATATCGAAAACAAATTGAATTACGACACGAACAGGCGAGGCAGCATTATTACCCTGAGAGTCGTACTCTAACTCAATTAATCACGGGAAACAATGAATTATGGCGTTACAAAGTAACGCTTATCGCCGCCATTCTTTGCGGCCGACTCACGTGCGCAGGGAGCTAACGTAATTAATAACGTCCGTTAGAACGCGAGTCGGCCAACTTCTGTCCAAATAAATTATCCTCACGTGACTCCCGTTACGTTGTCCAAACTCGCGATCCTTATATCATATTCGATATCGACTGGCGGGCATAAACAGGGCGTTCGCGGGCCGCTCGCCATTATTTTCGCAATTTCGTCCTCGCGTGGACGACAATTAATGGTTCGATGCCGTTGATAAACCGATGCCGTTCCGAATAATTATCGTCCGCTGTTCCTTGTACAAGGCGCGCGCACACGCTGCGAATTTACTTCCCACAGCCGCCATTCGTCTCGCCTACTCGCACCAGGTGGACGCGAGTCCTACAAGACAACTGGATTTAATGCCGACATTTAATGCCGACAATTACAACAATCCGCATTAGAACGGATGTCGGCGAAAAAATTATGTCGCCCGTTAAGCCTGACGGCCAGTGGGAATAATTATCATCTCATATTCCGGCGGCCACGAGGCACCCAGAATTATTTCCCTGATTCGGCCCTTCCTCTTTCTGGCCAGGTGCTACCGAACTCTCCGGACAGATTTACTACCGACAATTACGGATACTCGCATTAGGTACCCGGGTCCGGCTACCTTAACCCATTAATCGTCAATGTCCCATATTTGGGACACATTTTCAAACTGTTTTCTTTTAATAACTGCAACTTCTAAATATACAACTAATCTTAATTATTTTTTTTTAATTTTTTAATTGTGACGGGTAATAGGTGAACCCATTTGCTGCCACGATTCCCATTTGAGGATTTTGGAATTTATATCATTATACTGTTACACAACCTTTTCTGCATATAATATAACTTATGCAGCCAAACATTTAAAAAATAATAATTTGGCAGTTAATGAGTTAAAAGAGTCCACCTCGAGTCCCAGAAAATGGAACACCCCGTGCAGCCCCTCGGTTTTCGAAAACGTTCCCTCCCGAATTCGACGATTCTCCAGCGAGCGACACGGACGACGCTCCTTGGGCAGGAAAGTCGAATGGAGAATGAAAATATTATTGCTCGATCCGCTTGTCATGCATAAATGCATCGATCCTCCCGCCCGTACCCTCCTTCCGCGGGCCTCTTTCTCTTTCTCGTAATCCATCCAGTGTGCTCGTCCCTCTCTCTCTCTCCCTCTCTCTCTCCCACTCCTTTCATCTCCGGCGGCGGCGAACGGCTGTGCAAACAACGATATCCATAATATTAAAGTCACAGGCAAACGGCTTATTAACCGTCTCTTATGTATACACATAAGATACACATAAGATACACATAAGATACCTCGCGTGGTATACACACACTCGAGGTGCGCCTATGCGGGACAGTCCAGGTCGCGTGTGTGCACGCGTACACGCACTGGAACTCGTGCGCGAGTCCCGCGTGTCTCTTACGAACCTCTTCTTTTCACCCCGCGCGCTACCTTCGGCCGGAACGGCGGAGAATTTATGTCGCACCTGTCGATTGAACCGAAGAAAAGGAAGAGAGAGGAAAAAGTGTGGGCGGAACGAACGGTTCAATGTCCTTTCGCTTTCGTGTTCCGTTTTCTGGCTCGATGCCGCTCCGTAAAGTGGTGTCTCGGGATTCTTACGTCGTGCCGTGTAATTGCTCGTCACCCGGCTCGATGCGGCTACTCGCTGTTTCGAAAAATCTGCCAAGTCCACGTGTGAAACGTACGGTGGATTCCTGTACAAGTTCACGCAGCAGCACAATATTACATTTTTAAACGATTTTTCATCGACACAATTGTCTAATAACGCGAATACTGCTAATCCGTGTAAGACCGTGTTAAATGGACCATTTATTTTAAAGGTGACGTAAGTCGATATTTAAAAAAATGTGTTATCATATCATTTATTCATTAACGCGGTGTAAACGGTTTATTTACGTGATATTTCATTCTTTTTTAAATGGACTTTCTTCAGGTATTGGGCGAGTCTTAAATAATTGCGAAAGAAATAACATTGGATTTGTGATAGTTGTATGGACCGTTTATTTTGAAAGTAGTGTGAGCCCTTTTAAAAAAAAAATATCATAAACAAAGCGTTTACACCACGTTAATCATAAATCATATGATATCACATTTCTTTTTAAAATATGAACTTACAGCTTACTTAAATGATTGCAAGAGAAGTAACATTGGATTTGTAATAGTTATATGGACCGTTTATTTTGAAAGTAGTGTAAGCCCTTTTAAAAAAAAAAAATATCATAAATAAAGCGTTTACACTCAATCATAAATCATAATGATATCATATTTCTTTTGTAAAATATCAACTTACACCACTTTCAAAGTAAACGGTCCATACATCTATCACGAATCCAATGTTACTTCCTCTCGCAATCATTTAAGACTCATCCAAGACCCCGCGACACAATACAGAGGTCAACTGCGCATCTTCGCTCCGCACAGCTCACCGCCTTGACCGAAGCCAGCTCCCTATATCAAGAAAGAGAAATCTACATCCGCCGATAGAATGAGCGCTCTCCCCCTACGCTACCGGGGGACAACGTCGTACAACAATGAACAAGGGAAAAACCGAGGAAAAGCGAGCGAGCAAAGGGGCGAGAGAAGGCGCGAGACACGGCCGGGCAGAAAGGGAAGAAAGGGAAGAAAGGAAAATAGCGGGTCGCGGAGGAGACTCTCCTGCGCGGGAAGACAAAAAGTGAAGAGGGCGGCGGAGGGGAAAGGAAGAGGGTAGGAATGGGTGGAGGTGGAGGAGGTGGATGGGGGGGAGGGAGCAGAGAATTAAAAGTATCGTGGACAAAGCCGCGGGACAAGACGCGGGAGCTCATTTGGTGTCTCTCGCTGAATGGGCGTTCATTATGATGCCTCCCGGACTAACAATCGGGTTCATTTTGTCTCTCCTGCTCGTGGCAACAATGCCGTGGGTGGACGAAGGGAGTCAAGGGCGAGGGATGGGAGGGGGAGGATGAAAAGGGAAGACGGCAGAGGAGAGCGGCCGAGAATGTTGAGGATCGGGCGACGACGAGCGATGACGAGCAGCGGATTGCGCGCGTAACGACGATGCACAGGGTTCGTCAGCTTTCGGGGAAATATGGAGGGTGCGAAACGGATTGCGCGGATCGCGCGGCTCGCTGTATCAGCTTGAATGGCGGCCCAGGCACCGTTCGGCTCGTCCTAACGTGCCCAGAGGACAAATTTTGGAAATTCGTATTCCATTCTCGCCTATTGAGTTCACATATTTGTACATAGGGCCGCATTGTGTCGAATGAAAGGGGAGGGAGGAGGACGGGAGGCGGGCATAGAAAAGGATTTATAAAGATTCGCGCGGAAGGGAGGGAGACGGAGGACGTCTTCGGCTTCCTACCTCGGCTTTCCAACGCCATCTTGACTCCGCGACGATGTTCTTTTGTCGTTTTATAAAGCGGGTAGTCGGAGAAGAAAAAGACGGGCGGCATCTTCTCGGGCTGAGAAAGGGAGGAAGTCCGCGGAGATGGCGAGGCAGAAGCTTGACAGAGAGGCAGGTGGGGGAGGCTTGTTCTCCGTCGGGGTGGCTGGGGGAAGGACGAGGGGTGGAGACGGCGGGAGGGGGATGGGGAGGAAGAGAATGGACGATATTCCGCTCCTCTGTTTTCAGTGGGTTGCTACCGGCGAGAGGGACGGCTCGAATCGCACCTGCCTCGACGTGTCTGACGTCCTCAGGTGTAAATACAGTGCTAGGGCCGGATTTCGAAACGTTTGACAATGTTCGGATTCTCACCGCGACTCACAATGAATCGATCTGTCAATCTGAGAAACGTATACGGCAATATACACTTTTAACGTTATTAAGTTTCAAAGTGCCACATTACATTACTTGACTTTTTTACAATTTGATAACAGATGATGAATCTGCATTGAATACTATCATAGTTCCATAAATATAAATGCTTACTTCCCACACATTAACCTATGCGACTTCAATTAATCAAATTCTAAAATTTACGTTTGACATGCTAGTCAATGCGGTTTCAATTAATGAAATTTCGTAAACGTTTGACATGCCAGAGCGTGCAACGGTCCAAAATAAAATTTGGCAGAAGGCTACGAATCAGTATTGAATACTATTATAGTTCTATAAATATAAATGCTTACTTTCGTAGTCGTCACTTAGTATTCAATACTATTATAGTTCTATAAATATAAATGCTTACTTTCCCACACATACCTAGACCTATGTGACTTTACTAAATCAAATTGCGGGATTTACGTTTGACACGCCAGAGTCTACGACTTCGATTAATGAAATTTCGAGATTTACGTTTGACACGCCAGAGCGTGCAACGCCCGCAAAATGCCTAAACGGGCGGAAAACAATGTGACTAAAATTCAATCCCGCTTGCGCAAAGACGAAAGCTCAGTTTCCCAGCCTATCGAGCCCGAGCAGCCTTAAACCAATAGATTCGGGGCCAAGTAATCCCGGCTTACCGAAACTTCCGAAATCGAGAGCCGCAAATTGCGACATCGTCGCTCAGCGAATATCTAACGTTCACCGAGCGACCAAAAGAGCTAAAATGCCTATGTCGGGCTCGCACAGTCCCAATTACCCCGTTCGGGAGTCCGACAATGGCCGAGGCGATTCACGGTGCCCCATTGCGGCGAGAGTCGAGCATAGCGTCGCAATAATTAAAACTGTAATTACGCCCGGAGCGCGGCGAGTTTTTCTCAATAGCCGCGGCCGCGGCACCGCTGTCCACCATTCTGTTCGATTCTGTTCCACGCCAGCGGCCACCTTAAGGGCAGTTTTTGCCTGACAGCGAATTGAGAATCTGGACCAGCCAGGAGCTGCCCGCCGGGCCAGTTATGCTCGGCGATCGGGATTGGCCGATCGCGGGAGGCCGAAACAAAAAGAAGGACAAAACCGGCCGCCGACCGCCCAGCGAGGCCAAACGAGAGAACCGACAAGTGATTCTTCTTGTAGGCGGGATGAGAGCCGCTTTGTAGGAGTTCTCCGAGGCGCCATGTTGCTTTCCGGCCTCTCGCGCTAACTGTCGATGCCGTCGGCGAATTGATTGGCTGCCCCGGCTAATACGCTCGCTGAAAAGAAATATGATTTTAGACGCCGATCACACCTAGCTTTCCGTACATGGTCGTATGGTTTGTGAGAATATTGAGTTGGAAGAGAAGACAGTCGGGTCTAGGGTACTAGACTCGTTAAAGAGAATTATATAAATACTCAATGTACAATGCTGTAATGTATAATATTAAGTTTTCGGCCTATTGGTCGGTGTTGTACTTTAGAATAGTACATTTCAATGAATTTTAACAGAAAAATACGTACAATGCTACGTATGGGTATTCAATATATCAAGTGACCACTAGATAGTGTTGATTTAAAAACTAAATAATCAGAGGCTTTGAAATGCAATAGCTTCAGAGATGTAGCTATTGGGTTCGCAAGAAAGTACTTTCGGCGTTCAAACATAGATATTTTCTTGCAAAACTTCTGTCAGTGTTGAAATATTTTCCTTTTAGCATTTGATATTAGTCACACTTAAGTCACGGAACAAAGTTAAGAATATATATTGTTGATTAAAGTATAATTTTCATCCAAAAATATGACTTTCAGTTCACACTACAAGATCGAAATGACTTCCTTACCAACCTATTATTATAAGATAAATACAATATAAAAAATCACGAATAATTATGAAAATACGTTTCGTCCGGCCTACTCTAATCTAATTGCATTTATTCAGTTTTCAATTAGTATAATAATGTTACAAAATCTGTACCTGTTCCATCCTAATTCTCTGAACAACCTACACTATCCCTCAAACCCGTTTCCCACCGATCTCCCTGGACTCCCAGCAATAAAAATCTAACATTCGGAATCCGGCATCGAAGTTAAACAGCGCGTAGCGCTCGGAAGTCTAATTTACAGGCTCACTCATCGCGAACCACTGTAATGTACACAAGCGCCATTGTGCGTTTCCACGGAGTCAGAAAATCAGTCAGAGTCCAAACATCGACAATCCCGGCAATTAACTTCCGCGTCCCAAGCGTAGAATTCGTCTTACTTCACAGTGAGATTAACGAGGTGCCGATGGGGACCATTGTCGGAGTGACGTCGATGTCTCGTTATCGAGCGTTTACTTTCCGGATCAGCGGGAACGATTCGTGTCGGGGCGGGTGACGATTGGGTTGATTGAGCTGAGAATGAGATCGGGATCAGATTTAACGTCGTTTAACGTCGTTTAACGTCGAGCCCGCGTTATTTTACTCGCCGCCAATGGCAGTCATTTACTCTCGAGATCGCTGGCCCGCGAATTATGTCAGGCCGACGGTGACGTATCGCGTTTGAACATGTGCGGGGGGAATTAAGTGACCCAATTTTCGCAAGAATGCCGTCTGCTGTTTTGTAACAGAAGCTGCGTTGTGCAAACCGACGCCGCATTATGCTCCGCGGGGCCTGAATGAAACGTGCCCGCGATACCGATACGGCGCAAACGTGAATGATCATTTTTTGCCCGACTCCGATCGCACTGGCGCGCCGATCTAATTTGGATTCGACGGATTTTGGTTTTGTCGCGGGTCATTAGGCGAGAACTTTCCGCTCGCTGATAAGCGAGAGCGCGGAACTATGCTTCCACTTTTTAATCCTGTAACTCAGTTTTCGTACTCCCAATCAGCGACTTCGCACGCTTGAACCGTTTGCTTTGAAAGTGGCATAAGTCAGTCTTTCAAGGGAATCAAGACAATCATTACTAGTAATTACAGTTGTATGCAAAACCTAAGATCCTCAAATATCTAACTTTGAAGAAGAACGGTGAAATATGCTAACGAATCAAACGGTTTAACTTACAATAAAGTGTCTATACAATTATTTTGTTCAGCTAAAAAATATTGGCCTAATCAATACGCATCTTATGGTATGTTACGCTTATTACGTCTGTTTGAAGTTTGTGCCAATCCCTCATCCTAGCGAGTTCGCATCGTCCTTTGTCGCAGCAGAGTGTGCACAAAAGGGCCATATTTTTCATCCGCGCACGGATACGAATCCGTGTACAGCAGCGTAACACTTAGATGACAGCTTCGAATGAAGCCCACCCCTCCGGTTCGAAAAATCCATCGATCCGTCGAAAAATCCGCGTCTCCTCTTTTACACTCCTCGACTCACCTTTCCCGACATCTTTTCGCCGAAATTGATTTATGCCCGGGACAGCTCCGGCCATTGTGTCGACCCCCGCTTCAGGGGCGACTGTTATTGTCCATTCAAACAAATTGACCACCGGCCAACGCGGTGTCGAGCATTGTCGCTCCATTGAACAATCTGCGATGGAAAGAGGGAGAAGGAGGTCAGCGAATGTGCCAGTGTGTGCGAGCGAGCGAGAGAGGGACCTGAAAAGGGAGATGGCGAGCGAGACAAATGGACAGATGCAACAAAAAGTGATGTAACGTACGCATTAGCGGCATTAAATTTTACCGCTTCCGAAAGGTACGAAAAATTACAGCGCTTAATATTAATGATATTGAATGTCGACGAACCGTGCGCCGTGCAGTTTTAAACGCGCTGAACGCTCGACGCATTAAATGCGAGCGCATTCAAATTTAAATGTTGCTAAACTTTGTATGGACAAGGGACGCCAAGTAATGATTCGCCCGCTTTAATATGTAATTGGATAATGGGCCCTTGTCGTGCGTGTTTTTGACGGGGCTGTGGGTGTTTGAACGTTCGGGAAATCGGAATATTGGAACTGGGAATTATTTACGGTACTTACTAAGAATATGTGTATCCGGAATAGTGGATTGGGATAGGCTGTTCACTGTATTTCAGTGTATTTTAATATGTTGAGCTTCGTGTTGATATCACGATATGCTTTTTCTTCGTTCTTCTTTGCGACTTCCAATCTCATCACACATCGTCGAAACAAAGACACACAGTATATCGAGCGTATGTTGGTAAAGCGTTAAAATAAAGCCACTGAGAAAAACTGTCTCAGTGTCGTGAAATATGACAAATACCGAAAAGTGAAAAAGTAATGGCCACATGGTATGAAAGATGAGAATATAAGTAATGAGTGATATATTCACCACTGAATGATGTTTGATGAGGTGTGATGTTCGATCGAGGCTTTGTAGAAGGATGACAGCATTGATGCCAGGGATGGGATGAATATTGAAGGATGTTCATTGGTGAAGGCAGCAATAGGGACAGCAACATTCTCAGGCACAAGAATATTCTCCCCGAATAGCAGGATCCAATGCTTACCAACTCGAAACGTTCAATAATATGCGCCGACAAAATTGCCCGGTACACAAACGCCTATATTTAAACAAGAAAAAGTCTATACGACAAAGTTACTACATCAGGCAAATATGCGTCATAAAATGCAGAATCGCACTTCGATAGAATAAAACACAGAATATCAGGAGAAAAAAACATATATTCAAGGTGTGGAATAATATGTGTAATGAAATTTTGGTAAACTGAGGTTAATCAGAGGTTGCACACGTGCCGTCGTTCATTTCCAGAATCCGGAATCTCCAGCAGCAACATAACCTTGTGGGAGTCTGTCTTTCCAGCCATAGTGGTGTTCGTCGAACAGCATTAAAACAGGAAAATAGGTAATAAGAAAAAAGATATCACCACAGCTCGTCTTCATCGGCAACGAACAACGCAGGACGCTCACAAAATGGCCGCCAAGGACGCCAAAAGATCGGCAAAGTGGTCGATCGATGACTCGATCCATCGATTATGGGAAAAGACATTTGGGAGTGGAAAATGGTGGAATACGGTACCTTTGGTCTTGCTGCACAGCTGAGACGCAAATTTTCATGTCGGGCGGGTCTTGGAACGGGTTCAAAAGCAGGAAAAGCGAGGAATGACACAGGTCCGTGCACACGTCGGCCATGTTGGCGTCCAAGAGGTTGTATTGCGCAGCTACCGATTACGCAATAGGAATAGACAGATGCGCGCGCAGCCTGGTGGCCACGAGCGAAAGCTCTACATTTAGTCGCATTGTTCAAGCAACAAATGATTAATAATACCAAGCTCATTAAATTTATTTGATTGATTAAGGATAAATAGCAAGTCTTATCACTCATTTACTTAAACATTGGAGCTTATAACAACGAAAAAGCATTTTGAAATACAGTCCTCTAACAGGTGCGGTCACTTGAAATGCAGAAGAATTATGTCAAAGTTAGCAGTGGCCAACAGTGAGTGAGTGCAATTTTTATTCGTATGGGAACGCACTGTATCATAACTGGATTGCGCGTGTTTAAAAGATACACGGTGACGTTTTTCACAGCCGTCATTTTTCGGGAAAATATGGAAAAATGCGTGTGGCACACGTGCGATTAGGCGATTGACACGCCCGAAAAAATAGCTGGCAATGTAATCGTCGAGCGTTGAATATCTCTCGATCGACTTGCCAGCGTTTTTTCCGATCGACGGTCAGCAAACGTTTTAAGCGTTTTTCGGTAATCAAGCGCGGAAAATGCAACAGGATTTTCGCTCCGCGCCGAACGTCAGATTAATGAAGTTCAATTAATATAACGAGCCAATTAAACGAGCGCGACACAGTGACATAGTGGTCGGTTTCACGAATCCAACCAAAAAATGAACGAGGGACTAAATAAAGCGAATGATCGTCCACGTTTTTTTTTCTACAGATTTCCGTTGGTTTTTGTGGACCGCTAAAACTGCCTCCAAGTTGTTAAATTTAAAATAGAAAGTATAATAGTATAAGTTGATTGTAGTCAGAGTAATTTGTAGCAAAATAGCGACGAGTCTTTTTTTTTTAGCGCCTTTATGTGATTTTCTACTAGCAATTACTTGTTCACTGTTCGTAGAACGTACTGTTGAAATAAATCAAATTTAAAACGCTGATAAACGTATTCTTGTACAGCAAATTTGTATGCGATGATTAGATGTTTTGTGAAAATCATGCGATGAAATGTATGTTCAATTTGATAAACTGATTAAACAGCACTTGCACTCTGTTGAGAAAACGTCTAAACTGCTGACCAAATTCAAACCTGCAACCCCAGCCACTTATCCATTGACACATTAAAAAAATAAAAGTTCTTTCAGATCACAGATATTAATAATTGCTGAGAGCAGAGTTATAACTACCAAACCACATTTGTACGATGTCACAAGTTAAATTCATGCCAGACACATTAAATTTTCTACAATTTTCTCTAAAGCTCCATTCCCGAGATAACAGAGCTCCGATGGTACATGCCTGAAAAAATTGCAAAAATAATCAGTATTGAACAGAGTAATGACAAAACACAAAGTTTATGAACCTTAAGAAACCTTGAACCTTTAAACATCCAATTAATTTATTTATATCTCATGCAATCGCTTGATGATAACTGTCCTAACGTCGGCAAAGAAGAATTCTTCACTCACTGAATCAACAGGACCCCTCCAGCATCTGAAAGCCAGCCACGACCTGTACCGAAAGTCGATTACTCCTGCAGAATATCTCTCAGCGGGAAACTCTGAAACATCCATTGGCAGCGAATCGAAGGATCGTCCGAGTGGCAATCGACAGTCTCGAAGTGGGACGGGAGTCCTCGCGCAGGGGGTTGCCAGTGTTTTGAAAGGACGAAAAGCCGGCCACTGGCCGGACAATGGGCGCAAACAGGATTTAAGGATACCGATAGCGTCGGATCCGAATTCAATCGTATTAGCCGCAAATGCACAAAAGGGCGGCCGCCCTCGCATCATCTTTTATTCCCACCCCTCCCGCCTCCTCCCCTTCATTCCATCATTATCCCATCGTAGTCCTTTTCACGCTTCTGTACACGTAATTATACGGCATAATGTCTGATCGGGAGCTTCCCGTCGATGATGAAACCTTCCATCGCCCGACTCTGTCTCATTCCGTTACCATCGAGTGTAATGCAACGAGCGATTATGTGATACAATCTGCCTGCATGAATGCGCGACAATAATCTCTGTAACAGATTCGGTATCTGACCGCTCCTGATGACGAATGCCCTATCATCATATTATGCCGCATTAATCTGGAATTATCAAGCGTAACGAGAATGAATAGACCTTCTGGACAGTATTGTTGAATATTTTGTTACAGACCTTTCTTTCGGTAAAGACGTAACGTGTGTCGGAAACTTTCCCATTATCCCACCTTTTATATAAGGACACAAGCGACTCGGTAAATCCCGTGAAATCTTCTTAGCGATTCTCATTCCGAACTTCACCCCCTTCAACCCCCCCCGTCTCCACCTCTTGCCCCCTTGCCACGGATTTCTTTCGCTCGCAAAGCTGTTCCGCTATCGGGCTCACTTTCTTTTGGGCTATCAAAAGATAATTCCCCAATATTATTATTCCTCCTTTTCTCCCCGGGTCTCTCCTGCCCGGCCGCGGTACGTGAATTAGCAAATTATCCGAGAATTGGCTGTCCCGTAAGGGAGAGGCTAAATTCGAGAAGTGAGAGTTCCTCGTAATTAGGGCCGTGATGCGTGCGCAGGAAGATCGCCTACGACAGTTCTATTTCCGTTATCGTCGACTGGAAAAAGCCTCGAGTTACGATAATGGCCAGGCTCTGATATAAGAATCAGTCTCATTACCATATTACGTCTCCGGGCGTCACGATATATGATCCAAATAATTGCATGCCTCCGCAATTACTTTCCAAGAAGGATTTATCTCTGCCGACGATTTTTTGAAAACCGGAGGTAACAGCCAGGCTGTAATATAAGAAACAATCTCATAATTATAACATTCTACCCGAAATTGTATTGCACGAGCCAAGAAAATGCAGGACTCCACGATTTACTTGCTGAGAATTTCACCGTGCTGCCAATTTTTTCAGAGACAAAGATTACGGTTCAACTACAACATAAGAATTAGTCTCTTTACAATATCATTCGATTCTAAATCGTATTGTATAGCCAAAATGCTGGGTTCTACGATTTTCTTGCTGAGATTTTCACTATGTCGCCAATTTTTTCAGAAGCAAGAATACTGGTCCAACTATAACATCAGAATTAGTCTCACTATAATATCATTCCATTCGAAATCGTACTGTACGGCCAAAATACAGGACTCTACGATTTACTTGCTGCGAATTTCACTATGCCGACAATTTTTTTGGGATGTGAGGAGAGAAAAGGGGAAAATGTGAGGAAGGGGAGGATGTTGAGGCCGAGGGGGATGAAAGGGTGGGCGGGGGAGGTGGAAAGAGAAGGAAGAGGAGACTCGGGCAGATAAAGTCGGTGTATCGAAGACGAGAGAAACTGGCTGCGCATAAATGGCTCGTACATCGAGCCACGGGTACGTCTCCGCGCCGGAAATGAAGCAAATCGGCAGATAGGACGTAGGAACATTAGAGCCACTATCTGAGCCCCGAGACGTTTAGGAATTACCAGACAGTCATTTGCAATCGGCCCGAATTTTCCATCACGACGAAAGGGCGTCTCGTCGTTTCACTCCATTGTTTCCACTCTTTGTACCCTCAAACCTACATTTCTCCGGACAAAAAACTCAGTATTTTCCTGTTACGCATCTGAAACAAAGGGTACATACCTATGAATTATAAATATATCTTTCATAATTACGTCCGAAGGAGAGCATAAAGCAACTGTAATAGAGCAAGAAAAATAAATCTTACATTTGTAAGAAAAATAATTTTACCTCTGTTCAGACTAACAATCTAATACTTTGGCTTCACATAAACTTCCAAGTGAAAACTGTATTCAGCCTTCTTACTTTGTCACGTAAACGTCGTTCCACGAAAATACCGTATGCTTCCTATCTTGTATCTTAAAACGAAATTCTAATATTGTAGTACGATGAGCTTAGACGGAGCACGTTCTTCGATGGTCGCCGACGTTATCAATAACTTATCACCTACCGATCGCCCTTACCCACTATCCCAGACGTTGGTCTCCGAGTTTACACTGTTTCTCCCCCGTCTTTCTTATACGAAACGGCATCGATGTGTTCTTTTCATAAGGAAGAAAGACAAGCTGCACGCGCGTTTATCTTTCCCACAGGCTCGTCGTGATAACGGTGTCAGTTATCGACACTTCCGCAAATCGATTACAAGGAGGGTCAGGGAATAAGAATGGACGAGTGTGAAAGAAAATACAGATAAAGAGAGCCCCTCGCTCTTGGGAGAACTAAGCGCTAAGAACTCTTGGGACAGAAGTGGCCACGATAACATTCTGTCCAGGTAACATTCAAACCACCTAAACTTCATTACTTCAAGCGTGCATCCCATCAAAAATCCAAAATGAAAGGAATGCAGAATCTTCGGCAGATATCTAGAACAAAGTAAAATATCATATTGCTTCGAACGTGCATCCCATAAAAAATTCAAAATGAAATGAATGCAGAATCTTCGGCAGATATCTAGAACAAAGTAAAATATCGTATTGCTTCGAACGTGCATCCCATAAAAAATTCAAAATGAAATGAATGCAGAATCTTCGGCAGATATCTAGAACAAAGTAAAATATCGTATTGCTTCGAACGTGCATCCCATAAAAAATCCAAAATAAAATGAATGCAGAATCTTCGGCAGATATCTAGAACAAAGTAAAATATCATATTGCTTCGAACGTGCATCCCATAAAAAATTCAAAATGAAATGAATGCAGAATCTTCGGCAGATATCTAGAACAAAGTAAAATATCGTATTGCTTCGAACGTGCATCCCATAAAAAATTCAAAATGAAATGAATGCAGAATCTTCGGCAGATATCTAGAACAAAGTAAAATATCGTATTGCTTCGAACGTGCATCCCATAAAAAATCCAAAATAAAATGAATGCAGAATCTTCGGCAGATATCTAGAACAAAGTAAAATATCATATTGCTTCGAACGTGCATCCCATAAAAAATTCAAAATGAAATAAATGCAGAATCTTCGTCAGATATCTAGAACAAAGTAAAATATCGTATTGCTTCGAACGTGCATCCCATAAAAAATTCAAAATGAAATAAATGCAAAATCTTCGTCAGATATCTAGAACAAAGTAAAATATCGTATTGCTTCGAACGTGCATCCCAAAAAAAATTCAAAATGAAATAAATGCAGAATCTTCGGCAGATATCTAGAACAAAGTAAAATATCGTATTGCTTCGAACGTGCATCCCAAAAAAAATTCAAAATGAAATAAATGCAGAATCTTCGTCAGATATGTAGAACAAAGTAAAATATCGTATTGCTTCGAACGTGCATCCCATAAAAAATTCAAAATGAAATAAAAGCAGAATCTTCGTCAGATATCTAGAACAAATATCGTATTGCTTCGAACGTGCATCCCATAAAAAATTCAAAATGAAATAAATGCAGAATCTTCGGCAGATATCTAGAACAAAGTAAAATATCGTATTGCTTCGAACGTGCATCCCAAAAAAAATCCCAAATAAAATGAATGCAGAATCTTCGTCAGATATCTAGAACAAAGTAAAATATCGTATTGCTTCGAACGTGCATCCCATAAAAAATTCAAAATGAAATAAATGCAGAATCTTCGTCAGATATCTAGAACAAAGTAAAATATCGCATTGCTTCGAACGTGCATCCCATAAAAAATTCAAAATGAAATAAATGCAGAATCTTCGTCAGATATCTAGAACAAAGTAAAATATCGTATTGCTTCGAACGTGCATCCCATAAAAAATTCAAAATGAAATGAATGCAAAATCTTCGTCAGATATCTAGAACAAAAGGAAAATATCGTATTGCCATTTCAAATATTTGCGAGTACAAATTGAACTTTGTTTACTCGCCAGCTATAATCTTAATACTTACGGAATGTATCTTAATCCCCGGTCTTTGAAGCGTACGGCGAATGTTGGCACAAGACAGAATAAAGTTGAGAAAGGCTCGACGCAGGTACGCGGAGGGCGCGGAACGGAATAATGAGCGGGGAAGATATATGGTCGGTAAGCTTCGTGCGATACAATTTAACGCGTATGCATACGAGGACCTAACGATCCTGGCATGACTCTTAAGTATGCAGTTAGCGGCGGCGGTGGCAGCATAGCTGGCGGGAGTCTGCCGACTAATATACTCTTGAGGGAAAGTTCCCTCGTCAATGATCCTAAGAAAATTATTGCGCTGCAAAGTTATAGGCTCAACGATTAGCGTCGTAATCGTCGGCATCGAAACGCACAAATAAATCATTAAATCATGCCGGCGTAGACACATGGATTTCACTGCTTTTCAAGTATCAATAACGAAACTTGTAACGATATTTAGAGAAAATTGTACTAGAATTGTTCATATAATAGAAAAGGAGAGAAACAAAGTACATCAAGAATCATGCTTTATGCCAGCTGGAGAGAAAAGTGGATTTTCACAGCTTTTACGCGCCGCATGTATAAAAAAGTGTAAAAAGTTATGGAAGAGAGGAAGAATAGAGCTGGAATTCTTCGCATTCCACGTATGAAGAGTACTGGCGAGGCGGTAGAAGAGGAGAGAAACAAGGCGTGTCAATAAAAATTTATCTCCTTGCGTCAGAGATTCGCGTTATCGTCGTTTCTCGACAGAGAAAATAGTAACGGAGACCGAAGTTTTGTGAAAAAGTGTGCGTTCGCCCTGCGTAGGCATTGTTGAGCGTGTGTGCTCATATGCGTGCACGGATGGTCTATATACAAATGCGTTGCGCATATAGTGGTGTTATGGGTCGCGCTTCACGCTTGGGTCAAACGGAAAGGGCTGATCGAATCGATAATTGGAAAAAGGGCCGTTGTCACGGCAAGCCAGTCACAGATATCCATTTATATATGTTTGCACACGTTTGTCCTTGCGCACATTTATACGCTATCCGTACGAAAGAAATATTTGTGCAGTCTTCATAAGCAAGCTTCGTGTTTACGGTCGCGGACAGTCGAGATTAAGAACTCTCACTGCGTGAAACTGAAATGTACACATCTAGTTTATCAGAGATAAATTACAATCTTACGTAACCTTCTCTTTATAAATCTGAATAATCAAGTGATAAAACTAGTTGCGTGTGCCTTAGACGTACAGTCTTTCTCTGGGAATGATCCCATTATGTGAACATGGAGTGTACACGTATCATTTGTCAATGATAAGTCGTAAGTTTTTCCACTGACCTTCTGTTTGTAAAGCTGCGAACAATCGAAAAGGGAAACTAGTCCCATGTGCTCGTTGATGCGAACACAGATTCGTGGGTACATTCACCCATACGACTTTATTCACAACAGGATCCCGACGATAAAGGGCTTATTCACACTTCGGGGAAGGGTTGTCGAAACAATAACCGCCCCATTCCGCCATACGCAAAAAGGAACCCTGAAACTTTAGTTCAGTAAAATAAAAGTAGAAGCATCGTTTACCCCGGTCATCATATTATTACTTCACTCCTGATCCCAAAAAATGTCCATCCACACTCAATCAAATCCTATGCATTCTCAGAACTTCTATATTCCCATTTCTTCACGAACATACTGAACGCAAACTCGCTCCAATCTCTGGAACGTTGGAACAAAAATATTTTACACATATAATATATCGAAATAAATGTTTTTCAATGATGGCAACATAATAATTACGACATGCATTTTATCGCCCAGAATGGGGTAGAAATAAAGTAGAAATAAAGTAAAATCAACGATGAAGAAAGAATTCAACATTCGATACGTAATGACGAAAGTATCATTCACCCCCGTCATCGCCTCCACTCCCAATAAACTCCAGCCGACCCTCCAACCTCCGAAAGGTCCCGCACGCTACACCTCGACGAATCCTTTCCCTCCGCTCGTCGCTTCTTCAGGAAGCTCTTCGAAACAAACATTGCCTTCTTCGGGGCGTCAGGCTCTGGTAGGTCCGCAACGGCCGTAGGGGTGGTGTGTGTGTGTGCAACGCGGAGGGGGAGGTTGGCGGGAGTCCGATATTGCCGCTTGTATACCCGAGGCAACAGGACTCATATCGAGCCACGACAATGTCCCCCATAATGCCGACAGTCCGCCATTGTTCGCTATTGCCGCCGCGAAGGATATCTTTCCTGGGCCGCGTGCGGTGCCTGGCAATTTCGTGCATGCCTCGCCCGGCTTCGTGCCATTTTACGTCCTCGACGATCTGAGAAGGCTCCCTTTCATTCACCGGACTCCCCATTTTTTCACACTATTTTTCAGATTGGCTGGAACGAATAAACGGTTCGTTCTCTTGCGTGTACGCGAGCATTGAGTAGCACGTGGCCATACGTAGCTATTACTACTGATAAGAGTAGGTTTTTTTGAAATGTCTGTAATAGTGTAGAAAGCAAGTAACTAATAAGCATTACTACTGATATTTTAAGATAGTGTAAAGTGATAAATTTCTTTAATTTAAAATATATGTAGTTATAAATATATAAAATATATTGTTTAGTTTAAAATAGATATAGATATAATGCAAATAAAGTGATAAATGTGGACGACTTTCGCACAAAGTTTTAAATTATCATTGTGGCGCCATGGAATGGCGATAGAAGGACAATTTGATGATATAGGAACATTAAAGTACAAAGTGTTAGTGTTAAGTCTCCAACGAAAAGACAATTGATACTATAGGGAAGAAGTAGTTGTGGCAAGCTTAACGAGAGTGTTTCAATCCCGCGAAGCGACATAAGTAAATTGACACTGCCGAAGCAACCCTTCGCCCCGACTCTGTCACTCGTCACTCCGTGCGAACTCCCCCTCGTCACCTGCGTTGAAGGTGACGAAAGTAAACACGCTCATCACCATGAAGTCCCATGACTCCTTACCCAGCCCCTTATCGAGCGAGCGTCATCCAGGTCCCGATACCCTTCGACCAATTTCAGCGTCGGGCAGGGCCGCCGAAGAAAAGAACTTCCGGCCGTAAACGAGAGCCGATTGTCCATCGAGCTTTGGGCAATGAGCGCGTTCCATCCCCCCCTTTTGTCGGGCTCGGCGTAAAATCGAATTCCACTTTGTTTGGACGAGCGCGCGATATTCGGTATTCAGCTCGTACTCGGCGGACGAAGCGTTGCCGTATCAAAATAGAGCCGCGCTACAATAAGTTATTCGGCCGAACAAAATGGCGGGGGGTGGGTTAGGCCAGGGGGGGTGACGTCGGGGACGGAGTAGTATTTTATAGAGTCCCGTTCGGGTTACATACGATGAATACATCGCGAGGAGGTGCCGGAGGGTGGAGAGTCAGCTTGGGGGGTAGGGGTGGATTTCGAGCGGGGCGAGAGGGGTGAGTTGGCACGCGTGTGACTGGAATATATCATAACCCACATCGGGACACGGTGGGGGACCGCCCCCCCATCTGGCACGTACGCAACGCTCAATTTGACAGGGCGATCCCCGTGACGAGTCTCTGATGTTCTTCGAAGACGGTAAATACCATAAAATTGAACGGCTGTATGCCTGTCGACGTTCGGAACTATGGTGGAGTGGGGTAAAATCGGCACAGAAAAAAAAAAGAAAACCTAATAATCTTAGTGTTTTTGTTTAGCGCATGGTTTATTCTTTAAGTCGCATTAATTTGGGTTAAAAGTATAATCTGAAACTTATGATTTTCTTAATAAATTAAAAACAGTGCTGTTAGGGCGGACTTGCCCCGGAAGTGGGGCAAAACCGCCCAACCCGTATAAAAATAATTGAATCTTATATCCTTATATTATGGGGCAGAACCGTATTTCTTATTAGTAATACGAACTTTGTCGAACGAGTTAAACGGGGGAATCACAGAATACATGGCGGCCATCTATGTTGAATACTATCCAAACCATTGAATACTAACCAAAGGAAGATTTCTACCTTACAGTCGGTACGATGCAACGTATATTCGAATAAATAAGGGCCTAGTGCGAATTTGCCCATGTACGGATTTACCCCATTGCACCTTACGTGTCTTACGTAACTTCTGGTCGTGGGAGTGTGATGAGTGGCGATAATCTATCCGCTGGCTAGAAATTTCGAAGTGTGGCAAGATGCGAGTGTCCGGACGCAAGACTCGTTCCGAAGAAAGAAGCTGAGGACGCCGAACGTCGGACCACCGGAATCGACTCGGAGTCCGTAACGTGGCTTTCCATTTAAAGGAAGCGCACTGCACCCACCGACAATGACGCGTGTTTCGCACGAAGAGCCGCGGACGTCCACCTACGTATGATAGATAGCGCGTCAGCCAGCGCGTATCGTGCCGACGGATTATCAATCATGATCGGAAAATAATTATCTACGTGGGGGCGAGTCTTACTTTCGTATCGTGGAATAGTACGACGAAGGTGGGAGGTTCGACAAAACGTAACTGCGCGCTAAGCGTATGTAAATGTGTGCAACACATGGCACATCCGCGTGAATCGACGCTAATTGTGAGGAATGGTCCCGAACTGACACCGCTGCCCGCCTTGATTCGACAGACGATATGTATCCGACGTTGTGCTCGGCCCTCATTGTAGAAACTAACGATTCCCGCCATGTGAGGCCATCGGGCCGACTACCGACCGTCTTCCAGAAGGATTCTATCACCTGCGGTAGTCTATCAATAATCTTTAATCGTCCAGCGATTAAGCGTCCGCCGAAAGATGCTTATAAGGCTCTGAAAAAATAGGCCGCATTAAGAGTACCTGAATTCAGAAGTAAGTATACCGATATTACGTAAACAATTTTCCAATTTTGACATGTCTTATTGAATTCATTCAATCACGGTCAAATTGATTTGAACTAAGGTGCAGTGGGGTAAATCCGTACGCGGGACAAATCCGCACTAGGCCCTTATTTATGCGAATATACGTTGCATTGTATGAACTGTAAGGTAGAAATCTTCCCTTCGTTACTATTCAATGGTTTGGGTAGTATTCAACATAGGTGGCCGTCATGTATTCTGTGATTGTCCCGTTTAACTCGTTCGACGAAATTCGTATTACTGATAATAATTCCGGGTATGCCCCATAATATAAGGATATAAGATTCAATCATTTTTAAACAGGTTGGACGGTTTTGTCCCAATTCCAGCACAAGTCCGCCCTAGCAGCACTCTTTTTAATTTATTAAGAAAATCATAAGTTTCAGAAGATATTTTCAATCCAAATTAATGCAACTTAAAGAATAAACCATGCGCTAAATAAAAACACTAAGATTATTAGGTTTTTGTTTAACAGATAGAAAATACATCAGTTTAAAGTAAACTGTACAATTTCTCGGTCAGTTTTACCCCCCTCCACCTTATATAAATAGAACATACATTTTACAGCACATACAATCAACCAGTCAACCATAACAAACATCAAGAATATAACGAATCTGCCAATTGTCCACATTGCACGAAAATGGAATTCTGAGTCCTAACATCAGTCAACACTCAATGAAGAACCTGAAACAAGGACCGTGAACGTAATGAATGCACAAAAGCACAATGAGTCTAATCCGAGCGTCTACCAACTTTAACGATGTCAATATCAAGCTGACCATAGGCCCAAGGACGATCCGTCGGAATCGCCGTCTGGAATTTGCCGCGACTCCTTGAATTCCAGGATGCAAAGCCCGTCCGCGCTTCCGGTATTCAGCAGTGAAGCAGCGGGTCGGCAGAACGGGCGAGCGATAAAAGGACAACAAAACGCCACGGGGCGTCGCGATTAACTGAAACAACCGGCCCGACAATGGAGTAATCAGCGAGCTTTTCGACGCTCGCCCCCCCCCCCCCCCCTTTCCACCCCTGCGCCTCTTTCTCTCACCGTTCCTACCCCCTCCCCGCTTGCCGTTCCTCTCCTCTCTCTTCAACTCTGTATCACTCTCACTCTCTTCCTCTCTCTCTTCCCCCTCTCCCTCTCTCTCTCTCCCCCTCTCCCTCTCCCTCTCTTTTCCTCCAATCGCTCTCTTCATCCACCGAGTCGACCCCGTTGTTGTCGCTTCAGCAATCGCAACGATGATGCTGTCCCGACTGCATTGTCCTGCGGCATTGTTTTCGCCATTGTGCATCGACTGCAACCCATTCTATCTGTCTCCCTCTGTCTCTCTCTATCTCACTCTCTTTCTACGCGCCAGCGACTGCTCGAAGGCAGACGGACGGGATTAGATTTCTGGCGGGCCTGAGTTCTTTGCTACCGATTCCTAATGAATGACTGGGCCTTGACGGTGGCTAAAAAGAATTCACACACTGATAAGTGTGTTCATGCACGAATAAAAGCAGAAACAAATTTTTTATTTTTTTTTATAAGAGTATATGCTTTTAGAAGCTTTGTTAAAATGGATTTAATATTGGATTTATCAAACTGTATTAAGGTATTAAAATGACTTACGAATATTGAATGTTTTGAAAGACTTTCAACCAATGAGAAGATTGAGCAATCGTTTCTCATTTGATGCGTTTATCCACTAACTTGCCTGAGCGTAACAGTTTAAACACGAAATGTACAATAATAGTCGACCGTTTTAACGATAAGTCTTTCGGGTGAAGTTGTTTCTATACAATCGCTCCGATTGCTGACTAATTTCTTCGAGAAGGGGATGAGAGTTTTGTCGGGGATTCTGCCGTGCGCCGAAAAAAATTGTTCCTAAGTGCCCCGGTGTGCTTCTGCACCTAATCGAGCGAGATAAAAGTGTGCGACGGAGAAACGGAGGCGGGAAACTAAGGAGGCAGAACGCCGAAAAGCTGGATTGTTTCATTGATGAGCGAGCATTCAGGGGAGTGTCGATTTGTACAGCGGCCGACGTAGATGCTGTCGCTCGGTCTATCAGAAATTCCCTGCCGGAAGCTGTTTCGAAGCTCAACTCTCGACAGCCATCTGAAGCACATACAAAAATACATTATAATATCACATCTCTAAATTTTACACAGAATTTCATAGCTTGATCAAATATGTCAAAACAATTAGAATATCATTATCTACCAGCATAGTTTACTAATCCCAACTCTACAGAAATTTCCATTAAAATTGGTATAGCAATGCATAAAAGCAATTCAAATAGCATTATCTACAAGCATAATTCACTGATCGAATCTCTACAAGGATTACAATTAAAATTCGAATAAAAATGTATCAAGCTAAATAGACTCCGTAACATTTAACCAACCCAAAGAAATATACTCAATGATCACACAATGGGCTGAGAAGGAAAAATTTATAAAATGACCGCTACTCTACTCCGCGCCAACGGAGCGTTTAATAAGAGTCAGACGTCAATAAGGTTTTCGGTGTTTTCAATGGAGCGTTTTCTAGGACAGCGTCAAGGTCGAAGACTGTACATGACCAAGGGTTCCTGTGCTACGGCGTTTACGAGTCCGCCAGCAACCCTCTTTCGGACCACGCCGGCCGATGAATGGTATAATCAGTGGTCGCGTGGCACCCCATCGCCGATAGAGTGAGCGAGGAAGACAGAGAGAGAGAGCGTGAGAGAGAAGGAGAGAGAGGGGGAGAGAGAGCCGATAACAGCGGAAGAGAAAGAGGCTCGCGACGGGAGAAGAAAGGGGGTAAGGGCGGCCGAAAAGAGTGAGCGTAATAGGACCGACACGTCGAGAGCGAAGATAAGGAGACGAGGCGCGAAAGAAGATGAAGAGAAGGAATTCGGAATTTATTGCGTTCTCGAGAACGTAATTATATTTGAACGGACCGAAATGGAGAAGATAAGAAGGCGCCGGCATAACGGATCCACGAGGAGCCAAAGGGAAGGACATCTGAATTCACAGGAGCCTCCCGAAAATTATCTGCGAATTCAACCTGATAATCCTTAATCTTCAATGGCGAACAATGACATCTGCGTACTACTTAAGAATTTTTCCTTAGCAATTGTGGTTCCGTAGTATTCTGAGGCTTCGTGCTGATACTCCAATTTCTGAGGTATTCTTGTCAGTAACATTAAAACCAAAACATTAAAAATAACTAGTTTAACCTGTCCTAACAATTTTTTGATTTACATACGATTAAGCAAGCCGAGTAAAGACATTATTACGACTTAGACAAAAAATGTGTACATAAATCATTGATAGTTTAAGCGTTAACGTATGATTGACTGGGAAAAATTGGTTCTGTTAAATGTCTAATCCAGCTTCATTCAGTTATTCATCACCTGCTCCCTCGTATCCTTCGTACAAATGGAAACGTCTAAACGCCCTTACGTGAACAAATTCTCGTTTACTCGGGGTTCCCTTTTTTCGCCGGTCGAAAAAAGCCACACGTTGCACGTGCTAATTGAAGCCAGGCCGGGCGTAGATAGGGGCATTGTATCGCGGCGAAATCGCGTGGGAGGAGAAGCCGACCCTCCTTTCTTCTCCCGCCGATGGCCGATAAAGATCGCGATCACGCCCCGCAAACGACGAGGGTTGAAAGGGGCTCGAAAAGTTGACATTTGATCGCTGTCAAGCCGCGTGTCGACGATGATAGTTCAACGGACGCCAGTTAATGGCTACGTAACACCGCTTTACCCCAAGGACAATCGCTCTACAAGAAAGGCCACTGACTCACAAATTTATCAATTCGACTTTTACCTTTAGTTACTGCTATCCTAAACAACAGAGTAGAGTAACGTATTTTATATGGACGAGTAGATAGATAGTTGGAACATTTAAAAAATCTGTATGTACATGAAATACTTGTCATCCTTAGAGAGATGTAATTGATATAAACCACTCTCCGGTGCTCAATATCGAATCTGCACCATTAGTGCCACATTTAAAAAATTTGTATGTACATGAGATACTCGTCATCCTTAGAGAGGTGTAATTGATGTAAAGCACTTTTAGCTGCTCAATATCGAATCTGCACCATTAGTGCCACATTTAAAAAATCTGTATGTACATGAAATACTTGTCATCCTCAGAGAGATGTAATTGATATAAACCACTCTACGGTGGTCAATATCGAATCTGCACCATTCGTGCCACATTTAAAAAATCTGTATGTAGATGAAATACTTGTCATCCTTAGAGAGGTATAATTGATGTAAACCACTCTCCGGTGCTCAATATCGAATTTGCACCATTCGTGCCACATTTAAAAAATCTGTATGTACATGAAATACTTGTCATCTTTAGAGAGGTGTAATTGATGTAAAGCACTCTCCGGTGCTCAATATCGAATCTGCACCATTAGTGCCACATTTAAAAAAATCTGTATGTACATGAAATACTTGTCATCCTCAGAGAGGTGTAATTGATATAAAACACTCTCCGGTGCTCAATATCGAATCTGCACAATTCGTGCCACATTTAAAAAATCTGTATGTACGTGAAATACTTGTCATCCTCAGAGAGGTGTAATTGATGTAAACCACTCTCCGGTGCTCAATATCGAATTTGCACCATTCGTGCCACATTTAAAAAATCTGTATGTACATGAAATACTTGTCATCTTTAGAGAGGTGTAATTGATGTAAAGCACTCTCCGGTGCTCAATATCGAATCTGCACCATTAGTGCCACATTTAAAAAATATGTATGTACATGAAATACTTGTCATCCTTAGAGAGTTGTAATTGATGTAAAGCACTTTTAGCTGCTCAATATCGAATCTACACCATTAGTGCCATATTTAAAAAATCTATATGTACATGAAATACTTGTCATCCTCAGAGAGGTGTAATTGATGTAAAGCACTCTCCGGCGCTCAATATCGAATCTGCACCATTAGTGCCACATTTAAAAAATCTGTATGTACATGAAATACTTGTCATCCTCAGAGAGGTGTAATTGATGTAAATCACTCTCCGGTGCTCAATATCGAATCTGCACCATTAGTGCAACTAGCTTCCATTGGAACCAATTCCATCATCCCAGTTTGCTCGAGTCACAGACAGCTGCCCCGAGAGCAGCCAGACTCGACCATCTTCCATTGACTTGCCCACGGAACTATCACTCGGATAATTGACACCAACTACTTTCCTAGCCACACCCCATTTAACATCCAAATACTTGCCATGAAACCACACCCCGCTCCGACTGTCGCCGACTTGAATCGGCGAGTGGGAGTGAGACGGACATAAAGTATGGTCGTGGAAAGCGAGAAGGCGAAAGGAGGCTTCCACCTGTTGCACTCTCTGCACCCTCCTGTCCGCCATGTCGGCGAAGGAGCCAATCGTGGGTGTCCATTAGCCTGCCGCGATGGTGGGAGAGCGGGGACAGTCCTGGTTGGCCAATCCGAAGTTTCCCACGTCCCACGGGAGTCAAGCTCGGAGTTGACTGCAGACGTTCCGGCGGCAAAGTCCTTCGAGTCCTTCGCCAGGAAGCGTCCTTGCGGAGCGAGATTTTCGATTCTCCAAGTGGAGGACGATCGGCCGAGGATTCGAGAAGCCTGAGGAAACCCGCCGGAAGTGAGGGAAGAAGAGTAAAAAGTGCGTCGGTGGTTAATGTTTGGAGGGAGCATTGTCAGAGTTGCAAGATTCGACGACGAATTGTCCGATCAGGGAAGATGAATCTTTGACGTTGAACGGACGATTGTGGGTGGTTGAGGGTGTGGAACTTTGGTGATTATTGGGTGGAAGGTATTGTGAGGAGAGAAACGTAGCGGGAAACGGTAGTCGCAAGAATACAGAAAGAAGTTAGTGCGAAGAGCAGGAACAGTGTATAAAGAAGAAATTAAAACCGCCCGGAGCAGGTGTCAAGTATGTCATCTAGAAATGTTCAGATCTGAACGTCCTCTCTCCAACGAAAGGTATGACATCGCCCAGAACAGGAACCCTGTCCCGTGCTTCAGCCTAATCTTCGAACGTTCTGTTCTGCAACAGAAGCTCTGACGGACTCACCGATCTTAATCCTGGCATATTGGAACCGCGAAAACCGTGAACAATGAATCCTTCCCACCGGCCATGCGACAGCGTTTAGGCGCGCTAGAAACACGGATTTGACTACTTTTCCACGCCGCCTGTTCGAAGAAGCTTCAACGGTGGATATCAATTCGAAATTGGCGAGTCCCGTCGACATGTCGTCGAAGACGCTTCACAACGAGCACATAAAACGGCCGATGAACGCGTTTATGGTGTGGTCGAGGGGGCAGCGTCGGAAAATGGCACAGGAGAACCCGAAGATGCACAACTCCGAGATATCGAAGCGGCTCGGAGCGGAATGGAAGTTGCTGAGCGAGAGCGAGAAGCGGCCGTTCATCGACGAAGCGAAAAGGCTCAGGTGAGTTCTCAATCACGAATCAAACTGAAACGGAAGTCAATCGGCATAAATCCTCTTGTTTTAAAATTGTACTTATAAACCTTGAGCAAAAATATTCAATTTTCTTCCTTTAACGATTCTAAAGCAAATCATTGCTGTATAGTAAAAGAATCTATCGGGCTACCGACGATTTCTGTGCATAATCTTATATAAGTCAGCGCGTGTAATTGGATTACATAAAGAAGATTTAGCTATATTTTACAGCAAGTGCTTTGAGAAATCCAATCTCTCAGTCAGCTCTCACAATTTTTAACAGTCAATAAATCATTAATAACACAAGTCAACCATATAATTTGAAGCTTTTAGAGATATCAAGCCTTAACCCATTACCCGCCGTAATACAAAAGTACGAAAACAAAAAACGAAATGAACTGTACATTTAGAAGTTGCAGTCATTAACAGAAAACAATTTGAAACTGTGTCCGAAAAATGGGACATTGACCGATAATGGGTTAATCTACAGTACTCCAAAACCTCAACTTGCAATCCACACTCATCCAGCTTCTTCGGATCATCGAGTATCAATAACTTTCATCCGCCACCTCCCCAATCTGAACCAAGCCAAAGACCGTATCAACCATTCAACCTCCCCAATCAATTATGACCACCCCCAGGCCCAAAAGTCGAGCTTGCACTCTTGACACACCGCCCAGAGTATCCCGAATCGATCAAACGCCGCCCGACAGGCATGCAAATTATCCGTTCGATCCTCGTTCGACGCTCGTTCGGCAGCTTTTTCCCCGGGCGCGACTAATTGCTCTTTAGCGACGAACACTCCGAACGAAAATGATTGCATTGAAGCGTATCTGGGCGAGCGTGGGTCGCTCAGGAGCCTGCGAGAGATTCACGGGGGGTAGAAGCGAGGGGCCAGGCGACGTAAAGGGGTGGAACGGGGGTTGGATAGGGGTGGCTGAGGGCCGCCTCGTAGTTCATAATACGGTACATTGTTGCTAAAGCTAAGGGCGTGCTACGCTAATCCCAGGGGTGCCCTCGAATGGGCTCATATTTACAGGGGGGGTGGATGGAGAATGAGATCGGTCTTTATTACCCCCCGGCACTGAATATTTAATCACTGTTATGAGTTTATTTAGCCGCGAACGATGAGCACTGATTGCGGGGTAAGACGATCTACGGAACGGGAGGGCTATTACATTCTTTCCATCTTTGGGCCGGGAGATTTTTAGGTACTCGAGGTACGCTCGGTTGAGCTTGGGAAATCGTTGAAAGTAGTTGGGAGTTTGATTGGAATAGAGTGTTAGTGATTACAGTGGCTTGAGAGGGATGTTGGTCAGTGTGTCACGCAGATTTGACTGTCAATACTTAGAAAATTGTGTACAAACGTGCCTTTCCGCCGATTCGATCAATGAACACTTGAAAGGGGGGAATTAAAGATGAAAAAAATCCCAAAAAATGTTATCGTTTCGTCCTGGATTCACATTAGAATATTATAGTATAATTTATGTGCTCTTTGTGTAAGATGATTATTTAATCACCGTCTTAGAATCTGCAATTGCTCACGAATTTTTTATCTATTCGCTGTTCAAACATTCCTGTAAATAATGGTCGGTCGCTCGAAAAATCACGAAAAAATTAAGTACCGAACCCCCACACCCCCCGAAATCTGCCGCTGATACAATTTTTCCGCGAACGACGCCCCCAAGGTATAACACACGTTTCGCGGCGGCGGCCATAAAGAAAAAAATGGCGTCGCGTTTGTCGGGACTAAAGATTCGACTGCCGTAAAACGGCGCGCTCGCTTTCGCCCGGTCGTAAAATAAATAATGGAATAATAAAGTCGTTCCTCCACCCCGGGCCAGAAAAAGAAGAGAAAGAAGTGCGCGACTCGCTTTCAATCGGCGCGTTCGTTTATTCGTCGGATCTATCCCTTTTTTCGAGAGTGCTCTCTCTCTCGCTCTCTCTCTCTCTCTCTTTCTCTCTCTCTCTCTCTCTTTCTCTCTCTCTCTCTCTCTCTCTCTTCCTCTTCCTCTCTTTCTCTATTCCTCTCATCAGAGAAAGATGGCACGCGGAAGAAAGGGGCAGGCGGAGGGGCGGGGAGGGCGAGCGGAAAAAAAGGAGAGGGTAAGCTGCCGGAAATTTCGAGGGGACCGTTACGTCAAATCCGCTTTTCTCCGCGGTATGCCGGGGACCGGTTATGCTTTCAATGCAAAATGTTATTTCTCTTCCATCGATCGAGACTTATCTCGCGCCTAAATCCTTTGCTCCAATCTACGCGCCCCGCGCGTTTTTCAACCGCTTTGCCGCCGGTGAATACGGTGTAAGGCGAAATTGGGAGGAGGGGCGGGTGGGTTGAAAAAGAGGGAGTGGGTGGTGAAAAAAGCGGACGTCGAACGTTGAGGGCCGACATTTTGATCTATTCCTCGGCCATTATCACAAAGGATCAAGACCGTTTTCTCATACGCGAGTCGATCACGAAACAGTAAACCAGATACTATTCATCCTTCATCCTTCGACTTGCTTGAACCCGCTCGATGAAAATATCACATTTTCCAACTCCGGGCTCATAAAAATCGTACGCGAGGAACAGCATCGATATCGAAGTTCCGTCAAAGTAAATCGTCAACCCCCGGAGTCAGCCCCCCATTTACGGACAGAAAAACACAGCATCATCGGCCGTCTCCGATCCGGCTGCGGAACAAGCTGGAACAAAAAGTGTCGAAAGGGGTGAAAAAAGCTTTGGGGAAAAGGCGAAAAAAGGGCTGGAAAAAGGCAGGCCGCCGTGCAGGGATGGAAACAGAGAGAGAGAGAGAGAGAGAGAGAGAGAGAGAGAGAGTAGGGGTGAGCTTGGGAGTGAAAATTCGTCGGCGAATCCGCTTTTCTGGCGGATGGCAGTGACGGGCACCGAGGACGATAGAGACGACGGTGGCTTGATGAGGGTGGCTGTGGGCGGCGAGAGGGGGGTGCCGTCGGCGCGGTGGTGGTGGTCGTAAAATAAAGAAGAGAGGGGCACGATAAAGTCGCTTCTTCCTGGTCGGTCCCTCCCCCCTCCCTCCCGCCCGAAAAGCCGCCGTCACTCCGCTCCGACGTAATCTGTCCGTTCGTTCACGGCGACTCACAATGTGGCCCCCGAGATAACAAATAAAGCCCCATTGTCGCAATTGTGTGGATTTAAAAGGATTTGCGCTCCTCCCCTTCTCGTTGCCCGCTCGGCGATCGCCTCTCTTCCTCTCTCTCTCTCTCTCTCTCTCTTTCCTTTACACTCTACTCTCTCAACTTCTCGCTCTCTCTCTCTGTCTCTGTCTCTCTATCCATCTCTCGCTCTCGTTCGCGCACGCTATCTCTCACGAGCTATTCTCTGGCCTCTGTAGAGACACCTCTTTCGCTTCCAGTCCCTCGTCTTTATCTCTATCTGTTCCTCACTCTTTCCCGCTGTTCCGGCTGCCAGAGTTTGTTTCGGCGCCGCTCGTCCGCTTCTCGTTCCCTTCCCTCGCCGCCGGAATAGAGAAAATCATAGAGAACTCTCCGATCGAATCCGGTCCGTCACCTGCAAATATTTCCTTCTTTCGTGAAATTATCAATTTTCCGCGTTCAGTTGTAACGTCCTATATCGATACATTATTCTACATCCTGTATCCATATCCTCAAACTTCTGACAATGTCACAAAGTATTCACAAACGATTAGCCTTCTTTCGTGAAATTATCAATTTCGCGCGTTCAGTTGTAACGTCCTATATCGATACATTATTCTACATCCAGTATCCATATCCTCCAACTTCTGACAATGTCAGAAAGTATTCACAAACGATTAGCTGACGCTTTTATCAAAAGTCAACGTTCCCCCTAACAATTTCACTATTATATATAATTCAATTCAATATATAATTCAATATCCAAATCGACACGCCGCAAATCCACGTCTACCTTCGCACCGCCTCCCCCCCCAAATATCCATATCTCAACCTCCATCCCCTATCTCTCCCTATCACCTACCGTCTTACCGGCCTCGGTAAAAAAAAAACTGTCTCCCAATTCCACTTCGGCAGACCTTCGCGCATCCCTTGCCGAACTCGCTCGCGGACCGTCGCCGGATTCCGGGCCATTCGGGCCGGGGAACAAAACCGGCAACGAATCGGCGGCCGTTTCCATCTGATTCATTCGCTCGCCGCTCCCGCGCACAATCGTAACTAATTGTTATTGTTTCTTGTTGCGGCGGCGCCAGCTGCAGCGGCGAACGGCGAAGCTTATGTCATCGAGAATGATATAACGCGTTGTTTATCGTCTCTATGCCGGGGGTGGAGTGTGGGGTTCGAGGGGGGTGAGGGGTGGTTAGAGGGGGTGGGGGGAGGGGTGCGCGTTGCTAGTAGCGGCTCCGACGATGGCGGTTGGTGGTAGTTGAAAGAGGGTGGGTTCGAAGTGTCGGTAATAGAGCGGAGGAGAGAGGCGGACTCGCGAATTGTAAAGATTACGCCCGATGTTTATGCATTTATGCTGAATTATTGTCGGCGCGGCTTTACCGATGTTTATGCTGATTTACGCTTTGTGCTATCTGCCGGGACACATTGTCCCGGAATTATTATTCAAGCGCCTACCCGTTGCGTCATTCCAGAGTATTTACTCGTTGCGCATTTAGTTGCAATTCTCGCCTTCCGCGGACTCTCTCTCTCTCTCTCTCTCTGTCTCTCTCTGTGTGCTCGCTGCGCTTTCTACCCCTTCTCATCCCTTCCGCGAGTCCTTCCATTTTTCCTACCTCGTTTCTTCTCGCGCTTCTTCATTATGGTCTCTGCGATTTTCTTCTTTCTTCTGTCTCTTTCTCTCTTTTTCGTTCGCACTCTCTCTCTCTCTCTCTCTCTCTCTCATTCACTCACTCGACGACATCTTCTCTTTCGGCCGACCGACGGCACAAAAAGAACGTACCGTTTAATCTCGCGAAACATCGCCGAGCAAATCTGCCTCTCTGCAATTACATTACGACGTCGCGTTCATTGAGACCGAACTAATGAAATCCCCCCCTGCCCGACACGGATCCGAAACGATATCAATACAGAACAACCGTATTCATCCTCGCTCCCATCCTGCGCCGTGGCTCTCATTTAATTACGTCCCCCACCTGTTTTTCCAACCTCACATCCAGCTACTCCGCCTCCTACGTAAATCGCAAAACGATACCGATACAATGGCCGTCCGTGATCAGGCTGACACGGAGCTCTAATTACCGCAGGATCCAGATCCACGATCCTTTTCGCGACTTTTCCCAGGCAACACCTACATTAGGGCCCCCTTGCAGCCCCTTCCCATCCTCCACCCCTTTTCTTCCTGTCTTCGCCGTTTCCGGCGTGCCACCCTTCGCCACCCCCTCTCCCTGCGAAAAAGACTATCGCGCCCTCTCTCTCTCTCTCTCTCTCTCTCCTCTCTCCTTCGCAGTCCGGGGGCAGCCATCCACGGCTATCTCTCTCGCTTTCTTTTATCTCCGCGGGGCGAGGCATAAATAAGGACTGCGTTTGTGCGCCTCTTGGGTACATAATGGAGTATTATGTGCCGGAGATACCGGGCGATCCCCCCCCCCCCTCCCCCGCCCCTCCTCCACCACCCTCTTCTCGCCTTCCTTCTTCTCTACCTGCACCCTCACCTCCCGTCCCTCCTCCGCTCACCAATCCTCCCCACCACCACTGTCGACCCCTGTGTGTACAAGATATTTACCGCAAATACCCATGGTGCCCCGTATCACGTCGTCGGCGCAACGATAATACGTCCCTTTGTACGGATAACAGGGCGTCGCTCGTGAGCAAAGTTTACAAAATCGTCGCTTGTCGGCCGAATTCCACGGGGCGCGAGACTCGGGCCTTTATCGTTCGAAGATAGAGAGACAATGTCTGTTGTGTAATGCGCGCGCGCGCGCGCGAGCGCGGTCGCGCTGGGGGAGGCTGTTTATTTCGGATTTCTTTCCTTTCATCGTATTCGGCCGGGTTTGGTTTCCTATTTAATGAGTAGGAGAGAGATTCGATAGATGTGATTTGGATCAGTCCAGAAGAGTGTACATGGATGGTTAGTACATCAGTTGTAGATTAGTCTGTTTGGTTGAAATTCTGCTTAGTATGTTAGTAGTATTATTTCGGATTTGTTTCCTTTAATCTCATTCGCTCAGGTTTGGTTTCCTATTTAATGAGTAGGAGAGAGGTTCGATAGATGTGATTTGGATCAGTCCAGAAGAGTGTGGATGGATGGTGAGGAGTACATCGGTTGTAGATTAATCTGAAATTTGATTTAATTTTTCTGCTTAGTATGTTAGTAGTATTATTTCGGATTTGTTTCCTTTAATCTCATTCGCTCAGGTTTGGTTTCCTATTTAATGAGTAGAAGAGAGGTTCGATAGATGTGATTTGGATCAGTCCAGAAGAGTGTGCATGGATGGTTAGGAGTACATCGGTTGTAGATTAGTCTCAAAGGTTGAAATGCTGCCTATTAGTGGCAAAGTTAGTACTTTGATGGTATGTTAAATTACCTTTGAGAATGGGGTAAATAATTTCTCTCATCCGTAGATTAGTAACATAGCGAAGATTGCTCATTGTAAAAAGATTTAATACTTCTGTGAACATGTATTCACTTATAAAATCCGTACGTCGATGTAGTCATATAAAACATCAATGCAGAAAAGAGTCAGAAAAATTCTTTTGTAACTTTGCTCCATAAAACAGTAAAGACGTTATGCCCCAATAATATCTGATGTACTTATATAAAACTTCAATACAGAAAAGTGGTAGAAAACTTCGTTTGTAACTCTGCCCCATAAAACAGTAAAGACGTTATGTCTCAATAATATCTGTCTAAAAACCTTGAACATAAGCAGCATTTAGTACCCCAATCGTAAATATCATTCACGCCACACCGTGAACAGACATACGGAGTTCACGGAACGATTAGATTTATTATATCTAAATGTCCACGTTCCCATGGGGCTAGAGGCAATTTTTCGGGATCCATTGAAAGGGAGAAACGCAATACCCGCACCTTGTTCACCCTTTATATCCGAACGCGTGCACACCGACGATATACACACGCACGGAGGCGAATTTTTCTCTGCACCTCCCTGCTTTTTTTTTTTTTGACGAGCGCGAAAATGGCAGCGTGCGACGGTCCCTCGAGATAATATTCACTCTCGTGTCTCACACCCATAGTTCACTGCCAAATATGCCGAACGCGTTAGAGTGAATGAAAATAGATAACAGGTAGGCCGTCCGGAGAGTGTAATCCCGAATGGAATCGGTCGCCGTTGTTATGGGAAACGATTTGGCGATTTTTTTCCCCTCTCAACAGTTGAACAGCGCACAACGGCCAGACAATTCAAATTGTATACTTTAGCTTCGTATTGCCACTAACGCGAGATTAGCTTAGTCTGTAGTGGAAGAAGGTGTTACGTCAGTTTCTTACCAGTACGCTCTACTCTCTTCACGAAAAGTAAATACGAAAGATACTCTAGTGGAGTATATCAGTAAATTCGTGTCGCTATCACTCCAATTCTTGCTCCTTCAATGTACACATATGCGAGAAGTAGGTACTGTCAGCAATATCACGACAGACCGTATGTTTACCATTGTATTAAATTGTCTGTTTGCTTGATACTGCTCAACTTTGAATGGCCATACTTTTGCTCTAAACTATTTTGCTTCTCTCAAACAATTCCAATTGCATAATTCAAGTCTTGGTCCTTCAATGTACACATATTGAGAAGTAGGTACTGTCAGCAATATCACGACAAACCGTATGTTTACCACTGAATAAAATTGTCTGCTTGATACTGCTCAACTTTGAAAGGCCATACTTTTGCTCTAAACTATTTTGCGTCTCTCAAACAATTCCAATTGCATAATTCAATTTTTGCTCCTTCAATGTACACAAATGCAAGAAGTAGGTACTGCCAGCAATATTACGGCAAACCGTATGTTTACTATTGAATTAAATTGTCTGTTTGCTTGATACTGCTCAACTTTGAAAGGCCATACTTTTGCTCTAAACTATTTTGCTTCTCTCAAACAATTCCAATTGCATAAGCTGTTCTACACCTTACCATTCATCACAAGAAGTTCATAAATGTTGACACAAAAGATACAGCAGCATCTTTGCTTGACAAAAAACAATCGTGAAAGATACGCATATTCTATTGGCAAATTTATTTGTATCAGGGTCATTTTAATCCGCTCCCTCGTGAGAAGTGGACCGCTATCGGCGGATTCGCGAGAGGGCGGATCATTGCTACTGTATTAACCGGGTGTCTATTTGCCTGGGACTTCTCGACTTTTGAAAGGCCACGTTCCGCTTTCGGACCGGCACCGCCGCCGAGGATTACGTTGTCGACCCCTCGCGACCTAAACTACAACCGTGGCGTTCCCTGTCGCAAAACTATTCAATTAAGCCGCCCCTCAAACGTCTGACGACCCTAGAGCCACCCCTCCCGCCGCCCCGCAGAGCCCCATAACCAGACTTCAGCCTCAGTCGGATTTACGATAACGACGGCGAATTTTCGTCGGGCGCAAAATTAGGTGGAATGCCGCGCGGGATTTAAAAGGATACGTTTTATTAATCGCGCTTTTTTATTCCGGATCCTTCGAGGAATCTGGATCCTCCTGGGAAACGGTGCTTGGCAGGAGTCAATTGCGTGGAACGTTTTTTGTGTCAAGAATGAGCCTGGAAATCATACAGTTCACGTTTATTAAAACAGTAAGAATGTCGGATGATTAAAGTAGTTACAGACTTGCACCTGCCTACATTATGTTTTCTGTAACAGTTAAACCTTCATTTCTAAAAGTACTGCAGGTAGTAGGTATAAAATTGACTCATCGCACAAGTAAAATTCGATTGACTAAGACCGAACGGTCCGCAATTCCTGAAACTTCACACGTAATCTACACTCTTCCTTTACTCACACGCTTTTTGGAACAACTACAGTAAATCGTCAAATTCCTGTTTCAGAGCGCTGCACATGAAGGAACACCCCGACTACAAGTACCGACCCCGCCGGAAGCCGAAGTCGCTGGTGAAGAAAGAGAACAAATTCGGCTTCTCGATATCGCCATTAATGTCGCCCGGCGAGACTCTCAGCAACATATCCCGGGGTCTCCTCCCCCCTCTTGCCCCGCCATCCCATCATCCTCTGATGTCCCACGACGACTTGAAGATCCCACGCTTCTTCCCCCCCTTCCCCTACCCACTCTATCCCATCCAGCACAAGCTGGGCGACGACTTCAACGGCGGCAAACTGGCAGCTGATCTGGCCTTCCAAGCCCTCTACGGCAGCGGTACCTTCTACTCCAGTCATCAGGCGGTCTCCTGGCCAGGCCTGTCCACCACTACCTGCCTGCAGCCCAACTGCGGCTGTCCGAGTCCGCCGAAGGAGGTGAAACGACCCTACATCCCATCCAAGCTCGACGATCGAACCTTCTCCAGTCCCGGCAAGCCCGACGAAGACTTCGACCGGGACTCCCGGGAGGAGATCCGCTACAGGAAGCCGGACGACGACTTCTCCATCGACAGGCATCACGAGGAACGGTCCCAGGATCGATTCTCCTCCTCGTCATCGTCCTCCCCAGCCGAACGTTCCGAGAAGATTTCTGGAAACATGTCCAGCGTCTCCAACGTCTCCAACGCCTCGAACGTGTCCAGTGTGTCGAACTCCACCACCACGTCCAGCAACGTCTCGACGAGCGTCGCCAGCGGCAAGGTCGAGAGCGCCTTCTCCGTTCAGAGTCTGACGTCCAATTCGAATTTCGGCTCGCAGAGAGGTCACGTCATATGAAGGCCGCTTCCGGTTCTCCCGGATCTCAACTTCCGGGGGAACCTGGTGCCACCCGGATGGCCTGCCACCGACTGGTGGAGAGTGCCGCCGATGCTGTCGCCCATTCCCCAAGCGACGGTCACCAATCTGTCGGCCAGTGCCGTCAAGGACGACGATGTCTTTCATCAGGACGAGCAGAGGAGCATCGTGGCCAGCGCCAGGACGAGGAACGGTCTGCACGTTGGAGGGGCTCAGTGAAAGGTTGGCAGCAGTGAGGATTTGAACGGACGAAGGAATAGTTGGGGTTGAGGATGGTGGATGATTGGTACACGGTGTGTGTTGATTATGGTCGAAGGGATGTTGAGAACGTGAGAATCGAAATGTTGGGTGCGAAGAATCGTTCGTGTTGGATTTAGGACTGAATTTGGGGTTTGATTATGAGCTGAGTGCGGAGGACTAGGAACACTAGGAACGTCAGGAACGAAGGAATTGTTCATGTTGGATTTAGGATTGAATTTGGGGTTTGATTATGCCTGAATGTGGAAGACTCGAAACCCAAGCAACGTATCAGAAACGAAAGAATCGTTCCTGTTGGATTAAGGATTGAATTTGGGGCTTGATCATGGCTGAGTGTGGAGGACTAGGGACATCAGGAACGTGTCAGGAACGAAGGAATCGTTCCTGTTGAATTTAGGATTGAATTTGAGATTTGATTATGGCTGAGTGTGGAGGACTAGGAACACTGGGAACGTCAGAAACGAAAAAATCATTCGTGTTGGATTTAGGATTGAATTATATTGGTGTTCGATTATGGCTGACTTTGGAGGACAAGGAACACTGGGAACGTCAGAAACGAAAAAATCGTTCGTGTTGGATTTAGGATTGAATTATATTAGTGTTCGATCAAGGAGTGTGGAGGACTAGGAACACATAAACGCTGTGCAAATGATCATGGAACAGTGAACGCAGACAGTTGGAAAGGAAGACTTCTTCATTGGAAATAAGTACCGTCCATGATGCGCAGACTGCCGCTGCGAAGCTTCCTGATATCCGCTGAAATCAACAACAAAACCAGGTTAACGAACTTCCATCAACATCCCCCACGTATCCAAAATCCCAGCAACATCCCCAATCACTTAAACCCACCGCACGTCCACCCCCCCGTTTTGCCGGAACCCCATACCCAAAAAGTCCCACAAAGCCACCCCCCGAAAAAGTTCAATGCCAACGCCGCGAGAAAGGGAGGAAGAAAGCGATCGGCGGAGGAGTCCAATTTTGACGAGATAACCAACCCTCTCGCATATTACGATTCGGGCGTGTCCCCAATCAAAAAGAGAAAAACACATGTGCCGTGCGGGGGGAGGGAGGGGGGGTGGTAGGACGCGAGCAGGACGAGGGACGGAAAAGGATGGATCGAAGAATGAAAGAAGGTCGAAGAGAGACGGCGGAGGGATGCAAAGAGAGTAAAAGCGAGAAAGACAGAAAAGATAGGAAGAGGGAAGGGGGAGAGAGAGAGAGAGAGAGAGAGAGAAAAAAGCTCTCCCGACAGAGGCAAATCTCTTCTTTGGCGGGCGGCCATGCGAAATAAGCCAAACGTTTCTGAATGCTAACGTAGATGCGACGTATGCATGTGAGCGGACGATTTTGTTGCGGCTGCCGACGCTTTTGCGGTCCAGGATCGACTCTAGGGGGAAGGTAGGGGTTGGGGGGTGGAAGTGGGGGCGGGGGGGAGGAATTTTCTCCAGGAGATTTTCGGCGACGGAGTATTTAGGCGAACGTCGAGCTACTCTCTTCTCTTTTTTTTCCGGCCCACCCCCACCACCACCAACCCCCCTTCTCGGGAGCCAATGGCGATCGGCGTAATGTGAACGCGAAATTGGAATTTCATACGAGCGGAATTTCTCTGGGCGACGATCGATGTACTTTCGTAAGGTCTGCCTATACTCGTGCGATTTCGATTCAATCTTACGTTCGCCGAACCTGAGAATCGAAGGATGTTCTGGAAACGGCGTCTCGTCTGGGATTCCGAGCGTCGAGAGTCAGGTCGGGCTCGACTTTTTTTTCGGTAATCGTGAATTGTTTTTGCGCGTCGGTGTTCTGAATTTTCTGGAAAGTGTCGTGAGAACTGCGAATGTCGGTGAAAATCACATGTGTACAAGATCGACACTGACGATTGATTTCAATTTGATAATGTGTGATAGGGTCTGTTGGCGGATTACTTTGGGGTGGAAGCGTAGGTGCTATATGTGTTAGTGCGTTCTTTTTCGTTCAGTCGTAATGTTCCTTTTGGGGTGCAATTTGTTGATCCCTCGCAACGAGTCCCGTGCGCTGATGTAATCCGAACACATTTACGCGCTAGTCCGAAACATGCGAACAATACTGTACATAGATCGAAGAAATGTAAAAAGATTTTTTTATTGCGTACCTAGAATATTTGCGCAAGGACGTGTGAGAGGACGATGAAGTAGAGAGAATCACTGTGGCGCGAGGAACGTTTTCCTTCGGCTTGAGAAAATGAGAGGAAAATGCTGAACGAGTCTATAGGAGTTTATACGTAAATCTATCAGATAAGGAACGTAAGAAATGAAAAAAGATGATAATGTATGCCTCGAGATGTCTAGCATATTCGAAGGGGTTGTACGATATAGCTATTAAAAACAATGCGATCGAGAACAAAGCATATCTAACATAGAAACATATCCGAAGTATTCCTAATAAGAAATGAAAAAAGAAAATGGTCGTAGCGCTCGTCTCTATGTAAATTCGTATTAAATAAGAACGCGACGCCTTTCTTTTCGTAATTTGTTTTAAGCCCCCCTCCTTCCCGCACATCAAACCCCTCTGCGTCAATGAAGATATAGATAATCATTGTTAACTGATGCTGTAATATAAATGCAACCGTTTGTAAATAAATGACGACTTAATCGAATAACTGTTATTCTTTCTTTTAACCTTGTGTATTATCCTCAGTGTAATACAAGCTAATAAGTCTCAAATCAATTCCACCTACACATCGCTCGCCGAACTACGAATGTGGTCTAAATAGAAATAAAAAAAAAATGGTTAAACCTCATTTAGATTGTCACAATTACTCTCGTTTCAAGACGATTACTTTTTAGACGAATTGATAGAGCATGAAGTAAGCGTTGCTATCGACAGAATAAGAGGGTCGAAAAGGGGTGTCGACAAATTTCACGAAATAAGTATACAATATTTCTGCTTCATTTTTCATGACAACTGTGAAGTAATTTCTTCAAAAGCTTAATCCTGCGCTTTTGTAAGAGTAGCGCACTTACCACTTACACTCTTCGACAAAATGTAGACTAAGCGTTGACATCGACGGAATAAGAGGGTCGAAAAGGGGTGTCGACAAATTTCACGAAATAAGTATACAATATTTCTGCTTCATTTTTTATGACAACTGTGAAGTAATTTCTTCAAAAACTTAATCCTGCACTTTTGTAAGAGTAGCGCACTTACCACTTACACTCTTCGACAAAATGTAGACTAAGCGTTGCTATCGACGGAATAAGAGGGTCGAAAAGGGGTGCCGACAAATTTCACGAAATAAGTATACAATATTTCTGCTTCATTTTTTATGACAACTGTGAAGTAATTTCTTCAAAAACTTAATCCTGCGCTTTTGTAAGAGTAGCGCACTTACCACTTACACTCTTCGACAAAATGTAGACTAAGCGTTGACATCGACGGAATAAGAGGGTCGAAAAGGGGTGCCGACAAATTTCACGAAATAAGTATACAATATTTCTGCTTCATTTTTCATGACAACTGTGAAGTAATTTCTTCAAAAACTTAATCCTGCGCTTTTGTAAGAGTAGCGCACTTACCACTTACACACTTCGACAAAATGTAGACTAAGCGTTGACATCGACGGAATAAGAGGGTCGAAATGGGAATGGCGAAGAATTGCGCAGTTGTAGGGAAAAGTTGCGGCGAGGGCGGCGGACTCCACGCCCAAGACGGGCGCGTCGCGTTTTATTTCTGATAGCGACGCCTCCCGACGCCGACGTCGCGGCGTCGCTGGGACATTATCGCCGCGGCGAAGGACCCTTTCTTCCCCCATAAAGGCAATCACGCTTTCTCCGTGGCCAGATAACGGCCAGAATGGAGACCGCCGCTGCTCACGTTTGTCCGCCAGGAATTTCACGATCTCTGCACCCCACCCCATTTTATCTCTTTCTTTCGCAGAACCACTTATCTTCTTCCTTTTGCCAAAGATACGGTGCTTCAGTCGTTAGAGGGGAGAAGTCAAAATTATTTGCTGGACGCGAAGGATTCGGAGAATTCGACGTGCGATCGGTGGAGAACAAATAACAGAGTATTGCAAATCTGATTTTCAGGTAGAAATGATAATTAGAGAAAGACGTTTGTGAGTCTGGTTAATTTCGGTAATTTTGATATTCACGCAAATTGCTGTAGATTAAATATCGAGTATGGTTACAGAATCATTGCAAAGGGCATAGCCGAATAAGATAATAATAAGATAACTTTGAAAATATTACACTTAGTAGGCCCTGGTTTCAATTTTTGTAGTTCTCTTTTGGTCCTCTATCAACGTGCAAAGCCACAAGCCGGTCTGGAGACTTTCATTTTTTGACGCATTTTTCGACCACCATTTTTCGACGGTTTTTTGGCTGTAACTCCGAAACTAATGCGAATTTCGACCAACGGCAAACGGCTCTCTGAGTTATTTTTGACCCACCACCAGGTAGCAAAAGGCCGATCGGATCCACCGATCTTCGATTTTTGGCAAAAATGAGAAGGGGTACCCCTTAGAAAATTCGCGTTTTTTTAGATTGCTTGTAACTTTTGAACCGGCGATCAAAACCTATAATAATTATACGTTTTCTTGAAGCTTTTGACACGTACTTTAAGATAGGACTATCAGGGAAAGTCGATCAATAAACAAATTTTTTTTCACCTCCGAAAAATGGCTGTATCTTCGAAACTATTGAGAATTCGGAACTTTGCTCGCGACCAACTTTCAGGGCGAGTAAAAATCTATGGAATAGGATGGTTTTAAATCCATTTTAAGACTAAAAATTGTTTTGCGTTTTTTCGCGATTTTGAAGGTATTATTACATTTCAATAGGTCCAAATAGGCCCAAAGTACCCTCCATTGATCGCCCAATGATCATATTATAAGCATAAACCCGTCAAACATGTACTAAATGGGAGCTAACATCCTCCTTTGTCCACCAAAACCCAGAAAATAACACAAATAATCTACAACAATGAGATATAATAACGAAAACTGATGTAAAATACCGTAACACAATGCCAAATAATATCAAAGCATACAAAAAGTCTGACTAGTCCAAGTAAAGCAACGTATACATCGAAAGAAACCGTTCCCTGACCATTCGAAAGATGTTATCCTGTTTTACTAGGCTCAAAATAAGCCAAAGAAACGCTTTAAACTCATAAACATCCAAATCCACCCACCGTCAACCTCCGAACCCATACAGTCCCATCCCTCTTTACTCGATCCAAATTCCACTCAATCACCGACCAAGAACAACGAGCGAAACGAATCCTTCAGCCCCGAGGACAGGAAGCGAACTATTGCATTCGTCATTCCAGCCGGTTTTGCTTCGAAGCCGCGGCGGACGACTGTGTTCTCAGGTATGGCTGGCAGAAACATTCTGGATACTCCTGGAGCGGGAATGGAGTCCTGGCTCTCCATTAGTATGCGCGGAAGCGAGCGTCGCCCGATTGTGGGTGGCATTGTCGGCGAAGAATGTCCTCGTTGCCGGCTGCCACTGTGCGCCAGGCAGACTGTAAGGAGGCACGGAATCCAAGTCAAATGTAATCACTTTCGAGTCGCGGCCGTCGTAGAGTCCCGAACGTTTACGCAGAGATCGCGAATTGCGACGGTATGCGCGCCTTTTCGCCGGCAAGACGAACCGGGGGAAGAGGGGGACGCGGCAAGAGGGATGGAAAATGTGCGGGGTGAGTCGTCTGGAACGAGTAACCCAAATCCAGAAATTTACGGACACGAATTCGAGGAAAATTGTAATCGAATGAGAGTCGATCGGTCAGACTGTGCGTGTGTGTGTTAACACATTACATACGGGCAGGGTATTAATACGTTTTACGGCGACTGATCTTAATTTGAACTTTTTTATAGTTACGCTGCTGCTTCCTGCGAGTTTAATAGTGAAAAAATGATTAAAATAGCTTAAATGTCTTGACAATTATGAGATTTTATGCTGTCATTTTTTAAGCGAATGCTCTAATTTTTTTTTACCCGCGGTAACTCATAATCAATTAGTCGCGGCAATTTTTGTAATAGTCAGTAATGTAAATGAAGGTAAATAAATATCTGAAAGCTTGGTCTGTTAGATTACAGACAATAGATTTTGTGGATGGCAGTGACCTGTCTAAATAAGTGTATTTTTAAAGTGGAATAATTTTGTATAGTTTAAAGCGTAGGGGGTTGATACGTGAAGTGTGAGATTTGCATTTCAAGATGTATCGATACGAACTGTATAGATTCTACGGATATGGTACTGAAGAGCAGTCGCAGCTTGCCAACTGTCGAGTCGCATTGAAGAAACGATGCCAAGGAACTGCCGGAGAAAAGGAAAACTCTCGACAGAAGGACTCCTCGTTAAAACACGGAGAACATCCTCGGAACAGTCTGTCCATAACTGAAACGAGCAGACGTCGAACATCTTAATCGCATTCATCCACTACTGCATCCCACTGCCACTACGAAGCTCACCCACAAAACCAATGAGCCTCTTAACCACTTCGCATACTTTGATGTCTCTAAGACGTCGAAAAACTTACGCACTAAAATCTATAGTAACAAAGAATGTATGAGGGAAGGAAAACCAAAATAACTTTTTGTTAAACTTAACTATTTCCTCGACCGAATTTTGTTATTTTCTATTTGTAAGTTTGGTCCAGGGAATTAATACAAAATTATACAGATTTATTGAAGCATGGGCCTAAGAAAATAATTTGTATGTCAAGGGGTTAACAGGTTACTTAATTTCAAGAAATAAATCTGCATCGTATGTACTATTTCTAATTTTTTTTATTCTAATTTCAATATTTCGTAAGTACTATTTTCAATTATTTTTATTTTTATTCAAATATTTTGTAGGTACCATTTTTAATCTTTTTTATATCAATTTAAATATTTCGTAAGTCCTATTTTTCTAATAGCAGACTATCGCAATAATGTAACAAGTAGCACAACTTTAAGCAAAAGAAACAGCGCCACAACCGACTATGAAAACACACCCTTCTCTATTGCCCCAGCCACTCACTCAAAAAACACAAAATAAATACCTTAACACGGAACTACAATTAACCCAATCAAACGTCACCCCCGACTCTCACCCCTTCCAAAGTCAACCAAGCCCGACGCTCACCTCCCACACAGCCAAACACACAAAATTCCATCCCACCTCTTCAAAGGCAACCCACCTCAACACCAAAAATCTGCAAACTCGAAGAACAGAAGTCAGAACGAAAATTGAGAAACGTACAGAGAGAAAGGGAGCGCTCCGGCGCGCGCGCGCGCGCTCGCACGATCGTTTGATTGCGGAAAATGACGGGCGAGCCGGGGTACGAGTGGAAGTTTTGAGTGGGCGTCGGTCCCGCGGGCACAATGAGGCATTCAGGGCCGTCATTGTCAGGGCCGACAACTGCGTTACCGTAGACAAACCCGAAATCACCGGCGCCTATCGCCGTCCCAGATCCGATTATGCCGAATAATAAAAAGCGGAGAGCGAGAGCGAAACGAGAAGGCGAGGGCCGGAGGAGTGGCCGGAGGAGGGGGGTCAGAGGAGGGGAGGGCTGCGAACGGGGTGCAGAGGGGGGCTGGAAACGGAAAGGAGAGACGCGATGGGGGTTGGTAATAACGCCGTTGGCGCGTGACCAGAGTCATCGGCCGCTTTTTGTTCCCGTGCGCCATTTGTCCGAGCGTCGCTTCTTTATCGGGCGATGGCGGGGGTGGGTGGGGGGCGTGGGGGGGGAGTTGTCGGAATAGGAGTGATAGGCGGCCTGAGAGGGATGCCAGCTGGTGGACGATGTTTGCGGAATGTACCGATGAGGTGTATCTGCTGTGTATGTGTGTGTGTGCACGGAACACACCGGCGCGTGAGACTGAAGGTGTAATTTACCGTGCTGATGATAATAGAGGTTTGTATGTCAATGTTTAAGGGCTTGCGAAAGCTTCCGGAGGTTCTGTAACATTGTGATACATCACTCGATAAGTCTCCGGTCTAACTAACAAAATCAAATTATTCTTTTGAGCTCATTACCCGCGAGAATTCAAAAAATGAATAAAATTTGCTGTATATTTAGAGGTTGCTGTTTTTAAAAGGGAACAATTTGAAAATGTGTCCCAAAAATGGGACATTGGCGGATAACGGGTTAATTTGACTTTATTCATCAATATATTCTCCTTGAAGACTGATATATTCTTTCCAATTCTCCTCTAACTTTTCAATGCATTTTTTGTAGAAATATTTGTCTTTGTTCTCGATAGGCCTCAGTTTCGGTAATCATTTCATTTGAGGCAAATTTCGTTTGCTGATGCATCTTTTTGATGTCTGTAAAACGCCAATAGTCGCTGAGGGCCAGATTTGGACACTACGGTGGGTGGGGAAGTAATTCGAAGCGTAACCTACTCAATGTAAACATCGCTTCATCGACAACCCACGAAATCCTTTCTTATCCATTGTTTTGAAAATTGCAAAACTGCGATCACTAAAACTACTGTAACCTGAAAACTAATTGTCAGAAAAGCATGAAATTTTGGCACGTATCGTTTGAAAGTTGATACTATCCAAAAATCATATGGGACTGCCCAGCAGTGTTGCCATCTGTGTCAGACCGGAGACTTATTGAGTGATGTGTTATTAGAGAATTGCGTTGGGAAGTGTGAAGGTAATGAGAAACGAAGTATGGGAAGTACGAGGCTGAATTTTTGAAGTTGACGTTAGAAGCACGAGTAGGTTCAAGTACAAATAGGGCTCTTCGAAGCGCCCCGTCAAAATCTCGAGAAACAAAGACTAATCCACTGACATGTCAACGGATCCCGCAACGTGTAACAAACCGAGTCCAGCGCGGAAATCTTCAACTACACACGCGTCAAGATTCGTCAGCACCGACCGCATTTCAAAAAGAGAGAGAGAGATCCTGACAAGGGGTGACGGCAGAGGGTCGCAAAAGGTAGCGAGGGGTAGTAAGGGGTAGTAAGGTGGTAAGGGGTAGCAAGGGGTGAAAGTCCGGCGAAGTTCGTGAACTTGGTTAATTAGGAACGGTAGTCAGACGCTGCCTGGCATTGTCCGGCAGTGTTGACTTCCGGTCTCCAGTCGGCACTCCTTCCCACCCCACCGTCCCTCTTGAACCCCCCACCCACTACCCCCCTCTTCCCACCGCCCCGCGGGACCCCTTCTCCCGAACAACGGAGGTGAGGGCTGATTGTTTCATTGTTTCCGACCCCACTGTCAAATGCCACCGGTCTGAATGGGGTTATTGTTGTTTCAGGCCGTGCCGCAGACAATCCGACGGTTTTCAGGACTCGAATGGCAGCGCAGCCGCCGCTAAACGCCGTGCCACGAATGAGGTGACCTCGCGGAAACTGGGGATGGTGGGGTGGCGGTGAAGGGGACGGGGGGGAAAAACGATTGACTCCCGAGCCCTTTTCGAAACTCGCGCTCGACGTTTGCAAATGCTAATTTTCGACTTGGACAATGATATCTGCGGCATGAGCGCCACATAAGCGCGGCTCTGCGGAGGTGGAAGGGTTTTGTATAGTATTCAATTTTAGGTAATTGCCATTTGGATGATATTATAGTTTTGAGCTGGACGATGAGGCGAGATTTTGCTCAGATTGAAGTGGGCGTTGAGTCTGTACGGGTTTAAGTTCGGAATGGGGGAGTAAGAATTTGTAGGGGTGAAAGAATCGGACGCAATATCCGTTGTAACGGTCAATAATGTGAAAAATATAATCTGTTAGATTGTGGGTCGGGTATATGTCATTCTGTCAAAATCAATTGTGCAAATGTTAATCCGTCAAGAACAATCGTGTTAAAAGACTTGCATAATGTTGATCTGCAAAGATGAATGGCAATTCCGTCGCAGCCAATTTCTATCGAATTACAATTATGGCCTTGCGTAGCAAATAATCCAGATAGCGTCACGAAGAAAATGCAATCCAGTTGAATAAAACGACAAAGTGTCACTCTAATGGGCAAAATAAAAGTTTGCAAAAATAAATCTTTTAGAACTGTAAAATGTGACCTATTACCAAACCCTACCGCGAACAAAATGTCACTCAGATCAATAATGACTGTATGAAAGTTAGGAAAAATTAATCTTTACCGCCGAATAACGACAAGTCAAAGTGTTACCCAGATGAATAATGCCTGAATAAAAGCAAAAATCAATCTTTTACGATTTCAACATACCAACTATTACCATACCCCACCCCAAACGAAATGTTACTCGCGGTCAACCTTTCCCATACTACAATTATGAGCTTATCTGCCACCCAATCGGGACTCCATCACAAGAAAAGATGCGATCCCGCTGAAAGGTGGCCACATCCGCAATTCCGCGTCGCACGGAACGATTCTGCGGCGGGAGGGGAGAGGGGTGGGGGGGGGGGGGGGGGGGGTGATGCAGGCCGCCTCCTCGCGGGCCGTTTATCCACGCCCGTTCGCCGACATTTTTCTTCGACCGGCGCGGCCGATCGTCCTTTACGCCGCGACCGCGCTCCCCGGCCAGTAAAATACTAGCCGGGGCAACATTTCACGGACGGATCTCGGTGACCGGCAGTGACCCGATACGATCGTCGCATTTCCCGTCCCCGCTCATATATAAGGCAAACTTATGCCTGGCGTAAATTCCCCCACTCGCATTCGGCCGCGGCTATCTTATCGGCTGCTTTCTCGAAGACCGGCGGAGTACGCCCCGACCGTCCCCCCGACCACCCCCGGCCTACCCTGGTCACAGCCCGGCCACCCCCGCGATAGACCATGCCAGACATTATGCGAAATTGAAAAACCGAAGAGGCCGCGTCGACCGTGGCCGGCAGGACTTCCGGTCGCCAGGATCGACGAGCCACCGGCAACCGCGGGTCTCCGCGGGATCGCAGCTCGGGACGATAAGGGACGAGATAAGGGACGTCCGATCCGGCCGGAGGACGAGATTCTTTTTGGCCAGGACTTATTGACCGCCCGGCTCCTGCCGGAGGATCGTATTTGTTCGGCAGGATTGGCGCTCGAACGTGTTTCGACGCTTTGCGGTGTACGATGTATAGTACGGAATTTTTGGTAATTAACACCTTAACGTATTTTCTTTTGAAATAAACCGGCCGAAAAGAAAACAATTTTTTTTTTATGTAAAACACGCTCTTTAGAACATTGTCTTAGCAATAAAATAGAAAATTAATCAAAATTTTTGTTTTAATTTTAGCAGCATCGAATACAACGCCGCTCGAATATACTCGAGCGTGCACAGTTTGGCCTGTTTAGCGCGCTCGAATATACTCGAGCGTGCACGTTAAGGGGTTAATTTTATGTTTCAGATGGTGATAAAAGTGGTTAGTTATAATAGTATGGATGTTTTAAGGGAATATTCAATTTTATCGTCAAGGTTACAATCGTACGTGGCCATATGCCATCAGATATTATGAGAAGATTTTGTAATATAATTTTTGGCTGTGTAAGGAAATTAATATTCTCGAATAAGAGATTTTGAAGAATATTTATGATCTTTGGAGTTCGCTTACGATTTTTATGATTTGAATCGGAAATATTATACTATCTACGCTAAATTCTTTAACCTTGTTACCATTTAAATGTATTATTGATTATTTCTTACTTTTTCAAATTGTTAACTTTAAAATCTTATATTTAATTCTTTTTCTAACCAAGCAACTGAACTTAATTTTTTTCTGTTAGAATTCATTGAAATTTAATTAGTTTAAAAAAGTACAACAGTGACCGAATACGCCGAAAACTTATTATTATACGTCTTACACCGACGGCCAATAACCAATTAATTTTACTATCTACGCTACACTACTTTACTTGAAATAAATGAAACAGTGCAATGGGACGATATTCAAAAGAAAGATAAATAATCGTCACTTAAAAATGACAACTCTATTTAAACAGCTTCACATTGATTAAACCTTTTTAAGCCCAGCGACGAGGACTAAATTGCTTGCAAAATACGAACCTTCGTGCATGAAGCGCGAAGAAACGAGGCGTCCCGTAACAATTTGAATCTGGCCAAGGATCAGATCCTGACCAGAATTAAAAGCTTGAAGCGCAACCTCTGAACCAGTTAGCACAATTCGCCCCGACCCCTGAACGCGAAAGTTTAATAGAAGCCGCGAAGTAATTCGCGATTACGGGCCGGTTTATAAACTTCCCCGAGCGCGGCTCTCATTTTTTTTTTTTTTTGCCAGAAAGGGAGACCTCGATTAAGGCTCCTCGTCCTTTACTACCGTCGTCCTTAAGTTTTCTACCGACCCCCGAGAACAGTAACGAAGAAAACGAGAAAGACCACTCCTGACTCCACATTACGATCCACCCAGTAAAGAATCTAATATACAAAACCAGAGCTTCGAACTCTACACAATGTAAATTCCGAACAATGTGAGTTACTATTTTAATTTGGTTTCTTTGTCCATCTCATTTTCAGACATTGACAGACGAAAAGTAACAGAAGACTGTTTTCAATCGAAAGAGAATGAAAACCTGTTACGAACACTGATGTTACTCTAACCTACTTCAGCAGTCATATATAATACAAAACCGGAGCTTCAAACTCTAACTTTACACAGTGTAAATTCCAAACAATATGAGTTACTATTTTAAATCGCTTAGTTTACTCTTTTCGTTTTCAAACATTGACAGAGGAAAAGTATTACAAGACTATTTTCAATCAAAAAAGAATAAAAACCTGTTACAAACACTAATGTTACTCTAACATACTTTGCAGTAATATATTGTATAAATTCTGTTTCTAAACCGTTCCCTATCAGTGCTCCCTCTCTTTCTCGATCACTAGTATAAAAAAAAGAGAGAAAAATCTTCAGAGTCAGCTTAGCGTCTACTTGAAAGAATCGAATGTCTACATTAGCCTAGTTCACTCTAACATTACACAGACTTAGTTCGCATCGTATAAGTCCTTTTCTAAGCCGACCTGTATCGGCGGCTCATCGATCTCATTTTCAGACGGCGGGCAAAGAAAAAAGAGGATGCGGAAGACCATTCTGAGACCACTTCTTCACGATCCGAGGTCGTAAAAGTGGCATAACGGTCGATGATGTGACGCCGGGACCTTCTTCGCGCGGATTGGAAACAAAATGTCGTGAAATATAATATCCTCTCCCTCTGCCTCGCACTCCCTGTCAGCAGGCTCCTCGACAATGTCGTCTCTCTCCTTTCAACGCGGGGGACATAAAATCGGTAAAAGCGGTAAATATAAATAAAAATGGAAAGCCGGCCATTATGGCCGGCGGAAAGTATGACGCATACCGATACCGGCGGCTGTTTCAAATTGATATTTCGAAACTGCCTCCGATGCCGGGCAAAAGTTGAACGCGCGTCCGGTCAATGTGCTGGCCAGTGTTCTACATCTTTGCTTCGCATCTGTACCACTGTCCATCGTCATTTTTATCTCACACCCCTCGCATTCTACTTTCCGTGTTTATTTAGCACTAGAATTACCGATCAGTCGAAGTTACTTGTCCGAACTTTTCTTAATAATGACTTTCGACCATGAATCAGGTTTTTTTCAAATATTCTTTAGTACTCATTGAAGTAGGTAAACGACTAATTGTTTTCCATTTAATAAGTTCAAACATATTGACTTGCATAATTTTAGTATGTCAACTGAAAATATGAGTAGAAATCTTTGGCAGTTATCGCGTTAATATCCTCAATTCATTCATTGCCCAATACGATTAATTATTTGTTTAAATTCTTCTCCGTAATTTTACAAAGTTTTTCTTATCGTAATATCGTATTCATTTACTTTTGTCAATCATCTCAATACAAATTTTGGGATATCTTTCATCCGAAGCCGATCCCATACTCGAAAAGTTATTTTCTGTTACTTTGTCGGGTGTATTCGTATTACTTTTCCATTCTTTCCGCCCATTTTTCTCGTAAACGCGCAGGACCTTTCTTTCGCACTCTCTCGCGCGGTCCGCCATGCCGCAGCCCAGAATTGATTTTATTTCCTCTCGCCAATTCTACGCGATCCCCAGCTTATCGCTCGACAACCTCTGCTGCGGATGGCCAATTTCTTGCAGCGCAAAAATTCCGACCACTGTTCTCCGGCGACGTTCATTCGAGAAACTGAATCGGCGCTGTTCGTTTATCGTTCGCCGACGGAAGGCCGAAAGTCAGAGACTCTGTCCTCTCGCCTTGTCTAATTGTCGAACAGATTCGTGTTATCATGCGGACATCCGTGTAACACGGTTCGCTACTACACATTCCATAAATCCGCGTTATATTACTGACATTCTCACATGTCCCGAATGATTCTTTCTTTACGTTTAGTGTATCTACGTTGTTGAATTGAGACAGAAAAGTCATGTGAGTGTCCAGTGGATAAAAAAAAATCTGAAAAAAAACGTGGAATGTGCGCACCGTTACCAGAGGTAGCGCTGATTTTTTTCAAATTTATTGTTGTCCACTGGACTCCGAGAAAACGGTGGGACAAGCGGTCACTATATTTTATTCTCCCCCATCCCCTACGGTCGAGATACAAAGTTGAAAAATCGCAATAATGTTACTTTTTTCATACGCTATCGAATGGCACATTCAAAATTTTCAATTGATATGGGCTCACTTTTGACTGTCTCATAAGAGCTATGCCGTTTGCGCGACGACGGTATACCGAACCGCATAAGAATTTTCGTCGAAGATCCAGAAAAAGTTATAGATATCGACACCTAATTCGATACCAGCGTCAATTTCAGGCATCGTAAGAAGTGATGCACAGCAATTCAATCTTGCGAAATGATTATAGTTATGGTCCACACTTATCGGTTCGCCGAGCGATGCAGTTTAGGCTAACGCGACGGTAAACATGCGGATAGTCGAACGATCGGCAGAAAGATGTATCATCCGGAAATGTTCAATTCGCCTCCATTACGTCTAAACTATCCCCCTCATTCGCATAATGCACGGGATTCTAATGCATTCCGCAAGATCATTCACTTTTGTAAACCGAAACGTTTGAGAAAGGGAGGAAGGCAAAGGGTGAGAGGGTGCGCGTAACGATTGCGCGAGCATATGCTCGCGTTTAAATAATTTCTCACATGACAGCGAGCCCCCCGATACAGGCTCAGGAATCCATGCACCGATGGATATGCATCCGAGTCAAATATAATGCAGCCATCGGCAGCCATCTCCCTCTCTTCTCTCTATTTCCAAGCGGCGACAAAGGGAGGATTTGTCGCGAGGCGAGACTCGAAGCCAGCCGACGACAAAACCTTACCTACTCCCCCCCCCCCTCCTCTCCACCCTCCCCGCCGTCTCACCCTCGCCGTTCCTAACTCCCCCTTCGTGTACCTTGCAAAGCCTTCCGGACGAGCGCGACATTTTCTTTACGCTGTTATTGAGACCGCTGTAATTGACTTTGACGCAAATCCCGGCTTTGGGGTTGCAATTTTTTTTACCCCCTACTCTTCCGATACAGTCATGCAAAGCTTGACCCTGCCATCTAGGAACGAAGAATGAAGACGATTTGTTGTTTTATACTGTTGTTTCCTGAGGTGATATTCGTGTGAGTATTACTGTGAGCTTTCAGGCAAATTTTTGATCGCATCGTAAAACATTACATATATCATACTGTGCGAATACTACAAAACATCTGTAAACGTCCGCTCTATCATTCTCAAGGCAGTACACATTACAAGTAAAACAATTTCCACTCAATTAATCCCCAATCACTGTTCCTGAAAATTCAATTAAATCACAGGCACGCATGTAAGAAAATACCTTCCCCCACTTAAAATACTATCATTCTCAAGGCAGTACACATTACAAGTAAAACAATTTCCACTCAATTAATCCCCAATCACTGTTCCTGAAAATTCAATTAAATCACAGCCACGCATGTAATAAAATATTTTCCTCCGCTTACAATACAGCACCTTCGTAACATTCATTACGCACCTTTGCCGAAAACAGGCTTGACAATCAATGGCAGGCCGCGAGAGAAAGCGTTCCATTAAAATCGCACGGAAGAGGCGACTAAAGTGATGCGCGCCAATTAAGATCACATATATCATACTGTGCAAATAATACAAAACAGCTGTAAACATCCGCTCTATCATTCTCAATGCAGTACACACTACAAATAAAACAATTTCCACCCAATTTATTTCCAATCACTGTTCCTTACAAATTGAATTAAATCACAAGCACGCATGTAAGAAAATATCTTCCTCCACTTACAATACAGCACCTTCGTAACATTCATTACGCACCTTTGCCGAAAACAGGCTTGACAATCAATGGCAGGCCGCGAGAGAAAGCGTTCCATTAAAATCGCACGGAAGAGGCGACTAAAGTGATTCGCGCCAATTAATCTGCGCTGTAAACGAGAGCATTTTCATTTTCGCTGATGCCCCGTCCCGCCCCCCCCCCCTTTTCGCCCTGTGCCCGGAGAATAATAATCTATCTTAAATAACCCGCAGGGGTTGAGGCCGCGGACTCTCCTTCGAGAATCCCGGCTGGCAAACCTGGCCAGGGTAACTGGCGAAGGCTAAAGTAATCTCGACGAGGAATTCAATTACCGGGCGTGAGTGCAGCGGCGGAGATTTAAAAACAGAAATTATGCTCGACGTCAGTGGCATTAGCCAGTTTTAAAAAAACCGACGCCCGCCGAGAACCGATCGGATTTTTTAATATTCAGAACGCCGGAAAATCCAGCCTGCAAACGGCGGACGTTCGCTTGTCGGTGATACGGCAGTGTGGATTTGTGGGTTTTTGAGAGGATTCGATAATCGGTGTGTTTGAAACAGTTTTGCAGAGTTGGTAAAAAGAAGAGTGAGACGGTTGTAATGATATTGCAAGTTAATTGTACAAGTTAGCGATCGTCAATCCTGACGAATGAGGAGAAGAGGGAGAAAATAAAAATCGATCCCTTTTCTTTTGTACAATAAAAGCATCTGTGAAGTCAGCAGTAATAATAATTGGTTTCATTCGGACAATATCGCAAGCGAAATGGACAAGTTTCTAATCCTTTACATCTGACAATCGTGGCAATTCGACAAACAGTTAATTACCAAACCCTATATGTATAGTTTAAACTCTTCCAACCCTTCCTTAGCCAAGCAAAAAAGCATCAAAAGCAATCCCATTTCGCTTATTAGAGCAATAGTCAGTAACAACAAAAATTGACTTAATTCAAATAATATAAAAAACAGAATGCACAAGTTTCTAACCCATGCACACCTGACGAATTTACCAATACCACAACCAGTTAATTACCAACCCTCATATAGCTTAAACTCTTCCAACCTTTCCTCAGCCAAGCAAAAAGCATTAAAATCAATTCCATTTCGTTTATTAGAACAATAGTCAGCAGCAGCAAAAATTGACTTAACTCAAACAATATCAGAAATAAAATCCACAAGTTTCTAACCTTGCACACCTGACCAGCGTACCAATACCACAGGCAGTCAATACCGAACCAAGCAAAAACAGAAAGAATCGATCCCATTCTGTTGAAAATCTCGAAATACGCAAGGATCCCACATATCCGAATCGAAGGCAGAGAATCGAGAGGCTTCTCGATGATAGCTCGCCAGAAGTGTTCCACGATGGGAAGTCGAAAGGGGTGGTCGCGGAATGAAGTGGACGGAGGGCGACAGAGAGAGAGAGAGAGAGAGAGAGAGGTGTAGAGATGGAGGTAGGGGGTGCGGAAAAAGACGGAGGAAGAAGAAGAGGAGTAGCGGGCGGATGCCTGGCAAGTCGAATCCTTTGAAGGGTGGGACGAGGATCCTTTGAAGGGCTTATCCGCACGTCTGCCTTCGAATGGCCAGCCCGCGAATCCGAATTCGCATTCGGCGAGGTCCTCTTAGACGCGCCGGACGAGTCGGCATGGGAAAAAAAGGGCGCAGGGGTAGAACAAAACTTGAGGGGGATGTGCGTATTAATCCGGGGACGGGCCGCGTATATTTAATGACCTCGATTGGATTCCAATCTGAAGGGACTGACGGATGTCCGAACGATTCATCGGTACCGAATTTTCCCGCGGCTGGGGTGGCCTGGGGGTGGCTGGGTGTAATTGGAAATTTCGATAGGCTCGGACAAAGTACATATGCGTACGTTTTAACACGATTACTTTTCGGTATTCAGTTCTAAATCCGATGTAAGACACGGATGTCATTATAAATGTAATAAGGACCCCTAAATGATTTCTCAACGTGTACAATAAATATTTTTCCGATTTTGCTAAAGCGATTAGCCAATTACATCCGTGACATTAAATCGAAAACCGTTCTAACTTTTCAATCAACTACCCCGCCAATTCCTTGCTACCTACGAGCTCCGTACCACCCCTAAGCATTTTCTGACTCAAGCGACCCCCGCTTTCTAAGAGCTCGGAAACAATACCCCTGCTTTCCGAATCTCACCGAACGCACCTGAAACTTTCTAAATGAACATAAAGTTACAAATTAGCCACTCGCACCTTTATAACCAAACTCTCCAACCCCGAACAAACCCTCTCCCGCTTCAACCCTCATCCCACTCAAATTCCACCTTAAAAAACGCATTTCACCTGCAGCACCCCCGAAGCACCCCGAAATCAACCAGCTCAATCAAAGAATCAAGCCCCTCTGCCTAAAAAAAAAATTCGCAAACAATAGCCTTGAGCATCCCATCTCATCCGTCGCAGCTGAACGGGCCCATAGCCCTTTGGCATCGAGCGTTGAAGCTCGCTCGTCCGCGCGATCTTGCGATCTCGATCTACGGCGTAGACAGAGGAGTCGGCAGGGGGGGGTGGACGACGGGCAGGAGGTTGTCGGGGGGGTGGAAGCTAAACCGGAATAGGATAGGGCTGAAGCGTGAAGAGGCCGTTATTGTGGGCGCTGGCGCGCGTCATTTGATCGCACAGTGGAAGCCAAGGCTGTGTGTGCACCATTTCCCACCGCCCCTTTGACCCACCCCCTCCTCAACCCCTTTTCCACCGCCAGCCACCACCCCCTCCCCCCTCCTCTCCTCAGTCCCACTCTAGGCACCAGGGGCGTCGAAGTTGCGCAACCCTCCGAGGGCGAGGGGGGGGTGGTGGAGTTGGGTGCGGGGCCGAGAGCGGGGGTGGCGAACGAAGGGTGGAATTTACCCCGCAGGCCGGCCAACCTAATGGAAACAAGAAATTGCGGCAAACAGCGTTACCCACGCCTCGACGCCCCGTAAATATCGCCGCGACCATCGCCGACAGCGGCCCCGGCTACGGTCACACAGGCACACAGGCGCAGCCACGGTGCGCTTGGATAGGAATTAACCCGCGAGAACTCGCGCTATGATATTTTGTGCCGCGCCGAGAAACAATCTAAGATATCTCAATAAATAGAAAAAATTGAAGACTGGCGTTCCGGCTCGCTGAGTTTTACAATCTCCACTATCATTTGAACCTATTATTAACGTAATTATTTACTTATTATAATCTAGGGACGACATTTCTCGAGTTACTACCGTGAACGACGACGATCGCACGCACAGACTGCTTCCCCCACCATACTCATTTCTCCTGCCGTTCTGCGTCATTCTTCGCCTGCCTATCTAGCGCGTATATGTGGGCGCAAATACATGTGCGCGTGTATTTAGTGGTCAGAGAAGCAGCGTGAAGAGTGGGGAGAGCAGCAGAGTCGGCGGGGTACCGCGTATACGCATTCTCATGCTTTGCAGGCTCTTCGCAAAACCCGAAAAACTTATATTTAAATAATAAATTTCACATATCTGCTCAGTCACGTTGTGTCTAATGGTATTAAATTTGTGTGTAGTAAGAGAATATACTACATAAACGAAGCAAATGCTGCTAAAAAGTACATTAAAGTAAGTGCGGCACAAAATAACGCACGCGAGTCCTCGCGTGACAGGTCGAGGCGCGAGTTCGCGCGGGTTAAGGACGGTGACCCGGGTCACAATGATAGCCGGGGAAAGGGCGGCCGACGATCGACTCCTTCGCCTTTCGACGGATCGCGCGCCTCTTACGCGCGCGGAGAGAGACTTGCGCGAAGCGCAATTATCGCGCGGGAGGATTGTACGAATAAAAAGTTTTGCTGGATACCGATCTAAGTAGCTACTAGTTCTGACGGCTGCACGGTGGTAGTAGCTGTTACGATTATCGCGCCAACGGTCGTTGAGCAGAGTTTCGATGAAAAGTTTCGTTTGAGTAAATAATTTTGAGATCATTCCAAGTCGAAAGTGTTCAACAGTTGAAATCGGGACAAAGATCGATGGGGTCAATTTTGACCCGGCGTCGTCCCATGTGCGGATATGGATACATATAGGCATTCGAATACTGGGTATGGTCTGAAAAAGTATCAACATAATCCAACCCTTACAAACGGACGCATTGTCCATTTGCACCCCTTCCATTCTGTCGAAAATATACCCTCAATAGTCAAAATCAGGAAAAAATCGATGGGGTCAATTTTGACCCAGCGTCGTCCCATGCGTCGATACGGACATGTACAGACATTCGAATACTGGTTACAGTCTCGGAAAGAAAGAACATAATCCAACCCTTGTCAACGGGCACACTGACCATTTACACCCCTTCCATCGCTCTACCCTAAAATAAAGTCGTTCGACGGTCAAGAGCGGTCGGCGCGCCGATCGAAAATCGCAGAAGCCACCGAAATTCCAGCTACACATCCCGAACTCGAAAACTCGTCCGTGTCCGCTGATAGATTGCACTCCGCCTGATCGATCCTACCCCGAAAGCGAGGTTCAATCGAATGAAAAGAAAGCAGCGGCGAGCGAGCGATAACTCGATTATGACAGACCTAGATAAACAAGTGCCAGTTGCGTTTCTCGTCCTGGTCCACTCGACGTGGAAGCCGGACGAGGACAAGGGGTGACGAGGGGTGGAGAGAAGGGTAGAGAAGGGGAGGGCAGAAGAAGCGAAAAGTGGCCGACTGCCGGAAAGCGGAGAGAAAAGTGGGCGAGAGCCGGTTTTCTCTGGATGTTCGAGAAGTGCATTACGCGAGCCGCACTTCTTTTCTCCCCCTCCCCCCACGTTTCCGCTTTCCTATTGTTACGACAGTCTCGTGCAATTCTTCCTGCCCGGACGTCGTCTCGTTTCACGCGGGTCATCCGGGCGATCGCCTACGTCCTGTTGTTTTTGCCGAAGGGTCGAGACGGTATCGAGTGTACGGCCATTCGATTCCCGAATTAATTGGCTCGGGGAGAGTGTCGATACTTGACACTTTTCAATTCTTGCTCTGTAATGTCTTAGATTCACGTTGTGTACCGATGAGACTATTGTCGCTAGAGGTATTAAGAATATGAGTTTGATTTTTTTCCTTTAACTTTTTGAAATTTGTTTCTATTTGGAGAGCGATTAAACGATCAATCATTTACACCTATGTGTGGTAGAGAATATTTAGGGAAAGTGTTTTATGAGAGATGTGTCTGGTCAGACCAGTCGAATACACTGGTCGATAGATACAGTGTATCCATAGATATATACACATTGTGAGCCAGTAACGTCGCGATTTACCAAGCTTTCCATCCCCTCCTGCAACGTCTTGTAAATATTTCACACTCCACTTCACGAACAAGACCAATATCCATCCTACAAAAAGCACATCACCGCCCCTATTTTTCAACAAACCCAACCGTCGCATCCAAGTCTACCAACTTCAACTATCTCCTAAAATCAACCCTTAAACAATCGTCATATTCCATCGACCCAAACCAGAAACAAAATCTCAAAACCTAATACCGAAAATCATCCCTTAAACAATCGTCATACTCCTTTGTCCCAACCAGAAACAAAATCCCAAAACCATCCCTTAAACAATCGTCATATTCCTTTATCCCAACCAGAAACAGAATCCTGAAATCATCCCTTAAACAATCGTCACATTCCCTCGTCCCAAACCAGAAACAAAATCCCAAAACCAAATTCCTAAAATCATCCCTTAAACAATCGTCATATTCCTTCGTCCCAAGCCAGAAAGAAAATGCGAAAACAATTTGGCACCGCCCTCGATCCAAGACAAATTGCACGGAGAGGCCACCGTCGCCGGTGAGAGAGCTCAGGGCGCAGAAAGCAGTAAGCGCGCCCGGCACCGCGCTGAATGTCGAGTTTTCAATCTGCCATTCTATCATTGACAATTTCGCGCAAATGGGATCGCGGTGCAAGCCCGACGAGGCGTGACGTGCGGCGCACATTGGCGTTAAATAAGAGTAACCCAGCCGGGCTCGGGATGGTAAGCCGGCAACCCCGGCGCCTCGGCATAATTGCCTGTGAAATCACTAGATGGATTTTGCCCTCCTTGTTCTGCCGCCCACGCCGTCGACCTCATCCTCCTCCTACCGACCTCCCCCACCCTCCTGCCCTTCCGTCGGTTCGCGTAAGCGCGCGAGCGCATTTTTCGCCGAACGGACGCTACAACGAGCCCGTAATTGCGCGTCGAATTGGCCCTAACCGAATTATGCCAGAACCACCCCTCCGCCGCCCCCCCCCCCCGCGCGCGTCAGCCGCTACCAACTGTGAACGACCTCTCGACGCCCCCGCGATCGGCCGCGAGCCTCGCGCAAATTCCGATAAATACGCTAACGTTTGCCAGGCATAATTAACGAGCGCTACGCTTGCCGCGAATGGGGTGGGAGGCGGGGGTGGCGGGGTTGGCGTCCACCGAAATTGGGTGACGGGAAGGGCGACCCTTCGGGTCGGTGTTTCGTACGGTTCCACTTTTATTGGCGGTGCTACTTTTGACGTTTTGTTAAGCGTGAGTTGGGGTGGGAGGTATGTTTTCGGTTTGAATACTTATCCTTTTTTGAGTAGATTAATCCTACATTAAGATCTGAATTTACGATAGTAAAAACCGGTTCGAATCGAATGACATCGACATCTACATCTTCGACGCATCGATCTTAACAAAGCTCATAATCTTGACAAAGCTGATAAAGCGCGAATAGTGGCAGCAAAGAAACTTATACCGCTAAAATATTATATTGCTTCCTATCTCCGATGGTATTTACGGTGCCTTATGCTTCGGGAATATACAAAAAGTCTGTAAATTTATTATATGAATGCTTTATTAAATTTAAATGTTTATTTCAAATAAATATTTATCAACAACGCAGTCATTTCTCATTATTTTCGCGTACATATTCAATTTCAATATTTTGTTACCGAGTACAACCTACGAACATCAGAAATCACTTAGCAACGTTAGATGTCCCAGACCCTCAACCCCTCCGACCCCGAAATTACGCACCATAGTCAGCCGTACAAAGAATCTCTTACAAGCCGTGTTCACCCTCCGCCGAAATCTTAGCACAGCCGCCCCTAATTCGTCGGCGTCAATTTTTCAACCCCTTTCGCAGGAGAGCGACTCGGCCACGACACGAAAGCCATTCCGCGCGGCTCGTGTCTTTTCGCGGCCGGCGCAACAAAAGGGGCGAACTCAACTCGGCCAGAGAAAGAGGGGAGAAATGCATTTCCGCGATTCGGTAATCGCCTTACGCGACACGAGCTACCGCCGGCCGTTACCGCCTTATCTTGTACCGACCGCAGGAGAAACAGAAAGGGGGTGGAAAACCAACCCCCAACCCCCCCACCCCCGCCCTCGTCCGAGGGGAAGGGTGGCAAGTCGGGAAAAGAGAAAGCCCGGCGAAGGACCGGAGAAAGAGTCGAGAAAGACCGAGGATTCCTACCTCTGTATGTATATGTATATATATGTATATATATGTATATACAAATACGGTTAGGTACGTGTACATGTACGCAGATACGTCTGTATGAGCTGTGCATTTTAAGTGGTATAAGACAGTATTTTTGTTAATGGAATAAATGAGTGTTTTTCTTCTATTGTAGAATTGTGATTAGTTTAATAATTGTTTGGGTTTTTTTAAAAGATCAGTTATGTAATTTTCAAGAAAACTCATTTGTTGGATGGATTCTGTGGCGCTTGATAGGGATGATCATACTTCTAGACATAATTTTGTAATGATCTAGCAGAAGATTAGGTGTCAATTGAGAAATCTAGTATGAAGTTTGATACAAATTGTTCTAAATTAAAAGTAACTTGCTATACTTTGTTATAAAGAAGGGATTGTGAACAGTACAATTGTTGCTTATTTTATATGTCCTAATATTAATCCTTGTACTACTTTTATTATGTTACTGCTCTTTATTTGTACCAAGTTTAGACTTGACTATTCAACGTCTGACGCAACACAGCGACATTGTAAAAATATAGACACACTTGCATTCGAGAATGCGACAATATGTAGAGAAAACGAAACAAAAGTAGGTAAGGCCAGAAGTACGATGAGAGAGGAAAATGGGAGCGAGGAAAAGCTGGAGAGCGAAAATCGGAATAGAATAACGCCGCGGAATGAGAAAATGTACATCCAACTCATTTTAAGGGACGAGAGCGGAAAGTAGGTCGCAAAGCGAAGAAATTTGGAAAACCACAGTACGAGACATTACAGTTCCACAAGAACGTTAATTCCACACAATCCTACCATAAACGTTGCATACAATCACAGAACCTCAAGTACAAATACCGGGAAGTCAAAAATGAACAATACTTCTCACCAAAATCTATGACAAGATACATGAACTTGTAGTGACAAGACAAAATACATGAATACATATATACATGAAGATACATATATGAGAGATACATGAACTTGCAGTGACAAGACAAGATACATGAATACATACATACATGAAGAGTACATGAAGATACATATATAAAGATACATGAAATTGACTTGATGCAGAAAAAATCAATTGAAATCCAGAAAGAATGCGAAATTCAAAATTGGACAAAGAACATGACAACGAAGTCTAACGCTCGCCTAAGTGTCCGAAAGGCTTTGTAATAAATGGGATGGACAGGAACGTGCCGAAATAGTCGAAAACGCGAGCGGTAATAGCCGCTGGGCTGTTTAGCATAAAAATGGCCAATTATCCGGCTAACAAGCCCGGGCCCGAGTGACGAAAACCCAAGGCGCCTACCGTCTAACTCCGTTATGGCACCTGCCTGCAGCCTGAAGGAGATTAGTTAGCGTAAATGCCGCCGGTTGTCGCATTTTTATTCCTGATTACCATTTCTCGCCGAGCTAATCCCATTACCTGACATTCGGAAACTTGACTCCGAGTTCCGACGAAACGGGAAGGGAGGGGGGCCGGGAGGGAATTGAAGGAGGAGGATTGGTCCGCCGACGGGAGAAAGATGAAGACGGAGGTGGGAGGAACCGAGACGAAAAACATGGCACGGTTGACTTTTTGGGAAACAAGATCGACGCATTCCACGGACTCTGCAGACTCTACGGACTTTCTCCGACAACGGAACAACCTCGACATCAAACCTGAAGAATACAGAATCAGACGATCAGAGTTATAAACACAGTGCGTGAGAGTTCAATTCCAAACTGTTCAAATAATCAAAAATCAAAGACTGAGTATGAAGAAAATAGTTTTATGAAACAATGCACCCTACAACCAGAAGCTTTCAATGGACTCGAATCTAAGGCATGACAAATGAGTGGCTGAAAAAGTTATCTAAAGTAATAGAGACCCAACAAAGTATTCAAATGAATAAAAATCAAAGATTGACTATGAACAAAATAGTTTTCTCAAACAATGCACCCTACAACCGGAAGCTTTAAATCGACTCGAATCTCAGAGATGACCAATGCAGAACTCAAAAAGTTGTCTTTCAAGTAATAGAGACCCAACAAAGTATTCGATAGAACAAGAATCAAAGACTGACTATGAACAAAATAGTTTTATAAAACAATGCACCCTACCAGAAGTTTTTAATGGACTCGAATCACAGACATGAGAAATGCGTGGCTCAAAAAGTTATCTCGAGTAACAAAGACCCAACAAAGTATTCAAATGAACAAAAATCAAAGATGCTCCCAGTCTGGATGCTGCGTTAACGTTCTCAGTCCGGCGGAACCAAGAAATTCCGACTGGTCGCGGAGCGGGGGCGAGGAAGGGGGAAAGAAGGTGAAAGAGGCCGAGAAGGCGGCGAAAGACTACGCGAGCCAAGCTCGAGACGAAGGCATTGGCCCGCGCATTCGAAGGAATGGCGACAATGCGCCCATGATTTCCGCGTCTCTGAATGGCGTCCTAATTCTTCCGGGAATAATCGCGAGTGCACGGAGTTTGTTTGCCTTTACATTTGCCGAGCTCTCCACTTTCCCGTACCGGCGACGACTTTATCGCGTCAAGTGGCCAATCATCTTACCGCCGCCCCCACCTTCCCCGAACATTTATTCCCTGGCAAGGAAATATCGAGTCATTCGAAATGATAATTGCGCGTCCAAGCTCGTAATTACGATTGATGCCTCGTTCGGTATTCTTTCGGTATCAGTTCTTTAAAATGTGGGTTCCGTAACATAGTTACGGTCATTATGAGCCACGTTGTAATTATCGAAATATCCCATTTTCTGATATATATGTTTATATGATTTTGATATTATTTTTTAATTTTGGGTATAACGACAAATATAATAAAAAAAATATAATTGACCGTAATTTGGATAGTAACATTTACAGAGGGAAAAAAGATTGTTATTTATATATTTCTCGGTATGCGGTAAAATTGTAATTATGAAAATATCCTATTATATATTGGCTCTATATTTCTTATAATAAACATTAATAGGCAAATAAAAAATAAAATATTCCTTTTGAAACCGTCAATTATAATGAAACAAATTAACATCCACACGCCTGTCTTTATACCGCGTCGTTCAAAGAAGGTACCGTACGAACCTAAACCTTTCCGAAGCACACGTAGATGAAGAGACAAGCACCGTGCGCACACCTTCCACCCACGTCCTACTCGAGAAGCTCGAAAGCTGGAGGCGGATGTCGCGCCGGGGCAAAGTTAAATTAAATCACGAGCGAAGGCAGCTAATATTGTAGTTTATCTGGCGGGACATTAGTGCGGTGAAATATGCCGTCTCTTCTCTCTCTCTCTCTCTCTCTCTCTCTCTCTCTCTCTCTCTCTCTCTCTCTCTCTCTCTCTCTCTCTCTCTCTCTCTCTCTCTCTCTCTCTCTCTCCTTCCCTCCCTCTCTCTCTCTCTCTCTCTCTCACTCCGTCGGCCTGGCTCGAACTTAAAATCAAGATCCCCGAAGTTCGGTACACTCCACCCTCCACCCTCGCCGCCACCCTTCCACCTCCCCCCACCCATCAGCAAGCATTTCCCACCCTCCCCGCCGTCCTTCCTGCTAAGTCGCGCGTGAAAATACTAATTATTATACCGATTATTAATACGAAAAGTTCCGACGCCGCTTAAACCAGACGCGACGAGTCGAGGAAGCGCGAGTGGGTTGGCGACCGTGGAGGGTGGTCGGGGGTGGGGGTAGGCAGGAAGAAGATGGCTGAAGGGGGGTGGCCATGGGGGTGGAAGCGAGACGGAGGACGGCGTTCGCATCGCGAGCGACGACGGCATCCGGATTATGCTTATACTTAGTTAAATGGGCAAAAGTGGGCCTCCGCTTGCTCGGATGCGAAAATCCGGACGGGTAAACCGTACGTATAACACAAAAAGCGGGCAAGATCCCGGGAGCCGAGTTTCAAGATTAAGTCGTGGATGTTTCTAATTACGCGCTCCGACTCGGTCAGGATCTTCCGGTCGGCGGGGAAAAAAAAGAGAAGTGAGGCGGCGATAGTCGAGAGAAGTAAGAGTAGCCGGATATTCGTTTTTTTTTTTACCCCCATAAGATGTTTGGCGTACGTTACCTATGGCGGCGGATGCAGGTGGGGCGGTTGGGTTAGGCTAGGGTGGCTTTCTGATTCTTGGACATCTCGGCCGTGAACTCGTTCTTTGAGAATCTGGCGTAACTGGAGCAGAAACGAGCGTGTTGAATGAAAGTTTCATTTTGTTAGAGAATATTTTTATGTAAAAGTCAGGTTGCAACAACCGATTATTGGCCGTCAGTGTAAATCTATGATATTAAATTTTCGGCGCATTCGGTCAGTGTTGTACTTTCAAACTACAACTTTTCAATGATTTTTAACAAGAAAACATTGAGTTTAAGTAATTCGATTAAAGATAATACGGTTTTAACATATTAAAGTTGAATAAAGAGAAGACAATTATTCAGTAGTAAAATTTATAAAAAGGTGGGAAAGGTTGAAAAAATGTATTATTAGAATATTTTATGAAAATAGTCGAGAGCAATTATATCTTACGTTAGTATTCTCTAAACATAACTCAGATTACAATCTTCAAAGTCAAAGTAAGATACTTACATCTTTGCGTACTTCGATCTCTCAGCAGCGGAAAGTGACGGTCGGGTCGACTTTACGGACTCCAGTAAATGTTCCTGTGTCACCTTTATATCCTTCGGGTCAACTTTGCCATCCTGCGCACAACGATCAATTACCAAAAAATCATTAATATACCAAACTCGCCAAACGCGAAACAAACGAGTTGTCCAAGGACAAGAGTCTAGACATCAAATTATCCGACGTGATCTTATTTTGTCGTCAACTCTTAGGAATACGCCTACGATCGTTATCGCTTATCGCCTAGGCACATTCTCTCTCTCTCTCTCTCTCTCTCTCTCTCACACTCACTCTATATCTCTGTATCCCACTCTCACCGCCTCTCTCTCCGAATGCGTGGCGCTCAGGAAACTCGCTCGCTAATTAGACGAACAGTTTGGATATCCGTGCTCTTCCGGTAGGTAAGTGGAGACCGTAACTTTGTTTTCTCCCGAAGGAAGTTAATTAATAGCTACCCGTACCATCCTCGTCGCCGACGCACGCGCGAAACATTTATAAACGCCCATACGCGTGCAATCGCGACTAATAGATAACGATTCCGGCAAGACAGTGAACTTTGCGTTCCGATCCTCGACTTCCTGCCAACTGTCGCCAGATGAGCGCACCTTTGAGACCCTTGCGATACGCCCGTGTCTCGCAAAATATCGGCAAACGTTAATTGCTGGAGGCGAACGTTTATGCACGACCTACGCTGTGATACTGTAAATAAAAGCTAACTTTGAATCTGAGACTGTTTCAAGTCTCTGTCAATGCACTACAAAAATGAATCACATATACACGTCATTATCTCCAAACTTGACGAACAACAACCCTCTCACCCTGTCTCAAACATACTAAAAAGAATTATGACTCAAAAAGGGACATAGGCCAGCTTTTGTTAGCAACGACAGGTTGATGAAATGTGCAAAAATATCCTTTCTTAATGCAAAAAAACAAAAATAATTCCAATATTATAAAAGAATACTTTACCTCTGATATTAAATTAATATCTATTTTACATATTAAAAAACATATTTCTCTGTAATATGAAATAAAATATTTGATAAACATTTGAAAGGAAATATTTCTTTCTAAATCTAAAATCTACTTTATATACATTTAAGCATCAAAGAGAGATTCAATACCTTTTTAATATTAGATACATATGTACTCAATATTTCGTACTAGCCCACTTTTTCCTCCCGTCCTGCCCCTCCAACGCACCAAAAACATATCCACCATACCAACCCTCTCCCAAAACCAACACGACCCAACTCTTTCCCCAGCAATTCTTCAATCCTCCCGCCTATACAGATAACCGTCTCGATTCGCAGCCCTCCGTTTCTGCGACTGGTCGAAGACGTCTGGCGCTAATGAACGATACACGGTATATCGAGGACGCCCGTCTGCCTTTCGATCTCTCTCGCCGAGGCCTCCGGTGCCCTAAGCCCCGTGTATCATTATAACGCATAAGATAATAACCCCCTCGACGTTCAGCGAGGCGTGGGCCGGCGGGATGAAGTGGAGCGAGATTGGGGGGGAGGGGGGGGGGGGGATGGCGCTCACTCCTGACGCTAATAAACCTGGCCTACGTTTCCTCAGTTATATCGCAGCACCTATCCGAGAACCCCCCCCCCCTCCCCCCGCCCCCTCCCCCTGTCCGCCCACCGCCATCGCGCTGCCTGGCAATATAAGGTGTGCCGCGAGGTAACGATATTATCATCATTACGCACTATCTTACTTCGGAAGCCTGGCTACAAATGATTCGCTCGGCGGGTTGCGGCCCATGCAGAAAGTGGCTGGGCCCATTATTGTCGCCTGTAAAGCACGGCCGACAAAACGGGCTGCCGGCGGACGCTGAGGCCTGGCTAGTGATAGGGTGGTCGTCGGAGAATGGGACGATGGGAGAAGCATAGCTTTTGCGAGCTTCCTGACTCGGCGAGGGTAATTGGATTCGCAAATGTGACTTCGAATTTCTTTTTGCGGACGAGAGCGCTTTGTGTTACATGCAGTTTTTGTGTAGCACGTCACTCGATCAGTCTCCGGTTCGACAGGTATATGGCAACACTGTTGACAGTCTAATATGATTTCGGGATAGTATCAACTTTCAAACGATACGTGGAAAAATCTCATGCCATTCTGAGAATTAGTTTGCAGGTTACAGTGGTTTTAGTAATCCCAGTTTTGTAATTTTTATAATAATGGATAAAAAATAATTTTGTGTGTTGTCGATGAAGCGATGTTTATATTGAATAGGTTACGCTTCGAATTACTTCCCCACCTACCGTACTCTCCGGATCTGGTCTCCGGCGACTATTGGGATTTTGCAGACATCGGAAAGATGCCCCAGGAAACAAAAGGCTCAAATGAAATGATTACCGAAACTGAAGCCTATCGGGAACAAAGACAAATCATTCTACGAAAATCGCATCGAAGAGTTAGAGCAGAGTTGGAATGAATGTATCAGTCTTGAAGAACAATATATCAATTAATAAAGTCGAATTAAAAAAAATAATTTGATTTTGTTAGTTAGACCGGAGGCTTATTGAGTGATGTATTATTTTGTATGTATCTTGTTATGGAGATGTGACGTCTTTTATTCTCGTTTGGTAGGGAATTCAAGGTTTTGGAATGAAATTTTAATAGTAAGATGAGTTAAGTATCTAGGGTTAATGTCAAATATCTTGAAGTGCTGCAATTCTTTCATGTTTTGAGAAGAGTGAAGTTGGCGTGGGTGAGGAGAGTGTTTGGAAAGTAGAAGTGTGCAGTTTTGACTTACCGAGCTGCGTTCCATGGCATCTTCGAAGGCACACAGTCTCGCTTGTGTGACTGCCGCGGTCAAATCCGCACCGGTAAAAACAGAAGTTTGATTCGCCAGATCCTTCAAGTCCAGCTCGTCAACATTGATGTTCTGCGATTTGCACAGAGTCTTCAGGATCTCCTCCCTATCCTCCTGTAAAGTCGAGCCCAACATCGTGTTATCAATCATTACAACATTCGCAAAAGCATTCACCAAAAAACTTCCGTCAAACATCGACGATGAGACCAATGCAACTTAATGAAGCTATGAAAATAAGTGCTATCTTACCGTGTCAGGTAGCGGACAATACAAAGACTTGTCCAATCGGCCAGGTCTCAATAAAGCGGGATCCAGCAAGTCTGGCCTTGAAGAAGCAGCAACGACCGCAACTCCTTCCCGATCCTCCACGCCATCCAATTGAGTCAACAATTGATTAACCACACGGTCCGTAACTCCTGTACTATCGTGGCCACGTCTGTAACGGCAGTCATGACGCATTAATCTTTGAAGAAGCTTCAAATGACACCATTGAACTTACCTCGGTGCCAAACTGTCGAACTCGTCGAAGAATAACACACACGGCTTCGCACGCAAAGCTCTAAAAGTTTGAGTCAACACATTTTCAGCAATCTCAAAAAAAATGACAACATAATAAGTAATAAAATTAAGGTAGAGTATTTGTGTAATTATACTTCGGACATGGACCGTTTATTTTGAAAGTACTGTGAGTCCATATTAAACAAAAATGAGATATATGAGAGTGTTGTATTAACGGCCACGGTGCGGTCAAACAGTTGTTTGATACAGATTCGGTCGCTAAGTATACTTTTGGTTTTGAAAAATGAGATATTATGTAATTTATGATTAACGTGGAATAAACGGTTTATTTAAATCATATTTAATTTTTTTTAAATAGGCTTACACTTTCAAAATAAACGGTCCATATGATCATCCTGAGTCATATAAGGAAGACTTGCCAGATAAACAGTGTACATATTTTCATCAAGATAATGAATGCTTACCTTTCGAAAACGTTCCTAACCGACTCCTCGCTGACTCCTATATACTTGGACAACAGTTCCGGGCCCTGCGACGAGAATCGAGCCCCGACTTACATCAATTAAGCGCAAAGTTGCCGTGGCCAATAATAAAATTACTCGCGCGTCGCTTACCTTGACGCTGATCAAATTAACTCCGCACTCGTTCGCTATGGCCTTGGCCAGCATGGTCTTCCCCGTGCCCGGCATACCGTACAGCAGTACGCCGTTCTGCAACTTGATCGGCGCACTCTTGAATATCTCCGGATACTTCAAAGGCCAGTGAAGAATTTCGGTGAGCGCCTGCTTCACTTCCCTGAGTCCGCCAATGTCGGACCACAGATGGCCGGAGCCTTTGTAAAGTTGCACTCCTTGCAGCGACATCGGCGTGGCATTCTTCAAAGTGGACGCCATATCCTCTTCCGTGACGATTACGGGGCCATTCAAATTCTGCGACACTGTGCAAAATCGGCAAATTGTTAAAGTATCGAAATCGACCAATCCCAGGATTCAATTGAATTTTCAGATTGAATCGCTGAGATCTTAGAAACGTTATATAAATGCTACACGTTAATGTATCGAAAGTCTGATGTACACCCCCGTCCATAAGTCACCGTGCACTCATGAATTCTTTCATGTTGCGATGAAAAGAAAATATAATATTTATATTGTTGTATATAAAAGACAAAGGAAGCAATAATGTTGTAATGTATAATAAATAATATATGTATAATATATTGTAACATTTTTGTCGAAAAATTCATACATACTCAAAAGATGAACAATTTTTTTCATTTAATAAAATAAGTACCTCAGAAAAAAGAAATTGCCCGAACTCAAATTTTAGTAGGTGCCCAGTGACTTACGGACCGGACTGTACGATGAAAGGACTCTAATAAAATAAAATGCTATTGTAATGAATTGTGCGTGGAGTTCAGTTGATTATTTAGTACCGTGACGCTTCCAAGCTGCGAACGTCGCTTTCTCCGCCAAGTCCACGAGATCCTGAGCTACCCATCCTTCGGTCTTGTTTCCATAGTAATCCCAATCCACATCGCCGGGCACGTACAATTTGTCTCGGAGCATTAATTGCAAAATATCGATCCTGTCCGCCTGATTTACGTGAATTAACGTCGGCCGCAGTACAGAATACAATGCGCAATCACCGTGTAATATCACGTGATTATCATCCGAAGCAGAAAAAAGAAGAAAGAGGGGAAATTTTTTATTCCGTTCGACGTACTCTGGGATTACTCGCACTCGTTACCTTTTCCAAATTCGGAATTGTCAGGACGGTACGGAAAAAATGAGATCCTCTCGCGGGTCGTAACCTTTGGCCAATTTTTGTAACACTGGAGCAGCTGGCAACTACTGATATGTAATTCGATTCTTGGTACAGTGTAATTGTGTTAATGAGCATGTCTGTAATTCTGAGACAAAGAAACGGTTCACGCCATGCATTCGAATTTCGACAAAAATTAGCATATTGTTACTCACCTGGCGGCGTTCGTCGAATCTGGTGTGTTTTCTTCGTCGTTAGCTGATGCACTTGTGATACTCTCTAGATCTTCAAGGAACAGAACGGAAGGTTGATAGTAAAGACACTCTGTCATTGCCAATGTAACAGCTTTCTGAAGAATGTCTACCTTTTTCCCTATTCGAAGCAATAAATTAAATGTTTTCCACTTATAAATCCGACATGAGGTAGATTCGAATTTTCCTCTACCTTTCAATGCTCTGCAATCGATCCAATGCGTGTGAACAAAGTACGGTGCCTTCTTCAATTCTTCCCTCAGAACCTTGCAGACAGTCGTCTTCCCAGAACCCAGATCACCACTTATAAGAATATTCTCCCGATCGTAATCGAAATGACACTTTCGTCTAATGCCAAGACTAAGATCTAACGCCAGTTGACATTCAGATAACAAATCTTCCAAATACCTAACGTTAAAACGTTTTTATCATATCATCGCACTTCTTCAAAATATACCGAGACTAATCTTTAATAAACATGTTAAAATCGCAAATTACATGAAAATCTAAACAACAAATAGAACATGAACGTTTTATTGTTTAGTCAAAATAATACCAATAAAAAATATACCCGGTTGTCGCAACCTGATTTTACAGTAAAAATATTACTCTTACCGTCTGCAAACTTTGCCAACAGTAGCTTCGTCATCTTTAGGAACGTTCAATGCAAATAAATCGTTCGGCACCTCCTTCATCCGAACGTCCAATTTCGCGAACGTGTCTCGATCCGCCATTACAAACTTACAAGTCTGCGGAAAGAGTCTCAAGGTGCACTTACTGCCATCGTCCAAGACAGCAGTGGCACCACTGTTCATCACAAGACCTCCGTTCTTTGCAAATTTTTCTCCGTACCTCTTGAAGTCTTTCACGACAACATTCTGAGTCCACGGAAAAACTTCCAAATGCGTGACCTTGGACTTTTCATCGCCAATCACAGGGCAGAGAGTCACCCTGCCTCCTGCGTTCAACTTCAAGCTGATCCTGACACTTTCAGAGATGTAAACCGTGTCGTGTATAGTCTTCAGGTCGAAGTAAGCTCTGTAATTCTCTATAAAATCCGAGCATCGGGATAGGACATCGTCCAGGACGAAGATCCTGACAACGATCTCGGTAGGCTGTCTCAGAACAGAAAAATCGTTCGTCCTCAAGTAATCAGTATTGGAAACCTGCATGCGATTCGTGTCTTCCGGCACTTTCTTCATTCTCCACAACACTTTGCCGGCCTTCAGGAAACTCAAATATTCGGAAGCGTGATCCTGCGGGATGAAAACGTTGAAAGGAGAGCGCAGAATCGTTTCGAAATCGTTTGAATCATCCCCATCGCGCGAAGAATCGAATTTCGGCAGGAAGTGAACTCTATGCACGCGTTGTACGAATTTTGAATTGCGGAAGCTGCGGAGTAGATTTTTGTTCCTCTCCAGTCTCGTCTGATTGATGTCCGCCGCTGATTCCTTCTTCGAAGGCAGAACGCTGTTCAAGATGTTCAGGAGAGGAGAGTTCTTGACAGTTTTCGTTTCGGAACCGGTACTGACAAAGCTCGGTTGCAAGTTCGATGCCACGTCTAAGACGTGTACTTCCGTTAACTCTTCGAGACAGCCATAGTTGTAATTTGGCTCGAGTGATTCTGGAAATACGGATCGAGAGACATTGCCGCGATTGGCTTCTATTGAACACGGGCGATTATGGACATTAAGCATACTTAGTGTTAAAAAATATATACAGTAAGTCCTGTTTTTGTGCCGTTCTTTTCTATGTGATTTTATTTTTATGCGATTTTTTTCGTGCGATTTTTGTTTATGCGGTGTATGAATCTCAGAATCGTTGGCACCAGTTTAATGTTTCCTCTCAGTGTACATATACATGTTGTGGACGAACCCTGGACTACGTGGACTCCTTGACGACAATGTATATGCACTTTGCGACACTCTGTTCATTTGTTTTAAACAATCTCCTGACAACGCACAGTCAGTTACGTACATATTTCTCGCCCGACGCGCGAACAGTATACGCTTCGTACTCAGAGTTTTATCTGCGATGTTAAGAATTCGTAATAACCCCGATGTACAGTTAGAAAAGCGCAATCATCCGCCCAACACGAACTGTAATACTCTCCGCTAATCCACTCATCAATACGCAACCCAACCGGCATTTTATTACCCCAAATCGTATTTCCCAACCCTTTGTCTCTATTCTTTTCCATGCACGAAACGTTATCGTATCTTAATCCACCCTGCAGTGCAATCTCTCCTAATTATTTTTCTTATCTAACTTTCAAGTTCTATCGCCCTTCAAATCACCTCTCTCCCTTAGTCTCTACACGCTCGACACCCCCTTACTTCCTCAGTTAGTATCATCATCGTATACAGTTACAATGAAAAATTAAATGTTTTTAAAATATTTCCAGGTCTAATTTAATTATTTAATTTGTTTGAAAGCATTTTCTCATCTATTTCGTAAATGATTGATGTATTTTCTAAGTGCGACTTTTTTTATGCGGTCCCTGTCCACCGCATAAAAAAAAATGTTTGTTGTATATCGTATGCAGTTGCTTATTATATGTAAGTTTTCATCAAATTTCCGAATATTTTTTTGTCCGATTTCTTTTATGCGGTCCCAATCCTCCGCACAAAAACAGGACTTACTGTCTTCATATAAGCACATCTGCCATATATAAATATTATATGTTTTCATAACATGTTCTTTAGAACACATGGAAATTTAACCAATTGGCAGACATTACAACGAACAGAGCATTGGGCAAAAAAATTACAAAAAGATTTTGATGTACAATGACACCAAAATCTGCAATTTTTTGTGCCACACTTGTACATAGTCAGTCTAAGGACATCCAAAATAATCCGAAATAAAAACATATGCATCTCATGTGAATATTCCAGAACATGTTCACACAATGATATCTTATATTATCGAATTATTTCAAAACTTACCCGTGTACAGAGTCAAAGAAGAAAACTTGGAGAACCAAACGACAAAGGGCTGCTCTCTACCCACGACTCGAATTTGATTCAACAACGTCGCCTGTATGCGTTCCATTTGCAATTCCTATCCGAATTAACGAGAAGAACATCTCCTGAGCCATTCCCGCATGATATACGGACCGTTTATTTTAAAAGTAGTGTAAGTCCATATTTAAAAAAAATGAGATATACAATTTATGATTAACGTGGTGTAAACGGTTCATTTATATGATATTTATTTTTTTTAACGGACTTACACCACCATCAAAGTAAACGATTTACGATTCAATATTTCGTAACACGTGATATTTACCAAAATCTGTCGATCATCGTTCGATCGCGGGGCCACGGAAATGCTTCGCAAAGATGGAACATTGTTAAGGGCCGTTACGAACACCTTGTCGCCTTCAGAAATATTCAGACTTCTGGCAAAAGTCGAGCTCAGGCCTAGGAAGCCAGCGGAACTCGGCCTCCAGTCGCAGGAAACGAAATATTTCTTATCCCCGTGCAATACTTCAACGGCACGTGCCTAAAATTACGAAATATAATTCGACTGCAGCACCGTTCCAACAATCGAAACGAAACAAGTGAACATCGTACGCAACAATTCTACAAACGATGCAACATTCAAATAATCGAATCGCGTTTTAAAAGTTTATACCCCAAAGAATGGACGAATTTATCACCCGATATTATGCGAGAGTTCTAAATTTCGAAGTTGAAACAATATTTCAACGATTATTTCAAAATTTACTCACATATTCCAAAATATATTCTTCGGATATTCAAAAGTTACACGCGCTCTGTGGTCGAGAAGCACAAACTATAATCGAATAGACTCGACACTCATCCTACGCAGGATCCCTATCGGTGACACTCGGAACTACCTTCGAATCTGGCGGTCGGTAAGAGCGGAACCTACGCAACCGCCAGATTCAAATTCGGCCGATCTATCCGCCGCCTGACGTGAAACGATCGAAGCTGAGCGCAGGTGAAGAAATCAACCGTCGTGGCTCGAGTCCGCGGACGATCATCGAATCGTTAAAAGCGACGAACCTGTTCGTCGCGGCAAAACGGCATGAGAGAGGAGTTCAAAACCAACCTTAGTTTCCAGCCCACGTAGCCAGGCGTCCGGCAAATAGGCGAAACAATTGTTCGCCGAGACGTACTTGACCGTGAGACGTTCCCGCTGCATTTTCCACGAAAGCCGAGAAAGAAGGCATGGACCCCAACTGAGGAAGGATCCGAGTCTTGTCGGAGGCTAATGTAACCCACGGTGAGTAAAATTCACTTTGTGTACACGGATGGGATTCGAAAAGCGGACACTGAGCGAGTCGCAGCTGTTACAAGTAAACAGACTCGTCCATTGCCAGCCCAAAGAATTCGAATTCAATATCCAGCACTTTTTGTTCGTTCAAACGTTAGTCTAACCTTTTACTAGATTTGCGTCGTCGATATTGTCAAAGTCGGCGTATTATTCGATCGTTAACATCTCACTTACGGACACTTGGGTTAACTTAACGCTCGGTACTTTTCGTACGGTCGGAATTTAACGTGTCGGGATTATATTGATACGTTGGCGTCCGATGATCGCAGACTCGTAAGGCTGTTGTTACCGATTTGGAGTTTGTTCGGCTTGTAGCACTGTCACGTTTTCGGCGGACTCGTGACGAATTCGGAAAACATGATCGCGAGTCGCGGGTTCCGATTGTTAGGTTAACGTTCGTCGTTGCGAACGTAATATTACGAAAAAAGGACTCGCTGCACGTCGTTTAACGTCGGTGCAATAAGTCGGCTTGCAGGGGGGCGGTCGTGCATTTCGGGGAAAAAAAGTTGGGGCAAAGGTCGAAGACGACGATCAGATTGATCGTCGATCGAGTTTAGGCCTTCTGCCGTGCGTGTGCTTGTGTTTGTTTACGAAAGGAGTATTTCGATTCGCCATGACTTAACGGTACAGCGCTGATTTGGCAAATTTTTTTCATGCCACGCAAAGAGGACGTTTCAATGAGGCTGAGTACACTTAAATTTTTTTCCGAGCTTTTCGGATGAAAACAGTGCGTGTCCTTTCCGTAACAGGATATTACGCGTTAGGATTGTTATGTTCTCAACTTGGAGACGGGCGTTCGAAGTTGTTGCGAGTCGGCAATTCAGGTCTCGAGAATCTACATTTATCAACCCGAATTCAGCCTTACTGATTTTCCGAAATTTCGTGCTCAAAACACACAAAGAATTAAGGTGACTCCTGTACCTAAGGTCCTTACTGAACATTCCAATTTGATATTTGATATTTCAGTCGTAAAATAATACATTTTTTATTATTATTAATTTACCAATAATCCTCAAGTGCATAACTTGTTAAGCCAGCGCGATTGACCTTTTGTAGAATTATAATATCCTTTACCTATATGGACCGTAAATAACGCAGTTATTTCCATCGAGGACGAAAAAAGGTCCCAGAACGTCATTGTGAGCGCCTTACGACGCGTACTAACATTTTCCGAAACTATTCGCCAGATGTCGTCTCGTTCGCCGCCTCTTCCCTCATTGGCCGCTCGCCGGGCCAATCGCGCAGTCGCGTTAACAGTAACTGTGATATTTTGAATCAGCGTCAACTTCAGTTGCTCTGGAAAGGCGAGAATAGACAGGAAAGTAACGTATACTGGCCTCCGCGCAAGAATTCATAAATGAAACAACGAGCCATTCCGGGCAACGTGAACGGCTGATTCAAACTCGCAGGTAACCACGAATATCGATAAAGCTTAAAAGCGGCTACGTATTTTACGTAATTTCGTGTGAACACGCGCTCTCGATAACCGACTTCAATGTTTTGGACTAACGTAATGGTGGCTTGCCTTGCGATGCTCGGGAAGAATTTGGAGTTTATCGTTTTTGTAACGGTTCGCGGGTGATCCTTGGGGGAACGTGAACGTCTTCCTAAGCGAATATTCGTTTAAGGTCGTTATTCGGCAATATTTTTGGGAATTTATTGGCCGAAGATCCGTTCCCGCGTTTTTCGGCAATGCCCTACACAGAATCCGATCCGATTCGATAATACGTCTGTAACGTCTGTTTTCGATAGTCTTGAATTAAAGTTTGCTTGCAACGGTTTTTTGTGTGAACCAGAGAGATCGAATTACCGTCTAGTTTCGAAAAGTTTGCAATCGCTGAGCACATGGTGATCGTGTGTGGGCTAAAAAATTAATTCGAATTGTGAGCAGAAACAATACCTCGCATGTGACGTGCATGTTTACTGTGGATAGGTACAAATGTGATCAGGAATTTTAGGATAAGGAAAGTAAGATGTTGTGGTTATTTTGTGTGTAGGAAACTCAGGAAAAATTAGAAGTTGTGCTCCACAATAAATTAGCAAGGATGCCACCGTCGAAAGTGGTAACTGGTCAAACTAAGCAGAGCCATCCATTCGCAAGAAAAGGGATCACAACAAGAAGCCAGAACAATGTGCTCAATAGCGTATTTCTCAAACAGTCGGCCATCAATAAGGACCCCCGGATTAAAAGGAAAGCAGAAGCCTCACCGCCAAAGGAAAAGACCACCAAGCGCTCTGCGCTGGGAAATATTACCAATGTTAGTATTTGTAGTCTCAGATAAATATCAGTTTTTCCTATATCGTTCTTGAAGAAATAAATTGAATTTTGGCATATGTTCCAAAGTTCAAATTTTATTTCTTCAAATAATGCTACGTAGTAGACTTTACATTTTGGTTATATTTTTCCGACAGGCCATTGGAAAGTCATTTGGAACACAACAGCAAGAGCCAAAGAAGAATATTAAGAAACTAATAGTAACGCAAACAAAACCTCTGATTCAGACAAGTTCGTTTCCGACACTCGAGAAACCGCTATTAAAAACAGAGGTGAAGCACGATGTAGTAACCGCAAAGCCAAAGCTGGTCACTCGTAGTAAGCCAACCAAGAATGATGAAAACTCAGAGAAACCTAGTAATAAAGTTGTTACTATTAGACGTAGTTTAGATTTAGAAAAGTCGGAGGACAATTCTTTGTACGTGAGCGCGCTCGAAGATATCGTGATTGACAGTGCAAAGAAGTCTGCACGTAGTGATAAGGTAAGCCAAACTAAATTCACCAAAAGAATACCATTGTTGTTACTGTTTCTCACTATGCCTATCTCAATATTCCACATTTAAAGGCGAAATACTTTACTTCGAACAATTTATTTAATAAACATTGCAAACATCTACGTGTTAAAGCTTTTTGGTCAAATTAATTACTCAGTCTGTCACTTAAGAAAAAATTCCTCTCCGGCAGGTTGATAAGAAGCCTGAAGAAGATACCCAGTCCATCAATGAGAAAGAAGTTGTCTCAGTGACAGAGAATAAGTCAACGGAGGGAACTAACGCCTCGACAAAGGATAAAACTCTGTCGACAGTCGAACGTCTGGACGCTGCCCCGGAAAAAACGTTGCCCGATGGCGTCCAATGGGACTTTGATACGGAGAACTGGCTGGATCCATTCCAGGTCTCCCACTACGCAATGGACATCTTCAACTACCTGAAGGAGCGAGAACGTTTCTTCCCAATCGGCGATTACATGGAGAGGCAGGTTTGTCTGTCGCGGTGGATGAGGTCGTTGCTGGTCGATTGGATGGTCGAGGTCCAGGAGTCCTTCGAGCTCAATCACGAGACACTCTATCTGGCTGTGAAGCTGGTCGATCTGTACCTGACGAAGGTGACTGTTGGCAAGGAGACGCTGCAGTTACTGGGTGCTGCAAGTTTGTTCATTGCAAGCAAGTTTGACGTACGTTGAAAAAATTTGTATACTACATAGGTTAGGAATGTCTTGTCACTATTGTACATCTCCATTGTACATAGTATAGCATGATCCAGTACATTCGTACATAAACAACGCTAAAAATGTACAAAAACAATATAATCTGTTGTTTGTGTACAAGTAGATATTGCGGTAAACAGTGCGCAACATTTTTGTACTATACTTTAAGATACATCATCATCAGCATGACGAATGCAGCTCGATGTTGCAAGATAGTATTCGAATACATGCAAAGATGTGTTGTTTTGGAAAATCTAAACCATGATTCGGTTTCGTAGGAGAGAATACCTCCGATGGTCGAGGATTTCCTATACACATGCGACGGGGCCTACACACAACGTGAGCTCATCAGAATGGAAATGAATATACTAAAAGTAATTGATTTTGACCTGGGCATACCGCTATCTTATAGATTTCTACGGCGATACGCTAGGGTATGCGTTCAGTTTCTATATTCAATATTCAATCCGTTTGCTACTGTAACATTCTCAATCTCTTTGCTTAATGTCATTCTTCGTTTCATGAAACAGTGCGCAAAGGTATCTATGCCGACGTTAACATTGGCCCGATTTATTTTGGAATACTCCCTGATGGATTATTCGACGATTTCGTTCAGTGACAGTAAAATGGCAGCTGCTGCTCTGTTTCTGGCACTGCAAATGAAGGATCTGGGTGGATGGACACCGACTTTAGAATATTATAGTGGTTACAAACTAGAAGACATAAAGGACATCGTCATTGTTCTAAATCAGGGATTGCATCGAAAGCACAAAGAAGCGTTGACGACGGTCCGCAATAAATACAGTCATAAGTGAGTACATTTTCCTTTCATCGTATAATTCCTCAGATCAAAAGAAAGTACTTTGTGCCGCGTGTAGGTATGACTGAACATTCCGGAAAAGAACAGATTTTATTCTTTTATTTTTTTTTTTGCATTCTAGGATCTTCTTCGAAGTAGCGAAGGTGCCATTAAAAGAAAATTTAAATATATAGGTAACTTAAGCGCGGTAAATATAGGTAGATGCATGACTAATTCTGTTTGATACATCGGTCTCGCTAATTGTTATTGGCCAATCCGAACGCAAAATGAACTTATTGAATCAGTGAGTGGTAGGGCCCAATTCCGACCATTATCACCTTGCGAATCACGACGCTCCTTAAACACTAGTGTACGATACACATAGTAAATTGGGGAACAATCGGAGGAGAAAATTTAGTTGCTCCCGATGAAAAGGAAATAGAAGATAAGTAAATTCTTGTAAAATTTACGACAGTGAAGCTCAGCAGGGCTTTATGTATTTAGAGAAGAAGGCTCTTAAAAATGGATATTGCGAGTATATCAGACGTTTCCTTTCTTCATAATTATTTATATGTATCGATAGTCCTTGAACTCTCTCTCTTTCCCTACCTCTCTTTTTCTCAGTATTTGTAGATCTTATACTCATTTCTGTTCATTTTTTTTACACTGCGAGATTTACTTCAACGCCATAATTTCCCCTTTGTAGTCCGAGACGAATGTTTATTTTTAGGAAGAAACCCCCTTTTTTTTGTACGCGTACCAGGAATGTTGAGAGTAGTCCTTTATTACGTATTTTGTTTTAATCATTTTGATAGTATCTTATTACATCTGGATGTGATATTGTCATCCGTAATAAATTGAGTTGATAGATAGATATATATATGTATATTGATGCGGTATAATCGAGCGGACGGAAGAGGAAAAAAAAATCGAAAGAAAATTGTACGGCAGTCGAATGGACCCTGCGAACGCTGCCGTTTTTTTTCAGTCCAAGATAGTGGCCTAATTGTTATGCATTGCTGTTGCACTTTATAGACTGATAAACGTTATTATGTTAAGAATTACCTAACACGAAGTTAAATCGACGACATGCCGATTGATTATACGTCAATCCTGCATAGTTTTAAAACTATATCGATCTCTGTTTCGTGATAGGGTGAAACAGCTCGAATGGGAGCGTGGAACGATAAATTACAATACAGTGTGTTACTACTTCACTTATTACGTCAATTAAATGATGATCTTATTAATTTAATTTACGCATACGCTGGCCATCATCCCGTAAAATAATCGCCTGTGATAAGGTGTTCATGCCATTCCGAAATTGACGTATGAATACGTGTGTTCGAGACTTACGTTCAGTATTTATGTACCAGCCATATTAATGAGGAGAATCAAAATGAAAAGAGAAACTGCCAGAGCCGCCGGATAATACCGAGAAGGATCTTCAACTTAAAATGAATTCAGCGTAAAGATGATTGTACATACTATTCGCATTAATGATGTGTACATATAACCTACGATCGTTAGGACCATTTCCTTTGAACACAAACATTTCGGCAGAGTTTGGAAGAAAAATGGGTAACGATAGCATACTGGTCTATATATAGAGTCATCAAAGACTTAATAAAATTAGGTGGTGTAAATATAATGTCAGGATAATATATATTTTTGTACCGTCATTGAATGTACTATTTCTTACTATGTCAGAGAAGAAAGGGTGTGTATGTGAATCATTATTATATGAACGAAAGATCTTATTTAAATAAAATCGCACGATAATGTCGACGAGAATAGCTTATTCTTCGCTGTCAATCCTTGCGAGATGAAACGAAAGGGGGGGGGGGGGGAGAGAAAGTAAAATTTTGGGACGAGGAGGATCGTGAGTGTTGGTAGAAAGTATTGTCGTAATATTTATTAAAAATTTCATTCTTCATTAACAACAGTTTCTCTTCCTCGTAAATAAACAAAATATACTATAGATCTTAATAAAAACCAGGTACTGCATTTAGAATTAATACTACCTATAAATTGCTTCTCTGTAATGGTTTGTGTAGAGGTTGAATAACTATTATTTTTTGGCTGTGTCCTCCAGATCCCCATGCAACTACTTAGTGCTATAACGTTAAATATTATTCATCTACCAAGCAGTACTTTCGATGTGTTAAATATCATTCTTATCGTCGTGTTTGCACGGCTACTTCAATGTTAAATCTAATTCAGCTTTTGAGCCGTATAACCTAATGCTTTTGATGTGTGCACTTTAATCCACGCGTCGTATCCACCCAAACATACATTATATAATAACCAATTTATTAAATTAAACGAGATGCCTCGCCACTTAGCGAGTGGCAACTTGGCCGAAACGAACGTGCTGCCTCGAAAGACACTTTTTCCTATGATACAGTTTTTTTAGCCCGATATCACAATTCTTCAGTCTTAGCCATATTTAATTATCCTCACATATATTGTTCTACTCGTACGTATATATCTTTCACCCGCCACCGTTCAACGCCGTTCAACGTCGTTCATCGTCGCAGAAAAGAAACGATCCACGCCCAGCGACGAATTCACGAATCGAACGCATTTTAATTGGCACAAGACATCTCTGTGCAAGAAGTTCTACGAGCCTCGAACGAGTATACTTGACCGCGACGGCAAATTTTGAGAGAGCTTACTTTATTGAACAGTGTGGCGCCGTCCGGTTCGAAAAAAAACAGACGGCTGCAACGGCGAACGTTATTAAATCTAAATTCGAACATGCAAGCTAGCCCGACGTTAACACATTGTTGACCGGTTACCGGTTAACTCGTGTCTTCATGGCCAAACCTACCGGCCACGAGTAAACTCGCGATGCGTTTTTTGAATTTCTAAAACAGCTCCTTATAACGATTCACCTTTCAGGCTTCCCGGACAACTAAGAGATTACGTCTTAGAAAAAATGATCACTAGCAGAAGAACAAATCCGGCTAGAGCGTATACGGTACGCTCTACAAAAGGAAAATGCAGCGAAACTATATTTGCAAAAGCATACGAAAAAGAACTATTAAATGTCGAATAACAAAAAAAAATTATTAAAGTTTATTTATACTGTTTTACTTCGACAATCTAATTACGAAATAATAGCCGGTGACGTGAGAATAAATTCTCAATCAACTTCCCGGTCAACAATGTGTTTAAGGCGTCCGATGCCGAATGACGCACCCTGTGCGTCACAGGGATAAGAAGCATGTTTGCGTACCTGCATCCGGCATGGAACGCGTTAAGGGACTGATCTGATTGCGTGTGTCTGAGTCATTCCTCCTCAGCGAGCACGGTGTTTGTCAGTAAGGCGAAAAAAGGTCCGACCCTCCGACTCCGAACTTCATTTCACTCCTAATACTAGCACGTTCCTATCGACTTTGACTATGTCGCGCATGCGTTTACCTTTCGTCAAAGCGATACGTCCCTAGACACGCGTCTAGCCTGCAATCTCGCGCATCTTCGACAGTCGGACGTGTCGTTGGCTTGCTTGCACTCAGTGTGAAAACATGCGCCGCAGAATTCGCAGCGAGAGACCTTGGTCAGCTCCCAGGGGAAGATGACGTCTTTCGAGTAACAGAGCTCGCAGACAAATCCTCTCGCTTGACACAGCTGAAAACATAATGGATCAGAAGCGTAATACGTTATTGTTTGCGAGCGTGAAGATGCGAGGCGTTGAGAAACGTTGTTATGTCAGTTATGAGAGTGTTATTACCTCACAGCTAGCGATATGCATGCTGCAAACTTGAACTAATTCTTGCAATTTCAGGGGCAATATTCCCAGCTTGACGTGCATCAGGTCTTGAATGGAATATACGTGAGGGTCGCTTATTATGTAATTAGGCTCCTTCTTCAAGACCTCTTGAACACTGAAAGAAGTTGATCGGTTAATGAGATTGTTTTTGCTTTCGCGCAAATTGTTGGGTATTATATGGACCGTTTATTTTGAATGTGGTGTAAGGTCATTTAAAAATTATTAAGTACGACGTAAATAAACCGTTTACACACCGACAATCATAAACTATATATTTATTTTGTTTTAAATATGAACTTTTTCTGACCAAGCAATTAAACTTAATTTTTTTCTGTTCTAAATCATTGAAAGATTAGTTTAAAAAGTACAACAGTGACCGAATACGCCAAAAACTTATTATTATACATCTTACAGCTCTATCAAAATAAACGGTCTATTATATTGTTGGCGTGTAATAAAGGTACCTTGTGGCGAAACGACAAGTAAAGAGGAAGTCCTTTAGGAAAAACAACTGTGTGCGTAGAACGCGCGTCTTGTTCAACTGCTTTATGCGCCTGTAGAGGGTCTGATTGAGATCGTTTATTTGGAACAGCGGATCCAATGTCATTTGGTCCAGCAGCCGATACGAGAAAATCGACACGGGATACCTGCGAGTAGGCAGAAGGAACGTTCTCGGACACGAACTTCGACTAAACCAGACATATCGGTCAGACAAATATACCTATTGAAGTCCCACTTCGATAAGATTCTGCCCGGTATCAGTGCGACTTGATTCGCGTGACAGCCAGTGCAGAAGTATCTCCCCAAATATTCACAGTATCTAAATCTATTTGCATACTTCACCGCCACCTTCATGCCGCAGCCCGCGCACATATAGCTTTGCTTCGCGATAAGCGTCTTTCTCCTGTACAAAAAGAAAAAAAGCTGTGTCAACTGATAACTGTAAAGCAAGCCTAATAAGTTGGATCAGTGATCAAACGCTTTAACAATTTTAATCTAAAGAACAAACTTTAACCGGCAATCTTTGAAAGATCCAGAATTATGTTAGCCTTTTCAAATAATTAAACACGTTCAAATATGGTAGTCTTTTCAAGATCGACTTACACAGGTGCAGGATGAGGCGTGAATATGATCTGGGCTCTAGGAGGCGCCCACTCGACCGTTCCTCTCAAAGGAATGGCTTGCGAATTCTCTATCTCCGTCTCGTCCGGACTTACAGGCCAGCTTTTGGGCAGGGGCAGCAATCTCTGTGGCGCGTCTTTCTCAGAAACTAGCCACTGCAGCTCGCTAGCCCTGGGCAGCTGCTTCTCACTGAATCTGCTGATCAGACACAACGCAACACCCTCCGCCGACATCGTGCTGTCCGTCAAAGTGGACTCTGTCCCATGCTTCGGCGAGGTCGGGTAGAGGTCGTTGTCGGAGTACAAGGAGGCCATGGACATTGAAATTCCCGAATTGCCCAGCTTCGACGGCGTCCGGACGTCGTCGACTTCCAGGTCGTCGACGTCATCAGTTGAGATGCTGTCCGATGCCGACCCCGAAGAAGTCGACAAGGGACTAACGCTCTGATCAGTGGTAGTGGTGTCCGTCTTCCCGTCACTTAACAAATCTCTCGTCCAGGCTCTGCCTCTCGTTCTCTCCTCGTCACTCTCGTCCGCCGCCTCGTCGGCCAGTCTCCACTGTCTGTTACATTTCACCTGCTCGATGGCGGCTATCATGGCCTCGGAGATGCTGAAGTGCGCGTTCTCACGGTCGAGCTCGGCGTTGGCTCGGGAAAATTGTGCTGATGACAGGAAGCTCGTCAGACTTTGGCCCTCCGCCGGCTGCGGGAAGTAGCCGGTGGACATTGGCTGAACGCTGCTGCCGCCGTCCTCCATGAAGCTCTTCTTTGGCGTTCTGATGTCTTTCTGGCCCTCGATCTCCAGACTCCAGGTGCCAGTAAACTCCGGAGCCGAGGCTGGAAGGAAGGACGTCTTCCTCTTTGGTTTCTGCGCTTTGATCTGCGTGGGATCCGTCGCGGACCTCTTCGGAGAAACGTCCTCGACGCGCGACGATACGCAGACCTCCTCCACGCTATGAACTTGTGATCTGGAGTATTCTTCCACGTTTATGGTGTCCGAACTTCCGTTGTGCTCGGATCGTTTGGCGGATTGAGCGTCGTGCCTTATCTTGGCCTTGTGTCGCAACTTTCTGCTAGGTGTACGTGGCTTCGTCATGATACTGTCAACGCTTGGGGCAGAGTGCTGGTTTCTTAGGTCGGAATAGTCAACGTTTATTATTTCAGACAATTCCACCGGGGTCGTTTGATTATTGGTATTTTTCTGCGAGGTCGTCTCGACGATGCGGGACAATGGCGAGGAATCTGGTTCCTTTGGCGTGGCTGGGGTTTTGGTTAGTACCGGAAGACTGTTCCACGTCTTCAGCGGAGTTTCCGGATGTTCCTCGCCGTCGACCTCCACGGAATGTTCGCTTTGATTCGAATCGGTTTTAGACGCTTGATTGTCCGTGCTGATCGTGTCGCAAGATATTTTCAGAGAATCTAGTTTGTGTTTTTCTAGGGCGTATGTGCTGAGTCCTCGGTTTATGCTCAGTGATGTGCAAGTATGGTTGATCGGGTATGATGACGAGCGACGATGCCTTTTCGGGCTTGTTTTAGGTGAGATCCAGTTGGGAATGAACTGTAAGAAAATTGACCTGTTGCAATATGGGTTCTCCACTAAGCAATGTAATAGTTTCGATTTTTGTTTTGCATAAGTTACCAAACAAGGGTCAATTTCAGCTAAGAGAACAGATTGATTCCTTTCCACGGCCCTTAAGCACATTAAAGTGGCCTCTGCTAAATTTTCCTGACACAAGTATGCCCATGGTTCTAGGCAAGAAAGCAAGTGCTCTTTATCCGACAAAAGCCATGATAGTTTCTGGGATAAAGAATGACTCTCCAAGCTGTAAACACATTGCAAAAGTTCTGTTCATTTGACATCTGCATTCTGTCTCTATGTATGTATATCTTATCTACTTTACGATTTGTGTTCTTTTTTTTTTGAGATAAGTTAGCTTAAAATAATTGTATACCTCTTATACAGCCATAGCATATCTCTTTGTGTTGCTATTCTAGCGGGTAAATTAATTAGATAATCTTCACCCTCTGATACTATAGGTGATGTTGCCAATGACGGTTGAAGCCAATTCAATCCTTGTATAAATATCCAACAATCTGGTTCTCCCTTCAAAAAGGATATTGTTACTTGTAAAACAATTTATTTTACTTTTATAAACATATAATCAATTTATAAAAAGAAAGGAACACAGCATTCAACGTAGAAGACTGAATTCCAACAATGGTATATACAACTTTAGTTGTTCTAAAACAAAGACCTAAGATGACCAATAATAATCTCACACAAGTCCAGACTATCAATTGTATATGTTAGCACGCTGACTGTTTTGCATAATGATTACAGCATACCCTCAGGGATTTCAACGAAGACAAAGGACACGCATGCATCGTTTTAATTAAGAGATTTCAACTTACATTCCGGTCGAATATTCGACATCCATGCTTAAATATCTGCACCATCACATTGTGAAGCCTGTTCAATCCGCCGTACACATTCCATACATTGGAAACACCGTCGATCAGCAATCCTTCAACAGTCGACCTGAGACTCTGAAGCAATTGCCACTGCTCCTTCAAATGAATATCCTCACACATTTTTAATGAATGAACTGACAGGCATATGAGAGACGTTTGTTCGAAATCCGGTGGGATTGTGTAACTGGCTAGAACAGGCCAGGAGCACTGTTCTGCTCCACGTGTGACTGGGAATGTGCTACAGAGTCATTGCAGACAATATCGTGGTATAATAATGAATTCAGATCACACAATCCTTCTCTTCGGCCGTCCAATCTCCACTCACTGTCATCGCCCGAAATTCCGTAGGTCGTCCGCATGCTGGCCAGCCACATTCTCGGCTGAGTCGACAAAATTTTTCGAGCTCAAACTGCCTGCTTCGATCACATTTCCTCCCGAGCGTCGGACGACATTTGCGGAATCCGATTTCACGAGTCTCGTCTGACCACGTCTGACTGACACTGAGCGAAAGGGGGTGGGAGGGGATTACTAGGTTAGAAGTCGATGTACACAAACTCCATTAATTTGTGGGCCGTGCACACTTTCGCCTGACATTCGTTATCCTGCGAAAGTCGCGAGGAAAGTTCTTGCGGCGACATGGGCGACCAATGTCGGAAGTTCGAAACGAATTCAGACTCCGTCGTACGTGTCGACCTCTTCCTTTCCGTCTTCGTTCGAACTTGGTCTCGCACATTCTTCCAGAATCAAAAATCTCATCCAACGAAACTTATCGCTATTTTCTTCAACCGCTGATCGTGTCCGCCTTTGTCGAGAGAGATTGCTGTAATTAGTGCGGAAAATTTGTTTGTATACGAACTACGGCGTGGCCAGCTGAGAATTTCGGCGCATTTTATGAAGGATGGCAGAAAACGTACAATACCCATTATTCTCGGATACATGTATTTTGAAATTTGTACCCAAATTGTTCATCTTCGCGCGACATTAAGATTACGTCGCGCCGGGCAAGTGAACGAACTTTGAATAGCTGTGACTACAAAAAACATTGTACATAATCGTCGTGTATGAAAATCCTCGCGCAGCACACAATTGCGTTTTGTTTCAGGACGACCATTTTTTAAGGGGGGTTAATTCGAATAAATTATAAATTGCGCTTGAAACCCGTCCCCTGCTCTCTCGTTATGCCTCCTGGAACTCATTCTCGCCGAATTACTTTAGAGTTCGCAAAACTGACGGGAAGCACATTTCGGCCTTAAACGGATTCTCGTTGTCCTCGGTATGTACATCGGAAACGGTGAGAAAGAAATGGAAAAACTTATCGGGCGCCCGCGAAATACTCCGACGAAATTGATGATCAGCGTACAATCTGTAAAATGCTTGCCTGCCTCTCGTAATATACTTTTTTTTTTCCACAGTGTGACACATCGTCGTCGATAAAATCAGCTTCGCACAGCTGTCGAGGGGATAGATAGAGTATCTCATTCGAAGTATGTTTTTTTTTCTCATGATTTTTTTTCCCCTTCCGCTTTTTTCTCACATATAACGATAATTTTTAGCATCCTGTCCTCTTAATGCGACAACATCGATCCTTCCCTATTTCCGCGCTTTATGACAAATGACAAAGAAATGACGAAGGAGTGAGTGAGACTGGGAGCTCGGGACATCCTCTTCTCCGGTCAGCGTTCGCTTAGCAGAACTTCCATCGGTTTCCGCACTCATTGCATAGCACAAAAGTGGTCATCGGCTCGTCGGCGGAGCGAGTCTGTACTTGATTGTAGGTGCAGTTGCGCTTTTTGCACTTGCCGCATTTGAGCAGATCGGTTTTCGTGCCCTGTACGGTGGCCAGCTGAGCGTCGTTGATGGCTTCCTTCTTAAACTGTTCCCGGAGCTGCTTTATCTCGTCGCTCGCCATCTCCTCGGCCGTCATTACCGCGAGTCGGGCTGGCGTTATGGCGCCGACCAGGAAATTCGTTCTCAAATTTGGGTTCTTTGCGTCGCGTAAGTTCGCCACTCTGCTGCGCACCTGTCGTTAAAAGCGGAACGTTGAGTAAGTCGAGAGTCATACATGTAGTTATGCGATTTTTATAAACTGAAACGATATCTAACTAAAAGCCAGACACCTTAAGCTAGTATAAATTCATGTAATTTGTAATAGATAAACACATAGTAAAAAGTAACACAAATAGTAAAAAGAAATTATTCATAAAGTATGTAAAAGAACTAGGAAAATTTGAATTATGCTAGAAGCCTTTCTTACCCGATTTTTGTATCTGTTGTCAGTGTTCTTGAACTCTGCGTAAATACATTCCTCGAGTTCTTCGGCAAGTTCTTCAGGTGTTCCACAGCCATCGTTTGCATTACCTTCCACTCGCAATGCAGATGCCAATAGTTCCCTACATTTTAGTCTGACTGCGTCAGTTGTGGTGGGAGCTGGGAACGAAGTCTGTTTCCTTTGAACATCCTTACTGGGCTTGTCCTCCTTCATTTTAACATCGCTACCATCTCCTGTGTCCTTATCTTTCTTTTGGTCATCATCCTTACTCTTGTCAGACTTCTCTTCCCTTTTCTTGGTATTGTTTGAGGAAGCAGAATCTTTGTCTTTGTTAGAGCCTATGTATGAGATTATTGTTTATATGATTCAATATATATTAAACAAGTTCAAAGATCTTCTGTGTTTTCCTCTTACTTACCAGATAAGAACTTTTTCCAATTTTTAATTAGTGTCTTTGATAACTGAATGACTTCATCGTCTCTGCTGGATTTTCTCAGTGCATTCACTGTCATACCAATTCTAGTTTTCGTTAAGAGTTCCAAGTCAACAGGCAATTTCTGTAATATTTTGAGCAATTCCAGAGCTTGTTCCTGGCCCTGTAACAAATTTCATATCAGATTATTAACAATCACCCAATGATCAACATCGAATCGCTATCAATAAGTTTTCCAACCCTACCCTTTGCGCAAGTTTGAATACAGCACGAATAAATTATCATACTAATAGACCTTATCTAATCTCAGAAAACCGAAATGCCGAGCAACCAACTACCATTGGTAACAATTCAGATAGAACACACCGCAGAGTTTCTCAATAAAAGGCTAAAATTTCAGTATCCTACAAGATTCTATATGTACACATTGACCTTATCAAGCCGCTAGAACCGAAACGCACAGAGCCGAGCGCGAATCAGTTCAAAACAGTCATTTCCCACCAATTTTCGCCCCACCGCCTACGATGCACGCCACAAACATCGTTGCACACTGTTAGAGCGGCTTAATATCTAATGTTAATAGACGAACTCCCTCCCTCGGAGCGGAGACCCCCGAGTGCAGCGAAAACGAGCGAATATTACGGGGTCTAACTTTATTTTACTCACTTACTCACCGTCCCGTCACCGCTCGACATCTTGTTGAGCTTCTTCTGAATACGCAGAACCTCTTCTTCCGCGCTCATCGTCGCTTTCTTTCGAAATTAGGCTTCCGGACGCAAAACCCGCTATAAACACATGCAACGCGACCGAACAACAAAAACCTCCCTGCAAAACGTTTGGCGACCGCCGATCGCGTACACGCAGGTTACGCGGCCAGATTGGAAACTAGATACCACGTTGAGAATCGGACGATAAGGACGCTAAGAGTTGCCAACGGCCGCTGGCGAGACTAATGAAGGAGCCGGTAAAATACAAATTCAATTCTTGACGCATCCGACTCAGAAGATTTAGTGCTGGAAATCATACAGGTTGTCACAGTTTGAATTTGGTACGTTTTCAAAATTTTATTAATCAGATTGTATACCTTTGGATGAAGAAAGTAATGTGCTTTTATTCGTTTATGTCCTATTATTTCTGCAGTTGAAATTTCATACTGATTAAGCTAATACATTTCGCTTTTGTATCATTCCGGCGGTAATTGTTGCTGTCCGATTTGATTTAGTACATGGAATATTGTACTTTGTTGCTGTTGGCTTTCTAACATAGCATTGTTATTGATGGAGATAAATATATTGTCTAAAGATCACTTTTAATCTGGTATGCAACATTTGTTTGCAAATGTAATCCTGATCACAAATCATACGACTGCGGCGGGACCAGGCGGGACTGACAGATGAAGTACTCGTGATGTTTTGCATTTTTTTCCACTCATTGTGTTACATTAATTGCCCTGAGTTGAATACCGTAAAATTTGTAAGTTTAATCGCAAACGTACTTCCCAGTTACGATTGTGCATATGTATTAATAATTAAGTCTAAAGTTCGCCGACAATGCTGGCTTATCGGTTGTTTCAGTTTCGAAATCACTTGTGGAATGAGCTCGAAAGCCAAGAGTTGTTATATTCACAGCGAGGATAAGTCACTTCTCGCTGTGTACCTACCGGATTCGAAGCCTATTTTTATTGGGCGCTCACCAGAGACGAATATTACCGATTCAAAGTGCTCTCGACAACAAGGTTATACACAACTGTTTATATACTAATCAAAACCAGTATTTGCAACAAAGACATCAGTTTATAACTGAAGATACTCTACATTATTTGTCTAGTACGCCTGTGTGCAAACTACGCAGAGCATACAGTGTTCATTCAACAAATCGGTCCAAGGCCATGTGGTTTGAATGGTTTGAAGACTCGCAAAGATGTTAAGCTTGCAGCGACACACAATGATCGGTTAGAGATTTTGTATGGCAAGTATGCTTATCAGATTGAATTCAATCCACCGCCACCAAAAACGCTTCAGGAGACATCAAAGAAGAGGTCTTATGAGAGTGAACAAGACGTGTTAGAAAGCAAGAATACTGTTTCTAATTTGAATAAAATGAGGAAGGTGGATACAGCTGTTCATGAAGATAGTAAAGAAGAGTCAGATGTGGAGTCTGTGAATGTACAGAACAGCAAAGAGGCAGTGAATAGTACAAATACTTCCAGTATTACAGAAAATAGTAGTCAAAGTATAAATACAGTTAAAGGATGGGAACATATTATTAATGGACAATTATACATTTATAATTCAGAATCATTAGAACACAGGCCAAAGGTAAGTTATAGAAATGGTTAAAAGACTAGCAAACAAGTTACTCATACTAAAAACTTCTTTTTTTAAGGTGGCAATCTATGATATGGATGGAACTTTGATTACAACTAAATCTGGGTTAGTGTTTCCTAAAGACACTAACGATTGGAAAATTTTGTATTCAGAAGTTCCAAATAAACTTCAGCAATTACATCAAGATGGGTACAAAATTGTGATCTTCACCAATCAAAGTGGTATTTCAACAGGGAAAACCAACATTAATGATTTCAAGAACAAGATAGAAAGAGTCGTAAAAAAGCTTGGAGTCCCTATTCAAGTATGACGGAAAAGGGAACCTAAAATTAAGTAAAAACAGTGTTACATTTTTTCTTCTTTCGCAGGTGTTTATTGCTGCTGGAAAAACTGTTTACAGGAAGCCATGCACAGGAATGTGGGAAATGTTGACCACCAGGGTGCGTATCAATATGAAATTACATGAGTACTTTATTTACAAGAAAGATCGCACATTTATTCTTGTTTTTTTGCAGAAAAACGGAGGCATCACTGTGGATAAATCGAGTTCATTTTACGTTGGCGATGCCGCTGGCCGGCAAAAGAACTGGGCTCCTGGAAAGAAGAAAGATCATTCCTCAGCCGATAGATTGATGGCTTTGAATCTTAATCTTAAATTTCAAACGCCTGAAGAACATTTCCTCGGCCAGAAACCGGCTCCATATTTATTGCCGGCCTTCAATCCGAGAGTGTTGGTTTCCGATGGCGATCTTTGCAATCCTCCGGACGCGGCACTCGCGCAAAGCGATCGCGAGGTGATTAGATCGAAGTTATAACGGAACACGCATTGATTCAACTTGGTCCTGGTGCATAATTATTTACAGATGATAATAATGGTTGGATGTCCTGGTTCTGGGAAGTCGCATTTTGCGAAACATTACTTTAAGGACTATGGGTATATTAACAGGGACACTCTGGGTAGTTGGCAGAAATGTGTAGCCTCCATTGAACAATTTCTCAGGGCTGGAAAGAGTGTTGTTGTTGATAACACGAATCCAAATCCCACGGTCAGACAAAGATACGTGGATGTTGCGAAGAAGTTTGACTGCCCGGTTCGGTGCTTTGTAATGGCGACAAGTGCTGAGCAAACAAAGCATAATAACAAGGTAAATTTCATTTATTCTTAATGCCAGATGTCCATTCATTTGATTATTTACGATCATTTGCTTCAGTTTAGAGAATTGACTGACTCTTCGCACATCAAAGTTGGAGACATGGTTATCAACACATTTTTGTAAGCGAAATAACATCCTGATTATTTACAAATTTTTATTGCGCAGTATATGTAAATTAAGTTTCGCATAAAATCATTTGTTTGTTGAACAGGAAAAATTTTGCTGCGCCTACCTTAACGGAAGGTTTCAAAGAAATTGTTCAAGTCAATTTCCTGCCGAGGTTTCTGAAGGATGAAGACCGCACATTGTACGAAATGTATTTACTGGAGACTTAGTACAAATATAATATAACAGCAAAGTGAGATTATTCTGACATGTCCAGTAGGAGGCTCACAACTCGCAAGTTTTATGCACACAAATAAGGAAGACTAACTTTTATTTATGAACTTTTTATGTCATCGTATGTGTATTCCAATTTTTAAAAGACAATATATTTAACGATTGTAATTGTGGAGCACGAAAATATTGAATGTTTCGACACTACCAAAATAAATTATAATCCGAATTCATGATTGACTTTTAAATCTGCTAATTTCTACCTTGCCGAGCATCGCATAGGTAGGAACCTAATCTTTTTATACCACGTGGTATTTGTCATGTTTTGGAATCGTAAACGCACGTGTGACAACATGTTACTTTACTTAAACGTCTAACAATCGCCGGTTTAATATAAAAGTCGACATGTCTCGATTAATAGTGAAAAATCTACCAAAAAATGTGAGTTCTGTGCATATTTTTACGTGGATTAATGTACTGTAAGATTGAATAAACGCAACTAATTCTTATTAATAGGTTACAGACACAAAGTTGAAGGAGCTTTTTAGTCAAAAGGGTTTAGTTACAGATATTCAATTAAAATATACAAAAGATGGAAAGTTTAGGAGATTTGGTTTTATTGGATTCAAGACTGACGCAGAAGCAGAAGCTGCAAAGAATTATTTCGATCAAACGTGTATTGATACTTGTAGGATATCTGTTGAACAGTGTACAGACTTAGGTAAAATGAATAATCACAGAATTGTGATCTTTACTTTGCATATAATAAAGTCATATTGTTGTCCTAAGTCACACATTCTATTATTTAGGGGATCCATCAAAACCTAGGTCTTGGAGTAAATATGCTCCAGATAGTTCTCATAATAAAGGCCAAGATGCAGAAGTTAAAGAAGGTAAAGAAGGTAAAGATGTGGGAGTTGACAAAGATAAAAGTAAAAAGGATAAAGGAAAAGACAAAGGAAAAGATAAAGAAAAAAGTGAGAAGTCTGCTGTGTTAGTGGATGCCCTTAAAAAGGTACTTTAATTGCCTTGTTACATTAATTGTATGTTATGTGTAATTGTATGTATTTTACGTGACTGACTTGGTAATATGACATATATTTACAGTATAAAGATGATCCACTATTTTTGGAATTTCTTGAAACTCATGGTGCAACTGGTAAAAGTGCATGGAGTAATGACTTAGAACTGCCTTTTGATGCTGGGAAGAAAAGTGATGAAGAAAGTGAAGAATCGGATGCAGAGGAAGAAGATGAAGGTGATGCTGAATCTGAAAAAGAAGGTGAGAAGGAGAAAATTGCAAACAAAGTCATATCTGACCTTGAGGTACGTATTTAAATTTATTCTGCACAGTTTGATATTAGGGGATATGAAGGTACAATGTTTATTTTTACGTGCAGTACATGGAATCTCTGAAGAAGGGGAAAGATCAGACTGTAGCACCTGAAAAAGATGTGGAATCAAAAGCAAACAAGCATGGGCCTTTAAAGTTGTTTACTGTTAAAGTACGAGGATTAGCATACAATCATAAAAAGAAGCATATAAAACAATTGTTCAAACCCTTGAAAGCAAAATCTATCAGATTAAGTCCAAAAATCAAAGGCATAGCTTTTGTTGGATTTAAAACTTCGTTACACATGAAAAAAGCATTGCAGAAACATAAAAGTTTTCTAGGTAACCAATTAATCTGTACAAACTGAAACTGTTGCATTCAACTATCACTGTATTCCATGACTTAATTTAGATGGGAAACAAATATTCGTAACGCAATATGAAGAGAAAGAGAACGTAAAGACAAAGGAAGAAACGGACAGTAACTCAAAATGGAAGAAACAGGAAGAGGCGTTAAAAAACGAAGAAAGTATAGCGGAATCCGGTAGAATGTTCATCAGGAATCTGTCATACACAACTACAGAGGACGATATACAAAAACTGTTCGAAAAGTACGGACCCCTGTCCGAAGTAAATTTACCAGTCGACAAACACACGAGAAAATTAAAAGGTTTCGGTACTGTAACATTCGTGATGCCTGAACACGCGACGAAAGCATATAGCGAACTGGACGGTACCGTTCTTAACGGTCGAATGTTACATTTGTTACCTGGAAAGACGAAAGCCTCCCTTTTAGATCAGCTGGATCAAGGTAATCAAAATAACGTATTTTATCATATGCAGAAATAATGTTGATTGCATTAATTTTATCTTGGCAGAGGGCTTAACTTTTAAACAGAAGAAGGAACTGAAGGAAAAGGCGACTGCCAGTTCAGCACATAATTGGAACACACTTTTCCTCGGTCAAAATGCCGTTGCCGAAGCTATAGCCGCCACGTACAATACGACGAAGGAAAAAGTACTCGAGGATGGAACAAAAAATATGAGTGCGGCTGTTAAGTTAGCTCTCGGCGAAACACAGTTGGTGCAGAACACAAGATCCTTTTTGGAAGAGAACGACGTTCGTCTGGACGCATTCAATCAGGTAAGTAATTCAATAACATTCCAGACCTACTTACATCACGCACACTGGGCATGTGTTTACGATACAAATATTACGTGTATGATAACAGCCGCCGGAAAAGAGATCGAAAACCGTAATCCTCGTGAAAAACTTGCCAGCCGCGACGCCCGCAAAGGAGATCCGTGACATGTTTGCTAAATTCGGAGAACTGGGACGAGTCGTAATGCCACCGTCAGGAATAACAGGTTGCTGTTGACTGTGATTACCGATAATGCGCGATCGGCTGTGTTTGTTGAAACGCGGCGGCTAATTCGAGTTTCTGTGTCGCAGCGTTGGTCGAATTTTTGGAACCGTCCGAGGCACGAAAGGCTTTCATGAAGTTGGCTTATACGAAGTTCAGACACATGCCGTTGTACTTGGAATGGGCGCCCGACAATACCTTTACTACAGCTGCCAAGGCTGCAACTAGCAAAGAAGGAAAGTCTGAGGGTAAGAGTGAAGTCTCAGAAGAAAGTGAGGAGAAAGGAGTGGAAATAAATAAGAAACCTTCGAAGCCTGAAGGGAAAACACAAGAAGATGAAGACGATGACGAACCTGAAGAAGATACTACACTCTTTGTGAAGAACGTCAACTTTGCAACCACTGACGAACAGCTGAGAGAGGTACTTTAATTTAACATTTTTTAATTAATCGTTTGTTAGCAGCCAATGTTGAATAACTAAGTAATGATCGATTATTATTTTATGTTACAGTACTTTGCAAAATGTGGTGCCATACACTATGCGACGATAGCGACTAAGAAGGACCCAAAGAATCCTGGTGGCAAACTCTCGATGGGCTACGGATTCGTAAGGTACAAATACAAATCAGATGCCGATCGTGCCCTGAAGAGTTTGCAGATGTCAGTATTGGACGGCAAGACGTTAGAATTGAAACGTTCCGAGCGAACATTAGCGTAAGTATATCCATTATGAATTTTAATCTCGACCTACAAAGACATTAACACAGAGTATACGTTCAGATCCGACGATAAAACGTCAAAGAAGAATTCTAAGACGTCTCTGCCAGCCAGCACGAAGATATTGGTTAGAAACGTCCCCTTCCAAGCGACAGTCGGCGAGATAACGGAATTATTCAAGTAAGTGCCACTTAATTCCACGATTGCGCCGCCCGCTCCATTGTGAAAGGTTTGATCCTCAAAATTATGACATCGATTCCGCAGGGCATTCGGCGAGCTGAAGGCAGTGCGATTGCCAAAGAAGCTGATAGGCGTCGAGAAGCACAGAGGATTCGGCTTTGTGGAATATTACTCGAAAAGCGACGCTAAGGTCCTCGAAATTTGAGAGAACATTTTTAACGTCACTGTGACCCGCCCCCTTCTCGACTCTAATGCTCCTACTTTTTTTTGTTACCCCGCAGAAAGCGTTCAAGGCGTTGTGTCAGAGTACTCATTTGTACGGTCGAAGATTAGTTTTGGAGTGGGCCCAGGCGGAGGAAGGCATTGACGAAATTAGAAAGCGAACCGCCAAACACTTCTACGAAGGTACTCCATCTCGAATATCGGCGAATATTAATCAATTGATTACCATACAATTTCACTCGCCAACCGGTAATGCTCGCGTTGTTGTAGACACCGATGCCAAACGGAGCAAGAAATCTGTTTTGGATCCTGAATCTGTCGGACTGGCAGCCGAATAAATATTAGCAGACAGCCATGAAATCCAGCCAATCACGTGCATCCAATATATAGCACAATTGCTATATAACAAAAATGTAAAAAAGTTGTTTATACTGTACAGCGAGCGGTTTACGTTGTACCGCTGTCGAAATAAAAAGATTTTTTAGCGGTAATTCCAATCTCGGAGCAAGAATTCTGTTGGATCCTGAACCTGTTTGCCGATTGAAAATGAATCATTAACCGCTCAGACAATTCAACGAACCTCATCCCGTAATGTAACATATACATATGAACCGTGTAAGTCAATTTTTTTAAAAAATGATATATCACATGATTTGTGATTAATTTAGTATAAACTTTTTATCTATGTGAAATGTAACTTAAAAAAATAATAGTCTTACACGACTCTCAAAATAAACGATCCGTATATAGATATACATATGTAAAAATGTTCCAAAGTGCTCTATACGGTATAGAGAGCACTGTGGATTGCACTGTGATGCGAATAAAGAGATTCACAGCGACAGCGCGCGGAATCGTAAATCAAAAGATCGAATTCCTACGCGAGAAGGCAGGCCGAAGTTTCTTTTTCTGCTCTGGCAGTAGTTCAATGTAGACTCTCGATTCACGGACAACGGACGATATTGACCTTCGCGTCACGTAGCGTCCACTTTTCCCGCGGCTCAGTTTTCTCGAAAAAGTGTTTCTGGCCGGTGCAGTTTCTAACGAGCGAGCGATCGACGGCTCTCGTTTCGGAGTCGCGGCAGGTTGTCGCCTCTTAATGCAATGTATTTGGGTTTCGCAACGACGGATTTCTCGCGACGACTCGCATAACGAGCCGAGCGGACACGTAAATCGGTCGGCCATCCACCTCCGCCAGAATTACATCTCCGCCGAATGAAAATGTCGGATTTACCGAAATCGAAAGCGTACGAGTCTTATCGTCTGCCTCGGATCTCTTTTCATTCTCCCGGCATTTCCGAAATCGACCCAAACAGTATTAATTTCAACCGTGTTTCAACAATGCCTTGTTTTGTTTGAGTTTTGTCACCGAAACATTTGAATTTAAAATATAATTAATAGCTGAAAATACAGTACGTTTTGACAGCACTGTAATGATACCCTATAACTGCAGTAGAAAAGTTATAAATCTTGACTTTAATGTAACTGATCGCAATCTAGCATTATCTATTACGAGACTACAAAAGTAGTAAAAAATGAAAAAAATTGTGTGTCAATTGCTATACCAAGTTTTGTTTGAATTTTGTCATGAAAAGACTTGAATTAAAAATATAATTAACAGCTGAAAATACACTATACCTACTCTGATGATACCTAACGACTGCAGTAGCAAAAAATAAAATGTTAACTTTAATGTAACTGATCGCAACCTATTATTACCTATTACGACTACGAGAGTAGTAAAAAATGCATAATTGCATTTTGACTCAAGCAATCCACTGCACTCGGAAGCCCCCGATCGAACCCAGACGCCGGCAAGAAAATTAAATAAAAATATCCCATTAACAATTACAGCACACCGAATCTCAGCGCGCCCGGCTATCGCGTCACCCTGCCAGGATAATCGTCCCAATTAACGACCGTGATCGCAATCTTCCCCGCCGGTTTCACCCGGATTCGAGCGGCCGAAAATTATCGACTCTCGACGAAAGAAATGATCGCGACCGGTCTTTTTGCTCAGCAAAGGGTCGTGGAACACGCCCATTGATTACGAGGTCGCATTAGCGGGCGTGCAAGCACAAAATCTCAGTTGTGAAGCTAAGCACGAGTAGAAGAAGGAGGAAGGGGGGGGGGGGGAGGGGGGTGGAAGTAAGACAGAAAGGAAGAAATGTCTTCCTTTCACCGTCCGCATGGAAGCATCGCTAGGTGAGTGGAAGCTGGTTCCGGTTGGTGGGGCTCGACCATGTGGAAGGTGGAGAAGGTGAAGAAGGTGGAGAAGGTGGAGACGACCCATGAAAGTAACAGTGCATGGTGTACGACGTCAGTCGTCAGTTACTCGTCCCGGCGAACGGCAGCGTTCGCGTACCTTTACCCAAGTTTAGTCCGATCGAGTCCGGGATCCTTGCCTATTCGGCTGCTGAGAAAGTGACGTCATCGGCGGGAGTGCGGATTTTTCGGAGTCGCGGAGTCCATTTTCGGTGATTTTTTTTTTTCGCTGATCGTACGAGTACGGCACTTGGGCTTCGAGAGAGGATTGAGGGAGTTGGTTCGTGCTCGGGGGTGCAACGCGATGTGCATCCTGTGAGGACGACAGACCTAGTCCTGTGGGAGGATTCGATTTAGAGAGACGAGATGATCGGGGTGAGTTCATTATTCTGTTGTTTTACGAAAAATTTAGACGGTTATTTTGATCGGAACGTAATTTAGACTTTTCGAACTTTTGAACGTTAGTTATTTCGAAGTGTTTTGATATTGAATTATTTCACAGTTATTAGAAACCCAATATGTGCTACTTTCGTAATTGTCAAGTAATTCAGTGCGCAGTGTTTTAATGCCCTGAATATGTAGAGAAATGTGGACCGTTTATTTTGAAAGTGCTGTAAGTCCACATTTAAATAAAACAAACTATCATATAATTGATTATTAACGCGGTGCAAACGGCTTATTTATGTGATATTAAATTATTTTTTATAAATCGACTTACACAACTATATATCCATTTACTGTATGTAAGTCCATATTTAAAAAAAATGAAATATCATATAATTTATTATTAACGCGGTGTAAACGGTATAGTTATGTGACATTTAATTTTATTTCTAAACGGATATACCACTTTCAAAATAAACGGTCCATATAGTTCTATGTGCACGCGGAGTCCGTACCAAAAATCGGTGCGCCTCTCGGGAGGGCAACGAACCGATCAATCTCGAAAAGCATTGCCGTGCTTTTCACTCACGTTCGAGAAACGCTCACGTCCGACAGCCATCAGCGTTCTGCAGCGATTATCGCTTTGTGCCCGATGCATATCCTCGCGCGGCAAGCAGGGAATGAAAAAGGGCCTCAAAATCATTACGGCCCCGCGCGCAACAATGCACAGTGGAAGGAAGTCCTGCTCGCCGGCTATCTGATCGCTCGGGTCTCTTTCGACACCGGAGATTTCAACGCGTGGCGCTTGCAATTTACCTTTTAACGATTAAGTTCGCGGCATCAGTTCGGCGCGAGCCCGCTTCGAACAATGGACGAAAGTTCGTGCCTGAAATTCCGCGGCGTTCGTGTGTCCGATTACGAAAGGGTTCTAATTAAAATGTCTGGAAGAATCGCATAACTATTATACATTTTCATTGTGACGGTACGGTAAAATTTTTCTCGAGAAAATTCTTTACCTTTCCATTAGAGCCACTTAAGCTAAGGATCGGGTGTGTTCTAATATACAAGTTGGGTGAGAATTGAAATTTTGGAGTTCATCGAATTTTGACTTACGGCTTTCGTAATTAGTCAGGATGTATATACAATTTTATTCGCGGGTTGAGTTATATTCGTCGAATTAAGTGCCCTTCAATTTTCTTCGTCTTTACTCTCTTTTTTGAGCGCTGGCCCCTTTCGCATCGCAATTTATCACTGTCCCGTATCTGGAACGGTATTTTTCGAGCGCAATCGACCTCGAAGTGTCTCAAGGTGCGTGCATGCTAATTGACTGCCTCCGAGGAATTGTCCTGAGGAAAAGGGGTTGAAGGCTAAATGACCATTATTGGACGTCACATTCCATACTTTATCGTCTCGTTGGCTCGGATTTTGATTTTAATATGCGGACCGTGAACAATTAATTTCGACGTCAAAACATCTTACAATTCCTGTATATATATATATATTTTTTTTTTTTTCTTCGTAAAGTGGTGACGACATATGTGCTATATCATATATCATGATCATTTAATCATATCGAGTGCTAACCAAAATGTCAAGAATACGAAGTGATGAATGAAGTCAGTGACCAGTCAAGGCCAATTCTTTCTTCTTTGGCAAATCTGCTGCATTCAACCTCGACTCTAATTTCAAATTAAACCCTAACACATAACCAATTTTTTCCACAATGTGTGGAGGTTCTACGAAGAAACGAGAGTGTGCAAAAAATGCTTAGGGTAACGAATGCAGCGCAAATGTAACGTAACGTAAAGTATCGCAATCGGATCCGTTCTGAGTGACGTCACGAGATCGTCGGACAACGCTAATGCGATCGCCTTACGCCGATTTATCCTGTAACTCGAATCGCGAGTAATCCTTTTCGAATGACGAGGCTTCCAAGGCGTTTCGCGCCGCCTATCGAAAGCGATCGTTCGAGAACGGCATCGAGACTTTTACGAGAGCTCGACGCATGTAGAGAACCTGGGAGCGGAGATCGAATTCTTTCGTACGATCAATGAGTTACTTTCGAGTAAAGGGGAAATCGGCCGAAGCGTAGAATTGATCCATCAGTTACCTTGAAAGAACAAAAAAGATCATTGCTACTTCGCAGTGTGATCTTTGAGTCGAACTAAAATTATGTCTACTATTCCAACGCTAAACATATAGAATCAGATTGAAGTGAGAGTTGAAAAAGTCTAGTCTTCATCGTGAGCTTTAGACAAATTATATAATAGAATAAACCGAAATCGGCCGAAGCGTAGAATTAATCCGACAGTTACCTTGAAAGAACAAAAAAGATCATTACTACTTCGCAGTGTGATCTTTGGTTCGAACTAAATACTGTCTAGTATTCCAACACTGGAGTTTTGAAGCTTGGATATATAGAAACGGATTGAAAGAATAAGAACAAAAAAGATCATTACTACTTCGCAGTGTGATCTTTGAGTCGAACTAAAATTATGTCTACTATTCCAACGCTAAACATAGGTATAGAATCAGATTGAAGTGAGAGTTGCAAAACTTAATCTACATCGTGAGCTTTAGACAGATTATAGAATAAACCGAAATCGGCCGAAGCGTAGAATTAATCCGTCAGTTACCTTGAAAGAACAAAAAAGGTCAGTGCCACTTTGCAGTATGATCTTTGAATCGAACTAAAATTATGTCTAACATTCCAACGCTAGACATAGGTATAGAATCAGATTGAAGTGAGAGTTGCAAAACTTAGTCTACATCGTGAGCTTTAGACAGATTATAGAATAAACCGAAATCGGCCGAAGCGTAGAATCAATCCATCAGTTACCTTGAAAGAACAAAAAAGATCATTGCCACTTCGCAGTATGATCTTTGGTTCGAACTAAATACTGTCTAATATTCCAACACTGGAGTTTTGAAGCTTGGATAGGTATATAGAAACAGATTGAAAGAACAAGAACAAAAAAGATCATTACTACTTCGCAGTGTGATCTTCAAATCGAACTAAAATTATGTCCAATATTCTAACGCTGGATATGTAGAAACGGATTGAGGTGAGAGTTGAAAAAAGTTTAGTCTACATCGTGAGCTTTAGACAGATTATAGAATAAAACGATTTCAGCCCCCGTAAACTTTATATTACGGCCAGGATTCAGACACTTAGATCCAAGACAACGGATACGCCTCAGCTGAGAATTTAGACACTGAGATTGCTTTGAGCAATCGCTCGGATCGCGAGTGATGAAAGATATCTGGACCCCGGAAAACGCTTCTAGCCACTTTAGCGTGATGCAAGCGGGGCAAAAATTTGAGGCACTGCCTCTGAATTTGACGCTTCCAGCCGGCTCGATTTCCACACAGATCGGCCGGATAAGATCGGATCCGAAAAGAATGTCTTCGTCGAACTTTTCATCGCCGCGCTCGAGAGGCAGAATTCGATCGGCGATCGGCGAGCGAATTCTTTCAGAAGCTGAACGGGGCGAAGGCGTGTTGAAATTGTTTATCGGCACGCTTAATATGCGCATACTGGGCAGCCGATCGGCGACTTCCTCCGCCGGCGATGGCGGCGGAGAAACTGTCGGCCTCCTCGAACTGCATCTGGTGCCCTACAATCCGCGTAGAACGCGCTGCGTAGAATTGGCCGCCCTGCCTTGAGCCGTTACCTCAGTCGGGCAATTAAAATGTGAAGAAAGTACCTTGGGCGAACTTCAAACGCCGCTCGGAACGAGCCGGCCGTTCATTCGCGGATTTTGCGCGCGCGTGCAAGCCGAACCTTACCTTTTAATTTATTGAAGCTTTATTTAAGCTTTATTGAAGCTTTATTGAAGCGGACTTATATCGGCCGGCGAATCGAAAATGGTGGAGAGTCTGTTGAAGATCGTGGAGAGTCGTGAGATAGAAGGTGTACGGTTAGGTAATGAGATCAGGGGACTGAGATGCGAAGAATGTATTCCAACTTCAAATGTCAGGCTGAACTATGTAGTCATTCGCGCATTCTTGCTTTGCGCACGCTCCTTTTAGAAGCGAGCAATATAATAATGATTAAGATGTTGACCGGCGTGGCGGAGACGCGTGACTGACGGAGCGAATGCTTCGAAGTAAGAGAGGATTGTCAATTTTTTGTTTGGCAACAATTAGAAACCTTCGATTGCGATGAGGCGGAACGTGAGTGGATTTTTCTTTGAATTATTGACGTACTTTTGGACGCGTGTCGCATTCTGTTGCACTTGGAGCAATACGGTTTCGATTCTTGCGAATGCTTTTTGCCCCCTTCTCATCACTTGATCACATAATCGAATCAAAATGAATTGGGTATCGTTCAGAAGACGAAATGTCCAATTTTTCCTGTTTTTAGATCTATTTTTGGCTATATCTCCGAAACTATTGCATTTAGAAGGCTCGGATTGCGATTTTTGTGATCCTCGTTTCATTCTCTTTCAGAATGCATGTTCACAAGTCGATCGGAAGATTTTTAATTTCTATTCATTTTTCGCCCCTCATTTTTTCCATGGTTTTTTGGCTGTATCTCCGAAACTATTGAGAATTCGCAACTCTGCTTGCAACCAACTTTCAGGGCGAATCAAAATCTATCGGATAGGATGGTTTTAAATCATTTTTAAGACCAAAAGTTGTTTTGCGTTTTTTCGCGATTCTGAAGGTCCTATCACCTTTCAATAGGTCCAAATAGTGCCAAAGTACCCTCCATTGGACGCTCAGTGCGATAGCATAAGGATACGGCCATCAGATAGGGTCTAAAATGGGCCTAAACCGGGCCTCCGTAGGCTAAACGACCCAAAAAGGCCAATAATTGCCATAAGCATACATAAAATCATATAGAAGTGATCTCCCAATAACAAAATATCAGTATAATTGACATACAATAGTTATATGTAGACTAAATGTTCCTTAAATCCATCTGGCATGTACCTGTGGTTGTATCTAAGGCGCGAAAATTGGATGTTTTTACCATAATTTCAGTTTAAATGCGTTTTGCGAGATGCCAGGTGCAACCTAGTAAAGTGTTACGACCCTCTATTAACGGAGGTAGAGTTTAAGTCACTTAGGGGACTGTCAATTGCAACCCAAAGATCCACTGCGCTCAATGGCTGGAGGATTATTCATGATTTTTCCCTCAATTCTAAATAGGTTTGCTTTAAATTAGTTGTAAATGCTCTCGAACATATCTCAGTAGTGAAGAATGTAATCTGCATATATGAGTAAAATAACGTATTAGTGAACATTCTTTGTCAGCATAAGCGAGCAGTACCCTCCAGTTCGGAATCGGTCAGCCGAATAATCTTGTTACCTGCCTTTAGTCAGTGGAATACTTGGATCATGGGCGAAAGATCCACGCTCGATCCTCGGTACAGTCATCGCGAAACTATAAACACGTTAGAACGATTGACAACGTACGGACAAGTTCCTTCACAACGTACAAACAATATCAGATCTATATACTACTTCGTTCCATTTCACGATCTAAAACACTTCGTTTATTTAATATTTCAATGCCAATATATTCTCTAGAAATTATCCTTTATTGGGTTGTGTCAAAAACAATTAAAAGGAGCTTTGTCTCAATTTATAGACTATTAAACTGGAATTGAATGATATAGATATGTATAAAAGAATATTTATAGTAGATATACTGCAACGAGTGACACACTTTCGACGTGGAGAAGAGAAAATTTGCTAGCCAATCATTTCATAGTAAATTCACTACTTCATCATACCTCTTACGAATCCAGTATCGCTAAAAAAAATCACTAAATAGACCAATCTCGTTCATTGGAAAACTGGTACTCGCTATCCAATCAGTCTAATTCGAACAAATTATACCGTGCATACGTAAGATCCTTGTAATTATCCAAAAATTAGTTCTCTGCATTTCAAGGCGGAGCGGAAATTCGTCTACGCGAAACCTTCGTCTCATTTAAAATCGGTGTAATGTTTATCGGACTCCACGTTCACCGCAAAATTAACCAACGATCTCGCTCGAGATAATCATGAAAATTTACCGTACAATTTAACACAACTCAATTGAAATTCTCCACTCCGTCGTATTACGAGCCGCTCATTGACCAAATCCGCTAACTCCATAAAACAAAAAGTAAAGGAAGGCAATCATGTAACATGAAACGTTCAAATTCCGTTCTAAACGAAACCTCAAACAAAATTAAACATATTCTAAGCCGATCCACCGTTAATTCTGCAACCTTTACCTTCATAACATGTTCCATCGCATACAAAATACTCTATCTCAACCTTAATACCGTATTTTGCGATGGATAACCCGCTCCTATTGTATTACGCGCACTTCTATCTTTTCGGCATTCTCTTTTTTGTACAGATAACGCGCACCTATTGTATAATTATTAAACTTTGACTTCCTTCATGTCGCTCTCTAATGTATAATGCACACCTATCGTATTAGTGTTGAATTTGACTTCCTTCATGTCGCTTTCTAATGTACAACGCGCAGGTTCAAATTTGATCAAACCTTAAATTTATTTTTTAGATAACGTTATCTGCCGAAAAATACCGTAACTCTATTATTTACCTTTACTACTCTGAACAGTAATCTTTAGTCTAAATTTCTGGAATCTTTGCGCGGTTCGGAAAAACGTAACAAAATTCACAGAGCCTAATCGATTCGCGCAACGTGCCTCTCGCTTCTCGAGTGCGTTCTTAGGAAAAGCGGCGATCTCGTTCGATGCAGGAAGGTGGAAAACTTGGCCAGGCGATCTGTACAGCCAGCGTTCGCTCGCCGGGAGTCCGCTTTAAGCCGCAGCCCGGCAAAGAAGGAGCGAGCGCGTGTGGCAATTCGATTGCAAAAGAGCTCGCGAGGTCGTAACAATCCTCCCGTTTCGTTTCGCGCGTTCGACATCGCGCATGTCGTCCTCCGTGCTCGCCGTTTCCTCAGCGAAGCGAGAGTTCAACGTGATAATGACCCAAAACGGTCATCTATCAGCGAAAACGTATGCACGCTTCGGGAAACGTCGATCGGTCATGCGCAAACGATGTATTGTGGAAAGGAATGTTGATTATAAAAGGAGGAATGATAAGTGCTTAGGTTCGTGATAATGATTTGAAATCGTCACTTTCGATAAATAATTTGGAAATACTGAGCTACGTTCTTGGGACGAAGCGCTGGGAGAGTGTGTAAATTCTGTAATGTGGAAGAATAGATGTTTTAATTTAAAGGAAAATATTGGGATCGCATTATGAAAGAAGCAATGCAGAGTGTACTGTCATTATGATTTGAAATGGTCATCTTTAATAAATAATTGTGGGATATTCATCTATTTTCTAGGAACAATTGCAGGAACAACATTTTAATGTAACATAAAATAATAGACTTCCGAAGATGAGGATAATAACTTAAAATAGTCTTCTTGTATAAAAAATCGAATAAATATTCGGTTATGTTCTTGAAATAATTATTACAAGAATTTGGCTTTATGCACTAATTGTAAGAGAACTCGCGTATTTTAATATAATCTGCAAGAAAGTAATTAACCAGTAGAATAAAATGATCTTATAAGTACACTAAAAAATGTTCTGCAAAATTTATAATTCTAGGCATACCTAATACGTACGCTGAAAATGTCATAAGATAAACGATACCATAATTCCACGGAGAAAGCACCTAAATTTGCATTCGCTCGCGCAATGCAAAGAGTGAACGTTTATCTTGCCCGGGTCGGCAAACATTATCACTGCGGTTTTCAACTACCGAACGGCGGAATGCTAATAGAAACTCAATCGATTGCGAAACTTGAGCACACATCAATTTCGCCGGTCAATTTTAACGAAAGCACGCGTCGTTCCACAACTCATTGTTTGCGCTGTCCAACGTAATATCCGAATTGTGCAACCGGCGGCAATTTTTGGAAATTCGACACGAGCCGAATGTAAATAGAAATTTCGACGAAAGGATCTATTTGCGCAAGGCGAACCATCCTCTCCCAATGATTGTTCTCGCCACGAGCCACCTTCGTCCTTTGCCAATCTTTCGCCAGCTGCGTGGGCGGCCGTTAATCTCTAACCGTAAAATTACAGCTCCGCCGTACTATAATTTCAAATATACTATACGCAAGCCGGAAAATGAACGTCCGCGTAACGCGTGGAGCGTATTGCGGCGAACGGTTTCGAATGAAAATGTTTACCGGCGAATTACAGATTCAGTCCGTCTAATGGCGCGTCGTTCGATATTTCGCGTGACGTATCGGAAACGTCAACGTTTCCCAACACCACGGACATGCGCACAAAAAGCGGAATGAATAAAAGTGAAGAGGAGCTCGCATCGGCGATTGAGGCTCATTAGACATTCGGCCATTAAGCGTCTGGGCCGGAATGGATCGCGGGCGAAAAAAAGACTGATAGGAGGAAAGGAGAGAAGGTGGAAATTGGCCTTTGACTCGACGAAGGATGCCGAAGTCACATTGGTCGACGTATTCTAAAGGCCAACCGCCGATCGTCCTCGGCACGTTTTATTCGACTCCTCTTATTCTTCGTCTCTCTCTTTCTCTCAATCTCTCTCTCTCTCCCTCCCTCTCTCTCTTGTTCTCTCCGTCTCTCTTTCTCTCTCTATTTTCCTCTCTCTCTCTCTCTCTCTCTCTCTCTCTCTTTCTCTCTCCACACCGTACTTCTCTCCACTGCCGCAAAAACGCACACATTCTCACTCGGATCTCGCGGCCGTTCAAAAACTTTCGACTTCGAGACGCTCCTTTTCCCTTTCACGCATTCCATCGGTCAAACCGAACGACTCTCTCGGCAAAAGGTACGCGTTCGCATTCGTGCGCATACTCATGCACGATTCGCGCAATTGCGAAGGTCGGACTGTCACATGCGGATGGCCGCGAAGGTCGTCTTCCGTTTAACGACGGGATCTGCTTCCTTATGGCAGGAAGAAATGGGAGGCTCGATTGTACTACCTTTTACCTGCCGCGTCGGCCAATTAGGAGCGGATTGATAATTAAGCTCGGCCGAGATGAGGAAGGAGCAGTTTCGAAGTGCCAGGGTCCTCGTTCATTCATGTATTTCTCTTGAGAGCGACCGGTTAAAATGAGATCAGGAAACGTCGTACGTATGGACCGCTTATTTTGAAAGTGGCGTAAGTCCATATTTAAAACAAAACTGAGATATATAATTTATGATTAACGTGGCGTAAACAGTTTATTTATGTGATAATTTAACTTTTTTTTTAAATGGACTTACACCACTTTCATATTTGAAAGAAATATATTTTTCTTAAACATTTAAAAAAAAATGAGGTATATAATTTATGATTAACGCGGTGTAAACAGTTTATTTGTGTGATATTTAATTTTTTAAATGGACTTACAGTACTTTCAAAATAAACGGTTCATATGTACGTCGGTCATTGAGAGAATCTTTATGTAGATTGTCGCACTTATTCATATTTCGTTGAGGATGAGATGAGGTCGAGTTAGATCGAATTCTGTTTCGAGGTTCATAATTTTTCGGCAATGTGAATTATGCATACTTGCCGAATGGGTCAATTAAGATTGGGAACGGAGGCCGAGCGGGGCAGATCGTTACGGAACACATTCACATCGTTCCCGTGCGAGCTGGCGCAGTTTAGATTAGGCGTGTATATGAACTTTGAGCCGGCTCCAAACCAATTTCCGACACTGATCGTTTTTATCGCCTCATTGGAATTCCGTTGCCGAAATTCCGAGCCGCCTTTCTATCCGGGTTTTTTCCCTCCCCTTTTTTTACGGAGGCAGGACGTCGATTTTTGGCAAGCAAATGGCAGCTTTCGATCGCGGCTAGTCGGACTTGGACTTGAGTTTGAAACCTTCTCACTTTCTCCGGAGCTAAGCTCGCAAATGCTAACTAATATTTTACTCTCTTCCTATCCCCACCAGAGTCTCGCTATCTCTAACTCCATCTAAACGCACGTCCATCCGCCTAATCTGTTTATCCATCTCTCGAACACATGCGCAGCTGCACCGTGCCGCTGGAATGTTTTCACATTCTCATCGGCGCAAAAATTGTTTCCTACACCTAGCACCACCTTGAATCAATGGTCTGCCTGCGTGGAAATTCATGTACTTCCACATTTTTCTATTGCTTATTCATCTGCCGGCATAAGTCTGTCCAATCTGTCTGTTTATCCTGTGCAATGTTTTCACATGAGCGTTAACGTAAAATCGTTTCTTTACCTCGCATAATTCGGATTCGAACGCCTGTCCATCTACGATTTCAAGCGGTTACACAGTAGTTTCAGTAGAAATCGACAATGACTTTTTCCTTCCTACTTCTAATCTACGCGCTGTTATGTCGCGTTTATTCAACAAAGTGAAACTGTACTTCCTTTGCTTTTACGATTGCAAGCATGAATTTGCGTTTGTTTATAGAAAATTAATGCTGATGTCCTGGTCACGTAACCTACATTTTACTTAATTCTACGCCCTTCAAATAGTATTACCAAAATCGCATTCTTAGATACTAATCAGGGACTTCATTAATCATTTAAATAATTAAATGTAATTTCGTCAGACTTCATGCATCTGTACATGTAAAGTATAAATAAAAATTTGACTACAGTACTTAAGTTGCTTTATAACAATTTATTCTCCTAAACTTAGCTAAAGACCGTCATAAAGTATATATAATTAATAATTATTATTATATGCTTTAACTTGCTGTAACTCTACTTTATAAATTTTCTAAAGTAAAGTTACTTCCCTACTTCATAAATCACTGTTACTATTAAACCAGTGCACGGTTAAAAAATGTTACTACTAACAGAGGTACAAAAGTGGACTACAGGTATAAAAATATTGACTATCCCCCATCTACATTCATCCAACGGATCGAATAACGACTCCTGAACAAAAGCCAGCACAAAAATCCGAAATTCCTGAATGACCGACGCATTCTCAGTTCCCCTAAGGTGACCAACTGTACTCATTTACTGAGTTTTGTACTCTTTTTTCGCACACCGTACTCTTTTCAAATCCTGTACTCTGAAAGTACTCATTTGTATAATTTTATACTTATTTGTATTTCTAAAACATTTTTTTTAGATTATTTTATTTCAATTTCATTAATATCATATCCCACATGAAAATTTAAAAGCTTTAATAGAGATTTCCTTATGTTGTCCAGGCACAACATTATCTGCCGTCTTAACAGTCAAATTTAATATGCAAAATGAAAGTTGTTCGGATGTGGCTACATTATTAGACGAACATCCTCACTTAGCAAAAAAAATCCACTCCGAAGAAAAATATGTTTTTAAAAGAAAATAAAGTTTTTATCGTTTTTTCTTCTTTTTTTTTTTCACCTATGAAATACTTGCAAAGCGTACTCTTTTTGAACAAAAAATAGTTGGTCACCTTAATTCCCCACACTTTTCCATCGCTCGTCCACCTGCAATTCCCTCAGCAATTCCGCCGTGCACCTTCCGCGACCGACCTCAATCAGAGCCCACCTCTTTCACCTGACACAATGCGTCAATTTCTTTTTCCCCTCCCCGAGCATCGATGCCACTCACTGCCGACACTTCCTATCACGGCAGTCCGATCGAAAAGGACACTCCTTCCGCGTGTCCGTCATAATTGCGATTGTCGCTCTCTTCCGTCCGCTCGCCGGCCACCCTTAATAATTACATAATTATCGAACTCCTCCTCCCTTGCAGGAAGCGATCCGTCCGAAGTCGGAAACGGTTTCCAATGGAAAAATTCGTGGAAAGCGTCGACTTAATTGCTCTCTGCTTCCACACTTTCCGAGAAGAAACCGCGGGTCGACGACAATGGACCGTTTAATTAGCGGAGGGTAGGGGCGGGACGGGGGGGGGGGGACAGTTCGCAGAATGATTTCCCGACAAGCGAGAGAGTCCGAGAGTACCTCGGGGCGAATTCCGTGGAAAGTAAAAGTGAGCGTGGCCCGTCCGGATCAAATCGATCTTGCGGCAGCTTCTGGGATAGGTGGAATAAAATTGTTCGTAAATCGATGCCGATATGGCACGCCTGCCGGGATCGAATCGGATTCGTACTGTCCACTCGAAAGTTAGCGCGATAGGCCAGCTAATGGCCGAGTATGAAGATCGTAATGATATGTTGGGGCGTACGGTTGGCAAATAATTGAGAGGAGAAGGGATTGATGGAATACGGAGGACGGATGACTGTTTTTTTTTTTTGCGGAGTTTGGATGGTCGGATGAGTTTTGATGGGATCGGGAATGTGGTCGCATTTTTTGATTCGAGGAACCGTGCGAATGGCGGATACTAGGAAGCCGACGTAGGTTGGTTTCTGAGGATCGTATTCGTTTTGGGTTGAACGTTTTGTTTTAGGTGGAATATCTTAGCTGCGTGTGGGCAACAGTGTAAATTTTATGAAATTCAAACGATCGTTTGAGATGTTTATCAAGTATAGTATATTGGCTTCGGGTTGGGACTGTCGAATTTATATTTTTCAGAATTGACACTCATCAGTGAAACGTAAAAGATTTATGTTTCAAAAGGAGAATATTTCCGTGCAATTTCAATGAATGTAATGAGCGCCTTCGTTTCCTTTCAAAAGTGACATACCGTACGCGGCATTAGTTTGATATCGACTCAAGGCCGTTCGACCTTGTACAGAGCCGAGTGAGATTCCACGGGAAATGATGTCTACTTTCTATAGGATCGACGTCGAATCCGAAGGCTTCGTACCCGACCACCTTCCGCCATATAAAGCGGCAATCACTTTTTCCTGCGCCGTCAACGCCAAATCGGCGACAACAGTCCCAACTCGTCTCCGATGAAAACAAAAAGGGGGGAAAAAATGGTGAGAAAGAATTCGTTTGCCAAATCGGTCGCGACGAAGGTGTCTTGGTCGTTGACATTGCGTCGGCGAAGAAAATCTTTGGCAGAAGGTCGGGAGTCTGGCCGCGCAAAAATTTATTCGGCCCTCGATTCGTGGCCCGGCGCGCAAAAAAACAGAAAGGGAAGAACAAATGTGCTCGCTCGGAATGCGAAGGCGGACCTTTCTCGCCTCGAGTTTTTCATTTTCGCCCCAGGAGTGATTGACCTTGGACCACGAAAGCCGCTGCAGGACCAGTTCGAAAGGTCAACTGGGTGCCTTCTGCGTTATTGTAATCAGTTTCTGTCTCCGGTGGCCGACTGGTTTCCGCCATTCTCCTCTGTCACCGGGCATATAATGAGATTATTCGTAGTGCAAAACAAGCGACGATCGGACGTAAAATCTGAAAAATGACCTGGAGCCGCTTCTTTTGCGCCGCGCTTCCTTTTTTTTCGCCCGTTCCTCTTTTAGCGGAGGCGGTTGACATTTCTCGTAATGTGAGCGGGTAGGAATGTTAAGGAAATTTTTGGGTCATAACGTGGAGAGAAACGATAAACAGGTGGATGAGCTGTCACGATCCTGTTTGCGTACGAAACCGTTCTCGGATTCTGAGCACGCAACAAGTTTCGCTTTGAGGAAGACTCATGCTTATTTTTGCTATGTATGACCTTTAGGATTCGAGGATGATTAAGGTTACAATTCGAAGGTACGGCTCGATCGAGCTGAGAGAATGGGTCGATCGAAAATTGTACTCGCTGCAATGAAAACTTTCGACTCCGGCATTCGGACTGTCTTATATTTCTTGCGATCGTTCTAATATTGGATAAATATAGAATTTCATTGCGCCGCCTCGGAGTTCCGGCATTTCAAAAAGTTGATACTCCAGTTACAACCGTGCTTGGGCTCTCACCCTCTACCGAGACTTCCTATATATCTGTACATAAATATATATTGCGCAATCGAAAACTGCTGTACTTGCAACATTATGCGGAAAATATCTGCGTAACGTCAGCTAAATCGCACGAGGCGCATATTTTCAGCATACTGTGAGTAACATATTCAAAATGTCAAGCTATCTACTACATTAATTATACTGTCTCTAAACAAAGACTCTGAAAACCTTGATCTCAGAAAAAGTGACTTGTAATATTGTCGAAATAAACGGATCGTTTTTTACGTTCATCGTGGCGTCTGTTAAGGCGGTAGTCTGGTCTAGAAATTGGACAAAATCGATTTTTTTTCATTTTATTACACCTTAGGCCTTTCTTAATACGCTCGTGAAAACCGTTTATTGATATTTCAAAAATTAGCCGAGTTAAAAAAATTACAAGCAATCCGCGCGCTCAGGTAGCATAACGGTATCAAAACTTTGAACGCGTTTATCTCAGAACTATGTTCTGCAAATCGGCGCCAACGATATCTCGATAACTAATTGACCGATCCAGCTCAAATTTTGCATATACCTTCGGTAGCTTCTTTCTGAGGGCTGCTAGCAGAATTGAGTTGAACAATAATTTTGCCCTATTTTATAACTCGTCGAATACCCGAAAATGTATGAAATATCTTTAATCAAAGATTAACAGGTCGCCACTTTGTAACAATTTTGTTTTTAATATAAATACTGCAATCATTGCTCAGAATACTCATACAGATTGAGAATATATATATTTTTTTTTCAAATGCATACATCACCCAGAGTTGGCGCCAATTGAGGCGGTTTTCATCGGACCATGTTGTAAAAAAATAAAAAACTACAGGAAAATGTTTAAAATAATTTTTTTTTAAATGTAGATACATTCTCAAAGGAACAATGAATACATATGTAATATTTCATCAAGCCAACTTCAACGGTTTAAAAGTTATTCCAATCCAAAAATGAAGTCAAAAACCTCGCTCTAGACTAAACTACCGCCTTAAGTTCTTATTGTCAGTCGCTAAAATGATGTTTTCTGCGAAACCTAATCGAACGAACGCATAACAGGATACGTATATCGAAGCAGGCACGTGCAGTAGAACGCAGGATCCTTCTTGAATCCAGCCGGATTCTCCGATCGCTGCCCAGACTTACTTCGCTTTCCAAGGATCTCGACTACGTAGAAAGCTATTTGACATTTAGAAGGGTCCGCAGTTTTTCGACCCACCCTGTACGTGGCGCGCAGTGTGCCGTGCGGGTTGCCATTCCATGTCAGGGTACACGGGCCTATCGTATAGCGGCGTAATGCCAATTACAGGCGTATCATTTACCGCGGTTGCCATATTACGTGTGTCGCAGACTATCCTGACTCTCTCGCCCGGGGAACAAATAAGTTTTGCGTGTCATAATAAACTGGACGGATCAAAGCTGTTCCTGCCGCCGGCGGCGGGAGCAGACAAAATCTAATTCTGGTGAATTTTCTTGTTTGTTGACTGCGTCCGAGACTGCGTACGCAAATGTTATTGTCATGTTTTCGAATGTTTTACAATTTGAGATTTGAAATTTAGATGGGTGGCGACATGAATTTTTGCATTTTATACTCGTGAAAAGTGATACGGGGTTTTGAACAGATTGATGTAAAAGTGTTGGGAGTGGCGGTTGGGACTTTAGTTAAGTATTTTTTAAAATTGGGAATTAATGTATATGTTAGACGGAAACACTTCTTTAAGTTTGATAAAAATAAATACAGATATTGACAGATGTCGGTAGATAAGTTTTCAGAAACCCAATCTGTTTTGTTAGTAATACCTAATTAATAGATTCATTGTTTTTTGCAATCAGGGTGTAATATTTAAATGGTCACTACCACAAAGAATAGCAATTTCTATGTTATTCCCTCAACAAATATGTAACAGTTGCAAACATGAAAAATAACAAACCGTGGCAAATATCTTCAGGGAAGTATTGCAGAAGCAGATTAGAAAAGCATCGCAATTACCATCTTGGATTTTTGAAAACTTTCAACATCTAAATGGGCAATTACATAAGTACATACGTTTTGAATTTGACATCCTTCAATGGAGGTATCGACTGTCAAAAACAAAACGAAAGTGTATTTTATTACAAATACACACCTGTCTACCTTGCAGGAATACATCCAGCGCATACTTTTCGCCTATAGGTCACCGATTTTAATCTATTTTCGATCTCGTCCAACCTCACCGATCGCGAATGGGTAAATACATAAATACATACTTAAGTCTTTTTATTTGGTATCCCTGGACGCAAGTCTCGCGTCTCAAAAATGAAAAGAAAGTGTATTTTATTACAAATACACACCTGTCTACCTTGCAGGAATACATCCAGCGCATACTTTTCGCCTATAGGTCACCGATTTTAATCTATTTTCGATCTCGTCCAACCTCACCGATCGCGAATGGGTAAATACATAAATACATACTTAAGTTTTTTTATTTGGTATCCCTGGACGCAAGTCTCGCGTCTCAAAAATGAAAAGAAAGTGTATTCTATTACAAATACACACCTGTCTACCTTCCAAGAATACATCCAGCGCATACTTTTCGCCTATAGGTCACCGATTTTAATCTATTTTCGATCTCGTCCAACCTCACCGATCGCGAATGGCTAAATACATAAATACATAAGTCTTTTTGTTTGGTATCTCTGGACGCAAGTCTCGCGTCTCAAAAATGAAAAGAAAGTGTATTCTATTACAAATACACACCTGTATACCTTCCAAGAATACATCCAGCGCATACTTTTCGCCTATAGGTCACCGATTTTAATCTATTTTCGATCTCGTCCAACCTCACCGATCGCGTCCCGATCATAACGAGCAGGCGCACTCTCATCCAGCTGACATTTACGGTTTCCCGCTAGCGTCACCGCTTACGAAGCTCACGTTTCAGAAAGTGAAGTCCCATCCTCGGATATTCACATCCCATACCCGATACGTCCGGATTTCGTAAGAGACTCATTTCCGCGGCCGGCCACTCTCGAAAAACCGAGAGTCGACGGATGACAATATTAAGGCCACTTTCCATTTTAATTAACATATCCAACTTAACAGTGCCGATCGCTTTACGATCGTCGAGATTGACGCCCGAGGAATCCGATCGAGGAGGATCGAGGAGGATCGACGAGGATCGACGACTGGCGAGAAAGAATTCGCGGAGTATGCTAATGTTCTTCCGTCCGCGGAGTCGAAAGTCAGGCGCCCTTCCGTCCGCGCCACCCGGTATAACTGAACATAACCGAACCGTTGAACTTGCCGACTTTCTCCGGTTTAAAATCTTCGTCATTGTTTGCATGTAACGTTATCGTGTGCGGTTCTCTCGCGATGCATCGCGGCCGTTTAAAGTCATTCTTCGTTATATGCATTATATGCATTATATTCATTATATTCATTATATGCATTATGCGCGGCTGGGTAATTGACGATGCAAAGCGATTCGCGGCCGATTTAACTTGCCTGTCTCTCGTGTTCGATGTGTCGGTGGAATCTGGCTGGCTCGTTGGCTTGTTGGCTGCGTGGAATTCATTTGAGCCAGCCCGTGCGTCGTCGAGGCGAAGGTTATTAAGGCCACTTTCGATTTTTAGGCACGGGCGATCGCGAAGTTCGGCGATATGTATTGACGGTATGCGATTCTGTCGCTGAACGCCGATAGAATGGACGGATTTCGTAAGCGACGTTCTTGTGGAGTGTCGAGATGTTGGTGGGTTTGTTAATATACTGAATTGATCGATGTTGAGCTATAATACGTTAACGCATTAGGTACTAAACTGTCTAATGTTATATTACTGGATATTTGATTAGGTGGAATATATGGATGTTTTTGTCGTGTAACCCATTACCTGCCACAATTCAAAAAATGAAAAATAGAAATGAAATTAGCTGTATATTTAGAAGTTACAGTTATTGAAAGAAAGCAATTTGAAAATGTGTCCCACAAATGGGACATTGGCGGATAATGGGTTAATGTCGATAAAATGAGTAAATGGTTCTTATAGACTATTGAGACGTTGTTGGATTGGATGTGTTAACGTACTGAGTTCATACATATTGAGTTATTATATGTTTACGTATGAGGTACTAAATTGTCTAATGTTATATTATTGGATATTTGATTAGGTAGTATATATTGATGGCATATAATTCCATCCTTAAACATCGATAAAATTATACGCACTAATATTTAGTATTAAAATCTTCTGGATTTGGTTCGTTTGAACTCTGATATTGATAAATTATCACATATTAAACTATACTAAAGTGTATACTGTCAAATGATTACGTACTCCATCCTCTGCACATACTTAAATCTGACAATTAATACGATATTCAGTTCAATGAGCCTATAGTGAAATTATGATCTCAACATTACGTTATTAAGCACTTTAATAATACGATACTTACATACTCGATACATTCGAATATACGATAACTTGACATCTGACGACTTAGAACTCAACTCATCAAGCCAGTTTATTTCCCAAGTGTCATGTCAACTATTCTGACACACGGTACCAGACGCCTCGCTCCCAACTTTTGCCAATTAAAACGAATTGAATCCACGTTCATCAGCGTTAGCGTCCACGTCCTACGTGTCACACTTTCTACGTACCGAGCGGCGCACTAAAACCGTGCCGATACGTAATTGTTGACGCAAGTCGTTCATCCAAAGTTTTCATAAGTTACCGTAACGGGTCGGAACCGTAACAGACGCCGAACTTGCGTCGACTTTCACCGTCGATATGAGCAAAGTCGTCACGTCCGTGTCATTGTTTGCCCGAATGCATCTTACAGGTGTATTACTTTGCCAGGCTAGAGAGAGCATTGCTCGCCGAGTTCGCACGAATTTTGCTGCTCGGCAAAGCGTGAAGCACGTTTAGAACGTAGAGCCAAGATGAGCGATCGAACGTTTGCGAATCCATTGGAAGCTTCGAAGAAATCATGTACTGGGATGTTCCTGTGGCTTACTTTATGTTTGTGCGGTTCCGTTTGGATTTCAAACATCTTGGTTACTGATTATGCTAATTTGTGGTAGTGGTCGTTTGTACTTATAGGGGTAGGGTTTACGTATTTTTGTTTGATTCTTTTGCGGTGCTTAATTATCGTATATTGTACTGTTGCGTTAGTGTTACCGTTATTATATGTTCTAATTTGTTGTTTAACTTGTTATTTAAAATTTTAATTCGAGGGTGCGACTACGGTGTTCTTTTATACTTACCTGCGGTATTTAATTGAAGCTTGCATGCTCTCCAGACTGAGACGTCAATTAACTCGGCGAGTATAAGGGTTATTTTACGTTACTTAACATTAACTTACGTAATTTTACCTTGCCGTATATTTAAGAATAATTTAAAAATACAGGAAATTTTCAAATTTGTACACTATCGAATAGAGGATAATTTATAATGCATATTGGCATTAAAATGTTAATGGTAAGAGATGTTCTTATATTTTCTGTACGTTGTGAAGGCTCTTGTTCGTATGTTGTCAATGTTGAGCTAGTTCTGACGCGTTTACAGTTTCGCGATCGCTGTACCGACGATCGAGCGTGGATCTTTCGCGCATGATCCAAGTATTTCACTGCCTAAAGGCAGGTAATAGGATTATTCGTTCGAACGATTCCGACCTGCGAACACTGCCCACCTATTCTGACACAAAATTTTCACTAATACATGATTTTACTCATATCGACGTTACATTCTTCACTACTAACATATATTTGAGAGTATTTAGAACTAATTTAAAGCAAACCTATTTAGAATTAAGGGAAAATTCGTGAATAATCCTTCAAGCATCGAGCGCACTGCATCTTTGGGCTACAATTGACAGTCCTTTAGGTGACTTAAGCTCTACCTACGTTAATAGAGGGTCGTAACACTTTACTACGTTGCATCTGGCACCTCGCAAAACACATTTAAAGTGAAATTATGGTAAAAACGTGTAATTTTCGCGCCTTAGATACAACCACAGGTACATGCCAGATGGATTTAAGGAACATTTAGTCTACATACCTATAACTATTGTATGTCAATTATAACGATACTTTGTTATTGGGAGATCACTTCTGTATGCTTTCATGTATGCTTATGGCAATTATTGGCCTTTTTGGGTCATTTAGCCTACGGAGGCACGGTATGAACAAAAATATTCTGAAAAAATATGAAAAATACACGATTATTCAGATCCATTAGCATTGACCGGAAGTAAAAGCGTATGCAATTAATAAAAACCATCAAGTGTTTACTTCCTTTCCTATATATATACAATTTAACATCTAAACCGCAAGCATTTATAAAACTGAATGATTTATATACACCCATACACTTGAATACTGTCATAACTGAATGAGCATACAGCATATTTCAACTCACACCGCAAATTTCATGGCACCGCTCGGATTAACGCCCGTTACGGGCGCAGGAAGAAATGGCAATTTCGTTTAAACACCGTCGGCAAAAAACTCGAGCCGCAAACCTACAGAGAGACTTGCACCTCTCGTGCCTCGCAGAAATTACGGATCTCGAACGATCCTCTTAATCGTCGGACTCGGACACGTGCACGTCTCAATTACGCAGCGAACTTTTTCCAGTCCATCTTCAATTTCCCTTCGAACTTCCACACTCGCACGCCAAGCACACATCACGCCATTAGCAAATCCATAGCTAACACGTCGATTAAAGACATAAATGTCATGTCGGTCCAAAGTGGCAAAGACATTTTTCAGTCTGTGGCACACTCTCATTGTAAACTATCTATGTGCTATTAAAGTCGTACGTTCCAGAACGTAAATCCAGTAATCGGCAGTTATAAGGTTTCGTTAGTCCGGTATAAGATTACACTATGAAATATGTCAGTTGCAATGAAGATGTGATGCTCCACTAAGACTTCAATTTTCAACCGTAAACATTGCCACGTTTCACTTAAGGTGCAGTGGGGTCAATCCGTACACGGGGCAAATCCGCAGTAGGCCCTTATTTATTTGAATATACGTTGCATTGTACCAACTGTAACGTAGAATTCTTCCTCTGGTTAGTATTCAATGGTTTGGATAGTATTCAACATAGGTGGCCGCCATGTATTCTGTGATTTCACCGTTTAACTCGTTTGGCAAGGTTCGTATTGCTAATAAGAATTTCGGTTTTGCCCCATAATATAAGGATATAAGATTCAATCATTTTTAAACAGGTTTCGTTTCGTTTTTAAACAACTTGCCGAGTTCCGGGGCAGGTCCGCCCTAGCAGAACTGTTTTTAATTTATTAAGAAAATCATAATCATAAGTTTCAGAAGATACTTATAATCCAGATTAGTGCAACTTAAAGAATAAACCATGCGCTAAATGAAAACACTAAGATTATTAGGTTTTAGTGGAATAGATAAAAAATACATCAGTTTAAAGTAAACTTTACAATTTCTGGGTCGGTTTCGCCCCACTCCACCTTATGTCAGTAGCAATGAAGATGTATGATGCTCCACTAAGACTTCGATTCTCAACCGTAAACATTCCCACATTTCACTTACATCGCCTTGAACGAGGAATCGTGTTATATGGAAACCCAATCCGCAGCGTCTTACGCACTGTGCAGGAATTCGTGTTGTACGGAGTCCACTGTATTCTAAGCACGTTACAGGAATCCAAATGTGTGGGTGTACAGTGACACGAAAAATGATTCCTTGAACGCGTTACACGTACATGCTCCAGGTACGAACCGAACACATTCAAGTAAATCTACAGCGTCCTGTGCGTTCGAGCATGCGGACAGTCTGTCAACTTTCGCTGACGAGTTTGCGAGTAGCAGGGCATTTTCCGCGTTATTCTCGCAACCTGTCTCGTACCTGCAAAGTCGTTCCAGATTTCAGGGTAAAAGTAGAGGCCTACGTGCCACTTCTCGCGCTGAAATGCGCGCGAAAGATAAAAATCGAGAGCACGCGTTCTTCCGAACGTTACAAAGGAGCGTTACAGGCCGCGTCTGTAATCTCAGCGGCTGTAAGTCGACTTAAACGTGAGACGCAATTTTTCCGGGCACTTCATTAACCTCGAAGCGTTGCCCGTTTAGCGCGCGAGACGTTCGTGTAAATGAAAGCTTAATGATGCGATAAGCGTGCGTGATCGGAATCGCAGATTTCTCGGATGGATCGCCGGCGTGGCAAATTCAGGCGGTTAGGCGTTAATCGAGCAATTTTATGGCTTCGCTGAATGGAAATCCAATTATTGTTAACGAGAATGTGCGGGTAAATAGGAAGCGTGACATAATTAGGCGTACGGTCGTAAGAGAAACTATTGGATACAAATTTCAGTTACTTAAGGGTAATGACGGTGGAGTGTGTGACGTGAACGGAAATGTAATTACCGTGGAGAGTATGGGAGTAATTAAGAATCGTGTGACATTCGCGGATATCGATGTAAGTGACAGCGAGACACAAGATGTTTAATCTGTAACGTGCGTAGTAACAGAAAAATATCTATTTTAGAACTAAATTCCTTAATCGCGATTAACGTATGAATACCTTCGAAGAACGATAATTTCACGGTTACGAACATTTGTAAATATTAAGTATGAAGCATGTATGTCGAGTTACAGATGAAAGTCCAGGTGAGTGCGGAATTCAGCTTAGCTTGCGTTGAATTTAACAGTTTAGCGGCCGAGTGAAATTTCTTAGTAATAAGATGTGCTTTTCATTCGAGACACGCAAATAATTGCGCCGTTAGGTTTCCTACGTCTCTGGGAATCGGAGAATCGGATTTCTCTGCGAGGCTGGCAACGCGTGCGCTCTTATTTCTTAAGGTCTGCTTCTCGGTGTGCGTGCGCGTCCGTTGCTGGAAGCAATCGGGGCGGAATGAGACTGTGCTCGAATTAGGTAACAAGGCATCAACGCAATTATGCAGGCACCATAGGCTGATCGATCATCGATCATCGGCGGTCATTTATTTACGAGACCTGAGAGTGCTCTCTCAGAGAATAATCGATAACGTGAAAAGCATTCAGCACTTGCTGGAACTGCTTTCTGCACCTGTACGCATCGTGGCCAACCTTAAACTCAATAAACAGTTACACTTGAGAGTTTTAATTAGCTGTGAATTTACGGAAGTGATCAAAATTACTGACGACTTGTCTTAATGTTGACTTCTCATTCAGTGACAATTGTATTTATTCGTTTATTTTAGTTGGTGACTAGTCGGACAAATAAATTAATAATTACTCTCCATGTGGTATGATGCTTATAAGATATTCCTCAAGCTTAAGTTTACACACGAACCTAGTAGATCTATTGTAGCGATTTATAATTGTTAAATACTATTTTTCCTATAAACGCCCATAACATAAGCTGAGTCCAATTAATAGAAACCTTTCAATTTTCTTCTTCTTTCAACTGTACGAACTCAAAAGTCGTCTACGGTAACTTTACTTTGGCTAACCATATTTTTAAGAAGCGGATGAGGAAGGAAGGTGTTAGAATAATTAATCGCAGTCGATTAATTATTCTAACACGATGCTCTAAAGATAATCCTAAAGTCCACCTTACACCCAAATCCACGATCGAAAGTTTCCCTCGTCCAAAAAAAAAACGGATCCAGTTTATTCTAAAGCCTCAATTTCCTCTACATTTCAGCTGTAGAAACTTATACCTCATCTATAAAGACTATTCATCCAAAAAGTTGAAGAAACTGATCAAGAAAACATTCGATTAAATTCTAAAACGATGCCCCAAAGATCTTCCTGCACCCAAATCTTCGATCGACAATCTTCCTCCTCTAATCATACGAAACTTAAACCGAATCCAGTTTATTTTAAAGCCTCAATTTTCTCTACATTTCAGCTGTAGAAACTTATACCTCATCTATAAAGGCTATTCATCCAAAATGTTGAAGAAACTGATCAAGAAAACATTCGATTAAATTCTAAAACGATGCCCCAAAGATCTTCCTGCACCCAAATCTTCGATCGACAATCTCCCTCCTCTAATCATACGAAACTTAAACCGAATCCAGCTTATTCAAAGCCTCAATTCTCTCTACACTTTAACTAGAAAAACTTACACCTCATCCATAATGACTATTCGTCCAAAAATTTGTTGAAGAAACTGGTCAGAAAAACAGTCCATTAAATTCTGAAACAATACCCCAAAGATCTTCCTGCACCCAAATCTTCGATCGACAATCTCCCTCCTCTAATCATACGAAACTTAAACCGAATCCGGCTTATTCAAAGCCTCAATTGTCTGTACACTTGAACTTCAAAAACTTACACCTCATCCATAATGACTATTCATCCAAAAATTCTTTGAAGAAATTGATCAGAAAAACAATCCATTAATTTCTAAAACAATGCCCCAAAGATCTTCCTGCACCCAAATCTTCGATCGACAATCTCCCTTTTTAATCATACGAAACTTAAACCGAATCCAGCTTATTCAAAGCCTCAATTCTCTCTACACTTGAACCACAAAAACTTACACCTCATCCATAATGACTATTCGTCCAAAAATTTGTTGAAGAAACTGGTCAGAAAAACAGTCCATTAAATTCTAAAACAATGCCCCAAAGATCTTCCTGCACCCAAATCTTCGATCGACGATCTCCCCCCTCGCGCCTAACCGTCATCCCACCTCTCCCAACCTTTCAGCGCATTTCGATCGAAACTCGGCATAGCGCATATCCATAAATCGGGCAGCGAGGAAAGAACGAAGTCGCGCGTTCCTGAGCATAGATCGATAACGCTGAAAGGCCACTCCCGGTTGCGCAACGAGAGGCGCGCAAAGAGAAAGCGAGAAAGCAAGAAAGAAAGAAGGAGCCCTCGGCGAAAGAGTGAGCCCCCCCCCCCCCCTCCTGCCCCCTTGCCACCCAACTGGCTGGGGAAGAAACGGGCTACCACTTTCTCGGCGTGCCAGAACGTTTCGGCCGTGGCGAGTAAGAAGCGGGCAGAGTTACGTTAACGTTACGTTACGTTACGTTTGGACGTAAGCGGCCCGGGGGACAATTAGCGTCCGAGACCGGGCGCCTAATGAGCCGAGCCGAGGATTCCGGATCCTTAGACCGCTTTCGTCAATGAGGACGAGCTTGAGTCAGGCTCGACCGGCCTTCGGGTAGCACGTGTCGTTCGGATGGCGTGAACTTGCCAGAGACTGCATGTCGGACTGCAGTGGATTGGACGCTTTCTTTTCAGGCAGAGTTCTTCGAGTAATTGTAGGCGCAGGATCATTTTAATTTTTGAAAATTGGAATTGTGTTTTTTCGTTCGCCGGTGGTTCAAGGTTGAGGGTAGGGTTTGATATTTGAGCAAAGTTGGGGATGAAATTCGTATAAATATATATTCGTATAGATATGAGATATAATGTTTGTGTGTATTATTATAAAAAATGTTAATCGTTGTGGCGTATTTCTTGAAAAGGACGTGAATTTAGTGTCGAAACGTAGAAGAGACATACCGATCTTTTCTTGGTCTTACACACGCCGTAAACATCGTACATTGGGGATGAAAGTTTAGGATGGGATGTAACATGATTTTTATGGCATATGCTGAGGTTGGCAAGTGTTAATTTTACCGGATTTGAATATGTAATTCGGAGAAAGTATAAGGATTTTTATCGCCCGAAATTCGAATTACTTATGATATAATATGGCATTGCTATTCTGACACAATACTTTTTCTTATTCAAAAAATCAGTAGCAAGTTGCAAACGGAACAATATCGATCCAAAAAGTGACACTATTCTAATTTGTTTAACAATTTCTTCCATGCAATAAAGCCGTACAATCCAACAATTTTTTTCCACGCCGATCGTTTAACATCCCCGCTCACTCCACCTTTCTCGAAACACACTCGACTACCGAAATCTTCGGCGAACTCACCGAATTAATGAATTCTGTTCAGGATCCGCTAATGCCAGCGATTCGCTTAGCTCCAGCGAAGAAAGCGATTTCTACGCAACGAAGTAAGAGTTATCCGCAGAAAATTTCGCGAATCCTGATTTCCGATCCGCGAAGTTCTTTGCCGTTCGATTCCCCTTTCAGGCCACTTGTCCGCCTTTTTCGGCTGATTCCAGTCGATTCCACTCGATTCCAGTCGATTCGACGACCGGTTCTCACCGCCGGGAAAAGCTTACCCGCGCGCGCGCGCGCGCGCACTACATTTTCTACCAGTTTCTTTCGCTCGGATCCATTGGCCGCCAATTATTTCCCCACTGACCTAATGCAATTTTTCCCGCCGCTTTCTTACGCACATTGTTTGTCAACGTCCCGTTTTCTTCCGATGGCCGCCGACTACGTTGCGAATCGTTGCGATTTTCATTACGCGACGTAATTGCGTCTACGGAGTGTGCGGCAGGCGGGAGGGTAGGTTTGTAAGTTTGAGATTTTATCGTGGAATGACTGGCAGCGAGAAACGGTGGCTCGGCCGAACGTAAATTGCAGCGTTATATAATCCGGAGAATGCAATTTTTGCAAGTGATTTTCTTAAGCACAATCGGACTGCTTTCGGTTAATTAGGACTGTAAGTTATTGTACTTCGTTAATAGATGTAAATCAGGCGATAGTGGTGTTTTCGTTTAAGAAGTTAATTCGTAGATCGTGAATTAATTTGGCAGGTTTACGTGTGTGTTACAGATTAATGGCAAATTGATGCCATAATTATAGTTACAAATAAATACGCTCGGATGGAAGTTAATCGTTGCATTTTTGGTCTATAACATTAGATTTGCAACTTATGATTAATTTAGAATTCGAATCTATGAATCAACGATCAGCTGCAACATTACAAATATTTCACTATTACGTCATTACGGAAAAAAATTAAACGTTATATTTTTACGGTAACGTGGATGTCCCAAACTAAATTTGGCAGCCAGAGGAGTGAATGACCGATCAGCTGCGAATTAACAGTATTGTGTACCGTTCCCTATTTAAATATGCAACGCTGTCAATCGTCTGCTAACCGTATCCGAGTGACAATTAGCATTTCGCCGAATGACGAATCACTAATTATCAATTCAACACGTCGTCTTTCCGTTGCAGGAGATGCGCACCGCCTTTTGGCTCCTCTGTCTGGGAATTCTGCTGGCAATTCAAGATGGTAAGTCAAAATTTGTCGAAATTCATCGAGCCAGTCGAAGATTCTGTTTGTTTTCATTTTGTGGCCGCCATCGGCGCCTAATCGGTAATCAAACGGCGTCGATCGTTGACGAAGTGAAATTCTATGCAAATTAGCATTAGAAACTAGAAGTGAGTCATACGCGCTCATCGATCATGCCTGACGAAACGAAAATTATCGCGCATACCTTATTAACTCTCATCGATTTCGTTCGGACAATTTCATTCATAACTTTTTCGTACGTTGACTCGCCTGTCGGACACCTGAAGCTACTATCGTGAATATTTTACATACTGACCGCAAAATTGATTACGAAACTCGGCTGATCGCTTTGTATAATCATTTCTGCGAACGTTACATTTTTCATATATTTTCCTTGAAGCATGAAGCTCAAGCGTATTAAAAATAAATTCTGTATAATGCAGAGTGATATAAAGTTTCATTGTCAACCTTAAATATTTCACATAAGGTGGAGTGAAGTAAAAACGGCCCAGAAATGGTAAAGTTTACTTTGAACCGATGTATTTTCTATCTATTCCACTAAAACCTAATGATCTTAGTGCTTTTATTTAGCGCATTGTTTATTGTTTAAGTTGCATTAATTGGGATTAAAAATGTCTTCTGAAACTTATGATTTTCTTAATAAATTAAAAACAGTACCGCTAGGGCGGACTTGCCCAGGAACTGGCAAACAATCCTGTTTAAAAATGACTGAATCTTATATCCTTATATTACGGGGCAAAAGCGGAATTATTATTAGTAATACGAACTTTGTCGAACGAGTTAAACGGTGGAATCGCAGAATACATGGCTGCCACCTATGTTGAATACTATCCGAACCATTGAATACTAACCAAGGGAAGATTTCTACCTTACAGTCGGTACAATGCATGATTTACCGCACTGCACCTTATCTTTTTCTATTCACCACCAAAATGTCAAAAATAAGCTGTCCTCGGGTCTGATATCGACCGGTAAACATTAAAATCCCACTTAACTGTACGAAAGTTGCAACCGCAAACGTTTGAATGCAATTATCGAGCTCATCAAAGTAATGCGAGAATCGAGACTAGTCAACCTCAATTTCACTCTGAATGTCCCTCAGCTAATGATCGAAAATTACGCCGGCGATTATACTGTGATTTTTCGATCTTCTCGTTTTTCCAAATCGTCTTAATGCCGGACGCAGAATTCAGGACTGTCGCCTGTTGGCCGACGAAGTTTCACGCTCGAAACAGCTGCTGCCCGATAGTGAAACGCTGAGGAAAGTGAACGATCGCAAAAGAGGACTCGAACTCGCGGTATTCTTATTCGAATCTGTCTTCGACGGCCAGGATTTAGATGCCGGACCGTTCTGCATGCGATATTCAGCGCAGCTCGGCGTACTTCAATGCGATTCTGAGAGACGCTTTAATAATGCAGCTCCGTATGCTGCCGAGCCGCACGTATGTGCGATAAAAAGCGTGCGAGTTCGAGACCGGAATAATTTTGACGGTAATTGTTGGCGGAATCGATGTAAAAAGTTCGCGGAACTCCGTTCTCCATTTTGTGGTGATGAGGTGTACTGTAGTTTTGGATTATTAAACTTTAGATTCAGTATTAACTGTAATGATAACTGTCGTGAAACTCGATTACCCATTTTTGGTAATGAGGCGTATTGTAGCTTTGGATACGTTGAACCTAACATTCAGTATTAACTGAAATGGTTTTTGTCGATGGGGTTCGTGTAAAATGTTCGTGGAAGCCAGCTTGGTCAATTTTTGGTTATAAGTATTATTATAACAATTGATAATAAATTAATTTTTAGATTATTTTGATTCAAGTCATTTTAGGTACACACATTCTGATAACACTAAAGGAATCATATTCAAGAAATTTTAATTACATTTATTTCTTCCTACTTCACTTGCTATAGTACAATAGAAAGGAATTTTTCTATTATGTCCACTTAAATCAGTTACATACACGTAAGTGTTCTAATGATTATGAACGTGGTCTATACATCAAACATTGGAGAACTCGAATCATTAATTCATTTGACTCTACCTCACTTATCCTAAGGCACCATAGAATTGACACGATCTCTCCATTCTTTCCCACCTCCATCGCTTACGTAATCACTGAATTGAATTAATACACTGAATTGACCTCTCAGTGAGTTACGGCCGAATTATGTGACACGCTTGTTCGATTAAGCGATTAACAGCGTCAGCACTCTTAATTATCGGCGGACGGAGACTCGTCGACGATAGGAAAACTGGCGCGAAAAACTTGAAGCCATCGTGAAAATGAGAAAATGCAAACAGAAAGTTGGACGCTCGAAACCTGTTATGCCCCGGGGAGCTTTTTAATCGTATGGTGAAACGCACTGAACTGGCGTCGAATTAGTCCTGAAAATAGAGGCGGAGAAAAAAAAGAGTGTAGCGAAGAAGTGACCGGCGCTGAATTAATCGTTGAAATCGAAAACGACTGCGTCGAACGAGTATCCGACTGTTCTACACTTTCCATTATCGAGGACTCGCAGAATAATCTAACAGTAACTCGAGTTGAATTACTCTCAGAGTTGGGAGAAGCAAATTTTCGAACGAAACATTGGCCATGACTCAAGATTAGAAGAGTATTAAATAACTGAGCACTCGATCTGCGTCCGTTGCTGAGATTAGAAATCTGTTCAAAACCAGAAGTCAAGAAGCGTCAATGGCGAGAAAGTTCGAAAATTCTTCTGAACATACCTAAATTCGAACGCTGACAAGAATCGATTCCTAAGAATACTGAAAAAGCTTTGAAGTATTGGGTTGGCAAAAAGTGTTTTCGGTTTTCAAACACAGATAGCCCTCAGTTTTTTTTACTGATAAGTAGCAAAAGATTATCCAATAAAATACAAAATAACTGATTAAATTTTATTCTTGGTATAAAAATATGAGTTATATTTCACAGCAATAAAACCGAAATTACTTTCTTGCCAACCTGATAACTCAGCTTTCATTTAATCCATCACGTACAATAACCAACCGTAAAAAAAAGTCCACGAACTGAACTGTTTTCCGTCTACTATGATAACTCGGATTGGCCGCGGGAAATACATACGAAATAACGGATTAAAGTTTATTCTTGGTATAAAAATATGAGTTATATTTCACAGCAATAAAACCGAAATTACTTTCTTGCCAACCTGATAACTCAGCTTTCATTTAATCCATCACGTACAATAACCAACCGTAAAAAAAAGTCCACGAACTGAACTGTTTTCCGTCTACTATGATAACTCGGATTGGCCGCGGGAAATACATACGAAATAACGGATTAAAGTTTATTCTTGGTATAAAAATATGAGTTATATTTCACAGTAATAAAACCGAAATTACTTTCTTGCCAACCTGATAACTCAGCTTTCATTTAATCCATCACGTACAATAACCAACCGTAAAAAAAAGTCCACGAACTGAACTGTTTTCCGTCTACTATGATAACTCGGATTGGCCGCGGGAAATGGTCGGATGTCGCAAACGTCTGCGGCTTTCCATCACTCGAACGTATTTCGAGCGCAATGGAGAAAATCGTTTCGAACTTTTCACGCCTCCGCGACTCTTCTCACGCGAGTCTGCCGCCGAGAAGGAAGCGATAAAGTTCCCGCTGGCCGCCAGTCGTAACCGAAGTGAATAATGAATAGAAAAACGATTTCGCCGTCAATGGGGAACGTTCGTCTAACGAGTTTGCCGGCGAATCGCAGCACTCCGAACTTCGTTTCCCGCCCAATCGTAAAAGATCGCCGGACGTTCATCTCGCGGCGACCGATCTTTTTTTGCCTTTTCCTTCCCACCCTTTGCCCGCTTTCGAATCGCCACCTTCGTCGCGGAAAGTTTCACCGGGCCACGAAATTACTTCGGCAAAATGGTAATTGACCCGACAACGAGTCTGTCGAATTAGCGACTTCGAACGTTATTCGAGCTATTAATCGTACACTTTTCTTTCGTCTGCGATCTCGTGACTTTGAAGAGTGGGAACTGAACATTGGATTTTTCGGAAACGTCGGATTTTTTGGTTAGACTGTAGGAGATGAAATTAGTTTGGTTTGTTAAGAGTTTGAATTTGTCGGCTTCAGGGACGAATTAAAGGGTGGAAATGATTTTTGCGCTGATCGTAATACACATCTGTTGATAATTCAAAGATGCGTTTCTCACTAGGTAAAGGCGGGTATTATTACCTTAACGATGTTAAATGTCGATTTGCATGCGTCTAAATGGCGATTTTTTAGGATATCGAAAAGTTTTAACAGTTCATACGTAAAATATTTTCTTTCGAATATGAGAAACTAGGACTGAACCAAATTAGATCATAGTTATCTAAATATAAAATGTATGGAGCACAAACACCAGCATTAAAGATGCAAGTGTTACAGTACTTACAATGTAAGCGAATTAAAATAACTTCCTTGCCACACTCAGAGATACAAGTCACAACGCGTGGAAAGTAAACGAGTTTCATTACAACGAATTCTCCGCTTTATTACTAGCCATAAAACTTTGAAAATGCAAACATCTTACAATGCCCCCAATCAAATTCAACCGTACATATTCCATATGAAACCTTCCTATTAACATTGTCCGCTTCAACGTTTATGTTGAATGTAACGCTGACGTCGGCAGCGTAAAGCAAGGAAAGAAATTCGAAAGCAGAGTTTCGAGCCCTATGTAAACGAATTCGAATGCTAAATTTTGCAACGGCCTGGCCGCACACCTCCGGCACGCGCCGCTCACAATGCGCATGCGTCTTTATGCATGCGCATGTGTAACAAGCGGGGCAGGTATCTCGAGTGGGCGTGCGGTGAAAGAGAATCTCGAGCATTCTCGTTTCTTGCGCCCCGATCTTTTGCGAAACGGCCGACCGTCGAGTCGAGAGTCGTTTGCCGTTCCTTCGTCTATTCCTTTTACCGTTCTTTCACTCTTCCTTTTACTTCGCCGTTCGCACGACCGCTCGCGATAAGCCGCACTCGATGGAATCTGGTCGTGCAGCCATTGAAGCAGCGAAAAAATGGCCTACGCTTCATCTCTCATCTATCCTTCGACTGTTCCTTTTTCCATTCGTTCACTTTTGCTTTTACTTCGGATTTCGCATCGATGCAAGTGATAAGCTATACTTGGTGGAATATATTTGTACAAAAGAACAAAATGGTGTCAGTTTCATCTCTCATCTATCCTTCGACTGTTCCTTTTTCCAGTCATTCACTTTTGCTTTTACTTCGCGTTTCGCATCGATGCAAGTGATAAGCTATACTTGGTGGAATATATTTGTACAAAAGAACAAAATGGTGTCAGTTTCATCTCTGATCTATCCTTCGACTGTTCCTTTTTCCATTCGTTCACTTTTGCTTTTACTGCGGATTTCGCACCGATGCAAGTGATAAGCTATACTTGGTGGAATATATTTGTACAAAAGAACAAAATGGTGCCAGTTTTATCTCTCATCTATCCTTCGACTGTTCCTTTTTCGGTTCGTTCACTTTTGCTTTTACTTCGGGTTTCGCACCAATGCAAGTGATAAGCTATATTAGATGGAATATATTATACTTGCACAGCAATTTGAACAAGAGAAAGAAATGGTGTCAGTTTCATCTTTCATCTATCCTTCGACTATTCCTTTTTCCGTTCGTTCACTCTTGCTTTTACTTCGCGTTTCGCATCAATGCAAGTGATAATCTACGCTTGATGAAATCTACTTTTACAGCAATTTGAAGAAGAGAAAGAAATGGTGTCAGTTTCATCCTCTCATTTACTCTTTAACTGTTCCTTTTTTCGTTCGTCCACTTTTGCTTTTACTTGACTTTTCGCATCAGTGCAAGTGAAAAGCTACACTTGATGAAATTGTCTTAAACAAACAGTACATAAACAGTTTCCAAGAAAGACCGAATTATGTTATTTTGTCCGACTGTAAATGGACTCGGTGGCGAAAGAATAGTTCGCTTGCGACAGACGAGGTTCGCGGTCATTGTCAATGGGCCGATCATTGGATCGATGGATCGTGTCAGATAGTTTTGATCAGGGTCGCCGACTCGATCGTTCGATCAGTTTGTCTTCGATCGCTACCGAACAATTTTGCTACCGATTTCAGCACCTCATTATGCATCCAGCTACACCAAAGCAAACTATCTTTCTTTCTTGAAATCTCTGAATTTATTTCCACGTAAACAGCTGCAGAGAAAATCTTTACTAAAAAGGATTCGAAACACATCAGATTTACGATAAATTACGTGTTACAACTACCTGTAGCATTAATCAACGTCAATCTTCAAACTCAGGAAATATTCTTGCATCAATCGTAATGATAAGAATTTACAGAGCAGAAACTCACAATTAAATTTTTCATTCCTACCAGATTACGAGACGAATAACAAAAACCCGAGTCCGAAACGCTAGATGTTACAAGTTACATGTGAATACATGATGTATTGCACTAATTAAATACTAATACTCTTTAAATCGTAATTCAACTTAAGCAACCATAGTATCCCACAAGCAAACCACCAAGAAATCCATGAGAACCGATTCGAATCCTGACCCAAGAATTATCAAAAGTGATTATCGCGCTAAATTCGAATCTGACAAATATCACCTCCCCCCATCAAGTTACATGTGAACACATGACGTATTGCACTCATTAAATACTAATACTCTTTAAATCGTAATCCAACTTAAGCAACCATAGTATCCCACAAGCAAACCACCAAGAAATCCATGAGAACCGATTCGAATCCTGACCCAAGAATTATCAAAAGTGATTATCGCGCTAAATTCGAATCTGACAAATATCACCTCCCCCCTTCATCGAGTCTCCGCCTATATTCCGACACTTTCAGCCGACTCTTACCGACAGATTAACCGGCTGACCTCAGGCTTGTCCAATTGAGATCGTTCCCACGGCGATCTCGATCGGCACGAAATTTATTTGCGTCCAACTTGCTTAGCCTCACACTCGTTAGTCACGTTCTCACTTACGTACTTACGTGCTCACATTCTTGCATTCCCGCTTACGTGCGCCCACGAAGGAGTCGATCCTGAGAATTCTGTCGAGTTCCGGTATCGGCCCGGCATTGTTCAGCGGTGGTCGCTATTATGATAACTCTATATTCCGAATACGTATCGAGAATCGATTCTCGATACTCGTGGCTAAGTGCACGCCGAGTCGTGGGCGTGGATGGATGGAAAGAACGCTATCGTGAACGTTCCAGGACTATTCTGGCGGAAAATAGGATCGGAGCGAGCGGAGGATGGAGAGTCCTTGGATCGCTGGATTATTGCTGATTTTTGCCCTGGGCTAGAGGCTGCTTCAGGTGGGATTTACGTGGTCAGGGTGGATGTAACGCGATATGTAAACTGATATAATAGAGCGGTAGCGTTGGCTCAGCTTGTAATAATGAGGGAGAATTACACGTTTGAAATGAGACGTTGAAAATGGTAAATTTTAAGACGATATTGACGTAATTAACGACTCGTGAGATATTTGCAGGTTAGTCTCGAACTAGGCAATAGATCGTGAACAAGGAATGTCGAAAAGTCACATACACCACCGTCCATAAGTCACCGAGCACTCATGAAAAACTGTCTTTGATGCGTCGATGACAAGAAAATATAATATTTATGTAACATTTTTGTCTTAAGTGTTATTTACAATTTATAAAATAAGTCCGTCAGCAATATGAAAATACCCGAATTCGAATTTTGATAGGTGCCCGCTGACTAACGGTTAGGAATGTATATAACTCAAAATTACCGTCAACTTTACATTTTAATACACAAAAGATATATTGCGAAAATAAATCGTCTGGAAGCCTGTAAACTTACACCAACCGGTATTCGTGAACGAACACTACCAGCAGCTTACTCTTGAACTAGACAAAAGATAGACTACGAAAATGCATAAAAGTCCAATGTCAGGAAGCCAGTAAGACAGTTCTACCAAACAGTTCACAGATCGATATCTCGAACCCGAGCTCAACCTACCGTCCCGATATTCCTGACAATTTACGGCAATTTATGATTTACGACCGCGAACGGTCGACGATCCATCAGTTTCACTCCGTTATTCAACCTTTCGGCGTTCCTCCCGCTAAAATACGATTCCTCCACCCGCGATATGTTCGACGACCTGAATACTTTGCGCTTCGAGGAGGAAAAAAAACTAGAGTCAGGAAGTGCACTCTATCGACGTAGCGAACTTTCAACGTTCCGATTCGATTGCGACGCTGATTACGATTGTAACGGGCGGGCGCCGTTACAACGGGTGTAACATTTTCCCGAGTGGACGCGTAACGTCTTCGCGGAGGGGTGGGTGGTCGTCCTTTGAGAATCGAAAGTCTTCGGTAATCGTTTCGCGCACATTGAGCACGCAACAATGTTCTTAGAGTTGCCCGGCGGGTGGGAATTGCGCTCGCGACGTGCAAATAGACTTAATAAGCCGTGCACAACGAGTTGCCGAGGCCGTTATTAATCTCACGAAACGATGCATGAGGTATCGGAACGTACATAACCGGCCGGAATTTCGCTTACATCATTCCCGCCGGAGAGCCTTTCCCTCCTTTTTTCTCTAATAAAGCGCCCCATTCAATTCGCGATTTCCTTCAAAACGCGAACTGGTAGCTGCGGGAGATCGATATCGACATTAATCTTCGTTCGAACGGCATTTTTGCGGATCGTAGCTCCCGGAGCGAGGAATTTTATCGAATTGCGAACGGTTCGTGACTTCCTTCGGTGCGCAGGTGAATGCTAGGTTTGTGGGAGATAGGAGATAAGCATTAATCTTTGCGGAGAATCTTTCAATTGTCAGATATACGAAATTTGAGTTCTTCGTAGAATGATGGTTAAATCCTTTATTTCGTTAAAATCGAGATTTGTATTCGCGTTAATCTGAGACGGAGCAAAGTTTTTGCGAATTGTAGCTCGTTGTAAAAATAATTCTTTTCTTGAATGAAAATTGTATTCAGTCCGTGACTTCCTTTAACTTTCAGTTGAATGCTGCGTTTATGGGATATATGAGATAATCATTAATCTTTGCGGAGAATCTTTCAATTGTCAGATATACGAAATTTGAGTTCTTCGTAGAATGATAGTTAAATCCTTTATTTCGTTAAAATCGAGATTTGTATTCGCGTTAATCTGAGATGGAGCAAAGTTTTTGCGAATTGTAGCTCGTTGTAAAAATAATTCTTTTCTTGAATGAAAATTGTATTCAGTCTGTGACTTCCTTTAACTTTCAGTTGAATGCTGCGTTTATGGGATATATGAGATAATCATTAATCTTTGCGGAGAATCTTAAAATTGTCAGACATACGAAATTCAAGTCCTTTAAAAAATGTTTGTTAAATCCTCTATTTCGTTCAAATCGGGATTTATACATACATTAATCTTCGATGGAACAACATTTGTACGGATTGTAACTCTTCGGAATAATTCTTTCTTTCAATGAAAAGTGTATTGAGTTTGTGACTTCCTTCAATTCGCAATTGAAAGCGACGCATATAACAGATGTAAAATAAGCGTCAGTCCTCTCTAACAACCAATTTCAAATTTTCTGACTGTAATGAAATGCCTATTCGACATCTGACATTCTATTCAAGTAATTTCTCAGTCTGAGAAATATCTCTTCGGATTGTCACCTCTTACATAAAGCGCATCACAAAGAGCATATTCGTCACGTAACTAACTTTATCCACGGGACTCTAACATAATGATAATCCCATGCAAGCATTAATCTTCACTAACAAATCATGTTCAAATCTCTCTAAGGAACACACCTTTCCTCGACAAAAACGGCTTTCAACACTCGATCTCCGCCGATCAGAAAGCGAATAGACACATTCATCGACATTAATCTTGCCAGAATTTTTCGGAAACTCTCGCATGTCGCATAAAACCCTCAATTTCTCTCTTTTATACTTGGATTGCAAAAATTCCATCTTTCACCTGTTCCTCCAACCGTCGCGCACTTTCCAAATCATTCCGCCAAAAGCGAAGAACTCCGCGAGAATCTTCCTACTCGTCTAATTGCTTTCTACGCACACTTTCCACTCACACTTATTTTCCTCCAAACGGTCGATATCCGCTCGAGGTGTTCGAATAAAAAAAGAATTGGGAAAAAATTCGCGCTTCCTTTCGTGCGTCGCGTCGGAAAAGGCTTCCAAGGCACGCGAAGCAAATCGTCCACTTTGTACCTTCCAATTACGTCGGCAAACAGTCCGCATTACACCGATACGTTCTCAAAGTTACACCGACACGTATCTGCATGCTTACTTTGTACCAATACTTGATCAAGCTACACCGATACGTTTCTGCATGCTTACTTTGTACCAATACATGATCAAGCTACACCGACACGTCCCTACATGCTTATTTTGTACCAATACATGATCAAGCTACACCGACACGTTCCTACATGCTTACTTTGTACCAATACATGATCAAGCTGCACCGACACGTCCCTACATGCTTACTTTGTACCAATACATGATCAAGCTACACCGACACGTCCCTACATGCTTACTTTGTACCAATACATGATCAAGCTGCACCGACACGTCCCTACATGCTTACTTTGTACCAATACATGATCAAGCTACACCGACACGTCCCTACATGCTTACTTTGTACCAATACATGATCAAGCTGCACGCATGCTCCATATTACACGTGTAAATGCTCCAATATTACAGCGCGCGTGTTCGACTCACCCATTTGCACGCACACGTTTCAATTGACGGTAGGTGTATGTGTGCGAGAGCTTACGAGCGGGCATGAGTGTGTAGGTGAGAAGAACGAAAGTTCAATCGCGTTTCAATTTCTCCGCGTTTTCTCCGGCGACCATTTACGCGCTCCCTCTGAATAAGAGAAGACGTAAGCTGGCGAGTGCATTTGCCAAGGTATGCGTTTTACACTTTAGCGTCGACCGCCTTGAGGTTGGCAATGCGTACGTGAGACTGTGTGCGTCTGCGTGCGGGTGGTCGGACGTTTTTCTATGCGATGCGGTATGGCACTCGTGGTCAAGGTTGTCTTATCGGAGGCAGTCTTGATGGTAAAATTGACAGGTGACATATTTGACACATGTCAATGGTGATTTTTTAAAGGATAATGTAAGAAAGCATTTTTGAAGTATAAGTGGTTATTGCGTGTGGGAAAGTAGTTGATTTTAATAGAGAATACAATTTCAAGTAAAATTGACTGGTGATATATTTGACACATGTGAATGGTGATTTTTTAAAGGATAATGTAAGAAAGCATTTTTGAAGTATAAGTGGTTATTGTGGGTGGGAAAGTAGTTGATTTTAATAGAGAATACAATTTCAAGTAAAATTGACTGGTGATATATTTGACATATGTCGATGGTGAATTTTCGAAGTACAATGTAAGAATGCATTTTTGAAGTATAAGCGGTTATTGTGCGTGGGAAAGTAGTTGATTTTAATAGAGAATACAATTTCAAGTTAATCATCGTTTGAATGGTGTCAATTTGAATTACTTATGAAAATAGATCCTACCCTATGTTTATTTTTTATTTCCATGTAAGCAAACATAATTAAAGGAATATTATGTAATGGTTTAGGATATTTTATGAAGTACCATCACAAATGCAATGTTACCTTTTTAAAGTCTAAAAGTACTCATATCCTTTTATTTACCCCATAACACCCAACCCTACAATGAGAGTACGTTAAGCAGACCCTTTACATAGTCACACATTACAGTTTCTCTTTATCTTATCCCTTCATTGAAACATCTTTCCAGCCTGCTGAATTATTATTGAGTTGGCAATAAAATATTTTCATTTATTAAATCGATAGCGTTGCTCTTTTACACAACTTCCGCCGGTGTTAAAATATTTTCCTTTTGCCATTTCATATTATCCGTACTTAACTTACGGAACAAAATGGAAATTGTTGATTAAAGCTTTATCAATTAGATTATATATCTTATACATATAATATGAATTAAAGCGCATTCTTTGCATAATTTATTCCTGCCTAAAAATATGAGTTTCACTTCACGCAGCGAAACCGAAATTACTTTCTTGCCAATCTGACACAACGTTCAGAAGACCAATTTGTCGAATGACCCGCTCATTTCCGTCGTTAGCGTGTCAACGCCGCCTGGATGAATTCCCGCCGGATTGCACTAGCGGCCAACTGACAGTCGGCGACTATGGCAGAGCGACTCGATGTGGAAACGAGGCGCTCGCCGGCGGGTAGTTAAGAGCAGGGCCGGCGTGACCTTTTGCGGGGCCGGGTTCAAAAATTTTGCGGGGCCTGAACACACATTCAAATCCTATACTTAAGTAGGTGAACCAGAATTCGAGAGAGAAAATATAGGGGGTGGTAGAACACATAAACGCAAGCACTTCTTGTCAAATAATATATGGGGCGCAACTCAAGGGATAAAAAGTTAGAGGGTATTTTTGCACCGTCACATTTATCGCGCTGAACGCCGCGCGCGTCTGATCATTTTTGTCACTCCTTTAAAACTGAATCGGCGCAACTAAAAATGTCTTGCATCCGTTAATTGTATCATCATTCTGTAAAAAGTTAATCGAAACCGGTATTCTTTAATTGCGTAATTTTCGTAGGCCGCGGGGCCTCTCAAAACGCGGGGCCGGGTTCCGGCGAACGCGCTGAACCTGTCTTGCGCCGGCCCTGATTATAGAGATTCCATCGTTGCACGCGTCGGGGCGCGAAACGTTTCCAGACGCGAATTGACATGGAAAAAGCCGAGGTCCGTTGCGAAAACCTTCGTCCGAGAAATCCGACCCGTCGCCGATGATATTGAAGGTTTTCGCGGCGCACTTTGCGTCACGTCCTCCGTTCCGACGAAAACGAAAATGAACTAGGTAGCCGACTGGGGGGGGGGGGCAAAAGGTTGAGCGCTGGCGGAAATTAGGCGATCGTTAGAGAGGCTTGTGCAAGATTTCAAGGACTGTCGGGCAAAAAGGGCAATTAAAAGTACGAGAGGAAGGCGGTCGGTGTGCGGAATTAACGGACTGAAACCGATGCGTGAGCTTCGGATGTTGAAACGGATTTTTCCGCTCTTCTTTGTAGGATTTTTATCGGATTTTTATCGGATTTTTTTAACGGTTTTTTCTTTGTTGCTCAGGTGATGCCGAGCGAAAGATCGTTTGCTACTATACGAACTGGTCGGTTTATCGGCCGGGGACGGCCAAGTTCTCGCCGCAGAACATCAATCCTTATCTCTGCACTCACTTGATATACGCCTTCGGAGGATTCACGAAGGACAATACCTTGAAGCCGTTCGACAAGTATCAGGACATCGAGAAAGGTACGGAGATAACGTAACAATCTCGGAAAGAACTCTCAGATGGAATATAATGTGTAATAATAAGTTTTCGACGAATTCGAGCAGTGTCAAGTATATCAACTAATTACCGAGAATTTTTTCCTGTAATTCATTTTATATCGTGAAACTTTTGACTCGTTAAACGTTAATAAAACATTGATAATTTCAAAAAGATCAGATAAAATTGTTACCGTACGTGAAAAATATGCATTTGATATTTTATGATTTACCTAGTCAGCCATCGCCGAATCCAACATAATAGAACTTTACTTATCTTGTCTGATAATACTTTCATGCGACAATTACAATAAATTGAAAAGAAAGAAATAACTTAAGAATAGATTCTGAGAAATATTCACTATACTACAAATAATTAATGTTCGAAACAGGCGGCTATGCCAAATTCAACGGGTTGAAAACTTACAACAAGAACCTGAAGACTATGCTGGCCATCGGCGGCTGGAACGAAGGGTCCAGCCGATTTTCACCGATGGTGGCAGACGCCGAAAGAAGGCGAGAATTCGTCAAGAACAGCGTCAAGTTCCTGCGACAGAATCATTTCGACGGTCTCGATCTCGACTGGGAATATCCGGCATTCAGAGATGGCGGCAAGCCACGGGACAAGGACAATTACGCCAATCTTGTGCAGGTACTCGATCATCGATCATCGATCACCAATTGATCGACGAACGCTTCTTTACGAAGCTTCGAAGTCGATCGCGAGATCGTGTCAGTCAGAAGTTTAACCCCTTAACTTGTGCACTCGAGATAATTCGAGCGGCGTTGTATTTTGTCCTACTACAACTTTTCACCCCCGAATATAATCGAGAATTGAAAATAACAATGTAAAAGCTAAGAGAAAAAAATTGTTCTATTGATATTTATAACTTTCATAGGATTCTAAGCTATAACACTTATTTATTGAAGAATAAAATATAGCCTTTTTCCATGGAACATTGCAATACTCGGCTCTTTCCTGCAATGTGGATCAAAATCCAGAGTTAAAATAAAAATTTTGATTAATTTTATATTTTTTTGCCAAGATAATGTTCTAAGTGTGCTTTTTTACATAAAAAGAGAATCGATTTTTTTTGGCCGGTTCTTTTAAAAAAATCTATGCGTTAAGGGGTTAATGAAAAGTCGAAAGCGTCGTTAACGATCTTGCTCAAGTGCGATTAGGCTTAACGAGGGATGATTAGGAGTTAGGTCGGTAAGTGGTTAAACGGACTGATTTGGGATTGAAGGAGCTTCGAGAGGAGTTCGAGCGAGAGTCGTCGAAGACCGGAAGGCCGAGATTGCTGCTGTCAATGGCAATGCCGGCTGGGGCGGAATATATTGACAAGGGTTACGATATTCCGAGGCTGAACGAGTATCTGGACTTCATCAATTTGCTGTCTTATGATTATCACTCCGCTTACGAGCCGGCCGTGAATCATCACTCGCCGCTTTATCCTTTGGAAGAGGACAATGAGTACAATTATGATACCGAACTGACTATCGTGAGTATCGTTCAAGACTCTAACTTTCGAATATTATTAACTCGCTCTTTTCCGCCTTTATCCGTACAGTTTTCTATCAATCTTCTATTCTATATCTCCAATCTAATAATTTGTTTGTCATTTTTATCTGTAAAATATACACAATTATTGAGTGTATAAATGATTGAATGTCGGTGGTAGTTTATTAGTAAAGTGTAATCCAAGTTACTGGATGCCATACTTGAAATCGATCCAAACTTTTCGCAATTAATTTAAGTCCTCAAGACCATCCTAAGTATGATAATTTTAGCACAAATCAGACTAAAGTACCTTATTGAGTTGAACAATATTCAAAGAAAACATAACGAAGACATTTAGACTTAATTCAGAACGTTCTAATTCATTCAAATCCATGCAACATTGAACAAAAACCACAAAATTCTTTTCGCAGGACTATTCCATCAACCACTTGGTGGAGAGAGGAGCGTCGCCAGAGAAGATAATTCTCGGCATTCCGACCTACGGTCGATCCTACACTCTATTCAACGAAGATTCGACTGACCTTGGCGCGCCAGCCGACGGTCCGGGCGAAGAAGGAGACGCGACTCGCGAAAAAGGATATCTCGCCTACTACGAGGTCAGTTTTCCAAACCGGAAAGAAAACCTAACTCTCCGGGTGTATCGCTTTCATTCTGTAACGTCGACAATTTTTTTATTACCGCCACACCTTGAGTTCCGCACGCCCGTTTTTGCTCGTTCACAATCCACTTACATTGTACATACTGACCAGTCACATTTTCGATAATATTACATGCATAATCCAAATTACACCGCCACTATGCTCAACTAATACTGATCGACACTTTCTGCCTAATTTTACTTGACATATTAATATATTTACTTCGTTCCAGCCTGTATATCACGTGTACATACGTAAAAAAAATAATGCTCGTTTACAATCCACTTACATTGTACATACTGATCAGTCACATTTTCGATAATATTACATGCATAATCCAAATTAAAGCACCACTATGCTCAACCAATACTCGCCGATACTTACAGCCTATTCTACTTGACTTATTAATATTACCGCCACACGCTCGTTTTTCAACCGTGAGTCTCATAATTTTCCATTTCGCGCCATTAAGCCGAAAAGAATGGAAACTTCGAAATCCTGCCTAATTTTCGGCAGGCTTCATTGCTCCCCTAAATTCGAATCCTTAATGTCCCGCCAGCGGGCCGCTTACCGGTGCCGACTGAATTACAGCAATTGCGTTCGGCTAATGTCATGGGAAGCCGGGATAAAGAGAGAAATTACGAGTGAATTACCGTAATTTCGGTCGACAATGAGACGCGGCGCGCTCAAATGTTGAGTCACAGAAGTGAATCGGCCGATTGAATGAATTAAGATCCGATGTCCCAACGTTTGCGACGATCGACCGTTTACGCACTCAATTCTGGTGGGCTGACTCTAACGAAAGTTTGAAAATTGCGGGGAATCGAGTGTCAGCTTGTCTCAAGCCAAAGAAGATTCGAATTATAAGATAGACTGCTTAATTTTACTATTAAATCTACCGCTTTTTATGTTGTAAATACTAACATGAGCCTATTCGCAGATGAATGAAGATATCACTTATTTATCTTGAAGCGTCTAAAAATTGAATCGGTTACTTTTTCAGCCGAATTTAGATACTGTAATTTTTGAAGGATTTCTTGCGTTTTGAGCGTGCTTCAGATGAGACAAGATCGTTGGCTGAACATTCGTATTAATATGAATCTATGAATCAGATGAGACAAGGGTATTGGTTGAACATTCTTATTAATATGAATCTATGAATCAGATGAGACGAGAGTATTGGTTGAACATTCTTATAACTATGAATCTATGAATCAGATGAGGCAAGAGTATTGGTTGAACATTCTTATTAATATGAATCTATGAATCAAATGAGACAAGATCATTGGTTGAACATTCTTATAACTATGAATCTATGAATTAGATGAGACAACAGTATTGGTTGAACATTCGTATTAATATAAATATATGAATCAGATGAGACAAGAGTATTGGTTGAACATTCTTATTAATATGAATCTATGAATCAGATGAGACAAGAGTATTGGTTGAACATTCTTATTAATATGAATCTATGAATCAGATGAGACAAGAGTATTGGTTGAACATTCTTATTAATATGAATCTATGAATCAAATGAGACAAGATCATTGGTTGAACATTCCCGTTACTTTGAATCGATGTCTCTGCTTAGATCTGCGAAAGTATCTCATCTTCGGACGACTGGGAAGTCGTTCAGCCAAATCCGAAAGCTATGGGACCGTATGCGTTCAAGGGAAATCAGTGGGTTGGCTACGACGATGAGGACATTGTGAAACTGAAGGCCCGATATGTAAACGAGAAGAATCTCGGCGGGATAATGTTCTGGTCGATCGACAACGACGATTTTCGCGGAAAATGTCATGGCAGGCCTTACCCGCTCATCGAAGCAGCCAAGGAAGCCATGCTCAGTGAAAGTTCGACGTAAGTACCACGCCTAAATCTTTCTCTAAATACCGGGTGGTGGCAAAAATTACCTTCGTCTTTCCCGTTTTAACGGAGTACGTGCAATGCAATCGAAAACGTGTCGTCATCACCGCAAAATCAGATTCAAAGATTTCGAGATACCTTTGCCAAATAATAATTTTTTTATTCATCAAATAAAAAATACAATAGTATTGAAAACTTCTATTTGAAAAGTGTAAACTGCTATTCTTTATTTTTTTCCTGCTTAGTACACCTGAAGAATTAATTTTCACTGGCCTAACATATATTTATTTTTCATCAGGAGATCAACCTCTCAGAAATCGAAGTCGGGTGACTCCAGGAAGAAAATCCGGAACCAAGGAATTCAGAGCAATGCTATTGGCCGGAAGCTGGGCACCAATCGAAGAACAACAACTACAACAGCTGCGCCGACAACCAGAAAGCGAACTACGTCCAGAACGAAATATCGCACGATTTCAAGGCCAAAGTACAGCGAGGAGGACGATGCTGACGATCGAAGCGTCGATCGTAGATCCTTCTCGGCATCGATCGAAGATGAAGAAGCCGAAGGTGGGAACGTAGTGAGGACCGTTGAAAAGCCAGAGAGATCGAGACCGAAAACTCGATCCGGAAGTAGAACCAGATCGGCGACGCGACGAAGGAAGATTCAGAGGAAGGAAAATAAGGAAACAAAGGACGAAGGCAACCTGAGCAATAAACTAACCACACCTGAACCACCGACAACTCCTGATCCTGGAACAGGTAAAAATACATATACATATATTTTTATATAATATATAAAAAATTTATATATATATATATAAAAGAATATTAATAAAGGAATTTGTATATAATGCATGAGAATTGTAAATAAATAAATTAAATAATAAAATTTAATAAAACTTTGAAGACTCAATATGACGTGAGTGGTAAAACTTTGTGCTACAGACTTCAAATGCGAGGACGAAGGATTCTTCCCTCATCCACGAGACTGCAAAAAGTACTTCTGGTGCTTGGACAGTGGTCCGGGTGGGCTAGGAGTTGTTGCACATCAGTTTACTTGTCCTTCCGGTGAATATATTAAATCCTCAGGTTAAGGGATTACGCGGTAATAGATTACAGTTTTCTAAAACAATTGTTCACCCCCGCTAGGTCTGGTCTTCAACAAAGCTGCCGATTCCTGCGACTACCCGCGCAACGTTGTCTGTCCAAAGTCGAAAACTCAGTCGACCGTTTCCACCACGAGGGCGCCAATCACGGCAGCCACCAGTCGAACGACATATTTGCACACTTCTACCCGTCGAACGACGACAGCGGAGCCGGAACCTGAAGAGGAGTACGAATACTACGACGAGGAAGAAGAGTCCGAGGAAGAGGATGCGGTTGACGAGAAAGAGGAACAGCAAGTGACTTCGACTGCCAAACCTCTTCAGTATAAGACGATCAACAGAAGTAGACCGACTACGACCACTACCACCACAACGACAACTGCGAAGCCCGAGAAGCTTGAGAGCGACCTGGAAGAAGATCCTAAAGTGATCAAAGAGCTGATCGACTTGATTAGAAAAGCAGGCAAGTAAAGGTTGAATAAAGAGAATAGGATATAAAGAACTTGACAAAAAATTTTGATAATCTCTAACTGAGGATCTTTTTGTCTCAGGTGGTATCGAACAGTTGGAGAAGCAGCTGTTGCTGCAGGATAAAAGTTCGGACACGACTTCCGGCGGTGAAAATGTTACGCCAGCGGCGATAAGTCGAAGCTTGTACGAGAGGGTATTGAATCGTCAGGGCAATCGGAAGAATGCCAGCAGACAGTCCTCCACCACTTCCGGCAAATCGAGTTACGAGAACGGTCCTGGCAGGGCACAATTCGAAGGCCTGGAGAATATTCCGGAAGTGAAGAATCTCAGACGAAATCAGAAACCGCAATATGTGACTATCGAAAGACCGAGGTGCGTATCCAACGTGTAATATTACAGTGTTAAAATATTTTATTGTATTTAATTACGATAATTTAATTATGAACAATTTTTGATTAGGCCGGCTAACAGAGAACAACCGGATGATGATGAAGAAGAGGACGATGATGAACTGGAAGATGAACCTGATACTGATACGTCCGAAGAACATTCTTTTAACAATCCTGCAGCGACCAGTTCTTCCACTCAGAGAGTTACACCTAATTACGTGAACATCAGGCGAAATCGTCTGTCATCCACAACGTCCAAGTATGAAATCTGCATATTAAAGTTAAGGTATGCTCACATCCGGATCTGCGGTATCAACGTATGTGAATATTTCAGAGGTGAAAACGACGTCGTGGAAAAGGATGAAGAAACGGAAGATGAAAGGCCAATTCGCCGACGACGACCTACTTTCCCAAAGTATATAAAATTACGCTCCTATTTAACGACATCATAGGATCTGCGATCATGAATATCTTCTTTCAGGAACAGGGACGAAGAAGGTCCGAAGCAAGTTCGAATTCGCGGTTCTACGATAAGGTACATAATAAGAAACACGGTCTCATGGCTCTGACGCTCAACTAATACTCATCGATACATTCTGCCTAATTTTAATTGACATATTAATATATTTATTTTACCTCATCATCAAGAGTCGTTCTCTCGCCCGCTACTTCATCCCAGTCTGTATATTACATGTACATACTTAATGTAAATAATGCTTACTCACAATCCACCTGCATTGTACATACTGATCAGTCACATTTTCGATAATATTACATGCATAATCCGAGCTCGATTTCGATAATATTACATGCATAAAGACCACCACCATGCTCAAGTTATACTCATCGACACTTTCTGCCTAATTTTACTTGACATATTAATATATTAACTTCATCCCAGTTTGTATATCACGTGTACATACGTAATATAAATAATGCTCGTTTACAATCCACTTACAGTGTACATACTGATCAGTCACATTTTCGATAATATTACATGCGTAATCCGAATCAGACCACCACCATGCTCAAGTAATACTCATCGATACTTTCTGCCTATTTTACTTGACATATTCATATATTTATTTTACCTCATCATCAAGAGTCGTTCTTTCGCCGGCTATTTCATCCCAATCTGTATATTACGTATACATAGCTAATGTAAATATTTCTTGTCCGCGATCCGGCTGTATTGTGCATACTGATCAGTCACATTATCGACAATATGACATGCATAATCCGAATCGTATCAGACAACCGACATGCTCAACTAATACTCATCGATACATTCTGCCTAATTTTAATTGACATGTCAATATATTTTATTTCATCATGAAGAGTTGTTCTCTCGCCCGCTATTTCATCCCAGTCCGTACATTAAATCTACACACCTAATATAAATCCTGTTTATTCCCAATCCACCTGCATTGTACATACTAACCAAGCCACCGCCACAAGCCCAAACCTTACAGAGTTCAACTGTTCTAATTATAGAAACACCGAATCGCCCGACGTGGCCAACGCCGACCCCGAAGAGAACGCCTCAAAAAAGACGCGACCCTCCAACGACGAGGACTCCCCCACCACCAAATCTAGGTTCCTACCACCTTCCGACTCCACGTAACGATCTCAACAAAAGTCCTCGGCCAATACTCTCCTTAACTGACCTACGTGTTCCAGGTACATCAACATTCAACGCTTCCGCAGCACAACGAGCAGCCCCGACCAATCCGAAGACAGCAACGCCCTCGAGCCAACCACCGAACCCAACGCAACGACCACGCCCGAGAAACCTGAAGAAACTACCCTTACCCCTTCCACAACAACCCCCAACCCTCCGTCGACCACCCAAGCGTCCAGCACCGCTCAAGAGAGCACCGAGAGTCCGACCTTGCTCGTGACCTCTACGGAGGCGGTGAAGCTCGTTGAGGATTCCGCTACGGAGATTCTTTTGACAACAGCACCTGCCAGCTCCACTCAGTTCGGCTCCACGTCATCAACGACGGCCAGGCTAACGGTGGCCACCGTCGCTCAACCGCGACCCTTCGGATTCTCGCGCCGCAATAAGCCGGAAGCGACCACCAGCTCCCCTCCGCTGTCCGCCTCGACGACCGAACAGAGGTCAAAGGTGAGTATAACGCCGCGGAACTTCGCGTTTCTGGTAGGACGCGGCCGATTGCGACAGAGGACTGACGTTGCGGAGGAGAGGAGAACGACGAGCGCGTACACGAGGAGTACGGCCGCGGTGGAAGAAGAGAAGAGAGATCAGCCGGAAGTCGGTCAGAGGTCAAGGTCGAGGTACCGAGGGACCAGCAAGTACACTCCGCCCACCGTGAGCCCCAAGGCTGATGAGGGCCTCGTCAGGGGTAGGACGAGGACCAGGCAAGCGAGTCTCACGACGACCTTGGCGCCGACCTTGACCACCACGGCCTCGCCGGCCACGTCGGTGCCGGCTAGTACGCCAAGGTCGGATAGGAGGAAGTTCAGGAGGCCGAATGGGAGGACGGTGCAGAATTTGAATGAGGAAGCTACCAAGGCCAATGAGCTGGAGGACAGTCCGATCATTAGGATTCAACAGGGGCCGAAGCGGTTCTCCGCGCAGAGGTCGAGGACGAATGCGAATGACGAGCAGAAGGAGGAGAAGGAGAAGATTACGAATATCAGAGTCTTTAAGCGGCCTGGGAGCGTGAACAGGGACCTGTACGATCGGTCCAGGTTTAATAAGAAGAAGAGCGAAGATGCTGAGGCGAATAATGTGCCGTTGAATGAGGTTCAGGAGGTTGGATTGGAGAGGAAGAGCGATGAGACGCTGATCGCGACTGCTACCAGTTCGAGTCTCTTGCAGAGGAGAGGGGAGGGTAGCTCGACTAGGCCTGCTGATGCTGATAGACTGTCTCGCCTTGCTGATCGGCTGTCCACCCTTGCTGATCGACTGTCCAGTCCTGCTGGTCAGGTGACCACTGAAGCTAATCCAGTTCCTAGTCCTGTTGATCAGGTGTCCACTGAAGCTAGTCCAGCCTTCAGTCCTGCTGACCAGGTGTCTACTGAAGGTAGTCCACTGTCCACTGACGCTGGTAACTTGAGCACCAACATTGATGAGAATGAGATAGAGGGTTCGGTACGTACGACTACCGAACTTCAGAATACTGCTTCTAATTTGGACCTGACCAGTGGTTGGACTACCGCTGGATACACCTTTGCCACTGAAACTGTAACTGACAGTGCTGCTCCTGGTACCACTTCTGATGACTATGAGAGTACTGTCTATGAGATGGGAATGACCAATGATGATACGGCTTTTAATACGGAGGTTACTTCAACATCGGCCAACACTGAGCCCGACGACTATTCCTCCACCAGGAACTTGGTTGAGAACACGGAAGCTGAGGATGCTGATCAAAAGACTGCTGAAGGTGTCACGGAGGCTGTGGCTGATCGAAGTGCTGGACCTAGAAGAAGGAAGGTTTTGGTTAGAAGAAGGCCAGTTACAGCGGGGTTAGAGGCAGTTACAGATACATTAACGACAACACCTATGGTACCTACGACCATGCTGTCCAACCCTGAAGTGTCGAGTCCTGAACCAAGCAGTACTGAGAAAGATGAAGAAGAGAAGCGACCGGTTCGACGAAGAAAAGTTATTCGTCGCTTGCGACCGGTGCAAAATGCAGAGAGCGTTCCTGAAGAGAAGAAAGAGGCAGAGTCGACTACCGAGAACCTGAAGTCAATTTCTGATAACCTTTTGGACGCGTTCACGAGCGTTACGGAAGTTCCCACCGAAGTTACAACTACTAAAGATTTCGATTTTTACAGTACATGGTCGCATACGTTGAATGACAATAAAAATACTGATGCTGTTTCAACCACGGAGTCATCATTAACAACTGATTCGTTAACGACAGAAACGAATTTTTACAGTCTGACGACCTTGCCCCGATCCACCGAACTTAATCCGACAGAGTCGACCTTGACTGAAGAAACAACGCAAACTCCCAGTACTGAAGTTCAAAATTCGACGAGTCCTGCGAGTTCTTTGAGTAGCAGAAGAGGCCTCGATTCGAGATACATTCGGAAGAAGTTCATTCGCAAACGTCCCGTTTCTTCAGCAGAGAACGTGAGCCCGCCATCCTTTAGAAATTCGCCATCGACGACGGGAAGAAATCTAGAGGCACTCTCGAAGAGAAGAAAGAGTCTGTTCATCAGACGTAGACCGGTCTCTTCAACAACGACCAGAACAACTCAGGCCTTGGACGATTTCTTGGAAGAAGATGAAGACTTCGAGGAGGGCGAAGAAGAGGATGATCCTTACGATGTCGAGAATCAGCAAATTGCGGACGACACGAAGATAAGTCCGGTCGAGAATGAATCGATTTTGAATTTTTCGGTTGTGAAGAGTGCCGATGATTTTTGGCGACATTACACGACGGCTTCGACTCCTTCCTCCATCTTGAACGCTCATGTCACAGGGGAGCCAGAGTTGAACTCACCGGATAGAGATTATCTTGAGGAACCTGAAGAGTCCGAAGTCAACCGGGATGGGGAAGAGTCCGAAGATGAAGAAAAGGCTGAAGAGCCGCAGATTTCGAAGATTACCAGAAAGCCAGAGTTAAGGCCAAGGTACAAGGTCCCAGACTCCTTGAGAAGATTAGCTACCGCAAGCACGGAAGCCACTTCGACAGTTGGCAGAAGATTCACCGCAGACTCAGCCCCTGAAGAGTCCGAAGAGTATCCGGACACAAATGATGGAAGACCGCGATATCTGACTTATCGACAGCCTCGAACAAGGTACAAGCAGAATGAAACCAAAACAGAGACAACAACGCCAAAAATTACAACGCAGTACACGGAATACTTCACCTTAACCGAGCCAACCTTGAAGGGCAGACTGAATGCGAGGAATCAAGGAGTGACAGAAGCTGGCATCACGGAAACTGATGTTCCGGTGACTACCGAATTCACGACCTTGCTGAGATCCAGATTTCTGCCAAAGAGACCCGTTGAGACAACCGAGACCACGGAAGGTACGACCTTGATGAGTACCGACCCAGTGACTTTGTTCAGAACCAGCCTAGACGCCAGGCCAACCGAAGTCACGGAACCCGGCATAACAGAGACAGAAATTCCACGAAACACGGAACCGGTCTCTTCGTTCAGAACTCGCTACCTGTCACGAAACTTGGTCGAAAGCACGGAACCCACGCTTCCGGAAACTGATGTTCCCCAGACCACGGAGTACTCGATCACTTCAGGAATAAGGAATCGTTACTTGTCCAGACGCATAACGGAACCTGAAACGACGGAAAGCACCTTTGCTCACACCGAGCCGTACTCGACAACTTCCGGGTTGAGAAGTCGCTACTTGTCGAGGAAGCCAACGGAACCGGAAACCACGAGTTCGTTGACCTCGACCACGGCGTCGGTGACGCCATCTTTGCGAGCCAGATACCTGACGAGAAGGCCAATTGCAGATCCTACGGGCACGGAAAGTCTTAGCTCGACCACGGAGCTCTTCAGGCCAACCTCCCGACTTCGATTCTACACGAAACGTCCGCCATCGTCGACAGAGGCAACCTTCACTGAAACCCTGATCCCAGCGAAAAAGTTCGACTACGTAGCCGACGCCCATCACAGAAGACAGCAGTCCCTGCGTACGACAGCTCGACCCAAGTCGAACTCGACCGAAACGACCCTGAAGAGTCCGGAAGAGAACCCTGAAGAGAACTTCGTCGACGACAAATTCTCGTCGGACTTCACGACCTCGAAGCCTACGAAGCCGCAGGTGACCAGGCTGGTGACGTCAGTGGCAGAGTCAGGAACTACGGAGAGACAGAAGATTCTCATCAAGACCAAGTATTCGTCCTTGACGGCCACCACGAGGATTCCCGCGCAGAATGGCGGAAGAGCGTACTCGCCGACGACTCCGAGCGGATTCGACACGCTGGAGAAGTCTTCGGATTCGAAGGAAGCCGATGATGAGTCCATCAATGAAATTAGACAGGGCGTGGAGAGGTCGACCTTGCCCATAGAGAGCGAATTTTCGCACAGAGGTCGTCGAAGGTTCACCACCGAGTCCTACGAGAGTTCGACCATCGAGATCGAGTCCGTCTTCAGCAACCTGATCAGAGAAGCCAGGAACTACGGGAGGAACTGATCCACGCGCATAAGACGCTATCTGGAGAATGTTAAGCTTAACCGCCGATAGATAACTACTCAAACGACGACATTATGTACATAAAACGATTTTTACCCGTAAAGCCATAAGTGTGAATCTCGCATACGATACGATACGATATGAACGAGTCTCGAAAGCATATTATTGTTAACTATTGATATAGACTGTACATACGACGATTAGGAATAAAAAGCGGACCCCGAGGAGGATCGAAGAATTTTCGTCAGGATATCCTTCGCACCGATCGACTCTAGGCAAAAGCGGCGAAAAAAAATGTTCAACATCCGATCATTGTCATTAATTCGACGAATCATCTCGCTAACATTTTCCTACGTCGAGGAAAATCTAACGGCCCTCTCAATCGCGAATCATCAAGCATGCTTCCACAGAGAAAGAGTACGTCAGAATAATTAAAGTAAACGAATAACTCAGGATCATCATCACTGACATCATAACTCACTGAAAAAAAAAAATACACATACGAGAGGATAGTCGGCATAAGTCGGAAAAGTCGATGTTCATTAAGCAAAAATTTCTCGTCCAGTCTCTCGTTCCGGAAACCTCTTTCCTCGCCGGAAGTTCGGACGTCGAAGGATGATCGAGGGAGAGAGTGGGGGAGGAAAAATGTGAAAAAAAAATAAATGGAGACACGGACGTTTTCGGAAATGTAATGGATCGCGGAAGGGAGAAGGGACGAGAATTGAAAGCTCGCGGCCGGTCGATCGCTGAGTCGTCATCGAATTCTGATTTTCAGGTTGCCGACTTCAGGGAAGCGCCGAGGCTACCGACCCTCAGGGAGCTCGTCGGTTTGAAGAACGAACGAACGGCGAGCTTCCGCTTCAATTTGGTCGACCGGGACGGCGAGAGTGGGGGGGAGTTGCCCAAGTCGGCCGAGAGCTTCGAAGAGTTGAGAGAGGAGGAGACCGGATTGAATTTCGAACTAGAAGAGTCGAGAAAGAGACAGTCCGCTAATGAACAAGACGAGACCAGAAAGAGACAGTCTGCCAATGAAGAAGAGTCGAGAAAGAGACAGTCTGCCAATGAAGAAGAGTCGAGGAACAGACAGTCTGCCAATGAAGACGAGTCGAGAAAGAGACAGTCTGCCAATGAAGAAGAGTCGAGAAAGAGACAGTCTGCCAATGAAGAAGAGTCGAGGAACAGACAGTCTGCGAACAAAGACGAGTCGAGGAACAGACAGTCTGCCAATGAAGACGAGTCGAGAAAGAGACAGTCTGCCAATGAAGAAGAGTCCAGGAACAGACAGTCTGCGAACAAAGACGAGTCGAGGAACAGACAGTCTGCCAATGAAGAAGAGTCGAGAAAGAGAGAGTCTGCCAACGAACACGAGTTGAGGAACAGACAGTCTGCCAATGAAGAAGAGTCGAGAAAGAGAGAGTCTGCCAACGAAGACGAGTTGAGTAACAGACAGTCTGCCAATGAAGAAGAGTCGAGAAAGAAACAGTCTGCCAACGAAGAGTCGAGAAACAAACACTTTCTTAACGATGGCAACCTGTTGCCAGCGAAAGATTCGAATCGGCCGAGCTTGACCTTGAACGAGTCGGAGGACTCTTCGGAGAACGATGGTTCGAAGCCGCGCAGAAGCAGGAAGCATTTCGAGCACGTGCGAATTAATGACATCGATGACAGTGCAAGAAAGAAGTCAAGAGTCAATTACGCCAAGTCTTTGGACCTTGATGTTCAGCCTACGACGATGCGAGGCCTGCCATTGGAACTTCTAAGGTCGAAGAATGTATTACGAGGATTTTACGTGACGAAGGCTGATGTTGGCAGAGTCGAAGAGACGACTGGTGTCAATCTCGAGGATTTTGCCACGACTGATGTCAATTCCGAGGATTTTGTCACGACTGACTCCGCGATTGATCCTGAGAATGTTGAGTCCACGATGGAAATGACAACTGCTGAACAATCAGACGATCTAAGAGAAGAAATCATCAACTTCAGCAATGATTTTTATACCACCGATTTTCCGTGGCCTGGAGTTAGGTATCAAAAGAAAGGTTACTTGGCAAGGTCAAGTACGGAAGTGAATACTGCACCGACTGAAATTCCATCTGATGAACATGCAAATAAATTTGGAGATATAGAGACGACGACTGTTGGTTCGTTTGAGACAGTTGAACAATCTGAACATGATTCTTATGCATTAGGCTCTTCCGTAACACCTTCAGTTGCAACGACAGTCATTCCTAGGACTACTGTATATCTTGCTGAAACTACTGACAGTGAACAGAGTGTACAGACAACAGATTCCTTGAAAGTCTCTAGTTCGCCTAGTAAAAAGCTAACAAGGTATACTGAAGGTACAACTTCCGGCACTTCAGGTCCAGTTCAGAATACGTTTACGTCGAGAGGAAGAAATCGTGGAAGAATAAGAAGTAGACTTAGGACGACGACCAGTTGGTATGATCAGAATGTTGACTACGTTTCCGCATCTACGATCAGGAGCAGAGGAAGAAATCATCGAAGAACTACTGCAAGGCCAGAAGAGGTTGCTGAAGTCTGGGATCAATCTAACAGAAAGAAGCATACTTCAGATTTGAGTACATTTAGAACAGATGTTGAACAGTCTGCTACCGAAGTCTCTCAAGGTCATTCATTGATTTCAACGTTGTCACCTTTAAGTACCTTGAAAACTACTTCAGCGATGCAGGAGACTGTAGTTGGAATGAGTGAAACGCCATCAACATCCCCTGATAGTTTTGATAAGAAATTGGTTGAGATAGAACCTTCTGACGATAAAACGTCTGTCGAATTTGACGGACAGGTTGGTGTAACTACTTTGGGAGTCGAGACTGATTCTAAGAGCACTGCTTCAGTTTCTACGGGAACGACTCCAGTTTCATCATTAAACGCTAAAAAAATTGATACTGCTGATGGAAATATAAAAAGTTCCCCGCATTCCAAAACTCTTGCAGAAATAACAGAAAAAATAATGATTTCTGACACAACAGAATCAATACTCGACAGAGAAACGAGTTACGAAACAAGACCGGAAATGGAAATTCCTCCCCAAACAACTGAGTCATCAGTTAGGGATACGGAAGCTGTCAGCGTAAAGACTTCTGTACAAATGGGAGGGGGAACAAATTTTGAAAATATACCGAATACCGAAACAACTGAATCTACAACAATTACTGATCTACCGGAGTTAAAAGCAAAGGAAATAGCAAACCAAAAGAATAACTTAACCGAGCTTCCAGAAACGAAGGATCCAATTACCGAATCACCGGAAGTGGCGAAAGTGCTAGTTACCGACCCACCGGAAGTGATGAAAGCGCTAAATACCGACCCACCGGAAGTGACGAAAGCGCTAAATACCGACCCACCGGAAGTGACGAAAGCGCTAATTATCGATCCACCGGAAGTGACGAAAGCGCTAATTACCGATCCACCGGAAGTGACGGAAGCGTTAATTACCGATCCGCCGGAAGTGACGAAAGCATTAATTACCGATCCACCGGAAGTGACGAAAGCGCTAATTACCGATCCACCGGAAGTGACGACAGTGATGATTACCGACCCACCGGAAGTGACGTCAGCCTCGCAACGGGCAAACAATCTCGATCCGTCGCATCTGAAGCACAGTCGTCGGCGTCAAAAGATTCGGCTGAACCAATCCGGCCACGACTTCGGCCGGAAGTCAGCGCGTCGTCCCGACATTCGGCGCCGACCAGTCAACCGGAACCACGGTCCCACGTCCTCGGAGCGCCGCACTCTCGATCAGTTCAACATCCGGCGACGCGGAAGTACAGTTTTTCGCGGTCGACGTCCGATAATTTCCTCGCCAGCGAATGACACAGTTTCCGGCCAGCCCGGAAACGGAACGGTAACCGGAACTGTCCCCGACGGAAGCGTAGCGACAGAGAAGACGCCGAGCTCGGACGACACTGAGTCCGCGGAAGGCAAGGATCAGGAAGAGCGGGAAACTACCGAGTTTCCGGCGGAAGTCGAGCGAGCCGACGAGGTCAGTGTCACCATTACCAAGCCCCACGTTTGAATGAAACAAAAAAAAAAAAAAAGTAAAATCAACCGATAAACCCTTAATAACGAGCCACTGCCATATTCGACGGTTCCCAGCTTTCGAAAGCCAAGCATTGAACAAAAAAACAGCCAGCCATGCCTGCCTCTCTTCGCTGAATGGAATGCCTATATTCATAACCCCCGCTAAATACAAAATTCGAAAACAAACAAATCGACCGAATGGTGCGAGTCATCCTTATCATGCTGCTGCTGCTAACCGACAGACCGCAAAAAAACGAAAAGTGAACGGAGGGCGGGACACGATTCGCTGCGAGAATGGGCTAACGCAAAAGCAAAAGTAAAAAAAAAAAAATAAAAGTAACAAAACGGATCGTAGAATACGGCTGAGGGAACGGAAACGGCAAAAAAAAAAACCCTACCTGGAAGCATAGTAAACTGGGAATTTTTCGGATGGAAATTGGAAAGCGACGCCTGCAAGCCTGAAAGCCTGTTCACCGCCATAAAAGCCAAAAAAAATAATTATAAAACAAAACAAAGCGCAATCGAATGCCAAACCGCTCGCATCTACGCATCTACTTCTGTGACTGTTCTTCCTCCTTTACATCTTATTTTATACCGCCAACCATCGTATTAACACCAAAAAATCTACTCTACGCTGGTTTCGTCTTCCTTTTTTTTTTTTTTTTACATTTACCACATCTACGCACGTCTACTTATCAGCAGAGCGCCGAATGATCTGATTTATACTGCCTGCGCTTCACATTTACAATTTGTTTACTCTGTCCGTCTTACCAAAGCCGTCTGTCTTTTTATTTATTTTTAATAACGCTTGCGCAAGAGGAGTCCTCGATAATTAATATTTGTCTTAACCTCGTATCGCCTATCTCTCTCTTTTTTTTTGTACAATAATTCACCGAATCGAGCAGAGCAACATTTGTCTCTACGGAAGCTTCGCTACCCTTTTTTTTTTTTGCATATTTCAATCAGTCTGTCTTCTGTCTCTCTCCACTGGCCATTACTCGTCGCTTGACACACGGTATTTACATCTTATTGTCATGTTAGCGTCCTTGTATATTCTGTCATCGTTCAAGGCCTTGTATATTCTATCTATAATACATTCCATCATATTCTATCATAGGTTCGTAGCTTCCGACTGACTGTGTGTGCTGTCAATGTTAAAACGTGTGCGATTAGATTGCGTGTGCGAGAGCGTTACAAATGTTTTGCAATGTGTATTTGAGCGGATTAATCGATGGTTAGGTGAATTTGAAGAATGGCGGACTGTCGACGAGAAAGCCGGGAAGTTTGATCGCTAATCGGCTGAGGAGGCCGACCGCAGGCGCGCAGACGACGAGCAAACTGCCGAGCACGGTGGCAGGGCATCGAAAGACCCGTCCGATTGAAGCTACCACCCCTACGACGATCGTGGAAGATGGTGAGTATCAACATTTTTATTGGCGGTACGTCAGAAAACAGCAGAAAGTAATTTAATAATCTCATATAAACGATAGACTGGTCCATTACATTGAGAAGTTTCGATTCAGAAAAATGATTCTTTGTATGTAAAATATAAGTGTATAGATGTATAAAATTGTGTTTTTGGCGAATTTGGCGAGTGCTATATGTGTATCAACTACAAGTCAATGATTTTAACTGTAATTTAGTAAATTAAAGTGATTGAAGCTATTAATTCATTTAATTTAACGTAATATGTATGTAAAATAATAACAATTAATTGATGATATTTATAAAAATTAATTGATTAATTTAATTTGACATAATATGTATATAAAATAATACGTATGTAAAACAATAACAATTAATTGATAGCTTCAATCACTTTAATTTATTGAATTACAGTTAAAATCATTGAATTTTAATTGATATATGTAAAACACTGATCAAATTCTCCAAAAATCCAATATTATACATCTATCACCGACGGTCAATAACCGATTGTTGCAACCTTATTCTACATAAAATATAAAATGTGGACTAAGAGTTAGAAATTTCATATTGCTCGAAACCCTAATATCGTATCATCGACTTCTAAGTCTCCTTCATTTGAACAGTAAATACTTGAAACACATTACGTGATATCATAAAGAAGTGTGCCAAGTAAGTGTTAGCAAATTCAAGAGAGCAATCGATTTTTGGCCTGTTTCAGACATCGTGAGCAATCAGACGGAGCCGCCGAAGGCAGGCAAGGAAGCCGACGACAAACCGGAAGTGGACCAGAGTAGTCGAGCTCAGGAGCTCGCCGTGACTCTGGCCGATCCGCCGCCATCTTCTTCCTCGTCTTCTTCTTCGTCTTCCGACACGGGTACACTTTACTTGCTAGACAGCTTTTCGCCCGAGTTCTTGATCTTTGTAGTCTAAGCGCCCCGCTCGGGCGACCTTCAATCGCAAAACAAAGCATCATTCTCTCCTTCTCTCGGCGCAATCCATTCTTGTGATAACACGAAAAAACGAAAGACCAAAAAATTGGGGAAAAAAATGGAAAATACCCAAAGCTCTCGAGTCCGCGGCTGACGCCGATGACTCTTGCGGCTGTCTCTTCAACTACGACTAATCACGATGTGTTAATAGCATCTTCTATTCACAGCTAATACGGTATCGATTATCCGGTCCATCCACCGAGCAGCGACTTTGACTCGTCGGCGAAAAATCCTCTAACGGCTCTTATCTTCACATGGTTCTTAATTTCTTCACCTGTCAGTTTGTCACCTCTTCGCCCTGGTTGTGCTATGTTGACGCGTTGACAGCCATGTTCAGCATATCTGGCGTCATATGCTCTCTAACTATAGTGGAATATTTTACTCTACAATTTGATTTCTTCAATGCAATCTCACTAGCTTCAGAGTGTACAAGCTCCTGTGCATGCCCTTGAAAAACATTCAGGATCATAGTTATTTTTTGATTTTATTCATTTTTCAATTTTATTTTATCTTCCTTCGTTAGTTCGAGGGTCAATATTAACCGAATGACGAGTACATTGTTCCACATGGCAGTTGACGAGTCAACGATCGATATTACGTTTACCTTAACGTTCATCGTTCTTAATGCTCCACTTTAATACATCAACCCTCATCTGTGTCTGTCCGTTCACACTCTAAACGTTAATCTCGCGGCGCACCGATGCAAGCCGTTAACCATTGCGCCCAGCCATCAGCGTGATCGTTAATCCTATCGCCAAGCTCAAAGCAAAATAATCCACAACTAACAGTGGCCCAAGGACGATCCGCAACGTTGTATCCAGGACTCGCAACCAGTGATCGTCCTCTCACAAAACTCGAGCAAGGTGGTATCTGTGCAAGCCGCTATCGATTCCGATCGTACCACCCTGTGCTTCATCGCACTAATCGACGTCTTCTATGTGTGTACCACCTCTCTGCTCTTTCTTCACTCTATACAGTCACCCTCTACCACTTCTTCTTCTTCTTCTTCTTCCACTTCTTCTTCTTCGCTGGGTGTCCGCCAATGCCAAGGTCGGCCCCGCTGGCAGATAATGACTAATCAGGTTGAACGATCAGGTCGAGGACCCTCGATAAAGGATGCGTACAGGCGCAGGATAAGTACCACCATAGCGCCACGCACGACGACCTTGAGACCGGTGCGAAATCGGCACAAGTCACGCAAGGACTCGATCGTCGAGAACTCGACCGTCAGACCGAGGCGACCGCCGGTGATCGATTACGATTACTACGAGGACGAGGTGGAGCCGATAGTCGGCAAGTCGACCTTCAACGGGAAGCTCTTCTTCACCAGCAAGGGCACCTTCAAGTGCCTCGATCAGGGCAACTTCCCGCATCCGTTCTCGTGCAAGAAGTTCATCACGTGCGCGAGAATGGTGAACGGTCAGGTGATAGGCGCCGAGTACACCTGCCCTGATAAGTTATCCTTCGATCCTGTCGGCGGCATCTGCAACTGGTCCGCAGGACTCGGCTGCAAGGAGTAGACCTTCCGAGGACGCGAGATTTGGGCATTTGAGAGAAATTTCGGATTCAGGCGATGAAATCTTCAACTTCGGTAGAGTCGAATTCGAGCGAATGATTGATTGAGGGGGGAGGGGGCAGGAGGAGGAGGGGGAGGAGGACCTCGGGAAAATTTTTATACGCCTCGATTGGGCGAAGCATGTAGCCATAATTAAGCGCGGATACGAAGAGCGGTGATATTATCGTTAACGAAGTCTCTTTGTGTAAATATATATATTGCGATTTATAGTGTAAATAGCGTTAAGGTTTATCGAACGACGACGATGATGATGATGATGTGCGCGTCGCCTGTCCGCGTTTCGCTGACGACTAGGTTTGCGGATGATGGTGCTGGCGAGAAGGTTCGAGGTGGTTTTGAATGTGGAATCGCGTGATGCGCGACGCGATCGGCAGTCAAGAAATCGCATTCAAGTAATGTACTAAAGATTTTTGTATTTGGAATAAATGTTTCATTGCAACTCTTCCCAAACTGTTTCCTTCGATGTCCGCGTTGTTTTACGTGGGCTGACCAGACCTTTTGCATACTTTGACGTTACATCGCATTATGATACACTGTTTTACGTCAGTTTACGTTATTATATCTCAGTATTATGGATTATTTACGTTATTTTAGGACTTTTGGGGGCTAAAGAAACATTTTAGTCCCCATTTAATCCATGTTTGACTGGCTTATGCTTATGATATAACATTTGACGACCAATGAGGGGTACTTTGTTAGTATTTGCACCTACTGAAACGTGATAGCATCCTCAAAGTGTTACTATAGTCGACTTTTTTGCGTTGTAAGCTGGATTAACCACTGGAAGACACTGGAAATGAATTTTAACGTTAAATCAAAGGCTCCCTGTCCGATTTATTCCTTGACTATGTTAATTATATCGCTAGTTTAGTATCGAGGAATGATTGCCATATGATTTTATGTATATTTATTGCAAGTAATGGCCTTTTTGGATGATTTAGCCTACGGAGAGCCATTTTAGCCTCAACTTAGACCCTATTTCATGACCGTATCCTTATGCTATGGCACTGAGCGACCAATGGAGGGTACTTTGGCACTATTTCGACCTATTGAAAGGTGATAGGACCTTCAGAATGTCGAAAAAACGCAAAACAAATTTTGGTCTTAAAATCAATTTAAAACCATCCTTTCCCACAGATTTTGACTCACCCTGAAAGTTGGTGGCAAGCAAAGTTCCGAATTTTCAATAGTTTCGAAGATACAGCCATTTTTCGGAGGTGAAAAAAAAATTTTTTAAAGATCGACTTTCACCGATGGTCCTGTCCGAAAGAGCGCGTCAAAAGCTTCAAGAAAATGTATGATTATCATACAATTCGATCGCTGGTTCAAAAGTTACAGGCGATTTCAAAAATCGCGAATTTTCTAAGGGGTACCCCTTCTCATTTTTGCGAAAAATCGAAAGTCGGCGGATCGGATCGCCCTTTTCCTATGTGGTAGGGGGTCGAAAATAACTCAGAGAACCGTTTGCCGTTGGTCGAAATTCGCATTAGTTTCCGAATTACAGCCAAAAAACCATCGAAAAAATGAGGGTCGAAAAATGGGTCAAAAATAAAAGTCTTCCGATCGACTCGTGGGAGTGCATGCTGAAAGAGGGTCAAAAGACGATCACAAAAATCGCAACCCGGGTGTCCTAAGTGCATTAGTTTCGGAGATACGGTCAAGAAAAGGTGAAAAAGTAGTGAAAAACTGGTTGAAAATCAAATCAGCAAGGAGAGTCACATAAAAGTGTATCGATCCATCGTACATACCGTAGTAATTTCTTCTCTACACTTTCTCCGCATATGTGTATCCTTACCGTCTGCCAAACTGGAGATAACACCAATTTTTATATGAGGAATTCATACCAAGGGCATCGGAGTTGGTTTTTTTTTTCGAAGACTTTTTTTATTTTACTTTCCCCGGTGTTCTCGTTTTACAATATTGTTATTAAACTAGTTTAAGGAAGATGAAATGGGCAAAACAAGTAGGGTAGTTTCGATAATGTAATGCCAATGCGAGACGACTGACGAGCGTTTTAAATAAAATTAATACAACAGTTACTTTAAATACAATAAAATTATAAGAATAAGAATTAATGTGTATACGCTTGTAAGTAAAATGAGAATGTATACGCGTGGCATATGACACAATGGAAAAAAGAAAAAAGACGGCATTATTCTGTCGGCAGAACGAGCCATTGAAGAACAAGAGGTGTGAATTTGTCGCAATTAAAAGGTGCACATACTCCGATGATAGATACCGATGTTATAACCATTCCGGAATCGTTTTCTTTCTTCTTTTTCTTCTTTTTTTTATTCACAAATAAGTATGCTTCCTCGACGTTGACACGTATTTTTATATTGATCGAGCGTACGGGTGTGTTTGTGTATGTGTTCGTAAAACAGTTTATCGAGTACGTGTGTGTATGTTCGTTTGTTTTACAATATGTATACTGTATTCTCAAGTAGTTAGACTCTCTTCGATTTCCAAGTTTCGGCATTCCCTCGTCTCCCCCCTTTCCCTTTCCCTCTCTTTCTCCCTCTGTAGGCCCAAATACTTTGGAAAACACAAGAGGAATGAGAAAAGTAAAAGTAGTGAAACTCTCAAGAAAAAAACCGCGGTTAAAAAGACACGTTTGTAAAGCGATTAAAGCCTCAACAGGAGAAAAAAAAGCGAAACAAAACTTACAGTATACGTTTGCTCTTTTTTTTTTATCGTTTTCACATCAATGAAAGTAGTAGTTTGCATTTCACACACGAGCATTCTTCCTCTTTCTCTCTCACTTTCGCTCTTTCTTCCTCCCTCTCCCTCTCTCTCTCTCTCTCGCTCTCTCTCTTCGTTTTTCGACCTTTTGTTTTTCGTTCTAGTCGTTGCTTTTGTCAATGAATTGGGTACAATGATCTGAACAGCGAGTATGATCTGACTACAAATGGATAAGGCTGCGAGAAGTTAAGTGGTAGAGACTTGTGTGATATAGAGAAGACGATCATGACACGAGAAATGGCAGCTGTTTCTTTTTTTTTCTTCTATTCTCCCTCTCTCTCTCTCTCTCTCGTTCGGAGGTTTCTCAAGTAATAGATCCTATATTACAAAGGTGGCCTTATCACTTGGCAAATATTTATAAAAATAAATACTTTGAAAAAGTGCTTTGCGTTACTACCGTAATTAGTATTCGGAACGATAATAAATAATCATTAAGTCAAATAAATAAATAATTTCCTCTCTTTAGCATCGTGGGTTCCTCTCTTTTTTTTCACTTGCTTCGCGTACTCTTTAACATTATGATTTACAAAGTATGCGCGACGGCGATTGGCGATCGTCGGCGGCTATTCCTCCTTCCCATTGAAAAAAGTTTCCCGTCGAGAAAAGTTCGTGATATGCCGCCTACGGTTTATAAAAAAATATGAACATTGTTCGACACGTTCCTTTTTTTTCCCCTCTCTCTCTCCTCGCTCGAGCGTTTTGGCTTCTGGCATCCGTTGGCGGAGAAAGTTCCATTAATCCGTTAACAGTTCGCGAAAATCTTTCGTCGATCGTTCAATTTATCGATCATCTATAATTTCACTCTCGATATCCGTGGGGAACGTCGACTTCGACGGCTTTCAACGTTTTCTTTTTTTACACTGAGCGCAATTCACTTCCGGCAACTCTCGGGAACACACTCCAAATTTCTGTGAAAATTCTCATTTATTACCGAGTAAAAACTGACAGCTTCGCTTTGAACGCAAATATCGAAAGAGTCTATGTTACACGTTTCGTTCGTTAGCCCGAAATAAATATAAATGCTTTTCGCATAGAAAGGGTTCAAGATCCATCGTTTATTCGAAATCCCACATATAGTCGATATATCGGAACATTGCTTAAAGCCGATCGAGATCAAGGCTCCCGCTGTAAAACACACGGTGAACCGAACGTTTCATTCCACTTCCCTTTTTTCGTCGTTTTTTTGCAAATTTTCTTTAATATAAATCGTTCATAAGCACAGCTTCGTTTACCATATTTTTTTTTTCCTTTCCTTTTCTGAAACGCTCGCGAAAAGGAATCGTTTATTCGCTAATGTTCCTGTTACTGTTAACGCTTGTTAATTTCGTTTCCTTTCCCCTTTCTCTCATTCTCAATTCGTTTTATGTACATTTCGATTAATTCGTCCCATTCATTCGTTATAGGACTTTGATTGCTGGGAGCGTAAATTGAAGCGCGTTGGGGGATACACATAGCAAACGTCCTGGAAGAGCCTGTCCGCGATTATTCATTGGCACGACAAGAAAGAAGGGTGGAGGGGGATCCTTACAAATTCTGAACGTAAAGCTACGCGCAATTATTGTCAGTTATTAGTCTCTCAATTAAGTACAGGCCGTTCTTCTTCGAATAACGTTTGATATGTGGCGGTTTGCTCGATTCGTTCACTTTAATGTTTTTTTTCCCGCGACGGAGGTAGTCAACTCGGTGCTCGGAACTTATTTAGATCTCGTTGATCTGCCCTCGTGCGACACTTCGAAAGAAAAGAAAAAACGTTCGCTACGTCGAAACGATCCATCCCTCTCACCCACCCTGTCTATCCGAAATTTGCCGTCCTCCTTTACTGATAAATCGCTGGCGCGCGCGTAAACGCGACCAGGAGCCTGCTTTTGGTTTAAAATATTTAAAATATTCGAGAAAAAACATTCGGTTAATTAGACGACACTGCCTCTCTTCGCAGATGTGCATGTGACTGAATACAGCATTTCCCATACTGGCATGGCGATCTTACTGCTGATACATATATAAATATATATATGCACATATATATATGTTTATATATTACTATACACTGTCCCGTACGCGTAAAAAGAAATTCCCCTAAAAATGCGTACGGGCCGCGCGCGCGCACGGTGAAGAGTGTACAACACGAAGTAGACGAAAATCAGATTATTACTCGACGGTTGGCCTGTCCTGATCAATATGGGAGTCAGCCAAGTTCTGATGCGAAATTTCGAAAGCTTTTAAGGTTTAGAGGTCCGACTCGCCGTACAGGGCGGTGGAGAAGGAACGGTAGTCTAGGGCACCCGGCATGCCGTTGGGTCCCTTGTAAGGTGGCATTCGCTGGATGCAGTATTCGGCCTGGTCCGGTGGCAATTCTCTCCTCAGCTCGTCGGGTAGGATGTATGGCTGCAAAATTGAGAATCAAGTGTGACCTCCCTGACTCTCTCGCGAGAAAGAACTTAGACCTTATCTTAACCCATTAACGCCTGAATTATTTTTTACTTTGAAAAATATTTACATTTGCACATCCTTATCATATCTCTCCAAAGAATTATCATAAAAGCTATTTCTTTTTACTTTGAAAAATATTTACATTGGTACTTCCTTATCATGTATCTCCAAATAATTTTCATACAAGCTATTTTTTTTATATACACGGTGGTTTCGATCCGGTGATACAGCCGAAAAGGAAGAGAATCTACATGCAAGAATAAGTCGAAAAAAACGTATAACAATTTTTTTTTAAATGCTCCGTTTTCGAGAAAATCGACTTTGAATTTTCGTCAGGTGCAATAAACCGGCGAACCCTGTATATGATTTGTGTGCCATATATGGCACAGTAGGCGTTAATGGGTTAACGAGCCGTGTTTGGGAACACGGAACGCTTACCTTGTCACCGGCAAGAATGCGGAAGCTATCGATTACTTGCTCCGCCGTGTCGGTGTCCGTGGACTCGCGCGTCATGAAGTCGAGGAACGCGTCGAAGTGCACATAACCTGAATTGTTGGGATCGACGATGGCCAGGATGCGCTGGAAGTCGATGTCTCCCTGCCTATCCTTGCCGATCGAGTATCCCAGGGACACGAGGCAGGACTTGAACTCGTCTGGGGCCAGTCTGCCTGTCCTGTTCTTGTCGAAGTGGTTGAAACTGCTGCGGAACTCGCTCAGTTGTTCTTGCGTGATACCCTGAAGTAGAGACGACGTTAGAGATTGGGCTCTTAGCAAAAGAGATTGACGACAAGTATCGTGGTTACCTTCGAGTCTCTGGTGAGAATCTGGTTTTCAACCTCGTTGATGTTGCGGTTGATGGAGGTGAGCAGTTGCTCCCAGCCAACTCTCAACGTTTCCATGGTGTACTGAGTGTAGCGATTCTCAAAGATCATGCCTTCCTGGACGGCTTGATGGATCTTCTCCAACTCCTCGAGATGGGCCTTGTACTGATAGACGGCCTGCTCGTACTCCTTGAGACGGTGCAGTTGGTCTTCCAGAGTGCCCTGAAGACCGAGGCCGATGGCGGTGACAGCGTCCAGCTGGCGTTCAATCCATGGACCGACAGCATTGGCCTTCTCAGCGAACTGTCGTCGAAGCAATTCGTTGTCTGTGTCGCGAGTCAAGGAACATCAAGATTCACCACTATCAATTATCATTCTAGCTGTTAAACAAGTTATTAACCACGGTGCTCCACATGTCCCTAGGTGTAAACTATACGTGTTGATTCCATGTAACTTGTACATTTCAATACTTATATAGATAAGGATACTCTGTTGTTTGCGAAGCTCTGCCTGCAACGTGCCATCACGCTGTGGCACCAATTGCCTGACATCGCTCCACTTCTTGGTAAGATCCAATGCAGTGAGAGTGGTGTACGGATTCTCGAGACCTCCGGGGATCTGGAACTGCTTGACGATCGACTCGACTTCGCGAACCAGCCCGACGATGGAGTTGTACTCCTTGTCGGCTTCGCCAAGCGTAGCCTTGAACGCGGCATGAGCATCCATCAGGCCTTGGATCTCTTCCATTGTATGCACAATGAACATATCCACGAGATCCTCCCTGGTGCCGTCCAACCAGTTGTTGAATGGCTGTAAATTTCATTGGATGAGTCTCTTGCCGGTGTCCCATTTCTCTTGACATGCTGACACTATTACGAACTGTTTCAGTGTTATACGCATTCGTTGAATACATACCGCTGCTCGCTTGGCAAACTCCAAGTGCAGAACGTCGATCTTCTCCAATATACGTTCGGCCTCGTCAAGTGCTTGACGTCTACGTTGAGTCAAAGTACCCAAACGATCCCATTGGTCGCAAATACGCTGGCATCTCGCGTTGACGGATGCGCTGTCATGATACTCAAGCGTGCTGCAAGAGAAAAGTTACATTAGCACATTACATGGTGGGCGTCGCGTACCCATAAAATAATATCAGGATATTATTACAGAAAGACAATGCGAATGTAATCATTATCAGTTGTAGGTTTCCCCGTACCAAAACGGCCTCGAGCGCGAAGGGTTAATACTTTACCAGACGATAACCATCATACTATGTAAACGATAAAAATACCTCTCCCGCAGATAACGATCAGTCGCCGTAAAAGGTATTAATACCCTTCCCGCATGTAATGTGTTAACCGACTGCGAATGATATTTGACGAATGTTCAGGACCCGCTTATACGATGTAAAGGGACGAAGATTGTTTTGAATAACAGGAAATTACTTCAGCTCTTGGGCAATGGCAGCGATCTGCTCGACGCGGTCCTGATGAGCAGCGAGATCCGACTCGAAGGCCTCGTGCTTCTTCTTCAAGGCCTTCAGTTCGTTGAGCTTGCATTGACGGAAATGTTGCGAAGTGAGCATCTCCTCTTTGCCGGTGGTCCATTCCTCGTGAGCATCTGCCTTATGCTTGAACTTCTGCGCCAAGTGCTCCAGTCTCTCCAAGCGCATCATTTCGGAAAGGAGCCATTCCTCGAAGGACTTTTCCGCAAGTTCCAATCCTGATGCAATCATTAAGGTAAGTATATACACCTATACTGAATAGTATTATATCGCTGACATCAGAATATTACGTTATTTATCAGTACCACTTACAGTGGCACATATTACACATATGTTAAAAAATACTGACCTAACTACTTAAATAAATGTATTTAACCCATTATCCACCAATGTCCCATTTTTGGGACACAGTTTCAAATTGTTTTCTTTTAATGACCGCAACTTCTAAATGTACAGTTAATATCATTTTTTATTTCATATTTTTGTATTACGGCTGGCAATGGTTTAAATTCCTGCACATACATTTTCCAATATTCTGACGTTAAATCGATCCAGCCAATTACATTCGGTGTGACAATAGACAGGTCAATATTGTGAAGTCGTTGTCAAACTCATCGTCCTACCTTTCCAGGCCTTGTTGATGTCAGACACCATCTTCCCTTCAGTGGGCATGTACGCCGGACGATTGCTCAGCCTCAGTTTCGTTTGCAAGGTATTGAAATTCGTTTCGAGTTTCGCTTTCTGTTCGACGCGGGGCGGCTTGTGCTTGCGACGGTACGTCCTGTACTCCTCCAGCTTCTTCTGACAGCCGGCAAGGGAGTTGTCGGTCTGACGACTGGCCAGCCACGGCATTGTTCGTCGGATCCATTCGAGCAAGTCGGACGCCAGGCGTTCATATTCCTCCATGAGCCTTTCATTCTCCTGATTGACTTTCAGTACCTTGCAGATTCTGTTCGCTGCCGTTTCAGCCTGTATCGGAATGAATTTCATACCGTTTAGTCGTTGGACGATCACTTAACAGGTAATAATTATTGAACGTTCAAACAAAGTGCAATTCAAATCATCGTTCGATTACATGCGACGTTAAGTACATTCCATCACGAGAAAGAATTTCAGTCGTTCTTTGTCTTTGATTGTTATAGATTATTTGATTTTACATGGAAAACACACCTTTTGCGCACCACTAAAGCAGTGGTAGTACGAGGAAACATAGGTCATCACAGCCCTGTCATCAGGCTTTGCCGTGTTTCGCATATCTAGAAAAACACAGTTAGCGGAAAAACTCAAACCATGCGTTTGTTAGCACAAGTCTCCGTTCAGAAAATTTAATTAACTGTATTCCGAAACATCGTGGTACATTCTCGATTTTTATGTTTGCTAATGGAAATCTTGTAACGATTATCAAACCGAAAAAATTTACATAAAATGGAACATTGAAACATATTGATATTTAAGGAAATATCTTTTTTCGTTAGAAGGAAAGAAGACAGAAAGATCATACGTTATAACGTATTTAATTTTATATTAAATTTTGGAGTACCCGGATTATTGATTAACCGATCACATTAGCGTTACAGAACACTGTTAACTATAAGCACATGATCCAATTCGTATTAGTACAGAATAGCACAGGTCATTTCTATGATCTGGGGGGGGAAGTAAAGAGCAACACGCATTTCTTTACGCTGACCTGCTGGGCACCTTGGAAGGCATGGTAGTAGCAGGACACATACGTCATGATTGCTCGTTCGTCCGGTTTGGGCGTGTTGATCAAATCTATATGATATTAAGGGAACATGACATTAAGAATACTGCACAATCGTAAAACTCGGTTTGTTCGACGGAAAAAGCAAAGTCTCTCTCTAATTTTCTCTTATCCGAATGCAGAGCCGGCCTGTACCTAAGCTGCTAAAACATGTGCTAAAATGCTCATATTCGTATTCGTCATGGAGTTGGTAACATGGTAAGTGCCGTTCATGTCAGCCCATACTTACCGTCGGGATCTAACATGCGAGGAATGTCAAGATACTTTTCAGCGACGTCGAACGCCGTGTTCAAGTTCTCCAACGGATTGTCCTTGCTCAGTTTGTTGTAGTCGATCAGATCCGGACGATGACGATGGATCAGGGCGCAGAACGCCAGGCCGTCCTTGAAGGACAGATGGAAGTTCTGAACGTTCACGTTCTTGTAAGGCGCCGTCTTACGCTGGCACCAAAGAAGAAGACCCTCCTTGGCGGTCATCTCCTCCACGGAGATGTCCTGGATGGCGAATCTCAGGATGATGGTCCAGATCATGCCCAAGGTCATTTTCAGGTTGCCATCCACGATCTCTGCAAGAGGACGTGCGGGTATGTACGGATATCGAAGGGTGGAATTGCTTTGACGAATTAACGGTTCATAAAATTGAATCTAACCCTCTGCTCCAATAGAAACTAACTTAACGCCCTTGCTGGCAATGTAATCCAGAGCTTTGTTCACATTGGCGATCTTGTGGAAACGCATCTTGCCTCTGTCAGGTCTCGGTAGGGTCTCGCCAGAGATCACCTCGAGCAGAAGCATCAGCTTCAACCCATTCCTGAAGTCGTCTTCGATCGATTCGATCGCGGTGCCCGCCTTGCGGAGGTGAGAGTTACACCACGCTGTGAATGTCTGCAAAAGACAAACGTTCGTATCACATACGAGAACATATTCCGGAAAATCATTTTCAACCGAGACCGTACCGATCGAGATGCGCCATTTATCCCCGACGAATCATATTTAAAAGCATCGGCACGGCCGATAAGAATTTCAAATGAGGAATTGAGTTTGACCGCTATGCTTGCTTGGTGTATATTTTAGTAACGACCCCGATCCTTCCCGACTATATATATCTGCTGTCCTGGTTCTTAAACCGTGCTTCCTATCGCTTCTAAGCGATGGTTTTCAAATCTACCGATCGATCCCCGATTCCTCCCCTCTGCCACTCTACCACAACGCTCCGCAAATCATAAAAAGTTAAATTGCTCCTGAACGGACGCCATTATGCAACTCTAGTGAATGACCGTAGTGGAAGCTAGCCGGGCTCGTAAACTCGAGCAGCAAATTGGCAGGAGCCTAACGACTGTTTATAAATCATAGATCCCGAGTCGGCGCCGTCACGGAGCTTCGCGACAGCTATAAAAATATTGCAGGCCGAAACGGCCGTCTAAGCAATTCTCGCGAGAGCTCCGAAAATATGCCCGAAGGCTAACGAGGTAAACAATACAATCCGGGCCCGACCTGCAGCAAAAAGGAACATATACGCGGCTTGCATTGAAACGTTACGCTACCCCTCGGACGTAACGAGGATGCTAAAAAAAAAAGGGGGGCAGAAGGTAGAAGGAAGAAGGAAGGTGGGAGCCGAGCGTCGCCCCGAAAGCGGATTTTTTGGGCGGGAAAAATATTGCGTGAAACTTAATACGGGTAGCGTCAAGCCACGACGAGCCAAAATTGGACATGAGCCACCCTAACCTCACTCTCACACGGACGGTGGCCGAGCGTAGGCACACGGACGCATACATCAAGCTCTCTAAGATCTATTTGTAAAACATTGACTCCTCCCGCGCCGGCTTGCCTGCGGGCAAAGCACATTTCAAAAACATCGGAAAGCCCGCGCATAATAGAACATGGGATGTATGGGTTCGTATAGGTTCGTATGGGCTCGTATGGGTGCTCGTACGTGAGTCCGCTCGCCTTTGGCGGGATGACGAATTTTTATTAGCATCGGAGGCATTAAATCGGTGTTCACTGATATCGTACTCCACCCGGTATGTTTGCCTTATGATTTCGTCGGTAGTTCCAACGATTGTGCGTCAGGTATGCTCGATGTTATTGATAGCGACGATATTCTGAGCCGCGAAAATAGTTGATAAGCGGAACGATAAGTGGTACGAGGGCTCTATGATAATGCAAGGAAAAATGGCGGACGATAAGGGGGCCGGTACGGTCGAAAGTTTAACGACGTCGTCGGTCATTACACAACGATGGAGGTTCGCTCGAAAGCTTCCCACGTTGCAAAATGTTACTGCCTCGCTTCGCAAACAATCGTCACACGTGACCCTCTCTATTCGCTGGAAGCGACGTTAAAATTATCGCGGCTCGCGAAGGTGCGCTTCCTAATTTTCGTCGGCCGATAAGAGGCCTTTATCTACATACTCGCGTAGTAGGTGTGTATTTTTAAAAGCGGGCGCGCGACGCTCGCGGCAATTCCTTTGCGCACGAGTCTGCGCGCGCGCCTCGATTGAGGGAGAAAAATTGAGCGTAATCGAAAGAGGATTTCATAACTTTTACACGGCCGAAAGCACATTCCGCGGAATTGGAACGCGGACAAAAACACACGCCGACGCCCCAGACAAATTTGACCGACGTAATCAGCTATGCGCGGGAAGATCGAATGGACAATGATATAACGTCTCTTTACTTAGTTTCCGTGAGTCATTTCGTAAACGGAACCGAAATGGCACGCGAGATCTCTCTCGAATCTTCGACGCTCCGTTCCCTTCAATTAACACGCTCGCGGACGCGAATGCTATAGCATTAATTTTCCTGATGATGCAGAATGACATGAATGCTACAGCATTCAAATCATAAAGTCAATTATTTTCAATTTAATTTTATATATCCTTAAGTTTTTGTAATTATTATACCTGTCACGGTAATGACTAACTGATTCTTTAGGTATTTTCGTATTATCTTCTCTATACATATTTCTCTGCATATTTACAAATTTTTTGCTTTATATTGTGTCCGATTCGGCATGTGCAATCCCAGTTGAAAAATTTGATCTGTATTGTCGTGGATGCTATAGCATTCATTGTATATAACGATTAAAATGCGATAATCTGACTACCCTTATATACTGTATTTAATCAAATTTCGGATATCTTAACCAATTTAAAAATGAAACGACTGTCAATTTTTTGCAACTCGCTGAAACATTTACTGTCCGCGAACGTGTTAACTCATTACGGTAAATTAACGTTTAGCATAGCGAAGCGGTGAGAAATGGCGGCGGGTTTGAGACTCGTTAAGGGTGGGGGATGAAATTGATGTAAATCGTCTTTGCCAAGGTCCGTGACTTATGTCAGGCGACGGAGTTCGAAATCGACGATAATCCGAAGACTCGGATCAGGATGGAAAGATTTAAACGGGATGTCTCGACGAATCGTCTCGATAAATTCCTCGATTTTTTTTTCCCCTCGGCCAAACTAAAAATAAGCGCAGTTAAGCGCAAAACCGTCACCCCTCTCGAGAACTGCCCGTGGCACATAATTCAGCTAACCCAATTTCTAAATCTCATACGTATTCGCGCAAGCGAGCGGGCCGGCAAGTCGCTCGCAAAATTCTATTTCTACGCGAACAGTTTGGCAATATGATCTCTTTGTTTAACGAACGGAATTCTTCCGTGTCCGCTCTGGGGGACAGATGAGGTATCGGCCCGTCGCAATCTTGTTTTCTTAAACCGACGAGCATTGCCAAACGAGAAGAATTATTGGGACGCGTCGCTACAAAGATTTTAATCAGCTTTAATACGCGTGTCGGCATCAATTTGTCGCCTCTTTTGCAACCGAGACTGGCGTTGTCTAATTACGGCCATCCTTCCGTTACAAAAGTCCCATTGCCCAATCGGACTCCGCCGTTTCGAGACTACGAAGAAACTGAATTTTCCCAACTTTTGCATTGGCAATTAATTTCGGATTCGTCAGTTTCATCTGTAACCGTCTACTATCCATTATATCCAAGTTTCGAAGAAGACGATATATGGACCGTTCATTTTGAATGTAGTGTAAGTCCATTTAGAGAAAAAAAAATTAAATATCATGTAAATAAACCGATTACACTAAGTTAATCATAAATTATATATCTCACTTTTTTTAAATATGGACTTACACCACTTTCAAAATAAATGCTCCATATTTAGCGGCGAATTTGAATTTCTCGGCAATTTCGCTGCAGTGTCACAGCATCGCGGCGTGGAATTTTTCCGTTCGCATTACCGTTCGCGAAACTTCGCAATTTCCCATTTCGCGCTCGCCACCGAAGCGGGCAGAAGTTCGCGCGAGCTGAATAATTCGAAACTTCGCTCTCCCCCTAAGAAGACGAACAGGTGCATGTTGCAGGTGGCCTGGAGTGGACCGTTGCAACGTATAGTACCGGTTCTATCTAGCGAATATATTTGCACCTTTCACGGAAGTGATCCCGCCTTTTGCCGAGGATCATTGCCGATAGCCGACCGTCTCGATCGAAACGGTACGATCGAGCGTTGCGTAGATCAGAAAAGGTCCGTCTGTTGCAGGAAGACCGTAAAAACGGAGTTTTTATGAGATCCCTAAGGCCTTCCGTGAATTCATCATCTCAGACGGTACAGATTTTGAATGCGACGAATCTAGAATTAATTGCCGATGTAAGTTAGGAAAATTCAGCTTCTTAACACTTTAATGACCGATCACACAACACGTGTGTGACTTGCCGAAGGTTATTGGCAGTAACACACTCTCTATGCGATGATCGATGAACGTAGACAAGTGTGGATATTGCTATTGGCTTTGTATTTCATCGCTACGTCTTATTCTATTATTGCCTGTTTTTAACTTAAGATATTTTTAATTCATTCTTCAATAATAATTGCCCCAGGTGACATTTGACTGCGTAGACGTTCAGCCACTAAAGTGTCAATGCGAGTTTCGACACGGTGGAGCAAATTTTGTCTATTTTAGGGATTCGATCACATCTCCGATTTCCTTCATTTTCCAGCGACACGTCCTTCGCCATTCGGATATCGGTATTGGCTTTGTATTTCATCGCTACGATTTTACGTAGTTATCGTATTATCGTCGGTTTTTAATTTTACATATTTTTAATTCATTCTTCAAAAATAATTTCCCCTGGCGACGTTTGTATCCGTAGACGTTCGATCATGTTAATGTGAATTTCGATATGGTGAAGCGCGATTGGGCGAATTTTATCTATCCCGGGGGAGTTGATCAAATGGGCCGTTTATTTTGAACGTGGTGTAAGTCCATATTTAAAAAGAAAATCAGATATCATATAATTTATAATTAACGTGGTGTAAACGGTTCATTTACGTGATATTTAATTTGTTTTAAATGGACTTACACCAATTTCAAAATGATCGGCCGAAATCTCCGATTTCCATCGTTCTCCAGCGACACGTCGTTCGCAATTGCCTTTGTATCTCATTGCAACGTCTTCAATTTTATATAATTATTGTGTTATCGCCTATTTTTAATTGAAAACATGTTTTAATTCGTTCTTCAAAAATAATTGCCGCAGGCGACATTTGACAGTGCAGACGTTCGGCCATTAAACTGTTAATGCGTGTTTCTTGACAAATTTTGTCTATCCTAGGTTTTTGATCAAATCTCCGATTTCCATCGTTCTCCAGCGACAAGTCGTTCGCCATTCGCCGACCAGCGAACAAAAAGGCTCGCCGAGGCGAAGGAGGCTGCCGGCAGCCGACTTACGCGCGAGAGCGTAAGCAAACATATTCCGGAATCGAGAATCGAACGTCAAGCGGTCCGCGGACCTAAAAATAGTGAGCCGGACGACGATCGCAACTAGTCTTTCCCGATAAATAAGCGGTCGCACCGCCGAGACTCTTTTTCCGACAGCCTACATCCTCGGCACGTGGCCACCGGGATCCTTCACTAAAATTAATTCCCCCAACGCAAGAATAGCAGCGGCGAGCAGCCCTCGCGACTGTCGAAAGACGAGATCCGAAAATGTCGCTTACCAACACATAGATGCACGCGGGCGCGTGCGCGCGCGCGCGAAATTTCATTCATAAAAGCCGCGAAGCGGAAGTGGCGCATGCGTAATTATCGCGACCTTTCGGGGTTCAGGGGTGGGGGTAGATCGCAGAAAATAGAGTCTTGCCGGTGGGTGGAAGAATTTTCCGGCCAGACGAATGATCGGCGTCGCACCGCTCTCGGTCGATTACGTGGCCGATCGCGGATGGACATTATTCGCTCGCATAACAATCGGCTTAGTCGATGTATGGCATGTGTGGGTCACCCGATTCCAATCTGAGAATTGGCAGACGGCCGAAACCTACCAAAGGTTAACGATCTTCTCGCGGGAGAGAAAGTCGATCGGGCCGGTGTAATAAACGTGTTAGCGGGACACCGACGCTCGGCGTCTATCGGAACGCGCAAAATTCTTGCTAGGGCACGCTGGATGAGAACCGCTGCGTCCGCGACCGATCGCGCGCGGCTCTCGGGCGTCGTTAATTTATTAATCTCACCGGCGTCGGGCTTGGGACTCGCCGCGGCCACGGAGTTCGAATATTTCGCTGGTCTAAAAATTGAACGTGAATTTCGTGACGTGGAATTCTAGCGACGAATCGCTACGTATCTCTCTCATAATTATATAATTCTTGTACTATATACATGTATTCGTTGATTGTATATATCTTTGGTATGCTTCGATACAGAAATAATTGATTTATTCTGAAATTACTGCATTTTTTGTTTTATTATATTTTATTCTATTTTATTTTATTTATTTATTATATCTTATTCTATTTTATTTTATTTACAATAAAAAAATTGACACCGAATGAATCACAAATTATGTGATACTTTACAAAACAATGTTATTTGTCATTAAAATCCAAATACTAGAAATTGTTGAATGTTCGTGACGGTTCAATACTCATTCATTACAATCCGCAAGTTACTATGTCACATAATATAACTAAACATCTACCAGATTTATGTGACACGCACTTCTGTACCAACAACATCTATCTCCCAGCAAAAATGAGTTGGAACAAGTGCAAACGACGAAGAAAATTGAAGCGCTCGTCTAACGTGACACTCGATTCGCCTCTCGCTACAAACAAACTCTCACATCGTTGTTTATGATATTGGGTTGGCAACTAAGTGATTGCGGTTTCTAAATAAGAAGGAAGACCCAACATTTTTATATTTTATTTTCAATGCATGTATGCGATACATTCAGCTTCTCTGCAATGTCACATGTTGTGCTATGACGATCTAAATCGATAATGGCCTTGATATGGGTCTCATCGAGTTCAACTGGACGGCCAGATCGTTGAGCATTTTTAGTGAAAAATCACCAGAACGAAAACAGCAAACCAATTTTGATACTGCCTTTCTTTCAAGGCTTCATTCCCACATACGGCACATAACTTCTTTTGCGCATGCGATGCGTTCTTGCCTTTTCGGAAATAATACCAATAATATGTCTGAAATGCACGTGCTGTCTACCATTTTTAAATTGCGATAAAAACAAAACTAAAGAACTAATCGATAAGTATAATTTTTCTACTAAATTAAAGGTAGAAGTCCAAACGACAAGAAAAAAATATAGTTCAGGTGCTTTGAACTCGTTAACCAACCCAAAGAATTGTAAAGACCATCTGTCGACAAAATCCGCAATCCCTTAGTCGCCAACCCAATAGTTCTGGGCAGAGAGTGACGTCGAATATATCACGACAATTTGCACGACCGACATTGGTCCCGCGACACGGCCGCTTAGCGAGGAACTCGTTTTTCGGCCCGACGCGCCTGCCAAGATGGCGGATTGGGCATCCCCCTTGTAAATTTAACTTTCGTGTTATTTATCGTTCGTCGCCGGGACGACACCTCGCCCGCCAATTGGTACATTAACCGGAGGGCGAAAATAAGCAATCGCGATTAATTGAAAAAGTGGTCCAGCAAACGATCGCCGTGGGTGGCGTTTAATAAATTCGACGGGCCACACTCTATCATTCTGCCGCTCGTCAAACTGCAACGTCCGCAAACTGACCCCTGTGTACAACCCCCCCTCCTCATCCATCGAATTCACTCTCGTTCAAACGTCCCGAAACTGAAATCGGTACAGTCCGGGCAAAAAAGGTTAATCGTCAACCGCGGAAGGGAATTCAACAGGTGAACGGACAAAGGGACAAAGTTCGGAGGGGTTGGATAAAGAGACCCACCCTTCGACTTTATCGGCCATTCAAAGGACGTGAACCCAAGGGAGGGATGAACGATTTGCGGAAACAGACGTAAAATCGCAGCGATATGTGTCAAGCGCCGGCGTCCATCGGATGTGGACCCCGATGATCAACTTACGGCCGCGTGCGTTATCTATTTATACGATCTATTTATATGGAGCGTCGGGACGTCAGACGAGCGGATAGAACGACGGCTCCCGTGTTGATGATCGTAGATGATCGCCGATGACGACAGGCTTTGAGTTACGCGTCGATCGAACGATGAAATCACAGTACGTTCGGCCCGAAACGAGGATGAGAGTATTTATTTTATTTTATTTATTTATTTGTTTAACGGCAAAACGCCTTTGATAGATAGACATACATAATATATCATATGTATATGTTTGATACATTTACATACAATATATTGGGTTGTCCGGGAAGTTCGCGCCGATTTTTGGTAGGTGACGTAAGAACGGGTCTAAATATATTGGAACGATTGAACACCAAACGACATGCATACGTATTGTAAAGAGCGGTACTTCAGGCATATTTGAAAAAAATCTGGTTACGATACGTTCATTTTTGTCAGTTTTATACGTCTTTTAATATGGAAGAAGACAATGTGCGTTTTAGGGATTAAATGCTTTTCCTTTATCGGAAAGGCAAAAATGCCATACGAGGTTTATGGCAAAGGTGCTATTGCTGAAAAAACTGTGCGGAAGTGATTTGTTAAAATCGAAACCGGTGATTTTAATCTTAATCAAATTATTTAACAATAATAATGACTTTAATCGAGAATAACCCACGCTATACGACACGTAAATTACCGGAAATGGTAAATATGTGAGAATCCACCAATCGCGTGTTGTCGAAAACGGCCAAAAATGGCGGATCAAAACGGCGTAGTGTTTCATCAGGATAATGCGCGGCCTCGTGTGTCTTTGATGACTCGACAAAAGTTGTTGGATCTCGATTCGGATGTTCTATCCCATCGACAATATTCGCCAGATCTCGCGCCCTCTCATTTCCACATATTTGCATCAATTACAAAATTCTGTTAATGGAAAAAAACTTCAGGTTTTCGGTCGGCATCAAAAATCAGGTGGGAAAGTTTTTCACGGAAAAACATACGATATTCCCGAAGGGCGGAATTTTCAAATTGCCTGAAAGATGAAAAAAGGTTGTAGAACAGAATGGCAATTTATTAAATGTATAGGTGCCATTCTGTTCTATAATATATAATTTATACATAATATAAATGTACAATTTTATTATTATATTAAATGTATACGAAAATTAAAGTCTCCTGCGTTGAAGTGTTCCTTCAAAATCGACACGAACTTTCCGGACAAGCCAATAGTTTCGACGCTCGACAGGTGAAAGAAAATTGATCGACAGAATGATTTCGTTATGCGCAGCTGATCGCGGTTGACTCTTAATTTTCATAAATCTTGGCGTGAGTCAGTATAACCCGACGCTCGCCGCCTTGAAGTTCACTGAATGAGCTCAAGGCGCACGTTCCATTTTCATTCGCGGTGCTCCGCCGTCGACGTCGACGCCGACGCCGACGCCGGCGTCGCTCGTCGCGTCGCGGTAAATTATACGGGACGAAAGCTCGTTCTCCGCCCTCGGCCCGGGGAAACGAAAAACTCCGAATGACGAAGATAAACCACACACGCCCGTTGAACGTGCCGATTGTCGTCTGAAGGCTGTCCGCTTCCCATCAGCTGTCTACACAACGCACGTTAGGTCACACTACCTCGAATTCCAACGAATTGTTAAGAATTTTGCAAATCCCCGGTCTTAAATGTTTGCGCTGACTCTCGAAAGTGAGCCGGAACAAAGTAGTTACTGATTCGGCAGTTACTCTGTCAATAAAGGAACGATGTCACGATGTTGAACAATTTTTCCGGAATGCTCAACGTTTGTATTTAGTCATAAGAGTAGTCTGAGGAAGAAATTAAGAAGCCATCGTACCACTTAACACAAATTTTAAAAAAGTCATAAGTGTAAGTAGAGATCAGAAAAATTCAAATTCTGACTGCCGAGACTTTCCACTTACTCCATAATGGGGTAAAAACAATAAATTATCAATTTCGTTGATAGCAAAAATAAAAAATTGGACTGTTCATGCCATTTGGACGTTCATAGCTCTCGGTAGTTCATAAACTGGACTATTCGTAACATTAAGACGTTCATAGCTCTCGGTAGTTAAAAAATTGAACTGTTCATGCCATTAAGACATTCATATTTCTCCATAGTTCAAAAATCAATTCAGCAGACTGATTTCATCCCGCCCACCTCAAAAGCTCTCCTCAAAAGGAAACCTCGAAAGCTCTCCGAGCAGTTTCCGCAGAAAGGAGCGAGGCAAGAGAAGAGAAGCGAAGAGAAGGCAAGAGAGAACGAGAGAAGGCAAGAGAGACATGACCCATTTACTCGACTCGGAAAAAATGCCTATCGCCGTTCCACGGAATGTACAGCCGCGGCCGCGGCCCGCAACGGCCAGGAGGTTTTACAAGAAATTCTTCTGTACAGTTACCCGACTCCGTCTGTGTCTACTCTCGAGACGAACTCTCTCATCTCCGCTATCATCCTCCGCTCCCAACATTAATAGCCCGATGTAATTTCAGTCCGTACTAATAATTTAATCGCCGTCGAACTTTGAGATTCGATTCGCCGCCGATAATGATTATCGGGACACCCGGATAAGCGTAGCTCCCGGCAATGGGCGAACAGGCGTGTAACGCGAGAAGTTAACGGATATGGACTCATCGGGGATTTGAATTTGTATCGTTCGCGTGTGCGAGGCCTCGCGTCAAAGCAGTAAATTCGAGATTTTGTAATTGAACGCCCGGAGACCCGTTAGCGGACTCCGGACTTCTAACGGCTGATCGTCGAACTCTGTCACCTGCGGACCTTCCCCGTCGAGGTACGGAGGTGGAGAGAGAGAGAGAGAGAGAGAGGAACCTGAGAGGCCGACAAACGCGAAGCGGACCGAAGGAAACCGCGCCGACGCGCGCCGACAACGGCGGAAAGCCGTAAACAAACGGGCGAGTTATTTATGGCCGGCCAGAGGCTCGTAAATATTCGTAATCATAAATAGAACGGGCTGACGATGACGGAGGGTGCCCGCAGTCAGTCATATTCGAGTCATCCCCTTGTGATCCGCGACGAAAGAGGCTGCGACACCTTGCCTGTTACGCGGACGTGTATATGTAAAGTTACGTGGGAGTGTAGGCAGTATACTTTCAAAAGCTTGTCGGAAGTGAGAAATAAAGAATATGAGGATTGTCATAATAAATAAATAGTCAATGTTACGATAAATAAATAAATGGTCAATAACAAATAAACGTGACAGAAATAGATTTAAATTGTACTTGTACTCTATGTTTATGTATAATACTCAGATTTCTGTTGTAGTCATAATCTAGCGTTGTAGTATTCTTTCTTGTTTCCGTTACAGAATTTTCCAGAGGTTCAGATTTAAAAATGTCACATTTCGATGTATCATAATTCTTGTAAAATGATCATCTTTCCCAGAAGCATTTTTCAAATGTAATTAAAGAAGCTCTACACTTTTCAATTTTGCTATTATATTTCTCAGTATTAATTCCTGGAAATTTCTTTAAAACACTGATATTTTCATTCTCAATAAAAAAAATACCATAAACTAATCAAATAGCTTCTATAATGAAAATCTATAAAGTCTCGCTATAAAAATGTTTCGTTCCTGCACCTGCATATTTAACAGAAGCATTTTTCAAATGTAATTAGAGAAACTTTACGCTTTTCAACTTTGCTAATATATTTCTCAATATTAATTCTTGAAAATTTCTTAAAAAAAATTCATATTTTCATTCACAATAAAAAATACCATAAACTAACCAAATAGCTTCTATAATGAAAATCTATAAAGCCCTGCTACAAAAATGTTTCGTTCCTGCACCTGCACCGAACCAAGTCCGTACCGATGTTACGTACATAGCGTACGCTTAATTTGACGTAATCCAACCCACCCACGCATAACTACAGGTACACTCATGTACGTCTGCGATCGTCACGCGACACGTGATGGCATTCGCTTCATTCTTATCGTACCTTATCAGTCGACTCGAAGGATGAAAATTTATAAAGCGCAACGATCGGCCACCTTCTCCCATTGATTTAACGCAAATAAAGGCGCAGACTGTCGCGGTCGGCCAATTTTTCACTATCGACGAATTTACGCTCTTTTATGGCAGTCAGGCGCGTCTTCCTCGACGATCGTTTCGCAAACGAAGCCTCCGGCAAACGCTATATGACGCGAATTCGAGAAACTGGTGTACGATTACCGAACTCGACATTCCTTCTTTTTCGCCTAAAATTTTGTCAAACGCCACGATCATCAATTTTCCATACATTCCGTTCGCAGTACAGAACGAAAGTGATCTAAGCTATAAGTCTGACGAACTTTAGTTCATACTCAAATTATTAATTTTGACCTAAGTTTGGCAGACCTTCGTTTACTCTCCATCGCAAATTGGAAGATTACAATTTATCTTGACTTAAATCACTTTCACGATAACGTAAACCACAATTTTTTCCTAATGTCCCAGTGTATCAAGGTGCCTAATCCGATTATTAAATTCTTGAAACGCCGCCGATGTCCGAGGCAGACTCTCGACTCCGTTCATCGCGGAACACGTGTGCGCCAAAAATAACCGCTGTTACGAAAAATGTTCGCGCCGTTACGGCATTAAGGTAACTATTTCATGGACAGACGATGCACTTTCACGGTATTTAGATCGGATTCGAGTGCGATCGTCTGTGAAGCGTCGCCGTTATCGGTTATATCATTCGATGAAATCGAACCTCGACTATTGCCCAAGCACGGATCCGCGGATCGAGACTCTTTTTTTTGTCGCACGATCATCAGCCTGGAAAATCGTGCGTGACTCCAGGAGGATGACAATGATCGCTGGAAGCTTTACGGATGACCGATGGCTGCATCAGGTTTCCGTTAGTCCTTCTAATTGAACACGTAGTCGACCGACGACGACCGAAGCGTTTTGTAAAAGCGTTTTCGACGGATGTGAGGAATTTAGTTAACGAGCGACTTTGTTTGCCTTTGATTTGGCAGATCGGCCGCGCCGCCATTGTCATTTTCGGCGTGCCTTTCGTCACTTTACAGAAACGCGGCCAGTCAAGTTTACGCGCTGTCATTACGCGATTACTGGCCAGGACGTTTCTCGTTCTCGCACATTTTTCGGCCTATTTTTATCCCGCACCTCCGAAATACATTTGCAAGAGCGTTCGGCTCCAGTTTTAAATGCTCGACTTAACCTTCCGAAACACCCACGTCCTAGCTGGGGGGGGGGGGGGGGGGGGGCAAGGGAAAAAAGGAGAAAAGGTGTCGAGCTGCCCTCGAAAGATTTCAAGTACATCGATGAAACTGTGACACTCCGAATGCCGTTGACTCATCGCTCGATTATTTTCGTCATAATGTCTGAAAATACAATCCCCGAAGGGCTGTGGCCGACATATGCGAAAGAGCGTGGATGGTCTGGGAGAGCCTTGAGCCCATGCCAGAAATGAAGAAAACGTTACTGGCGCGTACTTGAATCCGTTCCATTTTATCGCAGCGATATACGCGCGCCTGGCACTAGAAATATGTTTTGCCCACCCTTGCGAATTTGATCTTCCACCTTGTTTAAACTCCGCAGCCCGCGAAGATTCGACCGCGGCTTCCTTCGGGCAAGTTTGCCCGCCAACTTCTCGATGCCCACGTGCTCCAACCTTGGCCAAACTATGGGGAGGGGGGAATCTTCGGAACAATGCCGCCGCTTACCTAACAAGATCGTTACCCTTCGAGTCGGGCCTGACACTAATTAGACGCCCGCGGACTCGCCTCTAGATCCAAGAACGCGGATAACTTTGCGAATGCATCGGAAATCCTTCCGTCGAACGCCTCGATCATCAATTTCCCACACATTCCGTTCGCAGTACGGAATGAAAGTGATCTAAGCTATAAGTCTGACGAGCTTCAGTTCATACTCAAATTATTAATTTTGACCTAATGGTCGCCGCGTTTGGGATCAGCTGCTTGCCGACGTTTCGCAAACGTTACAGTTTGCATCATCAGGGCAGGTTGCTCCGATACTGGTCGGCAAGCAGCCGATCCGAAACGCGGCGACCATCCGGAAGCCTATACTTACAATGATAATGGCCGCGAAAGCCTTAAATCTCGAATTTTCACCTAAGTTTGGTAGAATTTTATTTACTCTGACTACGCGTCGCCGAGAAGTATTCGAAATGCGCGATGCAAGCTGCAGGAAAGAATTTTGCAAGTCCCCGCTTGTCGAACAGCAAATTTTGGCAGCTGTGCGCACAAGTTGTGAGAGTCGAGAGCCGTTGTTAAACGTTGCCGATGATTTACAGGGTACTCTTGTTGGGTGCACAGAGCGGACAGGAAGGATTTCATCATAATGTGGCTTTTTTATCGGGCCAGTGGCGGTGTTCCACTTAAGTCGAAAATTTGTCGGTGACGCGTTAGACGATCGAAGTGGCGCAAAAATCGGAAGTGAACATACTCAGCGTCCGGGGTCTCGCGGGATACGAGGTCTTTCGAATGAAGGAGGACGATGAGTCGTCGCTGGGGTATGCGTAACGCATCGGTAGTACGGCAGAATAGTACAGCAGTCGAGAGTACAGTGGAACCCGACCGATGGTAGGAATCGGCAGTGACGCGCGGGAACTTGTCAAAGACGGAAGTATCGAAATCCTTATTACGCCATAACGGTGTTCCATCCCGATTCTACATCGCGGCCCGTTCGACGAAGCTCAAATTATGACCTGCCATCCAGCCTCAAAATTATATTCCAGCCTACGTCATCCCTCTGGCGAAACCGACAAAAAGTTGTACGCCGCGAAATTAACCCGACGCCAATTAAAACTGTCAGCGTCCTATATTACCTCTCAGCCGACCCCCCTGGCGCAATATTGTTTACCTATACCGCGAAAGATGTACTCCTACGCTCCGCGTGACAATCAACATACCTAAAAATACGCCCCGAACATCCTACTTACACCCTACCTACATTTTCATTCTCTGCCCACAAAAGCGTTCCGTGGCCGTCTCTCTCGATTTTACAATACGATCCCAAAGACCGATAAGTAGTACGCAAAGGTGCGAGAACCTCCGCGAACCAGGATGCCGAGCCATGGGAGAGAGAAAAAAAGGATATCGCAGACAGAAAGTCGATGGATGAGAATTGAAACGCGTCGAACGGTATTCCTGTCGGCGGTATTGCGCGCTGCTCACAATATGTGCATTGAACCGAATTCGCCGTCCAGCAATGACATTCCGTTTTCTCTCTCTTTCTCTCTCTCTCTCTGTCTTTCTCACTCACTCTCTCTCTCTCTCTCTCTCACTCTTCCTGGCCGTGCGCGCATTCGAGACCCAGAGGCAAACGAACTCCTCTCCCGTCCGATCCGCGCTCCTTTCGGCCTTCTGATAAAGGCAAACAGTGCGCCTCGCACGGCAGGCACCCACGACAAGGCAGATAACGAGATCAGATACCGAAAGCAGTAACCCGGGCCAGTCCTCGAATTAAGAAACTCGAGCCTATCGAACTCCGATTCCTCCGAAAATACCCTCACATGCACAGGACTCGTACGGTTACGGTAGATACCCGGTTAAAAATAAGTGGCGGAAAAAGAACGGGTAAATAAATAAATGGAACTCGGTGGAGGGAAGATAAACAAGTTACCGCTGGCGAGTCAGCAGATTACGTATGTCGCTCTCTCCGATTCCTTCCATTCACCCGAGAGAACACTTTCCCCGGTACAATTCGGATTCTCGTAACCCGTGTTATTCGATATCGGCTGGCATTGGCGAGCTACGAAGGGAATAATCCTTTTTCCCGACCGCGCGTCATTGACAAGTTATCCGTACGTGACCCGAAACGTACACCGAAAATATCACTTCGCAAATTGCGCACTGCATTAGTCATGTGCACGTCCTCCTCCCATCCGCCAGTCCGCCTCGTCGCGTGCGATTACCGTAGGTAAGAGTGCAACATAAGGGTGCAAAAAAACTCACCTTTTTCTGCTGTTTCTCCCAGGCCGGGTCTAGGAGACCCTCCCTCTCCCACTCCTCCTCCGGCTCCATATATCCGTCCCCGTAGGCCTCCATGTCGTTCATCCTCCGTCACCGTGTATCTCACGTTCCTTTAAACGCAAATCCGTACGTGTCACTCGATATCCGCCCGATATAATGCCTCCTCCGGCCAACCCGACGTTCGACCGACACGGCCAAAAACGGGTGTAGGTCGCCCGCCCGACTCTCTCGGGAATCCTCTCCGCGCCGCGATATACTTTTAATCTCCTGCCTCTATCTCGTGCCCCTCGCGCGCAAACTTTGCATACTCGCGGGCATGGCAAAAGAAGCGACGCGTCGGAACAGATATTCGTAACAGATTCTTAAGAGACTGTGAGAAAGAGAAAGGTAGGAAAAGGTTATCTCGGCACTGAGAGAGAGAGAGAGAGAGAGAGAGAGAAGGCGACAAGGAAATAAAGACTTCGAGAAGAACGTGTGTGTGTATGAGAGAGAGAGAGAGAGAGAGAGAGAGAGAGGGCAACAGGTCCAGAATTGGAATTTGAAAAAAAGGACGGAGAGGCGGCCTGAAACGTTGAAACGTACCCGCTAAGCCCAGAAAACGGTTCGGTTTCGTGTCGTTCTTTCCCTCGCGCTGACCCCTCTGCCACGAGTCTGACACACGATTTGCTCGCCGGCGTATGAGCCCCTCTCCGAAAGCTATCGCTCTCTCGTTCCTACCCGCTCCGTGCCCTCTCCTTTCCTCTCCCTCTCGCGCGAACTCTCCCTCTCGCTTCGCCCGACGTGCCACCGTCGGATCCCCCTCCCCCAGGGCCGGCCGTCACTACCTTTCTTTCACTCTCCACACTCCCCTCGCCACCTATGCCCACCCATATACCCGTCCGCCCGAGCCCGACGTCGCACGCGGCACGCACACACACACACTCTCACGCCAGCGTACGCTACACGCTACCACTGTAATCATCCGGGCTCCAATTGCAACCTCCCCCTCGAGCCTCCCACCGTCACATTCGACAAAACATGTATTGTGTTCCCCGCTCTAGGGGGAAACGTATCAATTGGGAATCGAACGTGCCCACCCCCGTGCCATTGGCCGAAAACGTGTGCGTCTCTCTATCGATAAACAAGTAGTTTACCCCACCGGTTCGAGTGCCGGCCAGACACTCTTCGCAACCCTTTCGAAATGTCGGTCGACTCGTCGTGCGTTATCGGTGCCGAATTTCGTGGTTCCAGTAAAAATAACCGCTTCGGGCACGGGTCAGACTGAATTTTTCACGCAGGCCTCGGAGAATATATTGGTTGATGAGGATCGGGGGGATGCTGGACGTCTGACTCAAAGCGGGGTCGGGAATCGAAGAGATCCGGGGCGAGGGAGGAATGGGCCTCGAATATCGTTTCACACCTCTTGTCGATACTTCTATCCCCCCGGGGTGGTCACCTTATTCAGGCACGAAACTGTATACACCCGGCGCGTTATCTTTGGACTTCGATGGGCGAAAATGTGTGTGGGATGAGAAAATTGGTCGAAACGTATGGAACCAGCTGCTTCGGGAAAACGGTGGAAAATGACCGTTATGGAGATTTATACGCGCTGCTCGATACCCGCCAATTGTTTGACCGGTCAGCGTTAACGAGCCGCCAACTTTGATTTCTCGCGAATCGCGCCTTTGAACGAGCAAAAATTTGAACGGTAGGAAAATATCGTTAATCGCGTCGTGTCGGCGAACGGCGGTAAAAAAAATTGCATCGAGGACGGCGGAAGGTCGACGAGCGACGAAATTATGACGTTTGAAATGTTACGGGGCGAGTGGGGGGCTGCTTCATAGAATTTCTATGTCATTCCGTTGTATACATTTGCGTTTAATGTCCTATCGAGTATGAGCGTATTGAGACGCGCTCGACTGGAACTAACCTCCGTCCTTTCTTTCACGCAAACACCGAGCGACAGGCAACTAAAGGGGGATGCGAGGATGTTAAAAATAGTAACGAAGACGCCACGGCACCTCATTCACCCACACGCGACGAAAATAGTACGGTAATCTGCGCGAAAATCGCGAACAACCACAGAAACTCCATTCCCACAAGACTCTCCACGAGCACTTCGCCACTGACTAACCGAAGACAAGATGGCGGACGCCGGCGCAATCGATGACGCCCTCCATGACCGCTTTTGAACTAACAACTTAAAAAGCAACTTTGCGCGATTGTCCAAAAAAATTGTTGTTAACAATTTTCTGTATATCCTCGGCTGGCGTAAATTAATTAAATTTGATTAACGGAAAATGGGACGTATTTATGTTTGCTGTAAGCCGTAGATGGGATAAAGTTAATGTATTGCGATGATCTACTGATTTCTGTTGAAAAGATGACCTGAATGTTGTTATTGCGAAAGAACCAACAGTTCTACATTTCCAATCTGCCGTTACTTGGTACGATAGTTTGTTCTTATATGTACTGTATAGCCATACACTGAATTCCTACTCGTACATAAAAAAGAATTCATAAAATTTGGGAAAGAGTTGTGGTCGGTTGGTAGTTGTCGGTAGCAACAGATTTTCGTGAGAAAAGTGTATATTTACCAAAAAGTTCACGGCTTATTACGCTTGAAGTGATAGAGATTCACTTTCTTCGATTGCGTGATGTGTTGTCGCTGTATTTTATATTTGTAGCTCGTAAACTCCGAAAAGATGCACGAAAATTTATTTACTATCACCTGTTAAATGCTTGATTACAAGACATTTTATGCAGTTAGTACAAGTTACATGCAACCGGAGACGGTTCGATATCTAGTCTAACCTGACCAGCATGATGACAGGATCTTTGTCAGGTAAATCGCAATTACAGTATTTATTTATTGACTCAACTGTTTCAGACATTCCGCATTAATCTTACTTCTTGGGTTTTGACTTGAAATTTTTTAAATGTGTAGTTTGAATGTTGTGCAGTGACGTTATTTTGCTTTGCAAAAGTTGTGTGTTGATGTATTGGTTTCATACATTACAGGTACAAAAATCTGACATAAAATATCTTACGTTGCAGCGTATTGGGTGAAGTTTTTCAAGGGTGCCGGTTTTCCACAAGATGTGGCTACAAAACATGCAGTGGTCTTCTCTAATAACAGAATAAAACCTGACATGCTACCTGATCTAGATAAGCCCAGTTTGAAGGAAATGGGTATTACCTTAATGGGTGATATGATAGCTATTTTAAGATATGCAAAAAAAGTGGTAGAAGAAACTACATGTGAACGTTTTCTTGTTGATACTGAGGACCCGGAAAAACCATCTAATGTAGCAGCTAAGCCAGTTGTTAAGAAAATTGTGCCAAAGGTTATTGGTAAAACAACTGTACCTGGAAAGGTGAAAATAGAAAGCATCACTACATTGAAAGCAGCAAAAATGCCATCAGTGCCAACTGTAAAGTCTGTGGCTAGTAAGAAAGCTTTGTCTATCACAAGAAGTGTAGCAGCAGACACTGAACCAAAAAAGAGACAAGTCTCCTTGAAGAGGAAGACGGAAGAAACAAATGAGTTTAGTATGAGTACTGACGGAGAATGGGAAGTAACAACAAAAAAGAAATTAAAGCCACCTGCTGACATTAATGATGAAAAACTAGATTATACTGTTGTTGTACCAAAAACATCTAATGTCAGGACACCACAAATTTTAAAGAAAAATGCTGATCAAAAGCGTACTGTATTTGATCGATTAGGCGACAGTTCAGTAACAAGTACGACAAATGTGGAAACTACACCAACATTTAATATCACAGGCCTTGGGAAAGACATTTTTAAGAGACCAGCTAGCGTGTTCAATCGTCTTGGTGATAAGGATGCGAAAAAGGAGGAGCCACCTCAACAAAGTATACTCAAAAATGGGGTTTCAAATAGCGTATCACAGGGCATTCTTAAAAATTGGAGTACCAATACGGGTACATCAATCACAACAAAGAAAATTGCCACCAAACCTGTTGGGACGATGCGAGCTGATCACGAAGTCAGGTTGAAGACATCAAATAAAGGGAAACAATTGCTACGAACAAAAAAAATTGCGTTTAATAATGTTTCACTTATTGGTACAAGGACCATTAAAACGAATGTTTCTTCAAGTAAATTAGGTATGTTTACAGCGACTAATTTTAGGAAATTGTGAGAATTGTTAAATTCAACTCAGAAATGTGAAGAGAGTAACATGGAGCAGATTTATAATGAGTCCTAATAAAATATTGTTTTTACAGCTTCAGAAAGATTGGCAACAGTACCTGCAAAAGCAAGACTGGGTATGACTAATTCTAAACAGGTCACATTTAACAGATTCGCAACTGTGGCACATTTGAAAAAACCAGATGTATTCAGTCGCCTTGGTGTCTAAAGAGACAACAGTGTTTTTATAATTACTGTCTCTTTCTCAGATGAATGAAGTTATGTATGAGTTCCGTGATTAAAGAATGCTTTGTACAAAGTTAGATTACTTCTCGTAATTTATAGGTCAATAATTAAATGTTTTTTAGCATGTATTATTTGTAATACACATAAACATTTGATGATGAGAAAAAAGTTTCAGAAGCACACAGGATTTATTTTAACACTAACAAGATCGTATAGAGCTAATGATCTGTTATCTCGAGATGTTTTAGGTTAATTGTTTTAACTAAAACAGTATACTACGCAGACGTTTTTAAACATTAATTTTATTTTCTGTCATTAGCTATAACGACGTACGTTTCAGCTTTATTTACTAATTTAGGTCTATCTTTATATTTGGTTTATTCCTTGAATCTTCAACACATCGCTCATTTAGTAATATACAAAACTAGGTGAATTGTATAAATGACTATAAAAAGTATAAAAGTGCACATAAGCAACAATTTTCTGGTGCAATTCATACATCACGTGTGGTATGTTGTTAACGGTGGTGTAAGACGAATTCTTGACGATGATTATATATGAACAAATGGGCAAATTGTAGAAACAAAACACTTTTGTAAGTAAAAATATGAATGTATGTAATTTACGCTACATCGTATTGTTGATACAAATTATATTTGTGGCAATGTTTATGTTACATTTTTTCTAAACGTAATATAAATATATATTACTTTTCTACCCTTGAGATCTATGTCTGTTGACATGGGCCAGACAACCAAAACGCAAGATATCAGAAAATCTGTGATATCAGCAATATTTCTTCATTCTTTCAATTAAAAAATTATCTCTCAAAATGTTCATCATTATAAGTTACATTATATTAAAAAATAAATCCACTGCGGTTAATATGTTTCTACCAGCAACTCGATCAGTGGATGGAATGTTCAATGTCTATCTCAAATATCTTCGCAGGGCAACTGAAACTTAAATTATATTAGCCAATCAGGTAAATTATACTGAACTACAAGCTTTCAATTTACTTTCTACTTTCTAAAATTCTCACATTTCAACCGAGTACCTAAAACTTGCCATTCGATTTGGCAAGAAAATATAGTTAATCATGTACAACTTCGAAAAAAGCAAGATTATATCTGATAGACCAAGTACATATGCATGTCAACGTAAATAATTATGACGCATTCATACTCAACCTGTCCGCAATTTAGGTAATTTTGAGTTTAAGGGGATTATCGTGGTCATCCAGGTATTTGTCCCAACGCACAATAACTGTAATCATTTGAAAGCAAAACAGATATACTGTTAAAACATAACATTGCCGAGTTCCGCCTTGAGTATTACAATCAAATTCATGTACAAAATACAATCGTATACGAACCTTATTACGAAGCGAGGGAGTAATAATTTAAATACGAGGTATATATTGATAGCAACATGATGATGTGGCCATAACATAATAACGAGCTTGCACAATCTGGCATTTAAAAACAACGTTGATGTCCGCACAGTTCTCAAACTCGTCTCTAAGCTACATATAAAGTTCATCATGGTGCTGTCCTGCAAAAAGTAGATATTACATTCTCTGGCGGGTAAAAAAGCAATAATTATAATGATCCTACATAATATGCCTATGCATACATAACTTACGATTATGCCACAAATATCTTACATCAATTGACAATGGTGTACTTAAGCTAAAATATATTTTATATAACATAAATATAATGTTACACTAGTGTTACCATAAAAGTGCAATGGAACTGTAGTCATACATAGTTCTTCTGAAAAATATCTCTTTAGAACGAATGCAATTGACAAATATGTTACCATTATTGACAAATGTTTTATGTAAAAAAGGAAAAAAAGAGTGGTTGCACTGATTATTGTATATAAGAGATAAAAATATAAAAAAACGCATCTTTAACGTCCCATGTTGATAATATGCCTAAGATTTCCAATAGGCGCATCTATCCAGTCTGCATTCATTTGCGCTCCTGAAAATATTTATCTCATACTTTTAGATAATCGTGATACAAGAAATTAATATGTGACATGAGCAAATTTTATACATTTAAATCTGAAAAGCCCACTGATCGACAACCAGTTGCTGGACTTTATATCGTATCCTCTATATCTCCTTAGTCATTTATTATTATATGAACCAGGAAGGCCACGATCTTATGTTCCCCTTCATTCGATCTCTGAATTTTTACTATTCATATGACAGATTGAGCAAAATTCTAATGATACTTTATCCGCGTTAAGATGTAAACATATTCCTGCATCTTCCAAATTTGGAAATAAATCGTCTTCACCCAGCAGACTGCCTGTATCTTGTAGACCATCGACTGGACTCAACATGTCATCACACTTGGGAAGGTCATCAAAGATGTCCATACTGAATAGAGGTAGTTGGTCCAAATTTACATCTGCTTTTTCCGGATCCCTCTTCAAATCTGACTCTGGTGTACTCATAGGTGTGATAGGCATTAAGTTCTGATAATCACTGCTGTTTAAGTCTTCATTCATTGCAGTATTATCAGATGAGTTGAGGATATCAGTGACTTCCCTCGTGAATGGTTCTCTTTTGACGTCTGCTATGGTGGTATCTTTTAAAGCAGTATAAGTATGGTCAGAATCTATAAAACTACATGCAGTCTTTTTACTTATTGGGGGCTTACAATTAGATAACCGTTTCACGTTTGTGGTGGTAGTAGTTGTCGAATAAGTGGTATTAGCAGAATAAGCAGTTGAAAAAGTCTGAACATCTTGCTTAGGAAACTGAATACCATCTGTTAAATTACGAGTTCCACTTTCTACTGGATTTGCTTTAGTATCTCCATTTGGCAAGCGTAACTCTTTATTATCAGCGTAATCCACCCTTTGTAACACAGGTGGTTGACTGTCGGAGACGCACCTACTCTTATTGCAATGCAACTTTTTCAATGCGCTATTGAGTGCTCTAAGCAAAGCTGTTATGCTTGTATTGTTGTTCAAGATACTCCTCAAATAAGCGACTTCACCACTCAATCGCTTAATATCAATCGCCTGCTTTTGAATCGTCGTTGTCAAGGTTTTGTTCTCCTGCTGGTAGAACGATAGCTTGCTCTCGATTTTCTCGAGGTAAGCTTTTTTGCGCAGCCTGTTTTCTCGAGCCATCAACGCGTTCCGGTTGAGGCACGGCCTCTTCGAGGGACCCCTGCCCCTCTTCCGTACTTCCGTTCCATCCTTATCCGTCGGATGCGACAATGATTCCTCGTAATCCATCTGAAAGTCCGGGTCAGCCGTGTCGTCCTCATCCGTAGACTCGCAATATCGGATGTTAGCACGTCTCTTCCGTGACATAGTTACCTTCCAATTCCAATTGTTAATAACTACAGATATCGTCCCGATCCTTTTCAACAATTACCAATTTCCATATACTTACTGCGCTTAGATTGCTTGCAATCAACGACGAACAGTGGAATTCTCGTTCCAACGCGCACTTTCTAACTAAAAGCAGCAATTGCAGTTTTCAGTGGCAATGCACGACAGCCATGTCAACATCGAGGTGTATGCACGTATGCGGTTTACTTTCTTTCCTATCACGTGACAGTTACTATAAAGTACAGCCCCGATCAGCGCCGATCTAAATAGTGGATAAAGTAAACTGTTAGCCCTAATTTCTCCATTAAGCGCATAAGATTAATTTAACTTATGTTGCGAATCATCGAATATATTTAACTTATTGCGATGCGCAGTTGTGAAATGACATTTGTATATTCATTGCCGGACCCATTGCTCCACCTGACGCGGGCCATATGATGGACATTGATTTCCCGTCTTTACATTTCGTACTACTAAAGTGCTGCAGGTAGACACGATTATGGTAACCGGTTCCCACAAATGCGTACGAGATGTAATTGCTGTTCCATCGAATTGTATGAATTAATATAAATAACACGATGGTTGTCTCGTTTTGTACTAGAAGCCTTCTTCTTTCTAGAAGAAAGCTTTTTGAAATTGCTGCGCGGCAACATGGTTACACCGTGCTGTAAGTCATTAGTTTATGATATTTAGGTTATTACTTAGCTGACAAATTGAGTTTCGATAATAGTATCTGTTGTTTAATACAGTCTCCCACAAATTGGTGAGGATCTGGTAAAGAGGAATCCTTTAGTAAAGCCTGATAATACACCAGAATTCAATAACGCCACAATTGAGAAATGTATAGCTGCTATTCTGAAACAGTCTATAGAAGTGGAAGAGACGATAAAAGAATTAGAAGCAGCATTGCAAAGTACGGGATAAGTATTACCGATTCAATATTTACTTAAGAATGTAATTTACTTATCTTGTAACTGGCATATAATTTTTATTATAGAGAATACAGATTTACACCTATTCCGTGATGTAATAGATCCATTAGAAAAAACTGATATCCCATTACAATTAACAGTTGGTATAGCACAAGCTTTGTACTTTGGAAATCATGGTTTACTACCTACTAAAACTTATCAAAAGCTGTTTACGCAAGCAAAGTCAGCATTAGGACTGAAATATAATAATCCTTTCATTTATAATGCTTGTTTGAAAGCAAAAGAACAGAAAGACCCAACAAGGACACCAGAGGAAGAAAGAGTCATAGATAAGTACTTGTTAGAAAATAGATTAAATGGTGCTGGTTTAAGTGGACGTAGTAAGGAAAAATATGAATACTATCAGAAGTTTTTGCAAAAACATACACAAGAGTTTCTTGATAAAGTTTTGGTGAGTACTCATGATATAAGATACAGACATGCCTCTGCAAAATTATGCTAATTTAAATACCTATAGCATATGAAGAAGAACTACAGTTTGAAAATAGATGATCCAAAGATCGTAGAATCTTTCCCAGAAGACTTGTTGCTGAGAACCTGTAGTAATCCTGAACAGTGTCGTGTTGGGCCTTGGAAAATCACATTAAATTCACCAGTCTTCGAACAGTTTCTGGGTACATTTTTTTTAATACATCCTTACTCATAGTCCCCACAGTTCAATATAAATGATTGAAACCCCATTTGGATAGATAATAGCCTGCAATATATGTTATAATGATTTTTGTCATACCGTCTATAGTTAAAAAATTACTGCTCCAATATTATAAGTTATAAGCGGTAACAAATCAGAAATTGTGATTTTTCCATCAGAATATTGCCCTGATCCTTTATTGAGGGCGAATATTTGGAATGTATCTGCATCCCGAGGTAGTCAACAAGGGGACAGATCTTTTCGAACAAGCGTTGCCGTAGAAGAAATTCGAGTATCTAAGCAGGATATAGCACACGCTTTAGGATTTCCAACTTATGTCGAGTTCAGTATGCAAACGAAAATGGCTGGGTCTAAGAAAAACATACTCGATACCTTCGACGTTCTATTGGAGAAAGGTAAATCTAATTCTATATTGATCCAGAGATTATATAAGCGAATCTAAGTAAAACGAGATTCCAATCATCTTTTCTGATCGCAGCATATCCGGCACAACAGAGAGAAATTGCAAGTTTAACAAAATTTCGGGGAATGTCAGATGAGTGGAAAGAATGCGATCTGCCTTTCTACATTAGAAAACAACGTGAACACTTATTTCCGTAAGTAAAACATTGTTGTTGACATGCGTGTTCAAAAATTTGTGGCACACGACTTTGGATGTAATGTTTTGTTACCAGATATGATAGAAAGAATTTACATCATTATTTTCCTTTTGGGAAAGTATTAACGGGCCTATTCCAGTTTCTGGAACATATGTACGACATTAAAATTGTTGAGTCTCGAAAAGCTGATGTTTGGCACAAAGAAGTTCGTTACTTCGAGATCTTCGAGGGGAGCAATTTGGACGAACCTATCTCCGGATTTTACTTAGATCCTTATGATCCTATCGATACTAGAATTCACGTACAGGCTCATGGTGCAAATACTGTTATCATCAGTAAGAAAAGCAAAATTGGTAAAACCAAACCAATAATTGCGCTTATATTCAAATTTCGAAAGCCTACTAAGGAAAAGCCATGTTTGATGACATTCACCGATGTTAGCATTCTTTTCCAACAGGTATACCAAACTATATATCAATAACACGACAAAAAAATCTGGTATTAATATAAAACAATACGATTTTTATGTAAACCGTTTGTACTAATACCCTACCTTATATATTGCATTATTTTTCTATCATAATATTATTATATTTCAGTTTGGATACGTGATGTCTTGTTTATTAAACAGAGGCGAACGTGGTGAGGTATCTGGGCATTCTTACTTGGAGTGGGATACTGCTTACATCGGTAACCACTTTATGCAAAACTGGTAACTCTTATCTTTTATTTGTAGTAAATTAAATGGTGTTATAAACTTCTTCACACAAGAATTGTTTCTTTTTCAGGCTTTATGAACCATCGGTGATAAAACAAATATCCAGTCATTATGACACAAATAAACCTATTTCGGAGGAAACCATTCTTGCATTAAAAAGTGAAAGGGCTCATTTCAAGGGATATCAGATGTGCAAGGAGATGTACTGGTCTCACTTAGACTTAGAACTCTTCTCGAAGTAAGTTAGATAACTACCAGCTAACAAATTCTGTCATCGACAATGAAAAGTTTTTCCAAGGTTTCCTAAAATAATTGTATTTTCACAGAGAGCACTTCTGGCCTAAGCTCACAAAAGGTCTTTGGAGTAAATATTTTGTTATTCCTCATTTGCAACAAGATGAGCGGCTTCTTTCAAGTATTGACATCATCCATCAATCGTCAGCAGCCTATTTTAGGTAATGTATTACAAAGCTATATCGCGACAAAATATTTGGTATTGATATTTACATTCATATTTATATTATATCTCCAATTATCGAATACATATTATTGTTGTACTTTAGCCGCCTGTGGAGCGAGATGCTTGCTGCCGATGTATATAGCGCATTTAAAGAGGTACCAATCCAAAATACGGACAAACGGAAGGAAATAGCCAAACGATATCGCGATACGTTTTTGGCATCGTCTGGAAGTTGTGCCACGTCTGAGATTTTCAGAAGGTTCCGTGGGAGAGATCCGTCACCAAAGGCGCTTCTTAAAACTTTAGAAATAGATGATAGTACGCCAGATTGTACTACATAATGGAACGTGATAAGTATAGAAGAATCGATATATGTAGGGTCTAAGTAAGGGCATGATTTTTTTAAATTGTGAATATTATACGCTTCTGTAACATATAGTTGTGATATAAAAGCTATTACCGAATTTGTACAGAAAATGTTTTACTCGTATTTAGTGTTCCATTACTAATATTTATAACGTTTCTTCGTTGATTACATGCGCTGAATTGCAGGGATAAGATATCAAAGATTATTCATATCCACATATAATCGTCAATAATCTATTAAAATATTTTCGCATATATACAAAGTCAGTTATGTACATAATTAAGTCAAAGGAATAGTAACAATTACAATAAAAAGAATAATTATAATTCCCCAGTAATAACATGTACGATCTTTGGAATGAATGTTTTGTATCTGCCTCGTCTTATTTTGGATTGACTCGTCGGTAGTATCCATATGGTTAGCCAAATTATCAAGAATCTCTGCAGCAAGACAAAAAAATGAAGGTCATTACTTTATAATACAGCATAAATATACATATACACATAATATACCGTTTTGATGATCCACTTCATGACAAATAGTCTGTCCAATTTCTTTCTGTCTTGCAATAACTTTAGCTAATTCTTCAAGACCCTTTTCTTGCTCTGTAAATAGTAGAAGTAATATTTGAATATCTTTAAATGCAATTGAATTGTTGAATTATTTGAATCTGAAAAGCAGAAACCTTCCAAAGCCTGTTGTTGATGAGTCATAAGCTCATCAACCCCCACTTGAACATCTAATAGAGGTTTATCATCATCATCATCATCATCATCATCTGCAGCCCATGAAGTTGTTCCAGCATCGGCAAATGCTGGCCCTCCAGATCTCAGTAAATTGGCACGTGACGCTGCTAAGTCAATTACTTTGGCATCATACAACTTTTGTAATTGTACTTCTTTACTTTGCAGCAATTCAATTTGTCTAGATCTCCGTTCCGCCTCCTCAGTGGTTCTATGTTTTGTAGTTAAGGTAGCTGACTAAATAATTTGTTACTTGCGGGTACAAGAACTACAAGAAATATAAAACGTAAAAAAGTAACAAAGGATACATATGTTTAAGTCTACAAGCATCATCCACTTTCTTTTTTAATTCCACGAGTTCCCTACTGTACTGTTTCAACCTTATTCTAATATTGGCAGATAAACTGGCAAATGTCTGAGACGTTCGTGGTTCCCTATTCCTAAGTATAAGCTGCTCCATAATCTCTCTGAACAATTTCTCGCAAGCGTCATATTCTATGAGCCTATTCAAAAGTAAAAAAAATGATAAGTATTGAATGGAACCAACATAATTACAGTAATCCAACCTAGATATAGATGACATAAACATCACAATTGCATTATATTTACCAAGGGTCATTATCATCAATGTAAATAAGCGCCATTTTTAAAGAACTGTTTATATACACCCAGAATAAATCCTAGCGAGAAATTGAATCTTCAGCGAACCAAGCGAAGAATCGATCACGTAAGCATCTTATTTGCAAAGGCCTTCCTCGCTAATCCTCCTCCGACGTGCAAGTCCAGTTTGACGTAGTCGATCCGTCAACGCGATTCGCAAAATTCATTTCTCCCGAATTCAACCCGATCCTGGAATCCGTCTACAATGAGCGCGACCAACTCTTTTCCTCGCGATCCCGCGACAATCGATATTCCATCGAAACCTTCTCTCAAGTCCGCGAAACGACTCGTCCTCACCCTTCGGCTCCGAACCTGTCAACAGTCGAGTGCCGAATTCACACACGTCACACTTCGTGTCGCATGAACTTTAGATGTCGAGAGACTGATCACCTCGCGACGATAAACGACGTCGATGCCGAAGCGGCTTTCCAACGTGCATGAGTTATATCGCACGGAAAAACAGGTAGACTATTCTGCGCAAGCGTGTCGCGATTTCGTACGAGTCAGGCCTTATTCCAGGCAAGAGAAGGGAAAAGAAGGTGATCGTTGGTGAGAGAGGACCGTGAGCGTGTGGAGGAAGAAATAGGAACGGAGCTCCGACCGTGTACGTGCACGCTCGGCGGTGCGCGCTGTGTGTATGTGTGTGTGCGTGCGCGCCGTGTCAGTGCGTGAGTGCGCGTATATACAGTGGAATCGAGGAGACGGGATACCCACGGCGATCGAGTCGTATTTTTATTGCGTCAGGGATAATACCGTGGGATATTTGTTTCGTGTTCCGCGAGCGAAGTGGTTCCGTCTGCGGATAGGACGCATACTCGCGCTGGAAGGGCACACGGCTGGCGAATAATGTCGGGCAGAAGTGAAACTCGGTGATCGACGAGGTGTCACGGGTACGCTAATTCTGGCAGGCCGAGATCGCTGGCGACGGACGAGAAGGTACAAGACGTTAAGAAAGGAGACGTGCCCCCGTCTTCCGGAAGGTCAATCCCAGGCGTCGCTGGCCGATTCCGCGAGTCTCGATATTCCGTTCTTGCGAATCTGGTCAGAATTTACACGCTAACGGCACCGGACAGCGCCGATTAACGGACGGCCCCGTGAAAGCAGAGCACGAACGCTGTCCGCTGGAAAAAGCACCTTTGAGTGCGCGTATGCCGCGATCCTCGGAAGCCCAGGTTGCGAATGGAGCACGGGTGCGTCTTTTACCACCTTGCAATGTTAATGACTCTCGGCGAGGAGAGTACGTCCCGCTTATCGGGACGTGTCCGATGACAATTTAACGTCCGAGCTTGGGGAACCGTTGTTATTGTTGTGCATATTGATTTTTAACAGTGCCACTTCCATAATCTGAGATAGAGCGTTACGATAAGGACGTGTTCGGGCCCGTTCAGCTGTCAGCGATTCGATAGACTGCGTCGTTGACGGGCAAACAGAGTTATCGATACGGTCGGCGATCGATTTTTTTCAGTCGATTATATGTTGATCTTGCGTTTAGTCATCTCTTTTATCGGACGGGGGGCAGCGCGCTTTCTTAGGATATACGTGGGATGATGACTTCTACATGACGGTGATTTACGTGCTGTCTAGGTCGAATTATGAGTAGCACTCCGGCGACAGACATTTCCCCTGTAGTGAGTTCTGTGGTTGACAGCATGTCGACAAGCACTATTACTAGTCTGCTTGATGGCAACGGCCCTGAGGATGCCAAGGAAGCGACACCAATATTCCTGCAAACCAGAGCCGCACAGGGTATAGCAGGAGCGTTTGTTTGGGTGGCACTTTTTTTGACTTGTCAACAGGTATAGCATCCTTTTTTCGCCAATCGTTATACAGAGCTGTTATCGTTATCTGGGCATGTATGTTTCTAGATTTACCAACACCTAAGGTGGTACACAAATCCAACTGAACAGCGATGGATAGTGAGGATCCTATTTATCGTTCCAATTTACGCAACGTATTCATGGATCTCTCTATTGTTCTTCAATAGCGAGAGTTACTACGTTTATTTTTTCACCGTACGAGACTGTTACGAAGCATTTGTTATATATAATTTTCTGTCGCTATGCTACGAGTACCTGGGCGGTGAGGGGAACATAATGTCTGAAATAAGGGGCAAGCCAATACGCTCCAACTGCCTATATGGAACGTGTTGCCTAGTTGGAAAGACCTACACCATTGGTTTTCTAAGATTCTGTAAACAGGCCACTCTACAGTTTTGCTTGGTCAAGCCAGTGATGGCTTTTGTCATCATATTCCTTCAGGCCTTTGGCCATTACAGGGACGGTGATTGGTCGCCAGACGGTGGTTATATCTACATTACTGTCATTTACAATATCAGTGTCTCGCTTGCCCTTTATGGACTATTCCTCTTCTATTTCGCTACACGGGACCTGCTCACCCCGTTCGAACCTGTCTTGAAGTTTTGTACTGTCAAAAGCGTCATCTTTTTGTCGTTCTGGCAAGGTAATGCATATTAAACACACATTTGTGTCTGGGTTAAGTGCAAAGCATTACAATATAGACATACATTAGCAACATAAGTGAAACGTTTCTTTGCTAATTTTTTAGGTGTCTTGTTGGCTATACTTGAGAAGGCAAATGTTATCTCACCAGTGATAAACAGCTTGGGCCAATCGACCAGCGCGGGTACGGTGTCAGCCGGCTATCAAAACTTTCTAATTTGCATCGAAATGTTGTTTGCTGCAATCGCCTTGCGCTATGCATTCCCTTATCAAGTGTATTCAGCTGGCTGTGTCACGGATTCGCGAGGTAGAAGCGTAACCATGCAAAGTATTAGCAGCAGCTTAAAAGTATGTATCAATTACTGCGCACGCGCCTAGACAGTAATTAGCGACTGTCTTATGTCAATGTTGATGATTCGCAGGAAACGATGAATCCCAAGGATATCATGACTGATGCCATCCACAATTTTCATCCGCAGTATCAACAATATACACAATACAGTTCAGGTATGTACGATTCTGTTTACTTTTTAAATGACACGCCTCCTTAGTTGAACGTTACTTAATAAATCATTTCATGCTCATTATGTGACTTAATCGGTATAATTTTGATCTGATAGCCGATGATTTTCGTGTAGCATGACGTAGTGATTGATGAAACTCGATTTACCATAAAGCGTTTGCAATGTTCAAGTAACTTTTCTTTCACATTGATTTCTTTTGCAAAATGTCTCGCTGACTCTAATAAGCGGTCACATTCAAATTGTTATGCAGCATATCAACCATTATAATTCAACACTAATTGTGTCAAATACTAAGTTTATTGCAACGCGTTACCTACAGGCTTTTGCTTCTGTACATACTGTATATTTTCTTTGTATTCCTCCGACACAGATCACCGCCAGTTAATAGAATCTTAATCCCCGATCAGACTTCACTTTTGCACACGTTTATGCAATTACAGACTCTAACACGATTGCAAAACGATTACCTTATGTCCAACGTAGATGTGCTATATATTTGTTAACAAAGAAACAAATCACTGAAACCAATTTCCTTCAATATGTGCCAGTGTAGGATCAGCTTCTTTGAAGGCACTTGTGTTTAATTATTTTTCAGACGTTAATACCAACTTGCCGTACGAAAAACTATGACCGTGAGGCGTCACTTTTCTTAATTCCAAGCGGTCGGACATCGGGCTTTATAGGACTATTAAAGGAAGATTGACAAATTATGATAGAACAATGTGTGTCTTAATTGACGATAATAATCGTTATGAGTTCATTCGAACGCCTTTTTTTAAATTTAGACAAATCCTTAAGTTTCAGGCAGAGTTACATAGGCAATTTCTCTGCTAAAAATCGTCCAATAACATTTATAATATATCGTGAGAACGTCACCGACTTATACATATAATACTATGCGCGTATGATCCGTTCATTTTTGCAATTAACAAAAAACTTGCTGTAAAATAGAACATAAGCACTTTAACATGAGGAAGCACTTAGAGTGAGAGCGTGGTGTAATTCTATACAAGGAAAAAAAAAACAAGTGTTGCTTTTCAATAAATTGTAAAGGACAAACAATGGCTAATATATTCTTTTTTGCGAACGCTATTAAATTACAATGTGAATGAAGCTTACGTATTAAGGAGTCCAGTGTTGTTCGTGTCCCACAATAGTCAGAGATAGCATGTACAAAAAATGATAAGTGGTCGAACGTCGTTTCAGCATGCAAAGAACATTGGTTGTGCCTCATTTAAAAAAAAAGTATCTCATTACACTTCTTTTTTAACACATGCCCTTCGCAACCTAGTAGCTTGACATCATTTATTCCGTTTACTCTCTCTTTACTCCGATAATCTGCATGAAGTGTTTTATCAAGATCGAATCCCTACCTGTTGTAAGTCACCGCTACTTTTTTTTTTCATTCCTTCTCTTACGTTAGCTGCGCGCATTTACGCACGTCCTCGCGTAAATGCGAAGACACATTGTCTGTATACATTCGATCCTGAACAGTTGGGCAATTATTTACTGATAAACCAAACTCGCGGCAACACACGCAACACGTACACGCACACACTCATCCGAGACCGTTTGCAAACAAAAAGAATGATTAAGTTGGACACTGTCTGAGAACACTGTCTTCATCTTTCCGTCCTTTTTCTCTATACAAACGCTGTGCAAAAAAAAAGTCAAACACAGAGAAGTATCGAAAAGAGACATAAATTAATGACAAAACATTGTTTTGCCTGGACTCTATTGCAAAATAAAAAAAAAACACAAAAAAAGCATCGAATGTCATCCAGGCAGGAAGTCGACCTGCGAACTGTCTAACGTGTTAAATGTCTTTCTTGTAAAAAAAAAAAAAAAAAAAACTGATAATGTCACCGCTAAACTAGGAGGCCCCAAGGGACAGCGCGGTATGAGGGTGTCCAGCTTTGATCCTGACGATCCGCAAAATATGCCGGTGCCGCCCCCGCAGAGACGTAGTGCCTCGCATCAGCGTGTGGCGACCATCTCGCAAAATTACAATGAGAAAACGATGCTGTTGAGCAGCGACGATGAGTTTCAGTAGGCCGAACGTTTTTTTTTTCTTTTTCGGGCTCGACGGGCAAACCAGATAGAGAAAGAAAGAGAGAGAGAGAGAGGGGGGGCACGCGATCCATGACGACATTGCCAAAATATTCAGATTAATTAACGAACCAAAAGGAGAGAAAATGTAAAAAAAAAACCACTGCGACAAAAAACGGCACGCGCACGGCAGCTGCAACTTCCGGATCGCGCCCTGCAAACTTTTGCATACGCAAAAACTCTTACGCAATCGGATGAGGTTGCCGAAAATGAGAAAAAAAAAGCGAAAAAAAATAACGGAGCACACTTCGTACTTTCGAGCTCTGTGACATTCCGGTGGCGTCGGAGTGGAAAAAAAACACATCCGCTTTTACGCGGTCAAGATCGCACTAATACCATTCAGTTTCGTTTGTCGATTGTACATCACTAGGTAGGAACTTAACTCGCTCACGACGAAAGGGGAGACTCTAATTCTTTGTTTTTTTTTCGGGGGAGATTGATAACGATATTGACGAATTTGAATCTGGGGGAGGGGAATCTAGGGGGGAGGGGGGTTGTGGAAGTACTGGGAGAAGATCTTGCGGTATGATGTGTATTGTTGTACCGTATTTTATGGTTCCATAATGTTACATCCATGTTAATACATGTATTATGTTACATCATGTAAGCATAGTATAGAAGATATTTATTTTAATATGCTGACGTGTTTAAGAAACGGTGTTATCTATATAGTGGTGGCTCCAAACTAAATGAAGCTATGACAAAAAAAGTGTTATTTTACGATGAAACCTAAATAACTCATGAGATAAATACTTGTACAGTACTTAACTTTTTGAAATAAGCACATTTCGCATCGTTTATATTAAATTTTCGATCATTTCACGGATATTTTTACATTACAAAAGCTAAACATCGCATACGCATCGCTCGCTCGTACGTTAATAATATACATATATATATATAAATATATGTAATTGTTTTAGTTTTTGTACGTTATCGAACAAATTATCTTTGAAAGCTATTGACGGGATAGATAAACTAAAAAAAAAAGTGTAAAGTATACCATTCGTATATGCAATCTCGTATTAACATGATCCTGAGCCACAAAAAAATCTTTGCGTCCTAGATTAAAGAATAATAAATGTATATATCGTTAACATAGATTGTATTTAATAACGCAAGAAACGGAAAAGTCTAAGAAAAACCTCTTTCAAGGCGAATCCATTCCAATTACAAGAGCCTTCGAATAAAAAAATATATATATATATATGAAAGTGAAAGAATCATGGGAAAAATAATATAATTGTGTCGGATAGAAAATAAACAATTGGTATCTGGCGTCTTATGTGTACAACTCCCTGCAACCTGATACAACTTTGCCTTTTTTACAAATTTTTTCAATGCTTGGTAACGTTATGCACAAATCTCGTTTGCGAAGCGAACAAATGATGACGAGTATTAAACGATAAATAAGAGCAGGATAATAACGTCTAAGAGTAATTATCTTCATCCAACAGTGAATATTTTATTAAATTTCAATCGTAAAGATCAATTCATTTCTTCGCCAATCGAACACCATCAATGGGGGAGTTAAGGCATATAATACTTCGGCAAAAAGAAAAACAAAAAAAAAGAAGAAGAAGAAAGATAAGAAAAGAAAGACGGTTTCGCACTGAAATATATTATATCTCGCGGCTTCGTTTCTTTCAACTAGAATTATATCGACTCTGTGGGGTGTATCCGCTAAACGCTAAAACTGTTATACAAAAATAATTTACAGCGATTTATCGATAAGTTTTTTTGTTATGTTGTTTCCTTCCTTTTTGGCAAGAATAAAGATGTACCATTATAATCTGAATTACAAAGAGGACCGTAATCGCGATTACGCGTTCAGAACTATTTAACACGCAGGCATTCAAATTTCTTTCGCAAAATCCGCGGTCCCTTCGGCGCTTCGACTACCAGCCGATCCAGTATACTTTTCCGTTGGTCATCACCTTCCGCCATCCGTGCCACGGAGATTCCAAGTCCTTCTCCGAGCCGTAGCCCTTGAAGTTCGTTTCCTCGTCGAGGTACTCGATCGAGCTTACCAGAGACTCGGCCGGAGTGGAAATAGGCGTGACGCGTTCCTTGGTAAGGGAATACGCACTCCTTCCCTCTTCCTCATCATCTTCATTCTCTTCATTCTCTTCGTTCTCTTCATTCTCTTCCTCCTCCTCCTCAATGTCCTGATACTGAAGCTCCTCATCCATATAAATGACCACGTCATTCTCCTCGCTGGCGTACTTATTGTACTCCTCAGCTACATCCCTCTTGACAACCTTGCTCTCATACTCTTTCTGATCCACGCAACTATATCCGGAATTGACGCTGCTCTCGGACTCTCGACCGCCACCAGCTTGCGACAGGATGGGCTTGAAGCCGATCGACCTGAGCTGCGCGATCCTGGATTCGTTATCAATGGCATTGACAGGCACGAAGGCCGAAATTCTTCGCTCGGCCAGCTGACGTTCGGTTCCGGCCGAAGATTTTATGTCAGCATTCGACTTTCCATCCGCGGGAGCTCTCTCCGCAGTTCCGCAACTTTCTCCCCGACCGCAGCCATAGTTCGAACTGTGCTGGGAATCGTGTATTTCTGCGGAATCAGACTGGCACGCGTTGTTCTTGCGATGCCTGTCTGTGGTAGCTCTCGTCTCGGATTTTATGTCCGCAGAGTGCGGACAAGCGGAGGATACCTGACATCGATTCCAGCCGGCGAAGCCGTTCGCTATGAAGGAGCTGTCGGCTGCCAAATCGGCAGGGAATGAACATTGAGTGGTAGCGTCTGACGTGCAGGGCTTGGCGGTTTGTTCCTTGTGGCAAACGTGTCGCACACGCTTGGTCCCACTAACGCGATGAGATTCGGTTGTCTGTACAGTTCGTTTCTTGCTTTTCGACAGCGTAGTCAGTGACTTACAGTTCTTCGTTTCCGTTTCCACTGATCTGAGATTATTATCGCTCTTATTACTATTATTGTTAGTGTCGTTGCTCCTCAAATTATCGAACCGGTGTTCAATTTTGTTTATGTTCGCATGCCTGTTCCGGGGTGAAATATCTTGTAAGTCGTAATTCTTGCTCGGCTGCGTACTAGTGTCCGGCTTCCGCTTCTGTTTCTTCTCGTGTACGTTCCTCTTCGGCTTCTTGCCGGCGTATATGATCGTGCTGAACGAATCGTAGCTTCTCTTCTTGCTGTATATGTCATTGATATGTCTCAGTCTCCTGTTTCTCGGACCGCGAATCTTCGGACCGATCTTCGCGTCTATCAATAAATTCGTTATCTCCCTTCGTTGCTTCCTGTACATAGGTCTCTTTATCGAGGACTTGATGATCCTCTTTACCGTACTCCTCTTCTTGGCGATCTTTAACTGAGGCTTTTTCGTCTTGCCGGTGTCCTCCTGATCACCGCCAGATTTCAACTTGAATATTCTTAAATTGCTCTGCCTCTTAGATTCAGAATCCATCGAAGGTGCGTTCTCCTTCGAGTTTGACGAATTTCTTGTAGCTGTTCTCTTTGTACCATGGAGTATTTGTTCATGCTTCATAGCGGAATCTGACTGTCTTGAGGATAACTGATATTTTTCACGTCGCCTGATCGTGTAATTTACCGTATTTTCCCTTTTGACATTCTGATCGCTCAATAGCTGCTTCGTATCTAATATCACAGATTCTTCCGGCGTAAGGCCTATCATGTTGCCTATTAACAACTTTGACAAGGGCCGACACTTTTCCTCGTCGATTAGGTTCAGAATTTTGTCCGGGGTGAGAGTATTGTAGGAGTGGAACATCTTTAATTCCTCAGCAGTCGGCGAGGAATCTGTTACTGTACCAGTTAAACAATTGTCTACTACACTCTCTGTATTATTGTTCTCCTGCGAACGATCCATCATATTTAATGAATCTTGAGGCACTTCTGCAGGCGAGTTATCAATATTCATACTTTTAGAATCGGAATTTACATCGCTTGCCTGATCATTTAATTCATGTTTTGTTGTAGCAATTGTCTCTATGTCAGAGGTACTAGAATGTGCTTCTGTAGAATTGCACAATGACGTTTCATCCATATCGTTACACTCCTTCTTCAATATAATTTCTTTACACGAAACGTCTAATTTTGGCTTGTTTTCCGAAGACGTGTAGATGTGCTTCGGATGAATGTTTTGTACACGAGTTTGTCGTTCCTTTTGTGCTTGAAGACAATCCACCAACGGAGATTTGAACCTAGTGTTCGATAGATTGTTTATTGTAGTCGGATAACGAAGAGGGTTTATTTGACGATTTACAGTTTTCTGTAATGCGGCGTGTTTTGTCACGCTCATTGGTTTCAAAGTTCGGCAAAACGACATCAAGGAAGTCTTCTTAACGTCCTGCTGCACGTTGTGCGAAGAATCATACAAATTGGTACGTATTGAAATGTTAGTACTGTGAATTTCGGGACTTCGAGCTTCGAAATTCTGTAACGTTTCTTGATTATTCAGCGACGACGTGCTTGGCACGCTTGCATTCTCAGAATTTGTCTCTGCCTTTTTAAAGACACGACGTGTCACTATAGTGCTGTCAGCCATTTTTTGCTGATCGGGCGTACTTATAGTACTAACATTTGGAGTATCTTTAGAATTTGGTAGTTTACGTAACTTGTATGCACAACACGGAGAACAGTGAGACACGTCGTTTGATACAGAAGCTACCAGAACTTGTACAGGCTTCGTTGATACATTCCACGGCTCTGGATTTTGACCTCCTGCTCGCATCAACGCAAACTTGTTATATTTTTGTTTTGTTGGGCTCGTTCCAATCCAATGTGCAATGACCATATATAAACCATCGTATCTGTAGCCTGTCTTCGGTGCATAACTGTTGGTCAAGTTGTAGCTCCTTATTAAGCGAAGTGGAACTTGGTTCTTATAATTCAACATAAGAGGATCCTTGTCACACAATGAATCATTACACAACTGTCCCGTGAGTGTCAAGAAATCACCAAAGTCAACATCCTCCTTAATATTAGTTGTCGACGTACAAACGGATACCGCACCCATGGGACCACTCTGAACATCCAAGTTGAAAGGATCATGGACATGATCCCTCGAACAATCCATACGAATACCCCACCATGAACCGGGTGGGAAATTTGGTATTTCTCCGTATAATATGTTTTGAACCTATTAACAAATGTTTTCGTGAGAACCACTGTTGGGGAACCAACCTCACTGAAACTCTTATGTGGTCTCACCGGAAAATGAGTAAATCAACAGCAAACACAGTTTACTTACATTTTTATCCTGCCAAGGCAAACTCACACGCTCGACACTTTTTCTTCGTTTCGACACATTGCTCCTATTGAGTCTCAATATTAACTTTTTCAAATCCCTTGCATTGACGTCGTCGACCTGAGATAAACATTTCGAGGATAGAGTTTAATTTGGAGCACGGAAGTTGTCAGAAAAATATACAGTGTTCTGGATACCTGATGCTTGTTCCGCAGCTGACGCAAGATCCTATCGTTCTCTTCAATTGTATTTGGTCTCACCTCGGAGCAGTCAACATTCTTAGCCATCTTACATTAATGGTTTCGCGTAAAACTTCAAACGTTGATCCCTCTTTTTGCGTGAGTGCAGTTTACATAGTAGTGCGTCAAACATAAATGTCCCCCCTCCCCCGCAATACAAACGCGCGAACTTGTATACGTGACTCGTGTAAACCTTCGACCCCATAAAAATAAAGATACTTAATTTGAGGTAAAATAGAATGCGCATGGGTTAGATATTACTTCGCTTGGCCGGAGCCAATCACAGACGGCATATGTTATCATTATAAGCGATTCATGGGAACTGAATTTTTATAGCTCGATTTTTCGCCTTAAATATCGGCGATTGAACATCGACTACGGAAATTGTGTCAAGACAGGAAAACGGAATAATCGATTGTCGCTACGCTCGTGCGTACGAAATGTTTATGAATGATCAAGATACGAGCAAAATGCAATAATAATCGAACGCCATCTTTGGGTTCAATACGCATGGAGCCGATTGTTGACGATAAGCGAAATCGCCATTTGTAAACACGTCCTTAATAGTCGTGTACCACGTGACATAACCGCGCACAGCTGATTGATTGATACAAATAAAAAGTTCGACTTCTGAGAAACTCGCGCGCATAAATATGATTGTATTAATTACGACATTAGATGAATTTTTGCGCAGGCATGCTTAAAAAGAATTTATTGATGCAAGTCAAATTTGTTATATTTGTTAATGATAGGTGACAATTATTGGGGTTCGTATTCACGTAATGCAATAGGTTATTTACGTTTGTATTATGTGCTCGTCATAGAGCTGAATGAATATACATTTATGTAAATATCACCGTCTAGTTGCTGATTAAAATATTCCAAACCATGATACTTTTGTGGAGGTGTTTTACGAACAACGTTTTACAAAAATCGAGATATGGCACTCGAAACACATATATGTTTCAAATCAAAAAGGGACCCTTCTTAAGAACACAGAACAGATCATTTCTTTTGAATGGCGTAAGGTATCAAACAACAGATGCATTGGGCAACATTGGAAAGTCTAAGGATGCAGTGGTCAAGGATGTCATCAAATTGCAGAGAAGAAAACCATCTGATATTAAGCAGTTGTTTATACTCGTAGCACCTGAAAGATGGAGGCTATTAGCCGCTGTCGCATTCTTAGTGGTTTCTTCCATGATTACTATGGTAGTACCGTTCAGTTTAGGGAAATTAATAGATATTTTATATAAGGATGACCAAGAGACAAGGAAAATTAATTTTACTACTCTTGGTGGTATTCTCTTGGTTGTCTTCTTCATCGGTGGATTCAGTAATTTTATGAGGGTCTATTTAATGTCCACGGCTGGTTATAAGGTTACTCAGTCCCTGAGAAGGAGGACTTATGGAGCCATTCTTAGTCAAGAAGTTTCTATGTTTGATAGACGTGCCACAGGAGAGCTTGTGGGAAGACTTACTGGTATAATGTTTTCATGGAATAAATCCGACACAATTTAAGACAGTGTAGGTAAAATAGCATTTGTGCAGTAATTTATGTATTTCCACAGGTGATGCACAAATCGTGAGCTCAGCAGTGACAAGTAACATCTCTGATGGCTTACGTTCTGCCATAATGAGTGTTGCTGGAGTATCAATGATGTTCTACGTTTCTCCAAAATTAGCACTAGTCGGGCTCCTCACAGTGCCACCTACTGCTGCAATGGCCGTAGTCTACGGTCGCTTCTTGAAGAAAGTATCTAAGGAATTGCAGGACAGTGTTGCCTCTTTGAATACGACAGCTGAAGAAAAAATCAGCAATATCCGAACAGTGAAAGCATTCGCCCGCGAAAAGGACGAAATTCGAAAGTACACCTCACTGTCTGAGGATGTCTTAAAGCTAGGATTCAAGGAAAGCATGTACAAAGGAATATTTTTTGGCATGACTGGTTTCTCAGGCAATGTTATTATCTTGTCTGTTCTCTATTACGGCGGAATCATGGCCGCGGACTCTGCAATATCAGTCGGAAATTTAACAGCCTTTCTCATGTACGCGGCGTACGTCGGAGTTGCAATGAACGGCTTATCTTCCTTTTATAGCGAACTAAACAAAGCGCTGGGCGCTAACGATCGTCTAATGGAACTAATAAATCGTCAACCAGCGATACCGATCGATGGCGGCAAGGTGTTGAGTAAGCCACTAGCTGGCGACATACAATACCAGAGCGTCAACTTCGCATATCCTACGAGAGAAGATGTTACAGTTTTGAAGAATTTTTGTTTAAAGATAGATAAAAACTCAATGACTGCCATTGTCGGTTCGTCCGGTTCGGGCAAATCGACGATCGCTTCGTTATTGTTAAGATTATATGACCCAAATAATGGGTCCGTACTGTTGGACAATCATGACCTCAAAGAGTTGAATCCGGCGTGGGTAAAATCACAGATCGGATTCGTATCTCAAGAGCCTATTTTATTTAGCGGTAGTATAAGAGAAAATATAATGTACGGTAACGAGAATGCGACGGAGAAGGACGTGGAGGAAGTTGCAAGACAGGCTTTCGTGACAGAATTTACTAGCAAGATGCCCGATGGCTTGGACACTGTCATTGGCGAGAGAGGGATCACTCTTAGCGGTGGCCAACGGCAGAGGGTTGCAATTGCACGGGCCTTAATAAGGGTAACCATATTATTATCCAATACTATATTTCTAAACTATATATGACACATAACTCATAGATGTTAACTATTACTGTACGTGACATGTAGTTGTTGTTGCAACACATTAAGACACTGACAAGCCTTACAAAACTCGTACGATACTAACACAGCGACAACTGTTTTCCGGTAGAAACCCAAGATCTTCGTTCTGGACGAAGCAACAAGTGCTTTGGACACGGAAAGTGAATATTACGTTCGGGAAGCAGTAGAAGCCGCCTCCCAGGAAAGGACCGTGTTGACAATCGCTCACAGACTAAGTACCGTGAAGAATGCCGACAAAATCGTGGTACTGGACAAAGGACACGTTGTGGAAATCGGTACATATGACCAGCTGATGCACATAACGGACGGTTTATTCAAAAAGTTGGTGCAGCATCAGACTTTCGTTTAACATCCCGCCTCGTTGTCCGAACGGTTCTCTGTAATATACTGTACGCTCCAAAATTTGTACATACGCATATATAACGTGTCAGCGATGTGCGAGCACAACAATAAAAATGAAGTGAATCGACCAGTTACCACTTGTCAACGATCATCAATTGATCCTCGTTAAATTCGATTCCGAGCCACTTTCTTCCTAGCATACTTTGTACTAAAGGGTTCCGATGCCCGAAATAGATGGCCTCTGTTATCGAACAGACCCGATCGCAAATCAGTCTTTGGACTTTGAATGAAAGTTGATTGTTTATTGATTCATCCAATGGCTATTTAACGTGTGAGAGGCAAACAGTCAAAGTTCCTACATATCATGATCTCCCCCACATACATTAAGCTCGCATTACGCTTTTGTGGCTTCCCAGTCAATAAGTTATGTTTTAGCTTTAATCCCTGCCAGTTTAATGCCGCGTGCTGTACTGGCCGATTACAGCAATGCATTGACACCGTAGTCAATGTCTCGTAACATTTGCTTTGTAAAGTGCTGTACAGGAAATTGTTTCTATTATCATACCAATAGTGCATCCATCGCAAACTCATTCCATTCTAGACTGGCCGGCAACGGTATAAGATAAACAGTTTTACCGCCGGGTTCTTTATAAGCGTGAGTGTGGCCTTATCACAATTAGTAGACATCGTAGACAACTTACATTGTTTACAACATTGAAATACAGTTGTGGCGAAAGTGATATTATTCAAATAGTTTCTCGCCCTTGTGCACCGTGCCCGAAGGCTGTAATTATCTAGTCTTGTCATTTAAAATCTACTGTACAAGATGTATTTTCCTAAGGCAATCTCGGGAACGAAAGTAAAAACATTATTTAATCTAATAAAGCCCTATTTAAGGACTTATAGTGCAGCCGCCGTAGTCAAAAGTCCATTCACAGATGTGGAAATACCTGATCAAACGATTACCGAATTTGTTTGGTCTAAAAGTTCGCAATGGGATGATTTGCCTGCTCTGGTAAGATTAACGAGATTTCTCTGCCATTAAACAAATTACGATATCTGTTACATAACAGTGAATCAATCCATATAACGCAATCTTTCAGCATTCGCGATGTTTCCGCTTGCCCTATTTTTTCAATAACAACAAATTTAATGAATGTGCAGACATGTGGTGTCAGTGGAAGATCGTACACGTACAGCTTAGCCAAAATACTTTCCACGCAAGGTGCCATGGCACTTCTCGAACGAGTTAAGCTAAAGCCCGGGGACGTCGTCGGATTTTTACTACCAAATATACCGGAATTTACATTAACGGTTCACGCCTGTGTACAAGCGGGTCTGATCATGACTTTTGCAAATCCTTTGTATACGCCGGATGAAGTACATCGGCAATTCAATAATGCGAAGGTAAAATGCATCGTGACAGTGCCTTTGCTGATGCAAATGGCAGAAATTGTGTCACAGAAATTGCCCAACTATACTTATACGATAAACATCGGCGGCGAAACGGAAGAGGGAAAAAAGTAAGCCATTAAATGACAATGCAGCGGCGTGAAGATAATCGGCTTCATACTTCAACATGACATTTTAGAGTTCTAGGTATGCAGGACCTGCTGGCAACGGACGCAGAATGCGAATTGCCGAATGTCAAGAGTACGGACGTAGCAGTTTTGCCGTACAGTTCAGGCACAACCGGTTTACCGAAGGGAGTGATGTTGACCCATCGAAACTTAGTAGCTAACATTCTTCAGGGATCTCATCGGGAGATGATAGATTTCGAAGAGACCACTGCTGACAATCAGGAGGTCGTACTGACACCGATGCCCTTCTTTCACATCATGGGCTTCAACGCTATCACGAACTTTGTCATGCACTACGGAAGACACTTGATTACCATACCAAGGTTCACACCTAACGATTACATTCAGGCCCTCGAGAAGTATAAGCCTCGACTACTGTTCGCAGTACCTGCCCTGTTACAGTTTTTGGTCTCCAGCCCCGACGTTACCGCCCAACATTTGTCTAACGTAAAGAGAATCGTATGCGGTGCTGCACCTGCATCCAAGACCTTAATCAACAAGGTCGTAGAAAAAATTAATTCTGACGACTTTCAATTTGACCAAGGTACAAGCCACCGAGCACCTCGATACCTTATTGCAAAGGAAGAATTAAAATCTGATGAGGAAAATGTTTCTTTACAGGATACGGTTTAACAGAGACCAGTCCGGTTACGTTGTATACACCTAAGAACATACCGGCGGAAAAGTATGGAAGCTGCGGACAGTTGCTGTCTATGACCGAAGCTAAACTAGTAGACATAGAGACTGGCGAGTATATTACAGCGCCTAATAAGCCGGGAGAATTAATTTTGAGAGGACCGCAGATCATGAAGGGATACTTGAACAATCCTCAGGCTACGTCCGAAGTGCTCGATTCCGATGGCTGGCTGAGAACAGGGGACGTCGTTTACTACGATGAGGATGGCTACTTCTTTGCAGTGGACAGAACGAAGGAGCTTATTAAAGTTAAAGGACTTCAGGTATGGCAATCTGATATTTTGAACTGTTTACCTTGAGTGTGCTCGTGGTGCGTCGTGAATGATATCAAGATTGTTCACATAGTATTCTGGGTCTAACAAAATTGATGTTACCTGAAGACGCGAAGGGAAAACCAATGAAATTCTGTGCTGAACAGTGGGTCCGCAGCAAATACTAATCGGTAAAAAGCTGGCCCAGGTACCTGCCACGCAATCACTAACGTTTCGTTCACGGTCTTTCCCTTCAGGTTTCCAACATACTTCGACGTTCATAGTAATTTTCATATATTTTGCTATAAAATAATGTACACAGCTATTTTAAGTCATCCGTGTTCTTAGAATATTATCGATCTACGTTTCTTTCACTTTAAATTAATATCCCATTACTACGATGCTGGTTGGATTATCTGGTTTACTTTTTTTTTGTTGTCCGCTGAACTTCGCGATTTGCATAAAAATGTTCAGTGCAGATACGTTATGCCCCGTTTTTTTGCGCGAATCATCAGGATACTAACGATGCCTATGGGTTGGAAAATTTGGTGACCGGAATCGATTTGTATAGACGAACCGATTACGCAGGCCACAGTAACATCCTTCCACCTTGCGTTCTTCTCGCTCGCAATCGGCGCTCAGACCTCGCGATTCTTTTATCTCCTGCAATAACACGCTCTACATTGTCGTCTAACAGGTAATGAAAGAACGATAATGGGGGCGGGGGGTAATTAGTCGTATTACTTTATATGCACAATAAGGTCCATGTGAAACATATTAATGCAGGAGATCAATGGCAATTAAAAAGTCCGAGCAAAAATATGAATTCTATTATACCAATAGCAAGGTACGGAGAGAGCAATACAATTTTATCCCAACGTTCTCGGATTCGTGACACGAGTATAGTAGCGCTTACTTTGTTTACCTACAATTCCTCGCCTCTAGAGTAGCAAACATTCGCAAAATTCGCATCAACGACATTCACTCCTTGACGATAATTTAAGTCATGACGTTTGGAATCCACACTCTGAACTCCTACTACGTATTGGTGCAGCTGAAAGGGATTATTTTGTTTGTCTCAGTCACTTTCATGAAAGTCTGCCCTCTTCGCAGAAACGTATATTCGTACTCTCGTCTTGCGAATATCCACGTTTCCGCGAGACGACTTATTCTTAAGGCCAGCTTTACCGCCAGGGTTTTTGTTTTTTTTTTTTTTGTTTTATTCTCTATTGTTGAGCTCGTTTAAACGCTAAGATCATACTCATCGTCTTCCTGAACGAGTTTGGCAGCGGAAGGGAAGGCATTTGTAGACAGACCCACCTCCTTCTCCGTTAAGTATTCACTTAATACGCAGAATTATCTCTTCCATTTGTTTCCGAAAAATTTTCCACGACTCCCTACGATTTTTCCACGGTAACCTGACGTATGGTTAAAGCTTACGGTTATCACGTTAATATAAATTTGATAAAACAGTCGACAAGCTGATTCGTGCTACACGTTGAACCATGAACATAAAACTGGCCTGATAGTACTACAACGTATTGCGAATAGGCAGTGTTCCGTTTCATCCAAGATTACCCAAAAATCAACTGTAAGTCTTTTTACAATACGGGGTATGAAAGATTCGTTCTCTTATCGTTTTTTTTCCTTTTCTTCATTTTTTTTCCATCCGATTGACCATGCCGAAAAAATCAGTTAAAGCAGCGAAACAGCACGTTAATAAGGTTCTCTCGACGTCCCGTTTAAAAAGGTGAACAATATGATACAAATTTGACTCGCAAAATTACATCAAAGACAACCTCTCTCTCTGTTCTCCGCCGTTGCGCACCTTATTATTCACATAATAATTATCTCCGTCCAAAACGTCCGCAGGTAAAATACAGGTCAAGTTTCGCAAACGAATAAAAAGTCCGTCTCGTGTATTAACTCTTTGCCAATTCCGTCGTCTCCTGCTCCATCGGCTCGTCCTGCTGGAACATGGACAACGACTCATCCTCGTCCACGTCCATTAACTCTACCGATCCGCATTCCTGTTTCGGCGCCGCCGGGCTCTCGACCAGAGGCGACTCACTGTCCGTCACTTTGATCGCCACATCGTTCTCCTGCAACTCGTCTAGACTATCGTTCTCCATCGCTTTGAGCTTCTCGTCCGGCGACGTCGAATACTTTGTACTGCAGGCATCGTCGGTCTCTTCCAGCACCTCGACGGCGCTCGGAGGATTATCGGCACTTTTTTCACGCGTCTCCGGGTCCTTGGGCTCCTCAACGATGGGTATCGGGTCAGGTACTAACGACTTTGCGATCGTGGTATCGTCCTCTCCAGCTTCCACTATCGTTAAGCTGTCCTTGGCGGGCTCAGAATTTTCCTTTGCGTCGTTCTTGGCGGACGATTCCTCGACCGCTACGGCGGACTCTGGGCCCGTTGCTTCCAGTTCTGTTATTCTGTCTGAGGATTCCGTGGGCTCAGGTTCCGTCTCAGGTATCCTTAGGGTTGACTCTTGGTCGGACGAAGTCGTTAGATTCGGCGTTTCGTCGACAGGCACGTCCGTGGTTGATTCGTCCGACTTCGTGGAAGTTTTCAGTTCCTCTGTGTCATTCGTTACACAGCTGTTCTCCACGTCTGTCGATTCGGTCGTTAACATTTCCTTATCAGCGGCAGGTTCTGCTGTACTTTCTTCTATCGGTGCTTGCGGACTTTCATCGTTTTCTAATTTGCATTTCTCAATCACCTTTCCGTTTGTCGCTTTCAAAAGATATTCCACTATTGGACTAACCGACTCTTTATTATTTGTTTCTATTTTCGTTTCTGAGGTATCCTTCTCTGTATCATTTGTTTTCACAGAACTATCGTTGGTCGTTAGTACAGGTGCCTCAGCCTCCGTTTTTTCACTCTGTTTGTTTTCTATATAAAACTTAGATTTAGTATCATTCGTAGTGAAGTCCTTTGCCTGAAACGTAGTCTGCAACTTTCTGGAGGACTCGGCCGTATCGCTATCCTCATTCTCCAAATCCAGACTCGGTTGAGAACTGGTGTCCTCATTCATAATAGCCTCTGGAACGTCCCCAACGATTCCCGATGTTTCTGGAACTATAGTAGTCATGTTCTGACCTCCGGGAATGGCAGCTGCTTCTTGCGATTGAACCTGAGAATTGATATTTGCAACACTGTTGAACTCCGACGTAGATGAATTAAAACTAGACGTGGCTACCTCTGTCCTGTTCGACGTGGTCTGCTCCAACTTCTCCTGCGCATTCTCCTCCGTCTCAAAAACATTTTTCACCACCGTCTCTGTCGGAATGACAGTATGCAACAGAGGCGCTTCGTTGTCCATCGTGTGCACACTGATTGTCACCGTGGAAGCACAGTCCTTCTCCCAATACTCCATCTCAACTTCCTGAGGCGGTTGCGTAACACTAGACTCATCTTCCACTGACCCATTTACCATACTGTCCCCGTTCTCACTGCGCCTAGCAATTGGGCCCGGCTCTCTGGTCGACACAACCAGGATGTTCTTCTCTATGGCTCGCATGAACTTATCGACTCTGTTATACTCCTTCCTTGGTGCCGTCAGCAATTCACAGATCCTTTGAACGGTGAAGGGTGCGTTAGCAAACGACTCCAGTCGCTCGAGGAGATTGCTCTTCATCGTATCGTAATTGAAATGCTCGACGTTGGGACAGGGAGCCAACTCGAGGCTGGGACAGCTCTCGTAAAAGTCCGTCATAACGCGAGTCAATTTCTCGCGGAACAGAGTCTTTATTAATGACCACTGATATACCGGGTCGCCAGTTTTCGCTACCCAACAGAGATAGTCCTCCAACTCTCGCGGTATCTCCGTTGGTCGCATTTTCTGAAATTCGTCGAGCGCCTGCAATACCTCCTCCAGATTTTCCATCTTCCCCCCGCCGCCACCGCACCGTTCCACCCCAAACGATCGGTGTCACTGACTTTTTTTCCCTCCTTCGCGCCCTTACGATACTTTAACTGCGAATAGCGGCTCGTGCGTGTTCCTGGCGTGAAACAAACGGAAAACGCAAACACACCGGGCATTAAACAGCAACAATGAAGGGGAGACGAAGGTGTCGGTCAGTGGTGCCAACCGCCGACGATGAAACCGTTCTGTCATTGGTAGTATGAAACGATAGATCGCTTTGCCACGGGAATATTGGCAACGCTCCCTCTGCGTACACTCACGTACACATCGATTTTGTATGCGTGAACGCATACGTGCTCATGCATGCAAAGAGGGAACGTGTACGGATTCGAACAAGGACACATGATGAAAACGTTTGAATATGAATTTTGTACACAGTTCTCTTATTCTCTTTCCACTTCGCTTCGTTCCGTAATAGGTTTCGTACGTTGGCTGGGTTAATTCTGCGGAAGGGAATGATGCGAATTTTGATCTTTTCGATTAGGTATCGCCATCGGAATTGGAGCTGTTGATTCTCGAAGTGCCAGATATATTGGACGCTGCTGTGATCGGGATACCGGACGAACTGGCGGGTGAAGTGCCAAAGGCGTTTGTTGTAAGAAAGCCAAATGCCACGGTGGATGCGCAAACGATACAGGATTATGTTACAGCTAAGGTATATTTCTGCGTGTCTCGTATATACGGAACGATAAAAAGCTACTGTCTTCTGTGCAGGTGGCACCGTACAAAAAGTTAGCGGGAGGAGTGTCCTTCGTCGATGCCATTCCCAGGAATCCGTCTGGCAAAATTTTGAGACACGAATTGAAGGCGTTGAACAAATAATTTTTAAGGTCGAACAATATGCGATACGGTGTCAATTACAATTTTGTACCGAAAGATATGCTTTGTGAGGAATGTCTGTAACGTCGTAACGCTGAGTTACATTAAATAATACAAGTTTCTCGTTAGAGGGATTTATTTTTAATATATTTCATATCCTTAACTTTGACCGGACATTTAATTAAGATCGTTTAACATGTATATGTAGAAACAGTTATAATTGTTAAAGTACAATGATTTCTCCTTCTCAATCCTTCACACATCATCATATCCCGATAAATTTTGTTTGACGGTAATGTTTGACTATTTTTTTTTGTCTCATTTCGATAACCACATATTGAGTAGTCGTTAATTTGTTTCTTCTTTTTTTTTTCGTTATAATCGCGCGTTCGAAAGTTACAGAGGTCCCATTTTTCATTTATCAGTCTTGTGCACAAATTGTTTTTGTAATTAGCCACGAGTACGTACTCATAATTTTCTATATTACACTTCTCCTCTAGATCGTTAACAGATTCTGCTATATTTATTTATTTTTTCTTTTGTCTGTCCCCCGTTTAACTTTAAAACGACCAAATAGTTTCCGTGTCTCTTTCGAATGCACAATTAATTTATCGTCTGTCTCGGCGGTCGTTTTTTTCATTAAATTAACAGATCTTATATAAAAACATGTTACGCATGGATAAAATGGCTCTTCGAAAGTTGACTTTAGCGTGTGTCTTTTTGTGTTCTTGTTTGTTTGTATTTTTCATGTGTTTACATATGTAAAGTGGAATCTAAGGGTGACGGATATTCTCTAGATATCACTTAAACGTTAATAGACGAAAGACAAGATGAGCCGATTTGGTGAATTCTTAAACAGTATTAATAAGTATTATTTCGGAGGAAACAACTGAACAGATGCAACTGCACAAAAAGATTTGCAATCGTACCCATAGCTGACAAATCGAACGCAGTTTTTTTACATCACGCTCCTCTTTGATCAGATTCGTTGTAGAGGAACGACAATCCAATAACAAAGCTGAAGGTAATCTGTATCTCGTAAGCGGAATTAAGAGTTATTGTAAAAAAAAAACTCCAACGTTTCGGTACCTGTTAAGACATATATGTATATAATTACATTCCATTAAAGTTAATCGGTTCATAACATAACTTAGACTCATTCGCAATTAGTTAAATTAAGAACAATAAATTATAAAATATGGAGGTAAATTGTGTAACTATATAAGTATCATAATAACATTCTTCAGTCCAAAATAAATATAGTAAATAACAAAGAATATATGGATAATATTTATATATATATATATATATGTATATGTAATAGGAAACTCCTACGGCATTTTAGCGAGTGTGCAGAACCTTGAAAGGTCAGAGATTTAGCGTTTATAGTATTTTTTTAATAGACATACAAATTTCACTGCGGTAAGCGAATTTCATACGAGTTGTCCGCAGCGAAATTCCATGCAAATAAGTTCAATAATAGTTAGAGACTTAGCCAACAATCTTTTGTAGAGATTTCATCCTCTCAGATCGTTATTACTTACAACTATCCGATAAATCTTGTTAGTAATGAATTTCATAGAGACAAGCTGACATTACCATGTATTATTTAATATTTGTACAGATTTTTGATTACTTAAACATCGACCACCATCTTCTTATGAATATCTGTATTACCCACAACCTGGAAATAATCAAGTGTTAATAGAATCAAACATCTCTGCATTCCATGCAAATCACTTACTGAACAGAATTCTTCAAAGCTAATCTTTCCATCCTCATCCTTATCAGCGAATAATATTGTCTTGTCGACAATCTGTTGCAATTGTGTATCTTTTAAATTATTTCCTACCATCATTTTTAACACTTGGAACAACTCTCCATTACTTATGAAACCATCGTTGTCCATATCATAAATTCTGAATGCAAATCTTAATTTGCTTTCCTTATCACCCTGTGTAAGACACGTAAAACAAACCTATAATCTTTATCCTTTCATTTTTTATTATCAAAATGTTTAGTATTGGATTACCTTGACACTAAATTGTGAAACACCATGAATAAATTCCTTGAAGTCAACTTCACCATTGCCATCCGCATCAAAAATGTCAATGACACGTTGCACTAAAGGATTTTGTTGTAATTCGGGTAAGGACATAAACTCATCGATACTTAAGGCCCCGCTATTGTCCAGATCAAGTTTCCGGAAGCGTTTACCCAGTCTCCTGATTTCGTCCACATCAACTAGAATCACCAACCACACACATTAGCAAATACAAAAAAGAAGAAGAAAAAATAGGATAAACGCAGAATACTTCAATATAACTATTTTTACATTCATCTTAAAACAATTCACATGAAAAATGTCATGGTCCAAGGTTAACGGAATCGTACTCGAATCAGATTGAGTTTCGATTAAAATCTTGAAACGTTATTAAGGGCAGCCGTTAGCGCATGGCAATAAATTAGCGTCGGTATCCTTGCGATCCAAAACTGGCGCAAGGTGGGCACAACAATGTGTTCGATAAGTGCGAGGACAGGTTAATTCGCGACATGCCACAATAAATATGCCAATATCGGACTTACAGTTCGAACATAGTTCCATAGGCAGCGAGCTCTCGTTACCCTGGAATTGCACAAAAAACGTTTCAGTGTCATCGCTCGCCAGAACGGGGCTACGTATTTATCGGCCGTAAAAATAGTACGCGCAAAACTGATTGTTTTTGTTTCATTTTCGTGTCGAACGCGAGGCGGAAAGAAATATATCGCCCTCCCGCTCCGCCGCCAAAAAGTCGTTTCTGTTTCATCACTGAAATTAAGCACTGCGCAATTAGTGTCGCGATTATGATCTTAGTTACCATTGTGAGGCGTGTTCGGTTGAGTCGTGTTCGGAAATTTTTTTTAGAAAATGTCAAAATTGATCTGTTGCAGCTATATTATGGAAAACGGCCAATGCCACGGAACGGAAGATGCACGACTGAGATTGGCAATGCGCACCGTGCAAAATTGTACGGATAAAGTTACACACGATGCAGGGGTCGCTTTGTATACGCGTGCGAAACCTTAAAGTGAATTTTCATACTAACGATAAGCATATTATTTAATAGATGATTGCATAAATAAATTTCTCGCTATTGTCCGTAAGCGACCGAAAACAAAACGTATACAAATATCGCAACATTTTTAAAGTAAATAAATTTTATTTTGCTCAACCCAGCTCAACCCGTCAGATGCTGCCACCTTGTGTGGAACGGGTTGAGTTATTTTCAAAAGTTACGTGGCGCGAGATAACTTTCAGTTATGAACTGAACAGTGTGTAGGAGAGTTTGTAAATTTGGTGTAGTGGCAACGCTTAAAATGAAGAGATAAGGAATCACACATTTTTTGTATGCTCTTGACCTGTCAACTCGGCACTTTGGTTTGAAATCGAGCTATTGTTTTATTTAAAAGGAACTGTTTCAAATCTGCTTGTTACAGTTTTTTACAGGACCGTAAAACACTGTTCTATAAATATGATCTTATACACATGTACATTTACATAACTATTCTCGTGCTCCGATTTTTTATGAATCGTATCATTAATGTTCTGTACAGAATATATATATTATATATATATATCGTTCCTAGCGTAATAAGCGGGTCGATCTTAAACGTAAAATTAGCTCGGGCACAATGTCGTGCCCACGAAACTAAACGTAAGAAAATTCCTTCGTATTCGAGAGACAAATCTTTTTCTATTATATCTATAGAAGTACAGAATTTGAATTATATACAGCAGTGACATCACGAGGATTTTGACATAAATATATCAAACAATGATATACATTATTACTACGTAACAGAAATAACGTTATTGAGATAACAATACACGCTTATGCCGTTCGACTATGTGTCATGACATACGTACATCTACTAACAAGCATAATTCTATCTTGAATTATATTAAGCCGTTTTTTCCTTTATACAAGACGGCCACCATTGGAAGTGGCCGGATTTTCGTTAGAAAAGTTTCTTTTTTACAGTCAATTTTTTCTTTACCCGCCCGCGCTTACTTGCGGGCCACCCTTTATGTGACCCGCAACAGTCACGTCGGACAGTATCGAAGTTCGACGAGATGCGATGGTTCGACGTTCCCTGCATCGCAGTAAAAATAGAGAATTGAACGAAGAAGCTCCGCGTCGCGCGGAGCCTCCGTTTGTTTTACCTAACCACAGTTTTTTCGTTAGACGTTAATTTTTTACATTAACCCAATGTTTCCCTCTTCAACGGTCGGCCGCATGCGCACTATACAAATTGTTCTGAGCTGGCGACACTCAGATCCAACAAGCGCCACGCTGCCTTCGGATTCAATTCCGTCGGATCACGGCACAACACCCAACCGTAGTTAACACGCATAACTTTCTCGGGGTCACCTTCGACCAACCTGTTGTTCTGGTCTCTCACGCACATGATCTGTTGGCACTGGAAGCTGATCATCAGCACGGGTCCTTGTTCCATTACTTTGCCCATTACTAAGTCAACATTGTCGATGTCTAAAAAGTGACGGATAAAGCGACTAGATCAGTTTTATGTTCAGAAACCGTTTGCAGGAAATATTTTGAAAGGAGCAATGTTATCGGGTAGGGTTAATAATTAGGCGTTACCTAAAATTTTACTATCTAGGTGATATCCTAATTTCTTAGCTTGTTTAAGTGGCTGCGATATCACGTTGTACGGTGCTTCATGACACCAATCTTGCAATATTTCGAGGTCCCCCCTAATCATGGCCTCGAGAATATTAGGAATAATATCGGTCTCACAGTCCCTCAGGAATTGAACCTTGTCGAAGGTCGGGTCCAATTTGCAGATTTCCGTCAACGTTTCAGAAAGCTCTGTCTTTTGGAACAAGCCGCTCATTAAGTCGGTGACTGTGTCTGTAAGCAGTCTGGAAGCACGAATTACAGGGTTGTCCGACTCGTCGTACTTCATCTTCCAGTCAAGTACTTTGTTGACATAGGGATTTGTATCCTGTCAACAAACATAACGGAGGAATTACACGATGCAGCGCATTGGGCGATTAACATGCTGTGCGAGATAAGGATACCTTAAAGTTTTGCCACGACTGATAGAATTTTGAGTCTTTGTGAAGTTCAACACCCGTCGCATCCGTATTGGGAGCAACAACTTTATCGTCTGCAGGTTCTAACACCTCTTTTCGTTTCCTCAACTTTTTTAAAGGTACATAAACTTTTCCTGAGTTTAAAAGAAAGCCAAAACGCATTAGATGATCCCAATCACAATCGTTGTAAGTGTACTGCTACGATTATACATCAATTCTACTGACCTTGTATTCCTTGCTGATCTAATTCTTCTCTAACAGCTTCCGCGGTTTGAGATATTGTTTGAAATGCGGCTGTTTTTCCTAATGCGTGGGTCTTATCCGAAATAGTTTCCGCAGCACCTTTCGCCGACTTAGATATTTCTTCTCCTAATTGTCCTGCCTTCTTACCTAATTCCGATTTACTCGCTTCCTCGATGACGTCATGCACCTATAAAGTTAACCGTAAGCATAAGCTACCAACTTTTTTACATAATCATGAAAAAGTGTAAGAAAAAAATGTGTTATAACCTTATCTTTTAGAGTTCCAAATTTCTCTTTTAATACTTCAGTTCCTTTACTAGCTTCTGATTCTACAGCCTGAAACTTTTGCCTAGCAGATTTTAAAGCATCGGATTGTTCTAATTTCTCTGTTTCTTCCCTAAATTTCTTCAATGATTCTTTCATCTCTTTATTCTTTTGCATTTCTTGCTTGAGGTTCTCCATAAACTGTGATAAGAACCCTGGCCTACGTGCTGGATTTGAGTAGAACCGTATCTATAAGTTATTGACAATGCGTTATAAATCATGGTACTATATGCATAATATTAAAACATTTGATCCTTGATTAGCTGAAAAGCTTACTGCAGCATTCTGTATATCTGTCTTTTCCGCAGAAGGCTGAAGCAGTGTTCTAGACAGTGAGTGTTCCCTCGAGCCATTTCGAAATCTTTTTCTTGACTGTGTAGACCGAGCGACTCCTATGAGACTTGCTCTGCAAGCCGCAAAGTTCTGAAACTAAATCAAAATGTTATATTAAATCTTCGTTCCAAGACAGATAACAAATTAACGTTTATTTTCGCTGAGCGGTTAGTATTAAATTCATATCGTCAAATTGTTTATAACCGATTATAAACCATAATTATAAGGCACATGTAGGATGACTCGTTCATTAGTGTTAACAATTGTATGAAACAAAATGTTGCGCATTTTATATTCGTAAGGTATCGTTGTTGTGCATTAAATTGGGGCAAAATAATGTGACGCAATAAAATAAGTACCACGAGAAACAATCGTATAGGTGCTGTAACCTCAAAACTATTTCCTCAAACGCCGGTATATCCGAAAGAAAGCGTTAATTGATGTTCAATTCACCATGGAAGGGCACAAACATTCAAATCTTGTTAAATTATGTCATAAGCATGCACGTGTTTAGTTAGTAACAAGAATTATTTACCATTTTACGAACGATTTATCTGTATCTTTAACAAAAATCTTGATGGACGGCCGAGCCTGCAGCCAGATTTAGGAGGTCTCCATACAAACGCATAGTTTGTGGTCTATTTTAAGTTCATCCCATTGTGATTGGTTGGTATTCATTTTTTGTAAATCAACCTTAATTCATAGAAACTGGTCACCACGTAAAATAGATACGTTGCCGAACACATTTCAAATTGTATTAAGGTTGGCAATTAACAATGGCCGCTGATCAGTTTAAAGTGGTTTAAAGTGAAAGTGTGGGGATGTTGCAGTGTTTTAGATCATAATTAATATATTTTGACGCTTATCGTTTCTAACGATTATTACAGAAAGTGCGTGTGGCCAATGATATATATCTTTTTAACACTTCATACGAATAGTCTGCCTGGTGTGTAGTAAATCGCGAATACAATACAATGACACCCACACTAGTAGAAGTGAATAGAATTCAAACAGAAGCCTGTTATAAGTTATATCCAGTGAAATACGGTTTGTGGGACATTAGCATTAACGGTAATAGCATTCATATGTTGTTTCCAACGAATGTTAGTAAAACATTTGAACTTGACGTGCAAGATGTACGTTTAGTGACCTGAAGATAGTTATAACTTTTCGCGGGCAAAATATCGAAGCCTAAACTATGCCAGTTCGCAAACCCCGCGTCGCTTTGCCTTAATAATAATAATAATAAAGCTTGAGCTAACGCTATAGAAGCGGTCGGTTGCATATTGGTGCAATAAATTAACTTTATATTTTCGCACAAAATGGACTTTTTGTTAGACAAATTTACAACGCAAAACACTTTTATGGTCAACTGTCTTCCGTCCAAGATATGGACTTAACTACGGCCCAGTTCTATGCCGATTTATGACGTTTCATAGGTTAGTGACATTGTCTGATCAAAACAATGTTCGCAATTTCGGATATGCACGATTCTTCAGTTGAATTGTGTGAATGTGCTAGCGCCGATAATGCTTGAAAAGAAACATTTTGAGTGCGAGAAATGTCTGCATCTGTGCTCCTGTTAACTGTAAATAGCTGGAAAGCAATAACTGTTAATGTTCTCCTGCATGTTAATTAAAACAAAATGACAAGGTATTGTCTGAATATTATGAGATGGATAGAAATATGAAAGCTAAGCAACTTCTTCCAGAAGAGTCTTTCTGGTGCAAATGTGTAAAAGACTCTCAAACATTGACAATGCAAAATCAAGCTAAAGCAAACTTTCAGCATTATATCTCAAACACAACAGTGAGTACTGTATTCTCAATTTAATGTATGTAAGACTAGTTGTGGCAACATTGTGAAAGGTATGAACGAAGAATAAAATATTTCAGTGAACGGTTTGGAAAATCAAGAGATCAACACCAAGGCAGATACAATGCCTGGAAGACTACATCGTAGAGGACAGGTTGATGTGGTAGAGATGCCAATAGATGAAGCATCTAGTTGCAAGTACTTCCTAGTATACGAAGAACAAATATCCAAATTTGTTGTACTGAAGGCATTGAAGAGGAATAATGCAAAAGACGTAGCGCTTAAGTTAATGGAGGTGCTCTCTATTATCGGAGCACCTCAGGTCTTACAAAGTGGGAATGGAAGAACATTTGCTATGCAAGTGGTTCATGAACTTAGATCGTTATGGAAGGATATCACAATTTTGCATGGTGATACGTTTAAGAATGCGGATGAAGACAGAGACTTCAAGGATTTAATTAAGTCGTGGTTAAATTTGAATCCAACAAAGACGTGGTGTGACAGTTTGAAATTTATCCAAATTCTCCAAAATTCGACGTTCCGCTGTCAAAATGGTAAACTTCCCTGCGATATATTGTTCGGTCGGAACGTGTACGAGGAGTTCAGAAACCTAAGCGGAGGCAGCGAGACAATTTCGGAAATTTGGACGGAGGAAGAATGGATCGATCATAACTTGAATCTGACCAGGAGCGACAAGAATGCAATTCGCTCCACCGAGCATACAGACTTCTTAACAGCTGGGCGTCTAAAGGAAAGAGGCGGCGAAGAAGATAATGTATACACATTCATATTTTTATGTGCTTACTTCCTGTTTTTGTATATATTTACACATGTCTGTGTTATTTCAGAACATGAAAGAGTACGACAGCGACTCGCACAGCGACTTTCCAGAAGATCACATGGAAAATTTTGCTGATAACCACGACGTGAATGGATTCAAATTTGTCAACGTCAAGAGTGACATGGTGACAAATCCTTCGCAAATAGAAGATTCCGTGTTCGACGACGCGAAATACGACATTGCGTACGCAGACGGCCGAGATGACTTGAAGTGCAAAGTTTGCCAAAAGCAATATATGAAGCCAGGCCACTTGAAAAATCACATGAAGACGCATCTGAAGGAAAAAGAATTTCAATGCGCCGTGTGCAATAAGACATTCCGAATATTAAGCTTGTACGAGAAGCACATGCGACAGTCTCACGGGCAGGATAAATTGTCCAGTTCGGAGAACGGTAACTTAGGCAAGCGAAAGCGAACGAGACAATCCGCGAGTACAGATTCGATAAAGGAACAAGCAGCGCCGGAGGATGAAGAATCAAAGTCGAATCTTAATACCAGACTCAGCCAAGAGGACGCTAACGCACCAGCGAACACCACAAATTTGAAGTCCATCAAATCATTGCGTCCTGGCAGAAGAAAAGCAAGCGAGCGTCGCGCGAACAAGTTGAACGGCCTCTCCAGCCTGGAATGCACCTACTGCAAGCAGAAGTTCAACTTCCCCAGCGTCCTGAAGCGCCACATGCGCTCCCACACGAACGAGCGCCCTTACGTCTGCGAGGTCTGCAATAAGAGCTTCAAGCAGCTCGGCCATCTGAGTCAACACTCCCTGACTCACAAAGATTACCGTTCCTTCCAATGTGCCGCCTGCGGCGTCAAGTTCGCCACCCTCGACTCCATGAAGAGCCACTCGCTCTCTCACAAGGGTGAAACAGCAGTCAAAACAAGAGAGATCTATCGCCTGTTCGAGTGCGACAACTGCAAGAAGGTCTTCACCACCAAGAGCGTCCTGGAGCGACACATCTTCACGCACACTCATGAACGACAATTCGGCTGCAAGATATGCGGCAAGCGATTCAAGCAAGCCGGCCACGTCAAGTCCCACATGCTGGTGCACACCGGCGAGAGGAAGTTTCAGTGCACGGTCTGCTCGAAGCGATTCAGTCTGTCCAACTCCCTGAAGAAGCACATGTACGTGCACAACGGCGAGAAGCCGTATCAGTGCGACGTTTGCGGGGCCCGCTTCCTGGAGAAGAGGAATCTGAACGGACATCTGATGACGCACACCAACGAGCGTCCGTTCTCCTGCAAGATATGCGGCAAGAGATACACTCTCGCTGACACTCTCCGTAGGCACATAAGCGCAGCGCACGAGGATGGCAGAACTTATCAGTGCGAGATATGCGCCAAGATGTTCAAGCAACTGGCTCACCTGTCGGTTCACAAGAAGGTTCACAACGACGAGCGGCCGTTCCAGTGTCATCTCTGCGACAAGAACTTTAAGCACAAGAACGTGCTGAAATCGCATCTGGCCATTCACGCCAACGTCAGGCCCTTCGAGTGCGACGTCTGCAAGGCCACCTTCGTCAGGAAGACGAATCTACAGACTCACATAGCTTCAGCTCACATGAACGAGCGACCGTACACTTGCAACATATGCGGCAAGAGGTTCAAGCAGATCTCGCACCTGAACGGTCACGTGGTCGTTCACAGTAATCTGATGCCTTATCAATGCGACTTCTGCGACAGGCGATGCAACAGACTGGACAATTTGAAGAAGCACATGCGGCTGCACACCAAGAACAAGGAATGAGGGGGGGTCGACAATAATAATGGGCGACAGAGTTTTGACACACCGTAGTCTAGTCAAGTTGATCAATATTCGTGAAGGTTGAGACGTAAAAAAGATGTCGAACCGATTCACCGATCGAATTGCAATAGTTTGTCAACTGCAATGGGAATCAAGTTTGACCTGTACTCCTTTTTATATCGGATTTTTGTAACTTTGTAAAACCTATTGTAACGTAGTACCCGACGATCTGAGATTGGGGCCCCGCGTCGTTATATATTTATTCGCTAACGGATACTCTTTGGATATATTTTTTACGCGAGAAGATGATAAGTAGTAGTCTCTTCTTACCCGGCGCCATGTATGTATCGAATACATATGAGATTAGTAACGTATCAATTTGTACATAGATAACCGCGTGTATCAATATGTACAGTGCGTATTTTAGATTTTGTACTGTACCCTCATCTCTCGTGCAGTACACGTAACTGTCTGTCATCCTATTTTAGCGTCATGCATGTATTCACGACGACTTCCTATTTAGCAATGAAATGTGATAAGGTCATACAATCCTGTAGGCGTATTAATTTTAATTGTGCCCCATAAAAGTACATTTTCTATTCGTGACATCACCCAAGAGAAAGTGTGTACATTGCCAAGCGGTACTCAATGTTTCCTGTCAACAAAACACGCGCTGGCAAAATCCAAACTCGATCTTAACACATTACATGCGGGCCGTCGCGACTAATTGTTTATGAATTGACGCGGGCAAAAATAAGAGCATTCGCTTAAAGAACGACAGCATAAAATGTCATAATTTTCAAGATATTTAAGATATTTTAATAATTTTTTCATTATTAAACTCGCAGGGAGCAGCAGCATAGCTATGAAAAAAGTTCAAATCAAGATCAGTCGCCGTAAAAGGTGTCAATACGCTTCCCGCATGCAATGTGTTAAGACACAATGGAAATGAAAAACCCACACATACACCCCGAACAAAGTGCGAAACAATAGAATTACTGTCAGCAAAGCCAACAGAACCCCCGACGCTGAACTGCCTCTTTTCGATGTTTGTAACGATCGCAATAAATCATATTCTCGATCACCCGATCTTAATCATTCCCGCGATACGTCTCATTATCTCTGACGAGCGCCGTCTGAATACAAGCCTTCTGCCGAGCATTCTAATCAATCCGGACTTCAAAGTCGTTTATCGATCGACAAGAGCTAGATTTAAGAATTCGAGTCACTCGAAAGCCCGGTAGAAGTTTACTCCAGTTCACTCTTACATGATTAATCCGTTATCGGGCTTGGCGACCGGCCGATCTTGGGCCCGGAGAAAGTGATTAGCGGCGAATGATAAAATTTGCGTGCCCGACGCGCCCCCGTTGCGGAGATAGCGGTTATCAGCCGTATCGGTATAACGCTGTATAACACTGCAACCAACTGCAACAGGCCAGTCGCGTCGAATGCAGTGCTCCGCTGCGGTTCCAGCGTGAAGAAGCGGACATGGGGTACAACAGGGGGTTGAGGGTCGGTACGCTGCTGACGGTCCTGGTCGTCATCGTGGCCTTGTACTACAGAAGCTCCGAGGACGTTCTGCAGAAGCGTTTGTCGACCCTGCTCCAGGCCCTGGAGAGGCTGGAGAACAAGCATGTCATCGGGGACAAGCCTAAGGTGGCCATAGGTTATGGCGTGTGCACGGACGTCTACATCGACGCCAAGCAATTGTTGCAGTATACGGAGGATGTCGGACAGCCGGAGCACTTCGACGAGATCAACACCGAGCAGGAGCTGCTCAAGAGCTTTGCCTATTATTTTCGGCATGGTGCCGCTGCCGAGTGAGTCGCTCATTTTTTTCTCTCATCTTTATTAAGTATGCATGACAGGCAGGTATTTCAACGCGCCACTGACTACATGCATTTGAAAAAGAGTGCAAATGTCAGGGTGTGCAGCTGACCTGCTTTTAGAGCCTGTTTGCGCTCTGCGTTGGGGCTGCTTGAATTTAGAGTGATTGAGGGCACGTTCGTGTTGACTTAAGTCAAACGTTGTGTACATTGGGGGACTAGATTCCGTCTGGTGCTCAGACTGATTGCTTTGTGTACTTGTTTTATGCAGGCGTTACATGGCCAATACGACGCTGTTTGACGAATTGGTAGCTAAGGCCAGGTCGTTTCCTTCATCGTATTCCACCATAGGGGGAAACGCGGCTATTATGGGACTAAGGTTTGCCAGGGAAGGCTGTGATGTAACGTTGGCTGCAAAGTTAACTAGGTCCCTGCATCAAATGATCCCGCAAGTAATCAATGTTGTGGGTGGAGAAGTAAAGAGGGACGATGTTCATCTGGTTCTGGAGTATAAGAACGGTGATGTTTGGGGTCCGTACTCCAGTGCAAGAGCTAACAGGTAACAATAATGAAAATATCCTTTATGTGGAAGTATATATAACTATAGTAAACACATTAAATCTTGGCCGCAGGTATATTATTCACAATGATGCAAATAATCCAATGATAAGTTCTTTCGATGCATTTGACAAAGTATTGCCAACATTTAATCCAGACTTACTGGTAGTTAGTGGCCTTCAAATGATGGACAATTATCCATTCCCTGAGGGTACTTATTCAATAGCACCAGATCAAAACAATCGCAACAATGTAATGAATCTCACCTAAAACGTTTAAATTACATAGGTCGAAGACATCAGCTGTTAAGCAAAGTTAAAGGTCAAATGACCAGTCAACCGGCCTCTACAAAAATACATTTCGAAATGGCGTCCTTCGCGGAGGATAAGCTTCTTTTCGAATTATGCGACCTCGTCATACCTTTCGCCGACAGTCTGGGCATGAACGAGCAAGAAATCGCAAATCTCTACAATGCCATGTACTATGGCAACATTTCGCTAGTAGCGAATTCGACTCCTCGAGTGGCGACAGTTCTCGATCAGATGAGAACTTTGTTCAAACTCATACGCGTCAGAGGAACGTCCATTCCCAATGCGAGGGTACTGACCAGAATTCATGTTCACACGCTAGCCTATCAAGCGATATTCACCGTTAAGAATTCCGTTTGGAAAAACACTATGGCTGCTGCTGCTAAAGCTTCACTGACTGCCAACAGACACGTTTGCGCATCGAGCAATGTAAGTGTAACAATGACTGGTTCAAGCAACCTTGTCAATCAACATTTGTATCCAAAAAATATATAAAATGGCAATACATTTAATTTTTCTTGGAAACAGTTTGCAATTTCAAGTTATCAAATTTGTTTCAGGTGGATGTGAAGAAAGCTACGCTAATTATGGATGACAGTTTTACCACGTCCATAAATGACGGAACCAGGATAGCACTGGATCTGGACAAACCAGTATCTTGCTGGGACGAGGTCTTAAAGACCGAGAACGAGAACATTCCTATCGAGGTCTGCGTCGCGCCGGTTTTGGTCTGCACTCAGGCCAGTCAGACGGCCGGCGGCGGTGATAATATCTCGAGTGCCGGCTTGGTGCTTCAAATATAAGGTCTCAGATGCCTTCAGAGACATACCAATGGCGATACGCAGCACTCTCGAATCGTTTCCCCCCCTTTTTTTACAGCGTACAGTTGCACGACTCTTGTTGCAAATCAGTAAAAAGTCTCGGTAACGCTAACGTTCCATGTAGGTACTGATATATCTATCTGTTCATTCCGCAGAGGATCGATATTAAGGATAACCCGCCTACCATTCCAATAATTCGTTCAAATGAACTTTGAACAGTCGTACGGATAACTCGCGTCAATGATGTTCGGTATAGAATTCTTATATAAGAATAGAAGAGGTCTCTATTCGTTGTACATGTTGAAACTTAATGCTTAAGAATTTCTATTAAGCACGTTCTACGATGGTTGTAAAAAGATTGTATATCGGATGGACACGCAGGAAAATGCGTGAAAATTGATATATTACTCGTGTGTCCATGTTGAGTAATTACGTTGATTATTCTAGTAGGACTTTTTAAATTGACTAACAGAAACGGCGACTATTAGCATAATTGTAATGAGGATACGTAATATATGTAACGACGTTCGGGCTTCGTTGGCAGCGCTAATCACGGCCCGCAGGAAGTTATCCGCAAAATTTGTACGTGATCTTGGCCATCGATTTTTCCACGGTCACCGTGCAAACAGCGAATTTCAGTACTTGTCGAACGGCAATAAGTTTTTTCGTACCGTACCATTTTTCCTATGAAAAGAACAGCCGGACAGAAAGGCCCGCGTAATAAAGCCTGTTGCATCTTAAATTTTCAGCTGTGATCATTACGTAAGACGATAAAAGGTACTGTCTTTTATGACAGTGGCAGTGTTCACACCACGATCTATTCAATTGAACGGCGTTCGGTCCTTGGTCTACATTAATAATATTAAAAATCGTATTCTTTGCCATACGCGTGCCATGCATTTTTATCATCACCGTAGTGCAGTTGTTGTACACACAATTTTGAAGCAGCAATACGATATTTATCATCGGCGTCGAACGCGTCAGTAAGGAAGGAAAACGCTAATGTGATATATCTTTTAAGGAAGGATGAGTCGTGAATTATGATTATACGGAGAGCATGAATCAGCGAACTAGTCTATCGGAAGCGAATCATTTCATTCTTTACTGCGCACCGTTTCACTTCTCGACCCGATTGTTGTTGCTACAATTCCTATACGGAATCGATACGTTAGTCTCGTGTCTCACAGAACTTAACAATATACCGTTGCTTTTTATTCCGTTCATGTAACATTTATTTGCCCTTGTGAAAGTGGCGAGAGAACATCCTTGTACATATACAACTCGTTTTCATGAAAATGCATGTTTGTAACAAAGTAAACAAAAGATGGAATAAAAATTCGTTTAAATACCACTTCTTCTTTTTTGCAACACATTGGACTGCACAGCTCGGGTAATCTTTTGTCAGAAGCCACGGAAGGAATTTGGTACATATCGACGAACATTATTGATGAAGTACCTGATATACCTTATCGTAAGCGTAAGTAAACTTTGGTCTAGTACCTGATATTAGGATGAGTATAGCGAGTCCAGATTATATTTAAAGCAATGAGGAGCCAAACTTTCGTACATATCAGTGGTAATGGATGAAGAATGCTGATCCTTTTCTTACTTTAAATATTTGTAAAATGACATATACGATGCACCGCCGACGTTTTTAGACTAAAGCGAGTGGCTTCTCGAACCAAAGTGTGTCACCCATCTTTCGGTCAACATTTATCAGCCAATGTGCCAACAACGCGAGGATACGATATTGTACGATGGAAGTGCTGGAAAGTCGATTGTAATTAAGATATCGCTAACTAAATATCGAGGACGAGTAACGTCTGTAGGGTTTAGAGTCCGTGTTAAGGTGCACTGTAACACTAAACGTTAGCCTAAGACGACTTACATAAGTAATTGAGGAAGTACAGTTCTCAAACACTCGAAACACGTATAGTTTAAAAAGTATATTTTACATGTACAGACTAAATTAGTGTTCGTCTTCCTGTTGAAATTCTTTAAATTCATACTGAGAGTCCTAGAACGAAATTGGACACAACGTTTCTTTTTGATTCGGTACATTTGCTACTAACTGTAATTGTACAATTCAGGCAATTTACCACTGACCCTCAAACGAATCCACTTTTAATTATCCACGAAACTAATCGAATATCCATTTCAATGCGGTTGATTAGCCCTTCTCTTAACTGTGGAATATAACAACGATGAGAACAAAAACTGTCGTCAACACCTCCTCCCCCTCTGGTTTTGCATTTCGCGACCGTTCCACGCTCGAATCACGGGTCCCCTTCTACGGACGAAAAAAAGAAAGAACAAAAGAGGTGGTAACTGAACAAACGATTGATGGATCCAACGTTCATCCGAGCCCGTCCCGAAAGTCTCACCGACAGGAAAAGTCTTCGCTCTCGCCCCGTATAATTCTGCAATATATCTCAACAGCGTAAAAAGTTTTATAGAATAGTGTCCCCCTCGTCGATTCCCAACATCTTGAGGTCGTCGGGTCCGGGCTGGGTGTCGGCCTCGGACTCGTTCTGCGTGATTTCCGGCGGCGGCTGGTCCATGTATTCCGGCCCGTAGCCAACGCAGCCCAGCATGCTGTACATGGACGAGTACATGATGTTCGTGTCCGGCTGACTCTGCTGCTTGCTGGTCTCCGTCTCCTCCTTCGGGAAGATGATGTTGAGTGCCTCCTGGAGGTCGTCGGGCAGAGGAATGCTTGGGTCGGGTCTCTTCTCCGTGGGCTCAGGAATATCGGCCAACTCTGCAGTGCCGGAGTCCACTGACGGCAGAGGCGGTGGCGGTGGATTCTGATGGGCCTGAACGTACGTGGGTGCAGTCTGCATCTGCGGCGGCGGATTGGAGACGAAGGGATGAGTCTGAATGGGTGGACGAACCGGCGTGTGAGTTGGGAATCTCGGCGGCGTCTGAACAAAGGGTGGCGGAGTGGTGATGAACGAGGGTGGCGGTCTGCTGGGCGAGAACTGTGGTCTGGCCTGGGCGGTGTGCGAGGCTGATTGCGGGCTGGTGAAGGATGGCGGCGGTCTGTTCAGCGGCGGCGGAGGATGAGGCGGTAGAGGTAGCTTGGCCACGCTCTGGGTCTTCTGCTGGTCGATCATGGGCTCCTCGATGACGGTTTCCTCGGACTGATCCTCGATCTCCATGTCCACGACCTGCTGCGTGGGCTTGGCCTCGTTCAGAACTGGCGGCGGAGGGGCGACTAGGATCTTCATGGGCTGCGCCTTGGTCTGAGCGGGGGTGTTGTTACTGTTAGCTGTGGCTGCAGAGACCGCAAGAGGTACCGTGCTGTTGGCGGCGCTGTTCAGGATGAGGGGCGTGGCCAGTTTGGTGATGTGCACCACGCCGGGTGGGTTGATGATCTCGTTGGGCACCTTCGGCGTGTCCTCGAACTTGCTCTGTTGGTAAGGGAGGGGCGTGATGTCCTTCTCCGGCAGCTTCGGCTCCTCCGTCTTCTTCTTGAACAGAGGAAGTCGGCCGATGAACGGCAACTTGCCCTTGGTCACCTGGGGCGCGGACTTCTTGGTCTGACCGCTGCCCTTCTTCGACTTCGAGGCGGACTCGTTCGTCTTCTTCTCGAACTTGGACTCATCGTTGGAGGAGTTGTCCTCTCTTCGGTCCTTGCTGTACTTCTCGTAGTTCCTCTTCGGACTGTCGCGCCAACTCCTGTCTCTCCTCGGCGACTCGTTGCTCTCTCGCTTTCTGCGATCGTCGTAGTAGTCCCGATCCCTGTCACGATCCCGGTCCCTGTCTCTATCCCTGTCACGATCTCTTCCTCGTCTTCTCTCGTACCTCTCGTATCTGTCGTACTTGTCTTCTCGTCGATCGTACTTCCGGTCGCGGTCGTCCTTGTACCGATCCCTGTCCCTCTCACGCTCCTCCTCCTTGTCTGGCTTGGTCTCGGGCGGCTTCACCGTCATGTTCACCTGCTGCTTGGTCCAGAAGCCCATGTGCGGCTTCGGCATTTCTTCGGGTTTCGGCAGCTCTATAGGTTTATTGGCCAATGGCTGAGGCTTCTCTTCGTCCTTCTTGATCCAGAACGGTTTTGGAGGCTCCTTGGGACCCCAGGCCTCCAAGCCTTCGGATTTCTTCGAGAAGGAGTTCTGCTCACGTTCCTCTTCCTCCGGCGGCGGCTTCTCTTGACTCAGTCTACGACCGCTTATAGACTTTATTTCTTCTTCTTGCTGAGCCTTCAGCTTGTCTCTGATGGAATTCAGTAATTGCCTGTCGTCTGTTTCTGGAGGTGGCTCCTCGTGAGGTGAGGGTTCCTCTATCGGCTGTGCAACCTTGGTCCAGTGACCTTTCAGCTTTATTCTGGGATAGTCGATGTCCTCGTTCAGAATGGCTTGAGTCGAGGCCTTCATCTTGTTCCGCATTGCCACTCGTATGCTTTTGGACATGTCCTGGTCGGAATCGGATTCAGTGTTCTCTGATTCGCTGGAAGTGTCACTGGCGCTGCTCCGATTCCTGCGCTTCTTCGCCTTCTTCGACTTCTTCTTGTTCTTCTTCGACTTCTTGGACTTTGGCGGGGGCTCGTCGTCTTTCTGCTTCTGAAGTTCCATCTGGATCTGCTTGTGCTTCTCCTCGGAGAATGCCTTCTCACGATCGGCCATCCAGTCCGTTTCCCAGTGTGGATTTTGTTCCACAAAACGCTGTAATGACGCATTGTTAATGAAGCATGCATAAATAATATATTTGAATAATAGTGGGAATATTATACAGAATACATAATAATCGGGAAAACTTTAAATTTGGCACTTACAGAGAAGTTTTCGGAGTGTCGTTTCGACTTCAGGTGCAGACTCGCACAGTGAAGGTCACCGATCCAAGAGTCGCAGAGTTTGCAGTACCAAGCAGTGGCCGCACTGAAGAATTGTAGTCCTATAATCAAATGACATCGGAGTTAGCATTATTTTAGCTTTGAATCAGGTTAACAATTGTAAGTTCATAAAGAATGACCTTATGTTCTGCCACGACACATTCATGTCACTGAAAACAAAAATAATACATTAAATGATGTCTGACAAAGTGGCTGAGTATAATTAAGTTTTTTTGCTCTTCACATAGGTCCCACGACGTTTTCTAGAAAAAAGGTGGGCGGGGGTTGAGTGAAGCTTTATTTCGTACAGAGATATACAAACAAGTACAATGTGCATATTGACAGTAGGTATTAGATAACATTTTCATTTTCTCGGAATGTACTGTAATTACTTTGAGATCATATCGGATAAATGGCATGATTAATAGACTACTTAAGTGTAAGTATTCACAGTACATTGTACAAAGTTTAATGACAGGATCATGAGATGTAAATTAAGAATTGACAATGTATGATAATCGTCACATCTTACATATCCTTATTACAGGTGTTAAGTATCATGTAAAACATTTTTCACACGCCGTCACTACGTATGCAGTAACATCAGAGGTAACATTTCTTTTTCATTCATATTTTTTCCGGCACAAAAACTTTTTCCTTCAATTCGTTTCTTGACGTCAACAGAACCTATATGTGGTGATTTAATGAGATGCACTTACATGAGATAAATATTAACGATTCCGTCGCATAGGGAACGGCGCTTTCCTGAAATCGTTTTAAAACGTGCTTCCCAAATCCGTATAAAATCCAGTGCACCATTACAGTGCAACGTGTGTACGACATTGCCAGAAAATTTGCTGCTAAGCGCGACATCACGAATTAATCATGTTTCACCTGCTTCCCAGATCGACACGTTCGAAACACATTTAAACTCTGTCCTCAGAGTGGAAGCGGTATTCAGAAAATTTGCGAACGACAATGGCGCGACAGTGTTACTTATTGTGCCTCAGTGAAATATGCAACTCATGATGAATGCAGATGTGAGCAGACAAATTTTTAAGCAATCCATCGGTAGGCAGTTTCTCTTCAATACATACCGGGACACGACAGTGTGTCTGTGCACAAGCTACGGAACTGTATTCTATTAGTAATTACCTACTGAAATTAAGCATACCTTTAATTGGTGTTCTTTTAGTCGGTAGTCCACGGTAATAGGGCACTTCCTTTTCAGTCCCCTCTCCGTTCCGCTCATGCCACGGCATATCAACTATCTTGCGTTCCTGTTACACAAAAACAATGACATCAATAATTGACAGCGCAACGAGCGCGCAAGGCAAAAGAAATTCTTTCTCTCGTTCGTGATACGATAAACGTACTATGCGCTGAGTACCTGTGCACACGATATTCGGAACGCTAACGAATCTTCTCTTTTTACTTAAGCGCAAATCGTTTTCGAGCATAGATTATATTTTTCATTTTTACTCCGCATATTAGCAAAAATTGGCAAACGTGATTCGTTTTGAAACCTGGAGTTTAGGGAACTTGGACTAGAGTATCGTGAAACACGGCTTGTCGCTGCTGATAACTTACTAAGCAAGCTTCTTTGTGCTCATTGCTATGTAGATGAGTCAAATACTCCTTAGCCGTTTTAGGAAAGATATCGCAGACTTTGCACCAATGCATTTCCGGATCGTAATGTACAAAGTTGTACATAGGCTTCGAATCTTCTGGTGTTCTTCTCTCCCTGCTATCCCTCTCGGCTTTCGAGTCTTTATCCGAGTCGGAAGCCGACGACCTGTCAGGCGTTTCAGATTTCCCCGCTGGGAAATCTTCCTTCGGACTTCTTGAATGCTTATTAAGATCCAACTTAAACTTGCTTTTCAGATCATCTACAGTAGCTTTGTCGCCGATGATGCCGGTCAGCATGTCGATAACATTGTGTATTGACTTCATCTTATTTTGTATCTCAATCTGTTGGGAGGAAAGATATTCATTTCACACGGATGAAAGTCGAACTGATACTGTTGAAATGGATGTATGGATTACCTGCAATTTCTGATTCTCCTTTATAATACGATTGTTCTCCCGTCCGCCCTCCTTTCCAATCTCATCGCACTGTTGGCGCAATATTTCCAACTCGCGTTGCAGCGTCGTCGACTTCTTCACATACTCCTCGCGCTGCTTAGCCAACGTCGCTTTTTGCTGTTTCACTTCAGCTGCGATTGCTGCTGGTCGTTTAATGTCAAGGTATTTCGTGGATTATGCGGAGGAATATCGACATTTAGTAGAAACAAAGACTTAAACGCAAGGTTTGCTCTAAGTATCGGTATAAACTCTCGAGTTAACAATCTATCGACGTACATTACTGTTTTAGCTAAGAAATAATAAAGTCGTCATGTTATGATAAAATTAAAGATAAGCGAAACGAGTATTTTCTTCGAACAAAAGAGAAGTGTGCGTGTAAAGGACTGTATGGAGTATATGTACGTTATCGGCGGACAAATGTTTTTATGGGCAATATACCCGGCTTACGCACCTTCTTTCTTGGCGTCCTCAGGTCTCGCCAAGGACGATACTAAACCGGAGGAAACACTTTCTACCGGCCTCGAGGATTCCTGTGAGGCGGTAAGAGTCGGCGGCGGCGGCGGCTGCTGTTGGCTGTTATACGGTACCTGATTTCCTTGCCAGTTAGGTGGCGGGTAGTCCTAACAGAATTAAAGAGTCAAATTAGCGACGCGTCCCGAGACATCCGTCTCGTTGACCCTTACCTTTCATTGTCCGATACTCAAATCAGGACTTTGGACATAATCATGGTAGTTTCTTGACGATGAATCGGTCTGGTCAATTTTACCGAGTCGTATTCCGATGTGTTTGACGTTGCCAATAAAGTAAATAACGCGAACTTGTCATACTTACGCCGGAATTCGCGATACATATCGTCGCAGAACGTAAGGAACGTAAAATGATGAATAGTCAAAAAAGGGTCGGAAGACGCTATCAAATATAAATCACACTTGATAACGCATCGATGACCAACGTTTTGTCATTTCTTTTCGCAAACCCCATAATCACATGCCGTCGATTATGTGCTGATTTCCCGTGATTCGGAATAGTGATTTACCATCTTTTTTTTTTCGATCATACGTATACCGTACATGTATAATACATACGTGGACATGGAAACACTTTTGCAGAGCCAATTATATACTACCACTGAATGCCAATTTTCAAAAACAGTGGTAGCTGGCAGCAAAATTCATGATTACCTATAGTATTACTGTTCATGAGTTTAACTTACACTTCTGTAACTTATTGGCTGCTGGTAACCATAATCGTATCTCTGATCGTAATTGTAGTTATAGTTGCTGTACCCCTGGGTGTATGCCGGTAATGGTGGCGGTGGTTGGCTCGTGTTCGGTGGTGGGGGAGCCTGGGGAAACAGTTACATATATAGATCCTGGCTAATGAATCGATCAGAACATTGTTAGTGTATCTGAAAAGTGCGTTGGGTATATTACCTGATATTGGTTATGAACACTGGCCACATAACCAGTTGCGGATGCAGCATTCGACGAAGCAGCTTGAGACTGGGATTGTGGTGTTTGCTGCTTCCATTCCTGTTGCGACCTGCTGGATTCTTTCCGCCTTCTGTCCCTAGAACTTGAACGAGACCTCCTATCCCTTGATCTTGATCGACGATATCTGCTACGTCTTGGAGATGGCGACCTGTCATACTTTCTTGATCTCCTTCTGTGAGATGAATCTTCAGACTCTGCACTAGGACTACGTGGCCCTTTGCGCCTGGATTCTTGCTCCATCATCTGAAATGATATGTCATTGTTACATTCTAAATTAACCAATAGATATTAAAAATAATATTCATTCAAATATATAACTGTAACGCATCATACATGAAAATGAAATAAGGACTGGCATAGTTATTGATGCAAATAAACGACCGAATGGTGCTGGGACTGGAAAAAAGTGTCATGTTTCATAAAAAAACCAATATTGCCAAGTTATAAACGATGGTATACAGAAACTGATACCGTGACAATAAAAACGATAAGGATTTCGGCGGCGAGGGTACAATAACGTGGGTCTCGTTCGAAGCAACTTTATGCGACACCGCTGCATGCACAATGCAGCTTTTAGGAGTTACCCAGTCTATATACAGATGGGACAATCCGCGAGCAGTCATATTATGACAAAAAACATTGCAACAATAAGAAAATGTTATTTCGGATACCGCATTGCAGCCATTGCTATTCTCTTACCAGTGTAGACGTTGACAATGCCAGATAAATATAATCAAGTATTTACGCTTAAACTCACCTAGCCCGTTGAATCTTACACGTTTGTCGTTACCACGATATTTTTATTTCACTTAATACGAAAATAAAGTACAAGGAAACATCTTTTGAACACACAGCACGACTTCACAAATTACTGTTGAGAAGATGCCGAAACGTGATGGCGACGCTAAGTTCCGAAAACTATGTGAACGTAGTGCGTAGAACTGAATTGCGTCACCTGTTAAGATTTAAACGGTTTGTCGTCATTTCCGGATGGCGTAACGGTCGAGAGCGGCAAACTTGAAGTTTATTAAATTTCAGCACGCATAATCTCAATTATTAACACTATTATTTAAAACAAATGATCTCCTGATTTAACTCTCGATTTTGTAATAAATTAAATAAACTTTACTCTTAAAGAAGTTTTGGTTTCTGTCGTGTATATTAGTAACATAAGTATATTATCTTCTAAAAGCAGCGGATTTACTAATTGATGAAATACTTGTGATTCAAATGTACTACTGTAGAGGAAGTAACACAGATGGTGCAATGTATTCGAATTTAACAATCCGTGGTTTAGTTGTCATCTTATAAAGTGTGCATTTCGTGCATAAATGTCGTCTGCGGCAATAGTGAAAGAATAGCCCATGATGAAACTTCAGTGGCATATAGTGGCGGTGACGATTTGATGAATGATGAATAGTCGATAGAAGGACGAGCGATAAATTATCAAATAACAATATAATAATTGCCGTAACGTATTATGATATTATAGTGCGTTGTGTGACAATAATAAAATCACTGTGTTCAAAATGGTTCGGCATATCTTTGTTCAAGTAACCTAATGTGCAACAATTTGCGTCCTAAAGTGTGAGTAATGCTTTACTACTTATACGTTGTTATTTCATTATTTTATATGTCAGGAGTGACTTTTGACCACGTGCCAAGCACTTTTAATATACGTCTGTAGTAATTGTTATTTAATGTTTTTCTGCTTTCTTACATGATTTTTTTCATTTTTACTAGGGTACCCCAAATATGATATTTGGAATTGGCACTGGACTATTTATTTTATTAGCGCTGTGGGTAACAGCTGCTCTGATATTCATAATATCATTGAGAGTTGAGAGTAAAATTGGTGGCCTTGCCATATTCATTGTAAGTGTGATTACTCTTGTACTGGTCTTTTTTCCAAGAGCTGCTGAGAGGCGAGACATCAGCGAACACAAGGTACATATCGCAAAAATTATTTGTTGCATGTGCAAAGTTTGATAAAATATGCAATACTATTACTGTGAATATGAATTATTTGCAGCCATATGATAAGTTATTCGTCTGGCGTCTATTACTCTGCATATTTCTGTTCATCTCGACCTTAGTGGGATTTGCGTCTTACGTTAAGTTTCAACTGTTAGAAGAGAGACGGCCAAGAAGAATAAGTGGTTGGGTGTACACATACAACCACGAGGAGTAAATAATTGCACAGCGCTATTTCACTATAATTCTACTTAATCTATTAGCCGTCAACTTCGTTCAAGTAGCAGTTGAACTTAGGGCCTAACCGTTGGCCTGATCTTCTTGTTCCTAGCATGAGCTTTACTATGGCTGAGGCGAGTTTCAAGATGCTCCAAAACATTAGTAAAGTTATGCCAGTTCTGGCGCGGCGGGTTTCGATGTATCATCGACACCACAAAAAGTTTGACATAACAAACAACAGTGATTTTGTTGACAAAGTCATGAACGGCAGTGTGCCGGTAATAGTAAATTTCCACGCTGAATGGTGTGATCCGTGTAAAATTTTAACACCGAAACTCATAGAGCTTATAGAGCCAATGGAGAACTTACATCTGGCTATAATAAACGTAGAGGAAACGCCAGAATTCGTCCACACGTTCGAAGTCAAGGCCGTACCGGCAGTTATAGCGATATCAAAGGGTCTAGTAGTAGATAAGTTCATTGGCTTAGTAAACACAGAAATGATAGAGAGTCTAATACAGAAATTAACTAACGAAGCGCCCTTCAACGCGCAGACTAGCGGAGAGACAAATAATACTAAGGTCTAAGCCTCTTACGAGACAATTAAACAAAATGCAATACCATGGTCCACAATGCTATGCTTCCGAACTTTTTTCAGGAACATACTATTTTTCAGAACATTGAGAGAGATATTCTAATCTATGAGAAGTAGGGACTAACTATTAATTGTTTGTAACTGATGAAAATGACTATCATACTCTGTACTTTCTTACACCGCACTCAGATTCTAAGGAACGCGGACTATGAATGTAAACTTTTCTAGCGCCCAAGTGCGCGACGATGTGTTCGTTATCGCTTAGCCTAATAATTATATTGTACATAGTATAGATTTTATAGCGGGGCAAGTTTTTTCATTCCATAATACTTTACGTTTTATTTAATACGTCTCCGGTTTTGTAGTACGAGATTTTGGCTTTTGATCACGTAGATAAGACGGAAGTGTCGGTCATCTAATTAATCGTTCCTAATCATTTGCGATCGAGAACTCATTCTCTTGATAACAGGTATTTTCACGAGAAGTCTATTTTCTCAATAACTTGAAATACTACTATATCAGGGTAAGGCAACGTCACGTTCACTTTTACAAATGTAACATGTGTCTTCATTTTATTGTTAATAGTCTTTTCAATAATAACTTTTATGGTAAACCATTTTCATAATCTCCGATGATAGTGTATCGTTACGCGAAATAGTAATAATATAACGTAATTATAAAATAAGTCTAAATTCGATTTTATGTTACACAATTACATTTACATTGAATAGTTGATCGGATGTTAACGGGCCGTTTTATTCTAGGAAATTCTCATAAAATTACAAATCGTACTTACACGCTACTCATGTTCTTTGAAACCATAGTGTCTTTGAAGCGTACTATTAGCGTTTTCATTGTTATTAATTTACAAGTGTTTTGTCAATAAGCTATGTCCCGCAGTAGACTCTGTTATTATTACCCTAGAGATTTATCTTGTTAGATTTCATTAGAATGAGAATAAGCACATTATCGAACGATCAAGTTCAACGATGTTTTAATATACACAATGTGAATGTGATATGGAAAAGAAAAATGACCGACGCAAGGAGATGTAAGTAGGCTAAAATATCTACTTCTGATTTTAATTTTTTGTATTTATTCTTGATCATAAAACAATTCTGTACAATCTATATGTATGAAATTACTGTCCATTGAATAAAGTAGGCCAGAGATGTAATAAAATTTATTACTCTGTGTGTGTATATATATCCCTGGTTAAATGAGTTCTCTCCATTTTCACTTTTTTTTCCAGCAGCAAGCGATACATAAGTTTGTGTACCAACAATTAAAAGACTAGCTAAAATTTTCTTTATCAGTCAGGTGCTTTTAAGACACCATGATAAGGCAATGCTGTGAATCGCTGGTCACTTGCAAAAAACACGTTAATAATGCAAAATGCACGTTTCTCCCTTTCGTTTCGTTTTTTTCCTCTCATTTCTTTACATAATTACGAACTAGAGAACGATATCCGTGTTTGAAACATGTATGTATATGCGAACGTGTGTCACGTGTTTCTGTATACGGTGTGTGTCCACTTTTTGCAAGTAACCCTGCATGTCTTATTACTTAAATAACCGGTATATATGTTCTGAACTTGCTTAACATTTCATGATGAGATATTGGGAAAGAAACTAATTTTACGTGTTCGATATATACAAAAATGGGGAAAGAGCTAGTTATTAAGTATCGTTTTTTCATTATTTTCTTCACCATTAAATTGTGAATGCTGTTTCGCAGAGTCGAAGACGCAAAAGTCTCATCCCCCTCCATTAAAACGTTATTTTCTATGTGTATAGTTTCTATATGCAGTGTGTCGCATTGAACGTGACATTATTTCTCAACTGCCGTCCGACCTGACCTTTAAAGGGAAAAATGCGTTAAGTCTAAAGACGAGGACAGAGTTTTTTTTCATCGCACGCGCACTGAAGGAGGTATAAATCGATTAACGTTTCGGAGACGTGCAGAAAGAATGCCACCGTCGCAATTTTTTTTTGCTCCTGTTTTTCTGTATTCTCCCCCTTTTCATTTTATAGTCCGCCGATATGTTCTGTAGAGGCTATATCATGGCCCCGTGAAAATTAAGTTCATTTTTTTTTTCGCCGTTCGAGTAAATACAGTATTCTTTTTACGCCCTTTGCTTTCCTCTTGGACGCTTTAATCCTGCGGAGAAGTTATATATGCCTATGTACAACCTTATCTATTTATATCGAGTAGTTTTAAAAAAAAATGTAACAAAATGTAGAAAAACACGAATGACGTTATTTACAATTTTCTCGGTTTTTTTTTCACTCTCTCTCTCTCTCTCTCGCTCTCTCTCTCTCTCGTTCTTTCCTGCGGATGCCACTTGTTGCCATTGGGCACGCTCGACTTTTTTTGCAACGACCATAATTTCGTGGACTTCGACACCCATTGTTCGTTATCGTAGCTGTCGCCGCTTTATTAGTTCGGAGGATCGAGCGTGCCCAATGCTACTTTCTTAATCGATAAAAACAATAATTTAATTACTTTACAACAAGTAACATCTTATTAATATACTATCCAGTAAGACAACTAATAATCGTATGATACACAGTATAGTACAACACGTTACAGTTTACTTTGCATTGAATAACTTGGCGATTGGCTCGTTTCCATCATCCCCCCTTAAATCTGCTGGGGGATGAAAAATATCTACGGTGTGTGTCTGCTGTCTGTGTGTGAGTGTATGTGGGTCTGTGTACGTGTTATTCGCTTTCATTAAAAAATGTTAAAATACTTTTTTTCCCGTTCTATGTGAGCTTTATAATTATATCCAACCCGACGTGGCCAACGTGTCTGCAGATATTTTGCGGAAACTTTCATAGTGCTGTCTTTATTATTATTATTATTATAATTATTTTTCCCCCCCATTTGTTTTTTTTTTACGGTTCAACAATATACAACGACGCATCGCGAGACCTCCTAGGTTTAATTCTGTATCGAAAAAACAACGATAATAAAATAGTGACGGGAACTCTTGATCGGTCGAGTTTAAAAGAATATATATTATATCGTAGTCGGAGTTATCGTGGCTTTTAGTATTAACTCGTGGCCATCAGAATTCGTCGGACGTTCTCTCGCTTCCGGATTAATTGGCCATATAGCAGTGGAATGCATTTCTCGTCATTGATGGATTCGAATAATATGTATCTATATACATGTACGGTGAGACGGTGTATGTGTGTGTGTCGGCTTTCGAAAATCAATGAAGAAGAATGACGGTGCGAATGAGCGTGGCTATTAATCGTTATCGGGTTTTAAGTGCGCGGATTAAACTTCTGCCCCGAGATCCCGCACGCCCTGCTCGGCTATCGGCACATACTTGTCGTCGATCTTGACGAGCAAAATAACTTTATCGACGTGCGAGCGCCGATTGGGATCGCGATGATTCGGCGACCAGCGATGAACGACGCAGCCCTCCATTCCTCGTTCGGGCACCCAGTGCTGCCATCCGGATCTGCCGCCCTGCTGTCTCATCCTCTCGTCCGGCCAAATGACGTCTATGCGTCGACCCAGGTTTATCGCGTCGTATACTTGATTTGGGTCCATGATCTGAGGAAGAACCGATATTATATTCTCAATGAAAGTCAAAACACTATGGTAGATATTAATCATTTTAATCAGGACGAAACGATAATAATGTTATGAATTTTTGATCTTAATTTCCCCCTTTGCAAGTCTTCATATTTAAATAAATTTAATCACGACGAAATAGCCTATTTAAGTCATTTTCATCAGGACGAAACGATAAAAACGTTATGAATTTTTGATCATAATTTCCCCCTTTTCAAGTCTTCATTGATCGAACTGACCGAAAAAGTATATTTATACATTGCCACTGTTGATTAATAAGACGATTTTTTAAACAACCATTATACTTTAAATCATTTGTCGAAAGTCTTATGTCAAAAATGTTTTATTACTATAACAGTCAGTGAGTGAGAGTATTATTAACTAGTCAGCTGTGTTTAACGGCTATATCCGTTATGCCCGAAATTTAGTTACCCTTGTCATTTAAACTGTAATTTTAGCCTAAATTAAAATATATTCGTAAATTTCAGTATGTTAGAAACTTTGGAGGTAAAGACTAAATAGATGAAACTGAGAGCTGCTCCGAGAAGAGGTCGCCACAGCTGACTAGCTAAGAAATAGATTCAAGATTTTATGTTCAGGACAGAACTGAATCAGATGATGCTTACGCGAACTCTCTGAAAGACCTCATCCTTCTCCACTTTGCTGGTGAAACTGGTCTCGCTCTTGGTCTCCGTCTTAATGTCGCTATTACTGAGAAGCCCCGCTAAGCTAGCAAGCGTCGAACTGGTGGGCTTGCCCACCGACGCGAGCGACCCTCTGTTCCCACCTAAGGATCCAGCGTTCGCCCTGCCCAGAGATCCACGTCCCGCCGATCCGCCTATCTGGCATCCTGACTCCATCGACTGCGAGCCCGACGTGTTATGGCCTGATTGCCCGTACCCTGGATTAAGTTAAACGAAGCGTACGTTTAATCAGCCGCATTGGCTCGCTCGCGGAAAGTATTGTCATACTTGCAGATACCAGAATGAATATTATATGTCGTCATCGCGTATACGCCGTCGTTGCCGAATCCGCCGTCGTCCTGCGAACCTGTTCCTCCCGACGAACAACCCTGACCACATCGCCTTCTTATTCTAGAAACAGCACTGACAATTATATTCTTCCTACCACATCCGGCAATCACAACTATCCTGCGTATTAATAAGCGTATTAGTATGTATGGGGCATTCCATGTCGAATCGGACACTTTTGTACGTCAACCACTCCGATTTTTCTTTCAAAATTTCATGTGTTTTTGAGACCGATGAAAATCGCGGTTATGAATTTTTTCAGATTTTCTTGACCATCCGTTTCGGGAATATGAATTTTCCTCAAATTTGGGCTTGTTCTTTACAAATGCTCATAACTTTGTCAAAAAAGCATCACTTCGATCGTTCTTTTTTTTTTCCAAAAATCGTGTTTTTGAATGCACTTTCATGAAAAAAATATGATCTTGATCGAAATTATTGTTTCCATTGTTTATTTTTCATTTAAAGCAAAAAATGTTTATTTTTCTTAAAACACGCAATCAAATTTTTTGCAATAATGCTCATAGAAACTTTGATGGATATAAGAACTTTTAAAATTTGTCTGATCGTGGGGAAACTCTTCGTTCTATTTTTTTTTCTTTACTCGAAAATATCTATTCTATCAAATCGTATGTTCGTTATTCACGCTGACAGCTGCGAACTCGTTAGTATGAAGCATTCTTTTACTGTTTTTTCTTTTTTGTTCAACGGAATGAGTTAGGAGGAATGTCGGCGCAGTGCCGTGATAGACGGATATATACCTTCGCCAGAGCTTTAACACATTGGTCTTAATGGCACTGAGACTTAACGGCCCACCGATTATCGAGCACAGCTGTTCGTTGGTTTCCGCGTAGCTGGTCATCAGCGGCGACACGTAGATGGGATAGCCGATTGGTTGGTCGCAGGAACTGTTGATTATGTTTCTCAGTGCCTGTTTGGCGTTCTGGATGGAGCCGCGCTCCGGGTTACGGTTCCTAAGGTAGACCAGCTCCTGCTGCTGGCCTGCCCAGAGGCCGCGAACGCACTCGCGGTTCATCTTTATCACGCGGAAGCTTAAGTAACGTTTGTTAAGCATTATTACTTTGTATTCCTCGATGCCGTCGTCGAACAAGTGTCTGCAAAAGTACAGTTGTTTCAATTGAATTAACGATGCGCCCCGGACCTGATAATTATTGAGCGAAGTAAATGTTAACCACCACCTAAGTGCCAAAAGGCTCGGTGCACCGCTCAAAATTGCATTCCTCCAAAGTGGATCGGCCTCGTGGCTGATGACCAGATTCTTGTCATGATTGTCAATAGCTTCGTAGAGGGCGGACGGCTCGGCGTACTGTTCCGGGCTCATGAAGTGATCCTGGTGCAATTTCAAGGCCATTCGCACCCCCTTCGCGACGACGCTCCTTAGCAGGTCCACGTCGTGAAGCACCCACTCGTCTCTCACCGACGTTATACGAAAGTCACCTGCAACGATTTTACATGATATATTCATCGAAATCCGTACGACACTCTGTCAATGCTAATTGACGTACCTTTAAATAGAGCGTGTAAGCCGTATAAAAAAAATTCCACGCTCGACACTGTATTGTGAGATGCTGCACCTAGTACGCGTCTCCCGAGAAGACTTAACGATAAGCATAATGATATCAGATACGAATCGCGCGTTCTATCCAATGACTGAAACAATAAAACGTTACATGTTACTATTCATCACCTTCGATCCGTTATTTCGTATGTGTTTAGTTCGGCGATGCTAGGATCGCTAGTTTCCGGTTATTTAGGTGTTACCTAAATGTAATAAATAACAAAAATATACAACCAAAAATTTTTTTTACAGTTTTAGTCTCAGTGCGTTCCTTATTTCATTCTACTAGTCAGATACCATGATAATAAGATAATAGGGTACCTTTCTTGCAAATAACGACAACAATACAATTAATTTTATATAATAGAACTGTTCAAATTCAGTTCAAAAAATCAGATACCACGATAATAAAATAATAGGATACCCTTTCCTATCAGTAACAAGAACAATACAATTACATTTATATAATAGAACCGTTCAAATTCCACAAAAGTTTCCATTTCATATTAACATTAACATGTAGCAGCTGAAGAGGACCCAGAAAATAAAGAGGTCGAAACGTAATACGAATGTTCTTGTTTCAACGATCCTACCATCGCCGAACTGAACACATACGTTACGCGTTACTTGCGGATAACTAATTTGAGTGACAGAAGCCTTCAAGGTACATCGTACGTACCTTGTCGTTCTTGACGGCGCAATACTGTATCCAGTCGAGATAAACGTTACAAAAACTACTCCTCGTGATGCCGCTCGCTCTAAAATCGAAGTCTTCGTCGATGTTCATGTTAAATACGGGATCGAGATCAACGAAATTCTTGTCCAGCGTCGACTTGAGGGCCTCGACGATGTCGGGATTCTCGAGCCAGCACTTCAGCTTCGTCGACTTGACGGCGTAGAAGACTATGCTCTTCACGTAGTAAGTGACGAGCACCTTGCGAAACTCGAACACCTGCAGCATGGACACGGCCGAGTTGTCCGATATCGAGTAGCCCTCAAGGACGTATTTGGCACTGGCCACTTCCCAAGCCAGCCAACGCTGGCTGAAGGCGGCGTTCACGCTAAGTACGGTTGACAGATGGCCCATCTCGCAGCAGCAACAGTTGTCGTTGTCCTCTATGCCCTCCGAGATGGCCTCCACCTGGAAGGTCACACTCTTTAACCCTTATGTCAATAACCAGGTACCCGGATAGCCACCTTAAGGTCAAAAGTTTTCTGGTTTCTGCCACAGAAAAGCAAATATGGAAAAGATAATCTGCTTTAAGGTGGTTCAATTCGCGAGGATCTGAGAGGTTTATCAAAAATTTTAATTCAAAGGAAAAATTCAGGATATAAGGGTTAATCAGTTAAGTGTGTTTGACGACTAAATCCGTCATGCAGAAAATCGTGTCATCAATTTTGTGCCATGGCAACCATATGCCTCATGCGTAATATACAGTTATCCTTGCTACTTAAACTGTAATATTAACGGAAACTAAAATATATTTGTAAATTTCTATACGTTTAGAATCTTTGGAGATGAAGACGGAATAAAACAAACTGGGAGCTGCTCTGAGAAAAGGTCGCCACAGTTAAGCCATCACACAGAGGACAGAGGAATTATGAACATGAACATGGCATACATGAAGGTCGAACGAACCTCTCTTTGCTGGCAGTAGGTGCCTCGGAACTCGAGGCCACGCAGTTGAAAGGTCACCAAGCCGTTGCCCAGCTGAACGACGTGCACCAGGCAGTTGAGATAGTCGGACGCCAGCAGGAAGCAGTCTCCCTGTTCAACGTTACCCCAACGACCCAGAGCAATATCCCCGCACAGACTGTGCTGCAGCGACCTGGTGAGTTGCTCGTAGAATATGGAGTTCAGATTACTGTCGTCCGCCCCCAAGTTTCGGTCCAGGTGAGTCGACATCCTGGTATTGGAGTGATCCACCCTGCGCGTCTTGTAGTCGCGCTCCCAGAACTTGACCGGGCGGACGTAGGAGGAAATGAAGATGGCGCTGCCCAGCAGAGGATTCAGCGGGGTGCTGAGCACCGCCGAAATCCCAGCCTGCAGGAACAGCATGGCCGAGTGCGGCACGGAGAAGGGTTGTGCGAACGCGTGAAAGGCGCTGCCCCAGGTGATCTGCCAGGGCGCTATGTATGTGACGATGAAGCGTATCTTCAGCAGGAGCTCGTAGATCTTGGCGAAGGCTATGCCGGTGACGAAGTAGTCGACGAGGAAGGTCTCGCTGAGATCGCGGAAGTCGAGCTTGAAGAAGAGCACCGCGAAGATGAGGACGAGGTAGCGGGTAGACGGATCGGAGTAGGCTGACCTCAGGGACTTCAGTCCGCAGACGACGATTATCAGGGCGCCGACGCTCTCGCCGAACTTGGCCACGATCTTCGACGAGCACTCGGTGAGGGCGCCCAGGAACACAACGGGGTACAGAACGTTCCTCTCCAGGAAGCACAGACAGACGTACGCCTTCTCGAACCACATTATCTTCACCGGCTCGCGCACTTCGAACTGGGCGTGCTCGTAGCTTCGCAGGACCGGCTTGGAGAGGCAGAGCCAAGGTAACTGCTTCCTCAGCTGGGGGACGATGTAGTGCAGCAGGAAGCCGAGGCAGCTGGCTATGCCCCAGAGGACAGGATTCAGCTCCGGCTGCAGAGCCGTGAAGACGGTGGAACAGTGGATGCCGAAGGATATGATGCCGATAACAGTGCAGACGATCAGATCGTTCTTCAACCTGGCGTTCACCGTCGACCTCAGCTTCTCCGGAAGCGGATCCACGAGCTCAGAATCCGACATTTGCTCGCCGACCTTGATCTTGACGTCCTTCTTCCTGCCCGGCGCGCGGATCTTGGCTTCCTTGTAGCTGGTGGACAAGTTGTCGCGACGGGACGTATTCTCGATTATCTTCGCTTCCTTCTCTTCCACGTATATCTCTGGTGGCCAGAGGTTCGTCTTCAGGATGTCCCAGATGACGCTGGGGTCTGATGAGGATCTGCTGAGGTGGTAGGAGACAGCCACGAGGAGGCCGATGAAGATGGAGAAGAGAATGTGCTGCGAGGACTTCGGTTCCGTTAGGGCACCGTAGGCGAACCCGTACAGGATGACTACCGTGACTATACTTCTACTGAGACAGTATATGGATGACACCAGGCTGGTGGTGGCGTTGCCGCCGAACAGGTGGATGTCCAGATGCTCGCAGAGATACATGAGGAAGGTGTTGATCTGCGGGAAGAGGCCCAGCGAGAAGACGATGGGAAAGCAGAGGAGAAAGATGAGAAGAATGTTCCGTATTTGGAGGATGACGTCGTAGTCGGCGACCTTCATGCCGTAGACGCGGAACTCGGAGCTCTTGAAGTTCCTCAGCGACTCGTTGAGGATGAGGATGATGCCGGAGCAGAGGATGAAGTAGACGGGCCTGGAGAACACGATTATGCGATTGAAGCCGTGGGTCGGCGAGGCAGCGTCCGGTTGAACGGATTTCAATAACGAGTACTGGCAGCCAGCGGTCACGAAGCAGAAGATGAAGGCAAATATGTCGCGATAGAATCCCTGCTGCAGGAGCAGGAGACCGAGGCCGGCGACGGCCACGGCCAGGAAGGTGGATATTATGGTCTCGAACACTGTCAGGTTCCGGTCCAGCAAGGCTAGCAACGAGAGTCTGTCGAATCGTATCTTAATGTGCGGCAACTTTCCGACCTTCCACTTATAGTAGTGCCTAGTCTGCTTCGGCTTGGGATCCGAGCCGTCCCGGCCGTCGATGAAGCGATTCCAGGACATGCTGGTGTTGATGTCAGTCTCCTGGTGGGTTGGCAACGTCAGCACGGGCATGCGATTGTTGGAGTCCGAAGGATAAGGATTCAGGTTGAAGTTGCCCAGCAAATTCTGTATCCTCCGATTCCTGTCAGCCACCTGAGAATCCGAGCGCGAGATCAGGGTGTGATGGAACTGATCGCGCTCCGAATTCTCTAGCGTGCACTGATTCGAGCTGCCCGTGTTGGACGAGACCAGATTCGACGGCAGGGAGTTCTGCGTCTTGGTCTGATTGCTCGTCGGACTCGAGAGGACTGGCGGCGTGTCGATGATCACCGTCAGCCCTGCCGAGTTCAACGACAGGCTGCTGTAGCTGTTGCTAAGCGAGTCGGTCAGCTCCCAATTGACGTCGTAGTGCAGATTCTGATTCAGTTGCTGCCTCAGCAGGGTGTTCAGCAGCTTCTCGTTGTTGTTCGAGGTGAGCTGAGTGGCCGTCGCGACGCCGGCGCCCTTCTCGTCGAAGGTGTACGCCAGCCAGCGTCCGTTGTCGTCGCGGAAGTAGTGAACCGCCCCCTCGGAGGTGTCGTTGTGATTCGTCGCCAGGTGACACTCGCCGTTTGAGATCAGGCCGAAGAGGGCGGTGAAGGGAACCATGTTGTCATCACGATTATTGTTTCTTGGCCCGCGGTGAGTCTTGTTCAGCCGCTTCAGCTTTCCCTGGCGAGCCCGGAAGTTCCGATTGTCCGTGTTGCGATGGAGTCGCAGGTCGGACACGGTGCTGGACTGACCCGGCAGGTCTCGGCCGGAATTCAGCAAGGCGGCCAGCAGTGGTGGAGCTGGACTCGACAGGAGGGTGCTGAGTTCATTGTTGGAACCGCTGGTCTGCTCGAACTTGCTCTCCTCGCGTCTCTCCTTCTCTCGGCGCTGCTCCAAAGGCCTCGTCGGCTTCGGCCTGGCGACACTCTCCTCTGTATTGTCTGTTGCGGGTTTTGGACGGCTTTGCTTGGGTATCGCACCTTGATGACGCTTGTTGGCCATGCGCAGCTGCGGTAGTAACTTTCTTCGCACCTCGATATCTATGCTCCGGGTCGAGCGTGTACTGGACGAGCCCGAGTCCGGCTCTTTGTTGTGCAGATCTGGAAGGTGGAGGATTTCTATTACCTTAATACTGAAGTCGGACCGGATTGACGAGGAATAAAAGATCACGCTGACAAGATGGCTTGTTCAGCGAGGGTATTGGAGGGTCGAGTTTTCTAAGGGGGTCAAGTTTTCTAACTTTGCTCGCGGATGCTCTACTGTACTGTGCACGGAACTACGCTTAGTAAAATCACCAACTTACAATCAGTACTAGCCGTCTGTAGGCTTTCCGATGTATCCGTATCATCGGAACGAGCAAAAGTCCAGAGTACTGGCAGCACAAATTAGAAGAACGTGGTAACTTAAATGCTTAAAAACTGAAGGCGCTTGAACCCGACGGTGGATGGAGGGTAACGATATGGAACCACTTACTTTTGCTTGTCCACGGTTCAATCGCGCAATCACCACCCTCGAACAACCAATCTATCCCGACTACGCTCCCGGAGCTTAGTGGGTCCTCGGCGTTTTTCGACTTCTCTTGCGTCTTCTCCTTGCGCCTCTCGTCGTCCGAGTATTCGTTGCTGCTCTGGCTGGCATTGCTATACCTTCTCATGATTCGACGCTTCGCTTCCTTGAGCAGAGCATCGCGAGAGTTTGCGGAATCGTTGTCAACTTCTGCGTCTCCGTTAAACCTGCGTTCATCGCGTCAAATAAATTGTCGTTTATTACGAAAATGTTGATAATATGGTACAGATGCCTACCTCGAAAACCTATCATCAAACCTATCGGTGCTAAGGCTTCTGTCTCGATTGGAGGAGGTATTCGCCTCACAAGTTGTTTTCCGCGTTAACAGCGGACTATAGGAATCTCGTAAACTGAATCCTCCGGAACTTTCATTCGCAAATTGTTCGTCGCTCTGCTCGGCTATCGGATGCACGATCTCCGATCCGTAACTGAGATAAGGTAACAGCTGTAGTTGATTTCTCTTCAGAGTGTTCTGCGGTAAAACCTTCAAACATACATCACACGCGGGACAGCGTTATCTTAACGATCGGCAGCTGCAATAAATTGGTACGGGCAATTTGTTTAAAGCGCATCACTAAACCTTTTTCGAATTTATCGTCTCGAGACTCTGCGGGTGTAAAGGCAAATTATTATCGTCCGTTGCGTTAACGTTTTTACTAGTGGCACCGATTGTTTCAAGGCTTTGGGGATGAACAAGTTGCTGATGCGGTTTTTTCGTGATGACCTAAAATGGAAACGAGTTACCGAATACGTCAAGTCTAAATTTACGCCGTCGTTGTTTACCTCCAAAGACTGCGGATGAGAGGATATTTTATTCTTGTCCTCGTCTTCTTTCTTCGAAATAATTTCCAGGCTTTGAGGATGATCGTTCATTAAATGCGTTTCCATCGGAATTGAATTTGAATTGAGCCTTCTCACGCTTTGATTTGACTTCCAATAAGGGTAATCGTCCGCATGATGTTCCAACTCTAAAGAGCTCGTTTGTTTTATTTGACTTTCCGAGCCTGTCTTTCCCAAACTGCCCTGTTTTGTATGCCGATTACGAGAATCCTCAGACGCATGTCGACATAATTTATGTGAACCCGGTCGGTCCTCTTCTGCTATCACAACGCACTTTTGCTTCTTTAATCTCCAGTCTAGACACAAACAAATTAAATTTAGTTACATATCTGCGCATGTGTAGATAATATGCTGCTTGGATTTATATATGGAACGATTACTAATGCCTATCGAAGTGGACTTTACCAACTTTTGTCCTTGCTCAGACTGTCTATATATTATACGCTCAAAATTGCGAAACACCCAACATGATAACGATAGAAAGTCGTATTTGAATTTGTTAGAATGTGGTGTTTAACAACATGCCTGCATATGCCATTACGTAAATTATAATGATGATTACCATTGATTATATTCCTAAAACGTGCTTCATGATACTGAGCAGAAACCAACTCTGCTTCATGTACATTTATGCTAGTTACCATTGGTTTACTCAGTTGCTGTGCCTCTTCTGAACTTTCTGAACTGTTTTTTCTATGTATTTCTACCTTTAAATCAATGGTCGAGCTGGGTTTATCTCGATTATACTCAGACGTTATACTGTCCGCATCTGCATTCTGAATATTTGGTTCAATGAAAGAATTGCGCGATGAACATTCTACAGGTGGTGTATCGGTTTTCCCTGTAACGTGCATAGTATAAATCTTTACTTTTCTACGCTTGCCCAGAGATCAGCAAGTTGAAGTATAAAATGGTACCGTTCAAAACTTGTAGCTCTATTCCATGATCCACTTGATCCTGCGACTGCTCCCTACGTTTATTGTGCGCTGAGCGTCTCTTCTCACTCTCAGATTTCTGCTGGCTGACGCTCTGACTGGGCTCCTCTAAACACTCTGTCGTGTCATACACACAGTGCAACGCATGATTGACACACTTTATCGTACCGAAAAGTGCCACAATGGACGAACAATACGCTATCCAAACGTAAAACGTTGGTGGAAAGTACTGAAACAGTACAATTCGTTAGAACCTCGGTAGAAAACGGCACGCACGTAGCTTTGAAAACAGAATCGAGAGTCCATTGTCGAATGGCAGTCTCGCGCGGGTTACTCACAAGGTATATCGTGAACGGTAGACAAAGTAAGAATAGCCAGACGTAAAGATGAAAGGTGTTGGAGAATACGTCGAGATGCGGATCGTAAAACCAGCCTCCTGTCAGGCTCGCCCAGACGCCTTGTCTTAGGATTTCCAGCGTTTGCGAACCCATGCCAGTGGCTAGATTGCTCCCTCACCATCTTCCCATCATCTGACGTTCAACATGTCACGCTCGCGCCGTCCTCCGCGCTCGCGAAAACGCATGGCAGGCAATAAAGCGTACACATCCCTTAACCGTGGCCGTTCTTTATTAATCAATGGATTTGGCGCACACAATTCGGTAGCTCCGCAGCCATCTTCACTTCTCAGATGATCCCGGTCACGAACCATGCGCTTAGCATACGAGACGACGTCAGGTTTTCCTGGCCCGATGCAATCTCACGCTCCATCGAGATGTCATCGTCGAAGTTCAAGCGATACGTACAGCGGGCGAATTGAATGCTGTGTCAGCGGAGCGCGAACGGCGGTGGTAATATACGGCCGGCAGCAGACGTAAATTCTAAGGCATCGGGAGCGCGCGATGTGCGGTGCATGTTCGGGAAAGGTGCCTCTTCAGATAAACAAGATCGGAGGGAAGAGTGCGCGTCGATCGCCCACCGTAGACAAACGAGCATCGCCCCGTTGCGAATAGGTCCTGGGGGCCGAGATTTGATCCCGATCGCGCGTGAAGGCGGCCCTTCAGAATTCCTCCCCATGAATCGCGGTCGAATATATCACGTCAACGGTGGGGCCGTCAAACGAAACATGGCGTCCGTTAGGTTATTGCTATGAGTGCTGCTCAGCTTTTCCGTCGTTAAATGTGGCATCGTCGCGCGTTCTGCGGGCTGACGCCGTGCGTCGTGTCCTCGGGGTGGCGAGCACGTCGAGCGAAGCTGTCCAGGTGTCGCACGTTTTTAGCATAGCCGCCGGGCAACGGGCAGAATTCGCCCCGTCAACAGTGGCTTGTGGGTATACACACCCTGACGCGAAAGCCAAAAGTGGTACCGACGAGCGGTGCCCGACCCCGTCCGTCTGTACGTCGCGAGCGACCGAGGAATTTCAACGTCACGATCGTTGGGATTCGTCGCGTCAGGGGCCCGTCACAATTATCAGGAGCCGTTCGGTCATTCGCACGATCAGAATGCCGGCCCCCGTTAAAGTGTTTTTATGCACGGGGTGGTAGTGGTGCACGATCACCTTCTCTCACCCCACCCTCGTTCTGCTCGTTCGCGAAACGTGCGCGTATGTGTTTATCACGCTTACCGTCGTGGTAATAGCAGCTACTGCATAGAGTGAAGTGCAGCCATGTTCTGTAGACATAAATAAGAGTGGTAGGTGGTCAGGGGGTATTGGCACGAGGGGCATTTCTGACAGTGACTGTGCTCGCAGGGTGCAGGGATTGTCCTAACAAATTGAGGACTACTCGTGAGTTCTATGATATGAGCACGGCCTGCTTGGATCACGGAGACAGGTGTCTTGTCGTTTGTACCTCATGTCACTTGTGGTAATATCGGATCTTGTACGGATACAAGGATATAAAGAGTGTGATTTGCACGGCAGAAGTGTATACGGAGAGTGTCAAGCCATATGCCGCCAGCCGGGCTTTCGGCCAGAGGCTTGTCTACCTTGATGGACCACGGACAACCGGACGCTCGTCATCGGAGCGAGCGTTTTCTACTTTACCCGGAGAATGGCTCCTCCAATGTTCATGCGCCGAACACAGCCAATTCGTCACCTCGGTATCAGCACAACAACAGGACAAACAATCATTCCACCAGGTACGACATCAGCTCATTTAGATGTTCAGAGGCGTTAGTCATCATAATCTTCATTGCCTGTTTCATAATTTCTTTGTAGTTACGGATATTTGTACGCACGAACATCTAGTAACAATATGTCTGACAGCAGTGTCTCGGATACACACAGCGGTGGTACAGCGAGAACTGTCTCTCAGCAGACTAGTCCATCTCACGGTACACATTCCTCATCGCAATCAAGACAGGATAACAGCTCTACCATTTTCACTGCCCTGTTTGACTATATTGCCCAGGGTGAGGATGAACTATCCTTACAACGTGGTGAAACAGTCGAGGTAAGGAATTTTGTAATACATATAAAGAGAATCATCTGAAGGATCTGTCTGTTGTCATATCAAAATATATTATTGAAATCTAACGTCATTTACATATTATTAATAGGTGTTGTCCAAGGATTCCAAAATCTCAGGAGATGAGGGATGGTGGACAGGAAAGATCCATGGCAAGGTTGGTATCTTTCCCGCGAATTTCGTCGCGGAGTCGGAGAGCATCGACCGTGTTTCGTCGGTGATCGATAAGGTTCAACCTGTTGAAATTGACTTTGAAGAACTACAGCTAGAAGAGGTGATAGGGGTCGGTGGTTTCGGCAAAGTTTACAGGTACATGCTGTACATTCACGTTGATCAAACAGCCTCTACAACACTTTGCTCATGTGCCTAACACTTTTTGCAGAGGATTTTGGCAGAAGCACGAGGTTGCCGTGAAGGCAGCCCGACAAGATCCTGACGAGGAACCGAGCGTAACATTAGAAAATGTTCGCCAGGAAGCGAAATTATTTTGGTTACTCAAGCACGAGAACATTGTACAATTAGAAGGCGTTTGCCTGAAGATGCCGAACATGTGTCTTGTAATGGAATACGCGCGCGGCGGTAGTCTGAATAGGGTTCTCAGCGGTCGGAAGATTAGGCCTGACGTACTGGTCGATTGGGCGATACAAATTGCACGGGGCATGGACTATCTCCATAACAAGGCTCCGATCAGTCTTATACATAGGGATCTTAAAAGTTCTAACGGTGAGTGAGACAATCTTCTACTCTGTATTACCAATCTCTATCCAAGAAGTTCATGTGCAAATTATGCCTTGGCGTTTAGTTTTGCTGAGCGAACCCATAGAGAACGACGATTTGCAATACAAAACCTTGAAGATAACGGATTTTGGACTAGCGAGAGAGGTTTACAAGACTACGCGAATGTCGGCTGCAGGCACGTATGCCTGGATGGCGCCGGAAGTCATAAAGAAGAGTACTTTTAGTAAAGCTAGCGACGTGTGGAGGTTAGTCCTCGCGTTCTTCCTACGTTCCTATTATGAGTCCGTTATTGCGAAGCGTTGCTTCATCGTTTCCGTGTACCTTTCCCATTTTCAATGTTTTCGCAGCTATGGCGTACTTTTATGGGAGCTCTTAACCGGAGAGACGCCATATAAGGGCATAGACGCTTTGGCGGTAGCATATGGTGTTGCCGTCAATAAACTTACCTTACCAATTCCATCTACCTGTCCGCAGCCTTGGCGATATCTCATGGAAGGTAAAGTCGTTAAGACGAGCTAGGCGTAATCTCGTTCGTTTCCGTAATTTATTACGTTTACATCGAACCTTATCTTGCAGCCTGTTGGTCGTCGGACAGTCATGGAAGACCCGGATTCGCGGAAATTTTAGTAGAACTAGACGAGGTGCGAAATGCATTTGCGGCGACGCCCCACGAATCTTTTCACACGATGCAGGAAGACTGGAGGCTGGAGATCGAACAAGTTCTTCATGGTTTGCGCATGAAGGAAAAGGTACGGGCATACCTATGTTAATCAATCCATACGAATACAACGGGATAGACATGTCATAGTAGTATCTTGTCATGATTATTATACTGAGTAACATATATGTCACTGTTTCAAAATGCAATGCAAAGGCATGCCGGTCGTTAGAAGAGGTAAGGTCATTCAATTTCATGCGGCTAACGCTTTACGAGACAAGTTCATTGAATATCATAGACGTAGCTCGGTGTTCTCGTCCCTGGAAACAAAATTGACCTAATCGTTCGCTTCGTTTCTTGCCACCGTCGCAGGAATTGCGCTGCAGAGAAGAAGAATTGACGAAGGCACAGGTTCAGCAACGCCAGCACGAGGAGAATTTGAGACAGCGGGAGCAGGAGCTCGCCGCACGTGAAATTGACCTGCTGGAACGTGAACTCACCGTCATGATCATCCAGCAGCAGAACACTCCTACGCCGAACAAGAGACGGGGTAAATTCAAGAAGTCGAGATTAAAGTTGAACAAGAAAGAGCCGGGTAGTAACATCAGTGCTCCGTCAGGTGTGTGGCTATGTTGCGTATGGTCTTTGAAGGATCCCAGTGTTCCTTGATTGTCAACGTTGGGCCTTGTGTGCTTCACAGATTTCCGACACACGATCACCGTTCAGCACACGGCGCTGGATCGTGGAAAGGTTCGAAATCCGTCGAGACCCAACAGTCCGCCTGGCTCGCCCAGCATTCCAAGACTTCGCGCTATAGCATGTGAGTGAAACCCGTCTTCTACCTTGCCGTTAAACGGACCTAGACCATTGGTTTTCCAAGCAAGACTTGATCTTTGTCATTTTTCGCAATTTCGAAATTTGAACGTCATAGTGTTTGGCTTCGTAGGACATGTTTGTATTTGTTTCATCTACACTCCCAGCGAAGCATGGTGTGACCGATTTGAACGAATCTCTTCTACTTTTTTATCTCCTATCGTATCTATTGACGTAGCCCATCACGTACGGGTTCCAGTTGTGTCGCTTTCTGATCGTTTTTTACGTTTGACCGATAAAGAGAATCGTATCACTCCCGCTCTCTCTCTCTCTCACTCTCTCTCTCTCTCTATCTCTCTCTCACTCGCCGCACAGTCTACCTCACAGTCGTCCCGAGAGACGGGAAGAAAAATTAATGCGACAGAGAGACGACCGAAAATGCAAATAAAAAGAGAGAGCAAAATCCGCCGGACGAGAGCCGGGACCCTAGGAAGGTAGCTTAGTACCGTAGTGAGTAGTGTTTTCTTTTTTGTTTTTCCCTGTTTAGTACCGGCAGACGGAGTAAAGGGTAAGACATGGGGACCGTCGACGCTCCACCAACGTGAACGCGGGGCCATAATAACGCAGCCACCGAATCCAGCGTCGCCCGGTGGCAAGCGATGGTCCCGTTCGGCGCCAGACTTAGAAAAGACACCTCTGCGCACCGCCCTGTTGGCAAGCGCGCACCGCTCCCCGCTACTCCAGGAAATAGGTAACCCCACCTCCAGAAAGTTGTATTCCTCCGAGAACAGTCTGATCGACAATCAGCCGGGGTGTAGCTATAGCAATAACGACGGCGTCAGGCCAGACGCGGACGATACGTTAATGCGGACCATTATGAGCGGCACGAGTTACGACATGGTCGACGACTATTGCATTATGGACAATGACATCTACGAGTCGACGGTGCTTCACCGGAGGGTCGCGGGGAGCGCGCGTACTCACTTCTCCGACGACTGCTGTGCGTCCAGGCTAGGTCACGGTTGCGCGTCCAAGGTCACGCCGCCGAGGTCGCAGAAATGTTGCGCGCCGTTAGATCTCGAGCACTCGTACTCGTCGAATTTCGTGCAGAGCGTGGCCTCCACGCTGGCCGGCACCGCCAAGCGCGTGAAGAGCAAGAAACGCGAGCGTAGCAAGTCGAAAGAGTCGAAGAGGCGCGACAGCTCGGAGTCGAGGCTCGCGTCGCTGGCGGACTTCTTCCGCTCGCCGTCCGGCTCCAGGAAGAGCTCGCTGAACTCGCCGCGCAGCACCGAGCGCAAGAATTCCGTTACGATCAAGATAAGCGACGCCGACGGCGTCGAGTCGAGTCCCGAGAATTCGATCGGTAAAAAGTCGCAGCACAAGTCGCGCGGTTCCAAGAGTCCGCTGAGGGTGTTCAATAAGATGAAGGCGTGGGGTAGCAGGGACGCGCTGGACGACAAGGTGACCTCCACCAAGGTCGAGTATAGCGTCCTCGAGAACGCCATCTCGATGCCGCAGTTCGCGCGTCGCGATTCCGATCAGGCCGTCAACGCCGTCATACCGAAGTTCCTCAAGGCCAATTCGCGCGAGGGCATCGACTTCGAGAGCTTCGAGTCGGAGCTCTGCAACTTCGACTCCGAGCACTCGAACGACAGTTCCGTGTCGAAGAGCTCGCTCAGGTTCTATCCGGAGAACAAGAGGGGCAAGCTACCGATACCGTTCGAGTACGCGGCCGGAAGTACCAGCGACTGTTACGTCAGCTCTAGCTCGTCCCTCAGTCAGAAGTCGCGGAGCAACGAGTACCTGCGAAACTGCGGCGACGACGACGTCGTCGTCAAGGTCACGTCGACGTGCCAGCGCTCGCCGCTCAACTGCAATCCAAAGAAAAGCCAGGTCGCGCCGTTCGCAAAGTCCAATTTCTCGCGTCGTAGCTCCGAGGACGTTAGCATAGATACCGTGCCATCCGATAATTTGGCCGAGAAGTTCTTGAGGAAGGGCGAGAAGTAGCTATCCGGTTTCCGTGGGGGGGATACGTTGACTTTTTCCATTTTTTTTTTTTTTTTTTTTTTGTTCTCTTTCCGTACCGCAAATTAAGTGTTCGTAGGTGACCCGACGCACGCGATGACCGAAAATTTATTACGAGTAGAGCAGGTATTCCAAGCTCGAAACGCATTTCAGAGAGTCCTTTTTGTTTTCGCTATACACCCGTCTCTGTCCGGAAAGTATTTAGTAATCAGCATATATTCTGTCTACCGCAGGCCTTTCTGAGGAAAGCATCTACCCCACCCGTAAGTTTCCTTAAACAATTGCTGCAGCAATCGTTATCGTTAAGTTTATACTGTTTTTTTTCTCTTCTCTTCTCTTCTCTTCTCTTCTCTTCTCTCTCTCTCTCTTATCTTTGTTCGAGATGTCCGAATTTTTCTTTTCTTCCTGCCGCAACTTTTTTAATTCCAACGAGAGTACGTTTATTATATTATTATTCCTGATTTAATTCGTAGTGAAGAAGGATCTCAACGTAGACGATGTCTTTTTACTATTTCGTATACTAAAGCATTTTTTAAATCTTCACTAAGCTCTATTTCAGTAGGTTTACGCTTAGAGTTGAAACACCTTTAGTAATAATGCATGTATACATGAGACAATAATTTTTGTTTTTCTCTCTACTCCCCCCCCTAGCATCTATCTTGATCGTCTGAGAACAATGCTCTTAGGTACTTTCTGTTCGTTTTACGTCGTATGTACACATTTGTGCAATTATTTAAAACAAGAAAGAAAAAAGACAATGACTTTTCCGCTTCTTTTCCTCCATTTCTATTAGCAATTGCTCTGCCTAAGATTACGGATGTAAGGACTCGACATAAAAATGTGCACTGCAACTTAAGACGTTGGATTACGATTTTTAGTAAGAAAATTCGGTGGGGGCCAGATATAGTAAATTTAAGTATATCTTATAATGCAGAATATTGACTGGTACCCAAAATTAACACATTGACTGACGCCCTTAACTATATTCTCCGAGAGGTCACCTCGTCCAACAAAATTTACTGATAGAGTTACGAATTTATCGGTTGATTCATTTGGAAGTTGTCTCTTTCATCAGCTGGCCGATGAACCAGTCTAACAATTCAAATCATCTTTATCTGGCAGAGTCTAACTTTCCTTAGACTCTTCTAGATCCCTATCAAAAGCTGTCACGTCTACCGACTTTCATGTCCCCCGATTATTTTAACGTGCCATGGATAGACTTTGGTGATATGGATAGACTTATGTGACGCAAATTTGAAAAGACACGGAAAGCAAGCGTTAATAGCTGTGAGGTTCTCGGTGTTTTTTTTTTCACCTGACGCCTCTTAGGGAAATGGCCATTGTGCATCGAACGACAGTCAATCTGTTAAGTTAGGCTACGTTTTTGTCTTGAAGGCTGGATGTATATCTACGAATGCTGCATTGAAAGCGAATCCGCTGTCATTTGATAAACAAAAAAAAAAGGGTTCCAGTAAGAGTAAGGGTTCGAGTGAGGGTACGAGATTACGTTTTTGTTACCCTGTAAGCAAAGTAGTCTAAAGGAAGTTATTTATCAAACGTAATTTAAGCTTTGTTGGGAAAAACTCATATTTTTAATTAAAGTGAAAACTCGATGGATATAAAAAAAATATATATATAGATATAAATATATATATATACAAATGCAGTCTTTCTGGTGTTGGTTCTCTTCTGATATTACTGGAGTATATAACATTCTAACAAAGCAGAGCTAACAGCCACTACTACGTGAAAAAAAAAGTTTAAAAAAGTAAAAATAAATGAATCGTACGCTTCTGCCATTACAAAAACAAATACGTATTGTATGGTACTTCTGTGTCGGAGCGTTACCAGGTTGTGTCTGCATAGTCATTATATAAACTCGTGGCTTAAAGTCGATAATGAAAAAAATAAATAAAAATGGTCGCAAGAAGTTCTCGCCGCTGAAAGAGTAGTCACGCCTATTATTGTCTTTTTAACTGCCATACATTTTCTCTTGTGCGCAATCAAATTGACTCTTTGAATTACTTTTATCACATTGTTAACCGCAACTTTGAGCGATTTGTTTCTGTGCCTACCGTCTACGGTAAAGAAAAAAAAAAAGAAAAGAAAAGGAACTTTCCAAAATACTTTAGAAAGAAAGAAAGAGAAAATAACAAAAAAAAAGAATAAGAAAACAAAAGACTTGCACACATCACAATACAACACTTGGAGAATACACGCACACACTTGTATTTAGAAATAGAAATTTTTTCAATAAAACCTTTTCAGTTGGACACGTTGAATTTTGTTTTTTCGTTTTTCTCGATTTTTACGCTCGGTTTGCAAATATTTCTCGGCCGCCGCGCTCTAACACCGTTTTTCTATCTAATTCGCGAAGTTGGGGCTTTAGACGACTTAGAACTCAAACAATGCACGTCCTTTTTGTTTTTTGTTCTTCTAAAAAATAAAAAATAAAAAAAAATTGTGCGAAACTTTTTTAACTCACGTGTGTCATTAATCACATGAGTCGAGTTTCTGTGTTAACGATTCGATGATAATAGCTAGTTTAGTCTACGATTTTAATAACAGTAACATTTCTTTCCATTTTGTCGTGTATTCGTTGGTATTGACAAATAACTCGTACCGTCACCCACCTTGACGTGGGCACAATTTTTTTGGTACAAATAATCGAGCGTAAAAAAATCCTTGCATGCGTCCAAGTAGATCCTAACTTGTTAACTCCGCAAAATGGGTATGGTCCTCTTTACATTCTACTCCCTCTCAGTCCTCCTGAACGTTCGCCTCAGCGAGAAGTGTCACTTCCGTTCAGTTTTTCGTTGCACTCTGTCGCTCTGTCTTTTTTGTTTTCGTTTTCCTCCACCTTGGGAGCCTGGAATGAAGGGAACGAGGAGGGATGTCCGCTTTTTGGTCAGTCTCTCTCCTCTCGACCGAAATTAACGTTAACGTACCTGCATATAATGGTTTGATCCCGGCCCATGAGTAATCATGCTGAAGGGATTTTTACGGCGTGTACGTACCATGTGGAAAGAAATAGTTCTACTCCTTCTTCAACGTTTCGACCTTTATTCGGGTCCTTTTCAAGAACTACAGTGGACATTTTTTTTTTTTTACAATTCAATCATACAAATTTTGTGGATTGTAAATATAAGTGTGTTTGTAAAAAACATCGCCAGGTATTGTAAGCAAAAATTTGTATGACTGATTTGTAAGAAAATGTTCCACTGCGGTTCTTGAAAAGGACCTGAATAAAGATCGAAGCGCTGAAGAAAGAGTAGAACTATTTCTTTCCACATGGTCCCTACACGCCGTAAAAATCCCTTCGGTACCTGCATACGATTCGCTCTCACGCCGGAAGTACTCCGTGCAAAGCCTCTTGCGTAGAACGATTAGCGACGCTTTCTCATTACTCGTAAAATGGTCTGTCTCATTAGAAATCATCATTTTCAAGCTGGCATTAACGGTACTCTGCATTGTTTTAGTACGTTCCATGGTGCACCGATTTAATTGCGACTGCTTGTACACGCTCGTTCGTATCTGCCTCTCTGTAGCGAAGTAATTACGTGCATGGCAGTGATCTTCTAGTGCATGACTTATCGGCTCGCTTCTGTGTATCAGTGGTATTGTCGTGTGCCGCAAAAATTGATCGAATTCACGCGCGAGTTGCGAGCAACGTGCGTGAACGAGTTCACGCTTCCATTCCGTGACCGCCAGAGCGGTCTGGGCTTCGTCTACGACTAATAATGGCTGTTAACAAATTATCTTGCGCTATGACGACTAGTCATGAAAAAAAAAAAACAGCGAGAGGAACGGAGCGATCGAATTGTAATATTCGTGCACGTACTTATTGTTGGTTGTGCGTATCGTTTAACCAGCTAGCATCGTTACTGCGAACGAATAATTGTGCATGCGACGTGCAAGTTGTCTTGAACTACTTTAACCATGCGTAATACCATGCTTAACCCATTAGCCGCCACAATTCAAAAATTTCAAGAAATTAATCAAATTTGCTGTATATTTAGAAGTTGCAGTTATTAAAAGAAAAGAATTTAAAAATTTCTTTAGTTTAAAATTAATAGGCCCTTTTTTTGATTGAAATTTCCTATTAATTTAGTCTATTAATTTTAAACTAAAGAAATTACACACAGGGTTCAAATAAGATATAGATATATGCAAATTAGTACAATTTAAAAATGTGTCCCAAAAATGGGACATCGGCGGATAATGGGTTAATACATTGGCGTGTCAATAACGGTTTACGAACGATGCCTCTGTTACTTCGGCTATTAAACGAAAGAATCAAAATAAGGTAAGAAGGTATCATCGACAGTGCTAACACGTACAGTTCGGGGCGTACGAAGCGTTGAAAAAGTACAACATTAACGGCACCTAATTGTCAAGCGTATTAACCATCGACGTTCGAGCGTCGAAACCGTCATCGGGAAGAGTGCAAGTACGGAAGTTAAACGAACTCGGCTTTACGTGACATAAGCGTACAGTAAGAAGGGCTCGTTCGGCAGCCATCCGCGACCGACGAACACTCACCTCTATCATCGCGGAAACCTGATTATTTTTTTTATAGATTATACAGCATTACCTACCGATCTGTCGACCGACTGGATAGCGTCGGATTATCCGGTGAAGCCAGGCCTGACCGGTCCGTACATCATGCCGATGCCGGTCCCGATGCCGACGCTGTACAACGGGGAGATGAAAAAGCCAAAGTTAAGCATAATCGAGCTGGTACTGTATAACATTGCGGCAATGCTGGCAGGCGTGGCGACCGGCTACGACGTTCGAATGTCGAACATATCGCCGATCCATCCCAGGCTCCATCCGAGGTTGGGCGAGTGCGACGAGGAGCCGCCCAGATGGTGGTTCCAGGCGGAGACCGGGTCAAATCGGAGCTCCAGTTACCTGGGCCCCGACTACGAGTTCAGCTCCAGCAGCGGCTACCCTCATAATACCTATCACGGACCGGCAAGACACTATAGGTATATCCGCAGCGCGTACAGAGCTGAACAGACGCATTATAATTGCCACGACGACGATCGACGACGAAGGGGAGATGAATAATGAAAAATTGTTCCGATTAACGTTGCAGACCGTTCTTAAGTAACATGGGCGGTATAGCACCTGGCCTCCCGCCAAGCGTGATGCCTGACAAACCTCTGCGATTCACAGATTCTCCGCAGCATTACGCCACCAGCAGCACGGCCGGCTCGAACGCACCGACGCCGAGCCCGCGCCGGAAGAGCAGCAGCACCAGCAACGAGGACGCCTACTCGCCGGAAACGGGACGCGCCGATCGCATTGAGCGCGTGCCGACCATCTACATGGGCAACGTGCCGCCGTTCACGGATTATGGGCCGCCCGTTTACGCGGTCGTCCCGCCGGAGTACTATCGTCCGCCGGAGCCGACGTACTTCGTACCCACGGATTATCAGTGAGTATGGGGTCTCGAGAGACCGGGGAGTACTTTGATCCTTTTTAGTTCGTTGACTGAGATGCCATTGAGATTTTGGTTGGTGTAGAATTTCCGTTTTTGTTAATGGAATTTCATCTGATATAGGTATGTATGGACTGTTTAATTTGAAAGTGGTATAAGTCTATATTTTAAGAAAAACGAGATATATAATTTATCATTAAAGTAGGGTAAACGGCTTATTTATGTGATTTTTATTATTTTTTTAAATGGACTTTACCACTTTCAAAATAAATATCCATATATTGCTCAAAGTTATTCAATCGGTATTCATGTATAAGAAATAGTTCTAAAGATATCATACATTACTGTAAGTTTAAAGTTTATTTTCATAGGAAATATTGGTACATACTACAATTATGTTGCTCCTCCATTTATTCATATTTTTCTTATTTGGTCTTCAAAATTAATTTGGACCTGGATCTCAATGTTTCTACTGAATCAATGGACTGCAAAAGGTTAAAGTCATATTTACCGTACTATGAAATGAACGTACAATTTATACGTATACTTACTCCATAATAAAATGTAAATACCTGACGTGATTCCACAGCGACAGGATGCTCGAGTGTCCCGAATTTCCTCACGCATACGATAATCCGAGCAGCATGAACAGCCCCGCTCGGCCAGTCTCGAGGCTTCCATCGTACACTCATCATCGTACCTCATCCAACGTATCCAACGCAAGTACCTCGAGCCAGAGCAACGTGAATCCCACCTTCCGCTTGGAGGACGAGGACGACTACTCGCTCTACTCGCCCACCGGCCATTACTATCAACGCTCGCCGAACCTCATATCCAACATTCAGGCGACCTACAACTCCAGCATCATCAGTCACGAGTACGGGCCTCAATTTCTCACCAGACAGAATTCCCACGACTCCAACTCGAACTCCGGCGAGCGGCCGAGCAATCTCGAGGTCGTCGCCAGGCTAAGATCGAGCCTGAAGCGACCCAACTACTCCTACAATTCGCCGAACAAGAGTGCGAGCAAGAACAATTCCGGCTCCGGGACGCCGACCAATCCCACGCCACCGGACTCGCTCACGTCCGAGGACTCTAGCTACGTGTCGGCGAAGGACAGTCAGATCTCGATCAGCAGGGTCCGATTCTCGCCGGTGACCTTCGATCGCGACGGCATCACTCGCGATCATCGCGAGACCCTGCTGGACATACCGGTCCTCGGCCAGAGTCAGGACGTCACTGTACCGCTGCAGGCCAATCGCCGATTGAACCGAAGCCGAAAACCTAGCATTTCCGAATTGGAGAGGGAGTTCTTGTCATAGCACTGGCTTATTTAAGCTGATCGGCCGAAAACCGAGCGAGCCTTCGACGGCCGACAGACGCGGACGCGCTCCGGATTCGGTACAATGATCGAGGTGTACGATCGATTGGGATCCTGCGTTGCACGCTATCTCGAAGCACTGCCTCCTGCAGACCATTTTATTGCACACGGTATTAAAAGACCTGCAGGACATTTTGTACACTCTTAAGGGGTTTCGACTATCTAAACTAAACTACATTCCACGTAAGAGGTAATATACGGTCTGGGCGAAGGCCGTACCTTCTTGCATAAACGGGTCTCCTGAGCATAATTAGGTTCTCTCATTTGATAAAGAGTACGTAGAGAGTGTTTTCTAGCTTCCGCCATTGCGAGGCGGACGGTGTAAATTTCGGAATGTTATGTCCCTTGCATGAAACACGAAGGCCACACGGCATACAGAGACACACACACATACACATATAGGACATACATAAGTATATATATGCAGCCTTATATGCGGAGCTACGATGGGATCTGTACTTAGCCATCGTTGCGGAACGCATACATTCCATTTCATTTTTTTTTTTTTGTTTTCTTGACTCTCGAGAGAGAATGTCCGCGAGTGATCATGCAGCTCTTCCGGTTCCGATCGAACGAGTCTGTCGTCGTTCAGTCACGAGAATCTTGCGACAAGTGCATGGGCCCCCTTTGCATTTACCGAGAACCTCTTTGCATTTTGTCGGCACGCGCCACCCTGTTTGTATTTTTGCGGGAAAAAATTCTCAGCCAACGCCAGTCGGATTGGCAAGCTTTCGAAGTTCCTTGTATTTTCCTTGCTCGCGGCCACTACGTCTTTCAGTGATACTCGACTTTTAAAGATCACTCAGTCACATTCCGATTGAAGCCGGTCCCGACTCTAAGCGGCAATATTTGAGGGCCACGAGATAGTGAGCATAGACATGGCGACGCTATCATGGAAATATTGGCCGATTCGTTCCGGCGAACCTTCGTCGACTCCTACGTTTAGTAAAACTTGTTCACCGTCACCGTAGGCTGATAAAATCTTACAGATAATTATCCAGATAAAACTAAGCTCAACTGCGCGCGGGAGGAATGGCGGCGATAGGCTGGCACCTAAGTCAAACACCAAGTTACAGATATATAGGCTATATATTGACCCAATGTTTCCCTGTTTGTACCGTGTCTGTTTTATGCTGCCCCGCGGTCCTAATTTTCTGTTGTTTTTTTTTTGTTTTTTTTTCTCGTAACAGCCACTCCACACGCTAACTGGTAGCGAGTGTTGTTCGCCAATCGTGATGTATAAAAAAAGAATTGTTACACGAATTAACGTACCCGTTACTCATATTTGTCGTATTTCGCGAAGGTGAATGTAAACTCTGTAAACTTTCATTCGCTTCACTCCGCGTAACGTCCGTTGGACCAGGATGAGTGGACGCGACGAAGGATACTTATATAAATGACGACGGGGGAGAAATGGAAAACTTTGTAACACTACGATATATAACGCGTAAGAATGATTTGTACAGTAGGATTTGTTAGGTAATTGCAGCAGAAGAATACGTCACCTTGAAATTTGTATCATGAACCTGACTCACTTTTCGCAGTTACTCTATACATATATATATATATATATATAGATATATATAGTATCCCTTTTTATATGTAAAACAGTGTGCATTATGTTGATCAGTGTGCCCATAGATGAGAATTACCGAAAGTGTTTCACTTTCGCTCGGTGTGCGTGCGATGAACACATGTGCGTTTAACTAGCGTGGGGAAGGAAAGATGGCGGCCGCTCGATTGTGGGAGGGGTTGTAAAGCGTGTTTATAAATTATTTTCGACAGTAAAGAGGACGATCCGCAAAGACATAATCAATTGTACATAAGGCGGTTGAAAGAAGACGCAATACTGTTTATATTGTTTCATACCGTAGTCGATCATGGTACATTCCCTGTGTATCCATATTAATTAGATGATGGACTCGTGTCCCGGAAGCGTTCGTTCGACAAAAATGCCGAACGCTTCCCGGACGCGGACCGCATGGGGAGGGGGCTTCTGTAAAATTGTAGTCTGAATAACGAAAGTAACCGATAGTATTCAGAGTGCAGATCTGCTCACCGAACGATAAAGCGTTCCTCATTTTCCTTCGTTCGGCAGGCTTTACAAGACAGCGAAAGATATTTGTGAGTGCTGTGCCCCTGATATTTGTCCATCGAAGGATGGAGTAAAAGAGAATGGGAGAGAGAGAGAGGAAGAGAGAGATGAGAGAGAGAGAGAGGAAGGGGGAGAGTTGATGAAGAGAGAAGATTCTTCACATATACTTATACACTTAATTTATTGTTAATGGGTAACGATCATCCTTAACGTTTACGCTCTTACTTTTAAAGCTTAGAAGCCAATCAAAAACCTAACTTACATAACCTTGCGTATATTCTGCGCTGCGTTTATTCTCGAAATCAAAATGATTTTAATCGTTCTCTCACGATCGTCGTTTTACAATTAGAGTGATAACTAAACTTGCAGATATCTTTCTGGGACGGAGAAATGGCGAACAGGAGTGTTCATCACAATCGTTTCCTCGTATAACGATCGTCAGTATTTGTAGAATATACCGCAATGTATATAAGATACGGTAGAGTTTTAATGGAATGCGGGAGTGAGACTGAGAGATTTAGAGAAAGAGAAGAAGAGAGAGAGAGAGAGAGAGAGAGAGGAAGAGCTATTGTTAGGAGAAATGTTTCATTTTCGATAATAGTAATCCTTTCACACTGGGCTTACGTAGCCCGGATTTTTCCCAAAATTCATTCTGAAACTCTCCCAACGATATCCTTCTGGGAAGAGTCGTGCGAAAGACATTATAGCATTTAATTCTTTCTCGAGCGAGGGAAAGTGGACCCGTCGGTTGACGTTTCGTAGATTCTGCACAATAATTACGGGTAATGAGCCTGCAGTCGACGGCACGCCGCGTGCCGTTACCTCTTCTTTCGTCTGTCACTTTACCTCAATGGGAGCCCGTCAAGGTAATCGGCAGAGCGGTTTTGTGAATGATCAAAAGAAAAAAAAAAATGGGAAAAGAGGACGCGTATTATCACTTTGCGACTGGGTGCACCTTTCTTACGCTGTGCAAAGATATTCTGCGGTGCTAGTATCACGTACTTAACTGTTTAAGTCACAAGACGAGAAATTCAAAATGCTTCCAAGGTGTAATCGAGGAATGTTTTAACAGCGTGGTCGGGATTACAAGAGAAAAAAACGGATAAAAGTGGAAAAAAAAGAAATTTTCTTAGAACGCTAATATGTCAATAATTGTTGATAGTAATTTAAAAATTTAATTGTACAAGAATGTAATGCTCGGCAGCTATCAACGTATCGATTGTGTAATGGTGTGACGAAAAACGCCAACAGTGCTAGTCTAAGCTATATTTATTTTTTATATATTATAACATCTTTGTAACTTAGCTTAAAAATTAGGTAAAAACCAGACGGATCCGATTTTCTATTTTCGATTTGGGCAGACATATTTTGCATTTGTGGCGTCCTCCTTCCGGCCGACGCGCGTGCCCGGGAGGTTTGTTGCCACCTTCAGACTTTTTCTTGTTTGTATGAAAGGGGGCTCTCTTACCTTTGTTCGCGTATATCAGGCCATTCGAATCGAGCGATCAATCCGTCAACGGTGTGTCCCGGATTCTCTTCTTTCTTACCTTGCGCAAAAAATGGCGAACGCGGCTCCGAACCCAAAACGTTCGTTTCCATCCCTTTCGGTTCGCGAATCAGCATGAATCCTGTAGACTGTAAATAAGAGTACCATTTTTGCCGAAGAGTGGAATTCGACATTTTCGGAGGAGGGAAAAAAAAACTGCATGCCGCTTGTGTAATCGAGGATAAGTTGTACAATAATGACACAAACACGACCAAGAAAGATAATTATAGCCGAACGAAAAACGAAACCGATTCAACTTGCGTACTCGCGCGTAAAACGTTTTTTGGGGCGTACGCTCCGCCGCGATGGCCCCTGCCCAATCCTTTGTACGCGTACTTGTCATTAAATGCATAAAAGTAGTTTTACCTAATATATTTGATAGAGACACTCCCGCGGAATCGGCCATCGCGGCGCAGCGCGGAAACTCAAACTTCCGGTATTCGTACCGTTACGAAATTCACCATTTTTTCGTCAGTATTTCTTTTTGTAATATACAAATGGGGCTTAGGAGGAACTGTAGAATACAGAGTAACCGTATGAAAATCGGATTGAGAACGGCAATTTATTTAAACACTTCGACTTACTTTGTAGACGTAAGGATTTAAGGAAAAAAAAAAAGAGTATTCGTAAGCAGCTAAAGTGCAATGTGTTCCACATGTATTTAAGCGAAAAAAAAACAAGTGACTGCTTTGGTGTGCGCCTTAAAGTAAAGAAAAAAAAAGTATGAGAAGCAGAACCCAAAGCTTTGAAGAGAAATCTTTGAATGTAATATAAATCTATCGATAGACAATTGCGGGGGGCGAGTCGGAGGGATATCAATGAATTTTCATGTAAACGGGGATTACGAACTATCCGGAAATAACTGATGATACTCGATGTATATTCTACAGACGTACGGGCATGTGTGTTTGATTTTCAATTGACGTAACATATTCGATGAAACTTGTTAACTCCGCGTAAGGGAGGGGCGGTCGAGGTCGCAATAATAACGGATTCGATTAACGATTTTTTACATGAAAGCTTTAAAGATATAAAAACAAAATGGGGTATACATGAAACTCGAACAAAGTGTCTACGCAGCATCTGACCTGCACTAAAAATTCATGTATTTTTCCAGGTACTGTACATTATTCTATAAATATTAATTATACGAATTATAAATAGTAATCGGAGTATATATTATAACAATTATTACTATTGTAACATTTAAAGTGTCGCAGACTTATAGGCGATGCATTATTATTATTAATAAACGATTTCGAATAACGACGGAAATACGATTGCATTCTTCATTCAAGCCGGTCGTATTTCTTGCGATTACTTTTAAGAGATTGTTCAATCGACTGAACATATCGGCCTGGGAATTTGTCCTTTCTTCTGTTTGACACCTTCATCGCGATGACAACAGTATGCGGACTCGATAGAAGAAATTATAGTTTTGCCCTAAATTCTACTCGTTCATCGCGTGCCACTAAATTTTTCATCTCAATTGCTTCTTATTATTAGTTGAAACTAAATTTCGTATAAAAATATGGGCTCGTACGATTGCGGATGCAAGGACACTGTCATCACAGAAAAGATATTTGGCGAGATCCACCCTAGTACGATTCTTCGTGATTAAAGAAGAGTCTTTCTTGCTTATCTGTGAATCTTCGTCAATTAGATGGTCGACCGAGCAGGAGGTACACGGATGAAGAAGAAGAAGGTTACGAGGAAGGTGCGTCCACAAAGTCCAGTGACAGTGAAGCCTTTGAGCCGATAATAGTGAAATCATACACTATGGTGAATATTAATCGTATGGAGGTAACTGTCATTACTTGGGGTGCGTCAATTATCGCGTTGAAGTGTCCTGACAAGTACGGCCGTTCCATCGATGTCGTTCTGGGTTTCGATGACTTGCAAAGTACCACAATTTTCTTCACGAGTATCTTTCTTCAAACGATAATCCGTAAAATACTCAAATTATGCCTCTTCAGGTTACAGAGATCCAGTTTTCAATCCCTACATCGGATGCATACTAGGAAGATGTGCAAATCGCATCAAGGACGGTTTCTTCAGTATCAAGGATCGAGATTATCAGTTGCCGAAGAACGAACTCGACAAGCACCATCTACACGGAGGCGTGAATGAATTCACTTTTGCCTCGCTACAATTACATGCTCGTTTATTCTAACTAAGTGCGTTCAACTTAGGCCACTGGATTTGGACGGCGAGTCTGGGAGTCTCATATCGACGGCTGCACAGTCGTGATGAGTTACATGAGCGAGGACAACGAAGAAGGGTATCCTGGGGCAGTGTTGACCACCGTTAAGTTCAAACTGACACCTGACAACAAATTGGAAATATGCATGAGAGCGACGACTTCGAAACCGACCGTCATGAACATGTCGCATGGTACCTACTTCAATCTCGCCGGACATGTATGTGAATGTATAGCAAAGGGTATATATAAGTTTACCGGATACAGCTTTGGTATTGAACAGGACGCCGGTGAGACGGAGTTGAGAAATCACATGATAAGCCTGAATTGTGACAAGTGGACCTTCGCACAATTTACTGATCCAGTGCCGACAGGTGCCATCAGAGGTGTTGGCGGAACGCTAATGGACCTCAGGATACCAAAATTATTGGGAGAACGCATGGACAAGGTACTGATTCGTACCGTCATTCCTAAACGTTTGGTAAGGATCGATTTTCTTGCAGATACCCGAAGGAGGCGGATTTGATCACAACTTCTGCGTCGTAAAATCTTGGCAGCCTGGTCCTGCCTTCGTAGCAAGAGTGTTCCATAAAAAAACTGGCCGGTAATAAATAATGACTAAATAAATGAGACATGTAGTTACGTTGGATAGGCCTGTCATGGCAAGCTTGTTTCAGTGTATTGGAAGTGTACTCTGATCAGCCTGGAGTCCAATTGTATACTGGTGGCCGTTTACCGCCACAGCCTTTAGAGAGTGACTCCATAAGTTATGACGCCTATGAGTACGAGGGGGAGGATATGGACTATATGAAGTACGGTGAAGGAGACGGGGAACAAGTAAACAAGTCGAGAAGAAGCAACCAGTCCAAATCAAAGGTCAAGTTCCTCGCCGGGAAAAATGGTGCACAGTATGAGAAATACTGCGCGTTCAGTCTTCAACCTCAAAACTATCCTAACGCCATTAACTATGTACGTGAACGATCAATCTATACTTACCATTAACAAATTTAATATCTGCAAGTTCTTTTAGGCTCATTTCCCGTGTTCCATTCTGTATCCCGGCCAAGTTTACTACCACGATCTTACTTACAAGTTCGGGGTTCAGCTCATCAGTCATATGTGACGAGCGAAGAATTCCACGCGAAGAGTCATACCAGAATAGAATTTTATTCAAACATATAGCTCGGTTTAAAATATGAACAGGCTCTTCCTGGATTATTTTTTCTTTTTTGCAAAAAATTTCGCCATGTTGCCAATTGCCGTTCCGAAAGTGTTGTTGACGGTGAGTGACCGTTGTATCCATCGTGGAAGAGCTTTCGTTTTGCTGGAATATCGTTTGTCTAATAAAACTACTGTTGAATAATCGTTAATGTGTCGAACAGCGCGTCCAATACATTGATTCACTGCTTTCATGCAACAATTTTCGTAAAACAGTTGTCCAGCACCTGGTTTCTAAAGAATGAACACGTTTGAAGATGTACACAGTTAGGATTAAATTCAGAAATATAAATAATATTATAGCTACGTACAACATTCTCGTTAAGGTATTTCATCTTTTCTTGTAATTCTAGTGAAGTAATGTTAGGGTATGGCATGCCAACTACAATTACGCAACGCCCCAAATCATCGGAAAAGTTCAATCCTTCGCTAAGTTTTCCACCTAAAAATGCAGTAATAGAAACGTTTACAATGTTATAAAACTTGTTAGGCATTCGCGACCACATTTTACAGACCTACAACGCTGAAGAGGAGCGATCCGTTGTGGGGCTGCTGTTTTTTTTTAATACAATTAGCATATTGTTCCAAAACTTCATTCACCTGTGAACGATTATATCGATAATAATATTAACTCTGTTTTAACTTGTTACAATGTGTTAAGTAATTTACTTGGGATGCCGATTTGGGCTCACGAAATATCTTCTTCTTAACGCTGATCTTTGCGATGACACCAGACTTTTCTAAATGTTTATACATGGACTCTTCGTAACCGTAGGACGGTAAGAATACTACAACTCCCGCAGGAACTACATTACAGATATTAATCAGCGTTCGTCCGAGTTCGTCCAGCTAATAAGAGAATAAAGCTCAGATTATGTATCAACAAAGTTGAAGATTGTTCTGCTGAGAACAGTCTCTTAGTACCAGTCAGCCTACCAATCTCGTGTCTTGACGATTTTGATAATTGAATTCGAACTTTACACCTGTAGGGCCTTGTGTTACTATATTGCAAATTATATTTTCCGGCGGTATCACGTGATCGCAGGAATACGTAACTATTCTTTCAGGTGAAGCACCAGCAGTTAAGAATAATTGATCGACAAATTCTGACATAGGCTCCATTGTTCCACCAGCTAATACGACAGCCCTGGCTTCTTTCACTGTTAAAAATGTCAAAAAATAAAAAAATATAAACTCGTTCAATAATTTTCAATTAATAGTGTGGATAATGCTCGTACCGATGTCGTGAAAGTAAGCAGCAGGATTTAAAAGTAAAAACTTGATCATTCCTTGACCTACAGTAGGTCCGGGAACCACAACTATTCTACCATCGACACAACTACTCTTCAAGCATTCAAGAAAACTCAGGATGACGACCATTGGATTATTTATTTGATCCTCGTCGTCAGTTTTCTTCTCGGAGTCTACGGTTTCTTCCTGAACCTTTGTATCGTCATTTTTAATCGAAGTTAGGAACTGTGACACACCAGATTTCTTCACCGTGTTTTCATGTATTTTCAATGTACTTCCATATTGTTCATTAAAACCTTGTAATTTGTGAATGAGCTTAGAATTTCGTATAAAGTTCAACAGGTCGAATATGTTTATGGTGTCGATCTGTATCATCATTTCAAATTCTTCTATTGTATATAATTTTGTTATATCAAGATTTGTTTTGTCATTTGGATTTGACTTTGTAGTCGCGCCGAAAACTGATAACATTTTCTTTAAGCAGAAACTTAGTTGGCTTAGGTGCAACATATTCTTGGCAGAAAAAAGGGTCTGAAACCTGACATTGAATTGTTTACATAGAGAGCTGGAAAATGTAAATTTGAAAAGAGTGTTTCAACAAATTATAGATTATATACCGTTTTTGGTACTGTGACAATTGACTAAAGCAATGCAACAGGTTTCTACCTGTTATGCAAGCGCTGTGCATTCTCTCAATTGCTTCTAATAGATTGTGTGCCTCATCTATTATTAATATGTTTCCTTTTAAATCTATGCCTGAACTTAATCTAGTATTTTTATGCAAAATAGTATTATAAGGCACTAAAATTAGTTGTCCATCTTCCACAGACTTCCTGGTTCCATAATAACAACATGTGTTTAACTCTGTCCCAGCATGCACAACTTCCTCAATATCCTGAATATCAGTAAGGATTTTTGCCATCAGCAATTGTTGATCACCTGGCATGAATGGACAACCAGATGAACCTTTTGATTTTTTTATGTCTTTCTCTTGCCTGACAGTGGCTTTTTTTCTTTGCATTTGTAAGCACTGCTCATTGATCAAATTTGTGTGTTTTAGTTTTCTAACTGCTTTATTTATACAGTAGCTTTGTCTGTATAAAGAACAGGTAATAATTCAGGAAATTAAAATAGGAACAAGCAACATAATGTTTGTATTTTACTATCAAGCATGGTTACTTCACGGTAAATAAAAACATATTCAAGATGTTTTGACTTATGATGTTAGGAAAGAACTTATGTTTAGGAAAATTTATATTTACCTAGAAGCAAGTACTACTACTGACATATCGTTACAGTAAGGACTTTGTTTTAATTCCCCAATGAACTGAGAAAGTTGAGAATGAGTTCTAGAACAAAAAAAAATTTTTGTGTTTCGAAAAACTTCTTTCTGATCATCCTCATCCTCGGAGCTCTCTGAGGATGCAAGCATATCCTCCAATAAAAGATTTTCATCTAAGTTTTGTTCTTTTAACTCTTCGGTTTCTTCTTTTCCCTCCTTCTTAGTTTCTTTTTTCTTATGTACTATGCGTGCCTGCTTTTGTATTTCCATTTGCTTCTCATACCTATTTTTAACAGTTTCTGCATATTGCTTTCTCTTGTTTTGGAATTTGAGTACAGCGTTTAGTTTGGTTTGGACTGCCTGCTTTTGCTTATTTACCTCTAACTGTTCTGTTTGAACTGAAAACCATCCATCAGATGATTTTTCAAACATTTTGTTCTTTTCTTCCAGTACTGTCACTTGTGATTCAAGGTCAGTTCTCTGCCAAACCTGATGATCTGTTAACCATTTTAGGGCACCGCATATTATTGACAATGACTTTCCCGTACCAGTTGGACTTTCGAAAATGCCCAATTGACCGTTTTCCAAACATTTGTACAGTTCTCTCATAAAATTCTCCTGTATTTCATATGGCGTAAAGGGAAAAGGAAATTGTTCTGGAGGTTGCATGTTACAGTTATGAACACAACGTACACCACTGTAAACAATAAGTTTCTCAACGGTTTAAAACAAGCGCGTCCGACTGCAGAAGGAATCTGAAATCTGTTCCATCATGAACAATGAACAATGCAAGAAAGTCACACGCACGAGTGATATTTGTATTGCGATAATGATAATGAATAAAAAAATAAGCGAATAATATTTTACGGTCAAATCACATCCTTGGAAATTCTGTGGTTGTACATTTTTAGTGTGTATTTATTTATTGGGGACACCTATTTTGACGTAAGTAGACTATTTAACGTGCAACAGTTGTCGGCATTATATTAAAATTAAAAACCGGACGAAAACTTGGTATGAAAACTACGGGGCGGGGTATATTATTCGTAAGGAGAAATGTCGAGAACACATTTTGATGACTTCATTTAATCATTAATGACTAATGCATATTACATATATACACGGTTCGAAGTTAAAGCTCTGAATACTTTCGGAACGCAATTGTAGACTGAACGTTTCTGGAATTTCTATCGCCTGCAAAGGTTTGATGTGACAAACAATTCTTTCGCTTAAACATATTATGTTGTACATATTTAAATATAATATACTAACATTGCGCTAACATATTTAATTTATTTCTTAATACTTAACCAATTTAATTAATAGCAACCATACAAATGCTAGGTTTGCTTTTATTTACTTATTTTTATGGTTTCTAGGAAAATGTCTAAAACCCCAATAAGTATACTGCAAGAGACAATGGCTAGGCAAAAATGTGTACCAGACTATGACATTGTTGTTTGTAATACTGGTACACATGCAAATACCTTTACTTATAGAGTACAATGTAAGGGTTTAGTAGCAGAAGGGACAGCAAATAATAAAAAACAAGCAAAGCACAATGCTGCTGCTGCTATGTTGAACTTAATGAATGTCAAGTTTGATAATTCTTGTAACCTGGAAATAAGTCCAACATTGGAGTTATCAAAAACATCAGATTTAAAATCATTGGAACGTAGTCCATTAAAGAAGACACAAACCTTGTCCCAAAAAATAGCAGAAGATTATATCAATTATGTTGGGAAATTACAGGTGACCAGACCAATCACCTATCTTTGATGTTGCCCAGAAACGGCTTATAACTGAATAAGATGATCAAAAGTGGCCCGTAAACAGAATTAAACTTCGAATAAGCCATTTCATAGCTTATAATAACAGAACCATTTTTGTGAAGTTTTAACCTTGTATCTATAGGGGTGGGAAAGGGTAAAATAAAAGACAAGGTTTTGCCACTACTTTTCCAGAAACCGGTGGATAACAGAATTAAAAAAAAATAGAGCTACACCTAGTAATGGTGTACATATTTAAGAAATATTTCACATTTTTACATAGAAAATTCGGCTAGTACAAAAATAAAAACAGAGTTTAGATTTCTAATAGCGTATCTCCGATTTTTTTCATATTTTTGGCTTTGGTGGAACATTGTTAAAAAATGCAAAAACTGACCAGAAAAACGGTTCTCATTTTTTTTAACATATTCCAAAGAGGACAAAAATTTGAAAAAATCGAAGATACATTATTAGGAATCTATACTCACATGAAAGAGTAGAGGATCTGCGATTCCTTCAGTATCACATCGACGTTTTCCTGTTTTTACTTTTGAACTAGTTCAGTTTTCGAATAAAACTCTGAAAAAAATCTGAAATATGGACACTATTACCGGGTGTAACCCTGATCTTTTGAAATTTTTTTCTCCTGCAGGTTTCGAGAAAATGGTGAGAGAACCTGATATTTTAGTTTACCCTTTCCCAGCCCCCACTGTCAAGATACAATGTTGAAACTTAACATAAACGTTTACTTTTATATAAGCTATGGAATGGTTTATTCAAAATTTAATTCGTTTTAGTGTAGTGGGTGGACTTAATCACTGTCGAGCGGATGTTTATTATTTAGTATTTATTTGACTACGTACGATATTTGTACTGTCCCTTTAACGAACGGGGATATGTCCTACGAATAACGAGACCAACAGGTCGCTAAGAATATGCCACCAAAGGGCTAAGATCAACGGGTCACAAAATAGGTCCGCACGCGGTAAATAACCGGCCTATACTGGCCTAAACTAAAAACTTTGACGCTGCGTAATTATGTCCGCAACTGTCTTCTGTCCATGCCCATAGCGCCCCAAACAATAGACGCAAGTGCACGCCATGTCGTTCGCCTGTGGAGACGATCGACTAACTATATAAGGGTCGCTTTTGAACATTTTGTTTCTGCTATAATTTTATTATAGTAATAGTGTTTTCGTTTCTTTTATTGTTTTTATACTTTGCAGGAACTATGTATACAAAATGACTATACTGCCCCTGTTTATGGTGAACCTGTTATGCGTGGACCTCCACATAAGCCAGAGTTTGAAATTATATGTACTGTATCCTCAATTGAAGAAGCAGGATCTGCTGACTCAAAAAAACTAGCAAAACAATTAGCAGCAGAGAAAGTTTATTGTCAATTACTAAAAAAAATAGAGGAAGATGATAAATCAGTTTCAATACCAGATATAAGTTCAATGTTTAAGAAATTTTCGATCGAATCAGATCGTTATTCTTCCACGGAGAGAGCAATTGCCAAATTTAAACACATAAATAAAGTATTTATGCCAGTAAAACCTGGATTTCCAGCAAACTACCATCTGGCATTTAAAAGTACCTATTATAAAAAGGTTGACACAAAACAATTAGAAGTTATAAAAAAATCCATTCTATGTGCATATCAAAACGAAGTAGATATTTGGAAATTTATACAAAGCATCCAAAGTCTTTTCAGTTTTTCTGTTGAAGAACATATTTTATCAACAAAGTCTGACCAATTTATGTTTGCTTTACGTGTAATACGACAACCTATGATAACGACAATTGGCATAGGTGCCACTTTATGCCAAGCTAAAGTCATGGCAGCAAAGCAACTTATAGAAAACATAATCCTTATGATGGCATGATGTCATATAACTGTATTATGTACAATAATAAGTTCTCGGCGATTTCGGTCAAGATAGTGTCTAAATGTTCTTTACATTCCTCTGAAATGTGATATGTTTGCTATTGTAAATAATTTGAATGGATGAATGGCTTCAAATTGACTTATTGTACATAAAATATTATATTTTCGTTCGGTTACATTGCATGTGATATTATTATTAAGTAAATGTACTGTCACGAATGTACTGTTGCGCACTAATTTCACCCCAGCCCCATACATTTCATAAAATAACCGCCATAGCTAAATCGGATATGACGTTGTCGCCTTCGATTCCTCATTGGCCACTTCAGTTTTGTGTGCTGTACACTTTGTTTGAGATGGATTGAGCGGCAACAGGTCGCATGACGTTTTTCGGTGTACGGCGTTACTTAAAGAAGTCAGTATTTAACATTTTCTTAAAGGAAACATGTTAAAGAAAAGGATTGATGGTCGCCGGCTCGCCCAACATGTCGGAGAACAAGTTATTGTTCTTGGGACAATTACTAGGGTAATATATTGTTTACGTAGGTTACATATTACTTCCAGGTTATAACTGCAGCGTATCATCTACGCGGGTTTGCTTCAATAGCTTTTCTTAAAGAGAAACGGTGTATACTTGGTTATAGAATTTTGGTTGGAGTATATGTATAATTATATAACCCATCCTACAATTGTATATATGTGTAATTATAATTGGAGTATATGTGTAATTGCTTTATAGAAAAGTTCGAGTGGAAAGAGCATTGAACTAACAACAACAGACGATGTGGTGGTTAATGTTAGTCTTCCAGAACCACTTGACAGCAATGTCGAAGGATACATAGAAGTTCATGGGACTCTTCAATCTAAATCAACCATGACATGTACCACATTCGTTAACTTTCCTCATGAAATGACAGAAAATTTTGGTAAATTATAGCGGTCCGAAACAGTACTGGTTCAATAATATATATTAACAAGTAAATATTTTCATTGCAGATGCGAAACAGTATAATAATTTAATGGCCACTCTTAATGTATTGGGTGATAAGAAATGGAGAATATCAGAGAATGATCGAGGGTGCTAATAAGCGAAACTGTACCTTTGTTTAATATCATCATATATACATTTATGAAATGAAACACAAAGAGTGTTTAGTTTAAAGAAAATTAAGTTAGGTAAAATAACAAAGTAGAAAGTGTTGAATTAATGTGCATATATCCATACGCTTTTTTTTCGCGTTTACATCACTCCTAAGCCAACTTTACAAGATGCATCCAACGAGAAACAGCGGCATGTACACGATGTCACCGGGCACTCCGAATGTTGTCTGAAATAAAGGGTTGATCGACTTTTTCAATGTTTACAAATTGACAGTCTATACATTTTTTTTGAGAACTGAATGATTTTTTTCCTTGTTTACCGAAACCAATGAGTTATATGATCGGCGTGACCACCGTGTCGGCACGTTTGACACCAGGTGAACCAGTTACTGAACTCTGTTAATTTACTGTCATCCTCATTTCTGCTAGTTACGCTTGTGGTCATTTGTAAACCACTGACTGTGCCCATGTGCATTAAACATATTGCACACCGAGGCAGAGGTTTCCGACAACTTGGACAGGAGGACATCTGCAATTATATTATTCGATTGCTCAATACTCAATCATCAAGTTACCGTTAGACGAGGACACCCACGATGAGAATGTGCTTATCTCGGAATGACAACGTTGCGACTCCTCACCTTCAGCTTGTTTGACGTACTGCCTAATCTACCAAACGGACCTCTTGCTCTGCTCAGTCCTTGCATAAGAGCAGATATGCTCTTCCCGCAGAAATTGCAAGAGATGTACATTTGTTGCGGCGGCTTCTCATTTGTGGATGATCGCATTGCAATGTCGAAGTGCGCCCGTTGATTCCACATTTTCCAGGCATTTAACAAATTTCTATAACTATATTACCGCATGTCATACACAATGCTTTACCAATACGGCGGAAAGTATTGTCTTTGCGTTACCTAGTTATCCATACTTGAACTTGATTTTCTTGCAATAATTTTGTCGGTAACGCTCTGATCGCGATCAAACTGCAACTTTGCACATCGCCAGTAATCTCTAGGTACCTGTTCAACAACTGAATACCTTCTAAACTAGCACCTGTAAATGATTACTTCAGTAAGTACCTACAGCATAAGATGAAATGTGGTGTTAAGTAAAATCAAACCTGTCAAAAGAAATCCCGCCAGATTTCCTTCGTCAGTCAAGTTCTGCGTTAACTTTTTTAAGTATTCATATAGCTTACTGTCTGACAGAAACATTAAAGCAAACGCTACTCTGTCCTCAACAGCCATTCCGTTTTCGTTCTACATAGTTATGAATCGAGTTATTACGAACGTTAATGAAAGACAAGTATACATGTTGATAGTGTATACACCTTTCGATATTACTTACTAATACAGTTTCATATGAGTCATTTTCCGCCGTCAAAAAGGCGAATGTCGCTCTTAAGTAAGGATCTGAAAGTTGCGATCTGGATTTCAGACACGATTCTCTCCACATGCTGTTTCTGTCCTCCGAGAAACCAGACAATGCCATGGCGACAATGTTCAAATTGGCAGCCATCGACATTTTGCTAGCGCCACGATTTAAGATTTCGATAGCTTGTCGTAAGCATAAATTAAAAACCGCGATCGCAGCTGCCCTGGGATAGGCACCCTCCCTCTCTAATCGCTCGAGAAATAAATTATCATATAAAGTATTCGTTTCCTTGTCAAAGCGCCAACCGCACAATAAGAGAGCCTTGTCCCTATCGGGTGACCTGTATCGTTAAAAGTTCCAATTGTAATAAAGCAGAAATAATGAATGAAAATATGTTTTCCTCCTTTAATGTATTAAGTCATGCGCAATGTTTCTGCGAATATTTGAAAGCTGCGGATACCTGTATATTTTAGCCGTGTGGTTGGAACCAATGTCGGACCATGGACGATGGATAAGTTCTGATTTAAGAAAACCGTTACTCGTATTCTGTTGGCTATCTAATTTCAGAACAGTTCTATGCAAGCAGTCGTGGACATTAAGTTATGACACATAAGGTGCATTGTTACGTACAATCTGATTGCGCTTTACCTTACACCGGGATGCTTATTGTCGGGGCTCGGTATCGTGCCATCTTCAACTAAGGAACGACTTAAGTATAGCCATTGCCAAACGTTTTTCAACGTATCATTCTCAGCCAAGTCACCGTTCTGGGCTAACTCTGGCTAGTTCAATAAATCAACGTACAGCGCATAATCTTACGGGCACATAAGGGTACGATATCGGAAAGCAAGGAGAACGAAATATGCAAAATAAATTACCAGTAAACCGTACTCTGCCATTGCCCGAGTCTTCGTTAAAATAGAAACGTCGTCTAACGATTTGTAAATGCTATCGTTGCAGCATATATATTTAAACGATTTTGATGCATGATTCCATGCTAAGTGCGATCGCGCCGACCAATTAACGGTAATTCTTTCGCACACGGTATAATCTGTCAGCCCTATGGAAAATAAGAGTATATAAAGACTGGAGAATAAAACCTGCGTTCGAATTTTACGATCGTGATCACGAATTTACCTTGTTGAGAAATGGCCAATAATCGATTCACGTGAGTGGGGTGCCACGAAAAACTTACAGGACAATGCCAAAGTGGGGCAACTGTTCTTTCCAGAGCACCTGGTTCCGTATCCTCCCCGCCGCCAACCCCACAATGTTGTATGTCATACAAATGCAACGCAACTACCGTCAAAACAATCATGAACGCTCTTTATATGGGATAAATATATAAGCAACTCAAGTAGTAGCTACTAAAATTTACCCGAATCTTTTTGTAAGGCACCCAACAGATTATGCCTGGTGGGACACCAAAGAACTTTGGTTACTTGTCTTGCCTGAGGTAAAGTAAGTACAGGTTTCTCGAAACATCTTATGTCCCATATTGTTATTTGATTATCAACATGTGAAACTAAATGGTTGCCATTGTGCGGATTCATTGATAAATTATATACTGCTTTTGTTGGTGCTACGTTCACAACTTTGGCAGAATCTGCACAGAACATGAGAGAACAAATTATAATGAATGGATATGTACCATTTTTGTAGTATTATTATTTAAATGCCATACCTCTAAAATCAACAATTTTTAGCTGCTTGTTATTGGCACCAACGACTAGACACTTTAGGTCATTTTGAAACCAAGCAAGTGAATGAATTACTTCTGAGACACCAAGTTCTGCAATTGGCCTACTAGAATCCATTTGCATGGTTCCATGGTGGTGCATCCTTTCAGAACCTGAACTTTTTACAATATCCCACAAAAGGATGGAATGATCTGTTCTATGTTTATCTAAACCAGACACTATTAAATTTGTATCTATTGGATTCCAAGCAACAGCATTGCATTGTCTGGCATGTTTTGGCACTAGAAGTAAATATAGCGCTCAATAGATTATTTGATAGTTGTGGAATTTATGATCTTGAATATAAACATGGTATATTACCAAGTTCCCTGCCTGTCAAATTTTGGGAGTCAAATACAGTTGGCCCAAAAGTGCTGAGGACAACTTTACCATTTGCTTGACCTACAGCTAAGAGCATGTCTGGTTCTGGTTTGTGATATATATCTATACATTTCATGTAATGATGGTTTGTATTTGTAGCGAGCAGATGAGCAACTGTAGATTCCGAAATCTTTATGCCTGTGTTATGACATACATTATAGTTATATTCTGCTTAAAAATTGTATCGTACTTGTATTTTTAAGTAATGTACTCACATGATTGTCTACTACTTTCTTTAGCATGACTAACTTCATAAAGGCAAATTTCTGTGCCCCATGTAATGAATTTGTTAGGGTGAATAGGGGACCATTGTACATCAAGCTTGACGCTACTCATTTTGATCCTTCATAAATTACATTCCTCATACACAGTTGGAAGGTGTTATTCTTGTGTAGAACTTACCACCATTCATTTTTACTCAAATATACATCTTACAACCAAAAAGAATTTATTTACATTCATAGCTAAAATGAAATTCTAATATTTCCATTTAGTGTAAAATTTGATAGGTGCTAGTCAGGTTAAAGCAGGTTAAAGTCAATCACGGGAAGCTTCGTACCATCATTGACTAAGTATAGGATAGACAAGCCATGCAATGCTAAAATTTTGTCTCACGTCAAGGGTAGCCCCCTTACCATTTTCATGTCACACGCGACGTTACCGATTAAGAACCACAATCGACACAACAGCGCCATTGATATGGAGGCAAATCTGAATTTATAATACGTGGTATTGTTTGTTCTTTCGTTTATACATATATGTATCTTGCCAAATTAATGCAGAGGATTCAGTAGTTAACTCTTTGCACTTGATATTCCCCTGTGATAAGACATTAAGGTTCGTCTACCATATATCTTGTCCATGGTTATACAAACAAACAATACATTTCTGAAATTCTGTATGTCAAACGATTCTGTTGGTTATGAAAAATTATATTTTATACTATTAATTATATTGTACACACATAAAACTATAGCATAATATCTACATTTGACAATGTCACTGCTGTACAATTAATCTGATCTGCAAGTTTTGGATATATTACATACTTCAGTATAGACCACTAGATCTGTTTAGTCTTTTTATTCACATATTGCACGACTTTAGTGCGCAATAAAAGAATGGTGTATAATAATAAATTAATAAAAAGCTAAACTTTATCGGCATTAGAAGCTGCTAGCATTGCTGGATTTGTGCTACTTTTAGGTGAATACCAAGCACCTGACAATCTTGTTATGCCAGCTACACCTAGAACTAAAACATAATCGTTTATTAATATTGTAATTAAACCGTGATGAATTTTCGATGGAACAATTGAAAAAAAATACTAAACTGCAAGAAACGATGAACATTGAGGCAAAAGCACCAGAATGCTTATTCTTTTTGGCATAATGGTGAACATAAAGCCCAGCGCCAATCAAGCCAACACCACTCACAATTCTGCATCCTAGGCAATCGCGATCTCTTCCAGTTATGATACTTCTGTACTGGTTCGAGTCTTTCTCTGCCATCACGTGTATAAAAAATCAAAATATTAGTTCGTATTAGAAAACGCTGCTGACAATACTTCTAGGTTATAATTCCACGTAATTTTCATGAACGTCGCCATATTGGAATCTGGGAAACCATGAAGTTAATGAAATAACTAGATCGCAAAAACATTTTTTCCCAACGCAATCATACGGCGGCGAAACATGGACGAAATTTAAAAACATCTAGCGGTCTTGTTTGAAATTTTTATTAGTACTTACAATTAAAAATGAACGGAATTTTAAAAAGTCGTGACTTCCCGATTATTTCTCTTAAATAATCTATGTGACATAAATTATTCTAGTACTAACGTAGTAAATAATACACGAACTTATAATCCATAAATGTAACATCATTCCTATATTGACAAACTCACATAGCTATGCAAATTGTTCCTTCAAATATATATCTAAACTGTTCACGGTACAAAATGTGTATGATAAAGCGAATGATGATCCATATTTACTTTGTACAATTAATTTTTATACCATGTGTGATAGGACAGTGTCACTCTGTATGAATTCGATCTGGGGAAAGTCAATCGATAAAGTTCCTGGTCGGATCGAATGTACAGAGTAGCTTTAAAGACTTTCATACAACTTTACGCGTCTTTTGCGTTGAAATTATCAACCACCGAATTATTCTTTTACTCTATGAGTTTTTGTGCCTTGAAGAAACGTCTTAGGTAGAACACTTGCCAAGTCGAAAGTCCAAGAAGGCAGCTGATTGAGAATATACTAAGATATAGTACTCGAGCATTCGTGGTCTCTGTAAATAAAAAATAGGCGCGGTCAAATAAGAATATTAGACTTTGCTAGCAATTCAAAAGCAACCATCTGCACCATTTGTGTCCCTCATTTGTTCCTCGTTCGAGCGCATTCGAGCGAAGTCCAGAACAATTTCCTCGGATAGATCCTCAAGTCGTTTGAGTTCCACTTCAACAGGTTTCAATTTAGCAGCTTCAGCGATCTATATTTTGGGAAATCATACCGATTCTATATGTTATTTGAATAATTTTAACTTAGTGGAGCAGTTAACAAAAAAGTCTAACTTTAAAATTGAACTAATGCACCTGCATTGTTGTGAATTATTAGTGAATAGAACAAATAGTGCATGCACTTTTTAAAGAGTACAAAAATGCTTTGCCTCATGTGCAGCCTTGGTATAATTGACCAATAATTTGATAATGTGCACACAAATAATCCTGTAGTACAAAGGTGGTGACAATTATCAGATAAACATAAAAATAACAAGTTAAAAACCACACTAAAAGAAAACCAAATATACTGTTCAATCAACTCTACTTTACCAACTGCTTCGCCAAATATGCCATATATGAAAAAATAATCATAAAATAACATGAACATAATGTCTCCAGCCAATGCAATTGATTGATTTCAAAAAATATTTAATCTAATTACTGAAAAAAAACTTACGCCTTCGTAACTCTTTGCTTCTATACCACGCTTAATGATTAACTTGATTTCTTGCTTAACACCTCGTTGATCTAAAATAGTTCACGTAATTGAGTGAAACTTTCTCAAAAATGGTAGTAGGCCAGTGTATTAAAGTATAAAACCTATACATACGACTTGGTACACGCATCATAAAGCAAATTTCAAAAACATTATAAGTTTCTGTTACAAATGAAAACTTCAACGATTTGCCATGGGGAATATCCTCTTTCTGTGACAGAATATGTCCATTAGAGTCCCGAATCTGAAAATACATTGTAGACATTGTTACAGATGACTAGTTTTAAACAAACTCTAGATTTACATTTATGTATATAAACGAGCTCTGGACCATATTGCAACGCTGAAAGGTGAAAACGAGTGAAAGCTGCACATAACCTAAAATGTCAAATACATTGGTAGAACATTGCGATAATTACCACATAATCGACTTTCTGTCCGTGAGCCTCTGACACCTCATATTCTCCCGTAACTAGCATATGTGCGTGAACCTCTTCTTTAAGGCATTTATGAGAGTTCGGCTCCAAATACCACATGATACCGTGAACATGGCCGATCGCGAGGATCGCAAAAATTATGCCGATGCAATTAAGGCCCATCTCGATTGAAATAAGTCTCTTTATCCTCTAAACAATATCTTCCCGAGGTAAATATACACTATACTATAAATGCAATGACACGATAAAAGTCAACGTGAATCCGTCAACATTGCGATGAGTTGGCAGCCATTGGCGAAGAAAAGTCGTATACTCCTCCACCAAACGTCACCTCCGGTTATCGGAATATACTAAATTCAAACATTGGCGTTAGTGCATACGTGTCTCAACTGGTCTCAACCAGTCTCAACCAGGGCCTGGTCACTCCCCCTCTAAAACGTGGTACCGTCTGTAGTACCGCTCCGGCGGCGGGTCTTTAAGATGTCGCGGCAGTAGCTCAATTGCTATTGGCTGAATTTTTGCGGGTGCCATGACATATTTGATATATATCTGAATCATCGCCTGTTGTCGCCTGTCGATTGTTTACATTCTTGTTGCAAGTGTGAGGCAGGAGGCAACTGGAAATTTAGTGCGCATTAGTGGAAAATTCTACGTTTTTGTGCATTTTTGAAGTGTGTGGGCGAGCAAGTGCGAGCCATGAGTTTTTGCGAGTGCTGCCTGCTTGGATGCCGTTCAATGAGGGATAAGGTGCCAGTGCACTCTTTTCCGAAGGATCCTGCCAGGTTTGAGTTATGGAAGGCTGCAGTGTATTCGGAAAAAATCGGGAGTCTGAGTAGCAATGATCTAAGGAGAAGGATTGTTTGCTACTGACATTTTTAAGAAGAATACTCTACATCATGGGATAAGCACAAAGGAGGCTAAAATGCAATGTTGTGGCAACATTACATTTACCAGAAGCTGTCAGCATATCTCCAGGGGAAACAAACGTATGTCACTTTCATCCAATGCTACAATACGTCTATAAGAATCTTATATATTATTCCAAAATGTAATATATATTGATTTGCATAATCAGATAATAGAAACTATGCAGCCCTCTTGTTCTTACGAGGTGCAACATGGGGACAGAACCAACTGGGCACATATTTCTGTACGTGCTTCCACAACAGAAGTAAAGGTTTGTAACAATTATTTTAAAACAAAGTGTGTGTTGTACCTTCATGGTGTCATGCAAAATCTAATCGGTTTTCTCTTATACAACCAGATATCAGGAGATGTGCAGCTATCCCGGTCATATAACATGGAAAGTGACCAAAGTTATCTACAATGCATTGGTGCAATAAATAATATAAAACATATATATATATATATACGTTCGTTTGTGCATCTTTTTATGAATATAGATTTGATTTCACAACAATTATATACTGTTATTCTTGGTATGAAAAGTACCCGTTTTACTACATAAGTTTATATTTGCCGATGCACTGTAGATTTGTTCTGGTAAAACGATTCTAAGTATTCAAGTGTACCAAATGTTTAAAGGTTTAAATAATATTTGTTGTTCTCTTTCGGATTTAAGTAATTTCTGCTAGAGAACAATAAATATTATTTAAACTTTTAAACTTTTGGTACACTTGAATACTTAGAATCGTTTTACCAGAACAAATCTACAGTGCATCCACTTTTTGGAGCACTGCAACCTGGGGTTTTTGAGGGCGATCCTAGTCACAAATTTAGTTCATCTAGTGGGTTTTTCGCATTGATGGCGCGGCGGTACGTACCACGTTTTACAAGAGGGGAGTGACCAGGCCCTGGTCTCAACCAGCAGGTGCTGCTGTCATCGGCAGTCGGCAGAACTAAATTCAAAAATATTTCGTTACAACGGTTACCGCGTCGTAACCCTGTGACTTGAGGATTATTAACGTTTTTTGCAACAGACATAGAAATAGGAAAGCAAAAGATATGGACGAGGGAATAATACCCGAATTAAAGTAAGAACATAACTTGTTTATAAAATATAATGCGTGAAAAATGGATTCAGTAGTTTCATTTTTTCATAACAGCCATAAATTATTTAGTCGACGTTGTTGGTACATTTTGTTCAAATACTGTGATTATTTGTGGATGGTTCTATGGTTAAATCATAAACGTCGTTTTTATTTCAGTGCCGCAAAAACAGAAGAGTGTCCTAGTTTAGAAGAGATTTTAGATAGGCAATGTGAAATAGCACAACAGCTTACCGTGGCAACTGCTTTTATAAAATGTATGTTCTCCAAAGATGTATGCATTTGATGGAGAATATTATTTGCTTTGTCTTGTTGTAGGTAAAAATACCATGAAAGGTGAACTTATCGAAATGCGTAAGCATGTTTCTTCAGTGGCAATTGGTGTTGACACAATGAAGAAGCGACTGGAAAAAATGAAGCTACAAAACGTTCGATGTTGTGTAAGAATCTTGAATTGCTCTTAGTGAAATGATATTGTTATTAGCATTACTCATGATGTTATCCATTATGGTATTATCTTGTCATGTAGGAATTGATAACTCTGCTAAAATCCTTGGATAAGAAGATACTGCACATGACAGATAATGTACCTCCTAAGCTTATACAAGACTATAGAAATACTGAAGAACAACAGCTGATGGGGTCGGATAGTTCAGAGAATGTAAATAATGATTATAAATCTGAACTTAGAACTCCTGTGAGCAATGCACCTAATCACACACACCACATAAATTCTTCTGCACGCACTGGTCGAACCAATGTGGATATTGCATTAAAAGATTGCAAAAAATCACTTTTCAATAACCCAGAATTGTGTCCCATTGTGCCCCTTATAACAAAGGAAGAGTTTGCAAATTTGCCAAAGTACATGATTGGCAGACAAACTCTCGATACACTTAATAATCTCGTAACCACAATTAATCAAATATTGCAATCAAAGTACGGATTACTACATATGGGCAAAGCGGCAGCCAGGAAAAAAAGTCAATTAAATCAATATTTGGATTTCAAGAAACAAGAGATATCCGATGACAACGGTGAGAACAATACTCCCTAGACATAAACAGAAATAGGCCGTCAAAAATAATAAAATTGCAATTACAATATTTTAGGGTACATGTATTTTTTCACGACCGAAGATTATCAGAGGGATACAGATATGAAACTGGATAAGACCAAATTAAATTTGCTTACTTCTTTGCGGCACTTGAAGCGCATCCGCGAATATAGGACAGGAAATTTATTACGATACGTTATAATAACGCATCAATGAGAAGAAGGGAAGCAAGTTATTGTATTGCTATCGTTTGTAAGTATGCAATAATAGTCGCAAATGTTTACATATTTTATATACGTTTTAATATTAATCAAACACATGTTATGCGATGCCGAGGCATATTTTGTATTATACACAAGAAGTATGTTGTAATTATTAATAAAGTAATACGAATCAATGACCTCTTCACTATTACTTGACTGATTGACTTTTGACTGGTGTCTGATTTGAGCAGTGTATACTGATTTTTATTCTTGCTAGTATAGATTACGAAGATGAGACGCGATCTTCACGTGTTTTAGTTGCCCGGGCAACCTGTTTACAAAAATTCTCTCCGCATGACGAAGCTGGATCTTGGGAGCAGCAGAAAAATTCTGTCCCAAGAATATTGAGTTTGCCATGAAAGGATATTTGAATAGTTACCTTCTTTTCAAGGAACAGGTAATCTACTCCAATTTCCGTACTAAAACAATTCGAACTGTCTATCAGCGTGCACTGTGCGGAAAACAGACGCACTCGTATAATTGATAGAAGTTTCATATAATATTCTAAAATATGCACGAAATGTTAATTATATGTTCCGTTTTATTAAATTATACTGTCTTAACCAGCAAGAATATTTTTTATTTCTTAAGTAACAATGGCAGAGATACTGAAGGCAGAGTCTCTTAGTACATTGAGTGACAGAGAAGATGATATTGATGACCTTGATGGATCAGTGGTGTGGTCCCAGGAAGAACCACTTTCATCCAGTGAAATACAGGAACCAGAGCCAAATGATATACCGCAGGAAAACAGTTCAATTTCTCTTTGTCGGTTGTGTGCTGGCCAAGCAATCAACCCAATCTACATTTACTCAGAATTTGGTGAATCTATGAGACTGGCGAATAAAATAAATACTTGCTTAAGCGTGAAGGTACTGTGAAAATTTTCAGTTTCATATCACATATCTCAATTGACACATATTTAATCAGGCGTTGACCACCTTGCAGGTGAGGAAAACTGATCCCTTGCCAAAACAGCTTTGCATTACATGCGTAGAGAAGATAAAATGGTGCGACGATTTTGACACTCAATGCATCAAAGCAGAAGAGATTCTCTTGACAATGCTAAAAAAGAAACAGTCCTTCGATACTTCCGACTTGATGTCATCCGATTCGCTGAACAATTCAAGTTCATGCCCGCTCTGCTTAGAAGGACGTATGACAACCTGCGAGGAAGCCATACAAGACCCAGATGACAAAGAATTGTATGACAGCGACGTGGTTCTGGACAGCAGCGACGAAGAGAAAATATTCACCGAGGTCAAGCCCGACAACGAGACAGGAAACATGGCGATCATGCTCCAATGCCTGGGCAACAAGCAGAAGTACCTAAAATGTGGTGCCTGCATGAACCTCTACCACACGAAGGAGACTCTGGACGGTCACAAATGCAAGCCGAACGTGCAGAACACCTCGAGGCCATACAAATGTGACACTTGCAACGTCATCTTCACGTTCGAAGAGCGACTGAACTTCCACATGCGATTTCACGAAGGCGCCAAAGCGCTGTACTGCGACATATGCAAGATCACGTTTGGGAAGGAGTTGAAGCTGTTCTATCACTATAAGCGTTATCATTGCCAGGATGCCAGCGTCTCGTGCCTGCAGTGCGGTAAGCTGTTCCAGAATCAGACTCAGCTTCGCCAGCATGTCTGCGTGGACGGCAAGACCAGGCCCCACGTCTGCGAGGTGTGCAATAAAGGATTCTCCGACGGCTACACTCTGAAACGGCACATAGTCACTCATCTACCGGAGAAGCCGTATAAGTGCTCCCAATGCTCGAAGAGCTTTACGCAGAAGTCGCGACTGAACAAGCACACGGCCGGCCACGGCGTGGTCATCGAGAACAGTCAGAGTGTGTGGAAGTGCGTACAGTGCGGCGAGGTCTTCAACGCCTGCGAGGACGCCTGCACGCATTTCGGGACGCATAAGGACAAGGTCACGCTGATAGAGCAGCAGCTCTCGTCAAAGGTATACCATTGCGAGTTTTGCAACAGCTACTTCACGGACGTTAGCAGCCTAAAGATTCATCAGAGTCAGCACGTTGTCGAGAAGCCCTATAGCTGCAATCTGTGCGCTACAGTTTACAAGTCCTTCGCCGAAGCTATTCTGCATTGGAAGGAGCACGCCAGGGTCTTCAAGATACTGACCGTGTTCCTGTGCGACGTGTGCAGTAAGGATATGAAGGAACTGTCTTTACTGTACAAGCACAAGCAGAAGAGACATCAGTACGCGCCTAGAAAGTCCGAGACCGGCGTGGCGAAGTTCATATGCGAGCTTTGCGGGAATGTCTTCGACAAGAAGGAAGAGATACAGGAGCATGGGCGCGATCAATGCTCCAAGTTTCCCTGCGATATCTGCGGCAGCCTGCTGCCCACTGCCAATTCCCTTAACGCGCATAAGAGGAGGCACAGCGGCCTGAGGCCGTACGTGTGCAACATTTGCGGTAAGAGTTACACGCAGTCGAGTCACATGTGGACGCACAAAAGATTTCACATGGGCGTCAAGCCGTACGCTTGCGAGTACTGCGATCAGAGATTCACGATAAAGCCGGATCTGGCCGATCACACGAGGAAGAAGCATACCAGAGAAAGGCCGTTCAAGTGCGAGGTGTGCAACAAGGCCTTCCTCACGGGCTCCGTGTTCTATCAGCATCGGCTGATACACAGGGGCGATCGTAGGTACAAATGTCATTATTGCGAGAAGGCGTTCACGAGAACGGAGGCGCTCAACAATCACATCAAGATCCATACTGGCGAGAAGCCGCATGCCTGCGACGTGTGCGGAAGATGCTTTAGACAGAAAGGGGATATGAGGAAGCACAGGCGGACGCAGCACAGTGCCAAGCAGGATTTGCATGCGTAGCGTGGATGATGTACCGTTTGACCAGAATACGATAAGAACCAATTTTGCAGCAGTAGCCGATGTTACCTAGATAGTGAAGAATTTTTAATATACAGTTGTTACAGAATCAATTTATTAGCGTCAAGCAGGCCATGATATCTGCGTTTTATTTCTTAACTTTAGAGTATTTTAGAACACGTTCCGCGTTTGCGGCTAAAATTTCTTTCTTTCCATTCTGCGCCGTAATTATTACTGCCGTCTTGAAACGAACGCCAGAATCGGCGGAGTAATAGACAAATATAGCGTTAATTTAAAGAACCTTCGCCTAATGGCAAAAAAATCGACGGGGGCAGTTAATTAGTACTTTTTAGTCACAGAGATAGCGAGCAGCAAAGTTCGATGACTCAGCTCAATTCATTCCTACGTTTATCAGCTCAACGCACGACATTACGAATGTACGGAATGACGGCAACTGCCAAACACGGACGTTGTTCGAAAACCACTGGGGAGGAGGGGAAGTAGCCAATTATTGCGTTTTTTGCACGACGAGCCATGCAATTGCCTCGAACGATTATCTGAGAGCGGCGCGTGCGATGGGAGTGCGTACGTTTTCAAAGAAACGCGCGTATCATACTAACGACAGGTGCGCGGTGCCCATTGCGCAGGTATAGTGCGGAGAACAGGTGATATACCCCTCAATGTCTCATGACTCTCGTATCAACCGTTGCCGTGTTGCCCGATCGTCGCACGAATGGTACCCGAGAGACCCGACTGTTGGCTGGGCTTAATTTGAACGCGGCGCGTAACTTCTCACCCGTGGCAAGGGCGAGCGACAAGAATCTGTCGCCAGGATGGAGCGTCCGACGAAGTTCCTGTGAGGCGACGGAACCGTGCTCCCAATATCCTCGGAGCGAGGTACTAACCGTACCCGTGTGAGTAAACGCATCTGTCAGAGGACACGTACGATTTTTTTTTCGCGCCAACCTCTCGGGGCGATAGGCGTCGTTTGCGCGAGAATGTTGCGGACGAGAGGATTGACTCGGAATTCTTATCGTTGCGATGAAAGCGATTGAGGGAGATATCAGGTGAGAACGGGCTGGAGGAGAGTTAACCTAACAACGTTTGACGTATGTATCGTGGTTCGTGGATGGTAGGAGGGGGAAGTGAGGATGTAGAGGAACGCTGATTGTTTTCGTTGACCAATGTGTTATATCTGCTTGATAAGAGTGTTGACTTCCACTTGGCCACCGATGCAGGTGTATCTCTGCGAATGGCTGTTGGTCAATTTTTTTGTAATAGTTGCCACGCTGTTTGTGTGGTTGGGTACAATGGTTTTTAATGGATTCTGTTGTTCTCTTGGTGTTGCGTAGATAGAAACCATGGCGTTCCCACCTTTGGTCAGCTCTACGCCACCGCCGTTGGATAGTTTTGGTGACTCTGACGACGATGAATTTGGAGACTTTACAACAGGTGGTATAGATGGTACGTTTCAAGGTATACTGTTGTAAGGATTTATGTTCGTGCACAATGCACATATGCTACATTTTATTTCTCTTGTCTTAGGATTATCGGTTACATCAGAGTCTCCACAAAAGCTCATGACCCCAATACAAACGCCGCTAACATCCCAGAATGTCTCCCCAAAAATAAACGGAATAAATGATTCTCCATTGTCGGATAGATCCTCCAAGACCGGTGGGATCATAAAATGTGATGCACCCGACGATGTGCTGATAATAGAGAGAACAGAGGACAGTGTGAGCGACATAAGATTAAATGATAGAACAGACAACCGTAGTGTGTCCGAGAGGAGTCTCAAGGATGCTGGTAGCATTACAAAGCCGAATGATTTAGAACTACGTGCGAACGGTGATCTGGAGAATGTTGACAAAAATAGTGATAGCTTAAACCATATTTGTATTCAGAATGTCTTAGAGAAGGAGAATTTTGTTAACGCGGATGTAGTCATTAGTAGCAATAACAGTAGTCTAGCTGATAGCGTGAAAACTCTGAGCGAGCAGGAAGGTTCACTGAACAATGCGGAGCTAAATGAAGATCCGGAACCGTTGAGTTTGGATTTGGACGATCCAATGTGCGATTCGGACGCGTTGCAAAATCTCGACGATGACTTCTACGATTACGAGCAATTCAAAGGTGCAGCGGAGTGGAACAACTTCGAGGGCAACGCGTCCGAGCCACCGGTCCAACAGACGAACAGCTTCGAAGTTCAAGGTCGAAACGTACTCAGCTTCGACGACCTGACCACCGCCAAGATTGATACTCAGATTAATTCCAAGAGTAGAACGGAAGAAGACTCAGAGAAAGTTAATAATCAGGTTGAGAACGCGGAAATTGGGAGAAAAGCGGAACAATCCGATTCCACGCAGGTCGACAGGATATTGTCAAACTTTGCGACCAACGGCGGAGGCGTCAAGTTGTTCGACCACTTGGGATACGATTTCGTTGCCCAAGATCAATCGGCAGAGGAGTCCGGCGTGCTGTCCGACAATCCTGAAGAGCCCTGTACAGCCGCCGTACACAGTTCTTCTGACTTCGAGTTCGATTTCGATGCGGCCGTGCGAGGAGAATCAAACTTAGGTTGTACATTTGTAAATAAGCACACCGTCGCTCAGAGTCCCGTTCCAGCCGAGCGGGATGCCAATGTAAAAAGTTTCTCAGGCCACTTCCTCGACGACGCGGGGGCGAAGAATGTCGCACAATCAAAAGACGCCGAGCGTACGGACGCGGAGGGTACCAATCGAATAGTTGGTAATCAAGTAGCGAGCTCAATGGACAGCTTCGCGTCCTACGACAATGAGAATTCCAGTAACGAAGGATATGAGAGTAGTAACGTAATGCCGGATCGTGGCGATTCCAAATTCAATCGGAATGCCGAGCTTAACGCGGATGACCTTGGCGTCCCAGGGACGGCCACGAGTGACTCGAGTGTCACGTCTGGCAATAGTATAGGCAAAACAGTACAAATTGACGATAATTTATCGGTACTCTCGGCGGGCGTTCCGCAAAATGTCTCATCCAATGTAAAAACGTCACTGCCATCTGTCAATAACGCATCTCCTGACTGTTCGAAGGACGAGTGTAGTGAGTTTAAGAGTGACTTCGATTTCGAATGTGCCACGTACGGGTCTCAGGGCCGCGCCGAGAATTTCGAGGACGACGTGTTCGCCGGCTTTCAGATGCAAGAGTCGGAACTGCAAGTCGTTCGCGTCAACGAAGATTCTTTCACCGAATTCGAGAGCGTACAGCGTACCGAAGATGATTTCGGTGACTTTGCGAATTTCTCGGGCGCGCCGCCCGAATGGAAGGATAACGTTATTGAGTCCAAGGTACCTGAGGATGACGACGATTTCGGTGATTTTAATAATTTTGAATCATCGGTCAGTGTAGTAGAGCCGCAGCAGTTTAGTTTGCGAGAGTCTATAAGTCGGATAGAAAACAAGAACGTGAGTGGATGTCTTTCCTTTCATTTAATAATGTAGTTTAGTCTAGATTGTTTAGTGTTCATATTTTCGCTCCGCTTTTCGCAATTTCCATCAACTCTCTATGTTAATAAGTTTACACTCTACATGCCGTTGCATGTTTGATCGTGTTAAAAAGTACGCTTACATAAATTTCAGGCCGCTAATAAGATAGAGGATATTATTACAACTATGTTTCCCGAGGTTGTTCCGCGCGAGGAGAATGCGCTGAACGCCTTGATAACGAAAACTGATAAGGTTTGGCAGAGCCTCAAAAGTGTTGAGGAGACCAATGCTCTGATGTATCAATGGGCGAACAGTCATAGTAATAATGTATTATTGAATGCCCTAGGCATCGATTCCCGTAATATAGTAAGTATTTCATAATTTATGAACAGAAGAATGCAGCGTGTAATTTCAACCCTAACGTGATTAATTTGATTCTTAGCTCTTTGGACCGCGGTGGAATCCAAACGTTCCGCGGTTCGCTGCAAATCTTGGCTTCACACCTTTAGAGCCAGTGAAAGCCAACGCCGAACCTCAACAATCAACTATATCGAATTCGAATAAGTCACAAGGTCCAGCTTGTTCAGATGTAAGATTCTTTTTGCAATGACAACTGTCCATTTCTTAGTCTAGCCCTATAATTAATGTGTTGTAAAATTATACCAGGAAGTACCTGCTGCCCAATTTGATTGGAATAGCTCCGGGCTTGTTAATCCTTTAGACGCTAGTAAGTATACGATTAGGAGCGTTTATAGTACAGTAGCACACTGCAATCCGCGTGAAAATAGCATACGGCAAATTGAGCTTTCTTACACCTAGCAACACCAATTCTCTGCTCCACTTCGGAGGCATTGTGAGTACGCGGAACGATTTCAAAATAATGAAAACTCTTTGCGAATTGTTTCGGACTTACTTTGCAACGTCATTTTGAAATCGTAACGCGTACGTTTGAAAAATTAGAGACGGCCAGGAAACAGCTTCGCTTTAACACGTTTTTCCTCTGTGTGTTTGATTAATCTACACGTCAAGTAGTACATGTTTCAGTATACGATATTTCTGCCTAAAACGTTTACGTAAAAATAACAATGCAGGTGGTGGGTTATCTGCTCTTCTACCTCTGGATTTGTTGTGTCCGTTTGATCCTCTACTAACACCCCATTGTTCCACACATTCCGAATCCTACCATCAATCAGCCGCTTGTACAAGGGACTCCATATATTATTGTAAGTGGTGCAGCTAGTATTCCTTTATCCTTGCATAATGTAACCCAACGTCTGATGATGTAACGTTCGCTCGATATTTCGCATATACACATGCCAGCGGCATATGCGTAACGTCGATTTCACGAGGCCGTACGTCATCAATCGTGGATCAATAACAAATTGCAAATATTGCTTCAGTCTTCGCACATACAAAAGTAGCTAAAATGGAGTAGTGGCATTCGTCATCGCCCTCGCATCGGATCCTAATTATAACTCTGTTGAATCAGATTCCACCGACGCAATGATTGCGCAAGATCAGACGAACAATCTCATGTCTTCGAAGCAGCAAAATTTAACAGAGTCCCTGAACAACGGACCCTCGAAGCAGCAGAAGCAGCCGCAGTCGACCAAGATAATAGAGCCCTTGCCGGGGCCGTGCATGGTGGATTGGAAGAAGAAGGTAGATCAGGATGCTGCTGAGAAGCAAGCGAAGAATATTGCTCAGAAACCGTCGAAAGGTGTTGCGCAGACCAATAGCAAGCAGTACGCCGGTAACAATCCGACGAAGTTGCACGATCATTACCGGAAGTCGTCGTTGGGCAAGAAGGAACACGCGCAGGCTGCCGAACACGTTGTGATGGATCGTTTCGGACGACCGATGACAGTAAGAGCCGAAACGATGAAGGTCCTGAATCAATTGCCGGATCTCTCCTTCCTCAGTGCTAGAACTTTGCTGTTCAATCGCGAGCAGAAGCAGATCGTACAGGATCTCGGTGCTATGATAAATCGAAAGATGCCCGGCTGAGTAACATCGGTCTGAATGCGCGTTTGAAAGGGTTAACAACAAAATAAGGGCGAGAAACCTCTGCAACCTACTCTGGCCATCTCTTAACAACCCATGCAATCAATGTGTGCAAATAAAAGAATAACTTCTGCTACCTTTCAAACCTGTATTCAGACCAATCTCTGATCCGTCTTGGCACTTCCAACATCATTTGGAGACGAACTTAAACAAAAAAAAAAAAAGGATAGAAAATGAAACGATACTACTACGTACTAGTATGACTAATCCAAAACACCGTAGTGATTTAACGCTTAATGGCACAGGGCAATGCATTTTGACATTCCATGATAAAAAAAAGATGAGAGAGAGAGAGAGAAAAAGAGAAACCGTAATTGTGATTCTCCGCGACCCGCTATTGATAATTTTGTTATTTTTTCCAGAGGTCTTTTAGTTTGTTGCGACGTCATAACTTAAAACTGTTTTCCCTTTTTGCCTATGATTAATTAAGGTAGCCACGTATGCGCATGAGTTGTGTCAGTTTCGTCCTCGTAAAAAAAAAAACAATGGGAGCGAGTTGTGTATGATTTTTACGTAGGTCGTAAGGATAATCCGATGAACTTTAGGGTAGATTTTTAAGCGATCAGATTCGGCCATGTTCTAGTCTGCGTCAATCTTTACTTACTAAGCCGTTTTGCGTGTCTCACGTTAATTGCGGGATTATTTTAAGGGCGTCTAACGCGTTTCGCCGACTTTTCGAAGAAGGTATCTATGAAAGACCGTTTATTAGCTAAGCGAAAAAAACAAGTATTATCCACGTGTACTAATACTGCATGTTGCCGATTTACGAATGCAATCCCCCCTCGCGAGCTAAGGAGAAAATGCTTTCGGAGCAAAACCCGTTCTTTCTCGAAGAGGCACTCAAGCCTCTTCTCCGCTTGTAACATTCGAGACTTTAAAGCGTCACTAATTTTCGTTCCGTCGACTAAGACAGTGTTATTGAATTTCCAAGTTTCCCAGTCCAACTATTTAGGAGTCAGCACTTAAATACGATTTCCCAACTGCTGAGAACTACTCGTAAGTCAATTATCGTAGATTGACATTAAAAAAAAGAAAAAAAGTAAGATGAAGGGGAGGAAATGAGGATTAATAGTTAGCGTCTGTAATTCAATTATCAAGCACATCGGATCTCGACGCGGTTTCGGCTTGGTAATTTTGTTACGCCGATTCGAATTTCATACTGTGAACTGGGACGTGATGTACTTAAACATGTCGTAAATAGGATTTGCAATGATTATTAGATATTTAAATGAACCGAAACAAAAAATGATTGCGATTACTATGTTCGTTATTTATTAATGATAACGTTGTAATATATATTTTATGTAAAATATTGTGGATAATTATTAAAACATAGGCAAACTTTGAACACTGCGTTCGTTTCATGCCGCCATTGAACGGTATATACTCAGAAAAAGAAGGTAACCCAAACCTACTCTCAAACCATTGTTTGATTGAAAACTCTTAAACATTATGAAAGGGAAGCCTTGCCCACACCTAGCCATCGAAATAAAGCGAAAAGTAAGATTTGGCTGAAAGTTTTCCCCTTCGGGGAAAACAGAAATCTAACCCAAACCTGCTCTCAAACCATTGTTTGATTGAAAACTCTTAAACATTATGAAAGGGAAGCCTTGCCCACACCTAGCCTTCGCCAATTCAATATTATTTCATTTCAAATACGCGCACTTTATTTGCAAACTTATCCGTGCGCATGCGCAGATAGCGTTCGCGCTGCCGGTAAGGCAGGTTTTATAATAAACTTTAACGTTTAATAACTTTTTAATTAGACGCGAGCGGCCTTTTTTGCTTTTACAGATCTTATTTTTATGCAAAAATGTACCATTACACGAAGTTTCATGCAAATCGGTGCGGAGGACCGGTTATCTTACCTTTACCCCCGTCTTCCTTTACCTTTACCGTCAAAAGAAATATTATCGACGAGTGCGTTACGAGATGTTTGGCTACGTTTTTGGAAGATGGCGTCTATGTTTGAAATTATTATTATCATTATAAAGCAGTTGTTTCGAACACGCCGCAACGCGTCGCTTTCAAAATAATATTTTGACAGTGGAAACAACACAATTTTAATTGTTCTGAAGAGAAATTTAACTCCGAAATCATGGTACGTAAACCGTTATATACTGGATATTCCCATGAATCCAACTTCGTACTTCTATGTCCACTTGTTTACTTTTAGCTACCCCTTTCGTTGCTTAGAACTGCGCAAAATCATCCAATGGTATGTTTCTAACCTCTTCAGTCGTATGTAAAATGATCGTAATTTAACAAAAATCATATATTTCTTTAGCTTGTCGAATTGAAAAATGGTGAGACCTACAATGGTCATCTCGTCAGTTGCGACAATTGGATGAATATAAACCTTAGAGAAGTGATTTGTACATCAAGGGTAAGTTGATGCCATTTGTTATCGGATTTGCAATGTTTCCACGCGCTTACTTGTTATTGTTTATTGTGTTTGCTGGATGACTCAGGACGGTGACAAATTTTGGAGGATGCCAGAATGTTATATTAGAGGTAGCACCATAAAGTATCTTAGAATACCAGATGAAGTGATTGATATGGTCAAGGAAGACGTGCAAATGAAGTCCAGGGGGAGAGGTGAAATGAAAGGCAGAGGACAAAACCAAAGAGGCAGAGGTGGTGGTAGAGGTAAGCATTATCTGTTATTGATTTATCCATAACAGCTACATAATAATAAGTATACAACTATCATGAGACTTATTCACACAGTTTGTTTTTAATCATGCCCATTCATTTTTTACATTGATCTAATAATAAAGTGAATATTGTTGAGGAAAGTATTGAATGGAATGACGACCATATTATTTAGATTGGATGTAAATCTTTGAATTCAGCTAACATTGCAAGGCAATTTTGTCATGATTTATTTTGATTTTCAAGGTTCATTTGGTGGCCGCGGCGGTGGACGAAGACCAGCTCCGTTGGGTCGTGTAGGTGGCAATCAAGGTGGAAATAAATTACAAAATAAATCGTAGTCAATTTGTCTTTTGTACACCATACACATTTTTGTGTCTACTTCCCCAATGTGACTGTTAATGAATGGGATGCCATTCGAAGAAACGATAAAGGAAGACAATGATAATAAGACAAGGTTTAGCGATAAGAATCAAGATCTAATTTTGTATAAAAAAAAGATTGTAATTTATTATTATCACTTACACGTAAATAGGGAATATATCAAGAGTCTTCTCTCGAAGACATTTCACAAGTCTACCCCTTTCAGAGATTAATTCATTCAATCGTGGAATAAAATTTCGTTACTGTTAATATTATACACTGACGCTTTATTGTTCCATTGTACGCTTTTAAAATCAATCCACGAGGCTCCTACGACAATGTTGACCAGATGATGTGCCTCGTGTATTTTATCATCTTGTTGATTTAGATCGTAATAGATACACATTCGTATAAAAGAAAAAATAATGTTCATACATGTGCAGATACACAGTGATAGGTGTTTCTTTGTCGATTGTACCTATGTAGTTTGAATTTTTCGTATTTCATTCATTAGAGCATTTTGATTCTACCACGGAGACCAAGTAAACGACTAACCGCTAATCGTAGAAGCTCTGGAATGTAAATCATCCATTCGTTATTCACCGAAACTCGTAACGTCTTCTCGTTGTCGTTAAGTTTTCGGCTCACCTTACAAAAATTGAAGAAGCTCGTTATTCGAGCAAAGTCTATGTTGTTTATCGGCCCTCGACTGTAGGAATAAAAAGAGTTTATATTATTAGTATCGTCCAACGCCGACTACGACGTTAATAGTTAAAGCGACAAAAGTGAGAATTTCTCTGAACTTACTGTAAGAGGCCAGGTCAATTTCATCAGGTAGTTCCGTTATGTTAACGTCGAATCGTTCTTGTACATCGTTCAGAATCTTCGCATCACTCTCATCGCTGACCAGCGTAATGGCAAGCCCCTGTTCATATTGTCAAAATGTTAGACATCGTTGAAAAGGTTTTTAACAACGAGGCTCCTGCGACAAGGCAGTGATTTACCTTCGTTCCAAATCGACCAGCTCGAGCGACCCTATGCAAATAAGTGTCGGAATCTTCTGGCATATCGTAATTGAATACAATGTTTACACGCTCGATATCCATTCCACGTCCAAACAAATTCGTGGCTACTAAAATACGCTGAAACATCGAGAAAACGAACATTCGATTAATTTTGCTCAATAAGCAGCGCAGAAAGTTGTCCAAGTCTTGAATGATTCTAGTACCTTCTGGAAATCTTTGAATTGCTGATATCGCGACAATCTCTCTTCCTGTGTCATTCCTCTGTGTATGCCGATTGCTGGGAAATTTTGCTCGGTCAAAAGTTGTGCGAGAGCCATACATCTTTGGACAGACTTGACAAATATGACAACCTGCAAAGACGTCGAATCTTATGGATAAACGTGTAATGGCTGGTTCAATTGCTTCGGTTCCTTCGCAACATCGGGCATTGCTCAGTAATATCGTAATAACGATCACGTCGCAGATGCACACTTTTCTTTTATCATGTGGACAAACCTGGTTAAATTCGAGAACATCGAGAAGTTCAAACAGCTTCTTGTTCTTCTCGTTCTCCTTTAGTTTCACATAATGCTGTTGCAATCCGTGCAAGGTGAGCTTGGCTTCATCGTCCACATACACTTCCATGGGCTGCGCAAACAACGCTCTCATAAGTCAACACATTCCCATTGAAAAACGTACAATGCCTGATCCTATTCTCACAGATGTCCTAGGAACTCGTAGCTCGCAATATGCTTAAAGTCTTTGTACGAAACAAATATTCCACATACGCTTTCGAAAGGAAACTAAAAAATACGCAGGTACAAACATAAAAGAAAATGAAAAATGCGCACGAACAATAGAGTAAGAGTTCCAGAACAATAGTTATTTTGTTGAACTTCATCGTTAGCTATCACTGAACCTTTCTGTTTCTTTTTCTTTCTCGGCGGTGCCGTGAAAAACGGCCGAGACATTTTCTTTGAAATCGCGGATTCTCATTATACCATTAATACCGGTCGTGCGACCGGCGTCTGCTTTTTAACTCATATTGGTTACATACGGTCCGGCGACTTCCACCTCTGTGTAGTGCCAACAACGAAAACTCTCAGCAGTCATCGCCCCCAACAGAACATAAGAGACGGCGCACCCTCATCAATGTGTGTGCGTTCGTCATTCGCTCACTTCAGCTGGCCACACTCGATGCCAAACACCACCTCTTCTTTGTCACGAGAACTCTGTACGGTAATCTGTATATGCGTGTGCGTCATGGGAGAACGACTGCCCCGAATCTTGGCATCTTGAACGTCACAATCGTTTTTCTCGTATCTCTTTCCCCCTCTATTTTTCTCTTGTTCACAGTACACCCCCTCACTCTCCTCTTTCCATTATTAACGAATGTCGCGATTTCTTTTCTTTTTTTTTTTAGCCCGAGGAAAGTATTGTGCAGCTCTTCCCTTCTTCAATATTCATGGGTATGCAGAGTGTCAGTAGTATTTTACCAGACAACGATGTGCGTCACAAGTCTGGGGAATCGATTGCGCCACAAAAGCGTGCGACATCGAGCACCGCCAACCCAATCAACCGCACAGAGAGAATTTTCTTTTTCAACAACAAACGATGCTCTCGAGAACGCGTGACACCCACTTTTTTTTTTTTTTTAATCCGATATTCCCTTAATCGATCGCGCTACTCTGACGACGAAGACTGATAACTATAGATACGTACGAGACTTGTATAAATGTAACTCGTACGTGCATGCTTATAGAACTCTCGACCCCAAATCTAAAGCCCGACTAATTTCTCTTTCCTCGCACAACGATCCTCTTGCATCTTCTTTCTTGCGCTCTTCTGTCTTCAGGTTGTCTTGATGTCTTCTTAGCCCTGCCCACCCGACAAAACGCAATTGCCACCCATTCTCTAAGACGCCCCATTTTCTTTGTCGACATATCCCATTCACATCAAACATATACATTTCTTTTAAGAACGTTGGAAAAAGTTGATCTCCACCCAAACCCTCTATAATATCACTTAGTAATCCCAATTATTTAGATCCTCCAGACAACGACCAACATGTACTAAGTAACATTCTGTAATGCGAGATAATGTTTACCCGAGACTGAGAAAAGAAATGAAATTTTCGATGAAAAATATCGTCGCGCTCAGTCGTTTGTTCTTTTACAATTCTTTCTGTGCTGTGTGTTTGCACATCTTTCGTTTTCTTTCTCTGTCTCTCTTTCTCTCTGCTTTGTGACAACTCGTTCCGTTCCATCCATCTGCCGAGCTCAAGAATGGCTGGCGACGAGAACATTTTCATTCGTAGGAATGATTTTTGTGCGCACTGTACTTTGTTTGGTTGTGGGGTGACAAGCACGCTGCAGCAGACGAGAAAATCGTCATTTGCGCGCAATTCAGGTAACACGCACAGCGACAATCGACATATCCCTCTCATTGGACATCGGGGGGCAACACGCGTACATAATTTTTCATTTCGATCGATTGATTTGCGAAAGTTCAATTGTCAAACTCTCCTTCGAAGAAGACTGCCGTCTAACTAGCCTAACCCGCGGGTGCGCCTTCAATGATATATATAGTGCGGTCTGAGCTCTGTCCTGGGTACGAATATGGGGCCAACGAAGTAGAAGCGATCGGAGATCGAAGTGAGGAGGAAGAGTGTGTAATTACATCTTGCATAAATTTCTTGCAGACTGGCCGTATCTCCTTGGACAATGTGGCGCTGAACATCATGACTTGTTTTCCGTGCGGAGTGCTTCGGAATATCTCCTGAACGTCTCTGCGCATGTCTGTAAAGAAAGAACACGAATATTAATTTAAATGAATATTAATCAAAGTTAGTTGCACTGATCATTCTATAGGATAAAAGGCAGCTTATTAATTGAATATTGTCTTACCTAGTAATTCTAGCATTTTATCGCACTCGTCTAGTATAAAGTGCTTAAGGTACTTCAAATTTAGCTTTTTATTGCGCACAAGAGCGAGAATACGACCGGGTGTTCCAACGACAATGTGAGGGCAGGTATTCTTCAAAACTTCTTCATCTTTCTGGATTGGCAAACCACCAAAGAATACGCCAACCTGCAAAAGGTAAAAAAAGTGTTTTGTCAGTACAGCTCTGGGATATACTTAGTACAACTAATTGTAGCTTTTTAATCTTTCTTCAGCAGTGGGTAGTGGTAAGTGATTGTCGTCATACTATGCTCAGACGCATCATTCATCATGTGAAAGATTTTTCCTTTAAAATACTCTTCGATATGGTATGTATTACTAACCTTAACATGTGGCATGTATTTGCTGAATCTTTCATATTCTTTACTGATCTGGAAAGCAAGTTCTCTCGTATGGCACATAACGAGGACGTAGACTTGATTCTCAGTTAATTCTAATTGCTGTAAAGTTGCCAGCACGAACACTGCAGTTTTTCCCATACCAGACTTGGCCTGGCAAAGAATGTCCATGCCTAGTACAGCTTGAGGAATACATTCGTGCTGCACTGTAAATAAAAAAGTGTCTCGCTTTACAAATGACTTCTAAAAAATTTCAGACAATCAGTGCGGCATAACTATTTTCAGTGTTTAGATATATATCGATCACCGACAATCTGTTGTCCCTATCTGGTTCATCATTAGATCGCAGTAGCACATAAAGTAAATTATCTTTGCTTAATTTGGAAGAGAAGACAAATTTATAAACAAAATTACCTTCGGAAGGATGTTCAAAGCCGCAATCGACGATTGCCCGCAAAATTTCTGGTTTGAGAAGAAAATCTCTGAAACCACTGCTGTGAATGGACACATATGTGCCCTTCACTTCTTTTTTCGTGGGTACATCACCGCTACCGTCGACGACTTGCTCGGTTTGCTCTTCGTCTTCGTAATCCAAAAGATCATCGTTATCCGCCATTTTCTAGTGTGCAACTCGTTCTCTGCGCATAAAATGTAAAGTTAAGCAATTGGGGCGCCTGGGAGAAGGAAAGTGAACAATCGATTTCCCAAAATCATGAGAGTACACTATAAATAAAACGTCTCCAATGGAAACCACGTTATTTAACCTTTCCGAACAACTACGTAAATGCAAAAAAAATTTGGAGCAATCACGTACAAATATCAAGCATCAGTCATTTAATAAAATTGTACACAGAATTCAGTGTCCGCCATTTTAGTGACGCGGCGTACAATAATTGAAGACCGTTAAAAAGAAACACAAAGATAGCTTTATCAGAAATGAGCATTGGAGCAACGTGTGAATAACATTATTTTCTATCAAATTTATCACAATCATCATACGTGCAGCCAGTATTCTACTCGAATTGCAACAAATCTCACTTGGCGATAATGTGGAAGAAAATGTGATGCGGCGAGACTATCGGGTACGCCGCAATATCGAATTTTCACATGTAATACAACTAATACGAAAAAAATATACGGTTCAAGAAAGAGCCAAAGGCATCTACAATAGAATTATCCATATTTAATTGATGGATGCGTCCTTCTGATGGGAATAAGAAAGAGATTAGAAACTTACCTCAAATATAAATTCGTCAGACTGACGCTCTCGCGATCACCCACGTTTAACGTTCAACCGACGATACAACCGTTATGAGTTTTCGTAACTTCGCCCACTACTTACAATAAAATCGAACGCTGGTGCTGCCACACCGAGGTATGGACAGGAACTCTCGTTTCCGGTTAACCTTGGATCCGGAAATATTATTTCATAGCAAATCTTTGTTACACGTTGTAGAATATTATACAATTAGGATTATAATTAATTTATTATTAATAGTATAATTGTAACAATTATAGAGCTGGAAACATTGCACACGAATGCTCATCCCGTGTTAAACTCTTTTACCGCCATTTTTGAACGCCCTTTAAACACATTTGTTTCATATAAACTACAAGTTGTATGAGCAAGGAAATAATTAATTAAATTTTATTATTTTTTTCTATGCATAAGTTTTGCCTGCACATAAATCTTTAGTAATGTATGTAAATATACAAATCATATGATTTTGGTAACGTTTTCGGTTGTCCCTAGATATTCCCTATGGTTCATTGTATCTTATAACCGCGGGATTGTGCGTCAACAAGAAAAGGTCGTTTGTATCTTTGAGACATCCTTCTGTTGACGGCATCCTGGCGCACACGTTCGTTCGACGTTTTCTATTAAGACAACCGTCGATCGTTCAAACAATGACTGTATTTACGCAGTGCTTAAATCCAATTACCGGCACTGCCACGTGGGAAGAGCAGGATGAGCATTATGACTATTACCAGGAGGTTGCAAGAGCCTCCTTCGCAGATATGTTGCATGATTATGAGAGAGTCAGTCTTGAAAATACATTCTCGCATTGATAGCATTAATTGCAAATAGTAAAATAAACGTTACATGTTATAGAACCAGAAGTATTACGCTGCAATTAAGTCTGCTGTTGACAGAATGCACAGGGATAACAAGGAAGCTCATGTTTTGGATATAGGTGCAGGTACGGGTTTGCTATCGATGATGGCTGCTAGATGTGGGGCAGATACTATTGTCGCCTGCGAGGTATTGCGTATTCTGTACATGGCGCTAAGATGGGTCATTTTTTCGTTGAACCATTTCTTGTTCCATTGTAGGCGATCAAGCCTATGGTTGAGTGCGCTCAGAACATAATAAGGGATAATGGACTGGAAGGAAAGATCAAATTAATCCACAAGCATTCCACCAAACTCACTGTTGGAGAGAATGGTGACCTGCCTAGACGAGCAAATATTCTGGTAACTGAGGTGTTTGACACTGAACTCATCGGTGAATGGGCACTTTCAATATTCATACATGCGCAGAAGGAGTTATTAGAGGTAATGGATTTGGAAAGATTTCTATTTTGTTACGAGAATTAAAATAACTTGTGTTTAATAATACGGAATATGCGTATGTGTTTGTACTTTTTGACGTAGAAAGATTGTATAGTAGTTCCAAATAAGGGTACAGTCTGGGGACAAGTTGTACAAAGTAAAGCTATGTCTTCGTGGAACAGAATAAGGCCTATTAGAGATAAAAATGACAAAGCAGTTCTGATTGACGTTCCACATCCTATGAAAACTTGCTCTGGGGCAGCTGCACTTCACGATGTGCAGTTGTCACAATTAAGCCCAGATCTATTCAAGCCTTTATTACCAGCACAACCGTTGTTTAGGTAATATTTTGACATAACAAAGTATGTTGTAACATTAACATAGTCGAATAGATAATGTTATTAGTATCATAATATGTCACAGGTTTGATTGGTCTGGTAAAACACCATTAGTATTAGATGAAAAAATTTCCTTACGCATCGACCCTATATCCGATGGCACTGCAGATGCACTTTTCATGTGGTGGGACTTGAATATGGATCCAGATGATAAGGTAGTAAACAAAAGCCAACTTTTTTTTTTGTGTCAAGTATAAAAGTTGGTCGGTTAAATTTACAAATACCTTGAACCAGGTGCTATTAAGTTGTGCACCTGTGTGGGAACACCCCGACGCTAAGGAACATTTGTCGGATAGCAGAGAACCGTCAAAGTTTGTTAAACTAGCTGACGAAATTCCGTGGCGTGATCACTGGATGCAAGCCGTTTACCACTTTCGATCTGAAATATCCGTCGAACCAAGCCAACCTGTAAATTTAATCGGTTGCCACGACGCATATTCATTTTGGTTCGACGTAAGGACAGCGCCAAAATGTAACACCGAGTACGTTTCCGCACCTTGCTTAAAAAAGCCTATTTTCAGTAAGTGATTATTTTGTTGAAATTCACAGATCAGAAGTACAGGAGATTGAAGGTCCAGCCTGCACATGCGGCGTTCATGTGGCATACGCTAGAACTCGAATAGGCCAAGTAAATGATGAAAGGCGAAACTCCATCTATTTGGAAGCCCTTCGTGATCACGTTAACGAGAACACGGTTTGCCTTTCTTTGTCTGACGGATCGTTGCTAGGGCTGGCTGCTTTACGATTTGGCGCCAAGAAACTATACATACTGGAGACAAACGTTTTGTCACGTCGATGCACAGAAGCATTTGCAGAAGCAAACGGCTTAACGGGAATAGTGCAAATCGTAGAGTCAATAGATAGTTTGCCCCCTAAAAGTGGGATTGACCTTATTTTCGCGGAGCCCTACTTCGTCAGCTCTATTGTGCCATGGGATAATCTTCGGTACTGGTACATTGCATCAACATATCCGCAGCACGTGAAACGGATTGTTCTTGGAGCGACAGTGATGGCAGTTGCAGTAGAGTTTAAGGATTTGCACAAAATTCGTGCACCAATTGGTCATTGCGAAGGTTTCAACATGTCCAGCTTCGACAAGCTCATTCAGGTGTGTTTACGTTCAAGGTGGTTGACTTTTTAATTTTTGTCAAGATGGTCTTACGTATATGGGAAATACGCTGTCGGAAATTTTAGACCTCTCGTGACAAATGTGACTGGCCTGTGGAGGCGCACCCACTTTGGGAGTATCCAGCCAAAGCTTTGTCAGAACCTTTCGCAGTTGCAAAACTTGACTTGACGTCTAACGTCAACGACCATGAGGACATAAGTTTGTCGGATAGCATTCCGATTTTAGCGTAAGTAAATCTTTTATTGCATCAAAAGTTGCCAAATCTTCAAGAGAACCTTAACAATTGTTACGAAACTGAACCAACGCATTTTACTCTTTCATTCAGGAATGGACAGTGTAATGGTATCGCGATATGGGTAGATTGGGAATTATGTTCCGGATCTCGTGTGACAACAGGAGCGATCGAGGATGTGATACCCGGTAAACGCGTGTCATGGGATCCATACACCAGGCAAGGCGTATACTTTTTTCACAAAATGCCCCGAGTAACAATGAATCGCGACTCGGTGTCGTGGACGTTCACGTTCAAGCCAAAGTTTGGCAACATAGACTTTCGATGCGATATCTCGTCCTCTGGGTAAACATGCGGACGGGATGTTAACGTCCTCATGACGGAGTGTCGGGTTAATAAAAGAAACGAGTTCAATGATTTCGTTTTTATCTTCTTCACTTCCGGAGCGACGGGTGAACGTACGTGTCACAGTTCGTTCGACGTCAGCTCGGAATACATTGTACTACGTGTTTTCCGGCAATGTGCGCAATTGCTTTGCCAGTCTTCTCCCAACGAGTTTTGGGTACGTTTTCTGCTTGATTAGGAACTCTTTGCTCTGATGTGTCACTGCTCCGTTTTCAAGCTGAAATCTAAAATTCAATACAATTGTGAGGTTCAATATAAGGTCAAATATCTCTCAACCAACTATGCAATAAATGGCATGTGAATGTAACGCACTTGCAAAGGTAACGAAGCGGTTCCAACATCGTGTTCTGCAACTGCGGATCGCCTTCTAAAATGGAGAGTGCCAGTGCACCTGTTTCCAATGTAGATAGACAGCCTTCGGTCGGTTGGGTTCTGATGACATATTCGCTTGACGAAACTCCAACTAATTTGCATGCGCGCAAGAAATATAAGGCAGGACTTGAATGATATATGGCCTGTGACGTTATGGAAAAATTGACGCGTCATATGGTAGAAACAATAAGTCTGAGCATTGTACATATGTAAAAATTCTACTGAATAATAGTTGTATTCTACCTTTGCCTGTGGCCAAGTACCATCTAGCAAGATTAGATTGTATGGTCTCTGTCCGTTAACCCCTACTGGAGTCAATTTATCCAAGGACACTGCTCCAGGCGATGGGTAAAGCAATACTGTGTTTTCATCATTGAGAATTTCTGTCAAACCCTCGTGTTTAGGTAAAGGAAACTTTTTTCCCCTACAATCCATTTATGTGGGCTCTAATAGAATGTCGAAAAGTAAAACTGTATTAACATACCTGAATGTTAAGCACTTGCCTGGCTCCAAAGCCAGTGCAAGCATAGGTGCAGTTCTCAAGCAGCGCTTTACCTCTGCTGGATGTTGTAAAATAATGAGCCTTGAGGCAGGATTTATTAACTCTTTCGGTAAACCGGGACACCAGCATACTGCCTTTGGTCTTCTACGAATCATAAAAGCGTAAGTAGGTGTGAAAATGTTTTGTCCACGTACCACAGACTAAACCATAGTGTTACCAACGCAATGTAATATAAGTTTGTAAGCAACAGTATTGAACCGATTGCACAGATTGTTAGTAGAAATTGTATAACATTACATTAGTTTTACACGCACTTGCAACGCAAACATTTGTCCCGCGTCTCTGGCGGGTCGGCGGGGATGTTAGACAATTCCTCCCACGCAGATTCCTCGTTCGTCATAATAAGGAGAACGAGAACAGATTGAATGTACCTTTCTTACTCCCTGGGCGATATATCCCATGCATAATCCCCTTTGTTTAAGTAATTTGTGTTCACTCTACGGACGCGGATGCGTACGAACAATGTTCTGAAGCTAATTTCACGTCCAAACGCTTTGTACTTCAAATAATTGACAAGAAACACTGTTTTACTATGCTAATGATCGGTAACCAGTGTTCTAGCGTTAGAAAATCATTGACAGAAATGTGAGATGTAAATCATTCCCCTTCTTTCATCTTAGGCGTGTGGCCCCATGTGTTTTACATGGAACTGCATGGAACAGATTGATCATAGGAGCACAATTAAGCTGCCACAGAGCTGCCATCACGTAGCTGTAAAGAGAACTACGATGGTAGACGGGTAAAGAAGACTATTCCACTGGAAATATGAAAGATTTATTATTTCAATGTCTTGTTGATACACTTTCATTCTACTTGGCAGAATAATGATGTGCCACATTCTATGAAAATGTGTTGGGCCGAAGAAGTGGGCAATGGTATGTTGGTGACGTAATTCTTCCAATATCTATTGTATGCAGAAAACTGCAAACTAGTTTCAATGTAGAGAGGGCACAAGTAACAATTTCCACTGCTCGTTTTGCTTTCCAAATTTGTCATGACACCACAAACTTTGACGAGTGGTAAACTGGAAAATTGAACGTTTGGCACATTTTGGACTAGCAACATTTCGTCCAAGTTCCAGCTACCGCCTACTAAATGTAATCCACAAACATAAAATGCCTGACTATCTTCATCTATAACCTCGTTGTCATGATCGGCAATGTTCAAAGTTGATGTAACTTCAAATTCGAGGCTCAACTCACTTGGGGAGACGCTGTTTGCCTTAGCAAAAAATAGGCGCCAAGCACAAAGCACAGTTCTACAGTAAAAAAAGTCATCGAGTCTGACAATTTTAGGCATATCGTTCATCTCTATCCAGCGATGTAGAAAATCTGACCGCCGACATAATACATCTATGAAAATAGATAATTTTGTGGTAGTGAGGTCTATTAAACGCCGCCAGATAACGGGCACGTGACTGTTATCCAAATCGACAACTAAGCGTTCTATGTCTTCGGTTAGTGTACGATTCATCCAATGTATCTCTCCGCAATGAGCCAATTTTAAACTTTCTAACGATTCGCTTACTCTTCGCACAGCAAACTCCAAATTATCGACCTGTTGAATTAAAGTTACATTTAACGGACATTCAAAATTATTCGTACATTTTTCTCGTGCTCGATTGCACATTCTTTTACAGTCCGTTAAACTGGGCAATTGTTCGTTGATAATAGCAACAATATACAAAACTCGATTGAAGGAGGTTGAAAATGATGATTTTTCGGTCGTTTCGTTGGCCACACAAAGATCGGAAATAAATTCTTCCGCTAGTAGAGTATTTCGAGTGAGAAGAGCGTTACGATCAGATCGAAGAAGCTCAATCGCAGGCTCCAAGGGCATTTCTTCAATGTACCTCGTAACATCGCGATACTCACATCTTTGTGGAAACCCTTTAGGCGCAGCAACACCGATGACTAACGAATTACAATGGACAGAAAGCAAGTGCATCAAACGTTTGCGGTCAAACTCATCTATCATTCCACCGCCGTAATTACATTCGCCAATTAGATAAACGAGTTGGGCGAATGGCACACGATCTTGCTGATTTATTGATGTTTGTAGTTGCACGGCAGACCAGGCCAGGTCAGAATGATTAAATTGATAAGGCTGACTCCAGCCTTGAGCACCGAATCGAACTCTTTCTCTGACGATGGCGTGAAAGACGCAGAGTCCGTACAAGAGTCTTGAAAATGCTCTATCCTTGCCTGGACAACCTTCGAAGAAGTCCTTTCGGCGAAGTGGATCAGATCTGTACACTCTCGACAAGGTCTCTCTCAAGCCCAGGGGAGCGTCGCAAACTATTTTGACACTGTCGTGTAACAGACTAATTGGGATTCCAGGAACTGAGTGGGTGGAGAGCCAGAGCCTGAATTCAAGGGAAATATGACCTCCGTCACGATCTTCGTCCTTATCATTTTGTTCGTGAGCATTGCTGCTCTTGTCGACGGTCGACCGGATTTTGTCGAGGCGAGCAAGCCAAGATTGGACCAGATGACAATTTTCCAAAAGAAGCCAATGGCCATTCGCTTGAGCATGACGCAGCAGAGTCTCTGCTCTTGATTCCTGACCACTTGCCATCGAAAGGACGCGTAACTTTGACGAGCAGCCCAATTGCGATGCGAAAGACGTGAGAAGAGATGCAGGTGTTGAATAACAGGGCAGAATAAATATGAGAGGGGTGAGATAACTGGATTCCGTGTACGCTCGGCAGATAGTTGACAATTCGGACATTCCAGCGTCCTCAGTGATCGAAGGATCAGAACCCAGAACGAATTTGGTTAAATGGAAAATTTTACTAACGATCCTTACCCGACTTATTACTTTCGACAGTAGCAATCTTTGGATTGGAGTTGGTTCGTGTTCTAAACTCGATATGATTGAAAGAAACGAAGAATCGTTGCCGGATTGAAAGTTCTGCCATATAGTTTTGTTCGTTAGGAGTGGCATGAATATTGGACAGATTGAACATAGTTCTTGCATTTCTTGCCAATGCTTGCTTGTCAATGGCCACCAATCGGGTTGTGGTAAAGATGATTGAGAATTTGTAGAGACAGTAGTACGGGTAAAGAAGGTGATATGTGCCATTGTGATTTGAGCATTGTCCAGTAAAATGTTCGTCGAGAGCAAAAATGAGTAAACTAATCGATGCCTTTCGCGTAAAGAATCAGAGACGCTAGTATGAAGATTTCTCCTAAATGAAGAATGAAGGAATTCTAGCCGTTTTTCGAGTACAACGCTCCTGTTCGACGTTTCAATCGATCTGACGTAAAGTCGAACAAACCATGGAAATGAGAAACGATACATTCGATCAAGAAGTGCGAGTACGTTTAAGGTAGTGAATAATCTTGCGCAATGTTGAGCAAATGGTACGTAAGCTTCGCGAAACATTTCAATTTCGCGAGTCATTTCTCTCGCCGCTTCTTGTCGCTTCTTTATGTCCAGCGACAATCCTTTCGAAGAGTCTAACGCTTTTATTGCACTCTCATCTTCTAGAATGTCGGTAGAGGTAGACGACAGAGTGGTGAGTATATTGTTCTCTTGCTGCTCGAGAGCTCCCAAATCGGCAGCATCTTGCGCGATCAGTTGCTCGAATTTTTCTTGAAGCTCAGGTCTTTCCTTCGAGGCCACAATGTCAAGTAAACGAATTCGCAGAGCTTCTTCGGGAATCGTAAAGTCAACGGTCGTGAGTTTGTCTAATATATGCTCGGCCAGTTGGCGCGGCGCTGATGGAAGTCTGGTAGTTACATACAGCCTGAAGAATACACGATTATCACAGTCATTCGCATCGTTGCACAACGCTAGGAGAGATTCAAGTGCAAATGTTTCAAGAGTCTCTTCGACATTTTCCAAAAGAAGTGGTCTACTAGTTGCAATTGCACGTTTAACTATAATTGCACATTCTGGATCTGTCGGCGTGACGTTTATTAGTCCGTTATTTCTTTCCAGCCTCATGATCCAACGATTGGCACGAGTCTGTGGATCGATGAAGAGACACGGTAATCGCGATCGTATGGCAACGATAGCATTTTCAATGGAAAATCTATCTCTCGACAGGATGCCGCTTACGTGCCACTGATCAAGATCCGCGCGTTTGCCTAAAACTTTTGCCAAACTGTAATCCTGCGAGCAGGGCACTCCCAGTTCGTGCGCTAATCTCGTCCATTTACCCAAATGATTATCTCGAACTTGAAGTGGAAGGGACGCAGTGAACGCTACCAGTGCACAGGACAGCAAGGTGTCACCGGCGACATTGTCGCGGCTAGTTTCAATTTCGCGGACGCACTTCATCCAACGATCTTTCTCACCTCCAAGACTGGCGATCAAGCTCTCTGCCCGGGTCAATTTCCCCGTGCAATCTGCCACTTCGTTTTCGAGACACAATTTTTTCGCCAATGTATCTCGCAGACTGTCGTTCAAAGCTGCCAGCTTAGCGTTAAGCGCTGCCAAGGTACGTTGTTTCTCGGCCAAGAAAGCTTCCGCTTCGTCACATTCCCTTTGAGCGGCAGCTAATTTCTCCTTCTTGGGTGCTACTGCCTTGGCGACTTCGTCGTAGGACACCATGGCACGTACCCACTTGCAAAGACCTTCAGCGGCACTGGATGCCTTCGCCACGATCTTCGGCACGAAACTCTTGTCGGTCATGTACACCTTCTTGATGATCTGCATCACGGACGCCGGTATATTGTCCTTGTCATATTCGCGCAGGTTTTGGAGAAAGTTCATGTCGCCGAGAACACGCTTGCTAGGGCCCCAATAATCGATGGACTTCGAACCGGTGACCGGGTCGACCGATCTGTCGGGAGGAATGCCTAACATTACGCAAACGGCGGCCATTACGAGTTTCACCGTATCCGGTGGGTTCTTCATCGCCTTTACGAGAGTGATATCCGTTGGCTTCAGTGTGTTAAGCGCGACTACCGCGTCCTCGAGTATCGGTATCGCTACCGCCAAATCAGCTTCACATTCAGCTTTGAGACTGCCAGCGATTTCCGCCTTCTTGTTAGCTATTTCTTCTTCGCGCTTAACGACGCGAGTCGCTCTCTCGACGGATAGATTCTCGTTCTCAACTTTTCTCATAGTCTCCACTGTCTGCTGGGCGGATAGCTCTAGTTGCGGCTTCAGTAAGGTCAGCGTGGCTTTCATTTCCTCCACTCGGCGAGCTGCTGTTTCCAATTTTTCCAACCCCGTCAAGTACCTCCTCCTTGCCGCTATCATTTCCATTCTTCTCTCGGTCGCAAGACGATCGTACAGTTTCACCGCATGCAAGAACTTCGTCGGTGAAGTTACACTCGATTTCGAATAGAACTGAACAAACGCCTTGGCCACTTTCCGTCCAAGATCATCAGAAGCAGCTGTGCATTTCGTTGCAATTCTCAAGAGAGCGTCTTCCGGCCACGGAGTGAACCAATTCACTGTACAATGTTTAGTCAAGCTCGGATAAGTGGCCAGGCAAGAAGCAAGAGTGTTTCGTTCGATGCCGCCGAAGCAGATTAAGCAATGAAGCTTATTTCTGCAGCGTCGGGCGAAGAAATCGAAAACCGTTCTGCCATCCAGTTCGGCATTTCTGTCGCCGCTCTGAGCATCGAGTCTGGCCATCTCGATGATCGTCTGTCGTTCGTCGGCATTGGAAAACAATTCCGGCACTTCGCCAGCGCTCAACAGACCGCTCACGTCTTTGAGGCAAACTCGATTGACTCGAGCTTCGACCAAGAAGAGAACGGCGTCTCTGCCTCGGGCGCCGCATTCGCGAAGGGCGTCTTTTAACGCATTCCGCCAGACGTCCGAGTCGTAGTAACACTCTGCAGTCGACTCAAACATTTTCTGCCCCTGAATGTAAGAAGCCAGACGTGCGATCGTCCGACGACCGGAGCCCACTCCGGACAGGATGAGCATGCTTCCGCCTGGCGTGGCTAAAATTCGAATCACCCTGCTCAATTGCTCGAGAGTCCAATGAGAAATAACTGTGTCTATCTTCTTTCTGTCCCGTAGATTCTCGTTATGCTCGTTCAAGGACGTTAACACTCGGTTCCTCAGTGTTTCCAGACTGACGACTTCTTCGTATCTGCCGCTCTTTGCCGATGAGAATGGGCCGGAAGCCGGCGCTGACGAACCGGACGACTCAATGAAGTTCGTAAAGATGAGATTGCTGAGAATCTCTTTACTAACCGTACTGAATGTTCTCACGCCTCCGTTACCCTCAGCTTTTTCGTAATTTCGCATTGTCAGCAGATGCTCGAGAGAATTGTCGAACGGTTCCTTAAAATAACTGCGCGACGCTTCCTTGACCGTGTCAAAGAGCAGTTGCTTGTCCTCATCGTCGACGATTCGATCTGCGAATACTCTCCAAATCTCGTGTATCCAAATTCGCAGATACGTAGCCTTAGTTTCGATGGACTCCAAATGAAGAAGGCCGCAGCCAGTTATAACTCGTGCCACATCTCTCAGACCAAAGATATATTGCGACTTGGATGGAATCGGTAACAGCGATTTTAAGGCAAATTTGTAAACCTCCAGCGTTGCATTTGCTATACTAGCAGAAATGTTAATTAGGTCGGCGCTGTTAACGCCGGCAGTCGTACCAGTTTGATTACCTTTCATTTTGCTCAACAGTGCGCTTGAAAATATATGAACAATTTCTGTGTTAGTGGGCGGATCAAGAGTGTAGACATTGAAGTGTCGCAGAAATCGTGGACATGGACGGACAGAACCTGGCATTGACGATGTTGTGACACACGCTAAGAATAGAACATCACGGACAACGATTTCTTCGACATTATCAATTAAATCATACCAGCAACCGTGGTCGAGATATAGCCTGATCAATTCCAGGATTGAAGTGGAACAACCACTCTTCTTCCTTAACGATGAACTTGATATCGTACTTGCATCCATATCATCGAAAAAGTTCACCGATATTTTCCCATCCGGACCCTCATAGCATCGTCTCTTGTGTCTCTTTAGCTTCGAGAGTAGGGAACGTTGAACGTCTGCTACACCACTGAGAGAGTATAGACTGTAGTTATTTACGACATAATCCTTTTTAGGCAAATGGTCAAGAAAGTCTTGCATCAGAGAACTCTTCCCGACTGCACTTCCACCGCTGATGATGAACGGTTTCTTATGACGCACGTGTCGCATAAATAATTCCCGATATTTAATCGTGTTCACGGTCGGTATGAATCGTTGCTCGGATTCGACGTCAACACTGACTCTTCCATTTTTCGTTAATGAATCGCCAAGATACTTCCAGCTACCCATGCCTTTGAACGAATAGGTGTTTTCTCTGAGTGTGCCTTCTGATGGAAATTGAACTTCGTGTCGTTTGACGATTTCAGGTGGCGGATATCTGTCACTCGAACCTTTCCACAGCGATACGAAGAATTCGTCAAACTTTTCACGGTCGTCAGGATTTAAATTTTCCCCGATAACCCACGTTAGGGCGAGCATAAGACATACCTGTGACCAGACCGGTAAATAATCTATCGACGATGACTGTACATTCTCGCAAGCGTCTTCGAAAAATATATCAAAGAGATTGAGAACAGATGTGACTCGATGCATTTCTCGAATCATTATTGCATTGCAATGAATGGGCTGCTCGCGTAAAAATTGCAGACAAGGATCAAGAGCCCAATCGAACAACGAGAAAATAGTATCCTCGTATTTGTGAAGAATTTCTTTTCTGCGAATACGAGATAAAACGTACGATCTCCAATTCATCGAATGTGAATCAACGTGTAAGATTCCACAACGGGACAAGAATGATGGCGAAACATTGTCGGTGTCTGTCGTTTCAAAAATAATTCTGGTAGATCTCGGAACTCGTAATTCTTCGCCAGACGGTAACGGAAGTATCCAAGAGAGATTCTCATCGGAAGTCTTGTCTAACGTGGAGGAAATTTTATCGATCCAACTGCCAAATATTGGCCCATCGATAAGTAACCATTTTATTATGTCGGGCTGGCAATTTTCGGAATATCTCAATGCTTTTGCACAAGGACCATCTTTCCACAACATTGATTTCTGATCGAAAAAACTGAACAGACGATTGTCAGAGATGACACCCGAACCGATAGTCTCGAGTTTGATTTGGGAACGGTGAAGCGAGCGAGAACGACGACGTAAATGTTTGCTGCTTGTAGAATTGGCCAATGTTGAAAGAGCTCCCGTCAGACAACGAACAATTTCTGTCTTACCTACGAGAGGGTCGCCAATTAGGACAATCGTGTTCCTCACGTGTGTCAATTCGAACAATTGAATGATTTTTAATAAGAACAAGTCGTGTGCTCGCAGACCTCTTTTCGCGCAGACTTCTTCGACAGATTTTCGAAGAAAATTGTAATTGGGTGAAGGCATGACAGTATTAGGAAAAAGATAGTGTAATATTTCTTGAAAGATGATAATATCATCGTCGCCATGAAAAGTTGGCGCATTGGTATCGATTAAGGAACGCAGTAAGAGAGCACTTTCCTCTTCTTCGGGAAAAGAATGTTTCAATTTTAATGCCGCTTTCAAAACGGTCTTGGCCGATCTAGTATCAAAACGATAAATTTTCGATCTGTACTGTGGCAAACGATCGGACAAAAAGTCGTAAGCGGTGGACAATTTCGATGCAAGAGCAGACGCATCAACGAAACCACCGGCGGTTAATTCAATTTCCGCTATGCGCTTTAGGTCGGGTGCGTTCATCGTGACTGTGCGAAAGAAAGTTCTCAAATTATCAGGCAGTTCAGACTCGTGCTTCGTCGGCTGATCGATGCGGATGATGCAACAAATGTTGCCTATTTTAACATCAGTACTGACGCGGTCCCTATCACATATCCTTTGCTTGCCCGCGAGCAAAGCGCGAATTCCTCCGGAAACATTGATGATCTCTTGCGAAAGGATGGACAAAGCCTCGGTTCGCAGACAATTTAAATTTTCTAAGCAGAGCCACGAAGCGCAGGCAACGAGACCTTTGAATGTTCGCGAAATGTCGTCGTAGCAAATTGATTCGCGAGTACAATCGAAGTCACGTGCCAGTAAAGCCAAGTCTTTCGTCAAAGATTTTAACGTTTCACTTTTCCCAGACCCACTGGCACCGGTAATGGAAGAATGGAGCCCATAACGATAACACTGTGTCAACGATCGAATGCATCTGTCCGTTAAGCTCGTTCGAATAACGCTCGCTTCGTAATAACCGTATTCGTATCCGTATTCCAAATCTGCATCAAATATTTTAGCGGTCACTGAATTATCAACTTCACGATAGTAATAACGAGGCTGACTCGTCCACAGAAAGTCTTCTCTCTCGCTTATGTTGCTTCCATGTTCGAGCAATAATTTTGTCACGCTAACGTGATCAGAGGTGAGAACAATTAACGTTGACAGAAATTTTCTCTCAGCGCGAGTAAGTTGCGCTGATTCCTTTCGACATTCATCGATCAACGCCCTTGATAGACTCTCGTGTTGCGTGAAGATTCCTCCTAAACGGTCGCGGTCGATAGTGGGCGATAAACAGTTTTCAATGTTGCAGGTCCAATGAATGCGGAGAGCGGCGATGGTTGCCATTGTAGGAAATTGATAGTCGGCGATCTGTCTTGGAGATTTTCCATCAAAATCATCCAGAATACGTTGTTGAACGGATTCGCGAACGATCAGTTCCAATTCCCTTTCAAGATTTACTAACCATTCCTCCTCTTTACGATCCGACGATGGAGTAGTTGAAATTGAATTAGGAAAATGAATGGTTTCACCGTATTTGCCAGTGACAGCGCGTATTCGCTGATCTTTTCCCAATATGAGTCTTCTGATTTCGGGGAAACACTCGGTTGGGCAGATCGGACAGTTGCCTTCAGATTGATCGTCGTCACAGCGGGGAAATAATACGTTTCGCACCTGGGCGTCAGACAGAAAGAAGAGTCTACCGAATGACGCTCGCTTTTCGTTCAAGTAACGTTTCTCCGCTTCCTTAATGTCGTCCAAACGTCCAGAAATCTTCCGCAGTTCTCCCAAAGCCCAAGTTGACTTATCGCCGATCTCTTGCAACGTGCAATTTTCTCGAAACTCTTGACGTATCACTTTCAAACTATCGTCCAGTTGCAGATATAAATTGGCACCGAGTTCAAGTGAAGCCGGCCAAGTTTTCGCTGAATTCCATCGCGAAAAGATAGCGCTCAAGGAAGCTTTTCGCAGCTGCACATACTCCCATTGAACCGTTAGCTCTTGAATGGCGAGTATCGTACTTCGTAACTTCGTCACAGTAGGCAGTATGGGTTCGACAAAGTGGGAAGATCTCATCTCATCGATCCTGACCAACTGATCTTCCAACAAACTCTCAATATCATCTTGACATCCGAACAATCTTGTGGACGATTCGGCGTTAACTTCGAATGAGATCAAATCCCACTCGCCGATCATTTCCTTCAATCGGCGTTGAAGAGCTAATTCTTTATTCGCACCCACGCTTATTCCTTCATATTTCTCAATATCATTGATCAAATCAAGCTCTATCATTTTCCGCAGCGTGGTTCCGGCGTTCGGCGTCAAATCGAGGCCAGCGATCGCCGACATATCTTTCCAATGTCGTTCAGTCAAAGCGGGATTACACACGCATACGATCAACGGCAAGTAGTTCTTGAATTCAAGCACTCGTTGCAAAGCCTGCCAGCAGAGCTTCAACGGAGCAGGTTGTTGCATAGGATCCGGATCGTCGGCCACGCCTGAAAACTTGAACACTTTCCCACCGGCGCCGACGGCTGCATCCGCTTTAATGCGCCTTTTGAAAGACTGGCTAATTTCTGTTAATTGTTCCCCGTATTGAATCGTTTTATCATGTACGATCTGCGCGTCCAAAGATTCGAATGGACCGTCCAACCAGACTGCCCGATCTCTCTGCCAGCGATGAACAGTGAGAATGAGAACGTTAAACGGCAGGATCACTTCTTTGAGTTCATCGATCTTTGGGAATGCAGTCTCCGGAAATCGGAACAAACGTTCCTCTTCATTGATCGACTCCACTTGTTCAATTATACTTCGCATTCTGAACGTTATCTCTGTATAATACTGCACGTATTCGTCGACCTTTTCAATATCGTCCATGTCGTTCATCACCGCTAAACGGGGAAACAGTTCGTCAACCGCGTTGTTCATTACAGTGATTCTTCTCTGCATTTCGTCTTCGAGCTCGCTCTTCATTGCCTCGCACAAAGAATTACCCTTGACGAGTACAGGCTCGATTAATCGTGGCCAGTTGATCGTCCGTCGATTGAGCTCCATATGTTCGTCGCGGAGAACAGTGACTGTTAAAAGAGTTCCTAGCAATTGCGTTGAACGGTGAACTCTCTCTGTCAATTCGCGAGTCTCTGACTCCGAGTCACGAGATATGTATTCGCTCAGAGAAATTAAGGATTTTGCGTCTCTGGGCACGTTCAACGCTTTGTTCTGCAGCTCTTCAAATCGTCGACAGACCTCTTCGTTCCATTCTCTGTGATGTCGAACGAGTCGAGTAGCCAACCGCTCCGTAATCCGTAAGCAATGCTGCTGTAGACATTCCTTGCCTCTTCTCTGCTCTAATCTTCCTACGTCGAAGTGGACGTATTGCAGGAGAGCACTCGCCTCTCTAGCGTGAGAAACGTAACGTGCCATGTACGCCTGGCAAGCATCCAATTTCTCTCTCGTTACCCATTCGAGGGACAAGGATACCTTCGCTGATTCGATATCGACAGTTTTACGTTCCAGTACATTGGAAAATTTGCCGGCGAGCTCGTCCACGTGCGAATCGACAGGAGCGAACGACCTTTTCACTGCTCTTTCCAATCGATCGTAGGCTTGTCTGACGAACCATTCGGGCGGTCTTGCCAATGTGTACTTTACCTTCCTCCGATCAATTTTATTCTCGACACCGAGCCATTTGTCCACCGTTATCGCATCTATCGGCGCGACGTTTTCGATGCTTGCGAGTAAGTCCCGATAAACGGCGAGAACTTCCCCGATACTCGGTTCCACTGTCAGATGATCGTGTTTGCAGACGAGATGAAATTCGATTTGTGGACAATTTTGCCCTTCTTCGACGGCCCTCACTACACTCTCAATCGATCTGATCGCCACGGCAATTATTTGTTGAGTGAAAACGTGTGCCATACACTTTATCATTTCAAGCTTTCGCTTCGCTGGCAAATTGTTGAAGTGTCGCCGACGGGCAGCACATATTTTGGCCACTTGCCTGCAGTAACGATCAGTGATGATCAGCGTACTCTTTCGCACGTCCCTTGAGAACAGTTTCCGCAGTTCGGTTAAAGGAATTGTGCCCATTGCCTTGTACTTATCCAGTTCCGAGATAACGGGGGGCAATTCAAGTTGTGCTATCCATACGATACTCCTTATCATTCTTTCTGCGAGAAGATATTTGCCAGCGAAAATTTCACGTATTTCGAGAAATCTCTGATGCTGTGGACTGACTGTATCTTTCGTTGAACCAATGCATTTTTCATTCACTCGCACTGACGATTTCCATGTTGCTGTCCCTTCATTATCGTTACTACGGTCAATTGTGAATGTATTCTTGGCGTAAGTTTTACGAGCGTCATTTAACAAAGATTCGATTAATTCAGGGCGATTATGTCGCTCGGCTTGTGGAATCAAATTCAAAATATTACTTTCCCATTCCGTTGGTAAGGTTAGAGTACCTTCTTCTTTATTGGTAGATTTTATTACTTGACACGAGCGTGGTGACTGCTGCATTTTCTGACGTTCCATTACAATGTGCAGGAAGAATGGATGGGTATGGCAGTCGAAAGGAAACGTAGATACGGTATGTTTGATCGATACATGTACAACCAGTAGGAGTTTTGAAGAATTTCGACAAATTTGCGTTGCTAAAATCTTCTACATTGCAAACACAAAATTTTCGCTCATTATTATTCTAATAAATGTTTACTTTATACGATGTATGGTAGGAAATCCAGACATTTCTTATGAATTATTGGCCAAGCGATATAAATATCTAATTAAACTGTTGAATAAACTAAGATCTACTGAAATTGATATCAAACTGAAAACCTGACGATTCAACCTCACGTGCCCGTTCGATTTCTCATACTGTTAAGATTCACGAACACCAAAATCAGATATTTTGGTTATTTCGTCAAACCATGTAAAAATAACGACCAAATGAAATGTTCATATCATCACTGTACAAAATGATTGCAACTTCAGTGACCTGATAATCAACATTTATATTAAACAGTACAAAAATTTAAAATCTCACCCCTTCAATGTTGATCTTTACACTGCAGTGACGGAACTGTTGCAACTAATGTGGCGCCACCACCACGACCAATCATATTAAAGTATATTTAAATTTCAAATTTGAAAAAATTACTTTTTTTTTTCGTACGTATATAAATACCTCTCAGACATTAACAACTGAGTATTGGATAATTCAAGATTGAATAAAACTGGGGCGAAAAAAAGAGAATTTGATAGTTAGCGACCGACGGTAAAGGTAAAGAAAGACGTGCTCATCACCGATTTGCATGAAACTTCGTGTAATGGTAAATTTTTGCATAAAAATAAGATCTGCAAAAGCCAAAAAGCGCGCTCTCGTCTAATTAAAAAGTTATTAAGCGTTAAAGTTTTGTTATAAAACCTGCCTTACCGGCACCGCGAACGCTATCTGCGCATGCGCGCTGATGCCTGCGCATGCGCACTGATGTCTGCGCATGCGCACGGACAAGTTTGCAGGTAAAATGCGCGTATTTGAAATGAAATAATATTGAATTGGCGAAGGCTAGGTGTAGGCTAGGCTTCCCTTTCATAATATTTAAGGGTTTTCAATCAAACAGGGGTTTGAGAGTTGGTTTAGGTCTAGATTTCTTTCAGCCAAATCTCACTTTTCGTTTTGTTTCTATGGCTAGGTGTGGGCAAGGCTTCCCTTTCATAATGTTTAAGGGTTTTCAATCAAACAATGGTTTGAGAGTTGGTTTAGGTCTAGATTTCTTTCAGCCAAATCTTACTTTTCGTTTTATTTCTATGGCTAGGTGTGGGCAAGGCTTCCCTTTCATAATGTTTAAGAGTTCTCAATTAAACAATGGTTTGAGAGTAGGTTCGTGTTATATTTTAATAGCAAAAGTGCAGCAACATCATTTCTATCGACAAAAGCACTACAAAAGGGAAGCCTAGCCTACACCCAGCCCTTAAATAATACAAAAAGTAAGATTTGGCTGAAAGAAATCTAGACCTAAACCAACTCTCAAACGATTGTTTGATTGAAAACCCTTAAACATTATGAAAGGGAAGCCTTGCCCACACCTAGCCATAGAAATAAAACGAAAAGTGAGATTTGGCTGAAAGAAATCTAGACCTAAACCAACTCTCAAACCATTTTTTGGTTGAAAACCCTTAAATATTATGAAAGGGAAGCCTTGCCCACACCAAGACTTCGCCAATTCAATATTATTTCATTTCAAATACGCGCACTTTATTTGCAAACTTGTCCGTGCGCATGCGCAGACATCCGTGCGCATGCGCAGATAGCGTTCGCGGTGCCGGTAAGGCAGGTTTTTCAATAAACTTTGACGCTTAATAACTTTTTAATTAGACGAGAGCGCGCTTTTTGGCTTTTACAGATCTTATTTTTATGCAAAAATTTACCATTACACGAAGTTTCATGCAAATCGGTGATGAGCACGTCTTTCTTTACCTTTACCCGACCGACTTATCGACAGTCAGTGCTACGAATCGACAGGTCGCGGCCTCCAACGGACAAAAGATGCATGTGACAAAGAAGTCTCCTCGTTCTAGTCTTCTTTCGGTCAGTAAGAGACGCGTTTTTGGCAAGAATATCGATTTCAAATAAGAATATAGAGAAATAATTTAGAGATCAGTGTTTGCACCGAAAAATATACGAGTATCCCGTTCTGGACACCATTGTATATATTATATATAATTTACCCGATCACCGCAGCTTTTTTGCTTAGTCGGTATTTCAGTTCGTGCAAACAGTAAATACATCAATTCTTAGTGACGCTATCATTCGAATGGATTTTATTACAAGATTTACGTTATTTTCTTCGAAAACGTAACACTAAAATCCGAACAAGATGAGTAATATTTATATACAAGAGCCTCCCACGACGGGCAAGGTAACTGGAAGTTTTAAATGCTAATAAAATGTCATCTCGAAATAAGAATAACATAGGTAACCTAAAAGTGCGTTTCCCTTTAAATAGGTCGTTATGAAAACTTCTATCGGCGACATTGATTTAGAGCTATGGACAAAGGAAGCCCCTAAAGCTTGTAGAAATTTCATCCAATTGTGTATGGAGGGATATTATGATAATACAATATTTCACAGAGTTGTTAAGGGATTCATAGCACAGGGTGGTGATCCCACTGGTACGGGTGAAGGCGGAGAGAGTATATATGGACAGCCTTTTAAGGTACACATGCTCTTTGAAACTGTAAATGACAACCTGAAAGACTTCTTCCATTTAACTGGTTATTGTAGGATGAGTTTCATACTAGGCTACGCTTTTGCCGCAGAGGATTGCTGGCCATGGCCAATGCTGGAAAAGACGACAATGGGTCACAATTTTTCTTCACGCTTGCAGCAACTCCTGAACTCCAGAATAAGCATACTATTTTTGGAAAGGTGACTGGAGAAACTGTATATAATATGCTCAAATTGGAAGAAGCTCTAGTCGATGAGGTGAGGAAATGTTTATTAATAAGTATTACTCAAGCAGGCAGATTGAAAAACAATGAATGCAGAAAACTTTCAATACATGTATCATTCTAGAATGACAGACCAGTGTATCCACAACGTATAATAAAAACTGAAATCTTAACCAATCCGTTCACGGACATCGTACCGCGGACAACTGCGACGAAAGTTAGCAGCGCAAAGCAAGATGAGAAGCAGAGCAAACAATCCGGTGTAAAGTGAGTTGCCGCGTCAAAGCAAAAATATCACTTTATAGCCCCTCGTAATTATACACCGGGAAGAATTCGTTTGCGGCAATAACTAAGCGCTGAGAGTTGAAGGAATCTATTCTTTCCGAAACGCGCAGAAATTTTAATCTACTGTCGTTCGGTGAAGAAGCTGAGGAGGACGAGGAGGAATCAGTCGTTCTAAACAGACAGTTCAGTGGGAAGGGCAAGTCTGCGCACGATCATTCGGTCGATCCAAAATTAGTTGCCGACACTGCGTTGGTCATCGAGCAGTCCGGTCCACCGAGTAAAAAGCTCAAGGAAGATCGTAGCAGTGACTGGGAAAGCGGTAGCGACGATGAAGGGAAGAGCAAAAAGACTCCCGAGGAAGTTGCTGCACGGGCCAAGGAGAAGGAGTAAGTTCGTAGAAAGTTGTAAGTTGTGAAATGTGAAATTTCAAGCTGACTGTTCATCCGGAATTTCGCAGAGAAATGAGAGAGCGAATAAAGAGCAAGCTAAGAGAAACAAAAAAGAAATCCGCTTCTAAGAAAACTGTGCCCACCCAGGAACGGACGGCGACGGAGGACGTTGCGCAAGAAGTGGACAATGACGAAGATGAAACGATACCGTATCACTTGGGTAAAGATCGTGAGGACGAACGAAAGAAAAAGGCGTATGTATTTTTAATTAATATCGAGCAGGACGTTTCTAACCACCGTACGATTCGTAGCTATGAGAATATATTTGACAATACTTGCAGAGAACAAATCAAGAAGGAGATACGAGATTTGAAGCGGAGCGTTCAAAGCGAAAAGAGAACCAAAGAAGCAGAGGAGAAGCGCAAGCTTGAGGAAGAAAGTGAGAAACAGCGGCTTATTGACCAGAAGAAGGAGAAGACTGGTATGCTGAGGGAGTACATTGATACGCAGGAGAAGTACAAGGAAGTTAAGTCGAAGATGCCGAAGGGCAAAAGTCGGGAAGACTTTACGATGCAGCTTCTACGAAAGTTCCAAAGTAAGCTGCGAACCGCCAAGGAGTCGACGAGCGACGAACCGGGCAGCGCGCAAGCCGAGGAGCCGAGGAAAGGATCGGACGGGAAGGGGAAGGACGGCGAGCGACGCAAGGATGGATCATCGCCCGATTCCGATGACGAATCATGGATGACGCACGCCTTACGCTGCGAGGACAGCGTACCGATCCTGGCGAAGGATGCCAGCACGAAGGACGACGATTGGTTCGAGATTTATGACCCGCGCAATCCGCTGAACAAGCGTCGGCGAGGGGAAGCCGAGCGCAAGCAGAGAGAGCAGAAGACAGAGAAGAATCAGTCCCGGCGCAAATAAATCCGCTCGAGCGAATCACGCGCGCTTTATCGACCTGGCACTGTGCTTTCCCACTATTGTCAACATTTGTTTATATACACGCAACGAGCTCGCACGATGTGCAAGCACGATATCTTCTCCGGCTCGACGAGCGTGATATCGACACTGTTATAAGCACCGAAATGAATAAAGAATCTATATGATCCGGAACTATTCTGCTCCCTCTCATCCTTCGTAGCGTAGGACCGGGGATCGGAATCTATCGGTGTGTCAGACGTAATCGGTCGCAGACACCGAAAAGAATTTCCGCGGATGAGTGGCGAGCGCGTCACGCCGGCTACTCGCGCTACAGTGCAAATACACTGCCGATCGAGACGGCGTTTCTTGTGTACATAAGAGTTTGATAAGCGGCGGGCACGATAACGGAGGCAAAGAGCAGAAGTCGTCGGTATGGAGGGAGAAGAGTGGAGAAGAGTGGAGAATAGTCGGAGGGTGAGTGCGGCATGCGAGGGGACGTACGACGAAAGGAACTACGACGAATGTCTTGACTGCGATCGTTGATACGTGCGCTCAGTCGACCTGTTGACAGCGAGTGATACGGATCGAACGCCTACGCCGCGACTGACGGACGTTCCTCGCGTCGGAACCGTTTATCCGAACACGCTCCAAATCAGTCTCCTTCTTCCGGCTTTACGTGGCCGTACGTACCGCGCGGTGTCAGGGTCTTGAACTTTGGAATCGGGGGTATGACACTCGTGGGGAAGGCGTGACTACGATAGTAGGTCCTTACCCGCGTAAGGACTCTCAGTAGCGAATGTCCGCCAGACTAGATGGACGTGTCGCGATTGCGATCGACGAAGAGAGCAGCAGCCGCTAGGTAACAGGGAGCGTGAGATGCCGACGACGCCGTTGAAAGCCGACGTTCTCGGTACGTTCCTCCTAAGCACGTTTCGTCTTTCGTCTTTCGTCCTCTTCCTCATTGTATCGTCCACTCGACTTGCCGCCGGGTCCCTTTAATCGCGCATTCTTCTTTAATAGAACCCCGGTTGAAGGATAATTGGATGGCGCACACGGATGACCGTTCGTTGCTCCCGCGGGCTAGAGACGACCTTTTTATTTTTAAATCGCGTAGGGTCTCTCTCTCACGAGGCCGTGTCGTTGGACGCGCGTGTCGCCGCTTCGCCGCCACTGTTGGGCCGCTCTTTGTCGACAACACGTGTACTCATATGTTTTGCGCGCCTGGCGCACGGCTCGCCATCGCCCGATTACGCCCGATTACTCCCGATTTCGCCACCCATTTTCATTCACCGATGAGTGCCGATGAGTCGGCCGCGTCGCGCTCCTAAGACGTCCGACTCTCGGCGCAAGATCGCCCGGATGCTGCGGAAAGTCTAGCGAGAACTATGCGATCGTTGAGACGATACTTTCTGCCATAGTTTCTGCGATAGTTCGCAACGATAGTTGGCACGATACGTCGGGCGATAAGGTTGTTTTCGTTTACATCCGCCGTAAACGTATGTCACTCGCGATTCCTTCTCCCTGCTCGTTCCTCCGAATAGTTTCCGTACGTCTTCAGACTCTCGGTCCGCTTCGCATAACAATGAATTTACGGATAATGGTCGATGCGCGATAAGCTATCGCATTGATTCCTTAGATGCGGGTTATCGTTTCGCCGAGGCACAAAAGGCTCGGCATCTCGGTACAATGACCCATCTGTCCTTGCGAGATGAAACTGTGAGTCGAGGAAAAATCTTGAGAGAGAGAGAGAGAGAGAGAGAGAGAGAGAGAGAGAGAGAGAGAGAGAGAGAGAGAGGGAGGGTGCGGTGTCGAAGTACGCGAAATTTTCCACTGTTTTCTCAGGAGACTCGCGATCGGCCTAGACGGGCATCAGCGTGTGACAACAGAGACGTATCTCATTGTTAGGCTCGTTAAGAGATAATGAGAGATAAAGCTCGTCCGTGGCTCGGCGAAAGTTGAGGGCGATCGACGGTATCGATTCTGAACACGTGTCGTTTTTAGAGGACGGCCGGGAGATTGGCGCGCGTCCGAGGGACTGGCAGCCGAGACGATCGGACTGCAAGGTACCCTTCCGATTGCTGAGACTCTGCCTCCTCGGGGCCTTCCTGCCCTCCGCCCTCGTCGCCGGACCCATGTATCTGCGCTACAGAGTTTACTCCGAGCAGCTTTATCCGCTGGCAGCCTCCGATCAGAGGCTCATCGATGCCAGAGTATCGACTACCTGGTGTCAGGTAGGCGCCATTCTTTTTCACCCCTTCCTCTATTAACACTTTGCCGTCCGCACGTCTCGTAAAAATTTCTTCGGCTTGGCGCCGGCGGCACTAATGCGGATTACTTCGCTTGTCGCCGGCCGTTCTTGATATTATCGGGAGATTAGAGCTAAATAAGAATTTCCTGACGCGTGTAACTTATTGTTACCTGAACGAAACACCACAGATCAGCGACAGAATGCAAACGATACTAAAGTGCTATCGCCGGCCACTGAGCGGTATTTTCCGCGTGACACCACGGTGGTGTCGCCGGCCGATGAGCGATACTTTGCACACGACACCACCGCGGTGTCGCCGGCCGGCATAGTGTCCTTTTATTTATCCTCTATTAACACATTAACCCTTTCGGTCATAGTGTCGTCAATTGACGACATGACATTTTACCCCCTGCCGTTTCTAAGTTTTGAAAAAATACCGCAATTAAATTGTCTGGGTCTAATTGTTGAACATTTCTAAGGGTATTTTCATTGGCAGCATTGTTATTTGACGCACGTAAACAAAAATATATCCTCAAATAGTTGATCGTTCTCGGCAGTTTCAGTAACGTGCGAAACACGGCCAAGTTGATCGATTTTTCGATTTTCAATTGGTCAATAAATAATCCATACCAAATGCTGTAACTCATCACAGTTATAAATAAGGGTCCGGTGTATACGTTCAACGTGTAAAATTATCGAATTTTTCAATAGCGACGTTCTGAGGATTTTTCGAAATCTCGTGTCGTCATTTTTCAACATGTGATTACACGTGATGGGGGGAGAGTAGAATTATGCCGATGATGCCAAGTGGTTAAAAAAGGGCTAAATATTTAATAAACAAGAAATAAGATTTTAAGATCAAAGGACAATAATTCGTGACCGAAAGGGTTAAGGACTGCACGTTTTTGGGCAAACTTCTATGTTCTAAAATCATCATAACTTTGTTGTTTATGAAGCATTTTTTGTGAAACTTTCAGAAATTGTATAATGGGATGCATTCTAGGGATTATTGCAAAAAAGTCATGTTTTTTAATAATTATAATAACTTTTTTACTCAACAAATTAATTTGTACGAAATTTTTAGAAATTGTAAAATAGGATGCACTTTAGGTATTATTAAAAAAAATTGTAATAATTATTACAAAACTTTATTTAAAAGTAAATTTTACCGAAGTTTCTAGTACTTTTTTAAAGTATGACACTGTGTAAAACATTTTTCTCTATGAAGAGGAACCATACAAAATTTACATATATAGATATCCTGATTTGATCCATCCGTAACAGACGGAATGCGCAACACGAGAAAATTCGTGAGCGGTCCTTAACGTGTTAATCCTTTTATTTATCCTCTATTAATCCTTTTATTTATCCTCTATTAATCCTTTTATTTATCCTCTATTGATCCCCTATTCACCCTCTGCCCACTCGCAATTTATCCTCTTCAGTAGCATCCGGCACTCGCTTCCGACTGATGTCAGCTCACTCTTCGAACTTCTTAATTGACACTGCGAAGGGTTCACCGCACTTCGGTAATTGAAAGGCCCTGAAGTCAGATTTCCGTCCACAGAGTCAGGTGGTGAGAGCGAACGCGACTTTTAATGCCTATCTCATGAGCGACGCGCCGAAAGTACAGAGCAAGGTGCAAGACGTCTCCATGACGAGGCACTTGATCCTTGAGGATGACATGAAGGAATACTGGGGGTTCTATCTGTTGCGAGGCAGTAGCGTCACCGTGTCAACCTGCGTGAGGTACTGTTAGAAAATGATCCGATCGATGATCGAACAGCCCTCGATATTGTTCCCCGCAATGAATTAACGATCGATGAATCAATGATAAACGATACGGTACTTGACGCACACAGATGGCCCGGTGCTTCGTTAACGATTATACGTGGACACAAGCATCTTCACGAGTGCGCCTTCATCGGCGACGACAGCAGCGAGGAGCTGCAGGAACTCGCCGAGGAAGCCGAGGAACGCGGTTCCGTATTGACTGCGAACGAAACTCTTGGCGAGGTAGATTTGACTGACCGTTATCGATTCTCTTTGGCTCATGGCTATTATCGTCATTCCTCTTATCATCATTTTCATCGCTGCGATTCTCATCGGCATACGCATCCCTGAGAATATCACTAATTTTATTATCGTCATCATCGGCATCTTCGGTATCATCGTGAACACTTTTTTTATGTAGAGTCTTATCAATGAACCCGACAAAATGAAACGGACCGGAGCCGGCGTTCGGTTCCATCGTCAAGGTGACGGTTCCAGCGACGGCTCCAACGACGCTCGCGGCAAAAATGATTCGGGCTCGAGGCATAACAATGGTTCGCCAGAACGAGGACCGAGTTTGGCATCGAATCGCCAAGACAGCGCCAGTAGCCACGAGCTAGACTCTAAAGCCATGAGGACCATCCTCTCGCATCTCTTCGTCAAGACGTTGGACACGAAGAGGAAGCAGCAAGAGAATCCTCATCATCATTACGAAGCCACGTACGTTGAAAGTGCGAACATTGACAAGCCGATAAGAGCGACGGAGGAACCGTGCTTGGTTGACGATGATTCGAGGGAAAAGAGTACGAAGACGGCTACAACGACTAAGCCCAGATCTTCGGCTACTACGAGGAAAGCTGAAGAGTCCGACGGTTCGGAGCGCGACGAGGAGAGTCAGCAGGATTCAATCGAAGTGTTTCAGGACGTCTTGCGACGAATGAGTTCGCTGGGCAGCGATGGGAGAAAATTGCTTCGAAGGCTGATAGATCAGATAGACGCTCACGGCGCCGGAAACGGAACGGAGGCCAAGACTGTCCGCAGGATACTTGAGAAGGACAAGTTACGGGAGCGTCGGGCACGGAGGGATCTCTTCCTTTCCTCGCCGCTCGGTAAGGATCTCACTGGCGAGGATGAGGAAGGTGACGCTGCCATCGAAGAGGTAATCCTCATCCGCTTTATGGAAAGTCATGCGATACTAGTATTAAAAGGAGTGACATTAGAGTTAGATAACGAGCCGTAACGTCTAATCCTACTTAATCGGTGAAAATTCCCGATAGTTGAAACATGTAATTGTTCCGGGAATGCGAATCACGTTACGAGGCGGCTTAAGGGTATTATACACTCTTTATGGGCAGCTTGTTGTTTCGACGTTTCACCTAAAAATTGAACGCTCGTATTTGTTTCTAAGAACAGGGAACTGTTATGCACGGCTCATTGTCTGAGAATGATCAAGATCAAAATATTCAGATAGTCGCTAATAACCCCTGATGTTGATGAGACTATAAATCAACTTATTTAAAAAAAATATATATATTCAGAGAACGATAGTAAAATTAGGCCCATCTTGCCGACACACAGGGTGTCCTACATCCAGACGGAATTGCCGAAGATCGAGGAACGGTGGACGAACGAACGCTGAACGACAAGAGTAACTCTGAATTCTGGAGTTCGTTCAGCAGTTCCGAAGAGCGACTCCTCGAATGCAAGGGCCTAATTCTGAATCTGCCCTTGACTCCGCACAGACACTGTACGCCGAAGCACGAGTCGCTTCATTCGCAGGCCTCCTTCGCCAACACGGTCACTTACAGGTATACCGTCGAGAAGGTACGTTTTCCCGAGAGTCCAACGAATCCGAATCATATGCCGATCCGGTCTCACTCTGTTTCAGGGTGCCCACCGACGCCTACTACTTCTTCGTCTTCAACTCGGAGAACGAGATTCAGCCGAATTACCTGCGCGTCAGGTTTGACTTGCTGAAGACGGTCTACAATACGTCCAACTCCGTACACGAGTGCACGAACAGTACGAAGGAGTGCTCCCTACCCTTCAAGATCTTCAGCAACGAGCGAACGGTCCTCGAGCTGCCCTTGACCGGGAACGACTCGCAGTGGAACGAGGAGTACGTCGTGGTGTCCACGTGCGAGCCCAGGACGTCCGTTTACCTCGTCTGCGTGATCCTGGTGCCTCTTCTGATCCTGATCTTCGCCTTTCATTGAGATCCTTCGTTCGGATCTTCGAGGGAAAATGCGAAACGGGAGGGGAGCGAAGAATCTCCGATCGCGCCCCCAATCTCTTCCTCCGTCCTCGCTTGGCGAGGTATAAAGCGGACGGGAGGGAAAAAAGGGAGGACGCGGATGAACAATAAAGAGTTTCGGACGATTTTTGCTTCTTCACAGCTTCCTTCGTTGTCATTCTTTTGTCCCCGTCCTCCGTCCTCGCGACAAGATTACTTTTCCCTCCGCGGCGCGGCGTGACTGCGACCGGGGTTAATTAGAGCACGGGTTTTAATTCCGTCGAGATATTCCGAGGGTTGTCGAAGAAGTGGCTCTCGTGTCGATTTGTTCCTCTAATCTCGGGAGATTAACGGACGAGTCGAGAGACTTTCGGCCCCGTTGTCGAAGAATCTTGCCGGAGCCGGCTGCCTCGAGCGGAATGCGAGCTTCTCCGGGGGGGTTGAGGGAGGGGCGGAGCATCCCTTATCAGCGAGGAACACTCGGTGCGGACCGGTCGCACCGAGCCATCTCCGTTTCCCGCCCGACCATTCCAGACTTCCCTGTCGTTCTCAAACTTGTTGTCTTACGCTCCTTTCATTATCGCACGATTTTTGCCCGATAACGCTGCGCTATCTGTTACCTCCCATTAACTTTCTCCTCGCTACACGTTTCCCTTTCTCACCACATACTTATTTATCGTGCCAGATTTAATTCTATGTATGTTATGTATGAAATCCATTGCTCAGCAAATTCTCTTATTTATCTCGTAAGAGTGGGGAAACATATGCAGAGTAGTGATAGTGAAGGGGTAAGATATTCGATCGTTCGTACGAGCCGCCCCACGTAATTCCATCTTCCGGATGGTCGCGCGAATCGTCGCTTATTGCCCGTCGAAGTGAACGAGTGGCCCGATGACAACGGACGGGACACACACGTGGAAAACAAACACTAATAATGGGATTAACGTTTGGCTGGGTAGCCGGCTGGGTGAACTGGCTGGGTAACTGGCTGGCTGGCAGCGATAACGAAAATTGATTTCAACCCCGAGCAGTCCGGACGATCGCTCACCCTATCTCCCACGCCCCTTCCCACTTCCCACTTCCCGAAGCCTGGGAGCGTTCCCCTTGTCGCGCACACGTTTACGGGACAGCGCGCAAATCCCGTGGCACGCCTCTTTTTCACCGGGCACACCCTTACACCCCTCTCCAACAGGCCACATACTCCGAGTCCTCCTCGACGCACCGACACTCTTCACGATCCACCCTTGCGCTCGCTTTACGCACCCCCACCTAACCCTCCCCTCTGTTCTAAGCTCGGACCTTAAGAATCAAGAGTCGGAAGTCCCTTTTACGAATTAATCACTTAACGCTTTTTCAGACCATTATCTGTACGCCGTGGATATGCTCTGTTAATCTGGTGTCAGCCAGATTGACTTTATTGTCGTATACATTTTTCTTGACAATCACTGTCGACTTTGTTTTTCGACAGCGATTGATACAACAACGTTATCGTGGAATTGACGGGATTGTAGTTTTGCGGAAGTATAGTTGAAAAGATTCTTTTGGAGATGTTGGGCAAGTTAGGTCGGATTGGGTACGGTGTTAGGGGTCGATTTTAGTCGGCATCGCTTTGGCCACGAAGCGGTTGCGTCAACATTAAAACCTAATTTCTATTCAGCGGCACGCGCAAAGTGCTCCTGCTGTTGTAGGTTGACTTGCCCGATGGGAAACCAGTAAAGGGCATATGTGCTGCCGGTATAGGGCCTGTAGAATAGGACCGATAGTGCATAGTTACCGCGCTACACAGCAGGGTACTAACCGCTAACGGTGTACAATGGAAATTTAATGCAACGATATATTGGGTTGGCAACTAAGTGATCGCGGTTTTTAAATAAGAAGGACGACCCAACAATTTTTTATTTTTTTTTCAATGTATGTATGGGGTACATTCAGCTCCTCTGCAATGTCGCATGTGTTACGACCATCTGAATCGATAATGGCCTTGATATAGGTCGCATCGAGTTCAACTGGACGGCCAGATCGTTGAGCATTTTTAGTGAAAAATCACCAGAGCGAAAACTGGCAAACCAATTTTGACACTGCCTTTCTTTCAAGGCTACATTCCCACATACGGCACATAACTCCTTTTGCGACTGCGATGCGTCCTTGCCTTTTCAGAAATAATACAAATAATATGTCTGAAATGTACGTGTTGTCTTCCATTTTAAAATTGAGATAAAAACAAAACTAAAGGACTAATCGATATAATTTTCGTTCTAAATTAAAGATAGAAGTCCAAACAACAAGAAAAAAATGTAGATTAGGTGCTTTGAACACGTTAACGAACTAAAAAAATTGTAAAGATCATCTATCGACAAAAGCCGCAATCACATTGCCAACCCAATAGATTAAAAGTAAGTGACGCTCTCCACAAACAAGTTTGATTCTATAATAATGTGCGGGTACAATATTACATTATGTATATTCAGCTTTTTCCATAGCTGTAATTTGTATGGCAGCTTCAATGGATAAATGGGGAAAAATTTTACTAGTGCTCTAAATGGCTGAAAAATAAGTAAGTATTGTGGAATCTCTGTGGTGAGATGAGGAGCAAAATAATATATGGACTCTGCATGCGTGTGTGCGTGGCGCGTATTGTCACTGCTCGTCGTGCTTTCTCGTTTCGTTGCCCTTTGCCGCGAGCGTTTCTCGAGTCCGCGATTTTCGAGTCGGCGCTCTGCCGTGCTCACAAGAGCGTGCTTTTTTCTCAATTTTTCTGCGGTGCCAGGAATCGAACCCGGGACCGCTGCCTTATGAGCCAATTACACCTATGCCCCGATTTACACGGTACTCGATTTACACGATTTTTAGAATATGAAATTTTGCTGTGAACGCTTCATCGAGAAATGTGACAACAAAAGTTATCCGTGAAGGACTTGGATTAGGGCGAAAATTGGGTAATCATTTTGTACGAAATGATCCAAATGTTGAACGAGCTCTTCTATTTCAGCGAAATATTAATACTTGCTTAACTCAATATGAGGAGTTCTATAAGGATTTGACCAAAAACCAAACACAATTGTTAATTACGGATTTCATTACCGAGGTTCAGCGATCTGAAATTGCTTCTTATTTATCTAACGACGAAAGTGAATTGCACCAAATACTATCGAGTGATGAAAGTGACATCATAGTAAACAGAATGTTTACTTGTATTTTACTTCGAAATAAATAACTGAATTATGCACATTTAGTTTATTTTCGTTTTACACGGTTTTACGTATAAAAATCATCGATTTCGATTTACACGGTTTTCTCTGGAACCTATCTTCCGTGTAAATCGGGGGATAGGTGTACTCTACTGACTAAAAGCGAGTTCCGGAGTCGTTTGCCGTACATACTCTTACCGGGCGATTCTTACTCCACTATAATAATGCTGTCTTTTCATATCTATGATATTTTACGCCTACTTGCGACACTGTTTTCACACTTTTGCATTATCTCCCATTACTTTACACTACTTTACGTTGTTATGTCCAGTAATTGTTGGTTATTTGGGCTTTTTGAGGTGTTTTAACTGGCAAAGCGACAATTCAACCCCCCAATTTGGAGTATGTATGACCACTTTGTCTTCCTTGGCCTTGAGTTTCTTCATACTTTTGCACTATTTTACGTTATTTTACATTATTTCACGTTGCTATATGTAATAATTGGTGGTTTTTACCGCCTTTTGGGGAGTTTTAGCCAACAAATGCGCCTTTTAGCCCATGTTTTAAGTACATTTTATCACCATGTCCTCATAATATGGGACTGAGCGACCAATGGAGGGTACTTTGGCACTATTTGGACCTATTGAAAGGGGATAGAACCTTCAAAATCGGCGAAGAACGCGAAGAAAGTTTTGGTCTTGGAATCGACTATTAAGCACCCTACCACATAGATTTTAACTCGCCCTGAAAGTTGGTCGAAAGCAAAGTTCCGAATTCTCAATAGTTTCGAAGATACAGTCATTTTTCGGAGGTAAAAAAAAATTGTTTAAAGATCGGTTTTTGCTGATAGTCCTATCTTAAAGTACGCGTCGAAAGCTTCAAGAAAACCTATGGTTATCATAGGTTTTGATCGCTGGTTCAAAAATTACAGGCAATTTAAAAAATCGCGAATTTTCTAAGGGGTACCCCTTCTCATTTTTCTGAAAAATCGAAGGTCGGCGGATCGGATCGCCCTTTTGCTACCTGGTAGGGGGTCAAAAATAACTCAGAGAGCCGTTTGCCGTTGGTCAAAATTCGCTTTAGTTTCCGAGTTACAGACAAAAAACTGTTGAAAAAATGGAGGTCGCGAAATGGGTAAAAATTAAAAGTCTTCCGATCGATTTGTGGTTATGCATGCTGAAAGAGAATCGAACGAGGATCACAAAAATCGCAACCCGAGCCTTCTAAGTGCAATATTTTCTGAGATATGACCAAAAATGTGTCCAAAAACGGCCAAAAATCGACATTTCCCAAACTACACGGCACACGATCGTAACTGGACTAATTAATTATATGCATATAGGATGGAAGAGGGGCACCAAACATTGATAAAAATCGCAACCGGAGTCTTCTAAGCGCAATACTTTCAGAGATACGGTGAAAAATGTGTCAAAAAACAGCGTAAAATCGTAATTTCTCGGGCTATGCGGCACATGATCATAATTGAACTAATTATATGCATATGGGATGAAAGAGGGACACGAAATATTGACAAAAATCCCAATCGGAGTCTTCTAAGTGCAATACTTTTTGAAGGAGAGCAGGAAAAAATGGTAATTTTGCGAGCTGAACAACATATAATTACTTTATTATATAACTGTTTGTGGCGGTCGATAAGTATCTTCTTATTATAACATATAATTACATTTGATCCTATTAAATGTTTAAGGGGTGAAAAACGGATAAGAAACGTTCATAAAAATGACAATCAATGTGTCCTAATGCCTTAAAAAATGTTTCCTATCAGTTATAGATGGCAGACGCGGTAGAGAGTTCGTTAATAGGATTTCGGATATCGCATAGACTGACAGCAAATGAATATTAAAATGAAAAAGTGGGTACACGCGTCGACTTGTGGACCATCAACCGCCAATGCACGCGTCCGAGTTTATGGCCTCTTTATTTCGAGATTAATCCCCAATTCGGAACCCTCACCCTTCGCCCCGTCCCACAAAGGCCACCGGGGCGCAAGCCGGTTATCATGTAATCATTAAAGTAAACTGTACCTTCTCCTTCGCCGGCTTCTTTAATTCGTATCGCGTTTTATTTCGAAAATACGAGACGGCGTCAAAATATTAAGTGAATCGGAAAAGTATTATTTAACGGGCGGAATATGAATAATATGAACTATAGGGAGATTCAGGTTTAAAATGAAAGGACACTGGTGCTTTCCTAGCAGACAGCAAGTGATTCAGAACGCTCCCACGTAGACTATCATGAAACCGTAATGAGCCTGAAAGAGCAGCCACCAACGATATGATCGTGCTTAATCTGGATCGCGGGAGGCTCCCTAAAAAAGTCGACGACGCGGAAAATCCGCAGCACCCTGTCGAGGTGTCACAATAAAGTGGCCACTCGCCACTGCGGGGTGCCGGTCAAAATTTACCCCTAACGTAATATATATATGGGCGCGACAATGAAATTCCTATTAGTCCATTTCTCCCCATGCGCTTAGCGCAGTCAACGGAGTCGGAAAAAACCGATAGAAGCCAAACCCCAACTATATACACACGCACACACATATATATAGGGTTCCAAGTTTCTCAGGCAATTCGCTCCCGTTTGTCGAACTTACTTCTCCTTCCAGCTTTATTTTCTCATATACCATTTCTTGCTTTCATGCTCCCTTTACTCAATCCTTTTTATCATTTTCTACTTTGTACTTATTCCTTGACCATTTCTCCTTGCCAATATTTTTTCTCCTTCCAGCTTTATTTTCTCATATACCATTTCTTGCTTTCACGCTCCCTTTACTCAATCCTTTTTATCATTTTCTACTTTGTACTTATTCCTTGACCATTTCTCCTTGCCAATATTTTTTCTCCTTCCAGCTTTATTATCTCATATACCATTTCTTGCTTTGATGCTCCCTTTACTCAATCCTTTTTATCATTTTCTACTTTGTACTTATTCCTTGACCATTTCTCCTTGCCAATATTTTTTTGTGATATATCCGCTTCACTTTGCGCTTTTCATCTTCTCTTAACCATAGAACCTCTCATGACGCAGCGCGTTCGATATCTACAGAGAGAGAGAGGGGGGGGGGGGAGAAAGAGAGAGGATTGAATGTGAGAGGTCAGGTCGCTGGGAGAGACGACGATTGGTACCGAGAGCGGAAGAGGGTCGGGGGGGATGCTGCGCGTGTTTGAAACTAGAGCGTGGGAGGACGGTCCACGGACAAGGAGCTCCACCCACAAGGACTGCGCTCCGCCTTCGCAAAATTAATTTTCCACCGGGGTGGCTTCGAGTCTCGCCCTGCGCTCCGCTGTCAGTCTCATCTTCCTGGCCGTGGAAAACGGTTCTGCCTGCAGAACTTCTATTGAGAATCGAACGGAGTCCTGTACCCCGACAGGCTGTATTGACGGCCGCGTATCGTACGTATTCGTAGGCGTACTCTCGCGTATACCTGACTCTCGACAATGGCAGCTAAATTAAATCGAACGAATAACGGGAAATTATGGAGAAACCGTTTGTCCGCGCATCGGAATATTATGGTGTTCCGGAGCTTATGATAAAAGTATATCCGAGTGCAGTGCGTCGCAGCGAGAGAGGAGCGAGGAGAGATAAGGCGAATGTCAGGGACAGACGCTCGGACGGGCTGCGATATCCGACTTCCTGTTTCGCTCTATGTAAGCTAATTATACCTACGATAATTGGCAACAGTCGCGTACGAGCACGTGCGGCCCGAGAATATCAATGACGAGAAGTGGCTCGCGGCGCTGGCGAGAAATGCTTTTTTCCTTCTGAATCGTTCGCGTTCCGTCAGTCGCCGCCGATGTTGACCTATAGCGGATGCAACGTCGGGACGGACGCGGCCGCGGAGAACGATTCGTCGGCCGAGTCCCTGCTGTCCGGCGAGGGAGGTACAGGTGGGAACAACAGTGGCCCCGGGAGCGGAGGAATCGTCAGGGAGGGTGAGCTTGACGCCGAAGCGAACGAGAGGGACGAAGCCGAGGCCGAGGCTGAGGCGGAGATCGACGGTGAACCAGATGGCGAAGGAGAGCTGGCCGAAGAAGGCGCGGATTCGCCTGGCACCGCGAGAGACACGGAGGAGGAAGCCACCTTGTCCGACGAATTTTATTCCCACGACACGGACGATGAGGAGGATCCGAACAAGAGGAGAAGGGACCGTGCCAATTCGGTGAGTTCGGTTCGCAAAGTTTGTCTTCCGCCTTCTCGGATCCTAAAATCAATCGGTGCTAAGATGTAAGATCTGTCTCGATCTCTTGTCAGAGTCAGATCCGTCTGATTCTGAATGATCTGACGAACAACGTCGCTCTCTCTCTCTCTCTCTCTCTCTCGTTTGAAAAACGTTATTAGGTTGAAATGTATTTGTCATGCTTGTATACCATTGTCGACGATGGTTTCGTAGCTAGACGGGATTTCGATCAGCAGCGGTGGCCAGTTGGGCTCGCCGACGCCACGTGTCGGTACATTGGGTGTAAGAAAACTATTCACCAACAGTCGCGAACGCTGGAGGCAGCAAAATGTCAGCGGCGCATTCGCCGAACTTCGGAAACTGGTGCCAACGCATCCACCGGATAAGAAGCTGTCGAAGAACGAGATTCTTCGAATGGCCATTCGGTGAGTGCATTCATCCTACCCCACAACACACATTTCACTCTTCTCATTCATCCTGTCTATCTGTCTGTCCGTCATCCATTCGCTATAATAATATAGTTTATACTATATACCCATATACTTACTTTATACCTGATAATACTATATTCTTATATAGTATATATATAATTATTCAAGCAATAGCTTGAACAATAAAATTGTGCAAGCTAGCAAAAAAATAAAACAGTAAAAAAACGCACAACCTTAGACAGTCGTTAGCTGCGGATAGTTGAAAGGGATGATTGTATTGTCCAGATACATTAGGTTACTGAGTAACGTGTTGGAGTGGCAGAAGGGGCAGGATCGGAACGGTTTTCAACAGCACGACGTTAGGATAAAGTGCGAGCCGCAATACAACGGGACGCAGAATTCCACTTCGTATCAATCTACCAAATCGTCTGGCGTTTCTACCCTGAAACAAGAGAAGCAAGGCGAGCATCGATCAACAGTCTATCGAATCACCTATTCCACGCACCAGAGACATCCGCATCACCCTCACCAACATCAGCACCATAACAATAACAATAATCATAATCACAATCATAATCATCATCATCATCATCATCACAACCATCATCACAATCAATTCCAGCATCAGCCCGTGGGACAGAACATTCAGCAATCGCATTCTCTGTCACGAGTGGCATGCGATAAAAACGGGAATAATCTGCTGATGATCGTGCCCAATACAGATGCGAACAACACTGATGCTTGCAGTAACGGTATTAACGCCGGTATCGGAACCGGCGGTAAGCAACACGGTACGGCAAATATCTCCCTATTCGCTGGCCAAAATCATTTTCCAACGAATGCGACGATTGCCAACGGCAGGATAATTCGTTCCCCGCTCGGCGTTGGCCGCCCTTCGTCGTCTTCCTCGGCATCGTTGGTCTATCCAAAGTCTCCGCAACTGAACGTTTCGACGAACGTCAGCCCCGCCTCGATGAACGCAGCGGCTGTTAGCCTCCCGTCCACGCAAAATGGGAGTTGCGCGAGTAGTTGCGGACAAAAGAGACTCAAGGTGGAGAGGGAGGATGAGGAACAATCGCAGATTCTTCAGAGCAGGGAATGTATCGTCGTTCCACCGCCCCCTCAGCCGCAACTGCAGCAGCAACTGCAGCCGCAACCGCAGCCGCCGCACAACTTACCTGGACGGAAGAGAGCCAAAATGGTATTTCTCAAGGACGCCGGTGTTAACAGTGCGCCGAACGTGGCGGTGACCGCCGTCGGGACCACTACGGTTTTTCACCGAAACGATTTTCGCGGCTCCGACAGCAAGTGAACAGTGCTAAAGCTCAGTGGTGTTCGTGAGTTTCATCTTCGTATCGATGTCGGACAAGGGATCAACGATCTCGCAACATTTACAGTGATACTCAGAAACTGTTGATCGACGGGAAAACGATCGGACCTTCCTTCCTTTACGAGAATCCTTTTTATTCGCCATTAATCTTAGCGTAAGACACACCGGATTAAAAATATGTCGGTGCCAATGACATTGCGCGAAGCGTGAAGATATATTCATGAGCTTCAGTGTTCATATATCAATTGTAATATATTTCAAGTCACTCGGAGTGCATCGAAACACTGTACCTCTTCCTACACCTATTCTCCATTCACATCCGTCAACCTTAGGTGAGGTAGACCTTGTACCTTGTACTGGCCCTCTTGTGTCGTTCGAGGATGATCCTGTCCGCGCTCGAGTTATCCTTACAATCGTTTTGTTGAAGGATCCTCATCTGCCCGCCGAATTCGTCGCTACTCCTCTTTCTGCCCAGGCAACTGTCCACACTTACATAGCTAGCTTCGCTGGCTCGCGAGTTTCTCTTGATCGACTCAATCTCAACGTAACTCCCCCTCAGCTCCCTCGACTTCAAGCTGCTGCGCTCCGCCAAGGAGTTGTTCGCCTCGGAACCGAGGCACAGGTCGCGACGACGCTTCACTTCGTAGTCGTCGGAGAAGGTTCTTCGCTGCTGACGCGGAAGCTGTCTTCCCTGGGCAGGATCCTCGCTGTGTCTGAGTCGATCGTCAAGGAGCCTCCAGCGTCGTTCCTCCTGACTATCCTCGAAAACCTCGCTCTCCACCTCCTCCTCCTCCTCCTCTCCCTCCTCTTCAAGGCTCGCAGCGGCTGCATCAATCGTCGCATCGCTCCCCGACGTCCCGTACCTCGGTTGCCTGCTGCGTCGGCAGTTCCTCATCTAAGGGAGGTCGGAGGTGAGATATCGACGAGCTCGACTCGTATCGAGTCAACCGAGCTCGTACCTCGAAGGTTGCGCGTCGCTCGCTGAACTCGACCTCTTGACTATTCTTCCCCATCGACGTGGCGAACTTCTCCTCCTCGCTGCTGCTCTTGCTGATCCAGACGCGCTCCTGATGCTTCTCGGAGCTGTTGGTCGTCACCCGCGTCGGCCACTCGTTCTCCGTTTTGAAGTCGTACAGGTCTCTGATCCGCTGACTCAGCCTGGTGGATCGTTCGCGGACTTGAAGGCTCGACGAGTCCGTTCTCGGGCTCCGCTGCTCCGGATCGGGAGCCAGGTTGCCTGGAATGGAGAGCAACGACGAGGCGAGAGTTTCCTAGCGCTCGCGATCAACGCATTCAGGAGGATATGTTGGATCAGTGGAAATTTAACTGAACGCAGTCCGTAGTTGGAATAATGTATTGAAAGTGCAGATACATGCTTGTACAATGTAAGTGCCAAAAAAAATGCGCTTCCTCTAAATACGTAGAGGATTACTCTCATTCTATGGATTGAACGATGCGAGAAGTACCTTGATTGATTGCCTCGGGCTCAGGCTTTCTCTCCGTCAAAGATGCAGATGTTGTCGGGACGGACGTGGACGAGGTGGTCAGCGTCGACGCGTTCGCTGTCGACGCAGACGGTGCCGGAAGCGGCGCCGAAGACTTTCGCGCGAGAGCGGGCGAGACAAACTTCCTGATCGGCTGCCAGCCGGAAGCCGCATACGGAGTCGTTGAGGTTCTTCTCTGCGGAGGTGCAGAGGCAGATCCTTCTACGATCGCGCAGGATGCCTTCCTCTCCGGATTCACCCTCGGCATCGGGCACGGCGACGGATTCCTGACGAACGTCATCCACCTGGAAGCCGCGCTCTTCGTGTACTCGCAGCTGTTGCTCGCGATTCTAACCAATCGCGAACTCGATGAGCCGACCTCGTCCACGAAGGAGACACTGCCCTCTCTCCCTTCCGCCCGCCGAGCCTCCTGCGGCCACCTAATTTGCGAGGCCAGACAACGGACCAAAGGATTAAGACCTCTCGGCGTCGTTGGAACATTCGCGTCCGAACGCTCGCGTCAGTCACCCTCGGGCACGAACGTGGGTGACTGACGCGATCCAATCTTTCGAGGTTTACCACCACCTGCTATCTTCGCTCCTCTCGCCCGGGCACTCCATGATACACTCGGTGTGCCGTCGGCGACCTTCCGTTCGATCCTCCTGCCGAGGCCGAGAAGAGCCGACGTCGGTACTGAGGCTTCGTCCCGTCGTTCGAGAGCGGACCGAATGCGCGGACGGCGAGCTGGACAGCGGTGCCCGCTCTACTGCAGCTCTATCTTCCCTCTTGGTCGTCGAGTTGGATGAGGTTTGCGAGGCGGCGGATGCTCTGGCCGCGCTCGGCAGAGGCATCCACCTGGACGGGATGAACTTGGCACCGCTGTCGCACGTCTCCGTGTGCCTCCTCTCTTCCACTCGTCGCTCCGTATATTTTCGCAGGCAGTCGACGTCGGCGCTACGACTCCTCTGGGAACGAGGCGACCTTGACGGCCTTCGCTGGCCGATCGTGCCGCCCGTCGAGCCAGCCCGCTCCTAAGACGTCAGTTTTAACAGCCATGGTTACACTTTCTTTTCGAAACCATTGGGATAGGTGGAGGTAATATACCTAAGCGAGATGCAGTTTCGCGTAATCCGATATGTGGAGGATACCATGCTCGGCTGAAGCAACGTGCAGACTCGCTCCGGAGGCCCGCGGGTTGATTCTGGCAGTGTGAAGCTCTGCAACCTGGGTACTGCAGGCTGCCGCTGGGTCGCCGCTCGATGCCAAATAGCCGTTCCAGAATTCGTTGCCTGCGACGGGAAAAGGCGGCGTTACTCGAGACGAAAGAATGTTGCGGGAAATAAAGGCGTGAAATTACCTGGCAGTGCGTTACCATCCCATGCGTATGTGACAACCAACAATTTGTTCGCATCAGTTGCGCGGAATAATTTACTGTGTGGCTCTCTCAATGCAAAGTGAATCCTTATGTCTGGAATAACGATTATGGTTGAGGACTGTCGCATCAATGTGATCGATAACTTTCTACGAACCTCCCAAGTAGTCACCGTTCCCTGCGCCACCACATTTTTGCTCCCGGAAGTAAGCGAACATTATATCCGAGACGTACTTCAGCTTCTTGTTCATCTTTCTCAGTGCAATTTCGAATGTCTTCAAGAAGTAAACCTCCTGATCCTGTATTATTCTCCAGACCCCTGTATGATTAAGAAAGCATATAATGGTGACGTTCGTACAAATATGATACAAAGAACTTGCTCTTTTGATAAGATACGCAAAGCGTAAGACGACTAACCGAGTCCGAATCCCACGACGTGCAGAAATGCCGTGGTATTTTGTTTCTCGGCCCGTGTATTAGCCTCGAGTAAGATTATCTCGACGGACAAAAGTGTCCTCTTCATGTAGTTCTCGATGTCGAAGATTGTTTGGTTCCTCAACGATAGATAGCGCCGATTTTCCTTCGATTTTATACGTCTGACAGCTTCCTCGTAGAGAGGATGGTAATCTTCGCCATAGAATTGAGCCCACAGGACACGCATACCACGCTTTTCTTCGGACGTACCTTCCACAGCGGGACCATACCTGTCGATTAACGCATCATCAACCAAGCTGCAGACAAGTTTCTCTCCATGGGGCAAATAACAGTCCCAATACAGTGGTAATAAGTTAACGAAATATGTCAATGAAATGTTACATCAGGTTCTTACCTGATGTAAAAATATGTGATAAGATGAAAAAAAGGATTTCTTACCCATTGTCCATGTTATTCTGTAATGGCGTTATCAATATATCCTGGCACTCCATGACTCTCGGCCGATCAAATCTGAACAAAAAACCGATGTAAGTATTGACTTCTCTCACCTATAGACTTCACATATGAAATGTCGTCGATCTTTGTCCTACCTGGTACCGACAACGCCCATTATGACACCCCTTGGCTGAATCGAATCTGGATCATTGGTGACAACCCCTCTATTCTCACGTGAACCATCATTTATGAACTCCGTATGAGACGAGACTACCATCATGGCGGATAGTTTTATTTCGTCGTAGGACAAACAATTGCTCACCACCTAAAATACACGATAAAAGTGAAAATACATAGCAAATGATCGATCACGGAGTCTAACTTATATCGGTGAGACTTATTAAAAACGTACAAGCGGTTCCTTCTCATGCTCAGTGCCTACGCTCTCCCAGCCACCGACGCCAGTCTTGTTATCGATGAGCTTGTAACGATCGTGTGATCCATAGAAGTGTACCGCCCTCTTCTCCAGCAAACGATGAATAAACTGAACGAGACCCATGTCCTTGTACACCGCCTTTTCCGCAGCCGTGCCATACAGCCGCTTATGCTTCAACCATCTCGCGATCAGCGGAAGCGTGGCCTCGTGTATCAAGGGATACACGGAATTCACATTCATCTCCAGTATGTCCGCGCCGACACCTCGATCTTGGAGGGCTGAACATCGTACGGTGTTGATGGGAAACTTGACAGGGAACGAATTGCTTTTATCAATGATATCCTTGAGACCCGTCGGGGGTGGTATGGAAACGTCCAGGCATCTTTTCAGCAATTCTTTCGTATCGTCGTCGAATGGCACGCCGGTCGGTGCACCCAAGGTGTTTTCCCAGGATATTTCCGGCGGCTCTCGGATGAGGGCCTGCTGTCTCGAATCTTCCATTCGGCGATGATTCTATAAAGATAAAAACGCTGTGGGTTCTCCATTTTTTTTTTTTTTTTCGATCGGGATTAACGTAGACGTTTCTTAAAATTTGCCTACGACGACCTTTACGTCACAATAAAGTGACGCATTTAATGACGTTCTATTAATATGCTGGAAGAATCGAGCACGTGCGAGGGGATGACGAGAGGACGGGGAAAGAAAGAAAGAGAGAGTGAGAGAGAGTGAGAGAGAGTGAGTGGGATAGGGTGAAAGAGGGTGAGAGCAGGCGATTATTAAAGCAAGGACGTCGTCGCTTTGACAATTGAGCGTAAAATCCGCTAAGTAGCGGAAAATGTGTCCATTCGCCCTGACGAATCGGGTTCCCCGCCTGCCTTCGGCACTAGTCGACACTACTTACGTCGAGGACACTTGATTTTTCCGTTTACCGAGCCCCGTAACGAGAAGCATGATCGAGCATCGACAATCTCATGCATATAAGATACTTATTATATCTGATTCTTTTCCACTTCCATTCAATCCTTATTATTTTAGATGGAACGTGTAATCGTGATTGAACAAGAATTATTACGATACACCTTTAATAGCCAGTTAATAGAATCGAATGAAATGTTGATCGACATTGCAATTTTTTATGGGAATTTCTATAATTCGATTATGACTAACAATAAGACTTGGACGTCATTTATAGAATATATTGCATCACGTGCCGAAAGATTGCTTAGCGTTAATGAATCACACTGACACTGAAATTACCGCCCACAATGAATATGGCTCGTTGTCAATGATTGGATATCGTGAAATAAAATTTGTCATAACAAGGAGAAAACTTACGCGACGAACGCAACAGGCGAAGAACGACATGGTATCGTGGAAAATAAGCGGAAGATGACGATCAGTTGCACTTAAAAAATGTAAGACGAAGAAGCAAACATATATGCGGTCTTAACAATCGGTGGATCGCTTTTGAAACGTCACTCAAAGTAGCCGCGAACTGTACACCATCTATCCGAGTTTCTCATCTGTTCGACAGAGAGACGAAGATCGGGGAGGAAAAGCACACTTTATCTGCACATGCGTTCTGCGTCTATCCTCTTGACAGACTAGTTGGACGAAACTTTTTCCACGGCCATTTATTAAGCGTTCATGCCGGTATCGAGCCCGGCAAAATTATCAGCACAAGATCACAATAAGTGCAAGATTTCAAATATTTGATTTCCTCTCATACGGACCACGTTGAATTATCGAACATTTATCAAGACCTTGAATTCCCGAGGTGGTAACTTACCTTTCAAAGTCGAATGGTCCCTTTAACGAGTGGTAGCATTTTTCAAAAAATTGGTGCAGCGTCAGTCATAACTTGTAAGTCGTATGTTATTTTGACGAAACCTTACATTCCAAACTTTTTGCAATTGTTTTTAGTTTGTTTAATTGTTACTAGTACGTTTAACTATCGGAAACGTATTTCATTGAATTCATAGAACTGAATTAAGTAAAAAAACTGATTACGATAAATGCGTTATACATTCAATATTGAAAAAAGTTGCATCATTCTAACGTGACTCACGTCCACCTAACCAAAGACCTGAGAAATCGGTTGGAATCGCAAGGATCGGTACTCTTAATGTCTAATATTTATTTACCTTCATCTTAATTTCGATGTTCTTGCACGGACTCTCCTAATGTAACTGGTGCGTTGCGTTTGTCCCACAATGAACACTATGTCTTTACACTGTCGCAAAGAAATTAAATTAAACCTGTTTGGTTGATGCAATTCTTGTAAGAACAACACCATCACCTTGAAAGTTAGGGTTTTCCCGCAATCACGAACTATTTACTATATATGCATGCCTCTCGCTGCAAGTGTTGCACATTAGCGACACAGCGTTCGGTGGCATTCGATGAATGCAACCGTAAGGCGGGAAAATGTTGAGTTGATCTGAAAATTCAAATATCGTTTCGCGAACGTCGTCTGCTCTGACCATATCCGGTTCACCGTCGTTGCGAACGGAAGGAATGACGTTAGGCCGAATAACTTAACCTATCGTTTTATCCCTACGTATTCTCATTGAAATATTCACCTATATCGAAAAGAATATCATAGAAGCTCGCTGTCATCACTGCTCACCAGCGACGACGACTGGATTGTCATCGTCAACGCAGCCGCTAGCGACGAACAGGCAAAAACGTTGCCTACGGTGAATTTGAAATTCAGTTGACAGTTGATCGACAATCGCATACAATGGCGAATCACGAAGAGCTGGTTTCGCAATTTGCAGACGTAACGGGCGTCGATCAGGAGCGAGCACAATTTTACCTGGAGTCATCGGCCTGGCAATTGGAGGTGATACAGCAATTTCCTCGGAATCAACGCATAGTGATTAGTCCGTTTCTTGCTTGGAGTCAGGAGATTGATTACAAATGGGATAAGAACATTCGCGCTTTGTCACCATTCACATAACCTCGATACTCTTTAAATTGATGAATTGATATTAGGTTGCTCATGTAGGATTTTCAGTAACCGTATCCAATGCATTTTGTATTTCACTTTCTTGTTTCTGTTTTTATCATCTCCCAAGGTTGCCCTCGCTAATTTCTACGAGCAGGACGAACCTGCAGCAGCCGTCGCTATTACTGCAGCCCCATCACTCTCCAACGAGCGTGTGGTTGTTGCTGCGCAGGAGAAAGACTTTGACGATTCATCCCCAGATCCGTTAACAGGAAGTGAGGATTCATCTCGAAGTGAAAATCGTCGTGCCATGGACACTGACGACGCCAAATCAAAATTTGGCTCTAAGCCTAAATCAAAATCGAGAATGGGAACTATGCATAGTATTTTCAAAGCAAACAGCAGCTCTGACGAAGAAGAAGGACAAGCTTTTTATGCTGGAGGCTCTGAGCGCAGTGGACAACAAGTTCTTGGTCCTGGGAAAAAGAAGGATATCATAAGCGACATGTTCAAATCTTGTGAAGAATATTCCGTATCTTTGGAACCCAAGGCAGGAGGCGCTCAGAGGCCAAACACCTTTGGGGGCACTGGATACAAGCTTGGTCAGACTAATTCAGATACAGAAGGTACGCAGTATCTATTAAGACTTCTCCGTTCCTGAAATTAGCATTTTACACATTTACTTGTGTTATTGAACAGTCGTAAGTGCCACACCCTCCGAGTCAAATCCAACCACAGGCTTAATCACTCTGAAGATGTGGCGCGAAGGATTCACCATAAATGATCGCGAGATTCGATTGTATAGCGATCCGGAAAACAGAGAGTTTTTTGAGGCTATCAAGAGAGGAGAAATTCCAGCTGAAATTCGACAAGAAGTTCAAGGTGGGGAGGTCAGACTTGATATGGAAGATCACCGTCACGAAGAGTATGTTCCACCTAAGCCAAAAGTAAAAGCCTTCACTGGAAAAGGACAGATGCTGGGCAGGTACGTGAACGCTCGCTTTATACTTTATGCACATACTCATTAGCAACTTCGTATGTTTTACAGTCCATCACCTGCGACAGTAGGCATGACAGTACCAACAGATCCTGCTGACCAAGCTGCAAATGAGGCACAGGCCAGAAAACAGCTAAACGTGGACACTTCAAAACCAGTGACAACAGTTCAGATTCGATTAGCAGACGGCACTACTGTCAAGGTTCAGTTCAATCTGTCACATACTGTGGGAGATATGAGACGATTCGTTACGACGTATCCTTTTTACGCTAACTATTTATTTGTCCAATGTACGGAGTTCATGATCTATGTAAACCTTAACTAACCAAAACCTCAGTATGCGACCCCAATACGCGATCAGAGAGTTCAGTCTTTTGACAACGTATCCCACCAAGGAATTGGCTGAAGACAAAACGATCGAGGAAGCGGGTCTTCAGAATGCGTCCATCATGCAACGACTGAAATAGATCTTTTTTTTAATATCGTCTAGCTGTTAAACATTAAGGACACGTAAAAGAGGTCGGGTGTTCGCCAAATAGGAGGTTCAATCGATTTGAAAATAAAACATTCTTTGCATTCGCTCTCATAAGGTATTCTATTCGAAATACGGCACGCGCAGGCATCACGGAATCGGGCCTACACACCAGAACTCACCGAAATATCAGGAAAACACGGTGTATCTTTATATATACAAAACTGTACAAATATGATATTGTCTAATGTTTTGTTACACCTCGGTAATCAGTCCTTTCGTTGGCACTCTTATATCTACAGATGTCTGTAGAAAGTGTAAAGGGCATAGCCGGGTAAGATAGTGAAATGTGCCCCCAAACCGATCGAAATTCTGAATGAGCCATTCGATAGCTTATGAAAAAAGAAACATTTTTGTGAATTTTCAACTTTGTATCTCGACCGTGGGGGGCGGGGGGGTGTAAAATGTACTGTCCGCTTCTCCCACCATCTTCTCGGAATCTAGGGCACAAAAAAATTCAAAAAAAATCAGAGGTGTTTCTAGTAATGGCGCGCATATTCCAGATTTTTTTCAGATTTTTAAACAAAAAATTCAATTGACAAAAAATTAAAAACCGAAAATTCAATCAGAAAAAAATCGATTTGATACCGAAGGAGGTCCGGATCAGTGATGCCGCTTTTTTCTGTAATGTAATATTACAATCAACATCTCTCTGATTTTTTTTATCATTTTTGCTCACCAGCAACAGTGTCGGAAAAATGAAAAACCCGTTTTTTCGTCAGTTTTTGGGTGTCAGAACAACATATGAGAAAAACTTTGGTTCAATTTTTGTCACATAACTGTTTTATGTAATGTTTAATGTTATTGATTACATTCCACAGTCATAATAATGCAAGAAAACTAAATAAATGGAAGAACTCGATGTCACAATGTATGCCTTATGTTCTGAAAAATTGAAAATCAACCAAAGATCGTTGGTAGCGTCACGCGTAAGGTGACAGTCTGTTTTGTCGAAGCAAACTTTTTCTTTGGGTTCGTATCCTGTTAGGTGCCTTTTTTTTTCATCGTTTTTTTGTCCTTTCTCTATTCAACAATAGTTAATATTTAATGTCAGATGACTTTCTGTGTGCAACACATTTTTGTCATTGTAACTGCCAAAATATATGGCAAGAATAACGGAAACATGGAAGGCGGTTTGAAGGCACGAGAATATTTATTACTACATTAAAATGTTGACAAAAATATTCTGAAATCATCTGACAGTAAATATTAACTATTGTTGCACAGAGAAAGAACAAAAAAACGATGAAAAAAAAAGGCACCTAACAGGATACGAACCCAAAGAAAAAGTTTGCTTCGACAAAACAGACTGTCACCTTACGCGTGTCGCTACCAACGATCTTTGGTTGATTTTCAATTTTTCAGAACATAAGGCATACATTGTGACATCGAGTTCTTCCATTTATTTAGTTTTCTTGCATTATTATGACTGTGGAATGTAATCAATAACATTAAACATTACATAAAACAGTTATGTGACAAAAATTGAACCAAAGTTTTTCTCATATGTTGTTCTGACACCCAAAAACTGACGAAAAAACGGGTTTTTCATTTTTCCGACACTGTTGCTGGTGAGCAAAAATGATAAAAAAAATCAGAGAGATGTTGATTGTAATATTACATTACAGAAAAAAGCGGCATCACTGATCCGGACCTCCTTCGGTATCAAATCGATTTTTTTCTGATTGAATTTTCGGTTTTTAATTTTTTGTCAATTGAATTTTTTGTTTAAAAATCTGAAAAAAATCTGGAATATGCGCGCCATTACTAGAAACACCTCTGATTTTTTTCGAATTTTTTTGTGCCCTAGATTCCGAGAAGATGGTGGGAGAAGCGGACAGTACATTTTACACCCCCCCGCCCCCCACGGTCGAGATACAAAGTTGAAAATTCACAAAAATGTTTATTTTTTCATAAGCTATCGAATGGCTCATTCAGAATTTTGATCGGTTTGGGGGCACATTTCACTATCTTACCCGGCTATGCCCTTTCATTACAAAATTACGTCATGGAAGCACGCTGATTGATTGACAAACGCTTGTTCTTTTAGGTACGACATCGGGCAAAAGTAAATTACTCAGTTAATACAAAACTAATTTTAGATATCTTTTACGTTTTCGACGAATCTCGATATCGTACCATCGTACCTATAGTTTGGTCCACCCGCACGATAATCTTTGCAAAATCTGTATCTGTGCAACCGCAGCAATTCCTTCTTAATCATCATCGTGTAATCAGTAGATTCGTCTAACGTCGACTTTTGACCTTTATAGAGGTAAACCGGACGCATATTGTTGTCGGTCGTCTTGTCGTAGGAGGTCTTGCGAAAAGCCACCATCTTCACGTTAGCAAACATTGTGTCATCCGGTTGTTGTGTACAAAAAGTAATGCTCTTTACTGTATATCGCTGAATATGGGTGTTGATCTGATCAAGGTCCGTTAGGAGGCGAATAATTGACCGATGATACATCAAGACCAGATATTCGTCCCAGGCGATCGTGACAATGAACTTTGCTTTGTTATGCGCGCGATAGAAACATTCAGCCTGGGCAATGCCGCGTGCCGCGTTCTCGTAATCGCTGCCGACGAATGGAAAGTTCCAGGGCACGGGGGTGTAGAAAAAGCCAAACTTTTCTTTCATTTGGCCATCCAGCTCGCTCGGAATTCCATAGTCATACGCCACAAAGTGTTTGACGCCTATCGACTGATGAAACTTGAGGAAGCCTAGCATATCTATCGCCGGAAGTAGTTTCGAAGACGGTGGTGCGACGCAAACGACCACGTCCGTATTTACAAGAGGTTCGCGGGTCTGAGTCTTAATCGGGAATAGGGGCAGGTCGGAGTTTAGAGTATGATCGTCTAGCGACTCGATAAAGCTGACTCTGACGGGAATTTTGTCGGAGTTGAAGGAGCACGTTATTTGATAACCGGTATAAGATGAGACGCTTGTACCGTTAATGATATCGTAGTCGAAGCTCGTATCTAACGTCGGAGTTGTTTCATGTTCGAAGTATATGGAACAGCGCCGATTGACAATGCTGTCGTGCTTGCCGAAAGCTATTGCTTGAATCTTCCGGTCTCTTGTATGGTAGACGGAATACACGTACAGGTCGTTGTCTATTCTTTGCCAAGCGGTAAGTGGCTGGTCGAATCTGGGTTCAGTGTCGTTGACGAAAAAGGATGTTAATCCCTCGTTCGTACAGTTCACAGTCTGCTGACCAGGTTTGCCGAAGTAATGGAACACTTCTAATACGTATCGCAGTCTATGGTATTCATGTCGGTAGATTAGTAGTGACGCGAAGCTGATAACAGCCGTCAGGGCTAAGATTGCTTGGTAGTATTTTCTCATCTTCTCATTAATTCTTGTGCAACAATGATACCGTCTATTTTTTCCTCTTCACGGTCAATCTGAAATGAAAATGCTTTGTCTATTTATCGTTGCCTTATTAGCCTAAATCTAGCACAGCCCGTGCATTAAGAAATCTTAGTATTCCTATGTGTGACTATCGCTTGTTACGTGTGCGTTGTCACTTTTCAAATTTGCAGTTGCAACAACATTGTACAACGGGTGGTATAGAAATTTTGAAAATCGAGCCATTAGTTCGTCGGTCCGCCGTTACGTAGCGTTTGACAAAAGTGTGCCAACATCCTGGCCAGTGACTCTAGGTGAGAAATTTGAAACATAACCTCGAAGGAAGCTATCAAGGATGTTTTATATTATCGGATTGGGACTCGGCGATGCGAAAGATATTACCGTAAAGGGTCTCGAGGCGGTAAAGGCTTGCCAGCGAGTGTATCTCGAGTCGTATACGTCTATCTTGTCGGTTGAGCAGGAATCTTTGGTACGTACCATGCGGTACGCTCGTTCACGATGAGCGCTCGCGCGCTCCCGCCTTCCTCTGACAAATGACAAACGCACACATGAACGCGTCCAATTGTCGAATATACGAGAGCGAAATTAACGTAATGAACGTACGACGCAACAGGAGAAATTTTATGGCCGGCCGTTGATCGCGGCGGATCGGGACTTGGTTGAATCGAATGCCGACGAGATTTTGCCAGTCGACGAGACGGAGAATGTCGCACTCTTGGTCGTTGGGGATCCTTTCGGTGCCACCACTCATACGGACATTGTTCTACGCGCGCGGGAAAAGGGTGTCAAGGTAGGAATTATCGGAAACCATTAACCGCACCGGTAAGAAACATTATTTCCACTTAAAGCATTCATCTGGGTCGAAATTTTATGTCGTTCGTTGCTTCGTTTTTCCGCTTGCCGACAACTCATCTAACGCCCCAACCCTGTTTCCTTCCTCTTCTTTTTTTTTCAAATTCGTTTCTTTCCAGTATCGGTTAGGCTTCAACGAACGCATACCTTGAGAATTTGGTAAAGGAAATCTTTTCATTTACGGTCTTATACATCTAATTTTTATTGCGTGTATGTCTTATTCTATGCCTTTTCTAGGGTTTGTCAATTTTATCACGCGATCAATTTTCAAACCAACTTCAATTTAGGTAACTGTTATTCACAACGCATCCATTTTGAATGCGATCGGCTGCTGCGGATTACAACTGTATTCCTACGGAGAGACGGTTTCTATACCGCTGTGGATGGAAAGTTGGCGTCCAGACAGTTTTTATGATAAGATAGCCTCCAATAGGCAAAGGGGTCTTCACACGCTATGCTTATTGGACATTAAAGTGAAGGAGCCGACGATGGAGAGCGTCATGCGGAAGAAGAAGGAGTATATGCCGCCCAAGTTTATGACCGTCTCAGAGGCGGTTGCTCAGCTATTAGAGATAGTGGATAAGAAACGAGAAAACGGCGACGAACCCTTAGGTCTGCGACACATGTGATATTTAACAGTACTTGGTACAAGAGTATCAGGACATTTTCCTTAGAATAAACGATATAAACGCGCAACGAACCCAACACGCCATAAATCAACAAATAATTCTTGTAATCGTAATAGCGTTCGAGGAAGAGAGCTTAGCGGTCGGTTTGGCTCGAGTAGGTACCGACGATCAGCGAATCGTAGCTGCGTCTCTTAGAACAATGAAGGAATTCGATCTCGGGCCACCTCTCCATTGTCTCGTCATCCCTGCCAGGAAGCTACATCCGCTCGAGTGCGAATTTCTCATCCAATACGCCCTGGACGAACAAGAATTCACAGAGACAGTACAGCGGGCGGTATAACGACATTCCAGGTTAACAGTGACCCAATCGTAAATATATAATAAATTTGATAAAGCTTTCAATCTTTCCTTTTTCCTATCAACTCCTCTCTTCTATCGAATACTCATTATGTCGGTTCCACAACCGATGGTCATTACGTTTGACTCTCACCTGGTCAGCATATGCGCCAGGGTTCAAGGCCAAGAGCCCCGAAGATCGTCTAATCCGGTAGTCCGCTACGAGCCGCAGCACGACTATTGCCGGTCGGAGCTGCGTAATTATGCGCGCATTAGTCACGTGGCCAAGGGAGGCTCGGGGAAAAATCAATGGAAAAGAATCGATCGCTGGCTGTGTTGGGAGGACGGTGAATTTGCCCGTGGCAATGCCTCAGTCGCGCACCGCTGCTAAACTCGAACGTACCACCGTCTCTGGCGTCCACTCTTTCACTGATTCCCAACTAAAATTCAAGTTCGAATGTTATGCGGCCTACGGAAAGGATAAGAGGCAAAGAGTCGAAATAATAATGCGTTTACTTTGCGTTCACTCGGCGTCAAGTTCGCGAAAGGCCGGCAATCTGTTCATCATAATTTATATCCGCCCACGAGAAGGACAGCGCTAGCGAGGTTGTAACGAGTTGGACATTGTACAGCGATAGTCTTCGCAAGAATCATCCCTGAACCCTGGCTATCTGGAGAAACGGCTATTGACAAGATATTCGCGAATCTATGTGTTTCCCCGGAGCGAGAGCGAAGGAAGTCTGACAGACGCACGCGACCCTTCTATTTATAATCATCGATCGTCGGACGATATAGCCGTATCGGATCGAATCGGCAGCATCGATCGGCGGGCAATGGTTCGCGAGTGTACGTAGCTGGCCGGTAATCAGTCAACCGAGTGACACGCGGCTGGCACGCGTCTGGCACGCAGGGTAAGCGGAGGTCGCAGCGAGGGGTAGGAAGGAGAGTTTCATACTGGAAATTGGAGAGGATGGCAACGACGAGAGTGGGTGCGGAGAGTGGCGCGCTCCCGGCGAACATCGCCGTGGGACCTCGGATCCCTCAAGGTCTAGCCATGGCCGTGGAGGGTCTGACGAGGGAGGTTCTGCGTCATCGGCCGGAGGACATTTACGTGTTCGCGGCCCGTCACTTCGAGAAGTTGCTGCAGTTGCGCGAACGGCACCGACTCGGGGTGCGGACCGGCGACAAGGTCACGCGGCCCACGGCGGAGAGGTGCGAGGCTGGCGCTGCGGGCAGGCAGAAGCAGCGCACGAGATCGAGAAGCAGAACCAGCAAGAGCGGCTGGTCTCTCAGCGAGACGGCCAAGGTCCTCGAGAGGCATCGGCGAATCTTCGGCGAGAGCGAGATGAGGATCAGCACGGAGGATGTGCGCGCTCTGGCCCAAACGAAGAACGACGAGTGGACGGTGACGACGACGGTGACCACGACGGCCACCACGACCACCTTCGCGACTGATCGGCAGCGCGGTGAGTCCGGTCAGAGTCACGGCCGCGAGCGGAGTAGGTCCAGAAGACGAAGAAGCAACGAACGGACCAGTAAGCTCGACGTGGCCACCACGGTCGAGCAACAAGTTCGTTCTCACACTCGATTTCCGGCGGAAGTGTCGGGAGGATCGTCCCTCAGACGACGCGGGGACAGAAGTCGACCGGAGAAAAAGGAGAAGGGGAAGGATAGGGAGACTCGCGGCGAGTCCTCGAAGCACGGGACTTCCGTACGAGTCTCCGGACGACGACGCGTGCCCGAGAACGCTGAATCGAAAGGGAAATCTTCCGATGCACGATCCTCCGGGCCACCGCGGATGGACAGAGTCAAGGATTACGTGGTAAGAACATTTGCCAGTTCTCGAGGATTGGAAGAACTTCAGTCGACGAAGTACGTTGAAAAGGTACAGGACGTCATCGATAAAACTGCGCCGATCATCAAGAACAAGCTGGACGAGCTGAAGAGTGCGTCGCGAGGTTCCAGGCAGACTTCGATCGACATTTATGCGGATGGCACTCGCGGCGGAAATGGCGTCAGCGAAAGTAGCCCAGCAAGCAGCGGTAGCGAGGAGGAAGCTATTGACAAGGTTCAGGGCGTCGATGCGAAGCCGGCAGCTGCCGATGAGCACTTGACGGCGAGCAATGACGATACGACTTCGACAAAATCGCATCTGGCCGTAAGACGATCCAGCTCGTGTAAAGATGTGCGTGTCACGAGTAACGGCAGCCAACAGGATGTCAGCAAAGTATCGTTGCCTGCAGTTAGGCCAAGGTCATCGAAAAATGGAAGAGCTACGTCGAAGAGTGATACCGATCATACGTTTGATCAACTAGTTCTTCCGCCTATTTCGCCAGATGCCTTGAAGTGTCCGAAAAGAAAGGATGACGTAACGTTACCTATGCTGCCAGCTGCTGCAACGGCTTCTGCAACGGCTTCTGCAACGGCTTCTGCATCGTCGTCCATCGCTAACGATGGAAATGGTAAGGAAAGAGGAAACAGTTCAATGGATGGAAATACAATGACGAAGAAGAATGAAGAAAATCTGGACGACGGTAATGTGGCGACTGACAGAAGCGACGCTATTGTGGAAGAAGTGTTCAGAGATAGCTTAAACGTAACGCCTGATGTAGTGGAGGTATCGCCGAGACCGGATTCTCTTGAAACGGAACCCGTTGACGACGTTGACGATGAAGCTGATGGCGTGGAAGCCAGGAAGACGGAAGGCTTAGCCAACAAACTGAAGGAAATTGAAGTGGCGGGAAGGAATGTAGAGAGAATCCTAAATCTGTCTACCGCAGCGAAAGAATCCACCAACGAACAAGCAACGAGCGACAACGTTGAAGAAGATAATACGATCAGGACGAAGTTGCGTGAAGTTGAGGAGACTGAAAAAAGAATAGACGAAATATTGGTTGGCACTGAAAAAATGCACGAGACCGAAAATGATGAGTCATCGAGGAGCCACAGTGCAGGCAAAGATGAGACTGAGGAGCAATTTTGTTACATTCTTACGGAAGGATCGCCCTGCGAGATTCCTGAATCCGTTACGACTGTGATAATACCTGATCGACCATTGGTCTCACCTGCATCGGAAGCGGAGCTCGACGATGAATGTGACGACACCGTTGAGCCAACAGCAACGTCTACAGTCATCATTGAAGAACCTGAGGAAGAGTCAAAGCAGAATAGCGCCTTTGGCGAATACATCAGACCGGATTCAAATCATACCTATGATGACGTCGATTACATTCGAAGCCTGAAACTGCCCCATGACGTCAATATCGGTCATCAGGATCTTGACAGGATCAAAGAAGAGGAAGAAGAAGACGAGGAACATCAAGGGAACAAAGTGGAAGATGAGCAAATGGAAAAGGAGACATCGCCGAAGGCGCAGGGAGAGGAAACAGAGGAAGAAAAGAAAATTCATGATGAGAATCCGCCGATCGGTACGACCTTGCTTGAAGATATACCTGAGCACGAGGAAAAGGAGACTTCAATACCGGGCGATGCGAAAGAACCGAATGCCGGTGATGACGTGGAGCGATCGATAGCAGAAGCTGCCGTTGAAATTACGGAGTTGCCTTCCAGCGAGTCGAGCAATGAACATAAGGACACGACCGCTACCGACCATTCATCCACGGCAGAGAGTTTGTCCCTCGACCCATCGAGGCCAATCGTTCCCGAATTAAATCTAGATTCTCTTCAGGATATTACGGTGTCGTCGATGAAACCGCTGACCGATACCACGGACGGTTCGATGGATGATATGAATAACGGAAATGAGAATGGCAATGACACGTCGTTACAGAGCTGTAGTATTCATATTTCTTCCAGGCGCTCGGACGAAAGTCATGCTACTATTGAACACCGGGGTAATGATCTGAGCTCAGGTGGAATAAAGTCGTCGTCGGATGCCGAGGAAATAGTAAAAGAAAGTCCGTCGGAGAATGAGGTTGTGCTTGGAGAGGAGCCAATTGAAATTCAAGACTTGAGAGTTGAAAAAGGCGAGGAAAAAGGCGAGGAAATAGTAGAGGAGGAGAAAGAGAAGGAGAAGAAGAAGAAGGAGAGTGACGATATTGAGGAAGAGATTGCAAAGGAATTGATTGAGATCGATCGTTCTGAAAATCTCCGTGCATTGACTTGTCATGGGAAAGAGGAGTCTCCGAAAGAAGCTGAGAATGGTACTAACGATGTTTCGGTGGACGCTGATGATAGCGCGCCAACAGAAGAGGTACGGGATCTTATTAGAGAATTAGTTATTACGGAGGAAATGTCAAAATCATTGCAAAGAATGCAACAATCCCAGAAATCAGAAGACAGCGAATCAATTCAGCCAAATGAAGGTGATTCATCGAGAGAAACTAGTAAAAAGGAAAGTCCAAAAGTTGACTCGCCCGAAGATGAAAATCAGGAAGAAAGTGTTGATCTTGAATCCCAGAATGGCGAACATTCTCCTGCTGTTGCGGAAGCAGTACTCCAAGAAAAGGCAAACGAAAGTCCTAAGACGTCTTCGTCAGAGAAATCAATAGACGCAGAAGCCGAAAATAAAATTGAACCGATTACCAAAGAGAAAGAGGAAAATGTTGGAAATGAACAAGGTGAGGACGTGAGTGCTGAAAAAGGTTTGGAAAATAATGGAAACGGAAAGGAAGAAAGTAATGATGAACTAAAGACAGACAGTGTAATTGTATCTGACAATGGCGCTCAGGGAGGAAAAGAAAGTCCAGATAAAACAACAGTGGCAGAAGATAATGAGAGATCAAATGAAACGGCAAGTGTTGATAGGACTGATTCTCGAAATTCAGATATAGCACAAAATGGTGAGAAAAGACAGTGTTCCGAAGAGAAACAGAACGAGTCTGAAGATTTAGCCAAAGATGAAAACAGTGATAAGGACGCTACTGTCGAGTCCGATGTTTCTGTTTCCGATGCAGGGAAGGCTAATATTGAGGAAAAGATCAGTGCTGTTTCAACGCCTGCCGAATCTTCCACCGCGGAGTCTGCGAACGTCAGTTGTGCTGCAATTGAATCTCCAGTTGTTGAATCTACAGACAAATCTGTGGCTGTTGAATCTGCGGTTGGGGAGCCCACACCAGAAGGATCTATCATTGATAAATCTGTCGAATCGACAGTTGTCGCAGAACCTGAAGCTGAAAATACTATTTCGCCAGAAGTTGTTGCCACTGAATCTGATTCTGAGAGACCCGTTGTCACCGAAATTACTCCTACTACCTTTCCTGTCGCAGAATCTACTGCTGCCGAAGGTAATACTACCGAAAGTACTGCTCCGGAAGGTACTGCTCCCGAAGGTACTGCTCCCGAAGGTACTGCTACCGAAGGTACTGCTCCCGAAGGTACTGCTACCGATCCTATGCCGGGAGGATCTGCGGTCGCAGAAGCTATCGCTGCTGATCTCACTGTCAGTAAATCAACAGTCGCTGACACGAGCATCGCGGATGATAGAAATAAGGTGCCTGCTGATCCTGAATCTCCTGAGCTTAGTAGGGAAAAATCATCCGTTGACAAGCCTTCGATCTCTGAAGCGAGCGTCGACGGATCTAGCGTCGGCGGATCTAGCGTCGGCGGATCTAGCGTTGAGCGATCAAACGTCGAGCGATCTAACGTCGACGATCCTAGTATCGAGCAGTCTACCACCATCAGTAGCGACGGTAGCACCGAAACCGCTGCGACAAGAATCCAAGCAGGTAACGAAACATCCCGTCCAATGGACGTCGGATAATAAACACCCGTAGAGTCACGATAACAGCAGAGTACATAGCGGACGATAATGCGTGCAAGGTGTTCGAGGCTTCTTGACACGGCGTCGCCTGCGAAGCGTCCAACAAATCGGTGCATCAACCCTGGATAGCATCCCGTCGATTCAGGACAACGCGACGGTGAGTTATTTCTCTTTTTTCTCTCTCTCTCTTTCTCTCCCTCGTCCCGCGCCTCCTAGTACATATATAAGAAGCGTCGGTAGGAGGGTCGGTAGGAGCGTCGGTAGAAGCGGCAGCGGCGGGTCGGTCTATTTTGATCGGAAGGCCGGGCGCCACCATTTACGAAAGTATTTTTCGAATTCGAACCTACCGACTCGGCCGACTACTTCGTTTCTCGCGATCGAACTCCGCTCGCTAGAGGCTGCACTTGGAATCCTATTAATTGCCCCTCTCCTCCTTCCTCGCAACTGCCTGACTCGCGCAACCGACTCCATATCTTCACAGAGGCTGGATAAAGGGGAGAACGATTTACGCGTGAAAATGACCCTTTCCTTCGCAGATCGAGAAGGAAGTCCCCCTACCGGAACAGAACGGAGCGACGGAGGAGACCTACCACCGGGAGTCGAAGATCAGGCAACAACGTCTGCGTCGCGAAGACGCTGTCCAGAAAAAGACTCTTTCCCTGGAGAACGCGTTCGCTCCCCAGGGTATGCAGCACACGGGCGAGTTCCACGACTGTCTGCCCTTGCCCATCCTCCTGCCGGAACTGCCGAGGACCGACGTCGCATCCTCTCCCGGACAAACACCCTCGTCGAGCACCGAGTCTCCTTCCGTCCCGAATACTCCCAGCGGAGTCTTCACCCATACGTCCGTCGTGCCGAATGCCGTGAACGAAGTTCTCGAGCATCGTATCGGCATAAATGCGGAGCATATCGTTGACCTGCTGGTCCTCCAGCTGGCCAGCAGCGCCGAAGAGGCGAATCTGCAGAGCCACTACCTAAACTTCATAACCAGCGTCGAAGATACCTGCGATGATCCGACGCCGATTACGAGCGACTTTCGTTCCTCGAAGGCATCCGAGGTCTCCGAGGCCTCTGACGAGGAAATGACGCGCGAGGGAAGCCTCAGGGAGCCTCTGGCGTTGCCCAGATCGCCGAGAGGAGTGGTTATAGAGGAAATTGGCACGAGTCTCGAGACGATAGCTAACGACGAGGACAAGGGCGACCGCGAGGACAGCGCGAATAGTACGAACGGTCCGAACGGTGCGAACGTTCCTGACAGCGGCGGCCAGCCGACTGATCATCATCGTGGGAAAGAGACTGCTCCGTAGAAACGCGGACCTTGCCCTATATATTCGCTGGCTTGACCGCGGACGACTGCCGCGACTGCCACGACGACTGCCACGATGACAACGACGACAACGACGACAGCGACGACGACGAAGACGAAATTAACACTGGCCGGTCACGAATATAATTCTGGGTAATGCCTCGCTCGTTGATAATGGGCGAGCGATGATGCGTCGCCCCGACTCTTTCGTCATTCCCTCGGAATTTCGCTGCGTGCGTTTCGCGCTCGCGTGCTCCTCTGACGCAAACTATAATACGAAACCGAGTCGCCCGACAATGAGAGTAATTAAGCGAGCGAGTGAGAAAGGGAGAGATAGGAGTTGAGAGGATAAGAGGAAGGAGCGAGAGTAGTAGAAAAATGTTGAATGACTCGGACGCGTTGACCGAAAGCGTTTGAGGCGAATTTTGGCTTTATCGGACGAGGGCCAGACGGTGGGCAGGGTAGAGGACGGAGAGTATGCACTGGCGAGCATGCGCCCGAGCGAAGACCGAAGGAGCCGACTGACTCGAGGAGCCGGAGGGACGAACGCACGTACGGGCGCACGTACGGACGCACGTACGAACGCACGGACGCACGGAGGCAGATTCGAGAGACCGAGTAGAGACGCGAGTCGCGTACCTCCCGGTCGTTCTTCAACGATCTCATCTCTCTCGCACGACGCTCCGTCTCTCCCTCGCTCTCTCTCTCTCCTCTCTCGCTCTCTCTCTCCCCATCTGCCCCCTTCCTGTCTCTCTCGCAGTAACCCTCAGTGCTCTTCTGCGTCTCGAAGCGTGCGGTCGGCAGAGAGCATCATCGTACGTGCCTGACTGCTCGTTTCACCGAGAGGAACCTCGACGGTCGGACATTGTTCTTTACATAATTCAGTCTCGATCGCGACAAACGTCAATTGATCCTACTCTCCTGACAGAGGGAAGAAGCTGAGGGCAGGGGACTTATGTCGCAGAGCGCTAACGGCGAGACGATGAAGGCCGACAAGGCAGCGACGAAGATTCAAGCGAACTTTCGCGGCTATCGGGTGCGGAAGCAGATGAAGGACACGAAGAGGAGGGACAGGCCGGAGCGCAGGAGTCAGGAGGCGATCGAGGCAATGGCGGCGAGCGGAGCGGGCGACTCGATGACAGCCGAGGGCGACTCGGGCAGGAAGGAGAGCTGGAAGGAGAGCGCCAAGGAGCTGGAGGAAAGGTCGGCGACGAAGATACAGGCCGGCATCCGTGGCTTCCTCGTCCGCAAGAGGCATCAGACGGCCCAGGCGGCCGCCACCAGGATCCAGGCCGGCTTCCGGGGCTTCAGAACACGGAAGTTGCTCAAGCAAAACGGACAATGATGGACGGCGTTGGAGTTCCTCCAGTGTGCAACGGGATATGGGCGCGTAAGATCTCGCGAGGGAAACCGATGCTGCGACCTGCCGATAGGATCCGGAGAGGGTGGATTCGAAGGGACGAGGGGGAGGGCGGCGAGCCTCAGCGACGTACAACGTATCAACGTACAGCATATCGTCTGCGACGGCAGAGACGGTCCGTGGGGAAAAAAGGGGAGCGAGACGAGGATGAAGAGGAGGAGGAGGAGGAAGACGAAGGAGACGAGGCGGTGCACGAAATGGGACGTGTGTAGGTGCTACCTTCCTAGCTGAGAGATGCCCCGTAGAGCCGTGTGTGTACGTCCTTCCTTGTTCTGGCATTGCGAGTGTGTAAGATAATAGAGACGAGACTTTTTAGAGAAACCGAGAATTCTCTTATTTCCAACCACCCACCATCCGCAGATGCTTTCTCTCCCCGCGAACAGATTTCAGGGTATGTTAAGTTTGGCTGCGCAGCTGTCAGGCTCGCGCGGCGCCGATAGGCTCGAGTGTTAGTGACGATGACAGTTGCGTCAATGGGATTGCACGAGGGCGGATTCTGGTCGGAATCCGGTCGGAATCCGGTCGGAATAGAGGAATATATGTACGAGACCAAGAGAAGCGACGCTCTTCCCCGGTACGTCCGAACTCCTCGAGTGCCCGATGGCGTATTGCGCATCAGGACGTGAGTATTTATAAGAGAGACGGGGACGCAGGCGTCACTCCGATCACGAGGATATCGCGCCTTTTCATCTCTACCTATTCCGACGAATCGAATATTTCGGTAGTCGATCGCCTCTAGCAGCGTCTATGCCGTTTTGGACCGCGTCCAAGCATCGCAACGACGTACGTTTCCTTCCGACAGCGACGACGACAACGATGACGACGACAGCCACGACCACCACGACCACGACGACGACGACGACGACGACTGACAGACAACGGATCGTCAATACGTTATCGGTATCGCGAGCACTTTACATTCCTCGCGATTCAAGCGGACCCGTCTTCTTTCCTAACGTTCGCCGGTGAGGATATAGAATGATCGACAACAGTTTCGAGGATTAATAAGGAGAGATTTATTTTGATCGATCGCTCGTGAGATACTCTCGTCGTTGGTCGATGAGATCATATCGTTGCCCGTCCTCATTTTCAAGCCTGAAGCCGAACGTGTGGCCCGTTGAGCGAGCTTACGGGCACCGCGGATGATAATACTTTTTGCAGATATCGTAAATTGCACCCTGTATAGTGGTCTTACGAGAGAAGGACAGGTGAACGAGAAAGGCAACGACGATCGGCGAGTAATCTAGCTAATGAGATCGCTTAATGGAATGTAATAAATATCGATGATTTCGGCCGTTGCTCCGCTGTCCCTCGGACTCCGCTCGGGTGGAGAGGATCGTTCAACGATCGGCGGGACGATCAGTGGGGGGGGGGGGGGGGGGGGGGGCAGCGGATAGCAACGGCTGGGGTAGAGCGGGGGCAAGGAGGGACGGGAGGACAGCGGCACCGGCGGCGACTTCACTTGGCAATCGGCAGCTTCTCCAACAGATCTAGGTGGCGAGATTGGAGGCTCTGGTGCGGCAGGCAGATTATCTGGTAGCAAGCCAGGGAGTCAAGGCTGCAGCCGGTGCATCTGTTGCATCTGCAGGAGAGACCGTCGCCGCAGACGCCCCAGGAGTCGCTCGGTCCTCCGCAGATCTCGCCTGGACCCTGGATAAGAGGCGGCAGAAGAGTGTCCAGCTAGTTTCTCGGAAAATATTCGGAAACTGATAAGCGGCAGAGACACTCACCCTGCGACACTCCGGCACTCCGCATATGGACGACATGGCGACCCCGTACTCACACTTGTCGCACTCGTCGCCGCAACCCTCGCAGAGAGGTCTCGTCTCGTGGCGCTGTCTCAGTCGCGGATGGCCGGAACATCTGCCCGATCTAAAAGCGTTTTCGTCTTCAGTTCGTCTGTCCTCTCGGACATAGCGGTCCGACCTGGCGGTCGGACTCTCTCGAAATTTACTTACAGCAGGACGACGAGCGTCAGTGGTGCGAGGAGGCAGACTGTCTGGATGGTCAGCATCGCGGTTCAGCGGATCTGAAAAAAAAAGAGGCACTCTCATCTTCTGACACTGGAGTAACATCCCCCGGAACGGTGAGGCGGCATCGCCCTCCTCGCCCAATCGACCTTAATTACATTTCACGCGTCATCAACCCCTATATCAACGGCGGGCGCGACGACGGATAGAGGGATCTCTTCGAAGGCCGAGAAGGAGGAGGCTCGCATATTCATCCGGGTTGCCAGCCAGGAATTTCGGTGCATCTCTTCGATTCCGAAGACAAAACACACTGTTTACTCGCGGTAGTATCACCGCGGGTGGCCGAGTGGCAATGTTATCACACTCTCCCGCGCACCTCGTCCCCCTTCTCCTCCTCCGCTCCCCCTCCTCTCCCTTCGAGCATAATAGTCGTCTCTGTCGTCGTTGCAGTCGTAGTCGTCGCAGTCGTTGTAATTGTGTATGTCGTCCGAGTCGGCCCTGCACCCTTGCCTTCGGGCGCAGCCGAGTATACTTACGCTCGACGAGCGGCCACGACGAAGTCGACCGACGCTGGACGCGATCCCGGACGATATACCCATCCGATCGTGGCTGACAGCGGGCGCGGGTTGAAGAAGCGCAATGTTGAGAGGCGCGAGTCGAGTCGTGGCGCGAGTTGAGAGGCGCGATGAGAAATCGCGGAGTTGAATCGCGAGTGCGGATCTCTCCGTACGGCTGGCGCGCGCGAGTCTGCGACAGAGAGAGCGAGCAGCGATCGGAATCATCGTTCGCCTCCTGATCCTCGCACTTTGAACGATAGCGTCTGCTATGTAGGTCGAGCGCGTAGACGTAGCGGACTCCGTCCGTCGTCCATTTGTCTTCAAAGATGGATCGGCAGCACCGACCTGCTCTTAATCTGCGCCAAGCTGAAAGCCGAGATCGGCCACCGGAGAATTCCATCCTCTCTCTCTATCTCTCTCTCTCTGTTTGTGGTCTCAGTCGACGGGTGTCCTTCGACGAGGTCTCTTCGGACGCCACCCTAGGAAAGTCGCACGACACACGTAGATTCCTTTGGCACGGCGAGTCTTCGATGCCTCTCTGGGACATCTCACAGGGTGGAAAGTTGTTGCACTCGAATGTCTTGAAACGGAGAAGGCTGAGCCGATACGCCGGCGCGGCGCGAGTCGTCTGCGCGGCGCTCGCCAATTGAGACGAACTCGGAGATTCGGGAAGAGAGAGGCGAGAGAGAGGCGAGAGAGAGGCGAGAGAGAAGCGAGAGAAGACGGTACCGATAGGGGGATCCCCACTTGACACCTCGGCCTCGGCTTCCTCCATGCCCCTCTCTCGCGCTGCACTCGACTCCCTCCGATACGGGGAGAAAAAGAAAAGGTAAAGGGGCAACGGATCGGTCTGGTGCACGCCGCGGCAATATTCGCGATTCCGGGGGCAAAGATTACGTCTCGCCGGTAAAGCGGCTAGAGGATCTCGAATGCCATTCGGCTGACTTCAGCCGACTCCGGAGGATGCCGGGCTCTCATTTAGCCAAAGCGCCTCACCGTCACGAGGACCCTCTCGCTTCCCGGAAGCTGAATCAGGTACCGGAAATATCTGTGCCGCCCGAACTCGTCGCTTTCGTGAATGGAGATTTTTCGAGAGCCGACTCCGCGGACTCAACTCGCGAACCCGACGCGCGGTCAACGAACGGCGGGTGGATCGTCGAGACTCGCGAGCCATTTTGTTGCTCTAGAGGCGGGTAGGGGTGAACGGCGAGACGGGGAAAAACGGGGAAAACGGTGAAAGACCCCGGAGAGAAACGGGCCAATTCGCTTCTTTCGCCCTCTCCCTGCCGGCCGAAATCCCGACGGTGAGACACGGTCAGGCTTTCCCGCGGGCGTGGGCGTTGCAGTGTTTACCAGGTTTAAAAATACCGCTGTTTACGCGTTCCCCGCCTGCCGCCGTGCACGATAGCATTAACAATTATCCGCAATGGTGCCGTTTCACTAGCCGCCGATCGACCTTTCGCCGAGTGCCACTTTAACTTGAGCGCGTCTTACGAGAATGGGCTAGACAACCCTTATCAATGAACTAGGAATTGCATCACTTCTCTGAATAGACTTATATCGTTACCACCCTTACCGATAAGGAATCGAAATCGAAGCTAAACAAGTTTGATCGATCCCTCTTTGAGAATTGCATTCCGTTATTCGTACTTGAATCGGCAGAAGCTAAAAATCGATTGTAACGCAAGCCGACGTTCTCTCGCGTTCAATCGGATTTTTATCGGACCGCTACCCCCTCGATTCTCAGAGTGCACCGGCCCGATTGAAACTCCCTAAGCGTAAACGACTCTCGGCGAATCGCAAAAAGACAGCGCATCGCGTCAATGGGCCACGACACGCCGCATCTCGGCAAAATCTATAAATAGCCGAGGAAAATTTGCGTTGCTCGCGAACCATGCCAGATATCCTCCTCCCCGGCCCTCCTGTCCCTCCGACTGTCCACGGACTATCCTCCTCTCATCATCCGCTCCGTGACTCCCTACCCTTCTTCCAGCCTCCTCTCTCCGACTTTCCGACTTCCCGTCTATCCTTCGGCGTACACGTGCTCTATCCGCGTCCATTTCCACCCTTTTCTCTTCCGTCGTAAGAGTTGAACTTCGTGGTGGGTAGGGCGGTAGGTGTCGAGGGTCGAAGCAATAGTCGAGTCAACAGTCGAGTCAACAGTTGCCACCTGGCGAGCGTGGTAGCGAATCCGGTACACCTGTCATAGAGGTGGTGTCGTCGGCGGCGTCGTCATCGTCGTCGCTTCATCGGTAGTGGTAGTGGTAGTGGAAGTGTTGATGCTGGCGGCGGCGGCGGTGGTGGCGGCGGCGACGGCGGCGACGGCGGTGGTGATGCTGGCGGTGAAGGTGGAGGAAAAGGAGACGACAGCATCGCCGACAGTTGTTTCTCTCAGTGTCGCGGTAGGTCGCGATCCTCGCAGACGTGTATTCCCGAACTTGAAGAGATTCAGAGAACTCTCTTTTTTCAACGGCTGCGCTCCCGAGGCAGCCATCAAGGAACCATATTTGTGCGGATCTGCGAGGCCTCTAAGGCGGACGTTAGGAGCGTCAGCGGATTTGTTTAAAGTCGTTAGCTGACGTGGGAAGAACGACTGATCGCGTGGTTTGTTGTCGACGTGGTCTTTGCCCGAGGCGTGGGTGAGTTGATTCAACATCGGAGAAACAACGCTACCCTTCAGTCTCCGCAGTTCACTTTTTAACCTTGGTATCTGCGCCGGGCTCGTCGTCGCGTGACATCGAATTTCTCTACTATCCACCTTCGTGGGACCGATCGGAAGGTAAGACGATAGAGCGAGTGAAGCTGTTCAGCTCGTTATTGCGCGTTGGTCGACACGAGCCTACGCTTGAGCCGCGTGCTTTTGACTGGCAAGAGCGATCGCTAGGACAGTTCTCCGAATAGTAAAAGGAAACCGAGTGACAGAACTATAGAAATAATTTCGAAAGTATTCACGATGTTGCGTATGGTAGGCGAGAGAGTATTGTTAGCGTTCATTGTTCTGCGACGCCGAATCGGAGCCGTGCGGCGTCCGCGAGCTTTTTCCGGAGTTAGGCGCAAACAAGGTGAGGTGAACGTTTTTCCTTGAACGGTGGATATTAAAAGAATCTCCGTAGAAGCAACAATTGGGAAATGGACTATAGATCGGATAGACGGGACCGGCCGCGAGAGCGCGGTCCTACGAATCACGCTGCCAAGAATACGTTTAGGCGAATATGCGCAAAATATTTGGCGCGCCGATACATCTAGCCGCGACATTCCCGCCACCGTTCCCGATAAACATCCGAAATATAGGAGAGCGCAGGAGAATATGATCTAGCGAATGTGCGTCTGTATGTTTTCAGAGACGCAGCGATGGGCATGATAACGCGAGTGAGAGGACGTATTCGAGCGAACTCGCTGGTGGTGGACAGAGAGAAGACTGCCCAGAGCGTGTGCCTACTGAGTGCCGTCCTCCTGCTACCGTACTGTCCGCGAGGACCGTTACCGCTGCTTCCGTCGCCCGCGCCCATCGTCTACACAGCCTTCGTCCTACCGGTCATTTTCAGCGCAAACTACGTCTACCCGGTCTCCTCGTTAAAGCTTCTCATCCAGGCGATCAAAGGTATATATCTCGAGTCGGTCTCAAATACCTTACTCCTACCCCTCCCACCCCCTCATCCCCTCGAAATGATCCCGAACAATTGCCATGTCAAAGGTAACTCTCCCTCTCGCTGGCCCACTCCTTACCTCCACAGCCGGATATCTCTTACCTTCCTTCGTCCCGTTGAAGTTCTACTGGTCTGTCGAAATCTGTCGAGTGCGTGATCCACCGGTCCTCCGCAAAGAGTGCTTCACAGGGAATTGATAAGCGCTGGAGCTTGTTCGCCGTGAAGACGGTTAGTGCGCTTTCGAGAAGCAAGCCGGGTTGTTTTATACCTAGGTGGCTACCCCCTGACGGAGTCCCGAAGGAACCGTCCGGTTGCCATGCGAACATCTCCTTTCCTTCGAAAATGTCGCCGTCTTTCTCATCCCACAGGTTCGCTGGAGCATTCCTCATCCGCGTCCTCCTCGTCGTCCTCCACGTCGTCAAGCGGCACTTTAGCCATCCTTGTCCCGCTGATTGCCGCTACCATCCCCGTTTGGGGCTGAGCGCTTCTTCGTCGTCGTCGTCGTCGTCGTCCTCGTCGTCCTCGTCCTCGTCCTCGTCGTCACGGTCGTCACGCTGGTCATTGTCATTGTAGTGACACACCCCTCCGCTTCATTGGCCACTCACTCCCTCGCTACCTGTCCCCCTTCGCGCGACTCGTCGATGATTTCCCTGAGTGACGTCGATTAATATGCAAATCTAAGCCATCGGAGTGACCGGGGGAGACGGGAGGCAGGGGCGAGGGGGGGGGGGGGGGGGGGGGGGGGACGTGGTGGCGATAACGAAAAATGAGGACGATCGCACGTCTTTTCGCTCGCTTCGATTACGTTATCCGCGATTAAAGGAGACGTAGAGGACAAGGCACCCTGTTCGAGGTGGGGGGGGACAGGGAGGTTGCGACATTAACGTTAAAATAAGGCCACGCGCCACGCGCCACGCCCACGTATGAGGGACGATGGTCCTTCGACGCTGTCCTCGCGAAGTTATCTGTCGCCGACGCTCCTCGTCCTGCTCCTCGTCGTCGTTGTCAATCTTTCGATCTTTCCGGTTGACGCGCTTCCCCTCACCCTGCGCCACCCCATGCATTCTCTCAGTCGACGGCGCGCCGGCCTACCGTTCGGACGTATTCTCCGGACTCCCTCGCCGATGCCGTTCATGTATCGTAACACCGACCTCAGGCCGATGCCTGAAGTAGCGGCGAAGCTGCTGATTAAAAGGCGCGATTAAAGGGCAAACGGTGGATATCGGGAGAGAAGTAAAAAGAGGAGCTCTCGAGTTATCGGGGAGCTTCGAGTCTTCCGGGTTATCATCCCGGTTTGAAGTGGCCGGTTGCAGTGAGTCACGCTCGAAACGAATCGTTTTTTAAATTGCTGCTGCCGCGGATAACGATTCCGTAGCCGGTGGTGGCCATCCTCTTATCCGTTGCCGGGGAAGACTGTTCTACGTATCTACGTTTGACTATTTGCACGCAGGCGGTGCCGCTAGGAGAGCATGGAATCCGTTGAACCGGTTCTTCGCCAGACTCTACAGGCCCGTCGATCGGGCGGAGGACATGTTCCTCAAGCTCAGGAACATATCGGTCATGACCAATCAGATTGTCTTCTTCGCCCTTGCCGACAAGCTCCTGGTACCGCAGCAGAGGATGACGTCACTTTACACGCTTATGTTCTACAATGTGATCGCCTACTGCGTGGGCTACGTTAAGGAACTGGTGGAGAAGGAGGATTGGTCGCCGTATGTCACGCTCACTGAGAGGTCGAATATAAAGCACCTCGCCATGTCGGCCACGAAGATCGTACTGGAATGGACGAAGGCGGTCACCTTCATAGTCACTGTCACCTTCACCCTTCTGGTTTTCGGCTTGGAGCAGGGACTCGAGCATTACAAGTGAGAAGACTATCGCCACTTTCTTCCTATTTACTGAAGAAATGACAGCACCGATAATTTCATCATTCCTCTACCGTTGTTAACGATTCTCTTGCATTATCTTTTACAGACCGTCAATGTTTTACACGATTATAACGTGGATCTACTATGCGGCTACTGAGAAGGTCTTCGTCGACATGTTCCCGACGATACTGGGCCTGATGCAATTGGACTTCCTGGAGAACATGGAGAACCTCTACGCCCCAGTCATATTAAGAGGCTTCACCATATGCGTGTCGGGTCTCTTTAGCATCATACTGTTGTACAACGGTAACGACTATGTGGACGGTAGCGGCATCAATCCCAGCGACAGTATCAAAAGAAATTACACGTCATTCAAATTGGTCGTTATCGGCATTTATCTGAACGTATATCTGAGAGCGAAGGAGACTATGCTTAATTCCGGTGCAGTCTTGCAACGAGAGCGTCAGTTGCTCGATCGGTACAGAAAGGCTACTCCGGAAGAAATTGAACGATTCGACGATGTCTGTGCCGTTTGTCTTTCGACTATGACCAAGGCCAGGGTGACGCCCTGCCATCACCTGTTTCACGCGGACTGTCTTAGGCAGTGCTTGAACACGAGCGACACTTGTCCCATGTGCAAGCGGGAGCTCAAATTTGACTAATAAATCGCTAGAGACAATAGGCTACGAACACAAAGGTGTATGAGAGAGTAACGATATATTAAAAAAATAGGACCGACTAGAGTAGAATAAAAGTATCCACTACTTTGATTTATCTTACGTCTCGGTAAAACGTTGTGAATGTCATCGTGCAACTATCACCGCATTGACCGAGTTATTCCTCCAGGCTATATCGTCCTATTTTACTGTGATAATCGGCTCGCTATACGAGCGTCCGCATCAAACCTCTTCAACGCGTTGCGTACCGACATGCGCACTTTTTTATTTCGAAGTCAATCCTTCATCGCGTCTTTGAGAGCGAAGTTCCATTAACCCATCTGCATTGAATGGGTTTGCACAGAATTTTTTTTCTCTTCATACGAACTGAATGAAATAAACGGAAAAAGGGAATTTCAGTCCGTTCGAAAAGTGCTTTATTCTCTTTCCCCCGATGGCGTTTCCGTACCTATGCATCTTCAAACTGAACAAATCATTGGTAACTGTTCGTCAAACTGTACTCAAATTCACTCTCCGTCGAATTTTCTCGTCACATCTGCGTATTCTCCGTCGGGACTCTCGTAATTTGGTATAGAAGGTGTCCGCGTTGGACCAGTTGCTGTGTATGGCAACAGGCCAAGGTCTATCTGTAATACAAAACAATAGCATCAATACGTGTAGATATATAAGATAAAATTGAGTACAGCAAATGCAAAAGCAGATCAACCTGAATAGCCTCTTTATAGAGCTCCTCTGATTCTTTCCGTAATTCTTGTAGTGCTTTATTATGTGAATTCATAATTCTAGCTGCCAATTTGTCATCTTCATGTGATTGCAGTAATTTATAATGAGCCCACTTTTTTAAAAGCGTATCTCTCCTTAATAATTCCTCCTCTGATAGTGGATCTATGCGCCTAACTCTTATCCTGAAACACATATGTACATTCATCATGCAAAACATTAACAAAGGTCAAAGATCAATTCTATGCTCACGCTTCTTCATCTATAATTGAATATGGTATCTCCATTTCTTCAATGGGCTTCAGCACTAAACCAGTTTTCTCCCTCTTACGTATCATTTTCTCAAGTTTTTTCCTCTTTCTTTCCTCTCTTGCTCTTACAATTACTGGATCTATTTTCTTCTTCTTTTTCAATGGTTCTGCTCTACAATATAACACAAGCTGTAACATTTTTAAATATTCATAGTAATTCTTTTTATATGTAACATTTAAAAACTCATGTACAATAGCGCGCAGGTAATCTTGAAGTGCAATGGTGATTCTGTGAAGAAAGTGCGTTGACCAATTAGAACTTTGGTTGCTACCCTGTAGTAAAGAAAAAGCAACGTATAGCTTTAGTGAACCATACTAAATGCTTGTCAAGAAATATTTTACTTTACCCTGAAAGCGCAGAACCTAATTGGAGTATACTCATATTTGTTCACTGTTTATTGTTATTTTCTTAATTTTCCTATTCTATATCACTCTGGACAGTTGGAGAATGTTATCCAGCAATTCTTCCGATCAAAAAGACAAGTAGTTTTACTCAGCCAAAACCTGCTTTTACCAAATGTTCATACACTAAAGTATTAATCAGAGCAGTAAAACATTGATGAACGCAGGTTAAGTTACTGCTGGCATACGAATAAGCCGTCTTTCGGAAAAGTGGCTCCATCTTACGTTAATGCACGTTAATGTCACAAAGGTTAGAGAACATAGTCACCGATATGTGGCGCCACGCCTTCGTTAAAAGCTCATGCTTGTTTTGTTGCATACACGGTGTCATCGGCTCTAGCGTTTAGAGTTCAGTTAAGGTACCAGACTTTGTAAGAGAACATGTGCTCCGTAAATGAATGTTTTTGCGAGGCTGCACCTGACAGACTAGCAACCAAGCAAACCGAACCATCATCTCTTACGTTGTGAGCATTTTTTTTCCCCTTATTCTCTACACATGTTTAGTTTAGTTTCATCACGTATTCCAGTGTCATCAGGAAGCTAAACCTATGTTTTTACCTATTACCGCATACGATTAATTTATTTCAGAGAATCGCAGCGAACGTGTAAGAAATGCCGTTCTGCAGATTTAGAAGTCATGCTCAGTATATCAGATGGTGGCTACTGCAAAACTTGCTTTCTCACACGAACATTACATAAATTTCGAGCTACCCTAGGCAAGTCAAAGATAATTTCCAAAGATGACTCTGTTCTGGTGTTTCACGATGGATCAACAAATTCAGCAGCGCTTCTTCATTTAATTAAATCAGCACAGAATGAATCGGCGCGTAAAAGATTATTAATACAGCCGATCGTTCTTTATATAGATGGTAAGAACGGTACATAATCACAGGAAAAGAGGGAAAAAATGTATTTGAATGAGAAGTAAACGTCACTCCTTTCCTCGTAGAAAGTAGCTCGGCTAAAGAAACGGGACAGATCTTGAAGGAATCAGCGATCGAACAAATTCGAAAATTGGGTTTCGTTGGTTACACGACGTTCTTGGCATCTTTCTCTGCTGAAGTCATACCGCTGTACTCGATCAGCGACAGCAGTGAACCGAATCTGATCGAGCTAGATGAATCTGCAACATTTTCAACGTTAACTGATCGTTCCGCAAAGGAAGATCTCGTGACAATACAACGCCGTCGAACGTTAGTCGCAGCGGCACGACAATTGGGTTGCAAGAAGATTCTCTTGCCAGACATTTCGATAGACGTAGCAGTTAAATTACTTTCGGACCTCGCATTGGGTAGGGGCGCCCAACTTTCATTTGATGTCGACTTCATCGACGCCAGGTATTCGGACGTTATGCTTCTACGACCAATGAAGGACTTCAGTACAGAGGAAGTCATGCATTATCTAAGTTTTTGCGACAACTCGTTAGCAAGGAAGCTCAGTAGTTTTAAAGAATCGAACATGGCCATCTCTCGCCCAACAACTTTGCAAGCCATGACAAAGACTTTCGTTGAGAGATTAGACGATGACTTTAGCGGTACTGTTACGACGGTATTTCGTACAGGGGGAAAGTTATGCAGTGAGAACAAAAGGGAAAGTACAGAGGCGAGAAACACTTGTATACTTTGCGACGGAAATCTTGATTCTGAAATGTCGAATACGTCAAACGATCATAAATTATTTGCTATACGTGCGACTGACTTCTCTAAATTAGTATCATCCACTTTGGACATTAATGGCGAGAATAACGATGATAGTACAGGCAATGGAACGTTTGAAGGTTATGACGATTGCTTAGAGCCAATATCGACGAACAAATCGTCAGACAAATCTATTCGTAAGATGGTCTGTTATGGATGTAGATTAATTACGAAGAATTTTGATAATTGCTCCGATGTGCCTTTCTTAATGCCATATTTAAACCAGTCGACGTAGCAGGCATGTGTACTGTAATGAATTTAAATTTATAAGTCTGGATGCTGACGTATTGTACATGTTGACGGACTAATACTACGATCTGTATACAGGGTATAACAGAACAAGTACAAAGTGTTCTTTCTAAGTTATTTACCGCAAATCCTTGGGAATGAATAAGATGTTTTTCTGGTATTTATTTTTTTAACTACGTGTATTTTCCGTGTGAAGATCTGAAAAAATCTAAAACATGTGCACTAATTCCAGATGTAGATCCGATTTTTTCAAACTGTAAACCACTAGATTCTGAAAAAATGGTGGGAGAAGCAGACAGTACATTTTGCTATATTTCATTTCCCACGGCGCAGATACAAAGTTTAAAATTCCCACAAATGCATCTTTTTTCAGAATCTATCAACTAGCTCATTCAGAATTTGAATCTGTTTAGGGACAGTTTTGATTATCTTCCTCGGCTCCTTAACCTTTTAACTTCTGTGACTTCTATCAGGTGGAGCTAACGTCAATTGAAAGATGAACAAGATTCCATAAGAAAAACAAACTGAAAAGAGCGTTTATCCAGAGTTTCATGATACGCTTACACTACTTTTCACAAACGTAACGTTGTACGGAATTAAATTATAGTAACTGCCTCTAATTTAATAATTTTGTCGTCATAGCCTATAACGGTATAGAAGGCGGTCATATGTCGTAGGGGAAATTAGATGGCAACAGTTGGTACAGTTTGATACAAATTGTTCAGCAGAAAGAAAATAGAGTTAGCGATATTCAACGACGACAACGATGTTGTGAACATCTGAGGGCTCGGCAGAGTGAATTTAAGTAGCACTCACATTTATTTTGCAGTGATAAAACATTGAATTTGTTAACAGTTGTTTATTGAGCCTAAAGAATAGAGGGCGGAGATTTGTGTTCATATCGATATATATAATACACATTCAGGTACTTGTCGCTATAGAAAATTGCGTAATTCGTGGAGATTTTAATTAAAAGAGTGACTGTCATCAAGTTAACCCTTTGAAACAAACCGCAACAGTGAATAATTTTCTTCTAGAATGTTACCTACTTTGTACATACCGGAACTAGTGTATACCCCTTTCAATAATGCAATTGGTCGGAGGGACTATCTTCAAGGGACAAAGTGTGCAGACTTTGAGTTTCGCTTTGGAAGATGCCTGGATGCGTATGGAACGCAAGCATATCAAAATCAATGTCAAGATTACTTTAAGGACTTGACGGAATGTATCTTTAATGCGAAGCAACATCAACGCTGTAGAAGGATGGAACTCGAAAAGCACAAGAACAACGTGTTGGGTACTCCTAAGATCTACGGTGATACACCTGAGATACATGAGAGATCCTATTAGTTTTTGGCACAGTATGTAGTGGAAGGTTATACGAACTCTTTGTAGTATGCCTTTAATGGATAAATTGGATGGATAATTCTGCAATTATCGGTTCTTTCAATTTATTTATCTGTATAGGTATTATGTCTGCATAGGCTTGGTTAAAACTAATTGTTGCAAGAACTTGCAGGTATACTGCAAGAACTATTTGTTCCGATTAGCATGTCCTAACGGATACGTGTTACCCTTGACCTGCCTTGACCCTGCTTTATATTTTATGATTCCATAATATTCGATTTGAAATGGACATTGTTGTCATTTTTCTGACACATACATTAAAAAATTACGATGCGATAAAATCATTTTCAGGGGAGAAAAATAATAAACACAATAAACGCAGAATTCATTGGTCAGTTACCGACGTAAATCGTTCGGCCAATAATAAATTTGTAACGTACAGACTTACTAGGACCTTCTAGCAAGATTTAGTTACTTTTTTCCTGCATTTGCAAGAACTAGTAATAGATGGCGGTACTATTTCTAAAAATTGCGTTATATATCAGTTCCTTCCACGTCCCTTTTCGTTTCAGCGAAAATGTCATTATATGACGATCGTTAGAAATATATTTTGGAAAAGCTGTTCGAACCGTATAGAAAAACGTAAGCTCGATGATTGTTTGCAGAGGAAAATAAAGAGCTTTTTATCGAATGGTCGGCATGCCCCGCGCAGCATTATTCCCACCAGGGGGCAGCACAGCGTAAATATTGTATTTACACTCGACGTTGAACGATTCTCGAAAAGATAACGCTCCGTCCGGATTGGTCGAAAATGACGCCATCTTCACGAGCGCTATTAATAACTTGACGCAGGCGCAACCGACTGTTACGTGCGTATTCACCATTCGTACGAGTCGATTTTCGTTGTTTCTGTATATGTGCGCTGCCAGCTTAGGAAGGAACATGGTGATGGTGATATTCGTGCGCTTTCGGAAAAACATGAAACGAGTCGATTAGCGATACCACGTTCGAGGCATACACCACGGTCGGAATTAATGATGATACTCGCTCGCAATCTGCCGACGTAAGTTGCGCGGAACGTGCATCAATATCGGAGGAACTATTTTAGTCGGTAATTTCGCCGTTACCAAATAGAGGTCCGCCGTTAAATGCGATCCACCGCGCGGACTCCGCTTTTGCGGGACCGTTCGCTCGCGTTACGCGCTCAATCTAGGAAAATCGTTGATGCATTCCCGTATCCGGGGCGGTCTGACAGTGTTTCGCCGTAGGACGACCAAGACGTTGTCGGCACGTTTTACCGGGGGCAGATCCGTCTTCTGGCGCCAAAATTTTTACCCGCTCAACGGGCCAGTCCACCGAACAAATTATCGTTACACTTCGCCTTTCGACGTACGATTTTCATATCGAATTGCCTCTTGGGTTATCTTCCTCTCTTCCTACCACCTCCCTTGGCTTATCCTACCGAGACTCTCATTCCCTCTCCCTCACCCTCTCTCTCTCTCTCTCTATCCATCTATCTCTATCTCTCACCTTCTCTTTCTCTCGCTCTGCCTCTCTCACTCTCCTCTCTACCAGACTCGAGCGCGCGCGCGCGCGCAATCCCTTGTCGTTTACTCGCTCACTCGTTCATTTTCTCCCTCCTTTCATGCTCACCTTCCCGGTCGCACTGTGTTGCGAATACGCAGATTCGGTATTCCTACCTGGCGCGTGCCGAGGATGAATAAGGGACAACATGGTTTTGTGCGGTTATTGAACGAGGACGAGTGTGTTGTTGACATTAATGTTATGTTAATGTTGTTGTCATCGTCGGACAATTTAATGAGAATTGCCCGACGATGACGAGACGTCATTGATACTGGTGTCATTGTTGGTCCAAGTTGTTGTTATCGTTGGTCTCCTAATTTATCCTTTTGTCATTGTCATTGTGCTTATTGTCATGGTCCCCCATTGTTACCGCCATACTCCTCCTCAAGGCACACTTGAACAAACAGATTTGTGCTGTGGCAAACATTTCCGCCGTTACTTATATATCTCTTATGTTTCCTTATAGGTAAAGGATAAAAGGAATAATTCTTCGACACGCAACACCTTCTACAAAAGATGCTGATAAAATAATATAGCCAAAGGAACACAATATAATCTGTCATAAATACTATGGGGGCACTTTTGGACACTCCAAAGACGGACAAGTACAACGAACATGGCGCTGGCAATGGATTACGATACGGTGTCGCCAGTATGCAAGGTTGGCGAACGGAGATGGAGGATGCGCATCGTGCCATAACTGGCCTGAAGGGTGGATTGTCCGACTGGAGTTACTTTGCCGTCTTTGACGGCCATGCAGGGGCTTTGGTCTCTGCGCATAGTGCGGAGCATCTACTAGAATGCATAATGCAAACAGAAGAGTTTAAAGCGGAGGACGTAATAAAAGGAATTCACTCCGGATTCCTCAGACTGGACGATGAGATGAGGGACCTGCCTCAGATGAGTTCAGGAACAGACAAGTCAGGCTCAACGGCAGTCTGTGCGTTCATATCGCCCAGAAACATATATATAGCGAACTGCGGCGACTCGAGAGCAGTCCTTTGTCGGTCAGGCAATCCGGTGTTCTCTACGCGCGATCACAAGCCAGTGCTGCCTGCGGAGAAGGAGAGGATTCAAAACGCCGGTGGCAGCGTCATGATACAGAGAGTGAACGGTTCGTTGGCCGTGTCACGTGCGCTGGGCGACTATGAGTACAAAAACCTGAAGGACCGAGGCCCGTGCGAGCAACTGGTGTCACCGGAGCCAGAGATCTTTGTACGGGACAGGGACGACGATAGGGATGAATTTCTAATTTTAGCGTGCGACGGCGTGTGGGACGTAATGAACAACGAAGACCTATGCAATTTTATACATTCACGGCTATTGCTCACCGACGATTTAGAGGCAGTTACCAATCAGGTTATAGACACCTGTCTTTACAAGGTAATAGTTGAGACCACGCATTATGGGTTGCGTCACGTTATTGTACCTTGTCCTTTGCGCTGTACTTGATACTGTGCATTTCTTTGTTGTACACAATGCTCTCGTATCTATTATGTCATTCGTTGTTGCACTGTAACGAAAGGACTTAACGAGCCCAGTCTGTAAATTTTCATCTTCTTCCAGGGTAGCAGAGACAATATGAGTATAGTTTTGGTTACGTTCCCAGCCGCACCGAAGCCCAATCCGGAGGCGCAAAGGGAAGAGGCCGAACTGGAAATGGCGATCGAAAGGAGGATCAAAGGTTCTTTCGCTTTACCGTACTCGCATTCTTTTCACTTGTTCTGTTGTTGCGCGAACGCGAAGTCGCCCTATCTTACGCGATCATAATCACGCGCCGTGTGTCGTTCCTCGACGTTTTACTCTCTCCACGTACCTGGGTGTGTGTGTGTGTGTATAGGCCTCTTAGCGATTGCCGAATTGTAAACGAGCGTCCCATTATAAATTAAAGTTCTGCCATGTGTTCACTTCCGTCACTCTTTACACAATACGCTCCATCCTCGGTGACATCATATGGATTATTAGAAATAGAATGAACGTCATGTTGTTCGGGTACAGCTCAGATATGCAATTGATAAAAAATCCATTGCTCTTAGTAGAGAAAAAGAAAACGAATGCAAAAAAAAAACCTATTCTTCAACAGGTAGGTGATCAATTTCTTTACAAGAGAAACCCGCATATTCGCACGACACGTGATCGCGAAACATATGTTATCTACTTAGAGTAGATCGATGCGATTATATGTAGCATTATGCCTCGATGTACGCAGTCCCGTAAATCCGTATTACACGCTGTCACGCACTTAATATATTGTTCACGTTGTTCGCACTTCGTACACGATATCAGAGCAAGGAAACATTGTCATTGTACAGTGGCGGTAGTAGCATTGGTGGTAGCGGTAGTGGTAGTTGTTAAGCGCACCTGGGAAGCCCGGGATAAATGTCGATCCACGATCGAAATCAACTAACTGTCTCCGATGTTCTTTCTTTTGTAGAGATAGTCGCGGAGCAGGAGGGCAAAAACGAGTTTAACTTTTTAAAACTGCTTCAACTTCTTATGGACCAAGAGTTCCCCAATCTGCCTCCCGGCGGTGGTCTTCCAGCTAAGTAAGTGTCGACCCTCATCCGTCTTACGACGCACCGTTTCTCCGATAATACATCAGGCTTCTGCGTATGTCGATTCGTCCGTAGGTCATCTTGCCTTTATTCCAGTTAAATTAGCTATTCGGAGCCGAGCAAGAAACGTTATTGAAACGGAGAACGCTGACGTTAACCGTCGCGTCGCTTCACTCTCTTGAGACTCGGAATTTAATCTGAGTAACCGTGAGGCGCAGAGGACGCGAAGAAAAGAGAAACGTTGCGCTTTTAATCGGGCGATGAAAATCGGGTTAAGGTTAGCGTAACTAGCGAGAGAGAGTTACGGACGATTCATGACAACAGTTCGCTATCCAATTTGGCTCGATTCCAAAATATAATTAGATAACTGTCATGCTTTGCGATCCATTTTCGTATATCTTCTATCCGCTCTTGGATTCTCTGCGCGCGCATGTTCCGCCCTCGGTTAAACCCTTTGCATGTCACGTCCAAAGTTAAATCTCATCCACGTTGGAGGCTAGCGAATAGCGGAGAAGTTGAAATTTTGTCAAGCTACGCCAGTTTAACGCGCAATGCGGGCTGCTTAAATTGTAACGTATCACACGTTAGGAGCGCGCAAAGGGTTAAGCTGCTGGGTCAAAGAATCCGATGAATTCGAATATATCGAATAAATGCAATAAATGGCATGCGACGAAGTTGGAATCGGAGCGTCTTGCCGACACAGCGCCCATTAAATTTCTCTCTTTTTCTGCGCAGGCAACCTTTTATCGAACAAGTGTTTCGAGAAGTATGTCCCAGCCGAGCGGGTAGCGTAAGTCTTGGATATGATTTCCCCTCGATATAACTAACTCTTCATCCTTTTCTATGCTGCATCAAATGTACAAGTGTAACAGTTAGAGAATACGTTCCACACACACATAAAACATACACACGCCTCCCTCCATCACCGCTCTCGGCAATGGAGATTTTTACGGAAGAGATACGAAAATATTTTAGCCCCGACATTAGGGAGGGGCGTGACAAAAATTGTTCGTCAACGGATGACAAATGTGAGTCCTCGACTGATTGGCACCCTCATAATTATGGGCAAAAGATGAACCTGTACATGCGACATAGACACACATGCACACACCAACGATCACACACGCACACGCACATAGACGTACGTACGTGACGAGCGATCATTCTGAGTGTGTTTTTGTTTGAGAGGAGAGAAAAGAAGGGAAAATTGTGAACGTCCTTGTTTCGAAAGCGTGAGCCATCCCCCTCGAGGTGAGAGGGCGGTGTCGGCAGTGGCAGCGGTGGCAGCGGTGGCAGCGGCTACTCTTGCTGCCACTGCTGCCGCTCTTCGCCGTTGCTCCCGCTACTATTGTTGCTGTTGCTGTTGCTGCTGCTGCGTAAAACTCGGCGGTTTGGATTTCGAACCGATCAAGGCTCAAGCTCTACCGGCGTCGCACGCGTCACGCGTCGCGCGAGGCTTCATCGGATGCGAACGCAACGGGGAACGGAAGAGTCTGGAAGTGGGAAAAGAACAATGACTGTCACGGTGTTCGGAACATCTCGACATCTCGACATCTCTGGACTCTCGTTTCTCGGCAAGAGGAGAATGGAAGAGAAAGGGAAGGCCAAGAAAACAATTGACGGAAGAGAGATGCTCGCTGGCTGGGACCGTCGCGCGGCTCCTTTTCTCAGAGTCGAGTGACTCTGTGCTTCTTTGCTCGAGACACCCGATGGACGGGCGTGTTCTTTGTCGCGGGCGGCTTTGGATCGCGCGCAGTGCCAAGAGAGTGCGAACTGGCAAACTGTACCGAGAGTCTCGCTCGGAAAGAGTAACGAGAACGACGGCCGGATAACAGGATACGGTGGACTTGGAAACGACGTGGAACGACATTACCTTCGTGGAACGTCTTTACTTAAGTACGACCCTTATCATTAAAAGTACGTTAATCGGTAAAATGCCCCAGAGACGGGACACACGCGTCCTCTGTCCTCTATTATATTGTCACACGCGAGGAACACACACTACATTAATGCGTACGCAAATTGAAAACACTGCGTGTCTTCTTAACCGGAATACCCCTTAATGCAGGAGTACGCGCAAAGGAGACTACAGTACACTGTTACACCAAAAAAAAAAGAAAAGAAAAAAAAAGCTACACTCACGTCACGCGCCACCCGTTCATCCCACGTATATTAAATGCACATACATGTTATTGTTGTGGTGTGCGTGCGGGTATAAGAGAGTATAGACGCACAGTTAACACTTGAGCAAAAAAGAGGGGGACGGGAGGGGGGAGGATGGAAACAAACAGAGGCGAACATACTGACAGCGACTAACTACAGAGACAGATTTACCAAAAAAAAAACTGAACCAAGCAGGACCGATCGACGGAACGGAGATTCCGTGTTTAAAAAAGATGGAGTCGCCGCTGGCTCAAAAGCTTAGCGAGAGAGACGAGTGAGAGAGTGAGAGAGAGAGAGAGAGAGAGAGAGAGCTGTATAGAGAGCTACGGATATAAAGGAAAGAATGATGCAAAGTGCAAGTATAAGTAACGTGGAAGATGAAAAAAAAAAGCGAGAAAATGAAATGTATTCGGTAGGTAGCATACACTGGGATTCTTTTGGAAGTTCTTCTTGCTCCAGATACTTAAAATGAGAAAGAAAAAGTCATAGAGAAAAAAAAACATGGAACTTCCGATTAAGGATTCCGGGCTAGAGGAGCGAGAGAAAATTACGCGTTTCATCCTGATTACTCGTGGGTCTCGGTGATTCGAAAAAAAAAAAACGATTGCCCCGCTACTGTTGGATTTTACATAATTCCTCTTCATCCAAGGAATGACAAATGTTTATATTGCAGTTATTATACGCGGAGGGTGCAGAGATATGTCGCGCTAAGATAACATTAACGCCGAGAAGGTGCGCTTCTTTTCCCACTCCCGACCTACCATCAACCCCGATCATCCACCTCAGTCCAGGTATTAAGCACTTAGGTGAAAGTGGACTTGTACAAAAGAGAGCGCGAGAGAGAGAGAGAGTGAGTAGAGAACGTATTGTACCGTATATATGCACACTTGGAATCAGAGAGACAAGTGTGTGTAGTGGGTGCATTTTACGGAGAGAGAGAGGGAGAGAGAGAGAGAGTGAGAGAAAGGAAGAATATGTGTGTGTGGACGCGTGTGTGCGTATGTATGTATGATGAGAGAGAAGAAGCTAATGGACGACGATGGAAACGAATGACGATCGTCGATCGAGTCCTCGACGTTCGAACATTCGGGGAAAGTCGAAAATTTTGCTGTTACTATCGTGTATGCCTGTGTCGATGAGCGCAGATGGGCTATATATCGGTGTCGATAGATCGCGATAAAATATTTATATTCTTATAAAGCGCGAGAAGCTTAACGCATATGAGACGCTCTGACGATCATGTTCTTGCCTCGCGGGATAATCGCCCTGAGAAATAAAGAAGGGGCAGCTATGCCGCAAATTCGAAAACCGAATATCGAAAACTCGGAGAAGAGGGAAGGAAGAGAACGACCGTCGAGGTGTACAAAGCATAATAACTTGTTTGTTCGCATATTTAGACGCTATCTCGTACGACCCTTCGCTCCACTTTCCCCAAACCCTTTCGACCCACTTTCGACCCCCCCCCCCCCCCCCCCCTTATCAACCAACCCCCTTTCCCTAGCTCTTTTCTCCCTGAACGAGAGATAACTTAGCCGAATATTTCTGTAAATCGACCCTCTTGCTATGTTAATAAGAATGCATAATATTACTATATACAATTATATATTTTTGTAGCTCTAGAGGACTTGCGCTCAGAATATTTACTTCTCGGATCAGTTTTCTTGTCTCTTCGCTTCTGGCCGCACTTGAACGCGTATCGCCCCCACTTAAACGGTAATCCCCCAATTTCATTACCATTGCGCGGTATATGTTTATTAACGATACCGTGCTCGATCGCGGCAATGCGCGTGTTAGATCTCGATGGGGAGAAACGAACAAAGAAAAAAAAAGAAATGAGGAAAGAGCGAATGAAAAGTGCATCTGCTGCGGAGAGACCGACCTTCGTTTTGCGGGTAGATATATCTTTCTCTAGAAGAAGAGTGAAAAAACTGATCGTTTAGTGTTAGAGTTATGTCCTGTATATATACATAAATACTGTGTCCAAGAAAGTGTGTATTTGATATTTTAATCGAGTCACAATTGCGGCGATCAAGCTCGATCGCTAACACGTTGAGGGAAGCGGAGTAAAATGAAAAATAATGAAGCAAGAACTACAAACGGAGGCCTTGATTTTTAGTTCACACACACGCGTACATCTCTCTCCTTCTGTTTTGAGTTTCCTTTTGCGGTTCGACATTTCGAACATAACAATTGCGAAGCATGCGGTTACGAGAGATAGAACAAGGAACAAAAGGAAAGCGAATGGTACGTTTCCTAAAAGGTAAATGAGAAGCGAGTAGTCCGATGGCAATGATAATGATGTTGACGATGACGTTCGATCATCAACATTACGATCACGGCTGCCAATACTGTCCGATACTGTCCGATAGTTGGCCGACTGTTGTGCTGGCGACTGACAATGATTCGCGACAACGGGAAATTGCGCGGCTCGTTTGTCAAAATTGACTTTCAAACGGGAGAGAAGGAAAGGTAGCAGTTCACGTCGAATCCTTATTTGCCGCTCCCCATTGTTTTCAAATTTGCCACTTGAACCGGCGGCGAGCGCGTCGCGCGTCTCGATCCCATATAGATCTTGTCGCGTTTCAACTTTTCGCTACGTTAATTGGCGTAGGACGGCATAGGCACGACTGTCTTGGCTTGGATGAGAAATAGAGAGAGAGAGAGAGAGAGAGAGACTATGAGCGATCAGTTTCGAACGGCGATTGGCAGGTCGATTGGCACGTCGCCGTTCGAAGCCGATTTCATATCGACAAACGAGACAACAGGGTTGTATAGCTTTTTCCCGTTTAAGGCGAATGATGACACCGCCTCCGATCGCGCATGCGGCTCACCTTTAATCGCTTAAGCGTCAATCGTCCTCACGATTAACGGACAAGGTTTCTTTGAGCCACCGGAGAGGAGTTAAGAATTAATGGACGCTTCTTATGACGTAATAGAAAAAGAGTAATGCAAAGCAAAGCGATCCAACGGCGCATCATCTATCCGCAAAAAAAGTACACAAGTTTTATTCGTTCTTCGATTGGAAGAAAGATGCAGGGAATTCTCCGATGCGAATGAGTAGATCGATATCGTCGTCGCCGTCGTCGTCGTTGCTACTGTGCGTACGATGGCAAAAAGAAGTTTAAAAAAAAAAGAAAAGGAAAAAGGATAAAAATTTTACCTGCGTACTCGTACAACGGTTCGGATTTGACGCGTGAGAGCGTGCATTTTCATGATACCGAAGACTTCAGTACCTTTCTATATGCGAGCAATCCGCATTACACACGTAGAATCTCCTACATTCGCGCGATTCTGTTTACTTACGTTAACTAATATACAATATACATAATAAAAGATCATACTTCATGGATGTTTATCATGTTATTTTTGGGATGACGAGTGTGCGTCGTCTTTTCTCCGTAGGTGTGTGTATGCGTGTGCGTGTGGCGGGTGGAAGTGCGGATTCACAGATTCACAGATTGCGTTAGCGGGTAGGCTCGTTGTTGTGTCGTTTTTGAATGACTTTGCTCTTCCCGATCATTATCTTTGAGCGCGGCAGCTACCAGCTGAAGGCCTGTTTCCAAAGATTCTTTAGCATGTAAATGCTCTCTACGCGCCCAACGTTATGCGGATGTTTATTCGTTTTTTATCCTCTTTTATCTGGTAGCCACGACTGATCTATATCTACGGCAAAGCACCCTTCCTTAAACAAATAACGCTCTCTCAAACAATTAAGGTTTCAGGTGTATCACGGCGAGCCTACGAAATTTACTATTAAGTAAAGATCGATACTGCATCGCAACGCTTCTCAATTATGCCGCATCACGCTTATCATTACACCGACTCTTTATACGTGCGCGTGTGTGTGCGCGCGCGCGCGCGCTGTGTGCGGGCTTTCAATCTGCTTACAAAACAGAATGAAAAAAAAAAAAATTCCACTGACAGATTCCACATGCAGCAGGTGTAATCATTAAAATGATGTGATCGTATGCTTGCAGAATTCACAAAGCGGTTAACTGTACGCGGCGTACATATCTGATTCGATACAAGCACTGCACAATTGGATAAAGCTGGGAGTCTCTACGTGAAGAAAAAAAGCGTTGAAAGCACGTGCGCTAGAGAACAAAGGGGAGAGGGAGGAGGGGGAGAGAGAGAGAGAGAAAAGAGTGTTACGATGAGAGAAGAAGAAATACATATATGGAAAACGAGAGTTAAAAACCTATACGCACACGTGCACAACGTCATGCATGACGCGCGTGCACAATACCATACGCACCACCACCACTACCACCATCGTTGCCATTGCTGCCGACCATCACCCCCTACAATACATTTGTCCTTATTTGTCTCTCCAACATCCCCGGAAGTACATGGCGAAGAACCGTAAGCGGAAAGAAACCATGTTGCGCGAAGGACGCATTCCGTTCGTTCGCGCGTAAATTCGTTTGCGCGTCCTTTTGAATCCCAGATGAAAAGAGCAGACCAATCTTCGAGTATCGCTAAGCACGTGCGTGGACGAGAAACGAGGACGTCATGGTTTGATGGCCAAGAGTCACCGGAACCAGCTGGGGGAGCAGCATTGTAATGTTTTTCTTCTGTCGTTTTCTCTCTCTCGTTAGGTTACTCAAAAGAAAAGAGACACACAAAGGAAAAGCGCATCTTTCAATGATTCTTCAAGTCAGTTCCCTCCCTCCCTCCCTCTCTCCCTTCTCCCTCGCCCAAGCCCACAGCTCGCAACGCGACTATCGACGAAGAAAATATTGAATTGCGAGTGCCTAGAAGCGATAGCAAACACGCATGCACATAGGCTATTACACAGGCATATTCGTACGTAATGAAAGAACGCGCCGCGCAAATCAGACTGCGTCGTCCGCAACGTTAAACGGTTTTGAGTATCACTAAACGGTAGATAATAAACAGTTCCTTACTCAGTCTCTTTGTAAAATGAAAGATTACTATACCTTATCCTTATGTCATGTGTGTATGTACATGTACGTATGTATACATAATACATATAGTATATGTATATATATTAATGTATAAATAATATATATGTATATATTATAATTAAATCTGACAGGGACTCGACATGCGTTTCGTCAAATTTTGTTCACGACTTCCCTACTCTCGCGCAAAGATCCGTCCCAGGATGAGGTGAGATCGAGAATGAGCGATAGGTAGGGAAGGGAGAATGGCAAGGTGATGGGCGGGATTCGTGCGTCGATGGTGAATAATTGAGGGAGGATGAGATGGTTCGCGGCCACTCGTCGCACAGTGGTAACAAATAAAGCTAATCGTTGAGGTCAAAGTAAACAGTCCATTATTTATTGGTGGTCCATCCGCGCCAAATGGATGCAATGCTGGCAGCGGCACTCGTCACCAATCCGCTAGCGACACTTTGATTCACCTGCATGCTAGAAGACTGTTGATTGAGCGTCGAGCCGGGAATGGGAACCGTCATCTCTGGACAGGCAATGTTTGGAACCTATTGAGAAGCAGCGGAAAGATAGGGATGCGGATGACACGTGAATATTACTTAACGTTATTGCCTGCACTCTTACCGCTTCCCATTCCCAGTTAAAAGCGTCCTCCTCGTCGTCGGACGCTGAGTCGTCACTGTTCTCCAAATCGGGGATTAATTGATCGTGCAGCTGTTCAACTATACTGGGATCAACTTCCATTGGTCCGATCCTGTATTGGAAGAGCGTATTCTTGCACTATGGTTAACTATTATTTCAATGTATTGGTCGATTTGATACCTACCGACCGAGATCACTGATTTCAGTGTTAAGTAGGTGCATCAAGTTCTGCAAGGTGTGCATCGGATGAAGAACGCTAATGTCCGTGTTTTGCGTAAAACAGAGGTGGAGCACGTTACTGTTGAGCCTCGCCACTTTTTTGGCAAACTTTTGATCCGACATTTCGTTCCCGCAAAACTCCCTGAAAGCATGACACACCATTCGTAGGTATTCACCGATCTATTATTCCCATCGACGACCGTATCATCTTTCCGACACACGCCGAACGCTTGCTCTCAATCTGAACGACTTACGCACCCATAGGCGAGTTTGTACGGTAGTCTTACGTTGACGTAATAGGCGATAATATTAACTAGTTGCGTCGCGTATGTGAGAGCGGCGCTGATATTGTACGCCGGATTGTGCATCGCGTTTTCCTTGTTCGCATCGCGTACACCGTCCTTGTTCGCTGCAACTACAAAAGAAATTATGTTATTAGGATTTCAGTTGTGCACGGTAAGTATGTTAGCAGATCGTGGACATCGCTGAACGACGAAATTCTAAATCTTCTACGGAGTTTTTTTTATGTAATTGACAGTAAGCATTGTAACAAGTGTCAACTTGAAGAAACTTCAATTTTACCCCATAGAGAGTAAGCGCTATAATCGCCGGTTCCTGGCAGTGTAGGGGCAACTATGCGATGTTGAACTTCAAGCGGATTCTCTGTATCATTGATCCATCTTCCCCTAACGTACGATGTCCCGGATGCATCAGCCAGTGCACACGTAACAACGTCAGTGTTGCTGTCTTCCTCTGCACTGCTACACAGACTGCGGAACGAAAACCGGAAGGCAATACTACGCACAGTGCAATCTCTTCACCTAACCAATCCTACCCACACGCAATACCATACCTTCTATTCGGCTGAACCTGCGTCAGTGGAAAGATGTACTGCACCAACTGCTTTGCAGCGGTGCGCACAATTTTTTTCAGTTGCTGTCTTTTCCTCTCGACGGCCTCTTTCTGCTTCTCCTGCTTGGCTCGCAGACCGGCCACATAGCGGTGCAACTTTTCTACCCTTTCCTCGTGTCTGGGCAACCTTAGAGCCAGTTGAGAATTGACATCTTTCAAGACGTTCAACCGTTGATTACCTAAAGCGGACATAATTTGGTAGCTTACTTAAATTCTACGTGGCTTTGAAACTACTCCGTCACGACATTGTTACCTCTGTTTATGCTCTGCTTCGTTTCGTTCACTAGTGACTGAAGGAGCCTCACCCTCTCTTTGCATGTGTTTATGTCGCATATCTGGAATAATCATCCGTCGCATTTCTCTTTAGTCACGAGCGACGTGCGAAATTCGTGATAGTGCGTGAGCAGGAACAGTCTTTGATTCTTTACCAATTTGTCTCTTTGCTTGTGCCTCTCCAGCGCCTTGACGCATTTCTCCTCCAATTGTGCTCTGGCCGCTTTCAAACGAAGAAGCCTCAACTGCTTATCGGCGAACCTTGCGCATAGAAAGGCCAAATTATCCATCGAACGAAGAAAAGCAACCGGATGCAACGATGACAATGGTAAAATATGAGAACAACGTTACGGAGACTCGTACCTCTCGGAATAGACGGAAGTAGAGTGAACAAAGTCTCCGTTTTGTATACACTGTCGACAGTAAAATATCCGTCGATTATTATGGCACAGCGGGCACTTCAACAGGTTTATACTGAGTCGACTGGACGCGTCCTCCAACTCGGAGGAAAGTTGAAAATCTGCGGGGGCAGTACAGGAGCCGTCAGAACTGCTTGTCGCCATAACCAAAAATCCGAGAACAATGGGTCTCGACAGTCTCCGTCTGTTGTCACTCGTCAGCTGATTCGCGATGGTCGCCAGCAGCTATCTCGCGCCAATCGGTGCTCAGCGTCGTTCGTATCCGAAGGATAACCCCGAGTCCATACTCGACATCGTCCTTTTAAACAGTTTCTCTTATCCTCGACGAAAATTTACCGATTTTAGTCGAGGACAATAGAATTGAATCACAGCCGCGCTTCCGTACTTATTCCTTTGATGCATCATAATTCAGCACCGTCGCATTAAGCGTATTTTTGAAATCCCGTTAAATTAGTACTGCAGTCTCGCGCGCTTTCCTTTCATGTTTGAATCACTTTTCGCTTACGCCTGCTTACACCTGCTTACGCCTTAACTGCCAAAGCGGTTTACATATACTTTCAGCGGTCTAGTTGCTTGCGCAGAACGTTTCCAAATACGTACGCTTCATTGAATGTTGTTTGTCGGAAAAAAATATATGCTAGCAGTTGTTGCATGTGCGATATGAGGAAATGAGGAATTGAAGGTAACAACGATGACAATAGTAACGTTGATTGGTACAAAATACTTTAATTTTTCTCACAGAAGACTGCGTCACAACAGTCTTACACTATCGCATACTGTTCGTATAGCAAGTCCCTTACTTTAAAGTACTCCTCAGAAATGCAGCCCTCGAGTATTACCTTGCCAGCTTCGTGCTGAAATTAATTTGATTTTACATATCCCGTCAATATTCTCAGCATAATCGATTACGCATATATTCACCCTTCTAACAGCGATTGTATTGTTGCAACACCACAGTACGCCACCGCTGAATTCCGACGGAATATTAGACTTGTTCAATATCTGTTTAAAGTCTGACAACTTTAGCTCGTTTATAAAGGTTGTCTGATGACCAGGAACCTATAAGGTAAAATACGGTATTAGAATAAATTCTTGTCTTGAGGTAAGAAATCTGATATGCCAGTCTTACGTCGACGAGAGGTAAAGGTTCGAGAGTAAGAATCTTATCGCTTTGCTCAGTTTCTTCTTCCGTTCGCGTTGCATCAGCAACTGCGTCAGGACACACGTGATCACGGGCTGTGATCATTGCATCGACCCAAGCCACTTCTGAATCCCCTTTGCCTTTCGAGAAATTCAGGCCACTGACCAGTGCGTCAGTTAAACGTACCTGAAGGAGAAAAATACTGTAACTGTGAGGATCAAACAATTTCCATCCACGATTGACTGATCAAACCTGATGTGGTAGTCAGTACCTGATATATGTGCGTTTCCGTCGTGGCATCCAGCGTTTCACCTCTACCAGGTATGAACACCCTGGCACCAGCACTCTGTGCCTGCTGCGCTAATATTTCGGTATCCTTTTGCGAGCCTCGGACCAAAACTACTCGCCGAGGTCTCAACTGAGCAAGTATCTTTTGCAGCGATTCCCCATCGGATCTACCTTCAAAGTCAATGTAGGTGACAGACGCGTTAACTGTCATTGTGCGAGTGACTTGTACGCATTTCGTGGGAATGTCATTGGCTATTTCTGGATGATGCGCCATATCTTCCTGCTTCAATTCCGCGTTGTCTTTGGTATCCTCTATCTCGGGTATAGCCTCAGCAATTTTGTAATCTTCCGGCCTGTGAAAAAATATTGTTGCCGATAAATAAATCTATACGATACAAAGCCGATACGCAACATTAAAACTTGTTATATTTAAAGCAGTTAACCTGATTATTTCTCCATACTCGTCAATCTTAATCTTTTCCTCGAGAAAGGGAAACATTGGATGCTGCTTTTTGCTCTGTTTGAAGAATCCAGGTTTGCTCTCTTGCTTTACAAGTAAGTCATGCTTTCCTCTGCCCCCGCCTACTTCTATTTCATCCTCCGACTCGGAGCTCACGTCGGCTGTTTCTCTGTACATGAAAATCGCAAATAGAGAAAGAAAAAATTATCTGAATGTTTGTATTTGATGACGATAGAACAAATGGTATGTACGATATCTTTGCCGTTCGTACAAGTGCTCCTGCTTCATCTGCTCCTGTTTCAATCTTTCTCTCTTCTGAAATTCTTCTAACTCCGTACCCTCCAGCTTCACTCGCCTTCTGACTTCCAGCGTTATGTTTCGATTACCGCCCTTTTCGACAAGATCTCGTGCCAAAGTTCCTGGGGATGTTCTACTGGTCAATATGATACTGTTCTGTGGATTCGTACACCATTGAAGGAAAAGTTCTCGCGAGAAACCACATTCCATGTCAGGAGTACTGGCCAACACGACCTACAATTAAAAAGACATACGTACTGTTTGCACAGTTTAAGCCCACATTTCTTCTCTTAATACAAGTCAATACTATACAACTCTGTCATCTAATGTACTTACTTTCGGACTGGGCACTTGATTCAATTCAGCCATGCTGTGACAGAGCTGCAGATGCTTAAACTGAAATGGATTGTTTCTCGCCCCTTCAAAGCTTCTCATCAACTCCTCGCTCATCCATTCGATCTGGGATTTTGCGAACTCAACGACGTTATAGCTGACATTGTTCAGAAGTGCTAGTGAATAAGCCAGTAAGCCGGATTCTTTATTTCTCCACAGTTGGTCGAGCATATGTGCCAGTTCTAACACTCGCCCAGCCGTGTCGACACTTACTAGAACATTGCCGCCACCTCGCAAGGTTTGCAAGATGTTTGCTGTTCGAATAATAAATGTAATTATTATAGGTATTATTTGTGTGATCATCAAATAAGCATAACTATGTATAAAATACATACTCATAAGTTTTTCGTCTCTCGTTCGGCGCCTTGCTTGCTGATAAGATGCATTAAACGCATCTGTGATCAGTAAGGATGGTCTCTGCAGCCTTCTTAATTCAAAGCCATTCAAATGACGTTCTTTCTTATGGTTAAAGTCAACTGCATATATTATATCTTCTTCTCCAACTTTGACAATTTTCCAGATTGTGCCACCTATCATGCGCCCTGCAGGTAATGGTGTTAATGTAACACCATAACCTTTACCCTTCATCGATACACTTTGATTATACTTTAGCTGTACAATTTTGTCAAAAGCTGCATCGACATCGTCTAAAGTGAATAAGTCAAAGTCCTCCATATTGTGACGAGACTAGAAGATAAAACAAGTTAACAATACCAAATATAAGGATTATACAAATGAGTGAAATAAAAATGATGATCATACCTGATACATGTCGTACATGAACATCTGTCCCATTTTATAAACAGGAATGGTGGCATATATTGGACAATTCAATCCACATTTACCTACTAAATATGGAAGGGCACCAAGATGCAATGGATCTGGATACGACAACAATACAGCATCTATTTGGTTAACATGCCTGTGGTATCAAAAGTATTATAAGAAAAAAGGAGAAATGTACACAGATGTTATACATATGTACAAATGTACGTTTTACTATTGCATACCGCCTTAGTTCCCTGACAAAATCCTCATCAAATGTTTCGTCCCATCCGCAGTCAAGCAATATCCTTAATTCATCAACTTGTAATATATAACACGGTGGGGACTCATCCATTGCGCCAGAAATGGCATGAAGCTTAATAATTGAGGTCATCGTGATGTATGTCTTTGTTAAATGATTTACCTTTGGGCACAGTCTCACAAATGCATCTAACAAAACACAAAATATCAATTAAAGAAACAATCACCCCGTGTCAATTTCGCATTTATTCCAAACGTTCACAATAATGTAACGTAAACACTAATCATTTGCATGGCCACGAAGATACGTGAAAACCAAATATAAACACATGAGATCTTTTATTGGAATTGTGTACAAAATACGTGTTATTTTGACTTACTAACCTTATGAAGGAACACTGTCGTCTCGATGTCTTAAGTTGGAAACTTCATAAATATCAACATACATCGTAAATGTTCGTATACTAAATTCACACGTAAATTTTGTACGATTGCTATTAATTCTGTTCAGTTAATCACAACAAAAGTAAATTGTACGTGCGTTGAAATCGGAAGGTTATTACTCTGATGGTCGGCTCATGTTAAAATTGACTATAACCACGGCACTTTTGGACAAATTGCAACCACCTTTCAACAACAGAATTTCCTCAATAAATTAATTAACTATTCCGCGGTAAATAATTTCAAGTCTTCACCACTGTTTTAAGTATAATTTGTAATTAAAAAACCGACACGATAAAGATATTGAATGTTTAATAAATGTTTGATTGGACGTACATATATTTTGAAAGTTTGAAGTTGTAAATTCACCCTTACATGCATGTTCTGCGCAAATCTCATAGAAATGGAGTTATATAATATTGGCTAATGGCTGCATAGACATTTGTCGATTGCAGACGGCAGAGGAAGTCGGGTTTGTAATATTTTTACTCCTTTCTCAAGGTTGTTACTAAATTGTCATGCCTTTTTACTATTTCTGTGCAATTTCAAAAAATTTGTTAACACTTTTTTTTCGTCCCTCTGTCATTTCAATCTCTATAACCAAACTTACTAACAGATTATAAAAACCAATTTATATAATTTTATATAAAGGATAAATTGGCACGAATTTTTCTTGTGTTACATCCATTCAAAGAAATTGTATATCAAATCAATTTGTACATAAATTTAACGGTTCTTCTTTAGTACATGCAGTAACATATCTAACATAGCCTTTTTCCAGTGTTAAAACATTCAATTGATCTGAAGAAATGGATACAATCGATTTAAGGAAACTAACTGGAGACAATTTGGGTCACCCTATGAAATATCCGTATACATTTACGGCAAAGATAGCACATCTACCATATAAACAATTGTGGAAAAATGGGTGGCTCATAAGGTACTTTGCGTATGGTTCACTTCTCACATTACCAATAATGTGGAAAATACAGCAGCTTTGTAAGTTGACAATCTATATATTACGTGGCAAGAAATCTTAGTTTGTTTACGACTATAGGTACATAAAATTTGAGGCTTAATCATAATTTATTTAATTCAACTTTTCCAGCTTATAACCCTGAAAATGTGAAGAAATGGGCAGAGATTAGGAGGAAACAATTCTCTGGTGAGGATCATCATTAAGAACCTCCTGGCCATAGCAATATTACATTGATATATATACACAAGATGACGCTTTGCAAGCCTGAGTCTGTATTAATGTATGTTAAAAGTAATAAAGTATAGTAAAGTTTGAAAACACCACAGGACGATAATAATGAATGATATTCAGTTTGAAACATATTTATTACCAAATTAACTGTATAAAAACGTGTTGTACGCGATTACAAACGATCGGTCCGAGCCGATCCATTCGCGGACTGCCATTATAATAGACAATGAATAATGATAATTTGTACCGTGGAGTTTGTTTTAGGCGCAGCCTGAAAAAGCCCGCTCTATATTCATTTTACGTGAACGTAACGATAAGTACGTGATCGACCATACGCCGCCAACTAACTCGGATCTCGAGCAGAAAATCTTAGATTAATGAATCGGCATTTACTTGGCAATTCATGCCGATTATAACTTACGATATACTCACTTTTACACATACGCACAGACTCACGCACTGACACACGCGCATTCGGAAAAAATGCATCCACACACAATCATGTATTTTTATTTTTATATAAAACGGCGCACTATCTCGGAGTCCGTATAGAGCTCGCTGCGTACGATGGTCCAAACGTATAACGATCGTTGCTCCCTACCATACAATAAAATTCTCACTTCAAACGCAAGTGTCTACTTCTTCCTATACAGCATACGTTTCTCTCTTCCCGTTCATAAGCCCGCACGCTATTACGACCAACGAATGAGTTAAAGCGACACTGCAACTATCGTTGACAGAATAAATATCGATCGAGAAGAAAGAAACTGACCCGAAACGAATGGAAAAAGTTGTCGCAAACACGCCCGAAAGATCGCCCCCACCTACCTTCGAGTGATCTGAGAAGAGTTCGAATTCTCTTCGTTACAAACTCTTCACGAACGCCCAACAACCGCGCAACACTCTTACAGCGCTGCGCACATAGCCAGAAAAGCTACTAATACTTCAAGCGTTCTCTTTATTCCATTCTCCATTCTACCTTGGAAAATGTAACAATAAAGCGCGGTACAGCGAGTTGCATCTTTATCGTTTCCTATCTTCATCATCGTTCACCTTTACATTCACTGCATACTCAACATTCTCCCAAATATTCTTCTTCCCCTCGCCCCCTGTAAAACTATAATTTGCTTTCTTGAAACAAGAAGAAAAAAGAGAAAGAGTAGTGTAGTAACTATTGCAAGGTCAATTGCAAGATCAATTCGCACTTGTTTGCGACTATCGTGCTTATAGCATGTGTCGATCGGTTCTATTCTGAAATGAATACGATTCATCAGTGGTTGGTTGAAGAAGAAACAAAAAGAAAATACACGCGATCGTTTAACGAGGTTTATCTTTTCTTGTGGATCGACATTTCTTCGTAGTCGCTGTCACTGCCACTCATTTCTTCGTTATCATTCATTTCAGTATCATCATCATCATCATCATCATTATTATCATTATCATCGTCGTTGTCGTCGTCGTGGTCCTCGTTGTTGTTGTCGTCGTCTTCCTCCTCGTCAACGTCCTCATCCTCGTCCTCATTTTCATCCATTTCTTCATCGTTATTAACGCTGTCATCGTCGTTATTGTTGTCCATATCATCCTGTTCTTCATCCTCCTCTCCGCCATCCGGATCATAACCGTTGTCAGCAAATCGTATCTTTTTAGCACTGGGCTCACCAGACTCAGTGTCCTGACCTTCGACGTTGAGCTCCAGTTCTTTGCACCGTTTCTCGAAGAATTTCAACAGTCTCATGCCGGCCCTGTATACGTAGCTATTTTTAAAAGGACATAGTCACACCGTTTTTCGACGCGCCAATTCGTGCGTTCGGAGGCCAAAGATTTCACGAGCCCATTGAACAATTTCATTATTATGCCAATACTTGTTTAGAGGCCACGACGAGAGCCATGACAGTCGAAAAGTCGATTTTCGCCGCAGGCAGGAGTTAGTTCAGTTAGCACATTATTGACAAGTACATCTCATCGAGGCAGGATCGATTAACGATTATAGGACGTGAATAGAAAGCGAAGGCAATTAGAATACGCATATGATTTGCACACAATTTGCGCGTGTAGATGTACGCGAGCGGAAGCATTATGTTATGTTAGTAACGAGTAAAGCGTACTATATCTCTGGCATCCGAACTAACGCATATAGGCGTCGCAAAAGGCGGCCACTTACTTGTAGACGGAACTATGCTCCTTGTTGTATGCCTGGCAATTGTCGAATACCAGCCGGCAGTCGGTAAAGAACTCCTCTAATCTCTTATAGACGTTGTTAGAGAGCTTATACTTTATCGTCCCGAAGTCCATAGGATTCGTTATGATGTCGTGATAGTCGGGCACTTCATCCTTCGTGACCGGCGAGAGAAATGGCCAGGAGTCTCGATGATACCTGATGTCGGCCAGCAGTTCCTGTAATTTCGCTGTGCTACCCTTCACTGTTCGCTGCTCCCCATCGCGAAGAACGGCGTCTGCTGCCCTTTTTGCGGCTCGACGAGTCTGTCTTGGTTGGGCGTCGTCTGAGGTACTCCCTTCTGTCAGTGGACATTGGCTTAATAAGTATAACTCGCCTCATTAAGTGACGCTCTTAAGGGTATATGTAGAACGAACAGATTCACGACAAGTGTAATATATAGACTGATAGGCATACGGTATTTGGACTACTTTACTTTATATTGGTATGTAGGCCTGTATTAATATTACACCTGGCGCGAGACCGCGGTTCACTAGAAACGGATAGAGTGAGGAGGTAAGGGGCTGATGACCACGTTTTCTTGGAAATGTTTTGGTTAAAGTGCAGTGTCCGCATAGCGATATAGTGTCAGGGGTAAAAAAAAAAGGAAGAGAAAAGAACGGCGAAGCGATATACAGCCAAAGAGTGCCATATACTGTGAGTGGAATACAATACGGACCGTCCCAGTCTGTAGATTCCTTCGTGAGGAGACTCTTGGCAAAGCCATGGATGCGAGAGCGTGCCGCTGCCGCGGACAGCCTCTCCTTGTCTCTGTCTCTTTCCCTTTCCCGCCCCCTCACTAGCAACACATACACACACGCACGCCGATAAAGTTTTATCAGTTCAGTTACGTTATTCCTTTCTTATTTTTATACTCTTCTTCATCTCCCCGTAATCCAAAATTGCTACTTTCTTTATGTCTAATCTAGTAATCTACTCATCTTCTCAGCAGTGTTCGGAAACACCACTGGGTTACGGAGAGGTGATTATCTTTAGGCCTTAATTATAGGAACCTGCTACTTTCGGGCGTAAGAGAAAATGATAGATGGCAGTAATTGGGTGCGAAAGAATGTTTCTTACTCGATTTCACCACCGACTTCTTTCGTTCCTTGCACTCTGTACATGACCAACGGCCACGCGGAGCCCTCGAGAGTGGAGGGTCGACGCATTCCAGATGATAACGATTGGAACAGGTGTCGCAGTCTATCAGTCTGCCGCCGCTTCTGCACGCTGAGCACAGATTCAAGGATCCGTTCTCGCTGAAATTCACGTCAAACATGAAAATATCAGCGAAAATGAAAATATACCGGAACTATTGAACATAAAAATGATGTCGTACAACTCTTCATCGCTTTCCTGCTCCGTGTAATTATCATCGTTATCATCGTCTCGCTCGTCGTCGTCGTCGCTTCCAGGCATGCGTCTCGCACGATTGTGTCGCGTTTCTTTGGTCAGCAACGCTTCATCCTCGGTATCGTCCTCAAACTTTTTCCTGCTCTTCGGTTCTTTCTTAGGCTTTGCTTCCGGTGGCTTGCATACTGAGCAGAACCAATCTCCGTCTGGGACAGCCTATAGAAAGACAGATTCAATGAGCTGCAGCCGATATGGTTCTTATAAGATTGGACTTACGTTCAACTTCGGCTTGAGACAGTAAAGATGGTGGCCTTTATTGCATCCGTCGCAGAGCAACATGTTCTCAGCGTCTCTCCTTCGTCGACAAATCCTGCACTGTGCATTGAACGCGCTTCTCCCCCAAGCGACGCTGTTCTCCAGCGTGCTCAGATGAAGAAAGAGTTGCGACCAACTGGTCGAAGCTAGAAGTGACTGCTCCCATCTCTCTCTGACATCGTCGCCCGACCATTTCCTCACGCTCGTCTCCTTCTCATCCACGACCAGCGGCCTTTGCAGGTATCTTTGCTCGATCGCACGGAACAACTGTAGAATAGCGCAGGCCATTTGCCTGATGGATGCTTGTTGTTTCACGTTGGGCATCGTCTCTCCCTCAGCGGGTGGACCGAGATATTTTCCTGGATCTCTGTAATGTGTCGTACCCACCCCGCTCCCGACATCGGAGTCTGGCGTTCCAGGTCGACTTCCGTGCCTGGCTCCATTTTTAACTTTGCCGATCGTCGCGTTCGTTGCACTAATTACACTTGCAACCGATTCGGTTGCCTCGAAGTCGCCGTTCGGCCCGTACGTCAGCTTGTCGCACTGCCTGTCATAGCCACGGCTGTTAATCGCATCTCTCCAAGCGTCCCTGTCGATGACCTTCAAGCTGCCCAGGCAGCCCGCTTTGATCTTGTCCTCGAAATCGAGAACGTAATCCCGTAGGGTTAGCTCCATAACGTCGTCGACTGTCATGGTGGCGGGATAGTTCAGATTCACGTTTTCGTATTTGCTCTTTTTCGGGACCTTCGAGTTCGGTTGAATCTTTACCACTGGCGCAGCGAACTGTACGAAATATAATATGAAGCGGTAATGAGTTTGAGATAGTTAAATTATGTCGAATTAAAGTCTTATTTGCACGCTATACTTACAACTTCTGGGTTGAGCTTATGCATAGCAGAGTCTTCGATAACGGACAGTAACTTATCCTTCTCTTGGAGAAGATTGTTTCGCAATTCGCCTTCTCTTATTCCTCTCTTGTTGAGAGCTTCGATTAAAGTCTCGATGTCCTCTGGTTTCCCATAGAAACTCCATCGGGGTCCAATTCTCTTTCGATGAACGGGACATTCTTTGTCACCGGTGCACGCAAGTAAGTCGACTCTCGCGTCAACTTGCTCGTACTTCATATCTTTTCTCGGGGTCGCCTCCTTTCTCGGAGACTTGACGCCGTTCTTCTCCGAAAACGCAACCTTTTTGGCCGGTGACTTTTTCGCTTTTTTAAAACTATTCTCCTTGTCACTGAGCTCGTCCTCAAACTTGTTTCTTAAATAAGCGTAAGTTGCCTCTCTGTCTTTTAGTTCAGGCTGATAAGGTGTACCGCCGGGAATACAGTTGCCTGGCCAATGTTCGTCATTTTCCACGAAGAGACCTACACGGGAACAGCAGATGCAATTAACGCTGATTATATTACTGTCAATATTATATGAAATATGAATGAATCGTGGATATTTACCTGGAATCGAGAGAAACCTCCAATATCTACGATGTGCTCTATCGGAACCTAGATACAGCATCATCTTGTCGTCTCTGGATGCTTCTTGAAGTTCCTTCAACTTGTTCTCATATTCCTCCTTCCTCTTCTCTTCGTCGCAATTTCCTCGAGTTATTTTCTTTGGCTTTTGTTCTTCAACCGACTCGTCGACAGGCTTTCCCTCTTTCTCCCGTTCTCTCATCTTCTCCCTTTCCTCCTTCTCTCTCTTTTGCTCAGCAATGAGAAACATCTTAAGTTCTTTCTTCGCCTGCTGAAGCTTCTCCTGCCTCTCCTCGATCACGTCCCTTACGGAGGCGAACGTGAGCAACTGATTTATAAGGCAAATAGCAACCCTGAGCTTGTCCTCCAACTCAAATTCGCACACGCTGCGATGACCGAGCAAACGTAGGAGGTGAGCTTCGTTTATGCGAAGAAGAAGAGCGGGGTCGTCTTGATTCGTGTAACCACCTGTGAGAAAAAAAAATGCAATTTACGCTGTCGCATTTAATTATCCGCGGCTGGTCGTACAAAATCGGCGCGTAGCGAATATCTTAACTCGTAAGTGATGAATAGTGTCGCGACATTGCGTAAAACGATGGCTCATTGACGTATCGTTGCGCAATAGGCTGATTAACATACATATGTAACCTGTAACGACTTGTACGTACGCCTATGATTTCCCACATTATTATCTTACCTACCCCTCTGAGAATATCGCCATTTCGAAGCAGCTTCCCCTATTCGACCACCGGAGCTCAACAAATGTTGCCTCAGAATCTCGCTCAATGTCACATGATCCAGGGTGAGTTCCGACAATTTGCAGCCTTGATGCGTTTGACACCAGGTCGAAGCAACGGTTGCCAGTTTGACAGCCTTCACCATGGACGAAGCACCTTCATATATGCTGGCGTCGTCGGCCAAATTGGACGACTGATGCGAAGAATGAATTTCACTCTCTTCACCCGCCTGATATTTGAAAATATTCGAAAGCAACAATTGCAGGAGATCACTCCACGGTCCTGATGTCTCTTGCGTGAGAATCGCTTTCTCCAGCAAATCGAACGTCAGTCCGTTCGGGAAGTACATCTCGACCTCAAGCTCCTCGGAGAAGAATTCGAGAAACTCGAGGATCGAGGTGAAGTCGCCGAATCTTTCGTTAGGCAAACGGCCGGTAATCGGTGTCGGTTCTGGTATTGCTCTGAGATCCTCGCATTCCAAATCTTCCCTCGGTTTGTTCCACTGCCTTACGTACGCCGCTAGTGCCGCAGACTTTTGCTTCTCCTCCTTCTTCCGCTCACTCATAAGAACTCGTTCTTCCTTACGTTTCGCTTTCTCTTCCAACGCCTTCGCCTTAAGGTCCTCCCTTAACTTCCCGTTTACTCTGTCGACAAACTGGACGGTGTTCAGAAGTTCGCAACAGTTCGGTGGACGGTAGCAAGACACGCACTTGCGCACGCATGTTACGTAGTACGTTACTGATGTTGAATCCTACCTCGGTTTACGAATTTTTTTAACAACAATGTCGCCACCTTCACCGCCCGCGTCGCTGGCTCTCTTTAGTGGACGATCGGATTTCGAGGCCAGGGAGTGTTGTTTGGCAGCATCGGCGGTGAGAAATTTGTCCAACGATTCCTGCCGGAATTTGTTCGTTTTTTTCGGTCGGGGCCCGTACTCGGGCGGTGGGCCGGCAAATATGGCATCAAAACGGACCTTAGCGATGCCATACTTTTTTGAAACGCTCTCCTACAGCATGATTAAAGAAGCAGAATGGTAAAGCTCTAATTTAGTGAGACCGAAAAGAGGTATACATCGAATGTTACCAACTTTAATAACCCAGATACCGGCGTCATTCTGTTCGCACAGTTGCCTAAGAAATATCTTATTACGTTCTCTGCTGTAGTGCTGCTTTCTTCTTCGAACTTGCGCAGCCTCCACCACCATGAGCTGACTAACGTCAGATTCTCCGCAATCTAATTGCTCGACCTCATAGCGAAACAATTTCGCAGGTGGGTGATAATGCTGATCTTGCGTATTTCTATGGTAATATATAAATAAGTAAGGGATGGCGACGCTGTAATGATATTAATAGCGTACATTTATGTAGGTGCAGGTGCATAAAGGTATACCTGTTATTTTCTTTGTCATAAGCCTGAATTTGTTGCTCTGAAGGTGCAATGACTTGGAGAACATGACAGTCGCACCAGGAATCCTCGGTAAAACTGGCTTCGACCATTTCACCAACAAAATACCTGTCCCTTGCAAACTGATATACATCGTCGATCATGTCATTAAAAGATGTCCTGCTCGTTTTACTCGCAAGGTAAAGAATTGGAATACGCAACTATAAAAGGACGCGATGTATGATTAGTTTCATTAACATTAATCAAATGTCAAGAGCAAACGAGAAAGTATATCGTACCTCCATGGGAAACTCCTTAAGACTCTTTTTAGCATTTTCCTCACATTGTAACGCCTCCTCATATGTCATGTTAGTTCTCCCGGTAATACTACATGACCACACGAGGGAGTTGCAGAGAATAACTCGCTCACAGAATTCACTGAAATCACACAGTATATATTATGCATGGATTACACCGGAGAACTCATAGCGACAGTTGAATGGAAGAAAACTATTAACACTGTAATATCAGCCATCCTGTTATACTACACAAGTACTACCACCTAATACACATATATCTCCTCGTCATTCTTTATCACTAACATTATCTCTCTGACTCGCAGGCACTGATTCATCAGTGAATTGGTCAGAGAAAATCGATCTCAACGCTTGACACGTTATTCAGTTGAGGTCCTTACGTGTAATCCTTGAAGATCTCGTTCGTGATTTCACAGTGAAAGACAAGGTCGTCATCCTTGAAGTCGGATGAAACGTGTAACCGTTGAAACGGTTGCTTCCGAAGTAGCGGCATGTCTCTGCGGCGCGTGTCAAACACTGACTATCAACGACCGACAAACGCGATCGACGGCGATCCAATTATGCGACACTCGGCCGCTGTCGACTCTATCGTCGGACGCCGAGTTCAATAAAAGAACGCCGCGAAGAGCGAGAATGAGGAGAAGAAGAGGAGTTGGAGGAGGAGGAGGACGAGGAGGAGGAGGAGGAGGTGGTGGCGGCGAAGGAGGAGGAGGAGGTGGAGGCAGAGAAGGAGGAGGCGGAGATAGAGGAAACCAGGAAACGGGAATGTCCGAGGCCGGGCAAAGAGGCGTCCTCGTGGATAATTGCGGCAAGGTTTAATAAGGACGTTGACAGCGGTATAGGAAGGAGGTGAGAAGGAAGATAAGTCTTCGAGGTCGAGTGTCTCGTAGGTTACCGACTCGCAGACGAGAGCTACGAGGAGTCTCGTACTGCGCGTAGCATAACCACGATGATGGTCAGGGGGGGAACCGAGTCAGCAAACGTTAACGTTCGTCGAGCCTCCGCTTCCCGCTTCCCGCTTCCCGCTTCCTTGGACAGAGTTCAAGATGGCATCGATCCTTCCTTCGGCATGCGAGAGCGAGAGACACGCACGAGATCTCTATCCGAATCTTCGGACTATCTTCGGACTGTCTTCGATCGCCGCCGAGCACTACGCTCCTGAGAGTCCTGAACAGGTTGGACTTGGTTAGACTTCCCTACTGGCGCAGGGGCTCCTCGGGTTCCTCGGCACACGGGGAACGCGGGGCACGTGCACAGGGGCTAAATACTCTTGTCGCCAATAATCCCGGAAAGCAGTGCGCCGGATGTAAAGTTGCGTTAGAGCGCCAAGTTGAGAAAGGACAAGGGCGCGCTGCTCAAGTAGCGCGCATTCACCGACTGCACCTGGCATCCCTGAAACCGGATATATCAGCGTGCCCAGGCCTGCCAACCTGAAGGCGACGACAGAGGCGCCCGTCTTCCGACGTCTTAAGATTCAACCTGTGAAAAATGGACAAAGTCCTAGAACTACGGCGCAATTTACTATCGTGTTTATCGTACCATCGATACAGGTGATTAGTCGATCTCGATCCAGATGGGAAAAGAGCAATGAAACTGCTTTTGGCAGAAGTAATGTCAGGGAAATCTTGGATGGATTGCGATGAGCGCGAGAGAGAAAAAGAATTTTGTGAAACAGCAATGTTGGTAATAGGTGTAATGCGCAAAAAGGCGCCATGCTCGCAAGTATTTGGCGGGAAATAGTTTGTGTGAGTATTTTCTGACTGAAAGCAAATGACGAGGTACGGTCAATGTGTATATGTGGGTGCCAGCTGTGTCGCCTTGCGGAGGCACGTGCTGCCGCATTGAATAATGGAAGATTTTTAATATCCAACTTCCATCATTAGCATTATAGTCCATAACTGCTTGAAATTCATTTGGAAAAAATGCATAAAAAGGACAAAAGAGACAGGATCATTGTTCATTTAAATTTAGTACGAAATTACAACAATATCATTGCCTTCCTATATTACCGGTAGGTAGATAGCAGCTTGTTGAACAGTTTGACGGAAATCTATAGAGATGGCGCTGCACGTCTCTACAGGGCTACATCCAATGCAGTATAAGAATTGCGAATAAAATTCTTCCTCCACCCTATTCTTTCCTCTGTACCACGTCCTCAGTTCGAAGTATCAGGCAGGAACGATGAAATATAATCTCATCGCCCCACCCGATCTCCTGAAGGAGCGAAAAATGCAAAATTTCTAAAAATTTCCCGTTTCGTCACTGACGACTAGGAGGGAATTCTCCGTCAGCTGATCAATACTGCTTTACCGACGACGCCCGCTCGGTCGACTTTCTCGGGCGCAGATTGCGTTAGTCTCTGTCCGTCGGACTGTGCGACACGCCGTGTCAAAGCGTATTGAGCAGCATATCGTTTCCTTCCTCCACGTCGCGAGCGCGTGCTGCTCGAGAAATCCGCATTGTCCGCTCTGCGTCGCGAGACGAAACTCTTGGCCGTGACGAATCGAACGCAGAGTGTTCGACTAAGGATCCCAAAGAGTTGGCGTGAACGGGAATCACGAGTTCGCCGTCACTGGGAGTACTACTATGTGGATACTCTCGGTAATACGATAGCCGCCGCCGTCGCCGCCGTCGCCGCCGCCGTTGCCGCCGACGCGTCACATGGGGCGAGCCTCGTCAGGCACGAGGGAAGCGTAATATCGCCGATATTGGATACTATAAATAAACAACGTCGCTTTTTCGTCGAGCGGTTTGGTGACGGGCTCTTTCCTCTTCTCCTCTCTTTCTCCCCCTCCCTCTCTTTTTCTATTATATAGATATATATATATATATACATACATATATCTGTCCCTTCTCCCCTCTCTCACTCTACCGATATCCTTACTTCCCTCCCTGCAGCTTTCTTCCACTGCGCTAGCATTCCTCTTTCCCGTTCTCGCAATCAGCACCTATGTTTTTCACAGCGTGAGTCCCGGCGGCGTTAACGTCAGTCACTTTTGAAGTTGCGTCTCTCTGTCTTTCTCTGCCAGCCTCCCCCTCCTGTCCCCCCTGCGCCCTCCCCCTCTGTTTCCTTTCCCTCACCAGGCAGTCAACTGCCGTATTTTCGGGGGTAATCGCGTGGCAAGTGGTCAACGAGTAACAGTGCCCAACTCGACTACTGTCAGCGAACGTCGGCCGCGCTTGACAACTCGAGTGTGTGTCCGGTTGTGTTCCGTGAATGATCGGACTGGGAGTGAAGCGTACACGAACGAGAAATCGAGGAAAGTGATCGACGGAGGCGATCGACTCATCAACGGTGAGGATTCTTGCTTATGCGCCTACGATAAACTTGTATATGCGGCCCGTGGGAATAACGTGGAGTATGTCCTACTTGGACGAAACGGGCTCCGAGATGCATCAAGAGCGTCGCGGACGTTCGAGACGTTGAAGACGTTTCAAGACGTATGGATGGGAAAGTTCCGACGAGTGTCCCCTTGCGGGATGACAGATTCATCCAGCTGTTTTCGAAAGCAGCTCGTCAAACTGGTCTTTCGGTGCATTAGAGTTAAGATAACGTTAGTGACATCGTAGGGATTTGATCGGTTTTTGAAACGGAGCATCACTCGATTAGACCGTTCGAGGAATCGAGAGTGGATGTTTGTCGCATAGTGGCGTACATCGTGTGATAAAAGTGTCGAATGATACAGAGTGCAGTGCGAAATTCGCGGAATGCGACTGTTTCTCTCACTCTCCGCCTCTCCCTCTGCCTGCCTCTCTTCTTATAACGGTCTAACTCTATATATGTTCTTCTTTCTCTCCCTTTCTCTCTCTCTCCCTCTCTGTCTTGGAGTCCGCGTTGCGGCAGGGCAAGTTGGCAAATGGATTTCTCGGATGTCGTTCAGGAAACTCGATGCCTCCGACGTTTCTTCTCCCGTTCCTCATCTTCGTTGCGCTAAGTAGACACATTTTCTCTCCTCGCCAGTTTCTCTTCGCGTTGGACAAACTTTTCACGAGCGAGAGTGTTTTAATTTGTCCGGGAGACGTCAGTGGAAATGTGAGCCTAACCTTCCATCGTTGAGATACACTCTCGGAGAAGGGAATGGAGGATATTTTTCTGGATCGCACGAAATGTTTTGCCCTTGACAGCCGGCGTCCTTGTCCTCGTTGACTTTATGCGTGCCTCCGTCCCACGACTTTGAGGTTATATTCCGCGCTGAAACGCCTTTCGGCTGCATTTTCATGGCGAAAAGCGAAGTTAATGGTCGATCAAGCGCGACCTCATGCGGGGGGGGATTCAAGGGAAATTGCCGAGATCGGCTCAAATTAATGCAGACATTCGAATATCAAACGTGCTTTCTGCGAAACGCGTATAGAGTAAATGGTTTTTGAATTACTATTTAAATTTCAAACAATTATTAGCGAGAGAATTTGAAAATCGAATCTGGCTCAACAAAAATATATAGAAATGGAACGCTACCAAATTTAATCCAGGCACTTGTACCATTAGGTACGAAGTTAATTTGTGGCGTAAAAAGTATGAAATATACATGTTTAATAGTTGTACGCTGACAATCGAAATCGAAATCGAAGTCGAAGTCGAGGTCAGTCTCGAAGGCAAACTCGAATGATTAATCGAAGATTTGAAAATTGAAGATGGCGTGTGGGGTTGAAATTGCGGTCTTCGCTGTAACGTGGCATGAGCGGGAACGGTTTGAGAGTGGTTTTTCGTAAGTGCGGCACAAGTGGTTGGAAGTACGGAGGATTTGGCCTTTATTTGAGCGCGTGAGTGGCTATTATTTATATTTGCATGTCGTCACGTTAATTGCGTATACCGACTGCGGCGGTGGTGTCTAACGAATGTGCATGCGCGGAATGGTAGCGAAAACTCTGGCCGGATTTTACGCAGCGAGATGATTACTGTACCGAGACTCGCGCGTATTGATGCATCAATGGTCGGCAAACTGTCCTGCTACAACCGTACCGTACGGGGTACGCCTATATGCTCGCCAACATTTCTGCGACACAATGCGATTGCGGTCGCTTGCGAAATGCCGGTCAAACTCACTTTTCCTCGGCTCCTAACGTCTTCGGCAACGTTTAGGTTAGGTCCTTTTTGACCGACCAACGGCCGACGCAAGATTGATTAGTGCGGCAGTACATTGAAATTAGATATAGTTATATCGGATGGGCTGGCTGGCTGAAATAATGCGATTACGGTGCGTTGCGAAATTCTCGAAATTCTCAACATTTCCGGAAGTTCGTTTTGCGCCGACTGAGGTTAGGTACTTCTCGCAGCAGCGAGCGAACTTTCGATGTTGACAGTGCACAGTCGGCTGATGCAATGACAGCGGTCATCGAACGATGCGACAATGCGACAATGCCGCTGCAAAGGCTCATAATAATTTCGTCAGTGCCGATTAGTCGGTTCGGTAGTTGTGACGTGGTCTTTCGCTGCCGATTGAAATATTTCTCTCTGTCACCGGCACCCGGCGCCCGACGCTCAACGTTTCTCTTCACGTTCAAATTCTCGAACATTCCGACGCCCCTCTCGAGCAGGCTGCAACTTTTCCGTTGCGCAAATGCAGAGAGGGTAGTCCATTCACGCGTCGCGTGGCGGTTTCGTTCTCTGACGCAATCACTTTGCCCAAATAATCACTCCGACAGAATCGTCCTTATCGCTTTTCTTTCCATTCACTATTCATGTAATTAGTAGGTAGCTCGAGTAAATACCGTTCGTATCGATATTGGGATGTTGACTTAAGATTTATGTAGGAAGAATTTGGAGACCGGAGGAGGGTGGATGGGAGAAGATGGCGTCGATGACAACTGGATTTGCAGGATGTACAATTTACATGGACGTATTGTCGAGTGTCGGTCGGACTAATCCGACGTTTCCTTCGGAGGCTAGCGCATCAAAAGATGTCGGGGGTCGTTGTCCTCGAGCGTCTGCGAAATTACAGCCTTGGACGGTTTTGCAATGTTGCAAATTTTAAAGTCGCATACGGTAGAGCTCGAAATTGCGAAACCCTTATTACGAATTTGGATACTGTCTCTTCTCTCGTTCTGCGGCGGACTGCCGTAGAAGTCGCGCAGAAACTGGAAATTTCAAGTATAGACACGGAATCTCGGTGGCCTTTTCTTAGACGGTCGTTGCAAAGCTGGAAATCGCAAATATGGACGTAGCGGCGTTGGCCTTTCCAAGGTTGATTGTTGTGGAGATGGAAGTTAAAAGAGTATCGAAATGGCGAAGTTGACCTTTTCGAACTTAGGAATTGCGTACGTGTTTTCGGAATTCGACGAAGCTAAATTTTAAAATTGCGAAGAGTACGGAGTACGATTATTTTCAATTTTTTGATGTCTCCATTAGAAGCAGCATATTAGAGCAGAAACTGACTTGGGTCTCTGAGACAGTGACTGGTATATTGTTTCTTCTTACATTCTTCTCTTACTAATTCATAAACAAGTATTTGACCAGATGATCGCGACCGGTCTTTCGTCAAATTATCAGCTTAACGTGTTCCACTTAAGCGACCTCGAGAAATTTCAACATTTCCTACACGATATCGCGACGATTCGTCAGCGACCAATTCCTAATATCGCCTCTGGTTTTTTCCCGGCTTTTGTTTATGATTCACTCGGGCCGTTTTGTTTCTTTACTCACTGGTTGTCTTACGAAACCTGAGAAGGAAACATTTAGGATAGAATGGAAAGATTATGGGCGAAGAGGGGGAAGTCTGACGGACGTCGAAAATGTACAATTTTCTTGTTTCTGTATGCGATATTCTCCATTTCTCGACTTATGTCAATAAACAGCGGCAGTACTTGATTCGTTGTCGCGTTGCATAAAACCATTTCTTTTCACTGGAAAGGTAACCAAAATAAGATAGATGTCGTAAATAATCTGCGCCCTCGGTCAGTGCGCTGATAACGCTGTAGATAACATTATAAAACGATCATTCAATAGCCGATTTGGTCCCGATTTTTTCTGTTGATGGATGAGAGGTCGTTATCACGAGTGCGTCGCGTTTACTTCGCGATCGTATCATCAGCGGCAGTCTTTGACGCGAATGGGCTGAGATAAAGGAGTCGAGCTTGCTTTCCAATATGCTCGAATGTCATTGCGCCGTTTCATTCGACGGAATAGTGGCGCGGGTGGGAGATTCTTGCTCTTCGAGCTCAATTCGAAGCCACGCATGGAAACTCGACACCGCGACTAGCAAGGAAATGCTCGGAAATGCGCGGAAACGTTCGGAAATGTCCTCGATCGAACGTTAGTCTGACGTATCGAATCGTCGCCGCCAAGCGGCCACGCATTTATCTATCTATCTATCTATCTATCTATCTAACTAGTTATCTATCTATCTATGCATGTCTACCTATGTGAATATATGTGCATCTATGCGCACTTATGTGCACTTATGTGCACTTATGTGCCCACGTTTCAATGTTACACATGCGATGCGTAATGATCGCGTGATATGCCATGCCGCCCGCTTTTTATGCAACGCCGTCTCCGATGCGAACGCGCAATCCTCCTCAACTGTTTTACTTTCTTCAATGTGTCATTTTCGTTTTACGGCAGAATAATTGCTTCAAGAGACTCTGTGTGTAGTACAGATAAGGAAATGCTCATTTTTCACTTTTCGGCCATATTTTTGGCTGTATCTCCGAAAGTATTGCACAGGTTCTATCACTTTTCAACAGGTCCATATAGTCCCAAAGTAGCCTCCATTGGTCGCTCAGTGCCATAGCATATCGGTACGGCCATTAGATAGTGTCTAAAATGGACCTAAAACGGGTCTCCGTAGGCTAAATGACTCAAAAAGGCCAATAATTGCCACGAATATACATAAAATCATATGGGAGTCAACCCCCGATACTAAACTAGCGATATAATTATCATAGTAAAGGAATAAATCGGTTAGGGAGCTTTCAATTTAACGTTAAAATCCGTTTCCGGCGCCTTCCGGTGGTTAATCCAGCTTATAACGCCGGAAAGTTCACTATAGAGACATTCCGAGAATGCTATCACGTTTCAGTAGGTGCAAATACTATCAAAAGTACCTTCCATTGGTCGCTGAAACCCATACTAAAAGGGTAGAACCATCAAATATTGTCTAAAGTGGGCCTAAACCGCGTCATTGCCGTTGAAAACCGTCACGGACAGACCCAAATACCTTAAATGTGCATAAAATGGTGTAGCAAACATGTAGCAATAATAAAATAGTGGCATAAGTATCGTTTGATAAGTATAAGTAGGCCAGATGCCGGTAAAGCTCACAGAGGAGGTTGCTTAGTTAGTCCACAGTGTGCTAAATTCTCGCTGAAACTTATATTAGCATGACAGGTTCATCCTATGTAATCCGTACTGGAACTAAAATGCGTCAATCTTCTTTAAACCTGCTCACAAAGACAGACAATTGTCATAAATACGTACCAAATGATTTGACAGTCATCTCTCAATAACATCATGGCGATAAAAGTGTCGTACTGCAGGAATATGTAGGCTAAACATCTCGTAAACTCGCCGTTCGTATAGTAGGACTGGCACGCAGAGTGGAAAACCCACACACTTTGGCCACAGTTTCCATCTTACTGTGTTACATGATGTGCCGCATACATTTTAGCGAAGTATTAGGACTCTTCATTGACACATTAAAAACATAAATCACTTAAATAATTTTCAATTAGGTATTCGTTGGAAATGATTCTTTATCGTTTTTCACAGCAGCCCAGCGTAAAGGAGACAGAAATTGCTTATCTGTAGAAATATCGAAGATGAAGGTCAGTGGCAGCGGTCAATATTAAGAACGCAACTGGTCTTTTGTCCACAGATCAAAAGGACTCGGCGAGGAAGTGTAAAACAAAATTGCGTCGACCATGCCGATGGAGTTCCTGGACCGTCTGCCTGTCCCGAATCTGCGGGTATACACGACGATCAGCTTCGCCATTCTGTCCTGCTCCGTCTGCTATGCGGCACAGATAATAAAGGACCCGGCATGGCGTTCGAATCATACCGTTATCGACGCCGCCGGGTCGGAAGTTGCTGCTGACGGAGGAACGGCCGATCCCAGAGGATTCGGCAGGCATCTCAAGGAGCTGCTTGTCTGTATGATAGACGAACCGGGATGCATTTGGGTAAGTCCATCGTCATCCTATTCATCCCATTTTCTTAGCTACCCATCCATCAGGATGAACGTTTGTTTATCGAAACCAATCCTCCATCAGGGATACAGACATTTAATTCGTCTGATACGCGTTGAAAATAATGAAAAATAAAACACGGATAAAAATGTTTCTTCGGGAACAGGCAGACAAAGACGGGCAGAAATGACGTCGCGTTTGTTACGATTTTCTCGCCACCGCGTCATTGATTTACCAAAGCGGAAAAGCCCGCGCCGTCGAAAGTCTCGACTTTCGCCAGACGAAGCTAAAGGCGGTTGAAGCCGCGAGGCACGGGAAGGAAATGAAAAATTCGCCCGCTACGAACTTTCCTCCGTTCCTAAGCACGTTCATGGCAAGCGCTACTATGGCTTCCGCAACTTCAAATTGAGAGCCTCTGATTGCTCTCTTTAAAATTACCTTTCCTTCTCGCCTTCTCCCCCATCGCTACTCTCACTTTCTGTTACCTTTCATAAATCGGTCTTTTTTAACACAACCCCCCACCTGCGGGAATCCTGCACGACCTCTGGACGAATCCTGCACGGATTCCGCAGCTTGGATCGAAGGAGTGTGTGGGTTCTCGTAGTCGAAGCGATTCTTCGGTATAATTGTCGCGTGGCGAGAACGTAACAATGGAGCTTCCTGATTAAGCCGCCGGTCGCAAAGTAACGCAGTTAGGATTCCCCCGTTCGGCTGGAGAGTCGTGTGCCCGACGAGAGTAAACTGCAGGAAGCCGAGAGCCGTACTATGTGATTCAATTGTCTCGTTCCCGATTCCCCTGCCACGCCGCCTAGACCTATCGATACACCTACGTGCCTCGAGCGCGTAACCTCCACTGTCTAACGTGCAACGTGTAACTGTATATGCTGTTGTGTCGCGATCCTAGCCCGAGCATTATTTCAACGTACAATTCTAATTGTTGCATAATCGGAAGCGGAATTTATTTCACTGAAAGCCGACGCACGTCGGATCTCGTAGAGTTGAGTCGCCATTCAATGAAGCAGCTATTTCTCATTATTTTGGGACTCTGCGTCGATTCGTGTATTCTGTTCTACGGACTATAGAAATAGGAACACGATTAAACAGGCCATAACATTTGTCATGGTACGTCATAAAGTGGCAATCGCCGTGTGAATTCCCGGGCATTGACAAAACGCACTCTTGACCCTGAGATCATTTGAACGTTGAAGCCGGTCAGCACCGACTTCCGGATATCTGCAAATCCATGAATACGCGAGGGTCACTGACCACTCGGATTCATGAGTATGCAAATCGATACACATACAGTCGCGTACGAGCGGATAAATCATTCCGTACGGTAATCGAGCCGACGATAAGTTCGTAAAGATAGGCGCGTGACACAAGATATTTCTGGCTTGTTCCTCGATAATGAGAAGGGAAAAATGAGAGCGGGTGTCTCCGGTAGGACCGGAGGAAATAATTGTCTTCGAGGCTCGTAACGATTATGCGCGCCGCCGGCGAATCTCGTAATTCCACGTAATCGCAGCGGGGTGGGGGAGGTCATAACATTGCCGCCGCACGTAACGAGCTTTGCGTTTCTCCTTTCTCGACGGAGAGTCTTACGCACCAGGAAGTCACGGCAAACGGTTCGAAAATTGATCTGCGGCCGTGACCCGGCAAAATCGATAGTTTTCACTGAGCGAATCGCGATAGGAAGAAAGGTGCATTCGGTGGCAGTAGTAGTAGTAGCGGTTAGTAGTAGTAGTAGCGGTTAGTAGTAGTAGTGAGTAGTAAGTAGTAGAGACGGTAGGTCGGTGGGGTGTATAGGCATATCGGGCCGGTCTTTCTCCACTTTCTGCTCGTTACGTATCGCCTCTCTTAGGTTGCTTTTGTCCGCGCGGCGAGCGGCCCATTGTTGTCGCGTCGGCGGAAAGAAGAAGAGAAAAAAGCTTCGCCGCCGGCAACCTAGTTCGCAGGATGATGTTCCTACCGAACGATTCGCGATCCGCAGCGGCGTGCCGGGGCTATTATCGGTAGGCTGCCAAATGTTACGCTTTCCGCAGGGACTGTCGGCAGACTGCGAAGGAAGATATGTACCATTTCGCGAGATTCTCGTATTTCTACAATCCACCCGCAATCTCGTTTCTTCGATTCCTTCGAACTTTCCTCGCATTTTGTAACAATCGTTCGGCCATTGAGCAGGGAAGATTACATGTCATGGCTTGTAATCTCGAGTGTCTTGGCAAACATGACAGGAGCCTGTAACTCGCGTCAGCTGTCGTTCGACTCGTAACATCTTTTAGGGCAACGTCCCGTAACCTCTCGTAACCTCTCGTAACCTCCCGTAACGTCCCATAACCTCCCGTAACGTATCGCCCGAAGTGATGTAACTCGATCTAACGTTTCGCATGACGTGAGTCGAGCGAGCGTCATGACGTTTTGTAAGGTGCCAATTCGTAAGCCGGTAACCCTCGTTGCAACGTCTTCCATCCTTATTCCGCGTTCTGTCCGTAGTGGAGGCTCTCGTTGCGTCATATCGTCGCTTACGACTTTGCCTGCGTGGCGCGGCAGAAAGGGAGAGGGGGTGAATGGGGTGGGTGGGGGGGGGCGAGGGGAGGCATTTTCGCGTGAGATAATTGTCGCGTTTCGCTGGCAGGCAAGCGGAGAAGCCGACGAGCGGAGAAGCGGAGAAGCATGGCAGGAAAGGACGACGGGCTCGCGCCGCCGCCGAAGGATAACTGCATGCGCGGTCATTTATTTTGACATTATGCCACTTCTCGTCCCGGGTGAAGCAGGCTTGTGTGGAAGGCCGTCTCTCGTTAACGGTTGATAACTGGGGAAGGTTATTGCGGCACTCGTTGCGATAACTTCGCTCCTGCGGCTCAAGGACGCGCGCGCGCGCGCGCGCGCGAACGTGTCCCCGTCGCCCGAGAAAAAGAGTCGAGAGTAAGGCACGCTCTATCCTTGAGGAACGGTAGACGAGTCGTTTGAGATAAGTGACGATGACGGGGAGCAATAAAATTCTTGAATCCCGAAGTGGGAGAGCCGGGTGAGAAACGAGTGCCGCTCTTATTTTCGCGAGTGGCTCCGACGGAACGCGATTAAACGAAACGTCGATGCCGAAGGAGTTGAACAAGTTTCAGACTCGCCTGCCCGGAGAGGCATAATGTTTGCATTACCTGGCTCGAAAAAAAAAGAAGGTTCCCGCTAATCAATACCGCGTCCGCTATTTGACATGCGAGTTTACGCGTGCCGTATCCCGCAGAATCAACATGCGAGGGAGGAATGAAAAAACAGGACCCGAGGCGGGCCGCACCGGCGGTCCCAACATCTGTCGCTTTCCGAATGTATCAGAAATTTCGGAATCGACATTGGCCAGACCGGAGATCATCGCTAATTCCACGTAAGCGAGTGGAAAACTGAATTCGATCTATCAATACGGGCATATATTAGCATAACGATATCCCAAACTTGGTGGAAAAAACATATTCGCGTATGCGCATGTTTTGACATGACACCGCGACACAAGACCGATTCACATTTTTCATGTTACTATTTTTACTGGGGGCATGCATTAAAATCTGTTTCTTTGTTACGACGAACTCGCACGGACAAAGTTGGCTGACTTTGTGCTTTTGATCCGTTTGCAGTCTGTCCCGAAAAGTACTAAGACGATTTTTTTTTTATTATTCATGTACGAACTGGGTATATATTTCGGCGGCCGCGTGGGGACGAATTCGACGGGGAGAATAGCGCAACAGAAACCGAAACGATCGAATTCTGCAGAAAGAAGTGTAACGATCAGTGGCGCGAAAGCGGGCCGCAGAATGAATTAGCTGCATGACTCGCCAGCTCCGTTTTCCTCCCGCCCCCTCCCGCCCCCTCGCGTGCATTCCTCGCACTGTAATTTGCGTCTCGCATGTGCGCCGAAATAATAAAAGGTTCGCCGCCTCGCGTTGCGGAAAATGAAAAATAACGATGACGCTCGGAAACACTGTTGTTCGCGGCAGTCGCAATTCGAGTATTTACACTCTTTGACTTCCGTTGTCAAACGGTGATAACAATTAGAGCTCACCAAAAGTTTATGTCGCATTACGAATGTCAAGTGGACGAAAATAAGTATCGCTAGACTCATCTTCGAAAACTCTTGGCTCTGACCGCTTTGATAATTATCACCGTATATTGTGACAGACTCAAGAAGCAGATTACATCTGCGAGACGGATGTGAATCGGTTACCGGCTTTACTACGCTTTCGGGGGAGAAAAGTGACGCGTTCCGCGAGCAAAATATTCCCACCGCGCTATCTTGTATTTGCGCTTCGTCGGAGGCGGTAAGAATTTTTGTCGGTCAAACGCACACAGGCTAGGTGGATAGGTCGGTAGGCAGGCATGCAGGCAGGCAAGCGTGCATGCATGCATGCATGCAGGAAGGCAGACAGAGAGTTTCGAATAGAAGAGAGAGGTGGCGGGGATAAGTCGTCGCATTGGTAAGAGAAGGAAGAGAACGGCGGCGGTGCTTTAGGCCGAGCAAATAAGATAATTCACGTCGATAGGGGTGGGGGGGAGGAGAGTCCCCTCGAGGCTCTAGATTCCTCGTCTTCCGCGTGGCCGGTTAGGCAATAACAGAATATACTCTTCCGGGGATAAAATTAGCCGCCCTTTTCGGCGGCCAAACGACCTCGGCCGTCTTTGGCACCGGCGAACCCCGCGACATTGTCTACCACCCGTTAGATCGCTTCTCTCTTCATTCGAGATACGGAATCCCAAATACACGCCACGACTTTTGTCTGACTGTATTCTTATCGCTGTTGTTAAATATATATTAAAATATATATATATTATATTATAATATCTTTGAAGGAAACTATTGATTCAATCGTTCGAGTCTGGTATGACTCGCATGTAACGTGTATACGTAGATAGGAGAGAGAATTCGTATCGCGCTGTCCAGCAACAAGTGTTCTTACATCATTGCGATACGTATTATACAACTTATTTGCCGACAAACGTAGAGTCGTTATTACGAGACGATTATCAAGGAAACATTGTGCAACTGATGTCAATGCGAGGCGGGTACCGAAGATTAACACATCCGTATCCTCGACCGATTAAGCTCTTTGCCGCGAAATGTATAATTTTCGCAAGAACCCACTCGGCGAATTGGCTGGCTCAGTAATTTTGCGTCTGATTACCAGTTCGAATTAATTCTTTCCGCGTCTCGCTTAGCGCCTAATCGTTCGTTGAACGTTCGCATCAGCTGAGAGATTCCGAGTTTTGCGCTTCGACCGTCTCTTGACGCATACATGCATACACGCACGCGGCGTACAGCCTCGTTTCGAAACGATCTCTTCTGGCCGATGTCTCCTGGCCGATCTTCGCGAACCGGGAAGCCGAATTGAACGTTGACAATGAGAACTTGGAACGTGAAACTGGCAATAGTAATGTCGCATATAAATAACTTAATTTAAGCACCGGTGATGTTTGCGCCCCGAGTGACAAGATGCTGATGTCTTCACCTTCGTTACGTTACCGGTCCATTTCATTTTCCCATCGCCCATTCGCTCGCCTTACGAATTCTTGAAGTATTCCTTCCTCGGGATAACCGTCAAGTTCACAGTATTTTTCTCCATTCAATAATTTTTTTCCCGCGCCGATAGATGCTTCGCGAAGTTTCTTCCTTGTTTACCGCTACTTTGCGAGCAGATTATTACCGAACGATTTCGATGACGTTCAGAGTTCGACGACGAAGCGTTCGGCGTAACGTCAAGTTTCGATATACTTCTTCTAAGATTGGCGAGAGCTTGCGGGTCACCATGTATAGGATGGAAAAGCGCGGATAGAAAGTCGGAGGTTCGCGCAAATCGGTACACGCGTCTATTTACATAATGGAAGAACGCTTGGGTTTTCGTTCGGTCTACACGAAAGGGGGAGGGAAAAGGTGCTAGCGCGTAGATTCGGCAGCTTCCACGACAGCATCCTATCAGCTGATAATAGGCAGAGGAGGCAAAGGTGGCAAAGGATCACAAGGATAGAAAGGATAGAAAGGATAGAAAGGATAGAAATAAGGTGACCAACTGTACTCATTTACTGAGTTTTGTACTCTTTTTTTCGCAAACCGTACTCTTTTCAAATCCTGTACTCTGAAAGTACTCGTTTGTATAATTTTATACTCATTTGTATTTCTAAAACATTTTTTTAGATTATTTTATTTCAATTTTATTAATATCATATCGCACATGAAAATTTAAAAGTTTTAATCGAAATTTCCTTATGTTGTCAAGGCACTAATGCAGCTGTTGAAAGGGTATTTTCACTAGGGAATGATTATTGGAGCAGTGAGAAGTCGCAACTTTCTGTAAAAACATTATCTGCCGTCTTAACAGTCAAATTTAATATGCAAAATGAAAGTTGTTCGGATGTGGCTACATTATTAGACGAACATCCTCATTTAGCAAAAAAAAATCCACTCCGAAGAAAAATATGTTTTTAAAAGAAAATAAAGTTTTTATCGTTTCTTCTTCTTTTTTTTTCACCTATGAAATACTTGCAAAGTGTACTCTTTTCGAACAAAAAATAGTTGGTCACCTTAATAGAAAGGATAGAAAGGATAGACGATACCTCTCTCTCGTAGACGGACGGCCAGACTGTGGCACAGCCTCGACGAATCGTACATAAATCGCGCACATTCTCGTAGCACGTTCTCGTAGCACATTCTCGTAGCACTTTATATGGTAAACGGATGCTCGGTCGTGCCTTCTCGGCCGTCTTCTCTTCGTGCTCCTCCTGCCATCGAGTTTCTGTAACGAATGCGCGTGACTCACCTGACCGACGAAGCCGCTCTATGAATACGCATGAGAAAAAATGGCAAATGCATAATCGTAAATCGAATCGACCGTGAGGGTAAAAGTGAAGTTTGACCCGATCGCGATCCGATTAATCAGGGAGATGGTTAGAGACTGCTTTGGACAGGAAAGTTTAGCTGTAGCGGGGGCAGATCCTTCGCGGCCTTTAATTTTTCCCTTCGCCCGCATTTAGGCGCCTTATTTTCGTCGGCGGACATTGCCGCCCACTTTCGTCGAGGGGCGAACGTAAAAATCTGCCAAGGGACTCTCCTGTCGCGCTGTCTCATTAATTCAGGGATATAATTGAATCTCTCGTGTGCGGAGAATATTTCAAAGTGTGCTAATGGCGTTGTTTCGTTGGGTCGTTAGGTCGGTGCCTGTAAAACAGAATCGAAGAGGAAATTATAAAGTTCCATCTTGCGATGTTAGCGCGGAACGTTGCCTGGCAGCATTTGGCTCGCGGTGAACGATTGTTGATACTGTGATTTGTATTCCGAGGTATTAAAGCGGAGCCAATGTAATGCGAAGACGGACTGTCGTCTGTCGATTCGTTGCGCAGGAGGCTTTTGACGATCGTGATAAGAGGTTTATCAGGGTGCTCCGTGACGGCTAGATTGACGGCAGCCTCGAGCGTTTTGTCTTATCGTACGAGGAAAAGCTTAGCATTTATTTTGGTACACTGCGCGCCGTATGCGCGCGCTGATACGATTCCGACGTAGAACTAAATCCGCGCCGAGTGGACGGTAGTAAATTTCTGGGAAGCGCGGCATCATATTTTCCGCGCACACGTGCTGGTCAGATTCCGCTAAATGCCGAATTTTTGTTACGCCGATAGAATGTACGACTACGCTACACGGTGTCCACTGTTTCATATTCGCTGTATCCGGTGCAGAGTGCCGTGCCATTACGTTCGCGGTATCCAATGTCAATTATCCGGTGTCTCGAACGAGAAACTTGCGTTCTAGAATCTGCGCCGTGAAAACAGGAACCGGAGGCCTAGAACTTTGCTCTTGAAACTCGTACTGGGGGGAGAATTTCAATCGTACGCGTCGGAATGAAAATATTAACGCAATGCGTCGAGTCGGCGAGTGAGTATTTGCGGGAAACTTGAAATTCGGAGGGAGAGAGGTCTGGCCTGTACGACGTCCAGTTGCCGTCAAACTCGAAACTATCCAATTACTGACCGCCGTCTTAGCTGGCGCTCTAGCTACTGCTACCACAGTACCAACTACTCCGTTAACGAAATTTCTCCTAGTTTGCCAGAAATCCCTTAACGCGCATCAGACGCATTAATTGTGATACGTACCCGGTACGTACTGTAATACTAATCGTCACTTTAATGCTTTGTGCTCAACAGACGCTGATAAACATGGCGTACTGCGTGCTGATCCTCCTTGGCAAATCCATTCAGAAGCTCGTTTTCGGCGAGCTGAGGGCATCGGAGAGGCAACATCTCAAGGACAAGTTCTGGAACTTCGTATTCTACAAGTTCATATTCGTGTTCGGCGTGCTGAACGTTCAGTACATGGACGAGCTGGTATTATGGTGGGCCTGGTTCACGGCCCTCGGCTTTCTCAGCCTGCTCAGTCAACTCTGCAAGGATCGATTCGAATACGTAAGTATTGCCGATGCTTCTTCATCGGATTCTTTTCGACCTCTTCGTTGATCGCGTTTTCCCGGAAAACGAAGAGGCGCGAGAGTAGGTGAGATTTTCCGCTTTTCAAAGCTGCACGGCTCAACGTTTCAACAGCCATCGCGTATGCATATTTATGGCCGCGGAATAAAAAGTGAAATGTCGTTGGTCTCAAAATAGAGGATTAGTGTCAAACATTGTCGAGCCAATGGCGGCGTATTCTCGGACATTTCGAAATCTATAATTGTCCTATTTACAATTGTAATGTGAGCATTTTACAATTCTAATCGGTGGCCGCTTAACGGGAGTGGGAACAGTGGTCGAGTTGCTTGGCGGGACGAATAATTAAGGAAGGCAAGTGTGGAGGACGGAGGGTCGCTGTAACCTTCTAATTATCATCGTCCAATTAATCCATAAGCAGTTGAAACGCCACTGACTTTGTTGACACGTTGCAACTTTCAGTTATTATAGTTGGCCACGCTGCTTCCCGTGACATTGCTTTCGGCAGCAGAAGAAGTCGCCCACGCGAATCGTCGTCCGAGCCGAATCTGTCGCGCGGGTTAAAAATGACTTCCGACAAAATATTCCCCTCGCGCCGAGGTTTCTCAAATTCCCACATATTATTCCGCGAATTTATATAATATCTACGTCAATGCGAACACTCGAGCGCAATCTGCTATAAAATCGTTTAGAAAGTTTTGAATTATATAAATGATTGAATAAGTTCCGTGCTTTCATTTTATAACGGTTAATTAGCGCGGGCGCTCTTTAAGATAAATCTGTCGGTACGAACGATTGATAAATAATAACGAACGGGCGGGAGTCAGAGGCCGATTGTAATTACGCCGAAATAACGCCGATGGGAGGAACAGGTCACTCAATTGGCGGTGCAACGATAAAAATATTTTGAATCAGTCTTTCGTGTGTGTTAACGACAGCGATGCAATTACGGTATCCCTTCCTCACCTTTTTTTTTTTTGTCATTTTGCGTGCGCGCCGACGAAAGGGGCTAGTTCATAAATAATTCAGGCGATCGATTATACATACTACCGGCGAATTAACACTTCCGTGACATAATTGTCGATGACGGTAGGCGGAGGAGGAGGTGTTGACGGGGGGGAAGTTATGTGATTCGGATGGAAAGGCGTTTGGGCGATGATCGGAATCGATTAAAATGAACAAATGGCCGAGCGAAGCGCCGTTCGAATTAGCAATTCTAATGGTTCCAAGTGGATCCGCTATGCGTGGCAGGACTTATACCTCTTATTTGAAAGGATCTTCGCCGAATGGCTAAGATTTCTCAAATTTGGCTAGCAAACTCCCCTAACGGAACTTCCTGTATTTTGTAAGTCAAGCCGAAGTACCTATATTCGAGATTTACTTAAGGCTTTCGCGGCCATTATTGTTGAAAGTATATACCATTATCGGAGCAACTTGCCCTGATGATGAAAACTGTAACGTTTGCGAAACGTCGGCAAGCAGCTGATCCCAAACGCGGCGACCATCCGGAAGCCTATACTTTTAAGTAAGGTGGAGTGGGGTAAAACCAACCCAGAAATTGTAAAGATTACTTTGAACTGATGTATTTTCTATCTATTCCACTAAAACCTAATAATCTTAGTGTTTTTATTTAGCGCATTGTTTGTTCTTTAAGTTGCATTAATTTGGGTTAAAAATATCTTCTGAAACTTATGATTTTCTTAATAAGTTAAAAACAGTGCTGCTAGGGCGGACTTGCCCCGGAACTGAGGCAAAACCGCCCAACATGTTTAAAAATTTTTGAATCTTATATCCTTATATTATGGGGCAAAAGCGGAATTATTATTAGTAATACGAACTTTGTCGAACGAGTTAAACGGAGGAATCGCAGAATACATGGCGGCCACCTATGTTGAATACTATCCAAACTATTGAATGCTAACCAAAGGAAGATTTCCACCTTACAATTGGTGCAATCCAACGTATATTCGAATAAATAAGGGCCTAGTGCGAATTTGCCCCGTGTACGGATTTACCCCACTGCACCTTACCTATATGTACCTATATGTACCTATATGCAATTACGGATTGGCCATGTGACACGTTTCCTCAAGGGCAAGCATGGGAAATAAAATTTTGCCGTGGCGTTCGACGCCAGTGGGAATTGTTTAACAGGATGACAGCTCTGGGAAAAAGAGCTTGTCTGGGAACAGAGTTCTCACATCGGTCAGTCGGCGGCCCCCGTGTTCTGCGCGCGTTGCGCAACGAAATCGAGATCCTTCTCCCTGATCCCGTTAGCATAATCTAATAGAAGTAACGAGGTTACCGGATCGGATGGCTATCGGTCGCTGCCTTCTTTCCTCCTGAGCCCCGCGCCACTTGAAAATTATTGAATCGCAACATTCTACTCGGCCGGGCGAACGGATGGGGGGCATAATGTCGTGTCTCGATCGGTGTCCTTGAGAGTCACTAAACCGCAATACGGGATCGTTGGGAGCGATCGGCAAACATAGGCGCGATATTACTCGCCGACTCGCGCACTTTTACGTGCCCGATTACGAATCGCGAGAAACTTTGCAGAGTCCGTAGAACGGTAGGCCTATGAATATGCGCGCCTATGGATCTACGGATCCGTAGATCTGCATATCTACGGATGTTTATATTCATGAGCCCGCACGCTCGCTAATCTACATAGCCATGCATCTATGCATTCGTAGATCTGTTCGCCGCTACGTTTGCCAAACAGGGAACTAGGACAAATTCGAATGAAAGTTGCTCCCTGCGAGATCGCCATCAACCGATTCCTTTCGCGAGTGCGCTTAGGGTCAATTTCGAAATTTTAATCAGGGCGTTTAGGGACATGGGGCTTCGGAGTCCGCGTAGATCGTAGATTGACGGGAAATGTTGCGGATCGGTGATGTGAAATTTTTGTTTGCAGCTATCCTTCTCACCGACGACGCCAGGATGGAGTCACGCCCGTCTGCTCGGACTTTTGGCAGCGATCTTCGCACTGTCCTCCTTTATGCTACTGCTGTGCACTGCGGCGGCCTTCTTCCTCGTGACCTTTAACACTTTCGCCTTCCTGGCGGCCGAGGTGAGTTACGAGCAAATTTTACGTGGCCCTCTCTCGCAGGCTCCATCGTTTGTCTCTCTCATTCTTCCCATACGTGTCCATATATGCCTCCTTGAAATGAGGATTCTAAGGTAAAAGAGATAATGACCATCGCCCGGTCTTTCTAATTGTTCGCCCCTAATGGCAAATTCGGATAGCTCCCGTGCCGAGATCGGAATCGCGTCGGGCCAATGTTTCGGACAGCGTCCGTATCTCTCGCACGAATCGCATCAGGATCAGTCTCATATCCGGATTTCGAACTAGGCCGACGACTGGGGTCCAAACATATTCGCGTCAGATTTAAACCCGGATCCGTATCCGCGCACGGTGACGAATATTGTCGTCTGTCTGGGTTTCAGTCGATTGGATTCGGATCGCGCTCTCGCTCCGAGTCCCGTATTGTTACATCCGAATAGCATCCGCGTTACGTCCGAGTAGCTAACGCTGCTTCAATAGAATTCGAAATACTATGTTTGAACGAGCATCAACGATATTTGAATAACATCTAAAGTATAATCGGTACACTATCCGAACAACATCTGCATCTCCGGTCACACACGCGCACAGTTGACAACGGATTGTTGGTCTCCCACTGCAGATTCAACGGAAATATCTATTTCGTGCCCCCCCCTTATGAATCTTTGAACTGGGCCCTAGCTTACGTCAGCCGAACAACAATGCTCGCTGCGTACATGTCGATGGATCAGAATCGCGGACCAGGATTATGTAGGCTTCCGGTCAAATAAATGCCGCAAACAAGTAACAAAGTCTGTTCTACTTAAACGTATCTCCTTAGCGCGGAGACAGAAATATCCGCGACACGACCGTGTGGTACCGTTAATCTCGCTGCATTGAGAACGAGGTCTTCGATGTTCCTCTCTCTTTCTCTCTCTCTCTCTCTCTCTCTCTCTCTCTCTCTCTCTCACTCACTCACTCACTCGCACTCGCTCACACTCGCTCACTCTTTCTGTCTCTCCACTTTTTCTTCTCCGGTTCCTCCCGCGCCCCCTCTTATCGCCATTGGCTTTGATACCGTTAGCGTCGCAAACTTTTGCCCCGCTCTTATATCCCCATCTCTCTCTCTCCGAAGCAACAGACACGAAATCATGAGATACAGTCGGGCCGCTGAAAATTCCTATTCCCCTTTCAGCTTTCTAAGGTGGGAGCGAATGGGCAGATTTCTAAAGATTTATACTTCTGCGCTCTGTACTTTGTACACCCACAACTTTGAAGGCTGCTGATCGATCGCAGGACAGGTCATATTTATATTCTTTCTTTCACTTATAATGGAATCTTGATGTTTGCATCGGCGATGGAGATTAACCCTTTCGGTCATAGTGTCGTCAATTGACCACGACATTCTACCCCCTGCCGTTCCTAAGTTTTGAAAAAGAAAACAGCAATTAAATTGTCTGGGTCTAATTATTGAACATTTATAAGGGTATTTTCATTGGCAACATTGTTATTTGACGCACGTGAACAAAAATATATTCTCAAATAGTTGATCGTTCTCGGCAGTTTCAGTAACGTGCGAAACGCGGCCAAGTTGATCGATTTTTCGATTTTCAATAGGTGAATAAATAATCCGTACCAAATGCTGTAACTTATCACAGTTATAAATAAGGGTCCGCTATATACGTTCGACGTGTAAAATTATCGAATTTTTCAATAGCGACGTTCTGAGGATTTTTCGAAATCTCGTGTCGTAATTTTTCGACATGTGGTCACACGAGATGGGGAGGTTAGAATTATGCCGATGATGCCAAATGGTTAAAAAAGGGCTAAATATTTAATAAACAAGAAATGGGATTTTTTGATCAAAGAATAATAATTCGTGACCCAAAGGGTTAATGGAGGAGCAGGTGGAAGGTTCGATACACTCCCTACTCTGCGTCGTTTGTTCTATGTTACTAAAAATAGAACGTTCCGCGCATCTCCTAATTAATCTTCGACCAGTTCCCGTCCACCATTATACATCATTGTTGCAATTCGAGCCGGCGCGGCATAAATTGACGTGCCCCGCTGCAGGACCGAGAATAGTAATGACGATCAATAATAGGATGACGATTCTAAATTGGCATTTAAGAGCAATCGGGGAGTGTCGCTTGCGGAAAGGTCTGGGTCAACAACCTAGCTTCGTTGCAACATTGTCTCCTGGCCCTGATTGCGCGTACGATCCTCGTCGTTCATTCACTCTTCCGCGTGTGCGTGTGCGCCCGTAGGTGCGTCTGTGTGCTTAGAAGGTATCGCGCGCGCACTTTTACTCGCTTCGCCTTCTCTGCCCGCGTTATTCGCCGTGGCTCGCGACGAGTAGAAAGTTCGAAGCGTGAATTAGTTTCCGAAGCCGAGCACTGGCTTGACAGTGGACAGGGCGACGGCAACGGGTCGATTATCGACCCGCCCACGCCGGAGACAATTAGTCTCTTGGCGGCATCGCGAGTCGCGATTGACCTTTCACCGTTCGCGGTCATTCATCAAGACCACTCATTTTTCCACGCTTATACGGATTTCGAGTAACGCTTTTCCGTTCTTCGACACGTGTCGGCCGTTTCTGGCTGAAGTAAGAATGGAAATGTCATTGTAACGATGCGTTTCAAAATTGGACGGCTTTTACGGTTGAAACGAAGATTTTCCCTGTTTTTCTACAAATTCAGTCGACATTCATTCCGTGCCACTGTTAGTACTCGGTACTATTAGTACTTGCCACTGTTAGTACTCGCCACTGTTGTCCGCTCTCGTGACGGAGCTGGCGCGATGACAATCGTTCTATTACAATCGCGGGTCTACAAAGCGACGAGCGTGTCCATACGAAAATACGCGAAACGTGCGTAAGGTAAGAATGAAAAAATGGCGGCGCAGCACCTTAGCCGATGCTTAGACCGTAGGACAAGTCGGCCTTCGGGCACATTGTAAAGCGCACGAGCGAGCATATTATGCGCCAGAGATTCTCCGGTTACGCTGGCTCGTCATTAACTCCTTCATTGTCTCCGCCGAACGACGGGACGGCAAACGGCGAAACAGGTTTATTCTTAATCAATTCGCACATATATTTTACGCTCATCCGTCTCTCGGTGCCGCGTGTCTCTCAATGTTACCAGTGTCACATTCGTCGCACATACATTTCTGCATTAGCCACGATTCCTAACAGCGAACTTCGCCCGTGGCACGTTCGAGCGGTCATAAAAGTTTATTCGGAAAGTTGGCCACGTGTCTGTTCGACGGAAGAGCGTCTTTACTCTTTCGTTCGCTGGTAGTAGGTAAGGCCACGTCAAGTTCACATTTAGCGTGGGAGAAGGTGGAGAGTAGGGTTAGCGATTCAGGTGGGAAAAGAAGAGGAAGGGAAAGGTGGGGTGGGGATTGGGGGGGGGGGCAGCATAGATGAGTCACGAAGCGAGTAAGCCAGGTATGAAAGAAATGGTGAGAGACCCGACGTATGTGAATATTGACCTAGGCCCGGCAAAACTGTCCAAGTTTATTCGTCGTCGGGAAATGCAGTTACACGGACTCGGAAGTATATTCAATTGCCTCTACTCTATTAAGCGAGGCTCGCCTGTGGGCGAATGTTTCTGTTGCGTAGGCGTAGCTTTCGGTATGACGTTTGTCGGCAGTCCAAGGTTGGCTAGGCGGTATCTACATTGTCAACGGGGGGGTACGGGTAATGGAAAAGAGTGGCGGTAATCGGAGTCGATATCGACGCTTTCAACGTCATTCCACGCTTTCGATCGATTATCCGGCTAATTGCGTCGACTCGCCGCGTCGTTTACCTTCGGCGCATATTGCTAAGGACTCGTCAGCTCATAGGTAGATTAGTGAATAATGGATGGACTGCGGCGGGGTCTGTATATCCCTTGGATACGCTAGCCCCATCCTTTATGTTTAATGTATTCGTACGTATGGACTGTTCGAAAAGTTACGGCGCACCTCACGATTACGGATAATTCAGGTACGTTTTCTTCCCAAGGACTGCTACGCAATTTTTCATCTCAACTTTGTTGAAGATCCGGGACGAAACGAATTTTTCGAACGCACCATCTTTCCTGTTTATAACCGATTGTCCCATCTGTCCTTTTATCGAGCCGGCCGAGAATTTAATATGATTGACCCAGGGTCAATAAATTAATTCTTGTATTTATTAAGAGCATTTTATTTCGGAATTTTCATTTCTTTCTCTAGGACCTTTAAACATCGTTGACTTCACAGTCGGCTGACGTGCGGTTCTTTTCTTGTTCGCAGTGCATATTGCTGGGCGTCCGAACGATACACGTGATGCTACGTTATGTGATACATCTGTACGATACACGTGGGGCGGGAACATCGACGCAGCGCTCGTGGGACAAGAGAGGTCCGCTAACATATTACACGGACTTGATATCCGAACTGACCGTGCTGGCCGTCGACTTCCTCCACCACGTTCACATGCTCCTCTGGAGCAACATCTTCCTGAGCATGGCGTCGCTCGTTGTTTGCATGCAGCTCAGGTACCTCTTCTACGAGATACAACGAAGGATCACCAAGCACAGGAATTACCTTGCCGTTCTCAGCCACATGGAACAAAAGTGCGTACCGACTCTGTAAAGTGAAATTTTCGCAAAGTTCGTAGATGGATATTATCCGCGTTACATCGATCGGTACACGTAACTCGAAAAGTGACGAAAGTAGTCACCGCAATGATGTAAGCTTACGAAATAATATCATCCCTCCTGACTGCGTTGCACGGTAAAAAAAAAAAGCGGTCGGATGCACCGTCAGCGGAGGATGAGCGTGTGCGCTGATCAGAGAGAGGGAGGGAGAAAGAGTCGGGGGGCGAAAGGGCGGAAATTTACGTACGGCGCAATCCGTTGAGGGTCGCGTACACGGTCGGATCTGGCATTAGGCAGCCTGCCAGAATGCCACGGGTACTTGGACTCCCGTTCCTGCCCCGTTTCTGCCCCGTTTCTGCCCCGCCGCTCTTATCCGAAATTCGCAGGACGATAATATTGGCCGCGACATTTTGGCGCGCTTCCGCACTCTCCCCTCCCTCCCCCTCTGTCCTCTCGACGCGGCCTTCCTCTTTTTATCGGTCCCCTCCTCTACGTATTCCTTGCCTCGCACCCCCCTGGCACCCCCGCACAGACGCCTCGCGAGCACCTAGTCGACTAGAAATGGTCTCTTTAATCGTTTTGGCCACGCTTTCGGCTATTCTATATATCGCTGTTTGTTCAGCCCTGTTTTCTTTTCCTCCGCCGATCGCTAGAGCTATCTTTATCCCGACACTTGTTTATGTTCTTTATTTATCGTCTATTCTGACGGGCATACGGATTGATAGCCTATTCTTCTCGCTTCGATCAGGCTGACGATTAAACGGGAACGTACCCTTTGACTGATGATTTATGTTCTAATTGGAAGACTGAATTTCCGATCAATTCTTTCAGTTATCCAATGGCGTCTCAGGATGAGCTGGCGAAGAATTCGGATAACTGCGCCATTTGCTGGGAGAAGATGGACAGTGCTCGAAGATTGCCATGCGGCCATCTGTTCCATAACTCCTGTCTGCAGTCCTGGCTGGAACAGGACACGTCCTGTCCGACGTGCAGATTCGCGCTGAGCATGCAGGCCAATCACAGGGAGATCACGCCGGAGATGCCGCCCGAGCCGCAAACGCCGGCCAGAAGGAACGACAATCATTTCTTCCATTTCGACGGCTCGCGTTATGTATCCTGGCTGCCAAGCTTCTCCGTCGAGGTGTCACACAACAGGCTGCGTGGAAATATCTCGACGTTCGCTCATACCAACTCTCAGATGGATGCCATGGCGAGACAGGTGAGTTTTGCATCGAGAATTCTAGACTGCAGAAGAGATATTTACTTAACAGTGTTCGACTAACGGTTTAATGTTTCATTGTGTAGGTGCAGCAGTTGTTCCCTCATTATCCGCGCAACGTCATCCTGGAAGACCTGAGAATGACACGTTCCGTAGAATGGACCGTCGAGAACATCCTCGACGGTGTGTTGCCGTTGCCTCATCATATGATGGAGGAACCGCAGTCGGAGTCCGTCCCGCGAACTCAAACGTCCATGCCCGTGCCGATTTTGCAAAGTCCGTCGGTACAAAACTCACCAGATCCAAGGTTCGACATTCCCATCGCTGATAGGTAATAATACTTGAAGATGCAAATTTATATATTTTTAGTTTCTTGCCCCGTTGCGCTAAATTCGTGTGGGAATCGGATTCTGCTATTCAAATTTCCATATGAAAAGCTTATACATATCTCGATTGCAATTGTGGCCACACAGTTAACGCTTCTTATTCTTTCCAATTGAGCCAAATTGCTTACAGCCGATTCGCATAAATGTTTCTTTATTGCTAAAGAAATCTATTTGCAAATACTTTGCGTAGCCAATTAGTAATAGCCCCCAAAATATGATTTGGTAGCCGCTCGTAATTTACACTATTCCCTTCTAACTCGTGTTTATTTTGACTATCGAATCTAGCGGAGAGGAGCCATCGAGTTTGGGCGGTCGCTTCTCAAAGTCGTCGGTCGAGCGAGAGCGAATTCTCCAGCGCCGAAAAGAGCACATGCGCCTGACAGCTCGCAAGAAATACCTGGAGAGTCATCGGAAGTCCGAGGCTGAGGTCGGCAGCGGATGCGACTCGACGTCGAGGAAGGAGGACGCTCTGCAAGATGCGGGAAGTTCATCGACGCCGTCGTCGTCGTCCTCGTCGACGAGCCAATCCCTGTCCGCCACGATGTCCTTACTCTCGGCCTCGACTCGCTCGCAACGGCAGCTGAACATCATTTAACGACGCCACGCTCTAGCATAGACCGAGGCAGGGAACCGAGCGATCCGAGAGGAGTACGTTTTGAAACTTAGGTTGCGGAGCTTCATATAGTCGCGCGTCATGAATGGCGTCTGTCGTTTGGCGTCTCGTTTGGCGTCCCTCGTTTGGCTGGCGAGGAGTCGCGCGCACTCGCGAGCATTTTACGCGCCCGCTCGTTGCCGATGACTGATTTAAACGACACGTGGATAGAGTCGATAGACGGACTCGAACGGATGGTAGGGAGTGTCCTCCAGCTCGGGAAAGGAACTCCGAAGCCGGCCGAGTTCGGTGGACTTCGACTGTCGGGCCTTTTACCGCTAAGCACCGAGTGGCTGTCAAACGAATATACTCAGCTGGGGTCGCATCGACGGGGTTTGTATTCTTGGATGAAGGTTTTTTTCTCCTTGGGACTGACGCTTTCCGAACGCGATTGCAAGACGTTGATCCTCTCAGAATTGTGGAGGAGATCTCGGGAGTGACGAGGTCGTTTAAACGTTACGGCTGTTATATCCCGGTTACGAACTCGAGTCAGAAGGCAGTTTTACTTTAGCGTAACGTCGACCGGCATTTGGAGAGGGTGGTTCCGTGGGCTGAAAGAAGTAACGGTGCGATGGAAGGGACGAGTGACATTCCGCGTGCAAATCCTTCTCTTTGCTTTTTCTCGGCGACTGGAAGCCGGTCCTTTTCGAAATTATTGATAATCTTCGCTTCCTTCCTTCGGTTGACTCGTGAATTCCACTGTTTGACATTTTTTCTACGCGTATTTCAGTTAAGATCCACCGCTGTTCAGTGCCATAAATACCTTCGTGTGCGTCGACGTTGTGCCGATTCGTAATTGGAAGGGAACCTTCACGTGTCCGGGATTAAAAAGTAATAGTTGGAAGTTTTGATTTTGTCGGAGCGGTCTGAGAAAGGAAGTGGAGGGAATACGAAGACCATCCGGGGCGACTGGAATGGATGAGAAGCTTGGTTCAATGTAGAAAATGTACGTCCTTCTGAAGTGTGAAACAGAGACGGAGGAAAACAAGTTGCAGAGAACAGATCGTTTTACGTTTTAAGCTTTGTATTAGGCGCTGTACTTGAAACTTGTCAAATTAACGTTTCATATCGCGTGTATAAAACGATTAAAAAAAACGAACAGAGCTAATTCCGTTCGAACGATTCTTAAGTTGATATCTCGTCAACATACATACACACATACATATATACCCACAAACTTTTGTTATCCATTCTCGGCTAGCGAGATGGATCTTAAAAAAAAAGGGGAAAAAATAACGTCCGTAATAATGAAGCCTGATTTTTTTTTTCTATAATTCTCTCATTTTAATAAGAACTTATCTTTATTCCCGTATTGCGGAGCCTGCATAACTTAATCGTCACTCTTTCGTTACGTACAATCGCTGGATCGTACGCCTTTCAACTATCCTAAGCCTTCTTATGTGATATAATTAGATTTTCTCTCCCCCCCCCCCCCCCTCAATGTTTGTTTACACGCATATTATATATAAATACATGGATACACTTAAGCTCATGGAATACTGTCACGCAACCGTAAACAACGTAATGTTTGTATGATATTCATACATCGTCGGAGGGAAGGAGTTGACAAAAAAGTAAAAAGAAAAAAAGAGAACAAATGATATGAGGCTCCAGTTGAATGAAAAATTCACCAACGAAACGGGGGAGAAAAGAAGCCGGGGGAAAGAATTTACTTTAAGTGGGCGAACAATGTCTGTGCGTTGTGTACTACCTTTTTATTAGTATTAATCGAGTATTTATTTTATAGGTTTTTAAGTGACGTATAGATAGAGATAAGAGGTGACACGATGACGAGGAGAATAATAAGCAAAGGATGATGAAAGGAGGATGAAATGAAACCGTTGTGAATGAAACAACACTTTGTGTATGGCAGTTAGCCAAAAAAAGTATGTGAAGTTTTAGCGTTTCCACCAAAAAATCCCTTGTATAGCTTTTAGCACCTACAGACATTCAGAACCGGAGTAATGTCGCGCGTTCTGTGAGGTGAAAATACATTTGATCATTTACGTTTGAATGGATATTGTGTGTGCCAGTGATTAAGAGAGTGCTCAAAGTTGTGTCGAGACTTGCTATTTTTACATGTAAACGTACGTACACTGTGTTTAATTTTAGAATGGAGTTTAGAATTTGCGCGTAAACTGGTAGTAAGTTCAATTTCATAGCCAAAGATGATTCATGCAGTTTGCCTATTTGCTTCCTTAAATTTCATTTCGAAATTGAACATACTACGCCATCTGCCAGTTTAATTTGGTACAATTTTTCGAAACACTGTTACATACAGTGTACAACGATGTAAATCATAAATTTTGATAGTCTCGTAATGACTGGTGCATGCTGCAGAAATGCATTCATTTCTTGTGTTTACATATCTACGATTCACATATATTTCCAACATATAATACAATTGGCATACGATAGCGCGTGAGATGAACGACGCAATCGAGAATCGGGAATGCTTATTCGGCAATGCTAAAGAATAAAAGAAAAATTAAACGTGTGCGTGAAATCCGAGATAATTAATAAGAAAATAACAATAAAGGGGCCTCGGAATTTTTGAAATTGGCCGGTTCTCACGAATTTACTTATCAACTGCGATCGATTTAATCAGGGCCGTTTGACTGTATTGAAAAAAAAAAGAAATTACTGCACTCTTTAAACGTCATACGAATATTGATCCTTCCTCAGTATCTTTGTAAATATGAGTATAAGGAGTCCTACATTAATTCTAGCTATGTAATATAATTTACCTCCCCCTTCCCTTAAAACTAGGGTTGTACGAGAAGTAAGATAAATAAAATATATTATAGATTGTTGTAGTTACATTGTTTGCCTTTTGTCTCATGAATAAATGCATATTTAATCAGGGTTTATCAAAAAGAAACCATAAATAAGTCATAAAGGAACGAAGTTTCTCTTTGTAGAAATGAAAAAAGAACAAGTCACGTACCTTTGATTCAATATTAGTTTACTTCCTAAAGATATAAAACATTTTGAATTGCACAGCGTATAAATCTTATCCAATGAAATTCATTACAACAATATGGAGGATAATATGTGCGAAGATAAAGTCTGCAAATCCTCTCTCTGGACTTATACCATAGAACTGACTCTTGTTCTGTGGATTTACCTGTAACCGCAGGCACACTGCAAAAGAAAATTATATTTTTCCACATACCAAAGTTGACGTTAATTAAAAACTACGAATTATTTCACATTTGTGACATGACTAATGAGAATCATAGGTTATGAAGGACATTTGTGACGAAAGGATGGAATTAATAAGGCGTTTTTCCTCTATGCAAACGGAAGTGATTACCTCCAAGGATGAAACAAGACACGCAGGATATAAATCCGCTGAGAAAACTGTTGAAGGGGAAGGTGCCGACCAGACAGCAGTAAACGAATTGTATGACTCCCGTCAGAAATACATAGAGAAGGTAGGCGTCGATTATCTTAAGCTTCTTCGGCGTTGTCTTCGTATACTCCTGCCAGAACTTGCCTAGCACCGTTATTACACTCATGTTTCTGTTATTTGATAACAAAGATCTGACAAGAACTGACTTTTTCACACCAGTTGAAAGAAGCTTACGCGTGGCAGATATTGTCCGAATAGCCGGCAATTCTACCACCGACGAGATACAGGGTAGACTGATCACCTTATGGGCCTTCGTGTCCCATGTTCTGAAATACCGACCCGACGAAATAGCAGACAATTTCAAGCGTAGATTACGATTTATCGTGGTCAATTTGGAAACTATGTGAAGAAGAGAAGGCAGATGAGGTCACTCCTTAGTTTCTTCCATTTCCCGTAAAATAAAACTGCACTGTTTAAGGCAGTAATTTTGACTTTTGCCGCCGGTTCTTGGTTGCAAACTTGGGAACATTGTCGAAAACTATGTGAGTTCTACCTCTGACGTAGAGATGACACGACATGTACTGCCCGGGAGGTGCTGCCACTAGTGGCGAAGCTGTGAACTGCATCGAGAGCCGAGTGAGTTCCGACCCTGAGTAGAGATGGGGCGACATGTACTGTCCGGGAAGTGCTGCCCCCGGTGGCCCTCTCGTAAACAGCTCAGGTCAATATGTGGAGCGGGTTGAGAAGGTTCCGTAGAGATGGCGTAATGTGCACTGCCCGGGAGGTGCTGCCTCCGGTGGCCTACTTCTGAACTGCTTGGGCAATACGTAGAGCGGCAGAGGTACCTCTTACCATTTTCTCGATTTTAGAAAATCGCTTGTAACTTTTGAACCGGTGATCAAAACCTATGATAATTATACATTTTTTTGTAGCTGTTGACGCGCTCGATCGGCTTTAGAAAAATAAGATTTAATAGAAAATCGTGCTTGCATCGCTACTTGATAAAGAAAACAGCATCTTTTGCATGCTACTCTTTATTCACACTTTGAACTCCGACTACTTACTAACTAGTCTTTGGCGTTGCTTTGGTTCGTCTTAACCCATCTTAACCTAAGTGGATAGCGCAAGAACGGTATCCCTAGGAGTGTTTTCTCTGGGAGAGGCGTGCGTGTAGGTTACCCTAGACGAAATGCACATCTATTCTCTCTGTTGATTCATTACTAATATGGAAACTGAATCTGACGTTCGCCTGAATTCTTAGATATAATATTGAATTATTAAGCATCGGCAAGTATATTTTATTATCGAAAATTTAATTACTCAATATTAATGCGAAACTCTCGAGAACAAAATACCTAGTTTTAAATGTAGTTACTAACAGGCTACGAATTGTTATTAACGTTGGGTTGGCTACACGAATTTCGTTTAGCGCGTTAATTTGAAATTCAAATGGAAGTCGAACCGCGTTTCAACTATTTTTGTCATTGAACCTAATGACAAACTTATTCTGAACAAATGAATTAATCCGAAACAGAAAGTGGATTAATCTGTCGCAGAATCAGTAGAATCTTCGAGGTTGTTGTAGGGACGTTGTGTTTTAACTTGTGAACGAAGCCAAATTTCGTGTTTCGTCCATTTAATTGTTGAACTGACGTTCCTAATCTGATATTTGTCAGGTGCACTTTTTCGCACACTGTATTCTTTCCCATTGGATCTTCTTTCATCAGAGTACTGTTCCTAACGAAGCATACAGATGTACATTATTATTGCAGAAACTAGAGCAGGCTCCTTACCTTAGCTTGCGAACTGGATTCATGTCTTGTCGAGGAACAAGTCAAATTCGAGGGAGTCTCTTTAATTAAGGATCGCTTCGATGTTAATTTTACTTTGCCCGCTTCCTTGCGTATATTATTTTGCGGGTCGCTTTCTAATCCTTTATGCGACAGCCGCTTCGGAGTGGAGCTAAGAAGTAATGATTCATCAGCATAATAAGCAATTTCCCAGTTTCTAATTTTGTCTATACCGATTGTCAGGGCTTGGAGTATAAAATCTGCGAGTGGGAAGCATCTCTGTTTGTCTGGACGGCGACGCGTTTTCCGAATGAAGAGAGTCAAACTTCTTTCGTAACTCCCGTGTCTCGTTCGCCGCTTTCTTCTCATTATCGTTTGCCTGACATTTATCACAATGGGAGTAAATTCGAGTAGCATTATTTAATATTGTCAATTTCACTTACGGGAAGTATACATCGCTGAATACGTTTTGAGATCTTGACCTCCCGCATCATGTCGGTTTTTTTCATGCTAGGGCTGGCATCAACAATCGTTCTTACTTCAGAGGACGAAGGACGGTGTTTGCGAATGCTGTCCATATAAGGCGGAGGTAAAGGACACGAATTCGGCTGACTCTGCGCCTGTTGAACCCTCTGCGAAATTCTTCCGCAAGAAGTGCACGATCCTCGCTGAGTGTCGTTCGTTCTGGCCGAATTTTTCTTTTCCGTCGACGAACAGCTTTCCGAATTGTCGGATCGACGACATTTCCAGCTTTGCTTGGAAGAATTTCGCGACGACGGTGTCTTGACAATGGATCCGTCGAAAATGGTGAAACCGTGAACAAAATCCAGAGGCGAAGAACGCATAATTGCCTTTACTTGGGAAGTTGCGGTTTTCGAGGTGGTCCTGTTGACGTTATCTCTCCCAAACCAGTTCGACGGCGGGTTACTCTCATTTCGCTCACTGGACTGGCTGCCTCTAATCGTCACTTGACAAGAATTGCATAGAGCTGACGTCTGGCGCATTTTATGCGCCCTTCGATACCATGCAATAAATTACATTCATGAGACGGATTCTTTCGAAGACGATTCGATAGCAGCAAAGGTTTATAATTATTAACGTGTTGAAAAAGATGAATAACGATGAAAGAATAATGTTCTTAATTCAGAGTGACCATCGTGCAAGCTTACTTAATGTTGTACATGCCGCCAATATTCCCGTATTTGTCACGATTTATCTCAGCCTCAACAACCCCGCTGTCCATGTGAATCAGCTTGGCAACGTCGTTTATGATCTGTAATGACATTTCTCATTCCCATCTGTCGAGACGATGATATTCGCAACGAAAATCTGTCTGATTACCGCCTCGTGTTCCTCGGCCGGCAAATAGGCCTCGGGCAAAATTCTGAGCCCGATCTTCGACTTGCTCGTGATCCAAGGATGACAGCAGAGCTCCCTCATCGTGATCCTCTTGCTGGCGGCAGGTGTCAGGAGGCGGCACACCACGTTCTTGTACTCCTTCGACATGAACCAGATCCGTTTCTGCTGAACGGCCGTCAATCCGCGATTTATTTGACTCTTCAGTCTCCGATTACGCTCGTCGGACGACACGTGATCGTCGCAGGGACTCAGGAACGGAAATTCGCCGGTCGTCATCACGTAGAGAACTACTCCCCTGTTCGAACCTTTCATATTACTAACGGCTCACCGTACGCGAATTTCGCAAGGGAAGTAGACTCACAGACTCCACAGGTCAACTTCCGGCCCGTACTTCTTGCCAACGACGAAGAGCTCGGGTGCGGCGAATTCCGGCGAGCCGCAGTGCGTCTTCAACAGATTGTTGCTGCTGCAAATGTTGCTCAGGCCGAAGTCTGGAAAGAATTAGGAATAGTAGCGGTAGCTCGAGAAATATCGAATGAAACAGACGTGTTGCCGGATTATTCCTCTCTCACCTACTATCTTGATCTGCTGCTTGCGCTGGTCTTGGAACATGATATTCTCCATCTTGAGGTCCCTGCGACACGGTAAATCGGACTTTAATTACGAGCCTCACAAAATTTGTTATTATGCGGCCGGTTAGGACGATTTGGAATCTCGATAACTTTCTAACGCAAGATAAGCTCGATTTATTCGGACACTCGACGTCGTTCAGTTTTTCTACCTACAATTTCTCTCTCCTCAATCCTGTTCGCGTTTCTTTGCAACTTTACGGAATACACGTTTACTCCGCAACGCGATCGTAGTAGGATTAACAACGATAAGCATCAATCCAGCTAAACCCCCATCTCGACTCATTAAATCACGTCCGGCACAGGATCGGCAGACGCTTGAAGTTGTTCAGCATAGAATAAGGCAATAATCTCAAGAAAAGAGAGATTCTTCTTTTGATCGACTAATGACGCGGTGCATCGAATGGATAGTATCTGCCCACTTAAGCGACATGTTCTCTGAATGAGAGATATCGGAGAACATTACGATCCGCTGGCCAGTTCGGTGTCGCTGGAGCTAACCGTTGTTCGAGCAACAATAAGGCGAGCTGTCGCTGTAATCAGCGGGGCTTTGCCAGGGCTGGCAGGAGGGAAGGAAGAGGCTGGCAGGAGGAAAGGAAGAGGCGAGCAGGAGGAAAGGAAGAAGGAGGTGAGCAGAGTGGCAGAGAGGCAGAGACCTCGGGACCTTGAAACGCATCATTAAAATCGCATCGCCGCGCGAGCTGGCGCGAACTGGCGCGAACTGGCGCGAACTGGCGCGCGCTTTGGGCGTCGCTAATAAGTAATAAAAGGGGGAGTCCACCTCGCGCGAAACACGTGCCCCACGGCGATGTCAAGATCCGAGACGCTTCTCGACGCTTCTCGACGCTTCTCGACGCTCCTCGGCCCAGTCCTTAGTGCAACTTTCGTCCCTCTCCTTCGCTTCCATCCTCGACGCATTTTTACATTTTTCCTGTAGACAGAGGCTCGACAGAAAGGATTCTACGTCGAGGGTCCACTTTTCCTCATTACCTTCTACGCTTCTACATTAGCAATGATACTTTCGGCCCGTGTCCGTATCGGTTGACGTTGCGCCGCTTTTTGTCGCTTTCTCCGGCTGGACGGTGACTAATGTACGCCGGCACGGATGTAGAATAATCAATTTGTCGGGGAGGGGGGCCAGATGCAATGTCGGCAGGATAATCGTGTGCATGTCATACGGCCTGACTTTTTTTGCACGAAGGACACTGTCCATCGAATATCGGTACCAATAAAACTGAGCACGCATAAGTACCTATTCCGCGACTGTAAGGAGTCTACGAGTTTGTACGGTCGAAGTTCGCTGAAATACGAAGTTGAAGTTGGCAGGATTCGACACTTGGAGGGCAGGGTAAAAATGTGATTGTTTACGCGAAGGCGAGGATGGCAATTATTTGAATCCGTGATCGCCAAATCGTCTGGCAGAATGGTTGAGGGAAGAGAGTCGGCGAGCTTTCCTCTCTCGCTTCCAGCTTTTGCTTCCAGCTTTTGCTTTCAGCTTTTGCTTTCAGCTTTTGCTCGGCTAAAAGGAGATGGGAGAGGAGAGAGGCATTGCGGTATCGGGCGACCGATGCACTTCTGCATCCTTGGCGGCGGGATAATAGTTGGAACGGCCCTGAAGCCGAGGCCACGCTTGTCCGTTGGCCTGGACGATTATATTTCTTTTCCACCTTTCCGAGCGAGCCTCTCTCTCCCGCCCTCTCTTTCCCTCTCACACGCGCGCACGCACACGGACCAGTACCCTCCTGCTCTTACTTTCTTTAGTCTGAGAGGAGGTGGCCTCTTCAGCTATAATTTCCCAAATTTTTCAGCACGAAAGATGTTTGATGCGACTGGAAGTTGTAACAGCGAATAATGTATCGATTCTTCTAGAATGTTGTCGAGATCTGACTGTCATTGGTAGAGTAGATCATTTGCTATTTAACTAGGTACAGTTAAGAGGGAGGTTTTAACCGTTTTAAATGCTGCTCAAATAATTCAGTTAAATAAAGCGATATGCATCTCGTTCATAATTCTGGAACGGCAGAGAATCATTTAAAACCCGTTCGGACTGAACGCGAAAGCACGCGATATTCCTTTCCAGTAGTGTACAGTGGGTCAACGTCAGGCAAAGTGGTTAATGGGTTAATGTCAGACAAGCTGCACTTTTATCGACACCGGTTCTCCTTCGAACTGTTTTATCGATCGGCTCGAACGTTGATGCGAATCAGTTTCTGCGGAATTCTGACAGATGTCGACGCCATTCACTTTTCGAACCTTTAATCTACTCGAGAGAAATTAGGTGTAAGAATAACGCAGGTCGCCTAAAGACGCAGATATCTGTTTACAATTTTGCTTAAAAGGTCAGTCTGGGATGTTGTGATGCGCAGAACGGTTCAGTCTGAAAATATCAAAAAAACTCGGAACATGATCAGCAACTACGCCTATTCGAAAATAAGCGAACTGTACAGAGTTCAATGTCATCTGGGTGCGATGATTGAACATAATGAATTCTACCGAAGTACAAAGTTGATCCGAGTTAAGTGTCCTTTACGTGGGTTTAAGGCGCGACGGAGAAGACGAACGCGATATTAAATTTCAGTTTCGAAAGAGGCGGCATGCGCCACCGCGTCAGTCATCGTCTTATCAAGAGCCGTTGGCCCGTAATCTGCGGTGCTTTCGACGTTTCACAATTCTCCGGCCCTCTCACCTTCAGATCCTATCCAGCCGAATTTAACTCCTCTGCCGATCGTTAATTCCGCTCTCTCGTAATACATCTCGCGCACATAACTCGGCACGCATCTCGCTGCTATCGTTCCTACTTCATCGAGTTTGCTGTGTTCTTTGCCTTCTCCCTCTCCCCCCTCTCTCTCTCTCTCGCTCTCTCTCACTCTCACTTACTGATGCGCGCGCACGCGTTTCTGTGGGCGCCCGGAAAGTTAGCAATGTTTCAGCGGCGTCGATTTCGTGGTGGTTTGCATGGGCATCGGAGTGGTCGTCGGGTTCCGTCTCTCTCTTTCTCTCTCTCTCTCTCCCTCTCTCTCCTCACTTCTCTGGCCCCTGAGGTGGTTGCGTGGGCGAGAGGGACCCGGCCAGACGGGGTCATCGGCCACCATTGGTGCGTTTCGCCCTCCGCGAACGCGCCGGGCCCCAGGGGCACCGATCTCGCCCAGTCGCGTGCAAATTATTAACATTCATGAATGTTAACCGAACCGACCGTCCGTCCGACCGACTCATTCCTCTGCAATCCATCCTTCTTTCCCGATCGCGCCGCGGAGAGGGAGCGTCGATTGAATCGTCACGGACAACATATTCTGCCATGATAATAACTTTCGGACTTAGAAGAGCTGTATTGTCGAGGATCAACAACGATTGCAAATTCATCAATTGCCTTATGGTGGTAAGTTCAGTTGCGTAGAGAAGTTACGCAGGAGGCAGAAGGTCGGACCTAACGAAATTTCGGTGTCTCTGTCGTCACGGTGAGAATTATCGGCGGGCAAGCGCGGCTTAATTTTGGTACCGTATTTGCGGTCGCGTCCTTTCGCCTGACCCTGATTTCCGTTGCCGCGAGAAGGGCCGCTTCGTCGTGGGTGGCGAAAGGCGGGAAATCGCCGGTATTTCAAACGATAATGGTCCCCTTGGCGAGCATAAAAATGCGACCCTCTGCCTCCGGTCACTGCGCCTTGTTTCCAAATCTTCAGCTAAGCCACCGAGAATCGACACTTTTTCGGCCTCTCACCCCCCTCCCCCTCCCCCTCCCCCCTCCCCTCCTTTGCCTCCCAATCGATATTCTCGACTTTTCGATCTTGAACTTGAACGCGGCCTGTTGAGACGGAAATTAACGGCCGGTCGGTTTCCATACTTTTTAATTGCTGACTGCGGTTGACGGAAGAAGGAGGAAGTAATCGATTTTAATAACGTGCGAACGGATGGAAATGTTTGCCGAAGGAAGTTTGCGTTATGCATACTTTTCTTTAAACTTGTAACTGGTTCGACGGGCTGCGAGTGGGGGGGAAAAAAAGGGTGGGAGTAGAGAGAGTTGAGGTATTTTTATTGATTGAAGGAAGACGGCGACATTCCGTACGCTTATGGGTCGTAAACTCATTCGGTGATAATGCAGAATTTATGGATCGGCTAATGTGACAGAGTCCACTTTATTGCGTAGGACTCGTCTGGCGTCCGTTGCTCGCTCCGTCTCTCTTTCGCGGTCTTGTTTTTCTCCCGATCGGAGAATGCAGACTTGCACACTCCTTTCGGGTGCCTCCTCATTGGCTCGCCAAGTGGGAGGGGTCATCGATATTTTTTAATCGACGGAAAGGAGAAGTAGAGCCTTACAATGTTGGAGGTCCGGCAAACTTAACGATTTTCGATGACACGCCGGAATTTGAAGGACCGAGGTTCGGGTGTAAAAAATTTGAGCCGCTGGAGTGGCCAGAAAGGTGTTCGCCCGCGATATTCATAAGAGGAAATTTCCGTGAGTAGAGGAACGAATCGATTCGATGCCACAATGTAGCAAAATTTGAGGATCGACATTAACTTCGAGAATCGGACAGTACGTAAGGAAAAATTTGGCAGGAGAGAAACCGAAGTCAAGATTGAGAATAATGAAAAAATTGTTCCTAGTTTCTGGAATATGTCAGTGAAACTAGTTTCATAGACACTATAGCGTATAGAGCGCAAGTGCAACTGTAGCGACGGAGAGGCAGCAGGTTTATTCATTTGCAAAGTCCTGTCAGCGCGGCCGTTCCTCGCATCGGGCCAAAAAACATCGGAGTCGAGAGACGACAGGAAAATAGAGCAAACATCGGACCGGAGTGGCTCAAGCAGAAAAACGCTCTCTTCACATTAATTTGGTGAGGCCGTGAAATTTATGGGCCGACGCAAAGAATAGGAGGGGCCGGATGCAAAAAAAAACGTCGGACCGATATTTCTAATTCCTCGGAGAGACGTTCGAGTTTAGAGAATCGGGAGTGACGAGGGACGAAGGACGATCGGGAGTATTGTTCCATTCGGGAAGGTTAGAAAGGCGATACGCGAGTTCTCGCGCCAGTTTCAGCGGGAGGAGGAGGAGGAGGAGGAGGAGGAGGCAGAAGCGGAGGAGGTGAAGGAGGAGGAATGAAAAGAAACAGGCTGAGCGTGCGTGTCTTCGAGTATGCGAAATACTTTCTTGGCTCGCAGGAGGAGAAGATGCGCGTGATCGGATTTCACGGTAAGCGGGTTTCCCTTGTCGAGCTAAGTCTCCTCCTCGTTGACCTTGAGAAGGTACTCGGCCACTTATGATAATCCATCGGGGGCAGTTGTCAGTCACGCGAAACTCCTCGATCTGCACCAACTTTTTCATCTGGCTGTGGTTCCTTTCCAATTTTTTGCTACAACTCTCTCTCTCTCTCTCTCTCTCTCTCTCTCTCTCTCTCTCTCTCTCCCTACGACTTTCTTTTTACGGTGACAATCATAGGTATTGAAAGTGCAAGAATATCTTTAGAAATTTTGTTGTATATGCGCCGATATTGTGTAACTTGCTTCGATTAGAACTGACGTTATTACGCGAATCCCTGAAGATTTGTTCATCGGTGTCTGCTATAAAATGGGACAAATAGTAAATCTCATTTACAAGAGAGAGAGAGAGAGAGAGAGAGAGAGAGGGATTCGGAGTCGAGGAAGATGTCTTGAGAGTCAAAGAGGAGCGAATCGCAGCCCGGCTCTTATATTCACGAATGAAGAAGCTCCGGGACTCAAGTGGGAGGGTGGGGTAAAAAAAAAAAGAAAGGCAGCGTAATTTACAGCAATCGTAAACGTAAGCACGGGCGTAGTCCGACTTGATTCATAGTGATTGCCTCTAACGGAACCGCGGCGAAAATTTATTCGCCAGCGTCTTCGAAGGAAGGATTCTCCGCTCGCGGGTCGCGAGTGACGACTGAATGACGACTGAATGACGACTGAAATCGAAGTACAGTAGAACAGAGACAATGGGAATCTGTGTCACTAGGGAATCCCGGCTCACGTAATAATTCTCAAAAAGTAATTGACGCTGCAACGCCGAACCCGATGAAAGGAGGCGGAAGGTTAGAAAATGCAAGACTGATTTTTATTGCCTCATCCAATTCGTAATTGAGGTTTATCAGAGTATCTCTGAAAGCGGGTGAGGGAACTGCTCCTAAGAAAGGGAATGCCGCAGGTAGCGAGCACTATAATCGTAAACGTAAGGCCGCCTGATTCATAGTAATTGCCTGACGGAAGCGGCGCGAAGATTAACTCGCGTTACCTGTCGTTCAAACTTTTCGCCGTGCTTAGCCGAACTTATCGCGAGCGTAATTACGGGCTGCGAGTACGCCTTTTACAATGAGAGGGGTCAATTTTCGTCGAGGCGTAATTGAACCGCGCCGAGGGATGTGTCGTTGGCCGGCAAGCGAACTGCTGCTAAGCTGGCAATAATCTCTACTCTGTCTCAACATCTATGACATTGTCGCTCGTGTAACAGTGTTCAATTCTTAATCGTTGTGTTCCGTATGTATCGTTCGCACGGAGTCTCGAAGGCTGATAAGAAAAGTTCTCGACTTGTCAGGCCGGCAATTTGGGGTGGGAGGTAGATGAAAATTTGAAGTTAAGCGTGTGGGCGGCCTGCGAATCCGTCATCATCCGTCCCTTCCCAGACAGTCTTCACTCTCCGCGCACCTTCGGGATTTTACGAGCGAGCCTTTCCTACGAGTTTCGGTCACGCCAAGCGACTCGATGAATCTAAAGCAGCGCGCGGCCGCCGGGCGAATACCTATTTTCTGTCTATTTCTTTCTATTTCTTTCTACCGCTCTCTACCGCTCTCTATCGTTCTCTACCGTTCTCCGTGCTGCGTGACGAAGGAGAGGCCTCTGCTTGTTCTCGCTCTTGTGGCCAGTTACGATAGCCGGCCCACCGGTGGAAAATTAGTGCCGGTTTGTTTACGGGGCCCTCGCCGAACCATTCTTCGCGAACAAGATTGCCAACTACTTTAACGCATCGTACCGCTTACCCTGCCGCTCACCCTGCCGCTTACCCTGCCGAGAACTTGCCCTCATATCTTCCATCTACGCTCGTCACATATTCCAGACTCCTTCTCGGACATCGGTGCAAACAGTTCGATTAATCCGACGTTCAGGATCTAAGGGAGTATGCGTCAGAGGTCGGCAGGTCGTGGAGGCCGTTTTTCGTACAGCATCGCGAACGACCGTTTTCAGCCTTAACCCTCTCTCATCTTCGCTCAGCTCGCATCCGTCACGTCGTTTCTCCGCGCACGATGATACATTCTCGCGACGATACCGCGATCGATCCTGGCGCGCTCGTCATTCGTCTCGCAGCAGTCCCTCCCGATCCTTTTTTCCTATTCCTCCTTTTGCCCAGAGCGGACCGAGCTCTCCCAGCCGTCCGCTAAGGGATAAAAATCGTTTCGGACCTGCCTTCTTCGAGAGCAGGCTCTCCTCTGCATCGTTCTCTCTTAATCCGACCGGTAATTATCTCGAGGCGAATTCGCAATTAACCGGACGATTTAATTTATTGCCCGGGCAGTCGGCGCGAAAAGGATTCTGGCTGCTCTGAAAGACGGAGAATTCGAGGCACCCCCGCCGCGTTCATTTATTAATCAAACCTGCCCCTGACACTTTCGCAGTCCGCTCTGCCAGCCTCCGCCATTTTCGACCGATTACGGGCATTGCCCGCTTGCGCGATCTAATTGATAACGAATGGCGACCGATGATCTCCTTCCGAACGCGGATCTGCCTTCGATTATCCTCATACATCATCCGCCGAATACCTGATACTTCCACGTTTTAAACGTGGAAACAGTAAAGAAAAATGAAGTGAGAAAGTTCGGAGGAAAGGTGAAGCTAGAGAATTAAGAAACACTCGTTGCGATTCTCATTAGGAAAATGGCGGCGGGCAAAGTTTCGCCCGAGGCGCTTTAATAGTCGAACGTAAACTACTTGAAATGAAATCCAACCCCCGCATCCCCCCCTGTCCCCCTGATGTCTTCATCCCTTTCACACGCCCGGCATTAGGCATTCGCGTCGTGTGCCGAAAACTCCGGCTCAACTTTCGCCGCTGGCCGGATTAATATTGAGAAAAAATTCGGCCCATCTGCCGGGGGTTAATTCTATATTTTGAGCCGCGTCAAAGGGTTCCGTGGGCGTGGGAGGGTCGTGGTAGGGTAGGCGAGCTGAATTCGGCGTGCATCCTAATGGCGGCTCGTCGCGGTTAAAGGATTTTCGCAGACAGTTTAGCTCGTTACGCGGAAAATATTAACGAGCCGGTTGACGGCGAAGCTTTTGGCGTGCGAGGTAATTCGCCCCCAAAATTTTCGGTGCGGAGAGGATGCTTGAGATTCATGCTGGCTGCCTCCTACTGGCTGACGCTCATGCCGCTCGTGACCGTTTGAGCGCACTCGCCCGACTGCTTTGAATACATTTTGAACGGATTCCCATGCAGGTCGTACCTTAGAAATTAAAAGCGGATTTTTGCTTCTCAATTTTTCGACCCCTAACGGCTCCTGCCCTGTGACAGGTGTTCATGGAAAATTGGAGCGTTTCTAGTCATTGCCAAAATAGGGCGCTTTTGGTTAGACTCCTGTCCGGACTTAGAAGTCCTTGTCTGACGAAGCCACTTTGTGCACGAATTTAATTATCGTGCCGATATGAGTTGATAGAACGCGCGCATTCGCCGGGCAAACCGGAAGCTTGTGTGCAAACCCGAATAGGTGGCGAAGGGGTATTGGGGTGGCCCGGTGGACGGATATGCCTTCGGTAAAGGGGTGGAACGCGCTTTGAGCCGAGACTCGCGAACAGACAGACGGGGGATCAATGATTTTCGAACGGCATATTTCACAAAGGATCAATGGCTCTGCCCAATGTCAGGATGGATCGTGGTATTTTTTTCCCCGAACAGAGGAAAATTCCTTCGCTATCGCGTGTACAACGATTTTTTATACACTCCCGCCTAAACGAAACGAAGACAGAAATCTATAACAGCGATTCTTTTCATGAGAAGGAAAAGTTACGATATTTTACTACGATTTCCTATAAAGATGTCTGAACGTCATTGGTGTACATTTTTGAGGATAAAGGCTCGTGAGTTGGGCAGAGAACTGAAAGCAGCGATGCTTCCCTTGGTAAGCGAAAAAATTGATGGGGTGGGCATATATTTGCGAGGCGGGCGAGAATTATTGAAATCCCCCGCTCGTCATTGCGCGTTTATTTCTCCGCAGCTTCGATCCTCCTGTACTTTGCAAACGCGGAAATATCGAGGGGAATATCAACGAGGAGATTTTGATGGAGATCGCCGCCATTTCGTCTCTCCCTCTCTCTCTCCCTCTCTCATTCCTATTCGACTTGTCACGCCTATACCGACAACTTTCGAACGTGAATATAAACGAACTCGATCAAATTCTCCATATCTGTTACGCGATTTTGATACACCTGATGGTGATTATAATAATAGTACAAGTACAGTACGCATAATGTTAAAATCCGAAATGTCAGTATTTAGGAAGAAACGTTAATAACTGATCCGAGGGAAAGAAAATTGTATTCAATTGTAATGGTACGAAAGAAGATATCAGTGATGTATCGTTAGGGAGGCCTTGTACTCCATCGGTGATGATTGTTTGATCCGTACGTTAGCGAAATGATGAAGACTGCGGTCCGTCTCTGCCCACGGACAGATGGCCGGGTCTGCGAATCTTCATCCTCGAATTCATCGGGCCGTGTCCGTTCGCAGGGTCAGCGGACACGTTCATATTTACACCTTCATCTACGAAGTGCGGGAGAGAGGCCGCAATTACGGGATCATCGAGGCGTGACCCAGAAAAGCAGCGGGAGCTCCTTCGCAGGCCGTCCGGTGCACTTTTCCTCGCTCCTTCGCTTCTTTCCCGAAGAGGGTTGCCAGCCGGCGTCGGGACGTCTGTACATCGTCAAGAGCCGAACGGAAGAAGAGTACTTCACCACGTGTCCGCCACTGGCAGTCTCTTCTCATTTTAATTTGAAAGCTCGCCATTTTTTCTACTCCTCCTTCGTGCGCATCCGTATAGGTACGTTGACCGCGAGGCAAAATTGGCCGGGCAGTCGATCGCACGAGCGTGCGGTGGAGAGTGAAAAAAAAAGGGAAAGAGGAAGAAATGGCCGGATGGCCGGCGGTGAGTTATGCCCTCGGACGAGGGGGCCCTAGGTGAAGTGCCATTAAATGTGACGTCGCATAATAACCGCATTAATATTGTAACGAGCGTCGATGCTCTCGCCCTGGCTCCGGATTGTATATCGTCGTACATACATCACTCTTCCTACCCGCTTCCTGATTTGGATGCTGGCTGCAGGCGGCGATGACCTCGGATCGCCACTCTGGGGGGTCCCCGGGGCCGAGAATAAGAAAATCGACCGCCGCCCAGAGTCTCGGAAAGAGACTGGAAAAGAGACGGGCGCGAGGCGAGGGATTTTGAAATATCGCCGCGAATATGTAAACGCGTGGCCTGCCTTCTCTTTCGATCACGAAGGGTCCGTTCCATCCCACTCCGACCTCCTCCGCCACCTCCGTCACCTCCGACTCCTTCTTCACTGCCTCGATCCCGACCCCCTGTCCATTCACGTCACTTTCAGAGAGCGTGGAATTTCGAAAAACTAACGGACGCAGGAACTGACGAGCGAGTTCGGCTATATTTCATTGGCGCGGTCGGTTTCACTGGTTCATCGAGATTTTCTACGTCAGGCTGATTCGATTCAACACTTTTCTAGCGGTGCTCAGCTAATTTCTGATTTTCTGCTAATTTTCTCATATTCAGACGCAAGAGAGTCGGCTGAAGCGATTGGGAGAAGGTAAGAATTATAGTCGGTAGAATGTGACGATTAGATCTAGAATTCATTTTTCAGGATCTCTACCAGGGGGAAAATTAAAATCTTTTACGGAAACAAAAGAGAAATCCTGATTTCGCATTCAGGCCAGTAAGCCGTTGGGCGAGGCCTGAATAAAGCAAAACTCCTAACATCATAGACGGCGGAAGAGGAAGATGAAGAGGAAGAACATAGGGTGGGTAAGTCCTACGGTCAGTAAGTATCTACGTGCGTGCATCCGATTTTCCATGGCATAGAAATTCAGAGAAGGTAGGAGTCCGCTCTAACGTGTATCCTGGAGAAAAGGGAGCAGGCCGACAGATAGGGGCGGAGGGTAAGAGCGTCGAAGATGAGCGCGGATACATCATGGGGTGGCCCTGGGGGTGGATTGTGGCCAGGGCCAGGAGGAGGGGGGGGGGGAGTGGAAGCTTCGAAGCCCCGGGGTCGAACCCGTCGAATATTTATGGCGATCCGTGCCGCTCCTATTTTTATTTAGTACGAGAAATCGCGCTCGCCAGGCTGATTCGAAAAATATACCCCCGTTATTTCGCTTTATCTTCCGAACATCCTTCCCGACCGACCTCCTTTCCGCCCTCACCTGCCCTCCTTACTCTTATGCCTCTCTACCGTGGACTCTGCATCTACCGTATCTCTTACTGTAATTTTATACAGTTTGCACCGTTCACAGGATGATGTCTTAGGATTTCTTTTTATTTGCGCGCAAGGATTCGTCGTTGGCTCGCTGGATCGGTCCTCGCAAGGAAATATGTCGATGGGGCGAGGTTCGGCTACTTTCAATAAGGGAACGGATCGTCCTGGCCCGGAGTCGCTTTCCATCCCGAGAGTACTTTAATGTACCGCGATCTCTCCTCTGACGCGTCACTTTTCATTTCGCCGGGGGTTCGATGCCTCCCTCGACCTCGTCCATTTTTACTCCCCCGATCTCGACAACTCTGATTTGTCGCTGTCTTCCGCTAAGTACCGCATCGCTGTTCCGAGTTCCCCGGGTATCAGTTCGATTTTTGCCGCGCCGAGATCGCTGATCGCTTCATCGATTAAGGCAACTCTATTCGCAAAACTGACCGAACGAACGAAAGAAAAAGCGTGGAAAGGGAGCGAGCCAAGGAGGTTAACAGGTTAACGAAGCGATGCTTCTTCCCGATAATAAAGGAAGCAGAGGAGAAAGAGAGGGAATGCACTTCCTTCGCGCTCGACAATTTGAGCCCTCCCCTCCTCGGGGAAAGGTAGACCGCCGTACGATTTCCACAATTACGCGCGGGGCGGAAATTAATTTTGAGAGGCCGATTTCACGGTGCGATTCGGGTGCCTTAATAATTGCACGTCGGCGAGAGTTTCCGTCCTCTCTCCTTTCTCTGTTTCTCCACAATTCCCTCCCACTCCCGCCTCCCTCCTCTCCGCGCTCCGTGCTCAGGACATGCCCATTGTTGCGACATAATGCATCATTATTGCGGCTTACCGATCGCGCGAGGCATTAAGGAACAGATTACCAAACTTCCATGCAGTCCTGAGGGGCTTGGACTGGGGGGTAGAATGGGTCCAAGGGGTAGGGGGTAGTTGACGAGCGGAGTGGATATTTTTTCGGGAGTTTAGGGGTCGTAGGGGTCGACCGGGGAACAGAGGAGAGTATCGCTCAGTCGGATAGTTCGATTCTGCTTCGGCGATTAACCCTGCGGCTGCTTCTTCCGAGCCTGTTTTCGCCAAATTGCTGTCCTGTTGTCGGGGTGAACATTTTTTTCGGGGCAATTAGGAGGGTCACCGTCGGGAAGCGACGCACTTGCCCTTATGCTCTGGATCCAGTAAGAGCAGCGATTATATTCATTCTCATCCGAAAGAATAATAGGAGCTTTCGATGTTTAAGGTCTTTATGATATTTGAATAAAATACGATACTGATTAATTGTTTATTTGACGTCTCGTCTGACACGTAACTGAATGAAGTTAACGGTCGAAGACACGAGACTGGTAGATATTAAAGTCCGGGCAAGGGATTTTCTGGTAATGCCCTTCGGTCGAAAATGGCCGAGAGTCCCATGGCGGCCGGGAAACTCTCGAACGCAATCAGGAAAGTCCAATAGGTTTGACCCGAAGCGTGGCGGGCGCGACTTAATGGCTCCGAAAATGATTTTAACGAGGAGCAACGTTTCTCAGGCCGATCGTGCGTTATTTTGTGGGAATTTTTTGCTGCATCCCGCGCCCACTGGGAAACGTTTCAGAGAGAGAGCGAGAGAGAGAGAGAGAGGAGCGGGGGGTGGGGGTGGGAAAGGGATGGATGTGAAAGGGTGGGAGGCGGAAAGCGGAGGGCGAGTGTGGGAGGATGCCCATTAAAAGTTCCTAAGGGTCAATTTCCAGTCAAATACACTCGAACGACGATGGCTCTGTGCGCCTCGTCGGTTCCAGACCGCGAGATCGATATTAAAGCAGACGGTGCTGAGGGGTAGGTGCCGATGTACGCTCAGTCTCCCAAAGGATCGCAGCTGAATCGCTAGAAACTAGGAAAAGTGCCCGGTAATTGTTGCCTCGGCTCAAATAGGTCAAGCTACTCGTGACTCAAATAAATTAAGCTTCTAACATTAAGTACCGCACATTGATCATAATTAAACATGAAAGAACGTATCTGAGAGAATTGACCGACTATTGCCAATTAATATAAAGGGTTCAATTTCATTACATTGACATTGAAAACTTTTCTAATGAGCACCACGTAAGAAAGAAACACTGTATTTTCGGGTTAAGAAATGGTCAGCGGACATTTGCCACTTTCTCACTGATTCGTGCGCTTTGCGGGAAGTAGCGAGGAAGTAGTGGGTTCGTTAAGCAGTCGGTGCGGACTGGGCGACGGCAAGGAGGGTAAAAGGTCTGAAAAGTGTCTGAAAGGCGTGTGGAAAAGCGAGTGGAAAAGCGTCGGGAAAAAGCCGTCGGGTCGCCGAAATAAGCGGCGTAAGAGGGTAAAATCCGTTTTTTTCCGAGGTTAATTCGGTGAGCAAGCGGTCGGTAGCGGCCGTTGGTAGTCGGTGTCGGTAGTTCGGTGTTGGTAGTCGCGATCAACTCGTCTCGGTGGATCAATGGCGCGCAACTCTGGACGCGCGCAAACGAGCGTGACGCCACTTTTTACGCCCACGAGCCATCCACTCTTTTTCATCGCCAGTAGCGTTCGCGCGCCGCGAGAAAATCGGCTGAGGGAGGGACGGCTGGCAAAAAAAAAATTTGTGACGGGCTACCCCCCGCCACGGTTGACGGCTGTCACCGGCGTAACCTCGTTGATTTTCATGTAATTTCCTCGGCATCCAAACCCGAAAATCCCGACGGGCAAACTTTCCATTCTCTCTCTCACTCTCTCTCTCTCTCCCTCTCTCTTGTTCTCTCAGGCAAACCGTTTTCCTCCGAAACAGACCTCCCACTACCGTGGAGCGCTTCGCGTTTGTTTTTGTGCAGGTCTTTTATGGCGAACGAGCGAGGTCGCCGGGATTGAAAAGGGAAACGTACAAACAACGTCTAGTTACCTGATCGAATCGCGAATCAACGATACGCGTATCGAATGGACGCTTCCAATTTTTTTTTCACCCCCTTTCTCTTTTTTCCCTCCCTGTGTGCGCCGCACTCTCGACGCCTAACAGAGAATATTGGGAAACGAGGTTTGGCCAACGTCGGGGGGGTGCGGCGAGAATGTCTGTCGTCGGTGTGAATCCGAATCCGTAGGTGACCAGGATTTCGATGTCGAGGGAGTGTTAGACGTCAATTTAATCTTCGCCGCCGCGCCGTTCACCGAATCCGTCATAATAGTCGATTATCCGATTGCCAGCCATCAGATTTTCCGCTAATTATCGCATTACGATTTTCAAGAATTTTGCACTGCTAGGTAACGTGAGGGCATAGATTGGAGATATCAGATTTGAAGTAAGGATTGACGGAAGGTCGGTTCCTTTCGGGGAAGTGTAACTCTTGCCGGATCGCAAGTGCGAATAAACGGCAGACATCGAGGCTGGCAATCTCCGAATTCTAATATCATCGCAGAAACACGAGCTGGCGGCCTCGGCGTGACACGTCGATTTATGTAACGCGAGCGAAACCCTTTTTGCACGTGCCATAACTTTTTCAATTTCGCGCCGCCCGATATCGATTCCGGGGGGCGTAAAAACGCTCCGTCGAGCCCTCTCGTCCGCGGGGGTTGTAACTCGTGTAACGTCGTGTAACCTCGTGTACCAACACCGTAAACCTCTCGCCGCCGCTCCCGGTTATGCAAAGGCTGACGCGACAGCGTGTGCATAGGGAAATTAGTCTGGCCTATCGTAGATTATGTCCTGCCAATGTCAGGTGCGCGAGGGCTCGACGGCTCAAACTTGCGGGGGACGATGGAAGTGTTCAACGGGTAATTAGGTGAGAAAGTGAGAGTTCGCAAATGACGCTGTCGAATCCTATAGAAATGAAATGAAAACAACGGAGGGTATTAGCCCGACAATTATCGAAAGACAAGCAATGAGGGTAGAACGAAGAATCGAAGAGGCTCAGACGAACTAAAGGAGCAGAAGGATAAAAAAATTGGGGAAAAAGGGTGGGAGAGAGAGAGAGAGAGAGGGTGAGATGGGTGACATAAAGATTGGAGAGGTCAGAAAATCGGGAGGGTCCGCGCGAAAGGAGGCTGACAGGAGGTTGGGAGGGGGTTGGGTGGTGGTTGTGAGAAGGTTGTTGGGAGAAGGTTGTCGAGAGGTTGCGCGAAGGGGTTCGCTCGGGGTCGAGAGCGACGTACGAACCCCTCAGGTTCAACGTACAGAGCCCTACGGAGCCGTACTAGGCAGGGCTGGCCTGTGTGCGAACTCGCACGATGGGCAAGAACGGCGCGGCTGCCTTCCTTTCTGTCCGCCGTCGCGTATAATGCAGGCCGAGCCTTCCACCAACCTTCCAGCAACCTTCCACAGACACAATCGCGACACCCCCGTCGGCAGGTTCAATGCACAGCGAAAGACGACGACGACGACGACGACGACGACGACGACGACCTTTCTCCTACGGGAGTAGTATATCTACCGCTCTCCTTCTCCCCCTCCTTCTCTCGCCCATTCTCCCTCTCCCTCTGCCTCCTAAAAGCGCGCGTGCGTTCGCCTAAACGGCCGAGTCTCGTCTCGAAATTTAAATGTTGCCCGCCGATCAATAGCACACGCCCGCCGGAGATTAATGTGTCGGGCCAGACTTTTTCATCCTGCGCATATGTTACCCCTGATGTATGTTGAATTCGAATGCATGGCAATTACGAGGATTAGCGACGTTTCTACCTTTTTGCAACATTTTTTTTTACTCCGGCTAACCCATGTTTTCGGGAGTGAGAACGGTAGAGGGATTTTTATGGAATATTTACTCTTGACAACTTTAGCGCTGATCCTCTACGGTCCCATAACTCACCCGAGTTACACACTGAAATATCGATTTAGCGGGACAGTTGAATTTCAGGTAAAAATATGAGAAGCGTCTCGCTTCGTCGTCATTTGTCGGGTATTAACAAAAATATAGCGTCTGTCAGCACCATTTATTTTTCCATTAAAAGTTTCCAAATCGAAGACAAGCGAAAGTTGGTCGAGCAACGTTAACGTTGGAGTAGATTTTCAAATCGGCTTTGAGGCCAAGGCGTCGCGATGAAAGAATGGCGTCCGCGCGTATCGGCTCAACATTTAAATGTGCCGAACTGAATTAATCATCGTGAGAAGACTAGATTGAGAGAGAGCCTGCTCGTTAAGCGGCCGCGCAATAATTAACGGCCTCATCGCGACATACACGATTGACATTAAACTCGCTTTCGAGTGCGCTACATTATTTAGAGGCTGACTGGGAAACGGATCAATCTCGCGATCCTTGGCATTTGAGAATATATGGCGGAGGATCCTGGCGGCGCGAGCTAACAGCTGGATGTCGACACGACACAGTTCGATGGATCGGGCGTTAAGATCGCGGGCTTAGATCGCGAAACCTCGGGTCGCCGCTTAATGGCGCATGAATTAATTAATTTCAGGATATTTTCGCGTCCCGGCTCCGGCGTCGCAACGGCCACCGACGCCGCGCGAGACAACATCTTTTGCCCGCCAATTATTTATTCCGTCCCGCGACATTTAGCCTGATCGCTCTCGCGATTTCAACCGTCCTCACCTTTTTCTCCTTTTTTCCTTAAAATATCAGCCCCGGCAAAGAGAGTCCCGACTGATTCCGACTCGATTCCGAAAAGGTCGAAACTCATTCGCGGCGGTCGCCGCGACGGCGGGCATAAAGATCGCGTTCCTGTTTCTCATCAAAGAGGCAAAGGTAGGGTGGGGCGATAGGGGGGGGGGGGGGGTGCTAGAATAAGGGATGCCGGGGCTTCTCATTAAAATTCCTTCCGTCCGCGCTTTGTACTCTTAAATCCTTTTCCGCGAAACTCGCGGAAAAGTATCGTGGCTCGTAATCCGGCGCGGCGGGCAATTTAACTTATTTAATTAACGACTTTCCGCGATTGTTCGATCGCCGAGCAATTTCGAGCCGCGAAATGACGCGAGCCGGGCTAAAGGGTGGTTATAGGGGGTGTGCTTGATTAAGATTCGGCCCATTTTCCATTTGCGCGGACCCTCTTCTCGGTCTCGTTGCGTCGCCGGAGCAGGCTTAATGAGCGTAAGCCGATGAATCGCGGATTGTGATACGGTTTAAGTGGATTTACGAGCGACTCGCCTCGCTTCACCTCGCCACACCTCACCTCACCTCACCTCACCTCGCCTAATTCGCTCTTCTCCATTTACAAGCCACTCTCGAGCTTGCTGGGCATGCGATCTCTAATGTTCGCGCGGCGCCCTCATTATGCAAAGCCATGCTTATACATTTTACGAATTTTTTCCATTTTTGTGATTCCTTCATTTCCCATAGACACTTCACAGGACAGATTAAGATCAGATAGCCCCTAGCTAATAGGTAGGTAGTATTTCTCAGTGATTATTAATATCCACTGTTCGTTCAACGAAGCATCAAATGTGATGTCAATCGAACGGAATGAACGGCAAGAATCCTGATGGCCACGATTTATTTCCCCGACTTTCCCCATCTTCGTTGTCGATCAGGACGATTTAGCCTGGTCGTTCGTTATTCCCCATCATTTCATTGGCACGCATCTACGCCCAGTTCGGTTAATCAATTTTTAATCGAATACATTCCCTCTAAAATTCCTCGCGATTGCGCTGAATCGTAGTCGATAAATTTTGTAATGTGTTCGCCGCGGCGAATATTTTACGATATTGGGAGAATAATGGAAAGAGCGATTTTTGTCGAGTATCCGAGCCAAGACCCAAGTTGGTCAAGGGCCCTTTCGTTAATATTCCGAAGGGTAACCGGGCGAGAAAGAGAGGGCGCGTTGAAACCATTGAAATGGTGTATGAAAACAATTATGGGCTCGCTTCTGGATTGGCTGGAAGCCGCCCAAGTGTGGTAAGCTATATAAGAAATAGAGTGTAACATAAGAAGATTTTGCCTTCGGTGCCTTGAGAGATTTCACGGATTAAAGCGATATTGCCACGAGTGGCAATGGATATGTTTCAATTTGCTGCGATTGGCAATAATGTTCTCTCTATTATTTCCACGGAATTCTATTCAAAGTATTTCATTTGCGAGCGCGGTATCGCTTTATCAGTCATTTTAATTTCTGGTATGTAAACGTGTTGTATTACGAATAAAAATAAAGAAGGAATTGCATATTAGTATATGGGAGCTTGCAATCCATTCAACTTTGGCCAATAATCGAACCTGTAGTGCCATCTAGCGGCCGCAACGCCAACTAGTTTGCCTAATTACTTCACAAAGTTGCAGCGTGCAAGTGTATGGAAATGATGAACTATACAATATGATCTTTCTGCATTGTGCCTGGCTAGTATTACTTTAAATGGCATGTTTAGGTTGCCAGTGTCATTGCAAGCCAGTCAATCTTAAGTCATGCAACATGCAAAACAGTCGAATCTATTTGATTGTCAAACTCACCAGAATTAGCAAAAGGATCTGGTAGCTTAGCAGCACAATTCTTGGCAGATTTCCGAGCAAGATCATGTTTCGTACCTTGAAGCCAGCCAGAAACAGTTTCAGCAGGTCGAAATGTAGCGGAATCACCATCAGATATATCATAAAAAACCACACACTCGCGAAATTGTACAAATTATTACGGAGCAACAAACGACACGACACACAATTCAAAAAGACTCACTTTTTATGCGCCGCCTGGTGTTGAAAAATTGAAGTACGATTTTTGAAAGCTTAGGGTGGGTTCTTATAAAAAACGGTATCCGCATGTGGTAGCATATTATTTTAGTGAGTATTAAAATAATATTATTATATATAAACATAAAGCGTCGTCGTACTGAATATTTCCTACGTAATGAAAGTTGCAAAAAATTAAAAGAATTGAAGCATCAAATGAAATTTCCCTTTGGACAAATATGTATTAATGTTATAATAAAATGCATTAGTGCAATAAACAAATGCATATATAAAATATAAATGTATTTTCTCAGATAAACCATGTCTTTTTCAATAATGGGAATAATAATTGTATGTAATTGTGCAATTGCATATAAATCTGCTCGCGTTAATATGTGTTTACACGAAATGTTGTAATTTTTAAATTTTCCGCAAGGTGGCGTTCAAGTGGCAGCACCAAAGTAGTGCAACAATTTGAAATTGTGCGTCGTGCTACGGTCGCTCCGTAATAATTTACAAAGTTTCGCGAGTGCAAGTGTTTTTGTGACATATCGAACTTTGATTCTTCTTGCAATCGTCCGCAGGTATCTAAATTCGATTAGACTGCGCCCAGGGAATGTATTTCCAGCGAATAATCCGGTGAGAAACTTTTTGACATTTCGCTTTTTGCTTCATAATTTTCTCGTAAAGTTGCCGAACCACGATTTAAATAAGTTCTTATTCCCGCCACCAGGCGGCGTCTCAATTATGACGTCATAGTTGTGAAGTAGTTTTAAATGTTCCGTCGTGTGTTTCGTCGTTCCGCGAAAAGTTGCTAAAATCGCGAGTGAATATTTTATTGTGACGTGTGTTATATGGATTTTGGTGCCGTTTATTCTGCACAAGCTGTTTTTAACTGCTGCCAAGCTGCCTAATGTGATCCTGCCTCCGATTCTGCTAGAAAACTGATGCTACCCGAAGCAGTAATTTTGGCGGTTCGGTGAGTCTGACAATAATCAACATTTTTATCACTTCAATTGTCTGTCACATATACTTTATCTGCAAGCGGGAGCATTATGGACAGGGTAATGCTCTTCGTAATTAAGAAAGCAACTTATTGATGCGATTAACAGACATTCGGTTCATTATATGATCTCTCATGCACGTTCATGTATTACGATATTGCGATTTAGAAAATTTGTTTTGAGGTTAAGCCGCTAGATGGCGTCGGATGTTCAATTATAGATTAAACTTCATCATAGCGCTCGTATACGAACGTTTCATTACCCATGAGACAAAGTATGCGAGATATAAGCCAGTTTCATAATTACCAGGGCAGTAATTACAAGGGATTACATACGATTCGCCATTAAATCGTAAATACGACTTAATATGCATATAATCTCTTATTTCATCAGTGTAATGCGCTGCATAAATTAAAAATACAATTTCCATTTGCTTTAATATCCCGGTTACAGCCCGCTTCTGTGTATTCTAAGATGTTGCAGTTACATTCGACTGTTTCAATTTCCCTTGTATGAGTTATTTTTCAAATTTTTCTCTCCACCAAGCAAGGTTTAAAATTGCCCCGACGCTAATAGGATTCGTTAGCCCGTCTCGAAGGCACTTGAAGGCAGATGCGTGGCAAATGCTTCAAAGTCGACGATGTATAAAGGGAAGGGAGGAGGGCGAATGCTTGTGTATCGGTTGGAAATCGTATAACTGCGATAGGCTGTAAACGCGAACGTTGCAGATGGATAATGAGCCGTGCCGAGGGTGGGCTGGGACTTGATTTTGCGAATTAATGAACCGCGGCGCAGTTGGCCCGGGGAGAGCTGGGGAATTTTAGTAAATCGTTCAATTTCGGAGCGTGTCTATTGCCGGAATGAGGCGGATCAGAATCTGGAAGGGTGGCCGCTTGAAAAATGAGGAGCGATCGAAGCTATTCGTCAATGCATTCCCATCGACGAAACTTTCCACCTATATTGCTAGTAAAAAATTCCAACGATATTGAAATGCCGCTTTCGCATTCGCGTTGTAATAAAAATACGTATGTTGTTAGCAGTATTGATTTTTTGTTCAACGCTCGTCAAAACTAATACGTTCAAAGCCAGAAGCGCAATACTTCATTAACTCGATATTGTTCAGCAACGTCGAACTCATCGTAGGCAATTATTGTATATAAAGGTGCCGTAATATCGCAATTCGATTTATGAATTTTATAGGATTTGTTGAATCCATTTACTGCTTCTATCTTGAGGAACGGCTTGAAGAGTACTGAAATATACCGGGTGCGGGTAGTAACGATATAATTCGCGTGTATTCGATAAGAAGTAAAAATAGAAATAGTGGCAGCAAGGCGGGATTGCATCGATATTGCGTGAGGCTCGCGAAACGCATCTAGACAATTTCATCGGGAGATTTGCCTGCGCGAGGAACGAATGCCGGGGAAGAAATCTCCGGTCGGGGCTTCTGCGAACGTGTCGGGGCTCGGACGCGGACTAACGCAGACTGACGCAGTCCGACGCAGACCGACGCAGGCTAGGGCTGACCTCGAGGACGTTAAAAAAGGTGCCGCGAGGATGGAAGACGGCGCCAACGAAAACTCCTTCTCGCAACGAGGTTTTATAGTCGAAGCCAGAAGAGCCGAAGGGGCAATATAATCCCATATCCGGGCAAGCTTCGAGTCGAACGACTAGGCCAATCTCGGCATATCTTTCATCTTTCGCCGCCTTTCGCCGCCTTTCGCCGCCTTCCGTTCGGGCCTCGGACCCTCCTTTCCCGGATACTTTGAGAGAAATCATCCCCCTACCCGACAACCCTTCCCAACAACGGCGGGAGACTCTGATTTTTCTCGCCTAACTTTTCTTCTCTCTCCTTCCTTCTCCCGCGATGCCTATATAACGATCAGCCAGCCAATCTGCGCTGCTTGCCTCACGATAATCTTCGACTTCTTCATAGATTGATCGTAAAGACGTTCAAAAAATTCCACAACCCTAACTACGATTCTTCGGGAATTTGCCCATTTATTCAGTAATTCGGAATGTCAAAAGTTAAGGGACAATTGAAATCTGGATCGAGCAATGGAACAAGGAGCCCTGTGTTCTTTGTTGGTGCTCTGACACTCTTTGAGATTCTTGGACAGTTCGGATAAAGATTCTCATTACTCTCGACCGGGAACATCGGAAACACATCTCTTCCATTAGAAGCTATCGTCGTCAATGAGAGGGCGTCAATCCGTGTATCTATTACGTCTCTCGCGTGGATGCTCCCATATCCGAGTAACCCCTTGTTGAACCCTTAACGAATCGTTCGCAGCTGAAACGAGATACTCCGTTCGATCTCGCGAGCTGTCGAGAAATAATTTCCAACCATTTCCAAGCTCTTCCCAAAACTTGCCTCTTACACGCCCTCCTTCGACAACAGAATTCCGCGATCGATCTTGCAAAAAGACGCGTGGCTTATTTAGCACCGTTCGTGCAGTGTTCGCTGTCTCAAAGAGATGTGCATAAATAATTTGCTCGTCAGGCGGCGAATAATGATACCATTAGCCCTAGACGGGAAGGTAACGGACATTTTCTTTGCGTTAACTTGAATAATTCATAGACGCCGGTTCATATCGTAATAGCGCTATCGGTCGATGTCACATTAATCCAAGTAAGAGTGGCGGGGCCCGATCGAGTAATCAGGACGTTTCACGCTCCCAGGAGGAAATGCAAATCGGGTGCGAGGCGAGGTGTAATAAAGTGAATTTTCTAAGTCCCGGGATACTAATCGACGCCAGGGAAGCGTTCAAGATTCGTGGCCGATAAGGGCCATTAGCACGACGACGCAGAGAACGGCTGCTTTGCCAACGCTCGAAAGTATGTCGAGGTTGTAAAAGGATCGTACGCTCTGAAAAATACCTGTTGCACCGGCCAGCTTTTCTATGCGAGAAGCTTCGATACTTTAGCCAGACTTTGCGCCTATACGTTACCGCACGTTCGTCGAATTATTCGGCTACGATATTCGAGAAAGTTTTCAAGTGGAAATATTTCTTGTAGATTTCGGAAGTTTGTACCTTTAATTTTTGTAACGTGCGGTCAGAGAGAGAAGGAGAGTACGGAGAGAAAGAATGATGATTTTAGATGGGAGCGAAGTAGGAAGAGAGTTTAAGGTAAGGGGAGGGATTAGGAGTGTGCACACGAGCAATTCGTTCCGTCTCGTTTGGCATTCGCAGCGGCAGATTCATCTCCGGTGCGTAAACTTGGCGCTCGGACAGGGTCGAGGGTATACGCGGTGTAGGATAAATTCGCGAGCTGTCCTTCCCGAGAGGTTGGGTGAGAACCCAACATCTAACACTGAGCATCGCGAACGTCCGGCTGCGCACTCTCCTCTATTAGCATCCGCGCTACCGTCGGCATTAACTTGTCCGTCTAATTAACGTCCACTCTATCCTATGAGTATATAGGGTGTCCGGCGCTTAATGCATTGCATACCGCTTACGATGAAACAGGTTAATTATTCCAGGCTAATAATTCCAAATGCTACCATTGCAGTGGCACTTTAATTCATTCTCAATACTAGTATTAAAATAAAAACTGAGAATAGATGAAAAGCTGACGGAAAAATAATAACGTAGAGTTCCGAGTAGGAACGTAAGAATGCGATTTGGCGCGGTGCAATTTTCGTGATGCCGATAAGAAATCGGAGCCCTCTATGCCTGAGACACGCATTTCCGCGATGAGCATCTCGCAATCCAGGCTTCTTCGCTGCTACCCTGCCCGTTCCGCGCCCCCACGTCCTGCAGTAGGTCGTTATTGTCCGGCTTTATCGTCGCTGACCGTAATAACGCGCCGGGGGGAGGCAGGAAGGAACGTGGGTGAAGGAACATCAGGTGAGGCCTTTAACGAACGGACGAGAGACGAATGAATATTGCACGGGACGATTTCACGGAACGCCGCGCCGCGTATCCTCTTACATCGTTTCACGCAAACTTCGGCCCGTCCGATGCGGAGGGCACGCTTAATTATTTCCCGAGCGCGGAAACGTTAACGAATCAAATTTCAACGACTCCTATTGACTGTGCGGATAAAACGACCGACACGTTCGAATGGAAAGACTGCACCGTTCGAGGAACGAGAGAGCCATCGAAGAGACGGCCCTCGTTCGCGAATCGAGATGCGTTTTGCTGCGCGTCGGAAAGTTCGCATCGCGGTTTCGTTAGAGCTCGACAAGCTGCGGATTTGCATAATCGCAGTGGAAAAGAAGAGGGCGAAATGACGGTGCCGGTGCGGGGCGTGCGAGAATGGGAATGAGAATGAGAATGGGAATGAGAATGAGAGGTAAGGGATCAGAGAGGAAGAGGAGAGTGAGAGGGGAGGAGGCCGATGATGGTGGCGAATGGCGAGGAGAAGGAAGAAGATGCCGAGGGTGAAACGTTCGAGCTTTATTGCGCTGGATGCAGTCGGGAGAAACGAGAGAAGGCAGAACGCGCCATTACGGGATGCGTGCGAAATGCGTGCGAAATGCGTGCGAAGTGCGTGCGAAGTGCGTGCAAAGTGCGCGCGTCTCACGCGGGGAGGAGGGTTCAGGGACGATAAAGAGCACGTTCGCGAGTCGATGCCACGAGATGGAAATAAGAAGAGTCTGCGAGACTCTGTCAAAAAATGTCGAACCTCTCGGATCGAAGAATGAGAAGTCTCGGAAGTCGTTGATGATTTTTATTCCACCCACGGCCGCCGTTTAATTCTACGCTGGGAGAGTCATTGGGAAGCGCATGAATAGGGAAAACTGTCTTGTCTTTTTCGTCTGAGTTCTCGTTGGCGCGATAAGGTAACGGTGAAACGTTTAACGGTGAGCAGCCTTTCCTCTTGTATGCAAATCCGCGCCGGATATGGGAGCAGGGCGCGTGCCGAGCATTGTTAACCGCCTATCGACCTTCCTATCGATCGATAATCGAAGGGACCACCAGCCAAGCCTTTTCGCAAGGCGTCCTCCGCTCGCGCGTACAGTTAGGAATTCCTGAGCGTTTGCGAGAATTTAAATTTTTGACGGGAATTCTTCGTTGGGGATGGCAAGATCTTGTCAAGGAAGGAACGGACTGGACAGTCCTTGGGAGGATGACATTTTTCGAGAGGAGTCTTCGATGCGGATCGACAATTCAATATTTCATGAATTCCTGATCAAATTAAATGAGGGAGTGTATCGAATTTCTCGAGATTGCGAGCGGAATGAAATCGTAATGAAATGTGTCCAGGGATTCGACCAACTCGCGGTGCTATTCAATTTTGAAAAATTCTTATCAGCTACATGGATGAATCGGACGAAAGTAACGAGGACACGATCTCGTGGAACCCGAAGGAAAGGAATAAGAATCGGTCTCCGGCTAAGTGGAAAGAATGCTAAGACCAGGGAATCCTCGAATCTCGAATGTCAAGTGGCAAATCTCGCGGTAGGAGTCTACGTTTGTAAATTCTATCCGGAATTTCGGCGAGCGTTTCGTCCGCGTTCGAGATGATAAAACGAAACACGTCCGAGCGTTTAGGGGAAATGTGAAATTCGAAGGATACGTGCGATCTCGCGGGAGGCGAGGGCCACTTCCGTTTCTCGCTCCGGCCATTTCTCGCTGCGCAGACGTCGAAAGGGGCAGCTTCTCTCACCGAAATCGTTTCCCGTATAAACCGAGAGAACGGCATCCGCTCACTTTTTGCCCTCGGAAACGGATGAGATCGCCATCGGCGAGCAGAAAGAGCGGAGAAGGAAAAGTGATAAGGAGACGAACGGGATGCACTTGCCCGAATGAAAGGCACCAATTGCTCGATATGCGAGATAACGGAATCGAGAGAATTCGCGTAGAAAATGGCCGTGTGTATATGAGATCCACAGTGATGTTAACAAATTACATATTTCTCCAAGTACCGTTGTACTTGGGTAGCATTATTGTTCAGATGATAACGAAAGTAGACTGAAGGAAGATAATAAAATAATTGTTTTCGGTTCACTATTTCTGTATAGGTCTAGGTACATATTAGGAAAAAATTCATCTTCTTTATATCTGTGACTTAGTTTATGTTCATAATTACTAGGATAATTGAATTGATATAGACCATAGACTTCATACAGCATACGTTCTATCCGTCTCTCGAATAAAAGCGATTGGTCGGCCTGAGCAGCGGGAGTCGAAAAAGACGATGGCGAGGCGGTAAAAGAAAGTGGTGGCCGTATATTTCCGGCACGGAGAACGTCCATTCGTGCCAACGGAGGGAAATGAAATAATCGAGAGATACTCCGATTTCCGCCCCACCTCCACCCTCCCTTTTTTCCCTGATCCTGATCGACTTTTTTTGCCGAATGCCACGGAAAACGTCACATTGATTTCCGACCCTCTCCCTTCGAACAGATCCGCCCGACTATGCCAAGCTGACCCATACAAATCCACCCCCTTCGCCCCTTGTTCACCCTCCGATTTTCCCGAAACTCGCTCCGACACTGACCGGTTCAGTTCTAATTGCGTTTCCCGCCTAGATCGTGGCACCCTCGAATTTTCTTCCCTGCCCAAACTCATTCCTCTTTAGGGCCGAGGCCTTTGTACGATCCTCGCCTTCAATGCTGTCACCGACACTGCCGGCAACTGTTCACGACATCTCTCTGCCAAATATGTGTCCCTATAAAATGGTGCGAGGCCAATGCAAATAAAAAGTACTTTACACATTTACGTCAATAGCAACCAGAAGGCTCTGATTGTGAGTTATACCCTCTCAGATGTATGAGAACGAATAAATGTAAAATGGAGGAAATATTCAGTCCTTTGGTTAGGTTGAAAAATTTAAAGTAGCGCTCTAAACGACTTAAGAATAAGTATTGGGGAATGTCGGTGGTCGAGCTGAGGAGCAAAATAATATATAGACCCGATATGCCTGGTACGTGGTTGTGTTGACACTGGTCGCGACTTGTCTTTGCACTCTGCCGCGAGCGCTTTTCGAGTCCGCGATTTGCGAGTCTGCGCTCTACCGTGCTCACTCAAGCGTGCTTTTTTCTCAATTTCTCTGCCGAGTCGGGAATCGAACCCGGGACCGCTGCCTTATGAGCCAAGTACTCTACTAACTATGCCCACTTGCAACATTTTCTTCATACTTTTCCATTATTTCCCATTACTTTACACTACTTAAATTATTATATGTCATATGGCAAATCATTTTTATTTTTTTCATACTGTTCATCCGGGGTGATTGTTTTGCCGACGATTAAAACTTGCGTATTTCCTTTGCCAGACAAGTTCTCTGCTGCGTAATCTAACTTACACGTTCTAGGATTAGTTAGCGTATTTATTCTCGTAGGTGAATCTTTTCTGCATAGCTCCCGTAGTTGTTATATGGAAGATTAAGGTTGAACGTAATAAAATAAATTATATTGGTTTCGAAAATTTGCCAAATATGATGGTGGCAGAACATATTCAGGACAGATGCATATTCAGGATGGGGAAGAGATGGAAAGGGATGGAAAGGGATGGAAAAGGATATTCTCTGTCGGAAGTAGCGAGCTGGAATCGTAGGAATCGATCGATCGAAGGAAAGACGTACTCGGTCGTATTCGTGCGTCCTGTCCACCCATGATGCCAGCGGCAATCCTGGAATTCCTCGGCAAGAAGGAGCCCTACGACACGATTCGCTCGATCGGGCGGATCCAATACGTCCTTCATCCTTTTCGTCCTTTTCTCGTCTTATTCCCTCTTTCTCTCGCTCCGCTCACTTTAGCTGGAATCAATGGTCCGCGTCGGGATTTTTTCGTCCGGCCGGCAATCGAACGCGACTCGCTATTGATTGCAGCCTGAGGATGGAGGCAAAATGACAAGGGAGGGAGGGTGTTGCAGAATCTCCTGCGATGGAGAAACTATGTCGAGGGTCGAGCGATAAAAGTGAGGAGGCAACGATGAGGAAGGCAGAGAGTGCGTTGTGATTTCTTTCGAAACGCTGCCCGTTCCATTTCGGATATGATATCATGGTAGCCTACATTTCACTTGAGGGTTCTGGGATCTTGTTCCGCCAATTTTTAGCACTTTTATATGAGCCAACCATTTGCTAAATGAATTAACTTGAAGAAAATTGACGATATAATAATGTAATGCTTAGAGTACAGACTGATTCTTCAAATTTCCCTTTACATAGAAAATGCAGTAAACAGTTTAGAAAATATAATATTTTATTTATTTAAATTCAATTTATCTGTAACTCTGGAATCGTTACTTTTTGAGTAATGATTGCAACTAGTAATGGGTTTATTGTGAAAAAATCTGCATTATGTGAAACAATTATTTGTTATTTCTTGGCATTTCAGGACGTATTTTGGAAAGAAACGTCTCACACGTAGGGGCTCTTTTCTTTCCCCTGATTAGCTTCAGACAGTCGGATTGTTCGTTTTGCACTTTCATTTGTCTTACTGTCATTTCTTCGATCGTTCAATCCAACGTTTTCTTTCCTCGCCGTTTTTCTGCGATCATTAGCCTTCCACGTTTCCCGAACGTGCCCGTGTCTTGACAATTCGGCAATCCCACTCGTGTTCACGTTCTCCTCTTATTGCCTACCCTCTGCGAGAGAGGAAGGTTAGCTCAGCACGGGAACCCTCGACGTACAGATATCCTTAATTGATTCGAGAAATAAATCAGCGCCGGTTCGCTCGATCCACGCCCGAGATTTTCCGCCTCGTGCCCACTGACATTTCTCATTTTAACACGACCCTCCTCCCCACCCTTCCTCCCCTCCTCGTGCCAGCGGTGCTGCCGTTGCGCAACCTAATTGTTCTATGAAATTCCGAAGCACACATTCCCTCGAGAATCCGCATATTACAAGCTGACCGTCCGTCTTGAATGCGAATCCGGTATAAAGCGAATTCGAGCGCTTCAGAAGGGTAAAGGTAGGATGAAATTTTGATAAAAATGACTCGACACCCCTTTCGCTCTGTCCGCACCCCCCCTCGGCGCGTCCCGCCGCTAATTAATGTTTCATAAGATCCGTTCGAGGATGACTGTTAAGAGTTGGTCCGATTCTGGTTACCGGGGCGAAGGGATCATCCGGGGGGTTGCCTCCTGCGTCTCGAGTCGCTTCTCGACGGCCAGTTTACTTGTTATGAAAGTTTAAATTAATTTCGAGGTAATTTCCGTGCAGTAATGGCGCGCAGGGGTGCGCGAGCCGAGGGTTTCGAACGTTTGCCGGCGAACTCCTGGCTAAGGGGACCGAAGGGGGTTGAAGGGGGCAGTAGGGGGTCGAAGGGGGTCGAAGGGAGAAAGATCCGAAGTCGTAGTCGTTGCCTTTTCACTGGAAAAACAATCGAGTTGATCCCACTCCGACTCGTTCTATATCTCTGGCTCCCTGTCAAGCGCCGGTACAGGAAACGAGAAAATATCACCCACTCCCTGTCCTCCCACCCTCCTTTTCACTCCCTTCCGACTGTTCGAAGTCTTCGTCCTCTTCCCGTTCAGGCAGCCCGGCAAAGTTTTCAGGTACACCTGTGCACCTGGGGGAACGCTCGATGTCGGTAGTTGACGTTCACCTGACCCGAGGACTTGTAGCTTTGCCTCCTTTTTAGACTGTGGACCAATGTATCATTTTCTTATCTCGCTCGACAAGTCCTTCCGTTCCTGAGCTCTGTCATTTTTACGCTAAATGTAGGGCATAATACATATTCGGTAAAATATGTAAATATTTCGTGTATGTGCGCTGAAGAATTTATGACGGTTATAGAATTACATTGTATAGGATATTTTTAATATTCTTAATTCTACGAATATAATTCGTTGTTCGGTACGTTTTGTTACCGATTAATTTTGAGAAAAATAAATTTCTTTCATCAATGTCAGTAGAATCTGTGAGGTTTCTATCTTAGTAGCGGGATAATTCTGAATATCGAGTTATGCCTCGGACGAGAAAGGTGAGGCACGGTTCGAAAGTGCAGCGTGGCAAACGAAATTGAATTAGTCGATATCTATGAGGAATAAGTAAGACGTTCACGTGAAATCGTCGTCGATCCCTTTCCGACCGCAGAAATTTCGCCGTCTTCCCATGTTATAATGTCGATCATCTTCCGCGACTCGTTCTCGAATGGCAAAGTTCGCGTTCGTGATACCCGCGGCCATCGATGGACTTTCGCGTCGAAATCGGGATCCATCTGTGGATCGGCCGTTCGATCGATCGATCACAATTTCGTCACGTCTTTTGTCACGGCATTGTCGTGGCCGACGACTTTCTATTCGTGGATCGCGCGGAAAATTACATTTTTTTCAGCCCATGCCTCGCCACGAATTGCTTTGCCTCACAACAGGAAATCTTCCAACAGTATTGCACAACTTCTCTTGTTATACGAGTCGCACAAATTTCCGGCAGTGAAATTGCGGCTGTCAGTCTTCCTTAATATTCCATAGTTAAAGTGTGACCGACGCCCTATGACAGAGATACGACCCCGTTGTAGCTGCTTGCTAAACGATTTTATTAAAAAAAATGGGGAAAATTTGGGCACCGGCGACAGGGAGCAGACTCCCTCCCCTTCCTCGAGTCTATCAGCCCCCTCCCGGAAAACGAGTTCAGGCGCGCAATAACTTGCACACGTGACGGCAAACTAGAAGCGAGAGAGTCGCGCGACGTGCCGAAAAAGAGATTTGCGAATATAAAGTAGGCGGCAATATGCGATACGTCACTGGCACTTTGTCCTCCTTCGAAAGTGCAAAGTCTCAATCTCGGATGATGGTGATAGATCGTTTCGCCGGGCGTCTACACTCTCTACACTCTCGGCCGAAACTCCCCCACCCCTGGACTGACTCTGGCCAGACAGCGCGACAAATGGAACTGGAGTAAACGCTTAGAGACGCAACTCGCAGATGGGATGGGGGGGGGGGGGGGGGGGGGGACGAGAAAAAAGCGACCGCGGAGGGTTTCCTATCGGAGGGCTCGGTCAGGAGGGTTAGAGAAATCGCCATAATCGATGCTGAGATCCCTTCCCAGATTAGTATGTTCCTTTTTCGCGCGCGCTAATATTTCTCCGATCTCTGATCTTAAGTACGAGCCGAACAAGAGGATGCATCGAAAGAATAATCCAGTGATATTTCACAGTTACCGAGAGCGCTTCCACGGTAATAAAATGTGAACGGTTAGCGGCGGTCATTGAGGTAACGATAAATCGGGAGGGAACGACAGGCGGTGCAGTATATAATATAAAAGTGCGGGGCTATATTTTGCGGAGGGAATAACGCGTTCAGTGAAACGCAGAAACGATTTTACGGAACGGCTTAGCTCGCGCATATTTCGCCGGAATTCTATGGAAGCGTGACATTATTGCCTCGGATAACTAACCGATACCGCGCAACCGCATTTTCACCTCGTGCACTCCCCTCCGTAGTATTTCATTCTGTATTTCATGTAGTCGCGTGCGAATATAAAAGCGTCCCACTTTTCCGTCGCAACTACCGAAAGAGAAAATGTATATTAGGCGCGGCGCGCACGCACGAAAATATGTACCGTTCGCGTGAAAAGGAAATCGACTCCGTTTCTTCGACGAAACTCTGCCGGCTTATACTTTAATTTCCCTGCAATTTGCGCCCAATTACGTGTTTATAAATAAAAATCGCAAACCAGAGTCTTCTAAGTGCAATACTTTCGGAGATATAAGGAAAAATGTATGGAAAAAGAGTGGAAAATAGACATTTCCCGGGACTATACGGGTTAATATACGGCACATAATCGTGAAGCGATTCCATTCATCATGGTTCCGTGTTAAAACGTAAATCCTTATCATTTGCCAATAATTCATCCATCGGAAGTGTATTGCACGGAGTGGAAAATTGAATGCGTTCTCGTAGTAAAAGATTAACGAGGCATTTAATCGTTGGCGCCTCTCAGAAAATGATCGATTCCGCGCTTAATCGCGAGTTCCGATCGAGGAAGACTGATCTTTCGGTGAATGGGGACGGTTTCCTTGCCGTAGGATCCGTTGGGCAAAAGGACTCGAAGGAGAGCGGAACGGAAGCTCGAAAGGGGCGGATCCTTGAATACCGTCAATTTTCCCGTCGTATTCGGCCGAAGGACACGCCCGATGTCCTGATCCGCAGGATTAGAAAAGGCGGAGGGAATTTAGACACTTTTTCCCCCCATCTCGGGAGCGTAACGCAGGATCCTTTGTGCATGCGAATTCGGTGGACGGGAGGAATCCTTAGCGGACAGGATAATCGAGCTGTCCGCTTCGCAAGGATCCTGCCACCTTTCGTACCCGAGATTCTTTGCTGCGATTTCATTCGATCCGTCTCTATTCCTCATTCTCACGTGTCAACGATGGGAAAAGGATTTTTTCAAAGGATATTAAGGATAAGTCTACAATATCCATTTCACTTTAATCAGTATCGAGTATCTGCATTAAAATCGCCTGTACCTGGCATTTTACGTATAATTTTCTACTTACACCGTTTTTATGATAATCGGCAGGTTTGGAAAACAGTAATGTAGTACACGCTTCAGTCTCAACATGATCCCATTACTAAATTTACATTGAAAAATCTGTCGATAAATCTCAGGAACGTATCACACGCGTTCTTTCACAATAGATTGGACGCTACTCGCAACTATGATGGCGCGCAAATTTACCTAATTGACAATTTCATTGATTAATCAGCGTGCGTTCACTCGCACGAGCTCTGTAACTCTACATCCCTCTCTCGGTTTCTCCCGCAAATATATATATATATATACAGATCTCGCACGCTCTCATTCCAGCATGTTTGCGGCGCGGCATAAATCAGTGTATCTCGCCGGAGTAATTCGAGTTATTACAAGCCGGGGAACGTGCTCGGTTATCGAGATCGAACGATCACACGACACGTAAGAGTGGTCGGTCACGATCGAGAGTCGACTCCCTCGTTTACCGTGCACCTTCATTCTGAGGCGCGCTTGACCACGGCCGTGTATCATTCGCCAAACGAACGACCGCACTTTCCTATCCACTTCTCCCTACCTTCGTCTGCCCATCCAGTCAGGCACTACTTTGAAAAAAAAAGGAATTTTTCGCTTTTCCCGGTGGAAAGAATTTTTTAAGGAAGAGGTAGCGATGATAGTGAAGAAAATAAGGGCAAAGTTTCGTGACAGACACTGGGGAGAGAGAAGAGAAATCCGGGACACAGTCTTCCCGTGCATCTCACAGGTTCCCAGGGAAATGACCTTAGAGACTTTGCAACTATCAGGAGTAACGTTCGTGACGGGACCGCATCTACCGCGTATAAAAACGGTAGAAAAACGGTAGAACATCGGAGAATATTTAATCAGCGCGAAAGGTAGGGTGCAAGAAAAGACTGAGCGGAGTAGCTGTAGAATGAGAGGAGTAGCTGGAGAAGGGAGAGAGAGGGAGGGAGAGGGAGAGAGGGGGAAGAGAAAGAGAAGGAGGAGGAGAAGAAGAGCGATCGTAAGAAGCCACCTGTGAACGATCTATAGCCAGCTACCCCGGCTTTTATCCCGATGTAATGCGGTAGTCGGTAATATGGTAATGACCGGTTACGTGTATGAATGCATGTAAGCGTGCGTGAGAGCGCGTACGTTTGCGCAGATTCGTCCAATCAGTGAGATCTTCTTCTTCGAACTCGTCCTGTCTTGTATTACGCTCGGCCGTAAGTGAAATTTATGAACTCGCGCCGATTGTAACGTACGGCCGGTGTAAGCGGCGAGTGCCGTAATGTGTTGAGCGTGTTATGTAAAATGTGCGAAGCCGATTTATTTCAGTTTCCTCCCGCTGATACTACCTTATCAGCGACGCCCGATAACAGATGTTTACCCGGACAGGATCGACACTATGAGAATTATGTGAACTAGCGTCGTGCAACGCTAATAGCAACAGCGGTTAGGTATAATAATTGAAAATACTCGGGGAAAAGGATTGAAGCGACGCAGTTCGGTCGGACCGAATTAAAACGCGCCAACTCTCTAATAAGCGGCCGTTGCATAAGACAGGTATTAGGAGAGATTCGCATTCGCTATGTACATCGTCGAGTTCGTAACGAATGCTCCCGCGGTCGACGTAACCGTACGTTCGTGCAAAGTTAAACGCCGCGCGAGACGGACATTGCACAGGATGTATTCTCGCGCGGTGCCCTCGGGAAGATTCACGTGTGTCACCCTGCCAGGAGGAGGCCCGCGAGAGAAGTCGTACGAGGGGCAATGAGTAATAAACTGTTTTCCCTCCGCGTCACGTACCGTAATTAACAGTCGTTAAAACATGTCCGTCTCGCGAAAATTTATGCGCGGGACGCGTCCTTCTCGGAAGACCAGGTGCGACCCTCCGTTCCTCCGCTGCAGATCATTACGGTCCTCTGTACGTCTGATTTGCACACGCTTCCGGAAGTGACCGACATTAATGAATAATACAATGCCGGAGGGCTAAATCGTTCGTTTCCGACTTACGTTAAGATCTCGACATCGATTACGTTCATTTTGTCGCTAATTCTTTTATATAATATAAAAATGAGGATGATGTCCTTTTTGTTAGTAATGGCCTTGGGGTTGTTTAGCGGGACGGTCTAAGCGATGCTTGCGGTCGCGTGCGAGGTTAATGGAATTTTTGAAAGTTCCTTCCTACTCACCTGTGCACGATTCCTCTGGAGTGCATGTGGCTCAGTGCGTCGACCAGTTGTCTGCCGTAATGCTTGGCCATCGTCTCGTCCAGGCCGCCGCTCGGCTGCTCCTTAATGTGAGTGAACAGGTTACCGCCGACTGCCAGTTCCATCACGAGATAGTACATCGGCCCGCACTGAGAACATCCACTCAATTAACATTCGGCCTTTATCGTCTTTTTCACTCAACTTTCCAATTACAGTCAATGCGACTTTAATAGGAACCTTGATAATGCAAGCGATTCATATGCGCTCCTCATTATGATAGTGGCCTATGTCAAAGTTAGCACAAATATCCTATTAATCCTTCGCTACGGCATACTAGAGACTTCGGAAGGTAATTTTGTAGTTGCCGACACGTGTCATAATAGAAATGGCATGATAATGATACTAGATTTGCCCCTTGCACAGTAGCTAATATTTATTAATTGCGAATAGGCTATTACATCGTAAGGTGAATACCGTTTCTTTAAACAATTTTATTGGGCACGCCGCCTATGCATTCAAGTTCGGTACGTTGGCTAGTTCCTAAATCAGGGAGAAAATTATACGGGGGATTGGAGCAAGCGCCAAGAAAAAAGACGGAGGGATGAAAAATTGGCTGCGACGACAAGGTGGTTTTTCTTGCTGAAAAGTAAATTTCGGCGAACGCCCCTCTTCTTCATTTGGCAACGGGACTCTCGACTGCCTGGCAGTCTCGGGGATGATACGTATGCTCCTTGCCAAGTTGCGGAGAATCAAGAGGCAGCGAATGAATCCTTGCACGTCAAAGAGGCAAACGGATAGCCGTATTAATGCGCCTCCTGTCATCGATCATTATTGGCCGCAACGGAGGAATTCAGATTCCGTGAACAAGGGAATCCCGAAGCAGAGGCTATCATTGTCTTCGAGAATGCACTCTGTCCAATTGACGTTTGACTGCGATAGAAGTAATTTCGGTGAAAGTCGGAGATTACGGCGTCCGTCGGGCCACTAAAAAAAGGGAAATGGGGAGAAGTCCTGCAGGATGTCTGGACGGAGAAGGTGCGGGGTGTGTGTGGCATAAAGGGATCGGCCTATAAATTGGGAGCCGAAGGAAGCGAACGGTGCCAATAAAAAGTCGGGCAACGTTTACTGCCCTCGCACGCGGCTCTCGGCATTACGCGATATATGTCGCGCTTAATTGGCGCTCAGACAAAGCGTGCAATTTTTCTCCCGGCGGCATAACTTGAGCTTCTGAGCTCCTCAGTTCCTGAGGGAGGCGTGGGCCCGAGGGCGAAGGAGGAGGAATCGATTTTGACGCGAGCTTATATCGCGAAGCAGGCTTATATTTCGCCGGCAATAAAATAAACAATCGGCCGGGAGCATTGATGACCAGTAAACGTTACGACGTTCGCCTAAAATCTCGGATATTGGATGGGGGCGAGACTCTTTTTACGCCCCCTTCTCCCCAAGAAAGCGTCGGAGGGAAATAGGCGATAATTCCGGGCCCTCTCTCGTTATTGGACTTTCCTTCGCTGTCGGAAGGCTTTCCGAACTTCCCATTCTCCGATTGAAGACAGCACTTTTTCCCCCGACTCTTCGTCAGAGCCCTACTCAAGTGTACAGCAAAATTATATATGCCATTTTAAAGATGAACGACGAAAATTTTGTTTCGACAACGTCCGAGTGTTTTCGTATTTGGGGAGCGGATGCTCGAAATTTGAATTTACACCGTCTAAATTCCCTTTACGAGCTCGCCACCCCTCAGTTCCGGGGGCTGGTTTAACGAGTCGAGAGGGTTGCCACCCGCGACGGGTGCCGCCTGCTGAAAAGGAATATATACTTTACGAGCTGCATGCAGACACAGATGCTGCGAAGGATCAGACATGGCCTGCCGAAAGCACACCGAGGACCCTTCTCTTATCTTGCCTTTTTCTCGCCTCTTCTCGCCTCTACTCGCCTTTACTCGCTCGCCAACAGCTATTCCGATCCATTCGGTAGAGATCACGAGCTGAGAATGAGATACGGAGCGCTACTGTCCCATCCCATCTCTACTACAGACGCGACCAATTTTGCATGTCGATCGTCATTTCGCTGAGCGAGGGAAGGGAGACGCGCGTTTCACGCTGTCTTCTCACAATGGCAATGGGATCTTTCACATTTTTCAATTTTTCCTATCCGTCCAAGTGCCAGGATAAATTTTTGATTAGAAGCCCTACCTTTCAATACTCGATTAATATCAGAAAAGGGAAAGTGAGCAAAAATTATGCGATTGTATAAATAAAAGGGATACAAACTAAAATATCGCCGTCAACTAGTTTGATTGATTATAGGATTATATCCCTGGCGAGGAGTTAGTTCGCAAGGAAGACAATGATTAGATTTAGTTTCGGTCGATAGAGCTGGGACCGGCGGCAAAAAGTCGAATTTTGTTACTGCTCTCCGATGGGTAAAAATCGTTTGAATTGACAATATTGACAAGGTACTCGAGGCACTAGAACGTCGACAATTTCTGCAGCACACCTGGGAATTGCGTAACAGCTCGGATCGGGGAAAAATTCGCTGCCTTTCCCGATATTCAAGCGTCAAAGCCAATCAGCGGGCGTGCGCCGATGCGATCGCGGTATCCAATTAATTTTCCGAAAAAATAAGCCCCATTGTCAGAGTTTGCCGCAGAGCCGTCATTGTGCCTGCTGCCTGCCGCCTGCCACCCTACCAATATCGAATTACATATCCCCGACGCATGCCATCGACGGGTACGACGAATATGAGCCGAATTTCACCCGTCGACCTCCCCCCCCCCCCTCCGCAGGGGAGGATTTTATTCGCGGGATATCATTAATTTCGAGAAAGAATCGAGACAGAGAGAAGTTGGACAGATTTCACTTACAGAATGGAAGGTAAGCTTTAGATTAGAATCGATGCTGCTAATGTCAGAGTAATGAGACTGAATTTGACAATAGGAGTATTATACATGAATCATCCTACGTAATATGGTTGTTATATTAAATATTGCTGATTTCCCTGCAAAGAGCGGCGTACAAAAGACAGGCCGAAGCTGAACTCCGTACAAGACCGCGTCACATCCACGTTTACGCAATTAGCGTATTTGTCCCAGCCGACTTTATTACTCGCGACCAGCTGCTTTTAATCTCCACCCCCAGCTACCCCCAGTTCGAAAAAAAGCACTCCCCTCGCAATGGCAGAAGCCCAGCTCGGTCGTCGCGCGCGCTAAGGGAAAGGGCTCGACAGGGGTTCGAAAAAGGGCGAGAGTTCAGAATATTCTTTTAATTACGAGGGCAATTTCCGTGGCGCAGCGATCAAACAATGTGCGACCCTCGCGGATTTCTGCCAAGCCAAACCACCCCTTTCCACCGAGCCGCCCCCTTCCCCCTCCTCCTTCTCCTCCTCCTTCTTCTTTTTCTTCATCTTCAGATCCCGCCTCCCGCCCTTTTTTTACCTGCAGCAGCGCGCAAGGATAACGAACCGACTCACTCTCGGCAACCCTCGACCTCCCCTATTTTCGCCAACCCTCACCCACTTTTTCTCTCGCCACTTGCACTTCCGCCTACGCTTTCGCTCTTTCGCTCTTTCGCTCTTTCGCCTTCCTGATTTCACGCTCTCGCTCCTTCCTTCCACTCTGCCCTCCTCCTTTTACGCTTTTCATTCATCCGCTCCTTCCCTTACCTCTCCACCATCCTTTTTCTCGACTTTTTGCACCCTTCATCATCGATTTGGCCGCGAATGCGTCGATTATTTCACAGCCTCCTACTTTCATGCCGATCTTACCGACTTTCATACTTTTATTCTAAACGACTTTCGTCATCGACAATTTGGTATTCAGGTTCATTAACCATTACGAATTGCACCGAATGGATAATTGTAGAACCGTGCTACCTTAAGCAGAGAATTTCCGGTCTAATAATGAAATTTTAGCTGGGCCAAATGACTCTCGGGCACGCCGGCCGAATTTAAATACGAGCGGCAATTCGGGCGTATTCGGGCGTATTCGAGCGGGCCAGGGTGAGGGTCGGGGGAAAAAAAGTGTGAAATGACTTCGGCGCCGGTAACTTTTAATTATCCCGGAGACGAGTTTTCGTACGTGAGAATTTTCGTTGATCAAATTCGCGCGCGTTATCAGCTGGGCGCGGTTTAGATAAGGGGAGATAAAGGGCCAGCCGACGGCGAGAGAGGCAGAGAGAGAGAGAGAGAGAGAGAGAGAGAGAGAGAGAGAGAGAGAGGGACAGAGATGAAGAGAGAAGGAGAGTGGAGAGGTGAAAGTGTTTTCCACTGGCAGAGTCACACCCGGGGGGTTTATAAATTCAGCTAAATGGCATATTTAATTAAACCGAGAAAGATGGATCATCCCTCTCGGGTGGCATTAGCCTCGGCGAAATTTTCGGAAGGCTCGTCGCGATTTGTCACGCTGCCACGGCCAATGGAAATGGCATCATCGATAAAGGAGAGAATGGGATGGGGTACAACGTCAGGAAAGAAAGAGAAGTCGAGGAAAAAGCATTGCCAAGGAATTGCGAATGAAGAAGAGGATGAATGGAAGGAGGTCCGGTTCATTACACGGTTGATCGAGCGGCATTATTGAGAGGGTACGAATTAAAATCTGTGTCAACGAGTCCGAGGGCAGTCGATGAAAGCCAAATAGCAAAGGCGAAGCGTGTAGCCGGTGATTTAGTTTGATATTTCCGAAGGCGCATCTCTCACCTTGAAACGCAGTCGCTCTCGAAGCCAGGGCTGTCCGCTAATTACGTCCTTATGCACGTTCAACTTTTACGCAAAGTAGAAAGACTCCTTCGAGAGTGAGAGAGAGCTCGTCTGAGAAATCCGCGATCGAAACGACCTTGTTTCCGATTCCGTGCGTGATACCGTAATTGCGAATGAAAATTGCCCCTTCGGGTCACGTTCGTTTCATTTGCCTCGAAATTCCGAGCCGTCGAGGATGACGTTACGTATGAGCCGGTTCGAAAGTTCGATCGTAATTTCATGTCTCGGGAGAAGAGACGGCTTGTGTAAATTGTACCTTTGTCGCCTTCAATTTAACCGATGCGATGGTATTTATGTCTATGAAAGGAGTATGAGGTACTTTTTGCTTCAGGCTTACTTGAATTGTCTCGTAGAGACGGATGATGCACGGATGCTGAAGCATCGACAGCAGCTTCGCCTCTCTCGTCAGATTCTTCACTGCGTAGTCTTGCCGACTGTGGTTCGTATCGATTATCTTCACAGCCACCTGAAAGGACAAGAACATCGCTCTGAGTGCGAGGATTGTCCAGGGAAATTCTAACAAAATACTAATTAATCATTTATAATCCGTTTTCAATATCCTTTAACATTTGGAGCAATATGGTGCTTAGGAGAAGTGGGGGGAGAGGAAAAAGAGATGAGAATGAATTCGTCGGTTCGTTCGTTCCTTGGAAGCAGCGGCCGTGTCTCTGACAGGAAAGTTATTGTTTCCTGGCGGAGCCCGGCACGTTCGGTGCGCGAGGATCGCGTTTAGGTAATGATCCATGTATGATCGATCGGTTCGAGCGGCTACGGCGTCGTCCTGTGCGCGCATGAAACATTGATGGCGATCGAAATAAACGGTGCCTCGCGCCTAATGCTCGCCCCTTTTATTCGGCAGTCGCCGCGAAATGGCTGACGCAGCGGAAAATCCAGACTCCCAAAGGCTATCCTACGGGATCGAGTAACTTCTTTGATTAATGCCTTCGTTTAACTTAAACGTAATAACCGGCGGTGCCCGAGATTCCCTTGAAATACGATCCTGCCCTTCTCTTGCCTTCTACTCCAATGAGAAATGCAGACTTTACTCTTTGCTCTTTACTCTTTACTCTTTACTCTTTAACTCTCACCTCGCGTGGCATACTCTCCTTAGCAGTAGAGCCTTCCGACAATTTATCTCCCGATTAACGATAACTAGGAAAATGGTCCAACTTTAAATAATTGATTCGAGTTCCTCAAATTTTTCCCTCCCTTTCTCCCGCCTCGACGTTCATTAACCCTGACGCTAAATATCGGAGCGGCAGCGGAAAAGTTGTAAATTCCCCGATTCATTCGTATTCCGCGTAGAGACTCGCGTGCCGCCGATCTAATTTACGTTAGAGTTTCGCCGTCTCCGCAAAATTCGCCCGCCTCAAGGGTGTCAGGGGGGTGGGGGGTGTAAGCGACGGGGAAAGATGGTTGGCTGGTCGGATGGGTTGGTTGGGATGGGTTGGCTGGATGGCTGGCACAAAGCCGACCATTTCAATCGCTTAGGTTTGCGCGAATTACCGCCTCCAGCCGTACGCGTCAGATCAAAGGGACAGGGGACTCTGAAGGCTTCTTCCCTGGGAGCCAGCTATCTTAGCATACTCGAATCCCAAGGCGACTTTCGCCTCCTCGCTTACTCTCCCTTACCCACCCCGACTTACACCAGCCACCCTAGCTACGCGATGCACGAGGTGTAAGAAGAGTCGCGCAAGAGGGTGCAGCTTTGTAAAAGGATCATCTCAGTCTCTCAGTCACTGTACGTGATAAGTTCAAAAATATGCGTCAAAAGTTTACTAAATTTGAAACTAACAAAATGAACAGAGATATCTGTCGTTCGGAATATGAACATTAGGCTCTTGAGAGGAAGTCAGAGGATCGCAGGGGGTGGAGGTTCGCAGAGTGGAGATAGAAATCGGAGGAGAGGCGAATAAAAAGACGCAAGGATGCGAAGAATGAACAGTAGGATCTGAAAGGAGAGAAAGGCAGATTGAACGGATAAAGGGGGGCGAAACTGCGAATGAACGGGAGGATGACAGAAGGGAGTGAGAGAGAGGATGAGAGAGGGAGAATATTCGAAGGAGGAGGAGCAGAGAGAGAGGGCAGAAAGAGAGCAGAAAGAGAGTAGGGAAGAGAATGCAGTGCGATGTGCGTTCGGGCTTAAAGCTATGTCTGACAGCCTCCCCAAATGATTTGTGGCGCCCTTCGCCAGATACAAGATACTAATTCTTCGGGCGCTGTCAGTCGGCGAGCTACCGTTCGCCACTGTTGATTCTCTTCACATTCTCTCCCTCCCCTCTTTCTGCTCCTGGCCAAGCCTCCTTCTTTTTTTTTTACATCTCCCTCCTTCCCACACCCAGCCCCGTCCCTTTCTCGCCTCGATCACCGTTCGCGCTCAGTTACAACTTAGTCAGCGGCCCTTCGACACGCTTGTCACTCGCATGTTTACGATTGAAAATGTCGCCGAGAGAATGTTGCAGGATTTCCGCTTGCTGTCGATCTGAGCGGAGAAAGAGAGATGGAAAGTATAGGAATTGGAAAAATGATAAGGGACAGATGATTTTTAAAAGTAGATTAATCTTAAAAATTGTCGATTATCACTCGCTAGGTAGGGCTCGTTTTATGGCGAGGCAGATGAAATCCTTGTAAAAATTGAGTCTCGTGAGAAATCCATCAGAAGGCACCCCCTGCACGTTCTCCCACGGCATTATCGGAATGCAAAATTTGGAAAAATAAATATCTTCCCTACCCTCTGCCGACGGTCGTGGGCGACCCTAGTCGTCGTCGATGTTTTCCCTGGGTCGTTCGCCCGCGAAGGAATTCGATTATTCCCGTGGAGAAGTTCCCCCGCGAATGATCCTGCGTCCGCCGGGCGTCCGCAGGAGCATTCGAGGCTGGCTCACGGGAAGGTGGAATATCGGGCGAAGGTAAATTGAAGCCGAACGTCCTGAAATAACAGGCGTCCGGGGCTCGTTGGGGCTCGTTGGGGCTAGTCGGGGCTCTCTTTTCGGAGCCGGCGGCCAATAAGACACGATTCCGGCGCGTCCTGCAACGGACGAGGAAGGACGACGAGGATGGCTTCAGGATGCGAGGACTATCCTTCCTCGAGGAAGGTCTCAAGGAGGGATGGCCGAGCGAGCAGGCCGCGTCAGCGTTTCCTTAGGAACGTGTGTGCACACGGATACGGGGCGAGCTGATCCGAGTATGTGAACTTTCTGACGGTGGCAGCAGTGACGGTAGCACCGGTGACGCTTCCATTGTGGATTTAGTGCGACCGGCAGTCACTCGGTAATCGACACCCAGACCTCCCTATCAATCGCCTCCCTTAATCTTCCACTTCGTCGCCGACAATCTTCTCCGCTCCAATCCTATTTCACCGATATTTTCATTTTATTACCATGCGGGGAAAAGAGAATTTTTGCAGAGCAGTCCTTTATTCGAGGTACCTACTATCTGCTATCTAGGCGAATTTCCGGCTGGAGAGTGGGAGCTGGATGCGCACAGAGTTGAAAAAGTCTCGAATCTCGAAGGGTGGCTTCGACGTGGGCCCCCACGCTGCTTCTTACAGAAGCGGTAATTCATAGGGCAACGTTTGACCGCAACACTCTTCTCTCCCCGCGCGTTATTTATTCGGGGCGCAACTCGTATTTTTTCGCCCATTTTATCGGGCATCTCTCGATTTATGTCGGCCGACCGCTCGGACCCTAAATACCGTATGTGTCGCGATACCGTGCACACGCGATCGCAGAGGGATGTTAGTGGGAATACGTGCTGGAGCCTGTACGCTCCTCACTCTTGATGCTTTCGTACTGACACCTTTCCTCACCTTTTGACTTTTGAGCAACACGAGATTATTTCATACTTTGAACATTTCAAATTGTACGAAGTGTATACTTCTCGCTTTGATTATATACAAATTAATTTTAATGTAATGCGATGGGTAAAAACTTAACATAATGAGAGATAATCGGAAAATGTTACAACGATTGAATAAAAGCAATGGTAGAAAAGGTAGTGGATCAGGAATGTCTTTGAGGGTGGAGTAGTTATTTGAATGTTTTATGAGAAGAGTAAGGCATCGAATTCTGGAAGCGTACAATGAAGTGCGTCCTCGAATTCATTGATATTCCGCACAGAGTCGTCCTCCACGCCATTGCGATGTCGTCCTAATGAATTTAACCGCCGCCGATGGGTCCTCCACCATTCTCCTCTACTCTCCTTCGCTTCTTTCTCATCTCTCGATTTCAAAGACCTACGGCGCCAAGCCTCGCCAAACCTTGCCAAACCTTGCCAAACCTTGCCAAACCTTGCCGAGGCGAACATCACCCTCGGTATATTACACTACGTCTAAGCGTTTTAGAACTTTTCATTTAATTAACCTCTCATTAGCCAGCGCCTCGTCGAACAATTAACTCCCCAAACTCTGAGTCATATCCGACACTTACAACCTTCTTCAAAATTGTACATTTTTCGAAAATTAGACAAATCAGATCTGTTGTGACAGATAGGGTTCTAGTTGAACTTTCCCAAATCGCGATTAGACTTGCCAAGGGATTTTCCATCACGGTTCGTCAAGTGCACCTGCGCCAGGGTTTGAAGAGAAGTTGCAAAAAATTGAGAGAGAGAGAGAGAGAGAGACGGGCGGGGAAAGTGCAGCTGAGAAAACGTGAGGAATAGTCGCTGCCTTTAGATGCCCACGGGCTTTTGTTAGGGAGGGTCTCTTCTACGTGAAATTGTCGACGCGATAATCACCCCCGGGCCCTTTCCACCCCTCTCCCCTTCCCCATTCTACGAAGGGGATGTCGAAGTTTAGAAAGATTTTTTTACTGACCCCTTCCCCCGCTCGCCGAATCAATCCCGAATCGTTGCGCAAAGATTACAGTTTTCTTTTTTTAAACTCTCTTTGTCCTATAGCTCCGAGAAATCTAATTCACTATTCCTGCATAATGAACTTTCGTAATAAGTGGAAGGTGAGGGAGGGAAAATTTGAATGCACGTGTTACACGTCTGACAGTCCGAGGAAAGTCGAAATCGATGCGTTGAATGGGCAAGGGGCAGAGATGGTGTCGTCGATCGATGATCCAGGCAGGATCGACAGGATCGCGGAGAATGAGACGAGGTCCTTTTGCGTGGGCAGAGATTGCCGGGAGGAAATTGAGGTCGTGGCATCGGCCGTAAAGCCCTGAAACACCGTCGTTCGCTCAATTATTCCCGTCGAATTACGGCCGTCCGATTGCGCGAGACTCATAAGAGTGAGGTCAGCCATCGATCTATACGCTTCAGCCTCTCCTCTCCTCCTAGTTCGCAGCCTCGGTGCAGAGTGCTTGACAACTCGGAATACGTAGCGTCCACCTTATTTTTCCGCAGTAAATACTGGAATTGGGAAGACTCTCGGGGGGAGAGGTGGTCCGGGAAAAGGAATAAGGTAGAGAAGGTCCTTTCGGCCGAAGCGCGCTTTCAGATATCCGCGCAGACAGGAGGCGAAGAGTGCGTGGGGCGAGCGGAAAAGAGTGGAGAAGAGTGGAAAAGAGGGGAAAAGAGTGGAAAGCGAAGGAGAAAGCTGGTGGCTATAGGCGGCGGTAGGAAAAGAGGCTTTTTCGAGTGAAGCGGCGCGAAAGTTATTATCGTGCCGTGTTTGAGCGTTGATCCCTATTTTTCAAAGTGCCCGCCTTTTCAAAGGCTTCCCGGCGCTGCTGGGCGCGCGGGCTTAACGAGGGTAAAAGGTAAAATAAACAGGCTCAAACGGAAGCTCTTTCCTCTTTGTGCTAAACGCACCGATGCCGATGTACACCTATGTCGATGTACTATGCCGATATACTATGCCGATATACTATGTCGATATAGTATGCCCGGCCATATCGAGCGCATGTGCATTCTCCCAGCTTCCCTTCGCCAGTCTCTCTCTCTCTCTCTACGGTCTATGCGTCCTAGCCTCATCATCCTTCTCCTCCCCCTCTTCTGTAGAGGGTGTTTCATGTCACAAACGACGTCGTCACGCCCGTTTTCCTGAGAATTTACCCCCAAAAGTCTGCCGTCGAGAATCTCTAGCTGACCCCTCCGATATCGTCACTTAACTTTTTTTATCATCATACATTCCCTTTGCGTACGTCGATAACATTAAATATAATGAAAGTTGCATTCGAAGTCTGAATTAATCGTCTCGGCAGCTCGAGTTTTATTAGGGGAAGGGTTGCGAGTCCGAATAAAATTAGAATGAAGCTAATTTCCCCCGTAAGTGGCAGAGCGTGAGGCAATGATCATTCGATGAAACAGCCTGTAGATACGGAAAAGAGCGCGGACGCAATGCGCGCGTAAGGGCACTTAGCTGATTGCCAGGAAATTGATCAGGAAAATTGGACGAACGGCCGAACGGCCCAACGGTCGAACGGTCGAACGGTGGTCGGAAGGGGGCAGAGTTCGGTTTGGCAGAGCATTCTTCTCTTTTCCGCATCATCCTCCTCTTTTTCCCCCGACCCTCTGTCCCTCTCCCTTCCCCATCCCATGTTTTTCGCTTTCATTTTCCTTCTCCTTCCTGCGCTTTGACATTTTCTCTTCCCTGCTTTTTTTCCGCTTCCACTTCTTCTCTCCTTTTTATATTCTCGATAATTCCCTCTCGCTCTCTCTCTCTCTCTCTCTCTCTCTCTCTCTCTCTCCTTCTCTCCCCAAATTGATTTCACCGTTTCCATCCTCGTCGGACATACTTTTTTAGGCTCTCGCCACGAGGGACCTGTCCTTTGTGCGACGCGATACTCCCGTTTCGAAGGATAGGCCCGCGAAGAGAGTAAATCATCCGCGTCATGCGATATGTTGTACCGCTGTTTCGCTTTCATGCGAAATTCATCGCAACTTGAACAGAAACGAGGAAGGAGACGAAATTGCGAAGATCGCGAACAGCGAGTTGTAACGGCGGAGACGGGAGAGTCGAACAGTTTTAGGGAGAAACAAAGGTGGCGAGCGAGGAGCAATCTCACGGGAACATTCTTTTTCCTCTCATCTACAGATGGCGTGTCAATTCAAAGTTGCGATCGGCGAACGAAACGTACGCATCGCTTTACAGCGATACAAATGTCGAAAAAAGAAGAAGATCCAAAAATTGCACGGAATCTAAGTTCGGTAAAGTTGGACGCGTGTACGGTACAGGTTTTATCCTATTTTACGGCAGCATCCTATATTCTCCTCTTCGCTGTCGATCTGCATTTCGAATAAAACGTCAGGGGCAGAGGAGTGATTCTCTCTACTTTCTTTAAAGCGAAGGGAAGCAGCCTCGGCGAGGGCGCGAAGGGGGATGAGATGAGACGGTAGATGGGTAGAGGCGAGGGGGGGGGGGGGGGGGGGGGTAAATCGGATTCGTTCGCCGGCTGGAAAAATGTTGTACCGGATTACGCCTCGTCTCCCGGGCCGAGGAGTAAGACCGAGGAGTACAGAAGGGAAGGCAGGAAGGAAAGAAGGAAGGAGAGGGAAATCCGGTTTGAGTTTCGAGTGTGTTTCGCGGTAGAGCACGATTCGGGTCTCTTCTTCCCGAACAACGAGCGAAACGTCTCCCAATTGATTCTGAACAAATTTCTCGCAGCGGTGAAACACTACTCCTCGTTTCATCGGAAAGCCCATAATTCTCTCAGCGTTTAAGTTGTTCACGTCATAGAATGCGAAAAGAATTATTCATTGATACTCCGTTAAAAGAAATATATATTTCGAGAGAGTAGATTACGTCCGACTACGGGCAATAGATGTTAGAGCTTGAGGCCTGAATTTCTACGCGCGCGATTAGAGAGTCGAAGTGAATTAGTTAACTGCGTTGGAAGAGAAGAATAGAGAAACTGACCGAGCGAGTGCGAGGATGGGGTAGCCGAGGCAATATATTAGGAAAGCGCGGAAATCTACTCCCGATTGTATCGAATCGAATCACCAGGGACTTTGCCGGCTCTCGCCCTTCGAATTCATCCACTTCTCCCTGCGCATCCCATGCACTTAACACCCTCTACCCGAAATTATTCCCAGACGCAAACAGTTGAAACTCCTCACGCGTCGATTTCTCCATAATCCGTTTACAAGTCGGCGAGGCACTTTTCTCCTCTCAGCAGCCCCGGGATCCGCTTACGGGAACTTCGAATGCTCGACAAACACTTAAGACAGCAATAAAACCGTCCGCGTTTAACGCGATGCAAATGAAGCATGCGAACCGTTTATTTTGAAAGCGGTACAAGTTATTCATTCCGAGGCGCATGACGAATTCGATGGTTCCAAATTTAAGGTGGAATAGTGAAAAATTTCTGTGATCTCGAGCAACAGTATCTAGGTTCTAACGGGCGGTCGATGGAACCTGGCCAGACGAAAAGTCGGCAGCTAACGAGAGGCAGGACCACCCAAAAGGTTGTTCCGTCGTAGAAATCAATTTCAACGGCGAGTCGTAAAAACGGACCGTGCGATATCGCGGACTCGCGGTCGCTGTTCGGCTCGTTCTTTCGCCCTGCTCGTCGCCATCTTTTGAGAAAAGAAAAAGGAGAGAGAGGAGGATCGTTCCTGGAAGGCGTCATCGCGATCCCTTTTGCGGCTCGTCTCCTAGGCGGTTACTTTGTCGGCGAGTTTATTATTCATAACTGCGTGCCGAGAGATTATTGCCTAGGCCTTCTTTCGACACTAACGAGATGTCTCTCCTTTGGTCATTCGCTTTTTTCCGAAATAGCTAAAACTTTCAGCGGAGTCGCCCCCTAATCTTCGGCTCACTATTAGAATTTTATATCCCGACTTACTTTCCTCTCGCATCTGTCAGTTTCGAAGTAAGCGGCATAATTTCACAACGACGTGCATTCAATGCGTACGAGATTATGCGTCAATGCCTGTTCGATCTTAACGCTCTTGACGATCCCAGCGCAACGTACGTCATTAATAATGGCGTCTTTCATAGTCACATCGTAGCCAGGCTAATCTCCATCCTCATCCGCGTCATTATCTCGCCAACCGAGTTAACTAACTGCGGCGGAAAAAAAGAAACAAAGCGAAGAAAATAGGCGGGCGACGTTAATTTACGAGAGGCGAACGTGCTTGGTGGGTTCGAAAGGAGAGAGAGAGAGAGAGAGAGAGAAAGAGAGAGGCTGGGAGACGAGGATGAGAAGTATACTTTGCTATTCAGAGCGGGCGCGCGAGTGCGCGCGTGTCCTTGATATTATCAAATCCAGGTCCTTGGAGGGAGGACCGCGGGAGACAGAGTGTGGGAAATTAATTCAGGAGTTTTAATTTGAGCGCAGCCGCGGCCACGGACACTTTCCCCGACGAGCAGTTTGTTATTTCAGATAGGCGCCCGCCTTTCCTCCGCTCCTTCTTTCCGTTACTTTACGTACGGCTTCCCCACCTCCACCTCCTCCTCCTCCGACCCCTGTTTCAACTTACAGCGGCATCAGTTATTACAAAATGCTTCGGCGCCCATTATTATTACGAGTCAGGCCTCCGGAACTCTCGATCCCGCTGGAAAAACTTTGATGCTTGGATATTTTTGGCTATTTTTAACCACCGGCTAGTCGAGTGAACGCGCTTCTTTGTGCGGATGTTTCGAGCGTGTCGGTTCGGCGTTTGAGAGTAATTTCTTTCAGTGAGCTTGTGTAGAGGCTTACTCGTTTTAAGCAGCTCTCGGTAGTTCTATTGATTTTTACTGGAGGGTATACAGTGATTATTTCACGCAGTATACGAAAGTCCGCGTGGAGAAGACAATTAATGATTTTAAATATTGACGAAAACGTAGTGAAGTATCCACTTGGTCGGTACCGTACCGTCATAGAAAGAGATGGGCAGAGAGCGACTGAAAGGCAGACGTACGATGGGATTCGAGATGGAGGCCCAGACTCGTACTTACGATCGGCCGTAAGATATAACCGGCGACGGAATTGAATGTCGTGCACGTGCAGGTACGTCGCCGTTAAGGCACCGATTCGCTTCTCGACGTTCAGGCGGCAACCGCGTCTCGCGGAGAAGGAGCGTCGAAAAATCAGCGATCGGAAAGCGGAGGTGCCAGGGGCCCCGAGTCGAACGGCTGAACTTTGCGGAAAGTCGGTCTACGGAGGAGAGAAAGAAAAAAATGGCATGATAACCGAGTACATCGTCGCCATCGTCGATATCTTTAACGGAGGTTAAAATCTCGTTAATGGCTTTGCGGAGGGCGCTCGCTCTCGAGAACTCTCGACAGGACGATTCTCGTCCTAATTGGAGAAAAAGGAGAGACTGGAAAGGAGGAGGGAGGAAGGTGAAGGTAGAAAAAGCTCGACGGGAAGAAGGTAGAGCGTTCCCTCCTCACGGCCGATGGACACAAACGAAAGAATACCTAATCACCATCCGAGTCTTCCTGCTTGAGAGGGGAAGGAAAGGAAAGGAGAGGAGAGGAAAGAAAGCCGAAGGAGTTTAACGGGGTGCAGGGAGAAGGAGCGGAGAAGGAGCGGAGAACCCGGAGGATCCTTCCTTTGATGGGATTTACTGGTAAGCAAGAGAGCTCTGAAAATTCAGCTTGAGGAATTACTACCCTCCGAGCGAGATCTCCGAAGTAGAAAACTGTCGTTGCGCAGCGAATCGGCACTTGCAGATATTTCCCTTAACACGCCGAGGCTTAAGGATTTCCACCACCGTCTCGACTCTACTCACAAATTATAACACAGCATCTGCCAGCGGTCGATGTAAAGAGCATTAAGTAAGAAGCGTCAAATCTATAGGCATATACAGATAGAAAATGTTCGTCTCACCGTGAGAAAGTGTATTACTCTATAAATTATTGGAGGAAATAATGGTACGCTAGTGGCACCGCGAATTACGGAACGGCGAGCTGAACGAAAGGTATAATCATCCTGGCAGCTCACGGCATATCCCCCCCCCCCCCCCCCACCTGCCCGATCCTTCTTAAGCATCCCGCCTGCCTTCGTTGCCTAATAAGTTCATCGAGAGGGGCGCGACACGCATCATCGTCGTTTTCCCACGTGCGAGTCTCCGTTTCTGACTCTCGAGTGAAAAGCCAGAAAAATCGAGCCCGAAACTGATGGCGATCGGCCATTCAAATGAGCGCGCGCCGACGAGTATTGCGACGCATTTAGGCCTAGCCTGCGAACTCAATTTTTGCAGCCTTCTTCCTCGGCCTGTACAGATGCGTGGCACGGAAGGCAGGATGCGAAGGAAAGCCAGGAGATCGGAGAGGTACGACTTATTTGGCGAAACGTCGCGATATGCCCGACTTGTCGTCCGCCAGAAATGGCGATCAGAAGTAATTTAATTCCGCGGAAGAGAATCGACGGTAGTCTCTCTGCGGTCCCCTCTCGCTCGCAATTTCTCTCTCGGATTTAGCTATACTTTACATTTTAACGGAGTCGCGTAATTCCGATAAACGCCGGCTCGAAAGGAAATGAGGCAGATAAGGAAAGGGGACGGCTGATCAGTTCGGTGAGTCATCTCGGCCGGCGGAGGACGGACGCGCCGAGGAGGCCGATAAATCCGCGCCGGCGTAAAGTCGAATCCGTGAAGCGGAGAGCGGTCGGTGATTATACCGATCGCTTCATTAGGAGCGAGGAGAATGCAGGCTTCGCAGGCTTCGCAGTGGCGGGCATAAATCTCGATGATTAGCCGCCTCGAAGGCACGTACTTGCACCTCCCTGCCCCCCGCCACCCTTTCGGGGCAGTCAAAGGAGAGCTCGAGGCTACGGGAACGGGACGGATCGGGATGAGGAAGAGGAATGAGACCGGAGCGGAATAAGGATCCTGACGGATTCTTATGTACGAAAATCAAGAATGAAAATGTCGAGTACTAGGCGATACGAGTGTAAGCTTAGAACTCACCTGCACTCGTGACCGAAGGAGGAGCCGGAGAAAGGCAGCGAAACGAAAGAGAAAGGAAGAAAGGCTTGGGGGGCCAGTGTGTTCGGAGAGAAAGAGAAATAGGTGGGGAGCAGGAGGTGGAGTGAGGGGCAGCAAGTCGGGCGACTAATTAACGTCAGGGAGACATTTAGTAAAACGACTCCCGCGTACACTTCCTGGCCGGTCGTTAGAGCGTGCGGATCGTGAGAAAACGGTCTCTCTTAGCCGAGCCGAGAGAAGGAAGACGAATCTCGGTGGGTAGATCGATTGCTCGCGGTGGAACGATTTATGTCGCCTGACGGCGAGCGCAGGAGCCAATCGTGAACGCGCCAGACAAGCAGGACGAGCAGGACGAGCAGGATGAGCGGAACGCGCGACGAGTAATTTTCATCCCGCCCCGCCAGGAGAACGACTCCCGTATTACTCCCGTATTACTCCCGTATTACTCCCGTATTACTCCCGAGCGGTAAACGTTCTTCTCTGCCTCGCGGGACTTCCGGAGGCTGCAAAACAATCCTCCTTCCGGATGCGCGCCCAGTGCCGGCGCCATAACCGAAATTCCCTTAATGTACCTTCGAGAGTTTGTCGCCCCTTGAAATTCTTCCCGCGGAATCGATATCATGCGAATTTTCCCATATTACGACGAAGCCCTACCATGGGAGAATGGCAGAGAGAATTGAGCGTGCTGCGCAAGCTGCAGAGATATTAAAAAAATCTGTCCTGATGGCCAGTTGTCAACTCGACGAATCATTAATTTGATGTATGGGCTTCCGTTATGGGATGAAAAGCGAGATTTGATGGCGACCGCGAGTGTCGATCCTTTAAAATGAGGCGAAAGGACACGTCGAAGGTACGGCTCGAGGTCCGGGAGGCCATAAACGATCGGCGGGTTAAACGATATCGCGGCGTTAAATAAAGGAACCATCTATCTTGCGCGCGCGCCTGTTCTCGTCATATGCTCGCACGTTTCGCCTCGCCCCTTTCGCTCCAACGAGCAACGAGACGGCGAACGAAACGACGAACGAGACGAAGAAGAGAAAGATGAAGATGAAGAGGGGGTGGAGGAGCCTCGAGCCGAGAACGACGACACGGTGACACATTGAGCGCGAGTAACGGCAGCTCCCGCTTAGTTAGTGCCTATTTCTGTCGACATTACTGCTACCCTTTATTGCCGCTTTCGGCCAATCGCTTCGCGCTTCCAAACATTCAACAAAATATCCGCTTTTATCATTGCAAATTACGTGAAAAACACGTATTGCAAACTTGATTAACTTTGGTACAAAGGTCTGAATCCGGAGAAGTACGCAGAATTGGAATAATTACGATTTACTATAGTGCATGAGAATAAATGTGAGACATATATTATCCTGGAAGTAAAAAGCATTATTAAATATATATATGGGTAGAAAACCATGCCAGTTGAGATAGGAAGGAATAAATTGCGAACTTGACGAAGCGAACCACTGCGAACCCTCCGATTTCGGTAACGTGAAAAGGTCTGTAGTCGGTGTCGGTGATGTAGAAGGGCTGTAACGTCAGCGGTTGAAGGCACGAACGAAATCGCAGATCCCCGGCGTGAAGAATCAGCGGAATCGGCCGCGCTCGTCGTGGAAAATTCATAATGAGGACGTGGGGCGGGCTGGAAAATTCGCGCAAGATAGATCCGATGGGGAGTTCGGATGGGGGTTCCGTAGGCGTCATTGCCGATGCATGGCTCGCGTTACGATCGCCTCCCATAACCCATCAATCTCCCGGCAGATCCCTCGGGATCCCTGTATGGGGCCCTGTCCAAAGCTTACCCGTGCTCATCCGTCACGGAGCACACTCCTGGATACACCTACTTGACGCCTGCCTCCTCTATACTCCTCTATGCTCCTCTCTTCCCATCTGTGTGTTTCCTGTCTGTGTCCTGTCTGTGTCCTGTCTGTGTCCTGTCTGTGTCCTCTCCTCCGCTCTCTGTAAACGCGCGTGCCGAGCTCTACAGGCATATTATATGAATGCACTTGTTTCCATGCTCCCGTGATCGATATGTGATCATTGGAGTTACAACAAAAAAAGAAAAAAGAGTTCCCATACTTTTCCATCTCACCGTAGGTAACAATACGAATAACGTACATATTATCTTTCGCGAATTTTTGGAAGGTGTGACGCGAGAAAGGCTATTTTTCTGTTGAATAGGCAAAGTTAACAGGTGTGTCGAGTGGTTCGATTTGCCCGAGACGCCTCGTCCTATATTCCCACGTTTCCATAGAGGCGCAGATCAAAGTGTAGATACCTTGACCCGTAGAAACTGGCCTCTTTCGAAATCCTACCTTAGTAGACATTTGATTCCGTGAATATCTGATCTTTCGAATGATTTACTTTGCCCGAGCGCGTTCCCCTGCCGTCGCGGATTTCATCCTGCGAATGATTTAACTCCCCGCAGAGACTTCGCGCCATTGTAAGATGGTATCGTTTAATTAATTACTCCGACTTCGCTCGAATTATCCCGATCGAGTTACAATTTCTGTCCCGCTGCAGCTCGCGCAGCGGGGCCTTTCGCCGTTTCTCAACTTGCGCCGAACGCGATTAACACTCGACGGATGGTAATTAGGACGTGAGTCGAGTGTATGACGTTCGGCGAGTACCGGGCGTTGTCAATTGAAATTCACTCTGCCTACTCGGTATAAGTCTGTTGGCAGGAACGTACTTAGGCTCAGTGAGAATGGGCAAATACGAAAATACAGAAAAATTCTCTTAATCTTTGATCAAGAAAGAGAGAGAGAGAGAGAGAGAGAGAGCAGAGTGGCGTCACCGAGGAATAAATTTGGTCGAAAATCGAAAAGGTGGAATCTGGGCAACGATCAGCGGGGATGGTTCCGATAAAAAGGGACTCCGGAGTTGGGGATTAAGGAGGGAAGGTGCGAGGTTGCTCGCTGTTCGACGACCCCAATTCGAGGATAGTTAGCAGGAGGTGGACGTCGGCGTTACGTGACCGGTACCGAGGCTATCGCGATCGAGGAACATCACATTAGGCATCCCCCTCGGGGATATCCGATTTCCAGGAAGCGAGAGTCTGTGACCGAGCCTGTGACCGAGCCTTCTTGCCAGCCGGGTACTCCTTCGCTTCCATCTTCGGCCACTCGGACGTCGACGTCCGCCCAGGCAAATGAATAAAATCGTCCTTTAAACTCGACTTCGACTCCGACTCTCTCCGGCTCTCTCCGGCCTTGCGGGAGCACATTCGTCACAACCCTCGTCAGCCTTCCCGAACCCTTCTCGATCCACCCTTATCTCGGGAGGACAACGTCCGCCGGACGGAATACATTTCGGCTCCTGGGGCAGGAAAGAGTCGCGATCTTCGGAGGCGGCACTTTCTCCGCTCCGATCCGAGACTGTCGGCAGGATAAATCCTGGGAGCTGTCTTTCCGCGTTCGCGAGATTTCCTCGTTCGCGGGGGGCGGGAGGATGTATCCCAGTTAGAGGGCCAGTCGGCCACCGCCGGCCTTCCTGCCCGACTCTCGACGACGGATCCTCATCCTTTCGAGAGACAGCGGGAATCCCCGAGGATTCCTCGAGCTAGCCTTCAGCGTCGCCGCTCGTTTTTTGACACTGCGATCGATGTACGCGTGGGATGGAAAGTATGATGCTCGGATAGGATGTCTTGACATTTCGACATTTTCTTCTTGAAATGTTATATTCCGTGCATTAGGTCTGCACGTATCATGTTAGGCTACCTCGCGCTGAATTATGCCGAATTTGAGGGAAGTCGAATCGACTCGTCCGCATCGTGGCGTTCAGAAAGAGGATCGAGGCAGTCGAAGGTGGCTGATTTATCGGTGGTAACCTTATAAATCATCGACGCCTCGCAATCGGCGTCATCTTCCGCGATCGGAGCGAGTGGCGCATGCAAGGAGAAGGTGAGTGAGGAGGAGAGAGGCGGAGAGAGGAGGAGAGAGTAGGAGGCAGAAGGCACTCCTTTCCCCGAGTTGAGACCGGGACGAAATGTCAGTGACCCCGTTGTAGGGTCCGCGACCCGATCAAACGGCGGAATCGGGCAAAGAGCGCCGACCAAGTGTCGACCAAGTCCCGACCAAGTCCCAACCGAGTGCCGACGATGTGCCGACGAAGCGACGAACGGGGAAACATCGGGAGAAAAGCCCTGCCTCCGGATCGCCTTAATCGCGATCTCCCCACGCAGATACATCTTAATTTTCACCGACGTCCTTTCGACCCGTTGCGAGAGCCTCGCGTCTTACGAGTGCGCCCCAGATATATATACCCATTTGACAACGTTATCCGCAGACCGATAGCATCTAAATTGCATGCAATAGGAATGATAGGTATATGAAGGATAATGATAGAAATACAGAGCACGTACACTGTTCTGCCAACGGGACAATAAATGCGCATTAAATTGGATAGGTACGTTCTAATCCGCACTTGATCTTTGCGAATGACGTTCGGGGCAGATATTGTAAGGTAATGGCTCGGGAGATGTCTGCTTCGAGGGGGATGCATATGAGAGAAGGTTTCGCACTCCTGCGAAATGCCAGGCCGAATTCGACCTGACGATGTGCCGCGCTTTAGAGCCAGTCGGAGAACGAGTACGAGAACGTTGGATGTAAGGCGCTTGATTGGATGCAGCTGATGTAAGTCGAGCGAGAGTTAGGCGCTGTAACGTATGGATGGGATTTTGAACCGGGGAAGACGGGGAGAGGCCATGTGAAATTTGTAACGCATGGCGGCTGTGCGCGAGAATGGTAAGGCATCGGAAAGTTCATACGTTAGCGGCGGTTCGTGACGCCACGCGATTAGATTTCGTGAAATTTCCACTCTGCAACATATGCCGAGCTCGATATATACTTCAAATCTTAAACTATCAATTTTTGATTTTGTTGTCAATACCTGCAAATGGCAAAATTGACTTTGCCATGAAGTAGTCAACTGTGATTATAGTAACAGTTATCTGCATTTTCTATGTCGACAGATAAGTCATTTTGGTGAGATGCTATACTATTGTGGATCGCGGTTTTCGATTTTTTAAATGGGTGAGAGCGCTTGGTGATGCAAGACGATCGCAGGGTAAAGTTTATTAAATCCATTAAGTCGGTACGATGGTAAGATGGTACAGGCGAGTTCTATGCGAATCGTCAATGCGAGCGATTCGCATCGACGTTGCTCGCTGCGGGCAAGAACAATTTATGTCCTTCGGGTAAGCGGAGCGAGCGTAACGCGGATCGCTCGTTATTAAGTAGTCGCTCCACTGATTTGCATCCGACGGCGCACGAGGATGGGATTAACGACTGACTAACGTCGGAGTCGAATAAACGGATCGCCAGGAAGATACCGATCGCTGATACCGGCCCCGGCGCTTACAGCTATGCGCTCTTCTCTTTTCATCGGGCTACTTCCATCTACATCTCCTTTCTATTGACATGTCAACTTTTTCCCATTTTCTACTTTCTTCCAGATTCGTTCCATAATTAAAAAATTAGCCAATTTTCTTAACTCTGATATTAAGTGGATATTGATATTTCAATGCTTGGAGGACTAAGTGTGGATTATATGCTGGATGTAGGAGGGTTTAGTATTGAATGTCTCGTGGCTCATGATTAAAGCACTTCCCCATCGCGTTATGAAACGCTCTGTAGACGTCCACGTGCGTATTTATCGAGGAACGGTGAGTGCGATGGCGACGGCCATTTATCATAGTTAGGAGGCGGTTAACGAGTGACAGATTGGATCGCTCTGACTATTATTCAACGATCGTACGTACGCACGTTGGTACGCAGAGGCCGATTTATCTCGCCAAAGTGCGACCGTCCCGATGCGCTAATATAGAAGATCGAAATCTCGGGCTTTGCTCAGATCAGCCGGCCCTGAGAAAGAATGTGAAATCGTATGCGCCTCAGATCTGTCGATCAACCTTGAATATCCCTTTCAATTTCGTCCCCGGCAGACACAAACGAGAATGATGGCACCCATTCCCAGTCATATCTTACAAGCTATCCGCAATTTTTCGCTACGATTTCCGCTATCCGGAATTTTTCGCTACGAAAAAAGTTATATTAGAAAATGTATAGATTACATTTTGTGTTAGCCTTCTATCATCAGGTATGTAAGTAATTGGTTAAAATAGCGCAGTTTAGCGTACAGCCGCCAAAGTACTCATTTTTCATTACTTTTTGCCCTACTTTTGGTCATATCTCCGAAGCTATTGGACTTAGAAGGCTTCGATTATGATTTTTATCAATGTTTGGTGCCCCTCTTTCATTGTATAGGCCAAATAACCAACAATTATTGGATATAACAATGTAAAGTAATGTAAAGTAATGGCAAGTAATGTAAAAGTATGTTTGTAAGCTTATCTATTGTAGCTAGCATATTATAAATTTTGCTTCTAACGTAACAAATGCAATATAGTATATTGCTCAATACAGTATACGTGAAAAAATAGATGAATCTGCTAGAGTACGGCAAATAGGCTAAAGTAGAAAGGTCAGAGTTTGGAAATTCAAGAAATGTGATGAAGCATGCTAATGCGTGGGACGAGGGTCGACGAGGACGGCCACGGAAAGAATGGCAAGAGAACTAGAACGCGGGCCGGACAAGTGTCTCGGCAAGATTTTTATCTGCTAAAAGACTTGGGGTCAGCGAATACATAAATAACCGTCGGTATCTGGCGCGTCCTCATGTCAATTTCGGCCGGGCTTAATAACCCATATTACGGACAAATCCCGCGTAGTTCGAAATCCGGACGGCGGTAATTCCGTGCGAGCGCGATGAATAATTTATTATCGATCGTTAAGTGCCGCTCTACGGGACACGCGAAACGATTTTTCGAATATGACACTCGTCTACAGTTCCCTTCAGGAATTAATGTTCAGAATCTGTAACGAACATCAATGCTAACAGGTACAAGCGAATTGAATTTCCCTTGAAATCAGGAATCACGATATCAGTTATAGTTACTTTTTGTCCGTGGCAAATGTTGAGAACTATCGCTACTGCATTTTCTATTCTGTTCTATCATGATCGAAGGCAATTGAGAATGAACAGGGGGTGTCATGCGAACGGTGGTGTTAAAGTTCGTCGCAGCCTGTTATGAAACGGCCTGTAGATGGAGAAGTACGGTTCGTATATAACGCGGGGCCGATTTATCACGGGCCATTGGTTGTCTCTGGGCGTGCGAAGTACGTCGATTTGGAAATCAATGGCGGTCGATTTATCGTGAGAGAAGGACATGGTCGAGTGACAGGGGGCGAGGGGGGGATAGGTCACACTCGACGGAAACGGGCGGAGAGATAGATAGAGAGAAATGAGCGACTGGGGAAATAACTACTGCGAAATGTACCGAAATTTTCGTGCGAACCGATCGGTTCCGTCGAAATGGATGCTCGCCCCGTTACGATCGGCACGATCGGCATGATCGTCGACACGGCAATGGCACTTGACGCTCTCTGCCCGAAAGTGATGGCCAGCTAATTTCGGATCGTCGCAATAAAAACGTTAAATGCGCACTGCGAATTTAAATACTCGCCAAGAACGACTAAAGTTCTCCACGACATATTTCAGTCTCATACCGGCCGGTACATACGATTATTTAATCGAAACAATACGCGTACTAAAATAAAGAGCATCGAGGATAAAATATTTATGACTCTCGCAAATATAACAGCCTGAATTGACGATATTTGGTTTGCTGACAGTTCCGGGGTTAATCCTCGAATTTATTGTAACGAGAGTGTAGCTCGGACACGGAGCGCTAATGCTGTCGTTGAGTTCACAGGCCGGAGTCGCGTATCTCGGTGGGCTCGAAAATTGGCGGTTTGCGAAGGTTCGTGCTCATGGCTTTGGTGTACTCAGGCGGGCAAGAGGGGGGTGGCTTCCCCGCCACCCCTCGAATCAGGCTCGACAATGGCCGGGTCACGTGCATTAGCATTCTCCCTTCGGAGCAGCGCCACGTGTCGCCTCCGGGGGCTGCACACGTGTCGCCAGAGAGGAGTATACACCATAGGCTACCAACTCCTGTCATGGGAACCGCGATCTTTAGTTAAAGCAAAGAGAATCGCCGGGATTCCATGGACGCCGCCGCCTTTTACGCCCAATTACTGCCGCCGCGACCGATCTTTCCTCCTCTTCTCGCTTTCGTTTTTTCCATCACCGCTAACAAGAGCGACTCGCGCGCTAAGACGAGGGATAAATATATGGGCGAGTATGGGAAAGGGACCCACTACCTTTATCCGCTATAAATATGACTCCTTTTTTTCCCGCTATTTTTTCGAGTCACAATCGAGCCTGGTTCGTGGAAAAAAGTGTTTCCATTATGTTTCCGACAATGCGATGAATATCGGATGATGAACACGATAGGCGTGAGAAATGATTGTTAAACGGCGATAATGAGGTCTGCCAATGAGACGGAATGAGTTTGGGGCGATAGCGTAATATCGAAGTCGTCCGGGAGTGCTCGTAATAGCGGTTCATAAATTACGGAGGAGCGAGTGTCTAATCATTAAAAAGTAAAGTCTCGAAAACTCACTCCTCTCTCGATCCTGTTCTCTTTCATTAGGCGAACGATTAATCAAGCGCTCGCGGCCGCGAGTACCGACGACAGCGACGAGTTTTAATGAAGATTAAGCGGGCCACGCATTGGGAAGGGTTGAAGCCACCCCCGCACCCCTCGCCAGCCCCCTTCCGAGCCTCCGGTCGAAAACCTTCACTACCACCTACCGCCCGCCGACATAAACCCTCGCCTCGTTCAAGGTCACCGGCGTCGAACTTTCCCGAGATTTAATCGATCAGCAGGAAAAAAAAAGGTAAAAACAAAAGAGCCGGACGGCGGAGAGTGAAAAAGGCAGCCCACTCCACTCTTCCCGAATTCTCATTCTCATCATCGTAATTGCTCGGCAAGTACAACCCGATGGTATAAATTCTTTCCTTTTTTTCCGAGCTTCGCCTCTTTTTTGCCTGTCGACGAACCCGTTCAATTTACGTGAGTGCGTTTTCACGGTAATAAGAATCTCGCGGGAGATAGATAACGACTCTTAACACTCGAGAGAAGGGGTGGGGAGAGACTCTCTCTCTCTCTCTCTCTCTCTCTCTCGCTCTCTCTCTCTCTTTCGCTATCATTCTTTTCCTCCGGTACGTCGCCCTGTTCTTTCCGGCGTGGCGAATATCGTGCCCGGTAAATCAGTCAATTGTTTTCCCCGACGACGTGGAATCCTTCGGCCGCAGTGCCGGCGAATGATTAACTTCGTAGGTGCTCCTTTTATTTGCCGGAAACGCTCTTTTTTCCTTTCCTGCGCCAGTAGGTGTCTACCGATTGTACCGTCCTTCTCGCCTTTTGTCCAATAGAACGATTAGATCTCTCGCCTTCGAAGCTGCACATCCGATATGAATACTTGTTCAAGTTCAACTAAGGAACGTGTTCATAAATTATTAACGCTACGACTGTCGACATGCGTCAGTGTACACGAGCGTCTGAACACGCAAATTAATTATTTATTACCGAGTGGTAATAAACAATTATTCGGAAACAGTATATTCATCCTTCGTTATCTACGCGTGAAATTGTTAGATTCACTCGTTGGGGTTGTCGAAATAGATGCTAATCCTTATCTCAACAAGCGCATCGACCATTTCCGATATATCACGCTGTTAAGAAGGTCTCTATTCTGGTATACCCTGCGCCTGACACTCCGCCGTATATATTATTACCGTGCAAACGATTAGAGAGGAAAAGCAAAGGCAAGTCGAGGGGCGGGGGACGAGGGTGGAAAAGAAGAAGGCTATTATATTACTTATGACCTCGATACTGTCACTAACGACATCGGCATCGAATTCGGAGAGTCAACAGTCGTCGATAGGATCGATCGGCAACCATCCCCGAAAGACTCACCCCCCCCCCCTCCCCACCCGAAATCCACCCCCGAGATCCACCCCCGAGATCCAGCCTCAAGCAGGCTGCCCTCGGCCATCCACGGGCCAACGGATAATTGAGCCTGAAACGGGACACTGCTTCCACGATTTATCTCTCGGCGTGCAAAAAAATTCGTTCCCTAATAGGTGTACCTTACAGGGCCGGTATCCCGAGGGTGGCACCCAATTCTGTTTGCCGATACACTCACCGTGAATATTGACAACCTCGAGACCTGGGCCAGGTTTATTCTTCTGCCGGCTCGTGGGAGGCTTCGCATATTGCTTCTACACGATAATGATAAAAAAAGGGGGGGGGGGGGGCGGGGGACGGCAAACAAGGGCACCAGAAAGAGCTGATCATGAAAGTCCGGTGGGACAGAGTACATACGTTTGAGCACTGAGGTGCGGAGAAATGGTTGAAAAACGAAGGAGTTCAATTGAGACAGGAGGAGGGAAGGAAAGAGAGAGGAAACGTGCATTAAACTGAAAGGGCCTGTGCGGTGCACGCAAAAGTGCGTGTGAACTCTGGTGAGGAAAAAGTCGGCTAGAGACGTAAGAGGGAGGGGGAGAAGAATGGGGAGGGATGAAAAAGGGGCCTGGAGGAGGACCGAGGAGAGAAGTAAATAGATGGAGAAACATGTGTGCGCGGCCGAGGGAGGGAGATCAAGAGAGAGGGAGGGAGAGAGAGAGAGAGAGAGACGGGGGCAGGAGTGTATCATCGTAATAAGGGAACAGCTGACAGTGGCACATACTACGCAGCTAAAAGCAATTATGAAGCTGCCGTCCCGTAGATTTCTATGGTCTCTCACTCTCTCGCCGTTCTCCTCTCCCCAGTATGGTCCCTGGCGCGCTGAGTAATATTCACCGTGACTGCTTCTATATACAGGGTGGGGCGAGAGTCGCGGACCACAATGCTCCTTCCAGATCGAGAAGATTGTGGAGGGAAAAATATGGCTTACCTAGCGATGTATGCTTTGGAAAAACATTCTTTCATATCGTTCGGGGTAACGTAGAAAGGATATAAAAAGCAAACTAGGCTAAAAGGAATAGGGATAGAGGGAAGGATTGTGGGACGATATTTTGTGCGATCACGCTCACTGACGAGCGTACAGTTGTAAGAGTGCATAGAGTGTATAGAGCGTATAGCTGGCGTGCTGTTAGACGGGCAGAGTTGATAGAGACTGTTCTCGAATTCAATCCCCGTTTTTCCGCCACGGCTCGCCGGGTGGAAGGCAGAAAGCGCGTGTGTCTGAATAAATGATGAAGGCGTCCGGGTCGGTAATTAGACGCGGCTAACAGACGTTTCCAAGTTGGACGGGACGGCTTTCCGTGGATTTATCTTCGCCTCTTGACGGCAACTCGCGCCCCTCCCCTCATTCCCTCCTTCTCCCCCCTTATCCCGCTTCTTTCCCTTCTTCCTTGACGTACCCGTTGTCACGTGAATACACTACCGCGCATAAATGTGTCGCTCGTTACGAGGCTGACCCCAAGGCACCGCAGATAGGCAAGCGAGAAGGAAAGAAATTGAGAGTCCCTCCCGCCGAGTGCAAATTTCTTGCATCCCCCGATGACATCAAAACTGACTGCAGCTTGCACTGTCTTCATTTTCATCGAATATATAACAAGGCTACTGAAAAAATGATTTATTCGTTCGCTTAGGAGAAAATTCGAGGAGTAAAAATGTTGAGTAGCAGGATCGGTATACTTATGCGCGCTAGTGTACATCCTTAATTCAAAACGATCGTTAAAGCGACACGTTTGCGCCGAGCGGAAAGATCGGTCGCGATTAGAGAGGGCGGACGTGACGATCGTTAAAAAGTTAGCGGAATTACCCACGTGGGTCGCGGAAGGTGGCGGTGAAGAGGGGGTGGTCGGAGGGGGTGGACGGAGGGGCCTGAATGACAGAATCAGATAGCCGGCCAGGCCGGGGGCAAGTGGCCGATGCATAAAAATGCAGGGCCAGCCATCGGAATAACATTCCTTCCGGTGTATCGCGATCGCGTGACCGCGGCCGATATTTCACCGAGTCGGCTAATCGCCTGCTTAGATTTCGGCTGTGCGGACGGACTGTATAAGCTGTCTCGATGACGGTCATCGAGTTCGAAACTACCTCCCCAAAAAGTGTAGATCGCACGGAACACGTCTCTTTAACGTGACTCAGTTTCCCACAACGTTCCCAGGACATCCTGTAACGATGAACCGTTCTACAAATTGCTGCATAGCTGATGCGAGGCAATGAGGGAGCGAGCGTAAAGTGTTTTAGCGGAGAATGATGGAGGTATAAATGTTGGAACTGGCCCGTAATTGATTCTTTTCGGAAAGCGCAGCGCGATTTATGGGCGGGAATTAATCTGAGCTGGGTTGCAGCGTGATTAGTGGGACATGCCGCGTAGTAGGAGCCTTCTACACTTTGCCACTTTGCCACTTTGCCACTTTGCGCGGAAGGTTGGCAAGGTAATGCGCTTCCGTTTTCAGTTACAGCGGTGCATTACGAGCGGCAAGCGTAGCAACGCGCCTGGCGTTTCAATCGTTTTAATCGTGTCACGCTTTAATGGACGCTTTGTCTACCTTCGTCGTTCCCACCGCGGAATTGAGTAAATTCTACATTGAAACGCCAACGATGTCAGAATGAAATTAGTAATAATAGGGGTAAGGTTGCTCAAGTCGTACCTGTGCTGTATTTCAGGTGTTATGGCTGCTACAGCTGTAGTGTTACCACATTAGGATGTAGATGGTGCTAGATGTAGTCTGAACGTTTTATTGTGATTCGTCACCCTTTCTACTAAGAGATATTCTTATTAATAAGTTTGTCGCCGTTTTCATATAATATTTTACATATCTGTGATAGTTAATCTTGTAAGCATTTATTGTTTTTGGAGCTCTGCAGATAGTGCTGTAGGTTTTGTAACTATTGTAGAATCATTTGAGCAGAACTAATATGCATTACGATCAATCAGTGTGAAGTTATGTTAATTTTACTGACGACTTACGCAGTGTCCTTAGTCGTACCTGTGGTTTTGTTGCCTTTGTGCAGAAGATCGAAAGAAAAATATGATTCGGTGCTTGAAATGTAAAACATGGGTGCACGATCTATGCGCTGGAGTTAACAAAAAAATAAAAAAATATGTGTGTGGTGCCTGTGCATAAGGAACATTAACTCATTATTGAATTTTTTTTTTGTTATTGAATCTTAATTCTTAATAAAATGACCATTCTTAATGAATTTATTCTAAATAAATACCTAATAATTGTATTTTTAGGTAGGAACGACTTAAACCATAGGTGGTACGTCTTAGGACACTGGTTTCGTAAGTCGTACCTTTGCAACTTTTTTTTTAATTTAGATTAATTTGTATGACAACATAAAGATTTTTCAGATTTGTTCTAATAAATGAAAACAATATTCACCCTAGAATCGGATAGCAAATATAGTTTTTACATATTTGCTAAATACTCGTTGTTATGCAGGTTTTTTCTTAGGGGGTACGACTTGTGCAACCTTACGCTATTGCCGAGAGACGAATATTAGAATGGGGTGCAGGTGTGCGTGTATTCCACTTACGGATCTTTCGTCTTTCTTAGATTCGGAGCACAGTAGACTCGTCTCCGGTTTCATAGTTTACAATGGACGTATCGTCTTTCAATCTACGGAATCCGCGGGGATGGCATGGTAGGTGGTTGACGTAGATACTCGTGCCGGTTCTACGGTACCGTTATTAGCAAACTGGGGTGATTAATTGCGGGGCTATGGCTTCGCTCGTTCCTTCTTTCTACGCAGCACACATTGTACGGCCATTGTCACGGAATCTCGGAATGCCATGTGCGTGTGCCGTCAGTTGAGAAGCCTTTAAAGTAGAATGCCTAGCATTGCGCGTCATCCGTTGCGCCTCTCCTCGGCGGAGCGAAGTTGCGCGAATACAAAAGGGCCTCCTACGATTTCCCAGACGATTATTTCGGACGATCCCTGTTCTCACTTCGCGCCGCGAGGGAAAAGAAATAGGAGTGAATCAAAGCGCTCACCGTGGCGAACGCTCAATTCAATTCGCCAGATTTTTCTCAGATAACACCGGCCTGTCGGAATTAATCTCTCGGCCTTTACCTTCGGATAGCGTTAAAAGTAAGAGCGTTTCAGCCAGTTTTAGAGATGTGCATCATGTACATACCATGACGATCTGATCAGATCCCACGGAAGGTACAGTGAAACTAAAATTGTACGCCGAGAATAAGTTGATAAGACGATCAACCGTCTTCCTTGCACAGAATATTATACTTCCACGGTTTATACAGATTACATTCATATTATCCTCCCACTGCTAATCGATGTTTCCTTCCGCTTTTTAATTTAGTTTGCTCAGGTTCTAGTCGGACATTCGCAGCCTCGCAAAGGGGGTTAATAAGGGTCCTTAGTCGAGCGTCCGCGATAAGGGATGTTACCGCGATCGTTATGCCGCACACTTTGTCCGCGAGATTGGTTCTCTTCCCCATCCCGTTGTCCCTGCGGAAGGTGCTGCGTCGACGTGTCAGAGCTGACCCAGAGGAAGAAATTTATGTGAGACGGGAAAAGGAGCTGACCACTCGACGGGCGAACGATTCTGCCGAAGGTGGCACCCTTGCGAGAGGGGGCTTGACGCTGGGCGGAGAATGGCACGGGAAAGGAATGGGGAAAGGAATAGGGAAAGGGATAGGAACAGGGATAGGGTGAATCACTTAAGGGTCGTCGCACCTACGGAAGGAGGACGAGTATTCGGGGAGACGCGCGGCGCGAGGCGCCGATTGGCTACGATGTCGACTGACGTTCAAACGGAATTTACGATCAAAGAGTCGCCGATTAATTATTGAGACTCCGGGGGACGGGCCGGATTCTTATCTGGTCGCATTATCCGCCGGTGTCAAGTATTCATAGAGGGGTGTAGAGTTTTGAACCCGGTTTTCGGCGAGGCGTCGCTAGCCTGATACCCTCGAGCTTTCGTCAACAAATCTAATCATACTTCCATTCACACTTTCAACTTAAGTAAATTGCTTTCGGAGAACGAATTAATACGGTGTTGTTCCCTACCACCGCCACTTCCGTTAATTAGGGTTGATACAGATGTCGCAGAAGCTGGAGGAGTGAAATTGGCGATCTTTCGAAGCTTGTCGAACACTTGTTTCTCTCGGCGGCAGGTTGGCAATCCAGATGAGGCGTAATTAAGGCTAGGCTCGCCACTATCCGGACTCTCGAGTGTCACACGAGATTTGACCCACAAAGCACTCGTAGTTTCCCGACGCCGGTTCCGAAAATAGCCGTAGCCTTTGATACAAAGTCGCCTAGTAACTCACGCAGTCGTCCCGACCACTTGCTGGCCAAGTGACAAGGGACTCATGTGTTTCCCCTGTGACGAGGCGAGCTCTCCGAGTTACGAAATAATACGCCTGCTCGCCTACCGACTCGTACGCGTAAAAAGATCGGGAAGAAGAAGAAGAAGAAGACGACGGCGACGGCGACGACGACGCCACCGCTCCTATATGTCCACTGAAAGACGAGTATCCGTGTCACGATTAGCTGACAACATCTGCTTTTTCTTCCCTTATCTCCTCCTCCCTCCTCCCTCCTGCACTGGCCGGACCTTTTTTCCTCGATGATTAGATGCCGTTGGCGAGTCTCAGTGCCTTCTGATTTATGAACCTTCTGGATTGCAGCTTCTTCAATTCAGATACGTTCAGTATTCGCTACTATACGTGAACGTGTACAAACTGTAATTAAAATAGGATCAATTGAAATTTGATACTTTTAAAATTGACTGTCCTTATATTGCACGCTACAATTTTGATAATAAAAATTCCATTGGAATAAAAATTAAACTGAAAGCACTACGAATTCTTTGCTTTCAAAATTTATAATAATATTTTATACGAGCTTCGATCTCTACCGATGCAGAACTTTGCGGTTTCCCCGACTGATATCCCTATCCATGAAAACGGCGGCGAGCCCTTATTCCCCGGCAAAGAAAGCATGGAAGGAGTATGTGGAAGCCTGTCGGCGGTCCGCTCTCCTCGGCGGGCCAGAAACGGCTCACTCTCTCGTATCGTTTGACACACGGCCTAACCCAGTGGCTTTCAAAGTCTGCTCTCGACCACTTGCTGGCCAGATGACAGGGACTCATGTGTTTCCTCTCTGACGCACGGCCTTTCACGGAGTGTGCGTGCTGCGCTCTTCATCATTTGCTTGTGTTCCCTACCACCAGGCGGAATCATGGGAGCGTAGGGGGGGGGGGGGGAACTTATAATCAAAACGGAGAATTAATAAAAGAGGGAAAGAAAGAAGTATAAATAATTCAAATTTTTCCGTCGAGTCTGAATACGTTAAAAATTAGTAGCTATCCTAGGATCGCAAGAAGAGAGAGAGGGGAGAGAAAGGAAATTGAGAAGAGGAGTGTAGGAGATCGGAAAAGCGAAGACAAAGACGGAGTGGGGCCACGTGGCAGGCGTCGTGTTATTTTGCCAGTCCTTTACTCATTTTGCTCGTTCGCCTTGCAGGGACTCTCCCATTACTGCGAGAAGGCAGCCGTACGAAAATTACGCTAAGACGCATAACCGGGACTCTCCCCCCTCACTCCTCGTGTCTCCGCCGTCCTTGAGGCTGCACCGTAGATGTCAGGAGAGCCCCATCGACGTTGTCTTCTGCCTCTTGCCTCCTCTTTTAGGTTAGCTCTCGGCGCGTTACGCTCTCAGTTTGGATCGCGCGACCTTTTTGTTCCCTCTCGCACTGCTCCCGCTTCTTGCAGCCCCGCAGCCCCGCAGCCCCTCGCTCCCTCTGCTTTTTGCCACCGCCACCATGCCACCACCGGCACCGGGAGAGCCCAGCGGCGAGCGAGCTGCTCTAAATACGATACTGCGTAGTAGTGCCTTTTCGGTTCGGCAAACGACGTCACGGACGTTGACACCGAACTGAACCCAGAAGTGCTCGACACCTGTTAACTCTTTCGAGCCGACTCTTACGGAGTCGAGAGTTATTTCTTCATCGACGCTTCTCGGTGTCGAGTGCCATTGATAGCTACACGAATATAGTCATATTTAAGCAAAAGGTAGAACGATACTAATTGCTGTCTTGTATGTGAAAATAACTGTCTGCGTAGAAACGACAAGTATTGTCGAATTCCGCTCGTAGAAGAAAATCAATTTAAATCCTGGGAAAAACAGGAAGGTCAGCGTCGCCGGCAGATTCCTGATGATCGTCGGGGAAGGAAAAATGTGGAGAATCCGTGGGATGTACATCGGGTCCGTGGCCCTCTTCATCTCCCAGTCGCCTACCGAAACTCGTCGGCTCGTTGAGATCGGACGACGCATTGAAACTCAAGACCCTTGAGATGGGACCATTCAGGAGTTCCTCGCCCGGTATCTTCCCTGCAGGATATCTCGTGAAAAGGGCCCTGGCCTCGGCTCTAAGAAGGACGGATATCGAGCTCAGAGACGAGAGAGAGAGAGAGAGAGAGAGAGAGAGAGAGAGAGAGAGGGAAGAAAGAGCAGGGTCCTTCTTATGTGGAACGTCATTCAGGTTGTTCATTCGTGGGAGAGAGGGTCGCTGAAGGACGAAGGGACCTGGACGAATCTGGCGAACAAGAGAAACGAAAAATCGGAGCGAGGTCTTGTGCGAGAGCAGGTTCATTGTGGGACGCTCGAACTAAATAGCGAGGAGAGTCGCGGGACTAGATTTTTTCGAGGCCCTTCAGGGAGGAGGAGGCTGAAGAGAAGCGAAGAAACTGATAGAACGCGGCAGAGAAAAAGAGAGGATCTTTACTCGAAGATTAAAATTGAGTCAAAATATGAATTCGTCGAGTAAGATAATTCGATCGGCATCGGATGTCTGTCCGGAGGAGAGAGACGTTCTCTGGAAGCGGTCGAGATAACGAGCGGTATAATAGGAGCAGTATAGATTGCTCTCAGCGCATTTAAACCGAACGGCATCGAGAAGCCGGTATCCTTTAAAGCCGCCTCCTATCACTTAGCAAGCATTCTCCGTTACTTCATAGACGTTGATACCTCTTTCCTACCTGTCAGCCGCCCAACGAAATTCCGTGTGACAAGCTCATTGTCGCCTCGTCAGGGGCGAGACACGCTTTAAAAAGGGCCCCGCCCGTACAATAGCTGCGAATCAGTGTATCCGCCGTGACATCTCGTCGATATATCTCCCCTCCTTCGCCGTCATTCTCTCTCAGCCCTTCCTACCTCCCTTCTTCCCTCCTTTCGCCCTCCTTCTCTCGTCTTGCTCTCCTCTCTCGGCCGACTCATAAAACAGCGAAACAAGCGACGTCGGACGTTTTTCGCCCCGCCGATCTCAACTTCCCGGAGATTAATGGATTCGGTAGCCGAGGATAATAATTAAGCTCGAGTCGTTAGAAGAGGATCGGCGTATTAGCGGGGCGAGTCCCTTAATTAGAAACAATTAGAGTCTGGCTAGGTTGGGACTGGCACGCGAGAAGAAACGGTAATTGAGGGCGCCCGGGGGGTCAATCGGCACCGCGCTACAAACTCTCCGTTATGAATTTAATGCCATTTAATGCCTTTTAATGCCATTCTCAATTCTATCCGCTGCGGGACTCTCTCGCTTTATCGGCCACTTTTCCGGAATATCATTCGACCTTCTCGGTTGAGCCTGTCTCGCGAGCGGTTTCGAATTGGGGAAAAAAATCTCTCGACAAATCGCGGGAAAAGGAGAGTGAGCTTGTAATTTTTTTGTGTCCTTCGAACAAGTTCCGCGTGGGGGGTCCACCGGGGAACGTGTTCACGCCCCTACGCCCCTATGCAACCTACGCAACCTACGCCCCTACGCTCCTTCCTAATGCCTCAATCACGATCCCTTCGGCGCTGAAAAGGAAGAGCGAGACGGAGCCCCGAAAAAAGTGGCAAAAATTGGAACGCCAGGAAAGTTATGTCCCCCAGGAGAGTGTCTGCCTCTCCCTGAGCGTCGAATCACCGAGTGTTGGCACGTACTTAAGGTTCCTGGCGTAAGACGGCACACTGCCCTCTTCTGGAAGCGGAAGTCTCGCGAGAGACCATTCTCGACAAGACCGTCCTGTTCACGTTCTCTCGTTAACACATGAATCGAAGTCATCATCTCCTGGCGGAGAAAATATGAATGGCACGATAATCGGTCAGTTCAACCAGATTGAATCCGTAACTCTCGGTATCGAAAATCGTATTTACGGTGAGAGCAAAAGTGGTGGCAAAAGGGGTGGCGAAAGGGGTGGAGAAAGGGGTGGCAGAAGGGGTGGCGGGTGCAAGGAAATGGAAGGCATGAAGTAGGTTCTCGGCTGAAAAGTGGAATAGAGAGTCGTAGGCAAAATTCGATGAGGAGCGGGGAAAGAAAGGATTGTGCGGGGCCTGGTTTTCGCTGGCAGGATGCATCGGAAGAATGGGCCAGATAGAGGGTGCAGATAATCGACAGGATCTCGCCCGGTGCAGACGCCTGGAACTGGAGAGGACCTCTCGCCCGATTGTGCACGCACAATGCGTGCGCCTGCACGAACGCTGGATGCTCCGAGTGACGCGAATTCGATTCTAGAACTACCCCATTTCAATTCTCGAGCACCTACGAGTGCGAGTTTCTGGATGAGCGACGAGGGCGAGCACGGTTTTCAGTCCGTAGAATGAAGAAAACTTGATTGCTAACGAGCGACGAAGAAACGAAAGCGGATTTTCGAAAAATTTCGAAAAATTTCGATCCCGATGAACGGCGCGGGATTTTCCGAAAAATTCTGTTTACATAACGATCATCTTTCTCCCCTCGCAGATAAGATCTGCCGAGGAGCGTGTATATAGGGGCGTGCATTGTCGAGATGGATCTGATGGCGTCGAATGGAGAGGAGATAACGGTCGGAGGACTCTTTGTACCTATTAAGCGCTCGCTCTTCTTTTCTCGATCTTATCGCGCCGCTCTTTGAGCTGACGGAGTGCGACGCAAAAGTGACGAACACCGCTGCCAACCCGGGATGACGGACGTGTTCTGCGTTGAATTGATTTAAATTCTTCGCACGCCTCGGACCCCTCTTCAGATCCTTAACGCTGGAATTTTAATTAATTCCTAGGCAGGCTCGCGCACGCCTCGCAGCCGTTCATTTTCCGATATCGCGCATCTTTTCCCCTGATCGAAGATGAGGGTGGGAATTTCCAAATTCGTCATCTCGTTACGCAACTCCGAGCGGTGAAAATCTGGCAAACGATCAATGGCCCGACGATCGCTCGAAGGAGAGCCGAGGCTCGTTCCTCCGGCCGCAAGCACGTGTTCCTCGAGGTTTTTCAACGGACGAGAGAGCCAGAGGCGGAGGGCCGTCCCTCTTCTTTCCCCGGGGCAGAAAACGACACTTAACCAAAACTGATGACCCACGCGGGATTCCGGGTTACGAAAACACGAGCACGAACACGCTCGTGCGCCTGTCAAGTCCGACTCTGAGCCTCCGTACAGGTCCCTTCATTCCTGAGCCTACTATCGCTTCCAACTACCAGCCTACTATATTTTCCAAATCGGATTACTGATAGTTACAAAATCAGCCGACAACTCAATTGCTTCCGCAGCAAGACCTACGTCGTTTATTTCAAATGGAAAAGAGTTACTGTATAAAAATAATATCTGTATTGCTTTGCAACGAACCGCGCAACTTGTTAGGCATCAAACTTTTAATACGTGACATGAAACGAGGGCGGAGTCACCTCCAGGGTGTGAGATTAAAATATAATAAAATAATACGATGTTGAAAGGAATGAAGTGTAAATTCGAGATTGTGTAACGGCCTGTAGAGGCGGCATAAAGGGCGACATGGGGCAGGAAAACATAGTATACGATCTTCTTGATTCGGCTGGCGCCTATGGCCACGCTTAGCTCCTCTCCGGCTCGGAAGCTAACGGGAAAGAAATATGTCAGGCAGGCCGCTGGCGGCCCGATTAATTTATCTTATTGCGCGCTCACGGCGAACGTAAACCAGTCTAATTCCCGCCTTTCGCGCTCTCTCCGCTTCGAAGCTCACTTTTGAACGCGCACATACGAGCCCGTAACCGAGAACGCGCGTAGAGCTTCGTATGTACGCCATACGTGGGCCACGCCCGCGCTTTTTCGACTCAAGAAATTTTCGAAGACGGTCGGACTGAATTATCGCACTGTCACCTGCATAGACGCCGAAGGGAAAACCTATTTTCAGACTCCTTTACGAATTCCTCCCATTCCCCGGATTCCTGTCATTTTGTCCGGGCTCAACAGTTTGTAGACTTTGACGCTTCCGATATTTTTGGGACGTGGACTCGGTCTTTTCAAAGTGGCATTAATTACTAGCCTGTGTCAAAATAACGGCTTTCAAATAGTTTATTCGAAAAAAAGTGACGTATGCCACTTTTAGGATTGTTAGGACTTCGGACGACTTTTCGGATTTATTAACGATTTCTCAGCTTGTAGGAGTGAAACGAGTTGAGGAGTGGCAGCGTGCGAGCGTCGACGAGCACGGATTCTGTCCCGTACTTATTTATAAACGATGCTTCGAAACGAGGCGTGCGAGTCCCCTTTACCCCCAGCGGAGAAACCACTGTCTCAAGTCAGTGGCAGAGACGCTTGACAAAGGCGAGGAGGGTCAAAGTACCTTATCCCCATTTCTCCCTCCCACCCTCTCCTATGCTTCGACAAAGTTCTAGCGATGGCACCCGTACGCTCGCAAATCAAATAGAATTTCTACTCTCTTACTTTTGCGTAACCGATCATTTAATCCAACCAATTTTTAATTATTATAAATTTATCATTATTACCATTCTTAACCCTTAGTTTAGAATTTTTCTAAGATTTCGTAATTGCAATGCTAACGTAAGCGATTCTTGAAATTATGCAAATCTCTAGTATTTGCAACTCTACGATGTATATGTACGGCGAGAAATGTTACGGTATTATTGATTTGATTTCAACGTTTCCTTCCTGGGACGAAATTGGAGAGATGCGAGGAGTGAAAATTGGATCGGTCCCATCGCTAGAATTGTCTCTCCTCCCGCTTTCAGCACCCTCGGCATCCCTCTTCCCAGCCCCTCTTCCGAGCCCCTCTTCCCGGTCGCTTTACATCTCCGTGTCCCCGAATAAGTCCGCACCTGCTCGCGCGTGCGTGTCTCTTCTTAGGCCACGATCGACGCATTCCCGGACCCACGTGCGAAACTGCGCAGTGGCCAGAAAAGAGGAGCCAACAGAAGAGGACTCGTGACACACTGGGAAAGTCACCCATCCTCCTCCTCCTTCCCTCCTCCACTCCACCACTGCTAGATCCCAACTCGTCATCCCTTCCTCCCAACGACGACGCACAATCCGGCGGTCGCTATTAGAATTAGACGAATATAACCGACGAGTGCCTCCTAACTGCGCAAAGAGACACACCATGTCTATTCTACACTTTTCCTTCCATCGAACACTTCCGAAATGAGATGGAAAATAAAAGAAATAGACCTCTGCAGAAGTTGCGAATACAAGAGAATTCTATGAATAATGTAAGAGTAGTCATGCGAGGGTCCAAAGGGATGGAATGAAAAACGTGGGCCAGATTAAGAGAGGGTTGTGGGTGGTAATTTTGTGATTGCCTCGCGGTCGACTGGCCGTGGATTATAAATTCAGCGAGATTGATGCTGGTTTTGGAAAGGGGGAAGGGGGAGAGGGGAAGCTGACGTTGACTCTCGGGTGATGGACTGTCCGACGAGCGTGCTATCAGGGAGCGCTTTTCGGGGAAATTATGCGAAATGAACTTTTCGCCCGACGGATCATCCTTTAAACTTGACTGTTACGTACTATTTGCGGGAGCGAATATGCACCGAGAGCGTACGAGGATAGTCTTCGGGCGCGTGTATCGTCTCCCTTTGCTCTTCTTTCGCTCGTCAGCGATTAACTGGCCCTCATCGTCACCCCCACCCCTTTCCGGAGACTCCGCTCATCTTGCGAGCAGTGCCCAACAGCTGTTCTTGCTTTGACATGTCACTGGCCTTGCCCATTTCAGCGTAGTCCCTCGCACTCATCAGTTTCTACCATTTATCCGCGCGTCTCTCCCTCTTTCCCTCTTTCCCTCTTTCACCCTCTCTCTCTTTTTCTCGCTGAGCCGCTCGCATTCTTTTCTATCAAGCCCCAGCGTCGAGTGATTCACGTGTGTATTCACGTGTGCGCGCTCGAAGACGTTCTAGACGTCCGCTGTCTTTCGGCGAACGTCCCTAGCGTCAGAATCATGCCTTCGCCATGAATTAGGGACCTATCTTCGGTCAGGCTCGTGGCAACGAACCTGCCACTGGCCATTGCACATGTAAGAAATACACGTAACAAGTTGGCCCCGTTACGAAATACAGAAGAAACTCGTCTTTATTTTAATTTCTCTGTTAGGATAATGACTCACTTCCCATTTTTTGCACTATGCAGGAGAAACGATGGGAAAAATTGGATCAGTCTCGGAACTCTCGAAGTGTTGGAAGATTTTCGCGCGGGCGACTAAACGGATGATCCGAACTATCCAAGCTGCGCAACGAGCACGATTCGCCTAGGTTTGCAGTTTACTTAGCCGGAAGTTCGACTCTGTCTCTCTTCGGGTATAGGTAACCAGCGATAACCGGCGTACTTACGCAAGAAAGTTGAGGAGGGTAAGATAGGGCAGGGTAGGATAGGATAGGATAGGATAGGATAGGATAGGATAGGATAGAATTTGGTAGTGGGAAGTGCGACGGCGGCTCGATGCTTCCCGAGACAACGGGGCCAGGAAAGTTAGGCACCCTGTATAAACAGCTGACGCGCTCGGGCGCGATGTTTCGAGACACTTGTTAACAAACGGGAGAGCCAGCCGAAACGGAACCCTCGGGCTCGTGCAGCAGGATGCACTCGTCCGAGGAAGAAGCCGAGAGATCGAGGGAGTAGCCCTGGAACGACAAATATTCGCAGATTTCTCACGAGTCAGGAGAAGCTTCTCGGGGGTAGCACTCATCTTTGTTACGTGTCTATTTCTATTGCGTCCCGCTCCTTCCTTCCTTCCTTCCTTCATTCCCTCCTTCATACCCTCCTTCGGTCCGAGTATCAGGCACGAGAGTTGGGGCTGGAGTCTTGAGGCCAATACCGTAGCGGGATAAACATAGATCGCGATAAATCGAGCCAGAATCGCTCTGTTCACGTCAGCCAGGATGCTCAGGCTGTTGTTTATCCATTTTCAAGCTATTCGCGGATGAGATCATTGGGGGTGTACTGCATCTTCACGTCTTAGAGCGATAGCGAATACTCGATATCGAGGTGTCAGAGTTTGAATAAATTCGAATTTACAAAATATGGAGACAAATTATATTCTCCCACAATGCAATTCTATGCTGGATTGTTTAACGCGAGAAAAGGTTTTTCGCTCTTCGTTTCGTTCCTCGAGTTTCTCAAGTTCCGAGTTTTTACGTCGCCACTTTAGGAGAGCCGAGTTCCCAACGAGGGCGTTCTCGTTTTTAACCCTTCTCAGCGCCAGGGCGAGTTTATTTCGGCCGTATAAATTTGCAATTCTCGCGTCGGGAAGAAGGAGTGGAAGAGGGAAAGAGTAAGAGAGAGAGAGAGAGGAAGGGAGAGTTTCCTTCTTAAGAATGAGGAGGAGGAATGTCGCCGAGCGATGTTTACGCCCGCGATAATTTCCCGTGCAATCCGTAAAAAATTATGCTAATCCCCGGGCGTATTTACGATCGACTTTAACGGGGGATGTATTTTCTCTCTCTTTCTCTCTCTCGCTCCCTCTCGGCGAAAGGATGCGCGAGCCAAGATTAGAAGGCCAATTCGTCGCTTCTCCGCGACTTTTTTACTGTCTCCTCTCTTAGTACTTAGCGTTCATTTTCTTTAAACTTTGCCAACTTTACGCGGAGAAACGCTTGCTCTCGCTTTTCTGAAACACTTTTTCTTTCTTTCATCACTTCATTCTTCCGCTCTTTGCTCGTTTTCTTCTGCAACAAACACGCTGGCAACAGGAATGCCAAAAGTTTTTCTTAAACGTAGTGTCGGATTTCACAAGTTGCATAGGTATTAGGAATTATATTTCAACAGATTTAAATGTAAGTAATAACATGTTAATTTATTTTGAACGTCAGAACTGAGCTCGATCGAGCACTCCGACGATGAAATTGGAACAAATTCTAAAAGCCAACGCGTGTCTCATATAACTCGGCGTAAAATTGTGGCAATTGCTTCCTCGTAGAGGAATGCTACCAACTATTTCGCATCCCTGATCAGAAGGGAAATTTGTAGCTTCCTCCGAGCGTCATTACCACCCTCCGGCCGGCGGAGCCGAGAGTCGTGAAAATGAAAGTCGTGAAAATGAGAGCCGGGATGATCGCGGAGGCAGGCGGGGGGTCGTGCTCATTAAAAGGGGACCATTGGCGCATCCTTAATATCAGCCGGTCATTAAGGGACTTCCCGATGACCTCCTGCCGCTGCCCCCCCCCCTCCCACCCTCCACCCTCGCCACCCTCCGCTCCTTCCCTCGCTTTCCCACTCTTCGCTTTCCCGCGCGTAATAACCGCTAATAATTTTCTAGAGCTACGCGCGCCGTCAGCTCTGAGGGGTTGAGGGGGGATGAGGGAGGGTTGCTTTCAGATCCGTTAGGAGCGCGGCAGGAGGCCCAGGTGCCGGGTGGAGGGGGTGCACCGTCGACCGTTTTTTCGCCCAGAGATTGGCGGCCTTTTTTTGGTTGTTGACCCCTTGACGCGAATTATGTGCGGCTACGATGGGGTCGGACTAACTTGTAATGGATTATTTTCTCTTATCCTCTCGCATCGATTTCTACTGGGCTGCAGCTGTTCGCGTTCCAGATTTTTATATGTTTTTCACGAAACGCTTATCCAATATTTGGCAAGATTTAGTATTAATATCGCTGGTATTGTACGAGTAGCAAACATACATTACGATGTATAGTTTGAACAGTTACCAAAATGGCATATACTTTAATCAATCCGACTCAGTGCATGGAAATATTTTATTAGCGCGGTGCGCGCCGTCTAAATTTTACACCGGCCGCACATAGAATGCATGAGAAAAGTAAGAGCGAGAGAGAGCCGGCTTTGATGAAAACATACGAGGAGACATTAAATAAGCAACGAAATTCTCATTCATTATTCTATTATGAAAACTCGCCCCCGCTGAACGGCGAGGACCGAAACATTGTATCAACAGCGGGCGCCAAAAGCGCAAATAAGGAGGGCATACACTATTAAAATTCCGCTCACGATTATGTCCTCCTACGCAACGGACGTGGCACTCTCTCCTCTCTTTTGCTGGCTGGCACGTTTTCCCTGGCAGAATAGCAGGCGGAGTAGCAGGCAGAGTAGCAGGCAGAGTAGCAGGCAGCGGCGAAATAACGGGCGTAACGCATGCCGAGCGCGGATAGGGAGGAATCGTTCGATCGTAACGAAGGGCTACACGTCCCGAATAATTCTCCCGCGCGCAGGATGTGACGTTATCAATCGTCCGGAAATAAACGCTAACGGATTGCCGGCTGAATCGAGATTTCGGGAAAAAAAAGTCCGAGCGACGCCGCACAGCGGTTTTGGGCGAGGAAAAATATTCCGAACACTGCGTACGTTTCTGTCCGATCGTAATTAACGATCGATCGAACGTCCACGAATTTTTCAATCCGCCGCCGCCGCCGCGATTGTACGCGACTTGCCGAGAAAGACCGTCGACTCCTCCGCTGCCTCGAACATTCATCGATCCATAAAACAGTGCCCCGGTACATTCGTTTACAGTTGGCCGAAAAAACAATGTAAATAAAGGTTCATTTTACACGAGCTGGCCCCGTCCGTCTCCTTCCATCGTACGGAGTGACCTACTTCCGAAACACGTGGCATTTTACGATCGCCACCGCGGGCCTGAAAAAACGCGTCGGGCCGTGCTCCGGGACACGGTGGTTGTTAAAAAGCTTGGGGGGGTGACGAAACAGGGGTACCATTGTGCCTGCCAGGAATGACAGCTGTGCCTCGCTCGTTTTAGAGCCTCTATACACTCCCCCTTCTCTCTCTCTCTCTCTCTCTCTCTCATTTGGCCTCTCGCTCCCTTTTTTGTACCCTGCGTTTCTCTATGCAGGCCCCGATTGAACGTGGCTCTTGATCGAAAGCTTTCTCACGATTCAATACGAGAATTAGTTCGAGGGCGTTTGTTTCGGAGTTTATGATAAATTCGAGAAATATTCGCGCTGCAGGAACTGTATTGTACCTATTATCAAATGTGTTGTACGGACAGATTTTGGATAAGTACACGTTGTGTGGAGAATTGCGAAAATTAAATGAAATAAAAAATACTCCCATTCTTTGTCTAATTAGTGTTAGGGAAGAGGTAGAAAAAAAATGGTCGACATAGGTAAATAAAATCGTGTATTTAGTAACCGCTGCTACTGAGGTAACGCTAAGTGTTTAAATTATGATTATTGGGAGAATTTGGTTAAGGTGATCGATGACGGTGTAAAGGCTGGCCCCGCTAAATTGGCTATTTGCTCGGTCACGTCAAAATATCCGCTGAATCAAAACTCCGGCTGCTGTGCACCGTACGGCAACTGCAACATTCATTAATCTTGTAAAATTGATGCTCCGCGTCTCATTAAAATCATATTTAGTAGGAGTATTACTACCCTATTAGTAGCAATGCCAGGGATAACTGACGCCGATGATTAACGATAGTTTAACGTGTATAGAGAACACGTTTGTAATGGGAAGGTGGAACGAGCCCTTTGGTTTTGGTTTAATCCGCCGTAGCGAAAGGTACAAACGCTCAACCTACCGCTTATACACAGTTTAACCTAACAGTGTAACGTAACAGTCCCATGTTGCATCGGAAAAATCCGAACGGGGCCAATGCTCGGAAGCTATCGACGACTGTAAGCTCTCGATTACTCTTTCAATTCTCCAGGTTCGATCTGGAGGATCGGAGACACTCGCTTGCTCGCTTCCTCGGAGAAGGTATTCGACGCCGGGGAAGAATTGTCGATGCGTCGGTTGTTGGCTGCTCAATGGCGTGACGGCACTCAGAAGCGAGTGGCCTCGCCTTTTACCCCGAAGGAGGAAATTCCGCGAGGAGCGATTCGGCCCCCGGGGGAGGAAAAAATAAGGATACTGCCGAGGGGTGACCCCCGGTGCAGGCCTGCTATCGCGATGTGCATAAATCGGGCCCGAATGGGACTTTGCCTTTCCGCGCGATTTAATAACGCTCACTTCCTTCTAGCCCGCTTCCTGCCCACTTCCTACCCCTCCTTCCATCTTCATCCCCCGATTTACCTCGCACACTGCTTCTAGGACGATCTTCTCTTCGCACCTCCCTACCTTCCTCTCCATCACTACTTTTTCTCATGATCGTTCTTTCACTTTTATCTGTATTCTTGGAATAATTTTAACGTACCATTAATCATCTGGACCGTGTACTAACGTCAATCTATATGAAGGAACAAGATAAATAGGACTGTGAAGAACAATCGTGGGTGGTTCTAGTCTTAAAAGTGTAAGTAGGTTTTTCTACGTTTCGAAAGGATTGCTTTAGTTCAGAGTGAGATATCAATGTCCATTCGCTTTTCTCGATACCGAAAAAAAGGGAAGGCACAGCACCCTAGGTCCTTTATCCCTCCGGAAGCGATATTTGCAGTATCCTCCCCCGGCCGCGATCAGGATGCGCTACATCATAAAGTACTTTCGTGCTCGGACGGGCAGGCGATAATCGCGGTCCGTAAACTTTCGGGCTAAATGTTACACGCGGCTGAGAAAGAGCCCGACCGAATAGCCCCCACCGAATGGGGAGGGGGGGGGGGGATAAAGTGTACATCCGCGCGATCGGGGAGTGTTGCCCACTTCCTCCCTACCTTCTCCCCCGCATCCGCCCTTAACGCTTTACGACACTCGCCCCCGAACTCGAGAACTTTATTCTCTTCTCTATTATCCAAAGATACAAAAGGAAATATGTCCTCTATATGGAATCTTTATGCCTGACGGAAAGTACTGTCTCAGTTCGAACGAATTTAGACATTAATCTTGGGCGAGGGGTGAGAAATCAGTGGCTAGGAGAATTTTCGTCTTCCTCTCATTTCCATGCGCTTCGGCGTCACCCTCGAGAGTGCAGAGTTCGGGAGCAGACTGAATGTTAAGTTCATAAGGACGGTAAAGGCCGGGAAAGGCCGGGAAAGGAAGGTTCTTGGGCGTTATGCGGGAAAGCGCGTGGCAAAGGAAGCCGCCGTATCGGAAGGCTCCGAAGGGGGCGGGCACGGGGCACGGTGCAGGAAGGGGGCGGAAGGGAGGGAAGAGGGAGGGAGGAGGGAGGGAAAAAGATAAATTACCGACGTTCCAGTCGGGGCGTCACGGAACCGTTCCTTCGCCGTTTCTCTTTCGCGGCCCTTTTCCATTCCTCTCCGCTCCTCTTACACGGCCCGAACACATTTCCCGGACCGTAAAGCTCGAAGGGACCGTAGGAACAGCCATGCGTGGCCATTAAAAATGTATGTAATTTCTCGGGCATATAATCTTTCCGAGAAGAGCGTTCGACCTTCCTCTTCTTCTTCTGCCGCTACTTCTACTTCCTCATCTGCTTCTCTCTGCCTCCTCCTTCTCCCTCTGGCGGATGGGGGGGCGAGGGATGAAGGGCTTATTAGGTGTCGTCGGCCTTGTTCTCGGAGGGTGGCTTTTTGAAGTTATGGACTCGTTTCAGGTGGGGCATGTGCGAAGGCCTGTTTGCTTAGGGACCCGCTCGCTTGTTTGCCATCGGGAGGAACGTGCCGCTCGCGAGCTGTCCTTTGCAATTTCCGATGCGGTAAGTTTCCGACCGAAGGGTAGCCGCTGCCGGAGGGTGGTCCCTCCTCTCCGTCACGTGTCCTCTGTCATTCTCCATTTGTCTACGGCGCCACGGCTCTTTTTTCATCGATGCAACCCGTATTCGGTTAACTTGTACAGTTGCCGTTCTATTAATTCTTTCTCCGGGTACTTCAGTTTCCCTGCTCCGTTCTTTCCATCTTCGTCTCTCTACAAAGCACCCCACCGAAATGCCATAGAAATCGTTCTACAAACGTGTCGCACACCGACCCCTAATCTGAATCGCGCGACCCCTCGGCTTCTAGACTAACAGGTAATTACAACAGGGGGTGCGATCGTTACCGAATCCACGAAACGGCGGATATTTATGCGCCGCCAAGCCCAACTTGCCAGCCAGAGAGAGAGAGGGTGAGAGTAGAGGGTGTAAGGCCAGCTGACGTTTCGAGACCCGGAATCGCTCGACGACGCCATAAGGAACCTCCGAATCGACCGCTTTTATTAGGCATCGAAAACTTTGACCCGTAACTTTCGAGCTAAAACGCTCGACTCAACCTCGCGTGCCCCTCTATTGACAATTTCTCCGAATTTGAGGTTTCGGGGAAGGAGCAGGGGTGAGTATCGACCGCGTGCTTCTTGCCTTTCGCCAGCTTATCATTTTCACGAGCATTGCCTGCCAAACGAAAGCGTCAACGAATCGACATTTTATCGAACAAAGCGCGGAATGCAACTTGGGGAACAAAGGGATGCTTCCCGAACCGTTGATCGCTATCGTCATTATCATTATCATTAGGATGACTAGAACGTCTACCGGACGAGGGATATTAATGCTATTGTTTCAAGCCTAATTGCCGTAGGCTACTTAAACGCCGAAGGATAGGATCGAACAACGCAACCGCATTCCATCCTTCGTTGTTTCGTTTCGTTCACTCGTTTCGTTCTATCGCACCGGCTGACGGTCGACCTTCGCGGATAAAATCTGTTGAAACTCGCTATTCACGGAAACTGAGCGGCTCGCTCGCTCGTGACAGTCGAAGAAAATCTCATTCGTCTCCCTCGCAATGCCACCGGAGAGGAGCATCGGAAAATGTTGGCAAGGATGCCGCGAGCGACCGTTTGATGCCAGCTGCTCGAAATCTTTTCGGATCTCGAACGGCGTCGGGAAACTCGGCCCCGGAATTTCTATTCTCACGTTAAACACCTCCTTTCAGGGCTGGCTGCCGAATAGAATGATCCTTTCACGGATTTTTCTATTCACCGACCCCTCTTCCCAGATTTCCCTTTCCTACGGGTGCCGCTCAAACGCTTATTTAATAGGGACGCCGCTGTTTGGGGAGAAATATTGGGAAAGAAGGAAGAATAACACGGCATACGTCAATAAATAGTACATTGTACACATATTTGCGGTATTAACATCGAAATGTCTGCATTCTGTCGTATACGCCGATGCACTGGTACGGAAGAAAATCAGCAAATACGGAAGGACGAATACATATAGGTACTGTTCTGTTGCGTGAATAAGACATGAAATAAGTGACATATAAATGGCGAATATGGGAGGCATTAAACTGAAAGTAGGATAAGGGTAGTGGAGGGGGAGGACAGGGTTGAAGAGAGTCCTCGGAAGGATGTAGATGCGAAGTTCGGCTTAGAGGAGGGTCTCGAGGACGGTCGACACATCCCACGGGATGGGCAGGGCCTTCCTTCCGGCTACCTCCTCGAGGGACAATTAAATATTTAACCGGCGTCTTTAGTGGATTTACTACTATGGCCTGGCCTGCCCTGGTCTGCCCTCACCTGCTAGCTATCGCCAGAACGAACGTCCGATGTCATCTCGGCTCTCTGGATTCTCGATCCTCGTCCACCTCATTGTCCGATGGGACCACTGAGTAAACGACACCCGATACATCCGAAAAATCGGTTAAAAAAGACTTGTTGCCCCAGCTGTCGCTCGTTACTCGCATCAGGGCCACCGCTTCGATAATGTTTGCGCGATCTAATTGAGTGCTGCCTGCTTACGTCTTGCACCGAATTATTATTCAATTTATCAACGTGCTTCCGGAAAGTTAGCTTCCTGTGAGCATACAAAAATCAGTTGCCAACTTACAGAGTTTGAAGTAGCGCTCTAAATGACTGAGGAATGAGTATTCGGGAATTTCTGTGGTTGAGATGAGGAGCAAAATAATATATAGACCCGATATGCGTGGTACGCGGTGCGTGTTGACACTGCTCGTGCCTTGCCTCGTTTTTGCCCTTTGCCGCGGGCGCTTCTCGAGTTCGCGATTTTCGAGTCGGCGCACTACCGTGCTCACTCAAGCGTGCTTTTTTCTCAATTTCTCTCCCGAGGTGGGAATCGAACCCGGGTCCGCTGCCATATGATCCAAGTACTCTACTAACTAACCCACCCACCCGCCTTGCGAGTTGTAGAGTCGTTTACCGTACATATTCTTACCCGGCGATCCTTACGCGACTGTACTAACCGCTGCCTTTTCATATCTATGATATTTTACGCCTACTTGCGAGACTTTCTTCACACATTTGTATTATTTCCCATTACTTTACACTACTTTACATTGTTATATCCAATAACTGTTGGTTATTTGGGGGTTTTGAGATGTTTTAACTAATAAAGCGACAATTCAATACCAATTTGGAGTATGTTTGACCATCGTATCCTCCTTGAACCTGACTTCTTTCATACTTTTACAGTAGTTTACGTTAGTTCACACTGTTGTACGTCATTACATGTCACAATTGATGGCGATTATCGCTTTTTGAGGGGTTTTTGCCTGCAAATGCGCGGCTTAACTCATATTGTAAGTACATTTGACCACCGTGTCCTCGTAATATCGGATCGAGCGACCAATGGAGGGTACTTTGGCACTATTTGGACCTATTGAAAGGTGATAGAACATTCAAAATCGGCGAAAAACGCGAAAAAGATAGAAGAGGGGCACCAAACATTCATAAAAATCGCAACCGGAATGTTCTAAGTGTAATAGTTGCAAAGATATGGCCAAATATAGCCTCGAAAACAGCAAAAATTGGAGTTTTTCACGGCTAAGCGACATATAATTCAGATTAATCAGATTACCGGTTTAGGAGGCGAGAGAAGGGTAAAAAACATCGAAAAAAATTCCCACTACAGTCTTCTAACTATGATAGTTTCAAGAATATAACAGAAAATACATGTTGAAAGTGTCTATGAAGGGCAGAAAATATCCACAATACTTGTACAGTTTCAGAGACATGATAAAAGATAGGGCTATCAAATCAAAAAATGTTGACAATTTTCTTTTCTTGCTCTTTACACCAGTCTATTAAATGAAATAAAGTATTGCATACATTGATTCGGATCGAAACTGAAGAAGCAACGAAGGCAAGCAAGCCAGCGAAGTTAGTCATATCCAGAGAAGAAAGGCAGATCCTGGGATCCGGGAGGATTTTTAGCAGGAGCGAGACTCTCTTAACGACTCGTAATAGTTAACGAACTGGGCAACGAGCGGCGGGAATGATCAGGGCCTTCGCATCGGCCTACCTCTTCCATCTCTTCTACCAGTTTTACCTTCCACTCTCTGCCCTCTTTTCCATGGCTTCTCCTCCATCCACTTTCTTCCATTCCTCAGGCTCGCATTGTGCGCTACGCCCGAGTCCTGCGGAGTTTCTACGCGCAATTACGGACTCGCTCGGCTCTTTCGCTTAAAACGCAAAACGTGGGGAACGGATTTATGGTCCATGACGATTTCACGATACCGAGCTGGCCGCGTTGCGCTGGCCGCGTTGCGCAAGCCGGCTTCAAACGGGCAGGAAGTTCCGCCGTTTGCCGGAGACGTCGAGACGTTCCTTTCGGTGAGGACGGTCGCTCCACGCTCGCTCCACGGTGTCAGAGGTTTTCGTTAGACTGGAATGGGTTTCATGGTCAGCGGCGGTTATGCCACCGGTTTCATGATTTACAAGAGATAGGGAGGAGTCGACAACTTTTATCACTCGTTAGATCCTTCCACCTTTATTAGTTGGTACGATTCGAGTATCGCCGAAATTATCGTAGAACGTATCTGTCGGCGGTCTGAGTCAAAGAAAGAAATAATTCTCTTCATCCTTCGCTTCCTTACGGTAAGCGAGACGAGCGAATGATTAAAGTTGCTGGAATTTTTTTACCCGTTCCATTTCCATAATTACAAGCACGTGTAATCTTTTTATTGTCCTCCGACCCTTCCTCTGGCAACTGGAGAATAATAAAATAAGTGCAGCTGAGAAAGTGACTCACAGCCCCTATAGCCCGGGACATGTTTTCCGGTAGAACATCGTCGTTCCCATGATCAAAGCGTCGAGACTGGCGGAGTGCCGCGGAGAGGCGAGTGTTCTTACCGTGAAAAAAAAGAGAAGCGTCCTTAATCCGCGAACCGGAAAGCTCATCTCGCGGGTTCCTGATTTTTCGCGGCGGACTCTCTCGTTCCCCGGGGAAATAATAGTTGGACGAACTGCGAGGAGGGAGCGGCCACCTAAGGAGGAAAAAAGCGAAAAAATCCCAAGAGGAGGTAGTGAGAGAGAGAGAGAGAGAGAGAGAGGGAAAGGGCGAAAAGTAAAGACTACCGGGTAGGTTCAGGTTGAATCGTCGGACAAGAATCACGAAGGAGAATCACGCCGAAACATTCTGCCACTCGTGTATGGTTCATGTCTGCACGCATCGACGTGCGTACGCAGGCACGTGTCTCTGTATGCGTGGACGTATAGGTGGGTATGTAGGTGTGCCTCTGCGTCCGGAAGGTTGGGGGAGGGAAGTAAAAGCGCGGCCATTTCGTCGGCTCGTAAACACGGCGCTGTCCGGCGCGCAAACTGCCCTCGCTCACGAAGAAAATCACGAAGGGCTCCGCTTCCCGTATATGCTCTTCCCCTCCGCCTCCATCTCCTCCCCTCCCCCTTCTCTATTCCTTCTGCTTCTACCTTCCGCAGGACGCCAGATACGGAACTGACCACTCAACGGGTACGCGCCGAATTAGCCAATAATGGACACGCCAAGTTTTCAGCCAAGGCAGAGTCTCCTTCGACCTACAGTTATCCATTTATTTGATCAACCTACACAACTGCTTCGACTTTCAACTTCACAATTACCGGGACATATATTTCATAAGCGTCTGTCATCCCTTTGTTGGAGAAGCGAGAGACGAGTAAGAAATATGCGTTTGATTACAGGAAGCGAGAGAGCATGCTAGCGTGAAATAAAATAGAGCCGATAGAGAATGTCTACCTCGAAGGGGAAGGAAAAGATACTCGCGATACTTGGCGCGGGTGTAATCCATCGGAGGGGATGTCTTCCGTAATGAATCATAATACAGTCTCCTCCTGTTCGTCGCGCGGGAAGCTGCTATACTATATGTGCGCACGTAGGAAATACGCCTTGGTAGGTAGGTTCGGTCGAAAGTTAGGAGCCGAAAGTAACTCCTCCGAACTCGGCAAGTTCCGTATGTCGTGGGGAAAAATTGTTGGCGATAAAAAATTCAATTGACGAGGCAAGTGCGGGCCAACTTCTCGTCGACATTTTTCATTCCTCGCTCGTCGACCCTGCACTCGCCCGAATTACTTGTCGAATTATGTACTGCTTTCGGAAGTTTTCACTGCCGTATAGGCTTGTAGAGGCGTGTACCGGGCGTGTAGAGGCGTGCCGAGCGTACGTGTGCTCGCCGCTGCTACGGATATTCTTTACGAGACGTCGCTTTTAAGCCCCGCCGACAGCGACGCATTTGCGTCCTCGTATATGCGAGTTTCGCTCCCCCCCGACAGTTGCATTAACATTATCGTATTTATATATTACGGGGTTGCGCGAAGCGCAGCTGCGTTTTCAAATTATCGAGCTCGCATTACGCCGTCGCCGATGCCAATGCCGATGCCGATGCCGATGCCGATGCAGGATACCGAGGCTGGTATCATTCGTTGAAGCTCGTTTCTGCCGTGCCTGTCGGGCCGGACGTTCGTTAATTATGCCATTCGACAAATTGCGCCGCGATTCGATCAGATTTTACGACTCCGCCGTATCGACCTTCCGAGCTCATCCACTCCGTCGATGCGGTTCTTTCTCTTTCCTCGTATCAGATCCACAATTTTCATCGTAGCTCTTTCCAAATTTTCCATTCTCATAGTTGCAATTGTGAAAATGTCATTGTCGGGAATCTTAACGGGCGAGCGACAGGCAGCGGGAAAGTGAGCGTACCTTTCTGCGGTGCTCTCGGCCGTATTTTTCGCTGGCCCCCTATAAAATGGCATGTCGGGAATTCAGCCCTCGTTCGGTTCGGCACGGAGGCATAGCCCTCCCCGTTCCTCGATCCGAAACGAGCTGCGACGGTGGCAAACGAAGTACGCCGCTCCCGAGAGCGACCTCCAACTCGCCTCCAGCTCGCCTCCAGCTCGCCGCGCAATTCCCGTCGAAAGTTCGAGCTCTAGAAACGAAATTCATTAAAATGCTAATACGGAGGACGCGAGAAACAAATTCCGCGCCTCCGACGTCGGGAAACGAGAGGGACACTTCCCCCGAGGGGCCTCCGCTCCCGGAAGGGATGCGAGAGAGAGAGAGTGAGCGGCCGGATTGAGCCGTACGTAACCAAATTAGCCGATACTCTGATTTATTAGCAGCCTCCCTAAACTTCTGGGCCCACACTCCCTCCGTCCGAATTCTCTTCTCTCCCGCACTCGCCCACCACCCCGCCTCTACCACCTCGCCTACCACCTACCATCTCGCCTTCGAGAATATCGAGTTATTCCGGACATTATAAATGTATGAAATATAGCTAACTCGCGAGATTGGCTTCCTGCCTCGGCCTCAAATCATTCCTGACACGGCCGAGAGAAGGACAGAGACGAATAGAAATGCTTTCTTCGCGGGTATCCTGCACGAGCGAAGTGCGTTCTATCAACAGGGGGGTGAGTAATTTCGCTAGTTTCAGGGTGGCTCGGCAAATTGCGGAACTTGAAGCTTTTCAAGGAATCGTTTCCCGCCGAGGCGGGAATAGAGAGGCAATACTTTTGGAAGAACTTGTATCGGTAGGCGGCAACTGGGAGCACTGCGATCGCAAAAGTATGTATTTAGGTCAGGAGATTAAGCAACCGCCGGCGGCGCCCATAGTGCCCCTCTGGCAATAATACATTCTCCTCGGCGGCAGTTTCCGGCGGCATGATACCATAAATTCCGATAGGAAAAACTTTTCACAGACATTTCTCTCGCTAACGTAGCGGGGTACGTCGCTGACCCACCCACCCTCTACTCTCTCTCTCTCTCTCTCTCGCTCTCTCTTTCTCTCTCTCTTTCTCTCTCTCTTGCATTCCGTATCCCGGTAACCGACATCGCGGAATTTATCGTTAGCGACGATCGGCCAAGGTAATAGCCCGTGAACTACCCAATTTCGCGTGACCTTCGATAGACGTATCCTCCCCCGCACTCTGCCTCCTCGGAGGACGAGGAGAGTTTCTCAAGTAGCGGCGAGGACGAGAGGGAGGGAGAGAGAACCCTCAGTCTGTGCGTTCCTGGCAACGATACTCGGCTCGCAACCCCTATGGATAGACGGAATTGGATCGGAGGGGTAGAAACTCCGAGGGTGGAACCTCTGTCTCCTTCCCTTTTTTCCGGCCCTTCTCTTTCACTCTGTCTCTCCCTCTCGCCGTCCTTCCCGCACCTTTATCCTTCAACCTCACCTCTCTCTTCTACTCTCCAACGAATCGAACACGGGAATATGGGGCTGTGTTGACTGTACCTGCTCTCCCCAGAGGAATATGTTATTAGGCCTTCAGGATTATGTACTTCTCGATAGAAACGCGAGCGGGGAATGCATGTGTAAGTGCGGTGGGTGGCTGGGTGTGCGGCAGAAAAATAGGGGAGCGAAGGGTGGTGGGCAGGGATGAAGGGTGGAAGCGGCGGAACGGAGAGGAAGGATAAGGGCAAATAATGAAAAATAAATAAGGAATTTAATTACGTCATAAGAAATGTTTTCGCGTAGATATCCTATTTTGAGGTCTGATGTGGAGGCAGTGCGGGCCATCGAGCGTATTCGGGTGACCGTAAAAGCGTGAAGGCAGATGCGACGGAGCAAGAGTAGAAATGGCCTGGACAGCGAACGGCGGCAGAGGCTGGAAGGTGGAGAGAGATTCTGGGTAGAGGACTCCGGTACAAGCCTAGCCGTATGCTGAGCGAAGAGCGGCGAGAGGGTGGATGAAAGTTTCGAGCGCGAGAGAGAGAGAGAGAGAGAGAGAGAGAGAGGTTGGGGTTGGAAGCAACGGCTCGAAAACGGGGCCACTTTAATGTCCCCTCGACTGCTATCCACTGCCATTACCACCACAACCACTCGCCGCCTCGAAAATCCAGTCGCAGTATGCAAAGCAAATATTAAGGGTGGATAGAGAGGGGGAGGGTGGCGGCCATTCATTTCGCATCCTCGCGAACGCCCGCGAAGAAGAAGAGGGCAAATATACTTTACTTTCCTGTAATTAGGCCACGTTTCGAATGTGCCCGGCGAACCGACTGGCCTTTCAGCGGAACCGAGAAACGTGTTTGACAGAAATTCTTTGTTCGCGAAAAATACTCTGCCGCGGCTGCTTTCACCTCTGATATGCCGAGCCGACGTCCGCAGCGTTAACCCAACAATAATTTCCTGTCGGATCAATGGGGTGGCTTCGAAAATGTGGGAAAATCCATTGCCAGGATATGAGAAATATCCTCCGCAAGCTGGATGGTACGTTGTGCATATATTATGAAGGAATATCCTAAGATCCTAAAGTCCTTTCTATAGGACTCTTTCGTCGGTTGATTAATAAGCGCATAAAGTTACGGAATACGCTAGACGCGATGGAAGAATATCGTTAATCGTCGCCTTCTCTATTTTTCGGAGGGAACGCCGCGCGGAAGGAACGCAGGAGAGTCAAGGGATATTTTTGTCAAGGTAACGTCGTCAGGACAGGCATGGCGATGCACGGATCGTCGCCGACCTTGGCTCGACGCGCACGATACTTTATGGCGAACAGAGCACGGCTGACACGAGGGAACTTTTAATCGGGCGCAAGATAAATGCCGCCTGCGTCAGCTGATCCCCGCCATATCCCTATTTCGCAATGCGAGAAAACGTCAACGCTTTCGAACTTCGTCATTCTATAGACGACTGCCATTCTCCAACAGACGCTGATAATCGACACGAAAATAGCATTAATCCATATTTATTTCCAGTTAGCATTAGCATTAAACGCATTATACTCTCCGCATTATAGCTAATGCCTGATTAATTATTAACAAATAAATAGATGAATAAATAATGAGAGAGAGATATCGGGAAGAGATTGTAGGAGTGGTAACTGTTAATCAGGCGTAAAAGTATCGTGTAACCAGGCCGCTCACGTCGTCTCGTCGAAACTTCCGCATTTGCCGCTTCTAAGTAGCGGCTAACAATGGTTCTGCGTGGCAGGCTGCCAGCGACCTTCTCACGCGATTCGTCGCCTCTGCCAGGGCAAGGTCGCCCGTAAAACGATCATGCCTGCGCGTCCAAGCAAAAATCACCTCTCCCTCCTCCGCCGAAACAATGAACGAGGAAGCGAAGAAGTCGACTCGAGGAGATAATTGCGCTCGATCGGCAATTATTGAAAGCTGGAGATTCTTTCCGGCTGGCTAATCGTACTAATGTCGAAGGACGAGCAGGATTCGGACCCTACGCATTGACGACACCGTGTGAGCGGTGGTGTAATTAATATGCAGCCCCGCTCGCGGTGGATCAGCCGGCGTACACATACACGCGCACGCACACACATGGCGCCTATGCTTGCTTGCTCTTACTCACGCTTGCCCATGCTTGCGCACGCTTGCGCACGCCTGCCTATGCTCGCGTATGCCTGCGTAAGCTTGCGGGGTAATAACGAGAGCCGGAGCGGCACATACAGGGTGGCGAAATTTACGCTGGCCCCAGTGCGTCCGCACGTGCCCTTCCCGCAATGGCAGGCACGCTCACCTACACGAGTCTAGGTACAGCGTGTACACGCTCTCTATCCGTCCGGGTGTAAGTCTAGCTGGCTGCTGACCGGCTGTCCGACAATTTCATGCCAGATGTCTAGACCAGAAATGTCAATCACGGACTTTGCGGGGGCCTTAATCAGTGTTTTATCTCAGGATCGGTCCCGCTGGAAATACGATACGCGGACCCGAATGCTACTCCGATTACTCGCTCTACCTTCACGTTCTCGACCTTTCTCTACCTTTATTGCTCCGCTACATTCTCGTCTTTTAAATGCTATCGCGCGCGGCGTAAAAATTGAATATTCTCTTATCAGCGATATTCGCCGCCGAACGGCGATACTTACGATTTTGCATTCTGCGTAATCTGGTCGGCTGCGGAGGGATAGTTTCCTCCCGCGGGGGAAAAAAGGTGGACGCGCACGGCATCCGAGAGATGTCGGGCGTATCCCATTTCGGTGCGACTAACCGATAGAAGGGGGGTTTTGGCCGCGGTCCTGCGGGACAAGCGTCGGGGGAGAAAAAGTTATGGAGGAGAATGACCGCAAGGAATAACGCGCGAGTTCTCGTGATTACCGCGTTATCTTCGTCATTGTTGCCCACTCTCCCCGTGCTCGCCCCTGCTCGCCCCTGCTTCACCCCTGCTCGGCTCTCGGCCGCTTTTATCGTCGCTATTCATTATTCACCCCCGCCGACGGTCGACGGCCGCCGCTCGATTTTATTATTAACGGCGCGATATCGATCCCCCGCAATCGTCCTTTGATTAGCTTCGATGCTCGTGTTTTGCCTGTCCCTCGCCTTGTCCCTCACATTGCCCTCGCGTTGCCCTCACATTGTCCTTCGGTATCCGACAAAAATTGGCCGACATAAAAGAAGTCGACTGTTCTCTAACGATACGAGCCAAGGAATTATAGATACAACCCCCCGCAAACATCGTTCCCAGCGAGTATCGAACGTAAACACGCGACCCCGGGGAAAATCGTTACTATCGGCCATAAAAGGAAAAATCCAACGTGCAGAAACTTGGCGGAAAACTTAAAGCGAAAGTTCATATGATTCCGGGAGAGACATTAGCCCGGTCTTTGACCATAAAAACGTAACGTTGTACATCTTCCGTGCCCCAGCTCTGTGCACCCTTTCGCGGCGGGATATCTGAAACGAGCCCTCGTATCCTAGGCAGGGTGGTGAGGGTGGAAAGGGTGGTTCTAGGTGGCGAAGATAAAGGCGCCTCGGTCGGGCGGTCGGGCGGTCGGCCGGACAGGCAGTTTTCGAAAAGCCCTGAAGAAATGTCACCGTCTCCTTGACCCCATGCGGGCAACCTCTATAAACTTGGCCCCGAAATGGGCTTCCTTAATTTCGCGCTCTCGCCACATGAGGGGGTGAGGAGGAGGGGAGAGGCGGGAGAGAATTCCCGATGCTTTCGGGCAGGAGTGCGAAGGAAGAGGCGAGAACGTCAGACGCAGACGTCGGACGCAGACAGATACCGGACGCACACGTCGCCCCCGGGGGTCATGGGAAGAGGCTCTATTTTCGACGGAGGGGGTCGCGGCTAGCGCTCGCTGACAGTTTTAGCACCGTGCAATCAATAGATAGCGACAGGGGGTTGGACGAGGGGGTTGACCGAGGGGGATGTTTCCTCGCACCACTGCCGAGGCAGCGGGAATCGTCCTTCCCACCCAGAATATTTCCCGTTTTCCGCTCTCCTACCAGATCAATATTTATTCCGCTGGTGGTTATTTCAATTTTTCAAACAGCGTGCCAAGTCTCTTTGAATTATGATATCTCTCGGTGGCAATGGTCTTATTTAAGAGACGTCACGCGTCCATCGTCCGAATCTGCCGCTCGATTGCCCTACTCGGCAACGATCTAAGAAACGAATTACAAAGATTCGACGTAATCTGCATCGCAAATGCATCCGCGACAAAGTAGAAAAGTTTCATCCCTCGGCCAGCCTCGGCCGGCAATGAGAAGGAGGCCGAGGGCGAAATCCGTGAAGCGCAAGTGAAAGATCGGACCGACCGAGGGGCCGCCGATCGGAATGTCCCGCTTTCTAAGGAAGCGGGGCGCGATCGAAAAAATTCAAATGAAATGCAAACGAGGCCGAGGAATTAAATATCTCGGCCGAGTGGGAAGGCGAGTCCTGCCGAGTGGGAGTGCGATCCGCTGAAAGGAGAGGACAAAGCGAGAGAGTGAGGGGTAGCGGGGGGTAAAAAACGAGGTCTAAGAGGGTGTGGGTGGGCTGAGAAGGTAAAACTCGAGGGGTTGCTTCAAGTTGAGGGGTGGAGTGGGAGTGGCGGCTCTGTCACGCCGAGAATTAGTTCAGGATTAACTGGTGGGGCTTCAAGGTGATTATTGGAGCTTTGCCAGTTGGAAGACGATAAGACCCTGTTAATCAGCCCGCTCCTCTCTCCTTCCCTCTTACGACTCTCGAGCCTCCCCCTCACTTCCTTCTCCGCCACCCCCCGGATGATCGTCTCGGCGCTCTCTTTCTCTCATCGTCCCGACGATCCGGCAAACAGCCTAGACCGGACAATAATCTTGGCTCCTCGATCAGACATTCCCCAAATCCGGCGAACTCATCTTCGACCTTGCCAGGGTTTCTGACCGTTCTTTAAAAATGCGGAGAGGTGTCGGTGGAAGAGGGAAGGAAGGGAGGGAGGGAGGGAGGGAGGAAGCCCGTCTCGAGCTTTCCTCAGGCTTTGGCCTCGGCGACGTCTTAACGAGGAAGAGAATAGAGGGAAACTGTATAATGACATTAAACTGCCGAACATCAGTATTATGGCTGGTTCGCGGAAAACTGTCTTGTCGCTCAAGTTTCAAAGTTTTCCCACATACTCCTTCGCTAACTGCTCTTAAGACTTTCTCCTATATAAATATATTTCTATTAACGGCACGCCGCTGACATTGAAAATATTTCTCCCGTACGATTCAGCTCAAATTCTCGACTGCACCTTGCATTCGCCGATGACGTGTACGAAGAGACTCGTGCACTCGAGACTCGACTCGCCAGTCTCCATTGGCGTTGAGAGGGAAGGCAAGGACAGCGATGAGAAGCTATGAGAAGGTATGAGAAGCTATGAGAAGCTATGAGAATGTGGAAGGGAGTGGGGCGGCAAGGTTGGCTCGACTGGCTGTCTATTAACTTCGTACGTTTCCGATTAGCCAGATGGTACACGGTTCTTGGGGTGGGTGCGCGCGTGCACGCTGGCTTTGAGCTTTGAAGAGCGAGAGATCAAAGGAAGCCTGCCTACATCGAACTTCCCGACGCTAAGCTCCTCTCCTTCTCTCGGTCTCCCTTCGACTCTCAGCATGTGTCAATCTAATTCGCTCCTTCCTCCGTACCTTCAATTCTCTCTAATACTCTCGACGCCACCCCCCCCCCCCCACCCCCTCCTCGACTGCTACCTTCATCGCCTCGACTCTATCCGGGCGGCGTACACCTGTTTAATTCTCTCTATCTCGATGTAACGCGCATAAATTTGAGCCTCTCTATCCAGTGACCTGTACACCTTCCACTCTTTCCACCTACGAATTCCTCTATTCACCGACGCATCCAGCCACGCGTATTCTCCCGTTCTCTTTACCCGCTTCCTCTCCGTTCCTTCTCTGCTCCGAGAAAGGGAGAAGTAATCGCGCATCGAGTCGAGCTTAATGTTAGCAACGTGCATTACGCTCTCAAAATCTGACGATAGGCGAAGAGTTCGCCAAACAAGATGCTGGGCAGAAAGAATTTTTGTATTAAGAACAACGGAGACGATTCGGTAGGGAGGGTTAGAGGGTGGGGCGGCGAAAGAATGCGGGGGGTACGAAACGGAAGACTGATAAATTAAGGTCGGAGCGAAAGGATGATGCCAGCCGGTAGTGTCCTGCGATTGGGGAAGAAAGCGGCGCGAGTGAAACACTGCCAATAAAAGTTGCCTTCCGGGCGTGTAAACGTGGCCAAGAAGTGGGACGGTGTACAGAGGGCTGCATGGCGGACAGTCCGAATGAAGAATGGATCCTATAGGAAGTGTATATCGGTAGTCGGCCGCAGGGAGGTCGAGGGAAAAAGCAATATAAGCCGGCTCTATAGGTCACTCTCTAAATCCCCCACCCTCCATTCCCACTGCCATGCCTGCTACCATGTTCGCTACCGTATACTCGCTAGCACGCTCTCTACCATACTTGCTACCCCTTGGCACGAAAGGGATACTCGTGCAGAACATGCTTCCAGAGCGGAATGTTTGGAATGAGTCTTATAGAACGGTCACGGATAGCAATGAATCGCCGCGCGAACTTTATCGGGGCGAAACTTATCGCTACCTTCCGGCTAGGTTGAAGGAGCAAAAGATTCGCGAAAATTCTCTAGTCTATCGTTGCTGCGAAATTTGCCGATCGTCTGTCGTTCATCGCCCGAAATTAGATAATTCGTCAGTGAATTTTGCGAAAGACCTCTCGAACTTTCCGAGAGTAATTTTGACGAAGGCAACGCGACAGAATATCATTTGGTCGAACTTTATTATATCGTCATCCCCTAACCCGGCTATCGAAAGGTAACACTTAAGGCTCGAATCTAAATGGGCAAGATCGGTCGGCTAGGGGTGGAGCATTATTTGGCGGCGAAGGAAATTTCGCCAGTGGGGCGCGAGCGCAGATCTTGTCGTAGCTCGGCTTAAATTACGCTCGTTAGCGACTCCATTCATCCAGGACGTCGAGCTCGCAATCCGAAAGGACAGGAATATTCGAGTCGCGGCGAATTGAGGGGCCGGAAGGGGAAAATCAAATTTCTGTCGGCGTCTATCCAGAAGGAGGAGAGACGCTAAGTGGAACCGGTTCAAATTTAGATGCCGGCAGGACCTTTCCCAGACACCGCCTTTTGTCCCTTGATATCGTGGCAAATTATAATTAAACATGGCATCCGAACGAATTCTTCAAGAATAGAAGATGAACATCAAATTTTGATATCCTCGTTTCGACGGTCCGTCACATTTTACATTTCAAATCGAGTTTCTCACCATTGAGTTTGATATTTCCGACGTTATGAGATTAGAGCATTCCATACTGTTTGATTCGATTTCCCGATTTAACAGGAAGCTCAAAGAATGCGTGAGCAGCTGAACTGGATTACCGCGGCATGTTGTACAGTGGAAATAATAAAATAAATTCGGCGTATTTTACGATATGACTCGGGGCCGGGGGAGGGAAGAATGAGCGAGCGAGGATTGGGCAACAAAATAGACAGGGATGATTCGTCCGCAGAAGCCGAGGGAGGAAATGAATTACGCCGAGTCCTGGAATGAATTCGGTCCTCTCAGGCGAGGAACACGAAACAGGGTCGAGCTGAGGGGGTGGACCTCGCGGGAGGGGTAGTCGGAGGGAAAAAAAGGTCCGGTGGCGGCGACAGCGACGGCGGCGGCGGCGGCGGAGGCGGCGGCGACGTCGCTGTTTTTCTTAGTTCGGCGGAGGTGGGCGAAAAAAAGTCGGAGACATTAGTATTGATCCTGGGTTGCGCGAAATTAATGAGGAAATCAGAGACTGGAACGCGGGGCCCGCGGAAGCTGCGGGAAAACTTCGACCGAACTGTCATTTGTTTCGTCCCGGAGGGAAGGACACGCTTCGAGAATGCGACTAGGAGTGTGTGAGAGTCTCTATACGTGGCAAGCGTGATATCTCGAAGGAGGGACGATTTTTTTGGGGCAAGGATAAATCAAGTATTGAATAAATCTTTTTGCGACGCGCAGCCCCATCTTTTTTCATTGACAGTAACTAGAATTGAACGATCTCATGTGCAATTGCATGTGAAAAATGATTGTTATCAAAACGTTCAAACATACGTGATGCCAAGTGTACATACTATACAGTAGAAAATAAGCAGTTCGAAGCTGCAACTTTGATGCTGCCATATTCCGTAATAGCATAACATGATTATAGCCCGTGTTCATTCCTAATAATGAGACATCCCGTACGTCGTCTTTGTCACATATCCGTACCTCCTGATAGGTCGGCAGCCGGCAGGATATTCTGGATCAGCGATGATAAGCCGATCATTAAACGGGCAGGGCAGAAATAATAGCTGAAAGAGTGTCCAGCTTCTAATAGGCTGGTTCATATCTTAACGATCGGCGGGCAACCATAAGCGCGTGGGATGGCGTAACGACCGTTATTTGTCGGCGCTCGTAATATGGCGATATAATCCAGGAAAAGACGTCCATCCCACCCCCCTCTCTCGACCGACTGTCTTTCCGAATTCTCTTTCTCTTTGTTCCTTCCTGATCAAGCTGCCACCGAGACGAATGACGCGGACAGCAAATTATTCTCCCTCAAATCGTGCCGTCCTCCTTCCCAACCGAGTGGAATGCGAGATTACTGCCTGGATACGTCCAATATCTCATCCTGATTTAACATCTACTTCTCCACTTCCCATTGACGTCACGTATCAAATTAATTGCCAATTTTATTAATCGGCTTATTATAAAGATACGATGCCTTGCAATTGTTTCACGTCCCGATCATGGTCGACAATTCTTATTCAACGGAGTCCATATACACTTGATTGCATCTTTTCTTTTACTACGCGTTATACGTACGACACGTCTCGTTCAACTCTGTACAGGATAGTGTCGTCGAATAATATATCATGCAGGTTCCATCCCCAGGCGGAGTTTTTATGGCGAGGCTAGACAGTATGTGGGTAGATGACATATTGCAAGTGTCCGCGGGGTTCCGTCTACCGTTTGATTGGTGCAATTAGTGCACTCTGACTGCGACCCCAGAACGAGGCTCCCGAGGACATTGGCGAGGACGACGACGTCGGGGACGATGGTCGGGACGATGGCCAGGACAACGGCCAGGACGATGCCGAGGACGCTGTCTAGGACGGCTCGTTAAGTCATCGACGTCATTATCAGGGAAGCTCGCCTCGATAACCGGGCTAGCAGCTCGATATGGCTCTGCGGTTTTACGATCGTTTTGACGAGGGTGCCCTGTGGCTCATTGGCGAGCACGAACGTTACGACGACGGTATTACCAAAATTTTCTCGCTCCCAAATTGCCTCCTATATGTCGCCCTTATTCATCCTCATGAATCATGCCGTCGATTCGGGGCAAAATCAGCGTCTCTCCAATCTCGTGAAAGTGTCCTCGACTTCGATTCGCTCCTTTTCGTCGATTGTCAATGAGACGAATAAAGGATCAGTCGAATTTTACTCGATGCGTTTGTAGTCGATGTATCTTTAGGTGAGATATACGTCTTGTTTTCATTCCTCTCGTCCTTTCGTAGGGGCTGGGAGGGGAGGTGGGGGTCGCAAGGCTTCCGAGCGAGTGCACCGAGGAGGCAGAATCCTGTGGAAGGAGGAATTCCACTTTCCTTGCCGGCAGAGTGGCGCTCGTCCTTCTCGCTTCCGCTTCCTGCCCTCCGACGACGAGGCGTCCTTCCTCGGGGCGTCCTCCCTCGAGGCGCCCTCCTTGCGGGGGGTAGAGTCGAAGGGTAGGACGAATGCGTCAGAAGCAGAGATCTTTCCCCATTTGCCCTCCTTTTCCATTCTTCGCGCCAAAAGTTGCCAAAGTGAGAGTGAAGTGAAAATAATAAGAGACTTAATCTATTCCTAGGAAATAATTCGAACGAATCTGAAACATGTAATGGTCCTCCAAGTCGAAGGTTCGAACGCATAGGATAAAAAGAGAGTTAGATATTGAGAAATGATGGGAAGCAGTGATAAAATTGAAGGCTGCCAAGAGGAGGATCTCCAGAATTGACTGGTCTCACTTTCTCAACTGGGTGTCCCACTCTCGCTTTTCGCGTTCTTCTCCTCGGGTGGCTCGTATTTTCCGGCCTACGCGACCGGAATGTCGAACTCTCGGCGGCGGAAGTTGAAAAGGAGGGCGCGAGAGCTCGTCGATATCTGGGTCTCCGAGTCCGACGTCGCAATTCTTAAAGGGAACCTTTAAGGGACGCCGAGGGTGTTGTCGCCAAACTTGAAAGCGAACGGCTTCGCGCTACCCCAATACGAATTAAACATTAACGCTTACGATGCCAGGCGAATAGAAATATGTACCGAACGTAAACTATGAGTAAAAGGAAATTCCCCTCTAAGGAGAAGGGTAACGATTTACGAATCCAAAGAAATGCGTGGAAAAATGAGGAGGCCGAATCGCGGTGGGCGTATTAAATAATTGAAAGGAGAAACAATTTGACCCGAGACTCTCACCCTCGGCAGTGAGGCGAGCGATTTTTATCTGAAAGCTTCGCGGCTCGATGAGCGTGTCTGCGCGTAACACTCTTGATATCTCTAATTAATAGGTAGGGCAGCAGTTGGGGGTTGGAGTCGAAGAAAAGAGTCGCTCGGCAAAAGTTTGGCCATTCGTCGCTCGCCTCTCTGCGTGGGAAGCGCGAATGGAAATTAAATGGCGCCTCGGCGAGATATAAAGGCGCGAGGAGGTGGGAGGGGGTTGAAAAAAGTAAGGCGAACGAGAGGAGGCAGGAAGGAAGGAAGGAAGGAAGGAAGGAAGGAAGGAAGCGAGGTAGGTGGCAGCGAAAGAAAAGGAAGAAGACGGCGAGTTTGAGTTATGGCCGGTTTATGCAAGGGGTGTGAGGTGGTGCGAGGGGTGCTTTCTGCCCTCTTGCGCTCCCAGCAGCCGAAAAGTAACAATTACATTCTGCGGGTGTCAGCGGCCGTGATTTAGGCCTCGAACGCCCGGCAGAGGGATTCATTTTAAAAAGAAATCGCCCACCGGTTAAGAGCCGCTTTGATGCCTGCCCCGCGAACGCTTTTCCGGGGTGGGCTGGGATTAGAAAAAACGAGCGCGAGATGAATTTCCCAAATTTTTCTTATCCTCCCTACATCTATCACCTTCCAATGAAACATTTAATACGTCAAGATCGCGCCGCTGCGGATCCTTCGCATATATATTACCCGGCCAAGATGCCCCTTTACCTTTTTAATCCCCCGACTGTGTCGAGAAGGTGCGAAGTCGAACGATTCATCACCCTCTTCGGAAGCAACGAACTCTCTTGTCCGAACACCTTGCTCCTTTGCTTGGAAAAAATTCGAAAATTTCCATCTTCGCCGCCCGCCAAGCGTAAAGTCGACACGCGAACAAGAAGAGAAGAAGTCCCAATTAAGAGAAGGCCATCTTGCGGGTAGATATCATTCGGCCGAGATAAAGGAAGCGTTATCAGGCGGACGGGGTGGTCGCAATAAATTGGCCCCCACTCTTGCCGTACGGTAAATCAAGCTTTTTTCTGCCACGACACGACTTCTGCCGGGCACTTTTCACACCCCACACCGTCGACTGAGCGAGAAAGAGAGAGCGACAAAGAGAGAGAAAGTTCTCGTTACGTTTTCGAGGGCGGAACTTCGGGGAAGGGGTGGTTACCGTCTTGAGGGCGGATGAGGGGGATGCGGAGTGCGCCTGGCATCGTGCCAGATCGAAATCTGTAATTCAAGAACTCGAGGCTGAAGTTCACGGCGCCGTTAGGCGAGATTGAACACTCAGCGGCTGTCCTTGAATCCGATTTCCGGCGAGGGCTTCTTCTTTCTCCCTCCCTCCCACCTTCTTTGCCTTACATTTTTCTCCTACATTCCTTTGTCCCCCCCCCCCCCCTTCACTCATTTCAGTTTTCATCTTCTCTTCCGTCTGTATGTTTGTCTTGTCTTTCGACCTGTCCTCAGCGTACTTTGATTTCTATCCGAATGTCTCGTCTTCCGTCACTCTTGTGACGAAGCGCATCGGCAGGAAACATCAATTAGCCAAAGTAGACTCGGCTTCGTTCGCCGAGCCTGTTAATTGCGACTGGATCGCGACGTCAGGTTTGATCTTTGACAGAAGAGAGCGGGGAGAGAAAGAGTTTCTCTCAGGAGAGCCGGTTCGTTCGACAAATTCAGTTCTTCTCGCGCGCTCGCCTCCTGTCGCTTTGTAATTACGCCGTTGTAATTAGTGTTAACGACGTCGTTGAGATAATTAATGCTCTCCAGCGGGCGCGGGAGGGCATAAGCTGCGTCGGTGTCGAATTTCGATCGAATCGCGTTATAAGCCCTAACCTCCTCACCCATTCGTCGTTCTCCTCGAAGCCTCGGAGCGAGCCGACTAGATTGGATTACGATTTAATTAATCCAATTTTCGGAAATGCCATCGGAGTGTCAAATTTTTAACCCCGCCAATCTGTTTGTCGAACTCGCGACTGTCAGGCTCGTTAGGTGCGAGACGAAAATTATTGACAACCGCTCTCGATCGTGACTGACGCCATTTTTACGACCTCTTGACATAACTCAGTTCCGTGACGAACATTTGCGACGTGCGCGCGCGCGCGCGATTATTTGGCGAGCGGAGCTAAAAATGGTGGGAGAGCATGATATTCGGTAATTTTGAGCCGGTTTCGCCGATGTCATCTGATTATGCCGGGAAACGCATTTACGCGGGATGGTAAAAACGAGTGGGTCCCACCTGGCCCGGCTCTCGGCGGTTCGCCCGTTTAAAGGGCAACAAATTCGACGGGCGAGCGAATTTAATCCGGCCAAATAACGAGCCGAATAACGAGCCCGTAATCCGGCCGATAAATTTTTCCCCACTCATCGACATGCCGATAATTATCGGGTCACCTCGCAATTTCGCCGCACTTTGTTGCGCCGGCTGCAAAATGTTAGGAGACGGGAGAGGCGATAAGCGCGTCTTTCATTCATCCATTAGACTCGTTAAAAGGGCCCCAATTAGGTCCGTGATCGAATCTGCGCGCACGCACGCCGAAATTACTTTCTCCGCATTCCTCCTCATTCCATTCTCTTCCCGTTAACATGATCGGATTACAGGTCGTCTTAATCAGCAGACCACTCACGATTATCGACATTGTATGGATTATATCGACGCGTGGATTTTCTGTAATTCATTGGATTGGACGTATAACGAGATTTTAATGGCCGATTTCGAAAGAGCAAATGCAACACGATTTACATAATTGTCTTTGGAGACAATTAGGCTTTTATCTGTAAGCGTTCATTGAATTTCGTTAAACGGCCGTACTTACGATGACATCTAGCGGTTAAATATCGAATGGGCTCTCGAACAGTTTCATCGTGATATACGGAAACGATTAACATAATTTTTCCCATAACCGTTATCGCCTGACACAATCGCAATCCTATCGTAAATTTTGCGCAGTATTCGCGAAAGGACGAGTGAAGGGAAAGATTTAGTGCAAAAGAAATTTTGTTGTTTCTCTCTCCCTGCGGGGGAGATATATTGTGAAAAAAAATCCATTTCTGGCCCATTGGATGGGCATAAGAGGTGCGCGCCGCGACTCTAGGCAGGAGAAAATTCATTTTCCCTGCCGCGACGCTCGCAATCTGCGTTTTTTCTTCTCAAACAATCACCGCCGGGATTTGGATTGCACCCTCTGCCTCCCTTCCCCCTCATTCCACCCGTTCGGTAGGTGGTACGCTCTTTTCCTCTCGTGCAGACACTTTCGGCTTGATTCACCCCTGGCCAGACCCCAACTACCATCTGCCTACAAGAACCGATCCCATTCTCTCTCCCTCTCTCCCTCCCTCTCCCTCTCCCTTTTCATCCCATCTTCGATATCGTGTCTCTTTTACGTTAAATGATTTCCTACATATTTTCCTCTATACACATAGCTGGGATTTTTATATATTTTCCTCTCTCTTTCTCTCTCTCTCTTCATCTCTCTCCCTCTCTCTCGCCCACTGTCTATTCTTCTCCCCTGAGGTGGAACGTTTTAGAGGGCAAATGGATGCGCGGGAGTTTCGCGCCGATTCAGCGAGGGGCTCGAGTGGCGATTGTCGAGGATCTCTCGAAAGCTCGCGATTAAATATACGCATAAATGTATGCGGAATCGCGGGGGATGTGGGAATTAACTTCTTCCGCGGTGATGAATGCATAATTTACGTGGCCCCGGCGAACGACTGATTTTCAGGCTTTAAACTAAATGAATAATTCCGAGCGTGATCATGCTCCTTTTTCCACTCGTTCGGGCAGCCTCCCTTAAATTATACATTAATTCGAAATTTTAGGGCCCGCTTAAGTAGAGCGGCGGATAATATGTATCGGACGACGGTGTCTCTCGCGTGATGCCGGGCTGTAATTTCGGGAAGGAGAGGAATGGACGTGTCGGAGGGTGAAATAACGATGCCGCAAAAGCTCTCGCCGGTCAACATTGTCCGATGAATGGCCGGCTTTTATTGAACGTTCTCTGCCCGCGCCAAACCGCAACCCATCCTTCTCGAACTCGACTGCACACCTAATATACGCCGCTATTATGCGTTAACAAGGCATCGATGCACCTTTTTCGCCGATTCGAACTACTTTGCAGGCCATATGCTGCTCCCGTTCGACGCAAACGCCATTCTTTCCATTTTCCGTCTCGGTCGATTTCGTTCTTACCTTACGCTCCCTTTTTCGACAGAGAATTTTGCCTAACGGAGGGTAGAGTGTAGGCAAAAAGTGGCGGTCAGGAGCGCAGGCAAACTGGGAACGCTTCGCGCAACGCGCTTTCCGCATGTAATTATCGCCGGAACAAGCGGCCGGTAATCGATCCGTCGGAAATTTATAATGCACGATATCGCGGCTGCAATAATCGGCCGAGGCCCTACCTCTCGTCGGCAGCTTCTCTCTCTCTCTCTCTCTTTCTCTCTCTCTCGCGCGCACGTTAATGACTCGGCGAATTTTCAGGCTCCATTACGTCGCGGCTCGCCGCGTTAACTCTTTACCGGAGGCCGGCCCCCCCCTCGCACAATTTGTGTACCACCTGTATTTGATACTCGCGGCAGGACGATGCGAAAAATGCGGCTAATAAAATGCGATTTAATACGGGATGATGATACACTTCGCGAACCGGCCGGGGCATAAGCGTTAAGAGTTTGAAAATGGGCAGGAGGGTAATTGCAACAAAAGTTCTGATTCAATTATTTTCTCCTCGTAACTAACGGCCAGAGGCGTCTTTAATAAAGGCGCGGGTGAAAAATGCTGATGCTCGCGGACGGGCAAAAGAGGAAGGAGGAGGGACTAATGACGCGTATCGACCACTCGACCGACTAACGATCGTCCGCCGAATAATAACTCGATCTTCGATACGATGCTACCGATCGCCCCCGTCGGAGGCAAGAAACAGACGAGAAGCGTGGAGAAGCGTGCAGAAGCTTGTGGAAGGTAGCGAGAGTGGGCGAGAGTGCCATATGGCGCCAAACACGACCACTCACGTTCGCCTAAATCGGCAATAACGCTCATCATCTCTCTCTCTCTCTGTCTCTCTCTGTCGATACCCACTTGCTACCAGAAGAATAGGCCTCTAAACGAGACGGAAAGAGAGAACGGGAGAGCAAGACGGTCGGAGGGCAAGAATTTAATTCCTGCCGCGCCTAATTTGCCAATTCCGATCCCAATAGATTACCGGCCTAATGTGCTTTGTCCCCACTCCCCGAGAACTCTTCCGTTCTTTCTCTCCTCCTCTCCGTCTCCCTCGCTCCCCCTCGCTCCCCATCCGCTTGCCGAAAGTTGACGCATACAGACGCGTAGACAGCGCGTAGCGTCACGAAACGTGTAACCGACCAACATCGATCCGTTCTCCCTCTCTTCTACCCTCCCACTCTTCGTCCTTCTCCCTCGCACTCTTTTTCCACCCCCATCCCCCCTCCCCACCGTTCGACAGACTCGCACGTATAGAATCTCCCCTTGTTTATGGGGTGTTTGCCGCTGGCGCTACCCTCTCCGCGAGCGAGCGATGCCGAGCGAGCCGAGCAATATTGAATCCGGGGGTGTAATTGAATTTGCTCTTGTTTCCATGCGCTGATCGAAGACTGACGTTAAAAGGAGGCGAGCCACCGTCGGGGATTCGACGATCCCGCGCTACACTTTCCATTTTATCTCACCTCATTCCATCTCTCTTCATTCTACCCTCCCCTCCGCTGCCTTCTGCGAATAATCTGTCGAAGAAGGAAGAGTGCGGGAAGGGCGGAAGAGAGGCTCGAAAGCGTTTGAAAAGATATCCGGAGCGTGCGCGTTCCCGACTCGGCGGCAAAGGTGGAAAATGGGAAAGGCATGGAGAACGCTGAAAAGCGACATTACGGCACTGAATGCGCGGAGAAAAACGGAACAAACCGAAAACAGGAGAGAAAGGTGGAACGGACGAAGGAAGGGATTCAAGAGGGTGTATTCGGTGTGTCGTAATGAAATGAGCAAGAGTCACCCTCCTTTTTCGACTCGGTGAATAAGAGACGATGGGAAGGGTAGTTGCACAAAGTAACTAATCCCCGTGTCGTGGCGGAGCTTACAAAGGACTCTGCTCTCGCGAATAAGAGACGGCCGAGGAGGAGCGCACAGAATCTGAGCGAGCCGGAAAGAGACTGATAATAAGAATGGGACAGAGGGAGAGAGAGAGAGAGAGAGAGAGAGAGAGAGACACAGAGAGGAACCTGACTCCGGAGTCTCTTCATAATGCATCGCCATTCCCGATTCCTGAGCTTTTCTTCATCCTGTCGACCGTACACCGGCATACACAGACATTGAGCGAGGGAAGGGGGGAGTTTTGAGACAGAGGGTAAGGGGCACAGACGAAGAGGGAGACAGGAAGAGCAAGAGGGCCAGACGTTTTTAATTCAACCTCCCCCCGGCGTCATCTTCTGCATCGTCCCAGAAGTCATCACCGAATCCATTGTTTCTGGAGGATTCTACTCGCCAGCCCCCAACGGCTCCTCTTTTTTTCTTCCTTCCCTTTCTCCCCAGGAGAAGGGGTGGAGGGGGGAGAAAAGAAGAATTGCGTGCGCCCAGAGTTCTGCGCTCGGCGGGATGCTGCGGAAATGAGGAATGGAGAGGAGGAGAGAGTGGGAGGGAGGATGCTAGCCGGAAGAATGTTGAAAGGGAAAGCTGCTCTTGACCTAGGCGCCGAAAGCTGCCCAAACAGAATATTATCGTCAATTCTAATATTCTTACTAGTATACCGACTCTGCTCCTAACCGTAATACGAATTATGAATTAAATTATATGCAAAAATACTTTATATCTCTGATGCGTGATGAGTATTGTACAAATACTGTGTTTGAGATGAGGGGCAAAATAATATATGGAAATGTAAGGTACAGACAAGGACTGTATAGTGGGAAACAGGTTGCATCGTGACATCGATGAGAAATGATCGATCGGAAATACGCGTTCGGGATTAATAATCGCGGAGTTTGAATTGGCATATCGGGGAGCTTCTCGGGCTCAATTCGCGGGCATAGCTCGCAATGCAATGTCGACGCTTTCTCATGACTGCATTGTCAGGTCACGGAGTCACCACTTCGATCATTACGCGGATCACCGTAATTTGCTCGGTCGTTATCCTCACCACGGACAAAAACTCGTGTGGTCCGTCGTGCGGTCTGTTCGTGATGAGAATTATAAAGGGAAGGAAGAAGCCGCGGAGGAAGGCGACCATGAAGAACGAGGGGTGGAGAGAGAGAGAGAGAGAGAGAGAGAGAGAGAGAGGGAGAAATAGAAGGATGAGCAGATATAGATAGATATATAGATAGGTAAGATAGGGATGGAAACGAATGTATATGGCGGAGGCGGAAAGAGAGATAAAGACGATAGGAGGAGGGAAGTAAATGAAAATGGGAATGAGAGGCAGATAGAGGAGTGATGGAACGTTTCATGAAAGTCAGAATGTCGAGGAAGAGGGAGGAATCTTTCTCTCCCGGAGGATTAATCGGGAAATGGTTGAGTTGAGGGCAACTTTCCGCTACTGATTGCCGGACCTATGGGAGCTGACCAGGAGCTTGCCAGGCTTACGCAATTCCCAAATCGTTTCTCCTGTTTCCTTCAGCTGCTGTACTCTAAGGGCCGTACCGGATTCAAATACGTTTCATTTGGAAAGTGTAGATGCCATTGACACAACGATAAAGTATATGCGAGCTTATAGAGCGCCTACAAAAGCGAAGAGAAAGCTTGTAATCCGGAAATAAAACTGCGAGTTTATCTGATAATGAAGCTTACTCGCGGTCGTTCGGTAATTAAGAAAAAGCTGGAGAGACATTTGAAGGTCCACTCGAAGAGCTTTCTGCCCGCAGATCGTACCACCCTCGCGGATGATAAAATATTTCTCATCCGGCATTGGGTTGGGAGGCCGCGAGTCGTCGCTCGGCCGATCCTTAAGGACGATATTATCTCAATGATAATGATTATTAACAGGAGCCCGGGGACGGTCTCAGGGTAAGGAGACCGCTAAAAAGGAACGCGAAGAAAAACGTCACCGGATTTCCCGGCAATACAATGTGGACGCAGACGTGGGCAAGGAGGAAAAAAAAGGAGAGATAAGAAGAATGAAGAAAGGTGGAGGAGCAGGAGGAGGAGGAGGAGGAGGGGGAGGAAGGGTTGGAACAGTCTCCGAGTGACAGAAAAGGCAATTAAAATGGGAGAAGGCAGGGAATGTTGGCCGCGGACGGTCGTCGAGGAGCAATTCATACCTTCAAAAGGCGAGGTCCTCCTTATCCTTCCCGATCCTTTTGATTATCAAATGCGGAAAGTGGACGACGGAGGATTCGCAGGACGAGGATTTTGAGAAGGAGGAGGGGTAGCGAGAGAAGTACGGGGCCAAAGGCCGTTCACTTTAATAATTACTCCTTATTACCCTCGGCTTCGTCCTGCACGCTTGGCAGCGGCAGAAGAAGAAGAAGAGAAGAAGAAGAAGAAGAAGAAGCTGTTTTTCAGAGGCGGTTTCGGATTTCTTCCGCGGAACAATACGCGCGCCGCTCGTAGGACGGGAGCGTCGCTTTACAATTTTGCTCAACAATGGAGGCGAGGCGAGACGAGGTGGGACGAGATGAGAGGAGGTGAGAGGAGGTGAGACGAGGCGAGATGAGGCGAGATGAGGCGAGACAAGGCTCGAAAAGGAGGACCACGAGGAAGATTATAGTCCTGGCAACGACGTCGAAGGACGGCTCCGCAAACTCCTCGTCCTCCCCAGTTAATGTATATATATACAATCGTAATCGACTCGGCTGCCTGCCATACTATTACAATTCTTTCACTCCCACCGATCATTCAATTATCCTCAATTAATTCGGTTCATCGCTAGCTCCGCAAACATGAGACGATGAAAATTAAATATGGTTTCCGTGAAAATAGTTCTAGCCGCGGCGGAGGAGGAGAAAATTTATAATTTAACGCCGAGAGGTACGGGAGGCAAACTGTCGGAGCTGGACGATCCAAGTTTTCCAGGATGACTTCTGTCAACGGCACGTTACCGAACGATATCTCTTCTCGAAATTACAGCTGGGCAGAAGCGGGGGAGTCAGTTAACTTGGGCGAGCAAACTTTCGGAGCGCTCGAAAAAGTTTGCCACGCGAACGACGCCTTCGGCTCGAATGGCGGGCGGGTAGGGGAGGAAGAGAGAGGAGAAGAGAGAAAAAGAGAGTCCATCGTAAGTCTTGACGATCGAGGAACTTTCTTCCCGATTACGGGCTGCTTTTCCAGCGTGCGTACCTGTTTTCGACATGTCAGCCCTACCGCCGACTTACCGGCCGAATCAATTGACAGCTCAGTGAAATGCGAACTTATCTCTTCTCGCGAGCGGGAAGGAAAAAATAAATTTCATTGGAAATTCGACTCGTAATTCGACTCGTTCGAGGATTGTAGCCTCTAACAGGCAGCTTTCGAGGGAAGGAAGTTGAAGACGCATACTTGTGGACGGCTGTAGGTTGCTGATTCGTCCCACTGGCCACTTCCACCCCACGGGAAGGTGAAAAATCTTCCTCGGTACGTGACGGCCGGGCCGTCCTGAATAAGGCTCGAGAATCTTAACGACGAGGACAATACTTCCGCGAGGGCGCTCACCGGCCTCGAAGGGTCCTCCTTCGGTCGTGGCAAAGGGTTTTCGAGGAAACGAGCCGCCCGCTGTCAATCCAACGATGCAGCCCCTATTCGCCACTTGACAAGATTTCGACGCAATGTAGGTCGCCAGCAAGCCGAATAAGATAATAGAATATTCTTTCGCGACGTTTGAAATAAATTGTTGTACTCTCGGAAGGGAAGAATTTTCGTTTGCTCGAGCAGTTTAAACACGATCGCCTAAAGTGCGTTGTTAAACGAGTTAGGGTAGTTAGCGTTTGATGGCTCGCGCGTGGTCTGAATGTGCCGATTATCGCTGTCGAACGACCGAACTTGATTAATTAGACGGATCCGATGGAATTAGCGGGCTCGTCCAAGTGCTTAGAAGACGAGGCCCTCAGGGATCGGCTCGGAGTTCCTCTAGTTTGCAAACTTTCGCGCAGGCTGCCCGAACTCGATCGATATACCGAAGGCGTTAACTTTCTTTCGAGCGAAGCTTTGATGTCACTATTTGACAAATTAATTGGACCTCCTTAGCACTTGGAAACGTCTCAGTATCGGGGCAACCCAATTTCTCTTAGGCAAACTCGCACACGATCAAGGACCCTAAAGGAGACGGAAGGACTTCTCGACGTATAAAATTCATCAGTCATTTTCGCGTTTTCCGAGATACCGAATTCTCGACAATGGTAGACTCTGTCGGTCCCGAATTCGGTCGCGAAATCGGCCGATTTTCCGCGTTGCTGAAATGAAGGCGAGCTGGGGGCTCCATAGAAACGTTTGCATTAACGGGAAACTTCAGCCTTGGCTGGCGCGGGACTCTCGTCAAAGAGCTTCTCCCGCTTCAATTGAATTCCGGTTCTGAATATAGGCGGTGTGGGTTTATCGGGTTGCAGAGGCGCGGGCTGTAATATTGCGTGCGCGACAAGGGTCTCGAGCGGCAAAGAGAGGGAGAGAGGGAGAGTGGAAGAGGGCGAGAGAGGGAGTGAAAAACGATCCTATAAAGGAGCAAAGGAGAATGAGGAAGAGATACGTGCGTGTTCAGCTGCAAAGTTAATGCGCCCATTAACTAGCCCTTAAACGTCTCATCTAATACAGTGTTCACTCCTGAAACGATTCCATATCTTAGATTCCTTATCTCTCCAACGTGAAGAAACAACTTTCATTCGGGAGTATAACTCGAAATCCCGTTTCATTAGAAGGAGGAACCTGAGAAAGGACGACTCTCTCCGAAAATCCAATGAAAGGCTCTATACAACTTATGCCATTGGAAGGAACGGGAGATTTTGTCTGTTTCAGTTAAAATCGGGTAAAATCGGATGAAAATACGTGGGGCCAGTAGACGTAGGAAGGCCGTAAAGTAGCGATCCCCCGCTTCGGTCGGGTGCCTTTTATACGCGCGCGCGCGCGCGTGGTTCGGGCAAAAGGAAAGCCTAAATACCCATATACACGGTGCCCCGGTAACCCCTTAACGACCTCCGTGCCAATCAAAGGGGGCCCGCCCTTAAACAGCCTCGAGGGTTCTGTCGCGGGGGTGGATCCCAAGCTTCATCCCCCCCCCCCCCTCCTCTCTCTTCCTCATTGTCTATCCTTCACTACTCTGGCAGCTCGTACATGTGTCCCTTCTCCTTCCACTTGCTTCTCCGTTCTCAACATCCTGCGACGTCTCACGGAGAGAGAGAGTGAGTGGGTAAGAGAGGGAGAGCGCGCGCGCGAGAGAGAGAAAGAGAGAGAGAGAGAGAGAGAGAAAGACGGGAACACCCCCCGCGGGCGCTATTGTAATTTCAAACTTCCTCGTGAACGTTTAACGTCCCCGACAAGCGTCCGACGGGGATTAGAGACGACTAGAGGGAGGGAGGTTCCTTGCGCGCCGTTAGTCTAGGAGGAGCGTTTAGAATCGTCTAGCCGTCGTTTACGCGCACGCTGACGGATTAACTTGGCGAGGGGAGCGAAAAACCTTTCGAATCTATGCTCTTCGCTTATCGTTCGTACTCTCGATTCTTCATTTTCTCCAAATTTTCCCCCAGGTATGCTGAGTGTGTATTTGTATTTTTCAAACTGTCGGAGCGCATCGTTTTAATGCAATGTTTAATGTATCCAAGTGTAGGGAAACTTGTCAAATAATTCACGTCTTGCACGGTAAGGGCTGCGAAGGGGTTGGAAAGGATTAACACATCATAGAATCTGCTATTCAAACTCGCAGACGAGGAGAGTTGAACTTTATCTGAGCGATGGCGGCGGTAGCGGCGGCAATTGTCATTCGGTGGGATTTGTCGCGAATCTGTCATTAGGCTCGGCGAACGGCTCTCGCGTTAAGTTCTAATGAATTTCGCAGGTAATTCCCGGGGCCGCGAGGGGAGGGCTGTTCTTAGACAGAAGTATATGCTCTCTCATTATCACGAGGCACGGGGGAAACGTCTCTTCTTATGGCTCGGGGAGGCGGAGGAAGCTGGAGGGGGAAATTATAGTACTAATCCGGTGAAACATGCGCAAGAAGCTAGGCATTAACCTACTGGTCTCCCCACTCCCACCTTTTCTTACTCTCCTTCCGTTCCACCCACTTTTCTCCAACTTCTACAATTCCTATCGTTAGGCTGCTCTAGAATTTCTTGAGATCGATCCAGCGAAGTTATTTCGCAATTTTCATACGGAAACATCAAATCAATTTGTAGGTAGAGATCCGAAGAAAAGAAAATTAAAATTTTAGACGTACGACGCTAATTTCTGTAGTGCTCTAGAGAGGGTGTGGAATTTGTTTGGGAAGCAGAGTGCAGATGTCAATGGACATAGCAAGGATCGCGTAGACGCCACCCACGCCTCCCTCCCTCCGACTATTCGGGAATCGAGGTCAAGGGAGGATTTCGAGCCGAGAAGAGAGTAGTTGGCCTCTCTCGTACGTGCAGGTGCGCTCGTAAGGAGAGATAACGGGCAGGCAGCGCGGAAATAATAGTAATTTTAAGGTCGTTTAGCGTCACCGTTTCTGGCGCTCGGCTTAAGTACATGCATTATAATCCTGACCCATCCCCTCCAGCCCTTCCACCTCTCGCCGAGCTTCTCCACCTTTTTTCCCGGCCTCTCTCTCGCCATCGACTTGGCGCACCGACATTATGTCGCGTTTTTGCCAACGGTTTACTCTTCGCTTACCGACGCCCAAGCGAGCGAGGGCTCATCGTCGTTCATTTGGCTCGATTAAGTTGTTAACCGCCTGATTTTCCCCCAATCGAACGCCTCAGTCTATACCAAACCTACTTTCCGCGACTCGAGAAAAAGTTTATTTTACAAATTATTCGCATGACACATCGGTACGTTTCAAGCATTTCGTTGGACTTAGTCCACTGCAACTAGACGCTACAGTGTTTCGTGGTTAAGAGACGTAAGAATAAAAAAAGAGAGGAGTGAGCTCCCACCCTCGCCGGAGAGAATCTCATTCCCACATCAATTCCGTTCACGAGCAGCCACGACAAGCGAGGCGGGCATCGGTACAAAACACTTTTTCCCGGCAGTGGCCCAAAATGAAAAAGAGAGATCACTTGTTCGGGCGACCGATCGGCTGACAGTTCCGTTCGTTACAGTGTCGACGCGCTTTTCGTCACATGACGCGCAGCCCGGAGGGGAGCGAAGCTTATTTTCGTTCGCTCTAATTAGAAACGAGTCTCCCACGGGCTGCGTTCGCGCGAAAGCGGGGAAAAAATCGAAAAGAGTGAGAGAGCAAAAAGAAACCAGTGCTCGCGCCATTCCCCCGATTCAGCTTAAAATCGCAAGTGCGTAAATTCCGAAATTCGAACACGCGTCGACGACCGAATAAGACGATAAATAAAATCAATTGACAAGAAGGTGGCTTACCGTTAGCGATCGATGAGCGGGCAGCTTCCCGGACGTTATGAAAGGATCTGTAGGTAAATCCGGCATTAACGGTGTACAAATGTCGCGTCGCATTTACCGGAACGATGCACGAGAGACGAGTAGAGGAGGACAGCCGGAACTTGACAGACTAGGAGTCGAACGAGGACGGAGAAGGATCGGGAGTAAGACAGTGCACCAGAGCGAGCGAGTAAGAGAGAGAGAGAGAGAGAGAGAGAGAAAGAGAGAGAGAGAGAAACGGAAAGAGGCTTAAAGGCGACACGTCGCGACGAAGTCCCGACGTCGCTAATTGGACTCAATTAATTTAATTAATGCGCGGCTAAGCGGTCGTCCCGCTCTCGGTCTCGAAAAGAGGAGAGCGAAAAAAAGTCTCTGCTCTCCCCCCTTCCCTCTCTGCCGCAGAAGGCTCCTTCTGCACTGCCGTTGGCGACCCCCAGCCACCACCTAGACCCTCCTCTTTTTCTCTTTCTCGGGAAAGAGAAAATAGCCTCGGAAAAGAAGAGGCGCCTTGGACGGTGGCCAGGTCGCTCGGTAATTTTTCAATCCCCGTCCATTGACTCAGCGACACTCCTGTTTATCCATTTCTCTTCCCCTCCGCCCCCCCTCCCCTCCCCACCGGCCCCAAGTCGCCCCGTCTTTTGACCGGCCACAGGCCCCATACCCCCCTACTCTCTCGAACGTCTACAATTTCCAGCTAAGATACACGGAAGAGTGTCGTCGATGCACACAGGGCCGGTCTTCGCACACTTTCTTTTCTCTTTCTCATCTTCCAAGTTGAACGCACCCTCCGTCGAGAGTGCGAGGAGATCCTGTAGGTGTGGGTGGTGCCCGGTCGACGGAATGGCGTTGGCCTTGGCTGATTCCCGATCGGATGAGCGAAGGCAATCGAAAAAGTAATTTACTCGGCGCGAATGATTGCCGAGCGGACGCGAGACGTATAAGTTCGTGCTAGGAGTCGGATCTCGCAGGATAGGAATAGAGATTCGATCCGTCTAAGGTGGTGCAATTTCGCCTTTTTCGAGCGAATATAATTTGTACCGAACTCAGCGGCTCGTCTCCAATTAATTGCAGGTTCCGTGGAATAATGGATGGGGAGGAGGCGTCAGCGGTAAAAGTGTCTCGCGAAAAAAAGGTAGAGGAAGTGTGAGCGTAAGAGAGGGAGGGATTGAGGAGGGTGGCGGTTGGGGTGCGGCGAGGAGGGAAGGGTTGGCCGTGCATTTTTGAGTTAGCCTTCTAAGAATATATCGGGGCACGGCCGGGCGTGTAACTCCTCTAAGGTCGCGAGTTCGATCCCCTCCGGGACGGAAAACACATCGCTATTTCTAGAATGGTCGGAGCCCCCGTGGTTATGCACGCCCGTGCATACGACCGTGCGTGGAAGGAGCGTGCGTGCGAGAGGCGTGCGCGCAACGAACGGTGGAAGAGAATGACAGAAGGTGCAGAATGCGATGCCTTACGCGGCTTCGAGGATACGCTCAACTTCGACCGGCACGTCGAACCGCTCTCCTCTTCCCCAATCTGCAAAATTATTCCGAGTTCAAGGAACCGTTCGCTCATTTTTATCGCCGAAAATAGCTTCTATTTTGTGTCTCGAGTCAACGTACCTTCGGACTGTCGGCACGGGCAGATTTTTGTTGGGCTTACGCTTTCAATGGCAAGAGGCCGAAAATAAGAGTGATCTCCTCGGCGTATTAGTAATTGTTTCGTTCGAATGGAAAGGTGTTGCTCCTCTGTTCCCTTTGCACTCTTCCGGAGGGCTTACAGTCCCGGCAGCCGCGAGAGTAGCATTCGAAAGATCCTTGTGCCCGACGTGCGCCGAGAAATAAAACGCGGCCGTAATTTACGATACCGTTTTCACGAGCCGCGCGAGCAAGCGGCGGAAAGGAGAGATAAAGGGAGTAGTATCAGGCCTTTGCCGCTTCCAATGGGAAGGAAGATCGCGAAGGAGGAAGGGCGAATGGATAATGCACTCGTTAAGAGGCTGTCGTCTCCCCCTGCCGCCCCTCCGCCCCCCTCGCCACCTGAAATTTACGTGCGATTTGCCGACACTTTTAAAACTCTTATCTCGAATCTCGTTCCGTGAGAAGAGACCGAGGGACGATTTATGTACATCAAAAATTTGATAAGAAGCTGTTGAATAAAGGTGAGTTAAACGCGACTTAACTTGGCGTAGTAGAATTAAATGGTTTCCGCTGAATTCCATATCGACGCGATAAGAAGAAAATAAGGTTTCCGAGAATAATTACCGATTATCAGGACGGAGTGAAATTGTTCTAATTAAGCGATCCGTCTTCGACGAAGCGCTCAATTAAGCCCCCATCAATTCGGAAGTGTCCTTAGGAGTCGCTCCGATATTCCGGCTTCTTGAAATATTTATGACGTCAGCGGGCGAAATCGGCCGTGATAAACTAGAGGCCGCAATTTGCACCCGGGGGCAACTCTCCACTCCGGGCTGCTTACGAACAATTAGCCGCCCTGTCGACGGGGGTCTTTGTTCGTCAGGTCGCAGGAAAAACACCCTGCCAACAACGATGGCGGGGGGTACGGCCCAGAATGAGAGGGAGAGAGACTTCCCTTGTCGAGGGAAAAGACTGCCTTCTATTTCTTCCCGCTCGAATCTAATGCAGCGCGTAACGCGGCTATCTATATTTTAATCAGTCATAATTAAATGAATATTTCATCTCGCGCCCGCCGAGCGAAGAAGCAGAAGGGGGGTGGGGGGTGGGCTGAGACGAAGATGAAAGAAGAAGGATGGGACTGTTTTCGAGCCTAACAGACATAACAGGCTCGAGAAAAGGGTTTCATGTAAATTCGCGCCAGATTGGGAGAGGGTGGCTGCCAAGGGGGTTGGAGAGGTTAGGCGTTCCTAGGCCTCGGATTCGGGAAGAGGATACAGAATGTTCCGAGTGCCGGAGGGAGAGGGGGGGAGGGTGCGTACCTGAGCAAAAGTTTCGGGCTTACGCGAAGAAATTTGAATAAAGGCGTGATTTGTTTATAAATCGGAATCGGAAATGAGTCCGTGAGAGTGCATATTAAAATGCAGCGAGCGTCGAACCCTCGTCGGTCTCGAGAGTTCGGCCCCTGAATGGAAAGACGAATTTCTCACCCGTGCGGGCCAGCACTCTTACTGGCGAGATAAGGCAGATATCCCAGATTTGGCAGATCGGCCAATCGGCACGTTCCGTGGCTTTCCCTATCGTCGAAGCTTCCCAACGACCGCTTCAATTAGTACCGTGATTTACGCTGCGGAGTGAAGTCAGCTGTAAGTATGAGAAAGTCAAGCCGGTATCTAAATCAACTGGACGTAGAATTATGTTCCCTTAAAGAAATTTAGGCCGCCTGGAATCTCGCTTGTCGGCTTGGCGCCCGAATTCTTTGGCTCCTCGCGCGACGTGCCTCGCTTATGTGCGTGCACGCGGATAAGGATACGCGTGTGTAGGTATAAGGCCGGAATCCAATTTCTCAGGTTATGCGCGATTTCCGACGCGGAATGCTCGTCGGGCGTTCACGTGCTAATTACGATGCGCGCCCGGTGAAAAGCAGACAGGCCTTCCTCTTCCTCCTGTCTGCTTCTCTCGCGAGAGCCTGCCATCTCCTCGCTTATTCGACGGGAATTCTCCCGACGACAACGACGACGGCGACGCCGTCGACGCCGATGACGCCGGAAAGCGATGCGAAGAAATGTCGGGCGTGACCGAAGCCGGCTTTCGCTTCGAGGAGGGAGAATTTATATCGACGCGAGCGAGAAATGAAGAGCTTCCAAAAAATTCGATGCTGACGGATAGCCGAAGGCGGCGCCTTTATCTCTATTTTTAACGTGCGACTACAGGAATGTTAAATATCACGACGCTGAGATAGATACCAGAGCCACTATGAACGATCTTGTATGAAGCCTATACAGGCTATATTTTATTGAGCCTGTAAAAAATCTTTTCTGCTCTGAAATTAACGTCTTTTAATAATAACCATATGCATTCTTTGACATTGAAATAATTGTCGAATTGGTATATCGGTGGGTAAGATTAAACTGACACGAGTTCAGAGAGGGTTGAAAAATGAGTGAAGTGCTTGTCTCACCCTCCCTCTCTCTCTCCTTCTCCCTGGGTCGTTGGTTAGCGATACAGAATGAGTCGGGGAGTACGGGATTAGCAGGCGGGAGCATTTAATTTAGGGTAATACCTTTGGCTACAGCCGCAGAATTTAGTCTGCGTAGCGAGTAACGAGAAGTAACTTTCCGTACGGAAGTTCCGTCGGTTTTCGGGTGATAACTCTGTACCCAGGTGCTCGACGACTCTACCGGCGAACGGGCGAGCGAGGCAGCTCCGTCCTTCTAATAAGAGGCAAGCGGAGGGGGGTCTCGCCAATTTTTACCGAAGCCCAGCGACACTCTTCCCAGAAATGAATTACTACTTATTGCAGTCACTTCTTCTGGCTCGCTAAAACCGGCCCGGATTTGCGTCCTCCCGCAATTTATCACGGTCTGTCGTGGAACAGAGAAAGAGAGAGAGAGAGTGGGAGGAAAAAAAATGGAGAAAGATAATGGAAGGACATAACGGGCGGGCGTTATGCTCGTAACGGCGATTATCGTTGGCAGTGGGGAATGAGTAGGCAAGAAGGAGGTGCATCAGGGGATTTATTGAGACTCTCTCGGGAGGATTGAGATCGCAAGATGGATGGAACGAAACTTCCTTGCTCGTATTCCGCTGGTTAAGATAATAGGACGCTTACGGAACAGAATTATTCTTTCAATTTGAAGGATAATGAGCTCGGCTCTCGATGCAAATCTGTCTCTGCGTCAGATTGGAAAATTCTGACATATCGCAGGGTAGCGGTATTTCATAAATTGTTGAAGTAAGAGAAATGACGGGCGGACGGGTCGAGTGGATAAATCTCTCCGCTGGAGAGTCGTCTCCGATGCAAATGCAGCGAAGAAAAGAGTCGCCGAGGTCGGCGTCGGTCGCTATTAAAAAAGTTGCTCGACTCTCGCTCGGTCGTAAAGTGCGCGCCGCTTAATCCCGCGGTAATTTAAAGCTGCCGAATAAAAATTGGGCGTCGGCCCCGGCCAGAAGGGCTGAAAGGGACGATTGGGAGGAGAGGAGCGTCGCGAAGGGAGGCTTCACAGCCGCTAATTCAAGGCCATTATTGCGAAAGGGTTATTTTCGAAGCTGTACTACCCGGCTTCGACTCTAAGCGCCGTCCGTTCCTTCCTTCTCACTTCCGGCCAACTTTCTTCTCCTCCGCCGTAATCCCACGGATAATTACGATGCTCGCATTTACGTTTGCCTTTCTACCGGGAGCTTTACGATTAAATCGCTACTAGGGACAGACTTTCTTTAGAACGTTTCCTCCGACTGGTAAGACTGCTTAGCGCTCCTGTTGCGCTCGTCTTACGATCATTGTGATTCTTATTGCCTTATATTGGGCGTCATAGTTAATTAGGAAGCATTTTGAAATTCATCCCTAACCGAGAGGCCCGTCGAAAGGCGAAGACTCCCAACGAAGCGTGTACTAATTTTAATTAGTTAATCCCTGAGGAACATCGGCCGAATCCTTTCTCTCGCCCCTTTCGTCATATTCTCCTTTCTCTGTTCACTCTCCATCCCCCCCTCCCTCTGCCTCCCGTCCGTCGATGTTATCTTTTCACGGCACGTTAAGAAATTGCGGCAAGTCAAAGGGAGAGTCGCGGAGGGGTTGGAGAGTTTGGAGCAACCCTCTCGACGACGACGACGACGTCCTACGCGTCCCTTCAAAGCTCACCGGCGCCTGCCTCGCCTTTCTTTCCTCCTGTCAGATTGCCAAAATGGCGCGCGCGAGCCCGTTAAAAAATTGTCGGGAAACTCGCGCGACGTCTGACGGCGATGTTCGGTGGGAGGAATAAAAAAAGGAGAACTTTCGTCATTTTCGGCTCGGCTGTCTTCCCGAGGATTGACGGCCCAGGTTTAGGAATGCTGTCTCTTAATGGATGGGGAAAGGGAGGATATTCAGAATGGTAAAAAGCGATGGTAGAGAAAAGTGGCGCGATATTATCCACCGTCTCTTAAAATCCTCCGAACACGGAAAGTGGATCGAACATTATAGGATCATTTCACAAAAATAAATCAATGTAAGAATCAAGACTATCATTACGTCTCAGTTGCAATATGTAAGAAAATATATGTGATATTTTAAAAGAGTCCATGAATCGAAGCGGGTGAATGCTATGCGTGAAAGTAGGATTTCGTGGAATGGCCAAAATTAGTCGGCATATCCGTCGACTATTATGACTTGGCCGTCAGCGTTAAAAGTTGACACCGTCCGCACACCTCGCGCTTACGCGGAAGCCTGATGGCCGAACGCTTCGTGGAAGGAAGCGACACGTGGGATGCCACTGGGGGATCTCGAGGGCCGCTAATGCTCAGGATCCTTCTTTCGTCCGTCGACTTAATCACGAGGCATCATCTGCTCCCGCGATAAGGCGCCATACCCTCCTACTATACCCTCCTACTATACCCTCCTACCGTGCCGTACTATCTAACCATACTACCGCGCAGTGCGGTGGTCGCACTATTTCGAGCCGAGGCGGAAAGGTAAGAGTCCCCTTTCAAAAACAAACAGGCCGCTACCACCGCCTTTTCGGATTTCTCCCCCTGTCGCTATATTTACTGGCCGGGTGCTCCGTCATCGGTTCCCATTCAGCCGACGGCGCGGCCGGATGAAAAAAGCGACGCGACAGGAAGAGGGGGCCCAGGGAGAGAAAAATTGGGGTGTCGAGGAACAGGTACTGCCTGACAACATTACGAAAATGCGAACGCAAGCGCGGCCGAAGAAACGGGGCATCGCTCGATAGTAGGAGTAGCGAATAATCAGAGTGCAAAATGTGATTTTGCATTAAGCTACCCAACGAGCGGGCTGAACTGCGAGGAAGAAGCTGGGCAGAGAAAGGAAATGGGGATGAAAGGGAAAGGGAGAGGGAGCGGAGAGGGTAGAGGAAATTCCGTCGTCGACGGATGTGGCGGGGAGAAAAAAATGTAAATCCCCTGAGGGAACGGTCTGTAGAAACAAATTAGTGGGTGGCTTTGAGGGTGTTGAAGCGGCGGTCGGACTCGCGGCGATATGACTGGCGAGTCGTCATCAATCACCGTGTTCTGCACCTAACGCTCTCACAGTGTCGAAGTACCGAGCTACCCCGTTGACAGGCTTCCTCACCGAAATAAAGTCCGCTCGGGGTGTCGAGAGAACGCGGAAAACAAAATTCATCCACCACCGCAGAGAATTCTTTCCGAAAGCTTCGTAATTGTTGGAAATGTAACGTGTGATAAAAGAAGGAATTAAGGATAATTATTGAAGAGAAGAGGCTGGAATCTTGTTCATTGTCATTTTGAGACGTGTCGGCAAACATCCCGCTCCCACATGGCCACTGTCTTCTCTCTCCAAATTTATCTCCTCACCGTTCCTTTCGCTCCGTCCCAAAGCTGTTACAGTTACCCGCAACGGATGAGCATAATCTATTTAGAAGTCCCGAATAAACGTAAAACAAATGGCGCGACAAAGGTCAAACGACAAACGACATGGGGTGGGTGGGCGAGAGAGAGTGAAAGAAAGAAAAAGAGAGAGAGAGAGAGGGAGAGAGACACACGTGGGTCGCACCGGTGCTGGGAGCAAAATTTTATTGAGGTCTCGGGAAAAGGGTCTCGACGCGGGAGTAACTCTAAGTATTATTAGTACCCTGTACAGGTTCCAACTGAAATACCTCGGAACAGGCTGCGGCGTTAATACATTCGCCCGCCACCCCCTTCAAATTTCCGGGGATAAAGAATAACCTCTAGAACGGTCCGTCATGGCGTCTGTCTAAAGGAACCGAACGTGCAGAAAGTGTTACGTAAAAATGACGCTTTGCTCCGAAACAAATATACATACGGCCCCGTATTCTCGCTGAAACACGTCGTAATTGCATTCCGCGAGTAACGAGCGTCCCATACAAAGGTAAATCCGGCCATAAATAAGCGCAATTAAAAGAAGGATTGCGGCGTGAATACTTTCGATCGAACGGCTAATACTTTCAATGAACCAGAGATCGTATAACGCACGCGATACCATCGTTAAGTCTGAAACGTGACATTTCTACCGGTTAAGCGATAAATAACGCTAGCGTTTCAGCCGACGGGCAGCAATGTCTTTCTAACGGGGCGCGTAACATAATCGCGCCGAAGGAAAAATCATTTTCGCGCAAGGCATTCGGGCCAGCCGAACGGAGTTCGCTCCTTCGCTCGTTCGCTCGTTCCTTCACTTCTTCGCTTATCCGATTACTCGCGCGAGTACGATAGCGTAATAATAATGGCTCACGGCAAGAAATCGTTTCCCGTCACGCGTCCGTCGATTCGACTCGCGCGAATCGATTGACCCGGAAAATACGAGAGCCCGGCTGCCTTTTGCTCGCTCAGATTTGACCTGGCTAACTTTTTCGACCGCATTCATCCCAACTGTTCGTTCGCACGTGCCGTGTCGAGTAACGCGTCATACCGGTCCTTCATCTAATTCGCATAACACTATTATGTCAAATGTAGGTGAGTATAAGTTATGCAAAGTTGAATATGCGAAGAGTTAAAAGTTTCGAGTGATTCCTTCCTCGAAACTGTGCGCAAATTCCGTGACATCCTGTATGTGCCTTGCATTGCGTGCATGATGCACGTACGTTCGTAGTCCTACACATACTTGAACGGAGGGAGAAGGAGAGAGGAGGAGAGAGGAGGAGAGAGGAGGAGAGAGGAGGAGAGAGGAGTAGAGAGGAAGAGAGGGGAGGAGAGAGACACAGAAGACAGACACGGAGGCATATGGGAGGTACGTGTCTGGTGACCCAATCGGTGGATCGAGTTTCACAAGCTTTACGATCGGCCGATCGACAGGCAGCTTACACCTATAACAAACCTCATAAACGATCGTTCCTGTGGGTGTACGACTTCTCTCTCATTTTTCGCTTCTACCCTGCTCGCCTCGCTGTCCGTCCCACTCTCTCCCATTATCCTCGAGGCAGATTTAATTAGGGAAAACTGCATTGACCCCAGCGACGTGCCAATTTGACGTCCGATCGAACCTATCCCTTCCAATGCTATATATCTCTCTCTCCTCGTCTGTTCGGCCATTGAAAAGTCGAGAGCGTATCTCACGAGAGTCGGCCTCTCTTTGATTGCCCTCGAACGTCCCACACGCCTTCGTGTAAATAGATAAGAAAATGAGATACTCCCGATGCCACCGTTATTAATAACCGCTAATATACAAGTGCCTTCGTTCGGCGGGATCGGGATCGGTATCGAAAAGAAATTGAGTGCGTTCGGCGGGGGTCGTTTCACGTTGTTACGGATTGATTTACCGCTGCACTACGCCGCGCCAAGGTGCACTAAGGTGCAGCCGGTGTGACGAGAAGGCGAGAAGGTTGATATAAACGTTATGGCGCATAACGAAATTCCGGCGTTTGAAGTGCGCCGTTTCCATCGTGGCTTTATGTCGTGTTATAACGCTACGGCGGGTGATAATGAATGCTAGGAGGGTACGTAAAATGACGGTTATGCGCTTAAATGTACTTTCCATGTCGCAATAATCGCCCGTAATGCGCCGCTATTTATTTGCCATGATTTTCGTATTGCCCAAAATTAGGCCGTTTATGCGTTCACGTGGAATAGGGATAAGTTTTGTTTCCATATCTACCCGAACGATTTACAGATTAATGAATGTTGCTTCTTACTGTGGCTTAATTGCTTTCTCAATATTAATGTTGCGTGTACGGTCGTAGCTAACAGCGTGAATCCTGTTTCATCGACGGTGGTCGTTCGTGGACTGACGAGTTAGTCGGGAATACATACGTCTTCGATGGATAATCGTCTTGTCGTGCAGCCAATGGGAATGGGCCACGTGAGTCGAGGATTTCACACCCTGTGAGATTCTGTTATTTTTGCTCGGCCCGCGAAACAATCGGCTCGGCCGCAATGACATTGCGTCAGGGATATCGTATTGTATTGTATATTACGCAATCCTTCATTATCGCGCGCTAACGTTTACTATCGTCTGCTGTTCGCTACGATTGAAGTAATCGCGAAGGGAGCCGCTAAAAATATGGCGCAGACTAAATTGAACGGTCTGCCCCCGATTTTTAAATTTAGGGCAACGGATTGACAGTATGCATAATTCTGTTGACTGCTGTCCTGACACCATTAGGGGCAGAATAGATGAAAGAGACAGACAGAATTCGTCGTTGAGGATTGGTAACGTGTATAGAAATAACTCCATAAAAATATGAGCGAGACGAGCGAGATTTAAAAAATATTTTTAAACAGAGCGCGTCGCGGAGGTTGAGAAAAATTTGTTAGGACATCGCTGACAGGAATGATCCGTGAAAGGCACGGTGCTTACATCCCATTTCTGCACTTTCGTCACCGGCTGACGAATGTTACGCGCGAGGCGGAGTTTTGAAAAGCGCCGATGAAGCGAGAGGGTTGACATCCACCCCGGTGACAGCCTCTTCCGACACTGATTAATGACTAGCGAGTCAACGGTTAATGCCCGCCGGCTGCGAGTCGCACTTTTTCTTCATCCACCCCCCCTCTCTCCACTATTTTTCTTATTCTCTCCGCCGTTGCCGAAATTTTGCCACCCCTTTTCACGGCCCCCGGCATTTTTCAATCGGCCGGGCTCCGTCAGGCTCCGATTCGGGCGCAATCTGTTTTATTAAATCCGCCGCGCGTTTCCCAGCGAATATCGTTAAGTTCTCGCCTGACGAGCTGACGCCGAAGTCGATATACGCCAGTCGATATGCGCCGTGCGATATACCCACGCGCGGCCCAACATATTGCGTCCTCGTTTGCATATTTGGATGAATCATACCGCGCTTCTTGGGAATCGATTCAATGTTCGCCGGCGAACGCTAATAACGACGGATATCGCTGATTACGCCCAGCTGATGTTCGTTGTTTATTACGCCATCAACCGGACGCGATATGCGAGTAACATTATTGACGCTTTAACAACCCGCGTATATTGCCCGTGTCAAAAGTCTACTCTCCCAACTACGCGTATGACATCTAATTTACAAAGTATTGATAGCGTAATTTCAGTGAAGTTTATAGTTACTTATTATACAAAAGACAGAGTGTACGTTCATTGGAACTGGCGTTAAAAGGAAAGTAACCATTTGTACACGGCAATATACCTAGTGTACGCATCGTAAGATGAAAATAAAATGTAAAGTGTTCCTCGTGAAACAATGAAGGCAGATAATGGGATGAGGCGAGATAGGCGGCTGGAAAAGATTTCGACGTTGGAGGCGAGTATTTCGAAATATTTCTCCTTCACCTATCAGCGATGGCTCGGCGGAGGCAAGCCGATTAGAATCGTCCCGTTTAGAGGCATCGACTGCGCCCAACGACCGAAAGATCGATAGGCGCGAAGACGGGCCGAAGGACGTCTGGCAACTCCGGAGAAACGCAAGCTCAAGATGGATGGCCGGTGGCACCGATCGGGATGCCCACCTAAGAGACCATCCAACTGAATACGACCACCGATACGAATACCAATACCAATACGAACGCGTCCATTGCGAAATCTCATTGTTCTCGTTGGGGGAGGGGGAAAATTTGCGACGCCGAGTCTTTATCGCCGATCATCCAGCCGTCGGCTTTTAAACGTCGAATGAGAGACGGATGAAACGAGTCGGGAGAGGGAGGAAGAGGGGGGGGGGGGATCAAAATGTGATATCGAGAGAGAAAGAGAGAAGTAGGTCTCGCTGAGAAAACGCACCCACGTCTCGAGATCTCGAGAACGAGAAATGCGAGAGGGATGCTGAGACTGAAGAGAGGAGGGGGGTCAGGAATGAACACGTATGTAAAGTGCGCACGTCGCCGGCGATAATCAGCGATGACAGATAGCGTGAATTATCGCTCGTGACGCCGGAGTGTATCGCGATGATGATTAATTCGAGGGAAGCAACCTCTGCAAGCACCTCGGTAACACTCGCCGCGGACGCAGAATGAGAAGAAGAACTTCTGCGAGGAGAGGAGAGACTTTTCAATAAGAATATTATTGAGATTTGATTCCTGGAATATTTGAACCTCGCGGAGCACGGCGCAGGGAATGGCGGCAGATTGAATGGAAGAGGAAATGCGGCAGGTGGGGAGAGGGAAACGCGAGCGTCCTTTCTGTTGAAAGTTCAGCGGAATTTCGCTCTCCGCAGGGGTACAGGTTGAGTTTTAAAGCGTCGACCGGTGGCCAAGGAAAGAGAAAGCGGGAGAATTCGGCGGGTGAATCGGCGCGCGGCAGGCGGCCACGAATTTTTATCTATCCGATTTGCATGTTTTAATATGCATTCCCCGTTTATCGGCAATATAAATACGAGATTCGCTTAAGCGGGCATTTCCGGGCGACGACAATTAAGTCCGAGCGCGGTGTCGGCGCGAGGGGACGAGCTCTCTCTCTCTCTCTCTCTCTCTCTCTCTTTCCTCAACAGAGAAAAAGCAGCCGACAGAAAGAGTGAGGAAAGCAATTTGCATCGGACGCTTCGTTTTGTCCTATCGTTTTGGCTTTGGGGGGAGGACGGGGTGGGAGAGTCCTCGCTAAACGCGGATTAATTGGGGGAGCTCGATGGAATTAGCGCGAGACTAACGAAGAGCTGGTATTTACCGTTTGCCAATAATCCTGACGAACTTTACTTCACTTCGACCCTATCATTTTTTTTACTCACCCACTCCAGTTGTTATAGCTGGAATGCGATTGATTAGAATCCTCGTTAATCCTGTCGCGAGAGTGTGTTGTTTCTCATCTATTTGTCGTCTATATTTCTAAAACTATTGCTCTTTAACCGATTTCTCATTTCCTAAACGGATAATCAGATTTTTCTTGCTTTTGGGCTTATTTTTGGCCATATCTCTCAAACTATTGCAGTTAGAAGACTCCGGTACTCCAAATTGGGGTTGAGTTGTCGCTATGTTAGTTGAAACACGTCAAAAAGCCCGAATAACCAACAATTATTGGTTATCACAATGCAAAGTAGTCTAAAGTAACAGAAAATAATGCAAAACTATGACGAAAGTCTCACAAGTAGACGTAAAAGATGACAAATATGAATAGACGTAATAGAATAGCATACAAATGGTACATAATTGATACAATATCTTCACATTTCTCGTTTGGTCCAAATAGGGCCAAAGTATCCTTCATTGGTCACTCAAACTCAACGAGCAGTGCCTCTAATCAATTACCTATTACTCGACGCAGTCATAATGTAAAGGAATTTAAAAATGTATTTCGGAATGGCAATTATAAATGAGATACGTCGTATTTCTTTTCTCGGTCGGCTTGCCCTTTCCGCTTGTCTGTGTTCGTGCATTATGCGTCCTTGTTCCTTGCTCGCCGCTGCCGTTTCTCCCGGATCGTGGACGCCAGTCGCAGTCGGGAGTTGGGAGTCGGAGTCGCGAGTCGCCGGGGCAAACCGATTGCAACGGGTCGCAATAAAGTGTGGAGACCGGGCGAGTTGCGCGTAGGTGTCTCAGCGCGGCGAAATAATGATGATTGATCCCGGGAAAGGTTTCACCGTTAAGTAAAGACCGGTTCGCAGGCCCCTTTTACCCGACTCCCTCCCACCCCTCGCTTGCCTAACATTATTTAGTCTAATGTGGGGACTCGCGTCTTACCGATTCGCGAACGAACGATCTTGCCAAAAACGCGAAACGTACATGTATTCTTAAATATGCAGATGCACAAAATTACATAATAATATTACGCCCGAGTCGTGGGACAATGAATCGCCAGACACTCGAAAAATAATCTGTCACCCAACAGCTGATCTTGTACGGTGATTGAATCTACAGCAAGTGATACCTATATGTTGAATTAATAACATAGGGTGTAATGTCAGCCTGATATTACTCTGATTACAAGCCGATACGAGCGGAGCAACCTATAATTGAAATGTTACAAAGAATAATTTTATAAGAGGCTGCGGTAAAGTCGTCCCAATAATTTTGGCAAGGAGCGTCGATTTCTGGTGATAAGCCGGAAATGCGAAAGGCGTTCGCTCCTTGGCGAGGTGCGCAACGCTCTTCTTACCACCTGCTCGGCCGCGTAAATATTTAACAACGTGTCGCACCTGCGACCGCGGCCCGCGTTACCATTTCGAGCCGGAAAGGGCTAAACTTCTCGGCGGACTCGCTGTCGACGCCGAATGAATGGTCCGGTTTAGGAAAGCGTACACACATCTAAGCTCAACCACATCCTGAAAGCCACGGGCGCCTGCGCATAATCGAAACTCGGCTTCGTTCCTCAAGCAAAATTCCTCCAAGATATACTCGCTAGCCAAAATTGACGGAAAAGTATAGACAAAGCGCGGAAACGGATAATGCGTAGTTAGGAGAAATGGGGCAGAGATGAAAATTGAAAGTGATTGTCGCAGATCGAGACAAGCGGATAGAAAGTGTCGATTAATTGGCATTTTATCCGACGGTAACACGTTCGCGGCAATGCTCGTTCTCGGTAAAAATTGCGAAAGGGTGCCGCGGCGCGCTAATGAAATACGTTCTCACGGGAGCGGAGGGCCGACAGTGATCGGCGGGAGGAGGGGGGGAGGATCGAGCTAATCGAGCGTCGACCGTTTCCTGCCACCGTGAAAATCGTCGCCGACTCGGCCATTTGCGCGCACGCTCCGTTGCGCGAATTCGCGCGCGCTTCCTGTCCTTCGTAATCCGGTATTCTTGCGCAACTTGCAGTGCCCGCCTTCCTCTCCTTTCATCCTGCTAAGGATATGCCAACTGTTAAGGATATTCGATAATCGTCGGAAGTAGTTGTACCTCGAGGATCAATTGGTAATGATACCTTCCGAGTTCCCTGAGAACAGGCGTTGGCGCCATCGATTGCACTTGCCCAATATGAGAAAGTGATATGAAGCATTTTAACCTGTATTTTAACCTGTATTTTAACCTGCACTTTAACCTGAATGTTCACCTTCGAAAGCGAGTATCCGAAATTGCAGCAGACGAGGATTGATTCGACCGAAAGATTGACGGTTCTGTTTCGATTCCTATCAACGGCTATCTATCGAGATCTATCGAGATCTATCCGAACAATAAACAAGAGAGCCTAATAGACGTCCATTGAAGTAAATTCGCAGACCGATAAATTCGTACGTCTTGACCAGGCTGGCAAACATATCGATCAATTTAGCCATGTGCCTTCTACATCCATCGATCGCGCCGCGCACAATTCTATACGTCATTGTAGCTACAAATTTCGAAAACCATAAATTTCTTGCAAACGCACGTACACACTCCCCTCCCGGTCCGCGCACAACGATGGGCCCGATACGTACGTCGATTCTACATCCATAGATCAGCTGGACCGTAAATGCGTGCGTCATCTATATATCAACGTATCCGCAGATTTGCAAATCTATAGATCAACGCGCGCGCAGACTCGCGGATCCATATATTCGCCTTGTCGTAGATACGCATATTCATGGAGGGGCGCGTCTATCGATCAAAACCGTCCGTGGATCATTACGTCCATAGATCCAGCGCGCCTCTAAATCATCGGAAGTCAGCTACAACAATCTCTTAAGAGAAAAACTAGCGAAATTATGAGATCCTCTGCCAAGGCGAACTTCACAGCCTATGCGAATTGAATAACTAGAGAGATTCTGAAGAGAAGATTTTTGACAAGAATTTCAAGTTATGGAACGTTCATCTTGAATCGTCTTGATCTACTGTGGAACGAAACGCAAGGTGATCGAGGAAAAGAGGATTTGGTATTACGTCGGCTAGTCGCTTACCTTTTGATATAACGCATCGTTTCGTATTGGCATACGTATGTATCGACACGTGTCGACGTGTATTGACGCGCATCCACGTGTATCGAGGTACGCACACAGTGCACACACTGTACGCGAACTGTACTGGCTATTCGCGTATAGTCGGAGCTTTCATCGACTGGCATTATATGCCCGGAGCTACTGGCTGCTCTCCCCCTCTCTCTCACACACACTCAGGCAATAACCACTGGTTCCAACCTGCCCGCAGACCCACGCCCCATTGTTTGCGCTACTGTGAATAACTATCGATCGCTAATTGGTCGCCGCGCTTAGCTGTCTATTGGTAATTGAATGCCGCGCGCCAAGATGTCACAGAAATGGACCCATGCGTTTCGACTATTTAAATCAATCACCCACAGCATGAAGCAGAGAAGTCTTTCTTCAAGTAAATTCTCCCATCAGAGAGGGAGAGAGTGCTTAATTTGAATACTCAGAAATTACGTAATTGGGATCTATGTCATAAGGACAGTTGACAGTCGGAAAGCATTAAGGATCGATTTCTAGTGTCCATTCGAGGAAAGCGAGGGTCATCAGACACTCGGAGTCCGCTGGCAAAGAGCAATCAGGGAAGTTGAACGTGAAATCCGTGAACGACTCTATCGCTCGGCCCGTATCATTATTCCCTCCATCATTCCCCGGTCGCTCGGCGCGGCAACTGTTCCGAATCGCGTGGTTATTCGCTGGACATCGTCAAAGTGTCGTCTTCTCGTCCGTCTCGTCTGGGTCCTCTTCATTAGAGCGGGGAGGAGGTAGAGCAGCATCCGTATCCGTCCTGCTCCGTTAGTCTCATCTCCCGGCGCGATGCTCCACCGAGGCCGTCTCATTCTGTCTCATTCCGTCTCAGTCTATCTCAGTCTATCTCAGTCTGTCGAAGCTGAGAGAGAAGGGAGTTCCTCTCTAATGCTCGCCTTAATGCCCGCCGCGATTAGAGAGTTAGAACGGCGACGGTGGCGGCGGCGGCGGCAGTGGCGGTGGTAGTGGCGATGGTAGTGGCAATGGTAGTGGCGGCGACCGCCCGTTAGATTCTCATCATCCCGCGGACGAGGAGCTAGGAGCAAGATGCTGCTCCTCTCTCTCCGCCTCGGTGTCGCTCCCTTCCCGTGAGAAGCTTAACGGTACACGGGAGTCGCATCGGCAGGAGGTGGAGCACCGACACCGCACCGACAGCGCACCAACACCATCTAACCGGAACACCGGCGCCACCGACACCATTTGCCTCTCCTACGCTCTTCATCCGAACGCTAGACTTATTCCTCACCGCCGTCCCTGTCACAATTTTCACTTCATTCCATCTTTTTACTCTACCCATATTTTAGCCCGACACCATTTTACGTCCGATTATCCGTGCGTGCCCGTGGAAATTGCGAAGAGGCACGAGAGCGATCCGTGCAGTCGTAACAATATCGAAACATAGGCCCGGGTGAGCGAGGCACATTTCAATGGCGGACGATCAGAAGCTAGGCGGTCCACGGCCGGTCTAGATCGTAACTCCGACTCTGCCGTGTTATTAAGGAGTCGTAACTTCGCTCCGAATCGTCCCGCGATACGGAAGAACATGGCCGACGGGGGAGGAGGGGAGGAGGGAGGGAAGGTAGGTGGACGAGAGAGGCTTACGGCGGAGGCTTACGGGTGAGGATCACGCGAGCGGATCGACGATCCGAGATCGAACGCGATTGAGCGATCATTCACTATGATCCCCGGCGCTTCGGCTAATGACTCACTCCTCGTCAAAATAATCGCACTTTATGCGACCGATGACGGCCGAAATTATCCCCCGATACGTCCGTCCGTAAGTGGCGGCCCATAAAAATTAGCGAAATAATGAGACAGACTGATTTATGGCCAGATAAAAATTTCACGCGTCGGATGGAATTATAATAAAATATCCTACGCGCTGCTGATCGAAGCTACGATGCTCTCGCTCTGAATCGGAGGATCGTGACAATACTGTTTGCATATTTAGCGGGCTGATCAGGGACTATATGAACTGCGAAATAGTATACTGCGAAAAGCAGGAATCGTACGAAACTGCGACTGGGCATCGAGCGAGGCCGCGAGCGTTCGAGAAAATCAGATGGGAAGGCAGAGGGAAGGAAAGGTAGGCAGAAGGCAGATGAAGGTAGAGAAAAGCAACGGAAGGCGAGGGAAGCGAGCCAGCCAGTCACAGGGAGAGAGAAGGAGAGAGAGAGAGAGAGAGAGAGAGAGAGAGAGAGGAGAATGAAAGAGAGAAAGAGAGAGAGCCGGGCATGATCGTAAATCTCTGCCCCGGCGGAACTGGTTATACAAAATAGGCTGCGCTCCCAGAAGTTATTCCTGCCTACTCCGAATGCAAACTCGCAAACGCACGGAACCTTCTGCCTTTGCCTCCCGATCGGAACGATCGGCCAGACCTCACTTTTCGTACTCCTTTTCCTCTCGCCAGACTCCCTCGAATTATTCTCAAGCTTTCTTTTCCGACTGTCCACTTTTCCCCGTCTCAAATTATCCATATACGAGCCGCTTATTCTAAAAGTTATATGGGCCAATTTTTCGGAGAAAAAATTTGCTAGAGCTTAGATTTGCCCGTGCGCCTTTCTTAATTTTATTACTTCTTGAAAAGTGGCATACTGATTTCGAAATAAACGGCTAGTACATTAGAAATTATGTTAATATCCTGCCTTTCTGTATCAGCATTATATGGTATACTCTTGAAGATCGCATGGCAAGCTCCGTTCCAACTTCCATCTCGGTCTCGATCCTCATTCCTCGACGCACGCAGCCTGGACACTCGTCAGGATCTCTCGTCCTGCCAATCGTCCTGAACTTACGTGCGCCCTGACACCGACAATCCTAGCGGAGTAGGCAGAAGAAGAGGCGGCGGACGAAGGGAGAGTTCGCTCGGGAGTTCTTGCTCGCCCGATCGAGATAATGGCTTTCTGCAGGTTAATACGGGACGAGGACGCGGACCGGTCGACGGGCCAGTCGACGGGCCAGTCGTCGGAATGAAAGTAAGTGGCCGAGGACCGCGATCGAAGGGAAACGACGCCAGTTACGAAAACGAGACCTAGACGTCTGCCATCGCTATCGACCGATTCCATGGAAATCCGTTGAAAATGCCCAATGGATTGTTTTGAATTGGCCTCCGTTTTTATCACTTCTCCCGCCACCCTCTACCCCCTCCGTTCTACTTCTTCTGTGCGCAGGGTCACTTTCTAAAAATCGAAAGGGATCGCGAGGGAGTAGAGCTAATGACAGGTCTCTTGGCCGGTTGCGATCGACTTTTACGAATGTCGGATGTCGTTTGACCGCTCGACGCTTCCAGGAAGGCATCGGGTCTAATTGCGGCCACCTCCCCTCCTCCGTAACGGTGGAAAAAGCGCGGGTCAGTGGCAAATAGCTTACGGGACAATAATCTCATTCAATCGGGAAATGATTGCAATAGAGCGCGGCCTAATAATATGCCGTGTTAGAGGTTATGTTGGAATAGAACGTCAGCGACGCTGTAATGGAAGGGCAGATGCAGGTGCGAACAGACGGTAAACTCGGATCGCTTACGCATGAGCCCGCATTACAGGCGAGCATTACAGGCGGGGGCATTACAGGCAGGCATTACAGGCAGGCAGACAGGCGGGCACGGCCACTTAACATTGCATTTCGGCGAAACGCTCGGTTTTCCGAGCCCTCGGGCCCCGCCCCTCTTCTTCTGGCGATCCACCCCTTCGGCAATAAAGGCAGAAAGTACGGAGGAAGGGTGGTGGAGGAGGATGGTGGAGGAGGATGGTGGGAAAGGGTGGCAGAGGTGGGTGCGGCTCTCGAGCAAAATTCCAAATCCCCCGTCTCTCGATTGAACGAGCGTCGCTCGTTTGAGAGGCCGAATCGAGACGGCCTCCGGGCAGAGTAGTGCTCGTGGCATCGCCCCGGCATCGCTCGGTAGTGGTGATAGTAGTAAGCAGGGCACGCGGGCTGGCAGTAAAGGGCAGTAAAGCATAAATCCCTAACCCGTTCGCCGTCTACGGGGGTGGCTTTAATTTTACTCCGTCGTTTTAATGCCGAGTGCGTCCACTCGCTCCCTCTCTCTCTCTCTCTCTCCCTCTCTCGGCCAACCCCTCCGCGAGGCAGTTGACGGACAGAGAAAGGGGCAGTAGAGGTAGAGGGACGAGCGTTGATCGTCTAATTATTGCGTACGGCTCGCGTGGCCGTGCGAAGGCTATATCGAGCTTCGCTTGCCCGAGAGGGTAGTAACGCGCGAGATAGGGGTCGGTTATCTGTCAAACGGGCGCCGGGCAATGGCGAGCCTCGGATCCGCACCTCCTGCTTTCCAGCCCTCCCTCTCATTCCGGGGAAGGAGGCCTACCGCGGCGAACGATGCTAATCTTAACGAGAGAACTCTCTTCTCCGACCCCTCCCACCCAGACCTAACTCAGACCTTCGACTAACCCTCTCCTCGCATCCGTTCAGTCAGCCTCTATACCTTCGAGAGAGCCGTCGCACGACTTGCGCAGAGACAGCCCGTGATTGAGAATCTAATCAGGGTGTTCGAAGGTGCTTCAACCTTTTCGCATAACGCAATCGATAGGCTCAAATTCTGTACTTGCCTTAAATGGGACAAAGTGGGGATGGTAATTCGATTTGATCCGGTTGAACAAATAAATGGCTGTGAGATTCGTGCGTTACAATGATCGGAGGGGGTTAGGAGAACGTACGGTAATAGTTGGAAGAAAGGATGGTGTGCGCGAGGGGGAGCCCAAAATCCATGGTGCCTTTGAACACAATCCATAATCGGGAATATCGGTGTAGCGGAACAGCATCCGTTACGGAAGCACGTAGCTTTCAACCCCGTCGACGTACTCTCGGTATCGACCGTGAGCACCCTCTTCCACATTGTTCTATCCCCCCCGCGTACACTCCGACAGCGTCTACCCCTTGCTCGCCGATCGGAGAGGCACCGGTAGTTAACTCACGGATCAAACCGGCCACGTGCCGCAGTCAATGTCTGAATACCAACAGGCATTGGATCGCGAACGCTAGGCTGCGAATCATGCCTAAGCCTGCACGAGAGCTCGTTAGCCTTTATATCAATTATCGGAACCGATGCAATTTCACCTACGTCGCCGCCATCGTCTTCTCAACCCGACGCCGACCGTGAGGTCCCTCCTCGAATCACTGCGTAATTATTCTCAATCACATCCACAATTACACTTTTTCTACATTCTAAAGCTAAATGGCAGACGATTATGCCATTTCAACTCGGCAGAGACACGATACGAAAGGTCTGCTCGACCGTTTCTCGGGATCCGTAAAATAGGTTGCAGTGTGTCAACCATCGAAGAGAAGTCTATCAAAGTAAGAGTAAGCCAGATACGTGTCTGGCCCGACCCTGCCATCAGCGTTCATCCGAGCGAAATCGGCTGACGTAGCCCGACTCTCTCCGGCTTAGGTTCGTCTATTAACGGCGTGCGTTAACATCGTTGGTTAACACCGGGCGCGGAAGGGCGGACTTTGAGGGCAAACGTTAAGGGCAAACGTTGAGGTCGCGGGCGTCGTTCGGGTCCGGTTATGTCGCACGTGCGACACACCGTGGGATTCTCCTGCGATCCTGCGTCTATGTAGATGTAATGCCTACACACCTACCGCGTCTACGTACGCGGAGCCTGCCGTATAGTCGTGCAGCGCGGCATCGCAGTTATTTACTGCCGGCTACCTTCTGTCCCGAGGGTCCGACTGTAATTAAGAACGGCTGTCGGACTCGGCTTTACCGAGAAAGGACGAAACTATGGATAGATCTGGAGAGTAGAGCCGGCAGAGGCGGCAGATCGCGTGCGCGCGCGCGCGCGCGCGCCAGCGCGGATACGTTTGCTTTCGGATACGTTGGTCGGAAATTAATAATGCCAGCCCGGGAGCGTCTGGGGCGTGACGCCTTGGCTTTCCGGGTGAGAAAAATGGCGACGGGCCATCCTGAGCTCTCGAGCTCTAGGAATTTTCTCCCAATTTCGGAATCGATTGCCGTCTACGCGCTTACAGGCCAGCATTACGGCCGATATATCATCCGCCCGCCCGGAATTATGAAATTTACCCACTTTTCGGGGCAGATGGCCCAGGTGGACGAACGGACGATTTCTTCGAGGGCTTGCAACACTGTGGCTAACGTTAGCTGACCTACCATCGCGCCTCTCTACGGTTCTGTGTATTTTCAAAGCGAGAAGGACGTGAAAAAATACATTGCTGTGGTCCAGAACGAAGCGTTACAGCATAGCACATGAGCAGCGTACGTGTTAAACGGGCGAGGCGAGGACTTTGCTTCCGTAAACGTCGGCCGCAGGAGAGGCCGAGTGAACGAAATCGCGGAAAGAGAGTGAAGGGAGCTGCGGGTACCGGTTCTTCCGTCGTTTTAATAGAACAAGAAGATGAGGAAGGAGGAGGAGGAGGAGGAGGAGGGGTTCGTTCGGCGCAGCGTTATTAGGAATAATAAGTGACTCAATCTTCCGGCATGGCGTGCGCTCTCCTCGAGGAGCGACTATTATTAGCCTCCTCTGCCTTAGCCGTTAGTCGTACGCAACGCTGAAATGATAATTACCCCCGCGGAACGATGTGTACGTGCTATCGTTTAAATTCAACCGCCGTTTGCCCCGAAGGACCGCGAGAGGGTTAGCAAAAAGGGGAGGCTGGAGGAAAGGAGAGTGTGCCGGAGAGCTTGACTGGGAAATTAGATGAAACGAAGGAAATGGCAGATGGTCCCTCGGGCCTCTCCTTCTCCTTCTTCGTCCCGCGCGATGCAACCGTCGGACGGTAATTATTATTGACAGATCTGTTAGGGCACCGAATCCTCCGGCGATGGATTATAAGTTTACCCGACGCGGACGTACGTACGCGGGCTGAGAGTGGTCCATTACGGACGTACTACTTGGATCTCATCGTCGACGAATGGCCCACTTACCGGTCGTGCTATGAATTACTGAGTTTGTAGATTTACCGAGATAGCACTCGATGCGAGCGGACCTCTAACTTGATTATCCGCAGCGAACGTTTCAATTCTGCGGATCTAGATTCTGCCTTGGGTCTGTTCGTGTTCTCCGATTTTCGAGATATACGAAATTTAATCTGCCAACAATGTTGAGTGAAAAGCGAATAATCGTATTCATCTCCTATGACATTCAGTGGAATTTCGTCTTAACAAATACCCAGAAGATAGCGTCTGACAGAAATAAAAGATATATTCAACGGTGTGTATACGTTCGAAAAATTGGCAGCGATTATATTGCAGAACTGAACCGTTCAATCTTCCGAATTTACCTTCGTCCGCGGCGAGCGTCGCAATGGCAGCGGTGTCGAGTGTCAAAAAGAGAGTAAGTCGAGCAAGGCTCGGGGCAGGAAAACGGTGAATGAAAAAGGTGCCGGTACGTCCTGACGAGAAGAAACAAACGGACGGGCTCAGGATTTATCGGTGGCTCCCGACAGAGAGGACAACGGAACGGTCGCAAGACGATCAGAAATACCACCTTGTACAGATCGTATCTCACGCGCATTCGACATAATAATCCATTAGGGGCCGGGCGATATTATCGAAATCCCGAAAGTAATAAAGTAGCCGCGTCGGCCCGGATAAGAGGAACGACCCGATGAGAATGAGAATGAGAATGTTCACCTGAAATAAGAACCAGCGCGCCTACGCTTCGGATGCAACGAACTCGCCCGAGACTCGAAGCAGGCCAACGAATAAAGGAGTGGGCCAGCAGCGAAGATCGAACGGACGAAAACACGGAGCAAAACAGATCCGCAAACGATAGACAAAGTAGAAAAAGAGGCTCATCGAGCAGCCGATTGCCGAGAAAAAATGTGGGGGCTTCATTAAGGAAAGCATTGCTCCGGGTGGCACGAGATGCGCCTGAGTCCCGAAGAGATTGAAACGGAGGACAGAAGAATCGGATCTGGCAGGATATTGTTGTCAGATACACGCCAGAAAGGAAACTTTCGTCGTTTGCACGGCGGGCAAAGTTAGGCGGCAAGCGTGAAAGTTAGTCGAGATAAGATGTGGGATGCGTTCATATGTGAGGAGCGTGCAGAATGCTCGTGCAACGTCGACCCGGTCTGACCCGAGAGCCCAGGTTGGGGATAGAGAGAGCGAGAGGGAGAGAGAGAGAGAGAGAGAAGCAGACGGCAGACTCCCGTGTTAGATTTTCAACATCCTGTTTGCACCGACGCAATGCATCTGATGGCAGGCCGCTGGAGGCGATGCATTCAATAGCGCAAGACGCCGGATTACCAGCCGGGGGATTGACGTTTGACGTTTCGGTTAGCGCAATTGATGGGACGTTTCAGGTGAAACAATGCACGGGTGGCTGGAGTAATGGATAAGTCTATTATGCGGGATCCTGTTGGCCCGGGATTGCCGAGATGAGACGAATGAGGATTGCTATGTGCCGTGAAAAGTACCGGGATAATGGAACGGTGCCAATTTTCCTTCCTTTTCCCATTATTTCGTTCAACAGAGATTTCTCATCCTTCGTGAAAAATCTGTCACAGTTCAGAACGAGCGACTCAACACATTACAAAATTGTAACATATATGTATTTAATTACGAAATAAATGAAATCGTGATTTAAAATCCGTTGCCTTCGATGCGAAGAGATGAATGAATCCTAAGACAAGTCTACGCTAACTAAGGACGCTTTCGATGGAAATCGATCGGAGTCAAGGTAACCGTCCGGAAATCCGCAAAGCCCCGTCTATCGATATCCGCCTGTTCCGATGCGGCCCGACAGAGGCTAAAACACACGTGCAGCGTACGGATGCACGTGAACATCGATGGCTAGCCGGCCGCGACCGAGTAGAATCTCTTTCACTTTCACTGAGGCTGGCATGAACCCGGGACTGAGCCTCGCCCATCAACAGTTGTGTAACGAAACTCTACGACCTGGTTCCCATAACTGTTCCAAGTACAAGCCAGGGGGAGCATCCAGGGCTTACTCGGAAGGTTAGTCGAGATATACGCGCCCGATTAAAATGCAGAACGCGCCCCCTCCCCGCTCCGTCCGGATGATAACGTACGGAGTAATGGCGTACGAGGGAACGAACCAGCCGGGCAACAGGGTGCGGGGGGGGGGGGGGGGGGCAAAAATGGGGGAAATAAACGAGAATAAAGGGGCCGAAAGGATTTCGTGTCGTTGCCTCCGCATATGTTGGCCAAAGATATTTTTCGTTCAGCGCAATTTACGTTCGCCTCGCGACTCGCGAACGATGGCTGTATGCAAAGTTCGGATACCGGCTCGTTCGGCAATCTTCCCGAACTGAGAGATTGCAGAGGAGAAAATACGTTAGTTGACGATACGCCCTGTATGGGAGGCGAAAATATTCTAATCGAGAACGGCGGCTTGCGTAACGGATCCTTCTTACGTGCCGGACAGTTAACTACTAACTAGCGTAAAGCTTGCCTCGTGTCTGAGAACTTTATTGCATCCTTCCCCGAACGACGATTTGAAATGTCTATCTCGACCACCGTGGGCTATACCCCCGCTTCCTTCATCGCGTATAAAATTACTAATGTTGAGTAAGGAAACCGCTCGCAGTGGAAACCTCGAGTTGTACAATACGTGACTTCATTATCCGTCTCTCTCTCTCTCCCTCTCCTTTACTCTCTTTCTCTCGACCGTCCCTCTCTCTCTCTCTCTCTCTCTCACACACACACTCTCCCCTCTTTCTCTTGCCTTCTGTGTCTCCGACTCGTTACACGCTTTCACCGGTGCAAAAGCCTGTTGCACAATTTTCGTCTCTTAAAATCCCGATAAAGTCGGCTGCTGGGTCATAGTCGAAAATCGTGACTCTTCGCGTAAGGCCAAAAATGATCTCAAGCTAATCCAGCTTACTTTCGAAACGTTTCACTTTTTACCGGCATCAGCCGATGTAACTTTAACGTTTCCGGATAAATGTTTCGATCATTCGCTGTGACGGACAAGCGACGGACATGTGACGTTCAAGGTTGGCACGTTTCTCGCTTATCGATAATGTCGATTCGCGCGTTACGCTCCCATTTGGCACGATAAACTCAGGATCTTTCCCTCCCGACCTTCTTTTTCTCGCTCGCCTAGGATCGCGTGAGCGCGCGCACGTGTGTAAACGTAATGCGATTTCGTTGCTTCTCCGATTTCAGTAATAGGATTTCTTGAAATGAGCACCGGCAACGGCAGCGGTACCTAAAGGTTAAACACACTTCGCCGACACAGGCTAACACATACACACCGATACACATACGGGGCTCCGAGCGCCTCCTCCGCAAACCGGCGAAACGGGACAGAAGCTGAACGTGGCTGAGATTTACACGAAAGCGACGATTACCAATTACTCGTTTAATCGCGGATCGCATGTTCGCCTCCTATATACCGAACGCCTCGCGAGAAGTTAATGACGCGCTTTTCTGTTCTCATTATTTCTCATTATTTTCTTATAATTATCTCGCGTTATATAACACGAGCTTACGTTGCCTTTACCGATTCGCAATCTCGAGAATACATTGGTTAAATTGAATGGCTGCTTACGTCATCGTACTTTACTCTTTTCTATATGCCACTTTATCGATATACAATCTAAGCCCGCTAATTTTTAATCCGCGGTGAAAAGTAAGGTAATGCGATGACGCTTACGTGGAATTCTCTGATAGTTTTGCAAACCTTTCCTCCAGGCATCGAAACAGCTCATCGTCCCCGACATTTAACATCCACCCTGAACTTTTTTCCCTTCATCTACGTCCTTCCGCGACAATGACTCAATGAATTCCCCTGACGCAGCGCTCGCTCGCCAGGTAAGAACGCGAGTCTCAATTGGCGCGTTAGCGAATCGAAACGGCAGGCAGAAGCCTCTCCGCCATAGTCGGAGGGTTGCGTTCGAGAGCATGCCGAATGGAATCGACTCCGGGCATCCCGTTTCCTCGACTCTCACGACCGGTGATTACTGATTCTCCATGGCGATACGATTGACCACGAGAGCCGGCCGAGCCTCCTTTCAAGGTTTCTTACCGGATGCGATTCGATACCGCGACCGGCTCCAGAGGACGTATGAAAGTGAGAGAGACGGAGAGAAGTAGAGGGGGGAGAAGCGTCGAGAGATCAGAATTCTACCGCCTCCACGGTCAAAGTTAATACTGCGCTTTTTGACCATCGACCGTCTTGCCGAGAAGCTCGATCTTAACTTTGGAAGTTGCTCGGAGCGGACGGATCGAACGTGACACGCGTGGCTCAGAGATGAAGTGTCGAGGCGAGATAGGAAACGGCAGCGAGAGAGGAGAGAGATAAAGAGACAATGAATGTGCATAAAGTTGACTCGCGGCCGACATCCCGTGCACGTGAGTCGAACGAAACCGCTATTCGCTCTTTGCGCGAGCGGCGAGCAAAGTGGAATAACAGAGGGAGAGAGAGACGGTGAGTGGGAGAGGGAGGGAGAGAGAGGTAGGGAATTGCGTGCGAATCGTCGGCGATATTCTTTAAAGGTCGGGACAATTGTACGGGGGCCATTGGGGTTTACCGCGAACGCGGTCGATGATAATGTTTAACGTGTGATATATCACATCGGGCCCAAAGTCGCGCTGGTCACGATTGAGTTACGCGGCGAGAAGAAAATTGTAGATGCAAATGGCACCGAGCTATCGCCGTCGAGCCACTCGCCGCTCGCATTGTATGTATATGCAAAGTGCACGTGCGTCGATGCCCACCTTGTATATCGTATCGACGATGCACCGTCGTCTCCCCCCACCCGGTAGAACCGCTCTCTCCTACTCCCCGGTCTAACCTGCAAACGGGCTCAATGACGATTCACGAAAACGATTCGCGAAAACGCTCCTTTCATAAAGCTTAATTCATCCGAGGCGGATAATTCGTTAATTATTACCGCCGCGTCGGTTAACCTCCGCTGCAGCTCGACCCGTATTTCCACTCAGCTCTCAAGTTAGCTCACCATTAATATTGATGAGGCAGTGGTTGATGAGGTTTTATACGGAGTCCGACAAGCGAAATATTTAAATTCGGATATTTCCGTGGAATCGGAGAAGATGAAATTCGGTAGCGAGAATATATCCGAGCGGAGTTATCGGTCGGGTGGCAACGATGTAACTCTTTTTCCATTTAGGAGGCGCAGTTCGGTGTCGGTTAAGTAGCCGGTTTATGGGCGATAAATGCGAGCGCGCCTCGTTAATCGATATCGCGCCGTAAAACTTTTATTATCACGCGCGAGCTCGGCCGAGGCATTCCGCGCGGGGCAGAGCGCATTCATTTTTTACCCACTTCCCGCGAATACGCGTCAACAATTAATGCCGTTATACGCCGTCGACTTTTGTTAGACCAACTCGACGGACAATACGTATTTTCGAAACGTCAAACGGTTGATAAACTAGTTTCTATCGGATTTTGGTTCACATATTTTTCTGCCTTTTTTCCTTTTCAAGCGAGGTTGTGCATAATTTTGCATGCATATTAAACGGCCGACATCTGCCTTAATGAGACAGCGCATGGGATGATACATGAGCATCTCGAGCGGGCGCATAGGTGGCATATGTATAACATTTATATGCACCCGCATGCATGGGACATGGTAGTTTGGCCGCAATAAAAGGGAACCCGGTGTCAATTTAACGGCTGCTCGGCTCAAATCCTCTAATCCCAGCTCGCTCGGCTCAAAATGTCACGGCGGCCATAAATTCGCCTTAAGAAACCGATCGCCTTGACAATTGAAAAGTACAAAAGGAGATCCGAGCGGAGGAGGCGTGCTCGCGCGCAAACCAGTTTCGCGAGGATGCGCAATTATTGAGCCCACTTTCGAACGGGCCATTACGTCGATGATACCATATGAACAATACAAAAAGAGAAAGGCCGAAGGAGCGGAAAACGAAACTGATACCGATCATCTGTCGCGCGAGATATCCGACCGACAGAACCTTGCCAGCCTCTCTTATTTACATCCTTCCACACGGTCGCCTCTCAATATCCCAATTATTAATAAACCATCCAAAAAATAATACGATTTTCTACGACCATCGGTGTCCACTTCTCTCCCATGTCCGGACCGTTATGATTTTAAAGCCTGGAACTGTATAATGATCCTATTTGTATAGGCATCCTGTTCGCGATCGTAACGTGAGACCGTGGCGCACCCTGTTGCCAAAAATACGTATCAGGCATATCAAGAGAAGTTATGTCCACCGCCTCCGTTCAATTTTGCTAAATTATTTTAAGATGTCCGCCGTCGACGTATCCTGGATGTCGGCCGTTGTCGTTTTAAAGTCCAATTCCGCGTACAAGTCGGCGTGGTCGTCTCGCACAATGCCCACATTCGACGAGGACATTACAATGCTACCTTCGTCTCGGCCATTTTAGATGGAAAGCGAGTTCGAGACTCTCCGCACTTTTCGGTAATCTCGTTATCCGGCGCCTACGCGAACCTTGGAATCGCGGTGCGAGAGGGATTGCACGTGCACAGCTGCAGATCTACGCAATGGACATTTATCGCTCGTAAGATGACACTCTGAGGCTCCATTTATATTTGACATGACGGAAACCATAACTGAATGCGGAGCGAACTAAAAATTAAAATTTTACCTTCTTACATATTTTTATGTGCCTTTGAATATGCGGAGTTTCCAAATATTTCAATAAGTGCAACATTAAAAATATTCTGTTCTGTTGAGACCGAATGAGAAGTAACGGAAATGCTTTGAGCGAGAGAATTCTCTATCAGACGAAAAGCCACCGCATTTAAAGGCTTGGATTCAATAAGTGAAGTAAGGAGAGCCTACCCAAACCTCCGCAGAATTAATCCAGCCGAAGCCGAGGTGGGGAAAAATGAACGTCGAATCCAGTCCACACTCGGCCGACTCTCGATTTCGTCGGCAGTAAATTAGTCGTGGCCCAGATAAACTAACTTCCGCCCGTGACAATTAACCGGATAGATACACGGCGCGGGGTGCGAGCACACGTCTACACGCACGCATACGTAGACGCATACAGGCAAACATGGACGCGTGGCCATGCAGGGATTGTCGTGCGGACGCTTCTGCAGACACACGTAGCGACCCAAAACCTAAAACCTCCCGCTGTCCTGTACCCGGCGAAGGTCGGGAGCGCAATTTATGTCGACAGCGGTTGCGGTAACTGCCGGAGTTTAGGAAGACGCAACCCCCGGAGAACCCTGCTCGCCGCTCCAACCCCGTTACAAACCCGCCAACCCCCCCTGTTCCAGCAACCGTTCCAGCCACCGTTCCAGCCACCGTTCCAGCCACCGTTCCGAACCCCGCTCCCAACCCCGATCCACCACCCTGGCCCGAGCAGAATGAGTTACGATTGCGGAGGGAAGGGGTCTTACGCGTTTCATGCCGGCCCGCCGACCAACCTGCGCACCATCGAAATCGCTGACCTACACTGATTCCCTAAATTGACCGAATGCGTTCGAATAAATTTACTCTCTAATTTCGTCGAATTTCACCGCTGAAATATGTCCGGCTAGCTCTGCGAAAGGAGGTAATTCCACATTTCCGGCATACTTCGGCTAATGGAACGTTGTCTCCACGAGATGGAAAATTGTCAAGGTAATACAAACAGTAATGACTCGTATAAATTTAAATCACGTAGAAATAGGTCTAAGCCAATGAATTATTAAGATGGGAGAAATAATATTATTCCCATTATTTCAATCGCGTGCGCCGAATGGAAAGGGTTTGTTTTATTTAAGGAGAAGGGGTTGCTACCGCGAATAATCGTAGAGCGTGGATTATATTTAACTACATGCGTAGTAGTAGGTAGGAGACACGTCTGCCGAACGATGCGGTGTCTCGTTCGCTTTTCGCAATTCCGCAATTCCGCAATTCCGCAATTCCGCAATTCCGCAGCTCGAGCCACCATTACAGGAAGAGAGAACCGCAAGTCTGGACTCGGCGAGCCCTCGCAGGCTTGCCAACGTCAACGACACTCAACCCGTGCCCACGGACCTCTTTCAGTCGCCTCTTCCAGCTGTCCCTTTCAGTTCGCTGCTACAGTTTGGTGTGCCTCAGTTCGCCGCTTCAGTTTGCTGTTCCAGTTGCCTCTTAAGAGTCGCCCGTTTCAGCTGGCCGGTTAGCGCTGACCTCGAAGGCGATCCTGGCGATCCTGGCGACCGGCAGAAGTGTTGCCCGGAGAACACGAGGGCCGATTAGATTTATGGTCCGGTGGTTGCAATTCGCCAAGACCCTCGCGCGTTTCTGCAGCATTCGCAGGGGAGGGGAGGCAACCCGGTGCTTACCAAAGCTGTTCCTACCTACCTACCTACCTACCTACCTACCTACTACCGACAGACCTGCTTACGGATACTCCAGGGACTCGCTGCAGCTTCGTAACGAGCCAGCTCCGAAGCTTCGCTCATTATTTCGACGAGAATTTCTTCTAGGATAGTCTAATTGAAAACGCAGCCACTCCGCTCTTAGGCAATTGGGATCGGGTGTTATTATCGGTAAGAGGTTGGGGAGGAATGGCTTTCCTTCATTGACGGACGAGCGTGATCTCTTCTGCGGGCTTACGGGGAGATCGCGTTAACCACGCTGGCTTAGCTCAGATTCCAATCACGGTGGCTCCAGGGGCTGGACAGTCATCGCGATCGGTCCAAAATCGAGCCACCCTCCTTCGGAGACGGACAAGGATGTCACCCTTAACGGCGACGATCATCGCCGTTGAGTGGAACGTTCAAGAGTGAGCTCTCTCTTGCGATCGTTGCTTCTGTTCTCTAGATACACGTTATGCGATCCGTGTGCTCTAACTGTTTTTGAATTGAGTCACTCCTGACATTCAGCCATTCTCGCCCGGAGTAAAAAGGAAAATGTCAGATGCCCTATGGCCAATTGATGGAGTTCCCTGTGGAACCCGATTAAATTGACGTAAATTAAGGGGTAGGTGGAGGTGACCTTTGCCAGTGATAATGAGAGGAGGCGGTCATCCTCGAAGGATGGAAATGGAAGAGGTTCTGTCCCTGACGCCAATGGCTGGCCTCCTGAAGTCTCTCTCTCTCTCTCTCTTTGCTTCTCTCTGGAACCTCGCCATGGGGGTGTCACGGCTGGCAGCATGGGGTTCGTCGTGACCTCGGCGAAAAAAAGGCAACATAACGGATGAATCGGTCAGGCCGGCCATATGGCTCTATTTGCAGCCATGGCCAGCCATGGTTCGCCATGGGTGAAAAGAGGCGGACGAGGTGGATCGTCACGGTGGATCGACGAGTCGAGGTCAACCCTTTCCTTGATCCAGATTTCTACCGCGGAGCGACAGCGAAACGGTTTCTCGAGTAAGTGCACCACGTGCTGCGCTGCCATTCTGTCGGACAGCTGTCCTTCGCCTTTTGTAGAGGTGTGAATAACTTCAGGATTGACTGGGTCAGTCGGATGATAGCCTCTCCTGTTCGGCAATTTTCTCATTTTACCTCTTACCCATTAAGATGTCAGTACTCGTGTTATCTTGAAATTTTCCAATCTCGCATGACTGAATGTTGTATCTGCGAATCTTGGATTTCCATCGTTTCAAGAGTAAAGGTTGCGACTTTCAATCTTCGAATGTCCGCTCATTCCGGATATCAGTCTCTAGCCGATGATGATGGCAGTCCCCGGGAGCGACATACAGCTCATATCCTCCTCCTCCTACTTTCTGTCTCTCTCTCTCTCTCTCTCTCTCTCTCTCTCTCTCAAGTTTCGCAGTAGAGGAGGAAGGGAGTGCTCGTTGCGTTCCCAGATCGGCGAGCGCTTTTTTCGCCACGTCCCCCGAAGGCTCTCGCGTCTCAGAGGCAGGACCCTCCCTGCGCCCTGACTCGGGAAATTATGCAAAGCACAATGCAAATTTCCCGCCTCGCCGGCGCACCGACTCGCCCGTCATTCGCGACGTCCGCATCATCCTTCAGAATCATCTTTCAACGTTACCTCTACGAGATCTAACGGAACAACGATTTTTGCGAACTCGTGCAGGAAAAATCTCGCGACGAAGATCGAACGTTTCGGAACGTTCGGAGATTTTCTGACGCAACGGCGGAACGTCGCGACGCATGTAGAGGCCGGTTGACCGTGAGGCGGTGGAAAAGTTACGAGCGGGACTGGCAACGACACCCGGGACAGAAGGAAGGTGCGCTCGCATACAAAATAATGAAGCACTGGCCAGCTGGCGCCGTAAATCACAGAAATGAGCATTAATATTCATTAGCATGCGCTAGTCGCGCAGGTGGCTACCCCTGAACGGCGTACTCTTCCTTTTCATCGCCCGCTAACGCCACGAGGATACGTAGCTCTTCTATTTTCGATAATGTCAGGGACGTCGATCATCGGCCAAAGGATTAATCGAATACTCCCTCGCGACATCTCGCGACAGAAGCTTGCGAGCGAAGCTTGCGAGCGAAGCTCGCGAGCCGGGAAGGAAATTCTCGGCCAGCCCGTTTCTCTTGATAACGGCCCTTGCTCACTCATTCTTAATTCCTGCATGTTTATGGGCCCCGGTGATCATGATTTGAATTTATATCTCGGAAAAGCCGGCGGAAAGCTACATTTTTCTTCCTACCTCTTCCTTAAACCGGTCGTAAAGTATGATAATAATTACGTTCTTAATAAGAATTTGCGGACGAACGCGGTGGAAATTTCGATAATGTCGAATCAACGCGAACTGTGTACGATTGAGGCAGAGAATATTGTACGTAGCGTTACGGATGGGAACGTAAAACGAACGTATCAATTTGGGACGATAACTTTAAGAGCGAATGTGCAGGTATGACATTATTCGGAGGTCTGACAGACGTCCGATTTTAAGTGGTCGAATCTCCTAGACTCTTTATGGACATTTAAGGATAAGGAACGTGCGCATTATGAAACTTTCTATATCCCCATGGGTTCCTCTTAACGGCGACCTTTCACGGATTAACGGATCCGCGGCCTGAGAATTTCTGACGTTTAACGACTGCGCGTAAAAGTCTCGGGTGAGGACGATTTTCGAGGTGAGTCCGTCCTTTTTTTCCCTTCCTCCTCCTCTCCCCGTGGGCTGAAAAGTAGGAGGAGAGGACGGCGTCCGATGCTAAAACGAGCGAAGGAAGCAGGACCCTCCCTCCTCCCTCCTTTCGGTCCTCGAGTTAGAGCCTCGTAAATCTCTATTGAACGTTTCGAGTTTTCGAACTCTAAATATGCGTTAGTTTATTTATCGGCCTTAAACCGTCACTTATCCGATTGCGAATATCGCCTGACCCGACTTCCTTTCTCACATCTGAATCAATCTTCAAGCACGGAACGTGGGAAGGTGGCTTTCTTGGAAGTGATACAAATTACCCAAAGTGAGAAACGATCAAAAAAATTGTCCTATTATGTGCTGACAAGATGATTTGATCAATGGGCGATACGACAGTAAGCTCCACTTAACCGTTCCCGAGGTCGGTCACGACGGACGAGAGAGGTAAAATTTTAATAAACTCGTCCGTTTCTTCGGCCTCGCTCGACAAGCGATTCATTCCGTGCGAAGTCGATCGAGGGAGATCGCGGTGGCGAAAAAGAAGCGACTCCCGTACGTGATCCTCCTTGGAAATGGCCGCTTCGTCTCGGGGGAAAAAAAAATTGGGATCGAAATTGGGAGCGAAATCAAGATCGCGTCGCGTTTACGAAAGTAACGACCTGCGTCCCGGGAGCGTGACCCTCGCCGATCGTTATCCCGGAGTGAGTAAGATAAAATGAAAAAAGAAGGAAAAAAAGAACGGCGAGCGAGGACTGTCTCGCGCACGCTCGGCTCGCGGTTCGAGAAGACACTTCCTTCTGACCGTTTCTGCCACGCGTCCGAGGGAAAAAGATGTTCGCCCGAAACCGTATTCCGGTGCCCCCGGCTTCGCTTATTGGTATCGCGCCGCTTTTTAGTCCTCCTTCGAGGAACGTGACCGGCGACGAGAATTAAGTACAGTGTCTAACTTTGACAATTCCGCCCTCGGGGCACGTATCCGACACTTTGCCTTCCGAGGCGCTAATATTTTTTCAAAACTTCTCCATCTCGAGAGATACGCTCGCATCGATATTGATATCTTACCTTAAGGAAGGATAGATTGTCAATTTTTTTTTAGATGATAGCAACTGTGGAGGACAAGTTAAGACTCGAAGCTAGAGTCCGTCGAGTTGGGAGCGGTGTGAGGCCGGAAATATCGCGGTGTCCGAGTGTCGAAGTTATACACTGTGCAGCCGAGCGACTTTAAGTCCGCGGCTCTGGTCGTAAACCGAGCGATCGTTCGGCTATATCGCTCTAAAGCCGGCTCTCCCGCGGCGCAGGCGCAGACGGAAGAACGTGGAAGCGGCGATCGTGAAAAGCGTAGAGCGCCGCGGGTGGCTCCAGTTGCAATAAACCAAATTTGGACTATGCCCCCTTTTCGGGGAGTAAACTCGACGGTGGAAGAGAGTGATAGAGAGAGGGAGGGGGGGGTGGAGGCCAAGCGCGAAACGATGAAAAATCATAGAGCTTTACGATACGAAATTTATACGCCTCGCCCCTCGTTTATGATGTATGGATTTAGGATTCTAGATTTTATGCACCTCGGCGCGGCGGATTTTTATAACGCGACCGCGCTTCGTAATGTACTCTAGCTTCGGCAGTTAGTATATTTCACACACTCGCAATATCCCGTAGATGCATGAACGCCGAATGGGCCAGTTTACGGACTCACGCTGCGTGTTTTGAAATCTTACGACGTGAGAACTGCGCACTGCCTTTTACGCCCGCAATTATATGTGCTCGACCCGGCCACTCGATTATCAATTTACGACTCCCTCTAAGCTAATGATCAAAATACATTCATACAGTGTGCCGCTAATCTTGCTAAGAGTAAAGAATCATTTGTTGACATTTTTCTTAACGCCCATTGAAAAGTGTTTGAAAAATAGTATTTCGCAACGCATCTAGAATATCGAGTGAGACAGTTTAGCATGGAAAGAAGTCTGTCGGGCGTTCGGGCTGCTTGAGGCTGAACGAGCCGACAAGTCCAAGTATAACTTTTCGCGGGCAACGCGCAAGGAGCAATAAAGGGAGCAGCGTGTCCGGGCGTCTCGCTTCTTTTTTTCCCCCCGCCGAGTAGAAATAAAAGGGCGTAATGTATCGGCAGGCATCGGGAGCCCGCAGGCCGGGGTCTCGCTTGGCAGGCCGCGAACGTTAATGCCGGAGGACACGTGTACCAAGAGTAAAAAGTGGATTATACGCGCCTCCCGGTGATAAAAGTTCAAAGGGAGAGACGGGACGAGCGAGAGAGGAGGGCCGAGAGGAGGGAGGGAGAGGGGGGCCCGTATGGCGAGCGAGAGGGCTCTTTCAAGATCGTAAAGCCGAGGGCGGAAGAGAGGCCGAGAGAGAGCAGACAGTATCGATTTTAACACCTACCAGATCAAAACCGAGCCCTCAGAACTCACCCCTCAATTGGCTGCGAACTGACGCGTCGAAGTTACACTCTTATTTTTCAGCAGGCTGTAACGTTTACTGTACATTGTATGCAAAGTCGTTGGTTTAATGAAAGGTGTGTCAATTCTGCGTGTCAGAAGCGGAGGATCTGAATCTTTGAAAGCGGATGTGTTGAAAACATCGTCACTTCGGCAGAATGCCTTCAAAGTCGGTTCGTCATACGAAAGAACAAATTTGCCGATAAATCGCGCGAGTCCGCTCGTAACTGTACGCAGTCATCGGGCTCTTCGTCGAATTTTGCCTCGGCGAATAAAGGAGGTGGAAAAGAAAGAAGGAAAGAAAGAGAGTGCGAGTGAACGGTGGGAAAAATATCGTCGACGGGGACGTATTCTTTGATCGAGTACGTCTTCAAAGCGCGGCGAGATAAAAGACGTCGTCGTAACTGTCACGTCCTCTGCCTCGTATCAGTCCGCCGTACACAAGGGCCACGGGGTGTGTGCGTGGGTGCGGTCTTGTAACGTGTTACGAATTACCCCCCCTTGCCGCGCGAGAGCTTGTCACTCCCTCGCCCGAGAATGTTTCAAGCTGTCGTGTACAACATTTTATTTGCCGCGAATAAACGTCGTCGAGTCTCGAAAGATTGCCGAGACGAAAAAAGAACGGAGAAAGAATAACCGTCTTTATCTTAAAATGTATAAGTACTGTATTTTACGATGGGAATAATGCCAGGAAAAATGGAATGCTTCGTCAAATATGAATGTACAGTGTGAACAATTAAAAAGTTTAAAAAGCTGGACTAGAGTAATAATAGTGTATAGTATATAATAGTATATAGACCCTACTATTCTGCCGATGTTCTCGCTTTGGAACTTGACAGTGAGTTCTCTCTGCCGTCTCTTGTCATACTGACGGCCGTCCTCGACTCTGTTTACAACTGACTCGCCTCATCGGCGCGCGCCAGCTCTACTTTCCTTCCCGAGCTGTGCTCGCTCAAGCGTGCTTTTTCTCAATTTCTTTCGCTAGCGGGGATCGAACCTGGATCTTTGCCACGTGAGTCAAGCGCCTTACCTACTGACCCACCCACCCACCTTCCAGGTTTTAGGATTACTTCCTCTACTCATTCTCACCGAGTTTAACTATATACAAAACTTTAAAAAAATAATATATATTACAAAATTTTGTTCAATACAATAATCTTTTGCTGTGTATTCGAGATGGTTAAGTTAATGTATACAAACTATTTTCGATGCACATAAACTAATGTCTAGCATCAATTTGACTATATGTAGGCATCATCCGCGCTGCTACTGGGCTCATTAAAGATCCAAGGATCTATCACGATATCGAAAGATTGTAAAAAGAGCCGTGATCTATACCGATCGCGGCGCAAAGCTCGGGTGGAAGCAATTTCTTAGCCGAGCTAGGAGGTTCGCAGGCAACCCGCTCGATCATAATGTACATCAGTGCGTGCGCACAATACGGATAATCCACGTTTCGCTACGTCATCCCGCGTAAAACCGATTATCGTCATATTTTACAATCTCCCCCCTCGCGGCAAAAAACACCTTTACAGATGTTAATAAACGTATCTCACGCACCCGTTACGAGCCTCGGAAAAAACACTTCGCGCACATTTCCGAGCTCGTCGAGCCAGAGACAGAGTGAGAGGGAGAGGAACGCGGGGGCAATCAGCTGAAAAAGAATGAAAGGTAGGGAGAGAGAGAGAGAGAGGGAGGAAGAGAGAGAGAATGATAGATTAGACACGGGGCGTAACTCCGGCATCGGCCGCGAATTGATTTATGCGCTATAAAAGGCCCGGGGTAATAATGGTGTAGATTAGACTATTCGTGTCGTCGGCAGTTAAAAAATACATCATCCCGGGGGTGTGGATGGCGGAGGGGGGCGAGAGGGGAGGGAGGGGAGGTGAAGGAGGGAAGGAAAACTCTGCCGTGGGGAAAGTCGGCCTAGGGGATAGAGCGAGGCATATACATACAGTTGCTCCTGAAAGTATTATGACGGCCGAGGTGCGATGAATTTTACTTTTTTTCCGACGGCTCTAAAGAATGTCCGCTATAAATTCCAGATTCGCACGATACCTCCGGAATTAATAGCTCTGACTTTATTTCGCTATTAAGAGAGTCAATTTGATGAACGCTGAGAGCTAATTGCGAGTGACAATAAAGTTGAACGTGAAACATCGAATGACACCCGAGTCAGCAGCGAGCGAGTTCCATTAAGAATGGAGAAGGCTGACGTAAAATGATAAAATCGCGGCGGTCTATATCTAATTTCCAGGAGCGTTGGCCTATTAGGAAGATATATTCTCGCCTCCCCACTCGCTCCCCGGAATACTTTCGCGCACGACTGTAAGGAGGAAGCGAGAGGGGGGTTCGTCCGGTAGGACAGGGGACGCCTAAGGAACAGCACCCTTCTTCACCTTAGCTATAAAATGCAGATAAAGGCCGACCCGGTTTTAAGGGTCCCTGCAATGGGCTCGGTTACGCTCGGCTTGGAGGAAAAAAAAGGAGGAAGGGACGTAAGAGTAGGAAAAGCGGAAAGAGAAGGTTGGACGGTGTGTCTTTCTTCGAGTGCGCGCGCGCGCGCGCGCTCTCGATCTTTCGAGCTTTCAGGAAGGCTCGTCACGGAAAAGCGTTCACGGACGATAAAATCCTCCTCCTTTACCTTTCCTGCCACGCCCGACGACGCGAGGACGAAAATTGCCCGTCGAATATTCGCCGGAAATAAAGGAAGCGGGTCACCCTGTCGCGAACTTTCTCTCCTTCTCTCTCTCTCTCTCTCTCTCTCACTCTCACTTTTCCGCGGACCTTTTTCCCTCCCCATCTCTCTCCCCCTCTCTCTCTCTCTCCTATGCTTAAGTAACTAAGCTCTCCGGACGTAAAGACGAGGTGAGCCTCTCCTGTGTTCGCCACTTTGCGCGATAGTCGCTCTAATGGGACGTGCCAAACTCGACTCGGGGTAGAAAGATTATGTCGCTGTCGTTGATAGACTTTACGTGATGTTGCTTAGCCTCCGAATGCCACGATTTTTATGCTCCCCTCGTCTTCTCCCCCCCAGAAACCGACTAATCAGCGACTGAACGATGACAATTAAAAATTCGTAAGGAAGATCGTTCGAGGCTGCGGTTGAACTTTTGCGAGTCGTTTGTTCCGGTGTCGATACGTAGATTAAATGTGTTCTTCGTATATATATTCGGATGAGGAATGACACGTGGACAGTGTGGAAGGCGAGGAGCGCGAGAAAGAGATGATAACGGGCAGATAGTAGACGGCGATACTAGGCGGCGATACTAGGCTCCGGCTCGGAAGGCGAATCCATCCGATGGAAGAGCGAGATTCGTTGACGGGCGAAAAAAGGGGGAGCTGGATCGAAAGGGATTAATGGGCCGATAATAATACAGTCCTGTGACTTTAACTGTGTATTCAATATCCGCCAGGGATGATGGCTCGCGATACGGAGAATCCTCTCTCGGCACGTAAGTGCCGTGTATACGCGCCGAACAATTCTACAGGCTCTTTCACCATTCATTGCGCGCTCGCGACATTTTCGAATGTGAAAGTGACGGAGAATGTCATGAGGATCGGTCAGCCTGTTACTATGAAATTTTCTTATTGTCACATGCCCACTCACAATTACTGCGCTAATATATTTTGTACCTCGCAGACCTTTCGGCGGTTAAAAGTATTGTGAAAATGTTTTGCGGAACAGGAATAAATGTTTATGTTTAACAGCTATTCGAGTGGAAGCGACCGTCTTTTATATTTACAATATGCATCTCCCGGGAAAGTTTTGCGGATGAAACGGCCCATAGAGGGAAGGGGTGTGCACGTGCAAAGATTAAAATCTCACCCCGCAAAATCGTAAGGACGACGAGGCTTCAGCGCCGACCTTGACATCCCGCCACGTTTCGCCGGGTTATTGCCGAAAGACACGAAGGGCCCACACGGACGCACACGCACACTCGTGCACGTCCTGCGAGCAATTTCGCCGTTCGATCTATTCAGAATTTCCGCGGCGAATTTTCAGCGACGATCGCGTTTTTACGAGCTCGAAGTTATCATTCGCGGGGGAAAGGGGTTCGGAGGGTGTAACTGGGGCGAAACGGGGGGTCGGAGTCGATGTATCGATCGGAGAGACGAGGCCCGCATCCGCTCGCTTTGCCAGCAAAGAAAACGTCGACGATGGCTGAAATATGACTTTCCAATTGTTCGACGCAGACAACTCTTTCTTACGCGGCTATTCTAACTTTGGCCGCGAACCATCTTTTTGCGAAGTGACATTCACTGCACACTTGATTCGTTTAAATTAAGCGATCAACGAGACAAATTATTGTCCGTTGTCCCTTTCGCATATTTTCAAGATTCCATCGAGTGAAAAAGTTGATCTAATAAAAATGAAATCGAATTATGCTTCTAAAGCAAACATAGTGCTGCGAGCCAAAAACAGCAGAAGCAAACACCCTCTTCTCACGTCGAGTGTATATTCCGATGCCTGTCAGGCACGCAACTACACCGACTCTATCCGATGACTTGCACAGCTTAATACGACTAATAGGCCTTCAACAATGACTCGTCTCATCGTGCCTTCGATCCGCCCGTCCTTTCACGCCTTGCCGCGCATTTTTCCTCAAACGGTCATCCCCATACGTTGCAGCGAGAAAAAGGAAAGAGAAGGAAGAGAAAGAAGCGGCGGCTCGCTGAAGAAAGACGAACGGCGAGCGAAGAAGCGAATGAGCGCAGGACAGATCGATTAAGTTTTCCGCGACGGTAATGGACGGGCGGCTTTAATCGGGCGGGCTCATCATTTCCTTTTTTCTTTCCCCTTTTTGTGGAGGAGCGAGGAACGGCATTGATCGCGCGCATCGGCCGTGCAAAGCTGCCTTCGCTGTCCGCGGTTTATCCGCTTCCCTTGTCCGAGCGTCAAACGTCGGCAAGATGACTCGCGAAAGCTCCTATCCTTATTCGACTCTCACCAACCCTTCTCCAATCCCTCGCCAACCCCTCGCCAATCCCTCTCCAACCCCTGGTCATTCTCATGCTTCGCTCGTCCGCTCGTTACCCCGACGATTATGATACGAACGCCCGGCGTATTCCGCTGATTAGATTCCGCGCACTTTGCCTCCTTCGACTATGGCGCCTATTTCCCTCGCTTTCCACTCCTCGTCTTTTGATATATGTGCCAAGGTTCGGTAAAATTGCATATCAGGTTAAGAGATACGCAAAGAAACGGGCGGAAGGAATTGAAAAACATGCCAAGTAACCGGCTGCCGAAGTATACGCAGTAATGGTATAGAAGGCAGATTAAAAAGATGCCACTCTGCCGATCTCTACACTCTAATTTATCAAAAGCATTACTCGCGTGCAACGTAACCCACACAGACAATTCCCTAACAGCCCACAGCGGTGAACGTGCAAAGTGTCAAAATTGAAATGCGAGGAAGGAACAATTACGGCCTTTCGATATCGGGGCATGGAATTTAATATAATTACAACCTCCTACAACAGCTGCTAAAGCGTTCGCTGCGAGTTCCTGCCGGAAGGAGTTAATGGGATACGGTAAAGGATGGAGAGAAATTTGTTTAAATTGTATGGCGAGGCGCACATCCGCCGGGCTACCCTCCGACTTTCGAGAGAGCTTCTGACTTTCACGAACGGAGGCGGCGAATTAAATAACCGAAATGTCAGCGGACGCTTTTTCGCCGAACCTCGATAGGCGTCGATAGGTCCCATAATTATCCGATTTATCTCGCCCGCCGGATCTGGACGAGCGACCGACTCGTATCTGATACAACCTTCTCTCTCTCTCTCTCTCTCTCTCTTTACGGGTCTCTCCATCTTCGCCTCGCTCTACTCGACTACCGAGCGCGATGTTAATAATTGAATGTAATAAGCCGTTACCGTCCAATAACGACTGGCTGGCCAGCATGAATCGGTATCGTGCCATTGATTTACGAATGTTTCTCCGTGTGCGAGGCTCGAATTATCGGAGTGAAACGATTCGAGATCTACCTGTGTCGACGCGTCAATGTTGCAAATCGGATTGGCGAAAGAGTTCATGGTACAGGCGTGATACTGTTTGATATATGGCCGCGCTGGAATAATCGGAGTGAAACGATTGATGGAACAATGAATTAATGTCGAGCGAGTCGATTCTGATAAGTCGCGATAGGTCGATCGAACGAAGCGCGACGTTGACCTTTATAGTGCCCGAGTTGCACTGGATTCTGTTACTTCGAGGTTGAAAATAGCGAGCTCATCGGTCAGCTCTGACACACGCGTCCGCGACGAATTTCATCCGCGACGAATAGCGTCCGCTCGCCGAGTCATTCCTGACAAACACCTACTGACGAACGTCTCCTGACAAAGGGTAACAGTGGTGCGGCCAGGTAAGGCGGACGGAGGCATAAAAGTGCAGCGATCGGGTGGCAGTTGCAGCGGGCGTAAATAATATTTTTACGAGTCGGCTCGCGGCACTCCGCTTTCCGCTCCTCCGCGGCAAAAGAGTGCGGCAAGAGAACGCGGCAAGAGAACGCGGCAAGAGAGCACAGAAAGAATGAGTTTTTTCGGTCAGTGACGCCTGTCCCTCCAGTCCGTTTCCTTCGCGCTCGAGCCCGCCATTTCTGTCCCTCCTCCTCTTTCTACCAACCCCAGAGAGAACGGATACCGAGAACGAATACCGAGAACTCTGCGGTCTTCCGCTTGCGGTCGTTCGGTCGAAAACGCGGACGACGACCGAATGCCGGATTTTCGGAGAGCGCACGTGCCATTTTTCTTATTTTCATTCTCTCTCCCTGTCTCTCCTAGCCAACCTTCGGAGATAACACGTGTGCTACTTTGGAAAATGGAGGAGTTGAAAATGAAATATATATTTATAATTGAGAAGAATATCGGGTGATGAAGCCAGTGTCATTTGCATGTTATCTTAGCGGCATCGATATCCGAATGAATGATACTGATCGGGGAGATAATTGAGCGGTTTAGTTATAAATACCGATATTTGCATGTACTGAATATCATCTAACAGGAATGAGTATACAGCCGAGAAATACGATCTTAATGCATTCCGCGGTCGCCGCTCCGAATAAACCTGTTGCCGAGTAATTGAATCGATAACTCCTACTTCCGACGCGCCATGACACTTTTATGTATGCTCGCTGATTGAACGCTGATTGAACACTGATTGCCAAACTCATTAGCATGCCCGCTTATATAAGCCGCTAATTCTATCCGTCACCGATTCCCACCGATAACGGCCTAATAAAATCGTAACCAATGTCCACCGACTAATTGACTTTCTTCGCTACACGCTTAATGGGATGTAACCTAACGACTCTCATTGAACGCTTCTTAACACGGTCACTGTCGCCTCTTTTTATTCCTCGATTGCCACATTTTCTTCACCTTCGAGGGATGTTCAGCGTACGTGTTACAACTGTATAACGCTTATACCAATATTTTGTGATTAATCAACGCTTCCCACATAATTTCATTCACGTTTATGGAATTTAATTGATATTCTGGGTACATTTGACGGAGAATGACGCACTTTACTGCCAATTTTGACCATGTTTGAATGTTGCATACCGAAAGAGAATGAAACGGGGATCACAAAAATCGCAACCCGAGCCTTCTAAGTGCAATACTTTCGGAGATATGACCAAAAATGTGTCAAAAAACACTGGAAAATTGACATTTCCCGAGCTGTACCGCACATAATCGTAATTGAGTTAATTATTTGCATATACGATGAAAGAGACGTACGGGACATTGATAAAAAACGCAATGGAACTGTTCTAAGTGCAATACTTGCTCCATTGGCAAATATATATATGAAGAAGGGAAAAAATGTAGTCGAAACGATGTGGAAATGACGAGAAAAAATGAAAATAATTGTAAAGAGGTGAAATCTGTATAATTGTCGGGTGGTTGTTGGCTGGTCGTCGGGCTGTTCATAAGCTGATTGACTGTGAAAAGAGGCATCGTGCGACGGGAGGCGAGATATCGGTAGGTCGTGTATCGCTAGACGTATGAATGCCGATAAGTGATTGATTCGAGCGACAGGTGGCATGATTGATGTCGGGAGAAAGACGTTAGCGGGGAATGAATGATCGCGCCCGGGGAGTGCCTAGAGCATCGATCCGAAAGAATCCAAGTGTTTGATGTCCTGGTTATCCGCAACCGGTAAAGGATCTCACGTCAGCCGTTAATGGAAAATTGATAACGTCCCTCCCGCATCTCTGGCACGCTCCCGTTATACGAGCTACCTGTTTTTTCCAGGACGCACCGGGACGCGCGGCTCTTTGCCGATTTCGTTATTCAAATCCGAAGTGACGAGGACGTGCTCGGTAATTCATTTTGTAGCCAGGCCGGCTCACCTTTGCGCGACGAGGCGTATCTAACAGTTTCTAATTCGGCCGCTGCGCTGATAAGCTGCTAAAAATGCACGGACACGTGCTCGCGGATGGCTCGTACGCAGCTCGAAAGAGAGACGTAGAAAAAGGAATAACCGCGCTGCGAACGGAAGATGGGAGAGGAAGGAGTCGAGGCTGCAGAGAAGGTACGAGGAAAGGTATGAGACAAGGTCCGGAGAAGGCAATATGTGTGTGTGTTCGTGCTTGTGCGTACGAGAGAGAGAGGAGAATAGGAGACGGAGACGGAAAGTGTACGGCCTGGGGGAGATTATGGTAATGCCAGCAGACGTTTCGGGGCCGTAAAAATAATATGATGGTGTCTCGGCACTGCTACCGGGTACTTCGGACTCGCGTGCACGGTGATTCATTCCGGCGCGATAAAAAGCGACGTGACTCAAAACTTCAAACCGGAGAGCGTTGTACGTGGGCTATGCCTCTGTGTACCGTCACGCTTTGTATATGAAGGGGTACACACGGCTGCGCCGAACGGTCCTGTGCCGAAGAGGAAGAACCGGTAGCCGGCACTTTTACCGAAAATCCGTCTTTACCTTCGACCGTTTCAACTGGCAAAGTAGCTCCACGATACCTGATGTATTCCAGATTCACGCTCGCGACGATGTGTTAGTTTTATGTCGCGCTCCTCCCTGTTTTGAACCTTTTAAGACCTCCCTCTTCCTTTCCCTATTTTTTCATAATTTTATACACAGCGGAGTCTAAATAACATGAGGATAAATCACAGTTGAACGCAAGCGCGTTTGTATGTAATTTCAAGAGTTTCGTTAGACCAACAATCCTTGAGAGAGATTCAGCTTGCAAAGCTCGCCCTCTTACCCAAAAAGCTCACCAGGGAGTACTGAATCGGGCCGAGTTTATAGAGGCATTACAGGATTGACGAGTAGGCGAAACGGCTATGTCTTTCAAATATTAAGTATCGGCGACGCGGAGGACACGTTTCTGTTTCTGGATCTCGACGTTCTTCGGATTCAGCGATACGAAGCCGAAGACTGCCGAGAGCAGCTGCCGACTGAGAGCAAAGAGGACGAGTCGGAGAAAGAAGAGAGAGGAAGGGAGAGGGAAGGGAGAGGAAGGGCAAGGAGGGATTTAAACGAAGGTGCCCTATAAAAATTATACTGCCAAGAGGGTCGGTAGAATTGGTATAGGAGGAGCCGAGGGACTGATGGATTAGCTTCGTCGTGGATCCCTCGCGAAGCGGTAGAGTGCACGAGTGCGTTTCCGCGAAGTACCGAGCTCTTTGGCTAGCGAAAGAAACCGTCGAAGACGCTCCCGGCACGCAGCCTGAACGCAGAGATGGCCAGAGGCAACAGAAATCTGCGGAGGAGGAATAAATTGAGGCCTGAGCACCGCTCTTCGATCCGGTCGCCGAGATTAAAATTGGAACGAATTAAAACGGAATATGAAGCTGGAGATTAGCCGAGTTGCAAAAGGGGACGAATTACGATGAAGTAAGGCAAACTAGTTACGGCCGACTAGGCGTGCGATCGGCGTGAGGAAAAGTTGAGAAGTGGAGGAGCGTTTAACCGGGTCGAAAAGTCCGAGGCGCCAAGAGTCGGTAATGGGACATAACGGTTCGCGAATGTAACCATAGGGTCAGGACGTAAGTATCGTGTCCGTCCGGCGTATTCCACGAAGAGACTAACCTTAACGAACTCGGGGAATAGTCACTCGCTGCATATAAAATCGATCAATCCCCAACTCCCACTTCCTAGAAATCCGCCATTCTACGATTCCATCCACCGAACACAGATTTCGTTTCATGCATCATACATCAATATTGTAAACTAGTAAACTACGACAATCTAATAAACGAAATTGATAAAAATTTGACCGAAAAAAAAATGATAATATTCATTGACAATTAAGGCGGAGGATTCGGAGGGAAAGAGTGGAGTAGTTAAGAGCGCGATCGATTTTCCGGTTCGATCATCGTCATCGTCATGCCGAACGTTGACCGGGTTCGTTCACACTGACTCGGCGCGCGTTAAGGCCGCGTTCCACGGACAAAACTGGGCCCGTAATTACAGGCCGGTTCACTTACACGCTGTACCGCTATTTTTGGCGCACCACCCGTGTAAGTATTCGTGGCCGCGACCTGCCTCAAACTATCGGCGAGGACGTTTCGGGCCTTAAGGGCATGCGGCCGTCGTGTATGAGGCCCCGAGATGTGGATTGGTCAGTTTGTCCAACTCGATCGAGCCCGCCGCTACCGGAATATTCAGCCGTCCTATACATATTGCTCGATAAACATCTCACTCTCGGCAGAGGCTCCGGAGCGGGAGGTACCAAAAACGATTCCTTCCGGAGATTCAGAAATAACTTCGGGGCCTACGTGAAATTTGTCCTGAAGGGCCGATCGTTCTAAATCCGCACCCTGCGCCCCGATGAGTTACGATAGAGAGAGAGAGAGAGGAGAGGCAAAGGCTGCTAGGTGGTAAGGTTGCGCGTTAGTATTCATAGAAAATATTAGAAGTTAAGTCGACATCCGCTGACTCAGCGGAGGGTGAAGACGGGATTCCTTTGCATATATTTATGTTATTAGTGGTTGGCGCGCGTGCGTGGGCCCGATCGGCAAGGAAATTGAGAGAAAAATGAGCGCGTTAGCTTCTCGTAAAGCGTTGGCCGGCCTTAAGCGGCCTGTCCGCGGGAGGGGAGATGGGTGCCGGGGAGGGAAGTAAAAAGGGAAGGGAAGAGGGAAGGGAGTCGAGAAATTCCGTTCTTTCATTGCCTGCCGCGAGTCTGTGTGTGAGAGAGAGAGAGAGAGAGAGAGAGAGAGAGAGAGAAAGAGAGCACGAACGAACGTCGTTAGAGGTCTCAAGTCCATTTGTATCGTCCTCCCAATTGTAATTTCGGCGATTTAAAGGTATGGTAATCCGGACGGAATGGGAGCGCGTAATGGACGGGGCCCTGATGTTCGAAACGTGACGCGGTAAATGGATAATATTAATCAGTCGGCTGAATGAGCCTGACTGATCGCTGAGGAGAGGACGACGCGTGGAATTCTGATATGCCGGACAGGAACGTAGACGTTCTCCAGGCGTCAGACTGTGGAAACTTGAAAAGGACCCGGCTCGGAATAATTAAACAGCCGCCTGATCGACTCGCCGATGATATTAATAAATCCCACACATAGTCCTACTGCGGGAGGTGTTAAGGAAGGTGAGCATTTTTTTCGAGATGTACCTCGGCGAAAAAGGAGAGTGACAGGAGGAAGGTTTGCAGAACGGGCTGGCAAGATAAAAAGGTGATATCTCTCGGGTTCGGCGAGCGTAAATTCATTGGCGGGGACGGTGGAAGAGAAATAAGTGGTGGCAGGGGCGCCGGGGCCGATTTTCGCGAAACACGCCGAGGCTCCGATATCTTTCCCACCTCGGCACCGAATTTATGAGGAAGCGCGAGTGAGCTCGCTTGTTTGCCGACGTCTTCGGCATTTATTTTTCCTCGGACTCACCGTATTTTCTTGGCCTTCGAGCCGCCTCTCTCTCTCTCTCTCTCTCTCTCTCTCTCTCTCTTTCCATCCACCTCCTTCCATCTCATTCTCCTTCATCCTTGTTCTCATTCTCTCCGTCCTATCTGCGTTCGTTCACTTCTCGCGTGACGCCTGGCAGTTTTTTACTTTTAACATCATTTATTGCATTCTTCTTTCTCTCGTTTCTCTTCGTCCGCCTCTTTTTTCTCCACTGCCCTCGCCATTCGTTCTAGCCACTCTGTGCTCGAGTGCTTCTGCATCTTCACTTTCATCTACCTTGCACTCTTACGTTGTAGGCCACTTATTGTCACGGCCGATCGTTCTCTGTCTCTCCAAAATTTCGGCTTCCAATCCCTCTCCTTTGCTTCGCCGTCGTTTTTGTATTCTCGTGTCATCTATTTCTCTTTCCTCCTCTTACTTCCCCCGCACCCCCTTCTGAGGGCGTTCCATCTGTTACGCGTGCACCAGTTCGCTCCTTCTCTTTCTCTCAGTCACTCTTGGCTTCAAATTCCGCGTGAGAGCGCGCGAGGGCGATGATACTGTTTGCATAATGCGGTAGTAACTTATTGCGGCTGGCTGTCGCTGGGCAAACACGGCCCGCGGCGAACGTGCATCCCTCTTCGAAAAAAGGAACAAGCTAAGCGAGCAAGGGAGAGAGAGAGAGAGAGAGAGAGAGAAAGAAAGAGGGAGCTTGTTTTAGGAGCTCGCGGCAGCAGCCTTTAACGCGAATCAACCCGTTTGCGATCACCCCTCTGGAGAACTACACGAACAGTGTTAAAAAGCCACATGTACCTTATACGCATCCGATGCTGATAATTATGAAAATGATATAAATAATGTATATCAGTAAAGCACGTATGATAGTATGTATCAAGAACGATTGAATGAGAAACAGTAATGGTAAGTATCCAAGCAATTTCTCTACTATTTTCCGCTTTGGGACTGAGGTAATTAGCGGGAGGTTTCGGTACCGTGTTCGGAAGAAAGGCAAGGACTGGCAGATTCGTTTCATTCCCTAGATTCCCTAGGGTAACTATTTGCGGAGCGGTAAGAATGACGTCAGGTGATTTCTCGGGGAGAGATCGTCCGCCGAAAGCTGGCCGCATATTCGCACTCGTGTTCTCCGTCTGCGTCACTTAGGAAAGGCACGAGCGAGCGTATTTAATCCCGTTACTCGCCCTTGGCAGCGCGCCACTCGGAATTTCAAGTACAAACCTCAAGAATGCCGTGATTTATACCCCGCCCTTCCACCCCGCTCCGCGACATTTACCTCAGGCTAGTCCTTCTTCCCGCTAACCTTCCTATACTATCGCGCTCTTCCCTCTACCGATTCGTTCCTCGCGACTTCGCAAAAATTCGCTCGGCCGCCAAATGCCACATGGACGTCTCACAAAATATACGCAGCAAGGAGCAACACTTAAACCGTCATAAAAAGTATTCTATGAACCGATCTCGTGCATCGAACGGTTTAATGGTTTCAGGAAAGGAGTGACGCGTCGTGGGAAAAATCGCAATTGACGGAAACTGTTCGAGGGCAGGCGGCTTTTTATCGGCGCATTAGGATGCGCCGCCAGGTGAGAATTTCTAGGAAGGCGCGATGTTTCATCAAGGATTCAGGGATCCTCGGACACCTGCGACCCGCACGATACGGAAAGCGTTCGACTTAATACCGTTCCGTAGAGTCTGACTCACGATTGATCGTCGCTTGTGGGAGAGATGTTATTTTAAATCATCTGCCGCTTGACGTCGCGGGGCAAAGGGCCTGATTGGCATAATTAAAGAGAAAAGGATCCCTCGGATCAAGGTCCCTGCGCTCCTTTTCCACCGGTTAAAACGGCATTAAACTCGACGCTGTTGTACTCGCTCACGCCCAGTCTGACCGCCTCCCTTTTTCATTCTATCCAATCGTCTGCCCTCTCTTTCCACCGGTCTCTCCCTATCTCGATCCTCAGCTTGATCGATCGTGCCCCGATGACTCGCCGGAATGACTTGACACCTTGCCGAACGAACTTGTCCAGTTTGCTCGAACACGATCTCTCTCTTCCCTTCTCTTTCTATTGATCCCTATCCTCATCCTTCTCTCTCGCTCTACCGGACCTCGGCTAAAGCAGACGAAACTTTTCCTATTTACTCGCGCTCGACCGATCGACGTTCGAGCGGAAAAGTACATACGGCTCGCTCGAATAAAGATCGACGTACTGAATAAAGACAGTGTCGCGAATAGGGGGTAGAGAAAAGTTGAAGGAAGAAATCTACAAATTCAATTGCGACGAATAGTCGATGGTAGACAATGAAATTAAAATTGTTCGACACTAGACTCTTAAAGAGACAAAGATTTTCCTAGGACTGTAATTAACATGTTAGAATGAAAATCCTCCCTTGTTCAAATCTTAGGAGAAAGAGCAATCATTGGAAACGTGTAAAAAAAATTTGGTCAAAGGGTAAGAGAAGGGTATCAGAGTGTTAAGATTGTATTGGCGGCGGAGGTAGAGGGCGTGGGAGGTCGTGGAAGGTAGTAGTATAGTAGAATCGTGCTGACTGAGCAAAATCGCGAGGCCGAGGTTGCGCTCGCGCCTTCGACGGACCCTTCGACGATTAATCGTGCGAGATCCACCTTCGACGCGGCGCTTTTTTGCCGAACGAAGGACCGGTTCGGGCGATTAGGGAGATTCCGATCGGCCGCGGAGTGTTTTGATAGCATTTTAATGGCGCCGAGCTGCCAAGGGTTGCAGGTGCCTTGATTGGAAATTGATGCGCGCCGATCGCAGGTGTTTTCAGTTATTGATTGCCGCCCTGTTAATGTTTCCCGAGGCATCTCCCACAAATTACTGCCTTTTCACGCAATTTTATATTCCTCCGCTAATTATTACTGGACGTCCACTCACCGACATGGGAAGAAGGGCCGTATGGGTTGGTATGGTATGGATTTTACCTGCAACAGAAATTTCACAGTAGTTAGCATCCGTTCGATTATGTTAGCATCGTTCTCTAGAAAATACTATAACGTTAAGCGCGAAATTAATTCGCTCATACTCGGTATGAGATTTCCAGTGAAGTTTGGTTAAAGGAAGGGAGTTTATTAGACTGTCTTCGGACAAGCTGAGTTCAAGGTATTAGAGCCTGACCGCATAGGAGAGATTGAATCGAGCCTGGCAGCTTGTTCGAGACTCTCGCCTCGGCGAGAAATCTCGTTCCGGGCCGAATTCCGTAATTTCGCCCGACGCACACGCGGCGTCATATATAATTTATAGTGCGTAATCTCGCCTCTTGCCGAGGATGTCGCGCACTCGAGCCCTCCAACCCCTCTATCCCTTTTCGGGGACAAATCCATCGGGGGCGACGTTCCTCGAAGAAGAGAAGAGAAGCCTGGCTGGAGACCTCGTTTCATTTCGACGACATTAAGGTATTAACTTCTTCCCTACGCCCAGCGGATTCTCGCTTTTGCCATCCGACCAACCTTTCGCGCACTTTCTCACTCTCTCCCTTTACCTATCTTTCATCCCTCGCCGCGCCTTTTTTCCCCCCTCCAACGATCCTTACCTTCCCGCTCCTTTGATCTTTCTCGCTTATTGTGCTTACCGAACCAGCCGATACATTTTAATCCCCCACCCATGTCCTCAGTTTTTCTTTTCATTCGACGTACTCTCATCGTCGGATTATTAATTCTCGGTTATTTAACTTTATCCCAGTCCCATTCGACTGTTCGCCTCTTCGGTCCAGACGATTTTTCCCGTCGGCGAAATGCCACCTTCCATTTTCGGCAAATCCGGCGAACCTTTCTTTCTCACGCGTTTCCCATCTCTGTCGATCGATCGGACTTGGCCGAGAGCATGCCGCACGGCTTCTACCGATACACGCCCGATTTTGGATTTGGCGAGTTCCAAGTGGCCCAGCTCCCACGCCAAGGGGGCTCCCGTGGGCTTCGATGGATGAATTATTTAGCCGATTATGTCGCAGAGAAGCCGCGGTAACGGCTTCCCACCCCCGCCTACCCCCTCGGCTCCTCTGCATTATTAACGGACGCGTTACTTTGAGCGAGCGTGGAGGGCCCAAATGGTGCCGAAGGTACGCCAGAGAGCGGCAAGCTGTTACCTTCCCTGCCAGGATCGAACCTCCCGCGTCCTTGTCCTTGTCCTTGTCCTTACCCTTTGCCCGGAGACCTTGACACTTCCTCCGTTCTACATTCCGGACGTGGCTTTCATTTGCTCTGCTTCGCTCTTTCTCACGGAGAGATTGACGACCTTCATATTTGACCATATGTCGCTCACCTATAATCTTCTTCTGCAGACGTGTGGTAGATATTTTTGGAACGATATTGTTATCGTTCTTGTTGCTACAATTTATTTGTTCGGGATGCACGGCCGAGTTAGGCAATATGAATGAATAAGATCCGAATCTACTTCGCACTTTTTCTCCCGTGCGACCTTGACTCCTCGCTTCCAATTCTCGTGATCGTGATCACCTCTGACCCATTCAACGACCGAAGGGCCATGGCGAAACTCGTTATTCGCTTCAGGGAAAAAGGGAAGAGAGAAACGCATGAGGGGAGAGCACATACATGTATATTCATGAGCGAAAAATGAAGCAGAATGAAACAATATTCGCGCTATATGGAATAATCTGCTATAGGTGGTCTACTGAAACTTAGAGGCAGATTAATTTTGCAAGAGTTTCGCGCGATTAAAAGTTTCGAACACGTTGTTAGGAGGCAAAGCAGTGGAGAGGAGAGGAGAGGAGAGGAGAGGTGGAAAAAAGTCTAGAGGCCTCGAAGCGAGCACGAAGCGCATCTCTCAAGAACTCTAAAACGTTCGGAGTAAGACGAGCGAGCCGCAGCGTCAGGCCGTAAATCACGATTTTTCCCTCCTCACCGTTAATCGTCCTCTTTTTCAGCCGCGAAACTCCGGCATCGCAGACGGACAGACACCGCGCTATGCAAACCCGACCGCGCCGTTTTATAATAAATTTTCATTAAGCCCTCTAGCGAAAAGCTTTCAATCTCCGGCGCGAGACAGTGACAAATCGTTAATTCTACCGGCGGTCGGGATCGGTCCGTTTGATCGTAATTAAATTTCATCGCTATCAGCGAGCGTGCATTGGCCTTCCGCCGCGGCGTCGGGCTATCGCGCGAGAAAACGAGCCCGGGCAAATTTTTCTACGAGCCATTGTCTCGCCCGTTGGCGCACTCCTTCACCTTTCGATTGCCGGAGGTACGATTTGCCGGAGGTACGATTTGCCGGAGGTACGATTTGCCGGAGGTACGAGTTACGGTGGTACGAGTTACGAGGCGAGCAAGGAAGTTCGACGATGCGCGACACTCTGACTCATTAACGCTCATCAACGTCTCGGGCGAACAATGAACGCTCGCCTGTCTTTCAATGGCAAGCTAACGGTAAAGAGTACGGCGCGAGGACACGCTCGGACCCCGAGATGACGAGGTTTACCTCGAACAGCCTCAAATCTTCGGAGACCTTCGAAATTATTGTTCCGGAAGCGTCGGACTTAATGGACGCGTTACTTTTTAATTGGCCGCAGTTACGACTTATTCACACGTCGGACGTAATTCGGACATGTTCTCGCGCTGATTGGAGGCCTGCTAAATCCAGTCGTACTACTCGCGGTAATAATTGTTTCGTCGATCCGGCGACGTCCGGTGTAAGTTGCTCTCCGATTCTCATTCTTCTCTTCGCATCGTGACAGCGTCGATTCCCCGAACGGAGCTCGAATGGAATTCGAAAGCGGAGGCGGAGGTTAATGGGTAATCCTCCGGAGGGATTACCTATTATCTTCGCTTCCTCCGGCTAGTTCCTATGAGGATTACGCGTAAACCTCTTTTGCCTCCTCCTTTCTTTCTCCCCTTTTTCCTCGCCGTGTCGTGCCACTCGATACACCCTCTCTTCCTTCCCTCCTCCCTCTCTCCACCCTCTCTCCTCCTTCCAGGGCCAATGCTTCTCCTATCATCCTCCTCTCTCCTTCTCCGCAGGCCACCCTCCGACGCGAGACCTTCTTCTCTCAGGGATTTTCGATAAGGTCTTAACCTTTCGCTTCTCTCAGGATAAGCCCCACCTCGGTTCTCCTCCCTTCTATTTGGGAAAAAGTCGCCGGTCATAATTCGCTGCCAGCCGACGTTGACGACGGCAAAAATCAGACGATGAAAATCGGCCACAATTTATTTCTCTTCTCTTTCTTTTTCTAATAATAATTCTGTCATAATTATTTCAACTCTTTATCGCTTCTATGATAATGATTCTAATGATCATAGTGTTAAACATTGTAGACTGGCAAAGAGGAACTGAGTGCGTAGTGTGAAGAGGGAGAGAGAATCAGGAGGAAAGTGGGCACGCTTCGTCGATGCGGGACGATAAGAGTCCCGAAGCGTGGAAAATGAGAAGAGCTTGCCGAGGTTTGGAGCGGCGCCAAGCCGCGTCGGTGCGATTTAGGAGATTCTCGCGACATTAATAGGCGGCGAATAAACGATTCGGAACTGTACCTTATTAGACGCTAGCTCCGGGAAACCCCATGAGACTCGGTTGCCGGATCGTGTCGCGCGGCAAATCGCCGGATCTGTTTCTACTTTCGAAGCATCTGCTAACGACGCCACGGACGCCGCTCTACCTTATTATACGCAACTCCCGATAAACCTCCGGAACGACAACCCGCCGGATGGCAAGTTGTAAAATACGTAAGGCATAGACTGCAGATGACGATATTACCGAATCCATTCCCTACTTCGCACCGACTATGGAGCACGTTGGACAAACAACTATTTTTCAGACTTCCTTCGGATATCGATGAGAGTGGCTAACAAGTATCGTGACGAGAATAAAGAGAAGATGTATGGAACGACGAGGTTCGGTAAAAGTGAAGCGTTCGAGGAAAGAGGAATATTCATAAGGTCGAGGCGTGGTCTGGGTTAGGTAGGATCGCGATAGGAAGAGCCGTTTTACTGTAAATTTCTTTGGTCGGTGTGTGTCGAGGAACTGGACTCGTTCGTCGTCGTTCGGGTGCGGTGACGGGCCGGTCGTGACACGTCCGAGTGTAGCCAGGCAAAGTGTAGCCAGGCAAAGTGTGGCGAGGCGAAGTGTAGCGAGGGCCGATATCGGGACTCGCGCTTCAGAGCACACGCGCCTAACCGCTCGGAAAATTTTTAAAATATCGACACTGTCGCCCGACGGACACGCGCGCATTTCAGGCCGGGTCTTACGTTGGCGCGCGGAATGTCGTTCACGCCTCCTCCCGTCTCGACCCTGTCATATTAGTCGCGACACGGACCGCTGAAATTCTGCGGGAGAACGAGCCGATCGTAAAGTTTCTCTTGTTGCCCAACCTTCCCTTACGGAAACACGGTCAACTTGACAATTCTACATTTTTCGTACCTACCTATATCCGTCGTGAAGCGTATAATAATTGCGATGCGAACGTATTCACCAGGAGCTGACTCAAAGAGTGGAACTAGAATTATTGGATTAGCGTGGCATCCTACGTAAGTTACGAATGGCGATAAAAGCGGCGAAACAACAAAGCCATTAAAAGTCGCGCGACGGCGGCTACCGAAGGTGGTTGCTCCTACCGAGGCTGCTGTTGGCGGAAGTTCGAACGTGGCAAGATCGATAGAGTCTCGCGAGCCTTCTTTTACTTTGCCTAACGACGTTGTCGCATAGTTACTTGACTATTAAGAGTCACCCTCGGAGCGCGGCATTCAGCGAGCGGCTACAACTTTGATCGTAAAGGCCGAAGGTTCCTTTGGCGAATGTCTACTTTTACGAGCGACCCTCTGTAGCTTCTGGCTACAGGCAAGCAAGCGACTGAGCGACTGAGCGACTGAGCAACTGAGCGCACGCACTTTTCCATGACCCCTTTACACTCGTCCTCTCCGACGTTACACTACACGACGCTCGACGCTCCTCTCTCATCCCACCCCAACGCCTAAAAGAGGGAGAGAACCTATGGAGTTCCGTAATTACCGGCTGCAATTTCGCAAAATCAAAAGTAACGAGCGACCCCCAACCCGCGGGACAGCAATTAAACCCCTTCCAGTTGCGCGGCCCTGCATACATATTCATCGCACACGAGTGCGCGGACATTTTTATACGAACGGTGGCATACGTATGTAATTCTACAGGATGTTACAAGGAGCCGGTTCGCAGAGCGGGAGATATATGAAAATGAGACCCTTCCTGACACCCTACCTTCCTACTCTTATATCATAAGTTAAGGTGAATCCATTATCTAAACTCTGTACGTAGAAATAAAGTCCTCGACGTTATTCGATCTTGAACGATGTTTTAGATTCGTGTTTTGAATATTGGGCGGCATTTTTGGAACAGCCTATACGCATAACTGTTCAGCCACGTCCATTTGCTTCATGCGCAGAAAGGCGTGCGTGATGATTTCATGCAAGGACTCTCGTACTAGCGCTGAAGAGTCCGATTCTAAAAATACTTGTCCCGCAAAAGGGTCGAGGTGCGTCTTTCTTCATCCTCTCGCTCACCTCCTTCCAGTCCGACTCCTCCTTTTCCCTTCTTTTCTTAATGAAACTTCAGCCGTAAGTCGGGGCGCCGTAAAAGCTCGAGCGAACTTCCCGTTTGCGCGCTTTTTTCAACTCCCTTTCAAAGCGGAGAACGTAATTACGCCTTTCCCCACTCCGTCGACAGGCTTCTACCCTATTCACGATTTCGCTCCGTTCACGTGAGTCGTCCGCGTCCTTTCAAAAAGTTTGATCGCCAGAGAAGGCAACAAGTGCAGGACTGAGGCGATTACGAAAATTCCACCAGTTATCCTCCCTTCTTTTTGTGTTCCTTAATGTCTACGTTTACGCGAACTTTGTGAAAATTTTTGAATATGAAACCCTGTTTTTGCCAAACTAATTCAAGGAGTAAAGATAACGTAAAGTTTGTCGACGATCAATGTTCCACAGACGAACATTGATCTTTTAATATGAGAATGAAACATAAATTCAACCGCAAAACCCTTCTTACACATATGAAAGCAATAAAAGTTGAGATATATCTGAATAAATATTCCTTACTCATTTGAAACAGTCCACGTTCTATTCAGTGTATAGAAATAATGTATATTTGCAGTAGAGTAGTAAATATAGGTTATGAAGGTATAATAATATATATTACAACAGGACATAAGGATTGGGAAAGATAAATATAATCATTCACAGATCGCAAATTTATTGATATTGAAACTCATGGCATCGAAAACATATGAGCCATTACATACCTAAAATACATACCTATTAGCATCATCAACTTCAACACCAAGTGCCAAAACAACTCAGCTTCTTTATTCTATGGCATCTTTGTTTTGCTTGTAACACACTTTTTGATATCAAACAGGATATCAAAATCACAAGGTGCACACAAAATACAAATACAAATAAAAGATTCAAAGAAAATAAAAAATAATGAACTTTTTACTAATAGAAGTATCTGACAAATCAGGTGCTCCACAACGGGATGTCAACGTTGTGGCCAAACTCAGGAAGATCACAGGAAACTTTTCATCCAGCCCTCACTGCATTCTTGAGGAATGGTAGAGACATTCTTATCCACTGGCTTATGTGTACAATGTACATTGTAGGAAAACATTTAAATTAAACAAATAAATGTGTCATGACAATGTGCGACAAGGAATAACCAATAAATTACATGGAAATATGAGGAAATGACAATGTGTCGAAAACTGTCCAAATGATAAAAATATGATAAAAATATGACAATGGAACAAAACGCAGACTGATTGGAGGTATGGAATAATCAGAACAGTGGCAATAACAAATACACAAGGAAAAATAAATGATCAACATGGTCATATTACCAGCATCTGCTTCTGCAACAACGTTGAAGTCCTGCACAGCCCCAAGCCACGGTCGTCTCCAGCAACAGCAGCGTCGACTTTCCAATCTCCAGGTCCACAATTTCACAAGTCATACAAATATAGAATAAAATGCTAAAAGGTCTCACCGATTACGATCTTCGTCCACTACGCCGCACCGACAATGACAAGAAAATGGCCGCCATGTTCGTTTTCGACCGCGTCGTTGTCCACCATCCAGAAATCGGTCGTCGTGATGAAGGAAAGCTCGTGCAATGTTTACAAAGTACAGAATTCAATACCTCTAATCTCGCTGTGTAGTGAGGACGTAAATCCAGACGTCGAGCAGTAATTTTAACGGCTTGAAACGATGAAAAATTACGGAGCGTCGTGGACCCAGGTAGATGGACGCCATGACACAAGCGGGACTGTTACCTGCGCGCAGTTTGTCAACAGAAGACGCGTTTGAGTACGTACTGCGCAGCTGTGTTCTGATTGGCTGACGTAACCCAGCGTCAGAGCGCATAGTTCAAATTATAATTTGAACGCGTACACCATTACCGTGAACTATTATTCTATATAACAATTGATATTACATCTCTAATTCAAAGTTTCCATAAATTCTGACATACTCATGTGAAGACACAATGTATTAATTACTAAACGTATTCTCCGTTGAGTACAGCTGGCAGCCTTAAAAGAGAATCGAACTCTGTCATCTGAGAAGTTGGAAACTGAGACAAAGCTCACAGAGATTCCTGTTTCTAAAAATTTGAGCGAATTTCGGCTGAAGGGAAACAATTGAGGCCGACGGTCGAATTAATCGATTCGTCGAGCATCGCCTGTCGAAAGACATCGGGCAAGCAGCGATGCGCAAAGCCAGAGCCGAGAGGAGAGGAGAGGAGAGGAGAGGAGACGAGTGTTCACCGCGAATGGCCCATATCCGCGAAATTGCCTCGGGGAATTGCCACGAGGGACCCACCCCGTCGACCACTGCGAGAAACTCCTCGAGGCTCCTACGGTACGTGAAAAGCACGTGCGAAGAGGGCAGACGCGGCAGACGCGGCATTCGCGTCCGTAGAAAACACAGCCGAACATTCATATCGAGGCCACGTACGGCGTATCCCGCAGTCGACACGAAACACGTACGAGTTGCACGTAAGAACACACGTTCGCATGCACTCGAGTAGACGTCTGACACAAAAACGTATAGGTTCGTGTACGGGGACACGTGCGCGGCGTGCACGCGCGAATTCGAGGGTTTGCACATTGAGAGGCTGAGAGGGGGAGGGTGAGAGGAGGGCCGGTGGGGACCGGATGCTGCCTCTTGTACCGACCAGAAATAACGCCCGGCGTGCCGCACATGCGAACAAGCCGCTGATCCCGGGTCTAAGAAATCGGCTACTCTCGTTATTTCCATTCCCGGACGGCCGGCCTCGTACATACATGCATACGTCGTACGTGATCTCCGCCGGCGGAAAGGTAATACTGGAAGGACCCCTGACTGTTCCGGGTACGTGGACAGGTTTGTCGAGACGATCTCCGCGAGGTGTGGATATGGAAAAGGTGGAAATCGCCTCGGGCGTAGGTGGCTGCCGCAGTTTTGCTTATCGCACCGAAGCTTTCAGAAATATAACTTGTATAAGGTTACCCCGGGCTTCGAGTTACACGCCACGCTCTTCCGCGCTCTCGCAATTTGTAAAGCAGCCTTTGCGCCCGGCATGTCAATTTGTCACTTTCGAAATTTCTAATTGAATATACCTGTACATGAGTTGGCACTATGGCCGCCGCTGCCACGTGAGTTTCGCACACCGAGGCCACCTTCCGGTGTAAAACAAGTTTAAAGGACAGGTCTGAGCAGGGTCTTTCGAGCGTGAAGGGGGCTTGTTGCCGAATCTGGACAGCGAACAAGAGGTCCCTCCCTTTCGAGACACAAATGAGCCTGTTTAGAGCGACCCAAACGCCCCGAGAGTTCTTAAGGTCGAATTCTGGCCCCGAAGACCCTTCGACCTCCCGTTCGGCCGACCTTCCCCCAATCTTTTTCCCCTCCCCGACTCTCTTTCTCGCGACGCAGTGACGAAGCTCATGTATCATCCTCTCCGATGTCTCACTTTCAAAAGGCAGTCTCCCTTGGCTTCCGTCGAGTGTCAGAAAAGACCTGGCTTCGGCCTCGTGACCAACTCGGCCTCTCGTGAGGGTTCGACTAACGGATTGATTGATTCGGTAGTTGGGACGATGGAAACGAGAGGTAATGGATCGCTTCCTCGAGATCTATTCATTCGGAAGCGAACGGGTTATACGTTTCTATTATTCAGGATCAGTGAGCGGGATGGCTAATGTATCCTACATAAGCAGTGATCGAGTACCGGTTGATGATTCGCTGAGGAATATGAAACGTTTACGCTGGCTGCGTATATCGTCGATCGAAGGTGGAATCCCGAAGGTCCGCGCCGTCCTTCTTTCGGGTAACATCGCCGCAATCCTCGCGCCGCAATTCGAAGGCATAGGGCAATGAAAATTTTTAGTGCGCTCTCCCGGCTCGAGTTTACGATCGCCGCGCATCGAAATAGAACGCGTTCCCGCTCGTACTCGAAATGATATTTCTCCTCGTAAACACCTGCGCGTTTCATGGAGCCCTATCTATATCCTTCTTCACCTCTTTCTCTCTCTCTCCCTCCGTCTCTCTCTCTCTCTCTCTCTCTCTCTCTCTCTCTCTCTCTCTTCGAAGCAATCGCACCCAATTTGCGTGAGGGCCGCTTCCCTCGATCGTAACGACTCTCGCTCGGTAGCGCATGTCATTAGCGGTAATTGCCCGATCTCTCGATTACGATTCCCCGCTAAAGAGGGAGCTCCGAGTCACCTGCTATGCCTAATAACGTGATTCGAGGTAAATTCGATTGTTCCGATCGAGCGAGCGGGAAGAGTCGAAGAACGAGGACCTTGACACCTTCCTTCCCGATCGGTCATCGATCGTCGGGTAAAATTCTACTTGACGCAAAATGTGTTACGCCCACGCAGACAGGGTCGAATACACGTCAGAGGGCCGAGAGCGAGCGAAATGATTCATAAGGACAGTTAAAGTTCCATATGTTAGAGAGTTTATAAAGTCGGCGCCGTCTATTCATCGCGTCCCGTCTGTATGTCAGTCTGACGTACATAGACCGCGTGCACGTCTATCACGGAGCATTGTGCCCACCCCGACAGAAACGCATTTCCAACCACTCGAACCTCATCCAGCGCCACTCGACCGCGGTCGCGTGTCCGAATTGTTCAGTTTTCGGGGTTCGTTAGCTCTTCCATTCAAAGAGCGCACCGACACACCCGCAGGCTCACCGATTCGCGTGTCTCGCAGCCTGCGCTCCCTCCTAACACTCCTCCCTCCTAAGATGTCGAAGGAACCGACTCGAATTACGCCGGGAGAGTCTCGTTTGATCGATCGAGCAACGGTGTCACTTCCCACCCGATCCTATTTATTTCGCTTTCCGTTTCTCGCATTTCCCGCTAATCACTCCTGACCGTCATGCGATTTTCTCTGGGAGGATGAGTAATCTTCACACATACTTTCGGCCTGACTATTCTCCCCGAAGTGGGGTAATTATTGTGTAAAAGTGGTTAGGTAAACTGTTACGTTCGCATGTATTATAATCTTTGCTGAACGGTGAGTCGTCGGTCGAATCGATGAATTTGTTCTCGGAAAGCGAAGGTGAGATTTATATTGAAGGCGGGGAAAGGCTCGCATAATGGCTCGTGGAAAATGGATGCGTGTCAATCGCAGGCGAGCTCGCGTGCGAGTTGCGTGCGAGACTGTGCGATCGCGGCCAACGAAATCGGGATTCATCCGAGTATAACGCGCGTCTAAACGCCATTATACGCAGTCATCGCGGCCGATTTATCGCCCTTCGGGCCAAAGAAAGCGTGAGGGGTGCGGCCGCCGCGTGTGTGTCGTTCCTACCAATCGATTCGCAGAATTCGATTTAACAGCTCGAACGGGTCACAAGTACGCTCGCTTTTTCAGCACGGATCCATTCTGACTCACTTTGGCCTTCTGCCTCGCATTTGCCTCTTGCCTCATCGACCTTGCCCTACGCCTTCTGCTCTTTCATTTCTGGATATACGATTTAGCATAATGCGTTAATCGTATTCGGAATTAAGCGAATCATTGATAGTGGGAACGGAATGCGAAGGAATTTTTATGTTAGATCGAACGGTGTCGTCGGGAGTCAAAGAGGTCTGGAAGGAGGGAAATCAGAGACACGCCGAATCGCGACCCTTCCAAGGGCGAAGGGAAGAGTCTCCGAGGGTGTTCTCCGAATTTGAGTCGTATATGAATAGAGCCCGCAAAAGCTCACCCCCCTCGAAGTTGCGTCCGCGAACGAGGTTTATCGATCGGCACACGCCGCCTAACCCTTCACTCTCGCTAACCTCCCTCTTCTCTCCTTCTCTCCTACCTTTCCCTGCGCCTACCTCTCTCCCTTTCGTCAGCCCTAACACCCCATCCCGGATTACGTCCTACGCACCATTTTACACGCGACGGTAAATCTTTACGCGTGGCCGCCGAAAAAGCACGGAACCTCGTTAATTCGAGCTACGATTTCATCGACGATGACTACCCCCCCCCCCTTCCCCCCTGCCTATCGCTAGGAGTGCTCTCCTTCTCCAAATGGCTGGGCGTAGTCGAACTTTACGATAGCCATTCCCTTCCCTGTTTATTGTTTCCCGCAAACCTATCACCTTTTCGGCACTTTTCTACGGACCAGTTTCATTAAGCCCTTGTTAGAATTTCTAATTTTCACTCCTCGAGCTCTTGTCTTAAGTAACATTTTCGGGCAACGTTTTATGGGGGCGATCGTAGAGCGGAAGAGGGTTTCCCATTGGTAGAATTTGTAATTTTTACGATACGAGCGATCGGGGGCGAGCAGAAGTTGAATGCAAAGCTAAATTTACAGCGGGCGTTGACGATTGCCGAATACTTTACGTACTCGGGAGGTTCTCGAAGTTGGCCCCATAAAAATTGGAGCTGCCCCGGAGAGGTCTCGGCCTTGAAGGAATGCTCTCGCGATCGTTCGAATGTCCTCGTTGAAGTGGCAGGGTCCATTCCGTGCGTTCCAGACTTTTACGACTGGGCCCCGCCGACAGCCCCATCGACGACCCGGCACCCAAAACGGATCGGAGTCTTCAATTTTTCGGCCGACTCGGACGGTTCGTCGACCGTGTATATTAGAACGTCCTTACCGTCGGCGTTACGAGCCCGCGCGAGAATAAATAATAGGTGCGCTTTTTCCCTCGAGATATTTACGAGGCGTTCGAGCCAGCTTCGAAAGTACGCTTATCCGAGAGTGGATGCCACTTTAGGCCGCCTCAGAGTCCACCCTGCACCTCCCTGCACCTCCCTGCACCTCCCTGCCAACGATAAAACTCGACGAATGAAGAGGAAAGCGTCCGAACGCGTGATAACGCACAGAGTTCTCGGATAAATGAGTAATGACGTATCGAACGATTTTCCTCCAATTTTTCGGCTTTGGCCGCCGTCCGACGATTTCGTGTCTGCCCAAATTAGAATCTTCCCGACTTTACGAACCGCGGGAATAAATAATAGCTCCGCCCTTCCGTTCGAATTTATGACGCGTCTCGGGCCGAAAGTGCGCTTATCGCCAGTGCGTGTCCACTCTGTCCGAACGATTGAGGAAATGACGAGGACCTTTCGAAAACTATGCTGCGTCGGTTCAGTGCACTCTTCTCGGTCGTTCACGTTTCGAAATATCGTCAGCGACGAATGGAGGAGCGGTCGGACCCGTTGAGGCAATACTTATTTTTCTGAGTAATAGATTTCCGACCGTGAGTCCGTTCCGCTGAATTATGATAATTCTTCGTGGGCTTTGTGGGAATTTCTAACGACGATGGCCTTGCACACCCTTCGGATGAGCAAGGTTAAAAAATGGAAGATCTATGGGATGAGACATCGTGAGTCAATGATCGACGGACGGTGCGTAAGTCGCATTACAATGAAAAGAATGGCGGCCTTGAGAGTGAGCCGATCGGCTTCGTGGAAGAGCGTCGCTCCTAATTCCGGCGAAAATGTCGAACAGTGATCGTCCTCCTACACATTCGTCATTCGTTGTCACGCCGGTCACGAATGCCTCGTAGCTTCCGCCGTGATACATTTCCTAGAGCCTGATAGATGAACAGGTATTGTTGTCACCGTAATGGTATGACACCGATTCATAAACGTTTGATTCTTCCGCCAGCCGATACGTAATTTTTTTTGCGCCTGACAATTTTGGAGAAGCCTAATCGCGCGTATTCACACGAATGTTGTTAAAAATGACAAACGGGAATTCCGTAATATCACTATTCCGAGTAACGCATCTGCAGTCATAACGACAGACGGGGACTGCTCGTTCGCACTCAGTCATTACTTAATTTCCTTATCAGCCATCTCAAGTAGCCGCGCGCGTGTGTTCTTAATTACGTTACGGACTTTCCAGCCGCGCGACGCTTCCGAGAAACTTTTACGTTCGCCAAATATTGCGGCTGACGCCAATCAAATATTCCGATCTGGAACACTCATTCTCGCCATTGTTTCTACGCCTCGTTCCCCACTTTGTCTTACGTGTCACTTTTGTCGGTGTGCTTGCTCGGTCAAACAATATGACGAAACCTTTACCTCGTACGAACCGCTCATATTGAAAGTGTCATATCGCTTCTTTTTTAAAAGAGAATCTTTTGACGTTTTCCTTCTAAAGTAAAACGGCTACAATTTCAACGATTAACTCTGTTTTATTCAACAACGGAGTATTCAACTCCTCCGGCCTTGTATCGGTCAATTAGGACACAATTGTTTTCAAAACACGTTCACAACATAATCCGACGTTTCGATCCTCTATTTGAATCCTCTTCTAGGGAATAATTAAATTGGTCTGAAAAAGTACAGTTAGTATAAATGATTCGTTGTTAAAAGTGAATACTCCGTTATTGAATAAGATATCACTACGGTCGATAAGTATTATTTAAATTAACTCTGTTTCTTCGACAAAGACAATTGCGTCATTTCGAAAATCTTGAGCTTACATCGTCAACTCGGTGACACTTTTATTCCACCTTATTCCTTCCGGCGGCTAATAAAGAAGATAAAGAAGCATTGAACGGCGTGTAAAATTTGAGAGATCCCCAAGTTTGTCGATCGAGCGTCAAAAATGACGTGCAAAGCCTGGCGGACGGTCCCTGCCAGTCTGTAATTCCTCGTCTGGCCCGTACCTCTTCTCCTCGCATCGTTCGCTCCACGTAGGCGTCCTCCGGCGAAAGAAGCACACATGCGCCGTGGCAGGCGAACGTACGCACACAGACGCAGATTTGCCGAGGCAAGGAGGGTCCTTTGATCACTGGCCACGGGCGGCGAAATATTAAATTCGCCCCTGACCCCTGGCGCGCGAACTTCACCTAAAGGCCGCTCTATTGAAAGATATTGGACATCTCCGGTGGTCAAGAGAAAATGTTGGCGGTGCAATGTACCATGATGATGGCGGCCTGCGGGATAGTGAAATACTCGCGCCAATACGCTCGAGCTGGGACCTTTTCCCTCCCTCCTCACCCTCCTCACCCTCATTCAGCTTCCTCTCTTCTCTTCTCTCCTCTCGTCCCTTCTCTCGTCCCTTCTCTCGTCCCTTCTCTCGTCCTCTACGTCCCTCGGGCAACCCCTGCGCTTCCGATTTCCTTCCCCTCCCTCTGCCTTCCGCCGACATCGAGTATCCTCGGTTTCAGCGCGTTCTGCGGTCGAGAGAGGTGGGACAAGGCTCGAAATATCGAGCGAGCGTAAGCCGAGAACTGCTCGCTGCCTAGTGAACTTCCCGAGGCTTGCTTTACGTCGGATCGTTTTCCGCGCGAGAGCCGATTACTGCCGTTCCAACTTTGCAATTAAGTCAGTTTAGAATTCTTATTTAAGCGCGCTTAATCGAGCTAATGATCCGAAAATACGAACACCTTGTTTCGAATTTAGTATAATTCTTGCCTAATTAGCTAATCATGTGTGATATACGACGCACATGGGACTCTTACCGTGGCGTCCATTATTTTATCGTGTTTGTTCTAGCGCGCTGTTAACATAATGGATAGCGAGTCAATGCGTAATTCTCTGGTCTCAATTACGGGTTCAATTTTACGATCGCATCTGTTACTCTTCTCGCGGGCAGGATGAAAGCGCGCATTAGGCGTAATCATTACGGAGGATAAGCGGAGCGAACAATTTTGCCCGGGCATAATTGCCGCGCGCTGCGTTACACGCACAATTTCATTTCGGTCAACGTATCGGCTCGCATCGAAATTCGAGTCAAGCATTAGGAAATCGATCGTATCGAATTGATCATTTCGGTGGCTGGCATTTGATGCCACCGCAGGCCCACCCCCATTAGCGATCACATTAATGGGGATGATCGAGGTCTTGGTCAATCTTTCCTTCGAGAGAGCACCTGCACTTCGAGCCATCCGGTTCCTTTTTAACTCTGTATGCGTGCGCGTGCGCGTCTACATGTGTGTCCGACTATCCGTTGGACCGAGCATTTTTCCCTCCCTTGCGGTTTCACCTCGTTACGAGAAGGGACCGAACAAGTTTCGTCGTTAACAATTTCCGTGTCCGTTAGATTTTTTAATTTAGCGACATGCGACGAAAAAGGAGAAGGAGAGAGACGAGAAACTTTCCTCAAGGATCCGGCGAAGCGAGGGGTGATGGTGTGTTGGTGGAAGGGTGGTAGAGGGGTGGAAATATCGAGCGGACGTTAGCCGCGGACTGGAACGTCCGGTTCCAGTGATGCATGACGCGATGTTACTGACCCCATCCGGGCAGCCGAAGCAACCCCATTTTCCTCCCTCGCTTTCCTCCCTCAAGCTCGAGCCCGTTCGACTGGAGGACCTCCCCCCCGTTATTTATTTCCATTTATTTCGACCATCCGATCCTGCACTTATATCCTTCGGCCTGGTCGCACCCCGTTACGGCCTCTCTCGCCGTATTTTATTACTCGGCTCGAAATCATTTTGCGCCTGCCGGAGGAGGAACTCTCGACCTTCGCCGGCTCGCCTCTTCACCGTCGATTTACCTTGTCGCCCTGTCGCTCCTGCCCAACATTCTGCCCAACATTCTGCCCAACATCCCACCGAAACACATCCCAGCCGACGAGCCATAGCCAGCCTCGAAGGAGATGAGATATGGCGAGGGGGGTCATCCTTGCTTTTTCCTACATTTTCGCCGACCAAACAGCACCGTCCCAACAGTAGCAGCCAAACGCGGTACGGCGGAACTGTTTTTACGAGGGATGATTAGTGGCCGCCTCTATCGTCGGATGTGTAATGTTACGGATGAAGATATTGAAGTCTGGCAAAATGTGCGCCACCGCGCCGACAGACGTCCGGGCAGGAAGAAGCCGGTACAGCACACCGTATAGCACGCTCGTAGATTACATACGAGATTGCACTCCAGATGACTCATGTAATTGCAACCTGCTTCTATGATTACTCTATATCAGGAGCGCGGGTCAACATTGTACCGCAGGGGCTATCCTCTTCACGCCTGGCCTGCTCGTTTCTTTATTTGGCCTCCGAAGCGGCCGGAAATGAAAAGCGGGCCCGCGGAAGACGTCGCTCGGAAAACGTTGAAGGCTCTCGGTTTGTCGCCGATCCGAGCGGAGATTTCGAGCGAAGATTAGGAGCGGGTTCGAGGCCGGTTCGAGGCCGGTTTCAGGCCGGTTACGAGGCGGGCCGCGAGCCTAAATAAATAGAGGCGGAAGCGGGTAAACGCCTTAACCCAAGCCACTCGCCGACCGGACTCCCTCTTTCACCCTATCCCACCCTCTTCCACCCTCTTCCACCCTCTTGCACCCCTCGACTTCCAGCTTACGCGCTTCCATCTTCAAGCCTGCCCACCCCCGGGTTTCCACGAGCAGGCACGTGTGTTTGCACGAAATCGCCCAGATGCCCGCCCGAACGCCGAACTCTGTTTGCTCACGCGCCTGTGCTCGCTTCTACGTGCACGCTCTTCTTACGCGTGTATTACCTAATATGGGAAATGGTGTCTACATTGCGCGGTTAACGCCTTCGAGGCAAATTGCAGAAAATTCTCTCCTGATCCCCCGATATTACATTGCGAGAGCAGCCACGTCCTTTCCTCACCTTATTAGTTTACAGCTAAGGGCTGAATAATGTGTACGCTTATTACGATGAGCGTATAATAATAATAGAGGAATTAAGGGATGGTATTTCTGGCGGTGGGTGGAAGCGGAGGAACCCTTACTCGGAGGCGGCTGCTAAGTTCGAGAGTAGGATGTTTACCCTGCGCGCCTCTCTCGCTCGCGGTCGCCGTTTCCTCCCTAATGCACTAATGCAATTCGTTAATTAGATCGGTCGTCGGGGGCGTCGAAAGGGGTTCGCTCGCTGTGAAAACATCGCCGGCGAGGAGAGCCAATTAAGACGTACGTGAAGTTCGGCTTCTTCTTCCATCGGCGCGCCCGTCGAAACGGCACCCCCGTTAACCTTCCGCACCTCCTTCATCCCTCTCTCAGGCAACCTCCGCTCTCTCACGTCCATCCGAACTCCGCTCTCTAACCCAGTTCGCGCTCGCTCTCTCGCCATCCACGTATTTAGTCGGCGGAGGGTTAAACCTGCTTTTTAGCTCGGCGAACTTTAACGCGCCCCGTAATTTTCCCTTATCATCGTTATTCGGAGAGTTAAGCGTGCGTTCGCCCCGCTAATTGCTGCCCTCGCGGCGGCCTCGCGCTAATTGTCGGCGCGAAAACTGTTGTAATAGCCTGTTAATGATTTTGTTAGGCCGAGGAGGAGTGGATGATTCTCAGGAGGTCAACGATGCTTTCATCTTTCGAGGATTAATAATGAGCGGGGGTGAAAGACGGGGATGGAAGGCTGTTAGTTCCACTTTGTTCCCTTTCGGTTAGGAGCGATATTCGCGACGGGGCTTCGTTAGGACTTTCTTAGGATCGACGATGGTATACGATTTCACAACGGGAACGGGACGTATCGCCGGCATAACGGTGAAGCTCCAAAGTTTTCAGCGTAGAATCCGCAATCTAATAACAGTCCCTACAAAAATATCGAATAAAATATCATGCTCGGCTATAAGTCCTGACGTTTATGCTCTTAGTGGAACACTTTTAATCCCTCGCCTCCCTCGGCCTGACATCGGTGCCTTAACCCTCGAAGCAGGGCCCGAAAGGAAAGAGAGAAGGTAGAGGGTAGGTAGGGGGTAGGTAGGGGTAGGTTGCCAGGGACGTGCTAACGCGCCGATTACGCATCGGCGAAAAACACATTACGTCATTCCTCATTCGTCTCCGGATCTCGGCGGCGGGAAGGGTCGGCTTTTTCCAACAGAGATTATGCTCTTTCCCGTGCGTGGGCGTGTAGGCGCGAGGATAGGAGGGAGGCAGGGCGAGCGGGAGGGAGAGATCGGATGAAAATGGGATTGAAACTACTCCCGGGGATTCCAGGGATGCCTCTTCCTCCGGCATCGCGATGCGTCGCTCGCCCTAGATTTTCCCTTGTTTTCGGGCGCCAAACCTTGAATGGCGCTCGTAACTTAGGGGGCGCCTTGTATAACTACCCGCTACGCCCCCGCCGTTGCGCATAAAATATTTCGACGCTTTAATGGCTAATAGCTTTTAATGGAAGCAGCGCGGGCGAGCGAACGAGCGAGTCAATGAATGAGTGAGAGAGAGAGAGAGAGAGAGTGTGTGTGAGACTGAGTGGGAGAGAGTGAGAGAGGGAAAAGGAGAACGTGGGGCAGCCTATCTCTCGCGAGTGCGCGCCAACGATAGGCCCCCGGGCAAACGATCGACCATCCCAAATGACCGACTATGTATTCCCATACCAACAACCCAAACCGTACCCTACACGCCCATCCCTCGACCCCTTCCTTTGCCTCCAACAATTTCCCCTCCAGCCCTATAATACCTTTCGAACGTGGACCCAAAAAATTGAGTATCTGCCTTCTCTCTTTCTCTCTCTCTACAAAAGTGATCTCTTTCAGTAATCTAAATTGTTAATGTTACATTCGGACGGTAAACATGGTAAGGTATCTTACAGACTTCATATTTACTATGTACAATTACTACTGCGCACAACTCTTGCCCGATTATGCGGAGACGAAGTTTAGATTATGGGCAAGACAAGCAACATAAAAAGGGAAAAAAATAAATATGGGTAGAAACATAAAAGCCAGTCACAGGAATCGATAAAAAAGTTAGAGAGGCGCCGAGAAAAAGGGAAAGTGCGGACGTAAGAATGTAGAGCAAGTAACGCAAGGAACTTTCCGCGGAATTGGCAGTAAAAACTCGAAGCCTTTATAGTCGATCGCTTTCCGGTAATTGAATACGTAAGGCGCGCATAATGAATTCCTTAATTCTGTCGAGTACCTTGCGCTACGTCGGTCCAAACTCGACGAGAGGGTAGTCCAAGTAAGATAGACACAGAGGGAACGATGGGAGAGAGAGTGGGGGAGCGAGAAAAGAAACGCATAGAGCGAAGGGTGAGCTGGAAAAAATTGGAAGTGGGTCTTCCGTCTCGAATTAGCGAATTAAATCGCTGAATTAGCATTTCTTAATTAAGAGCGGCGGTTTACGGCTCGCCTTAACGAGCGTCCGCTAACGAGCGACTCCTTAAAGTACCCACATCCAGGAATCTCGGTGGTAGTTTGGAAAAAAGACGCCTTCGCCAGAGAGGTCACGTAGGAAATATCGGCGGCGGCCATTGGGAAGAAACATTTTTCCTGCTACCCGACTGCCACCTGAATGTCAAGTGCAACAACTACCTTTGCCGAGAAACTGTGAACTCGAAATAATTTCTGATACCATTCATTGACCTCCTCTTCAAGAAAAATGATTCAGAAACGACAGTGGAGATGAGAAATATCTGTCGTAGAGATTTGGCTAGATCAGAGATTCAAAGATTGTAGGCGAATTTCAATAATATTTTCCTGGCACGGTTTTCGTTCTCTCCTTACGGGAAGATAAAAATCCATCTGAAGGGGAGTGAAAGGTCGCCGATGAATAATCCTGGCGAAACCCCAGGCGACTCAAGCAATCGGCGCATCGATCGGCACTGATAAAGGATTTATCGAAAACGACCATAATTGTTCCATTCCCGCTGGTGGTGAAGGTGGTGGTGGTGGTGGTGGTCGTCGTCGACGGGGGCGGTCGCAGGGTCGGTGGCGAGGTCGGAGGAGACAAATCGACGGCAATAACGTCGATGGCGGGCGACGACATTATTTTAGTATTTCTGAGCCCAGCCAGAGTCGGTCGGCCGAAGCTGGGAGACCGAAGCTGGGAAACTGAAGCTGGGAGACTGAAGCTGGGGCGGCCGATCCCCCTTTTGCCGATGCCAGCGAAAATCATATAACAATCAATATGAAATTCCTGACGTATATCGGTCGCTTTCGGTCGTGCGAGAGACACTCGCGAGTGTATGTGAATCTATGCGTGCACGGAATCTATGCATACACGGTCGGCCCGATGTCTCTCTTTGTCGACCGCTCAGTCTCTCGTTCGGCATCTGACAAGAGAATCTGAACGTGACTCGCCTTCTGAATATCGAGCCTAGACTATCGCGGGGAGTGTGTCGGATATTGACGGAGACGGGTATTGGATCGTTCGAGGGGGCCATGTCGTCATGTTCGGCAACGTTCCACTCCTTTCTAAGACGGCTAGTTCAATTTCAAAATATATTACATCGTCGAATGAGAAAGAAATTTCCATTTTATCCCGATAACGTTATCTGCGGCTAGTAACGTGTCGCAAAAGGCATGATGTTCTTTGCCGTAGCAAAAAGTGAAGATGATCACTTTATAAGGATTACCTTGTGCTCGAGTGAAGGCGAGATATCGGATAAATTCGATTGCCATTTCTCAATGAGGCTGGAATTTCTCAATGGCGCTTCTCTATGCTCGAGGAGCGTTCGGCCTTTTCGTTAGCGTCACTTTTTGCCACGACGCCGCCGACGCGAAATCTATGATCGCCATTTTTCATCGGGGAAACACACCGAGAGGACGGTTCGGCGATATATCAGTCGTACGTGGACTCGAATCGAGAACGAATATTTATCCCCACTTACCTACGATATTCTCCTACGCGCATTACTCGTTTCTCGAATTATTACAAGTAGAGAAATATCTGACCTAACGACGTTCTACTTCCTCACATTCAACAGTTGACGGGGAAAGATAAATAAAATACTCAAAATGAGTAGTAATGGAAAAAGATTGAGGAATGGCAAAAAATATCTTTGATTGCGTTTCACTTAGGGTCCTCAGCCGTCAAAGTTGGAGGAATGGGTCTTTCTAGTGTGATGGAGAAATCGTTATTTGCCGCTTCGCTCGCGACGAATGAAAAAGGTTGGCGGAGGGCTCCGGCCTAATGGCGGAAACGCGGTGGAAACGTCGACGATCTGAAATAACAAGTGTATCATTCGAGGGAGACGCGCTGACTTTTACGATCGCGTCGATCTTCGTTGCCGATCGGCGAGGCTTCGAAAGTCGCGTGCGTTATCGGGCGCGAGGAATGGAGAGAGCGAGAAAGAAAGAGAGAGAGGGAGGGCAGAGAATTGAGATTTATCAGTTTACGCCGCTCGGATGAATCAGGGGGAGAACGGTCCAGTCGCTATCGCTGATAAAGGGAGACTCCGATGCCGCATGTCGTTCTTATGCCGTTCTCATGCCTATCTCTGATGAATTTATTCTTATGGCATCACGCTCCAAATCCTTCCGATGGAAGTGTGCGCGTCAATAGGCTTAGTTTCACGCAACTTTAGACTTTGAGAACTCTGTCTTCTACTAGCGTGAGAGCAACGTAGGAGAATGGGGCGTAGATCATAGGTAAGTTCGAAGTAACCAGATCGATGATATCTTTCGCTCTTGGACACGGGTCACGCTCCTCGAGCGACGTACGGCGATTATACGTATCAAAGAAAACCGAGATTTATCAGTTTACACGCGCCTCGCACGACAAAGCCTCGAGTAAACAGCGAGGGAAGATACATGCGACACACGGATCGCCTGTGAGCGAGGTAGAGCGACAGAAAGAGAGCAAAAGAGAGAGAGAGAGAGAGAGAGAGAGAGAGAGAGAAAAAGAGAGAGATGGAATTAGAAGACAGTAAAAGCAGGACGGGGACAGAGTGAGGAAGGAAGGAAGAAAGGAAAGAGGGGGAAGGTCGGATCCCGTAGGTAAGCCGCGGTTTACTGTCCCCGCATCCTACAGGAGCCGCTGGCCCGAAATCCTTTTCCTTCTCCTCCATAAATTCAATAATCTGCCGCGCACAAATATGAAACGGTAAGCCCTCCGTTCGAATCCGGTCCACGTACGAAACTACGCTTCTCCTACTTCTCCCTCAGCCCTCCCGCCGTCTTCCTGGCTAGGAAGGACATCCCCCGAGCACGATAACGAAGGAACATCGTGACCATGGGCGGCTTTGTTCACGCTCGATCGGAATCGGGGATCGGAATCGCGGTCGATTGTGCGGCGTTATCGCGATTTTATCCGAGACCAATTATTGTTCGAGAAACGAATCTGCACTTCTTCCGATCGAGTAGATTCTCTCGTCTCCGTCTAGCCTTGCAGTTATTATCTGATGCAACTTCATTTCGATACTCTGTCTCTCTTTTATATCCGGCGTTCCATCCGGCAGATGACCATTTGATATATCATTGAACAAACTGTTCGAAAGCGCGTAAGAGCGAATCGGAATTTGTCACTCAGATTGACTAATTTAATTCGTAGATTGCGAAGGCAGGGAGGATGGGAGGGAATGAAGGAAAGGTGGGAAGAGTGGACGACCGGACCGGAAGATTAAGGTCGCTGATCGTGTCTCGCAAGAGATCGCGGTGGTCCTGGTTTAATATTGACATTACGTGCCAGCGTCCTTGATGCTAAAATGTATCGCGATGACACGCACGCCCACGCCTGTGTACATCCTCGGAATTCTACGGCAAACAGGTCCCATATAAGTGTCGACCGCGATAAATAACGCACGACGTACGCCATTATGTGCCTGCATGACAAGATCTCAGCTGCTATATGGCCCGGTGTTACACTTGTAAATAGCTTACGTTGTAATTGTTTGCAGGATTTTCTCCGGTCCTATTAAGGTTGCCGAGAGGCAAATATCTCTGTCATTGAGGTAACGCGAAGGAAGAAGAGTTGAAAGTGCGTAAAATTGACAGAGAGGGGGGGTCAACGACCTTGTCTTATCGCGAGTCTTTGTAGCCGTCGACTATCGGCGGCAGTAAAATTTTATCACGAAACGAATTTCAAACTTGACATCTGGCGCGCTCGCGCGGAATCTCGCAGTGCATTGGTTCCCAAAGCGGATAGCCGAGATCCCAGGCAAAGCCTCTGCCGCCGTAAAGGTACTAAAATAGATTTCATTCGGCAATCAAACTTCTTTTCGCTAATTTGGTAAGGCACCGGTAGTGGCGGTGGTGGTATGTCATAAACTATCGATATTAAGATCGCTATCGAGAACTCTACAAGCATTTGCATTCGGTTCAGCTTTATTTAATTTCATTCGAATCGAATATTTGCATAAATTTTATCGATCGGTACGGCTTGGGAACCTCTGTCGGTTTCGTGTTCGTGTCGGAGACAAAGTTTAAAGACCCCTGCGCGACCGAGGCGGAAGGCGTTTCTTTTGTTCGATTCGCCGCTCGTAAGCCTAATGAAGTCGCGAAAAGGAGAGTCGGGCTCGACTGATAAGCCTTTTTCTCTCAGCCTTTTTCCGAGCCTGGCCCGCTCGCGTCGCGAAAGAATGCCGACGTTAGAAGCTCGGCCTGCCTCGCGCCTGTCTTGCTCGCCGGCCCGATATGAGTCAGCTATTAACTATGCAGATGCGAGCATGCAGATGCACGGAAACGGAAATGTGTGCGTTCGAGAATGGCCGCAGGTGAATCGCGATCCATACCGAGACATTAAACTATAGAGCCATGAATCTTTGAGCGCTCTTTAGTTATGCATGCGTCAGAAGTTGGGTCCGGACTTTTAGGTCTCCCAGCAGTTTAATATTAGGCATCTAGTTTCTCCACTTTCGACGCGAAAGCGTCAACTGATAAAAATAAACTTAAAAGTAACTTCCACCGGCGAACCCAAATCGATTAGGCCAGGATGCAATTATCGATACCTGCCATCTCTTATTCCACATGCCAATCTCGTACTCAAGGACCGATTATCGTCGACAAATTAATAACGAAATTGCAGTACGACCGTAGAAATGCTCCCGATCCCTGAAAGTCTCGAAAAAGTCTGGCACGCAATGCGTCAAAATGATTCGGCGAGGGCGGACAGCCCCGCGACTGTTTCGGACTTTCACCTATGAATAACGTCTGCCGTTTTCCTTTTCCTCGGCCTCTCACTGTGTATCGGGCCGCGATTTATCGCGCGAAGAAGCTCGCCTCGCAAAACTTTCGAGAGTCACCCGGCCGCCCACGCAACCCTCCCGAGAGAAAGGCGCGGGGGCTATTTCTTTCGTCGGACGTCGCGTAAATAATTCATGCAATAGATTTGGCGGTAGCCGGCGAAGGGAGGGAAAGGGGAAGGAAAAGAGGAAGGTCGGAGGGAGAGAGTGGCGAGCGTCCCACGGACGATAAGAGCCCTCCCGATTTTCCACCCTTCTGACTTCGCTTTCAAACTCGGCCACACGGATTTTCAGCCACTCGCGGACACATGTAGTGTCCGATCTATTTTCTATCCGGATATTAAAAGTATCGCCGATCGATGCTGTCACTTTACATCCCCGTTGGAAAAGGAAGTGACGGTTACTGTCCGTTCTCAGACAGCTCAACATTCAATAATTGTTGCTGATTTTTCTTGGCAAATGTAAGTTTGGTATAGAAACGGTGGGAATGTTCGATCGTGACGATGATTTCGGCAATCGCGCCGTGCGTGAGCCTCTTTTTCGTCCGGCGCACTTTTTTCTTTCGAGTTTCATCTGAACTTTGAAAATGCCTCCATCGTGATAGGTCATTGGTCCGCGCGCGCGCGCGCGCGCGCTTCTACTCGATACGATCGAACCGTCGGAACGTCCTGTAACTTCAACAATAGGCACTGAAAGTACATTCGACACCTTCGGCATTACGTAAATCAAATCGCGAGTGGCGATAAGTTTGCGTTTACGAGTATCGTTCGGCTCGACGTCGATTATGAGCGAGGCTGGCAATAAGAAATGAAGGACGTGATCTATGTCCATCGATTGACAAAATGCTAGAACGAACCAACGTCAGGCCATCGAGCGTGCAACGTAATTTCTCAGAGAACGATATTTTCTTCATTTAATTACAAAGTTCAATATGGCATCGTTCGGGCCATGTGCGTAGCTGACTGATTTCGGAATAAATGACGAAGAATGAACGTGTAACCGGCGGAGCGAAGACTCCAGAACTGACCAAATTATACGGTCAAGCCCAATGAATGATGGCGCATGTAATGTATAACGCATCACGTCGCATTCCCATTCGAGGTACGCATCAGGAACGCGAATGAATCATGTCAGGCCTGACGTAGGACCAGCTGGTCCAACGGACAAGAATGCGACCATTCAGAAGCTCCAAGTTCGTTCCTTCACATCTCTCCCTTATAGGTTCTATACGGTAGAGGAAGAAGAAGAAGAAGAAGAAGAAGAAGAAGAAGAAGTGGAAGAAAGGAGAAGTTCACGTGTGAATGCTCGCCCATAGCTACAAGGCGCACAATGCGCCCGTAAGTGCGTCGTTATTCAGTAAACATGTCATCAGTCATTCTCTTTCACATCCTTATAAATGAGAGTATTCCATTGTTTCATTCTGCGAGCCATAATGTCTGCAGGATATTCGATGAAAAATATTCGAACCGAGTAAAATGAAATCGAACAGCGTTGAATTACACTCTCTCTAAATGCGTCTCGGTGATCACTCGGAATGGGAATATGTTTCTCTGTCGATCGAATAGGTGGCAGTGGCCGACATCTGGAGCTGGCTCGCCGACCGATTTGACACCGTAAGGAGTGGAAGGAAAGAAGGCTGCCGAGCGGCAAAGCGGAATTCATTAACCGCGAACATTCTTTCATCGGTCCCCCCGTGTGAGAAGGAACGGTGGAGGCAATGGGAAGTGAAGGAAAGGGAAGGTAAGGGAAGGGAAGGAAAGGGGTACGTAATGACTCGGCCGATCAGGGCCGTCACAGAGGGTGCCCCGATTAAGCGGCTCCTAGGCAGCGAGTAAGACGAGAACTTGAGGCGATAGCCGACATCCTGCTAATGTTGAAAAACTCCTCCTCGGGCCACTTTAATGGCGTCGAACGAAGCGTACCCCACCTCCGACTAATTGATCACGATTGTTTGTCAGACCGATGTCCCCTCGGCTTGCCTGCGATTGCCACAAGCGATTTCGGTCCTTTACCGTATCGCTGGCAACGAGAGTGAAAAAAAAATGAAGAAAATTGCAAACACTCGTATGAGCCTGAGAAGGGCGAGCATAAAAATTGAAGCGGAATCCGGCAAGAAGGTTTCACGCGTGGAACGTAGGACCTCTACCTCCAGGTCTGCGGGCGCATGAAAACGATCTCGTTTCGCGGAGGGTTGTAAGAAGAAGGGCCGTGGCAGTGCGTGAAATGCAAAAGGGCGCGTTTACGACTATCGGCTCGCGCGCGGCTCGTATCGAGCGAGTAACGTTGCATAAAATATGATTTAGAGACCTTTGAACCCCCCGCCTAATGGCACCGAGGGGATTGTTCCGCGCTCTTCGTCTGCGAGAAAGGGAGAGTGAACCGACGAAAGAAGGAAGAGCTCCTCTCTTCTTCGCATGGCAACCACCACGAGGCATCAAAAGTATCCTGCGGGCCATTCGCACCTGTAATAAAGTGCGCCTTCGAGAATAGCCTATTCAAGGTGTCCGTCTTCCTACGCGCATTTCCGATACGTCGATAGGAATCCGTGAGGATACCTAGGAATAGGCTCAAAATAGTTTGCTAAGCATCTCATAGAGAGAGTCAGATCCTTTTCTCGTGTCTCAATGCTGCTTAGTCGAGTTACGCACATAGAAGGCGGACGTTTGACGCAGTATGCAGGAACGGGCGATAAACGGAGGCACGGAAAGTGAGTCGGTCCGGGTCTAACGCGGTGCGAGCCGCGCCATTAAAGTCGCACGCAGCGATGTTCGAGAATAATAACGGCGCGTTAAGAAGGAGGCGGACCTCGGCAGAGGATAAGAGAAAATGTGCGAGACGGCAATGACTTTGGCGCCTCGTTAAGCTCCCCCTCCCCTCCTCTCGCCTTTCATCCCCCTCCAGCCCTGCGGGGTCCCTCTTTTGTTCTCCCATTCCTCCGGCGACCCCGCGCGTCGAGAGTGAAAACGCACCGGGCATTAACATACAATCCGGTCGGCTTTCCCATTGGCAATAATTGTTAGTCATACGCGCGACGCTCTCGTCTCCGTCTTTTCATCGCATCTTCGACGGCGTCCACCAGTTGCACCGTCGTCCACACCCTTCGTCCGGTATTCGACTTGGCTCAAGGACCTTGGCCGCGGCTGGACAATCATCGTTCGAGTCTTTTGACCAGTCACTCACCTTGGTGGCACGGACGGTCTCGCAGTTCGCGCCACTACCGTCGATGGCAGCGACTTTTGTCGAGGCGCGACGATCGGAGGAGAACTTTCTTGGCCGACGATTAATAATCCGCGCCCGCGCGCGCGACCTTCTTCGAATTTGCAGAGCGATTCATGTGTAAATGCGGAGGACGCGAGACGTCTGACGCTTTCATATACGTCCCGGGACTATAAATACGTCTTACTCACGTAGTATATTTACCCTGACTGACTTTGCCTCGCGCGGAAATTGTTAAGCATTTTCCATTAGAGGGAAGATATCGAACGTCGAATGGGACCTTAGAAGGTTTGGTCGCGTTCCGAGGTTAGGCGGCTACTCGCCGTCCGCTAAAATCGTCCGAGATTTGCGGCGGGAGATTAGGACGGAGGGAAGGATTTCCATCGGAGGTGGGCCTCGCTCGCGAAGGTGCGAGGTGCAGCGCGACGTGCAGCGCGACGTGCAGCGCAAGGTGCAGCGCGAAAGAGCCCGGGAGATCGTACCATCGATTACGCGGATCGTAAAACCTTACGAGCCCGGGGCATGCGCCTTTGAGAGCGTACCGATCCTGCGTACAGTTTTTCCTCAATCCCGGATAACTCCCTCAGTCCATTTTCCAGACTCCTCCCAACGACCCGACTCTTCGCGTCCACTTTTCAGCGATTTTCAGCAATCTCTACTTCGAAGAGAACGTCTGAATTTAATCATGAACTGTCAGATGTGCCAAAATCGGTAGCGATGTTTCGAACGGAACTAATTTGACTCCGAGCTCGAGGCGGTGCCGCTTGACGCGTGAAGATCCTTGGATCTCTTAATCGTTCGAAATCGTTCCTGATCGGAGCGCGATGCGGTAGCATTATCAAGTACAATGAAGCCTTTCGGGGGTCGGCGGGGTGGAGGAAGGTGGCAGGAGGAGGAGGAGGAGGGTGAGGAGGGGGGAGGGGGCTAGGTGCAGCATAAAGACCTCCTCGGCACGGAGATCGCAGCATCGATTACGCGGCTCGTAAGGTCAGAGACCCGCGATCTGGTTGGCAGGCCATGTGTACCGACCCCGCTCGCAGCTCTAAACAATACCGTCCCAATCTACACGTGTCCGTGCGCGTGTGTCTGTCTCCGTGTACGCGGATCATGTTTTCCATGTACTCCCCCCCAAGCAGCGCTGATTTTCTCGAAAAGTCGAGATGAACTTCGGGTTCGAGATAGGGGAGGTATAAAGGATTTTTCGTTAGGCTCAGTACTCTCTCGGGTGCTCATGGTGTCCACGCTGGCAATTTGCGATAAGTATAGGCGGTAATCGAGGATAGATTTACGGTAATCTTATCGAGGCCCGGTACTTAGTGCTTACTTTGAGTCAGGCGTCGCTCGGTGTCAAGCCGGATAGTTTGCCGTGCGTTGCTGATAGGCCAGAGGCGACTCCCAGGCAAACTAGACACCGCTACCGCGGCTACTAATCACTGCTTTGTTGGACGTGACTCATTCTTCCTACTTGCCGAGATATCCTATGACAAACACGGCGATAAAGAGAGTGCCCCGGAGCGGAGCGTAAACGAGCGTACGCGATTACGGTTTATTTTTACGTTATTATGAAAAGTCCGTATTACGCCTTTCCGCCATTCCGCCTTCCGACGCGCCGAACCTAATGTTTAGCGAATAACTCATCGAGGGTATTGAGTTACGTCATTACCGAACGCTTAACGAACTGGGCGACGGGACGAAAAAGTTGGAGTTACGACATCGATTAAATTTCCCATCGCATCCTGCGACGCTCATGACGATGATGATTCTCTTCTCATCCGGTCAATTTCGTGATTTCGTCTATTTACCTTGGCATAGTCGGACGGAGGGGTAACGCGAAGGCTCGCAAGTGAAACATTGAGATCTTCGAGGTGGAAATCGTGCCGATTCGTGGCCTACGTGGCCAACGTAGAGCGATCGTAACGATCGGCCTCATCCGGTTCCCACGAACTCTCGGTTACAATTACGATGTCGTTAAGGCGGGGTAATTTTAAACGTCCAAGTTCAGGCCGAGAAACGCCGCGGGTAGATCGAGTTTTTCCTCCAGCCCCAACCCCCCCCCCCCCCTGCCTCCTTACTCCGTCTTCTACTCTTCTACCTTCTCCTGTCTCTTGACTCCTGTCTCTCACCTTACGGCCAATCACCGAACGCTTTGCCCTACGTTTGACAGAAGTTCGCGCCTTTCCACGCTTTTTCACACCATTTCGCTCCGACGTCGTTACGTGGCCTCTCGTCGGGCCGAAAGAGTGAAAGTTCGTGACATTTTCAGGCCCGGTGACCGTACGGCTGCATATTGGGTGGCTTGGCTCTATTATCCGAATTATCTGCGAGACCGTGTGGGCGATTGCGGAAAAATTTGTACCTGCGAAAAAATGACCGATTGTGCACCGGCCCGCAGTGAGTGGCGAAACGTTCGTTGCGTAAGCGCATTCTTTCTCTTCCCTTTTTTCCTTAATGCTCCGATCGTTTTGCGGTTCGACGCGGGCACGGTACACCTTGTATAGAGAGCGACCTTTTCGGAGAATTATAATACTTCGATTCCACGTTCGGCCGCGTTCGACGGGTGTGAAGCGAAGGACTCTGCTATTGGCCTAGATTCGAAGCGCAGCGCTAAGTGAATACCGACAACCGACTGACAGCCTGATCTATTGCCGATATTTAGACCGCTCGACTCCTTTCCTTCTCGTCGAGCAATTATCGGGATCAAAGAGGAAGTTTGGCGAGACGCTAATCGATCGTGACGAACTCCGATTTCTTTTCGGGGCCGAGATAGCGTTCGGAGGCCGAAACGGCGATCAAGGAAAATCTGTCCTCAGGCCAGACAGGTGACGAGAGTAACTACTGGTTAGCGAGCTGGTACGTTACAGCCTCGGACCTTCGTCTCCTCGAGTTCGCCACGGTTCGACGTTTCCCGTCAAGGTCCTGCGAAGCTGCTTTTCGTTGCGTCCTTTATTGACACCCGTCCGCGTTTCTCATATACGCTCGCATTCGTCTCGCCGACGAAACGCAAAGAGACCGCTCAGATTTTGCAGACTGACCGTGGCATTGAACAAAACTTAATTGTCACGGAAATGTATACATACCTGTACGTGTCGGTCAGGATGGTCACTTAGCGGGAGTTAGCCTCTTTCTGTGGGAAATCGAGTCGTTTTTGGCACCGGAGCGAAATAATCGAAATAATCGAGTGCGTCAGGAAAGAAATGAAGGCTCGAAGCCGGAGGATTTTCGATACTCGATTAGCGAAAAAAACAGTGGATCGTTGAAGAGAAAAAGAGGGAAAGAGAGGGAGGGAGAGAGGATAGAATTGGCACGGTGTTGGCGGATGATCAAAACGATTGCCGCGAATTTCGGGGTGGGCATATCGCCGTGCGAGACAAATTGGTTTTGCCCGATAAAAACGGCGGGCCGCCTCGGTGCTCGTTAATTAGTCGGAATTAAAACGCTCCCGCAGTCGTTCGTCCGTGTCAGCTGACGATATCTGTGTCCGATCGTCTAGCGAAAAACTTTCGCCTCTCGCGGAATACTCATGAATTTTCAGCAGGACCTCCAATACCCTCTCTCTCTCTCTCTCTCTCTCTCTTTTTCTCGTAACATTTATGTGTCTGCCGGACCGCCCGAAATTTTGGCACGTTATTTGCAAATTGGTGCGGCCAACTTTTCGACCATTTGCCAGGCCCAATGGTCTATCGATGATAATGAAGACGACGAATACAGGAGACGCGGAGTAAAAGAGAATAAATATTGCAATAATCCTATGGCGGGGTGAGGCGTTCGGCTCGGGTCTGCCTTTTTTTCTCCGCGAAACACCGGATGATAAAGTGTTAGCGGCGAGCTACACGAAGGCCTGTTAATTACTGAGGCGAAATTTAGATAAGCCAGGCTCGTAAATTGGAGAGGTCACGTTGGGGAGAAGATAGTCGGGAATATGGCATTGACCGAGTCCGGCGCGTCTACTACGGTGAGACTCTTTTTACTCGGAGCCCGATCGATTATGCCGAAAAGGACGTGCCAGTCGAGAAGAGTCCGATAACTGGTTTAGCGACAGATCTGCTCGCTGACAGTCCCTGAGTCAGATGTCTCGCGGGCAGAACGGCGGGGTGGGGAGTTTTTTCGGTCGGTCGGTCGTTCGTTCGGTCGTTCGGTCGCTCGCTCGGGAAGACGGGTCAAACGGTGTCAACTCCGGTATTTAACAACACACGCGGACAGACACGCTGCCGGAGAGTAGAGAGACGCTCGTGTCAAGGGCCTCGTCCGCGCAGTCACGTCGAAGATAATGACTTTATGAGCCCCACTCTCTGCCCATCCCCCCCTTCTTTCCACGCGGACACTTTCCGCCTCGGGGAAAAAGTGACCGGACCTTTATCGTGCTTTTCGGACACCCTTTTCACGGCGCTCGTCGTTCATGGCTGACACCTGGCCTGGAAAGATGAAGAGCGGACTCCACGGATTGAGTACCGAGAGAACGTTCTGCGGAAGGTCAGCGACAGATTCGCAATTAAAGAGATAGGAGGTCAAGCGTAGAAGTGTCCGGTAGCTATTGGGGTCCGAGCGCGGGAGTAGGATAAAAATACGGGAAATAATTTTCCGCTACGGCGGAGTTGGACGACGATCGATTCCCAGTAACTCGGCTCCGCTCTGGAAAGCGGCGCTGGCGTCCAGAAAGCCGCAAAAACAATCTGCCGGTTCGAGTCGCCGAACATTGCCGACCGCAAGTATAACGGCCGCGAGTCTTGTCCACGGTTACACGCCGATTACGTCGGCCGGACTCGGAATTAAGTAATTTCACTTTGCCCCGAGCCGCCCGCTTATGTCACCCTCGAGAAAAAGGGTGCCAATCAGGTAATCGATTTCTTTGCCGGCGGTAAACGTCCATCTCTCATCCGTATTCATAAAGTTATCTTTCGATATTTCAAAACAGAGCGATACTTCTCCGGCCCTATATCGGTCACACCGGACAACGATGGCCGGAGGAGTATCACTCTGTTCTAAAACTTAAGCTACTACGGTCGATAAGTATTCGCTTAATTTATCTTTCAACATCCTTGAATCCATATTTGCGCCGAATTCTTTGACTAATTTCACTCGACCGAAAGAGGAGCGATGAAAAGTTCGGTCCTCTTTCGGGTGGAGCGGCGGTCAGCGTCGAGAAGGACGAGAGTTCGTTCGCCCAGTCCCTACCCCGAGTCCTTCCATCCTTCCTTGGGCAGACGCCTAACTAAGTCGGCCGGTAAGTCGACGTCGATAGGCTCGCGGATCCACTTGGACGCACCTGAGCCGATTTCACGATTCGAGGCGGGCCAAGGATGCTCCTGCTTTTCATGCCCCTTCGGGGGGCCATACCTCTTCGCGGCGTAACGATATTCCGTCTGACGGCGAACTTACCGGCTGTACAGAGGGAGTGAGCCGAGGGTGGGGGAGGGAAGGGGGCCAGGGAGAAGACTGGCGAAACTCCGGAGAATCATTCGAGTTCGCGTAACAACCTCCGCGGAGAGCGCTGTTACTTAAGTCGTAATTCGAAAGTATCAAAGTTCTGCTTACGCGCACCGCTCCGATCCTACGGATGCATTTTAATGGCGGCCGGGAATGGCGCGCGCGGGCGCGCGCGTACCAAATGCGTTTTCGTCCTGATTGCGAGCCGGATAATTTGCGAGCCCGGCTACGGCGCTCAGCGGATTTTAATCGTGGCGACGAGAGCTTTTTCCCTCGCCAAGTGTTCTCTGATTTGGGGAAACCTCCCCTCGCCTACCCGCTCCACCTCCTTCTCACAGCAGGAGGAGTACGATGCCCAGAATTCATCTTTCAATAATTAAATGAACCACTTTTGGCTCCCGTTTTTAAATCACTCTGTTAGTGTTGTACGACTGTACATTTTCATTGACTACATCTGATCGACCGAAAAGTAAAGATCCAGATTGCTGATGGTGCCGCTGCTGTTATTGGGCAGCCAGAATCGATAGCCAAATATGCACGCACGCAGCCAATCGAAGACGGATCGTCGCTCGGCGCCGTTCTTTAAATCCGAGCCACAGCCTCCCACTTTCGACAACCGCAGAAACCTACATACGGAGGTGCATCTAAAATACGATCTGACGTCGACTGCGAGCGGTCTGTCAGGCGAGGAGGAGGGAGGAGGAGGAGGGAAGAGGAGTGAGAGAGGAAGGGAGGCTGGTAGGCAGGCAGGCAGGCAGGCAGGCAAGCAAGCGGGCAAGCAAGCAGGCAAGCAGGCAAGCAAGCAGGCAAGCAGGCAAGCAAGCAAGCAAGCAGGCAGGCAACCGGGCAGGCCTTGTTTTCAGGCAGGCACCGGAGGTTGCCCCCTGAACCGGATCGCGGCATTAACCTCCGCCGGCGTTGTATATCGCCTCCTCTCCTCTTCCTCCTCCTCCTCTTCCACCTCCTCATCCTCATCCTCCTCATCCTGAACCTCTTGCGCGCTCCGCTGAACGAACCGTCCGAGAGCGAGTCTTCTTTCCTCCGCGAGACTCAAACCCGCCTCTTACCCTCTCTCTCTCTCTCTCTCTCTCTCTCTCTCTCTCTCTCTCTCTCTCTCTCTTGCTCCTTCCACCGCTGACCACCTTCGACATCCTAAGTCACTCTTTCTCGTAGAGTTCTTATCGTGCCAGAAAAAATTGGGAGAGCTGTTACTTCTTGAAAAATGTAACTTGTTCGAAATTCGAGCGTACAAATGTTCCGCCATTGAGACCACTTTGGAGAGCAACCGTAATCGAACCCCTTGACAGCAGGTCCGCTACCCTTCGATTCTCACGTTCCACCCCGATCACGTCCCACTGTTTTTCTTATCGCACGCCGAGAGCAACGAAATTCTTGGCTCCTCGATCGGCTATCATTCTTGGCGCGCTCTCGCTCCTAATCGGGATTAGTGCTCGCCTGGGCAAAGTGGGCGAATGTTGGCCGAATGTTGGCCGAATGTTGGCCGAATGGCGAGCGAGGAGAGCGATATATTCCGATACGCCTTTGCGGCGGTCTCCCGACGCGAGAGGGCAACGAGGTCTAACCGCGGACGTGTTTGACCCAGCACCCCTCACGAGCGAATTCAAAGGCACCCTCTAGCCAATGCGAAAACTCCGCCTAAGCAAACAGCCCCTCTCCCCCCTTCCCAGCCCTCGCCGTGCGGAGAGCCGTTAGATTTGTTTTCCAGATTAATGCACGGCTAACTAGCGACCCTTCTTCCGATCCCGGCAAGAACAACCGACCTTATATATACAGGGTGGTACATAGCGAGCGCCGCGCCGCTCCAAGCCACTTTCGAAAACTTTGCAGGTAGAGCTCGTTCCAATTGCGGCTCGAACTCGTTCGCCGCAAAATACGCTCTCCCATGTGTTTTCCTAATGAAAGGGTGGGATGACCTGATTTGCGGGATAAGCCTCTGTCTCACGGTACCCAGAAGTTTGCGGCCGCTGTGCGAAACGTGTTCGCCGAATGTGAGCCGTGAGTCGTCGGGTGGGGAAATATTTTGAAAGAGGGCGGGGAACGTTTGACGAGTTGATTTCATCAGCGTCGCCGGCCTCGCGCATCGATGTCCCGCAATATTGCCAATTATTCATTGAGCACGTGCGCCTTCTTAATTTCGTTAGACCTCCCCGGCCCCCCCCCCCCCCCCCCCCCCTGTCTCATTCTCGCGACTCTTCTCTCGCTCGCCGGCTCCTTCCTTCCCTTACGGGACATTAATTGCGTTACTTAATAGTACAGCGCGCCCGGCCGCCTCATGGCTCTTCATGGCTCTTCATGGCTGTAGCAGGTAGCTACACGTGCCGAGGGCTATTAGTCACCCTTTTGCCCGAGCAATTACGGCACTTGGTCATAATCCCGTAACACGCCGGACGAACTGGCCGGCTCGGCCATTAATTAGACGCGGCCCTCGTCTCTCTCTCTCTCTCGCGCGCGCGCGCGCGCGAGTACGCGAGCGAGTGCGCGAAAATGGCCGCCGGAATCGAAGGAGAACAGGTGATGCTTAGGTGTCCGGCTGTCTTGATGTGCCGACGTTTAAGTGCCCCGAAGGTCACTTGATTGAGGACCCCTTTACCTTAATGGATAGTTGACCAAATCTCCGAAGGAGTGTATTAACGATTAAGGACTCGCTCCTCAGCTTTCTGCCTGCTTGCGATTTCCATGGCTAATTATTCTTTACCCAATAGTTTCGATTCACTGCGGAAGGTGTGTGTATATACCTACGTTTATATCTGTTACGTGTATAGACGATTTTATCGCATAAAGAAATATTTGTGTCGGGAGGATTGTAGGGCATATTAATTAAACGTTGAATAAACTCTATCGGCTAGGGTAGGATAGTTAACCGAATTCGTAATTAACCGTATTGCCGGCTGGCTCGGCTTCTCATTGACTGGATTTCGAGTTAACCGAATGCTTGGTTAGCCCGATGCCTAGCCCCGTGAATTCCCGGTAGAGTAAATACCTAGTTGACTAGATGCCGAGCAGACTAAATGCCTAGTTCCGACATTCAATCCAGACATCCGACGCGAAGGTAGCCAAACCTCCGTGGGGAGGTTGCATTTGCCAACGCGACACACCGCTGGGAACATTTACGCTATTGCACCGAAATTGCGCAACCGCGGGATCAACTAAGAGCATTCGTTGTGACATTATTATTTTAGACTGTTGCGGTGAATTGGTTAGTGCTTTGTGACAGACGCGTCGCAGGAACGAACGCACGCTCGACCGAAGATGTCGAATGAGCGCTAATCAAATTCATCCCAATTACGCCGTGACGTTAAAGGTACCGGTGCCGAGGTAGAGGTACGGAGGTAGAGGTGCCGGTGCCATTAAGGATCCGTTGGTGAAAACCGCTAGGAGCGAATTAGCGCGGGAATTCCTCCTTCGCCGGACACTGTCCGAGATGAGCGTCGCGATAAGCTTGCCAGAAGGAGACTTTTAGCGCCGGGCAGCGTCTCACGTCGATTCTGCGACGAGCCAAACACCGACGAGCCTATCGCCCGAGAACCTAATGCCCAACAACCCAATGCCGACAAACGTAAGGCCGAGCCCGATAACGGAACGGGAGCTTGCGGAAATTCACTCGGATTAACGGTGCGAAATTCAGAGCGCAGGTCAAAAGGCCATTACTTTCATTATACTCTTGTTCATGAAACTGGTAAGAAATAGAAAATTATATAGAATTGACGAAACCTTTGCCTTGGACAATCAGACGACACATTCAAGTGGTGCCAAGTCCGCAGGACTTCCGTTGCGCTGCAGGATAAGTCGGAGGATCCGAAATAGGAGCGATGATGCCTGACGATGGCTGGCTCGCATTAAAAGCGGCCTAATCCTCGGGTCCGGGCGTAATGCATTAAACGAAACTCGATTTGGCCGGGGCCAGCAGTCTCGAGCGACGCTCGTCCGCGGCTGAAGTTCGTCGACAGGCAGCTTAAGGTTTTAGCCGTTTGCGTGTCGCCGCGCACAGCTGTTTGATCGCGATAAGCCGATTTTAGAGCGAGACACGTGTACGCCATCGGGATGACCGGATATGCGCGCACACGCATACGGGCGTATACCCACTTTTGCGAGCGTGTCGAAGGCCGCACGAGGAACGGTACGCTCCTATACATTGCGCAATTTCACCTGACGTCATCCCTCCGATTATGTATTTTTCTCTCGCGGCTATCGGGGCTATGCTCGAAATTTCGCGCCCGCCTCAAATTTGGCTTTACGGCGCTCGCGGTGCAATTTACGCGAACGCCTTTATGCGAGAGCGCGCGCGTTGGCAGACTATTTTGCCGAGCGACTTATGTAACGCGAGTCTTTGTATGGGGTTGGACGGTATCGACTTCCATCGATTCCGACCGCCAGTCTTTCGAACCGAAAATACGCCGGATGCGATCGAAAAAGGCAAGGAGGCAGGTCCGAAGGTAAGAACTGTCATATTTCTGTTTTCGATTGCGAATCTACGCATTTGAAATTTCGTCATTGCGACTCGTTTCGCAACGCGTTGCATGCTGCGCATGCAAAGAGCTGCGCGGGCGAAATAAGAAGTCGAAGCTGGGGAAAAAGAGCGATCGCGTGACATCGAGAAACTATTCAAAGGCAACGCTACGTCGTTCCTAACAGATGGAATCGCTTAACTTCGACGCAACTTCGACGCAACGTCGCGTCATTCGCCGATAAGTCGTCGAAAAAAGTGCTCGTAAAAATCTCTAAAACGGTATCTGCACAGCGCGAGAGCGGCAAAAAGAGAGTCGCGCATCCTTCGTCTCGGGAAAAACGATCGTTCTTTGACGAAACACATCTGGAAGTTCCTGCCATGCGTCGTTTTATTTTCCCTACCGCGCTGCGAGGCATGTGACACTAAGGGGCAGAAATCAGATCGCGAGATCGGACAAAGATCGTAAGTAAAACAGAGCTCGGAAGAACGTCATATTCGGATTCAGATACGGAGGTTGAAAACGACCGTGAACCTTCTCGATTTCGTCACCGATCTCTCAGCGGCGGCAGACTCTTTTTTCTACGACAGGCTAATCGAGGCTCTGGGAAAGGTATCGCCACGTCTGGACGTACGGTCCACTTTTTTCGTGCCCTCCTCGGGCTGTCTCCCGTCTCATCGTAGAGGAAGCGAGAGGGAGGGGGACAGATGGACAGAGAGGGGGAGACAGAGGGGGAAGAGACGAAGGAAACGGGGCATTTTCAGCAAGAGCGCTCCGCCTTAATTAACACATTCGCGCCGGAGGTAACTTTGATTGCCGGTATACATTTAATTATCTTTATAGCGCCACGGCGGAGGCAGCGTGATTGCTCTCTTAATTCAGCGCCGCGACTAAAGCGTGTAATCTGTATTTTTCATCGCGGTTACGCGGCGGCCGGCTAATATCATAGTAACGAGCCGCGGAAAAGGCCGGGGGCGAGACGAGGCGAGGCAAGGCAAGGTAAGGCAAGGTAAGGAAAGGTAAGGCATGGCAAGGTAAGGCAAGGCGAGGCAAGGTAAGGGCAATTAAAAGGCCTGGGCCTCTCGTTTCTCCTCGCACCAACTATCGCCCACCTCCGGAATCTACGCCCGGAAGTTTTCACTCGCAGCGGCCTCCGTCAATTTTCCACTCATGGCGTACGAGATATTTGAAATGAGTCAAGAGTGGTGCGAGCAAAGCTCGGCGAGTGGACGAGCTTCTAATCAGGACCCATATCGCGCGATGCGTGACGCACGCGGTATCAGGAAGAGGATATAGATTCTGCGCTTGCTCAGATAAACAGATTCTCCTGGGCGCAGAGCGAGGCATCTCTGCATAATGACATTGCATAACAGAGGCTGACGATGCCAGATAGAGCGAGGCGCGAGTCTTCCGCTCGGCGAAGGATCGATCGAGGACAAAAGCTCTCGCCGCCGACGAATTAACATGTCATTTGCGTGTCATTTGCGTACCATTCGCGCATCGCCTAATTGTCATCGTCGCTCTCGCGAGCCTCGATGATAACCGACTCGAAGGAAAAATGTATCGTGACGATAGGGCAGGCGTTAAGGATGTCCATTTTCTCCAGTCTGTACAAAACGTACGAATATTGTCGCTAATTAACGTCACAGACAGCCCTCCTACTCTTCACGCTTCTAATACACGCACAGAGAGGCGTACTCGGCGCAGCAGTAGCAGTCTAAATTGGTGGGCAACGATCTGGACAACGATTCTGCCCACGCAAACGTACTCGGCCAACGAAGAGCGTATTCTCTCTCTCTCTCTCTCTCTCTCTTTCTCTCTCTCTCTCTCACACTCTCTCTCCCTTCCTCCCTTCCTTTCGGTTCGCTCGACTTTTCCACGCACCGCCTTCGGATTCGTAGAAATTTGAGGCGGACTGGGGGCCGGAGAGCGTAATTCAAGGGCAAAGCGCGTGCACCAGCTTAATTGAAGGGCGCGAAGCGTACGGGCCGACACACTCGGATCACGCGATCCTCTCCGACTTTCAGGCCGATTTGTACTGTATCGCGACCTCCTTTCCAGCCACCTTGCCCTTACCACCACCCGACGTGACGGGAGGAGGAGTGAGGAAGAGGAAGAAGGACGGAGGGAGTGCCTTACGGTGGAAGCTCGCAATTTCGTCATTATCGCCCATTATTAAATTTGCCAAGATTTTATCTCGGTTAAATTGTATATATATTATTTATGAAGCCGACTCGTTTGCGGAATGCCGGCGAAAAAGGCTTGCTCGCCTTGCACGATCCTCCTTCGTCGTCTTTCTCCGTTCGTTCTCCTCATTCCTCGGCCTCTGCCTTCCTTCAGCCTTTTAACTCCTTTTCATTACGCTCGGTATACGGTGTTGTTTGTACACAAGAGAGAATGTTTCACGAAGTCGAAAGTGTTTTCTTTCGGCATTCTTTTCACTCATCGTTGTGTACGGAAGGCCAGAGGGGGAGGGATGAGTGTGCGTAAAGTATGCAGAAGTGCGTAGACGTGGAACGGAGGAGTTTCTGCCGTCGGATGCCAAGTTGGGAGGAAGGAGGACACAATGAGCATGCGGAAGCGATGCCCCGGGAAAGGTGAACATTGACGTATCAATGTTTCGCTGCCCACATTAGGTGCGCGATAATGGACGGCAGGGACTCGTCGCGGACGAATGAATTAGCGGGGCCTTGGCGAGCTCTCTGTCGGATTTTCGCATCCATCGGCGACAGCTTTCTGCCTTATCCTACGCTGAAATCTCGCCTGTCAAACGACATATCTCTTCACTGGCTAAATCGGTTAAATCCACTCGAATCAATTTTATTTGCATTTTAATTCTTATATAAATTGAAAGGATGTATTGTTCCATGACAAACCGTCCGAAAAATGCATTGAATAAAAATGAAAATCAATATACGACTCGCGTAGATTGAAGTCGATAGAGTTGCGGAGGAAATTTCGGCACACCCTGTAGATCTGGAGTGAGGAATCGGCGAGTCCTTAGGCGGAAACGTTCTCTGCGCCACCTCCGCTCTCGAAAGGTTGAAGATCGACGTTTCTATGATTTCTCGCGATTAAGCTTCCCAACTCTCATGGCTGACTGGCGCGAGTTATGTCATGTAGCGTGGAACGGCCACTTTCTACGATCCTTCGACGGCCGAGGGGAGGGGAGGGGAGGGGAGGGGGGGGGGGGGGAGGAGGAGAAAAAGTCCTTTTGCCGGGCGAATAAATCGACGCGGGGTTGCTGCCGGCGACCGCCTACTTGCGGTATCGATGATCGATGGAACTGCGAGCGATTCAAAGAAAATCGGCGAAAGTCAGCCGGCGCAAATATATATTTCGAGCCCGGTACTCCCGCCGATTGTAATTCAAATTGCGGGACTATTGTGCGGTTATTACACGGGTGTCGGCTGACTGCTTTATAAGTGTTTGCCTTTTTCTCGACTGGTGGCGAGCGCGCGCGAGCGTTCCTTTGCCGAGCAATTGAAATTGATTTGACCGGCTCTGTCAAACGAGAGACGTTTCACCTAAAATATCCCCATTGCGCTGCAATTCATCGCTACATACTTGCCGTGCACCGTACCTCCAACGTCGTTCTATCGCATTTGTCGACAGAGAACGTAGAATCGACGAACGAAGAATCTCGGAGGTGACGGATTGTCAGGCTGTAAAATTTTCTCTTTTCCTCGGGCGAGTTCTATCAACGCACGTCGGCATTCATCGTTTTCATACATTATCATGTTATTAGCCTCGTTAATACGAACATTTGCATAGGTAGGTACGCGCGCGCGCATACGAAAAATTCTGCATCCCGCGGACACTTTAACGCGTCTCAAGTTATTGGCCGTGTTTACCTTCGCGTCCGTCTTGACGACGTTTCTTATTCGTCGCCGTCGAGACAAAGTTTCGCCACGCGATTGCATTCGGCGAGTGCGTACGTCGAAAAGTGTAGAGAGGAGTGTGCGTGTGTGCGCGGAGGACAGAATGAGTGTGAGAGAGAGAGAGAGAGAGAAGTCGAGTTTAAAGTCCGACGAGTGTCGGCCGCGTGGGAGTGAGGAGGAAACGATCGAGTTGATCGCTCTAAGAAATAAGAGACGCGGATTGCGCGACCGGTAGATGAACGAGGCGGAGGAAGAAGGCAAGAGTTGTTGGAAAGGAGGAGAATCGTAAAAGAGACGAGGAGGATGGAAAAGGAGCGAGCTTCGGGGGCAATGACTCCCGGGAGGGAAAAAAATGGCGTGTCGCGGGTAGAGAGACGGATGCAAAGATACAAGAAGGAGGGAAGAAAAAGATGAGTCGCGCCAAAATGAAAAAAGGTCGGCGTCATAAACGCGTAAGATATCGGATGGATGTGAGAATGAAGACGGAAGGCTCTTCGAAGATAAAACTGGGACTGCGTCGAGGTGGCGGAGTTGAAACGGAATTAGAGCGGGAGGTAGAAGAGAATAAAAAAGAAAATAAGAGAGAGAGAGAGAGAGGAAAGATGGAAAAAAGAGAATTGTGAAGAATAAGTTCGCACCTCGGATCCCATGGTCTGACCTCGTGAACGGTGCAATGCCACGTCGGCGAAGCGCGCAAATAATCGAGAATCGCATCGGGAATCGCATCGGGAATGCAGAAGGCGTTGACACGAGCGAGCCTCTCTTCGGCCTCTCTTCGGCCTCGGGGTGGCCTCGAAAAATCATTCGATCACTTTCGCCTGCCCGTCTTCCTCTCCCTTGAATCTCAACTGGCGATTAAAGCCGCCCGCTGCACTCTGCGCGCTGCGAATCGAATCGCATCGGGATTCAACGAGGTGCGAGTGCAACGCTCAGATTCCATCGAACATTTTCCTTTTTCCATTCCACTTCTTCCTCTTCTGCTTTTTTTTTCAACCACGATATCGCAACATCTCGCAACATCTCGCAACGCGCGATCGTACGTGCAGGTGATTATGAAAGTGGCCTAAGTCTGGCGGGAGAAAAATGCCGACCGTTTATGGTACTGGGAACATAACCGCGTCACTCTCAGATTTATATTCGCGATATCGGCCGAGCGAGATATTTATCGCAAAAATGGGAATTATATAAAACCGAAAGTACCGCGTTACCGTTCGATGTCCGGTGCCTATTTGCCGCAATTTTTGCCTAGGCCACTTTCACAATTACAGGCTGCGATATAGCGCAAAAGGTGGAAATAAGAAATGAAGAAAAAAAAGCATCGCCGGAAGAGGACACCGTCTGTTTGCAGCCAAGGTGTTTCTCTCGCCGGGAAAGAAACTCGAATGTCAAACAGCCACCCCCTTCCTCCCGCCCGCCCTACCCCACTGCGATCCTCGACATTTTTCTTTGTCTCGTGGACAGTGCACTTGGCGTCATTATTTAAACAAGAAAATCATAAACGTCGCCTGGCGATTACTCAGCGCGACTTCTCGTCGCAAAAGGGATGAGTATTTCGAGACGATTGAAGGAGGAGGGGGCAGAGGCAGAGAATGAGAAAGAGACAGAGGCAGTGAGAGAGGGGCGGAAGGGGGGAGAGGAGGAAAAAAAAAGTGCGACGGGGCAAACAAGATGAATGCACATGCGCTTGTACGTCTTAGCCGAGGCGCAATTAACGGAATTAATTACGCCTGCTCCCGTCTGGCGGATAATCGGCGCAGTTGTGCGAATAATCAGCCATCTTATGGACCCTCTCGCAGAACAAACTTTCTCGTTACCCTTGTAATTGGCCACATTTTAATGCAGAGAACATCTTACGGGAAACGTTACGGTCCTCTCTTCGGCGGAGGAACCGTAATCGTAATTATGAGGCTAGAAGCGGCGACACACGGAATTGGAAGTAGTACGATGTATCGGGACATGGGCATCGTTAAAAACCGGTCTCTTCCTGGTTACCGAGAACCGCGAAAGAGTCGAGAAGACGTTCGCGCGTACGGTATAGGCACGGACGACGGCGTATCGAACTGGCAGAAATGCAAATGACCTAGCAGGACGGTAGACGTTTGCGGACAGGTAAAATGCAAATGCTCGCCTCCGCAGGTGAGCGAGTTCATAATCGGCCCGAGAGATGCATCCGAGGCGCATCTCATTAAGCAGACGTCGGCCGATGTCAACCGTCGGAAAAAAGGAACGTGGCGAGAAAAAGGCTAGAGAACTTTTCGACGAGCGACCGGTCAGGTGGTCCGACAATTCCGAACTCCTCGAGTCGATCAATACATCCTCGCTGAATCGATTAACTTCGGCGTTTGTCGCGATAGCTCGCACAAACATTTCCTTCCACCATCTGCAATATGCGGTCGCATTTATTCCATAAGGAAAAGCGTCAAATTTCTAAGCGTCTTTAATGAAAACGATCAAAGCGGTAATTGATAAAATCGTTGGAGGATGTATAGAGGCTGAAGAAGTCGGTGTTCGGAGGGCTGGGAGTGGGAAATTTAGTCGGGAGATTATGCTGATTCGATGCGAGCGACCTCGTGCGATTCTTCCGTTCCAATTGAAAAGAAAGTAACCGCAAGGTGTCGATGTCGATGAATTGCGCCGACGGCTTGCCGCGGGAATATTCATCGAATGATAATTCTCCTCGACTCTCTCACACTCTCTTACGCTCTCTTCCACTCTCTTCCACTCTCTTCCACTCTGTGTACCGAGTCTTCCACGTAAATACGTAGTAGGTAGTGGCGGCCAGGTTCGAGGAACTCTCTCGGGCGTGAGTCACGCGTGTTCACGACCGACAGGCCGATCTTGCCGATCTGTCATTCGATCGGGAACCTCCGACTCCTTTTATACAGGCTGTCGCCGAATTATAGACCTTCCATAAACCTCTCGCCAACGGCGCAATAAAAGGCCGCATCATTCTTCTGGCACATTGAACTTTGGTAAGCGATCAAGTTGTGCAAATATTGAATTAACCCGACTGCGACACAGATTTCTGTATGACCGTTCTGCGCGGAAGAAAATTGTCGTCGTATGCGACCAATGGCAGCGGTGAGATGAAAATTTGATATGGACGAGCGACGTTAACATTTACATTTTGAACACTTATCGGAGCCACTTGCGGACGATAGTTGAACGAGAATCGGTGACTGGGGTTAAAAGGCGGCCGAATTGCAAAAGTTTCGCGACGAGACTGGATCGTTTGGCGGGAAGAGCTTATCCGGCTTTTACGAGGCGCTGCACTTTGCCGCCGGTTAATGCATCGAAACTCATTAACGGCCGCGGGAACATGGTTATTGAATGACGACACCCTAACGACGTGAACCGACCGAAACTTTCCCCGCAGCGTGTCAGACTAAACTTTTACTTCCGAATTTCCCCTCGAACATCGATTCATACTGTCGAACAATTTCTACGTCATTCCCATGACGCGACCTACATTTTACCACGTATCCAAAATAAAATAATAAATGAATATTATGAATTCCGTTTCAACGCAATAATGATATAAACTGTAACTCAAGGTGAGTAATTCGTTAAAATTCCACGATTCGTTTCCTTGATCACCTTTTATCGCGATCAGTATATTCCAAGTTACTACGTTCCACCTCGCATATTTCGGAATAACGAGTCTTCGGACGGACAGGAGTTCGACATGAATGCTACGAGGTGAGTCACGGTCGACGTTGTTGCTTGCACAAACAGGAGAGCTGCTAACAACGAGCGCGACGGCCTCCGCATCTTCGACCCAATCGAAATTGCGCGCAGAGACGTTATTTTTAAGAAGCCATGGGAAACGAACGAGCGACCGACTCTTTCATTTCCCATTTCAATTTTCTCTCTTGCCCCGTACTCGTACGCTCGCGCGCGCGCTCAAATTCTTTCTACGCAAAGAAATATCCTGCGACGTGTTTTGCGAGCCGAGTCGGTCGAGTGCGCGAGCGAGGATGTGTGCGTGAACGTAATGTGTTTGCGCAAACGATCAGGACAAACTCGTAAATACGAGCGCAACCGGCCAATTAGCACCTCCGGCTTTGCACTCGAACCGCACCGCCGCCTGCATAAACGTTTCACTAAACCGTCAGCCAATTCAGCAACTTCAGGGGCAACGACATTTTTATTTACGTCTCAATACGCGAGCCGCCCAAAAGTAGTTTTGGGACGATACACTTTCGCGTGTCCTCGAACCTCTGCCGCCTGTCGAGCTGTCAAATTAAGTCGGCGCGAGTCCCGAATTAATTCAGTTTCGCAGACATAAAATTGTGACGCGTCTATAGCTAGAAGTCGTTAATTATATGATAACGACCATTCTGTTTACCCGCCGAAAGCGATCGGAAACGATGAAAATAGATCTCGTTCGTTACTTTAAATCGAAACGAACAGGAAAGCGTCGTTTCCGTAATGGCGTTTGCCCATAGTCCGGGAGCGGGCGGGCGTATTGAATGCAAAAAAAACCTGGAACGGGCGGGCACGTAACCAATGTGCCAGTGCCAATACGTCGTGTAGACCCGCGCACCAAGGCTAACGCATGACGTGCAGTCTGGTCATAAGCACTTAACCGGTTCAAGCGAACCATAAGCGCTCGTGGCAAAAAGCCATAAGCACGGAGGCGGCTTGCGGCGAAAAAAGTCGGCCGAAAGAAAACAATGTGGACCGTTTAGAAATCAACTAATTCGCGGCCGGGCCTTTGAGCCGTCTACCTTAATAGATTTGCACCGAGGGAAGAAGCGGAGGAACAGGAAAGTGAGAAGAACAGGTGATGAGTCTTTTTCCTTACGGTTAAGCCGGTGCAATTATCATTCCAAGGGCTATTAAACGTTTTCCAGATGAGTGGATTACGGTCTGGCTGGAAAGAAAGAATTTTCCGGCGATCCACTCAAAGAATTTTGCCACTTCGTGTGTGGCAATGTCGATATTATCGATCCAACGAACTATACGCGACTCTGTTCACGCATTAGACGGACTTGATATTTCTATTAAATTTAATGTTCGAGAAATATTAAATACGTTTAAGGGTAATATAAATCGATAAGCTTTATCGCGTCGGTGTCGTGCAATCAAAGCCTGTCGCAGGACAGATATCATTAGGCCGTTTCGTATGTTTAAGAGGTCGTATCAACCGCTTAAGCGAGTCGCTCCAATTACTATTCCGCGGGCTATTAAACGTTTTCCAGACAGGAAGGGCAGCTCGCTCGCTTACTCGCTCGCTTGCTTGCTCAGTTGCTCGTTCGCTTGTTTGTTCCTCCTCCTCTTTCGGTCGCTCGAAGCGAGGCGAGGCGGCGCGGACCGTTCCGCCGGTAAAAGGATCTGCCAACCTTCTAACGAAGCTAATTTTCGTGAGACACAATGCGTCTCGGAGGGCCGAGCCTCTTTCGTCTGAGCCTTTTGCCCTTTGCATCTGCCCTCCGCCTCTGCCCTCTGCCGCCCTCTGCCGCCCCCTTCCATCTTTCCGACACGTTCCACCCTGTTTATACTCTCTGCGTACTCCGTCTATAACCTACAATACGTGTATCGCGCGTCTGTGTGGAAGCTAGCTTTCGATATACCATCCTTGGCGCACTGTAATGTCTTCAATAACGAAACGTATCCGTCGACTGTGTATTAATCTCTCTCGCTCGTTCCACGAGCGGCTTGGCCGCGGCACACGACGCACTTCTACCTCTCACTTACGACCTTCTCGCTCCTCTGTACAGGACCTACCCACGATGAAAGGTGACTGCGGCTACAACCTCGCCCCGAAACCGTCGATATCTCCCTGTCTTTACTACTTCTTCTCATGCCGCTAATACTACTGCCATTACCGTCGCTTCTCAAGCTTCCACGGCTCCCGTTCCTGTCCCTTGCAACCACTATTACAACTGTTACTCCCAGTCTTACCGGGACACTCTAGCTGCACGCTACGATATGACGATTCAAGACTTTTTGCCGCGAGTCCAATTGTAGAGCTCTGACTTTAATGAGTGTACCGCTGTGCGAAGGTAGCAGTTTCTAAGCCTTGATTGAGCCATTATGTCACGCATAACTGCTTATTTTTACATCGTTTGTTTCACTTCATGTAGTAATTTGTCACGATGAACTTTAGGCGAAAATTTCACTGTACTAATCGTTGTTCAATAAATTTACTGTAGTAGGAATAATATTGATGCATGGCCAGGTGAAAAAAATAGAAAGCAGATGCTTGGCGCTGTTGGGGGAATGGTGGTGCAAACCGGAAATCTTTGGGGAATATAGATTTTGGCACGCGCTGTTGATTAGCCGAGCGACGACAGTACGTCGCTCGTTTCGAGCCGGTTCAACGTTTGCTCGGAACCGGTTTTCGGGCAATACTGCACCCGCGAGTACACTCGAGCGCATAAAAGTCGCCGCTGCACGCTCTTTAAACGACGTCGATTCCACGACCGACAGCTGACATCATCCCGTTTTCCACTCATTCCCAACAATTTCGCCGCTCTTATCAAGTTCAACAGAATGAAACGTAACCGATTATCTACGCGTTATTTTCTCAGAGAAAATAAAAAAAGGGATAGTCTACGCGATTAAAAGAAATCACATGATCATCCTTTTAACGCGAACTACAGACGAATATTAGCATTGAAATGGTTCCCATGTATACGCGAGTCACGGAGGATAATGTGCGTTTATGAAAATTGAATAAAATACTTGTATCAACGCTGACAGACTCGGCCGCACGCAACGTAAAATTAGCCACTTACGTGCGAGACGCGATAAGCGTGCGGCGCATAGAGAGGAGAGTAGGAAAATTGGGAAAAAGTTATCGCGCACGTAGTATGTCGTCGTCCAGTGGTTACGGAGTAGAGAGACCGCTCATGAACTCTGGCCTTGCGTTCGAAGGGCAAGGCCACTCTCTCAAGGCATCCGCGGCGTCTCTCCCTCTCCCTCTCCCTCTCTCTGTCCCTCTACCTCTCTCTGTCTCTCTCCGTTGGCAGCCTCCCTCCTCTCTCTTTCTCTCCCCATCTGGCTGCTATCCTCGCCCGTCCGCAGCTCGATCCCTACACCGAGAGCGTGGCCGACCTACTGCAGTTAGTTCGTTACCGCCCAGAAAAAGCTGCACCGACCAGTTCTTGTCGATTTGTGGGCAAACACTGAAACGCTAAGGTCGTGCGAACCTGCCTCGGCCGGAACGATCCCTCTCCTACGGTCAACCTGACCCGATCCCCCGTCCGAACCCTCCTGGCCTTGGGAAATGACCAACTTTTTTGCAGACGCCGCCCGATAACCTATACGCGGACATCTGTCGTTCCGCGTTAAACGCCACGGCGAAAGGATCCTCCGCGAAGGACAATTGTTAGCTCACTTCTCCTCTTCCCTCTCCGTCCCCATCTCTCTCTCTCTCTCTCTCTCTCTCAATCCGGAGAAACGATCTCGATGCCGTCATGCCCGCCCGCAATCCTTCGAGCAACGCCGAGTCGACCGGAGGATCTCGCTTCTCAGCTCCCGACAACGTAACAGCCAACTTTCGTCCTGCGAGAAGATGCTAACTTTCCGAGTTAATCTAGATTCCGGCGCTCAGCCCTCCCTCGCTCCCAGACGTTTGTCGTTTACACCGGCCGGGCTCCATTTACCTACATTAAACCCATAACGCGACGGTGCCGTTCGGTCGTATCAGTTGCGAAAAAAAAAACGGTCCGTTTAGCCCGCGAATCCGTGAAAAAGGTCGGTAAGCCGAGTCTCCCCTCGGCGCGTGAAAAACTGGATGTAAAAAAAGCTGGGCGAGGGAGTGGAAAAAGCTTGAAGGCGGCGGCGTGCCTTTTGCAGCCTCCTGGCCTCGACTCGAGAGAAGGCGACGTACCGAGGAACGCGCAGCTCCACTTATCGACGTGGTAAAAGGGTTTAGAGGAACGAAATGCCAAGGTAACGATGAATTGTCGCTAAGCCTCTGCGTACACGTGCGAGCGAGTGTGCAGCGAGTGTGCAGCGGGATCATATGTGTGACGAATGTACACGCTTGCTACACGCTTGCACAGGCTTGCACGTCCTCTTAGCGGCTGGTCTCGCCAGCTCTTCGTCGTCTGACCTCCTCCCTGAGGAGCGACGACGCTTTCGAGGCTTTATCGATTATCAGGAAAGCGCGAGGACTCCGGGAGCTCAAGGCTGAAGCCGGCTGCCCGCCGTCGAAACGATTCCGTGCACGCGCGCCTTTCGCATTTTTCCACCTGAGCCTCCGACTCTCTTGCCGCGCGATTTAAGGCGATTTTAAAGCGGACATTTTCAGCTTGCATCTCGGCGCATACGTTTCGCTTTACGCCGCGCGATCTGTCAGAGGGCAGGCGAGAGATCTATCGGCGAGGAGGCAAATTGCGTGTAGGAGTCGTCTCATTGACCGTTTGGCGAAGAAACGCATTGTCATCTGGGGGCCCGAGGCGAGGAGAAGGACAGTTAAGAGGAACGTTAGAGCGGCTAACCCTCGGCGCAAAGAGGCCGCGAAGGAGGACAAAGGCATGAAAAAAAGAGAGGCGGCGGGCAGGCAAGCGAGGCGAGTGAAAAGCTGATCCCTCGTGGCAAAACCCCCCCTCGCAGTCGCAACATTAATTAGCGCTAAATTGTTTCGGTCGTCCTTCTGCTAAATGGGACGGTGTCAATGGACCTTCCGAGAATTGCGCCGTCAGTCAGTCAGTCAGTCAGTCGCTGGGTCTGTCTCTCCACTCTCTGGCCAGACATCCTCATCCACTGCCGTGCATTACCTCCTCTCGTTACAAAAGCTCTTTCTCTCATTCTCTGCCTTTGTTGGCAGCACGCACTCTTTACATCCCCCTGACTCCCTCCCCCTCTCTCTCTCTCTCGTTGGCTCAATTTTTGACGTTCGCTACATACTTGTTCGTACCAATAAATTAATCTTATTTACTTCTCGCCTCGACAATTACGGCTTTTCAGTATTGCGGGATGAAATAGAAGCGGCTGATTTAATTTTGCCGATGTTGGTTCGGTGCTTTGCGGTGAAGACCGGAAGAGTTAAGAGCGTGCCAGGCAGACGAATAAGAGAGTGTGTTTTATCGCGTTAACCGGCCCCGGCCCGAGATGTGCCGTTACTCGATGGCGAAACATCCTAATGGGAGTGTGCGCGAAACACGCCGCGGATCTAATGATATAAAGTGCGCGTTTAATAGAATCTTTAGATCACCGAGTCTATACGCGTCGTGGCCTGTATCTCAGACTAGAGCGACGCCCCTCCGATCATTCTACGTCCAATATACCTTGCACCTTATGAAATCTGACTGCCGTAAACTGTCCGCTATTGCTCTGGAATTTCTAATGACGATTATTGTTCAATTTTTTAGTAAACCGCTGCTACGATTTTATTCTCGACCGGTACGATTAATTGATGAAAGCGTATGCTATGCTACGATTAGAAAATTGTGCGAATGAGTAAATTAATAAGGTGTTGACCCTACATTCAACTAAACGGTTTGAAGTTTAGCTACTCGTAGATAAATAGGAAAGGGAAAAGAGCGGTGAGAAGGAAGTAAGGACGTTTTCGGAAAGCCGTTGGGAGCTTATTAAAACGGACAGGTCGAGGCTGTAGAATGGCCTGTCGGGGCAGGGCCAGAGTTAAAGAAGGAAGAGCAGGGCAGAGACTGAGGCAAAGGTGGAGGCAGCAGGAGGTGGTGGCCGGAGGTGGCGGCAGGAAGGGCGGCTCGAAGCCAGGGGAACCGACGTGTAGAGGGCACTTAAATTGTCGTAACTCCTCGCTTCCCAGAAGGAGCGTTTATTTTCTCGCCCGCGGGGCCTATAAATATTTTCCGGATATCTCTCTTCGAGTAGGTCGCGCCTCCCTCAGGTCGGGAGCCTTCGGGCCAATAAATATATATTTCCTAACGTACGCGGCCGGCCACCCGCCAATGTCCGATGTCCATTTTCCGCTGCACTTTACTACTGCGATCAGCCGCAAGACTATTTGTCCTCCCGGTATTACGCGACATGGGTTGTAAACTCGAATTCAGAAGAATGCTCTCGATTATCTTAGAAAAGCTCTTCGGGAATAGGTAGGATTATGTATTGTGTCACTTGCATGGTTACGTTGATATTTTTAGTGGCAAACGATGACTGCGACAATTTGTCATCGGTGTTTCCTTCGAATGACATCATATTTTTGTAGTGCACATCGAGCTGTCCCTGATGATCTATTCGAGACATTAATATTCAACGTGCTGGATTATGTATTCGATTAATTCGATCGATTGTTCGGCATGATGCACCGAGTTACGTCAGCTCTTTCTGGTACAAATTAGTCATCCGAGGATGACAATTGTGTCTACTCAAGTTCGTAATCCTTTTCATATGGGAGTCAGAAGTTTAAATGCTTTAATAAGTTGCATGGGTTCTATTGCTTACGAAATCCCGATGCACAACACATGTACTACTGTTTTATCGTTAACAGTTCCCCTGGATAAGTGAAAAAACGAGATTTCCCGAACTACGCGACACATTATCGTAATTCGCTGAATTAATTGCACATGCGATGAAAGAGGAGGACAAAGCATTGCTAAAAATCGCAACCGGAGTCTTCTAGGTGCAATAGTTTTTGTTGACTAAACGAGGTATAATTCAGGTTGACCCAAGTATGCATTCAAGGTATGACAAACGGGTCTAAAATATTGACGAAAATTCCAACTGCATCGTTCTAAGTACAGTAATTTGAAAGATTGAAGAATTCCGATTGGGCCGACATCGATCGGATCTCTGGAGACTCTGCCCTCTCCGTCCCTCCGTCCCTCTCGTTCCGTTTCAACAGTCGCGGACGAATTTGAGGAACGGGAAAGGATCGCCTCGTATTTCGTTTCGAGTCCCTTGAAGTCGCCGCTCGTAATTAATAACCATCGGTTCGGAGCCTTTAATTTCGTCCGTTAAACGGAACAAATTCGGTGCCCAGATCCCTCCGAAGGGGGGGGATTTTTCGTTTCCTCTCGAATTCCCGCGTCGAAATCGATCAAAAGTATAGGAGCGGACAGTATCTAATGGGCCGCGGTATTTCGAAGTCGAATAGTATCTCTGCTCGCCCGGCGGCGCACATTCATCGTCATCCGTTACTCTCCAGCTGACCTGCCTGGAAAACACAATCTTCTCCCCTCCGTTCCGTAGTGGCTGAAAAAAAAACTCGATCCGATCGAATTCCGTCGGCGAAGAAAGAGTTTTATCAAGGCATCGCCGAGCCTGACCGTCCGAAATTTGCTTCGAGCGACCTGAGACATGATAAACGTGAGAGGTGAGAAAATTCACGATTCCCAGTAGGGCGCTTAGGGCATAACTACACGCGGTGAGATAAAGGATAGCTAGAGACCACCCTAGCGCAGCCATTTCTTTCCCCATCTCTCACCGTCCCCGAAAATAAGGAATAGCTTCGTCCCGTAATCGTCCGCTACTGTCCTGCCGGCCGTTCACCCCATTAGTCCCGTATCAGCAGTTTTCCATCGCGACAGTCTACCTTTCAACCATCCTTCGTCTACTGTTTTCAGTTGGCCAGTAGCAGCAGCAACAGCAGCAACAGGAACGTCAACGTGACAGGGTGAAAAGGTGTAAGAGGTCGTTCGACGCAATCGCGTAAAGAGTGTCCACGCGTCGGAGGGCTACCTATGACCCAGTTCGAGCACTTAAGACTCAATTATTACCCGAGTCGAGCCGATAACGTTCGAGGCTTTCCTCTCTTTTCCTCTCTCAGAGACATTCTTTCTCCCTTCCGCCTTCGCATACTACCGTTAGCGACGTCGAACGTTGACAAGAGTAAATGCATTTATCATGCGCGGCCAAAGTTGGATGCGAGATTTTCTCCTTTCTTCCTCTTCTTCTCTCTTTCTCTCTCACTCTCTCTCTCTCTCTGTCTCCCACTGCTTTCTGATTTGCTCGGTATTCCGGCTGAGTGATGTCTCCGGAACAGAGCGCGACGCAGATAAGCTGGAGCGAAGCTCTTAAGAGCTCTAATGGCGCTTAAGTCATCCTTACACGAGCGCCAACTCGAGCCTCACCTTCGACTTTGAGGTCAGACGTCCAGTTACCATTCCCTGAGGTGTGTACGCCGGATAATTTCGATGCTGCATCCTACGCGACCGATAAGTCGACCGGCATTCATTTATTCGCGCCACGTTACAGTATCGTTAAGAGAGACAGCTTCGCTTCTTACAAAAATGAATTTCCGTTCATTTCACCACCGGCGTTAAGCTCCTGTTATCAAGCATCTAGAACGCGACAAAACTGCAGGCTGTAAGCTGGCATATCGAGCTGTCATCGGCAGCCTCGCCATGCCATTATCTCACCTTTGAAGGAAAATGGCAAAATTTGGCGTAACGTTATAGTTTCGTGAGGCGCAGCAATGTAGCCACCATCGAAGCGTGATATTATACACCCACCGGTGGAAAGTATACTCTCTGATAGACGTGTGCGTGCGGCCACCGACACTCTCGCGGGCATATAGAATTCGCCTCAGGTATCGCACGCAGATTGAACATCCGACACGTGTGTACGGACATACGTGTAATCGGTCCGTAGGCAGAGAGGATCGGAGAGTCCTCGATGACAGTGTGCGTGCGGGGCACCGCGGGTTCACTAATTGTTTTCGGCCCGACGGTTATTGCTTATTTCATATAATTGGCCGCGCACCGCCTTCGGGATCGGGTACTCGGAAGATCTCTCTTTAATAGGTCAGGCCTCCTGTGTTATTGGTTTATCGAAGGGTCGAGAGCGCCGTGCTGGCGCGCGCGTCTTCAATTTTAATAAGCCACTTCCCGCCAGCTTGAGACCGAGACAGAGAGTAAAGGACGGAGGGATCGAAATAGAGAGCGCGCGCAAGAGAGAGAGAGAGAGAGAGAGAGAGAGAGAGAGAGAGAGAATATTCCGTGCGACCAGGCCTGAGGATCGGGAGGATCGAGTATCCCGCGCCCGGATTCGTGGAATTAAATTTACACCTCCCACTCTGGCCAAAGCGAGTTCGGTGTCGCGCTTTGTTGGGCGTTCATGTTCGCGCGATTGCCTTCGACGCCTTACGACGCCTTAGGACGCCTTCGAACTGGCATCCGTTTGCCTCGATAACCGATCAAATAGCTTTGGCAAACGCCTTTTCATCCTAGCAATCAGAGACTGCGTAGGACAGCTTTCCTTCACTCCTTAACGAGCCTCGATTCTTGAGCAGACGATTAGACTGTTAGACTGTTAGACGCTTCGGACGATTACGAGATCTGCCGGTCCGCTGTCGCTTTCCTCCGAATGCGCGAACCGTAAATTACCTAATTGCAGCCCGAGCTCTTTGAATCTCGCCGAGTCTTTCATCCCGCCCTCGGCGAAGGGCGCACCTAATTAGGGGCGCGAGTACTCGCGAAGGGTGCGAAAACCGCCTGGCCTTGGAACTGAAAGGCGTCGAGGCACGCACGAACCTTGACTTAGATGGGAACGAGTGCGGGCGAAAAAGCGTTCCGCGGGAAAGATATATTTTTTATTACGTCCGCTGTTCAGATCCGAGGAAATAGCGTTATAACAATGACATTGAACTTGGGAGGCCACTTAAGCTTATCTCCAGGCGCGTAGCATTGAAAAAAGTTTTCTTGCCAAGAGTCTACTGGGAAGGGAGAACTCTACGAGTGGGACAGGTTGAACCGTACTCCCGATGCTATCTACGGCGAGGAAGAGCGGAGTGCAGGTCATCCTGGATAAAGTGTGAGACGTTAGCTGAAGTTTCTGCGCGTTAATGAGCGCGCGTATCGTTAATCGCATCGGGCGACTCCCGAAACGAGTCCATCAAGATGGAGCCGATCGGTCGAGTCGGAGGCAGAGGAGATCGAGGTACGGAATCGTGGCAGAGAGTCGAGGCAGAGAATCGAGACACACAATCGAGGCGTAATGACCGGCGTTGTGCCCGTTCCGAATTTCTCCTCTGAAATCGAGCCAGGGCCCGATCGACGTCTCCTCGGCTGCAACGTCTTCGGGAGTAAATCTGATTTATGGTGTCCCGTAATTAATCCCACCCGGAACGGCCGATCGTAAAGTGTGCGTATAAGGTCGCCGCTGGCCCGGCATAGGCCGAATGGCCCGCTAATGATCGCGCCTACGATTAATCACGCGTATCTCGCCAGGCCCGGACTCCTCCGCTATGTGAACTATATGTAATCGTGAGTTTCATGGTGCGCATTAGCGCACGTCATCGAGAGCCGTTCGTTTATCTTCCCTTCTTCGGACGTCTCCTTGTGGCCGGAGGTATCGGAATAATTTTAGGCTTTTTCCTTTTCTGCCCCGTCGTCGAAGAATAAACTGTCCCGGTATCGGTACGTCATTGCCCGCGCTGCCACTCCGCATCGAGATACAAGGTCCCGAGTACTCGCTCTACCGTGGCCTCACAAAATAACATACGCAACAAAGTTTCGAGCGTGTAGCCGGTTAAGGTAGACGCTCTACCGGCCGGATAGCCAGTTAACCGGACATCTCGCCGACTAGATTACCGGCTAATTAGTGTCAAGTTGACTGGGCGCCCAGTTGACTGAATACCTAGTCGACTGAATGCCAAGTTGACTAGATACCCGGTTAATTAGATCCGCCGTTGATTAGATAGGTACTTGACAAGATATAGCGATGACTAGATTACAAGTTAATTAGCGGCTAGTCGCCTACATATCTGCCAGACTAAACGCCCACGCGTCAACTTGTCTACACGTTGCCAAGCGCGTCTACCTAGTCAATCAACTAGTATCGCCCGATACTGCTCTGCCGGATTATGAGCGCGAGGTTAGGGATGACACGATATTGAGAGTCGACTCTACTCTAGGCACTGTTGGGTACTTGAATTTGGATAGATAGGAAAGCATCTGTATACTACGTATGGCAGGTACGCTCATTGTCAGTTCCACGTGAGAAATAAAACACTATACGCAGTATACAGATACTTTCCTATCTATCCAAATTCAAGTACTCAACAGACACGCGGCTTCTTTTTGCCGAAGTAGTTCGGTCGCGCGCCATTTTCACCGACAATGTGTCCCTTATGCCCGCAGGCCTATCTCGGACTCGACTTCTCGATTTGCTCCTCGCTCACGGCGAAAGGGTCACTGGCATAGGCCAATATTTGAGGCTTTCACGCGAGTGTGAGAATCGCCTTTTAAAGGAGAACAGTGTGCCTCTGTGTCCACGTGTGCCCCGCGGCGAAAAGGACGGGAAAGAGTGTGTTGGCCGGAGAGTGTTGAGCGAAGCAGACTGGGAGGGCGAGGGGACATCGGCTTAGCGGGCGGAATCGATACAGTTCAACGAAACCGACCAAATGCGTCGCTGGCCAAAGAAAAGCATACGCCTCGTCATCGGATGTGGCGTTAACCTTTCGATTCCGGCCCATTCGCTCGCAAGCTTCTTCTCGCCACTCTTCTTCCACAAACGAACGGATTAGAAAATTTGTCGTGCCAGCGAAAGCCATGTCGTGGCAGCCATTACAAATGCAGATTTGGAGAAGTAGCTTACGTTAGCCAGAGTTCATCCGTCCAATCGAAGAGGCATTGAGGCGCGACGATTGCCTTCATTACGTTATTCAAATGACACATCTGGCAAGCGACTTATCGCACGGAATATTAGGTTTGCCGGTAAATAGGATAGAGATTCGCCCCCAGGAATAAGTTATCGACCTATGAATAATTCTCATTTCTCGGCATTGTCACAGCTCCGCCGCGCCCAATGTTCGCAATAAAATTAACCGGAAAAAAGTGCATATTCAAATTTCAAGTTATGCCCACGCTAAGTATTCATTCCTCGGCCGGGGGGCCACACCCTCGCGAAAGGGTCAAAATTGAAAAGCGACACACCCCATAAATCCGGGGAGCCGGCAGCTCGGAGTACATAGTCGGACCACCCCATTCGAAAATGATTTCTCAAGCCTGGTAGGAGTGCGTCCTGAAAGTTTCGGCTCGTCCTCGGAAGATCCTGCCCATTGTTAATCATCCGCCCATCCAAAGGTGCTCCGCCGAGCGTGTAGCTTCTCTTCCGTCGCGAAGGGGGGTGACTCTCTTACTCGCCTACCCTCTCCGCCTCCCTCCCCATCCCCTTCCACCCTTCTTCGCGCTCTCTAAGCTCACACCACCGACAGCAGTCACGTCAGATATCTCGAGCGGATCCCCAGCGTCGGCGCGAGCTCGTTAATTAATTCCCAGATTGCAATCAAAACAGCCCCGAGCCTCGCCCGTACGAGGAGCGCAACCTTACCGCCGTAACCGTCGGCCCTGATTTTCCTCCGCGTCTTCCTTCCCGAGGACGACCCTTATCCGTCTCAGTGACGTACGACCGAGTGCCACTTGAGAATTCGCCTCGCTAGCCGATCATGCCTCTATCCGTATGCCACCATCCGCATGCCTCTATCCGTATGCCACCGTCCGCATGCAGAAGCTCAAGGTAATCATATTTCTTACTTTACTTCTTCCATTCGTCGAAGGAGCCCGCTACCTTATTTAGATATTACTCGAATCCGCAAGGAACTGTTCGGTTACTTTCAACGGGTACAGAGACGTTCACTGTTTTTCGTGCCGGCCGACAGGTATAACTTAATACGTCCTTACTTAAAAGCTTAAGCATAGGTTTTTAAAAAATTTCGGCGACATTTTCGTTAACCTCGATCGATATTGAAATGACGATGGGCTGACTAAGAGCGGAGGGATAGGCTGTAAAAGCAGAGGCAAAAGTTTGCGTCGTAGAAGGAATCGATACGCCCTTGGACCTCCTAACAAACTCGCAGCCGGCCGTTAGGGCTGTCTGTGTCTCGTTAGCGTCCCAAGAGGAGACCGGGACAAATCGATGTAACGGGACAGAGCGAGAGCGAGAGGGGAAGATCGAGGGGCGAGAGGAGGGGAGTGGCGAGAGTGGCGAGAGTGGAGGAAGATCTCGTTTAGGTACGGCCCTGTTTGAAGCCCCTTGCCTCCGGGCGATCCAGGCGATGTACCGTATGCAGCGAACCCTTTTACATCCTCCTCGTACACCATGCGACCAACCATCAACCCCCTACTGCCCTTAACCCCCTTCGCGTCGAGCTCGCGATTTACTCGAGGGTGAATCGACCCCTCTACGAACACTTCTTTTTTTTTTTTTTTTTTTTGCACCCACCTCTTTCATACTCCTGCGCCGTTAGGCAGACGATTTTCAAGGCTGAAGCATGTGACGGATCGCCACGGACGCGCGCCTCGAATCGGAGTGCTTCGGACCTCATTATTCTCGCATTCTTTCCCGACCGGTCGATGATAATGAACGATAGGTGATGTAACCGATCGAGTGATGTAACCGTCTAATGGAGTATTGTCCCGCTTATAGCCAGGAGGAAGGAACCGGGCGCCAGGGATATGGCGGATTCAGCCTACGAATTTGGCGCTCTGATGTAAGTGTTGAATCAGAGACTCTTGTCTGTGGCCCGATAATAAAGCGGCATGTATAATGCAACGGTCCCTCTAGCGATGAATCGCGCTGTACCGTTCCGCGCGCCCGCCGCGGCCTATTCTACTTAGCGTCCTCATATTGATAACGATGATAAATGTATTCGCAGCGCCGGGGCCGCTTGACACAATGGGAAAAGGTACATTGATACGTTTCATTCTTGACGATTTCCTCGACACCCTATACATTATCCATTCGCGTCGTTTTAGCCCACCCACCCGTTTCCCTCTCTCTCTCCCTCTCTAGTATATATATATATATATGTACATATATGTTTATATGTATATGTATCTGTAACCACAGCCCGACAATAAAGAGCCCTCCGCGTATTATGTCACATCAATACCTATCCGAAGTCTGCCCGCGACAGATACTATTCTCCGTCCGACGTTCTCGACGCTTTCGTCGCGCGAGAATGATTTACATCGTGGCGGGAACCTCGGTGCCGAGTATTGCCGGCCTATTCGCCGATGAAAGCAGGAAGAGGGGGGGAGTAGGGGCTTCTGCCACCCCTCCCCAAACGAATGATACCATAATGTGCGAACGAAGCGAGAAAAACGCGAGCCCCCAGCGCAAACTTTCCACTTCTATCCCATTCTTCCCTCTCTTTCTCTCTCTTTCCCCATTTCATCCCCCTTTCTCATCCCTTAGCTCGCACGCTCTCCCTCTCTCACTTTTTTCCGGCATGTAGGCTTCCTCTCTATTCTTTCTCGCTGTCTCCTCTCTCTGTGGTTACTTCTCTCCCTTTTCCCTCCCCTCCCCCCTCTCTCGCTCTCTCTCTCTCTCTCTCTCTCGCTCTGAGGTTTCCTCGAGCCGACCCTACCTACTTTCCTCTCGACCACCCCACGCACTGATTAGTATACCATAGACCCTCGTTGTTTCCCTCGGGGACGCATCCATAATTATTACGGGGATGATAAAAAATAAAAAGAGAGCGAGAGTGCTCGGGAGTGGCGTGGGATGGAGGGAGAGAGAGAGAGGGAGAAGCGGTTGGCTTCTGGTAAATTGGAGAGGGTAAAAATATCGTGAGAGCGCGGCCAGAAAGTGAGGGAAAGAGAGAGAAGGAGAGAGAGAGAGAGACAGAAAAAACGAATCAATATTCGGTCTTGCCAAGATAAGGAGGCGGAATATTCTGAAAGAGACATTCGCCACTTTTTCGTACCCAATTAACTTGTCCGCCATTCGAGCGCATAGACGAGTAGCGGAGAAATTAGAGTCTACCTTCGGTTCAATCGACGTTCCCGACGTCATGATCAGCGCGAAGGCCGACCGTTCGAGCCGATAGAAAAAGGAAGAGGCGAGATGGAAAGAAGTGAGCCTCAACGAACTCCTCTTTGCTCCTCGAAGACCGCCTCGACGAAACTTAATTATTCAAATCGTGAACAAAGGCTCGGACCAAGTATAATAATGTATAATTCAGATAATGCGAAAGCGCGCTCGCGCTCCACTGGCGAACGATAGACGGAAGCCGATAAATCGAGAAAAAAAGAAGAATCCTGGCCAAGGGAAGAGCTGGCAGGAATAGACGCGGGATAACGACGGCGAATTAATAAGATAGAGAAGGATTCGCTCTTGGAGAAGGAGAGAGACAGAGAGAAGGGGAAAGGGGAAGACCTTCACGAAGGCATACACCATAAAGTTCGCGTCAAGCGGGCAGGTGTGTACGCCATGGTGGACAAGATATAGCTGAGCGACGGCACTGATCGCGTTTTACAACGACTGTCAGCCGTTCGAGGAGAGTCGAGACCTTCCGAGACGTTTCAACCGACTCCTTCCACCTTTACCTCCAACTCGGATTTACACGCCACTTGCTAAATCTTCCCCTCTACTTCCCCTCGTCGCCCCTCCCCCGTCTCTTCCCTTTATTTATTTATCTGTCTATCAATGCAGTTCCTACGCACGGCCTACCTTGAATAACGCGATATTCATCGGAATAACAGAAAGAGCATACCCAGTTTATGGGATATCGAGCCAACAGTAGGTAGTACGGGTACGTATTCCACCTTCTACGAGAGAGGGTATAAAAATGAGAAGAAAAACTTGATATATGTATGGACGTACTTAAATTACTTTCCTCGCAATATTCGTCCAGACATTGGAAAGTGTATTTCTGTGGCGCTTTCGTAGTAGACCTTCCATAAAACAGCCGAGGAAAAAAATGGCGAAAAACATTTATGTACTGGAAGGTATATATAGAATAAAGAGAGACAGAACGGGGAGAAAAATAAATATAGAGGCACATAGAGGTTTTCCTCTATCTATCTGGACGTAGCCATCTATCCCGAGCATTCGCCTCCCTGCTATGGGGGTTACGTTGCACTGGCGACTTATCAGCCGAGTATCGGCGAGTTTCCGCGAGTAGGGAGAATTAATGCGCGGGATACGTTTCACAGGTTGGATGAACCTGACTCGTTCGTTCGTTCGTTGCTCGCTCGAAAGGTGGCAACTCACTCCCTCGCTCGCGGAAGTGGTTGCACGTATACGAAACGAAGTTCGACTTGGAGCGTGTCGACAGGTGGCTTTTGCCGGCAGACATCGCGATCGCGATTATCGTTCTTCGTTTTCTCTCTCTCTCTCTGTCTCTCTCACACACACATACACACTCTCGAATCGGGTCAAGTTTCGTCGAGAACGTCGGCCTCAAACTCGATGCGCTTTTCGCGCTAAGGGCCGTCGCGTGTAGATTCGCAGATATGCTAATTTATAGATGGGCGGATCGGTAAATATGCACCTCTATGAGCGTGTAATTCCCGAGGTCTCGCAGGATCGATCTACGGCTCGCCCTGTAGATCCGCGGACGGTCAACTTTCCTACATCTACCGGCCGACGCGAAAAGTTGCCGGCTGTTTCAGATTCGACCGAAGTAACCCGACTGAATCGCGCGCGGCTCGTTCCGCGGATTTCAAGTTCTACCGATTTATAAGTGTACACTCGAAACTGTAATAGGATTACGGATTTATCCGATACGTATAACATATAAAAGCCTATTAGCCGTAACTACGAGCCCCGACAATCCCCAGGACGATTCCCCCGATAAAGACATTCGCGAGCGAGAAGAATCCTCCGCGAATTATCCCCGTGACATTATTTACGCGTTTCGGAGGCAACGATTTCATCTCTCTCCCTCCCCCCCCCCCCTCTCTCTCACTCGGTAAAGGCGAAGGATAATCTCTCCGGGCGAACTTTTCAGCCCGAACCCGAAATGCATTAAACTTTCGACGAGGGACGATAAATCAGGGTGGACGCGCGTTCCATTTTACCAGGAACAAATAAACAACTGACCTCGTTCACCATAGTAACACCCCTGCTGTAGCGCCGATGGCGTCACCCCTAAAGCTTGCTCCGTGGCCAAGGAGAGGAGAAGGAGGAGGAGGAGGAGGAGGTGGAGTAGGAGGTGGAGAACGGAAAAGAGAAGAGAACGGCGAAGGGAGGGAGCGCGGGATAGAATTAAAATAGGGCGTAAATCAATGCGCGGTCGACGTTAAAGTTACAATGAGATATATAACCGTGGGGTCCCGGCAAGCCGTGGGAAACTCGACGTTGAACGTGCGCGACCACCGGACAAAATATGTAAGCTCGGTAGGCGAAAAACTTATCGCTTCTCGCTAACGCGGCCCCCGGCCCTTTTCGCTCGATCTTCTCACATCGTTGCCTTTCCATCCTGCGCTTTCAGACCTGCCCGAGATGCATACATGCATGCCGATGCATAGATGTATGACCCGACGCCTGCCAGGACGCCTAGCGTCCGAAGATTAACGATACTGTTTTCCTCTCTGAGGTCCAACGCTCGAGTCCCAAGTAAAAATATCGAATTTGTCCGAAATTTGTATGTCGCGCGTGGGGGTGAGTAGGCAAGCGATTAGACTTCATTTCGACAGGGGGAGAGAGTGAGAGAGAGAGAGAGAGAGAGAAGTCGCAATGCGGCCGACTTGGGAGTCGAGAGTCGGTTGCGGTCGTAAAGTTCGCATGACTTCACGCGAGAGATATTCAGCTGGCCGGCTTTTATACTTGGAAGGATGCTCGCAGCGGCCGGATGACGTTAACGATCGATACGTAACGTTCTTAATGAACGCTTTAAAGATTACACGCCCGTCGATTTCGACTTTCTCGTCTCCGAGGCCCCGAGAGCCGTAAAAATTGTTGTGCCCGAGAGAGGACCGGGTAGGATTCGGCGGACGGAAAAATAGAAGAAAGCTCGAGGAAAATTGACGCCGAAGGATTCGTAAGCCCATGTTCGAAAGTAGGAAGAACTGATAACGAAGCTGACGGAGGATTCTTCGGCTCTGTCCAATCTCTTTCCCGGAGCTACTCGCTGGAATCGTATTTTTGGCAGAAGCGCGCATTCTCCTTTCCACTCGCTTATTTCGCTTCCAGTTTGGCTTTCAGCGCGCGTCGGAGGTTGGAGAGGGAAGGTCGGAGAGGAAAGGCTCGTTAGTGAAAATCTCGGAGAATTTATTTAACGCGATGGACAGTTTCCTCATACGGTCCACTCCCTCGCTTCTGCGTCTTGCCGTTTCGTTATTTATCCTCTCGGTTCTGGCGCGGTCAAAGGCTCGGCTGAAAAATACGAGAGTTACGCTTTCGAAATGTTTGCGAACTGCCCCGCTATTTATACGCCTGTCCCGCCAATTGTGGAATCTCAAATTGTGGAACGCGCGCTTGCCTTTCATTTCGAACTTTACGCCCTGGCCCTCCCCATATATCGGTAAAAATGATAAATTACCGAATGTTCAAAGGAGAACCTGTCAAAGTCTCAAATCGAAAATTGGGGAAAGCTCGTGCGGAAAAATGGAGCGATTGAAGATCAGTGATTGTAAGTAAAAAAAAAAAACACGTTGGCCGCCGGTGTCGCGGCAATATATTTGCGGCGGCGAAGAGTCGACAGTGGGGCGAGTGTGTGGCGAATGTTTGGCGAGTGTTTGGCGCGCGTTTTAAAGAAAGGCGCGATCCCGCGCAAGGACCGAAATAACGAGCGGCGTCGCTCGTGGAATCCGCGGCCGAAATTTATTACGGGAACGGGGCAACTTCTGTGCGCGGGGAAAGTCCGACTCGTTAATCCGAACTGAGGCCCGAGCGCGCGCGCGCGCGCGCGCCTTCCTTCTCGCGAACGGTCAGGCCTGCTCTGCCCGTAAATTAAGGGAAGCCTTCCAGCGGTCCGAACACGTTGCCAGCCCCCCTCTCCCCACCTGGCTCAATTGTACAATTTCATTCTGCCGCTTTACCTGCCCTTGGACCTGAGGCCGTCGCATGCCTTAATGCACGGATTTCTCTCTGCGTCACTTTACAACTACCTATACGCGTGCCTGTGCAATTCGTGTGCGCATACGCACGCGAATCCGTCCTGCTTCTCGATGACTCGGCGATTCAACGTAAAAGGTATCGATACCCCGACAGACGGATTCGTAATGTTTGACAGACCGGCCAATTTATGAACTCCCGAGGACGTGAAAATTTTTATACGTATTCACTTGCATGGGAATGATAATTGAATTTCCCGATTTGTACATCCCACGTCGTTATCCCTGTCTACGTCCTCGCGCATTCGTTTACTCGCTATCGTTGCCGTTGCAAATTGCGGACCATCAGGCTCCGCTAACACACTTATCTGCGGCAACCCACCCATATTTATAAGCCGAGGAAAAGAGCCGCGAACAGCGATGAGCCCACCGCCGATCCCCGCCAAGTCCTAATATACTGACATACTAATTCGCATAATGCCCGCCGATAAACAACGGACCCTCGCCCGCGGCGGCAAAGGTAAAAATGTGAAAAAGAAAAGTGAAAAAAGTCGTACTCGTATCTTTAGCCACGCTCGGGCGCGCAACAAGTATTATACGGTATCCGAGCTGAGAGTGCAGGAGAGTCGAGGCGCGGCAGATGTTTCGCGAATGCACTTCGCTTCATCAGAGTCGGTTCATCCGGCCGCTTATCGGAGGGATCCTCAGAGTAATTTCTGGCTGGGAACGCGTGCGCCGATATCGACCATTGCCGCCTCCGCTCCATCGATCTCGCGGAAATGATATTTCTACACTTCCACGCTCACCAGGACTCGTGACCGGTTGTCCGTACCCAACTTGTAGTAAGTCGAGTCTCGAGTTGGCGCGTCTCAATGCGAACGGCTCATTTCTCGCCGGACAACTAAGCAACGACAGATAACGCCTCGAGCGGGACAGTTCGCACTCCTGTCCCTCCTACGTTCGCCGGAAAGGAGAACGGCTGAAATACTCCTTAGCACGGGAAAGTAATGCGCCAGATACTCTGTGTCCCGATACCAACGGTAACCAAGAGCCAGTTCAGCCGCGGCATTCTAATATTATTGATGCCACTTTTAGCGTCGGAGCGGGCCGTCCCTCCTAAAAACGCTCGTAACGAAGCATCGCGGGACAGCTTTGAAAAATAAAGGAAGGAGCTCTCCGAATGGGAGGGTCAATATGGCGGGTGGCAATTTAGTCCCGCGCTAGCCGTAAATTTTCCATACGCAGCTCGCGTCGGTAATCGGTAATCGGAGCTAGCTCGGGGAAAAAGGCCGCGGAGAAAAGTGCCGATCGAGGGGTTGGTCAAGGGGGGTTTGCCGTTGCTCCGACGTTGCTTGCCGTTTGCTCGCCGTTTGCTCGCCGATACGAGCGCACGCGATCGGCCAATAATAGACGTGCCTTATCGGCGAGTAGGGCTGCCCGTATTAAAAGTACCGAAACGGCCCCGATATATCAACCTCTGCACCCTCTTCACTTCTCTCCTCCTGTCGCTGTCCGTTCCTCTCTCACCCCCTCCCTCTCTCTCTCTCTCTCTCTCTCTCTCACCCCCTCGCCATTCCGCTCGTCGTCCCTCCGGTCAAGCTCGAAACTTTTCTCGCGCTTTTATCGCGGTCCCCGGCAAAACGTCCATAAAACTCGTCGCTTTACAACGCCGCGTATCGCCCATTCGGAGCCCTCTCACTTTCCCTCCCCTCTCCCTCCCCTTCGCCACCCTCGGACCACCCTCCGACTCGCCCCATTTTTCGCCCCCTCCATTCGCCCCGGCACAGGCTCGGGAAATAGAGAAACCGAGAGCTGGGGTTGCGTTTACCGGCTGCTTTGAAATAAATAAAAAGCCACGGTAAAGAGTCCATACGCATTCAGGACTCGCAGTTTCCATCGAGTTGCCATTGAACCGACGAGCTAGTCAGCCAGAGCAAACCACCCTTCTCTCTGCGAGCTTACAAAACTTTATCCTTCTCTCTCTCTCTCTCTCTCTCTCTCCTCTCTTCGCTATTGACTATATTCTGACTCTTAGCGGCTCTATCTTTCCTTGCATTTCCTTTTTCGATCTCTCCGTCTCTGTCTATTCCTCTCGCCCGCGTTAGCACACCTTCCCTTTCTTTTCTAACGAGAGTTCTAACGACTCTCCGCCTCTATTCCCTTTTCTCTTTCCGTTCTCGATATTACTCCCATTTTTCCGGTCACCCCCTCTGACCACCCTCTCTGGCCACCCCCTCTGGCCACATCCGCGCCAGCCGAGCAGAGCACAGGACCGCTTTACATAACGCGCAGAGAGCCGAGGGGTTAAGCAAAATCCTCTACTTTACTCGATCCCCGGCTGCTGCGGCAACGAGTGCTTCGTGTTCGGTGAAAATCCTGGGCTGTACTCGGTTCGGTACTGGCCTCTATCAGCATCGCCAGCAGCCCCAGCGACAGCGCCAGCGACAGAGGCGGAGGCAGAGGTAGCGATAGCAGAGGCCTCGCAAAACAAGCCACGACCTTCGATCGACCAGTAGCTTTCATCCCCAGGCACAGATTATAGTTAAAATTCTCACCCCCCCACTTTTTCAATTAATCGAAACTTAATGACGTTTCTAAATGATTTTTCGACAATCAAGAAAATACACTCGACAGAACTCTTAAATGCTTAATGTTTTAGAGCTGAAGACATTTTTTTGCGACTATTCGAAGAGTTACGTGCTCGCTGAAGGTTTTTTTTTTAGAGACAGACAAACGTATTGAATCCATTACATTATTTTCCTACGTTCAAATTCCAACATGCCCCCCCACCCTATATTCGACTGTGAACGACACGGATTCAGTGATGCGCAAAAGCAATGTGCGATTTCTAAGCGACGCGGGACGTTCGGGAAATGAGAAATTTATTCAGTCTTGCACCTCTGGGAGTCTTTATCTAAGGCGCTTTTTGGAGGTCGCAGACGATGCGCGACACGATGCATACATATGTATCAGAGTCTCGCAAGGCTATAGGAAGTCGAGCGAGACTTAATGCGCATATGACGAACGCTCAAAGGATGCTCTGCCAAATTTGCAAGACAATACCGTACAAGCAGAGCTACACTACGCTAAAAGCAGAGCGTCGAGTAACGATTTATTAAAGAAAGCCGCCGAAGCAAATTGCGAAAGTTGGGAGTAATTAAAAACAGCGCTCGCCCCCGCAACCCTCCGACCCCGCGATCGATTCATGATCAACCCTCGAGCCACGGACAGCGCGTCGTCCGTCTGGGCAGCGTATAAAAGTGTGCGTCGAACGAAGTACCAATTAATACGTCGGGACATTTAGGAAACAAATCGTCCGGCCGACCTAAGAGTTTTCATCAAAGTACTCGGGCCACCCTCCCGGCCACCCTCCCGGCCACCCTCTCGGCCACCGCTAATTACTCGAAAGAGAGAGTCCGAGCCGAAAGGCTGAAAGGGAGAATTTGTCGGGATTGTTTCTCGGTACCGAGGCAGAACGAGCGAATCCGAAAGAGAGGAGGACGAAGAGAGAGGGAGGAGGAAGAGGAGGAAGAGGGCCTCTCGAGGCCTGCGCTGGCCACCCTCTCTGATTATGAATAGGTAATATCGCCTGGACAAGGGGTTAGGGTCGACTCGAGGGCCAGTGCAAAGGGACTGAATTAACGTCAAGGGAGAGAGAGTGAGAGGGACGGACAGAAGTAATGACTGGTAGGGAATGAGAGGGAGGGGAGAGAGAGGTCTTTCGATTTTCCGTTCGAGGCGATGCCGTAAATAGGCGTCGCGATAATTTCGCTCGTAACTCCTGGCCGGAATTAAACGGAGAGTCCCGACTCTCCCGACTCTCCCGGTCCGGCCAATTTGCGGACAATGCGCGCGACCCATATACACCCGAGGAGGGCCCGGGGAGGGCCTACGCCGACCATTCCTATTCCGCCCGCGTGCCCGCCATCGAATATACATATTGAGTGCCGATAAAGTGGAGAAGTTAGCGGGGGGACGAAAGATTGGAGCGGCCGCTTTGACTAACGCCTGCTTTATCGCCTTCCTCCCGGAATACCGAGTGATTAACGTTTGGGCTTCTCTACGAACATTCTCTACCCAGAGTTACAATTTCGAACGAGCGCAATGTTATAATAGAATTTGTACGTGGACTCTCCGGAAATTGGGACATATCGTTGTACGAATCTCGAATGACCTTTATATCGGTTGTAAGAGAGAGAGAGAGAGAGAGAGAGAGAGAGAAAGAGAGATGTATACACGGTTAGATCTGCGGCGGTCGGACAATAGCCGTGTCAGGCAGCGGGCACGTGCTGACACCAATCCCTCGGCGGTCAGAGGCAATAAATAAACGTCAGTTCGCGCCGCTCGTTACAGGATTTCTTTCATTTTCCCCGGGCGACGTGCTCCGATCGGATCGGCCGATACACTCGGCAAACTGTCGGTCGTCGGACCGTTAATACCCGAAGCTCGTCTCGAGTCCCGACTCCGCTAAAGAGTCCGCGCGTGGGCGGAAGTCGATACTGTTACTCGACGAGCCACGCCGCGGTTCAAGGAAACTCACGGACTCTTTACATACGATGGCCGGCGGTAATTTATCGTCGATTACGGGCAAAAAAGTATGTAGCGACATAGTTTTCCTGTTTCTATGATTCGCGGTCGGGCGCCGCGAGGGAAAAATGCGGAGGAAAGAGAAGGCGTCCTTGCGTCGGTGGAAAGAAAAAGCAAGGGCAACGATGGCACGTCGAGCGAGCGGCGAGAGTGTTAAGATGTCTCTTCCGGGGCGAGAGCTGCGGAGAGCGGAACGACATTTTTCCCTCGGCCACCCCCGCTCGAACCGAGAAAAAGAATGCTTTCAGCCCGACAGAGATAATTAAAACGACACTCGGCCCCCAGTGAAAATGCGCTTTCCGCCTTTCCGTTCCACCATCTTCGCACTCCTCGCTCTCGTGTTTGAATCCACCGGAACGCGGCGGTCCAACTTAATTCTCGGTGTAATTTCGTAAAAGTGCTTTAGAGCGGGGCGTCTAATGAAGTTTTAACGGCTTCCTGGACGACTGCGATTTTCGCGGCCCGCAGAGGTGTACAGCCGGTGACGAGAAAAGGAAAGCAGGGGGTGGACAAAAGGAAACAAGAGGAGAAGAAGAGAGAGAGAGAGGTTGAGGAGCGAATTCAATGTGTCGAGAGCAGCACAATACTGTCGCTGATGGGGAGATGGGTGACAGGATGAGGTAAGTGTCAGAGGAAAGGGGAGGAAAAATAGAAATAGAAGAGAGGGATGTCGCGCGAAGAGATTACTTTTCTTCGAGCTTTATTTTCTTCCGGCCGCGTTCGATTCGTCGGAAGCACCGAAGAGGGCAACGTTCAGGATTAGGAATGTCGTTCCGAGGACGTGTTTTCGCCGAGTGGAAAGTGGAGATCTTAACGAGACCGCCTCTCGCACTCGGTGCGTCACGATCGAAAGGATTTACCGAGGAAGGGGAGGATATTTCTCGCGCGCGCGGTTATCGAAGCCGAGGGGGGGGATTCCGAATTTTATGCGAGCAGTTTTAGTACGGCGCCCTCGCGATAGCGTTATCGGCGTCCGCGTAAAATGATGTATAATCGGACGACGCCGGATTACGGCTACCAGGAACGATTTTCTCACGATGCCAAAGTGAAAGCGAACAACGACGAAAGTACTGTTATTTTCTAAATTCTGAGCCGGATTCTCGAACGATCGGGGTTATCGCGAAATAGCTGAAATTTCCATGTTACGTCGCGGGTCGATGATACGAATTATTTTACGAACTGCTATTTCGCGCCGAAAAGATTTATAGGTTAACGCGGATGCCTATTTTCAGTGAACCTAACCTTTGATCTTGCATGAATCTTATCGCAGCTTTATTCGATGCTGTGCACAGCAGCTTTCTGATTACGGAATGCGCCAATGATTCCCATCAACAGAATTCGCAGTAATAACGATAATATATTTCCTTCCAGACTCACCGAACGCAGCTGGAGCAACAGCCAGGTCGTCGAATGTTTTCATCGACAGATTTCCAGCCAAAATAATTCTACCCAGACGAGTTTCAGGTACCAAGGCCTCCAGCAGGACCACAGGAACAGGATCGCCACACAGCACAGTACCGAACACACGTAAAATCGGATGGATTCACAAATTTCCACGGAACGACACAGAAACGACGCGGTGCGCGAAGTGACGCCACCGAAAGTTGCAACTTTTGACGTCTAATTTGAATTTTCCGGCAGTGACGTCAATTGTTCAAATGTGGTTGAGGTGCGTCCCACCAGGTGGCGCCTCAGTCTCCACGATCGTTTCAAATATTACGTCGCAATTACGTCGCTCCGTAACGGTGTGTCTTTTCTTGTGCTTTTACGTGTTTTTGCGTAGTGTCATCTAATGATTTTGTGCCAGTTTGTGTTGCTGAAGCCGACTGAGGTTCGTGTTCTGCTGGAGGCGATGATCCTGGCTGGGAAACGGCGGAGGAAATTGGCAGGTGCACGCGTTGCTGTGCTGCTGTGCTGCTGTGCTGCATTCGGTGAGTCTGATGATCGTCACTCAGTTGTTTAGCATGCTCTCATTATGAACATTTGGGTACCGAACGAAATTTCCCTGTTGTATTCCTACCTGCACAATTCATTTCGACAGTAGCATGATTACGAGGTTGAGTCATATGTCAGGTGTAAATTTTGTCTTGTTCTTATTGCAACACTGATTTGGAAAATCAGTTCAAAATTTAACCGCTAGATGGCAGGAGGTGCTTGCTTGTTGAATCAATTGCGATGCATCCGTACACGTAGACTTAGGAATGCGCGAATTCAAATTGCGTAATATCCTCAGCTTTGCTATTGTCATCGTTAATAAGATTTAAGGCGATTAATCGGAAACAAAAACTTAGAGAGGTTAGGTATAATAACGAAACGAATCTCCATTATGATCACAGTCATATTTATTTTCCCAAAAAATTATCAACATATCTTGGATTTAATAGCAAAATATGCCACGTTCTTGCCAGTTTCATTTTAAGATCCATCTCTAACTCAGCTTCGTCACGACGCAGAAAATTCTTGTAGTGATTTATAGTATTCATAGCGTCTTTTCGCTCGCCCCCCCCGTTCCCCTTACAAAACTGCCACGAGGAAGGTTGTTCCGAACGTCGGTCTTTACGTCGGTCTTCACGTCGAGCGGGTTGAGAGCGTATCGCGAGCAGATCCTTGTCTCCCGGATAGATCGCCACGGTTTTACGGTCAGCTTTTACGCGCCGGGAGTTTTTCCGGCGACCCCAGGTGTGTCTGGTCTGGCCCAGTGGAGCGTGTTCCCGTTCGCCGTACTCGACAGAAGCCGAGCGCGGCAGGTCAATTATTGTCCGCGACTATCAGCAAAGACCTTCCGACTCCTCTGGAACAAATCTCATTTGCCAGCAAAAGATCGAAAAGCGACGTTAATTTCGTCGTATCGAAAGATGAATTTCGATGAGCGTAGAACGGAGTTTGACGGCGGCCGATTAGGTTAGCGAGAAGGTGGGGAGCTTCGGTAAGGGATGGGACAAATGTTTCGCCGGACAAGGTTCGCGCGCACGGAGGCAATATCACACTTCACGATCGGCTTGGCAATATGGTGGTAAGCCGTGAGCCATCGAGCTGCGATGCTCCGACATGACTGTTCGTGCGGCCGCGCGCGCGCGCGACACCTCATTGACTACCGTGTGACCCCGCCGATATTTCGAAGCCTCGCGGCACCGCCGACAAAGGGAATACGAAAACGCCGATACACCGGCTACCAGCCGTTCCTAGGCACAGCCTACATCGTTGCACAACCTACATCGTTCGCCCCGCCCGATCGACCTTTTTGTCGGCTTCTGTCGGCGGCATGTTGAGCGACGATGAAATTTCGGCAGCCTGCCTTTTTCAGCGAGGCTTACCCTTTTTTACCCCCAATTCCTACCTTTATCGCAGCGACGTCGACAGTTTTAGCTAAACTTTCCATAGGCTCGTTCGTTGTCGCGTCTCCCGAATTTGAGTGACAGGAAATTTATTTTTTTACATTTTCTTGTCAGTGCAGTAGTATCGATAATTGACATGTACTCGTATTGGAGGTGGACTGGGATAAATATTCTGAATTTGACGAGGGTGTGGGTATTATTTAATAGGGTAAAGAGGTTCGGCTGAGGAAAAGGATCCGGTTTAGGCGTATGACTAATTGCGAGTGCTCGCCCGTTAAGGCTCACCCGCCGTCCAGGGATAATTAAATTTCTAAACTTTTACGACAATTGAAGCGCATTCCGCGTGCGCCCGACATACTATCCGCGTCCCATTCCATTTGCCCGGAGAATTTGAACAATTAAAGGGTCCCACGCGAGCCACCCTCACCCTCTGCCACCCCCGTCGGCCATTCCGTTTTTCACGGGGAAAACGCTTTGGCCCGCGGCACATAATCCGTCTCTGACCCCTCATTGCGGTAATTCGGGGGCAATCCCGAATTTATTATGGAAACCGTGCCACCGCTACCTTCTGACCTTCCCCTTTCTCACCCTTCGGCGAAAGTACCCCTACGCCCTCGAAAAAGCCCAGCGTCCGAGAGCGGATTTTTCATTACGCCGGTCGCATGTGCCTCGGTGATTATGAAAATGGTCGGCAGCTCGAAAGTGCCGCCAAATTTATTTCATTACTCGGCCCCACCCGACGAACCCGACTGACTCGGTCAAATAATTAAAGCCCCCCACCCTCGAAGATCGAGGCGATTAATTTCCGAAAAGCGTAACCGGTCGTCCTTATTTCTCGCAAAATTCGAGCGCGACGGATTCGCCTCCAATTTTCCCGCTCCGGCGCTCTTAATCGCCGACACATATTTCGCTCGTCCGACATGCGCGCGCGCTCGACCGGAATCGTGTTCGCCGTCGCGGCTTGAATGGCAAAAAAATGAGCCACACCGGAGACGATATTAATTATCCCGAGGAGTCGTAAGAAGGAACTCGGGAGGCGTCGCGTGAAATTAAAGATGGTGCGAGAGAGAGAGAGAGAGAGAGAGAGAGAGAGAAGGGGAGGAGGAAAGAAAAAAAGGAGGCAGAAAGGTGGAAAGGTAATAATTATCGTGCGGAAAAGGAACGGGGCTGGCCGTCGTGTCGCGCAATTTTACCTCGCGCCCGTCCACATCGTGACCGTGGTGGGTGCCTTATCAACTTCCGGTCCGCGTGTGTGAGTCAGAAAGTTACATCCACGGGCGTGTAAATGGAAATGAGAACACGCCAGGACTTCCTCCGTAAAATATGCTACTGCCGATGGCTCGTCGATCGTCGCCGGAGGAAGGCAGAGATAGGAAGGATGTGAGGGAGGGAGGGAGGGAGGGAGGATTTTATATGCCCATTCGATATTTCACTCGCGGAATGGGCCGCAGGTAGTGACCTCGCGCGAACGCGAGGAGGAAGGAAAGCCGAGTTGAGGCGTTACGTGCACTGCCTAGGTAATATGGAAACTGGTCGCGGATTGACAGAGGATGAGACAAACGTGGGAATGAAAGGAGAGGGAGGGATGCGGAGGGCGACAGCGAAGAATGGGGTGTTTGCCGACAATCAAAGCGTTGCACCTCCACATCCGCCACTTCAAAGGAACGTCGGGAAAATGAGGGAATCACTCGGAATGTGTAACGACAGGGCTGTTATTACTATAGAGCGAAGGCTAATCGTTGTTAACTTGTTACACTTCGATCGATTCATGTTTCGCTGGGAACAAAAAAAGGAAATGAGCCTGCGAGTGTAAAGCCATAGAGCGAAGTAGGGCTTGATTAGATGGTCCACTCGTGGTATCGAGCGATACTCGAATCAATCGCGTAGGTTCGGCCGCGTTGGAAAGAAGGAAATATGGAGGGGGGGAGGGAGCGAGGAAATGTGCGGAGAGCGTGGCGGAATATAGGCAGGATCGGTACGCTCGGACAGTTTACGGGAGTTGGATCGAGGACAGAGGGAGAATCGCGAAGGATAGGAGAATTACGAGCTCGAAGGGGTGCCCGGGATAGGAGGGTGGCGAATGAGGGGAGAGGGAGCAGTGGCCAAAGCCACATCCGTTCGTAGATAGCGGACTCGAAATGCCCCGAAATTGGCGAGAATCGATTGGCCGCGTCTCAGGTAACGCTCTCCTGCCGGTATTGTATGTGCGTTTCGCGTTCACGTTCGGCATTTCTCTACCTACCCCTACCCTACCCCAGCCAACGTTATTCGAGCGTTGTTCACTGTAAGCTATCGAATTCACCCCGAACGATTGCTAGCGCAGCCAAAATGTGACGTGATACCGAGTATAAATTGAATATCTCCATCGCAGCGTGCGCGGTCTACGTAAATGTAACGTTTTATCGCCAAGTTGGGGGATAGATGCTTTCAAATGATTTATGCCACTGCCTTCGGAATTATCTGCCCGAATACGAAACATTCGTTTCTCGGAACTATTAGAGATATCTCTGCGTTATAAAGCGTTGTCGAGGACACGTTGATAGGTGAGGTGAGGAAGGATGAAGAGAGAAGGAGGGGGGCGAAGGATAGAGTGACAGCGATCTAATTTTGCCGGGCACGCGAAATAAACGGTTAACGAGGCGTCGTTCAATTCGATCGCAATCACTGGCCTCGGCCCGATTTTCTCGACTCGCGCCGCCAATTTAATCACGCGCCGTACTGCCGACCGAGCGGAGAGCGCGTACGTGTAATTTGACTTAACTCGCCGAACGTTCGGTCTTTCGCTCCTGCGAGACCCAGCTATCGATTTCCTGATTACGTATCGAGACTCGTTTCCGCCTCGACTTTTCGATAACTCTGCAGATCGGACGCGACTTGCATCGCGGTCGCACCGGTAATAGAATAATTATTGGCTACCGGTCACTACCGTTCCACGAGTGCCAATATATTGTCAATAAACGTGTACGGTGCTGCGAGGGAAGCGAAAAATGACGAGTGGGAGTAAATCTGTCGGATATTAAAGACGGCGTGTGCCGAAGTAGGACATGGGGCAGATAGTAGGGGTGGGGGGGTGTATAAACGGTTTGCGGAGAGAGCCGGCAGGCGGAAGAGGCACAGGAACACACGGTTATTAACGTGAGCTCGGCATGCGAATAAATTGGCCCGCGGGCCCTCGCCTCCCGATGATATTATATTTGCACGAGGATTATTATAGGAGTACCGGAATCGGTATGCGTCCCGGCCCGCTTCTAATTCGCGCCGAGCGGGATTTACGTCGAATTCCGCGGTAATTGAAAACCAAATTCCTGTCGGCCGCGTCGGCCACGTCGGCGGCGTCGGCGGCGGCGTCGGCGGCGGCGTCGGCGGCGGCGGCGTCGGCGTACAGGCATGGCCGGACAGTGGGAAACGTGGATCCGCGTGGCTCGTTGATGCGACAGAGGAGATATACGCCCACCCCGAACACGGCACGTCGACGCCATTTCCCATCGAGCAGGACGATAATCCCGACCCGAGCGTCGACCATTTCCGATTCTCGCTCTACTCCGCGGAATGAAGTGTGAAATTAATCGGAAAGAGAATGTCGAGTGTCACCGAGCACGTCCGATTCGTTCTTGCTAATCGGCGATTTAAACGACGTAATCTCCTTTACCGGCTGATTATACGTCTGTGTCTCTCTTCCAAATCATTTTCTGCTTAGCACCTTCTACTCGGAGGCAGTTCAGGTTCGCACAGGAGTATCGAAGTTTAAAACTTATACGGGAAATCGTAAAGGCGTGAAAGAAAGAAACGTTTCTGTATTCTGAAAATTTGGAATAGGTCGACTGACGAGGGTGAGAGAGAGAATGGTTTCTTATTAAAATTTATTTCTGCGCAAGCACATTTTCCATGATTTTCCTGCGAGGCGGGAGGGTGAAACGTCGGGAGGGTAGGCTCCTAAATTCACGCATCTGACGGACCGTGAACAGTTTCTGATGCGTGCACGTTGCGAGGAGGGTGGGAGGGAGGGAGGGAGGAACTGCGCAGAATCGGTTATTGGGGTAGCAACCCCTTGAGGGGAGGGAGCCCCCGATGAATATCTCGAGGCCAAAGAATAATGCGCTGCATCGCCGTCGAATGGCATATATATACATATATATGTATACGTATCGCTCTAATTCGATTCTCATGTTTTCCTCCCGTTTACCTCGTTACGTCTATATCCCCGGTATCTAAAGGGCTTCCGGCCGATTAATTCGCGCTTACCTTCCGAAAAACGTGCCGGCCAGATAAAATCTCCCTTTCCCGGTTTCGCGTGTATTCGCCAAAAATTGATATCAATCGACGGAAGCGCGGTATTACAGACTTTATCGTCGATTTCGTCACCGAATGGGAGCGGAAAGTAAAATAAACAGCTGTTCATTGGCAAAAATGTTTCACTTCGCTCTTCGGTTTCTGTACATAAATAATAGCCACGGGGTTACCAGTAAACATAATACACGCTTGATACGTACAATTTGCAAAATGAATAAACGATATCGAGTCAGCTCTGTTCGCTTTCCGTCTTCTGGAGCTGATCGAATCGGCGGATGAGCGGTTCAACGGTAAGAGAGGGCGATCGGAAATTGTTTGCGGAGGGAGTGGGATGGACGCGGATGGCTGCGATCTAGGATAACGTAGCCCGGTCGGGTTAAGCAGCAAAGAGGACAGGTCAGCTGCACGGGTGGGTGGATTCAGTCCGGAGTTAGTCAGGTTGTGGCGGAGATCTGCTCCGCTGAGTTTGTTCGGCCCTCTCTCTCTCTCTGCTCCTCTCTCACTCAATTCTTCCTACTCTCTCGAAGCACCTCTCTTTCCCCTCATCTACCTACAGTCCACTTTGCATAATTCCCTCTCTCTCTCTCTCCTCTGGCCGTTTTCATCCTTCCACGGTCGACCTTTTTCGCTCGTCGACGCACGATGACGACTTTATCACGAGAATTCTATCAATGCCGGCGCCGATTAATAGACGTTCAATGCGGGCAAACAGGCAGAAGGCGGGTGCGGGCGAGTAATATCGAACGAATCGAAGAGTGCGCCGGGTGAAAAGCGAAATGAAGCAGGGGAGGGTCGAAAATTCGAAGTTGTCGGACCGGTCATTCCTGCCCGAGCAAGTCCTGATTTCACCCCTTTTCAGGACCCTTTCACGCTCGATGAGCAGCCCCTCCACTGGCTGCGTCTCTCTCCCTCCCATGAGAGTCTCTTTCGTTCTCCCTGGTTCGCTCGCATTTTCGCTAAGGCAACGATTACGTCTTAATTAGCATCCGCCGCTCCGGAGGCCGAAACAATGTCCGCCATTTGTCGCGTTCGCTTTAATCGGCGGCCGCGGAACGAGCTATGAAAACCCTCGATGCCTCTCAACTTTGCAGGCAGCCTGGCAAGCAGGCAGGCAGGCAGGCAGGGTAGGAAGGGCAAGGTAGGGCAGACTACATAGGGTACCCATAGGGCTCGGATTTTCTGTAGGCGAAAGCGCGCACGTTACCGGCTAATTTCACGCACTTGAAGGCACGAATCATTCGGGCGAACGTACATACATACCCAGCCAGATGCGTACATATACACGCACACGTAGCTCCCTGCATACCTACCTTGATACGGGCTATGGGAGTTGTCATTTTTACGCTTCGATGACTTTAAGTTTCGCGGCCTCGAGGGCCATGGGGGGAAGAGATGTTAGGGTTAGGCCAAGGCAACTTCTATTACTGATATTACGCTCCTATATTAGACTTCGCAAAGCTCACCGTATGCCAGCCTTAATCACGTTTAATAACTTGTATTAAAAACAACGGCTTGTAGCTTGTCGCCAAATTGACCGCAGATATAACTAAAGTCTCACCGCATGAATCGTATGAACTGAAAAAAAGGTATTGCTGGCAAGCGCATAAGAGTGCAATTCCGCGCGCGGCCACGAAAGGCCGTGCCGATTTAGATTCCAGGGAGAATCAATCGGCGAGGAAGTGCGGCTCGGGCTTTAAATCGACGACCGCAACGCGCGACGTGCATCGTGCATGCGTCGAGTAGACCGACCGATTGATAGAGAGAGAGAGAGAGAGAGAGAGAGAGAGAGAGAGAGAGAGAGAGAGAGAGAGAGAGAGAAGAGGGAGAGAATGTGGAGAGGGTGAGATGGGGAGAGAGAAGGGTGGATCGTTGGAGGCCCACTGGCCGGGCTGGCTGCACACCGTAACACGCATAAATTACGATGTAATTACAAGCCTGGCGATCACGATCGGCGGTCAGGACGCCAGACAGATCGGATCTCCGAGATCCCTGCCAGAGGGAGCGAGCAAGAGGACGCCAATGGGAGAGGACAGATTGTAAACAAGAGAGACAGCGAAAATAACAGTATTACGGGATCGACGAGAGGGGGGATGATGCAGTTCGACAGAGAACAGATCGGCAGTGAGAGAGAGAGGGAGAGAGAGAGAGAGATGGGAGGAGGTAAACAGTACACACTCTCATGCTATAGAAAGTGACAGACCAACATTGCTCAGAATACTATAGAATACATATAAAAAGAACAGCTGCATGCAGAAATGGCGACAAGTTCAACAAGATTAGGCATGAGGCTTCGGTTGAAGATAAATGAAGGAGTGAGAGATGGTGAGAGATGGAGAGAGACGGAGGGCGAGAGAGGAGTACGCGGAGGGAAAGAAACGGATGGCGAGGAGGCGAAAGAGCTCAGGGCCAGAAAGCGTCGAGCGGAGGGAGTAGTTTCTCGCGAGGATAGCCAGGATGGATCGTAAAACTGGCCCGCGCCGGAGAGATAACCTTAACCAGCGTCTCTCGCGAACACGACTAGGTAACGCGGTAACCGGAATCATGCTATAGGAATCAACGTCGGAGCCTGCGGAGTCTGCCTCGAGATCAGACCTCTCCCTTCCGCCCTCTCCCTTCTTACTCTCCTCTCCGCTCTCAGCCGCGCATCAGCGAATTCGCGAAACGGCCGCTAATATTCTCCGCAGAGATTTTCCGGGCGGCAAGCGGATTTTTCACTCGGGGCAAGTGGACCGTTTCCTCGTTCGACGAGTCGATTCTCCCAAACGATTTCGATCGGCTCGTCCTTGGCCGGCGCTGGCGATCGCGCGCGATTGTTGCTCTTCTGGTAAACGACGTGCATCGGGCACACACTCGGGACTCTTCTCTTAATGCGACGAGATCGCCGATCTCGATTGCCCCTTTTAGTTTACCCGCCTGTTGCCGATTCGCTCCGCCGCTTGCAAATCGAATGGCGGCACGCATTATGCGATCTTCCCCTCGCCTCCCCCCTCGCCCCCCCCCCCCCCCGCCCTCGCCCACCTTCATCTGCCTTCCACGTCCTATGGGCGAACGAGGCTCGCTCGAGGTTCTCTCGCTTTTACGAGCTTATCCCGGTCTGCAACCCAGTCAACTTTGTTCGAGCAGCCTCGCTCGGTAGAGTTCCACGGGAAAAAGCTGCGATGCGATAAGCGAACGATTTACAGATTCCTACGGACTAACACTTTATCCCTTTTAACTTATTTTATCTCTGCAACTTCTTCGATTGAGAGTCAATTTTAATTCGTCGCACGTTACTTCTTTTCAACTCGTGCATGACACCTACTGATATGAGCGAACGATTAAATATTTTTCTGCGAACGTACGCTTGGAAGTAGGGTAGAAAACGCTTAAAAAAGAGTCTTGTACGGTCGATTGAACTTGTTCCCATGACGATAGACTTTGGTGGCGGTGAAAATCGAAAGAGAGAGAGAGAGAGAGAGAGAGAGAGAGAGGGAGGGAGGGAGAAGTTCGCCGCTCCTGATATCGTCCGAATGCGCCTCTAACTCGCTTTCAGAAACGTCGTTACGCCGACGATGCTTCTGCCCGGCCGGATTTCGCTTGGGGAATAATTCGAACCCCCGGGATGAACGTTCCTGCCCACGATAGATCCCGGTAACGCAGGTAAAACGACCACTTTTTTCCCTCCCAAGGAGCGGCGGTGGGGGGAGGGCGGGGGAAGTAGTTGGTCTACGCTCGACGAAAGCTTGGGAAATCGCGAGTCTCGGAGTCAGATACAGTAACTGTTATTGGATACGAAACTTGGAAGCGGAATGATCTTTCTTTTCGAAGGGAAAAAGTTGCTCCTTTCCCCGATGTTGGGATCCTGTTTTGCTGCCTCGCGAATAAGAGCCCGCTGGGGTTAATTCGACGCGATGACGGAGTGGCTGACCTTATGGGCGTTAAGCGTTATGACTCGCCTAGGAATAGCGTCGTCCGCCGTCTCGGCTCGGGGGCATTTCAATGCAAATAACGCATAAATAACTTCCGAAACTTTTCCCGCTCTCGCCCCCGAAGCCTATTCTCCCGTATGTCCCGCCGTTCCGCAGAAACTTTGATAGCGCCAGAAATTCTAATGAAACGTTTCTTTGTACCGGAGCTTAAACTTCGTAACGCTGGAGATGCCAATGATGTTTTGCATGCATTCGGTTGACGATGGAGTGGAATTTTAATAACAGAGTGAGTCGAGCAACTCTATTCACATACCGTTCGCCGGAGATAGTGTCAGCTACGAGTTATAGATCAGAAAAGTAAAATTGTCCAGGGAGCATTTCTGGCGAAAAATTCGTCATTGTTTCATCCTTGGTCGTTACTCGGGCTACAGTTGGAAGAGGTACCGGCAGCGAGTGCCTAACCCGGCACCTTTTAGCAGCGAGTCCATTTTTCGGATCTCTCCCCCAACCGGATGAGACTGGAAGGCATAGTGGCGCGTTTACTCTGTGATTAAAAAGCTGACTCCCGCTCGTTTTTGCGCGATGAGGAAGGGTGGGGCGGAAGGATGGCGGCGAGGAAGGGAAGGGCTGAAGATCAAGCAGGAGAGGGCGAAGAAGGCGGAGGCCGGGAGGGAGAGAGAATGAGAGGACAGTAGGGAGAAGCGAAAGTTGGGGAAGCGGCGGAGGGTTGCCGAGAATGGGAGAGGAGAGAGGAGGAGAGAGGCGAGAGGCGGTGAGCTGGGATTATTGTGTATTCGGTGGGTATTACAATGGCGGGCCCCGGGCTCCAAATATATTAGTTAAAGGGGATGCACAGACAGAAAAACAGATCCCTTCGCCGGACAGAGGCGAAACTTTCAATCCGGCCTTTCAACGCTCGAACGGCCCCGGCCGGCAGCTCGCCTTTAAAGCCAACCAGTTCGATACGTCCTCTACCTACCGCCGAATAACCTCTTAACCAAAGAACTCAACCCCTTCCATGCGCCGAAACCGATTCCCACCGGAGCAACGCAAATAGCCTAACGTTCGTCAGCTAGGAAAATGTTAACTTCGTAACACTTGTAACAGCATAGCCGGCCGATTCTCATAACTCACGCGACGCGGAACACTGCTGGAAACGTGCTACGTAGATTCGGTAGGCGAGAGGATGAGCCACGTGTTAGGTATTCGGTCGCCTGGGCAAAAAGAATACCGTCCTCGTTTCTTAATGCGAGCGTTACGACTCGCCTTACGACACGGCGAGCTTTAAGGGAAGGAGAGAATTTATCATTACGCGAGAGCCCTCGCCGGGGCGTGGGAAGGAGAGCGACGTTAAGAACTACAGGAAGGCGTCTTCATCGGCTCGCTGCCGGATGAGGAGGGGGCCTTAAAGGGCCTTAAAAATAGCGCCGGGAGAAACACGCTCGCAATCATCCTCGCTGTCGCCCCTGACAAATCTCCCACGTTCTAGGCAATCTGCGGACAGGGTGGTGGCTTACCATGAGGAAGGGAGTGTGCGTGGAAAATAAAGGAGGTACCATGAGTATTCGATGACAATTCGCTTCCTTCCTTTAATTACCGTTTGTTACGCTTATGCACAGTGAGTCACGTCATTGTGCAAACTTTAAAGACACGTACGTGCATATATCGTCGGTAATTTTAAGACAGCTTTGGCATTAAATAGGTGTCTGCTGCACGTCGATGATGGTGCAGTATTCTTACCGTCGTTTTCTCTTATTTTCGGCCATTAAAATGACAAGCATCGGCTAAAGGATTCTTAATAAGGAGTAAAAAATGAGCAAGCGGCGCATGTTAACTACACATTGTAAGTGCATCCGCGAGGTAAAGTATATATCTTCGCGGATCGCCCACAGCGGGACGACTCCGTTAATCACCGATCAACGTCGGCCACATAATGCTAAGAGCCAGCTCGACGTCAAATTATCTCTCTCTTTCTCTCTCTTTCTCTCACTACCCTCTCTTTCCCCCCTGCGATCGATAGGATTTTATTAGCATTTTAAACCCTTCCCTACCTCCCGGCGAACTGCTAAAAATCGTCGCGAAATTACGTCGGGCAGAGAGTCTCTCTCTCTCTCTCCGCCGACTACCAGTTTCCCGTTCGACTCTATTTATGCGTCCGTTTAACGATCTTTCTTCCTCATCTTGGCGACGATCTCTTCCGCGATTATTTCGCCTTCGGAAAATGAATAGTTCCCCATCGGGCCGGCCTCCTCCCCGTCGGTGGCTTTCAGCGTCAATACGCGCCCGTTAGTTTATGCCCGCGTTAGAAGTTACTGCCAGTCGTAAAGCGGCACTTTTCCAACTCTTTCGCGCGGCCCGCGTCCTTTTTCTTACCTCACCGCCGGCCACGGACCGTATTAACCTTCCGCTCGCTCCCAGGATTGAATTTAACCGCGCCGCTTATTGCTGCCTGCCCGGCAAGAAACGGCAAATATCGCCGACCAACTATTCGAGCCTGGCTAATTATTCCGAGGGGGAGGAAAAAATCTGCTTGTCCGAGAGCGCTCCGCCATGACGTATGATTCGCAGGCGATAAGTAAGCGGCGTTATCGGTAGCGGGGCACGTCCGATTATCGTTAATGATCGGTAACAGTCCGGGCAGATGAGAAGATATCGGAATCCAGCCTGCTGTCAGCGGAGAGGAGAGCTGAGCGCTAACGATGAAATAATAAGCGGGTGTACGTGGCGCTGAGGCAGACCATCGACGGGATTCAATCCTCAGGAATGGTCTTCGAGCCTGCTCGTCATTGACAAGTCTCGCTTTATAGCCCTCCGATCATTTCCGCCGCATGCGATTCAATCGCCTCTAATTCATTATGCGTCGAGTTCCCTCGCCTCTTCGATCCTACTCCGATCCTACCTCGATCCTACCTCGATCCTACCTCGATCCTACTTCGATCCTACTTCGATCCTACTCTAATCCTACTACGATCCCACTCCGATGACCGTTAGGAACGCTTGCCAACGTTTTATGTACTGTCCGCCGATCGCAGAAACCGCTAAGGGTGCCGAGGAATTGACTTTATGCCTTCCAATCTCAACTTTCTTGCGTCCCATCGACGTTCGACGAATTAAATGTCACCATTTTTATCCGAAACTTCATTAATGACGCCAGGATTTATCTGGCCATAAACTTCAGTCTGATAAGGTAGCTCGTGTTACATATGAGGAGAAGTTTCTAATATAAAAAATAACGAGTATAATTCCGTTGCTAAGTACCTAGCTATACTGAGACAAGAACTTGAGGCACTTTCAGTAATTGATAATTTTCATTCTTGCCGTTTGCTCGAATAGAATAGAACAAGCTTTACATGAATAATTCTTTTATTATCTTAACTTGGATCAGTTCTGTAACGATGGCCACAATGATCAATGGGACTGATTCAGTACTTTTTAATCTAGTTAGAGGAGAACACTGCGATCCGCTGGAGGAAATGGGATTTTCCTTGTCGGACGACAAGTAACGTTTGCGAAAGGCAGAGAGCCGATCTTACTGGGCATGTCTTCGTTACGCGTTTCGCATTATGATTAGAAGCGTGACACGTGGATCGTGACCGGTCGCGTAGTAGCTAAGCCAGAGTTAATACGGGATACGTGTCGGCGTGCGAGCGCGGATCTAACGTGTTGTCTCTCCATCTCTCTCTCTCTCTCCATCTCGCAATCGTCTCGATCGGCACTCGGCCTAACACCGAACAGACGTCGTAACTGAAAAAGAAAGATATCGATCGTGTTCCATGCGCCCGATCTAACGATACAATTTACATTCGAGCGGCACGTGCTCCTTTTCTTGTTCGCGACATGCTACGATCATTTTTTTCACATCACCCCGTCTCTATCTCAGCCTAGTCTACGCTTTGTTGTATGGAATCGGATAAGGATCGTCATTTAATAAAATATCGCTAAACCAATAACTCCTTTATTAGACACGTACGACTAACGGTGAGCTTTGTTCAGTTTTTCGTTCAACTCCTTCGAACTGGCCAATCCTTTTAAAGGACCGATGCAAATCAGACAGAAAGGTAGAGGGAGGTGGGAAGACATGCGGGCAACCGGAGTGACAAGCGGAGTCTGCGTAGATTTAGGCGGCTTCGCAGTGGAAGGCGGCACTCGGCAAAAAGTTTTCGCGGAAGAATCGAAAGAATGGACAGCCTCCGGCAGGATTAATGCGTACGCGTGACTAATTCTTGGCGACGACGTCGGAAACGTTAAACCTGTTAATCGAATGCACGGAGAAGGGTAATTCGACTTATCCCGCGCGCGTCGCTTGTGGGAACGTCATCCGCGGAAGTCGCGTACAAGTTCCGCTGAATTTATTTGCCGGATGACGGATGATAAAATATGTATATACAGCCGACTTCCCTGCGAGGCTGCCGACAGTATGGACGGCGGAGCGCGTAATGAATGAGTTATTTAATAGCCAGCCGCCGATAAAGAGCGTCTCATACATAAAAGTGACACGTTTCGAGTTCCGATGACAGGCGGAGGGAGGGGGGAGTGGGCATGAAGAGTGACCATACGATTTCCCGCGTACTGGAAAGGCGACCCCCGCTTATCCGGTTATGGATAACAAATGAGTTCGTTAATAGTCGCATTCAGCCGATAGTCGCGATCGGCTCCCTATCGAGACGCACGTCGGCTAGGTGCAGTTCGATTGTCAGACGATAGGCAGGACTGATACATGCTTACATTATGAAGGCAGGTGCCTGGAGTCGACGATAGTCACGCTGCGTAACTTTGCGATTGCGAGCCTTGCCCAATGGGAGAAAAATCCTGGCCACGCGAAAGTATCAATCGTCCCGGTGATTAGTCGCGATCGACTGACAATATCGGCTGACAATGTGGACTGACAATATCGACCCTTCGCGGTTGAACGGTGCCGTTACGGCGACAACTGTAATCTATATCGTGCATCGTCTGACACGCTCCTGATTACTATGAAAAACCGTCCGAACGATATCATATGCGACCTATAAGGAAGCGAATCCGGTTTCATTCTGGAACCATTGTCCGACCGACTTCCATTAATAACAGTTTTGGAGATGCAGATTACTCAACAGATTCGTTAATTTTAGAAGTCGGGAATTTGTAAAAAGAGTTTCGTATGTCTGGGAGGCAGATAAATGATATCGGTATTCCAGTTGGGGATCAATTGATCAGCGCGTCAAATATCGTAAGAATGGCGATCGAGGGAATTCGATAATTGGCGGTTCTTGCCGCGAAGAGAATAATCGAATGGCAAGGAGGGCTCGATTGTCGAATTCGGCGAACGGTCCCGAAAGCGTGTCCGCTCTTTTCGCGTAGCATTGATACAACGGGCCCCTTTCTGGCGCCCGATCGCGCGATAACAAATACGGAAACTGGTTTTGCTGAAAGCGTCCCCGCGAACCATCCTCTGCCTTCCCTTCTCCTTCTTCGACGAAAACGCATCGAGCCATCGGCAGAGAGTAAAATCGTCGAGTTAAAATTGTCGAGCCCGCAACCGTGCTAAATGCGAATAGACGATTATCGCTGCGAGCCGAAAACTCGCGAAATGAACGAAAGACATTTTTAAAAACCGTTATCGCTTTTAGTCAAGTCTCCTGTACCTTTATCTGAATATTTTATATCGCTCTTCTGAAATCTATTTGTATCTTTAAACATTAGACGTTTGTCGATCCACCCTGTACGGTGCAAATCCGAGTCATGTAGTCTGGAATGCATGTTCATAATGTCGGTGGGCATTCAAAGGAGGTCGGGGTCCAAAAGGGGGAAAAAGAATAATGTTCGTCCGTGCGTAACATTGACTTAGCCCGCATGAGGTCTTCTGATCTTCCGCATCTTCCCTCCCTTCCTCTCCGATTGAATCTTACTCTTTCCGGTCTCGGTCGGATTCTTCGGTAGGTTCGCGGGATCCCGCACGTCTCCCGGTCCCTTTGATTTCCTGGATACTCCTCGCGTCCCGGGGGATCGGAGAATCGAAAGGACGGCGAGCAGCAGCTCGATGTTGGATCGCGAGATTGAAACTTTTCTTCGAACCCGATGCCCGGAACGGTCGAGCAGGCTCTGGGCTCGAGTCTCATCGGACTCGAAATCCTTACGAGGGTGTTCCTCTAATTCTCACATGTCGGCTCGAATCTCGATTTAATCGATCGACAGCGGCCAGTCGCGTGAAAGATTGATTATCGTGCCGATATTTTTGAAGCTACTTCAAAGCTTTCACTCTAACGTATCTGAGTGTCATTAATTGCCAAGCGGAGAAGTTTCACTGTCTCAAGGAAAGCGAAGTAGAATTCTTTCGATATAGCAGACCGCCGCTGATGGGCAACGAATCCGAGCATCACGCGTCATTAACCTGTCCCGAAAACTGATTCCCAGTCCGAGCATCGTCCGCCTCGTCAACGGATACCTTCGTCAGACAGTTTTCCACTCCGAAGGAAGTGCACTCGATTCCGGGGCAGGGATCGATTCGAGCGAATCAACCGGATCGCTTCTCGGTAGCTAGAACCTTCGCCACCTCTTCTTCACCCCTCTGGCTCCTTCCTTCCATTCTTTCCCTTCAATCGACCGTGCTCGACTAATCCCTCGACTTTCAGGATGACTGGTAAATTTAATTACCGACCATCCTGAATAGACCCCGAACACCCTCCGCGCTTAGGGTTTTCATTATTAACGAAAAATGTAATATAAAGTGTCTGGATCGACGATGGAGATTTGCTACGTCCCTTCATTCCTCGCGTTCGTATTCCGATGACGCTCGTAGATAGGCCGAGAGTGGAATTGGTCTGTGGAGGAGTGCAACGAATGAGAGAGAGAGAGAGAGAGAGAGAGAGACGGAAGAGAGGAGCGTGGAAAAGGGACGAGCTCGAGATGGGCTAACTCATCGGCGAGTATTTACGAGGTTTACGATCATGTAGGCCCCGGAACGGGCCTCAAATTCCCGGAGTGCCGCCGCGAGAATTCCTATCGTTCGTTCGACAAGACCGCGAGCAGATGTACGCTTTTCGGTAGAACTGTTCGCTTTTGTTGTCCGCCGCTTGCGACATAGCGCATTTCTGCCCGAGGTAGCTTTACCTTACCAGCCGTAACAGCCATCTAACGTGTCGACGGAAACCTTTTCTTTTTCACGTCTTCACCCTGATCTTCCTATAGTGCTCCGTGTCGCCTTCCCCGGAGGACGGATGCACTTTATTGCTGTTAAAACCATCCTCGGCTCTCTCATCAATGGAGAGCAGGTTACGCAACGGCTTTCAGGCGTTGAATACTCCCGGCATTATGGCCTTTTATTGCAGGCGACGTAAATGAGGATAGCGCGGATAGGATGTTTTGATACTCGATCATCGACTCGATTTATTCGTGTCCAAAGTGGACTCGCCTCTTTTTACCAGCGACCGCCCACTGTCCTAAGACATTCCCTCGTCTCGCCGAGTAAGATTTCGTCCCGTCCGAGAACTTTTTTCCTTTTCTCCCCGATGCCGGAGCGTCGATCTTCCGATGATTTACGTGAGCTTATGAATCCGAGAGCCCAACAAACTCTTTCCTTCCCTCTCTCCCTCTCTCTCTCTCTCTCTCTGGCTCGATTCGGTCTCTCCTGATTTTTGTCCTCTTTCCCCGGACTCTTTTTTCATTCTCATTGGGCGCCGCTTATGCGGTTGATCCGAGCGGATACCTCGCATAGATCAGAACGAACGGCTCGCGTCCTTATCTCGGAGCGTCGATCTCACCGATTTTTACCGGCGATCCGGCTGCGGATAACGATCGAAGGACGAATCGAACGACGACGAAAGACGAGGACGACGATCTCGACCACCGTCGTCGGCCGCGGCCGTGAATCACGATCAGATTTTTATCGGAACCGTACATAATCCTCGTGCGCCGATGACGCCAACGAACGAGAGAGGGAGGGGGGAGAGGACCCTGCTACCAAATCAACGAAAAAGTCAAGACGGTGCAGTAGGAGAAAAAGATTCTAGCGCCTGTAGTCCTTGCACCTCTTGATATTTGCCCGGTGAAAGCTGTTATAGCTCGAGTCACTTTTGGCCCGGCAGTTCGCAAATTCTTCCTTCGCCTTTGCGGCGGCTACCTTTGCCCGCTTCAAATTTTATTGCCCCGCCAGGGCGAAATAGTTGTCGCCGACCGAGCGTGGGAAGGCTAGCCGAACCGGAGAATATCGCGATAGAGACGACTCTCTTACGCAACCGGGCCTTATCCTACCAGGACTTCTTTAGGAGGGCGAGACCTTCCAAAGCAGCGGTTCTTAACCTGAGCTTTTATATTCGACGCTCGAATCAAAAATGCTTTTAATGGAACGAGAACGTATATACCTATTGTTAAGTTCACGGTATGGTTAAAAGAGAAAATGTCAAGATATTACTGCTAACTGTAATAGATAAGTGAAGAAAATTTGAAGTAGCGGTCTAAATGGCTGAAAAATGAATATTGGGCAATTTCTGTGGTTGAGGTGAGGAGCAAAATAATATACAGACCCGATATGCGTGGTACGCGGTGCGTGTTGACGTCGCGCCTCTTTGCCCTCTGCCGAGAGCGCTCACTTACTCGGATTCGGTGCTTACCGATTTCTAGTCTGCGCTCTACCGTGCTCACTAAAGCGTGCTTTTTTGATTGATTAAATTCTGTGCTTAAGATATGAAAGAATTGATTAAATTCTGTGCTTAAGATATGAAAGCAAGGTAGAAAGCATTCATAAAACTTGGAACTATAATGTTACAGGTGCACCAGTTTCGATGATACGATCAATAATAGATCTAATAGAGAGGGAAAATCTGATTGTGAGCCTTTTTGTGTTTCGTTCATTGCAGAACAAAATTTGCGTATCAGCCACATATACTTATATGAAAGTTTTATTAGCACGTTATTGTGCACATGTCTACGTTATCCGCTTAGTTTTATGTTTATCGACAAGACAATGAGGAACGACGAGAGACAATTGTCGTAGCAAAGTTCAAGAGACTTTAAGCACCCTCTTTTCTATGTGCTATACGTAGTTTTTACGATCCAAAAGCTTCTATATACTTTGCCGGCACTAACATTGTCAACTGAAATGGGAACGAGAGGGTTATAGATTGCGGTGATTAGATGAAATAAGTTTAACATTTGGCAGAGGTTAAAAAAGTTACGACATGTCGAGTCGATGCTAAGCCGCGCAACGGGCTCGAACAATGATTACAGAGTTTATCGAGAGACGTCCAACTTATTGTCAGCGAAAATGACAGCGTCCGCGGGACTCATGACGTACATACATACTCCTACGTCTATGCGCATGTAAGCGAAGTGCAAACCGCAATCTTCGCAATTCGAGGTCATACGTTGAACTATCCTTTGCCAGTCGAACGTTTCGACAGTTATGCATTTTGCAGAACGGCCCTCTTTCGCCCACTTCCACGCGACATCTGATCGCATTCCCATGATTGTTGTTTCGTCCCCGATATCGATCCCAGCATGAACACCGTTTTACAATATTTCGACAACAATCCACCAACAAGCTTTTCAACATACTCGACATATTATGATTTTCATCGTATCAACGAAACGTTTGTGATAAACGAAATTAATTTCGGCTAATCTTCGGAAGATAAAATTGACAGCCTTATTGCAGTAAATAAATTACGGCGAAAGGCGGCGGAAAAGAAAATGTTAGACCCGGTAAAGAGGAAAGAAAGGATGGGAGAGAGAGGATGAGTGAGAGAAGGTGAAATCTGGGCAAGTTTCGAGTTGGCCACTCGGGCGGCGTCGTAGAGGCACCGATCTAGAGACGGCGATGTAGAGGCAGCGAGGAAGGAATACGAGGAATTTTTTGCCGGGATCTGGCGAGCTCCGGGAAAGGCATATCTGCAGGCCGATTCCACGGAACTTCTTTCGATAGTCCGGCCTTCCAGGAAGCCCATCGGACTTAATTATTACATGCGTGTATAACGAGTCTTGTATTTGTCACTGGCCTCATGGACCCCGTCGTTCTCGGGCTCCTCTCTTTCTCTCTCTCTCTCTCTCTCTCTCTGCCACTCTTTCTCGCTTGATCTGGCTGGATCCCTCTCTTCCGTCAAAGTGCGCATTCGGCAGGCCAGGATTAAAGAACCCGACCGCGGCCGAGCTAATAGTACAAATTTATTCATTTGACGCGCTACGGTCGCCCGTGTGTTCTCGTTAATTGCCGACCTATTAGCCTCGACGCTCCGAGAACGATGTCCGAAAACGATGTCCGAAAACGATGTCCGAAAGCGATGTCCGACCACCGTCGACGCGAACCGACTGCCGGCCAGTTCCCTCAAACGGAACGCCAACACTTTATGGCCGACCGTTAACCAGATATCTCCATACGCCGCAGACCTTCCCCTTACGTTACATTCATCCATCTTGGGAAAAAAAACAGAAACAAAAAGCACGATTACTTGATTAAAACATCCAAATTAATCTGGATAAAAGTATTTCGTTTCAGTAATATTTTAATTGCAGTAAAATCGATAATAGGTTCATTTGTATAATTATTATTTAGGTTGAGTTGTAGCTTGAGGAAAAGTTAGCGGTGAAATATGGATGAGACGGGGGCAGTAGACGGCGCTGAAAGACAGAGTTCGGTAGGGATATCGTGAAAGAGGGTCGTACGATTATTGGGCTCGGTCGATCGAATCTCGGAGATCGAATCTTGCCGATCGACCGTGTTGAGATCGTTCGGATAGCGGCGCGGCGAATTCCTAGATAACGATCGGCCGTGCACGCGCTTTAACCTACGCGGGTAATTCACCGCATATGGGGGAACCCGTGGAGGAGGGATGAAAGGGGTAAAAAAAGTAGAACGTACGGACTCACCGAGGATGATCACGCGATTCGGCGGACTCCTCGAATTGCTACCGCTTACCTGAAAGACACAAAATAAATTACACGGAGGCCAGACGAGTTTGAACTGTTTCTCATACAGAGATTTTAGTCATTTACGATCCGTGAAAAAAAGATCAGCGGAACAATAAGTTGTCATTCGCAAATCAGCTTTCTGATCATCGAGTATCACCTCCCGAAAATAGAACCAGGAAAATCGAATAAACGATACAGTAATTAAACCCCAAATCAAGCTCAATTTATTTTCGCCAAACTGACTTAAATCGCTGAGTCGAACCGTTTTAACGCAGTTCGTACCCAATCTATCCCGCCGACGATACACGAAGCCGTCACGAACGTGTGAAAGATCCTTTGAAGCCTTGAGAAACAATCACGACCGAAGCCGAGGGTCGTCGGAGGTTGGCATAGAAAATTTTCAGCAGCGACATTCCGGTCCTCTCTCTCTCTCTCTCCCTCTCTCTGGAAGCAGAGCGGACTCGAAAGAGTCGAATTGCTTATCTCTCTCTCCGGGTGCATTGGCCGATAGACAGAAAAGCAAAGACGACTAGGATGCGGGGGCAAAGACACGGAGCGGAAATTACGGCAAATTGGAGGCTCTACGTAGGTGGACTCTCCCGGTGCAATCGAGCGGAAGATTCATGGTTTCGGAATTGCGAATCCATATCCCGGGTCTAGACGGATGACGGGGGAGGGGGAGGGGGGGGGGCTCGGACAATGGGCACGTCCCCGGGGGAAATATACCGTTCCGCGGATCGAGAATTTTGCGGAGACAAAACGCCGTCTCTCCCGCTTCCTTTTTTCTCGCCTACCCTCCCTGCCTCGGCCCTCCTCCTCGAACGTTTCGAATAATCAAAAGGTCAGTCCGTGCGTAACGGTCTGGCAAGGGTGAGGAGGGTACGAGGCGGAGGGGAGAGCGGGGGCTGAGTGGAAGGATGGAAATGATCCTCGTGCAGGGGATGCCGATGAAAAGGAAGCTGGGATCAGACGGAGAGACAGGGAGAGAAAGAGAGTGAGAGAGAGAGAGGAAAGTACGACCACCGACTGAGCGTCGTCTGACGGGCTCGAAAGTTTTCGACGGGAGACGCGGGCTTTCGTTAGTCAATGGCCTGCTGGCGCACGCTGGAATGCATTGGGAGTTCGGATAAAGGAAGCTACTAAATCGGAATGTCCCTCTATTTCCATTTTTAACCGAAGCCGGCATGTTTCATATAAATCAATTTTAAATGCTCGAACGTATTGCAAGGACCACGGTATATACGTGGCTCGCAACATTTAGCCATGCGGCAAGGTAAACAAATGACGCTAACCTAATGCTCTGTCGGAACCGTTGCAACATTGAAGATGAGGGTAGTAACCCCTGGGCACATAAAAAGCATAAGCACCCCCAGCCGGTGAAATAACGTCGGTCGAGAGCACGGTTCATAAAATGCAATTACAGAACGCAGACCGGCATCGTCCGGTGGCATCGATTCGTTGTCCGGCCTGCAAGCAGCGGTAACGGAAGAAACACGATACCTACCCTTATATTGCCGGGGACAAAAAAGAGGAGATGGCGCGGGGTCGGACGATTGGTAGGCAGGGCTCGGAAGTTTTCCACTCGAGAGGCCCTTTTCTAGGCGGCCGTCTAGTGCTACTCCGTCGTAATTACCGAACGTGCGTGTGCGCATAATGCAGGTAGGGGGAGGTAGGGGTAGAAAGGAAAACTCTCGCGCGGACCTCGAGAGGTGCCCGAGTATAACGGGGCTCCATTGGCGGGGCTCGAAGCTTTGATCTGTCGGCAAAAATCGCTGATAAATCGAGTGCCCCGTGCTTTAAGCACAATAGCCGGCCAACTCCTGGCCAGATGGTTTCTCTCGATTCCTATCGACTCGAGCCTCACCAAACCACTTCGAAATCTGTCCACTGCTAAGAAACAGAAATAGAAACGAAATCTAGACAATCGTAACCGTTATCCATAACTAGACGATGTAATTAGCGAGAAGCTTGGAGGAGGGTAAATTAGCTGAACACCTCGGTGGAAAAATGGAATTGACCGGTACAAACTTTCTAAATGCGATTAGTCCGATCACGAAAGACACTCTGGAAGGTATGTTGAGGCAGATGCAGGCAGGCTAGCTGGCAGTCGAGAAGGCAGGCAAAGCAGGCGGGCAGGCAAGCTGGATAGGCTAAGGTAGAGGAAGTGCCCTCGGGCTCTGGAGCTCGTTAGAGCCCGAGAGTGTTTCGCGATAAGCCACCCGCGTCACGATCGGTCAGACTCTCTTGCCGCGAGAGCTGCGGATTCTAATCGCCGTTCAAGGTAAAGGCTAAAGTGTTCGCGATCGATTTTTCGTCCTCGTCGGCCTCTCGCGCGGCCTTCCGATCTCCATAAGCGGATAGTTGCCTGCCGATAATAAGCGGCTGTTTGCCTCGCTTAATTTATGCCACGCGACGACTGGCGCCTAATGATGCGGGACTCGGCTGGAAAATCTTCTTCCTTCTCCTCCTCCCCCTCTTCCCCTCCGCCGTAGATCCGTAGGCTCATCTCGTCTCTCGCCGATGGCGACAAATTTCGCGTCGCGAGGCTAATCGAACCCGCTTAATCATCGGCGCCTAGGCTCCGCCGAATTATTCTTTTTCGGCGCTTACGATGTCGTAACGGCTATTAGCCATTTCGCTCGATCTCTTTCTCTCCCAGCCTCTCAATGATAGATGGCCCGCTAAGCCACGGTCTCGTAAGTGGATAGCCGTAATCGCCTGATATATGCGAATCCTATTTGCGCCGCTAATCCTTCACGCGACATTAGCAGATTTATGGTAATTATTTTCGGCTCGTGTCGAAATTACTTGCCGTTCGCACGGCGTGAGATGAGTCTCATTGAATACATTTTTCATCTTTTCTACTTATCAGCGGTGGCAGGTTAGTTCTCTTTGAAGTAGCTGCGCGTTGACGGTCGTAAAGACTCGCCATTCCGAGGGAGCGTAGCGGAGAGGGAAATACCTGAACGATTTTGGCAGCTCTCGCCGCATGGCGGGCCCACCGTGCGAGTAACTCGAGACCGCGGCCAACTTCTTCTGTTTTCCTCGAGGCCAGGCCCCTGGGCTCACTGTTGGGGCCCAGTGTCGGGACCCGGTCTCGGGACCCAGTCTCGGGACCCTCTCCTCTTTCGATCTCGCGCGACCCAAGGAGCACCGACGCAATCCGGTAGGTCTATTGTCGTCTCATAATCGATGCTAAATACGCCGGCAGCGAGAGGAGCCCGAGAAAGAGGGGGAGAACGATCCGCCTGTAAGCGGACCTAAAGCGAACCTAAAGCGAACCTAAAGCGAACCTAAAGCGAACCTGCGGGGGGAAAAGTTGAGAGAGAAAGAGAGAGAAAGAGAGAGAGGGACATCCAATAGACACTCGATACCTTCTGTCCGGACCGTACCGTGCTCAGGACCCGCTCCGTTGCTTTATTTTGCACCCGACGCGAAATTATAAGTCGCCGAGCGAAGCGGTGGTCCTCGCAGACGATCGGCGACGAGGAGGAGGAGGAGGAGGACGAAAACTGATCGGTGCGTGGGCGAGGATGAAAGTGAGCGGGCTCTTGGGAAAGTTGACCATTTTTTTCGGGAAAGTTTTTTATGCCAGACAGGGAGATTGTGTAATGGGGTTACGTCGGGATCCCATGCTGATCGGGCTCTTTTTAGCCCGATGCACAATTCTTTGTGCCCGCGCCATCGTTTATACCGTCCACAGCCCGTCGACGCGAGTACGGAAAATGCCGCAATGAAATACTGAATTCGCTGATGCAATTTTAGATCGCGGCGTAGCGTGCTTTTTATATGGTGACCGCGCGCGCCGTAATTCTCTTTTCATCGCCGTTCGCTCGCGCATTTCTCATATAGGGTCGGCCGATTCGAATGAGCCGAAGAGCGATTCGATGAGACGTAATAACATAAAACGCGGCGGCGGGAATAAAAAGCGCGCGAGCGCGCGCGCGCGGCCGCTGTCAACAGGCAAACAAACAAACACTCGACTTTATGAAACGAGCCGTTCCGAGAGGTTTACCGCTAAACATTTAATCGCCCCACGAGGATTTACCTTTTGACGCGCGACAACCTACGAACGAAACGTGCGCTCGCCTCCTCCCCGTTTTTTAGCGAAATAACTAATTGAAGAGCGCTGTCGTTACATCGGGCTCGAGTGGCCGGCAAATATTCCGTCGGCCTCTATCATTTCCGTTGGCCGTCCGTTTCGTTTGAAAAATTTATATACGTCCGACGACCTCGTCCGTCAGACTCCGCCGATCTCGATACTTTTCCGATTTCCGCTTAACGGAACTTTACCCTCCTGAAATGAAGACTAAATATCTAACTAGGGGTCTACTTCCGTAATCGACTGAATTCGGTGTCCGAAAAGCAGTCAGTCTCTCAGACAGCCTCGTTCGCGCAGGATCCTCTCTGTTTTAACGGCTCGGTAAATCACAATAAGACAATTAGTCTGTCCATCTCTGGGGCAGCCAGCATGACAGGGTAGGCGTGAAAAAAAAAGCGCGAACAGTCTCGCGTATCGCGCGAATTCCCGTTACACCGTTGCGAGCAGGCGAGCGACACGTATGTACGTACGTACCTATACGTACTGGGTTAGGTACTGGAAGTGGCGAACGTGTAGGTATAAGATGGCGTGCACCTAGCCGAGGACTCATTAGGAGGCGAGGCCTTCTGAGCGCTAAACGTTTCGGTTGCGACCACGCTGTCGTTTTTTCCGCAAACCCTCCCAGCCCGGGATCATATCATCATCGCTGCGTGCAATCTCGGCAAATGGAAAGGCCGGTGCGTAAATGTCAGTCAAGGCGGGCAGCGAACGCTGACCGTCCTCCAACCTTACTCTAATTTTCTTATACAGTCAAATTTCACTCGACGAAACGTGACGCTCGTCTGACAATGCCACGCTGTAAAAAGAGGAAATTTGAACGTAGAGATTCAGGATCAGTCTTGCCGACGTCTGGTATGATAAAAGGAGGACAGTCCTCTGTCCTTTTCCGTGGTCGAGAGGGAGTGCGGGAATTGAGAAAGGAGAGGCAACAGGCTGGTAATCGCGATGCCAGCCAGGCAATGGCGAAGCAGGCAATGGCAAGCAGACGATAGTCATTGGCAAGCGCCACCGAGGAAGAAGCGGCACGAAAGTCGGCTCCTTCTCCTTCTCGCTTGCCGAAGAGGCGAGAAGGTGGCTGGTAGCAGACGTCCTCTACCGATACGTCTGCGTCTAGCAGCCCGCGATCGAACAGGCAGTCTAGGAGGCCGGCTGACTGGCAGTACGAGCTCTACCGGTATGGTACCGTGCCTGGATCCTGCGGAGAGTCCTATATGGCATTTCAAAGCGGAGGAGCGACGAGCTCGAGCTGCTCCCCTTATAGAGAGCCGCCCCTGAGGTGCCAGCAAACACCTTCCTCGAGAGGTAGTCGCACGGCTTGGCGCATGGCTTGGCGCACTTCCGACTTTTTTCCACATACACCCTGCTAGGCCGCTCGCGATGCCGACCTGTCGCCCCGACAATGTGCCCTGCTCATTTTTACAAGGTGAATGCCTACCAACAGTATTCTCGATCCTTGTATCGCAGGAACAGTGATAGAAACAATTGGGAATGATCAATTAGATTTCTTTTATTGTTCGAGTTGCTTTCCGAAGGAGCGAAAAGCTAGCAGCTGCGTATTTCTCGCTAAGGAGCTCGAAAATCTTGACAGTCGAGCGGGCTCGTGTGTACGAAGCAGTCTTTGTATATGTACGGTAGTAGGCTGCGAGGGTCAAATGCGTAGAAGGAAATCGTTATCGTCGCTTAAAGGCAACGAGGCGCGAGAGGAGTTTGCGATACACCGATAACGCATTTCGCATATCGTTAATCGTGCGAGGGAAAAAATGGCCGAGGACGCGGAGGGGCTGGAGGATGATGAGATGGAGGGAACGGAGGAGGATGAGGAGAAGGAATAAAGCGTTCCTCGTTATCGGTCAGAAGCGAAACGATAAATCAATTAATGCCTCGCGACGCTTTGACGGACTGCAATGGAGGGAGGGCAACTTTTCTCGATTTTTTCTACTTTTTTTTCCTCGTTTCCCGCTCTTCCCTTTCCCCTCTTGCCGGACCCGCAAATAGGCTGTTTCGCATGCGTCGAATGTCAGACGCGTCAAGTATTATTATAGCGATGCGGATGCATCGGAAAGACTAGAGTATTGAAAGAAGGCGAAGAATTTTATTTTCACCGAACGAGAGGAGTGTTCGAGGCTGGCTCGATGCGAAGAAACGTTTGGTCAGCGATTTCGTTAATCAGCCGTAGACACGATGCCAGCCCGTTATGTAGAATTCGATCCGTCGACGTTCTCGCGGCATGTCGCGATAAACCGTCCATCGTTATCGCTTTCTCGCACGATAACCGGCCAGTTCTCGGTAGCCATCGCACTATTGTTCTCCGAATTTAACAGAGGGCATCCCTGCTACAGCCAACGAGATAGAAAAACTGCTACGAAAGGAGAGAGCGAGAGACAGATAGAGAGGAAGCAGAAGAAGAAAAAGTAGAATGCAGTGTCATGCGGTGCGCAAATTACGTCGCAGTCCTTTAATCACCGGCCGCATCCTTATTCCCTGGAACGCGAGTTTAATCGACGGTCAAACTCGCTTCCCGTAACTTCCCGTCGTGGAAACGTACGCGCGCCGCGATGGGATGGACGACAGATTGGAGCGCACGATAACATGATCTGTGAAAGGGTCTAGCCGTGTTACAATGCAAAAAGTGCCCCTAAACCAAATGAGACGTGTCATACGCCATTCGATAGCTTATGGAAAAAGAAACATTTTTGGAGATTGGAAATCCGAAATCTCAACTGGGGGGGTAGTTATAGACAAAAATCAAAAATATGTTTCTTGCCCAATCATTTTTAGTCCAGTGGATAAAAAAATTTGAAAAAATTCACGAACGAATCGGCTAACGGTGTACACGTTACAGAATTTTTTCAGATTTTTTGGTTGAAAAACTGAGCTGTAAAAAATCAAAAACAAAATTTTTTTTTGAAAAATGGCAATTTTTCATCGAAGAAGTAAAGTCTCCACTTTTATATTTTTTGTATAGGTACCTATTGTGAATACTAACATACTGAATTTTTTTCAGATTTTTTGTAAACCTGCGCCGTTATAAAAAAAATTAAAAACCGATTGTCCGGTTGCTTTTTGCGTGCCCCACCTATTTGTACAGTAGATCTTTGCATTTTTCCCAATCCACAAGTGTATTATGCAATGTGTAACGCTGCTCGAAGTCTAGAATTGGCGCAGGAGTTGATAAAGCCTTAAAATAGCAAATCATGGAAATTGCGACCAGTACGTTATATTCCAAAGTGTAAACCGAAATTCCAATGGCACCGGTGTGTACATTTTTGCGCAAGTTCGAATCCTTATAGGGTTATCTGTTTTTCACACATATTACTTTTTATTCAGAATTTAAAAATACATTGTTCTAATTAATGCTTACCCTCATACGTCGTAAAATCACATGGTTTTTTTAGTTATGCAGCATACTATTTTCAAGCACTTGTGTGCTATTGTTTCTTTTCATTATCTTTTAATTTTTAGCAAGGGTTAACAATTCTTAATTATAATTAGTGATAACATCCGTGTTTATTGATTGAAAAGGTTAGAGTAACTGCGATATTTTTGATCTCATGTCAATGTAGATATGAATACTCTGCCTAATATAATCCGTACGTTTCGATAACGCAGTTTATCCTCTTCAGGGAAGAAATAAATTGACTCTGTAATTTAAAGTACATTGTTTTAAAAAGATTATTTGATAGAAAAAGTATTTGGAACATAGATACGGGTATTCACCATTTATATTTAGCATAGATACTTATCTTTAAAGAGTAATAATCACGTATATATAAAGCGACATGACATCCTCAGTGCAGAATTTTGTTGTATCCTCCAGTGTCCTGTGAATTATATAGTTATTTATATATTCTAGTGTTGAGCGTATATACAGTTTTTGTTCTGATAATACTTATCTTTTCGATCGTTGGCGGCATAAAAAGATAAAGTAAATGCAAAATTTTAATCTTCATCACTGTCCTCATTAATAACTGGTACTATGTTGTCGTTGTTAAATATCCTACTTAATATTTCGGCTGGTCGTACAATCGGTGACAGATACCTTGCATGTGACAAATAATAAATTATTGCTGCTATATGCGAACAGCATCCGACGGTACGATTGCCATTCGCACATTGACAACAATATCGGCGAATTCCAGAACAACCTATTGAATGTGGCACGTATTCTATGTAACATCTGTATACTTTATTATTAATATGTCTTGACTTCACTTCGAATTTAATAATGTTTTCCTGATCTTTTAAGTAACGGAAGTTAATATTGTTTTCAGCTCCATCATTTCTGCTAAATAAGAAACTGCCTGCGATAATTGATACGATCCAGTGAAAAGAATTTTTAGATCCCTCTCCGTCATATCAGGAAAATCGGGTAACTCTGTGGCTGAAATTGGTCTAAATGGAACTTTTCGAATATTCCATCGCTGAAGATCGACCTCTAATGATAATGAATTTTCAATTGTTTGAATCGACATTATTTTGTCAACTATTTCGTCAATCATCCCTACATCTGAATGTAGCCGTTTACCGAACGTGTTTTATAAAAAACAAACGATTTTACGACGTATGAGGGTAAGCATTAATTAGAACAATGTATTTTTAAATTCTGAATAAAAAGTAATATGTGTGAAAAACAGATAACCCTATAAGGATTCGAACTTGCGCAAAAATGTACACACCGGTGCCATTGGAATTTCGGTTTACACTTTGGAATATAACGTACTGGTCGCAATTTCCATGATTTGCTATTTTAAGGCTTTATCAACTCCTGCGCCAATTCTAGACTTCGAGCAGCGTTACACATTGCATAATACACTTGTGGATTGGGAAAAATGCAAACATCTACTGTACAAATAGGTGGTGCACGCAAAAAGCAACCGGACAATCGGTTTTTAATTTTTTTTATAACGGCGCAGGTTTACAAAAAATCTGAAAAAAATTCAGTATGTTAGTATTCACAATAGGTACCTATACAAAAAATATAAAAGTGGAGACTTTACTTCTTCGATGAAAAATTGCCATTTTTAAAAAAAAAATTTTGTTTTTGATTTTTTACAGCTCAGTTTTTCAACCAAAAAATCTGAAAAAATTCTGTAACGTGTACACCGTTAGCCGATACGTTCGTGAATTTTTTCAAATTTTTTTATCCACTGGACTAAAAATGATTGGGCAAGAAACATATTTTTGATTTTTGTCTATAACTACCCCCCCAGTTGAGATTTCGGATTTCCAATCTCCAAAAATGTTTCTTTTTCCATAAGCTATCGAATGGCGTATGACACGTCTCATTTGGTTTAGGGGCACTTTTTGCATTGTAACACGGCTAGACCCTTTGTTGAGCGGGAAAATCTTTTAGCTGCCGACCGACCGGCCGAGTCGAATGATCGCGAAGCGTGGATGACAGTTCGATTCAATGAACGACTCGCGATATTACCTTCTATTCCAGGCCACTAATTTCTTTGAAGGGGGGGACTGTGCGGTACTCAGTCCCTCTTCATTTCCGACGCCCACGCGAGATAATGAGAAACGTACGAGACGAGACGGGAAAGAGAGCGAAGAGTGAGAGAGGGGGAGTAACAGTGAGAGAGGGGCAGAGAGGGAGTGAGAGGGAGAGAGAGAGAGAGAGAGATAATGCACGTTAACCGCACTCGGAGCTCATCACGGCACTCATCGCGAGCATTTAGTCACCTCGATTTTCCCTGGGCAGAGCCGCAAGTTCCCGTCGCCTGAAGAGATCCGCCGCGAGACGATCATAATCGCAAATCATTTTTTTTCCTCTCCCTCTCTCTCAGCCACCCTCCAGCTGCCGGCCGTTATTTACGAGGCGAAACGTCGCCGGCAGCGGGCGACCAACCTCGAGGTCAGCCAACCTTTATTCTCCCTCGCACCTTCCCCATCTCCGACGCGGATCTCTCGCCAATTTCATTCGCTCGACGAGTCTATCAGCGAAAGTAGACGTCTATCAACGAAACTCTACTCGGTCCCTATTGATATTCGTCTGCAATTATAACCTGAAATTTCGACCGGTATCCAGATTAAAAAAAAAAACAGACGGAGAATTGGCTCGACTTTGGCGCGCTCGTTACCGGAATTTCAAGCGGAGGTATATTAACAATTCGGATATATACCCCCGGCGGAGAATGAATGCGCAGGTATAGAATCGACACACGCTCAGGGGGGATGAAAGCGGGCGAGTTTCGAGAGGGTGCCTTTGGTTCCCGCGGAACAAAAGCGTGCTTTTTTCCGAAAGACGGGACGGGCCGGGGTTGGGATTCGTTTCTGGTGCGCTTCTTGTTTAAAGAGGATTCCGCGGCAAACAGCCCGGGACGAGTAATCCGACGTTTATGCTCGTGCTCTCGGATGCGTATCGAGGGCCGGATATACGATGTCTGTCGATCGAGAGGAATCCTCTGTCGCGTCTGTCTCCCTTCGATGACGTCGACGACATCTGTCCAACCTTATCTCTCGCGAGCTCCTACGAACTGGCGCGGGCAACGATGTTTTAATAACTTCCCACCGAGGATTAGGTTTCCACATTGCGAGCCTCGAGTTACCCATTAATGTCGGACGGGGAGAAAGGCGAATTTTTCGGCGGACGACATATCGGTTTCAATGCCGGAACGCACGACGAGCTTCCAATCTATTCGTGAGTACTACTTTCCGATAACGATGTTTACCCAACTTCCATGCGGAATAAGATGACGAACACCGTTCCAATCAAATTTTCGACAAATCTGCGCAAATTAATTGCGTCAGCATAACCTCTATGTCGCTGCGAGTCAGGAGAAAATTCAACCTAACCTGATTGTTGAGATTCCGTGAACTATATAAAAATCGACGATACACGTTTCCGTGAAAAGTTTAATCTTGCATTCGGAGAAGGTCGATGGTCGGTATTGTACGAAAGTAAAGAAAATGAGGGAGAATTTGTCACCTTAGCGCCGAGAACAGTGTGAACAGCCTCCTGCACCCTGGCAAAGGTCCCTTTGCCCAGTAAGCCCAGCATCCGGTACATTCCAACGCTGACGAGCTTCTTCGTGCCACCGCCATGATCGACGCTCATCTCCGGCCTGGTCATACTCTCTTCAGCTTCCCACTCCCGAATCCGAATTGAATCACAGCGGTGCGACACACGTCTACAGCCACCTCGTCCCCCTCGAGCACACGTTCCGCGAACGCAGGCGTGTGTCCCGTCCGACGCACGCACGGCACTGTTATTACGCGGACGGCGTCGAATAGGAAGAGAATTCGTGCGCGTGACTCGGAACGGCGAGTACGTCACGTGAGTCGAACATTTTCACGGCTAAAAGTTGTCCGAGTTTGCTTTCGGGACACCCTCTTACTCTCTCTCTCTCTTTCACTCTCCCTCACTGTGGCTCTCGCTCACGCTTTTTCGTACGACCTGTCTCTCTATACCCGTGTCACGTTCGCTCTTGGTTAGAGTGCGGATCTCCCCTTTCCCGACCGTCATGTGTCAGCCGCGGTGTCGGCAGCGTCGCGATTTGTTTTCCTAATGCCCGCTCCACATCGATCCCGCTCGCCTGCCGCTGACAACTTTTCCAATTCGCTATGCCAATTATAACGGATGCGACCTGCCGAAAGTAATTGTTGCCGGAGTGTGAGGAGTACGAATATTACACGAGCAGAAGTCTTACGCGTCTAACGATAGGACATATATATATATAAGGAACGTATAATTTAGGATTAATTTGAGCAGAGGGCAGGATTCAGGTCGGTTAGAGGATCGTAATTAGATCTGAGAATAAATCTAGGCGGTCGAATACTCGTGCGCAGTTCGTCCGAAGGAGGGTAGAAGGGTTAACACGTCGGCAGGTTTTATCAGGCGAGGTTCGCAGAAGAGATCGGCGAGGAGGAAGTAACGATCTTTCGCGGAAGGGTCCGGGCATCGAATCCGGATAACGCACGCGTAACAGACTCTACGCGCCTGGCAAACTGGGCCCAGCCACCCATCCCGCTAGCTGCCAATCATAAATTCAAAGTTTCATCTTTACGAGCGACCAAAATGACCGCATTGTCGATCGGCGGAGCGCCATTTTACGATCGACTTCGCCGAAGGAAAATCTCTCGGATCCGGAACGAATTATCTTCCTTCTGCCTTATCTCCCTTCGCCGTTCCTTTTCTTTTCCCCGCTCTTCTCTACCTTCGTGCTCTACTTCTCTTTCGCTCCCTCTTCTTTTCAGCATTTTTTACTTTTTCATCGAATCCTTTTAACTCGTGCCTGTTCTCTGTCGCCTTGCTTTTCGTCTTATTGCCTCCGTGCTTCTTCTTTATCTTGTCCCCTCGAACGATTCCTTTTTTCCTTCCTGTTCTTCTCTCCCCGCGCTCTGCCTACTTCCTTCTCTTGCAACTCGCTATTGTCTCGCTTCGTTCGAAGCCGCTCGATTGACTCCGTACCCGTGACTCGTGTAATTACTATTTAACTCTTCCGTTTTATCGCGCGCACGCTCTCGACCTTACGACGAAGCTCGAGATACTCGATGCAATTAAGAGACTCGCTTTCAGGACTCAATGAAGATGGCCGGATAAGGGCGCTGGATAGCTAGGTAGGAGTGAGATGGCACAGAGAAAGAACGGAGGAATTGGAAGTATTAGTCAAGGTGAGAATCGGCGCTCATGCAATATAGACTGATTCGAACAATAAATACACATATATGTTAAAAATATAAGCGGCAACAATTAATCGCGCCACTAATTCTAAACAGTTTCCTTGATTTCGATATAAACGACGTAGAATTATAGTCTCTCGAATATATGATCAGTTTCATCATAGCGCGTTGTCGGCGTGCGAAAAAATTGAATTTTCCGATTACATTACGCATGCCGTAATAGAGGGAGTGGGAGTCGTTATTATTATTAGCCTCGTCTCATTAGTCGCGTAATAACCGATGAGGGAACGGCGGCGGCTGGATCCAGTTGGCTCGTTAACAGGCGCATTTGCATGCGAAAATCTCATCGCCTTTCGAAATCACGTGCCGTCGACTTAACAGTATCGGATTAACGCCTCGGATTTGCGCACTTGGATGCGACGCACTTCGATGCCACGCGCTCCTTCTCTCCTCCACGACTATGACATACCTATGCCTCCTATTACTAGGATTCTCTCTTGAGGACATAATTTACCGTGGAAAGTGCTGCTAGGCAAACATATTCTCACTCCTACGTAAACTGTCGCAGCCCCACTTAACGGACATACATTATTCATAAATCCGCGCCACCGCGCTCTCTGCTGCGCAAACTGACTTTTATTTCTACACTATCGTACCTGGCGCTGTTGCTGTTCCTGTTGCTGTTCCCGTTGCCGTTGCTGACCATTCGGAGATAGCGCATACTTGAGCGCCTCTTAAGTTGCCGCTAAATGAATGCAGCGGCCCTCGGAGGTGAATCAGGTGCCGAGCAGATAGGATAATGCAGAATTCGTGGCGCGGCTTTGTTCCATTCTGCCGGTTGGCAGAATGAGGAACGAGGTGCGTTAATCGTCATGGGAAGAATGGCTCGGCTCGTTAAAGGAACGTCGAATCGCCGTGGCCGTGGCCGGTAGCATTCGTCGCGCTGTTCCGACAAACTAATTGCAAGTGCTAATGCACCCGAGGTCACCAGGAAGCCGCTATCTAAGGCACAACTCGGATATCTCTCGCGCTCTTTACGACGAACAGCTGTTCTGGCCCGTGAGTCAGACCCGCGGCCTGGCCGACCGGTGTTACAAGTACTACGACGATGGCCTTGGCCGGACGCTGCAATTTTCAAGGCTCGATTTTAGACTACCTGCCGCCGCAGAAACCTGTCCGCTAAATTGGAAGAAGTTGCGAGCGGCGCGAAATCGAAAGTCGAGCAACTCGACGCGCGTACTTCGTGTGTGGGAGAAGCCGAGATACGGAACGTTCGTCCGCTCAATCTGCCTGATAGGAGCGTACTCGACACATCGTTTGATTAATTTAATTATCGCCGACGATGGCAGACGACACCGCGCCTCGCGTGTCATCATAACATTTTCATCTACGCGAGGCAGATTTCGTAATCGAGGGCCGCGCTAATTGATAAAGCGAACTGCGCTTCTCTCGGTGCCTCCGTCGACGATATCGACGACCTGTTTCTACGAAAGGTTCGCGAGAGATTTCTCATCGGAAGTCTGATGAAATTCATTTTTAGGAAAAAATCGTTCGTTCCTTACCCTTCACAATACGTATATTCAGTCATTTTTAGTAATTATAATTTACAGACTAAACCAATTTTTTATAGCGTCTGTAATCGCACTGCAGATGCTTTTTTTTATCCGAAACGTAGTATATTCCAGGAATTATTTGTATTAGTTCAGTCTAGAGTTTCGAGCGTCGTTCGGCATAATTTCCACGGCATCTCTATCGGCCCGTTGACACATTTAACAGTCCTGAGGCAAACAAATTTCCAATAGAAGCCCGATTGTGCGACATGGGCTGAATTCCATGGAGGCTGTCATGGGATTGACCCACTCTCCGGTCCCCGGAAAGACATCGATAAGAGAGACGAGCGTGCGCGCGCGCGCGCGCGCGCGAGCAAGCGATCGAGAAGTGTTTTGACAGGTCCCGATAATGGCTGACGCGTGTCAAACGTGCGGTATCGCGGACAATGCCCGCACTGTATCCAACATCTCCGAGTCCACCCCTCCTCTAGAATCTTTTTACCGCCGCTCATTCCGCGAGCAGCCTGTCGGACCCAGCTGGCACAAAGGTGGACCTTGTTTTCCGCCGGGACCGACGCTTTTCGGACCCTTGAACCCGTTCCCAGAACCAACTCCGCCCCTGACCCCCTCTCATAAGCTTTTTCGATCGTCACCGCTAACGTTGTTTGACAAAAAGTTCCGAGATTAGAGTTTGTGGATTCTCGCTGGCCAGCTACGATTTTAGTGCCGCTTGTCGACTGTGCTTCGAACAATAGCTGCATTTATTTCTCCTTCGCCTGCCTCGAGTAGATTGAATAATGTTGATGGAGTGGATAATGTCAGTCGTTACGTTTCAACTTGATATGTTATACGTTTCAACATGTTATATGAATTTTTGGACGCATCTACGGTAAAGAGAGACAGCAGTACCGTCAGGTAATAGTTTGGAATAATGTTAGACCACTTTGTCTTTCTTGGTCTTGACTTTCTTCATACTTTTTCGCTATCTGAACGTTAGTTTACATTATTTTACATTGCTATATGCAATAATTTACGGCGACTAAGCGATCGGAGATTATTCTACTTATTCATATCTACGATTTTTCCTCGACGATGTGCGTACGACATTGTAATTTCTGTGTAATTTTACTTGTAACTCAATTTAGCAGGAGATTCTATTCGATGCGTATATTGTTTCTAAATAATAGAGAAGTAACGGTGTTAAAAATCAAGTGTTACCACTAATAATTTCATAGGATCTTTTAATTGGACTTGAGCTTTGAGAAGAGGAGACTCTTGCGAGTCGCCTGCGAGCAAATCAGGACGGAGTCAAGGAACGAGATGCGAGTCTCGGGAGTAGTTTGATAATTAACCGTTCTCGGAATTGATATTGATGATGAACCGTTCGGAAGCTGACACGCAGCACGGGACGATAAGGTGCGGCTTATTGTTACAGACGATCGCGAACATTGCGATGCATCAAAACTGTCGATGAACTAAACTGAAAATATTCACCCTAAACATGTAATTTAAGCTGCACACGTGCAAGCATCATCATTCTCACCAGTCAAATGAGAGAAAAGATCAAAGATAAGAATGAACGATTTAGATGATTTTCGATGAAGGCTCGCACATGCGGATCAAGTTGCGTAAGAGTAGAAAACTGATCGATTAAGTAAACTGAGACGATGGAAGAGGCTTGAAAAGAGACACGTTCAGTCGTTGATCCTCGGCGCAAGGCTCGCATGAATCACGCACGCGGCAAACACTAAAAGCGTGCATTTCGTCGCGGCGCGCACTATCATTATCACGCGCCACGGCTGCTTACTAATGCGCTTCGCTGACAAAACAGAAAGGAAAGAGGAGGAAACCTTGGCGAATTAAAATGCAAGTCGCATGACGTCTGCCCCCCGTCCCGAGCCTCTCGCTCTTCCTCCTTCTACATCGCCACCTCCAGCTCTGCGTCCTCCTCCTCTCCTCCCATGGTGAAAGAGGAAGAGAGAGATGCCCAATATGTACGCACATGTCTCTGCATCTACACACACGCAGGTATGCGTATGCAAGTACATAGCGCGTATGTGGATATGCATACACGGCGCACAATGTCCCTGTCGGAGAGTGCGAACTCGCCAAAGTCCTTATCTGCGCGATGCGTAAGGAGCCTGCCCGCCAAAGAGGAAGAGGGAGGGCTGATAATTAAGCGCTAAGCCAACGATAACCGATGTCGATCGTTCGGCTTCTCGTCGGTCCAATTTATCGTTACGAAACAGATTGACGGTATTAATAGAATAAGAATTGAACGATTGTCGGAAGAAACCTCTTCTACGCTCGAGTTGGCAAAGTCACAATAGTCACGAGGCCGATGCGTAAGGAGCTTGAGGCCAGCGAGAGGGAAGAGGAAGAGGAAGTTGGAGTCCTAAAAACCCAGATACGTCTCGTACGAGACACCCCGATTGATGTTGACCGGGAGAAGGAGAGAGAGGGAGCGAGAGGGAGCGAGAGGGAGGTCGAAGGGTGGCAAGAGGGAGAGAAGAGGGAGACAATAACGATCGGTATGATTCACACGGTGCGATAAAGGCTCGCCGTACACCGTAATTGCGCCTCGCACTTTGCCCCTGCCCCTTTCCGCTGCACATACGAGCTCATGCTAAGCTATGCACACGTGCAACGACCATTCCTTTTTCCACGAGTCTCTACGCCACTCACCCCCCCCCCCCCCCCCCGTTTTCGACGGTCAACGATTTTCGACACAAACTCGTCGCTATTTCCCTCCCTGCATCCGATTATGCCGGACAAAACGTGTCCGATAGGACGATTACAGGAGTACTCGGAAACACTTTCCGTCGCTATCGCTCTACGACTATCGCACAATTTTCGACACGTGAACGCGAGAAGGAGGTTCGAGGCGTCCAATTACCTAGTTGTACATAACTAATCGCCGCGAACGATTCGCTCATTCCCGTCTCGCGCATCATCCTGTCTTGCGGTTTCCGCGATTCACCTGCCTTTCCACCTCCCAAACCTCCTCACCTCCCCTTGCCCTTCAATTCTCTCGGCAACCTACTCATCTCGTCCCCCTGACCTCCGCCCATCACCCGGCCAGGCTAATAACGATAATCAGCGCAGCAACGACAACCGTAATTATTCAAAGAGCCATAACGATAATTACCGCCGCGGAGCGACGATGATGTCGGAGTTTAGAAGTTTAAACTGCGCAGAAGGCGCGTGCCTCGTCCGCGGTCGACTCTCTTTGTCTTCTGGAAGAGTGTCGAAAGTGCGCGACGGGGGGGGGGGGGGGGGGAGTGTCGGAAAAGGGAGCTGGAGAAGATTGAAGGAGGAGGGAGGGAGGAAGGGGAGTGAGCGATGCGGTGGGAAGACGTTCGTTATCGGACGATGGGGAAGATGAGAGGAAGGATAGGAGGAGGACGCGATAGGAGGTTCCGAAGAAAAATGCTGGACGTGCGAGAATCGTCATCCCCCTCCCACCCCCGAGTCTGCCCATGAGCCTATCCATGCCCGAACGCTGATCAGGCTCGTTGCGTAATAGCGTTGGCGATCGATAAAAAAGACTCGTTAGCTGGCCGCACAGATGTTCGACGCATCGATTTTTTTTATCACTCCCGCTCGATCGATCTTCCCGTCGGCCATTCGCGTATATATCGCACGCTTTCGCTCTTTGTTGAGTTGTGTTATGTGCCCATCCAGCGAGTCGTATCGGCTTATCAGCCATCCAGCGCGGAAAGAGGCCAGTTCCTAGAGGATGCTCAGCTGACAAATTGTACGATCTTTTTCCCTCGCCTACAGACTTCGTCTACGTTCATCCTCTCGGTAGGACGAAAGGATGAAATATCGAATCTATTTTAATCGGCCATTGCATTCGTACGCGGATCCGCGTCAACCTGTTAATTCGATCTGTCCGATCTGCGCGAACAATGAAACTTTTTTTCGCCAGGCTGTCTCGGGAAATCTCGCTTGCCAAGATTAGGCACACTACGCGCCATTGGCTCAGGTCCAAGGTGTAAGGAGGAATACGACAATGGAATGAACGTATGCGCCGCAGTCCATACGTGAAGAGAGGTGCACACATGTGCGAAATGGCGGGCCTCTTATCTCGCCACGCTCTCCCGCGGAATCTGTTAACGAGAACGATATTTACGGCAGATAGTTTGACAGCGCGAGAGTTTGTCGACGATGGCGATGGAACCCGCTGCCGAACTTATTGAACTGCGGACAAGGAAGATTGATCGAGAAGTAGCGGCCCCAATGACGACGAACCGATCGCAATTAGGCGTGTTAATTGGCAATTAGCGCGATCGCGAGTCAATGCGATGACAGGTGAAATCGTCTGGAATGCAAGCGTCGTCTGTCTATGAAGTTTGTTTAACGCTGCCGGGAATTTGTTGGCCCACCGGCGACGGCCGTTAAATTCACCGTGAAATTCATCGGAATCGAGGGAAACTCCCTGATGAATCCGATTGACGATGTTCCAATAACGGTGTAATGCGAACGATGCTCGATTGCTTTTTATTCGCGGCGAATGTCAGTGAACTCGTCCGCCGCTTTGTCGGATACTAATTATTTATCTGCAGCGTATATCTCGTATAATGCAGATGTATGGCAAAAGGATTGATAAAGTTTATTTCAGACGCAATTTTAATTATCTGCGCTTAACGCCAGAACCGACGAGAACCGACGAGAATTGGCGAAAAAATCTGGATTGTAACGCTCGGATCAAGGGTAGATTGTGATAAAATGACCGATGACGTTACCCCGACGATAAACAAATCTCACTTAATTGATTTATCAATAATCATTGAACTTGAGTTTTTATCGCTTGACCTCTCGCTGCATCCGTTCGAACTGCATCGAAACATGTGCGAGTCCCGCCTCTAATCGAAGGAATTCTCGAAAGAGCGGTGCGAATAGTTCGACGGGAAAAAGCCTGATCCTCTGGCGGACCGTTTGAAAAACGAAAAGCGCGCAAACGAAACAGAAAATGCACTATTCATCGAAGGTTGGGCAGCCGCGGCACACGAGGTGTCAAGCAGGGTGAAAAAATGCATACGACTGGCGCGGGGGTTGACCGAATGGAGGGGAAAAAAAAGTGGTGGCGGCTTTGGACGGCTTCGGACGGCAGCAGGGGGTAACTAACGACACTGGTCGAATAATAAAGCTTGGCGTACGTCATAATCGTAAAATCCATTGAGCCAACAGCCGGAGATGGCCGGGGACACGGAATGGTGATAGGAAGCGAAATGACGCGAGTCGTGAAGCGTTGGCGAAATAAAAGTTCGGCCTGCCGTTAATTGGAGTTGGCGCGATCGCGGACATTTTAGTCCGGGCTCGGATAGAGGGTGGTAAAGGGTGGTAAAGGGCGGTGGAGGGTGGGCGATAGGCAGGAAAGGGTCGAAACAGTGTAACAGCGTAACCGGAGAACGAGCCCCAGGGCCGAAATTAACGAGTGCGCCTGTAACCGATACACCGCTGACCGATCCGAACCGAAGGGAATCGAAGGGAAGCGAAGGGATGCGAAGGGAAGCGAAGGGAAGAGGCCGGAACAGGGCAGGAGGGAAATATCGATGCTCGAGCGGCTTGCCAACGAGACGCCGAGCTCGCCAATAAACGGCTTTAGCACTGCAAATGTATCGGTAATAACATGTAATCCGATACACCTCGCGCTAGCGTAATATATAATTTCCTCGTCCGCTTATATTTAATTTTAGCTCGAAGTAAGCGTCTCTCCTTCGATCGGCAGAGAGTTATGCGCGGTATACCAAAAATTATTACTCCTACCGCGGCTAATTGACATATCGTCCGATATTAAATAAAGCTAAATTACTTTTTCAATGTTCACGACTTGCCCGAGGCGTACCTACGTTTGGTAGGATACAAGAAATTGACTAAGGTCTTTCCATCAATTTTATTTAACCTTCTTCGAAATAAACGATCAGTCGTTTTCTGCTTAAGATCAACTAAGAATACGTGGAAAAATGATTTTTCTTCGAAGGAAGCTTCCTCGCCTCCGCGTGAACTCGATCGAAGACAATCGTAACCTGACGGAAGAGGATCCCTGTTCTCCGAAGGTTTCTTTGCGAGTTCGGCTCCTCCCAAATTGGCATGATGGCGAGGTGAGATTTCGATTTTTAATTCTGCCCTCGCTGCGTAGGACACCCACGCCCGACCCTCTCCTTACTCTTCTTACTCTCCGATTCCTGCGTAAAGAGAGGATCTCAGGCATCTGCGAACTGGGAAGCGAGCGGAGGAAAAGGTGGAAGGTAGGAGAGATCGGCCTCCGGAAAGTTTTATCGAGGTGACGAGTGGTAATCTTCGATCGAGCGACGCGCGTATTGTGCCAGCTTTACGGCAAGCCGGAACGACTCCGGCCAGTCCGAACCTTTACACCTCGAGATCCCCGAGTAGGTGTTTATAGGTCTAGGTCTATCAAAGGATGCGGAAACGCGAGCCGCGACCGTTTGATATGTGCGAATCTAAAGATACCGAACGTTTTTATGGCATGCCTTACTAGGTGCGCGGAATTGCTATCCTCCTCACAATGTCCGTCGTCTAACTGTAAATTCTCGCCAATTCCGAAATTCTATGCTGCAGGAAGTACGGGTTTACGGTGACCCTGACAAATAGAGATTCCTCTACAAACTGAAGCTGTCCTTCGAGAAATACTATTATCGAGAAAATCCATTCTATAACGTTGCTTTTCGCCATTGTCGACGATGAGTGAATAAATCCTTGTAGGGAGTAATACGTTTATTCGATAGAAAGACTTTAGGTTGACGCTGATGGCGGCGGCATGCGACGAGCACGGGTCCCGACATCGAAATGCCTGAACATCTGGTAGGAATTAATTAAAGTTCCTATCGCGTAGCGCGTCTGCACGATCTGACGATCGTCGATTCCGCGTTCAGACAGCGTTCAGGCAGCGTTCAGGCATCGTTCAGGCATCGTTCAGGCAACGTCCACGCGCAAACGTCCACGCGCAACAGCCATGAGCAGGCGACTCCTTTCGATTCAGCGCCCGTATGAATTTATGGAGGAGAGCCCGACTTATCTGCATTCGCACGTGTCATTTGCACATATCCGCGCACGTTCGTGCGAACCGCTGATTATCGGCAGCGAACGCTCGCCAGAGAACGCCGCCGAAGGAAGAGGAGAGAAGCAGACGGATAGAGGCAGATAGAGCTAGGAGCGAACGACAGACCGGACGAGGACAGAAGGCTATTAAACGAACGGAGAGGAACAGCCGTCCACTTAACTGATTAGGCCTATCAAATTAGTGCATTCTCAATTTGACGCTCTTATCGCGCGAAACGTTCTTCGACAAATTTCCTGTTATGCCGAAAGTGTCGACTCGCTTTTGGCCGACATTCGTTACCGTCGTTATTCCTCGATATTATGCAGCTTGTATCCGAGACGGAAGCGTGTTCGATTAAATAATGCTCGATCGGCTTTGGGCCGGCAATTTGCGAGGTGACATAAGCGTCGAAGGTAAACGAACTGCTGAGAGCACGAGCCTCCGCGCCTCGCACGCGTGCACGCGTTGCACACGTTGCGCACGTTGCATACGTCGCACACGAACAAAGAGAGGGAGGGGGGAAGAGAGGGCGAAGCGGCCGAGCGGCGTTACCATTTTAATCGAATCGACAACTCTCGGTATTATTCCGGTTCCGCGGCACGTTAATTGCTCCATTCGACGGGGCAAACTTTCAATGGCGATCGTCGGGCTTAAAAAGCGTACGCCATCCGCGTTGCCACCGTCGATTAAGGATCTACGCGGTGGGCTCGATATCGCTCGCAAAGTTCCGACTCGCAAATTTCGAAATCCGATCCTCCCAGCAATTACCGACCCGATAGTTGAAAGTCGAAAAATTTGTAAGTTCCGTAAGAGCCGAACGAGTCCGATCGATCCGCCCGATGAAAGTTCGATTCGTATCGGCTCGCTTATCAGAGGGAACGACTCAATCGTCGTTCAGGTCGCACCTGCGTCGATCGGGGAAGAAAACGAGTCGACCGCCTCGAGACGCTCGTTACGACGACGAGCCTACATTCGCTCGCGCGCGCTAATGATTCGAATTAAAGATGGGGCCCGATGAAACGAGCGTCGGGTTAATTCGCGGTAACCCAATTCATTATTTGCAATTCCGCCGTGCGCCTGCAAAAAGGGTGCACCGTCTGGGACGGGGAGAGAGGAAGAGAGAGGAAGGGAGAAGGAACGGAGGAGGGAGCGAGAAGACGCGATCGACGGCTTATCTTATTTATTTTAACTCGCTTTAATTACCTTCGTAGCATGGGCACCCTCCCCCCCCCCCCTCCCCACTCTTTTTTCCTCTCCGTCTCCCGCGGTCGCGCGAGCCAACGTGACTCACGGAATGATTCACGATCATCGCTGCTATGCACTCAGAGAGAACGCCATATACGCCTGAAAGTCCTTAGAAGTTGGGTAATTATTATGCCCTGATTTGCACATCCGCGCGCGCGGGCGCGCGGGGGAACGTTGAGAGAGAAAGAGCCACTTCCGCTTGCCAGCGACAACGATCCCATCACCTTTTTCCTCCCAGAACAGCTCTCACCGATTTCGATCGGCCGCTCGCTTAAGTTTTACGACGCGCAGCTTTATTTGAATTTAGTACCACTCAACTTCCGATTAACTACCATCGGATTCCGCTTACGACTTCGAGGCACGATGATTTTTTCCGAAAATTCAATTCTGCGAATGTTCGGAGAATCGGCGATGATTCATATCGAGCGGATATTAATTCCGCCGGATCGAGAATCATTTGCTGTCATTACTGTCACGAATCTCTCTGTTCCGACTGTGAGTCAATGAGAAAACTGCGTTACGACATTTATTATCGTTCGCGCGACAAGTGACGAGGTCCTGCGCGTAACATTGGTCGAAATCTTTAAAAGCCGAGTTGACGGCTGCGCTCCTCTATCGTGAACCTCGCCTGACCCCGTTCGTTTTATCACTTTAACCCGCATGCAATTCTAACTGCTTTTTAAATTAGAAGAGCGATGAGTAGTCGCCTTTTGCGTCACTTATCGTCGGCGCGAAGCAGCACGCGCTGCGGATCGAAAGAATCGCCCGCTAATAAATTGATCGCCGATAAGCCAATTTTCAAGGCAACAGCCTACTATCGCCGTCCTGCCAATATCCCAGTATCGTATCAGCGACAGAGAACGGGCAAACTGTCGAGAAAAAGAACGTCGTCCAATTACGACGGAATTGAAGCGTAGGAGAAAAATGGTTTATTCGTAAATAGTGCGACTCGATCGGGCAAAAAGCAACGAATGCCGACAACGTCTAAATTGCCTGGCGAACAAAAGCCTATTAAGCGAGGATATCCTTCTGTACGATGGGGTAGGTAAAAAATGTAGGAAAAATATAGTCGTCAGAGGCGAGGAGCGAGCCGACTGACACCTCCATAATAGAAAATGGAGTTTTAATCGATGGATCAATGGCGGCCCGGCACGCTCGCTAATGATCTCTCCTCCGCAAAACAGGACGGCGAATAAAGGAGCCGAGGATCGGGCTGGATCACGAGCAACAAGAGTGAAGAAATCCCGGGAGGGCCAAAAAACCTCCGCTGAAAATCGAACGGCGCAAAACGGGACGATCGTCGATCAACAACGCTGTCGTAATCGGGACAGGGAGTGGTGGAAGGAGTGGAAGAGAAAGACGGGGGAGAACTGACCGATCGATCGGTTCGATCTAGGTTCGGCAGTTAACGGGTCAAAATGCTTGGCCGTCGCTTTGAACCTAATCGCAATGACATAACGACGAGCAGGAGGCGTCAATTTTTCAATCGCGATCGACTTCGAATTCATCCTTCGACTATCGAACTCGTAAGCGAGCCACGGAAAATGACCTGTCATTCATTTTAATTAGCGAGAACTCCTCGCCACCATTGCAGGCGCGAGGGGCCTAATTAAATACGGTGTAAGTTTACGGGACGAGCGCCGTTACAGCGAACGTAACGCAGGATAGCGCACGCGACCTTCAAATTGATCGTAATCGCGCATAAGGTAATGCTACTTTTTCCGCCAACATTCGCACTCGCCTTTCTATCTCTTTCTCTTTCTAACCGATGTCCACTTTTATCGCCCCCTGCGCATCTCTGCACTCGCGAGTACGACTCTGACCGTAATTTCCCTTTCTGAAAAATTAATTTTACAACGAGCGTTACATCTCGATATCGGAAACACCGTATGTCGTATACCGTTTTCAAAGTTAACGGCCGGTCTTAGCCGAGGTTTAGAACCATGTAGGCAATTACGGATGATTAACAATTATTGTGGATGTCAAACGATGATTATGCATGGGACGAAGTAGTTTTATAATAGTCATCGACCGCTCAGCCCGCCTCCTTTCGGGCACCACGGCCGTTTCCCCTAAGAAAATACTCGGAATCATTCTGACGTGGATAAACCAGACGTCCGGTTGACATTGTTAACGGCCACGTAGGAACTGGACCCCGTGACTCGAGGGTAAAACGACCGGGACAGTTCAAGTTGACGTGCCATACCGATTGTATCTCGAACCTAGGTAGTCGTTTCTTTCGGGCTGCGTCGCGGGAAAAATGATTGGCTGCCCCGGACTGATACGTGATTCGTCTCTAAGCGTGACACTCTATGTGTGGGAGGCGGACAGGGAATAAATAATATTGCCCTTAGATCGACACCGTGATTGGAGCGGGGGAAAAAAACAATTTTATTCAAATTACGTTTCTTCACCGCTAGTTGCATAATCCACAAGCTTCTAACTGACATTATTTCTCCGGGCTGGGCTTATTCGAATTTCGAGTTTTTCGAGCGGTATGCAAAGTGTCTAACGAGACGGCCGAAGAGAAATACGAGCTTGCCTCGCGAGAGAGATACGACTATTCGCGCTGATGCCCTCGTATGAACATACTCGACGTAATAATATTCCCATATCTCTCGGCGGCACGCTCTCTCGTGCGTTCGATCCTCTCTCTCTCTCTCTCTCTCTCTCTCTCTCTCTCTCTGACACACGCACATACACACTCTCCCTCTCTCTCGCAGCCCATTAGCGTAATTAATTCCGAGAATTGTTGGTCCCAGTGATAGCCGATCAATGTTGCTCGACGCGGCTTTCGCACCGCGAACATTGGCGAATACTGGCCAACGCGTGTATTAACTCCGTGTATTAACGCCGTGTACTAACGGTGTATAATACTGAAAATCGGTAAATGGCGACGATCCCATTTCGAGTTCAGATACGGCGCGCCGTTTACCGGCGGTTCAGGAGCGAGCGCCTCTTTGGGAAAAATTGACTGTCGCCCATATGCGGGTGACGCGATGTTCAATATGTTAAGGGGTATGGGCGCCGATAGGATGGCCGGAGTGGGCGAGTAAAAGTCAGATGCGACAGAGTATGTAGTATCGTGTCACGCTCGTCAGAGATGGGAACGCGACCGTTTCCGCTCGTTCGCTTCGTGTCGCACGGCACGTTATACACGGTGATCGGAAAGTAGCTTTCAACTGCCTAGGGTACGCCGTATCGGTAATTGCTGTTAATAAGCGTGGCGGTTGGCGAACAGCTGTATACATAATAGGTGGATGTCAGTTTTGCGCGGCAGATAGTTCGGACGGATATTGAGTTATCGCAATGTGATTACTTTGCTACACCGGCATGTAATAAATTACGAAAATTAACTCTTCAATGGAATACCATTTTCTAACATTCTAATATCGTTACAGGTTAACGAAATAATCGAAACAAATCGGCACATCATCCAGATATGGAGAATATCGAAAGTATGGGTAAAGGGGATTGCCCGGAATCGTATTGAGAGATGAATAACGAATACACCCAGTACCGTGAGTTTATGAAGAGGCCGCTCACGGTCCGATATGTAATGCCGGCCGCATCCATTGCTCGGCGTCTATTCGCGTGCGACTCGTTAGGAGAGTAACCGTTATGGCGCGGGACCCCATAGAGAGAGGAGGACGGTGTAAAATCGAGCGGGCAGCTTTATCGATCGAACTTGTCGAGAGTGTGTGTGAGAGAGAGAGAGAGAGAGAGAGAGGGGAAGGGAATGAGTGAGTCGAAGAGACACGCGGAGAGATAGAGAATGGCTCGTCGCGCCCACTTGCGTGTCCCTAATTGCGACGTGAAATAATAAATCCGCTCGCCCGGCAGATCATCTGTCAGGGAATGAAAGAAGACGTTTTTGGAGGAAAGTTGCCCGAACGGCGGGCAACGTGTAATTTTCGACGACCGCCTCGACTTCTTCCTCGCCCCGCGCACACCTCTCCTCCCCCTCAATCGTTACCGTGAAATCGTCCCTGTCAGAGTCTACCATTCCCTCTCAGTTTTTCGCCAATTTTGTACGGTCTCGCGGACAGCTTTTCGACGTACTTCATTATCGACACCGACAATTCTTGTATTATCGTTTCGATCAGATTACGGAAAATAGATGATCGGATATTTGGCAAGTTTCATCGAGAGGGCAGAGTAGGTGAATGTTAGGTAGAGCGCGCGTCGCGAGTCCGAGATTTGTAATACGCCGCGCGGTCTGGCTGCGTCTCCGTCGTCGGCGTCGGCGGCGAAATTGCGGGCAGAATCGTTGGCGGGAGAATGGTTGGCGGCAAAGGCTAAGTCCTTCCTTCCTCCTCGCCTCCTGTTTCCCGGATCCTTGGATATTCAGTGCGCCGTTGCGGTGTCGCGCCGTGCGCGCGAACTGTCCGCGAATAAAGCTCGACCCCGTCCAGCAAGGAAGGGAGACAGAGAGAACGAGAAGGCCAGCGAGAAAGCAAGAAAGCGAGAGAGAGAGAGAGAGAGAGAGAGAGAGAGCCCGGTGTGCGCCGATGCAAACGACCGCCAGAAGGAAAACACCGAAACGCTATACAGGTATATAACCGTCGCACAAAAGACAGAAAAAGACGTCCGAGTCGGCGCAAAAAGAGTACTGGCGGAGAGAGGGACGGTGATCAGGACGGAAAAAGATGAAAAGGCTGAAAAGGATGAAAAAGATGAAAAATGAGAGAGAAGAAGAGAGAGAGAGAGAGAAAGAGGGAGAGGGAGAGGTGGTTCGGTAAACAGAAAGGAGAGAAAAAGAGTGATAAAGGACGGCGATTGCGGGGAAGAGAGATGCGCGGAACTATGTAGTAAAGCAGCGGCCGTCGGGAGGGGGAGGGCGGGCTGAGAGGAGGAGGGAGGGAGAGGGAGAGGTAATTACTCTGGCGACATTGACCCGGCGGCGACCCGACAGGCCGCTCGCTCGTTCGTTCGTTGGTTCGTTCGTCGGTTCGTTCGTTCGTTCGTTCGTTCGTTCGCTCGGCTCTGACTCGCTCAACTCGACTCAACTCTCGATTCACCCACACGCCTACACTCTGCCCACCCCCGTACGCCCCGACCCCTTCTTCCTCCGCGTCTTGGCCGGTGCTAGGTATGGTTCATCCGAGTTCACTCCTCGATCGCCGAACCCGAACACACCGACGCGCCCGGAGGAGACTCTCTGCCTGCCTTACTTGCTTACTTGCCTGCTCGCTTGCCTTGCCATGCCTTGCCTTACCTTGCCTTACCTTGCCTTGCCTTCCCTACCTACCTACCTAGCTACCTACCTATCTACCTACCTCCTCTTCCTCCATTTTCTGATTCGCGTTCGGAAAACATTAAACATCAATGGACCAGAGCCGTTTCGGATACTCAATCGACTTCTCATCCACTCGTCACGTTTAAATGACTAAACGTTCGATCAGTGGCTTACTAATCCTCGACGCATTCGGAAAATCGAGCAAACATTCATTTCGATCTTCTAAAGTTCTACTGTAAGATTGTTCCCATTGTACGAGATAAGTGAAGGGAACCGAAAAATATACAAGTTTTCTATTTCAGATGTACGAGGGGAGCGATTGGTTAGAGAGTAGCGTTGGCTCGATTCTAATTATCTGGGGTCAAGAGGTCAGTATTAATTTCATCAATTATTCGACGTCATCATCCAATTTCTCAATAACTTTCCCCTCGAGATTGACACTTCTCCCATCCGGCGAGTTCAATCGTTTCTCTCGGTTCGAACCCTCTAATCAGGTTGTCCGAAATTAATTATCCGTCCCGATGAGAGACACTCGGTTCACGCTGCGCTCGAGAATTTCACGAGAGGAGCCTTGATGAGAGACGCTCACTTCACGCTGTGCTCGAGAATCAAACGAAATTTCGAGCCGGCAATCGTCCTGTAGGAGGGAGGGGAGCCGAGGGGAGGGACAGAGGAAGTCAAGAAACTCGGCCCTTTATTCCAGCGCTACCACTACTGTATTTCTTGCGTCATGTACCCAATCGTAAATTCGGTGGCTTGTTCCTGATCTCTATCTAATCGAGTCAGTCGATATTAGTTGTCCGGATGGAACGGTAAGATCGCATTGAACTCCTCCTTTGCCGGTTGCATTCTCGCATCGTGCAGCGTCTTTGAATTTTGCCAGGTAGCTGCAGTGGCCTGCAATCAAATCGTGAGAAATTAGCTGCTGAGGACGGCCAGTTTCCGCCAGCTTCATTTGAAATATCGAACGTGATCGCCAAAGAGGGAGTGTTTAAGACGACAATGAATCCTGGGAGAGGCTGCGGCAGACTTCTCTACCTCGACTCCCATCATCCTCAAAGACAAACATTAAGGAGACTGCTTCTGCCAGGATTGTTAAAGTTGGACAATTCTTAGCTTGCGCGAGTTGACGAGGATGAGAGAAAGAAAGACAGAGAGAGAGAGAGAGAGAGAGAGAGAGAAAAAGCTGTTGACGGAGGAACAGAAAGGAGTAAGTCGACAGCTTTTTCTCTCCCTCGGTGTAATTCGAGTTACGCGGATGCAGGAGGTGCGCATATGCAGACACATGCAGACACATGCAGACACATGCAGACGTATGCAGACGTATGCAGACGTAGGCAGGCTCGTACCGGTGTACCTGCCATGCCGCTCCCGTACAGTATCACCGGTACGATGCTGCTTGCACATAAATTACGCGCATTAGTTGTACACACGCGTCGTACGAGGATAATCATTGTGTGCTCGGTGTAAACCTCGAGACCGGGAGAGACCGGGAGAGACGTGCCGATGCACCGGCGATGCGTTTGTTCCCTGTAATTCTTGGCAAACTCCTGCCAGATAAAAATATAGCGCCTACGACCGCCTTAAGAAAACGGTACCGAGCTCGGCATTAACGCTTCCCTTAAATCACACGAATACATCTGGAGACGTACTCGATCAAATTAGAGAGTCTAAAATACTGTTGAGTGTAGAGAAATGGGAGTCGACGGACAATTGGGGGAGAATAAAGGGTGGAGTGGCGAGGCGGGAGGGTCAATAAAGAGTGCGGCGGGTCTGAGGGAGGAGGGCGGCGGATAAGTATGTTTCTCAGGCAGTTTCGGTCGTCGTCGCGAGAGATCGATCGTCCCTTTAACGCTCCCGTATAAAGCGAGCGCACCTGCGTTTGTGCCGTTCCCTACCTGCCGTTCCAGTCTCATAAATTATCGCGCAGTATCATCGGCCAGTGGCTGCACGCACGCACACACGCGCACGCCCGCCGATCGCGGGCATCAGGGACGCGCGCGAGCGCACACCTATACTGGGTGTCCCGGCAAACGTCTGATAAGCGAGCGCAACTTCCCTATTAATGGTCTCATTGAAAGATCGCTTGCAGATAACTGAACCGACCCGCCGGATTATCTTGTTCGATCGTTTTCAGACCCGCCGTGAGATTCTTTCCCGGATCGCTTGCAACTCTACCCCCCCTCTCGCCGTCTCTCTCATTTCCCTCTATAGCACATTTTTTACACTATGGTTTCCCTCATTTTTGCGAACGCCGACGAAATGGTTATGCGGCGAGATTAAACCGGGAGATTGGGATGGAAACTGTTTTTAGCCTTTTCCCGGTGTTAGTACATTCTATGCGCTCGTCGTAGTATCGTTGTCGGCTAGTATCCTTTACGCTGCTCAGCCGGGTAATGACGAGCTCCGCTTTGTCGGCAAACCGGACTGTTACGCGTCTAATAGTTCGGTAATCGACTGCAGGCTATCGTGTTGATTTCCGCCGAACGGCTTTTTTTCCCGAAGTTACAACGCTGCGACCCGCTTGCAAAAGTGGAAACAACGGCGTAAGCCACGATTACCCGCATTACCTCTACATCGGCGAGCGCCGAGTGAGCGCATCAATTTCTTCTTCGCTGAAACTCATTACGCGCAAGCGTAAACCTGCATGTCGCCGGGGCAGACCAAATAGCGCAGACGAGTAGCCTAGATAGCGGGTGGAAAGATTATGGGGTAAACTTATTGTTAGACACGCACTGACGTGGATTCGGGATCGCGCGCGCATCGGAAATATAGACAACCTTTGCACACCACCCCTGACGTGGTAGATGGACATACGCTCCGAACGACGCGAGTCCGACAAACTTTTCCCGTCGACACAGGCCTGCTTCCTTTTCATTCACGCACGTGCTCCCCCGTCTATGCCAGTCTATGCCAGTCTATGCCGCCCTATGCAAAAATGAGAACGGCGGAAGATGGCGGCCGCGGACGGCTGCCGATTTGGCGAACGGGACGGATCGACTGTCCGGACGAAAGCGAAACTGTCTCCGGCGCAAGTGCGTAATGCCGAGAGCGGCTGTCGACATTGTGACGCGGCTGTCGTTCCACTCTCATAAATTATCATACATTAACATCGGCACGTGGCCGTGGTGTAGCGAGCGAAGCGCTCTTACGGCGGTGCGGGACGGAACGTACCGAATGTTAGGCCCGAGAATGAAGTGTCAATTAGCGTCTCTCGTCTCGTCTCTCATCTCGTCTCTCATCTCGTCTCTCATCTCGTCTCTCATCTCGTCTCTCATCTCGTCACTCGCCGCTCGCGTCTAAAGCACCGACGCTGGTAGCCGTTTATAGACATACGATTCCCGCTCGCGGGCCACGGCGTATGATCGTTGTAACGCGATTAACGTCACTGCAGAATACACATCTCGTCTGGGCGCTTGTCTCTCCTCTCCGCTTGTCAGCCGGCTGACACCGAAAGGGAGCGTAAGCTGTTTCCGATATCGAGTGCCGAGCAGTTTCGCATTGTCAAATATAAATGATCCGATTAATTCTTCGGGACGGGAGAGGTGGTGGGCGGCCAAGTTATCGGGTGGCGGTATCAGCTCGGGGAGAGCACGCGCTCCTTCGGCCAAATTGCCCAACTTAATTACAACGCGCGCCCGCCGTACATTTTAATTATTGTCGCGCATAATATACGGCGACGCCCACCGCGAGGCGTCCGGACAGGTGTTCCCCCCTCGAGTCCCGATCCTTTCGCCGAATTAAATTGCGCGACGAAAGTGAAAATAAACGCCGCTTAACCTTCTCGCCACGCAACTTTTATTCGAGCCGATGGAAACTTCTATCTAATCTCCACATTGTAGGTATAGACTTCGCTTACGCTCGACAGTCGCTCGGATTTTCTCGAGATTTTCAACAACCTGTTGATTTTCGAGAAGAGTCGAGCGCCCGACGATAAACTTCGCGACTCCTGGCCGCCTTCGTTCCTATGAAGTTTGAATGAAACATTAATCGGGGCCTGGGAATAACGATGAATTAATTATGAAGCCAGGATCGGAGTGGGAGGCTCGTGTGTCGCGAACTTCTGCCTAGTCAACAGGTCAATGGAAATTCATTGCGAGTCCCGGTATGCGATCATTGTTGTGACGGGCCGACTTCCGCATTCGTCGGCCGAGAAACCTCATTCAATTTCTGCGTATACATTATCGGTAATTATAGTATCGAATGAATTAAGGAGTCCGCCGACAGGTGATGAAACGGAGGATCGTCTTTGGCGCGTGCAAATGCCCCAACCTCGAGCCATTCCCGACGCCGTTACTCCTCGTGCCTCCTTCTGCCTCCTTGTGCCTCCTTGTGCCTCCTTGTATTACCGGAAATTATCCCGATCCCCACCGCCCGACGTTATTGGCCTGATCTTGATTCGATCGGCCATCGGCGATCATAATCGATTAATATAATCCCCGCGTCCGACAGAGTACGTCGGGCGTCAACTTTACGAGCGTCCCTTTAAATGCGCACGCGCTGCTTCGATGCCGGCGCACTTGATACCGGGTGCTCAACAATTTTTATACCAACACCGTCAACCTTTACCCTTTCCCTATCATGTCTGGCGCGACTGTAATATTCAGAAGTAAACCCTCGACATTTTTCCAATTTTAATTCCTGTATTTTACTGACGTTTCCCTACAAACGTCGCTGTTACAATAAACAATCTTAGACGTTACCGTGCGAATTTGTTATTGACTCAACATTTGATCATGACCGATACGCGACAATTACGAGATAGCATTGGGTTTACCATGGGCAGAAGTAATTTGAGACACCTCTACTCGCGTTGTCCAGAAAAGGTCACCCTAGATGGGGGTAGGATCTATTTGATTAAGAAGATAACGGCGTGTCCTTAGCGGAGTCGGTAGAAGGCATATTGGTGGGACCCAGTATCGGGCGTGTTTTCGAGACACCGAGTGTAGGCCTGAGAAGCGAGAGAGGCGAGTCGAGATTAGAGGGCTTGCCACGGGATGCTGCGTCGGGCTGGTCCAGGTTCACGGAGCAGGTATACAACGCACACAGAGACGAGGAAAGTTACACCGGGCAACGACGAACAAACGAGCCCGTGCAAGACGCTCGTGCGCGCGCCACGAAAAACTTGCTCCACCGCCAACACAGCCTCCCAAATCGACGCACACATTATACACACCGTACACACACCATCCTCATGCATCCGCCGTAGTATAATCCACGAGCCAACTGTACACAGAGTATCATCACGTACGAGCGGGAAAGATACATTCGCCGCCGCACACCTCCGTGCACCAACACACTTATTTATTTGCACACACCGAGAGGAAGGTTAAGAACAAGAGAGCGCAAGCTCAAGAAAACGAAGCCAGAAACCCGAGAACACATCCGTCGACGAGGCTCACCTACACCTTTTCATCTCGCACACAACAAATATCTACATATATTCACATTGAAGCGTCAAGAGAGAGAGAGAGAGAGAGAGAGAGAGAGAGAGAGAGAGAGAGGGAGAGGGAGAGGGAGAGGGAGGGTAAAGAGCACAAACTGAGAGGAAAACGAAGCCGGAGAGGAAGAGTACACAACTCGGATACGTAGGTGTGGCTCCGGAGCCAGTGTGCATCCGCACGAGCGTCATCCTTCAGGCACACCGACTCTCACCTACACGAGCTCAGACGGAGACCAACACAAGGGCAGATATCCTGCTCGGAGTACACGTCGAAGCAAGGCTACGGAGCCTCCCGCGGTGCGGCCAACCTGTTTTCTCTCTCCCCGCCGAGTTTATTTTGATTTATTGTGTCGTCGCTAAAGAGATGTATTGTTGTGACGTTCCCCGGGTGGACCCTCGCCGATCCTACGTGAGAGGGTTCTCTTTTAGGCTTAGGAGACCAGACTCGGCGCAGCGAGTATCTCGCCCTGAGCAGGAGAGCGAATCCGATGGATGAGTCCTTTATTGTAACGGGTGGCGGGAAAGGGGGGAGGTGGGGGACGGGTGGCCAGAGGGAGGTAAGGGACGAGGATCGATCGTCGCAGATAAAGAAATATCCCTCGCTTTCCCCGCTGGCCCCGGCCAATGACAATTGAGAGATCATCGTCGATGCGGAAGACATTAATCCTTTTTAAAGTCAATCAGCCTGAGATAAGTCGGACGGGGAGGGCTGATGTTGCAGATTTTTCGGGAAAGAGCTCCGCATGCGTCGAAGAGGTGGCTATAATGTTTTATCTCCGACTCGGGGGGCTGAACCGATGTTTTTTCTCCTCGAGTAAAGATTGACGATTCGGAGGATGCTCGCTCGAACGAAAAGTACTAATAGGATGGACGGATCGAGTGCGATTTGGCGCGTTTTAATGTTTACTCCCGCGAGGCTCGCCACAGGCTGGTGGACTGTAACGGAAGTCAATGAACGATCGTTCGATCCGGCAGGAGTTCTCTCGATGAGAGCTTCTCCGGCCGAAGAGCAGTTCCAGAAACTGGCCTATCAATCTCGAGCGGCCGATCTCGGAACGTTACGGAACGTTACAGGGCGTTGCAGCGAGAGACGTGGCCGCGAGAAGAGCGCTGCGGACGAGCGGCGGCAGAGGAGTCGCGGGGGGACTCGAAAAGTAGGTGATTTGTATGCGGAGTGAGGTAGGTACGTAAGCAGGTAGTCGAAGGTAATGCGATAACGTTCGAGATCAGTTAACCCCGAAGATACATAGCGGCCGAGAGGCGAGAAACCGTTTTCCCACAAGGGGTTGAGGAGGGAAGGGCTGTGCGAGCTAGGTCGGAGAAAAATGAGGAAGGGAGGAATGAGAGGAGAGGAAGGGGGAGGACTAGCTTTCTTCATCCGGCGAGATTCTTACGTTACCGCGTCTGGGACCTGGGCCCACCGACACCGACAACGACAACGACAACGGCAACGACGGCGACGACGACGGCTTTATCGATTCGAGGCGCGAACACGGCCCAAGTCCGGACAGACTTGTTTACGGATCGGCCGCATTTTTCCAGGGAAACCGACTGAAAACGGAGCTCAGAAATAGGCTCGGACCCGAAAAACCGGTAGATGCCTCGGATACCGTTAAAGCTCAATTTGTAGATCTGTTTTTTGCCCGGCCTCAGTGAGAAGCTACGCGGTGGACGGTCCCTCTCTGGAGCAGAAATGGGAGAGGTGGAAGGAGAGAGAGAGAGAGAGGAAGGGATGGGGTGGAGCCGAAAAATACGCTTCGGCCCCTGAAGCCATTCGCGGTGATGAACGCGCGAGCGTGCAGTTAATACGCCGCCGGCTAATTCACGCGCAATTAGCCACGTAGGCTAGCGCGACCGGCCACTCGGCCCAGCTACGTTTATCCCACCCGTTGAATCGCAAACGTTCCGGAAAAAAATAGCGGCTAAAAACCTCCCTTCCGACCGAGAGGGAGGAGGCGTATTCATATATTTTCCACCCTCCCTCCCCAGCCTCTACCTACGGACCTTCGACGATCCACTCGACATCGCTTCGAGCTTAATGGACGTTGACCGAACGATCGATTAAGTATTACGCTCGCGATTTCATCCCTTATCCTCCCCTTCTTCCACCCTCCAGTGCTGCCGGTCTTTTTACTCGCAGGAATACGGACAAAAATCGCAGAATAATATATATTTGATAATGACAGGAGGAAAAGCTTAATTAAAGTAGCTAGTGAAATGTTTTTCGTTACTTCGCGTTTCCTATTAATTCATCGTGACACGATCGTGCGAGCGGTGGTGGCAGGCCATCAGTAGGCAGAGGCGGGCGTCCGGGAGAGAAATTTTTAATTCGCGACCCCGGCCACGAAACGATCGCGACACGCGACTTCCACGGCGAGGCCGAAATCCCAGGGCGGTTGAGGCACGATTTCATTAGGGGTAAACGGCCGTTTTCTTTGCCAGCCGCCCCGGCAATGTGTATATTATGCAAAGCGTCACGGGCGCTCCGCGATCGTCGCTCCTCGCTGCGAAGGCAGCCCGAGGGGTGTGCAACCCCCCGAGCGCCTCCCTCGTCACGTACCGACCATTACGAGCCGCGATCTTGACAGGATAGGAGTGCCACCGGTGGCGGGAGAAGCCGATAGCAGCCTCGTCGGCGATGAAGCGGCATCCTTCGGATATTGACTCTGGCTTGCGAAGCCTTCAGCCATCCGAACGCAGACTTCGGCGTCAAGTTTTGTGCGTCGACTGCTGGCCTGGACCGATGCCTCGATGACAAAACGACGTCGGATCCGTCGGCGAACACTGCCGGATGCCGATAGCGACGGCAAAGCCAGACGAATCGCCTCCTTCTCTCTGGAAGATACGGCGCGTCGTGCCGGCAGACGCCTCAAATTGAATCGGCCGCGAGGCGGCGACGGAGGGGGGGGGGCGGCTTCTTTTGTGTCTTCGACCCCTGCCACTGCCTCCTACGGGGGAGGAAATGAGTTTCGCGGCGTGGGAGCCGAATAAATATCGCGCCTGCTTTTCAGAACGGTTATTACCTTGGACCCGCGGTTACTCTTGCGAGGCGGTGCGGTAACTTCGTAAGTTCTCAGACTGTGCGCTCGCGTTTGATCGTTTTGCTCGACGACGTTGACTCGTATCGTTCGGTACAGAGGTCCGGCGAGAATCTAAGTCGAGGATCAGGCTGTCGAGAGGCAATGACTATTACAATGGATCATCTGGCGGATGGCGGGGACACGTGTGGCCGTGTCGTCGGGGCTAAAAACGCTTTTCGCCGAGGCAGAATCGGCGAACGTGACCCGGGTGCGGACCTCAGGGATAACTCCCAAGCGTAACTTCCAAAGCGTAACTCCCAAGCGTAACAGCGGCCTCGATCGTGACACTCGTTCTCGTTACGCGTAGACTTCCGACAGGGTGGCCGGGCTAGCACTCCAGGCCAGCTCTCCGGGCCAATTCTTAAGCGGCCATTATCTCGGCATCTTCCGGCACTTTATTCGAGCCGTCCCGCGCCGCGTCGTTCGGTGGCTACCGAGCAAATTAAACGCATTGTCGACCGCGAATGTCCGAAACGCTTCCGTTAAGCTGCACCTTCCCAACGTCCGCCGCTTACGATTCTCACGGATCGGAAGGAATAAATTTCGGAGCGATAAACTGACGGAGCCAAGGTATCGCTGGGGAGAAGGTGTGACGGTTGAAGATCGACTGGGCAGAAGGGCGCCGAAGGGCGGTGAAGGGCGCCGAAGGGCCGGAGGGAGGTTTTGGCCGTTGGCAAAAGCCGAGGACGTGATCCGAGTGCGAGCTCGCGGGAGATGAGGAGAACGTGTAATGGCTGAAGGGGGATTTGCTCGTGACGCTCGTTCGTGTTCCCGTAGGCCCGTAGATGGAATGCACGGGACCCTTCCCGACTCGTCCGTCAGCCAGCGAGTATATGCGCGCATTAAGGAACGCGGCCCGGCAACCTTCGGAGGACTTCTGCTTCCTTCCGCGGGACCTTTTACGATCCCAGCCACCCGAGGCCCCACGATTTATGTCCGAGCACTGCTCAACTTTCTTTTCCAACCACTCGGCACCTCTTTCGACATTTCAATCCTCCCCTCTCCCTTCCTCACCTTATATCATTTCGTATACATTATTCATTGCAATAGTGCGGTTCGATTTTGTGGATTTATAAACAGATCGTTCCTCTAACGAGGGCGGAAAGGGAAGAGTAGGGAAGCTAGCGGTGGTCCACCGAAGAAATGTAATGAACGAGCGGTGGTCGGGAGTCAAGGGAGGGAAAGAGAAATTTGTCGTCCCGGATCGAGTCCGCGGTGGGCGGATTCCTGGCGCCTGAGATTCTATCACTCGAGAGGGCAGCCTGTATTCGACTCACTTAGCTTCCTCGCTGAAAGGAAACTACTTCGGTCTGCGAAAGCGTCGTCCGCCGCAATCGACTCCCACGCGGACGCGGAGATCTCGCCCGGCACGTGAAAACGCGCATGCGAACGTTTCGTTGATTGTGACAGAATTGAGCTGGGCTTCCGTAAATAATGGAAGCGGTCATAGCGGTAGCAACTATGTCACAGACGCGGCGGCCGCGCCTACGTGTGCGGCCGGTTGATCGTAAATAATGCACTCGACTACGGTCAATTAGAGGCGGAGATGGGCCGATGGGCGAAAAATCGATGCAACACGGTGGCAAAAGTTGCGGCGAGGCGGAATTGCGAGCGGAATTGCGAGCGATCGTGCAATATTGATGCACTCCCGCAACAGCGACCCGCTTCGGTCCCTAAGCCTCGGCTGTCACGCTTATTTTTAGCGCCGTCAGTGAAAGCACCTAGGCCTACTCCGCCGACGAGCCGCCCTAACGAACAGGATGTCCGAAAAATTAACTCTCCGTCGCGACGAATATCTCCGCCGGCGTAAGGAAGCCCAGACGTTCGCGGCCGTGGCAAAGGACGCTCAGCACGAAATTCCGGCGACGTATCAGGTTAGGCCGAATTTCGTCTTATCTCCCGAAGAATCTTTCCACGAACCGACAAACGTGACCGAATTATCCCTGGGTGGTAACGTCCAGCCGAAATCGACGTCGTTCGAACGTTCGACGAGATATCTTCGCGATTAGCCTGCTTTGCACTCGGTTATCGGAGCCGATTATTCTTTCACAGAGCTTTCCTCATTGGTTTTTCCTGCCTAGCGGACATTTTGTCGGAACGGACAAGTAAGTAGGGTTAGCTCGAGCGAAGCGGTGTTCAGGCTCAAAGGGAGGGAAAGTGGCGGATAGAGAGGGAAAAGAAGGAGGGCCTAGGCAGGTTCTACACACATTCTAGGCTGATTCTAGACTGATTCCAGACCGATTCTAGGCCGCTTCTACGCGGCTAGCGGCTATCGATTTCAATGGGCATCCAACGATGTGTGCCGGGCAACACCTGCTACGTCCAATGTTCGCGTGTTTCCGCGCAATTAGTATCCGGGAATTATTGAAGATCCAGCCCCGGCTCGATGGGACGAACCGAACGAGAGAATGGATAATGCTCTTGTCGCTCGCTCGACGGCCAACGGCGACGACGACAGCGACGACCGACAACGACGCCGAAAGATACTCGATCGATCTCCGGCCAATTTCCACTCGTCAAACATTTACCGCCCATTCAACCCGCCATTCGCCTCCTTCGCGTCTTCGAACATCGCCACGCCTAATTTTACCGGACGCCATTGTACGTTCAGGTCAAATTGTCAGTCCTCAATGTAATAAAATTCATTATTCTTAATTCGATTGCCAAAATGCCCCATCCGAGGTTTAGTACCAAGAAACAAGTATTGCCAACTGCTGTTTTTCATCGATAAAGTAACAATTACAGAAAATCAAGTTTCTTTAATTATTGACTCGAGCCACTCTCATAATTCCCACGACGCGAGTTCAATAAATACTAATTGGCCGCTAAGTGGCACGGAAACATGTTCCTCGAGAGCGACGCGAGTGGCCCGGCGAAGAAGAGGGATTAATTATTAAGCGAGTTGGAAGGAGCGTTCGGCAGCTGCCCTCTGCGAGCAAACGAGCCGACGAAAAGCGAGCGTCGCGGGGAAAAAAGTCCGCCTCGAGAGTTGCGGACAGACTGTACGGGGTTTGGAGGGGGTCAGAGGGGGAGGAGAGCTCTAATCAGAACCCGCTGGGGCGACCGGTCGCCAACGAAAAGGAAAGCAAAAGTCCGATCTCAGCCGGCCATCCCGGGCCGATCGCATGCTAATTAATTGATCGACGGTTAATGAAATCGTGCGTGGTCACGTAGCAGATATCGGCCCGAAGGTGTTTAGCTGGCCTCTTCCCCCCTGTCTCCTCCTCGACTCTCGAGCCATATCCACCTCCACCTCCAGCACCTTCGGAAGGATTCCGCTGGCAGACTCGCGCTTGCCACGGTCGGGTTTCGCGAACGAGGAGGCAAAAACTCGTTGATCGGAATCTCGGCGGACGTGGTCGGTCGCGGAGCATGCTGGATGAGGATCAGGTGGTGGCGGATGGGGAGACGGTGATATAGGCTACCTGGAACCCGAAGACGGCAGCGGCTTTTCTTTGAGGTTTCCTGGCCCCGGGACCCGCGCTGACAACACCCGAAACGCTTTGATTCCCACCGAATGAGCGCGACCGGCGGCCTTGCCAATAAATTATCCAATATTTATTGGCCTACGTCGGACGGTCAACCTGGATTATGGACTGACGGGCCCGGCCCATGGGAGCCTTCCACTCAAATTTTCAGCCAAATCTATTTTTCTTTCTTCTTATAGCTATTCCATTATTTTTTACCCCTTTTTCGTCCCAATGCTCCTGACGAGGACTGCTCCAGTGCAAAAGATTGCCAATCTGTGCATATCTTATCGGGTTTTTTTACTTTCCTTGCCGGCTGTCGTTTTGAGTAGGCCGAGGCGAAGGAGCGAGAGTCGTCGAGTTTCTCCGAGCCAGACTGGGAGTTGCATAATGGGCGTAATGGTTTCATTACATAGGAGCGATAAGGTCCTATTAGCTGTCAGGTTGGAAACGCCGTTTCTCAGGGAAGTGCCCGGCCACGCGTTTATCATGCCGAGTGAGACTTTAGTCTGCGTAATGGGCGCGGGCACACACGTTGCCCGTACGTTACGTGGATCGGCCGCTAACTCTCAAACTTGACAGCAAAAATACCCAGCGCACGTGTTAACTTCCTTCATTTTCGTATCGACCGCAACCGTCGGCCGCGAGTTAAAGTTTATTTTAAAGATAGCTGATCGAACCGTGGCGAATTTTTAGACATAAAATTTTGCCAGCGAACGAACAGCGCGAACGGAAACAAGGTGCGTTGTACTTCGCCGTTTAATAAGCCAGGGGTGGCAGTGTCTCGTCGAGGCGTTTGCGCGAGCAGTCGTTATTAGGTGGCCGCCGATAAATTACGTCCGGGGGTAAGACTTTACGATCCTCGCCCCCCGCCGAACGATTGTCCCCTGACATTGGCGGCGATATCGGGCGTGCGCCGGGCAGATAAAGAAGTCGTTTTATCCCGGCAGCGGGCTCCTTCCGTCGCCAGGAGCACACCGCTCCTTCTCGATTGACGCAGCCAACAAAAGCGTAGCGCCGCGAGCCTCGAATAAATCAGGGCCACAGTTTACTGCGCTCTCTCGCCGGGAAATCAATTACGCCGAAACGGACGGGCATTTCCATGGAGGGAGGGTGGGAGGGTGGGAAGGATGGAGGGAGGGAGAGGGAGAGAGAGTGGGAGAGCTCGCGGTCGATCGACGATTTAATGTCCTCCGCCGCCTTTCGCAACCGCGCGCACGTGCGCGCACGATCCTCAATATACTCTTTATCTATCGGCCGGCGTATATATACGCAGCCATATCGTCCTGGTGAGAGCTTTTGCGTGTTACCGGAACCGGCTAACGGGCCGCTTTGGGAAATTGAAATTTACACGTTGACGGCTGGGCTAGCCGATCGGAATAAAGTGTCGCCCCGCGCCGATAAGCGGTCTACTCGAGCGGCAGAAAAATGATGCTGCGATTAGTCCCGTCGAGTATCCTGCGTCTACCCGTTTTCTGCGGAAAGACTCTACGAAGACGTTGCGAAAGCTGTGTCAAGCTGCCATATAGTTAAGAACGAAATTTTTATTATTTCCACTTGAATCATCCTTAATAATCACCGGCTCAATTAACATTCTTTGCCGGCAACGTTTTATATTCGTAACGGAAACGAATGGGGGCGGCAAAGCTGAGGCGAAATCCCGGCATCCTTCTCGAGTCAAAAAGCCGCCAACTGAGCGCAATTCTTCCCCGAACGTCGCCTAACCCCTTACGCGTCAAAACACGGCCGAAAATACTGGAAACAGCGTCCAGGAGACGCGGAACGTTTCCGTCTCATAAATCCGAAGCCCCGGGCCATTTTTCAGCGGCGCGCAACGTGGCTTTCCTCCTCCCTTCCCCCCCTTCACCCTCATCCCACCTTTGCCAACTAATCTCGGCAACTGTAAAATCAGCGAATCCTACGGACGATACAGGGCTAAGCTCGGCGGGGAAAATTGATAGCCGCGAGTCGGGGAAGAGACTGGACAGACGACAGGGGAGAAGGTGCTGGAGCTTGAGGACAAGGGGGGTGGGGGAGGCGAGAGGAGAGGAGATGAGAGCCTTGAGTGCTGTCCGGGTGGCATGGCCTCGACTTCCCTCCTGCGAGGCCTTCGACGCGTTTCCGCTGAGACGGCACGACCGTTCTGACCGACACATCTTCACCCATTGCGTGTGGCCGCCATTTTCCGACGAAAGGCGAAAAAGAACTGTTGAACCGATCGAACTTTGTTCAGTGACGTACGAAGACGTCATCCGAACGGAAAGGAGAACGAAACAAACTTACCTACCCACCTCCGACCTAGCCACCTAGGGAAGAATGCTCCAGCAATTTGTCGAATGACACTGATGAGACTGTCGCGGTAAGAGTGTAATTGTCGGAGGGGCGAGGGGAACGGAATTTGTTGGCGATGGAGTGGGTGTCTCAGAAGCGGAAGGGGGGCGAAGAAAGGGGAGGAACCGCACGATTTCGCGTAATCACCGGTACGTAACACACAATCGCCTTCTCTCGGCCGACTCTCCTGCGGTGGTTGACGAATAAATTATTATACGCTGAATTGCGACTCCCTGCCCGGTACTGCGGTGTCCTTCCACCGGGAGGCTCACTCGTGCGCGTCGATTACTTACCCGCCAGCCCGGGACTGCATACGAATGCATTCTGCCACGGGAGCCGAACCTTTTTTTTCATTCACCCTCGATATTGCCTGCCTTCGCGTCGGAGGATTAAAAACCGAAGCGGAATTATATTATTTAGTGAAAGTGTTGATGGTATACGTACTCGAAGTCCCTGAACAATACGTCGGCCGTTACTGGCCGACATCGGCGCATGGGATACGGTAAACAAAGAATAAGCGGATCGTCGGTATCAGTCAAGCGTCAGACGTTCGCTTTTTAACGATATTCAACGGTTTTCGGCGGGTTTCAGCGGGTTTCGGGAGTTTTGAGCAGTTTCGACGGTGAAAATGTATGCAACCGGTGTCATTGGTGCGGCGGAATTACTCTGTGCGCAGGGGGGAACGAATGAAATCTGGTAATAACGGGTGCGGCGGCAGATCAATTTGCGTAATTCCTCCGAATATCCGCGCAGGAGAAGCCGCTTCAGCGTAGACTCACGTTTCGGTCCCGAATGAAAAATCTGGCAGCGTAGCGCGGAGCGGCGCGAGTGTGTGCGTTTAATGCCCGCCGAGCCATTTCGCACGTTGATTACGCTTAATAGCGTACGCTCCCGTACTGTCAGTACGTTACTAGGTGAGATATAATAACGGCAAACGAATTGCGTAATTACTCGTTACGTCGCAAGCGAAGGAGTACGGGCCCAAGTGCTCTACTCGACTCACGGGCACAGATTGCGCAGATTACACCTACTACATGCACGCTGCGAGCACACTGAGAGCACACTGAGAGCACACTGAGAGCACACTGAGAGCACATTGCGAGCACACGGGCCACGAAGGTACGATAAAGCGAAGAAAGGCCGAACTTTGAAACGGATCGCGCACGCCCAGCTAAACGTCTAATAACACAGATCCGTTTTAATTCTTTCGTTTCTTTCATTTGCAGCTTCGGGCCCGATTCGCAGTGCGGCATGGGAAATTGTTAGCTCGCCAACGTTAAAGACCCGTAAAGATTCGAATCACGGGGCAAGAGTGTAAGGAGCCAGATTAGGTTTTGGCCTGAAGGACGCGCGGTTCCTTCTATCCTGGCAAGAAGGGCAGCTGGCCAAGATAATCTTCGCTTTCTTTCGGTGGTGGCGCAGCAGGTGCTCGAGGGGGCGCCGGGCTTTTTTTCGAAAATTGCAGAAAACTTGGCCAGGAAGCGGCTCGGTGTCGATCGTCGGCCGGATAAAGCCGGCGAAATTGGCGGCTTTACGCGGACTGATCGGACGACAGGCGGATAACGATCGGCGAATCGTCGGCCGATAGGGATCGATACCATCGCGGAAGTCTCGGCGATCGGCGCGATCAATTGGCTAATCAATTAGTTCATCGCCGAGCCGGCTGGTCCATAAAATCTGGCCAACTGAATTGCACCAGTGGGATCGGATTTCTTTTTGGCGACAATCAATGTGTCTGGACTGAACTCGACTTCGAACTGTCTTATAAAAACATTTAAGAAATCGTGGTTTAAATTATTTATATGTTATTAGTATAATATAATTATATATAAGACAGTACTAATAAACTTAAATTTATCAGTACATAGTTTTTTCATTCACTCTTCCTAGCCATGCCATCATCATTGACGAAACGGATCCCACCATCAAATTTCGACTGGTTACATACTAATCGATCTGGCCACGTCAATGCCGTCGAATCTGGCTCGATGGCATGGCGAAACCTAATCTCGTTTAATCGAAGGAGGGCTCCGCCCGAAGGAGCGACCTCAGAAATCTTTCGCGAATTTTCTCCTTCGGCCGAGAGTCGAATGAAAAAGCAGCAAGAAATCTTTCAGTGTTTCGAAGCGACTGGAACGAAGAAGAGGGAAAGAGAGGGAAAGAGAGCGGCCATGGGAGATTGGGGGGTTGAGAAACTGGAGGAGAGGAGAGAGGGGGGTCGGCACGACGAGGATGGCCGGACGAAATGGAATGGAAGGGAGACGGAAAAAATGTGATTTAAAATAATTATAAACGCATTACTCAGCCGGTCGGTCGGCCCGACGCAGGGAGGCAGATGAGATGGTAATCTCGATGATTTGTTATGCCATTGTTGACGCCTAATGAGGCAGGTAGGGTACGCGGGCATATACAGAGTGTCCTCTTTTAATCGCGCACCGTTATCTCCCACGAAATCGACGATACCTACGTCTCAAACTCTGATCATTCTCGTTCTCTCCTCCGATTATTCACCTTCCATCGTTACCTTCGCACACGTGAGAAGTCAACTGCTTAGAAATAAACCTTACCGACCACTATATAAAATTGTTAATTAATAAGTTCAGGCCGATTGCATTCACTCGTCTGGCCTTATCCGTATGCGAGCGTATAAATGAGTAAAGGTCGTTATCAAAGGAGCGTGCCGAGAGAAATGGGAAGGCGGCGCGTTATATCTGGACACAGCGTATATGCGCGTGCTCGCGGACGTCTTCCGCCGGGGCCGAACTCGCTATAAGGTTTATCGAGCCATTTATTCCCGGCTACCACGCGTGTGCATTCGCGTGTGCACTCGCGTGTGCACTCGCGTGTACATTAGCGTGCGCCGAGCCGCGATCGTGTCCGTGGCGCACGGCATACATACGCGCACGCGTGTGCATGCGGACAGACGTACGCGTACGAAGGCGCGTACAGATACGCAGAAGGAGGCGAGCGTACGTAAGCTCAGTCGGACACGAACGTAGCGATAGCATAGGCAAATGCGCGGTACGTCGCATATTTACTTATTTATTTCCAGGAATCTTCGCTCGGAACGGGCAATAAGGACCGGCGGCCTCCGGCTGCGATACGCGCGCGGAAAATGTCAATGACGTGGGAAAAGCCGCGAGATTCGAGACGCTCAATGACAAGACTACGCTCTACGCTCACCGTCTCCTTTTTTGCCCTTTCCACTTTCGACTGAGTCAGAATTTTCAGACGCTCGACAGAAGCAGCAAAATTAGCGCTGAATTGCACGTTTTACGTGGGCAGAAAAATGATACCTCAGAATATAATGTTTCTGAACTCTAATGTAAGAAATAAGTTGCAGGCAGAAAGAGAGAGAGAGAGAGAGAGAGAGAGAGAGAGGGAGGGGAGAGATGCACGAGGTTATTGGAGACGGCCGAGTGATAGGAGGTTAACGAACGTTTGGGGTCGTATTCGGTTCGTAAACGTATTCGGTATGCGTTTGAAGGTCCTCCCGGCGGTCGGTGAACGACGCCGATGGTCGTTCCTCTTTTCGTGGGCGGAAAAATCGATGGACTCGCGTGCGGCGGCCGGCTCGCTCGCTCTCACCGTCGCGTTCAAGGTTCAGCGAATTACCCGAATAGCCTCTAGGAGCCGGTTAAATCGGTACTTACATATCTCTCGTTCGCCCTGGCACATTTTTGGCACGCCGCACCGCTCGCATCTGCCGCGAACCGAGCCGGCGGACTCTACCCTCATCGAATATCTCGTTTTGCGGGGACGTATTTAGTCCAAGAGCATCGCCTTTTCGATAACAGACGGTATGAAGACGGCACCGGCCGACTTCAGAACTCTCCCGCTACCCTCCGTTCGCAGATTCATCCTGATCCGATGACGACCGATGACGATCCTGCCTACGGTGTCTACCCGACTCTATTTTTCCAATTCTCAAATACACACAGTCATATATCACGCGGCAGATAAGCGAGAAGAGCCTTTACAGTAAACAAGTTAAATTGCCATTTCGAATTTGCAGGTAGAATTGTTTAACGTTCCTTGGCTATCAGTGGCGATCTAAGATTGTTCGCTAAGTGAGCTAAGAATTTTAGCTGAACGAAATAGGGTTGGGAAATATTAATTTGGCAGAAGTTCATTGTTTCATCTCGGTTCTTTGAGAGGGCTACGGTAATGGCGTGCATGGGTCCCCTATCATCTCCTTCCTTGAGGGCAATAAATACGCATTTGCTCGGAGGACGGTATCGTCGTGCGGAGCGGATCGGTCGTTCGGTCGATTGGTCTGTCGGTCGGTCGGTCGGTCGGTCGGTCGGCCTGCCTCGTAGCTGATTTGTTCGGCGTACTCTTATTGCGCGATTACTAATCGTACAACAAGAAAGTAATGTAAACACCCCGATAGCGTTAATTTATAGTAACCGGCCGCTCGCTGCCGATCGCGGATAATTTATGCAATGGCGCATTTATGCGCCGCTCGCATGCACGAAGACACGCATGCATCTACCAACGTCGAGTTTGTCTACGTTTGCGCGTAGAGAGCCGCTCTGTGTGCCTCTGTGTGCCTCTGTGTGCCTCTCTGTCCCTGCCCGTGCGTGCAAGTGTGTACCTGTGTGTGGAATATGTAAGTGAGCTGTGGCCATCGACGCCGCCGCGAGAAATCGAGAAAGAGTCACTCGGCGAAGAAGCGGGAGAGAGAAGGAAACGCTATCGCGAATGATAACGCTCGATCGTGGTCAATAAAATCGGCAGACAGTCCGGGGGAAACGTAATGGTCTTCGGATACGTCGACCTGAATTTCGCGAGAATCGCGAAGCGACGAGGACAGGAGAGAACGGAGGAGTGAAAGGCGCAAAATTTCTTGGAAACGATTTTTGCCCATCGCGATTATTTTCTACGACTGCCGCGGCTTATTATTGGTACCGACCGGAGGAATATGGTTTATCGTTGGGCTTCGGTGTGCTATAATTGTGACGCTGGAGATAATGAACCGTACGGCGAGCTAATGTATTGTGCGAGCGATACCAGCCTGGCTGGCACTCGGCACTTTCTGCGACGATTCCGCGATTTCGTTTAACTCGGCCGCGAGCAGATCGCTATCGCTTTCCGCCGAATCACGAGAATTAGGTATTCCGCCTGCCAACTCTTCCCTACCCCGTGCCTTCCACACTGGAAGCGGTACGTATCACGAAAAATTGCCTTCCCCACAAATACGTATAATTCGCGTTATATAAAAGCCTGCCGCCTCCCGCTTCTTTTCTTATCAAATTTCAGCTCGCACCCCCGACGCGCGCGCTCGACAAATGTTGCAATATAGACATCGTACAGATTACGTGCCTCATTCTTATTACGCCCACCGATTTCAGACACCGTATACATTAACCTAGCGCGCGCGCATTACAACGAGCACGCAACATTGCCAATAGACTATTCAGCGTTTCGCAACCCGGTGCCGACGACTTAATTAAATTTGCGCTGCCTTTATTATTCGTGAAACCGGTGACGGCTGCCAGTCGTGACGACGCCGCGGCTGACTCTCTTGGCCAATATATATCGATATCGACGATTGCCGGACAGCTCTGCTGTTCGCTGTCAGGCAGAAGAATCGCAGCTGAGAATGTTCGTCCGCGGGACGGAACGATAATTATCGTGGCATTTATCTCACGGGGAAAGGGTAAACATTGTAACGATTATTATTACCGTAAGGACTACCATTCCGCTACTGAAAAGAGATTATGTACACGGTATTAAGCCCAGGCGCTGGCAACAATAATTACCGATCGCGGCATCTATCACTGGCCGGGCGCTATAATTACACGGCGCACCACCGCCGCCACCGTCACCACCATCGACGGTGATTAATCATCGTCCACGTACCGAGCACAATTTCCCATGACATCGACCGAGCTCAACTTTTTCCCCCATTTCCCAACGGTCAGCTATAAACTTCGACGTACGCCGTTTCCCGGCTTCGATTCATCCTATTCTCTGGTCTCCAGTTTTTTCTACCTTCCACTCACGCCTGCTAAATACGCCACTGTATTCCGTGTTTTATTTATTTCCTACGGACGAAATGCAGAGCGACACGCAATGCAAGAAATCATTTGATAAAAGACATTGAAAACGGTACTAGAAAAGTGGCAGTAAATGCAAAGGAATCAGAAGAATGATTCGAGTCAATGCACGCTTCCTCGACTCTATACCTATTACGTCATAGGCGTGATTGCAAAAGTAGGTAAGTTGAAAAGGAAGAGTTTTACGGCTAGATTTCAATTCGCCGGGCCATAGAGCGAAAAATCGGAGGGATGAGCCGAGCTCTGCGCCGGCTTCCTCGGTTCGATTACGAGGATGCAGGCTCATAACGAGTTCAAGGCTACGGATTGCGAGAGAGAGCAGCGATATCGTGGCGAGGAGGGAGGAGTTGAAAGTTAACGTCGATCGCGATATCCAAGGATCTACGCTCCGACACGAGGATAATTTTCCCTCGATCCGACGTCTACGCCTTCTCTCCCTTTCCTTTGCGCACCTTTTCGCTATCGCGCTCGCACGCGTTCGACATACGGACGATAGCATATAGACCGATCGAAAGAAGAGAGAGAGAGAGAGAGAGGCTGCATACACTTTGGCCGAGGAAACTCCTTCAATGTTATCGAGGGCGCATAAATCTCGCGCGAGATTCTTCCCACGATCGCCGAACGCTTTTCGTCGGGCCTCTTAGACCCGGGAAAAGCCGACTGTCGGCCTCGCAGTTTGTGGAAGGCGCGGTAAGAGTATCGCACGGTGTAATGAGCGGTAAGCGGCGGATAATGATAATCGGCCGCTGGGTACACGATGCTGAATATGCGATCATTAGTGAGCCCGACGCGGTACGACGCAGAGTGCAACGATGTTCTCGGCAAGCATGAAAAGTTTCATTCTATCTGCAAGATATTACTGTCGCTCCTATGTAACGGGAGGCCAGAAAGATTTTTCGGTACGGTACCTTGTAAACAATATTATCGCGCGCTCTCGATTTAGAGTTTAGTCTGTCGAGCAAATTGATTGGTCGGCCGGTCGTATAAGCGTCAGCGAATCCCGTACATACATGCCCTATCTGCCGGCAAGTATGGCGCATTGAAATTTTCATTTCCCGATAAGCCGTCGGTATCGTCGATTTTTGCGCTCCCCGCTCGACTCGGTCGGCTCGGCGCGTCTTTTAAAAGAGCGGCTATCGTGCCGAGCAATTTGTCCGGGCGATTTCAGCGAAATCAGAGAGCGTATTAAATTAGCCGAGCGATACGGGGCGAGGCGGCCGGGCAAATATTACAGTTCTGCCAGTCGCATCTGGAGCCGCTCCGAGTTGCGCAGTTCGATCGATTATCAGCATAGGCGAGTTATTAACCCCATTTCAAGACGTCACCCGTCTACCCAGCAGTGGGACAATTAAAAAGGCGCGCTCGGCACGCGGGGAAAAGACTGCGCGGGCGCAAAAAAAGTTCCTCGCTTATTTTACAATTCGCCAACTACGAACGGCCGCCCGCTCCTTATCATCGCTCGCGACACACTCACACATCTGGGAATAAACATACGGAGCGCATATATTGTGAGTCAGCGAAAGCGCACGTGCTATAAACGACGCACTCTCCTATTCCTCTCTCCCTTTCTCTCTTCCGTTTCTCTTTCTTCCTCTCTCTCTCTCTCTCTCTCTCTCTCTCGCCTGAGTCGATAGAACGAAAGCATACGGGGACATTCGGTATTTATGACAGCGTTCAGTTCCGTGGCATGAACGTTCCTGAAATTTCCCACTTGCCCCGAAGAGAAAAATATTTCGTCCACTGGGACATGATGATTACCGTGCGTGTAATTCTCGAATTGTCGTCTCAGCGTTGCCTATTTCCATTTTCCCAATGGCAATTTTCACGGCGGTAATAAGCGTGGATCATGAGGATACTCCTCCTCCTTCGAGTCCGCCTCTTCCTCCCACGACGTTATGCTAACGACATCCTCCGCGAGGCCGGGATGGCCGATGACCATTCGAACGTTTCACCAGGAAATCGCCTGTCCCGATCTAATGGAAACCTGGCGAGCCTACCTCTGCGCCGACCGTACCTATACTCAAATATATCTCCGCGTGCGAGCGAATTGATATTCCAATATTTAACCGCTCCGCTCAATTCCGAAAATAACCTCTTATCTCTTAACCGTCGTCATCGAAGGGATATGATCAAGTTAAAATAAAGAGGAAGGTAAGAGAGTAAGAAAGGCGGTAAGAAAGGCAGGAAGGAAAGAATGAAAATTCGCGTGCCCGAGGCTCGATTCCCATTCGGTTTCAATCCCCGGCGCGGGATAGGATCGGGGCCTTACCATTCCGGAGTATTCTAGTCCTGGCGCGGTAATCGATGTGGAAGCGAGGCAGATGAGCCGGCAATTTCCACGGAGAGCCGCGCATAACGGTGCCTCGCAACGGAAAACACGATTCCGGGTGCCCCGTGAGAAAACGAGCCGCCAGTCATCGAAAGGTACACAGATACGGGCGAGATACACGGCGGATACACGGCGGATACGCGGCGGATACGCGAGTGGATGCACCGTGAATACACAGCGGTGTAGATAGGGAGATACGCAGCCAGCGCGCCTCGTTAACTTCCGCGAGGAGCACAAAGTTGCGGATCGACGTGGATCACTGATTTTCATCGACGGTCAATATAATGGGCCCGCCGCAACACGCGTTAACCGGCGCTTAAGGGTCACTCGATCCCGAGTATCGACGTTCTGCCGGCTCCTATCGTGCAAATGCTCAGCCCCGCGACGCCGGCAGACATTAATTAAGATCAATTAATATGCCGCTTCTTACCGATATTATTTTATGTACGACGATGGGTATAGAAAATGAACAGGGAGGGAGAGAGAATCTATATGACAAGCAAGATACATTCTGAATTATGTAACGCGGCTTCTTTAATCCACTGACATGCAGTAAAGGAAAGCTCTTGCTCGTACGAGAGAATTTAACCGCCACGTCGTAATATAATTTCAGTTAACGGCGCAGAGAATTTAGTGGCACATATCGAACTTATCGGAGTATCGCGGACTCTGGGAAGAACGGAAGATTCATCGAGTACTGAACTTTGAACCGAAACATGTGAGCGTGAACGGCCGATAAATCGGGCATAAATGGGGAAAATAAATAGGAAATAAATATGAAATAAATAGCGGGTAGGTGGTCATCGATAGGCGGGCAGCGTTTGATGAATATGCTCGCGGACGAAAAGGGGGCTAGATAGGTGTGTTTGTTCAAAGTGGCTTTAGCCAGGCAGCAGGTAAGTGGGTCACACATGCAAAGCCCCGGACTTGGGCTCGCTCATGCAGGACGCCGCGCGAGCCGAGTGTCGCAAGGCTGTGACTAAGAGACGCAATTTTTCCCCGCGAAACTAGTTGGGCCAGCGAGACATAACTATGGAGGCAATACGTTGCGACACGTAACACCCACACTTCGATTGGATACCGGCGAGCCAGCCTGATCCTAACCCCCTCCCCTGGCCGACACACGCCGGAAATCAGCCGAAGAACAATCCTTCCTCCTCTTATTCAACAATATTTCTTTTCCACTCCCCATTATCAAATCCGTAATCGTTACATATCGCTAGTATTACGCCAATAAATGGATAACGTTCGAAATAAAATTACCTGCAGGATCGAACCGTAACTGTGTTACTAAGTATTCCAAAGTGCTCCTAGTCGAAAATTAGCTGGAAAATTGTTTGAGATTAAACAGGAAAAAATTGCTAATGAGAAGGGCCAGCGACCGAGGAGAAGAAGTGTGAAACAATGGGGGATTAAAGCGTCATTCAGGGTGGACCGGTTGGATATAGGGTGTACTTGTTGAATCGGGGCTAAAAGTGCACTGGCGGGGTCTAAAAGCAGAAGGAATTTCCGCCCGGTGCGGCGGAAACGGCTTCTCGCTACTCTCTTTCTGCTCCCGGCCCCGTCTACGTGTCTCTTCCTCCTCCCCCCTCCCTCCCGCCCGCCCGCCGCCTCTCCCTCTCCTACCCTCTTTCGGCAAACTGCGGTCTCATCTTAACAGGGCTCCTACCGTCGCCCCGACGGCCACTTTATCCTTTTTCGCGCGAGAAAAGCCCGACAGAGACACGCTCTCAGATTTATTTTAACCTTTTGCCCCAGCGACGGCGCGCACTCGCACTCCAATATATTGCCATCCCCCCCCCTTCCCACCCCCCCCCCCCCTGTCCCCTGCCCCCCTTTCATGCATTTCATACGGCCAAATTGAATCGGCGCGCTTTCATTCTTGACCCCGTTACTCGTTTCGCGCGAAAAATGAGAGTGCTCGCTGATGGAATTCCGAATCGGCCGTAAACGGAGGTGAGCAGAAAGAATGCCCTAAGCGAGGCATAAAAATCTTCTAAGCCCCTCAGCCTAAATGTCACTCGGCTAACAGCATATTATCGCATAACCTCGACGCGAGTACCGTCTCTCCGGCAAGCGAATTGCGGGAAGTGGAGTCGCGTGTCCCGATTTGTCGTCGTTCGCCCCGGTAATCGCTCGTAAAAACGGCACCGTAAATCGCATAACGAGCGGAGCCTCGTAAATACGTCGCATGATAAATTTATTAACGCGATATCGATCGGCCTGCCTCCGAGGCCGACGAAAAGCCGACGGAAAGCGGAACGGAAAAGAAGCGAGCTTGCCGAAACGAGTGCTGTCGCACCTTCGAGTTCGGAGGTTGACGCGAAACTGCCGACGGGAGGGATGAAACGAAAGGGTGGCTAGGAGGAAGTGGATGAAGGGTGGAACTGTACGTAGACTAATGCTGAATTACTTGCGTGCTTGATAAGACGATTCTGAGGATTGTAACGATTCTGGTCGGTAGTCTCGGCCATTGGCTGAAAATGGCTGCCGTGACTGCGAGAACACGAGGACAATTATCCCGAAACGAAAGAGAGAAGCCAGTCAGCCCGGGGGCAATTACGAGTCCTTCCCGGAATAATCTAGGACGCGAACTCTGCGCCTGGCCCGTGATATTAACGACGTTGACATTTCCATTCGTTTTACGATATCCCACCCTCGCCCTCCCCCCTCTCTGTCTGTCTGTCTCTCTCTCTCTCTCTCTCTCTCTCTCTCTCGCTTTCTCTCTCTCTCTCACTCTCTCACATTGCACGAGATCCAGAATGGAAGGCAGGAGTCGACGTAACGAGGAGAAAGAGGCATTCGGCGAGGAGATGAGAGCCGATTGAAATCGCAGCGAGAGAGGTGAGGAAGGTTAACAATAAGAGAGACAATAAGACTCGGATCGAGGGACGAAAATGGCGAGGCTCCGAATAAATCGCGGGAAGGGGAGGAAAATGAGGATGAGAGAAGGTTGTGTTAAGGTGCGAGAGGGGATGTAGGGATAGTGAAGAGGAGGAGGAGGGGGACTGCATGGGCCGAGATTGTTACCTTAGACACGGTTTTCACCTTTAATGTGGAGTAGCCGAGTGTCTCGTCGCTGAAGGAGGTCGGCACGGCTGCGACCTATTGCGACAACTAATTAATAGCGAGCCGAGCCATTCCTCCCTTTTTTATCGTCCGCTCGCCAGCCGATACCATCCTCTTCATCGTCTTCGTCGTCTTCGTCGTCCTCGTCGTCCGATGCTAGCCTAGCAGCGGCACCTTTTAACTGGGCATTAAAAGCGCTGTTTACGTCTCAACCCGATCCGCCCGACTCCTTCCTCAGCTTGGAAACGCAAATATTAATCCGCGATTCACGACCCGGACCTCCTCCGTGCCATGCACAATCCTCCTCCTCCTCCTCCTCCTCCTTCACCTCCTCTTTCCATGTCGGACTTGCGCAATTTTCGTCGAGCATTGTGCGTTATTCAGGTTAGAAACGTTATGTCTCTCAGCGTTGACACAAGGAATTATTCGAGGATTATGTCGGTGACTAGGAAAATGAACCAAGTGAAGCAGTAGGTAAGCATTAATCGATCGTTTCATAGATGGAATGAGGTTTGCGATAATTCCGACAAGTACGCCTGGTCAAGAGAGTTATTGCAATTATGCTGTCTGGCTGAATCGTAAACGTTTCACCTGACGTGTTAATTTTCATTCGCCGCGGTTCGCTCCGGCTCTTATCGGTCGCAGCCTTATCGGCTCTCTCGGGTTGCACCGTTCTGTCTAGCGATGCACCTTTCGCGTCCTTGAAGTTTCGCCGCATCGTACCGAGCAACGTTTCGCGGCCAGCCGAGAAGAGACACAGTCATTCGCCAAATGAAACTGTAGAAGTCGAATATAAAAATAGATATAAAGTTTCTTTTCCTTGGACGCATTGCACGTCGAGATAACGGTCGTACGTAAAAGACATGGTCGGACGTCAAACGAGGAGCGTGGCTTTGATACGAAATGACGTAAAGCTACGTCAAGCTCGACTCAGATTTAGGAAAGAGAGTCACGTAACGGTCACGCGTCTACCGTCTACCGTCTACCGTGAAATCATCCTAGGACCGGTAAAAAAAGCCGGCGGTGTAATTTCGCTGAATGGTCGGTTCCATTTGGCGAATGAATATTGATTTCGACCCCATCCCTATCCGCAGACGGGGCTTAACGTCAGCTCAGGCCATGTCGGCGTCCGATTAGATAAGAGCCGCAGACTGATCGTTATCGGTCGCGCCTAGACAGGAGTACAGTAATCTCGGGCGCGATCTCTTGCATCGCTGAAAACAACGTTACTTCATCGGTGCGTCAACATGTTGCGAATCGTACGAATTTCCGCGGAAGGCCCAGTTATCGCATCGTAAAGGCAAACTATTGGGTGAGACGCGTCGAAACGAAGGACGGATCGAAGGAACGTCTATTAATCTGGGAACCGAGAAGGTGGGAGGGAAATTCTTTTTTAATTGCGGCTGATTTACGCGCAGGCGTCGGCGTCGGCATCGGCGTCGGCATCGGCGTCGGCATCAGGAGCGGCAGATTGGGGAATGAGAATCGAGACGACGCGGCTGCTGGTGCAATTCATCAAAAATTAAACACCGCCTAAGCCCCGAATGTTACACGCCCGTGCTCGAGCCTGTGCCCAAGCCTGCGCGAGCGCGCGCGCGCGCGCACGCCAGACGGTAAAATGGGAGTTAATAATGGGACGTGCAACGGGACACGGCAATTATTTCCCAATCACGGACAGCCTCCCGTCTGTCGTAATTCATGCAGCGCGTCGAAGGGACGCGTAATTCTGCAATTCGACCGACGGCAAATTTCTCTGCGCCCATTCTGGTGAAACCGACAAAATACATTAATCGAATACGATGAGATGGAATTCGTTGAGCTCAGGACATTTTTACGTCTACTCTTATCCGCGAAGAAAACGTTTGATAAAGGATAGGAGATTAGTGGAAAATCTTGACGAGTATTTCGGAGCCGTTACTATGTTATTAATTTAGCGGTGGCCTAATAAGCGGCGCGAGGTCTGAGGCCGACGTTAATTCCGGTGGGATCCAAGTGGCCAGAGTGAAATGTAGGACACGTCTGGCATTAGCGAGTGCGTATACTTTAGGGGAATGAGACGTGTACGATGTCTGCGCTTATGGGGCGTGAGAGTAAACGTCTGTCGGGGAGGGGGGAGGAGTGACTCTCCTACGGACTAATTTTTTCTCCTGATGGCCTTCTAAAATAAACTGTCCCCCTTTTTCTGCGCGACAAGGATGATCGATGCCCGAATTTCGCCTTTCGCCCGATGCGCGCACATTACCGAAGAATAACGAGAGGACCTGGAACGAGTCGAGACTCATGAGGAACGCCATTACTCCCGAGGCTGTGTCTTTTCGCTTCTTTTAATCGCGCGATACCTAAGAATCTCCGATTCTTCCTGCATACTGCTCGCATAGAATGCGTACAGTAGCTTGACGATACTTGACATCGCGTAAAGATAATTAGATATTCTAAAGATCAAAAGCGAAGGCTCTTATTTCCTTAGATACTGCCTACTTAAACGTGCAGAATTTTGTAATTGTTAATCTTCGGAGATAAGTATAAGATCGCGTCGGTATTCAGCATCGGATCCGGCCGTCGTACAGAAGGAGCGAGGCGGCGGATCATTTATTTCGACGTCGTTGGGAATTAGCCGGTGGACAGAGAGAAAGAGGAAAAGGAAGGTGGAAAGTGTGACTGAGAGTGGGACGCCTGGACCGATCCTCTTTCTTCGCTGAACGCCGACGCTGAACGCCGACGCTGAACGCCGACGCCGACGCCGAGGGAGATTTATCAAAGGAGCCCATCGGGGCGAGCACCACTGACTCTCTCACTACGCTTACGTCCTGTATTTTTAACCCTTTTCCGTCCTTCCCTACCGTCCTTCTTCCGTCCTCTCCCGTCCGAGGAACGCCTCACGAGCTTTATGACAATTATGCAGACGCTTTCCGCGACTCGTAAACATGTCGTGCATTTTAGGACACACCTTTATTCCTAACGAAACGTCGATTTTCTCTGCTTTACGACACATGTTGCGTGTTTTCTTTGAAACTATTGCACTTTAGTAGAGTCCCATTGTAATTTACCCCTTACCATTTTCTCGGTTTTAGGAAATCGGCTGTAACTTGGAAACTAATGCGAATTTTGACCAACGGCAAACGGCTCTCTGACTTATTTTTGACCCGCTACAAGATAGCAAAAGGAGAATCCGATCCGCCGACTTTCAATTTTTGGCCGAAAAAAATGGCAAGGGCAAAATGGCAAAAAATGAAAGTCATCGGATCGCCCTTTTGCTATCTCTTAGAGGGTCAAAAATAAGTCAGAGAACCGTCTCCCGTTGATCAAAATTCGCATTAGTTTCGGAGATACAGTCACTAAACCATTGACTAAAACCGTGAACATTTTTTTTTTGAAATCGGCTTTCGCCGATAGTCCTATCTGATGGAGCGCGTCAAGAGCTTCAAGCTCAAAAGTTACAAGCGGTTATCTAAAATCGAGAAAATGGTTACGCGAAATGCCGATTTTTAATCGGTAAAATTAATATTCAATAATTATTATATTATACACTATTATTCTTGATAATAATTGGGTTTCTTCTATTTCTTACAGTACGTATACCAAAAGAAGCAAAATTGCGTTCCCTATTGGCTTCCTTACTTAAAATGCGGCACGTAATATTGGTCTTACTTAGCCGCTACCACAGCAAAAGTGTTGATCGTTTCCAGACAGTTTTTAATGTGTTACTTATTTACCTTTGCGACTATATTAATATTAAATTATTAAAAATAATTATTATATAAGAAATTGTACGTATGTATGTATGTGGGCTGAGTATAATGTATGTAGCGTGTATGCGAAAAGTACCTACAACTATTGTATGGGAATTAGATTATAACTATGTAAGAAACATTTTTTACTGTATACTATTTTTCCTTACAATATATGTATTAAACGAAATTCTGAGTTCTCTAATTACTTAATTTATAAGATACCCATATATCCAATATCCCTCGCCGAAACTATGCCTTTTTCCGTCGTAACAAAATTCACCAACTTCGATGAAATCTCATGGGACCACATGGACATGCTATGGGAGAAGAAGGCAAGCGACTCTTCTGTTTATTTCATATCGTAGAGAATTCCATTTTGATAGAAAACACCATGGGAATAGCGAGAAATCATATTTTTATATATTTATACGAAGGGGCGAAAAGTTTCAAAGTCTCGGTTAGGACTGGATTGAGTCAAGCGTGAAAAATACAAAAAATTGTCGAAAACCTTGATTAGGCCTTAATCAGTCAAGCGTGAAATTTCTCAAAATTTTTAACTCGGTTAGGACTGGAATCAATCAAGCGTGAAATTGTCGAAAATCTGACCAAGTAACAGGAACATAGAAGTACCGAAGAGGTGGCACAGCGAAACTCTGCGTGTTCAATCAAGCGTGACGAACGAACTTTTAAAATTTTTCCCAAATCTGACAAGTTAATAGGAACATAGAAGTACCGAAGAGGTGGCACTGCGAAACTCGACGTGTTCAGTCAAGCGTGACGATTATCATTTTCTGAATCTTACCCAAATCTCCGTACTTCTCTATGTTCCAATTTTCCTTTTTCGTTCGTTTTACATATTCTATGGACTCCCTATAGGCTATTTGTAATTCTGATTGCTTTTACTGACACTGTACGTGTAGCTTATGGTTTCCTTATGATGTCCTTATGGTTTTTGCTAATATTCTTATCTATCTAACTTAAAATTAATTTCTATCATTTTCAATGGGTTTCCTATGGCGTTTCTGTGCTTGTAGTATTTATTAACAATACTTACCGTATATTTTATGGACTTTATGGCTTCCCCTGAGTTCTGGTGGTGTCTGATTATTTTTCCATTCTCCAAGTATTGTTTTATGGATCTTGAACTTCCCGAAATGAATAACGATGGACTTATAACTATTGTAAACGACGATGGGAATAGGTGGGTTAGGAAAGTAATTGTTGAACGCTAATTTTGGTTTAATTTCTGGTATATTGTAAAACCATTGAATAATATACATTTCATTTTCTTAATAGAAGGTATTTAAACTAAATATAATATTCTTACATACCCGCACGCTTGTACAATTCAAAGTTAGAATGCAAAAGTGTATCTGTCGTACGCAATACATCAGTCGTATATAATAATCGAATATAATAATATCAATTATTGTATCTTATCAATAGTATCACTGATGTACTATAACAACGCTTATACCTATCACTTTCCATTTCGATCACTTTGGCGCGGTTGATTAAACTGCAGTGCATTGATCAGTGTACACGCATACAGTCATATTTGTGAAGTCAGAAGCTGGCAGCGTGGTTCATTGAATTCCCATGGCCAAATCGATCTGTAAATTCAAAGAAGAAATCTATTAACAAGGAAAAAGCGCCTGTAACTTTTGAACCGACGATCAAAACCTATGATTGGATATTGGAAATGCAAGTGCAACCACGAAGTTTAGCTTGTTCGAGGTAAAAACGTGACTCGTTCATGAAACTATCGTTAAAAATTATTTGAGCTTGTTCCTCTCGTCTCGGACAAGGTCGGGATCGACGTACGCATCGAAAATTTGTCGTTGGGCCAAAAACCAAAAGCGAAGAGGCTGGAAGGGGGTGAGAGGAAGCGGTAGAGGGTGGGGGCCCTAAAAATAGGACCGGCGCATTGCCGCGGCGCGAGTTTTTATTATTCCCGCGGTCACGACCCCTGTCTTCTTAACCGACGTCGTTCGTCGTCCGGCACACCGCACCCGTGTCTAAGGAAGACCGCACGCACTGGCATCGGTAGGAGAGGAACGGCTGAGGAACGACTGAGAATTGCAGAGGACCGAGCGAGACCGAGAGAGAAAGGTAGAGTGGTTCTCTGCCCACGGATTTCTTCTTTTAATGATTTTCCTGGTACGCTGTCAAGTCAGGCCGGGAAGAATCCCTTGACGAACGAGTCATCCTTTCCAGGAGGCAAGTTCCAAACACAGGATCACCGAATAAATGCGCAGCGAACAAACGAAATGCATTGTTCGCAATGGCAATGATTATGAACGTGGTCTAAACCAAAGTAATAAAATAAATATATTATATCCCTCTTCCGTCAGGGTAAAGAATTTCAGTAAGAATAGGTGCACTGTACGAAAGCTCTTGGACGACATTGATAATGAGATACGTTATAAATAGGATGGACGAAGTTGGAAGAACGGTGTCGTTAGCGTAAAAAGTGAAAGGTGACGTTCCGTTCTCATGGGCTTGCGTGGAAAAGCGGGCCGTTATCTTTTTGAGCGGCGATCATTTTTCGTGGCGTGCGCGGCTTCCTCGGGACGAAAATAATACTCGCCGAGGCAGATACCTTATCGGGGCCTCACCTTATGCACCGGGTTCATCGCGCAGTCGCTGCAGCTGCACTCGGCCGCTGGTAATCTGCAACCTCGCGGAATCATGCGTGCACCCACGTGAGTGTTTGCGCATGAGGAGAGTGCAGCCAACCGACGGCCGGCGTCGAATCCGGCGTCGAAGCCGGCTTGGTCAAAGTAGCGAGGAAAAATTCGACTTTCGCCTCAAATAATGCTCATTGTTCAGGCTCGAGTGACAGCCGTGTCTTTCTCTTTGAAAAAGAAGACTTCAAAGGTTGGCCTTGACCTCAAAATTGCAACCGGACACCGTAGTTGCGCTCGTAAGCATTACTTCGCAAAAGGCCCGGCGATGCCGTTTCGTCAATTTACCGTGACGTTTGGCACGTTCTCAAAAGATTGGAAATTTCCATTGTCACGCCTTCCACGCGTGCCTCCCATTCGATGGAATTACGCGAGCGCGATCTGCAAATTTCGTGCATCCGCCGCGGTTAGAGCAAGATCAAGGTCCGCGCCTCGCTCCTAACCTACATAGCGACAAACACAACTAATCCACATTTCCGTTGATACAGAGCTAAGATCGATTCTCAGTCAGGAAGTCGCCTGATTTTTCTCTCGCTAGCAAATTCGTAGGAAAGCAAATTCGTGGAGAATCATTCCCGATGTATTCCATCATCGGCATTAAGAAGAGAATAAGGCGGAATGATAATTAGACCCGAGAGGCTTCCCCAGGTATAGAGAGGATCCTCTCCTACAGCGCGTGCCAAAATTGAGCTACCAAACTCTGCCGTGAAATCCGACGCACATTTTCCCGTCATCCTGAGCGTCATTTCCCGGGAAACGATTCGATTCATCGATATTTCCTGCTCCCGGCAACTTTCGGCGTCGCCTTAATATCCGCCGTTCTAAGAATAAGACTGGCCGACGTGATCTTGAAACCGGATAGAATTATGCTCGTCGCTCCATAAAATCTGATTGATACCCAAACGCATCCTGCCAATCCGAAGCGCCGCGGCCTTCATTGAAGTCGATCGAGAAGGGGCGAGTAGATCTATAACGGGCGCGAATGGACGGAGAGTGACGGAAAAATTGGCCTAAAGAACTTGTTTGTCCGCTCGTCCGCTCGTCCGCAATGTGATATAACGTCGGGGCCGACTCTCCACCAAGGCGCAATAAACGTCTCATTACCGAAAGGCAGTTGGTCGAACGTTGTAAACGGTTTTATGTCCAGATGCGCGTATCAGCGCGCGCGCGCGCGCGCAAAGTAGACTATTCTTAAATGTTTCGAGTCAAAGCGAAAATACGCTGCGAGCTGCCAAAGCACTTAAATTCGGCCTCGATCTCATCCGCGTGACAGGTCGATTTTGATCGAACCAATACGCAGTCTCCGGAGACTGCGTGAAGAGAGAGATGCAAATTGCACGCTGCAAGAATAGGACGGTTAACGATTGGGCCACGACAACGCCTAAACTGTCCTTTTAACCGCCTTCAAAAACGGCCGAGAGATAGAGAGAGAGAGAGAGAGAGAGAGAGAGAGAGAGACGACCGGTATGACCGAAAGAAATACGATCTACGCTTTCTCACGAGGTGTATCAAATTTAGTCAGGTTCACATACCTGTTTGACATTTGCGTGGACGGTAAACAGCGAATGATAGGCTTCAATTCGCGGATCCTCTCTTCGTCCCTGACAGTTTAGACATTAATCAAGTGTTCGTAGGATAGGATTTTTTGTTGCCGCAAACTGATCCCAGGAACCTCCTTGCCTCGCAGTCTACCTCGAAAGATACGTGCAAAGTTCGAATCCGCAGGCCTCAACCTGATACTCGGTCTACTTAGATAAAGCTCGACTACCGGGAATAAATGCGTCACAGCGTTTGCATCGTCGCAAGAGTCTTCTCGTGAGTCGACCAATTTCAAAATAATTTCCACAGGCGGAAGCCTATCGTATTTCGATTCCTGACATACGTTTCATGACGCATCCGAGTCTCCGGTGCGATTCACCCAATTTCAACTGATATCCTAGACGGTTCTCAGGCGTCAGGTTGAATTTGGCCGGGCCTGTACACCTATACCTACCCGTATAATAACGGGGTCTCGTGCGCGCGAATCGGGGACGAGACGGGTCCAGGAGCGGTTGGGGATGACGGAGAATGGTGAGGAGGGCTGAGGGGGGCTGAGGGGGGTTGACCGAGAGGGAGGAAGGGCATGAGGCAAAGAGAGAAAGAAAGAAAGGGAAAGAGAGAGAGAGAGAGAAGTCCGCCGACCGTCTGGTGGGCGGACGCCAGGCTGCGAAGGAGCTGAAGAGATCGCTGCCTCTCGCCAAGGACATGCAGACCACGCTCGCATCCTGACGTCCGCAAAATCCTTTTCGCCAGTGATCACCTAAACATTTACCCTCCCATGCACGCCAAGCAACTTTCTTCCTTCAATTTCATTCGTCCAGCCTCAACTTCTGTGATATCTACATCGAAGCAGCGTCGAATTAACTATTTAAGGATCAACGTTGGAAGGCAATTAGATGTTCGGTTTGATAAAATTATGCTGTATGGGTCGATTTGTGTAATGGGAATGCAATTGGGGATACTCGGAGGCGAATGAATGGCCGAGTTACGTCGCAAAATGGCGGAGGCGAGGGTCGATGAAGCGGCGATGAAACGGCGATATATCGATAAAGTTATCGCCGGCAAAGGACACGCACGGCCGTCCCGAAAGGACGTAACTTAAGGAGCGGCGCAATTCGCGAGGCTCACGCGACGATAACGGCGATCCTTACGTCGATCCTTACGTCGATCCTTACATCGATTCGAGGATATCGCCGCCGAGGATTACGATAAGTAAATTGCTCCTACAATGTTCCACTCGAGCGGCGTCAATCCTCCGACAAACGATCCTGCCTATCCCGCGGACAATAGGATCCTTGTTCTAAGGATTGTATCACACGAATTTATTTGATCGGATCGGCCGATATCGTCGACGTTAACCGCGAACAGTATCGCTCCTCCAGGCATGTAACGTTCATTAAATTATTTACATATTCATCGATTCATGAAGATATCTGAACGATGCAAAAATGAGAGTGAAATAAATTTAATTTTGCAAGTTTCGAAGAAAAGTAGTGAGCTTCCGGATGTGAACGTGAATGAGAAGCGGTGGCTCGACAAAGCAGGGGAACTGAATGGAACGGTAGGAGAGAAACAGCTCGTTTCAGGAACGATCGAGGGAGCGTTCAAAGTTGACTCGACAAAAGTGGCCCGCAGCTCGACGTAATCGTAACTTACGGCCGCGAACGGTCAACATCGAATGGCCGGTATCTGAGTAACAACGCGCCTACCGTCTTCGCATACCTGCCCTCCGACATTTTCCTTCACCCACGTAAGGACCTTCGATTCAATCCACCGATTGCCGTTCGTTTCAGGAATACCCACTTTCCATACTTGTTCCATATATCTCCTTTTTTTATTACGGTCCGCACTAATTTTGTCGAATTTTGCTCACTCGTTTCATTATCGGTGTACAAATGCAACAATAAATACCATATTATTTCAATTATCTTTGGCAATTCTTTATGAAAAAATTGTAATGTTTATATACGCATTAAAATGATACGTAATGGAAGCTGACACGTCTTATTGTAAATTGTAATTTTGTTTCGAAAAATATAGGAAAAGTACAAAGCTAAGGAGAGTTTCATTGCACAGTCACGAAAACAATTTCTATATGTAGCGCCTAAATTTGCATCGGGCAGCCACGATCATTACTCCAGTAACCCAGTTACCCGAAAATCCGCGTATCGCTGAGCGAGACGGTTTCGGTGTCATCCGGCATGCTGCGCGATTGACAAAAGTCCGATGCCAAATTGCGGAGAATTTGGGTTGACACGTGCGAAGACGCCTATCCTTCCGTCTGGCGGGTGAAAAACGAGTACAGGAAGCGCGGAAGAGAGGAGAGATCTTGGCACTAGTCGGCATTTTCATCCGACACATTCGCGAGAGCGAGCTTCGAGAGGCGTCTATTCATCGGAATAAGCACGTGCGGCAGCGAGCTTTTAATGTCACGACACGATCGCCTTCGACAGAATGAGAACGTCCGCGGTTCCGGGCGAGTATACGGGCAAGTATACGGGCAAGTATATGCCGCGAGTATATACGGCCTCATGCCATTTGCCGACGGGGATATTCCGCTGAGCGATCAGCTATACGGACTGAACTCGAAATGTCATCGAAAAATTTACTGCGCCCCTGCAAGTCGAGGGAACGATTTGCAACAATATACTTCGAGGCATGGATTTATTTTCAAACCGTCATCAGTCAAAGTTTCAGGAATATTAAACCAGTGCATTAATAATAACTCTACATTTAAAATAAGCCGATTAAATATACCATAATTGAAAAAGCCAATCTATGGAAAAATGAGAGGGACCTGATTCACTCTCAGATTCGTTTGGCATATTCAACCTGCGGAAAGATAGGTTTCGTCTCGGCCGTTTTCGCGACTCTGAAAAGGAAAAAAAAAAGCAGACGCTCGCTTCCGGTCGCGAGAGGGTGGAAGATGAAGGCGGGTTATGAAAAGAGACTCGCGGCGGTGGTCGATTTCTACGACTGAGAGACGTTACCGGGGATCGAAATAGAACTGCACGTGATGGAACTGTTTGGCGGCGCGGCTGCGAACCGAGTTTGCCGGACTTTCCGAAAAGTTACGCGATTCTCAAGGTTCCCGTTTCGTTGGGACGCTTCGGGAAGTTCATCCTTGCGACACGTTACTCATCGGAACGTGACGGCGTGCGCGGTATAGAAGCGAAAACTCGGCAGCGAACAATTTACCGATTCATCCTGACGCTGCGCTCGTCTGCGTCGCGACGCCCGAAATTGATGAGAATTCCGGCTGGCGAGGGGCGGGCAAAATTTCGGGCGGACAAAAAGGATAAGCGAGCCGGAAAGATGCTCGACGCTCGCTGAGCCAAACTACTTTATGCGGAACACGGCTAATTAGCCGGACGTATGCGCGGCGCGTAATTAAAAATGCAGAAACACCGAGCAGCGAGATTAACTCTTTGTTGCCGTAAGCCCCCGGAATTTCCCGTCGGCGACCACTTTTACCGTTTTCAGCCCAAAGCCTACCCCGCATCGCGCGCTTCAGTTTCTTTAATCCGCTCGCTAATGCGACCCACCTCGAACATACCGAGAGACATTATATAATGTTATCTTTCCATCCCTCGCGCGAACGTAAATACCCCTAAGCGCTCTTGTCGCACGTAACAATGCCAACTCGAATCCTTCCTTCTTCCGATCAGATAAGATTCAAGGATCGACACTATCGAAAGTGTGCGCGCGTTAAGAACGCGCGCATTGTCATAGAAAGCAAGCTTTGATGATACGATGCCATTCATAGAATTGTGAGCTGTTTATTTGATCGTATCCCAGATAATCGGATATCGCAGCAATTCATAGAGGAGATTGTGAGTGAATAGAAGGCGGCAAGAGAAGGATTCGGGATAGGACAGGTTTGACGGTGAAGAGAATGAATATCGGTCGAAGCTGGCCGAAGCCGACACGTTAGCATCTCGCGGCCGAGTACGATATACTTTTTTGATGAACGGAAAAACGGACTTCGTGCTCGGTTCTCGTGTCGAGATTAAATTACGCCCGCCACGGCCCGGCCGACTTTAAATCATTATTCATGCCGCGTATCAAAGACGTGACGTCGCCGCGGCGCTAAGGCCGGATAAAGTCCGACTAATGGACCGGAAGTCGCGATACACGCTCTCTCCGCCGACACGAGACCCTGTCACGAGCTTCGGCTTCGATCCCCAACGGCGCAGATTTCCAACGACCGCTTTTATCGCCTCATTTGCTCCGTCGTTCCTCTCCGACAACTAATTCGGCTCAACCAAAATCTGACACACATTCACAATCCGTGTATTCTCTCCTTACTTTTCCAGTCTGCATATCGTTTATTCCTTTGCACACTCTATAATTTAAACATTCACTCTGTGACTTACGTATGTTTTCATTCGGTGTTTGAAAGAATAGAAATTACTTGGATGGAAAGACAGATCTCTAAGGCGGAACTAGAGTGAATAAAAATCTGCTGTGAAGCATCCGCGTCAAAGCAGCCTCCCTGTTTAGAGGAATATTTCCTCATTCTCGACACCTAATCCCGCGACTCAGACACAACAGGCAACTAATTACCCCGTCGCCGAGGAATTTATTCGAGTAAATAGGAATTCGTCTACGAAACGATCGCAGTCTCTTTTAAGCTCCGGACGGCCACTTTTTAAGAGGCACCCAGAATGCCACCGTAAACATAATCCCCCCCCTGTCTGACGAACGCTACCGTTCTTCTGTTCTTCTGCGAGGCCTTCTCGCCGAAAGGGGATGGAAGAAGGAATAAAAGAGAGTCTCTCGCGAGCGAGTCTTGACAGTAAGTAGCGACGTCGCCGAAACGAGGGAAAGGAGCGATAACGATGCAGCTCCCGAAATAAATTTTTCCTCCCGAATCCGGGACCGGGGGCAGATAAAGTTCACGAGCGTGAAGACGGCAGATGAGTAGAGACGCGGAGAGGGAGAGAGAAGGGGAGAGAAGACCGCAGACGTAGATAAAGAGGACGAAACACATAGAAGGTACCTTTTGCGATGGCCGACCTTAATCGATCGTTAAATTTCGGCCATTCGCGTATCTGCCGCGACTTTAACGACCGGCGTCTCTCGATGGCAGAAGACGAGGGAAGCCAAGGGAAGACGAAGGAGGCCGAGCGAGGCCCAGAGGGAAGAGTGACGGGATAACAGGAGAGACTGAGGAAAGAAAGGACCTAAGTCTATGAGAGAGACCCCGTAAGAGGGCGACATTTCATTAAGCGATCGTAAAACGACTAACGATGTCACCGAATGTCGCGACAGATCGTACCGCCGCCATTTTATGAGGCCCGTTTTTGGCACGCCGAGACCGAGACCGTGACGGACGGCGGGAGGAGAGTGTCAGATCCAGGAGACTTAATCCATCGTCGGGACTTAGCCGGCCTTTTTTTCCCCCGAATCTTTTTAGGCGAGCGAAGGAGCGTTAATCGTAACACGGCCGGACGCGAAATCCGCGTAACCCGCGACTTACGAGCCACTATCGATAAGCGCCGTGTCGTGGCGCGGATTTACGAGGACTGGCCCCGATGGTGGGAAAATCCAGACGCCGACTAACCCTACCCTAACCGACTACCGATCAATTCCACCGACGCGACACCGGATTAACTGCCGCCTCTCTACTTTCGGCCCTCTTTTCACGCTGCTGTTCACCTCAACTGCCTTTAACGTTCATCACGGTTACTTTTATTCAAAAACTGTCGGCCCTGCCGAAACTTGTTCACCTCTCTCAATAACGCACTTTCGCTCTTGAAACAGTATACGTTTTTTACTTTTCTGCTTCGAACGAAGATAAATAAATGAATGCTTTAATCGTTCTGACGAATGTAGCAAAGGCCTCTTTGGTAAAATTGACTGGATTCCGATCAAGGGCGTGTCTCTCATTGCTATCTTGGACATTAACCGAATGACAGCGAGTTTCGTGAATTTACGGTCTTTCGAGGGATATTAAAAAAATGAGAGGAAATAATGGGATAGAAATCGTATACCGAACGTCCCGACGCGCATCGTCCTAATTATCGAGATTTTAAATATTCGACCGGTGCCCAGCCCCCTGCTCGTCGGCGGTAAACACGCTCGTTGCCTGGCAAAAAGCAGAAGTTTCGGTCGGTAAATCACGATATACGGGGCCGCGGTGCTGACCGTCATGAAAAACGCATCGTTTAGCCTCCCGCTTCCCGCATCGCCAACTCCTTTTCCGCGACGGGAGAAGCACAGACACCCTGTAGAATCCTTCCGGCGAGCAAACTAACCTAGCAGCCAATCGATCCTGACAGCCCATCTAACATCATTTAACAAATATCCAAACTATAACGCGACTGCCAGTCGACTCGCAATTCTATATTTGCAGACCGAAACGAAATTCTAAAAAATCCTTCGAAAAACAGATCTCGAACATAAGACATTCTATCCTCTACGTATGCGTCTGACAGTATGGCTACATGTACATAGGTGGTGGAGGCGGATAGGTGCGCGCTCAAAGGCAAGCGCATTACTGGTATAACAAGCGGACACGTCGTTAGGGAGAAGCCAAGAAAGCGAGGACTCTCTCAAAAGGAATGTCTCGTGCGAGTCAGAGAGTGCGCAGCATCCAAGGCAAACATTGTACCCGAAGAGGGAAAGACAAAAGATGCGGTGCGCGAAGGGGGTGGGTCAAATTGGTAAAGGACGGAGAAGGAAGCCGATCGGTCTTGAGTCTTGAGTCTTGAGTCTCGAGTGTGAGAGAGAGAGAGAGAGAAGGACGGTGGGGAGAGTTTACGACGTCTGATTTAAAAGCGTGCGGGTGATTCAGAGTGCTCCTCCGCAAGCGGGCAGGACAAGACCGTTGCGGGCCGACCGGTTTTGGCAACCGCTGCCTGCCCCGAAACATATGTTTCCAATAAGCTTTTATTGGCAGATAAATCAGGCGCGATTTTATTGTGGGATTATGATGTTTGCACGCACCACCGGCCCCGACCGGCCGCGCGCGCGCGCGCGCACTACAGAAAGAGAGAGAGAGAAAGAGAGAAGAGAATGCATGCGTGAGCTTGTAGGTGCGAGGCAGAATAAGGGAGAGGGAACGAGTGTGAAAGAAAGAGAGAGAGAGAGAGAGAGAGAGAGAGAGAGGAGCCAGGTTTCAGGCTGTAATCGTAATTCCTGCGATACGAGACCGTTTCTGTCGAACTCTTGCACGCGCGCATTGTCGTCTCTTGTTCGCCAGTTTCTTTCGGGTCTCGCGCGTTGACCTTTGCCCAGTTCGAGCCGAAGTTGCCGCAACGTGTGCTCCGGAGGAAGCGAAGCCGGTCGTCGGACGTTAAATCGCCCGGAGGAATGTCGAACGGGGAAAAATGATTAGGCATGGCGCCCTTGGAGAATACCGTGAAATATGGTTCATGGACTGAGGGGGGAGGAGAAGGGAGAGGCTCGTAGAGGGAGGAGAGGGTAGGAAGGATCGTGGAGGATGTTCCAGCTCGGGTCTGGGTTACAATTAAAAAGCGCCGGACGAGTCTTAAATCATGTAACGGTAAGCAAGCCGACGTGGCCGATTTTAAAGAGTGCGCCCACGTTTTGGCGATCCCGCCTCGAATCGCGGATTCAAACAGAGAGACAGAGATAGAGAGAGAGGGAGAAGGAGGGAGGGAGAATTGAGTACGGCTGTTCAAATTGAATGGCGTTAATTTTTCGCCGTACAATCGGTATTGTCCTTGCCCGTAGCCTTTTCCATTTTGATTATATCGTGCACCGAGCAACGGCTATAATTACGCTATATATAATTGTAATAAGAACGGTCCGGCGTAATTATACACCGCGACCGGGAGGATACAAATGTAGTTGTAGCCGCGGAAAATAAAGTTTATGCTAATGTATGTATATTATATGTTGTTTGGCCGCGGAATAAATTCTATATTTATCATTTTGGGCGCCGGTCGCGCGACGAAACATTTATGAACGAGAGAGACGCGGTCGCAACCCGGTATACGAGATTAGTACGGCGCGCGTTTATCGATAAAGCGGAGTAGGGTTTAGCGTTGGCAAAAAAAAAAATAAAAAAAAAGGTAAAGTGCGCGATCTCGCGCGTTATCTCGCTCGGACGGCAATTATTTAGATTATCCGCGCACCCCATTTTTCCATTTGCACGGATCGCCTTCCAGTCAATGACGAGGCAGGCACCTTTCGAACCGATAATTCACCGGTAATGGGATTGACGCCGGCCCCCGGGAAAAACATTGTACGCACACAGTTCCATCTACCTGCCCGGATAAAGCCGAACGTCGGATCGGCGTTACTACTTATGCAGATACACTGTTACAAACGTACAATCATACGTTCGAGTAAATTTAAACACCGCGGCAAGGTGGTAGAATTCTGTGTGCGTGTGCTGCGATATCTATAAGGCTGCAGATAAAAATGAAGGTAGCACGCGTGGAAGTGCATGTAATCGCGATGCTCGAAGTGCACACAGACGGGGCCGAATACGTCGGGGAACGCACACTACTCCGCAGGTGTGAGATACGATCGTCGACGATTTGGGCGTGACCGCCGGTTTATCCGGTTGTAATCGCCTCCTCCGCGATCCGTGCGTCAGGACGATTGTCCACCGCGGATCCAGCCACGATGTATCTATGTATGCTGGCGAGTACCTACCGCTATACCTATGTACGCGGTAACGTCTGCCGATCCGCGAGCATCGCCAGCTTCTATCGTATTGTTTGCGAGCGCATTTCCAGTTGCGATCGCGATTTATCGACAGTCGACCGTCGACTCCTCAGCATCAACCTGGCCTCAACCTGGCCTCAACCTGGCTTCAACCTGGCTTCAACCTGGCACGTATGCTCCAGTTATTCCACTGGAACCCTTCGAGGGACGTTCTGTCCGGCGAAGGACCGGTATCGCAGCAGGAATGTGCCCGGTGGCGAGAGTCAAGTGGTAATGCGACAGTAATGGTGCCATTTTAATGCTGGAATTATCCTAACATTAACTCTGCCTTTGAATCCTCTGCTCTTACGAAAGACTATGCTGTCCATTACGTCTTCACCGTTGCATTTATTTTTATACTTCGTTAAATGTGTGACTTATGACGGGAGATTATTAAAGTTGCCTGGTAGTCATTATTTATTGGCCGCAATGTTATTATCGGAATCAGTTATGTCATTAATGGGACAGTCGGCTTCAAAGCGGATTAAATTTAATGTGGGCCGGCATTAGTCAAGTATTATTTCGGTTAATCGATCTTTTAAGGATTGAGGTGAAACGGGCGACCAGACGAAATTGGCGGTGGTCTCGGATCCGCGAGAGAGAGAGAGAGAGAGAGAGAGAGAGAGAAAGAGAGAGGCAGGAGGTTCGTGTCACTGGAGCTGATGCTCGCGCAGTTTCTGCCCACGTGGGCGGATTTATGGTCGACGAGCGACACGTCAAGCGACCCGGCTCTCTCGAACTCCCGGCGAAGCGTGTCGAAAGCGGGAGAAACATCGATTCCGCGCTCGCGAAAAAAAGGCAAATCTCACTCGCGAGCCGCAATCCTCGATTCTCGCCGCTGCGACCCATTACCGGAGAGATTGTTAACCGAAAACCGCGATACGCGAAACATCGCCGCCAGAATTGGAGGGAATTAAATTTATCGACGCAGAGAGATGGAGAGAGATGTAAAGAGAGAGAAAGAGAGAGAGAGAGAGAGAGAGAGAGAAGAATTGGAGTTTGGCCGCGAGCTAGTGGAAAAATCCGACATATTTCCGTCGCGAACACCCACGTAGCCTTCTCCGACGAATTTCCCGCATTTCCCGAATTTCCACGGTACGTCGACCGGGCAAAGCGGACGACGGTTGATCGGTGTCTCTGCCTCTCTCTCTCTCTCTCTCTCTCTTTCTCTCTCTCTCTCTCTCATTCTCTTGGCTGCCCCTCTCTCTCTCTGCCTCCCTCTCTCTCGCACCCCTCCACCGACGAGGCAACTATTCTAGGAACGGAGGTTGTTGTTTGCGGGAGGAAGCGCCGAGCCGCGTTGAACCGGGGTTTGAACCCGAGACCTTGGACTAACCATTGACCTCGATCGCTATATATCCACCTCGCGGGATGCGGTCGCACAACTATTGTCCCCCATGCCCGAAGCCTCGGCTACGCGCACTTTTATTTCGGCCCAGCGCACTTTTTCATCCTCCTTCCCATCATCTCCGCTCGCAGGACACGCTCAGGACAGATGCGAATTTCCGTCGAGCGGAAACTCCCTTTATCTGGGAAATCCTGGAAGAGTCGGATTCGAAGGACGCGGATAATCGACAGCTCGTTCGAAGCCTGGCCAGAATACGGCGGTTAGTCATTCGTCGATTTAAGAACTCGTTACGGCGTGTCACTCCCATTATCGCTGATAGCGCTTTATTGAGGTGTCAGCTGAGAAGGCAAATGACGGAGTCGGAGGAAGAAGAAGAAGAAGAAGAAGAAGAAGACGAAGAACGAGTCAATGCCGGTTAGATCGATTTAGGACGGCCGCACACTGTCACCTCTATTATTAGCGCAATATTGTTTTGTAACCTGCTAATGAAAAAGGCAGCGAGTGGGAAAGAGAGGGGGGGGGGGGGGTTTGGATGAAGTAAGCAGCTCGATTCACGAAACAAAAAGTCGTTATTGGACTGACGGATTGGTCTCGAACGCCACGGTGTAGGTTGAAAATTTGGCTGTTAATGAGGAAAGCGGGAAGGTTCGTTAGGCGAGCCAATGAGGAGGTTTTGGACGGACCTGAGCATCGATCCCGAAACGAGGAGAGGAGATGTCAGCCACTCGAGAGAGCTGCCAAGTATTCCGAGAACGGGGCCTGCCACTGCGCGAGAGGAAGCCTCGCACTTTCAGTTAAACGATCATTGCGACAAAGAGAAGGAGAAAGAGTAGGAGAAAGAGAAGGAGAGAGAGAGAAGGAGAGAGGAGATGAAGAGGGAAAGTACGCGCTGCCTCCGACGGGGAACTAACATTAATTGCTCTCGATCGCTCTGTCCCCCGCTGGACAACTATTGTCCATTTTATGGCCACTGCAAACATTCTGAGTCCAATTAGTCCGAACGATGGGACAATGAAAATTTAATGGAAAATAATGCGACTAACGCGAAAGATGTTACGACCGTGATAAACAATTTTTGGAGATGTGGCTCACACTTAAGTCTCTGAGGAGTGCGCTTGAAAGTGTTCTTTTCCCAGCGAGCATAGACGAAGGCCAGACTGTCAGAAAAGCGACTGTCAGGACTCTCTCTCTCGATACCAAAACTGTCATAACGAGGCTGACGTCGGGCAAGCCGGATGGCGAGAAAACGATGCGCATTCTCGCGTTAACGTGTCCCAGCCACGGTGCACGTGCCTTCCGATATTGGCAAAGTAAATATTGTATCAATGCTCGAGTGGCTCGAAATTCGAACGACGCCGCCCGACGGCAGACTCAATATTATTTCGATAAAATCTTATTCGAATCGATAATCCGCCGGCGGCGTGCGCGCGCCCATATGTACTTCGTACGTCATCGGAATTATGTAATTCCATTGGCGTTTACGAGTGCGCGAATAAAGTGGCGCGCAGGTGAAGAGCGGTATGCAGATTTCGTGCATATTTCGATGATGGCTCATTCCCGAGGTGGAAAATGTTTTGAGAAACGCAGGCGTCGAACGTATCATTGCCAAGCGCGAGTGCCGAGATTGTTTGCCGTTATTTCTGTGAAGTGTGAATGTCGGATATTGACACTGAGCGCAACGTGACAGTTGCGTCTTCGTCGTCATCGTCGTGTTCCTCGGGGTTTACACAGTCATACAGCCGTGGAAACATTTCGTTTACTCATTAAGCGCGGGCCAAAAACGTGTCCCTCACCCTCCCCCCCCTCCCGTCGCCGGCCGGCGTTGTTTAAAATCGTCCGACATCAAAGTAACGAAAATATTGTTTTTGCCGAGTTCAAAGGAATACCAGCCGTATTACCTGCTCGGAACAAAAGAGCGGCTCTTAATTATAAATTCTTCGAGCTCGACTTTACGCGCGACTCACCCCTCCCGTATATAAGTTATATTTTCAGGCCGACCTACGTTCCTGCAGCTCGAATTTAATCTGGCCAGGAGGAATTTATCATCGGCGGGATGGGTGTCCTTATCGGATTTTTGCCGAATCCGTGCCGAATGAATTCCGATGGCAAAAAAAAAAAGGAGAGATTCTCCCTCGCCCGAGGGTAAATATTATTTGTACGAAGGGCAATCGGGTGTACACGCGACTATGTTAATTCGCTCGTCGGACGCTTACGGTGCGGAATATTCATCCACTTGTCATGCGCGGCTCTAAGTTTATTTTCAGTTTTCGAGTCCTCGGCGACCGTTTGCCGTTGTTGCGCGGGCGCGCCGTTAATTGGCCGATGCAAATCGACCGATGCAGTTCCCAGCGTCAAGGTCGGTCAGATGCACCGACGAATCTGATTTATTCCGCTGCCCGCCCATGCCGTGCACGTTATTTCACGTTGTCCCCGGATAAATGTTTGTCTATGATAATTATCGGAACCTCTCTCCGTTGGCTAATCAGCCTCGCTCTATTCTCCTACATTTATTGAACGTCTAGTATAGTTCATTAAATAATAGATGTTAATTGCCGAGTCCCGATATCATGCGAATATCAGGAAATGAGGATAACAAATGAATAATTATGTTAATAGAGACGATTTACCTCACATTACCTTCCCTTCTTACCGTCGAATATTTCATTGGCTTTTGTTAAAATTGCAAGTATTATACGCGCGATCGATTAATTTTTCCGTGCAATTGCCGGTAATGAAATAACGAAATAGACGATAAATTTGCTCTAAGTTTTCCGTGGATCGAAATGAGGATCGAAATGAGGATCGGGATGAGGATCGGGATGAGGATCGGGATGGATGGCGAGTCGGGGCGAAAAAGAGAGAAGCTCGCCGGCGGTGGTTGTAAAGCAGGGATTTTACGGCTGTCAGTGCAACGTTTGTGATTCATCGAGCGAAGAGCGTAGTTAAGATATTCTCGGTGTTGCGTACGGCTTCGAAACGAGCAGCAGCAAGCAGCAGCTATCAGCAGCAGCTAGCAGCAGCTCGGCGGCGCAATTCCCTATAAATTCGGATCGACGCGGACCGATACTCCTTTTTTCATGTCCCATCTCCGACCTCAGCCATTTTCCGCCGCCCAACGTTTGCCGATCTGCCCGGATCATTGCCGGCCGTTATCAAACGCAAAATTCTCTCGTTAACTCGTAAAAAGCTGGCAAAAAGCTGCGGAGAATCGTAATCCGGAGCGCTGCGTTAGCGGCCTCACGTAAATCATGCCTTCACGCTTCGAAAAAGTGTCGATATCCTCTCGTTCTGCCGGAGGAGGATGACGGCGAATAAGACGAAGAGGACGGTGAAGGCGCGGAGGCGAAATCGAAGAAGGCGAGCCAGAAGGCGCCCGGCAAGAGAGAGAGAGAGAGAGAGAGAGAGAGAGAGAGAGAGAGAGAGAGAGAAGCCAATAAGAAAGTACGCGTTTCCCTCGAAAATATTGGCTTTGATCTCGACCGCGATTATACCGCTGCGTCGGAGGGTCAAAAAGAAGTTTAACGGCCGAGTGGCGGGGCCAGAAATAGCGCATCCGGCCCGAAACTCCGAAGATTAAAACGTTTTCGCCCGGGCAGAGGATACCGAGTCGCTCGCCCGATCGCCAGAGGTGAGATTTCGACAGAGATCGCCGCTCAATTCTCAAAACCATTTTCATTAGGGATTGTTCGAACGACGGCTCTTGTCAGACTTTTGTCGATTCCTCTCGGTCAAGAATCAAAGTCAATCGAAATCACTCGGAATCGTACTAATGAGAGCTATTATTAAATGTTACATAGTCCTCTGCGTCGGGAGTGTCGGATGATTTAAATAAAAATGATACGAAACGAGATTTCACGGATTTGACTCGATCGGGATAAAAACGCTGCCGGCTCGAGTGGCAAAAAGAATATACAGTCTATTTTTCGAGGTGCGCTCGGTGGCCTCGCGGGAAAAAATGAAAAAAGGCGCGAGCCAGGAGAGGTGGAGAGGGGGGGGGGGGGGGGAAGGGCGTCTATAAAATTGTTCGTCCGCGGGGCCGCTTCCTAGTAACGAAACGGTAAATCCGCTCAGGGTCGTCGCGAATGGCCGCTCTTGAAAACGAACGACTCTCGAGTAACGAGCGAAACGACAATGCATACCCACGCGAATTCCCTCTCTCGCCACTGAGAGAGTGAGAGAGAGAGAGAGAGAGAGAGAGGAGAGAGTCCCTCATTATTGCGCTTACCGTCATTCGCGTCTCTTTTTTTACCCTTCCCCCTCTTTTCCACCGCTTCTCTTACCTACTTACGATTTTCCCTGCTTTGCCATACTTGAAAAGTTCAATCTCGAGACTGACTCCACCAGGTATGCTTTACGCTACTTATTTTGGCCAGCCTCTTTTTTCTGTCTGCCATCGATTCTCTCTCTCTCTCTCTCTTTCTCTCTCTCTCTCTCTGTCTCTCTCTCTCTCTCTCTCTCTCTCTCTCTCTCTCTGTCCGTCTACCTGGGCACCGTTTTTGACCGGCCTACCTTCTTCCATCTCCCTCCCACGAAGGTTGGGTCGGGCCAATTAAGCGTGAAACGAAATCGCACGGGCCACGATCGTGACTTACGCCGGGCACGATTTCCAGAAAACGATCGTGGGCCCTGCGGAAATCGAGCGCCATTGCGAAAGATCGACGATCGTTCGAACCCGGGGAACACGTACACGGACACGTTGACACGCGGCCGGGCACGCACGCGTGCACGCATGCACGCGCACATCGCCGCGGACGACCGCTGCGAGACGGGATTTACAGGCGGGACGTGTTGTTGCTTGTTACAAAATCTGTATCGCGTTAAGGATATGGGAGGTCATAAAGCTACCGATGTTGTTTCGCTGCTTCTCGACTGGACATGCATAATATCGGGCTGCGATTGAATTCATTCGGTCGCCCGTTCGTTTCACGCCTTGCCCTGGACACGTCGAGGCTTCCGCGAGGATCAACCGGTGGCCAACTTTAAGGCCTTTTCTCGCCAATGCCAATCCTTCCACTCTATACCTCACCCTTGTCAAATCGAGTTGTTATCGACGCAGCCTTTAACAAACGAACTCTAACGATCTATATAAGTAATAGAGTTACACCTTCTATCGTGAGGAATTCTTTAGAGATACTATCTTGTACGCGGCTATCATCGAGATGAGTATAGATCTGGCCAGTTCGGTCTCCTGGAAGAGGAACTGGTCGAGAGGAGGGAGGGAAGGGGAGGGTGGAGCCCGAGACTCATCGAGCTCTCGTCCTGTCACTCTAATGACAAGCACTACGTCATCGAGTCCGCTCGTGACGGGCACGCTCGGTGGAAGGCAGGAGGAATCGGCGGCAAAATGGAGTTGCCGACGAATCGAGAAGAGTCGTTCGAAGGATCTGTCCGTAGGAACTGTCCGTGGCGACTGTCCGAAGGAGCTGCGGAGAGGAAAAGATTTATCTGGCCAGCTTGATCTATACTCGACGGGACCCGCTGCCAGGCCGCTGCCAGGCCGCTGCCAGGCCGCTGCCTGCCCGATCTGACTTATCGCCGGCGTTCAAGGCCGCCGATTCGAAAGATCGCCGCGACCTTCGTCGGCGAGCGTCGATTCGCCCGCTGTTCCCGATGCCGATTCCGGTAATTCTCCGCGAACGGCAGCGCCACTCTCGACGCAGACGCGAATCGGCCTCGAAAACGATCCGTGAACGGATCGGCAGCCAGATCCGTGGCCAGATCCGTGGCCAGATCGGCAAACGAATCGACCAGCGGCTGAGGAAAAGCTCATTAACATAGTCGCGAGCCAATGAAAGAGCGAGACTCATCCTCCGTCGAAATTACGGCAAAGGATGTCGCTTCAGGGACATCCACCCACGCGAAAAACCGTCTGCTTCCATCCTTTAAAATCTCTTTCAATCTGTTTGCTAGATGTTTTAAGTGTGGAGTAACAGCGTACGTTCTGAATAAAGGATCGTTGATAAAATTAATCGATAAATATGTCCCATTCCTACAATCACAGAGCTTATAAGGAGGTATGTTTCGTGGAGTTCTCTCTTTGGTCTCTTAATGGGAGAAAAATACTGGTGGTCGTCGGAGCGTATAGGAAATTTGATTAATAGAATCTCGGCGGACGGATGGTCCGTGCGGCCCGATGGTTTTTTGTGCTTTCGAAATATTCTTTCAACGAGGACGGAATCCTCGGGCGCATTCTCACTTTCCGCTCGGCAGGATTTATCGTTGTGGCGCTCGTATTAGATGTATGATTTAATGCATGCACGGTGGCGTCGTGCTGCGGATACAAGTTTCGCCGTTGAAAGGCCTGATAATTCATTGTATTTTCGGTACATTACGATTCATTTTCGAAGGAAACGCCGTCTCCGGTGTCGCGCGCCAAAAACGATTAAGCCCCCGCTGCCGGGGCCACTTTAATATGAAAGAGTTTTTTGCACGGCGCGATTGCCGATGGTCGCGTCTGTACGCGATCGGCAAAAAAAGTGCTTCAGATAAAATTGAAAATGACTTCAGCCCGTAAATCTGTCGCTCGCCGAGCGGAGTTCCTTTCGAGGAAATAAAGACGCAGTACCCGCATCTAAAGGCGTATTAACGTCTTCCCGCGAACCTTCCTGTTCCCACCCACAATTACTTTCGAGGGAGGACGGACATATTCGAAACACGGACACCCTTTGAAAAGGAGCTCGAAGCCTTGTTCGCGAGATTTACACGAGTTCCTCGACAGTTTCCACGTGGCTACCGACCTACTCCTCCTAGCCGGTCAGGTACCCGGGCGAGGAGTGTAAATATTTGCCGCTAACCTCGGGAAAGAGAGAATGCGCGACACAGCGTGGCCACGGCTAATGGATGCAATTGTGTGTCTTTACCTGCTCTACAGGCAGGTGTAAAGCGTCCGAGCAAACTGACGACGAGCCTCGAATTCTCAAATTCTGACCGGACGCCGCGACGAAGGTCTTCACAACTTCCCACAACTTCCCACGACTTGCCACCACTCGCCACGACTTGCCACCGCTCGCTACGACTTTCGGGAATTCCGAGCTAACCGATCCGTTATGAGATCATAATGGAGACGAACCTGGCGGCAAAAAAAAGGAGTGAACAACTCGATCGCGATAGCGTTTGCACGATACCGGTCGCGGTCAAATTTAATTAGCGAACTAATTACCCCGAGCGACGACGGGAGAGTAAAAAGTGTTTCATTAAATGCAGAATTTCCGAACGACCGGAAATTCTCCCGGGGAACGATCGCTTTTCACGTACGCAGAGCGGGGGGGGCAAAGAAACGATCGGTCTAACGAATGTTGATCTCTTTCTATTAAGCGACCGACTCATTTTTCATCCGAAACGTGTCATTAGGGGCTTCCTGCAATTATCGAACATAATTAATGCGCTCGTCCGGGGAATATCTGTTAATCCGATCGGGCGCGCGCGCGCAATGAACGCTGACATTGAGAAGTAACGCAATCTGCGGATGCTATTTCAAAATGTTCGGCTCGCTCGCTCGCTCGCCCGTAAACACTTTCCATTTAAACGCATCCGCGTATATCCTGGCACCGACACGTGACTCACGACAGTTCCTCGAAACGCACTCCGCGCCGGGGAGAGACGGTACAAATAAAAGTCTTTCGACGTTCGGCTTCCTTCGTCGCGGAGGCTTTTTCCGCGAATCGCCGGAAAAGCGTTCATCGGCCGCGGATAAGTGGAAATTCGGCCACTGACCTCGGGAACGCGGCTGTAAGATCAGAGCAAGAACCAACTAACATAAATAACTGTAAAATTTCTATGTTGCGACTCAAAAATTAATATCTAGCCAAAAGCGAACGAAAAATCGAGAAACGTGACGATGCAGTCCTACAGCAGAAAATCTGAAAGACAGTGAATTTTTCCGGCCGCCAAGCGTCGACTCTGGCAGTAATCCGCGGAAAGACCGAGTTCAACGTGTTCGGCGAGCGCAACGACAACTCTGTATTGTACTGCGATCTTTCTATGTTGCGGCTCAAAAATTAATATCCAGCCAAAAGCGAACGAAAAATCGAGAAACATGACGATGCAGTCCTACGGCAGAAAATCCGAAAGACAGTGAATTTTTCCGGCCGCCAAGCGTCGACTCGGGCAGTAATTCGCGGAAAGGCCGAGTTCAACGTGTTCGGCGAGCGCAATGACGGCTCTGCGTTGTACTGCGATCGTCGCGAGCATTACCGCCGCTCGACGACAGTCTATAAAAATAAAGTTGAAGGCCCAGGCAAGCGAGCGAGCGAGCGAGCGAGCGAACCAACGAACGAACGAACGAACGAACGAAGAAACGAAGGAAGGAAGGACCGAGGTAAGGAACGTACGGCCGTAAACCGCGAAGAAACACTAACTCCCATTCTCGCTTCTTCCCCCTCCCTGCCCCTCCCTCGTCCTGGTCTCAGTCTCGTCCTCAGACTGCGTGGGCGTTCGGAACTGACCAGCGCAACGTTGAGGGAGTCGTGAGAGGGAGAGAGAGAGAGAGAGAGAAGAAGGGCAGAGGAGGTTGAGATGAAAATTCCAAAGTTACGAAGGGGACCATTTTCGTCGATCGAGACCGCCCGCAGGCGTGCCACCTACGTCGATTGCGAAAAATGTCCTCGCCGAGATGAGTATTTTAGGCGCGCGCGAAATGTGTCTCGGAATCCAGCCGAGAGTTTCCCTCCCGACTCGATCGCTGATTGACCGGGCTTCGGAGCTGACGTAAACGTCTGACCGGATTATACGATAAATTGCCTTCTATATATAGAAGTATATAGATGTATGCCGGCTAGATGCGCCCACAGCCTTTATGGATATGCATATGCATGCTGCCGCGCGTAGTATCCTCCTTCTTAGGAGCCGAACCGCTGCTCACGTAATACGTAATCGTCTACGTACACCCGCACACACACACACACACACACGTGACCACCGGTCGTGCCGGCTAATGGCAAAGCTTTATCATGCGAAATTAAAGATGTAAAATATATTTCCTGCGAATAATTTATTCTATTGCGATAGATTTTAAACATGAGCTACTATGTTACGATGGCGTAAAGATAAGTCTTGGGACGGGGAAAAGGGTTAGGTCTGCATTCTATTTAGAGGGCCTTAATTGAAAATGTAACGAGTTCCCATCGGCGGTAATCGGGAAATGGCCGCGGGAAGCGTTAAAAGTGGAGATGAGGTTAGCAGGCGATGCGTGCAGGAGCGGAAGGAACGACGAGGGAGTCGCCGGGCTAAATAGAGGAGTACGCGGATAACCGGAAGTATCGGGAGTCGTGAATAATTAGCGCGCAATGCGAATCGGCGAGCGGGAGGAGGAAGGCAAAACAACGGAGGCGAGTTCCCCCAACGCGACGTCGCTGGCTCGTGAATGGCCGTGCGCGTGCGCCTGCACGCACGGCTCGCACGCACGCTGCGCGTACAATTCGCACGCTCCTCCCGTCGATGCGCTCGTTTGCAAATGTCAACGAGTTCCTGCGCACGCCCGGTACGCATTTCCGCCGATCGGTTCGCCTGAGCTCATCGCCGATAATAAGCGGATCGCGCAAACAGAGTCCTATCGAAAAAAAAATACGATTGACACTTAAATGGGAAACAGGCGTATTTGAAAGCGCGGCAGAATCTCGAGCCGACTTATCGGAGCCTTCGATTATCCGCTCTGGGAGGAAATTTATGTCGGCCGCTCGGAGCGGATTGCGTTTTCGAATACGCGAGTCATCGATCGCGCTGTCCGGGGAGGACGGGAAGAAAAAGAGGTCGCGGAGGAGGAAGATCGACGAGGAGGAGGCAAGAAGAGGCAAGAAAAGGCAAGAAGAGTCAAGGGAGACGTCCGTATTGGCAGTAAACGACTGGTCAACGATCGAAGCTCGCAAATCTCGGCGAACAGAGGCGCGCTTTTGCACGTTCCGCTCGGAGATTGAGAGAAGAGGAAGAAGAAGGGAGAGAAGCCGGACGAAGCGAGACGAGGAGGGAAGACGAAGGTGAAAGAGAGGGGAGTCAAGACTGTGGCGAGCGTGAGCGGGCCGGTCCTATAAAAAGCTATCATGCCTGACCTCCCGCAAGGAGACGTTTCGCTGTCAAGTGTAAGAAGCTACGAGCCGCGATCGGCGACGTTTCTCACACTTTCGACGAAATCCTCGGAAAGAGGACGAAAGCCCTCCCGCCCACCGTGGGCCCGGCAGCACGAGTCAATCGGGCGTCGGGATATTGTTCGAGAGGAAGGGCGGCGCCTAGGGACCGGAATCGAAATAATGATGCGACAGGTCCGACAGAAACGTTCGCTTCGAGTCCAAGTTCGACACACGTGCCGCTCGTAACGGGCCGGAGAAGGACGCCGGGAATGAAAGAGGGCTCTGGGTAAGTTTAGAGCGAGCACGTGGGACATGAGAAATTGGATGGTGCGAACTGTACGGCCGGCTAGAGTATGTATATACCCAGAGTACGTATACAGCTAGAGTATGTACCTATGTAGCCGTGGTCGGGACTGTACCGTTGCGAGCCAGTATCCGTCTCGCGGATGTCCCACGAAAACTCGCTGAAACAGACGTTAGTGTACATACGAAGTAGAGTCCACATACGGAGAGTCTGGATAGAGAGGAAGGAAAGTCCGGCGAGTCGGAGAGTCCGAGAGTCGTCGGCCGGGCCGGTCGAATGGCAGCTAATAAAATGGACTAATTATCTTTCAATTGATGCCCGCAATAAACGGGCACCGCCATAACGTAAAGTCGGCCATTTATAGTGTCAGTCGCCATAATTCACCTTGTTCATTAAGCCCAATCAGTTTTTATTATCCGGCTACGAACTCGTCCGGCCGCTGGCGAAATATCGCCAAGCTGACGATTTCATTATGCGAGCTCTCTCCTTCTGTCTATGTGTCTCTCTTACTTAGAGTGTCCGGAGTCTACAGGGTCTACAGGGCGTTCTCTGTACCGTAGATAGATCATAAAATTTCTAACAGCGAGCGTAGAGGGAATTTCTCTAAAATTGGGGAGGGTATAGGTAGTTGCATAATTGGCAGTGGGACACGTGCGTAGGCCGTAGTGGCGCACTTATTGTTTCCGAAATTAGCCATTGGTCACGCACGGTCGGTCGCACGTTGCGTTTCCGCAATGAACCCCGGCTTTTACCGGGTTAGCAGATCAACAGCTTGCGAGCGAGCAAGCGGAGGCATATATCAGCCCTATAACGGCATTCCCCCAGCGGGCGAGCATACGCGCACGCCGTTTGCCATCGACCGTTTCCTATCGACCGTTTGCTATCGACCGTTTCGTATCGACCGATCGATAAGAGAGCCGCTTTCAATTTCGGTATTAACGGAACACCCATTTTTCTGCGCTTCGATACAAATCGAAACGATCGAATCGAGTATCGAGAGAGAGAGAGAGAGAGAGAGAGAGAGAGAGAGAGAGAGAGAGAGAGAGAGAGCCTGTGGTGCTGAAAAATTGATCGAACCCGAACGGATCGCCGAATAAATCCGATCCTTTCCCTGAAAGCTCTGCCCTCTCCGCTAACCGGAAAGCGTAACTGCACTCTCGATCCTTTCCTTCGATACTCGGGCCAGATTATACATCGATCGCTGCTAAGAATCGCGTGAGAGCTGTTACGGGCGTTAGAGAGCTTCAATATAATATCTCTTATTAAAATAGACGTCGGTTCATATGCATCGGCCGCGAGCGCATGGGAGAGTCAACAAAATTTAGAATGTAAAATGAGGCAGAGAATTTAGAACGCGTATCGGGCCGGCCACAGGCAGGCAAGCTAGCAGGCAAGCTAGCAGGCAAGCGAGCCGGCAGGCAGGCAGGCAAACCGACGCTATTAAATATTGAAAAGCGGCCGGACGAAAAAAAGCGATCGCTGACTACAACATCTAAACAGAGGTGGAGTCGCGTATCGGCGAATAGGTCGGCGGATAGGTCGGCGGCCCGGCGAGAGATATCGCTTAACGATGCAAACGGCACGTCGGAAAACATATTTTTCCGTGCCGCGCAACTCCTACACGCCGATTTGCAAATACAATTTCGCTCGCCTCCGGTAAACTGTCTAGACTCTAGAGAACGAAAAGAGCGCGGATTGCGTGCTTGATGCGTTCGAACATCGGCCGGCCGAGAGGAAAAAAAATGCCCTCTCCGACCAATACAATTTTTCCGATCCTTCGTTTTTTCAGCAAACACCAATACTTTAGCGCGCATAGAAAAGCATAAACGAACGTCCAATGCCTGCTACGTAAACGTTGCGTCATAGGAAAACGTACGTAGATCTCAATTATACCCGAACGCATGAAGTTATCACGTATACGAGAACGTTTCGGCTGGGATAAATAAAAGCTTCTCTCTCTCTCTCCTTCGTTCTCTCGCTTTCGCAGCGTTACAGAGCGATAAAACGATCACGGCTGACTTTTCTCGCCTGCATTCGAGGTGGATGCAACTCTGGAACGCTGCCGCGAAACTGGCCGCGAGCAAAGTCGTGCTCGGTGTGTGAGAGAGACTGAGAGAGACTGAGAGAGAGGGAGAAGGCGGAATACGAGGAAGGACAGTGAGAGAAGGAGAGAGAGAGAGAGAGAAGGAGAGAGAGAGAGAGAGAGAGAGAGAGAGAAGGAGAGGGAGAGACAGAGAAGGAGAGGGAGAGAGAGTTGCAAGGAGGCTGAAGGAGCGAGAAGGAGAGCGATAGGAGTCGAGAATCGGCAGGCCTTGAACCCCGATGCGGGACGAAGGACGAAACACTAAAAATATCCGCGCAAAAATCACCTCGACACGGCGCAACGGGTTTAATGGTAGTTCGGCATGCAAATCTTTTGGAGGGCACCGCAGATCGCGGGAGCGCGAGATTCGCGGCCGTACCAGTATGCATCGATGTATGAATTCGTCAGTGTGTCGGCCTGTACGTGTGCCACTGGAAGCTGACACGCGACGAATCGATCGAGTTCAAACGCACCGCAATACTTTTACCGAACGCTTTCCACCTCTGAGAATCGGTAAATCCTAATAATTGCTACGATTATTTCTGCGGTTAAAAAGATTCAATAAAATGTTCGTAATTTTGTATTGAATTCAGCGATAAATAAATGGATTTCAAATTGGTAAAGTTGAGACTATGAATGAGTGAAGATAATTTTTGAACGATAATTAACAGAATGCCGTAGTCGATTTAATTTTGAAAAAACTTTATAGAATACTGAGTATGAGGAATGCTACGTAGGCAGCATACGCTTCGCGCTGACGTATTCTGGAAAGGTTTGTCGATCTCGCGAGCGTTTTGCGTAGAACGCGAGCCGCGCAAACCGCGGCAGTTATATTTAGTGTGTCCAGTGGGGGGGATCAGTTCGACACGGATATTGAACCGCACCGGCATCTATGCGACCGCAGAAGCCTCGGTGGATGCGCGGTTTCGCGAGGCACACCTCCTTTTTACGCCGACTGCCGCGAAGTAACGGCCCGATATTCGTCCGCGGCTTTAATTATCGCCTTGCCCGTTCGCCTCTAATAGATCGTCGGGTTACAGGCCGTTCCGAAGCTGGCGGCCACCTCCCGGGGCTAACGACGATTTTACATCCGATCGTAGCCATCAACCCACTCGAGTGATCGAGTTTAATTATCGCAATTTCGCGAGCTCGTCTCGCCAAATTATCGGAGAACTTTGAGGGAAACATCGTTCTTACGACTCCGGCGGGGGAGGGTGTGGGAAGTTTTACGAATTACCGATACATCAGGTTAGATCGTCGTTCGCGATAGCCGAAGGAAATTCGCGCAAAAGACCGTTCCCGTTAAAGGCTCTTATCGATTTTAACGGTGTCGCGCATTAACGAGTGGCGTAATTATATTCGATTATCGGGGTGTCATCGGTCTTTATAGATGACCGTCTGGCGTCTATCTGGTTATCAGGCGATTTGTCAATATATCCCATCCGGAGCCGCGTCGGACACTTTTAAATCGTCCGTCACGTGAGGCAAGTTCTACAATCTTTGCACGCCACCTGTAGCTCGCCCTCTCCTCGCTTGATTACGGGCCGTGCTATTAAATCGAGCGCAGTGGCCGCCTTAATGAACTTCACCCGTCGATATTCCTTTTCTTTAATTATTCTTTCACCCGTCGGACGCGCGCGCGCGCTCAGCCTATTGCAGAGTGCAATGCAGAGCGCATTGCACAGCAGCTGCATTGTTGCACTGGCGAGCCTTTGCGAGCGGACAAGAAACGATCTCACCACTTGATGATGAACACGCGCATTTACGCGCCACAAAAACGGACGACGTCTCCTACCGAACGATCTGATATATTTGCCACGGGGAAAAAGGGCTGCCAGTGAGGAGAGACAGAGAGAGAGGCAAAAGAGAGGAGGAAGAGAAAGGAGGGGAAAGAAGAGGCGACGGATGAAGGTTGATGAGGGGAATAGGAAGTCGATCGTTTGCCATCTGAGGAAACACAGCGCGGAGTATTGTTCGATTTTTCATCGATTCGTCACTGGCCCGAGGCTTCGCCAGTGAAAATACAGCTATCACCGTCGGCTGTGCCCAGACATCCGGCATCGAGGTACATATTCCGTTCCGCGTGCACGTCGTGCGTTAATGTAAAGAGAACCGAGCGCCGATATCGGGAATTCGAACCGGTTCATGCGGGCACGGCCAGTGTCGAGAGTGCGAGAATTAACCTCGCCCAATGCTCGAATTCTACCTCGAGCCGGCGGCACCTCACCTTCCCTCACCTTCCCTCACCTCACCTCGCCGAGGATAACATTCGGATAATCGCTAATCGCCCATTCAAAATTTCGCAAAAACACATTGACGCAACTTTACTACGCTTACTCTACCGACGATTCCTATTCCACTTAAATTGACCGGCAGGACACTGTTTTCTACTCTCCCCGGGACGATAAAGTACCCCGACTGCTAATTGCGATAATTATCGCTAATTACGAACGACCGCGATCGCGCATGTTTCCAGGATATTACCGTATCGGAACCCGTAATAATTAGAAGGCAATTAATCGAACGTCCAGACAAAAGTCCAACTTCCCCAACGTCGACATAAAATCGTTCCGACACGAACAGGTTCCGACCCGGCGAGTTCTATCCTTCCACATCCTTCAAGTACCTAGTTTCGTACGCGTACCTACAAGCCGACTACCTGCCTCTCCCGTTCCGGCGGCTTACCTACCTACCAACCTACCTACCTACCTACCTACCCACCTACCTACCGAGCAAGCAGCCTAGCCAGCAATCGGCGTATACCTGCTGGCCAAGCCTGCCAGAAGATACGCATCTCCGTTTCACCGGTTGCCTCGGAAGAATCGGCATCCTCGTATGTCCCTCCGCGCGGGTGGCGAGAGGGAAGCGTTAACGACTGGCCAAGGAGGAGGATTCAGAGCCAAGATCCTCCGCCGTCTATCCTCGCGATGCACGAAATCGGCCGTGAAAACGTCCGACATTGTAACGGTGCGGCGAAGAGAGGCAGGCCTTATCGAAGCGACAAATCGATAAAGCGAGAGAGAGAGAGAGAGAGAGAGAGAGACGACTTATCGAGTCCTACGCTCGGAAGTTCGAGGCGCTGACGATTGTGACGGGCGAGAAAAAATTGACGTGGATCGAGTAGGTGGCCCCGATGGATTTCGGCGCGCGGATCGGGGAGAAAAATGGAGTCCGATCGGCCGCCGGAGATGGATATGCGAGATCGGATCGGCAAATGGATTGATCAACATCTGTATAAGTTATGTAGATCCGGCGACCGATAGGGAGCGTCTCGGGCGGATGGAATTGATAATGAAGACCGGGTGAGTCGTGTACCGTTACGCAAGGTGTTAAGCAAAGTTTAGCCGCTGTAATAAACTTGTCGAATCCTCTCCTTCGGTAACCTCCCGTCCCTACGCCGATAAATTGACCCACATCCCACCCTCGGCTCTCTTGCCGAAATTTATGCCACCGTTTCCCAACGCCTGGAATTGCACTCCGAGTATTGTAGAAGCGTACTCTCTCTCTCTCTCGCAGGAGGCGTCGAGGAAACCTTAACCGCGTTAAAGAACTCGTAAAATCAGAGGTTGGCAAAAGGTGCGAGCGAAAGACTATCCGAATATCGCAACGCCATGTTTTTCATGTGCTCGCACGCGTGCACGGGGGGGCAGGTGGGGGAGGTAGAGGCGGTATCAAGGACTCTTCACGGTTGAGATACTGACGGGGCCTAGGTTATCCGATGTGCAAGCCATCGAGGAGTGCTCACGTGCAAACATCTACGCCGAGCAGATATCTAGGTGCGCAGCCCTCCATTACGGTCTGCCTCCGAGAGACGCGCTTCAACGGGAGCCACTCTCTGAGAAACATCGACTTTCCACGAGGCTCCTATAGCTGCCTCCGACTCATTCGTATATCACTCCCGAAGATCGACTATTCGATGCCGGGCCGATAAGCCGAACAATGACACTAATAACACGTTCCGGAACGTAAGAGAACGTTACAGAACGTTATACGGGACGTTACGGCCTGCCTCCGAGGAGCTTGGAGCTTAACGAGGGTCTGCCAAACTTTGGCACCTGTCGGTTCTAAGCGCCCCGAGACACCACCTACTCCAGCGGCCCTTGGCTGGTAAGCTCTAAAACCGGTTCGATAAAAATACTGGCACGGAGCGCACGCCGCACAAGTAATACGCGCCTACTGCGTGCTCGGCGCAAGGAGAGCCGTCCTCGGAGAGTCCTGCAGGTGTACCCGATGATATAGAGAGGCGTAAATACGTACGCGAGCATCCATCGAGGAGCGATACCGGTAAGGACCTTCGTCGGCCAGTATCGTCTGACGAGGCTGACGAAGACGACGGTAGTCGGCCGCGTACGACGCAAACGAGTCGAGCATGAAGAAAAAGGAAGAGGACGAGCAGAAGGAGACTCGGCCCCTTCGAGGGTGAGAGAGAGAGAGAGGGAGAGAGAGTGACAGACACCTATATGCCGACATGTCCATATACGCTCCCGGTGGTAATGACTCACGAATGTATTCGCGCGTCATGCGAAACAAGCTAAATGACAAAAATACTCTTGTAGTCGTAGCGAAATAAATTTGATCGGCAATGCGAATAAAGAACTGCTTCGGGGGGAGATGTACGCGTTCGTTCGTTCGTTGGTTCGCTCGTTGGTACGGTGGGGGCGAAAACATCAAACAGGTTGAATTGGCGGGGGCAGGGAGCTTGTAAGCGGAGAAAAATATGTTTTGTAGATCGGAGATTAGATAAAAATGGCCGGAGGTGGCGAGGCTGACGGGCGATTGGGGAGGCAGGGGACAGGAGGCGGCGTGGAGTCTCTCGGTGTCAAAGAGAGAAAAGCGAGGCTGGCGCAAACAAGCCGAGGGACTTCGCACGTCGTTCAATTTTCCGAAAAAGCCGGCCCGTAAATTATTCCCATTCGCTCGGAATATCTAGCCCCGGCGCTGGTCGATGAAAAAAAGTCGGTCCGTTTTAAGCGAAAGGCGCCCGTCGCTCGCGAGTCCGCTCTCGTCTTCCTCCCACACCTACATACGGATATATATATATATATATATATGCGTCCGTATGTAGATCTATATATACGGACTATGTATATGCGGCCGGTGCGTATGGTTGCCGCGTATGGTAGGCCGCGTATGTGCGCGTGCGAATTTACGCTCGCGCGATGCAGTCGGCGCGCGTATACGCGATGTAAACAGTGCGGTTGTTGGCAGCCCTGGCCGGCCGGGAGCAACGCCATCGCGGACCTTGAGCGATTATTTTACTGTGAACTCGCCTCGCTCGGCAGCTCCGTTTTACGTGCATCGCATTTACGAGCCTGCCTATAGAACCTCTCCTTGCCGCTCCGGCCGCGTCTCACCGTACGTGTGCCTGTGTGTGCGTCGATGCGCGGCACACGGATCGTCGTAAATACGTGCCCATGCAAGATGGATATATCATACGGATATCTGTATGCACATTTAAATTATCTGCCTCTATACGCGCGCGTTATAAACCCCGGCTAAATATACATTCCAATCAATTCTTACACTATGTACGCATTCTACTCTATTTAGTTATTCAAATAAATCGCGCTGCGAGGAGTTGTCGGGGACCTGACCCAGTTGCGCGGAGGCCGATTATTTATCTCCCGGTTCTCTAATTACGCCAACGAGTGTCATCGGGGAGCGGTGCCAGAATATAAATAACGCCGCCCCGAGACCTTATCGGGCAACATTAGTTACGATCTACGCGGCCGGGAAAGTCGTTCCCGATAACGATCGACGAGCGGCGATCAATTTATCAGCGAAAGTATCGCGCGACGAATCGTCCGACTTATTCTTTCGGCCGAGTTCGCCTTTCGAGAGTCGTTCGACCAGCCGACGTACGTCTCGCTTATCCTCCTCGGTCGTCGCCGTCGTCGGAGGTGGGAGACGGAAATGTCAGTGAAGGTGGCAAAGAAATGAGAAGAAACGATGTCAGCGGGAGGAGTAGGAGGCGAATAATAATCGTCCATTTTGCGCAGCACTCTCGGAAAGTTCGTCGATCCGTGTTCCGCCCGAGACGCGAGTCGTTAAAAACGGCCGAGAGGAAAGACGCGCGCTTCGATTATTTAGGCTGGCTAATAGTCGCCTTCGCGGAATTAAGTGTCCCTCGCGGAGAGGCTCGTAAACGTCTCGGCGTCGCGGATAGACGCGCCGTTTTCCCCGGGCGTCGCTTTTATCGTTCGACGCGCCGTATCATTACGCTTGTAAATTCTTCTTAATCTCGGCATCGTTCGTCGGCTGAATAATCGATCCGACTCTCGGACCGAACGAGTTACGGCCGAGGTTTTTCACCACCGAGTCCGATACGCGAATCAAAACAACTCCGGCTCAGCTTATCACGGAAAATCCGTTAAACCTACGAGATCGTATTGGGTCGAAACTTCTTTCTATAAGATACGTAAGAATTCTTACTGGAGACGATCGCGTTATAATTAAGCGGAATTTCCGGAATTTACGGAATTTACGGAATTTACGGAATTGAATGCTATATAGTGATACTATAAAAGGCCGAAGACTTCCGCGTAAAGATCCCGATCGTAAAGCGTCCGATCGGAGCGTTTACCTGTTCTCGCGAGCGCCGCTTCTAAAGTTGGCTCGATGAGGCCAGAAGAGGCGCGCTTCGACGGAAATCTCGGGCATTTCGAGTGAACGCAGAAGGAAAAGGAAGAGAGAAGGAGGGAGGGAGAGAGAGCGGATGACACGCGAATTGCGTACGCACACGTGTCGGCGTAGTGTGACGCTAATTCGAGGGCCGCGGAAATAACAAACGGATAACCCTGAGCAGAAGCGCAGCCTCCGATCCAAAACGGGAGACTCGGCAAAAATTATGTGCGAACCGACGAGAACTCTCCGAAGTAGAGGCATCTTGCGCATTTTTTCCCGTCTTTTTGTCTCAACCCTGGATTTCGCTCTTGTTATACCGCTTCCCGTTAAAACGTCGGAATAGAACCTGTTCGCGGTAGTCGGTGGACGCTATTAATACCGTGAGACGATGACATTTTTAATGTGAGCGGTTATTGGTAACGACGTTTGTCATCGTTTTCGCGTCTATTGAGAAGGATATCGCTGCGACTTTGATTAAAGTAATAATAACAGCTTGAGCGTTAAGAGGGAGGATTGCAACGTCACAGTGACCTACATAATCGATTCTCCGTCCTCGGAATTTCCCGTAACACGGCATTAAGTCATCCTCACCTCCCGATTTCGTACCGGCTAACTTTCGTGCCTGCTGATATAACAATAATAACGATAATTCTGCGCCCCTCAAATAAGCCTGTCTTCCGCGTACTCGCGCGCTCGTCTTCGGGTACGAATAAAACGAACGCGCGCGCGGGCCATATATATAAACAAAGCTGTATCCGTATAAATTGCCAAACGTGCGAGGGCCTTACGTGCGCGCCATTCTGCGCCTGTGTAGGTGGCATCGCTGTTTTCTATAGGTGCAAATAAATATGCCGGCACGCGAGATGGTGTGGCGTGGCGTGGTGTGGTGTGGTGTGGTGTGGTGCCGAGGTGCAGGCCAGGCGTGAGATTCTGACTGCGTGATTACGGGGAAGCCGTTCGTTTATTATTCTCACGCGGTGATATACGCGCGATGAAGAGTAGATCCGCAGAAATTATGCGCGGCGCATGCACGCGGCCGAAAGAGGGGCCCAAGAGAGACCGAGAGAGAGAGAGAGAGAGAGAGAGAGAGAGAGAGAGAGAGATCGAAATGCATACATCTTGAGCAGGACCGCGATCGACAAAGTTTGCCTTCCAATTTAGCGATCCTCCTCTCTTCCTTCCACACACCGTTCCTCTCTATCAGTTCTTATCTAGCATCTGTTCACGGCACACTTTTTACAACACTTCTCGCTCCAATCTCGTATCGAAAAGCATTTTTTCCCCTGACTCGGGGAACCTGCAGGTGACACAGTTTTGACCTACGTCAGGCAGCGTCTAGCCCAGCTGCGAACGTCGGAGGACAATTTTAACGTCTGACACCCCTGACTCATTGAGATCTCCGCCGGCGATGCATTTTAAATTTGCCGTCAGACCGTATTCCAAACTATCCCGTCAGGAGATCGGAGATTCCCGAGAGATTAAGAGAGCGGCGCCGTCTCGGATGCTTACGCCAGTATGAGTCTATCGCGGGTGACTAATTAGAATTTTTACCGTCCGGCGCACTGTGGACTTTAGAGTCGGCCTCCAATGCGTATCGCGCCGATCGTTCTGGCCGCGCCTCTTTTCAAAATTGTTGCGGGTTTCTTCCCGCCTTCCGCCAAACCATTACGATTAAACGTTTTCCATTTCAAGTGCCTACTCTTTCTATTCTATTACAGCTACAGTACCGATCCTATTATCTGAGTCTGAAGGATCTAAGTTAGATCGCGCATCTTCAAAGTTAGCGAGTACATATTTCAGAATCAAACTGTTTCGAAGCGAAAAATCCTGAAACGCTGATGGACAGCCGACGCGGATGAATTACGCGGCAGGCAAGAGAGAAAGAAAGGAATTATCGCGTAGTGCGGAATTACCGGTGGCATCGTCGCGGAATGACGTGTTCCCTCATGGAAAAAACGCGACAGAGTGCGAAGTCGGGAAAAGAGGAAGGTCGAACGTCGACTTCGGTGGACGAAAAAAAATGAAGCTTCGGAAGCGTGAGGTGTCCGGATCGATGTGGAGCGTCCGTAGTTCGAGTTCCTCTATTACACGGCGATCTATTAGAATCGATGTCGGAAACTATTGTCGGCGGACTTTATCCGGCTCTACCGTGCATTGCGTGCAATCGAGCGGGCCGGCCGGAGTTAAAAATATCCGCCCGCCGGCAGTGACGTATGGGCGAAACGTACGCAAACACAGCCGCGAGCGTGTTATTTCAATCATCGCGGGTCGAAAAAGAAATCGGACTTGAAAAATATTTATCCTCCGTTACACGCCGGTAAACAGCGAGAGGAGCCGCGCAGGAGGAAAAAGAGGCGAGAGGGAGAGACGTTCATTCTCATGGAGTCGCACCTGCTCAATTGGCGCGATCGATTGAAGCAGACTAGACCGAAACTAGACCCGCCCCCGCAGCTAAGCCCTCTACACTCAGCAGATTCCGACTGGGGAGAATTTTCTGTTAACAGCCGAGTATAATGGGGCAACATACGCTCGAATTCGCGCACCGTCATCAAAATAGCGCTGAATGAAATTCAGAAAGGCCCGGCCCCCCTCCTCCCCCCCACCTTCCCGAGCCAGACGAGCACGCTCATCCGGTATGAATGGATCGTCTGAGAGAAAATTTCTCATCGGCAGGCAGGAGCGGGGTGAAAGAGAGAAGGCGAGCATTTAACGGTCGGTCGGCGGAGAGTGAGCTCGGAATATAATAAGGGAGCCGTGTATTCGCGGGAGCGCGTGACAGTGATTAACCGATTTCGTTCCTTACAATGGCGCACTCTGTTTGTCGATATTAATCACCGACGGCGGGAGCGTCGTGTCGATGATAATCCATTGGGGAAGGTCAGGCGCGTTTCGAGGCGAGATCGAGAGCGAGCGCCTTTTCGACGTTAGTCGCGGGCAAAAAGAAAAGACGAGTCAAGTTAAGGAGCGAGATAAGAGGCTGCCATCGATCCGGATAAACGATTTCTATCGGCCGCGAATAATCGAATCGCAAATAACAACAACAATTGGCCACGCACTGATATTGGCTAGATAGACGAAATCGCCTGCGCTGACGGGATTAAAAAAAATAAGAATCCGCCTGTCCTCTCGCGAACACCGAGCGTGCCCCGCCGAGTTTGTTTAACTTTATTCGACATCTACCCGACCTACAACAACATTCGAGCCTACCGCAGCCGCGCAAAGACAAGAAACAAGAAGCAAAGGTTTACTCGCCGTGTCATTGATGCGAATCGAAGGGAAAGAAATTTGCGTCGCGACAAACAAAATGACACAGCTGGTAAAATAATATTTTGACCGAGTGAGGGCAACGGCTGCCGATCGTCGCAGGCGAGAAATGATATATTTAATATTGGCCGACTACATCCGCGTTCGCGCTTGCCACGCGCAATTTTCCCGCGACGATTTTCCGTCGCTGGGAGAATTATTCGAAATGTCGAAAGTCGGCGCATCCTATTTTTTATCGGCCTTCGAAGCGAGACACGTGCTGTTCTAATGCGCAAAGTTCTAGCCACGCTCGAATGGGGAACGTTTTCCTAGCCTTGGCGGAACGAGTTTCTGCCAGCGAATGCACGTGTCGCCCGCTCTAATTAGCCGTTTTCATAACGCGAATCCGTACAAGCGCGCCAATGGGATCGTCGCTCGTTTCACAGACAAAAGTTACATTTCGAAAACTCAACATTCTGCAGAACGACGCAATATTCCAATTGTATCATATACTACGAATCAACTGAATGTATCCCTCACCCTGTACGTTAAAGCTGAAATAAAATATATGACAAACTCTCAACCTGCCTACGAGCTTGATTTAAAAGGTCACACCCAAGAACACAACGTAGATTCATCCTGCGATCAGGGTCTAATTAAGAGTGGGGAAAAAGACACGGTTACGCCACCTGTGCGATCCTCGGCTCGAACTAGCCACCCCTCCCACCCTCTCGCCACCAAAACATGCTATGACTCGGAACGAGAGGAGAAGGGAGTGGTTGGAGGGGGAAGAGAAGGAGGAAGGGCAGCCGTGCGTTCGAATTTTCAGGCCTGCGCTACGAGAAATCGAAAGGCCGGCTGGCTTTGCGCTGCACGCGTGTGTACACGCGACGCGACCGTGCCCCGTTATTAATAGCTACTGCGCATTATTATCGTTCATGCATGTCGGCGCGAGATCGACCGAGGAGGCGCCCCAATCTTCGTGAATCAAGTCACGATCCGCACTCGCGCGTACATGCATCGCAAGGGAGCGCTAGAGGAGGGCGAGAGGGCAGGGTTGGGGGAGAGGAGGGGGGAGGATCGCATCGAAAGAGAGACGAAGAAGAAAGAAGTTAATTGCACTTACCGTTATGTGTACGTAAACTGCGAGGGCAGCTCCGGTGGATGCGCAGATCGCGTGTCGAAGCTGATTTCTGGCTTCGCACCTTCGCTCCTTCGTTCCTTTGCTCTTTCGTTCCTTCGCTCCTTCGCTCCTTCGTTCCTTCCCTCTCCCGTTCCTTCGGTCAGCTCTCGCTCCTGATGATGCTGTATCAGCGACTGATGGATCCCGCATTAGACGGCCGACCAGTGTTGCACTTGCCCTCGCGAGTCCGTTTAATCACCGGCCATCGCCGACACTCGCGAATAATCGACCTTTCCGAATGATCACCCTGTACGTTTCGCGGATTAACCTCGAGCACGCTCGTTTCCCGCCGAATTCGACATGACAAAGGTGAACGACAGGTGGCAAGCGGTGGACGCCGACTTTCCGATCGGCCGAAATTGTCGTTCTCACACCGGTTCCGCGCCGAACTTTGACGAATACTCGATCAGTGGGATTAGACGAAACGGATTTACGGTTTATATCAGCGGTTTCGGCGAAATGACACTGATATTTGTTTAAACAATCGCGGACACTGACACACACGCGGCCATTGTTGATGGAACGATCTTGGCGACTGCAGCGCGCTCAGTTAATTGCGGCGAGTTTGGAAATAATTTAAACTTTTAAGGCGCTAAAATTTAATTTCAATTTTTCATTTGGCATTGAACATAATTGTGTGTCCGAAGGAGTATTGGCATAAAGAGTCGAATTAATTTGATACAATCGACCGCACATGTAACAAATATCCATAATGGGAGTCGTTGACTAATTAGCGTTATGGCCGAATATTAAACAAGTGCATCTCCATAGTTATAGCTTCGATTCTCTGTACGTACTCCGAAAACGTTAATTTTCAGGTTAGTGGTCATATTTGCCGTGTAATCGTCAAATTAAGGTAATTATATCTATTCAACGTGTGATTAAAAGTGAATTACGCGAGCGTTTCTCACGATTAATTTGATAAGCCCGTGCACGGCGTTAATTACGCTATTACCATAATAGAATTCTTCTCTAAAGTCTCGAAATACTCTTAGGAGGGTCTTTAACATCTTGACGAATAGGAAATAATACCGATATCGAGGTAATATAACTCAATTGACAGCAAACGAATATTTCCAATACCGGACAATTTGTCCTAATCGAGTGTAAGCTGTTCTCAAACCATTTCATTGCATACCGCGTCTTATAAAAATGAATAAATAATAGTGCAAAAATGATTATGGCGAACACGCTCTAGTAGCATTTTTTTAATGGTCAGGAGCCCAAAATGACTAGCACGGTTAACACTCTAGTAGTGTGATGTACCGTGACGTCAGAGAGGTTAGGGCGCAATATTCAATTTGAATAAAGTGCATAGGAATGCGCGCGTCCGCGTTGCATATAAATGTTAACCGAAATACATTAAATTATTAATAAACTGTTTACTGGCCCGAAATCGTGCCTGCTGTCTGAAATAACGTAGCCGCTACGACGTTAACGTAATTCGCTGCGGGACGCTCCGTACAGGTAGGATTAAAATATTGGCATGTCAAAGATTCGCGCGCAGGTTAAACCGTACGCGTCTCGTTCCTCGTCACAATTTCATTATTCTAACCAGTCGAAAATGGCGTCATTAACAAAGCGTAAAAGTCGTAGCGTGATTCATAGTCGAGCTAACGTAACCAATTAAGCGTGGCCGTCAGCACCCGCGCCGGGGCGCACGAGTGAGAGAAAATCGGGCCGAAAGAGAAAAAGCTAGCTGTATTTTTCATCCCGGCGCATTTTCGCTCAGTGCCGCGAGTCAGGCTCGTCCGCACACTTTACGTCCGCGTATATTTGCGAGCTTGACGGCAGATCGTTAAACGTGAGAAGATCTACTTAGTAGTCGGCCGCTCGGCTTCTCCCGTTCTCTCTCTCTCTCTTACTCTCCCTCTCTCAACTTGCTTCTCTTCTCTCACGATATACCCCCGTGCGCGTCTGAGGGGCGTAAACACGTTCGCGGGATGAGGTACGACGTACTTACCATTCCAGAATAGACTGCGACCGCTGCGAGTGAGCTTTGCCCGGACTGCGAACGCAACGCCGCCAGTTACTCTCATCCTCTCCCTCCTCTCGCATCCTTCCAGCCAGACGGGCTTTTTTGTAAATAAATTATTGTCCGCGCCCCGGAGGCCGACTCGCTTATTAACTCGTAACCTGCCATTCTTCCCGTTTCGGGATCGGCCGCATTGGGCGAGAAGCTCCGACTCTTTTTACCTGGCATCGAACCCTCCCGATTGAAAATCTTTTTTCCACCCGATATACCGCGTACAGGTTCGTTCCTATGCCCCGCAATGGCGAGCTTTAATGGGATACTGCGTGGTGCAATTTTCACGCGAGGAGATAAGTCTGCCGAGCGTTTGGCAAAATTCGGACGCGAAACTGCGCACTTGCGCTCGTTTCCCCGATGCTCGCACACGACGCCAAAATATTTCGCATATCTTTCGAGCTGAGCGGCGATTCACTTGACTTCGGTTCGAATGTTTATTAGATTGCATTCGCGTTGCACAATTCTAAGCTGTACGTCAATTTGTAGACTTGTTTACGCCGTAGCGGCACGTTTTGTCACATCGAAGCCAGAACTTTTATCTTAAATCTATCAGCTACTGGCCGTAGCGTGCGCAATTCGATGACGTAAGAGGGAATAGGGATCGGGTCGTTTCGCTTCCGCGATTAACAAGTCGATCGATATATTTTTAAATTATTTTTTAATAATCTCGATAAAAAATGATATAAATCGGGTACTTAATAACAAGATAATAAGTATTATAAACAAGGGGACTAAATACAAATGTACAGTGGGTCGTTAAAGTTAGTTGTTATTAGCATAACCATTTTTCTTCTTTTTATTATGTATAGTTTGAAACTTAAGAAACTAGGATAGATAACTTAGAGGCGTATTCCGTTTTTTTTTTTTAGTGATTATCGTCTATCCTCTCGACGATATTGTATGAACAATCCGTCGCGATTTTCTCTCTCTCTCTCTCCCTCTCTCTCAATCTCTCTTTCTCTGTCCATTTCCTTACTCTTTTTTCCTCGGTTAGCGCGCGTGCACTACTTATAAAAAAAAAATTAAGAGAACGCAAGAAAAACGTGGCCGTATCCGAGCTCGAGAAGGTAGAAAAGAATCGATCGCTCGATGGGGAGAGCGAGAAGAGTGGGAGCGATCGTGGATCGAAGAAAGTTCCATGAAAAGTGGATAGATGAGAAGATGAGTGAAGGAAATCAATGCCTGCAGGGAGGAGGGGAACAAAAAGACATAACTTAAAATTGTATGCGCACTTTCGCTCCGGCTCTGTCTCCTTCTCCCTTTCGAGCGACAAAGATTTCGGGGGGGGGGGGGGGGGGGGGGAGAAACGTGAGTCCGCCAACGACGGACGGCGAATAATCGCGAAAATCGAATTCGTGTAAAAATATTCCTTTTTACGCTCTGTATTACTTCTTACGACGTTAGAGTTTTTTTTTCTTTCTTTCTCTCCGTTCGCCCTTCGCCTTCAACCGTACAAGACTCTCCTTTCGCTTTCATCAATCTTACATGTCCACTCTCTCTTTCTCTCTCTCTCTCTCTCTCTCTCTCTATTTCTCTCTCGCGCCATGAAAAATAGATCCCTCGTGCGAGATCAAAATTCATTCGCGCGTATCTCAATGACGCCCGACCTTCGAATCTTTCGCATGACGGACACATCGTAATATTGCACTTATTGGTACGGCAGGTTTACAGTCGACTCAAAGTGGAATTAATTGCCGCGTTAGAGCCGGGCTGCAAACTTTGGTCACTTCTCCGCCGCCAATACGTCGAGGCGCCATGAGATTATTTTCGACACTCGTCTTCTTCATATCCGTATCGTTCATACTCATTCCTCTCTTTCTCTCTCTCTCTCTCACTCGCTCTATCTCTCTCTCTCTCTCTCTCTCTCGCAGTTACAATCGTAAGCTCTGGCGACACGGACGTCGCGCGGCAAATGTGCAAGGTGCGCGACGCATACATCTTAATTATCGATTATATCTTAAATTGCGAAATAACACGTGTTTCTGTTTCGTGTGTATCCGTGTTGCTGTGTGTGTGTGCGTGTGTGTGCGCGTGTAGGTGTCTGTACGTTTGCCGAGACGCAACGAGAGACGTCTGCGGGCGAACGAATTATTCTTAATAGTAGACGAAAAAATGCAAGTGTGTGGCACGACATGTCGCACTTGTAGAGATCCGAAGCTCGAGAAAGGAAAAATGAGGTTCAATGAAAATGATACAGAGGCCGGTAAAGGAAGAAGTACGGACGAAATTCATGTGTCAATGAGTACAGCTGTGTGTAAGAGTGTATTTCGGAAAACTGGGCTTGGCGAAGGTGACGTGGGATTGAAGGAAAATAAAACGGAAGTTGAACAGAGGTCCGGTTTCGGAAAAGAAAAGTGCTGAACGTTTCAGAACGTTTTGCGAAACACGCCCGTGTTTCTCACTCTCTCTCTCTCTCTCTCTCACTCACGCACACACACACACACGCGCGCACACGCACACTCACACACTTCCTCTCTATCCTTCTGATCATCTCGTTGCCGAAAATTCCTTAATTCTTTTGATTTCTTCCCTGCGACGCTTCCTCTCTCAATTGGACATATATACACGCTAAAAATTTGTTAAAAACTACTACACACCTATCCGTTTGTATTTCATATATAATATATATGTATAATATATATATATATACTTTTCTCAATTCAAATCTTACATTCTTTTAAAAATTGGAAAATCCTAATCGTAACATGGGAGGCGCCTCCTGGGTACGACTCTTCATTTCGTTCGTTGAAAAAGTCGCAACGGGGGGGGCTTATCACTTATTTGAGCAGAAATTTGTATACCGGGAAAAGCCGAGCGTTTAGCGTTTTGTCTGCGCCGCTTTCCCATTTTAATATAACCACCTTCCCACTCTCCGTCCTCGTCTCCTCCAATCTGTTCATTCCACTCGCCTTTTTAAGTAGAGTTTCGGTTGTGAAAAATATGCACGACCGCGGGAGTCGTACCGATGGCGCCCTTTCATAATGGACGACGTCGAGCGCAGGCTTCCGGCCAGGGTGGCCAAAAGAAATTTCGGCCTCGTCCCAAAATTCCCACCCCCTTCCCTCTCCATCCCTATCGATTCAACCGGCCGTACATTTTTCACTCTACTCTCCTCCTTCCTCCCACAATTTTGTACTCTTCGGCCCAACTGTAGATTTCTGATACGTCGACATCGACGTAGGTATGCTTCGCCGCGAAATAGAAATTTTAGCGTACGGCCGATCGAAAGTTCGAGTGGCAGAGGTTCCCTCGACGATTTGAACCCCGACGATCGAAAAGCAGCGATTGAAAAGCAGCGATGGCCGCGTTCTTCTATTGAGATGGAAGCACGATATAATCGAAGAACGTACAATTTCTCGCTTTCATCCACCCTCGCGCAGCGCCCGCTCGATGCCGTCGAATTTGTTAATAGTTTCTATATACTTTGTAACATTGATTTTTTTTGTCGTTTTCCTATCCACGAGCGTACGTACGGTAATATATATGCATATAAACGTCGATCACCATCAAAATCCATTCTGTATCCCCGTCCGATTTTTGTCCATTCCTCTCCCTCCCTCTCACTTCGTCACTCCTCTTTCCCTTCCCCGTCAACCCCCCTCCATCCCCAACCCGTTATCGTCGTTATACCGTTTTACATAATATTTAGACAATTATACCATTATACGTATATAGACTATCAAATAACTTATCGGATCTCGCCGCGCTTTTTCTTTGTTCTCAATTAAATCATCACTTTCTGTCAATCCCGCCCAAACTGTCCCTCAAAAATCACAATAATATTATATATATAATATATATATATATATTTATGTATATTATCCGCGCAAATAATTCGCACTTTCACATATACAAGTAAGCCACGAAGAAGAAGTATTCGACGACCGTCGCCCATTCCGTCGAAGCCCACGAGCGCAATTGCCAATCGAGATCCTCGCCTGAATCAAGCAAAAAGGGGTGCGAAATTCAGGACGAGACTCCAACCCCTTCCCATGGGCCAGCAAAGTTCGAAGCGAACCGTGAGCGACGCACGCCACCGAGGTCCCTAAACCTAGAAGCGCGCCTTCCGTACGAATTCTCTTAACTGTAGGCGCGAGGACCCGGATTGGTAGACAGACTCTGGTCGATATATTCACGCGATCGAGAGAGATCCCTCGAGGTACAAAAATCCGGCGGAAAGGTCACGCGCGTCCGAGCGAATTACAAAAACCCGCCGACACCTTCTTCATGCGAGCGTCAAGCACACATGCACACCTTTCCCTCCTCGTCTCTGCGAGCTTTCACCCTCACTTCCACCCTCACTCCCACCTTCCCTACTACCCTCGCCCACGCCATTTCACCCCTCGACGATAATCCGCCCAGCGTTATTTGCCCACCGTACAATCGTTCAGACCCGATGGCGTCGATCCTGTCGCCCAGGAGTTTTTTCGTCCACCTCCTTTCTTTCGGACAGTCTCCGATGCATGTCTCGTGCGCGAAGGACGAGTTATCTGAGTTATTCGAGTGTCGCTTGATTTTCTTTCCCCGAGCACGAATCGTCGCCAGCGAATCTAGACGTACGAAGCGTCGATAAAGAAACCTAACTGGAAGGAACAAGAGGTTTTCTTGAACATTTCAATCCTCTCTATCTCTCTCTCTCTCTCTCTCTCTCTCTGTCGTATTCATATGGTAGACTTCCGGTTCCTTCCAATTCCCCCCTCCCATTCCTATCTCCGACAATCTACCCCGTTCGAGAAACATCCAACCCCCTCTACGCCTCATCGATCACCCACTGGCCGCCCTTTCCCAACAAATATTCTTTCGATTTATTCTTTCTCCATTCCTCACGTTTTCTCTCGTCAGATTCAGTTAAACGACTCGCCGATTCGGGACAAGTGCAAGGATTTTCGATTTTTGCATCCTGAAACATTTTCTTTGCCAATCTCACGAATTACATTTCATCTCTCTCTCTCTCTGCCTCTGAAGCTGAATTTTGAATGAAAGAAATTTGTGGAATGTCTGACTTGTCCCTCGTCGCGAGCCTACCTCTTCTTCCTCGGCCTTGCCTTTTCATCCCCTTCGAAACAGCCCCTTGGCGATTGGCAACGATCGCTGATCCGGCCCTGCCCGTCTTCGTCGCGCTTACAAGATCCCTCTCCACTTTTTTGTCGTCGGTGCAATTAATCGTTAACCGCCCATTTTAAACATTATTGCGCTTCGTGTAAATAGGTTACGTCACTAATAATTATACTTTGTTACTCTTGGCCCTGTATTCGATTTTTGTACGAGAGTTTCGAGACCGGTAGTGGTAGGCACTGTGTTTTCATCGTTTTTTTTTTGTCTTTTGTATTATTCCCTCGTTCCCGACGTATTTTATCAGCATTGTTTTCCCCGCACAGTTCTCCCCTCTTTCCTCCCTCCCTCCTAGCCGAAGCTCCCCCGAGCAAAACCACCCTCCAATTCTCACTCTATCCACGCATGATTCCTCATTGAGAGCGTAAAAAACTGGTCTCATCACTTTTCGTTCTCCTCTTCCTACGACCCGATTCGGATGGCAGTCAATAATGTCGCCCCCCCTCCCCTGAGTCAAAGGCGAAAATTGTTCGTACACTATATAGAGCGTTATCCGTTTATCGAGATCTACGCATATAGAGCCGATCTAACGTAAGGGTTTCTTCTTCTTCTCATCCTGGACTCCTTTTAATCTGAGAGTCAACGCGATCTAAAGTCAAGAGCGCACGAGGGAAATGACGGGAAATCGAATTGCCGATTTTCCAACAGTCTCTACGAACAGCGAGCGAACCGAAGGAAAGGATATTTTCTTCCGCCCAAATCGCTCGGCAATAAGAGTTCCCGACGGAAAAAGATCGCTCCATCGATTCTCGCGGAGAAGAGCGTAAAAGCGGAAAGAAACGCAAAGTGCAGAAAAGATAAGGGGGAAAATAATGAGAAGAGCCGCGGTGGAAACGGTGCTTTGTAGCGGTAGTGAAATAGCGGCGATAGGCAATAATAATTATTTATAATAATAAGTGATAATAATAACAACATTATTATTAACGATAACATAGGTAAAGAAGAATAATGGATTTAGAAGAATCTTATAGAAAAAAAAAAATAATAAAAAACACAGGAGGGATAGTAGTGGTGGTGGTGGTAGTAGTAGTAGTGGTAGTAGTAATAGTGGTAGTAATAGTAATAGTAGTAATAGTAATAGTAATAGTAATAGTAGTAGTAGTAGTGGTAGTAGTAGTAGTAGTAGAACATGGTAGTGCTTTCCTCGCTGGGTATTAAATCTTTCCCCCTCCCTCTCTTTCTCCTTCTCTCTATCTCTCTCACTCTTCCTCTCTTTAAACGCCGACCGTGTATAGCTCATTAGTGGATAAACCGTTAATTAATCGTTACGCAAAGTAAATGTAAGGAGAACATGAGATCAAAGGTTTGATATATTAATAGTTCGCTCGACGGGAAGTCGGGCAGTGATCCGCACCGTTCGCGCTCGATTCAGATCCGATCGATCGATCGATCGATCCCCCGGCCCCGATCGGCCGCTGTTTACGGAAGTTGACTGCGCACGATCGATCGACCCGATATATATATAAGCGATACCCGTACCGGAGCGCGCCGAAAGATTTCGAAAGGAAAGTCCTGTGAAAAACGGAAGGAAAGACCGCCTCCGTTTCCGTTCTCTGTTTTTCCGCCCGATGGAAATGCGAATGAGTCGACGAACGAAACGGATGAGAACGCGAGTAGGGAAAGCGAAGGGTCGCGAATAATTAAGGAGAAGAAAAAAAAAGAAAAAAAAATCATCAAAGGTTAAAAAAAAAGCCAACTTTCAAGAATAAATTTTCCGCATTTTGAAGCTCTTCGATTTTGACGTATATCGAAAGACCCTCTCTGTTCGAGTTGCGCTCCGAAAGGAAAGAATGTTAGAAACAAGAAAATTATTACGCGTACTTCCCCGTCGCTCGTACGTCGTTCAGCGTATATTGTAACGGGTGAACGTATTGCGAGCGACGCTAATCTCTCCCAGCCTCAAGCACTCGCTCTCGCTCTCACTCGCGGACACACGCACACGGACACGCTCCACTCAGAAAGCACGCAGACACATTTTTCTCGCTGCACAACGTCTCCCCGCCGTGCCGTTTCGAGCGACAAAAGAAATGAAAAAGAAAACTCGCGCGACTTTCGACGCGAGAAACTCATTGTATCCCACGATCGTCGTCGATATTCACACCCCCCCCTCACCTTTCATCCCTTTCTCTGCTCACCATGTGCTTCACCCTTCTCCATCGACGAGTCGTAGGATCAGCCCTCCCCGCAAACAAAAACACCTCATCTGCGTACACGCCCCGTCTCTCGGACATTATATACTATAAAAGTGTTATATATTACTAAATATGCATCTACCGATATACACAACAAAGGTATCTCGAGAAAAAGTGAGTCTCGCGCGAGGCCAGCCGGTGTCTCCGCGCTCCTCTTCTCCCTCAGCTCCGTTCGACATCTGACAAACGATGGAAGTGTTCGGACGAAACAAAAAAAAAAACAAAAATGGCGCCGACTAGCTCGATATCCGAATTCGAGGCCCGGGCCGCCGTTCCGATTCGGCGAAGGGAGGTAAGTAAAAAGTTGGAGGTTCGCAGCCTGGCGTCCGAGCGGCCTCGCGAGAGAAGGACCGTTCCTGCAGTATCGTCGTCGTACAAAAATCTTACTCGCTAGTATGCTACAGTACATATACAAAAAACCGTTTTCGTTATTTATAAACGCCAGACGTTCTCGCGGCGGCGAGCTTCGGCGGGCACCCTGATCGCGTCCCGTTCGCCGGAAATCGACATTTTTGCACTTGGCAGCGGGAAGAATCCTCCGACGAGCCAGGATGAGAGAGACTGACTGTGGCGTTGCTGTTTGCTGCTGTTGCTATTGGTAATTGGTGTTGGTTGTTGGTTGTTGGTGTTGGTGGTAGACGAGCGAACGGGGCGGCGGTCTCTCGCTTCCCTTCGGAAATTCATTCGACGCGCCGTAAAGGCCCGACTTCCTGCTCTCTGTGTCCTGAGACTCGATATACCGCCGACCGAAGGATGAAAGAGTCGAAGGATCGTTTAAAGAGCCCTCTCTCCTCGAAGGGAAGCTTCTGGCCGTTGGAGAATGGTATGAAAAGGGCCCCGGCTCTCAAAAGGGAGGAGGAACTTTCGCCCAGCTGGCGATCAGCTGACTCGGGAGACCTAATTTGAGTGGTGCAACAGCGGTGGCATTGATGGTGGTGGTGGTGGTGGCGGCGGCATTTCGGAGGGGAGAGAAAAATTCCACAAAGTCGAATGAGGAGGAGGAGAAGGAGGGAGGAAACGGGAAACAGCTGGTGACCCTCTTCGAGGAGCACTTCCGGCCCTGAGCGGTCCCGTGTCGGACAACGAATAGCCACCCCTTCCTGCTCCCTCCGTCTCCTCCGTGGCCATGAGAACGAGTTGCCGTAGTCGCATTTAAGCGCCAAGAGCCAAGAGCACACACACGCACACACACACAGTCTGGCTCCTCGCTCTGCGTGTCTCTTTAAAGAGCCCCCTCCCTCTTCTCTCGACTCTTTCGTCCTTCAACCGCCCGCTAATTCACTCTCCCTCCTCCTCCTCCTTCTCCTCCACCTCCTCTTGGTAGATGGAAATATTTCGAAGCGCCTTGGGAAGGAAGGAGCTTCGTTCGAGGCCGTATCCTGAGCGCAGACGACGACGACGACGATGATGGCCCGGGAAGGACCGGGCACGAAGGATGATCACGAGGTCCCCGACGGAGTCTCGCGCGAGCCGAAGAAGATCGATGCGACGAGCTCGTCGGTCTCGCCTCAAAAGCTGACCCACTCGTTGTTCGCCCCGATGTTGGAGAGCATGTCCGTCACGTCGGGCGTGCAGGAGAACTCGAAGTGGGATCCGCTGCTCGAGCTGGCCGTCTCGAAGGAGTCCAGGTCCGTCGTGATGGTCTCCATGTCGAGGTCGAGCTTGAAGTCGGACGGCTGTATCTGGAGGAGGTCCGTCAGGGAGTAGAGGTCGGCTAGGCTCGGATTCGTCGGCTCCTCGAGCTTGACGGCGACGTCGCCTAACGTCGTCGAGGTCATCGAGTTCGTTGCCGATGGACTCGTCGTCGTGGCGTTCGCTGCCGCCGCCGCCGCCGCTGCCACCGCCGCCGCCGTCGTCGTACTCGTCGTCGTCGTGGGCGAGGCGGTCTCCATGCAGTTGGGCTCTTCCTTGATGAAGGGTCCGGGTTGATCGAGGTGACACGGCGTCGTGGGCCTGCCGTGGAAGCTCCTGGAGATCGATCCGAGAGAGTCGCTGGTGGAGGTGAAGCCTGGTCGGACAGAGGAGAGGAGCCGGTCTCTCGCGAAGCCGCCCTTGTAGTCAAGGTCAACGGAGCCGCTCTCCCGCTTGACCTTGCCGGCGCTGAGGCTGGACCCGGTGCTGTTCGTCGGACACTCGAGATAGTTGTCCTCGTAGAAGCTGGCCGACTCGGGCGAGTCCGGCGTGTCGCAGGACGGACTGCTGGGCACCTTGGCCGTGACTATAGGCGGTGCGGGGGTGTAATCCAAGGGCCTCTTGTCAAGCGCGAGCCTGACCTTCAGCCTGGAGACGGGCTTCGTGCTGGATTGCGACTGAAGCCTCTTCAGCGGCGGCGTCTGGCTGTTGTTGTTGGTATCGTTGCGAGACTTGTGACTCGTGGGTGAGCTCGAGGAGCTGCTGCTGGAGGAGGACGAGCAGCTGGACTTCCGCGGTTTCTTCGACTCTTTCATCTTGGGCGCCGGCGCCGGCTTCGTCGTCTTTTTCCGCGGCCGATACTTGTAGTCCGGATATTCCATCATGTGGAGCTGCCTGAGTCGCTCGGCCTCCTCGATGAAGGGTCGCCTCTCGGCCTCGTCGAGAGTCTTCCAGCGCCTGCCCAAACGCTTGCTGATCTCGGCGTTGTGCATGTCCGGCTGAACCTCGCAGATCTTCCTGCGCTCGATCTGTGACCACACCATGAACGCGTTCATCGGCCGCTTTATGTGATTGGGGTTGTTCTTTTTCGTCTGCAACAAGAACAGACAAAAGTCCTTCTTCAGCACGGTCTTACCACAGAAATGTACAAAAGCAACTTATCATCAACAAGTAACCTATCCCTAACATTTATCTTGTCAGTGTATCGAAGAAGCTGTAAGACAGAAGAACCGTTAAAAATTGGTGCAGTCATCGCGCGAATCGATTTTCCGGATTCGCTCCGTCGAATTCCTCCCAACCGGACGTGACGAAGTAACGAGTGAACATCCGCCTGGAAGAACACCGACGTCGACGACGAAGACGACGGTGTTGCCAGGCTCGGGAAAGGAAACCGACGGTTCTCACGGTGGTCGCAACTTTGTCACCCCGACAGAACTCGTCTGTCCGGTATATAAGCGTTTCCACACCCGGTGCAACGATAATTGTCCGATCCGTTCCTCGCTCCTGCACTACGAGGTGGAAAGGAGGAAGAGTGCAAGGTTAGCTTCCTTCGAGTGAGACGACAAATGTGACAGGCTCGTAAATTGAAGGAAAAGGGCAGTCGATTGCACCTGGTTGCACCTCAACGACAATTTATACGAGTTAGGACGACACATTTTCGCACGCGAGAAAGTCGGTTCATTTTTATTTTTATTTTTTTGTTTCTAGACGACCCTGTTCCGTTATATGCACGAAACGACACGTATCGTTTCTCGCCTTTTACGCGCTCGATTTTAGAAAATGGACGTCACTCGCTTTTTATCCGCACGTGTACTTCGGCGTATCGAATCGTATGACACTCGTTCCGATGATCGTGTTCGACAAGATGGGAGCGGCGAACGTCATTGTTTATCGCACGTATAGCGTACGTGCTTTCTCGAGTGCATGGCAGAAGAATCGTATGACGAACCGGTCGTCATTGCATTCAGTCCCTCTGCTCTTTCGAATCGAAGTCGCTTACCGTTGATCTTTACTCTCTGCCTGATGCGTAAATTTAATAATAATACCGAGAATGATATGAATAGATGAGTGGAACAAAAGTACTCTTGATAACGAAACCGCGCAGCAATTATTGGCTGAGTTAATCATCGCTTGATTGTCACTGTCCATAAAATAAAACTAATTTTATGCAAATCTAGAAGTTCTTCGACTGGTTTATGCTACTACTACGTCAATGAGGATCGAAATATCTTACCAGTATGCATCTGGTATGTCGTAAAATGAAAAGAAACCGAACTCGGTATTAAAATCTCTGAGTTATACGAGTTCTGCATTAATCCAGAGACATGGCCAGGTGGTTTATAGTATTTTTAGCAAATGTATCCCTACTGTGCGACGCTCGTACCACTATTTTATCATTGACAAATAATTCCTACATAATTTTATGCATTTACTTCGACGTGTTTCTTAATTACGCAAATTGTTAGGTTTGATGAGGTGGTGAATGGCTGCAATCGAGAACGTATATAGGTACTTATTGTTAAGTTCACGGTATGACCAAAAGAGAATTTGTATGCTAGCTGCAGTAGATAAGTAAGGAAAATTTGAAGTAGCGCTCCAAATGGCTGAAAAATGAGTATTAGGGAATTTCTGTGGTTGAGATGAGGAGCAAAATAATATATAGACCCGATATGCGTGGTAACGTGGTGTGTATTGACGTCGCGACTTGTCTTTGCCCTCGGCCGCGGGCGCTTATATTCTATTATTATATATATTGTTACCGAGCGATTCTTACTTGACCATGTCAACGTCGTCTTTTCATATCTATGATATTTTACATCTACTTGCGAGATTTTATTCATACTTTTGCACTATCTTACTTATTTGATGTTATAACACTAGAAAATACTATCACAAGATATTATTTTACACTGTGGGTCTTTTGTAGCCATTTTTCTTTCGAACGAAACTGCTTGATCTCCGAGGGTTCGCAACAATTTGGGGAATGTAACATATTCCTCCTATCAGACATGCATGAGCGATGCGCCCGAAGCATACTCTTAGAAAGAAGCGCATTACATATGCCATAATGGCAGATAGGCATCAAGCTCGAAAGCTAAACGTAGCGCAACAGCGGCGGGCAAATAAGAAGTAGTTTTATCGTCCGGTGAAAACGCAAAGTACCCCGCGCGCCGCCGCTTAATTACGAACTCTCTCATCATAAAAGAAACAAAGTTGCCTCATTACGCGTCAAGATACAAAGTCAGTTCGCTTTCCACGGAAAATAAAGCCCGATAGCGGACTGCGACGCGGTCGTAGGCACCGACGCGGGGAGGCGGGGGAGTAATAATGAGCGGTGAACGAGTTCGAGAAAATGTAGAGTAGAGTAGTAACGCACGTTGAAGAAAGTTAAAATGGAGGAGTAAGAGGCGCGTTGAAACGGCGAGTGGGAAATAAAAACGGGCGTAGCGGATGGGCTGGAGGAGGAGAAGGGCGGCGGAGAAGGGAGGAGGATGGAGAAAAAGAAGGGAAGCGAGGGATAAAATGTGTGTCAAGGTGAGGTGGCATGCGAGGCGAGCGTGAAGCAACCGAGCGACGATCCGAGCAACCCCCGAGACTGGCATGGTGCAACGATCGTCATCAGCGATGCACCCGACGCGTTCTAGACGGAGGCACCTGGTGCCAGGTCTTCGGATTCGCTCGATAATATCTCGTCCAAGGGTACCGGAGGTTCCCCGTTGCGCACAGTACGCGCGACGGTTACCACTTAACACTTTAGCGCACCATTTTCCCGGCCCTCCTAAGCTGGATGCCAGAGGCAGCTTTGAGTAATCGTTCCTGCATTTCCTGCATTTCCTGTTCCAGCCCGCACTCCCGCCTCACGATCCTCACCGATCCTTTGCAATTCAATGCAACTGCCTTCGACTCCTTACCCATCGGTATCCCTTTAAAAATCTAGGCTACTGCAACTGATTCTTTGCCGCGGTCACAGTCGCGTCGGCCCTTCGAAGGGGTTAGACTGGTTGGTAAGGCTTGCTTCGCCAGGATCGCATAATCTGAGACGCTTGAAATGTGTGTCAAGGCAACGGGAGACGAGGAGCGAACAGGCTCGAACCCTCGATGTCCCCGTGATCCATCGTCAACGCCTAATCCAAACTGGCTCGACGAGAAGCCTGGCAGGAGGCTGGCAGGAGGCTGCTGCTGCTGGCAGCATCAGCGGGAGCAGCAGCGGCGAGAGGAGAGGAGGAGGAGAGGAGGAGGAGAGGAGGGGGAGAGGAGCGAGAAACAGCGGTGGTCGACTACTAGTTGACGGCAGGTAACCTCGTCTTTCTGGATTCGCTCGATCTTATCTCGAGCAGGCAGAACAAAAAGAGGCTCCCCGCAGCGAACGTTATGCGCACGCACATGCGTGCACGTGGGTTCGAAGCAGGGGGGGACAGGTTGGTGCACACACGATGTCCGGTTTCGATGATGTCAGTCCCATTATATACGACCGCTTCAATTTACATTGCGGAGCCTCCGCGAGCTCTCTATACCTCCTATAGCCCTGTACAGGCCCTGTACAGCTTCTATACAGGCTCTATACAGGCTCTATACAACCGGCTCGTTGCGAGCAGCCTTTATATAAAGCTGCCCCGAGGCGCTTAGGTTTTCAAATGCCCCTGCAATTTGAATATCTGGATATGGAAATTTCTGCCAAACCCGTGCGAGCTGCCCCACGTGGCGAGTGCATGAACGTTAAAATTGTGAAAACTGTGAAAATGCGCGGTAACTCCTCTGGACTGAGGAAGTTGCACACGCCCGGGAGCAGTATTCGAAATACTACGCAGTCTGCCAGAGAGCTTTTAAACCGAGATATGATAGTTCTCAACTGTGGACTATATGCTAATACCATTGTGTGTCAGTATCGGTAGAGCTTGCCTATGCTATAACTCAACAGAGTGGCAGTGATAAATCTAAACGCTAAATCGGAATGGAAAAAGTATGTCAGATGGAATCTAGGAGAGTCGGAGATCGAAAGATGATCGGCGATGCATATGCAAATGGTATCGGGCGAGGAAAGCGATACCGTAGTAGGGTAGAATGATGCGCAGTAGATCGAGGTTCAAGCGTAGGTTGTAGCGTACGTTCTAGCGTACGTTCTAGCGTACGTTCTAGCGTACGTTGTAGCGTACGTTGTAGCGTACGCTCTAGCGTTGGTACGATCAAAAGTGCAGAACAGATGCGAGTTGTACGCGTCGAAGGTCTTTCCTCCCGTTCCTCCCTGCCGGTGATGGGCAACCTTCCCGAAGCCTCCCCAAGCTTCCCCACCCACCCGCCGCGCGCCTAATGACGATCCTCGCTGCCCGGTACTGCACGCAGTTCGTCTCTCATTGTTTCGAGCACGTTCCTATACATATTCAGCGACGGAGGCATTAGCTTTGGTTAGCAATTAGGTTGAAGCTGCGCGCCTTCCTTTCCAAAGAAAACAAGCACTTCGAGCGGCGAGTAGCTCTCAGTCTCTCTTTATTCGTCCGCCTGCCAGCCTCTATCTTTCCCATTTTCAATCCGGAGGCTCACCCTGTCACTCTCCGCTCGTCGCTCTCTGGCCCCCTTTTTTCCTGGCCGTTTCGCGAATTATGAATTCTAATGACGTATTGTGGCCGGGCGTTACGGGTCTGGCCTAGTTTCGCTCCTCCTTCCGAACGCAACAATTTCTCGCACGGTTCGCGACTCGCCCTTCGACGACCCGGTTAAACCGCCGCCGAGATCCGATCTGGCCTGTGCCATTTTTTGGTCCGGTGTGCAGAGATAAAGGTGGCGAGATACGGGTCGGAAGTGGAGTTTAGCCGGCAGCCACTCTCGTTAAGATGTTTCGTGCACCGAGGCCCAGCGATGAGGATCTGAGGTCAACTTTATCACCAGGACTCACTGGGACCGGTGGAGGCCTCATTGTACTCTCATTCCTCCTCTTTCGTTAGCCGATCGAGAGTCCGACTTCGGCGTAGCAGCTTCCATTTCGCGTCTGAAGCCGCTCGTTCCCACGATTTTTCAACCTTATCATCGTAATTTCGCCTGGCACACGTCGCCGCCCGTCGCAATTTAGACCCATTCGTCGCTCTCGGCATCCAATTTTACATCGTCGCACGCAGCCAAGCTTCAACCGTTTCCGCTTTCGAACGACTCCGCCGCTCGTTCGTTTCTTGTCAACTGTTTAGTCTACCGTTTCTCTCCAGCATCCTTGGCTGAGACTCGGCCTCGTCATTTCCGCCTCTCATGATTCCACGGAGAATCCCCCGAGAAATTTGCGACTCCCGATTAATTCCGCCTCATGCATCTTCGTTAGATCGTCCTCTCGTCGCGGATGTACATCTCCCGATGCGCTCGCGATCTAGACTCGAGGATCTAGAGCCGCCCGATCTCCCGTGTCTGGGATCTAGAGTCTCGGATCTAGAGTCTCGGATCTACGCTCTCGGATCTACGCTCTCGGATCTGGCATGGCGAAGGAGGAAACGCGCGAGGCAAGATGCAGATCGTAAATCGAGCAAAAGGAGACTGTGCGTAAAGAGAGCAAACGCGCCAGAGAGGCTGGCCACCTGTACGAGCTTTTCCTCCTTCTTGGGCGGCCCTCTTATCTCGGCGTCATTTACTTCTCATTTCCGCAATTTCGAGCCGATTCGCACGCGTCTCCTCAATATGTCCGTACATACACCGATGTGCATACAGTACCCGCGGCCCCCTTCCTTCAACCAACGGTACTTAACATTGGCGTATCAATTTAAGCGGCCAATTAAAATGCACATTTTTATTGCCTCGTATATTCAGCCGATTTATAAGCGCTTAAACGTTCCTAGCCCGATCGGAAATTAATACCCCGGGACTTAACATAACAGTTACCGAATTACGCTCCGATCAGTCGCGTAAGAGAGAAAGAGAGGAACACAGTACGCATCGCGTGTGAATGAAGGGCTGTGAACGCAAAGTCTGAGCCTAGATTGAAGTGGTTTTGTGTACATCGATAGGAGCGGAATAAAATGTTGAGATAGGAAGACGAGCGGGCGCGGGCGCGAGAAGGAGAGGTAGAGGAAAACAGGAAAAGGCGGAAAAGCAGGGTGAGGATGGAAACGAGGAAGTTGGAGTGAAACGAGCGGCGCACAACTGCGGAATATTCCGCGATACGAGAACGGAGCACGGTATACATTAGCCGAGAGTAACAGGTCGTAAAGAAGGTAACGACGCCTGCCTAGGCCATTGCTGCCCGACGCTGGCCTCTCCCCCTCTCTCTCCCTCTCTCTCACTCTCGCACTCTCTCATCTTCCTTTCTATCCGCTCCTCCCGCCGCCAACTCCTTCTTCCGATCGACTGGAGAGCGGCACTCATGGGAACGGGCCAGAGAGCGTTCCGGTAGCGTCATTAATATCGACGCAGATCCAACAGGTGGCACGAATCGTAAATCACGCAACTCGGATCTTTCCCGATATGCCAGGATCGAGAGATCGACCTGCGAGCATCGATCTCTCCCCACCGGGGAAGACGAAAAAATTACTCGAATTACGAGCGCATTCGGATTCTATTATTCGTTACTCATTAAACATCGATATTGCTTAATAGCTGCCGAACGGTGGAAAGGTGAGAAGGTCGAGATAGGGCGTAGATTTGAATTATTTAGAATTCCGCGGAAGCTATGCCGTACGGCAGTATGGCAGGCAGGCTTCCAGAGGCAGCCTTCAGTTTTAATTAGTTGCCAGCTGAATTCTTTCGAGCAATGGGTCACACGCGTGACACGCTTCCGCGACACCAAAAGAGCTTATCCTACGCGGCACGTGAGCCGCGCATGAACTTCCTGTGCGTAACTTGACGGATCGCGACCTCGGACTCGCGTTCGATCCCAATTAGGAACTCTGCCCTGCGCCATTAGCGGATCGGATACGGGTTGTTCTCCCGCGTAGTTGGCCAACTTACGTGTCACCTGGACCTTGAGGCGAATGTCTCCGAGTTAGCCACCGCGTCGGTCTCCGCGTTAAGCGCGCGGCCAGACTAATAAGTATAAAGCGGCGCGAAGTGCGAGAAACGCGACGGTTACTCAATTACGCTCACTCAATTCGGTCAATTTTCCGGGTTGACACGTGCGCGAGCCTGAGCCGAGCCAATTTGAATGCCGAGAATGACGACATAATGGACGGTGATGCAAAACCATAAGGCTCGCCAATAGCGAACTTTATATAATATACTCTCCCCGTATTGGGCGGCGCGAGAGGGAGAGCGAGAGAGAGAGAGAGAGAGAGAGAGAGGTGAAGCTTACCGATACGTTCGGCAGATAATGCAAAAATACTAAATCAACAAAGATTACATCTAGCCAAGCGGATAATGGCCAGCTGCACGCTCCTACACTTCCCTACGGAATCGCATCTAGAACTCTGTCGGGCTCGCGGGCCCATAATGCGCGTCAATAATCTGTTCGAGCACTCGACACATTCGCCGAGCATAATGATCCTTTTGACCGACTAGGCGGAGACTTTTTTTGCTCAATCTATAGAGCATCCAGACGTCCCCCGCGTTTTCTTTCTTTCACCCCGTCCGCCTCCGCCTTCTTTGAGACCGGTCGATGAGAAAAAGAGCCTTCGTGCATGTATGTGTATTTGAGAGCGAGAAAGAGAGAGAGAGAGAGAGAGAGAGAAGCGCGTGGAAATGCGCGGGTATTATTCGCGAATAGCCTGCAGCTGACGGAAGTGAGAGGCTAAGGTCGAGCCAGGAGGCAGGCTTGCATCTCAACTCGAACCGGTGGCCTTCGTTCGACGGCGGTACGGAGATCGCGTGCGTTGCTGGAATTATACACGGACTTCTCGGGTAGGAGATACGCGCGAGGAGGAGCCGCTTCTGCTCCTAGATCGGCAAGAAGCTGAACATCGGAGTGGCCCGGAGTGGCCAGACTGGCCGGACCGGCCGGACGTCAAAGTTCGACATGAACCGAGATACGATTCTCCTCGCACGTACCCGCAGACAGTTTCAGGAAATCGATTCGCAGTGGCGGGAGATTGATCGCAGATCCGATTGACAATTAAACGGTTAGGCTGGCAATGGGAGGCGATTAACGGCGAGACATTGGAAGGGTTCGAGGAACGGTTTGATAATTCGAGGAAGTCGAGAGACGTCTGCCGTCCGCACCTTCTGGCGAACGACGACGGTATAAGACGTAGAGAAGTCTGTGCGCGCTAAGCGCGAGGCCGCGAAGGATACCCAGACGCATATTTATGCTATAATACCTATGCCAGCGGCGCGACAAACTTCGTGCTGCGGAGATGCACGCCGTGTATTCCGCTTCGATGGCGTCAACCCTACTTATTGTTACTCGGCGAGCGTATATGCTGAATTTATATGCCGACTTTGAGACGCAGCACTTTAGGAAAACAGTACACAGTATAGGAAACAGTATTTTTTAAAACAGACAGCCAAGAGGAATTAAGTTAACGGAATGAAATAGGGATGGGTGATTCGTCGTTCTATGTGCAAGGTACGCGTGACGAGGCGCGCAGGTGCGGAATCGGGTGACAAAGCCACGCGGAACGAAGGAGCTCAAGTTCGATTTTAGATCCGCGGAAGAAGGAAAAAAGGTCATCGCTGACGTCCCGTGAGAATTGGCGCGCACACGGAATAGGAACTGGAGAACTCTCGAGGAGAATCGAGCACCTTCGATCATCCCGCGCAGCTTCCGCCTTCTTTCGGCCTGGACACGCGGATATCTTTTCATTCGCGCCGTTTCCGGGTGACGGAAGGACGACACTGCCGCTCGGATCGCTTCATGAATTTAGCTAATTGCATCGCTCGCATTGAGACTCCAGCTTCCAGGTAGGCCTCAGACGATTGACTCACGAATCTTCGGAGAATTTCTCAACGAGGCGGGCGACGAGAGCAATTTTCGTCATCCTCCGACACAAGAGTCGCCATGGCTAATAACGGTTAGCCTGCCATTATTTACGACGGTCTGAATTACAGTTCGCACTCGGCATTGGTCGATGGATGAGAAATGCGGGGAGAGATGAGACGATGATGACTGTTTTGAAGAGGAAGACGGATTTATGGAATCTAGCGACCGGAGGAGTGCGTGGGTGAAGAAGAGTTGTAAGGAAGTGGAAGAGGTAGGCGCAGTCTAATTGCAAAGCGTTCCAAGGATGATCGCGAAGCTAACGACTGCCACTGAAATCCTTATCGTTTCCTCGTCTGAGAGACACGGAATTGTCATTTGTGTCGCGTACGTGAGAAAGTTTCGAATGGCCTGTCGAGGCTCGCTTCATGGCCGATTCAGGGAGCGTACCCCCACCTAACCTTCCTCGATCCTTTCTGTCCCCCGGTACATACGCGCAGTTCCGTTCGAGCGAGGGATCTCGATCGGCGATCGATACCGTTAGAGCTGCCTCGCTAATTCTCCATTTGATCGCTATATACGTAACGTGCAGCGTAGAGCGCAGTGCACGGAAGACGCATACATATGTATGCCAGGGAGATTACTCCTTTATGTAACGTCAGGTTTTCAACGTTCGGTAGCTCTTAACATAAATTAGACGTGTGGATATAATGATGATGGAAAAAAGAGGCAACAGTGATACGGAGCCTGCATTGGAAACGGCGTACGTTTCTGCAATTTCTGCAACGTTAACGTTCCAACTACCGACGTGCGATTGACAGGGTTAGAGGGCCAAGTAAGCCTGACAATATCGTCGTATTTTCTGGCAAACGGAAACGCGGCCCTTATCGCGTCTGGCAGCGAAGTCATTAAAACAGACGATATTCGTGATTCTGGGAAGGCGTAATTCGGAGAGGAGGGAAATGATTTATCGTGGCGTCGGTAGAAAGTGAGGTGAAAAAGCGAGGACGGAGTTGGGTAGGCGAGGCTAGGAGGTAGACTAGGAGGTAGGTTCTGCAGCGAAGAGGCGTTCGAAATGAGTCCTTAGCTACGGAAAGGAGTGACGAAGGAGAGGCAGCGAGTGCGCACGATTGCACGGCCAGGTACCGTGCGAGAGCGTGCATATATCGAGGAACACGTGCGTTACCGCACCTTCCGTCTCTCTCCTTCCATCTCGCCTCTCCGCAAACCTCTCCCGACCGGCTCGATTATTTTCTCGACGTCAAAAGTACCCGAGCGATCGATCTGACGTAAGCATCCCGCTCTCTGAGAACCGAGCGCGCGATAGTCGACAGTTTTCATTTATTTATCCTGGACTCCGTCGGCCTCCATTTTATTCCAATTTTAAGTCACAAGAAATGATTATATCGCGTAAGAGAGCTGTCCGGGAGGACTGTAACGAATCGAGGGAAAGTGTGGAAAATCTGATAGGCCATTCGGGGGCTTCATAGGTTTGATACGTTCACGGCAGTGCAGCGTAACGCGAGCATAATGCCCAGAGGTGCCCAATTTTTAACCGGAATGGCTCGTACGTCAGAACGATTTCGATCTCGCTGGCAAAACGGTCGCGTGATTGTTATGTTCAAGGCTGTGATTAATTAGCCGCGATGGTAATGCTTAAAGGGCCGCCCCTTGCCTCGAATGGGAGGGAAGGGAGGGAGTACGATTTCCACGCGATATCTCGCAGTCGACTTTCTCGGGGCAGGACTCGAGCAGGACTTGCGCGGCGAACGATGTGCTCGGAGGGTGGCCACAACCCTTCGCCGGCACGACATTATCCTTTAGACGGCTATAAATAAAGTCCTCCTGCCGCCGCGGCGCAACGTCTAGATTCTTGCCGGCGAATGTTTCCACCGTATCTAGGAATATGATTACGAGCCACGGACGCGAGCAAACTTCAAGCCCTTACCCTTTTCCGAATCTAATTGTAAGAGAGAGACGTAAAAGTGATCGATGCCAGTCACTCTCCGCTGAAAGCGGTTTAGGTTGAAACTTAAGTTTCGTCGGCTCGGGTTACTTGTTTTTCGGTGTCGCGTTGTACGAAAAGGCATGATCTCGCCGAATGAGTAAGCGGACGTTATCGATATATAATACAATCCCTTCTGACGAGCGGGGTAGATTCCGTGGAGAGTCGAGCCGAAGCGACGATAACCCAAGTAGGCCGTGCGGTAATTCGAGACGCAGCTTTTCGAGCGTTCCGTTTCGTCGTCGTGACTCGACCGCCTCGTGAAACGTTCGGCCTTATCTCTTATTTAGACTACAGGGACGGTACCCGCGCCGATGGAGTGCGCGGCTGCCTCGTGCTCCTCGGGGGGGGCCTCATTTCTGTTAGACGAGTACGAAATCAACACACGGCCGTTTTTCCTGCCGAGGCTGCCGAGACGCGAGGCTAGTCTCAAAAAAAAAAAACAAGCTTCTCGAATTGCGCCAACGGCAGAGTCTGCTGATATGCCAAACGATGCCGATCTCGTCCTCGGTTCGTTCACTCCTCGCTTTCCGCCTTTCCACGCATCGATTCAGCCTCGAATGCCTATTACCGTCAACTTTGAGTATTTCGAAGGGCGAGAAACGCGTAGATAATTCGAGAGCCAGGGACCCGACGAGCATAAATTTCGACCGTTAAGGATCCGCACGTGAATCGTTCGCGGCGGCAAGGGCGGCAAGGGCGGCGAGGAAGGGCCTCTGAAAAGGGCATGAAAGAAGGGCCGATCGGCGTTTCCGCGTGGAAACAAGGCACGGGGGCCGGATCCTGTCGGCCATAATGGTCCTCCTCGCGCATCGGGCCCTCGGTAATGCGAGAGTGGGCCATATGGTCGGCATCATCGGTTTCCTTCTCAACGGCCGCTCGCAGGACTCCACCCACTGTTCGAAAAGGCCTCCGTATCCTTCCTATCCTTCGTAACTTTTGCCGATTTCTCTCTTCGCCGCTCGGCAACCCGTCACGCTCGATTTCGTGGGCCAGGCTCGCGATTTTTCACGGGCTCCTCTCGCAGGTAGGAAACGAGAGCGGACCCACTCGGATGGAAGGCAAGGGAAGAGAAGGGCAGAGAAGGGAAGAGAAGGGAGGGGAAGGGATGGTTGGGAAGAGAAAGAGAGGATAATGATTTTCGGCCTTGGGCCCGCGAGGGATATCCCTCTTTTTCTGAGGACGCTTCTACGCATTAAAACGTTCCTAGATGCCTCTGAGATTCGTTAACGAATTCGTCAACTTAATGCCGAGGCCGGGGCCCGTCTGGGTAATCTTTCGTGAAACGCGCTGCCTGTCTCGACAGGTATACGCCGAGAGTGGAAGAAAATTAAGGGAGGTCGCTGCTGCCGCCGCCGCCGCCGCTGCTTAATCATAAATGTTAATTGACCGGCGTTGTTCGAGTGCGGAATAATGACGTTTTCTCGGTGAAAGTCCTTTGAACAGAACTGCCTCCGCGATGCCAACTTACGGCAATATACTGTGCAAAATGTAGATTTCTGTCTTTGAGATTAGCTTCGCGTACGCGTGCCACTTAATTCGCAACTTAATACGTTTTAATTTCACGCACTGATACTCGGAAGAAGCATGACTCAGAACGAATTTCGATAATATTTGCGAGAACTACGTGTTCTATCGTAAAGTCACTATCGCGAAGATCATCTTTCACGGAGCGAGTAATTCAGTTCAACGAAGAAAAAAGGTCCGTTCAACGGGACTTCTCCTAACGAAATCAATTTCGAATGATTTCGCGATGTCAGACTCGCAATGGCGGAAAAGAAAAAAATGTGGGAAGACTTCTGGGAAGCGGACGACATTTTCCGAGCCGATCAGCTTCCCGGGATCCTTCCTCATCGACTTTCCACGGACGAGACCTTGCCACGATGATGCGCGTCGAGGCGCGTATTATGTATATAAGTCTCGCGATTATCGAAACGCGGGCGGGTAAAAAGGTAGGGGGGCTCTCGAAGCGAGAGTCTCGAGTCTCGCAAGGGCATCGCATTCTGATCGGAGCGCAATTTGCGTCGCTTATTAGACGGCGGCCTATGCTAATGAAGGCAAAAGCGCGCGCACGCTCTGCCTATTATACTTTTAGATATCGACGGTCGATGCACGGAGGAGAGGAGATCGGGACCCTGGATGTAGGTTACTACAACAACGCGCGAGATCGGATTCGCAGTTGCAGCGAACAATACTCGGCGCATTCGTCTTGCGGCCGAAACCCTCCAGCCATCCGAGACTCAGGCCCCGAACTCAGGCCCCGAAACTCAGGCCCCGAAACTCAGGCCCCGAAACTCAGGCCCCGAAACTCAGGCCCCGAAACTCAGGCCCCGAAACTCAGGCCCCGAACTCAGGCCCCGAAGTCAGCGCCCAAAAATAATCGCCGGCGAGAATCTCACTGTCGATTTTCGTCGCGCGCCAACTTTCGATCCGAGAGCGACCATATTTGGCCGAAAACCGGCCACGGCGTATCAATAATCGCGGATCGTTCGGCCGCGGTGTTTCGAATTGAGCTCGGAACCGTTACCGAGGTGAAGACGAAGAAGGATCGGCGAGAAGTGGGCAAGATCGAGCGAAATGGCAGAGGACATGTGCGCCTCAAAGTAATTTTGCGACGCGCGCGCGCCGTGCGTTTATTATTCAGGTATGGCTCGCGTTCGCTTGTGCGCGCGTGTGCGCGCGCGCGCGAGCCCCACGGCGATGCATAATTTCGTGGCGTGCAACAAAGTGGCCGGCTGCCGTTTTCTGTCGAGGCAACAGCCGCCGACGAAGGTGCGCACAAGACAGAGAGTCGGCGTGCTTTCTCGATGCAGCTGGCCTTGGCTTCACCTCCTACTACACTCCGCCTCATCCTCCACCCTCATCTTCCACCTCATCCTCCGTCTCGTCCACCGATTCTCTCCTTCAACCTTCCGCACCTCCGAATGAACCCCTCTGGGAGATCATCCTCATTTCGCCAATGTCTACTCTGAGTAATGGCACTCGGATCGTCGATGTTCCCTGTCAGGATCCGTGTTGCTATCCGTGCAAAATCGTTCATCCTTCATGTTACGCCGTACGAATTCTCTGTCGATGGCGTGCGAGCGTAATATCGCGCGGATCGAACGCGGATGAACTTCCTCCGGCTTCGGGTGCGGTAAGAATGCGACTGCTAAACTTTGAGGAACGTAACACGAACGCTATATTCCGTTCGTTACGTAGGCACGCATTATCGAATGCGAGGAGTGTACGCGTAGAGGAGAGTCCAGGTTCACCCACACGAGTGAGAATCCGCTATGTTCTCTTGGGCGTGGGTGGGTTTCGATTCGATGCAAAGTAGCGCCGCGCGCAAGACGTCGTTCGAGGAAACTTATCGTTCCCATCGCTAAATAAACAATATACATCGGCGGACTGGCCGTTTCGCGATTCGCTTCGGCCTCGAATCGCGAATTTTTGACCGCAGCGACAAGGGCAATTGCTCGACGATTCGCGGCTCAAAACTTTCCAAAAGAGGCCCACAGTTTTCCTAGCACGAGCCAAATGGTATTCGCAATAAGAAAATGAAGAAAGATACATCGAACGTCTCTTAAATTCTGAACTCCAAAGCGTCGCCGTACGGCAGTGAATCCTTAGCTACAGGCTAATGAATCTGAACGTACGAACGATGAATCTCGAAGTTTGAGCAGTGAATCTTGAGCCTCGCGAGGCTCGAATATAACGCGAGGATCTCCTGGAAGTTGGCAAAAGACGCCGCTCTCGCAGCCAACCGGCAAAAGTTACTGCCGTCGGAGTCCGTAAGCGGAATATCGTCGTCGGTAACGGTATTAATTACGCCGGCACGCCGGTAATTAATTCTCGTCACTCTTTCCTTCTGCCGCACCCCCGGTGCGGAAAAGTGCAAGAGTCTCGGCGATCGAGGCTAAAGGCATGCGAGTCCATTTTTTTCGAGATCGAAGCAAACGAGACGTCTAGCGTTGCACCATTCCGAGTCTCTTGTAATCGGGCGTAATGCGCAGGCACGTAAACGTGTGCGTGTGTTCGAAACTGATCTTACAGAGTACTCGAGTAGGTACTCGAGCAGATGTACGCGAAGATTTCGCAAGGAATTGGCGAGGGTAAACGATGATATTAATTCATCCATGTCTGACGTCCATCGAGATTAGGTCGAGCTGGGACGTCGGTCGAGAAAGAAATTCGAAAGGACCCGCGTTCCGGTAATTGGCGGCACGAGTTCCGACACATTCTTACTTGTCCGCGAAAGCCGAAATGGGACTTTTACCGCGATCCATGGAACGTAACTGCCCTGCCGGGGCCAGGCGATCGATTATTCGCACGAGCCGGACCCACTGACGTGTCTCTACCCGCCGAGAACTGGTAATCGGCGAGAATTTTTAGCCTCCCTTTCCCGGAACTGTCGGAGAACCCGATTCTAGGACCAGTTGGCAAGAATCGAAGTCGAACTTTTCACAGAATTCGAGTATACGAAGCGGAAGGAAACTGAACGTATCGCGAGTGCGTATCGACGGCCCGAGAAGTACGATGCGCGCCTGTCGAATCGGTCCGTAATCGAACGAAGAGAGCTGACGGTTGCTATGCGGATCGGAAGGGTGAAAAATGTCTGCTTCCCGCTCTCGCTCTCCAAGCGAGATTGCACTCCGCTGACCGGCGGATAAGTCCGCGGCGAATCTCGCTCGCGATGCGTCACATCCGTAACCCCGATTACGAAATCATCGGAGTCCCGACACTTGAAAACCGACACCGCAGGCTTGTCTGCCGCGAGCGAGAAGCGATAGAGAGAGCGGCGGGGCCGTGCATTATTATCTTTCTCTTCCTCTCTCGGGCATCTAGCCTCTCGTTAACTCTCCTCCCCTCCCTTCTGGCCCGCTATCGCGCGAGCGCGCACACACGCGCGCGCGCCCGGCACACGCACACTCTCTAATGATCGGGCAGCAGCCGTTTTCTGCCGCTCGCGAAACAGCTACCGCGATGATTCACCGGAGAGCTCGAAGGTGATTGCGGTACTTGTGAAATTTCTAGGTATACAACCCTTTCCCTCTCTCCCTCTCTATCCCTCTCTATCCCTCTCTGTCTCTGTCTCTCTCTCTCTCTCTCGAAAGTCTCGGCCTTAGCCAGCTCTTACCGTCCAGCCCGAGTAAGCCGAGTCAGACTTTTTCGCCTGGTCAGTAGTATCGTCCATCGACGCCGATATTTCGTCCTCAGTTTCACTCGGCGATCGAAAGCGAAGCCTAACCGAAAGGAGGAGAGTCTCGGTGTCGAGGCCTCCCGACGGAAATAATAACCGATCGGCATCGGACGGCGCTCGTTAAAAATAGCCGATCGTCCGATCGGGGCCCCGTTAAAAAATGGCCGACGAGAAGAAGCGGGGAGAAACGCGATGCCCCTCCGCTCTCATTAAGAATCGATCGAGCGCACCGTTCTCAGTCGAGGCGAGCGCAACAGATCGCAATTTAACTTGCGAAAGAGAGAACCCGAGGCCTCTCTAGCCCAGTTCCGGTAGCCACATTCCCACAGCGAGTTAGCGACCGTCCGGGAAGACACGGCCGGATCCCTAAACTTCGACCATCTACGACTGACGCTGGCATGTACTGACTACTTCTCTCGGGAGTGCGTAGGTAGCGAGAGTTAACAGATTCGAACATCGAGCGAGCCGTGTTACGGGATGACTATGCAAATACGTCCGCGGAGAGATAATCGATACTCGTTAATTCCTGATAAATTATCGAGATAGACGAAAGTACGAGTACGCGGCAGGCATGAGAGGGGGGAGGTGGGGGAGCCTCTCCCGGAGGGAGGGTATGCCACGATTTCAGTCGAACAAGCCGATTAGCGAGGAGGGGGGCAAGTCGGAGGAGCGATAACTCTTCGGACAAACACCTGATCTTCATCATCTTGACAAGTTACTCGCCCGTAGAGCGTGCGAGTTCATACATTAGCCGCCGCGCGGGTTCCGTATGTCGGACAGTTATACGCGTCGAGAGCGAGATATGGACGATCCTTCACTGGCTCCTCTGCTCTGTTCCAAGAGGAACGCCCGCACTCTTCCTCTCCCTCTGCTCGATTCTTGCCCGGTGGCACAAAAATCGCCGATTATTAAGGAAGTCAATTACGAGTCGTTTTTCAAACTGCCCTCTGCCATCGCTCGGTCTCCGTTCCAAGCGATTAGCTGCACTAAACTGTTCTTCGAACGGAGGGTTAGTTGTTGCATACTGCCGAGGCAAGCTGCTTTTTCGAAATAGTACGATTTTGAGAGACGGTTTCTGAGCTTAGAATGTGAAGGCTGCGCGGATAGACGAGCGGATAGACGAGCGTGTTCCGTCGGGATATGTGTCGCGAGATAGCGAGGAATGTGGGACATCAGCTCGGTAGAGCGCTCGGCTGAAAGAGTCTCGGGCCGACGAAAAAGTGGGCACCCGTTGACACGAGAGCGGGAGCAGATATCGGAGAGAGCTTCCACGGAGATTATGACCGCGGACGCCAAGGACGGGTGGGCCCCGTCGGAGCTCTCTCAATTGCTCCTTGTTATATGCATTCTCATCGTAGGCCGGTCGACCTGCACATTCTGCGGGTCGACTCATCCTACAACGAACAATATGGGCCGTTCCAACGTGTACGCAGAAATTTTCGTATACCGATATCGAAACATGAACTTAGGAATCGAACTACACGGCTCGTCGGTATTGCGTCATCGGGCAGACATAATTTGCGGAACTCCGGGAGAAATTAAATTATCACCCCTACCCTGCTGGCGGCCATTCGGCAATCATCATTTTTCCATCGCGCAACACCAATTTTCATGCCCGTTACCGGGTGCCCATCGTAATAATCGAGGCCTCCCACCTTCGCGATCAAATTGTCGCTCGCATTAGCGTCGCCCCGGTGGAAAACACAAAGTACCGGGAGAGTACGATTAACGAGTCTCGCGTGTTCCGTCGTTAGGAAGTCCCCCACGACGAGCGCGGTCATACGGGGTAACGCACGGCATATTCCACGGGAGTAGACGTTTCCCTCTGCCTCTGTGTCGACGCACACAGACACTGATACGGGCTACGTTCCGCAGCAACAATTATTCCCTCTCCTGGACCTGCCATGACGAGGAAGAAAGAGGATCCAGACACAGAAGAGGCACGAGTCTTTCGACGACGATGAGGATGAGGATGAGGATGAGGATGAGGACAACGACAACGACAACTACGACGAGGAGAGAGGCGCACATTATGATTTATCCGTCACATCGCGCCGGTTAATAGCGAGCCTTCAGGAGGAGAGAGACAAGTTAATGGTACCTCGGCGCGAGGAAAGTGAGCACTTTGAAGCTCATTTGTCTTCGTCGCGACGCTCTCCTCCGTGTTCCCGGCCAATGAGGACTTATCCCGCTCGGGGAACTAAGTCACGATTATCCCATGAAATCCACGGCCTGCCGTTCCGATAGAGCTGGCGCCTTCCACCGATTTCAGGAGAAGGCCCAGCCCCGTTTTAGGTCTCTCGCTCGACCGGAGGTTTGGCATGAGGATATATCGGTCATTTGTGGGAAAATTTGCCGTCTAACGGGAGCATATCGAAACCAGGGGGGGAGAGAGAGAGAGAGAAAACTGTTCGCTCGCGGACAAGCGGTTGGCCGGCTCTCGATTATGAAACGATACGCGAGTAAGGCCCCGTAGGTACCGTAACGTCGCGTAAGCGGCGCGTATATAACGGTATTACAAAAGTGACAGTGAAATGGCGAGACGAGACGGGCAGTTTCACTCGTTGAAAGCGATGCATGCTGCACGGTCGCTCGCATAACGGGCTGAGAGCGGGCGGAGAGCGTACCCTCGAAGCCGTGTTATAATTACGATGTGCGTACACACATGTAGATGGCGGTAGACACGTATACGTTACGCGTACATTTCCAACCCCGCGCTAATCGGAATCCACGGTGAAAAGATAACGCGTTCATTTTATAATTGCCATATTCTCCACGCATCAACATTTTGCCAATTGAAAAAGTTCGAGACCTCTGCAACTCGATCTCTGTATTGTCTATCTCGTTAATTCTCGACGGCGTAAATTTGGGAGAGATGCGAAGTTTGCAATCTTCTTTACGGCATTACCGCCGCGATTGCAATCTTCGTAATCGGTTTCATGCCGGCGCGGGGCATAATTCACCGGACACCCCGTACATGCACGTACGTTATCCAGCCTCGATAGCGTTCCGCGTGTCCTAACGCGTTATAAAGACCACCGCGCAATCTATCTCCAGGAATACGCAATTCAGTCCCCCCAATTGCCACATACAATAAGCTGATTATGACAATCTACCAGTTTTTCCTTCGCCTACCAGAGGCGCGCGCGAAAAAGCCCAAGGCTCACTATCTCTATCTGCGACATAACGAAATGAGCCCGGACACACTGATATTACATCGTGTAACACTCCGCCGTAACTGGCAAAGTATTTCGAAGATACGATTTTCCGCACGGTCAACCCAAAATTTTGAGACACTGATATTACATCGTGTAACACTCCGCCGTAACTGGCAAAGTATTTCGAAGATACGATTTTCCGCACGGTCAACCAAAAATTTTGAGACACTGATATTAGATCGTGTAACACTCCGTCGTAACTGGCAAAGTATTTCGAAGATACGATTTTCTGCACGGTCAACCTAAAATTTTTACCGACCGCCCCAAAAGCAAATAATGGAACGTGTTGCTATTGCGCGCCAGATAATCCTCGGTCGGAGTATTAAGATCGGTAATAGCACGCAAAACGGCGTCATTGCGTTACTCGATTAGCTGCGATACGTGAGCCGGAAAACGAGAGAGTCCCGTCCGATAGAGAGAGAGAGAGAGAGAGAGAGAGAATGAGTAAACGCACGAGATCGTTGTTGGCGAGTAGGAGAAAGAGAAAGGAGTCGCATTAAGCTACGTAGGTGCGTACGCTGTTCGTATGTACGTTCGTTAATGTAAGCGGGACAGAATGGAGGGCGAGCGAAAGAGAGAGAAAGAGAGAGAGAGAGAGAGAGAGAGAGAGAGAGAGAGAGAGGAAGAGAGACACAGAGAGAGTGGGACGCATTGTCGGCACACACGTGTTTGAGAAAACGAATCGCGCACGTATCACGTGCGACATTGGCTTTACGTAAAACTGGCAGTCGGATTGCGGATAACTAATATTATGGATGACACGAGTGTGCGCGACGCGTTATCGCGAGGAAAAGTGGAAGACCGGCGATGGGTGGGCTGAGGGGGGAGAATGCGAGAGGATTGCAAATTTTTATGCAAATAAAAGTGAGCGGCCGCGTAATACAAAGTGTGCGCGTGTAGAGCCCGGTGGCGGAGTGAACTTCGGCGAGACGGAGAGAGGGTGTGTGTTTGCCTTTTGCACAGTCGTCGCCTCCACCGATTGTTTGCTTTTTTCGCGCGTCTGTCCCGGGGCAAGCGAATATCGCGGCCGGGAGCAAACGGGGTGGAATCTCGGTAGAGTAAAAAAAAAAAAAAAGTCGATCGATCGTAAATTGAGAACGAATTATTCTCGGTGTCACACTCGGCCGTTCAATTATATTTTACATCTACGGCAGATTGGAAAGATTGCCACTCTTACGAAGAGATACTAACTTTATTGGTCGAGCCTAATTTAAAAATAGTAATCTTAGCGCACGGCGTCATCCCAATCGACGTCGGGACGTCAAGTTCTCCGGCAGAAAGATAACCGTAGCCGACTCAATCTCGCATCGTTGATCGACAGCACCTGGAAGCCAGTTTCATCGGGCGCGGGGAGTATCGATAAATAATACATGCACGGGGCTAGGCTTATCTGGCCTCCGATCTAATCTCAATGACATTGGCATATTCGCGTGCGCAATACCGAGTGCACTGATCTCTTTAAAGAAGCGGGCGAGACGACGTAAGTGGACATGAAGCTGGTCACGTGTCTCGAATAAAATATATATATCCTGCTCCTCGGCCTCCCCACCGATCCCCCCCCCCCCCCCCCCTGGCGAGGATCGTCGACGTCCTCCGTGCCGAGGATCATCGATTCAATGCACTTTTCCACCGATCGAACTTGTCCCACGGTACGTGGCGAGCGTTGCAAATTATATTCATCCGATATTGACTCAACTCTCCCGCTCTCTCGGCTGGCTGAGTTACGGCCGACGGTCGCCTAACTAACCCGAGGAGAGCCTTCCGTGCAATTTAAATAACCGAACGCGTCTGTGCGCGCCCCGTCTAAACATAGAAGCGTTTATGCGCGAAAGCCGTTTGAATTTCCACACATTTGCAAACCGTTTATTTGCCTCGCGACGCTCGCATTAACATTGCAAATAGCGCTGGTCGCGCATCGTCGATACAAGTCGGCTCGGTAAGAGTTGCGAGGCGTCGACGATGAACACGTGCCTCTATCTTTCGATATATACATATATACATGTATACGGTATCATTGGAGGATTGGCAACGTTGACGGTTTAGAAATGTTTTACACGTTCATCAGGCGGATGATAAATAAATCGACGCCTCGGCACCCCATACGATACTCTCCCGTCTCCATTGCGGCCCATCATCGGAAAGGAGGCGCGCTAGTCATCGGTCGTAAAGATCCCATTATCCAATTTATTTTTCTCTGCCGAATTCTCGCCGCTCTCATCTCCGGGGCCGTGGCTCATTTGACTTTGCCTCCGGGACGCGCGGGCGCACAGGCCTCTCCTCTCTATCCTCGGCAATAACGAGAGCCTATCATCGTATCGACGAATTGCCACCGAATTCGTGGCTCTCTCCTTGACGGCAACGATAAAGGACACATCATCGTACCGGCAAAAAGTATCGCCCAATAAAGCCTTTGGCCACGTTCTATTCGAACCGACAGATCGAAGCGAAACGTCTGCAGAGCGAAAGACAAAATGAATCTAGAATCCATCTCGTGTAAAAACAAACGAAAACGTCACGTGAGAAAAATGTTGGGCGAACGATGCGCGCGCGGCTTGTTTGAACTTTTTGCGTCTGACGCTCCTCTCCGCTCGTAAATAAGCGTATTTATTATTTGCAGCGGGTACGCACGCCCACGCGGACACAGGCCGACACTGTCGTAAGGTATAGGTCGTAGAGTCTGTCTCTGGGTTGTGGTACCGGTACGGGCCGCTCTATACGTGCAGTACGCAGAACCTGTAGAACACCTCGTCGGCGAGGCATTCTATTCTGTAACAGATCGTTGCAGAATTGCTCAGCGACTGAGCTGCAACAATTACGAATAGGTTTCCACGTGTTGCAACATATCGCGTATGCCTGCACGCTTCACCGACACTACAGCGCGCGCGCGCGCCGTGGAAAGAGGAAAACTGCCTGCGAGTTTGCCGGAGTGTGTCCGTGCGCACGTACGTATATACCCTGTGTGTCGAGAGACATTTTTATCGGCCTCTCCATCTCGCTCGATTCTGTCAGTATTTATTCGATTTTCTGGAGAACGTGCATTTTCGCGTGTCAGGACAGGTATATCAAGGTTTCGCGAGTGGATCGAGCTAATGACAGTGGGCATGTGTGCGACGGTCTGTGCATTTACTGAAACGCGCGGGGTTCCGTAAGTGTACTTAATCAATCGGCAAGTTGGAATAACTGGGTCAAGGAAAATCTTTTCCCCAGCAGTCGTCGATATCATTTCCCCCGAGATCTCTCTCTCTCTCTCCCTCCCTCTCTGACTGAGACTGCGAAGCGTAGGGCCTGTAAGTTTGTAAACTATTCTTGGGCAAAAGTTGAGAAGAGTGTCACTCGGGCGGCGTGAGATTTGAGCGTAGGAAAAGTGGCTCTGCTGACCCACTTGAAATTCTTCCCCGATGCCGAGGAAGATAGTGCCGGATCCAGTTAACTTCTGGATCCACATGATACGCACGTGGCCACCACGGAATCTTCATCTGCGTGACTCTCTCCCTCTCTCTCTCTCTCTTTCTCTCTCTCTCTTTCTTCGTACGTGACGATCAAGAGCGTTCTCAGTGCGGTTCGGCCCTTAACCTTCTTCGTGGAATACGAATCAGGCCCGTCGTCGGTCGGTGCAACTGCACCGACATAAGTCGCGAGCAGGAGCGATAACACACATTTCGTTTCCGATAAATTGCCGTAAATTGCGTCATTTGAATTGCTGTAATTGTTCGCCGCCAGGACAGCCTGCTCAATCTCGCAAGGACAGAAGCCGGCAGTAAAAGGTAGCGAAAGTGTATTCGAGCTAAATGACAATGAATGTGTAACGAGAGAGCGAGAGAGAGAAATAGTGGGGGAGGGAGGTAAGAATAAAATAGGAAAAGGAGAAAAGTGGCGGGACCGAAGGAAAGAGGAAGAAATGGTCGTCGAGATTGGCTTCGAAGGAGCGAGGGAGGCCAAAAAGAGCGAGGGCGAGTGAGAAGCGGAGTATCGTGTCTAATGTGGGACACGTGATACACACGCACGATAAGGCTTACACGCTCGGCTCTCGAAAGGCCTGCCACGGAGGAAGGGTTGCACGGAGAGCCGTGCTGGAGGTCTAGATTTCTTCCGCGGCGGAATCGGAAGCTTCGGACGATAAAACGCTATTTTTTCAACGATTAAAAGCGGCCAGCGCGCGCGTGCACGACAACCCGCGATAATGCTATCTGCCAATTGGACGCATATATATATATATATATATCGGGGCCGCCTCGACAACATTACCGTACCACACTCTCTCTCTCTCTCTCTCTCTCTCTATCCTCGAAATTCAAACCGGAAGTGACGCCGAACAATTTCCATCGATAATAAACAAAACAAAAATATCCCTCGGAAATACAACCGCCTTCAGAAGAGAATCTCAAGTCCCGTCCCAGAAACATAAAACATAATACTTTTCTGGCCCTGACGTAAAACGTCAGTTGAAGTATGCCCGCTGACATATGTGTCGCAGATGATCATTGTCCGAGCTACGTCAGGCTGGCTGAAGAAAGAAGACCGGCAACCCTATTCTCCCTCATCCGGTATCCCACATCGTATGCGGAGTGCGACCGGGAATAAGATGGAAGTTCGAAGGAAAATTGCGCTCGGCAGGTATCCCTACGCACAGTACGGCCTATAGCGTATATCGAACGGCACCGGTCCCGGGCAGGATGCAGAAGATGAAGCTCAGAGCTCGAAGGGGGGAAGTCGAGGCTAGGAATCGGTGAGCAACAGCGGCAACGGCAGCAGTCGGAGAGCAAGAAGTAGCGGGCAACAACGGCGCACGTTCGACTTCGAAATCATCGTTAACGTCGGTGCGCTGTCTATTAGAGAGGCTCGTGTATGCCGTCAAGGCTGCAAGGTAATCGAGGTAATTTGATGGGATTGTACCTATCGGGAGAGGCCGGGGGAGAGAGAGAGAGAGAGAGAGAAAGGAAGGGCGGATAGAAAGAAACGCAGACGGACACTGAGAGAGTGAGAGAGAGTGAGAGAGAGTGAGAGAGAGAGAAAGAGTCAAAGAGAAGTTCAGGGGGGCCACCGCCAATTTGCCCGCCGAGATTAAGCCCCGCGAGAAAAAGAAATTGGAATCGAGACGAAAATTACGGATCCCACGTTCACCGTCCTTCCTCGCCTTCTCCATCTGCGACTCCGATTCCGACTCTCGTCGCTTCTTGTTCTTCTTCTTCTCCTCTACCTCCTTCTCCTCCTCCTCCTCCTTCACCATTGAGGCCTCCAGTCTATCTGCGGACGAAGCTGCGTCTCGCTCGATCGGGCCCCAATGATAAGGCAAGATATCGATGCAATAATGTCAGCGGTCAAGGCAGCCTCGGAACGGGAAAAATCTGTCGAACGTGCGACCGGTCGACCGAACCGAATCCGATTGATCTCCGACACGCGACGGGACCGTTTCCGACCGATTAGTCAGCCTACTAATTTTCCATTTTCCCTAATTATCTTCGAACCGCCGCCGGCAGAAGACGAGCTGCCCCCTTCTCTTTTTTTACCCAACTCGAACACGACGAACAGCTAACGACCGTGTCTAGGATAGCTCTACGTTTAGTTATAGGACACTCTTTTTTTCCAATCCCGGCAGGCCGATCAATTTTTTTTCCTAGACGTCTGACAGCCTCGGCTGGCCTCGGACAGCGTCGTATAGGGTCGGATGGCATCGGATGGCGTCGGATAGCGTCTCGTGTTCGACTGATAGAGGTCTACGGCGAAACTCGGACTCTCGTCGAGGTGAACGAGAGAGGCCAGGCCTCGCGGTGAGTCGCGCACAAATTTCCCACGTTAACGATTCCCTCCCGCGCAACTTCCACCGTAGAGAATCACGATCGACGTGATCCACATGCTCGCACGGGTACTCCGTGCACCGACACGGCCAGCAGCGGCAGCCGAGACAGGCGAAAAGGGACCCATACAGAGACTCGAGTACATTACGCTCGATCGTGATCCCTGAGCGAATGATCAAACGGCAAATGTTACAGAGAGCGCGCCGGAGCGCGTGAGAGGCTCGCATTACCGGAGAGGATCGGCGGAGGAGGGAGGAGGGAGAGGGAAAGAGAGGCCAGGCGTCTCGAACGATCAGGCTAGGAGCATTAAGAGGAGCGTCAGCCTTCGATCCTTTTTTTTTTCTCCAGCCAGAGTGCCTTTCGTAAATTATCAGCGTCGCGCGTTCTGCGCCGATTTGAACCGATAAAGATCCCGGGGATAGGAAATTCGTACGGGGCCAATGAGAGTAGTGCTCGATGATCGAGACGGAGAGAGACGGGAAGAGAGAGAGGGAGGGAGAGAGGGTCGTATTCACCCGGAGCGATAAAAAATACATGACCCTCGGGACTACCTGGGCACCGGGGAGGCGAACTCTAGAATTAGAGGCAGAACCATTAAAATCCTAAGGGATAATTGACTGGCTGCGGAGCCGTGAGGTGCGAGAGCGAGAGAGAGGGAGAGTGAGGCAGACAGAGAGGAGCAGGAGGAAAGGGAGGTCGGACTCGAACACGCTGCAACCTACCGAGAAAAATGTCGGTGCTCGGAAAGAAATCTTTTTCGACCGGCAATAATTACAGGGAAGGCCGATATCACGGTGAAACTCGGAATTTATAAAGGTAAACTTCGACTCGTCTCTTCGTGCGCGCTCGAGAGCGGCGGCGAGAGGGAAACGTCGCTCGACGTTTTCCGATTTTTCACGGCCAATTTTCTCCGTTGGCCCGAGGAGAGCAGCCTCGAGGAGTGTGTGTGTGCGTAACGCTTCTCGAGAGTCGGCCGATCGAAACAAATTTGTCCTTTGTCCTTCCATAGGAAGTGGCGGATTCCCTCTCTCCCGCCCGCCGCGTCCTCCTCTCCTTTCAGTCGGCACTCTCAGTTCGCTCCCTTTTCCGCCCCGTTACCGAGAAGCGGCCCGCAGGAAAGGAACATGTGACGGGAAGGGAAAAAAACGGCTTCACGGTCGGACGATTGAAAAAGCGTTCTACAAAATGCGATGCCAAAGCCCACGACGACGTCGACGACGTCGGCGACGTCGACCCAATCCGCCAGACAGGACGCATGGCATTAATGCGAAGGTCAGCACTTGAGGCGTGGTTGTTATACGTCGTCTTCGTCGTCGTCGTCTTCGTCGTCGTCGTCGTCTGTCGTTTGTCGTTTACGACCGTTTCGGACTCCCGTACCACCCATACGAAACGGTTGATATACAGTCGTTGCGCGAGCGAAGAGCCGAGGCGCAGAAATTCTGTCTGCCCTTTCGAAGTTCGAAAAACGTATGATCCCTGAAAAGATGTTCTCGCTCGACGCACGAAAAGAGTTTGTTTTCATTCTCGGAGCACCTTTCTCCCGTCGGGTGCCATCTCTGTATACACTCGGAGAGATCAGAGGAGTCGTGTTTGCGTCGAGCAAAACAAACTTGTAACGGACGCGAGATTATGAAGCGAGGAAACGACGAAGAAACGTTGTTGACTGTTCGGAGGGGAACGAGATCTTTGCCGATTCTCGGGGTGTTGGAAAGGAGAAGAAGAAGAAGGAGGCAGGCGGATCTCTCGTTCGTTCCTTCCGTTAACCGTTAGACGGATGCATATCTCGGGACAATCGTTAGACGGAATCTGAGAGGAGGGCGCGGGCCGGGACAGAAACTGTCATCGACGGAGATTAATTGAGATCGGAGAGGTCTCGCCGCTGACCATGGATTATTTCGGGTTTTTAATCGACGTCACGCGCGCGCACCTTCTGCGCCGATTTTACGAGACGCAGCGGCGGCAGTTACGAATTTTACGAGACCGATGCCAATAAATGGATTCTACGACGCCGAGTTGCGAGTATAAACGTGGGCACGGCGAGTAGACGCGAGTAGACGGGAAAAAATCGTAGATGTAATATATACTCTCGGAACTCATGGCTCTTGGCTAGCCGCGGAGAAAGTGAGAGCAGTGTTTATTTCATTTTCCGATTTTAGGCTCATGCCTCTAGTTTCTGCGAAGCGAGCTCGATATCGGCGGCCAGAAGCGCAGTAGAGGCGAAAAGCCCCGGGCGACGAAGCGAAAACTTGATCGTCGAAACGAAAGTCGAAGTAACGTCGAGAGTCGAAAACGAAACACTTGTTCGCACGTAGCTTCGTTCCGCGAATAAATGGCAGATTCCCATGCCAAGTTTGACGAATTCGCGAGAACAACAGAGGCGGCCCCCGCTGACAGACGAGAATGACACGAGGCAGACGTAAGAGCGAACGTGGAAGCGGAATACGAGAATGAGAAGGTAAGAATGAACGCGGGGAGGAACTGGGCGAGAAACGGGGCGAGAAAATGCAAAAGGAAAGAGAAGATAAGGAAAGCAGGAACTCTGAGGCTTGGCTGGCCGACTGCGTACATCGAAGGAGAGAGACACGTGGAGGCAGCGTAGATCGCTTCTCTCGTGGGTGCGAGCCAAAGGAAGGAGAGTCTCGGGACTATCTCTCTGGGCTGTCGTGCATTACGCTGATTAGGTCGGATGCCAAGTGGCTGGCAGGCGACATTTCTTTAACGAGGCACCGAGGCGATTCGCGGAATTGCCTAAGCCGACGCCAACGCGCCGCTCCTTTGCCTTCCCAAAATTTCTACGCACGCACAGCAACGACCTGCCGGCAATTTGTGGGAAAAGTGCAAATTTTGCCGAGGTCAAGAATCCTCGTCGCCGAGGGTCATACGGGCATACTACTAATGTTCTTCCGCCGGTTGAGAAGTCTCGTACGGTTTGCACGAGGTCCGAGATGGGATTCGCGAGACGTAATTATTTGGCCGAGAGTAAGAGATATCGCGTTATTGAACGCGATGCGGATCGTTGGATCCGTAGATCCGACGTTGAACATCAGCGAGCATTAAAGAGATGATCTCAAACGATCTGCGCCGTCAAGGCCCACCGAATTGTTTATCGGCAGTAAGAGTGGTGTTAGGCAATTTTCAATTCTCTATCTTTCTGTTCTTTTCAATAAAAAAAATAAAAATAATAATTTCAAATTCATGGTCAACCTTCAGTCCTTGGAACGAAAATCAACCCAGCCTCTTTAATATCCTTCCCGTTCCCCGGCCCGACATCGATGACTGCCGCACGAAAATGAAATCCATCTTAATTCCTAAATTACCTGTGTCGCATCGGAGTACGGTGTGGTCGAATTTTTATCCACAAGTAACGACCCGAACATCGGAATCCCCGAGCTCGACGGGCTGTCCTGCTGTTGTGGCACCATTTTCGGGCCGCGTACAGAACTCCCGTGTGTCACTTCACTTTTACGGCTTAACGAATAAATCACCACACTGAAGGAACCGTCGGGCGTGGGTTGGTTGTACGCAGTGTGCGCTTTCTCTCTCTCTCTCTCTCTCTTTCTCTCTGTATCTCGTGTCGATAAGAGAAGCGTCCTGGAAAGAGTGTCGCGCGATCGCGCGCGTGGGCGCGGAAGAATTCTTCGAGAAGACGTGAAGCTGCCTGTCGCTCCTGTTTTCTTCCGATCCGGCGAGACTCGCGCCCGTCGAAGCCGCTGAGAGAACCACCTGGCAAATCGTGGCCTTCCCGACACAGCCGAACGCGACGTCAAAGTCCGAGTGAAAGACAGTAGTAGTCTATTCTGAACGCTCGTCTCACGAGCACCGCAAACGGGTCGAAGGAGCACCTCCTCGGGACTCGATTACTCGAAACGAAGCCGCTCACTGACGAGACTCTCTTCCCTTCGACTCGCGCGTCAAAAACTCGACCTTCAGAGCCTTAATCCTTGCCGCGAAAAATCCTCTCTCGGACATAGAACTCGGCCCGTGAACGATCCTGTTGCGCGTCCGGATGGGACTTCTCCTGTCCTCGCTGCCTCGGTGTGACTCGGCGTGACTCGGAAGCGGAGAGAGAAGGTTGTCGCGGACGGCAGGAGGTGATGCTCGACAAAACAAACTCTTGTCGACAGTTCAATCCTCGCGCGTCGTCCTCCCGTTTATCGACGGCGTGTTAACTCTCTTCGATTGGGCCCTCCTCTTCTTGAATCTTCCCGTACGTAACTGAGCGGCGATAGCGCGGAAAAACGTGTTATGCCTGGCTAAGCGTCGTTAGAATAATCTTCTGACGGTGGCTCGCCGATCACGAGGTGACATTATCGCCCGCTGAACTGAGTACGGAACGAAGCTCGCTCAACGAGCGCTCATGTGCTACTGACTCGTGCCCGCTCCTGACTCCCGGCTCTATACTACGCTCAGCTGTGAACGTATCCCCACCGCTCGGCCGTCGCGAGCACATCGCGCTCTCGACCAATCGCCGCCGAGATCTCGTCCCGTCCCTCTCGCTGTCGCGCTCGCTCACGCCAAAGCGCACCGAGCGCATACACGCACGCGCGTATCCGGCTGAGCGGCTCGAGGCGAGTCTCTCTCTACCGCTGGCTGCGTGCGCGCATACATGCGCTTACACACCCGCTTCTACACGCGCTTACACACGCGCGAATACACGCGGCCGGCCCGCCTGTAGAGAGATCCCACTACACGGCGCGCACGCACGCACGTACGCACGCACACGCCGATCGAACTGCCGCGCTCTGCACCCTTAAAGCCCATCGCTAATCAGCCGCAGCCAGTGTCAAACGCGGTCAGACGCACTTTTTCTACCCGACGAGGGTGGCACCGTCTCATCTCTCTCTCTCTCACTCTCTCACTCTCTCTGTCTGCCGCTCTCTCCCTCCTATCACGCGCTCTTTTCAGTCGATGGATGGCTCGGAGGGAACAGGAGCGTGAGAATTTTTGATAATCGCCCAGCAGGCCACGATCCGCCACTGATAAGCGGAAGCCACTTTTGGAAAGATGCAATCGGTGGAATCGAGTCGAAATATCAGTCGGCCGCATTTGCGGAATGGAGAGCTGAGAAACGGAACGGCCATGGTGTGCGCCATGGATGCTTTGTAGCGGGCTCGTTCACTTGCGGCCGCCGATAGCGGTGAGACTGATTGTCGCGATTAGCGAGATTAGGCATTATAACGGCGATGACAGCGCAGAAGGCCGGAGACCGCGGTTCTTCGGTTAGACGTAATTAGCTGGAGCGAGTCTCGTCTCGGATCTCTATCGACGCACCGCGATCTCGGGAACGACGCTTTGACACTTATGGTACCGCTATGCCGCTCGAATCCTCGAATGCTCGAATGCTCGAATGCTCGAATACTCGAATGCTCGAGATAGCGCCAGCTTACGTGCCTTTTGGTGCAATCTCGGTGCATGTCCCGAGCGTCTCGGAGGGCAGATTCGAGGATTGCGCGATCGAGCGAGATTGCGAGTCAAATTCAAAGTTTCGACCTGGCAACAATCGGTAGAATCCACTCTCGGTGTCCGGCGTAGAACGCCAATTTTATGGCTTGCGAAATCAGCTTGTTACGACAAAGTCGGTCTTACACACGAATTCTCCTTCCCCGATCCCATGCTATCAAAGACAGATACTTGTCTTACCAAATCGGCGACTATCAAATTCAAATGAAACGCTGTGAAAGGATTGCATCCTGCTCGCGATCCGGTTTGTTCTTCCTCATCCTCGTGCAATAAGAATGGATAGACCGGCGGAAGGTATCGAATTCAAATGAAATTGAAAGGACAGCTCCTTTAAATTCGGCAGAAATCTCCGAATGTGTCTACGTCGAAGAGTTGGGGAGTCGAATGTTAGGTGGTGTCACGACGCGCTGGCCTGGCCAAAAGTTAATAAGCGGCCTGCCCCGCGTACCGTTATCTCCGGCATGTCGAGGGGCTAAAAAGGTTAGGTTACGTCTGCTCAAAATCGACGCTTGTTAGCGCCTTCCCTCGCGGAATAGTTCGCCAGCGATTTCGCGCACGTGAACGATCATTTTCGCCGCGGCTGTGGGGGATAGATTATTGCAGGCCTCCTTCCTGATTCGCGAGGCGAAAAGATTGCATACTCGCCATCGTCTCGCTGCACTTTCGGCAGCCAGGCTCGGCGCTTTTTACCCGAATGTCGCACGCGTACACAACACGCTTGCATCTCGCTTGCAACTCGCTTGCAACTCGCTTGCGATTCGCCTGCACGGCCAATTGCAGCGTCGCGAGACCGATGTCTGCCAATTTTGTCAGTGGAAATTATTGAGCGTCGCGCAACCCGCCTTTCCCTTCCGTCGCCACTTTGCCAATTCCGATTTACCAATCCATACCTCGACAATTGATTCCTCTCTTCCTTTGCCCGCCCGCGACGGAGTCTGCAAACGATCGGATTACGAGAGGGAAAGATTTTTCTCCGACTAAACGAACGTTTCTGACGTAAGGCTGAGAGGATTTGCTCGCGAGCGATATGCGCACTTCGCGAGACGAGTTAAAAAGCGTCCGCAGATATCGCGCTGCCACGAATATGATTACGCCGCGAAGCTTCTCGGCGGAGCTTGCATATGTATGCGAGCGCATGTACTATTCATCTGTGCGTACGTGTCGGGCATTAATTCCGACACCGCGATGGAAGAGGAGGAGAGGGAGGGAGAGAGAGAGTGAGAGAAAGAGAGAGAGAGAGAAAGAGTGGGCACGATAGTTGCGTCCGGCAGTAAAGCTGCGCCGCGTGTAAACTCCGCAAACCGCTTGTTTTCCTCCGTCCTCCTTTATTTCCCATTCCCAGCCTCGTTTGTTTCGATTCCTCCCTTTCATTTTTCCCGCCCTCTCACGAATTATCCCCGACTACTTTCCACCTCCGATTCGCCGCGGCCCTCTTCCACCTACCGATACCTCCCCCCCCATTCGCCTTCCGCCGCGCATATCGCACGTACGAATCCGCGGATAATGTGCGAAATGCAGGTGTTCAGCGCAATGCCTACGAATCATATCTGGTACCCGCGAATTACGTAGAATACCTGAGAATTATACAGAATGGCCATGAATTACGGGACGCAATGCCTACGAATTACATAGACCGTCCAATTATCGGCATTCAGAGTCCTCCTCGAAGACTTTTCCACCATGGAACTCCGTCCGCGATTATTTACGCGCGCATCTGTACACCGTGTATAGGAAGAAATCACTTTTACGACCGGCAGCCAGCTCATTCCTAGCTAGAGATCGGTTTTGCCAAATATTGGCCACCGATTCTCACTTTTGCGTCCAACGTGCCGCATCCTGCATCCTACGACAGTGCGAACGTTTTCCATTCTACCGCGAGTTTTAACTTCGCCCAACAGCCCGAACGAGATTCTCGAAGGAGAATCCCGAACGCGGATTCCGTGTCGAATCGCGGCGTGTCTCTGGCCCGTGAGAAAAATGTAACGAAAAGACGCAAGTCCGATCGTAAATTTTCGAGAGAGGCCTCGAAGCGTATGACGGGCATCGGTGTAAATCTTAATCCGAATCCGAAGAGACTCGTCCCGCGAGTATCGTCTCTCTCTCTCTCCCTCTCTTTCTCTACCTCTCTCTCTCTATTTTTCTTTCACCCTCCTTCCTTCTCGCCTTCGCAGGCCGCGAAACAGCCCGCTTTAACTTCCACAGGAATCTCCGCGAAACGAGCGCGCCCAAAATAGATCGGCCGCGGCCGCCTTCGTTTTCCTTAGAAACGCTACTTTTCGGCAAATGTGTTGATTTATAGGCGCACTCTCGGAAAGCATTATGTACTTAGTCGTTTCGTCTACGATATATTTTTAGTTGTTACACCCGCGGCGAGTCGACTTTTCTCGCCTCTTTCCTCTCTTTATCGCCACCTCTTCTACGTGCGATACATGTGCTTGGAACTACGTAAGATGCGCGCCGAGCGAGACGGTGGGCGGATAGACGACGGGAGCGTCCGAATTTTCTTGTTTTTTTATTATTCGCGCCGCAAGACAGACACACGCTGAAAGTCGTACAAATATAAACCGCAAACATTGGGCCGGGGCGAAAATTTCTTCCGAACGTCCCGAGGTGAATGGGAAGGAAGGAGAGAGACGCTATATGCACCTTGCTCGCCGTAAATCCAGCCGAATACTCGACCATCGACAAACGTTTCGCGTATCTCGCCTATCAAATGCACACTGCTTACATCCATTTGTCCGATTAGACAAACACCATTTTTTATTTGTCCTACATCGTGAAGAAATTAGAGAAAATGGGAAATGCGTTCGAGAGTAGCCGTACTTCGAGAAGTAGAAGTAAGAAAATAAGAGCTGGAGAGTGATCGAGATGATAGCGTGCTGCTGGATGTTCAATTTGGGCAAAAGTTAGCCGTCCCGCGTATACTCCGCATGCCTTTCCGTACACACGTGAGAGCGAGCCGTACTATACGCGCTCGGGGTCTCGCTCGCGTGTATATACACACATCCGATACGGACGATTCCCAGAATCGTTCGATTTATTCTCAGGCAGGCATCGGTTCCTTCGCGACCCGCCGTCGCATGCCTGAGAATCGAAACGCGTATTAGGGATGGGATCGAGCCTCGAGTAAACTGCCTCGAACGGCGAGAAACCAGATTTCGGGGCCCCTAGTATTTGATTCAGATCGAACGCCGGGATAACCTTTTAATTACATACCGTGGAACGGTATCGGGTAACGTGCCGGCTGGGCCAAGCTAATCTAATTTATACCGTATCAAAATGCATATACGCTAGAAGGCAGAGTGAATGTACATCTGATACTGTCATCGGAGATACTGTCAAGGAAAGGTAAGAAAATAGTGAAAAAATGTGTGAAAAATCGTATTTCTGGACCTGTGGCCTATGAGGCCTGTTATCTTAAATATACAATTGAAATATGAATCAAAGAACAGAAATTTTGTTGTCCACTATATTTCCAAACAATGTTAGGAGAAACATACAGTACATTTTACCCTTTGCACCACCCACGTCGAGATATAAGCTTGAAAATTCGCACAAACGCTTCTTTCTTTCCAAGCTACCGAATGACTCGTACAGAAATTGAATCGGTTCAGGTGCACTTTTGACCATATTATTCGTCCGTGCTTTTTGGTGTCGTTCTACGGCAGGACGCGGGATCGAAATTTAACGGTATTCGCGAAGGAGCGGCCGGGGCACCTTGCAAATTTCAATATAGCCAGGGTCCCAGGGCATCAGCTGGCTCTCGGTAAAGGCGAGAGAAGGAGTCTAGCGAGAGGAGGGTAGGGGAGGACTGGCAAAGCAGCCAGCCCGGGGATTTCGCGTGCGCCGCTATTGAATCTCAGCTGAGATTCACCGGCGTACATATTGACTCGATCCCATCTCTAACGAGTATACCCTCGCAGCAACACGGCCCCTCTCCCGGGATCCGAGCGAGGGGGAGAGAGAAGGAGATGGAGGGAAACAGAGAGTGAGGAAGAGAGAGAGAGAGAGAGCGAGGGAACGCGTTTTGATGCTCGTATTTCGCTACAGACGCGTAGCCCTGATACCAGCTCTCAAGGTCTTATCCTGCCGCCGGAGGCTTTATTTAACACGTTCACTACCGGCCATATGTGCCGGACTCTTGCCAGTAACGTTTGTCCTCTACCCTGATTACAGCGCAATTAATTAGCACGCACCGAGGTACAGTCGAATCTTTCCGAAGGATCGCCGGTAGGGAAGTCAGATTCTTTCGGCACGCCTACTTACATTCCTCGAAAGCGCGCGTTTAGGAGAAAAGAGACGAATGGGAATGATCGGCGAAGGTGGTAGGAGGGAGGTAGGGAGGAGGTAGGAAGGAGGTGAAGTGCGATCGAGTCGCATTGGAAGGTGAAAAAGTGTCGTCCTGTGCACTCGCTCCCGAGCTGGGAGCGGTTGCCCGGTTAACCGGATGCCTAACCGCTGCCGAAGAATACTAAGCGTTTGGCGCCGATGTGTTTACAAGGAGGAGTATATCCGACCGTTTCCACGCAGTGGCAACCTCGGTCCTCCCGATAACCGCCGCATAGAAAAGTCTCGCCCACCGCCTCCTCCTCCAGTTCCGATGTCCTCTCCTACAATTGCAACCCTGTCGCTTATCCAATTCCGCGCTACGAACGTCTGTCGCGGGTTGTGCAATTTTCACGACGCGAACCTTGATATACAGCGTCGATTATGACACGTACTTTGTGTACTTTCATTGCGGAAAAAATCTTCATCGCAAATGTTGTGTATTCAGACGTAAAGAGAATTCTATGTGAATAACGAAGAGAGTAGCTTTATTGAAAATTAGTCGTGCGGGAATTATATATGTACTTATGTGATAGATGCGTGAGCGTAGAAGCGAGGAAGAGAAGCGTAGGCGCGAGATGAAAACAACTGGTCGGCGGAACGACAGGAACGATCGGGCAGCGATATCTGCGCCATTCTTTTCGACCGTGGCGACAGTGTACATTCGAAATCAATCAATGTTAGCAGGGTCAACGGTCATTCCGGCACACTGCGCGGCCCGATAAGCCCCTCGAAGATCCGACATTATCTGCCTCGAGGTAAATATGTTTGATCCCGATAGCCGTTGGCACACAGACGCAATGCAAACGGGCCGCTCGTAAGACGATTTACAGCGTTACGTAATCTCGCAATCCCGCGCGGTGCATGGCATTGGTGCGTAACAAAGCTCCTTACCGATCATCGATGACACTGACGGTGCATTAACTGCGCTCGATAATTTCGCGCCACGGAGAAGTGGGAGGACGCGAAAACAGCATTAAAGATCATCCTTCCGCTCTCGGCGATAATACTTCTAAGTCCTAATCGCGACTTACACTACGGAATACGAAAATAATTGACACGTCATGGCGAAGAATCAACTCTATCGATAATGATAATCGGTGAAAAGGTCGCGAAATATATTTCTGTTTCAAATACCGAGACGAAGGTAACGAAATCCGAATTGAGAGCCGAGCGACCCTGACCGTATTTTCATTATCAACAATTTCGGCCTCGCCAGTAACTGTTTTCATCAAGACGTCACAGCCGGTTCACAGTTGAACGTAGCAGCGGTGCCTAGGGCCCGTAAACGAGGCTCAATTCGAAAATGCGGATCGGTAATGCGCTAAGACTCTTTTTGAGTCTGGTCAAAGGCGCGTGAAGCTCGGGCAGGCTCGGGCAGGCTCTTTGAATGAGGCCGGTAGGGTGTCTTCCCGGGGCCGGGCTCGTTTCGAAGCACCTTGAGCGAAAGCGACCTGGCAACATGTCGAATTCGCTTCCCGTCGTGCCCCGGCCCCGGAGGATCATTGCCCATTGTAGGCTCGCGGACGCGGAATCTACCTGTGTCGCAGCGTGAATCGTCCGTTATTGCTGAACGAAATCCAGGTGGGCGTTCGGGGCCCCGGATTTTCGTTCGAGCATGAACGGAGCAGGTAGACGACAGTGCGAATGGACCGTCGGAGAGGAACGAGATTCGACAATGAGACCGGGTAACTACTGTGTCGCCTGGCCTTAGACCTGTCCCTCTTTCAGGGCGAGTAACTACACAATGCGCCGCTCAGACGGCGTCGATCCTTCCTTCGAGCGACACTCGAGGCCTCTCCACCGCACCATGTATTATATACAGCCATCTATGTACAATGGTCGATAGATTGCCGCTTCCATGTAATTCGAGTTTATCTATTTATTATAACAGCTCGTCGTACGCGAACGAGTTCGGTCGAAAATGAAGCGGACGCGATTACGCGCGATTACCCGCGCCGATTTAAGCGGACAGTCTAGGCATTAAAAGTTCGTGGCTCGCGTTTGGAAGTTTGTCAGCCGACGTCGTTTGTATTTTGCACGAAAGGGCGGCTATCGTACGCTGGCAACGACTGTCGCTACCGACTCGGCCTCCATCCATTATACAGCGCGTCTGCGTGCAACAGTCGATACCGCGTCTACAAAGTCCGCTTCCACATGTTCAAAGTCCGTATATGTTGCGTTAGCCCGGTTCGGTAGGAAGTCGGTCGAGGAATTGTTAGACAACTAGCGGTTCACAATATCCATAGGTCTCGCAGAGAGAAGTCTAACGACCTGAAAAGAAGTCGCCGCTGACCCAGCCACCGACAGTTTCCATCCCCTCATCCGGAACTTTACTCATCCCCGCTCCCCCAAACTCCCTCATCGTCAAGGTCAGTCGATTATGCGAAGATCGCGCAAACATCGCTCGACTCGGTGTAGAGTAAATAGGCTGAAGTTGAAAGTGGACGCGCGGTAGGAAAAAAGCTTTGGAAATGGAAGCGTGAAGCGGCGTCAAAACGGGGGAAGGTTCGAGGGACAGTCAAAGAGCTTAAGACGTTCCCCTGACAGCTCCGAATTGAAGGAAATGGACGACTTGTCAATTACGTCCCTTTTTCCCATGGCAGGCCGTATCGACACCCGTGAAATTTCGGGGCGCACACGGTGGCCCTTTAAACTTTAAAGGGCCCCCCCTTCCCTCCACCCTACGTCTTCTGCGAGCAAGAGTCTCGGTCGGGCTTTAAATTCGATCGAGGGTTCCGACCCTTCGAGCCGGAAACGACGGATGCAGCCTCTGACAGAGGGGAAATGGAAATTCTCGATGGCGTAAATCGGTTTGGCGCGTGCGTTTCGCCTTCGATCTCTGATCGGTACGTTCGCCGATTAAGACGAAGAATACGCGGCAACTCTTCGGCGAAATAAAGTGGCGATACCGGTTCTGCGCTTCTTTCACTTACGGAAATCAAGGCCTGACTCGTCAGGGCTTCCCGGAAGGGCCAGCCTCTGTTTCGGGATTAGCGAATACCGGCTATCCGCTCGGATTAAAGAATCCGCGAAATTCAATGCGTACGCGCTGAAAGTCCGCGGAAACGTTCCGGGCGGCGCGAGGCAGACTTCGGAGAACGGTCTTTCGCAACTTTTTCTCAATATAATGCAATTCGCGGTAATGGCAGCCGAGCGGGAGGGGCAGGGATGGTAATGGCGGAAGGTAGGGAGAGAGAGGGAAGGCACGAAATGCTTTGGCGGCGATAAAGAGAAACGCATTGTTCGATGGACTTTTCGCTCTCGTTCCGCGGCCTGGCGTAAGGCCGCAGTGATTATGCGCCGGAATAGGTCAGACGTCAGATGCCAATCGACACGCGAGTATTAACGTCATCCCGCCGCGAGTTTCTCGATTCGTCCGGCTGTCCGGCACGCACCTGACCTACTCGTTTTCGTTCTCGGGAGCCATCGGCGAAGGTTGCCCGTACTGTTTCCCGCATTTCACATCTACGTCCACATTTACACGCGCCGCCGCGGTCACGTTCGAGCGTACCACTTCCTGCGCGCGGCCCGACGCCGCCGACGACGCCGCCGCCGCGTTACGAGAATCTAAATGCGCTACAGGTGCGGAGAATTTGTTCACCTCCACCTACGGGTTTCGTGATTCCCTGAAGGACTCGCGCCTCGTCACGACCGCGGCTACCATTGGCCCTGGGCATCGGAACAGTAATTTTTCCAGATTAACGAGTTCATTGTCAAGCGAAAAATAATGTGTCACGTTTGTAAGAGTATGTAGATGAAATAAGTATTGGATCGGTAAGATCGGTGGGAGCGTTTTCCTAACGCCCCTCGCCTCTTTTCTCTGGCCGTGGCGCGCGAGTTTGAGAGCTCGATGATGAAATGCGGCCGGCAATTATAGAAAATTTCAAGGCTTCCACGCCTCGGTCGGTCGCCCCGGTAGCGAAAGGTGAGAACGGACATGCGAGGAGGATAAATATCGACGCGTACGCCCGATAGCTCGCCTTCGATAAAACTGGAGCTTCGAGAGAACTGTTCTCGGCAAGGTGACTCTACCAGCGTCAGCGTTCGCATTCGCGTTTGCGTTCGCAATTGAAGACCGCTCGCACCGCTTTCGATGATGTCACATGCAGCTCCGCGGAGGCCTTCCCCTTCGATTCTATTACCGACTCTACGCCGCGCTATTCACTCCCAGCCCTGTTATCTCCGCGATCTACTTAATTTCATGCGCACGCGCCTAAGAACGCCCGATCATTACGGAGCGTGACTACTGCGAAGTCCCTGGAATCGATTCTGTCAGCCTATCAATTTTCCCCGCACGTTGCGGAGTTCGTGCGAGCGCGGAACTATCATTTTTTCCCTCTTACTCAGACCGTTTAGCGACGTAGAACCTGCACTTCCATCGGATCTACTGGCGAGGACCGTCGCGGTCGTCGTCCCTAAATTACGCAACGACGCTTTCGCGATGTTCGTACGGCAAAGTGGATAAAGTGAGAGTCCCGCGTTTGTTTTGACTCGAGGGTCGAGCGAAGAGACAAGCGGGAGTGGCGTGCACTTTTTTCCACGACCCTGGCTGCCTAATATCAGGCTATCAAGGACGGGCGCGAAGCATGTCCAAACCTGCGCCTGACCTCCGCTCGGACTTTCCTCGAAACTTGTCACGCTCCTATCTTTCGCTAGTGGGCAGACGCGCGATATCCGCGGCTTCGCAGACAGACGCGCGTCCATTATTGTCAACACATCTGACAGTAAACTATAATGTGCCATTGGGTGGCCAACGGAGGTTACGTTCGCGTAATTTGACTGTAATGAGACCTGATTACATTTTTCCAATGCCTAGAAAAATATTTTTCTTCCATTTCTACATTGATTTACGAGGACTAACAAGACTTTTTGCATACTTTGACATTATCTTGTATTATGTTACAGTATTTTTCATCGCTTTACGTTAATACATACTGGTTTTTAGGGACTATACGCATTATTTTCGGGATTTTGGTGGGTAAATGAGCATTTTAGTCCTCATTCAATACATGTTCAACTGACTTATGCTTATGACATGACATTTAACGACCCATACAGAGTACTTACATAGTATTTCCACCTACTGACACGTGATAGCAGCCTCAGAATGTTTCTATAGTGCATTTTTTGGCGTTATAAGCTGGATTAACCACCGGAAGGCGCCGGAAACGGATTTTAACGTTAAATTGAAAGCTCCCTATCAGATTTTTTCCTTTACTATGTTAATTGTATCACTACTTTAGTATCGGGGGATGACTGCCACATGATTTTATGTACATTTATGGCGATTATTGGCCTTTTTGGGTCATTGAGTCTACGGAGGCCCGTTTTAGGCCCATTTTAGACCCCATCTGATGGCTGTGTCGATATGCTATGGCGCTGAGCGACCAATGGAGGGTACTTTGGGACTACATGGACCTATTGAAAGATGATAGAACCTTCAAAATCGTCGAAAAACGCGAAAAAATTTTTGGTCTTAGAAACGATTTTTAAGTACCCTATCCCATAGATTTTAACTCGCCCTGAAAGTTGGTCGCAAGCAAAGTTCCAAATTCTCAATAGTTTCGATGATACAGCTATTTTTCGACGTCGAAAAAAATTTTTTTTAAAGATCGACTTTCGCTGATGATCCTATCTTAAAGTACGCGTTAAAAGCTTCAAGAAAACCTATGATTATCATAACTTTTGACCGCTGGTTCAAAAGTTACAGGCGATTTAAAAAATCGCGAATTTTCTAAGGGGTACCCCTTCTCATTTTTGCGAAAAATCGAAGGTCGGCGGATCGGATCGCCCTTTTGCTACCTTGTAGGGCGTCAAAAATAACTCAGAGAGCCGTTTGCCGTTGGTCATAATTCGCTTTAGTTTCCGAGTTACAGCCAAAAAACCATCGAAAAAATGGGGTCACGAAAATGGCCAAAAAATATAAGTTTTTCGATCGACTTGTGGTTATGCATACTGAAAAAGAATGAAGCGAGGATCACAAAAATCGCAACCGGAGCCTTCTAAGTGCAATATTTTCGGTGATATGACCAAAAATGTGTCCAAAACGGCCAAAAATGGACATTTTGTCGTCGGATCGCTAAGTAATTAACTTTGGGGCAATTGTACCCATATAGGGTGAGAAAGGGGTCTAAAAAATTCACAAAAATCGAAACCAGAGCCTCCTAAGTGCAATAGTTTCGGAGATACTGTCAAGAAAAGGTAGGAAAATAGTGAAAAAATGTGTGAAAAATCGATATTTTCCGTTCCTGTGGCGTATGAGGCCTGTTACCTTAAATATTCAGTTGAAATATCAAACAAAAACCTCGAATGTAAACATGAATACCATATATAGCTCTGAACTCTTTCACATTTTGTTGTCTACTAGACTTCGAGAAAGCAGTGCGAATAGTAGACAGTACATTCTACCCTTTTCACCCCCCATGGTCGAAATACACAGTTGAAAATTCCCACAAGTGGCTTCTTGCTTTACAAGCTATCGAATGACTCATTCGGAATTTCAATTGCGATATCCGCGGGTTCACAGACAAACTTCTCGGAATGACCTCGCATCACGAGTCGGCGGTTGATGCTCCTACGCGAGCGCGCGGACAGAGCCACGTAACTATCGGCCTGCTTCGTTTTCCCTACATCGTACGCAATTTTAGTGAAACTCGCGCCGTCGAGATTTAGACACTGCCACGTCAGAGGCCACGTCAGGGCACGCGAGCGTAATATGCCATAAGAGAAAGAGAGAGAGAGAGAAGGACAGCATCGACATATGCACCTGTTCTAGGCACAATGATACATCATCGAACTCTACCGTCTAACAATTGAAATTCACCGTGTTTTGCGATGGCTCCCGAGTGAGAAACGATATACCCGAGCGCAATTGATCGCGACAACTTCCGCGATGGCAATTATCCCCGATCAATGTTGAAGAACCGTTCGCGACATCGGCGTATTTGATAAAAAGAGAATGGCACATCTGTACCCGCAAAAAGCTCCGGCCGAGAGTGTTCGCTATCCGAAGCGACGATAAAGCAGCGATCGCGCGGTGCAAAAAGGCTTATGGGATTTTTGCCATAATCGAGCGTCTCCATTTGTCGATCCTCGTCGCGAATTAACGAGAGACAGAGCTAAGTTAAGGCTCGGCCGCTCGCTGCCGTAACGAGAGCTCGGATTTAATCGAACGCTAAATATCGCGTCGCGCTCGTTTCCGGAAAGCGCCTATATGGCCAGATACTTTCGTCCCACCCGAAATAGGAATATGGGCTTCGTTGGGACGACGAGGACGCCCAACGCCGTTACATTATATTTCGTATAAGAATATAAATTGCGTGCCCGGCTAATTGGCAGCCGGTCATGCTCGAAATCGATTGGCTCGCGTCAACTATTCGTCCGGCAGCGCGAGCGAGACGTTTATTGCCGGCCAGATGACAAATGGCGTTGGCCGAGGATTCCCATGTTTCGTTGCGTCATGCCTCCTTCGAAGCGAGACAATGCCGTGAGTATGGGACCGAGGAGGGTACAGATGTTTCTTTTCGCGGCGGCGATAAGGTCGACCGGTGCCTCGGGACAACTTCATTTTTCGCGAAGCACGACCTACGAGAATCTACTCTCGCTACTCGCTCTTGACCGTACGGATGCCTGTTTCTTCGGACTAATGCGATTTCGGCTGATACGGGCTCGGAGAAGGAGGAGAAGAGTGTGGGTGTTGTTTTCGACTCTCGACTATTCCTTTCGAAGATGTACGGATTTGAATGTCTCTTGACTCGTATTTACTTATTTGTTTAACGGCAAAACGCCTTTGATACATAGAATACAGTTGATACATACATGACAATGAAAAATGAAAAAAAAAAGACAGAAGAGTAGTTGCGGAAGATGTAATGTTATCAGGTAAAATATTTATATGATTTAGTCTTTAACAGAGATTTGGATATTGAAAAAAGGTCTATTGTGGCACTGCATTGCACTGCTCCCGTATTTAACGGGAAGGAAGTAAAAAGTATTAATCTTCAATGAATAACGGAATAAGGAGCTCCTGTGGTAACTGACGTAAAATGTTCCAGGCTTAGAGCGATGCAATACCCGACGACGATGACAAATCATCCTGACTCCCGATTTCGTATTTATTGCGTCATTCCTCGCAACGTTCTACGACAGTGAATCGAGTGTGCGGACTCGTGCCGATAATTTGGTTAAACCGCACTGCTCTCCAGATGCAGGAAACTTGAGACAACCGAACCTGCCTATTCGAACAATCTTGGGAATTCAATGACTTAACGTAAAATCGAACGGAATCTTCGACGATGCCTGGAATTCGGAGGACGTAAGAGCGATCGCGTGGGAGAAGAATTATAGTCGGAATTACTGTCAGAATTATTGTCAGGATTATTGCCGCTAACTCGGCGGGCCGTCGTCGGGAATACGTCCGTTACGCGAACGTTAGTGCCGGAGAGTGTAACTCTCCTCCTCGATGGCGAATTTATTGCTCGGGCGTTATCGTTGAGACGAGCACTATCGCGGATGGTAACAAATTAATTGGTGGCATCTCTCGGAAATAACGATAACCCACGTGCGCGCCCGATCGAGGACGGCTCGCGCTCGCTACGCAACCGCGCTCCCCTAATGGCTGCTCCATATCTGAACCTCCGTGGCAATCTACCCTCACCTTATACAGAAGCGCTCGCATTGCGCCGGAGCGCATGGAAGATGGCACGCGAAAAAATGAAAACGTCAATGTCGCCGGCTATTGGCCGGTACTTATTGACGGACTTACGCCGTGAAATGCGACCGGGAAGTGGCTCTAACGGTCCAATAACTAGTATGGTACAACGTACTTACTGCCTCTCGGCTGAGATCGAGCATAGATCGAGCGTAGATCGAACGTAGATCGAACACTTGTCGTTCCACGACCCGCGTTCATCAGATACAGAATCGTTGAATGTAGTTCCAGCGCGGCGCTTCGAAATGAAAAATCAGTTTTCGCGCGGACCATAACAAGTCTCAGTTTGCCGGGGTCAGAAATTGCTCGGCACGTCGGCGAAGATCCGAGACAAACAGGAAGCAACGGCAAGCGTCGAAAATACGAAATTAAGCTGAATCTCGACGCCCAGGATCCTCCGACGCACAAACAAGGGAGGTGTGAGTAAATGTGAAGAGCGTACTATGTTCCTGCCGGGCTATTCCTGCTAAGCTGTGCTCTCCAGGCATCGAGAAGTATCGAGTGGCGTACCGCGTCCGATCGAAGCGTTTATTAATAATTTCAGTGGTACGGGCGCGAGGCAAGGACAAGTGTCCTCGTTGATAAGAAACAGTGCTCACTGTTTCGCGCGTCTACACATGTACACATGTAGTCACGTAGACATCGCAGTACGGGAGGCCGAAGCGCCGGGTGCCGACACAAATAACGTCACGCGATTCGGTCCTCGCATTGGTAGTGGCGGGTTGGTCGGGGTCGTGCTCGTCGTTGAATTATCGAAATCGCGGCATATCGTCGTCGTCGTCCCTTGCCAGCGCCGGCTTGTTTTTGCCGGCGGTTCATGTCGATCGACGTCGCCGTCATCGCCGTCGGCGTCGCGCACGCCGTCGTAGCGGCAGTCGTTCGAGTGCGCGGGGTTCTTAACCTCCGGAGCCACGACCGACGTCGAGTGTCACGTCTCCGTCGTCTTATTCTCATCAGGTCCGTCCTCGGCCAATGAGAAATGCCCTCGATGACTCCTCGCCGCTCGATTTACCTTCTCTATTTTTTCCCCTCTCAATGTCTCTCACGACGCTACGACTTCCTCCATGCCAGTGTGTACGTCCGTTCCTTCGTTCATTCAGACCCGATAGCAGGGAATATTCGCGGCTCGCTATTAATACGAGAACGCTCGACGGTCATGAGTTTCACGCTGTCGTAACGTGGGATCCGTCGGGAGCGAAATATTTTCTGTAAGCCTCGATTATTTTGTATCGAGCGACGACCGATTCCGTTGCATTTCTGGACATGCCTTGAGATTAATAATGGTATCTTGCCGATGCAATCGGACGCGTTATCGGGTCGAATTTAAATTCCTGCTACGTAACGAGGGAATCGCAATCGGGCCGATCTCGAGCTTTTTCCCGTAGAAAAAAAGAGAAATAGGCGAAATTTCGCTTACGATAGCTGGAAGGGCGACTAGGGGCTGCCTAATCGTGGATCGAGCAAACGATTCGCATCCGAGATAGAGCGTAAAGGAGATAGTCGAGTGCAGGTGATCGGCGCGACTCGTTCACCTTGAAATGGTCGGCCGATAAAAATTTTCGTCGACACCGATATCCTTGCGATTTGTTGCACGTCGACGGTCACGGCGGTCGTTATCGTTTTCTGGCTGCGGTGTCGTTGCCCGATTAAGCTGGCCCGATAACGATTCGGAAGGACCGCCTCGCGATCCAGCCAATGATGCAACCTTCCAGATAAACGTTAATAACCCAATTGTCGCCCGCGTTACGGGCCCGGGACTCTGCCAATTTTCTTGTTTAGGAACAAAGCTAACGATCCGCCGCAGTTCGGTCGGCTTAATAACCGGATGTTTCGAAATATTCGATAACCATCGATACCAGCCGTATATTTTGCGAGAGGACGAGAGAAGCTAAAGAACCGATGCAGATGCCACGCGCATCTTCTCGTGCGCAGGCATTTCGAGCGGTGCGAAAACCTCGTAAGCGCGATACGTGTCCGTAATTATGAAAATTACCTAAGTCAAAAATGGGAAAAAAATTGAAATAACATCTTATCCGAGCAGACATCCTCCCTGTCGATTTTGCCCCTGACTGGGATGTGTACGTACGTATGTATGTATGTACGTATGTGCCTATGTAGAAATGGCTCATTAGTTACTCGCTGCGCGTCACTGGCTGACCTCCGCCAGGCAATCGAAAATTTCGTCCCGGCGTGCGAAGGTAGGCACGGATCCGAAGCGGAGAGGGAAAGAGAGAAGAGAGGGAAGGGAGAGTGAGAGAGAGAGAGGGAGAAGGAAGAGTATAATAATGGTCACCCCCGATGGAGCCCGAGGCACGATTCGAGCGACAATCGAGGCTGGATCGACAACGGACTCTCGAGGATGGATTGAAGAGAGGACGAGAGGCGACGGCGTCGAAAAGGCAAGACTCTAAATGCTAATTCGGCGCTGGGCTGCGGAGATGGGTTGCCATGCGAGACCATGGGGCATTTACATGTAATTGCTTTCCGCGAATCCACCTACTCGCGTCCAGTTGTTTTTGATAAAGGTAATTGTAGGTTTGCCCACGCTAATGCCTCTTCACGAATATCCCGCCGAAGTAGGCAGGTAATAATACCCGCCGGGGCAAATAATGCAGGTAACGCGCGCGTTCCAGCCTTCTACCCGTTCGACGCGGAAAACTGACGAATGCCACGAGCCGTTCTGAAAGTCGCCCTCTTCGAAAAACCGTTCGCAGCCTGCCGATGACTGGGGCCCGAACCAGTCCCGGACGATCTTTGCGCAATTCCCAAACCCGGCAAAGTCTAACCTGCCGAAGATGTCCGACGATACTCGATCGTTCTTTCGCCGCCGTTTATTACCGCCAACATTCGATTATTACGTCTCGCGCATTCGTTACACGACTTATCCGATGGGAGAGTCTCGGAAAAGGGTAAAGAAACGCCCTGTCACCAGTCGCGTCAGTTCAATTTGAGTACGGCCTAACGAGCTTCCCTGAAATCCATATCGCTTATCGGTGAATAATCCGAAAGGCGGGAACGCTAATTTCGTTCCGTCAGCGTACTCCACTTTTGAGCGTGACGTAGGCCTCCGCGCATCGTCAGCAACGACCTGTTAGCGAGCGAGCGACGTGTAGCTCATGAATTTTTCGCGGAACATATTATGCCGCTTCGCGATATCCGTCCTACTGCGATCCGTCCGACCGACCGCATGACTCCGATCACGTAATCGGCTGCGCTGCCCGATGCGCATCCAGTGAACTTTGATATCGATACGCGATATCGACCGCAGGTCGTCACGGTGCGACATGAGGAAACACAGAGTAATTACCAATTGTACGTAAGACGTTCCATCGCTCCGCCTGCACTTGATACGTACTCGACATACTATATTAACCCATTATCCAATGTCCCATTTTTGTGACAGTTTCAAATCGTTTTCTTTTAATGACTGCAACTTCTATACAGTTAATTTCATTTTTTATTTTTGTATCTTTGTATTACCGGTAATGGATTAAACGGCGAAGAATTCGATATGGAATGATGAAACGATTTACGACCGGAGTCTTTAAATCTTCCACTGCATCAGAAGGGCAATTATCCTTTTTCCAACGGCGAATGTCGGAGTTTTACTTAATATTTACTTAATCCCGAGGTGTTAGCGTACGAAAGATTCTCATCGGTACTTTCATCGAAGGATCAGCGATCGGGAGAAGATAATTAGACGTTAGACGTCGGGGACCAATTTGGCGCAAGGCGCGTCGATTTAGTCACACTCCCTGGATGTCAGCGTGTCTAAATTGTCTTGTCAGACTCTGACCGTCTATATGAGGCCCCTGATGCATATAGCCCGTTCGGAGGAAAATCCCGCACACGAATATTGCCGCGATCGCAACATATGTTCGAGCTACACCTACAGCTGACTCTAGCGTCGTCTTCGTCATGTCGAACTTCATACATATTAATGGCCATCCAGTACGTTGCGTATACGTCAAAACACGAAAGATTGACAAATCACTCCCTTTCCATGGTAAAGCGTCGTAAAAGGATACATGAGACTTTTTCTCTAATTTCGTTATGCAAAATGACAGGCTGGTAAGAGCGTCAGAGAAGAACTCAGTGTACGCGAACCCGGTAGCTCAGGTTCGAAAGGACCGGATTCGGTCGAGGAAGGAGCGCAATTCTCGAAAGGATAGATAGCTCGGTATCGATACTCGACCGTGAAAAAATGACTACGTGCCCGGCCGACTAATGATTCGCGTCGGCGAGAGTGTCCATCAGCGGCTAATTACTCGCGCCGCCTCGATTGCAACAGAAGCAGCGAGCACGATTTCTCGTTGGAATCGGCACGACGCCGCTACCACTTTCAATCACCTACGATTGCAACACCGTCCCGCCGATAATCCACAACGTTGCGAGATGCAGGAATATTATAGGCATGCACCCAGAAGAGTGAGTGATCTCATGTGCGGCCTCTCATTTAACTGTCTCGACGCTAGATTTATCGAACCTGCTCGACCTGTCCTAATATTAACTCTTCATTCACTAAACGCCTTATTCTTTCGAAATTTTCCTTCCCACCTAATCAGACATGCACATAAATCGACGCTCGTTTCGGCGCTAATATCCAACGAAATCCAAAAAATCGCTAGTAACGACAATGAACTCTGCAGCTCTCCTCAGGTACGATTTCTTCCCTATTCTCGATATATTATGCATTTCGAGAGTGGGCAGAGTGGCACTAAACGCGCTAAAAGAGTCCGAAAGCGCCGAGTCAGCCTGCGGTCGGACGATTAAGAGTTTGTAAATTAAACGGTCGAGTTTTATCGTACTCGAATCGTCCGGCTTAGGCGGACGTAGCGACGGTTAAAGTTCAATTTCTGGCCGGAGTCGCGGAATGAGATGCCGGGCGGCATTAAATTTTAATAGTTTACCGCGAGAGACGAGCGGAGGGGGGACGGAGGATGGGGGAGAGCGGAGGGAGATTGGCGAAGTGGTAAGCCGGTTGCATATACCTATCGGTTCGGACGTACGTACGTACCTACCTATATACTGCCCGGTTGCATATTGGTCAGTTGCGGCCGGACGCCGGTAATAAAATAAATACGAGCCAGGCTCCATGAAAGCGCTTCTTTCGGCTCGCCTTATCCAGTTGCAAAACGGTTTTATATATCGGAGGCCTGCTCGCTCGCTGACTGGCTATCTAGCCAGCTCGCTCGCTCTACCGCTAATTGAGTTAACGACCCTGGCCAGTTTTCCGTTCCTCGAACGCTCAGTCGGCCTGACTCTCTGGCTTACAATTAGTCGCCTTCCCCGCGCGGGCGAGCAGGCAGGCAACATAGGTAGACTACGACTACGACGACGACGACGCTCGCGTGCTCTACGGGCACGAAGGAGTCGTTTGGAAAAGCGCACGACGCGTACCCGACCACGTGCATGCATAACGATCGACGTCGGTCTCGCGTGAGTAAATGCGCCCGAGCGAGCGGAGTAATGCGAGGCGAGAACCGGACGGAGCCGATATACGCGCCAAATGGCTCGGAAAGCCGCCGGAAAAATCCTCCTTTCATCCTTCGCCCAAATTAAGAGTCCGAGAAAGCACAGATACTTCCCGCGCACTTTTCTGCCGACCGCGACGTTAACAGCTGACGCGAGGATGATTTCATTCCTTCCCGAGTAATACGTTTCCCTTGTTTCGGAAATAATGCTTCCTACAGTTTCGGGAAACGGGACTGTCGCTATATCTGCTTTCGATCGGTTATTCGGAGCGAAAACTTGCTTGCCAGATGCTTATTATCCTTCGGCGAGAAGTGTACGCCGAAAGGGACGTAAAAACGAACGGCCGGAAGTCGATGGCTATCGGTTAACACATTGACTGCTCTGTTAGTGTCGTGTAACTGATGGCGGGGATGTGTTCGAAGGAAGGATCAAGATTCAATAAACGTAAACGAACAATTTTCGGTGCGATCTCTATCGAAACGGTATAGGCCTGATGTAAGAGAAGTTATATTAATTTTGCGCCCGTTACACGCCGTACGTTGGCAACGCGGTACTTTACAGAATACATGAAAATCATGCCTGTCGGCAAGGGAAAATGGGACAATCAGCGTTCGAAAACCGTTACTTTACGCTGCAATCAAGGCGCTAATACGATCGGTGAAAAACAAGTTGACAGAGTGTTAGTCGGATACGTGCGCGCGTATCAAGAGTGTAATGACTGGCCGCTGATATGTTGGCGGTTCGATTAACTCTCCGCCGGATGTGCGGGATACGTGTCTATAATTAATACGCGAAACAGATAAAAATCGATGCATCCTGCCACCGCCGTAGCCGCTTCTCAATCTAACGATACTCGTGTCAATGGGATTCTAATTGACGCACCGATTGGCGGCCTCTCCGACTCTCGACCTTCTCAACCTTTTTTCCCCCCCCGACTCTACGCAATTTTCATCCCGCCCAACGATCTATTCTACATCGACGCAAACAAGCGCTTTCGGCCATACTTAGCCCCGCGCGGCAAACCGCAATAAACTACACGCTTTACAGGAAGACTCTGATTCCGGGGAGAAAAGTTCGGAGGGGAAAAAAAAAATGTCTTGATTCCCGGTAATGATCGTGTTACGATCGCGATTCCCCCGGCGTCTCTTAACAGGAGGATATGCGCGAACGGAACCTATAAACTTTTATTATTTTACGTTAAAGCTCGTAACCTGAGATATACACACCTCGAGCGGCACGGCGAAGGCAATTACGGGCTAACTGCTCAACGACCATAAAACAGCCGCGACCTCAGAGTTAATTGTTTACTAATCAACTGCAATTCCTCGGCCGATTAGCGTAATTAAGCGGCGATCACGATCGCGCGGGATGTCTCGATCCTCGAGCTTCGGATCCTGCGAGGGATCGAGGCGCGCGAGACCCTCCGCCGAAAAAGCTCGATCGTGCCGTTTCCGTGGCCGCACAATCGTCTCGTTAGGAGACCCGCCGAGTGCCGGCCGAGTGCTGCCGAGAGTTCTCTCTTTCATCTCGCGGCATGCAGTTACGCCTGCCGGCTCGTAAATTTCGTCAGATCCGAATCGAACGGCGAGAAAGCCGTCGATTCGGCAAAGGTAGGAGGGACGAGGCTGGCTCACTGGGATCGAAGACGAAAAAGGGGAAAAAAAGTGAGCTCAGAGACAAAGGATCGCCGGGTTATCTGCAAGCCGACCACCGTCTGACTCATCACCGATAATAAATAATAGCCTAGGAAATGCGTCGACGAAGCTTCGAGCGCGATCGATATCGTCGTCGAAAGACTGATTCGCCATTCCCCCCATTTTATTAAATGTAAGATTAAATGCTAAAGACTGAATTATATAAATTTTTTTTTTATAGCGATTAACATTATATATTCCGCAACTGTCTTCTGTTATACTTTTTTTTTCATTTTTCAATGTCATGTCTCTATCGACTATATTCTATGTATGAAAGGCGTTTTGCCGTTAATCAAATAAATAAACAAAATAAATAAACAAGATATACGGAAGTATACTAAAAAGATTTGGAAAGTAATTGCGGAGATTATGTTACATCTTTCCTTCGAGTGTGCTTATGTAATAACAGTCTATCGAAGGCGAAGAATTATCAGTGGCTCATTATTGGATCTTCTGCGGATCCCGGGAGACGTCGAAGCACGTTTTCTCGACCACTTTTCCTCTCTCCCTCTCTTTCCCTCTCTTTCCTTCTATCCGCGGAGGGAGCCCTCTCCTACTTTCTCTCCCGCATTGACACGCTTGGCCATCGGCCAGCGTGGCGCAGTTTTCCGCGGAAAGGCGAGCCGCGAAAAATAGTCAGGTTTTATCCGTGACGCTGACCCGCACACTTTCCCTCTCGATTAAGACCGGTGACCCGTTTTTCGCGAGCTTTTCTAGCCGGCTCGCCCGATTACGTCTCCCCGAGCGTGGCTGAGCATTACGCGCGATGACTGGGTATTTAGACGGGCGCCTAGACGATTCGATTGCGAAACGTCCACGATTACATCTGCGCACGTCGGGCCGATCCGTTTAAATATAGACGATCGACGAATTGAGGATGGAATCGATACGGAAGGAATCGGCCGTACCGGTACGTGCGGCCCTCATTTCGAAAGAGGCATAACTGACTTTTTCCACGGCGAGGCAGACGTTTTACGGTACCGTCGTAGGTAATGGAAGCCTTACTAATCTCTAATACTATGTTCAAAGTATTGTAAAGGCTATCTGGACACTTTCGAAAAAGTGAGTTATGCCTCTTTCAAAATAAGCGGCCCCCTATCTGGCGGCTGACGTTGCGCGGAGGGCAGGAGAGTGCGCGATAGAGTACGCGAGAGTTTATCGAGAGTAGGAAAAAAGAGTCCGGGAGGCTTAATCAGTTTATCAGCCGTGCGCACACAATGGCGCGTGTCTCGGCGGCCGGAACGTAATCGTGCGGAGTAGTGTCGCGCGTATAAATCAGAGCGCGAGTTTTTCCGACTCCGAGGGAGGATATTCGTGGCGGGGACGACCAGTGTCCGGCCGCGGAGTATAGTAACCGATTGCGAAACGACCGGTTGTCGGTTCGCCCACTATTCGCTCGCCGTTTGCTCGCCGTTTGCTCGCCGTTTGCTCGCTGCAAAATCTAGCGGAACACCCGCGCCGCATTTCACCCGCCTGAGTCAGCCTATCGCGGGGCCGCGAATCGTTGCACAACCTACCGAGCCTCTGTCTGTCTCACTCTCGCCCTTTCTCTATCCTTCGGCCGCCTTCCGTAACGAGCTCCTTCTGCGCGGAAAAACGGAACGAGTCGTCAAATTCGCGAGAGCGGACCCTGAATATACAATAGTCAACTGAACATATGAAATTCGAGATTTAAGGGCAAGCAGCTGGTTCCAAACGCGGCCATCATCCGGAAGTCTATAGTTTCGAACATATCAAATATTTTATACAATTGCCTCCCTTAACTTATATTATAGCAACGATTTAATTCCTGCGCTCTACCAGAAAAGAGAGAGAGGGAACATGTTTGCCCGCACCTTGGAACGTTTAAACTTCGAACCGAGGATGAAGTTTATAACGAAGAGAGGAGAGATCGAGTAAACGTGGAAACCGCGGAGCTCCGTACACACCGCTCGGTCTAGTTTCCGCGAAAGAAGGAGGATGAGGTCGAAGCTCGCGGGGAAGAACGCTGTAAAAACATCGGTGCCCACCGAACAATGTACCGCAAACTCCGGGGCGGCTGTCGTAAAAGCCAGTCCGGGCACCGAAAAGTTCCGACGTCGTTGACCGTCGACGAGGGTGAAAAGTTTGAGAAAAAAAGAGGAACGAGGACGGAAGGAAGAAGGAAGGTTGGTAGGACACGGGAATCGCTGATGACGATCGCGTCGTTACCTCGTTTCGTGCTCGAAGTGCCAGGACGCGAAGAGAGGAAGGACGAGTTTTGACGGCGGAAAATTCCGTGAGGAAAGAAAAGTGTGCGTCGAACGACGCGAGTGTATCGTTAACGACGACACGTTTCAGCTTTAAGTGGCTACCCGTTGGACACTCGAGGGAATGACGAGAGGAGCGGATAAGCAAAGGACATCGGAGAAACGCGGCGCAGAAACGCCATTGCTCACATGCGCCTATAGAGATCGTAATTTTCTCCCGTGGCGCGTTACAGAAATACGATACGATCGACTCGTACCTGGACTCTTTCAAAGCGAAACGCTTCGGAGTTCGGAGAGGAGAGAGTACGCTCCGAGAGGAGCAAAAGGAGGAGAGGCGGCTGAAAAAGGGGGAAAAAAAGCGAGAGGCCCCGCTCGATAGCGCACCCGTAATTTACCCCTAAGAACCCGATCCGCCCTCGGCCATTTAGCATTATGCTTAACTCAAGGCCGAACCGTTGTATAAATAACCCTAGCCTCGCACCTACGTATCCTGACAGTCCTGCCCGATTCCTAGCGAAGCCTATTTCAGCGACTACTTTTCATTGAGGCCGCAAGACGCGGCCGAGCGAGGGAACGAAAAAGTGGGGGCAAAAAATTGCGCCCCACTCGGTCGATCGAATCTACTCTTCCGATAGAGATCGATGGCGATCCGAGGATGGCGAGGATGGCGAGAATGGCGGGAGTGACGAAAAAGCTGCTGGCCGCTATTGCGTGGCGAGCGAGACCGGGGCCGGATTCTAATTAGAGGCTAATAATTATTTGGCCGCGAGGTGGGGTTTATTGCGCGCGGCGGGGACTTGCGAAATTTAGGTAACCGTCGGGCAAGAGCGTCGAAGGCCACGGCGCGCATTAAAAAGGCGAGTGCGCGAGTCGGCGAGTCGGCGAGCGGGACGATTTGTAGTTCGCCCGCTGACATTTAATAACGTTAATTGTTGGGCAGTAAACGTCGCCGCGGCCCCGGGTACCTAAGACGAGCCCTGCCCCACCTATTCCCCGGTAATTAAATCCTTAATGCGCGCAATTCCGCGGATGGCTTATTAAATATATCTCTCGGTAAGCGAGGCTCCTTCGCGGAAGAAACGATCCTCAGGCCTCTGCTCGGAGTAAAACTGATCGCACCTTTGCCCGACGCCGTTCGTATACCGTACATTGTGTCGGACTCGGATGGCCACTCGCCGTCGTCCCGGCTCGAATGACATTCGGAAACCGGAACCGTTAAATCCGGAAACGGCCCAGACTCGATTCGCCGAGTGTGCCCTCTACGCGCCTCCCAGCCGAAAACCGAAAACCGAGAGAAACGAGAGCGCGCCGATCGAGTAAGAGTTACATAAAATCGTCGAACGACTCCTGCTTTCGCAATTTTCGCGCGTCAAATCGATTCGTACGTCAAAAGCCGCGTATCTCGAACTGTTACTACTGGCCCGACGTAGTACTTTGCCGATCGTGGCTCTCGAGGCCTTTTCGCAATCGAATCCCTACCGGCTCGACCGTTCGATTGAGAAACGCATTTCGCTGAATGAAGGTAATGGTGGGACGGAGAAAAAAAGAGGAATGGAAGAATGGGAAGCAGTGTTGACAATCGTGGCCGAGTGTGGCACATAGGCGCGTTGCAACCGCGATTATTGGTTACGGGGCAATTCGACGATTACGATAAGCGTCATCCGGCACGCTGCACAACCAGGGTTAATGACCTTCGAGCGTGTCGTTTCTCGTCGCATGTCCGTTGTCACATTTGCCTGCCGGCCGTGTCATTGGACCGATTACGCGAGGCGGAGCGGTTTTGGCCGAAACTCGTCGGAGGAAGAGGGACGGACGGAGAACGGAGATCGTAAAGAAGAATGAAGACTGTCGGAAGATTAATCTGACGATCGATCCTCTCTCTCCCTCCCTTCCCCTCCTGTCTCGCTCTTGCACATTCTGTCCTCCCGTCACTCCTCGCCCGGGACATTTCGTTCGCCCTATCAGCCGGGATGACTAATGATCACGAATCATTCCGCGTCCCACGATCCGTGACCGAGGGAAATCAAATCGGTCCGAGGTTTGTTCCGGCGATCGTGGGTGCAACGTCCGGCTAATTTCGACTAGTTATGCTTACCGAGTCTGGCCAGTATCTGTTTAGACATTTCTTTATCGCCTATCTTCCGCATACTCGAAACGATCGATCGGCTAATTGAGAAATAAAGCGGACTTCCACTAATCGTACGTTGGCAGACTTCTGTAGGGAGCTTGCCACGCAATCTACGATGGGTCGGTATTACACAAATTCCAAATAGATCAGAATCGCCGTCATAACCCGGCGAAATTCCCGGGCGCGGGCATTATCATTCAGGAGAGCGAAGCTCGCCGCGCCGTAACGTAAATCGTCGCCCCGACAGAGATTCAGCGGATTCCCGGCCCGGTAAACGGACCATTTTCGTCAGCCGGCACCCTGCTACTCCATGTCGTCGCGGTAGTTATCGAAAATCGACGCGGGCCAATTCGTGGTCACATTCCCTGCCCTCCCCGAGCGCTCTTCCGCTCGCTCGACGGAGAGAAAGAGAGAGAGAAGCGAATTATATTAGTGCGGTGGAAGAAGAGAGAGAGAGAGGGAGAGGGAGTGAGAGAGGGAGCGAGAGAGGGAGCGAAGAGTAGACACGATCGTCGAAGCGAATTGCGTCACTTGGCTCGCGAGCTGGCCAGACTAGACGACGCCAGTCTCGCACTCGAGTGGCCAGTACCCCGTACTCTCCTCCGTACTCTCCTCCGTCCCGTGTAATCGCGTTAAGCCGCGTTCACATCGATCTACCGGCCGCCATCGAGAGGCGTCCGGGAAATCGTACGATCCGCTGGCGCGAGCGCGCGCGCTCGCCACGCTCGTTATCGAAATTCAGCGCCGACGATAGAGTCGGACGATTATCGTACCGCACCGCGCAGATGAATTCATTATCTGACCGACGCGATACTTGTCACCGTTGTATCGCCTATCTCTCGTTCGAGCGATGCTTTCGCCAAAGCTTTATCGTACGGCTCGCTGACGCGGCTTAGTTTGCCGACATAAACATTCTGGGCGCGGCGAGAGAGTCGCGCTCGCGTCCGGAAATAGAGGATTCTCCTCCTTGCAAAGGCTCGACCCAGCAAACGGATTACGGCCGGAGGATTCGTTATACGGAAAGAGAAAGAGAAAGAGAGAGAGAGAGAGAGAGAGAGAGAGAGAGAGAGAGAGAGAGAGAGAGAGAGAGCGGCGAGAATCTTTGTGTACGGCCGTAGGGAGAGCTCGAAAGTTTGTTCTGTACTCTTTCATTTATTTTTCTTCCCTTCGGTACAGTTTGTTCACGGTACTGGCGCGATTCTCGCCGCTCCTTTTGTATTCGATGTTCCGGAAATAATCCATTAGGCTATGACGATGACTCATCCGTTCCTGATTTACAGTTCGCACCTTTCAGCGTTTGACCCTTGTGCCCCACGAGACTCTTTCGGCGCGCATTAGAGATCCGCGTACGGGACGAAAATATTACGCTTCTTCAAATTATTTCCAACAGCTTTGTTTTACACGGTCTATGGACACATGGCTCACGAAAACTGCATAGCGTTTCGATTTATCAGACAGCCGCGCTGCACTTTATCGGCGTTCGATAGAGAGCGAGGAGCGAAACATCGGCAGGCCCGTTATCTCTTTAATCTGCGCAGAAATTGAGTCGGCAGCGTCGTCGATCGTTCTTACGCAAGCGTCGAGCGAGGCTTTTATTTATCTAAAAAGTGCGTTGCAGCGCGAGTTCGAGGACTGGGAAGACTCTCCTCTCTTTTTTGCTCGTCCATTTCGCCGAGAGAACGATGCAGCTCGTTAAGCACGCCACGTCGTTGCCGGGGCGTAATTGGAGCGGCAGATTCGTCGTTTCCTCTCCCTCTCTCTCTCTCTCTCTCCCCTCCCCTTTTACCCCCTCTCTACCGAGCGATCCTGCGACGAGTAGCCCGGCGAATTAAAAATAATAACGCGCGTTATCAATTTGCCGTTTCCGGGCCTCGGCTCGTGAAAGTTTTGCCAATGCTACAACCCTCCTACCCGATCCGCGACGCGCATATGTTATATACGTTTATGTAACTCTCTCGCGTCCTTTTCACCTGTCCGCCTCTACGCGTACGTCTGCTACACCTGTTGATTTGCACAATTTTTTAATTCGTCCCCCGGCGCGGAAACGCACGTCGGAGATGCGCGACAACTGACTGACTGACTTTCATTCGAGTTACTCTTCCGTCGAGTCACCTTTAATTCTCGTTTTTTCTTTTTCAACATCCGCTAAGTCTCAACTCGCGGAAACGAATGGATTTTTGTGTGACGTCAGTGTGCCGCTAAATTCGAAACTAGGCGGACTGCTGGCGCCATCTCTCGGTGGCGTGGCCCAGCGAAAAATTGTAGAATGAAAATATTCGTACAATACGTAGAAAGTATGCATGGCAGAAATGTATCGAATGCATGAAGCACACGTTCCCGGTAGTCTGGTAGTGAGACGAAAGTCGATAATGTTCGCGGAGACAAGTGTACATGTATGATAGATGAGAATAATATCGGACGCAATTAATTTGAACGATTATCGAACTCACCGGCATCGTTGCGAACGGCACGGTCAAGGTCAGATTTTTCCTCCGCAGATTTTGTGGCAGGATCAGCTTCTCTGGCCTAACTGCAACCTCCGTCGAATGTCCCAGGACGATTAGAAACTGAATCACTGGTTAACAGGACACGGCACACCGAAAAAACACAAAACTGAGCAAATTTCGACGGAGCGACACACGTGCGACACAAACAATTAACGCCACGCCACAGAACTAACGCCACCTGGTGGCGGGTAAGGAAACGAAATTCAAATTGTTTAACAATATTGCAAACTTTCAAACGAATCTGCGCATGCGCGGATTTTGAATAGTGCGACGCCGTTCCAAGTGTCGCGTCGTGATTGAGTCGGTCCGCACAATTTTCTTCGGTGTCGCGATTTTCATCATTTTCGCGGTGTGTCTGGTGACAATTTTCTGTCCAAGTGTCTCGCAGAAGCCAATTCCGATGGGGTCTTACACGGCGAAGGCTAATCCGCTGGAGAATTCGACGGAATGTGTGGGGTCGAGCTACGGCGTCCTTGCAGCAGCGACGGTGAGTGTGCAATTCGCAAAAATTGAATCACGTCGCACGCTATTCCGAAGAATCATCTCCCACATCGGTTAAATTGTTCGAAAATTGAGCAATTGAGTATCGTAAGGTGCCTGCCTTGGTCGTCTGCAAAACGGCAATTAGACGTACGCCATGGTAGGGAGGTTATGCATACAGCGGGAAGGTTATGTATCTATGGCAATATGCCGGTCTGTGCCTCTGCTTATACCAGTACTGTTGTGGCAGCCAATCTATACGTCTCCGTGGATAGTTACACCGATCCCCGACACCCTTAGCTTACACCCGTGGCTACGACATTGTACGCGCATTAATTAACCGAACACATTCCCATCCGGGTCGCACACGCATCTGGCAAATATGCCCATTTACGTAGACAAAACCTGCTCGTCGCTATTATACGCGACTGGCATTCGATCGAGAACGTACGAGCATGACGATCGCTCGTTTCGCCGGCTGCGTGTGTTGGTGGACGGTGAGAGAGGCGTCCTTGGCCTTGAACGTATCAGCCCTTGTGCAACGAGCGAGTACGGGCTGGAAAATGCGGGTTGCACCGGTCGTCCATGACGTCCGCCAATCTTTCCTTCCTCTCTTCTTCTCGATCCCCCCCACCCCCTCACCGCTGTGCCTCTCCTCTCTACTCCTCGCATCAGCCAACCCCCCCACCCCTCGGCCTTTACTCTCGTCCTCCTCCGCTGCCACTTTGCATTCTCTTCCTCCCACCGCCGTTTTTTCACCGTCTACAGTCCTGCTCAGACGGCGTTCCGACTCATTATGCCGGTACGGTATTGTAAATTTTATCCGATTTCTCCTCCTTCTGGATCGCGTCATAATAGATACGATGACGTATAATCTGTCAGCGAGATATGATCTACGCCCCGGTAACGTTCTTCTACCACTTATTTTCTGGCGACCGAAGTGCATAGGTGTTTCACTCCGCGCCGGCTATCCCATTTTATCCCCGTCCCTTGCCTCGTAATTATAATGAGCCTTCGCTTATTTTTCTGCGGTTTGACTTTGTTTTAGTTCTGTAGCCTGTGGCTCTTATTTTTTCGGCCCGAATGATTGACGTTGATTTCCTGCCCGATTCGAGCATTATACAATTACGCTGCCCATACCCGGAGTACCATAATTGGCGAATATTACAATTCTTCGTTCAAGTTCTTTCACCTCGCTATCATTATTCTTACACTGAAATTATAAAAAGAACTATCATTATACGTCCTTAACAAGCGACCGGGTCGCTCCGCGGTCCGATCGATCGTTTCGGGCATCGACAAACATCTGAAATTCCGACTGAAAAATCCAGTTAATCATTCTTCTTCTCCTCGTTCGATGTACCGAAATAAACGGGGAGTCCAATTTTTTCGCGTTTCCTGATTTATGCTACCTTCTAATCACGGTCGCGTATCTGCCTGAAATACGTGTCTGCCTACGATATCGTCGCGTTCGGTTTCGGCGCGCGCACACTGTCTACGCACACACGTCTATGCCTGTACGTTTCGTCGACGGACGGAAAGTGCACGGGGGTCCAAAGTGACCGCCGGCCACGGCAAAACGAGCGATGCACTCGGTCGCTCGGGCATTTTTTTTCCTCGTCATCCTACGATACGCCGCGAAAGAATGTGTGTCCTTGTTATCAGGCACGGACGTAAATCAGCTCGCTCGTTGCCTCTCAGCAAAAAGTCGCCTGACCGTGGTACGGTAGATACCTGCTGAATTACTCGCCGATATATACGGACACGCATTTACGTATGTGAACCGGCCGCCTCTACGCAAAGTGTGCGTACGCCTCTGTGTACGTACCCTCCTCCGCTATATGAGAGCTATCTCCTCGTTCTGCGAACGTTCTTGGGCCGCTCGTAAAACTTGTTTTCTTACGCAGTCCATAAGCTGTATAATTGTATAACGGCGACGACGCCAGCGATGGGAAACGCAATAGGAAACAGACTTTGGCTCATTTCGAAATTCAGCGATATTACGCGTAGCGTCTAGAGGGATTATCCGGATCATCGGGAAAAGTTTTCAGTTCGCCGCTTTATTGTCCGGTGCGGATTACGGTGCCAGTGTAATCGAGTCGATGACACGTTGATCGCGCGTTTAACGTACGAGTCGCGACCGAGATCTCGCGTAGCTCAACTCGTCGCCGTATTAATTATTGCCTCCTCGTTTAATCTCCGCTCGGGCAACGGAGAGTGCACCGCAATGTGCAACGCCGAGCGGAATGCAGATCTAAGAGTCTTCGCGAGTTTTCTCGGCCGGGTTCAGGGACCCCGACGGTACGTCGTTAAAAAGCTCCGCTTTCGTAAGCGTTCGCGAATAATCGTTCCGTGCGTACGATACTGTTATCGGTCAAACGGCGAATCGCCTCTTAACGAAAAACAAGAAAACACGTTCCGCGCGCCGACAGACCTCGATGTTTGCGTGCGCACTTTCTCCTCGCCGTCTATTTCTCGTCCCTCGCTCTCCGAATATTTCGCCTCCTCTTCGTAAAGAATGACGCTCCCCATCCTTTTTTCCTACGACGTGTCGATCGAGGCGTCCCGATTAAATCGGCCCTCTCATCATTCTATTTTCATTCTATTTTCACCAATTAAATGCAGTGACGGACGCGTCCTGTTATCTCGATATGACAACACTCCGTACAGAATTTATAGGCCGCTTATCTGGCGGGCCGCTTCCTATTCCCGTTCTCACTTTTTTCCCCGATTACGATCGTACAATATTTTACAGCCTTCCGCCGAAGGTGTTCCGCGCTTATCGCCAGAGGCGATCGGGAAAGATAGTCATTGTCGCGTGAGGACCGATTTTGTAACTCATCCTTCCCGAAGCCCCCACGTGGCTCGCGCACGCGACTCAAATAACGTACTCCAAAGTCCGCCGTCATTAGGCCTGACACCTCCGATCCTTTCGTAAATCCACCTCATAATTTTTAGCCCCGCCACCCGGATCAAAATTATATACCGCCGTCTTTCCAACATCCAACGTCGATCGGCCGACTCGACCCTGATTTCGCGATACGATTTTTCGATCTTAATTGCCGCTAATCGGCCGACGTAACGCCAGAGCGGAGAAATGACGGCATGCCAGGATTTCAATTAGACGAGCTCCGGGGAAATAATGATCAGTTGCCAATCTGCCGCTCGCTCATCCGGGATAAAATGTGGACGTACCGTTCGAAGTCCTGCGACGTCTCTCGTCTCGATGACCGTCATTTAGCCGGCGCGACATTGACGATAGAAGCCCGCATGCGCAATTATTGCGTCTCTAAGCGCGAACCGCTCGCGCCGTCTCTCATAACGCCGCGCGCGGATTCCGTTATAAAGGAGGATGCGTCATGCCGCCCGCTCGCCTTTGTTCCCCAAGATTTCGACAGAGATAACTATGCGCGACGTCAGCGGAGCAGGTGTAAGAGAGCAGTCTTAATCGTTCCCTTTATCGTCGCGAGCCCACGGAGAAAGGAAAGTGTCCTCTGACTCACGGAAACCTTCCACCTTCCACCGCGGCGAGCTTTCCTCCCATCCTGCGAAACTTAATGTCAGAACTTGCCAGTTTAACGGATCGAAACTTTCGATTGCACAATTTCGTGATTTATAGCCCCGTCCGACTGGATGACTGGTAGCTCAAAGTTTCATGCGACTTGCATGTTGTGAGAGAGGCATTTTAAAAATGATTTTAACCGCGTGAAAATCGTGAAATCCTTCTTAACGAGGCTTCCGATAAAGCGTCGCTTATTGGATTTTATTCTCCGTTAGGGCAGGATTCGACGTGTGGTGAGTTATTCGTTTACATGCCTGAAATCTTACGGGCTGCACTGCCGTATCTCTTCATCTGAGCCGGTACGCTCAAACTGGCGCATATTTGCGCACCGCTTATCCAAAATATCTACATCTCGTTACGTGTTTATTGCAAGGCAACTGCTCTCTCACCCACGCGGGGCACATAAGTGCACGCGCGCGCGCGCGCGCGCATGTAATAATGTCGTGGCTTTGGAACACGCTCGCTAGACGTTTCGTCACCCTTTTCGAATGTTGTTTACCGTCGCCTCGCAAGAAAGTGGCTCACGACAGAGGCCTATATCTTATCAGGGGCGTGCATCGATATTTTTATAGATTTCAATCGTTGGACGTTGCGAATGTTGGCGAGCAAATTGCGCGAAATTGCGAAAAAGTCTCCTTCGGCACCGAAGTGTGTCACTCTTAATCGCGTGGACTCCTAAGTCCGGTCGGGATCAACGAATCCTCCATTACGGCGGAGTTCTTATGCGTCGGATCAATTCCGTCCCGATCGCTTTTACGCAAGAGCGCGCGTCTCTTGCCTTTTGTTTTTGCAGAAACGACCTTTTCGCTCGTTAGTGGGAAACGTCTCGCGATAATCTTCTTCTGCGGTCGATCGGCGAGTTCGTTGGTCTCCTCCTCGATCCGGCGATATCTGCCTAATTCGATGATTAATATTACTTACTCCTGATTTTTATTGACCTGCCATATACGTGACACTTTTTCTGCATTCTTAATTGCTGCAATTCAGGCAGATGACACGCTATAATCCGACGTTAGCCAATGTCAAATTCCATCGAATCATGTCATAGCTGAGAATGTTATATTGAGTATTACGGTACAGGTACTCTGAGACGTAATACGTAGTTCTATAAAGTACAATGGTTTCATTCGAAGCAAGTATCCTTTCAGCAATCTGTTTACCAAATTTTTCGCTGCTCACGATTCTATGAAATCTCGTAGTATCCGTTGACACGTTAATCGATCACTACGTTTCCAGAACTCATTTCCCAACGACCGTCGATGGAAAAGTCTCGACAGCAAAAAAACAAATTCATATCCCTCACGTATCACACAGCCATACAAAATATTTCCTTCGCTCGCCTTAATACGTAACAACCTTCCAAAAGTAGCCGACGACCCATTACCATTCTAAATCCGTAAAATGAGCGGAATGACAAAACCTCAGCAATTAATTCCGATCGGGAACGAAAGATTTAAGATGGTCGAGCCTCTGACGCACGAGGGACTCCTTTTCTTTCGTCCCTCCCCCGAGGCAATTCTTACGATCCACGGAGCGTCACTGGATCATTTCGTCGAGCGAATCCGAGAGTTCTCCCGATTTACCCGAGCGGACCATTGAAAAACGAGCACGGCGTATGCCACCTTGAAGCGTTCCTCGGTGGTAGGTAGGTAGATGGGTAGGTAGGTAGGTAGGTAGATAGGTAGGTAGGTATATTAAATTCCCGGTGCCCCGATTCTCGCGTTGGACACGATCCACGAGGATCCGGTGGACCGTATCGGATGGACCACCAATACCAACCTTTCGTGGCCCACCCGACCCTGGCATACCTCGTCGGGCCTTTCGAGGAGTTTACGCGGTGAGAAAAGAGCTTCGGTGGGAGGTAGGGAGGGTGGTAGGGGGGGGAGGGGATCAAAATTTAACGACACCCGAGGCTATTGTCGAGACGAGCACTATCGCGGACAATGAGCCGCTGGACGGCGGGGAGCAACGACAGACTCTTCGTTCAGATGAGCTACCGCTCATCTCAATGCATCCGTTCCACCGGACACCGAATAGCTGCCTTCGTCAAGGTGCCATCTTCCCACCATCTACGTTTCATACCTTTTTTACATTGCGCCTCTGGGAAGTGGAAGTTGACGGGAGATTCGATAGGGATAGTCGACGAAACGTACGCGGTGTATCGGGAGGTAGGTATGAGCGCGTAGGGGAGGGGGAGGGGGGGGGATGGTTCTCAAAATGCGAAAAAGGAGACGGAACTCGTTCGGCAAATAACAATCTCGACGTTTGTCTTGGAGAGCTCGTCGAGCCACTCGAGGGCTTCCGAAATTTCCGAAAATTTACTCTGCGAGTCGGGCTCTCTTTCAAGTTCGGTCCGAGAGTCTCGCCGAGGCGAACGGACTTTGGAAGTCTCTCGGATGTCTTTCGGATGTCTTTCGGAGGGCGCCGCTCCAAGCAAACAGGCGCCCGCGCGCGCGCGCGCGGCCGAGCACAGTGCCAACATACACCGAAATTCCCTTCGCGAAGGCGACCGCCGATTTCTCGGTAGGAGCCGCACACGCCGAGGGAAACTTCAAAGCCAACCGGCAAACCGGGAGACGCGACCGTGAAAGCGGAAACCTCGTAAACTGTATCGACTCGCTCCTAAGCGTCGTCGAGAGCGCCGAATACTCGTCTATATTTACTCTTTTAAATACCGAGTCTCGCGTCGTTACTACGCTGCAATTTCGCCCCCGCCTAGCCTTCAACCTTCTGGTAGGCTCGTGGACACGGTGGTCCGCGTCCTTGCAGGACGCAGGATCCACCACGTGACGTGGGCCAACCATTAAATTCGCCCGTCCGACGCCTCGCCGAAATGTCCCCTTAAAACGTGCCGAACACGTGTACGGCTCTTCATCATAAACGTAAATCAGGTTCATCATAGAGCACGCGTCCGAGTCCTATAAAGGCGATAAAACGGTCGTATAACTGCGGAAAGCACGTGTAAGCGCGACTACCGCCGATTCGAGAGGGGAGGTGGGACGAGAGGTGGGAGGAGATCGGTGCAAAAAATCCCTTCAAATCTTGAGCCTGAGTTCCTCTGGCGCCGAATCCTACCGAATCCATCGAAGTGGGTGCGAGCCGAGGATACGTTTACTTCGATGCATCTCTTCCTCGAGAGGCACAATTACATGGATCGAGTTGTCGACGGTGGGAGAGCCCTGCTCCTCGCCGTGTGGGTTAGTACCTTGGGACCTGTAGGTGTACACCTATTGCGCGTGTTCACGTCACGCTCACGCTCACGCTCGCGAGAGATGAACCCGCCCTGGTGCGGTGGTCCTGTTTCGCCATGCGCCATATGCCGGTCCTGCTGCGAGGCCTCTTATACAACCCAGGTACTCGCCTAGTGGACACATTCGTACCCGTTCGACGTGTAAGTGCCGTGGGATAAGGTCCAATTCACACTGGGCGTCGTTCAGGATCGAGACGACGTCCGAGGTTTCGGAACATTAAAGGCTCTGACGTATTAAAAATAAAGGAAGAGATCAACAGCTGATTAGATGGGCGAGTATTCTTCGTGCAATATTAGATCTGGGGTTTCAATTAAGATATGTACAATTTCGCGTAGAAAATTGGCCATGTTCAGGTGGATAGTATAGAGTGTATATATGGATAATCTTTAATGTCCGAATGCCACTCTTCTACATTCCTTAAAACTCGAGGCCTTTCACAATAAGCCGGCCCTTTATTATCTATCCGATACTTCTGATCGCTGGCTAATTTGAACGGACAGGCATTTCAGCTCGGAATTAACCCGAAGACCGGGTAAAAGTAGGCCGTTTCAGCGTTCTATTAACCGAATATATTCCCGGTTCTGTCTTCTGGCCGTTTCATTACCTGCTCCCCGGGCCGTTTATTTTCGAATTTCTAAACAAGCCACCTACCTGCGGGCGTTTAGGGGGCGTTTATGGATTTCGTCAAAGGGTCAAAGCGTCGACTCGCCGAGAGAGGCAGCCTGACAGATGTTTGACATCGTCTCCGGTACTCTAGGACGTTGTGCAGTCGGCTTAAGACCGCTCGTATATTCGGTACCTCGCGTGTGTATACTAGAGTGGACGGGTGTGTCGGTGCGCGCATCCCGGCATGCACGGACGTAAGTGGGTGTTGGTGTCGGGCTGGGCATCTGTCGGTGAACACGCGAAAACATCAGCTGTGCGACCTGCAAAAGGCTGGCTGCCTGCTTGGGTTGCCTGTCTGGCCAGCCACGACGTATACCCACCAACACACACGCTCCCCACCGTCCACACATGCCAGCGTAGCAGTTCTCATGCGCCGGTGCACGCCTAGGCGGGGTGGTTTCCGAATATCAATTACTTCCCCGCAAGATAGAACATCCTAATCAGATGGATTTCCCGCGAAATCCGACGTGGTAAGCTAGTGTACGAATCTAACGTTCGACAAATGTTTCGCAACTGGATTAACCGAATTACATTTTAATCCTTCCACCTGGTCGTCCGATTCCGACGATGACGGCGATAAAAACGGCAGCTAATGTTCATCGGGCTTAGATTCATCATTTAAGCCGTATCGAATCCGACGATCGTGATTCAGCGTTAGGTCAGTGGGGCTTCCGTTCGGAATTAGCCGGTGGCGGATAACGAGAGCTGAAGAGCTCGAATGGCAGGAATCGGGAAGGAAAATCCTGGGGCCCGATCGTTCAGACCGCATGACGAACATGGGAAAAAATAATCTGCCGAGGGAATCTCGGGGGCGGGCACCTTGGTGCGCACTTCCTCTACCGTGCGAGTCGCGATCGTGTTACACGTTACCTACCGGCCAGCGTGTATCCGCGAACGGGAATTTCGAAAGTGTACGCACGCTCTCGTCCAGAGCTGCGGTGGCCATTTTCGCAGTACTCTTTTTGCAACTTCGCTCATCGTTACACGGCTGCGCGAACAATGAGCACCGAATTCGTCGTCTTCCACCGTAAAAATCGTAAAACTTTCGAGAGGAGTCCTTCGAGGACGTACGAGGCGGATCGTCGATGACGCTCTTATCGCGGACGGCGGAGTATCGGCGGCGTAAGAACATCTGCCTTAATAAAGAGTGTATTATTAAGAAGATATCCTCGGAACAGCCGCGTCTACACGAGAGCGCACGATAGGGTACTTTTAAAATAGTCCGTGGCAGATACTCTTTCCCCTACGGCCGATGCGGCCGGCGTCTACCGAACATGCATTATCTATGGAACATCGCGTCTACGATACATTACAAAAATTACACGTTACGGGGCATTATACGCGCCCGACCCATAATGGATTTCCGCACGATTCTTGGGTGGCGTAGGCGACTCGTGCGCGAGGGGGGGAGAATATAGGAAGGCCTTCTATTTCGCCAACGATCCACATCTGTCCGTTTCCGGCAGCGACTCATCGGGCCACCATTTTTCCGTCGACGATGACGAAAAATTGTAGCGACTCGCCTAAACGGCAATCCGGGCCTCTGGCGGGCGAAGGATGTCGATTAATCGAGAGAGGGAGAGACGGACGGATCCTGCGAATGAGTTCGACGCGGGAATGCGGCACCTGCTGACGTATAATTATGTCCCAGTGACGGCCAACCGCATGGGAGCGGAAACGCTCGTTCCTTTTTGGCTCCTTCCATTTTTTTCCTCCTCCCACCCTCCGCTTCGCCAGCTCCTCCCGCTCGCCGATCGTGTCCCTATGCGCCGGTTCGCAGGCGCAGAAGCCTTTATGCGGAGGAAAGAGGCCGTGTCGTTCGACGAATTCGCGTGCGAATCGCGACGCGAAGGCCGACGTCTTCGAGCGTTGACGTTCAATTTTTGCGGCGGCCGTTTCGCAGCTCTCTGACCGACTAAGTGCTGCGATTATTAACGCGGTGCCAGATTCTGTAGACTCGCGTGTTCGAGGGAACGTGGCACGTTGTAGGTCCATGTTTGACATTAACCCCTTAACGTGCACACTCGAGTATATTCGAGCGCGCTAAACAGGCCAAACCCTGCACACTCGAGATAATTCGAGCGGCATTGTATTTGATGCTGCTATAATTTTTCACACACGAATGTAATCGAGAATTAAAAATAGCAATGTGAAAGCTAAGAAAAAGAATCGTTTTATTGATACTTCTCATTTAGGTATATAGGATTGCAAGCTATGGCACATTATTATTTCGAAGAAACCGTGCGTTAAGGGGTTAATGAGGCTACTGCATGGTGCGCTCATTTTGGGAAAAGATTATTCGATTCGTCCTTATGATTCTCTGTGGAAGAGAGAGACAGAGAGAGAAAAGGTTGATATCGGCGAACGTATCGTCGTTATGCTCGTACTCGGATGTCTCGCGCGTCGATAAGATACGTCGGAATATCTGTCGGAGGGTGAGTCGAATGTTAGTCCTCGTTATTAGGCACAAAACGTCGATTTATCGTGCCGCAAATGCAGCTGCGCTCTGTTAACGCGTTGACGGCCGTGTCGGGCGCGTATCGCTGACATAAATACGCTCTTCGACATGCTTTTACTACACTTTACAACTGTACACGCAATAAACTGCCCTCCTTCACGCCTATGTCTCCAACATGTTTTCGCGGTTCCTCCTAGATTCGGGAGAAGCAGAAAAAAGGGATAATCGATCTAACGTTACGAACGATATTTGCATTCGAAGTTAGAAATTATTGCTGGCAAACATCTGTTTCCATTGACGGCCGAGGCGAGAAAGGTCGGACGGAAGGGCTTAGAAGGCGCGGGGAAAAATAGCGGAATACGTGCCGCTAATGCGTCGGTCCATTGACGTTTAGCCGATCGACGTCGCGCCACGTGACTGTCCGTCAGTCACAACAATCCGCGTCAAGAGATTCGACAGGCCGAGTGCGCGAGCACATCTGCTCCTGCTCCCGGTCAACAATCCAGACAGCTTCCTATCTGAGAGGCCGGGCCCGGCGTAATTCGCCGGCTAATATCGCCGACAAACAAAACTTGGCAGCGGTCGAAGGGAGTCGCAGGCACTCTACCGATCTCGATATCGTTCACTGAATTTTGCCTGACGCTTTGCCTGACGCTTTGCCTGACGCTTTGCCTGACGATTTGCCTGACGTTTTGCCCGACGTTTGCCCGACGTTTGCCTGAGAGTGTCACACGCTGCCTACGATCCTTTCGGAAATTCGATTACGTCCTCCCGCAGGAACGGACGGAGCTCTTTTTCTGGAAAACCACTTCCACTGCCGGGGAGCGTGCGGTCTTTAAAGAGCCGGCAAGGTCATCAGCACCTGAGCTTCGAGACTCCTGTGAGAACCATATGAAAGGTGATCCAATATCGGAGGTTTCGGACGTGTCTACCCTACACCCCCTTTCACCATCGCCTCGACTCGCCCACGTATGTGGCCATCTCCTGTCGCGCCTGTGGCCATCTTCCACATCCACATCAGCCACAGGCTGCTCGAGGGGGAGGGGGGGGGACCTTTAACACGCTGCTTGCCGCCCTTGACACCGGGTTTTAGACATTACTTTATCCATTTGTCTCAGAACCGTTGTCAGCTCATTCGTTGTAGGTTGATTGCGGTGGATTTTAGATTGAACTTTGGAAGGGTATGTGTGCTTTATTCTCTTGGTGGTCAAATGTTGTTCTAGGTACGAATGTACAGAGAATAATTTATAGTAACTCAGACAGCCGCTTGCCGTTGGTCAACATTTGCTTTAGTTTCCGAGTTACTGCCAAAAAACTGTCGAAACAATGAGGGTCGCGAAATGGGTAAAAATTAAAAGTCTTCCGATCGACTTGTGCTTACGCATACTGAAAGAGGATGAAACGAGGATCACAAAAATCGCAACCCGAGCCTTCTAAGTGCAATTTTTTCGAAGATATGACCAAAAATATGCCCAAAAACGTCAAAAATTGGATATTTTGTTAACTGATTGCTATTAAATTCGATTTCAACGAATTACACGTTTAAAAGGTGAAATAGGAGCAAAAGACTTCGGTAAAAATCGCAACCGCAATGATCTAAGTGCAATTGTTTCAAAGATACAACTATAAATAGACAAAAAAATGATGAAAAATGCACATATGTCGAAATCATGTAATCACACACTCCGTCTCTGGTATATAATCAACAATTATGGTGTAATTATACGACAACGTATCAATATTATAACATTTCAGTTGACTAAAATATTTATACTGTCATTAATTTCTGATTGAACCGGCACTCAGTGTGATAACGCGTGATGTTTCGTGCCATTATACGAACCCGTGAGTAGGTGTGCATAATATCTACGCACCTTCGCTATACTTGATGCGTGTGGAGCGTAAAGGGCACCCTACAGAAACGAAATCCAGGATCGGACAGATTGTGCATAGAGCCCAAGGTGAAAATCATTAAGCATATCTCGTCGGAAAATGAATGAAAATGAAAGGAGAGCGAGCCGAACAGCTGCCGTGCTTGTTACATGCGAAGACCGTATATTACCTTTCATACACGTTCGTCGAAAAATACTTTGTAGCCTCGGCAACGTCTTCAACGACATAACAAATCGTGAACCGTTCTAAACAACCGCATTGTCCACACACGACACGCGTAGGAAGGACGATAAATGTGCACGATACATTTCCGTAATTGCGAAATCGGAATCATAATTGCCGCTGGATATAATTACATAATTGGGCGGGCGAATAACTGTAGAATGGTAACCGTAATTACGGTCGCAAATGGTATGCATAATCGGGGGGAGGGGGGGAGGGGGGGAGAGACTGAAAGTATAATTACGTGCGTGCCTCTGCACGTGTGATCGCGAAACCGTACGGGTAATTAACCCTTTAACTTCCGAACTTTAAGCCACCTCGCGCACTGTCCAAACATTAAAATAAGTATTCCGATACTCGATTCCGCACAGCGAACCGTTCGCCGAAAGATTACGTAGACATATCATTAGCGAGCTCCCTTACCGTAATTACGTCTCTTTCCGCAAATATTATACTTTGAAACTGTGGGGTGCGCGTGTCCTTTACTCGAAAGCCAAACAAAATCGCAACAAAGTTCTTCATTACCAAATTACGATTCCGCCTACGTCCCTGCAGCGCGCTCGTCTTCGTACGCACGGTTCTTACCCGATAGCTGGAAAGAGTTGGCGCACAGCTGGCGGAAAGATGAGGAGCCCGTAGGTGGAAGGGAGACGGGTAGTTATTGGAGTCGCTTGATCAGCTTATCCCCGGCGCCCTGAGAAGATGGCGCCCGGGGGTCAGAGGAGTCGGGTCAGCCCTGCGAATGCATTGGTGGGCATATCGTGCGTGTGTCGTGCGTGTATCGTCCGTACATCGTCCGTACAATCGTGCGTGTGTCGTGCGTGTACCGTCCGTACATCGTGCGTGTGTCGTGCGTGTACCGTCCGTACATCGTGCGGTGCATGCGTGACGCACGCAAGTGTCCGAGAGGTAGGAAGGATGTGGTCAAGAAGACAGACGGGAGCAGGTGACGCTCAGGCTCGAGCTGCCGATATTATGCAAGGTACGGTGGGAAATTAGCGTTAAGCGATTCCGCAGCGGCCTTTTGCCTTTTGCCTTGCGCCTTTTGCGAATGTGCAAGGCGCTACGACGGCGCGCCACTTCGAGACCGTCCTTGGCAACAGAATTTCAACGGCAGCGAGTTCGACAAAGGGGAGGATGTCCACTTCGGCACGAGAAAGTGCGCATCTGGTTAGCTTCGGGAAATCGTTCAATGGGACTCCCTCCCGTAGCCCGAGAGAGAGAGAGCCCTCTCCCAGTTTCTCGAGGCCGATTTTTACCGTTAAACTCCCCCTCTCTCTCTCTCTCTCTCTCTCTCTCTCTCTCTCTTTATCACCCTCTTCAACTGGCAACGACGGAAATGTCTCCCGATCCTACGACTCTCGTTCAACTTAAGAGACTGACGCCGATTATTCGAACTCTCTCACGCATCAGGGTGTCTGACCTAGAATTGGTTCTCGAAAATTGAAGAAAATTTCGTCTCCCCCCACTCTTCTCTCGCTCGATTTCCACCTGTCAATAGTAGACAGGGACGGCGGGGTGCGACAGGTTCGATGGTTGGAAGACGCTAGACTCCCCTCGGCGTCCCTTCCGGAGGAATCGTATCGATGCCGTTCGATGGTGTAACTCACCGTGCTGGCGTTACACGGGCGTTACATAGTGCGTTACACCGGTAACAGGCCGGAGCCTTATCATCGACGCACGTCGGAATGTAGCTGGAAGCAGATATCGGTCCAGCTGTCCAGCAGCTGTGAGCTTCACCTGCTGCTATATACCGTTGGCGCGTGTGTGCGCATGTGCCTTTTATACCGACGTATTTGGACTCGACGCGTCTCGACTCCTCTTGGCTCATAACCTCGCGGGACGCAGAAAAGATTTGCACTCCGTCAGCTTTCCCAGTCTCTGCCTCTCCGTCTCATTTAAAAAAAAGCTCAACCTTCACACCGTATCCTCTCGATGTCGCAGTTCATCTTCCGCTGTTCATCTCTCCCATTGGACGCCCTTAACACGCGAATCGTGAAAGAAGACAGTTTCGCTCGACAAAAGCGGGGAGCCCGAAAGGAAGAAGGTCCGCATTGAGAGGCTCGGCTCTCGAAAGCGCAGCGAACAGAATGCCGTGCGGTCCCGAGCGAAGTATCTTGGTCACGATTTTTCACGCCGTCCTCTCTGTTTCCACGCGGAGCGTAACAATCGCCGTGTGTCCAGGCTCGCCGATCCGTGAGGATTCCCGAAACGGGATGTGGGTATTATGTTGCTCGAAACCGGCCCCTCCAGCGCCGAGAAAGAGAGGCAAGACTCGAAACTGGAGAAAGCCCTCTCCTCCTGCCCCTCGCCGCGCCCCCTCTTCCCCGCCTCTCTCCTTCCCTCTTCAGAATCCCTCCGCCAACTGCCCGATTTTCTCGGCCGTCTGCTTTTTCTCGCCACCGACGAAGAACGCTAATTAAACGGGACGCTCGGAACCGTGAAAATTAACCGAGCCCGTATCGGGTCAGTATCGAGTCAGTATCCAGCCAGTATCCCTCTTTCCTCGCCGCCTCTCGCGACAGTACTTTATCATATTCGACCGCCAGTTCGATCGACCGGCCGATTAATTTTAATTGTTCGCTTCCTTTGCCGGTGCCGCGTAAGTTTGCTCGTCGATGTCGGGCGAGAAATCGTAGTCGCTGCGAAAGTATTCCTCGAGCGAACTCTAATCTGCCGAAGAATGTTCCGCGGAGGGGTGCAAAAAGTTGGAGGCACGGTCGTAGAGCAGAGGCAGTCGTAATTATGGGACACTCGCGCTCGCGTTCGCTCGGCCGACTCGGCTTAAATGAAGAACTTTATGTCACCGCGCGGCTCCCCTTGCTGCCTAAATTATTAAGCAAATTGTCGTATTTCGCGCTGACGCCGGAACAATGGGTCTTCGTTCCCATAGGGTTGCCGCGATTTGCCACGCTCTCTTAAGTAGCGTGCAAAACTTGTCGGCGGAGTGTCGCATCTTCGGGCGTTAAGCTTTACATTACAGATTTTTCCAAGAAAGAAAGTAATATATTATATATAATTTATTTTGCATTTTCTTTCGAGTTCAAAACTTATACAGCTCCCTCTTACAAAACAGGCTTATCCTACCTTAACCTATCGCGCCGCTTACTATTAGCTTAACCTACTCTTAACCTAACGCTTATCACCCACTTTAAAGAAAGGAATATATTGTAGCAGTATTTCTCTGACCGTAGAAGCACGTAGCTCGGAATGATGCTCGCGTCGAATGCAATGAATCAGCGGAGCGAGTCGGTCGCACGATGATTTTGGGGCAGGACTGTGAGGACTGGGAGGACTGGCAGCCGTCGCAGCGGCCGAAACTCATTTCGGCGTGGCCAAAAGTGAGCCGGTCGCTGATTTTACATATCCGGCCATTTCGGGGCCCCGGGCCTCGTTCCTCGCGCTTTTCAATTAAGCATCCGCTCGGGCGACCGTGTGCGAGTACCGTTACGCCCGGTGCTCTCCTCCTCGCCTCCTCCTCTTCCTCCTTCGCCTCCTCCTCCTCCGCCACCTCCTCCTCGCCGTCGTTCACCGCCGAAAAACACACGGCGGAACTTCCCTCGCGTGACCCGCCGGCATTAAATCCGAAATAACGTCGGGCGCGCTCGCCGCGGCTAACCGGCGCCGTTAGCCGCTTATTATCGACCATTTAGACGTTAGATCGATCCGGCCAGTCCTGCCTAGGACGAGCCTTCGAATCCCGATCGGTCCGATCCTCTCACCGCCTTATGCGAGCGTATCGTCAGCGTCGCTCGGCAAAGGAAGAGATTCCGCGAGATTCCGCGAGATGGTCGCGAGCGTAGGATCCGATCTGACGGCCGGAGTTATTTATCGGTATTAAGGAATTACGAGACTCCAGGCGACGGAGTACCGGTCGCAGTGGAGGGATCCCGACGTGTACAGGCCGCGAAATTGCACTGTCGTCTGAATTATTGAGACGCACACGTCCGTGGAAGAAAACCGGGCGCAAGGGAACATCGCCAGTTGTTCGTGGCCACTTATTATTCAACCCTATGTAAGCCTCGGCGTTGGCGAATAGCAATTACAGTCTCGTACCAACTGTCGGACCGAATCTGACGAGAAAGGCAGACGGCGAAAAGTGAATACTAGATATGATTGGCACGTCGCGGCCTCTGTTCTATGAGAGGCAGGCAGGTGGATGGCTGGACTCGCAGGATGACTTATCAGCGTCTCGAGCGACAGGCTCGTTTTCCGGAAGCGGGGGAGCAAAACATTTGAGCGGCGCATTTTCGGTATGCCGCGTGATCGAAGGCGATCGAGCGAGATCTCGATCTCCCTCGATCGGGCAAGATCGAGCACGTGCACGCATTCGCGCACCCCAGACACGCTCCTCGCCGACTACGGGCAAGACCGTAAATCCTCGCGCGAGGTAAGTGTCGGGAGGTAAGCGACAAATCAGACGGGCGACGACATTAGGGTTTATACCGCGGAGAGGACCATCGACGATCGATGGAGAGTCGCCTATGTACGAGTACATGACCGGCAGTTGTACAAACACAGCGAGGTCCTGCGCCTCGAAGCGCATATAAGCTAGGTGCACACGAGCCCACACGCGGGCGAGCTCACACGCACGCGAGATCACGCGCACGTCGGCTCATCGACGTGAAACGCTCACATGCATTCCCACGTGCTCGAGTCCGGAGGGAGGAAATAAGAGATAGGAGGCAAGGGTGAGGGGTGGATGGGAGGAGTCCTGTTTGTATATACGCCTATCCCTATGGACACATAGGTGCGCTGGTATTTATGCCCGGTATCTATGTTTATACGATGCGCAACCGTGCATGATAAATGGCCGTATCTCTGTTTATGCCGTAAGATTGATAGCGAGCGCACTCGCGTCGCTCCACGCGACGCCGCTTTTTGTCGTCCTCGTCCTCCCGTATCGAAGATCGCCGTCTCCGGCGTCCTTCGACGCTCGCGGAAGTACCGCGAATCGAGAGCTCGATCGCGCGACAAATTTCTAACCGCTTTTTTCATTCCGACCTCTCAATCACCTTTCTTCCACTTCCAGCGGCGTCTACCGACTTTCGCTGATTTATAGCGAACGGATTCGTTTTGGAGAAGGCACGCTATCAGGGGAGGAGGCGTCGTTCTTCCCAATGCAGGCCGATAGACTTTTAATACAAAACAAAAATAGCGTCTCTTTCGGAGCGGCCTTATCTACGGTTTGCCGATAGGCCGGCAGAGTAAAGAGAGCGTAGAGGAAATATCGCGTGTCGCCGAGACGTTTTTCGCGGCTTTCGTATCAAACGCGGTTCAGGCTTCTAAGTGAAAACACGCGACAAGGACAGACACGTGTGTACGTACGCCGAGAGAGTGCGAGCTATCCGATATTTACCTTCTTACACTTATCCGTTCAGCGCGCCTCGCGCAATATGTCGCAAAACTTTGACTGCCAATTCTGCCGCGATCTTTTCGGACGAGTACGAATTTTTCGAAAGATGAAACAAGGACTCTCCTGATCCGTCGGAAAAATACTCTCCCTCCCGATAAGCTCGGGCGCGAATCGGCAGTGGCGAGGAGTCGATATTCCGAGCTGAAACTCGTACGTGCCGGGAGGAGGGCGCATAACAGGAGAGCGTGCGTGAATATTAGAAAAGGGGAGGTGGTTGGCAGACATGCGAGCGTGCAGCGCTCTCGGCCGCTGCGGTGGCTTAAATCCTCGTGTGTATAAAACGCGAGACATAATCCCAGCTTTGTGAGCCTTCGGCTCGACGGCGGTATAATAAAATCGTGTTTGCTTTCATCCTGGGGATGCACGCACGCGCGCTGGACCGGAGGTCTGCCTGCCTGCCTGCCTGCCTGCCTGCTTACTTGCCTGCTTGCCTTCCTACCAACCTTCCTACCAACCTTCATGCCAGCCTGCCAGGCTGCCCTCTCTTTTAACGACGCCTCGATCTACACGTCGCCCTCTGCTCCCGGCCAAACATTTTCTCCGCGACGATAGTCGAGGGACCGACGTCTGTCCGTGACGCATGTCTATTGCCTTTTCATTTTTCCCTCCGTCCACCTCCGTTTCCCGCAATGACCGATATCAAATTTAAAGCCGACATTAACCTTGAAAGGAGCCACGACAGTCATCGCTGCACGTTGCGCGCTCTGAACGTATATCTATATATGAGGGTCTAAATATTTACACGGCCGAAGCTGGCGCAGAAAATTCATAAAGCTCCTGGCCGGCAGCGTAGTGGAGTAGAAAAAGCGTTGATACAGGATCAGTTTAGCGTAGTCAGGCGCAGTTCAGCGTGGTCGCAACGAAACTCTTCTCGAGAGTTCCATCTGTCGCGGAGACAAATCGTTCGGCGTGCCTCGGCACGGTAATGGGCCAGCGTCCGGCAAAAGGTTCATCCACCATTTTTCTCCTTCAGCTCCGCGGCCCCCCGACATCCCTCCTCGCCCATTGTCAGGCTCACTCCCTTATCGCTTATGAAGCGATACTCAGTCAAAGGTCGCGCGAGGCTTCAAGCCACGTATACAGATTTGGGCCTTCCATTTGATTTACCAATTTAAATCCGTGGATAGCCTCAGTCGGGCCATTGAGCGGACTCGAAATCCGAGCGGCGACAAAGGGAGTCTTCTGCTACGTCTCGAGGCAAAGGAAGGGTCCGTAGAAGAGGCGAGGAGGTGGAGGGGGTGGAGGAGGACGACGACGTCTTCTTACTACTCCTCCGGGCGCAACCGACTAAGATGAACTTTCTATAGAGGAGAAAAAGAAGGTCGCGGAGCCGAGGCCTTACTAATAATGCCGTGCTAGGTGTCTCGAATGGGCCCCAAACGGGCTTGACAGGTCGAATCCTCGTCCAGGTCCACGGGGCCCACGATCTTTTCGTCCGGCTTTCATGCCGAGAGGGAATGACGAAGTGGCGCTCGGCTTGAACCTTGCCGGGTGATAGATTTTCTCGAGTTTGTTGAGACCACTCGGAATGTTCGGTAATTACTGTTTCTACCCATGTTCCACCTTGTAGTCCGCCCGAATAATTGTCCCGAATCTCTCAATGGGGATCCGATTAAATAGTCACAACTGGTTCGAAGCCACATCCTTCGCGCCGCTCGTTTCGCCACAGTCTAACTAAATAGATAAATACTGTTACGCCGCGGATTCCTGGGGGAAAAGAAATAGCGGCGAGAACGGATCTCGTCGAAGGCAAACTTCGCGGAATCGACTCCGTCGGCCGCTCTAAACGGCCGCTCAAGTACCGTGAAAGTGACTGTGACATTAGAGGATAAAAAAGCTCGCGCAATTCATAATCTCATTGTTCTGAAACTTCGGCGAACTGTCCGTCCGGCGTAACCTTTGAAGAGGCGAGGGAGTCGGCGTCTGACTGGGGGCCATAAATAAAATCTTCGAATACAATGCTCGCGAAGTACGGAGCGGATCGTGAATCGTTGCGAATCGTTGTGAATCGCGCGTCCACTCTCGCGAGTTGGAGCTCTCGCCGATCGAGTATAAGGAGTTAAGGAGTAAAGGAGCGAAGGAGCGAAGGATCGAGCTGCCTCGTAAAGCAGAGGCCCGGGTAAGGACGACGCTCGAAATGAACTATGAACTCATCCGCAGGGATCGTATTCTCGATCCGAAGCTCGGCCCTCGGCTAAAAAGTATCGAGATTTACCGCAACAGCTGGCCGATCTGGCCGGGGCCCGACCGTGCGAGCCTGGGCCTTCTGTACGACGAAAGGGCCGCACCTTTAAACCCCAGATTTTCGGGTACCTGCCACTGCCGCGAGAGAGAGAGAGAGAGAGAGAGAGAGAGAGAGAGTCGGCGAGCTAACCGGCGAGCTAACCGGAGAGCGAACCTCGGTAGGGAGAAGAAGTTCGATGCCTCCGAAAGTACCTCCTTCGGGGCTTACTTTCGGCATCTAATTTCGGGAAATAAGAGCCTGCCGCGCATCTGCGCTCTACGAACCTCCTCGGCAGGTACCGCTCATTCGCTTTTCGCCCTCGACAAGGGAGAGTAAAGAGATTTCGCTCGAATATTCCTTCCTCCGCGCATCTCACGCTGATCGATCACAAATTCGTGGTGGCCGAGCTCAGAATTTACAGATTTTATTCTTCTACGTTTTTGCTGACCATAACCTGTCGGGTCGATAGGTCCGCGGGGCAAAAACTGACTTCATCAGTCTCACGCGCGAGCTAATTTGAAATTTGCCCATACGCGACCTCTTTCTCGCGCGATCGTAATTAGTTAGGGAGAAACGTGGCTCCAAACTGGCGGTAGTAAGCTAGCACGTCTGACGTATAACTCTCATGAAGTATTCATGCGAAGATCTCGGGCCGTGCAGCCAAGAATTTATGATTCCCCATTTTCGTTCCGAATCCGAAAGGGCCGGGGTTACGCGCGTGTGCAACTGTAACTAATCGGTTAATAAGAAAGAAGACGGTTATCGCCGGGCAACGTCACGTTTCTGTTTCATAACGACTCGCCCCGCAAAGGAGAAGGCGTATCTCGAAAAGTTGCGCGGCCCACGTTGAATGAGCGGCAACGATTAGTCGCCGTCCCCTTAGTCATCTAAGATCGTGCCCCGACAAGAAAACTAATCCTAGATCGGCGTGACGAGGCACGGGCGACCTTAATTTAAGGCGTAGGGCGCGCGTGCATCGGCACGTTCCTTCTTTTTCGCCATCTACAGACCTATTTAACATGTTTCGTGATCCGGAGTTAAGGATCAGGACTAGTCGACGGATCGAGACGGATCGAGACTTTGCATAGATTAGCCCCGAATGAAACGTTTCCACCACGCCGTCGCTCACCATTTTCACAAAACTTCGCCCGAAATGACTCTACGTTAAATAATCGTGGCGTAGTCGGCAGATGGCAAAGAATGTTCATACGGGAAATTGGGTCATTTAATTTGATATATTATAGGGACTCGCGTTGTGAATATTAACCGTGGCTGTTGACCAAATATCAATTGGTCAGGTAAGGTTTTATTGCGGTATCTCATTGTCCGGCAAAGTCTGGCCCAGTTGGAAGTCCGCAAACTTCCGAGGAATCGTATCGACTCGCCCTCGAACGTAACGACACGCTTTTAACCTGCGGCGTTAATAAAACGGTATCCACCTGAGCACCAGCAAATACACCTGCCAGCCTCGTGGCTTCTCTCTCTCCTCGAGTCTTTGCCCGTCCTTACTCTTTCCTTCCTTCCTTCCTTCCCCCCCTCTCTCCCTCCCTTTCTCCCTCCCTCCCTCCAACCCGACATTCTGCCGGCGTATATGCGTGTCTCTCACTCGTTACACCCTGCTACCCGCACCCCTCGGACCCTCGACCCGGTCACTTCTCGTCCCAACATCAATGCCAACATTGTTGTGCCGTACAATTTTTCCGCACCGTACCTTATTGAACTGTCATCCGGTACCTGCCGGTGCGGTTTCTCGAATTTGCCTTGTCCCTGCCGAGGAGACCAGCCGGCCCTTCCTACGCCTTCGAACCGTTTCTCCACTTGTCCCGGTCCACCTTAAGCGCAGGGTATGATCTGCCAGCATTCACCGACAGACTCCTCGTAAATTCTTCTATTTACCGTGCAGGTATTTTCGCTTTCATTTCTGACTTCGTCGGTCGACCCTGAAATTGTTCATAACTGAGCTTTGATTTATTGCCTTTCTGTTAGAGGATTATTTCCGTTTAATATTGTCAATCGGATCGATTCATGAACAATTGAGAATTTGAAATAATTTAGTCCGGCTGTCCGATAAAATCCTGATTCACGCCGCTTCCAGCGTTATCCTCAGCGGCGCACAGGTGATACGTGTGATCGATCACCTGAATCGGATCCTGTTTACCGGCACGCCATGGGCACCCGACGTAGGAAGCCCCCGTGGAAATGGGAAGAAGGATGCACAGCGACAGGATGCACCCACGGCGAATTCAGTCGACCCGGCACAGCGTGACGGATTTTGTAAGATGGTCGCCGTTCCGGGCGAAAAATCAAGCCTCGTTAAACGCCCTCACCCCCCCTCTGCCCTCTGCCCTACCCCCCTAGTCGCTGCCAAATTGGCAGATCGCTACTTTCGGCCAGACGCTCCTCTACCTGTCTCCGCTCCTGCCTGCCCCCCTTTTTTCACGTCGGCAGATTCATTAAGGGAATTTCGTGCGTATCGTTAACGCCGCACGCCGTGCGTATCGTCGTAAATATTGCACGCGATACACGCTGCTTTTCTGTCTCGAGGACTCCTCTCCCCTCTGTCCCTCTCTCTTGCCGCTCCCTGGCTGCCGGCCATTTCCGCAGCGGCACTTCCCGATGGTAGACTGAGATTCGAGCAGGGCCACGATCTCGCTTCGGGCTCAAAACTTCCGGCAGCGACGTCCTCCTCTGCTACGTTCGACACGCGAACGTTTAATATCGACGCCCAGGGAAGATTAAGTTGATAGGGCCGAGGGAAAGATTCAGGTGCATCCAAGTACTCACCTACATAAAATTATTCATTTCTTATATATACGTACTAGTCGCCTTTTTCGTATAACAGCTGTCGCTCAATCGTTTTAAACACCCTCTTTGAGCTATCGTCTAATTGAAAGATGACTGTAGAATTCGAAACGTTATTACCATGAACATTGGATCCTCATTAGCAGTCTCCTGGTAACGCGAGAAGGATTGGCATCGTGGGAAATGAGAAATTTTCGGACGTATTCTACGCAGGATAGTGAAGCCTTAAGATGAATCCTGTTTGGGCGTATAGGTGTAGGTATAGGCGTAGGAGAGGAGCGTCGATAGAACGTCGGGATTATACGCGATGGTATATAGTTAGGAAGGCCCCGCAGGCCGCGGCAGAAAGTCAGTTTTACTCTTTCGTTCCTCGGCACGGACAGGTGCTACACCGACTGGTACACCTGCGCGAATTACCACGCGCCATCGCTACTGCCTATATATTTTTGACTAATTTTCCGGGGGCCGACTTCTCTTATAGACGGAACGAAATGCGTCTCGGCGACGTCACGCCGACTATTCCGACCGACTATTTCGCCGGACTATTCCACGCTAGCTACACAAATTGGCCACGATCCGTGCACCGCCCGTAAACTTACACCCTAATTTCCCCTCTCGACTGTTTTCGACGGTTGATACCTACAGGTGACGCGTCCAGACCACTACTCCCCCTCTCTCTCACTCTCTCTCACTCCCACTCTGTATCTTTCCATCTACCTCCAGAAGGGCAATTATGCAATTTGGAGGCGCGATGACGAGTAGATCGAATTGAAGTCACGCGAGTCAAAAGTGACGGAGGGTAGACTCTAATTCGGTGTTACACCGAGAATCATGAACGAAGATTTTTCCTTTTTTTTCCACTGCAAGCCGACCATTCTACGAGGCGGCGAGAGGTTAGGGAGCACGGGGTGTTAAAAGAGCGACGGTAAAAATACACTCCCCTTTCGGGGAAACGCTACCGTGACACTGGCAGGAACGTTTTGGGACACGAAGGCCGCCACGACACTTATTCAGAGTTCGTGCCGAGGCGCGAGTCATCAGCGAATGATAATTTAATACCGCCGGAAGGAAGGGTGCTTTCACTTTTTTCTCCTAGTCTTTATCTAGAAAAATTCTCGCACAACGGATCCTGGAGTTCGAAGTCCGGTGATTGATCCCGATAAAAAGTTGGAATTATATAATTCGAAACGGTAGGAAGTTGATTTAAATTGCGCAATCGAGTAAAGTTCGTCACTGAATTCGGACTTAACGTACCTTGCAATTTAATGGACCGGCAATAAGAGTTCGCGGAATGGATCGAAAGTCGACTGTTTTCCATCCCGCTCGACGACCGCTCGCATTCTATTTACTCCGGCACAATTAAATGACAATGAGTATCTTGTTTCCAGAGGAAGAACATCAGCCTTCTTCCTGGAAGGCGTGCAGCAGATCGAGCGGTGTAAAAATGACGTAACGAAAGAAACTGCCTTTCTAGATCGTACTTTTTCATCAGTTCGCCACTGGGCATTACTATTTATTTTTATCGTCAATAAAGGAATGCACCCATTTGCTCGGTATCTCTATAAGGGCAAAATTACTTAATCAACGGACATCCGCCGTGGGAATCGGAGTCCAATAAAAGCGTACAATTACTCGATTTCGCGGGTGGCCTGGCCGCTAAGCATCTCCCGACTCCTTCGAATCATAATCCACAAAAAGTATTCACTTTTTCTCCCCGCATCCGTCCGACATATCCATTCGTACACTGTCCAACGCCTGAAATAAATCAAATTTGTATTTTACCGCAATCCGCATAAATATTGTCAAATAATTAACATATATGAATTTACTCCGAATAAACATTATGAATATTAATGAATTCTTTAAGCTCGTATTCAAGCGTTACACTCCGACCATTATACTAATTACACTAAATCATCGGTGCGAGCGGCGCGCGAACGAATTTTTTTCACCGCTTTCTGGCTTCGCGAGCGTGCATTAAGGAGTCACTAGATTGATAAAGGACGGTACAGGGCGGATAAAAGAGCCGGCTGGCATCTCGATTACGGTCCGATCGTCGAAGGAAGTCGAACACGACGCGGACCGACGGAAATCCCTGTTTACTTCGGCGAAAGTCAGCGGCGGGAGAGGCGGCTCGGCAGGAGGAGGAGGAGGAGGAGGTGAAGGAGGAGGGGATCAAGGATCGAGAAGGAGAGAAGCCTGAAACAGGCACTCTCCTCGGCCACTCTCCTCCCGAGCGGGCATATAGTAGTAAGTAACGACTCCGGGTACCGGAGAGTAGCGTCGAGTTCTTCTCCCGGGCGTCTCTCATTTTGCTCCTTTTGCGCCGCGACGTACCGTGATTTACGTGCGCGAGCACGTTGATCTACTACTACTATGCCGCTGAACGAGCTAAGGTAGCGAAGGAGGAAGGGAGAGGGATCGAGGGGGGCTCTGGCCAGCGAGGACAAGAAAGGGAGGAAAAAAGCGGCAGGTAGTACGGAAGAGGATGGCAGAGGCAGGAGAGGGGGAATAAGAAGGTTGTCGGTGTGGACCGATGAGGAGGAAGAGGCGATTGAAGAGAAGAAGGGAGAGACGAGCGCGAGAGAGAGAGAGAGAGAAGGAGAGAAAAGGATCAGTTCTGATCGCGAAGGGTCGAGGACTCGAAGGCGTTCCTCGAAAGCGTCCGTCGGCGATGCTCGTCAGACGTAACGACGTCCTCGTCCGCGAAGTTTTGTCTTATCGGCTCAATTATATCCGCGGGACTCGAGTCTGCCTCTCGAGCTTCTGGTTTTCAAGGACGACGTCGACACCCGTATGCACCGCCCGTACGTAGGCATACGTTCGCTGAATCCTACATCCGTAGATTAAAAACGTGGCTTGCCGGCGGTCTATCGGACTTTGGCGCGAATATAGACGCCTCAAATTATAATTTTTGCTGGAATCAACGATCTGTATCGATCGACCCTTTCTCTCTCTCTCTCTCTCTCTCTCTCTCTCTCTCTTCATCCAACGGATCAGAGTGCAAAGATTCGCAAACCGTCCTTCCCGTTCCCCGGCCACTCCCTAGAGTTTGTCGCATGCCGACGCGCGCGCGCACTTTCGGAAAGTCTCGCCACACTTCCGGTCGTATTAATCACTTTTCCTCCCCCGAACGAAAAATCTATTTCCTATTCCAGCCACGTTGGCCGACGACGCTTCGTCGCGAGCTCGCGCGTACTCGATCGCCGATAAAAACGAGCCTGCCCTGACGTCATATCCTGCACACTCTCGTAGCTACGAAGCGCGCACATTTGCCGGGACGTCCTAAAGGCGAGCCGATCGGCAAACTACTCCCAAACAGTGGCCCGCAAAACTTCCACATAATTCCCATACTTTTCATTACCCTCTTCGTCTGCTCTCATCTTCTTCATCATCCGCCCGAATCCGACAGTTTAGTCTCGCAAAAGTTCTTTCGGCCCAGCAGCAATAGTTGTCCACCGTCAGCCACGATAACCGAAATCTTGATTCGATTCAGTCTATTTGAATAACAGATTACGGTACGTTCTTGAGGCCTCGCGATAATTTAGTGACTCAGCGCGTAGATATTTCGGTAATTTACGAGTCAGGAAGAGGACGACCATGGCCACCGACGCATCGTGATAACGTACGTCAGCTCGGCGAAGGGAACTTGCGACATCTCCGTCGCCGCTCGGCCAACAAGAGTGTCGCGGAAACGAGAACGATTTGCATCCTTCTGTACGCTTCTTCGAAGATCCTTCGAAGATCCTTCGAGATCCTTCGAGACGCTCGACTCTTAATTTCCGGCTCGCGCATCGACGCGCATTCGGCGCTTTTTCGCCGACTCGGGACGAAATCGATAAGCTCCCCCCCGCACCCGTCCTCCTCACTCTACTTCCCTCCGCTGCCGGCAGGCCATTCCCATTTTTTTGTCGCGGCCTTTTAAAAACGTCGATGCGCCCGTATCTCTCGTCCTGCCGCGCCATACTCGGCTCCGTCCGAGAGAGCCTCGAAGGACCCGAGGAACGTTTGCAAGTTGATACATCGGTGCGGGTACCCTGATCGAGCCCGGACCTCTTCCTTCTCTGCCCTCCGCGCCTCTCCCTCCCACCTTCCCACCTTCCCACCTTCCCCGGCACCACTCTATCTTCTTTCCGCTCTCGTGCGGGCTTTCGAAGGATCCGACGCGATGTTTGCCTAACGACACTTTGCCTCCTTCCTCCTCGCGGGCCTCTTCTCCTTTTCCGCCCTCCGTTGAGCAGGAAAGAAAATACTATGACGGTACATCCGTGTATGAGCTTCTTTTCTTGAAGAGAGAGCCTCCTGTGAGACGGGCTCAAATTATTTAATAAACAGGATACCTGATTGGAATGTGAAGCATGTGATTTTATTTCCTCGGAATGTCGGTCGTGCAAGAGGTTTGGGAGTTCACGCGGTATCGGTGAGTGAGTCAGGCAGGAGAGAGAAGAGAAGAAAGGAGAGAGAGAGAGAGAGAGAGAGGGCGAGCAGGTTCATCGCGAAATTTCGCGCGGAGGAGCGAACGCTAATTAAGTTCACGCTTCGACGATCTTGACCTTTCTGGTGACGCTTATGATCCCATCGGTTGGCGGCCGCTATCTTATCGTGTTAATGTAATTCAGCGTGTAACGCCCGAGACGATACGAAATCGCTGCGAAATGATTCACGCGAGTCATCCGAGACCGTAGATTCAACAAATCGGCAAGTCCCCGGATCAAAATTCCTCAGCCTTCGCTATCTATCCGACCCGTATAAATTTCACTCTTTTTTCACTCCTTCCTACCGATGGCGCGCGCACCTCGCAAACATTGACATTGAAAGTGAATGAAAATATATTGAAAAAGATTAGCTTTATCTAATCGTCAGCCCGTATGCTGGGCAAGCCTCTGCCGATGGTGACTACTTGCCACTTTCCTTCTAGCGAATCGAGGAATTCCTTAAGACCGGGTAAAGCGCGGAAGGAGGAGTAGTAGTAGGAGGAGGAGGAGGTGGAGGTGAGAGTGCCGGATCGACGAAGCTGGCTTTAAGGTTGTAGGTTGAGCAACGCCTCAAGGTTTCCCTTGGCGCGTGAGGCCGAGGTGCGGAGGAATTTTGCGTGGCCCAGCGCGTGCCGCCGAGTCATGTGGAACGATATCGCGGAATTAGTCAGCGGCAGTCCGAGCCGCGAGGAGCTCTTATCCTCACCCCCGTCGATCCTCCATACAGGCGCGATTTAGCGAACGTTCACGTGCGCAACACCGTCCATCGGAGGCCAGCGAAGAAAGAGCAAAGTACTCGCACACGCGCGCGCGCGCGCGCGCTCCCGTGGAGCGCTACGTGCGTCGCACATGTCGACATGAGTCACGTGAGTGAGTCAGGCCGGGACTCGAACTCAGGTCAGTCAGACCACCGCATACCTGCGGTTAATTCTCCGTCGCATTCGAATTTTTCACGGTCGAATCGGAGCATAGTAGTCGATCGCGGGAAACGGAGGGAAACGATCGACGCGGCTGGAAGCGAAGCTTATCGGATTCCGATGAACGGACGAGGGCCGGAAACCTTGAAGGAGCGAAGTAGCGATGGGACGAAAGTGAGACGTGCGCCAGACTTGTTCGGGGAATCGTGGACGCCGGGATTAATCGAAGCACGAAATCTCGATTCCTAGATGCCGTTCGACCGCCTCTGCTGATACCTAACCCAGAACCCGCTTCGCGTAACTCTCTTTCTCCCTCGCGTTCGCGAAAGAGGGAAAAGGTCGACGGGAGGGTGGGAGGTATCTATTTGCGTCGCAGGAGAGCTCTGCCCAGCTAAAGACCATCGATTACCGCCGGCTCGTTGTCCTGATATGAAAAAAGGAACGCAACGCGCTCGGCGACCTACGATTACATCGCATCGGATGCAGACCACTTTTTCATCGGCGCACGCAACTTTACAGTGCTTTGCTCTCCACCTCTGTTCAAACTGTTCTAATGCAATAATCTATGACGTCTATTTCGCTCTGGAAATTCCTATTATCGAATCATGTGTCCTATGGTATCCAATTGAATAAGTAAGAAAATAAATAAATATATCGATGGTTAATAGAATAATTATCCGATCGATAATCTGCGAATAATGAACGTAGATAAATCGTGGCGTCGAAACGGAAGGTATTAGCAGGACGCCCCTGGATGCGTAGGCCAACCGGCGTCCAGGAGTGGCTGGAAGGAGGACTCCCAGACGAAATTCCGCGCACGCCTCCGAACGTTCTGTCCGCGACACCATAAAACACGTCAGATTAATATGTAAACGAACCGTATACATAATGCATGCCGCGCCGTTACTACCGAACTTTCGGAACGGAACGTTAGATACCGGCAAGTCGAATTGTGTCGCCGCTCGAATCGTCCCGACGCATCCTCCGACGCTTAATGCTATTCATATCGAAGGGGGAGGAGGAATAGTAGGTAGCGGGAGAATGCGAAGGAGTCGAGGTTCGCGGTCGGAATAAGGACGCCCGGCCGCTCGTTTCGAGGATCGGAAAGGAGCCGGTCAGCTCCCAGCCACGGCAAACGATTTTAATCGATTTTAATCGATCTCCAGGCCTCCCTGCATCAGAACTTTACGGATGAAAGTCAGGCCACGTGACTGTTTCTCCAAAATGTTTGACTGCCGAAGAAATGACGGGGTGGCGAGGACTCGTTTTTGGAATCGGATTCTAATTGCGACGGTGGGACGGATCCTTCACGTGTCGAAAGGATCCGACGTTCGGCCGAAGAAAGTCATCGAGTTCACGAGCAGGTAGGTGGATCGTTTCATCATCTCACGCGAGCAACACCGGAAATTCTCTGGATCCGCGGTTTGAGTGCGCAACCCGACAAATCGACACCGACCGATCTAACGTCGTACATTCGTATCACATTAATTCCAGCCTAATTCCAGCCTAATTCCAGCCTGATTCCAGACATTTGACACTCAAACCTTCTCCCTCCCCTTAGTGCCCTCTATGCCCTGCAGTCCTCGTAGTCTACCTCTGCGCTTCGAACCTGCAACTCCAGTCAACCAGCAGCTCAGCTTCATCACGACGTAACGTCGTACGCTTATATACTATTACTATTATTGTTATCATTATCATTATTACAGGCACACCGATCGTCGTATCCATTTACGTAAGAGCGGCTTGCCTAATTTCAGATATTCATCCGACGATCTAGACTCGACGGCGTATCCAATTACAAGGCGAGGGCCGCCGATAAACAGATGTAATCTGGAGACATAAGATTGCTCATCGACGTACATATAGGCCATTGGCAGTTAAAGGGTTAAAGATTAACGAGCGATGAGAACCACTGATCGTTAGCCCCTAGGACACGAGCAGGTATCCTCTCCCGTGAGTTTCCACCGTGTCATTCCGTAAAGGGCCTTTGCGTGAATATTCCAAGGGAATCACGTAAGACCTGTCCCTACGGCGGCTGTTCGAACCTCTACTTCCTCAGACGACGACGACGACGACGACCAGGAGGACGAGGACGAGGAGGACACGCTTCTCCTAACCGCTCGAATACGTTCCATCGCGAGCCGAATTAAAATTAATTCCCCTTTCAGACGAAGGGCCGTCTTATCGCGTTAACCTCGCCTTTGGCTTCCACCATAAGCCTTGTAGGTGGTCTAGGTATAGCGGCTGAAATTTTGACTACCTAGACATTGGGAATTCGAGCAGAATAGTCGACGGGATCCAGGGTAATAATTATGATTTAAATTGTAGACTGGTAATGCCTCGTAGGTAATGCTGGTATTTACTCCGATTCCGATCGATCGCCGACCTCGAACCTACTCCCGTTGAGCGAAACCTCAACGAGCCGTAGAACGAGAATTAACGATGCGCGACGCGAGCTCTACTCGGAAAAGTAGAATTACTAATACAGGAGACGCGACACATATCCTGTTAATGATTCCGCGACGGTCTGGCGCATGCCTCTGGCCGATGTAACAGGAGGTGGCTCCGCAGACGAAGGACTGTCAAAGGACTATGAAAGGACTATTCGTGGCGCGAGCTCCTTCCTTTCCGTTCAGACGCGAGGTGGCACGTGAGAGGTGTCCGTCCGTAGAACGACGTCAGGCTCTGGCGTGCTTAAATGAAAATTAATTCCGCCGCCGGAATCGTCCTTTTGGCCCGCCGCGAAGCTACCAGCCTTCGTCCTGGCACGAGCGCAGTTCCGTCGGAAGCGAATGGACGGAAGATGAAGAGGCACCTACGATCCTGCAGCCTGCATACTCGATGCCATTAGGCTGAACGCAGTCATTCCTTACATTTTATTCCTTTACAAAGATTTGAACCTAACAATTTCGTACAGTCTTGAATCCAGACTGCCAATATTATTATTAACATTGCTAATATCGGACAGGTTGAGAATACTTAGTATCCGTGTACTACTGATATGGTCGTTTAGAGAGAACCTTTTGCGGGAAACTGATGTATGTCGATAGTGTTGCGTAATAGACGCAATCGTACCGTGAACGCTAAATACTTTCTCCTCGCCGCGGAGCTTTCGGTCGAAGTTTATCAGGCGAAAGATCGTGATACCCGCCGCGAAGAGTAAGACGAAAAGAGTGAGACGAAAGGAAGCCAAGGCACTTGTCGCGTTTCCACGAGAGGGCCCGCCAGCATCGAAGGGGCAAGTTGTACGTACCGAGTGCGTACGGGACATACTAATGAAAATCTCGTTGGCCTTTCCGACGACCCGGTACGCACACGGCCCTCCGCTCATTCCCGAATGCAGGAGGTGTAAGAAGCGCGTGGGTCATCGTCTTCGTGCCGTGTCCTAACCACACGCGACACGCGCACCGAGCCACAAATCCCCCCCTCTCCTATTCTCCTGCCCTATCCCATGCCCTATCCCATATCCTATCCCATATCCCATCCCATATCCCATCCCATATCCCATCCCATATCCTATCTCATCACGTTCCTGACACTTTTTTACAGTCGTCACGTACAGACTTGCTTTACAATTTTCTGACGATAGATTGACGATTCTTGCCAGTTCCCAGTCATAGGATTTTAGGGCCTATTTTCCCTTGTGCTTTTAAATCTATTGCACTTTGAACATTCAGCTTTCCATTTTCGTGAATTCTTGTTCCCTATTCACCATACAACTGCACTTTCGGATTAAAGAAGGTTATCTAATTGTCAGCTGACAAAATGTCGATTTTTTTTTATTTTTGATCTTATTTTTGGCTATATCTAGGCAACTATTTCACTTAGAACATTACGGTTGCGATTTTTGTCGCATGTTTTTTACCCCTCTTCTTAACATAGTAAAAGAAAAAACCTGAGAGGGAGCTTTCAATTCAACGTTAAAATCCTGTTCTGAGGCCTTCCGGTGGCTAATCCAGCTTATAACGCAAAATAATGTAATATAGTATCATTATGAGGGGTTCGATAGATGCAAGTAGTACCAAAGTATCCTCTAGTGGTCGCTCAAATTCATATCAAAAGGATAGGCGCGTCAAAGGTGGTCTAAAGTAGGGCTACCATCCACCATTGCCGATGAAATTCCTCACAGAAGAACGTAGAGGCCATAAATGCGCAGAATGAGACGTGGCAATTATGTAGCAATAATCAGGTAGTGGCATAAGTATCGTTTAACAAGTACATGTAGGCTAGGTCTCGGAAATACTCGCAGAAAAGGTAGCTCAGTTAGCCTGCAGCATGTTCGATTATCGCTGAAACACATATCAGTAGACTAGGCCTATCCAAAACACAAACGAAAAGTTAGGAGATTTGGTAATACTCATGTGTATTTAGTTATCACATCCTTTTCTACATAAAATCTAACATAGTTTCCCTTAATTTGTCACAATGTTGCGGATTAACCTGCACAGACGTATGAAATGGAAATCGATTAATCATTCAGTTGTCTGATTGGGTGGTGCGATATGAAATTTAGCATAATGGAATGTGTGGCGAGTGGAGAGCCCTATTCAGACAGGTGAATTGATTCATTAATTCAGCAGAATCGGTACTTCCGACGTTATACATATTTCATACATTTCATATATATTTTCCACATACTCGTACAATTGCTCACGATGAGCGTAATTACTTGCAAGATAATCATTGCCCCGGATGGCACTAAAAGCGGCACGACACAGTAGCCAAGGTACTCCGGTAGGTACTGGCCTTCAATAGGCAACGGAGTCAGATAAGTGTTAACAAAGAGATGTTAAAAGCGGCATAAGCTTAGCGCGCGCATTTCGTCGCTGAATACCTTGTCTGTTAATGGATCGCGCCGATCGCGGGGTATGCGGTCTACAAATTTGCGGCGCGCAAATTATATTATAAATTCCTGACGGATGAGTAAGCGGAGCCGTCCTCACTCTCTAAGCGTTCTTTCTCGCTTCAGCTTCAACCGACGGCGGTGGTATCGACGTTAATCTCCGAGAGTCCTCGCGAGCGAGTTTGCCTGAAAACGATGTAATCGTAAAACCAATAAACGGCTCGGCAGGCCGGGAGCGGCACTAATGGTCGAGAGACGATAGAAAGAGAGAGAGAGAGAGAGAGAGAGAGAGAGGGAGCAAGAGAGAGAGAGAGAGAGAGAAGGCTGCAATCGAGGAGAGGAGCGAGACAGAGTAAACACTCATTTCCACCCGGATGACAATCAAATCGTAATTCCCGAACGTTTAGCCGCGATATCGGAGCCGTAATTATTACTTAGCGATTATACATTCTTCGAGCGTGACGGGACATCCACGGTTCCCGCGGGTACGTTAATTGCGATCTCGGCAAATGTCGGCCCGTGTGATTGAGGATCGAGGAATCTCAACCGTTAAAAATCCCCCGCGCGTGCAACCAACGATCGCACGCCGATGTGTAAGCTCAGAGCTACCTTTGCATCACTTTCATAGACCGATTGCAGAAGAGTTTATCAGACCACTGTTTCTTCGGATTTCGAGCCTGCCCCAATCCAAAATTAGAATATTTTCGGTTTCCGGTAATAGCATTGACATCTTTTGAAAACTATCAGTATTAAAATTCACATTTAAGTTATGAAAATATGTGCTTTATTTAACACTATAAAACCGAAATTACTTTCTTGCCATTATAATATTGTAGACACTGGAGCATATATTTCTGACATTCCGCAGGATGCGAGAGGAATTGAGAAGACAATAGACTATCCGACACACATAACGCGCTCGCGCGCACCAAGGCGAGTGCCCGAAAAGGAACCTGGTGGGGGTCGACCTAATTACTTCGCCTAGATGATTCATCGTGCTTCGGTATTCCCCGAACTCCTCTGGGAATCGGTTAAACGCGGGGCGATACGTTCGGACGATTTGCAATATTCAATTATCCGCGTTGATCGTTCCACTGACTCGGCGCATTGAGTGCTGGTTGCGCGGCAAAAGCTCGGCATTCATCTGTCATTCGCACTAACACAGAGTGCAAAAAGTTTAATCGGCTGTATTGTCGCACAAATGTCCAACAGGTACAACAATGTATCATGATAAGATAAAATGTCTTAAAACACTGTAAAGTAATGCAAAATACGGTAACAACAAATGTCACTTTAATAAACAGGACGCGTAACTATATTTTTTCCAGCTATGTATATTTGGTGTTAAACGTAGATTTCTCGGGATAAAATTGATTTTGTCACATTTTTTTTATCCTAGATGCAGTACAGGGATACCCAATTGAAATGAAGAGAGATTAGTCAAAGCAACAGTTATTAAATGTAAGAATTTCTAGATTTTTGAATATGTACTGCAATTCCGTATCTTCGAATGCACAATGACAACCATATGTCTTTCGGGATTAAATGTCAGCGGAAGTGCAACCTCCAACGACGAAAGGGACGAAAGGAAGACGTGAAATCGAGAAAGTGCGGTGAGCGAAATGAGAGACTGCCGATTGAGTGGCGTAGCGTGTTGTTAACACACCCCGATGCATTTTGCTGAATTTTCACATCCGGCCCGCACAAGGGCGTTACGTTACCGATGGCCTCGACAACGGGACATGCCGTCTTTTACCAAAAAATACCTGGGCCCTCGAATCAGCAGCGGAAGTCGTCTCCAAGATCCGCTCCGGACGTTGAGAACTGCTCTCAGCGCAGCGTGAAACTCGATTTTTACGAAACTGGTACAACTGGAAACGCTTCAATGGATCAATTTGTACAGATACTTCCGGATAGTCGAACAAAATCTGCCCCAATTAATATAGAATGAACACGTGCGTTTAAAAACTTTTGCAACATCAAATCATAAGTAATAATAATATTCAATTGATGTATAACACACTTTGAGAATAAGTATACACTTTATTAATGCTTACATTGCAGTATATTCGTAAGACAATTAATTCTTTCAGGTAAATTAAATAGTTCGTGTAACAGAACTTGAATTCTAAATTGAAAAGTGCATAAACTCTGTTTCGGTGTTGGTGGCGCCATCTAGACGTCTCGAGAAGAACTAATGGTATAATTTCTTATGTCTTTTTAGTATCCGACCCGTCATCTATGTGTCATCGACTTAACTATCTGACCTCTACCGCAGTTTAATACACGATGCGCTATCTATACATCGACAATTAAACTAAAAGTGTAATTTTTTATCACCGTACCGTACATTGCACGCCATCACGTTATCACTAGTATAAGTAATTACACATGACTTATGAAAGATGCGTTATGGGTAATGCTATCGTCACATTGAATAAACCACGTTAATACTGTAAAGTTACTGGTATTTCGTTTTTGCAACAAGTTTTTTTGAATCCTAAGCTTACTGTACAGTCCTCTGGTTAAAATTCACCTAAAGTATGTATGTATTAAGATTTTTTCGAAGACACGGTTACAGTTCCATCACGCGTTCTACGTTACCAGCTAATTAGTGTAAAGAATAACTTAAAAAATTACATGATTGTTTCAGCATATTTTGCAATAGAAAAGTATTCGCTATCTGCTCGGCCGCCGATATGACGCTCCAAAAGAAGTAAAGTAGTCGCTCGCGTCATATTAACCAACGCGTAACCTAACAATGGCATCATTAACGAAACTTCCACTAGTGACACATCTCTCAGACCGTGTTATTAGGATTTTAGCATGTAATCCTGGTTTAATGACGCTACAGGGCACAAATACCTACCTTGTCGGGACGGGACCGAAGTAAGATACGACAAATGGTCAAATAACAAATGACCTATAATTTTCGCAGTCTCTTGTTTTACCCCTAGCTTGACTATAATAGAACGTTTCGGCATGTAATATTACTTGCAGGCGATTGCTCATAGACACTGGGGATGGAAAACAACCAGAATATCTACAATTGTTAAAATATGTCCTAAAAAAAGAAGACGTGAATATATCAGATGTATATATCACACACTGGCATGAAGATCACATTGGCGGATTACCTAAAATTAAAAAGATAATAGCACAACAACCAGGTTCCAACAAATTGAATGTTTGGAAAGGACGGAGGTTGAGAGGTGAAGGCAAGACAGACTTGGAGAAACAATTGAAGTACCGTTTTTTTGAGAAGTTCTTAACATTACAATTAGATGGAATAACTGTATCAAAAATAGCTACACCGGGTCATACTAGTGACCATTATAGTTTTTATTTAAAAGAGGAAGAAGCAATTTTCAGTGGGGATTGCATATTAGGAGAGAGTACTACAGTATTTGAAGATCTGTCAGATTATATGGATTCACTATACAAGCTATTGGAGTTGAAGCCAAAAGTTATTTATCCAGGCCATGGCCCCGTAGTAAAAAATGCCATGGAATATATACAGGAATATATAGACCATAGAGAAGCAAGAGATATAGACATAATTTACCTGTTAGATCAATTAGGGAGACCATTGACGGAAAAAGAGATTACAGAACGCATTTACAAGGTTTTCTTTTTACTGAACTTGGATACACTCTTGCCATATTGCATTTGCAGACATTGACAATATTTATTTTTCCAGAATTTGCCAGAAACATTATTTAAACCTGCAATGTCTAATGTAGTGGAACATTTAATAAAGTTACGAAGAGAAGGACGAGTACATGGCAACCCTGGAGAGTGGTATACCATTGTCTTTTGTGATTGATTGTTTTAATAATATAATAAATTTCTTTACATATTGCGCGCGTTAAAATTTGTTCATGTAAGTAAATGAAACTTGTATCTCATTAGTTTAAGTTTCTATTAAACTACGGAGATCAATAATAATACACTGGGAAAAATATTGAAATGATCAAAACATTAAACTTTTAAATCATGACAATTTCTTTGTACCAATCGCATAATCGCTGATATAAACAACGAGTACCAACATAATATTAATAATTTCCCAAGCCTTCTAGTGACTGCGGCGTCCTCTACTGGTATATATTTGAAGCAAATTTAATACGCACTATGCTTATTTTCTATACCAGAGTATCCAACGTTCGTAACTATACAACTCGTAAACATTGTCACAATCAATTTGAAATTTTCAACGTACAAGAATCTTTTCACAACTGTGTGTTAGAATTTTTAAGTCTCGACATGGACACAAATAAGAAAAAGAAGGTCAACGACTCAGTAAACAATATATTTCACAATGTACAGTTCAGTAAAACATCCCATCAGAAGCTTATGAAGAAACTGAGAAAAATATATGAGGATGTAAGTATCTGCTATACATATGCTGTAAGGCACGAAAATAATACACAACGATTAATGAATATGTGTTTTCTCCTACTTTCATATTTGACAAGACTTTACATAACATTTTTTATCTTTTAGGTAGATTTTGAAGCATTCTGGGAATATTTTATTTCGTGTTTAAAAGTTCCTTTGTGTATTGGCCAAAAACATCCACATGTCGAAAATACTTTGGAATTTGCTGCTAAGTTTGTTTTGAGTTTCTCTTCGTTTTCGCTCAATGACAGCATTGAAACCATGGGACCACTTCTCTCTAAAATGTTTGAATTCCTATTGGCCCACCACAGTGCAAGAGACCTAGCTGTCCGTTTTCGGATATGTCATTTTTTGAATATCTTGTTGGATTCAATGGGAGAGCATGCTTTTATAGACGATAAGTTGTGTGATCAAATTACAGCTAATATGACAGAGCGTTTATTAGATAAATCTCCTAAAGTTAGAGCACAAGCAGTATTTGCATTACACAGGCTTCAGGATCCATCAGATCGCGAATGCCCCGTAATAAAGCTATACATGTTTCATTTAAGTAAGGATCCTTCACCAGATGTACGGAAGGCAGTATTAGCTTGCATGGGAAAAAATGCAGAAACCTTGCACGTTGCTTTAAGACGAACACGGGATGTAAATGAACAAGTCCGTAAACTGGCATTTGAGTTTATAAATAAGATTACAGTGAAGTCGTTGAAAATTGAACAAAGAATTCAGTTGTTGAACAATGGCCTTAAAGATAGATCTGACATCGTAAGAAAATGTGTGGAGACGCTTGTTTTACCAACGTGGCTTCAGTATTACAGCTACGATTATATCAAGTTATTAAAAGCCTTTGATGTTGAAATGTCCATAGACATATCAATTTCAGCATTGTCTACATTATTTCAGTAAGTTTTTGTCAGTATAAGACCGTGAGCAATTACTACAGAATCATTAATTTATAATTGTTTTGTATTCCAACAGAAACGCTCAGTTAAACATACTTCTGGAACAAGTACCTGTAAGTCAAGACACAAAGTTAATTCCAGTGAATGAATTAACCAGCGAGAATGTTCTATATTGGCGATGCTTGATTAAATTCCTCCAGAAGCACGATTACTCGGACGAGCTAGATAGAATTTTACCAGAACTCACTTCTTTTTGCATGTATATACAGGACTTTTGCGCCTTAATAGAGACCAAACAATCTGACATTTGGGAGCAGCAAACAAAGGAGTTTATTCTGCTTCAATTGTTCGAGATCACCACTACGTACGATCTCGCCGATGAAGTTGGTAGAAAACATCTTCATGGATTAATATTGGCGACATTAACGCAAGAATACTGCTCAGAAGAAATAATCGACTGCGTCGTCAAGCATTTGGAAAAAGTAATGCCTGATACTGACAGAAGACTCAATGAATTGGCCAATGTTATCAAGAAGATCAGGATACCCGATGTTCAGTGTGTTGAGACAGAAGCCTCGTCAAATCAAGAGCATGAGCGGAATATGAAAAAAGCAAAACTGAAAGTGATGCTATTGGAACTCAACGAAGCAGAGTATGATGCGGCACGAAAAAAAGATTATGCCACAGCAAAGAGTTTGAATGAACAAGTGGACAATTTAAACCAAGAATTATTGAAATTGTCCGAAACTGAAGAAGAACCTGTACCAAAATCTGATTGCGACACAATGATAAAATGCCTCGCTATAATGTGTCGCATGATGCAAACAAAAACTATTACTGTGTTAACACCGACACTCCGTGATCTTATGAAAATTGCATTAGAAGGTTTAGATCATTCTGACGATCTCGTCCATATACATGCCCTACAAGCTGTCAGCATTTATTGCACTTTAGACAGAGAACTTGCGAAAAAGCATATAATGATGCTATTCTTAGAATTAACGTTGGAACAAGAGAATCGAGCTGTTTGGGCAATGGCCTTGAAGGGAATATTTGATCTTCTTCTAGTTTACGGCTTAGAGTACTTCGATATAATAAAAGAAATCGGTGTTGACACTACGGAACAGAGCAGACTTTCGAACAAATCGTGCGACAAAACAACTGAAGAACATTCGACAGCTTCGTCTAATCGTTCTGCTGTGCAGGACGAGATGAAGAATTTTATCACAATTTTAACGGGGTTATTGGAGAATGCAAATCAAGAAGTAAGGACAGTCGCGACAGAAGGCTTCTGCAAATTGATACTACATCGCAAGATCAATGAAGCCAGTCTCCTCTCGCGACTAATAATATTGTGCTTCAATCCTGCTACAAAAGATGACAATTATCTTAGACAATGCCTAAGTTGTTTCTTCGAGAACTACACTTCACGTGTACCCGACGGACCGAAAACATTAGAAACAGCATATTTGCCGACTTTAAAGATAGTATGCAATGCGCCAGACGACAGTCCGTTACAGGATGTTGACCCGTACGACGTGTCAAAATTTATTTTGAATTTGACAGCTGTTGCCAACGTAAGGGACAATCCCAATTCTTACTGTGCCCATAACAGTTTGGCCGTCGCCATCTTGGCTAATATTCTTAATCCGAAGTCGAAGATCGAGAAAGAACCGCTTATAAAGTCTTTGAAGGACTTAGAAATCCAGACTGACGATAATGTATGGAAGAAAAATTTGTTGAACATGAGTGGTAAAGCAATGTCTGCGGTAAGAAATATATATTTGTTGCTCTTTAGTATTCGATAATACGTGATAAAATAAGTCATGCGTTATAAGTGAATTTTTTATAGGTAACAAAGTACAACAAAACTTTGGCGAAGTACGTTGAACAATTTGAGAAAAAATTGACCGCATCTGATGCGGATCAAGATCCGAAGAAAACTATCGAGAACAGATCCACCGACAACGAAGAAGAAGATAGTGATGTATGATATTGATGAAGATGTAGATACTACACGATAAGGATTAATATACTATTCTGTACATATATTATTATATTATATACATTAATGAGAACTGTATACAAAGCATTAAATATTTTCAACGACACGGTGTCGATACTTCTTTCCCTAATATAAATTCAAATTTGAATTTGAACTATGGCGTATATATCTTCACCAGCTGAACAATGTTGACAATTTTAAACTAGTAATCTTCCTATCCGCTAGGGGGCGTTCAGGTTAAAACGAAAACCAAAAAGTTTGATCGACGTTATACATTTCTGTATATAAAATGTTACGTATAAACAAAGTTCGCCGCAGAAAATGTTTTCTGAATAAAATAACTGATCTTTAACGCAGTGTACTGGCAATGTAGAAATAAATCTAAGGACGATTGACATGACTCTTGATATTGGTTTACTAACAGTGACTGTAGACGCCGTTTTGAGAGCGCCCTGTTTGTTGCGACAGTTAGTCGAGGGCAATAGTTTAAATTCAATCGGACTAAAAAATGAAAAATAAACAATTTGTGCCAGTGGAGTGGAATTGAAGAAGTTACCTTTCTTAAAATATTCGCGGACACGATGCTTGCTCGTGCAAAACTTAGTTTTTCAATTTAGGTTATATTTATGCGCAACGATTCAAAATGTTTGCACGAACAGTGAAACCCGATATAAACATTAACGTTTCGTTGGATGAACCGCTGACGAGCGATGCGTGCGTGAAATTAGTTATGGAACTGTTAAAGTATATCCTCTATCAGAAACAACAGATACCGCTCACGTACGATGCTCTCGCAGAATTTCAAACAAAGCTGAAACCTACCGACAGAAGGTTCTCGTCGATTAAATCGCTGCAGAGCACATTGAAAAATATCACTGAAGAGCTATCGTCGCAATTCGTTTACCATTCTTGTAATATAAGGACTATTGTGATAATCATCGGTGCCACGATAATAACACCGAAACTATGCATCAGGCTAGAACTTCCCGCTCTAATATTAAACGGTCACAAGCACTTTAGCGATCAACATCCGTCGAGGAAACCCTTGCTAACCCTCATAAGGTCAGTAAATAAGTATGATGCTACAACTCTCTGTCTATGCACTATCAGTTTAACCTTTTCAACTTACGTAAGCCACATAATGACCTGCAGATTACAGTCTACGCTGCACAAATCTTCTATGTGTCTTTTTGCAGATCAGTGACAGAGTGTTCAGAGTTTCAAGATGCTCTCAGCTTACCTTTGAATCCCACAAATACCTTTGTGTTACTACAAAAAAATGATTCAAAGTTGTTATCAGAATTCTTCTTACCAAAACCTGAGTATGCACCTGATAAACACAAATCAGTCGGATTCCGGATCAAATTTCAGCAGGATGATCAAATAAGAACAGAGTGCACATGTTTACAGATTGTGCCTGTGTATAGAGATTTACCGGAATCTATTAGAAGTGAAAATAATATGCAAAATTTGCAACATACAAAATATTGTGACGATAATGATACTCCATATAGATGGTACCAATCCAGAGAAGTTATAAAAGGATTTAAACTTATGTGACAAATCTATACTGTTAACTGTAGTCAGTTTTTTTAGGATAAATGCTGACCAATGAATGTTGGTTGCGTTATTTGATCTGATATCAATTCTTTTTAGAGCAGTGTTATACATTTACATATATATACATATATATGACATCTTTGACAATTTTAAATAGAATCTAGATATGAATTTTAAATATGATATGCATAGTAACACTGTGCTCCTTTTTTTTTGTAAATGCTAGACAATAATGACATTAGGTGCAACCTTTTAACAGTTGCTGTCCTGTTATGTTTCAAAATTATTATATATGGTCTATTAGATAAAAAAATCACTGTTATGTCAAAGGTCATGTTAGAAGTAGTATTCTACATACAATGAAATTTTCCATTGATGATCAGTGTATTATTGCACTTTTTAAGATTACTTTTTATACAATTGCTCTATTGCATTAAATGAAATATGTACATTTAAGAATTCCGCTAAAACGATTATGTTATAGCGTTGCTCAATACGTCTCGTATCAATCATTTTTCTAAATAAAATATTTTTCATATTATTTACTACACGTATCTATCCATTTTTCCTTTTTACTATATTGTGCGGTCCATGCAAAGAATCATAGAACGTAAACTGTTGCATAATAACTGCTATCTGCAGTCGCCGCCGATGGAAATAATCAAATGTCCTGGTGGGGATCGAAGTATTTTAACTGAAGACAAGTTGTCAAATCGAGTTAGTTGACGTTAAACATTAGAGATTGAGCCATAGCCGTCAAGGGAGCCATGCCGAACATGAAAATACTGACACCGGAGGAGAAAAAGTTCTGGAAGGAGAACGGTTACATCAAGTTAACGAACATATTTTCGCCGAAGGAAATGAACGAGATATGTGATGCCTACAATGAACTGTTTGAGCGCAAGCATCGCGAAAATGTCGCCGGACTAGAATCAGCCTGGGTCGGTGAACACATGAAGAAAGAAGCGAATTACATCGACTACACCGTTAGTATGACATACGGTACATTAGATTAATTTGCACCTAATCAGACTTACCAGGCAAAGCTAACGAAAAACATACACTTTTATTAGGTAAAATCCATTCATAATCTACAAATGCACGGAGCAGTCTTCACAAAACTGATAACGCATCCGAACTTATTGGATGCCCTTGAGGACATTATGGAGACGGAAGATATACTGTTGCATCATACGAAAGCGCACATTAAGCCGCCGGAAAAGGGTGCGCCATACTTGATGCATCAGGATTATCATTATTTCCCTTTCAAGAAGCACTCGATGCTGGCAGTTTTCTTGCATTTGGACGATACGACACCGGCAAACGGTGGCTTGGCAGTTTATCCGGGCAGTCACAAGCTCGGGCCCTTGCCAGATTTCGGATTGACCGAGAACGGCGAGAGTTATCATTACGCCGATCCAAAGAAGTATCCTCTGTCCGAGGCGACGCCTGTATCTGCACTGAAAGGAGAGATCATCGTGTTCTCGTACTTACTCCTGCATGGCTCCTATCTCAATATGTCGACCCGTTCCCGCCGTATGTTCTTGCTGCAAGTGAGAGCAGCGGACGACGAACCGATCGACGACGTTCACAAATCACCGTGCCAAAATTTGGTTCTTCGCGGGCGAAATGTATTCAGGGATGCTTCGATGGCCAACAGATTTGCACACTGATCGGCGATATTTGAAATAGTGTGTCAGATCTGTTTCAAATGTAATATCTCCTATTCAGGCAAAATAACACGAGATGATAATCTATTATTTTATACAGAGTCGATTTTAAGTAAAACTTATACACATTACCTAGTTGATATTTCATATGTTCTTCTGCTTATCCCCCCCATTCGACGTAGACGGTAAATCCTCCCGGGGAACATTGTAAACGGTAACTTTCACGAATCGAAAGTCTGTTAATGTCAAAATTCGGACCAACAGTAAAATCATGCCAGCTGTCCAACTTGTACACATTAACCACACTAAAACCTTAAAAGGGCGAATTCGGTAAGATATTGCCGTCAGTGAAAATGTTTTATTGCGTAATGTTTTACCTTTGTGTACATAAAAGTCTTGCACACATCGAACCTGTTACCTTTATAGGCTTTTATGTAAGTTTGAAGGACGGTGCACTTGCTATAAAATATGCATTGGCAGCATTACGATCAAAAATCAATCTTTGCATGCCGTATATCAATGTCTTATCAGTATACGTACTCATTTGACCGTAGCGTCGTAATATTCGGTAATTGTAAAAAAACTTTGTCCAATTCCGTAGAAAATTGCGCAAAACCATCGGATATACTGTGGGCAGTGTAGAACACGAATATCGAGAAAATGAAACTAAAGAGGAATGCAGCTATAACAATTCTCGATGAATCTTCGAATCTGTATTCAGTATGATATGAATAGTATTAAATATGAAGTCCGCAAAGCCTAATGAAAATGTGACGTGACTACTTGCATTTCTCCGTCAAATCCACCTTTACCCGATAAATAAAAGAACATCAGCCAAATTACGCCGAAGGCGCACGAACAGATCATTACGATAAAAAATATGTTACAATAGGGATTGTAAATTTGAGAAATGACCACATTGAGCCTCCAATCCGTAATATTCGATACCTCCATATCGTATGTGTCGTCGTCGGCGTCATCGAATTCGTTGGGCGGTTCCAGTTCATCGTGTGGCATTGCCGATACACTCGACCAAAGTGGACACTGACCGTCAAAAATATCCTGCTGCAAATAGCGATTGCATCAAAAATATTGGTAATATGCACTTAAAAACTTCGCTTACCCAAAGCGTGTAAAAGAAAATCGTCCCCAGGTAACCCGCCATCGCAGCCACGAAATAGAAAAATATTTGCAAAATCCTCCACAGACTCGAAATATCCTGCGGGTTTCGCTCCAGAATCCTCACATACTCGTTCGCCGGAGTCATCCTTCCTTAAAAACGAACACATCCGCGAAACGAACGGAAATCAGGGCGCGGAAACTTTCACCGCTAAACGTTGCGCACCGTTCAAATTCAGCGAAAAGTCTCGCGCCAAATTTCATCTAATAGAAGACGTACACCCTGATTGGCCAATTTTACGAATCAGACCGAGGACGGAACGAAATTCGTCCGACTGCCCTTTTATTATCCCTATCCGTCGAGACCCTTTGCAACATCAAGCGAGAGTGAACATTTTCTCTTTCCACGGATACGGTGAAACAAAGGAAGCGAACGATCGAGCGACTCCTCGGGCGGCAAGCGCTAAATAACGAGAACAGAGCATGTCGGCGTATCGGTCCGGTCCTTGGCGAACTTCGCGCCGCACCGCGTGCACCGGGGACCAATGATGGGAGTTGGACCGAAGGAGAACGCGAAGGAACGCGCGGACCGCGAACCGCCACAGTGTTGTCGACGAGAAGGGTACACGAAGGCGAGAATTTCTTGTTTTTTTACCCACGGCAGGATCGAAAATTACGCGGAAAAGGATGGTGGACGCGCGTTCGGCGGTGTCCTCGAACGTCTAGGCCTTACAGGAGCGAGGGCGCGACGGGTTCTCGGGCAAGGTGAGGGACACATGTGTCGGGCCGAGCCGTGTTTTCTACCGCGGAGCGCCGTACCCCGTGCTTGGTCCATGGAAATCTCGCATTTCGAGTGCCGAGCTCGCACCACCTCGCCGCACCACCTCGAGGATTAGCACCCTCGGCGAGAGGCGGACCCAGGCCAGGAACGATGCGGCAATCCCCAGCGACGAAATAGGCCTCACTCCGGAAGGCAGCAGTGCGTGGGTGGGTGGGTGTCTGGGCGACTGCCACTCACCGTAGTATAACCAGATCTATCTCCGAAAATTGCCAAACGAGATGTTGCTCACGGCCGGACCGCGCGCCGTCACCTCGGCACCGACCTTCGACATAGACGTTGATTAGCGAGGACGATCACGGGTGCGGCGATTGAGGGACGGTAACGGTCTCATTCCGACACGGCGTCGGGGAAAAAAATATACCCTCGGGAGTTTCGACCTGCCAGCGGAATTCGCCTCATACCGATCCTCCTTCGATCGCGGCGGACCGTTTAAAGGCCAGGGGGGGATCGACAGTGCGAATTGCTTCGTGTGGACCACTTGAGTTTTAATGAGGATCGGTGCCAGATCAGTGGCATGCTTGCACCCAGGAGACTCTAGTACGACTGAGCTGAGCTGAGCCCTTCGCTATCGCTGCCTCATACATACGTTGTCATAAGAGTTCAGATCGATTGGATGTTCAGTTCCGAAGTTGCTGTGGATCAGCCGGATAGAATCTGGAAACATGCTTCTATTGACGTTGACGGGTGGAAATATTTAGCAGGACTGTCAGATTTCTTGCTAAGGGACGTTCGGTTCGCAGAGACTGGGACCTGCAACAGGTCCTGTCTCTCTCTCCTTCTACTCTATACGTATGAGAGGCTAAAGTATGAGAGGTCAAGCGGAGGAAAATGGATATCGATAGAGTATCAGTATGCGTGAGAAGTCAGCAGAATGTCATGCTCACGCAGGTCACGTGAGGTGCACGACAGAAATGTGCTCGCGTGATCCTCCTACATTACACCCGACCCTTACCAAGGCCAATGGTAAAAACTCAAGTCCCCAGCCGACACACCACGCCGAGGCACGTATCGATAGCAACCTTCTGCCAACGCCCGGAGGTCGTTTAAAGTTCTTTAAGGATGGAAAGTTTATATTGGAACTGTCCCACCGCAGAGATGGAGAACGTACCACATGGTTTCCCGTCCCAAAGAAAACATTTTGGCCACCCACAAGTACCACCCCCAACAGACAGGAAAGTTCTACTTCTCTCAGTGGTACGTACGCAAACTCTACAGGCGCCAGTTCTTTTTCTTATCTAACAGATAGAATGAATTACATGACACTCCCTATTTGTCCTTTTAGTCTCCGATGACAATTCATCGGTACAGTCAAGTCCTTGGCAAAGGGATCATTGTTGGAAGCAGGCCAATCCCAGAAGGCGATTAACCACGGAATTCAATTTCTATTATCATAGAAATCCGCGAAGTCGTCTCTGCGCGCATCCACGTTTGATAGCCCGAAAGCGTCGACGCCCCCTCGATCCTACAGCTTTGCTACTTGTTCCAGAGTCAACGACTTCTTATACGAAATCGTCGCGCAAGGCGAACGGCGCGCAATCGGGGCGCGCACTCAGTCTGATTATCGATAAATTGGCGCGACTTCTCGATCCAAATGTGGTCTCGCCGCGCAAGCGTATCCTGCGCGAGTTGGAGAGGGTCTCGCTGGAAGACCAGGCGTCTAAAAGGCGTGCGACTCCGCAGCCTGTCAACACGACGAGCGCTCCGACGGCTTCTCCGAAACAACTATCCTCATACAGTATAACTAGTATTTTGGGGGAGGACAAGCCGAGCACCGAGCCCGGCTTCCTGCGGAACTTGCTGAAGCCGGACGATAGGCAACCTGTTAAATACTCAACGAGTAACTCTTACCCGAGAGTAAGAGTAGACCCGTACATCGGGTCAGCTAACGCACCCGTGCATCATCCGCTTTATGGGGTACCGATGTTGCCACCCGGCCCGTACAGGGCCCCTTTATGGATGCACTATCCGTCACCCGTCCATTATCCAGCTCCTATGCCATTGTACGCACCACCTCCGCCACATCCACCATCCCCTCCCGTCCACCACTACAAAGACTACAGGGAACAAACTCTCACACCTCCTTCAGGTAGGGTTGTAGGCACGGCGTCGCTCATTTCTCCCGCTCTCCCCGATCGATATCTTAATCTCATTCGCATACGTTTCAGATATGCCTCTAAATCTGTCGAAGCATGCGGGTTGAATCTCAGGATCCCAAACGTTGGTGCCTTATATCCATGGACAAAAATGAGAAGAAAATGAAATGAAATGAAGGAAAATTGCAAACACTGCCCGTGCAACGACAATGCGATATATTAGTATTTTTTTATCCATAAACAATAGTATCGTAGTAAGTAGAGATGTGCAGCCAGAATGACGGAGTCTGGGTGCTAATACTTGTACATACAAATGCATAAACTGTCAACTATGGAGTAGGTATTTTATATTGATATTACTCAAATCAAGTAATGAGTAGTATTAAACGGATGTTAGAGGTAAAATTGGTCGCCGGTGATGACGAGTAGGCGTTGCACAATTCTTTTAACTGCACACATGTAGCCAACGTTGGATGGAAATGAGGCGGAAAAATGTTCAAGCTCCCTAATTGTTGCCGCATTTAGTACGCATATACATAATTTGTTAATATATAATCGTACTCGTAGTTTAGCAGCGTGACAACTGACTTTTGCCGACGATCGTTTTACCCTTAGCATCGTTTTTTTTTCATGTTTTCCATATTGCGATGAAAAGGAAGAAAAACACGCTCTCACCCTGTGCATCTCATTTATGCATTATCTTGTTATTTTTATTAATGTTACTATCATTATTATCATTAATAAATGATACGACTATCCATTTTAAAAGATTCATACGAAAGACATAGGATTATGTACAGAACAGATTATTGCCTATATTTAGTATATTATATATTCATACAAATAAAGTAATGCATCAATAAATTTTAAGTTAACGATATCCACAGCAGTATACATTTATTTATATGATATTAATGAAGAAAGGAAGATTACTTGGTAAATGACCGTGGAGTGTGCCTTAAAGGATAATCTAAATTCCGTGAAACTAAATTATAAACATTCTTGCGGGTATATATTATTATTACTAGTATTACTACTACCAATGCTACTATGTACATATGAATATAACACTGCGTTATGTATTTTTCATCAAATCAACATATTCGTCATTCTATTTATTGTTAGTCAGGCGCATTACCAAACATTTCATAAGGAAAGGCAAGCTCACACTGGCTCTACAAATTAGTGAGTAATATTAAATATACAATTTGCATACACTTTTTATCTATTCAAAGAAATAGGGCGACCGCGTATCGCCCAATAAGCAATTGTATAAAAAAAAAAAGCTAATTTCCTAAATATAAATATTTCATATACTACACAGGAACTCTTTATTTACCGTTACAGCTTAGAAACTCATTTCGCTAATTGGTCTCTGACACGTCGACCGGCGTTTCGAGACATCTCATCGATCCAAGTACTCGATCGACGGAACATTCGTATTCTCCCGCTTCGATTATGGCGCCAAACAGCACTCCGCCAGATGGCGCTGCCTCACTCGTCCCAGCAGCGAGATTTCAAAAACCGCGCTCAAGCGGCGCTCGAGAAGAAAAAACTGTCAGCTCGGAAGTGACCAATGGTAAGCCGAGAAAGAGAGGTTCGCAGAGGACGCCGGCTAGTCCCGCACTCGACAGTTCAAATCTAGATAGCATCTACCCCGCGGTCGCTGTTTTGTGGTAGGTACCCGTTCTTGGCCGGGACGTTAGTATCGCCTGCGAACCGCGCGTTTTCCATCGAGAGATCTCGTCGTGGCGAGTGCGCTCGTCACAAGCACCGTAGGGCCAGCAAGAGAGAGAGAGAGAGAGAGAGATAAACAGAAAGAGAGAGCGCGATCGAGTGCCAGAGGGGAAGAGAGAGAGAGAGACAGTGCTACGCAGAGTGGAGTGCGCAAGACGGAAAGCAGGGAAGAAACGCGGAAACGAGACGAGCATAAACGAGAGAGTGTGCCTATCGCAGTGCGCGTAAAACGTGCGAACTGTCCCGATCGGACGTGTTGGACGTGTTGGACGACGGTGGCTCGTTCGTCGACTGGACTAGTCCCAGCGCGTCCCGATCCGGACGAGGAGGAAGGCTGGGGAAGAGTATTGCGGCGGCGGTAGTCGCGTGCCGCTCGGGAAAAATTCAAGTTCGACCATTCGACGTCGTTGTCGTCGTCGTCGTCGTCCGTCGTCTAAGCAGTAGACGTCGCCGTCGTCGTAGTAGTTGTCGATGTTGCTGGTGCGGTCATACTGGTGGCGGTTGCAGCGGTGGTAGTAGTACTAGCAGCAACAGTAATAGTAGTAGCTGTTTTAGTGTAGTAGCAACAGCAGCAAGAGCAGCAGCAGCAGTAGCAGCAAAAGTTGTAGTTGTAGTAGTAGTAATAGTAGTAGTAGTGTAGTAGTAAGCAGTAGTGGCGGTGCTGCCGCGGTGTCGTGGTGGTGGTGGTGGTGGCAGTGGCAGTGGTGGTGGTAGTAGTGGCAGTGGCGGCGGTGGTGGTGGTGGTGGTAGTGGTGATGGTGGTGGGGAGCGACGAGCGGCAGCCACAAGAGTCTAGCCTGGTCGTGCGTGTGTAACCCACTCGGTCAAAATGAAAATGGCGGTGTTCTCTTACGTGCGGAGCAACGGCCACTGCTGAAAGACCGAGGACGATGTTTCCGTGACGGGCACGTGAGGTGAGCCCGAGACCGTGTGCATGCCTACGGATACGTTGCGTGTTAAGGGTGCGCGTTCTCTCGTACCCGGCCGCACGGTAAAATACGCGAGTAGCGTGTTTGTGGTGTACAAATTTTCGGGCGACGTGTGGCGACGCCGGGCACACGGAGGTAGGGAGGCCGCGGAAAAACTTTGCCTGCCCGTTTATCGCCGCTGTTCGCGTGGCGGTTCGCGCGGCGACCGCTTCGGCGAGACGATCCCAGTGGCAAAATTGAAGACGCAGCCTCAGTTATCGAGGGATCGGAATCGCTGCGAAGGAGAAATACGGTGTGCGAGCGAGCGAGCGAGAGGGAGAGAGATAGCGAGCCTGAGCAAGACGGAGCAAGACAGAGGAAGAGGGAACGAGTGAGAGAGAGAGAGAGAGTGAGAGAGAGACAGACAGAGAGGCAGAAAGGCAGAGAGAGAAAGAGAAGGATTGAAGAGGACAGAGAGAGATATATTCTCCTGATATACGATGGACAAACAAACACGATGGAGTGACACGGCGAAGTGTTGACCTCGCGGCAGTGTGGGCAGAGTGTCGGCGGAATAGAAAATTGGTGCAGTCCAGCGAGGGAAAACCCTGGATAAGCTTTCAATGCCGATGCCGGCCGAATACCACGAGAACAGCCAACAACACGGTAACCACGAGAACGCCAATTTCGCTCTCGGGGCCACGCAGGACGCCAGCAACATGACGGCCAACATGTACCGGGTGGGAGGTAAAGAGAACTGAAGCCGATACGCTCCTAACGAAAAACCGTCAGTTAGAATTATATCGCCGTCCGCCTCGGGCTACGATCTCTGCCCGAGGGGGGGAGGAAATTAATGTTTTTGCAAATGGCACCACGATGGCGTCTCCCATCGTCATCCCCCCGCGCAATATTTTTTACTACGCTCTTCCTCTTTTCTCCCCCCCTCGGCCCCCCTATTTCTCTCTCTCTCTCTTTCTCTCCATTCTGCGCTCCCTCATTTTAAAGAGTGCGACCGAAAGAGGGAGAGCGAGAGAGAGAGAAACCCCTCTTCTTTCCTCTCTTCATCTGAATCTCCCTTGTTCTTCTCCCCCCGCGGTCCTCATAGAGCGTCCTGTACATACGTCTGCTTTCCTTCCCCCTCTCGCACCCCTACCCTTTACGCTGACCCCCCTCCTCCGCCCCCTGTCCCCCCACCTCCCATACCTCCCTCTAACTCCCCCTCCCGCCTGCCCTTTCCCATTCTCGCCCTCCGACGTCCCCGGGTCATGCTAATTTCTTCCAAGATGAGTTGATTGAAACTGTCACTGTTTTTTCATCATTTCTCCGTTAATTTCCTTTCCCAGCAGACCTACGGCAACTGCGCGCTCGATTAAAGACTCTCGCCGTCGAGCCGAATTTACGTGCGTGCGAGCCGAACGCACGCATGCACGCGCCAATTTTTCCTAGGGGAGCTAGCTTGGCGCAAAAAATTCCTTACCTTCATCTTCTTCCGCCTCCCGCCAAATTGAACGGGCGTTATGGGATGATTTTCTCTGTGATTCGGCACGGTGGCAGAACACATTTTTTGTTTGCGGCATCATTTAGTTTATTAACGTAGCTTTGGCTATTTCTCGGCAATCTTATAATGAGACAGAATTTTTTCATGATCTCAATATAAGGAATCTAATACATATTTAGTGATGTTACAGTACTAGGTAGGGTTCTATCTACTATGCATAGCATAGATATACATACATGCTATATATATTTAGGATAGTAACAAGAGAATACTGTTTCAGCAGCAGAATTTAAATATATGTATTAATAGACATGTCAACTTTCAGATTATGTGTATTTTGAAACATCTTCAACATCTCCCTATCAGATCAGAAGAATAGAGGAATTAAATAAGGTACTCATTAGCCGTTATTGAAGTATTCTATTCACTCTCATAAGCCTAACCCTGTGTATAGTTAAATAATAATTCTACTCCCCTCTTTCAGACCGCCAGTGGCAATGTAGAAGCAAAAGTCATGTGTTTCTTCAGAAGAAGGGATTTGCCATCTACTTTAATAATGCTTGCAGACAAACATCAGTGTAAGTAGATCCATGCACCTTCAAAATTTAAATTGTTTATAAGATATCTAACGAGGTAACCTCTACCTTACCGGCATTCTCATTTCTACTTGTACCTTCAATATACATACATGAATTTCGAATATAGATAAAATCTGCATACTCTTATCAATTCGACGTAGCCTTGCGAAGTAGAGAAACGCATATATTTATCCCTCATAGGCTCTCGCGCACGGTACTGTCCAGTAATCACGATTGCAAGTTACAGGCATTAAAAAAAGAACAGTTCCATGTCGAAGCGTATATCTGAGCAATGATAGGAGGAGCGTACGTCTACGCCATGTAGATTATCGTCGCGTCAATCTGTCGTCCTGCATTTCGGAATCGGCTCAACCGTCTCTCGATCGTCTCTCAATCCTCTCTCGATCGTCTCCCGATGGTCGAAGATTCAGGCCCCCGCCGTGCATTTCGATCGTTTTCAACTCTCGGAGTAGGATAGACCGCAGCGTCGCGATAACGGTTGAATTTCCAACGGCGTAGGCGCGCAAAAGTGAGCGTTACGGGCGCGAGAAGGTAGGAGACAAATGATATTACGCCGCGCAAAGCTCGCTTTCGTTCGACTCCCGTCCTCGGAGATTGGATCGATCCGACTAATGCTAAGGCTCCTGCCGAGAGTACCGATCCGTCATAATCATCGTTGCGCGTATTTAAACTCGAGCCCTGATCAAAAAATCTCTCTCTCTCTCTCTCTTTCTGTCTCTACTTTTTTCTCTTTCTCTTTTCCTCCTTCCCACATACACACACGCACATAAATGTTTCTGCCGTCAACGATTTTGGGGAGAATGTTCCTGGCGCTGTACACGTAATCATTCGCATCCTACCGGCTTGCTCTATCCGACCGGCGAGCAAAATAGGTGCGCGCGCGCGCGCCGACGCAAGATCTTTCATCCACCGGGGCCTCAGTTCCGCCGATCGCCGAATCCTTGAACCGAGGCGCGTGCACGCTTTAGAGATGAAGAGCGAGAGAGAGAAAGAGAGGGGGGAAATAGAGAGGGAGAATACAGATAGAGACAGATAGACGGCGTTCTTCTGTGGCTGGCGTAATATCGGATCTCGTTTCCGAGGACCGTTTTTCCCTAAATCCTGCGCTCGAGAAAAATCAATGTTTATCGAGAGTACGGATTACGCGCTCGATATCTCACCGGGGTGGGTCTATCCTCGTTCCTTCGGGAGGATAGAGGTTTCGGTACGATCGGAGTGGAAAAAGGGCCAAATTGGATGCATGCACTTTGATGTATAATACGTATTCGATAGAAAACTTTGGTGCGAAATACGTGCCTATGCATACATTTCGCTTTTCGCTCTCGCCCGTTCATACACACACATGGTCTCTCTTTCGCTCTCTCGCTCTACTCTTCGTGTCTCATTCTCTGACATCCTCGTTTTTCCCGTTTCTCTCTCTCGCTCTCTCTCCCCGTCTCCCTCTATCTATCTATACGACAATTTTTCCTTTGCAACGGCAAAGATAATGAGACGCGGGGATTTTGGGGTGGGGGAGAGGGGGGGTGGGTATGTATAATAAGTAAAGTTGGGGGAGGAGGGTGGTAGGGATGGGATGGGGGTTGTATCGATCTGCTGGGGGTAGGTAAGGGGGTGGTGCACCCACCCACCCACTCAGCCCACCCGCTACCCGTCGACCACCTACCTACCTCTACAGCCCCATCCCCATCCCCATCCCCATCTCATTCCGCTCCGCGCCACCTCACCCTAACTCACCCCACTTTTCCTACCGCCACCCTCAACTAAATGAATGACTGACGCAGGGGATGGTTGGGTATGTGTTACGTGTACTCGACACAGAACTCTCTCGTTTGCCCTCTCTTTCTTTTTCCCTCTCCCCCACCCCCTCCTCCTCCTCCTCCTCCCCCTACCCCTTCCTCTCATACTTTCAGTCTCCGCTCCTCACGCTCTCTTTCTCTTTCGTACTCTCCACCCAGACCCACCCCCGCCCCTCTTTCTCTTTCTGTCACAAGCACACACACACTTCTTTCTCTTCCTCCCTCTTTGCCACGACACACACCGACGCCGAGTCGTATAGAGAGAAGGAAATAGGGAAAGAGAGATATATATATATATATATATATCTATATATACATACATAGATAGGGCATACATACCTACATAGCGGACAGAGAGCAATACGTAGAGAGACACACTCACACCGACGTACACCTCTCCTCTGGCTGGGCGAAAATGGTGGTTCCCACTAGCCATCTTCGTTTTAAGCATTTGCCCCCCCTCCCCGTCCTCGTCCTCATCCTAGTCCTCATCCTGATCCTCGTCCTCGTCCTCCACCATCTCGCACATCCCCCGGTTCTCCATTTCTACCGTGACCGCCTCCGTACGAGTATGAGTCCCTGTACGTGCACGCCCGGTCCTGGGTATTACTTGTATGTCAGAGGGCTACCCCATGTGTGTGTATGCGCCTCTATGCGCGCCTGTGTACGTGGCCATCCGCCGGTATTTGCTCCGATTCGGGCTCCGCACCCCTTCCAACGCAACACTCTCCTGCCTCTGCCTCTGACTCTCTCAACTCTACCCTTCCCACCCTCCAGCTCTCTCATTCTCTCTCTTTCTCTCTCCCTCTCTCTCTCTCTCTCTCTACTCGCGCTTCGGTACCTTGAATTTTGCAGAAAAAATATACGGAAATGGCGGAAGGAAAAAGGAAAGAGAGGAGAGGCTTGCGCCTTCATTCGGTGGCTTGCGAACCGCGGAAGTTGTGCGCGCGAGCGGGCGGGGGGCATTGTCGAAAAGAAAAATCCTTCGACAGTTCCCTCCCTCCTCTCTCTCTCTCTCTCTCTCTCTCTCTCTCTCGGATTCGCGGCTCCTCATTAGACTCCGGCGTCGTTTGCCTGAACGAAAAATCTCCCGGATACGCCGAGAGCCGCCGCGTACACCAGAAACCCGTTCCCGTATTCGGAATTCAGAAATGCGTCACGCATATATCTAGCCTCGTAATCGAGGACGGAGCTTTCGTTCGTTAATTATAATATATATGTCTCTCTTTCTCTCTACCTCTCTCTCTCTCTCTCTCTTTCTATCTGATCGGGGAACGACTATTTGGTCAGTCGAGTACGTTGCTCTCTATCTCTCTCTCGCTCTCTCTCGCTCTCTCGACATGGGAATATGCGCGAATGCGGATGGTCAGCGTTATCACGGATGCGTTACAGCAAACCGATGCATTTTCCCCCGAAACGTCACCCACCCTCGGATCATACAGCGCGCACGGAAGATGAGGGACAAAAAAAAAGAAAGGGCAGTTTCTACCTGTGAAGAGAAACGCGGTTGGAATTGGCTGACAGAATCAAAATTCCATATATGCTATCTTGTGACACCCCCCTCGGCGGGCAAAGTAATCTCTCTCTCTCTCTCTCTCTCTCTCTCTCTCTCTCTTTCTCGGCCTGCATAAAAATGGTAACGATACGGTGCATGTATGTATGTATGTATGTATCTCTATATACAATATACGTATGTCGCGCGTAGCGTTATAGCGATTCGAAAGAATACGGGCGAGCCGTCTATCGTGCCCCCGTATTTGTCTGATGGTCAAAGAGAAAATCATAGATAGTGGAGTGGGTTTTTTTTGTGATGAAAATTCCAGTGGCAAGCGCGGAGCAGCAGAGGTCAGAATCCCCTGCGAGCACACAGAGTCAGAAACTCGAGAATCCAGATTCTGCTAAGGAAATGACTAGTAAAGATGGGATCGGGCCCAAAGTGATGAGCAAAGGGGGCGGGAAGGGGGGCTGGCTGAAGGCCCCGCTATCGGAGGCCCAAGAGCCCCATGGTGAGTGAGCACCCGATCAAAAGGTGACCCTTACGGATGAATCTCATCGGCAACCTCCAATACCACCGACGATCGATCGACCCTGAAAATCGAAGCGGCAGCGTACATGATATTAGGCGCCGTATCTCTTCTCCACCACCACCACCACCGCCTTCTTCACCCCCCCCCCCCCCCCCACCACCCTTTCTTTTCTCTCACACTCTCTCGCCCACCGTCACCAACTCCTCACTCTCTTGTCTCTCTAGCTTCCGATCCTCCTCTCGCAAACCCCCACCTCTTCTCACCGACATTTCTAATTGCAGCAGAGCCGCGCTGCCGGGACAAAGAGTTCAACTCGCACCCTGTGTGTTACTACCTCTCCCTCCCTCGTCGGGCCCCGAAGATGGCTTACGTAAAGCTACGAGGAATAGCGCGCCTCCCGAGAAAGGGCACTATTGATTTTCCATCCGCAAAAAAACGCAATCGAGATCGCGATGGTGCGCGGGATTCATCCGTAACGGTGCACGCCACCGCGTACACGCCTTTTGATCATCTCATTAGTCAGTTATGGAAGCCAGTGATGATGTAAGGCTACACGATTCGGCGGCGGGATTATTGAAAATTCTTTGTAATCTTGGTGGATGCCGCGAACTTAGGTCACATTCCACTGTAAGGCCAAAGAGACAGAAATTTATCAAAGCTTCTCTTTTGTTGATGGGTCGCACCGGAGGCACCTTACTTCCGAGACACGAGGCAAGGGGTCATCCGATGTATCAGACTCTGCGAATAGAGTAACTTTATTCCCAGAGAGGCCCGTACATCCAACACACAGCATACCGTTCATTTTGCACATTGTCGATCGCGCTTCGATCCCTTCATTTATCTTTCTCTCGCGGTCACTTGTTTTCTCACCGATTAATTTTTACCGTTCGCGATGAATTCGTCGAAATTTGCGTCATTCTTGACTGCGTTATGTTCTTGACCGTTCGAGACTTATTCCGAATTCCGAGTCTCACCTTTTGTTAACGTTGCGCGACAGGCAACGGGCCAAACGATCTCATTTATCATGCACACCAAATAAACAAAATCCCGCCGCACAGAATGATGATTCTTTAGTAATCTGAGGCTTCCCATAGAACATTTTATACTACTCTTTACCGAAGATTCATTTTTTTTTTTTTTTTTTTTTGTAATATTTCTGTATATTTTTTATTTTACGATAGCGCGCTAGAAGTCAGAATCTGTTTCTTTCTCTCTCCGTCGTCGTATTTTCTTTGCTTTCTTTCATTCTTATTTTCCTTTGTTTAATTACCCACTCGTCGCCGATATGTTTTCCGTCAAATATTGTGAGTTTTGATTGGTTCTGCCATATCCCTGCGTTTCATTTACACGTCATTTGCATCCGTTTCACGGTTCTCTCGTGATAAAAAAGGAAATAACGCGATACGCTGTCGAAGTCGTTCAGCGGCGCTTCGCTCATTTAAAGTCATAGAAAAAAAGATTTGTCACGCGTGTCTCGTGCATTTACGTTCGCCGTCGATTACTTTGCCTGCAGTATCTTTGCGATGGCCAGTCGTGGCGTGAGAAAAAAAAATGATCTGCACTGCTAATTTTTCACGATCCGTCGACAGGGCTTTTTTTTAAATTTTTTTTTTTAATTTTAATTTTATGATTTCTACGTGTATATACTAACCATGTATATATACACATATATTATTGCGTATAACTTTGACGACTTCAGTTCTGAGTGCATGCGGAGCCGCCAAGCGAGACTCTCGCTCACTCTCATTCGTACTTTTTCTCCAACGCAGGGATGGAAGAGACCGTAGTGGGTGCCGGAGGTGTCACCGACTTAAGTTCGAAACAGCGTCACCAAATGAAGCACAGGGAGCTCTTTCTCTCGCGGCAGGTCGAAACGATGCCGGCGACGCACATAAGGGGCAAATGCTGTGTGACATTATTGAACGAAACCGAATCGTTATTAAGTTATTTAAACAAGGAGGACTCCTTTTTCTACTGCTTAGTGTTCGATCCTGCCCAGCGTACTTTGCTTGCCGACAAAGGTAATTATCGCGACGAGAGAGACTCGTCGGAATTTGTGAGAAGATTTCGAGCGACGAGGCTGTCCGTATAAATTCCCCAAAAAAAATTGGGAACACGGTTAGCCTTGAGTATCATGAGTGCATGCGACGTATTCTAGGTGAGATTAGAGTGGGCAGTAGATACCAGGCCGATGGCATAGCGCCGTCGCCATTGACGCCTGCCGAGCGAGAGTCCGACCCGCGCAGGTTACAGGATCTAGAAACGTTGGTGTGGACGCCGAGACACTCGTTGACCGATCGTCAGATCGATCAGTTCCTCGTCGTCAGTCGATCGGTGGGCACCTTCGCGAGGGCACTCGACTGTTCGTCCTCCGTCAAGCAGCCATCCTTGCACATGTCCGCGGCAGCTGCCTCTAGAGATATTACCCTTGTAAGTATCCTCATTCCATTCTTACTTCCATACAGCATCTTATCACCGTCATCCGTAATTAATGATAAATTTCTCAACAGTTTCACGCGATGGACACTTTGCATCGGCATAATTACGATGTTGCGAAAGCGATGTCATCGCTAGTGCCCAGTTCTGGCCCAGTATTATGCAGAGACGAGATGGAGGAATGGAGTGCCTCCGAGGCGAATCTCTTTGAGGAGGCGCTCGACAAGTACGGCAAGGATTTTTCCGACATACGTCAAGACTTCGTAAGCATACTCTACGAAACTTACGTGCACACACCGATGCATGAGGGCAGTCTTGCAAGCGAGTTCAGCCGAGCGTGACCGCGCGTATGCCCGGTTCTCGATTACTTACCCCCTTCTCGCCGGTACAGTTCGCATGCGTCACATATCAAATCCGTTAGGCAGATACGCGCGCCAAGCGCGCTGCGCGAGCACGTTTCCACTGAATTCGCTATTAAAGTTGCGCACAATTCTTATGCTCCGCTGCGTAGCAACCGGTCTAATGGCATGTTTCTTTCCTTTCAACCTTTCAGCTACCGTGGAAGACGCTGAAGAACGTGATCGAGTACTATTACATGTGGAAGACAACGGACCGTTATGTGCAACAGAAGAGGGTGAAAGCCGTGGAGGCCGAGAGCAAGCTGAAGCAGGTCTACATACCGAATTACAACAAAACTCCTGTACCTACGACGGCGCCGTCCACGGCGACGATCGTAACAATTGGCAATAATAATAGTAGCAGTAATGGGAAGCCGACGAACGTTCTTAATGGCAATAGCAACGGTAACATGACGGGTGATAATAGCGGTATACTGATGGTGGGCGTTGGAGGCAAACCCTGCGAGAGCTGTCAAATGATGCAGAGTCCCCAATGGTACGCCTGGGGCCCATCGCACATGCAGTGCCGTCTCTGTCAGTCTTGTTGGATGTACTGGAAGAAGTACGGCGGACTGAAGGTAACTATACTTTCGTTCGCTCGTAGTTCGGAGGTATTTTTCGTTGCTCGAAGTGACAGATCCCATAGTAGAACCCCCTTCGCTCGTTGACGCTCTATGACACCGACCTACGATCATCGACGTGTCAAAGAGAGAGAGAGAGACGAATGCATCTCGCACACCGTGCCCATCGCTACGAACTGGGTCACAGAGCGTTAACACGGTAGCCAACTTTTCTTTCTCACGCAACCTTTATGCTTCTTAGGCCTCTAGCTCGATACGTTTCTTTCTCTTTTTCTTTTTCTATATCTATCTATCTATCTATCTATCTATTTATCTATGTCGCTATCTCGCTGATTTGCAATAAAAGTCGAGCCTCAACAAAAATAACCTCTGGAGCACAATACTTAATATTCCGATAAACAGGACCCCCCGCGTGTCCAGGTACCATCGCGCATCGACGACGCGGACCTGGAACGGAAGCGCGGCGGTGCCGGGTCGGACGAGGAGAGCAAAGGGATCGGCGGCGCTCACCGTCCGCACCGTTGCAGTATCCCCTCCTGCGGCAAGGAGTTCAAGCTGAAGGCCCACCTGAGCCGGCACTACGCCAGCGCGCACGGCGTCGACTTGCGTGGCAGCGGCGCCAGCGGCGGGGGCGGAAGCGGCTCTCCGCGTCCCGTCATGAAGACGAGGTCCGCGTTCTACCTACGTACCTCGGCGTTGGCGCGCGCCGCACGACGCCTCTGCGCGGCACAGCTGCGCACTCGTCACGCGGCCCGGGCACCCCATCAGCCGGTGAACGCCACCCCGCTGAGACATCTCTGCGCCTCGCCGCAGCTCACCTCCAAGAGTCCGGCCGAGCTGCGCATCCTGGCGCGCGCCGTCAGACCGCGGCCACGTCCCCGGGTGACGGACATCGCCACCAGACTCGGCGATCATCCCTCGCCGAGGCAACCTGGTGATTGGGACTGGCTGGCCCTCACCGCACCGGCGCAGCGCAAGCAGCCTGATCGAGTCTCCTTCCCAAGACCGCCGAAGGCACCCGGTACGTTCCCTGTTTTTCTTCATATTTGTATATATATAAATATAAAGATTGAGAATTTATCATTAATTGAATTCTCTGCAACCTGCAGACGGAAGCCTCCTCTACGAAAGAGTGCCGAACAAGCCGGAGGTAGACCGACTGACCCTGACTCCGCCGCAACCTCAACCCACCATGCAAACGCAGCAGACTATCCTGAAACGCACAAGGCCTCCATTCGACGAGATCAACGGCTCCGATGGTAAGTTCCGAACGGTCGAACTGATCCCTCTTCCACCGTTCCTCACGCCTCCCCTTCACTCCCCATTGCCTCTTGGAAGTCCGAACGCCAGTATTGAATTCTGTCTCTGTTTGTTGGCTTCTACTCGGATGTGGATTGGGATGAAGGTAAAATATGAACATTGCGCATATTGAGCGAAAATTCGATCCGTACGCTTCTCATCGGTGAAAATGAACTTTCGGGCTAAGCTCTCGTCGGTGTTCTCTGTCGGATATCAGTGAAAAAATCAGAGTCGGTAGACGCAAACGATCTCGCTGCACGTTCATCCTGACGAAGAGTTCTCTCGTTATTCGCGCAGGTATCGCCCTGAGCGCAGGGCTCCCTGGCGGACCGCCTGCGAAAAGGGCCCACCACTCGCAGCAGCTGCACCCCAAGCACACCCTGGAGCACGCGGCGCCCGCCGTCCTCCCGCTGGCACCGCCCTTGAACGGAAGAGCCGCTCATCCGCACTCCCTGCCGCACGGGCCCCCTCTGTCTCGGAGTAACGCCCGCAAGCAGGTCATCTCATGGATGGACGCACCCGACGACGTCTACTTCCGTGCATCAGATCAAACCAAGTAATTTTACCTTCTACGCCTTCCGTCGTACGCCTCAAGTTGTACGCCTCAGGTTGTACGCCTCAGGTTGTACGCCTGATGTTGTACGCCTTAGGTTGTACGCCTCAGATTGTACGCCTCAGATGGAACAGAAGGACGACAGGTCTAACATGATCGTTTCACCTTGACTTTGCAGGAGACTCAGGAGAACCCTGTCGTCGATCGAGCTGCGGAGAGCCGCGCGAAAGCCGTGGCGCCGACTTCCGATACCCCTGCATCCGCCCCATCCGCAGAGAGCAGTGCGCGGCGACGACATGGTCGTGATCCTCGACTGAATTCGTAACGCAATCAGTTAGGCGAACTGATACACGAGTCATATCGGTCTGCCGTGCGGAGAAATCACACATGCTGTTACTGTCATTTCGAATACCAGAGTGAGATCGTGTATAGCGAAGAGTGCAGCTTCTTAAAAAAACGCACCACTACCCCCGATTGGCAGCCTCCCGGCAGGGATGAGAGAGAGAGAGAGAGACCGGGAGAGCGATTCTCGCTCTCTCGTCGGACACGTTTTATCAAGGGAATCGGCGTGTGTTTTTTGTAAGCGAGACTGATGACGGCGACAGCAGCAAGCAGCAGCAGCAAGCAGCAAGCAGCAGCAGTAGCAGCAGCAACGACGTTCGCCGAATACAGTTTTTTTGGGATGGCCTCGCCTGGAGAACCGAACGCGAATAAAGCTGAGATACGATGAGGTTGACGATGTTGACGACGGTGATGATGATGATGATGATGATGATGATGACGATGATCCTCGTCAACTGCGTTTCGACAACGGACGACCGGGCCTCCCCCACTAAAAAGAGAGGAAAGCACATCTTACACGGGACACACAGAGAGACACACACGACAGGACATAATAAAGCGCGCGCGTGGACGGGAGTAAATAAGGGAAAAGACACACACGAGCGACTACTCTGGAATTAATGTTCATCGAACTTAAAAAAAAATGAGGGGGATATTAAGAGAAAAGTAAAAAAAAGAATCAAGTCATTCAACGTGAAACATGATTTTCTATTCGTAATAATTAATTATTGTTGTTATTAATAATAATTATTAATAATTGAATGTACATATACATCATACCACACATTCATACACAGCATAGCCAAGCAAACACACCTTGTCCACGAGTGTTGGGCATGACTTTAACGTTGGTAAAAACTAAAAAGAACTAAACAAATAATAAAAAAAAAATCGGAAATTGGCCCACACACGCGCATACGGCTCAGCAAGAAAGACGTTATGATTGTGCGCGTGATAATGGACGAATGTGAGGGAGAGAGAGAGCAAGAGTGTGCGAGAGGAAGAGCGAAAGAGAGAGAGAGAACGAGAGAATAACGAACGTACGGGAGAAAGAGAGAAAGAATGCTCACTGTGAATATTTTTATTAAATTTTCAAGTTTGATGACTTCCGTCGCAACAATTAATAAATAAACATAAGCATAAGTAAAAGAACGCCTTCGTCCTGTCTTTCATCCCACTGCCCAAAGACTTCCCTTAGCTTTCCTTACGATGGCATACATTCGATCAGCTGTTACCTATTGTATTTATGTATCTATAAAAGAAAATTGAATTTAAACATTTTGAAATGAATTCCTTCGAATTTGAATGGCCACGCCTGACAAATTCTTACCAATGGAACCACTCAGTCCCGATGCTTGAATGTTGAACGATTTGCCGCCAGAGGTCGCGTCGGTCGCGAACCAGATGCAGAAGTGCATCCTCTGCAAGACTATACCACATATATGTAGTTGAGCGTAATATCATGCATACGGAGCGGCGATTATCTTTTGTGATTACAGTGATATAACGATGTGACCATCAATTGCCGGAGTAAAGTAAGCCTGCTAGATAAACCGGGCGCACGAGATGCCGAAGAATACGTTCGATGGGCGAGACGGTTGACACAGATGAACGGCGTTGCCCGACTAGTCGCATTATAAGGCATATTAAGATTGATTTGCACCTGTTGGCTAAAGCAAACCTTAACCTTATTTGTACATACGATAATTATGTTTTTGAATTGCCGTGCGCTGGCATAGCGCGCCTCGCGCTCGAGCGATCGGTTTAGCTTTAAAAGGGTACGATTATTAACGGCGGTCGTTCCTTAACGCAACCAAAATGGCAAATACCGGGGTCCTACCGTTTGTGCGGGGAGTGGATTTCAGCAGCAATGATTTTGGCGTAAGCGTTCGACGTATATTCTTATCACTCGTTCTCTGATAGCACAATGTTCCATGTCATTGGCTAGCACAGTTGACAGAACCTTTCACTGAAGCCTATGTATAAGATATGTGCGAATTTCAGGATGGGAGGTTTCCTGAGACCATCCGCCTAATGACTGGGATACAATGGCTGAAACTGGACAAAACAAATTTAACAGAAATCCCAGAGGAAATGGGAAAGCTGCTCAAATTGGTAATGTCACTTGCTGCGCGTGACTTATTTATACAGAGACAGTCGGAGGGAACTTAATTTAATTTTCTTCTTTTTTGGGTAATTCAGGAACATCTTTCCTTAGTGAAAAATAGATTAGAACGTTTGTACGGCGAATTAACAGAGCTTGGATGTCTGAGGACTTTGAACCTAAGACATAATAATATTAAATCCAGTGGCATACCGGCAGAATTATTTCATTTAGAAGAACTAACTACTTTAGATCTAAGCCATAATAACTTAAAGGAAGTACCGGAAGGATTGGAGAGGGCACGGTCTTTATTAAATCTTAACATGAGTCATAATCAGTATGTGTCATCACTCTTTATATATTCACAGTCGATACACAGTTTAATGGTGAATTTATAACAAACTATTCTCTGATTGTAGTATTGAAACAATTCCAAACACACTATTCATTCATTTGACGGATCTGTTGTTTTTGGATCTAAGCCATAATCAATTGGAAACACTGCCACCACAAACACGTAGATTAGCTAATTTACAATCTTTAAATTTAAATCACAATCCCTTGGGACACTTTCAATTAAGGTAAATACTCTTGAACGAAGTCAATTTTCTTACACCCAAAGTGCACACACCAATAATATGCAAGGTATTTTAATCTAATTGATCTAGGCAATTGCCATCTTTAATGAATTTAACAACTTTATTAATGCGTGATACGCAACGTACGCCGAATAATATTCCTTCAAGCCTCGAAACGCTCACGAATTTACAAGAATTAGACCTCTCGCAAAATAGTTTACCCAGAGTGCCAGACGCGCTATATTCACTGTTAAATTTGCGTCGATTAAACCTTAGCGATAATCAAATAACGGAATTGTCGACAGCAATAGGTAAGAATAAAAGTGCAACAGAAGTGGGCGTAAGCAGTCCCTTAGCCTGATCAAAAAATTAATGATGTATCGTTTTTAGAATTGTGGACAAAGTTGGAGACGCTTAATATATGTCGAAATAAGTTGACAGCCATTCCCGCTTCAATTTGTAAAATTTCCACGTTGAGACGTTTATATCTGAACGATAATGAATTAGATTTTGAGGGCATTCCGTCGGGTATCGGAAAACTATCATCGCTTCAGATATTTTCTGCAGCCAATAATCATTTGGAAATGATACCCGAAGGATTGTGCAGGTACCGTTCTTCAGTCTTAAACGACTTAATACACGATCTTTTGGATCATAGCTTGATCAACTCAATACTTTCAGATGTGGATCTTTGAAACAACTGATATTGACATCGAATAGACTGATTACTGTGCCAGACGCTATCCATCTCCTTACTGATTTGGAGCATCTTGACTTAAGGGACAATCCAAACTTGGTAATGCCTCCGAAACCCACCGAAGTGCAACGCGGTTCGGGCATAGAATTTTACAATATCGATTTCTCGTTGCAACATCAATTGAGGCTCGCCGGTGCTAACGTGCCGGCGCCAGTTCAGACAGCGAGTAAGAACTCTGACCAAATTATTTCCGTCCGTAATCTTTACTCAATCTCGACATCAACTTAATTTTCTCCTTTCCTTCAGATAGTAGCAAAGACCCGATAGCGCGAAAAATGAGACTAAGGAGGAGACGAGATCAGGAGGAGGCTGATCAGGATCAGGCGAAAATACTTAAGGTATACCATTATACGCTCTATTTATGCGATTGCTTGCATGCAACGGAGTATGTAAAAAACACTATGATTGCTCTCAGGGAATGAAAGACATTGCGAAAGAGAAGAACAAAGATAAGCAATGCGAGGATTCGAAGGCAGAATCCTTAAAGTAAGTGTTGCGTACACGGTGCACATATCACTTAACCGTTTTTCTTACACTGCGAACGATGTATATAACACCGTACCCTTCCACTCGAGTCAGACTGTGCTTCGTATAACGTACGTGCACAGTCGCCAATTCTGACACCTTGCTCGACGTAATTTTGTAGACCTAAGCGATGGGATGAGACGCTAGAAAAGCCGCCTTTGGACTATTCCGAATTCTTCGACGAGGACGCCGGACAAATTCCCGGCTTATCCGTCTGGGAGATAGAGAACTTTTTGCCAAACGAGATAGAGGAAGTGGCACACGGAAAGTTTTACGAGGGCGATTGCTACATCGTGCTGAAGACGGGCGTCGACGAGAGTGGGTCGTTAAACTGGGCGATATATTTTTGGATAGGGGAGAAAGCCACGGTCCGTTCATCTCGAGTTCAACAATTTTACTTATGCACCCTTTACTCTTATTCGCACCATTGCAACGTTATGAATTTTGCGTAGCTTGACAAACGAGCCTGCGCAGCCATACACGCTGTCAATCTGCGAAATTATCTTGGAGCGCAGTGTCGAACGATTCGGGAAGAGCAGGGAGACGAATCCGATGAATTTCTCATGCTTTTCGATTCCGAAATTACCTATATCGAAGGTGGCCGTACGTCTTCCGGTTTTTACACAGTGGAGGACACTGTAGGTATACTTACCATTTCGTTAACGGAGCTTGAAAGTTGATGGTCGTTCATTTTTATTTTAGCCTGCAGTGAAACGTTTGTATCGAGTGCATGCTGCTGGCGCCTCTATTCATTTAGAGCCCGTCCCAGTTTCTGTAGAATCTTTGGATCCCTGCTACGTGTTCGTCCTCGATACGGGCAAGAAGATCTTCATGTGGTATGGGAAAAAGGCAAAGAGTACGTTGAAGTCGAAAGCGAGACTGATGGCCGAGAAGATTAACAAGAACGAGAGGAAGAACAAGGCAGAAATTCTCACCGAAATGATGAGCACGGAAACGGAAGATTTTTTGCAACATTTGGGTATCCAAGATCCATCGCAGTCCATACCGCACATTGTGGTATTTTTTTTTTGTATTGCTTTCGTTCTTTTCACGGAAGAGCATATTGTTCAGAATATTGATGCATATTTTTTTTTGTCACAGGAACACGTGGATCCGAATTTTGTACCGATTACACCTCGTTTGTATCAAGTTCAATTGGGTATGGGATATTTAGAGTTACCGCAAGTTGAAGTACCCCATGGAAAATTGGCCAATACTCTTTTAAATAATCGGAACGTTTATATACTAGACTGTTATTTAGATGTGTATGTTTGGTAAGTAAATGTCAGGGAATACGATGATTGATTCGCAATGGTCAATTATGGACTTATAAGGTATGAATAATAATATGTACTTTGAAGGTTTGGAAAGAAATCAACGAGACTTGTACGAGCTGCGGCTGTTAAATTATCGCAGGAACTGTTCAATATGATTGAGAGGCCGGAGTATGCGTTGGTAACAAGATTGCAGGAGGGAACAGAGTCCCAAGTACGAGGCTTTTCCAAAGCGACATACTACCAGTGCTGCATCGTCAAACAGAGACATAACTGTACCATTTGTATTTTTAGATTTTCAAGTCTAAATTCACTGGCTGGGACGAAGTAATTGCCGTCGATTTCACGAGAACTGCGGAATCAGTTGCGAAAACGGGCGCTGACTTAACGAAATGGGCGAAACAACAGGAAACGAAGGTATTTTAGTCAATAGAAAAAAGTCGAATATTTAACTGCCATTTAACATCTTTATTTTCTACAAACGTATTATTTTGTATAAAATGCATTCCTTTATTTTCGTTAAGGCGGATTTGGCTGCTTTGTTCATGCCAAGACAACCTTCGATGTCGGCTTCGGAAGCACAGCAACTTATAGCCGAGTGGAATGACGATTTGGAAGGCATGGAAGCACTGGTACTGGAAGGAAGGAAATTTGTTCGTCTTCCAGAAGAAGAACTGGGACACTTTTACAGTTGTGATTGTTACGTCTTCTTATGCCGATACTGGATGGTATGAAAAATTTTAATTAATTCCAGATGTTGTTTGCACTTTGTTATAAAAGTTGGTACCGCGTCTACTTTCTATTTACCTTGTTATTAGCCATTGGATATAACGGAAAATGACGATGGCGATGAACAATATGAGGGTGACTATCAGAGTACTGTATATTTCTGGCAAGGAAGAGATGCCGGCAATATGGGCTGGCTAACGTTTACTTTTAGGTAATAGCTCACAGATCCTCTAGATCGAATTAAATAACAATCATGAAGTAGTATAGAAAACTTGTAACATCTTAAATGGTTTCGAATACTTTCAGCTTACAAAAGAAATTTAAATCGTTGTTCAGCGATAATTTAGAAGTTGTGCGAACGCATCAGCAGCAAGAGAATTTAAAATTTATGGCGTACTTTAAGAAGAAGTTTATCATTCATCACGGTAAACGGAAGCAAGGAAAGGCTTGTGGTTCTAATAAAGTAGAGTTTTATCACTTACGTAGTAACGGAAGTGCCTTATGTACGAGGCTGATACAGATACCGGCAGATTCGACCTTATTAAATTCTGCTTTTTGGTAAGATAATATCCATTTATTTCTACTTATTTCTTATTCGAAATATACCGCACCGCGACATGTTTTCTGACACGCATTGTCATTCAACAGTTACATTTTAAACGTACCGTTCAATAATGACGATCAGACTGGAATAGTATACGCTTGGATCGGATCAAAATCCGATCCAGAGGAAGCAAGATTGATCGAGGAAATCGCTGAAAAAATGTTTAATAACGTAAGAAAACTAGAATTGAAAATATTTAAACAGCGCTATATATGTATGTATGTCGAAGAGATAAAAATAATACAATTATTGTCATACCTCAAGCAGCCTTGGATAAGCTTGCAAGTATTAAACGAGGGCGAAGAACCGGATAATTTCTTCTGGGTAGCATTGGGAGGAAAAAAACCGTACGAGACGGATGCCGAATTCATGAATTATACCAGATTATTCCGATGTTCGAATGAGAAGGGATATTTCACAATCAGTGAGAAATGCACCGATTTCTGTCAAGTAAATACACGTTGCTAAGTAATTCAACTATGATGATAAAGGTGTATTTGCCAAAAAAAAATTGAACTATCTTAATTATGTAGGACGATCTGGCAGACGATGATATCATGATACTTGATAATGGCGAACAAGTGTTTCTTTGGCTCGGCGCCCGTTGTTCAGAAGTTGAAATCAAACTCGCTTACAAGTCTGCTCAGGTAAAGTACCAGTTTTGCGTGAAATACTTGTTGACTTCATAAGGCACATTCAGTACATTTAAGACATTAGTCATATCACTCTGTACTTACCGTGACCGCTGGATTAACGTTTACTCGTTACATCATATTTTGTTACTTACAGGTGTACATACAACATTTACGCGTGAAACAACCGGAACGACCCCGCAAACTGTTTCTGACCGCAAAAGGTAAAGAATCTCGAAGATTTACCAAATGCTTCCACGGTTGGGGAGCACACAAACGTCCGCCCCAATAAATTATTCTTAGTCGAATGTTACCCATGCGTGTGGGATCTGTTCTCCCGAGCACATTTCTCACGCGCAAACAGTTTTGTTAACACAGGCTTTTTCGATATATTGCCATATTTAAGATGGTCGATATTATCTCTCCCGAGTGAAAATGTGATACTTAGCATTTTCTAATGAATGCGTAGCAATAGCCAAGATGCATAATTATATATATACACACATACACGAATACACGCGCACGCGCATGCACGTGTGTATACATGTATATGTATGTGTGTGTGCGTGTGCGTGTAGCAATGTAAGTATCGCATTTGATTCTTTTTAAAGAAAAAGGAAAGAGAAAAAACGAACACGGTAACCGTCACATCGACTCATTACTGGAATGTGCTTCCTCGAATGTTGCGGCGCATTCGTTTGTTAATTACTTGTCATTTATATATTATACGCTACATCCAGATGATCAAAGGAGCGAAAGTCAATTTTTATATATTTTTTATTAATGAATGCACAATAAATCCGCAATGATCAGGGAAAGATTTATTAAGCGCGTATCCGCGCTGTGCGCGACTTTTATTATTATGCTGTTAGTTTGAACAGGCTTTTAGATCTACAAACACACATACAGACATTCACAGAGATTTTCCACTTTTTAATGCACAAACCTATTGATGGCTATCGAAGGACAAAGCGACATAGCTTCGTTTGTCCGCTTTAGCTCTGAAAGAGAAAAAGAATAATTTCTTCTACCGTCGTTTACTTATTAATTATTCTAATACTTGTCAGGATGAAAGTTATTGTTTGTCATCTGCGTATGTATGTGTACATCAAACCTGAGTACACAAACTAACATATAGAGTGTGCAAAACAATTTTAGCAAAACAAAGGGTATAGTAGAATAAGATAGTAAAAAGTGTTCAATTCTGAACGAGCCATTGAATAGTTTATACAAAAAAAAATGAATCCTTTGTGTGAAATTTTAATGTTGTATCTGGACTGTGGGGGAAAGAAAAAGGAAAAATAAAAGAAAACAGGGTTTTCGTTATTTTGTCAGAACGCAGTGAATCGAAAAATGTCAACAAAATTAGTGCTACATCTGATAATGGAGTACACACTGCAGATATTTTTTCAGTTTTGTAAATAGAAAATTTGTGTAGCACAAAAGCAAAAACCAAGCGGGAATCAGAAAAATGTCTGTTTGCTATGGTAGGGATGCTATTATTGACCAAGATTACAAAATTACTTATGTTACACCTGAAATCATTTTTAATACATTAAGCGATAAGGCCTAAATAACACTGATTTTTCGTATCCATTACGTTCTGAGAAAATGGTTGGAAAACCGAATTTTTTTAAATTTTTCTGCTTCCCTACCCTCACAGTTCTAATACAAAGTGAAAACTTCACAAAAATCATTCTTTTTTTTTTATGTTATTCAACAGCTCACACAGACTTGTATTCAGTTTGGGGATACTTTTAACAATCTAATTTGGTTATACCACTTAAAGACAAAAACATGAAAGTACACATTATTTATTCTCTATGCATCAAGTAAAATACTTGTTACTCACTTTGTACAGAAATTTGTACAGAAATGGTATCACATGCTCTGGACATTATAATTTAATTTATTTAAATGCGCAAATATATATTTATATGAATTTGCATTTTGTACGAAATGTGTACCATACCAACCTTTGTTGTGTGTATGAATAAATATTTAAATCGAAGCGTATGGGTGAGAAATCCATCTGTTTACGTTGGAAGTAATGTGAAGAAATATAAAATAAAATGCTAACGTTACTCTTATTCGCAGCTGTACAATCTTTATCCGAGCCATGCTCAAATTTCTTTCCTGCTAAAGACGTCCACTATAATAAATAAAAAATAAAAAAACAAAACATTGTATCATAAATGGGTTATCAATTTAATAACCCATCTTAGAGAGGGTTGAACAGACGTGGTTCATGAGGGAGGTATGTATGACCGACATTACCTCGTTCTATTTCAAGCTATTTAATCGTCGTCGTCGTCGTCGTCCGAGGGAACAAAGAGATCGTTCTCCTCCAAGAAATTGGCCACATTTTTACTGATCGTCGCTCCTATCAACAAGCCCAGTATCACACTGGCGGCAACGCTTAAAAAACCAAATCTTTCTGTCTTCGGCTCCGGACGAATGGCACCTGACGGTGTCGTGGTTGCCGAACAAGTCAAACTATGCCTTGCGTTCGTCGTTAAAATACGAGAATTTTTAAATAACGTCATTGCTCGCTGGATGATCATCTTGAACCTGGTGAACGTGCAGACGACAGAATAGTTAATCGTGCTCCACCTACGCCTTCACCAGCCTTCACTCAACTACAAAGCACCGAGTAATTTTGATACTGACGTGTGCCGAATGTACGACCACCAGTGACCACTGACGAGATATAGGGTAGACTGATCACCTTATGGGACTTTGTGTCCCATCATCTAAAATACCGACCCGACGAAAAAAGTAGACGGTGTAAAGGTAAAGAAAGTCGTGTTCCTCACCGATTTACATGAAACTTCGTGTAATGGTAAATTTTTGCAGAAAAATAAGATCTGTAAAAGCCAAAAAGCGCGCTCTCGTCTAATTAAAAAGTTATTAAGCGTTAAAGTTTAGTTATAAAACCTACGTTGCCGGCAGCGCGAACGACATGTACGCATGCGCACTGATGTCTGCGCATGCGGACCGACAAGTTTGCAGTTAATGTGCGCGTATTTGAAATGAAATAATATTGAATTGGCGAAGGTTAGATGTGGGCAAGGCTTCCCTTTCATAATGTTTAAGAGTCTTCAATCAAACAATGGTTTGAGGGTAGGTTTTTGTTTTCCCCGAAGAGGACAACTACCAGCCAAATCTTACTTTTTGTATTATTTAAGGGCTGGGTGTAGACTAGGCTCCCCTTTCATAATGTTTAAGAGTTTTCAATCAAACAAAGTTTCAATCGGTTTAGGAGATTTTATTTATTTTCACAAACGTATTAATCATCTACAAATATATATCACAAGTGTAAAGTTGAAAAAATCGTCTACTCGTAAAATTGAGCGCACTTTCACCTCGTTCAATAGATATCATTAACAATTTGTTTTTATAAATATAAAATTAACTACTCTATGTTATAATCAACAACGCGGAAATACGTCAAATTGTAAAACTATTATTTCGTAGGACTCCAAATACGATCCGTTATAAACATGAAACATCGTTTATAATTTCGGTCATCATATTCTTGTCCTGCAACCCAGCGTCGAGATCTTCCTGGTCCCATTGCAAACTCACTTTCGAATAACGCGGTTCCTTCTTAGCTGTTATTGTCAGAACGCCTCTAGATTCGATCAGACTACATAAACTAACAAATTTAGAAATGTCCACAGCATGTCTATTCCTCTTCTTGCAAACTTTCTTGTATACGTCCTGAAGCTAAAAGTTTAATTTAGTTATAAACAGTTATATAAGCATTGATTGCTATATTGAGATTTATGTATTTTTTCACTTACCTTCCCAATTGTAACGTCCTTATGACGTCCTTTGTTGAAAATGAGCAACAGAGAGCAGAGAAGTAATTTCTGCTGCAGAGGAAAAGTGCTTTCCTCTTTAGACTCTTTCCTCTTAAGACTCATATTTATTGCGCAACTCAAAGAGTTGCATACCATTATTAACTGCCGGCTGTAAAACTTCCTGCGCTTCTTGCGCCTCGGCCAATTCAACAACTCTTCTACTTATGTCCAATGCTCGTCGAATATCGGCTGAAACAGCCGCAACTTTTCCAGCTAACAGGTGCATGGCAGTTCCCGTGAAAACATCCGCACACGTTGGCGTCATCCAATCTCGACGATATTGTATTGTATATTTGTTGTTTCGAGTAAGGTGCAAAGGACATCAACTTTGGTTTCATTTCACATCTGGCTTGCAAAAGTGGCAAGATGCTGTCAGTTAAATCTAAAGCATTTGCAATGCCTACTGAAATTAACTTTGAGTGTAGCTTTGATGGCCATTCAAATAAGGAATATAAAACAGCCTGTGTCTTGCCTTTCAATTGATCGATTTCATCAAGTACAAATAGCAGCATCTCGTGATTGGTGACTAGGTACCTTTCAATTCGATCTTTGCCATTTTTAGCACCTTTTTGATCATCTATTCCCAATTGTTGAATTATCTCAGCATATATTGTGGGAGCTAATTTCATGGGAGCGCAATTCACATAAACAACTTTCAACTTTGAGTAAAATTCAGATTGTTGCATAATCTTTGAAAGGCAAGCTGTTCTTCCAGTACCGGGTGGTTCAGAAACATAAAGAGAGGCAGATGTTTCATTTTCTAAATTTTCACGAATAAACTGCTCTAAATTAGCCAATGCAGCTTCTCTGCCTGGTAAGTTCTGAGAACCAGAACAATAATCTCTTGGGAACCAATTTCTCTTTCTTTTCTTGAGGGTAAGATAAATGAAGCCTTTCTATCAGAGTTGAAGGAGTCGTGGAGGGACTATTTACTACATCAGTCTTTTTCTGTTTTGGTGTTTCCACGCAAAATTAAACGCAGACATCCACTACAGACACGACAGAACATACGTTAATTCAAATGTACACCTTACCTTCCGAATCACTGGCTTTGCGTGTACGTCTGGGGGTGGAAACACTGTTAGTTCTCTTTCCAGCTAACAGCTGCATGGCAGTTCCTGTGAAAACATCCGCCACGTTGGCTTCATCCACTCTCGACGATATTGTATTGGATATTTGTTGTTTTCGAGTAAGGTGCAAAGGACATCAAAAGACTGACGTAGTAAGTAGTTCCCCGACTTTATTTATACTACTATACTTATGTTCAACTCTGTTAGATAGGCTTGATTTATCTTGCTCTCAAGAAAAGAAAGAGAAATTGGTTCCCAAGAGATTATTGTTCTGGTTCTCAGAACTTACCAGGCAGAGAAGCTGAATTGGCTAATTTAGAGCAGTTTATTTGTGAAAATTTAGAAAATGAAACATCTGCCTCTCTTTATGTTTCTGGACCACCCGGTACTGGAAGAACAGCTTGCCTTTCAAAGATTATGCAACAACCTGAAGTTTACTCAAAATTGAAAGTTGTTTATGTGAATTGCGCTCCCATGAAATTAGCTCCCACAATATATGCTGAGATAATTCAACAATTGGAAATAGGTGATCAAAAAGGTGCTAAAAATAGCAAAGATCGAATTGAAAAGTACCTAGTCACCAATCACGAGATGCTGCTATTTGTACTTGATGAAATCGATCAATTGAAAGGCAAGACACAGGCTATTTTATATTCCTTATTTGAATGGCCATCAAAGCCACACTCAAAGTTAATTTCAGTAAGCATTGCAAGTGCTTTAGATTTAACTGACAGCATCTTGCCACTTTTGCAAGCCAGGTGTGAAATGAAACCAAAGGTGATGTCCTTTGCACCTTATTCGAAACAACAAATATACAATACAGTATCGTCGAGATTGGATGAAGCCAACGTGGCGGATGTTTTCACGGGAACTGCCATGCAGCTGTTAGCTGGAAAGAGAACTAACAGTGATTCCACCCCCAGACGTACACGCAAAGCCAGTGATTCGGAATGTAAGGTGTACATTTGAACTGATGTATGTTCTATCTATTCTGTAGTGGATTTAGGCGATGCAGCTCCAATTGACTGGCTATGATTTGAGTAGTCATTTCTGCGTCAGCTGCACTTCCTGCACCGCAGCAACTATAAACATAAATGAATTAACCCAAAATGTTAGTCAAACTTCTTAAAACATATCGGAATCAATGTGTAGTCCGAAAAATTATCCATTTAACTAAAAATATTATAGGATTGTGCATCCTGTGCGTGCAGGTTTGGAATCAACATGTGTTTGAAATGTAACTTACTAGATGTTCTGGGCAAGATAATGGATCTTGCTACAATTTTTGTCAGCAACTATGATGTCTTCGGTTGCCCGTGTGTCACTGCCAAGTACGACACCATCCTTGAAAACAATGTCGGCGATTGTCGTTCCTGTTTTGATTGCCTTTGGTGGCACAAAACCCTTTTTCATCAAATAGCATTCCTGTTCAAGAAAAGAAAGCAACTTACAATACTATAACTCTATGACACGGCCGCTTATATAAGCCATTTTTAAATGAATATTTTCAAACAGTGATAGTCATACAAATGACACAGCAAGATTGGATGCTAGGTTTATGTTCAATACAGTATTCTAAGATTACCAAAGACAAATACGCGATTCTAATAATGTTTATCATAAAAGTAAATGAGTAACAAGTTTATAAAATAGGTTTTACCTTTGACACAGGTCAAAAGAAAACGCGGCAGCCGGAAATTCGGGCGCAAAGAACGAATAACATCTTGCAAACTATCTGTTGAACGAGACACTAAACAGCACACTACAGTACGTGACACTCAACGTGTAAGTACTTTCTACTGTGATTTTACTTTACTTGCCCCCCAATCGAAAAACACGTGGTCGAGACCGGCTATGGTTTTAGGTTAGGCCACGTGCGAATGATAGGTTACTGGGCCCATAACCTGTTGCGCAGAGTGGTCACGGTAGGATAAAGGATCTATATTAATTATTCGGCAGGATCCCAAAGAACTCTCATGGAATCACTGACATTGTGTTATGTTTTATAATTAGTATATTTGACTGTGAATACAACTGATCACTTACTTACTTATTGGTCTTTCGCTGAAGCAGTAAGCAGTGGTAAGCAGTATTTGCACAAGCAAGGAGCAGAAGGAGCAGAAGGAGCTTCCGGTAGCTCGGTCCTTTTATGTATACACACACACACAAAACATAAACACTTATATGATTGATCCTTTGTCATGTCAGGAATCTATATTCCCAACAGGTACCCCATAAAAAATTTGCGATTTCTTAAATCGCCTGTAACTTTGGAACCAGCGATGGAAACCTATAACTATCATACATTTTCTTGAAGCTTTCGACGCGTACTTTAAGATAGGACTATCAGCGAAAGTCGATCTTTAAAAAAATTTTTTTTCACCACCGAAAAATGGCTGTATCTTCAAAACTAACCTTCGAGAATTCGGAACTTTGCGTGCGACCAACTTTCAGGGCGAGTCAAAATCTATGGGATAGGATTGTTTTAAATCCATTCCGAGGCCAAAGATTTTTTGTGTTTTTTTGGGATTCTGAAGGTTCCATCACCTTTGAATAGGTCCAAGTAGTGCCAAAGTACCCTGCATTGGTCGCTCAATGCCATATTATAAGGATACGGCCATCAAATATGGTCTAAGATGGGACTAAAACGGGCGCCCGTAGGCTAAATCACGCAGAAAGGCCAATAATTGCCATAAATATACATAAAATCATGTAGCTGTCATTAGCCGATACTAAACTAGCGATATAAGTGACATAGCAAAGGAATGAATCAGTCAGGCTGCCTTCAATTTGATGTTAAAATTCGTTTCCGGTGCCTTCCGGTGGTTCATCCAGCTTATAACGCAAAAAAATGTAATACAGGATCATTCTGAGAATTGTAATAATTGTAAATAGCCCCAAAGTATCCTCCACTGACCCCTCAATGTCACATAATAGACATAAGCTAGCTGAACATGTATTAAACGGAGACCAAAATGCTCCTTTACCTCTTGAAAACTCCAAAAATAATCCTTAAATATGAGATGTAATAACGTGAAGTGATGCAAAATAGTGTACCATAACGCAAAATTATCTCAAAGTATGCAAAAAGTCTCGTTAGGCCATGTAAAGCAACGTATAAGTACCTTCCATTGGCCGCCCAGTAGCATATTACACTTTACTATTAATGGATTTACAATATTTTTGTCAATATTTTGCTGTGTAATATAATAATTCTTCAGAGTTTCAATCGGTTTAGGGGATTTTATTTATTTTCATAAACATATTAATCATGTACAAATATATATCACAAGTGTAAAGTTGAAAAAATCGTCTACTCGTAACATTGAGCGCACTTTCACCCCGTTCAATAGAATTCATGAACAATTTGCTTTTATAAATATAAAATTAACTACTCAATGTTATAACCAACAACGCGGAAATACGTCAAATTGTAAAAATGTTATTTCATAGGACTCCGAATACGATCCGTTATAAACATGAAACATCGTTTATAATTTCGGTCATCATATTCTTGTCCTGCAACCCAGCGTCGAGTTCTTCCTGGTCCCATTGCAAACTCACTTTTGAATAACGCGGTTCCTTCTTAGCTGTTATTGTCAGAACGCCTCTAGATTCGATCAGACTACATAAACTAACAAATTCAGAAATGTCCACAGCATGGATATTCCTCTTCTTGCAAACTTTCTTGTATATGTCATGAAGCTAAAAGTTTAATTTAATTATAAACAGTTATATAAGCATTGATTGCTATATTGAGATTTATGTATTTTTTCACTTACCTTTCCAATTGTAACATCTTTGTGACGTCCTTTGTTGAAAATCAGCAACAGAGAGCAGAGAAGTAATTTCTGCTGGAGAGGAAAAGTGCTTTCCTCTTTATTAAGATTTTGCCCACCGCCGTATACTCCATTTAAAACGGTCATGACTTCCTTCAAATCGGCTGGCTTTTCGGAGGGCGGCTGTTGTTTCTCTGGGCTACTCTTGTTGGATTCTATAAGAATAAAATCGTCGTCATCAAAATCTGTAAAGTCTCATATTTATTGCGCAACTCAAAAAGTTGCATACCATTATTACCTGCCAGCTGTAAAACTTGCTGCGCTTCTTGCGCCTCGGCCAATTCAACAACTCTTCTACTTATGTCCAATGCTCGTCGAACATCGCCTGAAACAGCCGCAACTTTTCCAGCTAACAGCTGCATGGCAGTTCCCGTGAAAACATCCGCCACGTTGGCTTCATTCAATCTCGACGATATTATATTGTATATTTGTTCTTTCGAGTAAGGTGCAAAGTGCATCAACTTTGGTTTCACTTCACATCTCGCTTGCAAACGTGGCAAGATTCTGTCAGTTAAATCCAAAGCATTTGCAATGCCTATTAAAATTACCTTTGAATGTGGCTTTGATGGCCATTCAAATATAGAATATAAAACAGCCTGTTTCTTGCTGTCCAATTGATCTATTTCATCTAATACAAATAAAAGCATCTTGTGATTGGTAACTAGGTACCTTTCAATCAGAGCTTTGCTATTTTTAGCACCCTTTTGAGCATCTATTCCCAATTCTTCAATTATCTGAGCATATATTGTGGCAGCAGATTTCATGGTAGTGCAATTTACATAAACAACCTTGAACTTTGAGTAAAATTCAGGTTGTTGCATAATTTTTGAAAGGCAAGCTGTTTTTCCAGTGCCAGGTGGTCCAGAAACATAAAGCGAAGCAGATGTTTCATTCTCTAAATGTTCACGAATAAACTGCTCCAGACTTGCCAATTCTGCTTCCCTGCCTGGTAAGTTCTGAGAACCACAACTATGCAATGCCTTACGTGCTTCACGGTACTTGCTTGAGGCAAATAATCTCTTGGGCACCAACTTTTCGCTCTTTTCTTCAGGGGAAGATAAATTAAGCCTGTCTAACAGAGTTGAAGGAGTCGTGGGGGAACTATTTACTGCGTCAGTCTTTTTATGTTTTGGTGGTGTTGATCTATGCTCGCCTGTAAAACAGAGTAAAGCAACATATGTACAACCACTGCTATTCATTTGTAAAATTAAACGCAGACATCCACTACAGACAAGACAGAACATACGTCAATTGGAATGTACACCTTACCTTCCGAATCACTTGTATTACATTCCACTACATTAATCTCAACATCCGACTCCGATTCCGACTCGCTGCTGAGAACAACCAATTTCTTCACCCTAGGCGTGTACTTGGAAGACATACCCGGCACAGCCGCATTACTGAAGTCTTCCTTAACAATCTTCTCCTTGGCTCCGTAAAACGTACATTTCTTCCTTACGGGGGACGTCATCGTCTTTTGTTCACTGGTCATGTTTTACTGCAGATACCACTCGAATTCGACCAAATTCGACCGACTCCAATTCAAGGTTGAATAAACAAAACACGCTCTGATTTTCGCTTCGAGTACGTCGCAATCCGAACTTTCGTTCCAACATGCAACGGCAACGCTATTCAAACGTCTGTGTTCGTCGGGTGAAATTCGTGATCGTAAGAGGACACGACACATAAGCAACGCTGTTCCGGCCGCTTGGCCGTGGGGAGGTCACCCCCAGTGTTTTTCATCTCCAATCTTATTTTGGAGGAGCGCGGCCGTTACCGGACAGGGCCAAACAAAGTTCAAACGGCCGCTGGCCATTGAAGGTCGGGCCCCGAGGTCGCGCTCCTCTCGCTCTTCAGCAAACCCCCGGGCCCCACGCGAGCGCAGCTCATTACCTTGGGTTTTAACTGCCCAAAGCGCAACAACATAATTTCTATGACTAGGTGTGGGCAAGGCTTCCCTTTCATAATGTTGCACTTTGGGCAGTTAAAATCTAACACAAACCTACTCTCAAACCATTGTTTGATTGAAAACTCTTAAACATTATGAAAGGGAAGCCTAGCCTACACCCAGCCATTAAATAATACACAAAGTAAGATTTGGTTGGGTTTTCCCCTTCGGGGAAAACAAAACCTAGCGCGCACCTCTGCTCTAACTATTGTTTGATTGAAGACTCTGAAACATTATGAAAGGAAAGCCTTGCTCACACCTAGCCTTCGCCAATTCAATACATATTATTTCATTTCAAATACGCGCACATTAACTGCAAACTTCTCCGTCCGCATGCGCAGACGACAGAGCGCATCCGCAGACATCAGTGCGCATGCGTAGATGTCGTTCGCGCTGCCCGTAGGTTTCATAACTAAACTTTAACGCTTAATAACTTTTTAACTAAACGAGAACGCGCTTTTTGGCTTTTACAGATCTTATTTTTATGCAAAAATTGATGTTTTACCTTTACCCCATTTCTTTTTTAAATCGGATTTCGCCAATAGTCCTATCTGATAGAGCGCGTCAAAAGCTTCATGAAAATGTATGATTATCATAGGTTTTGATCGCCGGTTCAAAAGTTACAAGCGATTGTCTAAACTTGAGAAAATGGTTACGCGAAATGCCGATTTTTAATCGGTAATATTAATATTTAATAATTATTATATTATATACTATTGTTCTTGATAATAATTGGGTTTTTTTCTATTTCTTACAGTACGTATACCAAAAGAAGCAAAATTGCGTTCACTATTGGCTTCCTTACTTAAAATGCGGCACGTAATACCTATTGGTCTTACTTAGCCGCTACCACAGCAAAAGTGTTAATCGTTTCAAGACAGTTTTTAGTGTGTTACTTATTTACCTTTGCGACTATATTAATATTAAATTATTAAAGATAATTATTATATAAGAAATTGTACGTATGTATGTATGTGGGCTGAGTGTAATGTATGTAGCGTGTATGCGAAAAGTACCTACAACTATTGTATGGGAATTAGATTTTAACTATGTAAGAAACATTTTTTATTGTATACTATTTTTCCTTACAATATATGTATTAAACGAAATTCTGAGTTCTCTAATTACTTAGTTTATAAGATACCCATATATCCAATATCCCTCGCCGAAATCATGCCTTTTTCCGTCGTAACAAAATTCACCAACTTCGATGAAATCTCATGGAACCACATGGAAATGCCATGCGAGAAGAAGGCAAGCGACTCTTCTGTTGTTTTCATATCGTAGAGAATTCCATTTTGATAGAAAACACCATGGGAATCGCGAGAAATCATCAAATATACGAAGGGGCGAAAAATTTTAAAGTCTCGGTTAGGACTGGATTCAGTCATGCGTGAATTTGTCGAAAATCTGACCAAGTATCAGGAACATAGAAGTACCGAAGAGGTGGCACAGCGAAACTCGGCTTGTTCAATCAAGCGTGACGAACGAACTTTTAAAATTTTTCCCAAAATGTGACAAGTTAATAGGAACATAGAAGTACCGAAGAGGTGGCACTGCGAAACTCGACGTGTTCAGTCAAGCGTGACGATTATCATTTTCTGAATCTTACCCAAATCTCCGTACTTCTCTATGTTCCAATTTTCCTTTTTCGTTCGTTTTACATATTCTATGGACTCCCTATAGGCTATTCGTAATTCTGATTGCTTTTACTGACACTGTACGTGTAGCTTATGGTTTCCTTATGATGTCCTTATGGTTTTTGCTAGTATTCTTATCTATCTAACTTAAAATTAATTTCTATCATTTTCAATGGGTTTCCTATGGCGTTTCTGTGCTTGTAGTATTCATTAACAATACTTACCGTATATTTTATGGACTTTATGGCTTCCCCTGAATTCTGATGGTGTCTGATTATCTTGCCATTCTCCAAGTATTGTTTTATGGATCTTGAACTTCCCGAAATAAACAACAATGGGCTTATAACTATTGTAAACGACGATGGGGAATAGGTGGGTTAGGAAAGTAATTGTTGAACGCTAATTTTGGTTTAACTTCTGGTATATTGTAAAACCATTGAATAATATACATTTCATTTTCCTTAATAAAATGTACTTAAACTACATAGAATATTCTTACGTTCTCGCACGCTTATACAATTCAAAGTAAGTATGAAAAAGTGTATCTACCGTACGCAATACATCAGTCGTATACAATAATCGAATATAATAATATTAATTATTGTATCTTATCAATAGTATCACTGATGTACTATAATAACGCTTATATCACTTTCCATTTCGATCATTTCGGCGCGGTTGATTAAATTGCATTGCATTGATCAGTGTACAGGCATACAGTCTTATCTGTGAAGCCAGAAGCTGGCAGCGTGGTTGATTGAATTCCCATGCCCAAATCCATCTGTAAATTCAAAGAAGAGATCTATTAATAAAGAAAAAGACTGATTTTACAGTGAGGGTTATAAGTTGGTACTAAGAAATTGAGCGTGTGACAATTCATATGAAAATTACCAATTAATTCCATCCTGAATATCAAGTGCAAAGAGTTAACTACTGGATCCTCTGCATTATTTGGCAAGATATATGAATAAACGAAAGAACAAACATTACCCACGTATTATAAATTCAGATTTGCCTCCATATGAATGGCGCTGTCGTGTCGATTGTGATTCTCAATCGGCGACACGAAAATGTTAAGGGGATTACGTAGCTCCCTTGACGTGGAACAAATTTTCGCATTGCACGTTATGTCTATCCTATACTTAGTCAATGGTGTAACACGGGAGTTACTCACCCGCGATATTGCAGCGCTTATAGATCAGGGCCTGGTCACTCCCCCTCAAAAACGTGGTAAGTCTGTAGTTCCTCCGGCCGTTCGACTTTTGTAGGTGTCGCGGTAATAGCACGATTGCGATTGGCTGAATTTTTGCGGGAGCCATGATAGATTTGATATAAATATGAATCATCGCCTGTTCGCCTGTCGATTGTTTACATTCTTGTTGCACGTGTGATCGTGTAATGCACGAGGCAACTGGAAATTTAGTGCGCATTAGTGGAAAATTCTACGTTTTTGTGCATTTTTGAAGTGTGTGGGCGAGCAAGTGCGAGCCATGTGTTTTTGCGAGTGCTGCGTGCTTGGATGCCGTTCAATGAGAGATAAGGTGCCAGTGCACTCTTTTCCGAAGGATCTTGCCAGGTTCGAGTTATGGAAGGCTGCAGTGTATTCGGAAAAAATCGGGAGTCTGAGTAGCAATGATCTAAGGAGAAGGATTGTTTGCTACTGACATTTTTAAGAAGAATACTCTACATCGTGGGACAAGCACAAAGGAGGCTAAAATGCAATGTTGTGCCAACATTACATTTACCAGAAGCTGTCAGCATATCTCCAGAGGAAACAAACGTATGTCACTTTCATCCAATGCTACAATACGTCTATAAGAATCTTATATATTATTCCAAAATGTAATATATATTGATTTGCATAATCAGATAATAGAAACCATGCAGCCCTCTTGTTCTTACGAGGTGCAACGTGGGGACAGAACCAAATGGGCACATATTACTGTACGTGCTTCCACAACAGAAGTAAAGGTTTGTAACAATTATTTTAAAACAAAGTGTGTGTTGTACCTTCATGGTGTCATGCAAAATCTAATCGGTTTTCTCTTATACAACCAGATATCAGGAGATGTGCAGCTATCCCGGTCATATAACATGGACAGTGACAAAAGTTATCTACAATGCATTGGTGCAATAAATAATATGAAACATATATATATATATACGTTCGTTTGTGCATCTTTTTATGAATATAGATTTGATTTCACAACAATTACATACTGTTATTCTTGGTATGAAAAGTACCCGTTTTACTACATAAGTTTATATTTGCAGATGCACTGTACATAGATTTGTTCTGGTAAAACGATTCTAAGTATTCAAGTGTGCCAAAAGTTTAAAAGTTTAAGTAATATTTGTTGTTCTCTTTCGGATTTAAGTAATTTCTGCTAGAGAACAATAAATATTATTTAAACTTTTAAACTTTTGGTACACTTGAATACTTAGAATCGTTTTACCAGAACAAATCTACAGTGCATCGACTTTTTGAAGCACTGCAACCTAGGGTTTTCGAGCACGATCCTAGTCACAAATTTAGTTCATCTAGGGTTAAATAACTATGGATGGCGCGGCGGTACTTACCACGTTTTACAAGAGGGGAGTGACCAGGCCCTGTTATAGATGCACTATGAACCTGACGTTCAGTGCTGGCCAGTGCTGGCACAGCTGTTCTTGTTAGCGATTCAAGAGCCGAATGCGAATTGCCATTAGGGAACTTCAGTGTTATTCGATCATATTCGATTCGAGTAGTGAATCTTTATTCCCCAGGGTGGGTAAACGTTACCGAATACAAATGAAGCAGTTCAACCCGCACTGAGCTATTTAGACAATTCATATTTTAAAGAAATACACGCGAATATAAGAACTGTAATTTCACTTGTGCCCTCCTGAACTGAAATTCACTACACATCCTTAGTTTGCACCTAGTTCACCGTATTACTCTTGTTTTTAACGAATTAAATTTGTTAATGCAAAATATGTCAAGTGCGAAGTTTGTGAAAGGCGACAGTATTTAAATTCTTTTTTTGAAAGTCGCGAATGACAAACATAAGATAAAAAAAAAAAATTTGAACGGTTGTCTAACTGATCTTTAGTGACATTGACGTAATCATAGACTATGCAGTTTGGTATTCCCTGCTTTGTTGAAAAATAAACGTGAATCGCACAGGTTAGCGGTAAAGAGTACGGTTATCAGTGAGTAATACAATTTCGGACATTTGCTGATCTATCCTCAAGCTTGTAATTGTACAAAACAATATGGGATTTCACGATGCGGTGTCTTTTATATTATTTACGAATCCCATTAGTTCCACCACTGCATCGTATGCTTCAAGCGCGGTATCAGCGGTAAGCTCGGTACATCTTATCGCCAAAACAGAATGAATTCAATGTTCAATCAGGGTTGCATTAAGTAATTATCAAATAGCTATTTATACCATAATGTTTTTCAATAATAACATTAATCTCGAACTGTGCTATGTCATTATCAATGACAATGAATCAGCATTATTTCATATGAAAATGTATGTGCGTAGTAACAATGATAGTAGTGATAAGATTAAAAAGAAATCTGGATGTTGTCATGCACTTTATTTTACCTGTTAACATTACTAGTTGCAATGCGAAGGTAATATTAGTTTGCTGAATTATTTGAATCGAACAGATATATGGTCACGCATATGCAGTCTAAGATTTTCATTCCAGAAATAAATATGTAAGTCCACTTACGTTAATTTTGTGCAGGCAGCAAATTACGTAGGACTGACGCCAAAAACTGAAGTTATCATGGCACCAGTAACGCCACTATGGAAACTGACTGCAATGGCAGGATCTTATATGAAGCTAGCTGCTATTAGTGGAGCAACAGCAGTAATCCTTGGTGCTTACGGAGCACATAGTAAGCCATTGTATCCTATACAAAATATCATGTCAATTATGTTGCCTATTCTTTCTTATCGATCAATAAATATTGCCAGTCTTGCTCCAGATATAGGATTGTGGTTTTACTGGCCCTGATTAAATACTGACAATGATAAACTAAAATTGTACAATCGTATAGATTCCTTTATTGCAAGTGCCTTAAGTACGATTAATAATCATCAGATGGCAAAGTATGCAGTCACTTTTGACATGTTGAAACGAATCAACCGATAGACAAAATCTGCATATTAATGGTTTTAGAAAAATACGATCATCCGGATCAGAGGCGGATTTTCGAAACGGCCAATCGATTCCACTTCTATCATTCGCTGGCGCTAATGGGAGTGTCGTTTTGTCGAGCACCCGGTTGGGTATGTTCTCCGCCTTTTCCATTCACGTTGACTTTTCACCATACTGAATTTGTCCCACCTAAAACAACATTGGTACATTCTAGGCTTCAACGTTCTTCGTGGCGGCGATGCTAATGTTCTGCGGCACCTGCTACTATTCAGCATTCACAGGTGACCCACGCTTCAATAAAATAACACCGATTGGCGGCGTGTGTTTCATAATTGGCTGGCTCAGTATGTGCATTTGAGAGCTTTCTGCCGGACTCTCTTTAATGTATGTATAGTTGTTGATTGTCCGATATGCACCTCGTTCGTGCAAGGGCAGGACAATGCGCTGAACCAACATTTTTTTACGGAAATATCCCGAGATAGTCAGTAGTGTTATCTATTCATTACCTAGTAGAATTCTTTACCTAAATATTTTTTTACGATTTCGTGTCTACTTGGAACTACGACAAATGAACGTGTACGACTAATAAGTAAGAATGTAACTGCAGTCTATTAGTTTGCAGTGGTGAAAAGAAGTGTGCACGCGGTAGATGTTATTTAAAAAAACTGAATTTTTCTTGTTGTGGGAAAGAACAGTAAGAATGAACGAAGAATAAATGTTATTACTTTGAATGTTGCTCGACTATTTTTCTATTACATATGTGCCCGTTAAGCTAATTACTTTGGTTGGAATAGGACCCATCCGTTTTCGTTAAGCTATTCCACGCTTAGAATATTATATCTAAGCCTCCTTTGAAAAACGCAAAAAAAAAGAAAAAAAGAGGAGAATGCAGTATGTTTTTTGCTGAGCACGTTCTCCCTTATTTTTACCTTTATTTCTGGGCTTTTGTAAAGAACGCAAGAGAAAAAAAAGAAAAGAATATTCGATTTTCAGTAAAGTAAAACTCGTTTATACTAGTGAATCGATATAAATATAACTTTTGTTTATAATATTGATGACACAGTTTCGAGGATTGGAATCCTTCAAATTGTTACATATTCTTATGACGCACACCTCTGTTACAAAGATTTTTCTTTCGCTCTTATTACTTTTTTTGCAGGTTTTCCTTACTTTTCGTTTTGTTTCCCTTATCGAATGATACTCGCTCTTTCATGTTTTTTTTAATGTATTACCATCCGCGCGTTTCGTCGTCAGTCCATTATGGATATATGATAAAAAATATCTATGTACCCCTATTTATATATATATATATGAATTTATATATATATATATATATATATGAATTTATATATATATATATATATATATAATATGTATATATGTATATCGTACCTGGTTGCGTAACATTTCCAGATGTAACGACCATGTAAATTATGCACCGAATGAGGTGATGTCGCGGGCATGGTAACATGTACATATTCTAAAATGGCGGCATAGCATGGCAAAGACAACAATTGTGATTAATAATAGAATCTTCGTCGATCCAAAATGAACACGTTAATGAAAATGAATTCACCCTTTTTCAGTGCTAATCTCAATAGACTACCGCTGTGCAAGTATGCAAAAAAGGAAATAGAGAATACAGGGGACAAAAAGTAAAGTGGATACACGTAGAGATAGGTATATGAATAGAGACAGGATTAAGAGGTCATGCCTCCGGGTGCGAAGAACACAAATGAACGTGGGGGTCAAACAATACGATTAGTTTTCCTACGCGAGTGGCCAGGTAGCGGGTCAAGTTTCTGCTTTTGCATCAGTCGTATTCCTTATAAATTTGCAATTTTTCCTCTGCTGTTGCTTTAAGATCGTCATACGAAAAAGTAAATGTATACCTTGTATTATCCATTTGATTTATCAGCCTCGCTCGATTTTATATCCATTTCTATTATTCGTATCATACAGAGTCTTACAATTTTCATTGCATTTTTTGCTTCGCGTGTCTTTTTCTCGTTTTCTTTCCCTATATATCTCAAATACGCTGCATTGCAAGTGTTTCCTATTTAAGAAGTTCTTCGATTTCACAGACAGACATACATGTGCATACTTATGCCTCCCCCATTTGTCTATTTACCATTTCTCCCCGGCTCTCTCTCTGATCAATTGCGACATATCGGTATGCACATATATTTATGCAACAAGTGACGGCGATACGATCCGGCGATGCTGGCCTGCGCCCTTACCAGCTAAGTGAAACAATAATTGGACTATCTTACCTAGAATAAACAATATCAAATAATAATCGTAGCAATCAATTAATTAAATCATTAATTGGGTGACACATCGATTAAACTTAAAACGTAGGGAGCGTCCCGTATTCGTTTTATCGGCGTGCGTCCCGTTCGCTGAGACGCTTGCGAAAATAAAAAGAACAACAAAAAGTGGCGAATACCGAGATCGGTTCATAAAAGAAAAAAAAAAGGAAAATCCAGAGAAGGAAAATGTGAGAGAAGAGTACGGAGGCGTACCGATGCCACGAGATAAGAAAATAGAACGAACCGTGAATTATATGTTACATCCATTAACAACTTTTGTTGGCTTGTACGCCAGCTCGAAAATGTTCCAGGACATTGCCACATGTTTCTTTCACAGATAGTTAAATTTTCGACTATTATCTCTTCATCGCTGGCGCGTGCCGCGATATTTTGCGGGCTTCTATTATCTCGTGTACTTTTTTTCTGTTTCGAGTAGTATTGTTCCTCTATGCTGAGTTCATGGCAATTATGCTTCTCTTCGTCCCGTTTCACGAGTGCGCGCAGAACACGACAATTGTGGGTATATATGCGTGTGTGGCTGGGCGTAGGTAGGTGTATGTGTGTCTGTGTGTACCTGATCTGTGTATATGTGTCTGTGTGTGAGAGAGTTGATAAAAAAATTTGCCTATGCTACTAAACGTCCATTCCGGAGCTAAAGTATATTTTATATATACCAGTTAGTATAGAATTTTTTTGTTTTTGTTTCATAGCAATATCGTTTTTTCCTTATATCTTATCTCGTTATTATAATATAAAGTATTTATAATAGACTTGCACGTATTAAACTATATTTACAGTTTCCTTTGCTTTGCATTTTTTGTTTATTATTATCGTAAAACAATGAAGGTAAGTTTATTTTCTGTTTTTTTTTCTTTCCCCTCCCTTTCTAGCACGAGGATGCCGTTCCCGATCTCGTCTATATAGTCCGTAATATATATATGTATATATATATATATATCTCATTTTTCAAACGGCCGATGAAAGGTCTCATGACGAGTAGGTCTCTAGTTAATTACGCATTGTCTTTGCACACGTTTCTTTGTTTTTTTTTCCTTTGTTCCATTTTTCTTTACCTGGTCAAAGTATGTCACAATCGAAATCGGTTAAGTAAAAAATATAAGCTATCGACCCAGGAATTTCCATTTTATTCGAATTGAAGATATTTTCTCGTTCTCGCTCTGAATCGAAAGAAGAAGAAAAAGAAAGGGGGGAAAAAATTTCGTTAGCTGAGATCTTTATAAAGTTGGAAACTCCGCTCTCGTTGCTAGACTAGGCATGATAAAACTCGCAGCGATGCACTTGTTCCGTACGTTCGATTTACCGTTCACGTTTAAATAATGTTTTTTCGTGGCTTTCTTTCTTTTTTTTGCTTTTGAATAATTGGTCTCGACCTTGATAATGTGACAGAAAATGATGGCGTGGCGCTGGCATTCCATCCGTTTCTAGGAAAGGTGGAACGAGTGTTGGCCTTCCTGCGCCGCTATTCGCAACTTCTCCCGCATTATCTCCAGGGTAGTGTAGTCGGGCAGTTTTAGATAATTAACGCAAGTCATCACGGATGGTAGAAAGTCGTCCGTCTTCATCGACGGATCGAATGTTTTTCGCACGATCGTCAGAGGCGGCGTTAAACTCTTAAATCCTGAAACGAGAGAGAAATAGGTTTAAACGTGCACGGAGAAGAACGTTTCGGCAGACCTCCACTCCTTCAGTTCTTATTTTCTTCGTGGTGCGTTACGAACCTCCAACCGGTAATCTGGGCGAACCGGTTACAAACTGGATGAACTGTCTCTGTTCCTCACTGTTGTACTTGGACATCACTTCGAAGAGGAAGCGAATGGCGCGAGAGTCCGGCGTGTAACCGTGATCGGTTCGACAACATTCGAGAAGCGTCTTGACATCCCATTGGCCACCGGTTTGTGCGTGCCCGCAGAATACGGCTTCGAGCTCGTCCGGGAAGAATAGTCTTAGCTGGCTCGGCGGGAACACCGACTCGAATCCTTCTCTGAAAGCCTCCATTTGTCGGAATACTCCCTCGTAAAGGAACCAGTGCACCACCAGCTGCGACAAGAGTTTCAGAGTTAAGATATTAACACATTAGTGTGCTAAGGGGGATTATTATTATTATTTAGGGACTATTATTATTAGTAGATTATTAAGGGACATTACTGCATGTAAGAAAATTGTCTCAAGAAACAGTAAATTACTATAAAATTACACAAATTTAATATCTCTTATTTCCCGTTGTGCCTTACTTTTATATACTGATCCAAGTTGTAAACTGTGACTGGTATGTCGCTTCCGCCTTTTCTAAGCTCAATGCTCTCGTAACCCGGCAATTCAAACACTAGTCCCAAATCGGAAATGGGACAGTTGTCCAAGTTAAGCGCGTCCACAAGTTGCGCACGCTCGTGCGGTCTCAACAGCTGATCCTTCTCGATCGCCTCTTTTCGCCTTACAACATCTTGGAGCCTGCACAGGGTACGATACACGTCGGGGCATACGTATTGCAAATCCGCCAAGGTAAGTGTGTGCTCTTCGCCTAATAACCAACGGTAGAACGTTAAACTGAACGGCAAGTCCAGCTGAAAAAATACAGAGCATAGTATCACAGTTATGCATCGGCCAGGACAACCTAATGCGTAACATCGGCTTGCATCTAAGATACGCCAATAAACGTTCGACTTACCATTCTCGAATCGTATATCGCCTTTGCCATGAACTTTCCGAGAAATTTGAACTTCGTCTTCAGCTTCGCCAGATGCGACACTTTCGTATTCCACGGTATAGGTGACAAGAAGAGGCCGTGCATGGGATTCACGTATCCCGTTTCAGTCGGGTTCGAACTGCCGTGCCAGAGATCCAGATCGCCTCGCTGCAATTCTCTAGAGACTAGAGCGTAAAATTCTAAGGTCGGACCGAGACCCGTTCCAACCTACAATGCGCAGAAAGCAAACAGTTCTTGTATCTGAAATCTAGCCACGACAGAGTAAATCTTTCACATCTGAATCAATCGTCTACCTCATTGACATATTGCACTTCGAGAAGAGCCTTGCTAGACGCCAAATCCTGAATCACTTGTTCCGCTTGCTTGAGAATATCAGTTCTGGATATGGTCCTTTTCCTTCGTTCGAGACGCGGCGTGACTCTCTCCTGGCTGTCGGAGCCAGACAATTCTGGGGCAGAATCCAGTAGACGTTGCAGCGCTCGATCACGATCGAAGGACGTCGCGTACAATAGAAGTTGTCTCGTTTCGAAGGGAAACAAGAACGGACTGCGAGAGAACATTGCAAGTTCAGTCGTCAGCGATGAGAAGGCCATACAATATTATTTACGTAAAATTAACTCTTATTTAATATTAACTCTACACTATTATTACAAAATATAAGTTAACAATTATAGCATTAGCATGCGATATTATATTGAAATTAGAAAATCAGATAAATTATATTTACTAAATATTTATGATTTTACTCACCACACTGTGGCAATCTGCTGCAGCCAGGAGGGCAAATTTCCAGTCATGATCACCAGAGGATCCTGTAGCTGCCTGTTTGCCTTCGCGGCAATCTTGTTGTTGATGAAGTCCGGCGGCGACAGTAAGCTTGTACTCTTAAGGTGTGGGAACAGGACGCCCCAGTGGCGATTCAGTGCGTGCAAGAGACGAAGGAGGCAAAGCCCGTCCAACGAGGCGTCCGTAATGGTTACGGACGACGGTAACACTGGTGACAAATAAGGAGCCAGCGGACATCGCTGCGGTGGTACTGCTCCTTCCAGCCAAAGACTGTCTTCTTTCCTCTTCGAGCTGATCTTTGTACTTTTCCCCTTTCCCTTCCGGCTGTTGCCTTGCGAACTCGAGCCTGGTTTCGGTGATGCGGTCGCCTCCTCTTCTGGTACAGGTCTGGCATAGGATAAAATGACATGAAAGATATATTTCATGCGATGGGAAGAACAAATCAATTCTTCTCATGTACTAAATAGAAGTGAATATAGTACCTGTAATATATCGTGTGTGTCTGCACCCATACAGCGTCGTGCCCAAGTGGCGGCTCACTGTCAGCTTCAGCTTCAGAGTGATCTATACCAGAACAACCGAATTGCCTGACGGCCTGGTAAACTGTCATATTGAAAGGCAATACCTCGTCTCCGATCAAGAATTGAAGTTTGTGCTTTGCTGATCCTTGGCTTATAACTACCGCGGCCTGTACACATGGAAAGTGGATGTAAATTGATATGCAATTACCTGTGGTAAAGGCAAACATGACTGTAAATGGTCGGGACGTACCAAGGTATCGTCTATATCGTCCTCGCTGTTGTCATCATCGCTGACCATCGATTCCGCATCACGTATTCTGCCATAACCGCGAACCATTAAGTAACGCTCGATCGCTTGTACTAATGCGAGTGGGTCGATCTTCACAGTACCACCCTTCCACTGTTTTAAATTATTACAGTCTGGATGCCGTTGCAGGTTACACTGTACACATCAGGAATGCATCTCTGTTAGGTTTATCATTTCGTTGGATTGCATTATTATGGAAGGATAGGGATTAATGCACGACGATGATACCTTTAGTTGATGTGTATTGAAGAATTTGAGGGCACTAGTGCCACCCCGGCCAGCCCCGGACCCAGCTGGCAAATCATGGACTTTTACCGGAAACTGTTCCAACTGGGCAACGCAGCTGTTAAGCTTCGCTACCAAAGCACCGAAAGCTCCGGGATTATGGTCACCAATAATGTTATCATGTTGCATCTGTATGAAGACGAGACATTGACAATGTAAACAGAACGACGACAAGAAGAAAATGTTAACAAAAGGACAAGTCTTGTCAATACTCACGGTAGACTCCGCAAATAACTTCCAGAACATACGTAAACGGTCGTAACGATTTCCGGGTGCATCTGTCGTAGTGAGGTAGTTGAGCAAAGCCTTTATGAGACCACTATAATTCATTTCGAATGGTGATATATCACTTTCTAGTACTATGTCCCGCAACTCCGTAAGTGCTGACAGCATCTCGTCTAGTTCCTATACAGAAAAGATTGTTACGCCTATCCTCTACAAAGGCTAAAATCATGCCAACAGAGCGAATTAAGAAGAAAGGAATGTCATACGTTTGATTGTAGCCGTTGAATAGCTGCAGTGAGTCTTCCAAGAACGGTCAAGGCCGGATGCGTGCAGGGTGCGTCGTCCTGATACCTGGCCAAGAACTGCGCAGCCTGTTCCCGCACCCAAGCCTTTGCCTTATCACGGTTGCCACCGGTCAAGCTCGGGTTGCTCGGCGGTTTCGACAGGTTCGTTGACGAATTCGAGTCTCTCTTGTCGCTGGTAGCGCTCGACGACGAGGACTTTCGACCCCATCGGGCCGGATTGAGATTGCCCAGGAATCTGTTGTTCTTCGGTGTGAACCCGGTGAACAACGGCTCGGGCTGTTGCGATTGCTGCGGTGTACCGGCGCCGCCCAATCTGGAGAAACGACCTTTTTTGTTTTGCCGTTTCCTCTTCAATACATCGCCAATTCTTCTGAGAAAAGAACATGCTTGCGTGAGGATTGAATATAACGTTGATGGAAACACTCTGCACGATGAAATTGGAAAATTTACTACTCGGACATTCTTCGCGATTTTCTCTAGTGAAGGTTTAGCCGTTTGAGTCCCAGCACTCATCTTATTTTGTATCAAAAAATGCCAATCAGCGCTATAGTCCTTATTATATTGATCAACAGTACCATATTTAACTGTTGCGTTCATTTCAATTGTACGCTCATAAGATTAAAATTATCTTCAATTTTTAATCTGTTACTTTATGAAATGCATCTATATTACAATATATGCCTACTCTTAGTTTATAATCATTACAAGCGTGTATGTGTGTCAAGAAAATTGAACGCACTACTTCGACAAACTATGAGTACACACACATTTCTTCCTATTGTTCAAATGTATTGAGACTTTTCGAGAAAAAATGTAAACAGCGTGATCACACTGCTTGGGACTAACGGTCAATTGAGAGAATGTACGGCAGGAAAGAGCATTCGTTATACTCACAGGTAGGCGCTTTGCGGCGTGCTGGAATCATCGACGCTCGTATTCAGATCGGTTCGACTGTGAGTATCCATTGAGGCTGTCAGGCTGGGCTTCAATTGGCATGTCGCGATCGTGCCGAACAATATATTGCCGTTCGCCGATGGAGAGGCAATGGGAGATGTGGCACTACTAGAAGACAACATCGTGGTGGAAGAGAGCGGCGTGTTTGATGGACCTGGTTGCGGACTTGGTAAAGATGTACCTGTACGTCGAAAACATACCGTGGACGTAGTCGTTGGCGTTGCCGGCGGGCTGTTAATGAAACAAGACTTACCAGAAGGGCACTTGGGTGGAGAAACACCGAGTGGTACTTCGGGATCGGCCAATTGACGCACCTGATGCAGCACACCCTCCCGATGGAAGTGAACCCCAAATACTTGCGGCAGCCTTTTCATAAGGATACTGGCCATTTGCAAAGCTCCGATAACTATTCGCAAATCCTGTGAGGCTAGCATCCCTGCTATGTGTGACGATACCACTTGGTTCTTCAGAACATCCTGTTATTTGGATGATCAAGACATTTTGTTAATCATCACCTTGGTTATAAGTTTTTATTCTCTTACGTACCTTAAGTAAGTCGGTAGAAGCGTAATATACCATACGCAGAAGAGCCCGTAGACATTTGCACTTTACAGCAGGTCCCGCTGAACTACTGTACACCTCGTACAGAACGGAGAACAATGTTCGAATAAAAGACACTAGCCATTCGTTTGTCTCTATCACCGGAGGTACCACATCCATGCTGCAACAGATTTTATCGTAGAAAATGGACAAAATGGAGAAACTGTTGTCACTGTGAACAAAGTTGAAGAAAGAAAAAAATTGAACACATATTTTTCACTCAATTTACCTAGACGAGCATGTTGGACTTTTTCCTTCAGCAGGATGAGCATTCACTCTACGAAATATACTCCTCGCCATACCAATATCCTCGTTGATTTGTTTCATCACAGTTAGATCAATCGTGTATGTTCTTCCTAGCGTGGAGAGACATATTTCATCTTCTCCATTTTGAAATGCCATCTGTGAGAACAAAATGGTGCTGTTAGCTTTCTCCTACTCACATTTTTTTCGTCAGTCTGTCCTGTTAGCAGTACTATCATGATGCACGTACCTCAATAATCCGAGAGTCAATGGTACTGAACGGATGGCAGCAATGTCTCTCGTCACGCCATTCCCAGTGAACGGATTCTTGCTGATTACTGGTCCTCTCAAGTAAACTATTTACACTAAATATACCGTCCGTTGGCAATGGTGGCATCAGTTCCTCGATCAGGCAGGTGATCTCAAACCATTCCTGCGGCGAACGTGGGACCAACTCGACATCTTCAGTTTTCACCTCCAGAGATCCCGTGAGCAGATAACTTAACGTGAAAGCTATGTTCTGTTGTAGAAGCAACTGCGCCAGGTCGGGACAACGATTTGATATCACAGAAAGCATTCGCAGAACGGTTATGAAGTTGCCAATACTATTGACGGGCGGAGTGATCATAAGCTGAAAAAGAAAGGCGACCGATCATAGCACCCGTTTCGAACGCAGGTCATTTCTGAAAACGAATCTTTAACGATCCGACAAACTTACTAATTGCTGCAAATTTTGCAAGAGCTCGGCATTGATTATTTTATGCAGCATAACGGGATCGTGCTGAAAACTGTCTACCAAGCGACTGAACGCCTGACAAACGCACTCCACGCTCTTCTTGTCCTGATTCGTAAGTCTACTTGTCAGCAGTGGAAGGCTGTCCACGACTAGATGAAAATCATCCGGGTGGAGATTTTGACAACAGTTCGCCGTAATCGTCAGCGCCGCGCGCTGAGCCGTGATGTTGAAGAAGTCAACAAACTTTAAGCAGGCCGAGACCCCGCCCTGGAAAACGATTGAACACTCCGGTTAAAGAATTAACCGTTCAGCACAATTGTCGCGGTGCACTTAAAAAAAGAAAAAGGGGAAGAAAAATGAGCCTCACACGTACAGCGTGTAAAATAGTTTTGCTGTGTCTGCGAGACAGCATAGCCAAGGCCGTGAGGCATTGTTCTGCCACATCCATGCACTCGATCGATTCCAACTTTTGTAAGAACACTGGCACAGCGTCGACGACAACGGTGGACGATCTGGGTAGAGCTTCCATCATGTATGTCAGAGCACGGCAGGCGTGCGTCATAATCACAAAATTGTGCTCTATTCCGAGTAAATTAATTAAAGCTGCGACCACCTGCTTCACCGGAAAGCCGGTGAGCGTGTCTTCGTTGCCCATCACGAGTATTTCCCCCATGCCGATGACGGCCTGCAGTTGCTCACCTTCGTCGTCAACGGCTTGCAAGCCAGCCAAGAGCTGTTGTGCTTTTGCAGCTACGAAAAGAACATCCTCCCTTAATCTGATGCTCGCCAGCTTGGCTTACTAGATGTAAAATAGGCGAGTGACATACCAGAACTAGCACCCATACTTCTATTGAGTAAGTGTTGCATCCGCGGACCTAGTGCACCGAAAACATGCGGAGGGAGGCCCCTGGCCTCGAGCAACGCCTGAAGTCTACCAACCTCACCGTCATCGCTCTCGCTGTCACCGGTCGTACCAGACATCCCAGATGGCCCGCCACTCGCTACTTCAACCATTCAAAATTCATAATGTATCCGATCGTGCAATATCACATGTCATCGTGATACATAAATATGGACAGTCACCTGTTGCGGATGTCGCTGTAGATGCCGACTCTTCCTCGGCCGTCGTGGAAACCAACTGGCTACCCGGCACCGAAGACGAAACTGACGTTGGTGTTGTTGTGTTTGTAACGGATTCACTTCCGGACATTACACCCCCCGCACCCCCAGAACCACTTTCCAGAGTGGTTTTTCTTGCTCGCGAGGACGAACGATGCCTGAGGAAGCAGAAAGAAAATCTATGCTGTCTATCGTACACTCGAATCCGAAAAGGTTCATTTCAGTGTTTCCACAATGTTTTGGTAATTCAGCTGTTGTCATTCAAGTTCATTTACCTGGAACTCGAGCAAGAACCGGTAGTAGAATCTTTTTTGTGATGCTTCCCTGAAGATTTGTTACTAGACGGCAGTTCCTTGGATTGATCACTGGATACCTTCACGCGGGAGCGTAGCAGGTGCTTGTGCGAAGGATGAGGGTGTGCAGGGTTGGCAGCAGTAGTGGCAGACACAGGTGGATTGGCAGTGGCTGTCGTCGTGATGCCACTAGTGCCTGCCCCGTCATGTGCCAACGCCCCCCCACCACTCTCCACAGAGTTGCTGGCTGTGTTACCCACTCTGATGCTGGACTTCACACCCAAAACTTGACTACTCGTACTGCTATTCGTGCAGGCCGCACTGCCGTGGGATTTTGATCCTAAAATATTCAAAAGAGAACAAATTGCATGAATGTGCTTTAATAAGATAGGCAGCCGTGTAGTACTAAACACTTGTAACATCTTAAGAGGATGGCTTTCTCCTAGCCATCCATATTTTTATAGAAAGAGAAAAACTTCTATCGAAAGCCCACAGTATGCATGAAGTTGGAACTCTTTTGTACTTATATTCATTGTGGGTAATTAGAGTTCAATTATTACATTCCAAGAACCGACGGTCAAACATTTTCGCAAGTTCGATATTAGTGCAACATGTATAGCTTTGTACTTGACATGTACCTTACAGCATTTTGACAGAATGTATCATGCCTGAAAATGTACAACCTTAATGCGTTTTACAGATTCAGGTGACAATGCTTGAAGACATGTTATTCAATCACTATGCAAATAATTTACTGAGTCGCCCCACAACGTCATCAAGGCAAGATTTATTTCATTACTGAAAAAATATCCCCGTTCTACAGACTGATAAAACGAAACGTAGACACTATCCACCTGAATGTAGTGGGTATTGCTGCCAAGCGTTGCGCCTGATAAAAAATGTCGATAAGAAGAACTCTATTGCGTATCAGAAAGTACTTTTCCGATATTCGGGAAGGTTACAATTTCTTTCCGGCAAAAGGCAAAGAGATGAGGATAATTCTCATCATCAACTGATTGCCTATTGCCTATTGCCCATTGACAATACAGTGGAGTAGTACAAAAATTATGTGTCCCCCATAACTCAGAACTTGTTAAAAAAAATTCTGTTCTGACTCTTCTCCGATTGGAATTTCATTTTTATTTAGATTTATTTAATTTAATTGATTTATTTATACACATATTTAAGTATTATTCTATTGTGAGTTTAAGATTTTAATTGTTTATTTTCATTCCATAATTTTTGGTGCCTTCTTATTGTTCAAGTTAACATTTTTTCAAGTTAAACTTAAAGGATTTATTTTTAATTTGCATCCCAAGCACTTATTATTGTATTTTATTATTTTCGTCAATACAGAAAATCAACATTTTTATGTTTACACGAATGTGGAGTGTGCATTTATGCTTATACTTATTTATATTGTCCGGAAAAATCATAATAACGAAATAAACTTTTTTCCATAAATTTACAAGAAATAATTTGTTGCAAATAAGAGTGCCTATATGTCGGTTGCTTTGGCAAGTAAGCGAAGAGGCTAAATAGGAACATTATATCTAAACTAAACAATGAGTAGAGTCAACTTGAAGTAACTTTATAAAACTTCACGAAAATGTTTGTATATTTTCTACAGAGTTACACCATGAGTTTTGTAATAAAAATTGTATAAAAGATACAAGTGATCAGTTGGATTCAACTATGTTTTACTTTCGTAAAAAATTATGCATTCCGCGAATAAAAAAACAAAAGATTTTGTTAGATTAGCAAACAGTAGTCATAACTATAACAAATTATCATACATGAAGGATTAAAATAGACAACTGAATGTAATTTTGTTGCACGTTAGTAAGTTAAAACATAAAAATGCAGCAAGAACGTACTATTTAGCGATCTACCTTTGTCTAATTTACTCCCTGTTCAAAAAATCATATTTACGGAACCCGGCATCTCCGTTCAATGAAATTAGCGGGCACAATTTTTAATCGTCATGCATAAACACAAAGTGTGAAACATTTGACTTTATGTGCCATTTAAATATGGCACCTGCTAGGATGTGGATGTAGATAATGTGTTCACAGAATGAACTTGAATGATTTCCATACTTCACTTGTATACATCTACTATTCTTGAATCTTTAAGAAAAAATAAGGGGAAGAAATGTGGTACAAAGTGTGTACTCCTTAGGCTTACCTTCTTGATGATACGTTTGTGTTGATATTGGAAAAAGTGCTTTGACAGCAGACACAAATCCTTCCAGACATTCGCTCATCCTCAGGCCTAATGATACAGTCTGATCTATGACTCTCATTTTGGTGATACTAAGCTGTTCTTAACTTTATCATATTTCTCACTCTGAACCGATTCTAATTTCTTGTTCTCTTTATGTTACCCTTATTTCGTGCAAGAGCGATTTATTGAGCATTGTTGCGATAATAAAACGGAATAAGTTAATGATATCTGTTTAATATGAAACTAGCTGTGCAACATGTATACTGTTCATAATTATATTTTTTATCAATTTAGACAGTTTTCTTTCTCCCTACATATGTTTTTTCCTATAACGACAATTATTGTTTGATGAAGATAGTGCGAGAAATAATTTGAAGGCATCCTTCTATACAAGGCTAAATAGCAGTGGTAGTCATGTATGTAAAGTTGCTACAAAGAACATATTTTGCAGAATGATGTGTTAGTTACAAAGTTGTCTACGAGATTAAGAACGAATTGTCGTTAATGTATCATGTTCTAAGTAATGAAGGTCAATGTATCTGTGATATTAATGAAGCAATCAACGAAATCGGAATACCATGTGATGTTTTGTAATCAACTATCACAAAGAGTTCCCGAAGGTTTTGGGGTTGACGCAAAATTATAAAAATGTTAAAACGAATCAATGCATATCTCCAAAAAGCGGGCAAGCAAACTTGCGTTTTTTCGTGAACAACCAAGATAGTACTGCTTCTACTGGCTAACCAATTGTACTCTTACAACATAATAAAACTCTTACATTCCGACATCCAGGAATTTTGGTCGAGAAAACGGAATTATTCAATATACGGAAAGAAGCTTTGTTTTTTGCGTAATCATCTTGCAAATACGTTGTTGCATAAGTGATATGTATGTATGGCTTTCTCTACTCTCCTTCAATGTTTGACACTTCTGTCTTCAACATTTCTGAACACGGTGGAAAGACCTTACGCTTACGTGTCTTAATTTATAGGTTGTCACGTTTAGAAATCATTAGCCACCTTACTTTGTATGCTGATGCACATATGTTAACATATAAGCATACTAACCTCTTCCCCTCGATGTAGATGGGTGACTAGTAACTGGTAATGCACTTGATGTTGATGAAGAGTGGTTGTATATCGATGACGGCTTTCTGCTAGTATATCCACTCGTTAAGGACAGATCAAAACTGTTATTTCCCTGCGGCAAAGCTTGTGGATTTTGCGGGGTGCGTGAACGAGTCCGAGAAGCGACGCAATCTACAGGTGCTAGATTAAGCTCAGGCAGACTTGTCCTTGCTGTACTCCGCACCCTTGTACTGTTACCAGTGATACTATAATTTGACTGTTGAATCTTGTAATGCGGCCTCCAGTCAGTATCTGAGGAACAAATATATTGTTGCAGGATTCTCATCTTTCACATTTCATTAATACTATAGAATAATACACTAACAAGTTTTTTGTATTTAACAATTATTAATGTCTCTGCAAGAGAGATGTAAATATCAATGAAACTGGAGTAATATAAATGTATGTGTAATCACCGAAAAGTGATTCTAAGCCACTGCCATGACTTCTGCGTTCACCTCTTGCCCTGCCTTCTCCTCTGGAAGAATCAATTGAATGTCTATGCGTGGATGCAATATTATGAGGCTGCGATTGTTCAGGGTCGCCAATGGTCTGTCTACGTCTTTTTTCTTCTATGGTGACTGGAATGGAACCAGTACTTTGACGTTTCCTGTAACTGCTGTTACCACTGCTTGAGCTCTTCCCCCCAAGCTTAGAGGTGTCTGCTGAAGCACTGGCCTTCTCTACAGACCCCCCTGACGACAACTGATCTTGTTGATCTGCCATAGATTAATCGACTCATGCCACTATTCTGTCTGTAATGAAAAGAGAAATATGCTTATTTCCCCTTTGCACGACAGGTGCAGGACAAAAAAAGTTATTGCGTTAAGCTATGATCATTCCAGTGCAACAGGGTATAACGACTCAATGACTCCCTCTAACAAGTGCGTAAAAATTTGACAAAGACACGTATAATTGGTTATGGAACTGGCCGTGCCAAGTAGACACAAGCAAATATATTATGTACACATTGCCCAGAAGGATTATTACATTGCTGATACAGAGGTACAACATTCCTAAAAATCATACGGGTGCAAGGCAATTCACATACATTTCAAAGCTTGTAAACGATACATAGTGAATGATAGATTTAAACGTATTATCGACATCGATCCCTAGGACGCAACAGTTCCTAATCACGGCTTTCTTCTATTCGGAAGCGAAATGTTTTAACAATGCTTATCAATGGCTCGTTTACTTTGAATTATCATGGTACTGGAAGTCCAAAGTCACTCGGTCGTCCAGGCATTTGTTACGAAAAGATCAGTACCCGTTTCAAAACCAGCTGTTCTCAGGAGGAAAATTTAAATGACAGCTTAAGAAGTCGCCTACGTCCCCGTGCGTGTTACCAAGTCAGGCTCATACGGAAGATATAACGCATATCGCTTAACAAGAGAGAGAGACGTGTATCACACACATCGCACTATTAAATGCTCGCCATACCGCGGACCACACTCACGAAATTCGAACGCACCAAGAAGAGGCCCCTAGAACGCTAGAGAACCGACCGTGTCGTTTACTCGCGACAACAGGAGCGTGACTAAATAATACGGCCGTGGCGATGCGCAATTAATGTTTTCCTCCGCGCGACGAAAGAGATAGTAACGAACCAAGGAATCATAACAAACACTAGGACTGCTGCCCGTTCGCGATATCGATGGTAACGCGAATTTGTGCCATTGACATCACGAGGCCCCCGTCCATAGGAGCGCTGGGATTTACTCGGCCCGTGACAAAAGTCGCAACAGGCCCCGTATAATCAAACACTGCGGCCGTTCGACAAAAGACGTGAATGAGTACAACAAAGGCTCGCAAGTGAGCAAGCCACCATTTGCTTGCGAGCAAGTAATGGAGGACGAGTTCTTTCCCCGTCCTTGTCTCCCCCTACCAGCGCTCTCTCGCGCTCCCTCCCTCCCTACCTCCCTCACTCCTTCCCTCCCTCTTACGCCTACCGAGAGCCCCCTGCCAGCCACCCCATCCCCCTCCTACTCCGCCTCTCATACGACTCCTCTTCTATCGCTTTTTCTCTCTCCCCATCGCTATGACCTCAGGTTGAGGTCCTCCAAAAAGAGAACCCCGCTCTCTCGAGTATGCGAGAGAGACACCCCCTCCGCCACCCTTGTCCCCGTGCGAGAGAGAAACCAGTCGTGGATGGATTTACCTGAATGTCGGGAGAACATGCCCAGGGCATTGCGAGCAAAACGTGCGTGTGTCCCCCTTTGCCCGCAATTATTTCTCTCGCTCCCGCTCCCGCTACCGCTCGCAAATAATATATATATCTCTACTACTGTACAGCCTCGCATCTGTATTATTCTCCTTATTTTTGTTATTGTTGTCGTTGTCGTCCTTATTACTTCTCTTCTTACTCTCGACGTTTAGTATTACCGTTATTATCCTTATTGTTGTTACTAACTATTATTATTATTACTCTTATTATTGTTATTATTATCACGCGCGCGACGCGTTTTCGCGGTTACAATTGCGACCGAGAGCTCCTCGGTTCGGAGCAAAATGTGGCCGAGGAGAGAAAGAGAATCTATCGGACGCGCGCGCACACGCATGTAATGTGCTTCTCCGCTATGCAAGCGAGCAGAGAGAGAATATATACGCGGTGGGGGAGACGTACGAAGTGCGCACGGGGAGCAGGGCCGCGCGCACACTACCTAGCTAAGCACAGCGAGAAACGCACTGGCGCAGCAGCGGCGGCAGCGGCGGCGGCGGCGGCGGCGGCGGCGGCAGAGACAGAGGCAGAGGCAGAGGCAGCAGCACCAGCACCAACGGCAGCAGCACCAGCAGCAGCACCAGCAGCGGCGGCAGCAGCAGCAGCACCACCGCGAGGCGGCATTACTGCGAGAGAGCGGATCTCAGCGGAATGCGACGACGGCAGACCTCCTCTGCACGCTCTGCACGCTCTGCACGCTTTGCAAGCGCGTGCGGGACCCGGGCCGAGAGCTCTGGCAAGTTCTGGCAAGCTCCGGCAAGCTCTGAACAGCGGCGGCTCTCTGCTCGCAACCGCGATGACGCTACGCCCACGGGACGGTAACGTCATACATACATATGCGCGTACACTGCGCGCGCTACCTTCGAAAACTCGCCGCGCCACTTTTCGACAACCGCCGAATGCCGCGACGAAATTCAACCGGACATTCCCGCTGACGCTCTTATCTCTTTCTTTGCCACCTCATGCTTTTACTCATCGTTGCTGTCATCGTCGTTGTCATTGTCATCGTCGTCATCGTCATCGTCATTATCATTATCATTATCATAATCATAATAATCATCACCAACATCGTCATCATCGTATCATCATCAACTTTAACCCTCCCTTTTCCTCGAGCTCGTGCCCTCACGTGTACAGTACGCGTGCCTCTCTCATGCAAATCGTGTCCTGATGGGAGTTTAATGTAAAGTCGAGCGGACGATTTTTAATTACGGTTATCGAACGGGCGCTGATCAGTTTTTCCAAAGTTTGAAATATCGGTGGAGAGTATATCGGTGTAGGACCGCCGATTATTTGGGGAGAGTGCGTCAGTCCCTTTTGGGTCTGCGCTCCGAACGAGAGCGGTACGAATGCAGTTTTCGTTCGGCGAAGATTGGAATTTGAGCGAAGGAAATAGTACTGTGGTTATGTGTGACCGAGTACACGCGATCTACGACGCGCCGCTATTGGCTGCTTCTTACTCTCCTTCACACAACTGTTGCCCTTACGTGCATCGATCATTGCTATTTGTTCCGTTGTTGTAATCTCCTTTGTTATTATATAATTAAATATTCGGCGAAATCGTCGTGCGACGAGTTTTAACCGCGAAAGGGTCAACTGAATATTTAGAGAAGACTATAGAATCGATGATTTTTGACTTGTTTATCGCGAATGAACTTTTGCAGACTAGCAGCGGATATACCGTGGAACAGGTTAAAAGCGAGTGGCGCGCGTCGCCATTTTCTTACGTCTTTTTCAAATCGCGCAATATTCGCTGCGATGGAACCGTAAGCGTACGTTATGCCGGATTGGCGCAATTAAGAAAACTACACTGATCGAAAGGGATTGATTCCATGGAATGGCCGATAACGTTAGGGTTTTGATCACTGATACAAGACTCTACGAGTATTGCACGAAATTGCAACATATTACGAGCGACACCGATCATTATACGATAACATGTTCAGAACGTACTCATAGCGAAATTGCGAAAGAGCGGTGTGTGTTCGTGTGTTTGTTATACACATAACTTCCGTTAAATCAACCAATTTTACCTTGCATCTTTACCTTTTGCACTACTTGTAAAACATATATAAAACCGTCCATTGTTCGTCGGCGGGCTGCGGTAAGGTATTATTTCATGGTGCTGAAAATTTAATTTTTCCTTTTTATTTATTTCACTACTTCTCTCGTCGACGCTATAAAATCATTATAGTCTTATACGGGCCACAGAGAATGAGCGATACGCATCCGCGTAATCTCTCACCGATCCAAACTTATTTCCATCAATATTAATAATCTTAACGAGCGAAATCTACAATCTTAAACGAACAGATTCGTACATGATTTGCAAATCGGTACCCTTGGATGTCAACAGTGAATTCGAAGTAACGAAAAAGTGAATAACAGTCCGGCGGTTATGTTTGCAAAAGATTATGTGCATTCACAAGTGCACTCAGATATCCGATGGAACTGCACACATGCAAATTAAGAGATAAAGGTTATGTTTATTTGCCTCTCTCTGTCGTGTCCGCGTCGACGTTATGCCGTTTGGGCAGAATATTTCGAAAAAAAAAGGGGGATAAACACGGAACTACAGCTTTTTTTTAAGAATACCTTAATCGGCATATCACGTTGCAATTTCTTCGAATAGGCGGAGCATCCTACTGCGAGCGAACTCTCTTATTGCATTCAGATGCGTAAAACTAATGCCACTTTCAACATATTCGTTCACTTGTTGAGAACGCTTGGGTTAGGTTAACGATCGAGATGACGACCCTACTGCGAATCGAACGGAGATGCGCAATATAAACATTCGGATCGGCTGCGCGTTTCTTCGGGTAAGTAATGCGTTTCGGTTCAGGTTATAAACGGTGCAGCGAGACTCGGCTGTGAGTTAAGTCGAAACTAAGTACCGAGATAAATCTGCAATTGTGCAAGGAAAGTGGGCAGAAAGAGAGAGAGAAAGGGGAGGGGGGAGGAAAGGGAGAGAAAGATAGACAGCGAGAGAGTCAGACAGATGCTTGGATGGATGGATAGATGGATGAATAGGTGGATAGGTGAATGAGTTGATGGATTTATGGATGGATAAATGAATGAGCGAGTGAATGAATGAATGAATGTATAGATAGTTAGCTAGATAGATGCATCGGTAGTTAGATAGATGGACAGATAGATAGAAATATTTATAGGTTCACGAAGTGAGAGAGGAGGGTGATGAAAAGAAACGATGCGGCGGAGCGACAGAATTCGGTTTCGTAATTTTGAAGTGTTCAGCGAAAAGTCATGTAGGCTTGACAACAATGTCGATGTCGTAACAGATGTCGAGGTGCTGGGTGTTCTACTGTTTGACCTCGCTGGGTATACATCGGCCACGATTGGCTGAAAACCTCATTCGGCAGTGCCCAATTGGTGCGTCGACAACCGAACAGTTTTTCCCGAGCTGTGTGTCAAAACAGCTTGCGGGCAAATCAGCTGTGCTCGCCAATTGATCGATCCGATTCCAAGTACAATTAACGGACACACTGTAATATTTCGGATACCGATTGCTTTCTGTCCGATCGTAATTAAGGCCTACTCACCGAAAAAGGGAGCTCCTCCCTGGAAGTCGGACTCCAGTTACGCAATGAGATGCGCAAGGGGACACGTGAAAATACGGAGTGAGCTGTCAAGTCGATTGAAGCGTCGTCTGCTACGATATCTCGACCATCGACTATGCGAGATGCAGGATGCACCTGCGATGCGCAGAAAATGACCTGCGCTCCATCTTTGTCCAATTTTCCGCACCCCTCTCATTGGCCAATCCAATTTTCTCTTACTCCGTGCGGCCCAATCGTAATTGCAAACACCTCAGCTTTACTTCCGGTCGTAATTGCGGGAGATTACGTTTGAGAAAGAATCAAATATTTATTCTGGTATTTGTATCAACAAAAGTTGATATTGATTGACGCTTAGAAAGTTGCTGTGCGTGCAAGTTTGTTCAATTTACAATTTGCATAAATAATTAAAAAAGAAGAGTGCAGTAAAAAAAATATCGGTCTGGTATTTACTTAAAAATATATAGGTATATGTATATTTCCATTTTGCGATGACAAATTTATACGTATGATCTGTTGAATATTTTTTACGTTCATTTGAATTAAAGTATTCAGTTATAATAGCAATCTTATTATAACTTGTTTCATATTTGTGAATTGTATTTTGTAATACAGGTTGTATATATTTCTTGTACTATTTCTTCCCAATGCCATACAGTAATTGCTTTAGTGATTCCTCATTTATTGTTTGCAAATTGTTTGTTGCATTTGTATCACAACTAAAATGGTCTGCAATGTGTGTATCAATTATGGCCATTTGCAAGTTTTCAATTGGCTGCCTGAAATTATTATATGAGTCTAACGAACTTTCTTTCTGAGTCGTTGGCATATTGGTTGGCAAATTAGGTGATTGTTGATTTTCCAATGGAGACATTACTATTGAGAAGAAATCATTCACGTCTGAAGAATGATTTTTTTCATTTGTCTGACTTTTGTTGTCTAGTTCAGTTAATTTCTTCATGGTATCATTATTTGTATGTCTCGACATCCATGTTTCACTTGTTAAGTTTTTCTCAATTATAGAATTGCCTTCAGAATTTACTGAGTGCTCTTCATTTGATTGTTGATTTACATCAGATTCTCTTGTCAGTACATGTTGACCTTCTGAGTTTATAATCAGTACAAATTTATTCTCTTCACTAGCTGCTATGTCTGACATTGCTTGGTTTTGTTCTGAATTAATTGCTTTTTGCAATTTTTGTAATTCAGTAGATGTGTCTTCTTCATCAGGATTTTGGGAAAATTTTTGTATTGAATTGTCCTGTTGTGTTGCAGCGTTGGCTGGTTGAGCAGGACATTTATGAGTTCGTTGGCTCACCTGCAATAATAAACATTATTACGAATCTTATTTATTTAATTACAACTCATTGACATTACAGTAATAAATTTCTTATACCTTATATCTAAAGTTTTTGCCACAATATGTGCATTTGTATGGCATTACACCTGTATGAATTCTCCTATGCACCAAGTAAGAAACACGTTGTCGGAAACATTTTCCTGTCAAGACATAGCAAATAATGCGTAAACAGTTCTCACATCTGGCACACACTAACAGAATAGCAAAGTATACCTTCAGTTATTGAAGTTTTCGTATTTAAATACTTTGTGCGCAAACAACATTAGCTCACACGTTATAATGTTAGCATCTCACAATCAGACAAATTCTTATGAAATTATAGAAAGCACTGCGAACATGAAATCCATGCGTTACAGTCAATCTAGTAAATATGGTAGTTTGAAAGTATCAACAGAATCATATCATCAAAAACAAGCAATACATTAACAATGTTTTGCTAGTTGCAATACTACTACATGTTTAGCCACATACCACATGTTTCACATGGGAAAGGCTTTTCACCCGTGTGAATCCTTTCATGGTTATGCAGAGTTGAGAGTTCCTTGAAAGATCTGCCACATGTGGTACATGTGTGAGGTTTGTCATCTTTATGATACAGTCTATGCTTATGGTACGATTGTTGAAAAGTGAATGTCTTTTCACATATATTACATTTGTATGGCATTTCACCAGAATGTAAGCGTTTGTGTTTCTTCAGAAAATACTTTGTGGTAAACATTTTACTGCAAATGTCACATTCCCATTGTTTGCCTTCGTGTGTCTTCAAATGCTGAGTTACATGTTGCTCCTCGATTGAGAATTTTTTTAAATATCAAGTTACAGAGTTTTTTTTGTATAACTATACAAATGTCGACATGCATTTACTTACTTTCCTAAATGTCTTTCCACACGTAGGACAATTATAACCATTTCCGCTTGTCTCTCCATCTTTTGCCAATACACCTGAAGCATGTTCATTCGCAAAGATATATGCGCCTTGCATTTAAAACTAGTAACAACAGCAGTAATTACATTACCTAAATTATACCCACTATGAGCTACACGCATATGGACCATCAAGCTACCATTCATTTTGAATACTTTTGAACATAAATGACATGAATAGTTTTTCAGGTCCCCATTGACAACATCGACTTCTTTTTCGTTAACCATATGTACAAGTTCCTTGTGTAAAACTAGAATGTTGGGATCAGGAAAATGAAATCCACAGACATCGCAGCGTTCAGTCTTTTCCTTTGTGCTGGAGATTTTAATAGCTTTTAAGTTAGGCAATATATCCGTACCGTTAAGACGTTGTTCACATTCTTTGTTATTTCCATCGATTTCTGCTGAATCATGCAACCTCTTTTCTTCAACTGGAAGCTTTAGCGATACATCATCACTAATTGGTATAATACTAGAAAAAGTTTGAAAATTTGTAAACTTTTCTTTATTGTTTAATGTTACGGTTGATGCATCTTCTCTGATTCTTTCTTCTGTATTTGTTACTTCACTCATATTTTGCTGAATTTTGTTTACTTCAGCTTGTCTTATTTCTGTTTCTTTCCTCTGATCGCAAGGTTGATGAAAATCATCAATCCATACTGATTGATATTCCTGTACTTTTGGATCCTCCAGCATAATGTTATTTTGTGATACACTTATATGTTTAATTCTGTTATCAGAATAATATTGTTCTGTACAATTTGGTTTGGATGTTGCAGGTACAGTGTTTTGTATGTTCTGTTGTTGCTGATCTAATATTATTCTATTGTTATCATTCACTTGATGAAACATGTTATTGCCTTGCAGATTACCAATATCTGATTGCTGTGCTCTCGACATATTCCAATCTTGAAAGTTTGTGGAATTTTGAATGTTATGTACTTGGCTATTGGCATTGGATATAACGTCAATTGCTTTTGGTGGTTCAGTTACTGAATTGTTTACATTGATGGTGTGACTGAACAAATGAATTGTCAGTTTATCAATGCCTAATAATATTTCATTGCAAACAGGACACATGAGTGGCCGTGTTGCTGCACTTATGAGCCCAGCACGTAGTGCATCCAGGGTTAAAAAACCTGGTTGAGAGCATAAAGGACATGCTAGTAGCCTTGCGCACATACCTTCAGTCTTCTTCAGTACTAAATACATAAATTCTTATTACAAAGTATAGATTTTGTGTCACAACAATTTTTCAGCTATGCTGACACTTCAGTTTTATGTTGCACTGCATGTTTCATTAATGTTTAATATTTGTAAGAAATTGACTATTAATTGTAAAAAAAATTCTAAAAATTGAGTTTGTTCTTTATTTTCCAGGCAGGTTGATTATCAAAAAGTCATTATTAAATGTCAAAATGAAGCAGAGAGTCTAAGCCAAATTGTGAAGATAAAATTAACGTTACTTTCTATATACAATGACTGGGTTTATGTTTGAACTTGACCTAATAGCACAAATTAAAATTTAAAGTGTCAGTGTTCGTTCAACAGTCACTGTAACGTGATCGAGCGAGACTGATACGGGGGAAAGGAATATGAGAAAGTGTGACTGTTCAGCTTATACTGTACAACAAACTTTCACACCTCAAAATCTAATTATAGAACCACGATTTCAGACGTTTATCTTAGATTTCCATAGTGGCCTGTGGGGTACAAGTGAACAGATCTTGAATCTATATTTAGCCGCAAAGCGGGCCGTTCGAAGACAGCACGCTGAGAGAAGCAGCCAAGTTTATTAAAAATGGCAGTGTACAACGTTAACAATAATGTACAAAAAATACGTAAAACTACTTTAACATGGGGCACTTATACGGCATACCATCCTTACAACAATATTCTCTTCCTGCCGACAGATTCGTATTAATCCATTGATCCTTGCAATTTTTCACAAAGAGATAAGCCTGTAAATAACGACGTAATATAAGCATGAGTCTATATAAGTAAAGTAAATAATGCGTCGTACGATTTTAACTTACCCTTTCTTTATGACAGTCACGGTCTATGGAAGCACACAGAATGGCTGGGCTGTTTGGCAGATGCTTGACGATCTGTAAATACACGCGTTGATGTATACATGAAAAAAAAAACAAAAACAAAAAGAAAGGAAATTCAGACGAACGTGTGGAATAAAGTTTTGAGTCACGCTGACGCCAATTTTTTACAATAATGTAGAATTTAGTAAACATACAGCATCTAGGCACTTATTTGTGCACAATTTTGTTCCCACGGGGGTGCATGGAAATACATCAGGATGCTCGTGCAGAAGAGCTGGATATCCTTTAGGCGGTTCTCTGCTGTTCTTTTTAAATTGTCCACTTAAAAATATACCGCATACACATCCTGGTGGTAGTTCGGTAGTCGGTTTAGAAGTCGTTGAAGTAAATTCAGTAGTCGGATTAGGAGTGATTGAAGTAACTTCAGTAGTCGGTATAGGAGTGGTTGAAGTAACTTCAGTAGTTGATTCAAGACTAGTTGAAGTTACATTTTCTTCAGCTTGCACATTGAATACGGCAATTGTCATTATGACTATTGTCAATAAGTACATCCTTGTCTTCATTTCAAACACAGTTGCCTAGAATTGAAAATCATAATAGATTTTGTCAAATTTACGATACTATGTTCGCACGTCAAAACACGAGGTGTGTACTGTACTTACGTGGAACATTACTTAAAACGGTAAGTTGATCCCACTAAATTCACTGACATACTGTGTAATTATTGAACGGACTCAGTAATTTTAATGAGGACGACACATGTTGTAATATAGTGTGAATTGCGACAGGTCTGTGTCGCTGCTTACTAAGCAAAGTTCCAGAAATTTGCAATATTGCAATCGTATTAATCGAGGCCTACATTTCGCCGATGTGACACAAATTTTGTGTAAAGTAACAGTTAATGAAATGACTAGTAAAACGGATACTGTATTGTAATATATATGATAGTATGGTAAAATAAGTTCTATATCCATTTGTTGGCATTACTGTAAAATCTGTCGCATTTATTCAACTCTGTCATCCATTTTTTCTAAGAAGAACCTTTGCCTGACCTTCTAAGACTACTTTCTTGTCATCAACACTGCAGCAATATGTACATGTTATAATTTTTCTTACATCAACAATTTTAACATGTATTGTTACAGTTTCGTCCACATAACATGGATTTGGGTATTTTAATGTTTGTTCAAGAACTATTGTGCCTGTTCCAGGCAATTTTGTTCCTATCACACCTGATACTAAACTGACAAGAAAAGCTCCATGAACAATATGTGGTGGTTCAAAATGAACCTCATTATAATCATCTGATAACTCTGCAAACTTTTCAACATCACTTTTTCTTATTGTTTTCAGTACTGTTGCACTATCTCCACATTTCAGTTTAGTGGGTACAGTACATAGAGTTCGCATCTTGTGCATCAAAGGAATCATTGTTTTGTTGAACAACGTCATTTTCCTTGACTACAGATTTATCAATTGAGGCATTATCTTCTAATACTTCACTGGTTTCCTCAACTTTACAATAATCGTTCAAAAATATTGTCGCTAGGTTTCTTATGCGGCTGTCTGTAGTGTTCTTAAGTGCCTGGACTTTTTGGACATTTTCGAGGCATGTAATTTCATTCTTTGATTCAGCATTTATTAAGAACATCAATGTAGTTAAAGCAGAAAGTAGAATTTCCCCATCTTGTGAGTCAAGCAATGGGGATATTAACTGAACACTGTTCTTACGTAGCAGATAAATTTTATTGACAGGATCTGCAATTATTTGATTATATTATCCAGGACATTACATAAGGATTTAAAAATGAAAGCACCTATGTGCATTTATATACTTACCTAGACATAAGTTGCAAATTCCTTTAATAGAGTAACAAATTATTCTTTGATTTTGTTCTGATAGATTATTTAAAAATATGTCGATTGCTCCCAGTTGTCTTAAATAGTCATAATTAACAGGATCATATGCAAAATTGGCTAAGTTTGCTATAACTTGCTCTTTTGCATCTGTCAAACACAAAGTATTTTGTAGTTTCCAGAATTAAGAAAAACCTTTCTGAAAATCAATAATTGTCAATCATTTACCTCTTGATTTTGTGGTGTTATATTCGCCGACAAGCAGTTCTAAAAATGCATAACGATTAATTCCGTTTTTTCCAGTACGTTTAATAAGCTGCTCCTTGGTAGAAAACATTGGGTCAATTACAAAATCTCTGACATTACAGACTGATCATATCCTTTATTACATTCCTTTAATTCGTATGTCAAACGACTGTCTAATAATAAAGCACAGACAACGATAACAGAATTTATTCGATAATTCGAATTAAGCGAGCAATTCCCTGATACATTTCATTCGCCATTCAGGTTTGGCCACAAGCTTCGTTTCCACGAAAGTTTCCCTCATTTCCGCACAAACCTTCGACTCATTTTCAATTCTTAATCAAGCAGAAAATTCATTTCGTAATTGGAACGAAGTTGATTCTATTGGATAGTTCTGTTATAGGAGAAGGTGTCCTAACGTGAAGCACCAATCAGAGTCTCGTCAGCAGCATTCGGTCAGCGTCTATGAGTGTGAAACCAATGTAGGAACGCGCCCGTCCGCGACGTTCTTACGCAAGTGCGGATTCTCGTCGGATGGAAATCATGGTTAACACGTAGCCGGCGTTTGACGTGTCCTAGCCTCTTAGCCTAGGCGCATAGCGTTTGGTAATTTGTTGCGGGTCGCTTGATTTAATAAAGTGTCGTTGCGAGGACGAATATTTGTACGCTTATGGCGGATGTCTCGTGAGAGTTAACGGGACAGTGCATATTGTGGTTAATAATTTCGGGGAAACATGCTGGCGAACAAGTCGACCATGACAGGCGCGAAAAAAGTCATGTTCCCCGACGAGAAACCGACGGCCAAGCAAATGAAATCGTCCACGTTGACGAACGCTGCCGGACTGAGTTCTCTGATCACGTTTACGGTTTTGTTGCTCGCTTGGATATCGGGATTTGCCTCTCGTCTGTTCGCCGTTATTCGTTTCGAGAGCATCATACACGAGTTTGATCCTTGGTAGGTATATCTGTGCTTCTTCTCCCTGATAATTATATCTTACCCGCCGAGAGATAAGAGACTTACGCGCATTGCCTCATACGGATTTGGATTGATTTTATCATTCGAGTTATGTCGATGGTTTTTCCGATCCTAGAATGTCTTTTGATCACATATTGATACCTAGCTATTTGTTTCTTTGATATAGGTTCAACTATAGGGCAACAGCTTATATGGTGCAGCATGGATTCTACAATTTTTTAAATTGGTTCGATGAACGGGCATGGTATCCACTTGGACGTATTGTGGGTGGTACCGTGTATCCGGGTCTTATGATTACCTCAGGGTCAATTCACTATATACTTCACTCCCTAAATATTCCAATACATATAAGGGATATCTGCGTATTCTTAGCCCCAATTTTCAGTGGACTCACTGCCATTTCTACTTATTTAATAACAAAAGAGATATGGAGCGCAGGAGCTGGCCTATTTGCAGCTTGCTTTATCGCTATTGTGCCTGGCTATATCTCAAGATCAGTTGCCGGTAGCTACGATAATGAGGGTATTGCTATCTTTGCGCTGCAGATCACCTATTACCTATGGGTGAAATCAGTTAAAACTGGATCCATATTCTGGGCCTCCATGACAGCCTTGTCTTATTTTTACATGGTATCTGCATGGGGTGGTTATGTTTTCATCATCAATCTTATTCCCTTTCACGTATTCGCATTGCTGGTCATGAATCGATTTAGCAATCGTTTGTTTACAAGTTATACAACATTTTATATTCTGGGGCTGTTGTTGAGTATGCAGATACCATTCGTGGGTTTCCAACCCATTAGAACGTCAGAACACATGGCTGCTGGAGGTGTATTTGGTTTACTGATCTTTGTAGCTGCTGTTAGGTATGTTTATTAGTACCATTGTTTTTACATGATTTTCTTATTGGTCAAAATTATTATGGTTTTATATAATTCCAGGTACTTAAGAACAGTCCTCACGAAATCCGAAATGAAGTACTTTGGCGGCATCGTTGCCGTCACAGCTGCTTTCCTTCTGCTAATTTTAATTGGTCTAACGTACGCTGGTATCGTAGCGCCGTGGAGCGGAAGATTTTATTCATTGTGGGACACAGGCTATGCAAAGATACATATACCGATAATAGCGTCCGTATCTGAACATCAGCCTACTACGTGGTTTAGCTTTTTCTTCGATCTTCATATTCTCGTCACAACTTTCCCCGTTGGTCTTTGGTATTGCATAAAGCATATAAATGACGAACGTGTTTTTGGTAATATCTATAAAGCGATTTTATTACGATTAAAACTCATTTATATACTTTGGTGACAAGAGTACTAAGAACTTTTTCAAATTTCAGTTATTCTATACGCCATAAGTGCCGTGTACTTTGCCGGTGTTATGGTGAGATTAATGCTCACACTGACTCCGGTAGTGTGTATGCTAGCCGGAGTGACATTTAGTGGATTGTTAGATCTATTCCTCAAAGAAGAGGATAGGGATGGTAACGAAAGAATCGGCGAGGGCAGTGAAGGTGAGAGCGAGGAAGAGAGGGAGAGGAGCCCTGGCAGAGCTTTATATGATAAGGCAGGAAAACTCAGGAGGATGAAACACGAGAGACCCAAAGGTAGTAGCGACGGACTAGGTGCGAATCTTCGTAACGCTGTCGTTATTGGCATACTTATGCTCTTGATGATGTTTACCGTCCACTGTACGTGGGTGACAAGCAACGCATACTCCAGCCCTTCGATTGTACTGGCTACATACAGTAACGATGGAGGTAGAGCTATTCTCGACGACTTTCGAGAGGCGTACTACTGGCTGGCGCAAAATACGCCCACTGACGCTAGAGTGATGAGTTGGTGGGATTATGGTTATCAGATTGCTGGGATGGCCAACAGGTAGTGCGATCGGTAACGATCAGTACCGATAGTAATTATATACACAAACAACGTAATGCGTTTCTAATATAAATTTTCCCTAGGACCACTCTCGTAGATAACAATACATGGAATAATTCGCACATTGCGTTGGTCGGTAAAGCAATGAGTTCGAATGAAAGTGCCGCGTACGATATAATGACGTCTTTGGATGTGGACTATGTCCTAGTTATATTTGGCGGAATGATCGGATACTCCGGAGACGATGTCAACAAGTTTTTGTGGATGGTGCGAATCGCTGAAGGCGAACATCCGCAGGATATACGCGAGAGCGATTACTTCTCAGAGAAGGGAGAGTTTCGCGTTGACTCCGAAGGTTCTCCGACCCTGCTAAATTCCTTAATGTACAAGCTGTGTTATTATCGATTTGGTCAGGTAAAGATAGATTATCGTTCTCCTTCCGGATACGATCGCACGCGCAGCGCTGAGATAGGAAATAAATATTTCAAATTGACGTATCTCGAAGAGGCGTATACTACTGAGCATTGGCTTGTCAGGATTTACAGGTAATTCCGTTCATATGGGCGGTATTGTTAGCAGTAACTTTAGAGAAATATTTTATTTATTTATTTATTTATTTGTTTAATCAACAATGAGATAGTTGCAATGAGACAATGTGATAATGTTCGTAGGGTGAAAAAGCCAGAGGAATTTAATAGGCCAAGAATCCCCATTTCTGAGCGAGTTATTCCACGTCATGCAAACTCTTACGTCAGTAAGAAGGTTAGTATATAGTGTCGCAGAGATAATGGAAAAGAGGCATTACTAACGATTTAACAAAAGCCTCTCGTATCGTTTCAACCTTCCGCCTTATTACATTACTTGACCTGAAAACGTAGTTGAAGTTATGGGGGGTGGGACATTGATGTTTCAGACACCACGGCGTAGGAAAGGTTTCATAAAAGGTCGACCCACGGTCGTCAAAGGGCAGAAACCTCAACGAAGAACTACGTAACAAACGTTAATTACCTATTCCGTATCGGTTTACAAATACAATTTTTGTAATAAAAAGAATTACCGTCCCTTGGGTCTACCACAAATTGTACCTCGAAACATGAACATAACATCGGACACATTCACATGATTAAAATTAAAAAAAAAGTAAAAGAAAACAAAAGCGAAGAACAAAGTAGAATAAAAAGGCAAATAGTTTTGAACATTCAAGAACTCTGGTGGAGAATTATTTTACGAGTATATCGATCGTAGAAGGCGTCAATTGTTAAATCATTTGTCGTTAACGTTCGGTCCACTGTATTGCACCATATGTGAGTATACGTATATTTGTCCCACAAATTATACTCGCTGTTCGCGACATTGACAGGAGTCATTACCACATTCCGAACGATCTCTACGATATACTTGCTTTTGACGTCAAATTAACGTATTGTACGAGTGTAGTTGCATAAAACCGAGCATACGATTGTCTCGTCGTTCCTCCATCGAAATCGATGATATTCTTAAATATACATTCCAACAGTTTTCGTTCCTTCCCGTCGTTAAAGTGTATATTCATTTACTTGCTACTCAACGGAAGTTCCAACCGGTGGTTTTAAGCTAATATAAAGGAAGCTTTATCAAGAACCATCACACACTCATACACACACATATGCTAATCAACGCAAACCTTGTACTTAACAAAGTAAGAGACTACGTACACGTTCATTTTTACACTATTGCGGCATACAGGTTTGTGTTCTATAGTGTGTTCGATGCACATTATTTTTCGATAATTACGAATTCACAGGTAATACGTGGATATTGTTTTCTGACTCCTCTCGAACTGGTGAGAATTGAGGGAGATCAGATGCGTGTCATGTGAACACAGTTTGTTGTATAGCACCTTGTTGAAAGATAAACATTTGTAATAACATAGCTCTGTTGTTTGAAGTATAGCATTGTTTCAAATTTCGTCCTATATTCTGTGTGTAGGACCTTAAGAATATAATTTTTGTTTTAGTCATCTGTGTTATATTTCTTGTGAAGAGAAATTGTAGCTTGTCTCTTACACGCAACGTGTAGCTCCTCCTCGTTATTCCAAGTATTTCATTATTTTCAACAATAAGCGTATTCTAAGGTTCCTGCGTATAGAATGCGCCATAATGCTTTCTCCTTTCCCATCCAAAGTTCATAGAATAATATTATTTTCGTTATCACATTTATCCATTAAATAGTTAAAATTGAACCAGGATTGCCGCTACATCCTATCTGTACTAAACATTCTGTAATCCCATGGCAAAAGTAACATGCATGGCAGGATATATTTGTCTAGTCAAAACTAAATTCTAGCTGTATATTAGAAGCTTACTAAGAAGAAAAATTTAATTAACTTGTCACTGGCTTTTTTAATCGTATTAAATTTATTTTGTCGCAATCAATGACATTGTAGTTAATTTAATAAATTCAAGCATGCCTCAACAGGTGGTTTACGATTTCAGTAACGTGATATAACTGTCAGATATTTACAAAAGTTATTTACGAGTAAATAAGATCGTGTACTAATTTATAGTGCACATTTAATGGTATTTGTGTAGATACGTTGAGTAAATGAAACTGAGAACGTGAAAGCGGAAGGAAAGGTTTAGATAAATTATGTCATATGGAAAGTGAAAAAGGCGCGTGTGGTTGTGCGCGCGCACACTTTCGTCGGTTGTGTCACATGTGCATTCAAAAATTCGTGAAGCAATCTTACTCTCTCATACATGTTCATAGGTTATCTTAAAACGTCAAAATCAGCTGATTTGTAATTAGTGTGCCATCAACATTTTGCAATTTTGAATTTTTTGATGTTAATTCTTTAATTCCCCCAACAATCGATATACTCAATAATAGCGTGATTAAAGATATTTATCACTTACAATCTACAGCAGTTTTTTCAAATTAATTATTGTGTGTAGCCTTATAATTCATATGTTTAACAATGAGGCGCATCAAAAAAATTATAATTTGTAACTTCATAGCCTATTAGTTCATGTTATTATTTACTGCCACACTTCTTATATTTGCCGCCAAAAATATATAAGGATATTGTTTCTAATTATACCGCCAGTTTATCATCCATGCAGCCGAGAATTTTTATAAACATAGACTTACGCTACACGTGTTGGATTGTCTACATTTAATATTATACTTTCTATCATTAGACGCGCATCCCACATTGTTCAGTATCAGTGTTTTTCATATGGAATCAATTCGTTATCGAGGGAAAATATTTCAAAGACCTGATCCAATCTGTCATACGCAAACAATGAAGAATCATTACACGATACTGGATATGTTCATGTCTGTCAACATAGGATCTCTAATCAGTTGCCAGTATCAGTATCTATTCATAGTAATAGAAGAGTAGGAATAGTCTTGGAAGAACTAGACGTACTGTTTACTTTTACCACGAATGCCACAATGTAAGGAAGTTGTTAGAAAAAATTGCGTATTATGGCAATATGTTGCGCTGAGGTTATGTTAAATTGGACATTTGCGTCCAATCGTAATATGAAAGATTGGCAAGAAGAGGAAGATTGAGCGTCTGAGATGGGAACGGTATTGTCCGGGACCGATTGACATTTGACGAGAACGGCGCGTGTCCGTGGACCGGGATTCACGACAATGTCATCGCGAATTCAGGGATTTTTCGCAACAGAAACTGTTCGTGTGTGCAGCGTCCGCCATTTTGCTTCGCTCACATCTGACATGTCTTTCTAATGTTATTATCGATGAATCCTGAAATTTGTGCGTGAATCCTCAATATCGCCAAAGTGTATATTCCGAGGAAGGATCAGGCTGTTCCTGATTGGACAGCAACGTCCATTATTGTCGAGAGTAATTTTCATTGTCCCAACCTCGGATATACGGGTTCCGAGACATCGAGAGTCCTAACAAAAGCAGTCTCGCGAAAGTACTTGTGAATTGCTTAAACCAGTTTGTGGTGCGGGCGTCTAACATGTTGCAACGTTTATCTGATCATCTAACGCGGATGTAACGTTGAAACTTCAGTAGGATAGTTTCTAAGGTGTCCTGTTGTCAATATAAGGAGTGAACATAACCAAACATTGTTGACCTCCAACGTTGGTGCGCTCATGTCAACATTGGAAGAATAAGGGCTTTCTTATTATGACACCAACTTGTCAGACTACCTTGGAACTCTCATGGGCAACAATGACGATCCTGATGTTCCACAGAATGCAGTTACTCAAAGATGCGTAGGACATGTTTGCTGTAAACTGCTATGCGAGGCAAGGATTGTTTTTATCCTGATCTAGCCATGGACTAAGTTCACGCTTACTGCTTGAACCAGGGATATACGCAGCCACCTTTTTCTATGCAACCCACGTACATTATATTTTGGTTTCAATTTTGTTTACATTTTTGACGAACGTAAGTGTCCGTTATTCAATTGCAATAGTTAAACGATTAGAATTATGTTCGTTAGATCTCTGGCATGCCTGCGTTACATCATTGTTTTAAATTGCTGATCAAACTGTAAAGAATAGACTATGTTTAGCTAGACGTATTTCAAACATTTACTATGTTGCGTAAACCTTTTATAATAACCGATTTTGTACCAGTTTTTTTAAAGCAGGATTAAAGTTGAATATGCAAATATAATGTGCACCGCTCAGTGAAAATTGAAATGAAATGGCACAATAATTTTTTAATTTGTCATATTCTTTATGGAACTTTCTTTATTTCATACAAGTTTATTCGAATACTTATGACGGTTAAGTTGCCAAACATAGAAATACACGGCTGTGATGTGATCTACTAAAATCAATTTTTTAAACTTTATACTTTCAGTATTATATTTAGATGTATATGTATATATATATATATTTATTCGTACGAATATAAAAATATTTATGTTCATATACATATATGTACGGATAGATTTAGCTCGATACGTATATTAAAATCTAACACTTTATACTTGGCTCTTGGCACATGGCGTGAACTAAGTTTTATCTAGATAGGGAGAAGGTTGACTTGGAGGGTTTGAGAATGCAGGTGGAACGGGTCAGGAGAGAAACAGGAATCAATGAAGGTCCTTATCGCCGAAAACTCAAACATGGACAATAAATTGAAGTTTTCGGATCGCTTGAAGGCTTTATTGAAAACCGAAGCACGTCAAGATGTTGATCCGTATATTTTTAGTGAGCCGGAGCCGTTCGCCACGGCGGCAGCTAGAAACTTTGCGGTGGTACCGGCCGGCAAGAGCCCCAAGGGAATGCAAAGTTGTAAGAATAACAGGTCCAAGGGGAAATGTATGAAGCAGCGAATAAGAATATCGGCGACGCCAGAAGCCAACTACAAGACGGTGGACGATCGCGGTGTGGAGTTGGGAGGAGACGAGAGCAACGACGGCGGCGGCGGCGGGAACGGAGGCAGTGTGGTAGGCGGAGTTGGGACCGGTGTTGTCGGCATCGGTGGTGGTGGTGGCGGAGGCATGAGAGGAGTAGAAGCTAAATTTTCTAACATAGTCGAACAAAAGCAGCGTTGCATCGAGAACCTATTGAGATTAAAGTCGAGAAGGCAAAGTCGGGACCATACTCTGCTATATTACCCTAGAGCCGGCGATGAGATATCCGACAGCGACTCGAGCGGCGACGAGATGACGATCTACCAGCGTCACTGGTTCGCTGGCGAGACGAGTACGGCGTTGAATCGTTCGTCGCGTCTCTCCCAGCTGCGCTCGCAGCTTCGACGACGGCTGATACAGTTGCACGGGAGCGGGATAGACTCGGAGGTGCTGTTGCGCGACCGTGCACGCTGCCTCTTGGAGGCGGCCTGCAAAGACCCTGGCACCACGGCAAGAGCCCTCAGCGACGCACCGGGATCGAACAAGGTGATAGAGGGCCCCCTCTTGGTGGGCGGACCGTGCGGGGCCGATGGCTGTCAACAGATCTCCTTACCTTGCACGCGACACTGCTCCCGTCACATCATGTTGAACGGCGATCAGCTGTTGTTCGAGCATTGCACTGCCAAGTTTAGCGATAACACACAGTGTTGCATTCCTGTGTTCGACGTTGCCCACGAATTACCTCTTTGCCCGGAGCACGCCAGGAAGCGGGACAACTACCATCGCAAGGCGCAAGAATCGAAACCAAAGAAGGCTCGCAAGAAGCCGGCGTCACCTACCATACAGAGGCCTAAGCCGAAGTCGAGGCCGAAGAAGCGGAAGAGACCGCCGCCGCCGCCGAACAAGCTCGAGGCGAAAACCTCGCCCCTGATACCCGAGGACAGTCATCATCACTACCTCGGTCAAACGAACACTACGGAGAATCACACAAAGACTCTGAACAATCTTAACGCCACGCAGGGGAGCTCCAACTCGTCTAACTTGAATTTAGGTTTAGGTCTCGGCTCGTTGGGCCTGGGCGGGGGTCTCAAAGTTGAGCTGGGCGATACCGAGGTCTTCGCTTCTTTGGACTCTGCCGAGCACGATTTTGGTACTGTACTCAACAACTTGCCAGCTGACGCTTTTAACGACCTCTTCATTGGTAATCTCATCGTGACATTCTTACTGATCGTTTGTCAGAAACGTCCTTCCGCTTGCGCATCGGTTGCATTTACTTTTATTTTATAGGAAGCAGAAATGGCGAGTATGAGCCGTCTAGGGAAGAGGAGGAGGAGTTAGAGCGTGCATTGGAGGCAGTCGATAAGGACGTTCGAAATTTGGAGAGAATGGGGCAAACGCATGGACTCTTAGAGCCGGCATTGCTCGCACAGCTCATGTCTGACATTGCCTCGTAGCCCCACTGACCCTCTTAATCTAACGAAAATCTGGAAATTAAATTCGCGTGTGTTCCTTATAACATAGACAAGAAGAAACGGGGGGAAGAAATGAACCATGTACTGTTGGTGTCTGTGCTGCTGTAATTCTAAGGTTGTGTGTTAACTTGACTGTCATTGCGTAGTTATTACGGGATCCACAATTAATGGCAGGGATTGACATACAGAATTTAGATGGAGGAGACAGGAAAAAAATAAGAAAAGAACGAAAAAACAATAGTGAACTTATGAATATAGTATAAACAGTGTCAGGTAATGAAAAAAAAATGTCATACTTGTGACTAGAGATAATGTGTCATGTAAGTCATGTTGCTTCATAAGCGCTGAATATTCATCGTTTGCGGATTGATACGTCCCACTTTCGTCGCACCCTTAACACGTGTACCCTATTCAAGGCCGACAAGGCGTTCGAATTCGATGCAAGGACAAATCGCCATTCACAAAAAAGAGAGCGTATCGTTGTTACTTAATGCCATAGTATGTCTTTTCTAATAAGGTTTTCAAAATAACGAGCGACGATACACAGCGGGGCAATGAGGAAGACAGAGTCGACATTGTATCCAGTAAGATGCAGTTTTAAACACACTTGCGTTTTTATACACATATCGAGCGAATCTCAAAGTTCGCCCGAACTCAACGCCGGATCCATTTTAACTATACTGTTAATATCTACGATTTATTTTTTGTACAGTTATTCGAAATCCGTTTCATAGTCGTAAACGCTAAGGAGAAAAAAAACGAATGCGCGCGAAGGTACAGAAGGCGACATTAGGTATTATTTCGTAAAAAAAGATAAAAAATAAATAAATAAATAAGAGGGCGATGAAAGGATGGAAGAGAATGGTAAAATTATGTCGATGTCAAGGTGTTTTTGACAACTTGTAAGTGAGCGATCGGTATTTGTGCTGCGGATTATGTATTGTAAGTTCTAGAACACAGTGCAGTGATATAAAGAATTGAAGAAGCGCTCGCGTACATTTATTTCGTACGTCCGTTTCGACGATCGGCTAAACTTCTATTTTTCCATGTAAATTCTTATTTAGCACCTACATCACGAGTCTCGTTTGTCAGATTTCATTTCACGGACGACAGGAACGAATAGGACCATAGTCAGCATGCCTCGACCAAAGGGCTCGTCTCTTCTCAGCTAACGTTCGCAAATAAACATAACGAATTTTTTTAAGAAACACTCATTGTCTTTAATAAATCCTTGTGCACGGTATTGGTACGCGTAGGATATTCGATTAATTTTTGTGCAATTCGCATGACGTGTATTGCCAGAGGCAAAGTGGGTCCGCTATAAATTATTTCATAGATGTGTTACGTTAAATGTTCTATACGCATAAGTTACGATTATTGTTAATTCATTTATCCCGTACACTACGTCCTCGTACGTAGCGTACCGTGATAAAATGAATATAACAAATTAGTAAAATAATACATTAACGGACATTTCACTTTGGTTAATAATCAGCAATTAACATTCACGTATATATTCATGCATAATAACTTTGCCACTTTCATGAAAAGATGACACGCATTTCAGACTGTTTTCTACTCGGTACATACAAAAAGGGATGTTGTGCAGAAGTATACTCTTTACGTTTCTGAAATTGAATTATCGGTTGCGACACGGTATTCTTTTAAAATGAATCTTGTTCATGAGCAACGTACGATCTAAGAATATAGAAAAGGCACAGGTTCTGAAAGTAAAACTAGATTGTTGTTGGTCATACGTGCACTTGGGTCACTTACTGCCATTTGACTTCTAAAGTATCATAAATGTATACTAATACATTGTTAGTACAGTTCAGTATGTAAATGTAGTAATTAATGCCAGGGAAGATGGAAAAAAACGAACTAACGCAGTACGTAATGGACTGTAATAATTTTAATACATATCGTGATTGAGTGCATTTCGGAAGGAAGAATTTGCAGTGAAGAACTGTATATTTATAATAATGACTAATTCTCGACTAATGAGTCGCGTTTGCGGGGCGTAATTAAGAACGACGTATAGGTTCATGTGAAATCTAGTTTTTATTATCAAAATCTCTGTGCCAAAGGTAGAGATAAACGAAGAACCATAATTTTATCTCTTGCATACGAGCGTGTCACTTATTCATCGGAAAGGAAAAATCATACATAGACTGCGACGGGGTTGCATAAGTTGAAAATACCTGTTTACCAGTTGAAAACCGTGAACCGTTCAAGGGCGTGACAAGAAGTACATTGTACGTAAATGGTGATTCAAGAAACAATATGATTTACATTTCAGCCCATATTGGGATTAGTATCGTAAAAAGCATCGCTGTATATATATATATGTATGTATATGAAATTTGTCCTGCATAGTTACATGAATCTATGCATACATATATATGTGTTGTTATATATAATGGTAGTAAGTAGACGCAACAATTAATTATTTATGGAGGAGACAATGACCGCGTGTTTAACCGTAAATCGAGTGCATTGGCTTCAAATGTACCTATGTATACATATACTTATATAGATATGTGTATCTCCTTGTAAAATATGAGCATTATTACTCTTGATTAGGCATTACCAATTATAATAAGCATATTTTCTATAACGTCTTACAATACTCAGTTTATCCATCCTGATCACGTGTCCCCCAGAATTAGCACAATGTTATACTAGCCCTTAAAGAATGCAACGTGCGTGACTTTTTTTGTCTACGATTCCTTGATACAGACCATTCACACTATCGTTTAGAGTATTATGACGTCCTTGTACCAGAGTAAAATTATTGTCTGTCTTTTTCTTCTCTAAGGTTTTCGTTTTTTATCACGGAAGGTGAGCAACTCACACAACACGACTTGACATTCTTTCCTGAAGACTGATTCATTCACCCAGTTCTCGTACGTATTAAGTAAATTATGTCAGCAATAATCTGTGCGAAATATTGATAGCAACAATGGTAACAGCAACGATGCCAACGACAGTATTAATAATAAAGTACATTAAGTTGCAGATTGGTAACATTCTTCTTTACTGATCTACAGTGAAAAACGGACCTGATATCTTGCCGTTTAAATGAAAGAGTGTAGATTCTTGTCGAGAAGAGGATTTTTATACATGAGGATGTTAATTTCAATCAAGAGTTGTGGAAATTGAAAAAGCGTCTATTTCCTTGAGTCCCTGACGCCTCTGCTCTCTAGCGAACCAGGTTTTCCTGGCGTCCTCGCGATCTTTCTCATATCCGTTAGGCATTGTGTCAAATAATTCCCGCAAAAATATATTCAGTGGCTTCAAGTCAGTGCCGAAACATGGCATTCTAATGGCCATTTCTTCAGTCTTCTCTTCCTGCATAAAAAAACAAGATGATTGACGCCTAATCTAATGACAAGTATTATAATCACATGAAAATATTATTTTTTCCATCTTATTAGAAACATACAGTGTCCTTGGATCGCCTTCTATCCGAAAAAATGCTGAACAACCTTTCTTGCTTCTCCTTCTCAACCTCGTCACTTTCATCCAATTCCGCAGAACCTTTATTTTCCGACGGCATCAATGTTATGTCGTAATTCGAACGATCGTCTCCTAAAATACCCATCTTTATTCCTACTTCAGATAGTTTCTCTTCTTCTATCGTGAGTGCATTTTTCAGATAAGTAACGCAGGGATCATTTTCATCTACATCTTCTGTCTCTGTTATAAATCAGTAGGAATCAATGTGATTTTTAATAGTAAAGCGGTGAGTTATTTAAGAAACCTGTTAGTAGTGAATTACTTGGCAGCGATCGTCGCGAGTTACTGCTAAAATATACCAATTCTTGCAACAACGGTGAATTTCGTAGCAATTTTCTCTTAAACTGCATGTTTGAACCATGCAACACCAAAAGATCATTTTCCAACATATCTTGCATAATGCGATTACTACTTTTTCGATCAGCCATGTTATAAGCATCTGTTCTAAACAGTCTATGCAATTCCACCTCTAGAATAAACGACATTCTTGATGAAATCTAATTAGTATTTGTCGACAAGCCTTACCTATGACAGAAAAATGTTTTCTTTTCAATGCAATCCAAATAATTCGTTGAGATACGTTAAGCAGTGCTTCGAATATTCTCAAATCTTTTTCTCCCTGTGACTGCGTTATAGCAGATTTTTTAGTATTTCCAGACATTAAATGGTGATAGCGATCGGTACCGTAAAAGCCTAGTAAGAGGTTTGCATATTCTTTTGCTAGTACCGTTCTGAGGATACGTATTTCATTCGCGAACCTCAGCCTATTGCCTTGAGCCAATGGATTCGGTGCTTTTTTCATTGTCGCTGCTCGTTCTTCTGTTAAACTCTCCCATATTTCGATATAGTGGTGAAAATAAATGAGCAAACTTCTGAGAAAACGATCCGTTACCGGCAAATGAAGAAAGTTGATAAACTGTGGACTGACCGGCGTGACTAATAAATATAGTACCAAGTTTTTTATGTCTTGTAAAATAATAATATTCGGATCATTGGGTGGTATTTTCCGCAGATATCGTTTACGAAATCTAATCTAGAAAGATATATATGACTGTAACAGTATTTGAATATCTTCATGGTTTTGCAGATACCTTCTCACTTGTGTTCAAAGTGTCATGAAACTGTAAGATTAGATATCTGTGGGGACAGTAAACGTTTGACGTTAGCGTAATTTGCGATAGTCCGGTTTTCTTTTTAACTAAGTCATCGTCAATTTTTTGGGCTCTAAAACAGAAGTGTAAGAAAGTATACAATGTAGGTTGAATTACAAATTGTCTGATTTCGTACGAATATGATAGAAATTACGTTACCCGTGAAATGCTAATCCGTCGCTAATATCGTCCCACACAAAATAACTTTCCCCCATAGCGTATTACGCTAAATTGTGATCATCTTTTTTTTCGTATGTAGCGGATTCACGAGATAATTTTACACACAGGATGCGGAACATGTCGGGCATAAAATGAGGTCGTAACTCAACGGTATCCAGGAAACGGGCAACAGTTATTCCAGGCAAATAAATGGACATTTCGTAGCCGAACATATGCCGTTGTCATATAAACGAAAATCAATAGAATTTGGGTATTTCAAAATATACAATATAGGATTCAGATGCAAACATAATAGATCTTTCAATAATATTTATTAACAATCATTAATTTATGTACATACAGTTATTGTGCATTACTATCTCCCCGCCAGATCATAATAGGCATTTCATCTAAAATCTTTTGGTCTTCTGGGAAGACTGCTGTACCTCTTTGACAATAGAAGTGGTGATTATACTCCACATAATCAGTCCAGTGTTTAATTGTGCATCTGACTTTTACTTGCTCTTTATTGTTTATTGTAACTATAACATAAAATTGTTTGTCTTCTAGATCAGGTTTGGGTCCCTTTATTGGTTCTTGTGGCAAAGTTATCGCAGATTCTGGAACCATAAATCTAATTTTTCTGAACGCAACTTTAATATGCCACTTTTCTATTGTCCATGGGTTTCTAGGTGACATTTCTATTGCAAGATGAGCAATGCTCAAGAAGTCAATTGTTTCTTTTGCGTAATCAGAACTATAGACCACCTTCTTTTGGTCTTTTGGTATATAGTACTTTTTCATGTTCTCCGGAGAAGCATATACAGCTAATTGGGGTAACAAAAATTTGTCATACGCTGTTACAGGATGAAGAGTGATTTTATCCCCTTCTTCTCCGACATTATCCACATCTTTAAGTAGAATAATATCAATCGGTTTTGGTTTTATAAGATTTTTGTTTTCTATCACCTCATAAATAAAATGTTTTGCTCCTAATCTCCGGAAATGTTCACCCTTACGGAGAATCGGTGGGTTGTATTTTCTTCTAAAAACGAAAGTATTCTGGAAATTGATCACAGAATTAATTACTGACTTATAGGACTTATAGGAAGAAACTATTCCAATTGTTATAAACCGTTTTAATTTTTCAAAGAGAGAAACTTAACAAATACCCTGGTTTGTTGAGCAAAACATTCAGTTGTATTTTGCAAAAGTGGTGGGAGAACTGCTTTAACGTGATTCACACATTGTGACGTGTACTTCCACATTTTACAGTCCGTATAATTTTAAATCTATGTAACTGAACAAACTATATCCGTATAATAATAAATATTTAAAATAATTATAGGTTAGTCGATTCAGTTACAAAGTCGGCATAGGTAAACCATAACCACACTAACTGATAGATTCTGCGCCGCCGTGTTTTACCGGCCTGACAGTGACTATCTTCAGGAGAATTTTTTGCTATGGAAATATGTGCTTAGTTCATTATTTATCATTCAAGTTCTAAAAATTAACCAAAATGCTAACATTTTTTAGAATATTCTAAAGCAATTTGCAAGAAAACCACTATCGCATAAAACTATATCTTCTTGATCTAAGATGTACTCAGTATTTTAACAACTTCATCAAGATTGATATAAAATATTAGAAGAATGTTTCTGTGACTTAAGTTTAGGGTAACATTAGCTATTTGATAAAACCAGAAATTAATAAATTATTGTGAAATTATTGACCTTCATCTGTTTTAGTTTTCAAATTAGCCATGGGTGATGCTGTTGCACCGAGTGAATCTGTGTTGAAGCAGGCTATATTGACATTGGAGGAACCTGTTGCATTTCATGGAATATTGAACAATAAGGATGGAAGTTTTATTTGGAATTTACTGAATTGGGATTTGCCAAAGTTAACTGAAAAATTTGGTGATCAGAAACTTCCATTTCGGGTTGGTTATAATGCCAAAACCAAGGTAATGTAAATGTTATTTGCCTGTGATTTATGGCCGTGATTGTCTAAAAGGAAAAATATTTAGTTTATTCCTTTTAATTAGAGTCCACAGTGGGAGGTAGAATGCTCCACAGAATTTATGACTCTACAGGATTTTATAACAAGCACTGAACATATGGTAAACAATGATAAGTGGTATTATTTTGATTATAAATATATGAATGAGTGGTTTAAAGACAAACCTGATATTGTTGAATCTCTAAGCTGGCAGAGGTTTGGGTTTGATAAAAATGGTTCTGATTCAACTATCTGGATTGGAAGTAAAGGTGCCCACACTAACTGTCATCAGGATTCATATGGTTGCAATTTAATAGCACAGGTTTATGGAAGGTTTGCAAAATATATTTATCAATATTGTTTATTGCATTAGGATCTTCCTACCTAATATTTTACTCTTTGATTCTCTAGAAAACAATGGTTATTATTTCCACCACATTGTACGAGTATGCTTCAACCATCCAGAGTCCCATATGAAGAATCGACAGTCTACAGTAAATTTAATATATTTGCTCCAGTGAAGGAAGATCAAGAAGCTCTATTAAGTTTATCTGACTGCCCAAGATTAATTACTCTTAGACCAGGAGATGTATTGTTCGTACCAAATGGATGGTGGCATTATGTTGAATCCCTGGAACTGAGCATTAGTGTGAACATATGGTTGCCTTTGGCAAAAGACAGGCATGCTCGGTTGGAGGAGTCCCTTGTTAAGTTATTAATCTCTGAGATTGGTAAAAAACAATGTTTAGCACCCAAAGAACATCCTACTACACTAACTTATTGTATGAGTTTGGTATGCATTCATTTATCGCACAATATATGTTATTCTCCAAACAGTGTTATAGATGTATAAGCCAATAGTCATTCTAGGTGGAAGCTGCTCTGAAGGAATGTAAAAGTACTCGCGATGATGAAGTTCTTTCGTTCGAGAAAAAGGCAAGGTATTCGCAGTGGACAATTGAAGATTTAAAACTACAATACCCTATTTATGTAGAGCGACTCGGAGTACTTAACAAAAATGAGCTGAAAAAGTTTCTCGCAGAGAAAAACGAACGTTTTTCCACGAGCGTTGAAGGACAATCAAAGACCATGAGTATTACTGGAGAATGCAACGATGAAGACACAACAATTACTGTTATTAATGCCTTATGTCACCCGGACATCGTTAAAAAAGTGGCGGACTTGCTAGCGAACGGATGTTTATGATTATGTATAATGAAGACAATGTGAATTTCCATAAATACTGTCTCTGTTACGTCGTTGTATTAAGCGCATCACTTCTCATCCCCTTCCCATGAGGAAACCGCATAAATTTGAAATGCCCGCTTTTTTCTGTGACGTCATAGATGCAACGAGCACAGTGCCATCTCAACGTCACTCTCATTGGCCTGCATGTGTAAACATGCGTATGAGGAGACTCTCAGTCTCTTGTCTCGCATTATGTTTATAAATAACGTTGCGCTCGAACAAGTTGCGAGGGTATTGGAGTCTGTGGTGCATCCGTCAGTTATCAAACGACACGATGGTTGACGCAAAGACTAACGTGAGTTTTGCGTGCCAACGATGTCTACAACCGTTGAGACTGGATCCAAGCTTCAATCATCTTGGGGAGCACACGCTAGCAGAACTCTCACGTAGGTAATTTCCGTTTCGAACTATATCATTTGATAAATAATCGAAGAGCCCCTTGGCGTTTTTCGTTGTCAAAACAAGTTTGAAATTACTTTTTGTAAAAAGCAATAGTATGAACAAACGTATTGTCGTTGTTAACAGACTCTTGAAAATTCAAGCAAAAGATCACTTTGAGCTTCTGTCAGAAACAGATCAATATACGCTGTGTACCAAACTGTTTTGTGTTGTTTGCTGATACTGTGCAGTAAAGTGCATTGCGTATAATTTCATTTGATTTCTCAATATGAATGGCAGCTTGCGTTGCAATTAACAATGTATGTACGTAATAATATTTTTTCTTATAACAGTCCCCATACAGCAACAAGTTGTTGGGGAAATAGAGCCCCAGAGTGAAAGTTTAGAAAATTTAGTACCCCCATTCTGCTTGATTGAATCACCAAATGGGACTAATGGATTCATGTTGGTTGGAGATTCTGGGGAAATGGAAAGTTTGAGCCATCCCCTCAAGGTATGTGTGTTTATAATTTGAAAAGATTTCTCATTTGCTGGTTGTAGCTGAGAACGTATGAAGCGAACTAACTTTACATTTATCAACAGGTGCGAGCAACACTTTTTGATATTCTGAGTAGCAGCAGTTCTGCAGATCATCCCCTTTGCGATGAATGTACAGATAGTCTGTTATTACTTATGGACCAACAGTTAAGAATGACAGAGGGGGAATGGTCTGATTATAATGAATATCTAAAGAAACTTGAGATAGAACAACAACAACAAGGTCACGAAGATGTAGAGATGGAAAATCTTACAAAGGAGTTGCAGGACGTGAAATCCGAAGAAGAAAGGATGATTAATGAATTGGAAGCATTGAGAAAGGAAGAGACAGCTACCAGGAATGCTATAATTGAACAGGAAAGAGAAAGAGAAAGATTGCAAAGTGAGGAGGAAAGATACTGGAAAGAGTACTCCAAGCATAAAAGGGATCTTATATTGGCAGAGGATGAATGTAGAAGGTAATTCCTTTTCTTTGATTATATTATACAATGCAATAACCGTGCTTTAGTACAATTTAATTTCTTACATATGTTTTTATATGGTTAGCTTAGAGTGTCAACTGGCTTATGCGGCGTCGCAACTCGAAAGACTGAAGACAACAAACGTTTTCAATGCGACGTTTCATATTTGGCACTCAGGTCACTTTGGTACGATAAATTCGTTCAGATTAGGTCGATTACCGAGTGCGCCAGTGGACTGGAGCGAAATAAACGCTGCTTGGGGTCAAACAACTCTCTTGTTGACAGCGCTAGCAAGAAAAATGAACTTAACGTTTAAACGATTTCGTCTGGTACCCTTTGGCAATCATAGTTACATCGAGGCTTTAGATCAACATAGAGAGCTTCCTCTGTACGGAAGCGGTGGATTCAAGTTCCTCTGGGACACGAAATTCGATGCGGCGATGGTCGCATTTTTGGATTGCTTACAACAGTTCAAAGAACAGGTGGAAAAGGGAGACAGTGGATTCTGTTTGCCGTATCGCATGGATCGTGGAAAAATCGAAGATTCTGCGACGGGGAACTCTTATTCTATCAAGTATACGATTCTATCCAATGTTCGCTTTCACGGTCGTGGCTGCTAATTGCAGCTGAAGAGCTAATATAATAATCCGACCAATTGTATCCTCGTTTCAGAATTCAATTCAACTCTGAAGAGCAATGGACCAAGGCTCTAAAATTTCTACTGACGAATCTGAAGTGGGGACTCGCCTGGGTGAGTTCCCAATTTACGAAGGACGAGGCCGAGCATTGAGCTCTCCAAAAACGTTCAGCCGTTATTGTTGTTATAATGCGGTCTTAGCTAATGTAATTATCTTCAATGTTCTTTTCTCATGTACATACTCTCTATTTGTAAATAAACTCAGTTAAACGACAGATTCTTTATTTAATGTAAATTGTCTACTTTTCCATGATTCTGTCTATTCTCTCTTGAGGGAAAGGATTTCTGGTTAAGAATAGCGGTCGTGTTTATTAGTTAGGAACCAGGATACACCATAAAGAAAGCAGGGGGGGCTTTGTACTTCCTTAGAATTGATGTAGTCCTTTGCCTCTTGAATGCTCATTTCCACCACTTCGATCAGTTCACCCTCAGACTCAGCACCCCCTCCTTTAATGTGACCAACCATTCACATTGGAAATGAAATTGTAATATGAGAGTTCAATGTTCTTTCAAAAAAATGTTTATTGGATGATGCATAAGATTTAAATGATCTTTGACAGTTGATTTCCTTCCTAGATGATTATTCTTAATATACTGTTATAATTTTATATGGAATAATAAATTGTGTACATTTATATCTAAGCTTACCAGGGTATATGTGCATGTCATCCGTAACTTCAACATAAAAAAGTGTCTGCTTGGAAGCTGAAGAAGAGACGTATCTGAAAAAATGGAGCAGACATAAAAGAAACAAATTTTGTTGACGATACTGAAAACATTTTTATTGGACAGAGACAAACACATTTGGATGTAGGACAAGGGAAATCAGGACAGTCCATTTCGACAAACTAAGCATACGAAGACACATTTCTCCACAATACAATAATTTAAAGCAATATCAAGAAGTAATTTTATTTTTACACTGTAACCGTCAAAATGATTGTAATCCCCATGCATTACTAAAGTTTGCAAGACATTGGCCTACTCTCAGCAACTCTTATTAACAGGCTGTACAAAAGATTGAGGGTCTTCAGCAGAGATCAGGTAAAGGATGATGACTTGAACCGAGATGGACCTTTTACTGTAACACACCTGTAAGTGACAACTTGAGTGAAGGCAGAAGTAGGAGCCTCGTATCCGCACTCTTCTCTCAGCTCGTCCCTGGCTATCTCGACGAGTGGCTTATCCTTATCCACGATACCAGCGCAAAGTTCCAACGACAAGCCCATCGACGGCGGATAGCGTTCGAGATCTACATTCCCTCGCTTTTCGGGCAAACAGGAATAATAGCATGCCGGTCGGAATTGTTTGACAAAGACGAGCTTGCGACGGCTAACATTGTAAACGACAACGCTGACGCTGTCGTGGGATCTTATGACATCCCAGACCTTCTGCTCACCGTCCTGCGTGTAATGCACCCGCACTGGCCTGATCCACGGTGATCCAGCGGGAAAATCGCCGATACTTACATCCCGTAGATCTAGCATTCGTTTCCGCACAATAGCGTTTTTCTCATCCTCTGCCATATCATTCATTTTTTCGATTGCAATTGAACCCAGTCACTCTCTCTCTTCCCGGAACCTCGATCTCACGGCCGATAGGTGACGAGGGGGATAGAAGATAGACGAGGAGGCGCGGCGGGAAAATTGAAACTGAGACGTTCAACGTTTCGCCGTCCTCAGTTTAAAGTGATGTATCAGTCCTTTCATTTCTTCACCTTCTTTTCCTTCTTAGCTGCTTTCTTTACCTCTTTCTCTTCTTCCTTCGCCTCTTTCTCCTTCTTAGCCTTTTTTTCTTTCTCCTTTTCCTTTTCCTTTTTCTTGTGAACCTCTATCTTCAATGCATCCAAAATCTCTTGCTGCCTCACCTGCGTTTCTGCGTGAACCACGTCGGGTTTCCTTCGGTTTCGGTTAATAGCAGCCGGTGGCGAAAATTCGATTTCCATGTCCGACGCTGTCGAACTCGACGCCACCGATGCATCGTCCTTATTCTTTACGATCTTGAATTGCAACGGTTTCATAGGTTCGTCCACTCGCGGCACTCCATCCGGAACCTCTTGCCTAATTGGATACATAGTGACGTAATAAGTTCCATCCTTCCTATGAATATGCAATGTAGGTGGCGACTCTGCCTCCTCTTCCGCTTCCTTCTTCTGCTGCGACTTCTTTAGCGACGTGTAGCTCGCAGCTTTACCGACAGGTCTGGAGCGTCTCTTCGAAGATGGCGCTGAACGTGCTGCTCTGGATGCGGGAGTTGGACCACCGGTGGCGCCACCGGGACCACGACCGGCACCGGCACCTCCAGCAGTGGTACCACCTCTGGTACCTCCAGCACCACCGCCTGCAGTACCAGGACCACCTCTATCACTTCTATCAGCTCTATCACTTCTATCGCCTCTATCGCCTCTATCGCCTCTATCGCCTCTATCGCTTCTATCGCCTCTTTCGCCTCTTTCGCCTCTACCAGCACCAGCACCAGCACCTCCGGTGGTACCGGCACCAGCTTCGTCCGGCAACGTAGATCCTAGCTTGGCCTCCTTCAGCATCTCATTGAGGAAGCGCGCGATAGCGCCCGGCTTCCAGCCCAGCCGGGGTTTTAATTTCCCAACTGTTATGTTCGTATTCCACAGCCAGCCCATATTCGCAGGCACCCGAATACGAGGCTCGATGCAGTTTTGGTGCCCTATGTTCACGCCTGGATAGACGTCACCTAGAGTATACACGTAGCTCATAATCTTTCCGCTTACGTTGATCGGTGACCTGGCCAGGAAGCTTTGATCGCCGCCTTGCATTTCCCTTAGCCCTTGACCATGCCCATATCCGTGCCCGTGCCCTGGTGCATGGCTAGGCCCCTGTCTGTGGTCCCGTCTTTGCGCCTGTCCATGCCCGGACCCGTGTCCAGGTCCCTGCGAGAAAGTTGGACGGTGGTCCGGAGCCGGCGATATAGATTTTCCTTTTACATGTTTCGTTTTTTCAGAACTCTTTATGCTCTTCACCCTCGAATGATGCAGCGTCGCTCTCTTCCCCTGAGATCCTGATAGCTGAATGAAGAACCAAAACACGCGATGATGATATATTTTTCTATGCATTTAGGGACATTCATTGCATTTTATGTAAATAATCTCTAAGCAATTTCCTTGATACTCCATTGCTTATAATCAGGTGCAACGTTTGACCAAATGATATCTTACCTGCGTCCCAGACTTCTTCTGTATCGGCTCCACGACATCTGTCGACGGAGCGACCATGTCCGTTCCTTTTTTCCTGGACTTGCATCTCGGTTCCCCGCAAGGACCAACGCCGACGTCCAACGGGATCGAAACTGTCGCATCCAACTCTCTTTGCTCCTTCGCCTTCTCATCTTCCCTCTCCTTCTTCTTCTCCTCCTTCCTCCTCAGCCTCTGAATGCTCGCGACGTTGCTGGAATCAGGCAGAACAGGCACTGCCTCCCGCACCACTCCCGTGCGTCCAGGTACATTGATGGTAAATGGAGTACCGCTTTGGTAAGGTACAGAGCTCGTGCTCATTCCTGTTGGAAGCCTGCTGGCAACTTGCGGATTCGTGTTACAGGGTGCTGTACACAGAGGGTTGTGGACATTGGCAGCCGCCGCTTTCTTCCTTTCCGCCAAAGGTGGTTCCATAGGCGCGTAATCCCTGTCCAAGTCTCTCCCGAAATAAGGACTCTCAGATGGGTCCATCAGGCCTAAGCCCACTAATCCTGGCACCTTGCCCAGTGAGTCTACGAAGTCCTGCAGGTCTTGGAACGAACGAAGCAGACAATCGATCCCTGAACACGGTTTCTTCGTACAGTCTGCTGAACCCTTAATGTTCGTTTGCGGCTCCTTGCCGGTACAGATACAGGCTGCTTTGGAACGTTCGCGCTGCGAAGGTCTGCAGGGACTCTCTTGTTGTTGGTCCGGAACGTTTACGCTTGGGTCTCTGTACAGTGTAGTGACTGGTGCGTCAGGACATGCACAGACAGTGGTACGAGCTGTTTCTCCGCCTCCACCTAACCGATATTCGGACGGTATCTGCTCGCCGTACCAGTTGAACTCCGTGTCCACCATGGTTGAGCTATCCACTTCGGTGGTGGTTGGATAATCCTCTGTACCGCCACCGTTCAATCTCAATATCCTTCTCGATTCCAAATTGTCAACCGATGCATGGCAGGCTGCGCCCCCTCTTAACCTTACCGGGTCTACACAATGACTCGGCATGAAGAAATGATCCTCATTATTTTGATAGAGCCTCTCTGGGTTCCTCAGTCTCATGCAACAGTCGCGGGTGCAACCTCCGCGACAGGCCAGAGGATGTTTTGCAACGCTCGGCGGACGACAAGAACAAGTGGGCTCGTCAGGATAGCAAGAGTAAACTATTCCCCGATACTGCGGATCGTTCAACTTCTCGGCGCTCGTCAAATTCTCGAAGCCCGGCTCGTCGATGGCAATTCGCGGCGGGGTGCTCGGTCTCTTCAGCTTAGAGCGCGCTTCTTCAACGGAACTCCCGTTCCCCGTGCCGCACGGTCTCACATTTTCAATTCCGTTCTCTTCATCGATACCTTCGCAAATCGTCGAATTTCTTACATCCGAACCATTGCGATTCCGCGCCTTTAATTTACCGAGTCTGCCATTGCTGCCTCGCCTGTTTCCTTCATCGTTCCCACAACACTGCATACTTTTCCATTCTAAAGGTTCTCTCTTCAATATCTTCTCACTGATCGTTTCGCCCAGGCACCAAAGTTTCAGCGAGACGGATATGTATCCCAGAGACTTGGACTTCCTATCCGTTAAATGATACATGTTCTTCACCAGATACGGTGCCTGCGAGCGAACGTTCTTGTCGCTAAACGTGCTAATGTGCTCGCACAAACATCTGGGCAAGGGAACCTTTGCCAGACAAATCATCTTCTCCGCCGGGCAAGCCGACGGTGCCTGTCTTCGTCGTACTTCTATCAGCAAAGGTGTCGTACGAATCGCTTGAATTAAATCTTCGGGAGTCTTGCTGAAGAGGCAGGAAGCTGAGCATGCGAAATTACACTTATCAACGATGGAATTTTGATTCTCGTTGCCACCATGTTTTCGGTTTGTTATCGTTGACTCTTCAACCTCGACGTCGAACGGTGTTAAATCCAGGAAGGTGACGCGTACGAATACGTCTTCTTGATAGGGACAATTGTTTCCCAAACTATTGCAGTTCAGATTCAGCCGGTCGACGTAAAACTCGAACACGTACAATTGTTCCTGACTCGGTTCGTCGCATCTCTTTCTCTTTAATGCCATTTTTTTACATTTAACGCTGGCCGATTTTACTTATTACACTTGGGAATTTTGACCGCGCACGGAAAGACTTGAAAATTTTACGGGGATCGTTAGTGCGGAAACTTCGCCATTAATTTTGCGGGTTCGTGTGACACGACCAACGACGGTAATCACATTGCAGAAAAACTGTGTCACTGTCGATTTGAAATTTGGAGGTTGTCGGAGGTATCTGAACGTCGCCACAGCAATATTTGATTAACAATACAGGGTCGCAATTATTTTATTTGCGGATCAGAATGATCGTACCCTATTTCGGTGTCGTTTACAGAGACGACACGGTCTTACAGATAATAATTTCGAGGAAAAAGGTGTTTGCATCCTTGACCATCGGCTTTTTTTATTATTTAATCGAAGCATCCGTGCGGATCGTTCTGCGCTTCGCTCACACCTTCGCCCTCTCCTTCTCCTTCTCCTTCCTAGCCTTATTCAACTCCTCAATCATCTTTTTCTTCGCCTCCGCCTTCTTTTTCGCTTCCTCCCGCTTCTTCATCCTCTTCAAAGACGTCGTGGACGAAATGACGCTTTCAAGCATCTTACTCTCGGTAATCTTCACTTCTTTCTGAAGATCCGCTTCTGAGTCCACCGCCACCTTCGTCATTCTGTTAACTACGTACTCCCTCTCGTGCCCTTCGTTCCGGAAGACGAAGAGATCCGCGGCCAGTTCGAAGTGAGTTTTCACGTTTCGACCGAAGCACGTCAGCCGTAGTTCCATGTCCAGGGTGCCGGATAGATTTTCGCCAGGGTCGAGCAGATTGAATCCGCCTCGCGTTACGAAAGGCTTCGGAAGATTCTCCGCGTCGTTGGCAGTCATCGCGATCTGATCGCAAAGACAGCCGGTAACTGTGAGGTCCGCTTCCGCGATTGGATACGTGTCGCCCACGCGAAATACGCCGACTTTCACGGGACACGCTTGAATCTCTCTTATCAGCTCTTTCGGCTGCTTCACGAATAGTCGGCTCTCGCCTGAATAGAGTAAACGTATATATTATGAACGGGCGTGGAGATACAGATTCATTTGAAGTTTGCGACGGACCCTATAACGTATGTACTCTCTAGCTCTAATTACGTGTACGATTTAGTACCGGAGTTAAATGCTAATGAGCCGTCCTCGTCGCGCCGCACAGGTTTCACGGAATAAAAATCCTGCCGAGTGATCTCGAACGGTGGGAAATCGAGGAACTGGACTTTTATGAGCATGGGATGGTCGCCGACATCTTTGATCTTCCCCGGTGTCAGGGTCAGCTTCTCGATGAGCGTCTCGAACAAGTAGATCTGAAGATCTTGGCCGCCGAAACAGGACATTATGCTTAAAGATGAGCTTTTCCAAAATTTATAATTTTAGATGTTGTGAACTTGAATCTGCAATAACGGAGAATTTTGTAGGTTGGATCAAATTTGTTGTCATCCGTCAAAGCGTGGAGCCAATGAACTCGGCAACGTCACTCCGTACATCCATAGACAATCCAATTGTACTTTTAAGAAATTTATCGCAAAGTCAAGCGAGCAAAATGACTGAAATTACTGAAATTACTGAAATGACCGAAATAGTGGCTTAGGATACCTCTGTTGCTTAGAATATCGAAGAAGGAGCTGGAAGTTCGGAACTTCCGCATCACCTCCGTCATCTCGTGTCACTCCTCACAGCCCGAATTGTACTTTTAAGAAGTTTATCGCAAAGTCAAGCGAGTGAAATTACTGAAATGACCAAAATAGTGGCTTAGGATACCTCTGTTGCTTAGAATATCGAAGAAGGAGCTGGAAGTTCGGAACTTCCGCATCACCTCCGTCATCTCGTGTCACTCCTCACAGCCCGAATTGTACTTTTAAGAAGTTTATCGCAAAGTCAAGCGAGTGAAATTACTGAAATGACCAAAATAGTGGCTTAGGATACCTCTGTTGCTTAGAATATCGAAGAAGGAGCTGGAAGTTCGGAACTTCCGCATCACCTCCGTCATCTCGTGTCACTCCTCACAGCTCGAATTGTACTTTTAAGAAGTTCATCGCAAAGTAAAGCGCGTGAAATTACTGAAATGACCAAAATAGTGGCTTAGGATACCTCTGTTGCTTAGAATATCGAAGAAGGAGCTGGAAGTTCGGAACTTCCGCATCACCTTCCTCATCTCGTGTCACTCCTCACCGCTAATTTATCCTCGCCGCTCGCAGATTTGAACGGTCCTCCCAGCGGCACGTCGCGCGTCCGTAAAATATTGCGCAAGCCATTTTGCGATCCCTCCTTTGCGAGGCGGGCGAGAGAGGCTATCCCATCGTCGTTGCTGACAGGAAAAAATGTCCGGTACGCAGAGTCACGTATATCCCGTCAAGCGTAAGCGACCCTTCGGCGTCTCTAATTCCATTGGCAGTTATTACTTAGCTCCCATAGCTGGTATATACTTAATATACGCGGCGCGAAAACACGCTATACCGAACCGTTATGAAGACTCGCGCGCATAACAGAGGGTCACATCATCATCGTCCTCGCCGCCGACGTCCGTGTCGCGGTCATCCTCATAAATTTATCCTCGTCAATTTAAAATGCCAGCCTCGATCATCCCCTGATCCGGATTCGCTCGGAACCAGTATTAATCGACCATGATCAAGCTTTACAACCGGATAAATAGCTTACGGTAAAGATTCGTGAAACGCTTTTGATAGAAGGATAGATCCTTGATCCGGATTCACTCGGAAGCAGTGTTACTTGATCATGACCGTGCGTTACAACCAGATAAATAGCTTACGGTAAAGATTTGTAAAACGCTCTGGATAAAAGTGTAGAAACTGTGCCGTTCTGGCATTGTATTCCTGGATTCAACCATGGTCTACGGTCTACGGTCATTTGTCTGCCTCTCTTCTACCTTGCCGGGGGCAGGCGGTACGATCATGCGATGCTCATGTCCGCAAGGGCATAACTCTATTTTACAATATTAATCGACCATGATCTGGCGTTACAACCAGATACATAGCTTACGGTAAAGATACGTAAAACTCTCTCGATAAAAGGGTAGAAACTGTGTCGTTCTGGCATTGTACTCCTGAATTCAACCATGGTCTACGGTCTACAGTCATTTGTCTACCTCCCTTCTACCTTGCCGAGGGCACGCGGTACGATCATGCGATGCTCATGTCCACAAGGGCATAACTCTTTCGGCTTAGACATGCAATTAACTTTCGAACGCTTTTCACCGTCTTCCGAAAGGGTAACACGCGGCGGGGAATGGTCACCTTGAAGCGTCCCAATTCGAGATCCCTAGCCACTTTCTGTGGGTATGCAGGGCTCTGCGGAGCGCACCCGTTGATCCGCCACCCTGGGGTCCCGAACATCGAGAGCCGAAGTATGCGCTAATTGGTACGGGCGCACGCACACAGTCGACCTCGAGTCGAGAGGGAGACGGAGGATGGGCCGAGGTAGCTGGACGGTGCGAGAGCGAGCGAGAAGATGAGAATGAGGAGAGAGAGGAGAGAGAGAGTAGAGAGAGAGAGAGAAGAGACGAGAGAAGGTAGAAAGTGAAACGGCGAGGCAGAACGAGACGGGAATGGGTAGAGCGATAGATAAAGGATGAGGAACACGATCTTCTCTCGGGAGAAGGCAGAGGAGGACGGAGGATGCCGAGGAGAGGACCGAGAAAGAGAGAGAGAGGGTGCGGACAGTTAGACAGGGATAGAAACGGTCGGCAGAGAAAACGGAGAGAAACGATATCGTGAACAGCGACGGTGGGTCGAACGGGAGAAAGGGAGGCATCGGTGGAAGTCAGGGGCACCAACGACGAGGAGCAGTGGTCCAAAGTAAAATTCCGAGCCGGGCGACACGGCGGCTCGTTAAAATGCTTCTGGGAGTTTTGGCCGAGGGACGCCCAGGGTAATTGGTGATTAGCGATTAAAACGAACGAATGCCTCTTTCTCTCTCTCTCTCTCTCCTTCTTTTATCCTTTGGCTCCCCCTCCCTCGCTCCCGGCATTTCTTCGTCTAGTTCTTCTCTCATTCGATGCGTCATTCGATCCCTCAGACTCTTCGGGGGAGTAGAACGTCCGTCCTGTGCAAAATGCGCTTTCGATTTTCCAAGGTCGACGAACCGTCATTTAATTTCTTATTTTGCGCCGACTTCCTCGCATGCTTCCGATCGTTTTGCTCCCCCGGGCAAGTATGCCGAATCCTATACGAGGACTCATCAGGGCCTCTTTCTTGTCCGCGACCGATTCCTTTCTTCCGCGAAATGACGAAGAAGACTTTAATCGCGCGCCACGACTATCGCTTTTCTCATCGGGGGACTGGTAGCGATTTCTTGCCTGGCGGTGCTCTGGGAATACTTTTTCGACCCTCCTCCGTCCTCCTCCCTCCTCCTCCGGAAACGAATGCGTCGAATACGCGCGCTCGTTAATTGGACGCAGGATTTCGGCTGACGTGTCTCGGCCAAGGCGGGATCGACAATGTTCGGATTCGGTCGACGATCGTGTACACTGAGGGGGCCTCGTTCGCGTCCATGTAAAATGATCTTTAATGACGCATCAGCTGGACTGCCGGCACCGGCAGCCGCCCACGTGAAATCGGAAGTAGGCGTAGAACGGCTCGGACCCGGCTTGGACCTGACTCTGTTTCCCTGGAGACGCAGTCGTCTTGTCCGCTCGTTTCATGCCGAGCACAGGCTGGAACCAGTTGTCGCGTTCATCCTGTTACGACGTGTTCAGTACGTCTCCGAACCCCGTACATCGTCAGGGATTTAACCTGAGGAACGATAATTAAAGTGCTGAAGCTCAAGCAGCTACGAATCGTTCGGTCCACCTTCTCTCGAGTACACTAGAGACTTCTCGTACTTTTACCTGTTACAAGATGTCGGCTCCCAAGCCGGCGCGATGGAACGTTTAGTAGGAGGCCGTCGGATCTCAGGGCCGACGATGTACATTGTCATTCAGCGGCGAATGGAAACATATCCGCCTACGATTCTTCATCGTCGTGCGGTTGCCCGGCGTGAGAACAAATTGGGATCTACCGGTCATTTGACAAATTTCGTCTAGCGCTGCAGGAGAGTGGCTTCTAATAACCCTTGTTCTCTCTCCGCTCGAATCCCCCCCGCGGACAGTCTCCTTCTTCTCTGTCTCTGTCCCGCCACCTTCTCCGTTCTCCATCGCTCTCTTCATCCGGAGACCCAGTTGGTCCGCGGCATAGTCGCCGGCGGCCATCCTTAGGTATTCGTTGCACGAACACGTTCAACGCACACGAACGAGTCCGGGCCACACGTACGTACGTCGGACGGTAACGTCGGACGGTACGACAGGGTAGCTCGCTCGTGATCGAGGAATAGGTATTCGCTGCACGAGCGCACTCGACACATACCTGCAAGCAGGTAGGCATGAGGGCAGTGTTCGTAATCGAAGGGAATAGGCATTCGTCGTAGGAATGAGCGCGAACCAGTACGAAGGAGGACGGCTGGGACGTAGGTGTGATAGTGCAAAAGAAGCTGGCTGGTATTCGTGATCGGGGAACGTTGGTACTGGAGCGTGCAGCATCCCGCGCAAGGTGGTGGTAGGGCGAGAAGGATGAGAGGAGACCTCTTTCTCGGGCCGAAGGAGAGGAAGAAGAAGAAGGTACCGCTATCGCCCTCTGACCTCTCCAACCGAGCGAACGAGTCCTCCTTCTTCACTGGCACCGGTAATTTTGCCTTCGGTACCCGGCTTCCTGGTGCTACTCCAGATCTAGATCATCGAAAATCCGAGACGGATTCGAGACTCTCAGAACCTTCCTTCCGATCTGTCGAGGAATCCGACGCGATCGGCAATACAATTTGGCGAGTGCTCGCCTTCCACGGGGTCGAAGTTCAGCCGAGCCGCTCTCGCGCATGTTGTACAATGGGCAAAGATGCGCGAGAACGGTATCGGGTGAGATCTTGTAATTTTCCTGGCCGATTAGGCGGGTTACCGGGCGATTCAGGGACTGAACTCGCGGACTGAACTCGCGAACTGAACTCGCCGCGGAGGGGAAGGTAAAAATGGCGTTCGCGTTACGACGCGAGAACTCGTCAAAGTGGAACGGATAGTAGGTAAGTGGCATTCCGAGGCGAGGAACGGCAACGCGAGCCGGGTGTTATAACAAAAAGCTTTGACGTTAGGGGAATTATTGTAGGCGCGAGATGGGAGAGAAGGAGAAGAAGAGGAAGAATGGAGTGAGCGCGCGCGTAGAGAAAGAAAGGTGAAAAGACAGAGAGAGAGAGAGAGAGAGAGACAGAGATAAAGAGAGAGGGAGACGGTTCTTAGGAGAAGTGAATTATTCAAATTGCCGATGAGCACGGGGAGAGTGGGTACGTCTCTCGGGTTGTACACTGTGTAACGAGTACGTGGAAGCTACACGAGCGCAGGACGGCAACACGGTGCAGAGATCCGAATAACTGGCGTAGAGGAATAATGTCGTGGGACCGCGTTTCGCGCACGATCGAGGTTTCTCCTTCTTCCTGACGCTTTTGCCTAGGCCGCATGCGAGGAGAAAATGGGTCCGTGACGCGCTGCCAGCATTTGGGTCAGGAATGGAGAAGCGATCGATCGAGGAGAAGATCGAGGAGAGGATCGAGAAGAGAATGAAGAAGAGGATCGAGAAGAAGATCGAGCAGAGAATCGAGAAGACGATCAAGAAGAGACCCAGCTCGTGCTCAACGTCCGCGCCGATGATGGAACGTCTTCAGAATCGTCGTAGTCACCTTTGGCCCTAACATATTGCCCTTTGCGCCTGGGACACGGTCACGCTGTACTATATCTGGGTGAGGAGTACCCGTTAGCGGGGACTATGTCAGTGACCCACTGGCTAAAACGATGGATTACTCAAGTCTTATGCAATCGCATCACGATTGCCAGCCTCTACTATTTTTCTTTAAATAAATTACCCAATCAAAACTTCATCGATGCGAATTTATCCTGTGTCCTGAGTTGTTTTTCCTTGCGAGTTTTTGGCACGTAATTTTTCTGTGCATGCGACGTTGAATCCGCAAGGTTCACCGTTCATTAAGCGGTTCATTATAGAAGACGTTGTAAGCAGATAGACTTTGGCACGCCGTTTATAGCGAGGCGAATCGTCCGGGTGCCGGGGTGGTTACGGAGGAATTGCGAGGTGCAATTCTCTCGTTTCTCCGGACTGGCGCGGGCCCAGTTTACCGGAGCAAACGGCTTCCAGTACCTACTTCTGGCGGCTTTAAAACACTTTAGAGCTGCCCTTGCAAATGCGCGCGCCTGGGCTAAGCGAGAGGTGCCGTCCATTTCAGTTATTTAGATGATTTTTAGGAGGGAGCAGTGCCGTACCTAAAATGGTACCTCATTGGATCACACTTAGAGGTAGCCAAAGGCAGAGAATAAACGCGCGTTAGCCGGTGAGTAAGGTGCAGGCGTTGGGAATACTGCGGAACGGCTCTCCGGATTCTCGGTATCCATACAGACCTGTAACAACTGACATAATGAATGAAAAAGGAGTACCGCGAGTGGAAGCCTAAAGGAGAGGAGAGGAGAAGAGAAAAGAATCACTCTTGCTTACGCACATTCTGAAGGTAGCGCGCACAGAGGATGAGTCCTGTACCCTGAACATCGTTCCAACGTACTGAAATCTGGAACACGTCGCTTACGCACATTCTGAAGGAAGAGCGCACAGAGGATGAGTCCTGTACCCTGAACATCGTTCCAACGTACCGATATCTGGAACACGTTGCTTTCCCACCTATCGCACGGTCCCTCCTTAACCCCGTCACCTCTTTGTCACATCTCCCCTCAAACTCTCGGCCATACTCGAGCCCGGCTGAATAAAATCCATCACGTCCGACAGGCTCGTGATTCAAGATCTACGCCGGTCATCGCTGTGCCAAAGCGTAACGAGAGAGCCCCGGCGGACGAATAGCAGGAGGAAGAACTGTAAGAGGAAGAAGGAACTGGTATTAGTAGCCGCGGCACTCGCGACGCTGGTATTAGTAGCGATACTCCGGGAGGAAAAGTACGCCGAGGGCGAAGGGAGTAGTCGGGGTAGGTAAAGTACAAAGGCGAGGGAAGGGATGTAAAAATTGGAGAAAAAGAAGGAGAGGAAGGAGAGGAAGGAGAGGAATGGGAGGCAGGGGGAAGAAGAAGGTGGAGAAGGTGGAGAAGGATGAAGTGAGGGAAGGCAAAGAGGGAGTGGACCGCGGTGAGGTCGCGACCCGTAGCCCGCAGGCCCCAGTGAAAGGCCCAACGGCGATCCGCATCCGCGGGGCCCAAGAGAGCGAACGATCGACCGACTACCAGGGTCCAGACGTCAGAGGAAGAGAGAAGGGGAGAAAGAGAGCGCGCGCGAGAGAGAGAGCCAACGAGTGAGAAACTGAAAGGACGATGAAGACGGAGAGAGACGGGTTCATAGGAGTCGAGGAGCCACGGAGGTGGAGTTGGATTGGAAGAAAAACATACACACATACACACAGACACACACGTAGACTGGGAGTACAGTCTCGAAAGTCGATGGTGTTTGTGCGGTACCCTGTACCGTGTGTATTGCGAAATCGCTGTCTGTATTCTATAGAATGTGCGTGAAGCGTAATGGATGGTATGCGAACGGTTTTAATACAGAGATTTTAATCTGAGTGATTGGTAATGGCTGGGTTTAGGCTTTCGGATTACGAGGATAGTATGTATGTGGGTTCGGGTCTGAATGATGGCTCGCGCAGGATGGATGTCGTCGAGTGCGGTCGGTGTACGGGATAAGCGAAATTGAAACGGACCCGATGTAAGGACGAACGGCTCGCCCTGGCCAGGGCACCGTCAACTGTTTCTTAAGATCGCCTTCTTCTTAGCGAGCCCACTGCCATTATGGCGCACTTAAAGTGGCAATCGCGTAGAAGCGAGTGCCGCCAATGTTGCGCAACCTTCGCTGGCCCCACCCTCGGACCTCCTGTCCAAATTTTTACTATGAAAAGCTCTGAGGAAAGATTGACCGAACGTGTGAGATGATGAAGATCGCAGTGGTACATGAATTATCGACGTTATATATAAATGTGCAAGATGTAGGCCGATAATTTAACAGTTATGACAATGCGGTATTAAAAAGAAGTTACGGACCCCTTGGGGGGGGGGGGGGGGGGGGTGAGACGCTCGCGAACTTTACCGTGAAAACGATCCCTGCCCGGACCCCCTTCATGCGTACCTCTTTTTCGAGCCGTCCGCCTCGTGATCTATAAATAATCCCCGAGAAAGGAGTTTCTTAATGCCCCGATCGTCGTAGGGAGCCTATCGTGACGTATTTCAGATTGCAACCGTTCGCGTTGCGCAACCATTGAGACCTAACCCCGCCTTAGGGCCCGAGAGGCACGGACCGGACGGTAAAAGCGATCATGCAACGGCGTCGATCCGTGATTCGACCCAGAAGACAATCCCGAGTGGCGATAAATCGGCGCAAATTCGAATCTTGCCGTTGACTCTAGAAGCCTCGCACGTCAGAGCTTCCGGTGAAGTAAGGTGAGGTAAATCCGTAGACGGGGCAAATCCGCACTAGGCCCTTATTTATTCGAATCTACGTTGTATTGTACCAACTGTAAGATAGAAAACTTCGTTTGGTTAGTATTCAATGGTTTGGATAGAATTCAACATAGTGGCCGCTATGTATTCTGTGATTCCCCCGATTAAGTTCGACAAAGTTCGTATTACTTATAATAATTCCGGTTTTGCCCCCATAAAATAAGGATATAAGATTCAATCATTTTTAAACAGTCCGCCCTAGCAGCACTGTTTTTAAGTTATGAACAAAATCATAAGTTTCAGGATATATTTTTAATCCAAATTAAAGCAACTTAAAGAATGAACCATCCGTTAAATAAAAAGACTAAGATTATTAGGTTTCAGTGGAATAGATAGAAAAAACGTCAGTTTAAAGTAAACTTTACAATTTCTGGGTCGGTTTTACCCCACTCCACCTTACTCATTTTCGGAACACGAGACACCTCGGTTGGGACTCGTTAATGTTGGACGTTGATGCGATCAGCGAGTCGATCGCTCGTAGACAGACATTTGAGCCTGTACTCCCTGTCTGCCTCCTTATCCTCCGTTCTCGCCCGCTGTCCCTCCCTCTCTGTCTCGCGTACGGCGAATATTGGTCCGATACAGGTAGGTAGACAGGGGTATAATGACGAGGCTGGCTCGCTCGGCCGAGAGCCGTACGTATACGTCTATTCGAGGATACTAACTAAGATGGTATCTGAGCCCCCCCGCTGGGACCCCATGATGTATCGATCCTGTACGCCCCTGGACTGCCCCTCAACCCTCTCTCGGTGTTCGCGTCCACCACCGGCACTACCGGCTGCCACGGTGTGAGCTCACTCGAATTCCTACCGACTCCTTGGCGAAACGAACGTGTCAATGTTCTCAAAGTTTGCCAGTCGAAAAATTTGCCTGTTTCATCCTATGACTCCACTGTCACTTTCGACGCCTCGGCCCATCATCCTATGGCCGCGTGTTGGGGAGCTAGGCTAATCAAGCGCCGTTATAGAGACGGTTCATTCTGACTAGCGGTATCCTACGTGCTGTGGTCGTGGAGTACATCATACGTTTGAGTACATCTGTAAACCGTACATCTTGAAAATTAATCTGAGAACCTGACGCGATAACTGTAATGCGAGCCAAACTTGTAATTTTAATGAACAGTACTTGTTACGGTCTATTAAGAGATGATATCGCTGAATTTTCGAATTACTGTGGGGATTGATGAAGACAAAGGGTGGAGAGGATGAGGTCGAGAAGAGGGCGGGAGAAGCTGGTGGTACCGTGACTCAAGGGCATGACGATTTCATGGCGTCGCATTGGCTCAGGTGAGTTTTGAACTGGACATGGACCACCTCGTGACGATATAAACCTGTGGCAATCAAGCGTCCCCGTCCCGACGCTGCAAGGGGTGCCCTCCAAGAGGTGCCCTCCGAGAGGCGCGGAAGGGCGATAAATTAAAAGTAGGAGAAACAGGACTATTAGCGTGCCATTAGTGGCTCTGGCCATGCGTGACTCCCCAGAGGTTCACTCCGATTTCAAAACGGTGCCTCAACCCCCTCAAAGCGGCAGCCCTTAAAAAAAGTCTCTTAATCCTCATCCTTCACCACTTTGCGTCCATTTCATTTCCCACTCTCATTCTGCTATGTGCTATCTAGATTCGATCGGCCACAGCTACTTTTTTTCTGCCATTTCTTCCTTGTAGATGGATACGAATCTTAAACGACCCATGCGGCAGTACTCATTCAAAATTAAATCTCCGATACCTTCTGCGAAAGGAACATTAAACTTGACCCGTCGGATTTACATGATTAAAGTTTGCCGAGTGTAGATTTGTAAAAGTTTACCGAAGGCAGCAAATTTCTTTGCCGCGCTGCGTCCTGTGTATTAATCAATCTACGCGCACGGCACGTGATAAATAGTAATGTCCATACGTTTAGCGACGAGCAGCTTCTTACCAGTCCGACGAAGAAAGTAGTCACCGGCAAATGTGATGTAAACTGTTATTCGCGTTGAAGTCGATTACCCACACCGTGCGTCGTGCGCGCACATGTTCAGCGTAGAAATCGTAGGAGCCGATCATTCTTTCCATACATGTAATTTATACGTTCGTTGGTATATGCTGTCCTTCTCCCTATCGATTACCTGTGTCTCGCTGTTCGTTGACGCCGATAAATTTCTTCGGCCGAAAGCACGACGAGCACAGGACAGAGCTGCTCGCAGTCTTCTTTCTCTCTCTCTCTCCTCCTCCACCACCTCTCTCATGCGACATTACCCTCGGTGGATGTACCGGATGATCAACGAGGTCCCGCGATGTGGTTTTAATCCACAATTTGCATACGGACCTCTTGCATTTCCTATCAGGAGGATGAGTCCGCGTCTCGTTAGTCCCGATGCTCCGCAGTACGTTCGCTTCATAGCGGTAATCCCTTCGTTGTCCCGCGTGTACCGAATAACTTGATTCTAACGGTAATTAACGCAGGGGGCCTCAAACAGTTTAAGGATAACAGAATTCAGTAAAAGCCTGGAATGAGCTCCCTGCAATTAACATGCATTAAGTACGGGCAGCGAGGGTACCGGCAATTATTGTTCGTGCTTTATTCCTTGCGTTCTGTCTTTCGAGGGCAGTCGCGGGTTCGAGTAGAGAGTAGAGAATAGAGAATAAAGAATAGAGAATAGAGAATAGAGAATAGAGAATAGAGAATAAAGAATAGAGAATAGAGAGTAGAGAGCAGTTTCCGCTAACTGTGTACGAGGAGAGATCGTGGGGCTGTCTCGAGTGGACGTTGTCGCGTAAGAAGGCGAGCCAGAAGGAGAGCTTGAAGGAGATCGGGCTGACGGGGGAGGCTGGGGGAGGAAGAGGACGGGGACAAAAGGGGATCGGGCAGAAGCAAGGGCATGCGCGAATCCGCGTCTAATCGTCGCTTTAACGCTTTTTATCGCGTCCCTCCGCTTCTTTCCGCGGGCAGATCGTTTTCCCACAGTCACTCCGATGCCGCAACACGAGCGACGTACCACAGACTGCTGCTCTCTCTATCATTCTATCGCCGCCAACATCTCGCTGTTCTTACTTTTCTGTCGGCAGGTGGCAATTCAACGGTACAACCTTAACACTCTTTTATCTCCGTAGGCACGGCACGAATCGTTTCAGCGGACGGATCAATGTTCCTCTTGTATCATCGGAATTGTCCTTTATTCCCGGAGGATCGCGCCATCGAGACTCGTGTTGCTGAGTATCTGTATCCCTTCTCTTTACGATAACTCGTTTCCTTTCGGCTACCCTCAGAGCTCACGATGAAAATGACGATCGATTCACAGTTATGAGAGTCTGTTGGCTGTGAAACCGGCGTATTTATTACTGTTGTCCTTAATATGGTGTACTCCCGCAACGAATTATACTGCATTTTACTATTCGAACAATTTACTACGTCTCCCCACATTTTTAGCAATACCTTTGAAGTTATTGAATTTAGGAGATATAATTATTGCCCAGTCAGAATATGTTGGCTCAATATTCGTAAAAACCGCCAGACATGTAGGCGGGCTGACAGGAAAGTGCAAAACTCTCACCTTTTAACCACAGTTTTACTCTCACTGTTATTTGTAAGATTCTATACGTTCCCCTGTAAGGTAATCCTATCCTCCATTAACGTAGTAAGAGCGTAAGCCAATTACTCAACTGTTAATCTTGAAGCAAAGTCCGCCTCAGTCCATTGGCAAAGGATTTTCCTGCAATTTTAGCCTATTTCAGTCACAGATATAATTTTGCAACGATCAATAACCAAATCATACAAGATCATAATAAAACATGTTTGGGTAAGCAACTCTGTTCTTCAGTGCAGAATGACCTGTACCAACATAAATTTAATTGGCATCAATTTAACTCATAATTGTTAATTCATAATTAATGCATATTTAAATAAAATTACCTTGAACGCAGAGTGCAGATGGTTTGACGGTAGCAGGAACAGCGGCATCATACCCAAAGAGCAGGAATCATCTTCGGAACCCGGTTAAGGTTTCCTCTCGGTGCCTCGGGCCCATTGTCGGTGTCCGTACCGTTCTGATCGAACGATAATTGGATAGATTACGCGGAACCCCCTCCGGATCGACGATAGCATCGCGTTCATACGTTCCATGTGTTATATAAGCGCCGAACATTCTGCCATCGTCGGATGATGCTCTCCGAGGAATTTCGTGTAGGCCCTCGATTGACATCTGGTATCGATGCCTCATCCAATACCATTCCGATGCGCTGTCAATTAAGATCTCCTAATTAACCGTCCCGAGGCATAACTTTGACCGGAGAAAATTAGGCAGCTTGAAGTGGCCCATAACTTTCACTTCATATCAAGCCTGCGAGGCATTCGTCACTGAGAAGCCTATAAAGTCGTCAGCGCGGCGTTTTGTCACTCTAATGAATTGAAAAGAATGGTAATTCGGTGGACGTAAAGTGACTCGGATGAAGAGGCTCGAACGTCGGAACAATCGAGCTGAGCAAAGTAAGCGGCGCGAAACGTCGAAGCGAGCGCCGTTTCTGTTAATCGCACGTTATCGACGTCAACTAATGACGACGTCGGGCGTGATAAATGCGAACGACAGCGATAATTGCTGGGTGGATGTGTGGCGCTCGCTGGAGCGTGCGTATTTAATAAGCGATCGATCCCGACGAATGGCCCACTGTTAGTCACGATAGGTGGTTACGGTGCAGGTGCGAGTAGAAGATCGGAGGTGAGAACAGGACGCCTTGAGTGGGTTTCGTGTAGTCTCCGTGTAGTCTCATGTGGTCTCTCATGTAGTCGCGCGGATGTACATACAGACTTAGGTATGATCCTACTGAATCAACTGGCATGAGGAAACTGCTCTCAATGAAACGTTGGGCGTGCGTACGTGCGCGAAGGGGAGATAGGCGAGGAAGGTGTGAAACGGACGATGGTCTCACAGACTTCCTCGATTCTCGGCCGAGGATTTGAATTGCAACGCCTATTGCGTCAGCGGCAGCGCGTAAAGTTCCCTCGCGTTTAATAAGTAACGAACTGTCCACCGTTAGTCACACTGCCTGACCGCGAGTTAATGAGAAGAGATCTCTGAATAATGAGCGTCCGCAATAATTCTCTATGTTAAACTCGGTGATAAATGAACACGGCCCACGTCGTCACGTACGCTGACTTTGTAGCACAAACGATTCCTGTGAAGACACAGAAGACGACACATCTTAAATTGCAGGCAGAAAACGATGGTCTGCTGCGAAATCGACAATTACAGCTAAAATGTTGAAACGATCATGAAAATGGATATGTAGGTCTGCGGAGCAGCGGTTTGATCGAGCGAGAGAGGGAAATTTCTCTGAAGGAAAGACAGCGAGAGTGAAGATAAGAGTGGTAGGTGCGAACTGGTGTCTCGACGACTTCCTCGGGTTCCACGTTGCACACTTGAATCGCAACGCTTATTGCGCCAGCGGCCGCGCGTAAATTCACCGAGAGGAAGTCGTGTGCAGTAGTTCACAGATCTTCCGGGCGCGCGCGCGCGCGCGTCTCGCCATTGTCCGCGAGACTCGCGATTCCCGGCACCGAGGAAGTGTGCGCAGGTTTCGACACTCCGCCACTTGTTAGACACCTCGTCTAGCCTCACGCCCGATCACGCCCTCCTCCGTTTTATGACTCACTTAACGCTTTATCGTCCTTCGCGCATAGACGTATTGCCCGCCGCGGGCAATTTTTCCTATCTCGGTGCGAACCAGACACTTGCCAATAATCACTCACCCTTCGCATTATACCATGTAGAGAGTAGAGAGTAGAGAGTACTTCGCAAGGTCCATGTATAGCTATGCCGAAGCATTCAAAGCTTTCAAGATCCGGTGGTTGAATGGTGGGCTTTATCTGGTCTGTTTTATAAATTTTCAAAAACTGAGGAAGGCCTGGATATACCGGCCGAATCGTGGAGGTAATACGTTTTTGAAAGTTTATAAAGTGGGCAGGGCCCATCATTCGACCACCGTACAAGCACCCAGTCAACGATAACATACATCACTTTACATCATCCTGCTTTCTGATTTGTCCTGCAAATCTCTTTCATTCCAGTGTCCGATACTTCTTCTTTCTGCCAATTTGTGGCCCAGGATCGAATTAATAGAACAGTGTCGTGTCTGTCATCTCGTTGTCGGCGGTCGAACGGCAGTTCTCGAAACACGTTTCGTCACCCGTCGCATTTCTCATGTCGGCAGGCAGCAATGCGTCGCATCTAGCCTTCGCGCGATCACGCCCTCCTCCGGTTATGACTCACTCCGAGATCGTTCCGCTCTTTCCACGGTGTATTCAGCGCCGATAGAACGTTCATTTGTCATGCCGGCTAGAAAAATAAAGAATTTCCCTTACACCCTGCCCGGCCCGTGGCTTTGTCGACTCTGTCAAGCGCATACTTTACCGCGAGCTACCTGTTGAACACGATTATGTTAACGAGAAGGTAATTGGACAATGATGTGTTCATCCCGAGGCGCCCACAGATCCAGAAAACAGTAGGCAAACATCGATCAAGGCTTGATCCGCAGGCGATTTCCTAAATACGATGATAAAAATGAGTTTGTCACGTCCGTGACGGAGTGGAACGACGAGATCCGAAGAAAGGCAGGGAACGTGCTCGGTTCCCAGATTATCAGACTTAATGAACCGCCTTCGCCCCCGGGGTGGGAGCGGGACGAGCGCGAGGATCCGGAGCAAGTATCGAAAGAAATTACACGCTCGAATCAATTTCATCATCGGCGCACCGTTGGCCGAGTCTCTCTCTCTCGAAAAGTTGCAACAACCGATTGGACAATTACGGGCGTCGAGAGTTCGCTCGCTTCAGCTCGCACAGCTTCGCTATCGGTTCCCTCGTCGACGGGGGTCACGCCTACGATCGCCCTGGTTACAGAATCGTCGATGGCAAAAGATTGGCAAAGCCAAACGAAAAGCTACCCGCTCGCCAGACGTTCAGGCTTGAGAATAGGCCGGCAGTGACCTTCCGGTGGTCTCTCACGCTTTCTCGCTTTCCGTGCGAGGAAATCGGTTTCAGTTTTCTCTCAACTCGGTGGCTGTCCCATACCGATGCGCGAAGGCCCGACTACCTGTCGGACTGCCACCCTGCTGGCAGCAACGAAGGCACCGACGAAGGCAGCAACGAAGGCAGCAACCAAGACAGCAACCAAGACAGCAACCAAGACAGCAACCAAGGCAGCGACGAAGGCACCGCCGTATCTGCGCCAGAATCGTAAAGGCGGGAGTTTTACGAGACGTCCCGTGAAATTAATACACGTGTCTCGCATTCTCTCTCGAATTCGGTGCCGATTATGGCTGCCCGCACGTTTCTACCGAGCGTCTCTTTGTCTTTCGACTCCGCTCGCCTCGTGTTTCGACGACTTTTATTCCTTTTCCCGGCTCGGGTTACCTCGTCCCGGACTCGCTCGCTAATTGATCGCCGCTCGATCCGTGCGCAAGACCAAATTGATCAGCCACTCCTCCCCCCTCCGCCCCTCTCCAACGTCCGGCCTCATCACGCTCGCCGGTAATAACCGTATTAAATCGGCGGAATAAAAATCCGCCTCGGATGCGACTGCTGGGAATGCGAGTCAACACTGATTGCACGGGAAGCTGTTAGCGGAGCGTAATGCGAGTTCCGTTAGTTCGGACGATCCGAGCTGTCGATTCGTCGTCGAAATCGAACGACTTCGCTTCCATATTGTTTAGCCAAGCTGCCTCGGACTCCCTCCGTTCCCATCGCTCTTGAGCGCGTTTAATCGATATCCGAGCAAACGGACGTCCGTGATGAAAAAGCTGTTCTCCTGAAAGAGACGGAGAGTAAGTGACTGCGAGGACCAGAAGGTGAGGGATACGTAGAGAGAGAGAGAGAGGGAGAGCGAGAGGGAGATCGATCGCTTATCGAGTTTGGAGCCGAAAACTCGTTCTTCTACGTTCCCGGCCGATCGGGGCCTACACGCGTTGCCTAATTTATTCGGACGATCGTGTATAAAGGCTCGGCCGTGTCTCCGGAGCGAAGACGTGCACCTGTAAACACTAAACGGGCGAGGATATACCTACCAGTGGTATCCCCCGGATACAAAACGTGGGCTACCATAAAACGGTCCACTAATAACGCGCCGCCGCGTTCGCAGGGTCTTAAAGTCGGCCATACGTTTCGGACTTTCCTCACGGTCCTCCCCCCTCCCCCTACCTCGCGTCCTGATGCCTCTAGGTAACCGAGGCTCCCGAGGAACTAGATATCAGGCTATCCGGGCATCTGAAGCATTCGAAATGTCCCGGGTCCGGGCCGGGTATCGGAATACTTAAGCTAAGTTTCGGACGGGCGAAGGAACGAGTCGGGCGGGCAATTTGGAATCTAGATATCTCTTTATCTCGGACGTGCGATCGTCTAAATGTTCGAGCTGAACGGCGCGCGCGAGGGCCCTTTGGCTAAAAAGCTTGCCAGCCGGGGCAATTTGAAATCTAAATATCCGAACGTTTGGTCAGTCAAAAATATGGGGATTAAAGTGTCGAGACGCTTATGATATATATTTATATATGTATATATGTATATGTATATATATTTCTGAACGTGTTGCTGCAGGTTCGAAGGCCGGCTCTGCGGAAAAAGTTCAAAGTGTGTGGCGGATTAAAGGCCCCGCGCTTTCGGTGGTTTCTTTTTCGGCGTGACCTCGAGCAGCGATTCCCCATGGACGCCCCGACGACGACGACGACGACGAAGACGACGACCCACGCCCTGATCAACCGGGCCCCAATAAACGCAATTAATGATCTGTCACGGCCGACAATGACCGCGGTCAGCCTACCGTCACTGATCCGGCTCACAGTTCGCCGTTTCAGCGGGTAACAACGAAAAATTCTAATTCGATTTGACGCTCGTGCACGGTTTTTTGCCTGCACGGCTCGTAGAGTCGAGTTCTCGGGGGATTAAATGGGATCGCGATGACTGGAGACTTTATTTCGAGACACGCTGCCCGGGGTAGATCGTTTAATCGAACGGCAGAGCCGTTCGCTTCCTGAAGGCAGAGGACTACACAGCTATCACTAGCGAGCGGTCAGCGAGCTGCCCAAATTGTCGGACAAAAGGCTCGCGACGCATAATTTCGAGTGGCCACCGACGATCAGTAGAAGCTGGGCCCCAGTATTTATTCTATTCGTTCGTCCCCCCCCCCCCTCCCCCCCATTATTGTCTCGATTGCTCGGCCGTATGCGCGCACCGGCCTAATACGATAATTTTTTTCAATCGCGTCTTTTAAACGAAAGAGAATCACGTCCGATGTCTGCGCCGAACGATTTCTAACGCGGGATCAAAGGAGAGGGATCTAATAAGGCCAGTGAGGGGAGAGCCAACGATCTCACTTCAATTTTTCACCGACTCCGAATTAAAGTTGGGCTACGCAGTGACGGATTATGAATTTGCATTTTAAAACGTTCGTCGTTTTCATTAGAGGTTTGATCAATTGATGAATATTGCATCTGGAGAGATGCGCTTTCAGATTCCTGCCGATCGCATCAGGGTCAATTGATTCATGTCATTAGCGTTATTAATAACAGCCTACGTGTCGTAAGTGTGGATAATAAAAATTCTTAGAGCGCTTACCGTAGAAACACCGGCGAGCTCGGGTACGCACACATACAGCGACTAGCTCGGACCCTCTCTTTCACGGTCCGTCCTCGTTTTCCACGTGGATAGCCACGGAGCATGAATCATCTCGTAGGTGCCCGCGCGTTCACACTCGTCGACGAGTAGGAAGGCAAAGGTTGACGCTGGTACAATGTCCAGCTCGGATGTGCTGCCAGCTTCAATAGGATCCTCCACGGCCTTCCTCTTTGAACCTGCCATAGAATTCATGTGAATGTTCTTAGCGTACAATCTGGAATACGTTGGCTGCGCCCCGTACACGCTCCTCGCATATTTTATACATATTATGATCCCGCGCGTGCAACACATTTATAATTCCCGGCATTTGTCGTGGGTTCAGTTGGAAATTATTCTGCAACGATGTTCGCAAGGATGCACGTGTCATGCGTCATATTAGAACGACGCTCAACGCACGCTTAAGCCTATGATTTTCTGTAAGTCACAGGTATGCAGAAGAGAATTGTACTGAGCGACAGTAATTGCAAATAAATACGCAACCCCGAGTAAAAAATAAAATAAATGTCTCACCCCATTGAGATCATCGTAGAATATATAATCTGGAGGAATATAGTCGCATCATCAAATCCAAGCAGCGCATCCAGCGTGTGTCCAGTCGGAAGAGTCTGATGGTACGGAGAACCACGGCCAAGATAAGCCTCTTCGTCCCACTTCATCTCCGTTCCTCTCCTTCGTTTGGCTCTTTCTCATTAGGAGGAGGAGGGCAACAACGACGAAGACGAGGACGAGGACGCGTCTTCCCACCGAGGCTGCCCCGATCTCTGGAATTCCACGAGGGAGATGTTACGATTATTGGTCGTCGCTCGCCCATGGGCCTCGCTAACGCTGACTTGTGAGAGAGAAAAAAGCCTCGAGGTGACGACGAGAGCCCGCGCGGAGACAGGAGAATTCACGTGACTCGTTTTCTTTCCTTTCAACCCCACGCCGAACGACATCCACGACGAGCGTTTCGCCCTTCTTTCCTTCACTTCTCACTCTCTCCGTCACGCTCCGAATGGACCAGGTAGACGATCGCTCGAACGACTGAAAAAAAGCCACGGCTCAGCATGAGATGGGAATACACCGAGTTCGATTAGCGACATTGTAGACAATTTTGTTCAAGACTTTTTGCACATCTCCTTCCTCCTTTCCCGATACCTTATTAGCGATGCCAGGTGACTGTAGTACTCGATTACGTAAGACTGAGTGTGCTGGAAATACGGTGGGAAGAAAGCAAGGCTCGACAGTGTAGGTGTCTAGCGCGACCATGGTAAGAAAGGGTTGAAAATGCTGGAAAAAGTCGCGTCTCGAAGTGGAGGACCTCCGTGGAGGAGAGCAAGTGCTGGTAGAGCGGATCGGGATCGATCGATCGATCGATCGACGGATCGCCGGGTAATTACGAGTCCTGCGTGAAGGAGCTCGTGCCGACAGGCGTGACCGTCCTCCTGCGCCTCCGCCGCCTCCTACTTGTCGGTTCCCTCCTCCTTTCCTCTCGGTGCCCGCTCGCCACTTGCCGATTCTCTTTGTTCCGGCGTCCTCCTCGCTCGCCGGCCGGCAGGAGGCGGACAGAGATCATGGCACCTACCTCGACGAATTCCGAGGATCCGGGCATCGGACACACGACCGGATCGCCCGGATCTTCCGGTCTCTCGCAATTATCTCCTGAAACGTAATTCCAGGATAATTGGATCGCTGGAAGACTTCTTGCGGCATGAATAAATTTTTGCTTACCCGGCTGACGGACGATGGGAACGTGATGTAGCTTCAAAGTATCGATGTTCCTGGGTGTAGCGTCGGGTTGTTTGTCGTCGGGATCGTTGTCACGCCCTAAATTTGGTTGCGTGAGTCAGGAGAGTGTTGTCCGATTGCCGAAGGGGCATCGTTCCTTTTTGTCGGGTGAGTGTCGTCGAACGTGTATATCATTTTCGATCGGTGGAGGCTCAAAGAGGAGAGCCACTGGCCTCGTAATATCTTGCGGGCCAGGCGGGCGGATCGTTAATGAGGCGACGATTAGATCGGGCCCGATATCGGGGGGCCTTACAAGAGGACAGGCCGAAGGATCGGTAGGATTCGCGAGGCATCCCGGATGACGAATCGTGAGACACGAACCGAGAACAGGGATGTTCGCCGGCGTGGAAGGTTAGTCCGGGACGCACATCCTGCGACGTTTCAAAGAAATCATTGGGGGACCGAAATAAAACGGAGACACTAAGGTCCCAATCTGAGATCTCGGAGCGAAATAGCGACCGTTTGCGGCTCGACAATTTCGTTTCTCTCGCAATCTCCTCGAATGACGTCCATTAACGGTCGAAACTCTCACTCTTAATGAAGCGCCTCGGTATCTGAAAAATAAAAGTGGGAACGGTTAGGTATGAGAGGTGGCCAGGCAAAGGTGCTCTTCCCCAAAGTATCGCGGGGCGATGATCCATGGTGCCAGATCGCCGTAAGATTTTAATGGCTCGCTTGTAAAGGAGGCTAGAACAATTACCATCGGTCGACGTGACTGTGTGTACCGTTCGGGCCCCGTTAAAGCGGGTCGAGGATATAGCCGCGGGAGGATCGATCGATCCTCGATCGATCGACTTCTCGAAGGAGAGCGCATCGCGGATGAGATTCCTCCTCAATGAAATTCTCTCGGCATCGTTCCGTCCGGCCGAGGACGGAGTATATTATTGAGAATTGACGCTGGCAGCACGCAAGGACACAGCTGACTCGCATACTCGCTTCCCATCCTACCGATCGGCATCCACGTGAGAACAGGAAACTATTTTGCGCCTGAAAGATATTCGCACAATGGAACGCGGGAGGCCATTAGCGGATTAATAATGATGATCGAAGTAACACCGTCCAACGTTAACTGATAAGGTGGACAAAAGGCGAGGGTAGAGGCCGATGCGACCGGGAGTGAGATAGGGGCGAATGGCGGTCTGGGAGGGAGCGGAGAGGACGACAATGAGCGAGGAGTGCGGAGAGGAAGAGGGCAGAAGGAGGCAGGAGGAGTCAGGAGGAGTCAGGAGCCGGGGAAGATAGCAGGGCTCTCCTCCCCGGAGAGTGGATACTGGCCAGGCTCGATGGACCACCTACCGTTCCTGATCTGATCTTCGTAACGTTTGTCTGTCCGACCGTTTGTTCGTCTTCGCTTCTTTCTTTACCCTCGTCTCTCTCTGCCTCTCCTCTCCCCCAGCCTGCCTGCCACCCCTCCTGCGGACCCCGCGCCCATCTCCTCGTCTTCTGCGACTTCGCCCCGGCCACGCCGTTCCCATCAATAACGCTTATAATATCTAATTAATCACAAATTATCAAGATGCCCGCCTAAAACGGAGAAAGTCACCTCGGCGTCCGACGTGGTCAGACTTCGGTCCAACTTCGTAGGAAGTCTCGAGCGTATCCCGTACGTGTCGTTAATTTGCACGTTTTAGCCAGCGTAATTTACGCTGGCAAGGTGGTCCGTCGCCTGAGATTCCCTCCGGATCGTCTTCGGCATCCTCGCAGAACGTCAAGAGCTACCTGACGGAAATTTGATGAATACCGTCGGATTCACGTGGCCTGTCCTTCCAGGCATCGCCGTTAATTAATTCGTCTTTGATCGATGTCTCACTTTTACGACCTCGTTCGGCATAATTCGGCTGCGCCCGGGCCTGCGGGGAACGAAGCCGTATAGATTAGCTCTCACGGCGTATTCGTTGTTAATGACGGCAATTAATCTCGTCGTATGCGACGCCCGAATGATACACGAGGCGCTATCGTTATCGCGCCATAAGCTTTGCGTGGCAGGTGTTGCCGTTTTCTACGCCGCAAACATTTGATCAGGATCAATGGACCATTAAAGGAGAAGCTAAACTGCGCAGCGGCGGCGCTAGGGGGGGGGGGGGAGGCTAGAAGGAGCCTAGAGAAGGTGAGAGGAAGGTGAGGATTTTTGCGCGACCACCTTTTGCATATCTCGGATACCGGAACTCGGATAGACCCCGTGGAAGGCAGTGTCGGAAGGAAAGTTTCCAACTGCACTGTACTTGCGCCGCCGCGGACGATATGCATTATTCAACGACAGTGCAAAGGCATCCGCGTGATTTGAGGTCCTGCCCGTTCGTATCGGCCGGATCGGGAGATTAGGAATAAAGGCGAACATTCCAGCGAACGCGCCGCGCATTGTGCTTCGAATTTGATGCAGTGCTGCCTCGATTTGCACTGGGAAACAGGAGAAATATGGCGCGCTTACTTTTTTTTTTTACAGCGAGCGTGCACGACGTCCGAGGCTGACGGCGGACTCCGTTTTTGACTCGCACGTCCTTCGCTGACCTATGGACCCTGTCGATGGAGCGTCCTCGGTCTTGTCGGTGGAATTCGTCGAAGGGACCGATGCACGTCGCTCCCTTTGACACGCTTCGGTCGACCACCTGCGCGAAGACGAACGTTCCGCCCGTTCGGGGCCCGATCCGAGAAGGTGGGCCTAATCTAGATCTGACCGGTCGAGGGAGTCAGTTCGGTCAGGCCGTGCACCCGCTCCCTCCATGATCGATTTCGATCATTCGCGTTAGCCACGATCGCTCGAGTCCGTCGGGCTCGGAAAAAATCCGTCCAAAGCCTGAAAGGCCAGATTGACATCGATCGGTCGAAGGTCTAACGAGTTCTACGTGCCCCGAGGCCGGCCGATCATCCTCTTCTTGCTACCTAAAACACTTAGATCACCTTGATTCAGAACGGTGGAATGCCATCGGATCCCCGCCCTAATCCACCTGCGCGTCCGTTCGGAAAACGCACGGAAGTTCCCAGGATTCCACGCGTGGCATCGGCGAAGGGTATACCGGCCGCAGGGACCCAATTAAATCCGTAGCACGTAGCCACCGGTATAGGGAGCGCTTCTTGCTGCCGTTCCCGTCCCGCGGTCTAAAAGCGACGCGCGCACAAGGTGGCCCGAATCCGACCGGCGTACAATTATCAATGCTTCCAAACTCCCACGGATTCAATTCGTCCCTCTTCACTCCCCCCGCAGTCGCCGGACGACCGTGTACGAAATTCGATTAACAGATTTTTCACAGCTTTGCCTCGGACCACTCTCGTTATCGTCGGCACGAATTTAAACGGACGAGCGGATGGGGGGGCCGAGCTAAACGATTGCGAGCGAGTACAATGTTATCGGCGGACTGAATTGAGCGATGATGTATCCGAATAACGTCGAACGCCGTTGGTGGGCCTGGAGGAGAAGGTCGTTCCCTCCGCGCTGTGTCCTGAGAGAGCGTGGAACCGAGGAGGCAGCGAGGAGAGAACAGAGGAGGACATGCCTCGCCGTAAGACGAGTACTGGAACGGACCGCTCGACGTACATTGTTCGGGCCGACGAAGAAACGGGGAAAAAACGCGGAGGAACGGTGAAACGAGCGGGAGCCGGTTAATCGAATAAACGACACGCTCGTCGCCGGCGTTATCCGCCGTTGAACGCCTGGGTAGCGTGGCGAATCGTCGGGGACGAGACTCGACGTTCCTTTCCAGGGATATAAAATTCCACCTCGACCGATACCTCGGACTCGAGCCACTTTATTCGCCTGTTACGTAAGCGCGTGTCAACGCGTCCATGCCAGCCTCGCGGAAAAGTTTCCTTTTTGTTTGCGGAGTTCGTAGATCAAGAGGGGCAGTGTGAAACTTTCAAGTCCAAGAGTTGCAGGGAGAAAGTACGAAAGACGAGCGAGATTAGAAAGAGAGGAGGTCAAGCAATGCTGTGTTAATTTCTACTGCCTCGAGGCTGATAAACATTGAACCTGACGACTAATCCGCGATAAACTGTATGGGCAGATATTGACATTCGCGTTATGCGGCCTATAAAAGTTGGCGAGCACACAGAGCCCTGTCGGCCCATTAAGAGGAGTCGCACTCCGTAAAGGCGGTCCCGCGCGCCTATCCTGCGCACCCATTATTATTTAATAGTGCCATTATTGTAATTGATAAGTAGTTAGGCCGAGCGGCGCTCCAGAGGAGCCGTTACAGGCCAACACGTTTTATTACGTTGACTGTTACAAGCCGGAGAGCGAGGCCAGGCCGGGCCCGGCTCCTCTTCTTCTTGCGTCCACCTTAACGAACGAAACTGGTTAAGCGCGACTCGATAAGAAGTCGAATTATCTCGTCTCAAACTGCTCGTCTCGCACGAACTACACAGATTATTCAACACGTTATAAGTCCCCGCTTATTACATTAACTCCGAGAATCTGAGCGCGTGCACTCTCGTTACATTATCAACGTATCATTAACGTAAACGTCACTTCGGGTAAGAGGAAGAGGCTGAGAAGTTTCCCGAAATAATTGCGCACGCGAAAAAGGTATCCTTGCCCTCCACGCATACCGAGGGGCATTAAAAAGAATTCATGCAACTCCGGGCAAAGCGGTACGATTCAAAGAATGAGCGTTAACGATCGTCGATTAACGGAACAGGGGAATATCGATGCGTAACGGCCATTGAGAAATTTCTGTGCGGCCGTACGTAAATGAACTTTCCTACCTCGAATAACGAAATGCCGGTGTAATCGGAGGAGGATGATCGGGCGGCGGGCGTCGTTCGGTTAAAAAATAATCGGTTTGCGGGCTGGGGAGGGAGGCGCACGACTTGTAAGTCTGGCAAATTTCACGAAGGGACGAGAGCGTGACCTTAGAAGCGGTCAGGAGGGCGCGCGAGGCGGGAGACGAGGTAATTAAGCTTAACGCGCATCGCCTCTCGCAAGCCACCGACGATTCTCTTCTCCCTCGCGGGCTCTTTCGCCGTAGGTTTTGCCGTGGCGGTTGCGTTCTGCGGTTTACCGCATGTCCAACACGGCCGCTGCGGGGCCCTCTGCCTCCGTCGTGGCTATAAACCATCATTACGCTAGTATATACAAGCGCATAAGGGCCGCAGGAGGTGGACGCTCTGTCGGGAGGGTGCGCAGTCGGCGAAGAGTCTGCACTTCCGAGAGACTGAAGCCAGCTCCTGAAATTTTAACTAATATCAGCGTCTCCCAACTCTTTCACTTGCCTCCGATATACTATGTTAAATCTGGATTCACATCTGGTAGTAGCTTTGCTTGCTACCGTCGGCATAGCATTCCTTCGGCATTGTTCACGTTAGTCATGCTCCGCGGTAATAATCTTTTCACATGGCATACTTTCTTAAAATTACTCCTTACATTATTCCGCAATCCGGCGGTAGGAAGTTTTCTCACGTAGTACGGGAAGTCTCGCGTGCATTCGGGTAATACAAGTTTGTCCGAACGTATTGCCAGAGGTCATCGTACCTCGCGCTGCGCAGACTTAAAATCACGCGCTGGGTCTCGGCAGTGGCCGATGCTCAAGGATCTCCCTGGCTTCTGCTCGAGAGACAGGGAATGACATCTTCCTCGGTACTCCAGCGGCAATGACAGGAGCAGCAGCAGCAGCAGCAGCAGCATCCCCTGAGAACTTGAAAAGCAAGCAGTCATCCTGGGAGGTAGAGTGCAGCGGTAGCGAAGCGCAGCGTCGAGTTTCCAGACGAGCCCACTTGGCCACTTGACGTCGTCCACCGCTGCGGCGTCGAATTTCGGGATCTTCGTGAGAAATATTCGCCGGTGGGCCCCGGGGGCCAGTCTTCGGCGGCCCGCCGTGACGAAAGTGGCGCGTAACGATTCGGAAACTCTCGACCGCACGTGTTTAGGCCCCGCGAGCTCCCCAACCCACCATTCTCGGCAAACGATGTCCGACAGATATTGAGACCGCAGCCCGAAATCGAGCGGATGGATCGGGACGTGTATCGAGAGGCGCTTGTCGAACTCAATGAGAGCGGATTGTTCTTGCGTACGATATACGCCCCGAAGCCATTCTCTACGGGCGCTCCCTTTTAATCGCCACGCTGGGCCGATTGTCGGCGAACGATCGGCGAAACGATCGGCTATCGCACGTGAGCCCAAGACACGCTCCACGTTTGCCCCGCGTAAATCGAGAGGGAGCGCGAGGTTACCGGGATAATTAATAACTGGATACCGCGGGAATGAGCGGCGATCATTTTCGCCGGAGCGTGACGCGTACAATGTTCCAATTGAATGCTACTACCTTACCGCTCGACGTCTTCATCCGGGGCTGCTACTTTCGCAGGACATCGGGGGTTGATACTGCTTGGAACGGCAGGAAAGAGGAAAATTAATTGTGGAATGCCGCCGTAATCGTTCGCTGTCCACGTTTGTGGCGTCTTCTTGAGACATTGTGTACTCCGAATTGTAACTGTGCATGATTCTGAATATTAGACATTTCGTTAGACATTCGAAGGAAAATGATAGGTAGAGTTAATGGGGGTAAGTTATATATTCGTAAACCAACCTTATTAAACGGCAATTCGTTGATTCAGCTGTTCTAACTCACATTAATTATGATCTTCTTCAGGGAGCCGTTACACTTTCAAATTTGCACAAGCACTAACAATAAAGTATGAGAGTTTCCCTAGTGACATAAATTTTGTAAGGCATGAACAACAAAGTTACTAGAATTCGAACGTTAACGTAGGTATTATTTAAACGTACACAGTTCATTTGTTTTTCAAGTGGCTCCCCCAGTTGTGTTGAAGTAATGGCGGTTGTGCACAAGAATCCACGTCGCTCCTGTTTTTTCCTGCGTTTGAAGGTGTCCCGAGTCCTGTCCGAAGTCCAAATTTGTGCCGAAATTGTGCAGGAAGTGAGTTGTATCTAATTTGGCCATTTTCCAACCCTGAGCGTCCTTTTATTCCTGGGAATGACGAGGGTGTCGGTCACTCATCGGCGACGGTGACTTGGCGTCGTTCTTCGGCATGTTGATGACGCTATCACGGTCCTCTTTCTGCTAAATGTGTGCAGTGGGTGAGTTTTTCCCTTTCGTATTTTCCATTTTCACAAGATACAACAATTTTACTTGAACTCTTCATAAATGTTATGTTAAAATATATTTTAATGTCATGTATTGTCGTGTTCGTTGCCCGTTGTCGAATTTTGCGTAACTTTCGGTACTACATGCAACGCTTATTGCAAGTAGTTTGAAAATATTTCGATTCTCGAAACCATCGATGAATCGCATTGTTGCGATTATTTGAATTTTCTTTCCGGCGTGTTGTGTAGTGTTCGAAGATGTATTGGAAGAACGAAAATCACAAGAAATTAAGAAAAAACGCTGTTCCAGAATATTCCTGATCAAGCTGACGAAAAAATAATATGAAGGTTAAGTATGTCTGACTATTTACAATGCTGCCGGCTTTCACACGTTTTGAGGTTATTCAGCGAGTATTACGGAATTAATGTTAGGAATATTTCCACGAATATCGTTTCATCAATAAAAACTATGTTGGCACCTATTTCTACAATGTTGATTCTGTGGGAATTGTACATTTGTTGTATAGATATTGTTACCTACTTTCTTTTGTCCGTGCGTCGTGTCAACACTACCGCAACTTTTACGCAGCGGCTTGCTACATTGCGAATGTCAACGGTGACCTGTCACGTGTTCGGCGGCACAACAGATGAATGAAAGTAAACAGAAACCGAAGCAGATAGGATGGCCCGCAATTGTCACATTACAGCAGATGGCACAACTACATACATGGAAAGCAAACAAGACCCTACTTTGCAAACATAGAATTCTGAAACGACGCGTTTGAAGGTTATGGCGCACGTTGCGAAATGTGTTCTACTCATCCACGAAATATGCCAGGAAAGAGAATCGATGCCGAATCTAATCTGCATAACGTTAATAACTTTCTCTACCATATTTTCATAATCGATCGATGGCAATATTTTTACGTGCCCAGCTTTCGTAGCACGTTGTATACACGCACTCGCATACTTGTTTGACATTCTGTAACACGATGTAAACCGCCAGGTAGACATCATTCAATTTCAGCGTGGTACGATCTACGAGGCGAGGCATCGCATTACTGCCAGTACGATTCGATAACGGAAAGGAAGCGTACTTCGAAACGAATTCGAACGAGCGTACGAATGATGGATTTTCATCAGTATCTGGCACGGATCGAGATTAATGATCTCACATTCTCGCCGTGGGTCGATCGATATCGACGGAGATCGAGCTCCTCCTCTTCCCATCTCCTTATTTCCCCGTCCTCGCCCGCGCACCTTCGATCGAATCGACATAAATTCGGACGGACAGGATCGGAATTCGCTCCTGGATAGAAATTAATGATCGACAGCGGTGCGGACGATCGTCTTCTCGAATGATCGCGATCGTTTCGTTACGCATCGTTGTGAGGAATAGTCGGACCGTTCCATTGTTTCAAGAAGTCCTTCCGCTTTAGGCATTCGACGGATCGATCATCATTTCGTGCCTGTTCCGTTCAGTGGAGGCGAGCACTGCGGAAGCGATTTTGGATCTACGACTCCGTATACGAGGGCTCCTGGACGTTTTCGGATTTCCAGCTGACTGCCGTTGACGACCCAACTGTTTCCCGTAAAGCCTTCCTCAGGAATACGTAAGAACAGAATGGTGAGGCGATCGACGATTTTATGTCTGCTTCTCTCGCCTTTATAACAGGATCTGCAGTCGGTAAGGATTTATATGTAATCGTTTTTTCTGTCCCTGCAGAATATTATTGCTACTTTTCCTTGAAAAGGCTCTTCCTAAACCGGAACAATTGAACATCGGGCTGGCGATAGAAGCGTGTACAAAACGGTGAACGATAACGTGTTAAGTGCCGAGGGTCAACAGGATGTGCGAAAAGAGCCGCGTATGTCGGTGGCGGGAAGCAGACGAGTGTTCTTTTGTTACAAGTCCTTTTGTCGATCTACGTCCCCCTTTCAAGGGGTTGGATAGTTGGGGTAAGGTGATTCGGGAATTATTTTCGTGGTCCCCTTTTGGCTTCCATCATCATGAATTGCCATCTACACACCCAGCTCGCACTTTCCCCTCATTCATTTCTTATTAATAACAGCAAATTTCGTATTGTTCCATTAGAGAAATTTGGTCATCGTCAACGGTGGTAAGCGATAGGTGTCTTTGTAAAGGCACGGGAAGAAGCGAATTCTAAAGGGCGGTCATTGAAAAGGAGAAGTGCTGCGCTAGAGTAAACGGGTCTGTTCTCGGATTACAAGGCAGTGTTCTAAACTGCCGCACGTGGATCGTGCGACGCGGAAAGGGACGATACACAGGACGCACGTGCGGGATCACGAGCGTGATCCGGCGAATCCACGTAATTCATAAACGGTCCCGGCGGTGGACTGGAAGGAGGAAGACCGGAGTGTTCGGTTCGCGCTGACAAACAAGGTATACACACTGTGCGATCATGTAATTACGAGCGATATAATAAGAAATATTTCTGCAGTCATACAGGCAATTTATACGCTTATGCTAATGGACTTTCATAAAATTGCGGTACTGTCAATATTTATTCATTGTATGTAAGGGAGCGCGTGACGTAATAACATATGACACGGGAAGGAAATTCTTCCTAAGAAAACGCACCTGCAATTTGCACGTGACTCAGAACGTACTCCGATCGAATTACAGAGCCGTCACCGTTTATTTACAACGGCGACGCGTGCATTACGCCTATGGGGACGAAGGATATATAGCGAGAGAGAGTGAGAGAGTAGCGGGCGTACTTACGGCAGGGGGCAGAGTATCGCAGTAGCGCGGGGCGGGGGGGGGGGGGGGCAGACGAGACAGGGCTCACACTCCCGAACCCATTTAAATCGCCTATGGGCCAGCTGACAATGCCGTTGTGATTGCGACAGATGCGCGCGTGTCCTTTTAAAAGGACTCCCGGCACACTCGGTGTGCACGCCCCCTTACTCACCCTGAGTGGGGCTCCCCCGGTTCTGCAATACGTACAGGTGCGTGCCAGAGAGTTCCATTGACAGAGAGTCCCTCTCTCTCTTTCTCTCTCTCTCTCCTCCCTCTCTCCCTCTCTCCCTCAATCTTCTCCTTTCTCTCTCTCCGCCTGGCCGCTTATCTCACTCCGCTCCCCGATTGTCGCTCTCCGTCCGTTCCGCTCGCGGTCGCCCGTTCTCTCAGCCTCTCGCTCGCACGTACGGCCTCCTCGAGTCGTCCAGATGCGTCCCGCAGGCGCAAAGCACAAGTGCTCCGGATGATTGTAGGGAGAGCGCATAAAGCGGGCGCATAAGGCCGGGGCGCATAAAGCGGGCGCATCTGGTGCAACCGATGCGACCGGGGGCAATCGGTGACCCCGAGACGAAGGTAATCCTCCGTTCGCGCACCCCAGGACACGGTAGCCCGGCGCATAATGTCTCGCCAGCGAGAGCATCCTGATTGGGCCCGAAACGGGCCCCGCCGCGCGCTTATGCGTCCTCTTACAATTAATTACCCTAAATATACGGTCTCGCCGGCCGCGTCGGAAGCGGCATTTTATCGCGAGACCCTTCATCAATGGTCGTTCGTCTCGATAGCGAGTAAAATGTATAACGCGCTCTGGGTACCCTTTACGAGGCCTCTTCGTTATATAAACTCGGATGCGTGTACGCCGGACAGACGCCGCACTTACGATAAATTACGAAGAGGGGGCCCGGGAGGGGCGTCAATTATTTAATGTAGGTCACGCGCGGTAGGACAGTCTTAGGTAGAGTTATGACGGGATATAAGAATTATGTCGAGGTATCTGGCGATAGATGCCCGGGCCGATGGGACGCGTCTATACCTTGTTACCTTCATCGTCGGGCTTTCCTCCGGAACAGATGCGTCGGGGCGAGCACCTGCGCGAAGCGATAAACGACGCTCTTCAATTATACTCGCGGCTCCGGCCTCTCTCTCTCTCGGAGAGACGTCGTCGTCCGTTCGATAAATACGAGCGGGTCGCTTTCGAGTAGCCTCAGGGGTCAGGTCTCTCGCTCGACATTCTCCCGACTCCGTGTCGCGTACCTTGCGCCGTCCGCGTACACGCTCGGCTGGTACAGGGTGGGAGGAGAAAACGAGAAACGGCATGCGCGCGTTACAGACGCGTGAAAGTTACTCTTATTAACCCTTTCATCGCTCTCGGCGCGTTACGAGCATCCGGCGAGCGTCCCTGCCATCGACTTATGCGAAGGCAGCGAGGGCATTTGTTCATTTCAAGCCGTCAGGTTCGAAACATTGAAAAATATCCTGGACCTCGCCGAACGATATCGCACATCTGTACCGTTCCAGACTGACCTTCTAATTATATCCTTCGCCCGTGTAACGTTCGGTACTCGTTCAACTTTCCTTTCCATCGTACGTGTAATCCTCGCCTATTTACTGTTTCCCTAATCGAGCGAAATCTCGACCACCCCCGCGCTTAACGTTATGTACGCCCAGTGTGCTCGTCGGGCCGGTAACCAAAGGCAACATCGTCGAGTGGGTAACCCGATAATCGGTATGCCGATCGAAGGGCCCGGTGCACCTATTAAGGCCCAATAACGACTCGTAATAGCTCCGGTGTACCCGATTTCCCCTCGGGCCTCGCGCTTCGAGTGTGACGAGACGCGCGTGAGTGCGTGCGTGCGTGCGTGCGTGCGTGCGTGCGTGAGTGAGTACGTGAGCGAGTGCGTGCGTGAGAAGCGAGCGAGAGGAAAACGTCGGGCTGGAAGTGGCTCGTTGCGGGCCGTGACTAAGCCCGCGGGTAGGTGACATCGAGTGTGCGGCTTCTGGGCCTTACGCGCACTCTCCTGGGAGGTGACGTCGAGAGTCGCTTGGGTCTTACTCTCTCGGCATCTGAAGAGGATCGTCTAAACGTGTCCCCAGGACGGAATTCCACAGATTTCCTGCGTTACGCCCGCTCCTTCCATTCCTCCCCATCACCCGTTAATCGTCCTTCCAGTCAGCGTAATTCTTTAATTAACGCCCTACCTTCGCTTCGTGCCCGACTCATTTCTCCACACTTTATTTTTATAGCCTCTCCATCGTGACGATCGATGAAATAGGAGAATTCTTTTCTAGTATTATTAACTGCGCAGTCGATTGTCGTTCGTCCCTCGGGTCCTGGCTCGCCTCTCTCTCACAGTCCGAGTCTTTATTCCTGTTACAAAGTACTGTTACGATCATCGTTGCCAGTTGTTAACACAGTAATTTCTCGTCTGAAGACATTGTCTCGTAACAAACTGCATCTGTCCGTCTCGTTCGAGTGCCGGGTATCCGTCCTTCTCCCGTTCCTCTCCCGTTCCTCTCGTTCTCATCGGCAGAGGATCGAGGGTCCTGTCGAGGGCCACCCTGAAATTATTGCGGTGTCCCTCAATTAGGGAGCGTGACCGGTCTTGGGCTCTCTCCTCCTCCCTTCACCACTTCGTCTTCCTCGAAGCGTGAATATATAGATATATATTTTATACACATATACAGGTACACAGACAGAGTCACACACACTGGTCCTCTCCGGCTCTCTCGCCTCTTTATTTAACTCTGCGATTCGTATAAGCCGCGATCGTCCCTCGTTCTCCAGGAAGATTTTTATCTAAAGGCTTTTCTTCCATAGGTATGTCCGAGCTGTATTTCGACGATTAAGCCAGCCAGAGAGCGAGAGAGCATGCGGAAGAGGAGGATGACGAGGATGAGGCATGGACAAGGGTGCGAACGAAGAACCTCGGCGTCCAGGGGTGAGCGAGAATACTTGATCACGATTTGATATCGGAAGGGAGGTCAGGAGGGAGGGAGGTCTTAAGCAGCGTAAGGAGATCCATTTCTGCGCAGGACGAATCACCTTGAACGTTGCTAACGAGTTCATAGGTAGAAGCTAGGCTATATAGCGGTGCAGCGAATTTTCCGCATATGAAATTTATACCGCAGGTCGTGCGGTATAGAACCTGAGGCCGACAGCATTCAGGCCGGACATTGTACGATGTACAGTGTTTTCGCCGGTGTACTGTAAGCCGGTTAAGCGGCGAAGGGAGGAGCTCGGTTCTCACGTGTTAATTATCGCGAGCCACGGTGCCTTATCACGAGCAGGCGACCCTATCAGCCCTCCCGATCGCCGAGAGCATCGTGCCTCTAATTCAGCCTCCTTTCAGAAGCGCGAGCCAGCTCTCGCTCGTCATACTTTTCGCTCGTTTCTCCATTTCTCGCCGGGCCGGCAAAAAGCGACGGTCTATCGATGAACGGATTATCGAGTCCGATCGTCGACCAGACTGGCATTCCGCAATACCTTCTCGCGTTACCGATTGCGGAAAAGGTTTTCTCGTTAGCGAGAAATAAGCGACGCGCCGCTGCCGTACGTCACGCCGCTTCTCGGCAGCCGACCATTGTTTGCTCCTATTGTATTAATCACGCGAGGAAAGCGAGAGGGAGGGAAGTTTATAGGAGGGAAGTTACGGGAGGCGGAGGCTGCCTTTGAAAGGCGTTAATGCGAGTGTAATTATTTTCCGGGTGTTGCCTTGAACGAAACTTCGCACAGTGCGTGCGACGAACTCCGGTGCCCGAGGAGAGAATGGGAGGGAAGGAGGAGGGGGTGCCATGAATATAATTACGGAACAGTGTAAAAGGTACGAATGGCTGTGTTCGCACGTTAATTACCGTTCAGTCGGGGGCCTCTTTCGCGCCTTTCTTCGACGCGGCCTTGTCCTCCATCCGCGAAAGCAGACGTGAGCTAATCAGATGATGACGTTCGTCATGCGAACGCTAGGAGCGTTAAGAGTCTCGGCGATCGTCCTGTTATGCGGCAAAACGTGGAGAGTTAACGACTCCGCTCTCGACGACGAGAATCAATTCTTTCTTACGCGATTTCGTCCCAACTTCCTTTTCAGCTCTCGACTCTTTCTGACAGTTTTTGTTCTTAACGTACCATTTCGCTCTTTACCCTCGTCGTCGCCGTGAGTCATTAGCCGTTGAATTGTTGTGTATAAATATCCGTAATTAGAGAGCGCTCCTGAATGAGGCTACTGAGACGTACCGTACGTTGTACGGAACGAAATCGTTAAGTACAGCCTTGTCAGAACTGTCAGCCGGGCGTAACAAACGATACGGGACATTCTCGGAGCTGCGTCGGAGATTAGCGTCGCGTCAATGATATTGAAACGTTCCGAAGATACACCCAGCGTCCGCCGAAGGTACGCTCCGCGATTATCCGAGGTTCATCGCCGTATCTAAGCTGGCAGAGATTTACGATACTAGGCGCTCGGCATCGGCCGATCGTTCTGTTCAAAAGATTTTACCTTGCACGCTTACCAACGGCTATGTTTCAATTCGCTCATGCATGCTTCTTCTTATTGAAAGCCAAGACCAATCAAAAAGTATTTGTACACGCGTTACTTCATACTTATTTTTAGCCATGTTTCATTACTTTTGACAATGTCTTTTACTATTCCTTCATGTTAAGAATGAATAATTGGTTGAAGCAATTTCATCTATTGTAGAGCCGTTAAAATGTGCATTTTCGCCATGTCTCAACGTATTTTTCGCCGTAATTTTGAACTGTTGAACTTTGGACATTGCGGTTATGATTTTTATGGATGTGTTTGACCCGTTTTTCATCTCTTGAAGAAGCCCACAAAATGTCAAATTTTTGCTGTTTTTCGGCACATTTATTAATGTTTGGTGCCCCACTTACATGTTATATGCAAGTAATTAGTCCAGTTGCGATTGTGTGCGGTATTCGGAACTTTGCTTGCGACCAACTTTCAGGGCGAGTTAAAATCTATGGGATAGGGTACGTAAAAATCGATTCTGAGACCCAACATTTTTTCGCGTTTTTTGCCGATTTTGAAGGTTCTATCCCCTTTCAATAGGTCCAAATAGTGCCAAACTACCTCCCATTGGTCGCTCAGTCCCATATTATGAGGACACGGTAGCGAAATGTACTTAAATCATCGGCTAAGACGCGCATTTGTGGCTTAAAACCCTTCAGAAGGCGATTATCGCCATTAATTGTGACATATAACCACGTAAATCAGTGTAAACTAACGTAAAATAGTGTAAAAGTATTAAAAAAATCAGGTGCAAGAGGTATAAAGTGGTCAAACATACTCCAAATCGAGGCAAAATTGCAGCTTTGTCGGCTAAAATCTCCAAAAAGTGGTAAAAACCACTAATTATTACATATAGCAACGTAAAATAGTGTAAAAGTATAAAGAAAATCAAGGCCAAGAACGATAAAGTGGTTAACCATACTTACTCCAAATTGGGATTGAATTGTCGCTGTGTTAGTTAAAATACCTCAAAGAGCCCCAATATTCAACAATTATTAGATATAACAATGTAAACTAATAGTTATCTCTGTTATCGAACACCTTGTGTGTTAAGCATACAGTCAATATTAGTTCGGTAGGAAAAGGAGTTCGATTAAGTGCTCCGATATCCATGCAGAGCACTGGCAAACGGTCACTTCGAGTTTATTTCCGCCTCGCGTCAGGCAACATTAATATCCGCGTTTCGCAGCGGGCTATGCTCTCCTAGATTATCGTGATCGTCAGTACGAACGGGTAGGGGAAGGTGGTGGAAGGCCTAGGATTTACGTAAAAGAGGGGAGGGAAGCTGCGATGCAAATCAGGGACGCCGCGATCGCCGGCTCAATTAACCAACAATTTATTACACAATTACAATGCGCTCTTTGCGCGGTCTCCACTCTCTCAGCTTACACGGCAATAAGATCGATCATTAAGCGACATACCCTCCAATGCACGCGTCCATGTTTCCCGGACGTTCGCAGAGCCGAGCTAATTAAAAATGGAACAAAAGTTCGGGGGGCAACCGGTGCGGTCAACGAGGAAAAAGGGATAATGACGATGGAAAAAAGAAAGTGAGGAAAAGCGGTAGCGGCGGCGGCGGCGGCACTTATTTGAAGGCATATCGAAGTCGCAGAGTGATTGCGTATATCGAGAGCGAGCAAGAAACCGAATAATCGATGTATCCCGTCATACCCGTCTAATGGCCGCGGTCGCGTCATTATCGGAACATTCGAGGATCGCGGACAATCCGCTGATAATTCCAGCCTACCGAACGCGAATGCCGGCCGTGCGACGTGAGATCGACAGCGAACACGCCCCGCGTATACACTGTCGCCCATAAGTAACCGGGAGGCTACCGATATTTAAAGGGAAATGTGTTCCGATTGCACCCTTGCACTCCCTGCACTTACTCAGCTTCCACGATTCTGCCAGTCTCGATCTTCCTCGACTGTTAAGTACTCCGAGCATGAGCTGCGCTCGGTTAATTGTTTTTTTGCGGGACCTGCTCGCGATTGATTGCACTGCTTCGCAATCATGTTCCCGGATGACAGACTTTTAGAGGGCTTAATTGGTATTTAGCGAGCGAACCTCGTTGACTGCTTAACGTCATTGTTATTGCGTCTAGGAAACAAAGGAACAGGGATGCATTCCGTAAAAAGATGACTCCACTCGCTCGGGCAGCTTCCAGTCGAGTAACTGTTCCGATATTAGCGTACGAGAGTAGACGTGTGCGGAAAACAGTACGCCGGTAGTGGATAGGTTAACGTAACGCGCATAAACGTACGATATAATATACGGTGGGTATATCCGCGCAACTTGGTACTCCTAATACGAGTTAATTGGATACCGAGTTAATCATAGTTCCTGCCTCGGAGCATTCCGTCGGTCCGCCCAATTATCGCATCGGCTTCGCGCGCACATTAATTAAGTTATTTTTAACACCCTGCCCCGGCGGCCGCGTCGCTTGATATCGATGATGCCGCTGGCTGTAACTCGCTGTAACCCGCTGTAACCCGCTGTTACACCGTTGCCCGACGACTTCGCGGGGCCTTAAATTGTCCTAGCCGACGACGAGGATAGTCAAAATAAATATGATATGCGCTTGCGTAACCGGGGGAAAAATTGAAAACCGGTAGGCATCGCTGAATGATTCGGCAACTTATCGCGTACCTACTCGTAACATCTACGATATGTGGAAGCCGGTAGGCATACATTCTATGACTAAATTGCTCCTTACCTCGGACGAATAACGCATGCCCCCGCATTACGACTCACATTCTAAAAAATTCCTCATTCTGTCTCGCAGGAACGAAAAAGTATCGAAGAAGACGTTTCCGTAGAACACGGGGACGAAAAAGGAGGTGGAACTCGTTTCTGCGGAGGAGAGCCGAGATTCTTTCGGGAGGAGCCTGTAGCCCTGGCAGTATACATATTGTAAGACAAGCTCGAAAGAAGCGATCGTGGCATTAAATCTGGAGGCTGCAGGAGTTTGCCGGTTCGCGGGGACGACCTCACGGTTGATTCGTGCTCCCCTTCGGGGAGTTCACCGACTCGCCGTAACATCGACTTTTTCCTCGAACTGACCGCAGACTACCGAAGGAACTCCTCGCGTACAATGGTCCGGCATCGGCCGTGATCGGAGCGGCGGCGGCGGCGGCACGATCGATCGAATTACGTTCATCTTCCATGCCCCTCCTCAAGATTCCTCGCGACTCTCCCTCTCCCTCTTCCGGATTCGTTCTATCGATGAGAGAGGCAGAGAGAGAGAGAAAGATAGAAAGAGCTAGAGAACGAAAGACAGTCTCAGCGTTAATGGCTAAGTGCAGTGATCGGCCGTATGTACGGTCGGCCCGTTAAGTAGTCCGGACAAGAGGCCGTTTCCGCGGCGGAAAAGATATTGACAGCGCGCAGTTCACTTTTTAACGAGCGCGCCGTTCGAAGCATTGCTTTAATGGCTCCGCAAAGCGGATAAATTGGCACTGGTATTGAAACTCGCGCACGCTCCGCCTCGGCCACCCGTTCTTTTAGCTCGGAGCTGCCTGTAGCAGAGCGAGCGAAATGATATGTTTGTTCCTCGGCCCCCGAGGCGAGCCAAAGGATTTTGTGAATGAAACCATCGCTTTTTCGACGTTTATGGGGGCCCCCGAGCCTGCGCGGAGGCGCAAGGCAGATGATAGAACAGATGTTTTGCCTCCAAAGGATTTTCTGTAATTTCTTCTCTCTCTCTCTCTCTCTCTCTCTCTCTCTCTCTCGCTTGGTGAACGCTCGAAGGTGGACTGCGCGAACTTTATGGTCAGGAGGGTGCTATCGGTCGTCGTCGGCTTCGGAATCGTAAACGAACACGCACGTCTGACAAGGTTCGGGAACAGAGAGGCGAGAGGTATCCGGATGTGACACCGTCATCCCCACCTCTCCGATCTTTATGGTGTATTTGATTACGAGTGACGAGAGGCACAGGTGAATGAGAAGCGCGCTGGTGCGATAATAGGGCAGTTAGTATGCGGCCGGGTACTGTTACTTAATGTTAATGCTGGGCCCCCATTGATCCCTCTGGTGAGGCCGAGCTGCCGGACGGGACAGGGGAAGTCGAGGAACAGATTCCACTACGGGCGAGGTGCGTACGTTTTACTCCTTCCACCTCGTGCATCCTCCTTCGGGGGATGCTGCTGCCGCTGCTGTCGGCGAGTGAGGAAAGAATGAAGAAAGGACGAAGAAACCGACTCTGGAATGCCTTATGCCCAGTCTACAGGCGCTCAGCAAACATCAAGGCTCATCGAACATTTAATAAAGTTCCACTTTCAGCTTCCATTCGCGTTACTTTCGGATATTGGATATAACAATGTAAAGTAGCGTAAAGTAATGGCTAATAATGCGAAAGTATGGAGAAAGTCTCGCAAGTACTCGTAAAAGATGATAGATATGAAAAGACGACGTTGGTATAGTCAAGTAAGAATCGCCCGGTAAGAATATGTATGACAAACGACTCTACAACTTGCAAGGCGGGTGGGTGGGTTAGTTAGTAGAGTACCTGGCTCATAAGGCAGCGGTCCCGGGCTCGATTCCCACTCCGGACAGAAATTGAGAGAAAAGCACGCTTGAGTGAGCACGGTAGAGCGCAGACTCGAAACCGGCGAGCGCCGAATCCGAAACAGTGAGCGCCCGCGGCAGAGGGCAATGACAAGACACGAGCAGTGTCAACACGCCCCACGTACCACGTATACATATAGGGTCTATATACTATTTTGCTTCTCATCTCAACCACAGAAATTCCGAAATACTCATTCTCCAGCCATTTAGAGCGCTTGTTTTAATTTTTCTCACTTATCTATTGCAGCTAACACACAAATAGTATATGGTTTATACAATATCTTGATATTTCCACTTTTGCTATCGGGTCTATATATTATTTTGCACCTCATCTCAGCCACAGAAATTCTCCAATATTCATTCTGCAGCCATTTAGAGCGCTAGCTTAATTTTCATTCCCGCCTATTGGACTCGTCTCGTTCTCATGGCTGAAACTACACTTCTCTATGAGTTCTGTATCATTGGTTTCGGTGTGAACCAATGCTTCTTCTTCCACTCGCTGTCCGCGGTCTCGATCGTAAGGCGAACGTTGTCAATGCATCGCGTCGAACGTCCGAGCGCACTAAACGCGCTGTCTTGTACTCATCAATCATAGAACGGTATTTATCTAGCCGAGAGAGTCACGATAGCGAGCGGCAGCAAATATTCGGCAGGGTTCCACGAGAATTACCTACTAATTTACCGCATCAGCCGGCCGACAGCGTCCTCCCACACCAACAGGTAGATAGACGAATTAATTTTTACATCTGTCAGGCAGCGCGGCTGTCGGTGCCGAATCGGCACAGTCACGATCTCGAAAATATAGCGTGCCGCTTTGAGAGTACACGCTTTAGCCTCGGCCGCGGTTAAAGATACCGTCTTAAACATCGTATCTTAAACATCACGTGTAGACCCAGCATTAGTAGAGCCCGGGATCCGTATGGGGAGAGAGGGAGGTAGCGAGCGAGAGAGAAAGAAAGAGCGAGAGAGAGTGTGTGAGAGAGAGAAGGAAGGCACGGAGTGTACAGTCCGGATCGTTCGGCGTCTACCTTCGCCGAGAGTAAGTCGGCGGGGAGTAAGAAGCCAGGAGGAGGCCAACGGAGAAGGGGGAGAGGAATGGGAGGATCGAGAAGAACGAGAGGATCAGGGCAGAGAGGAAGAAATCTCTTTATTGCGACTCCTCGTGATCCGAATGTAAACATAGACTGGAATTAAAGATCCTAGAACTGGATTAAGGAACTCGACTGCGAGGACTCTTCCACTGCTGATGGCCAGGACGATTTATCGATGCCTCGCTCGACTCCCATGCACATCTGCGGAGAAAAGATGTCGCAGATTGAGTACTTACTGGAGTTTCGGTGGAGATGAAGAAAAGAAGAGAAGAGAAAGTGACGGAGGAAAGTATACGGCCGAGGACTTAATAAGTTTCGAGCAAACGCTAAATTCCCCATTCGTCGGTGGTGTGTACCTTCGCCGTGCTCGGTCGATTATAGATGGGGCGCGGACAGAATTGCGCCGAGATTCTTCTGGGCTCCGTGGAATAATTAACGATCGTCGCGGTGCAAATGGAAGTGAAAAGGAATGCCGTCGCGACGGAGACGCGGCGGTGGCAAGTGGCGGCGGAACGGAGGAGAGGGTCAGGGCTAGAAAGGGAGGTGAAGGTGGCCGGAGAGCAGAGGCGGGAGGGAGAGGGAGAGTCGAGGTTTGGTCATACCTCGCCGGAAGAAATTTTTATGGTGCCCCGTCCGGCGGGAGGGGAACGCTTGGAATTTTTAGATCCGTCTCTCCCCCGGTCACTCGTAAAACCGCGTGGCCGTAATTAAAAGCCACGAGGATCACTGGGAGATCTTCACGCTGGGTGTCTCGGAGGCCCCGGTTGCCCATTATTGCGAGCGAGATCTCCCGACGGAAATCTCGATAATGCGAGTGCCGCCGCGGGCCCGACACTCCGAAAGACACTCGGCGGTTGGACTGAGAAGGAGAACGAGCAGAGTGAAAGGTAGACTGAAAGGTAGACTGAAAGGTAGACCGAACGGTAGACCGAGAGGAAGACCGAAATGGTGGAGCCGAACGTTGGAAGCCGCGAGACGTCTTCGCACTTTACGGAGGCAATTGTTGCCGTGGAATTATTGCGCCGACGACGCGGGAATAGAGTCTCGAGTTGACGCCAAAAGCGAAGTGGCCCTTTACGAGGCAATTCTCGAAAATTCGCGCGGCAATTTAAGGCGCGACCGGCGGAGATTAACCGCGGACGTACCTTTCGGATCAGGAGCGATAAATATACGCCGAAATTAGATGTTTCGACCGTGAAGCGGGTACGGCTGTTCGCGATATAATTGTCGCGATTGTTTGAGCTTCTTCAGATTGACTGCGGATAGTTGGCAGTGGTAGCCAAGTATCGCAGTGTATGGGAGTCATATGGGAATCGTATGGGAATCATAAGGGACTCGTATGGGAATCGTACGGCGAAGGGGCATTACGAGGAACGTTCGATATTTAGGCTTTTAAATGGCTGATGTAAAGACGGACATAATTTCGAAATGGAAACGATAAATGATCAAAGCTACCGCGGCGCAGGCGCATCAATCTCACCCTCGCGAACGAGAGGCAGCGCGGAATTGGAAAGTTAACGATCAAAATCACCTTGGTCCGGTCCGAGGAATTACCGAGAGCGTCCACTAATCGAACCGCATACATACTCGTACGCAGTGCGTATCGCATCGCGCATCCCACCGGTAGTCCGTAGACGTAACTCAGTCATTTTCTGGGGGTTACTCCGAAATAATTGTACTGTACGTACGGGAGGAAGGTAAAGAAACCAGAAAGTCGTCGTCGGAGATGTTCAGGAGGATAGGGAGAAAGGTGGAAGGAGCGAGAGGAAGAAAGGCAAGGGTACCGAGAGCTAAAGAAGATGAAGAGAAGAAGTCGACGAAGAAGACGGTGAAGAGAGGGCTAAGAAGAAAGACGGTGAAAAAGAGGAACGTTCGGTGAAAGAGGAAGAGAGCGAGGGAAGGGAGGGTGGAGGAAGGAAGGGGCAGCAGAGGGGTGGTCGGAGGCAGGAAAAAGAGTCGAAGAAGGATGGACTACCGAAGAGTCTCGAAGGATGGAAGTATGGAAGCAAAAACAGAAACCAGTCTCAGTGGCTCAAGGCTGCCCAGTCGTGGAGAGGGCCCCTGGCCTGGCCTGGCCTGGCCTGGGCTACCTGGGCCGCTCGTGAGTACCTGTCTGCCTCTCTACCCTCCCTCTCCTCCCCCTCGAATCCCCCGCTCAAGGGCCTCACCCTCTCTCATTCTCTCATCTTCCTCCCTCATCCTCCTCCTCCTCCTCCATCTCCCGTCTTCTTCCTCGCGGCTACGCGATTCCTCCAGGGGGCCTTCCCCGGCTACCACCTTTATCCTTGGCCCGTAGCACACGGCGCTGGTGCGCGGGGCGAAGAGTCGTTTCACGCAAATTCATCGGGAACGCCTTCGATGCTGAACGCGCCAAGCCGAACGCACCGGGCGAACGCGCCGCAGCCGAACGCGCCGCAGCCGAACGCGCCGCGGCCGAACTCGTTCCCCCGTTAAAACCGTGACGCGTCGTCCGACCGGTCGAAGAACGCGCAAGGCCCAAACATTCCTTCCTCCTCCCTCCCTCCCGGGATGAGCCAGAGTCCGTCTCGCTCGCGCTCAAGTTCTCCGATCCCCCACGAGCGGGCCCGAAAGTGGGGGAGCTATTCGGCTCTTTCCACGTAATTATGCGCGCCTTCGAGCGTCAGCGGTCACTTCGTGGGCGACGAGATTTTTTAAGGGATTCCCTGGGAGAGCTTCCCTTCGACGCTTGACGGGGGGGAGCCTCCGATGATTCACGCGTTCGACGCAAACCGTCGTCGTGATAAAGTTGTACGTCGATACAGGCATGCGCGTCCGACTCGCGAGAGCTGGCAGGATCGCGGATCAGTCCTGGATCATGATCGAGGAGCCGGCATCCGTTCTACGGATTCTTCGTGTATTCTCCCGTGTATCCTCCCGTGTATTCTCCCACTGCCTCACGGCATCCTCTTGACCCCTGGGCGCATAGAGATGCTGCATTGTAATCGCGCGCCACACGACGAGCCTTTGATTTAAATCTACCGTGTTACGACGTCGGCTAACCGAACCATCGATTTCATGCCGGACGTTTGAGACGCGATAGCGGACTTTATTCCAGCCTGAAGATTTTCATTTGTCATTTACTTGCCGAGGGTATTTTAAACATTGATTTACGGCACCTGGATAGTACGATATCGTCCGCTCATATTAAATACGTAATGTTGTTCGTCTAGGACAGGATCTATTGGCATAGCCCTACTGATGAGTCCGCCAGTAGGTCCAGAACGAAACGAATTTTTGAAACATACCATCTTTCCTTTCTATAACCTATTGTCCCATTGGAGCTTTGATCAAACCGGCCGAGAATTTAACACGAATAACTCAGGATCAATAAATTAATTCTTCTTCTCTTAAATACGTAATAATCCGCTGGACGCGCCGCGGCGGATTATCAGATTGACTGTCCGCTCTCGACGATTTCCTACGGGGTAACAAACGTTGCCGCAATCACCCCCGTGATAAAACAGCGACATAATTGCCCGCGGCACTATCAAAGACGCATAGGGGGAACAGTGTGAGGAACCGTAGGTACGTAATAAGCCGGTCCTTTGTGTACGTACGGTGCGTGAATTAGCTTGAAAGTCGCGGAGGCGGGGTGTACACGTCCCCGGTCGCCACTTGCACAACGCGATCGTCTTACATAGGCGAGATAGGTCGTTACACCGCGCCGCGTTATACCGTGTGGACATTAACGGTTCGTTAAGGACGGTACGTAATAACGATTAAGGATCGTTCCTCGAACGTAATGAGAATCGCTCGCGCGAGAAGACGATACCGCAGCCGTTTCATACGCCGTACGCAAAAAGACTCACGCGCTTCTTATTGTCGATGGGTTCCTTATTTATCGTCGCAAAAATTAGGTGTGACGCAATGGGCCTCGGTTGAAAGTTGATCGGCCGCGGCGGCGCTAAGTGCCTCGCGTGAGAAATGGCGGAGCGCACTTGACTAACGAACCGAGATAGCATCGCCTTTACAACGATTCTTCTCCTCAACAGGTATCGACAATCAGATTCTACGGAGATACGTGCGCGAGCATTCTCGAAGCGATGGTCGGACAGCGCGGAAACATCGGTCCCGGTCCGGAACGCCTGTTGGACTCGGCCCGGCACGATGGCTCCTTAGCCAACGTCTAGGCGCCCCTTTATTCATTCGCCAACGACATCTCGTCGTTCCACTTAAATCGATCACCGGGTATAACGAAGAAGACAGGCAAGCAGGCAGGCAAGCGAGCAAGCGAGCGAGTAGGCAGTGAGGCGCACGGCGCTGCATAGAGTAGGCTAGGCATTGCGATCTCGGCAGCCAGTTAGGCAGTCAGGCAGGCAGGCAGGCAAGCAAGCAAGCAAGCAAGCAAGCAAGCAAGCAAGCAAGCAAGCAAGCAAGCAAGCAAGCAGGCAAGCAAGCAAGCAAGTAAGCAAGCAGGCAGGTAGGCAAGCAGGCAATCGCCGGTCGCGTTGTAATCGCAGAATAATTGAATCCGCGCTCACCACGCACTCTCCGCTCTCTGTCTCTCTATCCACCCCTCTTCCCTCCCCTCTCGCGATCCGTCTCCAGTTAGTTCTATCGGGCGGGCGAGCGTTCAGTCACTCGAACTCTCCCTCTTTCTTTCTCCGCCTCGGCCCTTTATTTATAAGCGCCTCCAGCTACCGGCATAAATGCGCCGAGGACTGCATTCATAAACCCGCTCGGGCAGCTCCGCTCTCCTCTAGCCTAGACTGTCCTTCTCTCTCGGCGGGCCTCTGTCGTCGGCGTTGTTGTTGTTGTTGCCGTACTCGCTGCCTCGCGGTTTCTGATAGTGTTGGTCGGCGGCGCGCTGTCGGGCCGAGCTACCGGTGCAACCGACGACCCCGTTTACATTGGCTCCAGCGAGAGAAGAGGCCCCCAGGGCACGCTACCTCGCTTACTCGAACTCAAACGATCCCCTTTTTGTCCTCCTCCTCCTCCTCCTCCTCCTCCTCCTTCTCTTCCTCCTCCACCTTCTCCAACTCCTCCTCCGACCGCTCGGGCCTCCCCTTTCTGCTGGCTAGTCTTTAATATCGTTGCTCGCGCTTGTTCGCGACTCGCTTTTCAGAAAGTCAATGAACTTCGCCGGGTTCGACGGCGTCGTTCGGCTATTTAGCTCGGCTATTTAGCTCGCCAGCTTCCTCGGCAATGAGCGCCATTACGTGTCCTCACCCCCCAGCCACATCCGCCACTAATTCACGCCAAATCGTCCGATGATCGTCGGACGATCGTCGGACGTTCGTTAGACGGGCCCGTTATGCCTCTAAAATCCAGGGAAAGGTCTAATTTGCAAGCGGCACGTCGTGCGGCACGCGACGACGAGTCGGGGGGGAAGGTTGCCGGAAATCGGTAAAAAGCCGTACTGTTTGAACAGCGATCCAGGCCGTTAGCTCGGTCGATCCGCGAGACTCGGATCTCCGCGGCAGAAAGGGATCTTGGAAAATTAAGAGGGGCAGAGTTAGGAAATATAAGAAAATTTCTTTATTAAAATAGGCGTTGCCAGGATGGAAGGCTATACACGACTGACTCTTCAGCAGAGTGGCGCAGTGGAACAAGTAAAAAAAATGTCGGCGAGTGGGAAATGTCGGGGGGGAAGGTTGCCGGAAATCGGTAAAAAGCCGTACTGTTTGAACAGCGATTTAGGCCGTTAGCTCGGTCGATCCGCGAGACTCGGATCTCCGCGGCAGAAAGGGATCTTGGAAAATTAAGAGGGGCAGAGTTAGGAAATATAAGAAAATTTGTTTATTAAAATAGGCGTTGCCAGAACGGAAGGCTATACACGACTGACTCTCCAGCAGAGTGGCGCACTGGATCAAATAAAAACAATCAGTGCATTCTCGCCAGCGATTGATGCGTTCCTCACATTTTACCGAGCGGCAAATTCAACGAATGGTAAATATAATATCTAACAAGGGAAGCGTCGACGTGAGGGTCGACGGGAAAGAAGCTGATTCCTCCTCCCTCCCTTGGCACATAGAGTCTTCATTCCAGCCGCTTTAATTCCAAGCGACAACGCTCTGTAATTTATGAACCGGCACGATCTACCATTACCGATTCGTTTCCACGGTCAATCCGCGGCGATGAGAGCCATCACGGGATATGAACAGGTGGGAGGGCTGAGGGGGATGGAGGCTGAGATCGCTTTTTCGATTCGACCCCTTGGAACATTTTTCGCTCCCCATCCGAGCGAACGGGACATTCGCCTCCGCGGGAAGGATGCGTCTGATCCCGTTTACCGTTGCGTTTGATAGTCGTTGTTCCGGTGACCCCGATAAGCGGGGGACGTGAGAGAGAGGCGACAAATGAAAATTGGCGGCCTGCTCCGAGATTAACGGTACAGGCGAATAGTTCGACAACGTGACTGCCAGTTTGCAATTTCACGCCACCCGTCCTCGAGGAATCCCTTCTCGAGCAGCCCGAGGCGTGCGCTGCGTTTCCGATGTCCATCGGGCACGGATATTACGCTACCGTCGGAGAAGAACGCCGTCTATTGGATTCGAGTCACGCGCCGTGATTTCATCGAAAGCGATGGGTATCGAATCTAACTCATAATCAAATACTGCGGTCGCGCGATCCGCGCATTGCCGGTAATGAAATGAAAAAGAGCCGGACGTCTGATGGAAAGTAGTCCTTGAACAATGACAGCTCGGCTGTAACGCTACGTAAAGGGGAAAAAAAATGAAAAAAAAAAATCGCGGATGCTTATTCGATATCGAGCCTGCATAATGGATAGTCGTGAGCTGTGACTGGCTTACCTGGCGTCAGTGCGTACGGGATAAGAGCTTTACACCGAGCCGTATGACATCATTCCCGGTTGTACGCCGTATTGCGACACGCACGCCTCGTTAGATTTTGTCTCGGTCCTCTAGGATTTATGGGGAAACGCATGAGAGCGGCGTATGGAACGACATCCAGCTTCTCTCGCCTCTCGTCGTCTCATCAACGATCCGCCGAGTTCAGCTCGGCTAACGTAGAGCTCCGCTTCGTGAGAATGAACATACGAAATAATTAAGAGAAACGTTTATCTCGGCGTTGGTCGACGCTCGTGTCCGATTTTTATCAGCTCGGCTAGGAGAGGTCCCGGTTCGCACTGGGCCGATTCGATGGCGTTCGTGAAGAGGCTGCCACTTGGCCGGACGAATGAAAGTCGGTCCGGAGACGGTAAGTGCGGTCGAGGCGTGCGATTTAATGCATCCACAGGTTAAAGTCGCGTTCGTAAGGAGGATGGAGTCTCGGGTGGTATCCTTGAGAGGCGCATGGCAGGCAGAAGGCTATTCCCTGGCCTTGGACGTCCGTTCTTTCGTCCGTTCGTTCATACGTCGCGGCCGGCCTGCCGTGTGTGGAAATACGTACCTCTCGTTATATTCCCCGTTTGCACTATATATATGTATACATACATGTGTATACGGTGTAAGTCGGGATGATGCGCCTCCTTTTGTCGCGTTACGTAAAGCAGATACTTTCACGAGCCCTCTTTCAACTTTACTCTCCTTTCGCAGACTCGACGGCCATCCCGATCTATTGCCAGGCGACTCCGATATCGAAGAGGGGAAAATCGAAAGCTGGCTGGCGGATAATTGAACGTAACCGTTATGCACTCTGGTAGTTTCACACTTGAGGTAAGCGCCGCAAGGCGAGACGATACATACCTACGTACCGGGCCCGTGTTGTGCAATGGTCCTTGAGAGTCGAGCGCTAAATCCGACAGAATTAAAAGGACACGCTCGCGACGATCCGCAGAAGCTTCAATTAGCTCGAATGTGCTCGCGAGTCTCGTTTCGGTAAAGTTTAATTGCCGCGACTCGACTCCCCTCGCGACTGAATAGCTGGGCTGATGTATCGTCGTCGTATATTTTGACATTCTATCTTAACTACACATCTATTTCATCCTAATCCCGGTATCGTAAATACACAGGCCTTCTCATGGCACTTTAGGGAATCGCAACGGCGCAGCTCCGACTCGTTTGCGGGAAGAAGAATGCTGGAAGGATTCGCAGCGAAGTAAGAAGAGACAAGAAGAGGCCGGGGCGAAGGATGTTTCCGTTTAAACGAGAGCGAACGACGAATGCGGCGAGAGAGGAGGATGAAGAGTATACATGAGCGAGAAAGAAAGTGCGGCGCGATAAAAAGAAGCCTCGGCCATGAGGCGTCTCCATATTTCACCTCGCTCGGCCATCAATTCTTCCATCATCCGCGAACAATGCGGACGTCATACGGCGCGGCGAACGAATCCTCGCCGAGTTCACGTAGTCGAGTATCGGACCCGGAGGCGGCCTCGGGCACGCGGATGTGCAGCGCAGATAAGGGCGCCTCTTTATCGAGAGACATCGCCGGTACGTCGATTAAGATCGGGCGAGATAGGAGTTGCGCTCGAAATGATCCCGATCGCGCCACTTTCCTCGGCTAAGCCGGATGCTGCCCCTCTCGGCCGGGATCGGTTAATTTACCAAGCCGAGGCTATCCGCCGGCTTTTTCCTCCAACGGCTCGGCCGCGAATAACGAACGAGCTCCGAATACACGGGAGACGCCTTTTTCCACCGGTCTATTCCCGTTTGTCGCCGGGATTACGTCCAGCCTCGTTACGCGCCTTTCGAAACGCGGACCGGTAATTAAAACGGAGCCCCGGCCGAGAGCTCGCCTTCCACCCAGACGTCGTCGTCGAGGGGCGAAAGCTATGACAAATGAACGGGAGCTTTCCTGACGTAATGCGGACGTACGGGACGGAATAATGATTCTCGGAATTATCGCCTATCGCGCTAACCGATCTTCTGCCCCGACGAGGACAGTTAATGTTTGCCGAGGTGGCCGCGTTATCCTTAGGAATCCTTTCGGTGATTGAACAGAGTTTCCGTTATTGGCAGAGGACAGATTCGGGCGTCTTAATATCGAAGATTTATGACCGTGCGATCTTTTGTGCGGAACAGCTCTCTTCGGACCTGCCCGACGTACCGTCTGAGTTATGTTTCGATAGAAAGGATTGGGGAGGGGAATGGAGGAGTTCGATGTAAAAAATGTGCTCGGTCTATAATTCACGTGGCCAGGGTTAATTTCCATGCGACACAATGCAGCGGTCAGCCGTGCGTCGAGGATAGATTCGATTCGATCGGCCGAAATTCGACGTTCGTCCTGGGCTCGTTTTTTCGCATCGGAGAAAAATCGAGAGGAACGAGCGGTTCTTTTTCGGGAGAGTCGCCTGGCTCGGGGGCCTCAGCTCAATGGGCCCGCAGGCTTTCTATAGACGTGCCTTTTAGCCGTCTCCGATCCGTGACGAAATATTAATTGACACAAAAAAGTGGTAGCCCACCGTGGGCAGGCAGCGGCTGACTCCTTACGAAACTTCAGCCTCTCCGCCATAGGTCGGTGTCTTCTCATGCGGCGTTATTAATTCGTATTAGCGTTTAAACCTAGTTGCGGAAGATGGGGGCATTGTCATTACGGGCCCGACTGTCATTATCGATTGGACTCGTCATCAGGGCCCGCGAGAAGCGCGCTCTCTCCAATAAAGGAGCGGCGAAAAAAATTCCGGGACGCAAATTGGCCCGTTTGTTCGGTATAATTGTATCAATTTCTATCGATGACGTTGCCGGCCCCCGGGTAATCTTCCCTTGTCCCTTTGATGTCGAGGCTACTTTTGTACCGATGCCGACGTGGCATTCTCGTTCCTTCGTCGAAGCTCCCGTGTTGGATCGATCCGGCGTCACCCGTACGCGGGTGACACTGCGGTTCTATCGGACGCGCGTAAAGGCTCGCTTGCGCAATTGTTTTCACTCCTCTCCCGGCGAGAGATCCGATTCGACTTTCCTTTCTGAATTTCGTCATCGGCGAGCATTTGCGGCACGCTTCCACAAATACCGGAGCGTGACTTTTGTCGGGTGGCGGCAAACGGTAGAGCAGATTTAGGACAGTGCGCGTATACACGACAATACGTATAGAGGATGGTACGTACGGGGCTCTCGTTGTTCTCGCACGGAATCGTCACCGTGTGTTTCTTCATTCTTCATCCCGCGGCCTTAATCCGAGCGTTCGAGCGCATAAGCCCCTCTCTGTCTGTCGGCAGGGACGCGCGTCAAGGTGTGACAGGTGAAAGAGCGGCTCTCGGCTCAAGAAAATCCTCCGACTTTCGCCGCCCATAGCTTCTCCCATTCCTCCGTCGTGTCTAAACACGCGTGGTCGTGGCTAATCTTCAGGTTCGTTTTGAGCTCCGTCAGCTCCTATGCTCGCCAATATGATTGGGACGCCTTCCTCGACCGATCGGCGAACAGCTCAGATTGTAATTCTCACATCCGGTAACGTTTCGTTGACGGTCTGAGAGATCGTGAGCGCTCGGACGAACGATTCGGATATGTCTCTTAATGGCGTTAGAATTCAGGACGTTATCTCGATCTCGCCGCTGCGGTCTTTCGGCACCCATCCGGCACGAAGCGATTACGAGACGCTCTTGTGACTTACTTTGTTAGGCGGGCTCGTGTCCGCATTTTGCGGGCCCCATTGTCGGGCCCCCGGCCAGGGTTCCACGCCGGCGTAACGTTTGCGCAACCGGCAGCGCTCGCGAGAGCACTCGTTTCTGGCACATCGATCGTAATTGCGATACCGCATTTTGTTACAAATGCGACCTAATCTCGGCCGCGTGCCTCGCGCCTTTATTCTCTCGCTCTCTCTCCGTTTCGACGATTAACGTCGATTTGACATCATACTCCTCGGAACGTGACGATCTTTACGCGTTTAAACCCTCTGTCGTCGAAATAGGCTGAACTTGCCGTAAATAGCAGGAATGCCGTGTAAATAAATTACGGGCGTAAACTCATAGGAATATTCGTTATCGTCTTTGATAAAGCTTCTATGGCGAGGTGGATATTGAACTTTTTCCTATACCGTCCGCTGTAAAGCATGGGCTTAGAGGTGCCGGCTGGCTACGTAACAAGAACTAAAAGGGTTTAAACCGATAGTTTTGCCATGAAAGTAACGGCCTCCGCGTGTAACGAGGCTTGCTAATGACGTGTCTGCAATTTTCACGTGCGTGCAAACGTCGCGGGCAGACATTAAGATGGAAACGGAGGGAGACAGGCTAACGGGAAGGTCCTCGTGGATTTACATTTTCACCTCCGCTGCACGGCCAATGTCCGCACCGCGTGCGAAGTCAATGCGTATAATAACTGTACCATATTTCATTGTCTCACGAAGCCCGGGCAGGGTGAGCGCTGAATTGCTCCGCGACAATCTTAATCTTGAAATACGATAATCGGGCGCAATTCGTTCGACGCCGACGCCTGACGTCGCTGCCGGTAGATCATACGCGATAATTTCTATCTAATATTCAAACGATGCACGGACCGTAAAGTCCGGACGTTACCGATTTTTATCGCCAAAGGACGCGCTGAGAAATTTGTTGCAGATTCTTAAGGCTCTTCCTGTTTGGCGTCGAGCGAAGCTAGTAGTGTTTACTGTGTCTGCCTATTTTTCAGCATTTATAGATCTATTTATGGCCATATATGCGAAAGTATTCCGCTTAGAACATTGCGGTTTCGATTTTGGTGAATGTTTTTGACTCGCTTCCCACTCTGTATGCGCATTATTGGGCCAAGGGAAATTATCTGTCGTTCAGCTGAAAAAATATCGATTTTTTAGTGTTTTTCGGCACATTTTTGGTCATATCTCGGAAAGTATTGCACTTAGAAGGCTCCGCTTGTGATTTTTATCGATGTTTGATGCTCCTCTTATATCCTATATGCAAATAATTAGTCCAGTTACGATTATGTGCCGTCTAGCCCGGGAAATCTCGATTTTTGACCGTTTTCGGATACATTTTTGGCCGAATCTCCGAAAGTATTGCACTTAGAAGGCTCGGGTTGCAATTTTTGTGATCCTCGTTTCATCCTCTTTCAACATGCCTAAGCACAAGTCGATCAGAAAACTTTTAATTTTGACCCATTTTACGACCCCAATTTTTTCGACAGTTTTTTGGCTGTAACTCGGAAACTAATGCGAATTTTGACCAACGGCAAACGGCTCTCTGAGTTATTTTTGATCCCCTACCCGGTAGCAAAAGGGCGATCCGATCCGCCGACCTTCGATTTTTCGCAAAAATGAGAAGGGGTACTGTATCCTTCGAAAATTCGTGATTTTTTAAATTGCCTGTAACTTTTGAACCAGCGATCAAAACCTACAATAACCATAGGTTTTCTTGAAGCTTTCGACGCGTACTTTAAGATAGGACCATCAGCGAAAGTCGATCTTTAAGAAAAATGTTATTCACCTCCGAAAAATAGCTCTATTTTCGAAACTATTGAGAATTCGGAACTTTGCTTGCGACCAACTTTTAGGGCGAGTCAAAATCTATGGGATAGGATGATTTTAAATCGATTTTGAGACAAAAAATTGTTTTCGTTTTTTGCCGATTCTGAAGGTCCCATCACCTTTCAATAGGTCCAAGTAGTGCCAAAGTACCCTCTATTGGTCGCTCAGTCCCACATTATAAGGATACGGTGGTCAAATGTACTTAAAACATGGGCTAGGACGCGCATTTGTGGCCTAAAATCCCTCAAAACTCGATTATGACCATCAATTATGACATATAACCACGTAAAATAGTGTGAACTAACGTAAAATAGTGTAAAAGTATCAAGAAAGTCAGGTTCAAGAGGTATAAAGTGGTCAAACATACTCCAAATTGAGGCGAAATTGTAGCTTTGTCGGCTAAAACTCCCCAAAAAGCGGTAAAAACTACTAATCATTACATATATCACCGTAAGATAGTGTTAACTAACATAAAAAAGTGTAAAAGTACAAAGAATGTCAAGACCAAGAAAGACAAAGTGGTTAAACATACTCCAAATTGTGGTTGAATTGTCGCTTTGTTAATTAAAATACCTCAAAAAGCCCAGAAATAACCAACAATTACTTATTCGATGTAACAATGTAAACTAATATAAAGTAGCGTAAAGTAATGGGAAATAATGCAAAAGTATGGAGAAAGGCTCGCAAGTAGACACGAAAGATGATAAATATGAAAAGACGGCGTTGATATTGCCGCGTAAGAATCGCCCGGTAAGAATATGTGCGCCAAACGACTCTACAACTCGCAAGGCGGGTGGGTGGGTTAGTTACTAGAGTACTTGGCTCATAAGGCGGCGGTCCCGGGTTCGATTTCCACTCGGGAGAGAAATTGCAAAAAAAAACCCCTTGAGTGAGCACGGTAGAGCGCCGACTCGAAATCAGCGAGCGCCGAATCCGAAACAGCGAGCGCTCGCGGCAGAGGGCAAAGGCAAGCGACGTCAACACACACCACGTACCACGCATCCAGAATCCATTTACTATTTTTGCACCTCATCTCAACCACAGAAATTCGAAAATAATCATTCTGCAGTCATTTAGAGCGCTACTTAAAATTTTTCTCACTTATCTATTCCAGCTAGCATACAAATAGTATATGGTTCATACAATATCTTGGCATTTTCTCTTTATTTCATATCGTTAACTTAACAATAGGTATACACGTTCTCCATTAGAGCCATCGAGCATCTCATCAAACAGCGATATTCATTCTCCTTTACCTAACACTTTACTCACATTCCTGTATTCTCGTTGCAGTTATCACATTGGTGCCGTGACAGTCGGCCGTAAATCGGCGGAGTGTAAAAATGAAGAAAGAGCGGCTAATCCCTCGCATGGCCCGACATTCCTCGGGCCCCAGGACGACGTCGGCAGGCTCGGAGGAGCGGGTAAGAAACTCTTGTCGCGCAGGAGGCACTCGCTCGCCGGGTCCGCCGGCAAAGGGCGAATCGGAGAAATTAAAAGGGACGGGCAGGCTGCGCGCGGGGCGAGACGGGCAGAGAGACGAAAAGTCTCGACGGCGAGGATGGCCGAGGCCGATTATTAATATACCTCTGGCTGCGCTGCTGCTGGAGTCCGTCGTCGAGAGTCGAGAGTGGAGAGTCGAGAATGGAGAGTCGAAGGAGGCGAAGCGTGCTCTTTCGACTGTTCGCCGATTAGCTCGGCTCGCCACGGGCAGAACGAAAACACTCCGAAGAGGGAGTCCACCGCACGTCTTATCGCGGGGGCGTAACAGTCTCGAATACGGTGAGCCGCGTCAATTTCTCGTCTCTCAATGCCGCGTTCGGAACGCCTACTTTTTCCGGCGACCGCAGAAGCGATTCCGGCCGCAACATTATCGGACACTTTGCTCGGAGAAATTGGCGTCGGCCAGGGCAATGTTGGCATTGCCTCGAGCAGCTGGGCCGGATCTCGCGTTAGGGACAAACATTGATTCTGGGAGAGAAAAGGTGTATGAGCGCGTGGTGGGGAGAAGCCGGGTCTCGTACTAATTGCAAAGTAAGCGCGGGCAAGAAACTCGAGCCGCAGCGGGATGGTTCAGGTCGTTGAGAGGTTTGCATGGCCAGGGCAGAGCAGGGCAGAGCAGGGCAAGCAGGGCAGGGCAGGGCAGGGCAGGTCTTTTCTCGTATTCCCCCTCCCTGCCCCTCGGCAGGCCCTGCAGGGTCCCGGCCGACGTTTCATTCTCCGCCGTTGAGTACTCGAACGACGATCCGTTGAATGGAGCCTGGCTCGCTCTCTTACGATGGTATCCGCGCAAAACGTCGCCACGTGACGGGCATCCGGATGCTCCTCAGACCGGATTCGAAGGTTCCCGTGGCTCTCGATCGATCCTGATCGCGGTCGCCTCCTGGCCGCCTCTCGGCCAGAAGGATCTCGGACCCAGGCGAGGATAATTGCTCGGTTCCACATGGGATCCATGCCATTGGCCCACGCAAATCTATCTTGCGCGCGTAACGAGAGTCGCTCGGCATCTTCTTTTGCCGTCTCGCGGGACCTCATCGAGATCGAATTTCTGACTGTTCGGGATTCGTAAGCTTCTTCACCGGTCGTGTCCCGGGGAAGGGGCGAGTAGGACTCACGGAAAACCGTCCCCGATTCCTTGGATAACCTTTTTCACCGATCCCTCGCTCCTGCATTGGCAAGATATACTAACATAATGCGTGCGGGCCTTACACATGTATTATGCATATTTCATACAGTGGGGCGAGGAGCGCAGACGGCGAGAGCAGCAAAAGTATTATCGTCCTTTACGGTATACGCTCCGGACTGCATGATGGATAGATTCGGTTAACTCCTGACAGAGGCTATTTAGCATGGCGCCCGCACTGCATAGGAATCGGACGGTGCGTGCGAACTTTTCCTTGAATGGAAGCGGATATTAACTTTGGCGCTCCGACGATCGTCGGTTCCAGGGCGAAGCTCGGACTCCTTCGGGTCCCATGCCCGCGTTTTCACCGATCGGAATGCCCCTGACGTCCGTTTCGGTAATCTAGGCGGACGTTCGACAATAAGTAATGATCGATGATAGGAGCCCACGCGCGTCCGCCCGTTATCTGCGATCAACGTCAAGATCCTTATCGCTCGCCGGGCGTTCCTCGGACGCGATTTTCAATAACGACACGCCACGGCGAATAATGTAAATGGCCCGCTTGCGCAATCGATTTATGTCCCGTACGCAGGCCGCGTACACACTCTCTCGCCCGGCAAAGAAATACCTCTCCTCCGAATATAGTACGCCTTGCCAAATCTTTATTATACTCGCCGCATGTAATTTGTAAGCTAATATCGCCACGCACCGCCCGGGCCCTTTCTCAGCGTCGAGTTTCTAAGAATGGCGAGAGCGCTTAACGAGAATATCATTGGTACAAAAGGTATGCGCTCGGTCTTATGAAGCGGTAAAAATGGCGAAAATTACGCTACTCGGGCTCTCTCCCTTCGTCATGATTTAAAAGTATTCGCGAGAACCTGTAATCCGCGCCGAGGCGTATAATTATACAGAACACACTACCGGCCTCGGAACTTGGCCGGGCTCTCTAACACGGATGTTCGACTAATCGAATGATCCGAACATTTCGTAGACGAGATGTGCCTCGAGGGGACCGGTCGATCCAGGTTCGACTTATCTCGAGCAGATTCGGCAGGAGGGGGGTCCCGGGGAGGGGGGGGGGTAGAGCCGAAGGGGAGGAAGGGCCAGGGTTAATCACGGCCGGTTCCTTCACTCGAAAAGCCCAACGATACACGGTATACAAGCCGGTAGAAGGGAAGGGAAGGGAAGGGTAGGAGAGGGGAGGGGAGAGAGCGAGTACGAGCGGGTCCTTATCTAAATTTATCCCTCGGGATGGAAATGGACCAAAACGTTTTAATTAACCAATTAACATTCCCGCACCGAATCGGTGGTATACGGGTTTCGCGATTCTACGAACGATCGTGCTGCGCGTCCCGTCGAGATATAGAGAAGGAGACGCATTTAATTAGCACGTCGAAGATAGAGGGTTTCGGCCGCGGCCTCGCCGGGAGGATTCTCGATTTCCGTTTGACGCCAGAACCGAGGCTGCGTAGGAAGAGCCGAGATTTCGATAAGTGTGCCCCGGCTACTAGCGGATACACGGGTATCGGCATTGTGCCGTCGGTGAAATAAATTGCTCGACAACCGTGCGTCCGATCGGCACGGACGGTGCGAACGGTGCGAACGGTGTACGCGTCCGAAGGCGAGAGGCCGTTCGATCGAATTAAAAGACGCCGAAGACAGAATACGCGGCCTGTCGCTGACCATTGACGAGTCGCACTCTTTTTCTTTTTCATGGTCCAGGAAATCATCGGAAGACTTCTGGCCTCTTTGCGGCGAGGCCAACGACGAGTCCTGCCCCGGCGTTCAAAGGATTTCGCTGATTCAGTTAGCGTAAATAGTAGTCAGGGTTCTTGGGTAGCTGGCGGGCTCGGCGAGGCAGCAGATTGTCTAACATTGTGCCTGGTTGCAGGAGTGTCGGGCGTGCGGTGCAAAGGGTTAATCCTGAGCGGGGCTGGCGAGGACGGTCGAGGATGGCGCGGACGGTGGCTGAAGGGAGAGGATGCGTCGGACGATGGAACGGCATGCGGCGTGGCTGGCTGGCGCAACAGGACGCAATCGGAGAGCCGTAATACTTTTGCACGGCCACTTTCAAAAGCTCGTATGTGGAAATTAACTGCGCGGCTTCGTGTGCAGCGCCGTCGCGAGACGGGGCCCTGAGCAGAAGGAAAGGAGAGAGGGAGAGGGGGGGGGAGGGGGAGAGAGGAGCGAGGGAGAGGGCCGGGATAGAGGAGCGAGAGAGAGGTGAGGAGCCGGTTGGCAAGAAATTCCTGCAATTTAATGGGATTCTTTGATTGGTACTTGATGCCAGTCGCCATTCGGCCGATCCGTACGCCACTCACGTATCCCGAAGGCATTTATAAGAATCGCGGTTTCTGTCTTCCACAGGATTTAGGCGTCACCGGCGGTGGGCATAGGCGCCATGCTTCTTCCCCCTTTTTTCGGCATCCTGTCCCTCCTCCCCCTGCTTCTCCCCCCCCCCCCCTCCCTTCCCCCTTGACGTTCCCTTTTTTCCTCTTCATTCGTTTCTTTTCCCTTTCAACCTCCCCGAACGCACCTTCGGCCCTGCGCGAACGGGCGCGTGCAGTTTGAGGCTCGTGTGAGGTCGCTCGGTGGCAGGAATAACGATGTGTCGGGACGAGCGGCGAATAGATTGGCCTTCGACAGAATTCGAGATGTCAGACTGATTGGCCTACGTGAGGGAAGAGGTAGATTAGCTCGGGCGATAGGATTGAGAAACTTCGGAAACGTAGAATTCAGTTTTGCCGCTGAGACGTTTCGTTGAGGTTTCAATCGGTAAGCGTCGGGTAACTTAACGGTAGGGACGCGTCGATTTTTGAACTGTTCGAACGGTTTGAATATGCTCGTAAGTAAGTATTTGCAAATTTATGTCTTTTTATCGTTCCATGAATTGCACGATTTAAGTTTACATAAAGGAATACGTACGGATGGTGTATTCCTTGCAGCCGTGTGTGAAAATCGACTGGATTCGTCAGGGTCTTCCGTGTCGACGTCGTTAAGTTTATACAACCCATTTCATAATTCTTCCCATAGCTGTCAAGCTCGAGCTTTTCTCTCTTTCTATCTTTTTAATTTTCCTGGACCTAGAAAAATAGATAGTTTAATCGTATCACATATTTCCGACTAGTTTCAACACATTCACAGGTCAGACGAACGGGACATTCTAGTCAGCCAAAAATATTTCGCACCACTTTCGTTTTCGCGCACAGTCCGTAACGCAGCACTGCCAGCTAATTTTTATACCGCGTCATTTAATTTAAATTTCTTCCCTGGCAGGCTCATCCTCGGAACTGGTTTGAGAGCGTTCTTTAAGAGGTACAGTAATAACCAGTGATAATTATATACCGCAAACGTGCAATTGACACGCTATTGATAGCGGCTACTGGTCTTTTATATGACTTTCATTACCGGCACGTTATCAATTCTGGCCAAGTGGCTCGCGTCCCGTTCGAGGGCTGAATATCGTATGCAGAAAAAAGATTCTCAGTGTTACACTTTATCATCAATTTCCTAATCTCTTAATAAGCGATCTCGCATCGGCGCGTACGCGTCCCCAATTAAAGTGTCTCATGCATATTATCTTGTTAACATGAGTTACCTGGCGTAACGACGACTCTTCTCAGTCCACATATTCTGAGTGCTAAAGCAAGCCAACGGGCTGAAATTTCGGACCTGGCCTTGACGGGATCGTTCAAGTACAGGAGGATTATCGTTAACGAAATTGTCGTCGGTCCTCGATCGATGTTCAAGAGAACAATTTGGCACGACCGTTCGTTAACGAGGAAACGGCGCGCGCGAGTCGTTAACAATCGATCGCGCCACCTAAATCGAGTTCGGAGGCGTCCCTTCGAGTTTCCATCGGGTCCACCTAATCGAGGGCGAACGCTCAATTTCCTGAGCGGATAACGATCGGTCCCGGTACAAGAGAGTCCGAGCAGCCTCCGTCCATAATTGACAGCTGACCCCTTCCACCTTGTCGACCTAGCGGTTCGGACGCCCTTAAACCTGGAAACCCGTAAAACCCGGCCGGCTCGGTCCTAATAACTGTGGGAGCTTCTCCTCGCCGATCCTCTCCTCCCGTCACTTCTCCTTTTTCCCTACCAGCGCGCCTCAAACTTTCCCTCTCTTCCCGCCTTCAGCGCCAATCTCTGATAATGGCGCGGATGCGGAGAAGCGAGATGCGGAAAGAGAGCGCGGCGAAAGTCTCAAAATTGGAACGCTACCTCGTCCTCGTGGGCGAGCAGTTTTCCACGGTAGGTCGCAGGTAGAGAGACGCTCGAGACACCTGTTGATTCTGTCCTCCTGCCGGGTGAACACGGGGACGGTCAGTTGTCATCGGCGAGAGGGTGAGCGGCAAGGACGGAAGGTGGGAAGGATGGCAGGAAGGATGGCAGGCGAGGGATCGGGATAGAGACCGAGAACGCTCTCGCCTCGTTAAAAAGAGCCACCTTGCTCGCTCCCAATATATCACCGCGGTGGCATCTACACGGCTGACATCTCCTGAGGGTCCTCCAGAAAGCCGGGCACCGCTCGGCTAATGGCTTTTTAACTAATGATCCTGGCCCGTTCGACGAGCCGTCGGCAGGGACGCGAAATATCTCAGTCCTGCCGATCGATCCGATCGGAATTGATCGGAATTAACGAACGACTGCCAATATCGAAAGAGAAAGAAAGGTAAGAGTTAGAGAGAGAGAGAGAGAGACTCTCTGCAATTCGATTAAACTCCGATCAATGCTCTCGGATACGCTTCTGTGTCTCTAATTATCCCGGATGAGCCGCGTCTAATTCGATCGAAATATTTCGGGCCCGGAATCAGTGGCGATGGATCGCGATTGAGATTCATTATTATTTTCCGCCAGGTTGAGCCCAGGGAACGACGGTGGATCTTCAATTAAATCTCGACGATCGACTCTCGCTCCCGAAAAAGAGTACGAGAACGGAGGACGGATCCAATAACGTTCGGCGGAGTGGGACTAACGAAGGGAAACCTAAATGGAGTCCGGCCATCGTACGAATCGTCCTTCTTACGCCGAAGATTAGATAGGACCTCTGCCGACTCTTTTATTTCGATCCTCTCGCGATTGTTCGATTTAACGATCGCAATATGCATACGCGACTGGCTCTCTCGTCCTTCTCGTCCTGCGAGCGCATAGGGGGATGAAAGCGTGTGCGGATTCGTGCGTTATCTGGGCCCCCCCTTTTTTTTGTTTAACATTAATTAACCCGGCCGGAGGTCTTATCGACTCTCTTTGCCGCCGACAGTCCGGTTCGGGAACGAAAAGGACACTGCTGCTTGACGATAGTCGGCCCTAAGGGAGTGGGAGCCGAAAAAAGCTTTACATCTTTTGCTCTTTTCCTTATATGGTATATAATTGCATCACCGAGATAATGTAATATGCGGATGACTAAGACGAATAAGGATTCTTGAAAAACTGAGCTCTGTCATTCATCTTTTTACTCGGATTAGACCGGACTTAAAAATAGTGGATTTCTCGCGTCTTGTTCCCAATATCGATCCGCAAAGAGCAACTGTGCACCGATTTCGCGTGCGCGCGCGCGCACAATGACTGGCCGGGCGCAGAAAATTGAACGATCACCGTCCCCCATACCGTCCTCATACCCCGAAAGTCGGAGCTCTCAGACGCTAACTCGCGGCATCCCCTTTTGTCGATCGTCCCCGACACGGTGATTCGATTATTACGGCCGAATATCTTTCTTCCCGCCCATCGGGAAATAAAGTTAAGAGGAGGTGGAGCATCGTGACGGTCGTTGCAGGTACACGGTGGTCCAGTATCAGGGGCGTAACGTTTTTTTATAAATTCACCTGAAGGAGATTCTAAGAGGCCCTCTTAAGCTTCATTAAGCCGCGACGAGAAAAACGTCGATCCCCGTCCAGGCGTCGAGTTCCCGCGATCGAGGGAAAGAACAGAGAAGGGAGGGTAGTAGGTACAGTAGTTTTGCTCCACCTTCGTCGTTGCTAGCTCTATCTCTGTTTCAGACACTCGGCATATCGGCTGGCTCGTTCGACTTGAAGGAAGAAGCTGAAGCGTAGAAGCTGAAGAGCAGAAGCTGAAGAGTAGAAGCTGAAGAGTAGAAGCTGAAAAGTAGAAGCTGAAGCGTAGAAGCTGAAGAGTAGAAGCTGAAGCGTAGAAGCTGAAGAGCAGAAGCTGAAGATTAAAAGCTGAAGCGTAGAAGCTGAAGAGCAGAAGCTGAAGAACAGAACCTGAAGCGAAGATCAGCGATCGCTGAACGAAGAGTTGTCTCTAAAGGGCAGCGAAGGTTGCTGGCGGATGAAAGGAGCCGCGTTGCATCCACGGACGGCTCGGATTTGGCGCGAGTCACGCGAGTTGGCGCTCTTTCCTGGGCGGGCAATTAGTGGGGCGTCAAGAGGACATCTGGACAGGTATTCGCCGGATAACGGGAACCCTGTGGAAACCGAGGCTGTCGTCGAGTTCGTGACACGCCTGCGGATAAACGTCGTTGTAGGCCGACCATCGGACTCCGACCTATGCTCCTTTGTGCATTTATTCAACTGGCAGGTTTCCTCTGACCCACACTCGGACCCCTACATGGCCTGGGCCCCCGCCACGCCAAATCGCCTGCCTTAAACGGTGCACGCCATTTTTTCCCTCCACCGCGCGCCTACATATTTGCCTATAACTGATCCGAGTTCCGAGAAAAAGATGCGTGAGGCACACGTCAATTAATACGAAATACGCCCGCTCCAGCTCCCGCGACTTCTTATCGCGTGCAATCATCCTACTCCCTCGCGCATTCCCACGCGTGAAATTGTTCACTTTCAAGCGGATTCCTCCGTTGTTCTCTCGGAATGGGCTCCGCGGCCGAATGCAAATTGCGGCCGCATAGCGCGGAAGGCGCGTCGAGGAAAATCATGGAAATTATCCGTGCATCTTGGCAGGCAGCCTACGGTCGCGTGCAAGGATCGATGATGAAACTCCTGAAAGGACACGCACCGCGAGTGTCACGTGCGTTCAGCGGTATCAGCCTCTTATGCCGAGGTGGGAGGCGAGGTGGGAGGCGAGCCGGGAGGCGGGGTGAGTTAATCAGGAAAAAAGGTCTCGTAATGAAGCGGAGATCGAAAGCCGCATCTGCGGAGCGTGAGCAATCGTCCCGGCAGAGTTTATCCTTCAGGGACTTTACAGATGAAGATGGAACGGAGCCGGACGAATGCCGCGCGGCGCCGACGCAGACCGCTGCAGGTGGAATTTCGTATCTATACAGCGCTCGGCCAGTAGGATCAAGGAAAGATCATTAAGATCCTCGTGCGCGTACGATGCATCGTGCATTTTGTGCCCGGGTCGTGCTCGCGCATTAAATTCCCGACCTCGAGCGTATACCTCCCGGATATGTGTTTCATCTTCTGGACGCGGGGGCCTTGGGCCCGAAAAATGTGTCCGCTCGCCGATTTCTCTTTCGGACGGAAGCGGCCGCGCAAGGATAAGCTGGGAGAGGAACCCGAAATTGCTTCGAACCTTCGTTTTATGCCCACGTCGTTCGACGTCCCTCTACGTCGAAGCGAACGCGAATCGACGTGCATTAACGTCCCGGCCACGGCAATTAATATCCCTGGCCCGCGGAAAGGATAGATAACGAGGTATAGAGTGGATTTTTGTGTAACGTCGCAGTAACTTATGGAACTTATTACGCGGACGCGCGCGTCCCGTACGAAAATCCGAGGAATTCCGAGGCGGTCCAGCAACATTGTGAGGCGTCAGAAGTCGGCAGATACAGCGATATTGACTTCGCCGGGTACCCGGTGAACGAGGGGGACTCGATGGGGGAGCTGAGGGGGTGGGAGGGAGAGTGAGGGAGAGGATGAAAAGACGTCGGAAGCGAGAAACGGCAGCGTATCAAGCAACACAGGTGGAATCTCGTATCTGGCCCCCGCGAGAACGATAAGCCGTAAGGAGGATGAAAGGATACGACGCTGAAGGAGAAGCGAGAAGAAGGAAGACGAGAAGAGGCATGAAGAAGCGGCCGTAGCATCCTACGCGACGGAACAAAAATCCTTCGGAGTCGAGCCGTACATTATGATTCCCGATTAAAAATCGAGCGTTCTACGTCGAACCGACGCACACTCTCGATTGCGGGCGATCGTGTCCGGACAGCGGCGGTACGTGCACGCACGTACACGTACGTACACTCACGTACACAGAGAACCCTGCGACGTCGGATATCAGAGTCCGTGGAACGAGGAGAAAGCAGATCGTTGAAACGAATCTCGAAACGAGAAGTGCTACAACGTCAATGTCTTCGAGGCGAGGAGAATAAAGGAGACGAGGTCGGTGGATGGAATGGGGTGGCCGTGGAAGGGGGTGGCGAGGAAGGGGGCGGAGTGGGAGAGGAAGGATGAGAGAGAGAGAAAGAGAGGAAATCAGCGGTGGGGAACGGCGGCGTATCGGGCGGCACAGGTGGAATCTGGTATCTGCCTCTCGCGAGAACAGTGAGACAGGAGGATCGGCGAGAAGGGGGGAAGGGGGGCAGAGAGAAGCGGAGAGAGACTCGGAGAGACGCGGCTAAACACCCTTGCGTTTACACTCGCGCCTTTTCTCCGGCGGCGAGCGCGTGTGCGTTCTGCCTCTCGGCTTTGGCCCTTGAGGGCTCTCACAACCTCTCACCCTCTTTCGATCGACTCTCCTCCCGCTTCTCTCCCGCTTCCCTCCCGCTTCCCTCCCGCTTCCCTCCCGCCACTCTCTGCCGGCCGAGGCCACTCGCTCCGCTTGCGCTTGTAATAATGTGCTCACATATCGGAGTACGCGCGGCCTGGGCGGGAGGGGAGAGAAGTCGAAGTAAGCGGCGAGGGCTGGAACGAGACTCGAGACTGGAGCGGGCACCGTACGAGAGTAGGTCTCCGTACAGAGGTGTTCGCCAATGGCGTCTCAGCTACGATTCCAGGCTCCGGCCAGTCAAATAATTCCCGTGTCAAGTCGAGAAGTCGCGGCACGATATTGGCACGCGGATGATAGTCACGAGCGCGGAGACTGCTGTTTGCAGTCTAGCTTCGAAATTCTCCTTCCCTCTCCTCGGCCCTCGCGTGCGTGGAACGTCCCTCCGCATGCTCACGGCGGTAATAAGAGAAAATAAGTAAAACCCTAAGGTACGAACCGGAGGGGGCATAGAGGGCCGGTCGCTGCCGCTGGACCGAAGGAAGGAAGAGAAGTGCGAGGAGGAGAGGAAGACGAGTGGAATGAGAGGTACGGGAAGATGAAGAGGAAGAGAGCGAGAGAGAGAGAGAGAGAGGGAAGGAGAGAAAGAGAGGACCGCGACGGCGGAGAGGCAGGAGGAAGGATGAGGTGAACCTGTTCCCGAGGGAGTTCCTTGACCCTCCGGGGGGGCACTCTCTTGTGCGCCTTCGAGAAAGACGCGGAGAAGCCTGCGAAGTAGCCACCATGATGCCCGCCGGCTAACTCTTCGGGCCCCCGAGCGAGCCTTCGGGTGCGACGAGGAGGACGAGAGTGGAAACGAAGAAGCCGCGGCTACCAGAGAGGGACGGAGAGCGAGAGTAGAGAGGCTCGAGTGGGGCCTAAGGTGCGAACGGGATGAGATTTTCACTGGGAGGGAGAGAGAGGGATCGAGGGCCAACTAGGCCCCAGGTGCGAACAAGAGGGAACGGCAGATGGGAGGGAGAAGGTGATACGAGGAGAGGGAGAGAAAGAAAGAGAGAGAAAGGCAGACGAGGCATCGCAGCATCCCACTACCACTGTCCATCTGTTCGTTCGTGGACCGTGGTACACCATATTGCCAGGACAGGGCCGCTCCGCTCGCTCGAGGATCAGGATAGCCCGGAGGGGAGGATTTAGGGGTTACATTCGTCACGTCTCTCGCTCGAATCCGACTCGACACCGACGGTTTGATCGTCGGTCAGGTTTGTTATACAAAGTTTCGGACCGCCTCGGCGCTAAGGAACAGAACGCATAATGAACGCTACTTTACAGGTGGACGACGTACAGCCCTGAGGATAATTTTTCGGCGATTTTTCGACCTCACGGATTTTCGCACGACGTGCCGTGCCGCTGATAATCCGAGCGGAGTGCCGCTCATGGCCGTGATCGCTGCCATCTGGAGGGGAGGAGGAGAGGGGAAAGTTTGAGCGAGGGTGGGATGAGAAGGCTGGTTTCGTAGGGCGAGTTCCTGGTAGGAGCGATCGACTCGCGTCGGCGAAATTACCGTAGATATATTCTGGGAGAATGATTTTGGCCGATGAATAATGGATAAGTCCTGTCGCGTGTCCACCGTCATTATACACCGGCATCGCGAGACGTATTGCCCTCCCGTCCTCCTTCTGGGGTTTGTCCCTTACGGTCGCCGTCCGAAATGCCATCGGCATTGATCGGGCCGCAGAGTTTCCGGATCGGGCGAGCCCGGGATCGTTACCGATAAATTTGTCCCGCGATCGGTCGAATTTCGGGACTGCTTCGAGGACGTAAGAGCGGATGATTGCCGGGTAGTCGACGTTATTAATATTCAAAGCCCGGTACCGTACGCCGTCGTGCTCGCTATCCAATAACGTCGGCTCAGGGACTCAGTCTCCAGGTCGCGCTCCGGCTCCTCGACGAGGTCAGCTGCGATTGAAAGAGCCTGTACAGGACACGGTGCAGTACGGCGTACTGCCGTCCTTCTCCCTTTCCCCGTACGGGACAAGCGACGACGAGGACGGCGTGGTAGCGTAGCAATATGGTGTACCTTGGTCCACCAGGCACGGATAATATGATCCTTGGGCCCCAGACAACGGAATTAACGGGCTGTTACCCCTGCTCCCCACTCGAAACTATTCGGCCAAACCGAGAGAATACAGGCGAACGCAAGAGTGCGGCCAAACTTTGACGCCAAGCTTCCATCTACCTTTCCACGTTCTTCCACTGCGTTACTTCAACCGGACTGGGAAAGTAATCTTAATAACAAGCTTCCTTTTCCTTAACGCCGGAGCGCGAGGAAACGATAAGATACATCTGCGAATCATTAACTCAATTATAGAATTTAACGTTACAAGATCCGTGGGTCGGATAAAGGCGCGAGAATCGAGTCGGCGTATCACGCGATCAAATAGGACTGCGCCAGGCTATCGCACAAAGTATGATTCACGTGCAGTGGATTCGTAAGGTATAGCGGACGAGGTGGAAGCGGGCATGTTTTTATTTCTGCGCCAGGGACGCGATGATTGACTGCACGGCGAGCCGCGAACGATGTACGTAACGCGAAATGTAACTAGCGTCCGATGTACGGCTCTGTTGCAATACGAGCACCCGATCGGATACCTCCACTTTCCTACGAGGTGAGAATACACAACTGCGCGCGTTACAGACGCTCCGTGATGAAACTGATCGGTGGATATACGCGGATGCATACAGGGTGTGTAAAAGGCATTGCCAGCGGAACGGTACAGGCAATTTTCGCGCTACCGATGGGGTTGCTCTTTATGTACGCACTTCTTTTTCGTACCAAGGTATCAGTCCGTTAGTTCGTTAAGCGAAACGCGCGTTTTATGGTTCATCGGTCTGGGCTTGCACGTTGGGTGGCCGAAACAGGATTGCGGGCCAGCCGAGCTTAGCGTTCGGGCAAAAAAATATTTGGTCAAGTGCTGTAATTGTTTCGGGGAGATCCCGCTTCTTGTGGACCGCAGGAATATTCTTGAATTGGAATAATGTTAATTTTCGCTGACTCGAGATTATAGTGTGTCGTGAGAACATGTTCTGATACGAGGTTTTCATTTTAGGTTCTACGGTGTGTCTAAACGCAAAGCTGGCTTCGTTTGGAGAAAGTGATTGAGCGCGCAAAATTATTTGCTTCCTGCCAACGAGGAAATACACTTTCAATCAGGATGCGATCGGAATCTCTGCTTCTCTCCCGAAAGGAATACAATTGTTTAAAATTGCCTACTTTCCTTTAACGAGAAGCGACTGGTTTTCCGGTTGTAAAGGTCCGCTTGCCAAGCGTCGTTCCACGTACCGGTCGGTAAGTGTACACACATCCCCATACACAGTCGACTCTACGCCTGTAAAACATTACTGTAACACTTGCAACCCAGTTACAGCGCGCGGGCAGCGAGCAACAACTTAATTGCGACTTCAGCCTTCCACAAAACCACTCTCGGACTCGACGGTCCTTTCAGCGAATGTTCGGCCGAAAAACTGGAAGGTCAGTCCCAATTTCGAGAAAGTCATTGAGCGAAATCTTCAATGGGCAAGTGTTGTTCCCTCCAGTGTGCCTAATGCTCTCACGCTCGGGGAATCGTTGCCCGTTAGTTGTAATATGACGAAGAGTGACGCCGATTCTTAGCCCCGTTTCCCTGCAACTATCGAGGCCGCACTATAGCTTGGCAGCATCTCCAGGCGGTGCACCGGCATGAGTCGTGCGTAATGTCTTATAGAAAGGCAAGAGGAGAGTACTCGCTCGCAGGTAGACCACCGCGTATACCCCCCCTCGACTTACACAGGCTCGCCGGCCGCTTACATACGTCAAGCGGCAGAGACGGACGTGTGTACACTATCCCTTTCTCGCTCGCGACTAACGTTACATGCCGCTCGATGCACACACGCCTCTTCACATGTGCACGCGCATTATGAGGATCAGCGCGCATGAGCGTCGTCGGCGGACGAGCAGCTTGCGCGCGCGCGCGCGCGCTCACTCGCGGGATAAAAGGAAAAAGGAGCCCATCTGAATAATGAGAAAGAAATTATCGTCGGAATTAACGTCGACGTACTTGAAGATATTTTCGAACCGCTTGCTCTCCCCTTCCACCTCCCCTCCGACGCCGGCAAAAACCGTGACCTTTGTCTCGACGAATGAACCGATATAATGACCGAGCAACGAGCCGGCGCAGTGAAAGGAGATGCAAATTCATTTTTCCCATCGCCGACATCGACTGTTACAGCTGCGGCCGGTCGGATGCATGTACTTGCGAACCTTCGACGAAAAAGGGTCTTTATCCGAGAACAACAGATCCTTGCAGCGCCTCATCCCTTCCACGTCACGCGATCGGGCCTGGCGAAGCTGCAGACGGTGTCGGAACGTTAACGAAGAAGCCGATCTACACTTTCGTAGCGCCACCGAAAGTCAGCGCGCTGCAGTTCGTACCCGCGCATCTCGCCGTTGTATCTCTCGTGAGAGGAGCGAATAGAGGAGCGAATAGAGGAGGGAATAGAGGAGCGAACAGAGGAGAGAAGGAAGGGTTCGGATAGAAGGCGCGGAGTGCAGGAGAGATCCAAGAATCCGCGTACAAGCGAAGAAGAGGAAGATCGGCACTCGGCGTCTAAGAGGAGGAGGAGGAGGAGGAGGAGGAGGTCGTGGCGGGAGGGGGGGAGGGCTCGCGGGGCGAGGGTGTAAGCGAGTCTCGGTAGTGGGAGAGAGTCGTCGAGAGGTTCCCGGAGGCGAAGATGGCGGGGGTCGGCGCTTTTACCGGGGCTGGAGGGGCGCAACGTGGGCAGGGTAGGGTCGGCCCGCGGGGTCCAGGGTAAGGGAGGGGGGCCTCGGGGGGCAGGAGGAGGGGGAGGCCCGCAGGCCGGCCTGCGGCTCCGACTCTCAGTATCCCCGGAGCGACCGTCTCGTCTACCCCGTGGAGGCGCTTTGCGTTTAGCGTGCCTTGCACCAGAGACCGGTACGACTCTCACGCGGCCTAGGCCGAGCCAGGAGAACGATAGGAAGGAAGAGAGAGAGGGAGAGACAGAGAGCCCACGGATGTTGACAGAGGGTGTGTTCCGATCAGAGAGAACGCACGCTCCTGTCACAGGTCCAGAGTACGCGAGTTCGTTTTGTCAGTGATAGTGAGCTTTCCGCTTGACGTCGCGAGTACCAGTGATCAAGGATAGTTGCACACATGATCGAGAGGGGTGGATTGAGTGTGAGGAAGTGTCGGAATCCGAGTGTGCATCGCGAGCTTTGACTGTGCACGAGGATGCGGATCGAGGAGCAGGCTTGACGCTTCCGTCTGACGCGCGCAGTTGAAGAGGATCCGAAGCTGGCCGAGAATTCTGCCGAAGTATTCTGTCGACACCTAGTCGATTACCGGCTCGAAGATATCTCGCGCGAGGAGGATCCCGCCAGTAGGATACTCTGTACGGAGGAGCCTGTCCCGGCAGTCGTCCTCCTTTGACCCCTTCCCCAGGCCCGCAGGACCCGAGCGGGCGCGTGTGAGTGTGCGGGGTTGCGCGCCAGTGTACGGTGAGCGGAAAGCTAAAGTGGAGCGCGAGCGGGTCGTGGGAGCCGGCGATTTTCTATACACGTGCCTCGGCCAGGCCGGAGGAATTTCTAATCGGCCCCAGCGCCGAGGACTTCCGAGCGCGCGAGGGTGCGCGCGCGCGCGCACCGTCACGTTTACCCGGCCGCGGAAATTCGACTGTCCGAGCACGTGACCGGCCGAGATCCTGCCCGCCGCCCGACCGGAATTCGAACGGTGCGGAACAGGTGGCCGACGGTGAGTGCGTTCGCGGGCCACGTGCGCATTATTTTGTGGCCGGCGCTTTTCGCAGCAGCGGCCAAGCACTCTCTGCCAGAGGAGTGTGCCGGTGCAATTGACAGCGCGAGTGACACGGATACGCGCTTGACAGCAGCGACGAAAATAAAGCAGGGCCAGAATACTCGGAGATTTTAACGAAGGAATACGCGCGCTGCCGAAGAGCGAGCCGATACCGCGAAACGATGAAAGGCTGGTTCCAGGCAAGAGGATAGGACGAAGGAACGAAGAGTCCGTGAAGATTCGTCCCTGGCCCAAGACGCGTCCGAAATCGTCGAGAGTGGGAAATGCTCTCCGTCCAGGATTGGGAAGCGTTAAGAATTACCGGCTCATCCAGCGACAAAGGAGAGATCTCGAGGATATACAGTCGCGGTATAGTTGCGGTATAGTAGGATCGTGCAATATCGCACTCCTCCGAGCCGCTCGGAGGGAAAGGTACTGACGAACGACGGTTGTGTGCGTCGTCGCACGTAACGAACGCGGCCTCACCTGTCCTGCGTCCTCTCGAAGACGTTTCGCCGCTCTCAGCGAAAGCGAACGAGCCTCTTCTTCGAGCCGTCGTCGTCGAACCTAAAGAGCGATCTAAAGACTACCAGCCGACCTTCTCTCTCACTCGCCGCATCGCGCGAGCGCGAATGAGACGTCCCAGTCGATCCAAGGCGAGGAACGGAGAGGTGAAAGAGAGAGAGAAAGAAAGAGGGAGCGTGCTGAGAACGCATATCGACGGGAGTATCGAACGCGACTTCCGGGTGAGAAGAAGTGAAGGAAGAGGAGAGATATCGAGCGCGCGAGTGTTCAGTGCACGGAACGGTGGAATAATTATAAATTATCGACGATCCACGATAAGGCGTTCGCAGCAGGAATAATAAAATTAATATTAATAATACTAATAATAATAATAATAATAGGCGAACGCAGCAAGGTGTTGCTCTTGACGGTGCGCGATGGAAGAGGAGTAAGGGATAGGAAAATTGTGAAGTGCTACGCGGGCACCAGTTTTTGATCTACGTATCGGTGACAAGTGTGATAACGAAGGAAGCCGGAAGTACGCGGAGAATTCGGTTCGCGAGGGAAGAGGGTGGAAGACAGAGGGAGAGACGGTGACAAGGCAAGCGAAGGTGGTTAGGAGTGGCCGAGGAAAGAGCAGCGGTGTTACCCACGGGGAATGGTGATGCGGTAGTCGAGGGATTCCTCAGGGAAAGACATGAGGGCGGCCACCGCCTACGTCCTGTTCCTTGCCCACCTTATACAGGTACGTTTCACGCAAAGTCTCTCATTACTGGCCGGGCGAGTATCTTGTAGCTCGTTAATGAATTTGTACGGCGCGCGATCTCTCCGCGGAGAATTTAGTGGATAAGAATCCAGCTGGCCGCGAGAGAAACGAAAGAGAAAAGAGAGAGAGAGAGAGAGAGAGAGAGGCTTTATAACGAAGAGGCGATCGCAGAGGTTGTAGAGAAATGCAATTAGATGCGATCTGGCAGCGGGGCCCCGTAGATTCGGATCTGTTAATCGAGGATCGAGGATCGACGTGCCGCTCGTCAGGCCTTCTCATATCCTCCCACACGAACGGGCGAGCGTCCGCGACAAGGGACACTGCCGTCGGAAGGCATCCGAGGAGATAACCATTTTCCCATTAACACAATGACTGGCCAATAAAGTCATCATAACAGGCTGAACAATGGTTGTCGCCCGGCCCGATCTTACGGGACGCGTATCGCATCCGATCGATCGGACGTCGATATCGGCGAATAACAAAGCCTCGAATCGGTGGGCAACTTATTAAGCGCGCGGATTATCGCAGCCGCCATATTTGTGTCATTAACGTCGTACGCGACGCCGTACGTCGTGTCATTAACGTCCCGACGAGGGCCTTAATGTCGGGGTGATTATTCGTTAATCACGTACATTACGGCGAATCGGGCAGTGGCGGCTGGCCGGCCAAGGCGAGTCGCTCGTAAAGTGGAGCGATTAGATAAGTAGAGCCCGGGAGAGGCGACGACAAATCGTTCGATGATATTCGTTAAGATTATCCACCCTAGGCGTCGGTGCACGGAGAAAGTTAAGTCATTCCTGCGCCTGTCATGGGCGGCGCAGGGCGCGTCGGTGAATGAACTTGTCAGCTGAACGTGACGCCCTTACGATCGGCTAATCGATTGGACACTTTGTACTCTATACTTTGCTCATTAGCACCGGCCTTTGTCGGGACGGTCCTCTCTTCGCTAACACGTTCACTATACCTACATTATATTATTATTTCATTAGTTTAAATTTACTGAGTTTATTCAAACACAGGGTTGAAACAAGACATATGTATTGAAATTATATTATCATAGTTGATCTTACATATTTATCTGAATACAAAGTAGATTTTTTTAGTTCTGGCGTTAGAAAGTTTTCGCGATTATGTAAGATTCGTACACTTTCACACAGCCATAGTTCGATATTCAACGTTTTGCGTGTACCCACACGGCTCACCGCAACGTGTCAAGTCCAGGTATTAGATGTAACGGAGAGGCAGAACAATGAACGTATTCCCCGGTAATACTTGAATTACACATGCCGCCGGTGACACTCACGTTTAGCTTACCCTTCCGTTGGACACATTTCAAGTAACATCGATCCTCCCACAATTTCCCACCGCTGACCGCGGCAAACGGCGTTTGTCCATGAGACGCGAGCTGCGTACCTTCACTCTCGTTGCTTACTCTCTTTTTCGCTCTCGCCGAGAGTCTTTCAGTCTCGCAGAAATTGCACAAGGATAAGAGGGCGGTAACGGCGTCCTCCCTGCACTCCCGTCAAGAAGGTATACCATAGTTACGCCGTAACTATGGCTCTTTTTTCCGTCTTTCACGGATGTTGTCTCCTCACCCACACTTATCCCTCTCTCTCTCTCTCTCTCTCTCTTGTTCTCGGTCTGCTTCTGCTCCTCTGTTCTCTCTGTTGCCGCACCGTGGCTATATTCCCATTGTGAGCCATCTGCAGCTACGATAGCGGTTGGCGAAAAAAAGAAAAGGTGAAAAATGGTGAGCCGATCGTTGCGCAACCGTTGCCGACCCGCTTTTGCCATCTTTCCACGGTGTGCCACGCTCGTCTACCCGCTCGCATGCTTTCATTTCCATCTTTCCGGCGAGGATTTAATAACCGGCCGTCCGTCGGCCGAGAATCGCGAGGGAATCTCTTGACGCCGCCCGGTATGAGCCGTGTCCCCGATTTGCGCGAAAACCGGTTAAATGGATTTATTTCTGTCTTAATGGTCGATCCGCAGATAACGCCCGAGACAAATCGGGGAACCTGCGGGCACACGCTCCCGTACTCTCGGTCTCGCTTCTGCCGATCTACGCGCCGTTGACCGTACGTCGAAGGCAGAGTCGTCGGATTACTCCAATTTGCCCTGGGAACCGGTTCGATCCTTGATTAAGCAGGGGACGCTACGCCGATTTATTGATTTTTCCGTGTTACCGAGATTGCCGGCAATCTATGACCGCCCGGAACCTGTCATATTGATTTTGATACGCTGTCGGCGAGTGTCGCGGAAAGTGTTTGCACTCCGCGGTCTCTCTTAATGTCCTCCAGCTGCTTGTAAGCCTATGATTTATATCGCTTTTGCCGCTTTCGCAGTAGTCAGGATTTTAGCGGAAGGCGTGTGCGTGAGAGGATTGGGACTTCTGTGTAGGAAGGAATCGTCGTATCGACTGTGAATCTTCGCGATAGTGGTTCTGTTTGGAGCTCTCCGTACTCTCACTTGGTGCATGTTTATGATTTATAGGCTTCTTTTTGTGTTGTTTAATTCGATTTTTGGACAAGTTGCTTAAGCTTAGCACTTTGTACACTGACTTAACTACACGCCTGGTGGATTTGGGGGAACTTTAGGGTATATATTCTTACTTTATGATAGGTGTAGTACTATGTTATTGCTCAGAGATAGTTGTTACACCAATTTAGACGAATTTATTCCATTTGTTCATTCTTTTAGAGGATTTAGCTGAGTTTGACCCATTTTAGCCACTGTATGGACCATGTTTGATGGGCTTATCCTTTTAATATAAATTTTAGCAGCCAATGGAAGGTAGTTTGGTGCTATTTGGACCTATTGAAAGATGATAGAACCTTCAAAATCGTCGAAAACGCAAAAAATTGTTGGTCTCAAAATGGATTTAAAACTACCCTATCCCATAGATTTTAACTCGCCCTGAAAGTTGGTCGCAAGCAAAGTTCCAAATTCTCAATAGTTTCGAAGTGACAACCATTTTTCGACGTCGAAAAAAAATTTTTTTAAAGATCGACTTTCGCTGATGATCCTATCTTAAAGTACGCGTCAAAAGCTTCAAGAAAACCTATGGTTATTGTAGGTTTTGATCGCTGGTTCAAAAGTTACAGGCAATTTAAAAAATCGCGAATTTTCTAAGGGGTACCCCTTCTCATTTTTGCGAAAAATCGAAGGTCGGCGGATCGGATCGCCCTTTTGCTACCTGGTAGGTGGTCAAAAATAACTCAGAGAGCCGTTTGCCGTTGGTCAAAATTCGCTTTAGTTTCCGAGTTACAGCCAAAAAACTGTCGAAAAAATAAGGGTCGCGAAATGGGTAAAAATTAAAAGTCTTTCGACCGACTTGTGGTTATGCATACTGAAATAGAATGAAACGGGGATCACAAAAATCGCAACCCGAGCCTTCTAAGTGCAATAGTTTCGGAGATACGACCAAAAATAGGACGAGAAGTAGTGAAAATTAAGCATTTTCTCATCTGTACGGTAAATAGACTCATTTGTATCAATTATTCCATACATATAAAACCGAAATTTGCTATTCTTGTTCTTTACACTATACAACAGGGTAAGGAATATGAAAGGTCATAATGAATTACAATGAGTGATTGCACAGACACTCTACTAGTTGTACGCTGACAAAGGCTTTTGCCCGTGTTATTATTCCTATGCTCACTCTCAGTACTGTGTATCCAACTGACCGCTGTAGCGGAAATCAAACCTTGATCTTCCACGCGTGATACAAGTTCTCTACTTACTTAGCCAAGACAGGCGTAGGATTATTTAGCGTATTCATTCGTATCGAGCCATTACAGTATTCTATGCCGATGCGAAATGTGGACTACCGCGTCATTCGACATGTATCTACAGAATCATTTTTATTTCAAACCCACACCGTAATGTATTCGAAGTTCGTTCGAAAGATAATCGTTCGAGATTGATTAATTTTTCATTGGAAAAAAATTGAATCATCTAGGTATGCCGTCGTTAATTATAGCATAAACACGCCACAGCATGAGCACATTTATCTCTCCATCGATAGGAACTGGCCGCTATAGACGGCGAAGCTCACATAAATTCCACGCATGAAAGGATTAGAATCAGCAAAGACTCGTTCCAGGCCGAAGCGTCAACCGTTCGCCCAGAAGTGGCTAAAGAGAAGCCCGAGGCGCGACCTTCGAGCCGATAAAGCGTGGAAACTCGTGACGGTATGTTCGCGAGGCACATCATAACTTGGCAGACTATCATTTTCCGACACACTTCTCACACTCATTTATACGCTCGCTCCTCGTTCGACCCGCATCTCGAAAAAGCATCAGCGTCAATAAAATCCGATCCAACCATAGTTGCGCCAATTAATATCGAGCTCATCCGGAACACAGGAGTCTCGCGAAATGAAAATTTCGACAAATACTTCCAATTACGCCATTCAGTCAGGGCACGGCTGTCGATCGAGTGGGCATAAATCATGAGAACGAGACTCGAGCGATAATGCGATCACGCCTCGGCGTAGATATCCTCCCGGTAACGAAGCCGATATCTGCCGCTCTCCCGACTCTAAACTCATTACAAGTGTATTCACGCGAGGCCTCGCGCGGCCTCGAAAAAGGTTGACCCGGCGCGAGTCGATAACTCGGACTGAATCTGCAATTGAAAAGTAAAAAGAGAGACTGGCGCAGTTCACTGATGCAGTTCGCTGGCTGCAGTTTGCCTGCTGCAGTTTGCTGGCGAAGTACGCTGGACACGTGTGCGCCCTTAAGCCTCGGCAAGTAGCCATCCTCTTCCGCTTTTACCCTGGGAACCGATCTGGCTCCTCGACTCTCCTTCGCCACCTCTTCGATTCTTGCCCCCCCCCCCCCTCCACCCCCCTCCCTTCCTCTGCCTTCCCACCCTGACTTCGGTCGTTTCTATCACCGCGCGGCCAATTATCACCCCGGCATCAGGTGGTCGGAGGTTGTTAGCCCCGCGGCGAAAAGGGAGTCCGCCAGACGGAGTCAGGATGTAGGAACGGAGCGAGAGCCAGACACGAAGAGACCGGGAGATACACGATATGGGATGTATGGCGAGCTTGGGAGGTTTGTTCGTTCGAGCGTGACAGATCGGTAGTGTTAAAAGAAGCCCACCCTACATTGTTACGATATATCAGTCGCGTACCGTAATTCTTAACCCGAGGATAATGCGACATTGCCATATTCAGATGACGACAACTGCGGTCGAATCGATTACTGCCATTAATAGACGATCTTCGTACATTGTAAGAGATAATCTAAGTATCGTAGGGGTCAATCATTTTTGTACGCGCAGAGGTAAGAGCAGTGTTTACTGAAACTGTGTACCGAGAGAGATAGCGGATAAAGTCGGCAGGCACTTCTGTTTCATTTCGGAAGCAGGTTTTAAAGGAACAAAGCGAGACATTACCTTCGGCATAATTGTGGGCCGCGGAGCATGCCAGGAGAGTTTAATTCGCGGAACGTACGGATGCCGAAGCGAACGAGGCAACATTATTTACAATGCTCGCGCGGGCGACGGGCTTAAAGTAGATGACTGCAAAAAAGGGGGAGTCATTGACGGTGGAACTGACACCATCGCAGGAGGCTATTGTACGTTGGTCGGATTCGAGCTGGGCGGGTTAAAGCGAAGCGTTTAGCTGGCGGTCACGCGAACCTCCTATAAAAATCAGACCCCCAGGCTCTGCGGTTCCACAAGATAGACAGATAATACGGTTCTCTACGTGGCGTGGCGTGGCGTGGCTCGGCGTGGCCATAACGTTCCCCCGATACCCTATGAACCAAGGAGCACAGGTGCGTGCCGGACAGTTCTTTTCCCTTATTGAGATACGCTGAGCAAAAAAAAAGAGAGATGGCAGGGCACAGGCCGGGAGAAAGGCCATTCGAAGCGTTTAGAAGCTGCTTTACGAGTTCAGGGAAAAAAGAACGGCGGACATCGGGCAGGTCGGGCGCTTCGGCCGAAAATTGGCACCGGCCATCGAAAGTGTACGTTTCGAATTTGTCTGACGGACGTGTGTCTCTGGCACGCGGCGTGTAATCTGTCGAATTGACCGGCTTGCGCTCAGCAATTTCGCTCTTCAAGCCGGATAGTTTCGGGAATAGCGAAATATTAATAGTCCGAGCGGACTACCGCTCGACTTCCCACCGGCCAGTAGGTACAGAGTCGATCAATGACCACGGTATCATTACTCTATCTCCGTAACGCTATTATCCCGTAAGGCCTTCGGGCCGGACTGTTTTGTCACGTCCACGCACACATACACACACACAGACACACAGGCACGAGCTCTCTCATGCCGTCGAGCCGGTCGAAAGTTCATTCTGCTCGAGTGAATATTCGTGTTACGGACAAGAGAGCCCGTAACCTGCCAATTAAAAGGTGGCGCAAAAAGGGGGCAGGACTCGTGCGAAACCGAATGATTCGGCTCGAAAGTGGACGCTAACTCGTTCCTGTCCTTCTTCTTGGTAGGCTCGTTGAGCGGGAGTCGAGCAAACGTCCGGCAAACGTCGCGCAAATGTTGAGCAAAAGTCGAGTTACGGAACTTTTTCCTTTGGGCAGCGCGACGACCGTGACAAAAGAGCGCGACGATTTCATGGCCGTCGTCGGCGTCATCGGCGCCGTCCTCGCACACCTCGTCAGCAGGTGTGTCCAGGTGAAACTCCGTGGCGGCCGATCAGCGCTCGCTCGCTCCTTCCCATTTCCCGAATGCGCTCCTCATCCGAGTCCACGCTCTTCTTCCGCTCGGCGCTTCTTAACGAGCAAGAAATTCACTTCGCCCCGAGTATCGCCCTCGTCGCGAATTTGTCCAGTGAAATGTTTGCCCCACCCTCTTGGGTAACATTTAATTTGCGGAAGCGTCATCCTTCACTTTCCAAATTTACTTTTTCCGCCCCCTAACGGATTTCGAACAGTGTGTCTGTCTCCAGGATCGTCGACCTTCGCCGGGACGCAGGTCGTTTAACTTGTGGAACACGCATCGGATCAAAAATCGATCCTGGACAGGGTGTATCGTGTTGCCCGTAGAATGGATGGGAATAATCGTGCGAGGGAGCATGGGAAAAGTTGTCGCCCCCGCTCGCCAAAGAGCGGGGTGTTATCGGTGAGCTTTTGTTAAGCGCGGAAACCCGATCGAAGGTCGAATGCGGCCCGATCCTTCTCCGTTACCTGCACGAAGATCTCGGAGAGGGATCTCGGCGAGGCATCTAGGCGAGGCGAGTGGAACAGGTGTCGGTCGGGAGGATTCCACGAGCGAGTCCTCCAGCGTGTCCTCCGGCGAGTCCTCCAGCGAGTCCCTCAAGTCCTCGAGTCCTCCAGAGCCGAGTGCAAGGTGTTCGAGCAGGGTGTAGATATTAGTCGCGGACCAATTGGCCGCAATGCCTGAACCTTCGGAGGAAGACTCGACAAATGCCTCGCCCTACCCCCGCAGCCTCGCCGAGAACTGAATCGAACCTTCGCTACCGTGAGAAAATCCCGTACTCCTATTCCTCAAGTATCCCGACCTCTTATTTTGACAATAAATCTTTCCCATCTGGGCTCCGCCAATGCCGAGAAGCCACTTAACGATTCATTATGATCCGAACGGCGCGAATATTCATCATACCTGACGGCCACTTATCGATTTTTAATAACGGTATCTGAAGTGCAGCGCAAATCTCGTTGCGTAAGCCGCGCAAGAAATACGAGAATCGCAGATGTAGATCCGTCCGATCCAGGCACCTTTGGTAACAAAGGTAGGACAACCAGACGCGCCACCGTGTTACGGCTATCGTTTTTGTCGCCTTCTTTTTAATTACCATTATCACTGTCCACTTTCATTACGTATTTATTAGATGGATTTGGATCGTGTCGGGTTACGGATACGTTTCAACGTTCGACGTCGATTATGCCGCGTCCTTAATCCCGTGCGAACCCGACTAGTCCTTAGACCGTGCAAAACATTTCAATGGCTGTTTACCGGATCGCGATAAGAGCTCTATATTAAGCCCATCGTACGCAACTCGCACGTTACGCGCGTTACGCACGCTCTCCCGACAAAGGCGTCGCGCGCGCACTTGGCGTCGGTAATTTCGTCGAATTTGTTCCGGAAGAAGATTATATCTTTTTTCCTATCCTCCCTGGAGTGACGTCAGCCGTTGTAAGGCAATTTTTGGCGAGCCGCTCGCCCGTTCCCATTTCGGCTAATTTGTACATTTTACGGGACCTGATCTCAAAACATGAGACCCGCGCGATATCCACGGCTATTTGTCATCTTTCACCTCCGAGGTTTTTGCCTCCGCTTCTTTCTGCGGCGCGGCGCGACGCCGGGTTCAGGTAACGTCCCACGCGCGCCCGAAAGGAGTAATTTACGTTTTTATCGCGGTCTCATACGGACTGCCCGTCAGCGGCTCGGCAGCGTGGCCAGTTTTACGCCCGTCTATTACATCAATCCGCGGCGCTACCTACAATCAATCCCGTATGCATAATTAAGGTGGGACGATTAAAACGGCCGACGCCCGTCGTGATCGCGTCCGCGACGTCGTAAATTCTTCTTCCGCATATCCCCCCCCCCCCCCCACCCACCCCCTGGCGGCCCATAATGCCCACATACGCTTGGGCCACTTTCGGGCCGTGCGAGAATGTGCGCGGATTCGAAAATTAGAGAGTCGGCCAGCCGGTTGCCGAACTTATCTCGCCGCCGATCGAATCCGGAAAAAGGCAATTTCAGCCGCTGATACGTCCCATGAATCTCCATGGCCCGACAACGAAACGTTGCCATTATCGCAACGAGACTTTGTATAGGCTTTAAACATTTCTAAAATCTTTCTATCGTACGATCGGTGCATCCGCCGATTTAGAAGGCGCCCGTCTCATTTTTTCACCCTCCAGCGTTTTCTGCCCGAAGCTAATTGATTCCGAAGTCATTTCCATATTTAGCGCATTGTACCGCCCGGATCGGATCGGCGAGGATTTCGTCCTACCGAGAAGGAGAGGATTCGAGAGTATACTTATATACGTCGCATCGGCTCGTAGGTGTACTTCCCACGCGCACTGGCGAACATTTTTAATTATTTCGGTAATTTGTGGCCGCGGATCCGGCCGATGTATCCCCGAGCTATGTATCCGGGCAGCCTTGCCGATGGGCTCCGCAGAGTGGGTAGCAAATAATATTAAGTATAGGTCTCCCCTGGCTGGCCGAGCTAGAGAGAGGGAGAGGGACGATATACGAGCCTGGAGGGTAGCTCGTTCTCTCGTCACGCACACACGCCAATCCGCGTTTATGCTCTCTTCGAAACATCGGGCAAAAGGCGTACACAGGTGCTCGATGATCACGGACGTGCGAGCAACTGGCAAGAAAGCGAGTATGACGAGAAGGAACGAAAGGAAGAAACGGACCGAGAGACAGAGAGTGAGAGAGAGAGAGAGAGAGAGAGAAAGAGGGAGGGAGGCCGCAGACTGGACGGTGTAAAATTAAATGGTGTTCGGCAGGTCTATTTCACTCTCGAGCAGGTAGCGGCCTACCGGTAATTACTACCTTAGACTTTAGGAGGGCCCGAAGATAAAATGAGAGGGCCCCGCTCGAGATTTCCGAAACCGAAATCGCGCCAGTTGTTCCTCCGCGTTTCTCCGTCTTCCCTCCTCGGGGCCCCTCCTCCTCCTCCTCTTATTGTTCATCTGCTGCTAGAGGCCCATTTTATTGCCGACCTGTGCTACGGGGAAACTCGATTGGCCCGACCCTGACAGAAGAAAAACAGAGGCCCACAAAGAGAGAGAGAGAGAGAGAGAGAGAGATAGAAAGAGGAATATTCAGTTTGCGGTGCTGAACTCTTTTCGTAGTCCTCGGATTCTTGCGGCGTCAGCCTTTATTGCTCCTTTAATTCCTCGACTGTACGATTTTATTGGCTCCGCTCTGCGGCCCAGATCGCCTCGAAATCGTCCTCCGATAGCGGAAAAACCTCCGATATGCCGTATCGACACTCCGCAGTTATTACTTTCTTCATCCTCGCAATTTTTTCGCCATTTTTCTGCCACCTCGAATCTTCTCCCCCCTCCCGCGTTCCGCCGCAGCTGCTGTCCATTGTCGTTTCACGCTATTTTTCACGCTGTCCTACCTGAAATTAGCTGCCTTTCTCAGCGCTGCCTCGGCACTTGGAGCACGTTTTCGCGCTGTTCACTTATCTCCACCGCACTCGGCAATGCTCACGATAACGTTCTCTCTAATTAAGTCCACGTTTCCCCACAAAAATTGTCTACGGACTCGTCTCCGCTGCCAGGGGGCCCCCCATCGAGCTTGAATCCTGCTCGGGTCTTGCTCAACCCATCCGCGGCTTCGAATCGAATAATTCAGAGACAGTCTCGCCGGCTTCTACTTTCCATCCAATTAGCCTTCGATCGCCGGGAAAAAAATCTCGTCAAGCGTATATCTCAGGGTTGCTGAACAGTATCCCCCGCGGAGGGCAGTCGTTCGATCGACGTCATAATCTACCAATCCACGCTAGATAGTCAAGTTTCGCGCGCGCTTTCCGATAAATTCGCACTTCCGAGGGAATCAATTAAGGCCGTACGAGGCCAGGCGACGTCTTTCGCCGTCCCGTTTTATCGGCCGGCAAGGATAACGTCGGAGTCTGCGGCCGTTCGGGAACGCGTACTCGTAAAGGAGATGGTTATCGGCGATCTCATTAGTACGCATTAAAGGAGGTCGGACGATCGGGGGTGGGGAGGGGAGGGCTAGAGGGGGTGCAGCATCGTGCGCGCGCTCCTAATTATGTAAATACTCGTAATTACAGCTAGATATAATTACGTAAAGTCCGCGGAAGAGAAATGCTCTTAATATCTTAATCGGCTAGCCGTCCGCTCGTCTCCCGCTGGTATAAAGAGAGCGAGACTACGCCATGGCACGCTGTGGTATGCTATGGTGCACGTGGTGACGAGAGTAGAGCGTTCTCTGTCCCACTTAACGAGACTTTGTGTCCGATGTCGCCTGCCCACCCCAAATTTATGTCCCAGATCGCCGCAGGGCCGTAAATACGGCCATACAGGCCGTACAGGCGAGACGGATAATTTTCGGCTAATTTACGTATGACGAAATCGAAATGTTCCCAGCGTTCTTGGGTTTCAAAGGTTGGCGCGCGGACGTAAAGTGCGCAGGATTTGCGATCCGTAGGAGAGCGTTGAACACCTCGGCGGGACATGTCCGCGCAGCGTGGTGCGTGCGAGGGCCCGAGTTTAACTTCGTTAGCGGATAATTCGTGGAAACGTTGAGAAAAGTCCGGCTGATAAATGTGATCTCGTTAGACGCACTCTTTCCGTCTCACTCGCTCCCGTAGACCTGCTGGAATAGCGCGCTATACGCCTTCTCTTCGGCCATACTTTACGATAAATGCCGCTACATGTAACAGGTGCGGCATAATGCATTTATGCAGCATGGCACATGCGGCGCAGAGACGGTGAGCCAACGCGGACTTATCGAATTTCGACGGAAAATCGGCCTGAAACAATGAGCCTCCTGTACCGCTTCCTTTACGCAGCTTTACTTCCATCGCGTATGAAAGGCGTGTCGGAATATATAGCAATTATAAATTACTGACCCACATTGCTCGTAGAGACTCGCCGGCGGATCGTAAATTAGTGGCAAAATAATATTAATGGGCGACTGAAATTAACCGCGTTTACCGCCATTACGTACTTATACATTCGCAGTGCATGTATTGCGCGCGTAACGCGGCCAATATTAATAGTTTACCGATACGAGAACGGACGATTCGAGGCGTTAGCATGCACTTCGACCAGTAAAATCGATGCCTCGAGTTGATAGTCTCGCCAGGGAAGTGGCATGCGGCGGAGAGAGGCACGGGGAAGAAATGAAAAACCGTATCGCAGTCCTTTTATCGAATTCGCCTGACCGAGTTTCGCCTCGACACTCGAGAGAAAATGGAAGGGAACGAAAAACGACTGATTGTGAGAAAGAATTCGATACAGGCAAATGACACGTTAGACGCACTCAACCGCAGAATGCAGAACAAATCCAGAATTTCAAGAATTCCAACCATTACTTCGATTACTGATAAAATTGTCGTAGAGTTTATATTCGATAAAAGTTGAGAAAGAAAAAGGAGTGCGTGCTCGCATCGAAGTTGTGCAGTTAGGAAAGTAGGAAGACGAAGGGAGATGGAGACACGGTAGACTGATTCTTACGGGAGCGTCGCGAGCCATTTTTCCCTCGGCCAAATGGTCCGTGCCCGTAAATTTGACGCGGCCGCGCGTTCCCGCCGGGGCTCGGGCAAAAAAAAGAGGAGGAGTGGCTCGCAGGACTCGGCAAGAAGCGTTCAGCTCGCGACAAGCCTGAAATCGTTCCTCGCGGCAGCTCGTTTTTCCCGATCGGCTCGTCGCCGTCGTAAATTTCGCGTATGCGTGAGAACGATGCCTGAAATTCCCCGGCAGAGAAGGTTGCCGAAGGAAGATGAGGAGGAACGAGGTGACGGGTGGCGAAGGTAGAAAATTGACAGTCGACACGGATGGAATTCGTTCGATCGCCCGTTGTCCCCTCGAAATTCTGATGGCACGCGCGCGTGCATGGAAACAGGTGCCAACCTGGCAATTACCTGAAGCCGCGATCGATGCGCAGGCTAATTTCGCGCTAACGTCTGTCGTTCACGCGATGGCAGTGTCGGTCAATTAGAAGATGAGAGATGACAGCGCCGGTGATGATAGGAGGGCGCCCTCTTCGTTCCAGCGGTGTACTTTTCGAATTGCTTCTATCGAGCGAATCTTTCGAAAGTGCGCGAATCTGCCGATCGCTTGAAACTCAGACTCTTACGCGCGAGAGGAGTCCTGCTCCGTTGATCATCCTAACAGCTCCCATTATTCAAGCGAACGCTTCCTGGGTACCGTTTGCACGCACCGCGGGTCTATTAGCAAAAATTGAGCGTGAAAATGGAAAGAGCTTAATTACTTTCGCACGCGGCGCGCTGGCGGAAATACGATCGGACAGGATGCGTGCCATTTTTCCGTTCGACTCGTTGTCGATTGGTTCGCCATTGGTTCGCCGGAAATTTCTTCTAACGGTCCCACCACGCTACGCGCGTCTCAATAATATCCTTATTACCCGCGAAGCGTATGCAACTCCTTTCTTCGCCACGAAGAAGCGCATCAATCATCGTGCCTCAATGATATTCCTCCCGATAATGACTGCCAGCCGAAGAGAGTCACGCGGCCGTAAGACGATTTGCGTAAGGCTCGCGCGACAGGATCCTTTCGGGAAGTTGAAAATCAGCGTGGGAACTGCTGGCAGCTCGCGAGATCTCTTGGCCAGGCATATAAAAAGAAAGGGAAAGCCGGCGACTGGCTGATCGGGCTTAATGGAAAAGCCAGCCGTGCGCGCGGACACGTACGCTCTCGGACAGGCCGCGGCTGTTCGCGAGCGCGCGCGCGCGCGCGCGCCGGTGCGCGGCTCTCAATTAAAATCTAATCAAGCCCCGTAAATTTCACGCCGCATCAGTTAATTCCGGGCCGGCGTTATCGGCGTGTAAGACGATCACGTCGGCGGACCTCCGGGAGGTATCGAGCAGCCGGCGAATCGCGAACAGTTACGGAAATTGCGGCAAGAAGAGGATCGAGCCGACACGGTAGAACTGTTCGTCAGTATGCAGTCGGCTCTTGCTAGTCGGCTCTTGCTAGTCGGCTCGCTGGTCGACTCGCGAGTCAGCTCGCTCTGCCGAGTGTGCGCTTATTTATTCATTCGCCGATTTTTCGTAGCCGAGTGGATCATTCCGGTGCCTCACGAAGCGTTCATGAGCTCCCGTAACTCGGCAGGCGCATAAAACTGGGCGCAACTGGCGGCCTATGGCTCGCTGCACATTGGCTATGCGGAAAGGAAAGCCTCCTCTCCTGCGAAGCGCGGCAAGTCGAGAAGGATGACCGGCCCGAACACGTACACCTTTTACCTACACCTTCTGCCTCCACGTTTCTCGGACTCGAACGACATACAGAGAAAGAAAGAGAGAGAGAGAGGGAGAGCAAGAACAAGTGGCTTCCTTCGAACACGCGCGAGCCTCCCTCTTTCCACAAAGGGCACGTCCTCCGTGGGAGTCTACACTATAATAGAGCCCCGTGTACAGATTTTATCTGACGCAGAACTTTTTCACGGCAGGGAGAATTTATCGCCTCCCTCCGCTCGCCGCCACAAATTCTATCGCATTTTCATTACGCGCTATGAAAATGCATGCCGCGGCGTATGTTTGAACACAGGTTGCACAGGGCACTCGTCCTGCCTATCGTGACGTGTAAGAAATTTGTGTAACGAGTGCGTCGCCGTATCGAGCCAAGAATCTTAGATCGCAATTACGCGTGTCCGCTCTATGATATCGTAATTATCGCGACTGCTGTCGTCGAAACCACTCACCGGCCATTATCGCGACCTATCAGCGGCTGAATATCAGTTCCTTCGTTTACAGATTCTACGACTGGCCTCGGCTGACAGTGTCGCGGGCACAGCATAGAAATTATAGAGTCCGAAGGTGCGCGCGCGTGTTTCGTCGAAAGGGCACGTAGATTGTGCACATGTAGGCTTTCGTAGGTGACACGGGGCGAGGAGAAACATACTCAACGCATCTTGCCCTGGCTTGCGTGTACTAGGATGCGTGTCTAACGTGCGTGTACTCGCGTACACACGCGGGACGCGTGACACGCGTTAAAAGGCACTGGCACGCGTACGCACGGAAATGCGCCGAAGGACGGGCAAGGTGAAGGCGCGCACACGTGTGTGAGCGGCCGGGGAAAATTAGATGGGTACAACGTTCAGCCTGAATCGCGTCCAGTTTCCCGCGGCCTTTTCCCCCTTTTTTACGAGCGCCACAAAGTAAGTACTCATTATCCGCGCGTAATAACGCGGCTGGCACGTTACGTGATCCAGATGTGACGGACGCTGGGAACTTTGCGCTAACTGCCGGATAAACACATACTACTCCCGATTGACACTGATCAGGTACTAGCCAAGGGTGAGATAAATCACTTAGGTCCATTGAGATGACCTTGGCTAGATCAATGCCGCTCGATAAGAAGACGCGCCGATAATAGGCTTCTGTTCCGTACGAGGAGAGTAGTTAATGCTGCGCTTTGTATTCGAATATAATGGCTACCGGCAGCTGACGCGTACGTCAGGTTTACAATTTCCGTGCCTGGCATACGAACCGGCGCTCGAATTTATTTTCCGCCGCGGGCACGACTCACTCGTACGTATCCACGGTACGTGGAAAAATGAGCTGGGGTCGTACGATAAAGGTTAACCTCGGCGCATACTTCTGCTAATAACAAAGTAGCGCGAAGAAACGCGCAACGAATCGGGCCCCGGGACCTTCTGATAGGTTCGACGTGCTTGGTGAGTCCAGCTCGAGCAAGCCTCGTAATGTGCTGGGCACACAGAGGAGAAGCCAGGAGGTTGCTCCTTCGGCAAACCTCGCCGAGGCACCGAAATGTGCCCGTCGGTGCCGAAGACGAAGGAGAGTGGACGTTTGTTGGGCAAACTTTGCGCAGTCCGCTCACGCGCCTACGTGAAATTGCTTCGGGAACGATTCTTTAAGCGAGCCGACCGTCCCGGCATGGAAAAAAGGCTACGTTTCGGGCCTACAGACAGCCGGTCAAAGCTTCGCAAACCTGAGAATACCGAGAGCGTCGCGAAAGTGGAGGATCGAGAGACTCGGGAAGGAAAGTCGACTCTCGACGGAAAGAATATTCCTGGCGAGGATCTAGGGAAAGATCGAAAATTAATTGCGGCCTGACTACGCGCCTCTACGTCGACTGTTCGTCGACTGTTCGTCGATTATACGTCGGCTGCACGTCGGCGCGTAGGTATACGAAGCTCGTAACCTTTCGCGCATCGATGCTTTCCCAATGGCGCGAGAGCACCTTTCGGGCCATTCCTTCTGCCGGCGCTCATCGTTTCTACTTTCTATCGGCCGGCGGACAAAAGCGCGTTCACGCTTCGCGTACAAATTGGCTCGCTCGCGAAACCGCGAAGTAGGCGAGCCATTCAAGAGCAGCCGTACGGGTTCGAGGATGAGGATGAGAATGGGAATGCGCGGAGAGGGTGTACGCGGTGGAACTCATCAAAATTTGCAGCCCAGTCCTTTTCCCCTCATTAATTCGCGGCGTAATTGCCCGCTGCTCCTAACCCAGTGCCTCTGTCATCTTTCGCCGGCCGTTCGGCCCAGTATTTTCCCACGTGGTCGAAGGCGAAGGAACGGTGCCAGGCCAGCGATAATTGAGCTTCCTCCCTCTGTGTCCCTCGGCCGGCCGTCGGTGGGCATAGAGGCTTAATGAAGGTGGACAGATCGACATTAGCCGCGTTGGAACGTAAGTTGGCACGTATGTTGGCGCGTTAGTCGGTTGGCACGCCTTTCCTCGGCCGGCTTTTCTCAGTCGCTTCTCAGTCGCTTCTCAGTCGTTTCTCAGTCGTTTCTGAGTCGTATCTCGCACCCGACCGCTCATTTCGCCCGAATTGCTCGGCTTTATCGCGGGCAGCGGGTCGATCGCTCGAAAGTGAGCCTCCCCCCTCCCCATCGCGAAGCGAGGATGATGCGCGAAGCGGGTGAAACTCGCTCGAGCGAGCGGCATCGTAGCCTTACCCGCAATTAAAACCGCCTGGCGCGCGCGTGTCGTCTCTTTATGAAAAGAGTCGCGCTGCTGATTTTTACGGACCTCCTTAACGCGCCACGCAAAAATGCCCATATTACGGAAAGCGAGAACTTATTTGGCACGGACAATTTACGGTTATGGCTTATTTATGCAGATCGCTTCGCGGACGGTTGCCTTTATCGGGCTCGATCCGAGCGTGCTCTCGTCAAATGAAAGACGAACTCTGGCAATTGGACGTCGAACGAACGAGTGCGACGCAATTAGGCGAAAATTAAGAGTGGATGAACGGTAGAAAAGGTTTCGCGGTGAGGGGAACATTGTTTAGACTCTAAATCAGCTTCTGAAAGTCGAGTCATCGGTCGATGCATTCTGCAGGCATCTCGAAAACATTAACGCCGCCTGCCTGGCAGCTACCGAGCGGTAGCCACACGCTCACTCCGATCTCCCGGTCCAACGACGCTCGTATCTATTAGTACCTCGCCAGTAGGCTCGCAAATAGACGATATTTACGACGTACTTATTCTTTCTCACGATATTCTACTTTCCGCCTGTCACGCGCCTAGGAACGACACCGAGCCCGCCGTAGACTCGAGGTTCACAGATGCAATAATAACCCCGTGGCTGGCCGTAAGATAAATTCGACGGGAGTGGAGAAGGACTTGTACCGGCGAGAGAGGGATAGAGTGGGATGGAGAGGAATACAGAGGGATAGAGAGCGATAGAGAGGGATAGAGTGGGACGCAGAAGCAGATGACATGTACGTGTACTACGTCGGTACGGTCGGCAGAAGGTTAAATCCCGTTGTGCAGCGTCAGGCGGTCGTTCGGGTCTTCCGTCGCGAATAAGGCACGGCTGGCTCTGCGAAAATGTCACTCGTGTCGAGAGAGGGCCCCAGGACGCGCTCATCGTCGTCGTCTTCTTCTTCGTCCTCCTCGCTGTCGGCGAGGCAGACTTATATAACGTAGAAGGAAGCGCGTTATGGAAAGCAAAGGCCAGCAGACGATCCTCCGCGCTTTCTACCTTCGATCTTACTCTTACGGTAATTACGTGCCGCTCGTTCGTGCCACGCACGCACGCACGCACGCATCCCTGCACATGTGCCGAGCCGCACACAGAGACACGCGCGAGAGCATCGATATGCCTATTATGGTACGTCGAGCAGGACTGTGCACGCTCGTAGATCCGACGATAAGCCGCATATGTAAAATAAGAGATGCTTATCTGACCGGAGTAACCGGGCAGCTATTGGCTCCCTCGAATATTCGCCAAAATGCGCCAACCTTTCGAAACTGCTCCATTTTCCACAGCCATCCACTCGATTTGCCTACCCTCCATCCAGCTGCCTTTCTTCTCGATCTAACCTGGACCGATCGATTTCTTTTTCAGGCGACGACCGCAAGTGGCTTCTTCGAGGTGCAGATCCTCTCGCTGACGAACAACAGGGGCACCCTGGTCGACGGCCGATGCTGCGGCGGGGGAGGAGGAGGCGGGGGTGGCGGGAAGGGTGGTCTACCGCCATGTACGACACCCTGCTCGACTGCCTTCTGGCTCTGCCTGAAGGAGTACCAGTCGAACGTAACCGCGATCGGCTCGTGCAGCTTCGGCAATGTATCTAGTCACGCCCTCGGCCAGAACACCTTCACCCTAACCGAACCCGTCACCCTCCAACTGCACTTCACCTTCCGTTGGACGGTAAGTAAACGACGATTCTGCCTGTGTTCCCCTTAACCCCTTAACGCGCACGCTCGAGTTTATTCGAGCGCGGTAAACTGACCAAACTGTGCACACTCGAGATAATTCGAGCGACTTTGTATATGACGCTGCTATAATTTTTCACACTCGAATATAATCGAGAATCGAAAATAACAATGTGAAAACTAGGAAAAAAGATCATTTTATTGATACTTATCATTTACATAGGATTGCAATAACACGTTGTTATTTCGAAGAAACCGTGCGTTAAGGGGTTAAATTCCAGCGAACGGTACGTTCTCCCGTGTAATAAGCGGTTGCGGAATGTCAAGACGCTTAAGCCCGGACTGTCCACTGTATTCGCAAATCGGACGTTTTCGTGTCACGCTTATCCCTTTTCATTGTTTGCGCAACGACAGATTATCCCATTCCTGCCATCGGCCGTACGTCGTCATTATCCGCGAGTCTTATCTCGGAAGTTCGATCCACACTTTCCGTGGAACCTTCTCGAGAATTTAGTCTCTGACGACTGATACGAAACCTGTGGGTGGGGAGAGGCTGAGGCCGCTTCCGAAGTGAAAGAATTCACGGGCGCGTGAGCGCGATAAATACCGTCGGCCGCGAGAAGCTTTCATCCTCGAAATCGGCGGAGCGCCTTGTCTTTCGCAACTCGCCGCCTAGGCGAGAATCCGGCGGGAGGGAATCGGGAGGGAATCGGGCAGCGTGTCTCGTTCCGCGAGCTTGGCAACGGGGCGAGAGCGAATTTCTACTCCGATTCCGCCGACAGAGCGAGACCGGCCGACGGCCGATTCAGCCAGCCCGAAAGGGTTTCCACTCCGTCGACACCGATGAATCCGCGAGTGCGCGATCCTTTCTACGCGCGAAACTCGCATACGTCCGCGCCAATCGCCTCACCGATCACCGCGAATCCTTCACAAATACCTCGCAGTTGTAGCAGGCGGAAAAAATTGAACGCGGGTGGGCCGAGATTCGAACTCGGGTCCCCCGATTGCCGGTCGGTTCCTCTATCCAACTAACAATAAGGTACCCAAAACCTTATCCAATTCTCTACGTTCATGCCCTTTTATCCTGACACGTTATCATCCATCCTCTACTACAGCAGATACCCGCAAATTCACACTTCCGTAGCAGGGGGAAAAATTCGAATCCGGGTCTCCCGACTGTCGATCGGTTCCTCTATCCAACTAACAATACACTATCCAAACCCTTATCCAATTCTCTACGTTCATGCCCTTTTATCCTGACACGTTATCATCCATCCTCTACTACAGCAGATACCCGCAAATTCACACTTCCGTAGCAGGGGGAAAAATTCGAATCCGGGTCTCCCGACTGTCGATCGGTTCCTCTATCCAACTAACAATAAGCTATCCAAACCCTTATCTAATTCTCTACGTTCATGCCCTTTTATCCTGACACGTTATCATCCATCCTCTACTACAGCAGATACCCGCAAATTCACACTTCCGTAGCAGACGGAAAAATTCGAACCCGGGTCTCCCGACTGTCGATCGGTTCCTCTATCCAACTAACAATAAGGTACCCAAAACCTTATCCACTTCTCTACGTTCATGCCCTTTTATCCTGACACGTTATCATCCATCCTCTACTACAGCAGATACCCGCAAATTCACACTTCCGTAGCAGGGGGAAAAATTCGAACCCGGGTCTCCCGACTGTCGATCGGTTCCTCTATCCAACTAACAATAAGCTATCCAAACCCTTATCCAATTCTCTACGTTCATGCCCTTTTATCCTGACACGTTATCATCCATCCTCTACTACAGTAGATACCCGCAAATTCACACTTCCGTAGCAGGGGGAAAAATTCGAACCCGGGTCTCCCGATTGCCGGGCGTTTCCTCTATCCAACTAACAATAAGCTACCCAAAACCTTATCCAATTCTCTACGTTCATGCCCTTTTATCCTGACACGTTATCATCCATCCTCTACTACAGCAGATACCCGCAAATTCACACTTCGAGCGAACAAACTCCACGCGTAATTACTCGCCGATTTGCATATCCGTACATCCTGTCGTCCACCGCAAATTTACCTATCAACGTTGTACGTCTTCCGTACTTCCATCAGCTCTCTCGCGATTCTCTTCGCGGCCTCCGGGCAGTCGTTCCTTTTTTCTCGATATCTCGAGAAACGTCAACGATGAGCTACGGCTCGCTTGTCTTGGACATACCTCGATCTCGGAGGTTGGACCTACACGATCGCGAGAGAGTCCTTCGTCGGTTTGATGGCTAACGGACCGAGAGCTTGAGTCTGTGCACACACGCCCGTATCCACTTACCGCGTGCGTGTGATGCATTAAACGTTAAAACACACAGCCTCAAGCGAGAGAGAGAGGAGGGCTCGCGCGCGCGCGCACTCTTAAAAGACGCACAGCCGCGTAACGTGGATTGTTTGAGGAGAGTCACGGGCGTTGTTTGTATATTTCATAACTCGCTCGGCGAGGCTCTAAGAGGGCCCACGCCGTACTTTTCCCCGGGGACGACAAAGGAAAGGGCCCACCGAGTTTTACGCCCCACCCTCTCTGTCTCTCTCTCTCTCTCTCTCCTCTCAAACTCCTGCGGCCCCCCCTCCTCCGTACTCGAAGGCCCACGGGGGCATAAACAGTGGGTCCCCTAAATTGCTTCCTCCCGGGCGCATTTTCCCTCCTCCTCTCCCGCTCGCCCTCGGCCACTCCTTTTTTCGCCCTCGCACTCCGCCGCGGACCATTTAGCGCTCGCCTCGAGCTAATTCAATTATAAAAGCCATGGGAGCGTAATAAAAGAAAGGAAAAGGAAAAGGGAGGTTATGACGAGCGGTATGCGCAGTTCGACACTCTGAGGCAGCGGGAGGTTATCATTCTCACCTCGCCGGACGAGTTCGCGTCTCTGCCGCTCTACCCGGTGGCCGAGAAGATGTGGATTTAGGATATTACCGGGTTCCCGATGAACATCTGGGAACGGTAATAATAAGCGCCGCGACGCATCGGCATCTTTCGGCAGTTGGGTTATGTAATTTTGAACGGTAAGAGTCAGGTGCAGGGAGTAACGCGTCGACGGGGGAGGTGGGGAAGTTAGGAGGGGAAGCTATGAGGTCGCAGATAAAAGCCCGGATGCCTCGCGCTATCTTGTGATAGCCGTTCGTAATAACTGCGAAACCGTTTTCGCGGGCGCCTCGACGAAACGGTAAAGCCTGACTTTCATCACTCGCGGATAATTCCGTCATTACCGTCGCTGATGATTGAATACGGTATATATAATCTCTTTCGGCCAAATGGACCTCACTTCAGCGAGACAGAGTGATAGGGAGAGACAGAGATAGATAGAGAGAGAGAGAGAAAGGGAGTCAAAGAAAGACAGACACCTGCATTTAAGCGCCTTTGAGAATCTTCCTTGCCTGACGGGAATCCTCAATTAAAGGAACGAAAAGCGCAAAAAGGAAGGGCTCGCCAGAGATCGGTAGGCTAAAATTCTCCCCTTACCGTTGAAATCGATGACGCAACCGAGTAAGACGAGTATCTTTCGCGCATCGCATCCCAGGCGATACCTTTCGCAACGGATGTAAATCACGTATCGGTGCCGATTTATCCCGACGTCGGTAATGGCGAATTATTTAAGGATTATCGTTGTCCGACGCGCGCTTACGCTCGCAATCCGACGACATTGAAAGTAATCGATTTTGAGGATTGCGCCGTTCAGGATAGCCCCGCGATTACGTACGACTTTCACCGTTTCCAATTTCATCGCAGCCAGGCGAGAAACGATATGTGCGCAACCCGGGAGAGGGGGGAGGGGGGGGGGGGCATAAGCGTCTTTTGCAGTAATACCCGTAATGGTACAGGAAACGATCAGTCGAGATGGGAATATAGCGAGCTTTTGCACAATCCTACCAACCTATGTGCATCTCCGCGAGGAGTTTCGTGTCTCCTTTCTCCTACTCCCATCTCTCTTCGATACTCTTTCCCTCTCTCTCTCTCTCTCTCTCTCTCTCTCTCTCTCTCTCTCTCAGCACCTTTTCATCGCGCCCGATCACCGTGCATCCACTCTCGAACGTCTGCCTCTTTGTCCTCGGCCCGTTCGCCGTTATTTTCCCGCTCTTTTCGTTCAAAGGTCTTCCCTTTCTTTCCGCCGTCCCACATATCTTACCCCGGGCACCCATCTACATTACGTGCGCGCGTCCTGCGGCGCGCGATCGTCCGACGACTCGAATTAATTTTATTTAACGTCCCCGCCGCTCGTCAAATTTCACCCGGCCGGGGCAAGCAGGAGGCCACTCCTTTCCGTGCCGTGCGCGATTAGCGCTCAATCGCCGAGGTTCCCGAATTAATTTAATCCGGTGATCATCTCTCCCCGACTGCCCGGAATAATTACACGCGCAGCGCAACGTGAAAGGAGCCGGGGAAAAGCTTTGAGGATCGAGACGGGGTTCGAGGCGAGGATCGAGACGAGGATCGAGACGAGGATCGAGACGAGGATTGAGACGAGAAACGAGACGAACCTTAAACCATCCGGCGAGGCAGAGATTAATTTTGACTATTACGCTCGGCGGTAATAGACGCGGAATGATAAACGATAGCCAGTCAGAATAGTGTTAATCACGGGGGCCGACGAGAGGGCGGGCACGGGGAGAGAAAAAAGTAGGAGGAGGAGGAGGATGAGCGATCGGGGAACGAAAATGAAGGAGTCACGTTGCTCGGCCACGGATATCAACGTGAGTCACGGGCCAACAGGTGTACGCCGACGATGTCTATACCTTCGGGACCTTCTCCTTCGTTCCTCTCGCTCTTTCAGCAGCAGCTCCTGCACTTGCCATCAGCTCACTTCTTCGCCGGCATCTTCGGCAGAGTGGCTAGACGAAAATCCTGCGAGTAGAAAGCGAGCTCGGCTGAAAACGGATAATCCTCCGCTTGCGCAACTACTATTCTACATATTCGTAAATCTCCCGTCCACGTACAATATGTTTCGCGTTACGTAAGAGGTGTGTATCGTCGAAGGATGACGGGGAGACTCTTTACACATCCGTGACTCCCAGGACCGGTACCCAGTAATTCATAAGCGGTGTCTTATCGGCATGACGATGCCATCCCGCCCCCCCTCTCCCCATCGACACTTTAATATTCTTTCAACGGTGCGAGAGACAGCTCGTACTCCGGAGGACGGTGTAAATCTCGTTAACGGTCACGCACCGTCGGACGGAACACGGAAGCGGCCGCTGCGAGGAGTCGATTCGTCAAAAGTTGGGCGCGAGAACCAGTCCTTAACGATTCGAAATTGCTCTCTCATTGGATCGGTAGCCCGCGAGGCTCGCTCGAAGAGTCGCGATAGTCGGCGAGAGTCGGCGTGCTTGGTCTTTTGCGACGGCAGCAGCGGCAGCGGCAACAGCAGCGACTGCCTGCCCTCTGCCGCGAGGGAGGGGGGGAGTTTACCGGTGGCTCGCCCTCGGGGCCCGTGTCGGGCCCCACGGGTAGACAAGAAGGGGTACGGGGGGGATCGCGCAATCACGGCATGCCGGGATCGGCCGCTCAGAGATTTACGTTCTTGCGGCGAGCGTGCTTATTACTCAGCCAAGTCTCTGCATCTCTCTCTTTCTCTCTCTCTCTTCCTCTCTCTCCCCCATGAGCCTCTCGGTGGGTGGACGCAGCTGGTCTATGCAGATTGAATGAACGCCGAGAAGTCGTGGGTCCCACACGATAATTTCGGCAAATCTCGAAATTCGACTCATCCGCCGTTCGAGGGTCATAGAGCGAATCGCTTCGGGGGTAACTTTGACTTCCCATTCGTACGTCTACACGAGTCGCGTATCTATAAACGTGCAATCTCGGGGATCCGCGAATTCTTACGTCTGTAATTCCGCGTATTCAGAAATTTACATTCTTGCGGTAAGCGTACTTATTGCTCGCTCACGTCGCCGCTAAGTCTCTCCTCCCTTCTGTTCTCCTCCTCTTCCTCCTCCTCCTCCTCTTCCCCTCTCTTGTCCCATGGCCCTCGGTGGCCTGTCGGTGGCTGAAAGGCACACAGGTGTACGTTGGCGTATGTAAATTCGTCGGAGGAAGGGGAGAATATGTCGCCACGGTTCGCCTCGTTGTTTGGGCAGTGCCGTTCGATGAACGGCAATGGTGGAGGATGAGGACATGGATGGGGGAGGGGGTGGGGGAGAGGGGGGGAGCTTCTTTCGGGCCGATCGTGTGTGAACCCGGTCCGCACACCGCATACCAAAGTCCCTCCTCTCTTTCTCTCTTTCCTCCTCGCTTGACCATTGCCAGAGCGCACACCTTTGCGCGGTTACATACACGGTTACATGCACGGGTACACTCTTCAGCCTCGATGGCGTTGGCCGGCATGTGAATCAGCGTCAATATTATCGGTTCAACACCCCACCGGTACACGTTCATTCTCGTACGACTTTGGCGAAACATCCGTGTTCAGCGGAATTCTATCGACGCCCGATTTGCCTGGACGAAAATTTCAATCGTAGCCAGAGTTGGAGGGCAGTGGGATGGTTGTGGGATCGGATGTAGGATGGTTGTAGGAAGGGTGGGTTCAGCATCGATTCCGTCGAAAGTACACGGACAGTCAGTCAAAGAGGCACGTAGAGTCAGCCTCGCACACACGTCCCATCCTGAAAGCTCTACCTCCCCCCCCTCGTCCGACTTTGTGCCTCGGTCCCTCGGTTAGTTAGTCCGTAGGATCCGCTGCCGTCCTGTCTCTCGATTCTCTCCCGAGTGGCTCGCGGCCCTCTCTCTCTCTCTCTCTCTCTTTCACTCTCTCTCTTCTTCTCTGTGCGTGTGTAACTCGCCGGACGAGAGTGTCCGCGGACATTTAATACGAGGAATGCCGCGAGTCCCTTGACTCGTTTCATGCAGGTAACTCACCACCACAGCTTGTCCTCGACTATGTACGTGCGTACACATCGCTTCGGTCCCATCGCCGCCATTACTATCACCAGCATTATCCTTCGAGTCACCGACTCATCTCTCTCCCTCTCTCTCTCTCTCTCTCTTTCTCGCTCTTTCTCTCACTCTGGCAGATCGGCCCTCCCTTAAGGGGGCACCTACTCGCTGAACCCCGCGAAATGAAGGACGTACCTCGAGATTCCTGCCCTCGAAACTGTCGGAGTCGCGCCAAGATCGGACGGACCTTTCGACGATCCCGAACGCGTCGCCGAGGAAAGAAGTTTTATGGGAGCTCGAGTCGCGGCCACGATGCAGGTGCCACGATGAAAGCAGTGAAATCCTCTTTCAACGTCTCTCGCCCATGAGACAAAGAAGCTTTACGGTACCGAATAATAAGGCTCGCCGTCGCGTATTTTATCCGACAAGTTTTTAGCCTGTCGGGAGCTTTTTTTTTCCCCAAGGATGTGTCTGGGGGGAAAAGTCGTTTAACTCTGCCTTCGTCTAATCGTCGGTTAAATTGCGCACGCTCGTATTGTAAGCTATTTTATTGGTCATCGGGCGAGGATTGTCAGGTTAGTTCCCCGACGAAGCGCGTCATTATACTCTCGCGCTGCCGACGACTCGGGACGAGGCTGAGTCTTCCTGTGGCAGCGACAGGATTTCTGCCTCTCCCTAGTCCATCCTGTATTTCTCGCTCTGCCGCCGTCCCACCGTTCCTCGCGGCCGTCTTCTTCAATCTCTCGCCGTTTCTTTCGTTCCCCGTTGCCGCGAACACACACGCACGCACCTACACGTCTGAGACTGGAGATAGAAAGAGACTCGCAGACTGTCTGGCAGGTAAGAGCGCGCGCGCGCACACTCCCTTGACCCTCGAATCCTTTCTGCGGTTCTGGGTACGCAGCGAGATTTATTAGCTCTCCGGCTAATTGGGAAGCGAGGACGAGAAGCGAATTCCAGAACGAAGATTTCCGCCCCGTTGAGCCGCTCTTGCGCGCGCGCGCCTGTGTTCGTGTGTAGGCTCGTAGGTGTGCCAGAGGAGAATGCCGCTACCGCGAGAGACAGAGATCCCTTCAGACGGAATTTCCAGCCAGGCCCCGACACTCTACCCTCCACCCTCTTACTCGAGCTCTATCTCGCGGAACAATTGTCGCGATCTTTCCTTTTGCTTAACTCTGTCCCTGTTCCCAGTACCTTTGCCTTGCCCAACGCGACGTCAATCCGAGCCGCGGATAGCTGAACGCGGGATAGGACAGTTCTGATTCCCTGCCCCTCGAACGCCGTCGGGCAAGATCGCTGTGTCTCGGTACTCGAAAATTGAGATTACAGTAATCGCAGTCGAATCGTTTAACTCCCATAAATAGCGGCCAATCCATTCTGACGGTCCGTGACGGTAAGCCGCCGCAGGCGAGTCGGGCGGCAGAAGGAGGGGGTAGAGGTGGGTAGAGGAGAGTAGAGGAGACTAAAGGAGAGGAGAAGAGAGGAAGAGAGAGGCGAGGAGAACAGAGGAGGCCGGCACCGAAATCGAATGAGAGAGATAAAAAAGAGACAGCGAGAATTAAAAGCTGGGATCACATCAGAGGGGCCCGAAGCGGTCGAGCTACGTTCGCCGCTTTTAATTCCGCTGTCCCCCCGGACAGTGCGAGACGTCTAGCTACGGTGGAAGCGACCGTATTCTCGTTCAAGGCTCTTCGATGTCGTACGTCGATTGCCTGCCTGTAGATGCCCGCCTCTAGATGCCTGCCTCTAGATGCCTGCCTCTACGGATGCCTGCGTGCGGACTGACTTCGTATACACTGACTTCGTATAGACTGACTTCGTATAGACTGACTTCGTGTGGACGCATGCCCGCTGCTTACGATCGGCACTCACGTACGACTCGTTCAATCCTTTCCGCGAAACCAAAGAGACACGTCGCTTGACACGGAGAGGAGAGAAGGTGGGAGAGCCAGAGAGTGTGAGAAACTCGGCCCCACAATGCTTCCTCGTAGATAAACAGCCCCCCCGCTCGTAGGAAGCTGAAATTCAAAACAGGATCGCCCGGGACAAAGGAAGGCAATAAATGCAGCGCGAATAAATATTGAAGGAATTCATGTGCGAACGGGACGGAGCCCAAGGCGGCGAGAGAAGGTTCGCGAGAATGACAATTAGCTTGGAAGAATTAGCTAGAGCCGTTAAGACGGCGCTATCGGGCCTGCACTATCTCGGCTGGCAGGCGGCAGACGTTAAATTGTCTAAATAGCCCCGATGTGGAATTCCGATCGGCGTGAAAAGAATTCCTATGCGACGGAGAGCGGCCCGGCACGGCCGTTACTACGAATGGGCGTCTCATTATTCCGCAGCAAGGACGGACGCGCTCTGCAAGGTAGCCGGAGAGAGTCCCTACGTGCTTCACGTATCGCTCGCTTCCGTCGAGGCTTTTTAGACTACAAATCGACAGTTTACGCAGGCCTGCCCCGCTGCACCGGACGCGTTCGTTTCTGCCGCTGGCTGCACTGCTCCTCGTCTGCTCTTCGTGTCCTCTTCGTATACTCTTCGTATACTCACCGTATACTCCGCACCGTATACTCTCCGTATACGCCCCGTATTCTCTCCCACGGCCAGTGGCCAGGAACGATTAACGAGAGCTTCGTCGCCGACACGGCTCGATGGCCTCTCGCGCGATTCGCCAGGAGGAAATTCATTAATTCGCGTCATCGCGCGGAAATGAACAACCCCGAGTGACTCGTCCGCGCGGACCTCCTTCGGATCGTAACGATCAATTGATTTCCTGTGCCCACGCGTCTCTTTCCTTGGGAACCGCAAGGCCCATCGTCCAGGCTCTCCTACGAGAGCACGATAATTATCCTCTCTGTCGCCTCGAAAGTTCCGAACGTTCGCCTCGACGAATATCATCTTTCGCGAACAGCCATTTTACGCTCTTCACGATGTACCTACCTGTCCGTACTCGTTTGCCTACCTTCGCCGATTCTCCTAACGGAGCGATATCACTCGCTGTAAGGCGAAACGTTTGCCCCGATCGATTCTTCATTACCGGGAAATCAATTTGCGGCGTAAACTCTTCCGAGAAAGCGGGCCAATTGATTATCGCGCCCACGTACCGACCTCGCGCTCCGTCCGAACGCCGCGTCCGATGTTAACGTAGTATTTACGTACCGTCCGATATTATATGGTGTAAGCTCCGACGTGGAAGCGTCCCGGACGTTAATGCGTCCGATAAGTCAAAGCTTTCCGATACTTCGACGGAACGGCGCTCGATCTTTACGACGCGTAATCGTCCCGACCGTTTACCTTTGGCCATATTTTCTTCCCTGCGAAGAAAGAGAGGGGGAGGAAGAGAGAATCAGAGGCTGGGCTGAATGAAACGAATTTTTGGAACACACTATCATTTCTCTTTGTACCTACTGTTTTCTTAGACCCTTGATCCATACGCCGTGAATTTCTGTCTATATGATTAACCCAGGATCATTAAAAATTTCTCATCGGATACCCATCAACTGTTGTAACGATGATCAGCTCGTCGGGAGACAATGGGTAGGTACACGGTGACAAGCGTTAGCCCACTTCGAGGGAATGGTGGAACGTCGATATTTCCGGCCCGCTCGTGGAATACCAACGACACGCTCACGCTCGCCTCGTGAATTCAATTTACGGCCGCGTCTTCGTCGAGCCGAGCGCACCGGCGACCCGTTCATCGGGAAGACGCTCTCCTAGGCGTCCGCACTTCGGGCGACTTTCAGTTTCTCCCCCTTCGGACGCCGGCGTCGGTGAAAGGGGAAATTGGCGACGTTGGAAGTGGCGCGCGGGTCCCGGGAAAACTTTTTCAAGCGGCGCCGCGGCCAAACGCCCACGCTCGAATTCCTAGATGCACCGTCTTCCCTCGCGAGCAGAACACGCACACTCCGAGACTTTGCCTTTCGTGTCACGCTGACCATTTCTCCCCTCTCTCCCCTCTCCTCCCATCTTCACATCTTCCCATCTTTCTCGTCGCCCGACGCTGACACGTACGTCGCGCTCCTTCTTTCCTATGCGACTCTATCCGACTCTGTCCTCTCGCGTCTCTTTATCATTCTCCTCCTCCTCCTCCTCCTCCTCCTCCACCTCCTCATCGTCGCGAAGCTGTACCTCCACGTAACGCTCGTTGCACATACAAGGACGGGCAAGTTCAGCGGGGCGAGCGTGTAATCTCAGGATTTTTGATCTCGCGCCTCGAATTTAACGGGACATTAACCTCTCCTCGCTCCTACGTCCGAGAGGTGGCCGTCCGAGAGGTGGCCGTCGTAGACATTTCGAGAGTTCACACTGTCGACGAGCATAATGTCCGGCCGGAGAGACTGTCCCACCAGCTACGAGGCGGACGCCTCTTCTATGCACTTCCAGACGCCTCTTTCAAGGAGCGTCGGCTTTTCAATTTGGCCCACAATGCTGGCCAGGCTAAATTCTATGGAACTCCTCTTTGCTAATGAATGCCTCCCTTGGTAATCAATTATTTTTCCGACTCGCCTCTCTCTCTCTCTCTCTCTCTCTCTCTCTCTTTTCCTCTCTTTCTCTCGCTTCTGCAAAACCTTTCGCCGACATCGCTAGGTAACATCGCGTTAGGTGCCGATGACAATACGTAGTTGAAGCCATGACGTCATTCCTGCGGTCAATTTAGAGCGCGCCCGCCGGCCGACGAACGCGATGAGCAGCGGTCGAAAAAGGATCCGTGTCGCAGTATCAATTGCGTTTGAAAAAAGTGCGAAGTTCGTCGAGCGCATGAATGGGGCCGAGGTTAAGGTCGCGCACTGTCCTTTGTGCGGCAGGTAGAAGGCAAAGTGCCGACAAAGGTTCGCGTCCGGGGCAGTAGTCAGGCCTGCACAAAGAGTGGCCCAGACGGTGCAGGGGTGGTAGAGGGGAGGCTGGGTGGTGGCGAGGGGTGGGGCGAATTAGAATATATGTACGAGGTGCGAGAGACAAAAAAAAAGGGGCAGGAAAGAAAAGGCGAGCACGAAAGTCGCGGGCGTGGGAAAGCGGGGCCCTCGAGCGAGCCACCAATTAACACCAATTAGCGCTCATCTGCTCTAGGTACCACCGGCTCCGACTCGGCCCGGGAGACACGACTTTACGTTCGAGTTCGCTCGAGACGAGACGATTCGAGCGGCGATTGGCACAACGGCAGTCTTTGTCCGACTCCTCGGCTGCCACTGTTGAAGCGTTGTCGAGCGAAAATCTTCAAACGGCACCGAACCACATTTTTAATAGTTACTTCCGGCAGGAAGCGTTCGAAGGCTCGCACGCCAACAGATCTCGATCATCGGTCGGTAGAAACTTCAGGATCAACGCTAGCCAGTGATTGGCGTATTTTTATTCAGACTGTCACGGTGACATGGGTCTCTGCCTAAAGATATCGAGTAAAGAACGGTTAATTAATCATTCGTCTCATTGGGCTATAAATGAACTGAGAATGACTGCCGCGTGAAATGTCCTTGTCACGACGAGCGGAATTCGTTTTAACGGATTGGCAATGACCGGCGTCAGGAGTAACGGGAAGCGTGGATAGACGGAGAGTGAAGGCGCAATCGTCCGTTGAAACGTTACTACTTCCGGTCGGCTATCGTGCGGGAAATTTCTCCGCGACCTTCTGCGAAGCAGGTTTTCAGCCCGCGAACGCTGGGAACGCAGCTCGGAATGGGCGTCGCTCGTTTGACTGACGTTAATCGTCGTCATCTGATCGCGACGCGCCGGCCAGGTGAAACCGAGAGACTATTCCTCCTGCCGGGGAAACCGACAGGTCACCGGCTCGCTCCACAAAAGACCGGGAAGTATATCCTGGGAGAGAAAAAAAAAGAGAGAGGAATGCCCAACTCTAGATAAAAATCTACCGCATTAGAAAAATCATTGCCCAACAAGCGATAAGGATCACTCCGAATTAGCGGATACCCTTCTGGCCGTTACCTAACGCGACCGACGCGGAGTCAGATCTGACCCTGGCGTAACTCATTCGGATGGACGTTAATCGTCCTTATCTGAGAGACGGATACACCTATCTGCTCCGACTCAACTCCGGCCACATAGTAGACAGGCCCTACACGCTTCCAGCTTACAAGAAACCTATCTTAAGCACCCCACCGAAAAATCACACCGCGCAATCCTCTACCTTCCAATTCTTTTTTCGCAACGAGAACCTAACCCGGGGTAGCCTACCCGAGAGCGCCGAAACTCGTTTAGCCTACGGGAGGGAAAGGTACGAAAAGGCCGGTTAATTCGCGTCGGGCAAAAGATGTCGGCGTATCCACCTCTGATTCTCCGGACTGGTAGAAGAGGAGTCTCGGGGGTTCGTTAAGGCCCGGGTCCGAGAGAGACCGTGGCAAGTCGCAAGTGCGGCGCGCGCAAGTGCGTGACGCACCGATACGCGCCGGGCGTTCCTTTTTTTCCCAAGCCGGGACCGGTTCCATCAGGAACACTTCCAGCTTTCTACCATCAACCTGACTCCCGGTCGTTGTAGCCCCTTTCAGTCGGCGGGCTCGGTGCGATCCACGCGATCATCGTCGGACCAGAGAGGATCCCTCTCCCTCTCCCCCCCCCCCCCCACCTCCCCTCCATCATCCACCATCGGAATTTATTTATTGCATTAGCCGGCCGTCACTCACGGCGCTTGATTGGTGGTACCAATCAGGTTCCCCGTTACGAACAAGAGAGCAGCGAGCCTGGGCGACGATCGAAGGACGCCGGAGATTAAAGCTGCTGGCTGGATACCGAAATGCGTGAATGCCTAAATAGCCGACTTCCTCCGTCGATTCTTCGGGCGAGCAAAAGGCCGGATTGCTCAAGCCTACCGATAAAATGATTAACCTGCGAACGGAACGTTCCGATCGCCGGCTTTCGTCAGCGGGGAGTAGTATGACAATGCGCGAGAGGATCAGGCGTATGGCACGATCGTACGATCGCTACATGATGGGATCATACGATCATGCCATTGGATGGACCATCCTACGAGCGTGGAAACGTATTACGCTCGGCCGGCGAGCGGAGCGGAGTGAACGCGCTGGACGTTATCAATTAACTCCGTCGCCGTAACGAACGAAAATAGCGAAAGACGGAACTTCCAATTTGCGCATCCCATTTCCAATGCCTTCTCCTCGACTCATTAGGCTAATATTCGTCAGAGGCTGGAGCGAAGATCAGCGGAGACACGTCAGAAGCTGTGCCGCGTAAGAGGCGTGTTTGTGTGTGTGTGTGTGTGTGTGTACATAAGTAGCGGCTCGTTTATCAGAGCGTGTTCGGTCCGTGCGAATTGAACGCACCGTGCCCGTGACCCTGGCCGGTTCAGGCCAATTACTATGATTAGAAATGAGCCGATCCGCGATCGGCCGTATCGGCGTTCTAAACCGGGCCAAATCCCATCCTCCGCGGTCCCTCGCCAACCTAATTGCGACGAAACCGATTATGGCCGATTGTGTACACTGTTCTCCCTCTCTCTCTCTCTCTCCGCGAGGCATGAATTTACCGTTGATTACGCGAGATCGCATAATTTAAAAGGCGCATGAACCCCGGCGATGCAGGTAAAAGGCGAATCGAATCGAGGCCGCTTTACTGCTCGGCAAACAAAGGTTGCACCATTTTTCGCTCCTTCGATCGCGGTGCACTCGGACCGGAGAGTTCCTCGACTCGCCGAGTGCAATTTGCGGAAAGAAGCACCTCGCGTCCGGTGCAAATATCGCAAAAGTTCGAGGCACGAGCGGGGGCCCACTTACAATTAGTCAGAGGGCCCCACTCATCGCCGTCGTCGTCAAGGGAATTATTCAAGCTGGCCAAGGGTTAATTGCTGCTTTCATCAAACCACGCCTCCCCTCCCCCCTCTGCCCTCCCACCAGCTCGCCACCCTGCCCTTTCGTTCTTCGCGAAGAAGGAAGTTCTAGTCGAGCTTCAATTACGTCATCCTTCTAAATTCGATCGGATGCTGTACAAATCTCTGATTTGAGGAAACCACTTCTTACCTCTAGCTTGATATTGATCCTTGATCCTTTATCCCTGATCCTACAGGATACGATGTACTGACGTTACTCCTTCCCTTTTCAGAGACAATTCACGCTGATCCTGCAGGATACAATGTACTGATGTTAGTCCTTTCCTTTTCAGAGACAATTCACGCTGATCCAGCAGGACACAATGTACTGATGTTACTCCTTTCCTTTTTCAGAGGCAATTCACGCTGATCCTCCAGGCGAGGGACGAGGCGAGTGCCGGGGTGATCGAGGAAGCCAGCTACAGCGGGATCGTCCTGCCAGGACCTACCTGGCACACTCTGAATCATCAGGGCAGGAACGCTCATCTCGCCTATCGCGTGCGCGTCCAGTGCGCCGATCATTACTACAACGCGACCTGCACCAAGTTCTGTCGGCCGAGGAACGACATCTTCGGCCATTACACGTGCGACGAGAACGGCGACAAGGTCTGCATTCAAGGCTGGAAGGGTGCCGACTGCGAGACAGGTGAGTGTGCAGGATCACGTACGACGAATAACTTCCGGTTGGATAATGCGCGCCTCGATAACGCGGCCCGGCCGAGCGGTTGACAAAAAAGGAGGACGAAAATTCAGGAAGTGCACTCTAATTACTTTCTCTTCGTTAACTCGCCCAATGAAACGGCGAACGACGCGGAGGAAGCTTTCCGTCCGTAAATCGACGCCAATAGCTGCGAATGCGCTGGCTTCTCGTGAAGCGGCCAGAGCCATCCAGGCATAAAGTACACTTTTTAACCCCGGGCTCGCTCATGAATAAACAATAATTAACAAAAGCGGCCCCGATAAAAAGGCAATTTGCATAATCCGGACCACCGCGGCAGCGCCGGCGGGCCGCAAAACAGGAGATCCGTTAGGAGCGTCGTAAATTAAAGTCTCGCGAACGGCGCATTCGCTGAACATTCGCTGAACATTCGCTCAGTCATCACAAGTTGAGTTCAGAACCCCTTCACGCTCCGGATCTCGTGCTCGAACTCGATCTCGAACCGAGAGGATACGATTTTCGCATCGAGTCTCGCGGGGTGGACGGCCGTAGGAATCGCGAAACGGTCGGAATTATCTCGAAGCGTGCCTCAATGAGGGCTGCTCGGCTGGGTGTCTGCCCAACGCATGTTGAACGCATGTTGAACGCATGTCGTACGATTCGCACAAAGGTAGCGCGACATCACGCCAGCTCCCGGCCGCACAATGGTCCGACTGGCTGATACGCCGACTCTCTTTCTTCGCTGCTTAATCGTTACTTCCGTCTCCCCGCGCCAGACTACTCTCCTCTCCTCTCCTCTCCTCTCCTCTCCTCTCTTCTTCTCCTTCAGACACTCTCTCTTCCCCTTCCGCGGGCCAGATTTCTCTCGCCACCTACCTTCCAACCGTCCTCGCCGCACTTTCCTACTCATTGTCCGGGATAATTGAAGGGAATGATTGATAGCGCGGGCAGCGCTAAGTGGAATTTGATGCGAGGCTAATTTTTGAGCGCAAACACGGGCGTCGAGCTAATTGGGATCGATTTTGCGTTATGAATAGTAGCCCTGCACAACAGGAGAAAGAGCTCCCTCACCGTTACTCTCGTAATACGCGCTTTTAATCCGTGGCCAATATAATTATTACTTGACGCGATAATTGGCGATTTTCTACAATTTTCTGCCGCACGAATCCGTGGACGCGGCTGAACGGTAATCGATGTAAAACGAGACTTTTCTCCCCGACATATTCATCGGCCGATGACCATTCTGTTCCTCGGCTGTAATAGGCCTAGCGCCTCGATCGCGAGGATTAATTCGCGAAGGTAATTTTCTGCGTCCGCGCGCGAAGATTCATCGCGAGTCCGCACTCTCGGCTGACCTCGAACCGCCGCAACCACTTAACGTCGACTCGGCTTTCGCGACTGCGGGCCATTCGAACAGCCGGTACGTTGACCTTCCCCGGCTGACTCGCAAAAAATGCCTTCCGAGCTGCGAAAATGCAAAATCGAGCGCCGATCCATTTATCTTACCTTCTCTCGCCTCGTCCCGATAATAATCATCGTCAAACCTCCCCCCCTCCACTCCCGGACACCGTTCGCTTTTTGCCTACTCCTGATATTGCACCGCATTAATGAAGCGCCGAGGCCGAAATAGCTGCAAGAAAGGGATTAATTGAAGAGCAGCCCGGGTCACGGAGGGAAGAAGTCGGCTAAAGATGAAGATTATCGCTTCGGGCACGTTCTACTTGCAAAGTTCGTTCGGCAAAGTACAGACGGTCGACCGAACCGATCCTCCGATGCCGAGTCCGCGGTCGCATATCCCTAGGAGGCAGCTCGCGTGGAAGGGATGGAAAAAAAGGGAAACGAGCGAAAACCCAATTAAGGCGCTATCGGTGGAAATCGTGCGGCACGTCTGGCGAGAGACGACGCGAGGCCGGCGGAGCAAAGACGAGAAACGAAAGAGGATGGCTCGGCGAGAGTGGGCTCCGATCGGCTCCGGAGGGAGAGAGATACGTAGGAACTGGCTCCTGACATTTTTCCACCCGCCGCGAAAGGTCAATAGGAGAATTTCACTCGTGCATCGTCTTCACACGAGACCCCCCCGTTCGCCCTCACCCCTCTCTTCGCCCTCCTTCGCGGCCTCGTCCTCGCCGGAGAGCCGTATGCCAACCTGATCGACCGGGTAATGGCGTCCTCCTACGAGGAGAGGAGCACGAGATTCAACGAGATGAAATCGAGTTTCGTTTCCAGCTACCGAGGTGTCCGCAGATTTGTCCGCAGATTTTCCCGCGAGCCTCGGTTCAACGCGATCTGTACCGAACGCGCGTAAATCTTCGTTTTTAACAAAAATTGTTGGATAATGTGGATTTGAAGAACCGTCTTATCGATCAACCATTTCAACGTATCATACCTTTACCTTTAACCCAGTTCGGTCAATTGAGACTTGGAAAGGGGAAAAATTAAAGATTAGAAAATTATATCCGTCCTGGATCCACTGAAGGACTCGTCAGTAGATCTGTACCAGCGGAAGCTGCCCTATACGATTTTGTCTTATATTTTTAATATATTCAATTATAATTTTTTAATCTTTAATTTTCCCCTTTCCAAGTCTCAACTGACCAAACTGGCCAGAAAGGTGCGTTTATACATGAAAAATTGTTGCTTGCAATCGTCCCACGTTACTTTCCAATGTTAGCGTTGTACGAGGCAGACCTCCGTATAACACGATTCCCTCTGAGTCGAACATACGACCCGTGTTATACGGATCTCTCTATCCCATACCTGCATGTCTACGCGTCCGCCGAGACGAATGTATCAAGATCCTCAGAAATCCCGTGGAGGAGGGGTGGAAAGGAACGCAGACATTACTCTCGGTGGGACGAAATTAAAAGACCTGTCACTCCTGACGATATCGTGCGTCCCGGCGATTACCCTCGAATCCGACGCCGCGGTACATCATCGACGACGCCCTCATTACTCACCGATATTACGAGGATCGTGGCGTAAATTACGGTGCCCGCCGACTTAGAGAATTAATCAATCCCACCTTGATCGTCCGCCGGCAAGACTGCCATTACTGACCGCGAGAGTCACCGAGGGTCCACCGAAAATTACAGCCTCCGCCTGCCAAAGGGCGTAACTTGCGGGAGCAAGAGAAGTAGGAGGAAGAGGAGGAGGAGGAGGAGGAAGAACTGGATTCTCTTAGGCGAAAACTCGGCCTCGGTGGCATTGTTCACCTCGCCGGGAGGATAAAGGCGTCTTTGAACGAAGCTCGGCCAGAGTCGCTCGTCGCTTCCTCGTTGAGATCAGAAGAAGGATCTCGTCTCCGGTACTAATTCAGCGCAGACCGGCCGTCGCTCGGAAGCTTACGAATTATTTCATCGCCGCTAATTGAATCGCCAAGGTCTCATTGTGCCCCGATGTGCCGCCTGCGCGCGCGCGCGCGTTCACCAATGTATAAAGAGGCATCGTGAGAATAGGCTCGTCTAAAAGAGTCAGCCGCTCGTGAGATTTCACGCTTGCGGGGACGATTAATTATTCAGTTCATCGGGACGCTCAGCAGAGAGAGAGAGAGAGAGAGAGACAGAGAGAAAAAGAGAAGAAGAGAGGAGAGGAAAGAGAAAAAGTCGGGAGACGGTAACGAGACTGGAAAAAGTCGCCTCCGGTTCTACCTCGAGATTCGCGGCATACGTAACGAGATAATAAGGGGACGCTGCCGGCAAAAAGGGGTGCTCGCGAAGTCTGTGTCGACGGATAACGACTCTCAGAGTCTGTCGAGTGTCAGGATTGCCGGCTCCTCTGCCCTTATCGCGGCGGGAAAGCGAAAAAGTGCCCGAAGAGCGCCTTTATCGCGGAACGTGCGCACGTTCGTTAAACGAATCGGGATCGGATGGCGTTTATCGTATTGCCGGATAAGTACGGGACGCTCGCGTATGGAAATGTACGCACTCGTTACCGAAGGTGCGCCTGGCCAATCGCATCCGACGTGCCGGCCGATAACGTCGGATTATTAATCGTCGCTTATCCGGCTGGCATAATCGACAACCGCTTGGCGAGCAGGCGAATGGTCGTGGAATCCGCGGTACCGTGTCAGGGATTTTCTGTTTTCCAACTTCTGCGAGAATGTGTCGGGCGTGATGTCACTCTTCGCAGGCAGGGAAGATGCTTCGAGGCGTTGCTTGGAAATTGATTCTTAGAAAGGCGTTGCATACCTCCGACACTCTAATGCGCGATCCGCTTTCCTATGCGGCGTGGATAGTGTTAACAGTACAATGCGAACAGTTTTTCTTCAGTAATTGATCGAGGGGAATTATTGATAGATGGAGCGTTGTCGGACTGGTTTACGCTTGTAGTACGGTAATGGGGGATGGAAGTTTTTTAGTAGGGTGGATGTAGCACCACGTAAAGGAGAAAATAGTCGAAGCTATAGGTCACGTGTAGAAGTTTAGCGCTTTGAGTACTAATTTAATTACATGCTCAGCTTAGCTGAAGCAACTTTCGATTAAATATTTATATAATATTTATATAATATATGTGAATATTTTAACTAACAACGCGACAATTTAACCTCAATTTGGAGAATGTTTAACCACTTTGCCTTTCTTGGTCTTGACTTTCTTCGTACTTTTACACTATTTTGCGTTAGTTTACACTAATTTACGTTGCTGTATGTAATAATTAGTGGTTTTTACCACTTTTTGGAATAGTTCGCGAGATATGGCGCAAAATAGGGTAAAAGAGAGTGAAAATTCCACAGTTCTCGTCTGTGCGAAACGTAAAAGTTCTCAAAGCAATCTCCCGCTTATGAACTAAACCCTGGGTTAAAACCGCTCACAGAAACACCAACCTAAATGTTCTAAACGTTCCAGATTTCTGGACACGGTCAGAGATATCGCAGAGGAATCGTAAAAAGTAATTTCCTCCGAGTCCGAGCGAGACACGCATTACCGATATTTGTATGGAAGCTGCGCAGGGCATATCGCGCTCCCTCGCATAAGTGTCCGTAAATGTCCGTAAATGTCCGTTGTTCGCGGCGGACGGGAAAGCGGGAGTATTAATCATTAAGGATGCTGCTGGTACCCCGGCTCTTCGTCCCGGTGTGTTTCCTACGTTAAATATACAGGTACGCTCTATGCGCGGCCCTCGGCTCTACGGAGGAGCAGGCATAATACGCGCGACGTAACGGTAAAGTTCTCCTCTTACGCGCCGAGTATCAACGTTCTAAAGATATATAAGCCCACATATGCATGCGCGCGTACCGACCTTACGTCAACGGCACACACGCGCACATAAATACATGAACTCGGAACCGATCCGCCGCTCCGCGGATTTATACGGTATGTAAATGGCGAAAATAAATAGGCCCACATACTCCTATGCGCATACGGAATTACGTAAGTATACAGGTGTGACGCGAGGTGCGTATTCTACGGTGATTACGTACAATATAACTTTACGTGCCTGGGCGACGGACGGGAACCCTCGTCGGCGCGCGTGAGTTTTCGTTTCACGGTCAGAGGGATAATCCCTCTCCCCGTCAACTCTCATCCGTCTTTCTGTCCCTCCGACTAATTGAGTCGCTCTCGGCCCCGAGATAATCGTCCTCCTCCCGTATCTGGCCCCGAAATGATTCCTACCCCAACGTCTCGAAAGTCGTCGAACTCGAAGTCCCAGGTCCGAGAACTCTTTAAGATAGTCCTAATGCCCGAAACCGAGGAATCCTAGAGAACGATAACGAACGAATTCCTCTCTGCTTCCAGCCGTCTGCAAGGAGGGCTGTCACCCGGTGCACGGCCACTGCAACGTCAGCGGCGAGTGCAAGTGCCGGCACGGCTGGCGCGGCGACCTCTGCGACCAGTGCACCCCCTACCCGGGCTGCAAGCACGGCTACTGCAACGGGTCCAGTTGGCAGTGCATCTGCGACACCAACTGGGGCGGCATCCTCTGCGACCAGGACCTCAACTACTGCGGCACGCACGAGCCGTGCCAGAACGGCGGCACCTGCGAGAACACCGCGCCCGACCAATACCGCTGCACCTGCCCGGACGGCTTCTCCGGGCCGACCTGCGAGAAGGTCGACAATCCTTGCGCCTCCAGCCCCTGCGCGAACGGCGCCACGTGCCGCGAACTCGGCGAGAGTGCCCACTGCGAGTGCGCACCAGGATTCACCGGGCCCTACTGCTCCATCGACATCGACGAGTGCGCCTCCCAGCCATGTCAGAACGGCGGCACCTGCGTCGACGGCAGGAACGGCTTCGTATGCGACTGCCCTCCTGCCTGGCAAGGACTCCTATGCCAGTTCGACGTAGACGAGTGCGCCCTCAAGGAGGAGTCGCCCTGCAAGAATTCCGTCACCTGCGTCAATCTTGCCGGTGACTACAGGTAAATCATTTATTCAATCATAGTAGATATCGGACGCTTAACCCATTAACCCCCTTAATGTGCACACTCGAGTATATTCAAGCGCGCTAAACAGGCCAAACTGTGTACGCTGGAGTATATTCGAGCGGCGTTGTATTTGATGCTGCTAAAATTAAAATAAAAATTTTGATTAATTTTGTATTTTTTTGCCAAGACAATGTTCTATAGTGTTTTACATAAAAAAAAAAAAGATTTTCTTTGGCCAGTTTATTTCAAAGAAACCGTACGTTAAGGGGTTAAATGCAAGAATTTTCGGCCGATTGTATAATGACAAAAGGTTGCAACGGTATAATTGTACAATTTTCAAAGTTCCCAAATGGGGTTTGTAATGGGTTAATACCTGTGCAAATATCGTACATGTTGGGATATAAAGTAGAGGTACGTACTTACTGTGCCTCATTTAACGGGTGTCGGCCGAGCGGCTTGGCGCCTAAGTCATCCTCCCCGACGGGAGAACACCCAGTTGACGCGGACCCGGAACAATTTTCCCCCGTGTTCGAATTGAAAGTATAACGATCGTTATCCGCGCCTGCGCGGCCGGTTAAAGAGGAGACACACTCGTCGGGCAGAAGCGTAATTGGCTCGCTTTTACGGGCGCGATCGTAAAATCGACGCGTATGCAAAAAGGCCGGGCGAACGAGTTAGCGCGGAACGTCCTTGTTAAGCGTGCCGTTTAAAACTCGAGTATCTCGTAACTCGAGTGCGAGCTAATTACAGGTGTAAAACACTGCCATATTCCCGGCACGGTACCCCATATGCATACGCTCCCGCCTCTTTACCGTCAAGGGGCACCGTTTTTTTCATCCAACCCCCTCCAACCCCTCAGATGAACATAAAGCCTCCAGACCCCGTTACCTCATATTCATCCTCACTCCCACAAAGATTCGCTCAAATTCCGTGGCTGCCAAAAGAGCGAGAACGCAAAGGCTCATCGCTGTCATCCTATTAACCCTTTGACTGCTACGAGTGCAAGTGTGCGTCCAGCGAAAGCTTTCACTGTGGCGGCAATGGCTTCGATCGTTCACTGCTGTCTTACCGTAATTACAGAAACTACTTACAGAAATTATTTTATCGTATCCCTGCAACACTCTCAGAAACATCATAACTTGTTGTTTATCAATAAGAAAGAATGAAACATAAGAAATTATAATTCAATACACCGCCGAACAGATCCGTATTGCGTGGAAAAATATTCCGTCCCCGCACACCGTTCACGCGAAGCGCTCCTACTCAGAGTATTCAGCGGTCAAAGGGTTAAGATGTAGAACGCGGAGGAAGAAAACGGCAAGGGTCAGAAAGCATTCCGCTCCCAGCGTCACGTCCGCGAGATTGTCGAACGATGGCTATCCCCGGCATTTTCCCATAACCGGCTGGAAATAACTGACACGAATGCTAATCACGTGCGTCCCTTATCGTGCGCAGGTGCCGTTGCAGAAGCGGCTTCACCGGCAAGAACTGCACGAAGAATATCAACGACTGCGTGGGCCAGTGCCAGCACGGTGCACTTTGCATCGACCTGGTGGACGACTATCACTGCAGCTGCACGGCCGGCTACTCGGGCAAGGACTGCGACGTGGACATCGACGAGTGCGTCTCGAAGCCGTGCCAGAACGGCGGCGAGTGCCGGGACCTGGTGAACACCTACGAGTGCGTCTGCCCGGTCGGCTTCACCGGCTTCCAGTGCGAGATCGACCGCGACCACTGCAGTCCGAATCCCTGCCGGAACTCGGCGCCGTGCTTCAACACGCAGACGGACTACTACTGTCACTGCCCGGAGCAGTGGCAGGGCAAGAACTGTAGCGAGCCGACGAGCAGCTCGCTGCACGATCTGCAGTTCGAAACAGCCGAGAGTCCGGAGTCGCAGACCGGATGCGGAAGCGAGGGCACACCCTGCGGAGGACGCGGCAGATGCAGCGGCGGCAGATGCATCTGCGACGCGGGGTATACAGGCACTCACTGTCACGAGAACATCAACGACTGCCGTGGGAATCCCTGCCTGAACGGCGGCACGTGCGTCGACCTGGTCAACTCCTTCCAGTGCATCTGCAGGGAAGGCTGGAGCGGCGACCTGTGCGATCAAGGTCTGCACTTGCATCCTGAGAGCTCTGGCTTAGGTCTCGCTACCTTCGACGCTAACTCCTTCTCTCTGTCCCCTCTTGCAGACGTCGACGAGTGCATGACGTCACCCTGTCGGAATAATGGGACCTGCGTGGACGGAGTGGCTGATTTCACTTGCATATGTCGCGGAGGTTGGAAGGGAAAGACTTGCGCTCTACGGGGTGGCCATTGCGAGCCGGGCACTTGCCGGCACGGTGGAACCTGCCAGGATCGCGGAGACGGCTTCACGTGCCATTGTCCACCGGGCTGGGAAGGAGCAGCCTGTCATATTGCCTCGCCGGCCTGTGCCAGTAATCCCTGCGAGAACGGTGCCACCTGCGTGAACACCGCAGACGGAGGCTACAGGTAACTTATCCTTTTCATCCCATTATTTCAGAATGAAATTATCTGCCAACAACTCAATCAAAGGACAGGCATTGATTTTGGAATGTTTCAATTTTCCACAGATGCGTGTGTAGAGAGGGCTTCGAGGGACCGAACTGCCGACGGGACGTGGACGACTGCCAGCCTCTACCTTGCCTGAACGGCGGCAAGTGCGTGGACGGAGTGAACTGGTTCCGGTGCGAGTGCGCGCCGGGCTTCACGGGTCCGGACTGTCGAATAAACGTGAACGAGTGCGCCAGCGACCCTTGCACGGGCGGCTCCACCTGCGTCGACGGCATCGCCAGCTTCTCCTGCGTCTGTCCGCCAGGTAGAAGCGGATCGCGCTGCGAGATTCGAACTGCCGGCGGTCCAGGTTGCGTAGCTGCCACCTGGGACGACGACTGTAACGTCTGCGAGTGTCGCAACGGGAAGAACCAGTGCAGCAACGTCTGGTGCGGTCCAGGGAACTGTCTCAACGGCACAGCTTGCCTGGCTCACGAGGTTTGCGTTCCCAGTCCTGGCGAGAGTTGTCTGGCACCGGCCTGCCCTGCCTGGGGCGAGTGTCGACCTATAGAGACAGGAAGGAGGGTAGGCCCACCAGCACTTCCGGCGCCGCCATCTTGTTGGCCGGGTCAGGCGACACCTGGACCGACGTGCTCGCGTCTGACGATTCTTCTGAGAAGAGACACCCTGGCGGCGGGCACGTCGGTGGAGCTGCTGTGCAGGAAACTCAGGCGTCTGCTGGCCGATCCTAGAAGGCCACAGTCGTTGGTCCTGCTGTGCGATCTGAAGCCAGGGGACAATGACACGGTGGAGGTGACGATATTCTCCGAGGCTGCGGCCGACGCTGCGAGGAATCTCGGAGAGGCCCTGAGTCGACCGCTGGGAAGGCCGCTGGCCTTGGCGTCCGTCTTGGAGGTGAAAGTGGAGACCGCTCTGCTGAGCGAGCCTAGTGCGTCAGGTGCGGCTGGTGCTGGAGGTTACGTGGCGTTACTGGGAGGTGCTCTTGCGGCTGTACTGATCCTGGCGCTGTTCGGAGGACTCTGGTACCTCAGGTCGACCAGGCAGGGAAGGTCGTCCGGCCTGACGGCCACGACCAGTAGCGAGACTTCGCTTCATCGGCATCACAGGAGTGATCTCGATGAAAAGTCGAACAATCTGCAGAACGAGGAGAATCTACGGAGATATGCGAACCCATTGAAGGACCAGGATGCCGGCGAGCCGAGGGTGTCAGTGGTCAGACCGCTGTCAGGTGCGTCGTTGGGAGCCCTAGGAACGGAGGAGAGCCTTGAGATGGTGTCGGAAGAAGGAAGACACAGGTTGCCGCCACTCTACAAGCCACCCAGCGCGGAAGCGAGGAACAACACGGCCAGCTTCACGTACGAAGAAGGCCCGCACAAGCCGTACAGCAAGCCCAGATTGCAGGAACCATCGTATTCTCATCAGCAGGCCGGTCCGAGTCAAAACACTGGGCCGCATCAGGTGTTGACGGTCCACGTTTAATCGTGAGAGAGCGAGAGCTTCCTAAACGTAACATAGATTATTTTCCACTATCGATGGTTCGACATAGCTACGAATGGCGCTTTGCACAAAATTGACGCGCGCAAAACGTCGCATAACTGAGATTATGTTTTAAACAATGTACTGCCAAGCCGTTTATCGCTCTCTGTCTCTCGCTATCCTTTCAGCCGCAGCATCTCTACGAGCGTTCACTGAAGCGACAATAAGCGAATCGACGACTTTAAGTAATTATAATGATAATGCCGAGCCATTATCCCTGTACATATGTACATAGCCCGTACTTATTAATGTCGCTAAGCCTTTCTCCTTAACCCTCCTTCCCGATTCCGCCGAGCCTACCATACCTTGAAACACTCCCCATCATTACCCTGCGATATTAAGTTTGACATTGTCTTCGCGTAATCAACTAATTTCCTCGCGCAGATTCCGACGAGACGGAATATGAAGGAGACGACGAATCGCTTGACAGTTTGGCAACGATTGCTTGGGCGAAATGGCGAAAGAGAGATTGTGCGAAGATCTATCGCTTCAAACGTTCCTTCGGACGATATTATTGTGATACTCGTAGTGAAAGACGTCGCACGGCGTCCTGTCCCACGAGCGACGTTCGTGAGAAATGTTAGCCGATCGACGAGCGTGACATCGTTCGAGTCGTTATTACCGTGGCTTCTACCTTTTTTTTTTTTGTATCGATCGCAACTCTCCCCGCTGAGAGGTGCAAGCCTGTACGTGGGGGTTCAGGACCGAGCGAGATCGTAGCATAAGCCGAACTTAAACTTTCCGAAATGTCCCTCTGTCCCCTCCTTTCGACATTGCACAAGTCGTCTTTCTAATCTTTAAGTTCGAAACTGCAGAATGTATAGCCGTAATCCGGTATTGCAATGTAATTAATGTAACAGACGCGCCATTGCATTCGCCGAATGATGTACATATAATTTAGATGCATAGAATCCGTCTTCCCCTGCGTACCTTAGCCCCCCTTACCCTCCCTCGCACTCCTCCAATCCTGCCACGTCCCCACCCCGACTCTCGTCCCGCATCCCCAAAAATGTGCAATTCTCGTTTAAATCCGACATTCGTTCCGGCGAACGATAAAACGAACGAAAAAAATGTAATAGCTCTTAATTGCCAGGCGTGACGCGCAGTAGGCGCGCGAAAAAAAGTAACACGCGATTTTTAACTAGACCTAAGTAAACGCGGCGCAAGGAAGAGATTTTTTATAATAGATGCCTTTATTTTATAAAGAAAAAAAACTATATATTATTATATGAAGAAAAACACATAGATGCGACGATTTATATATTATATTATATATTATATTATATATATTAATTTCTATTTTATTATCTCTTATTAATTATTTCATCGGATCACCGGCAGTAGTTCCGTCGACGGATTCAAAGCCTATCCTTAATCTCGAGCCAATCGGCACCGAGACGAGCTTCGATTCTTTGTGTCTGCCAACTGTCCCGCCCGCCCTCGCTCGCCAAGTTTGGCCGCCGGGACAAAAAAAATAAAAATAAAAACCTTGGACCTGTCGAACTAGTGCCCTTGGTCGAGAGCGCGTAGATAGCTAAAAAGGATCCCATCCGCCAGTTGTGATCGTCAAATCCGTGTCCGATAGTTGAAGCGCCGACGAAGCAGCACGAGTGCGCCCGTATGTGTGTGTGTGTGTTGTGTACATAAGTTTCCCCCATCCCTTCTCTGTCCCTCCCCCCAGAAACCACCCGCATAAGATTACGACGATTGAAAAGTTTCAATAAAAAGTACAATCCTTCGAACGTCGACCGAGTCTCTCTTCGCCCAATCATTCCGATCCGTTCACCCGCGTTAGGGACTTTCTTCGGCGAGTCTTCTTCAATCGACCTGACTCCCTCACCGGGCTTATCTTGTCTCCGGACGAGCTTCCATTGTCGTCAAATCTGGCCCGGGCGTCGAACAATGAGGACCGTGGTAAAACCTTGCTTCTGTTCGTGCGAGACAACGGCGGCGGCTTTTAAGTGCGCCCAATACAAAGATGGCCAGACGCGCACAGGACGCGAATAATGCAGCGGGTGCCGCGTGACCGCTGATGACCGAGACGGTTCTCCGTCGAAATTGCAATACAATGGCCGAGCGGAGTACCAATTGACGGATACCCGGTAAATGAGTCACTCCGCGGGTGGCCGAATATTGCGACGAGTGTTAGAACGCGTGTGAACCGCTTCCAGTCTAGTGGCGAACAATGTCTCAAGGTCGTCAGTTTGGATCGCAGGGATCACTTGACGCCGAAGTACTTGTCGCGACGAAGACGACGCCCATGAAGACGATGAAGTTATAATTCGTTGGGAAATCCGTCCTTGTCTCGCGTAATGTGCGCTTCGTTCCACGCGACGTTTCTTTGAAAAATCAATAACTCGTTCATTGTCAATTTTTTTCAGCGGCTTGAACTTCGGCTATGTTGGGTTTGAAAATAGAAACGCTTAGAAATAAGTCCACGAAACATCTCGGCAGGATAAGCGTTACCGTCTAGTTATCAAAAATCGTTTCTTCAAATGAAGATACGACACAGCAGCAGTTATTGCGATAGGCAATAATTATAGAGGATACGTCATGGAACCGGTAAGTTTCCGATTTCCATGAATCATGGATAAAGTCAATTTTCTGTTTTAACGTGAATTCTAGATTTCTGAGATCGATAATAACGACTTATATCCGTACAAAGATTATTATGATTGGTTCGAATATGGCGAGTATGAAGCGACGGACGATGAAGAGGAGGAAGTTCTGGAGGGAGAACTTCCGTCCGAGGAAGAGTCCGTAGACCTCGATGACTTATTAGAGTTCATGACGCCATTGGAAGCTGAGAGGGCGAAGGCACTGGCTGACAAAGAAAAGGCGAAGAGAGAAAAATTACGACAGATGTTCGGTGTAACTTAACGATCAATACCTAAGCCACATAAATGAAGCTAAAAATCCAGTATTCTTTAAATGTACCCGTAAGCGTCGAATTAATCGTTTGGCACACACCAATTCTGTTACCTGCCTTTAGATAAAGAAAAAGAAAGACGATGTGTCCGAGGAAACGCTAATTACGCCGGAAGAAAAGTTCTCTATATACGATCAACTGTCCAGCGAAAGTTCAATTCACCCTTGTCTTCGCGAACTCGAGATTAGCGAGTCACGATTGAAGCTTCAGAATCTCTATAATCACTACCCCGTCCCAGATGATCCTGGCGTCGGACCGGCTTTTTGGATAACGGGGGAGCAAGTCGAGTACACGTACAACGAAATGGAAAAGTTTGTTCATTATGCGAAGACGGCAAAGACCAGACCGATCAAGTATCTCGGTCAAATGTTAGACACATCCGAAGTCAATTTCCGTTTCTACGGACTCGATTCACGAATTCTTAAACCTCTGTCTGAAATTTTAGAGAAGAACGTTGCCGTTCATACGCTGGACCTTACGGTGAATGAATATTCGACAGGAATCGTATTTAACGATGCAACGTTATTATACGCGTTACTTATTGACTTAATCTATAGAGTAACTGGCTGACACCAGACGCCTGTTTTCATCTCGGTGATCTGATGTCGAAGAATCAAATCATTACCAAATACAGATTAACAGGATGTCGCATAGGTGTCGAGGGTGCGACGAAACTAGTGGAAGGACTCTCTGCAGCTGTGGCTGTAAACGAGCTCGAGTTGGACAGTTGCAATATTGGGAACGAGGGATTCAAATGCCTGGTAGATGCTATTGTCGCTAATCAGACGTTAGAACGCCTGAATTTGACTGACAATCAACTTACCGATGAAACTGCTGAAGATTTGCAAAGATTGTTAAGCGGATCACAGACCTTAAGAGCACTAAACCTGTCCTGGAATTCGTATTACGGAGCGGACACTTGGAAAATGATTGCGAAAGGACTTTCTGTGAATAGGATCCTGGCCGAACTTAATGTCGCATGGAACGGCCTTGGGAAAGAATGTACTCAACATTTAGGAAACATAATCTCGCGTGGATTTGGATTGGAGAGTTTAGACCTGAGCGGTAAATATAACAATTTCGAAGTAAGGTTTCAACCAGATTCCTGCAACAATTACTTATTAGAATTATTCAAGGGAATCAATTTACGAAGGAGGAAGCAGTACCTATCGCAAAAGGCCTTTCAAAAAATAGATCTTTGTTATCTATCTATTTGGGGAATAATCCTTTGAGGGTGCAGGGTGCATTTCACATTGTGCACGCGGTCACTCCCGAGAAAGCGCCCTACAGCAATCTACAGCTTTTAGATCTAGAGAACGTTTGGGCAGGAAAAGATGTTCTGCCACTTCTCGAGGCAATCGAAAATCATAAACCGTCACTTGAAATTAGGCTGGGTGGGATATTAAGTAATTACAAACTTATCGGCCCTGATGTCAAACAAATATTTTTGAAACGTGCCAAGTACGAAGCGATGAAAAAGAAGAAGAAGAGGCAAAGAAGAAACTTTGGTCACTTTGTCATGTCGTTGGAAGACAACCCCATAACAAAAGGTAAGTACATAAATAATTATATTGTTTTGGTACTAACTAGCATTTAAGACAACGCCGCTTTAATCTTACATATACTATTTGCAATGACTTAAAATAGCAAAATTCAAAGCCTTGGTCCGAGCATTTAAATTAAAGATATCGAAGACTCTGGTTGATGAAATCATGAATGCATTTCCTGGACCAAAGCGTACTGTTGACCAAGGATTTTTAAAGTCGTATTACTTGCAATTATTCCCTGATACAACGCCGCCGCCTGTGAAGAAGTCAAAGAAGAAACATAAAAAGCAGGCGGAAAAAGAAAAGGAATTGCAGAAAGAAGAAGCAGCTGAAAGTGCCAGGAAACCTACAGAGCGAAAGAAATCGAAGAAAGAGATAGAAAAAATGAAACGAGCCAAAAAGGTATTTGCTAAAATAGTAATTAAAAAGTATTACGCTTTTAATCAAATTTTTTAATACAGGAAAAACTAAGGAAAATGTTGCTTGAAAAATTATACGAAGATGAAGAATACGCGGAGGAATACGATGTGTATGGAGGTATGTCAACCCTTGATATGTCATTTAATATTTAATATTATCAGTCAATAATAGCATGGTACAAACTAACTCGCAATTTCAACGTTGCGACAATGTAAATTAAATGGTGTAAAAAATGCTATCGACATTTTGCGCATGGACTCGACGCTCATTGTAAAAGTATATTAATAAATTATTGTGACAAAAATTTAGCTGTATCTATTCAAAAGATGAATAAATTATTTAAAAAAATGCAATAGCCTTAATCTATATAGAATATTCTAGCTGCAATGTCAACAACAATCCAGTTTATGCCATCAATCAAATTTTCTCCTGTCACAGCCGAACATGTGTAAATTTGCCAATGATGTGTTTTTATATTGTGTAGTTCCAGAGTGTTGGCAATGTCAGCTGCACTTAGGGCTCCAGGAAGATCTTGCTTATTGGCCAGAATAAGAAGACTGGCACCTTCCAGTCTTTCCTCTTGTAAAAGTTTCTCGAGTTCTTCTTTGCAATCGTACAGTCTTCTCTTGTCTGCACTGTCAATTACCCAGACTAAACCATCAGTCGACTCAAAATAGTTTCTCCAATAAGATCGTAGAGATTTCTGGCCACCCACATCCCATATATTTAATTTGTAACCAAGATGTTCTAAAGTTTTAATGTTAAATCCTAGTGTCGGAGATATAGTATCTATTGGTTCTCCGTTTATTCTTTTCAAAACAGTTGTCTTCCCAGCATTGTCCAGTCCCCTATAATTTTAATTAATTTAAATTAGGCTTCTTACCATACACATAGAGGATTAAGGAAATGAAATATTTTCTTCAAGTTATAATATACAATTATTCAGTTACCTAATTAACAATAAATTGCAATATTTTTTTAAATACAAAACAAAATGTGACATTACATGTCTTAACCTAAAATCAGATAGAAAGAATTATACATACAACATTAATATTCGCATCTCTTTCTCCTTCTGCTTTAATTTCTTCAGCACGGTTAATAGACCCATTTTGATTTTCTAATCACGAAGCACTATAAAGTATTAAATGCGAAACAACCAGAATCAACACTTATTCGAATCCGCCATTTTTAATCTAACCTACGTAGGTATAACATGCGTCATTTTCATGTCACTTTCACTTATGGGAGAAATCTACCGGTCATTTTTGGAAACTAAACATACGGAAATTTCGCAACTTTTAACGTACGATTTATCTTTGATAATTACGATATATCAGAAACGTATCAGCTATGTACTGAAATTTCGGTAAAATATTTAGATTTTTTGTACAGAGATTAATGCATATCAGGGGTTAAATAATTTAATAATATTCAAGACAGTACTGTATAAATACAATTTATTAGCTAAACATTTGAATGTCAAATAGAAATTTGGTTGTGCAGCGAAGATGGAGCGTGCTACTATGACAAGATGTCATGTCTGCTTATTTTGATATTGATGTTGTAATTTCTTCCACTTCCCATCCACGGTTTAGTCCAGCTGTAAAAAAAATGATTTGCATTAAATGCATCCTGGGTACCACAAAATTGTATCACTGATAAAAGAATGTTTTACCTTCTTGAAACCAATGTCAGCTGCATATTCTCTGAAGCACTGTCTGCAGATGTTCAAACCATATTTGCGAATCAGACCGTGCTTATTTGCACAGGCTCGGCTAAAACAGAATACAACATTAATGTAATTCCATCTTACATGATACATTTCAATGATACACATAATGATAATAACAAGATGTATTTCATTCATACCAATAGCAGTAGACAGGCAACAGGTTTTAAGGTTATTCTTCACATTGTGTTTTTCATTTGTGACCCCGACGAATTCAAGGAAAACGCGTATGTACACTTGTGTAAAAGAAATTCAATACGCCGGGGCAAAACCGCGTTTAACGTAAACATGACGTTCTTATATATAAAATACACATTCTACGAAATGTAATATCAACGACACGCGGTCGTTTCACGCGGCATGTGATGTTTTTTTACATTGCTTCAATACAGTATAATAAGCATTTTTTGGCAAATTTTAAAGTTCAGATAAATCGGACTTACCAGGATCTGGATCCTTGGCCGTATTTCCTGGGATGGGAGTACCAGATATTTTCAAAACCCATTTTCGTTAAACGAACGTCTTCTCACAAAGATGCACAGACGTAAAAGACAGCAATGGCGGACAGATGCGCGCGCAACAATGTTTAGTTCGCCGTGTTGCCGTGCAGATGGCAGCACTGACCGGGCGCACAAATTTTCGATACCTCGATCGTTCGATACTTGCACAATTCAAAATCAAACTTGCAATATGACGAATTATTCTCTTACCAGCAACATTGACGCATTCTTCTCGTGCGCTACGCGGTATCAAACTTTACGTCCGCCTAATTACGATCTTCCAGCTGAACAAACGACAGCCATGTCGCCAAAGTAAGTATAATTTATCGCAATTGACACGATCAACACTACGCATCTTATTTTCATACACAATATTTTGTTACTGTAATAACAAGACCACGCAAAAGAGTCATGCTAAGAGTACGTATTGTATGTAGATTAACAAGATGGCTGATGCTTCGGAGATCAAGACACGAGACACAACAGAATCCTATAACGATATTTGCGAAGGCTGAACGAGACTAGAACGTGACGTTCGTGATTCGTAAGTATTAGAAGAAAAAGGCGCGAGCTAGCATGATGCCCTTCGGCAGGGCGTCAAGGTGGAAAATGCAGTAAAAGAAGTAAGCGTTATGGAAGAGTGCCTGACGAAAGAACCGGTTCCATAATCCATGTCGTGCACGTATAACGTCAACGACTGGAGCGGGGATACCATCGGAACGGTACTTTCGTTCGACACATCTTCGAGAATCAGGCACAAGAGCGTGCACCGTCCCAGAGAGAACACGAACAGCTGACCCATTCAGCTAGATAATGTCGGACGAGAAAGAGCAGACAGAAATATGCACGGTGGTATGTTTATCAAGTAATTAGTGATTATATTGATATAATTGCTAGATTCTAATTTACTAACAATTCCTGAATTTCATTTTATACTTTCAAATTTTTTTAATTTGTCTTAGCCATGCGTACAGCGTTAAGATGTGGTTACGCTCTACTTTTCAATTTTTTTCTCGTGTTGCTAATGGCAATATTATTTTTTTAGGGAAACTGTGCGCTTTACGATCGCCTGATGAGCGCCAAAACGAAGACGATCATCAAGATATTTGTGTATTCGGTTTTAGCGCCGGCAATGTTATATGCCATGTTCTTTCTCTTCCTACATTATCAAGATCGTTTCAAGCAAGTTGTAACGAGAGTGGTCGAGGTAAAGGAAGATCGACCGGTATATTGGGTGTATACGAAGAAGAATGAAACAGGCTATTTGAAGCACGTTCATGCCGTCCTTGAGAGATTAGGATTTCAACGCGGGAACAATGAATCTGACTGGGACCTACTGTGGGCCCATGACTATCCATTCAGAGTGTTTCCTTCGTTAAAACGTCTGCCCAGTCATAAGAAAGTCAATCATTTTCCCGGCTGCGGATACATTACGAACAAAGTCGACCTGTCAACGTCAGGTGGGCGATTCATGCCGACCGCATTCAAAATTCCAGAACAGGCCAATGAATTCTTACGATACGCCAAAGAAAATCCGCAGAAACGTTTTGTGGAAAAGTCGAATGATCACAGAGGCATCAATATTCGCCGTGTGGATGAGATCAATGTCACGCAGTCAGGCTCCTTCGTTCAGGAATTCATAGAGAAGCCGTTTTTGGTAGACGGCTACAAGTTTGACGTCGGAGTGTACACTGTTATAACTTCGGTGGATCCTCTTCGAGTTTACGTCTTCAAGGCAGATGTCCTGTTTCGGTTTTGTCCCGTTAAATACTATCCGTTCGATCCGAATATTCCGGACAAGTATGTCGTGGGCGATGATTATTTGCCGATATGGGAAGTTCCTTCGCTGAAGAAATATTACACCCAGCTGGGATTCTCGATGAAGGACTCCTTCGACGCGTACGTCAGATCGCAGGGAAAGGATCCACGGAAGGTTTGGGACGGTGCAAACGAAGCTATTCGAGAAGTGACTCTCATGAAAGAAGCGCAGATCAAGGAAATCGTGAAACACTTCGGTGAGAAACGTAACTTTTTCGAGCTGGTTCGCTTCGATTTCACTTTAGACGAAGATTTGAATGTCTACACGATGGAAGCCAACATGTCGCCGAATTTGTCTTCCGCTCATTTCCCGCCGAATCAAATTCTTTACGAGCAGGTAATTTTCAATCTGTTTGCGCTCGTCGGCGTTGGTCAGAGAATGAGGACCAGTTCTCTTCAGATCAGGTAACATTCCCCTCTCCTCTTCTCATCTTTGTTGATATTTATCATTACTTAAAAAAAGGCTTTTATCGCTGATGGCAGTAATTAATTCTAGGAGCAAAAACGCGAAGGATATGGCTGTGACGACAAAAAATTTGGTAGTCTTTCCAGAATTATGTGCGGAATGCGAAGACTGCTTCCGCGTTGAATGTCAACTGTGCAGTCCTTGTTTCACAGCGGAAACGGAATTAATATTATCACAAAGCTACCTCGAACATCAGAATAAAATGGAATATCAACGAATTTTTCCCCCTTCTATAGTGAGCATTTAATGTTGTATTTTCAAACACATTCGTGTTAATTCCCAAATACAACAAAATGTTTTTTTTTCACAGACAAAGGAGATGGAGTTGAAAGACTATACATTGAAAAACCAATTGCTCATCAGGTGGTATCAGGGGAAGTGTGAATTAGATTATACGTGGTGTAATTAGGTATTTTTGACCGGCAGGGAGTGCTCGTTGTTAAGGTAACATATAATTGAAAGTCCTTGATACTCGTAGTAAAACATTTTATTCATAGATAAGTACAAAATAACTATTACATAAGAAAACATGTGATTATGCACGCAGCATTGTGCATCTTACAATAGTTATTGTATATAACGTTATATAAAAGTTATCGCAGTTCGCCTCACGTCTCATAAGACTTAACTAATGTCGAATAACTTAAGTTGTTTAAATAAAAAAATATTTATTTCACATTGATCGGCTCGAAACTTAAGAGGAATATAAAAGTGAAAACGAAAAACGACACAAACAAAAACAAAGCAAACCTTAAGCTAACTATTTGGCATCTTGCGATTCTGTTATCACAGACTTTCGACCTTTCTTTACCTTTGATTCTGGGGCATTCGGATTTGTACCCTTATAAAAGTCCTTCAGCAAGGCCATTGCTTCCTCTCCCATTACATTACCTGTGACCTTGATATCGCAGTCGTAGATTTGTGGAACTTTAAAGACGCTGAGACAGCCGCCAAAGCGATCGTTTGCGCAGCCATACACGATGCTACGTACTCTCAATGTATACAACGCCGATGTACACATTATGCATGGCTCTACCGTAACAACAACGTCAAGTTGTCGAAATACCTCATTGTGATCCAACTTCCTCTCCCCGCAAAAGCGAAGCACCTCGTCGATGCAGTTCAACTCTGCATGTCTTGTCGCATTGCGCGTCTCATTTACGGTATTGTAACCGGTGGCTATCACTTCGTTGTCATAGACGAATAAGCAGCCAACCGGGACCTCGCCGGCCTTCAAGGACTCCTCTGCCTTTTGCAGAGCAACCTTCATCCAAGTAATACTATCCATTGTTCCTCAAAGAATCTTGTGCATTCTTTTTCTATCTATATGCACTCTAGCTTAAGTAAATAAAATTAATGAATATGTATTTAACAGCCCAAATGGCAGTGTATTACAAGTTGTCTTGTGGATCTATGAGTTGGTTGGATTTTTCGTAAAATACTGTAGTAAGTTGAGTTCCTGTAACCGCTTCTTAGTTTTTTCATCCCAGTTCTGGTTTCCAACAGCCCTTGGACTTGGATGGAATACAAAGAAGACCTACACGCATTGTTAATATTTATAGATCATAGACTTTAAGTATCACATGACAATTTGAAATAGGCAATGAAATACCTCTGGCTTTAATGAATACTGCTCAACTACAAGTTTAGCTCTTGCCTCAGCAAACCTTCCAAGCCCGACAATAATTTCTACCTCTAGCAATCTGATTATTTGCGCCAATACATCATTGCATTTGGAATATAGAATGCTTATCTGGTCACTCTGCAAACAAATATACAGTCAATATTATAATACAAATCAACAACATGAGTAAACTTTGCCTTTAATTCCTGAGGTGTTATATTCTTGGCTTGAGCATTCATTAATGCAAGAGGACAGTAGTTGTGTACATATGAATTAGCAAAAAAATTGTCTGCAGTCCCACAGAGTTCTTTGAAAAGACTCCAGAGTCTCTTCCCACTGACTTCACTGCGTGTACATTCAAAACCAGTGACTAATCTTTCAGGATGTTCTTTGGGAGGCTTTTTAACAGGACCGGAAATACCAAGCCAATCACGCGTCATGTTGATCTCTCCAAATGGTACACCAGTTTGGGACATACCCCATGGACCAGGATTTATACCAAGAAAGAGAATCTTCTTAGGTTTGTTAGCATATTTTCGAACATACATGGCATGTGTATCAAATGCATATTCAACAGGATTGTAAACATATTGAACAGTTTTGCCAAAATTTAAATCTCTCAACTGTGTACACAATTCTTTTTCAAGTTGCAAAATTTGTTCAGCTAGTTCTGACGATTCTGTTGAATCGGAAACGACAGAAGAAACATCGTTTTTCGGTATTGAATCAACGTGATTTTCTGTGTTTGATGATAATGGAGATCCCGTTGTAATCTTGATTTTTTCCTCTGGTGTATTAATCTGCTCATTCGAAACTGGTTCTGTTTGATGCACAAGCTTGCTTTTAGACCTCGTGTTGGCAAACTGAGACAACTTTACTCTCTTAGACCTACGGTCCACAGTTTTGTCATCCTCCACTTTCGTTCTCTTCATAATGAAATCCTTGCAAAATGTCAATTTACTTACAAAGTTCTCGCCAATACTGATAGCATCGTCTGATTGTTCAGGGTTTACTATTTACGTGGGATCAAAGATAACGTTGATCTAAAAAAATTGCGTGATTCAGAAAAATCTGAAAGCATACGCGGGAAACTATTAGAAACTGACAAGAAATCAAGCGTGTGGAATGTTTGCCGGTACTGTGTAAGCAACACGTGATAGAAGCACCGACGAGATATAGAGCAGACTGATCACCTTATGGGCCTCCGTGTCCCATGTTCTCAAATACCGACCCGACGAAAAAGCAGACAATTTCGAGTGTGCTTTACGATTCATCATGGTCAATTTGGAAGCTATGTGAAGGAGAGCAGGCAGATAAGATCGCTGTTTACTTTCTTTCATTTTCCCTAAAATAAAACATCACAGTTTAGCGCAGTAATTTTGAGTTTGCCGCCGGCTCTTGCTGGCAAACTCGGGAACACTGTCAAGAACTAAGTGAGTTCTAATTTTGACGCAGAGATGGCGCGACATGTACTGCCCAGGAGGTGCTGCCCCCGGTGAACTTCTCGTGAACTGTTTTGGTCAATATGTGAAGCGGGTTGAGACAATTCCGTAGAGATGGCGCAACGTGCACTGCCCGGGAGGTGCTGTCCCCGGTGGCTTACTTGTGAACTGTTTTGGGCAGTACGTAGAGCGGGTCAGACGATTCCGGGCCCATGAAAGTCGCGGGTTCGGATCGCCTTTTTGCTATCTCGTAGAGGGTCAAAAATAAGTCAGAAAACCGTTTCCCGGTGGTCAAAATTCGCATTAGTTTCGGAGTTACAGCCACTAAACCATTGACTGAAAAAGGTGAACATCTTTTTTCTAAATCGGCTTTCGCTGATAGTCCTATCCGATAGAGCGCGTCAAGAGCTTCAAGAAAATGTATGATTATCATAGGTTTTCATTGCCGATTCAAAAGTTACAAGCGATTTTCTAAAATCGAGAAAATGGTCAGGCGAAATGCCGATTTTTAATCGGTAACATTAGTATTCAATAATTATTGAATTATATACTATTATTCTTGATAATAATTGGGTTTCTTCTATTTCTTACAGTACGTATACCAAAAGAAGCAAAATTGCGTTCACTATTGGGTTCCTTACTTAAAATGCGGCACATAATATTCGTCTTACTTATTGTTAGCCGCTTCCACAGCAAGAGTGTTCATCATTTCAAAACAGTTTTTAGTGTGTTACTTATTTACCTTTGCGATTATATTAATATTAAATTATTAAAGTTAATTATCATGTAAAAAATTGTACGTATGTATGTATGTGGACTGAATATAATGTATGTAGCGTGTATGCGAAAAGTACAACAATTGTATGGGAATTAGATTATAACTATGTAAGAAACATTTTTTGCTGTATACTATTTTTCCTTACAATATATGTATTAAACGAAATTCTGTGTTCTCTAATTACTTAGTTATAAGATCCCATATTCCAATATCCCTCGCCGAAACCATGCCTTTTTCCGACGTAACAAAATTCACGAACTTCGATGAAATCTCATGGGACCACATAGAAATGCCATGGGAGAACAAGGCAAGCGACTCTTTTGCTCATTTCATATCGTAGAGAATTTCATTTTGATGGAAAACACCATGGGATTAGCGAGAAATCATCGAATATACGAAGGGGCGAAAAATTTTAAAGTCTCAGTTAGGATTGGATTCAGTCAAGCGTGAAAAATCCGAAAAATTGCCGAAGATCTCGATTAGGCCTTGATCAGTCAAGCGTGAAATTACTCAAAATTTTTAACTCGGTTAGGACTGAATTCAGTAAAGCGTGAATTTGTCGAAAATCTGACCAAGTATCAGGAACATAGGAGTACCGAAGAGGTGGCACAGCGAAACTCGGCGTGTTCAGTCAAGCGTGACGAACGAACTTTTAACATTTTTCCCAAAATCTGACGAGTTAATAGGAACATAGAAGTACCGAGGAGGTGGCACTGCGAAACTCGACATGTTCAGTCAAGCGTGACGATCATCATTTTCCGAATCTTACCCAAATCTCCGTAATTCTCTATGTTCCAATTTTCCTTTTTTGTTCGTTTTACATATTCTATGGATTTCCCATAGGCTATTTGTAATTCTGATTGCTTTTACTGACACTGTACGTGTAACTTATGGTTTAATTATAGTGTCCTTATGGTTTTTGCTAGTATTCTTATGCATTTAACTTAAAATTAATTTCTTTCGTTTTGAATGGATTTTCTATGGAGTTTCTGGCTTCCCTTGAGTTCTGATGGTGCCTGATTGTCTTGTCATTCTCGAACTATTGTTTTATGGATCTTGAAACTTCCCGAAATGAACAACGATGGACTTGTAACTATTGTAAATGACGATGGGGAATAGGTGGGTTAGGAAAGTAATTGTTGAACGCTAATTTTGGTTTAATTTCTGGTATATTGTAAAACCATTAAATAATATACATTTTATGTTCTTTAATAAAATATATTTAAACTAAACAGAATATCCGCACGTTCTCGCCGATAGTTCTATCCGATACAGCGCGTCAAAAGCTTCAAGTAAATGTATGATCATTATAGGTTTTGATCGTCGGTTCCAAAGTTACAGCCGATTATCTAAAATCGAAAAAATGGTGAGGGGTTAGCCTTGCCGTTTTTTTCAGCCAAAAATCGAAAGTCGGCGGATCGGATTCTCCTTTTGCTATCTTGTAGGGGGTCAAAAATAAGTCAGAGAACCGTTTGCCGTTGGTCAAAATTCGCATTAGTTTCCGAGTTACAGACGATTTTCTAAAATCGAGAAAATGGTAAGGGAGAATCGCCTGTAACTTTCGAACCAGCGATCAAAACCTATGATAATTTTACATTTTCTTGAAGCTTTTGACGCGTACTTTACGATTGGACTATCGGCGAAAGTCGACCTTTAAAAAAATAGTCTATCGAATTTCGCGCGCTTGCACCATTCTTCTCCTGTTTGAATTGCAACCAATCAATGCATTGGCTGGAGCTTGCAGAGCCACCTCAAACTGTTGTTCGTTTACCATACAGTTTGGCGCGCGTTAGTGCCTGTCATACGAATATGAACGTGAGTGCAATTTAACCTTTGATTTATCATAGGTTATGTAGTGAAACGTTTACGTGAAACACTACAGCCGGTAAAATATAATCAGAACAAAATGCAGGATCAAAATGGACCACCGATTAAGAGCAATAATCCTGCGCCGACAGTTGAACAAATTAATGCCGACAGAATTACACAGGTAATATCAGAGAAATCGAGCGGCTTATAACCTCAATTTTTTTTCGGTACTAATAAATTTTATGCATTTATCAGCTTGCCAATAAATATTGGGCTCCCCACACGATAGACACGCATCTATCGTTCACTCAACAAATAGTGGAGGATATTTACGTTCAAGAAATATGTGCTTCCAAATTTTCAATCAGAAGGATCATGATGCTAGAGTTCAGTCAATATTTAGAAAATTTCCTTTGGCCGAATTACGATTCCGAAACTGCAACAAGAGCTCACACTATGTCAATAGTGGTGATGGTTAATGAAAAGTTCAGAGAGCGCGTTCAAGTTTGGGAAGCATTTGAGAGAAGCCCTGCACAGTTCGCTGGATTTTTCCAGAAAGTCCTTGAAGCTTGCTTGGAAGATAGCATTATGGATTTTGACTTAAAAGAACAAACAGCTCTAATAGTATTTTTAAACCATTGCTTCAATTCCATGGAGGTGTCCCTAGTCCGTGAAGAAGTCAAACGACTGGTTTCCTTATCTATGTGGATTTCCTTGCAACAAGGACGTAGAGAATTAGAATTCAGAAAATATCCTAAATGGAGAAAATATTGGAAGGTAATACAGAAGAAGGATAATCCTGAACACAAAGAGAAACTTGCATGGGAGCGAAAATTCCTGCACAAACTAATGATAAAGTTTATGACCATTCTGGAAACAGTTCCTGCACAAGGTAATCCTCATATTAATTGCTATACGATAATTATTACAAAATAAAACAAAAATGTTTTCGATTACTGCAGGTATTGTATTGCCGGATAAGGTGCGGTATTGTGAACGCTTTCTCGAACTTATGATCGACCTTGAGGCCCTGCTACCGACGAGGCGTTTCTTCAACACCGTCATGGACGATTGTCATCTGGTGGTGCGCTGTCAACTATCGAATTTACTCCGCCGTCCTGAGGGTGGATTGTTTGGACAGGTAAGTCCATATATCTTTCTAATAATGACTTGCGAACTGTGAAGGAATGCATTCTATTCCTCAAAGACGATATGTTTTATTATACAAAAATTGAGTCGCTACATATATATAAATACTACATAGACGTTTTAAGGTAAAAAATCTCTGAGAAGTCAGTGTCTTTCTAATAGGTGCGACGACCATAAATATCGAATTATTACGAGATACACGTTTTTAAAACGGCGAAAACCGATTATCACGTTACTCAACGTTAAGTGCACGCGTCTCATAAGGCAAGTAAGATGATATTTAAAAAAGTTAAGGCACACATGTATGTAGTTCGGGTTAAGCTTTTAAAAACGTGTTAGAACGATATCTGTTCCGCGTGATACAATAGTATCATCTGAACAACGAACACGCTGTATCGCCCTTTAAAAAGAAACATTCCATTGAGCTACACAACCTCGTGCACATTTCGATGTGATAATTCGTACGCGTAAGAGAGAGAGTGCCGAGGAATTTCAATCTCTCGCGTGCAGCAGTGTCTGCAATTATTACGAGAACGAAGCGAATATCTTACTCCGGCGTAACATCGAATAATCCTTGGAATGTGTCAAAGCCATGCGTGTAAGAGTCAGACAAGAGTCTATAAGTTCCCATCGATACTTCGATTTCGATTGGACAAATTATCACATCATAACGGGCGCCACTGATAGTCTTCTTTCCGAAGAATATTCTCTGAAAATTTACGACGGCGAGTGAGCAGAGAATTATTCTTAATAGCCAGCGTTAATTGCCGTCATCTCCTCGCCCCAGTCGAGACCTTCGATGTTCTCGCCGGGATTGCAACAATTGCACGTCTTGCTGAGCAAGAATGTCACCCGCCGCTGCCCGAACACGCAGACGTAAAGTATGAGAACGGCCTGCAGGAGATTGACCGCTATGTGACAGTAGACCAGCGGATCGTACTTGAGTCTGGACAGCAGAAGTGACAGCCAGCCGACGCTCATTATAGCGAAGAGAAAGACGAACATTCGGAAGCTGTACTTCATCTTGTGATGAATCCTTCCGTAGGTGCTCATGCGCTTGATGCGATTGGCGGTGGTCAGGACGAAGTAGAGGTCGACGATGATCGTGAAGGCCACCGAGGTGAAGAGAACTGAGATGCCGAGCCAGCCGATCGTCTCTTGAGCGGGATAGGCAGAATTTCCGATGGTCGGCTTGTTCGTCTCCAGCGCAAAATGTGCAAAAATCGCAGTTGCCGCAATTAAGGCCGTCGCGCCCCAGACGTACGTCGAATAATAGCAATACTTCTTGCCGTCGGTGACGCGAAGGAATACGTTTCGCGAGCGGAACGTGTTCCATACGTAATAGCCGAGGGCATTCAGCCAGAAGAAGGCTGCCAGCAAGGAGACGTACGTCACTGTATCTGAAAGGAGAAGTTCGTAATTGAGCGAATCTAACGAATAGAGTACATAGATTGCTGCCGCACAATGGAGGCAGTAGGTAGATTAACGCTTCTGGAGCACCGATCAATTAGATATCCTCAAGATGACATGTACGTACCGGCAATGAGGAAACTAACGTGACTGCCGAATTCCGTGAAGATTCTGACGGTGGAGGCGCACTGGCTGGCAATAAGGCACAAGGTCATGCTGGTGATCATGTTGCCGACGAGATCCCGTAGCTGGGGCAGAACGAAGTAAACAACAGCCACCACCAGATAGCTGGCTATCGATATCGCGTGAAAGGTAGGATCGATCGCGTGTCTCATGAGATAATTGGTGTCGGTCCATCGTACGGCCACTTCCGGCACGCAGACCATCGCGTAAGTGGCGACTAGATGGTCCCTGCTTAGGATGGCCTGATCGATGCAATAGTGTCCGAAGGGGTAGTCGTAGTGAATGGACCGCGACTCGTCGTCATCGTCGTCCTCATCCGCCTCCCATTTGGAGCCGAATACACTCTTGGTCGTTCTCGTCTGATCGGCAACGTAATGCCTTAGTTCTCCGGAAGGCAGCATGGCCAGCCGATCGGGCCCGTTCGGCGAATGATAGACGTGCCACTGATGCTCGTTGCTCTCGCATTTCGGCAATCCGATTCTCAGCTCGTATCTCGGCACTTGCGCCCCGGTGAGAACCGTCCGACTGCCGGCCTTGGGGTCGACGAATTCCAGTAGCCACGAGCCGGTCGCGTTGGTCTCCGCCAGCGGCCTGCACGTGTCGTCGACGCGCACCTCCTCGGCCTCGCAGCACTTGGCCACCTTTATGCTGTCCGACTTCTTCTCCTGCTTCGTCGTGATAGCTTTGGCAAAGTTCTGACTCGCCCCTAGCGAGCCGAGCACGAGGAGTACTGTCACGAGATACATCGATGATCCCCTTCTCTCACTACCCGTCTTACGCTCCGTTCCTCTTCCGATCCTCTCCCGTCTCCCTCCTTCTCGCTCCAGGTACCCGCAACTTTGCTTACTCACCGCTCTCCGTCCCTTTTTCTTTCTTTCCTCCTTTCCGTGCCTCTACGCTCTCCCCTCTCTCTCCCTCCTTCCCATACCCTTTGTATCCTTTCCCTTACCTTGCTTCACCCGAGCCAAGCTCCGCGTCCCACCCCCCTCTCCCTCCGCCTCAGTCTCTATCTTCGTCACCGCTGGCACTTCTCGCGTTTCCCCAACACACGGTTTGCATTCGCGTTCGTCCTCGGACGCGCGCGCGGTTTCGGCCGTACGGAATTCGAGAATCGATCGGGCCCCCGAGGAATCTTCCCAACCTGGAACGACTGTACTTCCTCAGCACTGAACTCGCAAGAGTCCGGCAAACTTTCCTTGGGAGCCGTGCTCACTGCGATCCGCGACGCTCATCACCAACAGCCGTCGATCCCGATCGACGTCCCCGAGACGTCGTTCGCTCTGCCGTTGCCTATCGACGCCTACCCCTACGCTGCTGCTGCTGCCGTCTCTCGTCCGCCATGACGTCCACATTCAATGCCCATTCTCTCTCTCTCCGCTCCGCTCCTCTCCCCGCGCGGCTCTTCTTCTCCCCACGTGTCTCTCCTCTTCAACTTTGCCGAGTTTCGTACACACGCCTCCCACTCTTTCTTTTCTTCTGTCTCTCTTTCTCTGTTGCTCTCTCTCTCTCTCCCTCTCTGTATGTATCTATCTCTCTCTATCTCTCGTACACTAATCCGCACACCTGCCGTATACCGGTCTCTTCTAGCGATACTTCCTTCTTCTCGCGCAGCACTATAGAGCTTGACTGACGCGACGCGTGTGCCTACTGGCCGCTCGGTTCTGGCCTGCCTGCCTGCCTTGCCTGCCTGCCTTGCCTGCCAGGCTGCCAAGCTAGCTGCCTGCCTGCCAGTTTAGCCTGCCTTGCCTGTCTCTCGCCTCTCTTCCTCCCTGTGCTCCCGCGATCCTGCCCGCGGCCTTTTCTTGCGGCGCACGCAGTGCCGTATCCCCGTCCCCTCGCACCTGGCCACCATTCCTCTCCAGGGCCTACGAGCCGGAGGGGTTGGGACACGGAGGGGACCCGACGCTAGGGTGAAAACTGGTTCGACTCGATGCGCGCTCGTCAGGCCGAACGGCCGCGATTCGAGCCGCCTTCTCGGATATCGACGCTCGGCACGTTCGCCAAAATGGCCGGTCGACCTTTCCGCATCGTTGCCCCTCTCCCGATCGGCTTCTTCAACGGGTGGTATTTTTGAGAGGTGAAGGGGTCAGCCCATTGACTGCCAACTACGAGATATATCGTAGTAAGCCGTCTGTACCGAAACTGACAGCTACGAAATATCTCGTAGTTTTCTTTTTCCCAATGAATATACTGTAAATGCAATTACAATGTTATAGCAGTAACTTAATATTGTTATATTTTGTAAGATTGTCTTCTTTCAAAAAAATAAAAAGGTGGCAGAGCAAGACGCGCTCAATTTGCGTGGCAGTCAATGGGTCAGACTCTTCTCTATTGATTCCATTGAGTCCATTTATTCCATTGATGACTGATGATTCGGTGAGCCAGAGGGCGTTATCTCAGATCGTCTTTAGGTTCGGCGATTTTTGTGGGACGCCATGATAAGGATAAGGCTTTTTAAGTCGAGAACGATGGCTTTATGCGGAGAGATAAGGAAAAGGATTTAAGAGTTTATCTATTTACGGGCCTGATAGGTAGGATGCGAATGCGTCATCGTCGCTCTAACGCGAGGAAGCGTGTTCCGAAGCGTTACTCACGCGAACCTGTCAATTATTTGCGCACAACGCCTCTGCGGTTTACGCACTCTCTCGTACGTTACGAGGTTTAGGCGCTATCATTTTTATACGATACAGGGCTCCGAGGCAAATGACAAATAATTCTAGTTAAACGTCTTATGTCATTGACGTCGCAGGAGGCGCTCATTGACATGTGTCAACACCTCTTACGTAATTGCACATGTAATCCGTATATCGTACATCAGAACGACAGTGCTTTGCTGGAGTCAACGCATTATCTGCCGATGTCCCATCTTTGGGACACACCTTCAAATTGTTTTCCTTCAATAACTGCCACTTCTAAATATACAGCTAATTTTATTTAATTTTTTTATTTTTTGAATTGTGGCGGGCAATGGGTCAAGTAAGCGATATAAAAAGAAGTGCAGGATGGGAATGGGAGAAATTGGCGAGGAGTCTACGCCACTGGGACTCGAATGACTTCATGGGCGGCGTGGAATTGCTCTGACAGCAGCGCGTGTACCGACGTGAGTGGGCGTAGGATGCACGTGGGGTACGGTAAGCTGAGAATCGATTGTTCCCGAGCACTCCAGTTTACCTAGCTGGAGCCCCGTTTCGCGCTAATCGCGACTCTATCGAAACAGTCTTCTACCAGAGTGTCCTATGCTATAGGAACAGTGACCCTGTCGAGCGATATTCACTCTTCGCTCTCTTTCTTTCGCGCCTGCGTCGTCGGATGCGGCCGAGCCGAACTTTGAAATTGCGTTCTAGGAGAAGCGGTGCATAAGATAATAAGTCACGTCCCGCATTTAAACGCTATTGTTCTCGACGTCGGCGGCCTATCAATTAATTCCCTTGTCGAGCACGCAAATTCGCGATGGAGCGTGCGGCGCGTGCGAATATTGCCAATTTGCCGCTCGCGCTTTCGGCCGCAATACTATTTTCTCAGCCTACGCGATCGAGCCACTTCGGCTCGTCTAATGTGAATCATTCGAGTCAGTGGCAATTCAATCATCGTGAAGATCGAATGAATTCAATCTTTCGAACGCACTGCGCTCATGTATGCGCTCAAGCGCGGAATTTAATTGAACGTTTTAACCCATTATCCGCCAATGTCCCACTTTTGGAACACAGTTTCAAACTGTTTTCTTTTAATGACTGCAACTTGTAAACGCACAGTTAATTCCGTTTTTTATTTTCGTAATTTTATATTACGGCGGGTAATGGGTTAATGCATGCGCTCGAGTGCGGAATTAATTGAACGTTTTAACCCATTATCCGCCAATGTCCCATTTTTGGGACACACTTTCAAATTGTTGTCGTTTAACGACTGCAACTTCTAAATGTACAGTTAATTTCATTTTTTATTTTCGCATTTTTGTACTACAGCGGGTAATGGGTTAATGCATGCGCTGAAGTGCGGAATTAATTGAACGTTTTAAACGTCGCGAGGTCGGGACGACTAATCGTCGCCTTCCGCGGAAATGGAATTCGCGAAAGGTGAATGTCGCGGCAAAATTCGGATGCGTCAACCGTTGACGTAGACGCACTCTCGATTCGCGCCACTTCGGGGAACGCGGACTCTGCTAATCGTGCACAGTCATTGTGAGTCGATATTGTCTATACACAGAAGGCTTCCCCACCGTTAAGATTGCCATCCCAAGGCAGCGGGCTAAACGTCAATGAATCGATCACCGGCAACAATACCCTCCCCCCCTACCTCTATCTGGCATCACTCGAGATAACGTTGACCAAGTCGATTACATAATTAAAATCAAAGTATATTTTTGGTATATTGACTATCTCTTAAGACGCGAAGTGCGCGTCGATAAAAGGCTCAAACGGAGATTCACATAAACGTAATGTCTTAAAACTATACATACAGACTCTTAGCCTAAACAATATCTGTCTACGCAATCGTTCGCCTAGCGACCGGTTTCGTGCGCGAGGCACGAAACGATCTTCTCCGTCATCGATAGTCATCTCCGGGAGGAGGAAGTCCGAATGACGGAAGAGTCCTGACGACACATACAATCTTGGAATCTGTCGGTTATTAATAATCGCGAGTCGACGGCTCGCGTGACGTTAAGGAAGGAGTCTGTTAACGACCGGCGATCACTTAATTATCCGTATCCTGAGCGAGTCGAGGATGGTGCGAGTCCGCCGTCGAGCAACGTCGAACAATGTTGTACAATGTTGTACAAAGTCGAACGATGTCGACTCTCGTTAAAAAAGTCTATTCCGACATTCCGGTGCGCACATTCGAATTTCGCGCCTCGTTAGGCCACGCTGCTGGCGTCGGAAGGAGTCAGGCTTAGGCTTGCTGAGAGAGTTCCAGCTCCTCCGGTAGTATGTCCTCGCACTCCTCGTCCTCGTAGGCCACCCAGGACTTGGGGAAACCGATGCCGCACGGCCGCTTCTTGGCCAGCAATTTCCTGACCCTCTTCCTCGTCGCCACCAGCAGCAGAAATATCACCAGGCCCTGCAGCGCGTTCAGGATGTCCGTTGGAATCCTGCCAAAGAAATGAAAGAGGTACAGGGTACAGTCTTCGCTTCCACGCCGAATTTCATTCCTTGAGAAAAGAATGGAAGGGAAGAAAAGTTTGCGGTGCAATCTGCCGCTGGGTCCGAGAAGACACGGATTTGCGGGCGGCGTTTAACGACCGGAGAAAATAGTCTCTACATTTTTCCTCTCGGCATCGACCGACGGTAGGAAGAAGTGTGAACGCCTTTCCGATACGGGCAGTCTACCGTGCTAACGATTCGAAATTGCAGCGTCGACGAAACGGTCCGTCCGCAGAACTGTCGTTCGCCGTTACGCAAGAGCGAAATTATTTCGCAATAATAAAAAAAAAAACGAGAAGCCGAGTAACGTCCGAGGAAAAGTGAGCATTGCGATCGGGCCGCTGGGAGGGAAGGAAAAACTGGCCCTCATCGCTGCTGGAAAAAAAACCGCGACGGTAAAACCCGCGAAAATTGTGACTTTCCAGCAAGGTGACGCACCAGTAGTCGTTGTTCTTCGTTCCGGCCGCAAACGACAGCACCTCGAATATCCACGTGATTCCCATCACCAGGATGAGCTTGAAGTACAGGAGGAACTTGAATCTGAGAGCTCGGAGCTTGCTGCCGCTGTCCTCGCGATATTCGAGCCAGAGTCGCCAACTGGTCAGGCCCAGATAGACGATGTTCAGTGCCAGCAAGACCGCAATGGGCCCGTAGAAGAACGCCCACATTTCAAGGGTCCCTGGGGAAGTGCAATACGATCAGGATCGAATTCAGGCCAATCGGCGCATATTGGGTGTCTCTTTCCACGCTCGTCGAGTGTCACGCCCTACATACACCTACACCTACGACACCTCCGCAAACGATAACCTAATGCCTTGAAAGTTCGCATTTCTCATTTGAATATCGTTAGCGTTACTTGGGGACGTTAACGTGACTATTGAAGGAGATTAGTACGACAGGAGAGATATGCGAGTGTTTTGTCGGTGATAATTGTAACAACGGGTCGTTCTTATGGTGAATGAAATAGGCCGCCGCGATCGCGGCATAATAGCTGGCGCGCAGAAACGGTCATAAATCGATGTCGTACGGGACGATAAGACGCCCACGGCTTCTTCGGCGGAACACGCGCGAGTCTCGACGTTCTACAGTGCGTAAACATAGGATCAATGTTCTAAGGTTATGGACCTGGAGGACCTTCCCGGAGAGCTCCAGCTGCTTAACTCCGTGCAAATCGACAGCTCTCATTGCCATTCGCGAATTTGAACGGATCAATCGGCTTCTCGAAGAAGTGCAAGGATCGTCCATCTTATTAAATAGGTGCGCATTATGCACGAAGGACGTTAAGACTTTAACGGCCGGCGCACAGCGTGTGTGCGATGGGAGCGCCTACCGTCACTGACAGTTAAGGTTAAAAACAGGCAATAAAACAAATAATTATCGAAACTCAATGACATAGCGATGAAATAGGAAGCCAATAGAAATATCCACACTCGTTTACGTTTATCAATCACGCGCACGGAAAGTGTGCTGCCGGCCGACAATCTTCGGCGCTCGCATCGCACACACGCTGTGCGCCGGCCGTTAACGTATCAAAAGTGCAACTTACCGCCGAACCAGCAGGAATGCTCGCCGAAACGTGGCCTGAGATGATCGCCCTCGATGAAGTGCGTGACCAGGGCCGCTATCATGAAGCACGATGGCGCCAGCCATCCGACAGCGCAATAGATGACGAACAGCGGCTTGTCCTTGAGGCCGAAATTCTTGAACCTGGGCAAAAGCAACAAGACTAGATTCGCGGCCATGCGGCGGCATAAATTGTCGGACGGCATTGGCGAGAGATCCGCCGTCGAGAGACGACAGTCAAAAATTAGGCGCGCTCATTGGTACCGAGGATGAGACCTTGAACGCGAGCTCGCGACCCCTCGAGCGATGGTCGACAAAAAAAAACCCGTTAAATCATGGCTAATCGGCGGACGCATAAGCGAATCGGGAGACCAGTTGACTAATCGGCGTCTCGGACTCGGATCCTTTCCAACCCGTCTTCCCTCTCATTTTTATGCCCTCCGCACTCACCACACGGATCGCCATATGTTGAAAGCCACGACGTTCAGCCAGAAGAAGGTCGACATGAAGCCGTAGTACAGTAGGAACGCTGAAAGGATGAGGGGGGGATACTCTTTATTTAAATGGCATTAATTCGTCGAAGTTCGAGGATCAACTTTTTTTTTCCAGCCACGCAGCGTCGATGTTGCGGCAATATTAGCTAAGAGTCGCGCCTGCGGCGAATTTGCATGATGAGGAACGCGGAAAATGTCAAGAGTCCCGGAAGTCGGGAGGTCCGGATGTGCGTAGCTATCTGAATATCCCCCTGCGAAATACCTGTGGTCCCACTCATCTTCCCCAGGACCTCTCCGGACTTTCCCGCCGTTAAAAGCGAGCCTCGGGCGACCGTAGCGTCAAAAGTCATACGTCGCCAGAACCACTTTCTTGCGTATGGGGAAAAAAAAACGGATTTTTTTTTTCTATCTCGCGTAGAAGACATTACGTGGCTGGAGCGGATCTAGCGTCAGACTAGGTCCGCTATTGGATCATGTTACTGTACGGCGGTTAATCTTACCCAACGATAAGCATATCACTTCATCGCCCTCCTCGTGTATCCTTACGTGCTGAATGGAAAGGACGATGTAGCTAACGGCCAAGGGCATGACCGCCGCCATCATCGCCTTGTCCTGAATCTCCCTCAGCTCCGGCAGGATGATATAAACGGCGAGTGTCGCAATCAAGAAGATAGCCGAGACGATGCTCAGGATGCAAAAGAGCGCGTTCCGCCATTCGTAATACTGGTTCTCCTCCTCGAAGCAGATCAGTGCGTACCTCTCCTTCTCCGTGCCGAGATCCAAGATACAGAACCTGCCGGGAAAAAAAGGGAACGCGACCTCGTCAGCTATAATTGCGCGGCGTAAAGGTACAGAGCTAATTTAGAATATTGGGTGATTAGATACCGGGCGCCGAACGGAAGCGATATGGAAAGACGTAACTTTAATCGGTACTTTTTAGCGCATAGGATGTCCGTTAGATGACAAATATGGAAAGTACTGCGATATGTCTAATCTCTCTCTCTATTCTCTCTGAGGCGACGTAGATTAGTCTTGCCAGCCCTTACCACCCGATAGAGTACCGATGGTGGTTTAGCAAAACCTAACAGAGACAGTTCGCCCCCGTTTCTGTTACTGTCTCAGGATTCCCCATAAAAAAAGTATACGTAGATTAGGTGCGACTTAAATAAATAGATTACAAATATCAGTAGGCGCGATTAATAAAATAGAGCGACGACAGGGAAGGATGACTGAGAATATACGTAGATTAGGTATTACTCTCTATTCTCTCCGACGCGACGTAGATTAATCGTGCCAGCCCTTACCACCCGGTAGAGTACCGGGGGTGGTTTAGCAAAACCTGACACAGCCAGTTCACCCCCGTTTGTGTTGGTGCCTCAAGATTCCCCAACAAAAGTATACGTAGATTAGGTATTATTTACTTGTCGGAGCCAATCCGATCGCCCGTGTGATCAAGCCAAATTGCACCATCGGCTTCAAGGAGGCTGAATTTGTCGAAGTCGTTTGCCTCGGAGTCCAGGAGAAACATTCCGCTTGGACAAGATACTCGAATTGTACTCCCATCGGTGCATTCCGTCGAGTTCCTCCACGTGGTCCCGTTCGGACAACAACTGACCTGGTCCGCCAGACTCGCCGACGTGGGTGTCAGACTCCATGACAAAAGGCAGAGCAACGTCAGAGGCAGAAAAACTGGAAACAAAAAATTATTCTTCATTAACGACTATTCAGCCAAACGAGACCCACTGACAAATCCTCTGGCAGAGTTTATTTGCTTGGGGAATCAGTGCTGTTAACCTCGTCACAGACAGACGTAATTTATACAATTCGTATGTGTTCATAGTGCTTAGGTATACAGATTTGACGACGTTTACGTTACGTCGGCGTCGGTCTCGTGCCGAATTTACGTTAATGACTCCGCCACCGTGACGATAACGTACGTAAGTCCAGCTCCGAAAAAAAACTATCATTGGATAACTCTGGACACGATTTCTGTCATGAAAAGATTAATCGATGCGGCGGGCGGGGCAGACTTTTTAGCAAGTGGCCGAACGCAGGATTCTAATAATATACCGAGCCGCGAACCTCGCACCTTCTCGCACCATCTCCCACCGTACAAATCCACCGGAGACATCGCCGGTTTGGTACGTAGTATCTCCAGTAATTCCGAATGAGTAATCATAGTGTATCCCGGCGATAATACGGCAGACGCTTGACGTCAGTCAATAATCGATTCCCGCATCGTTTTTACGCTTACGAATTTCTTCCCGCGATGCCGAACGCTGGACATCGAAAACGGAAAAGGAACATCGATTCCTTCACCGTCTTTACGTTTACGAATTTCTTTCCGCGATGCCAAACGCTGGACATCCAAAACGGAAAAAGAACATTGATTCACTCACCGTTTTTACGCTTACGAATTTCTTCCCGCGATGCCGAACGCTGGACATCGAAAACGGAAAAGGAACATCGATTCCTTCACCGTTTTTACGTTTACGAATTTCTTCCCGCGATGCCGAACGCTGGACATCGAAAACGGAAAAGGAACATCGATTCCTTCACCGTTTTTACGTTTACGAATTTCTTGCCGCGATGCCAAATGCTGGACATCGAAAACGGAAAAGGAACAATCGATTCCTTCACCGTTTTTACGTTTACGAATTTCTTCCCGCGATGCCGAACGCTGGACATCGAAAACGGAAAAGGAACATCGATTCCTTCACCGTCTTTACGTTTACGAATTTCTTTCCGCGATGCCAAACGCTGGACATCCAAAACGGAAAAAGAACATTGATTCACTCACCGTTTTTACGCTTACGAATTTCTTCCCGCGATGCCGAACGCTGGACATCGAAAACGGAAAAGGAACATCGATTCCTTCACCGTTTTTACGTTTACGAATTTCTTCCCGCGATGCCAAATGCTGGACATCGAAAACGGAAAAGGAACATCGATTCCTTCACCGTTTTTACGTTTACGAATTTCTTCCCGCGATGCCAAACGCTGAACATCGAAAACGGAAAAGGAACATCGATTCCTTCACCGTTTTTACGTTTACTAATTTCTTCCCGCGATGCCAAACGCTGGACATCGAAAACGGAAAAGGAACAATCGATTCCCTCGAAAAAAAGAGGCATGTCTCGGAAAGAACGGCCGACAGAGAGGACCGCTATCGCGATGACAGGCCTTATTACTCACGAGGCGGTAAATGAAGCGCGGAAACGCGTAGAAACGGATGAATGAAGAGTGATGTACACGCTCGGACTCGTTGCTCGGCCCGTAATGAAGTGTCGCAATGTCAGTGGCGTGTGACAAAATCGACTGGTGAAAGTGAACGATGCGGGTTAATGATGGCGGGCAACGATTCTGATGCATAGATAGAACGTCAATGAGCTATACATTAGAGCCCGCAAGGTAGGACAACAATTTAGAGCTGCTGGAACCTGGCCTTCACTCTTCGATATCGATCGTTCATCAAAGATCTATTAGCATCGACGCGAGCACAAAAGAGCCGAGTAAATGGACCGTTTATTTTTAGTGATATAGGTAAGTCCATTTAAAAGAAAATTAAATATCATAAACCGTTTACACCACATTAATCATAAGTTACATATCTCACTTCTTTTTAAATGTAGACTTACCCCACCTTCAAAATAAACGTTCCATTTTCTCGTCTCCGTTCACGTCGACCGCCCTGATAGATCTTTTACTTAATCATCAATTTAAAAAAGAAATTAAATATAAATAAACCTTTTACACCGCGTCAACCATAAATTACAATTCTAATTTCTGTTTAAACATAGACTTACAGCACTTTCAAAGAAAAACGTTCTAAACGACGAGGAGTGACTGAGTCTGAGAATGCGAAGTCGGTCGGGGCCCGTATGTGGCAAAACGATGGACCGGCGTGATTGCGTGCACGCGCGCGGATGCAATCGCGGGTATATCTCGTGTGCGCCGTTCAGGCTCCCGATGCACAAAGGACCTCGTTCAGGCCCGCGTCCGATCGCTCTTTTGAAGGCGGTCCACGCTCATGCGCGCATTATGCATGCGCGTACTACGAGCCGGCGGTGCATTAGCGTTAAACTGGGTTACAAGAGTGCTGCCGGTCCGCGAGCCGCTTCCGATTGCGAATCTCATTCGATACGCCAACTTCGGCCGATATGCATCGTTCTAGCCCGTGTCAGGTACGATTACCTATCGCTGGAGATAAAGTTTCGTCGAATTTTCATCTCTCTATCGATCGCGGCGAGATCTCGCCTCTTCATCTCACTCCCTGTCTCTCTTTCCTTTCCTCGCGATCACCCGAGTGCTTTGCAGCTAGTTATTGGAAATTGATCGATAGGGAAGCGGCTCGCGGAAGCGAATTTTCCGCAGAATCGATCGCGCGACCGGAAATGTAAAGAATTTCAGTTATCGGCGAGCCCGGATTTGCGCGACTTTTTCTTCGCTGAACTTTCGCGATAGCCACTGATAACGCTGGCTGAAGTAAATATTATTCTGAATTTCGTAATACCGTTTAGCCGAATAAACGTCTCCCGTTGTCTGTCGCGCTACCGCGGCTTCGACAATGTCAGGTTCGCAAATGGAAGAATTCTGGGCGAACGTAGCGGACGGAAAGCATTGATGGCGGACTGAAAGCATTGACAGCGGCCGGGTGAAAAGATAGCATCGAACTCGGACAATGTGCAGCCGTACGCGAGCGTACGATCGGTTAACGAGTGCGATCGCGTACGATGCGTAACCTAGTTCGATAACACTATTTTTGCAGCGTGCCGGGCGCATATGTCGCTTAGAACGTACGCGCACGTACGCCAGGCTCGTTATCTAACGTGTACTCACGCACTCGCGCATTGCACGGTGCACCATCTTTCCGGGTCCCGATTTCAGGTCGACTCTCCCGCTCGTCCGGTAAAACAAAGAAAGAATTTCGCGCCGGGAAACGTGACCATCGGCATGTCCGTTCGCGATCAGATTCCACAGATTCGTTCGGCTGCCCGAATTCAGCCACTCGGCACAATATTCCGACTGTGCAGAGTCGATCTGCCCGGCTGATAGCGCGACTTACGAGCAGCGTACACGCGTTACGAGTCTAACCACAACATACTGAGATACGATGGACTAGCATCGGAATCCATTTTACCGAGACGTCAATGTCTTGAAGTTGAACAATCGCTAGCTGAGTGCTACTCGGCGCTCCGACTTGAAAAGTAGCGGAAAGAAAATTGAACAGAGATTACGCGGAACAGAACTAAGGCTTGTCAGTTCGCGACTCCATGGGACTTTACACAAAACTAAGCGTTGATTTTCTTTTAAGAAGGAGTGGAAAGAAAATTGAGAAAAGATTACATTGGACTGATCTAAGGAAATCTCAGCACGACTTGAAGGAAAGTGGAAAGGAAATTGAAAAAGAATTACATTGAACTGATCTAAGAAAATCTAAGGACGACTTGAGGGAGAGTGGAAAGAAAATTGAAAACAGATTACATTGAACTGATCTGAGGAAAGTTCAGTTCGCGATAAGCCCGATGCAACTTGACGCGTAGTCAAGCGGATTTTCGGATCGTTCGGTAGGCATCGGTAGGCAGATCGGTAGACGGTCGAAAAGGAATTTTTCGCGCTCGCCGTTTTTCCCCTCGGACGATGCCCGACGCAACGCTCCTTTCGCGGTCTTTCGCGGCCAATGATCTCCTCCACGTTGGCCTCCTCCCCCCGCGCGCGCTCGCGTCGGAAGGTACAGCGCCGTGAATGAAGCGTTCGGAGCAAAAGGGAGCTCTCGCGCGCCGATTTTCATTCGACGCCTCGAACGTTACGTAGCCCGACGACTCCTGTAATACGGTCTACCGTTTCCCGACGCCGAACTGGCCAGCCTCGCGTTACGGTGTATCTGCTTGGCTTTCACGCTCGCCAATTACAACGATCAATTACAACCGCCGGATACCGACGTCTAACACGTAATCCGGGATTATTAGTATAATGTGTCCCTAAGAGTGGACTCACTGGTACATGTTAGCACATGTTAGTATATGTTAGTACATGTTAGTACATGTACTGGTGTAATAACGTCACTCAGTATAGCCGAATAGTAACGCGATGCTCTGCTTAAAGATATGCTTGCAGCAAGCGATGTTTAGGTTTGGCAGTTTATCTGACCTGGGCTCAAGTATGCCTCGGGTGGCAACGTGGCCCAAGTCCCAAACTGACGAATCCTTTGTCGCCCTTCGTCAACGTTCGACGACATTCGAACTGGCGACCTCACTTGTATCCTGCACGTTGTAGCGAACAGACGTTTTGTACTTTTTCTCATTCTATACTTTTACCCTGGTGTCGCTCCAGTATTTCAATATTTAAATAAAGTTAAGTTAGGAGTGAAGGGCGTGAGCGTTCCATTAATTGACCCTCAACGTAACACTGGTATCTGACGCATGTGGCCGATGTGGCAATTTCGTTATCCGATTGTCACCGTCTGGGATAAGAGGATCAAGCGTAATTAAGAGCGAAACAGCGTATCTGTGTCACGATATCAGAAAAGGTCAGGGCATCCGAATCAATGTCGCGGGACTTTCACCGAATTGATGGCGCCCGCGAATGACGAACGATTTGGCTGATACGCGGTATGAATGACATTTTGCGTGATTCAGGCGGAATTTCGCGGAAAGCGTGCCTGGCGATAGGAAACGCATTATGAGGTGTCTGTCGTATGCCTGAACGGAATGAGGATCACGCTCATTACCACAGTGGACGAATCTTTGATTTCTGCAGCGAGTTGCATCAAAAAGTCGATATCTTATCGCGGCGTCTATTATTAGGCCGGCATGCGAATAAGGGAAACAGCATGGTGAATCAGAAGATTTGTCATGCGGCTGATCGATCGATAAATCCTCGGTAAAACATTAACAAAGCTCCGAACTTGCCTTGATCAAAGTCTCATCGCGATCGTTCAAACGTGCGACGTGCGAATACAGACCGTTGAATTCGAAATCTATTTATTCCGTCAGCTCCCTTGGAATCCTGATTTATTTTTATTGGTACAGCACAAAGACGCGCAGATCTGAATTTACTCTCTCGTCGCTCAACTTCCCATGCGAGAGCGGCAACAAAAGGAAATTACACACGCGGAAACTTAGTCCCACTGACGTAAATCGAAGCCGCGTCCGTCGTCGGCGAGATTCTGTTCCAAAACAGTTCCCGACTAATTACCAGTCGGTCAGCTAATGGCCTCGTTGACAAAGGCGTGAAGAGACCAGATAGCGAGATTGTCAAAGATGAAATGAGGCAGATAGCCGGAGAAACTTTGCACGCGTTCATTATCTCTACGGTAAATAAAAAACGTTCGCGACACCCGGTAAGCTCACGAATACTTTGACAATAGAAACTACACTTTACGAGTCTTAGTCGTTGGATCGGCATGCGGCTTCGAAAACGAACGTCACATTACCCGTCACAATTGAAAAAATAAATAAATAAAATTAGCTGTATATTTAGATGGTGCAGATATTAAAAGAAAACAATTTGAAAATGTGTCCCAGAAATGGGACATTGGCGGATAATTGATTAAAGCAGCGGATTCAACCGACGTCAAACACAGACATTCACTCATCTGCGCGGCGCAAAGTTCGATCGTCAAATTGACAAAAGGATAATTACAAAACGTACGAGCGACGCGGTAGAGCAAACTGTCGATCGGCCAATGTATTCATAATTCAAAACTCTCTCTCTCTCAAATTGGCACCCCGTAGAGCGACAGATCAATCCGAGTCAATTGCAATCACTTTGTTAGAATGCGCGTGTCAACACACTACGTTAATCGATCGAGATCGTTCGCGAACGCAGACGATCGTCGATCGGCAAGTTTGTCACTTCCACTTTTGAGATGAAACAGAAAGAGAAATTGGGATCAAAAATACGCACCTCCACCGCTGCTGGTGTAAATCACGTCCAGAGACATTGTGTTTATCGCCCTCGTTACCGCATTTCTTCTTCTTTATTCGATTGGCAGAGCGTGCGTGGCGCGCGGCGAGATAAAGAGCCGCCAAGCACGGAGGGTGGGAGTTACACTGCGATGGAAAAAAAAAAGGAGGAGAAGGAAGAGGAGCTTTGACGCTCGCGACGGAGCCGAGGATGACGAGCAAAGGTCGGAAGCTCCCGGTAGCCGATAATAAATGGGAGGTATAATTGGAGGGCGGGTGGAAAGGAAGGCACGATGCGCAGGTAAACACGTGAGTTCTTTCGAAAAAACGTCTAAATTCGAAGAAGTCGCCGATAGCGAGAATCGAAAGATAATGGCCTGCAGGTACGCACGTCAATTATCTTCAGACTAGTTCGGAGCTTCTGAAAAACGTCCGACAGCGAGAAAGGATTGAAACGCACGTAGCGATTTTCGTGGGAAACTGTTCACAGGTTCACTGGAGAATTCCGAATCCCGTCACGGATGAAGTAAGAGCGGGAAATCCTCTTCCTCGGAATCCTCGCTCGATTCTGCAGAAGCGCGGATATCGCCGGTGTCAAAGTTGCCGTTAACCCAGAACGCTCGAAAATGCTATCGGCTGACTCGGAAGCTTTTATCTCCGTATAATTTTTCAATGTTTTCGAACCGTCGGGCTGATCTCGGCCGATTAGAACTGAGGAGGGTCGAGAGTCGCGACCTCGTCTAAATTGATTTTCACTCTCCTCCGACTCCTCGCGAAGGATCCGCTACAACTAGCGTATCTCGACTGAAGATTGGCGAGTCTCTGGCGACTAGTCCGAGAGTAAACAACCTGTCCCCGTCAATTTCGTTTTCCTCCGCTCGATCGTCGAGCGCGTCACGGATCCTCTCGATCTCGATGCTTCGAGGACACACGCTCGGTCGGGGCCAGGATTCTAAACCGCTTCTCAGCCGATAGATTTCAAGGCACAGGTGCGGTTTGTGGCGTCAGAGTCGAATGCGATCGACAGCTCGACATAAACAATATGCCCCGTTGGCAATGAACAACCGGCAAAGACTGGACTGACTGTCCACTCGGTGTTTATCGTAAACCCAGAACGTTCGGTCGGCCTTCTGCTTAGCTTCCCGCTTCAATTTCTTTGCTCTTTCATCGAAAGTCAAATTAGACTGGAGAAAGGATTCTCCCCGTGGCGTGACTGGCGGTACCGGAAGTCCGGATTGTTGTTGCGACCGCTCGTAAGCGTCGGCTCGCGCTCTGTGTTTCCGAGATCGAAGCGAGTGGCGGTGATCGATTTCCTCATCGAAATTCGGCCCGGCACCGGAAGCTATCGGGCCAAATTTATATTCCTTAATTGGCGCGTCAACGATCCGCGGAGCGTGCACGCGGAAGTTCGGCCAGGATGTCCGTTCGGAATTTCCGTTGGAGAACGGAAAGATGCCGGATGTTCGAGTGTCTTCTCGAATCTGTTGGAATCTTTTCTGGAATCTTTTCTCGAGTCACTTCTCGAATCTGTTGGAACTTTTTCCGGAATCTTTTCTCGAGTCACTTCTCGATTCTTTTGAAATCTTTTCTCGAGTCACTTCTCGAATCTTTTCGAATCTTTTCTCGAGTCACTTCTCGAATCTTTTCGAATCTTTTCTCGAGTCACTTCTGAAATCTTTTCGAATCTTTTCGAGAATCTTTTCTCGAGTCACTTCTCAAATATTTTCGGGAATCTTTTCTCGATTCTCTTCTCAAATCTTTTTCCGCAATATTCTCTCGAGTGTCTCGTCTCTTCTCGACTCTTCCAAGCGCCTCCTCGAATCGCCAGAATTCTTGGCAACGCACCGTCCTCGACTGTCACGTCCCGCGGCTCAAAAACCGTCTTCAACCGCAAATCCTGGGCCGAAGGAAAGTCCGACCTCGTCCCGAAGCTTTCTTGACTCTCATCCACTCGCGCTTCGCACTTACGTCTCGCCGCGTAAACAGAGACGCCGAGCAAGATTACAGTTTGCGCAGTACTCGTAATGAGATAATGTAACCCCGAGGACAAAAATCGCGGCTGCCAATTCTGCCTGACGAATTCCGCGGCGGGGAGAGAGAGAGCGTCTCTTCCGAAAACGAGTCGGAACACGTAAATGACACTTCGCCAGCGGCGTTCGGCGGGCAACTGGCGAGATTAGAACTGGCGAGATTAGAACTGGTCGGAGGTGTCAAGCGTTGACGCCTGTCTAATACCGAGATACGGCTCGTCGGGAGCGTTCGGTCGATCGTTTCGCGAAATTATCGCGACCGTCTCGAGGTCATGGAGGATAATATCGATATGGGTATCAATTGTTCGTGGGTAGACGTTCGGCACGGCGTCCCACGAACTTTGAATCGCTGACAACAGCGGGCACGATTGAATCGCCTGCAACGATTTCAATCAATAACAATGAAATCGCCCGATAACGGCCGTTACTTAATTTCCGATTATTGTATCGTTAGGTCCCGATGTACTATAAGGCGATCGTCCGACGAACGTTCTTCGGCATTGCGTGAATGAACGATCGCTGGGCTGGATCGTTCTCGTACTCGAATTGATCCTGCGTTATCAATCTCTCGATTCACTGCGATTCTTGCGGATTCGAGAATAACCGGACAGGACGAATAAACCGAATGAAGTCGAAATGAAAGAAATGACGGATTTCGAGCGGATTATCGAGCGAATACTCGATCGAGTCTCTGATCTACGATCACTTATCGATTGCCGAACGTTCTGAGACCGTGATAGCAGTCGCGGTGTAAAACGTGTTGGCCGTGTGCACGCAGTTGCGTGTTACGAGCGAGACTGAAGCCGAGCGTAGCTCGATGCCACCACTTTTCTCTCTTTCCCCGTATCTGCGTCTCTGTCTCTCACGCCCACCCGATTCTCTGCAGGAGGAATCGCGGTGTACGAAGTCAAGAGGCGTCGGTCAGAAGAGATAGCCTTCTCCCACCGGCGCCGATTGGCTCGAACTTTTTTTTCTTCCGCCTGTCGAGAACTTTTTCTGCACATCGGGCCGAGTGCGAAATTTAATGTCCTGCCACTTCGATACTCTCCGTTAATTTCTTCTTCGACGAATTCCATCCTGTCCATCGATTTTCCTTGACATTCTATTTTTCACGACGAATGGCGTCTGAGTTCTCTCTGATTCAAATACAGATTTGCGACCGCTGACAGCTCATCGCGCTTTTAAAATACTTTCCGTGCCGTTCGGTTCTTTGCCACTGGATGCAAACTCTCGAGGTTTAATCTGAGATTTTTCTTCGGCGCAGATGGGACTTCGATGGCCGGTTATGAAATTGTGATTTTCTTCGATCGCTTGAAATCTGTCGTGTTTATCTATTCCCGGCGAGGTTCCTTCTTAACGAGCCTATTCGATTGCCGATGCTCACGTCCGCGTTTCACATAGAATATTCATACCTTCTCAATATTCGCCATACCTTCCTCATATTGTTCATACACTGTTTCGAATAATATTCGCCACTCATGCGAAACACATAACGTCGCATGAGCTTTCGGACACTTATTCCGATTTATATAAATAGCTATTGTATTCGGTTAAAAATATCATTTGTATAACGGTATATGACTTTTTTGTACACAGCTACTGGAAATGTTAAAGTTCTACGCAAGATTCGAGATCAGCGAGGAAACAGGTGACCCGCTTACGGATCACGATATGACGCAGTTGCATTATACGAAGATTACCTCGCTCCAGGTAGAGTAACAATGATAAACGTCGAATTGAAACTAATTAGCCCTCGTGAGGCTATTCAAACGATAGTTATACTTTCGTAGCGAATCTATTCTCACGCGATTAAGTCCACCTACAGCGTTTCGATTAACGTAATCTTTGTTGTTCACTATATATGTCAAAAGCATGTCAATTACTGTGATTTTCCAGAAAGCGGTATTCGCTAAATTTCCCGACCTGAGAGGCTTCGCACTGGCAAATGTCGCAAGCGTGGACACGAGGGATGCCCTTTACAAACACTTCGGCTCGCTCAGGTAACAATGTCGTATCTGCACAGCGATAAACTATACCCGGAACCCTATCTGAGCCCCACGGTCACTCTTCGTTTCAGCCAGGAGAAATTAAAGTCCATCGCCAGTTATCTGAATCTGGTGCCGCCTGAAGAGCGAGAGAAGGATGAGAATTGGTACCGGCTCGACATGAACTTTCTTCAAGAGCTTTTGGTACGTGACTCAGGCGTGAAACAAATTAGGAATCTGTTGCCAATCTAATTTCTCTTGTCAATTTTCCCTTCCATCGACCGTTTCAGATATCTCGTCACGAGCGGAGAGCTTCGCAGCTGGAGGAGCTGAACGAGATGCCACTGTATCCCACGGAAGAAATAATCTGGAACGAAAGTATCGTGCCGACGGAATACTTCTCCGGCGAGGGATGCCTAGCCTTGCCGAAACTGAATTTGCAATTCCTCACGCTGCACGACTACCTTCTCCGAAACTTCAATCTCTTCCGTCTGGAGTCGACGTGTGCGTATAATAACGTTAACGCTGTCTAAAGTCTAGGAAAACATTAGCTACGCTCGCGTAACTACCGAAACTGATCGAGAAGCTAACATAATTTGCATGAGGATCTACTCCCGATGCAGCTGCAGCTAGATTATGTTATATACGGGACAATGTCGAAGCCATCCGCGAAACAAAAGCGACAAAAGAATATTATTGTTCTGTAGAGAAGAAAGCCGACCTGTTTGGCCGATGCAAATTACGAATGATAGAACAGTTTCGCTGGTACCGCACCTGTGATAGACAAGGAGTGAGCGGCGTTGAATTAACATTGGGTATTACGTCAGTAACCCGACTTGAAACATTGGCGCATTAATCATACCTTCATGCCTTAACGTCCCGTTGACTGATATTTACAGATGAAATACGACAGGATATCGAGGATGCTGTAAGCAGGCTCTGCCCCTGGTAAGTTTCCGTTTAACGCGTTCTCAGCTGAATTCTTTTCCTAATTAACCTTTAACGTAACGCGGCATGCCCGATGACGCTTACCGTCTCCGCACATAAATATGTGCGCGGCTGTATCTCTATTTTGTTAGCGGCCGGATAAGATAGGCGCGATGGACAGTGGGAATTGTTTGCTTGATGTATCGGCCTGAGGACTATACTCCCACCGATATGCCTTTTTTCCTCCGCAAATTCTTTTCCTGCGCTCTACGCTTTCCTTTTTTCATCGATTAGGCGAGCCGAGGATGGCGGAGTGTATTTTGGCGGCTGGGCGAGAATGGCCCAGCCTATCACACAGTTCGCTGTCGTGGAAGTGGCCAAGCCGAATATTGGCGAGAAGAGGCCGTCCAGGGTGAGGGCTGACGTTACTATTAATTTGAGCGTTCGGAAGGAGATCAAATCCGAATGGGAGAACCTTCGGAAGCACGACGTTTGCTTTCTCATCACGGTCAAGCCTCAGAATCCTATCGGTAATTCTTCCGGCGTATTGTTCTACGTTGGATAGGTTGAAAGCTTTCGTATTTAGAACTGATTTTACGAACGCTTCGCAGGCACGAAGTATAGCCACAAATTACCGTTTGTGCCGCAAGTTGGGCTGACAACTGTTCGCGGTTGTGAGGTGGAAGGTATGTTGGATTCTAATGGAAGAGTGATAGAAGATGGCCCCGAACCGAGACCGATTTTGCCGGGAGACACGAGAACTTACAGAGTCTGGCTGGATTCGAACCAGTATCGAATTGACATGGACAACGCCAGTCATGGCGGGGAGGACGTTTACGAGAGTTTTAATATCATCATGAGGCGTAAGCCGAAGGAAAATAATTTTAAGGCTGTTCTCGAAACCATCAGGGAACTCATGAATACGGAATGCGTTGTTCCGGATTGGCTTCATGACATAATTTTGGGATACGGTGATCCTGGCGCAGCTCGTTATTCCAGGTAGAATTACTGTGCTTAAACATTAACCGAACAGGATAACGTTAATTGATTTCTTTCTACAGAATGCCTAACGAAATTGCAACTATGGATTTCAATGATACGTTCCTGGAGATCGATCATTTACGGTCAAGTTTTCCACAATACGAGATCAAAGTTACGGCGGAAGATACTGCGAAGCTAGTAAGACCTTTCAGATTGACGTTTGAAGATATTCGTGCTAAAACGAATGATGAGGCGGTAACGAACGTCATCACGGTTGAACCGCACGTTCCACCCAGTCGTGGTCCATATAAGGCTAATGAGCCAAAAAAGTTAGTTAATCCTCCGTTCTCCTAATGTTGTCTCCTTATACGATGAGTCTATAAAACGAGCTATTGTTCCAGAAATCAGATTCCTTTCACTCCGACGCAAGTGGAAGCCATTCGAGCAGGTATGCAGCCAGGCTTGACCTTGGTTGTCGGTCCCCCTGGTACTGGTAAAACTGACGTAGCCGTGCAGATAATCTCGAATTTGTATCACAACTTTCCTAATCAGCGAACTCTCATCGTAACGCATTCCAATCAGGCACTTAATCAACTGTTCGAAAAGATTATGGCTTTGGATATAGATGAGAGACACTTGTTGCGTCTCGGTCATGGCGAAGAAGCTTTAGAAACGGAAAAAGATTTCAGCAGATACGGCAGAGTGAATTATGTTCTTGCCAAGCGATTGGATTTGCTCATGGAAGTACAGAGATTACAGGTACTGACAATAACTACACTCGTCGATTTTGCGAAAAATTGATGTCATCTCAGATATTCGAGTCGGATTAAGCCCGAATAGCGCTGACATCGATTTCATTTGAATTCACGAATACACATGAATCACTCTGAACCTGGTTCCATCCCAATTTGTATAGTATGAATATTAATGAAGAATGTTACGTTTTCATGTCTCATTGGTCACGTCTTTTTATTATATCAGGAATCTCTGAAATTGGGAGGTGACGTGGCCTACACTTGTGAAACAGCGGGCCACTTCTTTACATACTTAATATGGACTCGGTGGGAACGTTTCCAAAGCAAGATAAAACAAAAACAAAGCACGGATGAAAACGAATTGCCAGCATCCATCGTTCACGATGAGTTTCCATTTCACAGATTTTTCGACAATGCCCCGCAACCGCTTTTCAAACAAAAATCTTTTGACGAAGATTATGAGATCGCTTGCAGTTGTTTCAGGTAATCAACCTTAATCTATTCTTCCGCCTGGATCGCTAGTGAAATTCTTAATTCTGCTAACCAAAATGTTTCCTACAGATATATTGAAAGAATCTTTGTACAGCTTCAAGAATTCCGTGCATTTGAACTTCTCAGATCAGGATTGGATCGTTCAAAGTACCTTTTGGTAAAAGAAGCAAAAGTAATTGCTATGACTTGTACGCACGCGGCATTGAAACGTCGGGAATTAGTCGACATGGGTTTCAAATACGACAACATCCTGATGGAAGAGTCAGCCCAAATCCTAGAAATAGAAACGTTCATTCCACTCCTTCTGCAAAATCCTCAAGACGGTTACAATCGACTGAAGCGATGGATCATGATAGGAGATCATCATCAGTTACCGCCGGTCATTAAGAACATGGCTTTCCAGAAATACTCGAACATGGAACAGAGTCTGTTCGCCAGGTTTGTTCGCCTTGGCGTACCGACGGTTGACCTTGACGGGCAAGGTCGTGCGAGGCCAAGCATTTGCAATCTATACAATTGGCGGTACAAGAAGTTGGGCAATCTTGCACACGTGGAGCGTAGCTCGGAATATCTTGTGGCTAACGCAGGTTTCCTCTACGACTTCCAATTGGTGAACGTCGAGGATTTCAATGGCGTCGGTGAGAGTGAACCGAGCGCCTATTTTTATCAGAATCTCGCGGAGGCAGAGTACTGCGTTGCAGTCTTCATGTACATGCGTTTGCTCGGCTACCCTGCGGATAAAATTAGCATATTGACCACTTACAATGGACAAAAGCATTTGATAAGAGATGTAATCAACATACGGTGTGCAAATAATCCACTCATCGGCAGGCCGAACAAGGTCACGACTGTGGACAAGTATCAAGGTCAACAGAATGACTATATCCTATTGTCTTTGGTGAAAACACGTGCCGTTGGTCACTTGAGGGATGCCAGACGTCTCGTCGTAGCAATGTCGAGAGCCAGATTGGGCCTTTACGTTTTCGCCAGAGTATCTCTGTTCAAAAATTGCTTTGAACTCACGCCGGCCTTCGACCAACTCATGCGCCGACCGCTGAAGCTACAATTATTACCACAGGAGACTTATCCCACTGAAAGAAAGAACGACTCTGCTCCCGAAGCCACTCCCATGGAAATTGAGGACATGCCTCACATGGCCAAGTTCGTTTATGACTATTACATGGAAAAAGTTAGCGGTATGAAGGTAAGAATTCGTATCTTCTGTACGAGAAAACTGTATCTATGTTGAATACGTACTGATAGTCAGTCTTGCAACAGGAGTCGCAAAAGATGTGGGAAAAGCCAGGAACAATGCAAGCGTTGAGTCCAACCCACAAAATACCAGTTCACCCTGGAGCGGATGACGACACGGACGACGAAGAGTACAATGAAGAGAAAACGGAAGAAGCTACCCCAAAGAAAGAGGAAGCACCGGAGCCGAAGTGCGAACCAATTCAAAACTTAGTCGAAGAGCCCATGGAGGAGGACAGATAATCTGATCAGATAATAGAACGACTCAACTGAGAGAACGACACTTTCCCCAAAGTATAATGATAAGGTAAAAATAAGTACACAAACGAAACGTCAACAAACAGCTGATCTCAAACGCGGCGACCATTCGGAAGTCTACACTTTCAGTAACAAAGGCCGCGAAAGCCTTAAATCTCGAAGTACACACACTGTTCTTTTGTACATAGAATATTCATTTTATTAAAACATAGTATATAGTGTACATCGATAAATCTTCGTATCACAACAAAGCTAACGGACATTCATACATAGGCATTGTTAATCGAGCCAGGGCAAAGGCTTTCATTCTTGAGCTCGTTTAAATCGTATAGAATAGTCCGTTCACTCCTCGCCATTCGTTCGCAATGTCTTGGAATTAAAAAATAAACGACCGTATCACAAATTCGATCAGCTCACAGGTATTCACGATCACAAGCGCGTCTTCTCCTTGTTCGCGAGGACAGCCTTCCGTCGAAGCTCGTGCCTCTGAGACTTACTGTCACCGGCCGCCTTCTTCGAGTGTTCCTCCCTGAGCCTGTCCGTCGTCTTCGACGGCACGTAACTGTCGTCGAACTTCATCAGCTTGCTGGTGAAGTCCGGCTGGTACTCTTCGATGAGAACGTTCGCCCCCTTCGAATTTGGCACATACTCTTCGGCCACGTCCACGTTTTGAACTCCCGTCGAATGTGGCTCGTACGTTTCATAGGACATCTGGTAGCCGGTGGACAAAGAATTTGGAACGTAGGGAATTGGCTCCTCGTCATTTGGCATACTGTCCGTTATGGTTGGCGTATACTCGTTGGACGGTACGTTCATACTCTCCAGCGTACTCTTCTTGCTCGGGACGTACTTTAGCTCGCTGCAGAGTTTCTTCACGCTCGGGAAAGCGTCGGGGACGTACTCTTCAAGAGAGGCTTTGTGCGATCTTTCAGTTCTGTCTCGCTTCGACGTACCCTCGCTCCCGTTAACGCAATCGGTCGATTTTTTCTTCCCTCCATCGTGATTGGCACTGTCGGAGGATCGAGGCCGAGAGGAATCTGAGTCTCTTTTGGATTTTTTCCTTGCCGGTGATACGTTGACGCGAATCGTCGGCAAGGATGCGCCTGGATCTTTGGAACAGTCAGGCGGTTCGAAAGAGTATCTGCAAAGGAGAAGAGGCGTGTAATTAAAAATGTTAACGTGCCCAGTGGGACAATAACTCCGGAAGCATTCGTATAGAAAACAAATAAGATCAACAGAGTATGATGATTCTGATAAGGGTATCATGCCTTACGTGACTTCTAACTGTCGCGTCGATTTTCTCCATTCGCATCCTTGGACTGGCTTTTGTCCGTCATTTTGACTATTGCGTAACAATGCTCGTTTCAAAATTTTATACAATGCGGCCCAATCCTCGAGATCCAGCCACTTATTTGTGGCAACCTTTTTCCGCTTAATTTCAATCGTTTTTTCTTGCACAGTAACCACGACCGTTGCTAAGCAATTATCTGAAGCCTGCGAGTTCAAAATTTCTCTTTACTGTCAATCTCCGTGGAAGTTAGAGATTTTCATTTATTACTAACATTGTAGAATTATTTTTCTTATGCGCTACGTATGAAAATGTTTTAACATTTCTTTTTTTTTTACGTTTACAGTGCCTATGTGGACATATAAACGGAACATCGCCAATTAAGTAATTTAATGACTTCAACCTAATAAAGTGTAATAGTGGATATATAGAATTATGTGTTATACACTGTACATAGAAGAAGGTAATTTGTACGTTTTTTATGCAACTCATTCAGTTTTGTAATCGATGTCGAACGGGTGCATCTGTATATAAATATTAAAGGCAGAACGTATTCCTCGGAGAAATACGCAGATTGAAGAAGGTATTCGTCATATGTTAATTTATTCAACATGACGTCAATGTTGGAACCCGCAGAATTGATCGAAAAGGTGTTGTCAAATAAGATGGTCGAAAGTGTAATAATAATGAATATTGCATACAATACTTATTTGAGAAAAAATCAACGAGAGTACCGCATAAGTTACTCTCACCCGCGATATTGGCCAAAATAAATGGTTTTCAATTTTTTTTTAATCATGATGCACTGAGACCAAAAATGTAACAAAAATCAGAGATACATTTTTATTGATCTGCAATCTCAGGAAAAAGCAGCAAACCAATTTTTTGTTGGTTTTCGCTGTTATACTAGTTGGATTTTCTATTTGAAAATCCGAAGAATAATCAAATATCAGATATATAGTCAATAACCAGATTTTCAATCTGTACACTTTCCTATCTTACATGATATGAAAGATACAGTTGAAATCTTACACAGTTGTGCTTTTTTAAGTTATTGAATGGCTCGTTCGGAAACAAATTTATTTTGAGAGTACTTTTAACTATTTTATTCAGCGATAATATTTTTTTTATACTATTCGGCCGTTCAACAGGAAAGATCATTCAATTCCAGCATCGCGGTTTGGAACAATTTGATGTTAAAAATACAGTGTGAACAACTTTCGAAATGGCTTTAGATACTCTAACAATGCGTCGTGTGACAATAATTTAGTACTCCATTGCACTGTCGTCTGCACATTGACCGTTCATTATCGTCTCACGATACATCATTTTTTGACAGCTCCAATTAACGTTTTAGGTTAGAAAGCAGAAGAACAATGAAAAGACAGACAGCCTCCCACGAACCTTACACACGTGTGCCACTGTAAACAATTACTTATCTCCTTTTACCTAAAGCCCTTCCATGCACATAAATCTAAACAAACAAAGCCGACACACTCCAAGGAATTACAAATGGCCCTTCATCATCCTCAGTCACGTTCTCTCGAAAAGTAAACTGAACAAAGAAACTCAAACTGTTTCCTGCGACTCTACCTGTCACCTAAATGAAAATCAACGAAAGATACGAGAACGAAAGTGAAGCAAGGCCTTCCCCAGACGGTGATGACCGACATTCGAAACGTTCAACAGCTGTTGACAACACGGTGCATGGCGAATACCTTGATCACTTCCAGATACTGTCCGTCCCTGAACATGTTCGGGAACTCGAAATCGTTCGCCGACGAACCTTTCCACCAACGGATTCCCAGTCGCGGACCCACGAGTATTCTCCACGATCGGTTAGTTGACGATACATTTACCCGATTCCTGCCTTCGTCCACCTTGTTGTCAGACACGAGGAGTCGTGTGCGTGAATGGATGGGTACCGACAGGTAGGACGAGCGCAATATTCGCGCACACGTACGGCCCACCGACGCCTGCCAGGCGGGGAAAACGATGAGAGATAAACGAAAGTGCCGCCTCTGGCATCTGCCGCTCGACACTCGAGGAATCCGGCAAAGGACATTCTCTCAATGTCGACGACAAATTTTGACAAAAGGAACCTACGGTACGCGAACGCGAATATTGTCAGCTGGCGCGCATTAGAATCGTACTGTAGTTTTTTTTTTTTGACGTTCTGTCGTCGTATATTCTGTCGTTGGCTGTCAGTCATGACCAGTCATGACAGTGTTTGTCAGTTGAGCGAACTATGTTGGAGTGTTTAAATAAAATGTCGCCGATTATGAACATCGGCTTTGAGACGAAAATCTGTTGCACATGTCAGATAAGCGAGCTGTTAACGTATTGAGATGAGAGTACGAAAGACGGAATCGGTGGAAACTTTGACGATATGATAGACGATTATGATTAACAGGTTCGGTTCGACGAGATATTTTTGCGATCGCGTTTGTTATTTTTGAACGTGACTGATAGTCGCGAATGCGAAAAAGTTGACAATAGGTTATGTGGATTGGACAGACGTTGTGAGACACATCTGAGTAACGTATATTTCGAATTGTGCGTGTACTGGTCGTCGTTTATAGAAGCAAGAAAATACGTTCAGCATTTTTTCAGTCGTTTCTATGCTACTTAAAGATGTTCAAGGTTTCGTGCTATTTATGATACAAATAAAGATTGACATAATATAAGTCACTCGCTCAACGCAAGAATTATTGTAAGTTTAACACAAATCATTAAGTCGTTACTCCAATTTTTGTAAGAAAATCATTTTGTTGTGATATGAAGGTATCACGCAGTAAATAAAGAATCACTTTCAAAGACTTTGTATATCGTTTATTAATACTTGTTATCTTGAAATTTGCACATGCAGGCAATACGCGATTTGGCAGACGCAGGAACTGATCACGTAGGTATCATTTAAAGGATGCAAAGAGACTGTATATCCTAAAGTGGCACGAACGATTCTGTCACTGTTATTATTAAATGTGTTAATACTGTATAACGCATACTGTACAGTATAAATAATAATGTGCGTTGTGCAATCTCAACGATAAGAGAGGAAGAGTTAAATCGGAGGATTGCCGGTGCTTTTCGATTTGATTGTCGGAACGATTCTGTACTTGATCATAGCTATTGTATTTTAGTGACACTTCTCGAAACAACGAAAAACATCTATTTTTACGAATACACATTTTTACAGCGCCCACATAAGACTCTGAAGTCACACAGTTAAAACTGACATAACCGGGATACTATTACGTACTACATACTTACGGTATAATCGCTGATAACGCGAAAAGTTTAAGTCCTACTGTGTCGGTAAGCAACCAAGAATATGAAGGATAAAAACGAATTAACAATGTATGAAAAGTATGTATCGTATATCAACAATGAAACCATTGGAACAAAGGTGTAGTAATCTTTTGAATGCTCTTCAATGAATTTGTACTCTTTTTCATTCACATTCATTGACTTTTGTTAATTTTAGGCTGTTATTTATGGTGTTTCCAGTGTTGGGCTATTGTTTGCCATGTATACAGTACGACCGGTGCGTGTGACATTTAAGTCTTTTGTGTAATTTTTTTTAAACATCCGGTGACTATGAAAAACACATTTACAAAATATTGCTTTTTCCACTACTTAGTTTGCTAAATTCAGAAGACCATCTGATATACCAAACCATTTCATTGAGGATTTCATTTCATTCAAAGGAACTGTAAAATATGTTAATCCAGGCATTAAAAATACATTACTTATGGTCAATCACAAGCCTCTAGTCCCTTTTCTGCGATGGGGCACATCTAAATATTTGCCCGTAAAACTATGTGGGATTAAAATTTCGTCAAATGGTAACTGACTGGTGTTAAGAAAATTAAGAGTATTTTCTATGAAAGTAAAAATAATAAATGAATTGCAGGTGTTTCTTGGCTTCAAAGTAATGTTGTTGGAAAATCTGTTACATTTGCACCGGTGTCAAAACAAAGAGAATTTGTAGAATGTATTGTTACTATGCCAGATGGCAAACAGGTAAAGGTCTAATATAAGTTAAAATTATTTATTCAATTGCTAAACTTTTTGCAAATAATGTTTGTTTAGGTATCTGTAAATATTGGGAATCAGCTTTTGAAGTTAGGTTTTGGCACAATATCAAATGATGCGTCTGAATCCATAAATGATACTTACATTTCATCGTATTTCAAATCCTTGATGAAAGCACAAAATTTCGCAAAACAAAATCGAAATGGGGACTGGTTCTTAAAAATACAGCCCACGTTTACATGGAGAATAAAGATGTACTTAAAAAATAAACTTAAATCAATCATAAGTAACTGAACATCCAAGTGAGACAGAAAGATGTTGGAAAGTGTCATAACTCAGCCTTCGTTAGTGTTAAGCTTGTGATCTATGTACAAGATTAGAATCGTTCTTACAGTAAAACATATATTTTTTTAGTTTAACAATAAGTGCTATGAACAATAAAAATGCTACATCTGGAAAAACGACTATTTTATTATCGCGTCTATGAAACTGTACAACCTTGTACCAATAGTTTATATAAACTCAATGACTTAATGTCTTACATTAAGAAATATAAAATTGCCCGATGAAACATACAGAAACATAACAATTATGTCCTTGGATAATTTTTCTTTTCGCATAACAAATTAAACATGCCCTTTAGACATTGTTTATACAGCAACATATATTATTTTCACCACCCTAATTATGTAAATTGGATAATCTTTGCCTGTCAAACTCTTGAACAATCAAGATTGATTGACATTACGTGCCATACAAGTATTATAACATCTCTCATCTAATCTTCGCACAGTAAATCGCTCTCGTAACGCCATAAATAACAGAAGACGTGGAAGTAGAATAACAAGCGTCTAGGAATAAGATTTGTTTAGCTGGAAGATTATAGCTTCAGGAATAAGAAACCGGTAAAAATTAGAATATACAAAATACGTATATACACATACAAATGGTATATATACTATGTCGTACATAGAAAAGTTTTGCAAAAACAACAATACTTTCGACCTTATATATACTTACAAATCACAGTCTCTAATGCATCCTCCTCTAAAGTTTCCTCCAATACTAATACATTATTAAATATGGATTTGAGACACTTATAATGATACTGCAAATTGATTATGCATGTATCTATTATATGTATGTATCTAATAAATGGCCACAACGTGTGGAATTACGTACGGCTGGAAAAAGAAGGAAAATAAAAAGAAAACAAAATAATAAGCAACTTGTGCACGATCCTTACACCAAGGGGAATGTATATCAGTAAATGAAAAAAAAAAATTGTTACGCAGTAAGGAGACGAAAAAGTGTATGCGCCTTTTCCTAATCTCGAGACTAACATTGGCGTGAGAAAATGCGCGATGGAAATTACGATGGAATGCACTTAACATTGAACCTTAGTTCAATAGCCTAAAACTCATCCGCAGGACGGTTCTTTGCCTGTGCTGGTTTGCCGGGCTTTGCTTCTGTGTTCTGATGAGTTTGCTTTGTGGATTCTGCAGATTGCTTCACTTTCGCGTCGGCCGGTTTCGCTCCGGTGGGTTTTACAGCAGGCTTTTGCTCTGGTACTCTAGCTTTCTCAGTTGGCGGACTAGATTTTGGTGTATCTACCTTCATAGATTCCTTCTTCACCTCTTTTGTGGCTGTACCCTGCGTTTTGGCATTTGCGGTTGCTTTTGGTGCTGGTGTCGGCGCCACAGTGGGTTTTGCTGCTGGTTTCGGTGTCTCTTTCTGAACTGGTTTTGGAGTTGCTTTTGGAGCTGGTTTCGGAGTTGGTTTCGGAGTTGGTTTTGGAGTTGCAGGCGCGGGTGCTTTTTTCGTTGGTGGAGCAGCTGTAGTCGTAGTAGTCGTGGTAGTGACTACTTTCGGAGCAGCTTTTTTAACTGGTTTCGGAGTTTGGGTTGTTGGCGGCGGAGCAGTAGTGGACGGTACAGTAGCCTGTGGCTTCACAATTGTTTTGGTAGCAGGCTTGACATTTTCGACAACTGGAGCCTCTCTGGGTTTTCTAATTTTTTCGGACTCCGAACTACGGTCTGCCTGATTAGGAGTTTGTTTTGTTTTGGGCGAGGCGTTTGCTGAGCTGGGCGTCTCTTTCGGAAGATTTTGTTTAGGCGGTACAGATTGTGAAACGTGAGCCTGTTTTCGTACTACTGGTTCAGATGCGAGGCTCTGTGCTAAGCTTGGGAAGGCTTCTTTAAGAGGAACTCTGGCAACATATTCGGCCCAAGGTGAACCTAACCATAAGTAATTGTTATGAACGAATCCTGAGCTAATACCAGCCAATTTCTCGTCCGTTGTGTACGCTGCTTCAATGATTTTTCCACTATTATCCAGTCGAAGAATATTCGCTCTTGGCATTGTTAAAACTGCCATGCTCTCGAATGACCCTATGATGTGAGTCATTCGTTCGGCATAAGTGTTAGGATAGAAATCTTGAATGAGTATAAATGGCATTTCGATGCATTTCAGTAACCGTGCGAACATCTTCCGTATGTATGGGTGAGGAATGATAGATTGAGTCAGTTCAGGATGTTCAGCATCAGCATATTGGACTAAACTGACAAGGAAACCATCCTTTCCATCACTGTGTATATTGTCTGGCATACCAGGCAGACCCTCGTAAAACGTCTCAACTTGTCCTGCTTTGGTTCCTTTCAAATTGTATTTTTTAATACGAGCTGCCGTCGTTTCTGCGACAATGACAAAGCTTTCATCTTTGCTTAATTTCATTCCATTAGCAAATGCGAGATTTTTTAATAATACTTCATTCTTCTTAGTCGCTGCATTGTATCGAATGAGCCTGGAAGAAAAACATCAGTGATTACAGACATCATGTTTTATTGTGGCATTGGAAAAAAGTATTGTAGTAAGTATACCGTCCAGAAGGATCTGCAAACATCGTAAAAACTCCATCATAAAGTTTGAAGTCTGCAGATGAATCTGTCCAATAAATGTCTCCATTGTCTGTGATATCCAAGCTGTTAGGAATATGTGGAACCTCTCCATCAATGGGCTCCGATATGTTTACCAGCAGCTTGAATTTTCCTGTCTTAACGTCAACCTTAAAAATACCATAATAAGCGTCAATCACATATAAGTTGCCTTTTTTATCAAACTTCAGTCCCAGTGGTCTGCCACACTTGTCTTCCTGCCAAAGACCATCTGTAATAAGAACGTGCGTGAATAATTGATCCATAGGATTTCTCGTTCCTTAGACTCCGAAAACTATTCAAAATTACCGCATTTTTTGCCGAACTTCACAACGGGCACAATTTTGTTCCTCTCCAGCCTCACGACATAACCGCCGTGCAGACCGCTGTACAATTGACCGTCATAAGAGTCAAACGATTCCGGTCCCTTAAGCTCACCCACGTATAACTTCTCCGCATCGTTCAGCCTACCGTTAACCGCCAATTCACCCTCCAGTCCCTTCGGCCACACTATGCTGTAACGTAGTTATCTCCGTGATTAAGCTCCATTTGTTTACTCCGATAGACGAATCTATGCTCTCGCAAACCGTACCTGTACTCGGAGAATTCCAAATCTGGCGGTAGTCCGGGCAGAAAGGTAATGAATGCCAAGGCGGCACCGATGTATATAATGACCGTTCCTACTTTCTTGAGATATCCCATAATTCAGTTCAGTGTGAACTTAAGTCAACTATTGTTCTTGAGGAAGGATGAGGTGATTACTCCGCGCCTCGGTCCCACAAGTCTAACGATGTGCAATGTTTACTTCTTCCTAGCGGTGTGACTGTCTAACGTGTCGCGTCGATTTATCGTCTAGCGGTCACGATCATGTCACAGACTCCGATGGCCGAAGCGGCGAAATAAAAGGCAATCCTAGTAGTGACTGTTCACGTCGCCCCGGATAACGGCATTCGCCTCCTAATGGCGTTCCGGCATACATATAGGAATCCGGTAATATCGGAGTGTAAGCGACGATACGCGAATGCCACGCAGACAGAAAATGTCGACGTCATCGATTTCCGTCGATGCAAGACACGTTTATTTACGTAATTACCGTCGTAGCGGGCTCTCAAAAACCAAAAAAAAGCGCTCGGCAACGAGCGATCAAAGTGCTACGATCATTCGTCGGCACCTGTTTCATGTATCTAGTTCTCATGATGTCTTCTAGCGTCACATGGTATAAGCTGAATCTGTGGTATTCGCACTATAGATAGGAATTTTCACTATACATAGGCAGAATCTATTTACATGATCGGTGATTGGGAGCTAGAACAAAATTGCAATGTAATATTCATGTCGAGCGATGCTCGCTGAACTATGAATTGGCCAACTTCGCAAGTAGGGTTTTTTTCAAAGCGGAGTTTGAATTCAACGAACGTTGGAATGTTCAGTCAGCCGGGCAGCGTCAGTCTCCTGTTTAATCGATGTGTCTAGGCTAAAGCAGGCTAAAGTAACTTTGCGGGCCTTCTTGGAAGTTTTGCGCGTATGATATGGGTACGAGCGTATGAGATAACTTGTTTCGGGAATATGATGCTTTCATTTCAATAGGATTTGATTCGTTTGTAGGTGATTTGGAGCAAGAGTGCGAGGAAGCGTTGTTTGTGCTTTGTGATGCGCGGCAACGTTATCCACAGAAATGCGCCAACGAACTAGAAACACGCATTAGTTTGACCAGTGAAATATGTGTAAGAAACATCGGAATAAGACTACATTTACATATTTTATAATTACCGAACATGATTCGATCGTTTCTTTAGCAATGCTCTTTATTTAGACCGCTTGTTCAATAACTCCAATTTCAGATGACATCTTGTGGGAAAAAAAATACTGCTGAGAGTGCATCTACAGTAGCACCGTTCACAGATGAGCAAAACAAGTTTCTCGACACTGGTCTTAACAACGTAAACGAATCCTTGGATATCTTGGACAAGAAGGTCGAGGAAATGTTGGAGAAAATTGATAATCTGAGGGCAGTCATGGAACAAATTAAAAGAGAAAAAACAGACACTAGGTTTTCATATGTATAAGAGTGTAAACAATGTTCGTTTTATACAAACAAATAAAGGGTACAAATCAACAGTAGATACAATTTACTTTATTTACCTTCCTATGTTTGTGTGGGTAACATATTCTTACTTTACGTCGTTCGCGCGAATGACATATTTCGGAGCGAACTTGTGGACGACTAAGAAATAACGTAAACTTAGTAATCCTGACAAATTCCCTGCCAATTCCCTAATTCGTACAAGCTTCCAATGAGGAGCAATTCTTGCCTGTGAAGGCTGAAATATTTTTTGTACTCAAACGCTGTACAACTACCTTGGCACCATATGTGATATGTTGAATAAACTTCAACATCTCTATTTGAACGTCATTGTTCCTAATACTGGTTTGCATTCTCGACGGCCTTCTTCTTTGCCTCAGACACCTTTGATCTGCGGATTTACTCTGCTGCAATCGAATATCTCTGAAAAAATCTTCTGTGATATCTTGCAGTTTATTACCAGACGCACCGTATTGTTTACTTCGTTCAGGCGTCGTGCTCGTATTTGCTCTTTCTTCGGTTTTGCTGACGCGATTTGCGTCAGAATGAATCTCAAGTTTGTTGTTCGAAGGATTTTTGGACAGGGTAAACAATGTACCGTGCTCACATACGTATCCGCTGTTCAACACATCATTCAACATTACACGCTCTGTAGGTATGGGGTCGTTGTTAACGTTGGGGATATCTACATTCTCACGACGTTCTGTTTTTTTAAATGGTACATGCGAAGTTCCGCCACTCGTCGAAGGCTTATTCATCATATCTATGGCATTGGATCGCCTTGCAGCTTTGCTATCAAGAGCTTTCTGCAATATTGGTGGCATTTCATCGCGCGTAACTATTTGAGTAGATACGACTTTTGGACCGCTGGACGATCGTTTTCTTTCGGGCATTTTCGCATCATTATCTTCCGCAAAGTTTTCCAAAGAAATTTGTGAAGATAAACGAATATCGTCTTCCGTTTCGTCGATCGTCGCATAATCCATCAATAGCGCATCTTTGTTTCTTGAAGATTTGGACTCCGTAGCATCGTTACAAATACTTACATCCGGTTGCAAAATCTCTGGTACGATGTCCTCCTCTTCACGATGATTTTTCACTACGGCTAACACCTCCACTTCTTTGTCCATAGATGTATTATTATCGCTTGCTTCGGCTAAAGAAGTTATGTGCAATATTTCAACATTATCATTCTTGGGTCTTGACAAATGATTGAGTGGTTTGGCGGAATCTTCCTTTCTTTTCGTATCCTCTTTATCATTATGAATGTTTGATCCTGCAACACTTTTTACATCCTTAATAACTGGCTGAATAATTTCTGGCACTTTCAACGAATTACTTTCATTCACGCTATGCCCATCTTTTATCTGCGGTAACTCAATTTTGGTAATTAAATTTTCAAGTTTGAGAAGGCTCGAGTTCACCAGACACTTCTCTCCTTCTTTCGTCTCAACTTTCTCCGAATTTTCTAATACTTCGTCAACTTCTAATTTGGTCTTTTGTTCGACGACAGAAACACTGTCCCGGTCCTGTCGTATAGTGAGCATTAAACCTTCCATTACTAGATCGGTGATATTCGATGAACGCAATGCAGCGTCGTCCGATTCCTTTTTCATACCATCTTTATTCGATTTTGATTTGCGTCGTTCCTGTTTGAGCAAATCGCATTTTGAATTTTGTTTGCTTAAACCGTCACCATTTCCTTGCTCCGAATTCGCTAGACGTCTAACGTCTGGAAGAAACTTTCCACCATGGTCTCTATTCAATTCAAGTCGCTTATGTGTGGACGAAGTTGTGGTATTCTTTGCATTTTCAATCTCCTTTTCAATGAGATATTGGTAAGGTAGATCGTTAGCCATTTCATCAGGTTCGTTATTGCTGCTGTGCGTAGAATCACGATTGCTAATATCACTCGTTGAGGTTTTATCACTTTTGTTCAATGATACTGACGATTCGTTCACTTCCCCGCTTGGTTTGTCTCCTTTTTCTTTGATCGATGTCGATACTAAACTTTTACTTCTATCCCGATGCCTTAGTTGCCTTCTTTCTGGACTCTTCGATTCACTTCGTTCTGTCACAAGTTCCACGTCACTTTTTTTCTGTATATTCCCCGCAACTGTGTTTTCTTTACAAGACTCAACACTGGTGGCCTCATTCGTTTCGTTTGTATTTGTATGACTAGGCACGTCAAGTTTGAGCCGTTTTTTCCGTGCCTCATCAACATTTTTGTCATCATCAATATTGCTTTCAACAGACTTACTTTGGCTTCTTTCTCTTCGTTTGTGTCTTATATCCGTGCGACTAGGTAATACTTTACCTTTTCTCAACGAGTTTGTCAACAAACTACCTCTACTTGAACTCCTTTTTTCATTGTGCACAATATCGACAACCGTGCATTCATCGTCGTCTAAAATTGTTACGTCTGGATCTTCTATTAATGAATCGTTCATCGACGACGATCCCTGCGGATCATTTTCTGATGAATTACGCGCAAGAGATGCGGCCATGCATCTTCCAATTGTAGCATTTGACTTATCAGCATCTTCGCTTTTATTTCTTAAGTTGAACAAATGCCGATTGTTATCCGGTAAAGATGTTGAAGGGAGTATTTGTTTGCCTGCGCCTAAGAGGGGAGACCTACAAATTTTTACTGAAAGGACAAAGGCACGGCTATTTGTTGCAGTATTGGCACGCTCACGAAACTTGAGCATGGCAAACATTTTATCTTGCCGTGTCCATGATGTGTGACCTAAGTGTACGTTTAATACATATTAAAGAAAATCTATATATTTGTTACAAATTGTATCCTCTGCCCACTTTCATACATTCTTTATAAAAGGATACGATACGTAACAAGAAGATTTCTTGTGCCAAATTGCTGACCTTGTGCCGGAGAGCATTTTATAATCCGTCTAGTAATTTTTAATAATTCTTTACTATGCATAAATGGCCCAATGTCTCTGGAATGTAGCAAATACACATCACATACTCACATAATCAATGTAAGAAAGATTAAGATGTGAAAATATAAGAGCTGTGTTATACCTGACATTACGATGATATTTAAATGTAAATTTGTATATTTTTTGTTTATAACATAACCAATATGAACCAGGTACGGTCAAAACAGGCTCGTGCCCTTGTTCGAACCAATCAAATTGGCTAATCTTTCGTACATGTACACCAGGCATTTTCTTTCAGGTACCAAGTTTTGGAACAATGGAACCAATTTAGTTATATCTCTGCCACCGATTGTTTCTCTTACCACAAATGTAAGATAATATAAAACTTTTTGCTAAAATAAAACGTAACCATTTTTATTGTTTGAAGATTGATAAAATAAATTCATTTATAGTATATACTTACACCTGTAATCACTTCATTGATAAACACATCTTGCACAGTATCCCAAGGTAAAAATTTACAGGTGTCAAAGCCTGAGAATACCTTCTTATCTGCTATATGTATACCTACGTATCTTATTACCAATAGCGTATCTGCAAAGAAGAACTGACATTTTACATGTGACCCAATGAATATGAGACAGCAATGTTATATAGTAAAAACTGACCTCTATTTGTTGACTTAATAACAGATAGACACTGCAGTAACAATACAACTGCTGATATTGACCACGGTACAAAGCTCTCAAAAATTAACCACAGGAAAAAAGTGACCAGCAACAATAGCACACTTATACTTAAATTTAATGGTTTTTCATTGTGCAAGTCAAATTTTATCACGCTTCCGTTATCTGCCCCAACCCGTGGACTTCTTCGTTCGAAGAGTTTTATTTTATTGCCATTGACACTTCGAAATATTAATTCGGGTGCAGATGAACTCACAGAACACGTCGGAGACATCAATGATGCAGTTTCGTGCTGATGCATACACAAATAATCCTACTAATCGACATCTCGTACCATGAAAATAAAAATTGTACGTCCTTATTTACCGCCCTTTTTTCCTTGTCTGGACCAAAGTATACTCCTGAAGATGTAATTTTTTTTTACACTTATGTCTATAAAGATGCATAGAGCTCCGATAAGTTGTACCCAAACAACAATGTCTTACAGGAACAGTTTCTATTGTAAGAGAATTATTAAGGACTTAGGCGATCGTTAATAATTAATAGAAACGTTACGGAGTAAATAACCTTTACAACCGGATAGAATGACAGTTGAGTTCTGCTTACGCTGGCTTACGCCGACGCAACGTACACGTACATATGTGTGGTATATTTGTATTATTAAGCTACTTCAGCCTAACTTTTAACTATGTGCATTTCCTTCCTGATGATTGGACAACAAGATGAAACTATCACAAAGTACGGGGTTGTGAAACTAACTTTAGTCATCAAGGACGCCCTCTACTTGCCAGAAATCGAAGCATCCCCTATTTGTGATATTGATCCAAATTCAAATTACAAAAGTTTCAAACAGGATTTGAATGTCATATTAGCGCAAGAGTTTAAATATTATAGTTGAAAAATACGCTAAAACTTTTATCTGTAGCAAATAGTACATCATGACAACAAAATACAAAAATGCTCCAGCACATTTAAGTTATTCAGTGCCTATTTTGGAGAATGAGTTATTATGAACTTTGAATTGATCGTTATAATCTCATAATTATTATTGTGTCGTCATCATGCTAATACATTTATTACATTTACCATATTTAGAAAATATAGACCTTGGTTAAAATCTGCACCGTCGTTGATAGAAGCGGCAGGCGAAATTGTTAATAAATTACCAAAACCAGAATGTTGGACATGGGATTATGCAGACATTACTGACTGGTTAACAAATACGATTGGGTTACCGCAATATAAAGTTGTTAATCATAAGCATATGAACAATGTTGTATTGTATTACTGACTATTACCTTCAATGTAGGATTGTTTCATTGAAAATTACATTACTGGAAGACGCCTGTTATTAGTGGACGCCTCCACTTGCCCGAAAATAGGAATTACTGATTTTTCCCATATTCAAGTGAATTTCTACTACAACTATATTATAAGATTATTGGAAACTTAAAAAAATAATAAATTTGTTGTAATATTTAGCGTATTACGAGAGGTATACGTGAATTGTGCAATGTGGAGATGGAAGAAGCTTTAAGAAGCATTAGTCTCCCTCCTAGATACCCTTGGACGCATTATTTACTCTACAGCGTATTTACGGGGCCAATACGAGAAAACACAACACCTGTCAGACTTTTTAGAATGATGGGTATCGTTCCTAATCCAGATCCGTGTCCGTTCGGACACTGGACAACAATAGACCCGACTTTACCTGATGTTCCTCGTATCCGTATCGGACGTATAAAGCGGAAAAATGTTTATGTTAAAGTGGAGCCTCCTAGACAGCCTCGAAAGCATACTTATTATAAACGAGCTCAGTGCAAACCAAATTATTTCATACGCATTGATTAGCAGTGACAAAATTGTGGATTTCAAATTATATTTACGTGTAGAGAATGGGCAATGAAAAGCATAATAAATAATCAATATGTAAAAATGCAATTTCGTATTTCATTGTGTATAATCCACGAGTTTTACAATCATGCTGTAAATTGCGTTTTATACATTCCGAGTGATTTTACATACTATTATGTTAATATGTAAAATATAAATTTCTAGTTGCTGTGAATAGTATTTACAAAACATTATATATAGCATAGTACATATAGTTATGCACTGTACTGCATTATTTTCACAGATGTATGTAATAAAATATTCAACTTTGTGCAAATAAATCTTCTTCTGGTTCCTCTGAAAAACTCAGACGTCGGCCGGATTTCTGTGCGATAATATCATTATTTACATCTTCCAATTTTAACACATAATCAGTTTCAGAACTCTCTGAAGGTGATCTGGATTGTACATATTCACTACATAATCCTTTACTAGTTGACGCCTCTGACCTAGAATCATTTTTAGTATTAAATATTGTTTGCATATTCGACTTTTTCACTTTCCCTCCATCTGTCTGAATGTCCTCACATAAAAATTTTCGTTTTTCCGATTTTGAAACATCCTTTGTCTCTAACAATGTTTCTTCTTTATCAGATATGTCACTCTCATCAGTGTCTTTCTCAAAAATCGATTTCTTCTCTGTCTTAATGCCAGTCAATAAATGCTCAAGTTCTCTAATCTTCTCCTTCTTGGAATTTAATAGTAAAAGAAATTTTTGATAAAGCTGCTTCTCCATAGTCTCTTTCATTTTTATTACTTCTTCTAATTCCATTTTCAACTTGTCATTATATTTCTGTAATGAATCGTTTCTGGTCTTAGCTTCTCTTAGATTTTCTTGGGTGCTCTTATGAAGAGCAAGTAAATCTCCAAACATGTTTACAAGAGTTTTCATATCAGATATTTGATTTAACTTTATTTTTCCTTGTATCCATATTCCACGTTTCCATGTGAACATCTCATTCTTAAGAAGGAATGTTATCTCTGAATCCTTGCCTAAAAATGCTTGCTGTGCGTTCTTCAAATACTCGTTTGTTGACATAGACAATTCTTTTGAATAATTATTTATAGTTTCTGCATTCATCTAATGAAAAAAAGTATATTTTACTTAAAATAAAATTATGAATGTTATATGTATATTCTATATAATATGTACGAGTTCAGTGATTATCGGTATAATAAACATATGTTGTAAGGTACCTCTCCACGCAGCACTTCCATTGTAGAATTAAGTACTATTATTTTGAAATGTGAATCGTTCCATTCAACATGCAATTTAAGTGGTTTTTTGTTCTCTGCATTGCAAACTTCAGATACGGTGATACCTAGCATTGTGAATAACTTAAAAAAATTGCAAATTCTGACTATACAAAGGAATGAACTATTCTATGCTCCAAAAGATATATATTATTTAACAGCCGTGTGAGGCTGATAATATCTGTCTCATATGCTTCCATATTAGCTACGAATGTTAGCTAAAAGATGACATAGCGCTACAAAGTTTTATTGCAACAATCAGATACTTATGAAAAGATATAGGTTACGTGAATTCGCGGCAAAATTTCAAACTGGGACCGTCGGTTATTTTCGACATCGTCACTAAAAATTATTCACGGCAATTTCAAAGGATTTTAAGAAAATCATGAAGTTAGCCGTTATTGACAGAATTAAATTGAATTTTAAATAACGCGATAGCGTTTCAGTTGAAACATTCATGTCATCGGTCGCTTATATTTATTTAATTCAAGGGATCTGTGTTAACGCATTAGCCTACTTCTTTCTATTTTTACGTTTAGGCGTACTCAAAACTCATCAGTATTCTATCCTGAAATGATCGAAGGTATTAACCTGCGAAATCAAGTAGTAGAAGACTTAAATTTGAATAGTAAGTTTAATTAATGTTACAAAAAAAGTTATACACATCCATGGCTTGCACGGAGTAATTGATGTAAGAGCTTTACCTTGATCGTATATTTTTTTCCCTCGATAGATCATTGTTACTAAAACCTAATCTTACAGTAAGCAAGAAATTATTTTCCTTTTTTGTAAACTCTATGAAGATGGAACTTTCATGAAGTAAGAAATAAACAGTCGTCGTAAGTCGAAGTAGTCAACAATGTGTTCCGTCATGCACTTTTCAAACTTTGATGCTTCTCGATCGTTATCGCTGATCCTCGTTTACTCACTCGATCCATCGAACTTCATCTATCGGGTAGTCGAACAGTTTCACGACGTACTGTGCGCCTCGCGAATAGGAACATTTATGTGAAAAAAAACAACAATCCCTTCTTTAATGTGTTATTTATCGTCTACGTTTCCGTATTATTTAAGTAAAATCGTGTTGGTACGTTAGTTTTATCCGTGGGAAGCAGGCGATCCCAGAATGAGCGAGAACGCTGAGATTACAGGAGTGTTATCACCCGAGGATGCGGCCAGAGCGGAAAAATTTAAAGAGGAAGCAAACGAATATTTCAAAAGTATGTTCCCCAACGTTTAGCAGGAATTCATAAGTCAATCTAAATAATCGTATGAAACCGTTGCGCCGATTAACGTCTCATGACGGATAATACGCTATAGTCACGTGCATTTAAAGTTAACCCAACTTTCGCACCATCGCAAAACCATCGTTTAAATGAGCGCATGTCACGTTCGCCGTTTGTTCTACTACAATTCCTTAATAATGAATCGTTTTACGGTTGCACAGATTTCGCAAGCATGTCATTTTATGATAAAGTCAGTTGGTCATTTAATTACACACGGTGCAGAAATGAAGGTTCTCTCCCTGTAACTACCTGCTATTCATTGTTTCAGATCAAGACTATGAAAAAGCTATAGATTTGTATAGTAAAGCCATAGAATTAAATCCCAATGTAGCTGTCTATTATGGTAATAGGAGTATTGCGTATTTAAAAACAGAGTGCTTTGGGTACGCCCTGTCAGATGCATCTAAGGCAATTGAACTAGACAAAAATTATGTAAAGGGATATTATCGCCGGGCAGCGGCGCGTATGTCCCTTGGGAAGATCAAGCTGGCGCTTACAGATTATAAAACTGTAACTAAGGCGAGACCAAATGATAAAGATGCCCTGGCAAAATACACAGAATGTTGTAAGATTTTAAAAATGTTAGCTTTTGAGAAAGCTATTTCTGTTGAAGAAAATAAAAAGAATATAGCTGATACGATCAATTTAGAGTCTATGGGTAAGTGCTGCAACTTTTATGGCTAATACATAATATTGCACTGATATCTTGAACATGGAATTGTTTTTAGCAATTGAAGATGAATATACAGGGCCTAAACTTGAGGACGGCAAAGTTACATTGCAATTTATGCAAAATTTGTTAGAATGGTATAGGAGGGAAAACAAATTACATCGCAAATATGCTTACAAAATTCTTTTAGACATTAAAGCATGGTTTATGGCACAACCAAGCTTAGTCGATATTACCATTCCTGAAGATAGTAAATTTACCATTTGTGGAGACATACATGGCCAGTACTACGACCTACTGAATATATTTGATTTAAATGGTTTACCATCGGAAACTAATCCTTATGTATCCTTTCCTAGGAATGTACTATTGTCAACATGATTACTTTATTACATCACCTACGTTAAATTTCCAATCTGTTCATCTTTATCGTAATATGTATCTTTCTTAACAGGCATACAGTTATTTAATGGAGACTTTGTAGATAGAGGGTCGTTCTCTGTAGAATGTATATTTACATTATTCGGTTTTAAATTATTATATCCAAATCATTTTTTCATGTCTAGAGGTAGGTAATTTTTGTTCAGTTTGTGTAGGAGTTTTGGAACAATAACTTAATGTTTCTCATTTATTTATTTTAACTTGACTATATTAACAGGTAATCACGAATCAGCCACGATGAATCAAATGTACGGTTTCGACGGTGAGGTGAAAGCCAAATACACGGCGCAAATGGCGGAACTGTTTACAGAAGTTTATAATTGGCTCCCCCTAGCACATTGCCTTAATGGTCGAGTACTCGTAAGTATCCAATTTCTAACATTCGGCCTCAAATAATCTGGCGAATATATCGCTTCTGCTCAGGATATAATAGCATCATCTTTTACAGGTAATGCACGGTGGCTTATTCTCTAGAGATGATGTGACGTTGCAAGAGATCAGAGAGATTAATAGAAATAGGCAACCGCCTGAGGAAGGATTGATGTGCGAATTATTATGGTCGGATCCGCAACCGCAGCCAGGTAGAGCACCGAGCAAACGAGGAGTTGGAGTGCATTTCGGTCCCGATGTTACACAAGCGTTCCTGCAATTGAATAACCTAGATTACATCGTGCGAAGTCACGAAGTAAAGCACGACGGTTACGAAGTTGGTCATGATGGAAAGTGCATCACTGTATTCTCAGCACCAAATTATTGGTGAGTCAGGTGTCGCGTGAGACATAAACCTTTGTTCTGCAAGTTCACCTGCTGTATAAACTATATTAAGACTTCTGAACGTGTGGGCCACGTCCTTTATTCGATCGTCTTCGGCGTTTTGCTAACGTTGCAGTTAGATTCGTTGATATTTTATGCCACGATCGATAAAATATTATAGCGCTTATGATGCCATTAACGGTGGTCTGGAAACATTTTTTTTTACTCGGTAGACACCGTTTTTGTTTAATTCAATAATTACATATTGGCAATACTTGTACATGACTTTAATCATTTTCAGTGACACTATGGGTAATGAAGGTGCCTTTATTACACTTAACGGCAAGGACATGAAGCCTTATTTTACATCGTATAAAGCAGTGGTACGTATTCTTACCTGTCAGTCTTCTTGTTATAATATACAAATGCACTTCATATTTTTTTTTTCGTTGCAGCCTCATCCGAACGTAAGGCCGATGGCGTACGCCAATTCTCTACTAAATTTCGTGTGCTAGTGGAACACCCTTAGGTATATTATTGCTAAATAAATAAATGAATAATAATAACTAAGTACGAGTAGCCCAATCAAAGTGTGCGTAATATATTTGATACCGGGAGTGGAGAGAAAAAGAAAATGTTAGGCTTTCTCCGCAACAATAATCATTACATTCTTTCTAGGAACAAGACAATTTCCTGTATCATAATACACACACGCAATGAATGTATAATATATTGACGGGTACAAAAGCGAAAAAAAAAACTGAAATGGTAAACTTGATTCTGAGAACGAAAGCAAAGCGACGGAGTGAGGCAATGAAAAAGTATTCACGCGATGAGAAATCGAAAAAAAAGACCGTCGATAAATGGCGAAACATATTTGGTGCGAGGATTGTTTCTATTTTGTACCCTCAATCAAACCACCCTATTCATTAAGAAGAATAAACAGATGTTCGAGCGCACGGATCCGTGGCAAGGTGTGATCTCAAAGGTCGTTTAATAGAATTGTAATTTATAATGGATTATTTGTACGATTCGTGCCGAACCGTTGGCAAATTCATTGAATATTTTGGTCGGATTCATTCTTTAATGAATAACGGTGGTTTGGGTCGATGCGACAGTGATTATTAATATGAGGTAAAAAAAAAAAACAACACCTAAACATATGCGATTTAGCATGACTATGTAGTACAATGTCCATGCCGATCACTATTTGTCACGTTATTTGTGACTACTTTTTTACGAATCTATTGTGATTGGCAGGATTTTTGAGATCTAACGTTTTGTTTTTTGTTAATAATAAATAATGTTTATAATGTATGACAGGGGTTTGAAATTTCAATCTGAGACAAAGTCAGGCACAATGCCTGTTCTGGTACGCGCGTCGATCAAGTTTGGCTCGAGGGAAGTTACGAGATCGTACGAATTATTTCACTCGCGAGTCCGTCTCTGTTCTGACGAGTGACATTTATAACTTTGGACTCGCTGTCGTCGCATAATTTCTTGAAAAATGGCTGATAACGCTGCGGTACTTTATGCATTAACGGTATCGTTGCGATTGTGTAAGTCGTCTTATTAGATTGAAAAAATATCTTTTGAACGTCATCGAAGAATTTGGTACTGAACAATTCCATCTTCCCTATTTCATCGATAAATAGTACCTTCTGTAAAAACAAAAAACGTTAAAACGCAAATGTTACAGGTTTTGCCATGTTTCTCAGTGCAGTCATGCTTGCTAGATGTATTTACCGGGTCAGAATATAAGACTGGAAGAGCTATTTTCTCAAAATTTGCCACGAATACATGGTAGGGTCCAACCTTGTACTTTGATAGCTCCTGCCTGCTCAAGAGACTCCTATTTCGAGGAACACACAAGACACAATCTTTACTATCAAGACCTATCGAACATTTATGAAAGAAACTTGTTGATATTTTAGAAACTAACTCTATGCGAGCCAGCGGCAATCGTTTTCGTGGATCATTAACATGCACAACGTCGAACCCAATCCTCGAACGCTCATCATTTCGTACCTCCTCCGTATAAAACCCATCAACCTTCCGATTCTGCTGCGTCAACAACGACGCAACATCTTTACAAATCGTCGTCTTTCCTATACCTGCAAATTTATCCAACAAACATTAAATATTCGACCTGCAGCTTGACCATTAGAATGAAGTTTTTTAGCAAATCATTCAGGAAACTGGACTAAATAGAGTAGACTCCTTTATCGCAGACTGAGATAGAGGCTTTAAAGAAAAGTGGAAGAGAGTGCGAACGACACTCTCTTATCAACCGTTGCGTTTTCAATCTCGCGGCCATTCTCATCATCCACAACAGCGTCCGCTCTCAGGTCTCTTACCGGGCGGTCCGGTGATAAGTATACGCCTTATCCGCGAGGTCGCGCCGACGTCCATGGTCGATTCAACCTTCTCCCTCGGAAACCTGAGCCGCAGACGTTGGCCTGGACCGCACTTCGCCCTCAACTCGGCTGTCAGCGAGAAAAGTCGCGGCCTCCGCTACCAAACATAGGAAAAGGCCCTTTATGCCGCGCCGACCGGAGGATGAGGGTAGATTTTGCGCGTGGCTCTCTGTTGGCAGGAGGTCGCTCGCCGGAAGCGTGACAGAAGGAGGAGGAGGTGGAGGTGGCGACCGGTCGGAAGGAGCGAGGCGCGTCGTAGTGACCGAGAGGAAACGGGAACTGTGCCGATCAGCTGATCGCCGACGGACACGGAAAAGGGAAGGGGCGGGATCCATGACGATCCTCGACTTATCGTCCTACGCTCACGTCGTCCCCGTTCGTACCTGATACGCGCGCCGTTCACCCCTGCGACTCTTCTCATCCCCGAGCGACTCTTCATCTCTCGGCTTGAAGCAGTGAGCCTACGAGGAACTCGAAAATCAGCCGAAAATCAGCTAAAAGTCAGGCGAGAGAAGTGCTTCTCCGACGCAACGTGCGCGAGGGCGCTGTCCACTATTGCGCCGCTGGCGCGTGTGTGTGTAACCGTGTGTCGATCTAAGCCTGTGTGCGTCCTAACACTGCCAGGGGAACGCTCGCGTGCGCCGAGATCTCGGTGAGAGTGTGTTCGTGCGCGTTCTGTCACGGGGTAAATATCAGCAGGTATCGTCCGCGAGAGGAGCCGTGTTATTGCGAACTTTCTAGGGTCACGGATTTTCGACGGGACCGTCGGTGGCGAGGATCGGTTCGCGTCAAAAAACGGGGAGTCGGGTGCGCGTGTGTTGTCGCCAAAAATTTGTGCCTTCCTCCCACCCACCTAGGAGGTATTAGGCGCCGCGTGTTCCGCGTTTCCGTAGGCAGTGAACGCGTTCGCGGTGAAAACGATGCATTGAGGGAGAAAGATAGACGCATATATATATATACACATATATATATATACACATATATATATATATATAGAAAGAGAGAGGGAGAGAGAGCGAAAAAGAAAGAGCGAGCGAGAGAGGGAGAGAAGATGGTAGTCGGAACGGCGGACGGATATCGGTCGGTGCAAATAGCAGAACCAATGATCCGTCTCTCGAACGCAGCGCAAATCTCTTACTCGCGCGACGCCTAACGTCACTGTTTGTTTCGACCGTTACTTTTTTCATTAGCTGCGCACCGAAAAGGGAGAATAGGTGAGGCCCGTGGCTGCTGGTGACACGACACGGTGGTGGTTGGTCGGCGGTGTGCCTTTCCTCGCTGCCTTGGCTGCCTTTGAACACGTTCGGCGGTTATTGTCGCGAGAGAGGAAGAAATGGCTCAGCGCAGTTCCGCCTCCAATCCGTTGTCGTACGTCGTTGCACGGCAGATCGACGACAAGGTCGATCACTGCAAGCGATTGGTTAACGCCAGGTTCGAGGGCTCGGAGAACTTGTTCAGGAAGGATCTGTTATCGCATTATGGTTGCGTTAACGCCATCGAGTTCTCCCGGCAGGGTGATCTACTCGTTTCTGGCAAGTTACATGTTTTCTTTGCCTGTAAATTGTAACTGCTCCCTGCGCAGTATTGTACTATGTTGCCTCAGAGTTGACTTGAGCGACAAGTATGTTGTACATTGTTCGGTTGCTTTGTATTGGTTTTGTTATCTAATGACGCAGGTAGTTAGTACTATGAGCGAGTGAACGTTGCTTCATCCCCTACAGTCTATACATTTTCTATATTTTCCGTTCTGTCGTATGTTAGACTCAACGTATGCAATGACATTAATTTAATTGAATGATATTTCAGGTGGAGATGACAGAAGGGTCCTTTTATGGAGGGTGGAACAGGCGATACAGAATATTGGGAAACCTGTTGTAATGAGGGCACAACACGCTAGCAATATATTTAGCCTTGGCTATGACAGCAGTACGACAAAAATATTTTCTGCTGGAAACGATGATCAAGTCATAGTACACGATCTGCGAACGTACGTTTATCGTTACCGATTGATAACAGCGCTCTTCGTAACGATTACGTTGTATCGCTCGTTTTCTATTATAGGAGCGATGCCCTTAATTTCTTTTTACACGAAAAGGCCGTATATGGTTTGTCGATACATCCGCACAATGCCAATGTCTTTGCGAGCGCCGGCGACGATGGTAGGGTTCTAATTTACGATATAAGAGGATCCAGTGCCATGGATACCTTCTGCTTGGCAGAGTACAAGACACCCTTTCATTCTGTGATGTTCAATCCTGTTGAACCCATAATGCTTGCTACGGCCAATGCCAAGGAAGGTGTCAGTATGTGGGATGTCAGAAAACCGTTGGAGTAAGCAAAATGATTTCTGCTTGAAAGTCTAAAGGAATCCATGGTCGTTGAAGCAATATTTTCATACTTCTTCTGACTTTCAGGCCTGTGTTGCGTTACGGAAACGAAAGTCCAGCTCAAAGTTGTATGAACGTCAGATTTAACGCAGCGGGAAACAGATTACTGGCTTTGAGAAGAAGATTGCCGCCCGTCCTGTACGCCGTTGATTCTTCTACGCACCTGTGTCAATTCGATCATCCGGGATATTATAACAGTTGCACAATGAAATCGTGCTGCTTTGCTGGCGACAACGACGAGTATGTCCTCTCAGGTATGTAATGTAACAGCAACTGGGGTTTCTTCAGCCAATTCACTGTACTACAGCGATTCTAATTTTCGTGTTTAGGTTCAGACGACTTTAATTTGTATATGTGGAAAATTCCGTCGGACGGATTAAAACGGGTCGATTCAGCTCACATGGTTTTACGCGGACATCGTTCAATTGTTAACCAAGTTAGATACAATCCTGCAAGTTGCGTTCTTGCTTCGTCCGGAGTGGAAAAGATCATAAAAATCTGGAGTCCCTTTACGCTTGGGAACGGATGCTTAGGAGGGTTGAAGGTAACATTATAGCCCTGTGCATTGATAGGGATTTATCTCTATTAAAAAATGAGTAAATCAAGATTTCTTCACTATCCTCCTTGAAGAGTGACGCCGGCAAACAAGAGAGACAGCGAGAAGTCTTCACGCGCGACGAATATATCAGACTGGTATTGCACACTGGACAGTTTATGACACACGATTACAGTCATCAGTCCACCAGAGAGGACCCGCGAATGATGGCCTTCTTCGACGCCCTCGTTCAACGGGAAATCGTTGGCTACAGCTCGGACGAACCAACGGCACCTCAAACTTCCAGTGCAACCGACTCAGACGGTACGTATACGTACACATGTTCCATTATCGTCTCTCTTTTTTTTTACTTTTTTTCGGGTACAAGCCTTTTCCTTCACTTTGACACAATCCTATGAATGAATCGTTGATGTTCTGCAGATTCAACGGTGAATCCAATAACCCGTCTGATCGTGAAACGCAGAGAAAAACTAATGAGACTCGCTGCTTTAGATTGCGGCGGCGCACCACTGAGTAATTCCTCGAACGCCGCCCAGGAACAGTCGGGATCGGGCTCGGCGAGCGACGGCGAGAATGCGCAGACGGCGACGGCTAGGAAGCGTCGCTCGAAGTCAAAGACGAAGCTGCGCGGCGTCAAGCGGAAACAGGGTCGAATATCGGGCCGCCGGAGTAGGCCGAAGTTCACGGTGCTGAGAATCGACACCGACAGCGAGCAGGAGGATCAGCGTCGAAAGCCGCAGCAGCAGCAGCAGCAGGAACAGTTGGCGATCGACGCCACCCAGCCGAGCACCAGTTCCGGCGTCATATCGAGGCGGTCGCGATACGCGACAACGCCGATCGAGAGCGACGCCAAGCACTCGAGCTACTCGAGCACCAGCTGCAACAGCAGCAGCAGTACCAGCGGCAGTAGCTGCTCCGAAGGTCACGAGACAGTCCCGATTGGGAAGAAACGCTCCAAGAGCGACTCCGACGCATCGTTGAGGGCACGGCGGAGAAGACACCGGAAGTGCAAAAACAATCAGAGGCGGGAGACCGGCAAGAGCAAGGGGAAGCGGCCCAGGCTGGAGAAGGACTCCGAAGAAGAGGAGGAGGAAGAGGAGGAGGAGAGGAGGGTGGAGTGGAAAGAGTTCGGTGCAAACGGTGCGAGCGATCGTGTGCGGGAACAGCAGGCCGACGGACCTTCGACGCCGGTGAAAAAGTTCTATAAAGTTCCTTCGACGCCCGACAGCGGTATCACGTCGGGCGTGTCAACGGTCGAGAAGAACGGCATCGGGGGTGGCGCCGGGGGTGGCCAGACACGTAAGGGCCACAACGAGTGCTCCGATCACGAGCAGAAACTGAAGAATCTCGAGTACTTTCGCAAGCGGGTCGACGTGGCCAGGAGAAGTTATCGGAATCGTACCGCGCCCCTGTCGCACACCACTCCGACCACTACCGACTCTTCCGACTAATGAACCCCCTGTACCCACCCCCTCCTGCCCGAAAAATTCCGATCCCTCCGAAAAAGCGCTATTCGCCGATCGACGACGCGTGGCCCCTTACCCTTACCCTACGACCCACCCCCGATCTCCCATTGTACATAACGGATCTGTGATTCCTTGAAATATATTTTTATAACACTGAGTTTGGTCATGCGCGAGTACGGTCCATTCTTTTTCTATTTTTCTTTTCTCTATTCGAGCCCTTTAGATTTTTATTGCCGTTTTACGTTTTTTTTCCCCTTTTTCTCGACCCTTGCGAAAGAGATAGAGTATATGCGTCCCGTGTGTATGTATGTATGTATGTACGCGCGCGCGTGTGAGTGTGTGTGTGTGTGGTGAAAGTGCGTAGGCTGTGTTGTGAGTGTGTTTTCCCCCCCGCTGTCCGCCATTTACGACGCATCATGTCCCCCATCGCATTCATTCTTACTGCGAACAACGTGTCCTCGACAGGTATTTTTCCGAAACTTAGCGTACGTTCTTTTTGATAAATATCGAGGAAGTGTGTCGAGTGTGATTGTCGTTCGGGAAATACGCGAGACGTTTCGGTGTTGGCCACTCTTCGTTGGGCCACGAAACGCATCCCGAAAAAAGCGTCCCGTACGCTGTCCCATCATCCTCGTCAAACATTTTATGACCTTTTTCATCATCGTTAAAAGTCGTTTACGCTGGGAGAGTCGACCGCTTTTCCCCGAGCCTGCTCGGAAGAGTCGTCGACTCTGCGAAACGTAAAGGGTATCATCTCCGCCGAGAAAAAAATCGATAGGAAAAATTAAAATCCAGCGACTAGCTAACTAATAATCGCGCGTTCGGGCGATGTATATTGTTGACATGGTTTGTAAGTGTGACGGAAAGTAAATAAAATAATTAATTGATATAACGACAGTCTCTTATGTGCTCATGGAAGCTTCGATGGGAATGATAAACGGGAGAGATCATGGAAGTTTCTTCTACGTTAGTTAGCCTTGCATTTATACATCGTTATTAACAGATTCTTAATAAATAAAAGTAACTCATCCGAATGTAAGTTATTTGACTCATTTACTCTGACAAACTAGATATTTATCGGGGCAACTTCGTTCTTTGCGTAAAGACTGAAGCAATGATGTCATTGCGTGTCGCTAGGAACTGGCACCACATCCTTCCTCTGATTACAAGACACCTTGCATTCACGAAAACTTTTTCCAACAGTGTATGTACAGTCTACCATCCGAGCACGCCGCATCTTTCATGTTAGAGTCTTGTTTCTTAAAGTGTCGAAATGTTACTCAAGACTCATGGTTTCACATCGACCTCTCATCTGTTATTAATAATTTTGTTATTGGAAAACGTGTTGGCGTACAATATCGATACTAAGAATGCCATCGTGTTCAGTGATCCGCATATTCTTTTGAATAGGCGGAGTAGTTACTTCGGTTATTCAGTAGCATTGTATAAGAGTATTAACGATTCCACGCTGCTGGTCGGTGCACCGAGGGCAAATGTAAGTGATATCCCTTCTCTCAGCGAACCGGGTACCGTCTACAATTGCCCGCTAAACGAAACGTGCAGAGAATGGAATTTCGATAAAACGCCCAACGGTAAAGTGTCTAAGAAATCAAGTACTTTTCAAATCAAAGATAACGCGTGGATTGGGGCAGTAATTGTTACGGAGAATAATACTCAGCCAACCGTAGCCGTAAGTTCTTCTAAGTTAAATATGTGGGAACGTAATGGATGTAATCGATTTTAACAGCGTTTAGAACGATATTAAAGTTTAGAACGATATTAAAAACAGGTTTGCGGCCCGCGATGGATAAACAATATTCTGACAAAGCCGCCGAATTGGTACATGAACGGCATCTGCTATGAGTCAAAGCCAGAAGACGCACGTGACTTTGACTACAGAGACGACCATACTCGTATAATGTTACCCTCACATCATTTTCCACAAATTGCCAAATTAGACAATCAGGTTTCAGTATACAACTTCGGAATGGGCCAACTTGGTTGGTCTGTGGTAATGAGAACGGATCAGTTTGACACCCACATTGCGATAGGCGCGCCGGGCATTTTTAATTGGAGAGGAAGCTCGGCGTACGTCAAAAATACACCCTTCGGCACCCAGAATACCATCATCCCCCTAGTGGCCACTGAGAAGCGTTTGCACAGCTGTGATTACTTCGGTAGTAGCAAACTGCTAAAACAGTAACTTTGTTATAAAATGACTAACTCGTCCGAAAGATTAGCAGAACGAACAATTATTTCAGGATACTCTATCACTTCGGGCTGCTACTTTGAACAGGGGGTGTACTTGTACGCCGCCGGCGCCCCCAGGGGTGCCAATTTATACGGAGCTGTTCTTATATACACGTACCCTCCGCGAACGTATGTACCGATGTCTGTAAGGCAAGTTTTGGAGGGCCAACAGCATGGAGAGTATTTCGGTGCATCGGTAGCTTCGTGTGACATTAACGGTGATGGCAAGGACGAACTGTTTGTAGGTGCTCCTCAATGGAGCAAGGAGGAGGATGAAGGTCGCGTCTATGTATTTTCAGCCCGTCATAACGTGAGTGCTATTCACAAAGTATTCAAACGAAAATTCACCGAACTTGACAGTAGGGGTCAAAGCTTGAGTCATAGCCACTGATCTTTTAATTCCTTTTAAGGAAATGTTTGAAACACAAATCCTCGAGGGAGAGACTATAAGCGGCAAATTCGGAACCAGCATGACTTGTTTGGGTGACATTGACTTTGACGGCTACAAAGATATTGCCATCGGTGCCCCATACGAGGGAAATGTAGGTGTCGTTTACATCTACAACGGGAACAGGAATGGTCTCGCCAAAAAATATAGCCAACGAATTGTCGGATCCGATTTTGCAAAGAAGGTTCGTGGCTTCGGTATTTCGATATCCGAGCCCAGAGATGCGAATAACGATAATCATTCGGACATTGCCATTGGAGCTTACTTGTCGGAGCACGCGGTTTTTCTTCCGTCCAGGCCTGTAATCACTGTCATGCTCGAACTTGTATACACGGAAAAGAAGAAATTGTTAATGAACTCGACGTCATTCAATATCGAAACCTGTATTTACTACGACGGGGCGTATGTACCTGAATTGTTAGGTAAAAATGATCGTAAGACTAGTATTAAGTGTCAACGATTGAACTCTGGCCTCAACAGGTGGTTCTTCTTCCAGACTTCATCATTACGTTAAAAATCGATCAGCTGCACGGTAGGGCAGTGTATCCCGAACATAGTTATATTGACAATACTTACAAATTACGGGAGACGGCTGACAGGGCTAAGCGCAACTGTATACCGCATTTGTTATACCTTAGACCTAATATCCAGAACTTGATCGATCCGATTGAAATAATGGCCATGTTGAGTTTAGAAAGCGACATGGCGCAAGCTGAGCAGAGCGACAGTAAAACGGCATGCATCGGTTGCCCTATTATAAATAAAGCATTGTCAAAACTGGAAGACACGATTCAATTGCCGTTTTCAGTTGACTGTGGCGACGACAATGTTTGCTTTTCGGACCTTTTCGTGGTTCTTTCTACTGCTTTAAAGGTTGAAAACAGGTACGTCATTGGATCAGCTTCTACGTTAAAGCTTGTTATTGATACTTTTAATCGTGGCGAGCCGGCATATCGGTCGCAAGTTCACTTACGACTTCCGGAAGTGCTGTCTTTGGCTAGTATACCCACACAATGTACGGAAAATGATATAAACGGGACATTGGAGGTGGTGTGCGATGTTGGGAATCCGCTTCGAAATTATGTAGGTATTAACGTGCGTTCTGTACAGTATGTAATGTAAGCCACTATATATACCAATTGTATTTTGCATGTCTGTATCGTAGACGACATTGTCTCTGGAGTTGGATACAAGCGAGGTACATTTTGGTACCGAAAGTACTGAAATCTGGGCAAACGTTACTACCCAAAGTGAGGAATCCAATCCAATGGATAACGTCTATAATTTGACAATATATTTTGACATTGATATTGATATAGCCATAGCGGGGTTAGTACCATTTAATCAAAAATGTATGTGAGCAGATTTAAACCTTCCAAATACGATTTCTAGGAAGGCAATTGAAGATCTTTATTCTTATTTCGACACTGAGAAGGAAGAGAAGTTAGAGAGAATCAGATATCAACATGTATACGAAGTTCAAAAATTTGGTGCCAGCCCTATAGAAGAAGCTACGCTGTCAATTAAAGTTCCTACCGGCTGGAGACAAAGTGGCATTGAGATAGAGGTGAACAGTGTGAACCAGACAAACAGTCGGATAGACGGTCGTCGATTCTTTTGTACTTATACGAAAAACCTGGCAATAACATCACCTACTACCAGTGTTGATACTGGGGATATGACTCCTGTCGAAGTGGAATTAACTGTGCCAATGGCTAATTTGGTACTCGATACGCATGAGAAATTTACTATAGAAGAGACACAAATGAATGTTCCACCAGAAAATCGAACGTTCTATCTAAATTGTTCTAATCCGGCAGTGGTATGTGGAGCGATTGAATGTAAGATAGGCCCGTTCACGTCCGATCAGTCAGTAGGCAAGCTTGTCATAACGATGGACCTGCTATTATCAAACTTCGGAGGTGAGTATGAAAGTGACTTATGGATGAGACAATTTTGCTGATAAGTACGATATTCTAGATACCATGTTGGAAGGAAAAGATATTATATTTCTTGTAACGGAAGGATATGTTAGTATTACCGAACCGAAAGATGTTGTGCAAAAAATGGGACACAAGCCTGACGATACTGTTGTTGCAACAACTTTTCTTGGGACTCCACCCGCACAACAGCTGGCCAGCTGGATAGTAGCATTGTCAGTTTTCTTAGGGATATTACTGTTAATCCTCCTGATTCTGGGATTGGTTAAAGTAGGGTTCTTTAACAGAAAGAAAAAGGAGGAACTAGAAGCGTTGAAGGCAGAGGAAAATGTAAGTATACACATGGTGAAAGTGCTGTACCTTAAAATATAGTATTGATAACGTTTCAGCAAAAACACGATAAAATATTACACACATCATCGCAGGAGGAATTTGACTGTGATTAAATAAATGTAAGTTCGAGGTAATAAGCCGTTTTATAGATAGTATATTTTTTAATTTATTTTCCTCATTATCAGAATAAATAAAAATGTGCATTGACTGTAAAACATCTATCAATATCCATCTAAAGCACCAATGTTCTTTATAAAAATATGACGTCAACAAACGTTAATAGAGCTATGACTGAGATGTTGGTTAAAAGCCGCACTTTTCAAGTTACATAAATTGTTTATGAATTAGGGATCCTCAAACATAGACATCTTAATAAATAAACTATATGCATAACATTTCAACAGATCGATCGAGATTCATATATCATCTATTTTGTGTCAGTTGAGACGAAATCGAGAATACTCTGCAATAATGCCGCAAAAATTCTGTTCTTATAGAACAATGCATTTAACACTCAGAGGCAACCTAGAGAGCATGGAAGATCTTCCGTCGCGATATGAATAATACAGCTGCTACCTGTTTACCTTATATAAATAATAGGCACTTAGTCCAGTCCAAGGCCTTTCGAAATTTCATCCGCTGTCATCTTGGAGCCTCCTGAAGAAGGAGGAGTTGGGGCAGGAGCGGATTGAGGAGGATTCGACGGAGCTTCATAATTCTTATTGCCTTCATTACCATGAGACTTCTATATGAAAGCAATCCGCGAAATACACGTTTCGAACGTTACAAAATACAAATACCTTGGCTAAGTTTTATTTTCGCTACTTTTCTTCATTTTGGCCCACTTACATCTTTACCGTGCTTCGAGAATCCATCCATAACATTGCTTAAGAGCGTTGATCCGACTGCTGAACCAATACCTGATAAGAAATTTGACGTTGTGTCGGAACCTTGCTGCTGCTGCCCTCCGTATCCACCAGGATATCCTTGTGCAGGATAACCACCGTATCCGCCTGACGGCTGATATCCTCCTGGCGGCTGATATCCTCCTGATGGCTGCTGATGTCCACCTCCGCCACCGCCACCTAAGAATCCGCCGAGGATTGATGAGATAGCACCACCCAGTGCATCAGATTGCTGTGGTGGGTGTGCTGGTTGTTGTTGTTGGCCTCCGCCGCCACCTAGATTTAACCAAGCATAATACGTTTGTTGGAATCCTTTCCATAATCCTTAGTTTACTTCGTGTGGTTTAACACACACTACATGTACAAGAATTCACTGGGTGCGACTGTTGACCTTTCGATAGAGTTATTGATTAGTCCTTTACGTGTGCTTCTATTAAATGCGTGCAAACGTGAAATGTGTACAGTTTACGTTCGCGGAGAACTATTCATGTCCTTGATGTTAATGACAGGATGACATCATCGGAGCGCGGTTATGCTGACGGTCTTTCGTGCTACCACCGCTATTAATCACTTGCATGACCGGCCATCACGTTATCGCGATACGATCAGGCGCGTAGATACACTTGTCCCGAAATTGATTCATCTCACAAAGGAATGCGTGAAATAACTCGGGGATAATATGCTAAATATAACTTGGGAATCTGCGTGATACCTAGAGCTCCGAGAATAGATCCTAGGACGTCGCCTCCACCGCTCTGTTGTTGGGGATAGCCTTGCTGTTGTGAAGAATTCCCTTGTAATGCGTTGCTCGCCAAACTAGTTGCGAGTGCAGCGCCCAGTGCCCCTAAATTACCCAGGCCGCTACTTTCACTGTGTGACTGTGATTTTGATCCATCTGTTTTCTCATGCTCTTCCTCCTTTTCCTTCTTTTTCTGCAAAATGAATGTATTCGTTGGTCTCTGGCTTTAGTATTAGTTAAATAGTAAAATAAATATGCATTTCTTACATTTATAGCATGCATAACTGCTGCAACGCCGCCAGCCGCTGCTAGGCCTCCCACAGCTAAGCCAACTTTATTCAAGCATCCTCCAAAAGCATCTTCTTCTTCTGCCTTTTGATGTCCAGGTTGATAGCCATAAGCTCTTGGTGGGTTGTAACCATCAGGAGCACCATATGGTGCTGGTGGTGGTGGTCCGTAGCCTGGACCAGGTGGCGGGCCATAATCACCTCCAGGCGGCGGTCCGTATCCTTGTGGAGTTTGTGGGCCTAACGTGGGATATAAGCCTCCTGGCCCTATAAGCAATAATAAAGAAAAAATTATGAAAAGAATGTTCTTATTAAACATAAAGTAATCTATTATGAAAAATATATAATTACCTGGAGGTCCAACATTAACAGGTGGAACATCGGGTACGTTAGTTGCATTTGGAGAATGCAACGGTCCAGGTGGTCCAACAGGAACTACTTCGTAAGTAATAGAATTTACTTCAACATCGCCATCAATTACTAAATGAGTAACTTTTGGATAAGGCAGTCGATGAGCAAATTCAGCAAAGTGTCTCCCGTTAATGGCAATTTTGTAACACCAATGATCACACAATAACAGTATTTCAAATTCTTGGCCAGGTTGAATCCACATGGGTCCATCATTCTCCTCCATGCCCCATCTCATAGATTCTATATGATTCCTAGTTATAAAGCCTTCCGGAAAACGTGGTGACACATGAATAGCAATGTCATCTCTTGGATTCAATGAGGGACCTAACTGGTAATTGACTGCAAATCTGACAGCATCGGGTGGAACTTTGCCTTGGACTTTTACCATTTTTCCTGCCACAAGGCCACCATCCACAGCTCCCACATATGGGATTTCCTATAGAAAGAATAAAAACTTGCTTGTCAGTTTGACACGCTAAAAACTCCATATTTAATTAATCGTGTAATACGCAAATTAACATTGTGCAAACGTCTAAGCAATCAAATGTAATATAAAAATAAGTAGCATCAACTTTAATAGCTGCTGTCGTTGCCGATGTCAGCAGCGGAACGGCATTGCAGATGTCACGTATAATGCGATTATTGGATCAATGTCAGATTCGGTATCCAACAAACGGATTAGTCGGTTATATTGCCTACTTACAGGGTGTAGAATCGGTGACGACGACATCGTTGTTACAGATGCTACTAAACGTTAAATTACGCGCTTTATATTCGATAACGCTTACGAACTAAAGATTTGTACGACGTACAGACGAAGGTGGCCAGCGCCTTCCTACTACTTTCTTAGTCGTCGGAGAGACATGTCTATTTACAGTGCTGACATGTCGTTACTTACTATACCGTGAAACGTAGTTGAACGTAGTATACATATTGGCTCTGGAGTAGGGTAGAATATGTGCGCTGAGATTTTTAGACAGTGACGTTGGTATTGCGCAATCTAAAAGAGGCGCTGGTTTCCAAATGGAGAAACACCATGGCTTTCTGTCATCACCTGAAAGTATTTACTTCTATTAGATAACAATTAAACTTAATAATTAGCTACTAATTAATAAACCACGTTGCATGCAGTCAGCATGAGAAAATAATTTAGTTAGAAAGAACAAGTATAAAATTCAGTTTTAAAATTGAAAATGTGGCGACTAAAAAAGATCATTTGTTCCTGGTATCATGAATGAATAAAACCGGTAAATAATATGTAAACGAACAGTTAAATTATAATAAAAAGTGGTCTCAATTTACCCAATTTATACCGTATCATACATCGCTACGAAATGTGGCGCATTTATAATGTTAGTTAAACGTGGGTCCGGCAGATGGCAGGGCATGTTCAATTCTGAAAGAATATCGCTCATTTAAATTGTTTCACTCCTCTGTTGAAACCGTAAGAGATTATGCAGCTATTTTCCTTTTTAAAGTATCATACTAATACAATACTACAAAAATAACAAAATCCCTCTACAAACTATTAATGAAATACGTTATCCTGTACACAAACAACAATGTCTCTATTATTTCATAAAGCTTATCTGGATACAAAGATTATTGCTGTTTTCTCTCCATTGCAAAGATCTGTACCTCTCCTTTTCTCTCCTGAATTTCCAAAGACATTATTCGCGACTCAAATGGGAATATCAACAGGCACACAATGCAAAATTGTCGCCGTCGTTGCTTTCGAACACAAATAATTTTCTTGGAACACGGAAGGCCGCGTCGGAGCGAGTTCATTAAAATTATAGCGCCGAATGTTGCACAATCAATTGACGGAGCAGTTACGGCCGACCATATATTCGCCTACGCCGTTCATTCTCGTGCACGCATTGTTTGATACATCGTCAAGGCAAAATAAACGATTCGCTGAGATAGAGCAGCGCCACTCCGGCCGAGGGTAAATTCTCTCAAAACTCGGGAAAAGTAAATAATTCGATTGCGCTCTTGTTATTCGCACTTGGGGGAAACAAGAAAAAGATATCCGACGGAGGTACGTAAATTACGAAGGTTGAAAATTCCGTAGACAGTGGAAATGTAGCCGCTGAACTCTACCCTCGTTCAATTTTATAATCTTAAACCAAACTGTGAACCGAGTTACTAAAGCTGACTCACAATCAGTAAAAAGAAAGATACGTGTTAATGGGAGGATGTACGGTAGCGAGCTGTCCAGAATGAACGAAATAACGAAATGTCGAACGGTCGGTGGATCGGAGTGCGAATAACGATTTGTTTTACATGATTGTACCGGAGACGCGCATACGAGGTGTGCCACAATGGAAGATATATGGAGCGTGCCAGGGTTGGGCACTACCGCGCCCAGCTACACGAAAAATATGCATGATCGAACGATCGGGTGCATCTCTCTTTGCCGAAATATTAATTTCCTGATTGTACGGCGAGCACTTTAACGTATTGGCCATTGAACGGTACATCATAATTCGTCGACCGCAACGAAACGTTGATCATACTTGCTTTTCTCGTTTTACGAGGGTTCGCTGTAAAATAGATGAAAGAATAGAATCGCTGATGGAGACAGAGTACTTTGCAGTTTAAAGAAATGGACACTTTGTCCTTCGCGTGTCACCCAATAATCGATAATCACGAAAGTGTGTTAACGAAATGGGGTATGCGGGTAGTCGGATAATCTACCGTTGAAAATTTGCTTAACCCAGAAGCGAAGGACAAATAAAGCAGGTAACAAGGGATACTTCTTATTTGGCCGCGCTTTACCAGTGACAGGAGCCTATGGATCAATAAGGGTCCTGTGTCCTTTGACTTTCATCCGTGAAACCGTCGACGAAGGTCCCTTCTTCGTGTTTCCATCAGCTGCTCTGCTTCAAATTCATTGTCAGCCGTTTAATTCTGCAAGACGTCGAATATTATTATAACTTTATGTATCATAGCTGCAATGTCTGCACTGGTATACGTCCAAAGTGAGCACATGAGTCGAAGAGGAGTTACATGACACGCATTCCGTTGAATGTGCAAAATGATATAAGCACGGAGAGGCTTCAGCAGGCGATTAACTTTCCGTTGCAGAGCCTTCGCGGACATTGCCACCACGGATTTAAATAAGGCAAGGACCCTCCGTAGACAGGATCGATAGGCCACGTAAGGGGCCTTTCATTGCGAGGCCTTCGACGCTTCCTTACGACAGTGCATGTACCTCTGATTCCAGGTGCTAAGATGTACATCTTCGTTCGTGTGTGGAAAACATGGGCGCCCATCTTCAGCGTTGTCTTTTCTATATATTGTCACTGGTTCGTGTCAAGTACTATACCTGTTCAGGTGAACAAATATATCAACAAGTTATATTCAATGTCTATTTAATAATTTTTTCTCTATTGTTCCAATTCAAACTCTTACTTTTATAGAACCGTGTAAGTAAATACGCGCAAGTGGGTATGTTGGCAAAGCGAGTCGAATATATAATTTACATATTGTAGAAACTATTACATAAACGTATTCGTTTCGGTGAACCCAGGTGCCCGCTGCTCGGTTTCCTACGTACGTTTGTCAGCTCGGAGTTTACGTGTGCCTCTGCACATACACTGAGGCAGGTAGGTCGTTCGGAACGGTAGAGACATCAGCTGCTCAGCAGTAAGTCGTGCACGTGCGTAATCCATGTGAATAGATGCTCCGAAAGTGACCGTTTCTTGACCCTGGCAACATTTTCGTACGATTAATCTCGATCGATAGGATTCGCGCAGAATAGCAGATTTATTCGTGTACTACATAGACATTTAATTTATTTCTTGTTAATTACACATCTGTTAATCAAAAATACATCTCTTTGTTCAGTCTATCAATATGTTCCATCTGCATTTCAAGTGTACCGTCTCGGAAAGCATATTTTAATTTACGTGTTTTTCCTTCCTGCATGGGAAGAATACCTTCCGAATAATCGTTCGAAACGGAAAGAAGAGACGGAGGGATGGAAGCTGCCCTGTCAGAAGGATCCTTTGTTACGAGAGGAAGGGTCTCTCCCTTCATTCGACGTCTTCGCACAATAATAAAAGTGCCGGATAGTCGCCTCCCGGTACATTCGTCCGATTCGGAAACTAACGGGCGCACTCGGCTCCTTTTTCGAATTCTAACTCGAATTTGTATTGCCCGATCGACGTCGAGCGTCGTGCCGGCACGCGGACCGACGCGGGCGCGAATGACGTATATACAATCACGTACGGTTTCCTGGTTTACATTACGTCGCGTAACGCCTCGACAATAGCGCTATTTCGGTGTTCCTTCGAGACGTGCTCCATTCGTAAATTATCCCGCGCTGGATCTACGGCTCTTTGGATGCCGGCGCGGACCCGAAACCGCTGGCGCAATAATTCTCAGAGCTTCTCTCTTCGAACCTTACAATACAAAACGATCTGCGAACACAGTCGATACCGATCCATAAGAAATATTTGCACAACATCCTAACTTCTTCTCTATCTCCCCAATTTTCAAAGTCACGCCTCTAGAATTGCACAAGTAGCGTAAAAAGTAGTCAGCTCCAATTCTACCTCTTCTCGAGTAGGCAGGTACAATTAATTACTATAGGTAGAAAGGATGAAGAAACGTTCTGTACGACGATGGCCCATAACGAGAGTACCGCCAATGGCAGTAGTAGCAGCTGTCGTAGTAGTGCCGGTAGTAGTTGTAGCAGTAGTAGTAGTAGATGACCGTAGTATCGTGCGGCGTTGGCGGGACAGACAGAAGTACGCGGTGGTGTCGTAGTGAGAGTGGTAGCTGAGTCGCGGTGGTGGTGCCGCCTAATACTCTTTTCAGCCCTCGTTCAGTTGAACGCAGCCTGCAGCCTTCGACGGTCGCCTCCTCGCACATTGTCCTCGTCGCCACCGTCGTGTGTACAGTCCTCGGCGCAATTCGCATCGCGTGTACCTAGCGTGTACCTTACGCGCACCTCGCGTATACCTTCGTATACCTACTCTATACCTACACCTCGCGCATACCTCGTGTGTATCCTGTGCATACTTCGCCTACCGGGCGCATTCTTTCATCAAACTTCGTTCATCAAACCTCTCCTCCACCTCTCCTCCACCTTTCCTCCACCTTTCCTTCACCTTTCCTTCACCTTCTGCGTACACTCTCTGTGCACCTCGTGTCGCGCATCGACCGGATACTTCGTTCTTCAACCCTCGTGCACACTCTCCACCTCTGGCGGGAACAAGATATGCAGCGTAGGGTAACGTGCCAATTGACAGGCTCGTTTCCCATGGAAGAGTGGCGATGACGTGAACGACGTGAATGAACATCGCGCGGATTTCCTATACGCCGGGATCATCTGCAAGGAGAAAGGACTCCATTATGCTCCACGTTTGCGTAGCCTGAATGAATGACCGTAAGATTCTGTTTTGTTTACGCGTGTTCCGGAGGACAATTGTCGGGTACAGAATGTTTTTGGGTAGAACGGCAGGAACGACGAGCATATTTATATGTTCGGTGCATCATTGAGACGTCGGGTTCCTGAGAAGTGTGATAAGCGGGGCTGATAACTTCTCGCCCTCGTTTTTTTTTCTGTTACGTTGTGGAGTGGAGATCTTTAATTCGGCGGGTGTCGGAGGTCAGCGGCTTCCGCGATAAAGGCGGCCGTTTGCCAGTTGTTAGAACCGTTTCGAAATATCTATGCATGGCGAGCGGCATTATCATACGCGCGCATATATATGCTACGGCGGCTATTTGGATAACATTCATTGTGCCGGAAAGAAAACAGGCGGAAGGGTGATTACAATTTCTAAGTCGACGCGCGGCAGATAATCGTGTACAATTCTTGTCTCTTCATTGAAAGTGCCGCTCGCGTGAGTATGTTTTAAAAGCAGATGTCGAGATGCATGTAGAAAAATGCGCGGTATATGGACCGTTTATTTCAGAAGTGGTGTATTTTCCTATTTAAAAAGAAATGAGATATCATATATTTTACGATTAACGTGGTGTAAGTTCATATTTAAAAAGAAATGAGATATCATATAATTTATGATGAACGTGGTGTAAACGGTTTATTTACGTGACATTTCATTTTTTTTTTAAATAGACACACCACTTTCAAAATAAACGGTTCATATATTGGTCGCGATAACAGACGCCAGTGAATGGAAAATGAAAAACGGATACAGTGTTAAGTAATGTTTTCCAAGGTTTGACTTTGGCAGAAAGTAAACGAAAGTTGACGCGAGACGTTCGCAAAAGGATTAACGCTATTTACATTCCGTCTAACGTCTCGGTTATTGACATTCGATCTCGACCATTTCTTTTCCGACATCGAAGCTTCTCCGGCAACCTCTGAGGAAAAAGAAGCCTGGCATGACGTAATTCGTAAAGTGAATAAACCGTGTCCGCATCCTTCTGCCACCGTGCCACATATCCGGCGTAATACGTTAATTGGCTTCGTCTAAGTTTAACGTATTTGCGAGTTAGCCGAACGTTCACGAATTCTAGAGGTGAGGGACCTTCCGAAAAAAAAGGCGAGGGAGGACAGTCGGACGCGATAAGAATCGAACAACGGGAAGTCGCCTCAAGTGTGTCACCTTGATGCGTGAACCGCGAGAATGAATTCTGCTTTTACGCACCGAGCCCTTAATTGGCTCTAATTAACGACCGTCCGTCTTTCTCTCTTTGTCATCGGGCGAGTGAGTCATTCGTAGCGAACTTCTGGAAGAAGCGTTCTGCTGGCCGGTCTAGCCACTCGGTCACATTCTGCGGAAACTTTATCGACGAGACTTTTCTCGAACACTTGCTCCGATACTTGTATATATGTATGCGGAGGCTTCTAACGGCCAATTTTGTCGAAGGGTGCGCCGGTACCCGAGGGTGGCATCAAATGAATCACCCCCCCCCAGAAATAAAACGTGTCCGGCGATCGATATCCTCAGCTTTTTCGCTCGACCCGCGGCGTCCTTGAACTTGAGCGTCTCATTGATAATTCTTCATATTTTATTCAGACAAAATTCAACGTCGAACGTCTGTTTCTGTGCTCGACGTATTAAGATGAAGATTCTATTGTGAAACAGGGGAGCCTGACTCTAGAGTGAACGCAACTAATGATGGTCATCGAGGATGTCGATGAAGGGACTCTGCTAGCATGATACACGCCAGTGCAGTAAGGGTTGTAGCTTTGATTCTGACGTTCGGTGGTCTAGAGGCGGTGACGATCGTGAATCATCATCATTCGGACGATGAGTACGTGCTGGAGCACCAGGTGCTGTACGAGGATGCCATCGCCGAGGCGAAAAAGTTGGAGCTCTATCCAGGTAATGGACTGCAAATTGTTTTGATTAGAGATACAGATAGCAGGACTAACAGATGCATTAGGAAATTGTGAGTGAGTCTTGTTAATGTGTCTGAATGAATGACGCGCGAAGACTGTAGAGTCGATAGGTAAATAAGATCCTCCCTTGGGGTAATCAATCGTGTTAAGCAAATGTCTACCTCTTCCCGAACGTAACCAGTCGCTCCGGTTACGAGATTCCCCGAGATCGGTCTATCTTTACGCTGAATGCGTTACATCTACGCTCTTGTTCGGCTCGATTCTCCTGTCTGGTCCATAAAGACCGCGCTCCGAACGCCGGGGTACGCGGCGCTAAATGTATTTATCTTGCCGACGGAAATAGCTCTCTTTGATCTGCGACCCACCTTCAAACGCGATTAATGCGCCTCTTAAATGAACTCTAATGTCCACTGTCGTGTAATTGATATTTTCAACCATTTTTCCCCTAACCGCAACGCACCGCCAGTGGGAATGGATAAGAAAGGTAACTAAATGTGACGGCCTGCTTCTTCTTATTCTTCGTGTAGTGGAATCGTGCACATGGTTCGCTGAATGGACACCTTGTTCCCTGTGTAAACGTTATGTTGACAATTTTCGAGATAAAGTTGTCAATGTCGGCTTGTGTCTGAGGTAGATTCTATAGTTGATGACGAACTGTTGAAGTTTTCATACCTGAAAATTTATTCGACATAATATTATGTTGTGATTTCTGCATTACTTGGAGATTGTAACAATTTTATTTATGGTACAATCGAAAATATGTCTATTTTTCACTGTTTGTTGATACGTTCTTAGACATATCTGGGACAGTATTGCACTTGAAATATTCTGGTTGGTATTTTTATTCACCTTTCTTACCCTTCTTTTACTTCTGAACCGAAAAAGTCGCCTAATTGAGTTTCCGTAACGTGTAAGCCATTTGAATCTCGTTTTTTCACAGTTTTCAGTTTTATTTTCGGCCATATCTCGGGAACTATTCCACGTAGAACCTTCCGATTTCGGTTTTTGTCAATGTTTTTGGCCTCTTTCTCACCCTTTGTATGTATAGTTTCATACATAGAAAAAATTCACTATAGAGACATTACGAAGATGCTATTACGTTTCAGTAGGTGCAAATACTATCAAAGTACCCTCCATTGGTCGTTCAGTCCCATGTTATAAGGATACGGCCATCAGATACGGTGTAAGATGGGGCTAAAACGGCCCTCTGTTGGCCAAATTACTCAAAAAGACTAATAATTGGCATAAATGTACTTAAAATCATATGGCAGTCATCCCCCGATACTAAACTAGCAATATAAGTACAATAAAAAATTCTATAAGTCAGTAACACCAAAGTACCCTCCATTGGTCAAATTATTCGCCTCGACGCAGTTAATTATACTACTATTATATTCCAAACCGAATAAAAAAAATAGGGCCTCATAATCGAATCATAATTAGATTGACTGTAAAGGTCTTACACTCTAATGTGAACAACGAATTGTTTGTATTTTTTTTTCCCTCCATTCATATATATACTCGCGTCCGCGACACAATTGCAACAGAGTTGCGTAAGGGTTCCAAGACGCTAATTAGCGTGAATTATACAGACAGCGTTCGAATTAAAGGCGGTTGCCATGTAACTTTAATGACGTATCTCGATGTCTAATCGAAACGAATCGCGACAGGACGGAGGGGGCGTACGGAGTACAATTTTTAATTCAGAAAAAGAGTCATGACGCAAGCATGTGACGATTCCACGTGAGCACGGTGTCCAACAGACGGCCATAATTCATTGCCAGGCATCGTCTATTATTAATTTTGATTATTGGCCATTCACCTCTTATTCAGTTGTCTCACGATTATCGATGCAACCATTATTATCATCGGATCGTAGCTTGAATGTCATTCGTCATCCTGCGAGCACGCATCGGCACCGGAAGTTATTTTATGCACCGCTTTATTTGCAGGACCTATACCGGGATGCAAGGCTTGTACAAATTCCGAGATGACTTACTGCAAGGATGGCAGCGTGATAAACGATCATTGCTGTTGCGACGGTGGATATAACAGTGAGTAGATTTATCTCGGAGCTCATCAGACACCTCCCAAGACACGTGTTTCAAGTTTTACGTTACCGAGCTGGACTGTGATCGAGAACGGGCACAGATTTCGTGCATCGTCTAGCCGTCTACCGACTTCGTCCTTGATCACAATTCAACAATGAAAACGGAAACTTTCCGTGGCCGCCCTTGATTCGCTTGTCGCGTGAAAAAAAGACAGTCTCCCGCGCTGTCAATTCGTGCGTGAACTGGAATCGTGCAAAAAGAATCGGAAGAAGGCCGTGTCGCACAGTCGATATTACACGCGATTTTGCTGGGGGGGAAACATAGTGACGCAACGTGGCGATCGCAATTTAGACCGACGATAATGGAAACTCGGATCGGAAATCGCGGCGACGTAACGAACGCGGACAATAATGTCTACTATGCCAATTTGTGCCGTATGACTCCTGTCAGTCATCGCGATAAGATCGTTGTCTCGTCGCTCTTTTTAAATTTGTCTTCCGGTTTGGAGACTGAGGGATCTTGCCCATCAGTAACTTGCATGACGAGACTGTACTATTGCGCGATGATCGAAAGAGAAGAACGGTCTTGGGGAAAATAGTTACAGTCAGCAGGAAGGGCAGCCACCTGTTCGGAAGGTTCTCATTCTACAAGGGTCGAAAACATCTGACTTCGCTCATCCATTTCACTACTCTTCAAAGTCACAGTCCAACTTCAATTACAAAAACAGCTGCCCATCAGCTAAACCTATATAGCAACACACGTTGGGCTATCTCATTAAAATATCCATACCCACCCTTGTTAATCGTTACCAAATTTTGCTAGTCGTACCTCATTGTCGATTTCCTGTCATTTTAAGTTCCTCGCGAGGTTCGATATTGGCATCAGCTAAACATATATAGCAACACGCATTGAACTATCCTATTAAAATATTAATACCCACCCTTCTTAATCGTTCCTAAATTTTACCAGTCGTACCTCATTGTCGATTTCCGGTCATTTGAAGATCCTCGCGAGGTTCGATATTGGCAAACGAATCTGGCTCAGCAGTCGAAGCGTATCGAGGTGCGTCGTTAACGCACTTCGCCGAGTACGTACCTACATGTGCACTTCGTGTGCGATAGGAAAGGCTGGATGAGGGTCCTGACGACAATAAAATTGCGTTTCTGCACGCACCTCCTGGACGACGCCGATCGAATACGAAAGTCGCCTTGCGACCGTTCGAGCCTCACCTCCGTGAATCACATGCAGTCGTGCGCGCTTTTCTAATCGTTCACATCGATCGTGCTGACTCAGGTTCGCGAATACGATCCCTCGGCTGGTCTGCTGGCCCGTCGTCGCTGGCCGGACAATTAAAGACGCCGATCATCGGCCTCTAATCGGCCGGAAGACGCGTGAGTCGACAGAAGTGGCCTACGATACTCTACCTGACAGTCGAACCAGCTGTCATTCGGCGTAGAACTGATATCTACTACCGGAAGTTCACGGTATCTGCAGAAGAGTCGCTTGCACTCAGTGTCTGGCTGTCGAACCGGTTAACTTTCCTAGACTTTACTCATACTACAATACTTCCCTGCCCGATAAATCCAGCGGATTTCTTTCTGACATAGTATTTTCAATCTTTGTTATGCGAGTACATACGTAGTTGCATATTTGCATTGTTATGGTTTGATGACCGTATACACAGTGATTTGCATCCTGCATAAGCATATCGATTCGTCCGTCATTCTAATGTTTTTCACTGTCTTTGTTTAGAAGTATTCCCATTCGTCGAGCATGCTTGCCGTGTGGGACCAGAGGAGTGCAAGGTGCAGGCTACGGACTGCGCGGAATACACGAGGTTACGGGAATGTTGCTGCCATTCTTACCTGGCCTCCGTCTGTGAGTAAATAATCTCCCGATGCATCCGTTACATCGACGACAGGCCGTGGACAAATTGCGCTTGAATTAGATACGGGAAAAGATCGGGCTATGTGGTGCGGACGCATAGCAGATAATTGCAGATTGTCATAACGACTCTTCCTACCGCGATCACGATTCCTGTAACACATGTAATACGGGTAATTATCAATATCGATCCTCGGACTGGTACGAAAATTATTTTTCCAGGGAAGTATCTGGCGAACGGCTCCGCGTCGAACAGCGAACCTCAACTCACCAAGTTCCTCATGATACTGACGGTGCTCGACATACTTTTACGACTGGCCTAACGGTCAACGCCATCGATGACGCCGACACATTTTGTATAGCATGAATTATTTTAATAAATTATTTTTCCATCAAAACGATCATGAATGTGCGTCATAGACAGATGCATGACACATGACATGTAGATAATAATAGACATAGACATAGACAAATATACATAGACAATGGTACTGTGTGGGATGTCCTGTACGTAGACATTCCGCGATAGCAGGTTGCTGAGTAGGACCTGGAGTTATGTTAACGATGACAAATTATTTTTCCATTAAAACCACCATGAATGTGCACCATAGACAAACAGCGGTACCGTGTGCGATGTCCTGTCAGGTCAGGCATTCTGCGATAGCGTCAAGTTGCTGAGTAGGACCCGGAGTTACGTTGACGATGATAAATAATTTTTCCATCAAAACCACCATGTATGTGCGCCATAGACGGACAGTATTGCCGTATGGGATGTCCTGTACGTAGGCATTCCGCGATAGCGTCAAGTTGCTGAGTAGGACCCGGAGTTACGTTGACGATGACATGCGAACCATTGTTCGACGTCGGACAAATCGTTACGTCATTATTTTCGACGCGAACGCAACGGAACCGATCCTCCTCGGCGACACCGGCTGCGTCGAGAAGCGGCGAAGAAAATTATCCGTGAGAATCACGCCTGCCACTCCTATTTTACACGGCATCCTTCGATCGAACGGAAACCTCTCTGTCCGCCGTGTACATCCTGTGCCCGGTTGCGAAATTCCATCTCTGCAAATAAGAACGATAGCTGTAGGCCAAACGTTTACTTTCACGTTAATTGAAGATGGATACCAGATTCGGAAAGAGAAGCCCACTAGATATAATCTCTGTCCCAATTAATCTCCCTGTGCTAGGCAGTCCACGTCGTAGAGGCGTATGTAAACTCAGGTGTAAAAAGGAGGTCATACCTCGAGGAATGATACCATTCGACTATTTGCGAATCGAGAAGCGGGAGAAGGACATTATCGTTTATTTCCACTAAACCGGCATCGTTCGCGAACGTCGTTCGAATATCGCGTCCAGTTACGAATAACGGGTAACGCCGAACGCAGATACAGGTATCTTCCTACGAGCAGACTGTCTGTGTGGGCGAACGGAAGAGTGCGTGGGACTTTTTTCGGCGCGGACCTTGGCAATAGGCGGCTGGAGGCTTCATTTACCTGAACAAAGTCGTGCGAGACGATTCATTTGCCTGAACAAAGTCGTGCGAGACTCAACGCGTGCGCGTTTTTCAATTTTCCCGGGAGAGAAGAAAATGTACTCGTTTCCAGTGACGCTAATAGCTGCTGGCGTGTTTGTCACCTGTTGCATCTATGGCTGTTTCGGTGAGTAGTTAGAAGATATTTTCTACCGTCCTTGTTAACGTCAGAGCATTAGTATATGCAAAGTAAACGAATGGAACATTTTGCGTTGCGTATAAGATTTTTAACAGAGGTTTAGTGAATGGAATAAATTCAGATGGTTGCTGACTGTTACTTGAGTGCGTGGCGGGTTGCTAGGTGGTGGGCGCTGTGACACAAATATACAATTGAATTTTTTATACAAGGGGATGTAAATAATAGCGTGATTAGATTAGGAGTCGAGGCACTTTTATTGTTGCTACGAATGCAAAAATTTTTTGTATTTGAATACGTTATTATTTTCATTTATTGTGCCGTGATGTAGGCTATCCCGAGCAACATGCAAGCATGGCCAGCGAACAGCAAACAGGCGTCAGTAGCGCTGTACCGTTAACTCCCTTCCCACAAAATGACGAACGACTCGCGTCCGTCGGTATGGGTTACAATCCTGTCCAAAGCAGGTAAGTACCTCGACTTAACATTAGTACAAATTAACATGTGACAATAATCAATAAACTTATTGATCTTTCTGTATTTTTCTTCTGAACCTTATCAAAAATATTATAAACTTACTGACTATCAGCTTTTTTGCAAGAAACTATTTGGGCACATTAGTTTTATGCGACAATAAAATGGATAAATATAAATGTAATGCAAACGAAAATGTTACGATGTAGAAATGGATAAGTGTAAGGATGGCGGGTTGTTTGACTTACAGACGAAGATGTCCCCTATGCGACAGTTCGATATACCCTTACTGCGGCGAGAAAATGCTGCACGACGCGTGCTGCTGCACTGACCCTCTCAATCAGCCTCTGCCATATCAGTGCAAACTGGCCGACTGCCGATTTCTTCACGCCAACAGTTGCAGGGAGCATCGCCTAATCGCCAATTGTTGCTGCAGCGACGATTACCGTGCCTTCCTCAAGATCGCCGGTGAAACCTAATCCGTCACAACATTATTGTCATTAACAGTCAGACTATGTACATCGCCAATACTATTTCGCATTAATATTTTCTACGCAACGAGAATAAAAAGCAGAGAGAGAGAGAGAGAGAGAGAGAGAGAGAGAAGAATGTTGGTCACATTGGTCATGTTGGTCACTGGGGCATTGTAGATTATTTATAAAATGTACCCTAACAATAATAAAGGAGATTTCTCCGCGGCCCGACGATAGAGCATATTTTTCTGTAAATCAAAGAAAGTGGGTCGCTCGAATCTGTGACGAGGACCCTGATTAAGTATCTACGGCAATTAGTCTTGACACATATTCGTAAGCCGGCGCCGTATGCCGTTCAATACACGTGCCTGCACAAAGTGACCGGGGATATTGTTAAACACGGCGCCCGTTTACAATGCGCGATAAATCTCGCCGCTTTCGAGGTCGCTGTCATCGTCATCGCTCTTTTTCTCATCTTTCTCTCTCTCTCTCTCTCTCTCTCTCTCCCTCTCTCCCTCTCTCCTCTCCTTTCCCTCTCCCCCCGTTTTCACCCGTGTCAAACTCCTCGCCCCCGTCTCGCGCACCCAATCAATGACAAATGCGCTCATCACTCTTGCCATCCTTTGACCATGACGTTGCCGATAAGTCGGACTAGATTCGCATTTCGAAATGGCGATACACCAAGCGTGGCGTGAGAATCCGGAATGCATTCAGATTGGTGGGATCGATCCTGCGCGGACGGCGCCCGCGTCTAGACGCCGACGTATCGGTTTTTGCCCTCGATGATTTTCCGCTTGGCAAGCGGGAATCGGACGGTTTCACAGGCGGGGGGGACCCTCGTAAAGGAAGTGATCCCTCTTCCTTGAGAGGAAAAGGGAAGAAAAAGGCGGGGCGACAGATCGCCGCTTAGATGCATCGACCCTCGATCCTGGGGGGTAGATGGTCGCACTCTGGAGGTCAGAGTCAAGGTCATACACGTGTCTCTCGCCCGACGAATCGTCGGTCTCGTGGGAGCCCCTCGTATGGCTTTTCTCGTATACCTGCGAAGTGTAACGATGCGGATAGGTGGTGGGAAGACAGTTGGCATGAATAATCTGCATTGGCATTACGAGGACAATTATTGTTATCGTAGGAAATATAGTTAATATCGCATTGCTGCTGTGCAATGTTATTGGATAATAAGAGTTGGAAGACTTTGTCGGAATCGAGTCGCTTCAGGTACAAATCGATACGGTTTCGCAATATCATTGTTATAGATACCTTAGAACGTACAGACGGCTAGAAGACACTTATCGGTCGCGATCTGGTTCATCTCCATTTCGCGTATCTCGATAGCCCAGATATACGATTACTGTTATCGTTAACCGGTTTACCGTACCTTCTGCCTTGATAACGCCTGACATTTCGCTCGTTGCCTCCTGGCATTATCATTTTTAAGCTCTCCGTTTCTCGGCCAATTGTCAGCTGCACACCTTAGGTACTCAGAGTAAAAGAGAAACAAAGAGAGAAATAAAGTGAGAAATAATTGTATACGTTTTTCTTCTATAATCGATGATCCTGTAAGCAAAGCATCGAACGAGACAGAAATGAAGTGAGAAATAATTGTATACGTTTTTCTCATATAATCGATGATCCTGTAAGCAAAGCATCGAACGAGACAAGATCTGCTTCGGCGTACGGAAGATCCGACCGACGACGTAGCACGTGTATATCTGTGCCGAGGAACGGACCCTCCTCGAAGATTTCTCTTGCGACACTTGAACGTGCGCTTCTCTCCCGCCTCCCTTTCCCGCCTCCCTTTCCCGGCTGCCGAATGTCCACGTAAGTTACCTCCGTAAACAGATAAATCCGGGAGCTGTCAGTGACGCCGGTCTCTGCCACGTGTGGCCTGAAACAGCCTCACCTTGCCGTCCGGCTCGCGTCCGACACGTGACTTCTTTAGAACGCAAAATGCCTCCGACACTGGGAGGAGGAGTAGGTCGGAGAGCGTGCCAGTGGAAAATTGGCCTCTCCGTGCCGAGGAAAACATTCGTCGATCGACACGTGCAGGAATTCCGTTGCATTCGAGGATGTTCATCCCGCATCAATTGTCCATTTTAGTCCTTTGCCTGAGATTAGAAAGAAATAGGGATTGATTAAGACTGGACATGTAGGACTATTTCATTCATGTGTACGTTAACAGGTTTCATTCTCCTGTTCGTTATGTCAAAATTTGCTGTTCAGGCCATTCAGTCTATTCAGGCTCATTCTAATGCGAAGACCGCAATTAAAAGGTGCCAGACTGAGAACGGAAGAGGGAACGATTCGCGGGGGCCCCGTTAAGGACGATGACATAATTCCAGCGCGTGCATCATCGATATTCGCTCTGTATACACCTCTGGCTCGTACGGCAAACTCGTCTGGAGTAACCGGAACCCCGACTTGGCCTCATGGGGCCTCGTCGTCCTTGTGAGTCCAGACACGTGAAGCAGTTTGGCCCAACGCCACCCAAACTCTCCCCCCTCCCTACTTTTCACTTTTTTGTTCCCCCTCGTCTCATCCCGTCTCGCCCAAACCCTTCCTCCCTTTGCCGCCCTATCCACGATCGTCTCGTCGCGCGTCCCTCGTCCTTATCCCTCTCGAAAGCTCCGCAGGACCCACATTTCGAGCGTGCACATTCCGATGTAATGAACGCTTCCTCGTGCATTCTTAGAATACGCGAGAGGTTGGACGGAACGATTGACGATTTATGGAGTCGAGACGGGATAGGTGGGACTGGGCACGTTTCGCACATGTGCTCACAATGTTGCTCCGCTACCTGACGTGCGCTAAACTATCATGTAAACGACGCGTGAACCCACGTACGCTGACAGTAAACGTAAGCCGGTTCTCGGAAAATCCGGAAAGCCATCTATGACTCCGCTCGAGGCACGCATATTCATTCAGCCGGGAGTAATATGTAAATGACCGTTGCAATGTGAACAATTTCCTACGTGAGTTATGCGAGGCGAATATGCATGGTGGGCGAGCTACGACTGATTAATCCTCTGCGATCACTGCGAACGTAAACCAAATACGAGATTCGAAATTTAACACATTGTCCGCCAATGTCCCATTATTGGGACATATTTTTAAATTGTTTCTAAATATACATGTAATTTTATTTATTTGTTTGATTGTGGCGTGTAATGGGTTAACATTGCTACCGGTTCATTCGTTTTCCTGCGAGTCAAAGATGAGTGATACTTCGATTTAGTATCGGTTGTCCGTGTCACGTAATCAGATGTGAGCCTTGCACGTTACATTAATATCGTCCGATCGTTAATCGATCTTCGACGCCTCGCTGCGATCGGATCTAGTGTCAGATCCAGTTGCACCGAACGTCCTCGCGGGACTGATTCCGTACCGAAGCCCACGGATTCTCGGCCTGGCTCGACGAACCGCGAACGTCGGCTGGCACACGTGCAAACGCAATCTGGGGAAACACACTCTCGCGATCGCGCGTCAGGCGATACGAGACTTCTCTTTTCCCGCCCCTTTTCCCTCCAGCAGATAATCACCATAGTCACCATCGTACACTTATCCACTCAATCTCGGTAGCCTGGAATGCTTTCAGGGAAAAAATCCAAATTAATTACCGTGTCCTGGCGATTGCATCTTCCTCCCCTTTTACTCCCTTTGTCACGGTTGGTTAGGATCCAATGAATGAGAACAAGCCAAACGAATTTTCGTACGCCTAAGCAGCTTAGAAAAGCACGTGTCACCTAGAAATATAATAGCGTGTCAATCAGTGGGTAACAATTAGCTCTGACAGCCGACGCTCTTAATCTTCATTGTTTGAAGCTGAACCGATCAATGGCTCGCCTAACGCGCGTTAGGCGTTCAGGGAAAGTGGTCGTGACATTCCTGCGTAGGGCTTAATGGAAATTGGACGGTATATTTCCGCTGAGCGAAGGACTGGTAGCCGATCGGGTCGCGTGCAGTCTTGCCCATTGGGCGAACGGCCCTGGGACGAAGTGGGCGCGTAATCGAGAGGATTCATGCGCCGGTACCTGCGATCGACATCGATAGGCGTAGATCGGATCGGTAGACGACAGCCGCAGGCTCGCCTTCGCTCACGCACACGTGGCGAACGCCGAGGATATTTATCACCGGTGTCCAACTCGAATTATGGAAAATTACTGAACGCCCTGACGAGATGCAACTCGGTCAACCGCAACCGAATCGTGTCACCTTCCCGCCCGTGTGCCGCTACTAAATGAATAATCACCGGCGGGAAAAACAGTGACGAGGTAAGAGGTATGCATCATCTGAAACATTGTGTCGCAAATTATTCAAGCAGGCGATTGGTCGCCTCCCGTTTTTGCGCCGATCAATTATCCGTCGCGCATGAGGATCGATAGATTCGCTAAGGATCCTGACGTATTAGCCTTTGCCCTGATCGATGAGGACGCAATGCGATCGTGACATAATCTGTTATGGAAGCGTTGGCGGCAGGACGTTCTCTTCGTGTCTCGATGGCGAAAATTGATAGGTGAGTGCAAAAGGTCGAGCCTTTCACGATGGCAGTGGATCGCTCAGGTAACCGGTCGAGATTTTTCCTGCCGTTTCTCTTCGCATTAGAATCCCCCCCCTCCTGCGGGAGAGCGTTACACGTGGAAACGGGCCATTATGTAATAGAAGCTCTGTGTTGTTTGCCAACTCGTGCGTCTGTCTGCCATCCATGAAGGAAGAACAGGGAGCTGAGGTCGCGCACGTGGAGAGCTCACTTCATGAGATCGAGCGCACATGATCGAAGCGCATGTGTGTATACCGGGTGTTCGGCCAGACTCGGGACTCGTCCCAAGACGTTAATCCAGGCAGGCATCGTACCTGAAAGAGTGTCGCCAAAAGAGAAATTGCTCGAAGCGAGGCAGAAATTGAATGCGCAGGTGGTGACAATGCAAAGTTGCCGACATTGGCAGCCTGTCGGCCGTTCGGGAATAATTTCGTTTCTCCGTAAGTCAGCGGTTTCACAGTTCTGCGTTCTCCCAGTATTCGTCGGCTCGCTCCGAATGAAATCGCATTAAAAGCGAGGCCGAACTCGCATCGGAAGAACGAAGCAAACTGCGGAGGAGGTGGAGGAGGAGGAAGAGGAGGAGGTGGAGGAGAAGAAGGTGGAGGAGGAGGAGGAGGAGGAGTAGGTGGTACTTATCGATCGCCTAGCACGTGTCCTTTGTGCCGGTCGCGAGGGTTCGACGAACCGTCCGCTAGTTTTCATCCGTCCGATCGTTTTGTTCGTCGCTGAACAATAAGGAGGCTCGGCAGGGCGGTGCAGGGAGTGAGGATCGGCTGAAAGGAAAAGTCACGATGAAAATGGAGAGCCTCGCCGTTCGAGCGGAGATTTCGCGATCTTCGTCATCGTTCGCGGATCGTTCGCCGACGATAATCAGGGTCGGATGCTAAGGAGACGACGCTATCTTGCCCGGCTGCCTCTTTGTCGCCGCGTAGACTGCGGAGTTTTTCCAATGTCAGCGTCTGCAACATTCAAGGCACGGATTTAATATCTTCTCTACGTTCGGGACATCTGCGTTTGCGTTCGTCGTCGTCGGACGATCGTCCTGATTCGCGATCTGGAGATTATGGGAATTTGGCGAATCGACCCGGGAGATCGGAATGTTAATCGAGGAATGGCTGGGGGGGAAAGAGATTGAGATCAGGCGAGCCTGATGTCCCGTGGACATGGAGAAATGAGTTGCAAGTCACGCGTCATGGGTGCCGCGCGTTACGCACTGACAACCGGTAGCCGAAAAAAAATTGCGTAATCGATCGTAATCGATGACGGATACGGGGCCTCCGCTCGGCGGCCGAAGGATCATTTGCCGGGGGAATTGTAAATGAGACATTCTAAATCACTCGGCACGCTAATTAGGAAGTCGACTTTCACGGTCACTGCCGAGTTCGACGAAATCATTTCCATTTTCGCACGGCTTGTGAAGCTATTTCGAAACGAGGAAATATAATTTCGTTGCATGTGCAACGCTTGAATGGAGATTTTCACGGTCATTATCATGTCTGTCATTGATTTCCGCCTCTTACACGTGCTACCCGAGAAATCGTGAACAGGTTAACCGATCAATATTTATGGTGAGAGTGTTGATAAAGTTTGAAGCAGGCACATTAATAGTTCAACTGGTGCCGTTTCGCGGATCAAATAAACGGGTCGAATGTACATATCTACTGCTGTGCAAATAATTCTAGAGAATCTACGGTGTGAATTAAATGTTCTTACTTAATTTGCTTACGTATACTCGCTAATCATGTTCACTCTTTCAAACGTATCCTCTGGAACGATATACCCTTCGACAATGGAAGTTGAGACAATCGATAGCTCCCCAATGGCCGTTACAGGAAACTTTTAAATTTGGGCTTTCATTGTTCGCGGTTAACGGCATACTTCTCTTCAAACAATTTTTACTACGCAAACTTATCTAACCTATTCATGTCTTTTAGCATCTGCATACAGAACCTTGTCACGTAATTATAGAATAATCATTGCAACAATATCTTTATCGGCCGATGTTTCTATGAATACTTCGTACACTCTAATCAGTAAGACGCAGCAATTCTTGGTATTAGTGTCTCAAAACAATTGAATAGTGATAATTTTGGAATCTTACCCAAGCTGTCTCGAAAAGCGTGTGGAATGGCATCGCCTTGTTTACGGGTTATTCAAGCAGAAACGTGCTTGGTAATTGAATTTCGATAAGAAAGATCTTCCGTAGGACAATTAAACATGAAATGATTACTCGAACGGATACAAGATCACGTAAAATTACATATTTCACAGAATTTTCTGGAGCTGCACAAACACTGCACAAACTTTTCAAACGACTTCACGACAGTAACGCCGTCCCCAAATGTGGGGTTAATTAAAAGTTCGAGAAATGACGTCACTTCCGGAAAAATTCAAATATCGGAAGTGGAAAGGTGCAAGCGTGGTCGAACGATTTTCGAACCGGTGAGTGTCATTTATTTTCTACCTGTTTCTCTAAATTCCATTGAAACTACATATTGAATTTGGGAATGCTGTGGTAATACTTGTGAGCCTGCTTATACCATCCTTTACTCAACAATTGATGAGGTAGTCAACAGTATGATATTCAACGTCCTCCTTGTACCCAACTTTAACCTCTATTGATATGCCCTTTTTATAATTAAACTCAAACTATTACACTTACGTTATTCCAGTTGCGATTTGTCAGAAATCGTTTTATTTCCTTTCCACCTTACGGCTGAATATTTAATGAAGAAAAAATATGCGGAGTAAAAGTGTAAAACACACCGAAAACTTTCGATTTTTTGCCAAAGTTCACTGGTCTGAAAGTGGTATCTCTATTTATCAAGCGCTGGCTAAAAGTGTACTCGTACGAAAAAAAACCCGATATCAGTGCTCGAAAATGCTAATGAAGTGGCACATGAATGGAATTCGCTTCGAACCTGTATACCTGACTTGAATATTGCAACGAGTGCAGGTACATCATCGATCTTTACCTTAAATTGTAACCGCGGATGGCGCCAGTGTTCCAGCGTCGTTTGAAAAATATTTGTTGTGTTCGTGCCCGCGCGCGTAACTCAGTGAGTCCTCTAAATTTTCGTTCCTTTCAGTGCCTCGCCGATGAGTGATTTCCCCGCTAAGTGCCCTGCCGAAATTGTCTTCGCTGAGAGCATGGCCAGAAGCGTAATCCCATTCCGAAATCCGTTGAGAAACGAACGGTTCGTCCTGAAGCAGCGTCGGCCAGTCCGGGTGAGTTCGTAAATTGTCAAAATCTAATTGCCCGAGGCCTTGCCATTAAGAACCGATTGAGATTTCCGACGGGAGCGACGTTAACCTCCGATCGAGCTTGCTCTCACGTCTTAACATGCGGCGGGGGAAAAAAAGTAGGTATATATTATACATAGCGGCGCGAAAAGGTTAGGAAAGGCGAGCAACGTTCGTCCGTTACGACGAACAATGGTTTCCTCACATTCGGCCGAGTGCAGTCATCGTGTTCGTTAGGGTCCCTGTTACTTGGCGAATCGTTCCTCGTCCTCATGGATTCTCCTCGCTCGCCACTCTCTCTCTCTCTCCCTCTTTCTCTCTCTCTCTCTCTCTCTCTCTCTCTCTCTCTCTCTCGACCGGCTCTCTCGTCCGGCAGCACTCGCGGCACGTGGCAAGCAACTGTCGGCGGGCCTACGTCATCGTTTCGCCGTGACGTGAGAGTGCCAGTGAGGCACCAGCCTCAATGAGGATTACATAATCGATCGATATCGATCCTGATAACGGGCGCCTCGACGTCGTCCAGACGTCCGTCGACATCGCGGAACACCGGCCGGCCTTGGCTATTGTAACATTCGGACCTCCACGGACCGATGAAGGGAAAGTCGGGGAAGTGCCTTCTCTCACCGCGTCCTGACTGACTCGACGAATTTGTCTGTTTCTCTCCGACTCTCCAGACCGAACGTCTCCAATCTGCCGCGCTCGTTATCTATCGAATAGCGTGACGCTATATCGTGCACATTAAATTCATCCAATATGTAATCTTACCCACTCATAGAGTACGTAATCTGGCCTGCTCGCTAATCCTCCTCGGTGAGCCAGCATACTTTCGTACACCGTCGCGTGGGACTGGTCGGAAGTTCTAACAGCGGCGCGTTACCCAGCCTACCGGTATCTATCGACGTCCGTAGCATAGGTTCCTAGACTCCTATGGACCCGCTAAAATCACCTTGACATTCGTCTCGGTCCGAGCGCGCCTTTAACCAGCGGCCAGTTCCTTCTCTCGGCAGCTCGAGACTCGGACTCCTTCGATCCTTTTTGGCCAGTCTCAGCCAGTCTCAGCCAGTCTCCTTGCCCGATCCCAGCGACGATCATCGCGAACGGCGTGCCTCTCCCGACACCTTTCGTCCTTCTTTCGGCCGGCTGGCACGTGCCGGGCGACGCGCGACGAGCCGTTTCTTTTACGAGACGACAAACGGGCCGTCTGCCCTCCCCCCCTACCCACCTCCTCTTCCCCGTCAATGAGAGGATGGAAACTCACCGAGAGAGAAAGTAAGTGCCTACACGAGGATGACTCGTGCGTTGCGACGGTATCGCGGGCCGGTCTAGATGTTATCCGCGTGCAGATTACTGGAGCGGGACTAGAGAGGAATGAGCTCGAGGAAATGAGGAATTTTGGCAAAACGGAGCTCAGTGCGGCGAGGATTGCGAAACCGTATCCCGTGAGTGTCGTGCCGGTCTACCGTCTACGATGACTGGATTTTAACGCGAATTCAGGACGCCACGAGTGTACCGTGTTAGCGCAAGGGTATTGATACAGAGATCACCTGATCATTGTCCACAGAAAGAGTTTGCCGACGGAGTGCTCGAGGTTCGGGGGCCAGTGTTTGCCGGTGCCGCAGATTTGTTTGTTCAATGTGCCGGGAATCGTGCTGGATGTCAACAGAGAGAGCGAGGCATTTGGACGGAATCGTGGTCGGCAGTGGGAATTGGGAGCGAAGATCGGGAGCTAAGTCGGATGCCGGCAACGGGCCGTGTCAAAGGAGTGCGATCGAAGTGATGACATCGAAAATACACAACACACCGGTGGTGACCCTGCGGCGCCGGCGTAGAGCACGGGTATGTACGAACTTTCGTCGTATTTTCGGCGTACCCGGGAAGCGAGACGGTTGTCCATCCTTCGCGACGTGCCCGCCGACAGAAGAGGAAGTGCCCGCCCGGTCACGTTGAAAGGATCGCCAGAGAACCTGTCGCAACTCTTACCTACCCTCGTTTTTCACCTGAGACTTGAGAAAATTCAGTTTTTTGTGCAAACCGAATCGAGGCGGATAGTTACACGAAAATCTTGCGATGTAGGTGTTTGAGATGCGTGAGAAGAAAGGATTACGTGAGTAGGGTTCAAAAATAGAATATTTCAATGGTTGCTTAGTACAGAGAATGGTGCGCGGAACGTAGAATGTGACGCAAATTATAGCCGCTCGTGACGCTGAACTTTGTTGTATGGAGAGACCGTTGAGCGATCGCGTGTGCAAGTGAAACCTGTTTCAAGTGAAGAAGGTATCGAGGTGCGAGAGAGAGGGAGGGAGGAACGTGTGCGGAACTAAGAGATAGATGCGGCGAAGATTTGATCCTATAAGCGTGCGGTGCGGCGGATCGATTGAAGGAAATCCACGTGTCGAAACTGAAGCCCCCCAGCGTTGGCCACCGTGTATAGAAATGTAAAGTGTTGTGTCCACGCTCGATAATCGCTTGCGGTGACGAGATACGATCGCGCGTCCGAGTGAAACTATTGCCTCCTGTCTTCCGGCTGATAACTGCACGTTTAAATGCACCGATCGAGAGTGAGTACTACGGGAAGAAAACATGAAGTTTTTTGGAAAGCGGTGATCTTCCAATGCAACTAGAAAACAGTTAGTACACATGTCCCGGTCAGGTAACAAAGGCTTCCGATTGGTGCTACGTGACATGTTCCTCCAGTATGATAATCGAGTTCTCGATTGTTATCCGGCACCAATTGCGATAAGTCTTCTATCGGCGATCTTTTTCCCAGCAAGAGCACAGTATCGCCTGATAGTGAATCCGTTAGCGGATTATCGTTCACCCTCGGCGTATTCGGCATTAGCGAATATTCGAACCTGGACGGGTCTTAAACGACATTCTGTCATGCCGTCATTATCATTCGGCCGGTTAACAGATTCGCGCCATCCTCAACGATAATCCGACTTCCTCTCTGCTCTAACAAACTGAGCCCATTACATAACGGCTCATAATTAGAATCGGTACAGCGCAAAGATATTAATCCGCGAAATTCGATATCTAACAGTCCGGTATAACTCCCATCGACATTGATCCTCATACATTCGACCGCAAGAGTATTATACTCTCCATTTCCAGTCCTGCACCGTCGTTAAGCGCAGCCTTGTATTACCAAACGCGATATCGTCAAAACAGAAATGTTAGACGCGCATCTCGCCAATATGCCAACAATCCGCGGAACTCTCAGCGATACTTGCTTCTTGACTGGGAAGGGTTAGAGCGACCGACTCCGTGTTCGCCGATGGCCTCTGACAAGATGACGCCGTATCTTGCACCAAGAGAGTTCCATCGGCGAGCTCGCTCGGAAGCAGATCTGCACCGCGTTCTCCAATCGGTACAACGAGGCGACATCCTCCGATTCCGTGGCGCGAGTAAACCGAAGGACCAATCGTCGTTGACTTGCCTTCTCTCTCTCTCTCTCTCTCTCTCTCTCCCTCTTTCTCTCTCTCCTTCTGTCCCTCCCTCCGCCGGGAAATCCTTGGAGGTGAGTTTCGTGTCGAGAGATAGCGCACACGAGGGAGAGGGCGAACAGAATCGAAGAGGTTCACGGCTTGCTCTTTCGCACGCGTACGTGTATTTGTATATGGATGCATGTATGAGTGGGAGAGAATTCATGCACGTGTGTATACACACTCTCGGGGGAACGAGAGACAGAGGGAGAGAGAGAGGAGGGAGGGAGGGATAGGGGGAGAGAGGGAGGGAGAGAGAGAGAGAGAGAGAGAGAGAGAAAAAGAGAGAGATTCTCACACACCAGAGAACGTGTAACGTGCACATACGCAGTATGCGACCCACGTGTTAGTTTCTATTGGTGGAGGAGCTAGCCACTGGCCGACTGGTTGTAGTAGTACACAGAGCATTCAGTAGTATATAAGGGCGACTCTTTCGTACGGGCACGCATAACCGAGGGAGTCGTGACACGCATTGCACGCGACCGATTCCGTTGCCCTCTCCGTCTATTCATCTCTCTCTCTCTTTCCGATTCGTCCTCTCTGCCGAACACTTCGGCCGTTCTCTCTCGCTCTCGCTCTCTCTCTCTCTCTATCGCCGTCGTCTCGCCTTTGGGGTGCGAAAAGGCGATGCCGGGCCGCGGTTCCTGGCGCGAAAATCATTCGAATGCTCCGCGCGACCGTTGAACGCTCGTCGAGACTCGAGAGTTAAAAAAGATCGATTCTTTCGTTCCAGCGAGAGGGTAGGAAAATTGTTGCGAATCCTAAGATCGTCGGAGGGAAGGACGGTCGAGTGACAGCCGGAAGATTTGAGAAGGACTGGAACAAGAAGGCATCTTCAAGCAGTGAAGAGGAAAGTGGCATCCACTGAGAGAGCAAGAAAGAGAGATAGAGAGACAGAGAGAGAGACTCAACGGATTAGAGAGGTCGTTAACGTAGGTCGCAGAGAAAAATTTCCAAGTCAGTTCGGCGGGAACATGCGAATTCTGAACCGTTCACGAGATGTGTAACCTGTGAAGTGAATCGCCGGAAGAGTCGACATTGCCAAGAGTGAGAGGAACTGTCAGGGGCGAGGATCCCGAAGAATGTTCGTACTGACAGGCATAGCGGGCGCGGGAGGATCCTGGGTAACCCTGCTGCTGTCGCTGTGCGTTGTCGCGGTGGCCCTGTTCCTTCTGATTCAGCGAGGAAGATTTCTGTACGCCCTGCGGAAGGTGCCCTACCCCTTCGCCCTCCCCTTTATCGGGAACGCTTATCAGCTCAACTGCAGTCCGGAAGGTAAGAGCCCCCCCCCTCCCCAATCGCGATCGTTGTCAGACGATCTTCCAACGCCGACTCGTGTTCGAAAGGCGAGAGTCTACTTCGCCGGCTTATCGTCCGCGAGTGACTAATCGCTTGACCCGGGGAGTTCGTTAATTGGATTCCAGGATGCGCATTACTCGGCGACGGTGGTTTCCGATGCGAAATGCGATGTCACCCTTCGGGTTCCGCGGAGTCTCCGTCCAATCATTTTCGCCGTCGACAGTTGGAATTTAATAACGCCTCGCTAATAATCGTACGCGGAAACCGCGCGCAGCTCGGTCCTGACAATAGCGAAGCCGAGCGCTACGCGGAAACTCGCCGATGTCTGTCGCCGTACCGGTCTAAGGATTGAAAAAGCGAGGAGCGGGAAAAAATCGGCGGAATCCTGAGAAAGGCTGCCGCTATAAATTCATTTCGGACAAACATTCGCTCGACGGCGAGGCAAATGAATTTTTTTCATCGGCGAGCCACTTTTTCTTGTTTGGTAGAAGGCACCGGTCAGGCGAAAAACAGCGTCTCGCGAAAATATTTACTCGGCGTCCACTGAAAACACGGCGGGAGCCGATGGACGATAGAAGCGGCGGAAGTTGCTTCTCAGTTGCTTCACGGTTGCTTCTCGGTTGCGTCTCAGTTGCGTCTCAGTTGCGTCTCACGATCAGTTGCTTTTCTGTTACTGTTCGCTGACGAAGATCCCTGATCGAGTTTGACGAATAGACTGCGAGTTGAAGGATCGCTCGGACCGGCGTCGCGGCGCATATCGTATGCCGTGCAGCACATCCGGATATGTGCACGCGTATCGAGGACGGACACGTGCCCGCCAAGCTTCTTCTCAATGACGTGCCCGCAAAGAGAAGAAGCAGTGTGTGCGCGCGCGCGCGCGCGCAACAGATAGCGCCGGACTCTCCGCGAGGACGAAAGTTGCCGGCAGCCTGAAGATGCACGCGCGCGAGCGCGCGAACGTCATGGAAATGGATAGTTGACACCAGTAACAATGACACAGGGGGGCTTTGGCGACGATAGGCGAGAGAACGAAGGTTTTATCGACTACATTAAGATTACTGTGAATGCGCTCCTCGGATTGTCAGCCTTCGCCAACCTTATCGCGCATTCTGTTGCAAGTGAAAATTGTTGATGCACCCGAAATTGTTTTTACGATGCGATCGGCGATGGAATTCGATACGATGACTGATAAGAGGAGATCAAGATTTAATCCGAACGCACAGGGAACAGATACGTTCGGTGGCACGTGCCAATTTCACCGAGATCCGCGTATGTGATCTGTCATTCGTTGATAGGACGATGCCATTCTTGGTGAGAGTGCGAGACGAGCACGTGTAGCTGCTGGCTATTATATAAAACTCGGCTATCAGGCCGCCGCGTGCGCTCCGTTTTCCAACAAAAGCGCAATAATACGCGAAGGAAAACGGCGACAGATAACGGGAAGGAGTCGTGGCGCGCTGATACAGCGCGAATCAAATGGAGCAGTCAGAAAGAATGTGGGAACTGTTCGACGATAAGAGAAAACGATCGGTCTTATTCAACGGCGATATCGTTAACCTTTGCGAGAACACGTATCGACATACAAATTATCGCCGATACGTTTCATAAATAGTAATCGGGTACGTTTAATAACATCGAGACGCGTAGAAGCTGAAAAAGAGTGGAATGGCTGGAAGTAAAATCGCCTCAGATCATAGAGACTGCCTTCGGCTAGATTCAATCGGTCACCATCTTTCCTCACATTTGACTCCTGAATGAACGGAAATATCGTCGGTCGAAGAGCTCCACCTCGGTGCGACAAGTACGCGCGAAGATGGGAAAAGAGAAGAATGAGAAGAGCGAGAAGAAGGGGAGGACGAAGAAGAAGAAGAAGAAGATGCGGAGGAAGCGGGTCGAGGTCGCGCGCGGTTTGAATGACGCGATCCCGGCCCCGGCACGGCACGGTAATTGTGCGCGATTATATATCTGCCCCCGAAAAAAAAAAGGGTCACGAGCGGAGAAAAAGAGGATTTCGCGGCGATGGCCCGCGCGCGCGCGCGCGCGCGCCTCTGCAGCAATTTCGCCTGGCGGGTTCGACCTCCGGGCGACCAGACTTACGCCAGACGCGACGCCTCTCAATGTCGATCGGGACACCTTCCCATCTCACGCTCTAGCGCCTCTGCCATCGCCACTGCCATCGCCACTGCCATCGCCTCTGCCATCGCCACTGCCATCGCCTCTGCCATCGCTCGGACTCGTCTCGATCGCGTCTAACGGGAATATTATTTATATCGTCCAGCGGCTTCAAATCCGTCCCGACTATCTGCCTCTTCATGTTCTCTTTCTCTCTCTCACTCTCTCTCGCCAGCAACTAATCGAGCGGCTCTCATCTTTTTATTTCGCGATCGCGGGCCAGATCGACGTCGGCGGAGTCCTCGCTCAAGGTTAAGAGAGCGTTAAAATAACTTCTTCCCGAACTTTACGATTCTGTCTTATGGGCCGCTCGGCGAGAAAGTGAGAGGGAAGATATATTCGCGGACTCCGATATGCATCGATGACTGGCGGGCTCCGTGCGTGGGCGTCGGATCGGCTGATGGCTCGGCTGATGGGCACGGCTGATGGCTTCGGTCTGCGATCGTGTCTAGGCGAGGTTGGGAGGTTAACGTTGGCCGGGCGGAGCATTGAAATAGGTCGTCAACCCACCTACGTCCAGTAACAAGTGTTCTGCGCACTGGACCAGGGTTGCACGCGGATTAACCGACAGGCCGGGACCTGGTAAAGGTCGTCGGGGAGGGTAGGTAAAAAAAATGGGCGGGCAGCGATATTTTGCGAGCGGATGAGGCGCGTGTGCACGCCTCGCGCTAAAATAGGCCGACGACGTCGAAGGTCCTCACCGTCCGAAGGACGCCTGGCGTCTCGTTGCACTCCCAAGGTCCCCGTCTCCCTTTCACCCTCTCGCTCTCTCCCAGATCTCGCCTTCTGTCCCCCCCTTCCCCCCCCCCCCCTCTCTCAACTCTCTCGGTCTGCTTACTCCACCTACCGATCCTCTACCGTTCTCGCTCCCGTGTCCGTCTACCCTGGCGGGTGTAAAAATGCACGTTGCCATTTCTACGGTCAACGTCCGGTCAGCGAGCGCCACTCCTTTTGCCCACTTGCTGCACGTGCAGCCACGTTCCCCTTTCTATCCTCTTCCTCGCCCCCCCCCCCCCCCCTTTCCCTTTCGCGCCGTACTATACGCCTTTCTTCCTTTTACCGCCTGTCTATTGAGTCTTCGTCCCGTGTCGCCTCGCATTGCGTACTCAACCTTCTCTGTCGGGTCGTCGCTGACATGTGGCTGCACGTTCTGCGCTTAAGCGAACGTAGGATAAGGTCTTATCGGAGGTAGTAAGTGCGTTAAGGTCGAGACGCGCGATGGGTGTCGCGTAAACGTGCCACCTTGTATAATGTTCCTGCCTGTCTCCCATCTATCGTCTCGTTAAGCTTCGTTCGGTACGATGGTTCAGTAAGACCGTTCAGTACGATGGTTCAGTAAGAAGGTTCAGTAAGACGGTTCGTTGCTCCTACCCAGCGGCACTTTGCAGCGGCCCGAGGCAAGAATGACGCCTAGAGCAACGATAATAGCGTCGATTGAGCATGTCCGTAGCTGCAAAAGGACCACTTCTGCGCATCGGCAGGGCAAGAAAGAGAGACGGACACGTCGGAGGTCGACGACCGGCATTGCCCGGCGCGTACGCGACCGCTTCCATCGGCCTCGCACTCGTCGACCGGAGTTCGGCCAGAGTTCGGCTAGAGTTCGGCTAGAGTTCGGCTAGAGTTCGGCTAGAGTTCGGCCAGAGTTCGGCTAGAGTTCGGCCAGAGTTCGGCTAGAGTTCGGCTAGAGTTCGGCTAGAGTTCGGCCAGAATTCGGCTAGAATTCAGCTAGAAATCAGCGAGGCGCGGGAGGATCGGCTAATGCCTATTCTTACCTTCGCGGACCCCGGTCTGAGCCCAGCTCCTTTGTTTCAGAATTCTTCAAGAAGCTCGTCAAGTGGGGCCGCCAGTTCGGCGACATTTACCTGGTATGGGTCGGCATGAGGCCGTTCATCTTCCTTTACCGGGTGGAGGCCGTCCAGCCGTTGCTCAGCAGCAGCGTGCACATCGATAAGAGCCTGGAGTATCAGTACCTGAAGCCCTGGCTGGGAACCGGACTCGTTACCAGCACCGGTAAGCCTCCCTATCCTCTCGCGCCTTTCGCGCGTTCGGTGGAAAACGTACGTAACTGTGTAACTATGTAACTGTCACTCGCAAATCGTGTGCCATACTTCCGTCGCGATGCCATTAATTCCTAGACGGCTACTTTTAAACCAGGGCCCCCGCGGACAGTACACCGAGCTCTCTCCTTTTTCTTTTTTTTGCGCCAGGAATCTCGGCACGCAGCCAGAAAGCGACGCGCTGAGGGCATTCGGTGCAAAAATTTCGCATGACGGACGAGCCGATGCCAGGTGTCTTGCGCGTAATCACCGGCGCCTAAATGTCGACTCCCGGCATTCCCGCTCACCCCCATCCTCACCCCTCGGGACATCCATCACCTCCATCCTCTCTAGATTTCGTTCCGTTCCTCGAGAGAGGCGAGAGCTATGCGAACGTTTCTATGCGATCGATTCGAAGGCATAAATATATCGTCGACCGACGCTCGCATAATTCAGTCGACCTCTCCGACGTGCCGCGGGATAATTAGTATGCTATCGCGAGAATTATTTATCGTTCGCGCGATCGATGTAAATTCGCTTTTTGAGACGTTGCAGGCCCGACGAGAACTAACAAATTCGGACGACCAGATAGAGTATTAACTCATTATCCGCAAACGTCCCGTTTTTGGGAAACACTTTCAAATTGTTTTCTTTTAATGACCGCAACTTCTGAATGTACAGTTAATTTCATATTTTATTTTTGTATTTTTGTATTATGGCGGGTAATGGGTTAACGTTCGTCGGCGGTGCGACTCGTTCTCTCTCTCTCTCTCTCGCGATAGAAGACGTTTCGGTCGGATGCAAATCAGTACGACGCCGTCGAACGGCGACGTCGAACGTCGACACGTCAAGTGGGAATCGGTCACTCCCTTTTTCGATATGTACATACATACGCGGCCGCCACTCGAGAGATATTACATCACGAGAAAGATCGGGCCGAGCGATTCTCGATGCCCCGACTCGCACGCACGCACGCACGCACGCACGCACGCACGCACGGCTCGAAAAGTGATCGGGAACGGGCGGCAAAGGTAATTGATTCATAACCAGTTCGCCGGTGCCAGGAATAAACCGGCGCCGGCCTTGCGCTACGTGCGCGGAGAAAAAGGAAAATTATAGTGGGCCGGTACTCGACGTCTCGGTGCAGACGAGCAAAAAAAAGAAAAGATAAACTGTGCCCTGAATGAACGTCCGAGGAGCGAGACGTCTCACGCTTTCCAGGCCGATTTTCGGCGCCGTATTTCATAATTTTCATCGATGCGTGTCGTCCCCTTTTCGACTTCTCGGTCGAAGGGGGTCGTTCTGTCCACGATCGGTTCGTACCTCGGCTTCGTTCAAGGACGCGAGTGCGTTTCGCGGGCATTACGGTTCGGACAGAAAAAAGAGAGCGGCCGGCATCCAACATAGAAGCGATCGGATGTCTCTTTCGGCCGACTCTCTTTCGAGGCGTCGATAATTATGCGCGAAAGAAACGATGGAATTTCGTGCCATTCCCAGATCTCCTCTTCTCCGCGTTCGTGTCCCACCACCCCCCCCAGGCCTACGCCGACATTGTTGTCGCGCGAGCAGGATGCAGACATCCTCGTCGAGTTGTTTTTTTCTAAATCGATCTCCAGCCGCCACGTGGCCGATGCGCTCGTAAACACACCTCTCCGGCGTCTCGTCGTCCGTGTCCGGTCGATGCGCAGTTTCCAAACGACGACGACGACGATGACGACTGCCCCGATGGATGCATAATTCAAAATCATCGGGTTATCTAAAAATAGGCGGGCGAGAGGGATTCTACGGCAAATCGAAATTCCGTCCGCATAAGGACGCGGATATTGTCGCGGCAAAAGCTTGCCCATTTATTTATATATATATATATATATACGTAGGAATGGATATCTCTCTCTCTCTGTCCCTCTCCCTCTATATATATACAGATGGACGGTGGGCCGCGTTGAGAAATATCACGTGAGAGAGCACAGGATCTCCGCCACTACTCCTGACGTATTGCGGGCTAATTGTCTCGCTTACGTAATACACCTCGTCTAATAGCGCGGCCAGTTTAATTCTCTCGTTACGCCTTTTTGTCGCCGACGATTGTTAATGGAAATTTCAGTCGCTCACCGACGCTGAATCGTTGCATTAATCGCGTCTCGTCCAATCGCTCGCGAGATCGAGCCAGTTTTTAATGGCGCCTACTTTACTCCCAGTCGGAATAATTTACGATTACGTTACTCCCTCAGGCTCTCATTCATTCCGATACTCGAACCTTAGCCACACATATGTATATATATATATATATATGTATATGCGCTAATGTGCTAATGTGTTTGTCTGCCGCAGGCGAGAAATGGCATTTCCGGAGGAAGCTCCTGACACCCACCTTCCACAGTGGTCTCCTGGAGGAGTACCTGAAGACGGCCCTGAGGGAGGCTCACGTTCTGATCGGCTGCCTCGAGAAGATGGTCGGCAAGGAGTTCGACATCGTGCCCTACGCGAAGCGCGCCACTCTCGACGTGATATGCGGTGAGCATGAGCCATTCGCTCTTTCTTCCCGTTTTTTTTTCAACCCCCCCCCCCCCCCCTCCATCCTTGTGGCTGGATATAACGACCGTAATGGGACGCTCTAATGCCCCCGAACTCAGTAACAGACGTCAAAATCATCCGCTCCGAATGCCATTCTCTTTCGCGCTCACCGATTCGCGTCTCGAAATCCTAGAGATTGAACCTCGTGGGTCGTTGACCTCGTGACGAATTTCGAGAGGGGCGATGCCGTGAATTCGCGCACGCCTTCTCGCTCGCCGGCGTGACAAAAGGGGAAACGACGGACCTCCCCCCCCCCCCCCCCCTCCCTCCCCCTGCTCACGGAACTATGATGGAAAGGACCAGTTTCAATTACGACGGGCGTGTATCGGTGAACATTTCGCCGATTTACACTTTGTGTAGAGAGGAACTGGTAAAAATGTCCCGATTCTCGAACGATCGCATACTTTTCCACTATTTTACTCCGGGAGGCTTGAGTAGCTAATTGACGCCTATGGAAAGGACCAGTTTCAATTACCACGGGCGTGTATCGGTGAACATTTCGCCGATTTACACTTTGTGTAGGTAGGAACTGGTAAAAATGTCCCGATTCCCGAACGATCGCATACTTTTCCACTATTTTACTCCGGGAGGCTTGAGTAGCTAATTGACGCCTATGGAAAGGACCAGTTTCAATTACCACGGGCGTGTATTGGTGAACATTTCGCGGATTTACATTTTGTTCGACACGTGGACGAGGCTGCGAGGAACTGGTAAAAATGTTCCGATTCCCGAACGATCGCATACTTTTCCTCTATTCTACTCCGGGAGGCCTGGGTGGCTAATTGACGCCTTTCACGCGCGATGATTTATCGCGCTGGCCAGCCTGACTCTTTCTCCTCTGCCTGTGACTCCTTTTCTGCCCAGATATCGTTGGCTCGATCGTCACGATCGTTCTATCCGAGTTCGAAGACCTGAGCCGCCGTGGCTTCCTGCGCTTCCACGCAGGCGGCTTCTTCACTCGTCCGTTCCTATTCGCCGGCGCGGTCGTCCGATTCTTCCTCTTGATGTCGATCGTCCTCTGCAACCTGTCGAAACGATTCCTGTTACCCAATGAACGAACAGTCGCCTCTAATGCCATATAACTATTTCGAATACCACGGCCAGATCTGCAGCGCCATCATCCGCTTGGAAAACTCTTCCCTCTGGTCGGTGACCTTCGTAATGACCTTCGGCTGCGCAAGGTACATGATCCTGGAGCTGCAAGGGGCGTAAATCGGCTTTCTGGCCCCACAGTGCTTCCCGTTGGCCAGCTTCAGCCTCCTCTCGCGCTTCGGCCTGGCCAGCTCGGTTATTCGCTGCGTGGCTGATCGGTCGGGAAAGCGGAAATTGATTGAGATCGATAGGCGACCGAGGCGCACGTAGACCGTAGGATAGTTGAAATATTCTGCGAGACGAACCGGTTGCTCGCAAAGCGCTCGGCACGACGTGCCCGACTTGCTTCGGTTCTCGCTGACGGATCATCTTCGGTCTCGAAAGCTCCAGGAGGCGGGGGGAGGGTGCCGGGATCCGCGAACCAGTTAAACGCGGTTGAAACGAGTCCATTTCGACGGCACGGGTCCGTGGTTGGGCCAATTGAGCCGTGCGCTCAGTTATTTCGTAGAGAAGCGCCGACGGCTTCACCTAATGGCACGTGGCCGGCCAATGTGTCACATAAATGGTGTCAGACTTTTGCCGGGAATAATTGCTAAGCATCACGTGCCGAACTGCTCCTTTTCTTTATTCGGCTTTTGACCGGGGAGAGACGAGCCACGGATCGGTTTAACGATATTACAATTTCGTACTACGATGCGTAGGGTTGCAGCTTTCTACAGAAGTACTGTTGACTAGTCTCGCTCTGTCTATATTGTACAACGATCTAATTTTTTAAAATACTGACAAGGAGAAAAATGTACTATCGAAACGTTGATTATAGTTTATTTAAATAATTCAATCGTTCTTTGCATAATTTGACGTGATTCATTGCTTGTTCGTGAATTTGACAGAAGTGGAATCTTTCGATTTTCAATACTGCAAATCTTACGTAATTTGAAAGTGGCCGTTAATACTTCTCTTATGTTACTACCAGGCTTTTGTCCTGCGATCTGGATTTGGCAGCGTTTATGCGGGCGGAGCTGGGCAGCTTGATATTGATGATTTTGATCCCCGCGACTCCGGTCGGCTGTTCAGAGAATCCGAAGGATTCCTTCCCTGCCCGTTGATCCATAGAATCCACGTTGGCCCACACGTCCACGGATCCTTTGGCGCTGGAATTTATTATCTCCGGACCTGCTGGCGAGTCTGTCGGCGTCAATTTCTTCTCCCAAGTCACGTGCATACTTTCTTGCACTGTGCATCCTTTCTATCGTTGACTCATGACGAGGAAAAAAAGCTGCGCTGGCACTATTCGAGGGCACGCGCGACACGAGAATTTTTTTTATCATTCGTTTAGAGGGTTATAAAAAAATGAAAGGGGTTCATCTAAAATTGATGGACATGTCGATCGAATTTTTCTTTTGTCATTCGCTTGTTTCAAACGTAAAGGGTTGTTAAAGTTATATGACTCTGTGCGATTCCGTTTCGTTTCGTTTCGTTGGAATAGGGATCGATATCGAGTTCGTCGGCGTTAGATTATATCATCGATGACGGTGGCCAGTCGTACGAAGTATGAGAATCCGACGTGATATACGCAGCGCGTTATGCATTGACTCGACAATGTAGATTTTCAACGATAGCGTGGGTGGCATCGTACGTAAAAACGGCACTACATAAATCGTCCAGTTTTATTGGCAGCGGAGATGCGCCAACTGTTACGTCGCCGTATTTATATTAGTTGCATAACGTTCGAACGGCAAAAAGATGCGAGGATTTTACGCGCAAGTAATACGTCTGTGAGAGAAAAACGCGAGCGTTGAAGCGCAATACGTGAAAAAAAAAAATATGAGATGCCCATTACGCGTCGCGAAGGAACATTATATTACGCAAAGATACCAGATTATGTCAGGCTACTTTTTCATCGCTTCTTCTTGCTAAAATTACGGGTCTTCGCCGGACGGGCAATCAATTCTAAACGCATAATGGCCGATGCCTAATACCGACTGCAGGATAATAATAATCATATCCCAGTTTCGATCCGTTTTTCATGCGCCACGTGTTATGCTGCTATAAATCATGTATAACTCGCTACTCAGCGAGCAGCCGGTTAATTATTTGCAATTGGTCGTTTCTTCTGTGCGCAGATAGCGCGATGGGCTACCACATCAACGCGCAGACGAACTTCAGGAACGAGTACGTGCTGGCTGTGGACAAGATTGCCTCGATAATGCAGAGACGCTTCACGAACGTCTGGATATCGTTCGATCCCATTTTCAAGCTGACCAAGTGGGGCAGGGAACACGATCATTCCCTTAAGGTCATTCACGGATTCGTGGACAAGGTGATTAAATTACAGGTTGAAAGACTTGATCGAAGTTGGTGGAACGATTGTTTGGACAAGGGCAATTTTTTTTTGTAGGTGATAGCAGACAGGAAAGCGGAGTGGCAGCTGAAGAGGGATGGAAACTTTAACGAGCCGACGAAGAAGCGTCAGGCGCTGCTGGATCTTCTCCTGGAGATGTCTCAGGACGGAGCCGTTCTGTCGGACGAGGACATTCGGGAGGAGGTGAACACGTTCATGTACGCCGGACATGATACGATGGCCACTAGCATATCGTGGACGCTCTATGCGCTTGGACGACATCCAGAATACCAAGTATGTCCGTTTTCATGCGTAATTCATTGATAGTGTTCCGTGAATCCTGCGGCGACTATGTCCTGCGGTGATATTTCTTTCTTGGACTGAGACCAAAATAGGCCCCGTTAAATGCCAAATACGTCCATCATGCTCGCACATACTACCCGTGGGGCGCAATGGGATAATGGTACGGTTTTCTCTTCAGCAAAAGATCGTGGACGAGTTCGACGAAGTCGTAGGCTCGAACGAGATCACGATGGACGTCCTTAACAAGTTGGTCTGGCTCGAGGCCTGCATCAAGGAGACCTGGAGAGTCTTTCCGGTGGCACCGTTGATCGCAAGACAAATATACAGTCCGATAAATATAAGTGAGTATCGTCTCTCATATAGAATACCTCGCAACGTGTCTGAATAACGCTGATGGATGGGATAATATGTTTCAGTGGGACACAAGGTGCCTACTGGTTCGACGGTCCTCATAAACTCGTTCCTTCTTCATCGCGATGCGCGTCACTTCCCCGAACCGGAAGTTTACAGGCCAGAGCGCTTTCTGCCCGACAGTCCAAAGTATCCCTGCTACGCGTTCATCCCGTTCAGCGCCGGGTCCAGAAACTGCATTGGATGGAAGTTTGCCACGATGGTCGTCAAAGTCACGATACTGTCGGCCGTCAAGGCCTTCAAAATCGAATCTCTCGAGCCGGAGGATCGACTTCGTTTCATATCGGAACTAGTCCTCGTCAGTGCCGGTGGACTTCGGCTCAGAATGACACCTCGAGAACGATGAAGTTTGAAAAACTTTCTTTCTGCCCATCCATGATCTTGAGAAATGTTTTGTTTACTGACTATGTCGGACGTTCGGCCTCCGTTAAGATAATCTTTGCAGTACACAGTACAGCAGTGAAAAAGGGCTGACGTTGAACGTGAATTCGATCACGTTCAATGCTTCTTGTCTTTCGTGGTGTCAACGGATCGATCGATCAATCGCCAATCGTGCAGATTGTATGAGGTGTTAATTGTTGTCGCTGTTCTACCGAGTCTTTCAGCGTTCGTATATTTAAGTGTGTATGGACTTCTGTCGAGTCGCGAAAGAGCCCCTTTGCAATGCCAATGTAAAATGCAATTAGCTTTAAGTGTTGCGCTGCGCAGCCATTTTGGTTTTAAAGCGTTCGCAAGGATCGCTGTCACGAATATCTATTAAGGAAAACACCCATGTCCTTTTCGCCACCAACGACTTCTCCCATATCACCCGAGAAAGGCTTCCTCGACCACATTTACAATACCTGCTACGTCGCAGTGTCAAGTTTTCTACAACTAGATTCGCTTTACCATTACGCAATTCAGTCATTGACTAAATGAGACGGACTAGCAGTCCTCATTGCCTTCTTAACGAGTCATATCATTGATTGTATATATTTCGGTTCCCCCGCGTCGGAACAAAATATGACTATTAAATTGTGATATCTTAGGATGTGTATATCGTAGGTCCTAATGTGAGTAGCGCAGACGTGAGTCCTAGACGAGGGAAAGCACATCTATCAATGCAATTTACCGGGAACGGTTAAGCTATTGTAGTGGAAGAGCTATTTTTATTAATAAAGTGTTTTGCAGGTAGCTTGCAATTTCCACAAATATTTCCATCTTTGAATGAAACATACGATTGTATTAACGGAGGTAACAGTCGCGCTGTTAGTTCCAGAGATTGTTGTTTGGTGGCGCCACATGCTTGACATTGGATTTAGAATATTCACACACGCCGCTGGTCGAATTAGTCACTTTATCTGCTTATCTGTGTGTGAACGTCGTTCTATCCTCAAAGTTTCGTTAGATACATCGCATTATCATGAATCGTGACTCTTCAATAATGCCTTGCCTGAGGCCTTCGTCAAACTTGGAACTTCCACGCCACGTACGATAGAAAATTACGTTGCGTGCGAGTCGTTAAAAAATTACGGCAAACCTCCGGCGTCGCGAATCAAGGTTAGGTCTATTTTGTTTCGGTGCAATTTTAGTGGACGAAAATAATAGCCTTCGAAATGCGGGCAGCTATCGCAGTATTCTGTGTCTTTCTCGGTTGTTGTACCAACGTCGTGTTCCTCGAACTATTTGTTAAGTGAGTATTGCTTTACATTTGTATTACAACACGATTGCATAATCTTATTTCGTGAACTTGTCGTAACTCTTACGACAAGTGGTCACGTATTCGTAGATTGTCCTGAGAGTGTAGATCTATATATGTATATCTGACTTTTTGTCTGTCAAACATTTGCCTATTTGTTAGGATTGAATATCGGTATTATGATTTTATTCGCAGAGATGATCCTGGCGGCGGAAACCTCATCACTTTCGCCCAATTTATGTTTATATCCATTGAAGGTTTCTTGTTTACCTCGAAATGCGGCACTGTCAAGCCGAATATAGGAATGAGAGATTATTTAATACTAGTTTTTATGTTCTTCATATCAAACGTTTGTAACAATTATGCGTTTGATTTTAATATACCTATGCCATTGCACATGATATTCAGAGCTGTAAGTTATCATCTTTAGGATTAAGTTAAAAATAGTTGTTGAGTATGAGATCACAGTGAAATAATATTGGATATTCTTTTAGGGTTCTCTGATCGCTAATATGATAATGGGTATTGTTATTTTAAAAAAGAAATATGCATTCAGTAAGTATTTAGCTGTTTTTATGATAACTGGTGGGATTGCTATATGCACCATCGTCAGTGGTCAGGAAATTAAATCACTTCAGTCCATACATGGAGAACACATAGAGACAACGCCAGTCGAAGATCTCTTCTGGTGGTCACTTGGCATTTTATTGCTGACAGTCGCTCTATTTGTTTCTGCTAGAATGGGTATTTATCAGGAGGTATTGCATACTAGGTATGGAAAAAATGCAAGGGAAGCTTTGTATTATACGGTATGTGGTCTTTAACATATACATAATTAATTCAACAATATAAGAATCTCATATAATTTCTTATGATAGATGCATAAAAAATAACGTAGAACATTTTTCCAGCATTTATTGCCACTGCCATTCTTTCTCACACTGGCACCCAATATTTGGGAACACCTGAAAGTGGCTATGGCGTCAGAACCAGTGCTATTACCTGTAATCAATGCACAAGTGCCAAAGTTAATTGCATATTTAATGGGAAACATGCTTACACAGTATCCTTTTACTCAGCAGTTGTTTTTGCAGATTTTTCGTTAGATGAGCGGTTAAGGTCGATGATTGTTAGTGTAGGATATATTTATTAGGGCAATACTGTTTCCTTAAACACGTTTTACAGATACATGTGCATTAGTTCCGTATTCGTTCTTACGACGGAATGCACATCCTTGACGGTATCGTTGGTGATAACGTTGCGTAAGTTTTTGTCGTTGCTATTTTCGATACTCTACTTCAAGAATCCATTTACCGTGTATCACTGCGTCGGCACGGCCCTAGTCTTCACCGGTACGATCATCTTCACGGAAGTGGTGCCAAGGATTAAGGACAGCTTACGGCAAAAGCCAGAGACGAAAAAAGTACAATAACAAACAATGTTCCCGTATAGAACGAGTGAGACGCTATACGCTTTCTTGTCTGTTTTAGCGAGAGAAGCTACGAAAGTTTATAGACAGACTCGAGATAAGAGTTAAGACATTTTTCTATCTCCTACTATTCTGTACATAATAGACTATTTTCTTCGGTATACGTAATCCGAATAGAAAATGTTGATAACAAAACGTCATAAACAGTCATTCTTATTTCATGACTACCGATTGTTCCGTCTTTGAATTTTATTCTGTATTATAAAACCGTTTATCTATGAATGGATTGACAACAAAGTTTCGAGATACTTTTCTGTAACTATTCTTAATCTCCAATTCAGACCTGGACCGAAACCGCTTACAATTCTATTTTTCTTCCTATATTTATTTAATAAAATTTTATTCCCCCTGCGTTCTTGTTTAACGTAGTGAAATATAATAATTTGAACTCTGACATTTCGCAATGCCGTTAACACGTATTGCAAGTTTATTCAGTTGCAAGGAGGGTAAATGCCATTAAACTTGTTACCAGACTGTGTTATGCAACAGTGACACTTTACTTCGTAGAAACTAATACGTAGACTGACCGAGTCAGTGAGCTTTCATCGTCTGTGAGCTTTCGCAGTAGACAGTGCTGTGTCAACGTCCAAAAACGAAAGGATCTCTTATCGATCGGCGTGAGATATTTTCGCCCCGATCAACCAGGCACAAGTTGTTATATCATTTTTTTGTCTTTGTAGGTAGATGAAACGCCATTAATAGCGCCGAAAGGCGATCAAAAAGTGTATTGACTACTGTGTCTTCCAAACGAAAAAAAAGCACATCAAATGAACAAACATGAAAGAAACATTAGGCACGATGAAACAATAAAGCATGTATGTGCTTTTTTCTTTCATGATGCAAGTATATTTTCGTTTTGTAGAATATACTTTTTATACAATAAATACATTCCTTGTCTATCTACCAACAGCATTTAATTTCGTAACTTCGAACGTTAGATCACGGTATCGTCGCAAGTGCATTACTGATTATTATCATATTTTCTATTCGCATGATCATCGATAAATGTCGGGCTCGTCGATCGGAAAGTTTTCTCGACCAAATTGATAGGTACGCAGGCAGGGCAGGAATTAATATTTGTATAAGCGATATTGGAATGGCGCGTTAATCGTTTTGACGAAACGAGGGAGCGAAAATGGGATGAGTTTGTCGTAATGTCGATTTTTGTTTAGTCAGGGACTAAATGCTAGAAAAAAGAACAGAACTGAGGAAAGAAGGGATCCCACTATCGCTTCGCCGTTATTTACATATTCGCCCGTTGCAAGATTACAGAGTGCAATTTTTTTTTGTTCATACGAGATAACTGTCCGTATGCCACGAGCCTAAAAATAGCGATCGTGTGTATGCCTACTCACTGGAAAAAAAATAACAAACGTCATACGCAATTATGGTATAAACGTATAAAAATGTAAGAAAATAAACCTAAAATTCAAGGGGGGGGGAATCCGGGAGTGGGCGACCGTTGTCGTAGAACACACGATTGACTCGTATTTAAAACAAACAAAAAATATATATATATATATGTATATCACAACGAACGGTTGCTCACGTGCGCTATAAACTGCGCGGGTAAAATTAATACAAAGAACATGTTTCACTATATTCTTTCTATTCGTAGTTAACTCGTCTGCCGATCTAAAAATCGTTCGTTCTGCGCGAACCTCGGGAGAAGAATCTTAAAGGCTACTCTTAAATTGGTCAAACGTATACGAAACATTTCATTGGTATCCTCTGCCGCCTGACACTAGCGAAGAAGTTGTCAAGCCTAACGGATCGGACTGAAAGACACTTTTTGTGTTCGTTAATCACTCGTACTCGTACCGCTCACAAGTCGCTGGGAATATAAACAGAGCGAGCATTGTCTCTGCTTCTCCTCTTTTATTCCTTATCATTCTCATTCACATCGTGAACGCTCAATAACGACGCGACTATGTCTTACGACGGGGGAACTATTATAACCCGCTATCGCAGAATATGAAATTCCGAAAATGTCAATCTAATAAAACGTGTAACGCGCAACAGTATTGATACTATACTGAAACGATTTAAATTGAATAATATTCGCTTTAAAAGATCGGTCAATCTAAACCTTTTTTGAATGAAACGAATGGCAATGTTATGACGAGGGGGCAGTCATGAGAGAGTCTGTAAAGGAACAATGTTGTGCAGAAGCTGAGTCGATGTATCTCGGGCGAGCTGTCTGAACGCTTTGACTTTGTTAGGTGTTAAAACAATTAAACGAGCGGTTGCGTCAATGAGTATAGTTGTTGCATCGTGGAGACACGGTCGTGTGTCGATACGAGGACTGGTGCGAACAGTGGGCATTAGAAGGGAAGGAGCTCGGGATTTTCCACGACCTTGAAAATGTTTGACAACTCGTCGACGAGCGTCTCGTATCTGTAGGCCACTCGAATGTCGGGCACGTTCGTCCGCGTAATGTCGTTGCCAGCCACTCCTTCCTTCGTGTAGTTTGGTCCAAGCCAATACTGTTTGCTCTGTAAAGTAAGAAAACAGAAGAAACCTCAATGACAATCTGTCCGCAAAGATACAGTGGGAAACACGTGCAGGGCTGATGCCAGAAATTAACTATCGACCTTGTGTGGAAAACCGCTCATCAGAACAGAGTTGCGAGCCAACTCGCACATATCACAGGAGCTGAGCTTCCATACTTGAGCAGCGATGCTGTACTCTTCCATCAGAGGTTCCTAAATGTGGGTAATAAATTGGAGTTTTAAATAGACGGCGTTCAGTTGTGGAATATTGAAACGACTCTAGGAAAATGCTGGTACACTCTACCTTGGTGAAGTGGAACTGCAGTGGGTCATCAGTGGACAAACTGACGCAGAGGCCACGTGCAAGGTATTCAGGAAGAGGGTTACGATGGTAATTGAGGAAAAGTGAGTTGTTACTCAGTGGCGACATGGCGATGCCAATTTGCGCCAAGTAATACAGGTACTGAAGCACTGGAACCTTGCGGAGTAAGAGACCGTGCGAAATGTTTTCTGCCATCATGTAACCGCACACGAGATGCTGAATCGGTCCAGCTTCGCCGCAATGAGGTCTTAAAACGAACGTATTTAAACCTCGATCTCTGTAATAACGAAAAATGAAAGTTGAAGCATTCGATTCATTTTCATATGTAACTTTGCTAATAGATATCCACTCACGCTCTAAAATGATTAAGAACTGTCATGTTAGCATATGTGTAATATTGATAATATGCGTAAGGTGGATTTTCGACATCATCCCAATCTGCAGGTGAACAAACGTCTTTGTCAAAGAGAGGATTTTCTGGTTTGCTCTCGTCGTCGACGGAATCGAAACCTATCACCTGAACAAAATATTTACAGCAATGCTTTCGGTCTTGAGAGTAGTCGGACACGATTAAATAACTAATACTTACATATTGCAGGAACTTGTGTAAATCTGGATGTGTCTCGGGATCATTGGTAACTTCGAATAGAGGCAGGAATATGTTGTTCAGAATTTCTTGGAAGTTTGTCATCAATTTGTTCAATTTGAAAATATCACTGTACAAGAATTAAGCGGCATTTAATTAATATTAGATTCGGGAGGCATTAATTCGCAGAATTATACGTTTGTCGCAAGAATACTTACTAAAGTCTAGGAATCTGAATAAGCCAACGAACGTTATCCGAATAGACATCACTCTGAATCGCCCATCTGGCCAACTTGTCCCACTCTTCAGGGCTCTTGCCATAAATGGAGAGACGCAACTCAGCGTTCTGGTATTTAGACTCCTCGAGATCGCTAGCTACTTCCTTAATTATGCTCGCAAAGAATTTGCCATTTAGGTAATTGTCGGTCTTCAGGAAAACCTCGCGCAATCTGCTTTCGCCGATAGGATTGTATTTTGCATTGAACTTGTCAAATCTGTGGAACGTGTTTCTGTCCTGTAAATGCATCGATCATGAATTCACCGTATAAAGCTCGTACAAAATAAAATCAATCATTAACACGACTTACGGCGTGCACGTCAAGCATGTCAACGCTAAGGTCGTATGTTGTCAAGTTCATAGACTGAAAGACTTCGCGGAGTGTCATTGTTTCGCCATGCTTCGAGCACGTCACGATCTCGTCCGCATGATTCTTCAACGTTTTCTTAATGAATCTAAGTAGGTGCTTCTGGTTCATACACGAGGCTGCATGTATGTGCGTGTCGACCTGCAATCAAATTTTATTACATTAGAAATTATATTATCAATATTTATATGCAATAATTAATTCGTAGGATTATACCTTTCTGATATTATAAAAGTCTCTGTGCGGCACAGCTTTCTGACTGGCCAGTTCGCGTAATTCGTTAAGCAACACGTGTAGCTGATATTTGGACGACAGGTAACTGAGTCTTCGATAGCAGAAGGACTTCAACGGTCCATCGGCAATCATGGCACATAATAAATTCATGTCTCTGACAAACGTTGCCAGGTCTGGATAACAGTAAGGTATGGGCTTCTGATTGGTAACGTCTTCTTCGCTCGCGAATACGTTAAAGACGCCGTTGACTGGCGCTATCGTGTATCCCTTCGATGGCAAAACTTCACACTTCCAAGGATCCCCTCTAGACGCAGGTGCATGTACCGGGTGATCTATGCAAACAAAGTTGACAATCAGAATCATTGCTTTTCAGGTGCCCATGTTCTATGTTGCACAACAATTTGAGAAGTCAGAATTGCGGAATGGACATTAAGAGGCAGGAGTGATGAAACGTTGAGGATACTTCGAGCGGTGATTGAGGAGAATTGGAGGACCTGACCAAGTGGTATCTCGGATCAGTGCTTCGATATCGGCGTCGGATACAGTTTCCAATGATCTTGCGCTCGCAGATTGAATTTCACCTTAAGTACATCGGGTCTATGAATTTCAAATCGTTATTACAGACTGATAGCGGAGAGCTACCTGCAATGGCCATGCGATCGTCATGCTGAACTTCGTCGTCCGTGGTGATCGGCCTCTTGTCAATGCTGCGCAAGAATCTGGACGTGATGGAAGGGAAGCTCTGCTTCGAATTGTTCATATATTTCTCCCGAATCGCCAAGGCCTGCACCAGCATCTGCGATGCTTGTTGGAGGTCCTCCAGGGGTACCTGAAAGCAAGGTATAGCTTAGCATAAAATTCACTCCACGTACTACACATATGCTCAGCTTCGCTCAGCGACGGTAAGTAAACCACGTGAATGGAAGATATGAAAGGAAGGCAAGGAAAAGAGGAGAGTCTCGTTCAAGGATATTTGGTCCTGCGGACGTTGGCGAGGGATTGGCAAAGTATTAGCAGGCTGTAACGGTCCGCTCATAAACGGTATCGACCCATAAACCATTTTAATCTTGGCGCGTGGTTTTGTTTCAGACGTGCCCAGCCGGACATGTCGCTCGGTTTATTGAACCATTGGACATCGAGGGGGTGGTTCTCTCACTGTACGTCTATCTACGCTTCTCCGCCTGCTCGGTTACACTCCTCGAATGTATGTCGGCGCTCGATTTAAAGAGGATATCGCGAGCGACCTCGCGGGACAAGATAATATCGCGGAATAAAGTGTAAATGTCACCACCGAACTTCCAGGTAAAGCCAATGATTCTCGCATAATCAAATGGAACGTCATTATGGAAAACCGTTGTTTTTCTACATTGTCCACGCGGTATATAAAGTCAAAAATTCACATAAACGCCTTCTTTACAAGCTATCGAATGATTCTCTCAGAACTTCACTAAATTTAGAGAAACGTTCGACCATCTTATTAGGCTATGCCCTTTACTCTCCGCGCGATAAGGGAAGAAACTGGGTTGACCAAGCGGAATAGATTCACGGAACGAAGACCACGCTCTTGGCAAGGTATTTCCAAGCGGTTAATCGTCTCAGTCGGCTTAACACCCGGTGAAGAAGGTCATCGCGGATCAAGGAAGATGATTGTCCGGAGATTACAGGAGCTTCTTTTCGTGGGCGTGTGACGTGTCGAGCAAGTGCCGCGAAAAAAAGCGTCGACGAACAAGGGTTTCTTCGTTAAGGCCCTCGGCACTTGGGTGGCTTCCTCTGGAAAATCTGGCAAAGCCGTGGGATCCTTGTCCACGACACGCACCGTGTCTACAGCGGACTAGCTGGCTCGATTCCGACTACTCGATCGTAAAGTTTTGAAGGCGACGAGGGAGATATAAATTTCGCGAGCTCGGGGAAGCTTACGGGATATCGGCCGACGATAACTTACCCCGGAAGTGTCCTCCCCGGATATGTAGACCCGTTGGAAGTGCGGGACGAAGTCATTCTCCTCGAAATTGAACAGATGATCGACATCGTCGGGAACCCCTGGACCTAACGAAGGCTCGTAATGACTGCGACGTTCCTCGAGGTCCTTCGCCGCTCTAGACAGAAGAAGAAGAAAAAATAATCTTATGTTTCAGTTGCAGACTTGACCCACCCGCAAAGCGTTTCGTCTTAATCTAGGAGGAAATTGGAAACATTCAGTGACTTTGAAAGAGAATGGCCTCTTTTCAATCCATTTTTCACGGAATGAAGTTACATTATAAACAGGAGTTGAAACTTTCTAGGAATGGCACTCCTGACACGTGCATCTGAAGTGGCTTAATCGTCTGCGGAAAGGGGGTGATATTAAAATCGGACGAGCGATACCGGGCCCACGGATTCACGTGTTCTCGAAACGTGAATACCGAGAAAGATACGTGGTGCGATAAAGGTCAAGCACACTTGCCAAACGCAATCGTTTTCCACTTTCCGCAGAAGTCGTTGTTAAAGATCAGAGGGAATCGAAATGTCAATGCGAACACTCTAGACAAATGTGAATATTTTCTAAGCTTGCAACCTTATGGTCAACAGAAACTACACGCTAGGACTTAATAGGTACATCTTCTGTCAAAAGGAAGCATCCGTTGAAGGTTACTCAAAGCGGCTAATTGTTGAAGAAACCCGTGGCCCATCGGCTAACGAAGGAAATGTTTATTTATCGGCGTCGTTAGTTTACCTCACGAGTATCTTATTGTCCCTCTGCCATCGTTTCGATTCGATCGCGCCAGCGAACATGTTACGCGCACAGATTCTTCTTCTTTGGGACCGATCGTTCTTAGCAGATCACCAGACAGCCCTCCAAGTCAAAGCTGTACGCCAAGGGTGAAGGTAGACTTCGTTCTGCCGAGGAAACTGTACCGTTCCAGTCTTTTGGTCAGCTTTTGCCAGCCTCTTATCTAGCCTCCCAGCAGAAATACTCGCTAGGCGTCTTTATAATCAATTTCCGGCCGCGATCCCTTTTGTCCGCTTCTATTTCACGAGACCTTCCGCGATACGCGCAAAGCGTACATTCTCGGAATGCTATTCGTTCCCGAAGGAGGGATTATTCTCTCTCTTGTTCCTTTCTCGGGACAGCGTTCGATGTTTCAGATTACATTGAGACCTATCGAACGATGACTCTATTTGTCAGTTTCCAGGCTTTTGTTCGAAATCGTTATCGATGGAAATAGATTTCATTTCATTCATTCGGTTATCGGATGATATCGTGGTCCTTGAGCTTCACTCGGGACGAAATGAAAGATTAAACGTTCATTTTCATCCAACACAGAGGGCTCTGTCCTTTTTGTGTAAAGGGTGGAAAAATTCAGTCGTACGTCTTCTCTGTCACTTGGCCGACAAAGGACAAATTTCTCTTCTACGGAGTCTGAATTGAAAACCGTCCAGTCTAATTCAGTTTAATTTCTTGAAGATATCCTTCTTCCGCACAATGTGTAAAGGCTCTTCCTCGTTTGCTGCACCAGTGTCTTATCCCTTCCTCAAAGGAGGCGAAGGCACTCTTCTAAGAAATCCCTACTGTCAAAACACTTTTGCACTCTTTTCACGTTCAATTAGAATTTCGAGCGAAACTTATCGAATGACTCTTTTTCGCGCATATCGCCGGAGATGTGAATTCATGTATCTCTTATCTTCTGTTATTCTCGCGGAGACCATCCTTTTGTCTTCACATTTCGAATGCATTTACTCTTTTGTCCACTCGCGATATCAGCTGAAATGTTATTCCGTTAATCGAACGGAAGACTCTCTTTGCTGTTTGCTTTTCCTCCCCCTAAATTTCTTACAAGGGGAACACGCCACCTGTGGGTTACCGATTTTGTTCAAATTTTGCACACAGCTTCTATACCCGAGAATTTTCGACACGTGTTTTCCCAAAAGTGACACTACTTCCCCATTTTTGAAAAAATCGAGGTCAAAAATCAAAATTTTCCGTTCGCTCTGAAACTTTATAGGCGTGTTTGAAATTCAGTTTTGTAGGGTATGTATATATTTATTTTGCAATTGAGCAATATTTAAAAAAGCGATCTGTCCTGAAGTGCCTTAAAATTAAAGATGTTTTCATCGAACTGTCATAGTCGAGCAGGTAAAGTGCTTGCGTTCTGGCTTTCTGGTCCCGAGTTCAAATCCGCGTGGATTTTTTGCAATATTTTTTTTGTTTTTCAATGCGAACTTTAACGAACTACATGGAATAATACGTTAACGTTTTTGACAGAAGTATGAGGAATATGAATAATATAAATATAAGGACATAAGGAAATGTGTATGAAATCCTGATTTTGTAAAAACAATAGGCTTACAATTTTATTGTGGTTTCATTTATGGCACAACAATTTATTGCGGTAATAAATGGCGGAATCGCTGATTAAAAACGGTATACCTACGTACGTTTCGTACGCCATGAGTTTCCCGACAAATACGATAACTTTCAGTAGCACATTTATTTAAAATAAAATAATGAATTAATAGTTCCCGCAAATGCTCTTTCTCGGCACGAAATTCGACATTTGCAGCACAAAAATATCTGCAATGTAACCATTTCATGAATGAAATCACAACAAAATTGTAACGTTATTCTTTCTACAAATTCGGGGTTTCATACACATTTCCTTATGCCCTTATATTTATGTTATTCATATTCCTCATACGTCTATCAAAAACGTTAACGTACTATTCCATGTAGTACAGAAAAATTCGCATTGAAAAAAAAATTACTGCAAAAAAACAAAACCACGCAGATTTGAACTCGGGACCAGAGGGCTACAACGCAATCATCTTACCTGCTCGGCTATAGCAGTTCGCTGAAATTAACTTTAACTTTAAGGCACTTCAGTACAGACCGCTTTTTAAACATTGCTTAATTGCAAAATAAATATATACATACCCCTCAAAACTGAATTGCAAACACGCCTATAAAGTATCAGCGCGATCGGAGAATTTTTATTTTTGAACTCGATTTTTTCGAAAATGGGGGAGTAGTGTCACTTTTGGCAAAACACGTGTCAAAAATCTTCGGGTATAGAAGCTGTGTGCAAAATTTGAACAAAATCGGTGACCCACAGGTGGCGTGTTCCCCTTGTCAGTCATCTAAAAACGTCAGCACTCGCATAGAATCATTCGCACTCTTTCTTAAGTCCTGTTTATTCTATTCTTAAGTTGAGTTAAGAAGAAATACGCAATAACGAACAATTAACAGGCTTTCGGCTATCATCCCTAAAGCCGAACTTTCCCTCCCTTCCCCTCAACTTTTCTTCAATGACCATCGCTAATTTTCAACGAACGACAAATTAAATGTAAGCAACGTGCAGCTTGCAACTGCGAAACGTCGAGATATTTTTTCAGCGTAGCAAGACTTCATCAGTTCTCGGAAGGCAAGGATTTACATCTCGCCTTGAACTCTCTCATATCCCGGAACTCGCCCTCCTTGAACTCGAAAGTTGCCTGTCCCCTCCTCTCCCTCTTTCTCTCTAATCCCCCCCACCCTAACCCGTCAACCTCGAAATCGGAAAATAACGAATCTCGTCCCGTCGCTGCAAAGTGTCAATCCTTATCGACTGATAACGATACGCTAATGGTCACGTATTGTCTTTGCTCGAAATACGATAGAGAAAAGTTGAATTTCTGATCTGGACTCCAGCACTTCCGGCAACGATGCTTGCCATGCATGCCGACTGTGCACGAAAAGAGATTTGCATAATCGTTATGGCCCGTATGCGACGATCATGGTCAGTGAAGTCGTAGGGACAATCTCATCAATGACAATTTGATAAGGAGGCGGGTGGGGGGGGGGGGCGTGTTTAATGTCATTGCGCAGAGATTTGGTGTGCCGAATTCAACGTCGGAGTTCAAGTTCCATAGCGTGAGCAAAAGGATCGAATGACGAGAGGGCTTCTCTAGCGATGAAGGACACACGATATCGTGTGTGTTCAAATATTGGCCTGCGAAGATAAGATCGTACCCTTAGCAGCGCAATTTAGAGGCACTGCGCTGTCATAATGGCCTACCGTCCTTCTGACAACGTTCAATTCCTCGAATGGCACGCCTCAGACGCGGCTAAATGTCAGAATGTTATTTTTACTGAATTCACTGCTCACCATCGATCGCTGAACCGTATCTTTATAATGTGTGAAACGGACGTGAATGTGAATTAAATGAATTTATGGTCGTTCCTTCGTTACCGATATACGATTGGTTGGCAAAAGTAGCGTGAAGGGCGCAGGGCTCGCAAATGATTTCGGCCGCGAAGAGGTAAAAAGTTCAACAGGTAGCTCGGCCCTTTTTCGGGCGAGCAGAGAAATCAAATTACTGTCCCCAATTTCTGGGAGTTTGTTAGTTCACAATGCGGCCCGTCCGGAGTTACAGAATCCATACAAATCGAACGAGGCCCGGAGTTCAACGAGTCTTATTATTCTTTCAATCCAGCGAGGCACCTGCATTGCGGAGAACAGAGCGCGGTACAGGTTTCTTCAAAAGGAGAGGAACAAAGAGTACATTCCGCGAGAGACGTTTCAAACGTCGCCGTTCGAACTGAAATTCGAACTGAAATTCCGACTGAATGCGCTAAGCGAGTGAGAGCCGAACGAGTACCAATGCAAAGAACGAAACAGGGTGTCATTGAAAATGGCGTGTCGGCGCACTCCGAAGAAAGGGTTGCCTGTCAGGCGCAGAGCAATGTCAACAAGTGCACCCGCATTATCGTCATGCAACTCCGACACGTTCTCTAACCGCAGACTTTCCATCAGCGCAATTTCAACTTTGCCGAACACTGTCGACAGTATACTGGAAACCATAGTCCAACGTGAAACCGACTCAGTCATTCGTCTTTCGAAAACAGCTTCGTTGGAACCACCGGCGCAGTCAGCGTGTCGACTGTCAATTCTGTTAATACTGTCAATATGAACCATATGTCCGCACGGACGATTTTATTCGGATCGCAAGGTCCACTGTGCTATCAAAGGGCCGTTGAGTGACCTCCTTCCCAGACACCTATTCCGACCTAAAAGAAAGTGAAGCCCTCCCAACCGACGCAGTCTCCAACAGTACGCATAGGCCTTGATGCGTCATACGAGGCGTCATTCGAGAACCAGTACGAGAACTAGTACGAGAACCAGTACGAGTACCAGTACGAGAACCAGTACGAGTACCACCCCGAGTGCGAGATTTACCGGTCGTAGGCTATGAATACGTCACAGAAACATTCGCTGGTGGCACACACGTGTTCGATGGAGGAAGTCTCCCCTTCCGTTGGCCGATCGAAGCTCGACAACCCGATCCGGCCTTGCGAGAGTCGCGAACTGCGCGCAATTCGTGGCCAGTCCGGCCTGTATCTCCGCGGAGTTGGCCACGGCGTAGAAGCATCAAGCGAAGGAGGAACGTGGACAGCGTGCGTCCTACCACCTCGACGGCCGCGCGGATACTGAACTGAATCGAACGACCGACGGCACTGGAGAGACACTAACACCGGCCGCGAGCGAGTGCCAGCGAGTGCGAACGAGTGCGAGCGAGTGCGAGCGACTACCCAGAGGGCGAAATCGAGAGCAGCCCCCTTCCCACCCCCTTCCTACTTTCTTCCTACCCCCTGCCATCCCCTTTCTATCCTCTACCATCCCCTTGCTACCCCCTTCCATCTTCCTCCTCTTTCCTTTCCCAGCGGCGCCCACCGCGCCCCTACCGATACGTCGCGACGCACACTGTCGTCCTTTGTATCCTGGATCCCCGCAACGCTAATCCTGCGAGTCGAATTTAAGGATTTTAAGAGTGGACAAAGCGCGGATTGGTTCGCTGACGGTGGGTTCTTCGGGGTGGGACACGTGGTCTCTTCCGCATCGTGGCTAAGACGCACCTGTTCGACTGCGAATTATATATTATCGGACAAGCTCGTTTGAATGGGAAAGGATTTGACTGAGAAGGGGAGCTATTTTTGTCTCCTTGCACTCCGTCACTCGATTATTCCGTTCACGAAATGTTCGAGCTTACCTTGAGATCGCTGTGTCAATCTGCTAAAATAGGAGCTCGATAAAAGAGAGAGAGAGAGAGAGAGAGAGAGATGGAGACGTGCGTGAGTATTGCCCGATGGTTGCATATGTGAATCCGAGTGCGTGGCACGTTCTGTACCGGCAGGGCTTGCCGAGGAACGATCAATAAATTCAGCGGACTGAGCTGCCGGTTTGACGTAACGCGACTAAACGCGGCTAAATTAGATGCGAAACGTAACTTAAGACGGAACTGTCCTCCGTTAGCCGCCCTCCGACCCTCGCGCCCTTCTCACCTTCCCACCCTTATCCGCTTCACGCTCCGCGCGTGGGCACCAATTACTGGAGCATTCATCAAGGCGTAAACCCGTGAAATCCGCTCGCTTCTTCCGGTTCAACCCGATTTCCGATTTTCTACGAAACATCGTAAATCGGATTTCGCGCGCATTGATTCGCGATGAAAAGTCGAGTGCGAATTTTCGGTGAAAAAACGTGCTTTCCGGGTAACGAGCTGATAATTCGAATTTCTGACTACATGTTTTGCATGCGACTCTCCGCGATTCCATTCAGGATCGTTTCGTTATCGGATCGCGTCACCGTCGAAGCGCCGCTTGCAATATTTTGACTCACCGAATCGGTATCGTGCAATTGCTTCTAAAAATAAGGCATCCGCGAAACTGCATCGTTCATTGAATTTCAACGGTCCCGCGATCGGTCAAACGATAATCGAACGCTCCCGCTTGTAAATAAGCGGAACGATCGCATTTGTTTACGAGGGAGACACGCGTGCCGCGCGTGGATTTCGCTCGTACAATCTCGCCGACTAATTGGCCAATGTGTAGGAGGGGGATTAAAAAAGTGTTTTCGACGCGCGTAGAACCGAGGGAGAGGCCAATTATTAATCCTCGCTTTCGCTTGCGAAATAAGACGAGTAAAGCTGAAGAGACCGTTCCATCGTTTCTGATCATGCGAACGGTCCAAATAATTATCCTTTCGCGCGATACCATTAATTATGCTCGGCCGATTGCATGCGATCCTGTCTGTACTCGCTATAAATAGATTGGCAAGTAACGAATCCGTGACGAAACTGTTAACGTTGAATTTGACGTCTTCTGTCTTCCTCCGTCTCCCCCCCCCCCCCCCCTCCCCGCCTTCTCACTTACGATTAAGGCTCATAACCGCTGGACGTATCGCGAAACGTTATCTAATCAATGACGTACTCGGTTTATGCAACCGCATCTCTCCGTCGCACCCGATGACCCTCAAGAGCGTGTCGAATAATATTTTTCCACGCCAGATCGATTGATTACGTAGGGTTCGCGGCGCGCGGAATGCTGTTTCGTGACGATGCAACGGGAATCTACAGCTCACCGTTGCATTTATATGCACCGTGGTACGGATTTTGCATTCCCACCGCGTACTTTGCATCATTTTTTTCGCTTACTTTGCCAGCTATTTCTTTCCGTCTCCGAAGTTGCGATATTTTGCAGAAAGTGTTTCGCGTTATTTAATTCAATTATAAGTGAAATATTACTCTGCATAGTGTTGTTACAAGCAACGAGAATGACGAATCGAGCTTTCCTCGGTTTTCCGCGTTTCCCTCAATTTCCCTTTGAAGCGACAGCCGTATTTCTAAGCGTCGTTACAAAACGTTCGCACGCGAACGCATACGTTGGCCGGCGAACGCGCACGAGCGAGGGCCGCTGTGTCGTTGACAGGTTAAAAGCGTGACCCGGTTTCACTATGTTGAATTTTCATGAATTCCCGAGACACCCTGCGACTGATCAATCCTCTTTAGCGCCCTGGCTCAGTGGTGTCGTAGAATATTGTCACGGCTCGCAGCCGGCCCGATTTCAGCGAATGAAGTACCCTCGCTAAACAAACGGGTTTCAAAGGCGCGGGACAATGGCAGGCCCCGAAGAATGGGACTCGGAATCAATTATCTCGGATAATTCGCAATTGTTCGCGTGATAACTCTTAGAGCGAGAAGTGAACGCGATTCGGAGAAATGAACGTATCGTTGATGATGGGTTACTATGTGGACCGTTTATTTTGAAAGTGGTGTAGGTCCATAAAAAAAAAAAATGTAAATATAAATAAACCGTTTACATCACGTTAATCATATATAATTAATATGATTATAATAAAATATAATAATATTATATATAATATATATTTTTATATAATTATTATTACGTATAATATTATATATATAATAATATATAAAAATATAATTATATTATATAATATCATATATTATAAATTATATGGTATCTCATTTTTTATTTAAATATGGTCATACACCACTTTCAAAATAAACGGTCCATATACAATACTTATATCGTCGGTAGGTCGGTACGGAAAGGGCAGCTTGAATTATGCACGGCTAGAAAGAGTGCCGAGAAATTCGCCGACGAAAATGACGATGAATTGCGGCGGATTAAGAGTTTCCCAGCAGGCGGGTTCTCTCATTATTTCGCCTCTGCAATTTCCGTTCGCGCGAGCATGAAAACGCGTCCCGATGCGACTCCATGCTCGCCCTCCGTTCGGCTGGCAAGAGAAAATGGGACGAGGCGTGGGCGGCGATGATCTATCGCGGGATCGATGGGAACACACGAGTTACGCCTATCCGACCTCCTAATCAACTAATGACCCGGATCGACTCGGATATCGATCTTCCACCGTTCAATGGCCCTAAGCCTCTTACCCTACACAAATTTTTGCTCGTTTCCACCGAAATTACCCTATCGGAGTCATCTATAAGACATCTTACATCTTGGGAGCGTATAATCATGCCTTTTCGGCCAATTCGATCAATGAAGACTTGAAAGGGGGAGATCTAAAGATCAACAGTCCCAAAAAATATAGTGTTTAGGCGATTGTGGCTCGTGGACAGATATCGTAAATACAGGAATCCTTTTGCGTTCTAACGCGAGAGCGGAAAGCGTTTTGATTATACATTGTCACTGACAGTCATTAAAACGATTTTTTCACCCCATTATACATTACTTGGGATAGTTACAGAGTAACGCTGCATGAGGTAAAGTTACGATACGAGTAATATACATAGAGGACGTAGAAGATAAAGTTGCCAATATATATGATGTATTTTGCTTGAAAAGGGTAATGAGACCGGAGGATTCGACGGAACGCTTTGAGTGGATAAATTTGTATGCTCGATGTACTTACTTGACAGTGAGCTGTCGCTGGATCAGTAACTTGTTCTCGATCTGCTCGATGGGGAACTGCGGGACTTCGTAGGGTGCGGAAATCTCATTGGGCAGCTCGTGACCGGCGTGTCTCAAGGACGTTCCACCCCCAGCCCCGGCTCCACCACCCTCGAGACCGAATACGGGACTCTCGCTACCTGAAACGAGAAGCAGAACGCTCCGTAACTCGTTCGCAAGGTCGGATAATCTCAATTGGATTGAATGAAGTAACGTAAGTCATGGGACGCGTTGTCTATTTTCAAATTCAACACGCTGTTTGAAGATATTTGAAAATTCGCGACAATTTATCGACTTCCAAGATTGGTAAGAATGATTATCCGCCAATGTCCCATTTTTGGGACACAGTTTCAAATTGTTTTTTTTTTAACGACTGCAACTTCTAAACGTACAGTTAATTTCATTTTTTATTTTTGTATTTTTGCGGCGGGTAATGGGTTAATTCCACGACGCGTCATTAACACGTTCGCGGACAGTAAAAGTTTCAACGAGGTACAAAACTTGACAGTCGTTTTACTCTTAAATTGGTTGTGATATCCGAGATTTGATTAAACACAGTTTATAAGGGTAGTTAGATTATCGTATTTTAATTGCTATATACAATGAACGCTATAGCATCTTAACTATAGCAAAAGTTAAGGTTATATAAAATTAAATTCAAAAATAATTCACTTTATGATTTGAATGCTATTATATATATATATAGCATTCGTGTCATTCTGCATCATCGTGAAAATGAAAGCTATAGCGTTCACGTCCGCGAACGTGTTAAAGATCAGCCGAATGAATTGCTGTGCAGATCGGCCTGCACGTTCGAATCCAGCCATGTGAAAGATCTTGAAGCGAATTCTGAGAATTCCTGTGAAAAATACGGTTCGGCGTGGTCGACGCGAGAGTCTGGATTACACGAGCGGCGCAGTTTGCATCTCGCTTGGTCATATATCGATCAGCTGCGAGCTAGTGCTCTTTTCTCCGAAGGAATTACCGGCGTCTTTTGCCTGTCCGGTTTTCTGCAGCCACTCGGTGACGGAGTTCCGCTTGTAGCCCGTCAGATATTCATTCTCCGTTCCCACCACCATCCTGCGGACAGGTTTGTCCCCGGGGAAGACGACTCTGCAAGCTACGCGAGTTTTTCCGCATTCAGTTATGCCTCCGATCCATCCTTAAGTAATCTCTCTCTCCGAATACACTGTTCGTCATAATACGTTCCAACTCTCTCTCTGTCCCTCTCTCTCCTCATTCCTTCTCTTTTTTTCTGTCTCCTTATCAAATTCTAACAACATACCGAATGTCTCAAATGAGCTCATTTATTACTTCCAGCTGTACATTAATCCTGAGCAAGCCGATCAACATACAAATTGGCATTTGTCCCAACAAACCTATGCACACTTCAACCCGACATACATCTTCTGTATTTACACGTTTTAAGACTGCTTATACAGTATTAGCCATCGAACGACGAGAAAGAACTGTACGGTGCAGTTCAAGAGAAAAACATCCAAAGATCCATGTCGGACGTGGAATGCGAGAAGGGGAACGAAGATTCTGAGAGATTCTGAGAGATTCCGAGGGATTCTGGGGAAAGATGAGTGAGATTGCGAGCCGATCAGCTTCGAAGCGTGGACACGCGTCGTTCGGCGACAGAAAGGACGCGTGGACTCCGCGGAATGTTGTGTCTGTCGAGGTCAAAGAGGAACGGAGAGCATGCATGGGACACGACTCGTATGTGCCAGTGTGCAACGACAAATTGCGAGGCTCTCGATCGAGCGTAAACACACACGTACAGAACGCACACACTGGCGTCGGACGGAGCGTAGATCCGTAAAACGGAGGCGCACATTATATATCCCCAGCGTAGTCTATTAATAGAAAAGAATGCGGACAATGGCGTGAATGCAGCTTCTGTTTTCTCTCTCTCTCTCTCTCTCTCTCTCTCTTTCTCTCTCTGGGATTATCAGGTTGAATCAAGAATATTCTTTTTACTCTTAATTGGCCAGCTGCAGTCAGAGGTCTCTTTGAAAGGTGAACTCGTAACATAGGGCAAGATGCGGCGGATTGTTGGTGTTGGAAGAGGGAGTGGAGAATTATGCCGTTGCGGAAAAGTCGGTTGTTTCGCGGAGAGTCCTGGGGGCGATTCAAAAATTTAATTCAGAGCCGAGAGTTTCGCGGAAGTAGTTACGTGACGCATCTTTCGCGAAGGCGGTAGACGGACTGGTGGACGTGAGTAAGGTGGCAAATGCATTGTAGATTGCGATTGGCAGGGTTTCAGGTTCGGATGGGTTGCATTCAATTTTCGTTCGATATCGTGAGAAAGAGGACGTTACGCAGGCATCGGTGGTTGAGTCATATTTTGATCACGTATTAGGCTCGTGCACCGTCTGTGACTACTTGCAGACTTACTTGACGATATAGAATAATCAAAACAACAAAACGAACAGAATGCGAGTTTAAGCAGTCAGCTGCGTTTGACGACTATATCCGTCATGGAAAAATTGTGTCATCAATTTTGTGTAATGACAACCATATTCGCGTAAAATACAGTTACCAGTTATGTTAGTGGAGACTAAAATATATGCGTAAATTTCAATATGTTTAGAATCATTGGAGATAAAGAGGAAATAAAAGAAACAGAGAGCTGCTCTGAGAAGAGGCCGCCACAGCTGACTGATTAAGGCTAATGCCTGGGTCGTATCTAGCAGTTTTCGCACATTTTCCACTTCTTCTGCATCACACGTCTCGTCCACTATCGACAAGGTCCACGCCAAAGGCGAAGATTACACTCGACGCTAGCACAATAGATAAGCAAAATATTTCAACTTAACGTGCGCACGACCGCACATAAACATCCCAGTCCAACCGATAACATATTCAACTCCTCTCGCGCAAACAACCGCAATCGCAAGTAAAAAACGGCTGTCAGCCAACGAAACGAGCTAAACCTATTTATAAACGACCGCAGACCGCCGAACAAAGGGCTAAGTTTGCGAAAAATGAATGAAACGGAAAGAAGAGACGCATTGAGAGATCAGGAAGGACAATTCTCACGATCAACGTAAACGGAGAGAGAGACTTTATCGAACGTACGTCAGTCCTGGCAACTGTCAAAATAACGCTCGCCTTGTTTACCGTTCGTCTCAGGTACCGATCCGAGATGAAGATCGTCGTTCGGCCGAACGTCAATAGGAAATCCTGTGCGTATCGAACGCAAGAGACAAAGGTAGATTCACTGACGATAGAGCACGCTACCCGGCCGGTGGACAAACGACAGAGCACTAGTTTCCTCAGAGGGCACTGACCATGTTAACTGGTCGCAAGTGTCGAATACACTGACTGTAGAGTGGAGTTGGCACTTGGTAGACATCGTACGATCGGTACGTGGGAATCGTACACTCTCCACGTGCGCCAGCGCCCACTCCCACGTACTCAACGTTCAACACACACACACACGCACACACATACACACGATTAATCTCTCCGTGAAACATTAGCGCAAATCCTTCTTCGAAAGCCAGATGAAAGAGAGAGAGTACGTGAAAATTGCATGCTGCTTTCTTGCCTCTTCGTTCCTGCATTTTTACAGAGTTATAGGGAAGCAAAGGGTCTTAGATTTTGGGCACGATTTGTGAGCGTCGCGGTCTTTGTTTACGGTTTCCTGTTCTGCGGAGGGGTTCGTACGGCTTTCTCGATACTTCTACGGACGCCAGCCTCCTAGGTTGATTCAAGTTTTGGCAATCTGACAAGGGACCTGGGCCTTCGCCTCCTCTCCGCCCAGGGAGACGGAGCCGTGGCCGTGGCCAAAGATCAATACCCACATCTTGGCACCGCTGCAAGCGGGATGATACGTCTCGGAAGGAGAGTTGTCGACTTTTAGCGCGTTCAGAGTTTTCGCGAAATTCGCGACGACCCTTACCTGTCGGACGGTTCGCTATAAATAGAACGCTTCGCCACGCGGATATAGACTCGAGGTTATTTAAATATCGGCTAGTAAACAGACAGGGGGTAAGGTCCACGGGAAGAGTGGCGCAACATGAACGTCGCATTCCGTTGCAGTTCGGGCTGAATGATTGGAAATTAATTGGGGGCCTCGGGGAACGTAGGAGGCGGCAGGAATTTGATAGTCATTTCGTCTATTCGTCAGCGGAATGCCGGAAGCTGTTGCGGCCAGAATGTTTTCGTTGGGAGGTCGTGGTCTTGGGTTCAACCCTTTCTCAACCCATGAAGCGTTAATGTACTTTAAGTGCTTTTGTTGTAGTACGGATAACGTTGGGTGAATTTTTGAACAATTTTGGGATAACAGTACATGTGGCATAGTGTACGGCGGTACACTATACAGTACTCGTATCCGTTGTTATCATATCATTATAGTAAATTTATAAAGAGTCTTCAAGGTTCGGTTAAAATTCATTTCAATTATCTATACGGCTAATAAATTCCTATTGTCGACATACGCACGGACGAAATACTTTAATAATCTCAGTACTACCTAAGAACTGTACGTAAAGCTGAAGGAAAAAACATCAGGGCCAACGTCTAACATCTAACAGCATACGTGAGAGCCAATTTGTTAAAGGGAGCGCGTATCGTCGTTAACGATCCACTGCGCAAAGCTATTCTCGTCTTTAACCCCCTTAATTCGACGTGATAACGACGTGAGATACTATTTATACTTAGGCTCCGTGTATCGCCTCTGCTCATGTTTAGCGTGTCGATTGACCCTAGTTATTCAGCTGGCCCACTGTCGCATATTAGAAAATGGTCAATCAAGACTGGTGACGCATTCGGGCGCCACAAAAACATTGCGTACGCTGAACTCTTTTACGCCTCGGCGACAGAATTGTCCGATAACCGAACAATTCCATCGAATACGCGCACCTGATATCGTTAGGGACGATAACGGGTGGCCGATGGAAATAGCGGATCGCTGATCGTGCCGCGCAAAAATACGAAATATCCAGGAGCGAGATAGTCGACGTTCAGATAAGAGTGAAACGATAGCCGATTGTCAATGCTATTTGAGGTACGCAATAGTAATTGTCAACACTCTGAAGTTTGTCAGATTTCAATGCCCAATTCGCTGAACCGTTCGGACAGTCCGATTGTTTCCGTTCGCGCCTTCTCTTTACAGTCGGGTAAGCAAAAAGTAAACGCATATTAATAAACGTTCAGAATGAGTCGATTGACAGCTCGCGTTCCGATTCTGCACAGTTTCATGTTGCGAAGTATTGTACGCGTCGAATGTATTGATATCTGACACGATCGGTATTGATTATCTTGACCGGCGACGATCCTAGAAAATGAATGTTTACCTTTGTTGCTCGGATGCTGCTTACGCAAACCGTTCCAGCGAGGTTCCTGCATGATTCCTAGGAACGACTCCTATTGCGCTATACATTTAACGCTTATATATCGAATTCAGGATATAGGATGTATTGATATCTGACACGGTCGCTATCGATTATGTTAACCGGCAACCCTAGAAAATGAGTGTTTACCTTTCTTTCTCAGATGCTGTTTACGCAAATCGTTCCAGCGAGGTTCCATGATTCCTAGGAACGACTCCTATTGCGCTATACGTTCGACGGTTATAGATCGAATTTAGAATATAGGATGTATTAATATTTGACACGATCGGTATTAATTATCTTGACCGGCGACGATCCTAGAAAATGAATGTTTACCTTTGTTGCTCGGATGCTGCTTACGCAAATCGTTCCAGCGAGGTTCCATGATTCCTAGGAACGACTCCTATTGCGCTATACATTTAACGCTTATAGATCGAATTTCTAGGAACGATGCGTCACGATCCACCGTCACCTTCTCGCACTCGTTCAATGAATTATACCTTTTTCCGCGGACAGACAATTTCGAGTAAAGCCCGACTGACTCAGATTCCACTACCGATGAGACTTCCGGAACGGACGTTCGAATGGCAGCGCGTCGAAGAAACATTTGCCTTTGCGGTGGGAATTGTCGGGAAATAAGTATACCTGCCCGTAAAGCGTTAAGCCTGGCACGTGCTAAGCTCTGTATATTCCGTACCGTACGCTCGTGTGCGTCGCTATCTTTACGGGTGTGTCAATGACAGGCGCAAAAATTCCACCGGTCTATTTAACGAACGTACAGCCTCGTGTTTGAATGCTCTCCTGTAACCAACGAACTGCCTCGCTACGTTCGCTGTTTAAACGTGCGAGTTTCTAAAAGTTACCTGTGCAGGATTTCAAATGTACTAGTTCGTGTAGTAGTTTCGAGTAGACGCCGGTTAGATGTTAACGGGCCAGTGGCCAGTTAACCAGTTAACTGTGTTTGACGACTATATCCGTCATGCGTAGAATACAGTTACCCTTGCTATTTAAACTTTAGGCCCAGTAGAAAGAAAAATAAATTCGGAAATTTCAATATGTTCAGAACCTTTAGAGATAAAGACGAAATAAAACAAACTGAGGGTTGCCCTGAGAAGAGGCCGCCACAGCTGACTGGTTAAAGGACAGCATCGAAATCGTGGAGTGTAGAGTCGCTAAGCACTTTGCGCGTCTGTAGATACGGTATCGGTCGGGTTGTTAAAAATCGTCGCGCAATTTGCTCACGCGAGCGGTTAACTGCCAGACGTTCCATTTAAAGCCTCCGTTACGCAATGGCAGCCGGTGCGCGATGCATCGTCCGCGATCGTCGATGACGCTTTTTCGCGAGTACTCGAGAAAACCGAGAGCGACCCTCGCCACTCACTTTTCCTCGCATTAACCTAGATCACGGAATTATTCCTACGCCGGTGCATCTTGTCCCAATGTTCCCACACTAAATCCTGGCTGTCGCATGAATTGTACCTTAACGCCGGAAAGATTTATCCATTTTAATTCTTCACCCAACGTCGACGTGTGGCAAATATATAAAATAGAGAATTATTTATTTATCCAAGCCATTAGATAAAATTTAAGGGAAACAATATAATGAACAAGTCATTATTTTGAATCGGTCAAAGCACATCAAAGACAGTTTGCTTTCATTTCCATTCGGTCGTACTTAAAATATGGACCTGACAAAAAGTTGGCAGGCCAGAGGATGTCTGTGATCGGTCGTTAACGCTGAACTGCGTCAATGGCTGACCGGCGTCGTTGAAAAATAAGTATGAAGACAACGCTCGCATGTCCCGGAAATTTCCCTAACACCGGCTAGAATGTTTTTCATCGGGAGGGAATGCCTCCGATGACGTCAAAGCTCGACGCCGGGAAAGTTTGTACCTACGTCGTGGCCGAGGATCATCTGCTATTCGCGCCTGTCCGACGGAAACTCCTCGTGCAGGTCGACGAATGAAGCTTCGTTCATAATTATCATCCTGAGAGAGAGAGAGAGAGAGGCCTCGGATCGGCGTTAATCGCGACACGCGAACTCCGACGTTCCCCAGTCGTTAATGAGAAACATTTTGTTCGTTAGTCACCCTGGCACTCGGCCAAACAAACTCGCTCCCCGTAAAGCGATAAAATTAGAAAATTCGCTTTCGAGCCGAACGCGAAGCTAATGCACAATTATAACTCTCAGCCCGATATTTCCCAAAATGCAGCGCCGTACAGGAAGTACGGAACTTTTCTTTTGTCTCCGCAAACAGGGATGCGTACCTGGCGCTAACTTAATTGGATGCGGTTACCGGGTATATATATCGTTAGTGTTGATCGCTGCTTTTGGCTGGATTTCAATTTTAGCCCGCACGTTTCGCTTCGTGCATACGCCTCAGAGGCGAAGAAGGTAGTTTGAGAATGCGTCTAAGCGGAAATTTTTCAAGGCCACGCTCATCGATTATCCACTAAAACAACGAATGTAGTGCGGCTAGTTACCTTCGTCGGAATCGATGAGAAAATTCGGTATTCTTATGCCGAGAAAGGCGTCGTTCTCCGCGGTTGTTACACCCCTGCTCGACATAGCTTTTCCCTCCTTCCCTCCTCACCCCTACGAAAATGTTGTCCGAAACCTCGAACTTCCGGCAGAGCAGCCTCTCTTTTCCAGTCCTCTTCCGTTTTCCCTCTAAAGCTCGTCCCTCGCGATGGAGTGAAATTTTACAGCCACCGACAGGCAACCAAGTTACAGCAAACGTCGAGTACGTCCGCTCGAGGTCACTTGGCCATTTAGCACTCTGTTACCCACTCAATTACACCGTAACCGACTCGTTACGCGACCGTAACCGATAATCGTCCCACGAATAGCCTCACTGGTTTCGGTGACACAAAGCGGACCTCTTCCTTCCTTCACCTTCGAACGAATTCCGTCACTGATTTCGGTGACACCAAGCGGACCTCCTCTTCCTTCCTTCTCCACCTTCGAACGAATTCTACTACCGTTTCCGTCGCCGATCGTCGCTCGCGTGTCTATGACTTCCGATATCCGCGCCGGTGCGATAACGCTCGCATGACGGAACGAATCGGCAGGAGTCGGATAGGTCGAAAGGATTGGCGAGTATTGGCGAGTATTGGCGAGTATTGGCGAGTATTGGCGAGGAAAAGCTGAAGACAGCGGCCGCTCGTCGATCGTCGGGACCGACGTCTACTGACGTGAGGAACTAAGAAAGAGACGCGCGCGAGTTGTGTCTTGTTTCTATTCACGTACCGAAACTCTCTCGATGGGGCGACACACGCTCGACAGAGAATCTTACGAGTGTGAGCGTGTGCTCTGCAAAGTCTCTTGCGGAAGAGCGAGACAAAGAGACAAAGAGAGACGGAGGCAAAGAGAGTGCGTGATAGAAAAAGAGACGGCAGCGTGAAGACGACAGACAGCCAAGACGTGAAAGAAACTGAGGGAGAGAGGTGAGGAAGAGTGCCAAAACTTCGGACTACCTCTCGGTACGGTCTTTGTAAAAAAAATTCTGCGCCACGGTAATTCATTTTGACGGTCGACCAATGCGTGTTGTATTCGACCGCCTTTATATTTGAATAAATAAATTTATCTTCGCTATGCGCCACATTGTCGCTCGTGGCGTCGTGTCAAGATTAGAGCAGAGTGTGGATCCGTAGATCAGATATAAAAATAAGACCTTGCGCTTTAAAAAATCATTTCTCAGAAAAGTTGAGCCTTTCCGACTGGCCAGTGCTTGTGGAAAAGCGAACGAGAAAGAATATGTGTCGGTATATGTGAAAGATTTCCTGCGAGAGCCTAAGATAGTCGTTCCGGGTGTCTCGTCATAGTTGGCCAACACTTTCCGCGGAGGCCCTTAATTTTCTCCATGCGCAGTCGCGTGTTCCCATTCATCTTCCTTGACGATCTAGTTGTTTGCCGCCGGAGTGCTATTTCGGTTCTGCAATCGGAGCGATCGATACCAATGCCAGCAACGGCGAGCCCCCGTGCTCTCGATAAAAAGCGACCAGCGCGAGTTTAGCGACCAAACTCTACCCCTTGCAATACCTTTTTCATTTTATGCTCGAGGAATACGAGGTTCCGGATTTCATCCTTTCAAATCGATCTCGAAAAAGCTTCATGTTGCCCTAAATTCCTGAGGAGTACTTTCATTTCTCGAGACTGTCAAAAATCGTTTTTACACTGCAGCTGTTTTCCTTGGAAAAAAAACGTGTATTCGCCATGGATATCCGTTCTCGTCCCAGAAATGTTCTTTAAATCGAACCGATCTTCGCAAATGCTTATCCGCCTACGCTCAGAAGCGAACATCCCTGTGCGGCCTGAGATTTTCCTCGTAAACAAGTTAGCCTGCTTCAGCAGGATGGAGAGAGACAGGTCCACTGATGAAATTACGCTTTCACCAGACGCCGTCAGACCGGTCACCCTTTTTTTTAAAAGGTTAAACTATGCTAACCTGCGACGCCTGCCGCGTTAATTGGGGACCCTTCCGAGGTTGTTAAATGGAACGCGAGCCCTGCGTGAAAATGTGGTCGAGTGTAGGGCGACGAGGGAATTAACGTGTCGCACGTGATTCGGATGTCAGAAGACTTTTATCCCGTCTGCACGAAAGCCGGCGACTAATTGGAGTTCGTGACTTACGATCGCAGATGGGTGGGATCGATATCGGAACGACGCAAATGTGAGGTTATGAACGGTTATGAACGGTTATGAAGTTTTACGAAGGGTTATGTATTCGTGGCGGACGCAGTGAATACGTTGCAGCTACGTTCCTCGTACGTGAATCATTGAATTATTGAACGATTCGAAGTGTACTCACGGTCTCGATGATGATCAGCATTGTGGCCTGGCGTCGTTGAACTATCGGCGTCTCCCTCGCCGTCCAATTCGTAATAAACCCTGTCCGCACCGTTCACCTCCTTCACCCCGTTCACAGCGACCACTTCCTCCATTGTGTCTGCGACAGGAACGAGAGCACTTCCGGTTAATGAGCCCCTTTCAAACGGCGCGGCGCGCGGAACTGTACTACGACAGTCATTATAGCGGCAAAGAAAAGTTGAACGAATTTTGTCTAACTAAGGATGCTTACGGGTCGTACTGGATTCGATCGTTTCGGTTTGGAACTTACGACGGTCCGCTGTTGCGTTACGAGCATCAATGAAATTCCCGGCGTATATAACCTTCAATGGGTTAAAGTATATGTCGATTGTGTGCGATACAGTAATACAGTAATTGGCGGACGTTGTATGCGAGGCTTAATAAATGAGTAGCGTTTGCCACGATCGCTCGACCCGCCATTATACGATTTCGACTAATCAGGGCAATATTATAAAGTGCATGGCCTGGCGTACTTACGACGAGTTGATGCAACGTATTGAATAATTCATTCATCCCATCGGGATGGTACGTATTCAACCTTTCAGTCTTGCCACGTGTTTCGAGCGTGCTTATATTTTCGCGCCAAACGCAAACAACGTTCACGAGACAAAGTGTAATGAGAATCGTTAATTTTCTATGCGTCGTTAAAAGTAAACACGGTTAAACTTTCAATCACTTCCAGCGCACCTTGAACCGGAAGTTATAAAACTGCTCTAGTCAACATGTATTTTATAGGGTTAAAGCCCGATTGGGCCGACCAATCAGAGCCATGCAACAATTTTAATTGAGCGAATCACAATCGTTGCTGCAGTTACATTTCTGTAATTCAAATGGCTTACTATTTCCTTTTAAACGTATTGTATTAATTTAAAAAGGATTCAAAATTTCTTTGATTCAACAACTACGAGATAAGTGAACATTCGAACTGGGTCATTCGATCGACGTCCTATGATCTAGATTCCAGACAATCAAGCTTCGTATCGCAAACAAACGATTTAGTATAATTCCGATAACTTACCGTTGCGTCGACAAATCCGGATTGGGAACTGCGACGTTTACAACACAGCAGCTGACACAGGATAACGTAACGGAGAGACAACGATGGGAATTTCCTCGATCCTGCGGCGAAGTTGAGGAAAAATCGGTTGTTGGAAGTAATCGTAATCGCGCACTGCACAAGCCGGCTGTTTGACACTATATAGACTGGTAACGCGCGTCTACTTTCCGTTTCTCGTTTGAACTCAGTCCTTCTCTCTTTTTTCTCCCACTCTGCCCCTCTCTCTCCCTCCCACTGCGGACGTGTCGACTTGCCTCTGCGACTCTCCCGTTCTCCGGAGATAAAGGCCGGTCCGCTGATGGGAAAGTTGAGCCGAAGACTGGACCGATCCGCTGACCAACCTGGCTGCGAAACGTACCTGAACAGGTAGTCCCTTCGTCGAGAGTCTTCAGTATCCAGGACGCATCGTTTGACAAATGACACCAAATGACACTGGGACACCTACCGCCCGGCACGCTGGAACGTGCTGATTGCAGCAACGACTGTCACTACATGCCTGAACCGCGGTGCGTATGGCCAGGGCCGTCAACGTAGGGGGTGCACCCCATTTCAAAAAGTAGCGCGAACGAGATTTATCTCTGATTACTCACTGCTTCCAGCAGATATCTGCGCACTATCTGGCTTTATCCGACCGCGAGGAAAGCGTGAGCGCTCCTAAGCTAATCTGGAACAGAGGTTGAAAGATCTTAAGCAGTCTTAAGGTTGAATAAGATTCTATAGGAACCCGGGTGTCTTATTCACAATGCGGAGGATAGGAATGGCAGTCGAATGCCTAGAGCAGCGGCAAATTGGCTGTGCTTATTTTTCTGCTCATACCTTCCAGGCTCTGACAGGACGAAGAGCCCTGGGCGCCCGTGCAGACGCTGTTTACGTCACTGCCGACGAGGAGGAGGACGTGCAGCGTGAAAGATGATTGGCCGGAACGACACGACACTGCCGTGAAGCGCGGCGCCAAACTGGCGCAGACTCGCGCCTGTCCAACCCCGTGAAAATCCATACCCGCGGTTGTGAGAACAATTGCACAGGCTTAGGAGTCCCTGAGCAGTGTACGCGAGAGCAGGTTACCAGCAGAATCCTTCCTGTTACGTCCTCCAGCTACCAGCATTCTAATGTCTTTCTACTTTTATCAACACTATATTGTTTCGTATTTGTGTGAACTAGAATAGTATTGATTTCAAAATGAGCCATGTTGCTGCAGCAATAAGAGCAAGAGGGTTTATTCATTCGGTCGTATGATACGCATGTGAAATGTTGTGCAACCTTGTTAAGGTAAAAGCATGCGAAGCTCCAAAGAGAGTTATGGCACTTACCGGGTCCACACCGATACGATCTAGCTTTATTTAAACTGAGCGAGTCTCTTGTGCGTGCACTTTTGAGCAAATTTATTCTTGCCGATTCCTAGAACTTGGCATGCACACGCTGGAGTAATTAAGTCCGTTCGGCGTATTAGCCAAATGTATCGCTATACATCGTGCGAGAGGGGTGCAGCGCATTAGCGGGATATTTTGTTCAATCGTAAATAACATTCCTCGGACAGGCAGTTGCCTCAGAATGTCACTTTTATTTGCCCAGACAGGCGTACGTGGGCTGTTCAGTAAATTGCAGCATCGTTCACTTGTCCTTGGAGAAAAATTAACTTTGCTAATAAAGAATATCGCGGAAGGAAGCGTCAGCGTTCTGGGAGGTGATTTGGGCATCTAAAAGGAAAGTGTATGAGAATACGTGTAGAACAAATAACGAAGAAGAAACAAAAATATGCATAAAAAATATAAAGAACTTGTACAGATGCCTAAATATCTCTTTATTGATAGATTTCACTGAGTCTACCAAATTTCATCTTCTCCAATCGTTTGGCGCAACTTGTTCAGGAAAATTATGCTATGCTACCCGGAGTAGAATCGAAGAATTGATACTGTGTTAGTAATCAATATTGCAATTGCGGACGGAACTTGCTCAATTGAAATCAAAATCACTCTCGGTATTAGAAACATTGCGCTCAATCGTACTGTCCGTGTCAGAGTCTAAGAGAGACTTGATGACGTCCTTCTTCTTCTTCGGCTGACTATTCTCACTCGTCGCATCGGGTTTCGGATCTTCACTCGCTGGAACGTCCAACTTTTCTTCAGATTCTTGCTCGACCTGCTCCACGGTGCTATTTTCAACCACCTCTTGCGGCGGCATGTCTTCTTGGTACTCCTGCTGCTCATATTTCTCGGCATTCTCATAATTCTGGTCGTAAGAGACATTCTCAGGGTATGCGTAAGACTGATTCGGATCATTTTCGTATCCCTCGCCTGTTCCGTACTGCTGATTATACTCGTACCCGTATTCCTGATTCTGCTCGTACTGTGCGTTTGGGTCGTACTGGTTGTTCGGATCATTAGCGTATTGTTCATCGTATTGACCTTCAGCGTATTCGCCATACTGTTCGTTTTGACCAGCGTATTGTTGGTACTCCTGCTCCGTCCCATTCTCGTAGCCTGCTGTCTGCTCGTACTCGTATTGTTCTACCTGCTGCGCCTCCTGTCCATTATCTAAATCCTGACCTTGACCTTGATTCTGATTTTCGTAACTCGCGTCCTGGTTTTCCGGGTTTTGTTCGTCGTACTGCGCACGCTCATCATAGTTTTGTTCTTCTTGGGTGTCTTCTGGGACTGACTGGCGAAATGTAGCATCTTCAGCAGTTTGATCGATTACACCGTTTGCGCTTGCTTCATCTACTTGAGGGGCAGGTGCATTAGCATCTTCATCCGGTACAGCTGATTTTGTGGAGTTGCTCGCCGATTCCTGGACGTCATCGTCGTGTGGCTGATCCGTTTGAGCCCTTTCTACTGAAACTGTCTCGTCAGCGACTTCACCTTTCTGTTCCTGATCATTAAGATTAGAATCCTCGTCCGCTATTCGAAGCTCTCGAATCTGCTTCGTGAGGCCGTCCAGATTCCAGGGTTCCAAATCCTGGGCCACGTCGTACTCCTCCTGCTTCTCTTCTGGCTGATTCACAGTCAAACTTTCATCATTCGCAGCGACCTCAGAACTCTCCTCATGCGAAGATGACTCTTTACCAGTATCTGTTACTGCAACAACTTGCTGCTCCTCACTTTTTGACGACTCATCCACATCTTTCAGCTCCACCTGTTCTACCTGTGAACAAAGCGCCCGCTCCTCCTGTTCAACGTTCAAAGCTGATAAATCTCGAGTTTGATCCTCCAAATTCGCATCAGCCGCCGTAACTTCCACGTTCTCTTCACTCCTAGCATCTTCCTTCGCCTGCTCAGCAGAGTTCACAGTTTCGCTATCTTGCTTCTCCTCGACGTGGTTCAGTTCCGGCAACGGCGCAACGTCATCATTCCTAAATATGACCTCGTCTCTGTTACTTTCTTCAGACCCAACCAACGCCTCGCTTACTTCCTGGTCCGTGTCTGGCACCGGCTGGACATCGTTCGCTTTTTTCACCGTTTCGTTGGAGCTTTCGATTTCCGGCTTCCTCGAGGCCAGATCGTCGGCCAAGGCGAGAACCCTAGCGACGTCCTCGGTCACCACTCGCTCGTCCCTGACCCTCTTAACGTCCACGGCCTTGTCCTCGGCCGAGGTATCCAATTCGTCCTCCGACAGTGTCACGTTCAGTACGTCGTCGCTCGTGTTCTGTTCAGGCTCGACTTCTCTCTCGGTCTGCCACTGCGGTAGGTCAAGGTCACGATGAAGACGCTTCACGATGCCAAGGTACTTGCTGTCGGTCTCGTTCTCGACGTTAAAGCTGCGTGGCTGAGGCCTCGGGTTCCAGAATTCGGCGGAAGAATATCGTGGCAAACTGTCTGCCAAGCCGGAAAGTGGCGCCGCTGTTATCTTCGGGACGAATATCGTCGGACTCTTCGCGTTATCACCTGCGACGCTGCTGGGTGGTCGACTGGGAGGTCGGCTGGGTGGTCGACTGGCGTACCTTCGTAGCAAGTAGGCCTCGTACTGCTTCTAAAAGAAGAAAATCCCTCTGCGAGTGTCTGACCGACTAAATTCATGGTCACCGGGCAGTTCAAGATCATTCGAAACGGAGACCCGAAACGATATCGTTCGTGAACTAGTTACCGGCTTGTAACTTTGTTCTGGGAATCGATAGATAAGAATACATCGTCGGCGGAAAGGTTAATGTTATTGTCAGGACGTAATGCACCTCCTGCACGCAAATCGATAGTCTAACTGCAATAAGAGAAGATGCAGATAACTTTCCTCCTTGCCTTTAGGCTACCTTCATCAAGACAGACGGGCAAAATCCTATTTGCGCTTTATATTATATATCCGTACTGTTCTCGTGAAGTCTCATTTAGTCTCCTCCACGCGCGCTTTCTTTTATTTTTCGACATCCAGGGCCGGGAGTTAGGCTTACCCTGAGAACGTTGAGTCTGCCAGTTTTGGCGGTAATCAACGCCAGACTGCCGTCGACCCTGTCCAACGCCTCCAGGAGTTTGTGATTCCTCTCGTCCTTCTCGCGCTGCTCTTCCAGAAACTCGATGTACCGTTGTCGCAATCGATTTATGCACGCGTCATGCCTGGAATTGGAAGACGGACGAGCTGTGTGCGGTACGATAATTGCGCGCAAAAAGGAAGAAGAAGGAGTAAGAGGCCTCGGGGAGGGTAGAGAGAGTGGGAGGGGAGGTTGGAGTAAAAGAAAGAAGGCAAAGCCAGACGAAGCCGCGGGATTGATTGATAACTTGCGGGATCGTATATCACGCCAGGGCGGAAATTGCGGGGTCGTCCGGTTACAGTTAATTCGTGCGATTCGCAATCGGGGGCGTCTTCCGTGACATTGGCGAAAGGTCATGCACACGGATGAGCGGGCAACAATTGCGCGTCTTTGAAAACCAACACGCGAGAGCACGTGGGCGGACTTTCGGGTTCTGCATACGATTCGCGTGAGCTTGCATCCTTCCCGCGATCGATCGATCCCTTCCCGAAGAACGGAAGCGGTATGCCGAAGTGTAAACAAGTGAACATTTTTGTCGTTCTAACCGCTGGGGGTTAGGCGAACGGATGTCGGGCGACAGGGAAGAATTACGCTCCCGGTATTGATTGCGACATTACCTAAAAGCGGGTCGCCGGCGAATCGATCCTGACCACAATCGCCGGTACCGATCTCGGAATTTTTGTGGAAGTTTCGCAGAGTCCGCGCGCAGACTTTAACTTTCAGCGACGCAATTTTGCGGTGAGGCAGTCATTATTTCAATCAGAGGGTTAAAACTTTGAACGGTAGCCACTGACGTTAGGTTTCAAGAAGTCTACCTTGATGAGTCTCACCTGTTACGGGATTCCTGTAGTAGCTGATTGAATCGTTCTTCCAGCCTCCGTCTATCTTCCTCGCTGCGATGAAAATTATTCATTGTATTATTCCTTGAGGACCACATTAAAAGTATGTTGTTTCTGTTACCTTTTCCTTAATTTGTCCTGTAGCTCCAACATTTTCCTGTAATACTCGTGCCGCTCATAGTCCGGCGCCATGGCGGACGATCTCGAGGAGCTCGAGAAATCGACCCTCTCGATCGCATTGAAACTCGACGACATATGGCCGCGGAAAAGTGCGAGGGATGAATCATACGCCGAAAGAATTGAAGGACAAGTTACGGGCCCTCGCGCAAAATCGATATCACTTAAAAAATGCAAACGGTCATTACATCCATACGTACGACAAGCCAATCGGCTAATTGCCATTCGACGAAAGGCGCGCGAGTATATTCATTCTATTAACCCTTCCCACTCCGTCAAGTCATACTCGACAATAATTGTCTTCATACAAAAACATTGCAATAAACATAGATTAATTAAAATAACTCGTTCCCAACAGTTCTGACATTAGACTCCTGACACTCCCAGCAATAAATTAATACTTTTTATCGCGTCAGACTTTCTAGTCTAGTCTAGTCTAGTCTAGTCTAGTCTTTCTTACTCACTGATTGACAGATCACTGCCCGGCGCGTCACAGCTGCCAATTTGACATTCCCGTTAGCAAAGCGCGCGTCTGACGCTATTTCACTTATGGGGCGTAAAAAAATGGAGCACCCTCAGGAACGGTCCTTCGCCATGCCGACACGGTGAGCAACTGTCGCATTTCAACGGCGCGCCGTCGCAGTTGGGCGGCATGGGGGTGTTTTCAGGAGGTAAACACGCAGGTGTTACTTTCCCTACTCCCGCGATAGGCGCGCTAGAAGGATACGAATGTCGCGATCGAATATATCGTGCCATCGCTATGAACTGCCAGCGTGACGATGCATGCCGGCATTAGGGTTAGGAGTCGGAACTCGGTATCCTGATTAGAAGCCCGTCTAAGCGAAAGTCACACGACAGTTCTCTACTCTGCGTCAAACGCAATTTATTAGTGGCGTATACAGACGATATATAAAAACTGAATTCTTACACGCGAGTGAGAGCGGTGCGAGTTTCTTGGTTTACTTCTTGGCATCTAAGGCTCGGCCTCCTGTTTTATGTACGTTGTACGCAAATGTTCGGTAAGCTCCGGGGTGGTTGACGTGGCCATGCAGAGGACCTGCTGCAAACGGCCGTCTGTCAACTTGAACTCTCTCTGAAGCTGTTGCAAGGGAATAATATGTGAATAGGCATGTTAGGCGATCGGTGGATTCGGCGGTGGTTTGTTTAAAGAGTTTAATACCTCGGTGACTGCAGGTGATTTCATTCCCACGCTCTGTCTCAGCACGCCGGTTGACTTCAAGTTAATGACATTGTCGTTGCTTAATTCGCCCTCCTCGATGGTGGCCAGGCCGAAATTATGGGATAGAATGAGGGCGACCTTATTTGCGCCCGGGATTACTTTTAAGACACCGGATTCGCGGTGCATTGGTCTTTTTGTCTCCGGATGCCATGATTGCGCAACGTAGTTGAACATCGGCTGACCGATCGACGTAAACTTGATCTCCTCGCAGTATTGAAACGGTTTGATAGTGGGAAATTTACCGGAGCCAAGATTTTCCGTCAGCCAAGTGCCTTCCAACCACGCGAGAGGCTTCAGTGCTTCGTGCATCGGCAGACGATTCATATTTTACAGCTTTCTCAGCTCTCTTGGAAAAAATTTATCTGTAGACGAAATGAAATCGTGCACAATCTTCAAAACGACCGTTACACTTTGACTCGTGTTGTATTGTCGCGATCACGTGTGTCAAGTTCCCCCCCATTTAGGGTGAAATAAAGTTGATAGAACAGTATAAATTTGCCATGCTACGTAAATTTAATAAATATTCGATTACAATGGGCACATGTTCCGAACTAATTGTTCGGTTGGAAAGTTCCTCAAAAATTAAGCAGTCGCATTTCAAAAGCCCGCCAATCGCGATCAATATGGAAGCGGCCCGATAAACTTTGATTAGAATCTATATTTACGTAGCCTCGCGTCTCGTCCCACTCGTCATTTATCAAAAAAGCATGCTCGCATAACGCTAATGGAATTTCTCGCACGTCAATTTTGCAATTGAAACAAAAAGTCGAAAACTGTTACGTAGAAGGCAATCGAATAAACTGACTCCGCCTCGTCGCTCCTTTTTACCATATAAAGCACTTGTCTTTCCGAGCAAAGTGTTCCGGACAACCGATACGGTAATATGTGCTACCAGGCAAGGACAGGAATGACACGTGAAAATTGCATTCGTTTCTTGGTGAATTAAGGCGGAGGCAGTTTCGTGCTCAAGGGAATAAGTATTGCGAGGAATAAGTGGATGCGTCGTTACCTTTCAATACGCCGGGATCGGTTATAACAAACAGCAGTGTTGTGCCACTATTGTCGTTCGATTAGGACCAAATGCAAAAATGAATGTACCTGAATGAAAAATGAAAATGTTCCTTCCGTAGCGGTCACGATAAATGAATAACACGGAGCTTGGCAGCCGGATACGAGCAAAATTTATTGGGCGGCCGTACAGAGTTTGGGGATTAACACGTTAAATGACTGTGTGCCTATAACCTTCATGTCTACAACGACGGCCACGACAACACGTACTGCAACAATTATGGCAGTGTCGATCAGCGAAATTTGTGAGAATACCAAGCTGGCGCGAGAGATGGCATTGACCGGAAATTATGACACCTCTGGTGTTTACTATCAGGGGGTCGTACAACAGATACACAGGTTGTTGAGCACCATAGCTGATGCTAACCGCAAAGCAAAGTGGCAAGTTGTTCAACATCAGATTGTACAGGAATTTGAGAAGGTCAAAGCAATGTCTAATACATTGCAGCTATTTAAAGTCGATGCACACGGGGAAAGATTGATTGGTAAGTTCGTAGGAACAAGGATGAAGTCATATTAACATAGGCGTTGACAAATCTTAAATGTATTAGGTTCTTCATGCTTGTCGTTTGAGGAGCCAACAAGGGATCCAACATTATGGGCATATAATAATACAGATACTTCATGGTCACAACCGCCATGCCGTGATCCTGATGTATGGCCACCTCTAACTCCTGCCGAACAAAAGTAGGAAACAATTTCATGACAGTCGATGTTTGTCAGGATTTTTATCATGTTGAATTTAACCATATTTTTTTTTTACTCAGAAATACAAGACAACAAAAGGGGACACAAAAACAACAAAACCGTACCAATGTACGAAGGTCGAATGTACCAAGTAAAAAGCAAGATCCTAAAACGAGTAATAAGAAGGATGATAAAAAAACTTCAAAAAAAGATGATCATGTTAAGGTATACAAATTCATTAACCATAAATTCTATATATGGTTTTCATTGATATATATTACGTAGGAGAAACCTGAAACAGACAAGGTCGACGTAGAAGTAGAAGAACGTAAATTTGAACCCTCTGGTAATGACAGAGACCTCGTAGATTTATTAGGTAACTTTAGCATTATTCAGTACATAATTGAAATCAGATAAAGATTTATAGCGGGACTGTAATTACAGAAAGAGACATTGTTCAGAAAAATCCAAATATTCACTGGGATGACATTGCTGATCTGCATGAAGCTAAGCGATTACTGGAGGAAGCAGTTGTCCTTCCTATGTGGATGCCTGACTTTTTTAAGGTAGATTTTTCTGCTAACAATATTTTGTAAATGTTTTATTTTTTCTTGTATAACTGTTTATAATAGGGAATTCGTAGACCATGGAAAGGTGTACTTATGGTTGGCCCACCAGGAACAGGTAAAACTATGCTTGCGAAGGCAGTAGCAACCGAGTGTGGGACAACATTTTTTAATGTTTCATCGTCAACGCTTACGTCAAAATATCGCGGAGAGTCTGAAAAACTTGTTCGACTGCTCTTTGAAATGGTAATATGACATTTCACAGTAATGTTCATCACTCTGCCATAAATGACATCATGAAACGATTATATACCCAACATACATTGCTGCATAGGCGAGATTCTACGCTCCAAGTACGATATTCATCGACGAAATTGATTCCTTGTGCTCGAGGAGAGGTTCCGAATCAGAACACGAAGCTTCTCGAAGGGTAAAATCGGAGCTTCTTGTTCAAATGGATGGAATAAGTTCAAACAGGTACAACGCAAACACATAGTCTATTGAAATGTTTGTCTAATGTATATATAACAAAGCATACCCTTCTATTAGCGAAGATCCCAGTAAGGTCGTTATGGTTCTGGCAGCCACAAACTTTCCGTGGGATATCGACGAAGCACTTCGAAGACGACTGGAGAAGCGTATCTACATACCGTTACCAAATCGTACGAAGACTTTTATACACGTTGCGAAATTACCTAGGATTACGTAACCATTCATGTTTACTTTCTTAGACGAGGGACGAGAAGCATTGTTACGAATAAACCTTCGCGAGGTCAAAGTCGATTCATCGGTAAACTTGGCAATTATTGCAAAAAAACTTGAAGGTTACTCTGGCGCGGATATTACAAACGTTTGCAGGTAAGTTAAATTATTTGATAATAGATTGATGTTAGAATGAACATCATAGAGACAACAATCATATATTGATCTATTACATTCAGAGATGCATCTATGATGTCCATGCGTAAAAAAATAGCTGGGCTGAGGCCAGATCAAATAAGACAACTGCCAAAGGAAGAATTAGACTTGCCAGTGTCAGCTGCGGACTTTGACGAAGCTGTTGAAAGATGTAACAAGAGTGTGTCGCAAGAGGATTTAGAAAAATACGAAAAATGGATGAGCGAGTTTGGTTCATCTTGATATCATAGCAAGAAGAAGTAATATTTTGCTTCGGTTCAACGACATTTATGACCATGAAACAGGATACGATCTATATTTTTTTATTCGTCGTGCATCACGGCGGTAACGTTACGATATTTCGAATCTCATAAAAAAATTTCCAATTTACACGAATGCCTTTTACACTAATGCAGAATGAAAAACTTGAGATTGTACGACGGAGGCGTATGTTGAAATATGTACGAATTTTCGTTGAAAGGAATACTTCTCGATGGCGCAAAGCAGAAAATCGAAAGAAGGGTAAATGTAATTAAAATAATAGGCACAAATAGTTAAATACAAAGATCAAATATATTTATGTAAAAAAAAGGGTATTGGATTAACATCTTACAATATTCCTATTAATCTTGCATATTTATTAAACACTTATTTAACGTTTGAACTCTTTGGTCCACAGCCTTCTTTCCTTAACTTCCTTGTGTCTTCATCAATGTTTTTAGAGTCTTTTGGAGCCTTATAACTTGCCACATGATCTACTCGTATTGTGCGACCAAGAAGCTAACAAACATATAAATTTATATATAATAAAATATGCTGTAGTACAAACAAGACTACATTAAAATTAAACATGCACAGTGAGATAATTTTATACCTTAGTGCCATTAAAGTTGTCAACAGCTAAGACAGTACTTCTTTGATCTTCATAACAAAGAAATCCATATCCTTTTTGTTTACCTGTGTCCTTATCTCGAATTAAATTAATATTTACTACTTCTCCATACTGTGAAAATATTGCTATAATGTCACCTTCTGTCAAATCATATGGCAAACCTCCAATAAAAATCCATGCACTATCTTTATATTGATCGTGCCAAGATGTTTTTCTATCACCTGATAATTCTTGTTCCGCAAGCTTTTTTATGTTCTTTACATTCCTAAAATCAAACAATGCGACGAATAATGTCCATAACCTTTAATTGAAATCCTCTAAGGTTTTTTTTACGTATAATTAACCATTTGTTTTGAATGTGCTATACAGAACTGAGTACTCACGTCAATGGATTCATTATGACCACTGTATAGATAAATAATCAGGGTACCTTCAGTTTGTATTCATATAGATAAAAAGAAAATACACCCTTTCCCAAAATGCATGTCAAAACAATGCAGGGCGACATGTTGCGAACGATACCATTGACGAAGTATAGGATAGACTGATCACCTTATGGGCCTTCGTGTCCCATGTTCTCAAATACCGACCCGACGAAAAAGCAAACAATTTCGAGCGTGCTCTACGATTCATCATGGTCAATTTGGAAACTATGTGAAGAAGAGAAGGCAGATGAGATCGCTCCTTAGTTTTCATTTCCCGTAAAATAAAACTTCACAGTTTAGCGCAATAATTTTGAGTTTGCCGCCGGCTCTTGCTGACAAACTCGGGAACACTTTCGAGGACTAAGTGAGTTCTAACTTTGACGCAGAGATAGCGCGGTATGTACTGCCCGGGAGGTGCTGCCTCTGGTGCCGAAGCCGTGATCTGCATCGAGAGCCGAGTGGGTTTCGACTGCGTCGTAGAGATGGCGCGACATGTACTGCCCGGGAGGTGCTGCCCTCGATGGCCCTCTCGTGAACTGTTTTGGGCAAAACGTACATAGAGCGGGTCAGACGATTCCGTAGAAATGGCTGATGTATCAGAGGTACTGTTGCGTATTGAGAGCGGCTCGATAGAAGAGCGCAGTAGTGACTATATGTCACTGTCGGCACGGATCATTTGAATAAAGAGTGACGGCAGGTCCTGGCGACACTGCCCCACTCTAGATCGCAATCGATACACTGCTCGATGAATGGCTCGCCTATCAGCGGCTCGCGTGACGCGCTATTGTCCACACAAAGGGACAAATCATCTTCGCGAACAACTCTTAGAAAAAACGTCGTGCTTCCGTCCGCATCGATTCGGCACGAGGATCTTTCCCGCGAAATCGATCGGCCATTATCGTCTTACACTTGGTGCTGTACACACGTGTGCAAAATTGAGTTGTGAGTGAGAGAGCGAGAAATTCATCTGGGCAGTTAAGAAACATCATAGCAAATTAACAGGCACGTTCACCCTCAAAATTTTGTAATCATTTTCATTGTTAATTTGCTGGCATTATTGTAACAGATCAGCGACAAGACCAGCACGTTTTTCGTTGAACCGTTCGCAGGCGACTGTGTGGTTCCGCATTTAGCGACCTGTGATTCTATACAATTGGTAATTCATTTTGTTGCTGTTTCTATTAGATCACTGTACATCTATTTATTTATTTATTGTGAATTAATCACCGTGTGTACTCTTACAATAGAAAAACTCAGCAAGTAATCCAGTGCAGTGGCTGATTGAGCAGCTCACAAGCACTTCGCCTAACATAGAGAAAAGGTACTTTTCATATTCAACTGCGCTTATTCTTTTAATAAAAGTACAGAACACAGCATCTTGTCCAATTATTTCTGCTTGCCTGTCACCAGACTCTTTATTCGAATCCGGCTCTTGTCCCTTTCTTTTACCATCTTGAATTAATAATACAGTCCACTATCATCTCTACCAAACATTTTTTGGTCCTTCGAGCCGGATGTCTGGTCAGCAAGCTCTTCAATTGTGACAAGTGTGTCTTAGATCAGATCAATATGCATCTCGCTCACCTCACTCACTCCTCACAGGTACAGTTCAAGAAAGGTTCACTAAAGTTCAGTTCACCATAAGCTCAGTGTGAAGCAAGTTCAGTTCAGTTCAAGTGATTGTGCAACGATGGCGTCACAGGAATCCATCAAAGAACCGATCAAGGGTGAGGACCAACAACACCCTCAAGAAGAGGAGCAGGCCAAGGAAGTCCTCGAAGTGCCAGTGGCTTCAGGCACAAAGCAAAGTGCAAGGTCCCAATCACCAGGAAACAGCCAGAAAGTGGAAAATGAGTTCCGCATCCAGACCCAGCGGATGAGGCTGAGCATGCTGGAGCAGCTCAGTGAGCAGTTGAAAATACCTGGCTTTACAAAGGAACAGCTGAAGAGGCACAATCAACAGGCCAAAATAGTGTGGGACTCGTTCAACAAGGATCACGAGCTCCTGTGTGCATCGACAAACACCAGATTCCTCCTGCATCCTTATATGTCGGAGGGGGTATTTCAAAAGGCATTTGGGGCCTATTTAAAGATCACAGGAGAAGTTGCGGAGGCGCTTCTCAAATTGGAGAGCACTGCTCAAAGTGATGACAGTGAAAGTGGCTCAACAACCGCTCACCCCAAACGGAGCCGGGCCAACAAGCCAGAGATAAAACTCCCAACATTTAGTGGAGAACTCACGTGTTGGCCAGAATTCAGGGATCTCTTCACCTCCCTGATTATAGAAGACACAGATCTGTCTAATGTAGAACGGCTCCAGTATTTGAAGACTAGCTTGCAAGGAGAGGCTGCAAGGCTAGTGTCCGGTGCTCCTATGACATCGGAGGCCTTCTCGAAGGCATGGCGGCGAATTCACGACCGATACAACGACCACGATCGGCTCGTCCAGGCATATTTGGACCGCCTGCTGTCAAATCAACGTGAAGTGCCGCGCACCGGAAGAGCCTTAAACGGACTGCTCGCGGAGGTCAAACAGGACATTGACGCCTTAGTACAGCTCAAGGAGCCAGTGGAGGAATGGAGTCAAATCCTCATCTACGTCATAGCTCGAAGGCTCCCAGCGTCACTGAGGGAGGCCTGGGAAGTCAGTAAAAAGGGCGCAATGGAACGGCCCACATACCACGACCTGCTCAACCTGATACAGGGACGAGCCCAGGCACTGGAATCACTGCCTCCACAACAGAACAGTGCAACAAGGGCACAGCACACTACACGTGGAACAGTGGGACCACGCAGTGTACACACAGCGATGATGCAGAGCGGCTCAACAAAGTATCGCTGTGATCACTGCCAAGATGATCACTTCATTGTGACGTGTCCAAAGTTCAAAGATCTGCACCCTAGTGAACGGCACAAGATTGTGGTTGCTAATAGGTTGTGTTTCAACTGTTTGGGGCACCATAATTTGACAGCCTGCTCATCTACAAGGACGTGTAGAACGTGTGGTGAGAAGCACCACACGATGATTCATTTTCCAGCGCAAAGGAGTGCTCAAGCGTCAGCCAAGCAATAGGTAGGCGCCGTGTCATTTTGCCTCTGCTCAACAAGCTCGAAGACCTGGTCACAAATTCCAAGACCCTGCTCATTGACGTTACTAGCTACCTGTCAAGTCCTCTTGTTGACAACGATCACAAGAAGCACCTGTATCGACGCTCCGATCATCAACTTTGACAGCAGAGCGATGTTTGCGTCAGATCATTCAACGGCTCTCAGCAAAGGATTCATCCAGTGCACTGTACACCACATTTATGAAGGAGTATGAAGAGTTGGGACACATGAGACGCGCACCAAGCGGTCTCATACCAACAGTGCATCATCATGAGCTCACTACTGCTCAGCGATCTGACGAGATGACCTTAGCACATGACGCTTCGGCGTCAGGAGGGTTGAGGGTCTCACAAAGTCAGTCGTTGGAGCACGGTGCAGTTCAACCACCATACTACCTTCCACATCATGGTGTTGTCCGAGAGGACAGTAGTACAACAAAACTGAGAGTTGTGTTCAATGGATCAAGCCCAACATCAACAGGGATATCGCTCAATGACATCCAACACACAGGTGCAAAAGTACAAAAAGACATTGTTGAAGTACTTTTGTGGATCAGAAAATTCAAGTATCTGTTCACCACCGATATCAAGCAGATGTATCGACAGATCAAAGTACATCAGGACGACTGGGATTTACAACGGATCTTGTGGATCGATGACCAGCACAACGTAGTGCCATACCAACTAACCACCGTTACATACGGAACAAGATCAGCTCCATTCCTCGCAATCAGAACAATTCTGCAGCTGGTAGAGGACGAAGGTCATCGATTTCCATTGGCAATTGACCCGATCATTAAGGGCAGATATGTAGACGATATATTTGGAGGAGCAGATCACTATGAAGAGCTTGACGAAATATCAAACCAGGTAACCCACCTTTGCAAGGCGGGCGGGTTCCCATTGGCAAAATGGCACAGCAACAGTAAAGAATTCACACAGCAACCGGATCACCAAGCACCAAAGAGCACAGAGCATTTATTTGAAGATAGCAGTACAAAAATCTTAGGCCTGTCTTGGATACCTTACACAGACACCTTCAAGTACTGTGTAAATCCACCGCTCACAAGTTCCAACGTGACAAAGAGAATCATATTGTCAGAAACTGCTCAACTATATGATCCTCTTGGATTCTTATCACCATTTGTCGTGAGAGCCAAGGTACTGCTCCAAGAATTATGGCTCGAGAAGCTGAAGTGGGACGATACAGTGTCTCCAAACATCACGACAAAGTGGAATGCGTTCAGATTAGAACTCGAACAAGTACCTGATCTTGCTGTCCCTCGCTGGATTCGAACTACAGCGGATTCAACGATAGAACTGCACGGGTTCTCAGATGCATCGCAACTTGCAATGGCAGCTGCTATCTTCATCAAGACGACTGATCCAGGAGGTGCAGTCAGTGTCACATTGGTTTGTGCAAAGTCAAAAGTCGCTCCGCTCAAGAGAATGTCGATTCCTAGGTTGGAATTGACAGCAGCTCTACTCGCTGCAAAGCTCATGAGACATGTACAAACCACACTTGAGATCAATGACGTGAAGAAATTCTTGTGGACCGATTCATTAGTGACATTGACCTGGATCAAATCGCATCCTTCACGGTGGAAAGACTATGTCAGGAACCGAGTGTCAACAATTCAAGATCTTACTCCAAGCAGCGTATGGAGGTTTGTTCCTGGCAAAGAAAATCCAGCCGACTGTGCTTCTAGAGGACTTACGATTTCCCAGCTCCAGAAGCATAAACTGTGGTGGACAGGACCACAGTGGTTACACAACGACGAAAAGTCGTGGCCGAGACAACCAACAGAACAGGATTCACAATCAAGGCAAGAGGAGCGTCCGGGGCTCACTCTCACCGTGGCAACAGTTCAAAACAAGTATCACTGGGAAATGATTTACAATTTCTCGTCACTTATGAGACTGCTCAGAGTGACAGCAATTTGCTTTAGAGTTGGCCAGATCATCAAGAAGACGCCACGGGCAACACTCTCGTATCCACTTACGCCACACGATATAGAACGTGCGAGAGTGTTTTGGATCAAAGCAACACAAGCAGCATTTTTTCAGGTTGAACTCAAACAGCTCACCTCGGCCAAGCTACCACCATCACATCCTTTCAACCGACTGACTGCCTTTATTGACACACGAGGCATCATTCGTGTTGGAGGAAGAATCGATCAATCGAAGTTGGAACTTGAGACAGTGCACCCAGCAATCCTCCCACGTGAGACATGGTTTACGAATCTGATCATAGCAGATGCGCATCAAAAGACACTCCATGGTGGTACGCAGCTCACCATGAATTACATTCGACGATCATACTGGATCATTGGTGGTAGAGCTCCAGTAAGATCATACATTCTTCGCTGCACTACATGTGCTCGATACCGTGGCATTCGAGCACAACAACTGATGGGTCAGCTCCCCCCAGCGCGGATCACACCGTCCCGACCGTTCTCCACTTCAGGCGTGGACTACGCTGGTCCACTTACCATCAAGACCTGGAAGGGAAAGGGCGCCAAGAAACAGAAAGGATGGCTGTGCATCTTCGTGTGTTTCGTCACTTCGGCTCTGCATCTGGAGGCTGTAAGTGATTACTCAACTGACTCATTTTTAGCTGCTTTTAGACGGTTCACAGGGCGAAGGGGCATCTGCAGAACACTACACAGTGACTGCGGCTCAAACTTCGTTGGAGCGGATGCTGCCTTGAAGAAACTGTTCACCCACGGAACCGAAGAATCAAACCAACTGTACTGCTCACTAACAGAGAATGGAACAACGTGGAAATTCAATCCACCGGCAGCACCTCACATGGGAGGAAAATGGGAAGCAGCAGTCAAATCTGTCAAACACCATTTGAACCGAACGATAGGAGAGACTGCGCTTACGTATGAAGAACTGATCACATTACTTGCACAAATTGAAGCTGTTCTTAATTCCAGACCATTGGAGCCATTAACAGATGATCCTGACGATGTGTCAGCGCTAACACCAGCTCATTTCCTGATTGGCGAACCAATTGCAACAGTTCCAGAGCCATCGCTTATTGACACTGCACCAACAAGGTTGTCACGATGGCAATTCATCCAGCAACGGCTCCAATACTTCTGGTCTAAATGGTCAGCTCAACATCTTCAAAGGCATTTGTCAACATCCAAGTGGCACCATCCATCACACGAGATCAAGGTTGGATCATTGGTACTGATCACAGACGAGAGACTTCCACCTTCAAAGTGGCCTCTCGCCAGAGTCACTGAGTTACACCCCGGAAAGGATGGGCTGACTCGTGTGGTGTCGCTCAAGACGGCCACAACAACATTGACAAGACCGATCACCAAACTTGCGATTCTGCCTGCACCAGCTCAAGCAGAACAATTCAAGAAAATCAGCGACACAGTCGCTGATGGCGGGCGGAATGTTGCGTATTGAGAGCGGCTCGATAGAAGAGCGCAGTAGTGACTATATGTCACTGTCGGCACGGATCATTTGAATAAAGAGTGACGGCAGGTCCTGGCGACACTGCCCCACTCTAGATCGCAATCGATACACTGCTCGATGAATGGCTCGCCTATCAGCGGCTCGCGTGACGCGCTATTGTCCACACAAAGGGACAAATCATCTTCGCGAACAACTCTTAGAAAAAACGTCGTGCTTCCGTCCGCATCGATTCGGCACGAGGATCTTTCCCGCGAAATCGATCGGCCATTATCGTCTTACACTTGGTGCTGTACACACGTGTGCAAAATTGAGTTGTGAGTGAGAGAGCGAGAAATTCATCTGGGCAGTTAAGAAACATCATAGCAAATTAACAGGCACGTTCACCCTCAAAATTTTGTAATCATTTTCATTGTTAATTTGCTGGCATTATTGTAACAGATCAGCGACAAGACCAGCACGTTTTTCGTTGAACCGTTCGCAGGCGACTGTGTGGTTCCGCATTTAGCGACCTGTGATTCTATACAATTGGTAATTCATTTTGTTGCTGTTTCTATCAGATCACTGTACATCTATTTATTTATTTATTGTGAATTAATCACCGTGTGTACTCTTACAATAGAAAAACTCAGCAAGTAATCCAGTGCAGTGGCTGTTTGAGCAGCTCACAAGCACTTCGCCTAACATAGAGAAAAGGTACTTTTCATATTCAACTGCGCTTATTCTTTTAATAAAAGTACAGAACACAGCATCTTGTCCAATTATTTCTGCTTGCCTGTCACCAGACTCTTTATTCGAATCCGGCTCTTGTCCCTTTCTTTTACCATCTTGAATTAATAATACAGTCCATTATCATCTCTACCAAACAGGTACCCCTTTACATTTTTCTCGATTTTAGAAAATCGACTGCAACTGTTGAACCGGCGATCAAAACCTATGATAATTATACATTTTCTTGAAGCTTTTGACGCGTACTTTACGCGATAGGACTATCGGCGAAAGTCGATCTTTAAAAGAAAATTTTCACGTTTTTCACCCAATGGTTTAATGGCTGTAACTCCGAAAGTGAGCCAAATATCGGGGAACGGAAAACGGCTGGCTGGGTTTCTATCGACCCCCTACGACTATGTACAAGGGCGATTCGATCCGCCGACTTTCAATTTTTGGCCGAAAAAAAATGGCAAGAGTTTACCCTTACCGTTCTTTTCGGCCAAAGAATGAAAGTCACCGCATCGGATCGCCCTTTTGCTATCTCGTAGAGGGTCAAAAATAAGTCAGAGAACCGTTTCCCGTTGGTCAAAATTCGCATTAATTTCGGAGTTACAGCCACTAAACCATTGACTGAAAAACGTGAAAATTTTTCTCTTTAAATCGCCTTGCGCCGATGGTCCTAACTGATAGAGCGCGGGAAGAGCTTCAAGAAAATGTATGGTTATCATAGGTTTTCATTGCCGATTCAAAAGTTACAAGCGATTTTCTAAAATCGAGAAAATGGTTAGGCGAAATGCCGATTTTTAATGGGTAACATTAATATTCAATAATTATTGAATTATATACTATTATTCTTGATAATAATTGGGTTTCTTCTATTTCTTACAGTACGTATACCAAAAGAAGCAAAATTGCGTTCACTATTGGCTTCCTTACTTAAAATGCGGCACATAATATTCGTCTTACTTATTGTTAGCCGCTTCCACAGCAAGAGTGTTCATCGTTTCAAAACAGTTTTTAGTGTGTTACTTATTTACCTTTGCGATTATATTAATATTAAATTATTAAAGTTAATTATTATGTAAGAAATTGTACGTATGTTTGTACATATGTGGACTGAATATAATGTATGCAGCGTGTATGCGAAAAGTACAACAATTGTATGGGAATTAGATTATAACTATGTAAGAAACATTTTTTATTGTATACTATTTTTCCTTACAATATATGTATTAAACGAAATTCTGAGTTCTCTAATTACTTAGTTTATAAGATACCCATATATCCAATATCCCTCGCCGAAATCATGCCTTTTTCCGTCGTAACAAAATTCACCAACTTCGATGAAATCTCATGGAACCACATGGAAATGCCATGCGAGAAGAAGGCAAGCGACTCTTCTGTTGTTTTCACATCGTAGAGAATTCCATTTTGATAGAAAACACCATGGGAATAGCGAGAAATCATCAAATATACGAAGGGGCGAAAAATTTTAAAGTCTCGGTTAGGACTGGATTCAGTCATGCGTGAATTTGTCGAAAATCTGACCAAGTATCAGGAACATAGAAGTACCGAAGAGGTGGCACAGCGAAACTCGGCGTGTTCAATCAAGCGTGACGAACGAACTTTTAAAATTTTTCCCAAATTGTGACGAGTTAATAGGAACATAGAAGTACCGAAGAGGTGGCACAGCGAAACTCGGCGTGTTCAGTCAAGCGTGACGAACGAACTTTTAAAATTTTTCCCAAAATCTAACAAGTTAATAGGAACATAGAAGTACCGAAGAGGTGGCACTGCGAAACTCGACGTGTTCAGTCAAGCGTGACGATTATCATTTTCTGAATCTTACCCGAATCTCCGTACTTCTCTATGTTCCAATTTTCCTTTTTCGTTCGTTTTACGTATTCTATGGACTTCCCATAGGCTATTTGTAATTCTGATTGCTTTTACTGACACTGTAAGTGTAGCTTATGGTTTCCTTATGGTGTCCTTATGGTTTTTGCTAGAATTCTTATCTATCTAACTTAAAATTAATTCCTATCATTTTCAATGGGTTTCCTATGGCGTTCCTGCGCTTGTAGTATTCTTTAACAATACTTACCGTATATTTTATGGACTTTATGGCTTCCCCTGAGCCCTGATGGTGTCTGATTACCTTACCATTCTCGAAGTATTCTTTTATGGATCTTGAACTTCCCGAAATGAACAACGATGGGTTTATAACTATTGTAAACGACGATGGGGAATAGGTGGGTTAGGAAAGTAATCGTTGAACGCTAATTTTGGTTTAATTTCTGGTATATTGTAAAACTATTGAATAATATACATTTCATTTTCTTAATAAAAGGTATTCAAACTAAATATAATATTCTTACGTTCTCGCACGCTTGTACAATTCAAAGTAAGTATGCAAAAGTCGTATATAATAATCGAATATAATAATATCAATTATTGTATCTTATCAATAGTATCACTGATGTACTATAATAACGCTTATATCACTTTCCATTTCGATCACTTCGGCGCGGTTGATTAAATTGCATTGCATTGATCAGTGTACAGGCATACAGTCTTATCTGTGAAGCCAGAAGCTGGCAGCGTGGTTGATTGAATTCCCATGCCCAAATCCATCTGTAAATTCAAAGAAGAGATCTATTAATAAAGAAAAAGACTGATTTTACAGTGAGGGTTATAAGTTTGTACTAAGAAATTGAGCGTGTGACAGTTCATATGAAAATTACCAATTAATTCCATCCTGAATATCAAGTGCAAAGAGTTAACTACTGGATCCTCTGCATTATTTGGCAAGATATATGTATAAACGAAAGAACAAACAATACCCACGTATTATAAATTCAGATTTGCCTCCATATCAATGGGGCTGTCGCGTCGATTGTGGTTCTCATTCGATAACGTCGCGTGTGACACGAAAATGGGGCGTACGTGGGACAAATTTTAGCATTACATGTTATGTCTATTGTGTACTTAGTCAATGACGATACTCGATTCCATAATCGATAATCGTTTACAATCGACAATATGGAATCGATACTCGGTATTATGGTACCACATGGTAACGGAGGTCGGAGGTAAAATGGCGTGTACCGTCCCCTGTGTTGCTGGTAAGTAATTTTACAGTTTTATTCTTGATTGCGTAAGGTTGAAATAATTGTTCGCAATTCGCACCTTTGACATAATTGCCCATGCGTATGGATACATTACCAGCGCTTTTGCATGATACTTTATAAATTGACGTCTCACCCAAGTGGGGGATGGAAATGCGTCATGTGGCACTCGGCTGTTCGAACATGCTCCCAATAGCGGTAATATGGAATTATTTTTGAGGATACATAAAGCTGATTGGGTTGCATTCTTTCAAACCGCAGCATAATTTTTCCTCGAGATAATCCATATGGTCGAGGCCCTGAGAATTTGAGGCCCTCAAGAATGACACAGCTTTATTTTTGCAGAACACTGCCCTACTATCTAACTCACTGCTATCACCTTTTCCGTTTGTGCTGTTAGCGTTCTCTGCATCTCATATTTCATCCTACTATTTCGATGCACACATTTCCTTATATGTTGGCGTATATTCATGTGTTGATATGATGCTAGAGGTCATAATATGTTTTCTTTCAGTGAGAGGTTCTACGGGCATCGGTTTAGGGCAAGGTCCACCATCCTATGAACCAGTGTCAACATTTCCAAAAGATGACAGTAAATTGTGCAGAACTATGCTCTTTAGCCGGGATGGGCGTTTCTTTGCGTGGGCCAATCCTAACACAGTTAAGATTATTCAATGTAACACATGGAAACTTCTTGTTGAGATCAAGAGGCCAAGAGTGTCAGCTATCAAGTTCTCACCACTGGGGACATATTTTATGACATGGGAGTCATTCATAGGTACCAACTATTATAATTGTAAAATTTAGCTAATTTCTTAATTTTCTCTGAATTCCATCCATATATGTTTTTTATGTTAATATTCATAGCTACACAAACTAATCCACAAGGATCTCCAAATCTTCACATATGGAAGTCAGAAACCGGTGAATTAGTGAAGGGTTTTGTACAAAAAAAACAAAAAGATTGGTAATTGTTTAATAACATATTCTGTATCATACAATATTGCTCAAACTGTCATATCAGCATTTAAAAAGTGCATGTCCTACAAAAAAACATTATTATATAAAAGATGATGTTTGAACTGAAGAACTAGTGTACGTGTGTTGATAAAGTATATGTATTTAGGGAACCACACTGGTCAAGTGATGAGAAAATCTGTGGAATGCTGGTTGGTGCCCATGTTCTTTTCTATGAAGACGCCGATTTTAGCAAAGTTGTTCACAGGCTAAATTATGCCAAAGTTGCTAAGTTTAGTATAGCACCTGGTAGTTCTCCATACCATGTTCTTTGCTATATGCCCGGTAATTATTGTTTCACGCTTATGACTTTTAAAATATGATATTTATTAGAACATTCTCCATAAATGTAACTCCCATATTTCAGCGAGTAACGGAGGTCAACCAGCGTTAAGCATATTGTTCCAATACCCAAAATTCGATAAAACTCAATGTGTGGCAACAAAATATTCCTTCCAGGTAATTGTTGTGCATTGTCGGCATATAACTTCATAAATAAAATAGGAATCTTTAATTACATAGGCAGATAGCGCCGATATTTTTTGGAATAAGAAGGGAACAAACGTTTTGCTAATGACGAGTACGGAGGTTGACAAAACTGGCGGTTCTTACTACGGAAAGCAGGCCTTATACCATCTTAATACGAAAGGTGAAACCGCCATTGTAGCATTGAGTGAGTATCATTATTTGTTGCACGGAACTTGTCGTTACGATCTATTTTTTTATAATACATATTTATCTAAATAGGCAAGGAAGGTCCTATACATGCAGTGGAATGGTCGCCGAAACATCCTGAATTTTGTGTCGTTTATGGTTTCATGCCATCGAAGGCAACATTATTCAATCTCAAGTGCGAAGCAATATTTGAGTTTGGGACATTGCATCGGAACACCATTTCTTATAATCCTCACGGGAATAATATCCTTTTTTTACCTCGTGCAACAATTATTTGACCATTTCTGTTTCGATGAGCTAAGCGTTAATTCCTTAACTACGTGTGCACTTCTCATTTTGGCCGGCTTCGGAAATCTGCGGGGAGCGATCGAACTGTGGGACGTAGCCAATAGAAAGTGTATCGCAAAATCCGAAGCACCAGATACGACCCAGTTACAGTGGTCGCCCGACGGTGAACATTTCATGACTGCGACAACGGCACCCAGACTACGTGTGGGAAACGGGTACGTTATATTGTTTTTTACTCTTGTCATAATTTTGCACAAATCATTACAATTTTTTAATAAATAGCTTTAAGATTTGGCATTATTCTGGAACGTTGGTTTATGAACGACCTTGGAACAATCAGGAAGAGTTATGGGAAGTAAGTTGGCAATTATTCCCTCCGGGTACGTTCACTGAAAAACCGATTAGTTACAAAGCTGTCGAAGGTATTGCGCCCAGTCAGCCACAAGGTAAACTGCCTACATATTAATTATTTGACACACTATATTATCAGTATATAAATTATTTATCTTTATTGTTAGCATCGAAGCAAGTATATAGACCACCCTCTGCGAGGGGGCAAAATATAACATTTAAGCTTCACGACGACGAGGAGCCACCAAAGGTTGTCCAAGAGAGTACGTAATCGTGCTTATGTTACTTTAATCGAGCATGTATGGCTTATCGATCCGATAACTTATTTCTTACGCAGGCAATCCATCAAAAACTGCCCTGAAGTTGAAGAAGAAACGCGAGGCGAAGAAAGCTAAGAAGGAACAGGCAGCTGCTCAATCACAGCAAAGCGATTCAGCAACAAATGGACAAGTTACCAGCACAGCAACCAAGAGCAGAGTCGCGTCAAGTATAGTTGTTCCGGACCTAACTGATGATCCTGAGAAGAATAAGAAAATTAAGAGGATTATGAGTGTAAGTGACTTTGACCTCCCTTATTACCATAGCACCGTTACGTAAACAATCGCCATTTTATATTTTTGCCAATAAGCCAACTGTTTTTCTTTTTCAGAAATTAGAACAGATATCAAAATTGAAGGAGCAACAGTCGGCGGGCAAACAATTGGAAATCAATCAGTTGGACAAGATCAAGAAGGAGGCAGAGTTGATCAAGGAACTTGAGGAGTTAGCGTTGTGATGAACTCTGTGATTCTAACAGCCAAGAGACAGGGCCGAAAACTGTAATCACTTCCAGAACGATTTCTCGTGTAACAGGAGAGAGGATCTCGGGGTTTCGTTGTTCTTTTTTTCTTCTGCAGTAACGTTTGATTTCACATAATGCGCTTCGCCCTATTTTAAATCGTGCTTAATCGAGGAGTGATGGGAACAAGACTAAATTAGCAGCTGCAGGTTGAAAACTTAATTGAAAAAACTATGAAGCAGCGATTGAATCGTATCGCGAGCTCGACAAAAAAAATGCATTTGTTGATTGATACGCGGTACACATGCACAAACTCTCACATCTACACACCTACACACATACACACACACGCGTACACACAAAATGACTGCGATTTGAATGTAAGTGTTTTAACGGATTATAAGAAGCCTCCAATGTTTCCCCTCTTTCTTAACATTTTGACGGGAATACCGTTTATAATATCGGAACATTATCGAGATATGTTCAGTGCGAGTTATAACGATGACCAAGTCTCCCTTAAGCATTCTCTGTAATCTAATGTCAAAAGAGGTATCTACGGCGAAGCTACGCAGTCGAATGCGTACGGTGATCTACGAAAAAAAAAATCAGAGTAAGGAAGCAGCTGTCACAAATTGCGTAAAACTTGGGTGAAGAGAGTAGCGCGCCTGCGTAACTTTAATCCGTAAAGAAACAGAAATGAAAGAAAGACGTTCCTTACGACAGGTGCTATGGTTTAGACGGATTCCTGAATAATATATTCACCTTGTTACTCAATAAAACAAAAAAAAAAATTGCCATGTACGACTTTTGTTCCTTACGAACGGCGGGACTGTATTTTTTCGTTGAGAGGGTGAGTGAGAGAAAACTTTAGTCCATCCTAACTGTAATAGATACATAGGATTAAGTATATCCTCAGCGAATAAATTCTATTAAAAAAGAAAAATTACGAATGCACGTATGAAAGAATGGGAAGGAAGTTTTTAGGCGAAAGCGTTATTGGCCGGGTGGTTCTTTATGCCTAAGTTATTCTCTGATACGATGCGATTTTTTAGGCCTCTTACTATCAGAATTGACTGAGAAGCCGCTAATCGGGTCGCATGGACATTCTTTTTTTTCCCCCTCGGCACAAGTTTATTAGCGGAGGATACTGCCAAGGGTCCGTTGAAAGATTCATGCTTACGACGAAGGGTGCGATTTAAATATACCGGGATGTAACTTCTATTATAGCGAACACCGTTTTATGTGTTAATATTTAAGTGATCTTGTCAATTAGGCCGAATACGTTGTGGGCGGAGAGAATGTTGAGCCTACTGACCTTCGATGCGTAGACGATTATTGCGATTGAATTGTGTGTTAATATTTCAATGCGCGACGAAAAAAAGGGTACCGAATAGTGTGATAAGCTAATCGATGAAAATTGCATTGTACAAATAAAAAAACGAGTAAAAGAAACTTAAAGGTGGCACTGAATCTACACAAACGTGAACGACCATCGTCCTTACCCCGTTGTTATTATTATTAAATTAGCGTGAGAAGAAAAAGAATGTCCACGCGGCGATGGGTTTAACGGGGAATTAATGAGACACGGTTGCGACGGTAGGGTGTAGTTATTATGATTATGTCTGTTCGAATTACAGATGCATTTCTCATGCGATGCATCCGTAAACGCTTATGTTTACGCGTCATTAACCGGACAAAAGTGAATTACTTTCGAAGCCAGCTAATGTTGTGTACAGTTCGACAAAATTTATGAAAATAAACTGATAATCACATTGAAAGAGATGCATTCTGCATAATGTAAATATTTTGAATTACCGGGCATTATCCTACCCTATTGTTAGAGCGCCGATGTAATGTGTCATTGGTTGCTAATTTCCACATTCAAATCTGCAGCGCATATAATTTCCGAATATCAAATTTACAGCCGACCGAATTACCAATACCGATAACTGGAAAAATCATGAAAAAATTGGTATTTCGTTCCACCCTCCTGCAATTCTCCCACGATGTGACGGTAAGAATCCTGGCTAGAATATTATGTTTTAGAGGTGATTGACGTCGGCCGACGAGGAGGAGGACGAAGACGGAGGTGGACGGAGGTGGACGGAGGCGAATGATATGGTACGGCTATAGTTCGGTGGTAGTTGCGGTGGTAGTGGTAGTAGTGGCGGTGGCGGCGGTGGTGGTGGTGGTGGTGCGAATGGATTCGAGCCTAAACGACGGTAGCGCCGCCGCGACGACAGTCGTGTTTACAGATTCGCCAGTGAGTTCCATAACGTCACGTCAAAAACTGCAACATAAATTTCTATCACCGTTTACTATGTAAAGGTGCGTTCCCCGTGATAGATCGCGAAGGATAGTCGGTGGCGGTGCGAGTGATCGTCGTGCCGGGCGCGTCATCGAGACGCTCGCCGGCGGTCCACGTCGGGAATAATCGCTCGGGACGTCGTTAATACGGGGGCCCGTGCGAATCGTTAGGACGGTCGCCATTTTGTCCGGAGGTGGCCCGGTCGAGTGAACGGGGCGAAAATAGGCGCTCCCCTGGACTACGAGGAGGCGAGCGACGATTGCAATAGGTACCGGCGAGCCGCGAGCCGTTCGGCGTATCATCGTAGGGCCGATCATCGCGATATTCCCCGGCCGGTGCACGCTCGCGGACCGATATAACATGCCCCCGAGTCATCCTCCTCCTAAGTCCCTCCTCTCATCGTCCGCGACTGGCCTCAGACACCGCGGCGGTATCCTGCCCCTGTCCGCTATCGTTACCTCGCCCCCTGTCTCTCTCTGCCCTGAGAGCTCGACATCCGAGGCATTCTTAGGACCGTTTCCCTATCAACCCTCCCAGACTCCCCCGTGACACCTGATTCCTCGTTCCCTTCGTCGGTAGCGCGAGTACGCGGTTATTCGACGACGACACCCGACCGAACCGAAGAGACCGACCGCACGTACGAACACCGGCGTTCGAGGCGCGCTCGTTGACAGTTTGTCTGGCTTAATCTTGCTATCGTTGTCTGACTATCGGTGGCCGAGACGTTCGCTGCCGACAATCGGCTCGCGACATTGGGACTTGTGATATTCGTCTCACGATGTGCCGAGGGTAGAGGAGCGTGCCGTGTAAGCGGTCTAATTCGATTAGGTCCGTTCCCGGACGTCGTCCCGTCGAGAATAGTGATGATGTTTCCCGAGACACGACGTCGCCTATGGCCTCTGACGACCATTCTGTTCGCCTTCCGTATAACGTCGCTCCGTGTTCGTCGCTGTCACGCACCGTTCGACCTCACTGCTCTCCTCCCGTGTGTCATTGTCATTGTGTAGGCCTGTCATTGTGCGCGAATTCCAACGGTGCGGCTCCTCTCGGCGCTGCTATTACCTCGCCGTATATTGGCTTCAGGAGTATTGGGTGTCTTTGAATGGTGTCTTCAACTCTGACTGATTTATGGCTGCATTCAGGTTATAGGAGGGAATAATGTATTTTTGATGCTTCCATCACACGTATATCTCTGGGTTAGAAGAGAGATTTAGCACACGTTCCTGGTTCAATTCTCGTTCTTTGCTTTTACCCTGAACGTGAGACGTTTCATTGTCATCGGTCGTTGGGGTCGTAGTGCTTATAATTATAGATAATACTATGAGCTAACGTTGACCGCTATTTATCTATTATACAATTTCGGCCATCCTTACTTTATCTCTTACCACGGATTGCATTCTTTCTGTTGCAGATAATGTAGGTATAGTTTATCGAAACAAGGCCTTTAGAATATAAATATATTTAATGTCAGTGAATGAGGTGGATACTTGTTATTGGCGGTGTGATTATTGGACCAAGATATATTGAAGGAATTGGACACAGTGAATATTGAGCAAAATGACGATTGCCACAAGGGGCCAGGGGGTTGGGATAGACCCACCCGATAACCAGCAAAGTACACAGGTAGGAACGTGAAAAATATGATATTCTAATTGTCCGCGTATGGAAAGCATCTTTGCATTTCTTAATTTGCATTCCATGTCCGTATCGCAGATGCATAGTCCACCAGGTCCGCAACAATTGGCCGATACAATGTCGGGTCTTCAGCTCACAGAGAACGTGGTACAAACTGACTGCATTAATGATAGTATGACTTCTGTAGAAGATAGTAATCAGCATCATGGGGAGCCAGACTTTCCCGTCGCTAAGCTTAATATGCTACATGAAAAAATATCTAGTCCAAGATGGGTTGTACCGGTTCTTCCAGAACAAGAGTTAGAGTGCCTGCTGCAAGCCAGTATCGACCTTTGTAAAAAAGGTCAGAATAGTTTAGAAAACATACGCTATACCTATAAATCTGCCCAGTACTAGATGTCATATTGTTAATTGTTGGAATACACTTTAGGAATTGATGTACAAAGTGAAGCATGTCAACGCTTTTTTCGAGAGGGACTCACGATTTCTTTTACCAAGATATTGACGGACGACGCCGTTAATAGCTGGAAGTTAAGCATACATAACTGCATTAACGCAAACTGCGAACGATTAGTGGAACTGTGCGTCTTGAAGCTAGATGAAGACTGGTTCCCTCTTCTTGAGTTGCTAGCCATGGTTTTTAATCCTAGTAACAAGTACGTTGTCCATCCTTTTCCCTTGCTGTAGCGCGACAATTCTATTGGTAACAACCCTAAAATTTATAGATTTCACACCTTTAATGCTGCGAGAGTTTCGGAGACTGTTCCTCCTGGTAGTAATTTTCCAGACGAAGAACTTTATGCACGTCCACCCCCTGACTCGAGAAGTCCGCGTGGATGGCTTGTGGACCTTATAAACCGGTTCGTCAGCCATATATATCGAGCGTGATTTATCACGTGTAATCTTTATAAGTTGTACTCTTAACGCACAAATTGCCTACTTTGCAGATTTGGACGGTTAAATGGATTCGAAATACTGCTCTCTAGATTTCAGAGCGGTCGCAATTTAACAGTGCCAGTTATCTACGCTCTGATTAGGCCGTTTGGTTTATGCTATGAATTACTAACCGTTCATACAATAGTAAAATATTTGATGCCGATAGTAGTGAGTGATATTTCTTTTTCAAACCAGAGCTTTGAGATCACCGTACCTCGGGGAATAAACGAAATTCTCTATCTTAGGAAATGGTGCCTCTTATTTTGGATAATCTAACTGATGAAGAATTGAAGAAGGAGGCGAAGAACGAATCAAAAAATGACGCAATTTCGGCCATCATCAAGGCCGCAAAGTGTTTGGTTTCCCGTGTTCCACGTCAGGAGGAGATGATAAAAAACTTAGAAATCCTTCGTCTTAAGATGATATTGAGGCTCCTACAGATTTCATCCTTCAACGGAAAGATGAATGCCTTGAACGAGGTGAACAAAGTGATTTCGAGCGTTAGTTATTATCAGCATCGTAACACGATCGTCGAAGAAGAAGAATGGCTGACAGCTGAACGTATGGCGGTATGAAAATATTTTTTCTCTTTCTCTCCCTGTTTCTCCTCTCTTATATACATTCATATATAAATATAAATAGCAAGCTTGAATATACCACCGCTGTGCTTTCTGAGACTGATAATTCGTTTGAATCGATTTCTCCTTTGCTACCATTAATTTCTGCTACACATAAAACAATATTCCACTGTGTTAATAAAATAATGATTATTAAATTGTTAAACCACTAATTTTCCAACTTGCAGAAATGGATAAAAGAAAACGGAGTGCTCGAGATCGTCTTGCGAGACTCGCTTCATCAGCCTCAGTACGTGGAGAAATTAGAGAAGATCTTGCGTTTCATTATAAAGGAGGGTGCGCTGACTCTGGAGGACTTGGACGCAGTTTGGGCAGCGCAAGCCGGAAAGCACGAGGCGATCGTCAAGAACGTTCACGACTTGCTGGCCAAACTCGCCTGGGACTTCAGCCCAGAGCAGCTCGACCACTTATTCGAGTGCTTTCAGGTACATATAGCAATCGAACTAGGTTCTTCAGCTTCTCCGCATCGAATTTTCTCTACGGTTTGCTAACTGCGATGCGCGTGTTATTTGACCTGCAGACGAGTTGGAAGACTGCGAATAAAAAGCAACGGGAGAAGTTGCTGGAATTAATCCGACGTCTGGCCGAGGACGATAAGGACGGCGTCATGGCGCACAAGGTCCTGACACTTTTTTGGAACCTGGCGCATTCCGAGGAGGTCCCCACGGAAATCATGGATCAGGCACTAAACGCTCACGTGAAGATTCTCGACTATTCGTGCTCGCAAGAGAGGGACGCCCAGAAGGCGATCTGGCTGGACAAGTGTGTCGAGGAGTTGAAAAGCGGTGAGAAGTGGGCTCTCCCGGCTCTCAAGCAAATTCGAGAGATATGTTGCTTGTACGAGCCGAATCCCAACATGGGCCATAGTCAGCGCAGCCATCATTACAGGTACGCCAACACCATTCCATCCCTAACGTTCAGTGTGAATTATATACCTGTGGCCCGACATTGAACGTATTAATGTCGCACGTACGAATTTTTCACGCAGGCAAGAGATAATAGATCGCCTTCAAACGGAGCATTCGGTAGTGATATTAGTAACGAATAGCTTAACAAATTATATGGACAAAGTGCGGCAATTGGTGATTGAGAATCCTGAGATTGATGCGAATACGTTTATGCCTGACGGTCGATACAATCATATTATGCAAGTTCAAGAGCGACTAAACTTCTTACGCTTTTTATTGAAAGTAAGTTCGCCCGCTTTTGACTTGTGCCCGCGTATCAGGCGGAGGGGATGCAATTTTGTTAACGTAACGAGGGCAAATTACTTTTCTTCGCAGGACGGCCAGCTGTGGCTGTGCGCCGATCAGGCCGAGCAAATTTGGCAGTGTCTGGCCGAGGAGGGCGTGTTCGTGTCGGATCGGGAGGCCTGCTTCAAGTGGTTCTCGAAATTGATGGGCGACGAGCCCGATCTCGATCCGGCGATCAATAAGGACTTTTTCCAGAACAATATACTTCAGTTGGATCCCACTCTTCTCACGGAGAGCGGGATCAAGTGTTACGAGAGATTTTTCAAGGCGGTCAATTCCAAAGAAGGCAAACTTAAGCCGAAGAGAAGAACGTTCCTCATGGACGACGTCGATCTGATTGGGACGGATTATTTATGGCGCGTGGTTACGAACAGTCCGGAGGAGATAGCGAATCGCGGTATAGAACTTCTGAAGGAAGTGAACACCAATCTGGGACCCCGTCTGCAGTCGTCGGTGTTGGCATTTCATGGCACGTACATTGCCGAGTGCATGGACAGATTGAAGGCGCACTATGACACCGTGTCGTTCTTGAGCAAAGTTTATCTGGACGGGAAGGAGGAGTGCGAGGAGCTGATGACTAACAAAATAAAAGTAGAGGCTATAAAGATGTGTCGCGTCATGAAGGTATTGCAAGAGTATATAAACGAATGTGACACCGCGTTTCCTGGCGAACGAAAAATATTGCCCTTGCACAGGTGAGAAATTATGACCAAATCGCTTTGCATCGTTAAACTTTATGTTTCACAACGACTGTCTCAATTTGCAGAGCTGCCCGCGGAAAGAATTTGTCCCTAGTTATTCGTTTCGTGAATCCTGGCCGAAATGTGGACGACATAGATATTTTTACCCATAGCAACGATACACTAGCCTCGCTCCGACGGCAAATATTGCGCAGGTTCAAGTCCAGCGGAACGAACGTGAAGCTTGACTTATTTATTAACGGAGAGTCGTTGGAGCAGGCGGATGATAGAAAATTGCTGTCGCAGATTCCTTTAAGAGATAAGATGGTACGTAATTGTCTCTGACTACTTTTTTAATGCCTGAATTGCGCAAGTACGACCTCGCCACTCAAAATGTTTTGTTACAGTTATTGTCGGCAAAATTGAGTCAAGTGAGCAGCAATATGCCAAGTTCGCCTGACAGTAGTTCAGACAGTTCCACTAGTTCGCCGCATCATCCGTATGATGGCCCAAACGTGGAGGCAGAAAACAGCCTCCCAGGAGTGGTAAGTTTAACCTGCATCATCAATTTTTCATTCCTTTGTAACAGATTTAATACGATCGGCTTCTGTACCTTGAATCCGTTTTAGGTGATGTCACAAAGATCGCAGTATGCGACCTTTTTCTTTCAACTGGCCGATCTCGGCTGCACCCTGCAACACGCGCAGCTGCGCGACGGTGCGCGAAATCTGTTGCAACTGGTGCCGCCGGACGCGCTCACTGTGTCTCGGTTACAGTGGCTGTTCGGATATTATAAGGATGATGAGAGCGTGCAGAACGTTCATAGCAATGAGCAAAACACTACCGTAGATTCTTTATTTTTTACCGCAAGCCCTAGCCAAGTTTTGTATAATTTAGAGGTCAGCAGACTCTGCCATCAAAGTACTCCTCCAATCGTGCCAGCCAAACATGACTTATATCTTGAACAAATTTGCTTTCTAGGTACTATACACTTTGCTAATGCCAGCCCTTGATCCTATGTCAGAAAGAGCATTTGAGTTTCAATACAATTTTATAAAGAGCGGCGAAGCTGGCGTAATTCTCGACATGCTAACGAAGAATAAGTTTTTACCGAACGCCGATGAGACCACGAAGAGATCCGCGTACTTGACGGTGCTGCGATTGTGCAAGTTACTGCTGACGGTCGTCGGCAACTTAATGGCATGCGTGATGGACGAGGTTCAACAGGCGGGTATTCCTGAAAATCACGACGGTCACGTATTGAACAACAGAGGCCCGGTCGCGGTCTTGAAGCAGGCTCTGCAGAGCGTTCCTAATCAGAACACCGAGTACATGCTTAGAAGTGTCGCCGCTAAGCTGGCACAGCACTTGGCCCATCGAATGCTGTCGGGCGGCACCGAGTCCGACAGATGCCGTCAGCTCTTCATGCAGGCCCTGTCGTGGAAATTGCCCGACGTAGCGACAATTCGTGCCATAATTAGGTTAGCCTGGGCAGCGTCTACCGGCAACTTGAACAACATCAACGCGACAACGGAAGTCCTTCACATGCTGCACGAGACGAATCAGAAGGAGCAGAAGAGTCCCGACAACAACGACGTTCTCGTCTGCAAGGAAGCGCTGGAGGTGCTGACCATAGCGCTGGTCCTGAATCCCACCGCCTTGGAGGCACTCACCAGAGACAAGATGTGGCACACGTTCTTGATAGACCTCGTACTCCTTAGCACGTCGCGGGCAGTAAGAATAGCAGCGGCCGAGCAATTTTTTCTCATATCCACTTGGTGCAGTGGCGGACACCAGTCACTCCTGTTCACCATCACTCTCCTCTTCACCGTTCTCAACACCATCGTCATGGAGAACGCTAAGCAGAGCCACGAGTACTTTCAACTCCTGTGCAGACTGCTGAACTTCGCCCACATGTCTGGCTGTCCTCTGCTGACGGCCGAGACGCTGCTGAATATCGAGATAGCGTGGCTGAAGAAGGTGCGGGACAACGTTAAGGAGACTGGCGAGAGTCAGGTGGACGAAGCTGTGTTGGAGGGTCATCTGGGCCTGACCAAGGAGCTGCTGGCCTTTCTGCCGCCCAACAAGAAGTACGAGTTGGGCTCGGACGAGAAGCATGGGGCCAACCTGATCAAGGAGCTCGCCGAGGACTTCATCTTCCCCGCCTCTAGACTGATGCTACAACTGCGCAGCACCGGCGAGCTAAGTGCATCCCAGGCCTGTCCTGTCTGCACGACTCCTCAGTCGACCAGCGCGGCCTTCGACCTGCTGGTCGGCCTCTGCGTCGGCTGCGTACCCAACATGAAACTTCTAGTCACGATGCTCACCGACATGTTCTACTCGGAGAGGGATGAGCCACTGGTTGAGTGGGACTATTTGCCGCCTGTCGGCCTGCGGCCCTTGAAGGGCTTCGTCGGCCTCAAGAATGCAGGCGCGACCTGTTACATGAACTCAGTATTACAACAGTTGTACATGGTGGAGAGCATCAGGGTCGGACTGCTGGCGGCCGAGGGTGCGGCGACCGACCTGAACGAGGATTTCTCGGGCGAGGAGAGGATCGAGGGGGAACAGACGATAGAAGCCAACGACAATGATACCAACGAGGAGAAGTGCGGTGCTGACGAGTCGAGGAAGGAGTACAACATCGGCATCCTGAAGCAGGTGCAGGCCATATTCGGACATCTGGCTTACAGCAAGTTACAGTACTATATACCCAGAGGGCTGTGGAAACATTTCAAGTAAGGATGTGCAAGCGTTTTGTGTTATCTTTCGTGGTGGCCAATAGGTGGCTGTTTTCATTCTGTGTTCGTTGACGATCATGATTCTTAATGATTGTTGCAGACTCCAAGGCGAGCCTGTGAACCTCAGGGAGCAACAGGACGCAGTGGAGTTTTTCATGAGCTTGGTTGAAAGCTTAGACGAGGCGTTGAAAGCATTAGGACACGAACAAATAATGGGCAAGATTCTCGGTGGCTCCTATAGTGACCAGAAAATCTGCAAAGGTTGCCCTCATAGGTACCTTCTTAATTCTTATGACTTACTTTTTTCGGTAGACTGTAATATCACGTTATATTATCTTCAGATATTCCAAGGAGGAACCGTTCAGTGTAATAAGCGTTGACATACGAAATCATAGCAATTTGTTGGATTCTCTTGAGCAGTACGTGAAAGGTGAACTTCTGGAAGGCGCGGATGCCTATCATTGCGATAAGTGTAACAAGAAGGTAGGTTCTCTTTCAGACACCCTATTATCATGTGCATAAAGGTAGAAGATTTTCGTAGAACATATATCATTGATTTTAATTGTGCAGGTTGTAACGGTGAAGAGGTTGTGCGTAAAAAAACTGCCACCTATTTTAGCCATACAGTTAAAAAGGTTTGAGTACGATTTCGAAAGGGTATGTGCGATAAAGTTTAATGACTACTTCGAATTTCCTCGGGACCTGGATATGGAGCCTTATACTGTCTCTGGATTAGCTAAACTGGAGGGAGAAGTTATAGACTGCGATTATGAGGAATCTGTGAAAGGAACTTGCACCAAATATCAGCTATCGGGCATTGTTGTTCACAGTGGTCAGGCTAGCGGTGGTCATTACTACTCATATATTTTGCACAGGTAAATTATAAGATGAAAATATGACTCGGTACTTGTTGCTTTGTCTCGTGTAACAATGAAGTTATGAACTGTAGGCAAAATGACGGTACAGCGAAATGGTATAAATTTGACGACGGCGACGTGACAGAGTGTAAGATGGAGGAGGAAGAAGAAATGAAGTCACAGTGCTTCGGCGGCGATTATTTAGGCGAGGTATTCGATCATATGCTTAAGCGAATGAGTTATCGGAAACAGAAGAGATGGTGGAACGCATATATGCTGTTTTATACGCGACTTGACGTGGAAGAGAATTCTCTGATGAAGAGCGTCAACGAGTTATCTTTATGTGAGTATCGTTCAGACTTTAATTGAGTTCTATTTCTTTGCTTAAAAGGAGTAACTCTTAACTGAATTATTCCAGACACAAAATTGGGCGTTATGAAAATGCCTCCAGCGATCGAATATAGCGTACGGAAGCAGAATATTAAATTTATGCACAATCGGAATCAGTTCAGCGCCGAGTACTTCCAGTTTATTAAGAAATTAGTGTCGTGCAATCCGCTGAACATGACCAGGCAAAGTCTTAATGAGAAACTGGTAAGTCGTAGTAATAGTATTGGGTTGTTCTCAGTCAGTATTTTCGGATCATTATAATTGTCTGACTTTCAGAATCCAGAGTCCGAGGAACTGGCAATGCTGTCGGTTCAATTGGCATCCAGGTTTCTCTTCTATACCGGTTTTCATACGAAGAAAACGTTGCGCGGTAATGCAACCGATTGGTACGACATTGTCTGTCATCATCTTCGCAGTAGCAAAGCAGTGCGATCTTGGTTCGCACACAACGTATTATTTAACCATCCCCACAGGTATTAACATTACATATTACCGCAATCAAACTCAGAAACGATTCAATGCAACATAGTTTATAAGTCTAACGAAAAAATTGAACTTGACAGATTTTGTGAATACCTCCTGAGCTGTCCAAGCACGGAGGTGCGGACGGCATTTCTTAAAATTTTGGTATTCCTCGCACACGTTTCTTTACAAGACGGACCGTGTGTGCCGCCTAGTTTGAATGCACCGAGTGAGTATAGGACATACTGCTAACACTATCAGAGTCGCGACAGATATACTCAATGAAATTATTATTTTTCTCAGCGATTCTCTTAGATCCCACGGCAACACTCAGCGATCATTTACTGCACGCAGTGTTATCATTACTGCATCGTGAGATATCCGATCACGGACGTCACTTACCGCACTATTTCTCGTTGTTCCACACGTATGCGTCTTTAGGTCTCGCCGAGAAGGCGCAACTTCTCAAAGTACGTACTTTTTCATGTACATTATCGCTGTACAGCTAAGATTTCAAATTTTATAACTACGTCGACGTTATACAGCTAAATGTTCCGGTCACGTTCATGTTGGTGGCAATCGACGAAGGACCGGGTCCCACAATAAAGTACCAGTATCCTGAGCTCACGAAGCTACATCAAGTAGTCAGTATGTTGATTCGGTGCTGTGACGTGTCCTCGAAAGCTCACTCTAGCCACGCACAGTCGGGCGTGGCGCCATTGCCAAATCCGTATGGCGATCCTGGCTGTCAGAACGAATACCTAATGCCTATTCAACCGCAGGCAGCTGATATACTCTTTAATAGAACTAGGTACGTCGCTGCTACTTACCTGGAGGCCAAATTAATTGCTGCTACAGTGCTATTTTACTCCTGTTACTGTATTGCTTACAATCATGTTTTTACCGTGCTTCTTATTAGATTAATTGTATATAAGCATTGTTCTCTGTTGGACAGCTATATGAAGAAGTTAATAGAAGACGCTAACGTTACTGAAGACACAGTGAAATTACTTCAATACTGTTGTTGGGAGAATCCGCATTTGTCACGAACGGTGTTGAGCGAATTACTGTGGCAAATGGGATTCGCTTATACGCACGAGTTGAGGCACCATACAGATCTGTTGTTGGCGATGCTTCTTATGGAGGATTCCTGGCAAACTCATCGGGTTCACAATGCGCTCAAAGGTATGCCTAGAGAATATTATTAATATCCCAATGAAATAGGTAGAATGGCATCTGGAGTGCAGAGAATAAATAATATTTGTTTCTTAAGGCGTGCCTGACGAGAGAGACGGGTTGTTCGAAACGATACACAGGAGTAAAAGTCACTATCAAAAACGCGCGTATCAATGTATCAAATGCATGGTTCAATTGTTCAGTAAATGCAAGCCAGCGCATCAATTGCTGCACCAAAGTCCTGAACTAAAGAGGAGATGGTTGCTCGCTATCGACTGGCTTCACGACGAGTTAGACAAGGTTAGAACATTTCAATGTTTCCAGAGATATGATGCGCAGTAGTAAGGAAAAAGTCGTAAATTAATCTCTATGTATTTCTATGATATAATTTTCAGAGACCATACGCGTCGACTGTACCGTACGCGCACGCTTATAATAATTGGTCGCCGCCGGCTCAGTCTAACGATTCTACAAACGGCTATGTCCTGGAACGCAGTAATAGTGCTAAGAAGACTTTGGAACGGGCGTTCGAGCTCTGCCCAGACGAGGAACAGGAGGCAGAGGACACGACCGAAGACTGTGTAGAAGTTCCAAGTCAAGTTTCAGTATCAAACGAACCGGAACCATTTCAATGCCCGGTACGGGACACAAGATCTGGGCGTAATTTAATATGGGGCTCCATAGGGTAAGCTCTTTCATTAGTCTCATTCAATACTGTCATATGTTCATTCGTTATTTATTTTATTTGATATTCAATAGTAACAGTTGATGAAAAACACTTTTTATTCGAAACAGCAGCTTCTTATCTGCTGATTTGTTAGTACCCCCTTTTAGGTTTTTACCTTATCCTTGTTACTAATAGCACGAATAGCTGTTTCTATAGAGCAAACAGTTTGTGTTTGCCAACATTAAACGCTTAATACTATAGAGCGAACAGTTGTATTTGTCAACAGTAATTGTCTTATAGCAATGTTGCGCAAAGACTGTGCTGTTTGATAGGTGAAATATTGAGAGTACTGTTTTGACGTGTTGTCCGAAAAACATTGCAGCTATCCGGACGTGACGGTCATACAACAATTCGATGAGGAGCACGTGCCCCTACCCGGACCGTCGCCCGTACACACTCCCGTTATAACTCATCAGATACACACTTCGCAAAACTGTGAACCTTCTCAGAGTACCAGCCAGGATCCATAATGAACGCCGATTGTCGACGTTCTGCCGAGTTGCTGCCTTAAGGAGAGAGCCGATTCGGAATATTCAGATGTTATTGCCACGCCAGCAGCTTGGCGTTAAACGATAGAAGCACATGTACAGATATAAAGAAAGAAAGAAAAAAAAAAGAAACCAAAACCACACAGTTGCGGGTCTGATCGAGAGAGCGAGCGCGCTTTTTTTGTGTCTTGTGACTTGGATTTTACAGACCTCGAAAGAGAAAACACGTTTCGACGCGAAAGAGAGAGGGACTCTTCGGCTGGAAAGGAAAATGAAAATGGCCGTAAGGGCAGCGGGTTATATATTATACTTCGACGAAAAAAAAAAACGATATTTTGCACTGCGTCGTATTTGCGGTTGCAACTAATTTAAATAATATTAATAATAATTATAAAAAAGAAAAATGGAAACAGAACAGAAGTGATGGAACGGAAGAAGAGAGAGAGACAGAGAGCGAAGGAGGAAGCTTACGACTAGGGACGGAATTTCAACAAGTTGCTCGAGGCAATCAGTCTTTTCTTTTTAGTCTTGGCTCTTTCCTGCCTCCTTTTTTTTGTTTTTTTTTAAAGTCGACTCGCTATTCGTCGCCTACTACCTTCCCTCGAACTATCATCTAACGCACCACCAACCCACACGTAGACACTCCTTGACTTAAACGCTAATTGGGCCGACTTCGATTACGAATGAATATTTGTCCTTTGTCCATGTTACAAAATACTGTTTCGCGGCAGTTTCTTCCCTTTTATAATCTTTCTCTCTCCGCCTCTCAGCGATTAAAACGGACACACATAAAAATAAGAGATCGAACGAGGAGGAAATAAGCTCAAGGCGTATCACGTGTGTGTGTCACTTGCCTCGATCGACTCGTACGATATTCGAGCTTTAGGAGTATGATAAGATTGTATAAATGTATAGCGAGTAGCGTTATGGAAATCCGGTCTCTGCCGAATAGAGGGAGAAAAAGAACTAAGGAACAGAGAGGTATATAAAAGAAAAAAAAATAAGCAAACATACAAGAAGAAAACATACACGACTTTCTCCGTATGCCTGTGTAAATTTGTTAAACTAAATAAAGCGTAAAAAACGGAATTTTCTTATCGATGATCAGTAGTGAATTCGGGTAGATTTCGAGCTCGATAGCATGGGGTTTCCTCGGTTCGTTATCGAAGATTGAACGTGTGCAAGCTCTGTTGTAGGCAAAGGGGGAGAGAGAGGAGGCTCGTGTGTGCGTAAGTGAGAGATAGAGAAAGATGTAGGAGACAGAGAGAGAGAGGACGACGACGAAGCATGAACGACAACGGGAAAGGGGAGTGAAAAGTATCCTATAGATGGGAAGAGAAAGAGAAATCTATTTAACTCAGTCGACGATTTTGCATATTCTCAGTCTTTCACAGCGCTAGGTTGAGGTAAATAAGAAAAATGCGACAAAAAAAGCAAAAAAACAATATGAGAAACGTTTTATCTTGTACTTAAATATCGAGCATCCTTGAGACATATTCTCTTGTCATAAAACGAAGCGTCAAAAATAGCCGGACGGCGTTAAGCCGCGCGCAAAAATGTTTGAACGATGAAGAAAGGAGGGAGAGAAAGAGAGCGAGAGAGGGAGAGGAATGGAGCGATGTTAAAACTAAAGAGATAAGGAACAAACGAAGCATACACCAATGATGCCTCCCATCGTGCTTTCTTTCAGTTCGACCGATTTACGAGAAAGAGTTGTGCCTTCGACACATTGTGCGACTCCGTTTATAATTCTTAGGTAGTACGTTTAAGGTCGAGTTGTTGCTTCAAAATATTTCGTATTTCGCTCGTGTTACGTTGATATCAGTACGAAAGTAAACTATAGGTAACGGTCGACCGCCGATCTATGCGATCATGCGATCATGCGATTACGCAAATTTCCCTCTTCTGCGAAGATCCGATGCCGGAATTTCGAAGATGAGAATGATCGATTACGATCCGGCAGAGTTCTGATCGAACGAATGCCTTGTCTCGAATTCCGGCATCGAGAGAGAGAGAGCAATTCGCTAACGGTATCGGCTCGGCCGTAAATCAGTTTTACGCCACCCGTCAGGATCCACAGATCCTGACCTGGGATACTCTAGTTTATTACGACCACGTGCGTGTGCATTGCTCGACTCGCGAGTTCTCGAGCAAAATGATCGCGCGTTATAGACCTTTTCGACGACGCGTATAGAGATATAAGGTTCCGGCTAGTCCACTTTGCACGTGCGGCAGGATGTCTTCGAGAGGAAAGAAAATAGACGTCGACGCGGCCGATGACGGCACTGAAAACAAGCGAGAGGTCGGTCCCGTCGTCGAGGACTTCCGCAAACTTCTTCGACGAGACAACGGACGAACATTAGCAACGAAACATCCGTGCGTGCGCCGTTTATCCTAATTGCAGACGAGCGTCCGAAAGGGTTTCCACGTATGTGTGCGTCGTGTCAGCTAATTCGGGGTGTCGATATGCGAAATGTATTGTTGCGAAGATGGAACGTTTGGCCGTTTGCGCACACGACCGTAATTAGGCGAGATACACCAATTGTAATAAGCGGATAGAGACGGGTTGATCGGGATGAGAGTGAGGGGCCGAGGGTTCGAATGGGTTTTACACAAGGTGGGATTAAGGGTTCGTTGACAACAAAAGCAAATGAAACGACACGTTGAACTGACCATATCTCCGACTTACTCATTATAATGTGTTTTATATATATTTATATATATTATATATGCGTATGTATATATCTATATATATAAATACATGGATTTTACAGAAGAGTACTAAAGCGATTGAATGGGAAAAGTGGAGGGAGAGAGAAAAAAGAGGGTCGCATCTGACGGCGTTTAATAAGTGACAACCCGTGTGTATACAATAGAAATACTTTGCGTGAGAAAAACCAACGACTAATACTGTACGTCAGGACACCAGCTATATTATGTAAACAACAGTAAAGAAAAAAAAAAGATTAAATAGCGACATACCGATTATTATTATTATTGATTAATTAATTAATTATTATTATTATTGTTCGTATTTATCGAATTACCCAAAATAAATAATAATAATAATGGTACCTAATCTTACTCAGATATATGTACATATACAACTGCTTTTTATATGTGATAAAGAATGATTATATTCCTATTATACATTGAGAGTTAGATGAGAGCGAAAGAGTGGGAGAGAGAGAAAGAGAGAGCGAGAGGGAGAGAAAGCGATTAAAAAAAAATACGCTATTGTAAATCCTGGTTTTTGTATACAAACTGTATGCTAAGTATCTTCTTTTTGTTAAATGAGAAAGTAGTGTATAATTATTTAATATTTAATTGTATTACTGAATAAGCGTGGCATCTCTTGTACGATAGTTAACTTCTTTTTCTGAAAATCATATATATTATATAGATATATACATGTCGGATAAGCGGATCGAACTGGAGAGAAAGAGAGAGAAAGAGAGAGAGATCGTTGTGTCATTGATTATTCCTGCAAGTGTCATTTCGCGGATTCTTTCTTCTGTCGACTACCTGTCAATGATACTGATACTGATACTGATGATGATGATGATGATTATGATGGTAATAACGACGACGATGATAAATCTTCTTCTTATTCTTCTTCTTCTCACTGTGCGCGCGGTTTAGAAAATAAGAAACAACATCGAGAAACACACGCGAAGGCGTGTTTTTGTATGCGTGCGTGAGCATATGTGTATCTGTATTTGTGCGTGTATGAAGCAGCCGGGCACATGGTTTTATTAGTGATAATTGTTGTCCAAATTGGAATATCCTGTGGGTTATTTAAATGCGGAAAAAGACGGGAAGAAAATGTAACGTTAAATCAATTGCGATTGTGACGAGAGAGAGAAAGAGGGAGAGAATGAGAAAAAGACGAGGTGGGGGTGGGGGGTAAGTGAGGGGAGAAAAAGGGAGGATATGGATGAGAAGGGAAGAAATGAGACGACGATAATTACTGAAATTGTGGACATGACTCCGAGAAAAATTTTTCCAACCACTGTGTGCGTCTCTGCATATTTTGAATGCATCGGTATAAACGAATACTTGTATGTGCGAGCAGGATGAAGCGTAATGTGTGGTATAAGCGAAAATACGGTCGGACACTGTGTCAAAGAATAAATCCTAGACCACACGGAGTATCGTTCTCGATTGTAACACATGTCACGAAACATTCTGTATTACACGCAAATCAAAATTTGTAAATACACGCGGAAAAGAACAGAAGACCTCGACGGAGGCAACACGAATCGTTCACGAAAGAGAAAAAGAGGAATCAAAAAGCAAACTGAAGCTTCGATTGTCGAACATGTTCCTTCGGTACTGTACGAGCGAAGCGTCGAATGAAAAGTGTCAAGTAATAGAGAACATCCAATGTGACGAGAGAGAAGGAACCGATTATGAACAAGAATATAAAAGAGAATTCTCCGTGCGGAAATTAGTCTCATTAAGGGAGTACGATGTTTCTTTACGGGGAAGATGAAAGGGTGGGGGCAAAACAGAGCGTTTGTAAAACACGGATGGGGACAAGGATTATCTGTAAACGCATACGAGATCGATGTACGTTTTCTTTAGTTCCATAGCTCTAAACATAATTTTACAACGCTAACTCGAACGACGCTCTAGTCAGTAAATTTAAATAAAAAGAGAAGGAAATTCTAATCGCCTCGTTTAACTGTTACGACGAAGTGAGCTCACCGTTTATCTTCATCGTTTTACGGACTCTCTATGAAGGAGTGGGAATGGGCTGTGGATCTGGAAGACGATCGATCCTTTACGTTCTTTCACGAAGAGCATGCTATTCCGCCTTTAACTACATCTTCTTCAACCAACCAATTACCCCTAAGCATCTTCGGTTGACGTTCGCATACCTATTCTTCGCTTATTTTCTCCCACAAAAGATTCTCTAAAAAAAAAAGAGCAATGTCTTCAGTCAATTCGTCACGCGTTTCGTGGTGTATCTCGCACTTTTTATTGTCACCTCCCCTAAGAGAGCATTTCTATACATTTACATAACATTCTTTTCTCGCTTCAGTCTGTAAGAGATAAATTCCAAAGTTTAGCTTTGAAACCCCGTAGGACACTCTGTACGTACAATAAAATACTTTGAAAAACATGACACACAAAACACTCACACACAAACATATGGAAACACAGACATCTACGAGTACCTAAAGCTACGTCTTTTTATCAATAGCGCATTTACGTAAGCATTTTACTTACCTGGTCGGACGGGAATTAAGGGAAGAAGCGTCAGGGAGAGTAAATGGAAAAAAAAGAGAAAAAACACGAACAGTCGGTAGGCCGACCCTTTCAGTTGCCGTTAATCCGTGCTGCCAGTTCCGGTCCAGTCGGAGTTTTCGAGTATATATATAAATATATATAAATATATATATATATAAATATACATACGTACCGAGTAACGAGTAAACGTTAAGATTGTATGATATTAATAGAGAAAAATTCGCACGTGGTCGAGCGCGATTACCGGGGGTTGCGGCTCCAACGGTTCTCGCCCCCCCCCCCCCAGGATAATATACAAAGAAAAAGAGAAAACAACGGCCTTTCCCAAACTGAACGATACCAAGTAAAACGATCGATTGACACGGACGAAGCACAGTCGCTTAAAGATGCGATCAAGATTCACGTCAACGAAGCCTCGATTAATACCTGAATAGAGTTCGAAATAGTTAAATACATATACGTTTGATTGAATTGTTGACTAGTGAGACGATTGTAGAATTACTTACGTGAATCTGATGTACGGCCGCCTTTCCGTAGAGCGGATCAGTTTTACTTCCTAAGGCGCTTCGCTGCGGAAGCTGAGGTTTGGGAAATGCTCAGGTCTTTCGCGATTTCGAAGTCGACAACGGGTCAGGCGTTTCGAAACGAAAGGCAACTAACCAAACAACCGTCAACCCAACCCTCCCCAACCCCTACCTACCTACCCCCCTGCTCCCCATACACCACCCCGACCTTATCCCCCAAGGATCTTTTGTGTATTATTTCTAACAGAATGTAATAAAGTAAAGTTTAAACAAAACGACGGAGCCCAGTTATTTCATTCTCGCCGTATTGGAATTATCATTTAAACTATGATTTGATGAGACGAACCGACGATCGGTGAGTTCCAGGAAGTCGAGACAGTTCCATTCGTTCTTAAGCCAGAAAATGATCCTGATGACAAACCCATCGATTGTCTCGCTTATCTATCGGGGACCAATTAGTTCTCCCGTTCCAGTTCGTGTCAGATTTTCCGTCAGCTTCTTATTTCAGCGTTGAGGACAGAAGCGTTTCTGTGCTCGGGGCAGAAGCGCGATTACTGTTAAGTACATACTGTTAAGCTTGTGGAGCTAGGAGTCTGCAAAGAGCGTTATCAGTTAGTTGCACTGGCGACTCGTTTGTTGACTGTTCATGCCAACGATTCGTGTCTTGACGTTATCGTCCCGAGTTCAGCAAGCGGGATCGAGTCAGTCGACCAAGTTACGCGTCGCGTGTTACGTGAGAATCTTATCGGAGAAGACTGTTCTTCCCCGTAGAAAAAAATCGTGATCGACGCAGTCAATAGTTTTCTCTCTTCGCATCAAAGTCGTCCTCGGTTGAGATACATTCCAATACAACTCGGGCTGTTTACTAGAATTCAGTTGACTGCAGACGGGGACTGAACAATTTTCTTCTCATCGCAAATGGTACGGAACGTAATTTGAAGTCGCTTACGTCGTCGCTGCTGCTTGTTCAATTCTACAAGTTACATAAGACGTTTTTGTTAACTTTCTTATCGGAATTGCAACGACAATCTAATATTATACGGCGAGAACATCGATTTGCATTATTAGTTTTTGGTGGAATCGTACCTAGTTTTCGAAAGTTGAGTTGGACACTGTAGTTTCGTGGTTCTTCTGACTTACTGGGAGAATGGCACCGCTGGTTTGCGTCGAGGACTATGAGAAGTACGCTATGAAACATTTGCCGCCGTCGGTGAGAGATTATTACAAGAGCGGAGCCGGCGAGGAATTCAGCCTGCGATGGAATCGAGAAGCGCTGAGACGGTACGTTTCACCATCCTTCTCTCATCTCGATAAGCCTCTCGATATGTCTGAACGCTTCTCCGTAGTTCGCTCGACAGTATTCAGGAATTCAAATAGAAAATCGACGACATTTGCGAAAAAGTACGTTTTATATGAGTCACATGAGCGCTGAATCGTTCATACATTTTCCGCACAATAAAACTTGCGATGACATTTCGATTTAGAAAAAGTGGTCAATTCGTAGCGCTGCCTCTGTCCGTCGATAACGAATCTCAACTTTCCGTTCTGTCCTTTCAGTCGCGATACGCTTAGAACGTGTTCTACGTTTTGTGCGAGGGCCATTAATTTCTCTTAGCGTCACGTTAGATATGTATTCAAAATGGGATATCACGGGGAAATGAGGAGCTCACGAGGAATTATGATATTCAGGTACAGGATACGACCCAGATTCCTCAGGGATGTGTCGAAGAGAGATATAAGCACGACCGTGTTGGGAGAGAAGATATCGATGCCGGTGGGTGTTGCACCCACCGCGATGCAACGCATGGCACATCCCGACGGCGAATGCGCAAATGCAAGAGGTAATTTACCGCACATCCGGCCGCCTTTTTGAGTGGCACGCAACCGTTATTGCCGCACTTTTCGCCTCTCGCCATTAGACGGACGCTGCGCTCGTTAAATGGACCGTTTGTTTTGAAAGTGGTGTAAGTCCATATTTAAAAAAGAATTAGATATATAATTTATGATTAACGTGGTGTAAACGGTTTATTTATGTGATATTTAATTTTTGCTTTACATGAACTTACGCCACTTTCAACCTGTTTATTTTGAAAGTGGTGTAAGTCCATTTAAAAAAAAAATGAGATATATAATTTATGATTAAGGTGGTGTAAACGGTTTATTTTTGATATTTAATTTTTTTGATTAAAAATGGACTTGCACCACTTTCAAAATAAACGGTCCAAATCTCGCGGAATTCGCGCTCAACGCAAAATCGATTAACACTCGCCGATTCATAAAGGGTCAAACGGATTGACGATAAAGATCATTAACGCTGACCACGACGAATCGCGTGGTTGGAAAGTAAAATGGGCGGCCGTATCTGACGGGTTTAGAATAAAAAATTCCGCTCGTCCTCGCCAATATCACATGCGCTTAAATTCGATCGACAAAACGTCACCGCGTGTCAGACGCACATGCGCGCACCCTTAATCATACCTACGGGAATACTTAACGACTACAAATTGCACAGAGTGATAGACGCGCGTGTCGTAATAACGATTAAATTGAGCGACAGTATTTTTCATCTTAACGCTAGACTCGAAACGAAAACCGATTGCGAGACGCATCCTTTCCGTGTACTTTCAATTAACGTTAACAGCGTATTAAGGCACGACATAGGGTTCGTACAATATTTACAATCTGCGCAAGAAGACATGAAATGGACCCTTTTCTCTGGAACGAGCACGTACCGCAAATTATCAAGATGCTTCGTCCCGTCCCCCCCCCCCCCCTTCGTACACGTCTACAATGCTTCGCGTCGCAACGAATAAAAACCGATTTATAGAGAAACGAAACAGAAGAGAGAGATGAACGTATGACTAGTCTTTCCGAGGAATAGAAGATTGCACCGATATTTACATTCTAGTCATGAAGGAATGGCGATGGGGGTGACCATCGCTTACTTAAAATACGGAATGGAAGAGTACATACACAGCTAGACGTATACATGCGTGTATACCTCGTGGCAATTTATGGCAGTTCAGGGGTGTGAGGGGGTGTTGAATCAGTTGATCTTGGGCCCGACATTCTCCCAGTTATTGATGGCCTTCATGTTGACGTGCTCCAGCCTCCACTTCTGAGTGGGCGAGGATGGATCGCAGGCTGTGACGAAGACTTTCTTGCTGCCGGGATCGGTGTCCAGGCATCTCTGAGAGTGGCCATGGGTGAGCCACTGTTTCTCAACGTCGTATCGCCAGAGCTGATTGCCTTGCTTGCCGTGACAGGGGTAGAGTGTGACCGGTGCCTTGGTGTCGCCTCTGGAAACGTCCAGGCAGTCGGTCCGATCCTTAGGCCTGATGTCCTTGTGCCACGTCAAGCGGAATTCTTGCTCGCCGGAGGATTTCGGCTCGTCCTTGGAACAAGTGTCTACCACGATGAGTTCGTCCCTCTTCCGCTTCTTGGCGTCCAGGCACAATTCCGTTGCACCCATGTTCCGTATCTCCCCGTATGCGAAGTCCTCAGGCTCTATGGGCGGATATACCTCGATAAGGTCGAAGGCTATGTTTTCGATGAACCACTTGAAAGGCTTGCAGTGTAACTTCTGTCGCAGCTTCCTCTGTTCCGTTATGTCGCCTGGATCCAGGGATCGAAGATGAGGGCGTCTCTTGTATATGTATTCCGCGTACTCGTCCATCCAGACTTCAGCTACTCTCTTGTAGTTCTTGCCTAAGAAGTCTCCTCTGCCCGGATTTGGGAATGGAGGGAATTTTCGATAGATGTGGCCGACTCTTGAGCAGGGGGCGTCGTACATTTGACCTCCGCATTGCCAGATCTTGAAGGACAGTTCGTATTGCTCTCCGCCCCATATGTCTAAGCCCGGATCGTATCCTCCTAGTTCCCAGAAAAATTTGGCACTTATAGCAAAGAGGCCGCCGGCCATGATAGGGCTCTTGAATGGCTCGGCTGGCCTCTTTAAGTCTTCGGGTAGCAAGGGCAGGCGTTTGTAGTAGAGTTCCCAGTCAAAAGCGCCTCTTGCTCCTTCGTCTTGAGCCCTGTACTCGAATGTCTCGTAAGCTATTACGTCGATGAACGGGCAGACACATGTTTTGTAGTTTTCGGAGATCGGTTCCAGCAGAGGAGGAAGCCAGTTAACATTGGCTTCACTGTGAGAATCCAAAAACACTAGTACCTTCGCCTTGGCTACTCTGGCACCAGCCAATCTTCCTCTGATTAAACCTGATCTTTTAGGCAATCTGACAATTGTCACCTTGGGTAAGTGTTCGGCAACATAATCATCTAAACGCTTTTTTAATTCTGTCTTTGTACTAGCGTCATCAACCAATATGATTTCTTCAAGTAAGGATGGGGGAGAACGATTTACAACACTCCAACAGGTTCTCATTAAAGTACTAAAGTGCTCATTGTGGAAGGAGACTATTACTGATACTGGATCCAGGTCCCTGTTATGCTTCTTTGCTTTGCAATCTGGGTGTCTGATGTCCGGTATTGATCGATTTAGAGAAATTTCATCACTGAGAGCAGCATTGAACCCATTTACCTGGTAGAGTTTTTCTTTCAATGCATCTAATGATGGCGAGAGAAATGCAGGCTTTCCTTGCTCACCCATACCTATTCTCTTGGCATCTTCCTCTATTTTCCTGTAGTCATGCCAGTCAATCTTGTCATCATTCACCTAGACACAACAACAGGAAAATCCCATTGCAATGAATGCACAATCGCACTACAATCTACAATGCACATAACTTGTTGATTGCTTGGGAAATATCAATACAGTCATAGCGTTCAGTGCAATACATTAAAGTTTCTATGTGTGTATGCAATATCGAGCATATAGGTTTGCACTTCCACCATTCAGACGTGAAAGTTTCTGCATTTCTAGTGTGAAAGTTTATCTGAACCTCCATCGCTCAAGCATGAAAGTTTCATTGCTCATGCAATGCCCAAACTTGTTCTCTATATAGCATACATTCAATATGAAACATTAATTCCCGACACTTCACGTGAAAGCCTTATAAATATTGCATTAACAATTATCAAATTAATGCAATGAACACAATTTCATAAAAAGCGAGAATGCAACGGACAACGCAATCGTTCCTTATTAAAAGTGAGACCGGATTACCCGACAATGGCTTGACACGTAGCACGTGTAAATATAGATCAGCATTGACCGTACGGCACTGACATTGAACCATACACGTCACCGATACCTTGCCAACGAGTACACGTTATCTAAAGCTCGCGTAACACGTAGCCGGTCGGCAACCTTTGAAGCCGATAGCGGTTGAAATCTTACCTGTTCCTCGACTTCTCGTCTCCCGTCGACGATGCTCTCTCTCGGCTCGCCATCGAAGGCAATTAACGCCGCCGACGGTGGTAAGCTCTCTCTGGCCGTTGGCGGGGAACGCACGTACCGGAAGACGACCACCGTCAGGAAGACGGTGAACGACGCGAGGACGAGGAACTTTATCAGACTGATAACATTTCGTTTCATCGTGCTGCGGGCATCGTTTCACCCGGTGCAAGATCACTGCCGCTGCCAGTCCAATTGACAGTCTTACCAGTCTGAGCCCGGGAGTAGGTCTTCTCGTGCTCGGTGGTGTCGGTCTTACACATTCGCTATCTCAGCGACGTATACTTTAACCTCATCTGTCAGCTTCGTCGGGAGAGACCGCTCGCTTATCCGCACCGTTTATCGCACTATCGGTACTCCACTCGAAGTAGCGACTGATTCTCCCTCCTAATGTCAGGAACGCTCCACGGTCCGTTGCCACGCGACAGGTGACTATCGATCGTCCACATCGAGAGTCACGTTCGAGATGGACCGCGCGCAATATGTATGGGATTCGTTCAGGCACCGCTGCCGGTCCACACTCTCACCTTTCAAGATCGAATTTCATTGATTTTACGTGTACTTAGGGTAATTACCTCTACTTACATTCCAATGGATGTTTCAGCCGCTGAAGCAGTCGGGACTGTCTTTATCTTGTCGACGATATCGACGAGCAGTATTGAGGAAGTGGCGGAGGCTGCGCCTAACGGTATAAAGTGGTTTCAACTCTACGTCTATCGGGATCGAGATATTACTTTGTCCCTGGTGAGGCGTGCAGAACGCGCTGGATTCAAGGCTCTCGTTGTTACCGTCGACGCACCGATGTTCGGTGACAGGAGGGCTGACATCAGAAACAAATTTTCATTGCCCAGACATTTAAAGTAAGAAGATGGTCAATCGGCGATATAGCAATCGGAGTAGCAGACATTAACTCATTACCCGCCGTAATACAAAAATACAAAAATAAAAAATGAAATTAACTGTACATTTAGAAGTTCCAGTCATTAAAAGAATGCAATTTGAAACTGTGTCCCAAAAATGGAACGTTGGCGGGTAATGGGTTATTAACCTGTAGTTCATACTCACTGTATCGATTTCTCGATCCGTGATTTGAATAGGTGTTGTGACCATGCTGCTTCTGCGATTCCAGATTCGCCAATTTCGAGGGCGAGCAGTCGGACAGAATCAATTCATCGAGAGGTGGCTCCGGCCTGAGCGAATATGTTACTGATATGTTCGACCCTTCTCTTTCGTGGGAAGATATCGACTGGTTGAGAAGGTTGTGATCTTCGCCGCGTGCTGGCACTGTTCAACGATTTAACTGCATGGCGCTAAATCGGAATATATGAATGGTATACTTACAGCGTGACGAAGCTGCCAGTCGTGTTGAAGGGTATTTTAACGGCCGAGGATGCATTGTTGAGTGTGAAGCACGGAGCCAGTGCAATCGTCGTTTCGAATCACGGTGCGAGGCAGATAGATGGTATACCTGCAACGGTAAGGGTCTTGATCTTCGCCGGTTCCAAAGTTGGTAGCAATTGCGGAAGCGGGGTCAATTTGTTTAAATATTAATTTTGTTCAGATCGAAGCGCTTCCGGAAATAGCGAAGGCGGTCGGAAATAAAATTGAAATTTACATGGACGGTGGCATAACGCAAGGGACTGATGTATTTAAGGCTCTTGCACTGGGAGCAAGGATGGTATGAAGAAATACTCTAATATTTGATACTCGCCAAGCAGTACGCAAAATGTAAATTTCAGGTATTCTTTGGCAGACCGATGCTCTGGGGATTAACCTACAACGGTGAGAGTGGCGCCAAAGATGTTTTGAATTTAATGAAGCACGAAATCGATCAAGCTTTTGCACTAACCGGTAAATATTTTCATTGTTAGTTAAACGATCTCGCGTTTCAAATTTCATGCGTTTTTCTTACAGGTTGTGTGACCGTGAAAGATGTCACGGGAGACATGGTTGTTCACGAATCCTACTACAGTCGTCTGTGAATCCTATTCAATCCTAATCCTAAGTCATGGCATAAATAAATGATTCGAAAAAAAATGTTCATAATTTTATTCCTTTTCACGCCAGACGAAACACGCCTACTTCTTGATTTCCTTCCGTGTTAATGAAATAAACGCAAGCGGTGATGTAGAATACAAGGATGGCATGAAAATTTTAGGAATTTGTAAGCCAGGAAAGTAATAAATTCTTGTCACATAAAAGCGTTTCTTCACAATACGATTGGCATTTTATTGAATATATATATATATGTACCTTATATATATATAGATATATATATATATTTTTCGTTCATCTCGCATATGTACGCTCTCATACGTATGTGTGCGTGCACTTATATGTGAGTAATATGTTATAAAGTTACATGTGGACGCACACACACACACACACACATGCATTTAGCGCTGCCACAATGTCACAAAACGGAATAGGCTGGCATGTGAACATATATATATATATATACGTATATATATATGATTGTGGTATATGTATACATGTATAGAGCGAGCGGCACGCAGTGCCGCCTTTTTCGTTCTATCACACCCATTTTCGCAATGAACAATCCTTATTCCGTAATTTTCTGCAAGTTATGGTACGCCATCGTCAGACAAAAAGGAAAAACTGAACGCGTCCGATCGACGTCTCCGTCTCTTGACAATTTCGATAGTTTACAATCGGGCGGGCCTTCCGGTTTCTTATGTACGTGTATTTATAACGAGTTCGCTCCTTCCAAATGTCTTTGCGGCATTGCCGGCAAATTTATCTACGATATTTATAATATGTATACGCAATATACACTTGTGTGAGGTTAGGCACACACAACTCTCCTAATTTCTCCTTCCCTCTCTCTTCTCCTTTCCCTATATTCCTTTTCGTTCGCTTCATCACTCTCTTCCTACACAAACATGTACAACACACACTCTCATCCTCTTTTTACACTCGACTCGCGAGGGGGCGCATTCGCGATTAATAATTGTTGCTAATCGACAATAGGGTCGCCGATCGTTTCCGGTTGCGGATGTGACGAATTAGTGTATCGAGTTCGACCTCATGTCGTAGTTCGTGATTTTGAATGTTCGCGGTTTGAATTTGTTGGCTTGCCGGTGCCGCGTGTGCGAGTGTTTCGTTTTGTTTCGGAAAGTGTAACGGAATTCGGGTGCGTTGTGCAAAAGGTGTTCGAATCGTGTGGCGAAGAATTGATCGTCTGTTTTACACCAAACGCTGTGGTAAGTCGAATCAAACAAAATTTTCAACGAGTCGGCGAGCAAAGTGTGACATTGCCACTACAGCCGTGTGAGTAATTTTACGTTAATTTTTTGCACGAGTCGTACGCACTACTAACGTTTGCAACGTAAAATTTGTGCGTGTACATCATTCCGAATTTTTGGAAAATACGCGCAAATGCACTCCCCCGTCGCACCTGCACTACACACTTGCGACAATCACGATAATGTACAGCGTACAGGGTCGTCTGCAATTCGTTGTACAGCCGGAAAATGGGCGAAGCTTGACCGATATTCAAATCGGAAATGCAGACCAAATGTTATCCAAATTTTTCCTTCGAAATCATATCGAATCGCAACTTTAACAACGACAACAATCGCGTTAATTGAAAATGACGAAACAGACATCACCCAATAAAAAAATTGCTATACATTTTGCTTATAAGTTGATAATTAGTGTAAAAAATTATTTTGCTCAGATAATAAATTAATCGTTATAAGAATCATCCGTTCCCGGCTTAAACCATTCATTACAGCACCTCTTTCAATCTCTCTCTATCTCTATCTCTCTCTCTCTCTTTCTCTCTCTGTACATACTCAATATTTATAGTTATATGTATTTGCTAACCAGTACGATAACACGATAGACACACAGTGTGTATGTTTTTGTGGTACAATGTTTCTCTGCCAATGTGATTTCATCAAATGGGGTGTTCGGTAGGTGAGCATCCCTTTTGCGATGCCTAAGAGAGCGTTTTTTTAAAATGCGACAATATTCTATCCTGACGGGGCTCGTGTACATGTGTGTTGGTGTCTGTGTGTGTGTGTGTGTTTTATCTGCGGGGATCCGAGACAGGGGGGTGGACGCGCTTTCGAGAGTGCGAGTTCATGAGATTTAGGCGATGTGTAACATTAGAGATAGAGAAGTGTAAAATTTATTGGTCCAGAGATTTGTGTGTGTTTCGTCGAGGGTGCTGTCTCCCTTAAGCTCGGACCCTCTCTACTTCCCTCCCTTCCTCCGACTCCTTTCCCATCCTGGCCACTCTTCGATATCTCATTTACGTATGTCTTGTAATTGTAGTGTACGTGTCTCCAATGTCGAACAGACCTCGGCGGGCTTCCTAGTCTTGGCGACCTCTGAACGAAATCAGCGATAAATAGGGTCAACTTCCAGGAATGTCCTTGACGAGGTTCGAGAGATATCGATGGAGATTAAATTTTAGGTACACGTCACTTGATATGGAATTGTTTGAGGATTAGACATTCGCCAAGACCTTTCAATTACTCGAACGTGCAAAATTGTCCGACGAGAAAGTTTCATATTTCGCAAGTAAGTTGACAGAAAGTTTTGTCTGATAGTGTAAGTTATATGGTTGAATCCCGATTAAGCTGTTTAAGCTCGTTAAACTGATTGGGCTGATTAAGCTTTCAGGTCTGGTGGTCAACGTTCTTTAATTAAATAATGCTCAATATATGTACCGAGCGTAACGTAAAGTCTGATTTTACTTACTCCCCGGACATTCACGGTGCACCGAACGACTGAAACTCCCGCCTCCGTTACAAGAGATCGTGTGCATTTAAACACCGTTAACAACAATGACGACAACGACGACGACATTATCTATCTATAAACACCGAAGAACATAGAGTATCGTTTGTTTTTTCTTTATGCGTGTTCAATCCCTGCGGTCAGTCTGAATCTAATTGACAATGTGTGTGTATATATATATATATATCATATATATATGTATGTATGTATATGTATATATTTATACGTGTATATATGCATTATATATGTATACCAAAGGTCTTATTTGACGCCATATGCGCGGTCTCTCCTTTTCTGCTCGTTTTTTTTCGACTTGCCCCTTTCTCGGCGTCTAATTGGCCTTGTCTATGGTCTCACAACCTACTATAAAGAACTACCGCATTATCTACTTACGCACATCATGTTCATGCAGACGAGACGATTCTCGTGCGGCAAACTCGTGGCGCGGGCAGGGTTGGGTAGGGGATGTTATCGTGTTTTAAATATAGTCAGGAAGATTACTATACTTATTCGTTTACCGTAAAATTTCTCCCTTCGAATTCTAAAGATTCCGATCACATCTTACGCTCTCCCTTTGAACAATTGACGCACTCAGAGTTGACAAACGCATCGAAAAGTCATTAACGATAAGACTCCTTCGGGAAAGGGAGCCTCGCTATTAGGATTTTTCCCACAAAATTTTCTGCGTACACTATGCTATCTTCGCCCTCCTACGAGCGATAATTGTGGACTGATAATTTTCTCTGGTCAGCCACCATATTCTGCCGCCCTTATGTTACCGTCGAAGGGTTATCTTTGCGAGGCAGTAGCTTATTCATCGAGTAAGGAATGCGTGGAAGCTCGCGCCAAGTCGCGTCTACGTCGTGTTCTTCATACACCACCTTTGCAAAACATTTCTCCCATTAAAACGGCGCTACAATTCTCCCAGTATCCGCATACTAGTCTCGTTAGTCTAACGGAGCGACATACTGGTACGATCGAACGTTTGCGCCATACAAATTTCTAGTTACTAACGTAGGCTGTACAGCGCTGAGTCGTTAACGTTAGGACACGCCTTACATAGTTTGCTTTTGATTATGTTCATTAACACTGGAGCTACCGACAATTTACATACGTAGCCTCATTCAATTCGTCGTAGTGACACGATATAAATTGTGAACAAATTAAGAATTAATTTATCCTCTCGGAAAACGAAAGAGTCCTCTGAGAAATCATTGTTAAGACAAAATAACGTCATTGCGACGTGTTCGGTAGATCCAGTGTTAAAAATCGCCCCGTCGTCGCTCGTTCTAGCCACTCTGCGGCACTCGTGTACATCTTAGACAATTTGCGAAGCACGCCCGGCGGTTTTTAGCTTAGCACGCTTAACAATTGAGCGGGGAGCGGCACACTTATGGCTAGACAAGTGAAACGAGTAGGGCGCAAGCCAGACATCGTACCTCTAACACTAGCCTACGTAGCAACTAAGCGGAACACGTTTTCCTCTCATTGTCAGGCGCAGTTCGAAGCTGTCAGCTTGTTATTCACCGACAGCCACTGCCCGCGTGTACGCGCATTCGCCTCCAAGGACTTCGATAATAGAACGGAAATGAACAAACTGAACAACAAACGGAACGTGGAAAAAAAGTGAGAACGACGAAAGGATTATATCAGACAACCTCGCTCGTATCGAACAATTATCGCGAGCGAAAGCACGGTTGGCTATAAATAGTTCTGTCCTCTTGCCGTTTTTCATCTTCTTTTTTTTTTGGGGGGATTTTTTCTCCTCTTTACATCTGACAATTATACACACAGCTATGCATCGCCGGATTTCCATTAGTTAAGGGCTAATTATTATCGAACATCGTCTGACATCCATGTCTTAATTGGCTAAGGTCTAAAGCGTTCGTCGACTTGTGTTCCTGCTTGATCGCCTTCGATGATGACAACGTTAAAATGATTAATTACAAGAATCGATGCTTGTGTCAGCGACGGAGTTGACTATATTTTACCGTGTCGCATTCTCGGCTTAGAGGAATGTTATTATACTTGAGGGTTTTTCATTGTCGCCTTCGGAGCGAACTCCGACGAACTCGATATTGTCTTGTAAATATGTTACAACGTGCGTTGCATTTGTACGCAAAGGTATCACCATCGAAGCGACTCGACGAATCATCTAGGAGCGGTTCTCAACAGTTTTCATATTTTTTTTTTCTTCTCCGATTTCCTATTTCGTTTCTTGTTTACTTAGTATCACAAGATTATCCGTCTAAGGTATCTAAGGTTTACGCACTACAGACAATGCTATCGAATGTACCACGTCGCCGAACGTGTAACGCGTCTTGCCGGTAGTCGTCCTGTAGGAATTACATGACTACATGTACCTAATTTACAAGCCCAACGCGGCTACATCGAGACGAATACTTGTGCTTCTGCAAAATTCTAATGCTAAAGTCGCCCTCGTGTCCGTACCAAATTCTGTCTGGCGTAAGTCTCTCTCCTCTCTGCCAATTCTGCTCGCTGACTGTAAAAATTGATGTCCAGCAAATGTAGCAACGGAAGAGTGTACGAATTTTGAATAATTTCGTATGAGAGAGTAGGCGTGAGTCAAGTGTTTGAATTAGATGTTTGCTGGACGTTGTCCCGAAAACTGATTGGTACTCCTTTGATTCTTGTCAATCGATCTCGATTCGTAAACTTTTCGTTCGATCATTGTCACGACGACTGTCAGTGAACGGCGACAGGTAACATTAGCGATATTCAAAAGCAACAGGCAATGATGTACTAGCCAAAGGGAATGGATAGGTAGACGGCGCGGTATACGCAATATACAAGACGTTTTGCGATGATTGTACATTGGTTATCATTATTATTGACTGGATATCTCAACCAAGCAACCTCTCGGCTTTAGAAAATGTTCGAATGTCGTTGAAGGTGATCCGACCGAGGCTGATATCGTCGGACGATCGAAAATCGTAAAAACGGGCGCAATCTGAGTATCTCAAGCTCGCGACTTACAGACCGTTGTTTATTTTTAGTGTTTTTTTCTCTCTCTCTCTCTCTCTATCTCTTTCTCTCTTTTGTAGTAAAATGGAAGGAACGGTATCAATAACAGTACAACTAGTCACGGTATAAAAGGGTGAATCTCTCTTGTTTCCTCGTTCCTCTACAGATTCTCCACCTTTTGTTTGCTGTTGTCGCTGGTTTTACGGGTCGTTTGCACGAGATATGTCGTCTTCATCAAGCCTCTCGCTACTAAGCAATCGTTTAAACACCGTAGAGCTCTAGCTTCTTCCTTCCTTTTTCAAAGCGTGACGATTCCGTTAAACGGTTCTCTAAAAGATTACGGGATCTCCGACGATTAGTGCGCGATCATCTAGATCATATTTCCGTGAAACAATACCGCTACGAACTACGCGATTATAATACGGATATCGAATCGGATAGTGTCAGTGTTCGAAGCTACTCGAAATTGTAATGCTGCTAACGTATAAGACATTGTCGTGACCGCAGGAGTAGAAATCCAATTGATCGACGCGAATGTTTCGATCGTCGACGATTTTTAGCGGTAGCAGTATTGTTCCTCAACTGCTGAAGATTGTTTCGCAACGTGGAACGTCGGTCGACCTTTGCGAAGTTCGCACGATCAAAGAGATGATAAGCTCGGATAGTCCTGAGGCGTGTTGTTCGACCGTGGTCATGGTTTAAGGATTGAAGTGTCGATCCCGAACTTCCTGTCCGAGATCCTGTGAGCGTTCAGCGATTGATGTCGAACCCCGAGGTTCGGCAATACCTATTTGCCTAATGCCGCTAATAACAACATCCTGATAATCTACGCCGCGTCCCCGTGTTAACGGAGGGCTGTCTAATACGCCGACGGGACATGTTATTAGTTTACAACGATAGTCATAGAACGATATACCTCGACAATTACAAAACATTTATTTCAAAAACTTCATATGCTTGGTTCTATTCAAATCATATGTTTCCTTTTTTTTCGTCAACTTGAACTCTTTAATTGGAACACAGCGATCCAAGAAACGGTCCTCGCACTTTGCGACGCTACGTTTTATGCTCAACTCGAATTTCTGTACCCGGCTACTGGATATCCGTGTAGTTCGTCGTGGTTTGGGCGACGATCGAGAAAAAGCGGTTGCCGTATAATCATTGCGATGGAAACTGTCGAGCCCTCGTATCCTGTCCGAGGGTCGAAGAAAATCGGTGCGATTTAAAGTAGTCTTTTGTTCCCGTCGTATATACTCGCGCTTGAGGTTCTTGTGTCGCAACTGTTTCTTTTTTAGAAATTATTCCTTGTGCAGAAGGAGACGAAGAGAGCGAAGCGCGCGAGGCACATGCTTGTTATTCTTTAAACGGTGTGTTTCGTTATCTAAACGTGTCCGCGTGTATGTCCCTCGAATGATGTGTGTGTTCGTTGTGTTCTAAAGCTTGACGCTTCTCTCGACCATTCACTCACTCCCATTCGCACTATCTCCTCTCAACCTCCCTCGTCACGGACAGGCATACACGCACGCATACGCACACTCTCGTTAGGAATTTGATCACAACAACAGTTAATGGCAATAAGATTAACAAACAAGCTGATCTCTGTCGGCAATTGATATATAATTTTATCATCACGATTAATCATAGTTTTCCTTCTCGCACATCATCGGAAAGACCAGCAGTAGTAGTAATAGTTAACAGTAGTAGTAGTAGTAGTAGTAGTTGTAGTAGTAGTAATAGTAGTAGTAGTGTAGTAGTAGTAGTAGTGGTAGTAGTAGTAGTAGTAATAGTAGTACGGAAGTCGCTAAAGCTACTTGCTCTCAGATCCTAGCTCGTTACATCGTTCTCATCGTAGGTTCGCACAAACGGAATGCCTGAATGTGCGCCTTCTCCTCTTCCAATTGTCTCTCAACGACTCTCTCGTGTTCCAATCTTTCCTTCCTGCGCGTGCCTTATATCCAATGTGTCTCGTTCGGTTCGTGTTTTTTATGTGTAATGGATGTGAATGTGTGTCTCTTCGATTATACACGTTATGGCTACACAGTTATTCTGCAAAGTATATATATATATATATTTTTTCTTTTTCGTCTTCTCTTCTAGCGTAGTGTTGTGTTAAAATCATCTCATTGTAACACGATCGTAACATATATGTATATTTACATTTACTATCTACATTATCTACACATCAACAAACGGTTAGTTTTTTTAGCAATTTCTGTGGTTTTCTTTTCTCTCTTTTTTTACTTCAGACATTTGTAAATTTCTCGTAGCGTTCGTGTGGTTTTTTGTTTGTTTGTTTGTTTGCTTGCAGTGTTATCGCTAAACGGTAAGATATTTGTTGCTTTTCCTCGTATTCATTCATTCCCACTTTTACACACTCCTTTCCACCTTTCAACTTTCTCTCTCTCTCTCTCTCTCTCTCTCTTATATTCCTAACAATTTCTCACTCACTCGCACATTCACACGCGTATATCTTTATCATTACGATCATTAGCATGGGTATCATGTAACCGTGATCGTTTTTCATGATCAATTTCTGTATCGTCAGCGTCGATAATCCTTTTAGCGTCAAACTCGCGCGACTAGCTCGAAGTAACGATTATCATACAGCGTAATCGTCGGACACAGCAGACATCTATGTATATGCGACATGAATAGATCCACCATTCGTCTGTCAACGCCTTCCCAAACATTCCACCCGCAAAAAACTCATGTTCATGCCTCTATAAAGTCAGGATCGACGCGAGCATTATTAACGTGTACATATACACAAAAACTTACGCATGCACACGCAGCAGACACAGATACACACGCCAATATTCATATGTATATGTATATATATATATGTGTGTGTATATATATATAAAAAAAGACAAAGAAAAATAAATATGCCAACTTAAAAAAAATATATATATGTAATTAACGATAATCGAGTAACTACAGTAAGTTTATGTTTGAGTCATTTCGCGAGGACCCAGGTTACACCTAAAACACCGACGCGGTCCTCTTCTCTGCTTGATCTTCTCTCTCTCTGTCATTCGAATTCCAATTTTTCTTCTCCTCCGATTTCAGAATCCTTCCGTGTCGGATCCGAGACTCAATACCTCCATATTTTTTTTTTTTTTTTTTTTTTCTTTTGTCCACCAAGTATTGTCAAACGATCGGGCTAGTCAGCAGACACAAGTCGTCTTCTGGCGATCGACCTAGTCGGTGGATTTTATCGTTTTTAGAATGATCGAACCGGTCGAAACACGCTCGATCACTCGGTCCATCCGGCCGTGTTCGGATCTATCTGGATCAAGCTTCCGGCGACGGGTGTCGATCGACAGGCTCGATTACGTATCCGGTCGACGAAGCCAGCCGACGATTCTGTCGGATAGGTCATTGTCTAGCGATCGCGAGCTAGTCGGCTAATTTGAAGATCCTCTCCGTTCGGCGATCGGTCTCTGATTGGCGGAATCGATCCACGATCGACGATCGAGGCGCAGCAACGGCTTCGGAAGCGAAATGTCTCGACGAGTAAGCGAAAGATGCAGGCGTGCATCAGAAGGAACGCATGAGGTCTGTCCTCTCCCTCCCTCTCTTTCTATCTATCTCTATCTCTATCTTCCTCTTTCTCTCTCTACGAGCCTTTAGTTTGGCGAAAGAAAGTCGGGTCCGGAGTGAGCTGGCGCGGGATACACCGAATTTGCGTGTAGAAAAATATCTCGGGCGCTGGAGTAAATCGATAGGGAGCTCTGGCGGTGAAAAGATGGAACGTAAATTCGGCCTTCGTGCACTGGGCAAACGTTTTAGCCAATAGCGAAAGAGTCTAAGATGCCTGCCAGTTCCTGTCCTCGACGATCCCGTCCTTCGCCTCGGTGTCGTCTCCCATTTATGTACAGAAAACTGAGAAAGCGTACGCAGACTTTGTTCTGGTTAAAGCGGAACCGAGAGACGCGAAAGCTGCTGTTCAGAGGCCTTATGGCGATCAGGTTCCAGGTCCTTCATCCTTCAATCCTTCACTCCTTCATTCATTCATTCATTCCTTCCTTCCTTCCCTCTCGACCGCTGATCCGATTCACAAGAGTCGCGAGCAAAGTGAACGGTGTCGTTACGTATTACGGATACAGCTTTTTCAAGAGCTATCTGTTTTATGCAGCTACAGTGTCCCGCCGTTGATTCAAAGATCTCTCGAGAGATATCCCGCGTTCTCGATGACCTTCACCGCGCGCGCGAGTGCCAAAAGTGAGAAGCCAAATGCGACCAGGTCGGCTTCCCCCCGCTAGACCATGTCGGACAATGACGAATATTCTTGCAACGAGCTGGAGGTAAACGCTGGCTATATGAATGCCCAGCATTCGAGCGTCTTCACGACAAAGTCCTCCTGCGGCGCCAAAGGTTCGTTCCCGTACGTGCTGCAGGACTGCGTCCTGCCCTGGTAGAGGTCTCCGTCCAGCCAGAGGCCGAATTTGCCGCTGATGAAGAGAAAAGGACGTTAGTTTACGTCAGCTTGAAGATTGATTACCAAACCTCTCTAAAGGCTACTTGGTGCAAGGTACTTACTTTCCGGCGCCGATGGCCAGACTCTCGTTGTTGCCCTTGATGAAGTACAGATTGTCGCCCGTCCAGTTGAACGCTTGGAACCTGGGCGTGAACCTGAAGAGCAGGGACTCTCCGGTACCGTAGAAGTGGTCGCTCACGTGTAGAGAGCAAGAGGTGAGGGCACCGAACACCTGCAATGCGAGAAATACATATTCATTGCCACTGCATTACATTCTTACGCCTCAATAGCCTCAATTCTCAAACTGTAAACAAAGCATACAACTTAACTCGAGAAAAATGAATTATGCATTCTGATTAAACCAGATTTCTGTTATGAAGCGGAATTGAAAATAGAAGTCACTTGAGCAAGATAAATTTAACCCATTACCTGCCACAATTCAAAAAATAAAACAAATAAATAAAATTAGCTGTACATTTAGAGGCTGCAGTTATTAAAAGAAAAGAATTTGAAAATGTGTCCCAGAAATGGGACATTGGCGGATAATGAGTTAATCGACTATGAGTATGTGACTCGATATGAATTTGTATGCTAAGTTTTTCTGTAGCCATTTGGAGATGCCTGATACTTACGTTGCCTTCGGTGTCCTCGATGACCAGGAGTATGGGACTCTCGATCTTCGCCATCTTCCTGTACATGCTGTTCAGACTGAAGCCGTGCTGGCTGGTGCTGAAGACGAGCGTCCACAGGTATCCCTCGGCCCTGGCCGGCAGGTGCCGACAAAGTTGTTCTCTGTGCTCATCGCTGAGTATTTCGGTGGTGCCGACTAGGTCTGGCACGATGACGTCATTGTCCAACGAAACGGCGCTGTTAGCGTAAAGTGCCCGCCTGAGCTCTTCGCTCATAGACAGTACCTGTTTGCAGAGAAGGTGCATTAGAATCGAATCGCCACATCCGTCCATCCGTCAGCAGGCTATCTGCGACGTACTAATGTTCGACAATCAGATTATCGGAATCCATCGTCGTGCTCATTCTATCCGTTACTCATAAGTCTGGAAGGACTTCAACATTAGAACTAACGAATGACCCACATATCTTTATTCACTTTGTCACCGTGACTAGAGTCAGTGTGACGAAGTTACAATTCATTCATCTAAGATGAGAAATACAATTTGGAAAAAATGTTTGCTAAATGAAGTGATCGTTAATACAAAAACTGGTCTGGAGGGTTCGGTAGTTTTAGCGTTAAACGGTAATAATGGAGGTTGTACAGTGTTTGCGCAACTGTATTATGCACGGTAAACAAGTCAAGAAAATTGAAAGATATGCACGGCGATGCACCCCTTCGGGCGAGAAAGTCGTGACGAAACGAGGAGTAGGTCAGGCAACGAGAGACGTCTGCCATATTTTCGTTTCGTCACGCCGGCCACGTCGATACTTCAAAATACACACAGAATGCACACTGGCAGACATTTATGGGTGAACATCGTCAATGGGCAGCGGGCGGGTTTGTGCATTTCACGGGAACAAATGTCGCACATCTATGGGCGCAGTGACAGCTAATATCCTAATTTTCTAGCCTCTATCTAGCACAACTAGGGCGAGTACTATGAGAATAACTATGACTAGTAATGCATTCACGTGTCGAGGGTGCTGTGATTCTTGTTAAACAAAGTTTCCTCTGTCGCTGGAAAAATCTACTTCGCCATCGTCCTCACACCTTACCAAAATCCTGTTTATGCAAACCGATTAGAACTGTAACGCACCGCCTTCTTTCGTCCATAATTTGGGCCGTTTATTGTGAAAGTAGTGTAAGTCACTATTTAAAAAAATTAGATATATAATTTATGATTAAGGTAATATTTAATTTTTTTTTACATGAACTTACACCGGTTTCAAAATAAGCGGTCCATAATTTCAGCTTCAGATCGGTTAGCAGGTGCCGAGATAATTGTACTCTCGCATCGTTTAAGCTGGCCACGTGGCGGAGCGTGTCTTCTAAATTAGCAATCAGGAATGTCACGTGCGGAATGATTGGCTGATCGTTTGCCAGCCGGGGCAAACAACAATAGCGACGACGACGCCGACGTCGCCGACGCCGGTGAGAAGACGTCGCCTGCGGCGCTACTAAGTAGTCGCGCAAACACGTGCGTGTCGCAGTTGACTCTGGCTTCGGATTGAAGGGGGCTGGGGGAGGGGGTGGGCAACCGGGAAGAAAACCAGAGACAGAACCGGCGATAAGCGGCGAAGGTAACTTCGCGGGCGAACTGATAAAACGCAGCAGCCGCCGAGAGTCGTTGGGAGGATTAAACTGCGCAGTCGTGTGCCGTAACGGATTTGCATGCTGTTTGCGAAGGTGTGCGAGGGGTTAAGTATTACGAGATTTACATAACGTATCGCGCGGACACGCGAGCGAGATCCTGAAGAGGGTGGATGCAAATCGGTCAGCTCGATTCCTTTCGGAGGATCTGACCCTCGCCTACTATCCCTATTCCTATTATGAGAAATTGTAGGAAAGGATACAGAGTTCAACATCCTTCTGTTGAACAGCATTTCGGCAGGAGACTTTCGAGGTGACGAAGGAGGAAACTGTTATGAGGAAGAAGATGAGTACGAAAATGGTAGGAAAGGACGCGGAGTTCAATATCCTTGAATCGTTAATTTCATTCCTCCTCCCGTCGTGTATTAATAGCGCTCGGCGGCGACTCGATACAGAAATCGATAAGATATCGAAGCGCAGTTTTCCGCGGAGTTTGCGAACGACAGGAGAGCAGACTGTTGCTGAGGCCTTGATTAATTATTACCTCTGGAAAAGTCCGAGTGTCGCGCATGACGACATAATCCACTCATCTTACACGCTTCGAACCTTCGAGCGCGTTGCGTTACGCGTATAACGTTACCTAGGCAAGTTATTGTTATCGTAGCCCTACCCATTATCCCCACTCTATCATTTCGTACATTCCGCGTTGCAACAAAAGCAGACGAATCGATACTTCGTTCATTCTGTTGAAAGCTTAGCCCATTATCCGCAAATGTCCCATTTTTGGGACACATTTTCAAACTGGTTTCTTCCAATAACTGCAACTTATATACAGCTAATTTTACTTATTTTTTTTTTATCTTTTGAATTGTGGCGGGTAATGGATTAATGTCGAGCACAGCGAGGAATAATTTGAGACTACGGGTAGGAATTTTTGCGTTAAATATCGTAAGGGGCTCGGTAGCACCGGCAACATGCGAAGTTCAACCGAAGACACGCTCGTATTTTGAATACACGGCGAGCACGACGGCGAGAGATAAACTTTGACAGCGCGAAAATGTTCCGCGCGGAATTTTCGAGAAGTCACGCACTCAGACTCTCTTTCTCGCACGGTTGAAGAGACTGCGAGGCAGGGAATGTTTATTTACGAAAACAGATTGCGCTATCACGCCCCGACCAGACGACGTCGAGGTTGTAACACGACAGTGGGCAAACGAACAAAAGAAATGTTAATGGGGCTTAACGAAAGTGTAGTGCAACTAAAGCGATTAGTCGAGTCTATATTTGGCCGTATCGCTCGATCTGTGGCAGCTAGAGGACTGCCGTTGCGACTTTTGGCAATCTGCGTTACCCCTATGATGTGTCGTAGAAAGTACGATTGGTCTATTTGAATTTGCGCGTCTTAGGGTTGAGAGAATATCCAGTTTTTGACACTTTTCAGTTGTTTCTCACCATACTTTTGGCCATATCTTGAGACCTATTCCACTTAGAATCTTCCGGTTTCGATTTTTGTGAATGTTTCTGACTCCTTTCTTACCCTATATACGTATAACTGTCTGAAAGTGAATAATCTAGCGTTGCGGCGACAAAATGTCGGTTTTTGACTGTTTTTGAATAGGTTTTTCGCCATATCTCGGAAAGTATTGTACTTAGAAGGCACCGGTTGCGATTTTTATGAATGTCTGTCATCCCTTTATCACACTGTATATGTATAATTGGCCTAGAGTGAATTACCTAAAGGCCGACGACAAAATGTCAATTTTTGGCCGTTTTTGGACACATTTTCGGTCATATGAAAAATGGCTCTATCTTCGAAACTATTTGAGAATTCGGAACTTTGCATGCGACCAACTTTCAGGGCGAGTCAAAATCTATGGGATAGGATGGTTTTAAATCCATTCTGAGACTAAAAATGTTTTTGCGTTTTTTCGCGATCCTGAAGGTTCTATCACCTTTCAATAGGTCCACATAGTGCCAAAGTACCCCCCGTTGGTCGCTCAGTGCCATATTATACGGACACGGTGGTCAAATGTACTCAAAACATGGTCTAAGACGCCCATTTGTGGCCTAAAACCCCGCAAAAGGCGATAATCACCATCAATTATGACATATAACCACGTAAAACAGTGTAAACTAACGTGAAATAGTGCAAAAGTATCAAGAAAACGTGGTTCAAGAGGGATAAGGTGGTCAAACATACTCCAAATTGGGGTTGAAGTGTCATTTTGTTAGTTAAAGTACCCCAAATGGTCCAAATAACCAACAGTCATTGGATACAACAATATAAAGTAGTATAGAGTAATGGGACATAATGCAAAAGTATGAAGACAGTCTTGTAAGTAGGTGTAAAAGATCATAAATGTGAAAAGACAGCGTTGGTACTGTGAAATAAGAATTGTCCGATAAGAATATGTACGCCAAACGCAATACGGTTTACACTATGCTATACCATGCTCCTATTACCATAGCAAATTATAAACCTAGTAGGCAACATTAGAATTGAGTCAAAAATTCGCTGTACGAAACTGCCAGTAAAGATCTCGTTTCGTATATTGAGAAGCAATCACGAACAAAGGTTAAAAATATGATTGCTGTAGATGACACAAAATGCATTAAATACGCACGACGGCTTTTGCACGATAGTACCTATCTTAACGTCCATGCGTCGTTGCTCTCGTCACAAATCGCTAATTAGAAGCGAGAGGAAACTTTCTCTCTCATCTATCAGCGATCGACTCGTTCCGAGTGCAACGCTGACAAAAGTCGAGAAGAATAAAAAGTGACTCGCTGAAGGCAGTTCGGACAGCGCCTTATCTGCCGCGATTGACGAACTCGCCAATAACAAAGAATAACAGCTCATACTTTCATTAACAGCCCCTTATCATCCGGCATTACTCATACCTAAATTAATATACGGCCTTAGCTCATGATCAGGCAAAAATTCGTACGGATACTTTTAACGAATTCAATGAAAGCGAAAAAAAAGCTCGTCATCCGAGGTGATCAAGAGCTTAGCAGGTAGGAGGCGTCTGTCAGATCGGATTAGATGTCAAAGCTCATGATCGGTATCAGGCCCGAGTGGAAAATACCGGTCGAGTGGCATAATGAAAAATGGGAAAAGCTTTGAAATCCAGACTGGCGCAACTGTTCGCGCAGACTCCGGCCGCCGATGGAAGATTTCCGCCCGGTGCTTCGGAGGAGAAAAACAACGGAGAAAACGAAGCTGGCGAGCCTGAGCCCCGATGAGCGGCGTCTCGAATTTGAAATTCAAATGGGATCATCGTCGCGACCCAATCGGCTTAGGGCCAATTAAGCCGAGAGTGCAAGTGTCGGGCTCTGTCAATCTGCGAGCCGCACTCTTCTCACATTTTCCCGCAGACGATCCGCAGGATAATACGATGGCATAACAACGGTTATGTTTTGACACTGACGGTCACGTGCGTCTGCGACACTTTCTTTGTCGATCGCATTGAAAGGTTCGTACAGAGCTGAAAAACATATTCTATCGACTTTGACAGTAGTGCACAGGATTGTCTAATTGTCTCGAAAAAGCCCTGAATCTCAAAGATTAGAAAGAATCAAAGATTCAGCTCTGACTGGGAAGACTTTCTACGAAGGCGCAATTTCAAGGCTCAGGCTTGGCTTGTCTAATTGTATCAAAGACAAAATCCCCGAATCTCAAAGATTAGAAAGAATCAAAGATTCAGCTTTATCTGGGAAGAGACTTTCTACGAAAACGCAAGTTCAAGGGTTAGACTTGGCTTGTCTAATTGTCTCAAAGACAAAATCCCTGAATTTCAAAGATTCAACTCTGTCTGGGAAGAGACTTTCTACAAAGGCACAAATTTCAAGGCTCAGACTTGGCATGTCTAATTGTCTCGAAGACAAAATCCCCGAATCTCAAAGATTAGAAAGAATCAAAGATTCAGCTTTATCTGGGAAGAGACTATCTACGAAAACGCAAGTTCTAGGGTTAGACTTGGCTTGTCTAATTGTCTCAAAGACAAAATCCCCGAATTTCAAAGATTCAACTCTGTCTGGGAAGAGACATTATACAAGGGCGCAATTTCAAGGCTCAGACTTGGCATGTCTAACTATCTCAAAGACAACATTCCTGAATCTCGAAGATTCAGCTCTGTCTGGGAAGAGACTTTCTACAAAGGCACAAATTTCAAGGCTCAGACTTGGCTTGTCTAATTGTTTCGAAGACAAAATCTCTGAATCCGAAAGATTAGAAAGAAGCAAAGATTCAGCTTTACGTGGGAAGAGACTTTCTACAAAGGCGCAATTTCAAGGCTCAGACCGCGACATGCGGCTGGAATTAATTAGTACGCGGCAGTCGATGACATAACGAGGCATATCGCGGAGTCGATACGAGAGTCGCGTGCGCGAAATCCGGCACGAGGCGAGAACCGGAGGAGCGAATAATATCGCTCCGCGGAGGAAAAGTTAGCGGCAGACTGTTTACCTCCTATCGCCCATGGCAATGGCAGCGCAATTGATAAACTCACTTTGGCTCGACGTCTCTCCGGAAAGCGTTTCTCGCCGAAGGAAACTTCTTCCCGCCTCGTACTAGCCTAGGTCGAATCGAATGGGGAAAACAGTCCTACTCTGTCAGGGAACGTACAGAAAAGCGACCCTGCGCTTTCGCTTAAAGACCCATCCCCCGACGGCTCGCTTTATTTTTAGCACGAAGGAAAGGCGCCAACGAGCATCGCGACGGACGTCGAAGCGAGATTCGCCTTTAGGGTTCTGGGGAAGGTCACTCGTGCTCTTTGCTGCGGGACTCTGTTTCAACTGCTCGACTCGTCTTTTCACTCTCACCTTCTGACTCGAAATTAGAGTTTCTGTCTTTAATTACATCCGTGATACTCTAGGTCAGATAGTACTGACATAGAATGTATGACAGCAATATATTATATACTTATTGATTTCGATACTTAAATTCGATTTCTGTATCCAATACAGTTTTACTGGTTGAATACAAACCATAGAAGATAGATAAAGAATACTACCTGGGGTGGAACTTTGATTGTATTTTTTTTTCGGGGCGTCCTCTCTCAGATAAAATAGGCAAAGCTCACCGAAAGCATTCTGGACGAGTGCTGAAAAACGTAATTGAGGGTCGAGCAGGATTCTATGATCATGGCGAGCGAACTGGAACCGATCCTTTCCCCGAGAGCGTGTGTCACTCCGTCTCCCTCCCTCCTTATCTTGGCAGCGATCCCTCGCATTCGCGGGCTCGACCTCGAAATCGAAATCGGCGCAGAATCGAGCCGAGCCAATCTCCACTTTCGACAGCGGCAAGATTCCGAACGAAGATTAATTTAGCTGCCTGCTGTTCCACCGGATGGGAAACACGTGTTGGCCACCGATTGTCAATAATTTCTGCGCTCTGCCACTTGGCAGGAGCGGCCGAGAAAGCTCGGAGCTTCTCGGCAAGCTCGCGCTTGGATAAGAATCACCGAACGATCAACTCTCGGGAACCGGAAGTCTGGGCAACGGTAGCGAAAATCCGCCTCTCGCCTGGAGGGAGCGAGGAGGAAAATGACACGACCGTCCGGAGCGAGAAACCTCTCGCAACTGAGTGCGAAAGGAGTGCAGAAGTTGCGACTTCGGTCGAGAAGTTCGCGAAAAATAAAAAAGAAACCTCTCGCTTCGGCCGTTTCCTGTCCCTCCTACTTAATGTCAAGTGCGTATAAATTCCATTTGCTGACCGGAGGTAAGGAGAGACAGAGAGAGACAAAGAGAGATGGAGAGTGAAGGAGAGTGAAGGAGAGTGAAGGAGCCGAGGAGAGAGGGGGAGAGGGAGAGAGGAACGGAGAGCCGTCATTGCGACCTCGAGGTGCATTATTCCCGCCTCGGGAGAGATCGTCCTTCGATCTTTCACGTGTCCAGGTGCAATTATTATGATCGCCAGCGAATTAAGGAGTTCATCCTCGAAATTTCCTCGCTCGAGGTTGAAACGAGCTCACCCCCCCATTTTCCGCCAAATTGCCACCACTTTGAGCACACTACCCTGTCGGCAGTTGTTATTACTACATTATTACCACATTATTACTGCAGAGATTGCCGACAGCCCCAAGCCTTGTTCAAACATTCGTATGAAAAATATTCCTGCGAAGGTATGAACTTTCAAAGCTCTCAGACGATTTTACTCGTTTGCTGATGGAGGATGATCGGGTGCCTCCGGCTGGCGTAATAATTAAGTTTGGGAGCGGGGGGAACTAATTGGCTTCACTCGCCAATCGCCGGGAGCTAAACGATGCTACGATACGTTAACGTGATCGAGCTGGAAATGATCCTGCCTTTCCGAACAATTCGACGAGCGCGAACGTTACGAATGTCACGGGCCGATCGTCCTGTCGAACAATGAGAACAGGGCAGGGCTCCGGTTACAAACGAAGCACGATGCGCGAACCTGCGTAATTACGTAATTCGGCCGCGTAATCAACTTGTTTTGCATCGCTTATGCCGGTAGAATACCGTGGCTTGCGACTCGAAATGCATCGCTCGCACTTTATCGCCATTTGACACGCTCGTTTTCCGGCGTCGATACGTAATCGATCACCCGGGTTTGCGTCATTAAAAATTGTGCACTTGTTAAAAGATAGCATGTTAAATGGAATCGGTGGAATCAGCGTAATAGGGCTGGCGTGCGTACAATTCGAATTCATTCAACATATGTACAGAGGTTTGTATAGATTCAACGAGAAAGTTTAACTCACGATTTAAGAGAATTTAAAGATTTTAAGATCTTTAATTTAAGATTTTAAGATTTAAGATTTTAAAGAATCGTAGAAGTTTATATTTTAGATTATTATAAATACTACAAAACGCAACAAATTCTGGGTGTTTTATATACATGTATTGACTTGAAATCCTGCACAGAAAAATAATTTCAAAATGATTAACTTATTTCGACCTGCTGGCAGTCCTATCACCGAATTCCGTCAACCGCAAAGGTTTAACGCGATCAGAGACGTTTTGTCAAGGAATACCGTTTCGTCGATCTAACACGGTGCGACGCTGTCATTCGAGCTTAGAGACGGATTTCGATGACACATTGAGACTTACAGACATACAAGACTGAGATCGTTCGAGTTACAAGCGGTCTCGTCCGGTTGGCCATCGCTCGGAGATAACTGTCCGCAGAAAATTGATCGTTGGACATGAAAAGTTCGCAAAAGGCATTAAAGAGTCGCGGTGCGTTAACATTCAAGGAGATCGGGAAACGACTTCCGAAAGACCGACAACGGCTCGGTTCCCTGTTGACAATTGTCCGATCGATGAAAGAAATCCCGCCGACTCCCGCGTGCAAACATTAAATACCGACCAAATCTCATTTAACGAATCTTGCCTCCAAAAGAAAATCCCCAAAAAAGTAAGATTCGTTGAACCTAAACGACGACATTATCCGATCAAACTTCCGACTCGCCATTCAATATTTCATCCTCAGTACCATCTTACCGAGCCAATCTACGTTTAATTACGCGCATATAAATAAACTAAGTAACCGACTCGCACTGACAGTTCTACGGAATAGCAATCAACTCAGTCTCGCACAACATCTATTACCTTACTCGGTAAAAATTATTCGATCAGCGCCGAAGATCGCACGAGGATGTAAACAAAGTCTCGCTGTCGCGTGCGATGCAAGAAAGAGCGCTGATAATGGAACAGCGCACAATTAACGATGATTCATCCCGAACGATTTATATCTTCCGGCCGCGTCCAATTATACGACGTCCACTTATCGGGCGTGTCGTTTAATTAAGGTGCGAATTGAGATCGATCGCCGGCGCGAATCGCACGCGACTCGGGTAGGTGAGAAAACGATTCGGGGGAAGAGGGGCAAGAGGGGGGGGGGGGGGGGGTCCGATGCATAATCGAAGAATACACGGCGAGCACGTGCGACGATATCGAGACGTCCTGATCGCCGAACGTCTAGAATAACTCGCTGCAACGAGAATCGCAAGGCGGCTCGGTTTACGAACGATTACGCGAACGGTAAATATTATGGTATTTGTTCCTATCGCCCGCTGATACGGACTCTCGGTCTCTTCGTTCCTCCATTTTTCATGTTAACCGACGCGGGGAGCAGATAAAGGTTGGCAATAATCATTAGCGCGTATGCGCGCATGTAGAAGAAGCCCGAGGAAGAGTTCCTTTGATAAGGCCCGACACGCGTTTTCTCTTTCAGCGTGTGGAGTAAGAGTGTGTGTCTCTCTTGGGCAGGATCGATGATCGAGGATCGATCGCGGAAATCGATGTTGAGAGGAAGGAATCGTTAAGACGAAATCGGTGAAGAGCGTACGCTGTTGGGCATGATAAGCTGGTTAATTAAAATTAACGTTACGAGAGCGAAAGGAAAGCGGACCGGGAAGAGAGAGAGTGTGAGAGAGATAGAGAGAGAGAGAGAGAGAGAGAGAGAGAAAAAGATGAGCAGACTGTACTCGCACCCCGATAACCTATCTGCTCGCGATAACGTCTGTCATGGTTCAGCAATTAGAAAAAAACGTGTCGTTATAGAAACATGTTGACGATTTTCGTCCAAGGATGTCGACGATTCGCAGTCAGACGGTCGGGCTCCCTTTCATCGGTCTTCAATCGGATTTCCGTGGGAAGGTGGAAGCTGGTCGAGATTCGGAATTTGAGGAATGGACGGAGAATGACGAACGACAGAGAGAAAAGGCAGAAATCGGCGTCGGTTGCATAATGCGCGGCGCTTAACGCCGGACTGGCTTTCATTAGCGTCGCGCACACGTTCCCCTCAAGCTTCGGTTCGGTGAAAGGTGAATAGGCGCGGCTGAAATACCGGTTCGTAAATACGCATACAGCGGGCGCGTAAATCCAATCGCTTTTTGTTTATCCCGCGTGCCGGGGCCGAAATTTGCCGCCAAATCGAGTTTCGGCGGCTGATTTATGCGCGCCGAAGAATACCGCTTCGCTTTCCTGACGAGTGTGGAAGGAGAATGGCGGCGAATTAGATGGACCGAATTACGGGAATGCGAGGGAGAGTAATGAACGAGTTTTAGGCGGCGAACCGAAATGTCACTCGTGTTTACGAGGACTCTATATATTCGGTGTTCGATTATTCAGCGACTTAATCGAGGGGAACCTGAGAACGGTATCCGGCTCCAAAGTCTGTCGCGTATAAATTTCGTGCCGAGCATCGGCGACCGTTATCGATCGTTGCGACCCGTTGCAATTAGTTGCGATTGTTTACCTTCGTCTTCTGCTTGAGGAACTTGGTGATCTTGGCGATCGGATTAGGAATCTTTGACTTCGGCATGATGACGGACTAGATAGTTTCTTCGGCTTGAATGTGATTCTTCCTCCCGTCGGACCGGTTCCAACTTTATGACGGACACACGTAACAACAACGTCGGGCACGCGTTACATTCTGATTACAATTTGACAGTCTCAGCCGTGCACTCCATTAAAAATCCTCTTCTCCTCGTGTTCGCAAACACTGATTTCTTCCGATTGCCTGACCTTTCCCCCTACTCGCGAACAAAGGGAAGGTTTCGAAACGTTTCACGTTCGACAGCTGATCGCTGTAGTCTCCTCGCAGATAGTTGGCACTCGAACTTAAACTTCTTCAGGTTCTTCTCGGCGAGATTGTTTATAGTCTTCTGAGAAGCGACGGTGAGCGAAGATTAATTCTGTATTTCGAGCGATCGACCGGCGGCGGCTCGTGACACGAGATGACACGAGATGACACGAGATGGCACGAGACTAACCGAGAGCTACCGTTAAAAAGATCCTCTCTAGTTGAGCATGAGAGCGGCACTGGTGCTTAGTCGGACTCAGGGTGAGTCTATACGTTGATATAGGAGGTGTCGCCGGGAGAGTTCCCAGTTAGAGGAGGGGGGGAGAGAGAGAGAGCTTGCGGACTCGCGCCAACAATTCTTTAACCAACCGATGCGCAGATCGGGCCGCGCAGCACGTGCTCGAAGGCACAACTTGAACCACCTGTTTTCCCTCTCAGAGAATGACCCTCGCCACTATCAGTCGTCCTACCCTGACCGCGTGCACGCCCGTAGACTTATCAGCTCACTGTCTGACAGACTCGGCGTCATCGTATCTCGGCTAATATGACAGGTTCGTTGTCCGCGTTTTTTGTTTGGAGCGGATTATTGATAAAGGGGGGAGTAAAAAATGGCGAGCGTGTGGGTCGAGAGGCGATGAAGGTGGCAGGTCACGTTCTGTGCAGCACGTGCTCACGTTCACGAGGCACTTGCTCCCGTCCAGGCATCAATGACACAATATTGACACAATATTGACACAATGTGAAGCGGTCCCTCTTATCGACGATTGCGCCCGATCGAAATGGGATCTCTTCGTGGAATCGATTCGAATTGTTTTCGATCGACTCTTACGCGACTTTAAGTGCTCTGCCTTGGTAACCAGTGTGTAACAGAGAGAGGGAAAATAAATGGGCTCGTACGGAGTGGAAACCGGTGTCGGGGAAAATGAATGGCGATCGACGATCGGCGGACCGAAATCTGGTCGCATTCCGATCGATTTCGTAAAGCGAAGGAAACGAAGTTAAAGTGAACGATGAAAGGTGCACGGAATAAGCTTTCCTTCGGTTTTGTCACCCGACGACGACTCCCGTCTTACGCCGCCGATTAACATACCCGCCTAAGAGAGTGTGAAAAAAACTCAAGGAGAGAAAAAATGCCGGTGCAAGGCAATTCCATGTTCTGACATTTAAAAATGTTGACGCCACGCGCGCTCGATGAAATCCATAACACAGGGTGGCAAAATTGTGAAAGCAAACAGTAATAATATACTCGTAATATCGAGTCGTCAGGCTGACTAAGAATTTAATATTCGAATCAAGATGCCGGCTGCTTCCGGTAGTTACACGCGCACGTGTGGATGCGCATATATGTGTACATGGCGTACGCACGATTATGCCGTGCGTAGGTCGGGATTGCAGATGCATGCATAAAAGAGCCCGGAATAGAGTGTGCGAGCTAGAGAAGATACGTTTGCCAGGGAATCGGAATAAATAATACGATTAATGCTCTGCCGGAAGATGATCGTCCTCGGCTATCCGCGGACGACTCTGTCTCTCTCTATCTGGGCAGAGCGTGCGTTTATCGTCCGAGAGTCGAGAGCTGCCAAAAGGAAGTGGATACGATATAATCGGGCGATTAAGAATTTGCCAAGTCAATGACGTGTACAGCGCTACGTAGAGAAATAATTTATGAACGCGGTCGCTGACTTAACGGCGGAGAGTCTCCCATTTTAACGTGCAGCGCTTTGAGGTCGATGCGAAAGCTGTCATTTTTCATTGTCAACCGGCACAGTTATTTCGCCTTTCGGGAAATCGGCTCGTATTTCAGTGCTGAACTTTTCGCATTATCGAATCATTGACGTCACACGGTCGTTACGCAGCCGAATCGGGTAGACGATCCGACGATTTTTATTTTATTCTTAATATGCAGCGTTTTTCTCAGGGACAAGAATATTTTATTATGCCTTCTATCCTTGTAAGAAATAATTTGTTAATTACGAGAGGTCGGGAATGATTATGATTTTCTTATTATTATTTGAACGACGCCCCGCGGTTTGTACGCGTCATGCTGTTACATGAGAAAAGGTTCGGTACGGTCGGGTAATTTGAAGCGGAAGACATTAAAGGCGAGTAGGACGTAAGAAGGGGAGGGAGAAAATTGGATGTTCAATTGGATATGGACCGAGGCGGTAAACCTCGCAATTTCATAGTTTCGCTGATGAGCCTAGCGTGCCGAGTTCGCGTCCTTTCGAAGGTTGGAAAATAAAACGTGCCTCGGCGAGTGGGTGGCGGACCTTGTCGAGGTCGATGCACTGCAATCGACGAGCAAGGTTCTCACACTTTGTTTATCGCGTCGCTCAGAATGGCCAGTGAGAGCGCGCGCGCGCGCGCCGCCGCACGTACGCCAACATATCTATCGACTGCTAACTCGCATCTCCGATTTTTTTCTAAACTTTCTTAAGCAAAAATATACAGTTACTCAATTATATAAATTATCAATTTTTTTTAATAGGGCCTTCGCTTAATCACCTACCATATTGCCCCATAGCTAGTAAAATATTGTCAGTTGGTAAAATATTAATTAATATAAATAGTTAATAAAATATTGAGTAAATTGAGATGACCGACCAACAATACAGTTGTTTATCTTTTTTTAAATTGCGAACAACAGAATTTTTAAGTGATCGTTCTGCGTCGAGTACTTTCACGTTCCGTCTAGAAGCGTCTGGAAAGTTATGGCGTGCGATCGATATTGCCCTCATCTGGATCGTCTGTTCGCCGTGGAAAAACGGAGCATGTTCTCGAAAATTCGAGACCGAACCGCGGAGGTTGGCCGCGCGTGGCTTCGAATCCTCCAACCTTCGCAGCTCGGCCTCCTGCCAAGATTCTTTCTCCGCTCGATCACCGGTCGAATCGGAGAATTCCAAGTTCAGCCTCAGCCAAAAACTTGCTTCTGAGAGGAGAGAGACAGAGAGATAGAGCGAGAGAGAGAGAGAGAGAGACGAGTGCGGATTCGAGTTTTTAACTTATTGCCCGGCCGTCCGACGTCCGACGTAGTAAACAATGCATTCCGACTAAGCAAACTATTAGTTTACTTCCACAAACTAAACCGCGATGCCTGAAAATACCTCGCTGAAAAATATCGTTCGCCGGGGTTCACGAAATTTACGTTGACGCGTGTAAGAAAATACAGTCGGAGGGGTGTGCCTACCGGAAAGATTCAATGGGAAAGGGTTCTATTTCTGCAGTACACCGGACTCCTGTATAACACGGACTCCTTACAACACGAATTCGATCGAAGCCCATCGTGCAAACCCTGTTGCGACTGATCGTTAACTGAAATCGACTTTCAAACTGACGTCAGACAATCGGAGATACGGATGCAATTACGTTTACTAATTAGCTCCCGTTACGCGATGTCATGTCCATAGGCAGCGATTAGAGTACGCCCACCCTTTCCGTTTCCTCGATCGAGTCGAAAAACAGGAGCGATTATCGCGGGAGGTAGGTCGAGCACTTTGTTTGGCAAACGATCCCAGGAGCGTGACGCACGGGACAACGTGAGTCCACGCACGCTTCGGCTGTGAAATAAATCAGTCACATTGATGTCATTCGGAAAACATTCCGAGTTCATTAAGCCTCCCTCTGGAACGATGACGAACGAGATGCATCGGGCCGATTTCGAAAATTTCCACGCCGGCCGTCGACAAATGGCTGGCGCGGTATATTTTTATCCGGCGTAGGTCCAAAAATAACCTGAATGTCACGAAATTGAAAGGGATCGGCCTCTTAAAGTAAATCTGATGCCTTCAGCTTCGCTTCAGCTTCGCGCAGGCGGTGACGTAGGGTGAGATTTTTCGATAAAGTTTTCGAAGTGCTCCACGGGCTCGAAAGATATTTGCTCGATCTTTACTACTGTCTGATTAGGTGACATCGATCGAGGGGATCGATAAGGTCGGCCAATCGGCTGCCTGGGCTAGCGATGTTTTTGCGCCTTTGACGAAGATGCGATCAGGATGGACAGGCAGACTTTGTCAATAGATTCGTCGGCCCACGGTGGTCGATCAAATATAGCACGTAGATGAGCACATTATCGGCTCGCCACAGATTATGCCCTGTTGTTTTGCCCGTCGCATTTGTTTGACCATCATCTTCAGCGGAATTAACTTATCGGCGATCGAGCCCAGTCAAACAGTAGTGATTAGGCGTGCTCGTTACGAGACGGCCCATTTGTGCGCTAATTTGATAACGGGATCAGAAAGTATTTGCGATTATGACGTAATCTGAACGATCGTACTTGTCCGATTAGAAAATACTAGGGAATCTGTAACATGGTCGTAAGCTTTGCCCTTCCGAAAACAATGCCAGAGGGACGATCGGACGATCAGCTGATCAGCTGATGATTAACGGCTGATCAACCTTGTCAGTCATCGTTCAGCGCGTATTACGAGCGAGCCAGGCTTAAATTCTTTTCTGACTCACTCTCGCATCGTAGCCATGGCCCGAGCCGTCTAACATCGTAGTACAGCGCAGGCTTATTCTTTACGATCCTTAACAATCACAGTACCTAATCGACTTTCGCGCACTGTTCGAACCTGGTAGAAACTCGGAAAAACGGCGAACAGCTACGTCACTACTTTCCTTCCTAAGGCAGAACCACTTCGCATGCTGCCAGGCACAGTATCTCTAAGTGGACAAGATACGTAGAGCTAACATGTGCATACACGCCATTCTCAAGACATGTGTATGCGTCTCTACCGAAGCGTGCAATTCGCAAGGTGTGTTACGTCTACGTAAAAGGTGAACATGGATACGTCTAGCAGCTACTCCCCGCTTTTCGCGAAGTTTCTATGTGAGATCAAGTCAGGGTCATGCCTTGCTTCAGCACCTTCGAACCCCGGAATCAGAGGGGCGAGTGTGTCGTAAGGGGGATGGCGAGTGTGTCATCTAATGGTGAAGGATGTGCATCAGTTAAACATCGAGCAACAACACGACTTTTGGCCTGAGGGTCTAATCTTTGTTCTGGACAGGGGGGGCCATGAAAGTTGAGGATGCGGATTTCGAGGGCATTGAATCGAAACGCAGCGTTGTCGAACGGTTACTGTACATTTCTTGGCATTATAACGAATTGAAGCAATTACTTTTTGTGTATTGACTCAGGTTGAATCGATTTTCAGTCTTGAGATTTGAGACTTTCGAGACATTGAGATTTGAGTCTTCCTAACTTTGAGAAAACATCGCACTGAATTGACCTTGAACAATTCTGATATTTTGATAAGACGACAGTAGATAGAAGAAAGAAACGTTCAGCGAGAGGAAAGTATATATTGAACAATAGTAATGTTTTGGAGGAAGCGCTCTCTTCGATTTAATATACAGAAACAATTCGACTTCTCTGCATTCCTCTGTGGATAATTTACGGGGGGAACGACGACAATTGGTCGATACCTCCGGATCCTGGATCTGCTCGGAATCAGCCGATGTGCTCGACGTCTTCAGGATGCTGTACAGCTTTACGTAGGGGGCCTTGATCAGCTGTTCGCCAATACAGAAGCGGCCCAGTTATAGCGAGGCAAACACGATCCTCATGTTTTGCGCGAGCGTCGCCGACTCATTATCGAGTCAACGACTCCGATTATTTCCCAATGACACCCGCATCGATCGATGAGTTGCATTTTCGCTCCGAATCGAAACCCCTAACTTTTATCATCCCGCGTGCGAACTTGCTGAATCGCGAGCGATATTCGATCCGTTCCGCAAAACCGGATGTGGCTCCTCTAGATCCGATAAAGACTTCCGATTTTCGGAATCGGACGTTATTAGAATTCTTGGTACTCGATAGCGGTCAGACGTTAAATTGGCAGACTTTCAGACTTTATTACCGAAACGGTCAAATAAATTTAATATTTACAACGCAGGGATCAGCGGAGAATCTATCGGATTTTGGGCTGATACGAATCGGGTGGACTTTGCAGCTCGCCCGGCTTCTCAGAAGCGGATTGGAACGCTTTTCGAAAATAGATCGATTCGAGAAAATCGGAAGCGGATCGGAAAACAATACGCGCCGGAAGAATGGAGTTATCGTCGGATCTTGACATTCTTGAATGGAGACGGATTTGAGAGAGTTGCGTCATCGGCGGTTGAACGTTCGCGGAAAGATTATTTCGTCGAGATAAGCTGCAAGGACGCGCCCGCGGAACGAGGATTTAATTCGTCGCGCTTAGACGCCTGACGCCGACGCCGACGCCGAAATGACACTTGCTCCGGGAAAATTTGTTTTCGTTACCGCGAGATTAGAAGGTCGCGCGTGTCTTCCGACGTCTATTACCTGTTCTCATTCTATGACAGTCGCTGAGTCGAATCCCTCCGACTTAGACGAGACGAGATACTGTGTCAATAATCGCGATACGAATCTGTTCCGGCTAATTTTCTTCCACGAAATTTAATCGGCCAATTATGAAATACCCGGCTAATGCTTTCCAAATTATTTCGAAGCTAAGCACGCGATAACGCCCGTTCTCACTTTGACCGTAACACTTTTGTCCTGCGCGCCTCTAATCTTATCAATCATCGACCTAGCCTTCAATCTCTCGATCCGAATACGATCGATCGATGGGAGAATCATTGGCGACGCAGTTAACTCCTCTTAATGAGGAATATTTCGACTATGAACGTAACGATAATAGCCAGGAGGTAGGAGAGAGTTAGAAAGTGGTGCGCAAAACGAAACCAGAACCTGCCGATCGTCGAGTCGCGGAACCAAGGAACGAAGAATAGAAACAAAAAGAAGAAATGACGCAGCTGACTGGTGCCAGGAGAGCTATTCTGGTTTTCCGAAGCAGTTCGGTTTCCGTGCCGGAAAAACCGATCGCATCGATCGCAGCGGGCTGCGAAACGATCCGGCGCGAGAAAAAACGAAAAAAAAAAAAAATAGGCGAGCCCGAGGAATCTGCCGATCACCTAATTGCGATGCTGAGATTAATGAGCCCCGATCGTGGTCCCTCCATTCGCGCCGTTTGTCAGCCAAACGGCACCTACTTACGTACGACGGATTCGACAAAGTAGGTCTGCGAGGCACGGGAGGGTGGACGATCGTTTATCACGAAACAGGTGCATTAAGTTGGCAAACGAGAGAACGAGAAAGTGAGAGAAAGAGAGAGAGAGAGAGACAGAGAAAAAAGGTTAGAGAATGAGAATATCCAAGAAGAGTGGGACAAGGAAGTCGTCATGACGTTGAACAGCGCTTCGAATGTTTGCGAACTCTATTAGCATCGATTCCAAGCGAAGTCGGTCGAAGTAACGCTGTTCAATGTATCAGTAACGTGCGGGTGATAAGATAGAAAGACAGACAGACGGTGGGAGACAGAGACAGAGTTTCGACAGACAGAGAGAGAGAGAGAGAGAGAATAAAAACATTAGACACAGAGGAAAGAGAGCGGAAAATTCTCTCGCGGGAGAGACGAGCCGAAGGACACTCACCTCCCAGGACTCTCTGGTCAGCTCGGAGATCTCGTCGCCGTCCTTGGTCTTGCCCTCTTCCGTGGACTCGCCACCTTCGCCACCTTCATGAGGTGACAGCTCCGGCGACAGGTCGATGTCGGTGTCCGACAGGATGTAGCCACGCTCCCGCCAGTAATTTTCGTCCAGTTCCCCATACAGAGCCGGTACCCACGCATGAATGAACCTGTAGAGGTCGTCCACCCTGCGACCGAACAAACAGTGTGCAACATTAATGATCGACTGGAAAGGACTGTGCACTTTGATGGACGCAGGAGAAGATGGTAATGTGTAACGCTGCGTGTAATCCTGAATATTACCTGCGGTGAACGAACGGCAGCACGTTTCTCACGGCTGTCCTCATGCGACGATTGTATACTAAGTTGAGCATGCCGTGGGCGGCGTTCAAAGTCCACTCCATCGTTCCGAGTTTATCGATTCGCGTCAACGATACTGTTCGGTACACCTTCGGTTCAGTATGAAAATATCGCACGCGAGCCTTGTGTACGCGGGTCTAATTGTAAACGGCACCACTTTCATCGGGAATGCCTACAACGCAATAACTTACGTAATCGGCTAAATCGAATGCAAACGGGTCGGATTTAAGTAATCGTACGATCGGTTCCGTCTAAAGATTTAGAAATCTTGGCCAATAACTTGGACATCCGTTAGATCGATTAGCGCGGTGGATCGAAAGTATGTGAAGAGAGCCTAATTGACCTTCCGAACGTCTATGTCAATACGGTCTCGAAGTGAGAAGCCTGCGCGTCTGAAACGTTGTATTAAACCACGAATGACGAATGACTCAATCTAAAATTCCTATCGCGCCGATAAATTGCGTGGAGCCGCAACCTACACGCGTTTTCACAATCGAGCCCTGCCTCGGCTTTGTTCGCGGATCAGGCGCACGAGTCACGTGACCGCGCCATGTGACCAAAGCCACATGACCGCGAACCAAAATGGCGACCGCGCGGACGGCGGAAAAACGCAGGATGGAAAACGATCCGGCGCCGATTCCTCGAAGAATTTTGACGCTTGACAGGTCGGACGACGAGTCCGCGCGATCCTACGCTGTTTCCGTCCACTCGCGTTTATTTATAAAAAAATCTGGCAGCCCGCCAAAGCTCCGTGACGTAGCTCGAGTCGGTCGGCTAACCTCCAAAAATCTCGCCCCGTCCTACGTACGTTTACCTACGCCCGGGAGTATTCGATTTTTCGCCTATCGCACCGATTCCGTCCTGCCCGCCTCGAAAAGGTCTGACCTACTTTTGACGAGCGGGAAGGCTATCGGTCTTAAAAGTGCGCTGACAGATGTTCCGACCCTCACGTCGGCGAAGAAACTCACTCGCGAACTCGCGAAATAATCGTCGATCGATTACCTACGGAAAGGTGACGACTACTCGATGTGACTCTCGCGATATACTGGATACGTTCTCCGGAAGATATGTGTCACGTGACGGCACTTCGCCCGGTGCACATGCACTGTTCGTTTATCGGCAGCTCGTACCTTCAGGAGAGTTCGCGAGAGGCGGCGGGTAGACGCGGCGTTCTTCTATTTTTACCGCATTAACTGCAATGTAACGGATAATCTTTATCGGAGACGAAGGCTCCCCATTATGCCGCGATAGTCCCTCGTCTTTCGAGTATTCGCGTTCGGATGACATAAGCGATACTTGACCCACTAATTGTCATTACGTGCCGTCGAACTCGAGTGCTCGTGCTTTGTTGCGATTTTTATTGAAGCGGTTAAAGATGGATTACTGGACCGGGGGCAGTTTGGATCGCTGGAGAGTCGATACAAAAATCCATACAAAAATCCATACAAAAAACGATACATAGGCTATACTTGTATCTTCGTGAGTGTAAGTGTTAATTTTGTCAGCGTGCATTGTGTGGACTGTAGATATAGAAGTGCGCATGGCCCTCTTTCAAACAATGCACTTTCGTTATGCAATTGTGACCGGAATAGCGCAGTGCATGCACATGCACCTGGATCTACTGGTAGTCGTATGTGCGTTTAGAATGCAACCGTTGGAAGCAACGACCAGGCTAATGTGACGAATCGACTGATTAGAAATTGTCGACCAGCGAAACGATACATAGAAAATATAGAACGATTATCGTACGACGGCCGTGGTCATGAAAATTTTCTTTCAGATGACCGTTGGACATGTGTCAGTCTATTTTTTACGGCGATATTTTTAGAAGGGAAAGTAAACAACCCGTTCGTCCAATGGACCTGCGCCTGACACAAACACACGCGTGTCCATCTACCGCGGTATAAAAAGCACGTTTCCCCTTCCTAATCTTCGTATTACGCGTGCAATCTAGTAAAGCAAGATTTCCATCAAACGTTGTTTGCATTCTAATTCAACGCAGTACACTATAAGTTAACATTATTTCTCTACAGAATAGAAGGCTAATTAATGACAGTCTATTCCTCCACGCAATTTTAAATAACAATTTAGACTGTCCTCAGTTATTGCAAATGGTGGGATTAAATTTTAGCCATTTTTCATTGCGCAACACACTAACTTTTCACATTGATTACTTTAGAACTAACTTGCGGTTATCCAACCCTATCACTAGAGCAATAATTCAAGCTAACGCCATTTCATCATCGGTTAATTTTTTCAACAGCAGCCGAACTTACTTAAGGAATGCCATTGTTCGTCAATTATGACTTCAATATCATTACTATCTTCATTGCTTGTGCTTTTTTTTTTGTTGTTGTTATTTTTTTTATTTTTTTTTTATTATCTACTTACTTTTATATCTATACATTGTTTATTTTTGTCATTTATGAATCTTTGTACAAAAATTATATTTCATCCTGTAGTGCTTAGTTTTATAGATTATGTTGCGACCGTTCTCCGACTAATTATCGTATGGAGTTTCTTTTTCTTTTTCTACTTCTCTCTCTTCTTTTTTCTTCTCTTTTTCTACTCTTTTTTTTCTCTTCTTTTTCTTTTTTTTTCTTCTCCCCTCCCCTTGTCTCATTTTTCCTCTTTTTTCTTTCTTATTATTTTTCTTTTGCCTAATTTTGTATTAATCTTGTTATTGTATATGATCCACTCTTGTAATAATGGGCTTATGCCCGTCAAATGAATAAATAAATAAATAAGTTACAGAAAGAATAGCTTCGGAGAACTACAAAATGTAACGTTAAGAAAACAGGAAAATTACGAGGTTATTGTTACGGATCCAATTTGTTTATTCGGTCGACAAAAGCCCACGCTTAAGATAAAGGCCACCTAAGACGATAAAAGCTCCGCGTGTACATTCGGTTCATCTGAACAATCGTTACCGGAGAGAGCTTTAATGGAATGTTGACAGGAGATATTTGCGGCACGCTTTCGGCACCGGCAGCGATGAACTTCGAGAAAAACACCCTCGCGTACTAAATCGGTGCCCGCGGCTGTCAAGATTTGCCGAGAAACGTGCCGCAGATGTTCTCGAGGTGAAAGAAGAAAGTTTTTTCGGCGAGGAACGTGCCATGGAAACCTTCGCGAACTCTTCAACGAATTTGTCAATGAAACTGTTCGCCGCTGTCATTGGCGAGCGAGTCGATAGTAATGCGACGATTCGTTGTCAATGGAAATGGGACGGAACGATGTTGGTAAACCTCGGCATGAGCTTTATAAATAGAATATCCGGTTGCAGAAACGAAGGTTATTTTGCGTTTGTCGCACGCCATCGAGCACGTGCCCGGCGAATACGTTTCATTTTGATCATGCGAATCGGCGCGATCTTTGTGTCAACGTTGCATATACGAGGCGCGCGCGAAAATAATACGGAGCCTGATTCAAGCCGGAGGAATGTACTCGGCAGATCTGCTCTCGACGATTCGGCGCATGATCGTTCCTAGACATTTGCCACTACTACAACAAAATCTTACATAGGCAATCCTCGTCTAACATTGCACATTGAATCAATTTGCTTATGGTTTTAAGACTTAAAAAGAAAATTTAAATAATATTCTGACTGCCGAGTCCCTTTGACAGAACACAAATTTTCGTGTTAAAGATTAATTATTTGCACGCATTTTAATTGATAATATTAACCCATTAACTGCCAAAATTTATATTTTTATTTTTGGTCGGATAAGTTATATATATGCACAAAAAGTTGTGTAACTGTATACTTATATAAATTCCAAAATTCCCAAATGGAGATAGTGGCAGCTGACGGGTTAAAGAACAGTGGGACTTGTTTATAAATGTGAAGTGTTTAGAAACTGACCTGTTGCGCGGGACGCTGAACCAATACTCCGGCCGTAGCTTCTTCTTCCCATAGCTCATGATAGGCGTGGACCTGATCTTCTTGTCCTTGGGTCTTCCGGTTCTCAGTCTGAGGTACAGGGGCGGGTCCTCGCAAGAACGTGCCGGTCTCGGTATTAGTTCTGCGATTAACGTCATAAAGAAATAGGAATTGCTCGTATACGAGAATGGGGCGTGTATTCGTCTAACGACTGCCAAATATTGTGCCTTAAACGTGTGACGAACGTCCTTTACCAACGTGACTGCTGCAACAATGTACGAACTCGACACGACAGTATTGAATGTAACAAAGCAGGACGGTCCGTTGAATATTCCCACCCACCACGCAACTTGTATGCCATTGTTCTGACACTTGTTGAACATTCAGCAATGTTGCATTTCGTTACTTATTATTCAGTGAATATTTCGCGTCTCCCTCAACGTTCAACCCCCCTCCCCCCACCCCCTTAGTAAACGTATGACTTCCATAGGGGAATAATAAATGTCGCGAGGTGTCGCTCGTTTGTAAACGTTTAAAGTGGGAGTTGACAGGGTCGCAGGCAGAGTCAAGTAATCGGTTTAATTCTGTGTAAGCAAAAACGACTCTCGCTCTCGCGAGAGTCAACTCTCCGCAACGATTAGAAACACTGAAAAGAGAAGTAGTAACTCAGGAATTACGAAAAAAAAAAAAAACGGAAGCAAAGAAACGGTCATACCGATCATTAGATAATCTTATACTAGAGAATGTTAGTCTCGTAACAATCATCAGTGGTTAATCGCTAATTTTACTATTACTCTGTACCATTCGTACGTGTCAATGTGTTATACAACCGTGCTCTTCTATATAGTGTACGTGTGGGGTATATAAGGCAAGCGTTTCAACAATGATACTTGTACCGTCCAACTTCTACCGATTCGTTCTCAGTCAGCTTTCCGTGCAGAAAAGGGAGCAAAAATCGTAAAACTAAATCGACCGGATCCGTCCTGCGTGAAGAAACCAGATAAACAGTGTATGAGTATATACGACAGTACTGACACAAGCGTTTTGTTTCACTGGCACTTCGCATCTCCTCCTTGCCCACGATCCGTCCATATAAGAAAGAAGCTGTACAGTGGTCCAGAGACAGAAAAAGTAATGCTCACGTAGAAGGGAATAGAATAATGATAAAGGCAGCGACACCGCAGATGGAATTGTGTTCAATAAACTTTGGACGTTAACACGACTTGTTTCTCTTCTAACGACGCTGTCGATGATGAAAGCAGTGACAGTAGCGATAATAGCGTTTAGATAACATTTAGATAGCGTGGTAACAGTAATCGGTGCACGACAGATATTCGATATACATGTGGTATGCATATATTGTCATACGTAATATATGTGCATAGCGGCGAATGGAATTAGATCGAGCGTAATACTGTATGAGACAGGTAAGAGATATATACCAGAAAAAAGAGAGGGCCAACATAAAATAACCGTCACCGGGACAAAGCGAGATAGCCAATTAAGACGGCAACAAAAAAAAAAAGAATTAATTGCGCATGCTTGGAAACAAGAAAAAAGTAGGGAAAGAGCAAGCTAATAAGTATGAACCTACCGAGGCCTTCGAGTTCGGGAAAATTAGGTGCTTGGACTAGAGGGGCAACAAAAAAAAGATATGAACATTACTGTATTAGTATGAAACTATCGACCGGCGAGTAATGAAACCCCTTGTGCTGGTGTTAGAACATATTTGACAAGCGGCACGTACGGCAATTCCCGGCAAATAACTTTCCTTATCGTTCCAGTAAAGATAACGACGCGCGGAATTGGTCGACAATAGTGTGTCGTAAGGAGGCTACTGTTTTTCTCTCTCTCTCGAATCACCGGCTCTCGACGTGTTAATTGTCACCAAGTTCGAAAGATCGGTCATGACGTCGACAAAGAGATATTGTTAGTATGAGAGCAGAGAAAGGCTAGCGTTATAGAATAGTGAGTCGCATACAAGATGCAGCGTGTGAACGTGTCTGAAAAGGAAAGAGTTTAAATAAAGGCTGAACGACGATAGTTAACATGCTGTTAAAGACCCAGCCCTGACGCACAACGGGTTTCACTATCAGGCGGATATTATATTCGTGTCTCACTGATTGGAACAGAGATACAATCGTTTCGCAACTCTGTGTTTACTCAGTGAGAGACGTGGACCAAGATTCTGTCGGTTAAATAGCCTTAACGTCGGCTAATTAGGCGACGGAATCAAAGTTACACCTTTCTAGACTAAATGAGATGTGAAGTGTTGTTCGTTCAAATTTCAAAGTCATCCGACTCTAAGCTTACGCTGCAATATATTGTTCCCAAGAAGGTAAATATTAGGAGGCGAGATTCGAGCTACCGTTTCTCTGGTAAAGTTATCGCTGTGAAACTTTGAAGAACAACCTGACAAATGATGTATCTGATAAAGATTCTAGTAATGACAAACGAGTAGAATCGAAACACATAGAAAGTAGGTGAACTACTTTGATGTACGACGACATGTAAGCGCATTTGGTTACCGCGTCTTTCGCTCCAGCTTCATTCGAGAACGGTGAAGCGGAGTCTGAGAGGATTCAAACTGACGAGTAACACCTCTCGCTGTTATCGCGACGGACGCATTCTCTTCAACGCTCGTTTCTCAATCGCCGGCACAGCCAAAGGCGCTCAGAATTCGAAGAAAGGGACGATAATGCACTAATAAAATAACATTACCTAAAAAGCGATCTATGCATAACGAGCGAATGCAGTGCGTGATATAGAAAACTCCCGTTTGCCATCTCATTGATAGCACCTTTTTGCTCATCGTACTCTGTTATCTTATGTCCTGCGCTTCATGGTATCCGAATCGAACTGACAACGGCGGAAGAAAACCGCGTGACTCTTCCTTCTCTCCTTACCGAGCGGTACCCGATCGTATTGAATATCAGTCACGATGATCATGACAACGCTGAATGTTTTGGTGTTGTGAGGTTATCGGTGAATCGGACGGTAACGGTACGTATCGTTCCCCAGAAGTAACTGGGTACATTTCGGCGCCGTATGATCAAGTGTGCGACACTTACTGTCGAAACTGACGAACAACTCCGGCATGTCCTCGACCGAGACCATGCTACGATAATCCAGCCGAGGTGGGGCTGTGGAAGTTTTGCTTCCCCGGCTGCTGTCCACGCTGCTGCTTCCGGACGAGGTCAGCGGCTGCTGCCTGATGAAGGTGCCGACCGATGAGCGCCTGCAAATAAAGTAGAAGGACCTATTATTCCAGCCGTTCGACCAGCCCAAACGATATCCGATATCGAGTCGGTGCTTCGAAATTACGAGTTCGGCCTGCGCAGTCGTTGCATGGCCAACGAATAGAAGGTGCGCGAGCTTAACTCTCTCTCCACCGACGGCGTGGACTCGTAATTTTGAAATGACAATACAGACTTGTCGCAGTTACATCGACAACACTCAACAGTGGGTAGAGGACGACATTCAGGGTGAGCGCTGGTTTATCCATAGTTACTGTACGGCGAAATAAATGATTTGGTGGCTGCCCGAAGGATAACTCGAAGAGTTGTACTGTCCTCGGTTGGTGATGGTCGGGTATAACATGTTGTCTGAGCTTTGTAAGCGTATAAACATCTAAAATAAAACGGGTGCGTACTTGTGTGTGCACGGCGCGCACATGTGTCACTGTATGTGGTTGTGTCGGGCACGCTGTCACCCCAGCGGTAAGAAAAGCGACGGTTTACCTGAAGAAGCAGGTGGGCTCAACCCCAGTATCTTAAAAACAAGGCGGGGGCGACGGCAAAGTGGTTTACTGCCGGGGATGCGTGTCAAGCGTACGAGAAATACATAATAGATGGACGCCTACGAAGGATTCTACGATGGGTCAGAGGGCATCGTTCTTCTCTCTTTTTATATCCGACGGGTTTAATCGGAATGTCAAGGGGCCAGAGCAAAACATTAAGCGGGAGGAGGTGGAGGATTATTCAAATATGCAACTTTCAGCGGATCGACGATATGCTTTGGTTAGCTATCGTTTACACATACGGTTTCAGAAATATGGGGTCAACGTGGGATTTGATTGGAATTACGAAAAAGCTGCGAGAGTCTGCTGGCACCAAGAGTGGAGACGAGTATCGGGGCAGAAAGCGGGACGTAAGGGAATTATGGGAATGGGAGACATAAATAATGCAGGTTGACGGTCGGGCCAGACTCACCCGATGAGTCCTCCTGGACCTGGTGAAAATTGAGGATTGCTGGTGTCCTGGGAGAGTGAGGAGGCGGTAAGAGGAGGCGTACTTCCAGACCTACCGCCCCCGCCACTCTCTTCGCTGGGGGTTTTAGCAAACAGGCCCGAGCTAAAGTCACTCACCAGGTTGATCGGCGAGCTTACATCCAGCACCATTACACATTCTTTGTTAGTTCAATTGGAAAGGATTGTTAAAGCGATTAATTAAAACACACACGCACGCACTGGTCGCTATCGCAGCCAGCAAAAACTTTCTCGGCCGAGCAAAGGTTGGACGCTATAGAATGCTAAAGAGATAATGAGGAACTGTCCCTCCTCGGAAGCGGGTTCGCTTGACCTTGATAGCAACGAGTTCTCCCAATAGTTTGCACGACCTATATATACCTTCAGATCTCTTCGTTTCCATCCGCGAGTCAATAAAACGCGTTCCGGCATATTCTCTTTGTTTTTGTTTGCTAACGCTAAGAAAGCCATTCTTTCCTTATCATTCATTCGTATTGCCACTCTCTCGCACAGATTCATTCATTCTCCCTACGCTTAGATACTTAATGGTCGCTCTATTATTGTATGTTCACTTGCTCTATCATTTTAAAAGTCAGCAAAGCGATCTCACGTAGAAAAGAGGATGTTAAAATTGCGGCGTCTAAAAAGAAGTAAGTCTCGATTCGTTCAGCAACATCTCATAAATACAAAATGTGTTTCTATTCGATCCTCACTCAACACTAACGTGAACGAGCAATAAAGTAAAGAAACTGAACAAAATATTGATCTGAATAGAGGAAAGCTAGATCCTCTCAATTAAAATACGAAGCGACTTGGTTTGAAATATTTGAATTAATAAAACTAGAGTTTTTACCTAGAGAAGACCTTGCTAAAAACTGATGAATGATGAGAGTCAGCGCTGTTAGGAACACTCGACACTTTGTCTGATACTGATTTGCTGCTGTCATCGTCCTTCTCACCAGTCAATCCTTCCATCCAGGACAATGGATAAGAGAGCCGTTTCAGCATCTATGCAGGATATCATTGGAACAAATGATTAACATTTCTTGAGACATGTATAGATAGGCAGTTAACAAACTTGTACCTTATTTCTTCGCGTCTCCTGCTTGTCATCGTCCTTGTGTTCTTCATCCTTCTCCGGTTCCTCAGCATTGCTGTCCAGGCTGAAAGACACGGAACTGGCTTTCTTTCTACCGTTGATAGTAGGTCCACTGTCCAATGTGTTGGACGAGATGTTCGTGGGAGCAATAGTTATCGGTGGAACCCAGTCCGACGACAGAACGATATCAGCATCGGAATAGACTTTTTTCGACGGGATCGGCTGAACTACCGGGATCTGTAGATTCGGATCGCGGATGTCAATGCCTGAGTCGTGGCACGACAATTTGACTAGAGATCCTTCTTCATCCTCCGGAATGGCATTCGACTTAGCTGGTTCCGTCTGTCAATCGAACCAAATGTTAGCAATAGCGTATTAATGTAGTGCACAGATACCTGTGAACACCTATAGGTCAATATGATTGTTTATACCTTATCAGAGGTCAGTGAATCCTGCTGTTCATCGTCTACCGAAAATGTGGATCGATCCTTGCTGGGCACTGCCCAATGGTGATCAAGCATAGATTTTCTTCGTTCTTCCAATGTTCTGCTACTTTGTCCACTGCAAGGTTCTTTCTCCGGCTCTTTGTCTTTCTCCTTATCTGTATCTTTGGTTGATGCTTTATTATCTGAGGTTTCTTCCTATAAGATTACAATAGAAATCAGAGTTAGTACGTATTTCCGGTGAAACATTCATCGCTCATGTTTTGACATACTCACGCTTTGTAAGTTAGTAGGAGTTACAAGTTCGCGGTCGAAGGCTTTCGGAAATGCATCGCCTTCTCTTTCAGGGCAACTGCACACACTCTCACTGTCGTCACCGGCCAGCTCTGGGAAGTTCTCGTCCTTTTCCGGCGATTGACACTTGCGGCTTTCAGACTGCGATGGCTTCTTCATATAGTAAATCTCAGGCTTTTTATCCAGATTATTTGATTCGGTGTGACCCACGCGCATGTGAGCAATGTCGTAATAAATGGCAGCATTCACAACAAATTCCATGGGAGCTATGACGCCGTAAGACTCTGCACCATGCTCAATGACAAGCGGATCTGACACATTTGGGTCAAACATTACAGCATTCGGTGTTACCAGTAGCACACCACCAACTACACCCTGCAACAGAATGTACGCATTAACAAATGAATATGTACTTATCAAGTGGAAAAGAATACACGTGCCTACTATGAATAAATTAAGTAAACGCACCTGGCCATCTGTTATGTGGCGTACGTTGATCTTTAAAAATCTCTCTCTGAACGGCTGTTCATCTTCATCCGCATTCCCACTGGTACTTAGTGGTGTCTTCACCCGCTCCATGTGGCCAGGTTTTGGTGACACGGGTCGCAAGTTGTCCAGCAGTTCTATAATCAGAAAAATATTCCATGCAATGTACATACATGACGCATTGAATAAAAAGGTTAGATCAAATAAGTCTGCCTTCTGAGATAAAAGCTTTTAGCACTGACTCATAGCTGCTCGCACACGACAATCAATAATGCGCTGCAATGCACAGAGCATTAAAATAATAGGACGCTTGCATTGAAATACGCGAACGACGTGATTGCACGCCACGTAATATCTGAATGTATTTTCTGGCGTTGTGCGATCGCCGGGGCCGTATAAAACATTTTAGAAAGGGGTCACGTAAAATTTGAATAATCGCCATGCGACTTGCCCGATTTTCGACGTGCCGAACCGTCACTTTTTTTATCCGTCATTACGTCCCGCTTACGTTTAACCTACTGACAGAATCGGTGAAATTGAATCGCCGCGTAGGGTTATGTTTAGAACGATGGCGGACGCCATGCTGGCTGGTCGGTATCTCGACTATCTATCTGACTCCCTCCCGATCAGCTGATCAGCTGATCGAACGCGATGAACATTCATGGACATTTGCGCTGATCGAGGAACGATCATCGTGGACAGATCGCAAAAAATACCGATCGATGCGCTGGCGGCAATAATGACCGTTAAAACTATGCGACAACAGAATAAATGCATGCTAATTGCCCTGTTACAACATATGGAGCAATGACATTTTCATTCCGTGCGTTCAGTTATTTTTGCTCGATGCAGTTGAGAGGTTCGTCACAACCTTGGCTTCGAATGCATTGACGATAATTAAAGAATGACCACCAAAAAAAGTAGAACATTAAAAAAAATGTAATTTGAAGAGCAAGGGAAAAATAGTGGGACTACGTTTTCGACCGGACATTAAGAAACACGTAAAGGTAATGCAGCGACTCAATTTGAGATGTACATATGCTAATGTACCGACTACATAGAGCGAGTATTCTAATACGAAAGGCGGCGAGAGATCGATTCCCAGCACGCCAGTTGCCCCGAACAAACGTGAGCCTACGTCAGGGGCCTCGTAATACCGTTGCATAAACGCAACATTCTTTCGCTACTGCACGTCTCTCCCCTCTCCCGGCATCATTCAGCCCCCTCCGCCGAGTCCCCTTTTCTCTTTTCCCTGCCTACGAGCAACGCCATCAGCCAAACTATACAGCTGTTTCACGCGCGAAGCTAATTTGTCGACCTCATTCACCGTTTCTCTCTCCCCCTCTCTCTCTCTCTCAGCTTCATTCTCTTCGCCTCTGTCATTTTCAGTTTTCCGACGCCATTCTCTTCGGCTACCATATATTGTGCCCCCCTCTGCCCCTTTCCGGTCTCGTTGAGCCTGTATCGCTCGTCCTTCCCCTCCCGCGCGGGCACCTTTTTAACTTTTTCGCAGGCGATAGAGGAGTTACGTGACGACGCGTGACATTGCCAGGACCGAAGCGACACGTTCCATTTTTATTGCGAATATGCAGCCACTCCGTCGCGCATTTCTCACCCGGGCGCAGAGAGAGAGAGAGAGAGAGAGAGAGAGAGAGAGAGAGAGAGAGAGAGAGAGAGCCCACGAGGTGTTTGCGACTTTGATGGAAAGGTCCGGTCGGCAAATAATTCGTGCGACGGACGATATACATACAGCTGGGACGGGCATTAAGTGACCCGCGTCGCACTTTCCCCTCGCTTATGACGGACCGACAGAAATTGTATGCGTCTCTCTCGTTGCCACTTGAATTTCGAACCTGCCCAGAGTATCTGGACGCTAGGTGAAAGTTGATGCAATTACAATAGATCGTATAACACAAGTTGGACGTCGCAAATAAAAGGTAAATATTCTCCGATTTGAATATCAATTTTCATACAAGTATCGTAGAGCTGTTCGTTACTTGTTCGGTACTTTCTGTTTTACGTGTATTGCTTTATTAATCGTCTGTCCTCTAAATCTGTTAAGTTCTGTTAGCGCAGATTCGAATATCAGTACGCAACCTTTAATGTCACATGCCTCTAAGGGTTAGATGATCGGCGAGCGGATGAACGGCTTTCGAATTTGTATGAGGCCATTGGGGCACTTGTAAAGCTCGTAATTACCTTTCTCTTCGGGGGGTAGATCGTCTTGGGCCTCGTGCTCGTGGCAAGGATCCGGACTGGGCGCATCGGTGGTCGTTGCACCCGGACGTCCTTCGCCCTTCGCTGGCACCCATAATTGTTGTCCGGGATATATGAAGGTGCTGCCCAGTCTGTTCAGCTTGCTCAGCTCGGACGGCGTCGTGTCGAACCTAGCTGCCACCGACGTCAGTGTGTCCCGGTCGCCCACCTGTCAAATAAATAGTATATCAGTCCCATTGCCTCCCATTGGCTTCCATTGGCTTCCATTACCGCTCTTATCTCATTCCGCGCATGATAAATATCCTAATTACGATAACCGGTAACATTGCCGGCCGGTATTTTTAAAAGCCATACTCTGTATTTAAACGTTAAAGCTTTATCCGCTCATCGTTCCAATATTCCTATCGATAGCAATTACTCGCTCTTTATATTTGTATCTAGCTGATGTATGCGCATGGTAGGTTGATTCGATTCGAATATTATTATTAATCGTGCCCGCGCTACGGTCAGTATAATTTCTTATTGATTTTCGGCTTCGATCGGATGGCCATCGGAAGATAACGTTAATTTCCATTCAGCGTCGAGCCGCGCATAATCCGGCCATCGATTTTCATTTGCCGCCAGTGCCGATTACAACGCAGTGTTGGGGGGAGAGAATGGAGGAGGGCTAACCGTTTCATTCGGCAGTGTGCAGGATTTGTTCGCGCCGACTAAATCCGAATGAGAAACAAACTGGCCACGCTAGGCGCCAATCGAAACTTCTGTGATCCGTCCTGCAATTCGCTTTCCGATTAACGGATACATCGCCCGAAGAATTAATACCGAAAGCTACCGAGCCCAGGAAAAAAAACGATTTTGATCTGTATTGAAAATTATTTTTCACTAAAGTATTTTATTCCCAGGAATTCAGCCTGTTTCATATGTTTACGCGCCCTGCTTTATAATTACTGCAATGAATTGAATAAAAATTTACTGCAATGAATGGAATAAAAATTTCTGTCGCCTGATATGGACGGCCCTGCATTGAGAGTCTTATGTTTTAGATCTTCGACTAGAGAACATTGTTTCAGACTGGCAGTCAAGATACGTGCCTGCAGCGAAGAAGTCATATTAATCTGTATTAATCTCAGCCTTCTCGTGATTGATTCAATTATTATTCCTATATTCTCGGAATAATTTCCGGCACACTTTAATATATCCTAAAATCAGTGGCTCCAGCGTTAATCCTCCATCGGACTTAGCAGCAGTTTTTTGCCCGTCGTTAATAGTTGATCGCTCAACGCCTAAGCCGGCGAGCGTAGGCAAAGTTACGATCCGTGGCATATTAACCGAGCCGTTTGCTCTTCGAGGAGGAGAAAGCTGGCCGGGAGGGTGAGTGAGGGGAGGGGGTGAGCCAGGGGTGGCGCGAATAATTAAACCTCCTCTGCGGAAATCGCGACTTACCCTCGCCGAGGAGAGGCAACTTTCTCGATCGTTCTTCTCGGCCGAAGTGAAGAAGATTTTTCACCGACCGAGCCCGGTGGAAGAAATCTCGACGAAGGGAGGCCAATGGGGATAATCGGGTAAAGGAAGCACAGTCGAGAGACGAGGGACGGCAGATTACGCGGACGGCCGTGAGGGGTGGCGACTGTGAAAAAAGGAAGGAAAGCGCTAAGAAGAAAAAAGGCGAGAGGTAAGTGGGTGACAACAAACGAGGAAAGAACGGCAACCGGATAAAGGAAGGGGGGAGAGGAAGGGGGGAGGGGGGGAGTGAAGTTTACGCGGAGAATGAAAATTCTTATTTAATTTCCAGCGGCCTCGACGTCATTCGTGACCTCCTTTTCCGTCCACTTAAGGGCTGCATTTCAAGACGGAAACAAACCGTAGCAATTATATCGGAGTGCGAGGTCTGCGACAGAGGGTGGTTGGGGGGGCGAACTCGGCTTGTTTTACTTAAAGCGAAAAAAAAAACGTGGCACGGTTTGCTTAAAGGAAATGTCACTGGATGCCGGGAGCTGTCAGGCTATACTTGTCGTTCTACAATTTTGTCGATTCCTACACCGAACGCGCCCTTGTCGGAGGCTGAGAAATGATCGTGTCGAAAAATTCCGTCGGGGATTTCCACCCCCCCCCCCGCCCGCCCCGGGGGTACTTTTCAGTTACCCTCTTTATATTCCTTTGGACCGGGGCCATTTTCGACGGCTTATGCAAATTGCCTAATGGGCTCCGAAGGCATCGGGAGGCGAGTATCCTTATCGCGGACCTTCTTCCTGACAGCCCCGAAGACGTGGGCCAGAGAAAGGTTTCGCAGGTGCCGGGATGGTGGATGGAAATTTTGCGATTGCTTTTGCCGCGAAGGAGAGACAAACGCAGCGGGACGAAGGGTGGGGTATAGGAAGAGGTAGGGAGAGGGCAGGAAGGTTAGAGGGAAGAATGATAAGTAGGAAAAAGGAGGCTGTCTAAGGTGGAGAGAAATCGGGACAACGCCGGCTTTCTGCCGGTCCCTTTCTTTTGTACCGAAAGACTGCCTCGCTCGTTTTTTCCCCCCCTTTTTTTTTTGCTCAGCCCCGTCCATCTCTGGCGGCCTCTTTCTCCGCGCGAGGAACGCTGGGATCGGCTAAGAGACGCGGAAACTGAAACAATGCGGCCTCCTGGCACCCGCTCGTATCAGAAAACAGCCTCCCTCTATCCACCCTCCTCCTCCTCCACCTCCACCTTCTCCACCTCTGCCCACTTCGCCATTCTTTTCCCTATTCCTAGCTTCGGCACGAGTCATCCCGCCGATTCATGCCTATTGTCTCGCCGATGCTCATCTCTTTGCTCGTTCCCATTCGGGGCTAAAAAAATCTACTTCAAACCCTCCACTGTTTCTGCCCCTCGCCAATGGGAGGGACCCGCTTTCGCGTGTTTGATGAAAAATCTCTCCCCGACAAAAGTAATGCACGTCCGATGCGTACAGGAACGCTTCTGCCGTAACGTTTTTACGTACGACGCAGTTCATTTCCACTTGTATCCTGTCAATCGCTTTATCTGTCATTGTCAGACTATTTTTTCTCTGCCGGCCGTCTTTTTTTGTCGCTTTTCCCATGGGAGGAAAGTATCATTGCGAAATGGCCGTCGACAGTATCGATGCCATTTCAATCCTGGACGACTGACAAAGGGATTGCTTGTGCGGGGGGGAGTGTGTGTGTGTGTGTGTGTGTGCATGACAGAACGGGAGACTGAGAGAGAGGGAAATACGCAGGAAGAAAGGGCGACATCAGAGTCTCGGGAATCACGACGTGAGCGGAATGCGAGCTTCAAATCCGCTTCGAACGGCCCCGCTCATTTATTTCGCTCCATTTACACGTTCCGGGCTCGCATTTCAAGTCCGCGCTCGCGTCCTGTGTATATTTCATTCGGATCATTAATACAAATCGCCGGACGAAAGGAATGCAACCCCTCCCTTCCACCCCTTCGCGACATCCCGCGAATCGTTCGTACGCGCGTATTTTGTCCGACAGTCCGCTTCGGTAGCGCACATTTCTTCGGAAGCAGTGCCCAGGATTAATTTAATCGTCAATTAACTGGTGCCCGTCAGAAGCGTGCCACGGCGTGTACACCCGGTAGACCGGGATATGAACAATATCCGGAGCTTATGGCGCAATTAATTTCAGAACGGGAAAGCAATATCTAGCCGGAGCGTCTATATTCTCTGCAAGGCTGTTAGGCGGTACTCTCCTCCCCTAAGTCCGTGTCTATTGGCTGGAGGTGGACGATTAGTCAGCGTAATATCGGTCCTCAAATTCAATTATCCTTCAGTTAAAACTTTCCGTCCGCGCGCAGGGCATGAAGCGGTGACTTAAATGTGCAATCCTTTCTAATTGTTACGTTTTTGGAAAGAGTAAGGCAACCCTCGCATATTGTGAGAACGATTTTTATACACGTTTGATACTTCATCAATATATCAATAATAATTGAAACAAAATTGTTTTGTTTGTTATTACGACACAGAAAATTCTTGTATAAAAATTTTATTCGGTCAACGTTAATGCAGCGCTAACACGATTCTCATATAAAGCTACTCAGTTAAATGAAATTTCAATATATTTCGCAAGGGAAGCGAATCTACGAGCATATACAGAGTGTGAAGTAACGAGCACGTGGACGCTCACGTTTCTCGCCACGGAATCTCTCGTCGTCCCGGCGAGATCGATAGCGGTAATTCAATTCTCTTTTTTGGGCAAAGCTGGGGTGGCCGAAAGGCCGGCTCGCTCCAGAATTCGAGCGATCCGCCACCATCCGTCCACCCTCGGCCACCCCCCGTCATCCCTATATCGCACTCGGCATTCCGCCGGAATTCGCCCCCTTCTGCCGCCGGGTCAATCCCGTGGATACGTGCCAGTAGGCAACATTGTCGTCGGAGATAGGACGGGATGGGACCCCGGTAAGATAACCTGAGATGCGAGTTACGATCGGCCGACACATCCGATTTCGCGAGAGACATCTTCCTCGGGAGTTAACCCTTTACAGAACATTTGAAACCGTACAGCTTCTCCTACCCCGTAGTCGACGTAGGTTCACTTCTAAACGCAGAACGGCAGATTTTTATTTCATAAGCCCAGTGCGTGATTGGCTACACTGTGCTGCTTCGAATCTGGTATATTGAAACATCCCCTCTTTCTCTCTTGTCTCTTATCCGTATATTATTGCTGGAGCGTTAACCCTTTACAGAACATTTGAAACCTAGTAGACGTAAGTCCACTTCCAAACGCAGAACGACACATTTTTATTTCATAAACTCAGAGTCTCATTCGCCACACCGTGCTGCTTCGAATCTGCTATACTGCAACACCTCCCCTTTAACCCCTTATCTCTATATTATTACTCCTCTTTCCCCCACGCCGAGCTCCTATTCAAAAGTTTCATTCCCTGAGAACCGCTGGGTAGAAAATGGCAGGAGGAAGATGCCGGAGTGCGTCCTAGAATTCCAACGTCGCGTGTGCCGAATGATGTTATCAGTATCGCGATATATATATATATATATATACACACAATACATAGTTGCCTTCGGTGCGGTAATGTCCCGCGGGCTATTAATCGAGTTAGATTACTCGCGTCAATGCGTTCGCAGAGTGCGCGGATTAGACGCCGGTTTGTTCTTACCCAAGTTCCTACCTTTACCCACGTACGCGACTCGCGTTCGGCCCGGGAGCATGGGAGCGTGTTGCGGAAGTTGCGAAATGCTGAGTCTATACGCGAACTGCGCTCGCGGCATGAAACCGCTGTTTAAGTAGATAATACTATATACCGAGAGATGCTTCCCGCCATCGCCCTTGCAACTGTTTCCCTACATATTTACAGGAAGCGGATACATTGGAAACTATGTATATTATGTGTAACTGCAGTTTTTTTTTTACCGGAAACGAGAGTCTTCAATAATATGGACAGTTTATTTTGAACGTGGTGTAAGTCCGTGTTTATAAAAAAATTACATATCATATCATTTATGATTAATGTAAACTTCTTATTTATGTGATATCTATTTTTTTTTAAATATGGACACCACTTTCAAAAAAGACGGTCCATATATTTGCTACTGTTTCGCCGCAGTATGCGATGTAAGAAAAATTGGAAATCGTTCGAGTACTTTGGAGGTAGGGGTATGGAATAGTCGCGCAGTGCGGATGATCGCGAGGAAACTCAGGAAGCGAGGCTGTAGGGAAGACGAGGCGGATAATAGATATTCATGTATCCGATCAAAGGTCACGTTCGTTCTCCTTGGCTCTTAATCGGTTTCTCGACTCTCGATTGCCCGTCGATTCGATCGGCAAGAGAGTGTAAGGCCATTGGCGTAGAACAATATATTTTTCCTCCTCGAGTTCCGCTCGAAGCCCGCCACTCGCCCCCCAAAATCGAAACTATTTTAATATCGCGTTAGCCGTGAACGAATTCGCGGCGGGTCAAATTGATTTCTCGCAATATTTGATCGTGCGGACCGGAAGCTCGGATTCCGGCGCGGAGGTCGAAACTGGCGGATTTCAGTCGGCCACTTCTGTTGTCTGCCAATTGGTGCCCGTCATCTCGATGTACGATACTCGAGGGTGCCCTCTCCTGCCCTCTTAAAAGCATCGCAATTTTCCGATCCTTCCACGATATTACGAAATCCGCGGATCGGTAACAACACCGAATTGCCAGTTTAACTTATTGGCAGATTCTGTGATGTTCATGTCTAGACCACGTCAAAATTACTGTTTAGACGTACGACCGTACATTTATTTGTTTAAACTTCGATAGACTGAAGTCATTAGTTATTTTTCATTTTACGCGTTCGCGTTAAATAAAATTATATCGATAAGTGATTGGAAATTCGGGTCATCTTCTACTGCCGGCCGATAGAATTCAGCTATTTTCTACTGCGAATCAGATTTTAGATTGAGGGATGGCTTACCGTGTAGGCGATCGTGTTTATTGGCTGCGACACTCGGCCATGCTTCTTCTCCTGTCCAGCAGACCCATCTTTGCTTTCATTGTCCGAGTCTGTAACAGAAAGAATGAGCCTTGTAATCGCTGCTCCAAGCCAGACAATCTCACACATGTAAAAATTTGTCAGCCTACTGCATAAGAAAAGAATATAAACAAGACGATTTCTGCACCATAGAATTTTCTCAGAACATATCAAATTTTCACGCACGGAAGAAAACATAAAATGAATGACAGGAAAGTTGGGTTCAATGACAGCGAGACCGCACTGTCGGCAGTGAGCAAGTTTTCCTCTGTTCGTCCATCGTGCGCCACCCACGCGCCGGGAAAGGAACGTAGGCGAGAAGATAAATTAGTAGGATCGCACGCACGTGACTCTGGCAACGCTCATTCGACGACACCAATTCGGTGCGTAGAAAAAACTACTCGACATGTCAGGCGATCAATTCCGGTCAATTTAAGCCTCCTCTACCATAGAGATCCTTCCACGAAATCTTCGACACCCGGATGCGACACGATCTTCAGCATCGGGACGAAGACGGTGGAGGGGGGGGGGGGGGGGGTGGAGAAGGTCGGCAAGATGCACAGTTTAACGCCGAAGGACGAAGAGGAAAAGTAAAGACGCCGGAGGAGGTAGAGCTGTCAATATTTGACGAGATAAACCTATCTCGCAGATAGACCGCCCACGCTCAATCGAACTACGACAGTGAACTTCACTGGTAATTATCGGCGGAAGGAGTGTCGCAGATACGAGTGGGACAGATATAGTGCAACGATTCTATCAATCACGTTTCTTCGATCGTCCGAATCAGCAGCGGACAATGGATTTATCCCCCCGATTCGTCTCGTGACCGCCTGATCAATAGGATGCGTCTTGTCTCTTTGCGGAACGTCGGTGCATCGATGGGGGAAGGAGGGTGTGAGGGGGGGAAAGGTCGAAGTTGTTTTTCTCGCTGGCCTTCTGTAAAATGATTCAGGCAATGTTCAATTTCGAGCTGGGGACAATCGGCGCTTCGTCTTATGCAATCGAGGATTGATACTCTCTTCTCTGTCATCGGTTATTATAACGGACAGTGTTTACGCGATCATGGATCGACGTAGATCTAGATCTTCGGCGTTGGCGAACTCTTTCTACGATTTAACTTTGAATAACGTTCGAACGCGGGAACCTTGGTTCGCGTCGGCGAACTCTTTCTACGATTTAATTTTGAATAACGTTTGAATGCGGGAACCTTGGTGCCGGCAGAACAGAGAGAGAGAGCTACGAAGGAGGGATACAGTATTTCATTCGTGCCACAATGTGCTAATGCATGCCGAGCAATGAAACTGGAGAACGTCTCTCCAGTTGCAGTGCTCGCCGCTGCGTAGAATTCTCGAGACTTTGAGTATTTTGCTGGACGCGCGCTTTAACGTTTCCAACATCCCGCTCTGGCGAGGCAATGTTTTTATATAAGGAATTATTCAAATTACCGAGTTACCCGGATAATTTCCCCCCGACTCCGAAAGCTTTGTTTACGCATTCCGATGGTTTCTCATTCAGGAGCAATTTTGTACGGCAGGCTAGTGAAATAATATACTTGCGAATGACTTAACGATAGGCGGGATGGCGGCTGTCGTTAGTTGAGATTGGGAAATTATCGGTGCCTGGAGACGATCAATTTTAATTTTAATTTAAACAAATATCTAAAGCTTTGTTTACGCATTCCGATGGCTTCTCATTCAGGAGCAATATTGTACCGCAGACTAGGGAAATAATAAACTTTTAGGAATGACTTAATGATAGGCGTGATAGCGGTTGTCGTTAGTTGAGATTGGGAACTTATCGGTGCCTGGAGACGATCAATTTTAATTTTAATTTAAACAAATATCTGAAGCTTTGTTAACGCATTCCGATGGCTTCTCATTCAGGAGCAATATTGTACCGCAGACTAGGGAAATTATAAACTTTTAGGAATGACTTAACGATAGGCGTGATAGCGGTTGTCGTTAGTTGCGATTGGGAAATTATCGGTGCCTGGAGACGATCAAATTTAATTTTAATTTAAACAAATATCTAAAGCTTTGTTTACGCATTCCGATCGCTTCTCATTCAGGAGCAATATTGTACCGCAGACTAGGGAAATAATAAACTTTTAGGAATGACTTAACGATAGGCGTGATAGCGGTTGTCGTTAGTTGCGATTGGGAAATTATCGGTGCCTGGAGACGATCAAATTTAATTTTAATTTAAACAAATATCTAAAGCTTTGTTTACGCATTCCGATCGCTTCTCATTCAGGAGCAATATTGTACCGCAGACTAGGGAAATTATAAAGTTTTAGGAATGGCTTAACGATAGGCGGGATGGCGATTGTCGTTAGTTCAAATTGGGAAATTATCGGTGCCTGGAGACGATCAATTATTGGAAGCTCGTCGTTTAATACCTAGGTAGGATAAGGCCGTGTGCCGCAGAGTCTCGAGACAGAGCCTGGAGTCGCCGTGGACGACATAATAGACGACGTAATCGCGAAACTCCTTCTCGTAGATGTGCACGTTGTTCGGCTCGTAATCGGCGTACTCCCACGGCGAGCTTGGCATCGCTGGGTAACCGTATTCCATTTGTTCGGAAATCACACTCGAACACGTCACTACCGGCTCGGAGAATACTTCCCACCCGATCGGTCACAGACTATCGCTCGCGCACTTGACAATCTTACCGGTTCTGCATTTCGAATCCCTGATCGATAGATTTTGGAGAGTTATCAATAATTCCGAAACTGTCCGTGTAAACGTCTACCGATATTTGTTAAAGAAAATCTGCACGTTGATCAAGTTTGAAGATGATTACATATTATTGAGACTATTTTGGTGCGATTGAGAGAGTGAATGCAATGAGAAGGTCGGAGGGTTGAAGATGTGACACGTTACTTTTGATGCGAGCGAACGGAGTGAGAGCACTTGAAGAGCGATCCAAAGCTCTGAGCCTTCGAAACGAAACTAAATAAGAGACGTTTCGTGCAGGACGCATCGGCCGACTGTGACCGACCGCAGTGCCGCCTGCTAAACACTTGTGATAAACGATAATTAGCGGGCCCAGAGATCGACATGCCGCTCTCGAAGCCGGTCAGCCAGTCGCGAGCGTTTCCGGTTCGTATCGGATATGATTTTCGGAATCCTTCGAGATTATCGTCCCGCGCGGCAGCAAACTCGATTCGCAAGCAGATTCCTTGCTGAACAAAGGCACACAGTAGTTCTTTCGAATAATAACACTAGTAAAGAAAGTATAATACTTAACGACCGTGGAATGAATCACATAAATATGTTGTTTCTCCTCGGCCAATAACAATAATATAATATAAAACAGATCGGATAACAAGCCCACCAAAAATCATATCCATGCAGTGGGTCTTTCGAATACGTCACGAAAGAATAAACTCTGCTTGGTAATCTGCTCTTCTCTAAATATTTCCCTCTTATCCGCTTAAGACTTCGACTATTGATACAGTCCCAAACTCTCGCGAGCGATCTGTTACAATGTAAGTAGATAAGGAGTAACGTGCAGATCTCCTATAAGCATATACCGTGCGTTCGTGTCACAATGACATCATCCTCCAAAGCCATGTGCCTGACTACGCTTACCAGCGCGCGTGTATCCCATTCCAAAGTTATCCTACAATATTATTTATGCCTATTTCGAAACTGTCCCCAAGCACGTCTACCTCTTTTATGTCACGAGCTACTCTCATCTTACTTGCATAACGGAATCGCAAAAATGGTTAAAATTCAATCTCGCCGGGTCCGATCAGACCCGCACACTCGTGTTTTCAATGACGAAAAAAATGGCATTGAGCGACGGAACTTTCTCCTTTTAACCTAATCACCGAGTGCCGGGAAAACTTGAAAATCATTAACGGTCACGTAACGAGCCGAGGACAAGCCGCGTTAATAGCGAACGAACTACGCGCGAACTCGGCCGTCATCTTGTTCGAAGCACGTGTCGAAACTTTCGTCTGCGCAGCTCCGCCAGCGATTTGTCACGCGCACTCGTGACCAGTCCCGATCGTTTTCCAGGATCACTTTTACCGTCCGCTGATTCCGCGATCCGGAAGGTCTCTCGTCCTGGCTGACAGGAAAGAACTGAGTGCGAGTTGGTGCGAGTTGGCGCGAGTTGACGCGAGTTGACGAGCGTAGGTTTCGACGGCTCGCGAACGCTTCGAGAGGGGACGGAATCCTTTTCGCGATTAACGAAACGACCGTTCACGCGCTCCGCCAACGGAGAACTGACGCACGGCGGCCATCTTGGCGCCGATCGAGCGCGACAGGCGCTGGCGGGATTATTTGATTTCGAATTAACGGACGCTCTTTTGCGCGCTACAGTGGTTCTTTATTCCTTTATTCTTTCTTTATTCGTTATTTACTCCGTCATTATTCTTTCTTTATTCCTCCTTTGACAACTCTTGGCTAGACGATGCTAAGTGGATCCTTCAAGTCGGCTGTTTATGCGCATCGAACGATGGATGTCGGTAGGAGTGTATGCGACTCGATGACGGCAGTGTATATTGGGTGGCGTATGAAATGCAGGTTGCATCGTCGCTCGCTTGCAAAGGCCAGACGTTGACACGGCGGACTGTCTGAATTATCCTCGCCAATGATCTCATCAGCGTACGTCAGTCGCAGGTAATCCGTGCGAAATGAATCAAAGTGTGCGGATGAAAGGAGCCTGGCACAATGATCGCTTTAAGAACCACTGGCCACAATCTATCGGATCTGTCGAGCGATCGATCGGCCTGAATTAAGTATTTGCGCAACGAAGACGCCAAATATGACGGTGAACAAATTCCGCGAGCACACAAGCCTGACAGGGAACAGATGTCGAGATATTAGTTGTACTCTGCGTTGTACCGGGTATGACCAGTTTCTTGCTCGTCGGCAGGCTGTCTCGCTTTGGGAATAAATTGCACTCCGATACGCCTCTTTTTAGTTCCTCGAAACTTTCTCAATTCATCGATCGCAGGCTCTTTTCGCCCGGGAAGATTCTTTCGTCGCATTATGTCTCTGGACAGGTATTATATCCGCCTTACCGATCGCTTATCGCACACTTTTTCCACTTTATCGTAAAGCCTCCGATGACGTCATCAAATCCTTTTGTTCTTTCCTTCCCTTCGACCGGGCTCCTTATCGGCTCTAAGCCGGATTTATTAACGCTTCTCTTTGCGTAAGAATCGATTGTCGAAGACAGTTCTTACCAGTGACGACCAATGTACTGTTTACTGCTTTTATGAATTAAATGCTGATTTCTTACGACGGTTAGGCCGGACGAGCGACGATCAATGTACTGTTTACTGCTCTTCTGAATTAAAAATGCTGTTTCTTGGTCAGCCTGAACCGTTCAGGAGGCGGAAGTCAGGGCGAATGTACGAAGGTGGATGGAAAGATGGAGATGAAATGTGAGCGAGAGAGAGGGGCGATAGGATCCCGATCGTTCTGTCACGCTGACCTTGAGCCACGATCTAGACCAGACGAAGGTCCCCGCGATCGTAGGTAATTTAACATCGGCGGCACAGCCTTACTCGGGCGAATTACATTGACTTACTTTCTTAAAGTGGCACAAGTGCCACGTGCGATTGATCGCATCGCGCGCGCTCCTCGGATTCTCATTGCGGCAGATGGTATTCCCGACAGAAGCGGGATGCGGCTATCGGAGGTGTCCGCCTGTCTTAACGACCTTTTATCGACCGACGCCCGAATCTTCGCGCAATATTCTTCCGGGGACTTTTCCACAGATTTTATTGAGCTTCGGGTCGGAAGACGGATTCTGTTAGACTGACTTATCGGTTTTCTGTCCGAGTGTGGAATTCGCGTAAGGTACTTTGTAATTATTTACGTTCAGAAAGAGAATTTTTGGTTAAAAGTGAAAGTTATCTAATTGCCCTATGTCTTCGCTAAGCTAATGCTGAGTAGAAATAGCTTAGTAGGATGCATGGAGAATTTCGTAAGATGTAATGTAGTGAAATTGTGGGACAAATATGTAAGGTTAATGCTTTATGTACTTACTAAAAGCCAGTGACGCAACTAATAAGTTTGAGAGATATTTAGCCTATATCCGCCAGCTGTATGATACTCAGCCTACATATTAATATTGTACCAGTCTTATACCGCCATATTAGAGTTGTCACGCGATTGCCACGACAAATTATGCATATTAATGGCAATTATCTGCATTTTTAAGTATATTTAACGGAAAATAACGTATTTTAGACCCAATTTGAACCAAGTTTGACGAGCCTATCTTTTTAATATGACATTGAGCGACAAACGGAAGGTATTTTGGTCCCATTTCCACGTACTAAAACCCTCTGAATTATGTTATATAACATTTATCTGTGTTTTAAGCTGGTTTACCCACCAGAAGGCATCGTAATTCGGTTTTAACCTTAATTTGAAGACACTCTGACTCCTTTATTGTTTTATTATGATATTTATATCGCTATTTTAGTATCGGGGGATGATTCAAATATGATTTTATGCATATTTGTGGCAATTATTGGCCTCTTTGCGTCAGTTAACCTATGGAGGCCCGTTTTAGGCCCATCTGAGACCCTATCTGATGGCCGTATCCTTATGCTATGGGACTGAGCAACCAATGGGGGGTACTTTGGCACTATATGGACCTATTGAAAGATGATAGAACCTTAGAATCGCGAAAAGCGCCAAAAAATGTTTGGTCTTAGAATGGATTTAAAACCATCCTATCCCATAGATTTTGACTCGCCCTGAAAGTTGGTCGCAAGCAAAGTTCCGAATTCTCAATAGTTTCGAAGATACAGCCATTTTTTGGAGCGGAATAAATTTTATTTTAAAGATCGACTTTCGCTGATGATCCTATCCGAAAGAGCGCGTCAAAAGCTTCAAGAAAATGTATGATTATCATAGGTTTTGATCGCGGGTTCAAAAGTTACAGACGATCTAAAAAATCGCGAATTTCTTAAGGGGTACCCCTTCTCGTTTTTGCGAAAAATCGGAGGTCGGCGGATCGGGCCGTCCTTTTGCTACCTGGTAGGGGGTCAAAAATAACTCAGAGAGCCGTTTCCCGTTGGTCGAAATTCGCATTTGTTTCGGAGTTACAGCCAAAAAACCATTAAAAAAAAATGGAGGTCGAGAAATGGGTAAAAATCAAAAGTCTTCCGATCGACTTGTGGACATGCATACTGAAAGAGAATGAAACGAGGATCACAAAAATCGCAACCGGAGCCTTCTAAGTGCAATTCTTTCGGAGATATGACCAAAGATCTGTCCAAAGACAGCAAAAAATGGACATTTTGTCGGCGGAACGCTAGGTAATTCACTTTGAGGCAGTTAAACCTATACAGGGTAGAAAAGGGGTTAAAAACATTTACAAAAATCGAAACCGGAAGGTTCTAAGTGCAATAGTTTTCGAGATATGGTGAAAAATAAAACGGAGCACAGTGAAAAATGGGAATTCTATCGGCTGAAAGTAAGATAATTTAATTTGCTCTAATTATTCCATTATGGGATCCAGGTGGAGTAAAAATAGTTCACAAAAATCGAAACCGGAATGTTGTAAGTGACCTAGTTCCCGAGATATGGCCAAAAATAGGACGGAATGCAATGAAAAATTGAGTTGTGCTTGCTGATCTGATATAAAAATTCAATTAGACGACTTCTTCGAATAAGGTTTGAAAGAAGGGTAAGAAAGGTTAATAAAAATTGCATCCGGAACCTTCTAAGTGTGCAGTACGTTCAAAGATACAACGCCAACCTCCCCAAAAAACAGCCAAGAATATTAATTTCATTTTACATATACCCTCTAAACGCAGATTATATACGTTCACGCAAACTCTTTCAAGTTCCGAATTGGTACAATCAAAAACACATCCGGAAATGTCCATGTCGCTGTCAATCGTACGATTAAAAAATAGCTGGGTAACGTGAGAAATGATTGGCGAGTGTGAGAATGAATAAGGAATGAAGGAATGCGTGGGTCGCGTGATCGGAAACGATTCGAGTGTCGGACTCGTTCATTGGTCGGGGCCGACAACGGCCCGTAGGAGTGTTCGTTTCGTTATTAAAAGGATTGGCTTACCTTTCGAAAGCTTGTCGACGGACTCGAAGCGTCCTTCGACCTTGTTCCGCAAAGAATCCAAATCGAAAGGCGCGGTGAATCCGTGATCCACGCTGCGACTCTTGCTCCTGTTCGAACAGAAAGACAAAACTGTCAATTGACTGTTCACTCTACAAGACATGTCATGTTTTTCATCAAGTTCTAACGCTACACGCCCAGCTGGATTTCCGCGGAAAATTCGCAAAACAGAATGGACAGGGTTAAACTAACGTTTGACTCTCCGTGCAACGAGCGAATACAAGGTGTCAAAAAAGTTAATCCGAAAATTTGACAAGCAAGGTGTAACGATCCGCTCCAGTTTCCGTCAATCCGCTGAAAAGAAGGGAACGTTCGACTTAACCGCGCTAACAAGAGCGACTCTATCTGGCTCGCTAACGCAAGGTGACCAACTAACGGGGCTAATTGGACATGTTATACGCATTGGCCGTTCGGCGAATTAACAATGCAAGAGACTGTTCCCTCGAACGCGAATCGCGGCCGTTTGTTATTCGTTGACGCCGATTCGAATTCCTGCCGCCAAACGTGCCGACCATGTCAGCTGACACTTCGTTATCTCTATCGGCAAACACGGGCTAATTGCGCGAATTTCGATTGCACTTTACGAAAAGTTCTCCAAACTCGAGTCGATACCGTACTAATGAGCTGTGCTGATATCGACGCCGAAAGTCGATCAATCATAATTAGCTGCTGATTTCGGCGAGAGAGAACGAACGCAAAGGAGAGTGAGGAGAAGTCTCCGCGGATTTGAACGAAATCCGCGTTCCGTCGAGCGTGTCTTCGCCTGTCAATGACGATTTCAGGATGCAGCGAGGCATGCAGAAAGACATGCAAGAGGCGCTCGCTTTGGGAAGTGAGGCCGTTCGAATGCAATCTGAAGGCAATGGCTCGCAGGCTCTCATTGAACGAAACGCGAGGAGCGCGTAAAAAATTTCATGAATGAAGTCGAGAAGGTAAGCGTCGAACGTTGCGTCATCCTTTGCTAGTCCTTTGCCTAATCAATAATGACACGAAATAACTTTGCCTAGCCGCGAGCCTCTTGCCTTCAACCCAGTTTAATTTCTAACGTACATCTAACGACTTAAAACAGTTAGCACCTCTTAGATCGATGAGCGTCGCCTATCGTCGAATCTCCTCGTGACTTAAAAGGATCTATAATAAAACATTCGTGCGTGTGAAACGTACCTGAAGTAGGATGCCGTGAGATTTTCGGTCGATCTCGAGTGTCCGACATCTTGGGACATTCGCCTGGACCTGGGATGCAACAAACAATCCAAAACACAGGCAGTGAGATACATGCAGTCTACGTGCGGGGGTTGCTTAAAACAAAAGTCAACGGAAATAAATTGTGAAAACCATACTGCCTCGTTTCCTGTAACGTACTCGGAGAGGGCCGAGCGAATTATTTAAAAAACACAACTTTCACAACTCTCCTCTCCGAGTACGCAGAAGCGCGGCAAAATCAAAGAAGCTTGTCAAACTTGCGCAAATAAAAAACAAAGCCATATATAGAACAAGCAATATCTACGTCGTGCTCAGGTAGACCTAATGAGCGAAGTAGACGTAGCGATAAAAAATTACGTATTCCACCCGAGCGATCTTTGCCAACGTCAATGACGCAAGTATGATGCATATTCGACGGAGCGAGTACGTAGGTAGTTTCTGACGAGAAGGTTGAAGGAAAGGTACGTCATGTGGGCCGATTCGATTTTTCCGCGCTCGCTTCCGGCGCAATTTAATTCAATCGGCGGCTGCACGCGGCTGCCGCATGCGGCCGCCGCACGCGCCGGACGCGAACGCCAGTTCTTCGGCAAATACGTGCGCGGACTGCGAACGCCGGATTTATTTCCACGATCGTAAACGGCGGCAGGGCTCTGTTTGCCGGCCATCGCCGACTCGATTCATCACGTACGCGCACACATGTTCCTCTCCCTCGCTTATTTCCGCGTTAGATCGCGGATAGAGGCGTCAGGTATCCGCCTGGCTGATGCCGGATCCATTCCGGACCAGGCCGGAGCTGGCCCGCGAGTAAATACGCGAGCGGAAGCTGTCGGATTGGCAGCTGTCCTTCGAGAAACACTCGAGGCGGGAAAGAAAATTTGGGCCATTAGCCCGGAAAGATTCACTCCCACGCGCGTCCTTTCTGACGGGCTCGAAAACAACAGCGGACGCCGGGCAAACATGCCAGAAGTGGACTCGCGGACCCTGAAGAATTCGCCACCTCGCTCGCGCCGAAGGAATGGCGCGAATCATGCGGTGGATCGACAAAAGTTCTCCAAGAGTTTCAACCGGAATCGCGGTAAGTAAATCACGATTGTTTGCGCACGCGACGACTCTGTTCCTGAAGAGAAGGTGGGAGGAAACCAGCGTGGGAGTCTCGGCGTGGCGAGCAAAAGTATAGAAATCGCTAGGAAGGTATGGACTTCCGGGAAAATTCAGCTGTTGGGAACAATCAAGCGAGTTTCGCGTTGAAAAACGAGCGAGAGGCGAGACTGGGTATCGCGGTACACAACACCGGCATGCCCCAGTCATTGTGCAACAGACGAGAAGACGAAGAACACGAAGAGCACGAAGACCGAGAACGAGAGGTTGGATTGCATCAAAACATGCTCTCGAGCTGCACGACGGGCTACAGCAATCACGTTTGGCACTCTGCCCGACTGCAAAAAGAGCCTCCTCCTAAAATGTTTATCCCTGCGGAGATGTTAATTGGAGGCACCCGTTGATTAGAGGAAGGACTGTCGACGGACCTAACCTAAAAACGTACTCGAGCGTTCGGCGCGACGGCGATTAATAACAGTTCGACTTCCCGACTCTTTTCCACGATAATTAAACAACCTCCCTGTAGGTACCGTGTCCAGAGCCACGGGCAGTGAACGATTGCCGTTGCTCATCTCGTTACAAGGCAGGAAGGCAAGCCGTAATCTATCCCGGGTTCGTTATAAATGACAAGCACCGTTCCTCCTCCGTAACCATGAAGTTTCCAATGTCGTTCGTTGGCTCGTTAGTCAGCCGGAGAGACTCGCTGCATCCCCCTCCCCCCCTCACCACCGCCCCTCTCCAGGTCTACCCCTCTCTCGGATTCGGCATCGGCCGTTTATCCTTTCGTTACAAACGCGGCTCGATCCATCCAGGGCTTTATCGTAGGAAGCCTCTCGGCGGAAAGAATCCGCGGGAAAAGGAGGCGCATTTTTATCGACTTTAGACGTTGAGAGACGAGTAGCAACCCCCCTCCGAGGGAAGATCGATTGCCACGATCGCAATTTATCGAATCCCACCGGGGGAATATCATTCGTCGATGTCGTCGATCACTGACCTATCTCGGTCAGATGGACGGAAAGCGGAATGGGGAAGGTAAGGAGGTAAGGAGGAGGGCTAACGCACGGACGAGGGATTAAATCGATAACGAGAAGGGAAGGCTAAACATTGAGGAGGCGAAATCCGGGGGAATTGCGGTTATTGAAAAGGCGTAATTGCAAATCGGACCGGAGATCTTTATCGGGCGCGGCCCGCAAGGAAACTTTCTACGGCGGGACGTAATAACTGGCGTGTACGTAATAAAAGCGTGCCTTGGCAGCGACGGTATTTATAGGAGGGACACAATATCGGAACGATATTGCGTCGTAACGCTGAGAATACGCCTGTGCCGCCTGTTGGCCTTACGTTTCATCAGAACTCGACGGTCTTCCCTTACCTTCCCTTCTTTTCCCTTCCTTTCTGTTCCTTTCCGTTCCCTTTGTCATCGGACGAGACATGAAAAACGCCTCCCTTCCTTACTCTCATCAGAATGTAAAATTAATTGGTTATTGACCGTCAGTGTATGACGTATAATATTACTATAACTTTAGGTAACTCGTTTGAAAAATATACAATTATAGCGTATTGAAATTTAATAAAGTGGAAAACAATATTCGATAATAAATTTTTTTTTATTAAATTTCAATATGGTATAATTGTATATTTTTCAAACAAATTACAGTCAATGTTTTTCTGTTAAAATTCATTGAAATTTAGCAGTCGAAAGTGCAACACTGACCGAATACGCCGAAAACTTATTACGTCTCATTAGAATACAATCTGCGACACGAGAGGAAGCAACGGTATTACTTCTTCCTTCTCGCTTCCTCAGTCTTTGAGGCCGGTAAATTTGAGCGCTATTCAATTAGGTAATGAAGCTCATTTTCGTCCGGCTTCGCATACAAATCGCTGCGGTCTCGCGGATGAAGAGTGCATGCACTCTAATTGAGTACTTTCATCGGCGTTCTGTCACCGGTCCGCGGCAGTATATGTTTCGAAATTGTCGGCAAGCGGTCACGTGCAACGAACCACAGCTACCTTTCTCTCTTTCGATCGAAACCAATGAGCCCGATCCCTCGCAAGGTCTATCCTGTTCTGATCCTCGATCCTCTTCTACCGCGAGGCACAATTATCGATCGATTATTAGCTCACCGTCGATTACTCTCTTATGTAAAGAATGAATTCTGACCTATCTCGCTTGCAGAATCATCTTCTGCATCTGCCTTGACTATAATAGACTCTCGTACAACGCGAATACCGTAAAGTAATACTTTTGGAACGATCAATGCCAACTATTAATTTTCAACGCATTGCGAATCAACATATGTTCAGTAAACAGTACGTGATTTTTATTCCAAGCGGAAACCATATATTACTTCACGAAAGCAAATACATAACACATTGACAGTGTTGGAAGTTCGCAGGCGAATAATTCTAATTAAATAAATTCAATTTTGAAACACGTAAGAGTTCCAAAATTTTATTGTCTGATCGAAACAGTAGTCAGGATCCTGTTATAGGAATTTGTGTTATACGTTGCCTACGACTTGACGAGATCGAAAATCGTGGGAGGATTATAAAATTCGATCAGGTATGTATGAGGCGAGCGAGTGTTCCTCCAGTTTCGAGGGTCCTTCCGTTATCCTGCCGTTCGGATAACCATATTTTCTCGCACGTCGCTCTATCGCGGGGCGCCGCTCGTCAAAACTCTCTCGAGCGGAATGGGTGCCTTCGATCTAATCTGCCATTCCCGGCACGTATCGGACCGTGCTACGGATAGAAGCGAGGCGAGGGAAGCGCGGACAGACTTCCGTTTCGAAAAGTGACCTCGCGCGAGGGACACGCGGACAGTGTCGACGATCGATACTCGATTTAGCCGCGATTAAAGCAGGAAGCCGCCCTCGAGGACGAGGAGTTCCGTTCCTTCGTTCCGAACATCGGAAAGACTCCCGCGAACTTTCCAAATTCTGACTATAGTCAATGTATAACGTATATACGTTCTCGGCGTATTCGGTCACTGTTGTACATTTAAAGAAACACCAATTAATTTTCAATGGATTTCGACGGAAAAACATTGCAATTAATCAGTTATTTAGAAACAAATTGAATATAATATATGAAGTTACGTTTGAAAAGCAAGAATAATTAATAAATCTGACTGACCTAGTCAGGATCTCCCCCTATAGTCAATCTGCACACGAACTCAACATGAACGAGTGTGAAGCTAGTATATCAAGCGTATACAGTATTCGAACAAAGAGTGGAGTTAGGAATATAACGAATTCTGAACGATCCGCAATTGGAGTGAGAAATGGAAATGGACGAGCTGTGGGGTTTGACTTAATCTTCTCTTAATTCGCAATTTCGAGGCGAGAAGAGCAGTAAAGAAGCTGCTCTGTCTTTATCTGAAGCTGATGCACAAGGCACGCCGGTGGCCTCCTCTCTTTATTACGGTCATTACTCCGCGCCAGCTCCGTACATATTATTATTTATGCACCTTCGCGCCAATTCACGACTGATTATTACGGACGAGCCCGCAGACTTTCTCCGCGACAAACCTGCCTTTTCCACTGCCGTACGTCCAAGCAAACGTTTCGCGAAATACGTTAGCATCGAAATATCATCCGTTTATTATGCAAGGATTATTCTTCAAATTCTCATATGTCGAGATTCATACTTTGAAATTCTCATATTTCGAGATCTGTACTTTGAAATTCTCATATTTCGAGATCTATACTTTCAAATTCTCATATTTCGAGATCTATGTTTTCAAAATTGCAACGAGTGTACCGAACCTGACTTCTGCGAACAAGAGACTGGTGCCACTCTCAGAATAAACGGCTCATACCGCGGGCACCGAAAATATCCTAACGTTCGAGGACACGTATTTTCGATTTACGATGATCGCGAAGAAATGATCTGCCCGCCTCGATTCCTGAGGCGAACCTGTAGGCAGGTGCCGGCGAAGGACGAATAGGAACGCTTTCGTCGGCCGCCTCGAGGGCGAGGCAACACGCTAATTAACGCAACGCGCGAAAGGACGTTCTCGCCGGAAGTGGACTTCGCCTAATATGCCCGACCGGCCGATTGCCAATCGATCCTCGCTCGCTTATGGCGTTCCTTCGGCTTCGTTAAGGCTAAACGCATCGCCCCTCGTTGTGCAACGGGCACGCACGGTTCGGAATTTCAATGCCGGAACGCCTATCGAAAGTCCGTCCTCAAATTAATATCCCGGTCCGTGTCGGACAAAAAAAAGAGAGAATGCAGAGGGAAGTTGGATATTGGAATTTTCTGGGGCAGAGAGATGAAAAACGATCGAGTTAATCGCGACGCATCCGAGCTAATGGCAATGAACGTAACGAGCGGGTTTCGAAAATAGCTCGTTCCGTTCGGATTTTCGGTCTCATCCGCGATTTCGATTAAAAGGCGCACCATTGTCCCGTAATGCGTTCGTTAAACCTGGCTGCGACCCAGAGCAACGGAGGAGAGCGTATTTGGCAGCGTGGCAAGCCGCCGAAACGTGGGTGACTGGGGGAGAGGTGCCAAACGCCGGCATTGCCACCTGTCAAATGTCAAAGGGGCAGCAGTCCGATGGACGGCGACAATAGTAGTCGTCCGATGCTCGAAATGAGCTACTACACCGAGACTTCGAATAGTCTCCCGCTGATTCATACGTTTTCCGCTTTCGCGGATTTTCTTCCGAACCTTTCGGACTTGTTCGACTATTTTTGCGTCTGACTGTTCGAAAAGCTGAACGATCGAGTTCGCGCGCGATTTCTCGGTTTTTTTACTGGGTTAGAACGATGTAGTGTCGAATAGTCTCCCGCTGATTCATACGTTTTCCACTTTCGCGGATTTTCTTCCGAACCTTTCGGATTTGTTCGACTATTTTTGCGTCTGACTGTTCGAAAAGTTGGACGATCGAGTTCGCGCGCGATTTCTCGGTTTTTTTACTGGTTTAGAACGATGTAGTGTCGAATAGTCCCCCGCTGATTTATACGTTTTCCACTTTCGCGGATTTTCTTCCGAACCTTTCGGATTTGTTCGACTATTTTTGCGTCTGACTGTTCGAAAAGCTGAACGATCGAGTTCGCGCGCGATTTCTCGGTTTGAATGGTTTTTTTAACGGTTTTGGAACGATATAGTGTCTAGGCACTCTGCGCAGAAATGGAAGTGGAAGTAGAAGCAAGAGCAGAAGAGTAGAAGAGTGGCGGGAAGAGTCGGGTCTCATTTTCCACTCAGACCGCACCCTCTGAGAAACGATTGCCGCGGCTTCCCGCGACATTGTCCAAGATGACAAAGAGCAGATAGTGGCTGGAAATGGGAGCCCATTGTCTTTGCCGCGTCGTCAATGGACGTCGTGTCAAGCCGGATGCCCGGAGAATCCACGCGCGCTTAAATATAGTCTGGGATGCGTTATAGTAATTACACTCTTGTATAAATGTCGGTATGTCGGCGGCGATGCAGGGCAACGGCGGATGCTCCAAATGAATGGGAGTTCGTTAGTTAAACGCAACGAGGCTCAATACGTCAATCACGGCGGAGGAAAGTGTTAATTATAGAAGCGCGCGAAGTTTGCCTTTCGAATTTCACTTCTTCTCTACGGTAAAGTGAATGTGCCGGGAGTTCGTAAATAAATGCCACGCCTCATAGACAGTGAGAATATTCAAGACGTGAGACTTCGAGGAAACGAGGAGGTGGGGGGGGAGGGGGAGGGAAGGAGGGAGGGGTAGTTTGTACGGTGGGCAAGGGCGTTATGGAAAAATTCTTTCACGCATTGCATATTTCATGGAGCCGTATTGCAGAGTTTACGCGTTGTAAATCTTGTGACTCACTCGGAATTCCATCTACGTAGCGAAGTAGTTCTATATTTCCCAGACTTCGACCATAATGCATCCCCGTTTAGCACGTACTTCACATTCGGACGTTTACGCGGAAGCGGCACGGAATGCATTAGCCGGCGAACTGGGTGAGAACACTCTCTGGGCATGGCAAACATCGTTTGCCGCCGGGGCGGATATTTTAAATTGCGCAACGAGAATTATTAATAAATTTCGGGGCGACCGTCTTTGCCCGCCCGGCAGAGAACGTATCTGTCTATCGACTGGCAAAATAATGGCCCCGCGGGAAAATGCAATTGGATCACAGAAGCGACTCGTAAATATGCCTATCTGTTTGCGTAGCGCGACGGAAGATCAGATAAGAGCGTTGATAACGCTCCTTGACATTCAGTCTAGTTCCTATGTCAACTTCGAGTCTGTCTCCGGTATAATTTATACCGTTACTTAGCCCTCTATCGTCTCTTAACACCAGAACCGCCGAACCCGCGCAAATGGCTTGGCTTGCCTCAACAACATTCCGGTTAGCAAACATGTTCGAAATTTTGCCCGCCACTCGACGGCATAAATAAACGATTGTATAAATCATCGACAGCTTTACCGTTAAACAACAGATTCGCTAGAGCGATTGTTGAGTATCATCTATCTCTCAAGTCCCGAATATTGTCCTTTAGCAATTCGATTCGTGGGCCCACGCACTCTATACAACTTACGAGAGACAAACATTACTCACGCCCGGCGACATTTAAATTATGCAATCCGATTATTAATAAATCACGAATGCCGCCTTGGCGAGTGTCTGGAGGAAGGAAGAGGGGGAGGAATAGAGAGGAAGAGAGAGAGGGAGGGAGAGACGTGCGCGATAAGATCGACCTTCGTGACAGGCAAGAAAACGGAAACAGGCGCGTGACGTTCGGTCGTCGTAAAGAGGACGATCAACGAATTTCAGGTTTATTGCGGGATGGGAGGCCGCCTTAAAATTCTGCTGCCGAGAGGAAATTTGCGGCGAGCGGAGTGGCAGGGTGACAGAGAGGGAGGCGTCAATTATTTCGCAGGAGAGAAACAAGAGGCTCTGCCTTTTAAACCTAATCGTCGCTACGTTCGTTACGAAATTCGTCGCTCGCTCTGCCTCTCCTTCTCTCTCTCTCTCTCTCCCTCTTTCTCTCTTTCTCTCCTGTCCGTTCTATCTGCGTACCGGCTTCGACCCCTTCCCTCTTGGCTCGTGTTAGCCAATCTTTCGCGGAGTCTCAGGAGTGGCGGACCCTCTGCGCAAGTGGCTCGACTTTCTAATCATCGAATTGCTCTCACGCGGCAGAACAGGAGCGTCTACGGGCTCTGCTATCCGTCCGAATGTAAATAGAACGGATCGTACGCCGCGAGAGCGTTCGAATTAGCGGGCAGGCTCGATTATTTATCGTCGGCGACACCCGATGCCTCTTCTCCGTTCGGACGGAATTTGTGTGGGGAAAAAAGTAGCCGTATAATACTAAGTACGTCTCTGGCGAATTCGGTCAGAGTTTCACATATATGCGGTTTAATAATTATAACTAAAAACCAATGACTTGAAGCTATTAATAATTTGACATATAATTTGAAGGAATAAGAAACGAAGTTTTAAAGAAAAAAATAGCGCCTGAAATGAAACACGGCCGACCTTTGATTCCAGCCGCGGACTTCGACGTTTGAGACGAAAAGAGCGAGCGTCCTCGCGGTTTTATGCATTTTTAACGCTTCGTGCGAGATTGTTCATCGCCCACCGACTCCTCGCTATTCTTTTCTGTCGTCGTTGTCGCGTAAAGTTCTGGGAAGCTTCGACGCGGACGGTCGTAACTGATTACGTTACGGGTACGATCGACAAACGAGACGTCTTCTTCATTGTAAAGACAGAATGTATGGCGCATAAGTAAGATCTCGTAATCAGACGCCCGCTTTTGGCCCCGCGCCTCTCTTCTCCTCCTCATTCTGCCTCGTGCAAACATCTCGTCCGCGTCTTTGGCAGCCTGTCAATTCCACTCTGGCGACTGACATAACTGCCACGCGATCGTCGGTTCGGACGGTGGTTGGGATAGCGGCTTGAATCGTTGAAGGGTACCGCCGACGCGAAACGTTCGAACTGTAGGCCCGACCATTCGTCCAAATTGTCAAGTATTAGCCTCGCGTCTCGAAGACGAGGCCTTTGTCGGAATCGAGCCTCTAACAGGTGGTTCCCCATTTGCGCGGGCTAATCGGTTCTTACCCGGACTCGGATGCAACTGGCTTTTACGAAACATCCGAGACAAACGTTACGACGCAAGCGGTGGCACAGAATCCGTTGCTATACCTTACATCAGCCACAGCCATTTTTCCCACGGCGGTTATACGTTGTAGGTGAAATTGACCGTTAATCGACCATCGACTATCCGCTGTCCTCGTCTACTACCTCCGACTATTTTACGCGAGGGATCGCAACAGCGCCTATTATGCAAATCCGTGCGCTGAGCGCGATCATAAATTTCTAGCGAGTAAGTAATCGACTCGATGGTTTGCCAGGGTTAATAACATGTTCTTATGGGCTGAGGCGGAACGCGTCATTGAGACAATAAAAGCGGGGCGCGCAGTACGCTCCGAGAGACGGTTCTCATCGAATGACAATCGCATCCTCTCGGAATGTGTATCTCGCTCGAGGGACCTCGTTATAAATAAAATCAGGCACGTTCCGCGACGAGCAGCGTTTGTTTACGCGAGAAGACGGCCGACTCCCAGCGTCGAACGAATCTCTCACGCTGCGCAGAGAGTGGGAGGCGAGAACGGGAGAGAAAGAGGGGGGGGGGAGGGAGCCAAAGAGAGCCGCAGCAGGAATATGAAATATAAAAGCCCGGCGTACAATGGAACTGCTTCGAATGCGGCGCGTACGATCTGGCAGCGAATCGCCAGATTGGCCGAATAGCGGGAGCGAATGGCAGGAGAGAAGCGGATCATCCGGCGGGGCTTGTGTTATACTTCGTTTAATATGAAGTCCGCATTATGGTGAACACGCGAGTATTCCAGTATACGAGTACGCCGAGTATACGAGCGCGCCGAGTTACGATGCGAGCATGAATACGTGAGCGTCCGGAGAGTGCACAGACGAAAATTATTCCTCAGCTGACGATGACTGGCGAGCAGAATGTCTGCTCAAACGAAGCGGCACCCGGTAGAATAAGCAATTGCGGTTTCGTCGCTGAGCAATTCTTGCATTTTAATTCGAGAATTAATAGGACGTCGTTGAGACGCGGTGACAGTTGAACAGCGAGTCGGACTAAATAGAGTAGGATCGATCGTTATAGATCACAAGAATCCGAGGAACTAATGCATCGAAAGAATGCAGAATCGGGGCGTAACAAAATCGCTACGTCGCCGTGAATATTTCGTCCTCTTTTAACGAAGATCGATGAGCTACCGTCAGAAGCTCCCAGTTTTCTAATCAGCTAACTATAGCGACCGATTCGGCCGAGCGTCGCTTCGGAGGGGGATAATCTCGTAAGTGATTGATAAGCGTGCGGCCGAAATCTGACGAGCCTGCGTCACGATACGAGGGTGTCATAATGTTCCGAAAGTTAATAATCGAGGTAACTCTCCGAGCGACGCGCGCAAACACGGCCAGACTTCCTAGACGTGTTCCGTCCTAGACCTCGATTAATCTCTGCACGAGCTCACACGTGTCAGCGTGCGTAGTTGCCCACGTTAAGATTGCGCGTAAATATTTCCCAGTTCTCATGAGCCGCTTGTCGTCGTCGTCTGAGTAGTAGTTACATCGCCAGTCTTTGCAGTGCTATATATAAGCATGTATATGTGAGCCGGTAGGCAGACGAACGAGTACGCGGAACCCTTTCTCTCGGCACAGCACGCGAGGCATAGAATCGAACGACAGCGTGTCACCTGGCAATTTTGCATCGATCCTACGCGAGACACATCGGTGACAAGGTTACAAATTACATAAGAGCGGCGTCGAACGTTTAAAGCGCGAGCAACCGTAGGCACACTTGGCCCAACTGGAACATCTGTCTTCAAGGACCGATATACGTTTCGTGTTCATTCCGACGCAGCCTCTGCCTCTCCCACGAAATGCCATTCGGACCCTTTGTCGAGCCGACGATTACGTACTCCTACCGACACTTTGATCGCCATCTGGTTTCTTTCGGGTACGATCGTTACATCGACGCGACTTTAATCCTTCGATATTTCACCTCCGACCTAAAGAGGACTCGTCCGAACGTTATTCAGGTTACAGTCTAGACCTAACCCAGATCTAATCGAGCATTAGCCGTGTCGTAGGCTCCGTTTGCTTTAAGGAGCCTAAGGAGTCATTTCAGGTATCCGAGAAATATCGAGTGAAACCGTTCGGTCTTGAAAGTGGGCTAATTTTACAGTACAAGCATGTAGGTCTCTGTTATAGAATCGACGGTGCATAGAGTTCGCGCTATATAGCCTTCGTGATACGCAGATGCTAAGATATGTTATGAACTAAAGAGTGCAATAAATGCAAGCTACACGTGAAGTTTGCAATATTGAGTAAAAGATCGTTCCTACGAAGACACTCGCTTCCCTTTATTGTCATTCTGCCAATCACAATGGGTGTCATGCCGTAGGGAGAGAGGACTGGCACGTTTCATAGAACTTGTTTGAGCGGTTTCTGCCTGGCGAACGGAAGAAGACTGCGTCCGTGGCAGGAGAGGGGAAAAGGAATAAGGCGAGAAAGGAGTAAGCGATGGGAAGTGGCGTGCAACGATCGGGAGGACTATTTTAAGACGTTCGACCGGTTTCCGTGACTCACGGAGAAGAAGACTCGGTACATTCCCTGAGTCACGTTATATTCATCCTGACTCGCTTGCCGATTAGCACCTGCCACACTTCTAATTCGCTAATATACCTACCCCCTCTTTCTCTATTGTTCGCAAAAACATGAGTAGGATCAGAGTGAGTAAGAAACGGGGTATGCGTCGCATTATATAAAAAACTGTCGGATAAAATTTGACAAAACCCTAGATGACGTGAAACTACGTGTAACGAACGTAGTTGGAAAACTTGACACGGATTGCCAGGATTTTTTATGAGAGTCGAAGATGAAGGTGCAGCGGATGGTATATGAAATTGGTAGAAATAATTAGAAGAAAAATTCGCGCTTTAATTATCGCAGCGACACGATAATCAACCGGTACCTTCGTCGGCGTAAGATGAGACCCCTGAGGAGATGATAAGAGAGATGCGAAGAGATTCTTTTGACAAATTAAAGGGAGGATGTGAATGGAATTTCCTTTCTTTATCCAAATCAAAGCCTTGAAGAAACATATTACTATGAAATAAAAGAACTGGGAGGGTCAACAAACGTCAAGGGGGACGGAATATCAGGATAGGGACCGAAAATTGCAAAAGACTACGGGATGAGGCTGTTCGTGGCTCGAATTACCAATGGGAACAGCCGTGATTTTGTTCTCTCCGCCAGGGAAGAGAGATCACGCGATCGTGGACCGACTCAATTTCCCTCGACGAATTTTCCACGTCAGCATGGGGGGAAAAAATGGAAAGAGCTCAACTACGATTCTCGCAGAGACCACTGAATGTCGATAGAATTTTTGGGAAATCAACGTGTATTCTATGATATCTTCGCATCTTTATATTTAACACTGCAACTACTGCGTGCAAGCAAATTATGACTGTAATTTTGTGATATAAATTTAATCTCAGCAACGACTAGAATAAAACCGACAATAGCGAGCTATTACCAAACATATTTCTTAAAATGTTATTCGTCAAATGAGATAAGTAAATGATTTCAATTGTATACGTTTGCAGACACATATCATTTGGATAAAAGAAATAAAAATGTGTAAGTTGATCGTTCTAGTTTTAATACCTCATCGTTTCTATCATCTTCAGCTGATTTTTTGTGTGAGAGAATTTGATCAGAATTAATTAATACGACTATCAGCAATACAATAGTTGAAAAATTCTAACGGGCACGAATCCGTTCTGGCGAACGAATAAAAATACCGTTACACACGGTCGGTCATCGAAACGTTTCATCAAGTCGCAACGACGCTCGGTCGGTTCCCGATAAAAATCTTTGACTTCGCGTCGAGCCCGTCAAAGGACCTCTGTGCAAGCTCGATAAACCGTGAAACATTGACTCGATCGGCGGGAAGAAAAAAGGAGGAGAGAAACGTGCGCCAGCGCGAACGACTCTTCGATCGGCCGAAGTGACGCAAGGCATTACGAAAGTTATCGTCCTCGCGGTAATTGGATAATGTAAACGGCGATATCGAACGGAGAGTGATGTCAATAACCAAGCGAGGAGAATACACGCGACACACGTACTCATACGCGTGCCGACATAGGCGACGGCCAGGTATAGTACAGAGCGTTTCAAAGAGATTGCGGAAAAAGTGTCGTTCGAGGTATATACTTAGAGCAAATAATCTGTGAAAGGTAAATTTCGCACATATCGTTATTCTGGACGAGAAATTGACATCCCTACCGTGGCTACTTTTTTGAAACGACCCGTAGGGGTTAGTCCTAACTCACGGGCATTGAGAGATACTGGCGACTTAATCTGAAGATTCATAATTAACGGTTGGCCGCCGTTTATTTTCGAGGCACGTAGGAAACGAATCGCGGAAGTCTGTGCGAAAAAAAAGAATGGTCCCGGCGCCATATCGAGCGTAAGAATTTTTATTGCACGACCGTGAGAGTATGATAAACGGAACGGCGGAATTAACAATTTGTGCCGCGGCTTGAAAAAACAAATTTGCGTGCGAGGTTGTACATTTAGCGACCGGCGCAGCGCTTAAAGAATGTAAAGCTAAGTCACCGTAAGGATGACGAAAATATTATATGAAAAAACAAATAATAACGTACTTTCTCCCACAACCCATGAATAATTATAAAGCAAGTTGCGAAAAAGTGTTTACAAAATCAATCGCCAGATGGCGTCGTGGAAGCATCGAGAAACGGTTATCGGCAAAATTCCGAAATTATTCCGGTATAAAAATACGAAAATTGAAACGGAAAAATCACGTCATTGCGGCCAGATCGATTAGCCGCTACGCGATTGTAGAAATTTTCGCACGGCAAAGTTTCGAGCAACGGTACGATTAGTCGGTAGTTCGTTTCTCGGTACTCGCATGCGAAACAATTAAATTCGGTTGATTGCTCAACTCACCGCGCCATGTGCAGCATGCCTGACCGATCGTCAATTTTCCTCACCGTATTTCAGAGCGGTATCACCTTCGCGAATCGAATTCCATCCGTGAACAGCTTTGGCCGAACGACAGGAAGCGAGATCACTACTCGTTCGATCGCGAAACTCATTAAATCCGCGAAATTTCGGTAATTTGCGCGGAGCGACAAACACACGCCGCGAAATTGCAAAGGACGCCACGGCACTGACGCCACCTTGAGCAGGGACTCGATTGTAAATTTTCAAATTAGGGCGACTTCCGGCGAGTGCACGCTGAACGCCGGAAGTGATCATGGCCCAGCATCGAATCAAAATCTCACTCACAGGTGGCGTCATGTGACGGATTAGTTAGCGTCGTGCCGTTTGAATTTTTCGTGACGCGGTTTTGTCGCTCCGTCGAAATTAGTGAAATTTCGTGATTCTCTGTGTCCCACAGTGGTGTTTCGCGCTGATTCCGTTTCCATTCGTGCTGGCCAAGCTGTTTCCGGACTGAGGCCCGCTGAGAAAGGTGATTCTGTTTCAAAATCCGATTAACCGAGTGGCGATGGTACTTTGCTTGCAGCTTGCAGCTTCGGTGAGTCTAACGTTCATTTCAATTCGATGCCGTAAAATTTTATATCGAAAATGTGCACTATGATCGAGTGTCAAGAGCACGACGAATGAATTGAACAAACGAACAAATTAGGGGGGATGTTTAAGAAATCTGTCTTCGTACGTATGCAAACTACTGTGGAGGTTAAGGTACGACAACGTTAGACGCGGATCATGGTTATGGTTGCTTGTACCGGAATGTCGAAAATGGCGGTTGCTTTACATCGATTACCATTTATCAAGAGCAGTGACTCACGAAACTCATCAAGGTGGAACATCGCTACAGACTTCTTTTTTAATTCGTTTTAATAGAACGGGGACGTTTAAAACGAGGTCACAGATACATACTTGTTTACATGTTTCCTTATAATCGGAACGCTTCTTCTCGACTATCTGCGACGTATTCGTCGGCCGTTACATTTCAGTTTACCACAGCTCTCAACGATGCCGAGAACAAAGTTACAATTAATCGCCAAAATAAAACGTATTCTCATGCGGCAATCACGCTCGGGCCGAAGCCAAGGAACGTAATCACAGAAAAACAGTTGATCAATTTTGTGAGTCATCGCATACAGAATGAGCAAACAAGCCGAAAAAGTAGATTCCCAAGCGTAATAATCATCAATTCGGAATTCGGCAAAAAAAAAGCCATAGCCCCCTCGCCGATCCTGACGCGATCCTGATTACGAATTCACGGCTATCAGTTCGCTCGTTCCGCACAGCGAGCCTAGAAACATTCGAATCCGCGTTCAATTCAAATTCGCGGTATAACCGTCGCTCCAGCCGAATTCGTGTGGACGTTGCAGGCGTTACGCGAAGTGCAATAACAAAGGTGCAGACGCGAGGTTAGATTAATTTCGCCATCTCGTGTTTTCGTCCCGACTATCGCTGAACGTTCTCGGGAACGCTGCCGTCGGAGATGCTCGTAGACCTTCGTCGAGGAAGTCGGTCGTGGAAGTCGAAGACGCTGTTTGGGGAACCCGTGCGGGTAGTCGTGGTCGTTATCGGCAAAAAAGCGGCAGTCGGTGCGCATCGTGGTGCGCATCGTCGATCCGAAAAAGCGAGATGATTCTCTACCGGCGGTTTCGATTATGACATCAACGGCCCGTCGAGCTCGTCAAATATTTGCGCAGCCCGTTCGCCTCGCCGTCGATTTTTCTCCACTCGAAATCGAAGCCCCGAACTGGCGATAAGCGGGAATAACGAAAATAATGCGGGAAAAGACGAGACGCGGACAATGACGAAAGGAAAGCGACGTGGAACGTGACGGAGGTGTCGCGGACGTGTCTTCAATCTTAAGTTCCGTAAACAACTTCTTTTTTTTACTATGTACACGCTCTCTTCGTGCACAGCCTGAACACGGTGTCCGGAAAGTATCTTTCGGAAGCCTCTGTAGTTTTCATGCTGTCGAACTTTTGAAGTGCCGACAAGATTTTCTCGGACACTGTACTCCGTCCCGAACGAATCCATTCTATGCTTTGTCTTATCACGTTGCGTGATTCGCTGTCCGTAAATTTGGTCACAGTTTCTTCTCGGTATTCCTATTTTTGAGGGCAAGTTACGCCGCGTAATGTCGGTTAATTACATAAGTCGGAGATAGCCCGGAACAGAACATTTAGTTTGCTAACGAAGCTGCGCGGCTCGGAGGAAGGCAGTTATATTATTCTTTCTGACAATTCCGAGTTACTCGACACTTTTACTATGCTAACAAGTAACGTATTGCATCTACGCGCGGTGATGACTCGGCTCTTTTTAAACTCCCACTAAGTACGGAATATATGTTGCCCGTCTCCGTGATCCCCGAAAGCTGCTCAAAGATAACCGGTGGAAAAAAGTAGTGCGGAAGAGTTTTAAGACGTTGAATATTCATTGTTAGTAGTCGGAGGTGTCAGGCGGATGAAATGTTCACGCCATGCAAACCCTATTTGAAGCCGTGCAATTGGACCAATTTAATAATCTCTTTCAAGCTCTCGAATCGTTCGCATTGTACGGTCGAATTGAAGTCCGTCGAGGAGAATTGAGCGAAGCGTAATCGCGAATTAGGACAATTATAGTCTGTGAAGAGCTCGGGCATACTTTGTATGACGATCGTCAGAATCTCGCCACCGCGATCGACAGCGCTAACCCAAATATTTGGCCGGCGGAACCTAAACAGCGCGTGACATTCAAAAGTTCCCCAAACATCGGTTCTCGCTTCGAGTCAAGCGGGTAGGAAAAGCAAGATCGCGGGGCCGAATTGCGCACCTCGCCACCGACCGAGGTTTCAGCTTTGTGCCAATAAACGGATCTCCGCCGTGGCGTAGTACGCTCGAACGGTTACGAAACTTCGACGCTCCTGTACAGTTCGGCGTGAAATACAGTTGTATTTTTCTTATCTTCCCCGAGCGGCTAGACCCGTTGCGTCGAACGACGCTCGTTGCGAAGCCACGAGTTGCGCGAGAGGAGAGACAGTCTCACACCAGGCTCGCCATTTTGAGTAGCACGTGTTGCGATAGGTCAGTATATAATAAAGTTGCAGCGGCACTCGAAGCCGGCCATTACGGTATTTTCCTTTCGGGCGGCCGAGAATGCGCAATCGGACGCCTCGTTCCTCGCTGCCAAATTGGTCTAGCGGCCGAGGGCAAAGTTGTCGATAGGAGAGGCAGAGGGAGAGAGTTAGACAGAAAGAGAGAGTGAGAGGGAAGGAAACACAGACGATTCTCGTCAAGGTACCGTCGCGATTTTCGTCGCGCAGGCGTCGATAAATACCTGCCAACGGAATCCGGAACGAAAATGTTCCACCAGGACGGTCTCTTCTGTCTCGGCTGCGGATAGGCCAGTGCCTCCGTACTTCCGATCTGCGTCGGGACGCCGGCTACGCCCTTCCTCCTCTTGCGATCGACTTTCGGCGGCTTCGCCAGCGGATGCCAGGACTTTCTCCTGCCCTTTTTCGCCTCCGCCTCGGCGGCCTGCCTCATGCGACGATCCTCCTCGTCGTCCAGCACCTCCTGATTCTCCTCGAGCAGATCCTCCGTCACGTAGAACACCGAACCCCTGCGTCCCACGTCGCTGCTCCTACGCTTATCCTTCCTCAACACCACCTGACTCTGCGTCTGAGTCGGAGTCTGCTGGAGCAGCTCCTCCTTCGAATTCTCCTTACTCTGATTCTCCTTGCCCTCCACCAGGCTACCTCGACGCGCTCTCTGAAAGAGGCTGTCCCTCCTGGCCTTGAGATCCTCCAGCACGCTGTGTCGGCGACCCTTGTTGTCGCGCAAGATGGCCGTGGTGCCCTCGCGCTTGCTCAGCCCGTCGAGAAAGCGGGTGAGCGACGTCGTCGACGAGGAGGAGGAGGACTCCTGCTCCATCATCGAGGGTATCGAATTGGTCGACGCGTACTTGGTCGTAGCGCCGCTTCCCACGACCATGCTTGCCGCGTGCCCGTTGTTCTTAGAGTTCGACTCGCTGCCGCTTATGTACATCCTCCTTTCCATGCTACGCGGGACGCGTACACGCGCACCTAACCCACGATCCGCACTCGGTATCCACTCGGTATCCACTCGGTATCCACTCGGTATATCCACTCGCCACGTAGTATCCCGTTCCACAACCTCCAAGTCGACGCTGCTTGGGTCACTGTTTACAATTGCACTGTTTACAACCGATCGTACCGATTCCGATTCCAAGCTGTAGTTAGCTATGATGCATCGTTCGCTGGTGAATTTCTTACTCTCCGTCTGGCGTTCTCAAGCTTCTTTCGCTCGCACTCGCCTTTCCTCGCCTTAGCACAGATCGCGAAACACCGCACACGCGTCTCGCGACGAACGGTACCGATCACAGCACAACACCAGACGCGCACGTCCTGCACGCCTCGGAGCCACGACCATCGTCCTCCGAGGTTTTTCTTGGCTGAGCAGAAGAAAAGGCGGAGAATGGCCGCGCGCGCGCGAGCTCCGTCTGCCTGTCTCGCTCCCTCTACCGCGATCGGCCGCTCAAGCGCGAGAGGACAAGTCGGGACGGCCTGCCAGGCAACCGAACGAAGGCGCAAACTGCTCTCGGAGCTCACCGTTAAAGCGCGATCGGCATTATTCGACTGGCGGTGAAAGCGCGCGACGCCGAGTCGACCGCCTTTTCACTCCCGACTCACGCTGCTACGTGAAACTTGTATATATCCTCTCCCTCTCTCTCTTCCTTTTTCTTCTCTCTCTCTCCTCTCTCTCTCCCTCTCTCTCTCCCCTCTCGCTTTGCCTCTACCCCTCTCACACTCGACAACTCGCGTCCAGATCTACCTGGCCAACTGTATGCCTCTTCTCACTTCTTCCTACTACTCCCTCTCTCTTTCTCTCTCTTGCGCTCTCGCTCTTGCTCTCTCTCTCTCTCTCTCTCTCTCTCTCTCTATATATATATATATGTCTGTCTCCCGCTCTCTCGGTACGTAAGGTGCGTACGTGCACGGAGTCGAGATGTTGCGTGCCGATCGGGCTGTCTGGCAGTCTCTCGCCGAGTTTTCCTTCTCGCTTTGTCGTCCTCAGTTCTTGCACGTCCCGATATGCTCCTCTGTATCCGGACACGGAGAGCAGAGATCCACGGATCGTTGACCCAGGAGGATCGTGAGCGAGCGCGCGCGCGCGCGCGGTCACTAACGGCGAGTCTCTCCCTTTCCCATCGCCTCCTCCTTCACCTCCTCCCCCTCCTTCGGGTTCCCCCTCTACGGCAACAGGCTCCCTCCGCCGCGTCTCTTTATTCCGGCCTTTTTTGCGGCTCGCGTTTTTCCAGCGGACAAACTCGCCGGAGGAAAGTCGAAGTCGGCGTTGTCCGTCGATCGGAATTTTTGATCGTCAGAATTTCTTATCCGCACTCGCTTCACGTCCGACTCTCTTTTCCGGATACCTTTGTTCTCCGCTTTTTTAGGCTCCTCTTATCCTTTTATCCTCTTGCCCAGGAGAAACACGTTGCCACACGGTAGAGTGCAGCGATTCCGTTCCGATTTGAATTGCAATTGACGGTGAACTTCTTAATCCGGTCTCCCGTCTTCCGAGTATACCGGGAAGGTCGGAAGAAAAGTGCGCCACGTCGGTAGGACGAAACTTTTCACGGCTTTCCGACTTTCTTCCGGCCTCCTCTCTTCCGTACTCGGTGGAGTTTGTTTCTGGCGGTGAATTAAGGAGAGCGCGTTCGGCGGACAGGGTCGTCCGATTTCGGACAGGCGTGCAGCGTCAGTTTCCACTGACAGGCTCAGACCCGGTGCCTTCCTTCGGCCTTGGAGGGCCCTGAGGATCTTATCCGCGGCGAGACTTTGCTGAGCGCGGAGGTGCACTCGAGAGGCCCTTTTCTTTGCCCGAGATCGCGATATCTCTCGCTCCGCTCTTACATTGACCCTTATTTATCAGTGCCCTCCCACCAGCTACACCCTTTATGACTCCTAGATTGCACCGATGCCTCTCGCTGACAGCCTACTCTTCATTTACTTTATTTACTTCCTTCACTTCCTCCACTTCTTCTCCCTCTTCTCAGCTCTCTCAGCTTCCTCTTCTCTGACAATCTGATAAGCGAGATCAGCCCTCGCCTGCCGGAGGAAGAGAGGCACACCGATGTCTCATGATTGCCAACCCAGCATTAACGTATATACAAAACGGTAAAAGATCGCGGCACCTCGATCGCGATCCACGCTCGCGATACCGATAAACGCACGAGATTTGGGACGAGAGCGGAAGGTCTTTCCCCCTCTTGCCTCCGATTCAACTTCCGTCGGCTCCTCTTCCGGTGCTTTCCTCGAATCCGCGAACACCGATAGGCAGCGGCGCACAAAGAGATAGGCAGACGAACGGACAGACGGACGGCGGTGGTGATCCGTTATCGAGCGAATGATCGATGATCGACGATCGAGGGGCCGCGCGGCGACACGTCGGACGCGGATCGACGTCACGTGGATCGAGTATCGCAGCAACTAAGCGAGAACGCGCGCCTCCCCGCGTATTTATACACGCGCCACCAATGGGGCATCGTCCTTCTCTTTCCTCTCAGACGCTCCTCTTCCTCGCTCCTCCTTCGTCTCTTTCGCGGCCGGCCTCCTCTTTTTCGCCTTCTCTCTCTCTCTCCCTCTCCCTTTTTCTCTCTCGATCTCTCTCTTCTTCTCTTTTTCGCCTTCTCTCTCGCTCTCTCCCTCTCTTTTTCTCTCTCCTTCTCTCTCTCCTTGTCTTTTTCTCTCCCTCTCTTTCTCTCTCTCTCTCTCCCTCTCTCTCGCTCTCTCTGTCTCTCTCTCTTGCTCTCGCTCTCTGTCAGCGAACAGTCTTTCTCACTCGATGTATAACGAATGCACGAATCGGAACTCAGCCCTACGCAAAGTTTCCGTTTAATTCGTATTCTTTCCGACTTCATCTTTCCGAATCTCGTGATTCCGTGTACGTAATACCAGTTTCCCGGTCGGAGATGACTGAAATTATCCGAGGGCTCGTTCGCAGGCTTAACCCATTTGCATCAACGATCTGAATGTCTAGCGTACGTTATACATCCGTTGGTGATAAGTGAACATCTACGCGAGCGGATTTTTCCGCGTTTGGTGATACGTAACAGTTGACATATGCGGATTATTCCGCTTACGGATGCAAATGGGTTAAGAGTGAACGTCTACGAAGTTCGAAGTAGTTCAGCTCCGACTGTATCTTCGTAACCTCTTTACCGAGACACGGTGCACGGGTCACGGGAGGTGCTCGTTATCGGATCGACGATAGCAAAGGGGGGTAGGGGGGGGGGGGAGTGATAGTATGGAAGGGGATAGAATTGATGGAGTCAAAAAGAGGCAGTCTCTTTCTCGGGATTTCCCGAAAAACGTTGGAAAAATTCCAAGAGAGAAATAGAAGCTGTATCATCGGCCGTGTTTATCGCGAGCTGCAGACACTGTAATGAAGAAGACGGTGAATTATGACTCGGGGGTCAGATATTCACCCGACTTTTTACCTCGAGGTATCGGAAAGATTTTGTCGAAGGTTCGACTATCAAGGTTGGCTCCCGAACGAGTCTCGAAATCGATCGCGGGACACTCTTGACTCGGCGAGCGATATTTTCGATTATCAAGATGCGATAACCTCTAATTCCTCGATTAATGTTCGATTAAGCGGATCGTCGAGAGGAACGGACGCTTCCAGTCGGCTGCGCTTTCTGATATCGAGGCTGACGGTGTGCGCGAACGGAGAGGGAAAGGTCTAGTGGAAAAGTCTGAGCTTGCAGCGACAGTTTCGAAGCGAATCCGTATTCGTACCGGAATTCATTGCGCAATATAATGTTTCCCGGTGGCAGGTATCCGCCTGGCGCGGTCGCGTTTTAAATGCGAGCGGGAAGAAAATATGAGTCCCGCGAACGAGGGAGGTCGTACGAGTTTTTCCGCTTAAAATGAAAGCCCCTCACGAGTAAACAGGCACCCGCGGATTCGTTTGCGTATTCCGGAGGCGCGTACGTGACCCGCTGGAAAAACTGTGCCGATTGTACGGCAGCCGCGGTGGAATTATGACGAGTCAAAGGATTCCTCGTTCAGGGTAGAATTGCGAGCAACGTTACACCGTCCGGGAAAATTCTGCCTTTGGTCGAGAATAATTTCCGCTACTTTTTATCCGCAATCGGTCGGCATCGCATCGCTCGCGCCGGGAATCAGCATTTTTCCGCTGGCGAGAGGACTCTTTGCGTAAGAGAAGAGTCGCGATTACGTTTTGTCTGCATCTCGGCAAAGAGCGTGCGATCGATAAGTCGATGCCGTAAATCATGCCGGCGGGAGTGCAGGAGTGCTCCGAGTGCACGCTCGCCTGAAAGAAAGTGGCGTGCGTGCGCACGCCCTCGATGCAGCCCGTTAACTCGCGAGAGTCTTCTTTGCCGTACGTAATTCGCATTCGGCGTAACACGCCGAGCTCGCGCGCGCGCGCGCCCGACTCTGATAAATAAACCGGTGCTGCGTTATCGTCGTTCATCAACAGAGATTCCGCGTATCTCGAGCGGTGATAGGAGGAGTGCGCCTCATTGATAATGACGATAGCGAGCCAGCTCGCACTTCGGGCCATCGAGATCCCTAATCGCAGCTGCGCATTTTGCACGCTCGCGGAATGCACCGGCGGCGTTGGTAGGCCTGCTCCGAATCCGCTAACGGCGGAAAGACGTACATGGGACAGTTCGGATAAAGGGATTTTCGAAAGTTGATTGAAAATTAAGTTTACGGTATGGTCAAAAGAGAAAATGTCAAGATACTGTATAAACCATATACTATTTGTATGCTAGCTCCTATAGATAAGTGAGGAAAATTTCAAGTAGGGCTCTAAATGGCTGCGGAATGAGTTTTATGGAATATCTGTGGTTCAGATGAGGAGCAAAATAATATGTGGATTGTGGATACGTGGTATGTGGTGCGCGTTGTCACTGCGTGTGCCTTGTCTTGTCTTTGCCCTCTGCCGCGAGCGCTCGTCAATTTCGAGTCGGCGCTCTACCGTGTTCACTCAAGCGTGCTTTTTTTCCCAATTTCTCTGCCGAGTGGGAATCGAACCCAGGACCGCTGCCTTATGAGCCAAGTACTCTACTAACTAAAGCGAGTTCTAGAGTCGTTTGGCGTACATATTCTTACCGGGCGATTCTTACGCAACTATATCAACGCGTCCTTTCATATTTATCATCTTTTACGCCTACTTGCGAGACCTCTGATTTTGTTCAAATTGTTTTATTCATCAGACTCCGAAAAAATGTTGAGAGAAGTAGACCGTCCATTTCACCCTTACCTGTCTTATTCCGGTATACTTACTATTTTCCTTGAACATGCAAAGACCACACTATCATTCCACCGCATAACATCGCCATAAACGCTGCTTTATACTAAGCGAAAGACGATTTACACTTCGCCTCACATTCGTAAGAAACGACTGAACCGTAGACAGTTTACGTAAACGCGACAAATAAGCGATTTCCCGCGAAATCATTTTAATTTTCATCACGTGCCTCGAGCGACCCAAAGGCACGTTCGGATCGGCCGTAATCGTTGCCGAAACGACGTAATACAGTAATTCGGCGAAAATCCGGACGAATTCGGGCGAAAGAGTGGCCGCGAGCTACTATTCGAGTATTGCGCAACGAAGTCGTTCCGAACCACGGTCAAAACGCGCTTTTGTACGGCAACGTGCCCGCGTTCTCCATCCTCGTCCGTATGCCGTGCCGCTCGTACATCTCGAGCCTTCGCGTACATACCACCTGCCTTGACCCAATTTCCGACCTAACAACGGAACAACAGCCACGCCCGTGCGCACTTTTACCCGATTTATGTTAAAACATCGACTCCTTCCCCCCTCGTCATCTCCGACGCTCGGCCGAGATCCGACGCCAATTTGCCGTGCCCAGATCCATCTCGGAGATTATACCTCTTTATCCTTCGACCTTCCATTTTTCCCCCAAAATCATCCGCGGCCGTTCAACTCGTTTCTTTACCTTCGCAAGATGTTAATCTGTATACACGTAACAAACTCGACAATTACAGTCCGCGAACAGGATTACACTCCCGTGAATGACGGAATTCGAAAAATGAAATTGCTGTTAACCTAGAGTTATCTGCAAGTTATAAACGGTAGCACAGCGGTAGCTGAGTTAATGACATAGATCGACATAGATCGACATGGACTAACGTAGACCGACGTAGACCGACGTAGACCGACGCAGACCCGAGAGTAGGTAAGTTCCTCGGAGGATGGTACGTCGGTCGTCCTCCGGCAAAGTAGCTCGTACCGGGACACCGCGATAGAGACAGGCAGAAGAGACAGCCTTAGGTGGATGGGGGGAGGGGGGGGGGGGGGCACAATTGGCTGAATCGAATTAAGAGCTGAGAGAGCCAGGGGTATTTTCATTCGCAGCAACTCCGTAATTGGCCGCGCGGACGAATTGACCAATTGTTTCCACCGTCCGCTTCTCTCTGTGTCTCCCTCCTTCTCATCCTCCCCATCCTTCTCAACCTCCTCACTCCCCTCATCCTCCTCATCCTCCCCGAGTCTCTCGTTAACGTTGGACCTTCGTTAGGTAAAACGAAGGCCGCTTCCAGAGGCGTGAACGTTCGCCCACGAGAGAAGATCGAGTCGAATTTCCGCTCGAGATCTACGAGTCGAGCTTGTGAAACTTCATCCGACGATGGTTCACTCGGATCACTACCGATAAACGTTGGCAAACTAGGCTGTCCTCTACCTCCCCTGACGGAGGAGCGGGAACATTTTGTTACAGCGTCCCATTGACCTCCATCGCTAACTCTGCACGCTCGTTCGTCTGTGTCGAGTCCTTTATTGTCAGGCTTCCTTTTTACGGTCAGTAGGGTAGGATAGGTAATATAATAAAGGATTGTTGACTTTTTTGGGAGGGATGAATGATCGTGCGCTTTCCACTTCTCTGTTCTTTTCGACTGTCCACTGTCCGGTACTGTCTGATACTGTCTACTGTCAGCCAGGCATCATCGGCTGAAAGAGCAGCTCATCGGGGTGAAATTCCGTTAGCGATGACGCGCAATTGGCAATGCAGAGGGAATTTGTTGCAACGCGTGCGTTAACGCAGCCCTGACGGATTCTGACGGATTCCGACGGATTCCGACGTGTTCCGACATTATTTCATTTATTAACGATCGACGCCACGTCGACTGCCGTCGGTGAATAATCCGCCGAATTATTCAGTTGGCCAATGAGGCATTCGCAACGATCCGATATAATTTGAAATGGAGTTAACGGCGTCAAAGCCGATTCATGCCGCAAAGTAGAAATGTCATTCGAACGAAGTCTAAAATGATTTTGCGATTCGATTAGAGCGTCTCTCGTGCTAATGTACTCCGGATGGAACGGAATGGAAAAGTGTAGGAAAAAGTGTTGGAAATTGTGAGGGCGAGTATGGAATAGGTAAGAGCGAGGAGGATCCGAGGGGGTGAAATAAATTCAGGCATTAGGAAGTTGAGCTTCTATGAAGCCTGATCGACGTTATCAGCGGTAGGCGCTTTTATCGTCGGGCTGGCACAGTGGAAGGACAGGTTTACGACGAGCAGACTGGAATCGCAAACGCGTCCATCTCTTTCAGCATCCGCGGAGCGATCCGATCTTCCCTCTTCTTCCCACGATCAATATCGAAATTTTCTACGAAATTTTCCACCCTATCCAACCCTATCAGACACACCTATATTTCCTTACCTCGAATCATTTTACCGGGAACTTTTCTGCTTTTCCCAATTTTTTTTTTAAAACGAGATGTGCTCTCTTGTAAATCGCGCGTGAGTCATCGCGAGTCGTGCGTTGATCACGCTGAAGTATTAACTTCGTGCTCCATTTCGATCTACATCAGGGTCACCTCTTTCCGTCTCCGGCCGTTATCACACTCTTCTTTTCATTATCGAGAGATTCAGACTTATCGCTACACCGGTGGCGCTCGAGGAATCCTCATTGGTCTACGGTATTCTCATGCAATTATCCAGATAACGAATCACTTTCAGCGGATGGGTATCCGAGTTCGTCTCTTCCCGATATCGAAAGAATCTCGAATCTGCCTAAAACTGTATTTCAATATCATTGTCAATTTCTCGAATCATCTACCTCCAGTAAACGAAACTCACAATATCGTGAACGATATTTTCTACTCAGCTACCACCTCTGTTTCTGCTACCGTTCCGTCCCTGCCAACGATTAACTATTTCGGAAGTGGTCTCAAGGATCCTCGGCCGTATTCTACGTGCGATCGAATATGAATCTTGTCAAGGCCGATCGATCGTCATTCCGCGCTCATTCGGAGTCGACAAAGCACAGTCTCGATTTCCTGGCCACTTATATGAGACACTCTTATTATCAAACGATTCGAGCGTACATTTTTACCGCTTCGGCTTACGGTAACTGTGAGCGTGCGTTAACTATACGTGTCTGCGGACACTGTCTCAAGATCGCGGGAGGCGGGAGGTGGATATACTCCTTAATTGCAACGAATTACGCTTAATAACGCGCGAGATTCCCATTAGCGTGTCATTAATTGTCCGGCCGAATGCTCGGCACGTTTTTGCCAGCCGATCGGCTCGCATGGAGAAGCACGGGAAAGCTTCATTACCTAGCGCGACTTTATTCTTCGTTGCTCGCGCTAAATTACGTCGTTTAATTATAATTACCGCTCGGCACGCCCTCGTTCGATTGGTCGCTGAAAAAATCGACTCCATCTCTCGATCGAACGAGCTTACGATGCCAAGTGGACTTTGAAAAAGTTAAATTGTTATAGACTCATGTAACTGTGAATTGAGATAATTATACATTATTTTTTGTAAGCATTATTCGAGTCTTTTGGAAAAATTATCTGTACTCCAAGATATCGAAGTAAAAATATTATGTAAAGATTTAAAAATTGATAATTTTTTTTCCATTTATTTTAAAAGCTCTCTACAGTTCCGGAATATTCGAATTATAGCGAATTAAGGATTACTACCCCGCGAACGATAGAGTAGGCAGGAAAAGCGTTAGACTCGGAAATGGCGGGCTGTCGACAGACGCATTTAAGACAATGGCGCCTGTGCGGAGGCAGAAAAGTTGGTCGAAGAAGACATCACGTTGCCGCCGTTCATCCGGGGTTAAACGGGCTGAACTCGGTTCGTTAAAAATAATCGCGCTGCACACCGATCGATCCTGACCGCCGCGTATTCCGATAAATAAGGAAGAGCATCTTGTTCCTTCGGTGCTCGATCTCTGATCGGAATACCTGATCATCTGGCATTGAGATAGGAATAACGACCGAGCGTTGCCTGACGGTTAGCTCGGATGAGAAGCGGGGAACGTGGCCAAAGAAAAATGTCAGACGATTAGGATTATCCCGACGACGCCGCTTTTAAGCCATCGATTTTGCCAACATCGACGTCTTCTGCATCTTTCATGTCTGGCTGACCAAATTTCACCCCTGGACGCCACCAATTTTCAATGTCCTCCTGCCGATATTTTTGGGCAAACCCGATAGGCCACTCTTTATCGATGCGCGTGACGTCTGACTCGCGTAAGCGGTTTAACTACTAATGTCGTACTTGGCAGACGTAGTTCAGTCTGGAATACTCTCTGCATCTTCACCGAATGTAATTTCCGGTCTCCTTGTCGATAACAAAGTGCGATTAGTAGCCTCTCGATGTCGGAAGATGGAAAAAATGAGAAGATAGTATCGTGATCGTTAGTCGGATGTTGCGTTTGTGGAAAAATACGGAATCATCGAGAGGATGAAAGCTATCGTGTGACGTTTGTCTTAATCCGCTGTCAGATGACAGAAGATACTCGTAATATACCTCTCTAAACGTCGGTAGCGTTTTAGTGGGCGCAATTAATTGTGTCAGGGAACGAAACGGTTAATTTATTGTTTGTTAGATCGTGGGTATCTATGTCGGCGTGGGATGAATAGTATGGCATGAGAGCGGAAAGCTTCGCTCGACAGTAAAAGCGACAATCTCCCGCGAAAGTTACTCTTTTCCGGGAAAACTGAGAACTCTTGCCGTGCACTCGATCATTATCAAGGAATCTTTACGGCGCGGTAAACGGATGCCAGCGCTCGACAGATACGGCTTTATCGGCTTTGATAAATAAGAGTCCACAATTACCTGCGATCACTACCAAAAATTGACTAAAAGTGACCTAATTTAAAATTAAATCCGCCCTCTGAGGGAAATTGGTTTTCTCTTCAATACAATATACCGACGATTTCTGTACTCCCATCGAATTTATCACAAAGACGCAATTTACTTCACGTGAACGTATCAAACGGAAAATTATTCAATTTTAAAATAAATCACATATTAAAGCGAATGAAAAATCGTTATAATCAAATTAAATCGAATGGGAATTATTTGGTAGTAAAACGTTCCAACGTATTCGTTCCATCTGACAAGTTTGAAGTATTGGGACTGCTCGGTAAAGTTCTTCGCGTTCATTGTGAATAGACGCGAGTAAAAGTTTGCCATGTTTGGGGGAAAGTCGGTGGCGTCAGTCCAACTATCCGACTATCTATTTATCTACCCGTTATCTCGAGCTCTGCCGATCCGCCGTTGAAGAGCACTCGTCATGCCGATAACGAACACGTCAGGGGGAAATATTTACTCTCGCATCAGGGAATGGAGCAATTAAGCGTAATTGGTGTAACGGTGTTAACGCCGCTAACGTGCATCGATGACTTTCAGGTCAAGGCCCCCCCTTATCGTTCAACGGTCCGCGACTCTTTTACTTTTCCACTCTCTCGTACCCCCCTGGCACCGTAAATTCGTCAAGGTCGCAGTTCCACCCCCACCCTGCCGAGAACGATGCCTCACGGCTTTCTATCTCGCCACCGTGATTTTCCTGACACTTATCCGCTCCGGCCATTATTTTTATCTCCGCTGAATCGCTAATCGTCGCCGGACCGCGTAATAAATAAACTGAGCCAGGATATTTTTAGATATCGAACGTACGAGACGCGCGTGGATCATTTTTCATTTGAACCTTAGCGAGCTGTTTACGAGAAACAATTATTGGACGTTCGGATAACATCATCTTGACAGTCTGCTTTAACACTGGAACTTATTAAAATGACAGACTGCCTTCACGATTTATTTCTTGAATATTCTTGCTGGTAAATGAAGAAATTAAATCATATGTTTTCCACTTTGACAGTTTGCGTTGCCTCATTGCAAGAAACGAAATGAAAATGCGTCCATAAATTATGGGATCGTTCTATTGTTAACTGGCATGAGTTGGCCGCGATGATCGTTTTCTCTCCTGTCGCGTTAAGCTTTCATCGAATTATCGGAAGTACCCGACGAAAATTATTCAAGAAGCCCCCACTAATGGGTACGGCACATTAAATGGCCGTGCCGAAAGCGTCTTAGGAGAATCCCTAATTCATACGTCAGAAATAAGCGCGAGTTAACTCGAGCGATCCGCGAAGGTCCGATTCGATTCCAGCGACTTTTCGCGCGTAAGAAAATAATAAGCGGAAAGTTTCTCGATCCGTGCAATTAGCACTTTATCAATCGGCGGGTCCGAATTGCGATTAATTAATTTAATCCGCTGGGAGGACGAGGTTGAAGGGGCGGAACGACCAGGAACGGCGAGGAACGATGAAGAACGATGAAGAACGATGAAGAACGGCGACAAATGGATTTAATGGATGCGGGAGGAGTTGGCCAAAAATTAAGGTCGAGCCCAGACGGCCGCAAACTTCTGCCTCGAACTCAATTAAATGCGAACTTTCGCCCCGAGCAAGATCCTTCACAAGAGAGCCTGACTGAGTTGTCTGACGGAGCTGTCTGACAGAGTTGTCTGACGGAGTCTGACGGAGTCGTCCGACGGAAAATGTCGAGGCTGGCCGAACAAAGCTTGCCAGTCGATCGGCTCGAGTCTCTTTGATGATATTTGATAGAATATTCCTTCCTCGGCGCACTCGCGGAAACTTGGAGTCGCTTCGTTAATCCGAGGCTGAAGAAAGATCGGACCAGCGGTGGTCAACGAGGTCGTTCTGCCCTGGCGAGCAACGAGAATGTTAAAATGTCGAGCACGCCTTTCCGGATGTTGATAAACATTGAGTACCGACCGACGCCAGGCCGGTGACGTTCGCCGATAGGCTCAACTTCGGCGTGGAAACTCAGTATTCCGGTCTCGAAAGGCTTTGCCGAGGTCGAGACAATGGCGTCCAACAAAAGATTCTCTCTCTCTCTCTCTCTCTCTCTCTCTCTCGCTCTCGTTCGGTATACTCTCGTTCGACGGAAAAACGCGAGGCGACTGATTAAAAATTATGCTAGACCACCGCGGTACACATTTTACGTTCTTTCAGAAAGTGTTATAGGAAACCGTGCTCTACAGGCATTTCCATAGTGTAACGAGTTTGGAATTATTATTGCCATCGGAGCTGATAATTTCACAGGCTTTACGGATTTGAATAATTCCCTGTTAACATGTAGCATTTACAATTTGAATATTAAAGCGGTTGACGATAACATGCATTAACGGAAATTTATTTATTTATGTATTTATTCGGTAATTAACGGGCGCGCGTCCTATAAAGGGAAATAATGTATAAGCGAGTGCCGCTTTTCTCGTTCGGAATCTTTTTGTGGAAATGACTCGTCGGATGACGCAATGTAGCCCGTATCTCTTTTCCATTCCGCGAAGATCATTCGCGGATTTGGGTACAAACGAAAAATACTCGGACCGAACGGCTCTACCTGGGAAAAAAAGATTTTTATTCCGATGAAGTGGAACTCTCCCGCTGATGAAAAAAAAAACTTTCCCTCCCAAAGTACTACCCTCGCTTTTTGCGCATCCCTCTCTCTCTCTCTCTCTCTCTCTCTCTCTCTCTCTCTCTCTCTCTCTCTTTCCATCCCCGCACCGATTTCCATAATTGTCGATAACAGCGTGAAAGGTTTCATTTTTTGCCCGGGAATTAATTTCGTAGCGCGAACCCGGCCATTCGATGTATCGCCCTGTATATTGGAGAGGGGTGGAAAAGTCATCGGTGAAACGATTTTGTCGAACGAAAAACGACGATAAAAATGCTCGTCAACGCGCGTCTTTTTACGAACCCGAGGCGGAAAAGGTCCGTTTAATATTGCGTGGGCGGCAATGGCGGGGATATATATTTTTTTTTATAGGCTTAATCTTTCATCTCTCGACGGTGTTCCCGATCGAAATCGTCCCCGATGAATCATTCGGATTCCGCGCCCGGCCGGAATTAGGGCTTCCTTTATGGCGTCGATTTATAGACGTCGCATTTCGTCGCCGCTCTTTGTCACGCCTGGCAAGGAAAATATTTGCTCGCTCTCGCTCGATTTAATTGAAAGACACCCTCTGCCGCGGAAAGGGATCATCAATTCGGGCTGAGGCTCTATTTGAAATTTGGAAGGGTGGCGATGGTGGGGATGAGCGATTTTTAATTTACGCTCAAGGACTGCGAGAAGAAATTCATTCATTTTTATGACCACGCATGACAATAGTTTAGGAAATAATTGTCGACTTACAGCAGATCGATTTATTTCTTCCAAAATAATGTGTAATAATAGGTTTTTGGCGAATTCGGTCAATGTTTTACAAGTATCTACTGCAATTAAATGATGTTAACTGTAAATCAGTACATTACAATGATCGAAGTTATCAATAAATTTAATTTAACATATTATAATTTGAATGAATAAGAAAGGATTTTTTTGTATAAAACCACTGACGATCAATAACCGGTTGTTGCAGCCTTATTTTACATTCCCAAATAATGTTATAAATTATTGACATTTTTCATAAAGAAACCAACACGACTTGTTGAAAACCGTGAAACGAAATTGAATTTCTTGCCTCCCCGCTAAATTCTCATCCTTCCGCCGGCCAATTTCCTCGGCCAGACTTCTCGTGGCTGCTCAGATATTTTTGCGAAAAAAAGTGCAACGTCAGGGTGGACCTTTAAGAAGCCGATAAACGATTGCCGATCGATTCGCGGCCGATAAATCTTCGGGCAGCGCGCGCGCGCGCGCGCGATCGCGCCCGACTTATCGCGAATCCGCTCGAGACTAGGAAAGCAAAATATACCGATCCGACACCGAAAATATCTCGGGCAAGGCGTAAACTGTAAACGCGGATGAAGGAAGGGTCACGAGCTCAGGGAACGAAAACAATTTATATCCTCGGGCCAAATCACTCTGTTCGAACTGCCCGTCTTTCCGCCGATTCCGCTTTTCTCCGCACTTTCCATCGCAACCCTCGACACTCGAAGGTCAACCTCTACGACTGACTAATTTCCAGCTCGCGACAGAAACCGCTCGAGGAAGAAATCTATCTCGTCAAAGTTCCCCGATCTTCGGGCGGTCGAGCACGAGGTAAAAAAGAAAATAAATAAATGACCGAGAAGAAAGATCTCGCGGTTTGGCTTCAAATAAATCTTGGCCACCGACGCGATCCCGAGGTACGAGAATGTTTCGTCGACGAAGGCGAAACATGTCGAGGCGTCGGACACGAGCCAGGATCAACACGATTCGGCTGGATCCCGTGGTTGTTCGTCAGTCCTTCGAATGACGAGGCAGGATTAAAAAAAGTCAGCTTAAAAATTCATTTTCTAACATCATTCGTATCATGTGCTATTGATTAACCAGTCAGCGACCTCTTCACAGAGCAGCTCTGAATTTGTTTTACATCGTCTCTACCTCCAAAGATTCTAATCATACTGAAATTTAAGAATATATGTACTTCAGTTTCCGCAAAAAATTACTGTTTAAATAGCAAGGGTAATTTTACGCATGACTGATTAAATGACAGAAAATATACAATTTCTCCATGACGGATACAGTCAAACACAGCTGACTGCTCAAAAAATGTCTCAATTCCCAAACATAGCTAATGCTCCGTACATCTATAATCATTCAAAACGTTTACGCAATTCGCGGTATAAGGGGGTAGTTTCCGTTCAATGCGAATTCATAGAATCCGTAACGTACGGACCGTGTCAGTGTTACTGTACGGGAATCTACTGTATTTGCGGTGGCACGGGGACGCATCGACGGTGGCCCTCGAAAATTGTCCAGGATGGCCAAGGGATGGCGAGTGGAAGCCCGCCGCCATGTTTCGACCTCGAATCGATGCAACACCGACGCGATTGCCAGCCGATGCGCGAAATTAGGCTCGCAGGCGTTTGCGTGCAGCCCCGAAACCTCCTACTTACGTACGTACACTGCATCCAGCTCTTGTCGAACGTAATAAACGGCATAGGGATTACTCACCTGGAACAGAACGGAACGGTGTCGGTTAGCATGATTGTTACATTAATTGTCCTGATATGATAATTACAATCTGATCGAGTTTGAAATTGCTCGGAAGTTTTTAATATACCCCTGCTTAAGACAAAGTTTATCCCTAAAACTATTCCTCGAATTTGCTCTCTAGCCAATAGTTGCGGTTCGACCATCGATCTCTTTGCTATATCTAAAAAGGAGTTAATTAGACAGCTTCATACATTATACGCAGACTAACTCTTATTTGTAACACGTTGTGCTATTTTAGTACCACATTACCGTACAAATGTAAATGTATTGATTTTATTATCAAAGGTGGTTATGCTGTTAATAAATTATTAGTATTATTAGTATTATTATCGCAGTACGAGCTTATTCGACTTCGAGTCGTCGCACGTAACAGAAGCACACCCTGACATTCTAACGATAATCTTATCCTCGGCAAACTTCCTGTATTATAACATTTTATTTAGCTCCTGAGGTAAACGATTAATCCTCGCTTTATTCGCGCGTGTACATAAATCATCCGCAGGCCTAGCGTTGACAAGACTGTATAGAGTGCGGACATGGGGGAGAATATTATCATGGTATGCTCCACTTCTCTCATATTTCTCTCGGCCGAGCCATACATCGCGAACGACAAAAATATCCCGAATCGCTTTGCTCGCCATTCGGAGTAGCATTTCTATGATCGACGTCGAGCGGACGTCTCGCCGGTTACGGGTGCCCCGGAAGTTTCAGTTTCAGAGCGGCGGAGTCCGTTCAATGGGAGGCACAGAAGGCACAGAAGGTACAGAAGGTCCGTCGCTTGGTTGGAAACGATGAGGCCCGTTTGCAACAGAGTATCGCGGCACGTCATGAACGCTCTGTAAGTTGGAGCTTCGCGAAAGTCTCGGAACGTCGCCTGCCGATGGCGAGAGAGAGAGTGTGTGTGCGTGTGTGTGTGTGTGAGCGTCGGAGCGAGAGAGATGCGAGACCATTCAGGCATTCGCGACACGAGCCCATTGTTCTCTCGCTGCCGTTCGAAAACAATGCCGTCGCGGTACGGATAGGTGCACCCTCCTGCCATTCCGTCCTATGCCCCAGACACATCAAAATCCCCTGCCGATGCCACAAAGATGGCCGGAGATAGATACTTATTTCATTTCGGAAATGTTTCATTACTAAACATGATTACAAACATTGATACATTAATTTAGTTATATAAAGCCTTAGTTTTACCGGCTTTAATCTATGCGTCTTCCACTTGGACTCCTTACACTAACTATCAAATATGCAAATTGGAGAGAATTCAACATAAATTTTTACGTTTCATGCCGATTAAGGCAAACTGTCCCATGTCTCGCACTGATCATAACTATATTCCCATGCAAAGATGACTCAATTTATGTACACTCTCGTTTAGAAGAAACATGCAAGACGTTTTATTTTTATACGATATTATAAATAATAACTTCAACTGTCCTGACTTAATAGCTATAATTAAATTTTCAATATATAATTAATCAATATTAATAATATAAATTTTATGGTGTATAATTCAACCATATCACGTCTGCTTCTGACACGGGATTTGCGAAACTTGATTGGCGATATCTTGGTGAGAACTCGAAAATTTGACTGACGAAATAGTGTCGAATTCGATAATTTAGTCTGAGTATTCGCCGTCGATCGATCAAGGAGTTAGCCAATGGCAAGTAAGCGACGTAATTTCCTGATCGAACGAGCATTTCGATTACTGACCGACGTAATTGCCTCGACAACCTCCTCCCATCTTGGGTCAAAAGTCGGAGAGATGACCACATGTGGGAGATAGGCTGCTACTCGCAAGCAGAGTAGCTGACGAACTTGAAGAACGACGTTGTTATCGTCAAAGCTGTCGGCAGAACGCTGCGGAGCTTAAGACGAGCCGAGCGAGAGAAAAGTTCGGAAAGGGAGGCCCACTGTTCGATGGGAACCTGTTCTTAGCCGATGCACGCGCATCCTGAAGAGAAGACGCCTTCTGGTTCATTCAGGTGCGCCGAACTATAAATAGAATTCCCGGAAGGCGATCAGCGAGAACTTGATCGACCTCGAGCTCTTATACCTGTTCGGCGTGTAGTTCAGCTGTACCGATCTACCACCAAAAGTCCCCAGATCCCAACGACGAAGCTATAAAGAGGCATCACTCATCTTCTGCAATTCTAACGGAGAGGCCGTTCACTTTAATAGGATGCTTCTTTGGGTCAGTTCCCTCGTTCAAACTGAATCCTACTGAGAGTATCAGCGGTTGGAACAAAACTGACACGTTGTATGTGATGTGATCGACAATTTCGACGTTCGATTCTGAATCGATCATTGTCATGATGGGTGAAGTAAAGCAGACGTTTAGCATGAAAGCCACTGGAACCTGGACCAGCATCAGCAGTACGGTTCTCGTCAAAACGACATGACACCGCGAAGGTTCTGGCTGCCGAACGATCGAAACAATGAACCGATGCATATATTACGCCCGTCACGTTTCGAACGTACGCGAACGTTTCGCGGACGGCTTAAAACGATTCCGGTTGCAGATCCGCACCCGACTGTTCAGCCGTTCGGCAGTAAAGATAATTCCGCTAACGAATAACGACTGGGCTCTGCTTATTGTGCTTGGCCGGGCGATCGGACGGACGCGATGAAAAATTGCTCTCTACCGAGAACCGACAGCATTCCCAACTTGAAACATTTATGTCGTTCGAATTCTCCACCCCCTTCTCCCTCGCCACCCCTTTCTTCGCATACCCCGACTCGTCACTCCCGCGGAAATAGCAATGATGACAATAAGAAAAGTTCCGACAAACGAGGGGAGGGAAGTGAAGCCGGCCGAAAGTTCGAACTTTATTGTCTTGTCCACCCATTGTATCGTCGAGTTAATGCACGTAAGAGAGTGCCGAGGGGGATGCTGGGAGCTTTCGTCGAGGAGGAAAGTTCTCGTCGAAGGAGAAATCTCGACAGTGACCAAACTCCTTCGCTCGTAAAGGAAAATTCATCGAGGCAGGAGGGGGCCCGAGACTTCGTCAGGCGGATTTTCCTACCTCGCCTTTTTTCCCCACGTTATCCTCCGCCACCCTCGTTATTCCGCGTCCTGCCAATCCGTATCCTGGATCTGCCCAGCGAAGACTGAAGGCAGTCGTTTTTCCGCGGCTCGCTAGGGGCGTGTACTCGACGGCCTTGGTCCTGATAAAATTCCCGACATAAAAAGAGGCTCGCGCAAATAGGTCGAAGAAGGCTGAGGGGAGGAAAGAGGAGGGGGTGGGGATCCGGGATCGGACCCGCGGAGCGAGAAGGCAAGGATAGAATCGATTCATTACCGTCCCCTGCTTCGAAGGCAAGTCGGGGGGGCCCAAGGCGGAAAGGATGCGGACTGACAACAACAAAAAGGTTGGAAAGCTGGACCGTAGGACGTCGAACCGGTCCCACCGGCAGCCGACAGACACTGTCACATTCCGCGGGACGTGTCCACGAGTCTGCGGACTCCGCAGACACCCCGGCGCATTCTGAAGCTTCGCTCAAAATCCTCGTACCAGACTCCGAGCTCGTACTTGTCCTCCTCTTGCCCTCTTACACTCCTTTCCCCCCTCTCTTTCAACGCGGCAACAAAGATATCGGAGATTCGCGCCACGTCCGTGCCTCGAATCGATTCGAATCGAGCCTCGGGGATGATTTAGTGGGCGGCCATAAGAGTGAAAAACTATTTTCGGCCCGCGGTCCGTTCGCCGTGACACAGTTTGGCCGGGCCGAAAACTGGAGCATCTCGGGCCGAGCGAGTTGTCGGCTTCGGTTCCTCTCGTCACGTTCAAGTGAAATAAATTTCGAGGCGGTCGTTCAGTTTCACGGACAAAGCTAGCGTTCCACGTACCGTCAATTGAAAGCGTCAGTCGCGAACGTCAGCCGAGAAACGTCAGTTGAATGCGTCCGTTCGGAGACGCGGGAATCGAAGCATACGTGCCTGGCGGAACGACCTCGTGCGAGGTCGACCGTTCACTTCGAATCGTCGCCTCCCTATGCTAATCCTCATCTCGCGGTATCCACACCTTCGCGAACAACCTGCCATTTTGGGTAGAGTAAGCCAAAGTAGAACGTGGCTCACTACGCGTCGATGTGTATCGCGACTTTTCGTAGAACACGATACTTCGTTGCGGAATGATGTAAAATAAAATGTAGGGATCTTGTATCATATGCAATGGTAATAGGTTTCGTTTTAAATCGTTAACGTACATGTGAACCGTTTATTTTGAAAGAAAAAAAAATGAGATATATAATTTATGATTAACGTGGTGTAAACGGTTTATTTGTGTGTTATTTGATTTTTTTTTAAATGGGCTTATACCACTTTCAAAATAAACGGTTCAATGATGGTCGATAAAAGTATTAGCCAAAATCCTACAGCTTGAAAGTAATCGTTTGGAATACGTTTATTAATTTTTCGCATTATACTCAAAGCACAACCCGAATTCTCGCAACACATAATATAACAACCGTGTTGTACGGAGGTCGACTGTACTTTTTCTGACCGGAACCAACCTTCGCCAAGTGTCAGTTCCATATTCAGTACTCGTCCATTGTTCCGCGCTATCGCTGAGGCCGACGCGAGGGAACCGGTGCGTACGAATTACGGCCTCTCACAATCTTATCTATTTGTGTCTCGCCCTACACCTTAGACCCTAACTACAGCGGAACGACGCGCTCGTAGAATTATAATTTTGGCAGTCGGCGACTCCTCTAACGAGCTGAACACGTTACATGCGGGGCGTCGCGTACCTATAAAATAATATCAGGATATTATTGCGGAAAGGCAATGCGAATGTAATCATTGTCAGTTGTAGGTTTCCCCATACGAAAACGGCCTCGAGCCTAAAGGGTTAATACTTTATCAGACGATAACCGTCATACTATGTAAACGGTAAAAAATACCTCTCCCGCAGATCAGTCGCCGAAAAAGGTATTAATACCCTTGCCGCATGTAATGTGTTAACAGCGAACGCTGTAAATTCTTCGTCGTTCGCATTGTGTAACCGTGCTCTGTATATATATGTACCGTACGTGTATTATACAGAGTACCCTATGTCTATCGACAGCAGATACACACGTCGGATACATACGGCGAATAATTCGGCGGTCGATCGTTTAATCGGTGAAGGTCGCCAGTATGGTTCTCGTTGGCGGCAGGAAGACGCGCGGCATTAATTCCGACGCATTAACATGAGAACACATCTGGCGAACACTCTCGGGCGTACGGGTAATACCCATCCATTTTGCGAATCTGCCGATTGTGCCGTTTGTCGGCTCCGCTCGGGAAACGAGAGGAAGAAAACGGAGAGATAAGGTTAGTCGACAAACGTTCGCTGCGGATCAATGCACGGATTCGCAACAAGCGTTGTTCCGCGAATTCGCTCGACCTTCGGCATTAGCGAGGAAATTAAAGTGGTTCATCGACTTGATTGATTGTGGGCGCCACGCTGATAGATAATATCGGGGAACGATTCTTTAATCTGCTGGTTGGACAGCGGTACATGATGCGATTGTTGATGGGCTTGTTATCCTGTTTGTTTTATTATTAATTATTATATATATATAATATATTTATAGATATTTTTATTATTAATTATTATAATAATATAATATTAATATAAAGCTGACCGGATAACAAGCCCACCAACAATCACATCATCTACGAAAAACCGGTCAACAATACAACGATGGACAGCGATACGTTTGCATGAAATGTTTCGGTTGATTTTATCACAGTGTTGTGGGAGGAGGGTGGATACTAAACTTTTCGGTCTTGCGCGTCTCGCGTGTGACAGGCAATCGACTTTGACCTGCCACGCGTCTGCCATTCGCAAACACGAAAGTGCGACGTTATCTCGAGGAATCAGAATCGATGCGGAGTAATCCGCGCGGAAATTAATATCGGCGATCCTATCTGCATCGCGTTCCGAGAACATTTCTCTACTGAGAACTTGGTCGCAGCCTTTTCTATGATCCACCTTCTCGCTCGTGTCGCCTTGACAGTGCACCTGGCCTTTGCAACATACATTTTATTGCATTCAGACACCGTAATCGAGCGACAAGGATGCGCATCCGAATAACAGATTGCGTCTTAACCTAAAGAATCTTGTAGCTGGCAATAGAAACGTGTCAGTCCTACGGTTAACAATAAACTCCTTTTAAATGCAACACCTTGAAGTAGAAAATTACGAATAATCTTGTTAGTGTTCTAATGACTGTGAATCTTGAAACTTTCTGAAATGCAACCGACTGAAAATCTCTGTATGAAGACGAGACTTTGGAATTGGATGAATCGTTTGTGTAGAATCATTGCAGACAGTGTCGATCGCAAATACATTACACGAGTGAGATCGGTACAGAGTCAAGAATCCGTATCTCCGACCGTGAGAGATATGGGTCAGTGGCATATTACGCGGCACATGGATTTGCATAAAATTGTCCGACGGGTAGGCAGTCGAGCCTTGTCTGCGTACGTTAATGAAGCTAGCCCGTAACATTCTCTATTCATCAACAACGTTCACGTACCTCGGCCACTAGCCCGATAGCTATCGCCATATTTATAGCAAGTGAATCACGACCGATTCAAAATTCTTCGCTGATCGGAACAATTCTGCCGACATGTCACTCTTTAACTTTGTATGTTTCCGTTTGTCCCTCCCCGTCCCAGTTTCGTTTCATACACTGTCGTCAAATTATTATTGCGTGCTATCAACAATCGACGTATCAATGCAAATCTTTTCCATTTTGAAAGATCAACGAATTACGGCCACTATAAAGTTAGACTTGGTAGTTGTTAACGACCAAAATTTCCTACAATCTCAATAATTCGTACTGTACAAGCTTACAAATCGAGTCGACGTTCGTCCACTGCGGGATATGCAGATCGACTCGGAGAAGTAAAGAGGCGGAGAGCCGAGTCTCGATCCTAAAATGTGCGGGAGCCTTTCCGCACACAGACGCGAGTCTACGTATCGCGATGTAAATCCAGATCCGCGAATGCATCCGTTTGACCCAGCTGCGTCGACGGGAGGGCCTGGGAATCTGCTCTCGGTAGCAAAGAGACAGGATCGACGAGAACAATTACCTTGATTCGATGCGAAACTTGTTGAAAACTCCCCGGCAGTCCCTCCACTCGAGGAAGACCTTCGCGAATTTCACGGTGAAACAGTTCCGTCAATTGGAAGGCACGTTGGTAGTGGTATCGGTAGTGATAGTGGCAGTGGTAGTGACAGTGGTAGTGGTATTTAGCGGTATACGCTCGATCGTGATCGTTTAAGTCAAGATGGAGCCTCATTGGGGTCGAGTACCCGACCTGGCATTGAACTAGGGAACCGGAGAGACGTCCGTCCGCGAACGGATACACAAATCCATAGACGCACACTATCGCCCAGAGTATAAACCTACTACGTACATTCGGAGACCCGCTCCTTTTCCGAATCGAAACGTTCCCCTGGCAACGTCCTTTAATTTCGCCCCAGCTCGCCGTGCAGCTATCGACGGACTACTTGTATTTATAGCCAAGTCAGCAAAGATAATTACGAGGGTGAGAGAGATAGATAACATCCGATCTGAATTTTGAGTCAATGCGACAGGTTCATGTGCATTTTGTAGTATTATTATCGTACCGATTTTCTGCTAATGCGATTGTTGGTCAAATACGCTAGAATTCGGAATTATTTTCAATTTCGGTCTATAGGATTTATATTTAAATATTCCGGATTTATCGTTAATTTGTATTTGAACGGTGATACGTGTCAATTTGGCACTGCGTAGGTGTCTTTACGGTCTCGACAAATATTCGGGCCATATTGGCGGTCGACGGTGGCACGTTCGAAATTCAGACGGTGTTAAATCGGCGGTGAGGGGGGATCGAATTAAACGTGACGTGCGGCGGTCATTACGCGAAATGAGATGTTCATTATGCGACGATTACCGTAATGCGTATGGCGTCGGTACGAAAAATGACCGCACTTCGATTCGAGTCGGAGACAGCAATTTGCGACAAAATTTACGGTACATAGCCGGCTAAATGCTGAGGGCGGGAATAAAAAGTGAGAGCCACGAGAGTGGAACGAGTGGAAAAGGAAGACTCGAGAGAGATTCAGAGATGAAGGAAGAAAAATTTTCTTTTCACCGAGTGCGCTGGCGGAAAGGATCGCTTCCTCTGACTTCTCTCTTTCTCTCTCTCTCTCTCTCTCCCCCTCTCTCTCTCTCTTTCTCTCCCTCTCACTCTCCCTCGCCCCCTCTCGTTTCGACAGCAGAGAAGCAGAGTCGAGAGTCGGCTTGGTACCAGGCCGGCGAGGAACTCCCCTGACCTTGGCACGTTTTACGCGTGAGACACTTTCGCTGGCGCGCGTGTACGTTCTCAGAGACTCTCTCAGAGGATCTCTCAGAGGATCTCTCAGAGAGTCTCGCACACACCCACATTTCGACGATCCCATCCGCGGCCTCTTCCTTTTCCCTCGAATCCGTTTCCCACCCGCAGCATCTCTCTCCTCGCCAGGTACCTTCTATTCATCTACGTCGTCCTACAATTTCATGGGAACGTAAACAAACGTCGAGAATATAAAATGTTGAGTGAAAAGTCATTACTGAGAAAGACTAGCTCGAGTTCGAGTCTTAATCACGGTAGCGATACGATGGAGAAACTTTCTAAACATTTCACTGCCCGTTCCATCGCACTCGCGTAATTCTGACAATTGAATTCCAAAGATTGGAGAAGGATGTGCAACTCGAGCCTGCCTTGTTCCCGTAGCTCGCATTTTCCGATATCGAGCTGGCCAGCTGTAACTACGGGCTGCGAATAAATTGGACGCTCGTTTAAATGGCGTCATAGATGATATCGGCGTCGCCTGGCGGAAGCCAGGGCTTCTTCGGTGGCGAGTAAATTGCGTGTCTCGATATTCGATCGTTAGCGAAATATAATCCCTTTCCCCGGCAGCGACAGGATCCGTTTCGCCTCCGTTGGCTGGGAAGGAAGATGGCCTCTGTGAAGCGAAGCGAGCTTCGGGGAACAAAAGCGGTTCGCGTTTGCGAAACGAGGAGCGACGCTCGCGCCAAAATCTATCCTAAAAGGCGGAAACTCGATAACGATCCCGACGACCGACAGCTTCCGGCTGCTTCACCGTTAAAAACACACTTCGGCCGATCGAATTATCCGCCTGGAAAAAACGCGCCGCTGGCAAAGCTTTCGCGCACGCGCTCTCGGTCTCTTTGCTCGTTATACTCATAAATCGAATATGCGCTCGGAATGTCACGAAACTGTTGCGCGGAATTGACAATGGATTCTCTAAACGCGAGAGGAGAGTGCCTTTTTCCATTTTCCGTCCAATGTATTTGTCTTCACATATCGACGCAGACGATTATATGTGCATGGAAACTTGAGACGATTAGAACAGAGCGAGGTCCGGTCTGCATACAGATTCGTCTCGATAGTCTCATTTTGTCATACAAATTTTATTTCAAAATTCCGATCTGCCCGACGGAACGAAGCTGAACATACTCCCTCTAAATTTACATCGTTACGCAGAATCGGATGCGCGTAGTGTTGCGACTGGCAGAGACAATGGAGCATGCATCGTTCTGGAAAACAGCTGATCGCGTTGCGCGGCCAGATGTTCGTATTGAAGTCATTCCCGCGAACCGCTTATTATTCAACAGTCGGGCAGCCGTTACGACTCGTACGTAGGCGAACCGATCGAGCGATCCTGAATTATTGAAACTTTATTGACTACCCCGATGTTCCCTTAACGAAATAATCCGACCGTCCCCCCGTCTTTTCCATTCTCCACTTACAACATCTGACGAGTTCGGTTCAGCGTGACGTCACGTCCTTACGATACTTTCGATTCATCGAAGTAAAGGAATAACGAAGGATCGCTGAATGAGTGGCATTGTTCCGCTTAATCGATCTGTTTTTAAAGCAGCGGTCGGCCAGCGCCGAGATTCCATTCCTGTTTACGCTCGAGTCGATACCTTCAATCGATCGATGCGGCCGTCTCCCGTAACGATCTATGAAATCGGGAGGCGGAAATGATGGTGAGCGCTTGACCTCTTCGTTCGATCGATCGTTAGTCGTGGCCGACGCAGTTGTCGGGATAAATTGTTCGCGCGATCGTTAATGGCGGGAAGAGCGGATCAAATATCGATTTAGAAAACGGTTTGACGTACTCGGACGTGCGTCGATCGGATGTTCTTCCGGCGTGAATCGATTTACCCAATTTCGAGGAATTAGTGTCATAAGTGGCTCACACTTATTCACATTTTTCGATACAGTTCAAGTATCTTTGAAATTATAATTTTTGACAATGAATGAAATTGTAATATTCTATTACTATTCTAATATTATTCTAAATACTCCATTATACTTTTAAATTACGTACTGATTTTGGTAATTGTTCCGATTTCAGAAAATGACAAACTTATTTATTGGATACTAACATGATTATTGATGAGGTCGGTACATGTCAAGTGAATGCTACAGATGTTTCATTCCAGTCTTGACAAGTATGCATTCCGCCGACTTCGGTGAAGGCAAGGCGCAGAAAAGTTTACATCGGTCCGAAGATATGTGGATTACACGCGCGCGTATTACATCCTGTTATTTGCACCGGCGTGACTGATGCAACTATCGGAAAACTTTCACCGTTCGACCAGTCGGATTAGAATATTATTAAGAAGCAGCCTGTGCCGCAAGAATAGAAATCGTGCCGGATAAATCAATTCTCTGCATCGGGAAATACGTTACTGGCACCAGCGACAGAATTGAAAACGGTAGAAAGGCCGGATAGTTATTGCGTATCATGTAAAGGATATTACATCGCATTACAATAGTCGGTACAGCCCATCCTTCTTCCAGCAGAGTAAAAACGATTAATTCCGTACCCATTACTGTCTCATTACCGTGGTTACAAATTATCCCAATAACTCGATCGTTTTTTTATCATTCCTCGTTACAAGCGCACTGCTAAAAATAAGTCAAAATTACTCATTACCCTCGACGCAGTAAAGCCGAAGGGCAAAAGGATAAAATTTTAACGGTCGATAAATCAGTCGGAAATTCGTCCGTGCTGCGGTGTGCCAAAACGATAAAAAGTGCAGGCCTCGTGAATGGAGGTCTGCGTTATTCAAGAGCCACCTCCGTGTACAGTACTCGTTGAACGAGCTACAAACAGGCTCGAAATTGCCCTGAAGAGCAAGAGAGAAAGTCAGAATAACAGAGAGATCGCCCCAAAATAACGCGCGTCAACGTTTCACCGTAATATTTTCAATAATGCATTAGAATCTGAAACCACTGAATTCACTTTTATACTGGCCACCTAGTAGATGATGACGAACGACGGGGAATAATAAAAATATTTCCATCTAACCTGTCACAACGATACGGGTCAACGTGCGTGATCATATAAAACAAAAAAATAATTTATTTATTTATTCCGATGAATTCCATAAAGGATTCCGAAGAATAAAACGTTTTCGCGAGACTTTATTAAGATAGGTCAAAGCTGTCATCTTGACGGATCCGGCAGGTCTACTGTTAAACGACAGGGTTGACAGGCTCGTCTTGACGATACACGTGGGATTAATTCGTCGTCTTATTCAATTTCGCATTTACGACCGGTTAGGACGTAGCGAGGATAAGAGCCTGCCCAAGATGAAATATCGCGAGTCCGCGTTGACGAGAGTGGAAGGACGACCGGCAATTCCTCCCCTCCACCTACTCTACCTACTCCACCTCTTCTTCAACAGTCCGACGCTGCCTTCGCGTCAGAGGCCGAGCCCAGTCATATTTCGTAAGTTTAATAATAACAAAAGACGAAGGAGTGCGACGGCAAGTACGCCCGCTGTCAGGAATCCTTGAACCAAATCCTTCGGAGTCCCAATCGTCGGTCATTACCCTCCCTAGCTTCAACTCTGGGTTAACGAACAGCTGACCTTAACATCGTCGCTCGGATAGTCGCGAGGCGATCCTTCCTACCGATCTCCTTTCGTTCGACCTTGAAAAACGATCTTCGCCTCCTGACACCGTCGCACGTCCGACTTCTAGCACCTCCCTCCCCTTCTCAAAAAAGGCTACCCTTTCCACGCTCGCTTCCTTCCCTCTTATCCTGATCCGATCTCCCGCCTGATTTACGCAACGAGCGAGACCGAGCAGGTTAAAATCTGGATGGCGAGGTCGTGCACTCACTCTAGGTAGGCAGACATGTAGGTAGGTAGGTAGGTAGGTGGGTAGGTGGGTTCGGCAAAGTACGCCGCGCCACAGAGGCTGCTCTCTACTTATTTAGCCGGCAGCGAAGGTGAATTCGGCCAGGTGGACGCACGTTTTTCGTCGACCTTTGCGGCAGGGTCACGCCTGCCAACCGTCCACCTGCCACCGGATCGGCAGGCGGAACTTATTCGTCCCACAGCAGGCCCATAGAAGTGCCTGGCCCATTGTCTGCTAATGTAGGCGACTGTTTCGTCGATCGTTTCGTCGGTCACTTACGTCATAGGCAGGCCGTCGATAGTAGTCTCTGAGCCGAATACTGATACGGTCTACATCAGACACCCTTTATGGACTCGCCTCTGCTCGAACCTTTATTACGATTCCTTGCATGGACGCGAATTACTCGATAAATCTACATACCCGCGATCCGCAGAAAGCGATTACGGCGTCGGCGGAGAACAACAGCGTCCAGCGTCGCCGACTGTCGTCATCGTCCTACGGGGCTAAACTGGCCTAATGCGGCCAATTAATCTAATCGCGAGCGATCGTTATGCGCCTCGTCCGAGGCGGAGTCCTCTCCGTTGCGCAACGCACGCCCGAGCTTTCCGACGAAACTATTAATTTGCCTGCAAATCGGCCACCCGCCCATCGTTTCCCTTCCGTCGCGCGAGTCTCGCGGCCAATCAGACTGCAGGAATTTCTTCGGGATCCTGTCGACGAATTTCCGAAACGCTGGGAAGCCCGATAGATACACAGTCCTATGCGACGAGACACGCGCGTACGGAGTGGCGACCCTCTTCGGGAATGTCTCTCGACGGGGTCAATGGGTAAATGGGTCAAGTGGATTTGCAGGTACTTGCCTTGGTACTTAAGTATGCAGATTGTACGGCTCCGGCGTCGGTGTGCGTCTGGCAAACACTCTCTCGCGAATTACACGCACGCCTAAGCGTTCCTAAGCCTCGAGGATTTTGCCCGCTTCGTTAATTAATTACAGGCCCGTCCGAGGGCTCAGACCTTGACGCTTTCGGGTGGAGGAGGAGGAGGAGGAGGAGGGAGGGGGTGGGGTCGCTTATGTTCCTCATACGGCGAACAGAGCCGCAACCCTTTTCATTGCTCAACAAACTCTCGCTTACCGAGCCTAGCACAATAGCATTCCCTCTCTTTTCTGCCCTTCGATGTTCTGTGACGCGAATCTTTCAGTTACCCTCTTTTCCAATATGTCTTCGGGGAAATTGAGTGACTGTATTCCGTTATGAAAGGCAAACATCCGAGAGTACAGGTTGCTCTGAATAATTCGCGTTGGACCAGTCGTCCGTGGCAACCTGCATTAAGGCCGCAGCCGAGTTTGACATAGAATTGGATCGATCTGCCGTGCGAGCTCCGACTAGTCTAGAATCGTCTTAGACTCCGGCGAGTTGCCACGAAGGCTTAATCGTCGAATTCATCGGCCGTCGTTCAGTGAGGGTGATCAAAGACTCGGAACGATCCTCGCTAATCCCGACGTTAGACAGGAAATATTCTCGATGACAGGTCCATACAACCGTGCAGATAATTAATCTAATTATTCCTTCCATCAGAAATCCAAACTCTAAATGGAATCAAGCTGACGCGGAGGAATTAAAGTAATGGAGTGTGAAGAACGATTAAAGAAAACACTTGGACTTGGGCCGATACTCGAATGAATATTTCTTTTTAATTTGTTTATTCAGAGTCCCATTCACAACACTGTGTGTTATTAACGACATTGATGTACAGATGGTTCTGTAGAGTTGGCTTCAGTTAGCTTAGATTAAGTTATGCAGTTTAGTTTCTGAATGAATATTGACAGTCTATTCTGGCAATAATAAAATTAGAAACTACTGAGATCGGGACTTATGTAACAGTCGGACTCTAGATCTCGAAAAATGGCGAACGTGGAACGAATCGAGGAAGCACGTAAAGCGATGAGTCTTTAGGACTGAGTCGACGAAATTGGGGCGAAAAACGTGAGGAGGGAGAAGGAAGGGAAGGTGAGAGAAGAAGAAAGAGAGAAATGGGCGGGTCTATGACGGCGTTAGCTTGGCCAGCGAGTAAAATCGATCAGTTCGATCTACCGGCGTCCACACCCTCGGCTACCGTCGTACGTTTGCCGCAGAAGGTACGAAGGGAACGTGCCCCTACGATAATTTAATCAGGCAACTTTCCCGCCCGGGGGGAGCGGCCTGTAAAGCGAGCGAAGCTATCTTCACTCCGAGACCGTCGGCCAGCGACGGAAACCGATAGATCGCAATGGAAAAAGGAAGAAGAAGAGACCTGGAGGGACCGTTCAATTCGCCCGCAACCACTCCGGACATTCTTTTAAGGGCAGATACACCTTCGATCGTGTACCTCCTACCGTCCGATTTCTCGAGATGCGATACTAAAGAACGACGAAAGAGTATTTGCTATTTGCTACTGGGTTGTCTTCTGACAAGTTGATGGGATATCTTCGGAATAATGAGCCTTTAAGGATGTGTGGGAACATCAGATGCGAAACTAAAGAAAAACGATCGAGTATTTGCTAGTTGCTACCGGATTTTTTCCGACAAGTTGATGGAATATCTTTGGAATAATGAACGTTTAAGGATGTGTGGAACACTAGACGCGAAACTAAAGAAATATGATCGAGTATTTACTATTTGCTATCTGATGGTCTTCTGACAAGTTGATGGGATATCTTTGGAATAATGAGCCTTTAACGATGTGTGGAACACGGTCCATCGAATTACGTCGTTCAGACGAAGTCAGAAGCGGAAGATCGATGTGACTGGGTGTCGTGGTATACGACGCAATCTCGAAATTAGCTCCCGTTAATGTTGCCTACCACGGTTTGGGACGAACTAACGCGGGGACGAAAGACGAACGAGACTTGGGCGAACTTTCGAGCGGGGGATGAGTGTGTACGGCATTGCTTAACACTCTTGGCAGCTACCGTATCAGCATGTGAATCGCATATGGCTTTCCCAGAAGGCCTCGTCGCGCGTGTATCGATTGAATTTTTAATGCCGATAAGCATTATGAATTATTCTTTATAAGGGAAGCGAATCTTTGGATTTTCCACTCTTTTAGATCTATTTTTGGCCGTATGTTTGGGACTATTGATCTTTGAGTGTTGCAGAGGCCATTTTCATTAATGTTCCTCACTCTTTCTAGATTGTATATATGAACAATTGGCCTGCTTGAGAATGTCTAACGTATAGGCGATGGAATACATATTCATTTTTTACTGTTTTCCATCCTATTTTTAGCTACATCTCGGAAACTATTACACTTAGAACCCTCCGATTACATCGCACTCATTCTCATCGCGGTGAATATTCATTTTATTCAAATTCTAACACCTCTACATCACCAAATTATTATTTATTCTACAATATAAATAACAGAATACACATTCAAATTTTCTCTCTCTTTATTTCTCTTGTCTTTATTTCCGAAACAGTTACATATAGTCCAATCCCTATATTAATGCATTCTATTAAGAAGTATGGTTAAATAATGTCAAAGCTACTTCTTTTTTCGCACTGAATATTGTTAACATCAAACCTAGGGCCAGCAACGTCACACATCCGATACATTCTGCACAATTTCACTTAAATTAGTCATGCTCGCCCAGATCCCGACTAAGCTCCCTGCTACCGAAGGACGACAATATCAGTAAAATACGGGAGAGCTCGCCGCTTCGATAGGCTGTAACCCGAGGAAGCGAGGATGTAAAATTCGCGCCAGTACGCTGACCCATTTTTCCGGCAACAGGCCGGGATTACATTGTAAGCGTTAGCGATCCGTACCGATTTTCGTCCCCGAATGCGACTCGAGCCGAGGCTGACGCCATTTTCGGCAGCCTAGAAAGGAAAGTTCGAGAACTCTTTGTATTTCGTTTTTCGTATCCATCTCCGTCGGCATCGACGTACGTCAGAATGTTGCCGAAGAATCGGCGGAATCGAACGAGTCGGAAAGAACGTGCGTCAGTCATGCTGAATGAAAACAAAACGGACACGTCGCGACGCGTCGTTTAGGACGGAATAATTATCCGATGGCCCAGTTTCCCTTCTGGTGCACGAGCGCGCACTGTCTCATGCACGTGAACGTTCTGCGCACACCAGCTAGCCAGAATAGAACCGCAAATGTATACGTCCCACCGACGTATATTCACCTACAGGGTGTTTCGCCAAAGCCGGTTGTTCGATGCGGCTATCGCTGAATTTAAAGCTACGGCGACGGAGATATTTTAAGTGATCCAGTTTGGCCAGGCACCCTGTATACTGGAATATACGGCGTGGAGGGACAGAGAGAGAGAGAGAGGGAGAGAGAACTGTATCCAACCGCGTATTTGACAGCCTCGTTGACGAGGCATCAACGTTGGTCGCACGTCTCTGCTTAGACATGAAATCGAGTTAACGCAGACCTATTCTCCATTCAGTCTGAATGTCGTCTCGCTAGATTAGGTAAGCATTTAATTCAAACGCTTTGCCATCCGTAATCGCACGCGGCCCAGCCAATGTTCCGCTGACAGCTTCCGGAAGATCGGGTACGTCACCGGATTCGGAAACATCTGCCAGAGTCAGCCTTCAACGGCACACCCTCCTCATCGATATCCATCTTATCCTCCACCGATCTTCCCTATCGAACTTCAAAAGAAACCTGAGCCAAGGCTCACTCAAACAGTTTCCCGTAAACTTCGACTAAATTGACATCGATATATGCAGTGTCACAGTTCGTACGGACAAAATTGCTTCGCGTAGGAAACGAAGGCTGGCTAAATACCGGGAACTCCGGTCAATTTCGAAACAGGGAGTCCCTTCCAGGTTCCATCCCTGATCTGCTTCCAGGCTGTGGACTGATGCAAGTGCATCGAGATGCAAAAGAGGATCCGGTAGGCTGGGGTAGGGATGGGTCCTTTGTTTGGTAGTCGGTGGTAGAGCAGCATGCCGGAAGGTTGAGGATGAGGAGGATGAGGCTGAGGAGGAGGAGGAGGGGGAGGGGGGTCGTGTCGGGGCTAGTCTTTGTATGTCGGCGGTCGTCTCTCTGTGCTAGGTATCCGAGCTCGCCCGTGGCCTTGGTCGTCCTCGTTAGAGAAGATGCGCCCTCCATTCGCTGGGCGATCGATGAAAAATTCGAGACGCGGACTAACTCCTCGACGAACTTCGTCGAGGCCGAGGATTATATTGTCGACGAGCATGTTCCCTCGAACCTGCCTGGACGTGCATAAGTAACGTACCACCCGATTGTGTCTTGTACGAGACCGTGTTGTACGAGGATCTCACTCTTACAACCCGGATAGTGGTAAGGAACATGCTTGAAATGATCGTTGATTATTCGTTTTTCGTTGTATGCAATAGAGCTTGTTTCACAAATGTTCGAAATATAAAAGGTATAAATTAGCTACATTGATTCTTATTTTAATTATTATAATAATTAAATAATCAAGTAAACCAATTGATTGAAGATGAATTCAAACTAGATTTATATTAATTTTTGTAAGGGGTACATTGCTGAATAAAAACAGAACATATTACTGTTTGGTCAAGCTCGTTCGTGTCAGGCTCAAGTCGACAGGACACATTCGAGGTAAAGAAGAATTTATCGCGTCTAACGACGTCTTCGGGATATTATAATCGTTTTGGAGGGGGAGGGTGGTTGAAAATTGCGGGGACGAAAATTGAGGCCGGGTGAGAAATTATCGATTCGACAGATCGCTCGATTAAAAGAGACGCATGGCCCGGCATTGGGGCACCGGGAATCGGTCGCAATTTATCGCAAACGCTCCAAAGCTGGACCGGCAATTTACGAGACCGCTGTCTCAGGGACGTTTCTGCGGGAGAAAACGCGTACGTGCACACCTACCTACCCACCCGTGTATATTTATACATGTATCCATATATATTTCTATATAATCTCTGCTCTCCTCTCCTCTCGTTATAAATATACGCCCAGCGTGTACACACGCACAAACGTATACACATATATGAAACACACCAGGCACTTAATAACTTTCTCTCTCACTTTTGCAACGAGAAAGAAGCGGTAAAGAGGTCGAGCCGCGTGCTCTCAGCCCGAGGTAAACGGGCTTCGGATATTTTTAATACCTTAAATAATCAACCGGATCGATATAGAGGGAGACACGAAAATTAAATCTTTAAAATGTTTCCCGCCGTCCGTAATGTACGCATACGATCGTAAGTATCGTAAAATCGGCGATAAAAGGTGATTAAAATCGCAAGTAAAGCCTGCCGTCGCGTCGATGATTAAGGTTGCGAAAACGTATTACTGTTTTCGAAACGGGGCGTCGCGACGTGCAAGATATTTGATTACAACGCGCCACGACAAAGTAGGAAGCGCACGCTTACGCCGGAGGAATTAGTTTAAAATACGTAACGGTCCATTTCGGGGCAGCGTGGCGAGCGAAAGAGAAAGATGGAAGCCTGGACGGGGAAAGGCAAACATAATTACGCAGTAAAGCACGTTTCCCCGAAGGCGATGAATCCATTTGGCGAATTAATATTGTACGAGCGTTGCAGTTTCTAACGGTTTTCGCGCGAGGACGGACGGTTAATTACGACAATGGCGTCGCAAAACGTAAAATTTACGTCAACGGTACCGCGACTGATATTATTATATCCAAATAAACGCCGCGGCACTGTTTTAATACAACGCAATACAGAATTATGCGAGACGACAGTTACCCGTCGCGCTTTGTGGAGGGAAGATGGAAGAAATTTAATTACATTCTGACGCAAAAGACCGATGCATTTGCAGGACCCTAGCGAGCAACATTGAAAACGGACGAGGGGTAGCAGGGTGAACCATCTACCGAATGGAAAGGCCAAACGGATTGTAATGGAACCGCGTTTGAAAGGCCGTGTCGCAGAAAAAGATTTTAACCCATTGACAGCCAACTACGAGATATCTCGTAGTGTGTTTTTTTTATTCAATAAAAATACTGTAAATGCAATTATTGGGTTGGTGCATAAGTTCGTGCGGTATTTGCTTGGGTTAGCAACAATGCGGCACGAATGAATTTTTTATCGTTATTCCGTGGTTTTAACTTAGTTTGGAGTTTGTGTGTTGTGAAACACAGGTTTTCTTGATTGTGATCGTATTATTTGTATATATTTCAGGCGATTGAAGATTGAATGTCATGTTGAGAAAAATGAGCATTTCCGACAGATTTTACTCTTCGTGTTTAACCAAGGATTGAATGGCGTACAATAGTTGACTGATCACATTCAAAAACTTGCGCCATTTCCTCCAGCAATTGCTTCATTCTCGTATACTTCACAAATTGTTCCCGCAGTACCTGCTGCACTGAATCCTCGGTTAAACTCGAAGAGTAAAACGTATCGGAAATGCTCATTTTTCTCAGCTTGACATTCAATCTTCAATCGCCTGAAATATATACAAATTATGCGTTCACAATCAAGAAAACCGGTGTTCCACAACACACAAACTCCAAACTAAGTTAAAACCACGAAATAACGATAAGCAATTCATTCATGCCGCATTGTTGCTAACCCAAGCAAATACCGCACGGACTTATGCACCAACCTAATACAATACTATATCAGTAACTTAACATTATTATATTTTGCAAACTTCATGTCTTCTTTAAAAAGAAATAAAGCCGTGGCACTCAGAGGAAGACGCGCTAAATTTGCATGGCAGTCAATGGGTTAATTGCCAGAAACGGGAGTAGAGGGTCGAAAAACAAATGATCAGGCTCATTTCTAACGTAGCGAAAGGCTAAACGAACGAATCTCACGTTTCCCATCAATAAATCCTCCCGTTCTTCTGCTTCCGAAATGTTTCGATCGACGAGAGTAAATTCGATTGATCGAAGCAGGACGGCCAGGTCGAGTGTTGATCTTTCGGCAGCTGGAAGACACACATGCAGGCCCATTAGCACGCGTCGTTAATACGACACTCGTGCCAAATACCAGCCACCGCCATCTACTGGCATCTGCCCGAAACGCGAAGGCACAGGCGTGGAGATAACTAAATCAAGCGGAACCGCCAATGGCCGCCTTTTGTATGCAGATTCGACTGCCGTGTCACTCGCTGATCGTCAATGCAATCTGCGCTTGACAGTCGCTTGGCAAGGGAGGCCTATCGAAAGGGCATGCGGAACGCAATAAAGGGGATATCTAGATCGAGCCCTAATGAATAAAGTGACGCAGCAAAGAACGTATGTTACGCTATCACGCGAACATTCAATAAAACGTTCTTAACACGCCCTTCGAGGTGTATCGCGATGGCGGAAAGGATTCTTGAGACGGTATCGTTCCGGATCGGCAATTAAATTTACATTCGGCGGCCAGGAACGACCTCGAATTCCAATGGGAATTTTCGGGCTGTCGAATCGATTCGAGGAAATCGACGTGCATCCGAAAGCCTGAAACGGAAAGTGGAGAAAAGGTAGGAAAGAGGAACCGGTCAACAGTCGACAGTTTGTCAGCAACTGGTTGGCTGTCGGCCATCCACTCGGCAGAGACCTGTACGTTACTGGCAAGGTAGGTGTTGCGGATCTGATACGCTGCCACGTGCTTTCATTCAATCGATCTACACACGTATATAAAAATCTGCTTAACGCGTACTTAATCTTCCATGCCCTTCGGCGTAGGAATTCTATCCCTTGCGTCACTCCACTATCTTAAAAGCCGTGTCTTATTACTATATAGGTACTACATCCCCAAGAATGTCAACGCTATCGTGTTTACACCGACGACGGGAATTACTAAAGTGGCCATAGAAATTAGCTGAATTGCCGTAGAGGAAGAAGCCTCGCTCCAAGCCGCGCCTCTCTCGAGAAGTCTTATTGAAACAGATGCGGCTATTCACGAATAGAACGACTTATCGCAGGAATGCGAGGAAGAGTAGACTCTGGTGTGCGCTGAGAGCGAGATAGCGAATGAATACTCACTGCCAAGCGAATCCACCTGTGATTCCCTCCCGCAGACGATCCTTGAGGCTCCTCTGTCTGGACGGGACAGTCGGGCCAGGTGAGTCCTCCTGCCTGATGGTAGGCAAACCTCCGGCCGGAGGCATGGCCGCCGGGGTACCGGGAGCCCTGTCGAGGCCATCGCCACCTCCGACACCTCCTCCACCTCCACCACCTCCGACACCTCCTCCAGCTCCTCCACCGGAGAAGAGAGCCATCCCGGCTGACTTCCGGCTCGCTTCCGGCTCCACTTCCGGCTACCGAGCCCGATCCGTCGAACGATCCTTCGAAATCGTTTCTTCACCAGTCCGATTCCCGTCAGAGTCTAACTCGCTCGGCGTGCGAGGAGCTCGTACATGCTCCGACCCTCTTACCCACTTACTCTCTCCCTCTCACTCCCTCTCGCACTCCCGCTCACTCCCCGACGCCTCTACCGACCATACGCACGCACGTAATCGAGACAATTGGTTAAACTAACGGCTGACAAGTGGCGAAGGTTCCGGCGCGGAGTTTTTCCTCGAGACAGATTCTTTCGGGCTTCCGAACTCTTCAGCTAGTCTGGCCCTGGGTAGTGAGGGTGGACGTGGTTAGACGTGGTTGGACGTGGTCGGACGTGGTCGGACGTTATACGCGGTTAAACGCTGATCAACAATCGGTAGACGTTCGAGGCACACTTATCCGCACTTATCCGCCTTTCTCACTCGCGGGCAGCCCTAGACGTCATCGGGACAATTGATTAATCGACGGTAGATGGGCACCGAGGGCTCCTCGATGGAGTTACACTCGTCGGGAGCCACGAGAGTCGCCGGAGTATATCACGGCCTGACAGCGGCTCGCTACTGATCAACGGACGGCCACGAAGTGGCATTAGTCCGTCTCGCGAGGAAACGATAGGCCGCTGGCAAGCCTCGATCAGACCATTTCCATATGCGAGCGTGAGCCCACGGTCGGGATAGGTCGTAAAAAGATTTGCGGAAGATGTCGAGCTCGGCTGAATTCTTTCCTAGCCTTCTTGCGGAATACGCCGGGCGTAGTAATAACTGATTATTGAATGACGGCGTGACGTCGGTCGATAAGAACCACGCTTATTAAGAGCGTCGGGCCGCTGTATTTCTAATCTGTTACGCGGCCGAGGACTCCTTTCGTAGTGTAAATAACGGCAGCGCTCTCTTCGGCGAGGCTTTATCAGCGTCGGGGAGACGACTTTTTGAGGGCCGACCGTTAATACCTTGCCCCTCCGCCGCTTTAATCTTCCGCGTTCGGAGTCTCTGTTTTCTCGGAGACCGAGTTTCGAAATTTAATCGCGTTCGTAGAATCTTCTCAGGACGTCGGTGGATAAGGTTTGAAGGTCGGGACTGACTGCCGAAACTGTTCGTCGATCTCAGCCATTTCGTTGAATGACGCGGGTGTATCAATGGTTTCTCATTTTGCATCTTTGGTTCGGTGTCATTGTGACAGATTGAATAAGGTGCGTCGGTGAATGGTTCTGGTAATTAACTGTAGGTGACTGTGCGTGATGCGCGCAGGTAAAATGACAAAACTGGCCGCAACGTCACGATCGATAAGTCCGCGGTCGTAAAGTGCGAAAAAAATAGTGGGAAAGCGACCGATTGAAGGAGGACGCGACGTCAGACGAGCTGAACTGACTTCGGCGGACGAGCTTATCTTCCACTACACGCCCCCGACCGCTCTGCCAGAACGACGCTGCCAATTATTCATCCCGACTACCGCCGCGAATACAGGCCGAATCAAATTTCACCGTAGCGCGAACCGTGCTCCCGTTCCTCAAAACGTAAAGTATGCGTTTTCGGAAACGTGCACTGTCGATTCTCTAACAATTTTTCCAGACACAGACAGATTCAATCTTACTAAAAGAGTAACGATTTTTAACTGATTTAATCCATTACCACAATAAAAAAAAGAAAGAAAATAAATAAAATTGCCTGTACATTTAGAGGTTGCAGTTATTAAAAGATAACAATTTGAAAATGTGTCCCAAAAATGGCACATTGGCGGATAATGGGCTACGATCTTAAATATGTTTGAAAAAAAAATGAGACGTTTAAATATTTTTATTGGGCCTATTTTCCTTTTTAAAAGCGACTTATACTTTCGAATGGACGGCTAATTCGTCAGCTCCGGGCTACGTTTCGAGTCTGGGCAAATATTTGGCCTGCGGATCGTGGAGACGTCAAAATTCGAAACGCCGTATCCTCGCGGAGGATCAGCCCCGCGAAATCGACTCAGTCTCCTCGGTAGGGGTATTGATTCAGCGACGTAGGAATTAAAGGTGCGCCGGAGAAGCGTGGCCCGGTGCGAGAAATGGAACGGCGAAGAAGAGTGTGCAGCGTCGGAGATAATAGAAGCGTGCCATAACGAGGGTACGAAAATATCATCGCTCGTCGAAAGGTATTTTCCACCGGCAACGCGCTCGCTAATCTTCCTCCGCCAAATTGGCTCGCATCGGATTTCGCGCGGAAGAGACCTTCGCCAGTTTTCGAGTCGCTCTTTCAAACTGTACCTTTAAGCTGCTCCTTCGAGTTCTACCTTCGAATTTGTCGAATTCAAGCTAAGAGCGCGATCCAACCGAAAGTCTGCCGTTCGCGCGGAAGAGGTCCCGAACGAGGGTCAGACAAAGGTCGGCCGTCAAGATTAACCCTAATAACGGTGACAATCGAATTATGTAATAAGGAGAGCATCGCACGTTTCGAAGAACGTACCAAACGCTCGGGTCATTTCAACGTTGACAAGATACACGGTTAGGTGTACGAAGCTAATCCTCTATCCGTTTGAGTATTGAAATCAGGTATCGATATATCGATTCTCTCCCAATTTCACTTTCTAATCTCGTTCTACGATCGTCATAATCGTGGCGACTGTTATCTCTACCGCGTTATGTACATATATTTACATTAATCGGCATATTTATAGGAAACAACGTAATTGAATAATTAACGTGACTCATTCTCTAAACAGAAATCATCTATTTATCCACATATACCGATAAATCTATAGATATTTCATTGAAATTTCTTCATTTATAAATATTGAATTCTCGAGCTCGAATTTGGAGACTCATAAATCGCAGGGAAGTGTCTTTACTCCGAGCGAATATTGAGCGATTCTTTGGGGGTGGGGGAAGAGAATTTATGCCGAAATTTCGGCAAGTATGCTCTGCCGGAAGATCGTTCTAGATGAATTTCGGGTGGGCCGGTCCAATTTCTCACGCATCCGTCCGTGCCGGGAATGTGAAAAGATGCCGGGCTGCCGGATAAACTCATATTTCAGTCCCGCGATGACAGATATCCAGCCCGGTGGATACCTATTATCGGCAGACCCGGCGGAACCTGGCGGGGACCTGGCAGAAGGTTGAAAGCGACGGATTCGAGTGACTCGCGGCATCTCTCGACGACGACGATCGATCGTCCTTCCCTCGCGGCAAAAGAGGACGCGGAGAGAAAAGAGAGTGCTCGACGTATCCGAGAAGCGGTTCGAGTGAAGGAAAATTGAAGAAAGCCGAAGGAAACCGAGGAAAAGCTCTCGATCGGGCCGCTATGAAAAATTACGTTCTCACTGTCCCACCTAGGTATCCTGTCAAAAGCGGAGTACAACGGGAATGAATCCGTCCAATCCCGTCGCGGCCGGGATTATCGCCGGGTTCCGATCGTAAAGACGCACGGACTGAGGCTGTCTTAACGACAGCGGTCATTAAATTTGATTAGGTCGTTCAAGTTGCCTCGAGCGCGAAAGCCCAAGGCTACTGTTCTGATAAACGCTCGTTCTTCGCGTGGACGAACCGGCGAGCAGCGTCGTTGCTCCTTCGCCAATTTCGATTCTTTCCATCCGTCATCGCTAATCAGGGTCAGGTGCACTGTAGAATGCTTCAGACATTAAAGGTGTTTAAAGGTGTTTAAAGGTGTTTAAAGGTGTCTTTGAACGAATCCGGTCGGGCCTGGTGTCCGTAGCGAAACGTACGTCGCGATTGCGTTCATGGGCCAAGGGCGTAGTCAAGGTCGAACTTCCATCTCCCTCCGGTTCTCTTGAACGCGACACCCCTCGTTTCGCCCTCTACACTACCACTCTCTACCTCTTCACCCCCTCATTCTGGCTGGAGTTCTCTCTCTGTCTCTCTCTCTCGGCCGAGTTCTCTGAAACTCGCCATCTTTCTCGGACTGGCAGCCTCGTTCTCTCATTCATCCTCTAACTCCTCTCCCTCCCTCTCTCTCCCTCTCTCTCTCTCTCTCTCTCTGTCTCTCTCTCGCACAGTTTCTGTCTGTTCCCGTCTCGGTCAGAACCGTTAATCCCGATTCTCGCCGAGTGGAGAACGGCAGCCTACGCCTCCATGTCGAAAGGCTGTCCGGTATTGATCCCTTTTCGCCCGCCGAACTCGACCAATCCCGGCTGGCATCGCATGGTAAGCGAACCCGCGAACCCGCTCGAACCCACCGCTAGAAGCCACATTACCCCGAGGAGCCAACCACCGCTCGAACCTGCCATCCTTCCCCTAACCGAAAAGAATCCTCTCTATCTTTCCCTCTCCCCCCCTCTCCCTCTATCTCACATGCCTCCCGACATGATACACCCACGTGCCGAACATCGGTACTCGTGTTCATCGGTTCATCATACCGTTGTTCTCTCTCTTCAATGCTTCCCGCGATATATCAACAAGGTGAACATCATCAAACAACTCATTCTCATTGCGTACATCCAAGCTCGGCAAACCCTCACACCCTCGCTCGGATTTGTGCCAATTAAAAATGGACGAGCCTACAGACCCGACGCCAGCTCTCGACGCTCACTCTCGACGCTCATTATCGACGCTCTCGCGACGGCTCTTTAGCATTTCTCAGGGTCTAGGCCAGAGGGAGTCTCAGCCGGGAAGCCGGGAAAAGCGTCCTGCCCAATTACGGCCTCTGTTTAAACTTGCGAAGGCCTCCGATGGAAACGGATAACTGCGTCTGAATGAAATGTTCCGATCTTCGAGAGCATTCCGCGAACACCTTGCTCGATCATTGAAAGATGGGGAGAATCGGGAAAATGCGATTGTCAATCTCCGTTCGATTTATGCTCAATCCAGTGGGATCGTGGAACGTAATTAGTGGGATAAATTCGAGTCGATCCTGTGTAAGAGCCGATACTGGCTGGATGGGATACCAGCTGGAAATAGCGCGATGCGGTCCTTTAAATCTGGACTCCTGAGCGACCTGACATCGTTATAATCTCCGCTGTATCGGGCACGATGTTCCAGTAAACCGCATCCCCCGACGATGACAATGCGCCAGACCGTAAACCCTCTCTGCCTCGCCGATCGGTCCGAACTTCCTCTCGCCCTTTCCATTCTCCCATTCCGACCATTGGCAATCCAGTGGATCCATAACTGACCGTGAACGTGAAACATCCCTCAAATCGACCCCCTCTCTCTCTCTCTCTTAGATTTATTTCGACCCCATTCAGGCTCACTCTCACTACCGTTCGTCATTCGATTCTCTCGCTCGTTCGCAAATGTTTCACTACATTTTTGGTTTTTTATTTATTTTAAGAGTTCGATGAAATTATATTTATATAATTCACAATCTCTTCCGCCATTGTTCAACTTCTATTTCCGTAGATTTACACATCCGCTTTTTCCTTGCTTCTCAAGTTTTCGCCGACTGGTTAATATTTGTTCCATCAATCAAGGCTGCGAGCCGCGTCCTTGCCAGATGAGAACGCAGCTGCCTGCTCTGACTGGTTCCACTTCTTCCACTACCTTCCTTCACAGGGGTTGGGTCTCACCTGCGGATTATATTACCAGTGTTCTCGCGAACGAAACGAGGTTACCGCGAGCCTCTTCATCCCTTTTCAAAGAGACGTTAATAAAGGTTACCCTCTATTTTGTCGATCGAAGATTCAGCTAGGAACAGCCAGCGCAAGCGGAAAGTTAAAAATATGGAACGTTTATAAGTGACACGTCTTCGAAAGTGGAACAGTCGCCCGACTGAGTCACCCTGTCGTTTCGAACAAACGGTCGAACGTTCAGGACAGAACAACCCTCGAAGTTGCTAAAGACTCCTTACGAATGGAGGACATTCCTCCAGGTGGAACTTCTTCGCTACCATTCTCTGCTGTTATATAAAAATATTCTTCCCTCTCGCGCATCCTATTTTTGAGTAAGACTCGGCTGAGATAAATCTGCATGTTCGATAAATGACGTTCGAATCAAATCTTCTGAACAACCCTTCAACTACGATGGTAGTTGAATATTTCTATTTCATCTTAATTCTGCTGATACATCAGGACTCTAATACTAAATGCCCGTCAGTACCACAGATGCATTAAATCCAAGCCCCGCTTAAAATCCAATCTAATCGTCCTGGAGAAAGTGTCCGGGAACAATGCAACAGTTTTTCTCCCACGTACCTTGCCTCTAACTGACAAAAGCAGATTGCATGGTCTAAACAATCCAAGTCAGTTTCTCCGAGACTCTTTCCTTCGCTTCTAGCATTCTCTTACTTTTCCCACCGCCTCTACCGGTTCTCCCACTTTTCCTGCCGTACCTCTTACCGCCTGGTCACTCCAGTGACGAGGATCAAGAACGAGAGCGACGCCGAGCGTCCGCGCGGCGCCGTTCTAAAAAGTTGGAGTGCATCCTCTATAAATGAACATCGATGCGAGCGGATACAATTCGAGCGCGTCCTGCGCAGAAACGTTTTCGACGTTATTTGCAAGTCGTCCTGCATTACGGGGGGCCGCACGCGTCCGTATTGATCGATGACGACACGCGCAACATAGAGAGAGCAAGAGAGAGAGAGGGAGAGAGAAAGATATATATATATATATATAATAATAACTCGTGGCAGGACGAGGCCACGATTTGATAAGGAAATTCATTAACGCGTCCCACTTTTCCGTGGAATCTCTGCTTTTTTCCCACCTCCCCTTCCACTTCGTTTGACAGTCCTCATCCTTCCTCTTTTCCTCGATCGGAACCTTCGACTGGCAAGAACCTTCTAACTTCCGTCCGCCGTCCGTAAAAGTGGACAGTCCCACTCTGTCCGATCCAATCAGAATTCCTCTCGATCCTAACATGCCTTTTGCCTTTTCATTTCGTTCCGCGTACCGTCGTCTCTCGTTTTATTGTGCTTCATGCAGCTTTGCTACCGAAGGGGGTACTGAACGATAATTGTCAAACAGTGGCCGTGAGTTAATATCCAGAGCGCAGTTTCGCGTACCGCACCGTGCAATTCCATCGAAATTATGACGCAGCGCTCGAATGCGATCGGGAGGCGGGCTTTTGTTTTCCCACCGCTCCATTACGTCTCCTTTGAAAGCGGAAAGCGAACGGAGAACGTGGAAAATATCCATTCGCGTCGAATGAAATTCGCGTTCGGAGTGCTCGACTGTGATTCCGCCTTTCTCGGCTTTTTCTCTCTCTCCGAGAGGTGGAAAGAGACTGTTTAGGAACGGAGGGAATCTGAGTCGTTCGTCTTGATCATGGATCCAGGATCGATGAAGAGTCGAGCGACAGTGGTTGGCTTTGTTAAAATGGCAGATTTTACGAATCTGCTACATAGTCAAAGTAACGTGACGTTTGTTATGCTTTTTATCTTGCGCCGCCGTAATCTGCGGACAAACATGACTGACGTTAACGTTGGCCGTCTCCGTTCCGCGTTGAACTCCGAGAGTTCAAGGCCGCAATGTGGAAAATTAGCGTGAGTACCTCTTTGATAGGCAAGGGAATGGTTTGGTGAAAGCGTTTGAGCGTATTGTCGTTCTTATTGTGAAGGAGGAGGAGGAGGTGGAAGGAGGATACCTATAATTAAAATGAGCGACAGGCGGTGACGTGTTTTTTCGAAAAATACGAGAAGACAGAATATTCTTCCTTCGTTTCTTCGCTCTCTTCTTTTCTCCCGCCTTTGCTTCTGGTTATCGCGCGGCCAAATAAATTGCATTTCGCGCCGTCCATTAATCCGACGTTTCGTTTATTTAACACATTGACTGCCGTGCCACCCACTCGTGACTCACACTGTAAATGTTTCGAAACGCCAAGTTGGTATGATCGTACTGTAATTGTCGCTTGGCTCGGGATATGAAACTCTTATTTTTTCATCATTTTCTCACATATGTAAGGCCATATTTGTAGCACTATTGCAGTCGGAACATTTTGACTGCGATTTGTATTAATGGCATTTATTCCATTTTCATCTCCGAAAAGGAATAATTAGGTTAAACTAAATTGTCTAGCACTTGGACGATTAAATATCTATTTCTCACTGTTTTTGTATATTTCTTTGACTGTATCTTTGAAAGATTTGAACTTAGGATGTTCGGGACATGGTTTTTATTAATCTTTCTCATCCCCCTTTCATGCCTTAATCGAAAATTCTCTCTCTACTCCCACCTTAACCTACCAAAATAAACCCATCAAAAACCCCAAATTATCCTAATTCTAATCAATCAGAATTTCCAATGCGAATAAAACAATGTGTCAGTCCTCTTTCCTCCCAACACAATTCTTACCGTTAACGATCTCCGTCTCACAAAAGAAATAAGTATCCATTGACTTTGACCCGATATGAGGGCAGAGAGGGTTAACGATATGTCTGGCACAAACGAGAGGCTCCACACCATTCAACAGTCCCTCCCCCCTCTCCCTCTCTTTCCCCGTGCCCGTACTGACCTATCATCGATGTCTCGTGCTGACTGTGCGCAAACATATCGTCACATTTATCCACAGGCCAGCGGTACACAGCACGTGGCCCGATATTGGATTACAACGAATCCTCTTACGACGCGCACACTCTCCAAGGTTGCCGGGCGACCTCTGCCATTACAATGCGAGCGGCACATCCGAACGGAGTCGGCTGCCAGCCTTTGAACAGAGTTTGAGTCGACGGCAGGAGGGGAGGGGAGAGGGACAGAGCTAATGTTGTAGTATGATACCGTGAAACCGTGATATTCCGCCGCTGTGACTTCGCTTCCATCGAGTTATGGATCGATAACGAAGTTACGGCACTATGTTGAGCTGGCTGCTTCAGCGGTAAGATCTAATGCGCACGATGTTGTGCAGTTTGCATCGCGCAAGCTTCGCTAATGCGAGCCTGCGGCCCGCTCCGTTATCGTCTCTCATTTAATAACGTCGGAATCGAACTGGCCGTCCCGATACGCGGATACGATACGATATATTAATAAATGATTCCGGTAGATTGGCGGCGTAGGCGTCGGTTGGATAAAGAAGCGCCGAGGTTATCCCGAAAGAGTCAACCTGCCAGATTGTAATCGAGTGTCTGCAGCTTCTCATCGTATGTACATTGGTACGAAATCCCTGGGTATATCCCGGTTCATCCTTTGATCTCTTTAGAGAAATTCCCTTTCCCTCGAGCGGATGAAATACGTTTCGAGCCATTTAACGTGCTCGTTGGGAACGGCGGAGTTTCGAAGGGCCGATGGGCCTATTTTATAGGCGACCAGACGTATTTAGCTTTATCGAACGATCATCGAACGGCCTAACCCGCCAGGCCGACCCGTATCATCCGAGAACCAAAATCCTCCGAAGACGACTGTGTACACCGTGATACGTCATCTTGTTCTATATCTGCCTCTTCCTATAAACTGCGCAATAACCCTCTGTCACGAAACGTCGGCGAACCTATGCTCGATATTCCATTTCTACCCCATTTCTATCGCATCTCTGTCCCATAAAGATGCTAGCGAAAGATAGCGGTAAACCATTGATCTTTCGCCTCTGATTCGTAAGCAAAGTGTCCGAGCTAAATAAAATCGGATGACGTTAGAGTTACGAACGCCGAAGCGGATTCCACGAATTTGCCTTGTAAAATATTAAACTATCCGTTCAACATACAGTATCTGCAGTGGATGAGTAAATGTAGGGATATCGAATTTCTGAAGGTTACCCAGCTGACGGCCGACGGCATTTGCGGGGACGTAGGTCCGTATGAATTCTCGAAGTGGCAATGATGACGTCTAATATGCCATCTAATATGGCGTCTAATATGGGGTGCGGCTGAAATATCGTCACGGGACAAGTTTACTGACGAACAGCCGTTTATTTCTCTCGGGATGGCCGACGCGCGCATTTTTCCGCGCAACACCGGAGGCAGAAAGTAGAGACGAAGAGGGTTGGAAAGGAGGAGGAGGGGGGGGGGGGGAGGAGGAAGGAAGATTAAAGGGAGTTAGAGGCCACACGAGCCAGATATGAAAGCGAGACTCGTTCAACACGTTTGACTCGGATATTTTCCCCACAGCGATCTTACGAAGGAAGGAAACGAGGCGTTCGCCTAAAATATTCCGAGCAAAAATTGTCTTCCCATAAACGTGCGGGGCGATCGAATTTTCGTCAAATTAAAGCCGAGCCAGCCAAGGGACGAGAAGTTGCAGCGAAGTACGAGGCTTTAAAGTTCGTTAACGAGCCGACACTGTAATCTCGCGCAAAGATGTACTTCTTCTTTTCTTCGGTGCTTCGGCTTCGGCCGAAGAGGGGCGAAACAATGTTCGACTTAATATTCGAAGAGGCCGGGATGAGGGAGAGTGGCGAAGTTTGACGACTGCGAAACGTTCGCGAATATTGGGGTGAGGTATCGATAGGGTAGCTAGGCGATGATGGGAGTGGGCGGTAACGGTGGCCGATATCCTCGCGAGGGTGGAGAATAAAGAGGAGTCCGTCGAAAATGCGAATGAGGGTGCGGCCAGAAGGTATAAGAAAGAGAGAAAGACCTAGCTGGCGTCGACCTTGAGGTGAGCCGAGAAGCAGCCCTCGTACTTGACCGTCCTTCTCTCATCTTCTCACTTCTCACCCCTCAACTCCTCCAGATAGTCTCAGACCCTCCCCAATCTCTCCGCCCCCCCCCCCTCGCACATTTACACCTACGTCCCGCGTTTTTCTCCTTCCCTCGAAGCCACCCCCCGTCGTTTCGCTCTCGTCTCTCACTCCGGTTGGCCTATCTGGCTTCCTTCGAAGCATCGACACCCTCGCCATTGTACGATTGTCTCCGAAAGTAGGCCGCTACAATCTACCTCCCGCAATCAGCCCCCTGCAATCGAGCCAGATACCTTCGCCTATCGAATCGCAGTGCCACCTAGGTGGCCGCCACAGGTTCGACCCCGAAATAATTGGCCCGATAACGTGGCCGAACGAAAGGAAGCTGCGTTCGGAATACGCGAACTTCCCGAAGAAAGAGCAAAGTTTCCCCCACCCAGCGAACGACACACTTTGCACGCAATCAAGACCGCTTGCTCATCGACAGATGTTGCACTCGATGGGAGCAATAAATCGTAACGAGGTTATCAGCCGGTGTCCGCCGCGGACGAACACTCTCACTTCATTCCGCTCCGTCTTCGCCGATTTCGCGAAGCTCCCGGGAGCGAACGTTATTTTCCCGCGAGTACGAAGTTTCCCGATTCGGAGGTATTTCGAGAAATCGACGGACGAAAGTTTCGGACCGCGCGCTACGTTCCGAATTCTGGATGGAAACGGAAGAGAAGCACGTACGAGATGATCGGGATTGTAGTGTGGGTTGAAGACATCCGGAATCGGTTCCGGGTATTTTGTTATGTAGCAGATCGCAGTTACGATTCCTATAATCGCTCTGTACTCAGGGTAGCAATACGATATCGTACAACACGGTCTCGTATAACACGAACTCGTGTAAAGTAAGGTGGAGTAAGGCAAAATCGACCACAGAAATTGCAAAGTTTACTTTAAACTGATATATTTTCTATCTATTTCACTAAAACCTAATAATCTTAGTGTTTTTATTTGGCGCATGGTTTATTCTCTAAGTTGCATTGATTTGGATTAAAAATATCTTCTAAACGATACCGCTGTGCAAAACCTGTTTAAAAATGATTGAATCTTGTATCCTTATATTTTGGGACAAAAGCAGAATTATTATTAGCAATAACTTTGTCGAACGAGTTAAACGGTGGAATGACAGAATACATGGCGGCCACCTACGTTGAATACTATCGAAGCCATTGAATACAAACCAAAGGAAGATATGTTACAGTTGGTACAATGCAACGTATATTCGAATAAATAAGTGCCTACTGCGGATTTGCCCCGTGTACGGATTTACCCCACTGCACCTTACATGCGAACCCTGTTGTATAGAGGTGACATTCTATTTTCGTTCGACCGTCTCCGGCTCAGCGACTGAAACTCGATTAACAGCCCCTGCGTTAACAGGGCGCCGACATCGGCGATGACCGACAACGCGAGCATAGGGGCGGTTCGTCCGAAGGGGTTGAAAAATTAAGACTCCGTTTGTCGCCGAACCGCCGGCCGCAAAACGATTACGCGGCCAGCACTAACGACATCGTTAGCGCGACTCCTTTATTCCGTTAATGAGAAGGCGGGCGGAAAGTGTTATAATTATATTATAAAAGTTGGCCGCACGCAGACGGTACGCCTCGGGATCGTTTTGACGCGACGTTAATGCAAAGTGCTCCGCTTCCGGCCCGGGAAGAGAACGAAGGTTGAAGGGGGTGGAGAGGGGTTGAAGGTTGTTATCCCTCCTTGGCAATATTCCAACGACTCCGAGGGAAGAGACTCGATCGGGAGTCTGCGAGGAAGCAGACGCACTCCGCACCGAATTGAAAAGCATCGAAGCTTCCTTTCCCTCTTCTCGCAAAGACACTCGAGTCGTCTAATTCGATCCTCGATACTCCCTTCGGCTTAATAAAATTTCTTTCTCGCAAGCCTTCCCGGTATCGCGCTATCGGCCGAGGCTTCAAAGCGTCAGGTTCGTTTACGCGTCAGTCTACGCGAACCTCTGTAATGCATATTAAGCTTGACTCGCGATATTAATATCAAACAATGTCGTCGTCGATGGTTAATTTCTCCCATGCTGCTCGCGCATTATCAGCCTGTAGATACGTACTATAGTGCGGACGATCTTCATTACACCTAGCCTCCGATATACTAAACAGCGTACGGTTAGCGGGAGCAAATTTCTAATAGGGCGCATTTTGGTACTGCGCAGGTCGGTCCGGTGACTATTACCGACGTATAATATGGCGAAACACTGGCGCGGGGCAAAGAGAAGGCGATAACAATTAGCGGACCGTCCTGCAGAGTGGAGTATGAACATGGCCGCATTATGGGCACATACGGCATCAGCGGTGCTCGGTGAAACCAGAGAGAATAACTCTTGCGAGGCGGATCATTTTCCGTCGGCTACCTTCGCGTTCCGTTCCTGCACAGAGTACCTTCTGTGTAGCGGTCCCTCTGTTTCGCAATACGGGAAACCTTGTTCCGTGAGAATTTCCCTGGAACGCGAACAAAGTAACGTGCTTCGAATGATTACCGTCGCATTAATTGGCCCATTTCTCGTTTCGCGAATTAAGACAATTTCTACGGTATGCGTACGTCTCTGGTGGAAAGCAGATATTATATGGACCGTTTATTTTGAAAGTGATATAAGTCCATATATTATATTTTTAAATATGGACTTATACCCTTTTCAAAATAAACGGTCCATATACCAAACAAAATTAAATATCACATAAATAAAATGTTTATCCCAAATTAATCGATATATGACATCTCAATTTTTTTTAAATATGAACTTATACCACTTTCAAAATGAACGGTCCATATAACGGTCTAAAAAATTAGAATAGATAAGACGTCGAGCGCGACCGAGTACTACGTCGTTGAACTGAGACAAATTGAAGGTGGACCATAGACGGAATGACTATTGTACAGAGCGGACGTAGGAATTGGCGAACTGTACTCTTTGTACACCGGTCCGCAATTGAAAGCAAAGGAGGGTAAAATGAAGAGGATGTTCCGGGATAAAATGAGCTGGCCACTCCGCTCTCTTAGACGAGCCACGCGATCGACCTATCCCGGAAACTGTATCGCCACTCTTTTTCCGCGCGAACCTACCCGTGCCCTTCCGCAATTTTCGTGCCTCGCCTCCTCGAGGATCCCGGTGGATCCTGGAGGAAGGAAGCCAGGCGAAAAACGCGACCGGAACGAGCTCGGTAGGAATTCTCGTTAGCGCCGGATGCCGCTTAGGGTCGTGGCCACGAATAACGGACCAGCGTCTCGGATTATTACCCCATTCCCTATCGTCTATACGTTACCTACCGAACAGTCCGACTGGAAAACGATCCTTAACCGACCTGGATCGCTTCCAGACGCGTCCTATCCTTACGTTGAATAATGATCAACCTTGAACAGCGTTTCCCAGATCCTTGCCGGATCTGCTTTAGAGAATTCAAAAACAGTTTGGAATGGAAACTATTATGGCAGAAGATCGAGGCCGTCGGCCGACAAGCCATCCTTTAATTAACTCCTCCAGTCGCGGCGCCTAAGTGCATTCGTTAGCGTCGTCAGGTGGCTAATTCTTCCTGTGGGGTGCGGACGCTGGGGTGGATGATGAGGGAGGGTGATCGACCTTGAACAGCGTTACGATTCACAGATCCTTGCTGGATATACGTTAGAGAATCAGAAAACAGTTTGGAATGGAAACTATTATGGCAGAAGATCGAGGCCGTCGGCCGACAAGCCATCCTTTAATTAACTCCTCCAGTCGTGGCGCCTAAGTGCATTCGTTAGCGTCGTCAGGTGGCTAATTCTTCCTGTGGGGTGCGGACGCTGGGGTGGAGGATGAGGGGGGGTGGGGAAATGCGGTTAAGGAAACGTCGTTTAACGAGAATGGACGCCTCCCGTTCGTGACTCGGGACGGGATAGACTTGACGGGATAATCGTAAACAACTCGCGGACGATGGCTGTCTTCTCTAACGGGCGGCGCGCAATACGCGATCGAGGCGAGAGGTCGGACGTTTAAATACCGTATAAAGACGTAAGGAGTGATGTGGAGGAAGTCGAGTTAGCGGGGAGACGGTATCTGGAAAATGTAAAGCGACCGTAAGTTCCGTCACGCGATTTAATATCGCAGCGTATCTGATCAGCTGATCTGTTGATCCGTTGTGTATAATTAGTTAATAAATTTCGATCTTCCACGCGGAGGGCATGTGCTCGGATACTTTTGATTAGAACCGAAAGTCGTAATCTATCATGTTCGCAAGAAAGTAATTTTGCTTTTATGGGTAGAAATAAAATCCATACTCTTATACAAAGAATCATTTCGTTCCGTAACTTAAGTATAACTTGTGTCAGTTTTAACAATGACAGTGCTTCAACGAAATTACGCTGTATGAAACCCGAAAATACTTTTTTCTCAATCCAATGCTAAAATCGAAACGGCTACGAGAAAATCGTTGTATCAGGTTATGATTGAATGTCACACGAGTTTGCATAGGGTTAATATCAATGAGCGCAGGATGATGACGGTTCGTCGACACTCGTCTGAAAAGATGGGGGAGGGGAAGGAGAATAAAATGGCAATGAATCGTCTGTAGACGGAAGGATAAAGTGTGCGTCATAAGGCAAACACGGCCGACAGACGGTACTACACACGGTCGATCGCGTATCGTGTGTCGCGCATTCCGCCGGACGGACTGTCATTTTCGCTCACTTCCGGTCTCCACGGAAAAAGTCCACGCTCGCGACGCGTGCCGATCTTTATCACCCAGCTGCCATAATTGCCGACTGAAAAATCACCTTTATCGCGATCCGCGATGTCGCGTGCGAGACACGCGTGCGTTCACGCCACCGTTAAAGCCACGGTTAACGGCTGGGTTAACGCCTAGCTCGACCCATTCGCGACAATCTATCGAATCTGTCAAACCTGCTTCGATGATCTTTTTTCAGTGGGAAACATTTTACTGATTCGTTCTATCCTGACGGATAGACGGTTATTTCCTTACATTTATATATGTCTTGTTTCGATCCTGTGTTTATTTGTCTTTAGTTGAAATTTACGAAGCCCTTGTTACGGTTGAGAAAATTGAAAAATTAAGGAAATTTCAACCATAACAACGGCTTCGTAAATTTAAACTAAAGAGATGATTACTTTCTATTGGACGTGTTTACGCGGATGGGAATAAGTCGAACGTAAAGATGTGCATTGATCGATGATAGTTCTGTTATCGCGGAATAGACGTTGATAGGAAGCCTCTTTAATCGGCGACACAAATCTCGGATTATCAACATAGGTTTGGTGCGCGCCAATCGACGATCAGCCGCTGGGAATTCTGATCAGCGAAGTAAGGAAGGACGATCTGTCGACGCTGTAAAAATATCGAGGCGTGCCCGACGCGTGACGTCAAAGGGGTGTCATTATCATTATGGAATCTACGCACCGCGAAGGGAAGGTTTTGACGTCAAAGGAAACTTTCTGCTATTACATGTGTAGGAAGAAATCACTGTCTATTGTCGAACAATTTATTTTTCATTGACATTCACCCTTTGCCGGTCGCGAAGGAAGTCGATTCGATCCGGAGGACTCTGCATTGTCCTGCCATAATTGTCGAGTAATTAATGGGAAAGCGTGGCAGGCGTTAAACCACTTTGACGTCAAAGCGACGGGTCTAATTATAAACGTCCGGAGCGAAAAATAATTTTCATCGGGCTTTAAAGCGCGGCGAAAGAGAGCGAGCTAATTTTCGAGTCTGCCGCAAGGGGATGAGAATGCATTACACCCTTTGACGACAGACCGCCCTTATTAGCTCGTCGCAATACAGACCTTTGTAAGGTTCGTATGTTAAGCACGACGTTCTGGGAAATCGTGTTATACGAGAATTTGTTACAAATTGTTACAGGTTCAATAGGATGTTCGTCGCACGTTCTGCGGATTCGAGGAAGTCCTCAGCGTGGAAGGCAGGATAAAACCTTTGGCATTCGACCTGTCGTTCTAAGTGGCACGTCATGTGAGCACATTGTATTTATTCACTCCTCTTTCGGAACTCGATTAAAATGGTAACTGACCTCCTTATCGAACAGCTCCGAAGTTTAACGAGCGAAACTTGCCGAACGGAACGAATCTCGCGGTGTCAGAGTACCTTCCCTATCATTTCCCACCCCTTTGCATTACCAACTCACTGTCATTCATGCTCGAAGAACGAGCCAAGTTTGACAGCCGTCGAGAAAGACGGTCCGGATAAGTGACGATATTCATCTGTACACGCTTTCCATCCGAATTTCGCTGCCACGACACAAGTTTCGGAAAAATATGCACAAGCATATAGCACAGCTGAAGCAGACAGGGTAATAATTTGTAGAATCTATCAGCCTCGCATCTATTAGATTAATTCGCGGAAGTAGAAGGACCTAATCGCTGAATTTTGAATCCAATCGAATTGAATCGATTCTGAATCCCTCGAGATCCAACCACGTCCCCCCTCTTCGGCAGTCTGGCCAAATTCCAGGCCATTCTTACCCCTCTGTGAAACCTGATCGCGAAGCACCCTCCACCTCCTCCTCGAGGCAACAACAACAACAAACAGCGATTCGCGGTCGGCCGAGACTCTCAGAACTGTTCTCGCGACGTGAGCACGCACCCGATAGACCTCAAAAAAAAGGATGGTCCGCTCGAGTCCTCGCGGAAGGATCGTCGCGAGGTAACTGACGTTTCTCGTCGGACGTTCATACTTGAACGGAAGCGCGCACCCTCCTACTGCTTTCACCCGCCACCTCCACCGACGTCGTCGTCGTCGTCGCCACCGCGACCACCACCACCACCGCCACCACCACCACTACCACTACCACTACCACTACCAGCGCCAACACCGCTACCACTACCACCACTGATACCCCATTCGACACCCCCTCGACCCCTACGACCCGCGCGCCACCTCCTCTCCCATTTCTCTTCCACTCCTCTCCACCTCCTCCTCGAAAGGGCAGGAGCGTAACCAGCCCGTGTACAGTCTCCACCCCTGTCAAACAGCCCCGCGCATCCCTCCCGAGCCTATCCTCCGACACAGATGGACGAGGATGTATCGAAGTGGCGCCAGAATGGACTCCTCCTGCACCGACCCCACCGACCAGACGGCATCCTCCTCCACCTTCGTCTCCACCTCCACCCCCTCCCTTCTCCCTCCTCCTGCTACGCACCCTTCCGAGAAAACTATCACTCCGATTGCGACCCTCGTGTTTACCACCTACCTTACGTAATCCGTGCCACCGGAAAATGCCTGCGCGCGGCACAAAACGACGCCTGTTACGTAACAACCCTCGCGCGTACATGCGGGAACACTTTCGGGCGGACTCTCGTCGGCATTAGCTTGATAAACGGTCGGCGCGCGTTTTTTCGGTCCATTTGCCGGTTACCGCGACTGGAGGGGGCGCAAAATCATAAGTTTCGGGAGGTTAAGAGAGACCGAGCGCTGGAATAGGCACGTAGAGTCGAAAAGGGAGGCTGGCGCCGAAGACGGATAGATTGATCGATAGAGAGGGTGGAACGGAGAGTAAGAGAGTAGGAGAGAGAGAGAGAGAGAGAAATAATGGCTGTGGTCGATGCCGCAAGGTCGTTCGGTATCGACGGCCTTTCTCCACTAAAGCAGAGGCCTCTTCCCCACCTTCCGAACTCTCATGCCGCCGATCATTCCGTATTAGATACGCGCTTAATTCTAGGTTCGTACACTTATTTCCTACCCCTACGATATCGGTCACTAAAGTCATGCAACAACGGGGGCTAAACGTCTGAGAATACGTTGAAGTTACGTTTTAAGATAATAATTCATCGAACGCACGTGCGTACACTTATTTCCTACCCCTACGATATCGGTCACTGAAGTCATGTAAACGACGGGGGCTAAACGTCTGAGATTATTTCGAAGGTACGTTCTAACTTAATAATTCATCGAACGCACGTGCGTCTTTAAAAGAGAGACCGAGGAAAAATTCTGACGAGAAAAACATTCCCCCTCGTCGATAGGGGTCGTTTCGCGAGATGGCGAATAAAATGCGAGCAGGGCGGCGAGGAGTGTGACAAAAGAATCCCACCCATCGCGAGAGGGAGGGAAGAGGGAGTAAAAAAAAAAGGAGGAGCGACCGCGAAGTGCGCCGTACCGGCGGTTGAAAAAAGGGACAAAAAGCGAACCGGGAGAGAGGAGGCACAGGAAGCGGGAGAAGGACTGAGAGGGTGGGAAGGAGAGGAAAAAGAGGAAAAAGAGGAGCTTGGTAGGGAGGCGGGGAGGGAGGTGGGGAAAAAAACAACGATGTCGGCGGCAAGGCCGACTCTAATGAGAACTCGAGCGATTTTCCATCGGCTTTCCAGGCCGGCGAAGGTCGCGACCGAAATTCGGGAAACGAGAGAGCCCCCCCCCCCCCCCCGCACTCGATTTCGCCTTCAACATCCCCCCTCCTCCCTTATCCTTCGTGTCGTTCCTTCGCGTCGGCTCTTCCGCTCCATCATGTCGAGTCGGATGTCGAAACTCTATGTGAACAGTTGTCTCTCGTCTGCTATTTCTGTTCTTCGTCACTGTGTATAGAGAGTGATATAGTCTTGCAGGAGGAGGAGGTGGTGGAGAAGGGAAACGGGAGGGTAGGCGTGCAGCACTATCAAATTTCCCACTATCCTAGATCGCGGTACCGGCCATGCGGATTATTATAATTCAGGGCCTATTGTGGCCGGCGAGTCAACAGATAATTGGGTGAGCCGTTATTGGGTTAAGCGAAAGTTTTGACAGACAAAGGGACGATGAGATTCAATTAAGCGATTAGGCAGTGGATGGGAAGTGTCGGTCAACGTGGCGGCGAGTATGCGAAGTCGGAGTTTCGTTCTCTGCCTTGAGTCGTTTTTCGTAATAATTAACCGGCAAGAGAAGGAAAAGTGGAGGGAGGCTGATGGGAATTAGCCTGGGAAATAATGAGCTGTGGATTCGTTGTTATTGTTAGGAACGTATTATTCACCCCGGTTCAACGTGTTTCGGCCAGCATTGTTTCCGCTCTCGCTCCGTCTCGCTGCCGGCCGAAGGTCGCGCAACAAAAGAGTCGGCCGATTCTCGGATCAAAGACCATCGGAAATGTTAATTTCGGCCGCTGGGAATGTACCCGTGGCCCGTCGATGAGAATTTATGGAAACGAAACGGAACATTCCGTGCGAGAGGCAGACTCCCGCGAGAGGAATACGCTTATCGCGCGACTAGCTCGCAGAATGAAAATAACGAAGAAGTGAGGGGAAAAGTCAACTTGACCCATTTTCCGTCTGAATTTTATTTATTTCGACCGTCGGGCGGCCCGTGTGTACACTGCGATGCGGCTCGCGTGCGCTCGCTGTGTCAACAATTAAAAATGATTCCGATTAGATTGAGAACATGGATTCGCGGATGACCCAATTGTATCGGGACGATTCGCGGAAATTTGCCCGGTAGGTTCGAGACGTTCATGAAAGTGTGATGAGAGCAACGGCTGGCTCGGAATAAGTGTCGGGAGGAAAGTAGGGGAGTATGGTGGAGGGTGAGAATAATTCTAGATACGATAAACGTTCGCACGACAGGTGTGTGTGTGTGTGTGTGTGTGTAGTGTGCCGCGATCGATATCTGTTTATCGAAACCTCAAACGATACATTGTTCGACTGCGTCTACGACCCTGTTGGCAAGCTGCGTAACAGCATTAAGTAGCCTGATCTATGCCACCCTCCTGCCGCAACAAAAACTGCACACACCGCCCCTAGCCCGCACTTTTTACCCAAATACGCTGAAACTGAATATGCCCTAAAATCCTGCCGCCGAAAGAGTGCGCTCTACGTGCTTTATCTCGAATCTTCCTATCTCCCCGAGCCTTTAGGGTCCAATTCAGTCGGCGTGCTTTACTCTTTTTTTTCGGCAAAATCTAATTACGAGCTGGGGGAAGGTTAGCCCTCAGCCACTCGGGGCAGTAAACTCATTTCGTTTTAAGGTCGGATTAACGTTTTGCGGGAAAAAAACAATATTAGGCGTAGCTTGGCATTCGCATGCCGAGTGAAAAAGTACATTTTCACCCCCCACCGATCCTCGGGGAAGGTAGAGGCGTATATTCCGTAGGCTTATGTAAGCCACTGTAATATCCCAGCACGGTGCATGTAAGTGTTACGTATGTATCGCGACGGGGTAAACAGAAGTTCCATAAATCTGACGGTGTTCGCCATTGGCCGTCCGGGGAAGGGGGAGAGGGTGAGTTTTCGCGAAAGATCGGATGACAGAGAGCCGGTTGAACGGCTCGAACGGTGAAGGGTGGAGACAGAAGTCGGCCAACGTAACCCAGATTACTTTATCACCGTGAATATATCGCGATGACAGACTCTAGGCCGGCTCGAAAGTCGTGCTAGATTGGCCGTCGTTATGAGCAGACTGTCCCTGCTCAGGACACCGATAACTCGACTGGCATAAAACTGACCCTCATTGTTACTTAACCTCGTATATTCGTGGTAAAGAACACTCGCTGTCAATTTCTAAACATTTAACCATAAATGGACGGTTTATTTCGAAAGTGGTGTAAGTCCATTTAAAAATGGAATTAAATATCGCATAACCGTTCACACCGCGTTAATCATAAATAATATATCACATTTGTTTTCAATATAAATAAACCGTTTATATCACGTCAATCATAAATGATACAATATCACTTTTTTTTAAATATGTCCATTTATGGTTAAATGTTTAGAGATTGACAGCGAGCAAATATTGAGCTTTCGAACGGAAAGCATGCACTCCTACTATAGAGTAAACGGTTGCACATAAATCTTAAAACGATTTTACACCACTTTGCCCGAAACTGAGATTACCAAAGGAAAATCGATGTTTCGGTATGTGCCTTAAAAGTCAGCCCCGATTATGTACGTAGAAGAGAAGAGTTCAAACACTTTCGATCGCTCGTTCGCTCCGACAGCCTCTGTGGCAAAAATTGGCCGAGCTCGGCGAAAGCTCGACCAAGCTCGTCCATGTAAAAGCGTATGCCCAGTCGCCGTGAGAAACTTTCGGGATAATTCGAGCCACTCCTAAGCCGTCGGCCCCGCTAACTTCCCTCATTCCTTATTCGTCCGACTGCCATTTCGACGTTGCCATTGCGTCGAATTCAGTCCGGATTGCGGGAATCGACTTCGAGGGAAGAAAGCTACTTCCCGCCGACGAGGTTCGACGTCTGCGGCCGAGGTCGGGATATCGAGTTTCGCGGAATCGATCGAAATCGAGAGTTCGACGGCCAGCGGCGACCAACGTAATGCCGTTCCCTCGATTAGGCTCGCCGTGACGTTCGCGTGGCACGAAAATATTTAAACACCTGCCCCGGCAAAAGCCCGACTAACGTCTATACCCGCCCGTTGCACGAGGCCGATGCATGCGCGAGACCCGGTATATGCACCCGACGTGCCGTGCACTCGCCCGAGATAACGCCTCCTCCTTTATCATTTCGCGAAGAAGCGAAGTCACGAAACATCGCTTTGAAGAAAACACACATCGCCTTCCACGCCTCATCTCGACGTCTCTCGCGTCGATTCTGGGTCGGAAAAGTGAAAAGATGCCGATCCTGCCGAAGATAAGGAGTCATCGCAAATAGGCGCGGGAAAAAAAGGTGTCCCCGACGGCGAGGCTGGGGAGGGGGGAGGGGGGAAGGGAGAGATAAGGTGAGCGCAAAATTTATCGATCATCCCGGCGCCGTTCTTTCGGCCGGGAGAATTTCTGGCCGCGCAATGTTTCTCACCGATACGGGCGTAAATCAGTCTGCGCCGCGTCGGCTGCCGACTTTTTAGGCGAAACTTGCCTGTCGGTCCGTGCGGCGGCGGCGGCGGCGGCCGAATAAAAGAGTGCAGGCAGCGTATACTACGGCGGCGCAGCTTCGCACCTACCAACTTTCATATTTATTAGCTGAACTTTAATCCCTTCGCGAATTTTGTGCCCGTGCATTACCGTCGGCTCGGTCTCGGTAACGAAAACGGATGCTCGCCGACTTTACGTTACCTAGACGGGTGCAAGAGGGAGGGGGAGGGAGAGAGAGAGAGAGGGAGAGAGAGAGAGAGGGAGAGAGAGAGAGAGAGAACTGTATTTCGCAGAAGGCCTTGTCCGCAAGCTAACGGGTCTCTCGGAACTAGCCCAAATATTGATTGCCTCGGTGGCTCTTCGACGCGCATAATAAATTTATCGGAACGGCCGATTACCGGTCGCGAGACTATTACCGTGAATAACTGTCCAAGATATTCACCTTACCCCGGCTACCGTCGCCCACGGTTCCGGGGCGAATTTTTGAGCCAGGGAGATTCATTTCCCGAGGAGAGCATTTCTCAGCCCGACCTGCCCTCCTTGCATTTCTCTCCCCGCATTAAATGGACCGTACGCGTAGCGCACGGTCTGCTGGCGTGCATCACGTTTACGAATTTATGCCTGCTCGGTTCTACAGGTGCACGGTAGAAGCGTAAACAGACGGAGCTGGCCAGGTATGAGTGTGCGTATATTAGTACGATGTTTTGGGACGTTGTTGAAGAACAACGGGAGCCGATAGGCCGCCATTGAAATCGAACATTGGACCGGCTCGTACTTCGGATAAATAGTGTTTCTCTCGCCTCGCCTGTCAGCTGACATGCAAAACACACTTGTGCGTACGTTTCGCGTAGAATGGAGCGCAGACTCGCTGATTCACGGCACCGCGACGAAACGGTTGGACGAAAATCTCTCGCTGGTACTGCCACCTTCCTCATCGGGCTCGCTTTATCTTTATCCTTCTCTTTCTCCTTCTCTTTCTCCTGCTCTTTGACACGCGCGCGCGCGCAAAGTGGCAGCCAATTGATCCCTAATGCTCGGAGAACTTTCAGACACCGCCCTTTCGCGAACGTTTCGCGAACGTTAGGCTCCCGCGACGAATTTCGAAGTCGACGCAGTCACGTGCGTTATTTTAAGATTACGGAAGGAGGATATTGACAGTATCGGAGCGCCGTGAGGAGCCGATAAATTCATCATCGTACGTGTAAAAAGGCAACAAAGCGTGCAGGGTCCCATTTATCTTCGATGTACAAACTGCGCCTTTCATCATATCGCGCGCCCGCGCGCACTGTTCTATCGAATTCATTTAAATGACAGCGTAGGTCAAACTTTCGCGCCAGAGCGCGAGGCGTAATTTCTCGCCTAAACGGCGCAATCTCGTGACCCTCCTGAGGGAAACAGCGAGGCGGGGGAGAGAGAAAAAGGGAAACCTGATGAGCAGAACGATTCTATTGACCCACTCAGTCACCCTGAGCAACAATCAGCCGGCGAATTGTTTGATACGCTGGCGAGCGAAAGTCATTGGAGGTGATAAAGCCAAGTGGACCGGGCCTACGTACGTGAGTAGAGCAATGTATGCCGTACACAGAGCCCAGTGTATGTATGTGTGTGTGTGTGTGAGTAAACGTTCGACCAGGGGACGTATATGCCTAGAACTCGGACACTAGCGCCACATATGTAGTGTCACACAATGTGCACGTTACAGGTACCCATGACTTGCCATTCATTAGGTGGGCGTAGGAAGGTCATGACGTCCTGGGAGAGTACGAGACGTTTTCAGAACTCATCCTTCGATCTTTCAGCGAGAGGACGATTCGATCCGTCCGGAACGCAGAGAAGCGTGTCCCGCGATTTTTCCTCGGCATATTAATGACCGTGCGAACGTGCCATCGGAAACCAGTATCTAACGGGCGTACGTTAAATGGCACGCTCGTCGTCTCATCCTCTCCGGCCCCGATTGTCAGGATATGCCCAGGCGCTGGAAGGCGAGACTCCGCGGAACGAAATTCCGACGTAAGGCTTCCCCCCTCCCCCCGGCGCCGGAAATTGATCCCTTCCGACCTGCCGCCTTTAACAGCGGGCTATCAGCAGCCGTTACGAACGATTAGAGCTCCAATTTCAGCGGGAGACGAGTCGAAGGCTAACGGGACGATTAAAATCCTCTAGCTAGGTGCATTTCCAGCTCGGAATCGTGTTCCCTCCCGAATTCACTGAACGCGCATTCTTTCCCGGAGCCTACACGAAAGACGTGGAGCCACGACGCTTACGTATTAAAATAGCTCTGTAGCCGGCTGGCGACAAAGTGACAGGAAGGCCTCCTCGGAGGACTTCGCACTGGTGGCAGGGGGGAACAAAGAGAGCGGAATAAAATCGTAAGACTCACATTTTCCCGTGGTCGGCCATCCGGTACGAGGGTTCCCCTCCTGCGGGAAGGCACGGCGAAGTCTGACACTTCGCTCTCCCTGGCTGGAAAAATCGCTCGTGGTGCCTCTGGTGCGCGTGCTGCAGCGCGCCTCTTTACCTTCTCCGACGGCTACGCTGTTCACTCGGCCTCCTCCTGTCCCACACGGTGCTGCTCGGCCACCGGACACGCACACCTCACCTCCTCGACGGATCTCGCGATGCGGATTCCTTGCCAGGGACCGACTGGGGTCCTTTACGCGAAGTGATAAGAGCGCGAGAGTCGCGCACGGCGCGGCATTAGGGCCGCCTTCTCTCTCTCGGGTCGAAAAAAATGACAGGAACGCACCGCGTGCACGAGACACACTGTGCCGTTTCGACGTTGCACTCTCTCTCTCTCTCTCTCTCTCTCTTTCTCTTTCTCTCTCTCCTTCTCTCTCTGACTCCGTCTCTGCCTCTTCCTCCCCTTCTCCCCCTCTCACTCTTTCACTTTCTGTGTCTCGCTCGTCGCATTCGACCTGGCCAGCTGCGTCTATCCTTGTCGCGCCACAGCTCTCCCGGATGAACTCTTCTCTTTTCGGTCCACACTCCCGACCCCCCCCACTCCTTCCCTCTTTCTCTCGCAGCTTTCGACCTCTCGCACTCCGTCTCTACCGTCTGCCGACACGCGAGCCACGGATCGATCGCGCGTGGGAGCTGAACGCGAGGTACAACTGCGAAAGGCGTCTTCGGTTGAGAGGGAAGAACGCGCAGTTGATTCAGGTTCTGCTGCTTTTGTGTTGGTTGAGAGATGCGGCGCTGCACCGTCGATGACGCCCCGGCGAGACGAGTGTCAAAATATGCGCCGATTAGAATTGACTGCGCTTGGCGAGTCCCGGCACAGACTGTCATCGATTGTTGACGCCAACGCGGACCGATCACGGTTTGTCGCGTGTGGATGGACGAAAAGTACATTGTGGCGCCATCTGTGCGACAAGGGCGGAAACTTGTAACCGGGCGACCGAGTAAAGACCGATGGAAGCGCCTCTAGCGGCCGATTCGGGACTTAAGACGCTCACCTAACCTCTTACCGTCAGTCTATAACTGTGGACAGATTGAATTTCGTGAAACTTTTTTGCCCGTTATTCCCGCTGCTTTCCTCTAATCGATCTAATTCGAACGTTCGTTTCTGTTTCAGTTACGGTTGGAAAAGGGAGTTGGACGCAGTGAAATGGCCTTGATTAGATTGTGAGTATAATCGCTACATTATTGCTCGCGAACATTTTTCGTGGGAAACGTACTGTACGATTGAAGAGAGTCCGATTATAACCTGATAAAGAGAGACGGCGCAGGTAACGATGTTATGTAAAATGGTACATTGTTTCACGTGCGACGGCCGTTGCGAGTGGCCACTGTTATGTTTTTTCACGTTGTTTTGAAAATGCTTATCTATTTATCGTACGATAAGGTGAGAGGGATGACAATAGGAAACGTGCACGGTGCCAGGATAAGTCCTATCTCCTTGTTTGAATTCCGGATTCTAGACTGTATGTATCGCTCGGCTGACAAAAGCGATCGTCTATTATAAACTTACAGGGTTCAAACTTCTTCGGCGTTACTCATTCCCGATAAGGGCATGAGTAATTGCGATAATCTCGGCGCGGATTGGAAGATCTCTTTGTGACGGCTTGTCGATGGGCAGGAACGAGCAGCTTAGCGGTTGAGGACAAACCTTTCGACAATTTTCACCCAAGGAGTCCGAACTATGCCTGGACGATCGTCATTTCGTCCACGTTCGCCGTGTTATACAGTCAGATGGAGGCAGAACGGTGACTGCGCAGCTCGTAGGATAGGAATATTAAATTATTTGTTGAGAGACAGTTTTGCATACAATGGCCAATTGGTTTTGAACGGCCCGAGCGAGACACACAAAGGGCTGCCTTCATTGTTTCCTTATCTCCCGACTCTCGCCGTACAACGAAAGCGGACTAATGAAAGCCGAATGCTTGCAGCCGGGCTCCGGTAAAATTTATAATTCAACAATGCGGCACCGCAAAGTGGCGCCGACCAGTTGCGCCCACGCACTCGGTGCATGCAAGCATCCTCGAATGAAAATGATGCGACAACCGTTCCCCGAAGAGACGCATAAATGGCGTCGGCTGAACGATCATTGTTGCCGATGTCGATTGACCGACTGAACTGGAAGCCGGCAATGCCAGCTAGTTGGCTGCGAGCTGTCAGTTGGCTGGCAGCTAGCTGCCACCGGGAATGCGCTTTCCCGCGTGAGAGAATGAGAAACGAGTGTCTGTCTCAGCAAAACGAACAACGTCTTTGTTCGCCTTTTCCTTCCGAGCACTCGAGCAGCTCCATTGTCCGCGCGTCCTTGACGCGCCGTACAAAAGGGGTTAATATCGGTCTCGGTGTTTACCGGAAAGCGATGAAAAGACAAGAAAGGTCTCCGCCACTCTCGACAGCGGACGTGACCACACTCGACGTTCCCAGCATATTCCTTCAACCATATTTTCCGGCAATCGCCCTGTCTCTATTCAGACCGTCTTATGAGAAATCAATGGCCACCCTGGACGTAAACATATAACACGTGGTGGGGCTGTCAAGCAGTACGGCTTGCCCCGGTGCCATTCGCGCGAGAGTTACGGGCTTGTCCTAAAAGAAACACGTGCGTGTTTTTAACCGGTAACGAGAGTGCACGGTTGACTCACTTAGCTCGAGTTCCACCGCACGCCCGTGTTCTCCGTACACTCTCGTTCATTCGCCCTCTCGTTCGGCGCAGCTGCAAGAGCAGAGTCCAACTTTGATTTCGTCCCGGTCACTTTATATTATTCGTTAAGCGTTGCGCGCCCGTTTCGCGTTACGCTCTTTCCTTCTTTGTCCGGCAAAATGTTGTGAAGTCAGCGAGCACGTGATGCGATCACGCGTCGTATCGAGAAGAAAGAAATATCCGCGCCGCGAAAGGAACGCACGAAACGCGTATATGTCGATGCAAATTAACCCGACGACAGTCTATCATGTATCGTTAAGTCGTCTGTTTGTTTCAGGCATGCACGAGTTCCGACCTGTACCATCCTCTTCTGGCTAATTTGGGGAGCCTGAAGTCGGCAGCAGAGTCTGATACGTAGTTGCGATCATGCTTCTTCGAGGCAGTGGCAGTCATCGTTAGAGAACTTGAACGATGCTGCCTGTTGTTATCCAAACGAAGCGTTGATAAGATAAGGCTGGATATTAATTGCGCCATCCAGAGCGTTGCATATTGCGAGTGCGATTAAAAGTTGGGCTCAGAGTCATCGAGATGGAAATCCGGCAGCCAGGATGACTGACTTACAGAACGTAAGCTGAACGCAATCTGAATCCGTCGCTTGGGAAGTACGTGCATTAGAAGGCGCTCCTGCCAGGCATGCATTCGCAAAGCGGCAATGACATTCCGCAGCATCGTTAATTTTTTTCCAATCCGGCAAACGTCAGATATAGCCAAGCTGGAGGAGGGCCTTGACTATAGGCAGAAGTTAGCTCAAGGACGACGACCGGCTGTCTATTCGAATTTCATCATGGATGCGAAGCTAAGCAGGTGAATGTCATGCCCATTGCGCTCCGTGCCCGTAACGAGGCATATCTTCATCTGGCAAGAGAACTGCTCCTACTCTAAGTGCATAGGCCTTTACTCGCACACTTTGTTTAGGTGTTCCCGACCAAGGTGGCCATTAACGCGCGCAGATTTCCCGCTTATTATGATCGATCAGCCTCTTACGTTTCCGTTCCAAGGACACCCGCTCGTAATGAGGATCAAACGACGGCGATACTCGACCGATCCGAATAGGAGAGCATAGGGATAGTCGTGGCAGGCCATCTCGATCTCGGGCTACCTACTCGCCCTCTCATCGCCTTGGTATCTTGGGCAGTTGGCCACAGGTGCCACCTGTACGGTCCCGCGGTACAGGAAACGACAGGTCGAGGAACGTCTAGCGGTCGTCCCGGCGGCGGCGGCGGCGGCAGGTTAAGGCGCGAATATCCGACATATCAGATCGGTGAGTCACGCTCGTCTTGTTCGATATGTTCCGGCTACCCCATTCGTCGCCCACGCGACCTGCCCGCCCGATGACTCATCCGTGGATTCTCGGAAACATGGCACGAGTCTCATTTGAAATTTTCGCCCGACGAGCCTGACGCGCAACTGAGGGCAACCTCTCTCCCTCCCCTACGCCCTCTCCCGTCCCTCTCCCTCTCGGTCTACCCGACAGTTCTCTCCAGTGAGAGTTCTCAGCTTCCATTGACCGGAGAGAATCATCGCCGCAGGCAGAGATGCTCCATTGAACGCTTCTCCCTAATAGGCGGAAGACAACCTACTTCCGAGAATACAACGGATGCGTCCGCTGATATTCAATCGCGCTCCTTCAACATTCGAATGACAAATATTCCTCAAATATTACATCTTTCCAACCTTGATTCGAGCTTTTATACAATTTACAGGAAAAATAAGGTAGCAGAGCACCGGTGAAGAGGTTATTCAGAGAGGATACGATTCGGCCGGCGTAAAGCGCCCGCAGAAATTCGATCGAAAGCCGGCCCTGGACGCCGCTCGTAGCCACTAGGAACGAGCCTGTGCGCGGCTCGCCATTGGCTGAGCGGGAATAGCGCGTGACGTCATGCCCCGTTCGCGGAGCCCATCGTAGTGTTGATCGTAGCCGAACAGATCGTCGAACGTGCGCGAGCGAGAGCCGAGGTATTCCCCCACGGTATGAGTCATCGGGCTTAGTTTCACACAGTTTCGAGGCAAAGGAACCTGCGTTCGGTGCCTGGGCCGCCTCTCAGCCTTCTACGTGCGTCCGACATTCGGCCCGTTATCGTGACGACAGAGAGAGCGAAGCAGAGGTTATAACCGCGGAGGTTAGAAAGCGCCGGAACCTTCGGATAACTTCTGTCGCGAGAACTCGCGATTCGCGAGGTAAGAGGTCGGGCACGTAACACGAGCGGGGCTCGTGCCAGCCGAACGAGGCAGCCAGCGGCCGAGCCAAGGTAGCGAGACGAGCCAGATAGACAAGGACGCCGAGGAACGTCCACGATGAAGCTAGACGTCTCGGATGTGCTGTACGACAGCTCGAGCGTGTCCAGCGACAGCGGTACGTCACAGAGCTCGCGAGTCAGCCATGATTTTCTCTCCAGCATCGCCAGCTCGACGACCCTGCCGAATAACGTGAGTACACCTTCCTCTCGCTCTTTGGCCTGTGGCCCATAAGCTTGAATGGCCTGACTCTGCGTCTGACTCGACCATGCATGGGCAGTGCAAGTATGGGAGGACACTGGGTGGTGGCGTGTCTCAGAAACTGATTGACCAATGATCGGCCAATGCCCTTGTCGCGCCTAACCGCTGAAATGCGAATAAGATAAGGAAAGGCGGCAGGGGTTCGGTGGGGAGGTTACGTAAGGTAGCACGCTTTTCGGATGACAATTGAATTGCCTGCGAAGACGTAGTCGATGGATTTCGCTACTCGAGCGAGTGAATGACTTGCGGGCGGATGTTTTTGTTTACTCACTGGCACGCAGGTTATGCGCGGGTTATTACATTTCGATTATGATTCATTTCTACGGATCGGGATACTCGGTCAGTCGTGACAGAGAGCTTGTTGATAAGCCGAGGCTAAGGTTCTAGATAGAGTGTCGATCTTTACGATGGGTTCTGGGTAAGGACAGGCAGCTGTTTTAGGAAATGAGTCCAAGCGTCAACTCCTCGTTCGCACCGGGCCACTTATATGCATAACTAGGTATAGTTGTATGTTGCAACCGGAACACCTACTTAGCGCATTGGGTTGTCAAGGATCGACAGAACGCGATTAGGAGATATGCCTTCTAGCATTGGGCCAGAGTGACTGCGCCAAAAGTACGTATTCCGTTATCCGTGGACATTACACGCGATGCTAAATTTATAAGCTGTGCCCCGTGGCGTCATCGCTATAAACCGCGTCGACGGGCGTCGTGGAAGCCCGAACCGTACGAAGTTCGAATTTCAAATTTCGAACTTTCTTTCGACTCCGTCGACCGTACGCAAAATTCCGTATCGGCCGACTGCCTGTAGGAGACCGATAACGAGAGGGCACGGCAAGGTAGTGGCACGCTCCGCGCCTTCAATTCGACGACAACTTTCATTCCTTCACTCACTCGCCTGGCTGTCCATTTAAGGTGCACGAGCACGTGTGAGCAGCTAAGCGTCGCCAATAAACTTCCGAGTCGCCGCTTACAGAGCTAACCGATCGAATCTTTATCTCGTGTTGGCGCACACTGCGTATCCCATTCACCGTTGCCTTCCTGGCCCGCCTCCCGACCCCCCATCGACGGATTCCTTTTGTCGCGAATGTCGTTGACCAGAGTTCGAGGTGAGGCCGATCGACAGAAAGAAGTCCAACTTCCTTCGGTTTCATGACAATCGATTTCCCGGCAAGAGCTCTGTTCGCCCGGGGTCTCTTAATCTTATCGTCACGAGGAATCCCTCCTCTTTCTCCCCTCGCCGAGGAAGGCGTAAGTCGTGCCGATTCCCCTCGCAGATTGTATGCACGTTGACGTGTAACGTATTTATAGACCGTAAGATTACGCGCGCCGACACTTTTTTTCGCCTCGCGTCATGCATAAGTTAACAAAGAAATGCGGCTGGTAGGAGCAGCTGATTCGGAATGACGATTCTCACTATTTTCTGTCTCCTCTCTCCTTCATTTATCTCTCCGCTGCTCTTTGCCGACAGCGCGTTTTCCCGATCGGTGAAAAATCGGAGAGACGCGCGAGTTAACGTAGCTTGATCCTCCGCAAGCCCACGCTGACATATCGTTTCTCTTTCAATCGATTAATCTTTCAGCCTCAAAGTATCACCTCCCATAATCGTTGGGCCGTTTATTTTGAAAGTGGTGTAAATCCATTTTCAATAAGAAATTAAATATCGTATAAACAAATCGCTTGCACCGCGTTAATCATAAATTATATATCTCATTTTTTTTAAATATGGACTTGTACCACTTTCAAAATAAAAAATTAACCACTTTAATCATAAATTATATATCAATTTTTTTTTTAATATCGACTTACACCACTTTCAAACGATCCATTTATCAGCCATAATAGAGTAACCTTAAAAAAAATTGCAAAATTGATTCGTTGTCTCTATCAATGCATCTACGCTTCATTCCACGCCACGGAACGTACACTCTACGATAATTCGGTTCTACGCAGGGTTAACCGAGCCTCGTACACCCCTGGACGCAAAACGTTCCCCCCTCGTTCGGGCATAGAAACGGTACGGCCGGGTATTGATCTACCATTTCGTCCTGAGCTTGGCTTCTGGTGTCCCCAACAGCTGTTTTATAAAGAGCCCCGTTGACCGCTCGCGCGCCTTGTGGTCATTTAAAAACTCCCGCACTATCTCCCTCTCTTCCTGACTCGGCACACACCCACGCAATCGTGCGCCGAGCACACACCAGCGCGCACGTTTAGGTACGAGGCTAACGCGCTTAGGCGGCCAATCGGCGAACGTGCTCGTGGTCGTGCCGTGAAAACACGTACGGGCGAGCGTGCACGTGCGTTCGAACGAACTCGCACATAGATCGAATTACTGCGTAGAATTAATGTTATAAAGCAGATAGTCGGGGCAGGCCAGCTGTTGTGTCGCCTAATTATCTTGCCTCCGCGTCTCTCGTGCCGTTTGCGGCGTGCGTGCATACTCGTGCGTGCTTTCGTGCGCGTGCGTGTATATTCGCGCGCGTGCTGTCGGTACGTTTTCGGAGAATGAAATTTGAACTGATAAAATGCAAATGACAGCGAGGGCGAGTGGGGGGGGGGGGGGGCTATCGTATGCGGAAATGCATGATCGAGGGGGGAGGGGTGGTGCATGTGTAATTTTCCTTTAGCCCCGCTGACAGCTTCTAAACTTTTCCCCCTTGTCTATTTCTGGGTGAGAACAGCGGTGATAGTGCTTCGTTTCTGTTTCGCGTTAACGGCGCGATTACGAAATTATCGTTAACGCGAAGAGGTTAAACAGTATTGATAATGACTGCGCTCCTCGAACAGTTTGTTTTTTACTGTTCTGCTTAGCGATAAGATGAATAAATCATTAATTGTTTTCCGTTCTGTTACATCGCACTATCTCACTGCGATGATTAGGAAAAGAATGCGTATGCAAATTGCGGGTAGTTTCGAACTTATGCGAACTTCGGAAAGGTTGCAGTTTCTTTGGGCAAAGCTTGAAAAGCGAACGGAATATTAATAATCGACGCTCTTTTCTCTTGGACGTTTCCTCGCCGGCTCTTAAAATATTGTTCAAAGGGGCCGACCGTCGTTTCCTTCTCTTTGCAGTCCTTTCGTACCACCTACTCGCATATTCATATTCAAAATATTGTTGATGGGTTTTTCCCGCGCTGGAAGGATGGCGCATTAGCATTCTTCCGCCTTTCTCTCGGACCAAAAATTTCGGCGTCCAATTTTGTTATTCCGCTCGCGTCCCTCGGGTTACCCACAAACATTCGATTAACCCCGCTGGCCAAACAGTCATTTAAATTATTCTTTGTCACGGCGAGAACAAAGACGGGCTGGCGTCCTCCTTGACATTCTCCTCTCGAATTTTCCGAACCTTTTCATTACGATCGTCTCGGCAGGCAATTTAGACCATACTTCGCTTAACGATCGGCGCGTATCTCTCCCGTCATCCGAAGCGTAACTGTAAAACCTATTCTCTACCTCTTTACGAGGGTCAGGCTTCTTTTCGCATAATGACATTCGAATGAACGTCGCAATTAGTCCGGTCGTTCGTGTAATCGGCGGATTATTACATTTCCGTCCGCCCCACCTTTGTCTCTCGCCCAGGCTATTAGCACGTTGTTTGCCACGTAAACCTTCCACCTTCGCTCGGCCGAATGCGAACCGAAGCCAAGGAATGCCCCCCGGCCTCTCCTTGCGGTAGGTCAACGTACATCGAAATATCGCACTGCATCTGTTGCTTAAAAAAAAGGTGGCTGAATCAACGCTGGCGGCGAAGAATGGAAGTTTAATGATCTGAAAAGTCGCGTGTTGTCGACGAGTTCGATGCCAGGCACGGTCAGGTTAGAATCAGATGGAGGAAACTCGAAATAACATCCGCGTTAAGAAGAACCGACAGGGTAAACAGTCAGGAACGAGCGAGCAACGGACAAAGACAGGCTGACAGGGGAAATTGCGTTTAAATTTTCCGAATTGTCGAAAAGTCTTTTACAGTCCCAGCAACGCAATTTCAGTCTAATCGTTTTAGCATAAATCAGAGACAATGACAATAGTCGGAAACTTTTGAACGTAGGTGTAAGAATACAGTGGGAAAGCCGATGGAATCGTATATGTAAATTGCTGGATCTTCGACCTCTTATCGTCCCATCATCTCTGCCCGCTGTAACCGGTATCGCTTTTGTTTTCGCGTAATGGAAGAGTGACTTTTTCCCAGGACGAGAGTCGCGAGTTCAACGAATCGTGCGACGTCAAAACCGCGAACTCGCACTTTTCGCGAATAAGTGCTTTTCTAAGTCATCGTCTTCATCTCTATTTCGGTACCGAACACGTGCGACTACTTGCGTCTTTGTTCTCCTCCTTGTCGACTTGGCTGAAAGGCGTGCAACGAACTCGGCCAGGAACACACTCTGACCACTAATAAAGATGTGTACATTCGACAGAGTAATTGAAAAGCTGCACCGATTGGTACATTTTTCAACATTGGCTAAGAAATTTATTGATCATGGATTAATCATATAATAGTCATATACTGATGAGTCCGTCAGTGGATCCGGGAGGAAACGATTTTTGGAACACATATTGTCTCTTTAGACCAGTGATCTAATCGGCCAGAATTCAGTATGACTATTATTGTTCAACATTGTTCGCGTGTTTGCCACGCAGCGGACTCGCTAGCAACATGCGCAAAAAGCGTGTTCGTCCGCCATAGTGGGAGGTAAAGACGGAGTGGCGGCGAGCGACAAATCTACATCGACGTTTATCGGTCTCGCCGAGTGCGTCGTTGCACTTCCGGTGGCAGGCGCAGAGAGCGCGGCGGCGGATGAAGTTGTTTGTCCGGGACAATATTTTGCTAGACCCGGTTAGCCGGGAGAACAATGAGTAGGGCGAGTGCTGTACGTCGCACTCGGCGACCGATACGCAGCGGGGTGCGTCGACGAAAACAACCGGATTTGAAGTGTTCCGCACCTTCCCCGAGTGCCCTGCCATAAATTAATCCGTCTGCCCGACGAAACTGACCCTCGTGTTACCGTATTCCCTGTACGCTAATCAGACATCTCGTAAGCTTAATTTAACCTCTTGGGCGCTAACTTTTCGCGGAGCTGTTTCCGTGTACAGAGGTGTCTCACGCGAATAACGCGTAAATGATACAGGATTGCGATTTGTGACGGGCAATCGCGTTTTCTATGCAAGGATCTTGGAATAAGGTTTTTGACAATTAAATTATGATTTACTTCAATAATTAGTAATAACAATTGAGTATGGTACGGTCGGTTTATTTTAATATTATTTTAATATAATATAAAATTTGACATTACGTTGATACTATAATGTTTTTTTAAATATGAAGTTACACTACTTTCAAAATAGCGGTCCGGTTCGTATATCAATTCAAACGACGAGGCGATTACGAGACACTATAGTGGCGGATCGTTCAAAAAGACAACATCCGCGGAAGCCACTATACTGACGCATCGTGCCTACGATTAATTCTCTCCCAATTAGGCAACAAAGTTCCTCCGATCGAATCCCGCTTCCATCGCAATATCGAAAGCGTAACCTTTCGCGCGCTTTTTCGCACGCTTTTCACACGCCGCCGCTCGACCCCTCGTTACGTGCGCTTCCACCGTCCTTGTCTCATACCCTCCGAGCGGCCAGTCGGCATTAGATTATGCAAGTTCACGGCGCGCATATACGACGGACACATACGAGCAGCGCACACGACAGGCATATATTGCCGCAGTTACGATATCAGGCTACTCGGAAAAGGGGATCTCGTTCTGCGTTCGTTCCCCGATTCCATGAAGTTCGAGGCGATCGCGAGCGCGCCAGTCCCGTCCGAAGTGGCGAGGGGGCCCCTTGATTGGCCGCCCGCTATCGCGCGAATCAGCAATCAAGATGGCGATGACGTCACGCGGCCGAGCGAGCGAGCGCGCTCGCTGCCTGCCTGCTCATTGGTGGGGGGTCGCAGCGCTGCTCTTTCTATATAGTTTCCCAGTCACGTTGGCGGGCTCAGTCGGGATACGTAAGAGCGACGCGCGTGTGTGCAGCAGAACGGCAGTCGAGTCTGTTTAAGTGGTGTACCTTCACGCCTGTGCATCGACGAGGGGGAACAAACAAACCGTTTTGACAGCTCCTTCGACCTAGCCCACACGACAGCGGGGTCGTCCTTACCGATACGTACAGTGCGCGAAATCGAAAGAATAGAAGAGACAGAAAGAATAGGAGGAAGTGACACTTTCAACTTGCAGTCGCGTTTCTGTATATCGAACTATAATCAGCTGAGGAGGAGAGAGAGAGAGAGAGAGGGAAGAGAGTGGAGTAGAGAATTTTCGTTGCTCTTTCGGTGAAACTCGGTCTCGTCACTCCATCGTCGTAAGCGAACCGGCGCACAGATGACGCAACGTGTGCCGAGTGCTGGTTTTTACGACAATATTATCGAGGATCATAGTTACACGATGTTCTCGATGTACCCGCCCAGTATGAATCTCGCCGATCCCTGGCAGCTGACGAAGGAAGAAAAAGCGGTGGTAAGTTGTCTTTTAGAGTTTGTTCGTAGATGACAGCCGTCGGCAATTATTTACCGTCGCTTTTCCGCGGCCATCGGATAAGTACTTGTTCGTGTTTGTTCGTGCTCGACTTTGGCGAGTCTCTTTCCTGTTTCTGTCTTTTTCACTGTCAGGCCATCGTCTGGTATACTACTTGCGTATACTACTTTGTCCGATCCGCCACGTGCCCTCTTATTTCCTAGCCGTCGCGATCCGCTGCCACGCTCGCGGAGGAATGCTTCGGCGAATTGACGTAAAGGAAACATCGATTGCATGCACCTCGTCCAGGTGTCACGGTTCAAGGTCGGATCGATAATATTCGAAGTAGAGCCTTCCTTTCGAAAGTTAGCGGCGTTAAGCACAGGCTATATCCGCCAAAAGCGTTCCGACTCGCATTAAAATTCGAGATTGACACGGTCGTACCGATTCCGATATCCGCTGCCGTATAAAGAGGCCGAGGGAAAAAGAAACGACCGATGAGAACAATCGAGACAAAGGGACGACAAAGCGTTGTACGTATCGCTTTCCGCTCGCGTGTATCTTATTGTACCGTTTATTGTTCGTTGCTCGCACCTCGTCTCTCCCCTTTCCTACTGACGCCTCCGATAGCTCTTTCAGTGGCAAAAATATGTAAATTCTGCAGAATTTGTGTCAGAAATTCGACACGTTTCGTTTCTAACCCAAGTAATGTCGAATCGGGTTCGAAATCCAGCACTAGAACTTTCCACTTAAACAATGACGATGCTTTCCGTATTAAAAGCCCATTAAACTACGTCCAGTTTCGCTAGTACGCCCGTCGGGGTCGAATCGGCGCAACTTTCGATTCGGTAATTATTTCTGGAGCGGCGCATGAAAGTAATCCCCTCTTACGTAACGGCAGGCCTACAATTAAGCCCACAATTACGATCCTCTACGTCGGGATGACGTGTTCGCTTTACATTTCTAAGAAGCCCGCCGCTTATCAAACCTCATTCCCGAACGGCCCGCTCACCTGTCACGGCGCACGTAGCTTTCCTCGGATCGTTTTTCCACGAAACCGTCCATCCATTCTCGTGCCCCACACCTTGACGTGCCCACTCATCTCGCATTTTCTTCATTCTTCATTGATGCCCGTCTTTTGTTCATCCGACGTTCGTTCGCGCCTCCGGCTGCTAAAATCCGAACCGCCTGCATCTTTGTCCCGGAATCTTTGTCCGCGTCGCTTGTCAGGCGATAGAAACGGCCAGCGATATCGTACTTTCGATTAATGTTCCTTATCAGGGCTGCCAATGCACACGTTCCTGCGTAGAATTGATCTCTCCGTACTCGCCACACTCTTGCTTGCCAAGCTCGTTGCCGATACTTCTTTGCCTACACGCTGGCCGTATTACGCGCTTACGCATTGCCAGTTATCGCGCAACAAAGTATTTTTACTGCAACGGCGGTTTCCACGCGAGCCCCGCGGAATTCGCGAAGGTCTTCGCCGAAGGCTCGGCGCGTTGGCCCTCTCGATATTATGTAAATTCCGCTTATGCGGTTTCGTCGCACTCGCATTCCGCGGCAAGCTCGCCTTTTCCATCCTTTTCTCTACCGTTTCCCTTCACACTTCCAAATACTGCTTCGATAGCTTTGCGTATAGGAAGGGGAAGGATCCAAAGTTTCGCGCCACACGCCTAATAGCGCAGTGTGTGTTCGGATTAGTAACACAGTTTACGCTCGACTTCCGATCGGCTTTTCTTTCAACGCTGCAACGCCGTCTTTCACGCTCGAAGAATCATTGATCCGTGAGTCATACGTTGAGAGAGAGAGAGACGGACTTCGGAGTGGGGAAGAGGGAGAGAGAGAGGCAGATACGATATACCTGTCCATTCCTGCCATGTCATCGAGAAAAACAAAACAGTAAAGTCCGCCGGTCACGTTGCCCGCCGAAAACCGAGGGAAAACAGTTAAATCTGACAGGAAGCCCGGAGTTAACGCTCGTTAACCCGTCAATTAGAGGGTTTAGTTGGACGAAGGCAGGGTTAAGTTTAGCGGGAGCAATGCGAATGGGTCATAAGGCAAGAGGTGTCATCCTGCCTTCTCGATCTTGCGAGATCTCCCATCGTCTTCTATCATCTCCCATCATCTCTGACCAACTCTGACCAAGTGTGACCATCTCTAACCAACTCTGACCATCTCTGACCATCTCTGACCATCTCTCACCATCTCTGACAATCTCTAACCATCTTTAACCATCTTTAACCATCTTTAACCATCTTTAACCATCTCTAACCATCTCTCACCATCTCTCACCATTTCTTACCATCTCTCATCATCTCTCACCATCTCTCACCATCTCTCACCATCTCTCACCATCTCTCACCATCTCTCACCATCTCTCACCATCTCTCACCATCTCTTACCATTTTTTACCATCCCTCACCATTCAATAAACGCACCAATCTCTCCCATCATCGAAACCTTGACACTTTGAACCGCCGCGGAAGACAGAATCATCTTCCGGTTTCCCTTGCGCAACCTCGCCGCGGAATTGCTCACGACGTCCAAAAGGAAACATCTTTATTCTCTTCCGTCATAGTCACGTTCCTCCTTCTATTTTTCCTTTTGACACGCGTGTTTCCGCGGGCGCCCTGCTCAGTTTCGTACGTAATCCGCGGGGGAGAGTGCGGTGGGCGCGGCAGGGAGTTCTGAGTCATCGTCATCGCGTAGCGTGTTACTCGTTTATCGAGGCGATTTATGAATGAAAATCCACGCACGCGTCGCGTGTACACCGCGGCGACCCAGGAGTCAGTCTTCCTCCGCGTCATAGTCGCTCTCGGAGGAACACGCAACCGTTCTCGAGCCTGAGATGATAGAGAGGGAGGGAATCGGTAAAGAGAGAAAGAATAGTGGTAGAGAGAGAGAGAGAGAGAGAGAGAGAGAGAGAGAGAGAAGAGAGAGATGAGTGGTAGTGGGGCTGGGGGGGGGGGGGTGTAGTCAAATGCGCATATATCGCGGTCTGTCGCCATTATTATTCGCGCCGCCTCGTAAACACGTCGATCATTATGTTTTGCTATCGAGCCCCGAGAGATGGCTGCCGATTTTTCACCGCAGAATGCAGCGCGAGCGCGCGCACACATGTCGCGCGAGGTAATCGACGATTCATATGCCTTCGCGTCCCGCGTCGTGTACGTTCTGCGCATGTGGAGGCTCGACTCCGCGGATTCCGAGAAATCAAGAAGCTTGCGCTACCTGGAACGAGACCAAAGTCCAAGGTCGAGTGTTTGCTCTGCTCTCTTCGACTCGGCGAGCTCCTTTCGCCGAAGTGACGGCTTCTGAAGGATCAGCTTCCTTCGAATTTGGGAAATTTCGAGCTTGCGAATGGAAGATTTTATTGGGGAAGGTCGAAGTCTTGCATGGAAAATGTCTTCGGCGCACGATTGCGGATGTGCGTGTGGAAAGAAACGGGGCGATCGTTTGCGGCTAACCGAAGTCTAAGGTCGAAGCGCGGTAATATATTGTAGAAGCTACCTCGGATTACCGGGAACGGAATCCGTTCGACGATACCGGGCCGCCGTTTCGAAACACGAAACTTATTATGGAAATCGCGTAGTCGGCTCGTCGTGAAAGGTTTTGCGCGGCCTGGGCCTTCTTCGGGGAACTCGGAATCGGGGAATGAGTCCGAAAGGCCCGAAAACCTTCGCCTGGGAGCAGCATGGGTTTTTCTCGGTTAAAAAGCTTCGGCGTCGTTAAGATCGGCGATAAGGATCGCGCGTGCGCACGAACGTGCTCACGGTACATTGGGGGGGGGCCCGTTATAAAACGACTAGGGAATATGGAACTGGGACCACCGGAATCGTGGAACGCAGGACGTTCAGACGGGAACGACATTGGCGAAGTCACGCGAGGCTAATGTTTCTTTCGCAGAATCACGTCTGACCGTCGACCGCCAATTGATTTGATTCGTTATTATTTCATTCGCTCCCCTTCCACATTCGCTTCTCTTTCCCTCGTTCGTAAACATTGCGAAAGTTCAGTTCCTTCCTCTTCCCCCCACCACTTTCCTACAGTCTTCCCTCGAAGACCTCCGTATACGCGGATAGCGAGGAGAGCCCGGTAATCCGGTGTGGCCGACCTCGAAAGGAGGTCGATTCCATGGAAAGATACCTTGCGCGTAAGTAGTGACGTCAATAGGTTTAACACTTTCCCCTCGAGAATGCCTCGAGCAGCGAACTGCGCGCGGTTTGGACCTCCTTCCCGTGCCTTTTAGTCTCTTCGGCCACCTCGGCCGACCCTACCTCTTCTGGGGAACCTATAATTCGAACTGAATCGTTCTCTTCCTCCTCCTCTTCTCTCCCTTCGCATTCCCATTGCATAACGAGACGAGCCTAACGAGACTGCACTCTGCCCTGTCTCTCGAATTTTCATACCGATCGACCGAGTCCTCGTCTAAGTCCCAAGTTGCCAGCTATAACGGTCGCTTCTTCGAAAGGGAGAAAGCGAGCTTTTCCGTTCAATTCCGATTCGTTCCTCCATTTCCCACTGGCGTCATAAGTTTCGTCTGCAGTGGGAGTTGCGCCAGCGAAGGAATGAAATAAGTGAAAAATGGATACGGCGGTCGCTGCATCGGAGTTATCGCGAGCAGAGAGTGGGGACGAGGGGAGGACTCGCCAATTTCCGGCAAGGCCTCAAGGTCAGGCGGTTCCTGATAATGCGCGAGCGCAGAGCGATCTCGTCGTTTCTGGGCAAAGAAACGCAGTGCGATAATGGGAGCTCGGTTAAAGAGGCACTGAGCCAGCCAGCAACCTCCACCTCCTTCCACCTCACTCAGAAATCACTTTACCCTCGGCACCTCCAAATATCGCAAGGTGCTCATTACCGAAGTTATCTCCGCGTCGTCAAAGAATTTAAAGCGACGCTCCGAGTCGAAAGAATCCTTCCCTTTCTTCTCTTCTCTTTCCTTCCTCTTTCTTCTCTTTCTTCTTCTGGCACACGTGCATACGATGATCCATTCTCGAGAAGAAGAGGGGTCCGTCCCGCGGTCGTAATTCAAAAAGATCCGTGTCCTTCCAAGAGAGCGATGGGATGATAAAGTGGCTTACCTATTCAGACTTTCGAGCGGGGGAGAGACGGGGAGTGAATGAGAAGGGATATGGGGTGCAAGAGGGAGAATTCGTTTAAGAGGTCGAGGAACTCCCGAGAGTCCCCCCCCCTTTTCGAGCGCCTACGACATCTCCCAGGATAAACGTATCCAATTTCGTGGATACCATTGTTTGTTGACCCTGTTAAGGTCCGAGTCTGGCCACGGTGAGCGAGCGGGGGCGGAAAAGGACTAATGCCCTCATTGTGCCTGCCCGCAATCCTCCCCGTGCGTGCATAGGTTGGACCAGGAGTCCAATGAATTTTTTTGACGCTTCACGGGTCGATCTGATGAGTTGACCGTTCGTCTTGACGCAAACGTCAAACTATTTCCTCTCTTACGGCCAGAGAGCACTTATCTTATCTCGAAACGTTCGATAAGACGTTTCGATTGTTTTCGTTCCTACAGTATGGTGTTGGTAACGTCGAACGAAGTTTTCCGAAAGAATTCGAGAAGAATTCCAGAACGAAGCCTATGCGCTTGCGTCATGTCGAAGTTGAGCAAAAAATTCACTCTCCAACGAACGGTAATTTACGACTCGCGCTACGAATTATATAGATCGTTGGGTGCAAAAATGGGCGATAAAAGGGGAGGTTCAATTACTTTCACCTACCGGCCGTTGGCAACGTATGATTCAACTATCTGAATCACTCGATCGGCGCAAATCGAGCACGAAATTACCGCGGCGTATCGTTTTGCAATTAGGGTAATTAGCTGACGGGGTTAACGATGCGTGCGACGGGCATTGGGCGTAGAATCCTCGATACTCCTTCTTTTTCCGGAAATTCCTTCGCTTCCCTTTTTGAGGTATCGACGAGCGCAGTTGACCCCAACTGTCAACTATCAATTCTGAACCGCAAGGATCTGCCTTTCGAGCACAAAGGAACTGTTCTCGCGTATATGCGTGCAGTCGCAGTTCCTTTCAGTTTAGCGGAGTGACATCCTGAACCCTTGTACGGGTCCTTGCGGGATCGTAAAAGAAGCGTCGGATTATGTACGACATTATGTGCAAAATTATGTACGACATTGTGTACGACGTTATGTACGACGTTATGTACGGAATTATATACCGCATTATGTACCGCATTATGTACGGAATTATGTACGGCATTTAGTACGGAATTATGTACGGCGATTATGTAGGTATTCCCGGTCGGTCTCGGGAGGAGGTGAGGAAGAAGGCGAGGAAGAAGAAGAGAGGCTGTCGAAGTGCAACCAGTCGGAAATGCCTTCTGGGTTGCGTCACTAGTCAGGAATTCACGGACCGTTGTGCCCTCCGAGAGCGTTTTCTCCTTCGACTCTTTGCTCTCGAGGTCCTTTTTTCTCCACCTCCTTCTCTCCTCCTCCTCCTCTCCTCTGTCCCTCCTCCTTCTCTCCTCCCCGTTCCGGTTTCCGTCCTAAACGTCCTTTCAATCTTTCCAGTGCGCCGCATTATCGGCCACGTGCATTCTTCCTCGACAACTGAAACTATTGACCGTGTTGCATCTTCCAATGACTGGATCGCAACGAATCAATTCCGAGAATTGCGTCGAAGTAAGATCCAAGTAAGATCCAAGTAAGATCCAAGTGAGATCCAAGTAAGATCCAAGTGAGATCCAAGTAAGATCCAAGTAAGATCCAAGTAAGATCCAAGTAAGATCCAAGTAAGATCCAAGTAAGATCCAAGTAAGATCCAAGTAAGATCCAAGTAAGATCCAAGTAAGATCCAAGTAAGATCCAAGTAAGATCCAAGTAAGATCCAAGTAAGATCCAAGTAAGATCCAAGTAAGATTCAAGTAAGATTCAAGTAAGATTCAAGTAAGATCCAAGTGAGACCGAAGCGAAATCGAAGTCTGTAATTATGTCCCGACGAAGAAGGCAACTTGAGAGAATAGCCGTAGGAGGATCGAGTACCGAGAGCTCGCCTCGGGTAAAAGAAGTAGTTAGCCGATCGTTCTAAGTGAAAAGTAGGCGATCAGACGCCCTTGAGGCGAGGTATCGATTTCGTCAGACGACTCCATCCTTGTAACTTCTCGGATCCATTACACGATCGTTACATGTTCGACGCTCTCCAGCGGGGAAGAGTGAGCAAGATACAACACGTGGACAAAAGAATGATCGATCTGAACGTCGGATCAGCTGACTACAATCCCGAAGAACGAGAGTACAGCCATAAGTGATGGGAAGCAGACGAGGGTTTGAATATCTTTCCGAGACCGCGAGCGAATGGCCTGCAGAAGGGTTAAAAGCCGGGAGGTTGGGGGCGGATTTCGCGGAACGGGGTGGCGCCGCGTCGGATAAGCCGAAAATAAGGAAGGTCATATTTCAGAGGCCTGCCCCGGGGTAAATTAGGGGCCGCGAGAAGAAAAGTCTCGAGGCGAGGAGAAGAAATGGACGCGAGGCGGTGACGCGTCGGCCGGAATTTCCCAAAATTACTCGGCCGCCGCCGTTTACAGCCGCCAGCTTCTTCTCCTCCCCCCTCCCCCTCCCTCCCCCTACACGCATCGTCGGTGGTGTCGTTCACCTCCGATCGTGACTCTGCACAGTCTGCAGCAACCACCGTCGTCACATGTGTGTCGGCCTTTGTTCCGAGCGACGTGTCGCGCTAAAAACGGTGAGCCGAACCTCTCAAGCTCTTATCTTGGTGTTTATTGAGTACCCGCCGAACCAGTTCGAAGTACTGTACGCTTACTGAACGCTTACTGAACGCTTGCCGAACTCTTATTGAACGCTTGCCGAACTCTTACTGAACTCTTACTGAACGCTTACTGAACTCTTACTGAACTCTTACTGAACTCTTACTGAATTCTTACTGAACTCTTACTGAACTCTTACTGAACTCTTACTGAACTCTTACTGAACTCTTACCGAACTCTTACTGAACTCTTACTGAACTCTTACTGAACTCTTACTGAACTCTTACTGAACTCTTACTGAACTCTTACTGAACTCTTACTGAACTCTTACTGAACTCTTACTGAACTCTTACTGAACTCTTACTGAACTCTTACCGAACTCTTACTGAACTCTTACTTTCGAAAGCTCTTCCCTCCACTGAAACTTTTATTGAGGTTCCGTTCGTCGAGATGACTTTTCCGGAGGCCGACCGCCGGCCAGGAGAGACGCTTAGTTTGCCCCGTTTAGCGAAGGGCGGCGTGCGACCGACAAGGGGCCACTGTTCTCAATGATAATCGTTAATCGGGAGCCCGGGAAAAGGCCAGACTTCAATTAAGAGCCCTAGATGCGGTCTGAAGAGGCTGGCGCGACGTAGAACGATTTGAATGAGATATGAAAGGAGGATCGCTTAATGACCGTTGCGCCCTTCGGTTTTTATACCTAATTAATACGATCCCTCGATCCTCCGCCACTGTCGCCGAAGTGACGATTCTTCGACTTCGAGGAGTGTCGATCCTCGCTAATTGACGCCGAGATATCGAATTACGTATTTGACGGACGTGAGGCTTGCGGTCGCAGTCGGCGTGCCAGGAAAAAGAGGCGGGAGATGGAAGCGTGGCAGCTATGACGTAACGGCACGTGCTCGATTTTGATTTTCTCGGTACGATGATTCTCACTTCGCTTCCTTCTGCCTCGCGGTCAATGATGAATCATTCGCGCACGCTGGCGCCTGCTAATCGGATGCATGGCGACGGGACCGATCGAGTGTGCACACCCTGCGTTTCCTTTGATCGGCCCACTTTTTTTTACCTATTTCATGCTGACGGCGAGACGTCTGCGCCATTAGAACGTGAAATCGAGCAGGTCTTAGACGAGTCATCGTCGGGGCGTGCCAAAGGATAATCCGAGGACTTTTCATTCTTGAAGCTTCTGTCTAAATTAAGTCCAAGACAGTTATCTAGAGTTCTGTCGACAAAATGCATGTTTTCACTGCGTCTTCGACATAGTTTTGGCTCAATCCTCGATAGTTTTGAATGTAGAACGGTGCGGACGTGACCGATTTCCACAATATGAGGGATAACATTCCGAGGGTGCTATCACGTTTTAATAAGTGCAAATACTACCAAAGTATCCTCCATTGGTCGCTCAATGTCATATTCAAACTCTGGGATCGTCAAACGTGGTCCATATATGGGCTAAAATGGGCTCTCGTCTGTTAAAATCGCCTCAAAACGCAAATATTTGCCATAAATACACCTCAAATGACGCGGTAACCAACGAATTATGTACCCTAGTACCGCAATCGAGCCCCTCATTGCAATAGGAGAGCGATAACCCACTCAGAGATCCATTCAATCTATAGTCAAAGTTCGCCTCAACCATCTGTCACACCCCAATCAACCGAATTACTCTAAACAAGATAATAATTCCACCCAATATTCCTAAAAAGCATAGCCCATATACGTAAGCAGTAGCAACCGATGCCGAAAAAGCAGTAAAGCACCGCGGTAGCGAGCCCATCCCGCTAATAATCATCCACGAATCCTCCGTTCTCTCGCAACGTGCCGAGGCAAACATTCAATTTCCACATCGCGTCTCGTTTCTCGTTCTCCCCGTCCACCGTCGACGATCCCGATTATCGCTCGAGGTCCGAATGAAGTCATCATCCGTCCCACCCAACGAGCGACCAACAGCAGCAGCAGCGGCACCAGCGGTTCTGCCCCGAGGAGGGCAGATTCTCCAGGGAGAGTCCGTCGTAGTTCGTTCCATCGTCTCTCTCTCTCTCTCTCTCTGTCTCTGTCTCTCGCTCTCCTTCTCTTTCTGTCTCTGCTTCTCTTTCTCTCTCTGTCTCTCTCTCGTTCGTTCTCACACGCGGCGAGCGCCTCTCTCGAGAAAGGCACCCGAGCACCGCCGAAGCCCGGAGCCGAACGTTGCCGAGTGCGCGCGCGGCACCATGTGGTGATAGCGCGTTGACAGAACACTGTCAGTGTCACAACGACTGTCGTCCCGGCCAGTCGGCGAAATAAGTGGTGCGTGTCTCTCTTGCGGCGCGTTCGTCTTCCTTCTCGCGTACCATATAGTGCAAGTGCGACGAGGATAGCGGTATCAGGAAACAAAGACCGAGTGGAAATAAGAGATCCATTCCGATAGAGGAACATATTCTCGACGTCAGGAGCGAAGAACGAAAAGGAACGTTCTAGCCTGCCGTCTCTCTCCCCCTCTCTCTCTCTCTCTCACTATCCATCTCGCTCGCTCGGCAAGCCTATCAAATTCGCCGCAAGGTCGTCTTCGCCGTCGTCGCCGTTTCCACGCGTGACGTCAAGGGACATTGTCGGAATATCGTGGCTCCGCGCTAACTCGCGTATGGTTGCGCGCGCTCTTTTTCTGTGAAAGGAAACGATCGGCACCCGGTTAAGGCTGAAGCGCGCGCACGCAGCGCGTAAAGTCCATACTTTTGTTGTGCACGCACGCCAGGGAGGTGGCGGAGGGGGAGCAGGAGGAGGTGGAGGAGGACGAAGTAGGAGGTAGAAGCGTAGAGGAGGGCAAGGAGTAAGAGAGGGAGAGAGGATAAGCCACGAGGCCGTTGCGAGGATCGTAACGTCGAGGTGAGTCGAGATTTCAAAGTCATTTCCATTTTTGGATGGTAATCCGTAGACTCGCGCGCCGCATTGGACACCATCCCATGCGGAGTGTGTAAAAATATGCGACCCGGCCAGAGATCCGATCTCGAAGGTCTCCGCAGTAATCGTGAGGTTTCGTGCAAATCGTTCAGATTCTTACAAATCGTTCAGATTCGTTCGAATCGTTCGAATTGTTCGGATTCGTTCGAGTCATTCGAATCGTTCGGAATCGTTCGAAATCGCACGTATTTTGTCTGCGAAGCGAACGTGACACGGGGGCCCGAGCTGATTGCCGTCATTCTTCCTCGTACTCGGTTTTCCCCGTTCGCAAACGTGAAACCTTCGACGCTCGCGTTCTCGCTATACAGTCCCGCGGCTGGATAACATCGTGCCGAACGAGAGAGAGAATTATCGTGTCTCGGTGTGCGAGCGGAAAAAAATACCGCCCATCTCCATCTCCGCCGTTCTCCGCATCCGTCGGCCAGAAAAAAAAAAAACACGCATCGTTCCTCCACGATTACGCGGAGTAAGTCGCTTCCTGTCGTTAAACGTTTGCGCGTATTCAGGTGCAAAATGGATCTGGATCGTTTGTTACCGAAATCGATTTCTTTTCTCCGAGTGTTCCTTGTTCAGTGTGAGAATGCAATTGGGCCGACTCATTGTCTTCGAGACGGTCGAAGGCGGAGGCCGTCAAATGGGAAAATCCTGTGCTCAATCGCGGCCCGTTATCATGTTTACATTCTTTGTTCTCTGTTGGCCACCGACATCGGCACGCTCGCCGGTCTTTGCTTGCTACTCTTTGGTTGATACTCTTCGTTTGCTACTCTTCGTTTGCTACTCTTCGTTTGCTACTCTTCGTTTGATACTCTTCGCTTGCTACTCTTCGTTTGATACTCTTCGTATGCAACTTTTCGGCTTGCTACTCTTCGGCTTGCAACTCTTCGGCTTGCTACTCTTCGGCTTGCTACTCTTCGGCTTGCTACTCTTCGGCTTGCTACTCTTCGGCTTGCTACTCTTCGGCTTGCTACTCTTCGGCTTGCTACTCTTCGGCTTGCTACTCTTCGGCTTGCTACTCTTCGGCCTGCAACTCTTCGGCCTGCAACTCTTCGGCTTGCTACTCTTCGGCCTGCAACTCTGCACTTTCCCATTCTTCGCGAAGAACGTCGCGTAGATCTCACTGTCGCACGAATGAAAAAAAGATTCGTACTTCGCTCGTAGGTCCTCCTTTCCTACTTCATCTCTTCATTCTCTCGTTTTCGAACGTGCGCAACGTTTGCGCACACCCGACACGGGAGACAAAGAAGGTCGGAGTGGGAGTGAGATTAAGAAGAAGCGTTTCCTTTGTTATCCAAGGCTGCGCTCCTCGCGCTCTAAGCTGCTCGCACTTTTTTTTCTTCCTGCCCCTCTCTATCCTCTCTTTCCATAGCGTGCGCAATGCCCCGCTCTAGCTTCGCGCCGACGTAATTGCGTTATTATTTACAGCGCGTAATAGCCGCTGACACGATTGGCCGACTGGTACTCCGCGAACGGGGCGGAGTGTGGAAAATGCGCAAAAAGCCCAGCTGCACTCTTTCACAACTTCGCCATGCGCGCGCGCGCGCGCGCGCACCTTTCGATATTCGCGGGAAGAATTGCGGAAGAGCGCTAGAAGCGCCTATGGCGGCCAGAATGAATTTGAACGAAATTTAATGGGAATAATCGGCACGTTGTCTTCCATCTGTCGATCTAGCCGATGATAATGCTGTCGCGGAGATGGAATTAATGAGGCTCGTTTGCGGTTGGGAATTTCACGGCACTAATCGTCGGATGGAAAAACGCGAGAATTTCTTATGAGCGTATGTATATACGTATGTACCTATGTACGTACAAACGAATGCAAAACGGCCCGCTCGGCTATCCGATGCGGATACTCATTGATGATGCAAGCTTTCGAGACTCTTTTCTCAGGCAGGATGATCGTTTGTTTTAAAGCCTCTCGGAGCGATAATGAAATATTAGCCGCGGCACGCCACGGCGGACGACGGGCTGCATTACGCAATCCAGGTATATTCGTGTTCCTCGTTTGTGTGCAAATAAAAGTTTGTCGAAGCTAGTCAATGATATAACTTATCTACGGCTCGCCTCTATGCCCGTAAACGGGATTACATAACGCTTATTCGGAGTTTTCGCACTTCTAAGTAAAGCTCGCGCGCGGCAACGGGTGACGTTAACTTAATTAAAAGGAAACGAAAAACGTTGACGATCCGCCAGCGCGATAGTCCACTTAGACCTGGGCCCGTTCCACGAAAGTATCGAGTTCACCGATGATACACTGACACTCTCGAAACTACACGTGCCGTTAGAAACTGTCATTTCGCTTGGCTTACATTTCGATCGGTAGCCAGATTCAAGTAGGCAATTCGACGAGTAGGCGCGGAGTGCGTCCGGGATGAAACTAATCTACCGCAACGTGTTTCTGTATCGCGATAATGCGTTTTTCGAGGAAACGTTATCCGCCCCCCCTCCCCCCTCGCCTAGCCACCAAATGCCGCCCGCGACGCGAAGCCATTCGCCGCCGAGATAATGACAACGATAATATGTATTGGCGTGTTATTAGCCGCCTCGGCGACGTCGTCTACGAGAGGGACTGTCGGCAGTGGTGGTGGTAGTGGTAGTAATGGTGGTGGTAGTAGTGGTGGTAGTACTACTAGTCGCGTCGGTCGCCGCAATTTGTTTACCGCGAAGCCGACCTTGCGTCGCCCACCGGGCTCGGCTGACTCTCTTCAGGTTCAGTCTACTCTCAACGCCTCGAGTTGAACATGCTCCTGATCTTGGCGTGACATTTCATTGCTCCACGCGATAACGACCACCGTGCCACGAGACGATCGAGTCACGACGAAGCCGAGCACGCCTCCGTAGAACCCTCCGCCATTTCCTATCTGTCGCTCTCTCGCTCGCCGCTCGTCATACGTGCACTTGCAAAGTACATATTGCATCGTCGAGACTCTCAATCGCAATTTTCATCGCGACCTCTGCGACATGTTTGAGACTGCGCATTCCTCAATATTTCGAGTACATACGACTCGACGGCCGTCATACCTATATGCATTTGTATTGTATATATTGCATCGTATATATTGCATCGTCGAAACTCGAACATTCTAGCTTAAAGCCCGATCACAATTTTGATTTAGATTTCTGCGACACATTTGAAACTCTGCGCATTCCTCACTATCCCAGTGGTAGACTGAAGTGAATTGCATGGAATTCAGGGCAAATAGCGCGGATTCGTGGTCGGACGCCTTGGACCAATTGCATCTTGATTGCTTTTTTTCGCTTTCATTTTATCGCGCCTGATCGTTTCCTGCAAGCGAAGCTGCCTGAGTGGGGTCGGTCGAACCGAGACGAAGTGGGCAGTAAAAAGGGGAGTAAAGGGGAGTTCAGATTTGGCGGGGGCCAACGCTAGATTAATATAGGTAATGGGAGGGCAACTCGTCCCCGATGAGCGTTTCGTGGAAATATTTATTTCTCTCGCCCGCTCCACTCGCCACTCTCTACGTACATATAATATGTACACACGTATTACATATATATATATATATGATATATATATCGTACGCTGTCTGTCGCTATCAGAGTCGTCCCCCTTGCTATCAGCGAGCGACGGGAAGAACTCTTTAATCGATGCCCGTTATCAGCCGCGTACTACCCGCGAGACGAAAAAAGAAAGAGTATAAAATTCTACGCGCGAGTACGAGTTTATCGATTGCGCTCGAAAATTACGCTGTCACCGGCCTCGATTTCTCTAGTGCCCTTCCGGATAAGATCCAATCGATAGCGCTCGCCAGAGTTCGCACATTATCACGGAAGGGTAGTTTGCTAAGGCTGGCCAGTTCAACTTAGCGATTGATGAAAGAAGGACGCGAAAATTGCTCGCTCCGCGACTTCATCGGGACTCGAACACGAGATGGACATTCAAAACGAGCTTATCGTTTCGCGGTTGATACGAAAACATGTGGCAGTCGGATTACCAACCAAACAATCCCGCAGCACTTGTCCGGCCGCTCGTCAGGCCTGCCGTGGAATTTTCAAACACCGCTTGTGTCGGACGCGTCGAGAGTACCTCTTCAGCAAACATGTCCATACACGTCTATACGTGTCCTATACGTGTCTATACATGTCTGGTCGGCGCAGAGTCATTAGTGACCCGCAACGCGTAATATCCAATTCATTATATTCTATCGCACGATATGGAAACAGGAATCGAGCCAGTGTTTCCCCAACGGTCGGAAAATAAAAATCATTGTCTCGAAAAACGAACGGGAAGGCCAAAGCGGAATCCGCTCGCCAGAGATGAAATGGATTAATATCGGGCGGCGGAGCGCAGGCGCGCGCTGGCATTGCGTCGAAAAGGCGCGCGACTCGACGCTGGTATGGCGCCATACCAACATCTTAATGACGCGACACATACAAAGAGGGGCCCCGGCCGCATCCTGGAAACGTCCATTGCGATAAACCAGTCGACGTCCACCGCGATGCGGACGTTTAACCGACGCCACTGCCTGCATACTTCCTTTCCCTCGCTCTCGGGAAAGGTCCTCCGCACCAGAGAAGACTCGAAAGAGAGCACAAAAATTTGCTCAAAATTTCTATTGGCAACCCCCTCACCCTCTCTCGGTTTCCTCCTATCCAAGTATTGACTTTTCCGCGAGTACGAGACTTCGATTTCCTCGTCCGCATTAAAAACAAAGCGACGAAGGACAAAGACTCTGGCATTGGTGGGAGAAAGGGGGGAGGGGTGCAGATGGGAGGACTAGCCGTAACGTTTTCGCTATCGGCGATCTCGCCGATAGAGTTCTTGGCCGGCTTCCAACTCGCGACAGGGCTCCTCTCGGTCCCGCGCCGTTCCGAAGCGAGGAGGACGTCGACGACAAACGATGCTCCACAGGTGTTAAACTTAGACCACGGACTAATTAAGACTCTCCAGACGACGGGCGGGCCATACGGACTTTTCTCAGCGTCCAAACTTTCGGCCCAAATTCGCTGACGCTCGATATTACGCTCGATTTTACGCTCGGCTTCCGACGCTTTTTTCTGCTTTTTTTTTATCCGTACCCAATCGAGCGACTGTTGGCTGGAACGGAAATTTAATATCTCGTTTTTGATATCCGACCGCCGCGCCAGCTCGGCCTGATAACGATTAGTTTCGAATTGTCGAGGATCTAGGTTGTTTCAAACGAACCTAACCCACGCCAAAGCCTCTCCGGCGTACAGTCTAACTTGTTTGTCTAGGACAACGCACCCTTTGTTTGTCCCTCGGAAGAACACTCGTGCCATCGCCTCTCAAGTGATTTACGCCTCATTCGAATTACTTGAGCCGGATCAAAGAGTGAAATTTTCCTCGAAACGTCCTTTCGAATCGCAGCGAAAGTTGAGAAAAAGTGTAGTCGGCCACCCCTTTGCGCTTTGGCATGCTCTATGAGTCGAGGATGAGGAAAAGGAGAGAAGGTGGGAAGAAGCAATTTCTCCTCCGACTCTCCCACTCCGTCTCTCTTCCCACTGTCCTCTCTCTCTCTCTCTCTCTCTCTCTCTCTCTCTCTCTCTTGCACTCGCTCTCTCGCCGTCTCTCTTCGTTGGACGTACATACTCGAAATTCGAAGGTTATTTTTAGGACAGGTTTCCTCGTCGCGTAAGGCCACGAAGAGCGGCGGCGTGTGTCTCGGGTAGTTCAGTGTAAGAGAGACGTCGGTGGCGGACGCAGTGTTGGTGGTGACGAACTCTTTTCGACGAAAAGTGAGAAGAAGAATAATAGAGGCGCATGAGGGTGGAGGAGCTTTTAGCCCGGGAGGAAAATCGAATTACGGACACACACAGACTCAGACGAATCCCAACAGCGACGGAACAGACCCAAATATGAAATAGATACAATGGTTCAATAAATAGAGCGATAACGAGAGAGAGTGTGAGAGAGAGAGAGAGAGAGAGAGCGTACACCGACGTCCAAACGATCTTCTCACGAAACGAACGATCGACCGAAGTCATACTTTTCCCTCCACAACTATCATCCCCTTCTACCCTCCCCTCACCGGCCCAGAATCGGGTGTAATTATATCATTTCCCCCCCTCTTCCCCCAACCTTCCTCGATATCCACCGAGTTATTTCGACGAACGCAAATTCTCATTCCTCGTTATTACCCAGTATTCTCGGCCCCCCTCCCCCTCCCCTCCTCCCATTTCCCCCCAATCGACTATCCCACGCCCCGAAGACCCATTCCACAACCTTCATTAACGACCGAAACGAACGCTGAACGAATTTGTTTACCGATCGCTCGACGACTATGGCAGCCACCGCCATGGACCCCGTCGACATCGCGAATATCCTCGCGCAGGAACTGCTTTATCAGCAGGTAACAAGATTGCCCCACCCCCCCTCTTTGGTTTTTCGCAACATTCCTGACAACCGTCGAAATCGTGTCGCGACATCCCAGCACGTTAACAATTTTTTATTCGTAGAGATTTTCCTATTAATCGAGAGTTCAGTTTGTTGCCGATTTGTTCTAATAATGCGAGAGTCAACCGGTTGGAAATTTTAGTGTTTGTGAGAGCTCTACTTACTGTTCAGGCTGCCTTGTGTGCTTTGACATTTTACCGCTGTACGATTTTACTCTATTCCGGTTCGTTCGGTTGATGTCTCGCTGTCAAATTTGCCAATACCCTGCCAATGCCGAGTCGCGACTAAGATGCATCTTCCCAGCACGTTAACAATTTTTTCTCCCTCGAGACGTCTTTATTAATCGAGAGTTCAGTTTTTAGGGATTTGTTCTAATCATGCGAGAGTCAAACGGTTGGAATTTATAGTGTGTGTGAGAGCTCTACTTACAAGTTGCGTTCAAGCTGCATTGTGTGCTTTGACATTTTACCGCTGTACGATTTTACTCTATTCTGGTTCATTCAGTTGATATCTCGCTGTCAAATTTGCCTGCCGATGACTCAGTAAGCTATTTGAATTTCTTGACTGCGATCGTTAACGAGAATGCGTTTGTAGCGGTGCACGCGGAGTTGGATGGACACAGTTTGTTGACGTGCAACATTTATTCATACGTGAGCGTATGTGACCGGTTAGTCCGTAAGTGTGCATTCGAATCGTGGTCGAAACATAGAACTGCCAACATAATCGTTTGTTTATTTAGTCTTTCTTCGCTCTACGAAGCGCAGAAGCTCACATTTTTCCTATCGAAGGTAAATAACTTCAAAGTTAACGGTCCACGGTTAATTTGCACAATTCTTCGACACCGAACTCAGTCATCGGCAGGTAAACGCTAATTATGCATAAAGCGACCAGGAATTTCTGAAATTGTTGCCTGAAGCGCGTGTTTTGAAGATTTTCAAGCCACCGATCGCCCCCTCCTTCTCTCCCTCCCCCCTCCCGTCGCCTCCCGATCATGCATGTTTGCCCGTTTGCGACACACATAATCCCTCCGACAAACGAGCGGAGCGTAATAAATGGAATATAAAAGAGGCATCGAAGAGGGTCGAAACGATCGCCTAAAATAACGCGGCCGTGCTCGCCGTTTGGCAGGCCTTCACGATAGAATGTCATTCACGGTGTTCGGTAGCTAGCCGCTAGCTCGTACGTAGCTACTCTTCGGCTTCTCTTCGAAGCCTTGCCCAAGTGATCCAACTGTTCTGCGATCGATGTATCCCGCGATCTATGCATCTGCGATCTATGCATCTGCGATCTATGTATATTGCGATCTATGGATCTACGATCGATGTATATTGCGATGTATGGATCTACGATCGATGTACATTGTGATCTATGGATCTGCTATCGATGTACATTGCGATCTATGGATCTGCGATCGATGCACATTGCGATCTATGGATCCGCGATCAATGACGGACACGTGGGAATACTCCGCCCATACCTTGTCATGCATCAACATAGACCGGCCTACCGAACAGACAGCCAGTTGTCTGACCATGAAGAGCGAAGCCCGCTAGAGCGAGCGGCGCGGATCTACACACTCTCCCGTCGCTGAACTTGAAAGAGAAAGTCTTGCCGGTACGGGCCTGCTCGTTTATGCGGGGCCATTATTGCGATGCGCACCAGCGGGAATTGTGCAACATTGTGCAATAACAACGTGTTCGAATCAACAACTGGGCGTTCTTCGTCGTGGAATGGACGCCTGACGAAAATGAGCCGAAAGCTTTCAAAATCCATAAGAAGCCATCTACTCTTCCATCCTACCCGAACCCTTTCCCTTCTCTCGGAAAGATTCGAAAGGAGCCATCAGGATTCCTTCCAGTCTGAGTGCCCGGTGACAGTAGTCGGGACGATTATTATAAGCCTTCGCGGACAGCCGCGTCTATTTTCCCAACGTATAGAGTTACCTTTGATCCTGTTACGCTGCGCCTCGAAGAGACTTCTCTTCGTTTTTAGTACCGTTCATTTCTTATCACTCCCTCCTCCCCTCGCCAATAATTTTCTCTCGCTGATATCGCCCTTTGTCTCCCTCCTCTCGCTACCTCTCCCTCGTTCTCTCTCTGTCTCTCTCCTCTACGTTTGCAAAGCCAGCCCAGGGCAGATTAGAACAGCAAACGCATTTATTTATAGAATCACGGAGCGCGTGTGCCCGCGACGCGCGGCAGATACGTGTTTGGCATGCATGTGGGTGCGCTCTTTCTCTCTCTCTCTCTCTCTCTCTCTCTCTCTCCATCTCTCTCTTGCTCTCTCTTCCTCTCTTCATCTATCTCTCGTCTGCCTGCGTCCGCTCTTTCGTGACTTCTGCACATGCCTTCTGCGCCCGTGTCCAGACGAGACGTCACATGTGCCTTTGCAGTCTCCTCATCTTCTCCTCCTCCTCCTCTTCTTCTTCTTCTTCTTCTTCTTCTTCTTCTTCTTCTTCTTCTTTCACTTTCCCTCATCTTTCCAAGCCCGTCGGCTCGTCATTCTTTCTCCCTCTCGCACTCGCCGCCGTTTAGCTGCATCGCAAAACGGAAGACGACTCCTGCATGCCAACGACCAGCGGATAATGGCATTTGAAAAGCGCGCCCGGCTTGCTTATGCGCGAAATATTTCCGAGTAGAGCCGAGTAGAGTCTAAGCGTATCTACTTCAATCCATTCTTCTAACCTCTTGCAACTTACAATCGTCGGCGATCGTTTCGAAATTGTACCAGGGCCGTTCGAACGCGGTCTTGCGGTCTGCCGCGAGGATGTGGAAGACAAAGATCTCGATTCCTGAGGTACGTCGGGTTTACCTACTTTCCTTCGCTTGCGATCAATCCGGTACATGGGAAAAGGTAAGGGAGAGTGATCGCTCGTTCTTCAGAGAAGTTCGTCCGACCCTGTGTCGAAATCGCGGTCGCGGATGGATTTCGAGGAAAAGCCGCAGGTTCCTGCGATAAGACTTTTGTCCGGACTTTGTCTAACCCGGATCTAAAAGTTTTCGAACATTCGAGCAATTGGAAGTAGCGGAGTGCGCGTGCGGTTTCCGGCCACTTTCGACGACCTTCGGGCCGTTCACCTTGCTCCGCATTGTGAGGACGTTGGTGCGTAAAGATATCGTTTGCTGAGGTGACCGTTTAAAGCGAGAGAGAGAGAGAGAGAGAGAGAGAGAGAGAGAGAGAGATTTAGCTCTTGTAACTACATTATAATTGTTCTACCATCGGTAGTAATATAGATTATCACTATATCTAATCCCCATAGTACTGATAAAAAATAAAATAAAGTAATTATTGCCCTCTTTGCTTTATCTCTCCCTACTCTTTATGTATGGGACTAGCTTTCGTTTAAATTCTAGTAACTAAAGAGAGAGACAGGGAATCAGAGAGAGAGAGAGAGAGAGAGAGAGAGAGAGAGAGAGAGAGAGAGAGAGAGAGAGAGATTGCGAGGGAATACCCCAAGGTGTTACTGAACGACGAACTTTGTCGTCTTAGTCGTAGCTGTCGTTCAAGTCCTCGTGCACCTTCGGATTATTGGCCCGCAGGCCCCATGCACCAGTTCCGAGGAGTGAGCTCATCTGACTCATTCTCAGCGGAGCAAGGTAAACGAGTGCCTCGGACAAATCACTCGCCTCTCAGCTGGCCACAAATATTTTTCGCCATGCGAAACCGATCGCTTCTAAGCCGGAGCCAATACGATCGCAATTTCGCTAGCCATTTCGTAATCCGTTTGAAGAATTGACATTCCTCGTATCTACGAGGCCTTACCGGAGGTTCAGTTAACTCGGTTAACGCGCAACCTCGATAGGCTCTTGATAAAAAAGAACGAGCGGTTCCTCGAGCGCGACAAACTAACGCGATCGAGTCGCAATTGGCCGCACCTTTGTCATTTCTAGCGTGCGACTTCTCTTTCTCGGTCTCCGGTCGTGCGAGAGACGATTACCGTGGAAGGTAAATAAGGTCCGTCAGATAAGTCGAGGCCTCCGGAGACTTCCTTTCCTCGATAGCCCTTCGAAGGAATCGCATCTCTACCGCGATAGCGACGCCGCTTTATCGCGGCCGTTAAAGCGTTTAATCGGCTCACGATCGGGAGACAGGTGATCTATTTCGGAATCGATTCCGCCTCTCGGCGAGGAACCGAACATTCCGTTCCGAGATTCGAATATCATATGCCCGGGTGTAGCCAGAAGCCATATAAAATTGAGGCGCGACGCGGGGAGGAACGATTTTGTAATGCCTAAGTTTATCGTTCCTGGCATTCCTGAACGCTCGGTATCCGACCGATGCCGCACACATTGTGGGCTTGGGCGTAGAATCGGGAGAAGAAGAAGAAGTGCGCTTAATATCGGGACCACCGGCATGTGGGTGGCTGAGTTAGATCTTTCGCTGTGCCCAAGGCGGACGAAAATCGCCGTTTGGAGGTGTACTAAGTAATTTTAGCGATGACACTTAGGAAATCGCCCACGGCCGCTGTCTCTCCTGGACCTAATCTTCCCTCATTCACGCCCCTTTTTGTCCCGTCAACCTGACATTATTGCTCTCTCCCTCTCTTTCTCTTTCTCTCTCTCTCCCATTCTCTCACTCTCTCACTCTCTTACTCTCTCACTTTCTTACTCTCTCACTTTCTTACTCTCTCACTTTCTTACTCTCTTACTCTCTCACTCTCTTACTCTCTCACTTTTTTGCTCTCTTACTCTCTTACTTTCTTATTCTTTTACTTTCTTACATTCTCACTCCTTACTCTCTTACTCTCTCACTCCCTCACTCCTTACCGCTCAGAAATTCTCACAATACTGACAGTACTCCCAGAGTACTCACCCAGCATACGTCTCGGCACAGATAATCAAAATATACGGTACGACGGTGAAAATTTGAGCTCGCCCAAATTATCTCCTCCCCCTCGGGCGCGTTTAATTAGCACCGTCCAAAGTGCGCGCGGAGGCGCTTTGTTGCACAAGTGAGCAGCGCGGTGAGGCCTCAAGAAGCGATGCTCAGAAGCGGGGCTCAGAAGCGGGCAAACTGTACATTTCCACGCGGTGTGCGTAAGAGCGACCTTCGCCGACACGTCGGAGGCCGACTAAAGAAGGCCTCTCCTCTCCTACGTGTAGAATACGATGCGTTTGCCGTTCGAGCCTCTCCGTGTCCTCTCCTTTACCCGCTCTCCCGTCTTCGCTCCTTTTGCCGGCCGAAGGACGGAACCCCTTTCCCGCGTCCTCTCACGCTTTCTGGGAAATCTCGTACGGAGTTTCGTCTCCTCTATCCGCCTCGGAACGTGTCTTAACGCGTCTGCCTGCAAATGATGTAAGCTACGCCAGAAGCGCGCAACTACGTCACTAAACCATTACCCGCCGCAATACAAAAATACAAAAATTAAAATTTAAGTGTACACTTAGCAGTTGGCCATTGATAGAAAATTTGAAACTGTGTCCCAAAAATGGGACATTGACGGACAATGGGTTAATACCTTTCCGATACCTAAACCTCACTTATGAAAATGGCAAAAATAATGAACTTGTTGGGTCTCGCGGAAAATATGGACAGGGAGAATATGGTTTGCCGAGTGCAGGCGAGGACAATCGCAGGGGATCTTCGGAGCGAGAGACTCTCTCGGGTTGTCGTTGTTATAATTTTAGCGATGATACGCCGCGCGGGCTCGAAACGGACAGAGGCTCTAACGATCTATACGGGCCCGCGGCGGCGATAACTTATCGGCACGTTGGATCACGGATATTTTTATCTTCGTCTTCTCCGGCGGATTAGCTCCGATATCGAGGTGAAAAGGAGGAGGTGGCCGCGTGATAACGCCTGTTGCGACACGCACAGCGCCACGCCACGCCACGCTTGCTGCACACCTTTCCTTCTATCTCTTTCTTTCTCTCTCTATCTCCTTCTATCTCTTTCTATCCGTCTCTTTCCGCGTACACCTTTCGTACTCTCCGCATCGTAAGAAAAATCATCCGTAAGAAAAAAAAAGACTTGTTTCGAAGCGGGTAACGATCCGCAATTGTTCCCATGCGAGTTTCATAAGTGGCCGCTTCTTTTGTTATCGTTCGCCTCCGAGAGAATCTAATGACGTGTATCCTTGACGTGTTGCAGCTGGTGTCGCTGGACGGTCTGCACAGCGGCGTTCCGACGCGGACGACGCCGACGCTGACGCCGACCACTCTCCGCAGCATCGAGCAAACCTTCCTGGAGCTGACGAGTGAGTCGGCGTCGCACAGTCGCGAGGCCGGCTTCGTTCCACCCTTGGTCGAGCCCTCGCAGCCGACGCCGGCACAGACGCAGAACACGGCCGTCGCGACGGCCGCCGCGCCGCCCTATCATCATCACGCGACGCCCATCACGGACAGTCAGCACAGTCAGCACAGTCAGCATAATCAGCACAGTCAGCACAGTCAGCACACTCAGCAGGCTCAACAGGTGCAGCAGCAACAGCAACAGCATCAACAGCATCAACAGCACCAACAACAGCAACAGCAGCCACAGCAGCATCAGCAGCAGCAGCAACAGCAGCCAACCGCGAGACGAAACATGGGCGGAAGGAGGCCTACCAGGACGATCGGCATGACTCCCGAGGAGGAGGAGAGGCGGCAAATACGCCGCGAGAGGAACAAGATGGCAGCGGCTAGGTGCCGCAAGCGAAGGATGGATCACACCAATGCCCTGCTAGAAGTAAGCATCTGCCATCATTCCACTAGCTTAATCAAGTTTACGTTAGCACTGTAACAATACCAAAGATAATGAGCCTATTAAGATTAGTTTATCGCTTTCATTCAAGTTCAACATCTCTCCTTAGTACTTAGTACAGTGGCACCGTCATCATCAGTGCTTATACTCTTTATCTGTCCATTAGGAAACTGAGGGCTTGGAACAGAAGAAACTGAGCTTGCAGGACGAGATCCATCAGCTTCAACAAGCCAAGGAGGAGCTGGAGTTCATCCTGGAGGCGCATCGCGCTGTCTGCCGTCTGCGTTCCTCGTCGCCACCGGACGTGAAACCCGTGATAAAGCCCGATCTGCCTGCCGAGGAGCAGTACGCCGAGACCACGAAGAGAGGCGACACGAGTACACTTAGCGGGACGGCCGCCGTCCCGGCGACGAGACCGAATCGGCCGAACTCGTTGCCAGTCGGCTTCGACAACAACAATCGACCCAGCACCCTGTCCATCTTCGCCGAGCCGAAGGAGCGACCGGACACCCTCAACTTCAAGACCGTCGAGACGCCGGCCTTCATGAAGCCCTCCCTCGACATTGCCGGCATGCCCATCACGACGCCCACGAGCGGCATTCCTTTCAATTTTGAATCCCTGATGGAAGGCGGCACGGGGCTGACTCCCGTTTCGACGCCGCTCATACCCTCCTGCTCCACCCAGCAGAGGAACAACAACCACCTGTCGGCCGTCGACCTCAGCTCCCCGGATGCCAATCCTCCCAAGCTGGTGAGCTTGTGACGCCAAGACGAGGTCGACGGTTACGGGACGCCGAACGATGACGACGGCGCCGAGTAACGACGTCGAACTTTTTCCACGCACTCTGTTGTACATTTGTTGGCGAGATAGAGAGAGATAGAGAGAGAAAGAGATCGAGAGGGAGAGAAAGATGAGTGGATGGGGATGGATGGATGAGAAGATTGATGATCGGACGACAGTATCCTGGTGTCTCGCCGAAATTTACGAGAAGACGACCGACCCTCCCATTTCAACGTTTCAAGTGCCGCGTCATCATCGTGTGTATTTTCGCGCGCGAAAATTCTTCTCCATCCGGTCGACGAGATCGGCAACGATCCCAATTCTTACCTATACTGATTATAGTAGTGGCATTTTTGTACGGCAGGAGAGAGGCTGGCGGACTCTTGATGCGAAGAGAGGAACGATTATCGAGTTTTTTTTTTTGGCAACAGAGTAGACTCTCAGCTCTCCCGTGTGTTAATAATGCGAAATCTGTCAGAGCTATTATCAGCGAGCATTCCATTAACCGCCCACGAATTTTGTCACTTGTGTCACATTTCGCTCGCTGGTTTGCGAAAGCAGCGAGTGGCCCTAACTTGTGAAAGAATGAGCACCGATCTCGGTTCGGTACGATTTTGATTAGACTTAGTCGAAGACCCTGATCAAAGCTTGGCAGTGACATCCATGCTTCAGACCGTTGCCCATCCCTTGAAGCTCGTGAATTCTTATTGCCGAGACTGCGTTCCTCGCGCAATGGGAGGACGAACCATGACTTTGGCGCGAAATGCTTCGGAAACATTTTTCTACGTCACGGAGAGAGAGATATATCACATACGCGTAAATGATACAAACCAGTTGCCATAATTGTATTTCTTTTATTTTCTTTCTTTCCTTTCTTCTTTTATCTTTGCTCTGAAGAGCAGTATTAGGGGGAGACCTTTTTCTTTTTTGCAAACGGAGGTATTTGATTGCTGCGTCGTGGGAAGTTTGTCTGTCTTTTATATGTAGATATATAAATAAATAAATATAAATACGAATTATACGAATAATCTTGTCAGAATAATTTTTATCTAAGACGTGCTTTGTAATGAGGAGGAAATAAAATTCTATCATTGCATCGTTGACGAATAACGATTGTTTATTTTTCATTTTTTTTCTTGCTCTTGTATATCGGCGAACATTGTTATCCACAGAACAGTATCTTGTGCGTGCAAGAGCAAAGTTGTTTATCTGCAACCTTTTGTCCGTTCTTCGCTGAACCTCGGCCATTTTTGAGGTCTTGAGCCCAAGATCGGAAAAATTGTAATGTTTGTGCCTCGACAAAGGTTCGACGACAACCGAGTCCTTTACAGATGATATTTTTTATTCGTCCTCTGTCCACAAAGTCGAACAATAAATACATTTTTACCCAGCCAATGTGATTGAAATGTAATAAGCTACACGTGATGATTAATGGCGACCTTCGTATAATGTATAACGCGCACGATTAGTTTAGGGGTGTGTGACCATTCGTCACCACCGCCAAACAGCAATAAAAACGAGTCGTAATATTCTCATTTAAGTAGGTAATCGAAAGCGGGTTGAGTACGGAGGATGTAAGATTTTGTACCGTAGACGCATAATGAGAGAAACGGACTACTGAACCGCAGTACCATAGGAAGAGTTGTAGGATTTAAGCGACATCGACTTGTTTAGCTCAAATTTAACGTAGACTAAGGTGAAATCGGCTTCGAAAGCGGCGGGCTTCGGTGCGAATGAAGGAAAAGTCGCCTCGAGTGCCTCGGCGACGTATCAAAAAGTTTTCTACGCTGCAAAAATCGTTCTTTCAAACGTCGACGGTATTGCGCCCGCTTTTTTAATCTTAGATTTTTATACGTCGACTATGCCTTACGTCGCAAAGTCTCACTTGATACCGCATATGTATATATATATATATATCTATATATATATAATCCCTCCATCCATAAAATAATATATACATCTATATACAGATACATAATTACAGATATATACATACATATATTTTACGATGTATGACATTTTTGCATGATCATAAGCAATATTAATATATTTATAAGCGGCAGTGGCTCCTGACGTTGGCGAACCGGTGAACGAATTGCCCGCGCTGTAACGGATTTGCTAGCTAATTTTTTCCCCTTTACAATGTTACACGGCGGGGCTGAAATTTGTTCTCCTCAATGAGCACAAGCCACTGCCGCGAGTTTAAAAATTGTACGCGGAGATTGTAAGCCTGCTATTCATGGCGATAGCTGTGCAATATATTTTCATTCAAAGGAACATGGCCTACGACAGGCTAATAAAATTGTAATAATGCGGAATAATAATTGACAGTATACTTCACGCGCCAGCTACGATTATTCACTTCCCTTACCAAGTTTCGTGAGATTTCGTCGTTATCACCAATTAACACATCATCTCTGTACGCCGGTTACACTTTTGATCGCGTTCGCTTCATGTTCGTCCGCCACTTTCTGATAATGACTAAATCTTAGAGAAAACGTGGCATTGCCCGACGAGTTTATCCTTAACGAGGTCGAATATCCTAACAGTTCTGACAGTGGGACGAATGCGTTGATGGCCTTGTTCTTTCCCTGCATGCAGATTTTCTGGATTGCTGGTCTTCTGCGACTTAAGTCTCCAAGAATGGCGGATGAATAATCGTCGGGAGTAACAATCTCCAAGTCCATAATCGGCTCCAATACTACACTATTTGCTTGCTTCATCAGCTAATGGGAGAACAAGGCATACATTAAAAAAGCAACTATGAGTAAATTAATAAGACACACAGCGTATATTAACAGACGTGTAACAGAGCGAACAATTGAAATTTCGAAGCGATTTGAACAACTATCGATAATAAACCAATGATTCGACTCACAAAGCAAAATTACCAAGTAAGAGAACAGTCAAGAAATAACAAAAATTAATGGTCGGCGGGTATCTGTCCCTTCTGTACAGCGTCAGTAGTAGACCCTTGGAATATTGGAACAAGCACCAGTCACAAACTGGACGGATACGGAAGATACTAGACTCGGATTTGCTCGAAAATGTCTGCTTCTGTCAGATCGTCAGAGTCACGTGTTTAACCCGATGATTGCTTTGCAGGTCGTGGAAATTCAGGATTTCGAATACTCAAACGCAGCTAGCACCTCCATCGTATGTCCATTCGATCCATGCCAGCTACTGGACATTAAGCTACCATTCCTCGTCATCGTGATAAAGAACCTCAACGTGGAATGTCGTTTCAAGATTCAAGTAAGCAGAGAGTACTGCAAAATATTCCTGTCTGTACTGAATATTCAACTGTGTTTCAGATCGTTGACAGCAAAAATGTACGACATCACTTTCAGTTCTTTAGCATGGAATTTGATCGCAGTGCGAACGTACGCGATCCTGTTATCTGTCGAGCCAGGGTGAAGCTCGAGAGTGGCTGGAATAAGGTAGAACTGGATCTACGTACACTGACACAGACGGCTTTCAAGTGCGAGTACAATGCCACTCAACGTCTGGAAATTTGTGCTAACTGTCGACTGCGTCGAGTCTACTTTATTCACAGACATTACGCTGACAACGAGATCTCACCAGCCCTGTGTCAGGATTTCCTCGACGTCTACATGCTGAAGTGGGGTATTCACTTGGTCGAAAGGGCCACGCAAACGGACAGCTTCATCCGACTTAAGAATAAGGTGGCCAGGCACAAGGATAATATCTTCAAAATGCCCGCTAACGGTTTAGTTATCAAAGACAACTATGCCAATTCCAAGGAAGGGAACTTCAGTGGCTCCACTGATATACTGATGAACCCAAATCAGAGGTTCCTTAGGACCTTGCAGATAAAGTCGAATAAGTTGATCAGTGACTTCTTCAGGAGGCAGACTCATAAGCTGCCTCCTTCAACCGAATTTAGGCATCAGGTGGTATCGAAACCTTACGTCGTGCCTGCCATTCGTTATCAACATTCGAAGCTTCTTATTCCGGAGAAAATCTGGGAGGAGAGAGTCAATGGCTTGCAAACTTTGAGTTTTCACATGTTGGACGACCAGAGACAGTCGGAGAACAAGAAACTGACAGACGTCACGGGAAAGTGGACTAATCGATACTTTTCAATGGGATCGCAACAGGTAAATTATTTTCAAAGAATGTCGTCCTGCAGGCCCAAAGATTATGTTGAACAACAGTGCGGATTCATTTATGTTGTTAAAGGATGTGAAGAAACTTCCTCATAAGGAGCCTGGCAACGTTGAGAAAAATAATGTACAAGCTGTTTCGAACAAAGAGGACAATCCTAAAAGTAACGCTCCTGATGAAATTTCCCCCAATGCTCCACCGAGAAGACCGACAAAAAAGTTCTCTAACCTTGAGAGGAACAAACTGAAAGCGTTGTCGGACGAAGCTTTTCAGCACAACGACAAGTACATTGTGGACAAACATCAAACAATCAGTTCACTGACCGCGAAACGAGAAAATCTGATCCAGCAGACAATTTCCGACTTACGACGAACTTATGTAAACTTCATTTGTACAAGTAGTAACGTCCCGAGGGAGAAAAACGATTATTTCCGCAGACATGTGTCACAACAGGTGAAAAAGTGAAAACGCAAATAGAGAGCTTACCCTTTTAATGCCCTTCGATATACTCGCGGAGATTATACTATCGAATGTTGACTTTCCAAGCTCCAACCAATGTAATTTCACTCCAACGTTCGTCACAGGACATCCCATCTTCGGACCACAGGACATTGCTATATCCACACCTCTCTGCAATGCCTGCATTGTTTTGTGATTAATTTTACACAATTGCGATGCACTCTCTGGGGACTTATCTTTGTGCAGAATTACAGGCTCCTTATAATTCGGTATTAGCGACATTGTCAGTTTCACGTAATGACGAGTTTTGCCAATACTTTGCTCGACAATCATAGTGTCTTTAACTTCGTTTTCGATCGTTTCTTTATAAGCGATTTGGGGTGGTCCAATGTCAACGTCCACTTTATACTCTGATTTAATCCTTTCCTTAATTATCTCAATATGTAATTCACCCATACCACCTAAGATAGTTTGGTTATTCTCTGTGTCTTGAATCACTTTCAAACTGGGATCCTCCTTTTGTAATTCGAGAAGAGCTTTGTCCAAGAGGTTTTGGAACGCCATACTTGGAGGCTCGACGGTACAGAAAAATACGGGATCTGGAATCCTTGCACCTGCTGTGAAAAATTCATTGACTTCGTCCTCAGTCAGCTTTTGTTGTCTTTGCAATTGTTTTGACGCTTCATTCATTGCCTTCGAGCTAGATGTTATTAAATCACCAGACCTTGTTTCATGTAATCCAATAAGCGCAGCGATATTTCCTGCTTCCAATTCAGCTACCTCCTCGTACTCGTCAGCGAAGGGCACGTATAATCGAGTGCTTTGCTCGCTTATCTTCTTTGGTATGTTGTACAACTTTGAGCCCTTTTTTAAGCTACCGGTGTAGATACGGACAAATGTTACCGCACCTTTCCTCGATTCATGTACGACCTTAAATGCTCTTGCTGACAAGTCATTAGAGAAGCACTTGTATTTTACAGCATATTCGTTTTCAACTGGGGATGGAAGATAGTGAATAACACCGTCCAGTAAGGGTTGAACCCCAACATTTTTGTAAGAGCTTCCTAACAATACTGGCACACCTTTTCTGGATATTGTGATTTTCCTAAGGGAATCATGTAACTGTTGCGCAGATATGTTTTCCAAAGATTCTTGCTCGATGACGATATTTGCCAATTTATCATCCATACCTGACAATTTATCAATTAATAACGTTCGATGTTCAACAGCAGTTTCCCATAACTTCCCATCGTCTTTTTCCGTTAGCTCAATTCTTTGTACCTTCATTCCAGCATCCTTGCTGGTAAACGATAGTTTTTCTAATGATAGTAAATCCACAAGACCCATGAATTTGCCCTTTGCAAACATGGGCAATTGAATTGGCAGTGGTTCCTTATCCAACTTTTTCTTAATAGAGTTTACACTGTCTTTAAAATCAGCGGTAGGTCTGTCCATTTTATTAATGTAAGCAATTATTGGTATTGAATATGTATCTGCTTGCCTGCAAACTGTAATAGTCTGCGCTTCCACACCTGCTGATCCATCTAAAATGACAACTGCACCATCCAACACTCTTAATGTTTGCTCCACTTCCATGGTAAAATCAATATGCCCTGGTGTGTCAATTAAATTGAAACGATAATTCTTCCAATCGAACGTGACCGCAGCCGAGGTAATTGTTATACCTCGCTGACGTTCTTGTTCCATATAATCTGTTACAGTATTTCCATCATGTACTTCGCCCATACTTTTTATTAAACCAGAGTAATATAGTATTCGCTCTGTGGTAGTCGTTTTGCCTAAGCAATAAATTGCCGTAATCGAAAATTCATGAGTTATAATTGATAAATTGCAAGAAATATTTGTTTCTTATCTCAAATATACCTGCGTCGATGTGAGCCAATATTCCGATGTTTCTTATTTTCGATATGTCATGAATGTTTCCATCCTTTTCCGTGTTTTTTGCTTTCATATGCACATATTTCTTACGAACTTTACACCAGGGAGTATTTAATAATTTTCGAAATATCATTTTTGTTTGGAACGAATTTTAGGTTGGCTTAACCTTGCACGTTGCCAGGAATCAAATTATGCAATCCACGTGAACGTCAATTCTGAGTTTTGCCGCCGGCTCTTGGTGGCAAACTCGAAAACACAGTCATGAACTAAGCGAGTTCTAACTTTCACGTAGAGATGGCGCCACGTGTACTGCCCAGGAGGTGCTGCTACCGGTGGCGAAGCCGTGAACTGTGTCGACAGTCGAGTGAGTTCTGATTCTGTCGTAGAGATGGCGCGACATGTACTGCCCGGAACGTGCTGCCCCCGGTGGCTTTCTCGTGAACTACTTTTGTCAATGCATATGAATGTGAGCGGGGGACGATTCCGTAGAGATGGAAGATTTATCAAAGGTACCCCTCAACATTTTTCTCGATTTTAGAAAATCGCCGGTAACTTTTGAACCGGCGATCAAAACCTATGATAATTATACATTTTTTTGAAGCTTTAGACGCGTACTTTACGATTGGACTATCGGCGAAAGTCGGTCTATAAAAAAAAATTGTCACGTTTTTCAGTCAATGGTTTAGTGGCTGTAACTCCGAAACTAAGGCAAATATCGGGGAACGGAAAACGGCTGGCTGAGTCTTTATTGACCCTCTACCACTATCTCAAAGCGCTATCCGATCCGACGACTTTCATTTTTGGCTGAAAAAAACGGCAAGGGTTACTTACCCCTTACCATTTTTTTCGGTCAAAAAATCGAAGTTGCCGTCCTTTTGCTATCTCGTAGAGGGTCAAAAATAAGTCAGAAAACCGTTTCCCGTTGGTCAAAATTCGCATTAGTTTCGGAGATACAGCCACTAAACCATTGATTAAAAACGTGAACATTTTTTTTTTGAAATCGGCTTTCGCCGATAGTCCTATCCGATAGAGTGCGTCAAGAGCTTCAAGAAAATGTATAATTATCAAGGTTTTGATCGCCGGTTCGAAAGTTACAAGCGATTTTCTAAAATGGAGAAAATTGTGATGCTGAATGCCGATTTTTAATCGGTAACATTAATATTCAATAATTATTATATTATATACTATTATTCCAGATAATAATTGGGTTTCTTCTATTTCTTACAATACGTATACCAAAAGAAGCAAAATTGCGTTCACTATTGGCTTCCTTACTTAAAATGCGGCACGGAATATTGGTCTTACTTATTGTTAGTCGCTTCCACAGCAAAAGTGTTGATTTCGAGACAGTTTTTAGTGTGTTACTTATTTATCTTTGCGACTATATTAATATTAAATTATTAAAGACAATTTTTATATAACTAATGTATGTATGTATGTATGTATGTATGTATGTGGGCTGAGTATAATGTATGTAGCGTGTATGCGAGAAGTACAACAATTGTATGGGAATTAGATTATAACTATGTATGAAACATTTTTTACTGTATACTATTTTTCCTTACAATATATGTATTAAACGAAATTCTGTGTACTCTAATTATTTAGTTATAAGATCCCACATATCCAATATCCCTCGCCGAAACCATGCCTTTTTCCGTCGTAACAAAATTCACCAACTTCGATGAAATCTCCTGGGACCACATAGAAATGCCATGGGAGAAGAAGGCTAGCGACTCTTCTGTTCATTTCATATCGTAGAGAATTCCATTTTGATGGAAACACCATGGGAATAGCGATAAATCATGAAATATACGAAGGGGCGAAACATTTTAAAGTCTCGGTTAGGACTGGATTCAGTCATGCGTGAATTTGTCGAAAATCTGACCAAGTATCAGGAACATAGAAGTACCGAAGAGGTGGCACAGCGAAACTCGGCGTGTTCAATCAAGCGTGACGAACGAACTTTTAAAATTTTTCCCAAAATCTGACGAGTTAATAGGAACATAGAAGTACCGAAGAGGTGGCACAGCGAAACTCGGCGTGTTCAGTCAAGCGTGACGAACGAACTTTTAACATTTTTCCTAAAATCTGACAAGTTAATAGGAACATAGAAGTACCGAAGAGGTGGCACTGCGAAACTCGACGTGTTCAGTCAAGCGTGACGATTATCATTTTCTGAATCTTACCCAAATCTCCGTACTTCTCTATGTTCCAATTTTCGTTCGTTTAACATATTCTATGGACTTCCCATAGGCTATTCGTAATTCTGATTGCTTTTACTGACACTGTACGTGTAGCTTATGGTTTCCTTATGATGTCCTCATGGTTTTTGCTAGTATTCTTATCTATCTAACTTAAAATTAATTTCTATCATTTTCAATGGGTTTCCTATGGCGTTTCTGTGCTTGTAGAATTCTTTAACAATACTTACCGTATATTTTATGGACTTTGTGGCTTCCCCTGAGTTCTGATGATATCTGATTATCTTGGAATTCTCGAAGTATTGTTTTATGGATCTTGAACTTCCCAAAATGAACAACGATGGGCTTATAACTATTGTAAACGACGATGGGGAATAGGTGTGTAAGGAAAGTAATTGTTGAACGCTAATTTTGGTTTAATTTCTGGTATATTGTAAAACCATTGAATAATATACATTTCAATATTCCTTAATAAAAAATATTTAAACTAAATAGAATATTCGCATGATTTTGCCCATAGTCCTATCCGATATAGCTCGTCAAAAGCTTCAAGAAAATGTATGATTATCATAGGTTTTGATCGCTGGTTCAAAAGTTACAGCCGATTTCCTGAAATCGAGAAAAATGTTAAGGGGTAGGTACCTCTCATACATCAGCCATTTCTACGGAACCGTCTGACCCGCTCTATGTACGTATTGCCCAAAACAGTTCACGAGAGGGCCACCAGGGGCAGCACCTCCCGAGCAGTACATGTTGCGCCATCTCTACGGCGCAGTCAGAACTCACTCGGCCCTCGACACAGTTCACGGTTTCGCCACCGGTGGCAGCACCTCTCGGTCAGTACGCGTCGCGCCATCTCTACGTCAAAGTTAGAACTCACCTTTTCCACTCACCAGCCCCATTCTTTGGAGTTTGGTTTTAAATTTTTCCCTTGTACTCTTACACTTATGGCATTCGAATATTTGCGAAGGCTAGGTGTGGTCAAGGCTTTCCTTTTATAATGTATCAGAGTTTTCAATCAAACAATGGTTTCAGAGGATGTTTGGATTATATTTTAGTTGCCAAAAGTGCAACAACATCATTTCTATGGCTAGGTGTGGGCAAGTCTTCCCTTTTATAATGTTTAAAGAGTATGCAATCAAACAATGGTTTCAGAGGAGGTTTGGGTTATATTTTAATTGCCAAAAGTGCAATAACATCATTTCTATCGACAGAAGCATCTAGCCCAAACCACAACTGAATAAATTGTTTGAGTAAATACATTATGAAAGGAAAGCCTAGCCCACGCCCAGCCCTTAAATAATGAGTTACGTGCCAAGAGATGGCGCCACCGATCAAATTCGTGCACACTCAATTATACGTTCGTACTACTTCAACTCCTCTTCGTCCTTAGGTATCATATTCGTAAAGCTATTTCCACTTTCAAGCATATCCTTTCGCAAATTCTCCGCCTCCTCTCTTTCCTCCACTAAAACAGGATCCTTGTTCAACCTTTTTAATTTTGGTAGGATTGCCAGTATAATGTGCCTATTCTCAGAATCTTCTTCCGCTTCGTCCTTTGAAATTGGATTTTCAAGGATTATTAAAGTCTCGAGGCTCGGCAAGCAGTCCAATTTTTTAAGCTCCATTATATTCTTAATTTGATTTTCCCGTAGGTTCAGATAATTGAGTTTTGCGCATCGTAAGTCGAATCCGTCCAAATTCGACAGTAAGTTTCCCCTCAGGTGAAGAACCTTCAGATTAACCAGCGTCTCGATACCATTAATTTCACGTATTCGATTCTCTGCCAGGTAAAGTCTTACCAATCCGGGACAAAATATGCCATTCGTGCTACGCAACAGGTTACCTCGAAGCTCGAGGACTTTCAGATTCTCCAAGACATAAGGATTCAGATTCACGGTGTCGATTTTATTATAATTCAATTCGAGGCACTCTAGAAGTTTATGACAAATGCCTAGTGTGTGGGTCAGTCTGTTTCTGTTCAGTGTAAGTACCTGAGATTCAAAAAGGAGCATCAGGAATAAATTGCAATTAATTCTATGTTGCAGGATACGAGGCTATCAATTATTAATTTAAAAAAAAATTATCGCAACAATTACACATTATTATCATCGCTTGTATTATAGAGATTACTGCAACGACAAGTTTGGAAAGGATTTCATTGATTAACAAACGTTTATTATATTTGTATTACCTGTAAGTAGTGCATAGGTTCTATCTCGGGCGACTTGATCTCATTTCTGTCCGCTTCCAACATGAGCAGATACGTCATCGTCGTGAGGACGCGTAACGCTTCCGTGGTCAACTTATTCCCGGAAACATTAACGTAGACGACATACTTGAATGTAGGAATGACGCTGATGTCGGTCAGTCGTCTGTTAGATGCGTCAAGGCCCAAGTATGCGTACTTTAGTCCGGAATCACATTTACCCAGGGTATGTAGGCATTTGCATGCCTCGTCGTGCGTTAAAACGTTGCTTTCCTCAAAAATTGGGGCCTCATAGTCTCTTTCTCCGTACTCTTCATATTCACCGTAATCGTTGTCGTTCATTTTAAGAGTCCTTTATCCGCAGATAACTCAATTTACTTTACAGTGAATTGTCGAGAGTCGAGTTAATCAAGCAGTGAATCAATTTCATTTATTCGATACTAAACAGATTCACATTTGTTTAATTTATTATTACGTATGGCAAAGTATAAAGAATACGTCAATTCGATTAGAAGCATCGTTTATTCAGTATAAAACACTCTATCTATTTGATTGTATAAAAATGTCCAGCTACTTAAAACCTGATTTTAACAGATGTGAGTTATTAACGTCTGAAGAGAAACTTTATCGGTCCAATCTGTATCGATTCGCACATTCAACGCGTTCTGAGACATCTGCTTTCTTGCCATTTGAGTCGTTCGCACTGTTGCTCAGTTCTTTTGCGCTGCATTATCTCACAGAGCTTCTTCAGTAATATAAAATTGTCCCTGGCTATGCGTCCTTGCCGTTCGCTTTCCAGTTGCAGCCTCTTTGCGTTGTTCAGAACGTGCGGTCTGCCTTTCGGTGGATTCATGTCAATGGCCGATCTGGCAGATTTCACCTAAACATCAAATATCACTATAGACGAGCCTAGGACAATGTACGTCCTGTTCACCTAAATTACGTTCTAAGCTTTATAGGTACAATTCACGAGCTTGCAGGTTAGTCGCGTTATGTATAAGTCTAAATTTACACTTTGACGAGAGTTTGTCGCGTTTAAGGCGATTGTGATGAGAGGGCTAATTAAATGCAAGGTAGAATGTAATACCTACCCTAGAACGATGCCGTTCGTACGCTCTATGCTGCCAGGAAGGTAAGGCTTCGTGGATCGGCTTACCGTTCGGCATCCTGTCTAGTTCGCACTCGTTTAAACTGTTTACTCGATACGCCGACGGCCACGAGTTTCTCTGGCAACCGTGAAGAGAACGTATACGGAGTATCTGTATCGATTTCCATTGAAATCTACGCCCAAAGTTACCAGTTCGATTTCTATTTAACTCAGCAGTTACTTTATCACTAAACCACGCGAGTTCGACTGGAAAATATCATAGATTTAATCATTTTTAATAAACTAATATACGTAGAATCTATTATTAATTGCGAACGTTCGGCTCTTAATTACAAAGCACATTAATTCAATGTCAGTTCGTTAGTTAGTTATTTATTTGATGACTCCCTGTCGGGTTATTAATTCTCTGTCAAAAGTGTTCGTAAAGCGAGATTTTCTTAAATTACACACTCGCACCAACGAGAACGTAATATAACATACTCGTTATTACTTCACCATTCAATAACGAACACCGCGCGAATTAACCATGCGTAAATAACTCACATCACGTCAGCCGACCATCCACCCGAAGTTCGAAAGCTCACCTAACCTAACTCCCAGTATTAAAAATTCCATGTGCGAGAATCGTATCAGCTAGAATACGTTCTTCTCGTATCTCCCGTATCGGAAGTACGGTAATACGTGCCTCTTTGTTAGCTGAACACGCTCGACAGGGGGTAATACGTCAATGGCTCTTGTAGCTGTGCCACACACATGCACGTGACATTTGCATTTCTCTCGTCTACGCCTGTGTTCGCGTGCGCGCGCGCGCTCCCGCGTCTGTAGTATACACGCCGGCGTCAATAAAGTCGGCTCTCCTTCGGAGACCTGGGGCAGGGATCGCATTTGGGGGCAGGAAGCTGGGATTGGCGAGAGTCCCGGACCAATCCTGCTCCACCGGAGGCGGAGAGCAGACACTGAAAAAGCTTTTCCCGCTCCGGCAAAACGGGATCCGCGAGTTGGCAAATTAATTCATCGGACGAATATCTTTCATTCTCTCTCTCTCTCTCTCTCTCTCTCTCTCTCTTGAAAGCAAACGCAAATCTTCTCTGTCGTCCTTCGATCGCTAGGATAATTAACTTTGCTGGCGCGACGATCTCTCGTTTGCAAGTAAAATGATGCCACACATTTTTGTTGCGCCCGAGGTCAAGTTGTAACGCTAACAAGCACGTGGGAGGAAAATGGAATAACAGGATGATGTAACAAAATTATAAAACGTCGCGTGTCCTATGTTAGAATTACAAAAATGGTTTTGAGTCTAATCGAGTTTTATACAAGAAAATATGTATAAGGCGTTCTTTAGGCTTCAGTAGGATAAGGTTATATGTGAGGAGTTGAAGGAGCCGTAATTCGCAAGGGAAGAAACTAAAGATTACATACAAGAATAGCGCAGTGTATTTTTGTATTACGCCGGTACCGTATTCCCGAAGCATTTGCAAGTGAAGCGCACCCGGCAATTAAACGAACATAGTCATACAGCAAATTCTCGAACAGGAAATATCTGACCGAGTTCCCCTCACCGAAATAAGGTGTCATAAAGTGTGCATGGCAAGTTCCATTGTCCGTGGCAAAAATACAATAATTACGGCGGGCCAAAAATTTGACCCTCGCCCCGCACGTTGTCTATCGACCACTCGCACGAAAATTGCCCAAAGAGAGTTCGAGTCAAAGGAGTCGTCGGGTACAATGAGGGGGGTGGGGGGTTCGCGGGCGCGAACTGCCGAATGAGGACAATGTCGGAAACGGTCTGCGCGCCATAGGCAAAGATGGCCGTAGGACAAAGGGAACTCGTAAACGAGGAATCGGCCCGGCGTGTACGTAGTTCAATTGCACACTGACAATGGGCTCCCTTTAGGTAAGCGGACTAACTCCTTCGATGGCCGCCCATAAAAGCGAGCGGGGGGGCCCGCCGTAAAATTAATTATGGACGAGCATTAATTGGGGTAGGTTCGAGCGCGGACCCACGGTCGCGAAAACCCGTAACCTTCGGGCGCGCTTTACGATGGTAACGATTTCTTTATTTTCCCTTTGCCGCCGCTGGCATTTACCTGCTCGAATAGAAAGCTACGACACTTTCCGTTTTATTGCTCTGCGAGCTCGGCAATCCGACGATTTTCCGCGTATTTCCATGCCTCGAGTGCGAGACCGTTGGAAAACTTTCACGGGTCGGGGTGTGAGAATGCAGGTCGTAAAAAATGGCGTTGCTGTAAATTGGAATGATGACGGAGTTTCGGTTAATGTTAATATACTTTCGCGCGATCGATTGTTAATGGAAACATTTTATGAAATGAAAGATAGAAGATATGTCAAAGCAGAAACATTGTTCTCTTTAATTGACAAAAGAATGCTGCAATCGAAGTTTGATTGAATGCTACTATAAAACTTTAGCGCGATCGATCGTTCGTACAAACATTTTATGAAATGAGAGCTAAACGTGACGTTATAGCAAAAAACATTGTTCTCTTCCATTCACAAAAAAATGCTGCAATCGAAGTTTGATTGAATGCTACTACAAAACTTTAGCGCGATCAATAGTTGGTACAAACATTTTATGAAATGAGAGCTAAACGTGACGTCATAGCAAAAAGTATTGTTCTCTTCCATTGACGCAAAAAAGGCTGCAATCAAAGTTTGATTGAATGCTACTATAAAACTTTAGCGCGATCAATTGTTGGTACAAACATTTTATGAAATGAAAGGTAAACGTGACGTCATAGCAAAAAACATTGTTCTCTTCCATTGACGCCAAAAAGGCTGCAATCGAAGTTTGATTGAATGCTGCTACAAAACTTTAGCGCGATCAATTGTTGATACAAACATTTTATGAAATGAGAGCTAAACGTGACGTCATAGCAAAAAGCATTGCTCTCTTCCATTGACAAAAAAAATTCTGCAGTCGAAGTTTGATTGAAAGCTACTACAAAACTTTAGCACGATCGATTGTTCGTACAAACATTTTATGGAATTAGAGCTAAACGTCATAGTTCTTTTCGATTGGCGGGAAAAAAGTGCGCTACGAGCGAGGGTAGGGAAAAATCGTAAGTTAGGTCGGTGGAGTCTGGATCCGGCAAAAGGGTCGTCGATCTTAATCGCTGGGATCCTTAACAATGATCCTCTCAAACGGATGAGCCCCCGCCACTCGAGATAGACGATGAAGATCTCTTTCCTCGAGGGGATACATGATGTTACACGCCGGAGAGGAGGAGAGGAACCAAACTCGAAAGGGCCCTTCCCCTTCTGACACTCACTTCCCGTATCTACGGGGGTCGCATCGGCCAATCATCGTACTCCGAACTGCTCCTCTGCGCGTTACATTATTCTATCCTTCCAGCGGCCGACGGCTCCAATAGTCTTTTTCATCCAGCTCGCTTTCCAACCGGCCTTCTGATTCAATATGAAATTGAGAATTAGAGCCTGCGAGGATTTAAGCTGAGATCTCAAACAATTTCTAGCTTCGTTCTAAGACATTCGGCTTTGCTAGACTTTATCCGCGCGCAAAAGATGGTATACTTTTAAGTCTGCGTAAATTCTATTCTTTCATAGTTTCGAAAAAGCGTTTTAATATTCGTACTCTTGTATCTTGTCTGTGGAACTCTATTTTATCTCACTCTGTACAATATTCATATTTTCATATCTTACCTATGGACTTCTGTTTTAATCTCGCTTTATACAACCTTGCATCTTACTCTCAATTCTTCCCCCATTTATTTCTCGAACATTCAAATATCCATCCATCCCTTGAAGATATACCTTGAAAAATGAACTTGAGCAATATCTCCAGTGATGTCTGTCCGAAACGAACGTAACGTTCAATATCTCGCTGCTGGAACATTCTCGCAATCTCATCCGTCAGCACCTCTGGCCACCCTATTCACCCCTGGCCACCCCTGGCCACCCCTGGCCACCCCTGGCTGCAACCCTAGCCAACTGGAAGACATGGAGGGGGCAGGCTACCTCCTTGGAGCGACCCTCTCCGACCACTGGGGGCCGAGGATCGAGGGGATCGAGGGGATCGAGAATGGTAGGGATCGAGGAGGCCGTCCGGGAGGCGTGGCGTCATTCTGGCCGATCGGTTCAAAAGCGAAGGCGACCCTGCTCTGTCGCTTGTTCGTCAGTCTCCACTGGGACGCTGCGCCGTGCAGTTCGGAACCTCGAACGAATTTGAACGAATTTGAACGAATTTTCACTCATCATCTTCTACGAGTACGCGGACCGGATAATCCTCGAAGAACACCTTGGAAGACGTTCGTCAGAGTTCTATCTTCCATCTGCCCAGCTGACTTCTCGAACCGTTGCTCATCTTACTGCGATGCACCGTGGGCCGCGAGTGGCTTGACGACAGATCTTCCGACCTTGAAGAAGGGAGGAAGGCGCGCAATTCTTGGCTTTTCCTTCGAAGAGTGCACGGGAGTGCCCAAAACGTACGACAGGATGATGATGCAGTCGATCAGCGAGCACGCGGGGGGTGCTGGAGGCTTGGGAGTGGGCGTTCTGCCATTCGACGGGGTCGGATTGTACGAGCAGCCCAGGCCGAGGCTCGTCTTCAAGATGCCCAGGGTGGTCCCCGATCAGAAGGGCAAGTTCGAGAGCGACGAGCTCTTCAGGAGGCTCAGTAGGGAGAGCGAGGTGAGTTTGCCGGACGTGACAGTGATCGGTGGGTGTGCTTTGCGTTCTGTGATAGCCTGTGTGTGTTATGGGTGAGTGAGGTTCTAGGTTCGAGGGCGAAAAGTGGAATTTTATCGTCGGGCGTTATTCTCTTCCTTTCCGAGTCTGGTAGGGATCGTAACTTGGTTCGCGATAAGTCGACTGCAAGCATCATTAGATTTTTTCCCGAAAGTATGAAATTTCGTAATTACTGAAAATTTCAAACGCACTTTACGATAAACCAATTGCAAACATTGCCAGTACGATTTCTCGCTCCGTAATTCATTCTGTGTTGGGTCGGGCTCGTTTACCATTAACTTTGTTGACATTGTCAAGACCCCTGTCAATCTTGTCAATCTTGTCAATCTTGTCAGCGACCTGTTCGACTCGCCTGTCTTTTTTCTGTCCAAGGATGGCGAACAGGATACAATTCTGATTTGCCAAACGGATTAAGAGCTAAGGATCGATAGTAAATATTTGTCAATCACCTGCCGTCGGCCGATTGCGTGGCCTGAATGGATTACGACAGAATCGAGCGGCGACAGTTTCCTCAATAAACACGATTCCTCTTAACCGACGGCAGCCGACGCATATTCATGCCAGAGGAATGTCGTCGCTTCCGCGAATTTCGCGGATTGGCCCGTCGAGACCTTAGCCAACTGCCCGACACAATTTTTATCACACTCTCTCTCTCTCTCTCTCTCTCTCTCTCTCTCGGCTGCCACGATTCCGCGAAATTCTCCAGTCGGGGGGATTATTATTCTTATAATACGCTTTTGCATACATAATTCGACGTAACGTTCCCGTTCGCGCTCGATCGTGACTCATCGGGAACTACCGTACTTTTTATCCGCGATCGAAATCGGCATGATCCGAATGACAATTAGGAAAACACGGCTTAGTCAGGCTTAGGCGGCGCCTCTTTCGAGAATCCGCCATCTTTCGTATAAACGTACATTAGATTGCTTTTGATCGGAATAAAATCCGTCAGAAATATCAGTAAAACCACTTTTGGTCCTACAAATACGTCTCAATGACGTAAGACTCGATTTCTTTAGATGAACAAGATTAAGATTCTCGGATTAAATTATATTGAAATCAGTTACTAATAATAATAATAATAATAATAATAATAATTTATTAACGGCATAACCGCCTCTGATAACAAATAAAAATTTAGATTAGTACGGTAACATGGTACTGAAATAGTTAAACATGATAGAAATAAGTATGTAGTATATTTCACTTTTAATGTCTGGAGTATTCTTTAGCGCGAATGAGTTTTGTTCATAATCGTTCTGAATGAAGGTGATATGCAATGGGAAATTTGATTGATTCCAGGTGAGGTACACAGGATATCGGGACAGGCCGATGGAGGAGAGGCAGGTGCGCTTTCAAAATGGTTGTCGCGAGGGACACGCCGAGATCGCGTTCGCGGCGACGGGGACGAATCTTCAGCTCGTTTTCGGCAGCGCATCCGGGAACTACGCCGTCGACCCCACCGACTGCGATTTCGACAAGGAACACGGGAAGGTAAGTCGATATCTCATGCTTTCCCACCGACCGCAGCGAAGAGCCGACGAAGGCTTGGCTCTAAAGTTCAAGCAAATTGAAATCATCCTACGTAATCGCTCATATCGAACAAATTGCGACATTTGCCGATTTATTTAACGTGTACGGTTACTAAATATCTGGACCCTTCATTCTGAGAGCGGTGTAAGTCCGTGGGGAACAAAATTGAGTATCATATAAATGAACCGGGTACACCCCGCGTCAATCATAAGTTATATGATGTGTCATTTTTTTTAAATATACGAACATTTCTCGCCGAGCGACGGATTTCACCTGTCTCTATAACGCTTTTTTTTAATCGAGATACAGGTCGATCCTTTAAACTGTTTTCCACTCAATGGAACGCAATTAATCCCATTCCGTTCGCTAATTCTTCCACTGTCTCAAATCCCAGTTATCGATATGAGCAATTACATATCTTTACACCTTCAATGTACTTATATCAGTTCTAGAATGATACCAGCCAATTAATCCTTAACTAGTTAAAGTGACTGTTCCGAAAAAAGCATCTTGTCCCACTTTCGCAATTACCAACGCATATGTCCATATGATATGAGCAATTACCTACATGTCTTTACACCTTCAATATATATCAGTTCTAGAATGATACCAGCCAATTAGTTCTTAACTAGTAAAAGTGACTGTTCCGAAAAAAGCATCTTGTCCCACTTTCGCAATTACCAACGCATATGTCCATATGATATGAGCAATTGCATCTCTTTACACCTTCAATATATATCATTTCTAGAATGATACCAGCCAATTTAGTCCGTAACTAGTAAAAGTGACTGTTCCGAAAAGAGCATCTTGTCCCACTTTCGCAATTTACGCATATGTCCACCCACGCACCGACTGTCGCCAGTTTCGGTGCAAATTCGTCGAAATTCCATCGGTGGGCCCATTAAATGGGCCAAATTCGGGGCCGAACGGGCGCGTAATTGGCTGCCGGCGATGGGGGGGAGGGGGGCAAATTAGAGGCCGTTAGTTCGGGGCCCCAAAGCTCTAACGACGCTTGCCTTCTCTCCTCGCATTATATCGCGTGCCTCGTACGTTTCCCGAACAATAACCTCTCGTCGTCCGCCGAAGCTCTCTGTGAATGGCGAGCGTAAAGGAGAGAGAGAGAGGGGGGGGAGAGAACTGCATCCGGTCCCAAAAATGTTCGACTCTCCGCGGGGGTCGGGGACTGACATTGTGCAACAGTCGAACGTCCAATTTGCCAGCAAATTGCCAGAGGCCACCCTCTTCTGCGTTTGTTTGCTCTCTCTCTCTCTCTCTCTCTCTCTCTCTTTCGTTTTCTCTTTTCCTCTTTCTATTTTCGAGCGTCGTTCTCTCGTAGCTGACTCCCACTCGCGAAATTTTGCGCTTGCGCCAAGCTGGGCGACGCCTCGAGGACGCCATTGCGATCGATAGACGCCCAGCGTCGCTGGACCGCCATCTTGTTAACTCCCACGCGCCACTCGCGAATTTGAAGATTTTTTTATAACGGTCCTTCTTCAGTGTCTGTTCGATGGTTTGTCTGCGCCTATGCTGTCGACACTTAATTTTTGCGCGAAATCATTTAAAGAAATATATTTATATTTTCATTTCTAGACAGTGATTATGTTACTGCGTTTAAATCGATAGACTTGTCAAATTCGAGACCTTGACAATTACGTAATTGTATCTAAACACATAAATTGGTCAGCTCTCGAGCATCAACCGGTCTCAATTTACTTTACTTCGATCACTTCACGTTACTCGCCGAGATAGCGTCTGCAATTTTCTAACATTTGCCAATTCCGATTCATCCATTAACGAATCCAAGTAGGCGGCAGTATAAATTCTCAGATACGTTCCATCTATAATTCCGTCACAGGAATTTCATTCCTGCATCCGAGCAGACAGCACATTCAATGCCTCCGCAACTGCACGCCAATTAGCCAACCTTTTCTCCAACGAAACGAAATCCTCTTTCCTCGCCAGCCTAGAAGACCCCAAAACAATCGTGAAACTTTCGATGTATCGTGTCGCATTGGCTCTCGATCTCCGTCGCGACGGCGGGCGTCGTTTCTCACTGACGCCATTAGCAGTCTAGCAGAAGCAATTAGAGCTCCTCGAGAAATCTGTCAAACGAGCCGCGTCTTCCGATGCCAGATGCCTTCCAATAGTCTTCCATCGGGTCTGCCGAAGCGAGCACAGTGTGCTCTTCTGGGTCGGCCTAAGGCCGGCCATAAATCTCGCCGACACTCGCGGCATTTTGTAGCCTCGGGCCCCGAAAAGTTTTCTCGCCAAAGGATCCTACGCTCCTCGCAGGACTAATTGTGAGCGAAAGGTCCCGACTCGTGCTCCCCACCGAGTCCGTGGGCTTATCTCTTCGTTCCACGGCAGGTCTCGTTAATTCTTACGTCGGGAGACATTTGTCAGCTTTGACTGGTTCACGTTCGATAGGCCAAATTGGAGGGAGCGATTAGAACGCGGTGTAAACTTGGCGACAGTAGCATCTCAGATACTGTGTGAATTACGTATATGTCAATACGGCAGTGGGATCGTGTAAATAAATCTCTTTGTTACGTTTCGACCACTTTATTCGAGTCCTCTTCAGCTATAATGTTCAAAATGTTAGAGAAATTCTTGTGGGAATTAATGTTTTATCATATAGATGTACTTAGATTGTTACTTAGAAATATCATTATCCTATTAGTTTTAATACGTTGCTGTATAACTTGTATCATGGAATTGGAACTATATTCAGACTGAAACTAAATTTGTTCATTGCACTATGGTGTCCCCACTTTGTTAATTACGTTAAAAATATGAACAATCAGTTCGGTTTGATATTCTAACATTTGTGTATTAGGTAGAATTTTCCGAAAATAATACCACTTCGGATATTGAATGCAATCAGTTGAAGAGACTGCGGTCACATCAGTTTTCTAATCAAGTCTTGAATTGGACAGCTTTGTTCTGTTCAACAGTAAAAATGCAATACGAATCGGTTCTAAACCTCTCGCAGTCCTCGCGCGTATACCGTCATTTGCGGTGGATCTCGAAAACCCCCCGTTCTAATCACCCGTAAAATCTTCGAAATCAATTCTTGCAATCGGATCAATTAGCGAGCTGCAGAGCCAGAATAAAGAAGACCGGCTTCCGTTTGCGAACAGCTCGAAATGCGAAGCGTGCGCTTGTTTACGCGACGACCCGCGGCCCTGTTTTGTTTTAAATCGACAATGAGAGGGTGGGGGGTGGGAAGAATGAGTGCAGAGAGCATAAAGAGTGGCACGTGCCGTGCAGAACATTGTCTTCAGCAATGCCCTGCAGAGCAGAAAAGAGAGAGAGAGAGAGAGAGAGAGAGGCAGTAATTACTGGCAACGATTCTCATCGGCGATAAAGAGTCGACGGGCCCTTTTTCGTGCCCAGTGGGGGTCCCTCACTTTGTCCGAGCCCTCCGGGCCAAGATCTTATCAGGTATCGCATGGATTTTTAGCCCGACTTCCGCCCGACACGCGACCTTCGTCTTCGTCGACGACTCAATTAGGCAGTGACCACTTGCAGGTTCTGATAAGCGTTTCGCTTCGGTGAACGTTCGGCGGAACTGGCGATAAGGGAGTTTAGATTCGGGGGGAGGTTTCATCAGGGTTGTCGTGGCAGGTGAGAGGTCTACTCGCTTCCGACTCGTAAGACTGCGGGATGAATGGCAGAGAGTCGGTCGGCGAACACTTTCTGCGAATCGTAAAATTGCAGTCGGATTTACGGTCGGCAGTGAGGAAACGGTTCGTCAAATTTTCGAGTGGCGCAGATCTGCTTTATTTTCGGGTAAGACTGTGACAACACCTTAATTCTCTTCGATACTAACTTTTTCCACATTCTGCTAGTCACAGTATTCCACTTCAGCTTCCTGCAAGGATTAAAATTCAATTCTGTATCGACTCTCCTGTTCAAACTCCTGTCAAAAAATTGTGATGATCTAGATATAAAACAGTCGTTAACAAAGAGAGGAATAAAATTGACTCCGGGTACATCGAGCTTAGGGAACAATACGGACCGGGGAAAATTTCTCAAAAACGGCCGACAACCGGTCCACATTAGAGAACGCGCGGGCCCGCCGGACTTCGGCAAAAGACAAAAGATCCGACTGACCGTATGGCCTCCTGTCGCCCGGCTCTTTTTCCCGGAGCATCGTTGACGAATGTTCTGCCCATTGTTGGCCGCCTCATGGATGGAAGGCGAGTGGACCTGAGCGCAAAAAGGCAAACGTTCCGGGCGACGCCCACCGAAAAACAAAAGAGGTCCAACGAAATAGCCGGTCGTTTTCCGAACCCCGGACGTTTCATCATATTCTTCTCTCTTGCTCTCTCCCTCCCTCCCTCTCTCCCCCTATCTCTCCCGCCTCGATCCCTTCGCTCGACTCACCCCTGCTGCCGTTCCGATTTTTTTCTCCATCCTCCGCGATGCAAATCAGCCCGGCGAGAAAGGGTTGGCATTCGGCAGTCGAATCGTGCGCACACCAGTCGGCCAGTTACACTTTTAAATATCGTCCGCTCCATTATTTTATTGTCCGCCTAAAAAGGACTCACGCCCATCGTCGGGGGCATGAAAACTGTGAGATGGCGAGAGAAGAGGGAAAAAAGAAGGGAACTGGTGACACGCCGCAAGCGGGTCGCGTGAGAAAGGTGCGAGGCAAGACTAATGGTGGCAAATTAGTCTGTTTCTTTTTCTGCTCTTTTGCGCGCGCGCGCGCGCGCGGGCGCGCGAGTACCGCGCGGCGCGCATTGTTTCTACAGATGTCGTTTGGACTTTGGAAACGTGTTTGCTTCAGCTATTATTATTAGCTTGATCATTTTTATTTCAATACTTGATAAGTAAGAATTTTCATACTGTATGTCATCGATAGATTTAATTCGGTTTACTGTATGTTGCTTTAATCTCAAATATTTGCACTTTAGAAACGTGTTCGAACCTTCGGCTATTATTATAATTTTAAACATTTTTCTTTCAATACTTGATACAGTACAATTTCTGTACTTTAGGTCGTGGTTAGATCCGGTTTCCACTGTATATTGTTTAAATTTCAAATATCGTTAGCCTCTGCGTTTCAGGCCGGGGTCCAGATAATTAGCGGTGCAAATGCTTTACGCCATAATATACGCCATAAGGAAAGAATCGACGGACGATTGTCTTCCTGTTAGGCAGAGCTCGCCGCAGAGTGAGCGTCAGTTGATACGCGTTTAATTTTACATTGAGGCTGTTGCGATTGAGGCCGGCACGAGTTCCGAAGCGGCAGTTCCGGGGGGGGAGGGTTAACAGTTTGCGCGGCCGCCGTGAATGACCGGAAACGGGGCCGTTTGCCGGGGCAAATAAAATAACCCTCTTCGGGGGCCGAGCCTAGGCCCTGATAATTGCCCGTTCCGTTTTCTTCGCAACCGCTGCCGCGACGGCACTCGAGGAAACACGAGTCCGTCTTTGCACCCGTAAAATTCTCCTCCTACAAGGACGCTCGTAAACTCCTCGCCGACTTCCGACCTTTTCCCTTCGAGTCGCTAAACTTCTTCATTGCCTTCTACGAGCTTCTGATCCTCGCTTACACCCGCTCAAAGTTCGCGAAAAAAATACGTTAAATTCTAAATTCTCGGACCCCAATGAGAGAAGGTGAAGGTTCGAACTTTTCTCCGACTTCCGACCTTTCTCCCTTCGAGTCGCTAAACTTCTTCATTGCCTTCTACGAGCTTCTGATCCTCGCTTACCCGCTCAAAGTTCGCGAAAAAAATACGTTAAATTCGTTAAATTCTAAATTCTCGGACCCCGATGAGAGAAGGTGAAGGTTCGAATCTTTCTCCGACTTCCGACCTTTCTCCCTTCGAGTCGCTAAACTTCTTCATCGCCTCGTACGAGTTTCTAATCCTCGCTTACACCCGCTCAAAGTTCGCGAAGAAAATACGTTAAATTCGTGAAATTCTAAATTCTCGGACCCCGATGAGAGAAGGTGAAGGTTCGAACCTTTCTCCGACTTCCGACCTTTCTCCCTTCGAGTCGCTAAACTTCTTCATTGCTTTCTACGAGCTTCTGATCCTCGTTTACACCCGCTCAAAGTTCGCGAAAATATACGTTAAATTCGTTAAATTCTAAATTCTCGTACCCCGATGAGAGAAGGTGAAGGTTCGAACTTTTCTCCGACTTCCGACCTTTTTCCCTTCGAGTCGCTAGCTTCTTCATTGCCTCGTACGAGTTTCTAATCCTTGCTTACACCCGCTCAAAGTTCGCGAAAAAATACGTTAAATTCGTTAAATTCTAAATTTTCGGACCCCGAAGAGAGGAGGTAAAGGTTCGAAATTGAATCCGCTCAGCGACTGTCTTGGTCGTTTAGCCTCTTGTCAGCTCGGGCCCCGGCACGGCCTCGCAATTTTCATCCCTCCCCTCCCCCCTCCCCCTCTCTCCCTCCCCGTTCATCTTCCAAGCCATAGACTGCAGCTTGTACCTTCCAATCTGCGTAATCGCTCCCTGGAAATAAGAAGCGTTTGCGGTGTCCGGCCGTTCCTTGGGGGGGAGATGCCGAAGGAGGAGGGGGGAGGGCAAAAAGCGGATGGAAGACGCGATTGAAACTTATGTAGTCGGCAACGTAATGGACCCCTCCCACGACCGACATCGCGAGATCTTGGAGGAGAGAGAGAGAGAGAGAGAGGGGGGGGGGGGGAGAGGGTGTCTTGGGCCGCCTTGTAACAATAAGCTAAAACGATTCTTACGATATCCGGCCTCGGCACTCTGTCGGCCTTACACTCTGGCTCCATTTAAATCTTCAGCTTTCGCAACGAAAAGGCTGCAACTCTCATCCTCTGATAAGTCGAGATTCTATCAAAATTTTCCACTGAGTCAAAGCTCCGAGGAATTCCAAGTATTAAACGTTTCCTACGTAAATTCGATTTCTTCGGCTTCGCGCCAAAGAAGGTTCCTCCCCGGGAACAGTCGGTTGCGCGCAAAATTCGAACAACGTTGAAGGAGCGAGTTAAACCGATCCTTTCGCGAAGAAAAGATCCTCGCCAGAGTCCGACGTGACCTAACCGAGCCGCCTCTGACCCTAATGTTCCAGGTGCACCTGAGATCGCATCTGATCATGAACGGAGTCTGCGTCAAGTTCCGCGGCTGGATCGACCTTGAGCGCTTGGACGGGGTTGGCTGCCTGGAGCACGACGAAGAGCGAGCTGCCGAGGAGGACGTGGTCCTCCGGGAGCAGCTGGAACGTTACAATCAGCGACTGCGCGACTTCGACGAGAAGCAGAGAGCCTACAGAAGCGGGGCGGTTCAGGCTCCGCATCTGAATCATCACCATCATCATCACCACCATCATCACGGCCACCACGGTCATCACGCGGGCGGCACGGGGACAGGCGCCATTGGCGGCATCGAGCCTCATCTTCCCCACAGACAGGACCCGGAGATGGAGGTCAGACTGCGAGCCTACTGAGGCATCGCTAAGGACAGATCCTAAGTCCGCGGCGCATGTCCAAGGACGCGGGACCGTCGGGGTGGGGCAATTCCGGTCACTCCGGCCGACTCGGGGTCCAAGGCATCTTGGTCAATCTGGTCGGCCGTGGCCATCAGACGTTCGCGTCTTGTACAGACTTTTCGTTCTTTACGGTCAAGGTCATAGCAGTAGACGCGCCATGCGACGTTTCTTTATCATCCTTGTGCTTCTGTGGGATTCAGTGTCGAGGATTCGTTCTCGCGCTGCGATTGCAACTTCTGGCCCGACTGAATTGTAGGGTTAAGTTTAGGCCGTAAGATGGTGTCTCGTTCGATGGTCGCTGGGTTCGAGTGTAACTTCGAACTGTGCAGTACACGCGGGTAATGTAACATCTGGACGCGGAGTATGATCTTAGAACGAAGTGCGCAAGGTTTAGATTAAGCGCAATGTCGAACTTCTCGGTGCATGTTCTTCGTTCCGTGCGTTTGACTCGGATTGCACTTTCGTGTTTCATCTTGCCGTAGGGTTTGAGCTAGGCTTAAGGTCGAATGACGAACGTTGGGAGACGTAACGAAATCATTTACGGCCGGAAAGGTGGCCAGTGGTCTCGAAGATTAAATTGAGAACTGTTGATGTGCATTCTTCGGGAGACGGTGCAGCGAAGAATGCATCGATGCAATTGTAAAGCTAGCAGCGTGGGGCTTATTCAGTTCTTATTTGATATTGGAAGCGACGTTCTCGGCGTCTGCATCTAATTCAGGAACTGGGAATGTCGCTTTTGTTCTGTGTTTCGGAAGTTCGATTATTCGAAGATTTGAAACACATTTGAATAGTCCAAATCTCGCAAAATGAGATCAATGCGAGGTAACGGTATGATATTGTAAAATATTTGCGTGATCGAAAAGGTGGGCATGACAGTTAAAAGTATCCATCGGATTCATGAGGATCGATTAAGTATGCACTAGTCTCCGATCTGATTAGTATTCAGAAAGTATTGAATATGTCGCTGTTGTTCCGTAAGTGTTCGCTTCTTCGATGTCTTATCAATACTCTCCGGGTATTAATCACTGATCGCTGTTCCATTTCTCAAATTGAAATTCAGCATAACCGAAAAAGCAGAGAATTGTCAAGGACGGTAAGAAGCAGACGGCAGAAACGGTTTCAAAGAAGTTTCACGATCAACTTGCATTGGATTCCAATCCATATCGTTAGAGTAATGAATGAAATCCAATAAGGTTCTTTCAGCATCCCAGCTGATTTTTCTTTGAAATCTTGAACCTAACATTCTGCCGAGCCATAGAGAGTCTACGCAAAAGTACTGACAGAAAAGTGCTGACAGTGCTCGACGAGCAAACGATGACTTGATCCGTCATGATCGAATCGACTATTCGTAATGATCAGTCTTGTTCGATCGATTCACTGCAATTATTCAGACAAGACTGAGAGTTGCGATCGTTGCGCTGTAATTTAAGTTTAGCCCTAAGTTGTTCCACGAACGAGCACGCGGCGCAACATTTTTCATGTAAATAGTGTAGAGTTTATATCCATTAAATACATTATTTAAAAATAATATCCTGCCTTGTCATTACTAGTATCGTGGGGGTAAGTTTAGAACTTTTCCACGTAAGATTGGGTACCTGTCGAAGGATCTTGTCAAGGTGCTTTCAATGGGTCCGGGTATTAATGGTAGAATGAGAATAGGATGAGAATGGTGACCTGGCGAAGAAGGCCGGCAGAACCCGAATTTTTCCTCACAATACAGAATGCCTTCCGCTCGCGTTGAAAGTCTCCCATTAATCACAGTCCTCGCCTCCTGTTAATTTTGCTCCGAATGTCCAGCAATAGGTGCTCCATGTTAGAATTGTATCCAAACTCATTGTACAGCATACAGGACTCCATACACTGCTATACAATCGCAGGGAGTTACATGTCATTGAAATGCTATATTTAATTTGAACAATTTTATTCGGAAATCGATCAAACATTTGTCGCATTAAACTTTCGATACTTTCAGAACGTTTAGTGAAAGTAAGGTGAACGAATAAGAGGGTAGAATTGTTATACTGAGATTGAAGCTTTGCATTAGTCGGCGTGAATAAAATTACGTTCGGCCGTCGGTCGGATTCGATCGTAGATTCCGATTACGTGCCTCCACGTATTTACACGAACTACACGGGGGACCAGCAGGGGTTATTTTCCTGCAGGACAATGGGCGTTCGAGCGTGAAAATCCGGGAGCATTAACGTCAACCCCATACGATCGACTCACACGACGGACCACCCTTATTGTTTTAACCAATCCGTTCTATCAGAGTTCCCCTTCGATCCACCCGCTAAATCTGCAAAATTGTCTCTCACAATCGGTTTTACAATCCGATTAAAATCCATTACAAAACCGATAACAAGACTTTGTTCTAAATTTACGTTACAGTCCGATTAAAATCCATTATAAAACTGATAGCAAGACTTTGTTCTATATTTACGTTACAGTCCGATTAAAATCCATTATAAAACTGATAGCAAGACTTTGTTCTAAATTTACGTTACAACTCGATTAAAATTCATAATAAAACTGATAACGAGACCTTGTTCCGAATTTACGTTACAATCCGATTAAAATCCATCGTAAAACTCATAGCGAGACTTTGCCCAGAATTACGAAATAAATTTTTATTACATCGAGAACGCGAGTACACTTTTCGCAGCAGAGAAAGAAGGAATATTTGACGTTTCGAAAGGAACAGAAAGAGAAGGCCGTCAATTGCGCGAACGTTAGGCCGATGTAACGCGACGATCACCCGCCGATAAATTCCTCCAGGAAGCCTTACGCGTCCTCGTCATGGTGCATGTCGAGGGAGAGAGGATGCACGGAACTTCCCACGACGCGGAGCGGGCCTCGAAGAAAGCCAACAGTCAAACTGTCTTCGAGCCGAAGGCGACCCGGAAAGCTTGCCCGAAGAAAATTCCCGGAGAAAAGTTGTGTGCAACTGGTAACGTGAGATGTAACGATGTAACGCCGTGTCCACATGGCACCTCGACAGCTCCAATCTTCGCATCGACGCCATTCGAACGACTTTTTATCGGCCGAGCTTGGCCACTTCCTGTGGCCTGCTGATAATAATTATCGTGCCTCGTTACCGTTCACCAAGGCGGTCAGAAACGATTCTTCATTAAGTCGTTAGAAGAGAGAGAGAGGGGTGGAGAGGCCGACGTCGGCAGGAACCACGTGCCGACGATAAAGAGTCGAGGCGGTCAAAATCTGCCGACGGAGAGAAACGAAAATCTGACGTATCTTCAAAATTTCCTCGCCGATCGTTATTATACAGCGAATAATCATGAAACGAGTATGCTGATTATAAAAGTGATCTTTGTAAAAATAAAGAAAAATCGTTAGACCAATCTCTTGCAGACCAAATAACTGTGAAGAATTATTTCAAGCCTGTAAAACATTTACTTTGATCACCTTCACAATTATCTGGACAACAGCTGGAGATGATGAAAATAGTAAAGAGACTTGATAAAATTCGAACTGTTTACTGTAACGAGACAAGCATATAAAATAATTGTTATCTTAACTTTAATAATAATCATATTCAATGACGATAAAGTCAATTTATTTCCATAAACTGTTCCTTATCCGTAATATGATCCATTTAGAAGTGTCAAGAGCCGGAGGAGGAATTAAGTTCGATGATCGTCGGAGCTAGGAGGCTGTTAAAAAGGTGAAAGGTGAGGGTAACAATCGAGTAGGTCAGGCGAACGAAGCGAAACTCTGCTCGTTGTCGTCCTCCGTAACGTTTTGTGTTTGCCGAAAACAGTCGCATTGTCCGCGGGGGGCGGCTCGGAGGGGTGGTGGCGAAAGGAGGGTGGCCAGGGAGGGTGGAGGGAGGGTTGGAAGAGGGGTGTGAAACCGGGACGCCCGCGGTGAGGACCCTGTAGGCACTCGTCGCATCTGCCTTCGATTTATTTCCAATCGTAATTGATGACTCTCGACTCCGCGGGAAATCGGGGGAAATTGGATTCTGAAGTGGGCACGTTGGCCCGACAAAGGCTGACTATCGAGAATCAGTGTCGGGATTTTACGTAATGGAGACAAGATTATTGTGCCAAAAGTGTATCTCCGCCAGGCGACTTTTTCAAAGACAGAACGGAGAAGTACAATTTTGTATGCAAGATCAGAGTTGAAAAATTGATTAACGAAATCTTTTGGAATGAGGCAGCTATAATCGAAATAACGTTCTGAAGTTCATTCACATTCTGGTAATCTGGACTTCGCGAGAGCTTTTAGACTAGGATTCAAAATGAAACTTAAGCGACTGAAGGAATGAGGCAGCCATAATCAAAATGACGTTCATGCACATTCCGGTAATATGGACTTCGTGAGACCCCTTAGACTGGGATTCAAAATGAAACTTAAGCGACTGAAGGAATCAGACAGCCATAATCAAAATGAAGTTCATGCACATTCCGGTAATATGGACTTCGTGAGACCTCTCAGACTGGGATTAAAAATAAGACTGAAGCGACGCGAAGAGTGGAAGTGAAATCTGGATGAGACGAAGCGAAAGAATTAGCTCTATCTTTTTCCGTCCGTAGGATCGGCACAATGCGCACGTAGCTCTCGCGCGTGTTTTGACAGGAGCAGTCCAGGAGAAGCACGACATCTGCTGGTCTCTGTTCTTCTCCCGAGTCGGGCTCATTGTCAGATATTTTGAAGGATCGGCCCGACGGAGGAGAAGGGATCCCGAGTGGAATTCGATCTCTCGCACTCGTTCAAGATACCCTCCAGCCCCCATTGACTCAAATTTCATGACACGGACACCTTCAAATGCAATCCTCCTACGTGTTCCCTTTCATCCCGGAATTCTCTCCATCTCCGGAATCCCCGAGATTCTTTATTGGCTCCTGCCATTATATTTAAGTAGTAAAAGTTATCTCAGAATTACACAATATCATTAAGGAAAGATATAGAAGTAACCCTGGCCCGAAATGGACCCTTATTCCGATCCCGGCACCGTAACCCTCTAATCATGCCTCGCAGGTTGAAGATTACACTTCCTCTTACCCAGCGAAGGCGGATAGATTAAAGGCTTCGGGTTCCGAACTTCAAACTTCGAACTCCTCCTCGAGCCATCCGCGCAATTGTCATTGAACTATCCTGCTAACTTCAAATTCCTACTAAACTCCAACATATTTCCTTATATCATACCTACCTACTTCCAAGCCTAGTCTCACTATATTAATGTCTCCTATTCCAAGCTTCAACCAATTCTTTCTTTTTAAGCGTGTCAAAGTACATTACTTCATACCTTCCATATCATTTAATCGTACCTACTTCCAAGCCTAATCTCATTATATTAATCTCTCCGATTCCAAACTTCACCCAATTCTTACTTCTTCAATATGTCAAAATCTCTACATCCTAAAACGAGTACAGTATCTTCTAGTCGACTCAACATTTTCGTCATTCTGATATTAGTAACATTGGTCCGTTCTTGAAGTAATATTTTATAATAATAAGTAATATTTAAACCACAAAATATTTATATAATAAGTAATATTTAAACCACGAAATAATATTGTAATAAATGTTAATTTTATAGTGTATATTCTCTTGATAAGGACAAAAATAAATTGTCGAAACGTTGAGCAATTTAAATGCAACCTTGGTCTTACACACGCCGACAAATCCCAATATTATCGTCATTCTTCCGAATCCTCAGACTGATTTTCCTGTCGTTCCTGATATTCCTGTCGCCGGACACAGTTTCGCATGGACGCGCGCGTTGCACGTGAACGAATTCACACGGACGATGTTTCTTCGGCAAATGGTTATAGCCGGGGCTCGCTGCCCCGTCGAGTTTTGTGTGCCAACAAGCTAAATGCGTTTCACGGATGACCGCCTCCGGTCAATGCAGCCTCCACCGGTTCGATTCGGCATCTACGCGCCACTTATGCCCGACTGCCTCCAAGTGCGGAGAGGCAACTACTCGGAGATCGATTGCCAACAGATTCCCCGCCGGAATCGTAAAAGGTGGCACGCTTTTTTTCCCGACTAACAGATCCCACTGACATCCTCCGTCAGGAGTCGAAAATGGAACGTTTCATTGACTTCGTTGAAATGTTAAGGGTATAAGTAGAAAGGTCTCTGCAGAGTATAAGGTTGACGTCTTTTTTGTTGACAACTTATATGAGACTCTAGAAAAGATTAATTACTCGAAGTATTAGATTCCGAACGGTGGACGGGTGTGTATTTAATTGATTGTCGACGTTTTGTGAACTGTAATGTTTATTAACTTAGTAATTAGCTGAAAGTAGATGTAGTGACGATCGAGGGGATAATCTTTCTTATACCGATCGCCGCGGAAGTCTTAAATCTCGGAAAAACTTTATCTGTTCGAGAGTACGAGTATGTAACTGTCAGAACTCGAACTGCGCTGTACAGATTGCCATGGTGACAGACGTAAAACTTATAATTGTAGGCGTAATAGAAGCTCAGACGACTTTTGGTATAGTTTATTAATGAAAAATTGTTACTTGTTCCACATATTGCGGATGCCGAGTAGAAGAAAGGACGCCACTGAAAAATGTAACACGTTTCACGTCGCGCTCATTAGCCAACGTTTAGCGTTTAGGATAGAAGCACCTGCATGGCCGATGGCATAAATTATGAACGCGCTCGGGGTAGCAATTAGGTAATAAATAGTGCGAGGACCGCCCGAGTCTCCTTCGTTTTTTCATCCCCCTTCCTCTCTCCCCCTCTCTCCATCTCTCTCTGTCATTCTCTCGGCAATGCGCACGCTTCATTCTAACGGGGGAGTGAATTAATAAAACGATCCCCCTTTCGGTCCTCCGCCGCACAGATGTGCCCCCACCCCATTCGTCGACGGCGCGGGGGCTGTTTCTTTTATTTTATTACCGAGGGTTAATGGAATAGTTTGCATGCCTCGAACAATCGAACACGGGATTATTACATTCCGCTTGCCTGCGACAGACGATCGACGCCGTCGACTTGAGACTATATCAAACAATTTCTCTCGAGTTATCAAGGGGTAGTAACGGTGGCCGTGATTAAAATTTCGTAATTTTACTTTATGATACGGTGGAAATTAATAAAGCTCTTAGAACCTGTTATCATAGATAATTTTCGAGACTGCCGTGTATGTGTTAAAATTACATGATATTTATTGAGAACTATTTAGACCTAATTGTAAGGAAACGGTATAATGAGTAAGGTAATAAATTGATTTTGTCGGATTTTCGAATCTGATCGTTCCGATAATCGATGGCACGTGTGTTTCGGGTTATCACACTGGGAAACTTTTTCGTTTTGTCCGATCGCACGTGGAACGTACGATAAAGGTCTGCGGATCGTTTTTACGGAAGGGTGGACCCGCCGTTTAAAGGGAACGTTACATTGTCACCCTGGTACGGGGAACGAAAGGCCATTGACTCACTTTGCATCTTCGCCTGACTCGGCAACTTCGCAGATCGGCGTCCATAAATCCTGCCAGCTTGTTCCTATTGTTCGCCGAGTGACGATGTGAAAATCATCATCTTTTTTTCAAAGTGAACGCGCTCGTCCATCGTGAAGTTCAAACTTCGCACTGTCAGTAGCCGAACAAGTATACAATTATCCAACTTGTCCATCTACACTTTCATACACATCATTTGCATTTCAACACCTTCACAGACTGCCAGCGAGAATTATTAAAGTAGTGAAAAGTAATGAGAAATTAATGCATAAGTATGAAGAAAGTCTGGGAAGTAGGCGTAAATTGGAGTTACCTTACATAGACTGCTAGTGGGAATTTTTACAAAAAATTACAAATATTCTGATAATTTATGTCTAAATAGCAGGACAAAATGGAAGTTGAAATTGTTCAATCCCGACTCGATTGTAACGCATTGATAAATGCAGATACACCGCGACCGTGAAGAATGCGGACATATGCAAAGTCTCATATCAGTTGGCACCCTTCGACAGTTTCGGAACGATTCCTTCCACGGCGCAGAGGCGTGCGCACGTGCATTCGTTTATCGTGATTTATGGCCGTGCCCCGTTCTCCGCGCGCGCGCACGTCGATTGAATGCGCTCCTTGTTTTGCATTTAACGGGGGCGGGGCGCGCGAATTTGAATACGGGAATTAGCGACACGCATGCGGAAACTACGTCAGCACGCACTTTGTCCACCGCCCGTTCCGCAATTCCGAACATGTGACGCTTTTTCAGGCGAACAGGTGAGTGTCACATGACAGACCTGAGACGCGCCCTCACATTTCGAAAGTCAAATCTTCAACCCCGCCAGAATCAGACGTAAAAGCAGCTACATTACTGTCAGAGAGAAAAAATTGATTTTGCAATAAATAGGTTTATAGGATGCACACACAAATGTGTCATGTTATTGTCAGGGGAAAGAATTGATTTTATGATAAACGCAGATAATTAATTTCACAAGCTTACAGTTCTGGCGCAAGATTTACACCTAACCTTTTTTCGCTCTCTTTTTAACTCCTGGGAAGTCAACCGACCTGATTTCCCAGCGACAAGCAGGTAGAACAAACGACTCGCGTCCCTTTCTTGCCGGCCGCCTGGAATGACAAAAAGTGGCCCCATTAGTCGAGATATCGTTTGGCAGGACAGGCAGGACAGGTAGGCCCAGGTGCGAATTTCGTCGGCTGTCGACGCCTGCCGCTTCGGCACAGTCGCAGTTAACAGTTTCATCGTCCTTCGAATTTTCTCTCTCGACGAGTTCGCAGCGAGAACGAATCGGAGCGAGGCGAATGAAAGGAAGGCAGCGAATCGATTCTTCTGCCTTCTCACCCCTTTCGCGGCCGGAATCGACGATCCTTCCGATCGACTGGATCAAGCCTTTCGGGGCCAGGTGAGGGAACGTGTCCTGCGGGGAAGGACATCATCGCTTCCTTCCACTCGATTTCGCCGCGAGTGGCGTGACATTTCCATTATTGTCCTGCGCACGCCCAAAACTTGCCGAAGCTGCCCACTTTTAGATCTCCTTCCCCTTCGCAAATGTTGAGCAACGATTTATTATCCCCGCCAAGGTGGATGTTCCGAAACTTCGTTGAAAGTATCAGCTTATTCTCGCTCATCTTTGAGTATTCTCAAAATTTTCAGTCTGAACGAATAATCTGAAGAATAAAAAATAGTTTAATAACAAAGAAAATTTAAATAGAATTAAATATGAAAGAATAATTTATTAATAAGAATTTTTTAGACGTACGATTTGTGTTGATTACCGATACCGGTTAATAGGTAATAATTTATATTTTAATGTTGAGTGGTAAAAATGTGTCTTATTAAATTGGAATGAAGATAGACACGATAGGCTGTCGCGTTAGTACAGATCGCAATCGTCCCGTAAAACAGGTTTGGAAGGTTCGTTCGTGGCGAAAGGACGGCGTAAAGGATTACTCGTTCGCGCGTAGCATGATTAGCATGTCACCTAATTCGGCGTGGCCGACTCGCTCCGGCGTCGGACATTTATTCAAATTTAACGCCCTTCCCCTATTTTTCCACGGCACCGCCCAGGGGTAGAAGTATTGCGTTCTCGACGAAGATCCGTGAAATCGCGAGCCTTTATCGTTTGCGACTAAACAGACAGTCGCTATTTCCATCCTTCGTTCAACATCTTTATCGAAATTGCAACATCCAACGTTACTCATCCCTCTCAACTTTTTATTTTATTTTAGAACAGAAACATATTATTATGTGAGCTTATCAGTCAGCATTATAGATTATACGCAGACTAACACTTATTTGTATCACGTTTAACTATTTTAGTACTATATGACCGTACAAATGTGAATGTATTTTCATTTGTTATCAAAGGCGGTTATGGCGTTAATAAATTATTATTATTATTATTATTAAGTTAGATGCCACGATTAAGCGAACTGTTTAGTTCCTCTTTTGTTTATTCTGTTTCATCAGATGAGAGTAGTGTGCTTTCGAATAATTATACTAGATGCTCAGGATACGTGAGCAAGCTGGAATCCCGGAGATTCCCGACGCATTGCGATTCTGGATGCCTGATCCCATTCGGCTTACGGCGAACATACTCAGGTGTTCGTTCTCATAGAACTCGGTGCCCCGGGGGTTGTTTGAGTGTTTGACGTTGGCATTACGCGGGAAAGCACTCGCTCCTCGGGCTCCTCACGGAATTATTCCTCGGCTTCATCCTCGAACGCCTTCAGCATCGAATGCGTTCCCTATCGTCACAAAGGACTCTTTCCGAAAAACGCCTTTCAACCCCTAAAACTCTGCAAACGTTTGCACATTGTAATCTTCGCTTTTAATTGACGCTCACTCTTCAACTACTGAATACGTCATAGAAATTTCGACATTCAGCCTTCAAAGACTTAATATGGCAAACCTTGCATAGAATTTCAGGACATGTTAGTAGAAGTTTCAAGTTTGATGTGGATATGAAGTATAGACGTTGTTACATTCATCTTTCGAAGAGCTGGTGTCAGTGCTTAGAACGTTTCAAACGTGTTTTGACATGTAGGACTGTAATCACGGCATGGGATGCTTTCTTTGATTGATCCGGAGCTTTGTTCTGATCGTCGCTCTTAATTGCGAGCTAAACGTCGCGTTCAAAAGTGAGCAGGGTAGATCTCGGCGATCAAGCTCGGATCAAGCTGGCAGTACGCGGATGATCCCCACTGGCGGGGTTACGTAAATTGAGAGAGAGGATGAGGGAAACATGGAGGATGAAGGGAGAGAGAGAGAGAGAAGGAGGGAGGAGGAAAGAGAGAGAGAGAGAGAGAGAGAGAGAGAGAGTCTGAACTTCTCGCGACCCTCGCGACGAGTCCGACGCCGAGCTTATCCCGGCTTATTCCGGCTTATCCCAATCATTTCTGCCCCGCTCGGCTTCCTCCCGGTGCCAATTACGTCAGATCAACGTCAAATGACAATGGCTCGCGAGGCAATATCGACGCGGGAATATCGATCGCGACCCTTCCCTCGCGGCCGTCTTCAATTTCCGATCCTTCGATTCTACGCTCTGCGCAATTCAATTCACTGCCAATGGAAAAGTATATTTTAACGTCAGAGATAAATTAGCAATAATGACGATTTATTGTGCGACCAATCCATTAGTCGCTAATAACCTTGTTGTCGATGCGACTCAAAACTATGAAATAAAAACTGACAATCTGATTGGCAATTATTTATGTCAGAGTTAAATGACCAATAATAACAATTTATTTATATTATAGACTTATGAAACGAAAAGAAATTACAATTTGATTGGCAATTATTTATGCCGCGTTTATTTTCTTGAGTAGGGGTGGAGAAATTTTGCAGAAGTAGGATGCATTTATTTTCCCTGCGTTAGGCTGTGAGGTGTTGGGAATGAGTTTAAAGTGTGACTTTAGGTTGGCGATTGGGACAATGTTATCTGCAAAGCTGACTTAGGTTGGAATTGAATCGGGAGTCGAGCTGGAGCAGGCCGCGATTCGCAGATTTGCATATCGGCGCGGACCCACCCCTCGCGAAGACGGCAAACATCTGCATTACAAAGGGCGCCTGGGCAAAGTGGATCACGGTAATGGATAGCGAGCGATTGATCGGATTAGATCGAGGCAGCGATCGGACCTCATGATTGCGTCTAATCGCCGATCTGAGCAGTCGGTGTGAAACGACATACGTTTCGCAGATTATTCTGCCATCGAGAAGCGATGTGCACACTTTGCAAGCATTTTTCACAGCCTCTTGTCAGTTTACTCGATTGAATCGTACAATGGTTATCTGTAAATTTCAATATATGTTCACACCGGTTATATATGTACAGCAGTAGAGGTGTATAAGCAATTAATTATGTAAATAATACGTCAGATACGGGACATAAAATCTTTACGTATCATAGTTTTCAAGGTTCTACGGTAGGTATTTAGTTCTGTCTCGGAAAGTATTGCTGTTGCCAATCTGTGGAAGCGATTTTTGTGAATGTCTGTTACCCCTTTCATACCCCATTATCGCACAATTGAATCAAACAAAATTGTTTGTCGCTCACGTAATGAAAATGTCCATTTTCCATTGTTTTTCAGGACATTTTTGACCATATCTCGAGAACTATTCCACTTAGAACCTTCCAGTTTCGATTTTCGTGAATGTTTATCACCCCTTTCTCAGCCTATACATGTGCAATTGCCTCAAAGTGAATTACCTAGCGTTCCGGCGACAAAATGTCCATTTTTTCCGTTTTTGGACACATTTTTGGTCATATCTCCGAAAGTATTGCACTCAGAAGGCTCCGGTTGCGATTTTTGTGATCCTCGTTTCATCCTCTTTCAGTATGCATATGCACAAGTCGATCGAAAGAGTTTTAATTTTTACCCTTTTTTCGACCTCCATTTTTTCGATGGTTTTTTGGCTGTAACTCCGAAACTAATGCGAATTTCGACCAACGGGAAACGGGCCTCTGAGTTATTTTTTCATCATATTATACGGATAAGTCTATCAAATATGGTCCATATAAGGGCTGAAACGGGCCTCCATACCCTAAATCATTCATGAACGCGAATAAATTCCATGAATACGCTTAAAATCAACCGGGCATGTAGCTGTATGAGTACGTAACATGAGAAAATTGCACGGTTCTTCCATAACTCACACACAATACCCAAAGAAAGAATAGACTGAACTCACCGTACATCGTGCCTTCTTAAATAAACAGTACGAACGTACCCAGTGACCAACCCCCCACTCCGAAAAACTGCTGCAAACACGGATGCCAGCTCAACCCCAGGGTCCGACTCCCATAAACACGCTCGTCCACCGTCGCCCATACGAATCTAATTGGCACTAATTTGGTGGACCTGCTCGCCGGCACAAAGTGCAGGAGCACAAGCGCAAACAAGAAATCCGGGGATACGCTCAATCGGTCGCACAATATTGACCCTCCCGCATACGGACTCGCGCCGTTCATCCAAAGCTGAGGAACGAATGGGGCATAATGCCAGTTCTACGTTCCGACCACCCCCGCCTTGTAAACGAACTGCCAAAGCGATCCATTCATACCGTCCCGACCGACCTGGCGAGCATTGACAGCCGGTCATTAGGACTGAGATCTACTCGCGTGTGTGAGCTTCCACCGCGTCTCTGTGTGTGTGTGTGTGTGTCTATTCCTACACATAGAATGTAGCTCCACGTACGCGTTCGCGTCTTCTTACTACGTACTGTGTACTACGTACATGAATCTAGGATACGAGCTTACCGAGTGTGCGCCTGTGTTTGCGTGTGCATCCACCCACGCGAGAACTGTTTTGCGGAGCTCCACTTCGTGATCGAACCCTCGTAACGCGATACCCGGATCGAGACTACCTGAGCATCGACTCACTCTTCAGCGTCCATATGTCGGCCCGATGTTCGCTGACTTCTCGACTCCCGGCTTTGACTGACGTTCGATCGGCGAGCGCGGGGACGAGTTTCCTTTCAGCGGCGAAATTCTGAAGGCAGAGCTGCCCTGACAGCGTCGGCGAGGCCGATCGGTTCGTTGGTAGACGATATGGGTGGGTGGATGTACGATGCATTGTGAAGGTGCAGTACATGTCGGTGGTCTCCATATCTAATGACCCGAGTTCATTTTTTTCATAACAAGTCACTGATGCTCGAACATCGAAAAAGCATTAACAGAATTAAGTAGGGACGGAGAGGGTAATGTTCAGTCGAAGGGTTTGTTCTCTGCCAAGTCAGTGCAGTGACTATGCAAGACTAAACGAAAAGAACTGTTTTATCTTGTCATCCCATATGTGACGATTACTGTAAGGATATTATAATGGGGGTTTAAAAAATTGTCTTATCGATCAACTGTTTCAGTGTATAAACATATCTTTTCTGAACCATAATTTCCCAAACACCGGGCAATATCGTTAAGAGCAGGATCCGCTGGCATAGGCCTACTGACGATTTTTTAATTTTTTAGTCTTTAATTTTCTCCTTTTCAAGTCTCAATCGACCACTCTTCCCGAAAAGTTATCCTTATACATTCGATAGTCTAAAAAATTGAGTTTAACTCTCGTTCCATTTGCATCAACCGATCTCGGTCAAATGAAGCAGTTGGACAATCTAATCGCGATCAAAAATCAACAATGATCCGGCCGAGCTTCGAATCAGAAAATTTATTCAAACGCCCCGCCGGATCGACATACGCTCCCGCTTGGAATCCTAGTTAAACTCGGAATATGAATATCCGAAGCTGCAGGACACGTGCCCCTTGTCGAGTCGGCCGGTATTCAGTCGTGCACTGTGAGGGGGTGAGCGAGGGGTGGTCGAGGGGTGGCCGAGGTGGAGGAAGAGGGTCTCGCTGTCAACGGCTCGACCTTTGCCCGTCTCTCTTTCGCACTAAGCCCTCGGTAATTGCCGGCATCACGGGGGATCGGGACGAGAGAGAGACGGAGAGTGCGAGGGACACGCGACTCCTTTCCACGATTCGCTGCCGCTGCCTTTAATTACACATACGACATAGACGCGTATGACGTAGACGTCTCTATTATGCGCGGCGGCGTAACGCCGAAAACGAGACGAGTCGTCGTTCGTGATGTCGCATGATGTCCCGAATAGCTGCCGAGACGTATTGAATCTCAGTTTTAGAGGGTTGGCATTACCGTCTTTCGAGTTGGGAAATAAATCATTCAAATTCGGGAGGTTCAATTAAGAACCCTACATTCAATAATTTCTTCTGTCGTCAGATTTGTATCGTTCGTAAAGTTTGACTCCTCTTCAAATTTGAAAGGCAAAAAAGTAATGACTAAATAAATCTCAGCTGCGAAAACTTGATACCAGCTTCTTCAAAGGTTGGATGGTAATTCTTAAAAATTGGAAGATTTATTCGAGAAATATACATGTAGTCGTTTCTGCTATCGACAGATTAGTGTCGTCCGTGAAATCTGGCTCATCTTCAAATAAAAGCAGAAAAGGAATAATTAAGGAAATCTCACCTTTGGAGACTTGGTACAGGCTTCTTCAAAGTTCGAAAATAAATTTAAAAAATTGAAAGGTTTAACTAGGAAATGTACGTTCAATAATTTCTTTTGTCGACAGACTAGTATCGTTCATCAGCGCTGTCTCATCCTTGCGTTTTGAAAGCGGCGAAGGAACGAAGGTTCGAGAAGGTTGAAAGACGTAGGCCGTGCCTTTCGTAATTCATTCGCCGGCGAGTTAACTGTACACTCTCTTCGCACGGCGTAAAAATTCTGAGCGAACTCTCGCGGTCCCCCCCTTCTCCGCCGATTGTCTTCTGCGGTCTCGTAAGCCGCAAAATATGGTAAGAGCAACCGCGGCATTCCATCCACGACGCGATCGTGAACGTTCCACCCCTTTTTTACATTCTCTCTCTCTCTCTCTGCCTCCACGTTTTGCGTCATGCGGCAGCCTCGATGCAGCGACATCCGTCTCCCATCAAAATTCATGCGCGATTATTTATACAAAGCTATTCCCACAAAACGTCGCGGAACATCTGATCGAAACATTCCAACAATTAAATAAGTCGCGCATAATAGTACAAATTCCGAGATTAAGATACTTGAAATATATTTCGTTACGATCGAACAATGAATCGCTTTGTTATAATTTTAAAAGCACTTAAACATTTCAGAGTATAAACGTACCTTTTTCGGTCAGTTTGGTCGATTGAGAAAAGGGCGAAAAAATTACAGCTTAAGAAATCATATCGTTTCGTTAAACGTTTCATCCAAACACAGCCTGTCCGTACTTCGCGCGGACACCCTATACGGGAAAGGACAAAGCTGTCAGCGTCTCAACCCGTCCTCGCCGTTCGTGTAATTCAATGGCCCAGGGAAACGTGCTCGCGGCCGAAAAAAGAGTGAGGTCCACGAGGGCGTCGGCGACAACGATCGCTTTGGCACGTTTCCGTAGGTATACGACTCAATTCAGACTGGGAGTCATTTCAACGCGGGGCTCGAAATAAATCCTACTCTCCTCTCTCCTCTCTCTCTTTCTCTCTCCCGCCGGGAGGGGCCCTTCCATTCGATTCGAAAAACGACAGACGAGACGACGCTATCGGGTAGACGGAAAGATTGGGAGGAAAGGAGAAAAAATTGGAGAGAGAGGACAGATATAAGTATAGATGGAGAGTGAGAGCAAGAGTGAGATAGATAGATATATAGATGGAAGTTGCGAGAGTGAGAGAAAGAGTGAGATAGATAGATAGGTAGGTAGAGAGAGAGAGAGAGAGAGAGAAAGGGATGAAATAAGAGAGGAACCAACGAAGGATAAAGAGGGACAGACGTAATCCACGAAGGCGTCGACGTGTGTTTGCGCATGTTTTACATCGACGCCCCGTCTGTTTGCAGACAGTAAATTATGTCGCACAATGAGGCCACCGGAACCCCTTTCGCCGGGACTCTCTCGCTTCGTGGATTATAAAGCGGGGCGAAAGCGGAAAGAGATCGCGCGATCCTCGATCCTCGATCCTCGATGCTCTTTTGTCGACGCTCTCCTTTGTAAAATGGCCCTCTCTCTTTCCGTCGGCGGGGCAGGCTTTATTAACAGTCTCTCGCCCGACGTCGACGCCGGAAAATCGTTCAACGATCCTTCTCACCTCGGCGAGAATTATTTCCACCAATGAATGTCCCCGGGGACGAATTATCGGGCCGTTGAATGCCGAATGTGTCGGAGGTGTGATTCTGACCCCGCTCTCTTGAGAATTTTCCTAGCGATGGCCGAGAGTAAGCTGACTTCGGAGGATCGAAACGCGCAAAGTTCCACTTTGGTTCCATAGCAGAAATTGGATAATTAATCCATTGGCTGGCATAATCCCCATTCGAAGAATTTGGAATTTATAAGTTTGAATTTAGTGACCCTCTTTGATTAATCATATAGATTTTTGGGGCTACAGGCCCCAAACTTCGCCTGGGGCAGGATCTACTGGCATAGCCCCACTGAAGAGTCCGCCAGTAGATCCAGGACGAAACGAAAGTTTTAATTTAATTAATGTTCTTTTATTTCTGATCCTATAATAAGGCCTGTAGCTCCAAAAATCTATATCAATTTGGAATTTATATACTTATACTGTTACACAGCCCTTTGTACATATATACTACTTACTTGGCAAAGGATTGCATAAAATAAATTTGGCAGTTAATGAGTTAATGAATAACACGAAATGGAAGTCGTAGAGTGATTATCTTTTTTAATATTTTACGAGTTATATAGTGCGCTACAGTATACAGTTTTGTAGAATTGAGTTAGTTGACGATTGAACGATCCCTGCTTCTGGGACAGTATTATTCAAGGATCTTACCTGAAGCGGAAATTCGTGTTCCTTCGCAGGTTTGGAATTATGGCTCGACTATTGTTTCAGGGTGGGTGCTGAGGGGTTGTAGGGGGAGGCGGAATGCGAGGGATTCGGCTGATGGGGCCAGGATCGATAGACCTTGTCGGCCTCCTCCCTGGTCTCCATGGCAATGTAGCTCCATAGCAATGGCCGACGCGCGTCGCGGCGCCTGCGTCCGCGTAATTGGATTTTCGCCGACGGGGCAGGCCTCGGGACCAATTTTAGCTTTTAGCCCAGACTCATCCGGGAAAGCCCAGAAGACTTCACTTTCCAGCTTGTACGACGACTACAAGACTGTGTCACGTGTTTGTCGATGCAACGTCAGCACAACTGTCGACCGATGCTGATAAAGCACATAAAAGATTTGTTCAAATGTCACTTGCAATAAAGAACGTATCTTTCGCCATTTCGGGAGAACTAAATGAAAGTAGAAAGACGATTGGGCAGAACGATTTGTTATTGCTTTTTGGCATATTGTATTGACACGGGTGAGTCGTACTTTAATACTGGTAGAAAGTGCCAAATACAGGATGTTGATAATAGTAAAAGTACAAAGCGATCAATATTTATTTAGAATTTTAATGAAGTACCATTGCATAGCTTTCCATTTTTAAGGTCAAGACAATTCTCCGCAGAAACAGGCAATTAGACAAATCTTGATGCATATTACCTTTTTCATCAGTCGCGTGTTCCCGTTATGTTCGCCCGAAGAACCATAGACTCAATTAACTGTAGCTCCCGTCATTTTCTACATTCAAATTAAATCCGCGGCACACGAGCCTGGAATATTCCATTATTACTCTCTTCAATCCACCGCTCTATAGGTACATTTTAATTGACATGAAAACTTCATTAGCACCGCTATTAGATTAATTTCAGTCTCAATCAACATTTCACGTCTATAAAACTTGCCCAAATTGATAATTTGAATTAATTCCATCAAATTACACCGATGAAAACCGTGCATGTCCGCAAATGAAAAAATCAATCCCAATAATGGGATCGGACAGCAACAGTTCTATTTACCGATCTCACGCGTCTCGATCTAGCCTCGGAGGAGATTAATCGCGAGTGGGCCCGCTCGGGCCTCATCGCAGGGCATCCATTCGGGATCCGAAGGGGGTCCGAGGTCCCAGGGCGCGAGCGTCAAAGCGAGTTAACGTCGAATAAATCAAAATAAAACGGGGCGCAGTCGCGCATTCTGCTTCCCGTCGAGTCGACGGCCCAGAAAAATCGGCCGGGGCCCCCCCACATAGGACCCCGAAAGAGTTGCATACCTGCGCCCAGAGCGTGCCGGGGCCCTTTCTGCGTCGCTGGCCCCACCAGCCAGCCAGCGAAATTTTTATTAATGAAATCGTTTACGGAACGTCGCCTCGCGCTTTTCACGCTTGACGATCTACTCGAGATCTAAGTCACGCTCAACGATCTACTCGTGATCTTATTCAGGCTCCTACGATCAAATCGTGCGAGGCATGTCACGCTAGGTGTGTGATACAATTAGCGATGCTGCGATGCGTACGGTTGATTGTTTGAGTTTTAGTACAATAATTTAGTTGATTACAATTTTTGTCGAGGACCTAGTAAAGGTATGGTCATCGTTAGAGAGTAGAAAATGCAGATAATTTATAGATTAATCGAGCTTTATTATTAGGATTTAATTACTCCTACTTAGGACAGGAATAACGTTTTGAGAGTTATAGGGTTTCAATAAATGGACAGATTGAAAATGATTACACCTACATGGGAAAGTGGCGTAAGTCCATATTTAAAATATATATATTTTTTTAAATGGATTTACACCGCTTTAATAAACGGTCCAAATATAAGTGTTTAAAGAAAAATTAGTGATCAATTCCGTACACTTTCGTCTTGCGCAGATTTCTTTGCAGAGTGTCAAATTAAGGGCGCATTTTGGTCAGTATCCCCTTTTCCGACGATTATCGGTCCTCCCAACCGCCGACTGTTTGCCTTTCCCATATAGGAGTAATCTGCGATTTGGCCAACAATCCGAGCCCTGCCGTCGCGCCTCCGCATTATCCTGGAAACGGGTAAATAAGCAGGGCCCACGGAAATGTCCCGAGGAATCCGCTTAAGGGCCATTTTGCTCGCCTGACGTTTTGACATTTATCGGTCGCCCGAAAGGGGTGAACTTATCCTCCGGTCATTGATATCCGCCGACAACTTTTCCCGCTTCCCTTGAACACCATGAGAAAGACGTCAAGATTCGCAACAATGAATTTCCATGTCAACTCAGTTTCAGCTTATCAATTATTTTATTCGGCAGAACCTAATGTGTCGGTGATTGTAAAATGTTGAAATAATACAGAAAAATCTAATGCCAAGAGAATAGTATGAAACGAACAATTTCATTTGAAATTTTATCGATTCTATCTCGTATGACTTTCGTAATTAACGTGTCGCGTATCGGTGTAAATGTGTAACGAATGTTCGTTGCGAACGGTAGCGTATCAAATTTTTTTTTTATCTCCGAATAAATTTCCAGGCGTGACGTGTCGCGCGCGAGAAAAGCGTGTCACAGTTTCTGGCCCGATAAAGATGGAAATTGGCCGATTGTCGGACCCCAAAAACGAACGGGTAACACATGTCGGCGAAGGGATGGGGTTGAATTCTCCGGATTTTTTCCCCAAAAGCGACGTTTCGTGTCGGGACGGGGTCATAAATCAAGGGGGGCGTGAAATCAATTACCACTTATCGCTCTCCGGTCAGTCCCCCTACCGATCCGCAGGCCCGAACAAAAGGAAAAGTGGAAAACGAATCCAAAAACCTGTCGCTTCGCACTCCCAAACCTCCCGATCAATCCTGTTCTACAAAAACTACACCGAAAATCAAACCTTAATCATTTCAGGTAAGAGTGACAGTGATTCATGGAAAATATCATTTTTCCATCCCGTTTGCTTCTGTTTACGGAATGCAAAAAATACTTTAGTACCCTCTTACGATATTTAAATTACTATTAATTCTACAGCACACACTGGCATTGGAATCTCGAAAATAGCTGCAGCTAAAAACTTATTGGAAAATGTCTCGAGTACAGGAAACAAAGGCTATCGACAAATTAAAGTGATCCTGCGATCCTCGAAGGATATCTCCAATCCGGCCTGAGGATAATCTCCCAGTCTCAGGTCGAGTTCTTCGAAGCGTAGCGAGAAGACTCGTGTCTCGCGGCGCGAGAAATTGCTCGCTGGACTTCTCCAGCGATCTCAAGAGGACATGCTTCACTTCTCTTCGTCCTCTTGTCCTCTCTCGTCCTCTCCTCATCCCGTTTTTCCTTCCGTCGAACGATAAGATCGACCGGAGTGCGCTACACAGTTTAGTACATACTGCCGCCGATTGTCTCGATCGTCTCGATAGGCGTCGGCTCGCTTTGAACACGAGCCTCGAAGACGAGCCTCGAAGACGAACCCCGAAGACACGCTTCTGCCACGATAATCCGTCTGTCCAACTGTAATCGATATCCTCCGGACCGGTAGCGACGGATTCCGATATCGACGATTCATGCGTGAAGCGGGCCGCGTCGAACTGCGACAGTGTCAGGGAACGAGATCGGTATCTTCCATGTGTGAGTACTGGCAATTTTTCGAATTTTCTCACATTGCAAACAGTTATGAAAAGATAAAGGATTCGATTTGCAAAGTTATATAGCGTCTGTCTGTTTCTATTCTATATAATATGATATTTATTTGCATTTGATATTCATTTCCCGTTGATATTTATTTAAATTTCATATTTATTAGCATTTGACATTATTGCATTTGACATTTATTTTATTTGATTTGATATACAGAACTTTTGTTCGCATTTAAATAAAAGGGCAGATTGACAAAGGGACACCTCATTCAAGTGCGGAATTAGACCTATTCTACTTAAAGTAAAAATGTGACGACTCAGTAGTCTACTCCAGAATACAGAACGAGTCTAGCTTAGCCGAGCATCTCTCATCCCAGCCAATTCCTCCGTTCCCGATCGTAACAAGATAGCCCGTAGACTCTCGTTTTCCGCACACCGTCCGCTAATGGATTCTGTTTCACGAGAGCTTACAGGATCTTACCCGATCCCGAATCGGGCGTTAGCTTACCTCGGTGTAAACAGGCCCCTCCCACAATGTTACGGAAACGATCGAGATCTCATAATGCCGTCACGTCCCTCCACCTTGGATCATATCACGCACGCACACATACGCGCATGATTCCTCATAGAAATCGCGTAGCCGACGCAGGATTAGCTTCTCTCGGCCCTCCTCTCTTTCTTCTCTTCGGCAATGAATGCCGAGCAGGAAGAAGGACGAGACGAAGGCAGAGGCTGGCCATTCAGCTAGGATAATCCGCTGATTCCGCTTCTGGCCAGATACGGACTGGCTCGAGTGAGTGGCGTCCTTCTCGAGTACGCCGATCCTGCGAAAGAATCCGTGACGCGAGGGCAAAAAACTCTGGACCGGCCTGTACGCCGCGCAACGTTTCAATTCAGGATCTCGGCCCTCCTCTCCTATCGCGCGAGAGCCATTCAATTCGAATGCAGGATCTCTTTGAGGGAATTTGTAACGCTGCGCTGTTTGCCGACCCTCCTACCCCGGAGGCATCCGTGTAATTTTACTCATTTTCCAAGTTCGGCTTGGGGCACGGTACAATGACAGTTGATATTCATTCGTTTTACATGTATTATTTGTCCATTAGTTTTAGTAGCATTCCTTGTTCGGTACTCTGTCGATTATTGTAGACATTATAATTATAATAATAACGAAATTAACCGATTAACTACCAAATTTATTTTTGGATGAGTTATATACAGGGTGATTCTAGTAACTGGGCCAAGCGATAACTCTTTTTTAAATAAATTTAGAACAAAATCGTAGAGGAAAAGTTTGTATTAGGTGAAAAGCTCTATCATCCTATGCACCGACTTTTTTCCCAAGTGCATTGGTGCATGTGCAAAGTGCAGTTGCACTGTTTTTTTAAATGGAACCACCCATTTTTTTTTACATAAACACGTTCCTTAAGCCATTCTGCAATAAAAACGTATAAGGGAAATCATCGAAAAAGCAATAGTTTACGAGATATTTCACTTTATTCAAACTCTTATAACAGATGCCCAAACCGTTCACTATCGCATTATCTAAACGTTTTTGGTCAGAGTTACGTTCCAATCATGTTTACTAACATCTCATACTCAAGGATAGGAACGTATTAAAAAATGTTTGCAAGCTAACGGTGAAACGTTCGAGTATCTGTTATAAGAGTTTGAATAAAGTGAAATATCTCGTAAACTATTGCTTTTTCGATGATTTCCCTTATACGTTTTTATTGCAGAATGGCTTAAGGAACGTGTTTATGTAAAAAAAAATGGGTGGTTCCATTTAAAAAAACAGTGCAACTGCACTTTGCACATGCACCAATGCACTTGGGAAAAAAGTCGGTGCATAGGATGATAGAGCTTTTCACCTAATACAAACTTTTCCTCTACGATTTTGTTCTAAATTTATTTAAAAAAGAGTTATCGCTTGGCCCAGTTACTAGAATCACCCTGTATATATGCACAGAAGGTTGTATAGCAGTATAATTATATAAATTTCAAAATCACCAAATGGGGATCGTGGCAATTAAGGGGTTAAGTGTGTGAAGAAAGGTTTTCTTTTGACTAGAATGAAGTGTCGCCGATTGAATCGTCAATGCACAATAAGACTGGCAGTAATTGTTGCAGAACGTAGCTCGGACAGATTTTCATGCCTTTTGCATCGGCTGGATGGAAATATCGGTTACGGAATTTGTTGCCAGCTTCAGAGTCTGTTCGAGCATGTCTTCACCGCACGCGCACCGCAGAATTGACTTTGCTATTTTTCGCACTTTCAGTTCTGCCCGGGTACTAGTTCTCGGCCTAGAGACAGATTGTGTTACAGATCTGTCAGCGGCCAATGGCAACGTCCGTTACGCGGTGACAGCGATCTGTGCACAGATCGCCGGCCAATCCAGGCGTAGGATCTGACGATTAGAATGTCCGTCATGTTCGAGTAGGTTAATCTCAACAATTACCGAACGATGACAAACGAAACGTCTTATAAGTACAACGTCAAACTAAAACATTGATCGCAACCTAAAGTTAAAACTACATTGAACTCCTGCGATTCAGATTTTGAAACCAAAAATGCCATGAAAAATTCCAAATTAAACGGAACCGCAACTAAGCCTTAACAAATGAAATGAAGGAAGGAGAGTGAACGAATTTAAGCTAAAATTCAAGTTCGCAAGACTGCGTCCTGCAAAGCTGCCAATTAAAACGTTGAAAGGAACGTCTATTTTGCCCGCAAAAAATCGTGCCGTCAAGCACCGGATCAACCCCTAAAGTGGATTCCTCCACATTAGGCCGCGTTCCATATTCAGGAGCATGATCGATGCCCATTGGCGACTCTTGATCCGTGTAATTCCCGCGCATAAGAGGATATTCGTCCTCATTGTCCGTCTGTCGAGTCCTTCTCGAGTCGGCGGACGTTTGACGGATCCTTGCCGAAGCTGGCGCGCGCAATTTTTGCCGGCGAAAAGGCCCGTTTCCGTTACCTGACCGAAAAGCATCGATCGCCGATTTTGACGGAAAAGGTCCGAGGGACAATCGCGAGACGTCGGTTCCGCTTCCGTTACGCGCATCAGGCAGAGAAGGGAGACTGGAAACAGTGGCCATTGTCGACTCCCGGACTGGCTGAGTGACGCAAAACATTTCAGGCTCGTGCGTCGAATCGCGGACGGGTCCAAGGTGAATATCCACCTATCCACGAATTGCGACGTCAATCTGACAGTTCTTTGTCCTCTGATCGAACGGCCATCGACGCTGGAAAACTGCGGAAAGTACCAGCTGCCGCGAGGAAAACTGGCCAATTGGCCCAGAAACACAGAAACTCGCTCTTTCTACGTCTCAATTTTCATAAAATTTTTTTAATGTATTAATCTTGTACTTTTGTACAGTACGCTTTGTACGTCTCAATTTTCATAACCATTTTCGAGTGCATCGCTCTTGTACTTTTCTACAATAACGTGCACCGGCAGAAATTGAAACTGACTTTCTGTCAGCATGAATTTTCGTACCGTTTCCTTCACATTTCTTCCTAGAAGAACATTTCTATACTCATCCTTAGACTCAGAGACCGGACACGAAAGCGAAGGTCTGGCCATTGCGTTTCTTTCTCCACCGCGTCACATCCGAAACTTCTGACATCGCTCGAATTAGTCTTCTCCCAACCCGAGACTGCAGTCTCGAAGAGTCCCAAGGTAAGATCGTGGAAGAAAACGTTTCGCAGAACGATGTTAAGGTACACGTGACCGTCGCTCTACTGAATGGCCGAGAGCTCGATGCGTCAACGTTACGTTTCAATCGGGAGAACGAGAGAGAATAAGGCCCCGCTGAAAGGGCCCGCAAAGAAACGGGATGAAGGGAGAGAAAATACGTCGACAGGCATCAATGACGAGAGGATGCCAGGCGAGGGAGCAGGTAGCCGGTACCTTTAATGGCATTTCGTGCCATTTACACGTTCGAAGGGCCAGGGCGAGGGCGAGGGCCTTGGGCCCAGCTCGGACTGGCTCCGACTGGCTCCGACTCGCGATCGACAGTGTTTCGGCATTGTCCAGCGCCTCTATACGCGCATTGGCCATTGACGAACCGACTTCCCGTCACGCCAACCTTCCCTCAGCCCTTTCTCCGAGCCTCCGCCGAGATCTCGGCCCTTTCAATTCCAGGAACGAACGAGCGAACTCGGCCGAGGCCCATTGCCGGCCCCGGTGGGAAATCGGTCGCACCTCCGACCGGCGACAGAAGTCGAGAACTGTCCTCGCTCACCTTCGAAATGAATGGATCGCTGCAAGTTTTCGGCCGGAGCCTCGAAGGGACTTGGCGAAAAGTTGGTCAACGGTGAGTGATGAATGAGGATGAAGACTGAAGTCGATTTCGGAGGATAATCGCCTGGAAATTAAGGTAATAAAAATTCGAAGACGTAACGTCAAAAATTATAAAAAGAATAATATGTTGAAGGATGTGCGTTGGCGGGGTGAAGATTTGAGTAGCGAGGGGTGGGAATGAGTCGGGATGCGAGTCGAGCTCTCGTCTAGACGCGGAATTTAACGGGACACTTTATGCTCTCCATGGTCTATGGGGCCTGGCGAAGGCCTCGGTAGAACGGAGTCGCGTGAAATTTAGCACCTACAGGACAGTTACGAGGCACATCGGCCGAAGCGCCGGCAGGCTCGCAAACCGCTAATTTCACAGTCGTTTAAACGGCGATAACTCATCGAGATTTACAGTCCCGAATACGATGTGCTCGTCTTTTGACATCATATTCCATTAAGGAACGAAAATTCGCTCGGCCACGCCGCGAATTTTACGATCCGCCTATCGGACCTGCCGATGCTCTTCTGTTCGATTTTACTAAAGCAATGTAAACTTTCTTCTTTGAAACAAAGAAATCGAATTAATTATAGAGAATCAGAAAAATGTTCGATCCTACGATACTACTGAATACTCTTTCTCTCTGAGTACTATACTATTCACCTATTCAACCTGCCGATTTTCTTCTATTCGATTTCACTAACGCAATGTAAACTTTCTTCTTAGAGCGAAAGAAAATAAATCAGTTAAGTATAGAGAATGAGAAAAATCTTCTATCAAACACGCAAGGGCCAAAGTTAGGAAACAAAGTTCCCAATATTTTCTATTTTCCAAAGCTGACGATTCTCTTCTGTCTGAATTGGCTCACGCAGTATAAACTTTCCTTTCCAAGCGCAAGAAACTGAATTAGTCACACCGAACACGAAAGTTCCCCGATTATACGATTCTACCGAAAACGCAAGTACGCAAAGTTAGGAAAACAGTCTCAAATATTTTCCGCTCCTCTCGCTCAACTCTCGTCACAATCCACCTATTAGACCTGACGATTCCCTTCCGTTCGAATTGCCTCACGCATTACGACCTTCCTCTCTCGATCGAGAGAACCTGAATTAGTCACAGAGAATAGGAAAGATCTCCGATCATACGATTCTACCGAAAACGCAAGTACGCAATGTTAGGAAACAGTCTCAAATACTTTCCGCTTCTCTCCCAACACTCCTCCCACGGATTTTGTACGGAGCCAGCGGCGGACCGAAAGAGGCGTGAAATTGGCAACAGAGTCCCGTGCTTGACCGGGGGTCGACCAGTGTCCACTGTCGGGAAGAAACGCCTGCGATTCAGGAAATTGGCGCGATGCCCTTCGAATTGGCGTGTTACGTTTCGGACTCGCCCATCAATTTTTTCTCGCTCTCTCCTCTCGTTCCGTTGCCGGCTCGAAAAATCTCTCCCGCGGTCAACAAAATCCTTCGTGGCAGCTGCCCGGCAGTTCGCCGACATTGTCGCCACCCTTTGTCTCTTAATTGACAGAAAGAGCGCGCCGCGGGCGTGCGCAAGAGGTGAGTCCCGTCGGCCATAGTTCGATTCCGTCCCGGCCTATAATTCGATCAAGAACCCCGTTGACGCGCGACACTGTTGACATTCGGTTATTTTGACGTCACGCTGAGATCCTGTCGAGAGGCGTCGAAAAGAGACGCTTGCCAACCCTTCTCCGGTGGGGGGGCCCGCTGGAAGGCCGCCCGTCGACAGAAAATCGGGCCCACCTTCGGCAGAGAACATTGCCGCCGACTCGATTCTCTAACGGAAGTTAGTTACTGCCAAGTAAACCTTTTATTCCGCGTCGTTAGTCTCCGACGTGCTCGAAGTTTTTCAGCTCTGTATGCCCTTGACGTTAGTTGATAAATGTAGAATGTTTACGGCGTGCGTAAGAAAGTATGTTTCGACATTTATTTCATGTCCTTTACAAAAAATATGGTGCAATGATTAACGCTTGTCATAATGATACATAGAACATTGTATTTTATATTTTATATCTATTACGAATTGAGGAAAACATTGGTATATGGCTGTAGTTTAATTTCTTCAGTCAATATGTGAAGAATTATTTATGTATAAACCGCTTTATTCCTCTTCAGCGTAAGTTTACCGTCTTGCTGTTATATTAATTTACGCGACACTAAGCCGAAGGGTATTATTAAATTTTGAACAAGGTGAAATAATTCGTTAGTTGATAAAGTCTTCGTTTGTTCGCGGTGGAAAGTATCGTAGGTCCCTGAGTTCGATTCTGCGCCTTACGCAGTTGCTATTATTTTTCAGTCATGCAAACAGTGTTGATCTTCATCTACACCTTTTACTTTAGGTGTTATCGGTCGCAATTGCGTCATTTCTCTGTTTTGCCCATTAACGTATTATCTGCCAAATTTTTGCTTTTAATGTTTTGGTCGGATAAGTTATATATATTCACAAAAGGTTGTGTAACAGTATAATTATATAAATTCCGAAATCACCAAATGGGGGATCGTGGCAGCTAATGAGTTAACCCATCACCCGCCGTAATGCAAAAAATACAAAAATAAAAAATGAAATTAACTGTACATTTAGAAGTTGCAGTCATTAAAAGAAAACAATTTGAACCTGTGTCCCAAAAATGGGACATTGGCGGATAATGGATTAAGAGCGTCGTACTCCTCTGAATCATCGTTTCGAGTACTGTCCAATCTGGCAGTCCACGCACTGTCAGCCTCTCGTGAGCAGTCAGTGCGTCGAAGTCAACGAGTCGGCAGCACACTTTCAGTGTACGTAAACGGACCGTCTCGAAATCCGTGCCGTCCGTCAGGCCGACAGCGACATGTGGACATCGAAATAGTGTCGTATGGCCCGAACGAGATTCCCTTTGGCGAAAAACGGATGCGTCGGCGTCGGTCAAAGCACCGTTTTACGCCCGTCGTATCTCCGGCCACCTCCTCGTCCGCCTCGCCGAGTTCCAAACAGTTCTCGCGGCCGTAAAATCGTACTCGACGCCGATAATAAAAGCGGCCGTATGCTCGCCCCCTGTTTGTTTGCCCTGCCAGCGACGTCTCTGATGTCTGCTACGACGATTAACCCCGAAGCGGATTCCGACTCTCCTTCCGCTCGCTGGAAACCAAGACCCTTTTCCGAGACATCGGCCGACTCTACGCGGAATCCGAACGAGCGTTTTCGAATCAGTCGAATCGTTACTCCGCCCGTTGCCAAACTCTGTTAGCTGATTGTATTATTCCCTTTCTACCAAAGCAGTGTGATATATTGGCGAGACTCGTGCGGAGAATAAATAAACCTAATCCATCTTGAGTATTTAACTTGGAAGCGATATAAGTTACGGCTTTTTAAAGAAATCAGTTTCATAATGGTATTAATTAATACCTAATCTATGCCTTGAATTGTTGTTCTACGTTAGAATTTAGACGGTGTTGAACGGAACAGTTAAAATGTCGACATGAGTGGGAAGAACTTGAGAAATGATTTGATACGAATTAAGCTTTTGACTTTACTTACTCGCGAATGTAGAAGCGTCGCAAGAATTGAAGATTGAATGCGTATCAGTTGTAGAGGGCCAGCTTGCGGTAGAAGTAAGAAGACCGACAGGGACGAACTTTTTAATCGTTTCCCATCAGCAGGAAACGCGCCCCAAATCGCGCATTAACTGCCGCTCCGTGAAAAATCGAGGCCTAACCGTTTTCCCCCGACAGTGAGCAGCCCCCAAAACTTTCCAACGATGACCGTTCAACTTTTTATGAACCCGCCCAGACAGCGGGACGAATGCCACGATTAAGAATGTTGCGCACAAGTCATCGCCTCGCTAAGCGACGGACGAACGTAATGCTGTGAAGGCAATGAAAACTGTTCGGCCTGCTTTCTGAACACGACGGAGGGTCGAAAGGGACAGAAAAACTGGAGATTTCATTGTGAGACGTTAACTGGCCCGTTTAACGCCACCGCCTACTGTGTTGCGAGTGTACTAAGAAACGTTTTGGAAAGCTGACGCGTTCACGTTCTGCAGCAACATTATACTGTTGTTCATGATTATGTATGTGATAAAATGCGTTCAATACCGATGAAGCTGCGAATATTTCATGATTTCATAACCGTAGTTCACGGATTTTAAATGTGGATTTAGTTTAAATGTTGAATACGGGATATAGCTAGGCAAACGTCTATTTTTCACTGTTTTCTGTCCTATCTTCGGTCATATCTCGCGAACTATTCCAGTTAGAACCTTCCGGTTTCGATTTTTGTGAATGTTCTTTGCCCTTCTTACGTCCAATTGTCGCATATCGGGGGCTAAGGGAATCGTTTATCGTTCAGCCGACAAAATGGTAATTTTTCATTGTTTTTCAGCCAATTTTTGACCATATGTCGAGAACTATTCCACTTAGAACCTTCCGGTTTCGACTTTTGTGAATATTTTTTACCGCTTTCTCACCCTATATACAGGCAATTGCCCCAAAGTGAATTACCTAGCGTTCCGGCGACAGAATGTCCATTTTTTCCCGTTTTTGGACACATTTTTGGTCATATCTCTGATAGTATTGTACTCAGAGGGCTCCGGTTGTGATTTTTGTGATCCTCGTTTCATCCTCTTTCAGTATGCATATGCACAAGTCGATCGAAAGACTTTTAATTTTTTACCCATTTTTCGACCTCCATTTTTTCGATGGTTTTTTGGCTTTAACTCCGAAACTAATGCGAATTTCGACCAACGGGAAACGGGTCTCTGAGTTATTTTTGCCCCCTTACCAGATAGCAAAAGGGCGATCCGATCCGCCGACCTTCGATTTTTGGCAAAAATGAGAAGGGGTACCCCTTAAAAAATTCGCGATTTCTTGAATCGCCTGTAACTTTTGAACCGGCGATCAAAACCTATGATAATCATACATTTTCTTGAAGCTTTTGACGCGCTCTTTCGGATAGGATCATCAGCGAAAGTCGATCTTTAAAAATATTTTTTTTGGGCTCCGAAAAATGGCTGTATTTTCGAAACTATTGAGAATTCGGAACTTTGCTTGCGACCAACTTTCAGGGCGAGTCAAAATCTATGGGATAGGATACTTATAAATCGATTTCAAGACCACAAATTTTTTCGCGTTTTTCGACGATTTTGAAGGTTCTATCAGCTTTCAATAGGTCCATATAGTCCCAAAGTACCATCCATTGGTCGCTCAGTGCAATAACATAAGGATTCGGCCATCAAATATGGTCTAAAATGGGCCTAAAACGGGTCTCCGTAGGCTAAATCGCCCAAAAAGGCCAATAATTGCAATAAATATACATAAAATCATATGGCAGTCATTACCCGATACTAAACTACCGATATAAATGACATAGCAACGACATAAAGTAGTCATCGATCTTTCAATTTGATGATAAAACCCATTTTCGGTGGCTCCCGGTGGCCCAACCAACTTATAACACAAGAAAATGCAACATGGTATTATTCTGAGAGTTCTAATAGATACAAGTAGCATCAAAGTGTCTGTCAGTCAAAGTCATTGGTCGCTCACTATCATCCAATAAGTATAAGACGCAATCATAACGCAAATATTCCTTAAATGCCCATTAACACATCATCCAGAGTGTTAAGAACACACGTTCCTGCAATAACTTCAGTCCCATTCCACTTATCGAGACTCCTGATCCACCGAAACCAGATAATTCCCCCCCTCCACTGCGATATTACAAGCATAAGCCAGTCAGACATCCTCCACCTTCTCCGATAAACATTTAATTCCCACCAAATCATCCAAAGAAACACTCCTCATCAACCAACAGCCCCCTAACAGCCAACACAAAAGAACATAAACGATATCTCCCCCCTCCACCTCTCGACACAATGAAAGATTAAAGTTTAAAAATACGTAACTCAAAGTACATCTCTGTGACGCACGTCGGGAAGACACGACGTCGGCAGTTTAGAAACAACTAATTCACGCGGCAGTCAACGCTTCGGGGCGGCAAAAGTTCGGTAGCGCAGAGAGCGACGGGGGTGGCTTTTAGCGAGAGACGGTGCATCACCTGGCAGGATCATCCATCACGCGAGAGAGGGCTCGTACACGGACGCGTGCTCTTACCGCGGCAGAAGAGAGGAAAGCGTACGTACGCCGAGAGGCGGCCACCTACGGCCGCTTATATTTAGGCGAGGGAGTCCGGCGAGTAAAAAGGGACGCGTCGACAATTTGTCCTCGTCACGTCGGGCGCAATCGGTATAGCGGAGAAAGGGCCGAAAAGGGCCGAAAGGGGTGGCCGGGATGGCACCCTCGCAGTTATAACCTTGTTACCGAGCACTATATATTACACGGGACGCGCGTTAGGCGATCGAGAGCAGGCTGCGTCTCGAGTCCATTAATTTCTCGTCGCGGGATATTAGCATTTTGTACGCGGATGCGACGATATTAAGGCACGAGGGGGGCCAACCTCCGCAGCCCTTGCATTCACCTTCCCCGTGCCCTGTTTCCTTCAACACCGAAGAAATCGGACTATCTTCTATAATTAAAGTCTCTCCTCTTCGAACGCTTCTAAGTTCGGAGCGTAACGGTAATTAAAATGACGCAACCGTTACAGCAAACTGGTCGACAATAATTCATGGCAGACCTTCGAAATTTCGAGACCGTTCCGCAAAAGTTAAGCGCTGCCACCCGACTTTACGGCCAAGCTTGCCTAGTCTCCAGTTTTATCGAGCCAAACATCAAAGCACATCTCCCATTCGCTGCCAAACGTTTTCCTAGGCAACCTCGTAAAAAAAAAACAGTGGACTCGGCTATTAGGTCTTTCGGGCCGGAGCGACTATAATGAAATTAGCGAACACTTGACTCGCTGTCAGTGCTCATGATGTGGGAGGTAGGCGAGACGACATTTAACGCGTCCTGACGCCATAAGGCCACCGAGGCGCAATTAGGGCAGCCGCTTTGACGATCTCGCGATTCTCATTTTAATCAAGCCGATCCGCCGTCTTTGTTCTACCGTGGGGCCCCATTGTCTTTTTCATTGTCTTTTGTCACGGGGCGCCGTGCCTCCTTTGTCCCGAACCTGAATGACCTCTTCCCTCCTCTCCCACCCTCTTTCCCTATCTCGAGCCCCTCCGACCCCCCCCCTCTCATTCGTGCCGCGTAATCAGCCGTTACCGTGCCTTTCAATTACGCTCGCCATTAAAAAACGACTAAATGGCAGGGCCCGCCGTGATTTCGGGCGACGTTTCCGGGACCACCGTGAATTTATGGGGCTGGCTGGATCTTAACACTTTCCCGAGTCGACATGTAAAATCGATAAGTCGCTGCTGTAAAGTTGGATGTTTATTGGTAGTCGTTTATAGAAAGTCGAAGTTGTTTGAAAGATTCGATTTGTACAAATGTATGTTTTAAACAAGAAAATGCGGAAATACATCGATCAGCATCGATCTTAACACTATTGGAGATCGGCATATATAATTACATGGTTGCAGTAAGCTATGATATTTCTCATAAATATTGTCAGTACCTATCTGCTAAATTTCACATAAACATTCTCAGTACCCACCTTGAAACCCTTAAAAGCCTCGTTCGCGGAATCGCCGATCTATTTTGTCAAACGTATGACGTCGTTAGTCCAGGAAAGTGTTAAATTGTTTGTTGATCCAGGACCGTCCGTCTTTCGGCCGGTGGGCGTGTGCCGGAAGCGAGGAAGCAGCCTCGTCTCGTGTTTGCCCGATTGCACAAGGCTGACCCCCTCAAGACCTTACCGCGGAGGTCCTCGAAAGGTCCTCGAGAGGTCCTCGAAGGATCGAGGACGCAGATGTTTATTTTGACGCGCCGCGCGCTCCCTCCGTGTCTCGAGTGTCGATCACTCCGTTCTCGATCCCCGGGTGTCGACTTTCGTGCTTCTGCCTTTACACGTCTTCCGAAGAGTCCTCTACGCACAAGTCATCGAATTCGTCCAACGATAAACATGCGACGATTCAATTTCAGAGCCCACATAACAGACATACGTCTACCGATTCACTTTTCGTTTCAATGATATCCACTCAGCAATTTGAATCATCAAATCTCTCCATCTTTCCTTCACAGTCCTTTGACAATCGTCAAATTCGTCGACAAACAATCCGTTCATAGTATACAATTTCTGCCATTGATCGCATTCGTCTCTTCAAGGCAGCATCTTCCTCAATTATCCTCGCCGAACCGTTACAAACTTCGATTTCATCCCTGAACTTCTGTTCCATTCACGTCCTCTCATCGCCGGCGTTCCGCTAATTTTCGCGGGACGTCGGCATCAACAGAAATCTCGGCCAGGGCAAGCAAAGCTCCTCGACAATGGCCAGTGAAAGCTGCATCGGGGGTCAGATAAGGTACATCCAGGGGAAAATGGCGAATCTCCTTGCTCGGCTCGATTACACGCTTACTTTGGCGCCGTCAATGAAAACGGAAAGGCACGGAAAGGCACGGAAAGGTACGCAAAGGTACGCAAAGGTACGTAAATGCACGTAAACGCATGCAAAGGCGCGCAAGGACGTGCAATGGCAAAAGGAAACGGGGGACCACTTATTTTTCCACGATCCGCATCTTTGTTTCTCGTTCGTGGCAGAAAGCCAGGCACCGAACGAACGTGCGCGAACGAAACCGCACAAAGGAAACGTCTGCAACGGCTTCTCGATGGGCCCGCGGTTCCTTCTTCGTCGTCCCTCTTCCTCTTCTTCAATTACGCCGTCGACCGTATTTCTTACCCTCTTCCTCCACCCGCCCCTCCGACCCTCGGATCATTATTTTCGGCCGTGCCGTATTCGCTTTTCAATATTTGCGGGCACCGTGATTGTTTGCCACATTTTTCATTATATTCATAGAATGATATCCGTAGAAACGATCAAGGTCGAATGTTGAAGAATCTCAAATAATCGGGATTGTCGTAAAATAATATATAGTTTCTCGAAGATTGAAGATCCTGAGAAATTAATTCGATCATTGATACAGTACGTCGTGTACGGATTAAGGCAGTTACTATATTATTTCCAAGTGACTTCCAAATTAACAGTCAAGAGGACGATGATGAAGAGGATGCAGAATAAACTTTGTTAAGTTGCGTGACTGGCTCCGTGTTGTATCAAAAGACAAAGATATTATTTCCAAGTGTTCGACGAGTAGCGTTTAGTAGAGACGATTTTGGATGATCAAAGGTGCCTTCTTACTATCCATCGATCCCCCCCCATACTCTTTTTACTCTCACGTTCCTCTCCCTCTCTCTCTCTTCCGTCCTGCCCCTTTCGCGCCACCGCACCACGAACTTACTCTTCTGTAACGGATGGCGTCTCCCCCCTGCTTGTCTCTCCCTCCCCCCTTTCTTCTCTCTTCCCCTTTCCTCGTCCATCCGTCTCCCGATCCTCCTGTCTCTCCTCTCATCGCGTCCGAGAACCAGTCGAGGTCGAAAAAGAGGCAGACACGAAGGAGGTCGCGCCACCTTTTTTTACCCTTTCCTTCCCACTCCTCCGCTCTTCCTCACCCCTTTTTTTCCACCCGTATCGCTTCAAGCCGGCGTATAATTCGATATCGATAGCGTAATCCTATATCCGGCTGGGGCGGGACCCCTCGCCGATCGTCGATCCGCGATCCAGGATCCTCGATCGCGTTGTCTAACGGTTTGCCTTGTACAGGCAGACAACTTCGTGGCCTGTACATCTTCGTTTTCTAGTGAGAGCTTCGATGGTGGCTCATGCGAGGGATGAACGGACGGAGAACATGAGACTTTAATAGAGTGCGAAGGAAATACAAACGTAATTCCTGAAATGAGCCGGTAATCGCGAAAATAATATAAGTTGATATAGTAGGAAAGAAGAATTTAATTCAATGTGGGACACGGTGTATGATATAGGACGTGTTTCACATTACTTAGGTTACTCCTAAAATGAGTAGCAGAAAATAGCAAGTTGGTATTAGTATATCTGATCTGTTCGTAGGCTTCTTGGTTATCTCTTATCAAGCGATGGGTAATTAATCGGCTACATAGCTTTCTGTTTTCCATAATACATTAACCCATTAACTGCCAAATTTATTTTTCGAAATATGTTGCCAAATAATGTTGTATATATATGTACAAAAGGTTGTGTAACAGAATAATTATATAAATTCAAAGATCCCCAAGCGGGTTTCGCGGCAGCAGATGGGTTGAGTTACAGACAGTTACACGTTGCTATAAATAATGAACTAATAAATAATTAACAAGGTTCCAACTGAAACAGTCTTCAGAGAGAAAAGATTAGACAAAGAATATCAATCTCAGCCCTGCACCGTAAATAATCTTATACGTCCGAGCTCAGATATGCGACCCGCTGTCGAATACACCCAGTTTCAAAAGAGACATGCAATTGAAAGAGATGGCAAGTACCAGGCCTGCAATTTGACAAGAATTACACTTGGCGAACGGAAGCCGACGCACGATTCCGAAATTGTCCGACCCGCTCCCGAGGGCAATGCGCAATTGGACAAAACGTTTCACGCAATCTGGCAACAATTTGAGGATCGCACTTTCCGGAACGGGGCGAGCACGTGCTCGCCTTACCGTTTCCACTTCTCGCTTCGTTATGCGCGTCTGCCAGCTGCAAATATCGTGCGGGCAGACCTCGGGAAGGAATGCACGTGTGTGCATCGGCAGAGGCGCGGGGTCCATCTGGCGCGTGCGTGACCTCCTTGAATTATCCTGACTCCTGGCTACTCCTTCGAGACACACACGCACACACACGTCCCGACAGGCTTTCCTCAACCGATTCCTTTCACTTTCGTCCCGAACGGACGTGTCGTCCTTTAACTCTTCGCGCGAGGCAGGAGACGTCAAACCTCGCACGCCGAATCTGCCCAATTTTCGTTCGGTTCAAATTCTCGGGAATTACCCTCGAGCAGCTCGATCGAGAACCCTATGATCTTTAGCGAACTACTGGTCAGAGTTCTGATTTCAGACGGTCTTAGCTATTTTACGGATGGGAGAGTAGAATTGAAATATTGCCTGATCACTGATTATGTTCGATTTTCTTCGAAATTATGAGATTGCAGTACTTATATTTTTCTTCTTTGAGAGGAAAGTACTGAACAGTTGCACTATGTTATCGGAAAGAGTTTAATGTTAATCTGTACTTTTGTAGCTTACTGCCTTACGTCCCTTAACAAAGTAAAATACGAGTCTATCATTCTCCGATCTCAAATTGTTGCTGCTCGCTGGAAGCATTCTATTACGGGGGGATAAAAATTGAAGACGCTTTCACCCTGTGTTCCTTCGCCTACCGAGCACCCCCCGAGGCCACCCCTGAAAAAGGGAAAAATCGCACGATCGCAGATTGTCGCCGACAAAACGAGACGAGCATAATGGCACGGGGCAGGAAACGAGATCCTATCGATTAACTGCAGGAAAGTGCCCGCCCCTCTCACCCCAGCCCTTGCCACCCCATCCCTCCAACCCTCGCGAATTTCCTCCCTCTCTCCCCCCCGTTCGACGTTCATCGCGCACAGCCCTCCATCCCTCCCTCTCCTTCTTCTCGAAAGTGGGAGCGCCGAAGCGCGCACCCTCCGCGCCAGGGGTAGTTTTCACCCCTCTCTCGGCCAATCGTCGCACGAGCACGCCCTCGTGACGTCACTCGGCGCGTTAGCCCGAGGGAAATTGGCCAATCGGAGGACAAGTGCGTCGACGAACGTTCGTGCGATCGTTTACGAGCCAATGATTTTGCTCGGCTCTGGCTCCGCTTCTCTTTCTTCAGCTTCACTCGCTCTGTCCTTCTCCCACCCGAGGAGGAACGTATGCGCGAACACGCGCGCGCGTTCTGCCGAAGGGTGACGCGAGCAAAAGGTCCAACCGTAGTCTCCTCGCCCTTCTCTTTTTTCAGGCTTTTGTAATTCGGATGTCAGTCTCGTACATTCTGTCCCTCCTCTTTTTGTGTCCCGCTCGCTTCGTTTCTCCGCAGCTCGTCGGATCCCGAAGAGGGGTCCTCTTTGTCTAGCAATGTTCGTCCGATGCGCCGGATTTACATGACAAACGATCTGGCCGATCGCTTTCGCGAAATTGGAGGCCTCGTTCCTCGCAACTTTTGCGGCGCACGCGATTCGCTCGCAAAATCTGCGTGAGCGCCTCGAGTGACTCGCTCCATTGATTGGCCGCTCAGGCACGCTTACTCCATTTCACGTCCAAGTGAAACTAGTCCTTACCTTGGCTCGATTTCTGATCTAGCCGCTCGCGAGAAAGCGTAGGATTTGTTTGCCGCTCGGTAATGAACGAGCCAAATCGATTTATAATACATGTATAGTGTTAATAAAAGTTGAAACATGGATTGCATTTGAGAATGCGCATTAGAGATGATATTTCAGTTTCCACGCGTTTACGAAAAAGCTTAGGATTTGGTTGCCGCTCGGTAGTGAACGAGCCGAATCGATTTATAATAGAAATATGATAATAATAAAAGTTGAGACATGGATTGCATTTGAGAATACGCATTAGAGATGATATTCCAGTTTCCACACGTTTATGAAAAAGCTTAGGATTTGGTTGCCGCTCGGTAGTGAACGAGCCGAATCGATTTATAATAGAAATATGATAATAATAAAAGTTGAGAAATCGATTGCATTTGAGAATACGCATTAGAAATGATATTCCAGTTTCCACGCGTTCACGATAAGGCTTAGGATTTATTTGCCGCTCGGTAATGAACGAGCCAAATCGATTTATAATACATATATAATAATAATAAAGTTGAAACATGGGTCCCATTTTATAATGTGCATTATACATGATATTCCAGTTTCAGCACCATTGGATTGCCTATTTCGACATGTATAATGCACGTGATAGTAATATGAACATCAAACATTTAGTACCGTTACTAAATTAATGTAAATACCACCGATTTTGAAAAACGTGACTAAATCAGCTTAACAGACAAGCTGACATTTTCTGACGTTACACAATCAAACAAGAGCTTCGAATTCGGTACGATCCCGACACGTTACGGCGGAAGCAACAAATTCAAGCTGTCGATACGGTGGGAAAAAAACTGGAAGTCCTCCGATTTCAGGAGCTGACAAAGGCCGGCGAAGACGATGCGCGCGGCGCAAGAAAGGAAGGAAGACTCGAGGAAGATCCCCCGAAGATCTGGAAGATAGCGATTACGGGCCGCTCATCGGGTGGTAGATCGACCCTCCGAAGTGGCGGAGGAAGAGAAAAAAAAAATGAAAATGAGCCCGCCGGATGGCTTTCATCGACGACAATGCTCGGCATAATGTACGGTAGGAGCACACTCGGCGTGGGTGTGCGAGTTTTTGGACGCTGGGTATCGCTTTCTGCGACTCGGGGATAATCCGCTTACGTTCTAGGGGTCGAAAACTGGCCCGTCAGCTACGTCTTCCTCCTCCCCGGTCGTCGGCTCCTTCTGCGTCGGGTGCCATTGTTGTCGACGTTTTGTGAGAAAACAGCATTTTCGTCGCTCGAGGTGCCGACAAGAACGGGGCTTAACTTATCTCCGTCACAACAATGTGCCCCAATGTACTCCTGGACTTCCTACTCTTCAGCGAAGATCGTGGGACACGTCTCACAGGTGCTCGCGTCTTTGCGCAAGGTGAATGTTTGCCGATTTTACTCGGGAGCGTGGAAAATTTCGTCTAACAGGCTCCTCGATTTAGGGTAGATAACTCTTGGGGTGTCTTGGATATTTTCTGGAATATTTTTGGGATTTAAATTTCCAACAGTCTTGGTTAAGAATAAAGTTCTCTTACAGCAGATATTTTTTACTTTGTTCTACCTTATTATTTTGAGAAGTTTAGGAATTTAGTACCAGTAGCAGTATCTAGTAGCCTCACAGGTGCTCGTGTCTTTGCGCAAGGTGAATGTTTGCCGATTTTACTCGGGAGCGTGGAAAATTTCGTGTAACAGGCTCCTCGATTTAGGGCAAATAACTCGTGGGGTGTCTTGGATATTTTCTGGCATATTTTTGGGATTTATATTGCCAACAGTCTTGGTTAAGAATAAAGTACTCGTACAGTAGATATTTATTGCTTTGTTCTTTATTATTCCGGGGAGTTCAGGAGTTTAATACTGAATTCATGTGGGGGTACAAACGATAAAGATAGCTAGAAATAATTAACTTTTTCAAGATACTCGGATATATTTGATCGCTTTGTCGGGGAGAAAGACAATTTGCAAGTTGATGAATTCGAATGCATATTTGTTAAAGTTTGAGCGAAGGTGGGTTCTGAGCAAGGTTCCGGAGCTCCGAATCGCTTCGATGCCGATGAAGGGTTGGCCACCCCTGCCTCGAGGGCTCGCATAATCCCATGAATGCATAATCCGGATGCAAACAGTCGACACGCGCGGCTCGTTTTAAACGGTCGCGATATTTCACGGATTACAGTGAGGGCATCGAATATTTGCACTTCGTTTCACGCACTCGTACCTATCGTCGACGGTTTCCTCTCACAATTTTCGACCTTCCCTACCCTTTTGCCGTACACCCTCCTCGCGAGGCAGGGAAAAAGTCCCGGCCAATACCTCCGATTACGTGCGATCCGAATGCGAAAGGATGCGATGCAAACACCGATAGCCTCCGTACTCGGTCTTCTTTTTTTTTCACTGACAGGCAGTCGATAAGGACTCAAAAAAACAGACGTTGACGGATGACCTCGATAATCCTGGACGTCCGAATCCTTTGCTGAAATCGGCCAGGAAAGAACAAAATGGATCAGGCTTCGCAGCCAGGACATAAAGGACGAACAAAATCAATGCTTCTCGTATTACTTTTTTTCTTTTTTTTTTTTTTAATAAAGAGAGTTATTATTAATCTTGTTTAATGATCCGCGCGCGGACTTGTTCGCGTGTCCACGCGATCGATAAATCGCACTGTATCCGGATCCATTCCTTACACGCTACGGAGAAAATTAATTAGCGAAGTCGGCAGGCGAGGACGATTATGCGCTCCTGCCCGGCAGACGTTGGGAGAAAGTAAAACGTAAAAACGGTTCCTCGACAAAATCGGTTAAGGCAGTTAGAAAGCTCGATGGATCATCTCCGAAGACTGGGTTAGGTTAGTTTATCACTGGAAAGAATCGATAGCCTCGAGACGCTGCGAGCTTCTCGGCGACGTTCGCAAAATTTTGCCCACTCGTTCGAAGGTCGAATTGCTCGAAATCGATATCGTTCGATGCATCGATGACGTCGCTCTCGAGAAATCGCAGAAAATGGCTCGACGTTCGAAGATTAAACGGTATTAACGGTATTTAACGGCTTAACGGATAAAATCGAACGAATTTGCTTTCGACGGACGCACGCGATCGATAAAAAAAAAACGTGGGACACTCCGAGAAATGGTACTTACAGCTAGGCTCGCTCATTTCTTTTTTTTTTTTAAACGAGAATTGCACACCACTACCGGGCTTACGATGCGATTCTGAGTTAGGACGCGTTCCTGTGCATTTGGCGTCAATTTTTCTTTTCTTTCTTTCTCTTTTTTTTACATTCTTCTTTGTCCTTTTCTCTGATCCGTTCGGTAGTAGTGCACTAGAGATGATCGGGAGCAAACTTCTTTTTTACAGGACATTTACACACGCGACTTGTTCTGTTTCTTTTTTTTTTTTACAAAATACACGCACACTTCTATACACATTCTCTCTTTCGTTCTCACTCTCTCTCTCTCCCTCCCTTAGAAAAATAACGGCTGGACGGAACGGACAACGAGCATCCTCGTATAATTTTTCTTCTCATTCTGGCGTTAAAAAACAGAGCAAAGGTTTTAGGTACCGGCGATCGGCGACTCGGGGCTCGGATCGATCCCGATTTAATAGAAGCTCGCGTCGACGCTTCTTCGTCTATTCCTTTTTACCTCCTGCGGGAAAGAAAGCGCGGAGAAGAATCGCTCGCGAAATATGACGTAAGACCCTCGTCGGAGGGTACGTCTACGTATTGCACAACGTGAATATTAAAAATATCTCGACGGTCGGAGCTCACCTCAACCTCGACCACCCCCTGGAGAAAGAACTGAACGTTAGGCCAAAAGTTACCGCATTCCGCGACGTCCGAAATATTTTCGACAAGCAACGAGTGTTGAGTCGAACTCCGGCGAGTCGAAGCTAAAATATCGTCCTGGATGACGGTGAGGAGCTCTTCGGACTTTTTTTTACCGTCGGATGAGGATGCTTTGGGCGTCGGATGAAGATAGTTTGGGCGTCGGACATGTTACGATGGACGTTCTCGGTATTAGGCGGAATCGGGATTTCGTTCGTCGTGACGGTTTTTGGAATCGTCGAAGGGACGTCTACTCGTTGCACAACGTGAGTATTAAAAATATCTCGACGGTCGGAGTTCACCTCAACCTCTGAACTATAGGCCAAAAATTACCGATTCCGCGACAGAGCCGATCAACGTCCGAAATGTTCTCGGAAACTGCCGAGTTGAGTCGAACTCCGACGAGTAGAAGCTAAAATATCGTTCTGGATCACGGTGAGGAGCTTCTTCGGACTTTTTTTACCGTCGGATGAGGATGCTTTGGGCGTCGGATGAAGATAGTTTGGGCGTCGGACATGTTACGATGGACGTTCTCGGTATTAGGCGGAATTGGGATTTCGTTCGTCGTGACGGTTTTTGGAATCGTCGAAGGGACGTCTACTTGTTGCACAACGTGAGTATTAAAAATATCTCGACGGTCGGAGTTCACCTCAACCTCTGAACTATAGGCCAAAAATTACCGATTCCGCGACAGAGTCGATCAACGTCCGAAATGTTCTCGGAAAATGCAGAATTGAGTCAAACTCCGACGAGTAGAAGCTAAAATATCGTCCTGGATCACGGTGAGGAGCTTCCTCGGACTTTTTTTACCGTCGGATGAGGATGCTTTAGGCGTCGGACATGTTACGATGGACGTTCTCGGTATTAGGCGGAATTGGGATTTCGTTCGTCGTGACGGTTTTTGGAATCGTCGAAGGGACGTCTTTTTGTTGCACAACGTGAGTATTAAAAATATCTCGACGGTCGGAGTTCACCTCAACCTCTGAACTTTAGGCCAAAAATTACCGATTCCGCGACAGAGTCGATCAACGTCCGAAATGTTCTCGGAAACTGCCGAGTTGAGTCGAACTCCGACGAGTAGAAGCTAAAATATCGTCCTGGATCACGGTGAGGAGCTTCCTCGGACTCTTTTACCGTCGGATAAGGATGCTTTGGGCGTCGGACATGTTAAGATGGACGTTCTCGGTATCAGGCGGAATCGGAAGTTCGTTGGTCGTGAAGGCTCTTGGGATCGCGGGAGCGAAAGGAGACGAAACGTTCCGGATTCTAAGAGGGCTCGGAGGTACGACAAGCGGCTTTCGAAGCGATCGATTCAAAGCTTCCCCGCTCCAAGGACGAAGGACATGCCCGGGGAATGCGCGTTTCCATCGTTACGATCCCCGTTCCGGCGAAGGTTCGTGTGTTCGGCACGTTCCTGAATTGCGAACGAAAATCGCGATTATCGAGATTATTGATAACGAACGTGCCAAACGGCAGTGTGTCGAAAGATACTCTTCTCCTCTCGCTCCTTCACACCATTTTTCTCGAAAATTACTTAACGCTACTATCTCTAATCTCATCCGAACATTGACTACAGGGCCGAAAGGGTTCGCCGCAAGTTCCTTTGGACGAACAATATCCCGTTTCTCGTATCTAAAATAAAGCTCGACAAATGGAGCTTTGGGGAAGGCTGTAAAAGGTACCAAAAGCATTGAAGCTCGGAACGAATTCTCATTGGCCCTGTAGCCCGCGCTCGAAGGCAAAAGGAAACGATTTCGACGCCTAGGCCAAATTTGAAAAACAGTTCCTTAACCCTACGTTCGCCAACAACGGTCGAGACAGAAAATCGCGGATAAATCTTGAACGAATCCAACGTTAAATGACGCGTACTCGTTTCTCAGAGGTGTCAAGACAAGCCTACGAATTAGGGTTTTTTTTTTATTCCTCTCCATCTCACTCGCTTAACAAACGGACGCAAATGGCTCTTGCAAAAATACAATTTTTCTTCCATTATCCCGGATACGTTAACGGATGATCGTTACCTTAATTAGTTTCGTTATACGTTTCGCTTGGTGCGCTTCCCCGAAATTGGCTCTCTCACTCTTGGAGAATGAACGAGAGAAAGAAAAGGCTTAGGCGCCCCGTGAGTTCCACCCGAACCAAAGAAAACTGGCAAGAAGGCAACACGTTGCCGTGTCTAATTCTGTGCGTGCCTCGCGAACGATCGGCGTCCCGACGGCGATCGAGACGCGCGCACCAGATCGATCGTCGATCGAATTCGCGAACGATCGTATACATTAGTCGCACATTCATGTGCGCGACGGCGAAATGACGACGAAAGAAGAGCTTGAACGCGATGATCGATGATCGATGATCGATGATCGATGACCGATGAACAATGAGCGAGAATGCGCGAGCGCCAAATTCCTCCCGACGCCCGCGAACGTATATGTACATCGACAGGAGAATACACCCTTCGCCGCGAGACGCTTCTTCAAGAGGGGGGGGATTCCTTAACATTAGTAACACTTAGCGTAATTTGTGTCAGTACTCGATGATTTCCGGCGACTCGCCGCCCGCGCGAAAAGGATCGTACGCTTTCGAAGAGGATCAGGATATTCTCTTCCACGCTAGCGCATCGGTATATTTTCGGAAGCTAGGGGTCGATTAGGCTAGGCTTCCGAATCGATCCCCTCCGAAAGCTTAAGAACGTTTTCGCAGGTGTGTCAGTACGTTTTAACGAGGTGACGGGGAAAAGTTTGAAAGAAGCCGCAGGAATAGGCGGCGGAGAAATCCTGGCAAGGGAGAAGGATGGATGCCAGGATTCCGTCTGTCAATCCGTCTGTCATTCCTGCCACTCGCCTCTTACGGAGACACATCGCGATTGGACCTTTATAGAGAGAGGCCGTGGGTCGTTTGAGACCCGCGGTCGCCATCGAAAGGACAGAAGGTAACTACGATTTTCGGCGTACGACGCGTTCACGCTGCTCTGAGGAAGAGTCTTCGTTCTGGTCACTCGAGGCTCCTGATGAGCACGGCCAGTTCGCGGAAGGAGCTGCCCAGCTTGCCGGGCACCGCCTGCTTCTTCAGGAGGATGCCTCTGATCGTGGAGAGCTTCTCGTAGCACGAGATGCACTTGTGGTACCTGCATTTTTGGGCAAACGGAACTGTGCATGCACCCCTTTCATCGAACTACGCTTCCCTACTTTCTATCGAATGACAGTATCCTTCGTAAGTCGACTCATGGTAAAGACCAGTCTTATCGAAAGGTGAGCAACGTTGAAAGATTGTCTATGAAATTATTATCTATTCCTTCAACATCTTTTCTTGGAGAGATTTAAAATAATGTTGGAATTTCAAAGTTTGTACTATACATAAGGAAATATGGAAATTTCTTCGGTCTGGTCAACTCTGTTAATAATCGTTTGATATGGGAAAAATCGTACAAAATCGTAAAAATATCAAATGCAAAAATTGACTTACCGTTCCTCCCGCGTGACGTCCACGCCGATCGTGTGAAGAGGCGCTTCGACATTCGACTTTATCACCGGCGCAAAGTTCCGCAGGATCAACCTTAACGCCGATGCGCCCACCGTTATGTACCTGAAATCAAATTGAAGCATCGTTGACGTAAGTACCCGTCAACGTTCCCGAAAACTAGACAAAAAAAAATAAAAGTAAATTTCACTCGACCACACGCAAATCTAGTCGGACATTTGATCCGTTTATCTTGAAAGTGGTGTAACTCCACATTTAAAAAAAAAAAGTGACATATATAATTCATGATTAACGTATAATAAAACCTTTTCGGCATATTCGGTCAGTGTAGGACTAAGAAGGAAAAAGATGGTAGATCCCAAAAGTGTTTAATCGTTTCGTCCTACACTGACCGAATAGGCCGAAAAGGCTTTATTATACATTTCACTGACGGTCACAAAACTCTAATTTTACATTTTTCGATTAACGCGGTGTAAACGTTTTATTTGCGTGACATTTAATTTTGTTCTTAAAATAGACTTATATCACTTTCAAAATCAACGGTCCGCTTAACGCGAGCCAATGAACAATTTTCAAATAAAGGAATCGAGTGAGAGGATCCGCCAAAGCGTCAGTTGTAAAAATAGCCCGGCAGGACTTGGCGGCGTATCCTTCGAAGGGAACCCACCCACGGCGTCACGCCTAGTTGGGCGAGAGACGCGTTATTAGCCCATAACGACGCCAATAAATAACGGAGAGGACGCGAAAGGCTTGCGCCCCGTGGAACGATTTGACGCGCTCGCTTTCGTTCGGCCGATAAAGGGTTTGAGCTCCCGTTCCGGGATCGGCGAGACGAATCGCGAATCGCCGACCATGAATGCGGTAGCTCACGCCAAACGATCGTTTCAGGACCTCAAAGTTACACTCACGTCCACGGCCCATGGGATCGTGAAACGAGTCGAACGCTTTTACGCCGGATTCTCCCCCGCTCCGTAACGAACAATGTGACATGAACTGTTATCGTTGAACAGCAATTTGTCCTTGGTCAACATTTTTCGTATAATAAAAATTTCATGTAAAGGCGAGATTTGTCAGCGTAACGAAAGGATAGTACTATATTTTTTCGGAATGGTCGGTATAAGGCAGGCGTCGGCAATCTGCGGCTCTCCAGCTCCATGCGCAAATATTAATAATTATATTATTTTAGTGATTCTTCAAAAACTGAATAGAATAGAACTCATAGAGAAATGTTAGTGGCTCTTTAAGAACTGGGAAGTTTTGGAAATTGTAACTTTTGGCTCTTCCGTCTCAAAAGATTGCCGACCCCTGGTACGAGGGATCGTCGACGAGGGATTATTTTCGGTTTTAATCATGAAAATGGGAGTGAGACAAGAGGAATGACTGAAAGCTTGAATTTCTCTGTAGGTGATAGGGAGAGAAGGTTGGAGGATGGGATCGAGGAACGATCGGGCGGAGCGTTCTCTCCCTCCTGGCACGCGCCGGCCAGATCAGGGAATATTCATCGACCACTTTTTTTTTCTCACGAGCCCGACTCTGCCGTGACGAACGAGCCGTGAAAATGACGAGTACCGTTGTACATGCAAAACGGGCCAGCGCGCGTTTATTTGCTCGCGCCACGAGTAGAGCGATCAATTTGCTCCGATTCACTATTTTCTAATCCTATGCAAACCAATTCGGTCGATTGCCGCATATTCCATCAGCTATGAAACAAAATTTGTTTGACCCCCCTTATCAATCGGCCATTGTCAATCGTTATCTTAAATTCGAGTTAAGTCCTTTCACTTCACCGAAGAAGTTTAATTTAATGGAGCTTTTGTCGCTCTTTTAACATCTAATAATAATTAATTAATAGCAAAAATCTTTTTGAAAAAGTCATCCAAGCCACATTTTTCTTTATACGAAAGCGAATGAATATTAACAAGCGCGACGTCTAACATATTGGAACTGAGCAAAGTTAAAAGAACCAAACCGGAAATGAACGTCGCCAGCGATTTTCGCGTCTCACATAGTCGACAGCACATTCCCTCCTCCGTCGGACAGGTACATTTTACGGAACGAACGTTCGTTCAGTTTCGACTGTTGCGCGTCGGGCGATTGTGGCCGGCAGCTGCCAGACGGCCGACAATCGGTTCGAATTCACTTTTATGGCATTAACCGGGGCCCGAGGAGAGACAACGAGAGTTTGAGTCGTCGAATTACGTGAGAAGCGGCTTGGCGAACAAATGCTGCGAAAGAGAGAATCGAGAATGACGGGGGAGAGAAAGGAGGAGAAAAAACGAGAAAAAAGGAGAAAGGAGGGGAAGAGAGGGGAAGGGAGGAGAAGGTGAAGCTCGTTATGGTGCGTAGGTGCTCACGCACTCGATTAAAGGGTAATTTTCGGCTCGACTGCCTCACCCCAACCGAATGACCGGAAGTACGGGCGAGCTGCTGGCTGGACGGTGGCTAATTAATCGTTAAACGGAAGACGGGCCTCAAGCAGAAAATTTAACCCCTAATTGACGAACGATAAATAAATTGATTGATCGAGAATAAATTGGAGATTGATTGTATCGACTCGTACGGTCGTGTAAGATTATTAATACTGATTACCGTAGGTGACGCTTTCGCGTCGGTCAAAGGATATGTTGAAAATTGAATTCGTTATACGGTATTCCGAAAATGGTGACGTAAGCATCACCGTATTCGTGATACTTATTGAGCTTTGTCGATCGCAAGGTCACGCGTGTCAGTTCTCACGGCGCACGACTGTCGCGTGCACAGTTTCAAAAGAAAAACTTTAAGAATTGAGATCTGCATATGGTTCTGTATAGGGTCCTTGAAAAAAAAATTCAATCGTCCGCGAACAATGACGACCGGTAAGGATTCAGAGACAGATTTGCATCTGCCCGCTGTCTGCCATTGTCTTGGCTAATTTTCGCGCACCCTCCCTGTCTCCCATGTCGCCGTTGCACTCACATTTCCCGAGTCTCTAATTGGCCATTCCTATAGAGAGTATCTGCCTGCCAAAGTGTCGCGACCCTACTTCAAAAACTTCGTGTTTGCCATTGGCGTTCAGACTCGGGCCTGACAGAAGGGGTTGATAGACATTTGCGTGTCCGCATTTCGCTCGGCCTGTCTGCGCTCTGTGAACGCGAACACGTGAAACGAATGCTGGACGTTGAAATGGGGGGGGGGGGGGGGGGGGGGGGGGCGTGAGTACCCTTTAATCGGAAGGGTGTCTCGATTTTCCGTAAGCGAACGAAGGGAGTGTTCGGTTTCACGATCGACGCGCAATGTAATTCTATGATACAGTGTTACGAAACTCTGTACTCACAGTTCGTACTTGCTCTGGAGAAGATCGCCGATTGGTCCGAGCAGTGAATTGCACAAGTCCAAGTTCCACATCCCCCTAAGGATGGAAACAAGAATACGTTGACGACAAATTTGACGAGTAACACAAACGGTTGTTGCGACAAATTACGAATGTCGTAAGGTGGAGTCGGGTAAAACCGACCCAGAAATTGTAAAGTGTACTTTAAACTGATTTCTATCTATTATTACTAAAACTTAATATCCTTAGTGTTTTTCTTTAACGCATTGTTTATTCTTTACGTTGCATTAATTTGGATTAAAAATATCTTCTGAAACTTATGATTTTCTTAGTAAATTAAAAACAGTGCTGCTAGGGCGGACTTGCCCCGAAGCTCGGGACAAAACCGCCCAACCTGTTTAAAAATGTTTGAATCTTATATCCTTATATTACGGGGCAAAAGCAGAATTATTATAAGAAATACGAACATTGTCGAACGAGTTAAACTGGAGAATCATAGAATACATGGCGGCCACCTATGTTGAATACTATTCAAACCATTGAATACTAACCAAAGGAAGATTTCTACCTTACAGTTGGTACAATACAACGTATATTCGAATAAGTAAGGGCCTAGTGTGGATTTGCCCCGTGTACGGATTTACCCCACTTCACCTAATATTGTTCTTCCAGTTCTTACCGAACACACAATCAATGTATAAAAGCCATGTGCAGGATATTATATCATTACTTACGGTTTCAATGTGAGAATTCCCAGCAGATCGACGATAACGGCGAGATCGTTCATCGCAACCGCCGAATCGACAGCCGCCTTGAGATCCTTATTGTGCCATAGAGAGTATATGATCTGCAACGAGCGATGACGACTCGTCAGCACCGCCATCATCGATTCATGACCTCGCATCACGCTGTTCACCACTTCGGCTTCCGACATCTCCGTCAGGACGCCCATCTGCGAGTATCCCAACGATGTCGAACCACCGAAATTGTTCTGCTACAACGAACGAGTACAACTAATTATCAGATCACATCTTAGCATTTATTAAAAATATTGAGTAATATATTTCTGAGTCAAGCAACGTACCGGCAAGAACGTCTCAACGTCCAATCCGTACGGTTTATCCGCGGTCATCGGCACTAGCTCCTCTTTTTCGGTGTCTTCGACGACCGTCGGCCTCAGTTGACTGACACGAATGTCAACTTTCGGGCTCGGTTGAACTTGAGCCTTATTCGTCTTCTTGCCAGCGGTCGTCGTCCCCGCAGTTCTTGCCGAGAGTGCCGTTGAGGTAGGAAAATTTCTGTTCAAGGACGTAGACCTGGACTGCGCCGTGTTTGGCCTGTTCAACGCAGGGTCCGACGGACTGTGCCTTATGCTATTGATTCTGCAAGACATTCGGTAAAAGTCATACGTGACCTCGCGCAAGCTACGACGTAAAGAATCACAATTTTATAAGAGATGACACGTACTGTACAGGATAGTCGCTTTCGTAACCCTGTTCACCGTCCCTGCAACTGCTCTGTCTCTTTAAGTAATGCTTCGGGGAGTCTGGACTCGGCGCCCTCGTCTTCAACTTCCCATCGTCCATCACTGGAAGCACGGCCGCCATCGGCGCAACTCGCGGCGTTAAGGTAGAGTTTGACCTTTGCGGACCCAACGGTTGAGAAGTCGCTATGTTCTCGCTCGTCGATGTCACTCGTTTGCCAGGGAATGGAGTGATGTTTTGTCTGAGCGGCGGTATGGACGCTAAATTTTTTACCGTCCGACCGTGACCGTTGTTGGTCGCCAGATTCGCACGGATCTGGCTGGTCGACGTTATGGAGTTCCTCTGAACAGGCGGTGACGACTTGATCGGCTGAACGCGCACTGGCACCGGCTTCGTTAACGACAACGTTGGTGCTGGCGGCGGTGGAGACGAGGGTAAGGACACGGGGGGAACCTCGTCGGGTTCCATTGTGTTCAGGCTTGACATTGAGGTAGAGAGGTTTTGTAATATCTGCGGCTGAGTCGGATCTGGAAGAAGAATCGTGTCTGACATGTGATCTTTGGCTTGCTTAAACGAAAGCGTAACTTGGTTCGAACATTTAACGGTTGTACGGGACCTGACACAGAACTGTTTGAAATCGAATTAAACGAACATGCGGAAATTCTAGATAAACTCGTGCCAAACTCGTAACGATAACTCACCTACATCTTGAGGCTCGGGAAAAGCCTCCGGTTCTGGTGGCGGAGTGCGAGACACTGAAACATATCGTGCATTGCATGCTCATTCACAAACCGTTCGGCTTTTTAATATCCGCGCATTAGATGTGTCAATATGGCAGGCTGGTGATGACAGACGGTTAAAAGTTAGAAACAGCAACTTGCAATGAACACAGTCAGACTATGAGTTTAAACTTACGGGCTCGATTGGGCTGGAAAATGTCCTGATAATCTGTGACATTCGGTATGTCAGCGAAAGTCGCTTCATCTTCAGGATCCGTGCCAGATTTATCTGCTTCTTCTATCGTACGCACGTCTAAACTATAAAAACAGGGGAACATATGTTTATTTATCAGGTTTACCTTGGACAACCATCCATATATTTTGTACTAACGTATGCTTTTTCAGTCCAGGGGGTTTTTCTCGATGGAAACTTCTTCTTAGAGAATTTCCATGGGTAAACGTAGAACCCGAGGTTGAAACTCCTCCCAGCGGTGCTGTTTTCTTTAAGTCGCAGACGTAAAGAACGACGTTCGATGTGTGAAAACTGGCACCGATCTGTGTACATTCGTAATTGAGGAATTATGAGCTAATATACGGTAGAAAAATATAGGGTCTCATTTTCTCTGTAACTTACCAACTGGTTTTGAGCAACAGCGATATCTTGCACCTTTCCCCAACCAGTTGGAATTGTGTCTAACGTCCGTCCAGGTTCCCAACCGTAGACTTTCAGTACGTCGTGGCTACCGGCAAATAAACATTCTCCACCTTGACTAAAATAGAGACATCTTATGGCCGACGAGTGGCTCTGTTCCGTCGAGGAAACGAGTTGAAACGACTCCAGATCCCAGAAATGTACAGTTCTATCAGCACTGCCACTGGCCAACAGAAACTCGTGCGGATGGAACTCGACAGTGGTCGCTGCTCCTCTGTGCTCGGAGAATTCTCTCAATTGTCGCCCCGCCCTCAAGTCCCACAGCTAGTAATTTTGTCAAAATGCTTACGAGATTTTAAGAATTTATGAAACCTGAATTTAACAGATTCAGTGCTACAGACATATTTGAATTGTCACAGGAATTTATTCAAATATGTTGCGTCACGGAAAAATATGCTTTTTTTATGACTGTCACTGAATATGTTAATATTTCAGACTGATCTTAAGTTATTCATTGAATTACCTTGACCATACCCTCCTCCCCTGCACTAGCAATCCATTGGCCATCAGGACTGAACTTCAAGCTATTAACTGTCCTGTTGTGGCCTTTGTATGTAAAGATACATCCTTTCCTTCTAATGTCCCACAGCTTAATAGCAGTGTCTGAGCTTCCTGAAGCTAATAATTCACCATACGGATGAAAGTCCATGCATCGTATTCCAGCCTTGTGTCCAGTCAGGGTTCTTGCCAATTTTGCATGTTCCAAATCCCATATTTTCAGAGCTCCCATTTGCGAGCCAGCGCACACTAAATCCTCAGTTTGGCCAAATCTCACGCATTCTATGGGAGTTGTATGGCCACTCAAACTCTATAAAAGAAGCAACATGATTGATTTTGTCCTATGCTAGACTCATAGTACATTTTATAATAAACTCCGATACATGATAGAATTGGAGTAATGACACCATACCATAATACAATTCTGCTTTCCCACTGCCCATAGATTGACCTTCCTGTCATCGCCGCCAGTGACCAAAACGCGTCCAGACTTGTGACCAAGCGCCAAGCAATTGACATTGGACGTATGGGCAACAAAGTCCTCTGCAAACAAAGTGAAAAACATTCAGTCCATGATGATATAACATTAACCTTCTTACACGTTCCCTGCAGTCGCAAGGTTATGACCGTAATTAGAAGATGCTGTGACCAATTATGGATGAAATACGTTCTTAGCAGCGTGCGGCTCGTAAACATGGAGATACGACACGGTAACCCGATCATCTCCGATTACTATCCCATCGTTTGTCGCGATGGGAGAAAAAACAGAAAACAAACAGCGGGGATGTCAGACCAAAATGAATTCGCTACTTACGGAGTTTCCACGATCTCTTCGTTGACGAAGCCATATTCCGTGGAGAGCGAGTTCTAGGTATGTGCACGACTTATTTGGCAGCGACAACAATTTCGGACGTCTGCTCGCGAACGGACGACTTCTTCCCCGAATTCGTGCGTAACATCTTCATCACTCGTGATCTGTCAGCGACGCGCGGTTTCGGGATGCGAGGATGCCATGCCCCGTCGACGAACGTCTATCTACAGCAATGTTTACCCTTGGAAGCCTGCTCGATTGAGAAACCGTCCTGTCCACCCGCCCGTCGTATCTCATTTCTTGAATCTGCCCGTCCGTGGGTAGACACGAAGCGAAATGACGTTGAAGGAATATCGAACTGTCTATGAATCGAGACGACGTTCCGATCGATTGTACTAGATGTCACCACGTATCCACACCAAGGACCATGTAAATATTTCGTCATATTCATACGATACAAATATTATTCTATTGCAATTTGCGTTTTTAATATCCTCCGCCATAAATTACGTCCTCTACATAGTTTGAAAGTTCGTAACTGTCGAATGATACGTAGATTGTACATACACAAACGATCAAGTACTTTGGATTTTAGGTTATGATCGTTTAGTTTTTTGCATTGAAAGCATAGAAATTAGTCGGTAATGGAAATGTTTAGATTCTTAACAGGTGCTGTGGTTTATAGTCAGCAGAAATGTGGTGTCTTGTCTCTCAAACATATCAGGTGTCATTGTTTGAGCTTTTCAACACGTAAGACTTCGTACATAAAGAATGTCAAGCAGAAACCCTCTCCTGTGCCCTCGAACAATTGTTATGTTCAAGGGAAAACTGTTGATAGGACAAGACAGTATTTTTACTATGTTGACTCTCATGGCCGGGTATGTATACATTAATTTTGACTTATTTATTGTTAGTAGTCAATATACGTTTCATAAGTATTACATACCTTTCTAGCTATACCTGAATGATACTCGATTAAAAAATTTTCTAACTTCCTTCAAAGGTTTGTATTTTCATGGAATACTGTAAAGAATCTTGATTTACAAATTGCAATTATAATTTTTCAGACAAAGATTTCTTAACAAGGATGTTTAGTGGGATTCAGGTGAATGATGGTGCTTACATGGAGGATTTTCCTTTTTTTACCCGGTGCCGTAAGTGGGAAATTAATTACATCGGGTGTGAATGTGTTCCCATGGTTTTCACACACTGCACAAAGATGACGGAACCAGAAACAGGAATTAAAACATTTTCATTGATATATAATCATGCAGACCCAGCCAAGGCATTGGTAAAATCTAAACATATATACAGCTTTGAATGTGCAACAAATCTATATGTAACCATAAAGTCTTACATAACATTCATACCTCTATGCATTTTTTTTTATTTATAGGTGACATTCGAACCAAAAAATCTTTTCATGAGTGATTCAGGAAGATTGTACCATCCTGCACCAGCACAAGCAGGTGGTATTGGTTTAATTTCAACAGAGCTTTCACTATTCTTTAGCTCAATGCTAGAGTTTGAAGATGGTCAGGACAAGGGACCAACTCATATTTGGTTCGCGAAAGAAAAGATTCAACTTGATCGGGAGTGGTATAAAAACGAGCACATAAGTCGTTTCATACAGTAAGCTTTTGCAAAAAATAAATTAAATTTACTTTAAATTAAAAACGATACAGTAAAGTGTAGGGCTATAAGTAATTTTGGTAAATTGTACATATGTAACAACATATATAATAGATTTATATAATGATTTACACAATAACAAGCATTTTATCCTAACCGTCTGTTTATGGTATTATTGAGGTAGAGATGCAATGTCAAAGATTCGTGCCGTTGAATCGTCGGAAGTCGTCAGCGCAACTTTACCATTCCTGAAAAGAGCATTATTCGAACGTACATTGTATTTCCGCCCATTGTAGTATTTCTTTTAAACCGTATATAGCTTACTCGGACAAATAGAGGTCTAAAATATCAGCTGTGTGCCCAGAAAATGACTGTAAACATTTGCTAGTCTTTGCATCATAGCATCTTAATACGCCATCCAAACCAGCAGAAAACAGGAATGATGTGGCGCCTTTCCATAATAATTTACTTATACCACATTCTTGATCTATTTTCTGCCTCAGTGCCTACAAATATTAACGTTTTAATTCATTGAAGTCAATTATTTAAATGTATACATAATGTAAGTTTCAGCACTTGTTTTGGAATGTCCCAAATAAATATTTCGCCATTCAAAGTTCCTGTCGCTGCTACGTGGAAAGTCGGATCCTTGCAGAAAACAGCAGTTTCTACCCAGTTACTGTTAGTCCCTTCATCACCTTCCTCTTCATCTGTATTCTGCGCATTGTCTGCATTTTTTAAATCTTGTAGTACCGATACTACCTAAACATTGAAACATCCTGGTCTCTAATCTTACAGCACTTTTACTTTCTATTTTGTATACATGTTGATTTATTACCCTGCCTGTTTGTGCTGTACTAAGTATCGTTTTTCCATCCACAGCCGCTGACAATATAAGGTTGTTATCTGTATGACAATCCAAAGCTGTTATTGTGGCAGAATGACCTACGCCAGCAGGAACAGAGGAGAGGACTACTCCGGTTTTTAAATCTATAACTCTTATTGCTCCATCTTCATAACCAACAGCAATGCGTTTCCCTATAAACCAAATTTTCTGTGAGAAAACTCATCTCTTACAACTCCTCTATTTCTATGTTTACCGTCTGGTAAAATTGTTGCAGTTTCTGCACGACAACCAAATCCTTGATAAATTTTACAATCGCCATCAGGTACCTTCCACATGTAAACTTCTCCCTCCACAGAACCAGCAAAGAGAACATTAGCAGCTGCATGCCATTTCATCCACTACAAACATAATTCTAATACATTTTGTGACTAATTGATGAAAAACAAACTAGATACAAAATCATACAGTGGCATCTCCCATGTTGTATTCCCAAAGACGACTATAATCACTCGTTCTCCAAATCTGAATAATCCCACTCATATCTCCTGTTGCTATATATGTATCATTGTAATTAAACTCTGCAAATATTACACTGTCCTTGTGGCCAGTAAATTCAAATAATATATTTCCCGTGGATGTATCCCAAACATAAGCTTTGTCCTCTTCTCCACCGCTAACACCTAACTTCCCAGTTTTGTTCAAGGCACCCGAGAATACAGATCCTGAAAAAATGTATATTAGTTTTATCACACTAATTGGACAGTATCCATCCTTGTCTTACCAAACTTATGGCCTCTAAACACACAAGTTGAGTCACCAACGAGAACATCCTCTTCCATTGCTACATCGTCATCTACATTTGGATTATCGAAGGTATCCAATATCTCATCTACGTCCCCTACGTATACAAGATCCTCTTCATCCAGATTGTCCATGTCCGGCGAGGACGGTGGAGTATCTCTCTGAATCATCTGTAATACAGGTTTGGCATATGCAACAGGTCAATAAAATAGATGTAAGCTTTGAATAAGTGTACCTATATGTCCACTTTAATAGGAACCCCGGCATTTTGTTAATCTAAGAATTAAAGTATGTCAAGAGTGTGTTACAATTGCCTTACCTGTGATTAAACAATAACTACTTTTGGTTTTCTAAGGCAAAAAACGATAGTTTAAACTATTGTCACATGCATAATGTGTAAATACTTTGCCGACGAGTAAAATCGCATGGCCTGGTAATGTCCTAGGAATATTTTGGACAAACTGTTGGCTAGCCTGGCAACTAGGGCTGCAGCAGTAACGGGGGCAAACTGTGACTTCAAATGTATCGTTGACTTTTTGAGTGTGTATCGGGTATCGGGGGATCGTAGGCCAATTGAAGACTTAGAGAGTGGCTGCCGTATTATTTTGTATACACAAGAAGACTAGTTTGTTACAATGTTTTTCGCAAGGCACATAAATTATACAACATTAAATTTGAAATGCTTGAAACTAATTTCCTCCTAAGGATGATGCATTTTCACGCGGGAACGATCGGGTAATTTAATAACATGTCATCTAGTTTATTAACTATATTTGTTTATTTTTCTTCTAACCGATAACGTTTCGATCGCATTTCTTTTCGAACAGCATCCGTACATTTTGTATTCAGAAAACTGTATGTTGTTATTCTATTCACTAATACATTCCGCATCCAAATTTGGAGATTTATTTTTTTTACAAAAACGAGAATGTCAGAAGATCGCGAAAGAAAATTACAATTAATCTCGTATTACAAGAACATTTTCCCATTTGACTATTTATATCGTTGGTTGAGTTATGGGCACGGTGAGTACATAAACTTTAAAAATGATACATTCATTCATAAAAGATGCGATCTTGATGAGTTACATTATTGTACAAATAAGAATGTTGTGAACTTATATGCTTTTTTAGATGAAAATTTTATGCGCAGGGAATTCTCTTTTATTATACGTGAAAAAGTATTCCTACGATATCATTCATTTTCATCTAAACAGATGATGAAGTTGGAGATTCTGAAGTATATTCCTAACAAGATAGATATTGGTGCAGTGTATAATACCAGGTGAGATTGGTTACCAGATTAAATATTGCATTAATAATATAGAGTATCTTATTAAATTGTTGATTATAATATAATGTAATTGTGCGCCCGAACCACCTTTCTTTTTAACGTTTTTTATTTTCAGGCCAGAATACAGAAAAACTGTACATATATTTCCTGTGGAAAGAGAATTAGTATTTGATATTGACCTAACTGATTACTATCAAAGAAGTTGTTGTACTAAAGCTGATGTGTGCCAAAAATGTTGGAAGTTTATTGCTCTTACAGCTGCAATATTGAAAAGCATTCTCACAGGTAAATAAACTATAATAAACTTGTGAGATTGGGATGAAATATTCTAGTCATTAATTAATTCAATTATGCAATCAGATAGTATTTTTATATACATACATGGAAGGTCATGGTCAGAATATTACATTTTTTATTGTGTATTTCTCTACGTATTTAGAAGACTTTGGGTTTGAACACCTGCTGTGGGTGTTTTCTGGCAGAAGAGGTCTACATTGCTGGGTATGCGATGAAGCAGCAAAACACCTAAGCAGTACTGAACGACGTTCCATTATCAAATACATTATGATATTGAATGATATAGAACAAGAATTAGGAAAAATTGCTAGAAAGCTCAAAGCTGCACGTGAGCATTACTCTGTCAAGTAATAACCTATATTTTGAGATTAACACGTTGACGCCGGCGCCGATATTCAGGTTTTTCCCTGTGAGGCGGCGTTCAAATTCATGCTGCGCTTCGTGGGGCGGCGTAGCGTCAGATTATACTGCTCAATATAATTTTCGTGCGGCGATACCCATTAGGTGATTCTTGTAGATCTGGGCGATCTAAAAACGAATCTGGAATCCCTTTTTTTCCATCATCCTCAGATTTTGAGAAAATCCAAGCGCAATGGAATAATCGAGCATGACCCACTGGTGGCCGCCCCATGGAACAGACAAGCATGACCCACCGGTGGGTTACGCCGGCGTCAACGTGTTAAGCATGCATTATTGTATTGTATTTGCACATTGTTTAGGAAATTCTTTATCACACAACATTACTTTAATTACTTTTTAAATCACATTTTAGACGCACCATAAAGTTAGCAGAATCCATGTTTGAACCACTGATTGTCAGTGAAGCAGATATTCTTGGGACAGAAGAAGGAATTGCATATTTTCTTTCAAAGTTGCCAGATGATGAAACGCGCAAAGATGTGAGGACGTTATTTGAGGAATATGAAACAAGTGTAGATCGATGGCAGGCATTTATGTCATATTTCAACAATCGCCAAACATCCGTAAGTTTAACACATAAAGGTGTATGTAGCTAAAAATTAACAGTTTGGATACTAGCTCAATGATATCACTGCAATCTTATAATTCTATTCATATATTTGAACACTTTCTTTCACAATTTCATCTAATGCATTTAATGTTTTTTTATCACAGTACTAATAACATGCATACCATTGAAGCAGATTTTAAACAAAAATTTATTTTCGGCCAAATATTCAAGAATAGTAGACGAGCCTATATTATGGGCAAAAAGAGCAATTTCTAAAAAACCCTTGCATAAAACCTGATCAATTGTTTCTAAATAACTTTCTGTGTAACTGCTACTCAAGTAAAAAAATACAAAGCATTAGAAACAAAGATCAAATTTAGTTCAAACCAGTTTATAGCATAATCTGAATTATGTTGAACATTCTGCTTTGCTCAGGAATATTTTATTTCTGTTAGTCCTAGCGAGTACATGTGAAAATATTTATTAAGAGAACTTATAACTAAGATGACCAGCGTTAAAATTGTATCCGTTGTATTGGTAATTATGTCCCTATCAATACTTTTTTGCAGTTTAAAACGTAACATTTGTCAGAAAATATTGCTGGTCTATTTTTTATGTAGAGTTTTGTGTGCCAATATTACGTTTGTAAACCGTGTATTCTTACTTTTCCATTCAAGGGTACAAGTGCTTGGAAGGATGGAGATGGATTTTTGGATGCACTCAGGTTGGTTTATTGCCACCCACGATTGGATGTTGCGGTTACTAGCAGCGATGTTCATTTATTGAAGTCACCGTTCTCCGTTCATCCAAAAACTGGCAAGATTTCAATTCCACTACATTTTACAGAGATTGAACATTTTGATCCCGAACGGACACCGACCTTAAAGACAGTATTGGATGAATTTAACTATATGAACAATATGAGTTCGACGAACTTACATGACTGCGATGAGTGGTCGAACAAGTTTTCTAAGTCACTCTTGGTTTTCGAAGAGTTCGTACATAAACTTGAGATGGATATTTTTGAATAATACGATTTTTTAGTGTTTGCAGAACAAGTACTTTGTTTTCAAATACGCGTGATAACAGTTCCAATATATGTCGTAAGAAAATAACTATGCATATACCAATCGTATGTGCCATGTTTTGTAGGGAATAGATGGAAGCTATTGAAGGTTTACACGGTATTCCTTGAATGCATATTTTCCATTATCAATTTTCTACATTCTATTATAACATTCTGAAATGTGCAATTGTTACTCATTCAATGCAAATAATGTATTTGGGTATCTATAAGCATGTAAGTGATTGATTTTACAAACACTACAAAGTTCTACGATCCCGAGTATAGTTTATAATCTTTTCGAACAATTATCATTCCTACACTTGTAATGCGCTGATACGATCTTACAAGTAAGTTACTGGACACCCAGTACGAATAGAGTGCAGCATCTGAAGCAAGAATTAACATAAAAACAAGCGAAACGACCTAAAGGGGAAAATATTTTTCTATCTTAAAATATGGAATACATATGAACGAGTATTGTAAACTAGCATTTGTGAAATAAGATACAATTATCTTATTCAATACAATGAGCTAATATTATTATATCATTCCAATGGGCTTGTACATGTGTTTAAGTTGAATTTCAAAATTAAACGAATTAAATGCTGCATATCCCGTATTTTTCTTATTCGTACCAAGTTGTTCCTTTTCATTCATCTTTGCATTGGTCCGTTTAATTTCGTTTGTGTTTATTACTGTGTAGTATACCGTCGTAACGTTCGCAAGAGTTATACATCGTATTATATGGCTCCGTCGAAATTATTAATACCACGTTTTGTCCCATTACGCGTATTTTGGCCTAATAGTCACTTTCAACATTCTGCTGTTCCGTCAATTAAGCCCTGTTGGCAGTGGAGTGATATATTTCGCAGCGAACATTCAAAACTAGAACCCGATATATTGCGTTTGAATTTTATCGTATTCACGTTGCGCAGGCGCGCTCTCCGATTGTTTTTCGATGTTAACGAGCCAGAGTGGACAGGCCCTTGGCTGCAGCTGTGTAACCCAAGTGAAGGAAGGACGCTTTTGTGTGTGGTGCAACAAACAATGGGTGAATTTACTGTCAACATGCCTCGTTTATTGGTAAACATACTAAATTCTCATTACACATTTCATTATTTAGTCCTAAGATGTTACATGTTTTCTCGATCATTCGTAATTCCCATTTATTTTGATGTCATTGTCGATGCTGAAACACTTGTTTTGTTCTGTACGTTCGCTATTAAAGTAACAAATAATTTGATCTAATATCCAGTGGATGATGTGTAACCTATTTTGTCGTACTTAGCAATATTGAAATCATGTATTAGAATATCATCGGCATATTTTGTAATTGCGATTGTACACAAGAAGTCGTTGGAGGACGGCCGCCATGTTGAATTTTCAAATCACGTTTTATTTACGTCTGCGTGGTCACATTACTAGTTTGAAAATTTAGTTCGTTATACTTGTGCTTCGTACACCGTACGTAACGATGCTTGAATCAACGGTAATTATTCTGCAATCTTCGCAAGAAGTATATAAAGTTAAGAAGTTGATTACACTGAACACGTAAGTGTACCCACAAATGCATTTTTAAATTATTTTGTTTCCATTTTTGCCCAAAAACCTTATTTTTCATGTTTTGCCATTTTAACCTTTTTACCCTTGTTACCCTCATCATCTTTGATCATTTCCCACAACTGTATAATTGACATAAGAAAACATTATAATACGCTGACACGACGCTGTGTAATCGACACAATCATTTTTCTACATTAATATTTCTCTAAATGTGCAATTCTTTGAACATACCTTTTCCCTCTTCACCTTTGCAACACATTCCCTTTCCCATAACGATTACTCTAACTTCGATACAATCCAAATCATCGCCATCAATTTTTGTACATTTCCAGCTGAATCCCCACGCCGCAAGTGCCCAGTATCACATCCGCTCCCACTCTGCGCACACCTTAAACTATTTCGAATGAGGCGAACGACAATTTGAGCCCTCATCGCATTTCAACATTTAAATTCGTCACTTGAAATCGTGTCCCAATCATCCTCGCCGTTCGCACACCCGTGGACTCCGATTGTGCCGCGCACGATGCCGAGTCGGGAAACACGTTCAATCACGTTATCAGGGACAAATTGGCTGTATGGAATAACGAGGAAGAGAGGCACGGTCCGGCATCGGGCGCACGTAAGTTTTTTAGGCGCGATGCGTCAATCACCCTTCGTGTTTCATCATCCCGTTTCTCGGGCGGCCCCTACTTCGTTTGCGCGACTTCGATCTCCGTCCTTCTTCCACTTCTGCGCACATTCTCCTTCCATCCTCGTCGCACGACACGCCGCAAGGAAGGCGCACGCCTGACGTCGCCGGCAGTCTCGGTCGAACCACGTTACGGTCCTCACGCCGATTCAAGCTCGTCCTCCAGTCGACGACCCGGAGCTCATTTCTTTCAACGACACGAGATACCTTACACGTTCTCTGCGCCACTCTTTGTAAACAATGTGTTGTACGTAGATCCGGTTGGGTGGCAACGAGTGCGAGGATAGAAATAGGAGTACGTCGGGCGACGTCCTCGTGAGGTCAACGTGGACACCGTTAGCTGAGGAGGCAAGGAATCGCCGAGAAATGATCCTGCGGAGGCGGCACAGTGAAGTAGTAGCAGGCAACGATACGCAGAAGTTGCAAAAGTTTCGAAGACGTGACGAGAAGGCGTCGATGCTGGCTGGGTTTGACAAACATACGGGTGAGTTTGACAACAGAACGTTGGAACGTCACGACGTTAACCTGCGCTCGATTAAACATCTCCATTTCATTTTGAGTGAGGGTATGTTTGATGTGCAAATTGTTATGTGTACGGTAGTCCCTTTTATGTTATTCCATGTAAATGACACTGTTTGGCAAGTAAGTGGGACGCCAATATTGCGAGCGAGCACTATGGCGTCCTGAAAGCTGTCGTATTTTTACTGCTGTTGGAATATTACAGCTTGATAAACTGTGTAATGGTAGATATTTTTTATTCCATTCATATCAGGAGTCTTAACCTGGATCGACTATCGATAAAATGTGCGACGTAAGGCTTTTTCCGTACAGTGCTTGTCCACATTCAGACTAACGTACAGTATTTCTCCGACCGATTTACAGTTTATACGAGACCGAAACTCCCACTTGCAGTGCATCCACGACGCGCAGGATAAGCGGAGACGAATAACCCTCGCCGTGGAAATTATCAGCCCGGTATCACGTGTACCAGGAGGACTGGCAGGAATGGCGTGGAGCCACTAGAGGAGGAGTGGGTGAAGATTATCGCTCGAGCTCTCGAGTTAGCGGGGTTCGCCGAGCGAGAGAAGGGTGGAAGTCGCAAGTTAACGGCTCGAAACCTCCGCCACGACCGATGGAGTCGATCGCGGGCGATCAACGATACGTCAAGCACAGAATGGCACCGAACCGTTTGCGTCGTCATTCCTACGACTGACGGCCACACATCCGCAATAATAATACGTCCACGCGGAGGTCCTCCATTTTGTATTGCGCATCGGTTAATCAATTTACGCCTGGGCCGGACGAAATTAACTGGCAGCGATCAAATTCAATTGGTCGTTCGGCATTCGACGGTCAACTTTCGAGGGTTAACATTCAAATCACCTTTCTCAAGCTGTTGACATTTTCGCGCCAGTCCCGTTCCGCGGTACCGAGCTGTCGAACAGGTGTCAGTCGTCTGAGAGCCCGTGCATTGGCCACCGTTCGATCGGCGATAGACCGCTGGCGGGATCGCGGCAAGGAAATGGCGGACAGGAAGAGGAAGGAGGACGACGGAGTCTGGGTCTTCGGGTACGGCTCTCTCTGTTGGCATCCGGGCTTCGCTTACACGAGGAGCGTCACCGGATTCGTGAGAGGATTCGACAGACGCTTCTGGCAGGGCAACACGACTCATCGCGGCACCGCCGATAAAGTAAGCACTTTGTTGCGACACGCTTTATAAATGTTTTTAGCGTACCGAAGGTAGTACGGCGACGATGGCGTGCGCGAAGGTGCAGGTGCTAAATTAAGTTGTACGGCAGCGTGCCTGTTAGAGCTGGCTAGTTGGAAAACAACTCTGTTTTTCCAAAACATCGGCCGCGTACTTTATTTCAGCGTGACAGCGCGTCGACTCCCGTCTATTTCCGTCGCAGAGTTCGTTTACGCACGACACTGCCTCGTGGCGGTCCCGGCCTTTATTTTCGGCGATAAAAGCCTTCGGGGCGAGCAGCACGTGGCTGTTGCAACGTAGAATAGGTTGACAGAGAGTGCGTGACAGATAGAGTTCTGCGTCGTAGCGCGCAGAAAAGAAAGTCCGATCGGTGTTCAGCTGGGAGCAAACATATTTTCTCCCCCCTCAAGGCTTTTTTTCCTTTGTCGATAATTTACGTTTACTCATGTGCTTAGCGAGGACTGAGTAATCACGACTTTGCGCTTCCGCTGCCGATTCGAGCAAACACGTCCAGTTAGGGAAATACCGTTTTTTAAGCGCTGAGATCAGAGCACACGTGCTTCCTGCCGGTATGTCGAAATTTGAGTCCAAACGTATTTTGTTTTCGTTTGATCGAGTGCGTGGCTCACGCTGATAGTGACTAACGTCAAAGTCGGATGGAACGTTGCGTAGTCTTCTTGCTTTGTTTGCATTTCGTTGACGCGCTTCAACTTGTGAGCTTCGTTAATCGGAAATGTGACGCTGCGAGTCGTGATAGTAAATATGCTAAGGAGTAACAGTAAATTCAATTGGGTAATACAATCTGTCGCCAAAGTGCTATTGCATTGGCTTATATCAGAGGCCGACCGTAGGCTTACACATCGTACTTACGTGTCACTGTAACTGGACCGATGCGATTGAGGGTAGGCCACTTCCGGGTTTTCGGAATGTTACATTCGATCGGCATCCAGTACGAGAGTCTGCGATCAATTAACGTTCCTTCGGCATTAACTTTGACCCCCTTTCGCCTCGATCGCCATTCTTATCGTTCATCGTCGCGAAACGAGACGATCTCTCGGCCAGGAAAACAGGAAAGCTCTCGTCGTAACACTTGCTTTCATCGATCTCGTCGAAGCATCTTACCGGACGTTCATCGAGTACACACTAAAATATTAGCATTATCAAAATCGCGATAAGGTTGTAATCAGAATGGCACCTGCTTGTATTTAGGCTTAATGAAAGTCGAAGATTTATATCTTGTTTTGTTTTTCTGATGGAGAACGTTGAGATTCTTGTTATCAGACAGTGTTTGTCACTAGTTCTCTTAGAATAATTTTCGCAAATGTGCCATTAAGGTGGGGTTGAAAAACATACATTCCTACGAATTACATCACTCACTGTCGCATGTTATCCGTTCAAAAGTAAACACCAAACAGAATTAAAGACATCGTATAACACAAAGCCGGTTATTCGAGCCGTGTACGTTACGTAAAATTTTCGTCACTTTAAACGATAATCTTGTCAGTGTCACGGCCGTCTGACTATTTTCGATAAAGCCCAGACGACGAGCACCCGTGTCAGATAAAGCCATACAATAATAAACATCGTTGATTCACCTACTGTGATTCAACGGGTTGACACCTGCACATTTCCCTCGAAACATTGGCCGCTGTTCCGCTAGGCTATAATTGAACAAATTTTTTGTTTGCGTTATCTGTATTCAGATTGTAATCGTGAACTGTTGAAGTTTTGAATTTAACGTGCTTACAATTGTAAATGTGGGTGAAGCCCGTTGTAAAGACGGCTCAATCAGACGGTGAAGCATTAGAATGTTCCTGATGCCATTTGCCCGCACGATAACTCGTTTTCGATAACACGGAAAGCAGGACTTTGTTTCACTTGTAAGAGACGTATGATGAAAGCGGTCAGTGTACAATGGATTTCCTAGTATGCGTGCGTCAGGCTAACATTTGATCGGTGAGAGTATTTCCTTCCAGTAACGTATTCTATGTGATTCACTGTTTGAAAGACTGTAGGTATATTTGATCCCCAAATAGTAATCCATTAAATAGCTTCTAACGCCAAAAAATGCACTATAGAAACGTTCCGCGGATTTTAATAGGTGCAAATAACACCAAAGTTTGCTCCATTGGTCGCCCAATGTCGTATTATACGCATAAGCTAATCAAGCGTAATTCTAATCAGGGCTAAAATGGGCCTTTAGGGCAGAAGTCTTCCGAAGATTTCCTGGACGAAAAAAAAAGGGCTAAAATGGGCCTGTATAGCATAAATCATCCAAAAACAAATAAGTATCAAGTTGCTGTTAGTCAATTCGACCGTGTAACCTATTATTCATGAAAAACCATTAGAATTTGTTCTTACACTCGGGAAAGATACGGTGATCACAGTTACAAAAGGCGCAGTAAACCGCAATCAGTGTATTAACATCGTACTACAGTTACGCTTACAGTTCTCCCTTTGTCATGTATAGGAAGGGTAATAATCTCTCTGTAAGAATACTTTTAGATACGCGTAGACGTGCATAATGAAATGTAATCGCAGGCGTAAGACGTATTTTACCGTCTATCGCACTCACAAACAGTTTGAAAAACACTGTCCTACGATAGCGAACGGCAGTCTATTTTTGTGCAATTATACCCGGTCGTAGCGGTACGAGAAAATCTTTTATCTTAACGTGCCGCGTGTCCAGGGGTCACCAAACGTCGGCGCAAAGACACTTTTTCCCTCCCCCATGAGTAAGAGCGTAAGACTGTAACAGTGTTAGAGTACGCTATCGCGCTTCTCCAATTTCATCCGAGCGTAAGTAAAAGCGGGCAAATTTCTACGCATAGAAATTCTCGGATGCGTGAAGTGTTTGCCGGGGACCAGTCCCCGGAGCACGTGGAAAGTGATACGCGTAAAGAGAAAAGAAAGAGAAGAGAAAGAGACGAACAGGCACGCTCCTTACATATTTGCACAGCGCGCACACGCCGCATTACACGCGAATTCGTGATACGGAAACAGCTGCGAGCGGTCCGTAAATGTTTTCTGTCCGTCGAAAGAGAGGGGTTGCTAAAAATGGTCTGTTTTCTTTCATTTCAGCCTGGTCGCGTCGCTACGTTGGTCGAGGAGAAAGAGGTAAAGGACCGAATTTACATTTTATCCTCTTTTTAACACATTACGCGATAAGTCAACGTGTGCCAGTCGTACGCACTTTGTACGGTAATATTTTATTATAATAACGTTCAGATACATATTTTAATAACGCATCACATCAATTGTTATGTGTTTTTATTATCGTTCGATAATCGCCGAAAATTGGCATTTGTTACGATTTCATTACGTGACGTATTCGACGCGTCACTGGTTCGAAATGTACAAAGTAAATATGTTATTGAATTACGTCTTCGGTTCGGCGTGACTCGGTGCGATGATCGAACTCAAATGTTTATTCTCTCTTTGCAGGCCATTGTGTACGGTCGAGCCTTCCAAATTAAAGACAGCTCGGCATTGCCTTACTTAGAAAATCGGGAGTGCTCGTTAGGCGGCTACCTTACTACTATCTCGTCTTTCTATACAAGAGACGGAGAGAGAAGTTTCCCAGTCATCATCTACATCGCCACTAATAAGAACGAACATTGGCTTGGCGATGCTCCGCTTCACGATATTGCTGGCCAAATTGTGGAAAGTTCTGGCCCCAGTGGGCACAACGCCGAGTACCTTTTACGGTAAGACTGCCTCTTACATGTATCATATACTTTTATTTAATATTTATTTATTTTACACATTGCATTTATATTATTTCTGACATAAGAGTAATATTCATCAATTATGTGTACCGCTCATATAAACTCTCATACTATTTATCCTTGGAATGAAGAATATTAGTTTTGTCAGTAGGTAAATTAGCGATAAGTCAATGTCGATTTCGTAAGGCAACAATTATTGAACGTTCTGTTCTCGACGTATAGCTTAGCGGATTTTATGCATCGTTACTTACCGGAAGCCAACGACGAGCACCTTTTCACGTTGGAATTACTCGTACTCGCTAAAATAGAGGAGCAGAATATGTGCGTGACGACGCTGATGGGCAACAGGCACTTCCACATCGACCTGGATGACGATCAAAGTGTCTCGATCGAGGCACGTAATGGAAATGATAACAGCGACGTTCGGCCAGCAACGAATCACGTCAGAGAGAATTCCTTTCAATACGCTTCAAGAGTACCGACCAAAACGCTGCGTCGCCTGAAGATGAAGAATGCTTTTTACGATTCCGTTCGAGTATTATGAAAATTTCAGCGCTGTATGTTGCGCTTCTTACTTCGTTTGTCGACCGTATTTGAAATATCGCAGCTTAAGATCATTCGAAACTGGTTTTGGATGAGATAACAAATTAGGTGTAAGGTTTGCGAATAGGACGAGACGGATTTCTGGTGATTTCCTGTCGATTATATGAAGGCGTTATAGGAAGATAAAGTTTAGGTGTCGGATGACAGGCACGACTTTTGAGTAGCTTTAATTCACCGTAAATCGTTTATATTCGTTACATCAATTCGCGTAGTGGCCTAGTTTCTTTTACATTCATTCATTAATTTTACATTCGCGATAATAGCATCGAACGAGAACAAGTACTTCTGACTGAAGTCCTAGGAGGCCGTGCCTTATTTTTCGAACCAGGAAGTCGCACAAAATAGTCACGGGATGTTCCTACAATTCTGTGTAAAACATGACAAAATTTGTCTTATATTTCTAGTATCCGACGAATCATATTGCACGTTAAGTGTCTTAGTTTATGCACTTGTCAACGAACCTTTTTATACAAAGAGAAGCTGGCTTTGAAAAAAAAATACGTAGCGTTGTCGATACTACATGTTGTTATTTCATGCAGGGCCTCAAGACCAATCCTGAATCCAAGCCATCGTTCCAGAAACGATCCTCCTATTCCTGATCGTCGGTAACAGTCTTATTCCAGTTCCCAGTCCAGTATCAAAAGCTGATAACGTTCACGCCAGGTAACCATGCGATCGGTCTGAAGATCGAGAGCTTCAGTAACAAGGTCAGAACATATACCTCCATTATCACCTTATCAATTCGTGCGATCATCGTATCGGTAAGGTAGAAACAATTTGATTGAGTCGATACACTGGTAACTTACCCGTGTATGAGACGTGCTTTGGCAGCAAGAACAGCAACGCAGCGGATAAGTAGGCAGCAATCTGATAACGCGTGTTATCGGGAAAAATAATCTACAGGCTTATCAGAAATCGGTAAACTCTACTGGATTCGGGAGTCGGAGAAGAAGCGCGTAAAAGTAAAATAATAGCTGGACAGTTCGGCTAAAATGTGTCCGATTGCGAAATGAAGGCAAGGGTCCGCTTACATGTCGGAATATTCAACAACGGTACATCTAAATGTAGGACGTTCGTTCCCCTTGCAGCAGTATAGTGGTTCAGGGAATATTAGACTATTCACTCTATGGAACGCTGCGCGGCCACTTACATGCCATTATTTTAAGCAACGATTTCGTCGTTTTAGCGCTCACGCGAATTTTCGACCTGCGTTTAGAAAGCGCCCGGCGTCCGAGCTATTTTTAATTCGGGCCACAAGTTTTGGGATCCGCGCGTTGGATAACTCCGTGCAATTGTTCTCGGGCGACAATTATTCGTAGCTCCGATTCCGAAACTCGAAATGGACTTTTATTTAATTTCTCGTCATTTTACGTAATATTCACATTTCCTGAATTATGCACATTTTAATAATTCATATATCCATCTGGTTGAATTCTCGATCTTCATTAGTGAAACACAATTTCTATCGTAAAATGGGACTTGTTAATTACACGCTATGCAAGTCTAGAATTTCAACAAATGAGATAATAATTTCCAAAGCCATTCTTCTTTTCATTCCCAGTATTTAAGCATTTTTTTTACGTGGCTCTAATTATTCCTACTTCTCATTCTCCAATCTGTCCAACATAAGTTTCCATATATGGACTGTTTATATTGCAAATGGTATAAGTCCATTTAATAAAAAAATTAAACATCATATAAATAAACCGTTTACACCGTGTTAATTATAAATTATATATCTCATTTTTTTTAAGTATGAAACTACACCACTTTCAAAATAAACTGTCCATATACCTTTACTTTTAACCGCTTACAAAACATTTTCCAAACTGCGCACAAACTCGCCTAGAATCGGCTGCCGAAAGATTTCGATCCCCACGTCACCCATCCCATGATCAGCCACAGGCGCCGAACTGGGGTCAGAGTTGAGTTAAATAAACCGTTTACACTACACTAATTATAAATTATTTACCTCAATTTTTAAAATACGGACCCACTTTCAACATAAACGGTCCATATATCTTTACCTTTAACCGCTTACAAAACATTTTCCAAACTGCGCACAACCTCGCCTAGAATCGGCTGTCGAAAGAGTCCGATCCCCACGTCACCCATCCCATGATCAGCCACAGGCACCGAACTGGGGTCAGAGTTGAGTGAGAGAAGGGCTCTCTCGCAACGAAACGGCGTGGACGCTCTCGCGATGCTCGCTCACGTTTCGCCGGTTGGCAGTCGTCCGCGTCCTAAGCCCCCCCGCATATCTCGGTGTCACGCATTCACGGCCACGTAGACGGAGTTAGAAACGGGTTTCTGCGCCGGGACATTTATCGCGCGACATTAATGCCCCCGGACACCCTCTCGCCCGGCTTAGCGCGAAGTTCTACACGCTCGCGACATTCGTCTCTGAGCGATCCTTTTTCTTCCCCCCCACCTCCCCCTTGACGATGCCCGGTTCGCAGCGGACCCGGCAGTTCCCAGGAGCGGGCGTTATTGCCGCGGGAAAACTGCGTCGGGGATGCGAGACGCTTGTTTCTGCCTTGTTTACACGATTAAACGCCTTTAATGCTAGGGGAGGAGCGAACGATCACGGATAGGCGCGTCAGTCTCGACGGATCGAGCTCACACATCGTTGGACGTACTCTGATATATGTGACGCATATTTCGTTGTCGTCCCTCCACGAAATTAGGTTACTTTAACTTTTTTTACGTCGTCTCGGTGGGATTGCGAAGGTGGACTAAGGCAAATATTAACTCACTGCCACGATCCCCACTTGGGGATTTTTGGAATTTGTATAATTGTACTGTTACACAATTATATATGTATAACTTATATATATGTACCTTATCCGGCAAAAAAAAGGGAGAAAAATAAAAAATTTGCCAGTTAATGGGTTAATTAGGATTACAGTGGGATTAATGTTTATTAGGTTAAGTTATGTAAGTGCACGAGCAGCATAATCAGTTCCTTTCGACCTGTGTCCTTTGTCGTAATAAAGTAGATTATTGGGAGAATATTATTATTATCGTTTGGACTTGGGCCACTTTCATAATTAGCGGCGCGGAATTAAAATGGAGAATTTAATAAGTTGCGAGTGTATATCAGCCGTCGAATAAATCAGCCGCGAACTGTTCGGCACGACGCCCACCTTCGCACTTCGGACGGAGAGAAATAATAAAAATGGAGAGAGAAAAGCGTCCGCCGCGAAAAAATGCAGCGCGCGCTCTGACGAAGGTCGTTCGAAAATAAATCCGCAACTAAATCGCGCGATGCGATTCGCCTCGATGACGGTGCCCCGCGTATACACGCACGCACACGCTTACGCGCGTGCGTTTCGTGCCGTGGTTTATTGGCCGGGACATGAGCGTAGTTACGTACGTCGCGTACATACCGAGCCGGCTCGATTTATAGTTCGCCGAATTAGCCCTTTTGTTTATCGCGTTATTCGCATTATTTTCATCCTACGGCCTCTCGTACCTCGGAGGTGCCACGTTGCATTTCGCAATGCTCTGTCGTTCCCACGTACGCACGCACACACACACACATTAGCGTAGCGAACGAATCCTCCGTGTTCGCAGCGACCCATTTTGCGATGGATTATTTTCACCGATTAATTGCCGCGATTTAATTGTATCCGGAATAGTCGCGAGCTTCACTTTTTTTCCCTGGTTGTCGAGCGTAGCGCACTTTTTACTCGTTTCACCCCCTTTTGCACCCACCTTCCACCCTTTCCAGGCCGACAACGAGAGCCACTCCCGCGGAAGCCCTCGACGATTCGCGGGCGTGCGAATATTTGTCCAGGCCGTGAAACGCGCGAAATTGCGTCAGTAGTCGTTAACCCAGATTTTGTTCGGCGAGTTTTATTATCGGCGATTAATTTCGTTCCGATTTATTTCATCCCGATCGCGCGAATACGTTCGATGGATTACCGTTTCTTTCTCCCTCCGTGCGAGCGTCGAGTGCCGGATGGACGATTAAAACGTTATGATGCGTATTTAATCATTGAAAGAGATCCGCTCGGCTCGATAATTTACGGTATTTTTGTCGGGAATTCTCCAATCCTCCCAGCCTGAAATATTGAACTGACACTTCGATTCCGTAGATATTAACAATTGATATTTCATGCTACCGTAGACTTAAATCGCGATCATTTTTCATGCATCAATGGACGATTTAAATATTACAATTAATTATGAACATATTATTTTTGGGCGAAAAAATGAATGTGGTAGGACCTGATGAAAGTGGCCCAAGTCAAAGTAGCAAAAATGTCCCACACTTTATTGCCGTACGCGACAGTCGAGAAACAGTTAGAACGAGTCCCTCTAATTTTTCGACTTACGCCACTTTTCACAAACCGCCGACAAATTAGCCCCGGCGTCCCGTCGAAATTTTTCAAGTCGGCAGCGAGCTTTTTCGGTGAAAATACGAGGAAAGGAGAGCAAGAAATTCCTGTTTACGCCGTGACGACGACTCAGGCCCGAGTCCCGAGATCTTCGTTATTATTTCAGCGAAACGAAGCGTACATTTCGTACACGCTCGAGTTAACTCGCCCGCGAGTGTTGTTAGCCTCAGGCATGGCCACTCTGTCCAATTTGTTGCACGTCGCATTCCCTCGCTCCTCCCCTCTCCGAACTTGTCGGCCATCGCGTTACATAAAGTCAAATAAAATCCGCTAATTGCCGGTGTAACGCGTTGAGCAAGAAGAGGCGACAGACGAAAGAGTCATTTATCCCGGCTGGGCATAATTATTATTATTTATTTATCGGAACCCTTCCGCCGCAGAACGTAAAAGATCGCGGCCACAAAAACTATACCTGACCGCGTACGCGAACTATATTTTCGAGCGACTATAGTCTCGACTTTACATAATGGCTTTTTGCGTCACGCCGCTTTACGCATATTTTATTTCTGCCGCTCGGTCGTATTTTACGCTTTTTGCGAAAAGTGACAGGTATCAGATTTATGCTTATTGGATGTCATAATTGTGTGCACTCGGTCGGATTATGGAAGTAGAGGTCGATTACGAAGTCTTACCCGCTCGCAGGCTTCCTGGTACGTTCGCCTCGGAAAAGTTGCCGATCGCGCTTCTTTTCGCGATGTAAACGTTTGACGCCGGCGGCGCGCCCCAGTGTCCATCAATGAAAGTAACGCGATGTAACGAGGAAACAATTAGAACTCGCGCGCGTACGCGAGATACGAATCTCCGTTCTACCGTTAGCCGTCCGGAATTACGTAACCGGCATTAGAGACAATGACGGAGACAGGGAGAGTCGGACGAGATGGAGGGAGACACGTAGGACGATAGAAACGGTAACGTAAGACGGCGACAGGGACAATGACAGGAACAATGACAGAGCCATTGACAGAGACAGTGACGGGTGCCCAGTGACAGAAAGGATGAGAGAGACAACAAGCAAGAGTAGGTGAATGGAATTTTCGTTCGCATGCCGTAAGGACAATGAGTCGGTATCGTTTCGAGTCCGACAGCAGGCACTCGTCATCTCCCATTAACGAAAATTGCCGCGACAAAGTAATGTAATTAGAGCGCAACATGGATTATCCGGTGGGAGAGGTAATACGGTGGAACGTTGCACGCCGAAAATTCGCACGCTCTGCGCCGACAATCGACACGTTTCGGGAGGAAAGAACGCGAGAGGCCGAATGAAAGGACTCTTTCCGCGGCATGTGGACATAGCGTGTGGGCGGAGACGCTAAGACAATGAATCAAATTTGCGACATGTGTCTCGGTTCATTTGTTTCCGCGCTCTTCAGTCCCTTCGAAGTTCCACTGTAAAATTTACGAAAACAAACATTATAATTTTTTCGCGATCCTTATTTAATCAAACATACAGAAGTTAGTATTATATTTGTGACATTGATCCGTTACAGAAGTTAGGTTCGTCTGGGGCCGGATCTACTGGCATAGCCCCACTGATGAGTCCGCCAGTAGATCCAGGACGAAACGAATTTTTGATTTATATATTTGTTCTTCGGTAAGACACTCGATCCTATAGAACGCCGCGAGACACAAAAATTTACCGAAACCTTTCCCGTTCCGATATTATTCATCGAGCATGTGTGATCTACTTGTCTACAGTGTACCGTATTCTTTTATCATTTTAAGGTTTAACTACTAGAGTTCGTTAAGCTATTCCACTCGGGTTAGGATCGACTAATTTCGTGGTTCGGTTCAAGGGTTTTCGTTTTGTTTCCGTCGCTTGTAGACATCCCTTAAGGTTGGCGCGGTATGTTAAGGTACATACACCCCGTATATTCTCATCTGGTACGCCATTAATGGAGTTACAACGACAGTACACGAGACTACCGCGCGAGTAACGTTATCCTCGAGATACCTGGCTGACTTTATCGCCGCGATGCGTGACGAACGTTCGTACATACGTTCCGTAAGGAGCGTGTGCTCGATGTACGAACGTACCTAGGCTTCTTCCTACTGCATTCACTCGTGTTTTCCATCAGCGACGAGTTTGTTCCTCGTCCTCGCTCGGAGGGCCACTCTGCGTCTGGCCCAACAATTTAGACCACTACTTATAAAAATAGCTCACATAAAAAATGTATAGAAATTCAGTATAGATGTCAATTGTTGATTTACAGTGCTTGCTGTAATGACAAAGGTATAAATTAATTTCTTTATTTTTATTATTTTCGACTTCCGCCACACGTTCCGTAAGGAGCGTGTGCTCGATGTACGAACGTACCTAGGCTTCTTCCTACTGCATTCACTCGTGTTTTCCATCAACGACGAGTTTGTTCCTCGTCCTCTTATAAGGGCCACTCTGCGTCTGACCCAACAATTAGACCGCTACTTATAAAATTAGCCTATATTAAAAATGTATAGAAACTCAGTATAGGTGTCAATTGTTGATTTAGAGTACTTGCTATAATGACGAAGGTACAAATTAATTTATTTATCTTTATTATTTTTGACTTTCGCTCCTTTCGTCATCTTCGACGGTATTACGAAGGCGGCCCAGAGTAAAAATGAACGGTATTCAAATCGAGGGTGAATCTTGTTAGCAATCTTTTCAGACTCTGCTAATCCGGCGATCTTTGTACTTAGTACTAAAATATTAACATTAGCGTGGAGTATTAGTATATTATGTATGTCGTTACGCAGGATTCAACAAGGAAGTGACTTTTACCGCGCATTCTTGAACGAAAGAAGCCCGATCATACTTTTTGCCTTTTGCCGATCGTCTGGGCATGCGAGACATTCCATGCATCGTGCGTACGCGAAGTTAGGAACGAGTTATCGAGGAATTCCTCGCCGTGCATCCTCCTTGAGCCCAGGGAATGTGGGAATATCGGCCAGATCGCATAAAATTGATTTCGGTAACGTCGTGTGCGGACAGGCCGATGCAATACACAGATTAGAACAGACACGTGTCGCGTGACTTGCACAATTTTAATTATTTCGAATCAGTAAGAACCTGACATAGTCACAGGGTGTTCTTACGAATCTATGTAATCCTGACAAAAACTACATTTGTATGAATAACAGTGTATGTTAAGCATCTTGGTTTATGTTTAGCCTTTTATTCGTACGGTAAAGAAAAAATGTATGACTGTCACATGTTATTTCACGCGGGGCATCGGTTACAGAATAGAGTAGAATATAAGACTGAAGTGTCTTCGACGGTTGTTCGTCGGCTTGCACAATTTTAATTATTTCGAATCAGTAAGAAATTTCAATAGTCACAGAACGTTCTTAACCCCTTAACGTGCACACCCGAGTATATTCGGGCGCGCTAAACCGGCCAAACCGTGCACGCCCGAGTATATTCGGGGCGGCGTTGTATTTGATGCTGCTAAAATTGAAATAAAAATTTTGATTAATTTTGTATTTTTTTATGTCTTTGCCAAGACAATGTTCGATCGTGTGTTTTACATAAAAAAAAATTGATTTTTTTTTTGGCCGGTTTATTTAAAAGAAATCGTACGTTAAGGGGTTAAAAAGTCTATGCGACCCTGACCGAAACTACACATTCGCAAAGAATTCTATACTTTAAGCATCTTGGTTTATGCTCAAGCTTTCATTCGAACGGTAAGAAAAAACGTATGATCGTCGACGTCACATGTTATTTCACGCGGGACATCGGTTACAGAACAGATAGAACATAAGAGTGTTTTCGACGGTCGGCGAGTCTTGCACAATTTTCCGAACTTTCTTCGCGGAACTGGCGGACGTTCGCAAAGCGAGTAATCAGCGAGTAGTCATGGAACGTTTGTTTCGAGAGACCCTGGCTTCTTTTCCTCCCGGCTATTTGCCCCGTCTTTTCCATGCGTGCGACGGGCGCACAGAGTCGTTGCGTAACGCTGGCGGCGAGCGTTATGAATTTTTATCGTCGGCGCACAGGCCGCGCTCGTTAAGGAGCTTTCGATTTAGGCGAAAATGTCCTTCCGCTCTCGTCCTGGCCAGGGCGATAAAAGTTAACGACGCGCATTCGGATCGAGTCGAAAGTCCGGACCGTTACCTCGCTTTTCCGCGCGCGAACAATTTTTACGGTCCTCGCTGCTCGATATGTCAGGTAGCGACAGTTTGCTATCGGGCGTATCAACGACACTCTTAATTCGGTTCATCCGGAATTAACGGCCAGTCTTAATGTCTTCCCGCAGGCCGAGCCCGCCCATTCGTTTTGAAAGTGCCACCTTTCCAGAATCAAGATCCCGCTTGCGTTGACTGCAATTTCGCGGGTAATTCGAAAATCGTTAAATATTATTGACTCTTTCGTAAGTAACTCGTACCACTCCCGAAGTGCATATGTCACATCTGGCATAACGAGATACGTCCATCGAAAAGGAATTAATATTTTTCCACAGACCGAACTGCTCATTTCGTAGTATTTGTCACTAGTATTTTTCCTGAATTAAGATCCTGCTTGCGTTAACTGCAATTCCGCGGTAATTCGAAAATCGTTAAATATTATTGACTCTTTCGTAAGTAACTCGTACCACTCCCGAAGTGCATATGTCACATCTGGCATAACGAGATACGTCCATCGAAAAGGAATTAATATTTTTCCACAGACCGAACTGCTCATTTCGTAGTATTTGTCACTAGTATTTTTCCTGAATTAAGATCCTGCTTGCGTTAACTGCAATTCCGCGGTAATTCGAAAATCGTTGAATGTTATTGACTCTTTCGTAAGTAACTCGTACTACTCTCGAAGTGCATGTGTCATATCTGACATACCAAGGTTCGTCCATCTAAAGGGATTAATATTTTTCCGCAGACCGAACTACTTATTTCTTAGCATTTGTCACTAGTATTTTTCCTGAATTAAGATCCTGCTTACGTTAACTGCAGTTCCACGTTAATTAAGAAATCGTTGAATGTTACTGACTCTTTCGTAAGTAACTCGTACCACTCCCGAAGTGCATATGTCATATCTGACATAAACAAGAAACGGGCATCCCAAAAGGATTAATATTTTTCGACAGACTGAACTGCTCATTTCTTAACATTTGTCAGTAGTATCATTATAGAATCAATGCCGCGCTTACGTTAATTCCAATTTCATATTACCTCTTGACTTTTTCCTGACTCGTACCTTTCTCAAGTTGCGCGTGTCACATATGACATAATAACATACCCGCATCCAAAAGTAAGAGCCATTTTCAACTAGCGTTGCAGACAGAATCCTATCCTATCCTATCAGACGTTTCGCATGGGACGAATATTTTTTAGCTTGGAAATTGCGAGCCGGGGTTAGGAAGTATTGCCGCACAGCAAGGAGCGTGCGCGAATCGAAGGTCCGCGTCGACTTAAGGAGCGTAAAATGCGGCACACGTTACATAGGACTCACACCGTGGCGGCATGCTAATTTTTTACCGCTGCGCCGTACGTCGCCCCGTGTTACCTCGGGCACGACCGTTCTTCCGCTTTGTTTTGCCCGCGAAAATCGGATCCGCGGGGCCGTGAAATCGGCGCCAATCGGAACAGTCCCTGCCGATTGCCACACAGAGTATCTCAATTCTCAGGTAAATCGAACTACGCCATAGCAATATTTGAAGTCCTTCGTTAACCGTCAATTTCTGCTAAATTTATATTATTTATTTAATTGGCTGTTCCCGAAGTAATTTATGTCAGGACTTCAAGAATAAATTCATGTAACTCTCGTTTACACTTGGGATTTTCTATTTGGATTTTTATTACGTTTTGGATAGAATTTAGATTCGTCGTTTCAATGTTCTCATTCGGGTAAAGATACGAATCGTGAAAATTTATGTTAATTTCTGAGCCTGCATGCCGTAAGAGGGTAATCTTGATAAATGTTTCGCGTATGAAATCGCTCGTCTCACAAAGGTCTAATCATCTGAGAAAATGGGAATGCGCGACTTACTTAGGCCAACTTTCGTAATCGCCGTGGCGCATGACGCACGTTAAGAGTCGCGGATAATCGAGATCGTCGCGGTTCGCATTCGCCGGCGCCTCGATTGTTCATTTATGGGACCATCGCGACATTACGTAAATATTATTTTTACGGGGCGGAATACGGTCAAGGCGCGGATCGCATAAAGCCTGCGACGCCCAACATTCTCCCACTGTCTCTCCTTCGCACGTGAGACACGTCTCGCAAGTTAGGCTCTGCGCCTGAATACGACACCGATCTAATCAGATCAGAAATTCCAAAAAAAAATTGCGCGAATCCATTGTCTCTCACGTCTTTCCTCATTCTGGCAAGGTCTCATTAGCAAAGTCTTATCGGAGCAAAATCGTACGCGATAATGTTTAGTCTTAGAAAACAGTTCCATAACTTGCGACAATGTGGGTGGCATTACATTTTCCTTTCCTTTCGACAAGTGAGGTAACCCGAACGATGAGTCGAGAACTGTTTTCGAATCTGTCAGCCGTTTTCGGCGTAGAAGGAATACCTGATGGTCAGACCAGAAATTTCAAAAAAATTGCGCGAATCCATTGTCTCTCACGTCTTTCCTCGTTCTGGCAAGGTCTCATTAGCAAAGTCTTATCGGAGCAAAATCGTAGGCGATAATGTTTAGTCTTAGAAAACAGTTCCATAACTTGCGACAATGTGGGAGGCATTACTCTTTCCTTTCCTTTCGACAAGTGAGGTAACCCGAACGATAAGTCAAGAGCTGTTTTCGGCGTAGGAGAAATACCTGATCGTCAGACCTGAGATATCGAATTTTTAATCTCGTGCGAATGGAAAGACAATCGATCGGGGGGCCGCTTTCATAAATCATGCGTCACAGATTAATGAGCGTTGTCCCACCTCCCGGCGAGAGCCGTCCAATTCCAGCGCAGTACTAATGCACATTGTCACGGTAATTAGAACCTCACGCTCTATTTGTCCGGCAGGTGAAAAGCCAGCGTTTTTCCTGGATCAGGCCGTCCTCTCGATCACCTGTCCTCGCGCACGAGATCAATAACGTTCGCACCAGGGACACGCATACGAAAGGCAGGGAAACACGTGAATTGCATATATATTCCTCGAATTCACCGAATCGCTCGTTTCCCCTCAGTTCCGACTCTCGCTCCTTCCCACGTTCCCTCTCCTAAACGAAAAATTAAAAAATTAATTTTCATTCGCCTCGCAATTATCATGGCGCACTCGAGCATCGGCCTTCGTAATTCACCGTATCTTTTTCGACTTTGGGCCGCTTTCGAAAGTTCTCCTCCTAACTGCCCGAAAAAGTGCAATAACCGCTTCCCGGCGCGCGCGGCGAGTATCGGATGGGCAATTAAATGGCTCCCGGGCCTCATCCGGGTCCTGTAATTCGGCAAAACGAAACGGGCGCGTGCCCGGTGACAGATGCGGATGAAGACCCGCGGCCATTACTCTGCCACCGCTCACGGGGCCCTCTCTCTGTCATTACCGTCTAAAAACTTTCTCCCGAAGACGCGTACCTCCGCCGCTACCTCCGCCGCTACCTCCGCCGCTGCCTACCTGCTACCCGCCACTTCCGGTGCATTCTCGATCCGCGAATATTGTTCTGTCTAGTCTCGCGCGGCAGTCGGCCATATTCCGGCCTCCTCCCTTACGTAACGCGAGCCTTGCGAAATGAGAAGGGATCGATTATGAGGCAAACGTTTTCGCCCGGTTCGCCTGAATTTCGTTACACGCGCGCATACTTGAGGTTGCCGTGTCTCTTGCCGGCGCGTCTCTTGCCGCCGAGTCACGCGAGTGACATTCTTCTTTTTCGAAAGTTCCGATTGTCATCTGAACGGCGGGAAGGGACGTAGGGAGGGAGGAAGGAAGGAAGGAATCGACAAAGGATCGCTAAGCATGCTCTCAGTTCGATTCTCTACTCTTCCGGCGAGGATGAGTAGCTCGGTAGGCTTGGTAGATTCAGTTTTTAGCCAAGTTTTAAGGGGGGAGACCTGTGTAGCGCGCTTAAAATCGAGCAATATTCGGGATTTATTCTTAAGGAAACTATTTAATCAATGTTTTTCAAATTTGGTCATAGTTTATTTACACTTTTATACTGTACAGACATTTTTTTTTTTAATAAGAACAGGTTTTCCTTAATAATGTTACAAGGGCCAAAGACCGACCTGTCCTCGATTGCAGCGGTTTGCGGTGTGCAGTGCAGAGTGTGCTGTAGTGATCCGAAATTAAAAATCCAAATAGCATTCTTGACCTTAGAGATGCCGCAAGCAAGTGAACCTATTTTTAAGTCAAAATCTGCAGAATTGTAAATTTGGCAGCAGGTTGACTGAAAAAGATCAATTTTCCGAGGAAAATTTCTTTCTTAAAGTACATAAAAAATTATTTATTTGCATAATATCATTGTCTATTTAGGTTCAATCCCTGGCCAAGATATTCAGGCTCTCGTATATAAAAACCCAACTCAATCCGTTGAAGAGTTTTTTCGTTATCTTGCACACCGATATGCCAAACGTTGATTCGAGAAAAACGCGTTTAAAGATTAGCTACAATATAATCACACTTTTGGGATGTACTTACATCAGTTTTTTCCTAATCTGCTATGCCAGGCCCATATATAATTCCTTCATCTTCTTCGAATTGCTCCAGCGAAGCTTGCTTTTTTTTCTGCTGGCTGTTCTCGCCTCAATTGTTGAATTAACGCTACGGCGCTCCTGTCACTATTCACTATATACGCCCTTCTGTCACAAAATTCTCGCTAAATACGCTCTGAATTGCTCAAGGCTCAACTAAATAATGTGACAAAATGTATATCACTGTGGACACGTACCGTACTCACTACTATTCCATTGGGTAAGAAGGAAGAAAAGAAGGTGATAAGCGGACACTTTCTGATTCGGGAGATAACATTCCAATTCACGCAGCGTTGCATGAAAACTTACAATGGTTCATATATTTACAGCCGTGTAATCAGATACTTACTTAAACTTCTATACAAGTGAACCCGACCTGTTATCGCGAATGCATTGATATCGTTGATGCGAAACATACTTACCTCCACCGTAGAGCGTTCCGCGCGCTCGGGGATAAAATGGGTTATATCTACTACAGTTTTAGGAATTTTGTGTTGCGGCTTGGGTAACATAATTTCGAGATGCTAAACAATTGATTTATGCATTAAAAAAAAAATCGATTTTTTGGGCCACTTACACAGGTCTCCCCCCTTAATCTAGAGGGTCGGTAAGAGTTGATACTTAGAAATCATATGCTCTCTCTTGAACCCTCCGATCTGAATGGAAAGGACACTGAAGAGACAGGAAAGAATCGACAACGATGAACGTATCCTCAGTTTGATTCTGTATTCTTCCAGGCTTCCTAAACCGGGAAGATGTAGAAGATTAATTTTGTAGCGACGTGTTAATCAGCGGAGGCCATTAAGAAATTACGCTGGATCTCGTATAATGTCTTCTGATTCAACACTTTTTCTAGCCGACTAATGTCAGCTTAATGGCCGACACCTCGAGTCTGGCCGAAGTCATTAAAACGTCGTATTTAACGCCGTTTTTTTTTTGTTCAGTGATTATGTTCGCCGAGTTCCGCGTACGATTAATATCGTCGTAACAGGGTGGATATGTTAATGTTGAGCTGCTGGAGGAAACGTTTGGCGGGGAGTACTGTCTACGGAGGATCTAAATATGCAAATTAGCTGGGGCGGGAGGGGGAGGGGGGGACGAGTGGGGGTGCATTCGTTTCTATAAAGCTGAACGTAATGTAGCCGAGCGGTGGAAAAGCTTGCTAATGCGAGCTCTCTTGCTTTCGGGCAGCTATTTACCCAGTGTACCGGGTGCCCGCGTATGCCGTGCATCAATTAACCACGCTTTCGCAGCTAATTGATGCACGGCCGGCTCGTTCCGCTAATGCCCGAGCGGCAATTCTCATTTTCGGGGTAAAAACAGCCGCGCCACTAACCGAAACCTAACCCGCCCGCAAAATTCGAAACTTTTTCCCGCCGCAATCGTTTCCTATTTACTCGCGAATGTCATCCCTGTAATTATACCCCCCCCAACGGTATTCCGCACGCTAATTTCGCAGGCGTAAATTCGGTCGGTGCTTTATTTCGAAAATGTTCAGCTCTTCGTTTCGTTAAATCGAACGAACGGATTTCAAACTCTGAATCGTCACGCGCGGTCATTAATCAGGATGATCTCCGTTGACTCAACACTCTCGAATTTTCAACTCGGGTCAGCTTTGTAATTGCCAGGATAATTAATCAAACCTAGTCTCCCCGGTACTCGCGTTATCAGCGCCAAGGACATAATTAGCGGCGGAGGGAAATATTGAGGATAGAAATGATGAAAGTTGAACGTTGCTCGTTCTGCTTTTCCAGTCTTTCGGTCTGAGGGCTCATTTCAGCGCTTATCGGAATGACTAGGAACGACGCTCGTCGTCGGGCGCATCAATTAATCGCAGTCGCTCCTTCTGCCGTTGCATCTCTGCTCGGCAGTCGATGCATAGAGCGAGAGTCAGTCGGCGAGGGGGGCTCGGCAGGAGGGGAGGGAGCGTAGGAGAGAAAGGTTTCCGTGTCGGGGCAATCGAGGTCCGTGGGGCAGAGTCACTTCTCGCAACACACTCGACCCGCTTCTCCATCGGGAACCGCGGAAAAACAGTTAATTGACTTGCACATCCTACCGTCTTTACTCCCCTCATTCCGTAGGCGATAGAAAAATCTCAGTTTTATCACAGATTTTTTTTATATGTTGTCAAGTATATTTTGTTAAAAATATGTTATGGGTTAGAGATCTTCAAAATTAATTTAACCGTTTATTTTTTCTCTACGAATTCCTTTCCTTCCACTCACTGTATGATATGATCATTATATTAGCTAAAAACGTGAGAAAACGTTATTTCTAACTCGAATTCACGTTTCATTGTTCCGAGACATCTTAATATCAATCGGAGAAGTAAACTTGTAAGAAAGTAGTAAACCAATGCGTCCAGCCTCGAAATTTTTGTCCGACAAGAAACGGAATCGCTCCCGACTCCGAGGCTCTTCCGCCTTTCAGACGCGGCCGATACCATTCATCGAGCGTTCTCGCCGTCGAAAGGTTAGCCCACGTACCCAGTGACTCGTAAGATTCGACCCCGGGGCCGATCGGGCCGATCGATCTTGCGAAAAAGGGTTCGTCCGCAATAAATTCGCGTACGCGCGAAGGCCACACTAGGCCTAGTAGGCAACCTAACCTAGTAGGCCAACCTACTTAGCGTCTGCCGATGTTTCGCATCGAAACTCTATCCCTTTAATATCGCTTATGCATCGAAGTGGATCGCGGGGCTGCCCGCGATAAAGTGTGACTCTATATTTAGGACCACGCGAGCCTGCGGACGTTTACGGGGATAACGATCGGAGGTGCCCGAAGGACGGACTCGGAAGTCAAGCCGGACTATCGGCCATATGGCCTGACGTTGCCTCGGCAGCCTTCGGCTCCCTTTTGTTGTCCGCTCGGGACAAACTGAATTCCAACAGCGCACCCACCTTTCACGAGATGGCAATTACGCGGTGATTAGGCGCGCCGCGGAGAGATGGCTCGTTATCGCCCCGATGAACGACTGGACGAACGAGTGGACGAACGAGTGGATGAGGGACTCGATCAGGGACTCGATCCTAGGATGGGATATGCGTGCGCCGATCGAGGATGATCGTCGTGACGGGGCGGAAACGCGAGTACCGTTCATGTGCCATTTATACGGCAGCTCAGAAGTGTCCGTAATTGCTCGTAATGCCCGCTTCTTTCCTACCCGCTGCCTGTCAGGCGTAATTTATTGACGAAAAGTTTGGCGCTCCGATGTTACCGGCTTAAAAAGTCACGCATCCGCGATCTCGTTACTTGTATTTTAATTCGGAGAAGAGTGCCTTACCGCGAGACTCGGTTTAATCCTTTTAATGATCCGGTTATTTATATTTAACGCTCGGTAGACAAATTGTTTGACTCATCCTAGACAATAATTTCATCTCTAACCCATTACCCGCCACAATTCAAAGAATGCAAAAAAAAATAAATAAAGTTAGCTGTATATTTAGAGGTTGCAGTTATTAAAACAAAAACAATTTGAAAATATGTCCCAAAAATGGGACATTGGCAGGTAATGGGTTAACACAGGCTACTTGATTTCGTGAGAGAATTATTTATTTATTTATTTATTTATTTATTTAACGGCACAACCGCCTTTGAGTGCAATTAAAAATACATTGATATTAGTACGGTACTATGTCAATGAAATGGATAGATATAATAGAAACAAGAGTTACTCGGCATATAATCTATAGAGCTGACTGATCAACTTATTTCTTGATGTAGCAAAGAGATCGATAGTTCGACCGCAACTATTGGCCAAAGAGCAAATCCGGGGAATAGTAGAGTTTGCCGTATACTTTGTCTTTAACAAATATATTCCTGGCTATCGCTCGAACGTAGACGCAACCCATCCTAAGTGCATTATGCATACAATTTCTATACTCTCTATCTGCGATCTCTCGCGCAGCACCGAAAAAATAGAGAATCATACCTTGAGATCTCTCGCGCAGGCAACTCGGACGTTTCCAAATTGTCGGCGAGCGCCTCGTCGCAGATTCGAGGAGCGGCATCGGTCGCTATCGCGGTTGGAAAGAGGCGCGAGGTGTCAGCTGTAGGATCCCTGCGGGAAAAGGGGGGAGGGGGTAGGGAAAGGGAGGGAAGAAGGGGATAACCGTGAGGAGAGTCATCCCGCTTGCGTCATCCACCTGCCGCGTCCGGTACCGTTTCGGGTACCTGACTCCTCTGCTTTTCCTTCTCTCTCTCTCTCTCTCTCTCTCTCTCTCTCTCTATATATCTCTCTCTCTCTGTCACACACACATACACACTCTCGCTCGCTTCCTCTCTCACTTCCATCGCGACTCTTTCCGCGTCCTATCTGACACTCCGTCGAGGAGACAGAAGACAGCACGCTCTCACGGCATTGGACGTGCCCCAGGGCCCTGAACTTAGAAAATAATTGCGGGGACTTAATGAATTTCCATGCCGATTCCGTTCTCGCCAATCGAGACTTTCCTTCCAACAGACTGCGTAGCGAACTTTCAGCCAACCGGGAGTGAATTATCGTTTAATTGTTTTACCTTCTTAGGAATCGTGTCATATATCGTCTAATAATATAATAGGTTAACAGGATTTATAGGCAGGTCTGATGCTAATTATAGTTATAGCTTTCGCGGATACACGTACGGAGTGCGCTGTAAGTATATTTTATGTAAGTAGCGTGTAGGAATGAAGGATGTCGTTCGGTGCCAATTGGTTCTCATAACCGGAATGATTCTATTTTCATAATCCGTTCGAACCTTCTTTTCTGGTAGTCCCGTGAGGTACGGGGGGGGGGGGGGGTAATGTGATGTAAGTGGAGTGTGGAAATTGGTCTGTTCAGTTTTGAAGGAGGAACACTTCTCAGGAGTCGGAGGCGAAATTCGTGTCTTCCCCGCTCGAGATCATTCGGGGATCGAGATCGATACTGCGCGCTTCGATGGCGGAATGAACAATGCGCGTGGCTTTCTCTTTTCTCCTATTTTGCATCCGGCAATTAGCGGGCGGCTCCGCGTGCCGATGGTAACGAAACATGCGCACGGAGTGGCATGTTACTCGTATCGCGATCGGAGACGCGGCAATTAGCCAGCTAATACGTATAATAATGTAACCCGAATTTCCTGCAACCGCCAAGTATGATACTATATGTTACTGCCGAACATTAGAACCGACCCCAAAAGTCGCATTCATTCTTTCCAGCCTAATTCTGTCATACGGCGATGAATAGCATCTGCTTCGTACGACATAAATATTTAATTAACCATTTATATATTTATTCGCTAATTGTCAGATGGGGTGCTTTACGCAACAAAGGCTAGAATTAGAATACGTTTAAGCTACGCAACACAATGGAAAATATATTGTTCATTAAACCATTGTATATGAATTTTATTTTATGCTACAAAATCGAAATTACTTCGTTGCCAACCTGAGAGGATAGAAATTAGATACGCGTTGCGGTTGAAAGTAATTTCGGAAATTCTTGCCATTCTCGCAGATTGTCAGAGAACTGTGACCGGGATATTTTTGCGCGTTCGGATGTCAGTCTAGCGACTGGTCTCCCGTTCGACTTATTGCCAAAGATGCACGGGAGATTCACGATGCACGGGTGCATCCGCGAAATAGTAGTCCGTGTACACGCAAGAGGAGATCGTCCAGAGTTCGTGCCGAGATCCGACCGCTCAATGACTCATGGTTTGCATAAGGAATACACGCTCCCAGCGTAGAGACTGTACGGTGGCTTCTCTCGATGGCAGCGCTGTCAATCCTTTAACTTCTCTATTTTTATATGTCTCGGTAAAGAGAAAAATAAACTCAGTTTTTTTTTTTTTGCGAAAAATCGAAGGTCGATGGATCAGATCGCCCTTTTGGTACCTGGTAGGGGGTCAAAAATAACTCAGAGAGCCGTTTGCCGTTGGTTGAAATTCGCTTTACTTTCGGAGTTACAGTCAAAAAATCATCGAAAAAAATGGAGGTCGAAAAATGGGTAAATATTAAAAGTCTTTCGATCGACTTTTGCATATGCATACTGAAAGAGGATGAAACGAGGATCACAAAAATCGATACCGAAGTCCTCTAAGTGCAATAGTTTCGGAGATACAGTTAAAATGTGCCAAAAAAAAGCAGTCAAATATCGACGATTTTATTATTCAACGTACGTATCCTGACCGATCAACCAATATTCAATTACATTAATATGCAATTTCAATTAATAGTCTATTTTCAGCATATCCATGGACTAGTTTCGGTTTGCAAGTAGTTTAAAGAAAATTAAATAATTCTGATGAACAATTCACGAACAACCCAACAATCTCTTCACGCACACCGTTCGCATTAAATCCCTCTCACACCCGATTATTGATACCGTTCATCGTAACAGCGTTAATCGAATTTGCATAGAACTCGGCCGTTAATCGAATGACCCTTACAGTCAGCGAACGTGCACTCACACCACTTTCTTAACATTCAACCCGAACCGACCGCAATAAAAGTACGACGCCGGACCGTGCGTACCTATCGTCAATCCTCCGGCATGAAATTAGCCGATCCCCCCCCCTCCCCCCTCTTGGAAAAAAGAAGCTGTCCCCGAAGAGGTTAACAAGATTCAGCGGTCAGGAACGCACTTGGGAAACGTCCGTTCCACCTTCTTCATAGGCATACCGATCCGAAGAAGCTCTCGGTCGCGTGAAAGTTGTTCAGCCTCCCGTCCGCGTCTCCCAGCACCTATGCACTTCTCTCTAACCCCCCTCCCGCTGCTATGGCCCCTCACCTACCAGGACTCGATCCCGCAGCCCCCCTTCGTTGGCTTCAATCTTCTGCCAGCCGCGTTATCCGGCTCCTCTGAATCGCGATTCGCCAATAGCCGGTGCCTACACCCGGCTACCACCTTGGTCCGAGTCTCGTAAAAGAGCTCGGTAACCCAGCCTAACCCCGGGCTGTAACCCGTGACCACGTCATCTTCGTCCTATCCCAGTCATGTTGAGGCGTACTTTATCTCGGTACGCTCGGGCCTCTCCGTGCACGAAACGCTCGCGGAAGAACCTCGGACACTGGGATTCATCCTTCTCTCGTCCTTTCCTCGTCTATCGAGCCTACCCCGGCCACCTTCATCGATCCTGCTCTTTGTTGATTTTCTCCCTCGCACCCGCGGCGAGCCACTCTCCGGCGGATTCCGCGTCAAAGCGAGGCATTTCGTATGGGCCTTGGAATGGGTAATCGTCGCGTAGGTACTGTTACCTACGGGAGAGCGGAGAAGGCTTGTCTTCGGCACGACGAGGAGCGGCCATTTTATTGGCGGATCATTGGCGCCTAATGACGCGCCGCCGATTCTGAGCCTGGATAGGATCATAATTGCGGAGGAGAGTGGCGTAGGTTAAGCGTGAGGAAAGCTTGGATTGTTCGGTTCGGTTTCTGTATTGGAATAAGATGTGAGATTAAGAATATATTTTATTTTAGGGACTCAGATCACTGATTACTAGCTTCTCTTGGGACATGTAAATCTTACCACGCACTTTTATTACTTTGATTCTGAGCACAGCGCATAATTATGTATAATTAGAGGGTTTTCGGCGATTTCCGTCACTGTTGTACTATATTACAAACTGATTAAATTGCAATGGATTTCGAAAAACATTTGTCAATAGCCAGTTCAATCGGAACAAATTAAATTCTATTTAAAGTTAATTAAAAATGAAATTCTATTTATATCTATTTAAATACATTTGACGGTCAAGAACTCATTAATCTTGCACAGTGTATAATGTATGCATCGTCTTCTCTATTCTGCCCTAAATTCGTTCTATGTCGCTGTTTCAGGCAAGTTTCACAATACGCTAATTAAATTGATCTCCCATACTCAATCGCGCTTCCGAAATTGCACACATGTTCCTCGGAGTCTCGGCACAATTTTTTATTCCTCCCAGACTCGATAACTCATTCCGCGCGGTCTCTATTTTAGTCGTTCCTCCGGCTCCTCTTCTTCTGGCCCAATTTCGCGTCTATCCTAGACAGCGTCTAGGCGAGTTCCGGCGAATTGGCGTCATCAGGCCAGACGCCTCTTCCGCCGTTTACGCCGAAACAAAACCGGGGAAAAGTGGCTCTAGCTTAACCTGGGCCTGCTCCAGACGCGGCACGCATCGTCAATTATAATTATTACAGTTGGGCCTTACCCTGCGGGTCCCATTCGTGGCGCATCCCGATTTTTCGGCTCCCTCGCCACGCGAATTTTCAGGAACTCGCCGTCGGCCAGCCTCAAAGCGTATCTTCACACCTGACAGATGGAACAGCTGTTCCTTGCCAGTCACGTGCGCCACTCCGGGCAAACGCAAAACACGACGTACGATGACACCGGCTAAATCCTATCGCTGCGCACTGAGAACCGGAGTGAACTCGAGCCTCTCGTTGCCTCGCGAGTGCGCAGCTGGCTGCGGTACTGTTCCAAATAGAAACAGTGAGAAAATTATTTCAATTATTCGCTTCGTTATGGAATCGTTAGTTAAAATTTCAAATTTTTAGCCGAGACACATTTATGAACGTGACGTCTCAGCCTCTAGCATCGAGTAAGTAATTTCAAATAATTAGGTAGACATGTCTCACGTTCAACTTGGAATTACTATAAAAATTAAATATTTCTAAACGTATAAAAAATTTATTTTAAATATAGAAATAATAAGAAGTAGTAGGTCTATGTATCCTGGTGACAGTATTACTGTACGGTAGTTGGTGCGAATTTTTTGGTACTCTACGTGGTGCGGGACTCGAGCATAATTCGGCCGAACAGAAAATGACGTAAAGTTCAGTCTTTGCCGATTTTTCCGCCGCGATCAGGATTTCGCTTTAATCGGCGCATCCTCCGACGTGTGTCCGCGGCTCCGAGCGAGGCTAATGATTAGGCTAATGGGAAATCCGGGTTCCGCTCTCTCTTTTGCCCCCCGGCAGAAGATCTTGCCTTGGGGGTCACGCGGAGTCAGTCAGGTGAATTCTTCCGTTTGGAAGTAGACAACCGCCGGATTGGCCGGGAACCGCGCGCGGCTGCTTGGGTTTCACCCAGGCAAGAAATGACGTTTATGTGTCAGGCACTGGAACTCGGGACGACCCGGTATACGTGCACGACCCCGGTACATAGGCCTCGACGTCGGAAAAATTGGACCGCGAACCGTACCGAGCTCAGGTCGTCTTATGGACTCACGTAACTTTTTCGCATTAGATTCATCGATTTTCTCAAATTAATCTCGTGCATGTTTCTCGATCCTTTGCGCATACAAGATTATTAGTAATTATTTCAATTTCAAGGTATTAATGCATGTTCTTACTGTTTAAACGCTGAATATCGTTGATTACCGGTTAGGGGTTGACACTTGTCAATTGCAGGCTGCAAAAGTTTATAATTTCGACAAACACTAGGTTTGCAGAGAAGTTAACGGTTTACGAGACTGTTGGATGCGCGTTGATGTCGGGGTATAAAATTCGCTGTGACATCGGCGATCGTCTAATACGGAAATCGCGTGTCTGATATACCGGCTGACTTGATGGATGCGAGGCTAATAGAGAGTATGTAACAGATGCCGTTCGAGAGGTTATGAAATGTCGATAGGATTGCAGAGTTGATTATGATGTATAGGACCTGAATGTTGGACACTTGATTAATCAGACTTGCCGAAGATTATCGCCCCATCAACATTTTTTCTCATTTCCAATACGTCACGATTCAGGGAAGGGAAATATTCTTCATATCACAGATATGTAGGTTGTATGAATTTGCCAGGCAAAAATCAGTAGCGACTCACATGCAACATCAGGAAGACCTGACGCAATTAACGCTCTCTCGCGGAATCGTGATGGATTACGATAAAAACGGCTGACATTACGTCTAGCCAATCTGAAACTCGCGCAAGCCGATTAATTAATCAGACCCTGCCAGGCACGAGTCCAACTTTTCGCTCGCCAGTCGTCGCTCGCAATTTTTCTCTTTTCCTTCAGCCTGCCCCGGTACGTGTTTGACATTCGAGTCGCGGTTCGCTCTCACAGTCCGAACGGTCCGAACGGTCGGAACGAGCGGTACGCGCAAAAAGGGGAGAGACGAGAGAACCTAGCGAGAAGTCAGTCGCGATATCATTATTTTCTGCGCCATGGCGTTTCGCGTCGAAGGACGCCACTTTACGCATCGGCGACTTCCAACTGTGAGATCGGCGGAATAGAGAGAAGAAGTGAGCGGTGGCGCGATAATCGCTGCGCCTGCAAGATCGATCGTGTCCACTCTCGATCTCTATCTCAATTCGCCTTTGCTCCCGGTATCCCCCTTCGACGCGGTTTGAAAACCGCATGACGCACGCGGTGCGTCATAAAGAAGCTTTGAGGTTTACGGTCTAAGACGCTTTATCGTTTTTAGTATCGTAGCTGATTTAATAGTACAACTACCGATGAACATGACTGACCTAATGATGTTTTAAGAATGTATTTTCTCTCATAAGGCATTTTTTTTTAGTGTTCTTTAGCTTCGGATAGGTAAAAGTAAAATTATTTTCCGCTTTGCAAATTTATAACATTTAATTATACCGTTGAAGCAAGTTAAATGAAGATATGAGTAAGAATCGTTGGAAGTTCGAGTTATTAACCCGTTAGCTGCCACGATCCCCATTTATTGATTTTGGAATTTATATAATTATATCGTTACAGAACCCTTTTATGCATATATATAACTTCCCCGGCAAAAAAAAATAATTTTGCAGTTAATGAGTTAAACAGTGATTTATCAACGCTCGCGATTACTTCCTACCCCAATCGAAAACCGTATGCCGCACACGGCAACGAACATCCTCCATTTTCCGACTTTATCCAGAATCATCGGACCGGTCTATCATCGATCGCGCGATAACCAGTAATTTCCCACCTTTCGTCATAAAACAGCGCCTCCCCCCTTTCCCGATATATCCCGCGTCCACTTTCGAAAGCGACAACTTTCGCAGCTCCCCCGACCCTGAGCGGGCCCGATATCTTCCCGAGATCTCTCGATCGGGGTAAACGCAGTCTTTTCAGTCGCTTTGTCCAGTCCGCGAACGCAGCCTCGCGCCTCGCAATCCTAAGCGTTCGAAAGCGGTCGCGCTTAATCGAGCACGTATTCGCCGCGCGGATTCCTGGAAGCCTCGTTAGGGATACCTCTCGCTCTCTCGCCGATTCTTTTGCCGAGCGGTCGATCTCGGCGATCCGTCGATCCGTCGATCCGCGCGAAGGACGTTTCCCGCGGATCGTCCTGGCCGCGAGGATAATGGAGATTACGACCGACGGACGATAATGACACGGGATCGCTCCGGTCGCCGCTTCGAATCCTTTGTCTTTCATTGGCGCAGATGCGTGGGACTGGCCGAGTCGACGCGAGGTCGCCGATTTCCAGCCAGACTCCGGCGACGGCTACTTAACATGGAAATTTCTAACGAGCCGATCGATGCGATTTATGCAGCCCGATCTACGCCGATGCGTTGCGTCCGACGATTGCGCGACACTTTTCCGGAGACGATTGTAACGGTTGGTGAGGATGATGAGAGGATGCTAATTGTTCCGTAGGCGATGCAGTGTGACGCGCGTTGCACTGATATCCGTGGGGGAATAGGAAGTACGAAGAAGTGATGCGATGCATTGATATTTTTCTATTTGCTTCACATGCATTGAACAAGCATAGTAGAATCATTCACCGTCTATCAATTCACTTTTCTACTGTATTCTTTGCGAAAGATTTCACAGCAGCCCCATTCTTTTTCAATATTAAAATCACAAACCAATTCCGAAGGCAAAGTCTGTCAATCCGACCAGCGGCCAGTTCCAACAACCCTTGACACACAGACCGCCTCGTAACTACCCCCCATCCCAGAGCAACCTCAAACAAAAATCGACGCACCGGCGTAACACCGTGGAAAACGAGGAGCGCTTAACAAAAATATAGTCCGACCGACTGCAATCGGAGCCGCGCGAACGCGCTTCAATCATCGGGGCTCGCCTCGCTGAGGTACGCGCCGCCGATTAAAAGCCATAAACAACGTCGGCCATCCGTGGCATCGACGTCGGCGTCGTCCGCAATAAATTCCCTCGTCGAATTCTCGTTTCCGGGAGAATCAATCGCGAGGCGGCCGTCCGTTAATTAATCAATCACATCGTCCGAACGAGTGTGTATAATGGAAAGGGGAGGCTTCGGCCAGGGGGGTTGGGGGACTAGGTGGAGAATTGTGGAGGGTAAGGGGAAGAGAGGGGGGGAGAAAATTATACGGCCAGCTGACCGCCCACGCGAGTTCGAGGGATGGGGGCAGAACTCGACACCAACGCCGGTTATTCTCTCGTCTCCTACGAATTAATCCTATTATAGCCAAGCCTCACCTTCGAGCCACATCATCGGCGTCCTCGCCGTCCTCGTCTTTGTCGTGTCTTTGTCGTCCCGTTCCCCCCCCCCCCCCCCCCCCCCGCTCATTCTCGCGGATCCCACACGAAGGATTTACGTAATGCCGCCGCCGCCGCCGCGGACGAGAGGTTCCGTTTGTTTATATAATCACTTCCCCGTGAGGGGGAGGGAGGAGAGGGATAGGTGCCTGCCTGGCTGTCGTCGAGGAACGGGACAAGAGTTCTGCAACGGGCTTCCGTTAGCGGAAGGCCAAAAGATGGAGGATTGTGGGAATCGAGGCGGCGAAAGGATTTCGAATGTCGTCTCGACGGTAGGAAGATGATCGTAGCTTCGATTCGGAAGCTGACGGTGCGTAATAGTCGGAATATGGGATTGTGCGTTTTATAATTTGTTTAACCCTTTGACTGCTACGGGCGCAAATGTGCGTCCAGCGAAAGCTATCAGTGTAGCCTATGGACGCACATGTTCGCTCGGCGATGGCTTCGATCGTTTACTGCTGTCTTACTGTATTTGTCCAGAAATTATTTTATCGTACCCGTGCAACATTCGCAGAAACAACATACCTTATTGCTTATCACCAAGAAAAAATGAAATATAAGAAATGATAATTCAATACACCGCCGAACAGATTCACATTTCGTGAAAAAGTATTCACGGCGTTCACGCGAAGCGCTACGGCTGCAGAGTATTCAGCAGTCAAAGGGTTAACAGGAGAGTCGGAGAATTGACAACACTTATTTATTTGCTTAATCGACGGTGACTGGCGCGAGCATAACTCATGTTCTCAGGATTTGGACAGACTTCATTCACATTCGTAATTGGATCGCTTATTTGGAAAGTAGTGTAAGTCCATTGGAAAAGAAAATTAAATATCACGCAAATAAACCGTTTACACCGCGTTAATAATAAATTATATGTCGTCTCATTTTTGGTTTAAATATGGACTTCACCACTCAAAATAAACGGTCCAGTTACCACTTATGATAAAGATATGAGTTTACGCGTTAGGACGATAGTCTTATATTTTAAATATGAGCTGAACGCGATCGGCAGCGGACCCGAAATCTCGTTACCGAAAATGTACCGATCGCACGTTAAAAAAATTTCGCGGAACCCGACTTCTTTACCGTCTCTCTCTCTCTCTCTCTCTCCCTCTCGCGCGGCTCGCTTTTATCGAGCCGCGGAAATCAAAGAGAATTCCACTTGCATTGCGTTACGCCTGCATTCCCGCCGATCGGAGGCTCCTTGTACTTTCTAATTACGCGCGGGCGCACTCGCCGCCCGTTTCCCGGCGCAATTCGTTATAAATTCGTCGGCGCTCACCTCTTTTTTTACGCCCCCACCTTGCCTAGAATGAAATTACTCCGCCTTTAATGTGAGAAATACCCTTGACGATGAACAGGAGGCGATCCGCGCAAAAATCAGCTCGAAGCAGCGTAAAGGCAGCGCGTAATACGTTGAATCATGCGCGGATTCTATTCTCGGTAAAGTGAATCAATTGTCATGAATCGATCTCACCTGCCTCCGTTGCGAAATCGGCCTCGTAACGCGCGTCGTGCCATTCCAGCGCGGTTAAAATAATGAAATTCTTCACCCGGCCACCCCCTGCGGGAAATTTCTTCGACGCAACATCCGCGCGCGCGCGCGCGCGCTCGCGAGGCATCGGCATTTTTTGCGCGGGGCGACTCTCATTGCGAAATCGTCACGACGGCCGGAGCGGACTAATTAATTGGTCGTTCGAACATCGAGAATAATCCCACTCGAGGCGCCTGTATCCGAGATTCCGCCGGTAATAGCCTCGTGCCGCGACCTATCCGTTCGAACGTGGCCGACGCGAACGCGAAGGGAATCCGGTCTTCGGACGCTGCAGATTCATTCCTATGGTAATCCTCGGCTAACCTCAGCGGCGAAGATGCCAGATACATTTCTAAGCTTCGCTCTTGTGAGAAAGTTGAAACTCTCGTTGTCGCTCCTGCCGTTCCATCCTTTCTGCTTCATGTCGATTCCTTGGGCCATTGCTTTGAATAATAGGCTGTCGTATACTGTCAGTAGGTTACATTTTTAAGTGTCCTTACGAGGAAGTCGAAGTAATAAATCGTCGCAATTCTCCCTTCATTACGCTGTAGCCATTAGCTGCCACGATCCCCATTTGAGGTTTTCGGAATTTATATAATTGTTCTGTTACACAACCCTTTGTGCATATAACTTATCCAACCAAACATTTAAAAAATGAAATTTGGTAGTTAATGGGTTAAGCTGTCTATAAGAGGAAAGCGAATTTTTCTAGAATAGCAGATCATGCTTCAACGTAATTCTTCTGTAAAGTACAATTTGAAGATATCTTCGTGTACAACTTCCCTACTTCGAACTCTGAATTTCTCAGGATCATTCCGTAACGAGAGTCCATACGAGACTCTTTGTCATAACAGATGTAGTTCCCCATTACTTTACACTTCCCCGTAACACTTTTAACCGACCGTACCTAAAAAGAAATCTATGTCTTCAGCATTCAGTGGCCGAACGAAGCCACCCCCAGCCTCCGTCGAAACTCTGGCGCCGAACTCTGGTCCCTATCGGTCGTTCGCTCCTCTCTATCATCCTCAAAGGCCTCAGACATCCTATTAATACCGTTCGGTCGGCAAATATCGGTCTCCCAGTCCCGAATGCGGACTCGCGCTCTTTATCCGTACCGCCGAACGCGCCGTTCGTCGGGCCGGCAGGAACGCGCGGAGATGAGAGAAGAGTGGAAGAGGATGGAAAGGACGACGGAGGAGTGGAAAGGATGGGTAGAAGATCCGTGCCACTCGGTCATTGGTGAATGTACCGTGCCGTACCGTACCGTATCGTACCGCTCTGCATCGTTGCATCGCTTGCATCGGCTGCATCGGCTGCATCGGCTGCATCGGCTGCATCGGCCGAGCTCGCCTTCTTATTCCCCCCTTATTAATCCCGCTAAGCCGTCGAAGGGATTTCGTTCGAGAGAGGCGCTCGACCTTCTAGAATATCAATAACACTCGCTGGCCTAACACAGAGAGAGAGAGAGAGAGAGAGAGAGAGAGAGAGAGAGAGAGAGAGAGAGAGAGAGAGAGAGAGAGAACAGAGTGGCAGACTCTCGCGAGCGCATGATGCACGTACGAGTCGGCGGTTTTCTCGGTTAGGTTCCTCGGTTAAGCGATTGACGATTGAACGCAGCAGGCGGATGGGTGAACGGATTGAATTTTATCGCTCCTAAGCAGTTTGCTCCGCGATCGTTTTCAGTAATGAAGCGGTTTGATCTGTTCTATTCTTAATCGATATTAATATTCTTCTGTTGGAAATCGTTTCCTTTTTTAATCATTTTGTTAGTGATAATGTAAATTGCCTCAAATGCAAAAATGTACAGAGTTGATTTCGCTCGATCGTCATCGACGTTACTTACTTCAATCTTCTTTCCTGCGGTTCAATTTCATTGGCCGAGTAAAAAAGTGTTTGAACAGTCACGCTTCCACTAATTAGACGTCGCAACGGAAAGAATTTCTAGTCCCCGCGAAGAACGGCCGTAATGCCAGTCGATAATGAGATTTTCCACGAGCCTGAGGCCGTTCTCTCGCGTACGGGAGGACGCGGTGCGCTTTTCTCGCCCATTACAAGCCGCGACGGGGGAGGCGCGAGGAAAGGGGTTGGGGTCTCGATTGACAAGGCATCGTGGGACCCACAGAAGGTGACCTCGCGTTTTCCAGTCACAGTGACCTTTGTCGCTCCCTCCTCATTGTTTTCGCGCCGGCGCACCGCGCTTACGTAAATTACTCGCCAAGTCGAGGGAGAGAAGACGAAGACTCTCTCGGGTTCGTAGGATGGAGTCTTCTGGGTCAGAGAGGGGTGTCGCCAGGTTCTGCAGGCCCAGACGCGGAGCGACAGACCTCGAGAGTCGACCTCGCAGACAATTTTCGGCGACGTTTCTCTTCGGACTGTCGGGACTCTCTTTTCCTTTCCCGCGGGTCGCAACATTGTACGCTTCTGTCGGTTACCATTGTTTCGCATGGGAGGACCGATTCGAGGCTGCCATCATTGCGATGGCGCACTGTTACGGGAGGCTGAGGGAAGTGACTGAAAGTGACAATGGGATTCGAATGAGTCGCGTGCGACGAAAATTCTTGCCGCATGAGTGTCCCACCCACGCCCAACCCCTACACCGATGCTACGTCATAAAAACCTACTCGGAGAAATATTTATAGTACTCATTAGCATAGGTTTCCCTACAAAGGTACTTATGCTCCGTCAATACTATAATTACACTCTCGCTTCCTCAGATCGTTTCCCTACAAATGTAATCATGCTCAATATTATAATTACACTGTTGCTTCCTCAGATTAATTTTGGACGTTAAGGAATGTCATTATGAATTTTCTGAATGACTCGGTCGTCTCTCCGAATACTTTCTTGCGTTCTAGAACTTGTAAGTAAATTGAATCAGGTTAAACGACGGGAAACGAAACTGGTAGATCCTGCAAATTGATGATGGCTCGTGTTTTCTCTTGATCCATCTGCTACCACGTCGATATCCCCTCGGCAAAACGGGAAGGAGGAGGCGAAGCTTTTGCATACCTGCGTCGGAGGTGTGTTGCCGAGTTCCAAATGTCAGAAAGAACGGCCGACGGATAGGAACTCGCGTGTGGGTGTGAACGTGTGCGTGGAGTCGACGAAGTGAACGGTTCGCTACGCGAATATATCCCTTGCTTGAACGAACAAACGAAGTCGTTCTGGCGTGCGTCTTCGTCGTTTTTACCATTTCGCTTCTGCAATCTGTCGTAGGAAAGTCTTCATTTAGTTTTGCAGGGAGTTTAATCGACGAATGCACATTTTCCTCGAATCATGGATATTGTTCGAGTCATTCATAGTTTTTGTATGTCCATGAGGGCTCGGTATAGCTTGCTCAAGTGCATATAGCAGCCCGATATATGCAATGATATTGAAATTATATAGGAAAATGAGAGTTTAGCGATCTTTAGCGTATCTTTAGTACTTTTGTTGCGGATTTAAGGCAGCTGTCGTCCACATATCCTTACTTTACCGCACTCGCTCGGTTATTATGATCTGGAGTTAGGGTTATCATATCATTTCATGCATATGTAAGGTAATTTCTCTTATTGGGTGATTTAGGCTACGGAGGCTCGTTTTAGCTCTGATATGGACCACATTTGATTGGCTTATGCCAATAATACGACATTGGGCGACCAATGCAGGATACTTTGGTGTTATTTGCACCTTTTAAAACCCTTGGAATGTTACTATAATGCATCTTTTCGCGTTAGAAACTAGATTAGTCACCGTAAGGCTACGGAAACGGGTTTTTATGTCAGATTGGACGCTGCCTGGCTGCTTTATTCCTTTGCTATGTCACTTATATCACTAGTTTAGTGTTGATCGGCGACTGCTACGTAATTTTATGTATATATATGGCAATTATTGGCCTTTCTGGACGATTTCGCCTACGGAGACCCGTTTTAGGCCCATTTTAGACCATATCTGATGGCTGTATCCTTATAATATAGGACTGAGCGACCAATGGGGGGTACTTTGGGACTATATGGACCTATTGGATGGTGATAGAACCTTCAAAAACGTCGGAAAACGCGAAAAAATTGTTGGTCTTAAAATCGATTTATAAGTACCCTATTCCATAGATTTTGACTCGCCCTGAAATTTGGTCGCACGCAAAGTTCTGAATTCTCAATAGTTTCGAAGATACAGCCATTTTTCAGAGACGAAAAAAAATTTTTTTAAAGATCGACTTTCGCCGATGGTCCTATCCAAAAGAGCGCGTCAAAAGCTTCAAGAAAATGTATGATTATCATAGGTTTTGATCGCCGGTTCAAAAGTTACAGGCGATTTAAAAAATCGCGAATTTTTTAAGGGGTACCCCTTCTCATTTTTGCCAAAAATCGAAGGTCAGCGGATCGGATCGCCCTTTTGCTACCTGATTGGGGGTTAAAAATAACTCAGAGAGCCGTTTCCCGTTGGTCGAAATTCGCATTAGTTCCGGAGTTACAGCGAAAAAACCATCGAAAAAATGGAGGTCGAAAAATGGGTAAAAATTAAAAGTCTTTCGATCGACTTGTGGATATGCATACTAAAAGAGAATGAAACAAGGATCACAAAAATCGCAACCGGAGCCTCCTAAGTGCACTTTCGGAGATATAACCAAAAATGTGTTGAAAAACGGCTAAAAATAGACATTTTGTCGCCGGAACGGTGGGTAATTCACTTCGAAGCAATTGCACATATATAGGGCGAGAAAGGGGTGAAAAACATTCACAAAAATCGCAACCAGAAGGTTCTACGTGGAATAGTTCTCGAGATGTGGCCAAACTTAGGCTCAAAAACAATTAAAAATGGGTGTTTTGGCGGCTGAACGAACAATTTCCTGAGCCCCAGTTGTGCGATAATAGGGCGTAAGAAGGGCAACAAACATTCACAAAAATCGAAACCGAAACCTCCTAGGTGCAATACTATTGAAGATACGGGCAAAAAATAGCTAGAAAATGAAAGAAAATGCTGAAAAATACGCCTATTGTCACATTCATCATAATTGGACGCATCGAATCGTCCGAATATATTTACTCTCCCATTGAAAAAAAATCCGAAATCGTCAACACACACCTGAGCGTCAATAAAGCGCTCAATAAAGCGTCAAAATCCGGCGCAGCAGATTTTTTCCATTTACTCCACTTCGACGATAAAGCGGAAAAAAGCCGCGAAGCTTTTAACGACCAGCGACGATAATGGCCAGCGTCGGTTGACAGCTTACAAACGAGGGAACGATCGACAATTTGCCCGGCAATATCGCCGGGACATTAAGCCGACGGCGTGTACGAGAGACAGCATCCGGCCGCGCGGATTTCCGGTTTCGGGTCGTGGACGAAAGCTGGCGAAAAACGAACGAACAAAAGATGCGAGAACGAAGGGAAAATAAGCGAGCTACTCCCGAGTCCGTCTTGACCCACGTCCTACCGAAATTACTCTCCTCTGTCTCTCGCTGCCTGATACGGAATATCCGTTCGGCGGATTAACTTTTGATCAAGGGTTAAACTTGAAGATCTTTCCTGCAAAGGTCGGAAGAGGAAGGAAGGGCAGCCCATCGCGGATCGTCCGTGCCCGATTCGGATTTTGGGCAATTAAAGGGGAGATAATTCCCAACGACGGTCGGACGTTAAGCCGATGAAACGACGGTAGTCCCGGACGGATTTCCGTTCGACGAAATCAGTAGGAACAATCGGGATGTATCCGAGCAGCTCGGATTCGGCGAGCGTACAGGACATAAAAGTCGAACGTGTATACTTCGACGTATTTTACGATCGGTCGTTCCGCGTCAAAGAAGTGAGTCAAACAATTACCGGCTGTCCGGCATTCATTAAGGCAGTTACACGCTTTAACGGAACATCGACGATAAACTCTTTACAATAAACAGACCCACAACTCATATCTTAATACGGTAATAACGAACGCCTAACTCGAAAAAATCGCAGAACCTGACGTATCTAGCTCATTTTGAATTCGTCATGTTAGAGGACCAATTGCTCTCTACACAATCACTCGAAGTCAAAAGAAGTACTTGCCATCGCTTTCGAAATAAATAGCAAAACCTGACGTACCTAACTCATTTCGAATTCTTCATATTCGAGAAGCAATTACTCCCAATACAATCACTCGGACTCTCGAAAACGCACTTGTCGCATTCGAAATAAATAGCAAAACCTGATGTACCTAAATCATTTCGAATTCTTCATATTCGAGAAGCAATTACTCCCAATACAATCACCCGAACTCTCGAAAACGCGCTTGTCGCTTTCGGAATAAATAGGAAAACCTGACGTACCTACCTCAGTTCGAATTCTACATATTCGAGAAGCAATTACTCCCCATACTCGAACTCTCGGGATGGCACTTGTCGCTTTCGAAATAAGGCATACGGAATCGAAAGATGTAATTCCAACCGAAATCCCGTCCTAAGTCCAGTCGGCCATCGTAAGCGCCGGCACGTATGTAGAACGTCGAGGTTCCCGGGTGCGTGTGCGGAATAAATCGAGCCTGTAAAGAGCTCTCGACTGGTGAATATCGTCGATCGTGGGACAGCCGGGCCCGATGTCGGACGGGCATATTGGCGCGGATTTCCGTTCGTCGCTGAAAACGAACAATCGTCCGCGGCGTGCCCGTGACGTAGCTGCCGTCTGTCTGCCGATTGGACGAGGGCATCGGGTGCACCGCGCGATCGGACGTTAAAAGGGCACTGGCCCACGGGAAACTGGGCGATTCGTGTACCGGTTATCGACGATAATGGACCGGATCGATTCGCAAGTACAACGGCCCCTTCGAATGCTGGCCTTCCGTCAGCCTCCGAAACCGAAATTGTCGCCCGGCGCGCGCAACTGGTATTACGCCGCATTCGATGCTTCCTTCATTTCGGCAAAAATTCATTTCGCTCGTATCGCGTAAGCGTCGACTGATCTCGTGGGAGTATTTTCATCAATTAGGGACATTTTTTTTGCACAACGCTATGATGGACGATTGTATTAATCCATTAGCTGCGACGAGCCCCATTTAAGGATTTTCGGATTCATATAATTATACTGTTACACAATCTTTCGTACATATATACAACTTATTTGGCTAAAAATTTCAAAAGACAAACTTGCCAGTTAATGAATTAATTCCATTGGAATACTTTTAAGTACTAGTTAGGTGGGTAGAGAAAGTAATTGGGCCCTTGAACGTGGCGTAAGTTCATGATTCCTGTTTCAGGCATAATGCTGAATGTAATGATTAACGAGATTTATTTTTATCTTCAAAACTCTATTTTTAAATCCATTTCAATAATAGTTATTCAATCCTTTTCCCTTTCGAGTAGAATCGTAACGCAATCGTTGAATACGATTTTCCGATAAACTGGATTATCCCACTTTCACGCGCGAATGACTCACCTTCAGTGAGTTCGTGTGTGAATTCACCCTCCTCCCCCCCCCCCCACCCCCCACCCCGCCCGACTGTTGAGCACACATTGCGTCAGAGTCGATGATCGCTTTCGGAGTCGCCTCGGGTTCATTGTCTCATCACCTGGCCCCGTCTCATTGTAGACCCGGTCGACATCTATAACGTATGCAACGTACGTCCGCGCGTTCGCAGCATCGAATTTGGCCGGTGTACTACCCGTGCACCAACACAGCATACCTAACGCACGCACGTAGGTACCTCGCCCCGGCATAGGCCGAATCCGTGGGAATCGATCGGATTACATCCGCCAATTAATTTTTTCGAGCCTTGCTCGTTCTCTCTCTCTCTCTCTCTCTCTCTCTCTCTCTCTCTCTCTCTCACTCTCTGTCGTTCGATGAGGCGCGCGCGTGCAAAAGCGTCAGGATGCGGACCGTCTCTTTTTTTCGCGCGACGCTTAACCTGGCCGCCCATCGAGGCAGCTCCTGCCTCCAGCTTATGCGTCCAGCTTATGCATCCAGGCTCCTGGCTCCAGGCTCCTTGCTCCAGCTTCAGCTTCGTACTCCAGATCCAGGCCGATTTTTGCCCGGGCCCCTTGACTCGCAGCCGTAAACGCAGGATGCTGCGCGTTTAACTCGGAACGGTCCGCAACCGATCGTTCTTTTTCGCCTCCTTTTTTTTGGGGGGGCAGGACGACGGTGTACGGGGTTCGTGCGTTCGGTGATTCGGTAGGAAGTGAGCGGTAAGGTTCGATTCCGGTGACGATTGTCCCGGTGAAAGGTTGGACGCGATTCGAGGTGATACCGCGTAAGTGAGAATTTGATAAGAGTCGCATGTTTTAGGTTCGTTCAATTTTAGCGAGTCTAGTGTTGATGTCGGGTCAATGACAGTTGCGGTAGAATACACGCCAATATTCTAACATCAATTTCTCTTAGTCCAATTTCCAGTCACAAGATCTTCACTCTCCTCTAAGATACCGCTTCCTACATAAAAAAGCGAAAACCCACCGATAATTTTCCTCGACCGCTTCCCCCTCATTCGCACTCCCCAGAATACTTTCCCCACAAAAATCACGGTTGCTCATAAAACCGAAAATCTCCGCTCTTCCTCCCGGCGGACCGCGCCGCCAAAAATTGCAGTGCACAGCTCCCGAACAAAAGCGCACGTAGTAGCTCCGGTAGAAAGTTAATAACAGCCCGAGATCGATAAAAAGAAGCGCGGGTAAGGGGAGGCAGGGGCAGGGGTGGGGGGGAGCAGGATCTCGGCCTCTCGCGAGGGCCCGTCTCGAAGATTTCGGTAGTGCAACGGAAGCGAATGCCGTTTCATTCACTTAACAACGTCTAATTAAGTCCTTCCGAGCCGGGCCCCGAGGCCCGTTTTTCCCGATGGCCACTCCGGAGAGTCTGCCGCGGTGAGGCCGAGATTTCTTTTCGCGTTAACATGTTAATGAGGCCCCGAACCCCTCTCGGGGGGCCCTCGAACAAAAAAAGGGGAGGGGGGAAGGAGCTCGGAATCCGCAAACTTACGAGCTCGATCGCATTTAAGGCCGGGTCCGCAGGGCTGGGGCCCCGGGCATAAAGAATAATAATGAACGGCAATTAATGTTGCCGAATCGGGCACTTCCTTCGGACTCGCTCGGGGTTCCTCCCGGAAGATTCATCCTTTCCTGGCGCAAATTTGATTGTTTCTCGCGAAACGCCAGGAGTAGAGAGAGAGAGAGAGAGAGGGAGACTTCGCTGAAAAGGCGGGCCTGTTGGGAGTGGGGAGACAATTAGCGCTAATTGATGAACATCGCTGACGGTTTTATCCATCGGAGTCGACGGTCTTTGCACTTGAGAAAATCGGTCATTAGCGATTCCTGGGGGCCGGATCGGCGAGTTTCGCGGCTCGGGCTGCCGAAATTTTGTAGTCGCGGTTCGTTCCGTTGCAGCGAGCGGCCAGTGACAACATTAAAGATCAACGATAAGAACATTCTTCCGGATAGTTTCATCTCTCTTTATTATTCAATTATCCGACCAAATTTTGCAGCTCATTCTTTATTCTGTCGGACTGACCATATACGTTGAACAACGAAATCGTGCTTGAAAAAACTTACTTAGCTTCAGAGTATTTATTGCAAGGATCGCACGATGCACTTTATTATTCAATTATCCGTTTAATAAGTTTCATCGCATAAGATTCGGAAAACGGATCAAGAATAAATCATTGCACGCCGATCCGTTCCTTCAATCGGGCCAGTATGAATCGGATCACTGACATTTCCATATCAACGGTTCTTGCCCATCGCTCATGGCCCGTCATTAGAAGAAGTCCTGAAAAATTGCGTCACTCCACCAATCGACGGCCCGTTCCCGTCAGTCGGCAGGAAAAACAGTCTCGTGCCCGCACACTTGCCTACGAGGGTTCGTTTCTCTCTCGGCACCGGCTGCATGTGTGTTTAAAGGATAACGTAACGCGTCGCGAACACGTGTACGACTCGTGGGTGTAATCGTACATGTACTCCTGCGTCTACTCTCCCGTACTTACCCAAGCATACGTGTATTACACACACCGAAGGTATACGTACAGTATTTACGGTACGCGAGCGGGTAACCTGTACCGTCTGTGTGTATCGGCGGCGCGCGTGTGTGCGATTTGTCGGGGACGAGCTGTGACGAGGTAAGAGGAAGGTTGGCCGTTTGTGTAGAAAGGAATACACATATCGTGCCCGGCGGAACGGCAAGTAGACGGTGTCGTCGTATTTCGAGGGACTTTCACTTGCCCTCGGGTTCGGTGTATCGTCGTGCAGACTTTACAGCCACGTGAGACGTTAAGGATCTTCTTCCTCCTCCGCCCTCTCCTCCTACCCCTTCTCAATCTCTCTCTCTCTCTCTCTCTCTCTCTCTCTCTCTCTCTCTCTTTATCTATCTTTCTCTCGCTCCCTGCTTCTCTTCTTTCCTTTCTCTTTCTAGCCTCTTCTCACAGCTCCGTCGATCCGTATCCCCCGCTCGATCCTCTCGTCGATCGTCGGGATCGAGACGTGTACAGGGTGATTCCCGTACGGCTGTCTTCTTTGGTCCACTTTCGGTAAGCCGTGTCCGCCGACTGCCGTTCGCAGCCGGGGATAGAGAGCGTAGAGCGGTTTCCAGTCTTTTCAGATTGTTCCGTATTCAGATGAGCGACTCTTGCGCAATGCGTGTCGGTGATTATGAAAGCGGAGGGATGTAATAAGGGGATCGTTCTAATTGCTCGTCTCGCTGCGATAAACGATGTCGAGCCGAGTCAAGTTCTCCGATCTTCGACTGTTTCCTTAATTCTTATTATTACGTATAATTAAAGGGTTTTCGGCGATTTCGGTCACTGCTGTACCACTTTACGAACTGATTAAATTGCAATGGGTTTTAAAAGACATTGTCGATAACCAGTTCAATCTCATTATTATCAGTATTGTTACCTTCGTCGTTTACGACTTTTACACGTATCAGTATAACTGCACCAATCGTAAAAACTGTTCGGTACATGCAATAATAATTGACCTCGCATGTAACAGTAATTATCAGTAACGTACGGTAATTGCCCCAATTTGCAGAACTCAATGCCGGAGTTAAGGTTTGCGCGCAAAAGAGTCCGTCAGTCGCATAAATTCGATTGGCATCAGGGTCACCCCCAAAGCGCGAAGAGAGGGGTGCGAGCCGTACGGGGCGAAAGTCGCGACGCAGAAAGAGGGTGAGTCGAGATTTCATCGTCGGGATTTTATCGTCTGCTTTCGTTGTCGACTTTCATTGTCGGCTCTCGGGATCGTTGACGCGCGACGCGAAAATCGCGACTCGGCCAGCTTCGGCGCCTATCTTCGATCGATTGCGAAAGAAAATTCGACGGTCCGCCGATCCTCTGCCGCACGATATATATGCCACTTTCGCATCGTTCGCCTGCTTTCCCGCGCGCGGCTCGAAAGGATATTTTGCTCGCGCGAGCGCGACCGACGCAGATTCGGGCTCCGCGGATCCCGAAGTTACGTACGCTGCGATTCTCGCGATAGAGACCGTCGGACCGCTGAAACTTCGTATACGCATTAACACTCTATCGATCATTTCTAATTGTTTCGCTTGTCTCAATTGACCGTACCATCTTCGCTCGAAGGCGATGTAATAACGTGGGAGCGGGACGAGTTTAAAGGGCAATTTACATAAATACTTTCAACAGAATCGATTAACATTATTAATAATTTAACTGTCATCTAATTGTCCACAACAATCGGTAACTTCAATAAATGATATGATACTTTAGTATGTTGAAATCGTATTATCGTTAATTCGATTACTTGAAGTTAAAAATCATTGAACGTTTAGTAGTTGAAAGTACAACACTGACCGTATCCGCCAAAAACGTAGTATTATAAATAAATGGTACCGCGAAGAGAAAAATAGATGTTAGACAATCCATCGAAATCAACTAGACTTCCATATTTCGGTACAGTAATAGAAGCTAAGCCCCCAACATATGTACCATTGAAAATTCACGGGAAAAGTTGATACGAGCAACGGACGACGAAGCTCGCGAGGATTCAGCGAGGATAGATTCGCTGTCAGGAACGGGACACCGTTGCCCGTAGTCTCTCGGTGACTTCTTGAGGGTAAGGTATGGGCAGGGGAGCCGGAGGGGGAGGAAAAATGCGACGGCACTCGTAATGGGTTTGCAACGTCGGAGTCGGGAGGTAATAACCGCGGCGCATATAACGACACGATGAGTCGTGGGTAGCTCTTGGGCCCCCCCCCCTCCCCCTCCCCCTCCCCCCGATCTTCCTCGCTCTTCGTTTCGCGGCGCGACTTTCACGTTGGCTCCCCTGTGCTTCTGCCGGCTTCTAACGTCGATATATAATACCGCTTCGAGACGAGGAGAGGCATCCTCCGCGGACGCAGGAATTACCCTGACTACGTCCGAGCCTTCCTCTACCTTCCTCTACCTTCCTCTACCTTCCTCTGCCTACCTCTGCCTACACTCTTCCTACCCCCTCCTTTCGTCCACCTTCGTCTACCTTCGTCCGCCTTCGTCCTCGGCAGGTCGACGCTTGTCGCCGCTGGCTTCGAGGAAAACGTGGGAAATCTTCGAAATGCCTCAAAAGTCAACCGATCGCAGCATGATTTCTCGAAGCCCGCAATTAACGATCGTGTACAGCTTTCCACATGCAGGGGATGTCATTATAAAAGTAGCCTCCTTCGAAGGTTTCATCGTGAGTAACGCTGCTTGTAAATCTCGGACGTTAAAGGTGCAACTAGGAAGTTCAAGACTGACATGAATCGAATCGACAGTCGTTGAACTTCGTAAACTAGTCTTTCTAAGAAAAATGTAAAATAGGAGAAAAGGGTGGAGGAGATGTAGAGATTCAGACAGGGAGACAAATATAATATCAACTGGTCTTATCAAGGCGACAGTAGGTGAAAGGAACGGCTTTAATTTTACAAATCGCTGTTGACACTTTAACGGCCGGCGCACAGCGTGTGTGCGATGGGAGCGCCGACTGTTACCGACAGTTAATGTCAAAAAACAGGCAATGAAACAATAATTATCGAAAATCAACGACATAGCGATGAAATAGGAAGCCAATAGAAATATCCACACTTGTTTACGTTTCATCAATCACCGCACAGAAAGTGTGCTGTCGGCCGACAACTTTCGGCGCTCGCATCGCACACACGCTGTGCGCCGGCCGTTAACGTGTTAATAAGCTCTCACGCGCTAAATTCCCTACCGTACTCGTATCGTATTTTACTGTATTTACTTATTAACGTTTCCCTTACGGGTTCACGTGTACATTTCTTCCCCCTCCTTTACTTCGCTCAACCTATTAATTCTAACTCATCCTGTTCCTACCGTACTTACGATGTCACTTAATATCCCGATAAGTTTGAAGGCGATCGTAATGAGAGAGGGGGGGCTGAAACGGTACCGTAAATCGAGGAAGTCCTCGTACTAATCTCCTGGCAACACGGGGCGAAAGGTTCGAGGTTCGGACACCTCGGCCAATTCCGCGGAACAAGCGAGCTGCGCCCGGCATTCCGGTAGGAATAATCGCGATCGAAAAGCAGTATAACCCGTGAGCAATTCGCGGAAGCGGCGTGTTGCGCTGGTAGCCGAGAGAAACGGCCGATACGCCATTCCTTCTTTTACCCGACTCCGACGTGTCTACTCTCCAAGCTACTCGCGCAGGCTACTCTGCCAGAGCTTACTCTCGAGTGTGGTTACGTAAAATTGCGAGGCAGCTATTATCGGTGCTATCTCGTGTCATCCTCGCGCACGGAAAAGGCGACTTCCTCCTTGCGACCTGTCCGACCGGACCTTTCTCTCGTCGATCTTCCCACAAAAGCGAGTCGCGGATTCTTAGCTGAAGAGAGGGGAGAGGAGGGCTGAGTCGCGGGTATCGACTGCGAAATTAATCTAACGACGGAGAGGTATAATTATTGTGCACTTGGAATTGCGAGTAGAGATATTAATTTTCCTGGAATTCTGTAATTTTCTCCTAACGATACTCTTAGAAAAGTTGAAAGTTTCGTTCGTGGAAACTTTGGATTATCGTTCTTCGAATTTGTCTTTCAGCGGGTTTGTTCATTATCGTTTCTATATCGTTGACGTTCTTGCTCGAAAATCTGAAGCTCAATTCAGCTTTTTAAGATGTACAGTTCGAAACCTGTACTCGCTTCATTAGCTCTTAACAGATTAACTGCCAAATCTTTTTTTTTAATCTTTGGCTGGATAAGTTATATATATATATGCACAAAAGGTTATGTGACTGTGTAATTATATAAATTCCAAAATGCCCAAATGAGAATCGTGGGTTTCTATTTAACTTCGTTTCTCCTCAAACTCACAGTTCGACTCTAATCACCGCGGTATTGCACCTGTTGCCAGTAACAGGATTTATCGATCGATATCTCACAGTTTGAAAGGCACACATGTCCCCCCACCCATGAAAGATCTCGCGCGCGCGGAAACTCTCGGCGAAATTCGGCGGAGTAATTAAATTCCGCCCGCGGCGCAAATTGGCGGCACTAAAAATAGGGCCTCGCATCGGATGCTGATCTATAGATCCTCGTCTTGGAACGCGTCGTAGATCACGAAGGAGGCCCCCTTTGTCGCGATGGATATCCGTGTCCTGCCTCCTAAGCGGTTTCCACGCTTCGTTCTTTCGTTCCTCCCTCCCCCCCCCCCCCCCCCCCTCGCCATCTTCTTTCCTTCGTTTCGCCACTCGTACGGAAATAGAAGCCTTCAACGTTTTGCCGGCAGACTCGAGAGCGACGCGCATACCGCATAGTCGAGGAAAGATTTACTAATCCTGCCGTGATGTCATTTGCAAAATATACTCTCTCTCTCGTCGGCGAACAACGAAGACTGTGGCCGCTGAAAGAATTTGACCCTTCTAATGGAAACATTTTTACGGCCCGCGAACAGGAGTGTCGTAATTCAACGAAAAATAGTCCGATTAGGCCGACAAAACTGAGACGTAAGACGATCTCATTTTCTCTTTATCGAAAAATTGTAGCGTACATTGGGCAATTTTAGCGAGGCCGATAAAAGGTATCTGTATATTTATAATGATATTATGCCAAGAGGAATGGGGTGTAAGACAGAAGACACAGGTTTTTTTTTTTCAATATATCATTATTAATCGTTCACTGTCGCTTGTTGTGACATCGTTATATTGACAATTCATCTATTTACACGATAATAATAATAATTAATAATAATAATATTAATAGTAATAATAATAATAATTAATAATAATTGTACACTTCTACTACAAATATACAGATCTGCTGTGTTGCTCGTGTCGCGTTTTTTTTTTTTTGTTACATCGCAAAAGTTCTCGTTTTCGTTTCTCGTTAATCAATCGTGAATTTGCGCGATCGCTCGACATATTATATATTTTATACAAAAAGGTTCATTGTTTCTCGTGTATTACATGAATGTGTCCGTGTGTGCGTGTGTGTACGTGTCTCTTTGTGCGCGCCCATCAGCAGTGTGAGTGTGTCATGTGTACGCTTTAACCGCCTCTCGGAAAGTCTTTACAATGTTCTCTTAATACGTTTTACCCGCGAACAAAAGGCCATAGGGGGGGGGGGGGGCGTTGGGATTGAGTGGGGGATGCGTATATGCATTTGGCGGGAGGTATTCGGGGGTGGGGAATTCGCAATTGCGAAAGGCGAAGTGATGCGGAGTGGAAAACGAATGACGAGCGTCCTGCCGGACGCATAAATTTTGAGTCGGAGGGGTGTGTAGGATCGAAGTACGAGTTTGGGGCGGGGGCGGGGAATCGTGTGTGACAGACGACTGAAAATGCATGGATGCGAACTGGCAAGGTACGGAGAATGACGTTAATGGAGGAACGAGCAATGGGGTTGGTTTGGGATACGGGGGGGGTTTGATGAGGTCTCGACATGGGGTGGGGTTGGGCGGGGGATGAAAGTCGTGTGAATCGTTACCGACGTATCAAATCGTCCAAAGAAGTGTAAGTACAAAAAATGACAACAGCTTTATTACACATCGTATTCATATAATATAATCGTTTATACGCAGCGTACTTCTCGTTAATCCGGGATCGGGGTTTTTTTTTTATTTGGGACGAGGGGAGGGGGTGGGAATTAGGATTCGGAGGTTGAGAGGGTGGTGGTTGGTTCGATTTGAGGATCGACGGCGACCGATCGATGGAGCGAAGTGATTCTTGCTTCCGTTTTCGTCTCTCTCTCTTTTTTTTGTTGGGATTTTCGATTTTCTTTACTCGCAAGGATCGATCGATCCGCTTCACTCGTCGATCGCCGACGTCACAGCGCGCGGCAATTAATTAAATTCGACAACCTCGCGTGCCGCTTACTCCCATATACGTCTTCTCAACACATCTGTTAATCACCTATGCCCGTGTCTCGATCGGTCTCGCTTAATTCCTTCAGCCGCTCGCAACGTCGACGCATCCCGATAATCCCCGATCAAAAAAATTCGCTCGCGACAATTAACCCGAAGCCTGACTTAGTTGGTAGATGTGTGTCTCGATTACTTTATTAATTATTATTTATAACAGGAACATCATCGAATCTTTGTTCGTTACATCGTCATTCGTACGTTTCTAACACAATCATAATCATCGTTAAATCATCACCGCCATCATCATTATAATCATTATCATCATCATCACCATCATCAATATCATCATCATCATCATCATCATCATCATCATCATCATCATCATTCGTCGTCGTCGTCGTTTTACAATCAATCGTCTTATCAGCGTAATCGTATCTCGATGCGGCATTTTTATCTCAGCGTTATGTATACATATACATACATATATATAAATGTGTATATATATATATTTATATATCACCACCGGCGTCCACCTATAGTTTCGTCGCAGAATCGCCTCCGCCATCCATAAATAAATAATTAATTATCGTTCGACCGTGCGACCAACAGAACGCGCCTTAAATCTTAGCCCAAGGACAGCCAGGATAATGATTCGCATCCGACATCCTCCCTTTCATTTTGCCCGAGAAAAACGACGAAAAACTCTATCGAACTATGTGCGTGTCTCGCGCGTTTATGAAAAATGTTCAAAGTGCTCCCGACACCGCTGAGGTCGTTTCGCCGAGAGAGACGAAATGTTTTTGAGGAACGAGTACGAGCGATCGAGAACGTGGGATCTCTTTTCGAATTCTTCCCGATCCCTTTCCTTTGCTCCCCCGATTTTTCGAATTTCCCACTCGCTGCCCTCGCGGTCGAAGGAACGTACGGAAAATTTACTGGCCCCGCTTCGTTTCGTCCGACGACGACGACGACGACGACGACGACGACGACGACGACGTCGACTCATCTCCTCACATATACTGCGTAATATATTTATATATATATACTTTATTTATCCATTTATTTATATATTTATTTATACGCCGCGCGGACCGCGTCCACTCTTCTCGGCCGGGATCTGTTTCGCGCGGAATTTTCACGAGTTACGAGGAGACTTCCGGTTCCTCTCGCTCGGGCTCGCCTTCCGATGTGATGCCTCTCGAGGATTGAGAGAACGAAACGCAACGTTAGCTTTTCCTTCTCCCAAACGAATTGTGCCGTTGGAACGAGGCGAGAGTCGTGGGGCTCATATTGGCAGGACGGAATATAGTTCGATCATACTTTTTGGGAAATATCTTTTCGCAAATTTCGACTTGCGCTCACCGCCAATATCGCCGGTCTCGGGACTCTAAAATCGGATGGCCTTGACGACTGGTCTCCCAAGGCTTTGAGATCGGCCCCGTTCCAACGGAAGACGAACGCGGCCCGAGTCGGTGTCCGTTCCGGTTCTCGTCGTACGCGCGGGAAGGAAAGGAGCGTGCTCGATCCCGTTTCCGGTGCCAGGACGAAGGACGATCGGTTCTCGCGCCCCTATTCCTCGATTCTCGTCGCTCGCGGTTCCTCAACAACTCGCGAGACTCTCTCTCGGCGGAGGGAAGAGAGAGGAGAGAGAGAGAGAGAGGGATGTGCCTTTAACGATATAAAGAAATTCAGACGGAAGCCGCACACGCGTAGTTCACACACGCACCGGGGGGGAATACATTTACACGGTAAGCACATACGCGACGTACTCGCGATACTCTCGATCTCGAATCTCAGGCTTCCGTCTCCCTCTTCCTCTTTCTCTCTCTCTCTCTCTCTCTCTGTCTCTGTCGGGCAGCACTCGTCCGACAGCACGGCTCCCTCTCAGTCACGCAATTCGAAAAGAAACTAATGGAACAATGATAATGCGATACAATACAATAATAATATTAATAATAATATTAATAGATAATAGATAATAATATATAATATTAATAATAATAATTAATAATAATAGCAATCGTAATAATAGTAAATAACAATAATAATAAATTAGTTCTGTACAAAGTTTTGCATCGAGCATCGATAATATTAATTCCTAAGACGGGCTCGGCCGAATCCGACGAATCAGCTCGCCGGTTCGGGTCCGACCCACACAGCATCGCGATTTTTTTTTTTTTAATTCATCATTCATCTCGAAACTACCGCTCGTCGAGGAGCGCGTCCGCCATTACCGAGTCTCTCCAAACTCTTGACACCGTCACTGGGCTCTTCTTACCTCGAACCTCCCCATCGCAAAGCACTAATCCTTCGACACTCTATTCATCTCCGACACTCCTCTCTCTCTCTCTCTCTCTCTCTTTCTCTCTCTCTCGCCAGGTCAGTCTTTGCGCGCGCGAGAGAGAAGTTCGCCAATTGGCGCGACCTTGGAACCTCGTCTGGAAGAGGGGTCTCTTCAGCAGCGATCTCTCACGCTTGGGCGAGGCCGAGAGAAGAAAGTGCGGCAGGTTCGGTCTGGGCCGAGTCCATGATTGATCCCTTGCACTGTTCACAATGGACGCTACACTTCCGTGGCGAGCGTCGCCGCCAGGGCAGCGTCGTGCCTGTAATGATCGTCTATCACGTAAACACCGCAGCCGGAGTCGTTGGGGCCAGCTCCGCTGACGACGCTTCCGACCACTCCGCCTCCCGGACCCCCGCCTCCCTCCGTTATCGTCGACGGCCTCTTCATCAAGGCAGCCTCCGCCGCGCAACAGCTCTCCGTCGCGCTGCCGGCGAACACCGACGACCTCTTAGCGTTCTCCAGCACGCCGACGACGCCGACGCCGACGCCGACGCCCAGGCCCAGCCCGAGGCCGAGACAGTCCTTCTCCTTCTGGAAGAGATGGGAGGCCCTGTGCGCGGCTGCCTCGGTGTTCAGCTGCTTCGTCGTCCTCGTCCTGCCGTCCTGCAGCACCGGCTCCGGCTTGTATCCCGAGCAGGAGCTATCCAGCGTCACGTCCGTCTGGAAGGACGAGTCAAGGTCGTCCTGCCTCGAGCTCGCCGTCGCGTTGTTCACGCTCTTGTTCGCCGTCCAGGTGTTCTTGATCATGTGAGCGTCGCCGGTACCCAGTGCGCAGACGCTGCCTCCGCCGCCTCCGCTGCTCATCAGTCCTCCGGCAGATCCACCCAGCAGTCCGATGTTCCCAAGACCGCTGCCGGCGCCTCCGCCGACGCTTCCACCTCCTACGCTTCCGCTCATCGTGCCTGATCCTGTTCCTCTCTTGCTCATACTACTGTGCACGGCGTTCCGTTCGTTCTGAAGCCTGGCCTCTTCGTCGGCCTTCGCCTGTTCCCTCTTCTGACGACGCTTCATGCACATGACGGCCACCGCTGCCACGAGGACGAAGGCGGGCACGGCCGTGGATAGAGTAGCGATGACCACCACGTGTTCCGTGGTCAGACCCGCGTCCCTGGGCTCGGCGGAAGCGATGTGCCTCGACAGGTTACCCGACCAGTAACTAGCCCCAGAAGGTGGAATAGGGATCATAGTCTCGGAACTGGCCGCAGAGGCCGCCGGAAGAATAGCGAGTCCAGCACCAGCTTCCTCGTCGCATGTCTCCCCGTGCCAACCTTCGGGACACTCGCAGAGGAACTCGTTGACCCTGTTCCTGCAGGTCCCACCGTTCTTACAAGGTGCGCTCCTGCACTCGTCGACGTCCACGCTGCAATCCTTGCCGGTGAAGCCGGGCTTGCACGCGCAGCGATAATCGTTGGTGCCGGAGATGCATCTGCCGCCATTAGCGCACGGCTTGGCCAGGCAATAGTCGACCTTATCCTGGCAGAGCCTGCCCACGTATCCCGGCACGCACTGGCAACGGAAACGGTTCACCTGGTCGACGCACGTGCCCCCGTTGAGGCAGGGGTCGCCCTGGCAGTCGTCGACGTTCGTCTCGCAGTTGCTGCCGGTGAATCCGAGCGGGCACGAGCAGCGATAGCCATTGACGAAGTCCGTGCAGCTGCCGCCGTTCTGGCAGGGATTCGGCGAACACTCGTCCACCTGCGACTCGCAGTTGTTGCCCGTGTAGCCCGGAGGGCAACGACACGCGTAGCCGCGGAGCGAGTCGTCCTCGCAGCTCGCGCCGTGAAGGCAGGGTGAGTCCCGGCAGGATCTGGAAGTGATCTCGCAGTGTCTGCCTCGCCAGCCGGGTGGGCAAGTGCAGCGATAGGTCAGCTTCGAGTCGGCCAGGGCTGTGGAGCCGCCGACGGCCACGGCGCCGTTGAAGCTGTTGGATGATGATGCGGAGGAGGAGGACGGCGATGATCCTAGGGTGGCGTTGACATAGGCGTCCATCGTGCAGGTTCCGCCGTTCTGGCATGGCTTGGAGTGACAGTTCAAAAGCGGCTTCTCGCAGTCGGTGCCGGTGAAGCCCGGCGCGCAGGAGCAGGTGTACGCGCCCTGGCCGGTGTTGAAGCAGGTGCCGCCGTTAAGGCAGGGCTTGTGATTCGTGCAGTAGTTCAGGTCCTGGTTGCAGAATAGGCCGCCCCAGCCCTCGTCGCACAGGCACTCCCAGGGCTTGTTGCAGCTACCGTGGAGGCAGCCGGGGTAACGCTCGCAGTTGTTGCACAGGTTGCCCTTCCAGCCCTTGTGACATCTGGAACAGATCGAGGGAAACCGTCGGTCAGATATCGAGAGTCGGATAGCTTCTTCATAACGGTACAATTTTCGGCGAAGTCGACGAAAAGTCACTCCTTATCCGAGTGAAATTCACTCTATTCGGTTGACCGAGTGAAAGGTTATGGGAGCCGGTAGAAATAATTCTGACCCGCTTGGTCGGTCTAGTGTTAATTATGGCGAGGAAAGTGAGCGCAGACTAGAAAATGTTCGTAATGAGCGCGGATGGAATTCGCGCTCGCGCTGTGCCCGAGCGGCGAAAAATGCTGATTGTGAGCGGCAAAAATGGAAAATGCGCTTTGACTCCTCGTCGAAACATTGTCTGAGCGAAGAGGCTTCTGTATCACTGGCGGCGAGAATGCGCGATGTGTGGCAATTAGAGTCGCGGAGACGCGGTATCCGGGCGTGCGTGAGAGCCCGCGATACACGCTAAACGCTATAATCGACAGCCATTGTGGCATCCAGCGAGAGGAGTCGAGGGAAAGGCTTGCACGCCGCAAACGAGCCTCGATTTCGGTAGAGAGTAAGAGGGCCGCGAGTTATAGCGAACGAACGAAGGAACGAAGAAACGAACGAGTGAACGAATGAACGAACGAACGAACGAACGAACGAATGAACGAATGAACGAATGAACGAATGAAGGAACGAACGAACGAACCGTCTGTCTTTCGTTGCTGCCGTGAGTCTGAATAAAAGCCATCGGCTTCCATCTCGCTTACGCACACGCCCTACCCAGCCGATCCGAGTAGGTGGTAGGAATAGGGAAAGGTGGACGGGAGGCCGATAGATCGTAGATCCATAAGAGTCAAACGATTATGACTCCGGGCTCTTACGTCATGCACGTCATATCTCGTCATTCCCGATTATTCTCACCAACGACTGCGCGAGAGGCAAATCTTTAAATTCGTCGTGCTTTCATAATCGAATTTGTACATTTGACACATGACGCACACGGCGCGCAATGCATATTGTGAATTTCTCGAGAAGAAGTTCTTAAGGTTCCTCCGCTCTTATCAAGGGAGAGGCACGAGGTAGCACAATGAAAGGGAGGAGGGGGCTCGGTAGAGGAGGGGGAGGATGAAGGATCAAAAAGAGAGAATGAGGGAGAAAGAATGCGCGACCGCCTCTAAGTTGCCAGCCCGAACGCTGTACCGGGTGAATCGGCTAAATCTCATTTCTGGTCGCGAGCTGAGACGAGGAGAGGCAAAAAGGAAGGAGAGGGGGAGACGAGGGGTAGGAAGAGGGAGAGAGACGCCGCATTTTCTCGAGTCTCACCTACGAGAGACCATGGACCGTAAGAGGGTCCTCTCTCTTCTTTCTAACGGAAGAAAGGACGCGAGATCGCGGGAACGGAAGGACGAAGGGACGAAGGGGAGGGCAGAGATTGCGGGAGACGCGTGGAATACGTAATCCAAGAAAGAGAGAGAGAGAGAGAGAGAGAGAGAGAGAGAGAAGCGCAGAAAATGGAGAAAGGCACGGCCGCGCGACAGAAGATACGCAAAGGTGGATAAAGGCCTGCAGAGATGAGAGGGCGGGGAGGGGGAAAAGGAAAAGAAGTGGTATCAGTATTAGTATTACTACACAACTACCACTATTTCTATTCGTCATAGTGGTGGTAGCAATAATTGTACTAGTAGTAGTAGTAGTAGTAGTAGTAGTAGTAGTAGAGTAGTAGTAGTAGAGTAGTACTAGTAGTCGTAGTAGTAGTAGTTGTAGGAGGAGGAGGATATGGTGGTCGGCCATTACGGGGGGTTACAGAAAGAGAGGAACACCAAACAAAGATGAGCAGCTCCGATGGACAAAGATGAAGATGAAGAAGACTGGAGATTAGTCCGACGAGGATAAAACAGAAAGAAAGAAAGAAGGAAGGGAAGAGCGACAAAGGTGTAGAAAGAGGAGGATAACGACCGTGGTGGAGCGGGAGAGAGAAAAGAGGAGAGGAGCGAGAAGAGGAGAGAGAAGGAGAGAGACAAGGTGCGGAGGCTGAAAGAGGAGAGGTCTTCGGGAAAGAGAAGGGTCCGAGAGGAAGAGTCTGGCGAGAAGAAGACGGGCAGCTCTCTCGTACGGCGCGGCGTGCAGCGGAGCGCCGCCAGTCGGGAGAGAAGGAGTCGAGAGAGGGAGAGAGAGGGAGAGAGAGAGAGAGAGAGAAAAGGAGACGGGAGAGGAGGTAGAATTCGTCGGGAGAGTGGGGATGAGTCGTCGAGTAGTGTTCCCACGGTTCGAGCCTCGGCACAGCCGTTCAGTATGCGGGTCAAGGAAAGGTTACGCTCCTCTGCGTGTGCGCGCGCCTCGCTCTGCCCACTAATACCCGTCCGCCTGCTGTATATCGCCATCCACACGGTCGGCGAGCGAGAGAGAGAAGGAGAGAGGAGAAACAGAGAGAGGCGAGCGAGTAGCTGAGACGACAGAGTAGGAGGGAGGAGAAAGACGGCCACCGAACAGAGACAGAGAGAGAACCTTAGCCACAGTCGACGTCGCATGACTATACCATTAAGTCCCATGTACACATTGAGGAGGAGAGCGAGGAGGAGGAGAGGAGAGCGAGGAGGAGGAGAACGCTGGGCCGAAAAGGGACGAGAGACCAACTGTGCCGAGAGTATATTCGTAGCTTCGTACGGGAGGGAGGAAGATGGGGGGATACACCTGAGGGTGAGCAGAGAGACGGAGAGAGAGAGAGAGAGAGAGGAGGAGAGTGTGTGTTCCGCGATCGTATCGCGGAATACGGCTCCGAATGCCGGAGAACGAATGAGAGGAGGGTAGGAGAGGAGAAATGGGAGGAAGGAGGGAGATGGGGAGAGAAAGAGAGAGGAAGATCGTTCCTGTAATTACCCGCTCTCTGTAACTCCTGTATTCCGGAGAAATCCACGAATGCGCGCACGTAACGACCGCCGGATCCGACGGCGGATATTCGACCGTGTTCGGACGATACGCTCGTCCGCCAAATTCCAAATTTGCCGGAATCGACATGCTACGTTGGTAATACGACTATCACTTTCTCTTCTTTGGTCCGCGGATTCGCACATAATTGTACACAATTGAAGCTGGGGGATTTGAAAGTTTGGAACTGCGAAAAGATTGGCGGACACAGGCGTTCAGGGTACGTTCAGGGTACGTTCAGGGTACGTTCAGGGCACGCGTTGAGGATACGTTCAGGACAAGCGTTCGGGACAGGCGTTCAGGACGAGCGTTCAGGACAAGCGTTCAGGACAAGCGTTCAGGGTACGTTCAGGACAAGCGTTCAGGGCAGACGTTCGCGAGTCGGGCCGGTTCCCGTCATTCTTTCGACGCTCTTTCTCGAAAGGCCGTAAGATCGTTGAGGTCGCACGGGGCTCGATGCACGAAAGGAACGTGCAGCGCGTCGTAATCATTCGGTATTCAAGGCGCCGCGCATACGAACACGGAACCGAGCGGCGAGTAGAACGTACACACAGCCAGACATGTACGCGCACGCATACGGCGTCGGGCGCGGGGCCCGAAATTTCAATGGGACGTCATAGCCGCGATTCTTCCACGTACTCCGCTCGTCGACGGGAACGCGACCGATATCGAAGTAGCCACCTCGCGAGGCATCCTTCGGCGACGTCGGACGTCGGACGGCCGACGCCGCCGCCACCGCCGCCGCCGTCGTCATCGTCCCACGGCAATTGCCCGATCGTTATCGGCCGCTTCCACGTACGGATCGGAAAATTCAACTCGCGCGCCGACGCCCCGGCTCGCGCTCTTACTTCGAAATCTGTCGCCTGGAGTCAGGGAAACGGCCGTATTCCTTCACGTACGCGTCGGGACGGAGATAAGGGAACTTTGCCGGGAAGCGGGAAAAGTTGAATTCGATGTTGGTGAACCGACGAGGTTTGGTATTAGCTTAACGTCCGAGCGAACGTCCGAGACAAGAATTAACACGTTGCGTGCCACGCTGATTTTGCGTGTCCGCCGCGTCTGGCCAACGTGAATTTCTTATTATGCCTTACATATTTTTTCGAAATTTTTTGCACAACAGGTAAATTTTAGTATATAAGAGCGTATAATGCAATAATTTTTTTTGGGGTCACCGGTGACCCCCATGGCCAAACGGAGCGACTTAGTTTTGGTGACTGGTGACCCCCACCACCAGACGGACCGACGTCGACCGACAAACGATGATAATATTGAAAAATTTGAAAAACATTGAAAATTCACTCGAATTATGTGTTCTAATAATCTTGGCTCCGCCGGTCACCGGTGACCCCCATGGCCAGACGGAGCGACTCGGTGCCGGTCACCGGTGACCCCCATGGCACGCAACGTGTTAATGGGAGACGAATTCATTTTACGGGGTCTCCCAAGTTTTCCTGTCCACCTTTTGAATCCCGGTCAAATTACGCTCAGCCGAAGGACCTTCGCACGCGTACGCGAGCCTGAGATCAGCGAGAAACGAAAGCCGAACGAAGCTGCTTAGGCATTGGTCGAACGTCCCGATTGGAACGCGATGGGAATTAATGTTGTGCGACGGTTAGAAATTCGGTTTTAGCTAACCGGAATTACGTCAAGTGCAAAGTGTACGACTTCTGCTCGCGGACTCGGGATATCATTCTCGCGTCTCTGCGCATTCCCGGCGAGAGCGGAGGCGAACGGTCGCGTAAACGTTCTCGACTCTCTCTCGATCCTCTCTCGATCCTCTCCTACTCTCAACTCGGCCGACTGCGCGCGCGCGCGCGCGCGGTAATAGCTGGATGCCGCGAGAATCTCTTGATCTCCCGCGCGCCGGGGCGAACTGTGCGCCTATTTTACTGCGACGAGTTGCAGTTTACTACCGCGTGTCGATTGCGCCCGTATACCGAGAAGTCCGTACGGTATCGTTTATAAGGGGGGTACACCTATCCTCCTTCCACCTTCGACCACCTTCATTCGCCCTCCCCTTTCCCTTCCGCTCCCCCTTGGCCGATCTTTGCCGATCTCTCGCAATCTTTCCCCTGCCTGCCCCTCGTGGCCACTTTTAGCGCCTCCTCTCCTTTCCTCGCACTTTCCGTCCTCCTCGGGCCTGTAACTTTGAACTCTGGCTCGCCCCGGCTGCCGCAGGTACCGCGTAACCTCGAGACTTAAAAATCGCCCGGTGAGTGGAAAAGCTCCGGTGAGAGAGGCTCGCGAGGTCGATCGTGTCGATGAAATTTTGCGCGGAAAATGTGCGCGCTCGACAGAACAGGACTCTGTGAAGTCGAGTTTTCGATGTGGAAATCGTTTCGTCGGTTTGGGAATATTGGGCAAACTCCGATGTGGGATCGGTAACGTGTCGGAGTGGAACAAAGTGGGAAGAGAAAGGGGCCCGCGTTAGATGTTGTATGGCATTCTGAGAGGTTAGAGGGGGAGGGCGAGGGGAGTGGATGCTCGCGGCTGGCTCATGCCTGACGGCTAACGGGACAATTAACCCCGGTCGTCGGGTAATTAGATGATCGAGTTAACTCCAAACCCCGGGTTAACGCCGGGGACCGGCCGAGATTCGAGCCGACGCGAGCGCGGATCAAAAGGCCTTTCTGGAAGCCGGAATCTTTGTCCGAGCGAATTGGCACGCGACTCGCTCTTTCAGACGGATTTTCCGCGAATCGAGGAGAACTCGGCCAATTCTGGACGTTGCGAGAGCGGTCGGCCTCTCGCGCGCTGACAAATTGGAATCGATCGGATACACGCCCGGACATTATGTCCCGATACTTTCACAGGATGATTTTCTAATTGTCTGCTTTTCTTCTCGGATTGGTTCAGAGTCGAAACGTGGCAATTGTCGATTTAGGTGTGTCGTTAGGAAATTTTGAACCTAGACGTCAACGCGCTGAGAACTTACTTATTAAAGAGGTGATTTTCTCCCCATTTCTCATTTTTAATTTTACAGCAAATTACGCTGATATACGCGCAGCATAGGCGAGCGCGATTAAATTCGAAAATTACAATTTTCACTTGGACAACCCGACTTTCCGATTGTCCGCCCCATCCGTTGCTAACGAGGCGAGCCGCATACCGCCGCAATTAGAAGCCGTCGATTAGCGAAACAATTCGAGGCGCCCCGAACTTTCTCGGATCCAGGAATCCCTCGGCCCGGCCCAGACAACTTCTTTCCCGCTCTCGAAAATAGCCAATTCGATCTCGGGGATCGGTTCAACGACACTGTCCGATACCTCTGCTCGAAGACTCGCGATTCTCGAAAGAGGATCCCGCAGACTTCTAGGCCTCATTGCGAGGGCAAGAACGATTGGCACCTCAGATTTTCTGCCTCGTTACGACGGAAGGCGGTCCCCGCCTCCCCCCCGCGCCTCGAATTCCTCCCCCTCCCGACAGTCCTGCGGCACAGACGGCGAAGGTGTGTGCAACACACCTGTTCGTGAGTGGATCTCGAGAGATCGAGAAGTCGAGGAATATCGGTAAGCCACGAGAGAAGAAGACGCACGTTCCGTTGCGGACTCGTACTCACGGGCGCGCACACGGGCGCGCACACGAACGCACACGGACGTGCACGCGCTTACACGGAGTCACGTTAATGCCGGCTGGGTGGTAGTGCTTACGTGGATATATACTCACATGCATTCGTTGGGTCGATTACAGTGTCCGTGCTGCTCGTCGCATCCGGGCAGGCAGCGGGCTGAAACGAGTAAGAAAAAATCCAAAAGGTTAAGGCAACTCTCCGCAAGAGGTCGATCGCGTCCCTCACGACTCTCTCCCCGCGTGTCTCTGTGTGAGAGACGGAGAGAGAGAGAGAGAGAGAGGTGGAGGGCTGCGGGGTGAGGGAATGAGAGGGCGAAGTTGTATGTGCGCATTGCATATTCCGGCGTGTGTACGAGGCGCGTATGGTAGTTCCAATGCGGTTCTGCTCGATAATAATTTATACCGGCCCTCTTCTCAAGGCCCGTAACTAACCATCTTTGCTCATCTTTGCTCATCTTTGCTCATCGTTCTTTCTCTCTCTCTCATATCTTAATCGTTAAAAATTCGCCGAGACACTTTCCTTGACCGAACCGCTCTTGTTCAGTGCCTGAGAGACACTGCCCAGACTGAATTGTAGGATGCAGCACCCCGAAGAATTACTTAGAGAAATTCACCGTATTAATACCGGCCGGTAATGATACAGGAAGTCGCGCCGTCGGTCGGCCGGAGTTTCGACGATGAGTCGGCATTAGACTCCGCCGGACCGTCGACTCGATAATGATAATAACGGCGAACAGTTTCGATCGCCGGGGCTACACGGATCGGCATCGATGCGCATTTTCTACGCTACCGTAATTTCTGCCCCCATGACCGCAGCTCGCGCGCGCACGCGCTCATGTGTGCGTGCGTGTATGTGTCTACATGCGTTTCAAGAATCGAACCGACCGTCAATCCCGGCGAGCACCCACCGATGACGAGTCTTACCGATGAAACCCCCGTCACGAATTAGACGCAAATTCCTAATATCATCCTCGCTCCGATGCTTACTCTCGAGGATCGAAATTTAACGTTCGCAAGAATGAAAGTAACCCTTAATACCGGTATTTAACCGAAAAGAAACGGAAAAGTTAAATTACTGTCTGTCTCAGCGGGAACAGTGCATTGACAAAATGATTTTTCTCGAAATTCGATTTTGCCTATGTATCGGTACGACAAATTGAACGGATACGAAAAATAGTAAAGTGGGAATGAGTAGAGCCCGTTTCCGCTCGGGAGCGTCAAATTGAAGTAGCGCAATTGGACGAGAAACGTCAGTTTAGCCGAGGCGACGTTTCCGGGCGCGCTTTTCCGGGAAAAAATAGGAGGCTCGCAGCTAGAGGAGGGAGGGGGGGGGGGGGAGAGGAGAGGACGGGCGCCACGGGGGAGGAAAGAGTCGACGATTCCTCGCATAGTTGCACGCGTATCGTGTGCCAAGCCGCCCGGCGTTATAACGTCGCGCGCGCGTGTGTGTCTGTGTGTGTGTGTGTGTGTGCGTCGCACGGTCCGGCGCAAGGGTAATGAAATTGTGTCACGTGTCGGGTCGCTTGTCCAGTCCGCAAATAATCCAAAGGCTCTCTCCTCTCGCTTGGCTCTCGGCCATATCTCTCGCCCGATCCCCCGTACGCGCCCCTTTCGCACAATGTACGTATACACAAACTCACACGTACGAGTACACCTATGCATACACGGTACGCCAAAGAACATAGGTAGGGCCCAGCGTAAACGATTCCGTACGATCGCGTTCATTGATTATCTCTCCGTCTCATTTGTCCCCCCCTCCCCTTCTCCTCCCTCTACACACTTTCGCGCACGATTCGATGTAGAATGGGGAGGGTGGAGATAAGTCTGCCTGAATCGTGAGCATTAACGTAATTATCGCGAGCGACGCTCGACTACCGCGGAAGGCTACGCTGTAATTAACTTAACCCTCCGCAATTCATTGAGACCGGAGGCAAACCGCCCTGCATCCCCCACGGCCTGTCCCGCGTTTGCCGTCGAGGGGGGTGCGACGCCCGGCAACCGCACTTTCGACGTACTTAACGACGTTTTGTACACCGTTCGAAATATACTGGCGGCCCAATTATTGCCTTTCCGTTAAATTGATTTATATTTATTTTGATTCATACCGATCAGCTAACGATTCATTACTATGGTCGACTGTTCGATCTGGTCACAGTTGATTATTCTCAACATTTCCGAACGATCATTTCACATAAGGATGAAGATCAGGCAATCGGCAGACGATTGCAACCCGGCACGTTAAATGTTTCGCGATCAGTCTGTCAAACGCTTCGCGTGCGACACGAGAGGACGGTGGCGCACACGACACGTGTGTGGCACACACGCACGTGTCATCCGCCGCGCGCACACCCACCGCAGCTTCGACACCCTACGAAACGTGCCATCGCGAAGAGTGCCACTCTCTACCCTCGAGCGAATAAATAAGCGATTAGACGCCCGCCGGAATTGTGAAAACGTAAGACGGGTCGGTGAGCCAGTTAACGTGTTAAGGATGCGAGAGGCATCGGAGGCAACCTAATTGGAACGTCTCCCCCTCGAGTAAGGCACCCTTCTGCCCCCCCCCTCCCCTCCCCTCACCGCTCGCCGGCCGACGCCCGAAGGCAGGGGTCGTCCGCAATTTGGACGGCAAACGTTAATAGAACCTTTAACCCTTCGCCGGACGTTACGGCCGGCCAGATATGGCCGACTTCTGTTCCGTTTTCGCCCGTTGGGTTGGCACGCGTTACGTCACGGGGGCAAACACGGATTGCATAATGGGCGACATTGAACGCGCTAATTCGTAAACTTTGCGTTTCACTCCTTAGAATGCTGTAATCGGCGCGGATTACGTGCGCCGCGTTAACACAAGTTTTTCAGTGCGAGAGATTTGAGAAACGAAGTCAGGGAAAGTGAGGAGGTGGAAGGTGAGGAGGAGGATGCGTAAGATGTTGGTGAATGAAGGGGTTGGAGGTTCGCAGGGCATGGCTAAGAAGGCTTACATTGTGAAGGTGAGTCCGGTAGAAGGGGTCGAGGGCTTTCGCGGGGGTGAGAGAGGGGGGTGCGCGCGCGCGGAAGGGAAGAGGAGGGGGCGAGGGGAGGAAGACAGGGCCGGTGGGCCGTGTGACCTTGGCATCGGGCTCAACGGCCCACGATTCTCCCTCCCTCTCCCTCTCTCGCTTCCTTCTCTCCTCGTTCTCTCTCCTCGCGGTGAACGAGACTCGAGGAGAGTAGAGGAGCCAAAGCTAAAGTATTTATAGAGCGCTCGGAGAGGGGGAGAACAAAAGAGAGAGAGATGAATCTCTCTCCCCCCCCCCCTCTCTCTCTCTCGTTTTCATCCTCGATTCCTTGGATCAACGACGATGGAACGCCAAATCGCCGGGATTCCACGATCCCGAAGCACGCCTCGGCCACGAAGAGAGTCGGGCCTTCGCGAAGCTCAATGCATCCTGCCCCCGGGACGAAGAAAGGTATTCAGCGAAAAGTATGCACATCGCGGCCAGGATATTTAACTTCTTCCTACCCCCGCGCCCTTCGCCGAACCTTCGGAGACCCGGGGGCTCGAGGTGGGGGTAGGATAAATACGTCGCGAGCCGACTCTCGGGCCGCCGCTTTTCATCCCGGCCCTTGTCGTGAGAAAGGACACGGCTAGGTAAAAGAAGAAGCTGGGCCCGACGAGAGTTTCTCAAAAAAGTTTTCTTTCTCAAATTTCTAATTAATTACCACCGGGGCAGCCGACGCTGTCCGCGCGCGCGACGTCCGTTTCCGTTTATCAGGCCCGATCACCCCTCCGTCGAGCACCGGTGTTCCTTTTAAACGACCTGACCCCCGAAACGCCAAAGTCAGTCGGCAGAGACCGAAAGACACACACACACACAGAGAGAGAGAGAGAGAGAGAGAGAGAGCCGGCACCGCACCGTCACAAATTCCGACCCAAACGAATTTCTCCGCCTGGGCGCTCCAACGGACATATCGATTTTTTTCCTCCAACCGACGCCGCTGACCTTTCGGGGAAGGTCGACAATGAGCTCCCCATAGACTGGCATAACTGTCGTCTTCGTGGGTTCCCTCTCGTGTACGCGCCATGTGCACCGGTGGCCAAACGAGAGACCGGTGCCGTCTGCGGGCCCGAAGCCGATCTACCTGCCGGCATTGTGCCACCTTAGGACCCCGAAGACTGCGCAGATGTGCCGAGGAAAAAGTGGAGCAGGTACATTCGGAGGTCGAAGAAAAGGAAGGGTGGAAAACTATCGCCCCCGAGACGCCGTAAAAGCTGCGAGCTTCGCGCTGAATGGAAGAAAGAGGCCTTGATTGAGCTTCGAAGTCGTGACGCGCCTCGAAGAATGAAATACGAGAGAATGGAATGCCGACGAACCGATTCGGTGAAGATTCTCGTGCGGCGAGGGAGGGCGGAATGTCTTGGGCCAGGAAAAGTGTGCCTGTTGCTTTGAAAAAAAGGAAAGGAAGGGTGGGACAAACTATGACCACCGAAACGCCGTAAAAGCTGCGAACTTCGCGCCGAATGGAAAAAAGAGGGTCTTGATTGAGCTTCGAAGTCGTGGACGCTCTCGAAGAATGAAATCCGAGAGAATGGAATGCTGAGGAACGCACCTCGGGGAAGAGGGACGTCCGATTAGATGAAGGCAGATAAGTTCGCCCGAGTCGAGTGAAGATTCTCGTGCGGCAAGAGAGGACGAAAGTCTTTGGCCAGGAAAAATGTGCTGAGCGAGTCGACTGGCGGGAAGGTGGCAAGGGGCTATGAGGGGAGGAGGAGGGGGGGAGGGGGAGAAGGCATCGAATGGACGTGGACTCGGTGCAGCTGTTGGTTAAAGCACCGACCTCTGCAGCTGTCAGACCCAAACTCGCTCGAAACCTCTCCCTCTCTCCGTCCCTTTCCTTCTCATTTTCTCGTTTACGCGCGCCACTCGCTCTTAATTTCTCCCCCCCTCCCTTCTCTCTCTCTCTCTCTCTCTCTCTCTCTTTGCTTGAACGTCGCGTTGCAGCTGCCTGTTTCCCCGCAACCCTTATACAACTACGAGTGGCACCCCCCGAAAGGGAAGAGAAGGCCTGCGGCGCGAAAAGTGCCGTAACGAACGATCGCAAGCTCTTCGACTTCTTCTTCTTCGACTTCTTCGCGCTCTTCCGGCCTCTGTCTCCTATCGTGACACTAACACCAACCCCCCCGAGGCACATTTTACGACGGCGTGTGTCACGGCGGATAAGATCGACTTCGCACGGCATTAATGCGATATAGCGATGCGTTAGCTCTACTAAGAATCTTAACGTCACGCCGTACGGTACATTAATGGCGCTAATGTCTAATATTTTTGTTAATCTGACGTCTGGCTTCGGCGTCGAGGGGACTTTTTCGTGGTACGAGCGAAAGTTCCCGTTCGCACGGGAACCAGTTTTCCCGCTGACCGCGCTTTTAATTGACGGGAACTTTGACATCGAGCGAGCGTGTTCCCTCGACTTAGGGACCCAGTTTCTAATTCGAATCCGGGCGCGAAAGTCGGCCAAAAAGCGAGCGCGACCGCGTTAACCCTGGACTGTTAACCCGAATCCGCTGTTGGATCAACAGACGCTAAGTCGTCCTGCCCGCCATCGTCAATGCGTTAAATTAGCCGAGGCGGCCGCGATACAAAAAAAGTCGCGGCTCTCTAGGTTCACACCCGTGACTAAGACCTCAGCTATGTATCCGCATCCTGGTCATCGGTTCAGGGTTAAGAGAAGCTTCCAACTGTTTTCTCAGCGTTGATGTCATTCGTCGTTCGGAGATACGACTCTCGTCAATTTCATTCCTCCTCCGACTTATTCTCCTCGGTTCGACATAGTTTCGTACCGATCTTACTCTCGTTATCGCTTTGCATCTAGGCGGATAACGGGTGAGATTCATTTATCGCGTTGCGCAATGAGCGATATAAGAGGACTCGAGAGTGGCCGAGACGCGTGAATAAAAGTCGACTGGTGCGAACGAAATTCGCCCGCCACCCATACATATATGTATGACACGCGACGAGGAGGACAACGGGGCGAGCGGACCGTGCCGAATAAAACGATCGGTAGAGGAAGGGAGGAGAGTCGATTCTCGAAACGGCACGAGGCCCGGATTCCGCGAATGAGCCGAGAATGTGACGAAATGAGGTGTAAGTAGTCTATTAGTAATCGATGCGCGAACTTTGTCGGCCGACCCGGGGTGCAACGACCGATTGCCGTTGCTTCTGGGAGAGAGCGAACGAAAAACGGAGAGAGAGAGAGAGAGAGAGAGAGAGAACGTGTAAGAGTAGTGTGGGAGAGACCCAGCTCTATCCACGAGTAGGAATCGAAACTTGGCCGCGGATTCGGATTTTAACGAGTTAGCATGCAGACCGCGTCCTAGGAAGAGAGGCCGAACCCGAAGAATATCCGAGACCTGCCGCGCACCTTGGGCACGGAGATAAGGACTTTAACGAGCCCTCGGACAAAAATTGATCCCGCCTCCCGCTCGAAACGATCGCTTGGCAGCCGTCGAATTAAGATAAGTGCGAGACACTGCGATCGTCGCACCCGAAGAGCGGCCCGAGCCACAAAATCTGCCTCGGCGCAGCTCTCCCACCGGGGTTCAAAGGACACGGCCGCGAGCCGTATGACAATGGCAAATTTTTTACCCCCCGGTCGAACTCGCGCAGAAAGAAGTCCCCGATTCCAAGGTCCGAAACGCGAAGAATGAGGCCCCGCGGAACAAGGAGAGATTTCACCGGGAAGCCTCCTCTTCTCCCGCGGCCGTGTAAAACCGCCTTTGTACGTGCGGCCGCACACCAGGTGGCGCGTGTATACCTGTACGTACCTGTACATACCTGTACACCTCTCGTACCTGTGCCGAGAGCGGAGGACAGTCGGAGTGTGCGAGTCAGCAAGTAGCAGCGAGAGCGAGTGACGATACGGTGAGAGAGAGAGAGAGAGAGAGAGAGAGAGAGAGAGAGAGAAGGAGAAAAAGAGAGGAGTGCAGCCACACACGAAGGCAGGAGGTCCGTGTCCTCTCACTCTTGCATACGCTCGCCGTGGTATTAGTACCCGTGGCTCAGGTACGCGAGAGAATGAGTAGGATGCTGGAGGGAGAGGAGACGAGCAGGAGAGGAGGCGAGAGGAGGCGAGAGAAGACGAGAGCGGACGAGACCAGACGTGAAGGAGGAGGAGAGCGAGAGAGAGTGCCGCACACGCGCGGACTAAGCGTGGGAAGCTGCTGCACGATCGGACCCGACTGCTGGCTGCTGCACCGGCACTGCACTCTACCGGGGCCCTATCCTTCGCAACCCGCCGACAGTGCACACTCTCGAGGCGTTGATCAGCGCGCAGAAAGAGAGGAGTTTCAGATGAGATCGTAGTTTCGGCCCCGGCTTATGCGAGCTCGCTCGCGCGCGCGCGCGCGCGCACGGTTGCTATGCCCGGAGCAGAACTTGTCCGGACAAGAAGCCCCCTGCCTCTTTATCTCTCCTTTTAACGAATTGCACCTTTCTCCGCGACCTTGATAGGCGTAGGCACGTTCGGTGATACGGGATCAATTTTTTGGGGGGAAATTCGAACGGGCAGGAGTGCGGTAGGGATCGTCTATTTCGAGCGGATCTTTTCGGAGATGTTTCGAATGAATCCTTCCCGAAGCGGAACACGCCGATGCACGGTGACGAACGGATAATTGCCCGGCGCTCGTCACATTGATCGGACGACAATGGCGGGCGACACAGGGGCCGATCCTGTGCTCGATTCTCTCGCGAGTCTCTCTGATTCGCAGAAAAGGGGGTGGGAAGCGGGGGAGGGGGGGGGGGCGGAGGACACGGGGAGACGGTCGCGAACAAAACCGTAAACGAAATTAAAAGCCCACGCTCCGGCCGTGACGTGCCGCGTGACGAATTTCCCACGGCGATTCGCAGTCCGGGGGATTCGTACAAAAGGTGAGCGGAGCAGCCACTCTCGTCTCTGCCTATGGGAAGCCTGCACCCGAGACAGAACCTGTCGCACTTTTGCATCGGGGCACCGAACGAAAAAAAGGTGGCGCGGAAATCGTTTAACACCCCCTCGGTCGTCACCCCGATTCGACCGACGTCCGTCAATACATTCCCGATAAAGGTCTGTACCCATTACGACCGATTACGACAAACGTACGTGTGAATACGTATATGATATGAGGATGTGATAGGTGTTGTCGATCTACGGAACGCTCGAACGTTGAGAGCCGGCAAGCGCACATACAAATTCGACCGCTGACAGTAAATATCGGTAGTGCGAGGGTAAGAGGCGAGCCCGAGGTAAACATAAGGTCAGACACTCACGAGTCGCACAATAGTCGCCCTTCCATCCGGACAGGCAGATCCTCTGCCCGCTCGGGTTGCAGCTGTAATGGCCGAAGCTGTCGTCCCTCGGCCTGCACAGGTTCTCGCATCCCTTGCCGTAATAATGTGCCACGCACGTCACCCTGTACTCGTAGACCATCTTCGAGTGATCGCTACCGTGCTCGTCCTCCGTCCATTCCGGGCCGACGTCGAGCCACCTCTGGGTCGACAGTCTGGCTATCAGAACTTTGCCTGGAACATCGGTAAAATAACGTATTCGTTAACAGTCGTCTTAACTAGGATACAAGTAGGTCAAGATAAACTTAAGGAGACCGTGTGGGAGAGGATGTAATCCTCGTGGGAAACATTAACCCCTTAACGTACGGTTTCTTTGAAATAAACCGGCCAAAAGAAAATCTTTTTTTTTTCAATGTAAAACACACACTTCAGAACCATCTCTTGGCAGAAAAAATAAAAGATTAATCGAAATTTTAATTTATAATTTTAGCAGCAGCAAAGACAACGCCGCTCGAATATACTCGTGCGTGGACGTTAAGGGGTTAAAGGCGTATATATATAGATTAACGGTCGTCCAATACTACCGATTACCGGACACATCGCTCAGTTGTATTCGGGTAAAGTAATAACTTCGATACGTTCAATGTCGAAATAGCCAAAAGGTGCACTGAAGTCGGTGCGGGTCCCTCGTTTATGCAAATCCGTCGCTCGACTTTCGTACGTTCAACTTTCGTTCACGTTCCCCGAGGAGCGATTACGCGCTCACGAAAGCGGAGGACTACCTGTACACGGTCGATCCTTTCGGATCCGATCATCTGTATCTCTCCCTTTTCTCTCCCGCTCCCCCTCTCTCTCTCGCTCTCGGGCATTAAAGTGGTAACGCGTTATTTTTGTCATGGTTACGCAACCGCTGTATTCGGCCGGCTGCTGCACGAAAGTAGAAGTGCGCAATTTTAAAGAGACTGCGCGTGAGAGAGAGAGAGAGAGAGGGGGGGGGGGGGCAGGTCGTGCGTCGCATCGAACGTGACGAAGACAAAAAGGCCGCGCGAGAGAGATGAGGTGGGGACAAACTGACAGAAATGACAGGTAACGACGGTTAATTATAATTTAAACGGCCTCTTCAATCGTGACCGGCGATCTCTTTCTTTCAACGGACTTGCGCTCGATAAGGGATCGGCGGGGGAATGTTTATATTTAGCGCCCCGACGAGAGGGCTGTTTCTGATTTGCCAGCGAGAGAGAGAGAGAGAGAGAGAGAGAGAGAGAGAGAGAGAGAGGCTTGCATCGAATGGCTTGCAGGAGAAATGAGAAAGTAATTAAGCGTGGCCTGCTCGCTGGCCCAGAGAGAGGTGCTGCACCCAATGATGCGATCGAAGTGCATCGGCCTCTGGATAGAGAGAGAGAGAGAGAGAGAGAGAGAGAGAGAGAGGCGAGAGAAGGAGAGCGAAGGAGAGCGAGAGAGGAAGAGAAAGAACGGACACAGTAGTGGGTGAATGAGCGCGAGAGAGTAACGGACGGGGACCGCTGTGAGAGAAGGAGCGAGGGAGAGAGCGAGAAGAAGAGAGGAGAGAAACAAAGTGCAGAGGAGAGAGACAGAGATGGAGAGAGAGGGCAGACCGGACGTTCGTCCGCTATTGCTACTTCGCCGGCGGCACGCATCCGGCACAAAGAGAGTAAGCGTATACCACGTTGTGGTTCTCTGGGAAAGAGGCGTTCTTCGCCTTCCTCCCCCCTGTCGCCTCTTCCGTTTCTCTCTTTCTGTCCCGTTTTCGAGACGCTCCCCCTCGCCCACCCCATCCTCCTTTGCCTAGCCCTTCCACACCCTTCCACAGCCTTCCACAGCCTTCGTCTTCCTACTCTCATTTTCCATCGCTCTCCTTCCCTCTCCCTCCCACTCTCCGCAGACCTTACGTCTCTATTCCTCTCCCCCCTTTTTTATTCCAATTCTTCCCCGACTCCACGTCGTCTCCTTTCCGCCCCGAAGGATGCTGAGAGGCCGATGTGTTTTTTGTGCGCAGCCGCTCTCTGTTTGGTTTCTGTTTCTGTTCCGTGGGCCCCGCTGAGTACCTGTTTTCGGGTGGCGGAGGGGGCCCCTTGCGCGAGAAAGGGGGCCATAACCTTCCGTCTAAACGTATTATCATAATAGCCGGAGAGATTAGAGACCCGTTCGATCAGGTGCCCTACCGAAAAAGCACCGTCTCACGGCACCGGGTTCCTCCCGGCGGCCTCACGGATTATTATGGAACCCCTGACTGGCGCGGACACGCGGGCAGCATCGTCGTTCGGTCGCGAAAAAGTGCGTGCGATCATTTCAACAGCCTGTACGCCGAACGACAACGAACACCGTAGATCATTCTCGTTCCTCCATTCCAGCCGTCTCAATCGTTTATCTTATGACGATATAAAATTTCAGATAGTATATCATTCTCGTCCTCGATTTCCTTTCTGACCGTCCGTTCGAAATTTCCCGCGATTCCAGATTATATCTCGAACTACGGCATATCGTCCATGTTGCCATATATTTTCCCAATCTTTCCACTTTTGCGGCAAAAATAATCAGTCTCAGCTCAGCAGCATCCCGAAATCCTTCTTTACGCCACTGCGGTCGAGATCCGCGGGGCAGAAAAGTAGCAGGAGGAAGAGGCCCGGGACGATGATGATGATGATGATGAGAAAGAAAGATGGGGGCAGAGGGGGAGGGTGGTGGGGCGGGGAACAAAAGGACGAACGGAGGTTTCGCCGATGGCGTGCCCGGGAATACTTAAGGAGGCGAGTCGGCAGCCTCTCTCTTCCCAGAAGGGAAGTAGCGTTTCGCTGTCGGCGAAACGGGAGTCGAGGGTGTCCGAGGGGGAGGAGGAGGAGGAGGAGGTGAGGGGGGTGTGTAGTTTACCGGGCCCTATCTTCGCCCGCCTCGCCCTCCTAACTCCGATGCTCAGCCCTCGAAGCTCTCTTCCCAGGTGATGATGTTACAAGTTCCGAAAACGCCGATCTTCGCACGATGCGTTTCGGCAAAATTTGCGCTCGGCAGACCGAGCGGATCCGAAGAGGTTGAAGAGTTCAAAGTGATCTCTCAAAGGTCAGTTACGTTCAGATATTGTTACCGGACCCCGTTCGGCTCGAATGATTTCCATTAGCCGAATTATACTTTTACACTAAATGACTCGATGAATTTCTCATGTCTTTTTGGAAGATTTTAATCTGTATAATTCGCGTTGGATCTTTCGACGGTGACTCTTTGTCGAACGGTGTAGCGGCACGGGAGCCGAGCAGTCTGAAATCTCAGAAGCGTCAAAGTTGACACACGAGAATTTACCCAGCTGTCAGAGAATAGCGTAGCATCCTCCCCCGCTCCCTCCCTCTCGTCGAGAGTCTCGGCCGTGTCGCTGCACCCAGGCTCGCAACAAAGCAACATTGTCATTACCCCCGATGCACCGTATTAATTCGACGCTCGGCAAAACGGTACACGTCACGAAGAGCGAGAGAGAGAGAGAGAGAGAGAGAGAGAGAAAGAGGACAATTCTATCGCATTTGATCATCAGCCCAACAAAAATTGTCACCTTCGCACGCTTGTCTTCCTTTCGTTTCTTCATCGCTCGTACGATTTCCTCCTCAGTTTCCGCAAAAGGCCGGCATGCGACAATGGCAGCCAGCTTCCGACGTTATCTCTCTTATCCTACCAGGGAATGTTGATTCGCAACGGCCGTTGGCGCGCACGTAATCCCGTCGGCCGCAATAAACGGACTCGGCACGCGTGACTGTTGTGTGTCGCATCGCGTTTCAATCAATTCTCATTGCACCGCGACGACGACGACGACGCTACGCGATCTGACGGAGAGAGAGTCGAGCTGCAGGTGGACGGAGCCAAGGTGGAGGGGGGAGGGGGGGGAGGGAAGAATGAGAGTACGGTGTCTTCGCCGCTCGAGTTTCAATTGCCACTTCGACAACGCCTACTAGCTTCCTGCGTCAGGCCCCGTTGCTAAGGCAATTTTTTGGCATCTTCGACAGCCTTGGCAGCTGGTCGTTCAATTTTCGTTCTGCTTCGATTCAGTCACTGTTTTCATTTTGTCATAGGTCAGTTAACCCCCTTAACGCACGGTTTCTTCGAAATAATAATGTGCTACAGCTTACGTATATACAATACTATTATTATAGCTTCTTTCTTAGCCTTTACATTGTTACTTTCAATTCTCGATTATATTCGAGCGTGAGAATATTATAGCTAAATCGAATACAGCGCATCCTCGAATTATCTCGAATGGCGCACAGTTCGGCCTGTTTAGCGCGCTCGAATATACTCGAGCGTGCACGTTGAGGGATCAAGGTCCTTGTGTCAACCTGGAGTCGCGAGCCGAACGTGTGTCGATTCCTTCGAAGGAATCGTTAATTGGCGCGAGTTCAACTCGAATTTCATTGGGAACGATACACGGCCACGGTACATCGTTCCACGTCCGTTGTTTCCACTTGACCACCGAGCGCGAGTATACACGACGTTACACGCCGGGTAAACACACCCGGTTCGAGGCTCGAGGCCAGACCCGATTCAAGGTATTCATTAACGACTCACAATGAGAGTGCGAGAGGAAGGGACGGCGGACGCGCGTAGTGAGAGTGAATTAGAGAGAGGCCGAGCGCCGGCAGCGAGAGAGAGACAGAGAAAGAGAGAGAAAGAGAGAGAGAGAGAGAGAGAGAGAGAGAGAGAGAGAAGGAAGTGCGAGAGGACGGAGGCAGACATTTTCTATTGTTCATTCAGAAACCGACGAAGGATCGCCCCGAGGAACTGGCGCGCGGCCAACGATATTGCTTCCAGCTCGTTTGTCACGCTTCTCCTTGCCAAAAGGCAAAAAAAAAAAAGGCCATTCGTCCCATCGTTTAACCCCCGGTTAAAAGTAATATCTCTGAATTGAACTCGGAAGCGAGCGTAGTGGGATCGTTGGTGCGAACCGTGAATTTTCGTATCTCGCCCGGACGTTCCTGTCATTCTTGACACGTGCTATTGACATGGGGCAGTTTTCGTTGTTCGGAGGTAAAGAGCGAAGGAAAGAGACGGGGCCGCCGGTCTCAATTATCGCCGTCGTTATTGTTGCCGAGTTCGGCGGTTCGACCGGAGAAGAAGAAGGCAGGTGCAGAGGCACACTCCGCGAGTCGGGAGTGGGTGCACCCGGTAGAAGCTCTTGCGACGGAATCATGCGTGCGCGCGAGCGCGCACTCCGGGCACGTACTCGTGCCACGTACGAGAGCCGTGCGATCGAACGTCGTATGCGGATCCCGCAGAAGTCGCGTTCGTTCTCGAAATTATCCTCTCCGCCGACAATCGACGCTCGCATCTTTACGCTCATTCGCCGAAGAATACGTACTTCTGACCTTCGAAAACTACTCGAGAAATTCTCTTTACACGACTCTGAAGAAAATTCTCAACAAAATTCTCTGTACTTAACCCCAAAGAGAATTCGTCGAAAAATTCCTCTGTAGTCAACCGTAAAGAGGATTTTGGAAAAATTTATCTGTACTCAACCGACAGGAGAATTCTCAAAAAATCCTCTGTACTTAACCCTGAGGAGAGTTCTCGAAAAATTCCCTTCACTTCCCTCCGACGCGCATTACGTTCAACAATGCGTACGCGCACATCTAACGGCCGGACCGTTACGCCATTATGAAAGGATCGTTCGAAAGACGCCTATTATGCGCCGACGACTGCGAAAAGTTCGCCTCCGCAATTACCGCGCGCGCGACCCGCACGCCGGAAGTGAGAAGCCGGCCATCGGCCGTGGAAAGGAAGAGTCTCGCGATCGAACTAGACCACGTGCCCGATCGGAGAGTACTCGGAGAAAGCTCTCGGCCGATGATTGGCAGGCCTGCCTCGCCTGCCCTGCCTGTGCCTTGGCTGCCTTCGCAGCACGTATCAAGAAAGTGTCGCGTCGCGAGGCAGAGGGGGGACGCTAATTTTCCTGGAAGCGGAGAAATGGCGAGCAGAAGAGACGCGACCCGGTGGCGGCCCGAACAACCGGCAATTATCCGAAGTAGAGACGCGACGACGACGCGATGGGATCCGTGCGCTGCGCGGACCCGGGGGAACTATGCAATTCCTCGGCCGCGGACAGGAAGACGAGGCGGAGGCCGGAGCCGCGCTCGTTCGCTCCGTTCGCTCCGTTCGCTCCGTTCGTTGCAGGTGCAGAGCGGAGAAAGAGAAAGAGGAGAGAGACCGAGGATACGTGCATGCGTATATGCCTGGATATCGCCGACGCCGCCTTCCTCTACCGCTACAGGCCGTTTCAAAGCTGCCGCTCCACTTCTCGAACCTATCCAACGTTTCAGGGTGTTAGCGATCGGTGAAATGTATAATCGAGCCTTTTTGGCCAATTCACTGTAAACTTGAGGCTCACTCGAGTGACCGAATTGCCCGGAAAGGCATGATTGTACCGTCGATATCTAACGTTTCAGGCTCGAACAGCGCATCGGCGCCAAGTTTCGACTTCCGCCCGCTCGCGTCAGTACGCTTCAATCAAAATACCCATATAATCTTTTCGACTCGAACAATACGAATTGTCACGTTAAACCCATTGAACTCGAATCCCGAGAAGCGTCTTATCAAAAATTTCAACGGGACCCTCACCCCCAAATATTCCACCCCCGAGAAACGAACTCGAGCCACCCGCCGAAGCGGTTACTTCTCAGGCGCCCTGTACGCGGCCGTTAAACGCGCGCATATCTCTACACGCATCTCCACACGCGCCACGGGACGCTCACGTCCGTGCCTGCGGGCTTCCATGTGTGGGTCAGAAAGCAGAAAGGAGTGCGCACACAACGCGGCGCGCACGTCCGCGTAGAAGAGTCGAGCCTCGGGGGGGAAGGGTGGTGGAAAGGGAAGGAGGAGGAGGTGGAGGAGGAGGACGGTGCGGGGGGGTAGGCGAAGGGGGAGGTGAGGGGGTGTGGGCCTGAGAAAGGAAGCAGCATCCGAGCAGCGCCGCGGCAATAAAGGGCTCGTTTCGCCGGTGCGTTGTGGGTATTATATTGTGCTCGAAGCACGGTAGACGGAGCACGGCACACAAATGCTCGCGAACGCACACAGAGGCCTACACGGATACGTAGGACCGATACGTGGCACCGACGGGCACACCTACGACGCACACGGAAAGGAGCGGTGCGAGGTCGGTGTGTGGCACAAAACGAGAACTCGGCACTGTCTCGGCGATAAACAGCAGGAATATATATCCGGACAATGTTCGGTGTAATATGGATATTAATGGGAACGGGCGCTCCCGTTCGCTGCTCTTTCCGATGCCTCGGGTTCGCCGAGCGGGGATTAAGACAAAGGATGGGCTTTCTGGGTACCGATAACTCTGCCCGCCGGCGTAATTAGAGGAATTAGAACGGTAGCGGACTGGGCAGGTGGACGGGGCTCCCGCTCGTTTTGCGTGCGAGCTTCGGAGGACCTTCTCGGTCCGGCCAGGAGTGAGATGGCGTGATGAGGGAGTCTGGGAGGTTGCGTGATCGTAATGCCGTCGGTGATGTAAGTTTCGACCATCCTTGCGCGAGTCACGAGCGGACTGTCGATGGGTGAGTTCCTTCGGATATTCGAATCTTTAAACGAGGTACAGGTTCGAATCTGACCGAAGTCGGCGATGGAAGTTTCGACTCGGCATCCTTGCGCGAGTCACGAGCGGACTGTCGGGAGGGAAGGGTGAGTTCCTTTCAGATTTTCGATTCTCAAACGAGTGTACGAATCTTACCGAGCGAGTGCTGCTTCGAGCACGCGCGAAATTCGAAATAGGAAGCGGCTGGCGGGGGGGAAATCCGACAAAGGCGTCTCGATTGCAAGGCAAAAATCGCTTGAGGTAGGGGAGGGAGGGGAAGACGGCAGACGTTTCGCCGTGGATAAGCAGGTAGTGCACATCCGCCTCGATCGCTTCCTGCGAGCGCGGCTTCTTCTCGCGTGCGTGTGTTCACTCTCGGGACTGAGCTTAAAACGGAGTAAGAGGAGCGAGACCGCTTAATTTTCTTCCCCGAAGTCCTGCCCCGACGGGTAATTAGAATCTACCGACGCCGGTAGAAGCGGAAGTATAATCACGTGTGCATACGTGCCTCCACCTCCTCCTCCTCCTCCTCCTCCTCCACCTCCTCTACGAGCGGCTCACTTTGTGCGTTGGGACGGGGAGCGTATCCGCGGACGCGGCTCGCGATTCCGAAGTATAGCGAGCCAATCGAACCGAACAATTCCGCGTTCTATGCCTTCCGCTCACTTATCCGACTTTACTTATTTTCTAATATCCGACGCACGTGCGATGGAACCAGCGAGTCCATTCTGCCAAGATACAATTTCTAACGGGACTTCACTATAGTAATTTTCTCTTGCCCCTATACCTAACTTTTCCCAAACAGAATGTGACAAAAGTACGCTCTCGATAGACTCGTTACTCGTATAAGAAATTTTGCCGAAATCTTTATATTCTTGTACAACCGACGATATTGAATATGATATACATATATGTAGACTCTCGATATTCTCTGTACAACCGATTTGAAGCTGCAATCTTTAAAGGTAAGAGAAGCCGTCGATCGTGACTGTCCAACCATCGATTCGGCCATAATTACCCCCCCCCCCCCCCTCTCCTCCTCTCCAGGACCGGACCCAGAGGTCTCTTTCCCCGGATGCGGAAACGCTAAAGTGGCGCCCCATCGGGGGGGGATTTAAGGGGGCACTTTCGGGCGGAGGACGCGTTAATTGGGAGGCGTTCGGCTCTTGAACAGTGGGAAGCGGACGCGAATAAAGTGCACTTCTTTCGAGATGCCGTTTGAGAGTTCCTAGCCCCGGGAGCGAGGAGGGGCTGGCTGGATGGATAGAGAAGGAGGAGAGTGGAGTAGGAAGAGGACAGAGAGGAGGGGTGGGTGAGCATAGGGGCCTACGTAGAGCACGTCAGATTCCTCGTTAGAGACTACTGTTACAGAGAGCCAGAAGCGAGTGAGTAAGTGAGAGAGGGAGAGAGGGAGAGAGGGAGAGAGAGAGAGAGAGAGAGAACGCGCGCGTGTGCGTCATATAGGATACATCCATCGTCCGTGGAAGGTGTCGAGTTACTACGCTGTGGTGGAAGGTGGGTGTTACGGTTACACAGGAAGGAAACACTAGGTGCCTCCGCCCGCTTTCCTCCCCTTGCAACCCCCTCGCCTACCCTCCGGCGATCTTTACCCATCTCTCGCCCCCTTCTGTCATGCGACACAGTTACCGGCGGCAAGTGCGGAAAATACGGCGGAGAGGGCTGACGGGGCTACAGCGTCGATTATTCTTAGAATGTCTCCTCTATCGGTGACTTGCGTGCGAAAGTGCGCCGTCGATCCTCAACCTAGCCTGACGTCCATCCTCCGAAGTAGCGAAAGGCGTCCGTCGAAGGAACGATCTCGTAATACCGGCGAGCCGTGGAAACGGATCTGCCGCTTTTAATTCCGAAGCGGACAGGTAGGAAATGGATAAAGAGTGTCAGGGTTGATCGTATCGAGATATTTGCATCGAAGCTTGAGCACAGGTAGGTATTCCACGCTTTTGATTCCGGCGAACAATGAGGCGTGGAACGATCGCTGGGATGGGTATCAATTAGGCGATGTTAATTTCGACGAAGTCGGCGTTTTAATCGGGCGGACCTAACCTGGGCCAAATTTAATTCCGAGACAACCGATCTGTCCTCCCACTCGGGAAACGAGGCTGAGAAGGATCGGGGGGAGGATGGAGAGGGATGGAGAGAGAGAGAGAGACAGAGAGGTGGAGGGGAGGGGCAGAAGATGAGCAGGGCTGGAAGGTTACGTGTCTCTGGCGAGTGTCTTTCATGCACGCCGGAAGTGGCTTCTTGACTTGTTCGGACCCGATCCCGGGGCCCAGCTGGACTGCACATGCCCAGGCCACGCTTCTCTGCCTCTCTCTCTCTCTCTCTTTCCCTCCCTCTCTCCCTCTTCGTCTCTCTATCACTCCTTCCACCAAAAGCCATTCTGCATTTAGGCCTCCCGCGCACTGTCATGCCTAATTTTACTAGATGATCCACTCTCCCGCGTTCGTATCTGTCCTTCGGCCCGATCTCACTCTCTCCCCACCCTCCCTCCTTCTCTCTTCGTCCTTCCCGTCAGTCATCCTCTACCTGCTCCTTCTCCCGGGACCGTCCTCCTTCCGCTTACCGTATCTCAGATTTTTTTTCTCACGAGCCAGCGCGTGCTAGCCGAGAAAAAGACACGCCACTCGTGCCGTCGTGATACGTCGCAGGACGGAAGTGAGGAGGTGGAGGAGGAGGAGGAGAAGGAGGAGGGGTTTAAAAAAAGATGTGGGAACCGAGAGCCGCTCCGTTCCGCGAGTACTGTGTACATATTAATATGCGCTTATGGGAGGCTATCTTGAGACGTAGACTTACCGGCCGACTGATGGGTCGTGTTGTCAGCGTCGTGGTAGGCCTCCACTATCAGCGAGAAGGTGCCCTGCGAACAGAATTTTCGGTTAGTCTCCTGGCTTCCTCGATACAGCGTGGCTCGACACAGCAATACACTTCATTCTCATGAGCGATAAAGTCGGCCTGTGTACTCTCTTTCTCTCTCTCTCTCTCTATTCCTATCTTACCCTCTTAATCGTAAGGCCGATAAACGAGTCGAATTTTTCATCTTTCGCTCAAGATTCGCTTTAGTGTCTGGCCGGCTGGAGAGAAAAAGAGTGTAACGGGTGACACAGATACGTGCGCGGCATCGTGTGTTTAAACACCCTCCTTCTCGCCCGCCGCGCGTAAATGGCGGCTCGACGGAATGTGTGAGGCCGGTGGAGAGAAGGGGGCGGCGGCGGAGTACTTTGACGGGAATCTCGCGAAATTCTCGGATGAGAAACGAGAGACCGACGGCGGACGACGCCGACACAGCCAGCTTTCGTCCGCCGTCGGGGTGCCGCCCTCCTCGGCGCAAACGAAAATAGAGGCCGTAGAGTTCGCGTAACGCAACGTTCGCGCCCGCCTCCGTAATCCGCGCCGCGGATATATAAAAAAGCTCGGGGCGAGAACGAGTGCGGTAATCGAAAAGCGAGCGAAAAGAAGGGAAGAGTATGAGTCTCGAAATTTCGGAGAAGCGCAAAACTTTTATATACTTAATATACGGCGATTTTTCACCGTTCCGTAAATGTACTGATATATCAGTATATTAAGCGTGCATATTCGTAATCAGCGGAGCTGAAGCAGTGAAGGAATAAAAGGAAGGGGCCGGAGAGACGAGAGAGCAAAGCGCGGGGGGGGGGGGGGGGGGGTTCGGCCGGAATTACTCGGAAGAGTCCGCAAAGAGTTTCGCGAGGTTGCAGCTGCCGTTACTGTTCCTCGAATCGCAATTAATAATAAATTAAACGTTTTAAGGCGTGCGAGAGCGGTCTCGCACGCACCTGGCGCGCTGGGTTAGAAAAGGGCGTGCGTCCCGAAACGAAACGGAGGAGAGAAGCTGGCTGGGATGGAAAGTGAAACATTCGAGGTCTCGTAAAGCGGCCAAAAAAGAACCGTCCAAAAGAATGCCTAAAAGTGGTACTCGATTTATTCGCGTCATACGGAACAAAGGCACGCGTATTCGAATAAAATTCTTGGACTTCAGGAATGGACGGGGAGAGCGTTGAGAGGGAAATTGTGCGGGGAGTCCGGACGCGAGATTTAAATTTATATTGAAATGCAGCGGATCGCGCGCGCGCGCGCGCGGCTCATTCGATTCGAATGACTATTGCATCGACCGCATGCGAGTAATAACTCGGCAGGACTATTTGTGGGGGCGCGAACGACTCGCTTCGGCGAGGCAGACTTTTCCAGAATGAAGGATTTTCTCTGCGAGGCGATTGGCGAGTCGGCAGAGCGCGGCGCTCACTCGGAAGATAAAGAAATGGCGTCTCAGGACGTGTTTCCGCGTATCCGTATGAATGGGTAATGAATCGACGTTCGAATTATGACACTGAGACGCAGGGTGTGGTTCGTCGTGTCCGGGGACAGAGCGTTTAAAACGTTTACGGCTCTCCCTTGCATATTTCATCGACGCGCACTGCACAACTCACGGAACGCACCGACTTTCGACATTTGCAAAACACTTTCCGTGCTTCGATATACGGACCGTTTATTCTTGAAAGCGGCGCAAGTCCACAATTAAACAAAATTCAGATGCAAAATAGCTACTATTACGATACAAATTTTTATTTACGTGATATTCAAACTCTTTTCAAGTATCAAATAATTGATTATTACCGTAGTATAAACTTTTCATTTATGTAATATTCACATTCTTCGCAAATGTCGAGTAACTCATTACCATTGTAGCGTAAACTTCATTTGCGTGACATTGAAATTTTGTTTAAATATCGACTTACACCAGTTTCAATATAAACGGTCCGGATCCCACGAAAGTGGATCACAAGTAACGTCTAGCGCTACGTTTGTCATTTCGCATCGTCACTCGACTCTTTCGACATTCGGGCCAGACTCGCAGTCGATTCCCGAATCGGTCGCGAAATTCAGGACGCGCCGACCGATCGGGACGCGGCCAATCCTTGCCCGTCCAGCCATTTTCCGTCCCGTTGCCCGTTCGCGATATTCGGCGTGGGCGATGTGCAGGCCAGTCGTCGCACGGTTGTTGCCCGGCACGTACATAAATCCCATAACGATATTCCCGCGGACAAACGACCGCGGCCCACGAGGATAGCTCCGTCCGCCGCGTCAACGCACACGCGGCATTATATTGTGTAATAAGTACGTACGTGGCGCGCGCGCACGGCGTGCACGATCGGCGTGTACCCACGCAACGCGCACGCGGCGCACGCCCGTGTCCGTGTTTCTCACCCACACGCCCAGAGGGGACCCATTCACGCACAGGGTGTTTTCTTTATTACTGACCATTGTTTCGCGGGCCGATCGTCGCGGTGGGAGGGGGAGGGGGAGGGGGAGGGGGGGGGGGGAAGATCACAAAGGATCGTCTGTCGTCGGACTAAACGTTCGTCTGTCGGCCTACGGCCTATGTTCCCTTTCCTCTATTACCGCAGGTGAAAATCTTGCAAAAAAAAAAAAAAAAAATTTACTTTAACGACCGTGTCAATGACCGAAGGTATACGCTCGGTGTAATTAACGGCTACTCTTTGTTTCTTTAGTTTAAATTTTATTTTTGATTTTAATTTTAATTTTGTTAATGGCTACACCCGCCGTTTGCCAAAACATTTTCTGCAACGTTCGAGCACTGAATACCGGACGGTACGGAGAATTTTGGAAAATGGAATTGTTAGCTTGAGTAAATTGTGGAGGTAGGTCGTAGGTAAGGCTAGTTCGTTTTGGGAGGAATATATGAGCGGAGAAAGTTGGGACGTTGCGAAAAATCACCCTGTATACGCGCAGGCGCGCGCGCGCGCGACACACGGCGTGCCAGTGATAATGCGACGTTTAATTATTAACGTCGCACACACAACGGGCTCGCAGCGGCGTCGGCATTACACACGACCTCGTTAGCCCGTTCCTGCGCACGGTGAATAACAAATGTTTATGTCCGGCCGCGGGCAGCGCGCTATTCACCCGGATTCAGTATATTCCCATAAACGACGCCGGGGCGTCCGCGACTCTTCTTCCGCGGAGCGAGGATCGAAAGATATCGCCAAAAATCGCAAACTCCTTCCTCGGGTCGCGGAACTGCGTCGGATCCCATGCAAAAATTCAATCACGTACGTACAAACAACACAGAGGAAAAATGACGCCTATCCTTATATATATTCTCCTACATTTATTTCATATTATTATTTCAAATATTTCATATCGATTTTCATCGATAATTATTTACATCGAAAAATGACACCATTATATTCCCCTACGTTTATTCAATATTATCATATTCAAAGTATACCTTTATTCAATATTATCATATTCAAAGTATACCTTTATTCGATAAGCATCGAGCGGTCCCAAATTGAATTTTTCGCTTAAAACCGATCATTCCCGAATAATACCGGTGGTACGTAGCGTCCACTTTCGGAAGCACTGATCCAAAGTGAACTGTGTCAGATCCAACGATCCCACGCGAAAATCCGATCGCGGGCAGTTAATCATACCCGACGATGTAGATAGAAAAAAATGAAACGATTTGCACGACGTAACGGTCGTTAGATAAATCGCTCGACGCTCGAGTCCCATGATCGCGGATTAGAATCGCGATGTACGTGGCACATGCGAAGCGGCCGAGATTGCGACTTCCGATTCGGTCGTCGGGGTGTACACGCGTGTCGTTCAAGGTGCCGTTTACTTATTCACGCCCGACATGCCCTTCGGGGCCCGATCGCCGTGTCGGCCGACACGAAATTCGCGTGCTCGCCGTGCAACTTTAATGCGCCGGAAATCGGAGGGGCGGCAATCGGGATCGGACGCCGACGGAGGGAAGGGATGACTTTCGTAACGAGCCGAGGGGTGGCCCGAGGGGTGGCCCGCGGGGGTCGGCTGGAGGTTAACCCAGTTTCCGGGGTGAATTCATCCTTTATTAAAGCCGATCGGCCCTGATACCCGGCGAATGATTTAGCGCGTATCGAGTGTCCGCTGATTTTCAAGTAAATGTGTGTGTGTGTGTGCGACAGAGAGAGAGAGAGAGAGAGGGAGAGAGGTATATAGAAAGTGCACGAGAGGGAGAGAAGTCGCGCGGTCGAGTAAATTGGCTGTCAGGAAATTAATATGCAACGTCGAGATAATGTAGTTGGAGCAACAACGCGGAAGTGCCGCTCGCGGAATTCTCTTTTTTTTTTCCACCGCGGAAACGGTGCAGAAATGCCACGAGTCGCAAGGTGGAACAAAGCGTGCTTCGCGAACGGAAACTGCCGCGGATTACTGTCAATGAAGACTGAATCCGATCATTTTTCGGATACAACATAGTAACTTCATTAAAAAAAACAGCTTTATATTATTATATTATTTTCTCGACCACTTTTATGATCGCACCAGCGACACGTTGAATCCTCGGACGGCCAGCGGTCCCAAGGATGAAAATAGAGATCGAACAGAATCCGTGGAATCGGCCGCGTCACATGCTTGGGAATTCGCGCGCGGAATTCCGATGGCGGCGGTTCTTGCGGCCCGTTTTTAAGTATACGTGTCAGCGGGCAATAATTTCAGCCGCACTTTGTCCCCGAGAAGAGCGCGACACGTTTTCGCCCCGGACTCGCCCCGGGGTAATTTGTCTCTCACGGGCGGAAAGGACGAAGGGAGGACTGGGGACAGTATCCTTTGCCTCGGTATTCCTCTTGCCTCGGACCGACACTGGGATCCTCGGGAATCGCGCGAGGATTCCGCAACTGTCGCGACGATTCTCAGATTCTGCCGGTCGCGATCAGACTTCCGAAAGTGGAGGATTGTGCGTGTGAGAGAGAGAGGGAGAGTGAGAGTGAGAGAGAAAGGATAGTCGAGGATAAAGGACGAAAGGATGCGGGAACTGAACCGCCCTTTTCTCGCGGCAAGGACGAGTCAGGATCGTAGGAGGAACGAATGCTTCGGGGCTTACGATTGCGAATGAAAGGGAGAAAGATCGAGAGACAAAGTTAGAGAGAACGAGAAAGAGAGAGAGAGAGAGAGAGAGAGGGGCGGAGAAAATAAATTGCCGGACTGGACAAATGCCACCGTGATCGTCCGCTAATTTATTACAGGGATCGGAATTAAGCCGACAAAAAGCTGAAAAAGCAGCACACCCCCCCCCCCCCCCCCCCCGCCCATTCCGCCGGCGGGGAACTCGGGTATCCGGAGAACAATGTGTTGGGTGTGTTTCGTGGCTGGTTAGCAGTCTCTCTCCGGCAGGCAACGCGGCGGCTGGCGAGGTGAGTCGACCCGACCGGCAGTGGGAGGGGAGGAATCGGGAAACGAAAGCGAAGAGACAAAAGAGAATCGCAGACGGTGCACGAGCCTCTCTCGCGAGTACGGAGATTGATCTGACTAGGGACAGCGTCGCACTTGCCGAACGAAAATTTTGCCCACTCCCAAAGCAATCCGCACTTCTTACGGGGCTCGACTTGACATTTCACGGACGGAGGAGGAGGAAAGTGCGGAAAGGCTGCGGATAGGTGCAAGAAAGCGAGAATAGGAGAAAAGTAAGATTGAAAGAAAAGGTAGAGGTGCGAGAGAGAGAGAGAGAGAGGTACGTTGCAGACTGGATGATGAAGAGGAAGAGAAGGAGGCGGACGATCGAGGGAGGAGAAGGCGGAGGTGGCGGAGGGGAGGTGGAAGGATAGTCGGCAGAGGTAGAGGCCCGTAAGAAAGGGACGGAGAAGGAGAGAGGGACGAGCAGCGGGACGACGAGCGAGAGGGATCGAGGAGAATAGACGAGGACGGAAAGAGAGCTCGCTCGCTCGGCAGTCGGTTCCCACGGCTGCACAGCATACCTCCACCTTCTCTCGCCTCTCTCCTCCCTTCTTCTCTCCTCTCCTAGTCGCCCTGCTCCCTCTTTCTCTCCCGTCGACGCGAGCCCACTCTCCTTCTCTCTCTTCTCCTCGCCTCTTCTCGGCCGATCTCTTCTTTTTCTCGCATGGATCCTACCCCATCTCATTCTTTATTACCCCTCTCTCTCTCTCTCTCTCTCTCTCTCTCTCTCTCTCTCTCTCTCGCCGGGAGGATCGAGGATCGAGGAACGATCTCGATTCACGCGCATATATGCGCGCACCGGGCCTCCGATATTAACAGGTTGAGCGGCCGTGACAAATTTACCGGTCGCCGGCCACTTTTTCACAATCGGGCCACTTCGCTTTCCGGACGCGCTCGCCACCGATCGATCCGGCCGACTCCCCGAGCGAATGTAATCGTAACTTTCGTTACGTGAGCCCGAGAGTCGACGATCCGGCATAGTCCGATGGCCGATTCGCCCGGCGGAAGGTGTGACCGTCGTATAGAATTTATTTTCATTTTCTTTCGACATTTTCGCGCCGCCCCGTTGCTGAATGAAAAAGTGCATCGGCATGAGTCCGATACGAAGCGCGAGGTGACGCACAGGGTGCGTCATCGGGTTTCGCAATTTTCGAGGCAGCCACTAGGATCGCGACTTTGAACGATGCGGTCTCGTCGATCGTGTCGATCACGTCAGTTTAGATTTTCTTTCCCTTGTTTTCTCTTTTATACTTATTATCTAACTTTGTATTCTGCTTTTAAAAGTGGGCATCTGCCCGTCAAATTGATAAATAAATAATGTCGATCGTGCGAGGATTCTACTTGACGCAGGACTCCGTGCGTGCGCATTCGAGTTCGAGAGGATCCTACCTACGTGCTCGTCACGTTGGCTTCGCACACACGTGTTACGTTGCCGAAGGCGTCGGTGTCGTCGCTCGTTATCCTCCGTTTCCTCTTCCTCCTTTCGACGAAGAATGGAGGCCACGAAAATTTCACCACGCGGAAATGCCACGAAGCGCATCGCACACACACACACAGATATCGAGTATATACGCGTGTAGAGGACTGGCCAACACTGAATGTTTACGTCGGACGCCTGCATACGTTTTACCTCCCGGTACCCACAACCTTCCACCTCCGCTCTCCGCTCGTCTCGCACACATCCACCCCCGCTTTTGCCGATTCCTCTCCTGGCCATACGTTCCGCCCCTCCCCTAACGCGCTGTGTCGGGACATTAAGTGCGTCGGCTTAAAAATAGACCCGTTAAAAGGCACCGACTCGCTCTCGCGCGTATAACACCGCCCGCGCCATACGACCGGCGAATAATTTGCCGTGATTTTTATGCGCGATGATGCTACCTATACCCCCCCCCCCCCTCCCTCTACCCGCCACCCCTCTCGGTTCGACTGGGAATTCTAACGGTGCGGCGCGTTCGATTATTTTCGGTCCGCTCTCGCCGTGCGAATGCGGGATGCACTGTTAATGGGAATGTACTTGGACGTAAAAGGTTCAGTGAACCCGGTCACTTTAAATGCTAAACTTCGAAATCCCATCGAATAATAAAATTGATCGACAACTTTTTATTTATGACAAATTTTATTCTTTAAATTGTATTTATTATTCGGACATACGATTAATTGCTTCCGACTCTAAACGCTTATGCTAACTTGATTCATTCATACTGTGCGGATGAATGTATCCTCCATGAGACTGAAGTACGTGTACTACGGTTTTGCTTTCGCGCACATCTCTCAGCGGCGGCCAGAGATCAGAGCCGAGGCGACCCGAGAGGAGGTGGTGGTCGTTCACAATTTTTCGCGACTTTCTCTGGAAAAGTGACCCCTTTCGCCATTTTCCCTCGAGAGCGACTCGACAAAACGTCAGCGTCGGTGGAAGCGCCTAGGCTCAGGCCTCGCGATTATCGTTCGAACGCTTCCTCGTTCTCTCCGCTAATGCGGACAAAAGTCACGCTTTCACGGGGCCTCCCACTCCTCCCCCCCTACCGGTCTCTTCATTTTGTTGCCTCTTCTTTGGCATGAGGTAATGGACATTCCTTCCAGTCGATATCCCCCCAGCGATGTTTTACGCATTTTCTAATTTTCCGCTCGCCTCTCGCAGCCGATCGGCGATTGGCCCGGTTCGATGGCGCGATTCGGAGGAAAAATGGCGGATCGCGATTCGAGAGAAAAATTGCAGAACCCACGACGTGACGAATCGAGCAGTCGCGGAATTGTGAGAGAAAAGCCCGGCCGAGGCAGGCGGCCTGCACTTTCTCCGCTTTTGGCCCCGACCATTGGCTGGCCGAGGACAATCGGAAGGCAGGACTGTGGGTTAATAAGGTGTAGGTGTGGGTGGACGTGTCGGTTCGTGGCACGCTCGATGACCATGGGGCACGACAGCGAAGGGTGGAGCTGTGACAAATTGCCCGGGCACACCGCTGCGGTTTTAATCAATTACCGCGAAAATTTACCTCGCTCCCTGCTTTTTCATCGGCGGCCAATGAATCGAGTCGCAGGTTGGCGGCTTCCCGACGCAGATTGGCCGTAAAAATTCTTTCACATATTCCGTAAGGAAAGTTCACGTAAAAGAGTATGCTCTCTATCTTGATATTATCTATTTACTTATTAACGGCCTTTGAATATAGATTTAAACGGGAGGTCGAAAATATTATTTCAATATCTTTATATTTACATACTATTTCATTATTACCCGATGGGCAACTTCTTGGAATGACCGTATTACTGCTAGATATATTTTTATTTACGGTTACGTAAAATATTAGATCAGAAAACGTGTAACGTGCATATAAATGATAAATGTATATTGAATAATAAACATATATTGAGTGCGCGTTGACCCGGCATAGGAAAGCCGCCTGACTAAGACGTAAGGATCGGTGCGAAAAATCGGATCGTACTCGGACGGGCGTCCGACATGTCACTCTCTCTCTTTCCGCTCGCGAGAGGCAGAGGATCAGGCTCTGCAACTCTCGCGAGCATAAAGGACGCACGAGGATCCCGAACGTCAAGTTTCACGCGGCAGGGAAGGCCTCGGGACAGAAACCCATTTCGCCATTATTATAGGGGGCCTCGTCGAGTTCTTTTAGCAGATGCTAAAAGAAGTCGCTCCTCGTTGAGGAGGAAGGCGAAGAAGAAGAGGGAGCCGTCGACGGGCTGGGAGGAGAAGGGGGGAAAGAACGGGAGAAGATCCTCGAGCATCGTCGAGGACGCGAACGAACGAGCAAGAGCCTTTTCGCACGTACTTCCGCGTAAGCGAAGCTGCAATAGTTCTTTGTTGTACGATTTCTAGGTAAGAGCAGTCAGGACGGAAATACGCGCCACTAAGCGGACGAGCGGATCTTAATCGCGCGCAATTAGAGGCTTCTCGGAAGGGAGAGGATTTAAGGATTTAATCCTGCAGACTCGAAACGCTTGAACCGCTCAATTAAACCGCGAAGCCCAACATAGATAATTATTCATAAATTATACCGAAAAACGAAATGATCGAAAAATTAATAACCCGTGAGATTTTTAAGCGGACAGAATACGATATTCCTGATGAACGAATCTAACGTACTAGGCGAAAGGTAGCCGGAATGTCACGCGCGCAATGGAATAATCGACCTGGCAGAGTGGCGAAGGAAAACATGCAAGGATTGCAGCTCGAAGTCTCGTGGCAGGTAGACAATCCGGGCTGAGAGCGGCGGGCGTCGGTCGCAGACGACTCTCGGGTAGGAGGAGACGTAGAAAAGAGAGCTTAAACGATCCTTAAACGCCCGGCCCCGACGGGCAGAAAACGGAAGAGTCGGAGGGTGGTAATAGGTCCTAATGCCTAAACCGCATAGGCGGCGCCTCGACCGCAATACGATGCCATGGAAAGGGGGCGAAATAGAAGAGTCGGAGAGCGTACTCCTCGCAAGAGAGAAAGAGAGAGAGAGAGAGAGAGAGAGAGAGAGAGAGAGAGAGAGCAAGAAAGAGAGAGAAAGATCGCGAAGACTGGCTGCGAAACGAGGCTAGCTTCGAAAACAGGCCGATCGCGTGAGTTTCCTAGCTGGGTCGGCCTAAAAATACCCCGGATTTTCGCTTCCACACACTTCTTCCTTTTGTCCGCGCGATCTATCTCATCGAGCAGCTTCGATCTCTTCGCTCTTCATGGATCTTCTGGATCTTCGCTTAATCCCGGCCTCGGACTTCCGAAGGTGTACTTCCCTTCGACTACACTCTCTCTCGCTCGCGGGCGTAATTTATGCTAAACGCTCGGCGCGCCCGAAGTCGCACGCATCGGCCATATATGCTCGCACATTGACGCGAGAAGTGGCATAGAGACACGTGCAACGGGGCCCAGACTCGGTCATTCATTCGAACGCACGCCTGCCTACCTTCTCCGATTCACGTTCGTCGTCCGGGACGCGAATCACGCAGCCTTTTCGGCCCGTGGGACCGCGATCGTCTTTCTTTATTCGTCCACGGACCGTTCCTCCCCTCTCCTTCTCATCGTCCTTCCTGTTCAGCCGCGGCTACCAGTCTTTCGCTCTTAGAATCAGTGGACTTCGCGCAGGTACGACGATCGTTAACCCATTACCCGCCGTAATACAAAAATACAGAGATTTTTGAAATATATAAAATATATATAAATATAAAAAATAGATATATATATATATGTATAATTATATGCCGAGTAACTCTTGTTTCTATTATATCTAACCATTTCATTACCATAGTACTAATATCAATGTATTTTTAATTGTTCTCAAAGGCCGTTATGCCGTTAAATGAATAAATAAATAAATAAATAAAAATGAACGTAGCTGTACGTTTAAAGGTCGCAGTCGTTAAGAGAAAACAATTTGAAACTGTGTCCCAATATTGGGACATTGGCGGATAATGGGTTAAGCGAGAGAGTGCTAAATTATTCGTTTTTGATTTTAATTGACGATCAAAAGAATAGTCCTCATTCCTCTCGGCCTACTGGCATGGCCGGACCTTCACCTACGAAGAGACAGGTCTCACGCAAATATCCTCCGTGTTCCGTCGAGTAGCGCTTATAATTGCGAAGTGAGAGGACACTTTTCCTTGGAAAAAGGCGACTATTAGAACAGTAAGTGGCGCACATGTGCGATGAAAGAGCGGTGAGTCGTAGGTCGAAGTCGATTCTCGGCGTGTATGCAAAGCGCCTCTGCCCTCGCACTCGCGACACATACACGTATACAGGCGACCACAGCAGGGCACTGTGTGCGGCCCCGTGTGCGGACTCTGTCGCGGACTCTTTTAATAAGGCGAGAGAGCGCGTGGATCCGACGTAAACCAATTAACGGCGCGAGTTATGCTCAGGTCGGGTACAAAAAAAAGAGACGGGCAACGGAGGGAGGAAAAGTTGAGTCCGGCTCTGAGTCTTAACTCTTCGGAAGGTTACGATTACGTATCACACTCGTATTTCCCGCTCTACTCTTCCCTCCGCGTCCATTGCTCTTCTCTCGCTCGCTCGTTCGCTGCGGCCGGGCACTTAATTAACGACAGACACGAATCCGCTCCGGCCTTTTGCATAATCCGCGGGCGGTAACGTACTCTACGGTGCGCGATTCGCTCGGACTCTCTCTCTCTCTCTCTTCGTGTGCTGTTCTTTTCTCGTCCTTCGAGATCGCGGAGATGGACTCTCCGCGGGTATCAACTACGGCGGAAGGTTATCGGGGACGCTCGTCCGTCGACGACGGTGGCTGCTTAATTAACGCCCGAACGGGAAAAGTCGATGCATATGCGCCGGATCGTGCGCGGTCGGACTTAACGACTTCCTTAACGAAGTCGGGACTTCGATCGGATAGAAAATCGAATTCGCGGAAAGTCTGACTGCCCGATGCACACCGGGGAGACCTTAATTAAGAGACGGATAGGAATCTGTTCCGATTCTAAGCTTTTTTTTGGCTTCCTGATTAATGGGTAGTAACGAGGCGGGTCAGAATATGTGAAGTTTTCGACTTTTGGGACGGGCCGAGGGTCAAAGGTCGCTGCTACCCCTTTGTACGCTTAATTAACGAAAGGCCGACGCCGGGTGCCGGCAGGTTTGATACGCGGAAAATCGCGAGCTCGGCGTCGGCTAATTCTGCTAACCCGAGGCCTCTGGTGCGGCCAGAGATTTCCGTACGGTACACGTAACTGTTATTAATAGTTGCCATAGGCAAATGCCGCCGTGGACGCCGGGCCGCGATCTATCAACGCGCGCGCAACTCCCACGATCATTCTTTTTTGTTACTCCGGCCGCCTTTTCACCATTTAGCCTACCCGATAACTCATAAATCGAATTCGACTCGACAGATCTATTTTCAGTATTACACTTTCCATTAAATTCCTTTTTGACAAATTGAAATTACCGTCGCGAATTTATTTCCTTTAAATCAGGGAACGAAGGTAGTCGCTGAATTAATCGAAGGCGATCGCTCGTGAGCACTTTTAATCCGCATTCCCCGCAGAATTATTAGACGGCGTCAAATCAAAACTGCACGCCGTTTAATTGACTCGAATTAATCCCTCTTATCGTTCGGCCCGCCGGCCGGCCGGTTTCGTAATTCGCGGTAATTGCACTTTCCGACTTCTCCCGTCGAAGGAAGCAGAGACGCGCGTATTCGCATACACACACACACACACACTTGTACGTCTCCTCTTACGTGCCGCCTGACTTACGTACGCGAATTTCATGTTCCCAAGCCATTTCGCCACCGCTAATCATCGCGGGATCTCGTGCCGCATGCAGAATCTAGCCGAACCTATCCCTCCGTTCCGAAGATCTAGCCTCGAAACTTTTCCCACTTCGATTTCTACGAAACTCCGAGTGCCAGACGTAGGACTCGGATGGGAGTCGAAAGAGGTCTGACCGAGGAAGGAGAATTCGATAGAGCGAGAGAGACAGAGGTACAGAAAGTGGAAGCGAGAGTAAGAGAGTAAGAGAGTAAGAGAGAGAGAGAGAGAGAGAGAGAGAGAGAGAGAGAGAGGCAAGGGGCGCCATATGGGTTAGTAAATTTAACTCTGCCGAACGCGAGCGAGAAGGAGCGAGAAGGAGGGAGAGAGGGAAGTGCAGAGGCACAAAAGGCCTAGCCATCTGCCAGTCGTCCTGCAGTTCGTCGTCTCGTAGGCAGAAGTGCACCAGGGACCGACGTACACTGTCCAGATTTTCACTATCCCATCCTACCGATCCCGATAAGCTACCGTTGAAGTGCGCGAAGGGCGTGCGCTCGGGCAAGTGACAGGAAGCATTAAGCGATTATCGTCGCTGGCACCGCTATTTTTTACCCTCCCCCTTTTTACGAGACCCATCCTTCGAGCAGGCCGCATAAGGAACACGTCCTTCGAGAGCCTCGATAGCGATCGAAGGACGTGTCCGCGCTCGGATCGATGCGAATTCCGCTTCCGATATCCGCGCGTTGCGTAACGAGTGTCATTATTTTTCTCGGTGAAACGTTAAAAACCGAATAAGGAAAATTCGAGTCTATTCGAGTTTATTTGAACATTTATTTAATTGCGAAGAGAAGAAACGGGCTGACGGATACTGTAACCGTAAACTTTAAGACTTTTTTGTAGGTTTATTCATCGAACGCGTTAAAGAGTAGCACAGAGGATAATGGTATTCGCTTTGTATCCTCGGAAGCCCAACATTTATTCCTCCTTTACCCGGGGGCTCCCGGTCGATTGTTAACACTCGTTACGTCCCGACGGCTCTCGGCCATTGAGAATTTCATTACATTCGCGCCGCGGAGACGTTTACGAGCATGCACCAAGAGATTGAGCCGCATGCCACGGCTTCTTGTCGTGTCCCCTCCCTCCCCGCACACAGCATGAGCGCGCGCGCGCGTGTGACTCGTGAGAAATCTGACTGTTATCGCATTGGCGCCTCTCAGTCATCCGCTAGCATGCCCGTCCGTTTGTATAATGCGGCGCGAGTCGCCGAGTTTCTCTTTTCAACGGATCGCCTGTGCGCGTCTCCCTTATCTTCAGCGAACGCATGAACCTACTAATCGCCCGTATCCGCGATCGCGAGCGAACCTACCGTCAGTTCATTCCCGGTACGAGTTTCCCGTCCCGTCAGGCGTTTCACTGACAGGCCGACGATTTTTTTTCGTAATTTTCGTCGTAATTTATCTTTTCTACTCTTCGAGGTTTAGTCGTACGTTCCGACGGTGGTTCCTGTGATTTTTTCCAAATTTTTCGGTAAGTGCTCAGTTAATTCTCACGCCCTCGCGGGAAAGAGAGTGAGTGAGAGAGAGATAGGGGAGGGAAGAGAGACAGCGAGAAGGCACGCGAGTACTTGAAGAGGCATCAGGATGCGGGCAAAAGTGTGCGCGATGCAGAAAGCGAGCGAGGCCCGAAGTGCATTCGGCCCGCCAGGCGTGCCACACTACTGGCAACAGTGGGAGGGAGGGACAAGTGCCGTCGTTTTCGTCCCTTCTCCCTTCCCTCTCACTCCCTCCGGCCGTGCCATCTGCCATTCGGCGGGAATTCTTTGTCGCGCGCGCGAGCGCTCACGCACGGGGTGCGCAGCACGCGCAGCGCACTTCTACACTTGTTCTTTTTTTTAACAGCTAACACGCACTCTAACCACCGTCAGCCCTACCCAGCACTTTTCTCTTTTAATTCCTTAAAAGCCATTTTTTCTTTCGGACTGTGTCGCGTCAAGAACGTTAGGGGTAGTTCCCTCTCATAAAGTCTTTCTAGATCTTGCACGTTTATCTTTGCTTCGCTCGTTTATATAATTGTAAAATTGTCACGACTCATGGGTGGTTTTTGACGGAAGAATTTTTTTTTCCTTCACTAAGCGTCGAACGTGAGAAAATGTTAATGGCTCGAAGCAGGAACGGCGTGGCCCGTATTCATAATGGATCGATTTCCTCGATCGACACGGATTGCGCAAGCCTCGTCTAGATCCGCCAATATCGTCGTCCTTCTCTTCCGCCCCTCCGGCCGACGGTGCCGCTCATTGGCGGAGCATCGTTCGTTGAGCAAGGCGAGGGCAAAAATATCCGCGCTATTTGCCTCGTAGATCTTATCGAAGTTTATCGAATTGTTGCGCAAGCCGGCCCGACATCCGCGCCTTCCGCGTTATTCGCGCCATTCTATCCCCCTCATCCCACCCGGTACACTCAGACCTAACTTCTCAGCTCACCGGATCCGTTCGTCATGAAAGTGGCAGTTCGCGGTCAAAGTTACTCAAAAATTCTCATCCCAACACAGATCATACAGATTTTTGTTTGAAATCCGTTTTAACCCATTACTCGCCACAATTCGAAAGATAAAAAGAAAACAAGTGAAATTAGCTGTGTACTTAGAAGTTGCAGTTACTAAAGGAAAACAATTTGAGAATGTTGACGGATAATGGGTTAAGGCTACCGAGACGAAAAGAGTCGTTCGTGCCACTTTCAAGACGAACAGATAGGGTAGATAGCCTCGCCGGCAAATAAGTATATCGAATAAAGTGGTGAACTCACCGGCCACGTGAACTCGAATGGGAACCTGATGGGATTGGTGAAGCTGGACAGCGCGGCGTTTGGACTGAGGTTGAGCATGTTGCCGCCGAGAACGGGCGTCACGACGTCGCCGTAGGTGCACGGCGACGTCATGTCGATGTTCGCCTGGTACTGCTTCAGGCACACCCTGAACCTCGTCTTGCACACGCCCGAGCACTCGCCCGTCCTGGTCGTGCTGCCCGAACAGCACTTCCCGAGGCTGTCCTTCCCGTACTCGTTGACGAACGACTTCAGCCTCAGCTCGAACACCCCCGAGGCGCTCACCTGAAAGCACAACATCAGCCTGTCACATCTTAACGTTCCGAACCTTGCCACCACCCTGCACCTGCTTCCGCCGAGTACGCCGTAATCGGCGTATTACGTGCCTCGGCATCTTTCCTTCGCTGGCGAGATAGAGAGCAATGGGCAAGTTTGTCGGATTTCCAGTCGGTTACAATTATTATCATGTCAATTTTGTTGGCAAAGGTGTGGGAGACTTGTCAGTCGTACGCAGTTTGGGGTAACAGGATTTGGTACTCGGTTACAATTGTTATTATGTTAATTTTGTTGGCAAAGGTGCGCGAGACTCGTCGGTCTTAGCGCAGTTGGGGTAATTACGTCTAGTGATTAATCGTGAATGTAACTGATCATTCTTGGCAACTGTCAACCACCTGCGGGAGATATTTCGATCCGCCCTCTCGATTTTCGTTCGATTCCGAGGATTCCGGGCGCGGAAGGGCGTAGACGAGAAACATTGAAACATATGCGGCGGAATGAGAGAAAGAGAGAGAGAGAGAGAGAGAGAGAGAGAGAGAAGGAGAGAGAAAGAGTAAGAGAGTATGGGGCAAGTGCCTGGGCGTCGACAACGCGTGCAATAAACGTGGCCCAGCTTTCGTCCGCGCACGACGGGGGGGTCGTCTCGTGCCTCTCCGAGAGAGAAACAAGCCCGGGGCAGCACGTGTGTCCGCCGCTTTTTGCGCACGCGTGCGCTCCCTCTCCCAGGAGGAGAGAGTGCCTAGAAAGACGGGATCCCTCCGCGCGGAAACGCGACAAAAACGGACCCACTAACTTTTTGGGGACCGTGCGCTAGATCCGCCACTCTCCTTTTGCCCAGAGAGCAGATTTCAAAATTGTCAACTTCTACAGACCCTGCGACAGTCGTTGAACGCGAGAAGAGAAGCTTGCGAATCAAAATTTCCGATAGCTAAGTACAACTTTCTATTTTTCGGATTTCTGAGATTCGAATACTTGTGACGAATGAGAATTTTTTCACAACTTCGGCCTGTTCAACATGGTTTCTTTAAGAGAGCGATATTGACGGCTAATGTCACAGATTGCAAATTGTGAATCGTTGGCAGTGGCACGGTTGACACATTCGCGACGTACAAATTGCAGGCTGTCGCTGATAAACGACGCGGGGGTAGAAAGGAGGGAGAAAGGAGGAAAGAAGAAGGAAAAAAAAGCGGCAGTAAACGTATTGGCGCCTAGGTGTTGCCTGCCTGCCTGCCTGCCTGCCTGCCTGCCTGCCTGCCTCTCGTGCGAAGGAACTCTTCTTCCTTCGTACCCCGACGAATTAATTGCGAGCACGTCGGCGGCAGATTAGAAGGCTCGCCTCGCGTTTTCCAATGAATGGAGCCTGACGTTGATCATTCGCACGTATTATGCCGCGCGCGCGCGCACGCTGCTGACACGCACGTCATCCTTGGCAGTAGAACGCGCGCATAGATCCCGTCGGGGAACGTTTTGTTTCAATTTCCCTGGGAAAAAACGTTCCTCGCGTGAGTGGAAGCTAAAGGCTGTTAGCGCAGCTTCTAATTTCATCCCCGATGACAAAACGCGTGCGTCACGATCGATGACACGCGTGCCCCGATGTAATGTGAAAACTTTGTCCCGTCATCTTTTCATCTATGTGCCCGAAGAAGCGTGCCCAAGAGAGTCCTGAAGAAGACCCGAAGAAGACCCGAAGAAGACCCGAAGAAGCCTGAAGAAGCAACCTAAAGAACTGACGTGCGAGGATGGCCGACCATTCTTTCCCAACCTACGAGAATGTACGCGGCGAGAGCGAACAGAGGCCTCCCTTCATGTTTTCGCCTCGCTCATTACGGCTGACAGCCGAGGTTGCGATTTACTACCGACTGACAGCCCAGTCTTGACCACCGCGGACAATGAGGATGAGGACGGATGAACGTTCTCACGTTTGATCGCATGCGCATTACGGGGCCGGCCTCCGCTTTCAGAGACAATCGAGTCCTGCCAGTGAGACATTGTACAGTTACGAGCCTCATGCAAAATTGCATCCGAGCGCCATGACGAATGTACTCGATGCTCGCCGAAGTCTCGGGATCGCAAGCACTTTTCCCGATGGGGCTGCTTCGGGTCTCGAAAACCGAAGATATTCCTCTTGGCCGAGTGAAGGAAGCATTCTATTATATCTAACCGTTTCCATTACGATAGTACCGTACTAATATCAACGTACTTTTAATTGTACTCAGAGGCGGTTACGCCGTTAAATAAATAAATAAATAAATAAAAGAAGAAGAGAACCCTGTGCGATTCCAAGAAGACTGGATGATCAAGACTGAATGATTCCGTTAAGGGAAATTGGGCTTCGATTCTGACGCCTGTCAGGGTCGATGACGTTTACGAGACGTCACCCTCGAATGTCACCGTTTCGCTGTCAGCGGACGGACCGAGGCCGGTCAACGGTGACACGCGGCAAGAAGTGCGCGAAGAAGGAGAGAGAGAAGCTTCACGCGCGCGCGAGAGTCCGGAGAGAGAGTGTTCTCTCGATGAGGAATTCTCATTTTTGGCGCGCTGGAGAGCTATTCTCGGAACGAGAATGGCCGCCGAGTCGTATTTACGGATACGCCGGGCCGGGTATTTCGTCACAAAACGATTTTCAGCCTCCACCCTTCAAACGCCTTTGCCTCCGAGAGTGTGCCCGGCGACGAAGCGAGGAACGATCGTCGGCGTCGGAACATCTCGGGATGAACAAAGAAGGTTCAACTCGGGCCCTCAGCTCTTCGATACGCGAATGGGAGTGACAAGCGTCTTCTGATCGAACGTCTAAACTCCGAACTTGGTTAAAAATCGGATCGAACTGTCTTAGGTGCGAGAAATTTCGAGGATCCAGCGGCCGGAAAGAAGAGAGAGGACAGAAAGAGAGAGAGAAAGAGAGAGAGATAGAGTGAGAGAGGGGGAGAAGAGAGACGGGCGGAGGCTAGACACTTCTAAAAGAGTGGATCCAGATTTAGCGTTGTGTGCGCAGCGGTGAATCCTGACTGCTTTTCTACTTCTTTCGCCGGCTCGGCCGGAGGAAAGAAAGAAAGCGGGCGTGTTTGTTGCGAGTGGGACGGGGAGGAGGATCGAGAGCGCGCCAGACGGGAGCGAAGGCGCAGAAGGCGAGAGGAAAGAGAGAGAGAGAGAGAGACAGAGAGAAAGAAAGAGAGAGAGAGAGAGAGAGAGAGAGATCTCTCCCAGGAAGAATACGCCTGCAAGTCGTGACGAGCCGTGCGTGAAAAAAGATACGGAAAGAGGCGGACGGCGTAATGCTCGGAAGGCGACGCGAGACTTATGGCTCCTCGGGAACGGCATCTACGTTTATTGCGTTAGTGCGTCCCGGAGGATGTAAGAATAGAAATTGCGTAGGGCAACGATGAACAATTACGCGAGGCAGGCGTATACGTGCTATGAAAATTGCGACAATGGACGTTGGCGGTGTGCAAGCGTAAACACGATGCAGCCGCGTACGAAGCGAAGGACAGCGCCTCTGTGTGGAAAGTCAAAGGCATGTCATCGAACGTATGTTGGTCGCGGCGAAGGTAGAACGATCCTGAATGACTAATCCGACCGCAATCGTTTGTCGAGTTTACGATCCGAGGGGATCGAGTGCGAGAGGAGCCGACGGGAAACAAGAAACGTAAGACGGGTTGGCCCGTGGAACGTGGAACGTTCGATTACGAATCAAAACAGAGGCCGAGTACCGGGCCATTCATCGAAATCGTCGAAGGTCGGAAACGGTGTGTATGTCCCAAAGTTGACAAACTCGATTCAGTCTCTCGAGCATTGGGCAGTAAGTAAGAAGGTTCGCTGACTGAGAACGATGGGACTCTTACTGGGATTCGCTGTTTTATTACGGGTTAGCTCGACGAAGAAACCTGGACCGGCCAACTCGACCTCGGAATCATCTCGCAGTCTCGCCGGTCTCGTTCTCACGAATCGTTTCCCCGATATTCTCGAAAAACTGAGGAGAGAGGCCGAGGGTCCCTATGTAAATCCCTACGCACACTGGACTGGATCCAAACATTCTTGCCAATTCCGTCGCCGCACGCGCGCGGTTTGCCAACAATGTTAGCCTGCGGTACGCCGCGATACACGAACGAAACACGTATGATACACGTATGTTATACGTATGATACACGAATGATACACGAGTCTCAATGGCCATTGCCTGATGTAGCGTACGTTGCGCGCTGTAAGTTCGACACGATTTTGACCTAATCCTCCAACCACCCGCGGACGAACGCGTCGGGTCGCCCAATTTACCAATTTTCAAACCCGACGCGTACCATCGATCGACTCTCAACCCTTCCGGCCAAGGATCCGAACTCGGCCAGCGTTCGCCAGCGTGAATGAACTCTGGAGAACGATGGCCAGAAGTACTGGCTCATTCAACCGGCTCTACTCGAGAACACTCGTTCGTCACGCGCTACCTTGAATCTACCCTGGCCCCGACGATACTCTCATCCCGTGCAAAGTATGATCATTCACCGGCTGTACTGTAATACTCTAATCTACCCTGTCCCTATACTCTCGTTCCGTGCAAAGTACGTATGACCATTCACCGTCTGTACTCGAATACTCTAATCTACCCCTGTCCCTATACTCTCGTTCCGTGCAAAGTACGTATGACCATTCACCGTCTGTACTCGAATACTCTAATCCACCCTATCCCTATACTCTCGTTCCGTGCAAAGTACGTATGACCATTCACCGTCTCTACTCGAATACTCTAATCCACCCTATCCCTGTACTCTCGTTCCGTGCAAAGTACGTATGACCATTCACCGTCTCTACTCGAATACTCTAATCTACCTTCTCCCCATACTCTCATCCTGCGCAGTCTGACCGGTCACCCGCTTTCGGCAGTTCACCACCGGCTATCTCGAAACTACCCTGTCCAGTCTGACCATTACACCCGCTCTCGACAGTTCATCACTCATCCATCTCGAAACTACCCTGTCCCATCCCGCGCAAAGTATCTTCTTCGCCCGCGATCATTGACTCTGAACACCTTCAGCAGAGGGGGCGGGGGGTGGGTTGGGTGGGTAAGGTATAGCAATAAGGTATTTACCGCGCTGAGTGCCGGAAGGAGCACGGCGGCGGCAGTCCACACGAGCATCGTGGTCCACATGGTTCGCCGATCGAATCTGTTTCGATGTTTACACGCCGCCGGCGTTTCTTCCCCGACGGTGGCTGGTCGGGACCGTGGCTGTTCCCCTGCTGCACGCTCGGCGTGTTACCTCCTCGCCGTGATTGCGCGAGGACGCATAGCCACACGCACCTTCCACGTACGAGAAGACCTCCGAATCCAATCGGGCGAAGCGTTCACACTTATAGCACTGATTTTATATATTCTCTCTTTCGAGCTTCGCGTTGGAATACACGGGCCTACTTAGGTGGAAAAGAGACCGGTGGGGGGGGGAATGTGGTGGTTAGGTTGCGGGGGTAGGGGGGAGGGCTCGATTTACGAACAAGCGACGCTTACGAATATGTCGGGATACGCGCACGCATATACGATCATATACGCTGCATATGTGTTATCACGCGCGGTCACTGTAAAGAAAACACTCGAAACACTTATTCCATTATCCGATGCGACGATCAAGACGCCTAATGCCGTTCCTCGCTTCCGTAGGGGCTCTCTGGCGAACCGATGGCTGCGTAAAGTGGCGGAAGACGCACTGTGATATACCCCTCTTTCCGTAATTCCACCCGGCTTGCGAACGGGAAGGTGAAATTTCTCGTCTCGTAACTCACGATTCTTTTTTCGCTCTTCGGACTCTCGCTGTGGCGTGTCCGGCGAGAGTGTGTGATCTCTCCCGCGTCTTCCACAACCCGCGGGTACCTTTTGTAGGTGTTAAGGGGGGGTGGTGGGTTCGTAGAGACGGCCTTCCTCCGACCGATTTTTACACCGCGGTGCCACTCACACGTCGACGAGGAGAGGCGACGGGTTCTCCGCGAGCATAATTATTTTTGACCACCTTTTGCGCAAGAAAAATATGGAGCACCCTGCAAAAGTCGACGGCACGTTTCAAAACTTTTTACTTCGCGCACTTCGGACCAAAATCCTCTGTCTCCTCCTCGCCAACCGCCGCAACAACGACGAGTCGCGCACTGACTGGCCGCCGCACGACCGTGAGGAATATTCCCTCGGCGACCGGCAGGAGCACTCTGCGGTGGAGGGGAGTGGGGAGAGGGGCGAGCGACGGTCCGCCAGCGGTGGGGGAACCGGCGGACGAGAGAAGGGTAGCGTCCGCCTCGGTGGGGGGAGAAGATGCGGAGGTGGAGGGACACCAGACGCAGAGTCAATGTGCTCGGGCTGTGGAGGGGGCGGCTTTTTCGAGTTTTTCAGACTCTCGCAAAACCCAAAAACGATTGATCGACAGCCCTATGACAATCGTGGCAGCCCTTTGCTCTTGCGAAATATGAATTTCTCTTCTTAGCGAGTTCCTCACGTTTTCTCTCTTCTCTCTTCTCTCTCTCTTCTCTCTCTCTGGGTCTTTGTCCGTCGTTACGGGACAAGAAGAGTGCCGGACTCTCGCCGATGTATGTGCCTCGGCCACACTCGTAATCCGCGCCTCAGGGCCACACTAGCGACACACCGCGGGCGAGCTGCGAAGCACGGAAAGCATCGACTTCGAGCGCAAGAAACTATCCCGAGCACTACCGGCGCGATCGACAGATGGCGACGAGTCTCGATCTCTCTCTCTCTCTCTCCTCTTCCTTTCACGTGCGCCTTCAACACAGCACACGAATACACAGGAGCCGCCCGGCAGAACTGCTCGCTCGGCTGATCCCTTGGTAATGTCCTCCTGGCTCTCCCTTCCTTAAAACTCCCTCGCTGCGAATCGGCGACACAGTTCACAAACCACCAACAAATAAATAAATAATAATAATAATAATAATCGTCGCAAACGATGACAATAATAATTTAGCGACGAAAGAGCGAACAAAATGCACACACTCCGGAGCACACGGTACGTTTTCCCTCAACGTGGTCTCTCTTATTATCTCTCTCTCTCTCTCTATAGCCGAATATCACACGCGTGCGCTCTCTGGTAGGAACGTCGGGTAGCCGCGCGTCCTCTTACCACGGAGTTCAACCCTCGACTGGAGGTAGTAAGCCGGGAGCACCCCTACTTATAATTGTGGTCCCGCCGCCGGGCCCCGTACCGACGGGAGGGGTTGAGCCCCCGAACGCACAGAGGGGTGGCAAAGCGGACGACGTCGGCCGGCTGCGCCAGTGGTGGTGAGCGTCGCTTCGCCAACGATGAGGACGATGGTGGTGGGCAGCAGCGGCAGCGGCTGCGCCGGTGACACGGGTGAGAGGGGAGGCCGAGGAGGGGCGTATCAAGAGGGGCCGACGCCGGTAGAGGGAGGGAGGGCGGCGGGGGGGGGGGGACGCGGAGGGGGAGACAGAGGCAGCTGCAGGCCGGCTGCACGCGCCCACCCCCACCACCGGAGAGCCGCTCCACTGTACACTTTCCTGCGTCGATGCTGTCAACCCCCTCCCTCCTCCCCCCCATCTCTCCCTGCACCAGCGATCGGCACCACTTTCTTCCTCCCTCGAAAATTCCCCCCGCATCAGCACCCCGACGCGCCCAGCGCCCTATCAGGTTATGGGTCGTGTATCTGCTCACCGAAATTCGTCGGTAGACGTGTGTGTTCGGCCGGTCGGTGTGCGTTAATCTGGCCCGATTTTTTTGTGGCCCGCGTAATCGAAGACGACGGGCACTATCCGGAGCGAAGGTTGTACCGACACCCCAGTCGCACGAGTGGCGGTCTTCTTGGCTGCCTGCCTGCATGCATGCATGCTTGTTCGTTCGTTCGTTCGTTCGTTCGTTCGTCTGTCGTTGGACTCCTCGGGGCGCCTGCCCCTCCTTCCCCGCAGGTTCGCCAACCCCCTCCGTGCCCCTGGCCTTCCGTTGTCGAATGTTCCCTTTCCCTCACCCCTCTCTCTCTCTCTCTTTCTCTCGAAGCCTCTCTCTGACATGACGATAACTCGTACCCCCGAGCCGGAGTTCTGGCGGCGCGTGCCACCTCCTCGTGACGTCATACCCTTCTTTTTAAGCGTATTACGCTTCTTACGCGCCGCGATGCGACGCCGGTGTTAAGCGCGTGCACGCATTCCGGGGCGGCGTAGTGTCGCGCGGTGTGTGCGTGCGTGCACACACGGGCCGAGAGAGAAGACGAACTCGTGTTCTCGCGTGCTGCCGATGCCGGAGTGCGCGCAAGCCCGCCAGCCCTTTCCTTCGTCCTCTTCCTTCATCAACGCTCACTTATGCCCGCGACGGAGATCGTGAGCGCGCGCGCGCGCGCGTCCGAGCCTTCGATCGGGATTGTTTATGCGCAGATGCGACAGATTACTCGCACGTTTTCGGCACTCGCGCCGGAGGAGGCTGCTGGCTCGGCATCGGCGGAGGATGGAAGTCGGGCTCCATGTGGTCTGCGGTGTCAAAGTTGAGGCGGTGGTTGTTCGGCTCGAGTTCGGATTCGACTCTTGACACGCTTCTGTCGAGATCGTCAGTTGCGAGCCGCCTCTCTCAGCGAAGAGATACGTCGAATTTCCTCCGGTGATCACGATAGCGTTCATGAAACGATAATACAAGATACTCATTTGTAATTGATATTATATGTCTCTATTTTGCGTCCCTTACGGGTTTGCAACTTATACAATCTTTAAAAAAAAAACAACAATCATTACATCATTTGTAATTGATATCGTGACAGTAAAACGAATAATTAATTATATAATCTTTATTTTATATAAATACGAATAATTAATATAATTTAATACGAATAATTAATTATACCACTTCTATACCGGGCAAACCAACGATTAAACGACGATTTCGCCCGCCCCCATCTCGACCTACCCATCTTCCACCCCACCACTATCCTCGTCGGAGCAACCCGTAAATTCCGATATAAGCAATTACATCAACCATCTCGCATCTTCCAGAACCTCGAACCACCCGCGCGCATTCAGCTCCTTCCAGGACACCGCCCAAGCGAGACTTTTCATTAACTCAGATTTACGAGCGCCGGTGCCAGGGACACACTTGGCACTTTGCACGTCGCGCGCGCGCGCGCAATAAGGGGGATGAAGTTGCAGACGTGGAAGTTAGCAGCGAGATCGGCTCGGGGGGTGCTCGGGACGGGAGAAAAATGCGATTCGCGCCGGGTGTCGAACAATGGGGCCAACGTTCGATGCGTGCCCGAGACAGGTCCAGGGCATTATGTTCCGGGCCAACAATGGCTCCCGCGTCCCGGGTGCGCAGTATGTGCCACCGTAATAATCTGTCACCCCCTAAGAGTGCCTAGTCCTCGTTTCCTACGCGGTGCCTAGGTGCCCGGGCCCCGGGACAGAAGCGTCGGCGAACCAAGGGGGAGGGGGGGTGGCAGGGCCGGCGGGGGGTCGCGTAGGGGAAGGAAAGGGGGATGCGATGGGGTTCACCGCACCCCATCCGGTTTCTGCTGCCCGTGACGTCACGAGGGCCCGGGAGAGTTCGAGGACGAGCCCGACGTGCCGGACTGAAACTGTCTCGATGGGGCTCGGCGAATTTTGAGTACTCTCCAATTGTCGATGCGCGGAATTCTATTAATTGCGCTCTGTTTCAATATCAATTTTTCTTAATATGATCTCTTAATATGATATCTATTAATTGCACTTTGTTTTAATATCATTTTTTCTTAATATGATATCTATTAATTGCACTCTGTATTAATATCATTTTTTCTTAATATGATCTATTAATTGCACTCTGTTTTAACATAATTTGTTCTTAATACGATCATAGCAGAATCTCGTAATGCCTCGTATTATAAACTCTGTTAAGGTCTCCGGTTATAAAAGTATAACCAACGTAATTTACTTTCCAGCCCGTCTCACTACAGTATTTATTTATTTATTTAACGGCAAAGCCGCCTTTGAGAACAATTAAAGATACATTGATATCAGTACGGTACCATGGTAATGAAACGGTTAGATATAATAGAAATAAGTTACTCGGCATACAATCTATAGAGCTGACTGATTAACTTATTTTCCGATGTAGCAAAATTATCTGAAGTTCCATTTACTATACGTACCGCTAATAGAGCTCGTACGGAAAGTACGAGAAAGCCGACCTAACGACAGCCCGTCCAGTCCGGTCAGTCCGGTCAGTCCAATTTGGCTCGTGCCCCCGCCAACCCTTCCTCAACTTTTATTTCGTGGCAGCAAAAATCGTCACCCGGCTGTCGTTTCCTAATGCCGTGTCTACGAGTGGTGGTGAGGGGAGGGGGAGGGGGGCGACCCTGCGATTTTGGGCCGCGTGGCGCGATCGAAAAGCCAAACGGTGCCGTGCGCGCGCGCGCGCGCGCGCGTGCGTGCGTGCGTGCGTGCACACACGGCAATGGAACCGTGTCCGCCCGTATAAGCGGGTCCCGGCCAGGCCGAGAATCATGGCCACGTAATCGGGTAAACAACACGCCACCGGCGGCGGGGCCCACTCGTAGTGATAAGGTGTCGCAGGCCAGAAAGAAGCCTTTGTTGTTTTCGTCGGCCTCGTGGCTCGCCCCACTCGCACGGGGGGGGGGGGGGGGGGGGGAGAAGGTGAATAAAAAAAACTGAAACTGTCCGCCGAAGAGAGTCGGAGCCGAGTGCGAGCGAGAAGGAGGGATCGAGAAGGGGCCCGTAGGTGTATGGTATACTTCCGGTCACGAGGTGGTTCAACAGGTCAGACCAACGGGGGAGCCAGATGGAACCACTTCCGGCCTCGACGCCTCAACCACCGTGTCGTTTTTCCCCTCCTTTTTGCTCTCTCTCTCCCTCTCTCTCTCTCTCTCTCTCTCTCTCACTCACTCACTCACTCACTCACTCCCTCCGACCACACTTTTCCCTCCGGGCCTTCCCTCTTTCATTACGCCGCACGCACTGTCTCGCACTATTTTATGCACGGCCGCTCTTACACGTCTCATGCCAATGTAAGCGCGTGCTTGGTCCTTCACTTCGTCCGTCTTCGAAATTGCGATTCTCGTTTTGCACCATGATATTCTTATCGCACGTCTCTGCAGAGTATGTGTGGGTGTGCGCGCGTCTTACATCGTCGTGCATCTAACAATCTTGTCCGTACTCGACTGCGAATGCAACGATATTCCTGTCGAATATTCCTATCCAACATTCCTATCGTATATTCCTATCGTATGCCACTGTATATAAAGTACTGTTAAGAACACTGGAGTCATGCGTGTGTACATGTGAGTTTTGCTCGGCGTTCGTTGTATTTTCGACATTGCTCGTCGGGCTCGCAGAGATGGCGGACGAGAGCAGCACGTGAATCCGTCACGCGACACCCTTCGCTCCTTCGTTCCTTCATACCTTCATTCCTTCATTCCTTCATTCATGCCTTCGGCCACGTACGCGTAAGGACTCACGCGCTCGCACGCGCGGGGTGACTTTCGAGCCGATTCGGCGTTTATCGCGCCTAAACGATCGCGCGGGAAGCCGAGAGGAAGTTTGTCCTTTCGGAGCTCCGCGGAGTGGTGGGTCTGGTCGAGTTCTTTTTAATGGATAGCTCTCGATTTTGGCGGACAGTCTGTCACGAGTGCGTCGACGACGATCGAGAGTTTCACGGCAGGACGCTATTGATGCTCTCATAATGGCGGAATTGTTACCGCCGGCACTTCCGATGCATTTCTCAGTCGAGAGAAAGCCCGTCCCACTGTGTTTAAGTCCGCCAAAAATTATAGTACGGCCGACGTCTCGACGCGTGTAATCATCTTATTACCTAACATTCGTGTAACGGCAAGAAGTCACCGCGAAACGTAACGACTGTCACCGAAAAGTAACGATTCCGTTCAAAATGATGGAAGACCACGTTTGATCTGAGGTGGAATCGGGTGAAACCGACCCAGAAATGGTAAAGTTTACTTTAAGCTGATGTAGTTTCTATCTATTCCGCTAAAACCTAATAATCTTAGTGTTTTTATTTAGCGCATGGTTTATTCTTTAAGTTGCATTAATTTGAATTAAAAATATCTTCTGAAACCTATGATTTTCTTAATAAATTAAAAACAACGTTGCTGGAACTGGGGCAAAACGGCCCAACCTGTTTACAACTGATTGAATCTTATATCCTTACATTGTGGGGCAAAACCGGATTTCTTATTAGCAATACGAACTTTGTCAAACGAGTTAAACGGGGGAGTCACAGAATGCATGGCGGCCACCTACGTTGAATACTATCCAAATCATTGAATACTAACCGAAGGAAGATTTCTACCTTACAGTTGGTAACAATACAACGTATATTCGGATAAATAAGGGCCTAGTGCGGATTTGCCCCGTGTACGGAATTACCTCACTGCACCTTATAGTAAATTCTCACGCACGCGGTTTACTCACACACTCGGCGCACGCCGATTTCTTGAGAGCACATATCCTCGCCGATGGCCGATCTCGAAAGTCCGGTTCCGGAGCGTAAAGCTCAACATTGTCGGGCATCGGCGTTAATTCGCTTAATCGCTCGTTTAACATAACCCGCGCATGCGTACGGCGCGTTCATTTTTTAATTTTATCGGCTCGCATCTAAGGTAATGATGACAGTCGGTTGCACGGTGCCGCTGTGCGCGCGCGCGCACGCGCGCGCTCGCAGGTGAAACACGAATCGGCCCCTCGCCCGATCTTAATCGCCCGTACAATGATCGTAGGATATTTTACGCAGCGATTATGTTAATCGACTCTCCGGGGCCCCGCTCGCGTTTCTTTCAATCGGCCCCGCGAAACCGATACGACAACTTCCGCCCGTGGCCCGTGCCGGGGCAGAAAATCGATCGGGAGCGTCATCTTTCAATCTCCGGAGGCGAACGAATCTCGCTAGCGAGGTATAATAATCGATCTCTCACCGTGTCCGGCCATATCCTTTCAATGGAGAGTCATTTATTGACCGTAAACTCAAGACTTTCTCATAGTCCTTCTTACAGTGCACTCAATCGCTTCAGTTTGTCCAAATGTAGGATATATCCGGGTTTCAAAGTTACTTGAATTTAATATTGATATTTATGCGTATAATTGACTTTTTCTCAGTTGTGTATGTATATATTTTCAATGGCAGTCATTTATCGATTATAAGCTCAGGACCTTTTCATTGTCGTTATAAAAGTGTATTTAACCGCTTCAGTCTGTCCGAAAGTAGGATACAGGTATCTGGGTTTCAAAATTACTTTAATTTAATATCTATATTCATGCGTATGTTGTAATCAACTACGTCCCACTTTCGTGTGCATATCCTTTCAATGCACAGTCATTTATCGGCCATAAACTTAGAACCTCTTCATATTCCTTTTGACAGTGCACTCCACTCCTTCAATCTGTGGAAAAGTAGGATAGGACCAGCCATCGAATTAACTCGAACTTTCATCTCGTCGATTCCTTGACTCCCTCAGCTTCATTACAATACTCAACCCCCCTCTCCCACCATCCCCGCGAACGGCCAACCCATTTATTCTCTCGGATCGCGAAAGCTCGGCAAGCCATCAGGCCGAACTTTCAATTTCCACCAGAGGACACCTATCCTCCCCTACCGTCGTATTTGTGCCCGAGTTCAACGTTCCCAGATTCGATCGCCCGCACTTTGCTCAGGGCCTGGGTCCCGTTTGTGTGCCCTGATAAACTCTCTCGGGCCGCAAACGGAGAGCGGCGCGGCTAGCTGGGAAAGCAAACAGGGAAAAGGATTAAGCCCGCCGAGTGGCGGCCGAGTGCCGGCCGAGCAAACTGTTCGTCGCAGAAGCCACTCGAGAGTCAGAGTCCCGGCTGTGAGAATTCGAGAGGAGCGTGCAAACGAAAGACGAGAGGAGCGTCAGTCCGGACCCCCGAAAAAGCTCGTGGCCGTCCTCAGCATGCCGTTCCGCAGCGCAACTGTTGCACCTTCCTCGGCCATCTTCTGCTCTCTTCTGCTCTCTTCTGCTCTCTTCTGCTCTCTTCTGCTCTCTTCTGCTCTCTTCTGCTCTCTTCTGCTCTCTTTTGCTCTCTTCTGCTCTCTTCTGCTCTCTCTCTCTCGCCGCATACCGCAGCCAATCGGCGGATTGAATGCGCTCGGGTTGAATGTTCTCGCCGAGGGTAGGTCTCGATGTCCAGCTAACGCTCTTGCGGCACATTTCGTGCCAGACGTGAAATCGCGCTGATCCACCTGTCGCCAGTCTAAAGTTTCCTCCTCCTTCTGTCTCTTCTGCCGCTTCGTTCGGGCCACGTCGCGTTCTCTCGAGGCACGAATTCTTGAGATTGCATTGAAGATAGGACGGTAGCAGGAGGACGACGCGCGTCGTTCGCATTTCTTCGGGAGTATCGGCTGCGATCGGGGAACCGCTCGCTCGATCATTCCGGAGCTGACAGCGGCGCAAAATCGGAGATTTCGGGAGACGGTCGTTATCGAGGGAATCTTGGAAATCTTTCTAACTGATGGAAGCAATAGTAGGGGAAAGAGGAATCTTTCTCTTTCTAAGAACAACTTTACTACAGTCGACATACATTCAATTTCCACGGTATAATAATTTATTATATATGGAAGTATTCGGGGCTCGCGGGGTTCTATAGGATCCAGGACGAAACGAATTTTCGATTTATTTATTGGTCTTCTGTAAGACACTCGATATGTTTGATTAAATAAGGATCGCAAGAAACATATAAAAGTGTACAATATAAATATAAGATTTAATAATTTAATGAAAACAAAATTAATAAATTAAAATATAATAAATACAAAATTTTTCTGAGTACAACAACAGTTATCTATACTAACACTGATTACGTCGTTCCTGGTAAATTGCGGGCATATCGACATCTGCCAGATGCGGTAAAGCCGATCTTCTCGAAAACCGTATCAAATCAGGCAGAGCGCGCGTATCGTCGCCAGTCAGCGTTTCAGCCCCATCCATAACCGAGTATCTCCCTATCGGATCGCCGCCGCCATTTCTCGAGTCCGCGTCACGCGAACTTCCAATAAGGAACCTTGCCCACGGAACTTTATTGAGAATCGGTCGGTCTGCCGGCTCGCATTCCAGCGTACTCTCTGCCCGTCCTGCTCCGGATAAGGAGCTCCGTTCCGGGCTCAAAATTCGATTGACTCATTCGCGCCGAAGCTCTCGCGTGAGCCGCCGCCAGCTGTTCGCTTTTTACGCTCGCGTCTTCGCATCTCTCGAGGCCGGCTCGGGCATAATCCGACGCGTGCGAGCCGCCAGCGGGCAGCTTTCCGTGCCAATTATCGGGCCCGGCGCGATGAATTGGGAAGTGAAAACGATTCGTGACGGGAAATGCGAGCGAGCACTTACGATTCCCGGAGGCCTACCGGTTCTACGCTGGCCAAGCTTTTGTTGCATGGGGTGGCGAGCTATTCAGAGGATTCCGGGCCAGTTTCGCGTAATGACTCGTAATCCGTTCCTGCAAACAGCGCTCCCCTCCGTCAGTCCTCTCGACCGGCTGCCCCGGGTCACTTCTGACCCAAGCTCACGCTCGAACCCTCCGGGGTACGTTCCCCGGAGTAGCGGCGTTTAGAGCGTCTTATTCTTCGATGCGAAAGTGTTTCAGGATTATATGGAGGCTGGGTTAGGAATACCCGTGCTCAGGGGTCAGCGGCGTTTCCGGATGATTGGCGAAGATTTATAGTGGGGTCGGACGATGATCGAGGTCCCGGAGGATGATGCGCCGCAGGGCCCCGGGAGTCCACGCCTGAATTCACGCCCTGGCCGAGATGAGAGATCGGTCAGCTCTTTAACGAGACGGTAATGGGAAAAGAATAGTGGCCGGCTTTCAAGGAACGTTTAGTCGCCGATGAGTAAGAACCTTCTACGGCTCCCATTAAATCTTCCCTCCAGTGTCCCCCCGCCAGTCCGTCAGATCCAGAAATTGGTACATTTCGACAAGTATAGGGTGAAGCGATCGATGGGAAATCCTAAATATCATCCGAACAAATCGTAATATATTCGAGCGATCCCAGGCCGTCAGCCACGTCGAAGAAGGCATTGGCCCAGTGCTCTAAATTTCTGGCCGGATTCTAACAATGGCAGTCCGATCATAGTCCCCTTCGGCGTTCGCCGCGGGGCCCGTGTCCCAGTTCGGGGCCTCACCGTCGGCTACGAGCGTCATTGCGCCCGGAAACTCACCCTCGCCGATACGCGGGGAGTCGGAGTGTACTCAGGGGCCTCGTCGGGGCCTCGTCGGGGCCCGCGCGGTGGGGGTAGCCGAGCCCGGCCGATTGGCGGGGATGCGGCACGCGTGCCACGCGCCCGAGCCCGCCCGAGCCGGCCCGAGGACGGCCGAGCGGCCCGATACCGACGATAATAATCTCTCCCGAGTGACCCTGCCGGGCATAACTCCCCACCACGCCCCGGACCCAACAGCACGATACCTATCGGGTGTTGCAGCTGCTGTTTCTCCCGTCGATGGCGGACCTTCTTTCTTTCTCTCCCTGTTCCTTCCGTTCCTGGCAGCGTGCGCGCACCGATCTTCCCGCTTCGAAATCCGAACGGCGCGCGCCGCCTTCGAACCTTTGCTTTCTTCGATTCGTTTAATCCCACCTACTTTGGTAATGTGGTATTTTTTACATTGATTTGACTATTTTTCGTTCAGAACGATCGTTAACGTATATAACATAGGATAACGGTGACGATAATTATTTTTAATTAATAGGTAATTGAGATTGAGATGATTTGTAGGTGAAAATTTTCTAATCGTACTGTCGCGGTAGGTTAGGATTTTTTTTGTTTCTTTGTCGATATCAGGATTGTTCCGATTTTTGTTCTAACCGCATCGGGTAATGAGCACTGCACATGTTGAGCGATCCTCAGTCTCGAATTTCCGACCGCAACGAATTTCCACCGGCAGTACCGATCTGTCATGCGATCCGGCGAAGGAGGAAGGAAACGACAATGGGGCCACTCGAGCCGCCTCGTCGGCCGCGGGGGGAAAAGTCTCGAAGAATCCGAATTTGCATCTGACTGGCATCGGCCATTACCTGCGCCGGAGCGGATTCGAGGCGGAAAAAGGTTCGGTCCCCGAAAGCGTGCGCATCTGTTCTTCGGTTTCTCTTTGGGATAGAAGAACCCCGTAGTGGCGAGCGTAAGAAAGATTTGGCCGAAAGAAGAGAAGCTGAGGAGCAACGGAGTCTGACGCCCGTGCCGAAGAAAGATGAGATGCCGAAGAGATGGAAGGAAGGAAGGAGAGACAGAGAGAGAGAGAGAGAGAGAGAGAGAAGATGAGCAGAAGGCCGCTGCCGGTTTCTTAAATCGAAACGTGCCCCGGAGAGAAAAGAGAGGCAATCGGAGGAGGAAGCCTATAACAGTGTGACTTTCGAAAAAAGTGTTTTCTCCCGATGAGGCAGCTGGTTAGCCCGGGATCATTGTGAATTAATAGCTTACGTCTCGGACCTCGCGCCGATTGTGAACTCGAAGGAGTTGAAGGGCTCCTTTCCTCCTGTCGATCCAACCTTCATTCCACTCGCTTCGGCCTCAAGTCCCAGCTTCGATTCCTCCGCTACCTCCGCCACCTCCCGCTACCTCCCACTCTGTACCCTCTTCCTACTCCGATTTCGTGCTCGGTATCAAAGAGCTTCGGCCGCGTCACGATTAGGACTCGTTCTTTTATTCAGCGCGGTGCCATCTATGACGGCTCGGTATTACAAAAAGTACTTCGGCAATTCAGTCACACGCCGGAATAAATCTCGGCCGCGGCTGTCGGTCGAAAGGGAACGAGAGAGTCCGACGGTCGATTTGGTCTCACGGGCGATGAAGCGGCCGTAACCGATTTCCATTCTTTTACCCAAAGACGACCACACGCGTGTCACATATGCGGACAGAAAATGTCAGCGGGGCCCGCGCGTGGAAACCCATTGCCGAGAAGAAGGAAATTCCGTTGGATGTTGAGGCACGTAGGAGCCGATGAATGCTCGGCCATTGTTCGGCATTGCCGCGCAGGAAACCGTGAAACATCGGGCACGCTCTGTAACGAGGCGTATAACAATGCGATTGTCTCCGATTCCTCGGATTCCAGCCTCGAATTCGTGAACCCGCCCACGCCTCCGTCGCGGTATCTAATCTGACTTTTTGGCGCCCTGCCAGAAATCGTGGCTATCCGCGTTTCTACGATATTTCAACCGGCAACCTGTTTTCTGCACAGAAAATTATTTAATACTTTATTCGTCGAATTGAAATATTTTTTTTATCTGTAATGGGATAAGGATGGTCAGTTCTTATTCGTTGTAAGACTTAAATCTAGCGTATGATCCTTTGTCGATAGATATAGAGTTAAAAATTGGCAGTAAATGTATGTGGTTTGTGGAAATCAGACGATTCAACTAAAAATTGAGCCTTCCCGCGTAAAATTCGCGCCCCTAATCTGTCTTTTTGGCGCCTTGCCAGAAATTGTGGCTGTCCGCGTCTCTACGATATTTCAACGGGCAACCTGTTCTCTGTACAGATTTAATACTTTATTCGTCGAATTGAAATATTTTTTTATTTGTAATAGGATAAGGATGGTCAGTTCTTATTCGTTGTAAGACTTAAATCTAGCGTATGATCCTTTGTCGATAGATCTAGAATTAAAAATTGGCAGTAAACGTATGTGTTTTGTAGAAATCCGACGATTCAACGAAAAATTGAGTCTTCCCACGTAAAGCAAGCGTACACCAACAATTTCTATCCTAGTGGCTCGCACATGATTCGACATTCCCGATAATCGTGATTCCGCCGGCATCACGGAATCAGCCGTACGGAATCTGACCCCGGTCACGAAGCGCATTCTAATTCGTATTACGTCAGAGTGGGGTCCCATAAATCGAGTCAATCCTATTGGGTCACCCGAAGAGATCTGCCATTTTCACGCGGACGATTTCAAGAACACGCGCATGGAAACAGCCCTCCTAATAACTCTATACCAACTAACTTTCATACTTCTAACTGATACTCACGATTCAAAAATCACACACATAGCAAGAAGAATAAATCTATATTAATCGAATCAAGTGAAAATTCATTCTTCTCAATTTATTTAGATCTTCCCTTACGGGATAAGAATCACATGACAACCTCAATGATTCTAACCCATTACCCGTCACAGCTTAAAAAAATAAGAAAAATAAATAGAGTTAGCTGCATATTTAGATGTTGCAGTTATTGAATGAAAGCAATTTGAAAATGTGTCCCAAAAATGGCGACATTGGCGGATAATGGGTTAAGAGCTGTCGGTGTTGCCAAAAGTGTTCGATTCGACGAGAGGAATTTGGTTCCGAGACTCGACACTCCATCCTCGATTCCGAGCCTGCGGACACAGGACACGCTCTCTCACCGTTGCTGACCGTCCCATTAGCGGGACGATATTCGCCTCACGTACGCGCCGCGTGTGGGAAAGCGCGGAACAATACGCGGCCATGCAGAGTCCTTAAGGCTATGACGAACCCCGCATTGTTATGGTAAAAACGGCCGACGGGGTGGAGGGACGTGGCGCGATGTCGCTTTAATCGTCGGCGCACCACCTACGTGACCCCATACGACGTGTCGCCCGACTTCGCACCACCGCGTCTGCTGTCGCACACGCGAACCACTTTGTTTCTCCTCTCTCGATCTAGCCATTCCCGCTAATTGATTCGAACGCGCTTCTGCGGACGCTGGCGTCCAATTATTTCCTGAAAACATTGGACGCGTCGAAAGGCCCAGCCGAATAAGATGGCGAAACAGTAAACCCTGAAGCGATTGGAATTTTTGAACGAGGCATTCGATAGTTTGACAAATTGAAGATCGTGACAGCAGGGTTTCCTAGCGTCTTGCCAAGGTGTCGCTCTTGTAGATTGCCGCAATTTTTTTTTCAGGGTTCAAATCCTCTTGGGTGCTGCCGTTGCCATCATTCTTTTCATGTATGTAACTGAATATTTAAGGTGACAGGCACCATACGCCGCATGGCCGGCAAAATATCGATTTTTCACTATATTTTTTTTTTTTTTTTTTTTTACACAATTTTCACAACCTTCTTTTGACCGTATCTCCGAAACTATTGCTCTTAGAAGGCTCGGGTTGCGATTTTTATAAAGTATTTTAACTGCTCATTTTCATTGCTGCTGCGATGTGTGATAGAAAGCGGTAAGAATTCGTGTTTAAAATTGAGGGAAAATTTCGTGTGCGTCGATATGGGAAAATTTCGTTTCGTCTTCCGAAGACGGTAGCAATTTGCGCATTTGCGCCTGGCGTCTTCGCGATGGCTCACGCACGGTCGTGTGTCATTAATTCGTCGGTATGCGTCTGGCTACTCAGGGAATTACGTATGAGCGCCACCGACGACGCCGACTTTCCCAAAGTACGTGTCTTTCGAGGTAAACGGCCTGCCTCCCCTTCACCTCCCCTTCCCTACCCCTCGCTCTCTTCTTCTCCGCTGGCGGACGGATCGTCAAGTCGTCATCCTCCGCCGACATCGTCACGATCGTCCTCGGTACGTGCCCGTTTTACACGTCACTCTTCTATCGAGGACCTTCATCGACTTCTGATCGCCGACCAGTCGGCAGCTTGAAACGTCAGAAACAACCACTCTGCTCGTCTTCTTCTCAGCTCTACCGATCTTCATCCGTTTCCTCATGTCATCAGGTGAAACTTCATTGTCTTCCGGTTGCAGCTTCAAATGTCATAAATAACCACTGTGCTCTTCTTCTTCTTCTTCTTTTCCTGATATCTTCCGTTCAGCCTTCATCGCCTCTTGATTGTCGACAGAAAACAGCTTCAAACGTCATAAATAACCTCCATGCTCGCCTTCTTCATCAGCTCTACACGCGCTCATCCTCATCTTCAACATATCATCAGTTCAAGCATCCTCAAACGTCATAAATAACCGCTTCGCTCGCCTTCTCGTCAGCTGTACCGATTTCCATCCGTCCCTCTGCCGTATCATCAGCGCAAATTTCATCCTCGTCAATACAGTACCGAATTGATCCCGCGGTATAATTAGCCTTCGACGGAACAAAAGGTCGAAATTACATATCGTTAATTCCTGACATCGATCCTCGGGATCTCCCCCCCCATCAACGGATCATCGCCCGAGAAGTTTGAACGTTTTTCACACCTGGCCGAGTTCCGCCGCGTAATGCCCGGGCCCCTTAGCTTTGAAAATTGTCAGCGGCCCATGAGGAATCGCCGGCTAATGCTCGGCCGATGAAGATAAATAAGGCGTGGAGGCCGATCTATCTCGTCGCTTCGTTAGCGGGCATTCATCCATTTAACGAAATTGACCAACTGACGTCCTCTTCTCTTTGTCTCTCCTTCCCTCTGTCTCTCTCTCTCTCTCTCTCTCTCACACACACTCAGATACACTGACACTCACTCCTTCCCTCCCGCGAGGGCGGCACGAGGCAAACGATTATCCCCCCGGACAGAAATGACCCGCGCGCAGTTGGCCGCCCTACGCCACGTTCGTTAACCTCTCAATCTCAATTAATTAAGTCGAGCGCTCCGTTACGGGCCCGACCGTCCTCACTTTCTCCACCCTCGACAATTTCGTACCTACCTAATTCGCGACGTGGGTTACGTACGATTTCACTCCGACCGAACTTAATTCCACACCGCTCTCCCACGCTCCTCGGTACTGTTAACATCGTGCGAAATAGGGTGGAATTATCGTATTGTCCTTAAATCATTCGTATGCCTAAAACTGTTCCGGTAACAGATACTTCATTATCGAATATTTATTACGAATTATATTTGTACGGAAATTTATTATCGGATAGTGGTTTCCTTCTTTATTAAACTTCGATATGTCAAAATTGTATTATCTTTAAACGAATTATTTGAGGTCAATGTTCCTCTATTAAAAGTCATTGAAATTTAGTAGTTGAATGCACAACACCGACCGAATACGCCGAGAACTTAATATTACGCGATAACGGAGTAACATATTTCGTTCCGAGTCGACGGTGTCCGACGCTTTTTTCAAATATCAGCAGCACGCAAACGAGGCTGCCATCGATCATATTCGAATCGCGAGTAATTCTTTCATTTCCGAAGCCGAGGCAGTGGAGCATCTGTAGAAGGGCGAGCGGAGTAAAAGAGAAAAAGGGCCGGCATGACAGAAATGCGACGACCGCAAGGCGTGAGCGGTGGCCATTCTCCCATTCTGCTCGTTGCCCGATTCGCCATTTAAACGAATCGATTACGGAAAGGACGAAATCCGGCACAGCTCGGATGTTGTTCCCCTGTCCGTACGAGGATGTTTTGCCCCGTCCGACGGCCGTGAGAACATTCGGAATGGCGCACTCGAGAGAGCGCAGCGTCCACTGGACAGAGAAGGGAAGAATGGACAACAGAACGAGAGCACCAAAGACAGAGAGAGAGAGAGAGAGAGAGAGAGATGGACGAAAACAGTGGAGGAGCCGGAGGCTGCCGAGATGAAGGACTCCGAGGAAGGAAGGAAGTAAGGCCCCCCTTTATTTTGGGAGGCCCCACTTTGCGCGCTAGAAGTATATATAAGTCGGAATATGCATGTACATCGTCCTTTGGCCAGCGCGTGTAACACGTGTGGCAACGAGAGAGTGGTAGGAGGGAGGAGGAGAAGGAGAGCGAGAGGGAGAGGAAGCAAGAGGAAGCGAGAGGAAGCGAGAGGAAGCGAGAGGAAGCAAGAGGAAGCGAGAGGAAGCGAGAGGAAGCAAGAGGGAGCAAGAGGGACTGAGAAGGACAGAGAAGGGGCGAGAGGGGAAGAAACAAGGTGGTTGTGTATCGCTAGCACTCAATATAGCGGAAGCCAACAAGGTGGTTGCAGCCTCCTCACCGTACGGGCCACTTCCGCCCACTACCTTCCCTCTTCCTCCCTGCCCCGCCGGCAAAAAGATCTCTAGCGCTCTTCCTCTCGCGTTCTCTCACGTGTTCCCCCGAGAGGCCGCCGCGCGTACACACGTGCGTCGCCGCTTGTTTTTCGACGCCGCCTTTTGCGCGTTCTCGCTCGTTTCTCTCACGGTGCGCAACCTCGCCGGCGGATATGTCCTTCGGCCTCTGGACGCCGATTACGTTCGCGAATCCCGCTATCTCGGTACCGATCGCGATTACAGGAGTTCGACGAATTTTTACGTTCATCGGATCATCGAAGAGTGAGCGTTACGCGGTTCATTACTGGACTAGGAATCGCTTGAGTATTATTTCGTATTATCGTAGTCGCAATTTTGGATTCTTCGACGACGGTACTGTCGAAGAAGACGGTATTGGATACGGTCGGACAGATTTTGAGAACTGTCGTTTCGTGTTGTGTAACTTTATTATTCCCCGACGGGTTATAATTTTTGGGACATTTGTCTTATGTACTACGCACTTACTCTACAACCGCTTCTTTCCCATCTACTACGCTACACACCGTAGCAGTAATAACAGTACTTTATTATTCGATTAGAAAATGTTCCTCGTCAATTGAAACTTTAAGCTCTCGAATAACGGAACTGTCGAAGAGGACAGTATTGCGTACGGTCCGACAGATTTTAAGATCGGTATTTTTTATTATTCAATTAAAAAATGTTCCTCGTCAATCGAGGCTTTCAGTTCTTGGCCAAGAGAACTGTCGACGAAGACAGTATTGCGTACAACAGATCTCCAAGAAAAGCCGAGCATCCGCACTCGAGCCTGCTTCAAGTTCGAACTCACTCGATCCGAACGCTCGCACGCGAGACAGTTCCATAAATTGCGCCGTTCGGCTCCACCGGAAGAGGAGAACGGCCAGGGGCAGGGGCGGGGGAGGGAGGGGGAGGGGGGAGGGGTGGAGCAGTAACTTCGATCATTCGTTACGGCTTGACGACAACGATAAGATCGCATTTACCTCGGGAACGTGGAACGTTTTACTGTTATCCGCATCGCTCGTAAAAAAGACTTTCTTCTCGATTTCTTCCCGTCTCGCCGTGGCCGGACAGTTTCGAGTTCGCCATTTTGCGAGCGGGCGCCTCGCGAGGATCCGTCCTTCGTGGATGGTCCCTCGACTTTGAATCGCGAGCAGTATGAAATCTGGATTCGCTATCGATGGCTCGAATCTGCGCAATATTTCCCAGCGGCGGGCGTATTATATCGGCCGTAATCGGCGACCGATCGGCAGCCGATGAATCTTTTTTTGGCTGGCCAGCCCGCCTACCTGGAGGGAGAGAGAGAGAGAGAGAGAGAGAGAGAGAGAGAGAGAGAGAGAGAGAGAGAGAGAGAGAGAGAGAGAGGCCTTCATTCCGCAGATCGAACCCTCGTTGAGAGATGCACCCCTTGCCCAATGGTAGATAAGGGAGGAGCGCAAAGAGTGCCGCCGACAGCCGGCACTCTCGGAGGTGCTCTCCTACGCAAAGAGAGGGCCCAGGGTGGGAAAAGGGGTTGAAGGAAGGAACTGTAACGTTTCCAGTGTGCCGACGAAAGATGTAAAATGAAAGAGTCCCTGTCGATCCTATAAAAATAAAAATTACAACGCAAATCTATTACCAGTATTTATTGCGATAATGCATCGTTTTGGTACGTTAGCATTATACTGGGTCGGCAAGAAGGTATTTTCGGCTTTCGTAATTATTTTCAACACAACTTCCGTCAGCGTTAAAATACTTTCCTTTCAGCATCTGACATTTAAATTAGAGAACCAAATTTCATATTCGACGTTTATAAAGGTTTAACTGTTCGTATGAAAATATGAGTTTCTTTTCATATTACAGTACCGTAATTACATTTTTACCGACCTTCCACTTAACGTGCATCGTAATGAATCCAATTCGGCACTCTAATCCCGACGTTAAATCTAACGAGTTCAATCCGAGAAGCAATTCGCGCGTTCGCTGCGAATCGGGTCCCAAATAAAGTCGGGCCCTCGGCCGAGCGGGCAGCCTCGATAAGGCCGATCGACGGTCCCGGCGCTCGAGGCGGGGGGATGGGGGCAGAGGGTATCGAAGATGAGACCCGGGGCCGGTTCGATCGGCATCGGGGCCAGATGCAGGATCCGCAGACGGAACGGAAGGAAGCACTTTTTATTATTTTTGTTACGCGCGCGCCTTTTCTCGAGGGGCCCGAACGCCGAGGACGAGAAGCATCGAGTAGGAGGAGAAGGATGGACGGGCCAGGAGGGGGGAGGAAGGGGGAGGAGATGCCGAAGAAGAGAAGGGGAAGGAGGCCGTGGAACGAGGGAAGCAGGAGCTTCCTGTCCCAACTTCGAATTCAGGATCCGACAATCCGTGTGCGTCTTCCGTACGTGTTGAGGAACGCTATGATTATGCTCGAGGCCGAGTGTGTGCGCGCGCGCGCGAGCGAGCGTCTTGGCTTCTGTATACATCCCCGTACATGGCTCTGTGTGTAGGTTCGTATGCGTGTGGGATGAGAGTACGCGGGACATGGGACAATGAGGGAGGCCAAGTTTCTACGTGCCGGATTAGTTCCTCCCGGATTTAATCTCACTGTTTGAACAGGAACTCGAACAATTAATAATGAGACCCTCTCCATCGCCGAATGGCCGAGCCTCTCTCCTTTCAATTGCAGGGACAGGATGTCGTAGTCTTGCCCCCGTTTGTCCTCGATGTCGCCCCCGCGTGCGGGTCTCGATTCTCCCGAACGGACGTATCGGGATTTGAAGCGCGACGATAGTGTCCGCGGGAGAGAATGGGACTCTTAGGTAAGAATGGAGATTGATTCTATACGACTATAGCGAATGTAATAAAAATTTTATTTATTCAGCGTCTCGCAGTTGTCTATTAGCTATTTATAATTATTTAAGGGAATGGGACTCTTAGGTAAGAATAGAGATTAATTCTATACGACTATAGCGAATGTAATAAAAATTGTATTTATTCAGCGTCTCGCAGTTGTCTATTAACTATTTATAATTATTAAAGGGAATGGGACTCTTAGGTAAGAATAGAGATTGATTCTATACGACTATAGCGAATGTGATAAAAATTTTATTTATTCAGCGTCTCGCAGTTGTCTATTAACTATTTATAATTATAAAAGCGAATGGGACTCTTAGGTAAGCATAGAGATTGATTCTTTACGACTATAGCGAATGTAATAAAAATTTTATTTATTCAGCATCTCGCAATTCTCTATTAACTATTTATTATTATTAAAAAGAATGGGACTCTTAGATAAGAATAGAGGTTGATTCTATACGACTATAGCGAATGTAATAAAAATTGTCTTTATCGAGCATCTCGCAATTGTCTGTTAACTGCTGTAATCTTTCCCAATAGCAATAGACAGTAAAGTCCTGCCCAAGTCCTGCACGTGCACAAAAATTGTAGAAAAATGTCAGAACTGCCAAAAAATCCTGGACGCTTGTGTACTCCAACGACTTCTATAGTCAGGCTCGGCGCAGTGACATTTCCCTCAAAAAGTCCATTCGACCGGTTGACACTTTCATCCTCCCACAATCGTCTTTGGCCGACAGTTCTTGGCCCGCGGGACCCCCGAAAACTGCACGCTGTCGTTTCTCAAAAGCGTAAGAGTCGTCGGCGCGCGTCCGCGGATCCATTCGAAGCTTCCAAAATCAGAATCCCACGGAAGGGCGAGGAAGGGCACGCGGCAGCACGGAACAAGGTTGAAGAGGAGGGCGGCGAGCGAGTGCGAGCGAGTGCGAGCGAGGAAGAGGGTACTACCTAAGGAGGGTAGGAGGGAGTGAGAGGTTCGATCGGAGGGCGAGCGGTGAGAGCAAGAAGAAGAAGAAGCTGCAGCCGCTTTTTGGGCCTCAGAGCTCTCAGCTGCCGGACCTTCCCACGCTACGCGCATGCACCTACCTACCTACCTACCTACCTACCTACCCACCTACCTACCTACCAAGCAACCACCTAACCACCTTACTACCTGACTCGTCAGCGTGTGTGAACTCTCCCCGAGCAGAGTTCAATACGTATATATGGAACTAGGTATCACACATGGGCACACGTATACGTACACACACGTGTACGCACATCTTTCCCTGAGCTCTACATTGTGTATGTACATTGTCTGCGCGATAAAGAAGTTCCCTGCCAAGATTCTCCCCGATCTCTCTGCCCCCCCCCCCCCCCCGCCCTCGGGGTCCCTTTCGGCGGCGCTCCCACTCATTATGCTCATATACGCTAATTCCATTTAGGCCACCGCCCGTAATTAAATCGGATCGCTTAGAACAAAGGGCTCGGTATCTCTGATTTTTTGCCCGGGGGATTTCGATGTTCGGATGAATTGCTTAGGAATGTACTACTCGGCGTGTGCAACCTAGTCCAGCGTAGGAATTTTATACTCTTTATTTCTCATTTGCCGACCTTCGGAAAGCAATGTACATTATACAGGAACAATAATCGATATTAAATAAAAAGGTATATTTTTAAATCCCTGCTTCGATATAACTGGATTCCTACCGATGCCAATCTAACATAATGAAATCTTTTAATTACAGATTGTCGATAAAATTCGAAAAATGGATTCGGCGCTCGAAATGTCCGAAGCGCAGGCATCCGGGTACTTTATCGCGGCCGGCTGTCAATCTGGCAACAATAATCAGGAACAATAATCGATATCACGCAAAAAGGCATATTTCTATATCACTGCTTTCACATAAACGGATTCCTACCGATGGCCAATCTAACATAATGAAATCCTTTGATTACAGATTATCGATAAAGTTCGAGAAATGAGTCGACGGTGGTTCCGAAACGCAGGCATCCAGGTACTTTATCACGGCCGGCTGTCAATCTGGCGGCAAGCTAAGGAATCGTTTGTGCCTCGCGTAGAAGGAAATTAATCCCGTTGGCGAGCCAGCCGGCATCCCAGATTGCCTCCGTGAGTATCCAGACTACGCATTCGTAGGATCGAAGTAAACAACTTTCTGGCCGCATAAGCAGTCTGTTGCGCGCCCGTGCACGGGCCCCGCAGGCCAGCCGTGTATGCGTGCGTGCGTGCGTGCGTGCGTGCGCGCGCGCGCGCGCCCACCGGGTCACACATGCACCGAGCGTGTGCACGCTCGACCTACCACTCACCTGCTGCACGTTGCACGACGGCCGCCGTCTCTTCTACCTGTGCGAATGGTCCAGCTCTCATCTGTCTCTTCTGTTGGGCAGGCCGGTGCACTGCGAACGGCAGAGGTCGGTGGAATCGAATCATTCGAATCGTTCGATGTAATTCGAGCGAGAGCAAAATAGCTGCGACATTAGAGAGACGCGAGAGACACCGAGTCTCTTAACAGATGTCGAGAATCGACCGATCCACGGATTCAAAGTGTTTAAGAGAAATTGGGAATTTGCAAAAGGCATATAGTCTCAGATATAAGGCTCGATACGTATGATGATCCAAAAATTATTTTCATAATTTATTATTACATATACTGCATACAGAATCCACGATAACTAACATCCTTAGTACATGTAAAATAAAGGTAAGATAAGTCAGAGTAAGACCTATTACCTATAATAATTATATACCCATTCTAGGACTTGGTCTACAAATTATTGCTTGTATTGCTAAGAAGGAACAAACATTCAATACAGTACATATAAATTTTTAAATCAGTCAAGTGATAGATGTTCTATTACCTTACATGTACACTATCGCGATAACAGACTATTCCTCTAGCCAAAATTGAAGCCTACGAGGAAGCAGATAAGATCTTAGGTAAGGATTCGGTAAAAAAAAAGGCGCGTTCTCACCTTCCGCAAGGAGTGCGGCCCTTCGGCAGGATCTAAGGCGCGAGGGAGGGGGCGCGAAAGGCGCTCGCGGGTGCAAGGGGGTGTGAGAGAGGGGAGGGGGGTGTAAGCGGGTGCAAGAAGCGAGCGGTGCAGCGGGTGCAGTCCGCTGCATCAGCCGGCGGTGATCCTTTCGCATCGCTCCCCGCTCCCACGCCCAAACGCTTCACGATAATGTAATTCCTTTTAACCCCGCTGAACCTCCAAAACCGTGGGACGCAGACCGCCGAATCCTGCTGTTGCCCCGGCCCAAAAACGCAAGCTGCACTCCACTTCCCATCCCCTCGGCCGCCCCCTCCCACCCCTTTCGCACCCCTAGCAGCCTTCAGCGAACGTCCTTCGGCCGATGCTGGGCCAACTTTAAGACAATGCGCGTCGAGGCTCTTCGGAAGATCGGAATGGCTGCGTCACCCGAATTCGGCTGATGCTGTCTAACTATGAGACAATGTGTATCGACGCTCCGAAAGATCCGAATGTTGGCCTCACCCGAATTCGGACGATACTGAATTTTTCATTAGGAAAAAAATACAGAGATCGTACCTGCGCCCCCGTGAACCTTGATACAGAAAAAGTCTCGATGATCCGTTCCTTTTACTCCAATTGCAGGTGCCATCCTCAATTCTTCACAGCCGACACTTTATTACGACTTCCCCAAACACGTTTCGATGTTTAATTTTAATCACACCTTCCGCCGATTCGCGCCGCGCCACTTTCGACACCTCGATCCTTCTCTCCAGATCGAAACTCTTCAGCATCCTCCTCAACATCGATCAAGGTCTACCTGTAGATTCCGAAGAACTTCTCATCGATCTTCGTCCTCGCGCGTGATAACCTAATGACGTCTTAACGACTTAAGTCGATCGGCCGGAAGTCTCATCTTCAACCTGCTCCAGTCCTCCAACTTTTGCATACTGAACTTCTGCGAGTACAGCTGCCCACGTCATGCTGGATCATTCGTCGTGTAGCGACGATCATCCGATGATCGTCCCGCGAGCTAACGAGCGAAATCGAGAACCGTCTCGCTTGAGAGAGGAGCAAAATTTTGATGCGAGGATCGTCCGAAAAAGGACAACGAACCTCCCCTCGGCTCGCCGAATTGCCCCGGCTGCTTAATTAACCCCCGTCGCGCGAAGACGCGAGTGCGGCACTTTTATGGATGCACTTTGCGGCAGAAGGCCGGCTGTCCGTCGAAATTCGAGCGTCGGATACTCCGATCGAGAAAAAAGCAGTCGACGAATCCTGTCGCAATCTCGTTGTTAAAACAGAGCTTTCTCCTGCAATTAACTAGAATGTTTCGTATGTCCGTAATGATGACAGGTAGTCACCAGGATCAATTATCACAATGTTTCTTTGGTAAAAGGTGAATCTTGTTATGGGCACCCATGACAGCTTGTTCAGTAGAGGAACAAAAATAAATTTTATTACAAGTACTCTCGTAACAGTTAAAATGGAATAAGGTGGAATAAATTAAATAAAGATGGGATAAGTTAGAATAAATAGGTTAAGTGAAGGAAAGAAGGGGGAAGGAGATGAAGAGGAGAGAAAGAAATGTAAACTATACGTTATAAACCCGTAAGGGAAACGTTAATAAGCAAATACAATACAATACAATACTCATGACAGTTTGTGTAGTACAGAAAAAAAAAATAAGTCTTATTACAAGAACTCATGACAGCTTCTCCACTACAGAAAACTAAACATTTTCTGGGATCGTTCATCAAGAAGGGAATAATATATATATATTTTTATTATTTATTATTTATTATATTATTATTATATATTATTATACATTATTTATATATAAATTTATATATATATATTATATATTAAATTATTATTATAAATATATAATTATTAAAGCGCAAAACTAACTTTCCCCGAAAGCTCACCGGAAGCCAAGTTGATCCTCTCCCACATCAATCAGCCAGCGTTCGGCCTTCCCAGGCTTCCCGGCGTTCCGTCCTGGCAAATACAGATTTCCGCCAGCCATCGGCCACCGTCGCCACTCCGTTCTGCGCCATTGTCGCGAGAGCGAAAAACGGTCCCCGGGCAAATATCTTCTCCGCGGGTCCAAGTTGCATCACCTGCGCAAACTACCTGATACACGCGTCTCAGGGCCGGCCTTACGAAAGTTTCCTCTTCGACGTGCATTTCCTTCCCGCTGGCACTCTCTCTCTCTCTCTCTCTCTCTCTCTCACTCACTCTCTCTCTCTCCCTGCTCGTCAGCCTCATCCATCTCCAGCGAGGCAGTCTGATACGGAGAGTTCGCGAGAGAGGCGGGTAGAACTGCGCAAGGAGTATAAACAACTTTCGAACGGGCGCGCCGGCGGTGAGCAGCTGTGAAAGCAGAAACTTTTTAACTCGCCCGCTAGACGTAAACAGGGGAGGTTGCGCTTTTCAACTTTGCGCTCCCGATCCTGCGAGCAGGACGATTTCCATCGGCGACAATCGTTCGATGCGTCAGGCCTGGGGTCGGAGTTATTGGTATAGTTCTTGCGGATTGTATTTCTTGGGGTGGGTTTGAACAATTTTCGTTGGGGCGCAGGGACCGTATCCTTTGCGCAAATACGGTGGAGTAATTGGTTGCGGATCTATATCTCATGAATAATGCGGTACTTCTTTTATGTTTATTCGATATTCTTTTCACGCGGACTGTATATCAATCGTATGATAATATTGTAGGAGGTTGAATTCGTATGGTACAATTAATTGTCTCTTTACACAGCGGTTACAGTATGTTCTCCATAAAAATGTAAGTGCACGACGTAAGTACAACATAATCACTATGGGGCATGTATCGTCCACAATGTTTTACTGCCGACATTTATATAATACAAATTACGCTGTCGCAATGGCATGATAGCGAATACGTAACGGTGTGAGTGTCGGAGCCCGCGAAGGGAAAGAAGGTATCGGGGCTTGACAGTAAGCAACCACCAATCATTATCACGACTCTCGATCTACACCTCGAGAATACCCGGCGTGGAGATAATATAATTATCGTTCAACGGCAATTACCTTCGTTTTGGCTCGCTTTCATGTAATTGCATCGCGTGATACGCGGCGTTCGGCCGCAGGAAGGAAAAAAAAAGGCTGCAGCGTGCGGCATTAATTCAAACATACTTTAATAACCCCATCTGAATCATCAGCGGCTCCAGCGGCCACGTGCGATTATCTCGAAACAATTTTTTCTGCTCCGGACCGAAAATACGAGTACTCGCCTGCGTCGACCGAAGCAAATTGCGAAATTACATTTCTGATCCCTGGCAAAAGTTCATTAAATTCCGACCTCTCAACAACGGCCTATACATCATATCCTCTTTAATTCCCATCTTTAACCTTTACTCTTACGGTATGCCGGTGAAATTCCGTATTTTCTTTTTACTTGTATAGTTACGTAATTACAATGTTTCCTTAATTCTGTATATAGACTTTCCAATAATTCCTGAATTACTAATACTATAATATATAGCTTAGTACCATATATTAATAATTAGTTTCCCACCTATAACTATGAGAAGACAATGAAACTATTCATTATCTCCCATATGAAAAAAGGCCCCTCGCGATTACCCTGGCGCTAATAGCGATCCAGCACCACCGCAAGGTCAACACCCCTATATCCACCCCTCCCATCTTCCACCCTCCGCAAAACCGTCGTAAACGTCAAATCCATTCTCCGCGAAGGGGCGGTTCGAAAACGCGCATGCCGCGCAAAAAAACGTTAAGCATCGTTAGGGGTGGGGTGCGCATCGGCGAACCATTCGTGCCTCCCATTCGTCCGCAAACGGTCTCTCGCGCACGTGTTCGTCGTCAGGTGTGCCCCGGGGGTAGATCTTGGCCCAAGGGTGAATCTGCATATCTGCTCGCAGAGTTCCTCTCTTCGACAATGGAGCCGGTCGCGTACCTGCGAACTTCCTCCCTCCTGGGCGGAAGGCATGAATGCCGAGCCACCCCTCCGCCCTACCCCACCCCGAGTTGCTTTTTGCCGGGGCCTCTTTCTTTCACCCTCGACGAACGGCCCATTAACGCTGCCGGTTGGCAGCTCCGTTCGTCGTCGTCGTCGTCGTCGGGAAAAAGCCAAGGCGGAACGATTCTCGAACAGGAGAGCCGAGAGCACAATGAACCCGCGACAAACCGTTTCGGGCACAATGACGGAGACTTACGGCGAGCTGGACGCGGAATTGCTCAGCGGAACGACTTCTCTTCGCTCCCCGTAATCCGTGAGGGTAGTACGAACTGACCCTCGCTCGCTGGGGTTGATAACGGCGGCGGTAGTAGCGACTGAAAATTTTATCCTTTTACAAGGAGTTGTGTTAGTAATCGATAGTATGGATTACTTGCTTCGAAAGGGGTGTAAGTCCATTTCTTAACAAAAAATTAGATCATATGGAATATATCATATATAGGGTACGAGTACCATATTATTAAGATTTCATATTATATTGCTATACGTATTGCTAGGATTGATAACGACGGTGTTGGCGACCAGAAATATTATTTTCTTACAAGGGGTTGAAGTCCGTTTCTTTAAAAAAATTAGATACCGTCATATGGAGTAAGTACATATAGTATACGTAAGGTGTGAGTACCATAGTGTCATAATAAAATGTCACATTTAAGTACATTCTTATGCGTACATCGCGGTTTCAATTCAACAACGCATATAAGGCAATAAGAAAAGTCTTAAACCTAGCATTGGCACAGTCCAGAATCACAGGACGAAACCAACATACAGAAATTTCCGAAACGAAGAAAGTCCTTCACATTATTCCCGAATATGCGCGTCCGTCATTCTCATCCTGCGCAAAAGTAACTCGCGCACGCGCCCGATCTTGACACAATTGCGCGCACGTTGGGACGCGTGCTGCGCGTTTATTATTGTCCGTGGCAGCCCTGCGGGCGGCGGCAGCGTCTCGCAGAGTCTCTCTCCTTCCCTCTCTTTTTGCCGTTTCGCTCGAGCGTGCCGCGGGTGCGCGCTAATGAAATTAACCTTTTTCGGCGAGCCGGGGCCGCTCGCAAAAAATCGCCGAGAGCGCCTAAGGACAGTGCCAGCTTACGAACGTGGCCCACGGCGTGCGCATGCGTGCTCATGCGTGCTCATACGTGCGTGCCTCTGCCTCGCGAGGCCCACGTGGTGGCGACGTGATACGAGGCCTGCTGCTTCTCGCATGAGCACGCATCAGCATGGCATGAGCATGGCATGAGCATGGCATGAGCGCGATGACGCTTTCGTATGGCACCGCTGTCGAAAAATTCCCCATTTTCCGTCCGGAGCCACCAGCGAGCGCGTGCAGAGTCGAGCGACGCGCGCGCCAGCAATTTTTTAGCCCGACATGTGCTCCGCCTAAATCTCATGCCTCGCCGCTTCCCCGGCATGGGACGCGTACCTCATCTGGGTGGAATTTGATCTCGATCAGCGGTTATCCTCCTTCGTTTGACGACCCAGTGAATTTCACTCTCCCGAATTGTCAAATTTTCATGTTCGAGACATCTCATTGTTCTCGTATACTCTGAATGCGCCGGTGTCGAAACGTTGGCAGATTACTGACTAACGATAAGTGAGCCAGAATTTTAAAATATTAATACAATTCTTTTCACGTTTGGTAACACAATTTTTTGTCCGGCCTTTCTTTAAGAATTATTGACACTTTAACGACCGGCGCACAGCGTGTGTGCGATGCGAGCGCCGTAGGTTTTCGGCCGGCAGCACACTCTCTGCGCGGTGATTGATAAACGTCAACAAGTGTGGATATTTCTATTGGCTTCCTATTTCATCGCTATGTCTTTGATTTTTGATAATTATTGCTTTATTGCCTGTTTTCAACTTTAACAGTATATCATATCGTATCATCATATATCAGTAACAGTCGGCGCTCCCATCGCACACATGCTGTGCGCCGGTCGTTAAAGTCTCAATTCTGAATTATAGACAAAATTCTTGGTAATCGGTTGATATATGTAAAACACCATTATTATACATCTATCACTGACGGTCAACAACCGATTCTTCTCAACCTTATTGTACATTCAAATTTTTATCTCAACTCGTCAGTGACAGAAGATTTGCTATGACCCACTTTCCTTCGAACATTAACTTTCCGCCATAGTCGATAGGGTAAGCGATATTGCAAAGTCGTAAAGAGCCCGTTCGAGTAGGTTCCGAGCGAGGTACCGGGTGTACGGCGAGTAACGGGCCAATCCATCAGTACCGGGCGCAAACACTGTAACAGGCATCAATGCCGCGGGCCACAGGAATTGGACACAGTTTCGGCCGTAAAGCCGGCATATTGCCGAAAACTGGCGAGCACCTCGGTAAGGTGGCCCCAAACAGACGTATAAATCACTGGCAGGAGCTTGCCGAGGGTGCGATGGACGAAACTGAGAGAGAGAGAGAGAGAGAGAGGGAGAGAGAGAGAGAAAGAGGAAGAAAGATAGACAAGGAACGTGAAGCGAGAGGAGGATAGGACAAAACAGGCTAGAAGATGGAAGTGAGATGAGAGTCGAAGGTAGAAAGCGAAGGAAAGCGGGATCGAGAGAGTGGATGAACGAGGCACGACTGCTTCTTTCGAGGCATGAGCGAGAGCGAGGGATGGCGCAAAGGTGCAGATGGTGGAAATCTCGGGGAATAAAGCCGAGGTGGAGAGAAGAAGAAGAGGGAGTGGAAGGGAGGGAGGTGGGGGAAGGGGGCGAGGAAGGTTTTTTCGAAGACGACGATGGGGAGACACGGAAGGTGGGTAGCACCTGGTGGTCGGTAGGGCCGGTGGTAGTGATGGTGCCTTCTGCTTTCGTGGTGTTGGTGGTGGTGGTGGTGGTTGTTGTTGTTGCCTCACGATGCAACAGATGCCACGGAGAGAAGCACTCCATATGCGAGATATCGCGCTATTCTGCGCACCTTCCCACCAAGCACGAGAACTGGGAATCCATTGACACGATTCTTCGGACCTTCTCTCTCTCTTTCTCTCTCTCTCTGATGAGGTAGGGAAGATTTGTTGCGCGCAAATGGGAGAGTTTGCTGAGAATGCGTGAGATGAGACTCTGTTTGTCATTTCAGGGATATGGAAAAAGGTCGTACTTTTTGTCCGAGTATTATCTTGTATTTCTATGAAAATTAAAGTAGTCGACTTTGGCAGACTCATATCTTATATTAATTGTACGAAAATTGAAGTAGCTGTATTTTCCGGCAGACTCATATCTTATATTAAATTTACGAAGATTTAAGTAGTCGTATGTTTTGGCAGACTTTATATCTTATATTAAATGTACGAGAATTGAAGTAGTTTCATTTTTTGGCAGACTCATATCTTATATCGAATGTACTTTGTACTTCGATAACAGTCCCGACTTCGAATTGTATATATTCCCTATTGAAATTGTTTTCGTTCGTCGACGGAATTATCGGACGCATTCGAGGAAGCTTCCCGGGCAACTTAAATCCCGACCAGCCGTACCCTTTGACCCAGAGAGACAGTTTCGATTTCAGCCCCGCGCGCACAATCAAACTCACCGACAAAACGTCAGCCCTTCCCATTCTATTCGCGCACCCCTTCCGCGAGCACAGGTGCCTTAACGACCTTGTCGCCGTGCTGACCGGAAGTTTCGGCCCAGTACCGCCCTCGGGCATCGTGCCCGAGGGTCCCGGAGGAAGACCTTAAGGATTTCGACAGGACGAGATTGCAAATATCTTCCCGATTCATACTCGGTTGGCCGATTTTCGCGATCGAAACAAAGTTCCGATCTCGGGCGCGCGCGCGCGCGCGCGCGCTCTTTAGACACAATTCGTGGCGAAGGCTTTGAGATCACAAAAATTCTGGTTCTCACGTCGGAACCCTTTCCCCTCCTCCTCATTCATTCGGTGTAGGCGCCTGCTCCTGCACTGTGAGAGAGGCGAGTACAGGTGCGAGCTGCGACCTTGTCGGCTGGCTCGCCGGAAGTTCCGAGCTATGGGAAGAGATGGCCCGTGGAAGTTGCACTTTGCCAGGCCCTTTCTTTCGGGGCCAGGAAAGCTGCCTAGGATCGAGTGTGAGAATCGGGCTCTCAGGGACGCCGATTTTTCCGCGAGAGGCTCACATCTTTCCCCGTGGGCAGGAAGTGTCGTCTGTCCACGGTGTCGAAGAACGGAAGCTGTGGGCGTTCGGAATGGGAAGATCCCTATATTCTTAGATTTTCGGCTATTTACGTCGCTTCGGAATTTTGCCCTTGTTAAGTTACGGTAGAATTATGACGCACGGAATTTGAACACTTGTAGAGTTTCATCGTTAAGAAAGAACGTGGTCCGTACAATGGAGTAACTTGGATATGATTTATATTGTTATACGTACATCGTGGTTTGAGTCCAATAACGTGTATAGAGGAATAATTAGTCTTAAATCTAGCATTAGCACACTTACGACGCCGGAATCGCTGCACAAAGCAAAGATATAGAAATTATCGAAATCCAAGGAATTATAAGTGAAATATTATAATCGCATTCTGTAGGTAGGTTCCAAACATATTCCCATACGCCGGAATCCCTGCACTAAACATAGATAATAGAAATGATCGAAATCCGAGGAATTATACCTTCGAACGTTACAGTCGAAATCCGCAGGTTCCAAACATATTCACCGGACTCTACCACACTCTATATTCCCACCGTGCCAAATCAGTCCCCGAAAGGAATCATAACCCACAGACCCACTCGCGAGTCCCATTAAACTTTAATAAAGCAATTTGCCCCGCGTACTCTTCTAGCACGCGACGCACAGCCCGTCCTCTTCGCCAGCCGCGCTCGCGCGCGCGCCTCACCCCCCACCCCTCCGCATCCACGCGCCTAATTTCGCGAACAGACGCAGGTGTCCGGAAATTACATCCCATCCACGGCCAAATTCACGACAACGTTCTCGCCGACTCCTGCCTCTCTTACACTCGGCAGTCCTAAAATAAGCGAATTTCCACCCTTAAAAAGAGCCGGAAAGCTTACTATAATCCGACTCGACGCTGACGAACGATTCTGGGGTGGCTCTTCCGGGAAGGGGGCGAAAGGGTTGGAAAAGTGAGACGAGCGTCTACGGCCCTTCTGCCCCACACCGTCTGGCGTCCTGCGCAGGAATAAGTCTCCCGAGGCATCGATAAAGGGCTGCCAACCCCTTCGATGTCTCCGGGGCGGACGAGGATGGGGCGCCGGTGAGATTTGTGAAGTCGGCTCCTTGGCCCCCGCCGATGGGGCTGGCCTTTTTTTGCCGGCGTCGGCTGTGGAAAGGGTGCAGACCTTCTGTCGGCCCAGAAGGTCCTGCGGGGCTCCTTCGGCTGACTCTCCTACCCGAGATGGGAGGGGAGCGCTCCGTTCGAAGGAGTCAGTCGTGCAGCGGAGCGAAAGGACGGTGGCGGCGGGGGGTGAGGTTGGGGGGTGGAGGAGGAGGGAGATAAAGAGGCAGAGCACTCGAAGACCTTCCCGGCGAGGAATCACGGGGTGGGGTAACGCGAAATATCCTGCGGATCGGTAGTGGTGAGATCTCAAGGACGATGGAGAAGGAAAGCGTTCGGAAGGAAGAAGCGATGGAAGCACAATCGCAGATCACTGATAGAACATAAGGACGGGGTACGGTACTAAATAGAAAGTGAAGTCGAGTTTCAAGGACGATCGAGACGGAAACGTCCGCGAGGCAGTTCTGATAGGGGACCGATCGAAGATTTAACGAGAGATCACTGATAGAACATAAGACAGGATACGGCACTGAATAGAAAGTGAAGTCGAGTTTCAAGGTCGATCGAGAAGGAAACGTTCGCAAGGAAGTTCTGATAGAGGACCGATCGAAGATTTAGCGAGACTTCATTGATAGAACATGAGACAGGGTACGATACCGAATTGAAAGTGAAGTCGAGAAATCTCAAGGACGATCGAGAAGGAAACGTTCGCAAGGAATTTGCGATGGGGGACCGATCGACGATTTAACGAGATATCACTGATAGAACGTAAGACAGGCTCCGGTACTGAACGGAAAGTGACGTCGAGAAATCACAAGGACGATCGAGGAGGAAGAAGCGATAGAGGGTACAGTCGAAGATTTAACGAGAGATCACCGATAGAACGTAAGACAGAGTACTGCACCGAATAGAAAGTGAAAACGTGGAGACTGCACTGAGCTGAAGGAAGAAATTGATGAATAACAGTGGGTATAAATGGTGAACGGCAGGAGGGTGGAAGACAGAGAGGAGAGGGAGGGGGGGCAGAAGGAAGGAAAGAAAGGACGGACAGAAGGAGGGATGGAAAGGAGGGGAAAGAAAGGAGGGAAAGAAGGAAGGAAAGAAGGAAGGAAGCGACCGGCTGGCAGGGCTTGCCATCGAAGCCCGCAATCTGTCGTGGCCCTAGCACTTCTTCCCTTCCCGATACCGGGGCGAAATCTTTTTAGGGATCCTCCTACTGAATCCTCCCTACCTACCTCCGTCACCCCCGAGGCGGTTTCTTCTCGGGCGACGCTCGATTATGCAATGTCGACGAGGGTGGACCGGCGAGGGGATGGGGGGGGAGGGGGGGGGGTAGGGAGGGAAGCGGTGATTTTGCACGGGTTTTTTGGGGTGGAAGGAAGTGGCTCGAGGTTGCCGCCGAGGATATAGGCGCCGTTTTTTTAAGCACTCGAGGGGAGCGGAGGGGGAGGGAACCGGTTGGGCGGGCAAATAAATTGATTCGCGACAAAGTGCTCGACGATATACGCGAGAGGGTGAACCGCAAATTTGACACTGTAATTTTGTGCCCTATTTCCGTCACATTGTACCGTATGATAAATATAAACTGTACGTATACATGTGATAGATATATGAAATGTGCACAGAAACGCAATGCTGGAAAATACTATTTTTGCATTATTATGAGTAACTTTAGTACTATGCATTCGCATTCGTTTATATATTTCCACTGACACATCTTAGAGATTGTCCACTTTGAATATTAAATTCATTACGATAACAATTAATTAATACCAGAAAGAAACATATAACTCGAAACACTATTGCTGTCCAATTATCCATAATCATATCGTTCCGCATATCCGCCAGTTTTTTTTAATTCTATTAACAATTTCAGCCCGACCTTCGCGACCGGAAACGAATCGAAAATGTCAAACTTGGATTCGTCACGCGATCAGTCTGTGGTCTCCATCGGTCTTCTTCGGTCCGTAGACGAGAGGAGCGAAAAACGGGGCATCGGTTCGGTGCCGGGCGAAAGTTTCGCGCAGTCAGGAGGGGGGGTAGGGGGTGAGGGACAGCTGCTAGACACCCCAAAAAGCATGGAGAATCTTTTGAATCACTGCCGTGGGCCCCTCCGTTGCCCGTCTTCTTCTTCTTCTTCTTCGCCTGCCGGTTCGACCCAGAACAGGGAGAGGAGAGTATCAACGGTCGTCTTCCACATTGAAACCGGTAGAAGCCGGTGGCCCTCTGGGGTCAGAGGTGAGTCCCGGAATTAAGGGATCAGGCCCCGTCGACGGGACGCGCATCAACAATAACGTTCGACCCCCGAATCGACCTTAATAACTTCCGTCATTCCGGCGAATTGATCGGGAATGATCCTCTTCTACGGATCGCAGAACCGACGATCAGGCTTTCAAGGCCAGGTTTCATCGACTATTACGAGCAATATATATAATGCATGTTAATATTAATTTATCGTGTTAATTATTCTATTTCAGGAATATTTGCCGTTAAATAAATAACGATAGCTGGACCATTTCATTGTACGGCTGATTAGTTACTTGTTTAAAAAGTTACAATCTCGCCGCTTAATTTGAGACAAGTAAAGCCAGATTTTTACCAAATGTCTTACAGTATCGGTAGTCGGTATGTTAATAAGGTCATTGCTCTCGGGTAAAGAATGGAAAGCAAGTGCAGTTCGCCGAAGGTGTTAATACTTGTTTATGGAAGCGCACTTCCACGTTACGGTAAGAAAGAGGGGCAATAAAAATGATAATTCGGCGGAAACGGAAATGTCTCTCGATGGCTCCTACCGTCTCCTCGCTAAACGCGCCTTCACTCGTCAATGGCATCGCTGTACGCGCATTGATACCAACTAACACTGCGGAAAGAGAAATTGTCACGCAACTATTACACCACCCCCCCCCCCCCCCCCCGCCCCCAAATGTAACACTTCGCCCCGTGAAAGACGCAAAAAACCAATCCTAAAAAATCCATCAGCTGGCCCAAATGAAAATTGAACGCCGCTTACAATTTGGGCAGCTTTCCATTCAAAATTTATATGATATTATAAATGATAGATTTAACTGTCCGGACTTAATGGCTATGATCCAATTTTCAATACCTGCAAGAAATCTGAGAATAAATAATACATTATTCTATGTTATCGAGCGCAGAACGAATTATGGTCCAAATTCAACCGTATCTCGTCTGTGTACGCTAGGTAACAAATGCAATGCCACAGTTGACCTGTTCTCAATAACCAAATCTCTGTCAATGACTGAATTATATAAATTGTTTAGCTGTTAACATTATATATTCCGCAACTGTCTTCCGTTATACTTTCTCATTTTTCTTTTCATTTTTCATTGTCATGTCTGTATCAACCATATTCTACGTATCAAAGGCGTTTTGCCGTTAATCAAATAAATAAATAAATAAATAAATAAAATTCAATGTCGATCGGGCGATTGTCCGAAGTTCGCACGAAAGTGCGAGAGCGGAGGCTGCGCAAAGAGGAAGGGGTGGTGGCAGGATGCGCTCTAACGAAAGGGAGGGTCTCGACTGCGAACTTCTTCGAGGGCTAATTTCGGCTTCCCGGACGAAAATCGAGGGCCCCGGCAAACGAGGCGAGACAACGACCGGTTACAAAGTAATTCTACCCGACACTTCTCGAATTTAAGCTCCGCCACCCGAAGCTCGAACCGGCGCCGCGCTAATTACAGGGGAGGGGGGGATGCCACGTCGAAATTTGCATTATCGCCGACTAATTTCGGGCCCGAGAGAGACCGGAAGAAACGCTCTCGGCCCGTAATGACGTCCGTGTCGGCGATCCGGAAGAGGGCAGCAACCGAGGAGCAAAAAAGATCGAAGATTGAAAACTGAGCGTTATCCGATCGAATTTTTCGAGGCCGATGCTTTTCGGCGCTTCTTTCTTTTTTTTCCCCGTTTTTTTTTACCTGCCTTCGATGCGTATCTAATGCGCGACGTCGATCGGTCTTCAAGGTGCCCTTTATTAGCCTCGGCGAGATAACAGGTGCGGATATCGGCGTGGTCGAGTGGCTCTCGTTTGCAACTTTGTACCGAATCGAGCCAATCGGAGAGCCGCGGATAGAGGGAATGGGCGGCAAGGGGGGTGAGGGGAGGCTCGTCGATAATTCGAGGCTCGATTCCCGCGACCGGCCGCCCGAAACTTGTTTCATCTGTTGACTGTTAATTTGGGAAGTCGCTGGCCAGGATTCGTACATTCGAATTCGCCCGCGTCCGTTGAAACTCGTTCTGTCAACTTCGTTTCGTTCGACGCGTTCGCAATCCTTCGAACCGGTCAGTTGGTCGACGCTCGAATTTGCCCGCGACCATTGAGATTCGTTTTGGCGACATCGAAACATATTTTCGGCGCTCCTAATTTCCGTTCTTATTAGACGATGCCTTTGCTAATCAGCTGTGGCGGTCTTTTCTCAGCTCTCGGTTCGATTTATTTCTCCTTTATCCCCAAAGATTCTAAATGTATCGAAATTTACTGTATAATCATGCCTCTCGGCCAAGTCGGTCAATGAAGACTCGAAAGGTGGGGTATTAAAGATAAAGAGACCAAGAAAAATTTGTATCTATTCGTTTTTAACCCTATTATACTTTGAACATTTTTCCAATATATTTCAGTTTCCACTAATATTACGCTGCATTTGACGCATGACGGATACGATCATCCTGACACAAAATATGCAATTTCATGTCGGATGAAATGATAACACAGCTGACAGAAGCTGGAAAGTCGTTGTCGACACTCCGAATTCGAATCTTCCTACCGAACCTCTCCGACTCGCCTATTCCGCGCGCGAGCCGGAGTTTCGATCTTTTAATCTGGAAAGTCGCCGACGGACGCCGACGAGAAACGTCTATATAAAGATATGCAAATGAGGATCGTCGTCGTTCGCGAGGCGTGAGAACGATCGAGGGGAATGAATCGAGTGATTCATTGCGCGAGTGCGAGATATCGCGGATGCGTCAGAGTTTAGACGAGGAGCGGGACCGAAGAGTAGATGAGGAAGGAGAGTGAACGAAGAAGGAGAGTAGACAAGTAGAGGAAGAGCGACGAAAGAGGGGAAGGAGGAGGAGAGGAAGTTTGAGCTTGATGCGCCTCGATCTCGATCGAGGATCCGGGCGAAGATCGCAATCTTGATTAAATGGTCTTCGCGTACTTTGTTGCTCGCGGTTCCACCTTTTCGTGCTCGCGGTCACGCTCGCTGCCGATTTCAGGATTAATCGGCAGCCCGCGATTGGCTGTCAGTGGCCAATTGCCTCCCCGATACGGATCTGGGCAGCTGATTACGGGACCGGCCTAACTTATAAATTAGACGCGTGCATTGTACGCAATAATATTATAATTCGCGATAGGCGTATATGTCGGGCTCAATTAGCGCTCGATTCCGGCAAGACGGTAATATAGGCGTAATTATTACTCGTGCGGAAGTGTATACTCGAGTAATTATATAATAGAATCAGGCTTCATAGAGGATTGACTGTCAGTGACCGAACGTGTATGAAGATATGCATCCACGCAACTAACTAAAAGACTCGTCCAACTTACCATACGAGAAATTCTACGTAATACAGTTTATTCTAATCAGATATAAAATTCAATTAAGTTCGATAAGTTAAGATAAATTAGGGTAAGTAGCGTAAGGAAACGAAATACACAGAGAAGAAAGGAGATGTATAAGAGAGAGATGTGTGTAACCCGAAAGGGAGCAGAAAATAAAACCATACCTATACCGATATAAAATTCAATTACGGCTATATACGCCGATTGATAAAAGTGGTAAAATCATTATTGAACGCATTACGGCAGTACTTATATAATAGAACGTCACAGTGCTCTTTTATCTGGCCACCATCGTAAATATCGATCGTCCACGAGCGTGGACGAACTTCGTTCGCGCGAGATAATCGATTTTCACGACACAGGAGCCTCTTCTAAACCGACTAATGAGCCTCGCCTCGATAATTGGCCCCGTTTTCCACTGACACAATCGGATCCGCTCGATTGCGGCTTATTCGCACAATGGGGACCGTTTATAGCCTCCGCCGATCGATCGATCAAGAAAGTCAGTCCCAGCCATTCTCGAACATTGGGGGGTCTGCCCCAATAAAAGGGCAAACGTATCAATCTCTCGGCATTCGCGAGACCTTCCCGATCCTTCCATCCCTCCATCCACCCCTCCCTCCCTCTTCCGGCAGGAAGTCATGATCTAAGCAGATTTACGGATTACCTGATCTATCAGGACGGCGTCTCAGGGGAGAGGAACGACGGTGGAACGATAAATGGGAAGCGGGACTGGCAATCTGGAGGATAGTCTTTTGTGCGTTGCAGGTAACATTCTTCCCTTCGTTCTCACATCTAATCTCTGCCCAGAGAAAGAGACTATTGCGGCCAGAGTTAGACCACCCTTCCTTTTTTTTTCCCCCGGCGAAGAAAAGACCAGTCCACCTCAAATCGTTAATTTACCTTCGATCAAACGTTGCAATCCGTGCTGCCAAAAAAGATCTCCGGCCAGAGAAAAAAATCTTAATCTTCTCAGGTTCTTCTCACGGAAAATCGTTCTTTCGGGCGTCCTTCAAGCGCTGATTCACACCTGACTCTGTTTCCAGAGAGCTTGAAACATTAATTAAATTTGAATGGAGATGGAATTTTTGAGTTTCTCGACTACTCGGTTGACGTCTGGCGTCGGCGTTAAAAATCGTGGCACCGAAATTACACGGTCAACATTGTCGGGTGCCTCTCCCGGTCAAACAGATGCGACTTACGTAAAGGCCGCAATTTGCGGGGCGCAGCGTGTTTAATCAGGGAGCCGCACAGCGCGTCAGCGCGCGCATTAATTGGGTCAGAAAAGGAGGAGGCTCTCGGCTCGGTGAGAAACTGTCAATTTTTGTCCGGCGGCCGCCATTTTCTTCCCCACTCCTCCAGGCCAGCAAATACTGGACCGTTCGACCGTATGCAACGAGAGCGTATTTAAACGTGAGTGTCTTCGAATGTCAACGTATAAGAATATTAGTGTCTCCGAATGTCAATGTGTGAGAGTGTATGTCGAATGCCAACGTGTAAGAGAATGAGTGTATCCGAATGCGAATGTATGAGAAGCGTCAGTGGCTGCGAATTGCAACGTGTAAGAAAATGAGTGTAACTGAGTGTCGAGGTATAAGAATATGAGTGTATCTGAATTCGAATGTATGAGAGCGTGAGTGGCTGCGAATACCGACGTATAAGAAAATAAGTGTAACCGACTGCCAACGTATAAGAATATGAGTGTATCAGGATGCGAATGTATGAAAGTGTAAGTGGCTGCAAATGCGTATAAGTATATTGGTATATCTGAATGCCAATGTTTTAGCCTGAAAGTATCCCAACACCTACATATAAAAATACGAGTGTATCCGAATACAAGCGTATAAGAATTTCAATGGCTCCGAATGCCAATGTACATACGAACGGATTGCGAGTGTACAGAGACGTGAGTGTACACGGTGGCGAGCGCATACGGATGCAAATGCGTCCGAATGCGAGCGTATCCGAAAGAAAGCATGGCCGAATGCCGAAAAAGATCGGTATCGCGATGCGCAATTCGCGCGGCGCGCATTTCGACGTAATTGAGCGCGACGTGCGCTTTTTGAAGGGCGTTTAATTGACACCGACGAGGAAGAGAGCCGAGGAGAAAACGTACGATCGCGGAGCTGAACACCGTTCATTAAGAGGTAATTTCGCTACAATGTTTCCGGCCTGCGATCGCTCGATCTCGTTTTTCGGTAGAGATCGACGATCGAGCACGCGAATTCTGTTCCCTGAAGAGAGAGAGAGAGAGAGAGAGAGAAACGTGGACGAAACGTTTGCATTTCTCCGTGACGGAAAAAATTTGCGAAAATTGTCCTTCTCGCGAGGTGTACTGCTTTCGAATGATGGCTTCAGATCGATTTTTTTAGAGGGCTCAACGATTAAGCGCGTGTTTCCTGCGGTAAGATCGAATAAAGATAGGCGATCGTTCGGTTTTCAGACACGTGAAAGCCGCTGATGTTCGTAATTCACTCGTTTGCTCCCCTACAATCAGTCGTACACGATCATTTTCCTTTATAATTCGACAAAATTCCAGTTCCACACTTCATATCCTCCGATACCCATTCACAAGTAATAGTTCTACCTTCAGCATCTGACAAACATCTTCTGTAGCCCACCTTGGCCACCTTCGTCCGCTGCATTGGTTAATTCTGAACTCCACCTTTTCATCCAAATTCGTCTCGTCGTACATGATCATTTTTCTTTATAATTCGACAAAATTCCAGTTCCACACTTCATATCCTCCGATACAATCCTCCCATTCGCAACTAATAGTTTTACCTTCAGCGTCCGACAAACATCTTCTGCAGCCCACCTTGGCCACCTTCGTCCGCTGCATTGATCCATTCTGAACTCCACCTTTTCATCCAAATTCGTCTCGTCGTACATGATCATTTTTCTTTATAATTCGACAAAATTCCAGTTCCACACTTCATATCCTCCGATACAATCCTCCCATTCGCAAGTAATAGTTCTACCTTCAGCGTCTGGCAAACATCTTCTGCAGCCCACCTTGGCCACCTTCGTCCGCTGCATTGGTCCATTCTGAACTCCACCTTTTCATCCAAATTCGTCTCGTCGTACATGATCATTTTTCTTTATAATTCGACAAAATTCCAGTTCCACACTTCATATCCTCCGATACAATCCTCCCATTCGCAAGTAATAGTTCTACCTTCAGCGTCTGGCAAACATCTTCTGCAGCCCACCTTGGCCACCTTCGTCCGCTGCATTGGTCCATTCTGAACTCCACCTTTTCATCCAAATTCGTCTCGTGACAAAACACTGGCTGTTTCTTCACTCTCCGAGCGTGGGAGTGTGTCGATAAGCGTTTTCCTTCCTGTATTTCCCTCTAGCCTCTCTCTCTCTCTCTCTCTCTCTCTCTCTTTCTTCCTCTTTCTCTGTCTCTCTCTCGTTTCCGTCCAGTTTCTGGCACCGAGTCCTTTAGTCGGGGGTGGAAGCCGATCAGGCCAGGATTACTTCCGCGCAAGCAAGGCATGGCATGGCAAGGCATAGCAAGGCAGGGCAAGCCGATGAGAACAGCTGCTCAACTCCTCGACAGGGCTTTCCTCGGGCTCTGGAGGAAATGGGGAAAAAAAGCGGCTAGCTTCCAGGCACCGCCGACGCCGAGATTGAGCTCCTTCTCTCGCATGCTCCTTGCTTTGTGCCGAACATCACAGTTATCCCACACTCGGAACCGTTAAAACATTCTATCGATTATTCCCTCTAGGATGGCAAATGGAGTGAATTAATTTATTTCAATACCGTATCTATCGTAGCATCCAGTGTTATAATACAACATATAACACTTCATCTTAACAATTTGTTACAATTATACTGGTACTCCTAAACCTGGAACCAATATAACATTATATCGATTATTTTTTCTAGGTAGATGGCAAATGGATTGAATTAATTTATTTCAATACCGTACTTACCTTAGCATGTGGTGTTATAATACAACGTATAACACTTCATGTCGATGTATGTACATGTGTTACAGTTATACTGGTACTGTACTACTGTTACTAATAACAGTAATAGTAATCCATACTCCTATAGTAGGAGTATAGGAACACAGTGGTAATGTTATCAGCATTACGCGTACATACATTACAATTTCTAATAACAGACATCGAAATGTATGTTTTTAGAAGTGGCGACCGAAAAATTCGTCTCAATCCACCGTTAAAAAGGATCAGTCAATCTCAAAGCAACTGAATGCCGAGGCAATTCTCAGACCGACCGATAAAAGGCACCGATCGAACGGTGGCGTAATGAAGAAAATTAGAAGAGTAACCGCTGCCCGCCTACCATTAAGTCCCGACAATGGCCATCCGCCGAAAATTGCAGATTCCCATTGGCCGGGAAAGAAACCGGCAGTCCATTACCCTTAATCCGCATCGCGGAATCCTCTCTCCTCCCCCCTCACCTCCCCGCCTCTCGCCTCCAGGAAAATTGCAAAGTGTATATCGCGAGTTTCAATCGATTCGCTCGGCGGGATAATTGCGCGCCACTTTCAATTCGAATTCCGTTTTCGGCCGAGGCGGCACGTGACGAAAGTAAAGTGGCCGGCCGATTAAAATTATCGGCCGCGAGAGTGTGGAGGGAGGATGAGGAGGAGGAGGTTTCCACGTACTCCTTTACCGTCGAGTACCGAGATCGGTGGCCTGCGTGCGCACGCGTGCGCACGCGCGCACGAAAGTGCCCCGAGCCGCGAGTTCGTCCTTCTTTCTTCATTCTCGCTTCTCCCTGCCACCCGCAGCATCATTTTTCTCCCAAGGACAGCAGCGAGTGGGGCGATACACTTCCTCGTAGGAAGTAAGAAAGGTAAGTTCGGTCAGTAAAGGATATTTTGACAGCTCGTTTCTCGCGCGTGCGCGCGTGCGCGCGCGCGCGCCAGCGAGCGGGAATGGAAAGTAACAATGTAACAGCTGCATTCCACTTACAGAGGCTCGCGCTCTCCTCCTATAATACAGACCTTAGCCCACCGCGGTAATGACGGCGGAAAAAAGCTAATAACGGCCGAGTATAATAAAGCAATAGCCTGACTTTAATGGGAATGGCAGCGGAATGAAGCTATGCCGAAGAAGCCTCCTGAAAGTCAGTCAACGTCTCGGCCGAGAGTAAACGTCAATTTTCATTCCAATTGTACTTCGCATTTTCAATATTAGCCGAGACAGTGGCAATGAGGGGTTGGAAAAAATTGGAACGGACAAACGACGCCGTATAACCGACATTCTTAAGATGTCCGTTAGGCTTTCAGGGGACCCAGTATGGCAGAATTGTCGGACAGGTTTTCCGGGCTGCTCCAGTTAACAAAATAAACGTCAATTTTCATTCCAATTGTACTTCGCATTTTCAATATCAGGAAAGACAGTGGCAGTAAGGGGTGGAAAAAATTGGAACGGACAAACGACGCCGTATAACCGACATTCTTAAGATGTCCGTTAGGCTTTCAGGGGACCCAGTATGGCAGAATTGTCGGACAGGTTTTCCGGGCTGCTCCAGTTAACAAAATAAACGTCAATTTTCATTCCAATTGTACTTCGCATTTTCAATATCAGGAAAGACAGTGGCAGTAAGGGGTGGAAAAAATTGGAACGGACAAACGACGCCATATAACCGACATTCTTAAGATGTCCGTTAGGCTTTCAGGGAGCCCAGTATGGCAGAATTGTCGGACAGGTTTTCCGGGCTGCTCAAGTTAACAAAATAAACGTCAATTTTCATTCCAATTGTACTTCGCATTTTCAATATCAGGAAAGACAGTGGCAATAAGGGGTGGAAAAAATTGGAACGGACAAACGACGCCATATAACCGACATTCTTAAGATGTCCGTTAGGCTTTCAGGGGGCCCAGTATGGCAGAATTGTCGGACAGGTTTCCCGGGCTGCTTAAGTTAAGAAGCCGAGGGGGGGTGGGGTGGGAGGTGGGGGGCGGCCCGATTTCGGCGAAATATCGCACTCGAGCGCGTGCTGGAGCTCGTGCCGGAACTCGCGCATGGAACTCGCGTTGGCCGACGCGAGAAAACGAGAATGACGGGTAGGCCAGCTTCGCAGAGACGCTGGCAAGAGACGCTGGCAAGAGACGCTGGCAAGAGACGCCGGCAAGAGACGCCGGCAAGAGACGCCGGCAAGGGACGCCCGCTTCCTCCTACCGTCGAGTTCTCCGCGAGAGCACGTGGCACCTGCCGGCACCGTTATCGGCCTCGTTAATTCGAGAGAGGCTCCGCTTCTAACGAATCGGGAACATTTTCCAAAACCGGACCCTGCCTTCGGCCAATGGCATCGATACCGAGCGTCCAGTCTCTTCTTCCTTCCCAAGTCCCTTTCTCTCGCTCACTTCAGTCGTTTTCTCTTATTTTCGCCCATTTCGTCTTATTCCCGCCAAACCTCCTCCCATCTCTGACCCTGACGTTTCAAACTTCGCATCGGTTGATCTCGATACTCGGACTCCGATTCGGATGATCCCGATATTCTTCAAGGTATAATACGTGCACCTCGTTATTCGTATTTGGACCGTTTATGTTGAAAGTGGTGTAAGTCTATACAAAAGAGAAATAAGGTATATAATTCATGAGCAACGTCGTGTAAACAACGATTTATTAATGTAATATTTAATTTCTCTTTAAATGCACGCCACATTCAAAATAAACGGTTCGTATTGCAACACTATGCCCGCGATACATACATTTTTGCATTACCGTCACGTTACACCGTGATACCCTCTAATGTACGGCTTCCGATCGTCAGGCAGGAAATCCAGTCATTCACAGTACAATTACTACCCGCTTAACCCATTATCCACGCCCGAGCAGAGAACATCCTCGATCTTCATCGGACTGCTCGCTTCGAAAGTCGATCGTGTCGTCGGCGCGATATCTTCATTAAATTGCGCACTCGCGTGACGATCCTGAGCCTTGATAAATCCTTTCGTCCAGTCGATCGAGGGAAAGGATGGAAAGCACGAAACGTTCGTTGCCTTCGCGTAAGCCGAACTCGGCGTCTGGCAGGAGTCTGAAGTCCGAGAGAGCGGCAAATTGATCGGCGTCACCTGTTTAGTCGAGTGATTAGTTCACTCCGGCGGGTTAGGGGGCCCCCACTCTATTAATGGATGTTCCTTAACGAGCGGCTGTCCGCTCGTAGCGCGGGGCCACTTTCGGCCGTAATCGGTATCAACGTCGGCGGTAATGGAGACGCGTGAATTAACTTTCGGTACGATCCTTCCTTCCGTGCCGTGCCGCGATCGGGCGTGGAACGATATTATGGTATTTAACGTGATATTTCATTTAGTTTGATTCCTTTTAGAGCCTTTAACGTTTCCGAGGTTATTACTGGTCTCATCCGTTAGATGTTAGAATTTAATGCAGCGGTATAATAACATATAATATTAACTGGGCTGTTATAAGGGATACGGATTGTAGATAGTAGTTAGTATTATAGTAGCATAGTAGTAATATAGTGTACAGAGTACGGGGTATTGGGATTATGTTCGTTAATATTATTATATTACATTTTACAAATATTGTTTTTAGGATTTGATTTTTAGTATTGTTTTAGATGGGTTCTATATGTGAGGCATGCTATTTATTGCGGAGAATAATGTTCTTTATTTTGTGTGTTCAGGATCAATCGCCAATGGAGATATGGGGTTTGGTATTTGGTGCAGAGGCCGCCAAGCGTTTCTCTTTTTCCAATGGGGTCCCATGTTCATGACGTAGTGTCGAATAAGATCAGTTTCAGTGATAAAGTGTTACTTAAGGCATATTATTATACATTCGAATATTTATATATTTTAGTATTATATTTATTATACTATTATATTATTATTATTACATTAATACGATTATTATAGTTTCTTAGTATGTTGTAATTGTATAGTTTTAGATTGCGATTTTATTATACATTTAATTATTATCTTTGTATTCCAATCTAATTGCATATGTACGTAAAGTACATGATTTTCCAATAAAAATCATAGTTAAACTTAATTCTGAGTTCTTTAATTAAGCAACCTTACCTTTCCACTCCTCTGTGCTCATTTAATTATAAGTTAGACTTAAGCAACTTCAAGCAACTTCAAGCAATTCAGCAAAGGTAAGTGTAATATAACATACATTGACATTTAAGCGAAATTGGAATGAGGAGTCCCAGCAAGAGTATAAAATTGCGTTACGTTTCACTGTGCTCTTAAAAATTTGATTTAGCACGGTCACGAACCATTTTTCAATTTCGGGAATTTTTGCTCTGATTCTGAACTCGAAAAAGGTTCGTGTCCGCGCTAAACAATTTTGGTTTAGCCCGGACACGAACCATTTTTCAGTTTTCGGAATTTTTGCTCTGATTTCGAACTCGAAAAAGGTTCGTGTCCGTGCTAAACAATTTTGGTTTAGCCCGGACACGAACCATTTTTCAGTTTTCGGAATTTTTGCTCTGATTTCGAACTTGAAAAAGGTTCGTGTCCGTGCTAAATCGAATTTGTTTAGCCCGGACACGAACCCTTTTTCAGTTTCGGAAACAAATTGGATTTAGCCCGGACACGAACCTTTTTCGAGTTCGGAATCAGAGCAAAAATCCCGAAAACTGAAAAATGGTTCGTGTCCGGGCTAAATCGAATTTGTTTAGCACGGACACAACCTTATAAAATTTCCCGAATTGTTTAAAAGTTGCTCATTACTTACCGTGTTCTCTCGACCGAAATTCAATCTTCTCCTGACCATTTCAAACCTGGAACGCGCCACGCTCAACGCTCAACGCATGCGCAGAAGGGTCGACGCAAGGAAGGGAAATGTATAAGGGGCTTTAAATTACAACTCAGTGATATACGTTTAACTGTCTTTTGTTTATTGAATAGAAAAATAGCAAAAATACAAATAATTGCAATAATTTCAGTTAAATTACGTGTTGTATGCGCTATATAAACGATTGTCGCTTTTGATATAATTATAAATAACTAATACTTAATTAAGTAGTGTGTACAATATGTTCTACAATAATTCTAGTAATTAATGTTCTAATTTCTATTAATATTATTTCATTATATAAAGAACACTGAACAAATAATGCACTTGAAACTGCATCAGTTGCTGAGATGTACTGTTCTGAGTTAGAGTATGCCTTTGCATTTAGCAACCACGTAGAATCTGTAACAAATAAGAGAAAGACAAATATTAATCAAATTTGTTAAAAATAGAAGGAAACAAAATAAATAAAGTGCAAAGGACTAAAACATGATATATCTTCGAAACTATTACTTGTATTAAAAAATTGTTGAAACAAAAGTTTAATGGTTTGAAGAGGACTATAATTCTGTGTAATCCGTTTTACCGTAGATGAATTCGTAGAGGACATTTGAAGGTCAACTACGTTTTTTGATATATAATAATATATTTTTTAATATATATTTCGATTCAGAATACCATTCTATACAAAAAAGTATTAACCTATTAATACCGAAAAATCAATAATTTGGAAGATATTTTAATTTTTATCAAAAAACTTTGCATTAAAATAACTCCGAAACTACTTAGTTTTCGACCTAAGCGCCATAATACTTTCTAACGCAAGATACTAAGCCCAATCGACCTACGTACTCAAAACTACAAAAACCCATTCAAAATAATACGCCTAACCCTCATATAACCTCCACCTGACCCCAAAAAAAGAACCAAGCACCCCCGCCTCCTCTCCTCTCCAAACCCGCCAACTTTCGTCCGAAACATTTTTCCGTACGACCAACACCCTGGGCAATATCCCAAGCTCAATCCCCGAGTGACTCACCGCGTAGACGTAATTAATTAAATAAACTACACGCCGCTCAACATGTACGCACAGTCACGCCGAGCCTCCCAACCCCGCCGGCATACGATATATATATTGAAACAAGATGATGAGAAAGAGGAGCGAGCCGAGCCGAGCACGGCTAATGACGGCTCTCCGTTAAAAAGTGTCCATCCTGAGGAAGGCGTTCAACGCGTTCTATCCCATAGACGAGCGCCGCTCGGATGTATTCACGAACGCTGGCGTGGATCTCGTCGCTCGCCGGATATCGGCACCACGAGTTCCCACAAGCGAATGGGAAATTAGCTAACTATGTGCGAGGGCAATCGATGATGCGTCGAACGGGCGTAGTCGTCCGCGATGAGGACGGTATTTACGAGCAATTGGATAGAGTAGCACCGCCTGCTCGGTACTCGTCGGGAAAGTGATGCCTGACTTTCATCCCGGGACCTTCGAGGCACCTCGCAGATGCGCCGACGACGGCTAATGCGCCACGCAGGCGGCACATCATTATGCGCTGAGAATCGGCGTCACCCTGTGAACGCGAGTGAACGAAGAAGCTGGCCTAACTGCTCTAAAGATGCGAGAGAGAGAGAGAGAGAGAGAGAGAGAGAGAGAGAGAGAGAGAGAGAGAGAGGCTGCCAGCGTTAAGAGTGTCGCACGGTCAAGCGAGGCAATTAATTTATTGAGGAACGGGCCGATTTCCCTGCCGCTCTTCACGGCATCGATTACGTTAACCGATCTAACCTGTGTACCTTTGACGACGTGCGATAAATCATATTGGACGGAGTAGCTTCTCTCGATTATATGCTGTGCGCGTAGCACGGTAGAAAGTGGCAATGATTATTTTGAAGGGTACTGTACGGGTATCGTAATAAAAGGGAATCGCAGTTAGAGTAATAGTTATCATTTAATTAAGATAAGCCGCAGAAGGCTTCGACGCTAACAGGTTATTATAAACTCTGAAACGTACTGATCATATATATTTTTCTAACTACCCACTTATTAGAGTCAAAATATTTGAGATTCTAAATCTAAGTTACGTATACTTCTTATTCAATAATCATTATAATTATCTATAGTTTATTTAATAATTTTGTAATTATCAATCTCTATATTTATATATAAATTATACATAGTACGTAGTAGTTGGTAGATTAAGTTAAATTAAGCCGATTTTAGAGCTTAACTAGGTTAAGTTTATGCGTGAAGAGTCAGTCGTGGGAGATTGTAACCCGAAAAGAAGCCAATAAGTCCACATACATACAGCATGTAGTAGTGACATGACTTACGTTATCTAAACATGAGAGAAGTTCATCCTCACGTTACTCCGACACACCCAGACCGGCGCCGCATGCGAAGTCCTCCCCAATCAGAGCTGCCCGCACCATCGCACTTTGTCATCTTCCCACGAGCGCAGAATCCGCGCTCCCGATCGCGGAACATGACGAACGTGCGGGGGGAGAAGTGTCGGAGCGAGAAAAACGTATCTGGATAAAAGGAGGAGCGTTCAGCGTCGGACGAGAAGAAGAACACGGCAAACGATGAAGATCGTGTTCAGGTCCGAAGATCGGCGGGCGTTCGCACAATTCTCACGCTGCATACGGCCTGAAACGAAGGGACTAGGTGAGATGAAGAGAGCTGGAGGTGCGAGAGAGGTGCGAAAGAGGTGCAAGAGAGGCGCAAGAGAGGAAGGAGAGAACGAGCGAGTTTAAAGCAGCGAGCGCAGCCGGCGCTGTCCGACTCGGAGAGCAGGTACGCGGTGGCATTTACTTACGGGAGGATAGCTACCCGGGGACAAAAGCTTGTTTGGACTGGCCTAAGGTGCGCCAGATGCACCGAGAGAGGGACGACAAAGACGCCGGCCGAGATACGGGGTGGGCCCCTTTATGCGCCTTTCGCCGCGAGATTAGCGGGAGCTGCCGGCGATACGAGCCGATCGTGGGCTGGATCGCGCTTTCTTCGGGGTTGGGGAGGCTGATGGTTGAGACGGGACTGGGTGGAGTTGCACCGAGTACGATCCGGAAGGGTTGGATGCTCGGTTCATAGGTAGAGATGATGGGAGGGTTCAGGATATGATCGAATATCCCGGATTATTTCAAATATTTTCAGGTGATCAGTGTGAAACATGTTGAGTGTAATGGATAGAGGTTGATGAAGTCTAATGAAGTACTAACAGTAGGATGGCAGTAATTTTGTACATTGACGGTGATACTCGCCGATCTTGGCCCGGGGGGTGGCTCGCGCTTTCTTCCGGGTTGGGGAGGCTGATGGTTGAGACGGGACTGGGTGGAGTTGCACCGAGTACGATCCGGAAGGGTTAGATGCTCGGTGCATAGGTAGAGATGATGGGAGGGTTCAGGATATGATCGATTATTTCAAAGATTTTCAGGTGATCAGTGTGAAGCACGTTGAGTGTAATCGACAGAGGTTGATGAAGTCTAATGAAGTACTAACAGTAGGATGGCAGTAATTTTGTACATTGACGATGATACTCGCCGATCTTGGCGTGGGGGGTGGCTCGCGCTTTCTTCGGGGTTGGGGAGGCTGATGGTTGATACGGGACTGGGTGGAGTTGCACCGAGTACGATCCGGAAGGGTTAGATGCTCGGTGCATAGGTAGAGATGATGGGAGGGTTCAGGATATGATCGATTATTTCAAAGATTTTCAGGTGATCAGTGTGAAGCACGTTGAGTGTAATCGACAGAGGTTGATGAAGTCTAATGAAGTACTAACAGTAGGATGGCAGTAATTTTGTACATTGACGATGATACTCGCCGATCTTGGCCTGGGGGGTGGTTCGCGCTTTCTTCGGGGTTGGGGAGGCTGATGGTTGAGACGGGACTGGGTGAGGTTGCACCGAGTACGATACGGAAGGGTTGGATGCTCGGTGCATAGGTAGAGATGATGGGAGGGTTGAAATGTGGAGGGTTCAGGATATGATCGAATATCCCGAATTATTTCAAAGATTTTCAGGTAATCAGTATGAAGCACGTTGAGTGTAATGGATAGAGGTTGATGAAGTCTAATGATGTACTAACTGTAGGATGGCAGTAATTTTCTACATTGGTGGCTCGCGCTTTCTTCGGGGTTGGGGAGGCTGATGGTTGAGACGGGACTGGGTGGAGTTGCACCGAGTACGATCCGGAAAGGTTGAAACCTTGCGGAGGGTGCAGCATACGATCGAGTATCCGAGATTATTTCAAAGATTTGTATGTGTTCAAAGTTTGATGAAGTACTAACAGTAGAACGGCAGGAATTTTGTGCGGCGCTTAAACAGAACGATTTTTGTGAATAAGAACGTAAATTCGAAAATATGTTAAGAATAATCAAGTCGTAGCAACGTCGAAATTCTGATAAAACGATTGGGCAACTATCACCAATCATAATCCTATAACAGAATACTACGCAAAAATACGTAAAACGTATTTTAGGTTTAAACTACTTGCACACGTGTCCGCCGGCTTTAATTATGGGCAAGCAACCAAGAGTGCGACTAAAATTTGAGGAGTTCACCGCGCAAGAGGCTGAACATATTTAAGGCGAGGGTCGAGTTTTGTCGGGCGATAAATCTGCGTTCGATGTTCGGGGGCTGCCGCCGTTTTTCTTTTTCTCAAGGAAGCGACTACCGTAGGGAGGGCCCGCCGCCCGAGGAGGAAGTCTTTCCTTAACGAAGGATCTGCCGATCGGAAATCTGAGTGCTTCCTTACCTCGGGCACATGTACGCACTCATACAGTACATCTGGCAGAGGTTCGCTCGGTGGTTATGAACGAACAGGAAGACCGTCTGCCGAGGAACTTTTCGTCCTTCTCGCTCTCCTTTCCAATCTTCTCACTCTCTCTCTCTCTCTCTCCAGCCGCTTTCCGACTCCCGTACGGATTCTCGATCGTTCGATCATGATCCTCCTTTCCGGCCCGACTAATTAACGTGCCTGTTCACGCGAATTTAATCTCTCCGGTAAGACCGTGGCAAGTCTAATTCTCGGACTGAGATCCTTCATTTCGTCGGATTCGTATTAAGAGTCAGCTTAGGTGTAGATTCGATCGTTTTTTAAGTGTCAGGCATCTTTTCAGAGCACCCTTTCAATTCGTTTTACTTCGTATTTATCTCCGAAGATTTCAACATCTTACAATTTCGGAATATGTTTCAGTCTCTACGTAAGACTACAGTTTAAATGGCAAGGGTCCCCTACATCTTACGCGAATACGGTTGTCATCACAGAAACTTGATTGAAACAATGCGATAGTCGTCAAGCAGCTGACCGGTTAACGCAAGATCGCGAGCGTAAAATTCAGAGCATCAAAATGCAAAAAAAATTCTCCGTTATAAATGACTTATTCGCGTAACAGCGACGTGCAGAACGATTTCTCAAAATCCGGAAACCACTGCCCCGAAACATTCCCCGAAAGAGTCCGCAGCTGTCCGCGTTCCCCCATCCGAAGGTGGCCACGAGCGCGACGGAGCCTTCGATCCACCCGCGCCCAGAAAATTCTCACGCAGGACCTAACGCAACCACCCCTCGCCAATCGACTACCCTACATCGCGTGACACCGATTCTGACCCCCTGACTCAATTCCATTCCACTTAATCCCAAACTTACGCCTACGCGCACTCCGCAACGTCTACCGTCCAAGGGACGAACGGATCCGGAAACTTTTCCGTTATCCACGCGATTCGCCTCGGGCCGTCCGATTCTCATCGGAAGGTCATTTCGTATCCGTAACAATGGGGGAACGTGGCGCGCGCGTAGAAATTTCGAAGGCGAAATCCAGATCGGGACGCCAGGTGGGACCTGAGAATTCTTCGGGACGCGTGGCATCTGCGAAGAATCGAGAATGGAAAAACGGCGACGGCTTGAAAGACGACGCCCGGAGAAAAGGCTCGAGGAAAAGGTCGGATGGGCCAGTAGAGGGGGGCAGAGGGGGGCCGAAGGGGGGGAGTTCTGACTGCTGGCACGAGGCCTTTGTAGGAAGAAAGGAGGAATTATCGAAGACGGATACCGAAGCGAGCCGATAGCTTACGGAGGGGTGGAAGAAAGTTGTACAGCTGAGGATCCTGGCGTGTGGCGTCCGCAATCTTCCTGGGTCCTGGTAGAGATTAACAAGACCTAAGAACATACGGGGCCGGACGGAAATGTTCGGCCTGCCTCGATTCGTAGGACTACCTACGAACCCTGGCGCAACGGGCAATGCTAACCGATTACTCCATGTGCGGTTCGTTGCTGAAGAAAATTGATGAATCTGAAATCTTGAGGATGGTGATCCTGTTCAAAGAGTAAGTACGAGAACGATGGAAGGAGCCAGAGCTATTCCGCGACCAAGGAGGCACTACGAGAAAGATGGAAGGACCCATTCCATTACCAACAACGGTTTAACTAATTGAACAACCCCCTTAACATACGGCTTCTTTGAAATAAATCGGCCGAATGAGATCAATTGATTTTTGCGTAAAACACACACTTTAACGCCGTGTCGGTCGGCATCATCAACCTTCCTCACGGTAACAGTATCCACGCTCATCGAAGCTAGTCGTAAAAATCCGGAATGTCATCGTTGCATTGCCAATCGAACTCGAAGCAATGATCGACGCGAGAAAGGATCCTCGGAGCGAGCGGTGGTCGAAAAGGCGAAGGTTCCAAGGGCGGTGGAGGGAGGAGAGGGGGGGGGGGAGCCGGTGGAAGATACGAAAGAAGAAACTGGCCTGCGAGAGGGCCGACTGCCTGTTAGAAGAAGGTAGCCTGTTGGCTGCGAGTCGGTGGTTCCTCTTGTACACTCCTGGGAAGTAGCGGCAGATGTTCGGACTCGGTTGGCGCGTGCCCGCTGCCACTTGGCTGCGAAGAGAAGACGATGCCATCTGCCCCTTCTCGCTCCACCTTCGGGACCTCACCAACACAGCTAGGGCGCGGCCCGGCTCGGACACGCACACCTACGTGACGGGCGAACACAACACTTGCCGGGAGCGGCGGAGCTTCCATCCGCTTTATGCGCCAAAGGCGGGCATTGATACGAAATTGCTATCGTCCTGGGCGCAGGACGAAGGACGAAGGACGAGGGACGCGCGGATCCTGCCACGGCCCGGGAAGATAAGGAAGAGACAAAGCGGGCTCTCCGAGACTCGCGACTTTTTCGAGCGCGGGCTAATAATGGGGGCGAGATAAGTGGAGCTTATAAGGTTTTCATAGAAGTCTCTCGGTGGGGTGGGGTGGGGTGAAGTTGGAATGGGGGGATTAAATTTGAATTGCGAGGTTTATCGGACTTTGCGGACGGCTCGAGTTAAGCGAATGAGTCGATGAGAAATTTTGAGAGGATTTTAAATATGTCATTTTGAAATTTGGGGGTTGTATTGTTTATTGGCGTAACTTGTTGAGAGTGATGACATCGATATGATACGGTCACAATTTACGATCGATCGCTGAAACTTGGTTAGAGTGATGAAATCAGTATGATATAATCGCAATTTAAGTCTGTTTTCTACACATTCGCTTTTGATGGGAAAGCAATAGCTTTTAGGAAAATGAAGGCATGCCATCTAGCGCTCCCTGCAATATTTTACCAGTGTTAAAGTAGAAATGATTAAAGTAGCATCTGATTGCCATACTTGGCGCCTTGTCTGTCGCTCGGCGAGTAACAACTATCTCCCAAATATTTGTTTAAAATTTCAGGACCCTACGTGACAGCCCACCGAATCTTTCCTCGGAACTTCTCTTTGTGTACATTCTTGTATGGGCAGACGCCGGTGGCCAGAGTCCTGATACCGAATCGCTATCTCAATTTTATATTTAATTATTTATTATATTATATATTATTTATTACATTATATAGTTATTATATTATATTATCATATTTGTTTAAAATTTAAGGACCCTACGAGACAGCCCGCCGAATCTTTCCTCGGAACTTCTCTTTGTGTACATTCTTGTATCGGCAGACGCCGGTGGCCGGAGTCCTGATACCGAAATCGCTATCTCTCGAGTTCGCGAGGGCAGCGTGTGCTCCCTGTGTACCTTCGGTGTACCTTCAGTGTACCTTCAGCGTACATTCTTGCGACGATAACATCCGCCTGATGATAGATAAGGTGCGATACGAGTGGCACGCGCCCGTATACCTTGATATACATTTTCTGGAGTGTACGCAGGACATGCACGTATGTGCGCAGGATGTACAACAATGTACACAGGACACGAATGAAGGCAGGACACAGAAATATGGTGCGAAGGACGTACGAGGATGTACGCAGGACATGCAAGATGCACTCAGGATTCGCAAGGATATATACAGCAGTATACGCAGGATTCGCAAGGATATATACAGGAGTATACGCAGGATTCGCAAGGATATATACAGAAGTATACGAAGGATTCGCAAGGATATATACAGAAGTATACGCAGGATTCGCAAGGATATATACAGGAGTATACGCAGGATTCGCAAGGATATATACAGGAGTATACGCAGGATTTGCAAGGATATATACAGAAGTATACGCAGGATTCGCAAGGATATATACAGAAGTATACGAAGGATTCGCAAGGATATATACAGAAGTATACGAAGGATTCGCAAGGATATATACAAAAGTATACGCAGGATTCGCAAGGATATATACAGGAGTATACGCAGGATTCGCAAGGATATATACAGAAGTATACGCAGGATTCGCAAGGATATATACAGAAGTATACGAAGGATTCGCAAGGATATATATAGAACTATACGCAGGATTCGCAAGGATATATACAGGAGTATACGCAGGATTTGCAAGGATATATACAGAAGCATACGCTTGATTCGCAAGGATATACCCAGAAGTACCTATAGGCAGGATATCGAGGACACGCTGGACATGCCGAACCTGCAAAACCTGCACAATGTCGAAGCGTGATCGTTCGAAGGGGAAGAAAGAGGGGGAGGATCTTGCGAGGGTCAACTGTTTTCACAGTTCTCGGTGGGATTTGTCACGTGCAAGTTGGGGCGTGTTGACGGTATTGCGAGAGGGGTGGACGTCCGGCAAATTTTGTACGTGAGGAATTTGACCGGGGAAACAGTTGGTAATGTGTATCATTGGTGGAGGGGCTGGCGTACTTGGCGACGCTTTCCGACGCGGATCGCTTGAGAGACAGATTTTTGAGGGGTGGGTTGGATTTGAGAGTTCGTAATTTTGGGGTGGGAGTTGGCTGTGGCAGAGAAATTGTCGGTAAGGCTCGATACTTCCTCGACGTCAGGCTCAGAATCGTCAAAATATAGATTTGTACAGGGTACCCACTTGACGCTGAGAATTAAAAATTTCAGTTACTACAGCATTATTACAAACAATAATTGTCAATATCCGCAAGATGCATAGATCCTCGAGAACTAGATTGGTACCGGATGAAAAGTTTCGGAACAATCAGTAATTTCCATCTTTACATCACTACGACTATTAACCCATTATCTGCCACAATCTCCATTTGGAGATTTTAGAATTTATATAATTAAACTGTTACACAACCTTTTGTGCATATATATGTATATATATATAACTTACACAACCAAGAATTAAAAAAAAATAGTTAATGGGTTAATAATTCCCAGATTATCAAAGCAAACCTGAGGCGTGCATACATTTCCATGCAAACGTATGCATTCATCGAATTCCACCCCTTCGGAGCTCAAGACCGAGCAGCTCCGCAATTCTCGCGGACGATCCTCTCACTTTCCCCCCCTCCCCCCCCCCCCATCTCTCACTATTTCGAAAGAACCCTCGACAAATGGTAAATCGCGCGACGACGCGTGGAATATTGCGAGCACGTGTTCGGCCAAAGAGGGAAGGGTTGCGCGCCACGTAGACGGCGATGCGTGCGTGCGTGCGTGCGTGCAATTAAGCACGCGGCACGCAAATGCGCGCCACGCATGGTAGAATCCAGGAGGAGAGAACGAGCCGAGAAGACAAGAGAAGGTGCAACCTGGCAGGCAGGTTGCACGTCTGTCGTGGAAACGCCTTCGTTTTTGCAATTGATACTTCAACGAGGGATGCCAGAAGGGGTGGACACCGTCCGTGAATTCTCTCCGGGGAGTGTTCAGGGTGCGCCAGGTGAATTCGATGCCAGGAATTTCCTCCTTCTTCCAAGATGGCCGAGCCGGGCTGCTGCGCGCCACTTTTCTGATCCCCATTTTGAAATGGGACGCTTCGCTGACGCTTAACATTGCGAACGACGTCGAAACGATTGAGTTACTCCGACGTCGAGACATTGTTGAGAGACTCTTAAGGGTTAATTCGACAGGGGTTCAGCATAACCTGGAATGCGGTAATTTAAGACACTGACGCCAGGCGTCGACGGAGAATGTACCGAATGAATTGATATGAAGATGTCAGGCTGACGCTTTTAATTGTGCAAAGAGCGAGACTCGCAATTAGAGAGAACGAAAATACATGAAATCCTGATACACGAATAATGTATAATGGGAGTTTACAAAAGCCGTTTTATTAATTTTATATCGTTATTAATCATACCTTCTCGGTCAGTTCGGCCACGTGAGACATTGAAGAGTGAAAAAAAAAATTAAAAAATTATCGTTTCGTCCTAGATCAACAGAGGATAGTCCGAGTCGTTAGGATAAATGGTAAAGGTAAAACATGACGCAAGCCGACCAACCGATTCCCGAATGACGATCGACTGACACCCGCAGGGGTGCAAAACAGTACGTTACCCCGTCGCGCACGGCCGTGTACGCACGCAACGTACGCTAATGCACGCCACACACGTGCTGGCCACGCGATGCTCGTAATGGGGGTCACGAGCCGCGCTCGGACGCGAGAGCCAGGAATCCGCGCCACTAATTACCCTTCCAACCCCTCCGACGACCCACCCTCCCCGAGTCTCCCCCTAAACGAAAATAAATATGAAAAACAGAAGGAAGTAATTTTCCACATGAATAGGAAACGTTTCGCTTGCCTACTAGCTCGCGGTGGTTGAACGTCGAGTCCTCGCGTCAGGTAGGCTAGGTGGGGCTAGGGGGGGTGAAAAAAATGGTGTGGGTCGAAGGCCTGTCGCGGAAATCGGAGACAAATTTCGCGCGAGCCGAACTTGACGCGTGCTCGACAGCTTTCTGCGAGGCTCGATCGGGCGGGAATAATTTTTCGAGCGAACAGATGGCATCCATCCCTCCGATGCTCGGGGTGCGCGGGGTGTGCCTGGATGCTGCTGGGCCCGCTTTCCGCAGCAATGGCTTTTTGTGTCTGGCGATCGGTAGGTTTTTTTTTTTGTCGCGAAAGGTGTCCCCGAAAGCCGAGCATTATTTGCGCGCAGTCGGGGAGCGCGGGGTGGAATGTGCGGGGGTGCAAGGTGGAGGTTCGAATGTTGGATTGCAAGGAGGGCAGCATACCCGAAATGGGATCAGTTGTGAAGTTGTCGAATGTACCGTCATCCCGAAAAGGAAAATCGATGATAATCATGATTGACACCGGAATTACGGATGAGTCTTCGCTACTCTGACTCTATGATTCTAAAGGCTTTTCACTTGTTAACTTTAAAGTCTCAAGAACAATTCATTTCCCATGAAACATTTTATATTCATATATGTTCCTTAGCAGTTGAGTTAGATAAGTGATTAATTGTCCTCCATGTTATTAATTTCATTAACATTTAAGTGAAAATCAATTGGTATAAGGTTTCAGTTTTAAGGTGCGTAAATGGACTAAGTTCCGGTAGGGTATAAGATAGAATAAGAAAGCGTAATAATTCAGATTGAGAAAAGTATATGACCTATGCAACCCTGTTAGAGAATCATTAACACGTTCGCGGACGCGAATGCTATAGCATTCATTTTCACGATGATGCAGAATGACATGAATGCTATAGCATTCAAATCATAAACTGAATTATTTTGAATTTAATTTTATATAACCTTAAGCTTTGCCATAGTTAAGATGCTATAGCATTCATTGTATATAACAATTAAAATATGATAATCTGACTACCCTTATAAACTGTGTTTAATCAAATTTCGGATATCACAACCAATTTAAGAGTAAAACGACTGTCAAGTTTTGTACCTCGCCGAAACTTTCACTGTCCGCGAACGTGTTAAATACTACCGAACTGAACTGAGCGCTAAGTAAAAATCTTACGATAATATATTATACCAATCCGCATATATTTCCGGACTAACTAAACCAAACAAAGGAATTTCACAAGACCCTAGAACCCCATAACCTCCTAAACCGCACGCAACGAGAAAAACCTGCTTCGGCAACTCTTCCGCAACCTCATCCCCGACATTTCTCCCCGAAGCACCCCGAAAGGGGTATCTCCCCCCCTCCCCGGGGCACAAAACCACCTAAGGATCCGCCCGGAGAAAAGGCTCGGAAACCGTCTCAAAGACGAAAAAGAGATCCCATTCGAAGGAGCCGTGCGCGCACGTGCTCCTTTTTTCCCTGAAAAACATTTCCTTCCGCGGCGAGCAGCCGGTGTTGATTTCACAGGCTGCTGTCGTGCGCGCTATACCTGAGGTACAGCCGAGGACAAGGACAAGGGAAGGGGGGCTGGGGGTGTAGGGAGGAAGACAGGAAAAAGACAGGAGTAGAATCGGCACAGATGGCGGTGGTCCGTTTCTTCGCGCAAGAAAAATCTCTTTCAGCCGCGGGCGGCACACGTCTTCCCGGAGGAAAGCCGAGAGGCCTAGAAGGATCCTGAATGCGCGAGCGAGGAGAGGTGAGGAGGAGGAGGAGGGGAGGGAAGTGCCGGAATAAGGAGTCAGCGGCACGTGCCACGCGGACAAAGACGAGCGCAGCATCCGCAACCTCTTCGGCCATCTGTTGCTTCTGGGGACCTTCTTCGGCTCGCGACCCTGTCTGTTTCGACAGTTTTTTACCCCCTCCCCGCGCGCCGCTACCCCGCTTTTCCGAGATCGGCTTCCGGTGGATGGACCATTGAGGCAGGGACGCGTGCGCGCTTTTTTTTTTCTTTCAATTTTACGCGCGGTCGTTGTTTCAGTACTTGTTGCCGTAAGGAATGAGGGACGATGTGCGATTTTGTCGGAGTTGAATGTGTTGACCTGTGGTCGGGTCAGTCGCGGAATATAAATACTTATCTTGACCGGTTCTGTACTTGTAACCTATTAGGGGAGTGCTATTTTAAAGTTTTTAAAAATTTTAAAGTTTACTTTAAGCCGATGTATTTTCCCATCCATTCCACTGAAACCTAATAATGTTAGTGTTTTTATTTAGCGCACGGTTTATTCTTTGAGTTGCATTAATTCGGATTAAAAATATCTTGCGGAACTAAAGATTTTCTTAATAAATTGAAAATAGTGCTGCTAGGGGCGGTCTTGCCCCGGAACTGGGGCAAAAACTGCGCCAACCTGTTTAAAAATGATTGAATCTTATATTCTTATATTACGGGGGCAAGAGCGGAATTATTATTAGTAATCCGAACTTTGCCGAACGAGTTGAACGGGTGAATCACGGAATACATGGCGGCCACCTATGTTGAACACTATCCAGACCATTGAATACTAACCGAAGGAAGATTTCTATCTCATAGTTGGTACAATGCGTATATTCGAATAAATAAGGGCCTAGCGCTTTGCCCAGTGTACGGATTTACCTGCACCTTACATCAATTTCGATTGACACGAAGTGGATGAACACGATGCAGAGCCGGTGGAAGTCGGGATGGAATCGATACTTCTGTCGATTGTGTAACAGTATCGTCCGAGTGCGCCATTGATAATCGTCGTCAATCGAGAACTCGACACTCGCACACGAGTCGGATTCGTGTTCCGTCTGTCTCCCGTTCGCGGAGGATGTTTGATATTTGCATGAATGAACCGGAGAGGGTTCGATACCGTCGCGAGGGATCGATCGTATCAATCGGATTCGTCGGCTGAGGAGTCCTGTTACTTCGATTCCGAAGTCGAGCATGGTTCGATTCTCGCTCGAGATCAAGCGACTTTTAATTATTCCGATCGTGGAGATATCGAGCGTTTGGTGCTTTTCGATGTTGAAAGTCGATCGGCTGCGCTCTCGTTGTCGAACGATGTATCGCTTCCTCGCGATATTTTGCAAATGAAAGGCGAGCTCGCGGTTCGCCTCTGGTTCGAGATAGCGGGCCGAATCGACTCGCAAATCGAGGGAGCGACCAGATGGCGGGTCCAATTAAATTAAGCTCGGCGAGAATCGAAGCGCTTGGCAAATTGTGTAACGAATTTCTTTCGTTGAATGTGTTCTGTTTTAGGAGACATGCGAAAACTGTATTATCTGGGCCTATATCATTTTTATTAGTTCAGTCTCTGTCCTTTGAAGACCTTTTAGGTATTCTTAGAAAACTAATGTAACGCAAATTAACAGAAGAATAGTGTGAAATTTGTAATTGTGTAAATTTGTATCCTAATTACGGCCACGTCATGTTTTAACCCATTGCGATCGGCAGATTTCGGCGATGGGACTGCCGGCAGGTCGAAATGAATTTAGTATGTTGCAATTAGTTTTCCGTACGGGATTTTAAGTCAATATGTACATGAATAGTAAACACCAAGATTTTGTTGTGTTTCATAGTATTTATAATAAACTAAAATATAATGTGCATACACATATGTGGTGGCATCGACTGGAGAGGGTTAAAATCCGTTTGAGATTCGTTATTACCATTACGAAATACAAAGAAACTTAAATAGATGTATTAAGAACGAAGGGAAACTCCGAAAAGATTCGAAGACAATCTGAAGCTCTCCTCTTTCATTAACACTGTTGAACATCGGTCAGGCACCTGTCCGAGTTGCCCGATGAAGACGTAGGCCGCGGAATTGTTCGGGATCGGTGCGATCGGGCGCAATTTACATTATCAAGCCAATTACCTTCCTTTCGCATATAGTCAATACATGAATATTAAACACCCAGAATTTGTTGTGTTTCATAGTATTTATAATAAACTAAAATATAATGTGCATACACATATGTGGTGGCATCGACTGGAGAGGATTAAAATCCGTTTGAGATTCGTTATTACCATTACGAAATACAAAGAAAATTACATAGATGTATTAAGAACGAAGGGAAACTCCGAAAAGATTCGAAGACAATCTGAAGCTCTCCTCTTTCATTAACACTGTTGAACATCGGTCAGGCACCTGTCCGAGTTGCCCGATGAAGACGTAGGCCGCGGAATTGTCCAGGATCGATCCGATCGGGCGCAATTTACATTATCAAGCCAATTACCTTTCTTTCGCATCGAGCGCGCCGGACTCGGGCGAACTTCCTCCCAAATTCGATTCGTGCCCCGAAACGTCTTCATCCGACATATCGTCGCTTTTTGCACTTCCTACCGCCTACTTTCGCCGAGTAAGGAAACGAAAAATTCGAACAGGTGCAAAACATCCGACCGAAGTTCGGACTTCGGTTCACGTTTCGCGCTACGATTCGCATCGGCGAACTTTCGGGTACTCGGCAAAAGGAAATTGTACGAAAAGCGAGAGTCCTCCTTGCGGTCAGCTGTTGCACGGGACGACGTTAAAATCCGGAGCGGACTTTCTCCCGTCGAAGAAAAATCTCGATCGCTGCTCATCGTACGCCATTAATTCGCTGCCCATTGAAATTCCGAGAGAGCTGTCCGGGATCGAAGGAAACGTGTTCCCGGCGTAATGAATCTGGGGCCCGTGATTGCGCAAGCTGAGATTTTTCGTGCTTACCGGCCATGTGGACCGATCGTAAAGTATGTCGGTTGCGAAATTTTCGCGTGCCTCGAGCGTGTAAATCGTCCGAGCGAATGCGGATCGTCGATCGGCGTCCCGTGTAAACCGAATCTCCGGCAGTCGCGTATGCGCGCAAGTATGTAAAATCGTGTGCGTCCGAAAAAAAGAAGGGTTCGCGTCGGGAATCACGTAAGCGGATAAATTCTCGGGGAGAAATTATAAGACGTTCTCCGAGCGTGCGCGTAGGTGAGTACGAAAGCGAAATGGTCAGATTTTGGGGTAGTATAAATCTTGGGGCACGTGTATGGTTGGACTAGGTTTTGCCGCTGATTTGGCAAGGGGAGGAATTATAAATGCGGCTGAAACAAATAGTAGAAACTACGATCGCTTTCTATCGATTGAATATTCTCTCTACATTCTAAAAATTCCTATTTAATTGACAGTAATCAATTCTCGACACCTCACGTTACCGAAGTAACAGCTATGAACAGAATGTTACATCTATAAGTAAAGCGAATCTACCCAACTCAACGCCCGTTAGCATCTCCCATAAACTGCGAAGCGGAGCAACTCAATTTTTTGATAAATAATAAATGGACACGGATGCAAATAAAGTCTGTTACCGTCTACAGCAAAATCTACCCAACAGTTTTCCTTTCGAGAATCTCCGACTGTATACGATGACCTATCGCCGGATTTTTGACATTTCGCACGCGAGCACTTGCACGCGCAAAAATCTCAGTCCGGGGAAAGTTCTTTCCCTCGCGAAATGGGGGGCTCGGGGTAAGGAGGATCCTGGTCAAGGATCCACGTCCAGGAACAGGTGCTCGTCAATAGGGAACGTCGCGAAGCGACGAGGAATTCTCGAGTCCAGGAGGCCGTGATTGGTTCGTCGTGTGGGCAGCTGTTCGCCGGCCGCCAATTAAGTAAGTGTTGTGTCGTAACAGGTGTCGCGTGATTATCAGGTACGAAGCAACGAGAGAGGGCCGACCAATAAATATCGCCGGCAATATTCTAACCGATATATCGTATATCCTCGTCGCACCGCGCTTCCTTTTTTTTCGAGGCTGCGAGGACGATGCGCACCTGCGGATTTCCAGAAATTAATAACGCCGAGCATTATGGTCGGCGATATCGCGTGCCGAGGAACGAGTTGACACGTTCTGCCAAGGGACGTCCGAGGAATCTGTCAGTCCGTCGAAGGTGTCAACCTCGAGTGACGACGCGCGTCAGAAACAATTTTCGAACGAAAAGGTCACTTGACCCATTACCGTCTACTGTGCCATATATAGCATACAAATCATATATATATAAATATTTATATATAATAAATATAATATATATATATATTTTCCCAAGAAAAAAATAATTCAGGCGTTAATGGATTAAAGGATTTGAGTTGACAGCAGCGCATGAGTTTATATGACATGATGAGCTTTACGTAAGGGTCGGATTCAATGATGGCAATGGATTGCGAGATGGAAGATGCGTCGATGGTCGATAATCGAAGAGCGAGAATTTTGTTCGGCCTGCGCGAAGCACCTGCGTATTTCCAAATGAAAACATCGTACGCGGAGTACGTGTTAATTACGCCACCGGGGATTGATAATTATTGTCTCGTTATCTCCGGATTTCGTGAACCGGGCAGAACGCATTCGAGCGCGCGCGCGCGCGCGCTCATTATCAATTCCGGACGAGGTCGGTGCACCTGCGGATTTCCAGAAAATAATAACCGTCGCGCGTCGCATTAAGCTCTTCAACATGCTTCCGCGAATGTTCCTAATTCTACTCGTTGGAATAATGTTGAGGCTAAATTTTTACAGCTCGCGTAACGGCGTCCTTATTCTCCCATAATGACGTCGATGCGCTTCGAATTAGCGTCGTTATCGATCCTAACGCGCAATCTTCTTCTCCTCGGATTATGAAAAAAGATTGTTGCTCTTCCTTTTTCATTGTAAATCCTGGAATGGGATCGTATGGAAAGAAATTGGGCTTCCTCTCGGATTAATTTAATAATCCGGAGCCAGCGATGAGTCGTTCTGACAGTTGCCGTTTCCGTCCCTGGGTAGGGTATCGTCATCGAACCGAAAGGACTCCCCCGGATTTTCCTCGCTGCGCGTTTATAATGCATGACGCGCAGCGGGACGAGATCCTGTTGCGTCAGGAAGAGCGTCGAGGGACCTCTAACGATGCAGGTCGCCTTCCTATATGACGCTTCCTTCTCCTTCGTCATTGTGTCCCATCTAGCCCCGGGTAGTCGGTAGCTCTCTTCATCGGAAGAGTCCCGGGGGATCGGGGAGGGAATATTTCATCCGAGTCCTGAGCACGTGCGTTAGTCAACGCGAGCCATCAGGACAATGCGATTGCGGAAGAGTGCGCAAAAAGGAGAGTAAGTTCATCCGAACGATCGGAACGGAGATCTTTCGCTCCGGACAATGACTGTTTTGAACCCCGCTCGAATCTTTGTGACCTCTCGAGAGGGAATAAAATGAATCGCTCCTACCTGCGGATGATAGATCTTTGTGTCGTGGGTAGAAAATGGAAGGCGAAGTTTGAGCAGTGACAAAAAAATTTTAGCTGTTAAACGCAACTGGTAAGTTTGGTGTAGAATTGAATGTTCAATTTCGTGAATGATGGTAATAGCAGCGGAAATGACTGACTCGACTAATCGAAACATTCGAAAGAGAATATTGGATCTGCTCGTACGCTTGTACGAGATAACTAGTCCGATTCTATCTTAATAACCAAACTTATGTTTTTAAATATTCATTACCGCTCTTTAAGGTACACAAATAATTCATCGTTCCCCGTTCCCTGAGTTCAAACATACTACCTTGCATCATCATGCCAAATATAAGAGAGACCGTGAACAGAAATTCTCAGTCTTCCGTTAAAAATGTCTACTTAGCCCATCGTAGCGGCCTAGAAACGGCGAGAGGACGTAAAACTTCCGATATCGAGCGCTGAATATTTCTCGTTCTGCCGAAGAAGGCAGGAGTCGAGGCTCCGCCGTCGCGAAGGGAAACGAGCTGTGGGCATCGCGAGCGAAGGGTGACACGCATGCTTGCGCGATCCACGTGCGGAGTGGACGGCAAGCGGGCGCTGAATACGTCTCGAAGTGCGAGGCCGAGTCGATAGCATGCGTTAAGACGCGTTAAGGCGCGCGAGCGTGCGTAGGAATCGGTAGGGAGCGTAGGAAGCAAGCGTAGGAAGCGTAGGTCGTAAGGAAGTCCTAAGGCAGTGACGAGCGAAGCGTACCTACCAAGCTACCTACCAACCTACCTACCAGCCTACCTACTTACCCACCTCGGAGCACACTTCGCGGTACCAGCAGCACGTGCTCAAATCCGAGCAGCTGCCCCGGACTCGCCGAGGCAGGAAGGATATTCGCTTTCGACCCCCTCCAACAACTTCCTTCCCTATCTCCTTCTCATCGCCGCGAGGAGCGGCCCTTCCGACCCTTCCGCACCTTCCGCACCTTTCCTACGGGGCCGCCGAGAGATCGGCGTCGGCGGTTCGCAGAAATCCGGAGCCCGGGTTAGTGTGTCAGGGCGATCGAGGGTTGACGCTGGATACGCGAATACGCTTTTGGGGGACACCTGATTGAACGATTGTGTGCCGGTGCCGACGAGTGTGTTGGGCGTGTCTGGGATTGCGTAGGTTCGGCGGAAGCCGATAGAAGGCTCGGTGATGGGGCAGTTTCAGTTTCGGTTCGATTTCGGCCGCTTTGAATTTGGCATTAATGTAACTCCATTTTTTCATAAATAATAAATGGACGCTCCAAGTACAATCTCAGTTACCGTCACCAAAAAATCCGTTCGAGGAAGGTTCGGTGATGGGGCAGTTTCAGTTCCGGTTCGATTTCAGCCGCGTTGAATCTGGCATTAATGTAACTCCATTTTTTAATAAATAATAAATGGATGCTCCAAATACAATCTCAATTACCGTCACCAAAAAATCCGTTCGAGGAAGGTTCGGTGATGGGGCAGTTTCAGTTTCGGTTCGATTTCGGCCACGTTGAATCTGGCATTAATGTAACTCCATTTTTTCATAAATAATAAATGGACGCTCCAAATACAATCTCAGTTACCGTCACCAAAAAATCCGTTCAAGAAAGGTTCGGTAATGGGGCAGTTTCAGTTTCGGTTTGATTTCACCCGCGTTGAATCTGCCATTAATGTAACTCCATTTTTTCATAAATAATAAATGGACGCTCCAAATACAATCTCAATTACCGTCACCAAAAAATCCGTTCGAGAAAGGTTCGGTGATGGGGCAGTTTCAATTTCGGTTCGATTTCGGCCGCGTTGAATCTGGCATTAATGTAACTCCATTTTTTCATAAATAATAAATGGACGCTCCAAATACAATCTCAGTTACCCTCACCAAAAAATCGGTTCAAGGAAGGTTCGGTGATGGGGCAGTTTCAGTTTCGGTTCGATTTCGGCCGCGTTGAATCTGGCATTAATGTAACTCCATTTTTTCATAAATAATAAATGGACACTCCAAATACAATCTCAGTTACCGTCACCAAAAAATCCGTTCGAGGAAGGTTCGGTGATGGGGCAGTTTCAGTTTCGGTTCGATTTCGACCGCGTTGAATCTGGCATTAATGTAACTCCATTTCTCAATAAATAATAAATGGACGCTCCAAATACAATCTCAGTTACCGTCACCAAAAAACCCGTTCGAGGAAGGTTCGGTGATGGGGCAGTTTCAGTTTCGGTTCGATTTCAGCCGCGTTGAATCTGACATTAATGTAACAATTGAACGTATTCCGTGCTTTGAACTTCGAATATAATTGCTCGAATATTTGGATATAGAACGTTCTTTTTATTATTTAAATTCGCGACGTAGATAGAAAGTAGAGTACGAGTCTTTGTTGCATTTGCCGGATTAACTGAAATAAAATATGAGACTCCACAGGTTGTAGGACGGTAGTGCGATTCTCGTGAAAGCGTATATACTGGCATGGTAAAAAATGGCGGGACAAATGGCTAGGCAGTTAATCGATGACAGGGACAAAGTTGGAGGATCGGCTTCAATCTCGGCGGACGGATAAGCTGATGAGCCGAGAAGCGGAGAACAAAAGGAAGCCAATCTCTCGTCCCCCTCCTCCTCCGCCTCCTCCACCTCCTCCACCTCCTTCTACCGGATCCTCGAGGCGGTGCTAGCGCCAGAAGATGCTTATTACGAGTTTACAAGCGTGGCGCTCCTTCCCTCCACCTTTCTCATCTCTCGCCGACTCGTCTCGAGCAAGACGATGCTCAACTCCGGTAGCCAGTTCATTACGTCCATGAGACTTGCCCTCTCCAACCTCGTCCTGCCTCGTCCTTTATCCTTTCTCTCTTTGTCCACCTAACGAGGCCACTACGTTACCGTCGCGATCATCTCTGATCGTGATCGCATATCATTGCACGACCGCTGAAAATAAATCAGCTCCATCTATTTCAACTTCATTTGAATTTTATTCCTTATATACGGTGGGGAGAAGTAACGGGGGCATGTGAAAGGTATCGTACCCTACGTCCTATTAGTTTAGTTGGTTTAGGGTAGCTTAGTTAGCAGAGCAGTTGGAATCGTACAGGATGGATCCAGGATCGATTTCAAGTTGAGAGGGCTCGAAATGGCGGACACGACGAAGCGCGCCTGACATTGACAACATATGGGCAATATTAAAAAAAAATGTAGATATAGGGTGTATGTAACATTTTATTAATTGTCACGGTGATAAATATTCTATTTCTCAAAAATGCAACTTTCTATCATTCACCAGTATTATGGGGTACAAAGAACGTAAGAAGAAAATCTCGTACTTTTTCCTTCTCTCTGCCTATAATTTTGAATGGAAGCAGTGTTTATTTTCGACCATATCCGTTCCTCAAATCGCGACCAACTTATCCGTAATGGCCAATTTTCATTTTCTGTCGACATGTGTTATTACGCAAAGACCCAGGCGGAACGATGATATTTGCAAAGGGGAAGGTTGATATAAATTGGTAACCACGCTTCTGATTCGTCGATATCGATTACGTTAATGCGGGTACCCATATGGCGACGAGTGTACGTTCGCCACCGTACGTTGCCGAATGCATATGTATGCGCACGCTGCTCTCGTACGACAGCCTTGATAACTGTGTGCGTGTACGCGCGAGTATGTACACATTGACCGAGGTATTATTACGCTCGACGGTTATGGGAGTATGCGAATATGAATATGGAACTGTGATCGTGACTTCTTCTGTTGCCCATCCTGTCGGCTAACTTGCAACGAAGAGACGCGCACAGTGTATTAAAAAGTCTGAACTCTGTTAATGACGGGAGCACGCGACGCGAAGACACTCAACGTTATACTAACCCAATGAAAAATGAGTCCGCCTTGGGTCTCCGCAGACACGGGAGACTTCCAGCTAAGATTCTCAGCCATTAAATGTCTCTCAAATAGCAATTAGCCGCCGGAAGTGACCGTATCGATTGAACTATCTCGACTCCGCTCAAGGATTTCTAAATTAAGCGAGGAAGTACTCATTTAATACCCTATTCCCTCAGTGGTTCGAAAGAGCTTGAACAAAAATTATTTGTAATTTCGAACGTAAGTTTACGTAGCCTTATATTTCGATTACGTATTCGGAAGAGAATCTTTATGAAGGGCACTTCGGTGAGAAGAATTCATGTAGGAGATCGGAATATTTTGAGAACGTCATATTAGAGGATGCGTGCGTTCATTATCATCCACGCCTGGCAATCTTGCAAATGAAATGACAAGCAATCAGGGAATTATCATCGCCCCTGGTCACCGTCGCTCGTTACGTACTCTCATTAACACGAATGGCCGCCATCTTGGCGTTACATTGAAAATCAGCCGTCGAGATAAAAGTCTCCTTCGAGCTCGTTAATTGTCTCTCCCAGATTCGGAATTCGAGCCGACACGTCGTCGCAACATGCACGCCAAGATCGTATCAGCGGAAAGAGTGAGACTAGTCGGAGAAGCGTGCACATAAAATTGTCAAAGAATTCAGTTGCAAGAAGTTTGTTCGGTCATCAATCATGATCCTCCTAACACTCGTTTGATCCCTGTCGCGGAATTCAACAATGATAAATGTACCGTTCGCGCAGTCAGTAGTATAAAATTTGGTCATAGCAAGTATTATTCCCTATTTAAATTGTATTGTTAACGTGACTTCTATGGGATGCTATTATAATAAAGTTGAGTTTACAGAGCTGTAGCAAAACTTAAGCCTGTACCTTGCCATAGGTTGAACTATATACTGATGTGGCAAGAAAGTGTTTTCGGTTTCAAACATAGCATAGCTTCAGCTTTTTGCTGATAAGGACCAGAAGTATCCTTTGACTATTGATTCAAGTTTATTCTTCGTATAAACTTGACTATATAAAAGCGAAGTTACTTTCTTGCCATATAAACTCGTAGTCTACGCAACCCTAGGATAAGATTATCGAAAGAATTTAGATAACGATTCAATAAAAACTACTCTCGCCCACCGACAATTAATCGGAATTCAAAGTTGCCTGACCATCCTTCAACCTTAAAGCGTTCAAGGACTCAGGAAGAAATCCTCGAGCCGCCACGCTCCCTCGCGCTAAAAATTGAGCCCAGAATGAAAAATCGCAACGCTCCGCAATCACCGGACCCAAGTCCCAAAAAAAATCGCCGCGCTCACCCCGTCCGCACAGCGCGAAAATTGAATAACGCCGATAACGAATGGCGCTAATTAGCGCGCCGAGCGAAAATTAATCGACGTTTAACGCCGTTACTTACCGGGCCCCGGCTGGAAGAGGGGGCCCACCGAGGTCTCATTAAAGCGTCCGATCCGGCGGGACTCTACGGTTTTTCGCGGGCCCCGACATAATTGAGAGCGCGATAAATAATAAACGTTTCGATTCGGCACGCCGAAACGAAAGTGCGTCGACGTTAATAATGAAGAGACCGCTGTCTCGCCCGTGCGCGATGATTAATGAACGGTGCCTCGCGCGAAGTGTCCGCTTGCAAAAGTTTCACCGCAAGTGAGGACGAGTCCGGAGGCCGCGGCCAGATGGTTTCAACTGCCGTAAAGAAAGCAGATGTAATGTTTGCCGAGTATCGAGCGTGATACGCGGGGACATCGATAACAATCGATATATATATACGTCGCGGGACGTTTATCGTCGCGACATTCTCCTTGTTATGACGTCGGCTTGTCCGCGCGAAGTGGCGCAAATCGGGTCTGAGAGAGGAGCTCGTTAATTTCGACCTGAAGTACGAGCCTTGCTTGGCTTTCAGATAAAAACGTTATATCGATAATTCGGGAGCAACGATTTCTGAGGCTACTTGGAACTTACTGTTAGGCAAATTGAAAGGAATCCAAGGATTGAAATCTGTAGAGTCATCTGAAGTAACGCGACATCGATAATAATCGATATACGTCGCTGGGCGTTTATCGTCGCGACATTGTCCTTGTTATGACGTCGGCTTGTCCGCGCGAAGTGGCGCAAATCGGGTCTCAGAGAGGAGCTCGTTAATTTCGACCTGAAGTACGAACCTTGCTTGGGTTTCGGATAGAAACGTAATATTGAGAATTTGGGGGGCAACTTACTGTTATGAAAATTGAAAGGGACTTAGTAATTGAGATCTGTATATTCATACGAAGTAACACCAGTAAAAATACGTTTTAGAATTACTACTGATGTGAAACTTGAAATTATAATTATATTATTTATTATATATTTATATGTATCATGTTTAAGTATTTTAGTACCATATTACCGTACAAATGTAAATGTACTTTTATTTGTTATCAAAGGCGGTTATGTCGTTAATAAATTATTATTATTATTATTATTATTATATATAATTAATAATGATATAGTCAGTAAAAATATATTTATAATTATATACTATAATAATATATAATAATGTATAATCATAATTTCGGTTTTGTACATAATCTTTCATTTTGTCCCCTGACTCAAATGTAACTAATATCAAACGTCACGAAAAACATATTTTAACATCGACATAAGCTCTTAAAGGAAAGTACAATGCTACGTCTGAAAACGGAAGACACTTTCTTGCCACCCCTGACAAAATGACATAGGCACGCGTATCTTTGACGTGCGGAGGAATCGTCAATCGCGTCGATGAAATGCAAATGCCGCCGATGGGCTGTTTCCGGGAATTTCACTTGGGCTCCGACAAAAAGGAGAGAGGCGGAAACGTCACGAGGCGGTGAATGCCGCGACGCGCATAATCCATATACATATGGCGCACGTCGATCAGCGCGCGCGCGCGCGCGCACAGCTCCGAACTCTCGAAAACGCGTTTGTCGAGCAAATTGCGACATAAGATCGTCCGGCAATTGCAATCGGGCGCCGACTTCGTTCTCCCACCTTGCTGCCCCTGGCAAGAAAATGCGACCACGGGACACCAGTATACGCCGAGCCAAAAGTCGGGCCCCCGACTCGCTGCATTTGGCAAGAGCTGTAAGATCGAAGATCGGCGGATCTCGTTTACGGAATCTTAACGGGTTCCGTCGCGACGAATTAATAAGTGCGTTCGTCTGCGCCGATGCGAAGTCGTCGCGAGAGTCGCGATGCCAGAAATAAGTCGAGTAGACGGACGTGAGGCACACGCGTACGTTTAAAATCAGTCCAACTCGACCGAACAAAACATTACGCTCCTATCGAGAACTTTAGTACATATATCAATGAAGATATAAACCGTTCATCGTGAAAAGTATACAAGGAACTTTAAGGTAGAGTGACAATTAATTTATTTTGCTATTTTGGATGATTGGAGAAATTTCATAGTCGATTCCGCTACTTTAAAAATACGCGGCCGAATCAGAAAGGATATTTCAGCGAACATACGTTGAGATAAAAATCGAGCGAGAGCGTGCCAGCAAAATTTCATCCGCGCGTAGAAGCCGCTGCTCGCGTCAGGTTCATCAACGGAAACGTAACGATTCGGCGGCGCGTTCGAAAAACACGGATCAATTAAACCTGTCGATCGACTCTTTCTGCCCCGTTCGGCCTAGCGACATGCTCACTTTCGAACTCGGGAGTAATTCACGAGTATCGGGCTCCGGTCGCCAAAGGTTCAGGTTAATTTCACCGGGAGCCTCGATCCCCGCTGCCCGGAGAGGAGAAAAGAGGAGAAAAGAGGAGAAAAGAGGAGAAAAGAGGAGAAAAGGGGCGAAGAGAGGCGAAAAGGAAAGGAGAGAGGGAGGAGGAGGAGGAGGAGGAGGAGGAGAAAAATGTGTCCCGAGGCGCGACGAGTACCACCAGTGGGCATAATGTACATACGTGTACCTGCGCGGCACTGCTCTCGAAAGGCCGGCGATGGAAAAGCAAAGGAGGGCAAAGAGGAGCGACGTTTGAGGTGCAGCAGCTGGCTTCTTCACCGCAACATCTGGCGGCATCCGATACTTATTCGGCAGTGCCACGCGCCACTTCCACTTCTCCGCCTTCCTTTCCTCCGCCGAAAACTTTGCTCCTCTCCGAGCTCGCCTTCTCGTCCTCCTCCATCCTCCTCCATCCTTCGTCATCCACCTTCATCCTCCTTCATCCTCCTTCATCTTACTCCATCCTTCGTCATCCTTCGTCATCCTCCTTCATCTTCCGCCGTCCTTCGTCATCCCTCACCTAAGAACAGTTTTCCTTTATGCCGAACGCTTTTTCCGGCTCCTTTTCTCGAGAATTCGAGCCTCGATCTCCTGTTTCTCGCCCACGCTTCCTGGGTCGATGCTAACGGTGGCCCTTGTGACGGTGGCGTCCTGAGAATCGGATTGGTGGACGAATGTGAGGCGCAGGTCGGGCAAGGTAGCATGAAATTGAGCACTGGCCTCCGTAGCGTAATTCTTCGTGGGGTGTATATAGGAAATGTAAGGGATGTAAGCCGTAAGGGAACGTGAACAGTTATTTTTCAATTATATAAATAGCTTCGATCACTTTGAGTCATTGACTTTCAGTTAAAAATCGTTGATTTTTAGTAGATCGAATTTGCCGAAAACTCGAAATTATACATACATACATAGGTACTGTAAAATTGGGTTAAGAAAATCGTCTTAATGACCGTCAGTGTAATTTGTGAATCACATGTGAATCGGTGAGTCTGAAAGCAGTGAATCAATTTAATTTTAAATAAGATCCTTTGGAATTTTTTGATATTTAAGTATAATTAGAGTAGCGATGCACATTGCATCGTATTACAACTATTTCCTATTTTAAGTCGGTAGATGTATACGCGTTGCTAAAAGAGACTGTCTTGAAGAATGCATATTGTCTTTTTCAATGGGAGGAAGAGTTGAGCGTAGCCGAGGAAGCAGGCGGGATATTGTACAAACGGTACGTCAACCTTACTCTTTGATCAGGCGAAGTGGTTGCACGTTATTTCTAGAACACTGACAGCCTCGGGAAACAAACTGTCGCCTTTGATCGTTCTCGTTTACTTGCACGGCGGAAGGAGCGGGGAGAGTTAAGTGTAAGGTCGGCAAAGTTCTGACGTCCAAGGGCTTCTTCCGGAAGTCGCGATACTTCGATTTCGACGCTATGAACGATTCAATTTTTAAGTTAGGAATCATGCCTACGTTCTGACGTCCAACGGCTTCTGCCGGAAGTCGCGATACTTCGCTTTCGACACTGTTAACAATTCAATTTTTAAGTCAGAAGTCACGCTTACAACTTCGACATTACATCGGGATCAATATTCTCTCACCCATTATTCGCAAATGTCCCATTTTTGGGACACAGTCTCAAATATCTTTCTTTCAATAACTGCAAGCTTCTAAATGTCAAGTTAATTTCATTTTTAATTTTTGTACTCTTTGCATTACAGCGGGTAATGGGTTAATGCAGACGTTAGAAAAATCCTCGTCTTACAATTAGCGTAAGCTGTCAGAGTTAATTATTACATTTACTTTCGCGAGAAGCGACTTGAAAAAGTCACGAGGGTCTGCAGTAAAATTCTTGGGCTTCCGACACCGGGACTCGTGCCTGCCCTACCTTCTTCCCTCGAACACCCTCCTACTCGCCAGGTCCTTCGCCGACCCATTGTCTACTCGCAGGACGCAAGCTCCGCGAAGCGTGTCGCGAGAAATGCGCCCCGAAAAACTCGCGTCACGCGTCCAATTTCGTAGCCGCACATCTACAATACCGATCGTGCCGTCATAAATAATGCATGAAGGAACCCACACGCCGACCGGTAATTTCGGCCCGGTCGCGCTTCGGCGTGAACTGAATTGGCGAGAAACAGCGAGAAGGGCTGCAACGTAACAAAAAAAAAAAGAAAGAAAGAAAAAAAAAGCAAAGACGACCAGACGCAAAAAAAAGAAGTTACCTCGTAGGGTTAATAGGGAGTTAAGTCAGAAGCGGAAAGGGTTGAGTAAAGAGATAAGGATGGGAGGGAAAGTAATTCGGCCCGCCCCTTCGCGAGCATGATCCTCGCACGACGTCACGCGTACTTAAAAGCCACGGAAATTAGATCTTTAGATCTCTCGATCCTTCGAACGAGCGTTGCTAATACGTCTCTCCCGACTGGCATCGAAGATTAAGATATCCCGGGCCTTCTCCTTCCCCCTTTTTTCGACCACTTCGGACGATCGACCATCGAACTGCGCGGCACCTCGAACCATCGACGTCATCGACGATGATTTGCAGAGGCGAGCATCGGGTGTGCGCAAACGGAAATTTATTCAAATCGCGATCGCGTCCGGGCCCGCGAGTGATTCACGGTGATAAAAGAGGGGGGGGGGCAGCTGCGTAATTTGACACGGTCGTTCGGTAGTCGGGGCCCGCTTTTTTTTCGGCCGCTCGCCGAGGGATAATGAGGAATAGAGAGCAGATAGGAGGGACAGCGATATCGCGGCCCTCACGGGAATGGCTAATTCGCGTAACGAGTCGTGAGGTACTCACGGCTTCTTGAAACGGCCGATGCTCGCACGCTCGGCAAAAGCCGGAAGAGGAGGGAGAGGGGAATAGATAAGCAGAGAGGTAGATGAAGATAGAAAGATAAAGGGAGAGAGGGAGACAGAGCGCGAAAGAGAGAGAAAGAGAGAGAGAGAGAGAGAGAGAGAGAGAGAGAGAGAGAGAGAGAGAAGGAAGCAGAGCGATAAAATCGTGCAAGCCCTCCTTGCCGAAAATGTTCGCCGAAGAACATCCAGACTTAGAACATCCTACCCTGTCTTACCTCCCAGCTCTACCTTTTACCTTCTCACTTTCCCTTTCATCCCTTCTTAGCCCCGGTCGCGTACCGGCCAATTAGCGGGTCCCAGGTGAAATCACGGAATTAATATCCGGGAATTTGAATTTCGCCCGACAGAAGCCTCTTTCAAGAGTGTCAGATAAGCGTGCACCTTTCGCGAGATAAGTTTGGTCTTTATCGGAGCCCGTTCTGTTCGGAGTTCTGTTCGGAGTTCTGTTCGCGGGCACGGTTTGGGCGGCGGGATAATTCGAGAGATGTAACCGTCGATAGGTGGCTGTCATCATTTTTTTCGGTCGGCCTCTCGGCTTTCTTCTCGGCGCGCTCGCGCTCTCTTTAATGCACGGGAGCGTGTCGAATGATTAGCGTGAGGAGCTTAATTTTTTTGACGAGCGTCGGACACCGGAGGCACGCTCGATTCGTATTGTTATGCATATCGAGGGCCCCGGCGACGCAGGGTGCGCATATTCCCATGACAGGAAGACTGAAATTAGGTTTCCTGCCGGAGTGCACGGACCGAAAGATAATTCCTTCCCCCCCCCCCCTCCCTCCCCCACCGCGCAGACCCGAATAAGTCTTGCCGACGATCTACATCTACTTCACGCTTTCCGTCGACGTATCGATCCTGCTTTCGGACACAGCGACGAAGTATCAGAGAAAATGTCGTTCTAAAACCAGTGTATACCTAAAGTTCGGAAATTGAAGTTAGTCCAGTTTTCGTTCGATCTCAATAGCAGAAATTCTCCCCGGCGTAACTCGCATAACGTACGAACTGAATCCGAATGAGAGGACAATTGGCCGAATCCAAGTTCGGAATCGGCGAAAGAGAGATTATTTGTCACACGTTCGCGGCCCGAAAAAAGTTCGGAAGTACAAGTTGTCCGAATTAGATTCAATTTCGGCGGCGGAAGAAATTCTCTCGTTCGACGCACATGAATGTGAAGACAATGGCCGAATCCGAGTTCAGAATCGGCGGAGGCCTGCTCGTCGAAGGAGGAAGTGCTCGTTACACGTTCGCGGCCCGAAAAATGTTCGGAAGTACAAGTTGTCCGAATTAGATTCAATTTCGGCGGCGGAAGAAATTCTCTCGTTCGGCGCACATGAATGTGAAGACAATGGCCGAATCCGAGTTCGGAATCGGCGGAGGCCTGCTCGTCGAAGGAGGAAGTGTTCGTTAACACGTTCGCGGTCCGAAAAAAGTTCGGAAGTACAAGTTATCCGAATTAGATTCAATTTCGGCGGCGGAAGAAATTCTCTCGTTCCGCGCACATGAATGTGAAGACAATGGCCGAATCCGAGTTCGGAATCGGCGGAGGCCTGCTCGTCGAAGGTGGAAGTGCTCGTTATTACGTTCGCGGCCCGAAAAATGTTCGGAAGTACAAGTTGTCCGAATTAGATTCAATTTCGGCGGCGGAAGAAATTCTCTCGTTCGGCGCACATGAATGTGAAAACAATGGCCGAATCCGAGTTCGGAATCGGCGGAGGCCTGCTCGTCGAAGGAGGAAGTGCTCGTTACACGTTCGCGTCCCGAAAAGGACGCATAAGGTGCGTCAAAAAGGAGGAGGGGGGGAAGAGGCAATCCGTAACAGGTGACGGGACGTGTACTTAACTTTCGCGAAAAAAAGGCAGCTCCGCAAACAAGGAACACGCGACATCCATAGGTATATGGAGAAAAGGAGCGCGATCCCGAGGAACGGCGGGCGGCAGGAAGTGGGAGCGGGTCGCAAAGTGCGCGTCAAAAACGAAAGGAACACCTACCGAGGAGGACGGCCGTGGCCCGAGAAAGTTCAACTTCTCGTTTATACCGTCCGGATGTACGGTTGAGGCATTCTCCCCCCATTCGACGTACAACAGTATCCCGCAGCCCGTGCCTACATGAAATAACGAGTGAACATTAAGCTTGGGCGGAGGGGGCGAGGAGAGTCAAAGGATGGAGGTATCGACGGATCGATCGGACTCTCCATCGTTCGGCGAACTCTCGATCGTTCGCCAATTCCTGATTCGGAGAAAGCTGCTTTGAATGTGCAAAAGCTAGATTCTGCATTTGGGGAAAAGTGCTGTTCGAGAAAATAAATCGGAAGTACGTTCTGTAAAGCCAATTTGGAAAGCGGGTACGTGAGGACTTTTGAATAAATACTCTTAAATAGGGGGAGTTTGTTGTCTGCTTTGAATGTGCGAGAGCTAGATTCTGCATTTGGGGAAAAGTGCTGCTCGCCGAAATAATTCGGAAGTACGTTCTGTAAAGCCAATTGGGAAAGCGGGCTTATACATGAGGAGTTTTAAATAAACACTTAAATAGGTGCAGTTCTTGCCGGTGATTTTAAGTAAGTAAAGTGCATATTACAGCAAGCTATATGGATGGATTGATCGGTTTGTCTTCGCACTGGGAACAAGATCGTTGCTTAATTTATGAATCGGAGAAAGCAGCGTGCCTTAAGTGAACGCGCAGAAACGTTAACTTCTCCCTTCAAGCAAATAACGTTTTCAAACGATAAATTCAATTAGCAATGATGCCAAATTGCTAAGTACAATTTGCAGTTCTCAGAAAGCTTAACATCTTGACAATTTCTAAATGATCGAATTAAGCATATTTCAAATAAAAGCCCTAGATATCGCACTCCGATAATCCCTCTCATAAATCCGTATCTCTCTCATCATCCCGACCTGAAATCATACCCTACGACCCCAGGACTTCCATCTTCGCGAACAGTCCACCTCAAATTCAGTCCACGATCTCACGGCATTCGATTCTCGCGAGCCGACGGCGTCGTGCGGTCGTCGGAGTTTCATAAATGCCACGTTACGACAGCGGAGTGCATGATGAATGGAAGGCTGAAGAGCCTCGGTTCGTAGCAGTGCCCTTGAACCGGTGGTTCCTCGGTCTAAGGCGGCACTGAAGGGCCGTCTTCGGCGAGTGGCAAGACAGAGAGAGAAAGAATGAAAGAGAGGGAAAGAATGAAAGAGACAGAGACAAATAGAAAGAGAGGGAAAGAAAGAGAAGGAAAGAAACAGTGAGAGAGACAGAGAGAGAGAGAGAGAGAGAGGGAGAATGGAGAACAAGAAGACAGTAAGAGAGAGAAGATTGAAGAGAGGGCGAAACTTGGCAGCGAGACGGTGTAGATACGCGTAAGGAAGCGTAACGCCTACGTAGAGCCGTGCCTCTGACTCGCGACTTCCGGTCAAGCGGGCAGGAAGCACGCTCGGTGCCTCTCGCCGCCACCGACGACTACGTACCTCCGCCATCGCCACCGCCGAGAACCAGCCTCGGACGCACGCACGCCGAGGAGGCGACGTCTTCGGCGTCCCCCTCATCGAAGCGACGCTCAATCGCCGCTTCTTCCATCGAAAATCCTTGGACGGTGGGACCTTGACTACTTTCGTACAGCCTATGTTATAATCATTTATGGGGATATTCGCTATGGAATTATGTGCCTGCTATGATATACGCGAGTAGGATTCGCTGTGTTGAGAAACGAGAAAATGTTCGGATGTTAAATGTGGAAGAAGGTAGTAAACGTGAAATGTTCTTTAATGTAAGGTTACTTATTTCTCGGATTACATTCTATTTTAGGGAGGGTATTGTTTAAAGTGTGCCGTGGACTCGTATTGGTTTGCACGTGGACTGCTAAATCGAAGTGAAAGAATATTTGTAAGATTAAATAATTATGAGAAACGACTTCAACTTAGAAATCATGATAATACTTAATAGAGAAATAAGAATATTAGAATACTTAAAGTCAATGTCTTTCTGTTGAAAATCATTGAAATTTAGTAGTTGAAAGTACAGAACTGAACGAATACGGCCGAAAACTTAATATTATATAGAAATAAGAATGTACGTCTTTTGCGTCTTACGCTTCCTGTTTACCCTGCATCACAGAATCAAGAATGTTGAATATATTCGTAAATGAGCGTACCGCGAGGCAACTGTACTTAAAACGCGGGCGGCTGAAAACGGAAAGTGGCACGTACCAGACTCGTTCTTAGGACTCGCTAGCGAATTGGCGGCCGAGCACTTCTCTCTTTTTTTTTCCCCCCCGTCCAACGAAACGATCCGGCGGCTCTCACAGATTACGTGCCAGAATAGAAGCCCAACGATGCCGTTAATTGACCCGCGCGTAAACTCCGTTCCTTCATCGTAGGCCCCCGACGCGAAATCTCGGCATGTTTATTCAACGATTACAGACAAGTCCCGACCGCCTAACGATGTCGTTAATTGTCAGCGAAGCGTGCTTTTTACGGCGGACACGAGCTAAACCCGCTCCTCCCACCTCGAGCCACCTAACTGTATATCGAAGGCCGGGAAATGCAGCGTTTCCTGCCGGAATCCGAAGTAAGAGTCCACCTTTGCCGTCGTATCGCGAAATAGGTTAGCGAATGCGATCGCAATACAGGCTTGCAAATACGCTCGCAGGTACGCTCGCAAATATGATCCTAGGACAGCGACCTGGAACGACTGTATTCTTCGGCCGAAGAGCCGCGTTCTTCTGGTCTCGTTAGCGGAAAAACGTTATGGCCACTTTATTCAAAAGAAGTTCGGCACCGGTGGAACTGAAAAATCTACCGCAATCCTTAACGGTGCCGCGGCTGTTCTGGCCTTTAATTGAAGCGAAATTATGATGTTGCGCATAATCCGGATCGCCGTGGGCAAATGCAAATTTCGATAGGCGTGTACGGTGTTGTCTAAGAAGTTGGTCGGCCCCAACTGTTCTCCAAAGTTTCGACTCTATTACGCGAGGCTGATAAATGAACGAGCGTAAGTGTAATCGCTTCGGGATCAAGCTTGAAGAGAATTAAGGCAATCGTCATTACTCGAGAATGAGAAAAGACGAGCGTTTAAGCGCTCCGGGGTCAAACTCGATGAAAATATATGCAATTGGCATTGTTTGACGATGCAAAAGGCTTAAGCATCCGGAAAATTCCGCTTCTCATCCTTTGAGAAGATCCGCAGGGCAGAGGCTTATCGTCAACTAAGGGCATGCAATTATAATGGAAACAACGTCTCGCTCCGGAATGAATTTGATATAAAAAATAATGCAGTCAATTAAGTAAAAGTAAAAGAAACGGACGGAAAATTCTATTTCTCATCCTTTGAGAAGATCCGCAGGGCAGAGGCTTATCGTCAACCAAGGGCATGCAATTATAATGGAAACAACGTCTCGCTCCAGAATGAATTTGATATAAAAAGAAATGCAGTCAATTAAGTAAAAGTAAAAGAAACGGACGGAAAATTCTATTTCTCATCCTTTGAGAAGATCTGCGGGGCAGAAGCTTATCGTCAACCGAAGACATACAATTATAATGGAAATAAAGTCTCACTCCAGGATAATTTTGAAAAAGGTTGAAAGCAGGCCCGGTTAAACAGTGCAACGACTTTGAGGATGAAAATGGCCTGAAAAACGGAAACGGACGGAAAATTCTATCTCATCCTTTGAGAAGATCTGCGGGGCAGAAGCTTATCGTCAACCGAAGACATACAATTATAATGGAAATAAAGTCTCACTCCAGGATAATTTTGAAAAAAGTTAAAAGCAGGCCCGGTTAAACAGTGCAACGACTTTGAGGATGAAAATGGCCTGAAAAACGGAAACGGACGGAAAATTCTATCTCATGCTTTGAGAAGATCTGCGGGGAAGAAGCTTATCGTCAACCGAAGACATACAATTATAATGGAAATAAAGTCTCACTCCAGGATAATTTTGAAAAAGGTTGAAAGCAGGCCCGGTTAAACAGTGCAACGACTTTGAGGATGAAAATGGCCTGAAAAACGGAAACGGACGGAAAATTCTATCTCATCCTTTGAGAAGATCTGCGGGACAGAAGCTTATCGTCAACCAAAGACATACAATTATAATGGAAATAAAGTCTCACTCCAGGATAATTTTGATAAAAGTTAAAAGCAGGCCCGGTTAAACAGTGCAACGACTTTGAGGATGAAAATGGCCTGAAAAACGGAAACGGACGGAAAATTCTATCTCATCCTTTGAGAAGATCTGCGGGGCAGAAGCTTATCGTCAACCGAAGACATACAATTATAATGGAAATAAAGTCTCACTCGAGGATAATTTTGAAAAAAGTTGAAAGCAGGCCCGGTTAAACAGTGCAACGACTTTGAGGATGAAAATGGCCTGAAAAACGGAAACGGACGGAAAATTCTATCTCATCCTTTGAGAAGATCTGCGGGGAAGAAGCTTATCGTCAACCGAAGACATACAATTATAATGGAAATAAAGTCTCACTCCAGGATAATTTTGCTAAAAGTTGGAAGCAGGCCCGGTCAAACAGTGCAACGACTTTGAGGATGAAAATGGCCTGAAAAACGGAAACGGACGGAAAATTCTATCTCATCCTTTGAGAAGATCTGCGGGGCAGAAGCTTATCGTCAACCGAAGACATACAATTATAATGGAAATAAAGTCTCACGCCAGGATAATTTTGCTAAAAATTGAAAGCAGGCCCGGTCAAACAGTGCAACGACTTTGAGGATGAAAATGGCCTGAAAAACGGAAACGGACGGAAAATTCTATCTCATCCTTTGAGAAGATCTGCGGGGCAGAAGCTTATCGTCAACCGAAGACATGCAATTATAATGGAAGTAAATTCTCACTCCAGGATAATTTTGCTAAAAATTGAAAGCAGGCCCGGTTAAACAGTGCAACGACTTTGAGGATAAAAATGGCCTGAAAAACGGGAACGGACGGAAAATTCTATTTCTCATCCTTTGAGAACGTTCGCGGGGCAGAAGTTTATCGTCGCCCGCCTTCCTCTCCTCATTTTTTTTTTCCTCCTTTTTCGTACGTGGAATCAGCGGTGTAGCGTAACGCGAGTTCCACGCATATTCAGGAACGTACGTATCCGTGAAGACTTCCTTCCCCACATATTCGAGACTCGATTCCGACGTAGCCTCGGCGCGTAGAAAGGGCGGGGAGGGTCTGCCCGTTTTGCTTCGCTAATTTCGTGGGCAAAGAGTTCGCTTCTTGCGCCAGTCAGGTTGCCCAATGGCCTGACACCTTCAGGGAAAGAATCGAACCAGCGAGGATCGTCGAAACAATTTTATCAGAGCCACGCGAACCGATCTATCCACTACGAACACCGAAACATTCAAAATTGGCAGGAAAACAATTTTAATTGGAATATGTGCCGCCTATATGTTCCGAACGAAAATTGAAACAGGTTTTTAGTACAGTAGCTCATTACGGATGGACACGAAAAAAAAAAAAAAATGAATTTCAGAGTTCGTCTTCTCTGATTCAGATCGTTTGCGTAATTAGCGGCACATATATTATATATGCCCCCTGATGAAATTCAGCGCGGCAGACAATTCAGTTCCTTCACTCTGTTAATTTCTGAACAAAGCTAATTGACTCGGCGTGAGAGAAAGGTGAAATATAGGAAAGGCCCGTTCGTCCGACTGGAGAGCAGAAAGAGTTCGGCAACGGTCGACTACCTACCCGACACTCGCATCGGAAGAGAAGAGTACTCCTCTCCTCGCACCGTATCATTCCCTAATTGTAATTAGCCTAATTACGCCTCGACCAGTGTGTCGAAGAGTCGCGCGCGCCGAAACGAAGGTCAACGACGAGCGCAAACCTGAAACAAGGATTCTCAGGAGGAAGATTTTAATCGTGCTCTATATATACACTCTTGTGCACCGTGCGCATACCCTGCTATACTATAATTTAGAAAACTACAATTACTCCGCAAAGGCGGAAAGGAATTAATGACAAAAAAGTAGAATTATCCCGCGAAGAAGGACAGATGGCTGAAAAGATGGCCGATCAGGAGACGAAGAGGACTAGACCTAAGTAGAGATGGATGAAGAGAGAGAGAGAGAGAGAGAGAAGCGTGTAACTTCCGTCGATTATGCGTAATACGGCACTCGAATCATACGCGGCCGTAATCACGGAGCTTTTCCCCGATTAATTAAGTGACTGAGCGATCATTCTCGTCGATAGGTGCGCCTGAGCCTTTAATTAATTAATTAAGTGACGACACCGTCGCTCCTTCCGCTCCTCGCCCCCGATTCTGTCTGAAGCCTCTCTTCTTCTTCTCTTCTGCTCTTCTGCTCTTCCTCTCTTCCTCTGCACCTTCCACCTTCCTCTTCCTCCTCCTCTCGAGCGGCACGGACGATCGACGTTGAACTGAAACTTTTATCGCCGAGAATCGGCACTTCCATAATTGGCCCGAACTCGTCAACTTGGGAGCGAGGGCATTCCCGGGCTAACGAACGAGCTGAAATTCACCTGTTGATTCCCGCGGCGCTCGTTTCCTGCGGCCAGGGCAACATTACGAAAATGTCAAGTTCGAGCTAATGGGACCGAATCCGTAATTTGGAAAACTTCGACTGTCGGACGGAAGGTCAGGAAACAGTTTGAAACCGTTCATCCGACACTGCCACCCTCTGACGTAATTTGAGGGTAGATCGAAATGAATGTGGGTAGCGTATTTTTGAGCGAGGACATGTGTGCTAGGTGATATATGAACAGAACCTGTCCTTCGATTCCAAACCGGAATATAAAGCAAATTGCTTATACTGTTGTTATTCCAGATAAGAGCTACTAATGAGAAACTGACAGGAACATTTACTTCATTTTGTATACGAAAGAAAATGTTATCTCAATGCATACTGTTTCGCAGATACCACCTTTTCGTAAGTGAATCTATATGATAATCGCGCTGCCCGATTGCCGATTTCTTTCGAACATGTACATCCTCGCCAGGATCCCGGATGATTGCTACTAATGAGAAACTCACAGCAATATTTACTTGATTTTCTATGCAAAAGAAAATGTTATGTCGATCCACATTGTTTCACAAATAGCCACCATCTTTCGCTGAGTAAATCTATATGATAATCCTGCTGCCTGATTGCCGATTTCTTTGGAACGTGTGTACATCCCTCGCCAGGATCGGCGGACATTAAGTCAGTCGGTCGCAGCTTACGACCCGCAGCTTCTGCGCATTTCCATCGGGGAAAAAAGGAAGAGTCGCGGTGGGATCGCGGCGAGCATCGTGATTGGAAATTATTTTTGGGACGTAAAAGTTAGGCCTTCGCTCGGGGCGAGTTCGTCCGCGCGCGTGACAGGTGCTCTCCGTCTCGGCGAGGGAACGAGTTTTCCTTTCAAGGTCACGACCAAATCCACGTAGCCGCGGCACCTCTATTCGCCGGATGTCAATGAGGCGCAGAGCCTCTCGGTCGTGTGCGGCCAAAGGCTGCTATTAAGTTCGAAATACGTATGGCGCTCGAGAGTGAATCGTGCGCAGAAACGGAAGATTTTAACCGGAAACTCGAGAACGAGAGAACGGTGTTAGAGCTATCGACAGATAAGGATGAAACAGTTAGCGGCCTCGTTCGATTGTCCGTTCGATCCTGAAGGGAAACACGACTACGATATGACGCATCGAGAAATTTTCTAGCGTTAAAACTTGTTAGATTGTAGAAAGATTACTCGACGTTAACTTAAAATAATGGAAGGTTTTTCTGTGTCTAAGCAATGGAAGATGAATAGGATTGCTGTTGATCAATTTAAAAAAAAGCTCATCGTATCAGGTTCAGATAACTTGTGAAGTGAACTGATCTTAAGGATTCAAGTATAAGAATGACCGTGCTTTATGAAAATTCTGCTCTCGATGTACTGTACCATATGATTGTTACCTGCACATGAGCCAGTTACTTTGAAAGTAAAGTTTCTGATAAGGTTCGGAGAAACAAGTAATTTAGAATGAAAGTAAGGCTCGAGCCGCCTGCAATTCTAGGCCTCCATACAACACGGTTCATATTATACGTCGCGCGCGGAATTCCTGTTATACGAAGACCAACTTGTAAGCCCAGCGAACGTTAACCCTTTGACTGCTAAAGACGTATATACACGGCCTCTCAAATCCATCAATATATACGGAAGGCGTATATATACGCCCTCTCAACTCCATCAATATATACGAAAAGCGTATATATACGCCGTCTGTATTTTTTAACTATAACTCTTTTATTACTGTCTTGCCAACTAATTCAAAATGGAATTTGTTGTCAGATTTTGATCACTGTCAGTGTCCACTAGTCAGTGGACAACTAGTCACAGCGACTGAGAAGCGAAAAACGCGCCGTCCATATAGATGGATTCGTCCGAGAGCGCGCCGCAGTCAAAGGGTTAAGACACGACATTAAGCGAAGGACGATCGTTTGCCACGAAAAGAACGACGTCTAACTTCGAAAGAGAAGAGAAAGAAGGTACGGGAGGAGGAACGAAGTGGCGGTAGAAGTCGGGGCAGGCAAATTCATACATTTTAATCAACCGGTTTCTACTCCGTCACGCTTTTAATTTGCGTGCTCGTTACATTGTGCCTCGGCAATGCTTTCTACGCCGCTCAATCTGGCACAGATTTTTCGCTAATGCGCTACGCGAACAGGATCGCATTCGATTGCACGCGAGATGCCGCCCGCCGGAACGGACGGCACAACTTTTATTGTGCGATCGTAATTGGCGAACGTATGGAAACTCGCCCAATCGCAATTTGCGATATTAAATATTCATTCCGTTCGGCATCCTTTCTGGCGCAGGATCCTCGAGCCAGTCTCGACCCAATTCTTTTTCGAAGCTTCTCATCTAACCGACGAGCTATGCTAACCCATTATCCGCCAATGTTCCATTTTTGGGAGACAGTTTCAAATTGTTTTCTTTTAATGACTCCAGCTTCTAAATGTACAGTTAATTTCACTTTTCTACTTTTGTATTACGGCGGATAATGGGTTAATTACACTTTGTCGCAGACATCCTTTGATGCAGTTTCCTTTATCGCGTCTGTAACCTTTCCATCGTTATGTTCCTTGCTATCGGAGCATATAAATAATTACGAAATATTCCGACGTCTTCGTTATCTTGGGACTCAGCGGGAACAGTGCGAACTCGCTCCTATTACATCGCCTTGTCGGTTCCCAGTAACGTACGTTCTTTTCCTCGTTTCTGAAACGTGTGCGGACGGTCTACGATTCGTTGGCGGAAACGTTTTGCGGGAAGAATTACGATACGAGGCGGCAGATAGCGAATGGAAGGCTCGCGCACGTATGGCAGCCTCGAAGTGAGACGTCAAATATAATTCCGCGCAACTTCCTGCGGAGTTGTGTGCGGAGTACCTCCGCCGGCTTATCGTTCGACATCGTCCGCTATTCCCGCGTTAAATCGTAAACAACCCCCACCCTCTCACCGAACAACGATCCTTATCCTTTTACATTGAGCGCGAGAGAACGATCGCAAGGAAGAGAGTGAAGACTGCATATAAGTACTGGTATAAATAAGAACTGTCGAAGCGGCCTGTACCCGGTCGCAGTGGCAACGTGTGCCGAAAATAGTTGAGGAGAAAAAAATTGGCTAATCCTGAGGTCTCAAGCTGGATGGAAGGCGACGCAGGACGACGCAGGACGACGTAGGACCACACAGGACCGCACGGGAGTGAGTGGACACTCGGGTGGCAATTTAAAACGTTAGTAATTTAAAGTCATTGATCGAGGATCTCTGACGGAGGCCCGCGCGCGCGCGCCGGTGTATTTATAAAGGAGAGGGAGGAGGTTAGGGCAGGAAGAGGATCGAAGGATACTGAGAAGGAGAGAGGAAAGGCTGCACACGCGCGGATAGAAGGTGCGGACGTACACCTGAGAGCAGGTGCATCGCAAGGTCTCCGTTCCTCTCCTCTCCCTCGCCTTCTACCTTCTCCACCTCCTCCTCGTTGGCCTCATCCTCCTCTCGTCCTCCTCGTCCTTCTCATTCTCATCCTCCTTCGCGCGAATCACGTTCGACGGGACGATTTTTCTCGGCGAATTGGCCAGCCTTCGCGTCGGGTCGATTGAGACCCGCCGATCCATAAAGCGGGGAGAGACCATTTTTTTTCAAGCTTACGAGTCAGTGGCAATATTCGCAAAGCGTTTTACCGACTGTCTGCCCTGATATTCTCCGAATGACAGGATTATTTGAAAATGAATGGCATATAGGATAATTGTAAGTGGTATTGGAATTGTTCGATTAATGTACGAAATCTGTACGATTAGCGAGAGAGTATTTTCGGTTACCAAACATAGCGTTGTAATTTTTGAAAGAACCTCTATTAGTGTTACAATATTTTTCTCTTGACATTCGGTATTAGTCATATTTACATTACAGAACAAAATAGAAAATCGTTCATTAATAAAATATATTCTTTGTACAAAATGAGTTTTATTTCACCCTACAGGACGCGAAATTACTTTCTTGCCAACTATCGACTCGACGTCCGTCCGTTTCTGTGTTTCTCCCGACACCGGCATCGAATTCCATCCGCACCTTCGCGACCTTCGTAACGCGCGACCTTCGGCAATACAACGTCCCCCGGGTAAATACAAAATGCGGGCGGTACAATTACGAATGCGGCCAGCCGCCGATACCGGAGGAGGGGAACTTTTGCGATACGTAATTAGCCCTGTCGAAAAATTCTGGCACGGCGAGGACGACAAATCAAGTGCCGGCTGCCGCCATAACGATTACGTGCGAAGCTTTCGTCGGGTATAGTAAACGTCGTATACATGGAGACTAGATTATAAGGAGTACGAACGAGATAGGAATGTCACTAGATTTATAATCTGAAAATTCGTACAGATAGAGGGCGCGTCAGATAGCAGTTTTTGAGTCAGTTAGGTTAGTATAAGCTTTGTTTACATTATGACCGGTGACCTTTACCAAATTTTCTGTGTACTTCGTATATCTATATTTATCAGTAACTGTCGATACTAGCGCCCTCTGCTGGATTAACTTTCATTGCTGTATTAAAATCTGCAATATTTCTCTAACATGGCGTTCGTACTCCTGTTATTGTAGTCTCCATGGTCGAATAGTAAACGCGAGCGTAAGGTAAGAGAGGGCTAATGGGCTATCGTGCGACTTCGACAATCGAGAGTCGAGAGTCGATCGGGACCGACCAGGTGCCGACGCTGGGCCGCGTTCCCCTCCACTTTTTTCCAATTTCCGTCCCCGGGGAGGATTTATACGGAGGAGGCATGAAACGCGGGAGGCGTGGAGAATTTCGGAAATGGCGTGAAATCAACGACGCCCCCGATATTAAAAGGCCGTCGGTGTCCATTTATTTAACCCACGTCAGCTTTCGATCCTCAATCTCATTCCCTCAGCCTCCCGACTCCCAGCTACACAATATTTTTTCAATTATATTCCTGATCGCCAATTAATTCGACGGCTCTTACACCTATCGATCCTACGACAAATAATTACGACGCCTATCCAACGTGTCACTCAGGAGGGAAGGGACATAATTGAACTTTGTCGAAAAAATAAATTGAGCCAGCCTTGCACGTATGATTTACAACAACAAAAAAGGTGACATGTGTCACTGAGTGAATGGTTCACAATTTGATCGATCGATGGAAGGATAAGCGATCGGGTGGTCGAAGACGAGTCATTGTTCTTACCAAATCGAGTGGTTAACGGCGAGGACCGTCCTGGCAATCGATAGCCCCGACCGAACAGGAGGCAGGGAGAAGTTCGAACGCGATTCGAGTCGAATCCAATCACGCGGATGATGACGCGAGTGCAACCGGCAGCTGCCGAGCATCGCATCCGCTCGCACCACTGAATATCGCCTCCAGGTTTCGACCATTCCCTAACCAGCCATCCTAACTCCGAGTCCTCCGGTTTCATTCCCGAACGTCGCCCGACGTCTGGCTCATTCTCGGTGACCGAAGATAATTGTGCACGACCTGCCTCATTCCACCGACTTGCCCGTAACAGCAGGAAAAAATGAGATTAACGGCATCGTGTCAACAGAGTCTCTGGCGTCTCGCACTCTTAGCTGCTTCTGGCATCTTTTTGTTCATGGCTAATCTAGCGCCTAACGCAAAAAAATTCACTATAGTAACATTCTGAGGATGCTATCACGTTTCAGTAAGTGCAAATACTGTCAAAGTACTCTCCATTGGTCGCCCAATGTCAAATTACAAGCATAAGCCAGTCAAACGCGTATTAAATGGAAGCTAAAATGGTCTTCTGTACCCCAAAAGCCCAAAAATAGCGCTAATAATCTATGATAATAAGATATAATAACGTAAACTGATATAAAATATTGTAACGTAATGCGAAATTTTAACCCTTTCGGTCATAGTGTCGTCAATTGACGACATGACATTCTACCCCCTGCCGTTCCTTAGTTTTGAGAAAAAAACAGCAATTAAATTGTCTCGGTCTGATTATTGAATATTTATAAGGGTATTTTCATTGGCAACATTGTTATTCGACGCACGTAAACAAAAATATATTCTCAAATAGTTGATCGTTCTCGGCAGTTTCAGTAACGTGCGAAACACGGCCAAGTTGATCGATTTTTCGATTTTCAATAGGTGAATAAATAATCCGTTCCAAATGCTGTAACTTATTACAGTTATAAATAAGGGTCCGCTGTATACGTTCAACGTGTAAAATTATCGAATTTTTCAATAGCGACGTTCTGAGGATTTTTCGAAATCTCCTGTCGTCATTTTTCGACATGTGGTTACACGTGAGGCGGGGGGGGGGGGGGGGGGGGGAGTAGAATTATGCCGATGATGCCAAATGGTTAAAAAAGGGCTGAATATTTAATAAACAAGAAATGGAATTTTTAGATCAAAGGATAATAATTCGTGACCGAAAGGGTTAATCTGGTCAGTTTCATGGCGTGAAAACGGTGAGGACAAGGATGTCTTTCGGTCCGACATGAAATTGAACTCACCCCGCAGTTTCGGAGAACGGAATATTCTCCCGTGGCGCCATTAAGAGGGTGAAATAATTCTCGCTAACTGCAGGTAATGTGTCGGCCAAGGCAAACTCTGTCATCCGCAGGTCCCGCGTGAGATATTAGTCAAAGTTTTGCGCGAGCCACGCTGTACGCGGGTATTGTTCAAAGTTTTGGGGGGAGGCAATTCGCCGTTGTCGCGCTATACGCGAGATAGTATTCAAAACTTTCGTAATAACCGAATGGGCCCTAACGAGTTACTGCCACTATGTGTTTCCACTTTGCCCGGGCACGTATTGCCTTCAGCTGCGCCGAAAAATGGTCGTTTGTCAAGAAGGCGGTGTATCATTCTCGCAAGAAAATCGAATTAACATTTCTGAGTTGCCATTTCAAGTTAAAACACAGCTTCAGTATGCTGCTAATTACGAAAGTAGCCGAACTAAAAGGTTTTCGAAATTTTAAGTTATTCCTCAGTTCGGCAGAAATCGTTCGCCGTAATTTAATGAACGATCAGGTAAAACAGGTTACCGCACAAAATAACCACGTAACATCGGCTGCATAGAAATCAAGGTATACCATAAAAAAAGTCAACAATTACCAATTTCCACGCGTCAATTGAACGAACATTGAATTTACAAGGAAAAAGGTCGGAAGATTGAAAGCGAAATCCTCGCAGAGTAACGAAACGTTTGAGAGAACCCAATCGACACGCCGTCCGACCATCTATTGACATCCTCCACTGACTCCTAGACACAAATCAGCTTACCTCCACTCACCTTTCTCCTTCAGCGCCAAAGTCCCTCAGGCATCATAAGGCATCCTCAGGCATCCTCCTCCTCAACCGAACGAACGACCGAGGGTCCTCGGAAGAAGGCGAACGACAAATAGCCAATTAAAATGTTTCATCCTTGTTATATGAAATATCGTGATAATTGGCTAAAAAGCGTTCCTCGCCCGTCCGAGGTCGTCCCTTCCCGATATCTTTCCAGCGCATTTCGCGCAAGAAACACAAATAATACTCGTTCGTACTACATCGGTCACACTAGAGCGGGTTCATCCATTATTCACCTTTCATCCGTTTACTTAATTTCCTTCGCCATCTCTCTCTCTCTCCCACTCTTCCCGTCCATCTCTCTCGCTGGCGATCGGCCATCGCCCGACGACAAAAACAAGTCATCGACAAACTGAACCCGGTATGCGTCGATGGATAAATAACATAAAGGGGCGTGTCCGATCGCATTTGTGCGCCAGGATGACGCGCGATGAATTATTAATATCCAAAATGTGCCGGGTGAGAGTGCAGGAGGCTCGAACGAAATCGTCAATGTTTTCCCTCCTTTCCACAGTTTTTCGCTCGTACGACGGGGCGAGGTCTACAGAATTGAAGATAGTGCGCGTCGGTTTTTGCAGGCTGCTTCAGTTGCCCTTTATTGCTAATATAAATACCGTCCTTCTCTTATAAATCGAATCGGCGTAGTGACATTTTCGTAACATGCATTAAAAAATATCGGCTAGCCGAATCCGGCGGCGGAATTAAGATTCTGCGGTACGCTGACGATGCGGTTGACGATTCTCGTTTGACATCCTATTTTCCTTCATTCTTTAATTAGGGACGGAAGTTCGAGCTGCGGTCGACCGCGGATTCGTTCGAGATTTGCGCGTCAGTCCGACGTGACAATTAATGAAATTAATCAAAGCAATCGAAATCAATTATCTTCAACGATTGGACCCCATCTGAACAGATCACCTAATCATTCTGGGTTCAACAAACAACAAAAGAATGAATCAGCAGACGAATCAATCCACGAGCGACAGTGCACGACACTCCCATAACGATCTACGACCTAAAAAATTAGATCAACGACCAAAGAACGTGAAGCTAATGAAAACGCTTCATCGACAACCTCCCACAATCCTTCGTCCTTTTTAGTCCTGTCAAAGGCATCGTCAGTACCGCGGCCGCGTTCGGCGACATTTCGTCGTGTCAATTAACGATTACGGAACTACGAGATTGAAATTACATTACTGTCACGATACCACTTACGACCATTCGTCCCGTCAATCGTTCCTTCCTCCATCCTACCGTCCCGACGTTCTCTCCCCGGGACGTCAGCGCGATTTGGCAAGAATTACACAACATCGAATTACAACCATCGGGTTCTGCGAGAACTGGCCGAAAATTCTGGTTGTCGAGAACGCTGCGAGTTCCCGCTCCCGTACTTAAACCGAAAATCCAGAATTCTCGAAGCCCGCGGTTTCAATCACGGTAACGTAACGGACCCGTTAACGTTTCGGCCGGAAGAGAGTTCGTTCTTCGTCCCTTCTCTTCGCGAGCGATACATGAAGCGAGAGCTGGTTCGGTCATGCCCGAAGCGAACGGACACGCGAGGATCCGAACAGTGACGAGGCCAGAAGTTCAGCCCATCCTTATCGGCAGTCAGGCATCTTCGATTCGGCCCCAGAGAGAGTGAAGATCGTAAAGCAGTCGCGATACGATCGGCCCGCTAATTAGCGCTATTACTCATTTATTCGTATGCACCGGGCGGTGCAGATATGCGTATATGCAGATTTCGGTCATTCGCTGCTCTCCATTCTGGCCGGGGCCACTGAGATACCGGGGACCGGCGCATTAATTTGCCGGAAACGAGGCTAGAACGGTCGGCTCGCGTGCCTTCTCGGTCAACCTTTCGTTTTCCGTTCCGCGTGGCCGCTCATCAGGGTTCGAAACTCGCACTTCGAGAACGAAGAACGAAACCTGGCGAGCCTCGATGACAGGACGCAGTCCTGGACTGGTCCTCCGACTCCCTAAACGCTAAACTCAAGCTTTCTGAGGACGCGCATGCGAATGGTTCAAGGTCGCTCATCAGGGTTCGAAACTCGCACTTCGAGAACGAAGAACGAAACCTGGCGAGCCACGATGACAGGACGCAGTCCTGGACTGGTCCTCCAACTCCCTAAACGCTAAACTCAAGCTTTCTGAGGACGCGCATGCGAATGGTTCAAGGTCGCTCATCAGGGTTCGAAACTCGCACTTCGAGAACGAAGAACGAAACCTGGCGAGTCTCGATGACAGGACGCAGTCCTGGACTGAGGTTCTCCAACTCCCTAAACGCTAAACTCAAGCTTTCTGAGGACGCGCGTGCGAATGGTTCAAGGTCGCTCATCAGGGTTCGAAACTCGCACTTCGAGAACGAAGAACGAAACCTGGCGAGCCTCGATGACAGGACGCAGTCCTGGACTGGTCCTCCAACTCCCTAAACGCTAAACTCAAGCTTTCTGAGGACGCGTGCGAATGGTTCAAGGTCGCTCGGGAACCTACCCGATCCTGTGCGGAGGGTACTCGAACGCTCGAATTCGCTACGGGGCGTAATATACAAATTTAGGCGGGGCGATCCGACGGAATTACTCTATACAAAAATTGAAGTCGACATTTACAGGATTCGCGGGGGGGCGTCGGAAGTCGACGGCCGAATAAATTCGCTAAGCGACCTAAGAAGTTACCGTCCCAACACCGTCGACCTAGCATCGACCTCACGATCAGCGTCCCATCCTGCTGCCGAGAGCAGGTAACTAGGGAATAAAATTGGAAAAAAGAAAATGTGAACCCGGAACACGCTGCCGTTGCGGGTGATCGGAAATGCCGACTCTACTGACCCCTTCGGCGGTGACCTTGGACTTTCTAATCTCCATCGAGAGGAGACGAGAGCTAAGAGGAGCCCCGCGGCTGCTGATGCTGCTGTTGCTGTTGTTGCTGCTGCTGCTGCTGCTGCGTGTAGAAGCCGAAGGGCCTGGACTCGTTCCCGTGGGCACTCGAGTACGAGGATGTCGAACCTTGAGACGCGGAAGAGGTCGACGGACCGGAAGTGGCCGAACGCTTGCTGCCGGACTCGTGTCCGACGGCAGAGATTCCTTGATGAGAGCGGAGAGGCACCGGAAGCGGACGCTGGACCTTCCTGCCCTGATGATGGGCGCTTGGTGTTCGATATCCTTGATGGCCGGGTCCTGTCGGCCGCAGGCGTGGCCGGCCAGGACCTCGGCGCACAGTCGTCGTTCCGCCTCGTCCTGGAAGCGGCCCCAGGGTACCTACAGGTCCTAAAGGACCTACCGAGCTCGGCCCGTCGCCGTCTGCGGGCATCGCGCCGTGGACGCCTGCAACGAAACAAGACAGACGCTGATATCCTGATTCCAGTCCTCGATCACTATGCACAATGAATGATTATGTGATCGACATTCGAAATTCGAGATGATGTCCTGTCTTAGACAACATATACGAGCCGTTCAGTGCGCAAAACGATTAACTCCACAGAACGAAAAGTTGAGAAATGCGATGAAATAACGTACATTGTTTTTAAATATTCTCTTTGTGATATAAATTTAAATATATATCGTAGAATGCATAAATATGGACATAGCTCTCATCTAACGATATATAAAATTAATAAGAGAGAATACTCACAAAATAATCGTCAGTGACGTTACAATTTTTATGTGGCCGGTGGAGGTAATCGATTGGTGCACTGAACGGCTCATATATGGATCCAGTTTTAAGATCCATTTAAAAAACAATTAAACATCACATAAATATACCGTTTACACCGCGTTAATCACAAGTTATATGATATCTCAAATCTTTTCAAACATTGACTTACACCGCTTTCAAAATAAACGGTCCATATACGGAACTACTGAGATTCTCAATTCATAGCGATGGACTTTCCTAGACGATGCGTTCGGAGTAAGAACGACGCGCGTAAGTCGGGTGGACGGACGACATGAAATTGATAGTCGAATTCCTGTGAAATTCACACCGCGACCGAACGTCTGCGGAAGTGTTACAAGACTGTAGCGACCGCGTGTCCCTGCAACAGAGCGTAACATTGCACGCCGCATCCTGTCCGCGAAGCGTTAACCGAAGAGAGTCCGTCCTAAAAGTCCGACGTTCGAACGAGCTCGTTAACGAAACATCGCCGATCTAGGCGCGGGGCTAAATTACGATCCGAGGCCATTAAACGTTTAATCGAGCCGACTCCTGATTGCCGCTCTCCTCTGCCGGCTAACAACGCCGAAGGATACATTTGTCTGCGATGTCTGAATTAATCAATGTTGCCGACTCTGTTTACACCGAAGGAACTGTAGTCTCGCGATGTAAGCGGAGTATTCACTTCTCTTTCGAAGCGACGTCGGTCACCATTTTCCAAACAAAGTCGGCTTGAGGATTACAACCCTGCTTTAAAGGGAACGCTTATATATAGATATATTAGGGCGTGTTTCGTAACCGATAGTACCAGAGAAAAGGGGGTGATTCTACGTTTACGTAGAGAAGGGAAAAATGTAGAATAAAATGTTCTTGAAAATCGACTTTGACATTTTTCCGGGTAAGCTTTCACTTGACCATGTGTAGAAGAGCAAAAAGGCGAGGTTGATAAATGAGATGAGAGGAGGAAAGAAGAAGAAGATAATAAGAGATGGGAAGTGAAAAAAGTGGCATAGTAAGTCTAACTTGTTCTCATGTAAGCCTCGAAGGATCCAGCAACTAAGATAATACCGGAATGAAAGCTCTCATCTTATTCTGGGATTTAGCAGGGAGTCCTATAGTATCTGTTCCCTTTCACGCAGAATCATCACCTTCTCCCTTCTACCATCGATTACCGTACACCCTGTACGATAAAAAAAAAAACGGACGCAACTTTGCCGATAAATGGCTCGTACGCAAAGTGCGCTGGAACCGGACGCGGGCGCAATCTTCGACAGAGGGTCGAGATGTCGGATCGGCGTCTAAAACGGCGGCGCGTCTAACGTCAGCACAAGGCTAATCGAGAAATTACACCGAAAACGGGACACGCCAATAATAAGAATAATGATCGGGCCGCCCCGAAACAACGCGCAATTTTCGCGATTACGATGGCAGATGCGGCCGCAAACGACGGTACTTTATTTAATGCCGAGTGGTCTGACCAGTTAATCGGTTATTCACCGGTTTCTCGCGACACGAGCGAGCGCGAGGAGGACGAGGACGAGCGTGAGGATGCGAAGGGCAGACGGAAAAGGACGAGGAACCTGCCCGAGGAAGCTTCGAAGTGAGGAACCCCCGACAGCAAAATGCAATCTCGATTGGCCCAACTGCTTCGCTCCATGAGAAGAACCAGGAAGGAGCCGAGGATCCGTGATCAGGGACAGTGTAGCAATTTTGACTGCTACGCTCAAGCTTGTGAGCTATTAATACGCCCAGAGAATAATAGACATTGAAAGTATGAGCTATCAGAATGTAGAAATTCTGAAAGCCAGCGCTCACCCTATGCGAACCTATAAATCTTACTATTAACTGTAGGAATGTAGCAACTTTGAAAGCCAACACTCATCCTATGCAAACCTATAAATCTTACTATTAACTGTAGGAATGTAGCAACTTTGAAAGCCAACACTCATCCTATGCAAACCTTTAAATCTTACTATTAGCTGTAGGAATGTAGCAACTTTGAAAGCCAACACTCATCCTATGCAACCCTATCAATCTTACTATTAACTGTATAATATTTTTGGCGAATTTGGTCAGTGTTGTACATCCATAAGTGACGGTCAATAACCATGTCTCGCAAACCTTATATTACACTTACTGTTAACGTTTAAAAAGACGAAAACTGAAAATATAAGAATACAGCAATTTTAAGGGTGATTGGTTGCTAGTACCCAAAGTCGAAAGAATCGAGCTTGTTCCCGCCTGAGGAGAAATTGAACCCGATAGACGCGGGAGAAGACGACGAACGAAGCGGAGCTTCTCTGCGCAAACAAGTGAGGCACACTGTAGAGCCGCGCGGATCAGCGCGGTCGAAAGCTCCGCCGCCGATAGGGAGGAATGTAGCAATTTCGAGTCCCTCCTAGCGGGAATGCCTCGGCCAATTTATCGTCCGTTTTAGAGTGGCTCCCCGGCGCAAGAGAGGCAAGAGAGGCACAAGAGGCAAGAGAGGCAAGATAGGCAAGAGAAGCAAGAAAGGCAAGAGAGGTCGGGGAACCGTTCCGGCGTGTCGTAAACGCGGGAGCCCGCAAAAGGGCAAGGGGGCACGATGGACTGAGAAAGAAGGAAGGAAAAAGAGATTTAATCGAGAGGGAGCTGGCCGGAGGGTGGACGGAGGAGGTACGGAGCCGAAAGGAGCGGAAGGGAAAAGACTCGAGAGAAGTGGAGAAAGATCGGAAGACCGTAAGAAGAGGAGAGAAGAAGAGAAGAGAAGAATAGAGAAGAAAAGAAGCAAGACGTGGAGGGGAGGGGGAAGGGGGGAGGGGAGGGCGTAGATTCTGCGCAAAAGGAAGGGGGGGGGGGGGTGAGTGACAGGGTCGAAGGTCAGTAGCCGCGCAAGGATGTACGAGCGTGTCTGGACTCCTTCCTCCTCCTTCCTCCTCCTCCTCCTCCTCCTCTCTCCTACTAGCCGCGAGTCCTCATCCTCATTCTCATCCTCCAACCTTCTCCCCCCCCCCCCCTCCTCCCTCAGCCTCGCTATTCTCTCCTCGACATTCCGCGGCACGTCCGCGATTCCCTTCAAAAAGGTCCTTCGCTCGGAAAAGAATTCCCCAGCTTGGCGAAGAATGGAAAGCTTCGGACGTGATTCGGCTCGGCAAAAACTTCGGGAGTGCGTGGCCGGAGGTTTCGAGGAGTGCGATAAGGAAGTATAGGATCTCCCCCCCCCCCCCCCCCCCGCACCTCTCCACGGCCGTCGCCGAGATGGCTCTCCAAATTTTGTCGAGATTCCGGCGCGACATCGAAATTCAGTTACACGCCCCGGAGCCGCGAATTTCAAAGGGGGGCGTGTGTGCGAGTGGAATGGCGCCCCGGCCATTGTGGGGAAGATTTGACGGGCGAAGATTCAGATATCGTGAACGCGATAAGATTCGGACGGTCGCCAGTGTCTGGCCCTTTCGCGTTCGCTTATTCGCAGGGCGAGGGGCGGAATAAATGTATGAATGCCGTGACGTGACGAGTAAATTTTATGTGCGGACGACAGACTTTTCTCACGATTTTCGTACCATTGGTATAGCTATAGGACAATATTTCGTGAGTATTATTTGGAAATAAATATATTTATATATGTAAAAAGAAAAATGAGATATATAATTTATGATTAAGGCGGTGTGAACAGCTTATTTACGTGACGTTTAATTATCTTTTTAAAAATGGACTTACACCACTTTCAAAATGAACGCTCCATTTATGGACAGTCCACAGCGTTGCGTAGCGGATAATAAAGAAAATATTTAAATTTTGTTATGATAATCGACGCATCACCGAATTAACAATTGGATCCTCCTAGTTGACGGTATTCGCCACTTTCAGACGTGTCAGTATACGTATGGATTTACTCCTGTAAGTAGAAGGTGCACTAGGTACTAACGTCAGGACATCGAACAGATGCCTCAAAAGCGTCTAATCGCTGTGATTGATTAACGGCGGCCATTATCACGATTTTAATGCGACTTTAATGTCGTCCGACGAGCGGCGAAAAAAAAGGGTGGGCAGCGCGTAGGCGAGATTCTCATCGGGAGGTACAAAGAGATCGAAGAGGGAAGGACGAGCGCGGAGGATGGAACGCGAGGATGCGCGGAATGCCGACAGTCCAGCCGGCCATATCCTTGCCCCGTCCTATCTTCCAACATTATCCTGCCGTATCTCACCCGGCCGAACAGCCGAACTCCTCGTCCTCCCCCGCCGCACCCCGAGGACCTCCCCCCGCTCCTTCGTACTTCATACCACGCGCACGGGAGACCTTCGGATACTTTGCCTGCGAAGATAACGACCCTGGGCACCGATTATTCGACTTTTGTGTCGACGATCGAACACCGACCGGAAATTGTTGCCCGACCGCAAATGATTGAAACCGTTAATCGATCGATTCTTATATGTATAGTCAGAATATTGGAATTCGGATTTCTCGATTCTGTCGAAAAATTATGCGTCACAGCTCGTATTTTCAAAGGGATAGGAAACTACAGATTTAATAATGATTGACTTTGCGATAGGCAATTCTCATAAGTTAAGTGGACCCAGGACGAAACGTTGATTTTTATATTAATATTTATTTTCATTTGAATTTTTACCGCTTCTCCAATGTCTCATTCGACCAAACCGGCGCGATAGGATATAATTATACGTTCTATTAATGTCAAATAAGACTGCAACGACCGTTTATTGACCGTCAGTGATAGATGTATAATATTAGGTTTTCGACGAATTCGGTCGGTGTTACACTTGTAACTCCTACAATTCAAAAATTGAATTCTATTAAGTAATATATTAATATTACGATAGTACGACGTCTGAGGGTCAAAGCGAAGAACACAAAATATCCTGGAAAGCTTCCGAGCGCACTTACCGATCAGCCACGTTGGCATACCTATTAACGTTAATTAAACATCATTGCTCTACGTCCGGCACGCACCCGTCCAACATGGAAAAGCGAGGCGACCAGCCAAATCCGAACGTGAACTTATCGAGCGAGGTACGGATAATCAACCGTGCCATTACTCGATGTCTACGAAGAAGGCCGAGAATCGTCCCGCGGGGATACCCCGTTTCCGCGATTCGGTAGGAAAAGTATGACTGTTCGAGATCAAGTCGAAGCGAACGGCAGGCGAGATGACACGGTCAGGTACGGTCAGGTACGGCACGAATCCCAGTTATGCCAACGAGAACCCCCCAACGACGAGCGATAGCGACGTCAACTTAGACCACGAAGACCAGGGACGACATGGACGATGACGACGAAGCGGCACGATCACGTGCCACGGAGGAAAAGTATTTCGTCGCGAGGGATTATGTAAACGAGGAGAGACGTATCGCCGTGATCGATCCTACCTTCAGCCCCCGTCCCGTGCCACGAAACTTTAATTGCGGCGCATTTGTAATTTAAATGAACGGCCGAGGGCCGAATCAGCGCGTCAATCATTGGCAAATTTTTCATCGGCGGCCGACCAACCGAGGATAATTGCCGGACTGCCGAATAAGATCACGGGTGAGCATTGATGTTCTCTCTTTCTCTCTCTCTCTCTCTCCCTCTCTCTCTCTCTCTCTCCTTCTGTCTGTGTACGAGCAAATTCGGTGGCTTCTGAAGATTGGGGTTGCTTTTAGAAAGGAAGGAGCAAGGAATTAATTGTCGGCGTGTGACTAAAAGGAATAGTAAATGACTGGGAGAAATAGAGTTGAGAAATAGTTCAAGATTCGTTTTTCCTGTTTGTTCTATGATGATGAGACGGTTCATCGCTATTGTTAAGTTCACGGTATGGCCAAAAGGGAAAATGTGAAGACATTGTATGAACCATATAGTATTTGTATGCTAGCTCCAATACATAACTGGGGAAAATTTTACGTACTACACCAAATGGCTGGAGAATGAGTATTGGGGAATTTCTGTGGCTGAGGGAAGGAACAAAATAATATATGGACTCTGGTCGCGTGGTACGTTGTGCGTGTTGACACTGCTCGCGCCTTGCCTCCGTCGTTGCCCTTTGCGGCGAGCGCTCGCCGATTTTCGAGTCTGCGCTCTACCGTGCTCACTCAAGCTGTGCTTTTTTCCTCAATTTCTCTACCGAGACGGGAATCGAACCCGGGTCCGCTGCCTTATGAGCCAAGTACAGTAAGACCCCGCTTAACGCGGGGGATACGTTCCAATAAGTTCGAGCGCCAAACGAAACAGCGTTAAACGAGGCAACTTTACACGTTAATAATGGGGATCAGTGAAACAGAACAGAGAATAAAAAAATTTTCTTTGCAATCACTCATTGTAAGAACTAAAATTTGCCGAACTTATCACAATAAAATATAATATTATGTTTATAGCTTTATACACCTAGTAAGGTTAATGACAGCTAATAAGTCAACTGTGACGCACGAAAGATACGTTCGTACTGTGACTGCGACTTCATGGAATACAGTTGGAACCTTTACTCTGGACAGACTATGAAAAAAACATTGAAACAGATAAATAATGTGCACCCTCTCGCTACATAATCCACCGCTTTTGGTTGGTGCATGGCCATTTAATTTGCACACATATACAACAAGTATCAATATAGTGAGCGATTTAGGGGAATCCCAATACTACCGCGTAATACTGAAACAGCGTTAAGCGGGGCAGCGTTAAGCGGGGTCTTACTGTACTCTACTAACTAAAACGAGTTCTAGAGTCGTTTAGCGTACATATTCTTACCGGACGATTCTTACGCGACTATATCAACGCCGTCTGTTCATATTTATCATCTTTTACGCCTACTTGTGAAACATTTTCCATACTTTTGCATTATTTCCCATTACTTTACACTACTTTACACTACTTTACGTTATAATATTGGATAATTGTTGATTATTTTGGCATTTTGAGGTGTTTTAACTAACAAAGCGATAATTCAACCTCAATTTGGAGTATGCTTGACCACTTTGTCTTTCTTGGTCTTGACTTTCTTTATACTTTTACACTATTCTACGTTAGTTTAGACTATTTTACGTTGTTATATGTAATAATTGATGGTGTTTTCGGTTTTGGGGGAGTTTTAGCCGACAAAGCTGCAATTTCGCCTCAATTTTGAGTATGTTTGACCACTTTATCCATCTTGAATCTGATTTTCTTGATACTTGTTCACTATTTTACGTTAGTTTACACGGTTTTATGTGATTATATGTCATAATTGATGGTGATTATCGCCTTTTGGGGTGTTTTAGGCCACAAATGCACATCTTAGCCCATGTTTTAGGTACTTTTGACCACCGTGTCCTTATAATATGGGACTGTGCGACCAATGGAGGGTACTTTGGCACTATATAGACCTATTGAAAAGTAATAGAACCTTCTGAATCGTGAAAAAACGTCAAAAAACTTTTGGTCTTAAAATGAATTGAAAACTATCCTATCCCATAGATTTCGACTCGCCCTGAAAGGTGGTCACACGCAAAGTTCTGAATTCTCAATAGTTTCGAAGATTCAGCCATTTTTTGAGGACAAAAAAAGAATTTTTTAAAGATCGACTTTCGCCGATAGTCCTATCTTACAGAGCGCTTCAAAAGCTTCAACAAAATGTATAATTATCATAGGTTTCGATCGCTGGTTCAAAAGTTACAGGCGATTTAGAAAATCGCGAATTTCTTAAGGGGTACTAAGTTTCGGAGTTACAGCCAAGAAACCATCGAAAAAATGGAGGTCGGGAAATGGGTAAAAATCAAAAGTCTTTCAATCGACTTGTGGGCATGCATACTGAAAGAGAATTAAATGAGGATCACAAAAATCGCAACCAGAGCCATCTAAGTCCAAAAATCTCGGAGATATGACCAAAAATGTGTCGAAAAATAGCGGAAAATAAGTTTTTCTTCGCCTGGGCGGCACCTAATCATAATGGCCTCAATCACTTGCATAAGCAGTGAAACGCGGATCAAAAACATTGATAAAAATCGCAACCCGAGCCCTCTAAGTCCAAAACTTTCGGAGATATGACCAAAAATGTGTCGAAAAACAGTGAATAAATGAGCTTTTCTCCGGCTGTGCGGCACCTGATCGTAATTGGCTCAAATATTCGCATAAGTAGTGAAAGGCGGATAAAAGATATTCACGAAAATCGGAACCGGAGCCCTCTAAGTCAAACACTATAGACGATATCACCAAAAGTGTGTCGAAAATCAGCGAAAAACGAACATTTGACGTGTGGATTGTGCCCAATGACATTGGATTTCCCACATGCATAAATACCGATTACAATACAACCACCCGACCAACAAAGTCTTAACACCTACATCGATCCCACAGATCCAACATTTGTTTCCCATTCAACGCGATCAAATCCGACCAATCCTCCGAAAAATCCGACTCATCTCCCCGAGCCAAAAGGCCACCCAGCCTAATTAAGAAATTAAGCAGAGACCCAGCGAGACGAAGCACCGCGCTCACGAAAACGGCGGCCTCCGGCGCGAGAGGTATGCCCGTTAAACCTAAAACCCTGCAAATTGCGCAGCGAATGGCCATTGACAGCTGAAACGCGTCCTCCCGCATCTTGTAAGCGAGATGCTCCGAGAGAGGAATGGTCAAGAGGCAGAGAGCCGCATCGCGGAAGGCGATGTTACAAGAGTGCAGAGAGAGAGAGAAAGGGGGACGAGAAAGAAGCCGTCGTCTCGCGTGGAAGGAACCGAGAGTCGGAGGAGGGCCGAGACGGCGAGGAGAGAGAGAGAGAGAGAGAGAGAGAGAGAGAAAGAGAGAGAGAAAGAGAGAGAGAGAGAGGGGGGGGGGGGGGGGGGAGAGAGAAAGAGAGAGGTACGGTGCTATATAGCCGAGTTCCAAAAACCTAAGAAGAGCATCGATCGCAGCTGTCGCCTTCGCTCCGCACCTGCTATTGTCCGCTTGCCTTCCAGTGAACGACAACCCGTAGAGAGAGAGAGGGAGAGAGACAGAGTCAGAGAGAGAAAGAAAGAAAGAGAGAGAGAGAGGGGCAGAGGGAAAAGAGAGGAGGGAGAGATTGAGAGACTGACTCCTTTCCTTTCGGCGTACACGCTGCCCGATGAGCGATTCACCTGTACGAGGCTTGAATGCATCGAACTTGCCCGGCGTGAACCACGTGTCGTCGCGTGAGGTCAGATATATTCGCTCCAGAACCTTCGTACCCCGTCCAGAATTCTGCCGCGAGCCACCCACTACCAAAATTCGACGCCCGATATATCTTCGTCGATGGAAAGACTTCGAAAATTCGATCCTTCGCGAATAATTAAATGAAAGTGAGACGCCAATTCGCGTGAGGTCACGTATTCGCTCTAGAACCTTCCTGCCCCTTCCAGAATCCTGTCGCGAGCCACCCACTACCAAAATTCGACACGCGATGTATCTTCGTCGATGGAAAGACTTCGAAAATTCGATCCTTCGCGAATAATTAAATGAAAGTGAGACGCCAATTCGCGTGAGGTGACATATTCGCTCTGGAACCTTCCTGCCCCTTCCAGAATCCTGTCGCGACCCCAACCACTACCAAAATTCGACGCGCGAGCTATCTTCGTCAATGAAAAGCCTTCGAAAATTCGATCCGCCTTCGGGGATAATCAAATGAATGTGAACTGAAACTCGCGCGAGGTCGGCCGTTCATACTAGAATATTCCGGTCCGTACGAACGACAGTCGACGAAAGGCTTGAAAAAAATTGTTTCTCGAACCCCACCCACGCCCACCTGTACGTGACACGTGACCGTTCAACGCGCCGCACCGTCATTCCATCAGCGTAGATCCACCCCCCACGATGTTGAAACACCCTTCCTCCGAGCTGGCGAAACATTTACCGCAAACCTATCCAACAGGGGGTGGAGGGGCGGGGGGGGGGGGGGCGATCAATAACGAATCGCTCGGTCGCGCGTTAAAATCCTTGCAAAAAAAAAAGAGCCCGGCAACCCTTCTCGGCAAGTGGTTCAGGGGCCAAGAGCCCTCTCCATTAAGGTCCGCAAAACAGTCTCCGGACTCTCGCGCACGCACGAATCGTTGAACCCGATAAAAAGCTCTGTTGTCCGAATGACTCATAGGCGCTCCTGCCATGGGGGGGTCCATGGGGTCCGGGGGCATCTCCTAGGGCAATGGTAGCCCCCCCGCCCCCCAAAAAAGACCCCTTCGGCGCACATGTGCTCGCGAGGGAATTTCGTCGACGTCTCGACCGAGCAAATAGGGGCCAGGAGGGGCCACGAAGGGGGGGATGAGGGGGCGGATTCGAAAAGCGGGGCGAACGTGAAAACCGCACTCGGCGCTCAGAGTGGCGCGTTTCGCGTCCGGAAATCCCATGGGAACCCGACCAAGTGCCGAAGGAAGGAAAGAGGGAGTCCAGAGGGGGGAAAGGATCGCGGTCAGATATATTAAGGGGGCCCCATTGCGCGACTCTGAAGAGAAGTCGGATTAGGCGACGTTATCGATTGCTGGGGTGCGTCATGGAAAGTCATTTTTCGTTAGGAAGCCAGTCGGCGGGGCAGGATGGAAGGCAGCCCAGGGGGGAAGGGGGGGGGGGGGATGAAAATTAGCGGGAGATGAAAGGCAGTGCTCTGAGAGCGCAAGGATGCACGGTGAGTCAAGTGAAGTGGGCCGTCAGCTGTCGTCATCGAATCGTTCTTAGCGCCCTCGAGTGATCCGTCCTGCCCCCCCCCCCCTTCGGATTCGGATTCTTTCAGGCTCGATTGGGGAGCGAGGGGCGGCCGAGACCCCGCCGATAGGAATCGTCCTTGCTACGCTGCGGACCGTTCGCTCGTTGCGCCGCGTAACGCGCTCCTGTTAACAATAATTATTTATGCTAACGATCGCCGCGAGAGGGGTAGATTGTGTCACCGAGCAGAGTGAAATATTTATCCATGTCCAACCCTCTCTCTCTCTCAATCTCTCTCAATCTGTCTCCGTCTCCCTCTCTCACTCTCTCTGTCCTTGATAACGATCCGCAGAGCACCGCGCCATTTTCCGGCGGTTAATGCGGATTTTCGATGTTAAAAGATTCATCGTCCGCCGATACTTATCTACCCCCATGCTCGGCACGAATACTCTCCGAGGCACGACACGCGCCGAAGATTCGTCGCTCCTTCCCGAACATTGTAAAACGAAATCTTAAGTGCACATCGGACAATAAAATATTGACCGCTGACGCCGATCGCATCTCTAAGCGTATTCGCAATCTCTTAACCGGTTAACTGTGTGTTGACGACTATATCAGTCACGAAGAAATTGCATTGTGTCCATGAGTTTTGTGTCATGACAACGTCATATGCCTTACAGAATACAGTTACCCTCGGTATTTAAACTTTACTTTCACTGGAAACAAGAATATATTCGAAAATGTCAATATGTTTAGAATGTTCAGAGATAAAGACGAAATAAAGCAAACTGAGGGCTGCTCTAAGAAGCGGCCGCCACAGTTAACCGGTTAACAAAATGTCACGTCCTGCGATACGCTCCCAGGGTTAGGATGGCGCGATAATTGACAGCTGACTCACCGGGCTGGAAACTCTGCTCGCCAGCCGCAGTGTTGGGCGACATGGACTGTCCTTGGGAGTCCGCGCCAGCCTTTCCCGGGGGATGAAGGAGCAGAAGTCCTCTGCCCTTGCCGCCGACGGGACCTCCTCTCCGCGAGCCTCTGGGCCTGCCACGCTTGCTGGTCCCACGAATGGCGGGTCTCATTCGTACGCCGGCGGCACCCACGCCGTAGGCGAAGTGATGGCCCATTCGCGCGACCTTGGCGGGTTCCCCGAACTGGGCGACCCTCTGCTGACGAGCGTCGCCGCCGGAAGTGGACACCGGACCGTCGACGTCGACCACGAGACCTTCGTTGCTCGTCTCGTCCTGGGAAAAGGTACGATTATCTTCCCTTTATCTCGCAGGCAAATTACCGTCCGCTGTCGTCCGCTAATTCGAGAGAAACGTACCTCTGATTTAATCGGGCTGGCTGGCGCACTGTAGTCGTCCAGCCCTTCAAGCTGCTGCTGCTGTTGTTGCTGTTGTTGCTGTTGCTGTTGCTGCTGCTGCTGCTGCTGCTGCTGGTATTGGTGATTGTTCTGGTGATGCGACTGATTGGCGTTGGAGATCTGACCATCGTTGACACTCGCCTGAGAGCCGTCGGCAATCTTCTCCCCGTTCGCGTCCATCAGACACGCTCTCTTCGCGTCTCCCTTGAAGAACAAGCGATTCGACGATTAGCTTAACGACCGAGCCGCCTTTAATGCTAATTAACGCCGGTCGCTACGCGAGGCGCGCTCTTAATTTGTCCCTACAAGCGTTTAGCTTGTCTCAGGCGTACCACTGGCGCAAGCTGATCATGATCATTCATTGGATATCAAGATTTTGATACAGAGCCACGAGCTGGTAAAGATCAAGACTGATTAGGCGACATGGTTACGCACAGCTCGTCCGCCGTCGAGTACGTTAAGGAGAGAAGGTAACCAGGCCCAAGAAAAAGAGGTTGAGTAAAGAGCATAGACCGCTTTGCGGTGAGCGGGAAAAATAATGCGCGCGAAAAGGAGAATGGGAATGGGAGGTGGTTGGGCTGTAAAAAATGCGGAGCGTAGCGACCGATAGTAAGGGCGCCGGGCTCACCTTGACCGGAAGCGCGGTTAACTTCCTCTTCCGGTCCCTCTCCTTGTGGTGTACGTTTGACTCGAGGCGAGCCTCCTCCGCGTGCTGCTTTCTCTCCTCGCTCCGTTGGCTGTCTGAAATATACGGACACGGGCTTGTACCCGAGGACGTGGCCGACGTTTCGTTGCTCCTTCGCGTTCTTATTATTCGTTATTAGGACATTAGCATAACCTAACGAGCATAATGTAATTGCGTCCCACCCCAACCTCCAGCCGACCGTACGCCCCCCTTTTACCTTTGCCTAGGCTGACGAAACGAATTTTGACTACTTCGGGTGAGAGGGAGGACGATTGGCTGGGACCGTTGGAAGGCAGGCGAGTGTGAAAGCAGAGCGCGAATGGGGATGCGGTGGTGAACGGTAAGAAAAGGTATTCGACGCAATTCGAAGGTATTCGAAACGATTCGAAACAATTCGAAACTATTTAAAACAATTCTAAACAATTCTAAGCAGTTCAAAACAATTCTAAGCAATTTGAAATAATTAGAAACAATTCGAAACCATTTGAAACAATTCTAAACAATTCGAAGCAGTTCAAAACAATTTTAAACAATTTGAAGTAATCAGAAACAATTCGAAAAGGTTTTAAACAATTCGAAACAATTCGTAACGATTCTACAGAATTCGAAACGATTCGACACAATTCGTAGGAAAGCACGGAAGTCTCAGATATTAAATGGAAGCGCAGGAACGTACCTCGCATGCCTGCCAATTGATATTTACTCTAATGAACATTTCCTGCCGCATTACCATAGGCGATGTGCATTAGAATGCAATTATGCCGCCGCAGGTATCATTAAGAAAACACACATAGGAAAGTGTTAAATCGCGCTGCCCGATTACACCCCTCGTGAACTGTGTCCACAGACAGATATTGTTCGTAGGCTGAAGACGGTCGGTGAAGGGGGGAGGGTTGCTCGTCGGCGTCGGAATTGTCACGATATTTCGTGTGCGCACGGTAATTGCCGGGAGTCTCGGCTGGCCGACGAAGGGGATAATTACACTCACATTTCGCCTCGATCTCCTCGTCGTCCAATAAGAGAGAGACCACTTCCTTCGGCTTCAACGTGTCCGGCTTGAAGTTCCCACCGCTAATTACCATGCGCTGAATCTGCAAAGGGAACGAACTTACGTAGAATCGGCATAACCGTGCCGATCCAAGATCTTTGCAGGATAATTTTCATTCTTTCATTTTTCATTGTTATGTCTGTATCAACTGTATCTTATAATTATACGTGTTCTCGTAATAATTGTACATCACTTTGACGGTCAAGAACTTATTAATTTTACTGTACTCTATGTATGAAAGGTGTTTTGCCGTTAAAGAAATAAATAAATGAATAAATAAATAATTGTGAAGAAGGACCCTCTCCGCGTACCTCGCTCTTTTCCCTGGCCCGCTGCAGGATCCTCTCCTCGATGGTGCCCTTGCATATTAGTCGATAGACCGTTACCTGCTTCGTTTGACCGAGTCTGTGGGCGCGATCCATGGCTTGTTGGTCGACAGTCGGATTCCAGTCGCTGTCATAGAAGATGACCTGCGATTAAACAAACCCATGCTTCCTTTAAAATCATCCTCTGATCTAGACGTTGATCTTCATACGGATTATTGGATGCAAGCTGGACGGTCCTTAAATGTCCAGCAGACACGTACTGTCTCCAGTATTTCAGAACTGTTAAATCGATACCGCAGGAATTGGATATCGACAGTCTCGCGTTGGGAAGGAGTTTTCGGGACAGGATGGAATTTTACACGCGACGTCATAAGTGTGTCAGTCTCGGTGCCGCGAAGGTGGTACGGAGACATAAAGAGAAACATTACGGCCGTCACTCGGAAGAACGGTCTCAAAACAGTTCGCGAGACGTCGTGCATTTTACGGAGCCGCGAAAATTCGGTGTCTGCAGTAGGTGAATACATACAAGGTAACATGATAGCCGAATAGGATTACTCACCGTGTCCGCGGCGGTGAGGTTGATTCCCAGGCCGCCGGCCCTTGTGCTAAGCAGAAAGACGAATATGTCCGCCCTGAAACATGAAACAGTTTCTACTGATTAAACAATCGCCTCGTCTAAATGCTACGGCGCGCTTCGTATGTAAATTAATTCGGGATGCAGAGGCACTGCACTTGAGGGACTTCCACGGCTAGGATCCCCTAAGTACGTCGTGCATTCTGAATTTCGGCCGACTCGCATGCCATAAATTCGGCAGACGCCTAGCTAACTGCCGATAGCCAAACACCCTATCATCACCCAACTTTCCTTGGCCATACTGACAGTACAGACAACCATTAGCGTGTAACGTACCGAGTGCAGATTGCTGGACGGCCATGATTATTAAAAAAAAAAAAAGAAAGAAAAACGACACGCGTTTCTCTCACGCCGAAGCCGACAGCTGCTTCTGAGACAGGGTCGATCCGCCAATTAATTCGCATTTTAGTTATGCGCGGTTGATCCAACGGTGCGCACGACACGCTATCGAGAGCCTGGCCTCGCATCATGCAACCTACCCGCCGCTCATTAACGTACCCCCGATAAATCATTCCCATTACCGCGGCGAGAGTCCGATCCGCGCCGAAATTAGCTCACCGTTTCTGGAAATCGGCTACCATGTCCCGACGATCGGAGATCTTCGACGAGCCGTCCAGTCGCATGAAGGTGTGCTTCCTGTGATACATGTACTCCTCCAGCAGGTCGATCATCTTCGTCATCTGCGAGTAGATGAGCACCCGGTGACCCTGCTCCTTCAGCCGACGCAGAAGACTGTCGAGGACGGACAGTTTTCCGGCGTCCGTCACCAGGGTCTGCTTGTCCGGCACGATTATGTTCGACCAGCCGTTTATGGGCACGCAGGCCGATAATCCGCCTTGGGGCACGTACGAGAACGTGGCGCTGGTCTGTCTGGTGCACGGTATCGACTTCTCTCGCGAGGACATCGCTCGTTCGCAGCCGAACCAAAGCAAACTTTGGCCGAACGAGCCGCCGCACTCCTCGTGTCTTCTCCAGGCGCACGCAGCTGAATTATTACTAACATACAGTTTTCGCGGGCTAGCTTGTACCTGTAATGTGATGGGCTTGCACATGAAGTCTTCCACTCGGTGTTATAGGGAAAATATATACAGTACCTTAGGGTTGTTATCACAAATGAAGGAAGGTATCGTTGTTTGCTGGCAGTACCGCAAGATAGGTGGCCTTGGATGATGAGGATGTTCCGGTAACAGGGATAACTTTGCATCCTCTTGATCCGCTTTGCCAGGTTGGAGGACTCTGGAAACCTGCGACGCCGTTATACTTTCTCGTATGGAAAGGTTAGAATGAAATGTCAATCTGGACGGATACGCACTTTTAAACATTGGTTTGGGGTTCTCTTACTGCTACGTAATATCCGGTGGGCCACCGTCTCTGGCATCGAATGTATCTTATGAGTGGTATGAGTATATACAGCCTCCCCCTCCGCGACCCTTCTCGAGAAAAGTAATTCTCGATTCACTCGCGACGAGTCGTCAAATTTGCGGGTCAACAAGAACATACGATTTTTCGGTACAGGCGTCCTCTCATTGGCAGACCAGTCCTCCCAATACCGCATCATCTGAACCCTTCGTTCAGTCAGTGTCGCCAGACACAATCTGCACAAAATCATATTCACGTGTAGAAATAATCCATAAACAAAAACTCGCGCTCACATATGGGTCTCACCTACCTGAATAAAATGCCAGTGATAAATATATTATTTAATTCCATAGGGGATAAATTAATGAGCCTACTGAATGAAAATATATTCCCATATAAATTGCCGTCCCTACGATGAAGCGTATCGTGGATATATTCGGTGGCGAATATGAAGAATCTATTGTACAGTAAGTGGTCTTTCGAGGGCAATGCCAGATGCAGCAGACCTTCCGTATACAGCAACGCTGGCATGTCGTAACACTCCGTGTGCATGAAGAGGGGAGACTTGGCGTCCCTCCGTTCGAATAATTCCGGATGATTGCAGACCTAGAAAGCACGCATAATTTTCTACACTTTCCTCTTTCGCGATATCTCGGACGTGCCATTTGCATACGCCGCATGCATATGCCCGATTTGCCTAGAAAGAAATCGTACCTTGCGAAACTGCATGACTAGATTCATTAAATTAGACGTGAAATTCTTATCGTTCGGCGCTGCGTCACCACCGCCAACGGTGTAATGCAGCAAATCCTCTATGCGAATCTTCTTCTTCAGCGCCGAATAGAGCAGCTTCTGTCGCGTGGTCAGCGGACAGTAAACCATAATCTCGATCTTGTCCGACAACTCGTTCTCCACGTCCTTCTTTATTCGTCGCAACATGAATGGCTTCAGGATCATGTGTAGCCTCGACAAATGTTCTGTCAAACAAAACGATAACAATGCATGGCAGCACGAAATAGAACCCCCAATCTTTCCATATTAAAGTTAACCTACTTTCATCGATGCCCGTTTTGTTCTCGGCGTGACTCTCAATATCCTTCGAGAACCATTCGTTAAACTCGTCGTGAGAATCGAACAACGTCGGCATTATGAAATGCAACAATGCCCACAGCTCTGCCATACTATTTTGTATGGGAGTACCGCTGAGCAGCAATCTGTTGCGACAGCTGAATCCGAGCAACAGCTTCCAACGCATACTGCTGGTGCTCTTAATGGCTTGCGCCTCGTCCAGGATCATGTACTGCCACTTTATTCGATTGAAATACTTGTAATCCGTGATTACCAACTGATAGCTGGTAATCACGACGTGAAAGGATGCTTCCTTCGTGTGCAAGTCCTTCGTATCCCAGAATTGTCGCAGAATCTTCCTCTCCTGCGGATTTCCCCAATACGGTACGACCTTGAAAAGAGGCACGAACCTGGCCATTTCTTGTTGCCAATTGTGCAAGGTCGATGCCGGTGATATGATCAAGAATGGTCCCCATACAGCTGTGGAACGTAATCGTTAAGCATAAAAAAAAACAGTAAGATTAAAAGGAAGAAGTGACAAAGTATAATTACAATATCTCTCAGCCACGTGACACAAAAATGCAATCGACTGTACAGTTTTTCCTAAGCCCATCTCGTCAGCTAAAATCCCACTGATACCCTGATCATATAAATTTGCTAGCCAGTTCATTCCCTTCAACTGATAGCCCTTGAGATTTCCCTTAAATATAGATGGCTGAGGATGCTCCAGATTCTCTGGAGTGTCGCTTAATCGTAATTCCTGAGCTGCGGCAGCAGTGTCAAATTGTCTCGTTCTGGCACGTTCGCTGTCAAATGCCTCTGTCGCGTTCCTTTTCGCTTTGTGCTTCATGACCTCGCTAGATTACAAAAAAGATAATACGCAAATACAAATAAATACCCTAAACAGTGTTGGCAACGTATATATGGAAAGAATATTGTACAGCGGTCAATAATTGTAATTTCTCAACAGTACCTATCGTAATCATCGATTCCAGTGAGTCTAGGATTCTTCTCCTCGTCCAGCTGATTCAGTATTCTCAACTGCTCCTCCGGCGAGGCCTTCCCCAATTTCCGAGACATGAAATGCGCATAAAGCTCCGTTTGCGTGATCAAGAAGTTGAGCTTTCTCTGCTGGCGCTTCGCCTCGATCAGCTCGACATCCATTTTACGCTGTTCCTCAGCTTCTTTCTCTAATCTCCTTCTAGTTTCACGCTCGACGCGGTCGTAACGTTTCCAGTAAGACTGCATTTCTCTCGTCAAACGTTTCGCCCGCCAAATAGTCTCCTTCATGTTTTTCTGTGACTACAATGCGATCGTAAACTATTAGACACCGAACCTTTACGATCGCCTACGTAAACTAAGAGACTATCAGGCTGTGAACGTTACCTGCATAGCCTTTTGCCGCCAATATTTCATACAGTGTTGCGCTACTTTTTTACAGCTTATTAACATTTCCTTATGGTTATTTGTTTTTGCTCTTTGTACTTTGCCGAGTTCCTTCTTCGACATCATCACCCAAATCTTCCGCCTCCTAATGGCCATCACTTCGGGACTCTTATTATTATGCTTTTTTCGACCTCGTTGCCTGGGCTGATGTCGCATGATAGCTTCTAACTCCGCTTCGTCCAACTCTTCCTCTTTCGGCGTCGATCGATCCCAATCTTCCTCTGGATAACCACCTTCCTATAAATGTGGAATATATACCGATTGCAGCAGTATTCTCGTCGTTACCAAAACAATGTTTTCTCCGTGAAAAATACCTACATGGTAATCGTCGGAAGCTCTATGACGTACCACCTTCTCTTTCTTGATCTTCATGATTTTCTTATCCGGCTTTTTCTCCTTCTTCTTTTTATTCCCGACTATCAGCTTTTGATGCTCCAGAAATCTATCGTAGCTCGATAACAGGCCTGCACTATAATACTGATACTGAATATTCTGAAACAGCCCAGAAATGCCGTTTTCACGAACGTCCATTGGCTATCCCTAAATTGCGTATTCGTAAAAGAAAAATAAACTACCTCAGGTTTTTGGTAAAAACGTCCCTGATACTTTTTTCGTAATATATGAAACTTGAGCATGTCCTGAAAGTCTTCCTCTGTGATAGGACCGTCGGTATCTGAACCTGATGCTGAGCTATCAGACGAGTCACTTAACAATATGTCCTGTAACCACCTACGTTCCTCACCTACGCTCGACATGTTGTACAGTCGCAATTTATTGATTCTCTCCTCCTCCTTTCTTGTCAGGACGTCATCCAGATAAGTATCCGAACCGCCGGATGATTCCGACGATACGGACTTATCATCCTCACTACAAGGGGACAACATGAAATTCACTACTTCTTAAACCTACTCAGCGGATGTGGATAGAGTTATATACCTAGCATGATCTTGAAACAGATCATTAATCTGCCTCAAGAATGGTTGTACATTGAGGCTTCGCTCCAATCTCTGCAAGTGCAAAGGTGCAGCCATTTCAGCTTCCAGCCTCATTGTATTTGTTCTATCGGACATTACCAGCTCAGGTGAAATCAGGCAACCTATATCGGATACAGAAAAATAAATGAACACAACGAAGTTGAATGCATCGAATATTAGAATAATGGAGTGTTCTCTATCTGCGAATATCTCTGTACCAACATATATTCAATCCAATTACAAATACATCAGCGTACGCAGTCTGACTATGAACACAAAGAAGAGAGACGTAGTTGCGCAGGTAACTTAAACTCCTTATCCGCTAATGCATACGAACCTAACTAACTAATCACGCAGTGATTATCCTTCATCTCAATACAAGCTGCAAACATCTATACGCTGACCCATAATGTGGTCGAATAAAATGTGTATGCAATCCTCACTGCTCCTATACTGGGAAAATAAAACGTGTCTGTTGCTCTGCCCACAATGAGATGTTTATTTGAGTCTGGCTCTTACTGCATTGCCACCAATGCTCTGCCTCATTTAATCCCTGCAATGTACAGAGCACATATTAAGAGGCGCGAAATAAGCCGCGCCGAGAACGGCACACGGCGAGTTTCATTACATAAGGCGAATGACACGATGGATCGTACTTGTGCGGTTATAGTTTATGCGAAAATATTCGATCAGTTTTGAAATCACCTTCTGTTTGGTTAGAAGCGGCCACGTTTATTTTGCACGTAACGTGGGGTCAGCAGCGAGAAAATGATTCCCTTTGCTCACATCGAAATTAGATATATCGACCGAAGGGGAATGCATAATAGAAGGAAGCCTAGAGAACGCAGACATTTGGCGTGCCATAAAACCAGGGCAGGGATAGGGCATATTGGACGCCACCATTTTTGTTTTCAGTAGATGGCGTACGAGTATGCTTTTTCCGAACGATCGTCTGGTACGCTCGCCGACGAGGCAATATGATTTTCGATACTATCATTTAACAGAAATTTATAACTTTTGGGGTTATTTATTGCCCTAACACATAATGACTATACATCCTATCTTCTCGGATCGTTACATGCCTTATAATAATAGATCCACTTTGAATTTAATTAATTAGACGTAAATGATGCGTCTATAATGTATAAATTCGCTTATTTTACGCTTATATGTTGAATCTTCTTTTCTTGAAAATTGCGATGCTTGTTGTATACTATTTTGAAAATTCTTCTTTCATCAAAGTAATGATGCGTACTGTACTAAAACTTTCCACCTTTCAATGCGTTGATCCTCTTCATCAATGTACTTGTTTCAATGCCCGCCAAACAAATCTGAATCCATACTTACTCTTTTCCTATTGCGAATTTTGTTTAAAAACGGTTGTCATCTCCTTGGCGATTTGCATCGCAAATAACCTCCGCAAACAAATTGTCCGTTCGACATCAAAAAGGAGTCGAACGGACGAAAATAACAACGAAAACGAACGAGCATTAAAATCTGACAAATTATAAGTATTAAATGATGAAAAATGAAAGAATACTCACAATATAATATTTGAACGAAGAAATTCACCGTCAGCACCGTCTCGTGTTGCTACCTCCCTTCAATTTCCCGCACATCGTACTGCGCATGCGACACCTCGAAGCCGAATCGAACGACGTCCAAATAGCGTCTACACTTACCCGCCAATCAAATTTTCGACAATAAAAATAAATCCAGTAATACGGCTTGGCGACAAAAAACATTAAAATAATTATGCAATGATTCTGTCCCTTTGAAAATATAAATTGCATGTAATAACGGACGAACCAACACACCGGTACTGCAGGAGTGGGGAGTGTGATGCCGAACGCAAACGGCAACTCGATTAAAGCATATCAAATATTAAAAGTAAAACTAATTTTCCGAATTACTAATTTTTTCCTACAGAATAAAACCAGAAATCATTGATATTCGTTGAATTAGTATTTCTCTTTTGATCATCGTAGGAGAGAGGAGGGGCGTCTGGGGTCGAGGCTAGCGCCACTAACAACTCGTTTCTCAGCGAGGTGAACCCCGTTTTGTTTCCGTTACCACAGCGAGCCATCTTGCATCGGACGCTGTTCATTACGGCTAGTAATTCCAGTGGTCTCGTGTCGGAATACAGCGTTGAGATTCGAGAAGTTACAACGGATCCACTCCCAAACTATTCAGGTGAGCCGAATCGACACGATTAGCCATCATAATATTCGCCGAGCGTTTCGTTGAGCCGCGCGAGAGAATATTCGTGCACCGTCCTCGCAACACACGTTTGCGGCGTTAGGCTGGAAAAGGGACGCGACAGGAAATAAAGCCGCTGGCTTTTGCCCGGTGAGGAACGTTGCCGATAACGTTCCTCTGACGTTCGTCCTCGAGATACCCGTCGACGGTACCCGAAATCCGAACGAGGATATAATTGTGCGCGTCCTGCGACGCCTAAGAGAAACAGTGTCCGCGGAAATCGATCGCGCTGCGAAAGGCCGCATTTTTCGGAGCCAACACGACTCCGCGCGTTCATCGTCTCTAGGGTGCGAAGACCGTATTTTTCGCCGATTCTGCAATCGATTTTCTTGTCATATGATCGTTGCACAGGGCAAGAAGGGGGTCCACCTTGTGACCACGCACACACGGTATGCGTGCACAACGCAATTAGCGATTCTCCTGCACCGACACACGCCATTTTGTTGACTAATAACTCCGCAACATAGTTCGCTTACCGAAAGAAAAAAGAATTCGTCTATTTTTTGTCTCTTATTTTTGACTGCTGTCGATCATACGGAGTAGGATTATTTACTCTGACGCATGAGTAACATTCGCCCACGTACATTGCGCACAACAATATGTTACCTTCTGTGCCGATGACTATATCGCTTGCACACCGTTTAGCAAGATAGTCACTATCAGAGTTTTCGTATATTGCGATCGATCGATTTTTGTTGGGTCTATTATATCTGAGAATGTGAATCGGTGGACGATATGCGTGAGACGTAGGGTATTTTTACAGAAAATGATTCATATACACAGCCGTATATGTACATACATATAGAGGTCTGTTTAGGTTTCGGCATCGTTCGTATATGCATATAAGTGGTTAATCCGCCCCGCGACACGCCAGCGTACAAAAGAACGAGGATATCCAATCCTACGATTAATTTCTCGATAATTCCCACCGTATTTCATTCTTTTCTTGATCACCGTATCATTAGACAAGTTCGGTATCTCAGATTACGATTGGAACACTGATTATTTGATACTTTCTGTTGCGGCGATAAACAAGTTTCTTTAACGTTTACCGAACGAGTTTAATGCTTACGTACTCGCATCTCTTTTCTTCATTTCTTTTTTCTATCAAATTTTTGGCTGAGTAGCATTAGGGAAAAAAAACAAAAGGTCAATTCATTTCCGTCTGTGTGCTACATTTCTGCTTATGTTTTGTTAACATTTCTATCAAATGTTTCTTATGTTGATATTCCACCCACAATGTGCATGAGACGTAATTAACAGTTCAATCGAATACTGCTATGTTAACAAACAATATCTCAACAAATATTTGCACATATCTGTCTAAAAAGCTGACTTCCTTAGTTTTCCATCAATGAACATGAAAAATTCATTTAAATTTACAGTAGGTGAGTGAAAGAAATGTCGAACTTTGTAGACTATATTCGCACTCCTCAGCCAGAATCCCAAGAGTAACAGTTTCTATGTTGTCATGTGACTGAATGGCAGGTTCTTGAGGAACCCTGTTATGTAAGGTGTTTTTATATTTTCCTTTAAGAATGAGCACCCGAGTATTCGTTGGTGGATTAACATACCGGGTGAGAGAGCGCGACCTTGAGAAGTTCTTCCGGAAATATGGTAGAATCAAGGAGGTCGCTATGAAGAATGGATTTGCCTTTGTGGTAAGTCTAATGTGGGTCAATTGTTTTTTTTACAGTATGGTAGGGACAAGGGTCTATGTCGGTGGGCTTCCATACGGCACCAGGGAAAGAGACCTTGAGAGATTTTTCAGAGGCTACGGTCGATTCCGTGATGTTCTCATCAAGAATGGTTACGGCTTTGTTGTAAGTACCTATATAAAGACAAAAAAAATTGTACCTATACACTCTGCAATACTCAGTTTGGTCATGAAGACATAGAGAACAACCTACAGCATGGGAAATACTTGATTCACTCAGACCAGCTGTATCTAGACCAAATTGAGTAAAGCATAGTGTAACAAAATGCAAATTTGGCTCGATTATCCGAGTTCTGACCTGCCGTGAGCCCTGAGCACATTGGTACTATGGCTGTTTAGAGGAGCTGCGTGCTGGTTATCGTCGATTTATCTGCAAACTGTTTGTAAGTTATTGTCAATCAGAAGAGAGAGAGAATGAGAGACTATGCTGAGTGTATGGCGGCATATATATATATATCGTATAATTAACTTCACTAATGTAAAGTATTTAAGAAATCATGTACCACATGAAGTTCATCAGCATCTTTTCTATTTTGGTCATTAGGAAAATAATTATAATAAAATTCAGTACATATAATATACGTATATATAATGATAATACAAAAAGCCTCAAACCATATTGAAGAGAATAGTTAATTAGTAAATCGCTCATAAATCACAGATTGACTGGAAAGTGTTAAGATTGTGCACACTGCATGCCTGATCGAATTCCGTACCATCACTATCAGATTCGCTTACCCACTGTTATTGTTTGTTCATAGGAATTCGATGACTACAGGGACGCCGACGATGCAGTGTACGAGCTCAATGGGAAGGAACTGCTAGGAGAAAGGTAACATTGTCATCATTAAGTAACAACACATATGCTCATTATTGTGAAGCTAGACAACGGTATAAAAGAAAAATAATAATTACAAAAGCGGTGTAGGTAGCATGATCTGCATGAAAAAAGCTTTTTCTCACAAATTCGTTTAGATTCGACCACATGGGCGCAAACATTTGCTGAAATTGTCACCACCCGATTTATACATATACATATTACTCGCTTGAAAAGTCAGAAACGATCTGCTTAATGCAATCATTATTGACACTGACAAGATATACCTCAGCATACTTTAATGACACTTGAATACATATATAACGTTTACATACTATCCCTTTGCTGTATCTTTAATTAAGTATCATGTAGTGGATGTGCAACATTGGCACAACACATTGACGATTACTGAAACATTGAAAGGAAAGTGGTTTCTTATGCGACGTTAATCGCGTTGGTCTAGTCGACAATTTATCATTCTGAAGTGGTCAATTTTTGCTAATGTTGTACTGATAATCTAGATAGGCTTAGCACATGGGAAGCAATAGCATTGGAGCAGTAAGGATACCCATTATAAAAAGCAAGGTTTCACGTTGCAAATTCAACATACGAATTCGTATTGAATATATATAAAACGATTTGATGAGAAACAAAGTAATAGAAAAAGAAACACGATCTGCTGTTGCTTTCTGTAAAAACAATATCATTGAAAGTACAATTACACGATGTCAGATTACGTTTCCTTAGCGAACGGTTACTGGTTGTCGCCTTTAAGCTTTTACGTCTTCAGTATACGGCGTCTGTCCTCCGTACGATGACTATTTATTGGAGTTCTTCTATTGCAATAACATGTATTTTTCTAATCAAAAATAATCGAAAGCCAAAAACGTACGAAAAACGAAAATCGACGTGACTTGCCGCCATTTTGAACTACTTCCATCAATTCCCCGAATTGCTCAATTAAACGCAAAAAAAAAAATACCGAAACAAAAGTAATTCCCGTAGCGTACATAACATATATCCGGTGCTCTTCCTGCCGTGTCAGTTCCTTTTTCACGAGACAGCGTGACATAAGTAACTACTCGTGCGTTATCACGTCTAAAAAAGCGAAGCGAAAAAAAACTGAGAAGCGTGGGAAAAAAACAGAGCGTTGCCTAGGTCGTATAAAAGCGGAGGGGGTGTACATGCCAGAGCTTTATATAGAGAACGAAAAAAAAAGGTATATAGCGAATACGACGAGCGTGAGAGAAACGAAGCGACGTGAGAGAAAGACGGAGGGGACAGCGCCTCAGAGACTGGACGAAAAAGAAAAGATATAGATACAGAGAAAGGGAAAGAGCGAGAGAGAGAGAGAAAGCGATGAACTGGAGGAAAGCGAGCGAGAGAAAGAAAGAGATATCGAGAGCGAGAAAGACGGGATGGTATTCGTGATGAGAACGTGAATTTCGAGAGAGGAGGAGGAGGGGCTGAGGATATGAAAAATGGAAGGAGAAAAATATGGATGGAAGGAAGGAAGGATGGATTTTGGAAGCAGCTTTAGAGTAAGAATTAGTTGAGGACTTAGGCGGGGTTTTGTTGGGTGTGTTTCAGAGTGGCGGTGGAGATAGCACGGGGTGTTTCAGGGAGGCGAGGCGACCGTGGCTACGGACGCTCACGCTCCTGGAGAGACAAGTAAGCATATCCAATGTGTCTTGTTACAGAATTACTGTAGAGAGGGCCCGGGGGACACCTAGGGGTAGTGACCAGTGGCGCTATGGTGACTCCCGTGGTGGTTATGGGGACTCGAGGCGATCTGCGTAAGACACGCTATCCATTTTTTTTATTTTATCAGAGCGATCATTATCCCATCCTCCCCCTGCAGGCTGTTGATTCAGGGATGCGCGAAATCCTTTCAGTTTTCTTTTTATTTTTGTTTAATCCGTTTCACACGTGTTTCAGTTGATCTCTCTTGAGTGCCTTGGTTCCTGTTTTTTTTTCTTCTTCTCTTTGATTTTGTTGCGCAAAGCATCTCGATTATTTTTCTCATACCCGCTTTGGAGAAACGAGACAGAGTTCATTCGTTCAGTGCTGACACGCGCGCGGTGTGGTCTATATATATATATATATATATATATCGTTGTAATTCTGAGATTCGTGCCAATCAGGGTAATAAATTCATCAAAAGCTGTAGTGTGTCAATGGATTTCGCGCGTCCACCGTAGTGGGAAGAACGTAACGTTGGATATGATAAGCTCGACTTTTCTAGAGAGCATTGATAATTGAATACGAGCGAGAGAGCGCGCGCGCGCGGGTCACGCAATTCGTTGTTGAGTCGGCGCGCGCGTCTTCTTTATTTCTATTTTTTTTTAACAATTTTTTTTTTCTCAATTTCCGAATTACAATTTTGACAAAGTAAACGAAAGCGCGGCTTCTCTGCCCTCTCGCCAGTCTTTGGTAGATTTCTTAAAGTGGCTCGTCTAGAAACGGTAATTATTAATGAAGCTCGAAATTGGTTGTCTTGGATTTGACTGCTCTCCCGAGCGAGCCGATGTCTCTACCCAGTTATATCGCTAGTGCCTTGAAATCACACATACCCTCCTAGAGATTATGTTTTATGACGCTGGTAGTTTTTTGGAGAGTGAGGAAGCGAGCGTGTGTGATGCGGAGTGCATGTGCCGAGCGAATGGGAATGAATGTCGAGTTGTTGTGCATGGACGGGACGGAGCGAATGAATTTTTGCAGTAGGACTTTTTTCGTGGAATGAAAGGGAAAAGGACACAGAGGAGCGAAAGGAGGACGGAGCGATTGCGTGAGAGACTGTGGCGTGGAATGTGTGTGAGACGTAATTGGCGACTAATAGACGTGTGGTATTGTGTTTGTTACAGCCGAGACGATATGCGGCACGACAGGTACGCTATTGCTGCATTTTGAGTAGATTTGATTCGATTGGAACAGGTGATTGATTGTGTGCCTGAGCAATGAGTGCAGATCTGTAGTTATTTGCTGAAGGTTTAACCATCGATCCGTTATTTCTGTTCACATGACATCCCTTTTTGCAGAGATAGTGTGAACAGAAACACGAGGACTGCATCTAGCTACAAGCAATCATTGCCCAGGTACATACATCCAATGTTACGCTCTAACGATACATTTTCTTTTTTTTTTAACTTTTTTTTTTATCAAAAATTTTTTGCTCAACTTACTATCATTTCGTTTCTGATCATCTTTTATATTGTTGACAATTTAATTGAAAATTCTCTTCGAGTTTCATTCTCTTGCGTTTTCAGTCTTTGATCACTTTTGTCGCTAAAATTTTTGTAACGTTAAAGTCAGGTCCAAGACAAACCTGCTTATTCTAACTCGTATGATAAGGCCAAATAACGGCGAAACTATAAATGCTTATTTTTCCTATTGTAGATATGGACCACCCACAAGGACCGAATACCGCCTCACCGTGGAAAATCTATCGAGCCGCGTCAGCTGGCAGGTAAGCCCCTTCAGTCAAACCTTTCGACGAATGTGTCGTTGTTGCTCTAGCTTTCTCCGTGAGTTTGATTGCTACTCGAGGTTTACCCCCCGTTAAAACAGCGGGGTCGCACGCGTACTATTCCATTGCGCGTGCGATACATATATATATACATATTCCACCAATTCCAAACGCCTTTTCTTTTCTACCAGCCAAATGAAAAGACAATTGTGTTGTCCATTCTATACATATATTCCATATATGTATAAACCATCCCCCGAGTTGAACCAAACTTACAACGCGACATTTTTAATGCCAATGATTTTATTCGATTTTTTCTTTCGTCATTTTAAGTTCATTTTACTCGTTAAAAGTAAAAAAAAAAAAAAACGTTACCCCTATCTCGGATTTGAAAGATGTACATTTTTGATCAAGTAAGTCTGTGGCAAATTGATACGAAATTAATGTATCCCGAAGTTGACGAGGTCTCGTATTTGAATGAGAGAGACCGTCGAGAGGAGAGAATTAACCGATAGGTTGCGAGAGAAACGGAGAGACCCAGAGAGCGAGGAGAGGGATAAGAGACAGATGGTGGAAGAGAAAGGAAAGGAATAACGGAATCTGTTCCCATGCGCGAGACGCACCGCTAACCGTGAATCTCCTCACGTGACAATTCTCTTCTGGCCAGCGAATTCTTTCATGAAGACATCTTGACACAGAATGAGCGAGACAGACTAGAGAACCAACGTTTTCGAACGAAGAGAAACAGCGGAATCGAACGAACGTAGGAAGAAGAAGAGAAGGATACAGCACTCACGCGCACACACGTACACGAGCGGATGGCAACTAAGAGTTTGCACGACGATGTGGGAAATAACCAGGACGCACACACTGCTCGAGATCCATCGAGAGACACCGGATTAACGGAAGCGAAGCTCGCAGAGGCACACACGGCTGTGTTCTGTGGAGGAAAAAAAAGAGATGTGCCGCCGACGCACGTTCCAACTTATTCCCTTCATCATTGCAAAGTACGAGGAGCGGAGAGAGAGAGAGGAGATGAAAAAAAATATGCCAGCCCCCCCGTGCCAATATAAACGGACCAAGTCTTACTTGATCAATTTTTTGTTTCTTAAACTTGTACACATCTCTCGTTGCACTTTTCGGATGATTGGTTGTCCTTTGATGAAAGAATTTCTCTCTCAATCGATTTCTCGATCCTCCGACGTGTTACTTTTTCAAATCTTATTATTTCATTTACGTTCGGCCAACAGTTGTGAAAAACAATAAAAATTGATGTTCTTTCCGAAGAGCCATGTCCTCTTCACCGAGGAGGGGCGACCGGTAGGGCCAATAAGAGACTGATGTGCGATGATAAGAGATGACGATGCACGCGATGGGCCCGCCTTGAGTTCAAGTGGCACCAGGTTGGTTTCTGTGAGGTGTCCCGGGTGAGAGAGAGAGCCGCGTGAAGGGCACTGGGTACACCTACTACCACCTATCTACCGCCTACTACTACTTGCGCAGTGCGATACGTGGTGGAAACCCAGTGACAAACTCCCAGTCATAGGTTGTGTCTTGCGATACTTCTTCGGTCCTTTCATCATGATCGCCGGGAGCGAGAGAAAACGTCTGCCTACCAACCGCCAATGACCACTCTGACCTACTTTTCTACCTCGGATTACAACTGCTACTGTCCACCACCACCACCACCACCACCACCACCGCCATCACCACCATGACCATGACCATCACCATCACCATCACAGTTCTTCCACACCATGTTACCCGGTTTCTTCATATTTCCCCCCCAACGACCGCGCCAAACAGTATCCCATCTTAGTCTCGCCACTCTTGTCGTCGCCGTCTTCCTCCACCCATTTCCAAAAAGCCCGTCAGTAAACCCTGATACCGCTTCACCAAGTCGCTACAGTCATTGCCATTACCATTTTTTACCATTGTCACCGATTTTACCACTCTACCACGACTGTTACTGCTACTGGTACGCCACCAACCTAAGCCATCTAGTAAGTCAGGCAGCGGCCACCCATGAGAGGGCATACACGGGCTGATACCCGAACCATCCGCGACTCTACGCCACACAGATCCGTTCGACCCGACCAAGCGCCGTGTGTGTCTGGCCTTTCTCTCTGTCCGTAAGCAAGGCGGTGCCTGGGCCCAAGGTAAATGCGTCACCTTAACCGAGTGTACTCTTAGATATATATCTATTATATCTATACACTTCTACATAATAACAATATTTGATATATAAACAGATATATATATATTTATATATACATTTACCTCATTACTATTATTATTAATATTTATTATTACTGTTGTTATTTACCTACTATTACTGTGCACCGATATGTATATAGTTCAGTACCATTTCTCCATGTGTATATAGAGAACTAATCGAAGTCATTCCAAACTCTCCGGGGACGTGTGCACACGAGAATAATCCTCTGCCAGTTACATACAGATGGGACAAGATCAGAATAATAACTACTATTACTGTGCTCGAAATTAGGCATCCATTCATTGCTTTTCTTCCTCTTTAGAGTTATGCGGGAAAGAAAGTATCGTTAGTTCAGTTCCGTGTGCTGACCGGTCGCGCAAGTTTTTTCCGAGAGTACGCCAGACCCTAGAGAAACGAATCAACTTTTCTTTATGCAAGGCAATTACCACCAAAAAAAAACCCAACAGTCTCTTTTGGATATATAGCGAGTTTGGGGATGAAGGAAGGATTACGTTTTTAGCGAGGATTTTACGGAAGATGAGCAAGGCAGAGAAAAGTGCCGCGAGACCAGTCTACGACTCTGATGCACCCTTGCTATTAACCTGACGTGGAAAAGGATTACGGATAGCGCGATGGGAAGATATTATCGATTGAGAGAATGACACACGTCGACATTGGCACCAATGGATTTGGAGAATACTACTGACACATATAAAAGCTCGACCTGGTTATTTCATGCAACCTACGTGAAGAGAGAGAGAGAGAGTCCGCAGCAAAAAGCCGTACCTGGTTCCCACACATTACAAGCTTTATACTCCATCGATAAACGAACGTCGTCAACGTGAGTCACTGAGAATGAAAAGAAAACGCGAAGAAGGTCCAAGATATCGTCGTGAACACTTCAGCTTCAGATAACTGAAGATACCGAACGGCATGCGAGGATAAGGACAATGGATAATTCTGAATGGATAGAGAATTTATCGCTGAGAGTTGCGATACCCTCGAGAGAAAAAAATGAAGTTTTTCGTTTTGGAATGTCACTACTGATCACTCGACACATGCCCACGTTTCATTTTTGCAAATTCGAGTGCACGGTAATCACAGGAAGCCCATCATCACCTTCGGTTTCAGCATCAATGTTGATAGTCATGCTCTTGAATTATTTGTTCATTATTTGCAACATAGTTTCGATTCAGCCTGTCTGGTAGCCCTTACACAAACTTTATTTTTGATCTTTTCAACATGATATGTCACGTCGTTGCCTTCTGAGTTTCGCCTTTTTACGTTTGTATGATACACGATTTGATCGAATTTTTAGTGAGACCTGACTGACTTTCTACCGATGAAAAATGACGAAATTCTTTAAGCCGTAGATGAGTTCATTGTTGCAAATATATTGAAGTAAGACTATTGCAACTGATCTGGCATCAATCGTGTAATGAACTTCTGTAAGCCACTCTGCAGAAATTTGAAATACAATCTCAACGGAGCTTCAGTTTTTATCGACGCTTTTTGTGTTCAAAGCCTGTTTCTGCAGTGTGGGACTTTTAATACACGACATTCATAATTTATTTTTAATGATTGAATTGCATAAAAAGAAAGGTTGCATCAATGACAGATACTAAATTCGAGCACATAATTTCAGTAAGACATCATGAGAACACAAAAAAAAAAGAAACTGTGACCACACTGAGCATAATTTGTGCATTACCTTTTTCCTTAAGGCTTCACGTAGGTTTACCATGAGAAAAAAAAGAGAGATCGCGATAGAATAGAATGTAAGAGAGTGCACAGGATATATACTTTAACCTTTGCGATATCTCAGACTAGGAATACAGAATGTAGTACAATTCATATATCACTACTAATTGTAAGTTAAATGTATGTCCCGTTGCGTAACGACGATGAGTTAATTCCTTATTTTGTGTGATGCTTAGGATTTAAAGGATTACATGAGACAAGCTGGCGAGGTAACCTACGCAGACGCACACAAACAGCGCAGAAACGAGGGGTAAGTTCATTATTCTGCTCTATTTATTGCAAGTTCGCTTTGTAAATTCTCAAGTTAAATATTTGCAGAGTGTCTTACATATAGTGAACACAGCTGCTATAGTACATTAATCTGCTTAGAAGGATTTAACTCGTATTGCATAATTTAAGACTGCCTCCGTTATACTTCCAGGGTCGTAGAATTTGCAACGTATTCAGATTTAAAGAATGCCATTGACAAACTGGATAACACGGAGCTGAACGGACGAAGAATTAGGTTGATCGAGGACAAGAGGCGCGGTCGCCGTTCAAGATCCTCAAGCTCGAGATCGAGGTCACGATCGCGTTCTCGATCCAGGCGTCGATCCCGATCCCGATCCCGCTCCCGTTCAAGGTATAATCGTCGTTCTCGAACTCGTTCAAGGTACTGTCGGTGACAAATACTGTCAAATACGTCTTCCCTCCCCCACACTCTTATGAATCAGATTGTTGATTTGTCAGACATTTATCTTTTTGCTTATTGCGTCAGTAGCTTCTCTACGCATAACACCTTCGGTATACAGGCAAAATACAAGTTACATTTACACGTCAATATTGTCCTCTTTCCCAAAACATACTAGAAACTGTGCAAACACTTTGTCGTGCATGAATAACAAAGATGATTAATTGTCATTCCTTCTCTCTGTCTCTTTTTTTAAGAACAAGTCTTGAAAGTTTGCGTTTTGTCATTAATAAATGAAAGTTGCCGAATGGCCTCGTATATAAAGGGTAATAGATTTCGATTATCATTATAATTTCTCAAATTCTATAAAATGCAAATCAGTAATATGAAATATGAGTGATTTACGACGTTGGTATCTTACCAGTATGGAAGAAAGATCCGACAATTTTGTCCTTACAACTCAGGCACGTTGGGCAGCTCATTTGTTACCGAGATCTCTTCTGCTAGCCAGAGAATAAAAATGTATGTCTCTCTTCTCTGTATCCGCAGGAGCCGTCGCAGTTCCCGCAGTCGCAGTCGTCGCAGCAGCCGATCCAAGTCCAGGGCACACTCAAAATCGAAGTCAAAATCCAAATCCAAATCTCCTGAGCGCAGTCGCTCACGTTCAAAGTCCAAGTGAGTAAACCCTCCCTTTCATTCTTGTTTATCGAAAAGTAAAAGTTTGAAGAATTACATTCTCGTCGTTGTCACTATTCCATAATATATTCGTCTCTGCTCGTTACAAGTTGCATACATTTTCGCCGAGAATTGCATCGGGAAGAAGCCACAGTTTTCAGTTGTCACGTTTTTTGCTTCATTTCTTGCGCGCAATTCCTTATCGGTGATTAAATAAAGAAAGCAAAGAGACATACATTTACATACATATTATTTCTGTTAAATTGTTACATTCAGTCACTGTATGTTTTCATTCCCATTTTCGTTACATTTTCAATTTGGGGCAGTGCTTTGGGCTGGCTGAACTGCCTTGAGCTCTCACGCTTTTCTTCTCTTTTTTTTATTTGTTTCAAATAATATTCATGCTTTACACGGGCGCATCTACTCATTGTTGTGCGCAAACGTTATTGTTAATTTTCGTTTGTTTACAAAAGAAAAAAGTAAAAAAAGAAAAAGAAACGTTAACCAGTTTCTTCATTTAATTATATCTTTTCTTTTATACGTTTTTGTCCCTTCTCTTCATTTTGAACTATAATTTTGCAGATCAAGAGACCGCTCAAAGTCGAAATCTAAGTCAAAGTCCAAATCCAGATCTCGTTCTAGGTCCAAGGCTGAGAGGTCAAAGTCCAGGTCGCAGTCCAAATCCAAAGCCAAGTCTCCCTCGAAGTGAGTTCTTCTCGCTCTAGAATTTGAGAATTCCTTTACCATTTCTTATCGTACTCTAAAAATGGTGCTAAATGCGACTTTGTTTAACGAATTCTCTATGTGACACGTTTTCGAGAGAGAGCCGCGCGCAAGAAAGGCGAACAAAAGAGAAAATTGAAAGCATATACATATACATATATTACATATATATATTTATATTGATATATACACACAGATATCTCTGCCGCCCGTCGACGATCGTCGAGTTTTTAATCTGTTGTCTTCTTCCGCCCACTCTTTACAGGGATAGATCTAGTCGCGAGAGATCGAGGGGCGACAGGTCTAGATCGCGCTCCGGCAGCAAACACAGCAAGAGCCGCAGTCGTTCACGTTCGCCAATGAACGGCGACAAATCGCCGGAGAGCAACAAGCAGAAGGCCGACTGAGAGCTAGCGGACGGAGAGGGGGGGGATCGATGTCAAATTGAATTGCTAACGGAAGTGTGGAACTTGATCGACATAACTTTATTCCCCTTACTTTCGATCCTCTATTTCTTTTTCTTCTCTTTTTTTATAATTGAATCGCATCCAAGAAGCCAATTGTCTCTTCTTCTGCCCCGAGGGGAGGGGGGGAATATTTTGTCGTCGGTGCGTTCATTAACACCGACTACCGGCGGACGCCTTATCCTCCCAATGTGTAATTTTTTCTTCTCACGCGAAGCAAGAATTTGAATCGTCTCTCGTCCCTCAATTACGGACGAGCAGAGAAATGAAAACATGAATTTTAACAAGGACGATCGATGATTCGGCCTCCGCGCCGCCCCGCGCCTGAATGCGAGAGATCAGTAATATGTTGAAAAACCAATCATTTACATTGGTTCTGTTCCGTTTACGAAAACACTACATACGAAAGTACACGAAAATTTATTGAAAGAAAAAAAAAGAAATTGTCAATACACAGAGACACGCCGACATGTACACGATCACACCGACACACACTTCACGCATTTAGCGAACTAAGAATTCTTCATTCGTACCTTCAAACGGACACTACACGTTTTCGATGTATCGCCGTGTATAACATAGGAATTTCCCTTGTAATGGCTTTTTGTATATATTCCTAAGAATTACATTACAATAAGAAGATAATAATGTGATGTGTATTAAATTTAGCGGTAAGAGGAGGTATCTTATCAATAAAAAAGAAAGAACACTCTTGCGAAATGCACCTTTGATCAAACCTGTGTTTCATTTTCAAATTGAAGTACTTTTACTGAGATTCTTAATCATTCACGTTGACAAGTTTCCATATGTTTTCTTTAATCGGTTACGTATACCGATACGGGGTTCAATGAAAGTTGCAACTTTTATTGAACTTGACGATGTACAAAATTGTCATTAAAACTTATATTACAAGAATAATCCTTCTATTAATTTAAATATACCTTTTATCATTTCATTTAGCTACCAGTATAACGTTAATTTTTTTCCCGATTTCTTAAGCGAACAACACCGTTTTCAAAATCAAACGAAAGTGTAACGTTTAAAATAAGTAGTTGGCGCTTCCAGGTGGCAGCACTTGAATTCCCTCGTAATACCGTTATTTCCTGTTCCCGAAGTTCACGTGCGACAAATGTTTGGACAAAAAATAATGAGAATCGACGAAATAACGAAATATACATGGCAAAACTCCATAGGTAAGTAACATCCACGTTTGATCAGCTTATTTAAATTATATTCTAAATGTAAAATACTACAACGAAGGAGGAACGTGGCGACAACGATCGCGCTGCAGCGTGGATTCGACAATTTTTCGGAATTTTGCCAACGTTGATCATTCGACGTAAGTATCTTAACAGAATCTCTCCCTGGCCATCACCCACGTCTGCCCGCAACTTCTCCCGTGCATTCCAATTCCATTAATCTCCGTCGTCCCTTGCCTAGCGTGTACCGGGCCCGATGACAGGGCGCAGCAAAATGGAAATGCGTAAAAGGTTCCACGGATGGCGAAGGAAATATTTCGTGCTCTCTCTCCGACAAAACGGGAACACCCGTATGCGCCACATGCCACATGACGCGCAGCTGGGCTGACGACACGCAGGATGACTCATGGCGTCGGCGTCAACCCCCAAGGTTCTCCGAACATTCCCCCAAATCCGGGCCGCAAATAGCAACGGTGTGGCTCGTTTTAGGTATGAAAGAGCGCATCCTGCGTGGAAAGCCACCCCATTCCGAGTTCAGCGACACAAAATTGACGGGCGATATAAAAAGCCAACTCTGTCATCCTGGAAAGTCCAGTGCCTCGCACGGTATCAAACCAATTTACTATAACGAGGAGGATCGTTTTTCCATGCGACGAAACCTACTGTACTCGAGCCAGTCGGATCCGTACATTCATCGATTTTCACTCCTACAGGGATGCGGGCGTCGAATGTAGCTTCAGCTGTACGTCCCACCCATTGTATCCCAAGGCGGAGATATACGCAGGACTGCGCAGGTAGTCGGATCCGTTCCAACATGATTGCAGTAGTTCTAAGATTCGCGCTAAACAAGAAAATGGCAATGCGGCCTTGCACTGCCATTTTTGCCAACCGCATCCCACCATTACCGATCATTACACGGCATACCTATCGCAATCGTACCGAATGGATCCTCCCCTCCCCTCTCTTCTCTCCTCTCCTCTCCTCTCCTCTCCTCTCCTCTCGCCATCAACCTCGCCGACCTAGCAACGCATTAATTTCGCGCTCGCAATCCATAAAAACCGTGCCTCCTACAATATCTGTCAATCCCAGTTCCCCCAATGCATTCCGAGCGGCCGCTATCGAACGTAAACTTCCTCTTTCAGTCGACTCGATTATTCGAGGACAGTCGGCGCACGCCGGTTGCGAAGGGTGAGTCAGCCCAGTAGTCAGCCACCCTTCGAGCCTCCGCCAGCGACGGTCAAGGAAACGATTGGAGACTGGCGTAGTCCCGTCGGCGTCGCAACGGGGAGTGGGCGAGGAACGCCGTCAGCCGATTGGTTATCGCCGGGCAGCCGGTGCTGAATGGTGGGAGCGCGCGTCTGGCGGAGGCCTGGGCCGCAGCTCGTAGGCGCGGGGTGGGGTGGGGGCCAGTGGAAGTCTGCCTGGCCAGCGTTACCTGGCGTTACGATCCGCGGAGCCACTAGCCAGTCAGTCAGTGTACTGTCTCCTTCCTGCCCTTGAACATTCGGCTGGACGGTCGTGCCTGCGCCTTGCCCTCCCCGACGACTATCTCGACAGTAGTGACAACTGACAGGTCAGTGCTCCTTTCTTCGCGCGATTGCCGCACGCCGACGAGAGCAGAGATCGCAGAGAACGGTCGGAGAACGCCGAACAGAGAAGCAGAGAACGTATCTGACGGGAGAAAGAAAGAAAGAGAGAAAGGGGTATCGTGGGGCTCAGGATTCTGCTCGCGGACGCTCTCGGGCCTCTGCCTCGACGCTGTGCGGCACGAGGGAACACGTACGACTCGAGGTTGACTCGCCGGCTTCCCTGCTTGCGAGCCGAAGGAAGGCCAGACGTCTTTCTGACTAGGATTCGCTCGGAGTGCTTCGCTTTCGCGATCGTCGCTGACACACACCGGTAACTGAAAATCGATTTTTCACTCCGATACCGATCGAACCGCCGTGTCGAAGGGTGTGGTCGACCCACGTCCTTTTGTCCCGCGACCCAGCTGCCTTCATCCTCGAACTCCCGAGAGCCGAATTTCCGAAATTACGGCCACGTAATCTTTGTCCTCCGGCAGTAGATCGAAATTGATCGTGCGCGCTGTGCCACACGGGCGTGGATTATCTCGCGTGCGGCCCGATACGAATCGACGCCGGCCGAGCCGAGGGGAAAGCGAGAAATTGCGATGACCATTTATAGAAGCGCGGGGCGAAATGAACGCGATATCGTCGGGGCGATACGTACGGTTCGCTTCGAGCAACAGTTCCGACCGACGACCGACCGAGAAACGGCTTCGAGCCGGCCGTGAGAATGTGCCGTGCACTGTCCCGTCGAACGATCACCGACTCCGTTACGTTCCCTTCGACTCACGTAATGTTTTCCCAACCGTCCTCGCTCGTTCGTAATTCGCTTACGCGCTCCGGGAATCCGCGTACGTGCGAAAATCCGCAGGCCTCGGCCAAAGACGCGGCCAGAGTTCCCTTCGCGAGCGACAGCCCACGCGAGCGTGTGGGTAGGCCAAGGGACAGGGCTAAGGGCGTGGTTTTGACAGATGTAGGATCCCAGTGCCCGAGGAGTCGAAACGCACTCTCCGCGTACCCTGCACCTCGAGCGCTCGAAAGTCCGACATGACTAATCGACACCTTATCAAAGACCCGGTGACTCAACCCGCGCACCTTTTCGCGTTTACAGGCGAAAAATTTACGACCGATCGCGCGTCCATCCGAATAGCCTTGTAGCGCCTTCCAGGCGTCGGATATATATATTCCGACTCTCGCCGATCGCTTTTATCGGGCGCCAGGGCTGTAACGTTCGCACCGCGGAAATTGCGTTCTACGCCTGAAGCTTATCCTCGCCCCGGCCTCATAAGGGAGAATCGAGTGCGATTAGCATGTCATCATGTCGCGGACGAGTTTCCCGCTTCGCGCGGCTGTTCCAAGGCGAGCAAGATCGGCCACTTAGGGAGTGAGCAAAAGTGTTCTATAAATCCGACGGCGTATATAATCGTCGCTCGATCCAGTCCGGGAATACGGGAGTCGAGAAGGCGCATGCCTCTCTGAAATCGGGCACATTCGGCTGGCCACCCTTTTACCCGTGACCATGAAACCTCTAGGTCGGGCCGCGATGCGCTAATGTAGAACGTATAGATATCGCGCCAACGGAGTTCACGAACCCCTACTCCGCGCACCCCGCAATGCCAATCGATGAAACCGTCTGCTGCAAGTCGACCGCCGCCTACCCCCCCGCGACGCGTATATATATATGTATATATATATATACGTGTATGTCGTTAGATACGGGAGACCAAAATGGCCGGGAAAGGAACGTTGAAATTTTCGGAGCTCGGTCAAGTCGGAAGGTAGTTCAAGGACGATCGCGAACTTTGCTTCAAAGCGGTAATGCGATCATGAAGTTTCTTCGATTAACGGATTTATATTTATTATTCATATTCTCTGTTGAGTGTCGATTGTATTGTCCGTTATTTCGCTGACTGGTCTCAGCTGGGTTCGATTATTTATTTCTGAATTCTGAAGTGAGTCATTCGGTCGACGCAGATGCTTTTCATTCAGCGAGACCGTAATCGCGTTAATGTCGACGAGTCGATCATAGCAGTCACTGTCCTAATAATACAGCGGCGCCCGATCGTTTATTTTTACTCCTGCGAATCGACGTTAGATCGGACACGCGCGTGCATTTTCGCACGTCATTCGCGCACGCAACCCCCGCCTCGTTCGTGTGCCGTGTTAAATATTCTCAAGGCCGACCCGCGGCCCCTCGCGAGGTAGTGGGACTTTACAGGGAGGGAGAGAGAGAGAGAGAGAGAGAGAGAGACGAGTTTGAGCCGCGTCAGCGACGAAACACGAGTAGAGTTCAAGGCGTACACCCCTGAACGTTCGCCATTCCTTCTTCCGGTTTAAGGCCGGATTGATTGCCGGGGCCATCAATCGATAACGACAAGGGCGAGGTATCCTCTCCAGACTTGCGTAGCCAGGCCATTATCGTCCTCCTCGGCGGGGCCGCAAATCGTGCCATTTATCGCCCCGCGTTCGACGGGGTCCGATTCTTAATCGTTGCCATGGCAACTGGGCGAGCGCAACAATTAAAATGCGAAGGAGCATTCTTTAACGCTTCGATTCCCGCCGGGGTCTTCGCCGGTGAATATTCGTTAGCGGGGAATAGGTTTTGCCAGACGCGCCGCGGCGCGGAATGTTTAATTAGGAGAAACAGAGGATGCTAGCTTCTGTTTTTTTGGTACTGAGTAATGAAGGCGGACCGCTGTATTTAGAACGGGGCCGTACCGATACGCGGATGTAACACCTACGATCCTCTGTCTTTCGGTTTACGTTCAATTCTCATGTGCTATTTACTCGACTACCGGTATACGATCGTATCGCAAAATCATCGCAAACGTCATTAACCCAATAGCCTGCCACGATTTTGGAATATATGTCATTATACTGTTACACAACCTTTTGTGCATATATATAACTTATCCGGCCGAACGGAAATTTAAAAAAATTTGGCAATTAATGGGTTTATACCAATCTTCCAGCAGACACATAAACTAGTCAACCATCAATACCTAATCTCAGTTTCCAAAGTATCCTGAAAATAATCCATCCTTCCGAACCAACAAAGCAGCCCATAAACACCTACCGATTACTCTCCGAAAATTACCTTCTGAAACGTCAATAATACCTAAGCACCCGTAACACCGTAACATTGTTCCAGCGTGTGTTACCCACCTCCGACCCAACCCACGACTCACCATCCGTCAGTACCTCCCCGACAGCAGTCTGTCAAGCTCACCGGGCCGAATCCTCCTCGAAGCCAGCGTATCCAGCCGCAAGAACCGATCATCCTGACTCATCGCGTCTCGGCTCGCTTATCGAGCAACGTCTAAGCAATTCGAAGCAAGTCGGGGCCAGTCAGAACTAGTCGGAGCAATTCGAAGCGAGTAGAAGCGACTCAAAATAAGTCAAAGCAATTCGAAGCGAGTTAAAGCCAGTCGAAAAAATTCAAAGCAATTCTAAGCAAGTCAATGCGAGTAGAAGCGACTCAAAACAAGTCGAAGCAATCCGAGGCGAGTCAAGGCCAGTCAAAAGTAGTTAAAGCAATTCGAAGCGAGTTAAAGCCAGTCGAAACGAGTCTAAGCAATTCAAAGCCATTCTAAGCAAGTCAAAGCGAGTAGAAGCGACTCAAAACAAGTCGAAGCAATTCGAAACGAGTTAAGGCCAGTCGAAGCAATTCAAAGCAATTCTAATCAAGTCAATGCGAGTAGAAGCTACTCAAAACAAGTCAAAGCAATTCAAATCGAGCTAAAGCCAGTCGAAACAAGTCATAGCAATTCAAAGCAAGTTAAAGCGAGTCAAAGCTAGTCGAAGCAAGTCGAAGCGATTCAAAGCAATTCAAAGTAAGTTAAAGCGAGTCGTAGCGAGTAGAACCGATTCAAAACCAGTCGAAGCAAGTCGAAGCGATTCAAAGCGATTTCTGTCAACCGAAAGCCAGTAGAAGCCAGTCGAAGCCAGTCGAAGGCAGCGAAGTGGATAAGAAGCCGAGCGCGGCCCGGCAGCGGATGTGCCCGTTCGCCGAAAAATAACGTGGGAAACGGAGCGCGATGGGCTCTCGCCACCCGTCGCGCACGTCCCTGAACGTACATACGCGCCACCGCTCGATACGATACGCGCGTCCAGGGTTCGTTAGCCGTCACGGTCGCACGACGGAGAGAGAGGCAGCCGCTAACATCGCAGTCTGGCCTGCGCGGAACGGCCCGATGCACAATCGTCGTCGTGCGGCGGCCTGCACTTTTCTAGGTGTACGCGAACGACGCGTTTTACGTGGGCATCGCGCGCACGTAGGCGAACGTAGCTGTACGTAGCTGAACGTAGGTGAACGTAGGTGAACGTAGGTGCCGCCTAACCTCGCTGGGCCCCGGTCGATACCTGCGGCCACGCCGATGTTCACCTTCGAGGTCCTGACGACCTGGACTGTTCGCTGATGGTACGCTAGTTTTCCTGCGGATTCGTGCTCCACGTGGAACTGATCAAAGGTGGGTGGGGGTCAGACGGAATAATGTCCAGGGGGACTGTTGGCACTGATAAGTGATCGATGGAGGAATCGGTTGGAAGGTAGTCGATTTCGATACGAGGTCTAGGTGTAGGATGTCAAGACGGTTTCGGCAGGTATCGGATGTACAGAAATGATCACGCGCCATCTGCGCGATCGGGAATATTCCTGGCATTCGAGCGATGCGGTCGCTCGCGTCGTTAATCCGTTCGTAGGCCGCACGTGTGGAAAAAAAAAAAGCGGCGCACACACGTGTATAACGTGGCCGGAGAGTGCGGCCGTCCGCACGCCGATGGAGAACCCTCCATTAAAAGCGATTACCCAAGTTAATTGGCAGCCGCGCGAACTCGTTAGCCAACGACTGTAAGATCTCCTTTTTCAAAGGAACCCACGACAATGTGTCGTTCCGCAAAATGCATCGGTTACACGATACGCTCGCTCCGACTGTGCCGATATTCGCCGAGGCATGCTTCGCGAACGGAGTCCAATGATGTTTAGAGGCCTCGACAATTGAGATTCCGCGCGTGGGCAGTATACCGAGTGTGCCTCGAACGTTCTGTATATCATTCCGTATATCATTCCGCGAAGCTCGCAACTCATTCGTAGCTTCAGCTTCTGAGAACGTAATTAATTGAGAACAATGCTCGGTCGACTACCGAAGTAGAAAGAGAAAATTTAATTCTATCAAATTTATACCTTAACCCATTACCTACCCGCCGTAATATTAGAATAAAAAATTAAATTAACTGTACATTTAGAAGTTGTCATTGAAAGAAAATAATTTGGAACTGTGTCCCAAAAATGGGTCATTGGCGGATAATGGGTTAAGAGTATGAAAAGCGAGCTTCGATCGTTGGCATCGGCAGCCAGTTTACAGTCTTGTATTGGAAAGCTCGGTGTTGGATTAGAGAACTTTTATTCGCTGACAGTCGCTGGGTTCGATCTTCGGTACCGAAAGGATTCTATGCTCGATCTCGCCGTGATGAATGCGCGAGCGCTTTTCTCTCGTGCCTCGATCGTTCTGTATATCATTCCGCAAAGCTCGCAGCTCATTCGTAGCTTCGCTTCTGAGAACGTAATTAATTCAGAACAATGCTCACTGAACTACCGAAGTAGAACGACAAAATTGAATTCTATCAAATTATACCTTAAGACTGCGGAAAGCGAGCTTCGATTTTTGGCATCGGCAGTCAGTTTACAGTCTTGTATTGGGAAGCTCGGTGTTGAATTAGAGTACTTTTTTTCGCGGACAGTCGCTGCGTTTAGATCCTCGGTACCGAAAGGATTCATACTCGATCTCGCCGTGATGAATGCGCGAGCGCTGCTTCTCTCGTGCGCCTCGATCGGCGCACACCGACGCGTCCTGCAAACCGGCTAGCTCGTCGGTGCGAGCAACCTAGTTTCCTTATTAACTCGCGCGCCCCTTTTCTCCTCCGCGAGATGCATCCAGCCGGCGAAAGATCGGGGCAGAATTTATCGTGATTTCTCTCCGCGCATCCTTCTGCGGCTATCCGCTTCAAACTGCCGTGCTCTCTCGGCCGCAAATGTGACTGGCGAAGCAATTTCGGCTCGTCAGGAGCAACGGTACATTGACGAAATCTCTGACGTAAGCCCAATTACTCCGTCTGCCCCGCGAACTTTAACTTCAGTCGCCGGCCTGCCAAAAGCTCGCAGATTTCAAGCCTGCCGCGAATATTCATTGCGACAAAATCGTCCTCGGAAGCTACGGAACGTTCTTCGTCGACAATCCGCGAATCTCTTCGAATCATCGCGCCTCGAAGAATCATCGCGCCTCGAAGAATCATCGCGACGAAGAGTGTTTTCTATCGGAGCCGAGTGGCCGCGAATTTTACTTCAGCCGTCAGCGACCGCCAAAAGTTCGCAGCGCAAATTTCCAACCTTCCGCGAATATTCGTTACGAGAAAATCGTCCTCAGAAGCTACGACGAACATCTGCTGAACGCTCTCATCGACAATCCGCGAATTTCTTCGAATCATCGCGCCCCGAAGAGTCCTCGCGGACAACAGAGCAGAGTGGCCGCGAATTTTACTTCAGCCGTCAGCGGCCGCCAAAAGCTCGCGGCGCAAATTTCCAACCTTCCGCGAATATTCGTTACGAGAAAATCGTCCTCAGAAGCTACGACGAACATCTGCTGAACGCTCTCATCGACAATCCGCGAATCTCTTCGAATCATCGAAGCCTCGAAGAGTCCTCGCGGACAGTAGAGCAGAGTGGCCGCGAATTTTACTTCAGCCGTCAGCGGCCGCCAAAAGTTCGCAGCGGAAATTTCCAACCTTCCGCGAATATTCGTTACAAGAAAATCGTCCTCAGAAGCTACGACGAACATCTGCTGAACGCTCTCATCGACAATCCGCGAATTTCTTCGAATCATCGCGCCCCGAAGAGTCCTCGCGGACGGTCGAGTACTTTCTATCGTTTGCCGAGGTGCCCGCGAGCGCAGAGATTTTCATCCGAGACACTCGACACACATCCACCGGCTTCGTTCCTCGTCCGGCGCACTCTCGAGCGCACTCTCGAGCGTCCCCCTATCAATTAGCGACAACGGCGACCGGCAAATCCCCCTCAGTTTTCTCCGGGCGAGCAACACGGTCCTTCACTTGCCCAACTCGCGTGCATCTTACGCTCGGCACGAGCACGCGCGCGCGCGCGCGCGCACGCTTTATCCCAGTTTTATCCGGGTCTCCCTGGCAATCGAGATCTCGTCTCCGCGTCTTACCGTTACGTGCAGTCGATTACCCGACATACACAGGCGCAGGCACACATATACACAGAGTACGTAAGGAGCGAAGTATACCGTAGCGAGGAGTGTACAATATACGATTGCGCACAAAGGAAGACGAGTACACGTACGAGCCGGTGAAAGAAGCGTGTAACACCCACACGGCTAACGAGGAAAGATATTCGAGCCTGGCACGTAAGGACGAGGCTCCTCGTCCTCGTCGTCTTCGTCGTCCGCGTCGGTTGCGTATTCGGCCTCTTTCGAGCTCTCTCTATATACAGGCATACGACCGGCTACCTTATAAGGACCTATACAGCCTTGTCGATGCTGACCCACCGTTTGAACGTATCCCTCGAAAGTTCTCCCGCTCCTCCAGGAGCGTGTCTGTCACTGCCCCGGGGGCCCCCGGTCAAAGTCCTGCCTGGCAAGGAGGCCCCCGCCGGGGTCTTTAACCGACTCAGCTCGACTTAAATAGAGCGGTCATCTTCTTTCGTCGCGGACCGCGGTCGAAAAGTCTCATCTTCCGTCTCTGACCTCCGAAGAATGAAGATCTCAAGCGCGGACTCGCCGAGTAGACTCTCAGGACTCCTCAGGACTCCTCAGGACACCGACTCATCGGTGGACTCTGGTTCAGGCTTTGCTCAGGCTTGCAACCCTGCGGACGCGAAGGATGCGAAGCGATAAAGAGAAGAATTTCAGCGCTCCCGGCCATTATCGAATTTCTCGTGGCGGCGCGCGTCAAATAAAATGGCCGACGAGCGGGAGGAGGCCTCCCCGGCCGATGTCCTGCGCGACGACGGGGTCCTGCCTTTAAAAATATCCCCGGATCGTAGGTAGTCGTAAAAATAAATCTGTCGCCGTTTCCCGCTCCGGCTCCGCGGGCACAGTTCTCTAGGTTGGAGGACTCTCCTCGGACCGCCGCCGCCGCCGTCTTCGACGGTGCATCCTTTCTTTCGCCCGTCTATTTATAGATCGCGCGATATATACCCTGTCGACGGTGTACGGCACAGAAACGCGACTCCCTCGGTTCTCCCCGATGGGCGACGCGATGAGAATGGCAGATTGCGCCTTCGCGAGGATATGCCCCATTGCCGGTGTCTATCGAGGCCTACCTTTTTTTTTTTGCCTAAACTCGCGAATTTGCGAATTACCGCTCGAAGTGCCCGTCTTTCTACGTTCTGCGAGTCTCTGACCGCCGCGGACGGAAAACAAACGTGGCCTGGGTCAGAGTAAGAGACAGAAAGAAAGAAAGAGAGAGAGAGAGAGAGGAGAGAGTGTGTTGCAAACAAAGGCGGACGAAATGAACGACCTTGCCAGCGTGTCATAATCGTACTGCGTCGGTGATAACGCTAGCTCCGCCGGAGAAGCCGGTGTCCCCCCACTCGAAGTGACTTCACTCGAGTGGAATGCAGACATTTTACACTTAAACGCGCGCTTCTTTCCTCGGCCCCCTTTGGGTGGGAGTCTCATTAACCGCGCACAGTCGAAATTGTTCATTTTCTTTGGCACGAGTTATGCAAGAGGATCGTAGTACAGGCTCAAACATTGCGGTACTGTAACTTTGCAGTTATAGCAGCATTGTGGGTATACATGCCTGTACTGTTACTTTAATGTCGGCAGACTATGGGTAGACTCGGAGTCGAAGGAAGGAAATTCAAAGGCTGACGCGATAATCCGAGTCGCAATGGGTCGTAATGTTAAAAATCTGTAGTCTCCTACGTCTCCGGAAAGCGTTAGGCGCAATTAGCTGTCGGGTAGGGAAGCATGAGAAATGAGGATAGATTGTCCGGGGGGGGGGGGGGGGGGAAGGAGAGGAATGGGAAACGGCGTGAGTCAGTTCGTTGCGGAGTAAAAAAAACCTCGTGCGTACCGGATTCGATAGACGGAGCATATGACGGACGTCGCCGGCTTGTCGACGTGCGCGTGACAGGACTATTAATTAAGCCTCGTACGCTTTTGGCATCCTGTAACGTCTCGCGCAGCTCTCGAACAGCATCTCCGACAAATATACCGAAAGGAATAACATGCTCGGCAACATAAGCATTCACCGTTTCCATTTTGTGGGTCACGTAATTTCTCGGTCGAGAGATTGTTCGCTAAAACGCGGATAGTATTCTTACATCGGCCGGGTGATATATGACAAGAAGTTGTGCGCGGCCAAGATGCCATGGGCTATGGCAGAAGGAAACAGAGGCCGGAAGTAGCGAGCTACCGCTTCCGCTTCGTGATTCATACTTTCTCCCATTCCTTTGGGGAGGAAGCGTAGTTTTACTTCCACTTGGCCCCCCCCCCCTCCCTCTGCCGCATGATAATTGAATTTACACGGAGAGTCAATATGGATCTCAAGATTTGCAATTCACATTGTCGGTACGAGCGATCCGCTGCTCAGCAATTATTTCCACCGGTACGGAGAGAGGAGTAAAGGTTCAATTAACGTCAGCTCTTCTTTCTAGAATCTCGAGCGAACGCTTCCTTCGATCCTGAACATAATCGACATTCCTCTCCGACACACACCGTTGTGCGCGTTCGTTTCCGTGCGCGCGAACGAACGGAACCGCCGAGGCGGACAGCGGCTTCATCGGGGAACTTCCGTCCGTCCGTTGGCTATTAAAAAAAAAAAACGAACGGCGAAGGAAAAACATCGTCCAGGGTGGCTGCCTGACAATTCCGTTACTTTCGCTGATAAAAAGGACTGCGCAGACCGGAAGCGCGGACCTCTCCCCCCCTCTCTAGGAAACGCACAACTTTTGCTCGGGCCCCCACGAATCCGTTACACGCTCAGAATCTTCATCCTCGCGGATGGCTTTCTTCGCCGTTATCATTCCGATCGCGCGCGCGCGAATTCTCATTCCTTCATTTGCTTACAGCGAAAGTTCCCTGAAACAGTTAAGAGTTCACGATTCAATTTTCGCGTTCTCGTTCCCTCTCGCGACGGATGTGGCGCAGTTCCTATTTCGCATTAAATTTCCCCCCTTTCGAAGCCCTGGCCGACGGACGCGTTTCTGCGAGAGAGCGTGTGTCAAGATAGCGGCGGATCGATATTTTCCGAGCAGCCGGGAATAATTGCGGATACGGAACGCGGCGGCCCTATATCGGACCCGTTCAAAAGCGTGGACGTGAAATTCCGGCCTGCCGTCCGCCTCTGTCAATGCATTTTCAAACCGCAACGATATCGCGAACCGACTCCGTGATTAAACTTGTCGCGCTCCTTTCCTCGAGGCCCCGCCGCTTATCAACGAGGAAAAAAGGGAGAGATAATTCCGAATACTCGGCCGAACCGGTTGAAACATGGCGAAATTGAACTGCCGGAAAGGAAAAGTTTCTCCGTCCTTTGAACCGGCCTGTAAACGATCAGGCCTGGAGCTTGTAAGATGAGACCGTGCGAAGAATCGTAGTGAACGGGGTAAACGTTACGCGATCATGGCAAAGACTTTGGCGTCGGTATCTTTGCGCACCATTGTATAATGCGCAGTATCCTATGACGTTGCACACATGCACGGACACCCCTCTTTCGCCACTCTTTCCCACAAAGCGATAAACGAAGAAGCGGCACGTACGCCGACGGAAGAACACGACGGGTTCCCGCTGATTCCGTGACTTACGATAAATGTCCCGCTCGTCAATTCCGTCGCAACCGTTCACACCCGGTAGTTAAAAGCTTCGACGTTTAGAGAGAACCGAGCGGCGCGCTCGAGTCGGCCGCTGAAGCTGAACCCGGGGGAAACAAGCGAAATCGCATTGGCACTGAGGACAAGTTTCACGCAATCCCTTTTACAGAGTCCCCCGGACGCCTTGTCCGTTCATTGAAATTCAATGATCGGCCTACAAGCACGCTTATAATGCACAGTCGCGTTCGGCGCTAGGTTCGAAAGTGAATTATCGGACGGTCGTTCTCTTGGCCGGTGTACTGACCGGGCTTTGTTTTTCCCCGCAGATTAAGGAGTACGCCGCAAGCATCATGTCAAGTCTGTCGTTGAAGGATCTGCCAAAAGTAGCCTTGGATCTGAAAAGCGAGCTGGAAGGGTTCAACCACGGCTGCATGAAGAAGGCGGCCACTGCCGAGAAAAACGTACTTCCCTCCGCCGAAGGTACGATGGAAACGTATTAATTAATTTTGCATTTAATTCGACGAACAGTTATCATTATTTACATACAGTGGCGGACTGACAAGCGAATCGTTTTGCTGCAATTAACGTCATCGTTACGAATCGTGTTGTTAATATATTTTAACATTGAATTAATCTCAACCTGGACGTACCTTACGTTTTGTGTTCATTAATCCTACTGAGTTCACCTCTTTTTTTTTTTGTTTGCAATTATGCATGGTTTGAATCGATTAGACGTGCGACAGGAGCGACAGCATTCCGAATTAATTCATGGAGTGGAGTCCTTCAAGGCAGAGCAATTGAAACATGCCGATACGAAGGAGAAGATTGTTTTACCCAATGCCAAAGGTACAGCGTAGAACGTTACAAACTTTTTTTAGGATCTTGGGAGCCAGCTATCGCCATCGGCAATGTCTAGCGAAATTCGTCCTGTCCGCTTGGTGCTTCAAAAATCATCCGCGAAGAAAGCTCTGCGAGTGTCCCTGCGATTATAAATAAGTTCTGAGTCACTCATTCAAAGTTCGTGAAACATCACTTTGCACTCGCCGAGTCGACTCCTTATTGTGCTGACTTTCGTTTAGTCGCAGACCTCGCAGATCTGTCTTTCAAGCTGATTAACGCAAATTTGTACATAAGCACACGCGTTGCAGAACGCTTCTTCAATGGTAACAGGGTTGCTTTTGTCTGTCCTTGCAATTGGAACAGATTACGCTTCCGCTGGGTGATCGAAGCGAGGATATTTTTTTGGGCATTATTCAATAAAGTCAGAGGAGTTTGTCACTAATAGAATGATATTGGTTTTGTAGATGTAGCTGCGGAGAAAACTCAAAAAACGCTGATCGCTGGCATCGAGAAGTTTGACCCTGCCAGTTTGAAGCATACTGAGACCCAGGAAAAGAATCCATTACCTGACAAGCTCGGTACGTATACGAAGCCGAAGTATGTATTGTGGTAAAGTGGCAAAAATTAATGGACTAATGTTTCGTTGCTTCCACAGCGATTGAGCTGGAAAAGGGAAAGCAGCAGTTCATCTCTGGAATCGAAAACTTTGATACAGCGAAACTTAAGCATGCAGAAACGCTTGAGAAGAATCCCTTGCCTACCAAAGAAGGTGAATAGTACAGCTTCGTTTAGATTTTTACCGTACTTTCGTTGCAATCACTTCTCCTGACCGATGCCATTTCCGATTTTCAGCGATCGATGCCGAGAAAGTAGCTGCTTAAAATGGAAAAACCTTTGAGTGAAGTGAAAGGACAAGAAAGGAAGCAGCGACTCGTCATCTCTTCCATTTTTTCTATATCGTGACATTTTATAACAATTATTCATACCATTGCCAACAAGAAATGAAAAAAAAAAATGAAAACATAATTGCGAAACAGTGTGTTAATGTAATCTCATGATTATACTTATATTACCGCAACGAGCGTTCCTTTTGGCGAGAATACTGTCGTAGCCCATTTCGTTGGGGTCCACTTTTTTGCGTGAGACACGAGCCTACTCGAAGCAACCGGAAGTGACGCAGGACCGCCTGCCCGAATTCAATTTTCGAAACGTGCCCAACGCCAAATGCACGCCGACGAACGCGCGCAGGGAAAAAACATTCAACGAAACATACTATCCGTTACCAAAGCGATTCCCATCTTGAATTCGGACCTGCGCTCGTCACACTTCCCCTTCGTAAACCTAATCAATCTCGCCAAAGGAGGGTACTTTTTATACTAAGAGAAGCTGCACGCAAGCAAGCAAACGTTATTTTCGATAGCAGCCAAAAAACGAAACACATTTGTGACACTGCATGCGTTACAGGTATCGCGTTACGGTACGGCGGTTGATCTTATATTGTGTAAAAATCATATTTTATATAACGGGCTATTGTACTTTTTTAATATTTCGTACACATTGCATTGTCATTCCGATGAAATTATTACGATGAATAAAAAGTAATTTGTACGAAGGTCTCATTTATGATCGCCCAGTGCAACTCATATCCTACGTTCACGTCCGACGGACGCATAATATTTAAGGTATATTGTACAATATTGGTTATGCGATTGATAAATCTCGAAATGAGCGCGCTTACGTAAGAGAAGTTCATGTCGAAAGTGCTTAAGGACTCACGCACGATTATGTGTACACTGCGTCATTGCCGAGGACAAGAAGGGTAAAAAAAAGTATTTTGAAACAAACGACAGTCATTGGTAGGTTCTCGAGTCCCGTCCAATAATGTATTAGCGGCCGATATCAAAGGAAGGCTGACTAGAGGGTATTCGTCATTTAGTCCCGCATTGGCCACGATTTGATTACCGGCACGAAGATAAACATTAAGTGTGCTTAACCGAAGTCCTGTGCTGCTCACGGCTCCAATGTCTGTTTGATACAGATTAACGTGCTCGAATAGATCGATTTGTGCAGCTCTCTTTTGTTCGATATAATTGTTCGAAAAAGTTCGCACGTTGGTCTCAACTACAAAGGCATCGTAATTTGTTAATATTGACATAAGTTTGGGAACTGTTACCACTGTCGTGTAACGGTCAACAAAGGACAGGTAAGACTATTGTTCCAAATAACAACTGCCGGAGTAGGTTGCTGCCAACACTCATCTGTCATTAATCGTTCGTTCAAATTATCGAATAAAAAATATTACCCTTATGATGTGAATACACTTCTATATTCTACTTGAAACTTAAATAAATGTTGAATAAATATTAGAAATTCGTCCAAACATTCTCTTAGTGTATATAATTAATAAATAATTAAAAAAACTAATGTATATTGTCTCAACGATGAGCCATTAATTTATATATAATGAAGCAATAGCATTGTTAACGCTTTGTTATTGAATATAATGAGAAATTCTTTGACAATTTGTTTTACTTTAAGCTACTCTGAGCAGCAATGGAAATATCACCAAGAAAACCTTCAAAAAGGTCACAAGAGCCTGTGGATGACTGGTTGCAGAGCGAAGGATACTTCAGAAAATTGTCGCCGAGAGATCCAACATGCCTGTTCAGAGCAGTCAGCGAACAGATTTACCTCACTCAGTATTATCATCTACGCGTACGCAAGGAATGTGTAAATTTTATGAGGAAAATGAGACCCATAATTGAGGAGGTAAACCTCTCATAAACTATAACTGCGACTGCAGAAACAGTTGCAATATTTTGTATTAACTACGTTAGACATTTTTGGAACAGGCGAACACAATTTATTTAAAACTATTTGAATTCTTCAACAAACGCATATATCAGGACACTTATTTCCAGAACATATCAATACCGTTTGATAGCTACCTTGAACAAATGGCTTGTTTCACTGAGTGGGGGGGCATGAATGAAATTCAGGCAATGTCATTGTTGTACAAAAGGGAGGTAGTTATTTTTAATGGGCCGAAACAAGTACGCCGAAACGTGACCAACAATGGTTTCACAGATACATTGTACTTATGTTACACGCCGCAAAAGCAGTATGAAAGCGTATACACGAAGGACTTCATATCTACAGCCGCTTTATGTCAATGTAAGTTTAGTTGCATCTCGATTGACTTTGTGTTCATACGTACGCAACGTACGTCACAGAGTTACCCTGCAATCACATATTCGTCCATTTGAATTTACAATGAACTCCAAACCTCACTGTTTTCTTACCTTACAGCTATCATGTATCAGACGCTCTATAAAGACGTCTTTCGAATGGCCAATATCGAAAACACCGTTAACAGAATGTTGCACGATAAAGGCATTGACCTTCGGCATAACAAATTCTTTCTTAAAGGAAACTTTGAAATAAGAGAGTAAGTTTTTTCGATCCTTGACTTTGTTGTACAGCAGGGCCAATAAAATGTTTTCTTCGCTTCTACGTTTGCAGGCAGCTGGCGATTGAGATACAGAACAAGATTGAAAACTGTAGCGATGTAGACGATGTACTAGCCTCAGGAAAGTCAGCTCTACCATTTCCTTACAAAGTCGCAAAAGCTCTTGACCCGCACATATATCGCAATACAGACTTCGACATATGGCACGAGATCAGACGCGGTATGCAAACAGCTTATATATTTAAACCGAATGTTCTCTGTTTATATTCTTTATTATTGTAATTCGCAATCTTATCAGAGGTAAAGAATGCCGGATGGAACAAGCATAATTGCAACGAATTTCAAGTCGGTGGCAAATGTCTGGTTGATATATCAACCTTTGAGGATGATATGGACAAAGCTAACAATAACGGCGTATATGCAGTTATCAGCGACAAAGACTTGAACGATATCGAGTCAAAATCCAATCAGATAAATCAGAAGAAGACCAAGCAAGGATCTATACTGTTGTGCGGACACATTCAGGAGATGAACAAGAATGAAGGGCCGGTATTGGTCTTCATTGAAGAATTGGGCGAAAAGCGAATGGTACCGTATTCGGCTCTTCGACAGTTTCCCACCAGAAAGAACAACAAGCAGGTTGCTTGGCCGCAAACGTACCGGAAGAATCTTTTGCCGGAGGCAAATCAAAAATGTCGGAAACCTTCCAATACGCCTTCAGGCAAAGGAAAGGAACAGATAGCTACATCCAATAGCCCGAATAATAAAAATGATAGAAACAACATAAGCAACAATAACAATAATAAGAAGGATTTTGAAGTTGCTCAATGGCGAGAATCATAGTAAGTTCACTTCGCGTAAAATAGAATACAATGACAACAAAAACTAATCACGTACTCATCTGTTACAGTAAACAGGATCACCAACAGCCGATTAATGGTTACGAAATCGATAAATGCTCAAATTATTCGATGCACAATTCTATTCAGACACCTCCCTTGGTGTCGATGCTTGACAATTCGTCACCATCTAGAGCAACGAACCCACAACAGAAAATTGACGAATGCAAAGAGAATATACCAGCGTTCGCCAAACGCAACGCTGCCGACGATACTCCTTATTGCGTTGTTCCTTACATGCCCGGAACTTACGCTGAGATAACACCAGACAACCATGTCGATCATACGTTGCGTACGATCAATTGTACCCTTCCGAAAAGTTTAGACATTAATGGGAATGATCTACCATTGTCAGATCCTCTGACGGTGAAATTCTTTTACAACTTAGGACTGGAGGTACGAATCGTTTCGTCTCTTAGTTACATTTCATTGCAAGGTCGAGATATGTTATGCATCCTGTACATTTGATTATCAGTATTTCCGTGTGACTCGGCCGTTCTATTATGGACCGAACGGGCAACCGATTGCTTTTGGACCTTGGTGCCATGGACCATCACCGAACGAGAATGACATGCAGAGCATGGACAACAATGAGAACGAGCTCGATCCCCATTTAATGGGACAAAATAATTATAACATTTGCGCAACTAATGTGCAAGACAATCAACTTGGCAACTGTGACGTTCCAAGAAGTAAAGCTGCCAAGGATCAATCGTTCTTTGCCCGTGAAAAAAATAAGGAAGAATCGAATGGAAACAGAGACAACCAGAGAATGAGCAAGCCACCGCTCGCTCCGAGATTTAAGAAGAACAATGACAGTACGTGCAGAGAAGTGAACAGATGTTTAATCAACTTTGAACTGATAACTGTTTCTCTTTGACACAGGTCGGTACAGAAACAATTCTCCCCAAATGCATCAACAGACGCCGTTACCGATGCACCAGGGCAATCAGTACCCTCACAACACAGCCTCCCCAAACGTCGGCGAGGTGAAGAACGATAACGTGCAGACTCAGTATCCGAATCAGGGCTCGCAGCCGCTGGCCATGCCGCCAACGTCGCCAAATTCACATCACGCACAGTACATGCAGCACACTGTCTACGCAGGCGTTCCATTTTATGCCAACGAGACCGACAGCTTCGGCAATCCTTACTATATGCCCAGTCCTGGCTTCGTTCCCTACCCTTGCATGCCTATGCCCGAGATTCCGGACGGCAATGGCTACCACTCCTACGTTCAGCCCGTTTTCCCGGGTGCCGAGAATTATGCGCAGACCTATCCGGTTTGCGGACCGTACATCTATCCGCAGCAAACTCCGTACTCGAATCTGCCGCAAAGTGTGCCTGAACATTGGTACGCTGTGGCAGGACAGCCGCAGTACGTTCAATACGCTCATATGCCGGCGTCTGTCGAAAACCTTTCCAACGGACAGGCATCCAGCGTCAATCCCAATCTCTCTACCTAAAGATCCTTCCCATAGATTGAAATAGATTGCCACAGCTCCGATACTCGCTGAAATCTTTCTCTGCATTGAGATTGGATCACTTGAAAATTTTCCGTATAAGGTGACATAAAATTCTCGACCGCTGTCTACTAATTTTATTACAAGTGACCGTTTCATTCTTCACGGGTAATCATATTTTCTAACGTTTGTACCGCTGGTTTTGTACAAATAAAAGACATGCTCAATCGAATCGATGATACTCTATCCGCAATTTGTAGTTTCAAATTATCGTAAGGCTAAGATTTCGCGCGTTTGCACAATTTGTCAGTTGCACTTGGTTGCACTAGAGCAATAGTTTTTCACGTGTGGCGCTACGATCGATCTTTTACACGTAAAATGCCACGTTGTTTGGCTAATATCGTAATTGTTAGTAGCAAGCAAATTTGCATAAGTTAAATTGTAAGCTACGGAGTCAGTAGTTAAGCAATTGTTTTGTTAGTTTTTCTAAATATTTGTTTTCTTTTTCAAATTCTATCATTCTTGTAATATTTACGTTGATCTCGTATAACGTGGGTGAGCACGTGCTCATTTGAAAGAAACGAGATATCGGTATACTGTTTAAAATTTTAAACGTTTTTTCGGTTGCGTACAGATTATTTGTCACGTTGCAAAGGGAGATACACCTTTAAGTATGAGCACGACAAAACGTGTTACGTTGCAAGATGCAAAAGATCAAATCTTACTGCTTATGAAAGATTTGACTCTAACTGAGGGGAAAGAATTATTTTCATTTATGTCACGCCGAATAGCAGGACTTGAGCGATTTGGTTGTGAACATGATGCCGGTCATGAACGTTGTCATGGCTCAGGTATGATCTCGAGCCATAAACATGTAACAATAATTATGGAATTATTCTGCAAATAAGCAAAATTATGTGACATAATAAAATTCTGTTATAGATAACTCTGCTGCTGATGACGAGAGGGACCCTGTTTCTTGGTTGGGGGACATAAGTAACAATATTAGTGCACGTGTTCCTTTCAGTGGCGTACTTCCCTCTGAAAACATAGTTGCACCAAAAAAAGGAGAGGTACAGACGATTTGAATTTTTAATTTTGCTTGATATTTACAAATATTCATAATTTCAGAATGCCAACTGTGATCCTAACATTACAGTGCACGTAGATGAGTTTTTATACGACGACATTGAGGTTGACAAGCTGATAGAGGATGGCAGACTGAGCAAATACTATTGCAGTGATTGTGGATCTAAGAATCTAGCACCACAGAGTATATTTACATATTCCTCTATTCAGTATCCTATTTTGTATTCTATTGCACACATGGGTATTTTATATGTGCTTTCTTGTTCCAGTACTTATATCACATTCTATGTCACGCGATGCTTTGAAGTACATATTTAAGATACTTTTACCTACCTTGAATGGTAAAACTATTTTAGACATAGGATCTAGATTAGGTGCAGTCCTATACGGCGTATGTATAAATGCAACATATAAGTAAAATAACAATCGCAACAGTTAATTTACCTTGCACTTACCATATCATAATTGATACAACGTTGGACAATGTAAAATTAACTTTATTTGGCGACATTTTTTTAGGCATACGTATATACGGGCGCGAAGAGAATAATTGGCGTTGAAATGAATGAGGAGTTGTGCCAAATACAACGGTATATAGTGCAGAAGTACAAGATGGACGATCGCATAGAGGTGTCGCACAAGAGAATCGAGGAGGCACCAGAGTTGGTGGCAGCAAGCGACGTCATTGTGATAAATAATCCGTTCGAATTCTATTTACCAGAACCGACACAGATCGAAATTTGGAAGATGTTGCAGGCCAGCATCAAGAAGGGAAGCCTTCTTGTTACCCGTCCTCGCATGGAGACTATCCTCGAACATCTCGACACCGGAATTTCGCTAAACGATTGGCTTAAGCCAGTCGAACAGGCGCAGTCGTACTGTTACGAATGTCCTACGAAACACGAATGTGACGAATATAAAGCCTTCTGTGAGGCTAAATTCGTACCGAACATCGCGTGCTACGAGGTTCTCTGAGGATTCATCTGAGCTCGCGATCCTGAGGCTCATCGTCACGAGAAAATAAAAGTCTTTTCGAAAGATCGGAAATGTATTATGGTTTATGCTGGGGCGTGCATAGATTTTATGAACTTTCCTTTCAGGTGCGACAGGATATGCGTCAGGAATCAATTCTCCATAATGTCGACAACGATTATGGGAGAATTAATTAGAAATTAGGACACTAACTTACAGAAAATTGTAAGCAACGTTTTCCGAAGGAGCTCACAAATATCTTTACAATTTTAATCGATGTCGCATGGAATAATTGAAAGAACTTCTTACAGAACGCTCTAACCGTTGCAATGAGAATGCAATTGAAAACCCCTGCATTGCGATCGACCCCCCACCTTTGAGAGTACGAGTACGGTCGAGTCTGGTAGTCGGAGCGGTCAAGTTCAAATTGCGGAGTTCAGTCGAGTATCCGCGACGATTCAATTAGCACGATGTGAAATTACGTTCCTGTTTCTAGTCGAGCGGCGCGAAGATCGGACGAAACTAACGCAAAATCGTTTAACTTCTCCACATTAACCGACCACTCCACCATCCTGTGCCTCTATTTACCAACTACAGTGACACCGTCTCCCAACTCGCCGTCATCCGTCACGCCGAATACGTATAATTTCGCACGATGAGCGAAGGAATACCGAGAGGAGTCGAAAGTAAGATAACATTCTCTCGTACACGTCATTATACTCTTCATCGCGCGACATACAGCGCGCTCGTCGCCGTCATGGGAATTTTTCTTTGTTTCCTTTTTCTGCTCGCTCGTCACGCGCACTCGATACCCGAGTATCCGGCTTACATTTGCAATTAATTTGTAATGTGGGCTTAGTCGGGATGCGAACGAGAGTCACTGGCCTTGGGCCGACATTGACCCGATTCCATTACAAGTATCTGCTTGCCTAGCCTGCATCTAGTCACTCTCTTTTCTCCCTCTCTCTATCTCTTTCTCCCCCCCCCCCCCCCCCCGTGTCTCTGTCTGTCCCTCTCTATCTCTATACATATACACCTCTCTATCTCTCCAGCTATTATTTCACACCATTCCCATCAATCCAACGGCACACGATACCGTGCGTCCGAACAGAACGCCGCTACCGACGATTGGCAGCAATTTTTATTTGAACATCATTCCTGCCATCGTCGACGCGATTACCGGCGTATACATACGTTTCCGACGCTGAAAGGGGTCTAACTAATCGCGGCTGAACGAACATTTGCGCACGACTCGTCGTCGTTAGCTAATACATATCGCGTACCGGCCGACAATCATCCCGGTCGATCGGTTAGATCGTCGAAATCGAAGTTCGACGAATCGAACTGACGACGCGGAGGTGACGAATTCGTCTCGCCTTAATGACGATTTATTTGCGCGGCAGCGTTCGCCGCCGCCGCCGCCGCCGCGAGCGACGAAATACACTCCGGTTGGTGCGCATAGATAGGCTCAAGTGGCGAGGGGCCACTTGAACTGACGAGATAATGGATAGATTGTCGAGAAGGAGAAAGAATGAAACGATAATATACTAGACCCGGGGCACCATAGCCGTTGCAACGGCCGCTGCGATCATTCAATAGCCACTTTCTTGCCTTCTTCGCCACCGCGTCTGACGCACTTGTGACGTCAATGGAGAAGGAGCAAGAAGCGATCCTGGCATACCTTCTTTGCCGCTGGCATCTCCAGGCATTTCTTTGACCCGGATACCGTTCGGCGCGTAGCCGACCGTGCCTTTTTTCCTTTTCCGAGGTCCGTGCCGACCGCGAGTACCCGGAGGAGGTTCAAGGTTGACGGGCGGGAGCGGAAGGCGCGGGGAACGAAATAAGGTGACGGACGTGCGCGAGGGTTTTAACGATCGTTAGAGGCCCCGAGTTATCGGTCTGTTTACCCGCGGCCAACGGCGAAGTACGAGCCTCGGTGGTCCGCCGCTGATGAAGACGGGAATTCGATGCCGCGTATCGTTCGGATACGATATCTTCCTCGTGCGCGGCGTAAGAGGATTACGCGGACACCGGAGACGCGCGGTCGTGCAGCTTCGAAGGCAGACCGATGTAGGCTTTCAACGTGTCGTGCCCCGCTGATCCTCTTTCGGAGTCTGATTCTCAAGCGAGTTTAATGCATTACCCGCCATAATACAAAAATACAAAAATAAAAAGTGAAATTAACTGTACATTTAGAAGCTGGGGTCATTGAAAGAAAACGATTTGCAAATGTGTCCCACAAATGGGACATTCGCGGATAATGGGTTAACGTACCAAGTACAATAATAAAAAAGAAAATTAACTGTAGATTTAGAAGCTGGAGTCATTAAAAGGAAACAATTTGAAAATGTGTCCCAAAAATGGTACATTGGCGGATAATGGGTCAACGTACCAAGTACAATAATAAAAAAGGAAATTAACTGTACATTTAGAAGCTGGAGTCATTAAAAGGAAACAATTTGCAAATGTGTCCCACAAATGGTACATTCGCGGATAATGGGTTAACGTGCCAAGTACAATAATAAAAAAGAAAATTAACTGTACATTTAGAAGGTGGAGTCATTAAAAGAAAACGATTTGCAAATGTGTCCCACAAAAGGGACATTGGCGGATAATGGGTTAACGTACCAAGTATAATAATAAAAAAGGAAATTAACTGTACATTTAGAAGCTGGAGTCATTAAAAGAAAACGATTTGCAAATGTGTTCCACAAAAGGGACATTGGCGGATAATGGGTTAAGGTACCAAGTACAATAATAAAAAAGGAAATTAACTGTAAATTTAGAAGCTGGAGTCATTAAAAGAAAACAATTTGAAAATGTGTCCCAAAAATGGTACATTGGCGGATAATGGGTTAACGTACCGAAACATGTCATAATCGAGACCCCGTAATCGGAGTTACTGTTTTAGCCGTCGATTAACATTATCAGCCTGCCCCGAGCGCCAATTCGAATACACTGCCGAGTACGGATAGCAGCGTAAGCGCGACTCTCTCGGAGCCCAATTCCTAACCCGATCCAAAGCCAACGTTCAAGACGCGCTCGAGCCCAGTACACCTCGCCTCACTCTTCTTCCAGGAACGAATTCTCTCGCCGCATCGATGCCCAGCCACCTCCCGTCCCCTCATCACGCCTACACCCTGAACTCGGTCAGGCCTCGTCATCCGATGTGTCCCGCGGACACACCTCCGACAACACCTCGCCGTTCCCCCCGACGATTCTCACGTCGCCGCCTTGGCGCAGAAAGCAGCGCATCTGGCAGACAATAATCCCCCGCTGGCCGGAACGTGCCGGAACGTTAGCGAAGCCGAACGACACTCCGGGCAAAGACAATGGCGTGCTACGAGCGAACGCTGCACAAGGAGGAGGAGGAGGTGGAGGACGACAAAGAACGGGCTGGCTCGACGTGGCCGCGCGCCGACGGACGCGGCCGGAACGAGGGCAGCAACAGGTGGCCGCAGTTCTCGTCCAAGGGAGCAGCAGCCGACGGCGGTGGGAGTCAGTGCTCGCCGGTCGAAGCTGCCGACAGTTCGGCCGCCGCGGACCACTTCGCTTCCGCGGAACTCTCTCTCCACCGTTGTCGGCCGTCCGGCAGTGACCCCCTGCGTGCCACCGGCTATGGCCGACCAGGGCACGCTCCTACGGCCAGCTCCTCTGGCTCCTCTCGCGCCCACGCCCACGCCCTGCTCGTCCTCGGCTCGCCCGGACACGCCGGGAGAGTGCGTCGGAGCGCGCTGAGAGGACGGGGTCGAATCTTCCTGCGGATTTTTCGGAGACGTCGTGACCTGAGGAGAGGGAGAGGGTGGAGAGGAGGGAGAGGGAGGAGCTGCGCAGGGAGTAGGTACGAGACCGAGCCCGTACCCTCCTCGTCCGTCAGCCTCGGGCGGGAGGAGGACAGCAATAGCGGGCAGCGTGCGGCGAGGAAGCGACGAGTTGGCATCGTGGTGAATTGCTACGCACCGCCGGGCATAGTAAGGAGCGATTGCGGCAGGCAGCCGACGGTGGGTACGGCGGCGAAGGAACAGTTTCGGTCGGGTGTCGGGATTGGCGAGAGTGGTCGGTACGGGAGACTGGGCGCGAGGAAGGAATTTGCGACGGCGGGTGCGAGAATTGAGACTCGCGCTTCGTCGGACGACGGGAGGGAGGTGTTGCGCTCGGACGCGGAGTCGAGGACGGAGAAGGAGGAAGGTGCGAGTCGTCCGGGTGGAAAGACGGAGGCTCGAGGTCGAGAGACCGTTAGCGTCCACTTTCCGAGTGACGAGAGGGAAAAAGTTCCGGCTTCCTCGGCCAGGAGCTCGGAATCTCGTCCCGAGTCGACGGACGGGAACGAAGAGGTCTCGGCCTCCTTCCCAAGTGGCTTCGAGACTCTCGCGGGGAGCGGAGAAATTTCGAAGGCTTATCCGGTGGGCCGGCCGCCGAGCGTCGCGGAGCCGACGGTGGGCATAGTGGAGAGTCGCGAGGCGATCAGTTCGACCGATAACGCGAGCGACGACGCCGCTGATAGCGAGTTGCCGTGCGGCATTGTTCCTATCAATTCCATTGCTGGCGGCGGCGGCGGTTCGGGCCGGAACGGTGTCACTGACAGCGACGCCAGCGTCGCCGAGTGCAGTATCAATAACGTCGGTGGTGGTGGTGGTGGTGCTCGTGGTGCTGGTGCTGGTGCTGGTGCTGGTGCCGGTGGTGGTGGTGGTGGTGGTGACAACAGTACACGCGGCAAGTGCGAGGCCGAAGGTTCGCCATGCGACATCGCGCGCGTGCTCGACCGTATTCCTGACGCGAGGAGTCGACGACGTCCTTATGCGAGTGTCATCGCGATGAAAACGAAGAGCGGCGCGATGCCGGACCGTCGGGAGGAGAGAGAGCGACCGGATGTCCGGGAGGAGCGGCAGGACAGGCGGGAGGCGAGGGAAGGGAAGCTGGACGAGACGCACGACTCGAGCGAGGCCAGCGACGAGAGGTACGACGAGTTCGATGCGATCAAGATGCCGGTGATCGTAAGGGGATTGAGCAAGAGTCCGCAGAGCGACGAGGGCATCGAGTCTGATTCCGAGAGGAGGAGGGGATCCGTGGCCAGGTGCTGGAGTCTCGACTCCACGGTCCCCAGCGATGACGACACCACCGTCGGCACCAGCCTCAATTCTTTGGGGAGCAACAGCAATGCCGGCCTGGGCACTCATCAGAAGAGGCACAAGCTGAGGGTGACCAGATGTTACAGTTCTGACAGCGCTGTCCTCAGTGACGAGGACCAAGTCAAAGGTGAGCCATCCTCCGGATGTCCCTTGACACTGCGTCTGGTACAGAACGGTATTGCTCCTGTTATCGGTTTTGAGTTTCTGTTCCTTGGAACTCAATGCTTGCAACAATGATCTTTTGTAGGATGGGAGAGTGTGAATGCGGGTGACAGTGGGGAATGTGAGTTGAGCGAGGGAAGGCCGAGGTACTGGAGAACACCTAGCGTGGTTGTCAGTGATTATTCAGATTATTCGTATTTTGATGAGAGGCTAGAGAGGAACGACTTAGACTTGGAAAAGTATGAAGGCACCAGTGACAGTCAAAGTCCGAGCCAGGCCAGTAGCTGTTCCTGCCTGGACTGCGATCAGATCAGAGAGTCGTTGGATAACCAGTTCCTACAAGTGTGCAGGCATCGGAGGCATTCAGATTCTTGTTGTCTCTGCCTTGGATCCACCAATACCTCTGTTATAAGGTACAATTTCTGCTTGACGTAAGAGCAATGCTAATGGCATAAATAACTAAGGTAGACAGATTTATCGCATAAATATTCCAAACTCTCTGTAACAAAGTTAAATTTTCCATTGAATATAAGATCCGTCCCAGAGAATCTTGCAAATGAGGCTGCGTAACTACCATGCTGACACTGAGAAATGTATTTTTTTCAGAAATCTTAATGAACCTGCCAATAGAAGAAATTCGTGTTTGGACTCGTCTAGTCTTTATTATGCCAAGTTCGACGACCAGGAGTTGAATTACACCGGCAACGACCCGCTCGACTTCCGGGATAAGACGAAGACCGAATACTTGGACGTACCGCCAGTCAGAAAAATATCGGACTGCTCCACCATCTCCAGTCTCAGCGGGGACGAATGTGACGTCAATGAGCTACAGACGTTGAAACCTGCTCAGGTGAGTACAATCACACTGTTTGACTACATTATTTACCGAGTGATCGCGACCATGATCCTTTGTGCGCCATTGCATTTTTGCAAGCGCCTCGGACACATACTCAAACTTCGTCCATCTAAAAGAAGTCTCAATCCAATCATTGACACGAATGACATATCTCAACCTTTATTCAACTCGCCCATACAATTATCGTTATGGACAAGCTTAGTACGCAATTTGGTACTTCCGCGTAAAATGCGCTGCATTTCATCACTCTGCACTTCCTTATTACGTCGCAATCTACAAACGCATTCTCCAAGCTAGCGTACAGTTAATTCAACGGTGCACGACGGCTCGGCCAAGATAGGAAAAACGTAATTTTACGCCCGGCCAGAAAAACGCTCGCGCATTGTCCCGCGGAGCGGCATGCCGGGGCCTTTCCACAGGAACTGCCAAGATGATTCCAATCGATCCGCGGCCTTTCCACATCGAAGTCACGCCAGGCGGCGTCATTGAAAAAAGCGGCAGCGAAACGATTGCGTAGCGTAACTGTACTACACCCGTTAGTCTCGGCGTGCCGGCTTATCTGTCCCGCGGGGCGATAGCTCGACATCATTGTATTGTTCGAACGCACATTTTCAACCGCCGATTGTACTCGTCCCCCGTTGATGCCCAAGTTCGAAAAGTGCGCTTCAACGCATTCTAGCACTGCGTCGCAAAGCTGGGAAGGTCGAGCACCTGAAAAATCCGCTGGTTGAACAGTGAGCTTTATATCCAGTCTATTTTATAACAGATCTTATTTTATAATATTTAGAAATGTTTTATAAAATAGACCATATAAAGTAGTTATTGAAAAATAATTTTTCATAAATGTCTTATAAAGAATGGATAAAGCTATTCAACCGCCAATCAACCAACCAGTATCCAGTCTATTTTATAAAATATTTATAAATATTACAAAATAAGGTCTATTATGAAATAGACTGGATAAAGCCCACTATTCAACCTCCGTACAACCGATCGATCAACGATACCGCGCAACCTGAAAAGTCCGTCTGCCTAGCCGACAATTTTTAGCCACGAGCCGTCCAAACCGACTCTGTCGCGACAGGGCCACAGAATGTTTACGGGAAATCGAAGAAAGAGAAAAATGACGAGCCCACGACTGTTACCTGAATGCGGGCCATCGCCAGAGATAAGAGCCCTCCCAGACCTGCAGCCCTGTCGGGATGATACGCCTTCGGGGTCAACGTTGTTTTTCGCACCCGGCAGCGCGTACCGCTACTTTGTTTTTCTGGTTACGTCATTAACGTGCACACACATCTAATAGCGACCGTTCTTCAATAATGCATGCTAGCCACCCGGTTGTCGCTATTCGTATACCGTGCATGTACGCCGCCGAAAGGAATAAATAACGCTACGTGCCTCCTACCGCGGACGCTTGTACATATTGTAACCCGAAACGTTTCGCAATATATCGCTGCTCGTTGCACTTCATTGACGCGTCCGATTATTTCTGCCTCTGAATCATGTGCGCGCCGGCCCGCCACCGTTAAAGGAAGGATAAGATATCGCCGATCTCGCCGACGACGGCGAGGCTTTTCGTCATGGCGATCGATCCGTGAAAGTCGACAATTTTTCATCGGCGTTCAGGCATCGGCCGGCGAGGCCGAATTAATTCAATCAACGTTTCCGCTGATTAATGACTCTCGATTGCGAGAATGGTCCTCGCCGAGTCACTGTCGCAGATCGTTTTTTTTTTTTTTTTTTTGATCATGTTTTTTTACTCTCCAGTCGGGCGCAATGTTCGACATGTCGCGAACTGTCCGTGAAGAGAAAAAAAAGCTGTCGCGCTGACGAGCCGGAGAACAGTCGGCAACCCGATTCCGATCGTGGGCGCGCGCTGTTTCGTAGGAATTCTAAACTCGTCGTGACTCGACACTTCGAACGAGGCATCGATCACTCTCTCGGCCCTCTTTCTCTCCTTTTTCTCTCGCTCCCATTCTCTCCGTAACTTTTCACCGTGCGACGCTCCTACCGGCCGGCAAGCGTCATTGACACATTTCGCGATGGGGACAAATCCAGCTTTCTACGCGCGAGCGCGGTCGAATTCCATCGGCGGCGGTTGGAAGTTAATCTGGAAAGTTGGAAGTTGGATTTAGCATCGTTCTTTCTCCTTCTCCTTCCCTCCGACTCTCTGTCTCTTCGCCTGTCAGCCTGAATGGTCCGTTTCATGCGCCGAGTACTCCTGCACGAGGTACAGAGAAATATTTGATAGCAAGGTAAATTCGGAATTAATTTGATTGAAATTCAAATAACCGTTCCATCTGAAAGCCTTGGTTATATGGTTATTAGGTATCTTTTTCAAGTACCGATTAATTTCGTATAGGTACCGAGTACTCTTACACTGGCTTCTCAATAATATTTGCTAAACCTTCGATTATTATTAATTTAACTTAGTATATTTTTTCATTTACAAACATTTATTTAAATATTTTAATACGAACAATCATTATAACCCCTTGACCTAAAAACAAGGGCTTATAACGACTGTTGGTACCAAATTATTATTAATGTTTTGATCGCCCTCTCTCTCTTTCTCTATTTACCTACCGTGACAGCGACGTTGCTTCTCCATAAGAAAGAAAATTGCGCAACGTAGCGTATCCCATTTTTCCTATACGCGTCATCAAATAATTCGCGTTACTCAGCCGTCCGACATTACCATAGCTACTCCTTTGTGCCAGCCTCTTTGTTTCACTCTCCTACTCCGCGTGCCGCTTGTCATCGATTGTCTTCCTCATCCGCTCTTTTTCCCGCCACCCTTTTGTCGATTGTTCCTCGCCGTACGTCGAACGCGAACCGATACGAACTGAGGGAAATGTCGCAGGCTCGTGAGGCTGGTAATTATTACCGTCGTTCATTCGGCCGCATCGCACGCTCTCGGCTTCGGCAAGAGGAATCGAGCCCGGAGGACTTCCTCCACCGGGACGGCCGACTGCCTCCTCCTTATATCTTCGAATGCCGCTCATTGTCATTGGCAGTGCGACGCGGTGAATTCGTGCGGGTGGTCCGACGTGGCCTCGAGGTGTATCTCTCCTTCTTTTCCGTCGTTTTTCATTGTGCTCTCACACGCGAGCCCCGCATTCATCGTCCGCACTCCCGACTCTCAAAGTTGAATGTGTGTTACTGTTACTCGGAATGTGTACGGCGACGAGGCTGGTCTCTTGTTCGTACGTTCGTTATTGCGCGCCGTCGCTACTTATATGCGTACCTTAGCGGTATTGCGTGTACTTCGTGTGTAGACGTTTTAGGAACTGTGTCGTGTTAGGTGTACGTTTCATCGTGTAGAACGTTCGTCGTTGTCGGGAGGAAAAGCGTCGCGAGGATCGGTGACGTGAATTCAGTTGGCCGGCGATTGAACGATTGGATTCCTAAATTGGCTTGAAAAAGCCGAGTTTAATCAGGGAAACGGGGCTTTGTAACGCGCGCGCGCACGCTTCGCGACCATGAACGAGATCCTCCTCCGGCGACGAATGTAATTGCCGCGCAAATTGTCGTGCGACGAACGCGGCGTCGTTTACTCTTTTCCTTCGACGCCAGGCGGCTTCTACGAGGTGAAACTCTTGGCTTGGCAATTTTGTTCACAGCTTCCTCGATGCTCTTGCCAAAGATATGCCGAAGATACGATACGTCGTATGAGAAATGTATTGTACTTTCTCTACAGGCTAAACAGCGCTTTCGAAGGAAAGGTGTTGGGAAGCTTAGGTATTTCTGAGGTACGGTATATTGATGAGTGAAATATTTAAACGGATTCGGCTTCTGCCGGCTGACTATCGGCTTGGCAATGTTGTGGCTTCTGACTTCTCTGCCGCTCTGTCACCTGGCACTGTGTACATTGTTGTTTTTGCTCTTACCGCGGCCGTTATTACGGATCTTCCTCAATCCGCTTCCGTCCTGTCCGGTCTGTAATCAAAGTAGAACTGTATCGAATGTTCTGTTACGCGTATCCGACTTTACTGACTAACGCACCGACCTGTCATGCGGATTTCAAGGATGTTTGGCGTATGTATTCTTACAGTTTCTCGTACTGCGAATGTTATTTTACAATATTTCACGATATTTTACGGTAGTTTACGTTACCTTGCGGTATTATATTGGAGTGTCCTGCGTTATATGCTTGATTTAACATCGCGGGTTGACTTGAGGCGGGATTTAATGATGAAATGAAAGTTCTCTGACCAGTTTACGCATTTATTATTCTAATTGGGGATAGAAGTGTCTTACTCTGATGCACGTACCTACCACCACGGAAAACATAAAATAATCGAAAATATGACCAAAATGTATAAGTTTTACCCTATACATAGTAACATAATGATATTTTGAGAGGTTTTAAGGAATGTTTAGCCTACATACTCTTGTTGTATGATACTTCTACCACTATTTTATCATTGATTACGTGTTTGCTATATAATTTTACGCATATTTATGACAATTATTCGCCTTTTTGAGCGATTTAGCGTATGCAGGCCTGTTTTAGGCCCATCTTAGATCACATTTGATGGCCGTATCCTTATAATATGGCATTGAGCGACCAATGGAGGGTACTTTGGCACTATTTGGACCTGTTGAAAAGTGATAGAACCTTGAGAATCGCGAGAAAACGTGAAAAAAAGGTTTAGTCTTAGAATGGATTTAAAACGACCCTATCCCATAGATTTTTACTCGCCCTGAAAGTTGGTCGCAAGCAAAGTTCTGAATTCTCAATAGTTTCGAAGATACAGCCATTTTTCGAAGCTGAAACATTTTTTTTTAAAGATCGACTTTCGCCGATAGTCCTATCTTAAAGTACGCGTCAAAAGCTTCAAGAAAATGTATAATTATCATAGGTTTTGATGGGCGGTTCGAAAGTTACAGGCGATTTAAAAAATCGCGAATGTTTTAAGGGGTACCCCTTCTCATTTTTGCCAAAAATCGAAGGTCGGGGGATCGGATCGTCCTTTTGCTACCTGGTAGGGGGTCGAAAATAACTCACAGAGCCGTTTTCCGTTGGTCGAAATTCGCATTAGTTTCGGAATTACAGCTAAAAAACTGTCGAAAAAATGAGCGTCAAAAAATGGGTAAAAAATAAAAGTTTACCGATCGACTTGTGGACACGCGCACTGAAAGAGAATGAAACGAGGATTACAAAAATCGCAACCGGAGCCTTCTAAGCGCAATACTTTCGGAGATATGACAAAAAGTGTGTCCAAAAACGGCCAAAAATTGACATTTTGTCTTCGGACCGCCAGGTAATTCACTTTGACCGAATCGTACGTATATAGGGTGAGAAAGGGATGAAAAACATTTACAAAAATCGAAACCGGAAGGTTCTAAGTGTTCTATTTCCAAAGGTATGAACAAAAATGTGTCGAAAAATGGATAAAAATGAACATTGAAACGGTCAAATGAGAAATATTTTTCTGAACTCAACTTCTGAGCGTATAGGGCGCATAATGGGTAACAGAGATTCGCACAGATCGTCGGCGAAGCTCTCTCAACTCGATATTTCCAGAAAAGCAGTTAAAAGTGCGCAGAAAAGTGCAAACAATCCAGACGTTGCGTCGGCCGAACAATACATAATGCATTTCCGCTGAATAATTCCTTCATGGCACGAGAGAGCGATTAAAAGCACGCAAGAAAATTGCAACCCGGCTCGCCTGAGCGCAAGTCTCGGAAATATATCCAAAAACATGTATGACAAAACCCCAAAAAAGCCTCCCATCTCCAAGATTGTCATAAATGATCCTCAAAACAGGTTCCACCTGCGTGCAGCATTATTTCCAACAGCCACACTGCAAAATGCAGATATGCAATGCATCAAAAAATCCTCAAACCCCTTCAACATCCAACCTTACCACTTCCATCCACTAATTCCAACCTACCGATACCAATCATCGCCAATTAAAATTTTAAATCCAATCAATGTTAAAATTCACCGTCGACCGCGACAATCCACACTCCCGCCATTTATCATACAACACGAAACTGCATCGATATGCATCAATAATATGCATCGCACATTATTATTACACGCCGAAAGTGAAACGTACCCGTCCCGTTCTTCGCCGCGGGTCAATAGGACAGAATCGACACGGCTTGGCGTGGCTCCCGCTTAGATATCGTGACGGCAGGCCTAGTAGTTAGTAGGTCGTTTCCTTCGATTTCCACACGTGAAGTGGCCGCGGTAAACGTAGCTGACCTTTGTACGAGCGAAAGTAAACTATCGAAAGGGTCTGACCGACTGGCTTCGAGCCGTTCGATGGAAACGCTTTTGCATTGGTCTTACCGTCGATACGCGTATAATACCTATGTCGAACGAAATGGAGGAGGGAGGGAGGGAGGGGGGGGATTAATAAACGAGATAGTTTGGCCAGCTCGATTCTGTCGATCCATTTCGGCGCCCGGGCCTCAAGAAAAAAAAAAGGCGCTGAGTAATGCCCGACAGTTTAATGTGGCATGGCTAATTTCGATTTTAACGCCGGTGTAACATCGGTTACGGATCGTTTGGCTCTCGTTTCAATTGCGATTAAGCCGCCGTCCGCCTGTGCCTACTCGAAGTAACGACCTCCGCGCGTCACTCAAATACGGATGACCGCGAGCGTCTCGGACACAGAGCTGTTATTAAATTCTTAAATCGTTCCCCTCATTACGGGCCTCTCGAAGCTCGACGTAATGTTACCGATTAGGTCCCCGTATCCGCGATCGATTTTTGTGTACGATTCGACTCATTAACTTCTACGCGGAACAACGGAAACGTTAATCGAGAAATAAGTGTAATAATTGCAACCCTTGTCTTTCGATAGGGTAAGAGATATTTGCGATAGAACATGAAAGATTCTAAAGATTGCCCTGAAGAGTAAGAAATATTTGCGAAAGAACATGAAGAATTCAGAAGATTGCCCCCTCGGTCAACTGAGCCCCATTACTCACGTGCGCAATTAACAATTACCTCCCTATCATCCCAGTTCTCCGAAACGTGAACCGAGCCGAGTGAAGCTCTCGTCAGACGCGCGAACGTCCAGCTTACCTCGAATCCTTCAATTCCTAAAAAGCGTGACGATCGCGCGCAATCAGCTAATTCCTCGTCACGTGACGCGTCACAGTAGACGCGCGCCGCTAATTACCGGCAGCTCGCAATGCCCATGGGAGCGAGCGAAGTACGTCAATCGACTCTCCGATTCGACTCCTTCCGCGTAAAGTTGACATCCGACTCCTGCCAATGTGAGCCTCGGTTTGTTCCAAGTCGAGCTTCCTGAGTATCCAACTAGCAGCCAGCTGAGTTCCTTGCTGAGTACCTAGCTGAGTACCTAGCTGAGTACGTAGCTGAGTACCTAGCTGAGTACGTAGCTGAGTACCTAACCGAGCATCTAGCTGAGTACCTAGCTGAGTACGATGTATAATAATATGTTCTGGGCGATTTCTTGCTTAGTACCTAACCGAGCACCTAGCTGAGTATCTACCTGAGTACATAGCTGAGTACCTAACCGAGCATCTAACTGAGTACGTTGCTGAGTACGATGTATAATAATATGTTCTGGGCGATTTCTTGCTTAGTACCCAACCGAGCACCTAGATGAGTACCTAACCGATCAGCTAACCGAACAGCCTTCAATCGCCATCCTCAACGTCCGATACCTTTTCACTCCGCTTCACACAGCCAGCCTCGTCCTCGCGAGACTCCCGATCGCCCCGGAACGTGTCTATCGCCATCGACCATCGAACATTCCATCGTCGGCCTATCGTCGAACCGAGTCCGGAGCGACAGAACTGCCAACGGCAAAATCCGCTCGCGCACTCCCGGCACGTACTCGGGCACGTATCAATTTAACCGGTATCGGCTACGGCCGGGTGCCCGTCATCGCGCCGACAAGAAACTATAAACCATAAAATGCCCCGGCCGCCGGCCAAAGAGGGCAGGCAGGGGCTGCTCCTTTTCACGGCTGTTCGCCGCGCACGAGGAGCCAGTCACTCTCCTTTAACGGCCAGCCGCGGTTTACGAGCTCCGGACGATCGGGCTGCCTCGCCGACAGTCGTCCAGAGTCGGACAGAAGGTGCGATCAGGTCGTGTCAGGTGTTCCGCTCCTGTCCTGATCGTCTCCTGATCCTGCCCGGGTCGCGGTGCGCAGAAAATTGAGTCCAGGGCCTAGGCTTCCCTCCCAAGGTCAACCACGCTAGGCATCGAACCGACTCGATTCTGCCTTCGGTCACGGTAACAGTCGCACAGAGTGAAAGTCATGCGTTTGGGATCAGGTGCAACGGAAATTTAGTTTCGTGCGGTCGTTCTAGTTCAGTGAGACTCCGTACTCCGCAACTAGTGAGAGCTACGAGTTACTTCGATCAATTAAGGCGGATCGGCTTTCACGATTTCATCCGTCCGTCGTCCTGTCCAGGTCGGTGTCCACGTCGTGTCCTGATCGTGGTGCGCGAAAAGTTAAGTTCAGGGCCTAGGCTTCCTTCCCAAGGTAAAAAGCTGACATCGAACCGATTCGATTCTGCCTTCAGTCGCAGTTCACACGGTAACAGTTCAGTCCCATAGAATGAACGTAATGCGTTTGGGACAGGTGCAACGGAAATTTAGTTTCGCGTAGTTTCAGTTCAGTTGGGACTCCGTACGCCGCAACTTGTGAAAGCTACGAGTTACTTCGATCAATTAAGGCGGATCGGCTTTTACGATTTCATCCGTCCGCCGTAAATTATTGTTTCAGCTACCGCGCGCGGTTTGCAATGCAAAGTGTGTCCCCGTCGAGTCGAGGCTGGAAAAACCCAGACACGGTCGGTTCGCTCGAACACGTTGCAAGCGTGTCGCGCGGGAAGTAAAGGAGTATTATAAAAGAGTGGCGGGCGGCGTCGGGACGAGAAAATACGTATCCGGCGAGCGGTAAGGGACGTACGATTTCGTTGGCTGCCACGAGCCAGCCTCGTCGCCGTGAATTATGGATCAGTCGTGCGAGACACCCACGTCGACGGCTCCTAGCAGGCCTGACAACGTAGCGCGCGGATACGGTCGGATCGGAAGTGAGATAACTGCCGTCGCCTTATGAGCGATCCACGGATCGTAAATCGATCGCTGTTCGTACTAACGACCGCTTTGGCACTTCCTGGATTCTCGATCGTCGCCCACGCGGCCGCACACCTTCCCACCCGAGATCGTCAGTGCTCGATCCCAGTCCTCGATCTTAGTTCTCGATCTCAGCTCTCGATCACAGTCCTCGATCACAGTCCTCGATCCCAGTCCTCGATCCCAGTCCTCGATCCCAGTCCTCGATCCCACTCCTCGATCCCAGTCCTCGATCACAGTTCTCGATCCCAATCCTCGATCCCAGTCCCCGATGCCAGTCCTCGAACCCAGTTCTCGATCCCAGTCCGCGATCCCAGCTCTCGATCCCAGTCCTCGATCCCGCTTCTCGATCCCAGTCCTCGATCACAGTTCTCGATCCTAATCCTCGATCCCAGTCCTCGATCACAGTCCTCGATCACAGTCCTCGACCCCAGTCCTCGATCCCAGTCCTCGATCACAGTCCTCGATCCCAGTCCTCGATCACAGTCCTCGATCCCAGTCCTCGATCACAGTCCTCGATCCCACTCCTCGATCCCAGTCCTCGATCACAGTTCTCGATCCCAATCCTCGATCCCAGTCCCCGATGCCAGTCCTCGAACCCAGTTCTCGATCCCAGTCCTCGATCCCAGTCCTCGATCCCAGTCCTCGATCCCAGTCCTCGATCCCAGTCCTCGATCCCAATCCTCGATCCCACTCTTCGATCCCGGCCTCGCGCATTCTAAATACGATCCCCCTGTAACGTGAGACAGCGAGCGCGATAGTTTACAGAAAGCGCCGTTACCGCAACGATACAGTTCGAATCTGGATCACATAGCTCGCTGACGCAACGGGCCGACCCTCTTTCAAAACTGCACACCGGATATTTTCAGAATCCTCGGCACTCGGATTCCGCGCCGCGAGCGTACGAGGCGGAAATTGATTGTTCGAAGCCGGCCAATCCTTGCCAGGCTCGGCGTCGAAATTTTCCGCCTGACGAGCGTCGAGACACGTTGGCTCGCGTCGAGAGACGTTGAAGTGAGTCGGAACGGTGCACAGTACGGAGACTCGTCGAACGCGTCGGACGTCAGACCGGATTGTCTAGCTAAGCCAACAAAGCTTCTCGATTTGCCGCCGGAACGAGACGACAGCCCGTAAACGAACCAGTCGTTCTCCGAAAGTAGAGGAAGAGCGGAGTGTCTAGCTAAGCCAACGAAGCCTCTCGATTTCCCGCCTGTAACAAAGCGACAGCCCGTAAACGAGCCAGTCGTTCTCCGAAGGTAGAAGAAGGTAGAGGAACTCCGCCGACGTCGAGGCAGCAGATAATATTCTTCGATCGCTTACGTAAAGTGAACGTCATCGGCGATGGTGTCAGGATGTAATTGAATGCCAGCCCGCTTCCTGCGATCCGCTCAGGTGTGCTCGCCGACAGGCTCGCGTTTCAAGGCCAGCCGATCTGGCGGACGAACGTGGCCGAGGAGAAACGCGAGTTATCCCGAGCGGCCTCAGCGAAGGCAGGACTTCCTGACGGGCTTAGTAGTCTTCCACCTGGGCGACGTGTACTTCAACCTGGCCAATGTCGCACTCGAGGTAGATAAGGAACTCTGTCTGTAGCCTCACTGACACTCGCCCTCCGAGATACGCTCGCGTTTCAAGGCCAGCCGATCTGGCGGACGAACGTGGCCGAGAAAAAAGTCTCAGTTATCCCGAGCGGCCTCAGCGAAGACAGGACTTCCTGACGAGCTTAGGTAGTCTTCAACGACGGCGCGTTCAACCTGGCCAATGTCGCACTCGAGGTAGACAAGGAACTCGGTCCGTAACCTCACTGACACCCTCCAAGATCCTCCCGACAGGATAGGCACGATCGATATCAGAAGATATCTTCGACTTTACACGGTTGTCCGGGTCTTCTTCCTGGGGAAAAAATTGCCGTGGGCCCGAACTTCGGCGAACTCGACGGCAGCTGAGCAAACCGTCCGAGTCCCGTTTCGGCCAGGAGTGCCCGGTTCGCGCCCGATTCGTCGACAGGATCGCGCGACAATGCCACGCCAATGCTCGTTACGCGCCAATGTCGCCACTCTATGCAAACTGTACGCGATATGTATATCATCGGGTAACGCGTACCTGACTCCGGAGCAGGAAGCGGTCAATTCGGGTCAGTAGAGCAAAACCGTGTAACCGGATCTGATCGAATCGAGTGGCCCCCGTGTTCCAGTCCTCGATATCCTCGTGGACTCCTGTTCCGCGTCAAGGACGCTGGGTGCGGAGCAAACCGGGTGTAACGCGAGCGAACGACCGGCGTCGGGCACCGTAAAGGATAACGTAAAGGGTGGCACGAGACTCTTCGCAGACATCCAACTGGACTGTCAAGTTTCTCGAGACTCGGTTAAGCCTGTCTCTTGTTATGGTGCAGTGGGGTAAATTCGTACACAGGGCAAAACATTAGGCCCTTATTTATTCGAATGTACGTCGCATTGTACCGACTGTAAGGTAGAATCGTTCCTTTGGTTAGTATTCAATGCTTTGGATAGTATTCAACATAGGTGGCCGCCATGTATTCTGTGATTCCTCCGTTTAACTCGTTCGACAAACTTCGTATTACCAATGATAATTCCGCTTTTACGCTATAATACCTATAAGGATATGAGATTCAATCGTTTTTAAACAGGTTGGGCGGTTTTACCCCAGTTCCGTGGCAAATCCTCCCTAACAGCACTGTTTCTAATTTATTAAGAGAATCATAAGTTTCAGAAGATGTTTTTAATCCAATCCAATGCAGCTTACAAAATAAACCATGCGCTAAATAAAAGAACTAAGATTGTTAGGTTTCAGTGGAATAGATAGAAAATACATCGGTTTAAAGTAAACTATACGATTTCTGGGTCGGTTTTGCCCCACTCCACCTTACTTACTATCAACCGTAGTAAGCTGAAAACGTTCATTATCGAACGCGTCATTCTCATACGTTGTGTGACGCCTTCAAAAGGTCCTGGAACAATACCTTCTATTCAACGCTTGGTACCGTGATTCTTTTAACGTTGATAGCAAACGAGAGCCGTGTCACGTAGAGACGAGCCGTGAAAAGCATAAAGGCGTCGCGACGTTCGTCACTGCGACGCGCGTGGGAGTGAAAAGTGTGCGAAATCGAACGTAGTGTCAAGAACGGTACGGAGGTGTTGTACCTTCCGGTCGGGCACCGAGTGGTTCGGACCTTGACTGGAATTCAAGGTCGAACGCGCTGCCGAAATGAACGAGGTCGATCGCGTCGGGTCGCCATTGTGTCAAGAGCTTTGGCCGCAAATGAATCTCGTCGAAGGGTGGTCACGTTCCCAAGGATTCGACGATCGAGAATCAGCGGATGATTGCGTCAAACGGTTCGAATCATCGACAAGGTCCTGGGTCGACCCAGTCGCTCGCCCATCAAGCGGACTGAATTGCCAGCTGAAGGGTATACTTTTCGCAGTACGTCAGAAGCTGACAGTGTAAGGACCCGAAGACTCTTTAATACCGATCGGTGTAAGTGGACAAGTGTTCTCTACATGCAAAGAGGATCCGACCCATCGGTGATAGAAATGATATACGAGATTGGCAGTGACAGAGTTATCAGCGAGGAGAGGAATCCTCTGGCAGGTCGATGAAAATCGGCAGGCTGAGAGACGGGATCAGGTAGTGCTCGCGCTGTCAATTGGTCAGGATCCTTTGATCGAGCATGGAGCAGAACAAGAATGGCAAGGCGTCGGCGACGTCCTCCACGCCGACGCTGAACCTGATGGAGCAGCTTTTGCTGGCCAAGATGGAGAGGCAGAGTGTCAACGACTCGGACGAGGACGAGAGACGCCGTGGGCTCGCACTTCCGGCCCGGAAGAATCATCTTCTGCAGAGGACGGACTCCATGGACAGCCAGACGAGCGCCAGCACCTTCAACTCCGTCCTGTCATCCGACTCCACCTCCAGTGGCAATCGTTACTGCAAGTGCGACGACTGTCTGCTAGGAATCGTTGACAGAAGGCAGAGAAGTCCGCCAGCGATCGGAAAGAAGGTAAACGAACAGTAAAATAAGATACTCGGCCTGAGTCCAGCGTCAGGCAACGATATACGATATAATGTTTAACTGGACCGTAAGCTGTCAAATATTTGATCACCCCGAAAGGCGACATTTTCAATTAAGATGTTGGTAATCGACAGCGATGATTGATTCTCGATGAAAGACACCGAGTACGATTGCGCAAGCGCCGGACTTTCGAGTCGTCCTATTTCTCGGCTCAACAACGTCACCCCAAATAGACGGCCGAATTGCTCTACGCATTTCTAGTTTCCTGTCATAAATTTGAGTGGATCATGTTGACTCACCGTCTCATATCCGCCTGAAGTCCGTCGATAGTTTTCTGGGACCTATTAGAGTCGATCCGTCCCAGAGATCCGGTTACTATTAGGTCTACCGGAAAGTTCGGTCCGCCTTTGCAATAATACGAAAGAATGAATTTCTCATACCTTGTAATAAACTTTACCGAATAAGATAATTGCCATCATTATTTATGACTTTTTGACACTACGATGGCAATTCGCATGTGCCATTTTTTTTAAATTAACGTTTTAACCATTTTTTAAATTAATTCATTAAAGAAAAGAACGAAGAAGATACCAGACAAGCACTGGTTCAATTTTTGGCCTCTAGAGATAAGGCAGTTTTAGAAAATGGGATATACAAATTGCCATCATGGTGGCAAGAAGTCATAAATAATGATGGCAATTATATTATTCAATAAAGTTTGTTCAAGGCACGACAAATTTATTCTTTTGCCTTATAGCAAATGCGGACAGAACTTTCCGGCAGACCTAACACTTACGAGCTACTTACGACAAAGTCAATGAAAAGAATGCGTCTCGCCTACTTCTCCACTCTGTCCATCAGCTTTACACGGAGTTATGCCATTCGCATTGCAAGTTCAATCGGCCCCGTTCCGTTTCATGCCCTCGAGTGAGAGCCAAGAGAGAGAGAGAGAGAGAGAGAGAGAGAGAGAGAGAGAGAGAGAGAGAGAGAGAGAGAGAGAGAGAGACGAGCGCCGAATCGACGTCGTCCAATTAGCTCTCGCTCTCGATTTCTTTAAATCGACCCAGAGAATGCCATAAGGCGACCACGTGTGCGCCTCGTGCGTGCTTTAACTCGACGGGATTCTTTGATCTCGAATCGAGGATGCCTCTGATTGGCGGCAATTGCGGCCCGAACAAAAACTCGCCGCCGCCGCCGCCGCGCGAACTTAATTAATTTAATTTATTTATTCAGCCATTTCGCAGCGATGTCAGACCAGTTGGCGAACCGTTCGGGCCCGACGTGTATCGTTGAAAATCGAATAGAACAATATTAACCTACGTCACGCCTCATTATGAAGCTCGTTCTAACGCTGCCAATATTCATATGCTTCAGGCCGACCAGACGGGCTCGTGCGCGACCAGATCATTAGCAAGAATGATTTATACAAAAACTTGAGCTAACTGGGAGCAGAGTCGGAATGTTAATTCGACTGCCGAGCCTCGTTTCAATAATCCGGGAAACAAAGTCTCCCGAACAGTTCGCGGATTCCGTCGTGTGCAATGCTTGCGGGACAATAGGAAATTCAAATTGTCTCACACGAAATGGTGAGCTGCAAGCGTCTATGCGCTTATTAAGTGGACCGTTTATTTTTAAAGTGGCGTAAGTCTATTTAAGAAAAAGAATTAAATATCCCATAAATAAAACATTTACACCGCGTTAATTGTAAGTTATATATCTCATTTTTTTTTATTATTTTGAAAGTGACAAAATGAGATATAGGTTAATTATGTAAATGGTTTATTTATGTGATATTTAATTTTTTTTTAAATCAACATTATACCACTTTCAAAATGAACGGTCCAAGCGTGGAACCGTGTGTTCTTTCGATCACCTGGGAAAACTGCCGAGTCTTTCGAAGCTCGGAGGGCCACTTAAGAGCAACAAAGTTACGAGCCTAACGTGTATCCCGATCTTAATTCACGCTAACTACGCCTAACGACTCGGTCGGAAGCGGCGTTTACGATCGCTCCCCGCGGCTCCAAAAAGAGAAGCGGAGCTCTTAAAAAAGCCTCCCTTATTAATCCCGGGCCCAGACACCGTGTAATCATCGTACCATTCGCTCCGGTGCTTGCCCGAACTCGGATGTTGCCGAAACGGCTTGGGAATGAGTGGGTTAAGCGTTAATCGAAGGGCACGTTCTCCCGGAGAAGAAGATTTGGAAATCGATGCGTCACGGTAAACACCCGATACGGTTCTCTGGAACGATTGGCGCGAGGAGCCGCCGAGATAATTGGCACCTGCCCGATAGTGCGTGCGTGCGTGCGTGCGTGCGTGCGTGCCAAGGTGCGTGCGTGCGAACGTAGACAGAGGCTCGTTACCTTTCGGAGACACCCGGGGCGACTAAGTACGTGCAGCAGCATTCTCGACTGGCTTCAGGTCGAAATCGTTCGTTATCCTCTCACCTGACGCATTAACACATTGCCAGCCGTAATACGCTACATTCTGTACACTGAATAGATTCTATACGCATATGTCTAGTTTTTAGTAATATCGGGTAGATGGTAAGAAATTAGATTGCTGGGTTGATCGAGATCGGCTCATTAATGCAGATAATGAGAACCCTTTCGTTGATCTAGTCTCGATATGTAATCTTTATGTATGCTGAAAGCACTGAGTCGATTAAGGCAAATTTTTCGCTATTCGACGCGTTTGCCTAGGTGAACAGTGGGCAATTATGGTATAATGAGACTGGATCATGTACATTTTCCATCTTACAATTAGCTGCCTGGAATATTTATTCTGTCAGCCGTATGCGGCCGACGCGGCGGTCGGCGCGCTAAAGGCGTTCGCATTTTTTCCTCTTTGACGGCACTCAAACTCGCTCCCGGCCAATAGTCCGAGACAAGGTTCAACCTCGGCTGCGTTGCGAAGGTGATTCGATCTTTGATACGAGACTCGAGAGTCGTATTTCGTGGCTCATGATTTATGAAGTTCGTACACTCGGCGCGTACGCTTCAACGATATTTTTATTTAATCTCAGACTTACCGACAGGATACGCAACACTATTTTTCTGGCAAGACTCTTTCCCTCGTTTGTCAGGGATCACCCGTGGATCATCCAGTATAGACAACTGTTCGAATGCTCTGCGATCTTATGTATATCGAAAATCCGTACAGCAGAGCATGATTCTTCGAACAACTTCCGATATTTATTGCTAATGATGTAATTCCCGGCCCGTTCGCACACTTTAGCCGCGTGCGTCAAACGTTCTCACCTCACGGAATTCTAAAGTTTCTAAAGAACGCGCGTGCTCTCCATCGACACACAATATGTAAGTACAATTGGGCAGACTCTTAAAACACGAGCCTCGCGCAACAAGTGACTCACGCTCTCAATTTCTGTCCCGCTCGAACAATCGGTGTGTAATGTTCCGCACGTAATTCGTATTTGACGTCGGCATACCTTCGACACCGAAAAAGAGTCTCATCGTCGCGGAAGAACGGAGTCCGCTCGCCGAGGTGTCAACGATCCTTTACCCAAATCTGTCATTCCGTGACCTCAACCGATTCCAAGCCGCGTGCAGGCGTGCACAAGTCCGGCGACCAATACCCACACATATGACAGTATACCGTATCGACATTGAAATTATGCTACTGCGCAGTCGTGCGCACGCACAGGATCCGATAACGTTATTACGAAGTCAGCGGCCAAAAAAGTAGAAGGGGGGGGGGGGGGGGAGAGGGAGGAAATCGTAGAATAGACCGGTCAGATACCGGCATTACATAAAACGGCGAACGGGGTTACCGGAGGGGTTAACAATGAAATAGCCCGACTAGTCTATTCATAAAACCGTCTGCCCGTGCGTGCGTCCGTTCAGTATACTTAACGCACCGCGCGTCCCACGATTTACATCCAACGCCGTTGAATTATTCCTACGGCAGTATCGTCCGACTCGTTTTCGCGCGCACACACCTCGTGCGCAGTGAATTCAATTACGCGCGTATTTTTTTTTTCTCTCTCTCTCTCTGTCTCTCTCTCCTTGCATTAGACGTCATCGGGCCCCCCTCTGTTTATCGGCCTCCACCGCCCCTCCCACGACCTTCCGTATCTTTTTCCCCCCTTTCTCGTGTTTACCGTTTTGCCATCGCTGGCCGACCGCCTGTCGGTTGCGTAATAGTTCGTTATCCTCGCGCTGGGTTTGTCTCTCTCGCACTCGTTCGATCTTCTCCGTCTTGGCCTCCGCCGAGAGCTATCGTACGGCGTCGGCGTCGGCGGAGTCGGCTGCGTCCACAGCATCCACAGCGTCCGGGGCGTCGGCGTCGGCAGAGTCCACAGCGTCGGCGTCGGCGTCGGCGTCGGTTGCGTCCACAGCGTCCGCAGCGTTTCGTCGACCGGCCAAAAGAGCATTCTGCGTCCTCTGACGCACGACGGATCGTCGATAACTGAGTGATCAAACCCTTAACGCACGGTTTCTTTGAAATAATAACGTGTTATAGCCTACAATCCTATGTAAATGATAAGTATCGATAAAACTATCTTTTCTCTCAGCCTTCACATTGCTATTTTCAATTATCGATTAATATTCGAGTATGCAAATTATAACAGCGTCAAATACAACGACCGCTCGAATTATCTCGAGTGCATAGAGTTCGGCCTGTTTAGCGCGCTCGAATAAACTCGGGCGGGCAGGTTAAGGGATTAGCAGGTTTGACGATCGAGTATTGGCGTCCCTCGAGCGATCGCGCTGCGAAACGATGACTTCGCAACGATACGCGAGGATATTAACATTTCGCTGCCGTACGTCAGGCTGGACGCTCGGCTCAGCTCCGATGTTAGCAGGCAGGAAGCTTAATTTGGCGTCGGCTGTATTGAGAAACGATTAGTCGAGCCGATAAACATGCCACACGTTGTCCATGTTCAATTTGTTGGCTGTATATGCCATTGTCATGACACGTAGAAATGTGGGAGTGTTGTACGACTGAGGAATTTAGGGTGAACTTTAGGGGTGAATAGGAATCATTTTCTCAAATTAGTAGCTAATAGGCTTCTTACGTTTACGTCACAATTTTTGGGGGGGAAATTCTTGATGCTCATACGGTGTAGGAATGTAGGCGTTCTAAGAGAAATAGGCTTGCTGGTACGAATAGGAGTCATCGGAATGAACGCGATGAGAGAATCGTCAAGATTTCTCCACCATTCAAGGAAACCTCATTCAAGCGAAGTATGCTCGAACCGTGGAAGCCAATAATTAACCGCCGCTATTTCCGCTGTCGACGGTGTGCGTCATCGACCTTCGACAGGTGACTAGCCCGTATTATCGTTCAGGCAGTTTGCTCCAAATCGGCTCGGCTTCCATCGAAATTACTGTTTATTTTTAAGCCTCCGCGCTAGACTATCAGTTCGGCACGGGGAAAGGTCCGGATTGGGTCAAAAATGTCGTGCGCAACTCGACGCACGACAGAGATGGCTGAACATTCCTGCCTCGTGACGTTTGCAGCGACGAAATTCTCTTAAGGCAATCGCGGTGCTCGGATTTCGAAACTCGTTCTAACAGGCCATCTTTCATTTCCGCCCCATCCTATTTCATGGGAGCGATCAATGTCCTTCACTTACATACATTTTTCCTTATTCTTTCTTCCGTTCTAACCCTATCACTCGTACCCAAAGAATGCCGAATTAGAATCATGCTCATGAAATATTTTATTGTCTTACAACGTGTCTTAACAGTCCGCGCAGACGCTCGTCAAGAATCATTGATCAGCGTGTCCCTACTTTAAAATCATCTACGCACATGCGATCTTCGAAACACGATACTGAGTCGGAGCGAGCGCGCTCGCCGTCGAATTTTGAAATATATTCTAATCGGTGGTCGTCTCCGCGACCTGTGACCCCGGCGGGCTAATTCTCCGCGTCACTTATTTTCGGGCCGCGTGCGCACGCGAGCGCCTTCGTCCCAAATAAAGACATCCGACAATCGTCGGACTTGACGTGCATCGGCGCGGCACTGACGTCTCCTTGGACGTGTCAATAATTCAGGCGTGAAAATTCAAAGGATTATTCAATGAGCGGCCGCGGCGTTAAGTGATACGCGATGGCCAGACGTTAAAAACTGGCGATCGTATCCACGTCGAAGCATAGAACGTCCTTCCCTCCCTTCGAAGCAGGCCGTTATCGAGCGGCCTTCTTGTAAAATCGCGCTCAACTTACGATCTACGGTCCCTCATAGATCATTCGAATTCATCTGCTCGACGCTTACACGCACACTTGTTTGAACAGGTGTACCGTAAACCGTCTCCGAGATACTTTGCAGCGGCTTCTTCTCTCGGCTAGCGTTCGAAGACGCTGTACATAACGTTCTTGCTGAACGATTATTCGCTGCTAACACTCGCGCGTAATGCGAATCGTTCTGACCGAAAGCTCTGTACATAGCGTTCTTGCTGTACAATTATTCGCTGTAATGCGAATTATTCTAACCGAAAGCTCCACATATAGCGTTCTTACTGTACAATTATTCGCTGTAATGCGAATTGTTCTGACCGAAAGTTCTGTACATAGCGTTCTTGCCGTACAATTATTCGCTGTAATGCGAATTATTCTAAGCGAAAGCTCCATATATAGCGTTCTTACTGTACAATTATTTGCTGTAATACGAATCGTTCTGACCGAAAGCTCTGTACATAGCGTTCTTGCTGTACAATTATTCGCTGTAATGCGAATTATTCTAAGCGAAAGCTCCACATATAGCGTTCTTACTGTACAATTATTCGCTGTAATGCGAATCGTTCTGACCGAAAGTTCTGTACATAGCGTTCTTGCTGTACAATTAATGGCTGTAATGCGAATTATTCTAAGCGAAAGCTCCATATATAGCGTTCTTACTGTACAATTATTCGCTATAATGCGAATCGTTCTGACCGAAAGCTCTGTACATAGCGTTCTTGCCGTACAATTATTCGCTGTAATGCGAATTATTCTAACCGAAAGCTCCACATATAGCGTTCTTACTGCACAATTATTCGCTGTAATGCGAATCGTTCTGACCGAAAGCTCTGTACATAGCGTTCTTGCCGTACAATTATTCGCTGTAATGCGAATTATTCTAAGCGAAAGCTCCATATATAGCGTTCTTACTGTACAATTATTCGCTGTAATGCGAATTATTCTAAGCGAAAGCTCCATATATAGCGTTCTTACTGTACAATTATTCGCTGTAATGCGAATTATTCTAAGCGAAAGCTCCATATATAGCGTTCTTACTGCACAATTATTCGCTGTAATGCGAATCGTTCTGACCGAAAGTTCTGTACATAGCGTTCTTGCTGTACAATTAATGGCTGTAATGCGAATTATTCTAACCGAAAGCTCTGTACATAGCGTGCTTGCTGTACTTAATGCGAATTGTTCCGACCGAAAGTTCTGTTACATAGCATTCTTACGTATACAATTATCCGCTGTACTCGCGCGTAATATGCGAATCGTTCCGACCGAAAGCTCTGTACAATTATTCGCCGTAACACTCGCACGTAATGCGAATCGTTCCGAACGCTCTTACCGCGGCCGCCGATTTATCAGAAACGCACCGAGGGACCACCTCCGTTCAATTAAATATCCGATAACGGCGCGACCAAATTCGGGGCAGGTTATTTTCGCGACACGCCGCCCAGGACTCATTCGTGTCAAGGATTTTTCCGAATACTCTTTTTTTCCCCTCTTTCATGTCATATCGTCGCCGAGGTGTCCTCCCGTGCCCGATCGTTCGGTATCTCTCCCCATTCCTTACCTTTATTACGCTCTTACGTAGGCGCGGTTAAGGGGCCGCGCAATATCCGTAAGGTCGAACACTTCGATATTGCCCAAAACGCAGCGACGTTAGCGGCCTTCTACCTTCGACGCCTTAACTTATTCATTCTGGGAAGCCCGCGACTCGCATCTGGATAAACATTTTTAATGACAAACCTTAATGACTTTCGTTTCTCGGAAGGATCTACTAAATTCATTGGCGCATCGGCTTGCAAATTTTCCATTCATTTCAATGACTCTTAATAGCGTCCGTATGGCTTATAGCGGATTCTAATGTCTGCTCGAGTGCATTGAATGAAAACGCGTTAATGGCGTCGGACTAGTTAATCCTTTCGGTTCGAAGGGCGTATATATATACGCCCTCGTGGCATGAACCGTTCATATACATAGATCGTATAAATATAAATGTCACATAAGTAAAAAGTTTACACTACATTAATCATAAATAATATATATCAATTTTTTTTTAAATTTGTTCTCCGTAATTACAACTTCTATCGTATCGACGTAACGAGCACCGTCTGCCCTCCGCAAACTGTGCGGGACCACCGTGCGATTAATCCTACAATAGAATCGGCAGCCATCTTTCTTCGTGGCCCGTCCTACCGAATCAGCCTCGCCGTCCCGACCTCAGCTTCCCCACTTTCAATATTGCCAGCGCGGAAAGTCCGTGAACGTATCTCAGGCAAAGGCAGGCGGGCGATATTTCAAAAATTCATTTTCACCCGCCCCTGCCGCGCGCAATAATCGCCGAGTGACGCAAGAAATCGCCGATGCAAAAATGATGTCATCGTCACTCCGCGAACGAGTTCTGCGCCCGAATATAGTGGAACATCTCTCTTCCTTCTCGATCGGTCTCTCTCCGTTCAAACGTTCCTTCCGAACATCGGTGTATGTTCGGCCGAGAGCCGAGGCATGAAAAGGAGTAATGATTAATTAGGATTACGACCCGCGAAATGAGTGAGGTTCGCACGTGTGCCTTGCATGTGTGCAAATGTGGGGGTGTGCGTCCGAGACGCTTGCGTCGGCTTATTTGTTATGCATACGGCCGAGTAATTAGTAACGAGTGAGATTTGAAAATGGCGGGAGGAAGCGACTGTGCGACATAAGTTGGCCGACGATAATGCCGCGAATTACGTCAGAGGTGATCGCCGGACGACTTGCGCATATAAAAAAGGGCGTACGCGCACATTGTCGTAATGAAGTTTCACTTAGTCGAAGCCGAAAAGAAGCGGAGAACGTCGTCGAATATTCATACGCGCTCGAAGTATTCGCTTGAATGAGTCCGAACTCGACTCCTTTTAACTCCCAATCGTTCACTCTTACCTTAATTAGACTCGCTCCTGTCATAAATGTTGAGCGTGATTCTTTGAAAAAAATTTAGGACAGTCGTCTCAATCCTCCTTACTTACATTCGTCCGAGTATTCGGGTCGTCGTAAATGTTTTCTGATAGTCAATTAAAAAATATATTACTCCGCACATCGATCGCTCATACTTTTTATCCGAACATGTCATATTTTAAACGATAATGTTTACATCGTGTCTCCCACGTATATTCTCGGAACAAAGGAGCCCGTTGTCGAACGTAGCCGAGCACTGAGATGCAGTGCCAATCAGTTCGTATGCACCGATTGGAAAGTTGTTCGTCAAGGAGGAACAGGACTCCCTTACGTAATGCCGTCAGGCGCGAGAATTCTTATTGATACCGAAGGATTATTGCGCAGGCGTGCACGTCGGATACACAATCGTGCGATTCGAGTTTTAACGCACACGCTGGCCGAAGCGGCTTATGTATGCGAGAATAACTCTGATTGGCACGCTCGAGTCACACGTTCCGATATGCTTCTCGAAATATTATCGTCTTCCTTCTGTTTTCAACTGAGATTCATCCTGATGTCAAAAGACAAGCTTCGATATGCTTCTCGAAATATTATCGTCTTCCATCTGTTTTCAACTAAGATTCATCCTGATGTCAAAAGACAAGCTCCGATATGCTTCTCGAAAAATTATCGTCTTCCTTCTGTTTTTAACTCTCTATGGGCCGAATTTTTGTTTTAAATCCAAAAAAAATGTAGGAACGAAAAATCAGCAATTATAGACTTATAGATACAAATAAAAAAAAAATTCCGATTAAACAATTTTATTGCAGTGTTTTCGCTATGTGATTTACAGGTAACAACGGCCTATAATAGCCCACTGTGACCTCAAAGTTGCAAAACTATATCATAAAAAAAACAGTAACAAATTGAAAAATTAAAATGCAAACAAATAGGTTCTTATTTTTAGTTTCGTAATCACTCACAGAAGCACAAACAATATCAGTTCGAACAAATGGTTTCGCTTATATTTACTGCGGACAGTTCGCACAGCATTTACTTTGTCATTTCAGGTTGATGAGCCTAGCAACGTCATAAATATTGATATTGTTTGTCTTGACAACGTTATAGGATTAAGATTTATGCCCCATCTCACGAAAAAACTATAATTATTTAGTAAAATCTTGAGAAAATTGAAATGTGACCTGAAAGTTACACGGGCCCATAGAGGGTTAACTAAGATTCATCCTGATGTCAAAAGACAAGCTCCGATATGCTTCTCGAAAAATTATCGACTTCCTTCTGTTTTCAACTGAGATTCATCCTGATGTCAAAAGACAAGCTCCGATGTGCTTCTCGAAACATTATCGTCTTCCTTCTGTTTTCGACTGAGATTCATCCTGATGTCAAAAGACAAGCTCCGATATGCTTAGCGAAATATTATCGTCTTCCTTCTGTTTTCAACTAAGATTCATCCTGATGTCAAAAGACAAGCTCCGATATGCTTCTCGAAAGATTATCGTCTTCCTCCTGTTCTCAACAAGGTTCGTCCGGATGTTAACCCATTATCCGCCAATGTCCCATTTTTGGGACACATTCTCAAATTGTTTTCCTTTAATAACTGCAACCTCTAAATATACAGGCAATTTTATTTATTTTCTTCTTCTGTTTTTCTCTATGTGGCGGGTAATGGGTTAAAAGACAAGCTTGATAAATTCGATTTCCAGTTAAGAACTCCTGTTCGCCACCTCAGCGATCGACTCGAACGATTCGAATACAAGAAGAACGTTCCATAAATCTGCGGATAGAAAACCTGTTCGATGTGTCTACCGTGTCCGAACAAAAATCTGGCTGATACGGCAGAGCCTGACATACTCAATTCACGAACGCGGAAGTTCGCTATCATTAACCAGTCAGCTGTGTTCGACGACTATTATCCGCCATTAATTTTGTGTGATGACAATCATATCCGTGATGCGAAAGATACAATTACCATTTAAACTGTAATTTTAGCGCAAACTAATATATATTCGTAAGTCTCAAGATGTTCATAATCTTTAAAAATAAGGACGAAAATAAAAGAAACTGAGAGAGCTACTCCGACAAGAGGCCGTCACGGCTGACTTAACGCCAACACTCGCAAGGTTTTACATTGACCGGCAAGAAACTGTCTCAATTAATTTCGTACTCTACTACCGACTCTACCCAACGTCTAATTTCCTCTCGTCGAACCTCGCAAGAAGAAATCAGCGATATTATCATAAGTTCCGTCAAAACAGACCGAACGGAAGTCGGACGTTGACGCTCGTCGACCTTACCGCGAGCCAACAGTATCGTTTCGCAAGTAACGAATAAAAATGAGCGATCGTTTGACAAATAACAGCTCGCGCGATACTCACTTATTCAACTTTACCAATCATCCTAAGCGGCCGATCAGCATCGCGGTCCGCGTTCCGCGCGCGCGCCGGCAGATATCGGGAACTCGTTTGCCAAGCATTGAATGTCAGGTATCCTCCGGGTTACGTAACCTCGTCCAATGAAAATTATTGACACGCCGGAAGAGAGTGTCCACGAGGAGGAATTACGTGGGCCGCGCTTGTAATCGTCGGCGAACAAAAGGACGGGAACGAATGTCGGCCTGCCTAATGATGAATTCTGCATGCTTAGGCGGGGGTGGGGGTGGGGGGGAGATGCTCGATCTAGCATCCGTAAACTCTACTCAGACCTCGGAGGAGAGTGCGTCGCGAAAGAGGAAAGAGGAAAGACCGAGCGTTCCGCGCGAATAATGCGAAACTGCGTTTATTTTGACGCCGATCGCTTCGGCAAAGTTCGACGTTCTCGCTGAGTCACTCGGCCGGAAAACCGATCGGTGAAAAATTGTCCCCGTGAACCGAATATATTCGACTGCGTTGCACGATCCGTCGTAAAAAGTAACGCGTGAGACCGCGCGTCGCGTGAATCGCGGACCGATATAAAGCTTGACGAGGCTGTTTATTTAAGTTCGGCGCGCACAAAGGACGCGATCGAAGCAAATTTTCGGACTTCGTGTCTTGATTCTTGACCGAATCTGCTGTTTAGTCCTTTCACTGCTAAAATGCTCTGAGCCGAAGCGCTTCGCGTCAACGATGTGCGGTACTGTAATACTTTTTCACGCAATATGGAATCTGTTCAGCGGTGTATTAAATTATAATTTCTTATATTTCATTTTTTCTCGTTGATAAGCGACGAGGTACGTTGCTTCCGAGAGTGTTGCACGGATACGATAAAATAATTTCTGGAGAAATACGGTAAGACAGCGGTAAAACGATCGAAGCCGTCGCCGAGCGCACATGTGCGTCCGTAGGCCACAGTGATAGCTTTCGCTTGACGCACATTTGCGCCCGTACCAGTCAAAAGGTTAAATATCCTTTATTTATTTATTTATTTATTTATTTATTCAACGACATAACAGCCTTTGACAACAATTAAAAATTACATTCATATTAGTACAGTACTATGGTAAGGAAATGGTTAGACATGATAGAAACAAGAGTCACTCAAATCATATAAGATTATATCACATAAGAATTGCGCGTATCTGCAATAAGGATAATTCTGTACTCGTGCCTGGTCCCTCTGTTCAGTCATCGTAATCGTCCCGAGTACGATCCATTGACCGATTAGTGCATCGCGACAAATACCTGCGTCTTACCGAAAACAATATTTTCGTTTTACGAGGCAGCGACGAGTGTCCCACGCGAGTCGTGCCGATTTGCGTAATTCCGCCGTGTCAATGTTTATCCGCGCGAGGCAGACGTATGCGCGAAGGAGCGGCGCGCCGCCTGAAATCCGTATGCGGATCAAACGTCCGATTCGTCACAAAAAACGATAACAATTCTTTTGCGGGACTCTCGCCGCCGATGACAATGTGCCCTCTCTCCCACGCCGGGAGTTTGGCCAAGTACAAGTGTTTCGCGGCCCGAATCGGCCCGATTTGCGTAATTCTGACGAGTCAATGTTTACCCAAGACCGCGCTTATATTGAATCGTGGCGCGAGAACGAACGGTGGATTATCGATAGCCTGCGAGTCGAACGTAGCTTGACGATAATCATTGAAACATCGTCGCGATTGCCGTCGTTATACCAGTGAATAGTCGCAATTTTTTTCCGAGTGAATCCTACCTACACGCGATCGTTTCGTCACAAGGCACTTCCTAGGACCGAGATATGGAAACACATCGAAGAAATACGCAGTGGATGACAGTTTTCCTTCGAAGGAACGAAGACGACTGAAACTCCAAAGAAGTCGAATGAAAATTTTGTGTAACTGACTCGTCCCCGAAACGATACATCGAAGGATCATCATACTGCGAAAATAGTCACTCATCGTCCGCAACAATTCTTTTGTGAACGGAAATCGGGGTGCGAGAACAAACGGTGGAGTATCGATAACCGGCGAGTCGAACAAACGAAGACGACTGATTCATTACTAGGGGTGACAAAAATTCAGGGAATCAGTAGAAGGTGCCACGTGCCAGACTCGTTCCCCAAAGAAATCGAATGAAAAGTTCGCGTAACTGACTCATCTCCGACAACGATAATTCGAAGGATCATCATACTACGAAAATAGTCACTCATCATCCACAATTCCTTTGTGAATGGAAATCGGGGCACGAGAACAAACGGTGGAGTATCGATAACTTGCGAGTCGAACAAACGAAGACGACTGATTCATCCCAGGGGTGACAAAAATTCAGGGAATCAGTAGAAGGTGCCACGTGCCAGACTCGTTCCTCAAAAAAATCGAATGAAAAGTTCGCGTAACTGACTCATCCCCGACAACGATAATTCGAAGGATCATCATACTACGAAAATAGTCACTCATCGTCCACAATTCCTTTGTGAATGGAAATCGGGGCGCGAGAACGAACGGTGGATTATCGACAACCTGCGAGTCGAACAAACGAAGACGACTGATTCACCATAGGGGTGACAAAAATTCAGGGAATCAGTAGATCGTGCCAAACTCTCTCTCCAAAGAAATCGAATGAAAAGTTCGCGTAACTGACTCATCCGCGACAACGATAATTCGAAGGATCATCATACTACGAAAATAATCACTCGTCGTCCGCAATTCTTTTGTGAACGGAAATCGAGGCAAAAGTCCACCTTGCCGATTCATCCCGATCCCAGAACGGGGTCTATTGTCACCCGAGATCGACTTTCCGGTGAAAGTGGAATCGGTGGGGCAGTGCGTGCCTGCCGAAAGGAAGTTCCTCGAATCCGACGAGCACAGGACGTGCGATAAGGAACGTGCGGCCGGCCTGTAGACTCTCCCGTCGCGATAAATCGGCGGAGAAAAATATTCCAGCGCTTCGCTTCTTACATAAGGTTCGCCACCTCCTCGGCACGTTCGGCGGAGACGGTCGCGGCCCGCGTACATTCCTTCGGCTCGGGCAGTCGTCGAGAAGTGTGGAAGTGCACGGACACGCCAGGAGTCGATCGTCCGCGGAAGGATTCGGAAAAAGTCGCACGCCTGTCGATCCGTCAAGGTAAACGGTCTCCCCGTAACGGAATCCCGCGTAAACTTAATTGAGTGTCTCAGGGAAAAAAGGCGTAATTCGCACACGTGCTGTTAGTACACCGATTGCCGGGCAAAAATACTCGGCAAGAAACTCACGGCTCAAAAAGCTGTTTTCTCGACTCTCCGGATATCGATCAGTTGAGCCAACAACGTTCCAATTTGCCGAAAGTTTCATTCGGTGACGACTTCGAAAACTGCCCGAACCGCAGAACGTAACCTTAAGAGAGGCCTCGAACGACAGCGTCGAGAGGTTCGTGGATGGAAAACAAATCGTAAAAATTCTAAATTCATCCCGGCTTATAACCGATACACCGGCAAAACTGGTCCTCAGCCTTCGCAATCTGCAATTCTATCGAGTCGTTGGCACCCGCGGCGAGCTGAGAAGCGAAAATTGGTGCGAAACCGGACGACACACACACTCGTGGATCTTGACGTCATAGGCCTTTACCGGTGAGACTCACACTCGGACGGAACCACTTCCCACCAGGTTCGGCGTAACGGAAAAAAAGGGTATCGTCGGAAGATCTGGCCGTTCGAGCAACGTCAATCGATACGTCACGAGGTGGAAGTCAGCTGGCCACGAATTTCACCCGGTATTCGGTAGTCGGTTCGGTAGTCGGCTCAGTAGTCGCCTCAGTAGTCGGCTCAGTAGTCGCCTCAGTAGTCGGCTCAGCGGTCACCCGAGGACAGAAGGTGCCTACGAAAATCAGAACCCAAGTGGCAGTTCTTCAAGGTGTCGTGGCCTGGCTTCTTCGCGTTACGCACGTCTCACCCAAGTTTTTGCGCAATAATCCTTCCGATCGACCGGCATTGCAAGCTTCGCACACACACGTGCCACGCTTCTGCGCGTTCGACCGCCACCGACACAGACTCAGGAATTTCGCCGTTCGTTTGGCGGGAATAAAAAGTGGCACGCACCGAGCCGTTCGCATTGAGAGGAAGAGACTCGTTGCCGCTACGTGGGTGGAAGACGCCTGATACCTGTCCTTTGTCAGAGACTTCTGTGCGAACCTCGAGATCCGAAGGATTCGATCGACCGATCCTTGGAAGTGAAGCAAGATTTGATCGATAAGTCGCCTAGCGTAGGATTCGACCGCTGATAATTGAACGAGGGAAGCGCGAGAGAACAGTTGCGGAATATCGACCAGTGGATGCAACGTATTAACGTTTATTATCGCCATCCCGCGACTTTGGGAATCGCACATCTTGGAAACTGAAGGAGAGACATTCAGAAGCCGAACGCAGTCCAGTTCATACTTCATCCGTCCATTTACTCTCTGCCCTAAATCAACGTTGCTCACCTTCCGACCGTCAGAAATAATACCAGAGACCATAAGAGAATAAGAGGACAAGAAGACAAGTGGGTAGAACCAAGAAAACGGTATACTGACCGTAAAATCAAACAGACTAAACCACAGTCCAATAAACAGGAAAACAAGAGTACAAGAAGACAAGAGGACAGAACCGAGAAAACGGAAAACTGACCGTAAAATCAAACAGACTAAACCGCGGTCCAATAAACGAGAGAACGAGAGGTCAGAACCGAGAAAACGGAAAACTGACCGTAAAATCAAACAGACTACACCGCAGTCCAATAAACGAGAGAACGAGAGGACAGAACCGAGAAACCGGAAAACTGGCCGTAAAATCAAACAGACTAAACCGCAGTCCAATAAATAGGAGAACAGGAGTGCAACAAGACAAGAGGACAGAACCAACGAAAACAACGGAAAGCCGAGAGTTCGTAAAATCAACCCAACCGCAGTCCAATAAACACGTGCGATCCATCATCCCGGTGTGTCATCCAGCAAAGTAAAAAGGAGGAACTCGGAGTGCGGTCGGCATTGGTGCGGCTAAACGTATTCATTCGTCGGCGGACCCGGTGACCCGCGTCGGTCGTACGTCACCCACCGCGTTAAAGAACGGTCGCCGATAATCGGAAAAGCGTCGATAGTCGAGCGTCAGCGGCCAGTTGACTCACGCCAATCGGCCAGACAGCCCACTTCGTTATTCCCGCGTCCGACACTCGTGAGAGAAAGTGGCTCGTCCCATTCGTTTGCGCCCCGGACAAGAAAAGAAAAACATCCGCCTCTATCGGACACGTATGCCGTTCGCGTGTGCGGATTGAGATCCGCGGATTACGGCTTCGCAAGCCGGCGTATAAGTACACCGTGAACTGTGTGCGTACACCGAACGAGAACGTTGTGAAACTCTCCAGTGAATCCGGAAATAAAAGTGACCGTGATACGAAATATAAGCATAAAGATTGAAGATTATTGACGTAATTGAAGCGAGCTGTACTTGAAGTGGACCTGAAACTTGAGTAATTGAGACGTAATTGTTGAACGGCGGGAGTCTCGCAGGTGATTCTGAAATCGAGTTGATTATTCGAGTCTCAAGGAATTGAGACATAATTTGTCGAACGGCGAAAGTCGGTTGGATCGAGCCTGAAGTTACCGGGCGGGCGTCCGGCGAACTTGAAGTCGAACGTGATAGCGATCGTTAATAGTGGCAGGAGGAACATTTAAGGGCCAGTGCGCCAGGGCCTCATTAGCATCCGTTCAGGGACCAAGTGCGTAAAAGTGGTACGCCAGCGGATTCACGGCACGCGCGTTTCGGAGGCCAGGCAGACCTTCGATTTCTGTTCGATGCGCGTCGTATCGATCGTCGGAGCTTATCTCTCGATAGCGATCGAGAAACAGGACGCGCAAGCGGATGACCCGGAGTGAAAGCTTAATCCATAGAAAGCACAACTTCGCATCGTAAACTTTTTTTTTTTTGACAATTGACACTGGGTTTACATGTTCTATACTTGTGACAAATCGGAGTTACGCAAAATTAACGTGTCGAGTGCAGCCTACCATACAGTATATGAAAACATTCTACTATCCGACCAACATAATATATTTTCGTAATGCCAAACATTTCGTACTTGTGACAAATCCGAGTGTTACGCACAATTAACGTGTCGAGTGCAGCCTACCATACAGTATATGAAAACATTCTACTATCCGACCGACATAATATATTTTCGTAATGCCAAATATTTCGTACTTGTGACAAATCCGAGTGTTACGCACAATTAACGTGTGGAGTGCAGCCTACCGTCAGCATATGAGAACGTTCTGCTCTCCGATTGCCACCATATATTTTCGTAATGCCAAATATTTCGTACGTACGCAATCAGGCGAATCATTCACCCCGACACCCACGCCATAAGTTCGCTTTCGCATTTCGGTGCGTGGAAACGTACAAGGCCAAGTATATGTCAGCCACGCCGTATTAGCGTTACGTACTCGTGCGCCATACCGATAAACAAACGTTGAATGTGTACGACGTACACCGCCTTGCGGGAGTTCGGTAATAAATACACACGTGCGATATACAAGATGGAGAGCTATAAAACGATGCCTATACCGAGGATCGTCGTTTCCTCGAAGTCGCTGGTGGACGGATGCGGCCAGCTAGAGGTTGAAGATTGCGACCGGAAGACGTCACCGAGGCAGAGGCGGCTGGTTCGATCCAGAAATCGGCGGAATTCGCGAAGACTGTCGATCGGCACCTTGGAACGTCGATCGTCCTCTTCCTCCCGCAGCCCCTCCCCGTGTCAATGTCCTCGGATTCGAGTCGTCAGAATGCACTCCTTCGAAGATAAGGACTATGACAATGGCAAGACTTACGTTGAGGATGAGAACGAGAATTCCGTGAACGGAGTCGACCTCCGTTGGAATTCGAACGACGATGCCGAGGATGAGAAAGGGCAGGATGTAATCAGTAAGGAAAATGTGGATGAACGAAGCGAGAAAGAGAGTCAGAATGGGAGCGAAATCGTTGACGACTGCAGTTCCGGTTACAAGCAGTACCTTCGACTGCTTCAAGTCCCTCCGTCGACCTTCGGTCAGTCTCTGGAATGGGGCGAGGGTAGCGGGGACGACCTGAGCTCGGAATGGGACTCCGATTACACCGATGGCAAGTCTGCAGGACGCGAGAATGGGGATCGAACTGATCTGAAGGTAAATCATGAGATTTTGGGGGAAAACGTATCTTACCTGAGAAATCGTCCGTTTTCATTCGAGAATCATGCACTACGCTGAGAACAGTCGGCTGGATGATTTCGTGACATTTTTCCTGGTCCATGATGGTCAGCGTTTATACTTCGTCTTTCCGGTACAATCGGCCGAGTAATACTAAATACGACCGCTTGTCCGGTTCGTCTCCATGTCCTGATTGTCTCATGGATCATGGATCTCATGGATCTTACCTGAGAAATCGCCAGTTTTCATTCGAGAATCATGCGGTATACTGAGAACAGTCGACCGGATAGTTTCGTCAACTTTTCCTGGTCCATGATGGCCAGCGTTTACGCTTCGTCTTTCCGGTACAATCGGCCGAGTAATACTAAATACGACCGCTTGTCCGGTTCGTCTTTCGCGCGTTTACAAAAGAAGCCCATGGAGACAAACGTATACGGATCTCATGGATCTTACCTGAGAAATCGCCAGTTTTCATTCGAGAATCATGCGGTATGCTGAGAACAGTCGGCCGGATAGTTTCGTCAACTTTTCCTGGTCCATGATGGCCAGGGTTTCCGCTTCGTCTTTCCGGTACAATCGGCCGAGTAATACTAATTGTAAGTACGGCCGCTTGTCGGGTTCGTCTTTCGCGTGTTTACAAAAGAAGCCCATGGATAGACGGCACCCGCGCCAGCTTAAAGCTACAGTTTCATCATCATGTACCATGCGGTACCATTATCTGTTCATACATGTTTTTTTCGTTCGCGGAATTTGTCGAAACTGTGACGCGCGTCCGGATCGTGTCAAGGTATCCTTACGGGACTTGGTCGGAGACGAAGGCAATCAGAGCCTAACGTTTTTCAAACTCGCCCGTGACGAATGTTACCCACCGGCGAACATTCCGCACGGCGATCTATGCGCGCGCACGCCTGGAACAGTACAAAATAACAATTACTCATTCTATCCACGGCGAAGTAATTGCGAAGACTTCAGCTCTGTTATGAAACTCCTCGCAGCGAAGTCGGCAAGCTTCGTGTACGACTAGCTCAGTCCGTTCAATCTCTATGAACAATCGTATTTTCATTTTACTACCCATACCACCGATATGTGGACCGTTTATTTTCAAAGTGATATAAGTCCGTATTTAAAAAAAATGAGATCTTATATAATTTACAATTAACACGGTGTAAACTGTTTATTTATGTGATATTAAATTTTTTTTTAAATATGGACTTACACCACTTTTAAAATAAACGGCTAGCTCAGTCCTTTCAATCTGTATAAACAATCGCATTTTCAATCTATTACCCATACCACCGATATATTTTGGTACAACTACCTCGACTCGTCCTAATCATTTTGCGAAACTTTACCGCCCAGTAGAACAAATAAATTCTTAGTCTTATACATTAACGCATACGTGCACTATTCTGACAAACTGATCAAATGTACATGTAGAAAAGAAGATAGTTTAGTGATCAACCATATGTAAAATGGAGCTTTTCGGCAATATTCACTAATTTTAATAAGAAAGAGGGGATATTATAATCCCCAAAAAATTCGTTTCGTCCCGGATCAAACATACATTGGTAACTGAAGCAAATAAAATGAAACTTGATCCGAATCTAACCGGCCGTTTCCTTCTCGTTCCAGACATCGGGATGGCGAAAGTTGCGGAACATCGTCCACTGGACGCCGTTCTTCCAGACGTACAAGAAGCAGCGTTATCCGTGGGTTAGTATCTGAAAAACGATAATCGCAACATTATCGGGGGAGGGCCGTTACACGGGCCGCGTGCCGAGTACGTCGCCGTTATCATTCTCACCTGATCGGCGTGCGCGTACAAAGGCCCGCGTATTATTATCCGCGCTCTCGCAGAAGAGAACCTCGCGGATCCCGTAAACGGCGCGTCTCTTCATGTGCTTGAAAGTAAGCCAGCTCTTAACCGAAACGATCCCGACGATTTCCGGCAGCCGATCGCAGCCCCCCCTGCCCCTTCGATCGCGCAACATTTTTACGTTACGTTCGCCTAAGAAGGAGAGCTTCCACGGGACCGATTATTTCCGACATGATACGTGAGGAAAATACTTTCTTACCATTTACGATATTTTGCGCTCAACTTCGGTTAAAGGTAAACGATGAAAACTTCGCCGCTAATTTCCCGTAACCGTTTTCGGACTATCGGAACGAATTATGAATTATGCTTCGCGTCGGTAGTCAACTATTTTCCATACTATTATTAACGTAACCGTTACGTAATTTCGCTCTTTACACGCCACTCGCGTAATTATATCGATTCAATAAAGTACAGTCATAAATTCAATGATCTGAATCATGCCTCCGGTTTGCGGTCTATATGCGTCTCCCGTATGATTCGCAAAAAATGTCGAAGCAACGGTCGCGGTTAGACCGATCTCGTACGCACGCGATTGGCAAAATCTACGATATTCATCAACGGTCGCCTACGTACGCCTTGTCGAAAGATTAGATTACGCTATATGCACACGTCCGTACGGCACTCGTCGCTCTTGACGTCACCGTCAAGATAGATAAGTCTCCTCTGTCTTACATGAGCGTCCGAAAAGAAAAACAAGTCCGCCTTCTGCCGTTCAGGTGCAGCTGGCCGGTCATCAGGGCGACTTCCGGGCTGGCCCCACGCCGGGCACCATCCTGAAGAAGCTGTGCCCGCAGGAGGAGACCTGCTTCCGCCTCCTGATGAACGACGTTCTCAGACCTTACGTGCCGGAGTTCAAAGGTGTCCTGGACGTCAGAGAAGCCGACGAGTCGGTCGCCGACAACAGTCTCGACAAGCAGGACAATGAAGACGACGCTAACAAGAGGACCATCGTGACGTCATACCTTCAGCTACAGGATCTGCTCGGCGACTTTGAACATCCTTGCGTCATGGACTGCAAGGTTGGCGTGAGGACTTACCTGGAGTCCGAGCTGGCCAAGGCCAAGGAGAGGCCCAAGCTGAGGAAGGACATGTACGAGAAGATGGTGCAGGTAGATCCCTCTGCGCCCAGTGCCGAAGAGAGGAGAGTTCAAGGTGTCACCAAACCGAGGTACATGGTCTGGAGGGAGACGATATCCAGCACTGCCACCCTCGGATTCCGCGTGGAAGGTATCAAGCCAGCGCACGGAGGCTCGTCGAAGGACTTCAAGACTACGAGGACGAGGGAACAGGTAATTGCAATCTCTGTTAGCCTAGTTGACTGTTTAGACCAGCGGTCGGGGAACCGGGGTAAATTACCCCAAATGGGGTAAAAATGAAATTTTTGGGGGTAAAAATGAAACTTTTGTGAGTAAAAAGTAAATTTTTAGTTATTGTTTTCTTTTCAAAATTATCATGGGGGCTATAATATGAAAGATGCTAAAAAGAGGCGATTTCGTTTTTTTTTGCTCTTCGCCATGGGGTAATATCAACTTACACAAAAATATTTTGGGGTAATGATTAAAAAAGTTCCCCGACCGCTGGTTTAGACGGACCTTAGGCAGTCGACACAGTTCGGGGTGACGCTCGTTATCGACGTGAGCTGACTGCAATTTGTTCCGGCTTGGGTTAGGTCTGGGTCGTTCCAGTTAATGTTCCGGCTACCGTTTAATGAACTCATTTTAGAACTGTGCTTGTCGCACTTTTGACAATGGCCAGAAAGACGTAAACGGCGTAAACATTGTCTTGCATTTTTGAGACATTCGATGGAGGATGATTTATATTGAGAACAATTCATGTTGGTGTGTACGGTTAATGTGTAAGGCTGTATTTTACGTTATTGTGATATCTATAATACTTCAGTTTCACTGTCAGCAGTAAATTTTGGCCTGGTTCCGAAAGGTGTCGAAATGATTTGAGCTTTTAATATGTCAATGAGGGACACAAATACATTACTAGGATGCATCTGGTGGCTCATAAAACACGCTAATAACGAAACTGTTATTAAAATTAGTGGGTTTAGCGATGCCCATACTAACTCAACTACAGCCTTTATAGGTTCGGGGGATATTTAGCCTACTTGTTTTTATTGTACGATACTTATACGGCTGTTTTACAATTATCACATGATTGCCACAACATTTTTCTGTGCATTTATTGTGCATATGTGCCACTTGTCACTGTCCTATGGATTTTAAATTATGTTTGGCGTATATGTTTCTACGCTTCTCTACTTGTCATGTTACTTTACAACATTTTACGTTATTTTACGGTAAATTACAATACTTTGTGGTATTATAGTTCTGTGTTTCGTGTTATATACTCGATATTTGACATCGTAGATGGACTGTGGTCTTGATGGCAAAACGAATGTTCTCTGACCAGTTTACACTTTTACTATGCTAATGGGGGATGGAAATGTCTTATTCTGATGCACGTATCACCTCGGAAAACACAAAATAAGCGAAAATATGACCAAAATGTATAAGTGTTACCCCTTTCATAGTAATATAATGACATTTTCAGTGGTTTTAAGGGATGTTTAGCCTACATACTCTTGTTGTATGATACTTCTATTTTATCATTGATACGTGTTTCCTTTACGCATATTTATGACAATTATTCGCCCTTTTGAGCGGTTTAGCGTACGCAGGCCTGTTTTAGGCCCATCTTAGACCACATTTAATGGCCGTATCCTTATAATATGGCATTGAGCGACCAATGGCGGGTACTTTGGCACTATTTGGATCTGTTGAAAGGTGATAGAACCTTCAAAATCGCGAAAAAACGCGAAAAAATGTTTGGTCTTAGAATGGATTTAAAACCACCCTATCCCATAGATTTTGACTCGCTCTGAAAGTTGGTCGCAAGCAACGTTCCGAATTTTCAATAGTTTCGAAGTTACAGCCATTTTTCGGAGCTGAAAAAACTTTTTTTTAAAGATTGACTTTCGCCGATAGTCCTATCTTAAAGTACGCGTCAAAAGCTTCAAGAAAATGTGTAATTATCATAGGTTTTGATCGCTGGTTCGAAAGTTACAGACGATTTAAAAAATCGCGAATTTTTTAAGGGGTACCCCTTCTCATTTTTGTCAAAAATCGAAGGTCGGCGGATCGGATCGCCCTTTTGCTACCCGATAGGGGGTCAATATTAACTCAGAGAGCCGTTTCCCGTTGGTCAAAATTCGCTTTAGTTTCCGAGTTACAGCCTAAAAACTGTCGAAAAAATGGGGGTTGCAAAATGGGTAAAAACTAAAAGTCTTCCGATCGACTTGTGGTTATGCATGCTGAAAGAGAATGAAACGAGGATCACAAAAATCGCAACCAGAGCCTTCTAAGTGCAATACTTTCGGAGATATGGCCAAAAATCCTACGCGTATAGAGCGAGAAAGGAGTCAAAAACATTCACAAAAATCGGAAGGTTCTAAGTCAAATAGTTTCCGAGACATGATCAAAAATAGGACAAAAAGCAGCGAAAAATTGACATTTCGTCACCTAAGCGATAGATCGTTTTATTTAATCCGGCTGTGTATTTAAGGGGTGATAGAGCGACGAAAAACATTCACAAAAATCGAAACCGGAGCCTCCTAAGTCCGATAGTCTCGGTGATATGGCCAAAAAAGTCTCAAGAAACTGTCAAAAAGGAAGAAATTTCCTCGTCTGTACAGCACATGACTAAATTAACTTCAATTATTGCTAGATAGCGTGAAAATTAATTCAACAAAATATCCAAAAATCGATATCGAACCCTTTTATGTCCCTCACTTTTTAATACCTGCCCAAAAATATGTTGAAAACCACTGCGAAACTAACATACAGCCATGTGACACGCAACGTCATTTAATCAATAATTGCATCGCTTAGAATAAACCGAATGCATAGGAGAAACAACCTGACAAATTGATTTACGACTACAGCGTATTTTATTCTGTTTCCAGGTCACTGAGGCACTCAGACGTTTCGTTGACGGCTATCCTCACGCCGTGCCGAAATATCTGCAAAGATTGAAGGCCATCCGTGCCACCCTGAAGGCATCGCCGTTCTTCGCGTCCCACGAGGTGGTCGGTTCCAGCCTGCTCTTCGTTCACGACGCCAAGAACGCCGGCGTCTGGATGATCGACTTCGCGAAAACCTTACCTTTGCCCCAGCATCTGCCCCGAATTCGGCACGACGCCGAGTGGCACGTAGGAAACCACGAGGACGGATACCTGATCGGTGTGAACAACCTGATAGACATTTTTGAGGACATTCGAAATTCCGAATCGTAATAACCGAGACGATCGGCACCAAGACGATCGTTCCAACTGTAACTGTATGTGTGTGCGTGATTCCGTTTATGTAAATTTTTGTATGACTGTATGTATGTGTCAATGAGGGCATCGACGCAAACTATGGAAGCGACAGAGTTTGTAGAAAGTCGCGAGAGACAGAGTTCTCTGTTTCGCCATTCGCGCTGCGCCTATAAGTTCATTCAATTTAGGTTTGATCCTTTGTCGGGTCGAGACCCAATTAATCAACAATCGCGGCCTGCGAGCGTGGCAAACGAATTGCGACATGAATCGCAGTTTAGTCTCTAGAATCAAGATGTACCGATCCACTGCCGTATGTTTGCTTCCTGAAGATATGACAGGCGACATTGTATTAGCGCGCGAATGACGAGGTTAAGGTCTGCCTCTCGCGGAAAGTTTCCTACTCTCCTTCAGCCCCAGTCGATGACCCTTTCCGAACGAAGCGAGGAGGATGAAAGCCGAAACCATTGACCAAAGACGCGGCGGCCATGTTTGCCGCCTAGACGAAGAAAGAAACTATTATTCGCCGCGATACGATCTATCCCCCCCTAGAAGACGAATGTCCCGAATGATAGAGTCATAGGCGATCGGGACGATCATAAGATTAATTTATATTGTACTACCAATACCGTAAGGTCTTTATTTATACGTTAAACGTGACACTGCAGAATCTTCTTGATACAAGAGAGAACGTTGCGTTTTTGTATTTAAATCCGTTACTCATGCATTTGTAAATAATTCTCGACGACCTAATACAGACTTGCATTCTTCGATTGCCCCCACTCGTGTCGCGGGAAGGATGAGGCGAGGCTGATGAATCTAGATGACTTCTCAGCTTCGACCGTTGTCACACCTTCTCATCCCAAAAGCGGATGACACGCGTGCGCGCGCAAGTATTCCAATGTACAAACGAATAAAGAAGTGTCGGCCGTGGCGAGTCTGAGTGACGCCACGGTCGAACGGAAATAAAGGTTAAGATACATGAAGTAGAATTCTCAATTTTGTCAAGGCGTGCCGAAGGGACTGTTTCGCGACTGCTGATTCTGAATGGTCGTCTGCTGATTGGCGGCCGATTGACTGCTAGAAGCGATCGTGGTAGGCGCTATGACCCTGGCGTAAACGGCGGCGCCGGTTGTCTTCAGGCCAGCGGGCGTCGGTATGACCTTGAGGCCATGAAGAGTCTTGATGTTGAGCAATTGACTCGGAAGAATGATCGGCTGCTGACCCTGTTGCTGCTGCTGTTGGGAAGACTGCTGCTTGCCGAGAATGACACTTCCGCTTCCACTGACACCCACTCCCACGCTCTTATTTCCGCTGGCCAGGACGATCGGCTTTCCGGCCAGCTGAGCAGTTACCATGCGTACGGTTTGAGCTTGAGCCTGAGACTGCTGCTGGGAGGTCACTATGACCTTGGACTGGCCAGGAGATCCCTGAGCCTGCGAGACGACCTGTTTCACAAAGAGCGAGTCATGAAACGTTGTAAAGTTATAAAAGCTGAAAGTTCGTCGTACACCTTTCAGATGTTCGTACCTGGTACTGAGTCTGTATGACTTGTTTCCCTTGCCGATTAAGCTGATTCGCGTGGCCAGTGGTCGTGGCCAATTTCAGCCCCTTCTGAGCCAGCAAACTTTCCACAGAGATCAGCTGTCCGCCACCGGAGCTGGTGAGGACCTTCGCCAGGATCTTTTGCTGCTGTTGCTGTTGCTGATGCGGCGATTGCTGGATCTGAACTGCGATTGGCTTCCCACCAATTTGCGCGATTATTCTCTGCATTCCCGGCGTCTGAATCTGCTGCTGACTCGTGACGACCCGCTGCTGTATCTGCTGCTGCTGCTGTTGCTGCTGTTGCTAGTAACCCGTGAAGCAAATCAATTCCATACCAAACACAACACCCTTCTACAGTACAAACTGTTCGTTAAATATTCCCAGCGCATTTCTTACTTTTAATTGCTGTTGCTGCAACTGCTGCGACTGATTGCCGGACGGCGACGATTGCTTGATAAAAATCGTCTGTCCCTGCAATCCGTGGCCAGTAAGCAACGACTTGATCTGTCCCGAACTGACCAACTTAATCTGCGACGCCAGCAACGTTTTCCCTGGCAAAACGTGCTGTTGCTGTGTCTGAGGCTGCTGCTGCTGACTCTGCTGCTGCTGCTGCTGTTGCTGCTGCTGCTGCTGTACCTGTTGCTGCTGCTTAATGTTCGCTGTCTGCAGTATACTCTTACCAGCCTGACTGGCGACGATAGTCTGCTGAGCCTGCTGAGCCAGTTGCTGGGTCTGAACTTTGGCTGTCGGGAAGATAGTCGTCAAGTTTGTAGTCGCACCGCCGACAACGTTCCCACTACTGCTGGAGGGAACAGTCTGCGCAGAGTGCAGGACCGAATGACCGGACAGTCTTATAGTCTGCAGTCCAGCGGAGGTCGAGACCTGAATCTGATGATGAGGAAAGTGCTGCTGATTCGACTGCAGCAGACTCTGCACCGCATTCGTCTTGACGACCGCCACTGGCTTCCCACCAATGTTCGTTATCTTCTTAGTCGTTGTTTGGGTCGGTATCTGAGGCTTGGGCTCAGCAACGATGGTGTTGTCACGTTCGATGCTGATCGTGGTGGAGGTCGGGGTCGCGACGGAGGTCAGAGTCGTAGACGAGGTGGTCGGGCAGGAAATAGTCGGCATCGATGACGTCACCACCACTGTGGCAGCCGGAGCAGGGGCCACGGTGGGCTCGGTAGTCACCACAGGCAATTCAGCGGTTATCTTCTCCTCGACCTTTCTTTCCATCTTCCTTTGCTGCGCCGGCTGCGCAGGGGTGGCCACCCTCCTCTCCTTCTTCGGCGTGGCTTCCTTGCTGTTGCTCGGCGACTGCTCCTTCACATTGGGAGGCTTGATGGTGGGCTGGAGAGATTTATTCCTCGACGTGCTGCCGACGTTCTTCTTGTTCTTCGCGACTCCCTGCAGCTGCTGATGGTACATCTCGAACTCGGACTCCGAGCGTGCTCTGTGCAAGTAGAGCCATTCCTTCCTGCGAGGATAGTATCGCACGCAGGGATCGGCTTCGTAGTGGAGGCGGTCCAGGGCACCGGAGACGACCGAGTGAAGGTAGCCTTCCTTGTCGTCGCTCTCGGTTTGCTCTCTTATGTACTGAGAGTCCTTCAGCAGCTGACAGATGTCGGCCCGGGTTCCCTCGCCATTAGGAAGTCTGGCCGTCGCGTCTCGGACCAAGGCCAGAATCGTGACGAAGTTCGGCCTGTCGGCTACCAGTAAGGAGTGTCCGCGCGGCTTTGTCAGGCCGGAGGCGACGTTGTGTTGGTAGATTCCCTTCACGGGACCCACGACAGACGCGTAGCCGTGCATTCGATACGTGAAGGCCTTGTGAGGCGCGGCATAGCGCATGCACTCCTGCCGTTGGAATTCGTCGCGTTCCTCGTCAGTGGACGGACGGACCTTCCATTCTGTCGGCCATAAGGCCCGTGGCGGTTCCCATTCCGTAATGGAACCCACCGCACTGTCGACGCTCAGCGGTTCTAATAAGGGACTCACGCTTCTGGTTATAGAGTTGCCGTTGCCAACGTTGCTGCCGTTGCTGTTGTTGTTAGTCGTTTGCGGTGGCTGAGGCTGCTGCTTGACAGCGACCAGAGCTGTCGTCGAGGCGGACACGCAGCTGGGCGGAATTAGCGAATCCCTGAAAGGATAGATTCAAGTATTGAAAGCCATTTTATGTGCGCTTCCATCTTTGTCCAGAGGGAGTGTCAAAACGTCAGTCCTTTCATAACTACGCAAGTATTAAAAGCCATTGAAGTTATTTAAGTGTCTATGTGACTATTTACGTACTTGTGCAACAGAAACTTCGCGCACAAATCCAACAGTCGAGAATCCGAGTCTCGACCAGCTCCTATCCAAGCGTATACGCCGCGACCCTTGTTTTCCAAGTAGGGCACAAGTTCCTGTTCCCGTTCCTGTTGCTCCATCTCTTGCAGGTACGTAAGCTCGCCGGCCAAGAATCCCAGAGCCAGCGGTACCAACGCCGGCCAAGACGATGCCAGCGAATACCTGCACAAACGTTGTATTGGAAAAATCCTCTGCATCGTTCGAAGTGTAGGGAGGTTTGCGATAGTTGAAGTAGTCGGCTGCCGTACCAATCGTTCAAAGGCGAAATTGGATTCCCTTGCCACAAGGTAACGGCGTCCTTCATCTCGATGGTACTCATCCTGAACTCTCCCTTTGATGTGAAGGCATCTCTCAGCAACGAGAAGAAGCTGGTGTGAGTCTCTTGCATTAATTCTGCCCCACCGTTTACGTCCAGGGCATCTTCGCCACCGGGTACAGACATGTCTTTGCTCGTCATTGACATAATTGGTTCTTCCTCGCATCTAGAGTAAAAAGCAAAGATTAATGAGGTTAATTAACGATAAAGAACGCGTTACAATGAAATCGAGTATAGGGACGTACTTGACATCTTCAAGTATGTCAATGCCGTCATCGAGCTGTATAGGTATCTGCATCATGTCGATGCCATCCAAGTCCAACTCTTTCTTTTCGTTCTCCTCCTCCTCCTCCGTTTCGCCTGGCAAATCTTCACTGACCGCCGCATTCAGCTCCGTCTTTATCTCGTCGTATTCCATGTCTTCTACCTCTTTTTTAATCTCAGGTGTCGTCACTGCCGACGACTTACCACCCTTCGGTGTGGCTGGACTCCTGCAAGAGAATTATGTTCATTTCGCGATATGTCATATAACAATTATAATGTCATATTTTTCCTATATAAAGAAACAAACGTAATTTCGAAAGCCGTACATTTTTCTCTTTGACAATTGATGCATTTCATACGCATCAATAGGTTCCGACTTAATAGGGGTCATAATTCTATGATCCATGTCCATCGTACTTGACTGTCTGTTATCGTCCGTCGTATGCGAATAATCGCTGTTATCACTTTCATGTTTCACCGACCCGGAATTAGTAAGTCTCGGCACTGGCGGACAAAGAGCAGATTGCTCCAATTTAATCCTCTTCTTCGCTGGCGTAATGCGAATAGGCGTCCCGATAGAAAGCTTATTTTTTTGCCCGATCTGCGCCCGCTGCGTCAGATCTGCGAGAGCTATGCCTTGAGTATTCAGCTCCGGATGTATCTGTAAACGTAAACATAAGCTTATATCATGTAAACAATTCGAGATTCATTGGCTATCAATGAATATACGTACATCCCTACGCGCTCTGCGTTTCTTATGTGCAATCAGCATCGCCCTGTAAGATTCCTCCGTTTGTTCCCTGAAGTACAAGGACCTGCTCAACGGATACTCGGTCCTCTGCAATGTCGAGAAGACCGGCCTGATGGTCTCATCCTCCTGGCTCATCTGCATACCTCTGATGGATAGACCCTGAACGCCAATCGCTGTACGCCTCTTCTTTCTCTGCTTATTGCCGGCCAGTTGATACTGGGGATAGTTCTCCTCGTTCTCAGACGTAGTATCTGCTAATCTTGCACTTGCGCCCAATTCAGTTCTTAACGCGTTCAGCTCCTCCAAATATCGGAGCTGCGTTTTCTCTTCAACTGTTAGTTTATTGCGGTTCGTTAATTTTTCATTGCCACCCGGTACACGTTAACATATAAATATAACATTTTTGAAAAATTTACACGTGTTTTCTTACCCATCGCTGGCTTCGGCTTTCGCCAGTGAAGCTTGGAAACTGTCCGATGCGTTGGCTGGCTGAAGCCTTGCTTGTAAGCATTGGCCAGAAGACTCTCGCGGGACTTCAGTAGTTGACTTGCCAACTCATAGGTACGTTTTCGTTCCTCGAAAAGGAGTCTTCTTTGCTGGGCCTTACGGACCAGGCTCCGCATCCTTTTTATGTCCGGCCGGAAATGACCGGCAGACAAATGACTGTGGAACGAGTCGAGGGCTGCTACACCGAACCTGGAGGATAATTTGATTATTAATGCATTAAACACACATTGACTCCTAATACTGACATTACCTATGATTCTCTCTATCAAACAACATCTGCAGTGTCTTTTCCATTTCAACTTCCAAATTACAGTCTTTTGGAAAATTCGGCAATAAACTGTACAGTGACTCCCTTTGACTATCATTGAGGTGTTCCACCCAGAAACGTGGATAGTCAATAAGCTCTTTGAAAATAGTAAAGTGCTCACACAAATCTTGTGGTAATTTCACTCTTGTATTTCCTGCTACACATGTCTCCCATCTCTGTTAAAATATATATGAGATTATAGATCGTATCCCGATTTATGTAGATTGCGGGTAGATTAAAACAATTAATAACAACTAAACGTACCAAGGTATCCGGAGTTTCCACTTTGACCGAATACTCTGTATTCTCATTTTCTTCATCGTCTTCATCTCCCGAGCTGTGGCTCTCAGAGCCACTACTGCCACGTTCCTCTCCACTGTCATCTCCACTATCCGTGGAAGTACTACTACCGCTCATGCTACTACTACCGCTATTACTCTGAGAACCATGCGTTGACACCTCATCCTCGTCTTCCTCAGCACCGGTGTCTCCACCTGCTGAACACTCTTCCACCTAACAAGAACGTAAACAATCAAAACAATTTAATTACTCAGTCAATAACACTTGCACAGAAAGGCTGCACGGTCAACACCACGTCAAATATACGCAATTGAAAATTAACAACATTGCAGGCAAGTACATTGACTCTATGCAATTAATGCACCGACCACAAATAGAAATTGAACAAAGTTCAGACGCAGGTCATCAATTAAACACCGCCAACCAATTGATTCTAAGATCAACAAAAAGTTGCACCGCAGATGTATACCAGACAAAGTCAAACCGTAGAAGACCCTGATCACAGTCCACCTGTTACAGCGCGTCGCGGGTCGCGAAAAACGATCAAAACTCCGGAAAACCCACCAACGTCAAAGCCATCGAATCGGACTCATCGGAGCATCCTCCAGCTCTCGACCTAGAGCCCATCATCACCAGCGTCCGCTCTCTGCCCAACACATTAACGCGACCGTCCGCACGAAAGGCACTCCGCTCGCGCGGACGTCCGCCTATCGATTCCCCGAAAGCCCGAAACCAACCTCCATTCCGTCGAAATTCTCTGCGCCTGCTCTCCGATCGCCGTCGGCCGCCGGAGGTTGTCGCCGTATACCGTTTCTCCCAGCGCAGGCACTCGCGGCCGATTATCGGCAGACGGAAGGCCGGATCACGATCACGATAAAGCTCGCGACAGCTAGCCTGGACGCTTCGACGCGCCCGAGATATTCCACCCGCGATCGACGCGAATATTAGGTGATCTCGCTGTTGGCCGTTTGACCTGTCACAGCTACTCCACTCCTACTCTGCCGACAAATTTCAGTCATGGCGTGCGGCGGAATACGGGCCGAACAGAAACCACGGTGCCTCTATATTGGAATGGTCTCGCGAGCGCGCACTTTCCCTCGACTTGCGAGCGTGTGTGCGCACAATTCTATTCGGGAGCCCGCGCGAGAACGACGTTCAGTGGTGGACCGTTTTGCCGCCGGTTCGCATACCGCCCGTTCCGTTGCAGCTGTGAACGCGGCCTGCGAGACGGGAGAAATGGAAATCGCGGGGGAAGAATTGTCCGTGAGAATGTTTTCGTGAGAACGCGGCTGCACGTTTCCTCGAGAGAATTGATAGATTGCGCGTAACTTTGGTAAAGTGTATCTTTACGCTTGCCGTGAATTAGGGTAGGTGTAACTTAATCGGATATATTTTTCGCGGCACATGCCTCTGAATAGGTTAATCGGTCATGTTTCGGGTAGTTTTACGATTTCAACATTTTGGCACGATGGAATCGGTGCATTCGAATGAAGTTGATTCTCAAATTGACATGGCGGCAACATCTGTGGACGAAAGCTGGAAGTTTGTAGTGATAGGAATTGCTGCAAGATGGAACCAGTGTCTGTCGACACTCGGGGATAATCGACGTTTTGCGTCTTTTAAAACACGGATTTTCGCGTTTTACAATGAATTTCGCTGGAGTATAATGTCAATCATGTTGACAGGTTAATATGTAATAGTGTGACAGCGATTTTCGTGCGGTAGGAAGGAGGAACCGAGGGGTCGTCGAGGGAAAAGTGTGCTAAGAGACAATTATCTTGGTTAGTCAACCAGCTTGTTTATCGTTACAAACATTTATGCCCTGTAATCGTTAATAACTTACTCGAATATGCAGTGGCACCGATGGACAACGTGAGAAACACCTGGGAGAGTCTCCTCGACGACTGCACTGATGACTTACTGCTTTTGAGACAAGAAATTGAAACAGAAGGTACAGCATTAACGCAACCAGGGTATCACAAATAATTTATGTTAATGTATGACATTCAGGTAGGAAATCTAAACATGGCAAAGAATATGCAGAAGAAGAAGGAGAAGAAGAAGGTAACAAGATTATTCTATATATTCTTTTAACGTGTAAAACTCTAAGGCTTAATAAAATAAAAAACTCATATATTATAGGTTCCGACTATCCAATGGATGTTTGGTTCATTATTTCTGAATACATTACACCGGAATCAGTAGGAACATTTGCTAGAATCTGCAAGAGTTCTTATCAAGTTACAACCACTGCAAAGTTTTGGTTCCATTTATACAAATCGTAAGTTCGTTGACACAGATGCCATCAACAGTATTTGACACTTTTCTGTTGGTCAACAGATACTACAGATTTGTACCAAGCCTGCCCGAACGTTTACAGCCACAATGCATGGTACGACGTCATGGATTACGTGCTTGTGTAATAAGAATGCTCCATTTCACTTATTTTCCAATGAAATGGAAAGATTATGGAACTTCATATTTCAGGCAAGCCGAGCCACACTCCTTGGTAAAACGAAAATGTTGTCTTATGTGGCACAAAGTAAGTCATCGACACTTACCACGATTCAAAGCATGAATCCATTTTAGAACAGTCAACAAGTGTCCTTACGTTTATTGTTATAGAAGTACGACCAATCATGGTACTTCTACTTTAAGCTCAAGGAAATATCAAAAACCCACAAAAGGTCTATAACAGGAAAGAATGGCACTTTCAGGAGAACCGAATTCTTGGAAATGCTCGAAGACGTGGCCGTCAATCCCGAAGAAGGATGCAAAGTTTTAAGAGTACGAAACAGAATGCACTTTTCATTGAACGTTAATGACGAAATACACGTCATAAAAACTGCAGTAATCATTAATTGGATTTACAGGTGACCTGCTTGAAGTACAGCATGCTCCCACCTGTGATCGGTTTGATATTGCAGACAGTGTCCCTTAACTTGATGCCTGGCTTCAAGGATCATCGATTGCATCTTGGATTCGGCACAACACCCGATGCCAGGACATTGTCAAACATAATTATTTTGAATCATGTCATTCGTTACAAAGTCCTCGACTGGTGGCATCCACAATATCCTCATCAGGATGCAATTACCGCGATTGAGTTGCCCGAGTGGGACTGATGAGATTAGTACAACTGGGTATACACGCTAATGTTATATTTTCTACCGCCTATGGTTGAATGTCAGCAGAGAAGTATGAATGAAAAATGTGATATAGAGTCTATATAATGTAAATACGATACCGTTGTTACTTTCTATCGTTTTACTCTCGTTATTCTTTATAGAGCTAATTCGTATGATTCTTCCTAGACGATAAGAATGATATATCGCAATAGGGATTTATTGGAATTTAACCGTAAAAAAAAGTGAGGAAAGAAAAAGATCAATGATAAATGTACAAATTACGAATAAAAGGCTCTAATTTCATAATTTACCACATGTAGGAGCTTAAAGTCAATAATTGTTGTATGTACAACAGGAGCACTGCTTAAAAAAAAAATAAAATAAAGATGTTACTTCTTTACAGCGGACTCAACGGCTTGTAACAATTCTTGTAAATGTTTTATATTGTCCGTGGAAATATTTAAATCTCTTATCTGAAATTAAATGTTTCATTAGGAAACTGCGTCACTATCGTGTGAACGCTAGTGGAACGCAAATTTGTATTACCATGGCGTCGTATCCATGCACGTCAACCTGCAATTGAATACGTATTTTTTCATCATCACTAACGCCTTGGGCTTCGGAGGAAAACGTTCCAGTTGACTTGTCTCGAATCTTTTTCAGCCTTCGGAGACTCTCTTCTGTTTTTTGGACAGAAGTCAAAACATCGAGGACGAACGTTAAGTATCTGCAAAATTGAAATCCTGGTGTAGAAGAGTACACAAAGCTTTATAGAAATATTTGTAATTACCGTTCTGTTAACGATGATAAGGCTAGTTCCAACCACTGATTAACATGAATCGGAATTAACTTGTTGTAATTATTATGGAATGTATTTAGAGAACTAAGTGCACTCTTCACATAAACGCACGGTTTCGTTGGTACCTCCCTCATTGTTCGTCTAAATAATCTGGGTATATCACTAACTTGTTTCAAATGCGTTACGCATTGTGTTAAAAGTTCATTTACAATTTCTTCTGTTATTAAGGGTAAAGTGTTTTTTAGGCCATCTATACTTTCAGCCAAACTATCTGCAAAATCGTAACACATTGTTAAAAATGTCTAATTGTTCATTAACAATTTATATACCACGTCTCACCTACCTTCCAGTAACTTAGCTAACATATCCCTTTTACTCTTTAATTTAGCTTGAGCCATATTCAAAAACGTTGGTAATCTTTTCACGAATTTATCCATATCCATATATAAATAAACAAGAAAATTTAGCTTTGTAGGGCTGTCCTGTTCACTTGAATTGGTTTCATTTACCGCCGGCCAAGCTTGTTTGATTGCCTGGCGTGCCCAAATTTGGTATCTCGAACATATTTGGAGACTTAACCGCCAGAACCGTTGGAAAAGCTGATAAAGATATACATCATCTGCCCAAATCCTTAACATGTTATCCCAAACTACACAACTAGCGTGTAAACAATACTGATCGTCTATAAGATTTTCTGCTTTTCCTTTTATTGATGATGAAGAAATTGATTCTGTCAAGGTGAATTCTACAGTACCAGCAATCTCTTGAAACCGTATTTGAAAATAAACAGGCAAATTCCATTTCTTTAGGAATCTCTTGTATTGGGGATGATTTCTGAAGGTCATGAGACATTCCGGTGTGCACTCACTTTCGATCATGGCGAGAAACTCCAGCGTTTCTGTATACCTCTAATGTTTAATACATTGTTAGTGCATCAGATTTATTATATTCTCGCGAAGTTTAAAAAGGTTTATTAGTATGGTTCTTACTTTATGAAACAATTCTGGATCACCAGGTGCAAAAATTGCTTTCATATACTGTTCTATTTTTTCCTCTGCTTCAACCCAAAAGCTATTCACGAGGAAATTAAATCCCTTTACCGATACTCTGCTTCGGTCTAACGTAATGTCAAGGACCTGCTTCAAATCTAAGTTCAGAATGCTTACTAATCTGTGGTAAACACTCTGAATGCTCTGTGTGTCTGCTTGAAGATTTCCATCAGTAATAACACTGTCCACTAATCTTCGTACCACTTCTTCTTTTACAACATTCTCTGCCTCTGACACTTTATCAAGTGTCAAATAAATTCTTAAACAACGAACTAATATAACTGAATCTTTTTCATGTATACAAGCTAAAAATAGCTCATTCAAACGTGCAACCAATAAAGAATCAAGTTGCTTACTTTCCTACAAAGGAAACATTATTACAACCCATAAAATAAAATCTAATAGTAATTTATCTATAATACGTACGTCTATTTGGGGTTTTATATCCAATTTGCACCGGGATACATGAAACTTTAGCTGATTCATTTCTGCAGCAGCTTGTTCTAAAACATCAGCCTTAACCAGACTAGCCATAAACCTATCCATAGATAATATTGAGGATAATTTTCGCAACGATTTATAAATACGTTGTAGACTATGCACACTTTGTTTGTATTCTCTGTTCTGGAGGTTTTCATTTAGGCAACTTGAAATACTTGTTATCTCGTCATCTAAAGTTTGTCTGACTTGCTGTAGATAAATAATTTATTAAACCGTGTACAAAATATTTTGTTGATATTACATTACTATAATACATTACCATGACCTCTTCTCTAAGTTGGCCCAAAGGTGATTGCAGATCATTGATAGCATCATCCAAGCCAATAAGATTGCTTGACAGATTTACAAAATCATTGCAATCCCTGTTAATTAAATCAATCATCGCTGATCTCAATAAATTCAAATACATTCCTAAGTGATCCCGCATTGTTTCCAGTTTGACATTCTTCCTGTGTTCTTGCAGAAATGCATCAACATCAAAATTATCTTGGATAAAACTGTCCTCGGAAAAACACAACTCCTTAGGAGCTTTTGGCAAGGGATTGTTATTATCAGTCATAATGACAGTTGAACTGTTCATTGAATGATGTGATCTATTGACTAAAAAATTGTACACATCAATAAAATCTCATAAAACCGAAGAAACATAATAAACAGTTAAAAAAAACAGTATAACGCACCTTATTATATATTTACGACTATTATCATTATTTATTATTCATAAACATACGTGGCAAATTTATTTCTTGTACAACATTTAACCCTTCTCAATCGTATTCGACCATATCTGACCATATCCTAAAGTACTGTACTAAACTATGTAGTTTGTAGTTCATGGCGAAAATTTCCTAGCAGATGGCAGCATCAGGCTGAACTTGAAATATTTGAATTTGATGTGAAAAGCGTCAGTTACAAAGAAGTCTTTCGTATGGCTTGAAACGTCACATTTAATTTGTTCCGTGTAATAATTGTACCATTTTTAACCATATGACTAAATAAATACGTGAATAAGTATCACTTTGCTTGTGTATAATTAATCAAATATTTTTTATACCGTAATATACAAGAAGATGGCCTACTATAAAGAATTTAAAGTACCTGATCACATTCCTAGTGATTACAGGCAACAAGTTTCACATATATTACATAAAATGGAAGAGCATGTTGATGGAAGGGGTCCACGGTACTGCTAGTTGTCAAAAATAATATTTTATAATATCATTGATTAAGTGCAAAATACATTTTATATATATCTTGGTATGTAGGTACCAATGGAGTCTGTCTGACTTTGAAATTGGTGCACCGTTGGGTCGTGGAAAGTTTGGCCGAGTATATTTAGCAAGGGAAACTACTACACAGTATATGGTGGCACTGAAAACACTTTATAAAGTTGAACTTGTTAAGGGTAGAGTAGAAAAACAAGTCATGCGGGAGATAGAAATTCAATCACATCTGAGGTAATAGATTAACTATGTTTAATTTTATGTGAATAATACTGAGAATTGTTATTTATTTACATTATACTACACAGTAATTGGTTTTTTCAGGCATCCTCATATTCTACAAATGTTAACTTACTTTCATGACCATAAACGTATTTATTTAGTATTAGAATTTGCTGCTGGTGGTGAACTGTACAAAGAACTGAAACGTCAACCAGGAGAAAGATTCAATGAACACTTGTAATTAATACAGTTTTAATTTTCTATTAGTATTGACTTGACTTTATGAACTTTTGTGAGTTTTGAATTACAGGTCAGCCAAGTATACATACCAAGTGGCAGACGCTTTAGAGTATTGTCATAGAAATAATGTAATACACAGGGATATAAAACCTGAAAATTTGCTACTGACAGATCATGGAGATATCAAGTTGGCAGACTTTGGGTGGTCTGTGCATGCACCTTCATCTAAGTATGTACTACAAATCATCATGTAACCATTGATTTGATTAGCGAAGTTGTCCATAAAATATTGTTATTTTATAGACGGAGCACTTTGTGTGGCACACTTGATTATTTACCACCAGAAATGATAGCTGGAGAAACATACGACATATTTGTTGATCATTGGTGCTTAGGAATTCTGTGTTATGAATTCCTGGTTGGTCGCCCACCGTTTCTTAGTGACTCACAGCAAGAAACGTATGTCAGAATAAAGACACTGAACATACATTGGCCAGCGCAAATAACGGCGGGAGCAAAGGATCTTATATCGAAGCTGATTAAACGAAAAAGTTCGGATAGAATCTCTTTGTCAGCAGTCAAAAGGCATTTCTGGATTGAGAAAAATAGACACGCATCATCTTGATCATTTATTGCGTGATTTTAACATGAGACTCTGACTGTTACATAATTTAGTTATTTTTATAGATAAGTAACTTTTGTATGTGTGATAATGTTCAACGAATAAATATGAATTTTATTAGAAATTCCATTCAGCTGGTCGTTCGTATAAAAGGGCACAAAATTACTGTGAAAAAGTGACTCAATAAAATCAGGTGAAGGTAGTACATATGAACAGCAAAATTTGTAACATCAGCATTACATTATGACTTTCATACATCACAATTTACATGGTCAGTGTACATAACACAATTACGGCCAATTTAAATTAATACCCGTAACATCTAAAGCAACAACGTCAACGTCAGCTTGGAGTAAATCACATAAGCTGGGTTTCGTCCGTGCAAAATCACCGTGAACAAATTCTTTCACATAAGTCCCGGCTTGTGTTTTCACATCCAGTACGAACAAAGTTTCATTTTCTTTCGCAACATCCAACATCTTCATTTCGTCTGGAGTAACCCACCTGGCACGCATTTCATATACATAACGTTCTCGTGGTGTCAATGGCCGTCTATGTAACACGCGTACTGGTGTTTTCTGTATTATTTTAAGATGTTTTGTCTCGTTTAATTTATCTAACGATATTTCTTCTTTTGAGACGTTTCTACAAAGGCAGAGTACTCGATAAAACTTCGTCTTTACATTTTCACCTTCCTTTAACAACTTAAGGTCAGTTCTGGAAACATAAAATTATTGACAGAAATAGTTTGCTATCAAGTTGTACTGCTTCATACAATAATATTGTTGACATACTTTGTAAGAACCTTTAACTTTGATGTTATTTTAACCAGAGTTGTAGACGAATTAATACGATCAACCAAATCCGCTAATAATGCTTCCGGTATGATCGTCATTCGTGGATCAACCAATTCGACTGCAAACGGTCGTCCTGAATAAATGTTTCTAACGTCGACGTCTTCTCTTCCGGAAGATAAGAATTTTATAGCTGCAATCAGTGGAAAAAGACATGTTATACAGTTTTTCTTATACAAAATTTGCTTTGGTCTTACATTGAGCCTTTACTATTTCTGCAATAGGATTGCAGAGTATGTCTTGAACAGAAGTTTCCATTTTCTTTTCGCCATTTATGAACCATGGTGTCTGACTGAGCTGCCGGGAAAATTTATTGTAACGACCACCAATGAAAATACTGCCATGTGAGCAGAGAACTTTTTCAACAGCAATAAATGTATCCACCACAGCAGGTGGAACTTGGAAATATTCTGCAAACTCGTTGTCTGATATTTCACACACCAAATTTTCTATACCCTTTCTACTGAACTTCTCATTGAACTTTCTCTTCTTGTGGGACCCTTTACTGTTTTTTTTGTTTAGTTTATTTACACTGTAAGAAAAGTTCCATAAGTTCATCAAAACAACTTCATAAATATATTGTAATGTTTTTTCTGACCACAATTTATACCATTAATAGCACACTTACATATCTGCACATTTATTTTCATCGGTCTGGTGTTCTAAGAATACTTCAATGAGAAAAGGTGACAGAGATGATGCGGATTTACCTATGGCCTGTTCAATTTTAGGAAGAATGAGCGATTTCCAAACATCCTTAATATTGTGCAACTTTGTTTTCAATGCATTTGTATTGCTGTCTGATAAATTAAGCTTCCTTGCCAAGTGCACATGAAAGGATTGTTCTCTCAGTCTTACAGACACTGGTATAGTCAATGCACATGTAAATGAAGTGCAATCATAATCTTGCTTCTGAACTTCACATTTGACTTTTTCTATTATACTATCCTGCGTACTGTCTTGAAGAACCCCTAAGCAGACTGTGCATGGAATGTCATTCTTTAAAGACTCTTCTGTGTCAATATAACCACTCTATGAATAAAATTTGTTCATCTAATTTCACATGTTAATTAGTTAAACGAACAGACCAATAAAAATCTTTTTTTATGCATAACTTACTTGCTTTGCATATTCAGCAGGTGTATCATAATGTTTTAATGTTCGAATACCTAGAAACCTGAGACAACATCTCGCACAACAACTGCATCCCATTAAACACTTAAATATCTCCTTCTCATCATCCACCGTTAGAGTATTCATCATAAATGTAAGTGATATTTTACATTCATTTTACATGTAAACAAAATATGAAGTGCAACAGCGTCCGCTATAAAAGCATGGTCGGAAGTCGTCTGTTTCTCTCCTGGCCGCGCGAAAAATGTATTTTTCGGACATAAGCGAAAACATGTTTTTGTACATAATGCATTAAATAATGACACTATGTTTAGGCATGTAACAATGTTGATATACAATCTTTCATCGTAGAAGAATTTGAATAGTAATTATTCTTCGTTTGTGTGAAAAATAGACAATAAGGAAAAGTATTTAATCTTTTAATTCAAATGTTGCATCAGAATGTACTGAACTTATTAACCAATCACAGGTAAGATGCGTGCGCAATAGTCAGTTCAAGTGGCACTGTCTACGATCAACAGCAGCGGAGGTAAGTTTCACATTTTTCTTGATTTCTAATTAAAAAATGTAATTCTCAACAATTTGATAACTAAAACTTTCATTATGATGTAGTACAGATATTGGATAGCTTGCGAGCCCCGGATATTAATACGTAATTAATGTAAAATATTGATTTTCGTATATCACTATTGCCGTGCACATTCGAAGACAATAATCAACATGGCGAATTTCAGTTATAATATTCAATTAGGTAATTTCGTTTATTCAATATGTCAATATGCAGTTATTAGGTTACTCAGCATATATCATCAATTTAGTTTTAGCCATAAATGGAGTTTACTATTTTGGTTTAATGTATTATAATATGCAGATGTAATCTATGAATTTAAGCAATTTTATTTCATTCCTATGTAATTTTTCAGCGTCTTCAGCCCAGAACGAGTGCGCAATTTTGGCAATTCTCAGCATGGATGAGAATCGAAAATACATATTACCTCTATATGCAAACAGGTAAGTAAATTTTATTTTTATTTCTTGTATGTGAATCCTACATAACAAGGTACGGTAAAGAATAAATGTCGAGAATTGTTTCAAATGATTTATTCTCGTGTACAGTATAAAAGCTCATGGAATACAATCGTAATACTTGATCTTATTGCATCGCTGCCTTACGTGCAACGATTTATCAACGAATTTCTCTGCACGAAAAATGCTCGTTGACCACCAATTTCCCCAAAATTCTGTACATAATTGTCCTATCCATACGTACGTAACGTTATCTTAGCACAGCTAAAAGTAATAACGTGCGTAACTTCCAGTATATTGAACATTATAAAAGTAGGCATACTTCGTATGATTTTATGTTCCCGTGTCTGCGGATATACGTATATTTACATAATTACTTTTTTCAAATATCTGGTCTTTTTTTCGCCATCGATTCGCAACTCATTCACTTCAGCAGACAAATGCGATACCCATTCTTGATAATTAATTTCGTATGTTTTGTATACTTTACACACATATGTAAACAGTTTCATCGAAAAATATTGTTTTTTTTTTCACATTATCGTGTGAACGCACGATAATTATATCACTGAATATTTTTTGCAAAGGTATAATTATCATGAATGAGTCATATTTTTCTCTGACATTAAGCGGTGCGCGAATAATATTGCATTATTTAGCGCAAAATGGTAGGACCGTGGAAAGATTTTCCTTTAGCGAATTCCAAATTTTCGCCTGCATAAGACAATGACGGACTGATTTCCACGTCGCCGACGACTTCTTCCGCACCCGCATTCAACAACCATCTCTTGTGTAATCTCAGCAGATCTTTTCGCGCGGTATCAGGACAGTCACTGCCAGCAGCGTCAGAATTCTTTACCGGACTAAAGTCTTCCTCGCGAATACCTTCCCAGGCAGCAAATTTCTTTGCAAATTTGAAAACGTCGAAAACGAATTTCTCAATTTTAATTCCGTTTGGCGTCTTAGGCGTGCACTTGTTTCCCTCATCGTCGATGTGAGGAATTTTCTTCTTCGCTGCGTGCAATTGTAGTTCACCCTCGTGAAGATTGCCAACGTCGCATAGAAAATCGGCAGTGAAGTAGTGATTGCAAATGTTTCCGGCATTGTAGACTAGGCGACTGTCGGGTCGCCGAAGTTCGGCAGTTTCCTTTGAAATCTCACTGTACTCGACCACGCGATATCGGTCTTCCACCTGTGAAGGAGTCAAACAATGCCAGATAGTAATCTCCGATTGATAATCTTATAATTGTGCGTAATCCAGGAAGACAAAGAAAAGATAGTAACCTTGCATACAACACCCACAGGCTCATGAGGATCAGATTTTTCGATTACTTTAACCCCACAGTCTGTTCCCGAAGCTAGGCAATATCCTATGAACACGGGATCCGCTACTTTTATCAGTATATTGTCGACGGAATGTGCATGAACACTACGAATTCCACGTTGTTGCATATCATTCAATATCCCCTGAATTTTGAGGGCTCTGTAGAGACCTCCATTGCCATCTGGTGCCTTTGATACTTTGTACTTTTCATCTAGGATGATTTTACCATCAAGTGTGAAGCATGGTAGCATGCCTTGTTTGAATACTTTTATGTTGCTCTCCTTTATGCCATATTGATAAATGTGAGATAGAGTATCTTCATGAGTTGCTTCACTGGTCATTACATACCTAATAAAAAATACATTTAATTAGTTCGATATATAATATTACATACAAAAATGGGAAGAATATCTTTATACCAAGTTATTTCTCCTCTCTTTCCACATTCCTGCTCTGCTAGGTCTTCTAATCTGAGTATTCTCTTTGCCTGGATTTCAAATAGCGTTGAATGACTCTGTAGGCCGACATCATACAATCCTTTAGGATACTTAACACCCAATCTTGTTCCCTGTCCACCTGCCATCAATAATACAGCCACACGACCATTGGCTACTTCTTTAAGTCCTAGCTTTCTATAAGACACTATCTGTTCTGCGCTGGCAGTAGCCGCAGATGCAACCTTGTCATCTGGAACAGGCTGGACCTTGTCATCCAGCATACTGCGCCCAATAGCAGATGATGCAGCTATTGCTTTGGTATAATACGCAGTCACTTCTGCCAGGTCTAATTCGTTTATGTCATTTTCCAGCTGGTGCCTCTGCTCGTTGCTCAGCTCATCCCAGAATTTCAGCAAATGGTCCTGACCATGCGTCACCAGTTTCTCCTTTAGACCATCCATGTCGTGTGGCTTACACCGGGTAATGAACTGTTTTGACACTTTCAGTCGTACTGCCCCGCGGTATACAATATACTGTTATCTCGTGCGCGCGCTTTATCAACCGGCCAGTTTTTAAAAGTCTCCGCCGATAGTCGTTGGCTACGTCACCAGACCGCCGCAGTGATGCACAGATCCGGATAATTGTGAACTGACAAGAGCAACAGGTACGCGCTGAGAGTTCCGACCGTCGAGACCTAACCCAACGCGAAGGTAACAGTGCACCTTCCCTTTCCCGTGTCCACGTAGCAGGTTTGATTCGATTTCTCTTATCGACGACGCCCGCCGCCCCACCAGTCCTCTCTCGGCACATTTCTTCTTTTCCTTTCCATCGTCGATGGGTGTGTATATAATGTGGTCGGCCTTTACCGAGCCAAAGATCCTTTCTGATCCGTCTCAGGCTCTCGCCAAGCCGGAGATCATTTTTGATCTGCCCGGCAGACACGTTTCAGGCCGAGATTGTCCCCGATCTATGTTGACATTCTTGACATGCCGAGGCTCAATTTTTTATCAGCCGGTACACAGTATTTTTAAAGTTGAAGATCATGTGCGATCAACGTTTATGAACAGCCGAGGACAGAATCGGCTGCTATTCACGTCGACATTTATGTAGAATTTGAAAGTAGCATCACGGACGATCAGTCCTTCGCGAAGATCGTGGGAGCGACTTTCACCGATTAGTCTGCAACTTCTATCAGCTCCTCGTTCAAACTCCCCTTCCATTATATCCGTTACATCGACTCTAAGCGCATCTCAAATTTCAGATCCTTATTCAAGCGATTCTGATCGCAGGACCAATTTTGCGAATGCATCGGGCGCCAGAGCGTGAATACCGAGAGGCCAGAATTGTCAAAGATCTCGAAAGGGTTATGAGTTAGGTGAACCAAAGTCTTCAGCTTCCATCGGGTCCGGAGGCATAGCTCAGATCCATCCGTACTTCGTTCGACTCCGAATCGCCCCGGTCTCCGGCAATTTTCGCGGTCGACATGATATCCGAGGCGTATAAAAAGCTTCGACCAGATTCCGTTGAACTTTTGTCAGGACGCGTTACGAATCGGCATTTCACGGGCCTATCTCGCCGGCGCACGGCGAATGTTACGAAAACAGGTTTGAACGAAAGGCGAGCGAGCGAGAGACTTTCCAAGTTCGAATCGGCGAGGTCGAAGGAATTCGGATCTCGGACACGTGTTAGATGTATGTCGGAAATGACGACGCTCTCTGTCTATAGATACGTCTTGTCACAGACCCGCACGATGTGGCCAACGGTATACTATAATCTGCTTCTCGCGTTCCTGATTCAGGTCCTATCGACAGAGGACGATGTTCGCGCACGTACGATCACGTTATTAAGCCCGTCGGCCGGCCTGGACACTCGAGATTATGGAAAAATCGACGGGTTAGAACGGTTAGACGTCCCTCTTATCAGTATGTACCGTTAACTGTGCAGGGCGCATGTGCAATTTCGTGGGGTGAGCCGAGCATGTTCGTTACGTATTTTTCATTGAGAACGACGCTTCGAAACCGAGGAAAGGGAGAGATTGCGATCGGAGGAAATATGTTATTTAAAAGTCGGCTGTCTCGTCGGATGAGTCAGGATGAAAAGGTCCCAAGTCTTTGTGTAGGACTGTCTTCCGTTCTCGTCGGCGTAGGTTGACTATGTGGTTTAATTGCGAGATCCGCGAAACGGGGAGGGAAGAATTTTACGTTTAACGCTTATCCTCTTCTGTTTGCTCGCTGTTAAAGTTTGCGTAAGACGATGGCAAGGATGTAGGGATCTGTATCGAATGCCAGGCTCATCGCGCGAGATATCATACCATATGGGCACGTTACGTATTAGATCAGATATCTTTTGTCTTGGCCTCATTCTCAGATAGATTCCGCTTACCAATTTTCACGGTTTTTCATTTAATTTGGGTATATTTGGGTAAGGGTAGGACCTATTCGAAGTCGAATATCATGTCTTGTCGCTTTATTTGAAAATCATATGCTATACAGTACGGTCAACGGCCCTGGTATCGTACAATCTAATCTATATTAATCTCGGAGCCAATGTTATTCGCGGGGCATACATGTTTTTCATGGGCTTGTAATACCGCCATTATCAAACTATTTCATTCCGCCAGGCCGTAAAACCACACCCTCCCGACATCGGGTTCGCTTGATACGGAAGTTTCGTTTTTAAATATATCGCCAGTTATATCTCATTGTTAGTAGCATTCCGCGACATGCGGTGGCGCTTCGAATTGCGTCAACTTGATGCATGCAGAGGTGATCTCAAATATTTTTTCAAGTTGCATGCGTGTGTGCTTGTGACTTATGAGGGCATCATGCTGTACTTGACTAAATAACGTTATTGGTAATGCCAACAGCAATATTATAGGTGTAATAAGAAGTTATGTAGTGTAGTACGATGTTGTGACGTTATCGTATGTGTGTGTCTCTTGATGATAAGTAAATGTTTCTCGGTGAGTTTTTCGCTTTTAAGGAGGAGAGAGAAAGAGAGCGAGCGAGGGAGAGACATTGAGAGAGGGAGAGAGAGAGGGGGAGGAAAAAAAGCGCACGATTTTATAACCGTTTGCACGGCAAGCGAGGGGTGTAAAATACAATTAATTCGGAATTTCACGATTCGTCGGTCGAGCTGGCCGATTGTTATGGAAGATCGTTTTTGACGGTCGTTAAATAACCGGCCTATTATATCGTGACACCCACCATCGGGACCTGTCGCTATAGCATTGTTTCTCTCAGAATTGACAGCGTTTCAATGTTACCGCGATAATTTGCAAAACTCGCCCGTACTATACTTTCTCGTATTTCGTGACGATTTTGTTCTCAATTATCTCGCGTAACTCGTGATCTTGTCGTTATTCCAACTGTATTCGAATTCCGTATTGGGCGTAATAGGTTAAGGGGCGATGCTCCTGTTTCTTTTCACGAAAACTTACGTCCATTCACAGGTACCTAATACTATTCTAATGTGAAAATGTCAGGTCGGAGGTTAGGAATCGGCCGAATTAATTTGTTGCAATTAATCGTGTCGGGCGTGAGTGAACGGTGCGTTCGCGGAATTGTCCTGTCGCAAAGGGTGTAGCCCTAGAAGAGGCTCGACGTGTCCGAGGAAATTAGCCTTAGGGACGTGTCGTTAATGAGACATGTAATGTGTGCAAATAATCACGGGACTCCTAGCATACACGCCTATTGCGCCTTGATTGATTCTGAACTGATCACAATTTCGACATATACGAAATTCAGGTGCCGGGTGCCTAGGAAGCAGCTGGCAAAATGGGCAAGTTGTTGTCAAAGATCTTTGGCAACAAGGAGATGCGCATTCTCATGTTAGGATTGGATGCAGCTGGAAAAACTAGTATCCTTTTTAATTGAAATACTTCTGAAGGCTCTGTTTATGGATGCGTTTGCTAACAGTTCTGCGCATTGGTTTCCTTAACTTTATCTGTTAGCGATACTGTATAAACTTAAACTAGGACAGTCCGTGACGACTATACCAACTGTAGGATTCAATGTAGAAACAGTTACCTATAAAAACGTTAAATTTAATGTTTGGGTAAGTGCAAGACATCTTGAAATTTCGCTTTTTATTAGATTATGTTTTATCATATGATAAAGTGAGCAAGATAAAAGGTCATTATCATTTTTAGGATGTGGGTGGGCAAGACAAAATACGTCCGCTGTGGCGTCATTACTACACCGGTACGCAAGGACTTATTTTTGTAGTAGACTGCGCAGACAGGGATAGGATTGATGAAGCGCGCCAAGAACTTTATCGAATTATAAATGATAGGGAAATGCGAGACGCTATTATTTTAATTTTTGCTAACAAACAAGATCTTCCTGATGGTAAGTTTCGTTAACCATATTCATCATTACTTCCGAATGCATGCCAATACATTATTTCTCTATTCAGCGATGAAACCGCACGAGATACAAGAAAAATTGGGATTAACTAGGATACGAGATAGAAATTGGTATGTTCAACCGTCTTGTGCCACAACTGGAGATGGTCTTTACGAAGGTCTCACATGGTTGACCAGCAATCACAAATTATGAGCAAATATTTATTCTGAATCGACAACCTAGCTACGTACAGAAAATATATGTTTGCTTCATATTTTCATCTTAATTTATCAACACTACGAGCTCTGTACCGATCATGTATCGGCCGATGAGGTTCAAACAGACTCTCTTTCCACGAAACGAGAACACCGCTCGATCTAAAAAGGTGGCCATTCAACAATGGATGATGTGTTCCCCTCCCCCCTCGATTTAATAACAAGAAATAAATAAGTAGTAATTTATCTTAATGAAAAAAAAAGAGAAGGAAGAACCGAGGTACCAAAAGGTGTAGCTTTTGTCATTTATTTATCAGAGTCTATGAAACTTATTATTAAAGAAAGAAAGCATTACCTAAATAGCATTACGTAGATTTGATGTTACTTTTTAACCCGCAACTTTCGTTACGCTTGCGCGAGTGTACTAATATTGAATTATGGCAAAAGTTGCGAGTGCCGTGAGAAACTAGATGATAACGAAATAACATTTAAATAATAGTAATAATATTAATAATAACGATATTAATATTAATATTACTAATAAGGAATTCATGTATTCGATACGGATTAGTACACTATTTGATACTATGCAGAAAAAAAGGAACAAGTTAATATGTATCTCAAAACTGGAAAGTACCTCAATCTTTAACGATCATCGCTAGACTACTAACTTATTAGCGAAACACTGTTATTCGATACTGTCTAATTAATGTGTACCAAACAAATTATTCATACATCGTTCAAGGTCCATTTTTAACATTAACAAATTAGATCGAAATGTTGCGTTACCGAGATGTGTTAGCGGGCGATATCATTGGAATTTTTCCTCTTCTCTCGTAATTGGACGCTTGCTTAAAAAAAAACAAACAATGAAAATCGTCCGTACTCATCGTCGTCTTCCAGTTTCAGTGACGCAGATTGCAGGCTGTACACGTGTCATTCGCATACTGAAGTCATTCCACATCTTCGCGTAACTCTTTACCGGTCACCTCGTTGATCAAAATCATTCTGGCCAAAAAACAACCGTACCCTGGCGATCTGCTTCACTATAACGGAAGTGTAATCGATTACAATTGTAGAGCAGAAACAAAAAAAAAAAGAGAGAGAAACATACAGAAGTTGGAATTGTCTGTACGCACAATATGCAGAAAGCGAGACGTGGAAGCGACCGCGACCGTTGATAATCTGTTCCGTTCCATCGCGATCTGTTCGCTCCCGTTTGCATTCCGTTAACTATTAACAAATCGTATCGATTCGCGCAACTTTGCATTGTCGAGCGTTTTTCTAGCAGGATAGTTTGCCGTGCCGGGACAGATTATTAACCGTGGCGAGAGATGCGATGTTCGCTCTCCCAGGAATGGGTGGGGGAGGGGAGGAGAGAAACTCAAACCCTGCCAAGATTTTTTTACCGTTTAAGCCGAATAATTCGATGCGTTAGAATTAGACAGCAGAGGGGAGGGTAACGAAGAGTCGATAGAAGTCCAGATACTTCGTACAAGGCACTTCCGCTCCTCCCGTCACACGCGAAACGGCATCGAACTCGTTTGTTTCACTTGTATTATAATTAAAGAAACAAAAAATGAAAATGTAACAGTATAAGCGTGGCTCGTAGTAGTCGATTACGCGAGCGGAACAATTTGCGACGCGGTACAGCCAAAAGATGTGAAAAATTTTATAAGATCGTCGAGAGCTTTTTTGTAACGTATGCTTAAAAGTCCGAGACAATGTGTTCTCCGATTAACGAGAATTGGTCGAGGGAGACGTAGAGAGCGAGAGATAGGGAGAGAAAAAGAGAGAGAGAGAAAGAGGGTCGGCAACTTTTCTCTCAACCGAAATCGTTGCTGCGCCAAACGCTTTCATTTGCATTCCAACGGTAACGATAGATTTTTTAAAACGATAAACACGTGTCACGTACCGTGTGACTTGTCCAGCATCGAGATTACGGTACATATGAATCGCAAGAAGTGTGTAAAAGTGATTCCCCTCGGCATTTCTAATTATTAATAGATAAGTCGTATTTGATAGACAGAAAATAAAAAAAAAAAAAGATAATGAACCGAAAATGATGTACCGAAGAAGAGACTACCGATAATTTACAGGGAACAAGCGCTGGGCTTTGGGCAGAATGCGTCTGATTGTTCTCGCCAGTATTAAACAGAGAGGCTCTATGGATTACGATCTGTTATCGGTACTTCGTTGAGCATAGTATTCTTTAAAGAGCGTAAGAAAGAGACCTAGTCTTTCATTTCGATCGTTTTACCGATCTCTTAGATCTGATGATTTTATTTCCTGTTCTATCACGAGATCTTTTGTTAGGAAGCAGTCGATCGGACCGCGGGGTATATTAACAGAGTCTCGGATTTATATTTTGTTTGTCTTTTTTTTTAATCATTATGTCGCTCGCAACACACCTTTTCGACCGATTTTGTGGCAATAAAGTTGTAACTTTATACGGACACGTGCCATTCCCTTCCTTCTCTTCCCACGAATCATTCGAGCAAACATGAAGATTCATTCAAGACATTCAGTCCGTAACCATAGAGTTCTCTCCGTCGCTGATTCCACTCCAAAGCCCGTTTAACTGTATTGAGAAAAGTTTTTCCATAAAACTGTGAGCTACTGTGGAGAGAACAGTGAACTTAGCTAGGTCGATTTTTAGTTTCTTTTTTCCCTCGCGAACTCGTTTCAGCGTAGCATAATTTTTATCATGTTATATAAAGCATGTTTTTATTCACATAGCGTTAGACGAAATTTCGATTCTCTTCAGTTCTCTTTCCTTATGTTCTCCTCGGATGGTTACTATGTATGTACAAAGTGGAGATTGAATTTTGTGTCGGTCGAAATTGTTAAATTATTTTTACTTAAATTATATATATTATATATACATGCACCATGCGAAATACATGAATCTAAGTAAAAGGTAAATAAAGGTATGATGTTCATTGGTATCATCACGGTGAGAACCTGTACTGAAGTCATTTTCTATCTGCGTTATCAGGGTATCTGTAGTAGACTGAATTTTTTAAGGAAGAATACAATTTTGTCGTTTTATTAATAAAAATCATACTGTCTGCGAGGAATCGCGCTGACCCAAGAGATTGGGGAGAAATTCTTTTAGATTAAATATTTTTGCGTCTACAGAGACACTGTGTAATATACTTAGACTCATGAAAAGGTTCGTTATAACAGTTCTCAAGAGGAATATCTCATACGTATACATATAACAGTTAAATCAAGATTTTCAGAAAATCAGATCTTAACGTTGTGCTCTTCATTTTGATATATTTAAAGCCACACTGTGAGAAATGAAGAATGTTGAGGGAGCAGATAAATAACAGCAATTTTTTGTACACATCTTGAACAATTGACTAATGGATACAGTTATGTATTTGTACAGTACTATGACTTGTATAATAAAAAGTTCATTAAACAATATTAGTTTGTCGTATATAAAATATCATTAGCGACACGGGGCTCTCGATAAAACTTAAATTGCGAATATCGCGGCCGTGCGACAGAAAATTGAGTCAGCTCAATGCAAGTTGAAATGTCTGAATGGCATGACACATTTGTCAAGCGTGCGTCATCACAAACAGATTCGGCATTCAAACAGCGTACTCAATTTTCTAATTAAGTTCCCAAGTTATTGTTGCATGGAGCTATTGAAAGAAGACAGATTTGGAATTGTATAAATGAAAAACTATTACTTATTATACAAGTAGCTGGGAAATTATCGTGAGAGAATTTCCACCACATAAATCTCGACTCATGTAACGCATTACAGCACAATTATGCTATCTTTAACATTAAATTCGTTTGTTCCTAATCAACATTTAGATGTTATTTTTAATACATGTATGTATATATATCTCTCTCTCTATATATGTATATATATAGGACCCCGTTTTCGCAAAAAAATAAGTTCAACGCGTTCGCTCGCATTCTCGAAATAAAAGTGAGAAAGTTAAGCGAACGCCGTACAAATCTTGTACAAATATACACAGACATATACAGATCTCTCTCTGAGACTCTTGTCATGTTACACCTTGCGCCCGAAACATCACAGTATTTGATGTATAAATGTATAAACGCACAGCGTCAACTCACTGTTTTTCCCTTCAGTGAAGAACTTTGCGTAGGATAAGAATGGAATGAAACGAGTTTACCGTGAGATTCATCTGAGACGAAAGTTTGCCATTTTTTTTTTCTTCTCTCTTACACAAACACGATATGTAGATCGTTCACCTTGAATGGGGAACGACGTTTTCGTGAGATTCGCGCGCGCAAAAAACAAAAATTCTTTACATTTCGCGTTGCGTGTATGTTTTTTTCGTCGACCGGGACGGACACGACTTTCAGAGGCCTCGTCTTTCAGTCGATGCCAATTTCGACGTGGTCCTGCGACGCGCTGTAATGGATCGTTCTTTGTTATCTGTTCGATCTTTGCTCCTCGGCGAGGGCGATCAGACGCTGTCTGGTCTTCTTGTTGTTCTGACAGGCTGACGACACCAGACCGATCAAATGTTTGTTCGAATATTCTTTGTGCTCCTTGATCCATTCCTCCAAACTGTTCTCCGGAAAATAGTAAGCCTTTACGTATAGTTCCACGTAGTCCTTGTGCGGCATAGGCCTCAGGGTGGTCAAGGTCTCGAACTTGGACTTCAGTTGGGTGAAGTCAAGCTGCATGAGCCCTCGACCGCCGTTCGAACACTTCTTGGCGTTGGAGAAACTGCGGCAGACATATTGACTCAGTTGAAGAAGATCAATTTTTACCCTTATGTCAATAACCGGATGCCCGGGTAGATACCTTAAGATATTTTGTGAACAATTTTTTCTTTGAATTAAAATTTTTGAAATACCTTTCAGATTCTCGCAACTTGAACCATCTTAAAGCAGATTATCTTTTCCATATTTCCTTTTTTGTGGCAGAATCCAGAAAAGTTTTGAACTTAAGGTGGCTACCCGGGTACCCGGTTATTGACATAAGGGTTAATATTATGTGTACGTACCCTTCCACTAGAGTGTGAGTTATTAGGTGTGCCACATTTTCCCAAACGGAGTTTGAGACGTCCTTCGTCATTGGAAGACTGTTGCCAATGGTCTTCAGTCTCTCGTTTAACGTGTACATTTCCTGTTTGAGTTTCATTGAGAGGAATGTCAATTAATTTCCCTTACTTATTTCTTTTTTTATTATGTAAGATTAATTAACGCCAGATACCTCTACTAGTGTATCGATATAGCCACTATGCTGTGACATTACGTCGGTCACTTCCCAGTTTACTCTGTTCATCAGGTTCAGAATATTCGCCACGTCGAAAGCCTGGGACGCGACTGCCATGTAAACTGGCTTCCTAAGATCTATCGTAGATGCAATGGTTTGCATGTAAAATTGATGGAGAAAATTTCGTTGCGGGCTATTGGCAATGAGATGCTCCAAGTACGGTCTTAAGCTCTCGTACTGTTGGCCTAAAAATATTAGAGATTCCACTGCCACGATGCGCTCCGTCAGGCCGTGAAGCTTTTCGGGCTGGGACAGATTTACGATTGACGAAAGTTGCGGCTGCCTGACTTTGTCGCATTTCGGATTTGCGTTATCTTCGGTATCGTTGTCGCACTTAATGAGATTCTCTCTGATTCGAGTCAGAGCCAGTTTCAGTTTGGGACTATATAGAGATTCGCTATTAATTTGCTAAAACACATAATGGTTGTTATACGATACACATGAGTTTTCTAGGAATGTACAATGAGAAATGATAGACAATGTAAACTTACAAGATCCGACGTGAAGAATAAGTGCACCGTATAAAAGCACAACTCAAAAAATTGTATCATGCTCTGTATCACGGTGACTGCAATAGATCTTAGAAGTTTCGACATTTGCAGATATTTTCCACACAGCCTTAATATGCTTATCGTCGTGTTCGTGACCATTGGGCCAAAATGTTTTACTTTGTGCTTCTTCTTATTTCCTCTTATGTGATCCGGTTCGTCGACATAATCGTGCTTTAGTTCCTCGGGAATGTCGTCGTCGGATTCATCTGAGAAGTATGCGCCAGTCTCATCCTACGATTAGATAAGAAAAAGTCAATCTCTGTCAAGTCGAACAATTGGATTAGCATTTAGGATTCCTCACGTTGTCATCCGCCAAGATGTCTTCGTCCATCGTGTCGTCCAGTCCGACAGCAAACGGTGACGCTCCTCCTTCTAAGTACTTCTGCAATCCTTCACGATCAACAATACTATCATTTTCATCGACATTCGCATTATCCGTGTTATTCCACGTTTTATAATTGTTCAACGTCAGTTTCAAACTCTTAAATTCCTGCAATTGTGTGGCAACGAAATTAGATTTAACGGGACACAATTCCCATCCGTCGTGTTCAAGAAATATTTTCAGTTCATCTAATCGGGATGCGTGGTAATGGGAGAAATAGGTCAGCGACTGCTTTCTGATGGATTCTTGCAGGTCGTTCGACGTAACGCCACAGAGTTCACCTATCTCCATTAACCTGTTCACAGTGCCAAGCACGTGGACAAATTGCTCGAACTTAACGTAAGTTAGATCAACGTTGGCCAGGTAAATCGATATCTTTATCTCGACATCGTGCCATATCCGTATCATACTGTTTTCCAACTTTTGCTTCACGTACTGCTTGCTAAATGTCTCCTCGAGATCTTTGGCGCCCTCGTCCGATTTCGTATAGTTCTCCTGCGCATTGTGCCAACTGACGACCAGGTAGTAGGAACTCAGAATGGCCCACAGGGACTTGCACAGTTCCGTCAGGCAAGGAATGCACTTGTCCCTTGGCACAGACTGGCATAGCTGCTTGTATTGTCTCTTCATGTCGCCTCCGGCGTAAGAATGAATCGCAGCGAAGGCTGTGTTGTGTATGGCTGCAGCGAAGTGCATGTGAAGATGGTCCATGGCCGTTTGGGTCTTTCCTAAAAGCATGTACGCCTCCTGAATCGAGGCGTACACCGTCACGTCAAATTGCGTACACATTTGCGACAGGGTCACATCTAATGCTTCTTCAGTTTGCTCCAATATATCCTGTAGTTTGCCGTTCAGAGCTGTGATGCAATGGAATTGTTTATATGTTTGCGCTGCTCCTTGGCACTCGAGCAGAAGAGAAATAGCACCTGGATAATTTTTTTCATTTAGTAGTTCCTGAAGCCTATCGCCAGTGCGTTGCTATAAAAAAATTGTTTTCATTACAAATCTGATTATCCAAATATATATCCTGTTTGCTTATTATTATTTGTCTGATTACCAGAGTTTTTATAGTTTTTAAACTGTTTAACCGCTCCTTCACAGTCTGTCTTGCATGATAGTTTGACAATATACCCAAACTTGCTGTTGTAAATTGTCTCCTTGCTAACTCCAAGTCTGCCCTGCCCATTCTACATATTTCGAGAACATCTTGGAGGTGATCCTGTATTGCTTGAATATTTCCGAACTCTTTCTCACAGTTGCTTTGTTTCTGTCGAATTAGTTCAAGAACTTTCCTAGAAACAACTTGGTGCTGTTGCTTCAGTTTTTTGTAACACTTTTCAATTTCCTTTGATTTTAATACAGGCGGTAATTTTTCTAATTCGTGTCTGCAGGGATCAAAGTTGCCGTCGGTGTTAAAATAAATTTGTTCTATGGACTCCAAAATTTCTTGGTCAGGTTGAGTTTCGCTGGCAGCAGATTGACCTGCTTCAGATTGGCCTGCCTCAGATTGAATGTCATCTGGCTTATGTGACTCCCGTGGATTCAGCAGGTCCGGGTGCAAACCCATAAGCGGAATTTTTGTTGCATTCTGAATAATCATAGTTATGAATTATGGAATGTTACGAATATTAAAAACAATTCTTAAACTATTATAATTCAATGTACTATGGAGTTAGTCATAGAATTATCATAAGAATTAATTGAATTAGAAACTTGATTGTTACTTTTACAATGAGATGTACAATTTAACGCTAGCGCTGTTAAGATTAACTGTTCAATTAAATAAAACGCTATCAGATATCTGTACCTGCTTATTGATAAACTTGAAAATCTTATACTTAAACTCCTCCATAATGATATCTATTGAATATTCTCGCTTCAGCACATTTCAGCACCTGTACCTAACACCTCTTATCAGGGCAACACCTATGTTAATTAACACAGGCATGCTCCTCCGATTGCTCCTCTCTAATTGTTCGCAGAATCGAAGGTGGGCCAAAGAGGAACCGATGGCACAATATTCCTAATATACATCTAATTGCAAATTTAAATATTTATATCGCTCCTGTCGAACGCACGCGACATATCGTCGATGCAATACTGCATTTCACGGATGACACATGCTCTCGGATGGGCATGCGTTAATAGTGTTTATTTTTTATCAGCGCCGATCGTACATGACAGAACGCCAGGGACGACGAATTCGAATTGTTCACGCTAAACAGTCGTACTGCCGGAATTAGAGGCTTCGCTTCCTACTTCGATGCATTCCGATGCTTCGTTACGGTCACGTAGATCAGTTTCATGTGTCTTCCGTTAACGATTGCGAGTTTTCGCCTCTGACGTACGGCATTGTACGTGGAACGGGATATGAAATATGTGGTATGGGGAGTTAGGCTACTGAATTGTAATGCAAGTGTCAGTGGCTGAATATGAGGACGGCCTGTCAGACTTGGCCAACAGTATCAGGAATAATGACACGGGGATGGAATTTTAGAATGGCAGGAGAACCGTCTCACGAAGAGGCATTTCTAAATGTACTGAACGGGTTAGGCGATAAGTGCAGGGAATGCATTTAACGGCCAATTTGAATTTCCCGGCAAAAAGACGGCGCTACGGACGTATCGTAGTAGTTTATGGTTTAAGGATGCGCGCGCAGGCTGCAATTTGAGTTTTGTCGTGTCGGGACTTTGTAGAATGTGAAAATACCTCATTGTTTCGTTAACTAGTTTCGTTATGAATAGTGCGATTTTGTACCAGTAAATGTGACAAGAATAGAATTTAGAATGTGGACTACCAGTTTGCGGAAGTCCAATTTCGTAAGTCTGTCTAACTTTACTTAATTTCGTTGTAATTGTCACATACTGTAGAGATCAGACTTTGGAATAGAAGCGTTTGAGTCATTTTTGTAATTTTAATAGCATCATACTTCGTAAATTAATATTGTTAGTAAAAGAGGTCAGGACAAGTTGAATATTCATACTTTAATAAATACATTGAGAAAGGAATAGTTTACAAGGAAATCGGCTACAAGTAAGTGCAGGGTTATATCGTCGACAATGAAGATTTAGTATCAAGTAGTTTGAAGCAAATTTACGGAGATGGCGCCGGGCGACGGTCAGACCGCAATGTCGGTAAAACAATATTTCCACCCTTTACTCTCCCGCACACACACTATACACAACGCACAACGCTATATTCGTTACGTTCGCAATAATTCATGTAAGCCTTGCGTTACCTTGTCTCAACGTTTCGTCGATGACAAAGGTCCTTCGCTGAAACATTATTACAGAGCACACGCAATCGATTTTCCTCTCATCCAGAAGTCAGCCTTCCCCCGCATAATCGTGTAAATCGTCAGATTTTTCCAGGTAGCAGCTATTACAGACGATACAGAAGGTAGAATAAAACCATCGAGAAGTCAGCCTTCCCCCGCATAATCGCGTAAATCGTCAGATTTTTCCAGGCAGCAGCTATTACACTCGATTCAGAAGGTAGACTAAAAGCTATCATTTGGCCGGACATTGTTCTCTCAAAAAAATAAATAAAAACTATTACTATACTATTGTACATAAAGAGCCTCAGGTGGTGGCCACGTACGAAACAGACTTTCAGAGGACCCAAAGAGAATTCCGCCAATTCTATATCCAGTCGCACCGATTTCAGTATTGTTTAATGCGTTCTTTTACAGGCAGCAGCTATTACACTCGATTCAGAAGGTAGAATAAAAGCAATCGTTTGGCCGAACATTATTCTCTCAAGAAATTTATAAAAAGTATTACTATACCGTACGTAAAAAGGCTCAGGTGGCGACCACGTACGAAACAGACTTTCACAGGACCCAAAGAGAATTCCGCCAATTCTACTTCCAGTGGCACCGATTTCAGTACCGTTTAATGCGTTCTCGGTAGTCATCAGGTATGCTCATGTAATCTGTCCCTGCCTCCTACATTATTAAGCGGGACCCTCCGGTAATAACGCTATTCCGTCTCCGCCGTCTTTTAATCAGATCGTCGATTTCAGGCGTCGCCCAGCGTCGGGACGGGGGTGCATTCGACGTCCCGGAGATAAGGAGACAGACTGCCGGGGTCAAGAATGGGAAATCGCGTGGCCGTTATAAACGCGATACCGTGAAACGCGATCCCGCGTTCGCCAAGCGCGATATTGCACCTTTTTTCCGAGAAGAGGACCGATCGGAGCGGGCCTGCCAACTTCGGTCGGACTCCGTGCACTCTTCCTTTAATTCCCTCCCGCGCGTCCGACGTACACGTCCAATTAAAGTGCTGCTCTCCACGCGATATTACGTCGCGCCGTAACATATTTCAACGGCGGGAGGGATCGTTTTGTCACGCGAGAGGACCCCGGCGGGCAAATAAAATAGCCGGGAGGCGAGTTCCTAGTATTGTTCGGGCCAGGGTAAGAGGAGGAGGGTGGGGGGGGGAGGGGGGTGAGTACGAATTTGTCGCGTCAGACTCGGCGGGAAGAGAGCGTATCGCTTGTCTAGTGTAATATAATCTAGGCAATCCGATGTGTTCGCCCTAATTTCGATACTGCTTCTTGGAAGGCGAGGTACTCGAAGAGAGCGTCAGTTTCGGTGCAAAGAGTATGCGAGCAGCTTTCTGATAAACTGTAATTTAATTAAAAATAATTTGTTTTAAGAGTAGAGAGGTCTGAACATTTTTGACGTTTACCGAAAGGTGCAAATCGATAGTAACGCAATCTTTCGAACCTTCCCGTCCCAGAATCGCATTGGCACCATAAATTATGCCCCTTCGACCGCGTGCGTTCGTCATTCCGTAAATCATGTATGCAAGCCGTTCCGGGTTTCACATAAGCGAAGACAGACGCGGGAGCGCGCGCGCGCGCGCTCTCGCGCACGCCTCCCCCAAGCGTATGTATATGCAGGATCAGAAACTGAAAGTGGATCGTAAATAATGTATGACTATTAATACTATATACACCGCATCGGCCGCAAAACTCAGGGGGGGGGGGGGGCATGCCTTTATACATATGCAAATGAGGCGATGCCGCGATTACGGCGTTCAATGAAAACGCCCAAAGCCCCCCCCCCCCCCCCCCCGCTTCTCATCCGCGGCCCTCCGAATCCAACCCCTCGAACATCTGTCCCCATCTATTTTCAATCAAGGTCAACAAATTCCCATCCGTCGGACCGGAGGATCCGTCGATGGGTCAACTGTGCAGCCCCTGGAAGCCCACCCCGCGACATATGTTCCAGTATGGGTTGGAACCTAGGGGCCAGTTTACGCCCGTCGGTTACATCCCACGCAGATTGACCCTTGCCACCCTTGGCTATCATCGTGTCTCGGCTTCCTTATCTCATCGTCACTCACCCTTCTACCCCCCGTACTCCGAAACACACAGGCACAGTTCGCAATTTCGCGTTCGCGTTTCCTCGTCGCAAGACGTCTCTCTCTCTCTCTCTCTCTCTCCCCTTTTTTCTCTTACTGATGACCACCTGTTTCCGTAGGTCGTTCCCTGAGGGAGGCGGCCAGGCCGGATCGGGCAGCGTTCGTTTCTGCTCAGCAACCCCTCTCGCCGGACGGACAAAAGGTTCGAGGCTCGTTCGCGGGCCGCGCTGAAATCGATGCGACCCATGCCTCGAGCTTGCGAGCGTGGGTGTTCCAGGGCAGATATTCGATCGGACTAGCTCGGATTGGCGGCCGTCCGGCCTGCTCCTGCCGGACGATTGGCTGGCAAAGCAGCCTGCGCGCCTCCCACCCACCCCTGTCGCGCCGCCGTCGAGGGTGCTCGCGCACGCTGGCCGTGGGTCAAACGTTCAATGCCGGAAGTTGATGCTGTCCGCCCCGCCGCGCTTGCCGCGTCTGATGTTTCAGAATTTGGCTGGCAGGTAGAGCTTCAGAGAACAAGGTATTTCTTCGAAGCGATGTATTCCTTTATTTTAGAGAAAGGAGCAGATATTTAATTGAATTGTAAATCCGTGCGCGGAAGCAGCAGTCTTCGATATAGATTGTATAAGGTATTGAATCTTGGGTTCCCAGACGTCGGATGCCTGAAGTAACGGATTTGAAATTTCAGAGCGGTGATGGAATAGAATTGTTTATATGCTTATATTTTTATGTGTGCATACGTTTTTATGTTTATATGTTTATACGTTTATACGTTTATTCGTTTGTACGTTTATACGTTTATACGTTTATACGTTTATCTGTTTATATGATTATATGTTTATATGTCTATATGTTTATATGTCTATACTTTTATACGTTTATACGTTTATACGTTTATATGTTTATATATTTATATGTTTATAGTTGATACGCTCCTTGGCACCTGAACAGAAGAGAAATATTCGTATAATTTCATTCATCTAACAGTTCCCGAGATCACCAGCTGCCACCAAAATCCGTCAGCTCCGCGCAGCGTGGGTCCACCCCTTCGACCGAATTCCGGCCACCATCCAACTCGCCCTCCGTACTTCTCGTAGCGTGCATGCGCATCTCCTCTTAGCCCCCGTGTCTCTCAGTCGACGAAGTCGGGAGCGCCGTGCACTCCGTCCCATCGTATACCCATGCGTCAGAGCCACTTGGACAGCGGCAGAGCGAGGGTGTGAGCGGAGGCGTCATCCAGCCAACGAACCAGCACCGCAATACACTCAAGGCGAGTACGAGGAACAGCCTCCCACGGGATATCCATCCGCGAACTTTGCCGACAATCAGCCCGCCCACGTCGGATCCTATCCAGGGCCGGAGGACGAAGATCCGCAGAGGGAAGAAATCCTGCGGTCAGGGACCAGTCGAGGCTCGCAGAGACCTAGCGGGCTCGTCTCCGAGGAGCTTATCGAAGAACTTATCGAGGCCCGAGGAGCCAACCGGGAAGGAATCTTCGCCAGCCTCCTATCGGGGACCAATCTGTGGCCGGGCGGACAGTCGCGGACAGTCGCGGACAGTCGGACTAATCGGGCCACATCGTCAGCTACCGGGTGATCAGCTACCAGCTATCTCGAGGATCAGCCATCAGCGATGACGCTCAGACGGTTCTCCACCGGGACTCGCGCCCTGGCCTTCGGTCTCGCCCTGGTGGCAGGCGCTGCCTTTCCGCGCGCCGTCATGGCGATCGACCTGAGCCGCTTCTACGGACACTTCGACTCCAAGCGAACAGGTGAGTCCGGGGGGGTGGCTGCCAAAGGGGATGCTGGGGAGGGTACTCGCTGTCCCGACTCTCGCCGGACAACAGGTCCCGTTCCTCGGTCGCCTTCGTCGACACAGGGCCTGATCGATCGGCACGCGTCATCGGCAACCTCGTAATCGGTATTTCGATCCTGGACTCACCGAATCAATCGAGCTGACGTGTCTCTGGGCAGCAGTCGGAAGCCCTCGTCCTGGTCAGACGATTGGCCAGGACGAAGCTTTCTGACTGTCGAATCGCAGTAATTAGATTCGCCATCGAGTAAGGTGGCTTCATGGCCCGTTAAAGCGGACTCGCTGAATGAGAACTGTCACGATCCGTCTCTTTAAAGGGGGCTTAAAGGTCCGATTGCCGGGTTAAAGACGTTTAAAGACGTTTAAAGTGGAGCAGAGATTCGATCGGCGCCCCGCAATTTCGGATGACAGTCGTTCAAGGATCGTGCGAGGCCTCCTTAACGGAGTTGACTCTCTCGGGCGAGCGAAGGGGGAGACCTTGTTTCCTTTCCGTGGCCGGAGGCAGAATCGTCGTATCGCGTGTACGGGCCTGTTCAAACGATTCTCACCCCCCCCCCCCCTCCTCCCCGTCCCCCCTTTTTAGCGGGCTCCGGCCAACCAGCAGCGCATTTAACGTTCATCTTACGGCGGTAGGGCACGGTTTTTTTTTTATTGCATCGGCTGTGCAACACGAATGTTCAACCTACCCCCACCTCCTCTCTCTCTCTCTCTCTCTCTGCTGCCCTCGTCCACCCCTTCAACCCCCTCGCATGTCCTTCTACGCCGGAACGAAACGAGTTCACGGACAGCGGTCGAAGGGTTCTTTAATAGAGAAACTTGCGCCTTCTGACGTAATTCGGCTCACCGCGGCCGCACCATCAGAGGTATTAAAGGGGCGCGAGGTGCGGTCTAAAGGTCGCCCGTCATTAATACTAATGGTAGAAATATTTCGCTTTTAATCAGGGTGAGAGCCCGTTCGCTAGCGCGCCTCGTACGTCACATAATTCATTTGCCACGTGCGAACCGTTCCTTTACTCATCGTGTCCGTTCGGAAACAGTTCCCCGGGAATGGGATGAAAATTAGTCATCCAAGGACGTTGCCTCGTTCATTCTCCGTTAATTCGCAATTTGCCATCCGCTATCCGTCCGCATCCGATGTCCCGTCGTCCACCTTCTCTGCGCTTCACGAGAAACGACGATGCAAACGTCGAAGAACATTCATCTGGCATTCAGGGTGTAGGACAAACAAGGCGGGCGTAAGAGCTATTAGGGCGAGGGGGTGCCGCGGGTTAGGGGTTGCTCCGCGGGGCTTAACGAGTTTGGAAAGAGAAACGCTGGCCGAGTAGGAATTAATTGGAGGGTCTCATATTTTTCCTGTCGGCCAACGGGGTTGGCCTCATGCATGGGAGTGCCTCGGCTACTTTTGCCCTCATACTCGGTTTGCTCGGTCAATATCAAGTGTTCCGCGCCTGTCGAACCACCACCAGTTGCCTGTCCCGTGTAGTGATACTCGTACACACACACACGCAGAAGGGCGCACACGCGCACAGTCGCAATTCTCATATTGCGCGTTTGCGTAACGACGTTCAATTCGAAAACGGCATGAATAATTCAGCTGGTTGCCTGACGGTGTTGGGCCGCTGAGAATGGAGCGACAGGTGGGAATTGGACGGGGTCTGATCCGCAGGAGGAAGATTGGAGTCTAACTCCGCGATGACTGTTTCAGACAAGATCTGCCATCCTTACGAGCCGTTCAAGTGTCCCGGCGGCGGAATCTGCATTTCCATTCAGTACCTCTGCGACGGAGCTCCCGATTGTCAAGATGGATACGACGAAGATTCACGGCTGTGCACAGCAGGTAGTTCCGCAATTTTACTCGCGCATGTAACAGTAATTAAGCCATTACTCGCCGTAATACAAAGATAGAGAAATAAAAAATGAAATTAACTGTACGTTTAGAAGCTGCAGTCATTTTTGTCCTATTCTTGGGAGACAGTTTCAAATTGTTTTCTTTCAATGACTCCAACTTCTAACTGTAATTAACTGTACATTTAGAAGTTGCAGTCATTTTTGTCCTATTCTTGGGGGACAGTTTCAAATTGTTTTCTTTCAATGACTCCAACTTCTAAATGTAATTAACTGTACATTTAGAAGTTGCAGTCATTTTTGTCCCATTCTTGGGAGACAGTTTCAAATTGTTTTCTTTAAATGACTGCAACTTCTAAATGTAATTAACTGTACATTTAGAAGTTGCAGTCATTTTTGTCCTATTCTTGGGAGACAGTTTCAAATTGTTTTCTTTCAATGACTCCAACTTCTAAATGTAATTAACTGTACATTTAGAAGTTGCAGTCATTTTTGTCCCATTCTTGGGAGACAGTTTCAAATTGTTTTCTTTCAATGACTCCAACTTCTAACTGTAATTAACTGTACATTTGGAAGTTGCAGTCATTTTTGTCCCATTCTTGACTGCAACTTCTAAATGTACAGTTAATTTCCTCTTTTATTTTTGTACTTTTGTATTACGGCGGGTAATGGGTTATGGAACATCTTCCGTTCCATTATTCTTCTGGAAAAGTTTGTCCCGATTATCAGATCACGATTGGAGTAGATACGATATTTATTAATCGATTTCTTCCGACAGCCAAGAGACCGCCCGTGGAGGAGACGGCCAGCTTCCTGCAGTCCTTGCTGGCGAGTCACGGGCCGAATTATTTGGAGAAATTGTTCGGCATCAAAGCGCGGGAAACGTTACAGCCGCTGGGCGGCGTCGACAAAGTGGCCATCGCTCTTTCCGGTGAGCTTAATGATAAGGAAGCTACCCTCTGGAAGTCTCCCTCTATTCAATTCGATTCATCCTACAGTGTCAACCCCCTTCGCCAAGCACGATTCCCCGGGATCGTCAATTATCCTGACACTCTTCCGTCATCCTCGCCTGATCGATTCTTAGAGCCTTTAATCGATTGGCCTGGCCGTTCAATTTCCGGAAGGTACTCGGGCCCCAATTACGTCGAGTCAATCGAACGTCGAACGGCCAAGTTACTTTCCTGCCCTCCCTGTACATAAAGCTTGTTGCTCTTCCTCGTCGAGTCCCGTTAAGTCGTTTTATTGCCCCGTAGTCCGAGTCGTTCATCGATACTTGTGGCCTCGTAAAATTTATGGCAAACGACAGACGTAATGGAATACCTGTTACTTGTCAGAGATTCGTAGAATCATTTTGGTAGTGACCTCTATAACCGACGTATCGCATTAAATTAATTGTTGGCCAGTCTACGCTTGTATTCTACCTTGTACTATTTATTTGAACGGAATCTTGCATATAAAGTCAGCTATCAGATTTTTCTCCAATCTACAGTTTTATTCTACCTTGTACTATTTATTTGAACGGAATCTTGCATATAATGTCAGCTATCAGATTTTTCTCCAATCCACAGTTTCATTCTACCTTGTACTATTTATTCGCCCGCAATCTTGCAATAATGTCAGCTATGAACTTTGACGTTTTAGAATCTATCGAGGATACCGACACTTGTACTATTTATTCTACGATCTTGCAACAATATCAGCTATGAACTTTGACGTTTTAGAATCTATTGAAGGCACTTATGAATTACTATTAAAGTCGTTCGTGAGCTACGTTTGAAAATGTATATTGAAAAATGAAGTATATTGATTGTGAAAATGGAAAAACGCTCGTTCCAGAGTCCCAAACGATTGAAGACTTCGGCGCGGCCCTCCACCTGCTGCGTTCCGATCTCGAGCACCTTCGCTCCGTGTTCATGGCGGTGGAGAACGGCGATCTGGGCATGCTGAAGTCACTGGGCATCAAGGATTCCGAGCTGGGCGACGTGAAGTTCTTCCTCGAGAAGCTCGTCAAGACGGGCTTCCTCGACTGAACGAATAATTCGCGGCGAGAGAGAGAGAGAGAGAGAGAGAGAGAGAGAGAGAGAGAGAGAGCGAGCGAGTGAGAGAGAGTGACAGAGAAAATGAGAGAAAGGGGAAGAACGAGTATATCTAAGCTCCACCTTTTACGAAACGCATTGTCTCTTTCCTTGGCGTACGTCTTTTTTCGGATTCCTTCCTGCTCCCCTGTCAACGACGCGCGTTCCAGTCCCACTCGAGGTGGGCCAACATTTACTTTCTTGCCGCGAGAGCACCGGGATACGGTTAAAAGTCTTCTTCGTCGAGCGTTCGAGTACCATGAGAAACGAATGCCGCACTGCAATCGGATCGGATCTTCATTCAGTATCCCCGATCGTCGGAGCGCACATTCTCGCTGTCCAATGAAAATTGACGAACGCTCCGGGCATCCAGCTGTCAATGCCACCTCCGCTGTCACTTGCAACTCGATTCTCATGGTATCGATCCGAGACGGAGCAGCCTCGGAGAATGGCGGTTTACAACCCCCCAATGTCGTTCACCGCGAGGAACGATGAAAGACATATCATTTTTTCCCAACCGTTGGAAACCGCCTCCCTCGAGGACGTATTTTGCGAACGAACGATTAGAGAAGGGGACGAGGAAAATGAGGAGGGGTGTGGGAGGGTGGGTGAGGAGAGGCAGAGTGCAAATTCGCGATAGAGGAGGAACGGTTGACGGCCCGCTCCGTTGTTTATAATACACGCACGAAGTTCGGAGAGCTTAAGGAGACATTAGATCCGGTACTGAATTCACTCTGTTCGGGGGACGACAATCCAATTTAATCGCGCGGCGTAATAGATATTTACCGAACTTCATGCTTTTGCTGCGGCGACGTCACCTCGTTCGGCACACTTTAGCGTTCGCGCCGTTACTGGCTGGCACAGTATAGTTGCGTGGAACTCGATCGGAGTCGAGTAATCGAATGCTCGGCCGGACGAACGAGAGTATTGGCGTCCGTTGGCGTCTGTCGGCGTCCGTCGGCGTCCGTTGGCGCGTTCCTCCGCCATCGATTCTTCTCTCTCGCGAAATTGCACCGCGTGTCGCTATACCCGACCATGCTTTGCGAACAATAGCCTGGGCCAATGGCGAGAGCGCATAAGAATCCGACGCGATAAAGATAAGCGGGTACAAAACCGAGTGGAGGCATCGTACCGTGTTCCTTCAGGGTATGACACGTAACTTTATATTAGACGAGGAGAAAGAGAAAGAGAGAAAGAGGGAGAGAGAGAGAGAGAGAGAGAGAGGGAAATATATATGTATATATGTATAGATAAGTCCATATACATATATATCTATATATGTATACAATTTTAGCGTACTAATATTTTCATTACGGATGTAAACGGATACATATCACTACGTACATATCAGTAATTTAATGAGAGTCGAGAATCGGTCGAATTCTGGTCGAACGGAATCTCACACGTTTCTAACGTTCAACCCTCTGCATTCGTGTAACATCATGACACCGATGTGAGGGAAGAAGGAGTACAGCCAAACGATTCTGCAACGGTGAAAAGATTCGTTCTAACAATTCGGTGTGAACGGAACGTCGTACAAGTTATACCAAGCTGAGATTCCTCGACGAGCGTTCAACCTGGGAGATTAAAAAATGAAATAAAATAGCGTACGTCTATTTCTTAAGCACACTATTCTAGTAAAACAAGGAAAAAAACAATTGACATATCTTCTACATAAATAACGAAGCTAACTCTAAGGGGATTAACAAAAAGGAACAAAAAAAAATGGCAAGAGACAGAGGGAAAGAGAGAGAGAGAGAGAAAGAGAGAGAGAGAGAGAGAGAGAGGAACGTATAATTAACATGTCGACAGAGAAATCACTTTTATCAGATGGTAGATAATATTTTGGTATAAACTATGTATCTTTGTCCCTCCATATGTCAATTACGGTCCAAAGTAGGGCCTGGACCGAGGGCAGAATCCGAGGGAAACTTGTGTGTGTTGCAAAACCAAAACGAAACCAAAGACAAAAAAAGAAATTATTGAGTAAACTAAAAATGCACAAAAAAACGTATAAGGACTAAGGCCGGGCCACGGGGTCAAGGCATCCTTGAATCACCTCCGCTCACTAAGGCTGATCTTGACCCCTTGGCCCGCGGTCTCTCGCTATAAAAGTCGTAACTCGTGAACGTAATGGAAAAACGATATACAACCAGCAAAAAGAAGAAGAAGAAAAAATGGTAAAAAAAAAAAAATTCTGCATCGCGTGAGAACTTTACAATCCCGCGCCCCTTTATCCCAGACTCGGTAGAGAGCATTCTGGAATTTTGAATCCTCGAACATTCGACGTGCGCGTCGTCGTCGTCGAGCGTCGTCTTTCGAATTTTGACAGGACACTAATGACAGGAGATCTGTCGCATCGGACTGCGTCGCTCGCGCGGTGCTCCTTGTCTCTTTTTTTGTCGGGAACGATATCGATTTCTCTGTCCTATTGCGATTCGTCCCGGCTCTCGAGACAGTTTAGAGTCTAATACTCTCATTGCCGTGAAAGTATTCGGCAGAAAAGGTGTGCGCGCATAAGGGCTGTCAAGTTGGCGTATCGGAAGGATTTATGCAATCTGTCTCGAGGGGGCGACGAATTTGTTCACGATCTCTCGGTGCAATCTCAGTCGATTCTTCCCCCCCCCCCCCCCTCCCCCTCCTGAAGAAGAGAGCCTTCGTCATCTGAGATTGCATCGGTAATCGATGTTGTCCATTTTTCAATTTTTGGCGCCTGACATAATTCCGAATTTTCCGTCAAAGCGTGTACTTATTAATGTTTGCATTCCTTCTGCACCCCGCGCCACGTGTCTCATTCGGATCTTGTCACCTCAAATCGATGAACATATGTATATGTACATTATATATATATATATATATATACGTTGTATCTAAGCGCATCGATTAAGTTTAAGGTATTTGGTTTGATCGATGTACCGGCGGCGAGGACGAAACGGGCATCGATCGTTTTGCGAACGCTGTTAAGTTTCCACCTATTCTGATTGTTCTACTGCCAATGTATTTGTCATTAATACGGCAGCCGTGCGGCGATACCGGACATTATATGCGTACTCGCTTCTTAAAGTTTTTGTACTTCTCTAATTAATTACGTAAAATACAATGCTCTTGGAAATCATTTTCTGGCGCGATTGGTCATTGAATAAATTGAACATTTCTTCAGTTTTACATCAATGGCGTTTCAACTTGAATCACGTACCACACACTAGCGTAAGGTATGATCGAATTTGTTTGTGCAAGGTTGCTCGATAAAGCAGGCTCAGGAATAGGGAAAATAGATTTATTACTCGATCCAGATATTCTTTATTGAAAAACGTACATTATTGTACGTTTCGAATAAATTAAACGTGTACGGTTGTGTAGGGCAGTGAATCACCACTTATTGAAGTCTTAATAAGCGAAATAATTGATACGAAATGGCATTCGTAGGTAGATTCCTTGTTTTGATGAACCAAAAATAGAATATAAAATCAATAGTTAGATCATTGGTAAAAAATAATTGCACATAACTTCTGTGTCTTTGGTAAACTAAAAATGATGCTGTATGTGATTGTTTTCAGTATGAAATATTTTCATACGTAGATGCATAAAACATTTTTTTCCTTGTATATTTTTCTATTTACAGATCTGTCGGTTCGATAAGCTCATACTTATCGGTACTGCCGCCCAACTCCTTCAATTCAACTACCAAATCTTGAATGTCTATCTTTCTCGAAATCACTAACATTCGCTGATTCTTAGGGCCATAACTGTGCGACTTCAATCCCATTTTCCTGGTTAGCCTGAAACACAATGCGATGAGGCACGGCTTTTCCTATAAGTTAGGCCATGTTTGCAATTTAATATCTTAACAAATCGGGTACTAACTGATGGATAGCAGCTCTTTCATCATTTGTAAAGTCAGAAGAAAACACAAGATCGTTTCTCATATCGCCCATTAGAAATTTGTTCAGTATGTCTGTGATTTTGTTCTTCAAGTCTCTTACTGAGAACTTAGAAGTCTTTAAACCGAGGCCATCTCTCGTTATTTGTTGCTTTATGCTGCAGCTTTAGATCGTTTTCGCGCGTTAGAGGTCATTGTCGGGTGTTTTGAAAACACGTTAGCAGAAATTTCTTACCCAACAGGTTCGACATTCCCTTGTTGTGTTTTTCCCAAACCCCCCCCAGTCCAACCCATCAGTCTCATGATCTTAGTACCGATATTATCTTGCGGCACCAACTCCTTGACTACTTTTTCATCTTCAGTAATTATCGACGTGCTTACATTAGGCTCTCCCAAATTTTGCTTCACCTGAAATTACAATATATACCCATCTTACTTCCGGCTGTTGGCGCAGCGCTCTAGCGCAAACTTCTCCCACCCATACGTCCTAATAATTATGAATTCGTCCCTCTCTACGAATCTTTTACTTTCGCAAACCTTTATAGTGTAATAATGTTTCTGTAATAAGGTTAAGCCATCGATGGCTGCTTCTTTCTTTGCCGCTTTTTGATTTGCGTTAACCGCCTCCGCCAAGTACTTTGAATTTATAAGAATCGTGCATTTACTGCAAACAGAAATAATTGCACCGATGATTATACAAGATGAAAGTTACGACAGTTATTGGATTGGTGTTGTGAGGAACAGAAGTAAACAGAGCTGTTTTTATTTTATTGACGATGTACTTAATCGGGACGAAAAAATTAGTTCCGAATAGTCGTTCAGTACAAACGGAACGTGCGTAATAAACCCACCACATATTATCAACTCTGTCAAACTTCCATTGCACATCGCCACCCGACGCATACACGGCTGATGAAAGTATATTTTGAGGTGGGTCGTTGGGTCTCTGTACTAAAATAATGTTTCCGTATGGGTCATTAGAGAGTTTTATTCTCTTCTCAGGTTTGTCAGTATTCATTTTGTCAAGATGCTTTTTCTGATTGGGCTGACGCTGTGTATCTTCTGATATGGTTGTCGTAGGCGCCTTGGTTCCTATGCAAACAGATAATTAGAAACATATAAAACACAGTTTGAATTAAGATGTAGCAAAAAATTGAACAGTTGATCTAATGGACAGGCAAGCAACATAAACAGTCTCATTTCACCTTTGTACTAGTCAGCACTTCATTGTACCTTTAATTTTTGAAGTCGATGCAGCTGACGCTGTGACAAATGTTCTTTGTAGTTTAGTTTTTTGCCTTTCCCTATATTCTTTCGCAACATCTTCCGCCAATTCCGATATTAGTTGCATAGTCTCTTTTGGGTATCTGTGTGGAAAGGTACACAAACAAAAATGTAATTGAAGTTACAAAGTAAATACTATATCATTGACAAAGACTTATATGTCAATCATTACCTGCAACCTAAGAATTCTACATTTGTAAACACTTGTGCCAAACAAATGAGTTGATCCTCTGGAAACCTATCCTTGTGTGCAAGTAGAAAATTTCTTCTTAATTCCCAATGCTCATCACATTCGTACTCTACTTTGTACTGTTCCACATCCCAATCGTCATTCTTGCTCATTTTGCCTGCGAATACTGTTACCTGTAAAATAGATGTAGAGCAATGTAGAGTAAATTATAATGTATACAAAAAAATGAAGTAGGGGTTAAACACAAACTTAAACTCAATGAATTTGCGACTTAAGGGTTAGTGAATATCGTACGTGGAATAAATGGTGCTATATTGACTTGAATATAATATTTACTTCTCTTTCGTTGTGCTTAAATAATTTTTATACGAGTACTTTTTTGCAAATTGTGATGATTCTACCGACTACACGTGTCAACAATGGAAGGATCAATCTAGAAAATTGGAAGACGCTTAAACCGTAGCATGTCGCGGTTATATTGTAGTTCAGAATTTCGATACCAGGTGTCACGAAACTACTTTCAGAGCGTAAGAAACTAATCGATATTCCATAAAATAATTCCTGTCTCAGAATTATATTACATTGTAGTGTAATAATTACTAGTAATATATATAATTTTCACTCTAATTTATTTATTCGACCAATCCAATAACTCCTGTACATTTATGACCTTAAATTTGAAGTAAGCAAAATCTGTTCCAGACATTCACTTCAAATACTTATTCGTATACATGACACAGAAAAATATATTAATTGCATATAATTTACAGAAAAATATATTTACAAACTCGATCGTGTCAATATATTTGGCAACCAATTTCTGAATTAAATACGGATGCACACGTGTTCCTTTTTCTACTTCAAATTGAACAAATTCAGTACTGATTATGCCGCTTATTATTTAAACCATTCATACATCGACTATATTCTGACCGGATATAATCCAAATTTATTTACAAAGCAACTCTCATCATATATTAAACGAACGAACGTGAGAACAGTTTTATTATGATATATTTCTTCTGCACCGTATAACATGCGGTAATACAATTTTGTTACGCAACCGCTAACTTTATTGGGTTTTATTGAATACATCCAAAACGTGTTTTATACATACGGGTCAGTATCATATATTTCTTCATGTCACCGTACATGCACTTATTATCGTACACGGTGATGAGGGATTGAAAAATTTCATAAAGCATACTTTAGTACCGCTAATAACGCGTTAACGACTGATGAGACTTACGTATAACACCTTTAAATTATTTTCCATTAATGTCCGAACAATTTACAACTGCTGCCATTGTTCGTGATAAACTTAAACAATATTTTAACAGATCTTAACGTGCCTATGTACAAATAAATAGTTGCAATTCTGCATCTAATTTAAAGTAAAGTGTGTAACACATAATATCCATATTGCGCCTGAACTCTGTTACAGTTCGTACATTGTGTGTCACGATCGATAACCACGTATTAATCTTTTATGCTGAACCGTGCCAAAATAGAGGGTACAGATTCATCAGGCGTCGCGGAGAATGCGAAGAAATGAAATAAAAATAATCCTGCCGAACGTTGTTTTTATAGGAGGTTGGACGTTAATAATTGGACATTGTCCACAGCAATACCTTGCATGGTATAATTTTCAGCAGCAGCTTATTAATTTACCGCTCCCATCGGGAAGTGTATTCTACGTGCACATATGCACTGCGCAAAATTGTACATATTTACAATTTTTATACGTGACACATATGATGCGTCACGGCATTGGATGATTCAATCATTGAGGTTTCAGCAGAAACGGTTTTTCTAAGGTTTTCCTGCAGGAGATATTGCTGTTACTTCAAAGGCCTTTTGTCAATTGGAAAGCTTTAGGAAATCATATCTTCCATTCTTCACTCGCACCTTTATTTCATTTCTCTGCACACTGACAATCTTTCAACGTACGACATTGCGTCTGTGTCATTGTTAATGGTTCAACATTTCAACACATTCTCACAGCTCAATGTGTTCCATTCGTGTATTCATAAAAATGCAACATATACCACCAGACTATGTTGATCTATTGAAAACGTACTACATTACATTCGACAAGATGTCAACGTATATCAGAACAGAAAAGAATAAATTATTCATATACAATTTGAGGAAAAACAATTGTACAATTTTTTCAATTACTTCGAGAATCTCGAAATTCAATTATATACGTATTTATATAAATATACTTGAAGGGGGCCAAGGAAAAGGATTCGGGATAGGGAATATTATATGCGATTTTTTCTTCAAATGCTATACCGTTCTCAGTATTTTATCCCTTAATAAGAGGACACATTGCCCCATTGCACGAAACAATATCTAAATATGTAAACTATGCAAGTACTTTGGAAAATGTTTATTATGTACGCTTCCATATTCTTCATTGTGTTAGTGTTTGTGTTCTTGTATTATGTCACTGTGTGTATAACGCACTACTTGCTTATGCCCGGTGCACAATTGGAAATGTCTGGTTTTTATGTATTAATGCATGCAAATGCTTATTCTACGCCTAATCCAGGGTTGGATATCGTTACCTAATCATAAGGACGTCCCAAAAAAATCAGTAATTCTTCGCTTTAATATAAGCACGAAAGCAGAATGATGTCGATGTGTCGATATTAAATGTAACTTCCAACAAAGGATGAAAAGTGTACATAATAAAAAGTTTCACTGCTAACAAAAACGTACATTAAATATTTCGTAATTCTTTCAACGAAACGGGGAATAATAAAAAAGATAGACTTTGCATTATTATAAATTAATATAATACAACTTACATAGTAAACAAATATGTAGGGAAAGATAGGAAGAAGAAGAGAAGGGGAAATCAATGGAAACATAGGAGGAAACGATCATATGCGAGAGATTGTCATGGCATAAATCTGAATATTATCTGTGAACCAATGTGCCCGAAACTAATGAATCTGAATTCATTATCATATATGGTTATCTCAGTTGACTAAATGAGAACACACTCAACGTATGATTCATCGCATAATGACACAAAGACCAAAGTACTGTTAAACCTGACAAATATGTTCAGCCTAAACTATAAACACGGACTACGTTCACTATATCGATAGTGGCAGTGAGAGGATGAGAACTAACAATTACCGTTTCAAAACTCAAGGTAAAATTACATAAGTGTTCGGATCTCAATGAATTGAATCCCACCCTATTTACTCCATGACGGTGCTCTGCATATGGTTCCGGTAAATTAACACAGTACAAATCATAACATCCATTAGAAAGAAGCAATGGACTGATGGTTAGAGGGAGTCAAAGTGTGTTCATATAAAAACAAAGCTATGTTACAAATTCTATAGAAAGCGGAGTATGGCTTAGAAAAGAATACGTGAAGTATAGGAGTACTAGTATTTTTGACGAGATAAAGTATAGATACGTGACACCCGATCAGCGCAGATCTGGATTGTCGTTAACTTGCTTTTTAATGCGTAACAGTACGGTCGTGTACCATTGATCCAGTCGCGATATTGAATCATACTCCTTTACTGCTTCGGTAAAACCTTCAAGATGCTGCTCCTCGAGGTGTTCTATTAAAGTCTACAACAAAAAATAAACCATGATTGGGTAATTGATTCCAATCATTTTGGCCTTCAATATACTTTACCTTTATCAATTTGTACTCCCTAGAATCCTGGAATGCTGGATATTGCTCTTGATAACGTTCAATCGCGTGCTGTGCGTTCAATACGTCAACACACAAATGGCATAAAGCTGCTCGGAAGAAGTATTCTTTCGCACTATATTTAAGGAGAGAACTTTCTAACGAAGCAGAGGCAACCTGCAGTAAACAAAACAGTATGAGATAAATAATTGGAATGAAAGGTATAAAGCATGAGCTGAATATTTCTAATAGAAAAGTTGATGATATGTAAACGCACCTGCTCGTAGATCTGTATAGCCTTATCGTAGTTTTCAAGTTGAGCAGCATACTGCGCAACCTTGAGAAGACACTTATTTGCAGAGGAATTGCTTTCCTCTCCACGGAAATAATCCGCAGCCTGTTCATAGTGATGTACAGCCCGTTCTAAATCAACGGCCTCACTTTCATACATCTCCGCTATGCTCTGGTGATGCTTAGCTGCCATCGTAAACCGACCCATGTCGGTATAGATTTCAATAGCCTTCAGCAGACAACTTATTGCCTCTATAGGAAAAAGATGTGAAATGCATCACCAGATTATAACCATGAAGAAAATCTATTGAGCCAATGTAAGGTGGTCGGCATACCATTTGTGTCCGATTTCTTGAAACAATTGGCAGCATCTACATAATTGTTGGCAGCATCGTGACGGCTGCCAGCTTTTCCATGTAGGTCGGCAGCCTCGTAGAATGCACTTCCTGCAGCACTCCACTTCTTTGCCATCTTGAACAGATTTGCAGCTCGTTGATAACATTCTACTGCCTCTTCTACTTTGGACGACCCGCTGCAATCATTGATTTAAAACCCATTGAATCTTTTAGAAAGACATAAATTATTATTATCTATCAGATACACACTAGTGATCAACATTCGCATATTTAAAATATTAATATTCAACTCTCATTCAAAAAATAAATTTTTAAAAATTCATTTCTGTACACAAGATCTCTAGTGAAAAACAGTATAAACGAAACCAATACCTCAACGCAAAATCGGAATATCGATGTCCTGCTATCTGTCATAGTCATCAAAATACAACAGCATATATGTAGGATGCTGCGATGAGCGTATTGTACGTAGTACGCACGTCGCATTAAAAATACCCAGTACGCATAGTGCGGTAGCATGCACAATTATCAAGATATTTTACAGTAAATCGAATCGAATGCGAACAACAAACAGTCGAGCCGATCGAACGATGCGCACGAACGATTCGCCCCCGTGCAAAATTTCGAGCGGTCAGATGGACGAGTTCAACTGGATCGATGTCGAGGACAACTCACCCGAACAGTGAACCAAAAAATCCTTTCGACGATGTCAATTTCTTCTCGGCCTCCGCGACGAATTGCATCGCCCTTTGCTCGTTATCGGCCATAGCTGTCTGGTAGGTATCACCTTACAACAATTCTTTTATGTTCCTAATCATTAACGCTTCGCACAAGACGTACACCTATCGAGCACAGACGTCACTAAACTCGATGAATGCGAAGCGAGTGCAGTGTCAGGTGTCATCGGTAGCGGTCAGGGATGCCAACTGATAAAATGCAGATGAACAATTAACGTGGTCCGTCTTCCTTCTCGCTTACGTCGGCAGAGGTCGCCAAAACGAATTTTATCGGTCGTTGAGAACTCGCATTGAAACGCTGATTTCCGGTAGTACGAGTCATTCGAAGTTTAAACTTGTAAAAATCAAGCACTGTCTCCTACGCAGGAATTTGTAAGATAAGGTTAACAAAATGTCGGGGGTGCTGAAGCAAACGATTAAATCGTTAACGGCTGGTAATCAGAATTCGTTGGTCATTGGAGTCATTATAGGCACCCTAAATATGAGAACATTCGATGCTACACGCAGTAAATGTTTGTATCTATAATTTAACGTACGATTACAGAATTTGTTCGTAATTTCTCCATTTTACAGTTCATAATGGCGAAAGAGGAGTGTGGACGTTCACTTTAAAAGATTCGGTGGAAGATTTTATTAATGTCACGGTATGGGGTAGCGTAGATCACGTACGAAAATTGTCATCCACTTTTCATATTGGCAGCGTAGGTTTGTGCACGTTACGTTTCTAACGTACAAATGATACGGGGGTCACTGAATTTCCTAAGAGAACTTCTTCTTTTAGTTGAAGTCATAAATGCCAAGGTACTGGAACGTCATCTCGATGACAAGAACGAGTTGTACGTCCCTTCAGTTTCAAGTCCATACAGCCTGACAGTAAATGAAGGTGCTGCCCTGGTCCAGTCTCACGATGCACCCACTTCCGAAGAATATCTTCCCTTACTCTCTATACCCACCAAACCAGTAAACGAACTGCGAAGTCTGAAAAGCGTTATTGATAACATCGAGTCCTACCGAGACCAATACATAAATCTTTTGGTTGTCGTTACCTTCGTACGTTCATTCTCTAATGTAATGATCTCATGCAAGTATGATGAAGAACGACAATTATGTTCGATGCACAGATAGGTGACATACGGAACGTTATTGCTCGGGACGGAAGGGAAATGAAATGTCGAAATTTCGAGATCACAGACGACTCGACCGATGAAACTGTATCTTTGATGCTGTGGGAGCAAGAATGGATAGAAAGGGCTCGAAACTGGCAACTGAAGCACACCGTTCTGTTTCTGGCCGACCTCCGAGTTATGTACGATAATTTCAAGAAGAGGACGGTCATAAGCCTGGCGAGGAAAACCTTGATCACGGAAAATCCTGACATACCGGAAACTGCAGTAGTCAGGGCCACTGTGAAATCGTATACTGCCGAAAATATGTGCAGTATTTCGTTTGCTATACCAGATCGTGAGAATGATGAATGCATTTCTGATTTCTTGCACCCTTTTGTTTGAATGATTATACATAATGGTTGTTTGGCCTTGTTTATTGACAGCGGCAATGATTACGAACGTAATGACGATACAAGAAATAACAAATCGAGTTAATAAGAAGCCGAGACAAGGGGTGGAAAGATTACAATTTGCCACAATCACAAAAGTGACGGTCACGGATATAAACGTTGGTAGCCTCAGTCCAAGCCTGATAATCATTAAATGGTTCGAGTTCATATCGTCGCAAATACTACGGATGAATGTAGATAATCGTGTTTGTTCTGTACAACTTTTTTTTTATATTCCCAGTGCTCGTTGCAAGAGAGTTGTGAAGAACGAACGAGATTCTTGTATGAACCTGGATTGCCCTTTCGGGGACGGTACTAACACTCCTTACAATACTGTTAGTTTGAACTTGAAAGTCAACCTAAAAGACGAAACAGGATACTTAATTGGATGCCGTTTATCTGGCGAAGCTGCAGAACGCGTTTTAAATTGTTCCGTCAATGAATTTCAAGTATTGCTGTTTGAGATCATTTATTTATTAAATGTACTTTTATTCACATTAATTCATCAATTGAAATTCGTATTTATTAGAGTATGACATTGCCAGAGCGGGAAGATTTGAAGTGGAAATACTTGCTGGAAAAGTGCAACGTATTCTTGCACGTTCTTGGACCTTCATCTGTTTTTCCCCAAGCTGCGTACAATATTTTGGCAATAGAACGTTTGCGTGCACTTGACGAAGAGGAAGAAGAATCTATCACCAATTGCGCTGAAGATATAATTGCTGAGTATAATCAGGTGTAAATGTTAGCTCTAGGTCTCCCATAATTAGATTCAAAGTTAGTTAAGTATACAGCAATATATGATAGAAACGCAAAACTACAATCTTACATTATGTATATATGTTATGAAATTTAATTATCCATGTAACAAATAAAAAATAAATCTGTGGGATTAATTTAAAATTCGCGGCAAAAAACCGTAAAATGTTCTTTAAAATGACAGCCAATGAGATTGAACCTGCGCACGCACTCCAGCAGTTGAATTGTTTCCAACGAAAACACTACGGTTGACGGTATGTTTTTCGATTTGTACTTAATTCTCCATTTATGTAGTAATTTCTGGTAGCCAAATATACAAAGTTTATTATGACTTGTACTTTTTAATAGTAAAAACCATGTTTCTTTTCCATAACTTTAGGATATATAAGATTACCTGTACTGTACACAAATTGTGAGTATTGCGCTACCTATCGGAGCATTGTGAACTTAATCTGCTAAACGGCTTGACAGAAGATACGCAATATACCGTAAGGTTATATTCAAACTGTGGAACGTTGAATAGAATTGAATAGAATGGATAACGTGATGAGGAATAATACAGAAAATTTACCAGAAATCATAGAAAGTAATAGTATGACTGAATACATACGAGAGAAATGTCGACAGGTTCGCTCTGTTGAACGAACCCAACATCGAATAGCACAGATGAATAAAAACCGCATCGCCTTAGGTGGCATGGTTGAAAATGCAGATTACACGCCACAGTTTGTCACCGAGAAGGCAAATGCATTAAAAAAAAAGACACTTCAGATGAAGGATTATCAATGTTTACAGAATGCATTAATCCATGTAATTATCAAACCCATGTATTACTTTCCCAATCTTGAAATTTCAAGTCATATTTACAGTTGTTATTTTTAGACTTGTATTTAGAATTGTTTTTTTAATTGTTGCATGGTGCGCAGAGTGAGGAGAATGTCAATGCATTTTTGAAAGTTAACAATGTACTATTTGCACTGGTACGTGACCTCTCAGGAGTAAACCCAAGAGCCCAATTATGTGCAGCAAACTGTTGTTGCAACATTGCACTCGGTAATCAAAAGGCTTGTTCAACATTAAGTAAATTTATTGCTCCTTATTTAATGCTTGAGATGGAAAGTATGAACTGTCCTTTATTGGTAAGATGTTTCTTAAGGCATAGATGTTAGACATTATACATTGTCATATGTGCTTTGTAGAAATCATACGATTAAATCATAGGAATCCTGTGTTTGGACTATTGGCAATTTGGCAAGTGGAAGTCTCAAGGCTTGCGAAATTTTGTATGCACAAGGTTGTGTCAAGCATTTCATATCTCTGTTAAATGAGAGCCATCACACTGTAATAGCATCTGTTATATATGCTGCTATGCATTTTGTATATGCTTATTCTCATAAGATGTTGTAAGTATACTTGTTTCTTAATTATGCAAATTTTATTCAGCATTATTTTGAATCATTTTGCCAAACAGGGAAAGTGAATTGTCTGAACTGACAAAAGCAGTACTGAAGATAAACTACATGCACAAAGATTCTGATTGTTTGTGGTTGCTAGCTCTGTTATCCTCTTATCCTGTAGACATGTACAGTGTCCTTCCAACAGTTGTAGAGTGCCTCTTGGATTATGGAAAAAAGGAATGTTTCAGAGTTAAAGAGGTTTGTAACAGTTTTAATTTCTTTTAATAGACTGTATAGACTATATATTTGATTGAATAACCAATTAATACAGTTGTATTTAGGTAACAGCATGTATACGTATATTAGGTAACACACTTTCTGATTGCCCACAAGAAGTGATCCATGTATTACTAACTAATGAAAAAACCCAGTTACTTGAATGTTTGGGTGGGCTATTATTAAATGAACATAAGCATATAAGAAATGAAACTCTTTGGCTTATAGGTATGAACGTCTCTAAGTATTTCAGAATCTCAGACTAAATACAAGATAAAATTTACAAACCCATTTCTTTCCAGGGAATCTTTATAACCACAAGGCTGTGAGGGAACATGATAGCTTTGACCAGTTTTTAAGAATGCTCGACGAGGAACCATTTTTGTCGCATGTTAATGAAGTATCGTTTTTTACTGAATGACGCATAAGTCATTTGCATATGTTGTTTAATCGCAAAAAAGAAAATAGCATCATGTACATATACATTGGTAAAATATGCGAATCCTATTTATATTTCTAACTTTGCTTATTTCTTTAATGCCAAAAATCAACTGCACCTTATGAATAATGACTGAGAAGGGGACGAGTGACGACGTCAGAAATACTATACAATAAGTCAGTCTTCCACCACATCATTTATTTACAAAACAGAGACTATACGTATATCCGTCTAACGGCAACACACTTACACACGAGAAACGTTCTCTATTTATCACATGCAGCCGCAAGCTCCACTTATCTCTTCAATAACTCATCTTGACGGAGATAAATCGTCGACCGCCCGCATACGGATATTGATTCCGCGACGTGTCCTCTATGCATGGCACCTTCACGATGTTAAAGTATATGTGGCCCATTATGTTCGCCGTTGGATGTTTCGCGGCTTTCAGGCAATGGTAAAGTGCCTCGTCGCAATTACAGTGCGACCTATTATTAAGTGAGACCCTCACATTAATATACTTAAACTTCTACCTACTTTTACTATATACAGTATGATTATTCAAATGGGACGCCATGATCCCAGAACGGATTGAAGCTTTGTACTCACTTTGTATAGAGAGAATAATTTGTCAAGTTGTACCGAGTCTGCTGGGCGCGAACCTTTACCGGGCACAAGTCGTGACTGCGACAGCATCTGCAAGAATACACCTCGGATAGGACGGGTCGCAATTGTCACATTGACGTATAGATCCTGCCACCTTACCTGTCTATGTCAGCCTCCTGTCCCAGATCGTGGTAATTGTCAGCTATATCCCCAGTACCGCACCATTTTGTACCTGCGTCATAGGGATTCTTGATTAAAAACGGAGACGAACGGGCGAGTAAGGGTTCGGGCCGGAAGTTTGATCACGGTTGCAGTGAAAAATTCACCTGGCAGAATTCCCGACAGCAAAGTGAGCGAACTCGTGCCCACGCGATTCTCTTTATTCAACGTGTTCGAGCGCAGTGGCAAGACGTTGTCGCTCTGCAGCTTGTCGAGAAGCTCGCATTGCTGCATCAGCTTTGTAATTTCTTGAAAAGTGACCAGCTGAGGACGGACTGACAGGGACAAGTTTCTCAGAACCTCCGTTGCCTCAGCTTGCTCGCTAAACAATTTTCAACGACGATCATCCGTTAAAGAACGACCCGCGTTTATAATACTGTCGCGTATTACTTAATATATTGCTTGAATAAGTTTCCAGCTGACGTTACGCGATGTAGCGACATCAGCTGTTGCAAAGTAAACAATTTCAAGTAAATATATAAGATCAACTAAAACTAAAAAAGAATATTTCGTTGAATCCACAAGAAAGAATAATCAGATCAGAATGAAAGGTGGTATAATTGTCGGTGGGGTTGTTCCGGTCTGCTTTTATTGAGAGACCGGATTGCTTACCGATTATTATTCAATAAAGCAGACCGGATAACAAGCCTACCGAGAATTATATCATCCACGAAAAACCGGTCAACAATACAACGATCAGTATGAAAGGTATTTGCAGTCAACAGTGGAACGTAGCTGAAAGCTTGCCGCATTTAAAGGGAGAGCGATGTACCGTACACTCGTCTTCCCTTTAAAGTCGTCAGCCCCCTTTCCCCGATACTCACTAAACCTCGATCAAGTTACAGTTGCGCAGCTCATTGTCAGGGCCGAGATCGACCACCGCCACCGTCTGGTCGTGGTAGTAAACCGCTGTTATCTGTCCGGCCACGTGCAGCGTCGAAGGATGCGAGACCCCATTCAATCCCTTGAAGTTGCTCTTGAAGAACGTCGGCTGCTGCATACTAACCACGCACAGCGTCAAGCCGACGATGATCCTGGGCGCGAACGACGTCATCGTTCAAACTTTGCCTGTGCCACCTGCTCACTATCCGGTTCCCAACCTCGACAGTCCCCAACTCAGGTAATCGTAAGCGGCTTCTGACGCTCGACGGACCGGAGAGCAATCTTCCGCATCCGCAGAATCCTCCTGATCATCTCGAGCTCGCCTAGAAGCCCAGCCTCTGGCCCACCGTTCTCACAGGCAGAATCCAGGCCCAGCGCCGGGAGTCAGTACTGAAACATCCGTCCCAGGCATTGAACGTCTTCCGAAGATCCTCCCCGAATCCTCCACGAATCCTCTGCGAACCATCCGCGTCTCTCACTTCGACTTCCCGCCTCTCTCAGCTCCGAGGAAGCTGCCCCAGGACTCAGCGGCCCCTGGCACGGATCGACAATCCGCAGGAACGGCACGGTGAAAGGAAAAGCTGATGTAACCGGAGTCGAAAGTCTCGGTGATCGACCGCGAGCTTCATGCCGGCCGAGAAATCGGCCCAAAGTCGGTCGAACTCGGCCAATACAGCCCAAAGAGTCAATCTCGGCCAAAGAACTGGGCCCAGAATACTCGTTCGCCTTTGGCCGGATTCGAATTCAGGAGCCGTTCGGAAACGAGACGGTGGACTTCCTGCCGGACGATGTTGGCGGAATGTGCCGGAACGAAAGAGAGGCGTCTCGCTCGTCGCCGAGGATTACGGAGGACTAGCGCGATCGAATCGGGATGAATAACTCAGAGGCGCACCTGTGCGTTTTCCCCCCTTCGCCACTCTTCGCCGGCTCGGCCGGGCGTATTGCCGGACCCCCGTCGGCGTTTGTCGGCCAGACCAGGCCAGAGACCAGGCCAGACAGACGGCGACGACGGCGAAGAGCGGCCGCGGGGGGACCCACATTTGCCCGGCCCGGCCCGGAGCCGGACTAGGACGTAGAAAGTGGGACAAGGAACGGCGGAGAGAGACCGGCCCGACGTAGTCGATTTCGTAGGAGATTTTTGCCGGCAGCGAGTGAAATCCGCGATTCGGCTGTTCCGAGGGAATCAGGGCCATGGAGAATGTCTGCATGCTGGTAGCTAGCCCATTGACTGTCACGCAAATTTACTGCGTCTTGCTCTGGGTGCCACAGTTTTAATTTTTTTAAAGAAGACATCAAGTTTTGCAAATAATACTATTTTTAATTAATAATATTAATATTAATATTATTACTTATTATTAATACCAAAATTGCCAGCTACGAGATATCTCATAGTGTTTTTCTTTTATTCAATGAAAATACTGTAAATGCAATTACAATATTATATCAGTGATTTAATATTATTATTTAATAATATTAATATTTATTTGATATATCTCGTAGCTGGCAGTTTTGGTACAGGCGGCTTACTACGAGATATCTCGTAGTTGGCAGTCAATGGGCTAGACGGATGACACTGGCGTACATAGTACTCTGACTCTAAGAGTCCGTCAGTGGAACTGGAAGCGGTTTTTGAAATATACTATCTTTTCCTATAATAATCATACCGTATTTTGGCCGATTCAGTCACTGTACTCTTTAAGAGACAGAAGGAAAAGGAAAAGATAGTGTATAGTCGGAATATACTATCTTTTCCTTTTCTCTCTCAAGTTTACAGTGACCCAATTGGCCGAAAAGGCATCATTATATTATAGTACTCCGTTTTCTTTTCCTTGGGGTTGGACTGGGAGACAAACTAATGGCAGATTGGCGGACGATATTCGTGTTTGTGGGCTTGTTTTTCAGTCCGCTTTATTGATTGTAATATTCTTAAGCTGCTCTATGCTTTTGGACCAGTGTATCCGAGTCAGGAGCTCTATGTGACGAATGTTCACACAGATAACACGTACAACGATACAACGTCAAGATTGACGGACGTTGGTCTTTAGCTTTTTAGACGTGGGACGCTGGAGTTTAGAAGGAATATTTTTGAGATTGGTAGAAAAGGGAGAGGCCTTAGATCGGCGGTTTGATGGCCTAACTGCGTTCGACGTTTCAACTGGTTTGCTTTCGGTATGATTTCATTTTTATGACCGGCGGGACCGAGAGAGAGGGAGAGGGTTTCGCTTATCGATATTACACGTCCTGCGAGGCCGTGTAACGCGCGGCTTCTTGTCAATGGGCAGGATTGTGCCAGATCGCTGCTTGGCAGCGGGTTGACTACGTCGATGTTCGTCGTTGTACCGTGAATTTCGAATTCGTATGCTGCAACTTGCTTTATGCGCACGGGAGTTGCAGGTATATTACGATGTACATTTCCCGTTTTTCGCTATCAATGCCCACGGTCCGCCAGTCGTGTGTCTCGCGAATGCATAAGAGGAGATACGTAACATTATGGCAAGCCAGGCTTTTTATTAGTCTTGTGACGGGCAAAAAAAAAATGCATAATCTCCATGTAGCGGTGCAGAGGAAGCATTGTGTAACCACCTTGTCAGGCTTCACGTGATCCGACAATAAAAGAATATATCGTTCGGACGATCGTGCAATCGGCAATCTGGAGCAAGCAGCGGATGAACAAAGTTGAGATGGCAAACGTAAGCTTCGAATCGCAAAAGGCATAGCCGAATAAGATGATCCAAAGAAGTATTTGGGTAGATTTAGAAAGGGTAAATTAGTGCTCCCTTATCTGGCGGATACGAAATTTGATCAAAATCAGAGCATCATACGCCACAGAGCCAGCATAATGTGGATTTTCCACCATTATTTCTCTATTTTCTCTTTTTTTTTTTTACCATATCTCGAGAACTATTCCACTTAGAACCTTCCGGTTTCGATTTTTGTGAATGTTTTTGACCCCTTTTTCATCCTATATACGTACAATTGCCTCAACATGAATTATCTAGTGTTCCGGCGACATGTCCAAATTTTGCCGTTTTTTGGCACATTTTTGGTCATATCTCCGAAAGTATTGCACTTAGAAGGCTCGGGTTGCGATTTTTGTGATCCTCGTTTCATTCTCTTTCAGTGCGCATAACCACAAGTCGATCGGAAGACTTTTGATTTTTACCCATTTTGCGACCCCCACTTTTTCGACATTTTTTGTCTGTAACTCGGAAACTAAAGCGAATTTTGACCAACGGCAAACGGTTCTCTGAGTTATTTTTGACCACCCACCAGCAAAAGGGCGATCCGATCGGCCGACCTTCGATTTTTCGCAAAAATGAGGAGGATAAATTGTCTGTAACTTTTGAACCAGCGGTCAAAACCTATGATAACCACAGGTTTTCTTGAAGCTTTTGACGCGTACTTTAAGATAGGACTATCGGCGAAAGTTGATCTTTAAACAAATTTTTGTTCACCTCCGAAAAATGGCTGTATCTTCGAAACTATTAAAAATTCGGAACTTTGCTTGCGACCAACTTTCAGGGCGAGTCAAAATGTATGGGATAGGGTGGTTTTAAATCCATTCTAAGACCAAATTTTTTTCGCGTTTCTGAAGGTTCTATCACCTTTCAATAGGTCCAAAAAGTGGCAAAGTACCCTCCGTTGGTCGCTCAATGTCATATTATAAGGGCACGGCCATCAAATATGGTCTAAAATGGGCGTAAAACGGGTCTCCGTAGGCTAAATTACCCAAAAAGGCCAATAATAGCCATAAATGTACATAAAACCATGTGGCAGTCATCCCCCGACAGTAAACTAGTGATATAATTAACATAGTAAAGGAAAAAATCTGTCAGGGTGTCTCCAATGTAACGTTAAAACCAAATTCTGATGGCTTCAGATCGTTAATCTAGCTTATAACGCAGAAAAATGCACTATAGTAACATTCAGAGGATCCTATTACGTTTCAGTAGGTGTAAATACTATGAAAGTGTCCTCCATCAATCGCCCAATGTCATATTATAAGCATAAGCCGGTCGAACATGTATTAAATGGAGGCTGAAATTTTCTTTTCCCCTTCAAAATCCCAAAAATAACGCAAATAATCCATAATAATAAGATGCAATAACGCGAAGCAATGAAAAATACTGTAACATAATGCGAAATAATGTCAAAGTGTGCAAAAAGTCTCGTTAGCGTACGTAAAAGAACGCGGAAATGGAAAAAAAATCGTTTTCTGAGCAATTAAAAGGTGTTATCGCCTTTCAGCAGAGTTAAATTATGCCAAAGTACCCTTCATTGGCAAATTATACTTTACCGTCAACTGTGCTCACAATATTTTAATGTGTAATACACATACACATTCCTTGTGTACAACGTATACATAATTGGAATGTGCACACCATTACCAAATAACTCTAGTTTTTTTTCAAATCTTTTTATCTACTAGACTCCGACAATAGTAGGGGAAGCAGACAATACATTTTACCCTTTCCCAACCCCTCACTGTCGAGATAATAAAGTTAAAAATTCACAGAAATGTTTCTCTTTTTTATATGCTATCTAATAGCTCCTTCAGAAATTCAATAGGTTTAGGGTTACCTTTGACCACCTTATTCGGCTATAGCCTTTTGTGATAGTAATTTTAAGACTAATCGTAGATACGGTAGATGTTGAACTGTCAGCGGTTTACAACCAACGTTTGATGCACGACGATACACAGAGTCGGAAAATTACATAGCGAGCGTTTCAAGGCAAACGCTGGCTCCTCGAATAGAATGCCGAGCGTTCTGTTCATTGCCATCGTGATAAAGATTGTCGCCTAGTGATTTTGTAATTCATGCCTATTAGCCTCGATCCGCGTACATTCGTACGTTGGTCCGTCTAAAGTAATTTCAATTTCCGCCGCAAACCGTAGCCCGCGAGCCTTTTGCACATTCAAGCCTGCCGAACAATGAGCGAACAATGGCTCCCGTTCGTCAATGCAAAATGCATGAACAGTCCGTACGCGCTAATTGCACAGTCCATCGGCGCTAATCGCATATGGAAATGAAACAAGGCATGGAACGATTCATAAATTTAATAAATTCCAAATACACTCCACCGTAAAACGTAAATCGTGGCGTTAAAAAAAGGGCGTCTAAAAAGCGTTAAGAGCATACCAAGCCATTCTCGCGCAAATTTCCGCTTAAATCCGATTCCATTTCGGCCAGTCATCGTCGGAACAATAATTATTATTATCCGATATCACCGTTAATAGACCACTGGCAGCGTTTAATCGTAATGGCACGCTAACGAGGGGGCCTATATTTCGCGACGTCGTTAAATAAACATTAGCTCGATCGATATATCGAACGAGTCCGAGGTGAAGGATACTGTCTCGTCCGAGGAAAGTTCAATCTTTGAAATGCCAGCGGATGGCCAGACAAAATTCCGTATCCACCGGCCATTACCGTTCGGTTCTTGTCCATTTTGAATCGGAGCCGAAATACGTGACTTCTCCTCGCGGCGACCCTCTCGACTCGCCGGGCTGACCTTCGCTTACGAATGATTCGACTTCAGGGGCTGCGTTCCTTGGGCAGACGGGCTGGACTTGTTCGCAGGATTCACGCCGCACTGGCCACTCACGCGATTCGTACTCAGCGTTATACTGATCGGCGTGGCGTTGGACAATTGCAACCTGACCGGACACTGCCGATAGCCTGAAAGTTTTTGTTCGCAAAGTGTCAGCGTTTAACAGATAGCCAGGGGGGGACAGCGAATTCCGTGGATTTCGAATTAAGTCGGCAGTACCTGTCTTATCGTTCGCGTTCGGTCACTTATTTTCTACAGCTACGATTGCCGTTCTATTACTTTGACTATGCGCTCGCGCTTGTGGGGCGCGACGCTAAATGGCTTCCTGCTGAATGATGAATAGGCTTTGGAAAAAAAATGTTCTAGAATGTCTAGGACAGATTCGTATCGAGCTAGTTACAATGTTCCGCGATCGATGGCACAACGGGATGGGGGCATGACGCTCGTTGAACGATAGAAAGTCATGTGACGGCGGACAGACGAGTTCGTACCTTACACTTAGTCCGCAAACTTTCATTTCAGGTTTAACGTAAATGCTCGGCCGACGTAGCGACGTTAGAAATATTGAACGGCGGACGGCCGCAGAGAAATCCGATATGAGAACGCTCAGGGTTGCGATAAAGGGTTGGAAACATATGTGCCGTTACATGTTGTACGTTGTATGGCTGACGGGTTTATCGTAGATGAGATTCGTATTTGTGGGCTTTTTTTCCAGTCTGCTTCGTTGAATGTTTCTTATCATCAGGACGGCTCTTTTCTTGCTTTCTCCGTCGTGGTTTTAATATAGAAGTGCAATTTTTTTATACATTACATAATAATTCGTCATTTCCTTTGTTTTTTACGGTCTTTACAGTGTACCGTAAACAGTGTTTGTTCCATCCATTCTGTTCCCGTTTTAAGAAAATTTCTGCATATCAACTCCTGATGACGGCCTCTGGATGTACCGGCCGAAACGGAGCAGCATAAGAAGTTACATTTAATAAAGCAGACTGGAAAACAAAAAGCCCACAAATACGAATCTCATGAGTCATTACAGTTTCTGCCGGCAGATTTTGACTACCACGACCAGAGTCATGAAGTTCGCCTAAGACTTGCACGGTGAAACTTTACGCAGATATCGTTTCGACATCGAAGAAACGAAAGACACACAGTACTCGAACTTTTTACATACATTTACCTGTTATTATGTACGTCGTCTTATCGCTCTCTGTAACGAGACAGGTATATTCAGGTTCCTTCGAGCGTCACGAACGGTTCGAACACTCTTTAGCGTCCTCTTTTCTGCTGACGTCGATCTAATTCGACGAAACAATGTCCTCAACCGATTCGTTTCGTAAGCTCAGTGGCAAAAAATGAATACCGTCCGCGCGAGGATCATTTTTGCGACTGCCCAGGACGCGGAGGACAAAGAATTATTTTGAACACGACAAATTAGGGAGTTGCCATGCTAAACGACTGATAACGAACACGCGATCGTTCTCAACGTATATCATCTACCTATACCATTTAGCGGTCATCGTTGCGATAATACTTAATTCTGCCATCAACGGTTGTCACGTACGCAGTTATCAGGGCAATATTATTTGCCGAATTAGGTACGATTATGCACATACATACGTCGAAGCGTACGTTTAGACGTACCGACCAAGCGGTATCGTGGGCCACGTCTCTCTTTCACTTACCCGCATGATGAGGACCTGAACAATGACAGCAGACAGGACTATTTCGGGGTCTTGGACAAAATTCGACGCTGTGCGGCTCGCCGCAGCGAACGCAGCGCGGCAGATGACGGCAGTTGGCTGCCACGTGCCAGAATCCTTGACAGCGATAGCATTGCAGGACGCCGTCGCCCTGCTGAAGGTTGGCAGCCTCGGAGAAGCCTGGATTGCACCCGGGCACCGATTGACTTGGTCCACCGGCACCCGTTCCGCGCCACCAGCGTTCAGGAATGGCGCTGAAGCGAGCTGCCCCAAAGAAGTCGAGACCCTGTCTCAGCAGTTGGTCATAGTGACCGGCGTCCAAGATCTGAAAACGAAGTGCTTCGTGAAGTCTGCTTTTGAAGGACATAGTTGCCTCAAGGCCACAGGCCAACGAATCTTTGCTGCTTCAGGATGTCTTCCAGGTGTCCTAGACGTGCGAATGTATTAGGTTGGCAAGAAACTAATTTCGGTCTTGCAGTGTGAACTCATATTTTTAGACGAGAAATAAACTTTAATCAACGATATACTTTTCATTTTGTTTCCGTACTTAAGTGTGGCTAACATCGAATACCGAAAGGAAAATATTGTAACACTGACAGAAGTTCTTCAAGACAGTTATAACGCTTTCTATGTTTGAGAACTGAAAGTACTTTCTTGCCAACCTAAATGTTACTTGTGGATAGGTGAAGCTAGGAATGAGTTGGATGACCAAGACGAAGGATCGTCAATCCTACCTCGACTCTCACGTACTGCCGTGAGCGTTCGATGCTTCCGGTCGTGATCCCTTGCTTTGCCAAAGCTGAACTCAGGTCTTGAAGAGGAATGGCCCACGGGACATCGCGTAGGAGGACGGCCTGTCGATATCTGGCGTCTCTTCCGGAAAATCGGGCTACCTGGACGAAGAGGACATCGTCCACTTAGCAACGCTGACCTAAACCGACTCCCACCCTCTTATCATGTACCTGAACGGGACCCTCGAAGACTCGGACCAGATCGCCGCGTTGCAGAAACTTCTCCGTGTCTGCTTCCTTGGCGAAGACCACGATCAGTCCGCAGGCAGTTTCCGAAACGTGCCAGGCACCGGAGGGTTCGCAGGCTCGAATAGCTTCCTCGAGGCTCAATCGCAGGGATTCACCTGGCAAGCATACGTAACCTGATAATCATAGTCTTAAAATGCAGCGGACGAAAAGGTTAAGCATCGGTGAGCTACCTTGAACACCGTGGGTGGCACCCTGAGGTCCAGCACGCGAAATGTAAAGGGAGCAGGATGGATCTTCGTTCAAGTCGTTGGCACGTGATTGATTGTCATGGATGTTCCCTTTCAGGACTTCTTCCTCCATCGTCCGTACGACTTGCGTACGAGCCTCTAACGTTCATCGCCATGCAAATAAGAACATTGTTGAAATGTTTCCGGGCGAACCAGTCGTTGCGTTGCACTTAACCGTTAGGGACTCTTTTGAAACGTCAGTCGGCGGAATGGATGGCCGGTAAATGATTGTGTTCAAGTCGGTCATTTGAAAACTAGGTGTAGCTTGCACTGACTGTTCCGGGTACAATTAAACTTATTATGGGAGGGAATGAAGTGGCTTACCTCGCCCTCGTCTGCGCTTCTCTGTATTATTGGCAGCTGAATCGTGGGCCCAGGGAAGGCATGGCCCATACCCTGTGCCATTAATCGCCTTCTACAGCGATCGTAAAACATCGCCGCGGCAATTTCAGGTGGCCTGTTCAAAATTTCAAATTTTCCAGCCGCCGCCGCCGACAGCGCCTTCAACGTCGTTTTCGCAAAACAAGTTCCGCGCAACGCGAACAGACTCCCGATAAAACAGCGCGTCGGTAACGAAGCTCTCTGACGTGCAGCGTCAACGCGCAACGAGGAAATTCTTGTATAATGTTGAACACGTTTGATTTTATCGCAGCTTCTAATTGAACGGCAATTGTCGTTATAAAACGATTGTGCATCCCGCTGTAGTTCCTGGAAGCCAGTTTCAAGGTCAGCTAAATATTTCTGGCACCGTGGTCAAAGTGTCAGACAAATTTGAGTAGACACTCTGCACATCGAGACGTGCAAAATGAAATCGAATATTGGCAATGTTTTAGCTGAAACTTTCAGCGTTCGAAGTTGGAAAATTGCGGACGAATGTTGGGAGCATGGCAGTAGTCGAACTTGCATTACGTCCGATAAGGAACGAAGATAAGGGTGTATTTGTTAATTGCCGGCAAACTTGGTAGGCTTAAACTGCGCTCAGCGTGCGGAGTCCCTTATCTCGGTGGTAAATAGAGGCTACGTGCCTTTCAGCGTATTAGGCCACGAAAGAAGAAAAAAAGGCCATTATGCATCATATCCATTAGAGTACAATGCACACACGACTTCTGTTACGTATCGTAACTATGTAGCCATCGAACGAAGGAAATTAATCGCGAATGACGTCGAGGGTGTAAACACCAGCGAGCGCAATGTTTTGAACTCATTTATCGTCGCAGACAATCGACAATTTTGCCGTGTCCGCGTACGAAGGCACGCCGACGACGTGCAAGGTAAATAACTTCTCGGGAACGATAGAATTGTAATCGTCCGCGCGACGTATACAATATTGTACATAAAAAAGGTACCGTCTTCGCGTAACAAATAAGGCGCGCATTGTCACTGGCAGGAGTGGCATAGTAGATTTCATGAATCAAAGGAGGCATTCAGCATTTACTGTACGATACACAATAGCTAATTGTACACTCGTTTATCAGCTGCGAGGCAAGTTCTATAGGGATACCGAGCTACTGGGCTTCGAAGGAAGAGGCTTGCCGACGCCAAGCTCAAGATTCGAGATTCGCTCTAAAGGCAGGCAAAACAATAAATTCGGATCGGCTCGAAGTCCACGCCGAAACTCGTCCCGTCTACGTGTATACACGCAGAATCCCGAGATACTCGACTTTTTTTCCCTTTCAGATCTGGCGACGATTCTTCCGTTCGATCGGGCGAAAATTTCTCGGGAGTGGGAGTGATCGTCGTCGTCGTCGTCGTCGTCGTCCTCGTCGGGCAGCGTTTCTTTCTTACCGTCGAACGGCTTCGCGTCTCCGCCAAGCTTTGAGGAGGCAAGAAGTGGCAAGGAGGGAGCCGCGAAGGAGAGGGGATCGTCGTTTTATGGATGGTGGATCATCGGGCGCGCATGTGCGCACCGAAGACGTGACAGCAAATTATTGCGGGCTGGGGGTTTTGTGATTGTCAAAGAAGCTCTGGGAGAAAATGGCCGAAGGACGCGAGGGACGGGTGTTTTCCACGCAAACCCTCTACGAGCTGGCCGTCTACGCGGTCGCGGACAAGTTTCTCTTTTACAAGAAGTACTTCGTATATCTGCCGGAGAACGTGCTCTTCGACGTTTATTATCAGGTAAAACGTCAAGCGGGCCCACGCTCGCGTTCCCACTTTCGGCACATATTCCTCGGGTCTGCTCCCGAAAACGGCGTGTTGTGCCCGAGTTACGAACGTGTCCTGAGAAAACGGCTGGCCGTCTCGTAATGTCCGGCAGGCGAGAATCTGGTATCGTGATTCCGACGACGGGGTCGATACGCGTTCTGCTGCGTAAATGTGAAATGTTGCAAGGTATGGAAGTTGAGAGTGATCGTCGTTGCGAATGGGAATATTGGTTTTCCGTCGTCGTTCTTTGACAAATTTGCATGAGATATCAATTCTTACACTGCTGTCAGCCTCGCCCGATATCTGATCCCATCGTTGGAGCTGGTATCTGTCATCTGGCATAACGTGTTTGGTTGTTCCCAGTTGTACAAAGAGAAGAGACTATGTCTGCTTGGAATGGAATTCAGCGATCTGGAGACCTTCTCCAGGATGCTCAAGGTGACCAATCGGCGCATACATTTACTGCAGAGCTTTACGGTATGTTAACCGTTCGTGGGATATTTCTATTTTCACGTAGTTGTAAGAAGTGTGAGGTTCTATCGACTGTTACAATCTAGGCACTCATGGAACATGGCACAAGGGTTGGCAAGGAACTCGCAATCAATTACAGTATATGCTGTCTTCATGTACGGGAAAATCCTGAAGCACAGGCTAGGGTGATTAACCTAGGTTTACGACTGGGTGGTTTCCTCAGTGACGCCGGTTGGTACTCGGAGAGTGAAGAGGTTCTATTGGCATGCAAACGACTGTGTATTGAAGATAATGGGACACCTGAGAAATGGTGCAGGACATTAGACTGTTGTCACAAGTAAGAGGTCATAGCCCCGTAGTAACAGCTGTTAGCAAAATACCTTATTGTGCTTGAAATTATGCAGGCAACTTTGTTCTCCATTGCAGATTGTTACATGCACAGGCGTCGTACTGCGCGTTTCGCGGAGCGGCCGAGACTCACAATCTTGCAGTTGAGACTGTGGAACAATTAAAGGAAGCTAAGTATGAAGGCAGTAATCACGCTGCCTTGTTCGCAGAATTCAGTGTTCTTTTCTTTATCAGGAGTGAATACGATCTGGCATACAGGTATGTCCCACTTCTTGACAATGTTACAAAGACAGATACAAAAGTATCTGTATACATCCATAACAAGTTATTGTGTACGCAGGTGGAGTATACAAGCATTAAAACAGTTAAAACCGTCATTACCACCGCGAATCACAATCGATGTTCTGCGACAAGCATCAAAAGCTTGCGTTGTAAAGCGCAAATTCCAGAAAGCTGGCTTACTCATAAAACAGGCTGTATATCTCGCAAGAGAAGTATTCGATACGGATCATCCGAAATATAGTGACGTTCTCATAGACTACGGATTTTATCTACTGAACTACGACAGTATCAGTAACAGTGTTTACGTTTACAAGGTACGCCTTCAGCCTACATAATCATATCCCAATAATTTCTTTAATAATGTCTTTAATACCATTCTTGACTGTAGACTGCGCTAGATATTAGAAAAGCAATATTCGGGAAAACTAATCTACACATCGCTCGAGCTCACGAGGACTTGGGGTACGCTCTCTACGTATACGAATACAGTGCGGGCAAGTTCAACGAAGCAAGGTAATTCTGTAGTAAACGAACGTGTGTCTGCGAGTATTAGAATACAGTATCAAATTGTCTTCGTTATCTGAATATTGACATTCGTCAAACAGTGAGCATGCCGGTAAGGCGATCGAGATCATGGAAAAACTATTGCCAGGCGATCACCTGATGCTGGCCAGCGCCAAGAGGGTGAAAGCTCTCATTCTCGAGGAGATCGCACTCGATAACGCACCCACGCCCGTTTCCGAGCAAGACTTGCTACAAAAGTCCGAGTCTCTACACTTGTGCGCATTGCACTTGGCAAAGACCGCCTTCGGCGAGAGAAACGTGCAGACCGCCAAGCACTACGGAAATTTGGGACGTCTGTACCAGAGTATGAGAAAGTTTGAGGTGTGTGACAAACACTGGTACCGATGGCAATCGGACAAAATGTGAAATCTTTAAACGAACGTATTTCTTCGACAGGAAGCGGAGGAGATGCATTTGAAAGCGATTAGCATAAAGGAAGAACTGTTGGGACCCGAGGACTACGAAGTGGGCCTCAGTATAGGGCACTTGGCCTCCCTCTACAATTTCCATATGAATCGGTACAGAGATGCCGAGAAGCTCTACATGCGCAGCATCGAGATAAGTGAGTACAGCCAAAAGCTAAGCTTCGCATTCCGAAGCTTGCCCCTATCCTCTCCATTCAAACCGCCAGAAATCCGCCCAGCATTATTCATAACTCGAACCCGCATGCAAAAAGAGAGCGGACAAACGTCCGATGCATCATATCTAAAAATAGCTGCGCAAAAGTTTAAAAAAAAAAATCCCACCACTGTCACCGTCAACAACGAGAGACGCTTGACAATCGATACCCGCCTAAAATCTGAACAAACACTCGGCCGGACCACTCGCCAAATTAACAGTTCACTGCGTCTATAGTAACGTGCCAGCATTCTCACGCGATTCAAAAATTGTCCCTGTTACTCTAGGTGAAAAGTTGTTCGGCAAGAGTTACAGCGGCCTGGAGTACGATTACAGAGGATTGCTCCACGTTTACACGAAACTGGACGACCACGACATGCTCCTGTACTACACCCTGACCTTCAATCACTGGAAGGAGCTGAGGGACAGGCACGCCGAGTCGGTCGATCCGCCGATCGACCTTGAACAACGCCCACAGCCGCTGGAGGACGTCATCGGCGTCTTCTTCTTCTGATACAGCGCCGAAGAGAGACCAAGCGCGTCGAGCAGTCATAAAGAGCGATGAAAAATAACAGACGCATTACATTCTCCCCCCATTTTTTGGTTGGCGCGACGGAGCGCCTCCTAACCGGAAGTTCTGCCGTTCCTGGGCACGTAGCTTGTGCCTCGGGCTCACGCCTAGGATACCGTTTCGTTCGCCAATGCCTCACCCCCGAGGGCACTCTCAGAATCCTCTTTTCTTTTGCACGCGCGCGCTCGTCGCCGATTGATGCTCGCCAGGGACCGAGGAGGGTCCTTCAAGGCCACGTGTAGAATGTTTCAATTGACATGTAGATTTTTTTTAATATGTAGACCTAGAAGACGACACTAGAAGCGTCGAGCGTCGTGCTCGCGAAGGAATGCCGACGTAAAATGAGGTTTGGAGAGGCACGAGTGGAATATTGATCGCGATCGAGACCGGGGAAGGATGATGATGGGCTCGGAAACCCGTTAGAGTTTTCAAGCCTCGGTCGACTTTAAGCACGCGGATGGGAGTCGAGACGTCCACGGGGCCCCCCCCCCCCCCCCCTCCTGCCCCTGTACACAGCCTTCACTCCCTCCAAGGTCTTGCGTACCAGTTTCGTTAAATGTGTTCTCACGCCTCCGACGCGTAAAAGATCTCTCTCTTTCTCTCTCTTTCTTTCTCTTTCTTTCTCTTTCTCTCACACCGTCTCTCATCGCGGACACTTCATTCTCCTTCGATTTAGCTTCATTTTACCACGATTGAGCGCACATCCGGTCGCGCGTGTCTCCAGCCGGCAGAGTATGAGAAAAGAGTTTTGAAAAAGAAGCGCAAAAAAAAAGGATATATATGTAATAAAAGATAAACGTCGAAATGTACACAATTGAGTTTAATTGCATGACGAACCGAAATTTGTAGTATAATTTGTATATACGTATATTTGTAATTTAATACTGCACGGTGCGCACCGACGCTGTCGACGACCCGTACACCTTATGTATCGTTCTCTCCGTTCTTTAGTTGAGCAAAACAAAACGAAAATAGCTATGCAATAGACGTGCCTGACGAAACCGACGACTGAACGAACCCCACCACCTTTCTTTCCACTTTTTTGTTTTTAAATAGAACGTTGGTTCTCAGAACGGGCTCGGTCAGTGATCATTACTTAATTGAAAGGGTACACGCGCGCGCACACAGTTGTGCACAGTTTTCCTTTGTCACGGCCGCGTGTACGTGTGTGTACGCAGATTATTAATGCACCCAACGCAAAGATAGCGAACACGCAAAAAAAGGAAGTGGATTACTACCCGACAACGTTCTCCACCTTGCTGCCATGGGAATCTTGTTTGTTCGTTTCGTTCCCTTTTTTTTCCCCTCGTTCACTTTCCTCCCCTATCTCTTCTCTTTTTTGCCGCGCCCCCCCACCGAGCAAAGAAATATGTAGTTTACGACCCCGCGAACAGGGACGATCTCCGTTCAGTCTTTTTTGCACACGATTACTTATTTAAGACAGGAACACCTTTTTTTATTACGATGATACTTGCAATGACTTGCAGGCGTACTGTTAAAATGAGTTTGTACATTGCGACACGATTGTCACGGTAAAGTGTAAATTTTGCAATCGAGCTACGTTACGCCCCCCCCCCCCCCCCCCCCCGCATGCACCCGAGTTCACGTACGAACTGGTTGAAAATGAAAGAAATTCGACGCATCTTCGAGAATGCGAGACGATTTGTAAGAGAAACCGCGGAAAAATGATATAATTTCCCTCTTCTGGATGGATAATCGAAACAATGTAATCTTTACGAAATAATAAAGTTTCACTCTTTACGTATGTGTCACCGTGTGTCAGGCATTCCACGCTGTTAAATTAATGTATTCGTCTAGGATAATCTTAGTGTAGATTGTGATTTAGATCTTCGTAGTTTGTTAATAATTGAATTAACTACGAGTAGGTTAACAAAATACTCCTTTATTGCGGCGAACGATTAGAGAGTTTTAAGGAAAAAGAGACCTGTCTCGGTGCAGATTTTAGTTCTTCTTTTTTTGTTTCTTGTTCTCCGTCAGCTCGTCTTACGGTACGAACAATTTGTCGCGGAAACAATTTGTACTCACGTTTTATCATAGCGGACGTGCGTGAATATCTTTCTCCGAACCTCTCTCTTCTTCCCATCTTGGCTTTACTATCGTCAGGGACGCGTCGTTAACAATATATTCATTCTGTGTGTAGCGCTCTCGTGAATAAACTGAAGCCTAGGGGGTAAACGTCTTGAGACAGAACGCAAGGGATCGGACATAAAATTCAACCGTTAACAATAACTACCGAATCGTACGCGGAATCATAACGCGACACACGACAGCTTGATCCACAGTTTCGCGAATCTGCAAATTCAGTTCTGCAGCCCATTATAACTCACGCACATTCAAAAGCTTTAATTCCTTAAATTACAATGAACATCGAGTAGTATATCGTTATCTTGCTTTTTTTTTTCTTCATATTTACAACCATTATTTAGTTATATCACTCCTGGCTGTCAGGTAAATGTGAATCTCGTCTAGTCCGTCCGTTCGTTTCTCTGTCGCGCGACAGGGCGATTAACCTAACTCACTCTGAAAGGCAACGGGAATCGGATCTTTAGCAAACGGAGGTGACGAGATAGCCTCGATCGTTGGATCATGGTGACGGGACCGATCGGAGTTCTGAATTTACCGTGTTCATATTGCACATTGCACAGACTGCGTTGAGGTCTTATCGTCGTCCAAACAATTAATCAGGTGTATGGGGCGGTTCCTGGCTAAAATACGGCGCGGTGTCTTGCACCAACAGGGTATGACAAACATCACAGACTCTTGACGGTCTCTGTTTCGGACCGCTATTGACGACGTGCGAGAGGCATGTCTGGCAAAATATATGGCCGCAGTGACGACAGTGCACCTGGCGTTAAAAAGAGATGTATAAGTCGTCACGTTCCATAGGCTGGAATGGGATGACGCAAAGAGAAATTATTTGAGACCTTCTTCTTTTTAACATTGAACGGCGTATGGCAGTTGGGACATTCCTCGACGTCCTCCTCGTGCTGCCATCGCACCTCGCCACCGGATTGCCTAATTCTTTCTAATTGCACCTGCAACGATTGCGACAGGCGTACGAAGTCCTTCTGTACGGTCTCACTCGTGTCCAGCTCCTGCTGCAGACTCGTCACCCTCTGTCGCAATTCCGTCAGCGCGTGCTCTAAGTCTTTCTTTTCCTTCACCACTTCCTCTAAGTGCTTCTCCACACGATTGTACTTCTCCTCGCGTTCGACAAACATGCGATGCTCCCTCACATATTTGTCCAACTGTAATCTGAATGTTGGAAATTAATGGTTATACGTGGAAATCGATACGCACGCGTGTGCGACAGTTATATAGGATGGTCGGTAGTTTCGTTAGGTGGGAAGACTCACTTCAAACCGCTAATTTCGTTCTTCAGGGCAGTAGCTTGCTGTTCCTTCTCCTTGCTATCCTGTTCCATCTGCTCCTGAAGAAGCGTGACTTCGTACCGCAAAGTCTCCTCCTTCTCCTGGGCAACCTCCTGAGCGACTTTCGCAGTTATAAGATCCTCGCGCATCTTCAGCAGCGTAATGTGCAACTCCTCCACATTATTTGGCATGTTAATGCTCTCGCTCTGAAGCTGCTGAGAATGCTTACTATGCTTGCCTACGAGATTTTCATTTTCCTTCTGCAGCCTAAAATTGTTTTGCATCCAGTCATCTTTCACATTCAATAAACGACGTTCGCATTCAACTCTTTATAACCCAAATTTATCGTTCTCATCCAAAATTGCCCGTTCTATAAATATCACATTGGGTCATACAGAGTTGCCCTTATCGATATCCGGTCTCAACTGTTATCTTACGCTATCAGGTGCCTTTGTACTTCCTCCCTGCCCCTCGTCAGCTTCCCCAATTCCTCGGTGACGCTTCGCTGAATCTGCTCGAACGTTCTCTTAACCTCGACCAGCGTTTTCTGAGCTGTCTGCGACGTGGCAGTCAGCTCGGCAACTTTGACCTTGTGTTCCTCCTTCTTCTCGTTCCACTTCTCCTCCATTTCCTTGCGGAACTCCACTTCTTTCGACAGATCGTCCTTCTGCGCTTGCAGCATACGCTCCGAATCACCCAGTTTCTTTTCCAGTTCCTTCGTCGTCGCCTGAATTTTTACCAGCTGCGCCTCATAATTGGTGCACATATGGCAGGACAGCTCGAAAGTACCGGCTTCCTGTTGCTTCTTCTGCAATTGGACTTCTTTACACTTTTGCAGCTCGTCGTCGGTTGCTCGTAATTTCTCCTTTAAAGCTTTGATCTCCTCTTCCAATGGGACAACTAAAGATCGCAATACCTCAGCATCCTCTTGCGCCTAGAATATTTTATTTAGATTGACGAATTGTACAGCATTACGCGAGTTTCGGCTCAAGCTTTACGTAATCGTGTGTGAGAATTGAATGGAATGATGAATGTGTAAAGCATGAGTCAAATTAATTTGTAATATGTATGCATGGTGGAAGACTGTCATCAAATGTATTGGTGATCAAGGCCAAGAAGGGGCATGATTTACTGCATTAATTTGACTCTTTTTTGTAGTATAATCTGACCACATGCAAGTTTAATGTTACGTACATATCTCTTTACCTTCCGCATGCTCTCTTCTAGATTGTCCGGACCTAGGGATAAGGTGTCTGCGCCCAATTGCGAGACAACCTTTCTAGCTAGAGTTTTTGTGACTGTGGATAGAGAAATTTGTGGGCTATCTGTGGGTGGATCTCTTGGTAACTGTGATTTTAACATTGTGTTTTCTTCCTGCAGTTTAGATAGTACTTGTCTCAATTTAGAAAGTTCAGCACAAGAAGACTCTAATTGGTTCCTAGCACATGATGATTCTTCTACAGTTTCCCTTATTACTCGCTGCAGTGAAGCAATTTCATCCTGAGCCTTTCGTCTCTCTATTAGAATATCATTTTGAACTTTTAAATCTGCTACCAGCAACTGGCTTTTTGCCTCATCTAGTTCATTTTTCAATTTCATGTTTTCGTTTTGCAAACAAACATTATCTTCAAGTCGTCTTTTCAGTTCCTCTGGAACACGAAACAATTAAAATAATGATTGTTATTATCGAAATTAGGCTACTGGATATTCATATAAACCTCACCTTCCTTTTGAAGAAACAGTTCTTTCATCTTAGCACGTTGCACATTAAATTCATCCCTCATCTTAACATTCTCTGACTCCAGCCTGTTAACCTTCGCCTGTAGATCCTCTGCACAATGAAAACATGACGCATTTAGTAAAAAAAACTACTTAAACCGATCAACATACACATGCTTATGCTGCACAATAGAGATGTTTACATTTGGTGAGTCTGCAAGTCTCATGGTAACCCTAACGCGGTGCAATAATAACACAGCACATAGTTTCAACTTACCATCATCATCCAATTTAACAGCCTCACTCTCCTGTGCATGATTCTCCATGATTCAACGGCACAACACAGGTAAATACAGTTTTATTAGGGTGGGTCACTGCCACTGATAAAGGGTGGTGATACGTGTGTTAAAACTGTGCAACGAAGAACTTCTTCGGCTCGACATGTTATGCCCGTCGATCGCTATGCCTGCTGTCAAGTCGGTCTGCAAACGGGTCGTCAATTATGGCCAACGGTCAAACAAAGTCGAAGAAAACCGAATATCACTCGATTGAACGCTAAACACCTCTAACACCGACAGCTCAGCAGTCTGTATTAAGGTGCATTATCCGCATCCGCACTTCTTCCAGCAGCGTATCGATATTTTGAACTGCACCGTTCGATAGGTCGATATATGCCGACAGTCGTCGAGATTATTTCAACGTCTGTTTTTGTAGGAAAAGAAAAATCGACAGCCTGGGCAGCTAAGGGCAGAACTGACATATAGTATACGCTCTCGTTTTAACTGTTAAGAACGTTCGTAAAAATCAGAGGTAATCACGATATGCGCAGGATATAAGTAAATTAAAAATGATTCAGCCATTGTGCGTCAACATAGTTCATCTTTATTTCAAGAAGTTTGCCTATCGAACGTCAGATGGTTCTCAGTGCCTAAATGATTACAGCGATGCAATTTACTGAAGTGTAAAGAGCTATATTCCTTTGTAAGTAGTCGATACAGCATTTGTTTGCGTGCCCCGAATGACGAACAGTGTTGTTTAGAATTTTGCAAGGATAGAAAGTATAAGCACGTACCATACGTATGCATAATGTATTACCTGCATTTACGGTAAAATTAGTAACATTCTTTCAGGACAACTTAAGAACACAGTGATGTTGCTTTCTTCTCCAAATAAGGCTCCAATTCGAAAGAAAGAATTTATTTTTTATATTTGTTTCAGACTACAGTCAAAAACAAACGAACGCAGGAATTACTTTCAGAAAACTGAGCAACAAAGGGTTATGATTCATTTGTTTGGCGGTATCGATGTTTTGAAACTACGCCTTTCGATAGATCGATGATCGATCCTCGATACGAACTTTCAATGTCGCGTCAAGAATCGCGGCACATTTGATACAGCTGAATAATTAATTACCCCTTATCAGCTCGACCTTCGTCCATCGTCCACGCAAACGCAACGTACCTTTCCTCGTCCGCGATTAAGTTCAATGGCAAAGTTCGCCCGTTACCTAACAACGACGGCGAAACTCTGGCAACTTTGGTAAAGGTAAAGAAAGACGTGCTCATCACCGATTTGCATGAAACTTCGTGTAATGGTAAATTTTTGCATAAAAATAAGATCTGTAAAAGCCAAAAAGCGCGCTCTCGTCTAATTAAAAAGTTATTAAGCGTCAAAGTTTATTGAAAAACCTGCCTTACCGGCACCGCGAACGCTATCTGCGCATGCGCGCTGATGCCTGCGCATGCGCACTGATGTCTGCGCATGCGCACGGACAAGTTTGCAGGTAAAATGCGCGTATTTGAAATGAAATAATATTGAATTGGCGAAGGCTAGGTGTAGGCTAGGCTTCCCTTTCATAATATTTAAGGGTTTTCAATCAAACAGGGGTTTGAGAGTTGGTTTAGGTCTAGATTTCTTTCAGCCAAATCTCACTTTTCGTTTTGTTTCTATGGCTAGGTGTGGGCAAGGCTTCCCTTTCATAATGTTTAAGGGTTTTCAATCAAACAATGGTTTGAGAGTTGGTTTAGGTCTAGATTTCTTTCAGCCAAATCTTACTTTTCGTTTTATTTCTATGGCTAGGTGTGGGCAAGGCTTCCCTTTCATAATGTTTAAGAGTTCTCAATTAAACAATGGTTTGAGAGTAGGTTCGTGTTATATTTTAATAGCAAAAGTGCAGCAACATCATTTCTATCGACAAAAGCACTACAAAAGGGAAGCCTAGCCTACACCCAGCCCTTAAATAATACAAAAAGTAAGATTTGGCTGAAAGAAATCTAGACCTAAACCAACTCTCAAACGATTGTTTGATTGAAAACCCTTAAACATTATGAAAGGGAAGCCTTGCCCACACCTAGCCATAGAAATAAAACGAAAAGTGAGATTTGGCTGAAAGAAATCTAGACCTAAACCAACTCTCAAACCATTTTTTGGTTGAAAACCCTTAAATATTATGAAAGGGAAGCCTTGCCCACACCAAGACTTCGCCAATTCAATATTATTTCATTTCAAATACGCGCACTTTATTTGCAAACTTGTCCGTGCGCATGCGCAGACATCCGTGCGCATGCGCAGATAGCGTTCGCGGTGCCGGTAAGGCAGGTTTTTCAATAAACTTTGACGCTTAATAACTTTTTAATTAGACGAGAGCGCGCTTTTTGGCTTTTACAGATCTTATTTTTATGCAAAAATTTACCATTACACGAAGTTTCATGCAAATCGGTGATGAGCACGTCTTTCTTTACCTTTACCGCAACTTTAATTATAGGTCCCTGGCACGCGATCGGTATCTTTCCCTATACGTACAATTTACGTACGTGGGTACTAACGTCGGCGAATAGGTGTCGCACGTACATCCACTTCAGAAAAACAAAGTGTCAAATCCTCGCCAGGCACCAAACGAACGAACAACAGCCAAACTCTTGCAAAATCGGCAATCAGATTAAATCGCCATTCAAAATTCAAGAACCGGAAGTCTAAGCATCGACCTTTCCCCAAAACTCGCCGATCGTCATGAGCCTGACGATCGGAGGGGGCATCTAGACAATTGCCGCCAAACAATCGAGGACGGATAACAGTCACCAGTGACAATTGACAGTCGGAGCGCGTCGATCGATTCGCAACTGGTCGTCGGCCGTGACCAGCCGTGACAGCTTATTGACAGTCGAACTAATCTGAACTGATCTGAACTAATCCAAACTAATCGCGTCCGATCGATCCATCCGACGCCCGGCACGATTCTTCACTTTTTACCGATTTTAAGCGAACGTCGGCGCGCTCGCTCCCTGCTCATCGTTTGACATTGTTGCACGTAAGGCAGGTTTATCGTTGAAAGCTGATAGCTGGCCAGTCCGCGAGTTCTGTCCCGAGTTCTGTTCCGCGTTCTGTCCCGAGTACACGATTGTCGCCTGGCGGGAGAGAGACATTGCGCAACGTACGGTACAACACTGTCCGTTCTATAGATGAGATTCGCGACAAGTGCCCACGCCGATGACTCGCTCTGGGAAGAGTGACGTTTAAGGCGACGTATAGGCGAGGACAAGCGGCGCAAATCGTCGGACGTGCCTGTTGCGCGCCGTTTGCGTCACTCTTCTCCTCGCGCGGACGAATTTCGAGTGTCGATCAACCGTTTATCCCCGCTCGATCGCCCATCCTCATCAGCTGGCGGGTTAAGTTCGCAATGGCGGCATCGTCGGTATTCGGCGGATATTAGACGGCTACTGGTTGGCTTCCGCTGGCGAGAAATCGTGCCTCGAGTATAGATGACTGGACCGAGAGGTGAACTTGGCGTTGTCACAGTCATGCGTTAAATCTCGGCTGTCACGACCGCCCTGGCTGCAGGTGAGAGAGGCGGTCAACTCCTCCTGTCATTCTCGAGCTTCATCGATCTGCGCAGTTACGAACCCGCGAATTCCGCCTAAGTTCCGTGGCCTTCGACGTCGAGCGATTGTTTTCGCCTCCGGCTTGCACTTACCGACCGTTGGGAGAATTGACCGCGGCGCAGCGACGTGCATTGTTGCCTCGGGATACTTTTTTGACAATGCGAGCGAGCACGTCGGTTCGCGACGATACCGCGTTGGCTGAAATATTTTTAACGTCGTAGCGCTGGTTCCTGCTGACGCTTAGCGCGCGACGCTCCCTTTGTGTCCTCTCGGACAATGTGACTGATGCATTTATGATCCCTGCTTTCAACCCATTCTACGCAGAATGGCTTGGATAGATATTTTTGCTGTGTCACTGTAATATGACGGAATGTTTTTTCAGGAGTTAGTTGGGCAAATTGCGTCATGTCACTGTGGAGAAATCATGATATGGAGGCGACTGGTCCCGCTATCATGAAGAGCCTGGACAGCTTGACCATCATCGGCAAAAATCAATCGCACAATGATCCTTCTGTTATACATAAAAATTCCTCTCCGCATAGAATGCACGCAAAGTGCAAGCACAATGGGCCAAAGAGTTGTTTATTGTTGGACGGAGATGGGAATTTTAGGATCAAGGATTTTGAGAAATTCTTGGCTAAACTGAACTGCACTGACAAGAATCAGAAAGTGAAGGTCGTGTCCATATTTGGAAGCACGGGTGATGGGAAAAGCCATACGTTAAACCAGACATTCTTCAAAGGGTATGAAGTATTCAAGACGTCTAATGAGCAGAATTCTTGTACTCTGGGAGTGTGGGCAGCATTTGATCCTGTATCAAAAATTATTTGCTTAGACACAGAAGGTACAATAAATGCTGAAACAAAATAATAGCGATCTCAGGAAGCATGTGTCTTAACCATTATTTATATTTTTACATTCAGGCACTACCACCTGTGAGAAGGATCGTCTAAAGCTTCTTATGAAAGTTCTCGTTATCTCGGACATTGTAATATACCGCACCCGTTCCGAGAAATTAAACAGGGACCTGTTCACGTTCCTAGGGACTGCCGCCCGAGCTTACACATCTCACTTACAAACTGTATTGCAAACGACGCCACAAAAGCATCGGATCTTGCATTCGTTAAGTGTATACGGCCCGAGCGTTATAATTCTGCATGAGACCAGGCACACCAAACTTCTGACGAACAGTACATATCGCTCCTCTCTCAGAATGGCAGTAATAGCAAACTAAGAACATTATTACAAATAAGAACTTTATCTTAAAGAATTAATTTCTTATCTCAAATGTGTCATATGGCTCACAGGTAGTCCTGAGTCAGGCAGCGCAGAGGACATTCTGAAGAATAGGTTCGCCCAAATGGGCTTTGAGACCGATGCGTTCAGTTCGATAAAATATGTGGGATTTCAAACAATTGAGCGTCCCACGGATTACGAATTACTCAAGCTTACTGTCAGAACCGAATTGGACAATCTTGTCGTCAGGCGAGCGAGAAGCGCTGATTGCGTTTACAACACCTTGAAATTTGTGAATGAAACATTTTTAAATGACCCAATCACTCTGTCCAGCGACATCAATCAGTACTCCTGCCCAGTAAAGTGCTTAAGTTGTGGCTCCAGTTGCACCAATACCACCAGTCATTCGCAGAATGGAAACTCACATACAAATACCAGCAGGTCAGACTCTCACATAATTATTTTCAAAATACCCTAAACCTTCCCAATCACATACACCTATACTTCGTTATACGCAGGTGCTGTTACCAAAATCAGTATGAAAACCTCAAATACATATGTAAAGCGTGCTACAGCAATGGGAACGAGGTAGAGGTGACAAGCCGAATTCAGACTAAAACGGACAATAGCTGGTACGGTCTGGCAAAGTACGCCTGGTCCGGCTACGTTATAGAATGTCCAACCTGCGGCGAAATCTACAGAAGTCGACAGTACTGGTACGGCAACAAGAATCCAGAGGACATGGCTGTCCGTACGGAAATTACTCACGTATGGAACGTGGTACGTGCCCTTAATAAAATGAACAATGAACGTAATTGAACAAATTGCGACGCCGGGCCCTAATGTACTTTTATCATCGCTTAGTCAAATGCTTCCATGGTGTCGCAAAACACTGCCCAGCGCGTGGTCGACGGTGTCACATACATTTCCGGGGCAGTGAGCAACGTCTCGCTACAGTCGACCAAGGTCCTCTCCGCGTGGGTCGCCGACAAGGTAGCACCTGCCTACTGGCGACCCAACCACGAAGTGAAGTACTGCCATAAATGCAAAACGCCATTCGGTCCTACCGACACCAAGCATCACTGCCGTGACTGCGGCGACGGTTTCTGCGCCCAATGCTCGTCGCACACGAAATGCGTGCCATCCAGGAATTGGTACACTCCCGTCCGGGTGTGCGACGGCTGCTACGAGAAGGACTCCAACTCCAACGAGGTGACCGTCGAAGTTACGGAGGACGTCAGCGCCAGGAAGGTGACGGAGCAGGTCGTGTCCACCTTGAGTGCCGTTGGAACCGTTTTGGAGTATTCCAAATGTAGGTAAAAGTTGGTCTCGGACTTTCCCACCATTATAACCCATTACCCGCCGTAATACAAAAATAAAAAAGGGAATTTAACTGTACTTTTAGAAGTTGCAGTCATTAAAAGAAGACAATTTGAAACTGTATCCCGAAAATGGGACATTGGCGGATAATGGGTTAAAAGGGATTGATTTGTTGCTTGCTGTAATTCATTGATGTTTTTTTTTGTACTTCTAGCGTTCATTAAGGACAGTGTTCGACCGTCGTATTGGGTGCCTGACGCAAAAATTGTGAGCTGCTGCGTGTGCGACCAGAAATTTTCTGATACCGTTCCTTTGCATCACTGTAGGGATTGTGGGCAGGGTGTGTGTCAAGAGTGCTCGAAGCACAGTAAGCCAGTGCCACACAGAGGTTGGAACAAGCCTGTTCGAGTTTGCGATTCTTGCCTGAAAATCGACTAAAGGTCGGACGTTAAATATTGCACTGGCATAAGGTAAATGTCAACGTTGGAATCGATATTATATATATTGGGATCGTACGTTGTGTTCCTAGCGTAGTTCACAAATTGCTTCTTTTCAATTACAGATGATCCCATGCACACAGTGGTGTACAAAGATGTGAGTTTCTGGCCGTATATCGATCTGCGTTGATCATTCGGTCGCAACAAATGAATTTCTTTCTCGTGCATTCGTGTGTCTGCATAGAGCTACTTTCGAGGTTTTCATTTATTTTAACAAGATTCTAGTTGGAGCCAAATTTTTTTTATCGCCAACGAGACGCATTTACACACACGCCCAGACTCACCTTTGTCCGTCGTGTTCCTGCCGTAAGAAAGAAAGCCCAGAAACAGTTTCGCATAAAGATATCTTGAAAAGGACTCGCGAACGTTCTTTCGAAAAATGTGTATATAATTATATGTGAAAAGCGTAAATTTTTAAAAGTAAAAGCAAATGTTTATTAAAAGAAGCATAGGATGTCTCATTCGTCGAGTATTATCGAAGTGTACCTAATACTATGTGGATTATACGGCTGTGATGTCTTTAGATTCCATTATCGAGGAGAGAGCATTTTTTGATTCTTCCCCCCGTCGAAAGACCTATCTTACCCATCCCTCAAATATCCCCTAAAGGTTGAATATTTTGTAAACGACGCGTCGTCGTAACGTGAACTTGTAAGACAATTTGTAATTGACGAGAACGCCAAATAAAATCGTGCGATACTCGACGATAAGTCCAATACAGACGCTCGCTCGAGATTCAATTCGATTCAATTCAATTCGATCCGATCGATTCTCTCCACCCGTTCCGGCACCGTTTGCCACCTACGGCAGAGACAAAAAGTCGGCGAGGCCCCGTTTCGTATTTCATGGTTTCGCGGGCAACCGCTAAATGCGACATATCGGCTTTCGAGATACGGCGGCGCGATAGGTAATGTTTCACAGTGGTTTTCGGTAACCATGCGATGACGTCAGAACATGGCGTCTCAATCAGCTGGGTGTTGTGTAGAGTGTGCCTGAGATGCCCGTCTTTAGAAAACCAACGAAGACTTCCGTCTGGCGACTTAAATACGTGAGTTTCACGGCAGTGTTTCGCGCTACTCCGAACCGCTCGCCTCACCCTACGTTCTGATAGTCCAGGTACCGTCGAACAGCCGCGATTCAACCCTGGAAACGATTGAAAGACGCAAAACGCTGTTTCACTTGTTTAAAGTGGGTACACGGTCGGAACATATTCTGCGCGTACGAATTTTCGCCGTGACCCGCGACTTCTTTCGGCGAAGGACGCGTCGGCCGCGGCTACGAAAGAATTTTTCTCTCGGCCACGAGGTCCGCGCAGATCGTCGGGCTCCGGAGGATCCGGTCGACGAAGGGAGCGCGTACGGGGAAAATCGTTGGGAAAAATATGCTCCCGTTCGCGGACGGTTCGTCCGGCTCGCGAGCGGAATACTCTCGCGGCCGCTTCTTCTCGACCGCGAGAAATTCGCAATTCGTTCAGCGTCGTCATCCGTTGGCCACCTCGAGCCACCCGTAAACACCATGTTGATACCCGCTGAACAACTGATGCCGTGGCCATTTTCATGTTTGTCCCGAGGTTTCGTAATCATTATCAGCTCCATATTTGAATTCAACAAGTAATGCAGTCGCATGTTTCGGGTGCCACCGGAGGCGGACAGCAGGCCAGTCCTTGCTACCTCCGTCCTTCTACGTCCGACTCTCTCTCTGCCCCGTTGTCAACCATTTAATTCCGCGTCGAAATTATCGATGTCCGTCCGTCCGTTCCCGACGGATACCCACTTTTCTGCCAGCTAACCCGACCGCTCGCGCATACGAATATCGTGCCCGATTTTTTTCACCCAACCGCGACGTGTCCGTTCGACTGGTTAAACGCGATATCCGCATCCTCGCCAGGCTTACGATAAATGTACCCTTTTCGGGGCAGTGGGAGCTAGTTCGCCGAGAGACGGATCGCGGGTGTCGATTGACAAATTGGAACGGGACGTGGAGGAGAGAAGGCGAGAGATCTTCCGCGTGACAATGTCGGTCAGCGTTCGATTTTTCGTGACACGTTCGCAGGACTGAGACTCGTCCCGGACGCCAGACGGACGAGTTGGTGGCGAGAACGAAAAAAAATTCATCTCGACGAACTTCTTGTGCGGGCTATGGTGCGCGAGAGGACGAGATCGCTGCTTCTCGGGTGGAATATGCTAGGCTGTGCGAGCGATTCTGGTGAAATCGGACGATCCGAGCTGTGCGCGGTGAGATTTGATACATACGGGAATTTCGAACAGTCCGCGGAGTGCGATGGGAACAGTGGACGATCGTCGGGGACAGAAATCGTTCCGCGAGAGCACGTCGATTCCGGAGCGATCGACGAATTCGTTCGATCAGCGGGTACAATGTGTTTCAAGCATCAGCGGCCATTTTGTCGCTTATTAGCGGATAAACAAATGAGGCACACGGTCGTGCACGAGCAGGGGCGAGTAGGCGCATCACATGCGCGGAAATTTCAATTTTGCGTCTTCACGCGACTACGGTGCAGCACGCGAGTGGACGATGTCGTTCCACATGTCCTAAAAAAGCGAGAGTGGAAAACATGCCCGTTCGGTTACGCGTGCACGGGCAAGGCTCGATAATCTATTTTGCACGGGTGCGTTTAACGTTCGTTAGGCGACGGTGCGCAAAAAAAAAATAGACCGTTTAAAAGACGCGTCATTATGAGCGCACGCAGCGTTTTGCGCTTAAGATGGCTGATATTCACTATAAATAGACTGTAACATCCGAAACTTATTTTACAGATGCAATGCGTTGTCGGAATGCGACGAGTAGAGAGAGACAGAGAGAAAGAGAGGCAGAGAGGTAGCACGGGGCCTGGTTATAGGCGCGTTCGCATAGTTTACCATTATGCTAGGCGTTTTAATTGTTCGTCGGCGGTTCGTTCGATTACATCTCATTAAGTTCGAGGACGTCCTTCTCGCCGATGCCTGGCTCTTTCGTTATAGCTTTCGACGTGCAGGGCGATTGATACTCTTACCTTGAAGTCTGACCTTTTGGGGAGCTGCAGGATATGTTCCCTAGGAACGCAGGAAGCCAGTTGCTTGGCAACATACATTACACTTTATACTTTAGACTCTATTGCTATAGAAGTTCCCTAGCACTGCGATTCATTCTTTGTGTCAACATTTTAATTAGCCGGTTACAAGGAATTGCTTTTGCGCAGACATTTGTCAGCAACTTGCTTCTTGTAGATTGAGTGCTTAGACGGATCATATGCTGTCTGCATACAAATTTTTATACAGAGGATATTTATGCTACATTAGACTGATGTAGGTTCTGTCTTTCTTTTTCAGTGACCGAGGGAGCACTTAACAAGAGATGCCACCAGATAGACCAGACTCATCAGGTGTTGAAGCTGAAATAGGGCTGAGTGCTACACAAGTTTTTAATTTTGGAGAAGTACCATATGCAATGAAAGAAACTGACAGTGCAAGTACATTCATTGAGTCCACCGCAACCGGTGAGCTCCATGAAGAAATTCCTATTAGTCAAAAGTCAATAGAGAAGACTAGTCAGTCAGATGATGAGCTGACTTCTCTGAGCTGGCTCCATCAACAGAACTTACTCAAGGGTTTGGAAATTTCAAACCCTGCCAAGGATATTAAAAATGAAAACATTTTAAATAATAATGTCTGCGATGACAACGCAGAATTTTCTGAGAATACAAATTCTGTATCCAGCTTGGACGATTATTGCCCAGGCAAGTTCTATGTACCTGTAATCTTTCAATGCCAATAATTGTTTCATTCGCTTAATTAGAAATATTGACACTTTCCTAAAATTCTGATTACAGATAGCAACAGCAAGACATGTTCTTCCATGTCGTACGAGCACAGCCATAATTATCAGCAGTGTAGTAAGAATTACCAGAAGTCGATACAGATCTTTCAAGAGTCAGTAAAAAGTCACTACAACTGTTCGCAAAGTAATCAAACGAAGATTTCTTTGAGCAACAATAACCTGTCAGTGTCGAATCGCAACAAGCACCCTACTCACATACCGTATGATCCTAATTTGCATAGAAATAGCAAACCGCCATACTCGTTTTCCTGCCTCATTTTTATGGCAATTGAGGATAGTCCCGTGAAGGCACTCCCGGTGAAGGAGGTTTATGCTTGGATATTGGAACACTTTCCGTACTTTAGGAACGCTCCCACCGGCTGGAAGAATTCCGTGCGACACAATCTCAGCCTGAACAAGTGCTTCCGGAAAGTGGAGAAGGCACCGGTAAGTTTGCACGATTTCCAATTAGGAAATGAACCTCTTGATTGGACGACAAGCATCGTCCATACTCGTTGCAGGTCGCAACGTAACCGGAGGTAATTCTTTTTTTCAGAACCTGGGCAAGGGTTCCCTATGGATGGTGGATGCTCAATATCGACCAAATTTGATACAAGCATTATCCCGCGCCCCCTTCCCGCCGCCAACCGCTCAGAATCTTTCCTCTTCCGAGAAAGCGCCGCGGAAGAGCGCGAACGCGCGTCTTCCGGATCCCGTACTATTCCCATATCTCTCTAAAAGACTGGCATCGAGTAATATCGGTGATAGCCCCGAAACCGAAATAGATAGCGACGTCGACGCAGCGGCCGCCGCTATGCTGTCTTTCAAACACGGACCTATTATTTTAAATCACAATAAAGGTACATGTGCGCGCGAAGACCGTTGTACCGCCGAAGAGTATGAAACGATGAATACACGAAAGAAATCAGAGAATATACAGCTTGTAGGAAGTATTGCATACTCGCCCGACAGTACCGAACGAACTTACCGCAACTCGCCTATCCGGCCTCTGTGTTGCAGATCGTAAGCGAAAGTCAGTGGAGTCCGAGAAGTTAGTTCCTGTGATCACCAGAAGCTCGAGCGAGGATCACACTTACAGCTGCATTACCTCAGTGAAGTTGGAAAAGTAAGTCCTGATCTCGAACAGCGAATCCAATGCATGAGCCACGTTAGGCAATGAAGCATTCCTTATAATTCGAGCACTGCCATCGTTTCCAGGCCATTTCCCATTTTCCTCGCAAAATTGCAAAGCGGTCTCTGTTCTCATTTTGCAGCAAGCATTCGAACGACGAGACGGGGCCGGACTTCGACGAGCAGAGGAAAATAGCGGAAGGCGCGGACGCTCTTCTCAATTTAGCTGGCGTGAATACCGCGCTGAACCACAGTAGAACGCATCAAGTACAAGGTATTAGCGTAATGCCGAAGTCCGAGGTCGTGCCCGGCAAGGGGAAGAGGCGTTCGGCATCGAACGACTATTCGAACACGCCGCCGGAGAAGCGGCGTAAACGTTGGCGGGAATGGGGCGATGGACAACGGTATCTAAAGCAGATTAGGGGTTAATCACGATGTTTTCCGTTTGTCCACGTACGTATGCATCAAGAGTCCAACCCTCCCGAAGACGGCTTTTCAGTCGAAAAGCCAGCTCGCGAGGCCGACATTCGTCCAAAGGGAGTAGTCGCAAACGCAGCGTCTTGTGATCATCATCAAATGCTGTACCAGGTTTGCGACGTCATCTTCGTTACCGCAGTTAACTTCTTTTTGCACACACACACACGTTGTACACACACACGCGCGCGCGCGCGCCCACTCGTGAGCACGTTTTCTCGACGCAAGAACGAGGCGGGAAGAAGAAGGTTGACCGGGGAAGGCGGACGTTGTGCGACGAATCTCTTGATGCTATACTGGCTTTTGTCGAGAGTGTGAGAGGGGAAAAACAAAAGGGGAAAATCTCTGTCAGGTGCATTTCTAAAAGAATCGGCGGGTTGCTCAGGGTTCAGAACTTGCTATATGCCAAAATAAAATTCAGTAGCACTAAGCAACAAGCAATAATAGATGATGGTAGCGTTGCAGAGGATTTAAGTTTTCGTCGGCTGTATTAATTGATAATCTTGGGAACCAAGTGAAGGGGAGGCATCTGCGGATTCGCAGACTGTGTCGCAATGGAGGTTTTTCGGGGTTTGGACGGATAAATATAGGATGGAGTAAGGGAACGAGAAACGCTACTGCATAATCTAAGTAAATTAAGTAACGAAGAACTTTTTAGAACTGTTGTGACGATTATACATATTAATTCATAGAGAGTTTAATTAATGATAATAGAGTTCTATATTCGGTTTTTTTTTGTAGATATGTATAGAGATATAATTGATATCTATTCGATAGAGAAATTGATAATATATTTAAAAAGATTATATATATATATACACATATATATATTATATATATAATATATATATATACATATATACAGACAGACTTACACACGTACACGGGCATATGCGACTAATGTGTACTCACTCATAATACACAAACATTCACACGCGTACAGTTTACGGATACATTTGTTACGTACAAAAGGTAGTACGTACGCTAAAAGGAGAAAAAAAAACTGCGTGCCAGAGATTGATATATAGCCGTAACATAAAAGAAAAAAAAAGAACAATATTGAGGTATGGTCGAAAATATGGATTTGAACCGATTGAATCTTATCGTTTCATGCCTTTTTCTACTCTCTTCGTGGCTTTTGAGATGATTTTGAACAGTGCTGTACATATGTAGGACCCTATACAGTGTGCGCGCAGACCAATTTCGAAAATATCTCCTTGTAATTCGATCTTTCACATCGGCATACCGGCATACGGCATTAAATCGGCCCGCTCGATTGGGGGGGATAGGGTTGGGGGGGGGGGGGGGTGATATTAAGGGAAGGCGAGAGAAAAAAGTCACCTTATTTTTATAAAGTAAATCCATAAGTACTAAGAGACGTAGTAGTTTGCAAATCGTATAATCGGCGGTCGTACGGCGAGAAGGGAGCAGGTAATTATTGTAAAATTAACAAAAAAAATCCGGCTTACAGCGATGTTAAAGATCGGAGAATTGGTCTGTGGCACGCGTCAAGAATGTAGTTCTATATAGAGAGAACGTATATTTTTACAGGGCTCTGCCCGTGTGATAAAAGTTCTTCCTAATAATTCGCTGAATACACGGTTCATTAGCTTAAAACGGAGGAGACGAAGAAGAATAAAAAAAAAAAAGAAAAGAAAAACGAAAACGCGTAGAAAAAGACGGAGGCAAAGGGGAAGAAGAAGCGATTAATATATGAGAACCTTCGGTACATATAGCGATATTTTGCGCGTGTCTCTCACCGCAAAGGAACACACAGCGTACATTACAAAACTGGTAGCGCAGCTTCGATCTTATATCAGCATTTCACGTTTACTATAATTACGAATTCATGCCCACTACAACTTTCTCCCTCTACCTCTTTCTCTGTCTCTCTTCCTGTCCCTCCATCTCACTATCCACCCCTCTCACTCTATCTCTCACTCTCTCTCTCACTTATTCTCTATCTCGCTCACTCTGCCTCATATATGTCCATTCTGTCTATTTCTTACGCCGACTTGTTTCAACGAGCTGATTCTATGATTCCCGTCTTATGATTTTTTTTTTTCTTTTAAATACGTTTCTCTTATTCTCTATCTACACCTCCCCCTCTACACTCACCCCTTATTTACCGCAAACCGTCTCTAGTCCGAATATTATACACAAGCACGTTGTTAAATTTCTTATATTTTTATTTGTTATCTCGTTTCGTTATTTACATGATATGTACGGCAAACGATGCACGAGAATAGAATTTGCTTGCGCGAGGATGCTTGCGAGATTGAGCTTGACGAAAAAAAAAAAAGACAAAAAAGAGGTGCGCTACCAAGATCTTCATTATGTGATCGTAGCTAGTCTGCTGATGCAGGGAAAAAAGAGAGTGAAGCTCGGCGGGAGGGGGGGGGGGGGGTGCAAACCGGGCGAAAGGGTGCAAGGGAAGAATGCCATGATTAAAATTTGTTGTCGAGGACGTCTGCTTATTCGTTTCTCAGCGACTCGTACGTTGTTAGACTTATCGCGAATGAAAACAAACGGGAGGAATCGAAGATCCTTTCAATCACCGGAATAAAGCGCGTCTAGAACTCTTTATTCGAAAAGGATAGTATTCGAAATTTCGAAAGCGGATGTTACGGTGGCATGGTAATCTTTTGTTTCTTCTTCTAGAACTTACGTTTTATATTTGTCTGTGATACAGTTTTTGGCGGGAGGGTCTTTATGGGAGGGGTTTAATGTTAATGATTGTTAATCAACTAATCGAAAGGAGCAGCAGTTATTTTATTAGACTTAAAGCACATAAGGGGGGGGGGGGGGGGGTATTTTCTTCGTTCGGAAGATACGTTGTTATTAATTTTCTCGGGGAAGAAGGCAAAGGAGCGAAGGGACGAGAATGGAGGGAAAGGGACGAATATCGAAGGGATGAACGTTCGCGGATTGGCATTCTTACTCAACACCTCTCGTGGTTAACCCTTGATCAGGAGGGTTACCGGGAACGGCAAGCTGGACATCTTTCGTAGAAGATACATAGAAATCGAGCGACCGCGGTACTCGTAAATATCATGATTTATCAGATCGACTTGTTACAAAAAAATGACACACACACACAAGGCAAAGGGGGGAGGGGGGGGGTGGAGGAAGACAAAAGAAACATTGTCCACCGAGTCTGGCTTTTGTGTTCCGCCGTTTGACTGAAGGTCTGTTCTTCCACGTAGTTCTATTCTAAAAAGGTAAAATGACTTTAGGGTGGGTGGGGTGGGTGGGGAGGCGATTGGGATGCCATTTGTTAATTCGGAATAGATCGTAGCTAATCGATAGGCTGTTGTTTCGTCGAAAGGGCTAGATTAAATATCGATTAGCAATACCCAAACGTAAAGCAATACACCAGTAAGACCTGAACATTAGACGAAATACTCTAGTCAGCCGGTTCATTCGTTGATTTCTCCCTTTTCTCGACGAGTAACCGCCTGTATACCCTTGTACGATTTTAATCGATTGTTGAGCGTGTCCTAATCTCGGATCGGCATCTGTGCAATAGAAGAGTAGAAGATGGAACTCAGGTCAGCCAACGTACGCGTCGATCCAACCCCTCGCACTTCTTTGTGACGATGAATTATCACAAACTTTTTTCGTGCGTTACCTCGATGACGTCGACGCATCGTCCTGACCCGAGTGGCTTGGGGGGGGGGGGGGGGGGGAAGAGATCCCGATATCCTGACAATCGTCCAGGATATCGGGATTCCGTTAGTTAGCGCCTTTTTAGTTATCGGATCAACGCGCGCACCCGACCGGCTGACATACTAAGGGAAAAGAACTCTATCATGCGAATAATATTTTATGCACTGTGCGGATAGGAGGAGGAGGAGGAGGAGGAGGAGGGAAGGGAAACAATTTGAGCGAGGCGAAGTGCGGCGCAAGCGGGGAACGGAAGTTATATAAGGAATTTTAGAGGGAAAAAAAAAAATGTATCGCAACTAGCCATGGACAATCAAAATATGACATGGTGTTTATTTCATTCGCTTCCATTTTTACATGACATCGTGCCAAAATGCAGGAGGTGTTTTTATTTCGTGGTAGAGGTGACGAATATAAGAAAAAATGGGAAATGACGCAAGAGAATGAAACGGATATGGATAATTTATATATGTATACCCGTCATACGACATTTTACATTTTACAAAGGCTCCGTTGGCGTAATGTGTAATTTAATCGTTTATCGTTATATCAGGTCGTCCGTCATTCGTCGCCGTCGTCATTGATTATCATCGTTCATCCGTCATTGTTCATTACCATTATTACTCATTTTAAAAACTAATCACGCTGTACAATGTTTGTTAAGTTTTTGACCTTGCTTATATATCTTAAGTATATTTAATATTTTAGGCTGTAACCACGACAAAACTTTATCTAATGAAGAGGATAAAAAAAAACCTTAACTCAGACCGACAACGATTATTTACCACTCTCAAACATCCATACTCTCGCTCCTATATTATATCAAGCGTTCCAATGCCAATTACCGCGCGCAAAACATTCGAATTTTAAACCCACGCGCATGCGCACCCGTCTCCTGCAAAAGCGTTCAAACTTGGCGCGCTCGACCTCGCTCAAGATGGCGCTCGTCTCAATTCTTTCAATCCCCATCGTCCCAAATACCTTCCTACGCGTCCAAAAGACAATTCGAAATCCGATTACCGTACCTCTCCGCCCGTCCAACGCGATTCTTTCGCCAAATTTTCCTAACCTCAACGCTCCCTCGACTCCCGCGCGCGCGTTTGAAAGATCCACGAATCACGGCGTCACGTGACCAGTGACGTCTCGTTCATCGTACCAACCTGCGCGCCGATTACCTAGATATCCCCCGAGCGCACCTAGCTGTTACATTTCCCTTCGACGCCGATTCAAAACCTGTCGGTCCGCATTCCAGTGCTCCGGCGGACGCCAGCCAACGTACATATACGCGCACCGCTGCCCCGCGCCAGCTACGTTTCCTTCGTCCCGGTCATTCATCGCGGCAACGACGTCCCATGGATTACGCGACACCGAGGACGATGCATCCGTACACCGTGGAAACGTGCGCGAGTCGTCCGCGAGGATAATGTCCAGCGGCTGAGAGAGACATTCCGGGCCCTTCTAAGCCTTCTGCAGCCTTCTGGGACGCGCGGCTCCGAACGAGGAAGAGGCTGGCCGCCGGTGAGAGGGACGGAGAAAGGAGGTGGAAAGTGGAGAGTGCGAGCGAGAGAGCGGACCTGCCGTGTACGTGCGCGGCCGGGCGGTGTGTGTGCGTGCGCTCCCCGTATATACCCTTGCCTAGCGTCGTATTGTCCGTCCGCCGGGACTGCGTCCGTGTGCGTGAGTGCGCGTGGAGAAGACTCGTGAAAGGGGAAAGGATCTGGAACGCATCCCACCAGCAAGGACCGAAAAAGGGTGAGTTCTGTAATTTTTGGCTGTTCTTGGTTGAGACTGTGCGGTGGACAGGGGTGGTCTGTTCAGGTTGTTCGGGGTTCAGGGGTGGATGGGGAGCGTTGAGAGCCTCGGGGGAGATGATGATGATGATGATGTCAAGATTGTCGCGCGTGCATTGTTGTCCCGGAAAAAGATGGGCACCTGCCGGAAGGGGTGCTGGGAATGTGCCTGGTACTTCACTTTTGCGGTGATGCTGGGCAGCTGAATGCCACCGACGTTGCGTGCATTCGTTCGCTAAATATTCGCCCGGTCGTTTATTTCCGATTGTAGGGTTGCTTCTTTTGTGCATCGTGCTCGAATACCACTTTGGCTTACGGGCGTTTCGTTCGGATGCGTATGACTGAGGTTACCTGTTGATGAGCCGCTGATGAGCCAAGTTGTGTAGGATTTCGTTGAAGAAAGATTTTAACCAAGTATTTCTACAATTTCTATGTCTGATTACTGTTAAATCATATTTTCAACGCAACTGTGAGTTCTCATTTTTAATGTTGTTGCTCGTACGCAATACCTGTCAATAGATTCTTAATTGCAGGTTACCCGCGCTTTGTTTCGCGCTTGCGTATTACCAAGCGGACGTATTGTACGAACACACCTCTAAAAGATTCTAATTTTTCGCTGCATCTCAACTTCCGATTCGGTAAACATCGAATCGTCCTTTATCGAACATTCGATACAATCTCAATACCGGTACATTACCGAATTGTAACCGGTCTGCAACGTTTCTCTTTCAGCCAAAATAGCAAGAATATCGTTCGTTAACAACGATATATATATAACGGCAATACAGACCGATAGAACATGAGATAGAATAGAATAGATAGAGCACAATGGACCCGGAACGATTTTTGTAATATACTATCTTTTCCTTTTTCCCTCCTAAGTTTACAGTGACCGAATAGGCCGCAAAAGGCACGATTGTACATGAGAACAGAATAGAACTGTTTCTCCCGTTGTCCGGGGCGCTTAATTGCGATGTTTCGAATCTGGCACGCAACCCCGTTCGCATACTCAACCGACAGGCATTATATTATATTCAAGTTGCGTGCCGGCCGATGTCTCATACTTGAATTCGATCGCGAAGGACACGGCGAATCTTCGCTCTTAATCGGCTCGCTACTCTCCTGCGATTTATCAGGATTACGTTACCGCGACCGTTCGCAATATCAGCTTTATCAATTCACGGCGCGGCACGTACGGAGGAAGGAAGGAAGGAAGCGTTAATCGACGAACGATGCTCCAAGGGCACACTTCCCTTCTGGCTGATATCGAGTGTCCGCCCTGCGCCCGTCCACTTTCGATCCGTAATCCGATACAGGGTCAAGTTTAATCCGGAACCTTCGGCCAGAGGTTACGATCCGCATTTATTGCATTTGTCGGGTTTTTTTTTTCCACCCAGGAAGGTGTGCCATTATCGATAACGTCATTGACGCCAATCGTGCAACGGTTCCATTTCATAAATTGTCAGCTTTGTAAATTGTAACATTTTCTTTTTTGCATCGTAGTCAGCTGTTTTACAACGAAAGAAGGTAACGGTGGTCAAATTTGGTCAGGTAGATCGATTCCTCCGGACCATTCGGCTTCTGGCGTGATTAGCGGGAGCGCATCGATCATTCCTGACAGTTCGAAAACGTTTCGCTCGGAGTCGAGCTTGGGCGGCTGTCAAAATTCTACGAGGCGCCAGGCGAAGAATTTCGAGCGCAGTAATGAAAACATCGTAAATGCGCATAACTCACGACCTACGCGTACCCGGGGCGCGCACGCGAAGAAAAGGGAGAAAAAGATCCGGGGTAGGAATGGGGCAGAGAGAGAGAGAGGGAGAGAGAGGAAGAAAAAGAGAAGAGAAAGAGAGATGGAGGAAACAGAATGACGGGGGGGGGGGGGGGAGAAGTTGCAACGATGTGGCGCGAGCCAGAAATTTTTCATGTACACGGTCACGTTGACACCCCTCCACCTTGACATTAAGTTCACTTTCGTGTACTCCGCGGCACGGCGTCCGTCGAAATTGGCCCCCGGTACGATACTATACCGGTTTCATTCCGCGATTATCGGAACGAGCGCTGTTCACGACCGTCAGAGAGGTTCCTCTGGCCGAGGTTGCCCGTGCGAAACTCGCGATAAAATGATCGCCAGGGGACCGTAGCGATGGGCCTGGGTCACATCTGAACCTTTCGAGTTCTACCCTCACAAAGAGAGATGCGTCTTCCTATCCGGGCTACGATCTGGCAGAGTCACTGGGTCACTTCTGGTACCTCTCGAGTTCTATTCTAAGTTAGAAAGATGTAGCTTAGAATCTGTGCTTCGAACCAAAGGGATCGAGCTAGAGATTCGAAGCCTTTCGCTGTGCAGTCACAGTATGTGCGGTTCTTCGATAACTCATAGACAGCCGAGTCTATCGTGAAACGAAGCTTTGGCTACATCAACATTTGAATCTGTGCTGCGAACCACAAGCGTCAAGCTAGAGTCTCGTTTGAAAGCCCTCGCTGTACAGAGTCACAATTTGTTGTGACTCTTGATAACTCACAGATAACTTTTAGTCGATTCTATCGTGAAACGAAGCTTTCGCTACATCAATATTTGAGTTTGGATAAAGGTACGAGCAAAGGCTACGTTTAGTTCAACAGTACCATTGCAATCTACAAGATCCTATAGCATTGCTATCGTTTCCAGCTTTGGAAGTAGCGGCGGACCGAAATTTCGACAAAACGACAAAGATTCCCGTTCTCAGAAACTTTCCGCTAGGACGAATGCGAACTTTCCGGAGCAACGTCCTTGTTCGTAGCCTCGCAGGCTCGACTCATCGTCTTTGCCCATCGCTACGAAGCTCGCCGAGTCTCCGAAGGCGGCCGAGGCAACCCGGCGGCCTGAGAAACGGTCGTGCCAGCGGTTGACAGCCACTGCTTTGGAATCCGACTTTTTATTTTTATTTTTACGAGAAGCCACGTCGGTAACCAGCCTCTTTCGGCTCCCCCCCTTCTCACCTGTTACACACTACCGGCATTTATGCTACTATTCGACCGAGTATCTCTCCCCGGCACTCGGCCTATCCGTGTATGGCAGCTAATCGGGCTAATTATTCCAGGGAATCCGTTCCCCCTCCCCGACCGAGCCCCTCCCCCCTCGAACGGCAATTAAAGTCCGCGGCTCGATTTTTACCCCAAGCATGGGAGACCGTGCCTCTGATGGACAGGATTCGCGGTCGTATCTTCTGTTCCGAGATGGGCCGAGGGCCGTCATACGATTGTTTCGGCCCCAGTCGTCTCTGCGCTTTTTTGCTACCGATCGGCGAACCGGTTCATTTCAGAGCGTGATCGAACCCGCGGAATACGGAGAACGGGGCACGGGGGCTTATGTCAAATCGGCGGATGACAAGCGGGCAGACGAACTTTGAAGGGAGGAATCGACAAATCCGAGCCGCGGCTTACTTTGTAAGACGCAATGCGCAAGTGTCATATTGATAGTTGAATGCAGATTTCAGTTGTTAGCAAAGAACTTGGCAGTGACAGTACATTGATTTGTAGGGAACTGAACAGTACAAGAACAAGAAGAAGTATAGTACAAGAACAGGAAGTACAGTACAAGAACAAGAAGAAGTATAGTGCGAGAACGGGAAGTACAGTACAAGAACCGAAAGAATCATGAAAACTTAACGTAACCGACTCCCGTTAAGCGTGAATATAGCGAAAAGTGCGCTGACACTTTTGCCCGTCCTAAAAGTCGATAGAGTGAGCGATCCGTTGCACTCCACGCCGCTTGGCCAGAGATCAAGAAACGCGTAATTGACACGAATGCGGTATTGACACTAGCGCATAATGCAAACACGATTACATCACCGCGTTAGAGTTCAATACCCACGTCAGCCCGACATCGTCTTCGCCACAGTCAAATCGTCCGCACCCCCTCCCCCCACGTTCCCCACTTCCACTTTCGTAGACCGGAGACGTCCACTTTCTCCGGCAAAAAAGTCTCTAAAGCCATACGTGGAAGAAACGGGCACACGCCTCGTGGGCGCGCTAGCCGAGGCTTGTGTCGCTATTTCTATGAATGAGCCTTGCCTACGCTCAACCAGGCCTCGTCCATTATTCGATAAATAATTTCCATCGTCGATCTCCACCGTAGGCCCCCTACCCCATCGACGATCGACTCTCCGACGCTGACGTTCTCGGCCGATAGAGAGAACTCTGCGCGTGGGCGGACAAACCGCGCTCGGCTATGTATCCGTAACCGTATACGGGCATTTCCGTCTTGTTTCTCCACATTTCATTATTTCTCCCACCCTTCTCTCCGTCGGGCAGAATTCGAACGCTGATTTTCCCGCCGTCTTCGCGCTCCCGTATCGGCACTTCAGTGTCACTGAGCGTTCGGAGCGTTTATTTCGAAAGTGGTGCAAGTCCGTATTTAAAGAAAAATTAGATATTTAATTTTTGCGATTAACGTGGTTGCAAACGGTTTATTTATGTGATATTTAATCTTTTTTTAAATGCTTACTTAAAAAATTATATCTGCTTTTTAATTTTTTTGTTTAAATGAGATATATAACTTATGATTAACGTGTAAACGGTTGATTTATGAGATATTTAATTTTTCTTTTAAACGAACTGCGCACCACTTTCGAAATGAACGGTCCAAATGTTTAGTGACATTGACTGCTGATACCGCTGATACGGACTCCATTCGTATATACCGATAAGACCGACTTCTACACGAAATTGATCTGTCAAGGTCATTCTTATGCGTCGGTCCGGTTAATCGTTGCCCCGCGTAGGACCCGGACCGTGTAAGAATAGGTTTGTTTGGGCCCGATCCGAAGTACCTGCGCCACTCTAGGTATACCGGATCCGACGAGCGTGTAACGTATCCGGCGATCGTAACAGTCAGCGATTAAAAATAGTTCCATTCGTAGGAAAAGGTCTCTGCTTGCATGCGGCCTTCTTGGCGAGCGCGAGTCCTGATTACTCGGAAGTACCGCTATCGTTCGCTGACTGTCGCTATTAGCGCGCCAATTACGGCGGACCCGGTGCTCCGAATCGGCACAAGCGTTCCCGGCCGCCTCTCTAGCCCATAATCGTCCCCCACCGGGTGACAAAAGACTCGTAAGCTTATCCGTCAACGGTCGTGGCGACCTATGATAGACGCCACGGCACGCCACTAATCCTCGCCCACGAAAGGACACGTTCTATTTTCACGCGAACCTCAACGCTTCTAAACTTAACGTGCTTGGTATTAATTTTAGTAGGCTCTCGGAGGCTCCGGATAGACTGAGAATGAGAGAAAGAGAGAGAGTGTGTGTGTGAGAGAGAAAGAGAGAGAGAGAGAGAGAGACGCATACCTCTCAGCAGAATGAGGTCGGAAAAACAACGAGAGACGAGAAATGTCCGGGGTAATGTAACAACGTTCCCTTCCTTCGTTTTGCAGAATGTGTCAAGATGAGGCCTGTGTTCTCCCTATGTGGCGCGGTCACAGTTCTGCTCAGCGCCCTGACCTGCTCTGCATCAGGTGAGCGTCGAGAAAGTTGCAGATTTTTCCACCTGAACGCGTGGGACCATTCAGCGACGCCGAAGACAGAAACGATTTCCTTTGAGTCACGTGAGCGCGGATTCGCTCGCTCTCCGGTTTGTTTTCTCAGGACACCCGATACGGCGGCGCACGAAGGAGTTTATATTCTTAAGTCACGATCGGATGCCTTTGATGAGAGTTTCCGCGGATCGGGGGCAGAGATTCTGAGCTCTCGATCGAAGTCGCACCGTCTCCGGTCGAATATCCGAGTGTTTTGAATTCTTGGATCCGCTCGTGGCTCATATCCAAAATTCTTGGGTCTTTAACCCGACTGGCGCCCATTTAAATTGCCCGGCAGCATTCCGCGCGACGCCGCGATCGAGTTCCTCCTTCGAGCGCGGCAACTGTAATCTCGCAAAATGTTTCTTTAGGCAAATGTACAGTATCATTCGTTCGCGTTACATCGTTTCTGTCTGTACTTGAATGGCATCTTCGCGTCTCATGGACTTTCAACGAGGCGTATGAGACATGACACAGAAAGTTAATGGGAAGCTGGATGGAATTGTACGAAACTTGACTATGTCGGACGATTAATTTAGATTCTCGTTCTTCAGGGCAGAGACAGGAGTTGGGCATGTCCTTCACTCGCCATCCTCAGCCTCTGGCCGCACCGCTGGGTGATGACGTGAATTTCGAGTGCAGCCTAAGTCTGGCGGCTGATCGATTTACGTGGCGTCACAGAAGAATCGGCTCGGACGAGTGGCTGCCACTTCCTCACGCCTTGAGCAACGGCGGGAAGACGTCGAGGCACATCGTCAACTTCGACGACGAGTCGAAGGCCGGCGACTTCCGCTGCATAGCTTTCTACGGCAAGTACAATCCTTCCGGGAGTTAAATTTCTAAACGTTCGAGTGACTAAATATCATCGCGAGCTAACGGCCCGACCAGCCGGACGACAGCGAGGAAAAATGATGGAGAAGTAAAAGCTGGCTATCGCACTCTCAACCTGCCCTTTTCATTCCAGGCTCCAGCGGCCTAGCCTCCGACCCAGCCCGACTCACTCTGGCCACCATGCAGGAGTTCGCCGACAAGAGCGACGTGAACATCGTCGTTCCCATCGGCAACGTGGTCCCAATAACGTGTCCGGTGCCGCACTCGGTCCCAGAGGCCATAGTCCAGTTCTACAAGAACAATGTTCCCGTCCAGAACGCCAGCCTGGTAGGCACCAGGACCATGCTCATCGAAAATGCCAGGCCGTCGGACTCCGGCTCCTATCACTGCACGGCCAACAACTACATCACGTCACAGATCCGCTCCAGCAAGCGAAGGACAGTCCTCACCGTCCACGCGAACACCAGCTACCACATGCCATACTTCACCAAGCCGCCGCAGACCGAGTACACGGTGCTTCGCGGTCGGAACGTCACGCTGGAATGCTTTGCGGCCGGCTATCCCGTTCCTCAGGTCACCTGGAGTCGTCTGGGTGGCTCTCTGCCGCCAAAGTCAGCCAAGACCACCAGCGGACTGCGAGTCGTCAACGTCCAACCCTCTGATCGCGGGGAGTACGACTGCGTCTGGAGCAATAGCGTTGGCCAGGTGAAATCCGTCATCATCCTCAAGGTCATGGAGGCACCGAGGGTGGTGAAGCCGCCGAAAGCTTTGACCTTCTCCGAAGGCGGGGAACTGGAGTTGTCCTGTGCTGTTACTGGCCAGCCAGAGCCTACGGTGGAGTGGCTGATAAACGGTGAATCCTTGCTTCCCAATGGGACGGTGGAGATCAAGGGAAGTACGCTGTTCATAACGGAAGTTGAGAAGAGGCACGCTGGAATCGTTCAGTGCGTGGCAAGCAACGAGTATGGCTCCCACTCGGGGTACAATCTTCTGAGGGTGAATCCTAAGCAGCACGTTGGAGGAACCACCGAGGCGAGGCCTGAGTATGGCTTTCCAACTTCGAGGCACAAGCACACGAGAGGGGGAGGGAGAAGGAGGAACAAAGAAGGGAAGCGAAAAGGCACGGGTAATTGCATTGTTACTCCGTTCGTTCGTTCAAGATCGAAATCTTGCTTAGCGCGGATCCTAGTTCGTTATTACCACCCGTACAGTTTCCATTAATTTGCTGATCGCACTTTTAGCAGTTTTGGTACCGCCAAACCAGCCAAACGTCACTAGGTTGTCTGACGTGTCAGTGATGGTAAGATGGTCGGTGCCGGAGAACAAAGGCCTGCGGATTCAATTTTTCAAGGTTCAGTACCGGGAACTTGGACAAAAGATGAACGGCAAGCAGTCGAAGTGGAATACGGCCAATTCGGAGATTCCCAATCACGTGCGTTCCTTCGAGGTGACGGATCTTCAAGTCAATCATACGTACAGGTTCAGGATCGCAGCTGTCTACACCAACAACGACAACAAGCTCAGTCCCAACTCCGTCCGTTTTCATCTCAATCCCGATACGGGATTCGAGAGTAATAAGATGCCGATTCCTTTGCTGACTAATACGGAAGCCTTAGGTCCCAGAGAAGTTTTGCTCATCTGGCAGAATCCGGACAGGTCGGCGGACATAGATGGGTTCTACGTTTACCACCGGGCGTCGACTTCTGCTGGCGATTACGTCAAGACGACGGTAGAAGGAAAGAACGCCTCCAACATAACAATTTCGCATCTCCAGCCGGATACCACGTACGAATTTAAGGTCCAAAGCTTCTCCGTGGACGCAGCCTCGGAATTCTCTAAGATCCTGAGACAGAAGACGAAGAAGGCCGTTGTGGAGGTTCAGCAGGTAATTGCGGAGAACAAGCTGAGACCAGCCGAGAGCGATAGAAACGCCAGCATGTACGCCATCATTGGCGGAGTTCTCGGAGGTTCGACCTTATTAGGAGGATTAGCTGCTATTACTGTCGTTTACAAGAGGACCAAGCACAAGCAGAGCAGAGAATCTTCGCAGAGTGACGGTACTCCTTATAGATCAATGACTATACTTAAGGGTTTGTAAATTAGCAGATTTTTTCTCAATGTATCCGTTCACCTGAACAGGCAAACCGATAGCGAATGGCAGGACCTTGAACGGCGGCGTGACTGACTCGAAGATCAACATAACGTCTAATCCACTGGCCGGCCTAGATGTATCCGAAGACATAATGCAGCCTAAGGTCGGTATTTGTAAGTAACTGTATCAGTAATTCTCCTCCCACAGTCGTTCTGCGATACGTTGGCACACGGTTACCCCGCGTCCTATAAAAATTACGAGCCGCTCTCCGTCCCCTGCATATCGTATATTACTCCGGCGCGCTTACGCGCGCGCGCAACTCCGGATGTCGAAAAAAAAGAGTGAAGTGAAACGAACAACAACGCAACACACTGTTTCTCAAAACAGAGCGGGCAGCATCCGTCGATGGAGATGGCCTCGTTCCTGAACGGTCAGAACAACAATAGCAATAATCACAGCAACGGCGACTCGACTGGCACGGAGGCCACTGCTCAGCAGAGAGACCAGGCCCATCATCATGGACCCATGCCCACCGACCAGACACTTTGAACGACGAACGTCTGTCGGGCCGGATTTTCCACAGAGAAAGTCTCTCTGCAATCGTATTCGCGCAAGGAAAGTTCTGTAGTGCCTTATACGGGACGGCCAATCAAATTGGCCGTTCAACTTTAATTCTTCAAATTGTTTTAATGATAAGTATTCACTCGTTGCCATGAACAAAGTTTAGATACGAATTCTTAGCCCTTTCTGATGCAAGCCACGACCCATTGGCTGTGACAAATTTTCCTGTACTCGCGCCGACAAGTGCTACTCAAATTCGGAAGGTATACCGAAAAATTGTTCTGGTGTCTTCCGTTTCTTTAGCGAAAGGAAATTACGTGCTTCCCATTTTATTTATGAACCTTTAACTCCGTATCGAAAGGGTTAATACTTCTCTCAGACATATCAGTGTCGCGATCGTCTTCGATGAACGGCAAAGTCTTTACATCATCCTCAGCTCAAAATGTTCACAGTAGAAGACTTTGTCACGTACTCGCATAATGTTAGAATTACAAAACTAATGAGCTCTGACTGCCATCCAGGATGGAGAACAAACATACAAGGGGGGGCTCTAGACTGAACGATTTCCAATGACCATTACAAATGTATCTCTACGTCTCATTCACAATTTTTAACGTTTAACACTTCGTCAGGCAGCTTTTAGTAGGTATTGCGTTATTTAATTTAAACTAATTACTAGTATTCTCCACGCCTCTCTGCGTAGACAGACGCATACGATATAAGGAGATTATAACGATCCAATCAACACTGATCGTGTGCATTAGGAAATTTTGGAAACCTAACTCACGTACTCCAAGTTAAAGCAATTAGAATTACGAAATTAAGATCACGCTTTAGATATTTGGAAAAACGTAGCTATCTGGCAGCTCTGCTTTTATTGAAACTTTTAATTTATTAAGGAATCCTTCTAGGGCAGGCAAATGCATCTACTTAGACTGCTATCTTAACAGTATTTTATATTTAACGACGCACTGTTATACTCGAGCAATAACAGTGATTTCCTAGATCTATCCGTGTATAATAATCCGTTGGTATCGCTTCTAATTAAAACCATCGCGAAAAACTTATCGAAAAAGAACCTCACTAAATATACTAATTATGTTTTTGGATGGTCCGACTTAAAGACAAATCGTGAAATTTTCGTCTTTTTTTTTTAAATCATTTTAAACGGTTAGTCCACGTACACATGGAACTGTAAATAAACGTCATTTATTTAAATTTCGCAATCTTGTAGAGAAGTTATCTTGATAGATCTTAGATCTTGCGTGCGAGATGATTTTGTAGAAAAGACAAAGGGGAGATATCGCGAGAAAAAATGTTGTAAATATTAGGATATTTTGTACTTCGCGTACACGCCTTGAATCTTGCCTATGAGAACGTAACATAAGGCTAATATTAGTTATTTAATGTAACAACGTTTATCGACATTTATGTACTTAATTTTTTATAAATAAAAATGGTGATAGAAATTAATCCTGCGTATCGCCAGCCAAATAAAAGTATTAAATGTCTGCTGTACTCTCTCCAGTATGACAAGAAACCAAAGTGGAAATGTTAAACAATATAATTGTTCTAAATCAACCACGAGGATGCAACAAAAGGTAAACAATTTTAAATCTATCTGCCATGTTGCGACAACGTTAGTCAAATGTTCGTTCAATGAATACGAAGTCATTATAGTTTTTTTACTCAAATACCCGAAATATCATTTGAAACTTACAATTATCGTAAAAACGTTTAGTTTACAATAATATTGAAATTCCATTCATTCGCACGTTCACGAAGTGAAATATTACGGGATAAAATCTTCTTTAGCAAAAGGAACATTCAAATTCAGCGCAACCAACAGCTACTGCTCACGTTCGAAAGTGGCATGAGAATTCTACGTCATTAATGTTGCGTTAGAACCTGACAGAGTCGAGTAATTTTTGGGTCGCCATACGGTGTCCATAGGTTTTAAGAGCATTTAATAACTCACGAAATACGTTCAACGTTACCGTGTAATATCGTAACTCGCAGGGTACACTTTGTGACGAAGTTAATCGGTACCAGAACGGATGGGGACACGTGAGGATGGGAGGCGTGACTTGAGATAAAGTTATCAAATCACGGCGAAGATTCGTCAGAAAATATAAACGAATTTTGAAACGGCATTCTGTCAACTACGCGGAACTCTGCAACAGACGTCGCCCGTTCGTGTCTCAGTTGTTCATTAACAGGGGAAACCATTCGTTCCGATAATGGAGACTTACGAGAGTGTTCTGCTGGTCAAGTCCGAGATCTTCGTCTTTAAAATACCGCCAAGGTCAACGAATAGGGGTTATCGGTAGGATCAATCATTCACTAACGTGTCAATTTTTATAGCCTCTATTCTGGATTTTCACCGAGACTCGTTCGACTTTCACCCCTTGATTCTATTGTTTCTAATTATTGCTTTCGAGCGATTTTCTTGTGCGTCGTTCGAGGTGACGGGTGTTAGAAAGTTTAGGATTTCTGACGCAACTAACGAGTCGAAACAGCAGTTGACGTGTTGACGGAAATTGTTACCAGTAATGTGTTTTCGTTTTTCGGCCAATTTCTATTTTTATACCTCGTGAACGAACGAGATTTTTGGCTGAAAATTTGGATGACTGTTCGATATTGAGTATTTTTGGAGGAACGGCATGTTTCCTGTGTAACACTTGTTGGGTCTGTTTGACTATTGCGGTCTTTGTATGTAGGGCAGCTGATTGGAATTTGCAAGAGCCATCATGGACTGGCCGCATGAGATTGGTAGCACAGGGCGATGCACTTTGTATAAAGTTGGAGGACAAGGTTACGGGAGAATTGTTTGCTGAGTGTCCAATCGATCAATATCCTGGTATTGCCGTAGAAGCAGTAACAGACTCCTCACGATATTTTGTCCTGAGAGTTCAGAATGAAAGTGGACGCTCCGCCTTCATCGGTGTAGGGTTCACAGATAGGGCAGACAGTTTTGATTTAAATGTTACGTTGCAAGATCATTTCAAGTGGCTCAAATATAAAGACCAAATCGAGAAAGAAAAGGGAAAGCCAAAAGAGCAGTTGGATCTTAGGTTCAAGGAGGGAGAAACTATAAAAATTAACATGAAGATAACTGTAAGATTTTGTTTTCCATCTTCAGATAGTGTCAATTGTGATAACTATTTATTGAGGTATAAATGCTTTGTTCCGTAGAAGAAAGATGGTAGTGAAGTGTCGTCGAAAGCAAAGAAAGCAGGTAATTCAGGTATCGGGCTTCCTCCGCCGCCAGGCAGTGTGAAAATTGCTCCGCCACCTGCCAAGACCCCAACTTCCTCGCCTGCGCATAAACCTGCTCAGAGTCAGAACCAAACAACGCCGAGTTCTGAGTGGGGTGAGTTTGCTAGCGCATCCCAACAACAGCAACCACAACAACAACAGCCAGAACAGCAACCAGCAAACCCACCGACAACATCAGCCAATGCAAGTTGGGTGCAATTTTAAAATGGCAGTTTAATTTGAAAATGGATCTAGCTGTGCTATAGATCGTTAAGCTATACATATATATATGCATATATAAGATTCGTATATATATGTATATAATTTTATATGTTACCTATGTGCATATGTACCTTAAGATGTATGCATCTAAGTATCCTTTAAGGGTTGTGTCGCTAGGAAAGAAGCTCTACGCTAGGTAATCTTCGATTTCAGGCTGCTCTTACGATGTTTGCTGTACTTACTGTTTCTCGCAGCGAAACGCTGACTCGAAATCACTGCAAACAAAAAACATCCATGCATATTTCAAACCGCTAGCCATGACTCGTTGGTCAATAGCGGTTAATGTATCCAAGCGTCATCTGAGTGTGGTACTTATTCCATATACGTAGGCGTTGTAAATTTTCCCCAGGACATGTGTGTATGATATTGACGTGAATTATCGACGGGCACAGTGACGTTACGTTATTTGTTCTTTTTTTTTATCATTTCAATGGGGCTTTTAAGTCTCCTGTATTACTTTTTAATTCCTTGCCAGAACCCTTAAAGGAGTAATGTTATACCTGGCCTTAGCCATTCCATATTTCTGGTGTTTGTACATAATACCGAGATTTTAAGAAGCCTAAATATAAAAATAAGGCCTATGTTTGTCGATTCTCCGAGTTCACAAATTTAGAGATTGGTGGATCGTTCGAGATCGCGCCAAAGTCTTCTTTCTTTTCCAAGAAAAGCAAAAGGAATTAGTTCTACCTAGTTCATTCTCATTCGTTCATTCAGTTTACCTCTTCTGTTTGTATGGTACAAATTGAGAAACAGGCAGTAAAAAAAAAAGGAGCAAAAGATTTCACGTCGGAGCAGAGTACTTTCACGAAAATTAGATACAAAATATACGACTCTCGCGGGAAATCGAAGCAGAAAACGTTACTTAGGCTTTAGAATGTAATTATATCGTAAATTATAAGCGAGTATAGTATTGTTTATATTTTGAAAATATTAATAACGATGTCGGTAAGAGAAAAAAAGATAGTATATATATATTATATATATACCCAAGTATTATGGAAATTACTTTAGGATAATTTACTACATATCGTTCTCTCCACATATGACAAAATTCGATGACATTACACGCACCATTGTACGTCGTTCAATTTAGAGAACCAAGCCGGTTTCAAGTGCAAAACATTCATAGATTCTCGATGTCAAGAAAAATTCGCCCAACAAAAAACGAGAAAAACAAAGATAACAGATACTTGCCAATTTTGTCATATATTATTGCGCGAGGAACTAACAATGCCAATAAACTGTATATCGCATCAGCATTTTCAGGATCGCACGAAACAAAAGAAAGCGATGACGCGTTTGCCAGATGTGAGCGGAAAGAAAAAATTAGCCTGATTAATATGTATTTATCGCACTGTATATTTTTGCTTGTCCGTAGGTCGCATAGCCAGAGATTTAATAAACCGCAGATTATCTTGTTATAGCGCAAGTGAACCGATCGCATTTTGTTGCATTTACAGAACATATCAGCTTTACAAACCGTCGTCTTATAAATAGGGCCTCTAGGGGTGAAGAGGATGGTGGAGGTGGGAGGTGGGAAGTTAAGGGGTGAATCGTGGTAGCCTGCCGACGTGAAACGATCGTTCTATCACAATGTTGTACATTTTCTTCTTTCTTCTTCTTCGTCTTCTCTCCTTCCTTCTCTCGCCGTTCCTCTTTTCGCCGTACGTCTCGCACGAGTTTCTCGGAAACTATCAGTTTTGTGTGTGTGAAAGTTCGGGCCGCGAGTCGATTCGTCGTTCGAACATCGACGTTCTAACACCGCTTGTTTCGCGCGACGTTCAATCGTAGACTCCTCATGGCCATGGCCCGACTAAAGTGGCGCTGAACGGGCCGCTGCAATTGTCCGCTGACCAGACTAGACTCCTCGTCGCATTCCACGCTGCTGAGAACGACTAGCAATACGCCTAGCACCTACGGGATAACAGAACATTATTCTTCCACGTGTCTCGGGTCCTCATATAGAAAATTAATGTCGCAACTAGAATCTGCCCTACAATTCGCTCCTCGCAGAGTTCAGACTGTTAGGTGTCATTGGCACGCAATGATTCGACTCGCGTAACGCTGCCAATTTACAGGATGCTTAAATGTTACAGCATAGCAGGGCGACGGTCGGTGTGACGTAATCTCGAGCCTCAAATTGTTTGATTGCCGCAGGATGCAGCGTAACGCGAGTCAATGACTTTGAACTGATTGAAAAATTAGCTGACACTAATGTGTAGTGAGAGAGGGAATACATATTTTTGATCGTATGTGTGAAAAGTGTGTCAATGGGCTGTTGACCGCGTAAGATTAAATCCGCGCACGTGAAAAAAATCAATAGACGCGAATGCAGCTTTACGAAACAAATGTGAATAAATCAATATATATTCGGACGTAGGTATTTGTTGGCCGAAACGTGAAATGAATGAGGGCCTAATGACAGAAAAAAAACATAGACATACTTTAGAACTTAAGTGCCGTGCAGATTAACTCGATTCAAAGACCACACCTGTTATACGAATGTCGTTCATATTGTCTCGAACTAGATAGTGTACAAAGCGTTAGAATTACTTTTCTTTGTACGTTTTCTTATCCTGTACCCTTAGATCGTACGTACCAAACAAATAATTATCAGCAGCGTATAAATGTGTATGCTCGCGGCTGGTAGCGATTCAACTTCCTTGAGTGCTTCAGCGGCGTCCGACAAGTCGGGCTTTAATTCTAAAGCGTGTCGTAGGTGAGCGGCTGCCTCTTGAAAATGACCATACGCCTGCAATCGATAATGCAATTGTAATATGAACACGTCCTTTATAGCAAATAAAGAGCAATGCACAGAACATTGTAATCGGTCTGAATATTTTTGTAAGCATCATATGTGTATATATACTTTGAATATTTGCCCCAACGTCAGATATTGTTCCCAAGCATTGCGATCCGGTGGTTGCAATTCCAACGATCGTCTAGCAAGGTACGTAGCGTCATCGAGGTACTCTAGTGCCAACAGTACTCTCGCCAAGTTTAAAAGGACCTCCGCGTTCTGCGGCGAAACAGCAAGGGCCCGTCGAAAACATTCGATGGACCTTTGCGCGTCACCCTTTATACGCCAAAAGTTGCCAATCTGATTATACAGTTGGACTGACTTTGGTTTCTGCAACATACACGACAAAGGGTTGCAACAATAAATAACAAGTTTCGTGAAAACAAGTCAGCAAGCGATGCATAAGATTCACCAAAGCTGACGTACCTCTCTCTTTGCCCTTTTTAGACGCCTCTCCAGTAGGTCAATGTCAACGTCAACACTTTTACCACCGCTCTTCTTGAACATTAATGCCACGTTCGGTTCCGGCACTGGCGGATGCTTATTTCTTTTAGCGACACCAATCAGATTGTCATAATAGGTAAAATTCACAGGTTTGCCACAGTCAAGTATCACGTCGTTGCAGTGCTGTCCAGAGATGCATGTCACTTGCTCAGACGGGGCCTGAGATTGGAGAGGAAACGCTTCGGTAGCATTTGTTGGAGTGTCCTTCAACGTATATGACGTGAATCGTCTGCCAAGGGGACCAAAGTTAGGGCTTTTTTAATGCTGAAAGAACAGCAAGCCACACACAAACACTAACTACGGGAAGAAAAAGAAAATTTACATCAGATACATTGTAGTGATCAATACCAGTGAGAGTTATAGCAAATCTATAGTTGAACGTTAAAATTTTAATCACGCTCTTAAAAAGAAAGTTGATTAACTATATATATTTATATATATATATGTCTCTTGTGACGTTCTATAGCAGTGCTTATATACTGTGCAAGCTATCCTCCATACAATTCCATTCGATTTACAAAATTTATTTTTATCTTCAGTTTTCAGTGAATATTTATATACGTATTGCAATAACATACACATAGACGCATAGTGATATTTGATATCTTACATTACATATACAAAATATGCACAGATTTGAAACAGTGTTTCTGTTATGTGATACATACAATTAATCTCACAACTTCGTCTTGCTCAAGTTCCAATAAGAATTATAAGTTTATCGAATTACTCTCTTTGGAATACGATTTGCTCATTTTTACGAATCAACCACCCACAATTTTGTTCTTTGAGGAAATAAACTGGGAAGAATTAAAGCTTAAATATAAAAACTCAAGACTGAACAAAATAAAAATTAAAGCTCGGGAAGAAGAACCATGCATGGTTACATGTGTTTATGTAATGCATGCGGATTTGAAGTGAATCAATTCTCTTTGAAACATCGTCATACAAAATGTCATTCCTTCCGCATCCAGAACATGCCTGCAAGAATGCTAACATTTACAAATGATTCGGATCTCTATTCTCGACGTGCTGTTCCCAATACAAACCGATTGACAAATAGCAATCTCTAAAAGTCTAACATAGATGAGCGCCTTCTCACAAACGTATTCCAAATATGAGCCAACGTATATACTCAGTACGTTGCGATCAGAGGAAAAGTGTTAACGCTGCACAAGCGTGGCTCGTCCCCACTGACAAAATCGGAATCTGATATTCAAAGACCCAGCGCTAAGTAATCAGAGTTCACGTGCGCTTTTTTATCGCGTCAAAATTAAACCCTCTCTTTCTCTCTCTCTCTCACTCTCTCTCAGTCTACCACTGTCTCCAGTTACACATTCACATGTAATCATCTTTCTCTCCCTCTCTCTCTCTCTCCCCTGCGACGAAGTTGCCAGACAGAGCGGTAATGAATGTTGCTTGAGAGACACACTGTCTGTAGCTAAGTAAGACACATGCTAAGGTGAAACTCGTGCCGCTGTCATTGTAAAAATACGCGCCAGAATGAATGTCGATTCGGCGGTTATTCGAAAGGATGCTCATTCGGCTTACCGCTCGTGACCGTTATTGTTGTTGTTGTTCCCGTTGCCGTTCCCATTGCCGTTGCCATTGCCGTTGCCCGAGGACCCAGAAATGGTCTTGCACTCGTGACAATACGACGGCTGCAGCTTATCGTGCTGCTTCTCACTGGAGGCAGTTTTGCTCCATCCCTGACCATTGCTCACGCCGATGCTGCTTGCTAGTATGTCAAAGATCGGGTCGTCATCGACCGTGCTAACGAAGTCCGTTGTCTTGACGACTTTGTCGGCGCTCAGCCGCCACGAAGTTCGCGAGTTCGTCAGCTTCGCTTGCAGAACCAAAAAACAGAGGATATAGCCGAGGATGCGGCCGTCGGTCACCCACGTAACCTGCATCCTGGCGGGCACCCACAGACGCGAATCCGTCGTCGACGACCTCCAGGGGGACCGATGGCGAGACACACGTCTGAAGGGAGCTAGGTAACGGGTTCGCACATTGACTAAATGTAGGATAGATATAACATGCAATGCTAAAATTTGTCCCACGTTCAAAGGGTTGCCCCCTTACCATTTTCGTGTCACACGCGACGTTACCGATTGGGAACCACAATCGACACGACAGCGTCATTGATAGGGAGGCAAATCTGAATTTATAATACGTGGGTATTGTTTGTTCTTTCGTTTATACATATATCTTACCAAATTAATGCAGAGGATCCAGTAGTTAACTCTTTGTACTTGATATTCCCCTTTGATGGGACATTAAAGTTTGTGAAATACATTATATTTCTCGTTGTCTACAAATTCATGTAACTCTAATATTATTATAATACACAGATTGGTTCCAAATCAATGATATGCTTCATATTTCTCATATCTTTGAATCTAAAATAGAATGCCTCACATAAAACTTCTATGATTTATGAAAAAGAATAGATATACAGGATGGAATTAATTGATCATTTTCATATGAATTGTCGCACGCTCAATTTCTCGGTACCAACTTATAAGCCTCACTGTAAAATTAGTCTTTTTTCTTATTAATAGATTTCTTCTTTGAATTTACAGATGGATTTGGGCATGGGAATTCAATCAACCACGCTGCCAGCTTCTGAGTTCACAAATAAGACTGTATGCGTGTACACTAATCAATGCAATGCAGTTTAATCAACCGCGCCAAAGTGATCGAAATGGAAAGTGATATAAGCGTTATTATAGTACGTCAGTGATACTATTGATAAGATACAATAATTAATACTATTATATTGGATTATTATGTACGACTGATGTATTGCGTACAACAAATATATCGTACTTTTGCATACTTACTTTGAATTCTACAAGCGTGCGAGAACGTAAGAATATTATATTTAGTTTAAATACCTTTTATTAAGGAAAATTAAAGATATATTATTCAATTGTTTTACAATATACCAGAAATTAAACCAAAATTAGCGTTCAACAATTACTTTCCTAACCCACCTATTCCCCATCGTCGTTTACAATAGTTATAAGCCCATCGTTGTTCATTTCGGGAAGTTCAAAATCCATAAAACAATACTTCGAGAATGGCAAGATAATCAGACACCATCAGAACTGAGGGGAAGCCATAAAGTCCATAAAATACACGATAAGTATTGTTAAAGAATACTACAAGCGCAGAAACGCCATAGGAAACCCATTGAAAATGATAGAAATTAATTGTAAGTTAGATAGATAAGAATACTAGCAAAAACCATAAGGACACCATAAGGAAACCATAAGCTACACGTACAGTGTCAGTAAAAGCAATCAGAATTATGAATAGTCTACGGGAAGTCCATAGAATATGTAAAACGAGCGAAAAAGGAAAATTGGAACATAGGGAAGTACGGAGATTTGGGTAAGATTTTGAAAATGTTGATCGTCACGCTTGACTGAACACGTAGAGTTTCGCAGTGCCACCTCTTCGGTACTCCTATGTTCCTATTAACTCGTCAGATTTTGGGAAAAATGTGAAAAGTTCGTTCGTCACGGGTGACTGAACACGTTGAGTTTTACTGTGCCACCTCTTCGGTATTTCTATGTTCCTGATACTTGGTCAGATTCTCGACAAATTCACGCTTGACTGAATCCAGTCCTAACCAGTCCTAACCGAGTTAAACATTTTGAGAAATTTCACGCTTGACTGATTAAGGCCGAATCGAGATTTTCAACAATTTTTCGTATTTTTCACGCTTGACTGAATCCAGTCCTAACGGAGACTTGAAAATTTGTCGCCCCTTCGTATATTTGATGATTTCTCGCTATTCCCATGGTGTTTTCCATCAAAATGGAATAGAAGAGTCGCTTGCCTTCTTCTCCCATGGCATTTCTATGTGGTCCTATGAGATTTCGTCGAAGTTGGTGAATTTTGTTACGACGGAAAAAGGCATGGTTTCAGCGAGGGATATTGGATATATGGGATCTTATAACTAAGTAAGTAATTAGAGAACACAGAATTTCGTTTAATACATATATTGTAAGGAAAAATAGTGTACAGTAAAAAATGTTTCTTACACAGTTATAATCTAATTCCCATACAATTGTTGTACTTTTTGCATACACGCTACATACATTATAATCAGCCCACATAAATACATACGTACAATTTCTTATATAATAATTAATTTTAATAACTTAATGTTAATATAATCGCAAAGGTAAATAAGTAACACACTAAAAACTGTCTTGAAACGATCAACACTGCTGTTTTGCTGTGGAAGCGGCTAACAATAAAAAAGACCAATATTACGTGCCGCATTTTAAGTAAGGAAGCCAACAGAGAACGCAATTTTGCTTCTTTTAGTATACGTACTGTAAGAAATAGAAGAAACCCAATTCTTATCAAGAATAATAATACATATATAATATAATAATTATTGAATTTTAATGTTACTGATTAAAAATCGGCATTTCGCGTAACCATTTTCCTGATTTTAGAAAATCGGCTGTAACTTTTGAACCAGCGATCAAAATCTATGATAATCATACATTTTCTTGAAGTTTTTGACGCGTACTTTACGATAGGACTATCGGCAAAAGTCGATCTCGATCATAGGTTTTGATCGCCAGTTCAAAAGTTACAGGCGATTTTCTAAAATCGAGAAAAATGTTAAGGGGTACCTCTGATATATCAGCCATTTCTACGGAATCGTCTGACCCGCTCTATGTATTGCCCAAAAGAGTTCACAGGTAGGCCACCGAGGGCAGCACCTCCCGGGCAGTACATGTCGCGCCATCTCTGCGTTAAAGTCAGAACTCACATAGTTCTCGATAGTGTTCCCGAGTTTGCCGCCAAGAGCCGGCGGTAAACTCAAAATTACTGCGCTAAACTCTGAAGTTTTATTTTACGGGAAATGAAAGGAACTAAGGAGCGGTCTCATCTGCCTTCTGTCCATTATATAGTTTCCAAATTGACGACGATAAATCGTAGAGTGCGCTCAAAATAGTCTGCTTTTTCGTTAGGTCGGTATTTCAGAACATGGGACACGAAGGCCCATAAGGTGATCAGTCTATCCTATACTTAGTTAGTCAATGGTATTACTATGATTTTGTCACGTGATTCTATCATGGTAAATATCTTTTCAAAAATGTATGCTGTTTATTAACATATTTATGAATATCATAACACTTAGGTAATGGTAACTTATTAAATAAAGTAGGGGAAATATATGGACCTTTGTGGGAATCAAATAACACAGACACCATAATAAATCCTTAGTTTGTATACTATAGTGCATTTATTTACTTAGTAATATCGTACTTTGATAGTTTTTTCATCATAATATGTATTAAATTTCTTCCATTTTCTTCTGTTAGAAAGATCTGTCTTACTTCCAGGTGGGACATAATTAGGCATTAGCCCTGCTTTCTGAGCCATTGCAACTAGTATCGAAATACGTTTTTGTTGTACGGAACATAATCCAGTAACCCTTCGGGGTAACATGCAACCATCTGATCTAAGAAACTGCTTTAAAATAAGAACATCCTGGAAACAATAACAAGTAACAAAGTATCAATAAGAGAGTATCACACAATAGAAAAAGGAAGACAACTATTATTTCTTACTGTGTGTTTAATGTCAAGTCCAGTAGAGCACACAGGGCATGCTCCATTCTCTTTTGGTTTCATCAGCATATGTTCATTTTCGTCAGGAATAAGTTTGCCTTCTATTACCAAAGTATCTCCCTGTTGTTTTTCCACAACTGTAATCAAAAGATTAGTCATTAATAATAGAAGATAAATAGCTGTTAGTGGTATGACTTGATCAGGTTAAGATCGACAAAGGGAACTTAAAACCAATACAGTCATAATTAGATCTTAAATTTCTGTCTATTTTCGAAGCTGCTTACTTTGTTTCACAGGTGCGACAGATGACAATGAGAAATTTCTTGTTTGTAATGATGTATTTGCAACCAAGTTTCTCACTTGATTTGCAAGCCTGTACAATGTTGCCATCTTTGTTAAATTGATATAAGGTTAAGTAAGAAAAAATATAATTTCCATGAAATCATTAACTATTCATACTGCTGAAATAATGAAACAAAATATAATTTTGTTAATATCAATCAGTCCTACGATAAATTATATTTTTGATTTTACTGGATAATTTTCATATCAGCCGGTAGGTTTGCCGAGTAAGAATCGTCTCTGGAAAATGTATAGATGCTCTACGATTGGTGGAATATCAGAATCAGCCTCGTCCAGTTTCGTCTTAGTGGTTCCTTCCACTGGATCCATCGGTAAAGTGTCAGACGACGTGGCCGATAAAATATGGAGGCTACGTTGGAAGAGATAGGTAAAACAGTGCAGCAAATTTGGTCATCTGTCATGCTATAAAGTGTAAAAAAATCATTGCCGTGAATTCTCCTACTTGTCTGTGCGATACCACACCATTTCTATGCCAAAATGGGTCTGTGCAAGTGTCCGAAGAGACGAGTGACTAACCAGTTTTGTTTCGAACACCGTGTCAATGTTTGCGAGCATTGTATGGTTACAAATCACCCAAAGGTAAATACTCGCAATATTTCTTTCATTTTCAATGCATTATGTTATTAACTGGTCATTCATCTTGTGTACATTTCGACTGAATTTTCTATTATGCGCGTGTCAAATATCTTGTGGTTATTTAATTAATTTTAATGGGAATTGACAGTGCTGTGTTGTTTTTTTTTCTTCAGTGTATAGTCCAGTCATACTTACATTGGTTACATGATCATGATTATAATCCAATATGCACACTGTGTTCCGGAAATCTGAGTGAAGGAGACTGCGTTCGTTTAACATGTTATCACATGTACCACTGGGCGTGCCTGGATAGATATGCCAGAGATTTACCTGCGACAACTGCACCCGCTGGATATACATGCCCTGCTTGCAGAGCTTGTATTTTTCCACAGTCCAAACTGGTATCTCCTGTAGCTGATGTTTTAAGGGAAAAACTTGCTGGTGTTAATTGGGCAAGAGCTGGTTTAGGCCTACCATTGGTAATATACATCATACTATTTAATACAAATCTTTGCAATGTCATTTTATATGTTGATCATTTGGGGCATAACATTTATTTTCTATAATGCCAAATATTTTGTTGCAGCTGAGCGATGACAGGGAACAAAAACCTGAGCCAGAACGTATAGTCACTTCAATCGATACATCATATCAAAATCATGCAATGACCACTTCGTCGCCAACTGTCGCTACGTCTCGAACTAGCAGCAACGTCAACTCAATCAATTCTAATTCAATTAACAATGTTCACTTGAACAGTCAGAAATTGGGACCCCCTTATTCAGTTGTAAACATTGATTCTTCTCTAACACATTCAAGTCAAATGTCAAGGAAAGTTTGCGAAGCCTACGACGATCCGAAAGACGTAGCTTTCGACCACGACGAGAATAAATATCAACGAAAGTCGCCAATGGAGTGGTTTCAGCGAATGTGGAAAATCGTTTCGAAAACTCCGGGGCGAAGAAGAAGTAATGCTGGGTCGGTGTATAAATGGTACGCGTTACTGACGATGATTGGAATTCTGGCATTCATAGGAATTCTCGTCCTTCTATCCTGGCTGGGAAGGATGGCAACGGACGGTGATCCTAGTTACGAACTACTGGCAAATCCTAACATTAAAGTTGAAGACAGACAAGCTCCGGGAATTTAATATATTGTCACGTTATTCAAGCACTGACATTCAAGGAGATTGCGTGACGAGATGCATGTCATATTGGATTTATATGTTACAAGGGACAGTTAAGGAGTGGTTGTGTGTCGCCGATCAGCGTATTTAATTGTATAAAGCATGCGAATTCTCACTGGGCCGGCGCTTCGCGTCGGCCGACCGCGACGAAGGAGATATGGACAATGTAATTTCAAGTGGATGAAGTTTTAGAATCCCATTCAAAGTACAGTGTACTGTTTAGCCTTAATATTACCTAATTTTTACGTACGCTAAGCCTTAGTAGTAAGTTGTATATTTCAGTCGACTGTAAAGGCTTATCAATTTATAAACAACACATACGAAACCAATTGTATAAGCAATACTCAATTCTTCTCGTTGGCAATTGATTCAGAATCGGTCCTGAAGGTCGAAAGGAGGGATACGAATGTAGATTCTCGGTTCTTCGCCCAACATTCCGTATGTGTCGTGACGTCACGTACTCTCGTATGTCTGACACAAGGCGAAGCGGGTGTCAATAAACGTGAATAATGCGACTTTCGGTGAAATCGAAGGAAGGCAGGCAAACCGATCGAATACGACAGATTTCTGGCTTTGACTTTCAAATCGATGTCTTAAGACCGGTTCCAGAAACGGTGCGCCATGAAATATTAAAACTCTCCGGAGGAAGCAATCCGACATAATGTTCTCCTCTACTGCATCGCAAACGATGTTTTCAGTTTGTTATCCGCAATGAGATACAAGGCTTAACAACATGCAAAAGGCGTGAAATTGTTGCTCGGATCATGCCGAAGAGCATTAAACTTTGCAGCGTACCATTTTTCTTGGCATATTTAAGATTCGTTGTCACGTTAGACCTCTGCCAACGGCATTTCAACTTGTTTCGCGTGATTCGCATGTGTGCGCCGATGCATCCTTTGAATTTTAAAACATCCCGCGCGCCATGTAGTCGGACAAGGCCCTCTTCAAGTCATCGAGGATCAGATTGAAAAAGGGATGCCACGACAGACCTTACGGTGCTCGGGGTGGGGATGGAGCCATTTTGTTTCGTTTCTCGTTCCGGTCGGCCGAGCATTTCAGATCTCGACGATCAAGTCGCTCGTTTCGTGTTCTCCGTGTCATCCGTTCTCTTCGGGGTTCGTTGCACAAGCGCTTTAAGCCGACACTCCCAGGACCGCGCACCTTCTTTCTCGAATCAGTGTTCAAGTGTGCACCTAGCACGTCCTTCCGGGTATGATCGTTTAACGCTTAGTCGAATCATCCACTCTTGACATAAAACATTTTCTCGCGTACTTTCATTATTTCCATACAACCGGCATTTTTCACTCTGAGTTTATGCGATCATTTGAATCGAACGTTACTCGTAACGTTAGCGTCCCTACGCAATGAACTCTTTACAGTTAAACGGTTCGGTCTGATCGTTATTTGGCGCCTGCTCGCACGCTCTTTGAATCGGTCGAAGTCGAACGGAAAGGGGAAACGCGAGTGCGCGTCTGCGTTTCAGCACCTGTTGCACACTCGAAAGGTATTGTATAGTCAGTGGAGGAAGTTTGTAGCTACTCTTCCTTACCCAGAAGTGCGCTTCATTTGCAGACATGCACTTCGAGCACACGAACTAAATAAAAAAGGGAATTTCCGATTGTTTCGAATAAATTGTTACCGGCTTGCAAAAGGGACGTGTTTCTTTCACGCAATCGTTTCTTAATCAAGGAAGGAAGATCAACGGTATCTCGCATGAAGTAAGGGAAGTTCCAGATCGTCAAAGTCGAGAACTCAGAATGTCGAGGGTGGATTACAGGAATAAACGGGAAATCTGGTACGGGACGTGTTGGACGAACTTGCCCGTCATTCTGATATCGTTGGCCAGTTTCGCATACCTCTGGCACACCGGCTTCCCGTGCATCGGCGCGATCGTGTCAGCCGTTTTCTTGGGTAAGAAAAATGGTTCAGTCATTTTACCCTAGGTCAGCTAGTTTCGAGAATACCTGCCTCATCCGCCGGTCGAGCGAAGTCCGCACTTTCGGCTCATCCATTAGATTCGAAACGCGGCAAACAGGTTTCCTATCTCAGGCAAGCGCTCTCGAAGGGCTTATCCGCCGTTTATCCGGTCATTCGCGCTCAACTTCCTACCCACTCTGTCAGCGTGAAATTCAAGATCTCTGCCGTTACAACCACGCTAAGTCAATTTCTATATTCGACTGCCGAGTCTCTGAGAAAGAATCCTTGAGAAAAAGATTGCACTCGGCGGATTTCAGATTCGAAAGCGTCTCATTGTCAGTGCTGTCGGTTCGTTTTTAGGATGGATCCTAGACGACTGGAGGTGCGCCCTTCGAAAGGTGAAGCTGTCTTCGGATCGGTTGATCGTGATAACCGGCTGCGACTCCGGGCTCGGATTCAGCCTGGCGCTGCATTGTCGGCGTCTCGGCGCCGTGGTGATCGCGGGCGTCCTTCAGGACGAGGGCCAGGGTGCCCTGAAACTGAGAGAGAGTCACGTCTTAACCCACCCACTAGACATCACCGACGTTCACAGCGTGAAACGGTTCGAAAGTTACGTGCGCGCGGTGACGAGAGAAAAGAATTTAGGTAACTAAGCTCGCTCGACGGAAGCTTTGCCAGACTTTTACGGACGGCATAGTTTCGGCGTAACGATGCGAGAGCCGCGGAATTCTGGCTGGGTTAATTGCAATTAAAGTTTCGCAACTCTCCAGCGTTGGCCGCGCTGGTGAACAATGCGGGCGTGCTGATATTCGGCGAGTTCGACTGGCAGACGGAGGAGCAGACGAGGTATCAGGTGGAGGTGAACCTGCTGGGCACGATGAGCGTCACCAGGGCGCTGATGCCCATCATACTGAGGGACTCGAGCAGGATCCTGGTGGTAACCAGCCACTGTGCCAGCGAACCCGTGCCCGGCGTTGCCGTTTATAGTGCCACCAAGGCTGCCATACATGGCTGGGCAACTGCTCTAAGGATGGAGCTGAGAAAGTACGGCGTCGATGTCGTTACCTTCGTCCCTGGTCTGTAAACGTACCCTCTTAACTCATTCTATTCACAAAATTCTCGCTTGACACCGAGTACAAAACCTATACTTCCCTCTAGACACAACATAGTTCCCTCTAGACTGTAATATACTCATTCTAGTAAAAACTCATTCTATTCACAGAGTTCTCGGTTGACACTCAGTACAAGACCTATACTTCCCTCTAGACACACCATAGTTCTGTCTAGACTGTAATATACTCATTCTAATAAAAACTCATTCTATTCACAAAATTCTCGTTTGACACCGAGTACAAGACCTATACTTCTCTCTAGACAGACTATAGTTCTCTCTATACTCTACCATACAGACATATACCGTATTTCGTATCGTTCCGTGGCCCAAAACAGTATCACGGAGATCGCTAGTGATAACTGTCTGATAAAGAGGATTTAGAGATGCAATAGATTGTCGATAAATGTCTAATGAGAGTCGCGTTCCTTACTTTACCCACTTTCGCCAACGCTCTTGATTTCTCTGTCGTGCATTAGGCTCCTTTACCAAGGAGAGTAATATTTTGGCATGCCAGGACGAGCACTTCGAGGTGATGAAAACGGCGATGGATCCCAATGCCGAGGATTTCTACGGTGAATATTTCGACAGATACGCGTCGTACCTGAGACCGATCTCGAAGAAGGTCGCGTCCCTCGAGCTGACCAATCGGAGCATATACCAGACCTTCGAGAGTGCCCTTCTGGATCGATATCCGTCGGCGAATTACAAGTGAGTTAACGTTGACTATCGAGCTTTCAGAAAAAGTACGGATCGAGAGACTGATTAACGGTTCGCCTGCTATGATCGCACTGCGAAGAAATCACACTGTGTAATGACACGTGCGCTTGTTCAATGCTCATCAGTGACTAATCACGTTCCAGGTGCGAGCCGTGGCGATACTTTTTCTACCACGCCCTATTCAAAATTACGCCGACGCGTGTGCGCGACCGCTTGATCGAGATGTTCGTACAGTTGCCGGCTTGGGACGATAAGGAACGAAAAAGGAGAATCGTAGACGACGAGGAGACATCCGAAGACAGCCTGTCCCATTAAAATTATCCAATTCCAAAGAACAATTCGTCTTTCGCATAATAATAAACTTAACTTTTCTCGTTTTACGTTACTGACGACACATTGTTTTTCCTATTTTCTTTCTTGTTGTAATTACTGAATGAGTCTATCGTCATCGACCTTATGTTGTTAGTGTAAAATAAGTAATAAACGTTTGATAGGAAAATGTTACCACTGATACTGTTATTTAATTGCAAAGAAACTAAGATGTACTTTCGAAGGCTGAGTAGACAAAGAGATCTGCGCGAACGGCGATGGAGAATTGCCTTTATCGAAGAGCACAATCTCTTTCGGGAAAAAAATAGTCGCGGCAATTATTTTACTCTGCTGCACGAGCACGTGAAAATACTTGACTAGAATCGAAGAGGTCTAGGGGGCGAGAGCGAAGTTGCCGATAAATAAAGCCGATCACGATAATTTGACGCAATTACTTCGGGCGCAGGTGTCTTACTCGAGTGCCTATGCCAATATTCGTCTGCTTATCATTTTGGATACAGGTGTTTGATTAGATACTACCGGACAATAAATAGTCCCATGCCGACGGTTGCACGGTCAGTTCACTTTTTCGTTGCGCTATATCAACACAATGGCAATCCTCGCACACGGTAATTCTGCTAGACGACTCTCTGCTCTCCTCGGGTTCTACCCGCGCTCTAACGTGAATTTATTTAACAGTGTACGTTCTCGCGGCCTTCCTGGTGGCGTCGTCTCTTCAATCAACGACGGAGTACTTGGCCTGCGACGATGGCCCGGCACCGACTGATCTCAGAATCAATGGATGTACCAAGTTTCCCTGCCCGATGTACAAGGGAACCAACCTGACCGCCCAATGGGACTTCACAGTCAGTGAGTATCGAGGCTAGGGTCACGAAACAGAATTCTTCGGTTCGAGAATTGTTCGACAGGGAGTTTAATTACTACCGCGTCGCAATCGGTAGTTGGGATCGGTCAGGCTACCGTTATTAAAGCACGAGTTGGCCAATAGGTTCGTTCTGACGATATGCGTGAAATTTCAGCCGCCGACACTGACACCCTGACACCTCGCATCCGTGCCACGGCGCTGGGTGTGACGATCAACTATCCCTTCCCGGAACAGAACGCCTGCAAGTCCCTCACCAACGGCGAGTGTCCGTTGAACGAAGGCGAGGAGGTCACCTACGGCCTCAACATGCCAATTTCACCCGCTTACCCGAGCATCCCCCTGGACATCGAGTTCGCTCTCATCGACGACGACCAGAAGCCTCAGGTCTGCTTCAAGATCAAGGCCAAGGTCGTCGCTGCGCCAGCGAAAATGGCACCGAGGCCGGCTCTTCACTAATCTTGACCTGACCACGCGAACACCATTGACTCTACTCGTTATCGTGCAAGATCTCTCTTCGCTCAATGTTCGCCCAGCGAACGTCGTCCAGACGCCAGGAACGATTGTCCTCAGATGACTCCCATTCGCGTTCATCGGCCAACTTTCCTGTAGCTGCTTAAAGAAATACATTTTAAACACCATTGACATTGGATGCGCTCGTTATTTCTCCATTTAATTTGACAATAATCTGGAATGCGAGTGAACTGTCGTGAAACTCATATACTTCCATGGTAAGAGCACAGACGGCCAAAAATGGCGAATGTTCCTTCGCGCGACGTCGTTCACCCCCAAAAAAGGGGGCAAATATCGATCGTCGCCAGGAGCGCGGTAGTCGCGGTCGTAGTCTTCCACCTGCAAAATCGGAACGCGTCAGTGGCCGATAAGTTACTTTACGAATCCGGTCGAATGAGAAACGACGGACGAGCCGAATTACAACGGGACCCAGCCCGGAGAGCTCCGAGATTTACAGTCGGGCACAGTTGGCTCCCGTGCTTTCCGCAAATTTACTACCCAGCAATAGCATTTGCCCAGCGATAGCCTCGCAGCTGCATTACCAACTTTGCCGAATCCTCCTACTTTCTCCGACCGTTGCGACCCTACGATTATGTCCGCCGATGCCGGGAGGACTCTGGCGAGAGCAATTAGCGGAATAAATAATTTAGAGTGGAGAGTTACGTAAGAGACCTGCCCGGCAGGGTGACGTTAGGCTACGTGACGAATTTCGACGATTAAGGGGGACGAGTGGGATGACGAGGGGTGAGCCAAAGGACGTGTTAACGCTCTTCTTAGGTATCCATGAATGTGCGAAGCGGAAAAGGGTGAGATGAGAATCCTGGGGGTTCGGGCGTGTGCCTGACCCACATCCCATGCACATCGATCGGCCTGGCCTCACTTACAAGAAGGTTCCCGTGGCCTTTTTCTCTCCCTCGCTCCTTCCATCCAGTCCTTCCACCCTCGTCCCGCCCTTCGTGTCCTTCCCTCATCCTTACCTCATCCTTCCCGTCCCTTGTCCTTACGAGGCCTGCCCTTGTCTTCCTCCTCTTTGACGAAACTTTGCAGCCTTACGCCGTACTCGTTACTCCGCGCCCGGATTTACGGATTTGTTCGCGTATCGGATAGCCGGTCTTGCTCCGTGAGGAGATTTTTTTCGGCGAGGACGAAAGGTTCGCGAGGTGAAAGAGAAGGCCGGTTAACGGGTTCTAATTGTCGGCCGGCCGGGGCAGAATTTTTCGTGCGGCCCGTATGAATGAGGAGCGGGCGCGAATTCCGTTTCTATTTTTAAGAGATGCCAGAGGTATCTACATTCTTTGACCCACATTCGGATAGTTGCGCGAGGGGGGAAAACGATATTGAGCGTGCCGGAGCTTTGTCTCGTGACGGACCGTATCACGGAACATCGATTTTCCTCCGACGAGAGATAATTGTGCCGGAAATTAAGCCAATTTTCACGCGCGATCTCGTGTGAGTAGACGACAGTGGCAAAGGTCTGTCCGAGTCATTGGCACGGAAAATTGGACGGGTTTCGGCTCGAGTCATGGTTCCAGGCCTGGGGAACGATTCCGGCCCGTTTCAACAATGCAGAGAAATCCGAAATATTAACGAAAGCTAATGTCTACGAAATGGCATATATATTGTTTGCCCTGCGCATAATGCCGAGCATGCGTGAGCAGCGTACATATTGTCCTAGCTGGTACAATGCAATTCCAGGATCACGACCACACATCCGCGGCCAGTAATAATTTGCATTCAACCCTATTTGCAGAATCTAGATCCCTATGATCGTATACGAGGCGACACGGTCACACACATTCGTAACACAACAGCTCTGTATCGCCGAATTACGTTAAATGTCCATTAAGTACAAACCGTGTTAGCGTTGAGGACGTTCCATCATCGATGTAGGTCAAATTTCTGTCACTTCCATTCATAAGACCGGAGAAAGCTGCCGCTTGACACTTCTCGCATGGGAACGCAGAGCACGTAGCACCCCGTCGTATTCCCATACGAAGCGTTCAGCGCGTTCTCTGGGGTCAGATATCGGTGGAAGAATATTCGAACAATCGTCGCTTGTCCCCAATCGGCTCCAGTCTATAACGAGTGAATCAGGGGTGGCGAGGAATATTCATGAAGTTTCCGAAATCGATCGGGCCCGGGCTAATTATTTTCGGCCGATTCACAGTGCGTTTATATAGGCTGGCCGCTCGGCCTACAGAGAGGGTTCTACACAACACCTCGGCGTCGACGGGTTCACACGAATTTGCTCACGATTGCCATTGGTTAACCGTCGCTCGTCCTTGACATTATTCCGGCCCGATGACGCAGACGCTCTTTCTTCCTTCCGTCCTTCCTTCCTTCCTGCCATCCTTGCTTCCTGCCACTCTGTTTCCAGCGATCGCTTGGGGGAATGGCCCGTGCGTGCGCGTGCGGAGCTTCAATAATTCCGAGGGAGAGTGGAAGATTTGCGAGGGAGACAACCTCCAATACCACCTCCCACCCTTCCCCCGCCGATTCAACCGGCAATCCGTAGAACGGCATTGCACCGGCATGAGCGAAAAGAAGACGGGAAAGGTTCAACTGAACGTTGCTCCGCTCTTCTTTCGAACTGGCCACCCCGCCTAAAAATAGAACTTCATAACGTATCTGTAAGGGGGACAATCGTCCGTTCCGTGAAACCTATGACGACGAGTTGTTGTTCCTGAGACAGCTGAGATGGTTACGCAATAGGGTAGATAAAGTTGAAGAAGAGGCACGCGACGAGAATGACACCGATGCTGCGAACGATAGAGAAGTCTGTCACGGAGGATGAGAAGGAGGAGGAGGACTTGCTAGTCTGATTTTCACTCTCATTCTCTCGGTCGCGCTCTTTAACTTACCCTCCAGATATTTGCACTACTTGAGATACGAGCACCTTCAATTGTCGTACACTCGATCCTTCAATCACGGTCCGTGATGTAAAACGACTTACCCTCAAGGTGGACGATGATGAATGGAGATGGCTTCGGCAGGATAGAGTGACGGAGTTTAAGCGTATCTCGCGGAGCTAGTTTTCATTTGAGCTCGGCAGGAGGAAGAAGATTCCGCCGATGGCTTTCTGGTCAAAGGGAAGAGAGTGTAGGAACGTAATAAATTCAGTCGGCTCGTTCCTATTTGCTTATTCGACTTGTACGCACTCGGAGATCTCGTGACGTCGAAATTTAAAAAAGTTCGCGCAGCTCGTCTCAGTTCAAGTGGCAGGGATCAACGAGGGCACAGGCATTCCAAAAGGTTAATTCGCTCGGAATTAAGGCAGAGCTGGTCTCCCCACTGCGTCCACGTTTCTCTTCATTGTCTTCTCGTGCCTTTTCTTCCTTTCCTGCCTCGCGGGTCCAAAATGGTAATTGAACCTGACAGAAATTCCGCATTGTGACGGACAAGCTAAATTGTTTTTAGAGATATGTTTGACCTTGGACGTTTTTTTTTAGTCCATTATTGGTACATTGGGGGTTAGGCTTACAGAATGGTAATAACGTTATACGTACGTTTTGAAATTTTCTTGGTAAATATTTGCTGGGGTAATAAGTCCTGGAGAGATTAATCGTCTGGATTAGGAAATATTGTATTATCCTTTTCGAAAGTAGAATTGGTGACATATACCACTTTTATTATTGATCGTGATTAGGAAAATTGAATTGCTGATGCAGGCGTCAATGTTCTTGCACATATTTAGGTACATATTGTCGGCGGTGGAATATTTTCCGTACCGTAAGTAATATTTGAAAGATATTAAATTTTCTCCTACCTTACGATCGATCTGCGAATATTCTGGACTTTCTTAACGATTTTTACGTGGAACACAAGTAGCAAGAACACAACACTAACGAAATTGAAAACACTTCAAATTAAAGAAATAGTCACTAGGGGTCAGGTCATTAAAAACAGATAAACGTACGGATGGGTTGCGATTTTCAATATTTTCTGGAATAATTTGATTTACGCAACCTGATTGGTCAGTTTATTGTCGCGCGGTATCGACGAGCCAATCAGAGCCATTTCTACATTCGCACACTGACACTATTCCGCAGAACATTGTACATTGTTGCGCATCTAAAGGCGCGCACTTCCAATGGCTCAGTTTGAATTCTAGCAACGAGCTATTCGATCGCGATCGTGAAAGTGTCCTCGTAAAAGTTCGCGATTTTCGCGTTTATAATTAACAATAAGTGACGTTCAGTGTTCTGCAAACGTGAAAAGTGATCCTTGAATCAACGTCTCCGCGGTAATGCAAACTCTCGAACGAAATAACCAGAACAAGTGTGTCTAAATCCCAACGAAACAGGTGCCTCCTCGCCAAACCCGAAACCGCATATTTCTTCAAGCATCATGTTTCAACCCTGGAACGTTCAAAGCTGCTCAGGTTGAAGCTACCAGGATCCAGATGCCGACGATCGAAGGTTCCGCAGCCAAGGAAATAGAAATGAATCGAGGCATCATCATTCAATCATTCGTTCAGCCGAAGAAGGAAGCGAGAGTGTCGACGAAGGAGGAAGAGGGCGACATCGTCGCCGATGAACGTTGGCGATGAACAAGGCACACACACTCACGCCTCTACTCACGCATCACTCACGCATACACTCACGCATACAGGCATACACACCACGCGATGCCTACGCCTATGTACGTGCGTACGTAGCGAGAGGGACGCAGAGGGAAGATAGGTCGGCGCGCGGGCGAGCGAGCGAAAAGGAAGGGAAGAGAGAGAAAAGAGGGGAGGAGAAGACTCGTATTATAATTACCGAGCGAACGAGTGAAAGGGACCTGTGCCGGTCGAGCGGAGAGTGTCCGTGGTGGGGGATCGACAAGTGTACGGCTCTCTGCCGGGGTGCCTCGCACTGTCGTTCGCCATCGTCTATAAACTCTGACTCGTAGTGCGTAAAGGAGCTCCGCGACGTGACGTCAGCACGTGTTTTCCTCCGGGCGCGTACCTCGCTCTGCCCTTTTTCTTCCTTCGTACCTCCTGTGCATGTGCGCGCGCGTGTGTTAGCCCCGGTGTGTTCGTAAGCTCGCGTGCTCGCGGCCTTTAGTTCGCGGCCGCAAACAAAAAAAAAGGGGGAAGGAGGAGGAGAGGAACGCTGTCGGTCCCTGTCGACTGTCGGTCGGTAATATTCTTCTGACCGGGAGTATCGGTGACGCGAGTTTTGAAGGATCAGTAGCTCCGGCGAGAGAAGCGGGCGAGTGCGAGAGAAAGAGAGAGAGAGGAGAGACAGAGAGAGAGAGAGAGAGACAGAACGAGCAAGAGAGGGAAACAAACGAAGAGGATATTCAAAGAGTGCGTCGTTCCTGTCGGAATCGGAAGGTTGACCAGTGTCAGGGTAGATATCGTCGTCGCCTGTGTTCATACGAGAAGTGCAGCGTTGTCACTCTAAGCGAAGCAGGTAGTCGGGACGTCGCTCGACGGCCATCATTGTTGTCAAGATGGCGTCGAAGGGGAAGCTAGCCAGCGAGGTGAGTAATGCCACTTCCTCATTGCTTTTCCTCGTGATATGGGATAATGCGAATGCGCTCGATGATCGTGACACGAGCGGCGAACGATGTAGAACCGTCTGTGTCAATCTGTACGGTTGACGCCCAGTCGATTTAGGTTAGATTCACGTTCTCCCAGCGTGCCAATTGTACGATGCGAGAATTTCGCGCGCTTCGCTTGGGCAGAAAGCCACGCGTCCAGAGTTCGTGGATAGGAAGGAACGTCAGCAGGCTACGGTCCGAACGGTAAACCACGCCCTTCGCCATATTCGCCCGTGATTTTCCCGCGATCGGTCGATATCCAGGATCGATAATGCTGGCGCGCCGACGCGGGCAAATCGTTCGTCTTCTTTCAGCCCGGATCGAATATCGAGCCTCGCGTTCGAATATCGCTTGTTGCTCGTCGCTGATTCCCCTCCCCGATCCGCTGTTAACCCTAACGCGGCGACTATTTTATTTTAATGCCAAGGCCGCAACGTTCTATGCGCGCTAGGAGAGACAGACGACGCGTGACGTATGTAGCGTCTGCTGATACGAGGCTCATTATTCACCGAGAGCGAGACTAGTATGATAGTCGGCGAAAAAAAGAGAGTGAAGCAAGGCGGTGCTCGATTGTGATTTATCGAGTCGCTTGCACGGATCGTTCGACGGTTAATTGAAAACGATGGCCCGCTGTGCGTTCGCGGTGTTAAGAGAACGAGCGAACCTCTGGGAGTTGGTTGTGACGTTTAAGGGGGATTCCGATGTTATGCAATCGAGGATAGCGAATTCTGATCAGGCTCGATTAATATTTATCAGATTGTCACGGCGACAGATTGTGATCGCTGATGGATAATTGAAAGGTGAGAGGAGAGGTAGGTGACGGTAATGTAAGCCTTTATGAGGTCTGCTCAATAATGTCAGTATACCGGTGTCGTACAATTTGCGCGCTTATCACACGTTTAATCACATTTCGTAATGTTGCACAATCATTGGCACATTGACCATTAATTTGCAGTCACCGTCATCGATTGCCACCGCGAACGGTTTCCATCGACATTGACTCGAAGTCGAGTGGAAGATTTCTAATTGACAAGTTTTTAAAAACGTAGCTTGGGCGGTGACTGACTTTGAGCTTCGGAGAAATTTTCGTCGAACGAACCAGTTTAATCAATTAAGTCGGACAATGTATTCGATCCTTGAAACTTGAAACTGGTTTCCGAGCCGGCATGCAACTAGCATTCTGACGACATGAGTGTCGTAACATTTCGAAATCGGGGATTCCTCGGTAATCGCGAGAGACCGAGCTCGGTTAAAATTTCTCGCCGGTCATTTCGATTGTGATCGATGAAAGGACAACGCGGAGACTTCAAATCAGATTTCACAATGAATCTCTCGATGCATCTTGTGATGCGTTTGGTACGGTCTTAACCCATTATCCGCCAATGTCCCATTTTTGGAACACGTTTTCAAATTGTTTTCTTTTAATAACTGCAGCTTCTAAATATACAGCTAATTTTATTTATTTTATTTATTTTTTGAATTGTGGCGGGCAATACGCTAAGGAACGTAGATCGGGAATGAGTGAGGGAGGACCAGCACTGAAATTGGTAAGGATACTTAGACAGGAATATCTCTGTCGACATCCTTTCCTCGTATAGAACTCTGTGGTGCCGTACACGTGGTGATTAGATATGCAGGACGCGTTGGACTCTGTCACGAAGACTCTCTCTTCTTCTCTTTTCTTCTCTTTTCTTCACTTTACCTCTCCTCTGCTCTCTCCTGCTGGCCGATCGCGCCAACATCGGGAGAAGCTATAAAGGTGTCGCTTCAAGGAGAGGCTCGGCAAATGGGAAAGGGTCGATCAGCCATCAGGCATCAGGCATCAGGCTCGTTTAGCCGATATCAACGTATCGTTTGGCGCACGCGACTTTTAATCATGCCCGAGCCTACTTTGAAGCGAGGCACTTCGCAATTATTGCTGACGCCGATCGAAACGAGCCGGAATTTCCCGCAACCAGTAAACACGTTCTGCCCACAACAGGCCTCAGGCTCGCAAATCTATCGGGAATTTCTTCGAAGCCGCGCATATATTTCTCGACTTCTTGAACGAGGGATCGTTCATCGGAAAAAGGCTTCTAAGCTTCGAAAAAAACAATTCCGATCGCCTATCAGCGTCTGTCGCTGTCCTCGACGCCCATTGGTCGGCGTAGGAATTCGAAGCAGGATAACGAGGATATCCTCGAGAAGTTTTCCTTTCGGAGAAACGGCATGCACGGCACTTGTCGCCGTGACGAGTTTAGTGTCGAACCGTACGAAGATTGCGTGTCGTGTTTATACAGCTGTGTACTTGTTCCGTGGTGAACGGCAGTGCACGACTCTGTCGCGTACAGATGTTTCGCATTAACATCGGAACACCGTGTAGGTAGATACCGTTCGATCGTTGTCCCTTCCATTCGGGTCGATTACGTCGTTCTCCACCAACAGTCGAACCCTTCCGCGTTCCTTATCAGACTTAGGTACATAGCTGACATATTTTTTGTTCATCATCTTCATCAATCAATCGGGTACAGAATGGAAGATATTCAGTTTTTCGAGGTAGAACCTTCGCGTAGAGAGCGAAGCAGTGATGTAACACTGTAAGCATACGCATTTTTTCCAACTGATCTGAGCTTTCAAATTTACTCTGCAACTTCCGCGTTCCTTCTCAGACTTAGGTACGTAGCTGACATGTTTTTTGTTCATCATCTTCATCAATCAATCAGGTACAGAATCGAAAAGTATTCGGTTTTTCGAGGTGGAACCTTCGCGTGCAAAGCGTGATGTGAAACTCGGTGGACATATTTCTTCCAATTGATCTTTTCAAATTTACTCTGGAATTGAACGTAGACGTTCCCTCGAATTCGATTTGGGGGAAGTGATTCTGTTAGGAGATATTTGTTGAGCAAATGAGAGCCCAGCGTTTCGCAAAGGTTCCGGTGTGAAGCCACCTGTTATGCAGGCGAGCCTCAGTTGTGTTTTACCTCCCTGTTTGAACAAGGTTAAATCCGACGAGGCTGCGTAAATGTGCCGTTGGGCCGGAAAGAGATATTTATAGGGAAACGGGCAAATGAAACGTCAAGCGGCGAAACACGTGGAAACGATTGGAATGTCACTGCTCCCGACTCCTCCCTTCGCTCTTTTGCCCCGGTGGCAGTGGCCATGACGGTTCGCCGGCAACGATGCCAATAACGATCTCAAAAGCAATATAACCCAAAGCGTCCGATTCTCTCTCCAAACGGGCGAGACGGTACTATCGATCAAGTCAAAACTTCTATCACCTGCGATTTTTTTTCCATCTCCACGTTTTCGTTCCATTCATCGCAAATAAAGTACTTAATCCATAACCCGCCACAATTCAAAAGAATAAATAAAATTAGCTGTATATACAGAAGTTGCAGTTATTAAAAGAAAACAATTTGAAAAAGTGTCCCAAAAGTGGGACATTGGCTGATAATGGGTTAAGTGACAAAATCATGATTTAGCGACGTTGCAAATAAAATTCGAAGATCGCCGGAGACGAGTCAGTTTGACGAGTTCGATTGGACGTTCGCCTTGACTCGATCGCGATAGCGGCCTTTTTCGAATTGACCGTCAATTGTGTAATTTCGAGTGTCGAGTTTGAAGAATCAGCTCGCGATAACCCGCCGGGACGGCGAGATAAAGCGTCGCTTTGACCGACGGATCTCCGATGGGGGAATCTGTGTCAAGGTCGACCGGTACGTACATAGATCCTCGGTCACGATGCAGCGCAGTCCCGTAGGATTTCGAGGCACACGTAAATACAGTCGGTGCCGGGAGGAGTCGTAGTCCGTAGGTTATCGCCAGTCAGCCTCTCTACCTTTCCCGCCTGCGATTACGATCCGGGAGATGAGCCGGTTTATGCCGGGGGATCGTAAATCAAGCGTAAGCCGAACCGGCCGCTTCTCGCTTGTCAGATTATACGGTGGACAAGTTCCGAGATTGCCGAACGTACAGCAGACCCTCTAGCAGAACGGCAGAACATTTAGCGGAACAGCGGAACGGCAGAACATTTAGCGGAACACCAGAACAGCAGAACCTTTAGCGGAATAACAGAACCTCTATCAGAACAGCAGAACCTTTATCAGAACAGCAGACGAGTCCTCCCCTCCTAGAATCAATTGTCCAAGCGTGTTAAACCACTGCTGACGTTATCGTTTCCAATTAGGCGAAAGTTTGGCGTACGGTATTGCAGAAGTCTTTTTACATTGAAACTTTATGACTTGATATAGGATTTCCAAGTATGGGCGTTTGCGGCAAAGTCAATGTTTTCCTGCTTTTCGAACGAACTCTATGAGCTGCTAGAGTTGTCATTTTCTCGTAGCGGAAAGGTTCATAGATGAAAGAGAGTGTTCGTTTTCCTCTTGACTGAAGATCCCATCGATGACAATATTCACTTTATTTCCGATTGGTGGAAAACGGTGAATGTAAGTGTTCTGCGTGTAGGTCTTCCGGTTTCCTCTCTCTGGCCACTTGCCATTTACAGAATGCGGCCTGGGAACTTATTTTTATGTATCAGGATAGGTTCGACCCGAATTTTCTCGGCCAGAAGGTGGCGGAACAGTCCGTAAAATTGAACTCCTCAAACCTCGAGTCGGGCTTAGACGCGATTAGCCGGCTTTTGTTCGTCGATATACTATAATACGACATTGCAGAGAAAGCGTTTTAGTCATTCGACTTCCTTTCTTCGCCCTTCATTATTTTACTCAATGGCGGCAGGCGCCATCGATCGCTCGCTGCCAAAATGTTCTCCAATCGCAGCCAGGGCGCACGTTCCTCTTCGTCGAAGGCCTCCAGGTTGAATTGCCGAGCCTGGTACCGGAACAGCGTCCCTCCCGACGCCCGGCGTCGTTATCGTATCGATTTAATTTCATTTCCGGGCCCGCATCCTGCCCCGCTTTCACACCTGCCGCAATTCTCCCAAAGTCTGCCTGCCACACTGGCGCGACAGACTTCTTTGACAGAGAATCGATGGCAGCCGACGAGAAGTTTGACGGATTGGGAATCGTTATCGAAGTCGTTCAGACTTCAACGTTTATCTTTCGCGGAAAGCTTCCAAACTGCAGACTGTCCCTCCCGAGCTTTACTTCCTTTTACGCCGTTACTCCCATTTTGTCGACCACTCCGACGCGCAAAATAAACTTTCATACTCTACTGACAAACGAAAGGTGCAATTTTGGGTGTCAAAAGTGCATTCCACCCACACCGTAGCGGCGAGACAAAAAACTCTTTTTCCGTACAAACACGCGCAACTTAAAAAACTGTCTACTTGTCAAGCATCCCGAGCTATTAACACTTTAAGAATTAAATCGAAAGAGGTTCGAACGGACGGAAAAGTTTATCCGTCGACTATTGAGCGTGATATTGATATACGGCCCTGCAGTGGGCAAGGTAGTCGACAATTTCCACGCAAGATGGCAGGACGCGTACGATTGAGAACGACGTCAATACAGCTCTGGAAGTTGAGTGCAGCCGTCCGCCAGTTCCCCTCCCCCTTCATCCTCCGCCACCCCCCTCCCCAGTTATCGTTCGCACACCTCCTCCGCCGCCCGCCCCCTGCCCCCCCTCCTCCCCCTACTTCGAGGCACCGCCACCTCCTCCACCTCTCGGTCCTTCTCGTCTCACCTTCGACACTAATTTGAACGATATGGTTCGCGCTTATTATCACTAAATTAGCCATTATGTCGTTATTTTAACGAGTCAATGTGTGTCAGGGGGCCGTGCACACGCTTCGCTGTGTGCGCAACATAACGTGGCAGCCTGTCTCCTTCCAGCGAGTCTGCCTTGCCCATGCCACTGGCAGAATGCCATCTGTCTCTCTTACCCTACCTCCTTTCGCCTCCCCCTCCCGCCACTCCCCTCTAACCACCTCCACCCTGTCTCTGTCCGTCTCTCTCGCTCATTCGATTCCCAGTCGTCTCCGACAAGTTCGAAGCCTACCCCACCACCCCTCAATCACCCTGTATGGACTACCGCAGCCTCTGCTAACGACCAACCCCTTCCCACACCCCTTTCCACGATCGGCGCACTAATATTTTTTCGCCCCGATCAAATTCGTAATCCACAGTTCAGCGCTTTCGAGGGTGGAATTCTTTGACCTATTTTGGAAGACGTCGGTTGGGAGACGGTCAGGATTTTGAGTTCGATCGTTCGTTGTGTTATTTGGGCTGTTGATGTGGGGGGGTTGTAAGGGGGCGGAAATGGGGATCGTTCTGTTTCGAACGTGGCTTTATGTCTAATTACGATTTTAACCGCTTCATTCTTGGTATGGGATGTAACCTACTTGGTCGAAGGATTTGTAGCGCGCGGTGGCACTGTTTTTTAATCAGCGTCGGGGGAGGGTACCATCCGCAGGGGTTGCGTTTCAGGGTGGTTCGATCGAACCGGTGACGTAAGCCCGTTCTACGTAGTCCGCAACGGCAACGTCATTTTCCAGATTACGGGATGAAAGATAGATGCTGTTCATTGTTTACATCATGGCGTGTAAAGTTCGATTCATTCGGCGCTGCCCGATTAATTCTTTAGATCTCGGGTATAAGAGAAGTCGTCGATCGGGATAAAAATAACGGCTGACACGCGCTTATATCCGCGGCATTGCAATAATATCGTATTCGTGTGAGCTCGGAGTTTATTTATACGATGTTGGGAAAGTAGTCGGAAATTAATGAGGGTAATCTTGCTGAAATTTTACGGGATTCCGTCGTTAGCATTTCAACTGTATTCTACGACTGTACTCTACGAATGTGTTCTAGGACTGTATTGTACGACTGTATTCTACGACTGTGTTCTATGATTGTAATGTAGGACTGTATTCTACGATTTTGTTCTACGATTGTATTGTACGACTGTATACTACGACTGTATACTACGACTGTATACTACGACTGTATACTACGACTGTATACTACGACTGTATTCTACGACTGTGTTCTACGACTGTGTTCTATGATTGTAATGTAGGACTGTATTCTACGATTTTGTTCTACGATTGTATTGTACGACTGTATACTACGACTGTATACTACGACTGTATACTACGACTGTATACTACGACTGTATTCTACGACTGTGTTCTATGATTGTAATATACGACTGTATTCTGAGTCTTTGTTCTACGACAATATTGTACGACTGTATTCTACGACTCGGCTGTCGAATTCGTTTCGCGGCTGAACATGGCGGGGGTGAGGCGGGGAAGGTTTCTTCATGTGAAATGCATGTCGGGGGTCGAAGTGCTGACAGTCGGAAATTCTCGTCTTCTGTATCCGCGAAGCGCATATGAAACATTCGGCGACGGTCGCGCATCGATCGTCGGAGGAGACGCGCCACACCAAATCTATAGACCACCCGGTACAGAGATTGCCCAGAGGGATTCTCTCTCCACTCCCTTCGACCGCCTTCCACCTTCGATTCATGAATCGCAAAAAGGGAAAGGGCGACACGGGACATGCAAATTCCTATACAGTGTCAGATATATTGCAACTATCGGTCTCGTACAACACGGTCCCCCGTTAGAACACGGTCCCCCCTCAGAAAACGCCACACAACACACGACAATCGTATAATTGGAAAATTGAACTTTTCTCTACGCTATATAATTTTCGTTAATGTAATCGTTCCAGTGTGTTGAGATGACCCTGCGTAGTTGTAGGCATGCACACGCACACATGAACTTATCTCAGTTTGCAATTATATAGGAGGTTGGCCGTTGACATTCGCCAAGCTTGCGAGTACTCGACGTCTCACGTTTCATTATTTATCCAGAACGCAACCTCTACCATTTTCTCGTTTGCTCTCCACCCTTCAACCTCCTCATCCTCCTCGTCTTCGAAACTACCCAGGAAAAACGTCAACGTTTTTCGAAACGCGCTATACTTAATATGTTATATAAGCGTACGTGTTTATCTGCCCAGGATAATAACGAACGTATCAGTGCAATTTTCCTCGCGATATATTCGGCATCGCGTGCGTCGAATATTTGACTCTCACCCTTCCAAGCTCGACGCAATGACTCGTGTCCCAAAAATCGATCCTCCCCCGCTGCCCCTCCCGAATCTTCGCAAATCCTCCGTCGGAATCTGGGGAAAGACGATGTCGATTTATGCTCGCTCCCTTTGAACCGATAAACTCACGGCAAATGGATTGTAAACGGCGCGCTTGCGGACAGGGTTTGTAAATGGACAGATTTTTTTCCGCAAAATTTCTCCCCAGCGAAGAAAAAAGTAGAGTAGCCTGAGAAGCCTAAAGAGGGAAAGAATCGGAGGAGACATGAAAATTGTCCGAAGTAGGTTCGTCCGACATTCATCGACGAGTGAGAATAATTAATTGTCCAGCGCCTCGATTAGGTCCGGGTTAGGTAGAGGGTGTCAGAATTATTTCTCACCTCCCAGTACAATCGAAGGAGAGTCGATGGCCGTTAGCCGGGGAACTAATTAAAGGATACCGACGAGGGGAAGACGTGGAAAAATGGAAGAGGCCACTTCGAATCGACCAGTATTATTCCACCCCCCCACCCCCTCCCCTCCTCTCAGCCTCGATTTTCGCTCCTAAATCGTTGGCCGTCGGTCGGAGGGATCGGAGGGACCGGAGGGCGAAGGGAATCCGTTACGCGGACAATTTTCGAGCGGCTCTTAATTAAAGTTAGACTGATTAACGTGCGGATGCACACGAGTCGCGTGTACGTACGGTTACGTAAAGCTCATTTTGCGCGAATAAGAGCCGCGGCCGCCTCGATATAAAATTGTTTACGCCGCCCGCCCGGAAACAAAGCATCCCTGAACGGTCGAACTTTTCCATTTAACTTTGCCGGCAACGGGCGGCCGGAGGTAATTGCCTTTAACTCGCCGTCATTCGCCGTATTCTCGCGGAAATTCCACTCTTTTTTTCGGAAAGGTGTACCTTCCGCACACGCTTCCTTCGCTGCGTGCCTATGCGCGCGCACGTATTGCGTTGGCAACTAAGTGATCGCGGATTTTGTCGATAGATGGTCTTTACACTTTTTTGGGTTCGTTCACGTCTTCAAAGCACCTATAATTTTTTTCTTGTTGCTTGGACTTCTACCTTTAATTTAGTACAAACATTATATCGATTAGTTCTTTAGTTTTGTTTTTATCGCCATTTAAAAATGGAAGACGACACGTGCATTTCAGACATATTATTTGTATTGTATCCGAAAAGGCAAGAACGCATCGCAGGCGCGAAAGAGGTTGTGTGCCGTACGTGGGAATGAAGCCTTGAAAGAAAGGCAGTGTCAAAATTGGTTCGCCAGTTTTCGTTCCGGTGATTTTTCACTAAAAATGCTCAACCATCCGGCCGTCCAGTTGAACTCGATGAGACCCATATCAAGGTCATTATCGATTTGGATCGTCATAGTACAGCACGTGACATTGCAGAGAAGCTGAATGTACCGCATACATGCATTGAAAACAAAAAAATGTAAATTTTGGGTCTTTCTTCTTTTAAAAACCGCAATCGCTTAGTTGCCAACTCAATACATACTATTTTCTATCCTTCTCCTCTGACTCTTGGACAAAGGAGTGACCTGTCGAGCTGTCGGATGAAAAAGTTTCGAGTGTTCAGGTTCATGCTGGTGAAATGGCCGATCAAGAGTCAGGGTCACGACTTTCCTGGCCGACGATAAGGCTTGTGCCCTACGGGCGGCCAGAATCGGATGCGACTGCGGGGGGGATGGGGAGGGGGGGTTAGGACGTCGACGAATTAGACATTAGACCCCTTTTAAAAGGACCGGGCACCGTTTCCTTCCCAAGAATTACGCACACGAGCTGCCCGCGTGGGTCGAACCCTCTCCGCCTCTCGAAGCATGCCTCGGCTCGTCTCGAGGAAGTCTACCATTGAAATCGGCCAATCAAAGGGACGCTAGACGCCGTGCGCGACCTGTCTCCTACGCGTTCGGAATCCGGCACTTCCGGCCGCGAACGGATCGACAGTTTTCATGCCGGGGAGAGCTATGATCCGATCGCTTAAGACGCGATTGATTTCTTCATCAAGTTTCTGAGGACTTCGCGGTCACCGTATGCACGTTTTCGTCGGATCGTTTCTGAAATGAATTTTCCTTAAAAGCGGATTTAAATACTGCATTCTGCCTACTTAGCTGAAATTATCTTTCTAACAGGAAGTAGGAGGCATTCTTTATGCTTAGAAATTAGGTAAATGTGGTTCAATGATCTGTTCTGTAATTTAAATTTAATTTTCCGCTACAAGAAATTTAAATCATTTTAATTCGCCTCTTTACTACGCGGTGTGCGAAAAATTGGACTGTATAATGTGTGTTTTCAGTACGCATCGAGCGTGTACAGCCTCTTATGAACGTACCTACTGTAACGTACAGGCTAACAACGTAACAAAATTACCCGCGTCGCTTTCAGCTAACGACGTCAAAAAAGTAAGGAGTAAACTCGCGCAAAAGTAAGTAAGCGAGAAGACGAAAGTGCATAACGGAATGAGGAGGTGCCGGGGGGTGGTTGGGGGATGAAAGAAAGGGTTGAGGAGAAAGGTGAGGATGGGTGGAGCAGTAATTTGAAAAAGTAGCGTAACAGTGGGCCAGCGGGCAAAGCTGTGCAGGAGGTTGAATGAATTGAGCCTGATCGATCGTAGTCCACCTTCTCCACCTCCTCAACCTCCTCCTTCTCCTGTTCGAACGCCGCACAGTGGGGTATTTGCTCCGAATAGGCGGACAAAATTGAATTTTGTCAATTTTGAGGTAGCGTGAAAATTTTTTTTGGAGGGTGTAGCTAAATAGTGGGAGAATATGAGGTAGTAAGGAATTTCAAGTCATAAGCCCGGTAGGGCCGTATGGTCAGTTCAAAGTTGACGGTCGCTTTCAGTGGGCGCATCGCTCACGGAGAGTCTCGCGAACGCACCAAGTTTGTTTGTGCCTTGTAAGTGTTTTAAAACAGATTTTTATTATGCCAAACATGGAATCTTCTCAGCAAGGTATGTACTTTACTGGCGTGAAAGAAATTTTGAAATATCCTCAAAATTGAAAGAGTTAGAGGGCTTGGAAAAGTTGCACGTAAAGAAAGAAGTTTTCGCACAAATGTTAATTTTCAAAAGTGATTTTGATATAGTGGCCGGACTGGGCCGGAAATGATTTTGGTGTCCTCTGATAGAGTAAAGCCTCTACTTTCGAGCGCAAAAAGAATCAGCTGCAGGTAGCTGCAGGTGTGACTTTTACAAGCACTTTTGTAACAAACGGTCATTTTCAAGTTTTTTCTCTTTCTCAAAGACACTTGTTATGTTTGGTACTAGGGTCATCAGGAGTCAAGTTAATTACTCGTAATGAGTTATATAGCATTATGCAACAAAAAAAAAAGACTGCAATAATGATGAAAAATTAGAACATATGAAAAATATCTTACTTAATCGTGAAAATTGCTCAGACGATCAGAGGATTGCAATAATCGACACGATTAAGGGTTTTATGAAGCGTCTAAAAGAAAAATGGGCAGCAGCGCATAGAAAACATGAAGATTTTATTAAACAAAATAAAGAATGGTTCCGAGGAAGCGTTGAGCTACCCGTAGTGACAAACCGTTTCGGGCGGCCGCAAAAGCCTTTCAGCTGAAGCTGAGCACTTATTACAGTCTGCAGCATCAACAATATTTTCAGTCGAAAGTAACAATGACGAAGATGACGAAGCTAAAGATTCCGGAGAACTGCCACTCAATAACCAAGACTATGTTACCGATTAAACATGTACTTTGTTCGGTACCCTTGCTGGCTATTTATGGTTGGGGTTATTGTTAACCGCACGTATGGCGAATAGGTTAAAATGCCTAATAAAGCAGCCTTTTCCTGATCTTTCCAATACTCATTGGTCACTATGAGACACAATAAAGACATCCCAGAACTCTTCCATCTCTAGCCTACTGGTATGCACATCTGCATACCTAAAGTGTAGCTATGCCACCCTACCCTACCACTATCGTGTATATAAACATTATTTGTAACAACAGTGTGTAGACAATTTATTAAAGTAATCTTTCGAGACAAGCCATACAGTCTTTACTATATTGAGCGCGTGTCTCAAGCATACTTTATCTTAATAAATAATGTTTTCCTAATAAATGATAGTTATATACTTATCGATCAAACTTTAACACAATTTTATCTTTCAAATAACACATACCAAGCTATACAGGTGCAAATAAATATTGAAAAAGGTGTAAAAACGACGATATTTTTTGACAATTTACATGAATAAATGATTTTTTTTTTCATAAAATTTCTATGATATACTTAGAACCTCATAATGTGACCAACTACATCGATTAAATGCAATAAAAGCAAAAAAAATATTTTTGTCCGCCTATTCGGAGCAAATACCCCACTGTGCGCCGCCCGGCTATCTGCCTGCCACCGCGCTTCTCCATAACCTTCTTCCACCGTCTTTCGAGCCTTCCGAATCTCTCACTCTTCATCCTTAATTACCGACTAATTGCAATTACGTATACATTAATGTCGACTCGGAGAAGTCTGAAGAGCGGACGGTAACACTGTTGCTTTAGGCATTAATTGAGTGGCGCGGTATTATGGTGGTAGGTAAATATAGAAATTTTTCTCGTTGAATTTGGATTAAGAAAGTTGTTTCTCGCATAGAAAGTTGATGAGCGATTGAAGGCTGAGCGTAAAGAGCTTTCTGACTCGGAAATAGAACCAGGGTAAGGAATGAAGAGACGGTTGTTAACCTTCTACATCTATAATATTTCTCGAAACCATCGACAAATTCTTCGTTCTGAATTCCGCTAACGTCGGATTTAGTTCAGTTTTAAGAAACGAACAAGTTCATTCTGATTGTCACAGAAATGAGAAACGTTACGAATTTCTCGGATGTATCAGGTGGTAGGTCTGGTTTTTGACGATCGAGTCGTCCGCAAGCGATGTTAGAAGTGGTCCCCCATCTACGTGTGTCCCTTACGCGCACTTGTACACGGTGTCCCATAAGTCAGGCACCGAAAACTGTAAAGATTTCCCTGGGCGAGGTCCTTTTGCATCCATAATATTTCTCGAAACCATCGACAAATTCTTCGTTCTGAATTCCGCTAGCGTCGGATTTAGTTCAGTTTTAAGAATCGAACAAGTTCATTCTGATTGCCACAGAAATGAGAAACGTTACGAATTTTTCGGATGTATCAGGTGGTAGGTCTGGTTTTTGACGATTGAGTCGTCCGCAAGCGATGTTAGAAGTGGTCCCTCATCTACGCGTGTCCCTTACGCGCACTTGTACACGGTGTCCCATAAGTCCGGCACCGAAAACTGTAAAGATTTCCCTGGGCGAGGTCCTTCTACATCTATAATATTTCGAGAAACCATCGACAAATTCTTCGTTCTAAAATCCGCTAGCGTCGGCTTTAGTTCAGTTTTAGAAAACGAACAAATTCATTCTGATTGTCACAGAAATGAGAAACGTTACGAATTTTTCGGATGTATCAGGTGGTAGGTCTGGTTTTTCACGATCGAGTCGTCCAGCAAGCGATGTTAGAAGTGGTCCCTCATCTACGCGTGTCCCTTACGCGCACTTGTACACGGTGTCCCATAAGTCAGGCACCGAAAACTGTAAAGATTTCCCTGGGCGAGGTCCTTCTACATCTATAATATTTCGAGAAACCATCGACAAATTCTTCGTTCTAAAATCCGCTAGCGTCGGCTTTAGTTCAGTTTTAGAAAACGAACAAATTCATTCTGATTGTCACAGAAATGAGAAACGTTACGAATTTTTCGGATGTATCAGGTGGTAGGTCTGGTTTTTCACGATCGAGTCGTCCAGCAAGCGATGTTAGAAGTGGTCCCTCATCTACGCGTGTCCCTTACGCGCACTTGTACACGGTGTCCCATAAGTCAGGCACCGAAAACTGTAAAGATTTCCCTGGGCGAGGTCCTTTTGCATCTATAATATTTCTCGAAACCATCGACAAATTCTTCGTTCTAAAATCCGCTAGCGTCGGCTTTAGTTCAGTTTTAGAAAACGAACAAATTCATTTTGATTGCCACAGAAATGAGAAACGTTACGAATTTCTCGGATGTATCAGGTGGTAGGTCTGGTTTTTGACGATCGAGTCGTCCAGCAAGCGATGTTAGAAGTGGTCCCCCATCTACGCGTGTGTCCCTTACGCGCACTTGTACACGGTGTCCCATAAGTCAGGCACCAGAAACCGTAAAGATTTCCCTGGGCGAGGTCCGCTCCAGAATCCAGGCGACCTTCGGGAATTCCAGCGTTCGGTCCCTTCCCCGGACCTTCCGCACTCCCTGCCCGCCCTTTCGCTTCCTCCCGCAAGCTAAATAAATTCCGGCCCTCCGCCTTCGTGGCAGAATCGAGTCAGCGTCTGATTGAAACAAATATCCTCTCCGTGTGTCCCTGGCAATCGTGCTTGGCCCGCGTTAGCTTAATAACACGGACAAACAGCTAGATCGATCACGGACTTCCTCCCGGACGTTCCGCCATTATTGATCTCTCGATACTGGTCCCTCAAAAAGTGTCCTATAAAACCGGCACGATCGCAGGTGTTAGCCCACTTCGGGAGATGTCAAGAAATTTGGCGAACAAGGCCCTCTAACAAAATAACGTTCCAAACGCAATGTAATGTAACTAGAGAGTATGGGGTTTAAAAAAACCGTCTTATTAGTCAACCGTTTTCAATGTATAAACGATACAGAACTTTTTATCGTTAATTTTCCTCTTTTCAAGTCTCAATTGTACCAAACTGAAAATGTATGTTTGTACATTGTAACAAGACAGTATAATTGACCGATGTAATCGAGAATCACAGAGTACAATCGTGGAACTCTCTTACAATTGTCCGGAAAATGTCATTAACAGAGATGATCGGGTGGAGAATAAATTGCGTTCGGGTGGGCTGAGGCCGGTGCCGTGATTCTATTATAAACCGGAGTTTGCAGGCCATCTAACAAACTTCTGCTATTTTAACCAGTTTGATACTCGTTTTCGACGGCGCGGAGAAGGTTCGAAAGTTCGGTGGCGACGTAAATCCTTCAATTTGCGTCCCATTGACATCGAACAGCGATGGAAGATAAACGTTGATAACCTACAGTCTGTCTTTTTTTTTCTCTCGCTGTCGAATTTACCGAATCGATTTTCCCGTTTTCATTTCAATCCTCTCTCTCTCTCTCCGTCCATCTATCTATCTTTCCATCTGTCTATCTTTCTCTCTCTCATTCACGCCCGATCTCTCGCATTCGCGCTGGACGATCTCTGTCCCGTTTAAAACGGATGTCTGATTTGCTACGGAAATTGCCCTCTCCAATCAAATTTTCTCGAAAACGGGCCGACGATTTTAATTAAAGTCGACGGCGGCTTACGCCAAACTCGCAACGACGCGGTAGTTAACCCTTTCCACTGCTTGCTTGCCTGCTTGCCGCCTCCCTGTCTACCCTATCCGCCTCCCTTACAAGGGCGGGCCGCTAAAATGGAACCAGCCAACCAATTATGCCAGACAATCAAACGTTTCGCGGCGCGGTAAAGAGACAGATATAAAGAATCAACTCGGGATCTGCTGAAATTACTGATTTTTCACTCAGTAAATATTTCGTCTGCTGAAGTTCTGTTCACCGTTTCAAGATAAATATTTCATTGCCCTTTACTTTCCGTTTTTGAACATAGTTTGATGAAAATGAGAACGCTGAGATTCGATGATAGTTCCACCGTCGAAATCTGTGCAAAACTTAAAGAGGTCGAACCTACTCTATATCAGTATGCACGCACCTATCGACACCTTCGATACACAAACGTGTGTCTAACCATTGAGCGATCGCACACTCGAGAAAAGGAGAGAAGCTACGAGCGAGTCCCACACATGCGCACGCGTGAGCGTTACATATATGCAGTCCCTTTGCCGGCTATTTGCATATTCGGCTCGTTCTAAAAGCGTGGCCGAGCCGGAAGAGAACAGAAGGGCAAAAGTGATGTCGGCAGAAAGCGGGGCTCCTTAAAATATACTTTTGCTGGAAGCACCGAAATGGGAAGTGCCCCGAAAATCGATGCAACGTACTCTCCGCAGAGCTAAATCCCATTAGGGGTGGGTAAATATTACGAAACGACGGATTTCGCGCTCCTCGGCCAAAATTACTTTTCAGTCTACTCCCCTCTTATTTTGTCGTTTTTCTTTTTTGTCCGATCGATCGGTCCAATTTTTATTACGCCGATCGAATATCGCCCTCGTATTTTTCTACTCCGAGCGAACTCGCCAAAGTTGACGTTAATTCGCTCCGGCATTCGACTCTCAAATCGATTTATGCAACTCTCGCTCCTCTTTGTCGCGCCGAACAATTAACACTCCTCGAACGTTTTGCGAATGAAACATTTGCATTCCGCACAAGACAACTGTTCTTCTCGGGCCGCGAAACAACAGTCGCTGAATACGTATCCCGATTTGCGTTTATTATAACACATCTGTCCGCGAATAGATGCTAGTCAAGGGTAACTTACGTGCGAAAAAATGACGTGTGACGTTGGCGAAGGATATTTATTCCGGCAAAATGTCAATTTTTCAGCATTTTTTCATTATTTTCTCACTTTTTGTTGGCCGTATCTCCGAATCTATTGCACTTAGAAGGTTCGGGTTGCGATTTTTGTCAATGACTTTTGCCCCTCTTACACTCTATTATCGCACAATCATGAGTAAGGAAATTATTCATCGTTCAGTCCACAAAATATCCATTTTTCATTGTTTTTGAACCTATTTTTGTCCATATCTCGAGAACTATTCTAGTTGGAACCTTTCGGTCGCGACTTTTCTGAATGGTTTTCACCCCTTTCTCACCCTATATGGGTATTGCCTTAAAGTGAATTACCTAGCGTTCCGACGACAAAACGTCCATTGTTTTACCGTTTTTGGGCACATTTTTGGTCGTATCTTCGAAAGTATTGCACTTAGACGGCTCCGATTGCGATTATTGTGATCCTCATTTCATCCTCTTTCAGTGTGCATAAGCACAAGTCGATCGGAAGACTTTTTACCATACCATATTTTAGTACGGTCAAATGATGCCAAAGGACCCTCCATTGTCCGTCCAGTGTCATATTATACTTTGCTGTCTGATGTGCTCTCAGTATTTTTTCAAAATGTCAACGTATAATACACGCGCACATGTCGTGTATATAATATGTGTATAATTGCAAGCCCCTTGTTTTAGACTCTTCAGAATGGGTCCTTCAAAATTTAAATTTGTTTAGGGGCACTTTTGACCATCTCATTCGGTCATGCTCTTTATAACATTGTCGCTAACACGATCCTATTGTTAAACATGCACGCGGAGGAGATAAAAAAAAAGAAGTATTTGCGTACGCATGCTTGGTACGTTTGGGCATAGGTGTCGGCGAGATTGTGTGCGTGCAGATGCATACGTGTGTTATCTGACAGGCCATGAGTGTGCGACCGCTCCACTTTAGTGGATCAGCTGATTCATCGTGTCACGACTCGTGTCATGACGAGTCCTTTATGCTCTCTTCCTCATCTATACCTTTCTTCCTTTCATTCTTTCCTCTGCTATCAAATTCTATCGTACTCAAGTACTATTTTACCCACCCGTCATTGTTGGAACGTATAGATTTTTAGGCTGAATCGCGGGTTGCTTTTTTTTTAATCTATCCCAGTGACACACGTTCAGACCATCCAGGGTGCAATTCTTCTATTTTCTATCCTAACGTTATCTTCGTCTGTGCTGTCATCCTCAGTGAAGTCAACTGGCCACTTCGATATCTTCCTTTATCGCCGCTGATCACTGACCATTCGACTTTCATTCAACAGTTATTTAATTTTTTACACTTTTGTTTAGTAGCGAGTAGGATAAAAATTGCTGAATGTTTTTAATTCATATATTAATAAATGTTATCTTATGTAATTATAAGTGGAGCAAAGAATATATAAGCGTGTTAACGTATTTCCTACGTTGAAAGAATTTGTTCGGATTTGTTTAGTACGCATAAATCCTGCATTGACTACAGTTGTTCCGAAAATGGCTAAGCTCTATACTATTGTCCGCTCTAGTTCGTAATAGATTCGTTCTCACTGTATAATAAGCGTAGTACCGGATTCTCTGTTCGTTCAATTCGAACGGTTTAAAATGTGATAGAATATCTTCCCAACGGACCGCACCCTTTTCCTTCCCAGGCATATTAACGAACAGCCCTGCACTCTCCACTAGCCAGCCTAACATAACTTCGCTCAAAACTTAGGCTATTCGCGGCATGAACAGCGGCCAAGAATAGGTTACCTTCGACGAAGCATGGCAAACAAATTGAATAATTCAGAAGACAAATAACATGTAATTCTGTTTGCGGGCCAACCGAGCTTCGCGCGAGATTCCAAATCCGATAGGCAAACATTGGAACAATCTGTAATTACACCCGTGTCTGCTCGCTCATTCGAAATTTGTCAATACCCTGATATTACACATTCTCGTCCCATCTCACTCGCATAGCCGAAGGTAAGTCGTACGCGTGAGAAAAATTCACAGTCGAATATCCGCGAGACGCTCGAATTATCGGCCTCCATCGATCACAGTATAGACTACCCTATTAATTAATTGTAGACCCTATTAATTGTCGCGTTAATGCTGGAACATTCTCCCCATTAAAATTCCGACCATTGCATTCAAATTCGGACTGCGCCCCGCTAGCGTAGCCGCGAACGACGTGGCACAAATAACAATTCCGCAAAGATGAGAGCCCTCCGTCGTGCAAAACCGCCAATCTCATCTTCGCCCTACCCCCTCTCAGCCGCCACCCCCAAGAAATTCCGCCGTCATCCCTGTCGCACCCCCCCAGAGCCCGTCGAAACACGTACGTCACCCACACCGACGCCAGTCAGTCACGCATCTTGCCAGCCCAGTCCGATCGGTGTCGGACATCTCGGTGTAGGTACGGTAAGTCAAATTTGGATTTGGGAGGCGGACGAGGCGGACCGGAAGTCGGCGGAATGCGGGAAGGACGTCCAGAGACGGGCAGCAGTCGCCGAAAGGGTTGAAAGAGACCGTGTTAACGGGGGAGTTTCCAGTTTCTAGGCTCCGGGTTTCTCGAGGTGGAGGGTTACTGACCGAGGGGCGGAAAGGGGTGAATCGCGCAGGAGCCGAAGGACGAAGAGGAGGAACTGGAGGTAGAGAGAGAGAGAGAGAGAGAGAGAGGGAGGGAGGGATGGTGCGGGAGGGTTGGAGAGGGAAGGAGGGCAAAGGAGGGTAGCGCGGATCGAGGACGAGGGCTGGATCGGAGAGGGTGGCGAAGGGGTGGCTGAGGGGTGGGGATAAAGCCCCGCAGTGCGGCGCGGTCGATACAACTCCCACCCTCGACATTCTCCTCCTACCCCTCGAGCTACCCTCTTTTCGCCCCCTTTGTCCTCCTCTCTCTTTCCCCGCCTCTCGCTCGCTCAATGTCTAGAATACTGTCTGTCTCTCCTTTTTCTTCTTTTTCCCCCCACCTTTTCTTCGGAGCCTCTCCTTTCGAGCGTGCCTTGCCGAGCATCTACGAGAGTCTCTCTCTCTCTCTCTCTCTCTCTCTCTCTCTATCTCTCTCACTCACTCTCTCCCGAACTATCTTTCGATATATTCCTCTCTCCGTCACTCGCACTCATTCCTTCTGGCAGCCTTCCTCTTCCTCTCAGAAGGCAGCCAGAGCGCACACGCTGCCGCTGATTAGCGTGAACGCCACCTACGCCGGTTTTACCTCCGCTGGACGTTGCACCGACCCTACCGAATGAAGGTCGAAATGGCTCGCCGGAGTCCTTGTGACCGAGAAAAAAAATCGGCTACCCACTTCCCACGTCGACGTCGCCACACGCGATTTTTCGTCCGAAAAAATGTCAGACGTCAATGGCAAGGTCCGCAACGTTCCGACCAACCTTCCGCGGGGAGGAATTGAGCTAACCTCCGAGCGATAAGTTGTCAAGTTTCGAACGAAAGTCCGTTCAGCTATTAAAGTCGTTCCGAGCCACGTTAGCTTATCCGCAAAACGACGAAGGCGTCAGTTTCTGTCCAGAAACGTCAGAACGGCTACTTCGGCATCACATGCTTTACACTCTTCCGCAAATAGATGTGTGGCATGAAGGAAAGAAAAAATAACACACATCCTCCCTCTTTGTTGCCGCTATTTAGAAATGCCGTAAGGTGACACGTGGTCACGTAAAATGGCACGGGTTGGTGGGAGAGAGCTTTATTATTTTGCTCGGGGGTAGAAAAATGTGGGCGGTTTCCAGGCGTGCACGCGTACTCTCCGAACCCCGCCACTGTTACGTAATCCGCTCGAATTAGGGGAGGATCCTTCCCCGTTACTCGATTTCATCTTTCAACCTGCAATTACATCAAGCTCCCCCTCTTTCGGCCGGTGCCTTTCGCCAGGATGGGATGTTACGTAACTGTCTCCGGTCGTTGAACAACATCGAATCTGCAATGTAACGCTTGGCTTCTTGGCTCGCTTGCCATTGGCGAGAGAGAGAGAGGTGAAAGAGAGAGGGTGCAGAGAGAGATGAGAGAGAGAGAAAGAGAGAGGGAGAGAGAGAGCTTGAAGTGCCAGATTATTCGATGGGGAATGAAGAGAGGAGCGTCAAGACGATTTCCTGAACCGCCCGCAAAATTATCCCACGACGACGTCGATTGTTCCTTTGGGGCGGCCCGATAAGGGGGGTGAGCTTTGAATGGCGGAAGGTCGAGGAAAGGGCCAGGCTGGCTCGTCGCTGACAATTCGAAAGGTCAGAGCAGGCTCGCGTACCTGATATCGAACGCTCGCCATTGAATCTAGCCCGAACAGTTATCGCTCAACAGTTCGCCACTCTTAACCCATTCTTCCGATCGAACGTTGCCACTTTTTTTTTTTTTTTACCTGCGCCCAGTTAAAGGATTCAGATTGCCCAATCGCGATTGATCGACTGAGATTAGCGTTAGAGTTATCGACGATTCTCTCTCTCTCTCTCTCTCTCTCTCTCTCTCTCTCCTCTCTATCTTTCTCTTCTCTCTGTCTGGAGTCGCAGTGGCGGAAAGAGCAGATATTCGAAAATTTCAATTCCGGGTAAAAAGGTATTATTTATTAATTTATTTATTTATTCAAGCGTCGAACTCATTTAGTACAAGAAATCAAATTGAGAAACAATAAGCGTATTAAGTACGCGTGCGCAATAATTATTTCGGTGGTATATAGTCACTTATTATTCCGGTAGTCGAGATCCGAGTTCGGATTTGGCAGATTCGCTGGCAGAACAACGATGCTGTTGCTGTTGCCAGAGGAAGGAGGGCGAGCGAAGCTCAGCGAACCGATTCGCGGGCCACCCTCGCGCTAAATTAATTCTAGTAACGACGCACTCGCGTTCGTCGCCTTTAATTAGTCGCGCGCCGTGCGCTAAATTAATTTGCGAAGTGTCGCGCGGAGGGAAGATCCATCCAGCTGCGCTTCGGGGTACCTTTTTTTCCTGCCACCCTCTTCTTTTTCTTTTACATCAACCCGGAAGCCGATATAAACCCTCCCCATTGACCATCGAGTACATTATATCTCGCTGACCGTAAGTTTCGTCGGGCGAGTAAGAAGTGTCCTTAAGAGTGGCTTACTTGGAAAAATATTACCGTTACAGAGTCCGATGCGAGTTCGATCGAGTGGCAGGCAAATAGAGGGGTGTCGCTTAATCGGCGCACTCTCGAGAGGGCGGTCGGGAAAGAAAGAGCGGCCGAAGGATCGCTTTAACGCCTTCGGGCCGTCCTATACAAATGCACGCCAACGCCCACGCATTCCTTACGTCGGCACGTGCAGATATTTCTTCAGCGTAACCCTGTTATCTCTCTTCCTACCGTAGACGATAATCCAATAGGGACGATCCGGAGCGTTCGGTGGATTTAAGGGACGCGTAACGTACACGCTCGGACTGTATACCGGTACGTCACGGAGACGTGTAATTTTACGCTTATTTACGGCAATTATACCTCTCGAGAGATTTAGCCCGACGATAGCGCGCGCGCGCGCGCGCGGTCATGATACGAAGATTGTGTGACAGATAATTTCGTTCGGATGCGGTGTCCGCCTCGAAGCAGTCCGATTCGCGATTGGGAAGGAAGGGATTTCGGATGAATATGGTCTTCGTCGATTGCAAATGGAATCTGGAACGATACGGCCTCTGCCTTTTCTTCTCCCCCATTCTCGCCCCGTTCCGTTCCGTAACGAGTGCCTGACCTTAAGCTCGCTCAAAGTGTCACTTTTAATGCGCCTTAATGACGCATAATAACGCCGCTCTCGTAACAATAATCGCTCCGAGTCGCACGGCGGACGCGCTCGGATTCAAGATTAGACGACGAGCTAGCCTCCGGGAGGGTTCTCCGGATTCGCGAAACGAACTGGCCAGTCCGGCGGATTGCCGAGACACGCTCTAGCGCAGTGCCATCTGATTAGAGCCGTCAAGGACGATTGAGATCGGTTTCGATTCCCTCCGCGCCTCTACATCTATTTCGAATCTCTTACGTAACGCAAGGTCCTAAGTCACCGTTAGATCCTGAAGAGTTCATCGTCGCTTGGCACGATCCTCGAAGACTTTCCATATCGCGCAAGTGTCCTTCGGGAGGGAAAGTGTCGAGGGAAAGAGTGAACCTGGGTGAACGATCAGGCGTGTCTGCCCGACGAACGCTGAAGAGAGGAGAGGAGAGGAGAGGCGAGCAGAGCAGAGCAGAGTAGAGTAGAGGAGAGGAGTAGATCCATAGAGGGGGCTGGCCAGCGAGAGGAGTGAACATTCAACTAGTTAACTGCTTGTTCCTGTGTCGAAAGTAGAGACGCCCACCAGCCTCTCCCCTTCTTCGGCTTCTGTCGGCCGAAGGAATTTTCCTTCCTCCCCTCCCGCCTCAGGTGGCTCTCCCGACAACGTTCCGTCATCGACGGGACGATTACCCAATTGCCGGGCTCTTCCGCACTCTCATCCGCGTCTCCCGTTTTCTTCCATTTTCTTCCAAGTTTCTTCGGTGCCTCTCCCCACCCCTTCCCCCGCCAATCATTGCCCTCTTCCTCCTCTTCCTCCTCTTCCCTACTCCTCTCTCTCTCTCTCTCTGTCTCTCTCGTGGTAGGCGCATCGTGCCGCGAAACACAAAGTGACGATATACCGGGCGGAGTGCAGGGCCAGAGGGTAGATTGAACGTAATGTGCCTCTTCCTCCGACGCAGATACAGTCACGGTCACCGTAAACGATTGAGCGTGTGCGTGCGAACGCGCGCGCGACAGAACGGAGTCCAGTTCTCTCGACGCCGCCGTCCGTATTTACGGCCTGGAAGAGAATGAGTCTCGATTTGTTCGGGAAAACCTGCCGGTCGGAGGATCCGCCTTCCTTCGGGCTCGCTAAGCTTCATCCCTCTCCTGGCCGAGCTCGACTCCTGAAGAACGCGCCCCCATTGTACGCGCCAGACAACGCTCGGCGACGCCCGGCGTCGCGCGGCGTCCGCAACGTATCGAGAGCGGTCATTGAAATTTAATCCGAAAGAACGGTGCATAACGATATAGGGGAGGGAGGGAGGGTGGGAGGGGGATGGAGAGGGATTGGGGTGCATCTTCGATAATCGATAAATGCCTCTCCTTTTTCCTCGTGTCCATTTGCAAAGTTGCGAACTTTATCGACGCGACTTCGAATTTGTCCTCTTTCCGGAGAAGGATGGAAGTTGAGAGGAATAGGACTCGATGTTACAGCGATATGTCGGTATTAACTATATTCTATGTTGTCGGTTAAGACGAATTATGGCGTAAATTCAACCGTATCACGTCCGTGTACACTGGGCAACGAATGCAGTGCCGCAATAGATCTTTTTTCAATATCCAAATCTCTGTTAAAGACTGAATGATATACATTTTTTAGCTAATAACGTTACACCTTCCACAACTCTCTTCCGATTTTCTTTTTTTGCATTTTTCATCGTCATGTCTGTATCAACTGTATTCTATGTGTCAAAGGCGTTTTGCCCGTTAAACGAATAAATAAATGAAATAAATTACGCGTTCTCGTACGGACGGTGTACGTTCATTAGCGTTGGCGAATGTGATTCGGCTTATTACGGGTCTAGCGTATGGAGAGAGGTTGCGGTTGGGGGGAAGAAGTTCGCGGAACAAATGCTTTCGTTATTTCCCGTCGGTCCGAGCGAGAATATCGGGGAGAACCTTGATCGAAGCGGTTTCTGAAGTCCATGCGGAGGCATATCGGGAGGACGATTAGGGTCATTGGTTTTCCGAGCTAGCAGAGCCGTTACCGGAAGCTGCTTCCCCGGTAGGCCGCGATAAAAGCAGCCCCACCAACCTTCTCTCTCTCTCTCTCTCTCTCTCTCTCTCTCTCTCTCTCGTTCTCTCTCGACGCGAGTTCCTTCCTCGCGAATCGATCGTCCTGGATGCGTTCATCCTCGCGTTAACTGGACCGTCGCTGCTGATGGAACGTGAACTCTGTCGCTCTCCAGGCGAGCAGGGGAGACTGACCATAATCGTGCTACTTAAGAGATTTTGGGATTGATTTTCTAACTCGCGTTTCAGCCGTAATTAGCTCTGCATACAGAAATTCCCATATGTTGAGAACTTTTTGATTAAAATTGCATATTTGATGGTGCTTTCCTAAACTGTCTGTATTAAGGCAGATCCATCTCCGATATACTGCATTTTCTTCAAAGATGAAGTTATCGCCGTCAACATAATTTAAACGTCCATCATTGTGAATTTATCAGGATAAAAATCGAAAAAAAAATACGTTTTTACCTATGCCTTTCGCTTCTTCGACATTCTTCACAATCTTACGGGATAATGAACCCGTACAGATTCAACTGTCAAAGAAACGATGATGCATAGACACTTCATGAGGCTAATGGCAGCAAGGCAGCGACGGCAGCCGTACCAAGTGATCACGGTGCGTGACTGGTCAGACGTAGGCACGTGGCCGGCTCAGGCCGAAAGTTATCGAACACTTATTCCCCCTTGGAGGCTTCCCGCTCCTCGGGACGGATCGAAACGGTTCGAAGCGGTTCGAAATGTTTGAAATTGTAAATCCGAGCACTCGGAAGAAGACGTTGCCGAGATCACCGGCGGCAAATGGACCGCCACGTTCGGCCATCGAAACTGGCGCGAACCAAACGTGTCGGCGCATCAAAGGACGGCCGCAGTCCGCTTCACTGTATATTCAGTCGACCCGAATCACGTGGAAGACGATTTGAATAACGAGCAATTCCCGATGCCTTCCCCGTTGCTCGCCGTCTTCCCGCATCGGCGCTTCATTTGGCCTTCGCTCGGCAGCGACCGTGCGTGATGCGAATTTCCGAATGTTCAAGCTCTCCAGGAATGAAAAAGGGCCAGCTCGAGTCTGGAGATAGCCAAGCTACGCCCGCGACTGTTGGAATTGGCCGACCGAGACCGGTGCCCGCCAGGTCTGAGCGAAACTCGATCCTGGAAGGACGGATCGAACCGGAGTTAACTAGCAGAATCCTGGATCAGTGAACATCCTCGGAAGACCAGACCCGTTGCTTCAAACCCGCACCTATCACATCACATATGCACCGAACCTGATTGGTTACAAGGATTCGCACTGTTTGAACCTTAACCTGCGGACACCCTAATCAGTCCTGGCAAAGAGTCAAACAACCATCAAACCTGCACCTATCACATCACATATGTACCGAACCTGATTGGTTACAAGGATTCGCACTGTTTGAACCTTAACCTGCGGACACCCTAATCAGTCCTGACAAAGAGTCAAAGAACCATCAAACCTGCACCTATCACATCACATATGTACCGAACCTGATTGGTTACATAGATTCACGCTGTTTGAACCTTAATCCGCGAACACCCTAATTAGTCCTACTAAAAGTCAAGAAACGATTTTCAACCTGTCAGCTCTTATACACTGTGTCATATGCGAATGTAATTGGATTGGATCAGAGATTGGTGTAGATCGCGGTCGATTGAGCGAAGAAAGTAAATTGGGAGGATGATGCGGCGCGAGGCGAAGGATGGCAGACTGGCTTAGAGTGGATCGGAGTGGAACGTGGCGAAGTGAGAGAGTGTTAATGTAAGCGCGGGTCGAGACCGCTAGTCGCCTAGTCGTTTTACCGGTTCGATCCAGTTCGGCGGAGTGCGGCGTCGTTGTGCATCGCTTCCTTCACGTGAGCGGGAACGGTCTCGTGACCGGTCTTCGGCGCTCAGACGGTTTCGCACGTGCTCGAACCTCCTCAATGAGGCGCGCGCCTTGAATCAAAGAAGCGAAATTAGTTGTTCGCCCTAATGCCGTCCGACTCAGCGGTTCTCACTCAACTACATCTGATTTATGTCCTCTTTTAATCAATTACCTGTCAAATTGTTATGTTTTTTACTTTTGGGAGGGTAAGTTATATATGCGGACAAACGCCCTAATGCCATTTAACTCAGCGGTTTTCAGGCTACTACATTCGGTTTATGTCCTCTTTTAATCCATTAACTGCCAAATTTTTATTTTTTTCATTTTTGGGAGGGTAAGTTATATATATGAACAAACGCCCTAATGCCGTCGGAGTCAGCGGTTCTCACTCTACTACATCCGATTTATGTCCTCTTTTAATCGATTAACTGCCAAATTTTCATTTTTTATTTTTGGTTGGGTAAATTACATATATGCACAAAAGGTTGTGTAACTGTATAATTATATAAATTTCGAAATGATCGTGGCAGATAATTCATTAAGATGCAATAACAGCTTTACATTTACGGCCGTTACTTTAGTCATGAACACATATGTTTTAGCTTTCAATTCGTGTCGGACCATACGTGCGTATCGACACGTCGCCGTATTTGCGCGTTGTGCAAGTTTGCCCACTGTCTGCGCAACGATTTGGGCTAAGGAGTGTTAAAGAGAGAGGATCGAGTAGATTCCGAATGCGTCGACGCGTCGGCGAGGTGAGGGTTAGCCGAAAACGTCGGCGTAGTTCTATTTCGGTTTGGGCTGAAAATCGGAGGCCCTGCCTCGTGTCCCGCCGACGATGACGTTGCGCCTTCTAGGCGAAATCCGTCGCCGGCGACGTCAATGCGGATCACTGACTCTCCCCTGCTACGTCAATGCGGCCCTCCGGCGTCTATATTTGGCCCGGTCCATTTAGTATCGATAAAGCGCAATTTTGCCTTTCGGCCGAATCGCGAATCGGCGCGAGTGGCCGGTTGCGTACGACGATGGGCTGTCAGCGGAAGATATCGCCCTCTGGACGATCATCAGGGCCGATGAGGGGGATGAGGGGGATGATGGAGGGTTAGGCATGCGTTCAACACCGCGGCAAACATCGTTCGGGATCAGCCTCTATAGAGATTCTCGCCATTAAGTTGGTAGCGGCCGCACACTTCCGTACCCGGTCGCATTTCAAGCGGGTATCCGTCTGCTCGGACAGACAGCTCATTATTGCGGCCGATTGTTACACGACCGCGTTACAGGGCTGCCTCCGCCTCTAATGAGAATCGCCTCGTAGAGATCGCGAATTGAATCGTTGAATCGTTTGACGAGGCGAATTATTAATTTCCTGAATAGCGCCGGCCACCGTTCGACCCAGCCGCTCCTATTTAACCAAGACCTTTGCTCCCCGCATCCTTAACGTGTCCGTCGGCCGACGCTCCTCCTCTGGCCACGGCACCTCGTAAGGTCTGTCAAGCCTCGATCCTGTCAAAGGCATCTGTCAGTGGCGCCCGATCCCCATTCGTCGCCATTTGTCACGCACATTCGTTCGCGCTCGGAGGACAGAGTCGGATGTAACGAGTACGTAAATGGAAAAAGGGGAGCGCTAATCCGACAAATGACAGGAATTGTACGCCGCCGGACGGAAAGTTTACGCGCGAGCGGATTTCGACGGAACGATCGAACAAGGGATCATCAACGTTCGTTCGTTCGTTCGTTCGTTCGTTCGTTCGTTCGTTCGTTCGTTCGTTCGTACTCTGGCGCCAGTCGAATCAAGTCAAAGTCCACGTCTCTCCGGCCGCAGTCGGAGCATCGTCGATTCTCACATTGTCCCTAATCAGAAATCAGAGCCGAACATTCATCGGGCGACGAGGAAGAATGAGCGGACAGATTGTGAGAATTGGCGGGCGCGAAGGTAGCTCGAGATTCGCGACATGTCGAAAGTCGAGTGTATCTGTGTGTGTGTGTGTGTGTTGCGCACGTGTGCGAATCAGGAGGCGGGAGTGGCGAGTGTCGCCAATGTCCCCGTCGTTGGCATGCACGCACGTGACGTGTTCGACTCGTGGCACGCTCGCGGTACGTTCAGCTCGTGGTACGGCCACGTACGAGGATGGGTCGCGGGTGTGCGTAAGGAAGGAAGGGAATGCCTCAGAAGAAGGAAGGGACGAGAGGACGGTAGCAATGGCGGACTCGTACGTATACGTTCGGCCGACGCAACGTCGGTGCAACGTTTGTACGTACGACGATGCTCGTGTAATTTTATTGTCTCTCGGCTGGCCTCTGCCAACAGATAGGACGAACTCGGCGGAGACGTGTGTGGGTCGTCAACTTTTCAGAATCGTCGTGCGAGCTCAAGAAGCTTGACGTCTGACTCATTCTCGCTTCTGCACGACTTGCTAACTCCGAGAACAATTGTCCTTCGCCGAACTGTTCAGCACACGTTTGCGGAGCGTCAATCTACTCTCGCGGAAGTCTAGACAGAGTGACATCGGCGCGTCCTGATATATTTTCGACGGTCGATGGCCAGCTTTCCACCGTACAGCTGACGTAACGGGAGCTTAGATAAGGTGCAGTGGGGTAAATCCGTACACGGGGCAAATCCGCAGTAGGCTCTTATTTGTTCGAATATACGTTGCATTGTACCGACTATAAGGTAGAAATCTTCCTTTGGTTAGTATTGAATGGTGTGGATGGTATTCAACATAGGTGGCCGCCATGTATTTTCTGATTCCCCCGTTTAACTCGTTCGACAAAGTTCGTATTTCTAATAATAATTCCGCTTTTGCCCCGTAATATAATGATATAAGATTCAATCATTTTTAAACAGGTTTGGCGGTTCTGCCCCGAGCATCGGGGCAAGTCCGCTCTAGCAGCACTGTTTTTAATTTATTAAGAAGGTCATAAGTTTCAGAAGATATTTTTAATTCAAATTAATGCAACTTAAAGGATAAACCATGCGCTAAATAAAAACACTAAGATTATTAGGTTTCAGTGGAATAGATAGAAAATACATTACTTTAAAGTAAACTTTACAATTTCTGGGTCGGTTGTACACAACTCCACCTTACATGTACGATCGTCTTTGGAATCAGAGAAGCGTGGTCCACTCTTTCCCACCTTCATTCTCTTCTGGCCTCTATGAATAAGCCCGCGGAAGGTCGTTAAATACCTGCAACCGTTTCGCCCTTTCGGCCATTCCGTCCCATTCCGTCCCATTCCGTCCCATTCCGTCCCATTCCGTCCCATTCCGTCCCATTCCGCTCCCCCAACATGTTACGTGGCTCTACGCTTCCTGGACACGCTCCTGCTCCGCGTCGTGATTTCAAATGAATTTTAAATGAACAGAGGCCGTGCGCGCGCCAATGTTACGCTAACACGCGGAGGTACGAAGCCTGACGAGCCGACTAAAATCGAATTCTTCCTCGCAAACATCCGGACATCCTAATCCGTTCAATTCATCTCCCACAATCGATAACGATACTCCGAATCTTACCTATCCCAGACACGATCTCCCGATCATGCCGAGCCACGCACGAGCGTAACGAGAATATTACGGACGCAGGTTCGTGATGGCACACGCATTTCATAACCTGCGTCACACGCAGAAACGTGTGTGCAATCGTCGACCCCCCCCCCCCCCCCTCATTCCTCGCCGCTGTCTCTTCCGTACGCACTACCTTTGCCCCTCTTTCCGACCACGGTCTCTCCGTCCTCTTCCTACACGCTTACCTTCTCTCTCTATCTCTTTCTATCTCTCTCTATCTCTCTCTTGCTCTTTGGCTGTGGGACGAGTCGAATGATAGGCGAGCATTGGCGCAAGGCCAGTCGACGATTGCATAACTCGCGTCACTGCGAATCGCTCGATGAGGAGGCGAGATCGGGGGGGGGGGGGGGGGGTGCGACGCCGTGTCTGGAGAATCCTTCGGTGATGGCCGAAAGGTGACCCGGGGCAAATATTTGTTGGTAATCCTTTATCCCGGTGCATCCTCGTAACGCCCAGCTTCTCTTTCGACTGTCTGGTGTTGGCTGAAGCGAGGCTGATCCACGAGGAGAGACCATGTGGAGAGATACGATGTTGAACGTTGAACCCTTCGTAGGGAGGATGCTGCCTCTTGTTCGGTCTCTGCGTGCCATCGGTTTCCGGTAACGAGTTCGGTCCTTCGGATTCGTTTTCTTTCCGGCGAGTTGTAAGGAATTCGATTGAGCGGACTGATTACGACCTTCTTTTGGTTTTCGTGAGGTTGGTAGTAGGTTTTTGGGATTTGGGTCGCTAATTCGTGCAATTTACCGCGCAAAGGGTTGAGAAAGTTTAGACTCAGGACGTGATGATTGGTAGTGCTTCGTTGGTAGAGTCAGGAGTTGTAGGGATTTTCAAGGTTAGAGTGTTGCAGTTTGACGTTGAAAGTGGAGGATGAATGGTAGGTGGGCTCGATTCCGATCGATATATCGCTCGTCCCGATCGGCGTGGCAAAAGTTTTGCCCGAGGGGAGTAGGAGCGTGTACGTATTCCAAGGACGGGTATGGCGCCCACGGGAATAGGTGGATCCTGTCATTCGCGACGTTCTGCTATACCTACTATACTTACTGTACCTACTATGCCTAGTATCTATTCCGTTCCGAGCGGAAAATCACGGGACTCACTGGCACGACCTGCATCGCCGGAAACCGAGCGACACGAAGGGGCCCACACTTACGTTCGTCGCAATTTTACGACCGTCCCGCAATTTCGCGAGCCGACAGTTTCAAACTCGCGTTAGGATGCGCGGATGAAAAGTGAAGAGGCGACGCCGTAGTATGGGCAGACAGGAATATCAAGGTCCCACTTTGTTTCAATATTTATCCTCCATTGTACCGCCGCGATAAATCTCGTTCCTACGGTAGTGTTCGTCACTTCGTATGCATAGTAGTATTCGTACTTTGGCGCGATATTCGTGCGTATGGTTTTGGGTAAATGAGGATTTATTTCGAATATAAGTCACGAAAGAATGTTACGATTTTCACGTTGATTTTTCCCTCGGAACGTCGGGTTGAAAATTGTTCCTGAAGAGAGACAGATATCGATGGAATATGTTGATATCGTATCGTTGACTAGTTGCATAGATGAGATGTATGGGCGGGCTACTTTCAGTATACTTTATTGTTACTACTTAAATTATGGGAAAAGGTAAAAGAGAAACGGGCTACGGTACAGTTAAACAATTTTTCAAACTTTACTGTCACTACTCAAATTACGGAAAAATATAAAAGAGAAACGGATTATGGCATAGTTAAACAATTATTCAAATGTTATTGTTACTACTGAAATTATGGAAAAAACTTAAAGAGAAACGGATTACGGTGCAGTTAAACAATTTTTAAAACTTTACTGTCACTACTAAAATCATGAAAAAAGCTGAAAGAAAAATGAATTACGTTACAGTTAAACAATTTGTCAAACTTTATTGACGCTACTCAAATTACGGAAACAGCTAAATGAGAAACTGATTACGGTACGGTCAAACAATAAAGTAATCTGTACTTAGCCCACCGATACATTTCATCGATGGACTAATTGGCCAGCGCCGACCTCACGGTGCACTTGGACGCCTTTGCCGGGACACTTCATGGAAACGGTTTAATGTCATTTCGAGAAGGCGTCGTACATCAGATTACGAGATGCGCCGTCGCAACCTACCGACCGAGCCGTCTATATACATACTTAATTCACTTATCTGTACGTCTCCGGTTTCCAAACTTACCGCCGCATCCTTGGAACCGAATGACGTCGGGTCAGCTTACAGACATTTTCCGCCGTGACAAATACAGTTCCGCCTTCCTCCTCGCCAGGCTCTACCTCTACAACGATCGATCCGCATACACAAAGATCGCCAGTAGCCTCGAGAATTCAGAGGCACGTTTCGTTGCGAAAAAAGAGGAAAAAAAAAAATCTAGTGCCTTATTCTTCGGCGTCCCTGGCCGTCAGTTCTCTCGCCTACGATCTTTCAAGCGGTTTCGAAGCGGTTACGCGGAGAATATTTATAAACTGTGGAGAAGCGCTGCCGTTGTGGACTACGTAGGCAGAGAGAGGAAGAGAGAGAGGGAGAGAGAGAGAGTAAGTGCGTCAATGAAATTCCGGCGTCGAGGCTGTGTTCTGATCGTGTCGTTTCATGCGTCTGTCTCTTCTCCTGGCCGCTGTTACTGTTTCTGATGCTGATGCCGCACGCGACTCGCTCAGCCATCCCTCCCTCTCTCTTTTTGCTCCCATTTCTCCTCTCTCCCTCTCATCGAATATTACTCGACGCACGTGCGCCCATCTATCATCCCGTCTTCCCATTCCGCGTAATTCCGGTGATCTTCGAAACAATATCTCTCGGGCGCCACCTCTTCTTACCCGTCCAGCGTCATCTGATTATCGACGAACACCCCCGCACCCCCCCGCAGGCCATCTTTTCATCTTCTACGCCTACCGCGCCTCCCACAGCGTTCGTTAAAACGTTTGTTCTATCGCGGACCGCTCCGCGCTTCTTCGGCTTAGCGCTCGGTAATGTCAGCTAAGATCGGCGTATTAATGGAAGAACCGTGAATGTCGAAGACGGAAGGTGGAAGGTGGTAGGTGGCCAGGCGGAAACTCTTAGGCAAGTCTCTGTATCGAGACAGAAGTTGGGAGCGCAAAGTGCGCCTTGCCGCGAGGAGTTTAACGAGTTACGCTGCCTCGAGTTTATCCTACTTCTCCGGCAGGGACTCCAGACTGGAAGGATCCCTTCCTTCGTCCTTACGGGGACGGACGACGTCGCTCACCCCCCCCCCCCCCATCCTACCCCGTTTCGCGTCAACCCCTTTGCACCCGGCCGGCTCCTCTCCACCCCGTTCCCCGTCCCGTTCCAGGTCCCAATGTTTGCCACACGTATTCTAAGGTACATATCGATTCCTCGGAATGCGTCGACCCGGTTTTCGGCGCCCTCCGTCGGTACGTCTGCATCCTTGTCTAGAAGTATGCAAGCCCCCTTTAACAAAATGTTGCGTCTCGCAGCAGCTGACAGCGAACGAATTATTCGACAGCCGAATGTCTGGCAATTACCAGAGACGAACTGACTCTTCTAATGTTCGGACCATTTGGATTGTTCTGTTAATCCATTACCCGCCACAATAAAAAATAAAAAATGAATAAATAAAATTGCCTGTACGTTCAGAGGTTGCAGTTATTAAAAGAAAACTATTGAAAATGTGTCACAAAAGTGGGACATTGGCGGATAATGGGTTAAGGTCTACGGTCGTGGGAGTCGGCAAGTGAGTTAATCGAAAATCGTGTTGTGAGGGTACAGTGTTCTGCGAGGGACACCTGTACGTGTACGTGTGCGTGGTCGGTACGTGGGATAGGGTGGACTAATAAATATCGCTGTTAACTTTCTCATCTGTCCCGTCCCCCATTCAATTTTAGGCCCAGACCTGACGCCGGGCGCTGATGAAATTTGAGTTCGATGCACCTTTCCTCCATTCCTACCTCTACCTCCACCTCTACCTCTATCTCTACCTACGCGCTTCGATCATGTCGATTATTTATCTACTTCCCGATACTCCACATTCTATTTCGGATCTTGCGTACCCGCGATTAGGAACGGCCATACTTCGGCCCGCTGACATCGAGTTCGGAATTAAACGGTAGAGTAATATTTGGCGAGGAATCAAATATGATTCGCCGCTCCTCCCGAACGGTCATGGCGAATCTCTATTCTCTGGCGGTCTTCTGGAAAAGATACGATATCGCACTGTCTCCGCAAAGCGTCCTCATTTGTCATTTCGTAGACGCCGCCTCGAAGAATCTGATATCAGCCTCCTGCCCGTCGTAAATTTGCCATTAAATGGTCCTGAGACATGGACGGCCGATACATCAATCGTAACGTAACGGTCCTTCGGCCATCGGACCAGCCACTAATACCAGCAGTAATTATCCCGTAATTTCCGTAACGACCCGTAACGACCTGACTCACCTGACATTCTTTTCCAATTTTACAAATCCTTCATTGCCATTAACCGATTATCCGCCAATGTCCCATTTTTGGGACACATTTTCAAATTGTTTTCTTACAGTAACTGCTACTTCCGAATATGCAGCTAATTTAACTTCTTTCTTTTATTCTTTAAATTGTGGCAGGTAATGGGTTAACTTCGCGAATCCGCCACATTCAAAAATCCGTTGACAAATGACAAACGATACGCTTGACAATCCCGAAGCAACCGATCGGAACCGATGGCAGTTTGGTCAGTTGCCAATACGGGACTCGCAAGCTTTCGCGTCAAGGGCAATTAAACGTTCCGCCCTTCAGAGCGTCGTTTCCTCGGAACTTTCGGCCCTTAACAGGCAGATCGCAAAATGCGGTATACGACTGGATGGTACGCGAAGGCGGCTGTGCACGGGCAGATCGATCGCTCGAAAGTGGGCGACATTTAGTTGCGAGCTCCAGTTTCTTCCCTTGCGCATTGTTCGCCGTTCCGTTCTGTCGGACGTTCTCCGGCAACTATCTTCCACTTCTGCGGAAACCGTGTCTCAGCCTACCGGTAGCTTAACCTGTATCCCCCTCCAACGTCCACATTTTGACTTACATTCAAGATTCAATAAATTAAAGACAAAAGTTGTACAAATTGCTATGGGATCGGAAGATCGGTTAAAGCTCGGTATTCACTTTCGATCGACCGTACGAAGATGTGAAGGGTCTCTATCGACCATGAGAGCCTGTTGGGCTGGATCCTGGTGTGACCAGTGAAGACTAGACCCTATGAAGTTGCGCGGTGGACATTCGAGTATGAAAAGAGACGGGCTGAAGTTGGCTAAAGAGAGACTACGGGCAGTCCGCCTGATCTGCGAGGGGAGGATGCAGACGGGGTAGGTTAGACTAGGTAGGGCAGACGGGGTAGGTTGGACATGGTAGGGTAGACAGGTAAAGAGGGAAGTAAGTCTGAACACCGAAGCCGTGAGAGCGAAGAAGAGGCTGCCTGTCGCTGCTTATGGGTTAGTAGAGAAGTTGAAAGAAAAGGGGCTGCGGGGGAGGGAAGGTTGGCGAAGGTGGGAAGGAAGGAGACGGAGTGCGCGAGTAGAGTCGGTCGGTCGGTCGGCCAAAAGCGCCGTGTGGCGCGTAGCCCAGTAGCACAGATCGCATCACCGTGATTCTCAACCTCATCCCAATTTCCCCTACCTACCTTTCGGCTCTCCAGCCTACTCTATCCTCTACCTCTATCTCTCTCCCACTCTCTGATTCCTCGAACCCTCCGCCTATTACATCCTCTACCTTCGATCCAGCTGTCCGCCTGCCCTACCCTATCCACGACCGAACCCTAAAAAACCTGACGCTACCTCCTCAGATTCCTACACTTTGCCCTACCAATCCTGTCTGCGACCGACGTTTTATCAAATCCTATCTAACGACTAATCCAAGTTAAATGATGACCCGCACTCTGGCCCTCACAATATTCCTGCTGGCTCGCCAGCTCAGCTACCGGCAAAGTCGCCTTCCTCGAGGAAGTCTCCCGTTCCGAGACTAACCCCGCCGAGGGTCGAGAAAGGATTCGGGAGTATTCCGGGAGTGTTCCCCAAAGCGATCCGCTACGCCATGAGAGTCACTGGCCGAACGTTCGGAGCTTGCGCTCTGGCCTTTCGGGGGCGCGTACTGGTGCCGCGGTGCCAGCTGTCTATAGGGAGCATAACTCGAGGGCAGAAGGGAGAAGGTGCCGTCGAAGGGGAAGCAAGTGGGGAGCGCAACGGGATGGAAAGAGACGGAGAGCGACGGAGAGCGAAGGATGGGGACGAGAGGACGCCCGAGGGGAAAAAGGACAGAACGTGCTTGGTCAGAGCGGAAGGGAGTGGGGGGGAGAGAGAGAAACATCGATACGATTTTCGCCCCGAAGGAGGAACGGGGGGCTAGAGGGATGGAATATAGTTTTTCGCTCGGTAGGGGAAGATAGAGGAACGGTCGAGCGAGAGAGAGAGAGAGAGAGAGAGAGAGAGAGAGAGAGAGAGAGAGAGAGGGCGGGGGGCGAAGTAGTGGGGTGGAGAGGAAAGGCGGGGAGGGTCTCTAGGTAGGAGAAGGTGGAGGTGACTGCGGGGAGGGTGTAGGTAATTCACGGCGCTTGGTGGGGTCGAAGCAGCTCGTGGCTTGCCGTCGATCAAGGGAGACTCCTCCGGGAGGGAGGGGAAGCTGCCGGGAGTGGTGGGGATCGACGGCGGCGACGACGACTGCCGCCGCCGCCGTCGTCGTCGGCGACGTAGTTCGCCACTGGAGGGGATACGAAGGATAGAGATAAACCGAGTAGCGACCTAAGAGTGGGAGAGAGAGAGAGAGAGAGAGAGAAGTAGGTAGGTCGCTAGGTAGGGATGACGATTGCGCGCGCGCGCGCGCCCGCGCCGCTACTCTCCGGCGAGCGGTGGTGGGGGAGGACGGGTCGATGATGCCGGCGGTCCTCGACGACACGAAACGCCAGTCAGTCTCTGGTCCTCCCGAAGCCGCGCTGTTAACCTTCTATTTCATCAAACACCGCTCGCCGCAGCCATGGGTGACAAGGTTTGTGCCTTTTCAAAAGAACAACTCCAGTCCAGCTAATAACTGCGCGTAAAAAAACACCTCCTCGCTTCACGCTCAAAGTCCAGGCAGAGAGAGAAAGAGAGAGAGAGAGAGAGAGAGAGAAAGAGTTGTAGAGGCTCGACAGATGACTAGAGTGTGTGTGTGCGCCTGCGAGAGCCCTAAGGGGGATAGATGCCTGGTGCGTGCGTGTGTATGTGTGGGTGCGAGAACGGCTGAGAAATAGAACGAATTAAAAAAACGATCGTCGTGTCTCTCGGTTCCTTTCGCGGACGGGCCCTCTGGGCGGGCAATTCTTCTGGCCGCAAGCTTCTCCGGTCGCGAGCTTCTGGGCGGCAAAAGCTTCTCTTTCTCTCTCTCTGGCGGGCCGTGTTCTAGACGGGAAGGTCGCCAGAGGGGCGCAAAAGAAATTCTGCCCGCGAAGAAGGACGTTTTGGCGAGTTAGTGACCGGGCGCGTTCAGTGAATGAAAAATCTCATTTCGCGATTCCTCGCATAAAGAATTCTCTGGCAGAGAACTTTGAGAGTGACACGGTCGCGCGCGCGCGCGCGCGCGCATCCTCAGGAGAAGAACGTCGATTCGCAAGCGCTGTCAAGTTAGATTTTCGCCTGACCACGACGGCTCGTGTCAATTCGAGAGCACGAGGGTGGCTCCGACTCGATGACATTTTCGAAGGGAGAATGTCAGAGAGGCTGACACGAGAGAGCGAGAGAGAGAGAGAGAGAGAGAGAGAGAGAGAGAGAGAGAAAGAGGCGAGTCTAGTGTAACTAGGAGTAAAGAGGAGCTTCGATCCAGGAACGGAAAGAGAGGGTGGGAAAGAGTGTGTGAGAGAGAGAGAGAGAGAGAGAAGGGTCGTGCCTCGGAAAGCTCAGTCCCTCTCCCCCCTGCTTTCTCTCTCCTCTCTCCCCCCTCTTTCGCTCTTTCTCCGGCGCTTCCTCTCTCTCGCTCTCTCAGTCTCTCCTTCCCCGCTCTCGCTGTCCTCTCGCGGAATCCGTACCAAGCGGAGAGTAGTTCTTGCCAGTGATCGGTTCTGTCAGTGTCATTTTTAAGGAAGTGGGGAACCACTTCCCAGATCCAAGAAAGCTTTTCCCCTCTCTCTCTCTCTCTTTCTCTCTCTACCTCTCTCTCTCTCTCTCTCTCTCTCTCTGTCTCTCCCTCCCTCCCTCTCTCCCTCTTCCTCCTTCGATTTCACCCCTTTCTCGGTCCTCGCCGCCTCTTCTTCACTCAGTCTCCGTCCACCCTTTTCGACTGGTCAACGCAAGGGAACATGGTAACGTTGTTTTACTCGCGCTTTGCTTAAACCCTTCCCTTCAACGGTCTGACATAACGCAAAGACACTCTGCTCTCTCTCTCTCTCTCTCTCTCTCTCTCACTCTCTCACTCACTCACTCACATTCAAGGAAGTGCCTTTCGGAATAGTTACTGACGTTTGATATCCGGATTCGTGAAACAGTGCGGAAGCAACGACGGGAAAATTTCCTCCTGGCTTTTCCGACTTTTCCCAGTCGCTTTGAAGGCCGTCGAGTGCCGCTGAACGATGCACGCAGATATTACGTGCGGTTTCCTGACCTAATTGTAGTTCTGACGTAGCTTTCGACGGCCGCAGGATTATGCGCCCCCCAAGAAAGCTGCGAGGAAGCTGGGAAAGAGAGAGAGAGAGAGAGAGAGAGAGAGAGAGGGTGGAGAAAGCTTTTAGCGAACACCTTTTATTCGCAATTCTTCGTTGGGATAGTGTGCAGATAGCTGCGGGGAGGAATGGGAATGAGAGAGGAGATGAGAGGGTGGTTTTTGCCCGTGATTACGCGGCGCGCATGCGTCGGGGGACAGCTGCAGATTTTGCCGAGAGCCTCGAGCGTGAATTGGCCTACCCTCCGGAGAAAAAGGGGCTCATCTGTCATCGTCATTGTCATTCGAATCTCTCTCTCTTTCTTCTTCTCCTTCTTCTTTCTCAAAATTTCCCAGTGACCGTCCTCGCCTTCTTCAAGCTGACGTTGTCATGGAATCCGCTTTCCTCGGTGCGGATCCATTGCATAACCGTTGGCCTGCCTGACACTTTGCTCCTGTCAGTAAAGTGCCGTGATTAACGATCGGATCGAAAACGCTGTCAACGAAATCGGAGGATCGCGAACGATCGCGGGGTGTCGAATCGGCTCGAGGGGGGGGGGGGTTGGAAAAATTGTGCGGACAGGGGGTGGCACGTCCTCGAGAGTCCGCTTACGTCACGAGAGTCCTCCATGCCCAATGGTTCGATACGTTCAAGGAAGCTGGTTTTCGGTGGATGGAAGTATCCTTTCCATCAATCCGATTACTCTACTTCGCTCGTTCCTTCGATTATGGCGATCGTGCTCGGCGATCCTGTCAAATTTTGAGAACCTATCCCAGACCTCATTTTCGAGGGAATCGAAGGTTCGGATTCCAGGGGTTGACCGATGGGAAAATTTCATTGATTCGCTTAGGGCTCGCGTGCGGATGGGGTCGATATATTTAGAGTAACCGAAAGTTCGACGCCAGGCCCGTTTCGCGCAAACTCCCCCGCAAAATGGATCGACGTCAGGGTAATGCCTACTTCAGGTGTTACCTTTGCTCAGCACGCGATCTGACTTTTTTCGCCTGCTGCTTTTTCATCTCGACCTAAAGCCGTCCACGAGCATTCGGTTCCCATTCCGTAATTTGACCGGAAAATTGTCGCCCCTGGGGGGTGAGGATTATATCGGATTCAAGATGTCGGCGGTGTCGATAGGACGTTCGGGAAATAATGTAAATGCAGATTGCGACGGTAGATGAGGGCAGCCTATCGTGCGCGTAGGTCTCAAGTTAAACTATCGACTCTATCGGCCTCACGAGGCACTATCGATCTCTTCCGGGAACTAGTGACCTAAAATTGTATTGACACACTGCTCGCCCCCAATGGGGGTTGCTTCAAATTCTTCGCTCGGTGTCGATTGAACAGCCTGTAGTCGCGCCGTTTCCTTTTCTGTTAAATAAGTGCTCGAAATGACAAATGGGGTGGTTTGGAATAGGGGATGATTCCGGAGGCGCCCTGTGCTTGACAGGTGGAACGGTTGGCAGCATTGATCGTAGAATCGAATCGTCCAGGTCGCTTGACCCCGTCGGGTCCTACCGAGAAAGAGTAGACCTAAAATTGACCTACAGAGCTTCGAGCTGTCAACCCTGATATAGATCGAATTTTTAATTTTTAATTTTTTTAACATTTTTCTTTGGTACCTTCGGAGGTGGGCCGATCACGTTCCGATCGAAACGATACATAACTTCGGCGAGTCGATGTTACACGACACGCCCTCGAATGCAAGTCCACCCTTCACGCCTCACCCTTCCGCCCCGTTATTCCACCCTCAACCTTCGCCAACCTCCGCCCGGGGGCTGGCTCATCCGATTCTCCGACCTTTTCTCACCCTTTCCCCGTCTCGTCTCCTGCATCGATTAACTTTCCATCGCGTAGCGCGAATTCCGCTAATTGATCACTTCACGTCCTATACATTAGGCCTAATCTGACCCATCTTGACGTTTCTCGACAGTGAAGCAAAGATACAAACGTCGAATCTCAATCTTCGCTCCCTCTCTCTCCCGCGCACGCAAACACAGCTAGATACTTCCCCGAGGCATAGATTTAGATTAGATTAGTCGTAGATTTAATTACAGGCAATATACGCACCGGTATGTACAACTGATTACACGTCGGGCGTACCGTGCTTGTGTATACAAAAGAATTGCTCGCGCTAGATCCGATCGCGATGACTGACTGCCATCGCTCGTTCGTTAAATGGTGATAATTTCGAGTAAACGCCTCTAACTACTGCTCATCCCGGACTATTTAGCTTAGCGCCGAATGACTATGCACGTTCTGAAACTGGACAAATTGGCGACTTTGCCGTAATCTTTCGTTTCGATAACCGTTGTTTATTTCCTAGCGTGCGTTTGGCAGTGCCTCAGTGTCAAGTGACATAATAAAGGATCTCTGTCAAAGTAACGCTGAGTTCCCGAAGGAAAAGTGATATCTGACATTACGATTGCGCTGAAAGATAAATCACGTTCGGCCATCTAAGGACAGGATGTTTTCCGTTCGCGATAATCCGTATAAAGCCCGAGGCGAGGAGTCTGTGACGCGTCCGACTTCTAACTTAAACGACCTACAAAGAGATTAATCGTTAACCGTAAATCAGTTCGATATACCACAACGAAAATAAATGCCGAAGGTGGGCAGGAGACTTAGAGCGTGTTAGAGCGCCTTATCAAATTGAACGTGTTAACAACCGTTCGGGCATCAAAACAGATCTTGAGATACCGTGGAAGAGCGAGTACGGCTCGATTCTTTTCGTCATTTCTCCGCGCGTGCCTTTTTGACAGCGAGAGAGAGAGACTCTTTCGACTGTCAATGATAAACGGTTCGGGCATGGTGCGTGGCAACATGTTTCTCAAGGACGCCGTCAATTAAAAAGGTCGATCCTTTTAAGAGGCCCTTACAACTACTTCACTCATTTGAATTATTTCGAGTGCTCAGAATGAAAATATTCGATTATGGAACCGCCCATGATAATTTTCTAAACTTCGCTGCCTTTTATTTTGCGTTTGACACTCTCTTGACATTCGTTTCTAAATACTCGTGTCAGTCGTGATCCAATGTGCTCATAGAATTTCGACGATTTCCACTTCGCGTTCGACAGCGACCCAAAAGAATTCGAGCATCTTTCGCGACAATACGCTTCTTTTATCACCTCCTTATCGACGGCCGCGATCGACGTTCAGATAAAGGTCTCACGCGTGATCCGCACCAACTGGCGCATCGTCGTCAAACAATTTGCTCTGGAAACTGGGATAAGGCATTCAGATACGCGATTTGCCAGAACGTTCCACATATTCTCCAACGCGAATGGAAAAGATGCCTAACATTCAACACTCGAGGAATCCTGGACAGAAGCGACATGGTGCTAAAGGCGTACCAGGCCATTTTCCACCATCCTCGAGGAACGAACCTAGACGAAACGTCAAACAATTTTCTGTGAAAACTGGGATAAGGCATTCGGATACGCGATTTGCCAGAACGTTCCACATATTCTCCAACGCGAATGGAAAAGATGCCTAACATTCAGCACTCGAGGAATCCTGGACAGAAGCGACATGGCGCTAAAGGCGTTCCAAGCCATTTTCCACCATCCTCGAGGAACGAACCTAGACGAAACGTCAAACAATTTTCTGTGAAAACTGGGATAAGGCATTCGGATACGCGATTTGCCAGAACGTTCCACATATTCTCCAACGCGAATGGAAAAGATGCCTAACATCCAGCACTCGAGGAACGAACCTAGACCAAACGTCAAATAATTTACTCTGGAAACTGGGATAAGGCATTCGGATACGCGATTTGCCAGAACGTTCCATATATTCTCCAACGCGAATGGAAAAGATGCCTAACCAGCACTCGAGGAACGAACCTAGACGATACGTCAAACAATTTGCTTTGGAAACTGGGATAAGGCATTCGGATACGCGATTTGCCAGAACGTTCCACATATTCTCCAACGCGAATGGAAAATATGCCTAACATCCAGCACTCGAGGAACGAACCTAGACGAAACGTCAAACAATTTGCTTTGGAAACTGGGATAAGGCATTCAGATACGCGATTTGCCAGAACGTTCCACATATTCTCCAACGCGAATGGAAAAGACGCCTAACCAGCACTCGAGGAAGCCTGGACAGAAGCGACATGGCGCTAAAGGCGTACCAGGCCATTTTCCACCATCCTCGTGGAACGAACCTAGAGGAACCTAGACGAACCTGGACAGAACGTGCCGAGAGGGTGTGCGAGGAACGAGGACGAGGACAAGATGCGGCCATTCCGCAAATTCTCGGCCGACGAAGAAGGAGGCCCGCCCGAGGCTAACCGCTAACAGTGTCGAATTGGCCGACAAAATCTCGACGCCCGATTAGCCTCGCGACGTCGCAAAAAGGGAGCTCAAGCTGTTCCGCGACGTTCCGTCGAAAGTGGAGCACACCGGCAATCGGAGGAATAAATAAAGCGGGCCGGAACAAAGGAACGTCGGAATCGAGTGGCCGCAGGGTTCTGTTCTGCGATAGTACCGTTGAAAAGCGTGCTTAACAGAGGAGAAGAACGTCTCCGAGGGTGGAGGGAGTGCTGGCGGAGGAGGTGGCGGCGGAGGCGGAGGTGGAGGAGGGTGGCCAGAAGGGCCGCAGACTAGATGGCGCCTAAGGCGTCGGGGCTCGTTTATCGATCCTCGCCTATTTATAATTCATCTGACATTTCGATTCGCACGATAACGATGCCGGGAGTACGGATCCTCCGCTTCCGAAGGAAAGGAAACGCTCGAGGGGCCGTTATCCGCATCCTGCACCTTCTAACCTCAACTTTCGACCTCGCCCGTCCCTCAACCCTTAACTCGAGCTAAACGGACGACGAAGGAGAAGATATCCCGATGACACATTCTTCTCGAATGTACAATGTCCAAGAGATACTGATATCGTCTGCACAGACATGTAACATCGTCTGGCAACCCTCGTGTAACATGGGACTTTCCGAACACGGTTTCCGCATAATGAGGTCACACCTATACTTACGAATTTCAGGCTTACCGCTCTTGTCCACTCAGTTTCCCCGGATTCGCAAGAATTCTGTATAGTGGTCAACGGTTGTAAAAGTGTGGTTATGTTGAATAATTCGTTCGCTGACACGGTTTCGACGCAGCGCGGTTCAAAATCGATGTCCGAGCATGACCGACCTGCAGACCAGTTTTAGGCCTGTCCAACGATCAACTTCCACTGATCCTCTCATCTGATTATCATCCAGTTGTTCCAGCGTTTATCGTTTGAGACCAGTATGACGGCACGGAGGCAGAAGGTGGCGAGGCGGGCGAATGACCGTCGGCAACGGTTACTCGGTTAGAGGGAAATGTTGCTACTCGGGAAGACCCATCGGTGCCCTAAGCGGAAGTCCTTGAAGCGGCAATTAAAGCCGAAAGATTTCTGTGCCGGATCTCTCCCCCGGCCGGCAGCCTCATCCTGCCGCTCGGCCGATTGTCGAAGCGGGCTCGGAATGCGATTAGTGGATCTCGGAAATTTGCCTCAGCCGGCGAATCTACGGTTGGCAATCCTGTCGGATGATCGAAGTCTGTTTCGAATCGAGTTCCATCGCTTTTGGGCAGGTTCGTCGCGTTCGTTCGGCAGCGTTCGCCAAGCACGTGCTTTCGGTTGATGACGACCACGATGATGATGATGATGATGATGATGATGATGATGACGTCTGAGGTTTAGTCATCGTCGAGACACGCGGGTGTGGTCACGAGCTCCGGATTACGCGAATTGGGGGGCCGGTTGCGCAATTAACTAATAGCCTTTCACTTTGACGCAGGCGCCTGCCTCGAATCTTCTTCATCTTCGTCTTTCTCTTCATTGAGTATCGCTCGTTCTGTCTCTGCCTCTCTCCCTCCCCCCCTCTCTCTCTCTCTCTCTCCCTCCCTCCCTCCCACTCGCGTCCGTGACGCACCGAGAACCATTCTACGCACTGCGGCGCGTCATTGATCTTATCCGAAACACTTTCCTCTTCGTACAGACAACTTGGCCAAGGAAAGTCGAGGGGTATTGTCAAGTGTCTACGGCACTGTCTATGATTCTGTCTACGATTCTGTCTACGATTCTGTCTACGATTCTGTCTACCAGTCTGTCTACGGCACTGTCGACATCGGGAAACCCCTCCTCGAATCAATTGATCAATTCACAGGGTTCACTCTTCGTCCCGCTATTGGGATTCGTTTTTCTAGGACAGAGCCGATTAACACCGAAACTATCGAACTCGCCTTAATTACAGGATTGACCTGCCCTAACAAAGACTTTCGACCAACATTTTATCCTTCCCTTTGTCCAGCGGTCGTTCAAATAGACAAATGTTCGACTGCTCTTCAATTTATTCGTGTAGACACGCTAACGCCATTGTGACAAGTCGAGTAAAAAATATGTACACAAATTTTCGACAATGCTAATCGTGAGCTTGGAGTTGAATGACATTGTTTCAGTCTCATGACGCTCTTTCGTCGACTAGTTTCATCCGTGACGGACGGTCGCAATGTTTTCTCATTCATTCGACGCGTTCAGTGGAATCTCTCCCGTTTCAAGGAATGGTCACCCGGTATGCGTCCGCGCGCGTAGAACGGAGAAGCGGCCCGAGTCGTAAACTCTCGTGCCCAAGTCCTCAGTAGTAGAACTCGTGCTGCTCCGTGAAGTAGAAGGAAGGAAGGAGGACAGGCAGCGGAGGGGACTCACTGGGTGTGACATAAATACACTCAATGTCTCGAAGACTTTCAGGGACGGCCAGACGAGAATAGACGAAAATCCAATTTTAATCGCGGAACCTCGACCCGCCCCGTTCGCGTCTCTTCTCTCCTCTCTCTCTCTCTCTCTCTCTCTCTCTCCTTCTCTCTCTCTCTCATCCTCTCACTCACTCTCTCTCTGAACACTGCTGAACGAGACCACGAGAAGGAGAGAAAGAGAGAGAAAGAGAGAGAAAGAAGAGATGAGTACGAGCGACTTCTCGCAGTCAACAAAAACAGTCTGGCGCAAAACATTATTTCGCCACCTCGTCGTAACGTTGTGTAAGGAAAGCTCGGGAAAATGGTAAAGTTGAAAAAAAAAGGGATGACGGAGTCGAGGACGCGCGCGGCGTCGCGTCGCTAGAGTCCAGATGCCTTTTCGGCGGGGTCGCGTTGCGTAACCGCCGTCGTTCGAGCGAATTGACGATGCTCCGGGCTTGAATTATCAGCTCGGTGCCGTTTTATTCGGTGCCTCGTTCGATCGCGCACCGACCGACAAGCTGGTGCAGCAATTTTATTAGCGGACTTTAAACTTCCGGGATGGCGGGAGAATTAGCAGACTCGAACCTAACCTAGAACTTTCGTCTCCTCTCTCTCTTTCTCTCTTTCTCTCTCTCATTCTCTCTAAATAAAAAATTAAATATCTATCTATCTACAACAAAAAAATTAATATTTTTAGTATTACAAACGGATGGCAGTACAATTTTAATGTAGCTGCAGGAGCTAAATATCTATCTATCCTTCTCACTCTCTTTCTCTCTCCTTCTCTCTAAATAAAAAAATCAATATCTATCTGTCTATCTATTTACAAAAAAAATTAATATTAACAGTATTACTACCGATGGTAGTACAATTTTAATATAGCTGCAGCAGCTAAACACATATCTATCTATCTATCTATCTGACTCTCCTCTCTCTCACTCTGTCTATCGTCTCTCCTGACATGTACCATTTAATCCCAGCGTTGTCGCGAAAGACTAGGAAGTATTGCTGGCCAATGCGAACAATGCTCTTTTCGGAGCGGGGAACACAACGACTCGCGTATAGCTCCCTCGGGGAAGGCTGAACGTAACAGAGAATGCTCGGACCTCGGAACTAAAGGCTAAAATACTTGACAATGGACATAACGTAACTAGCATTGAACCGGTGACAATGATCGGACGGACGACAATGACGGTAACGTAACTTCGCTGTTTGCGCGGAACGGATCGGAGGACCATGAAGAGAGACGCAACTTTTTCCGCCGATTCGGGATTTGCCTGAGAAACTGTCTTCGGAGGAGTTCGCTTACGGTGTGGGCCACGCGTTTAAAGAGACGACAGGCGGCTCCGCTCGTTTATCGCTTATCGCGACAGTCGCGTTCCGTTGATGTGTACATATTTTCAATTTTCTGCCCGAGAAATCGACGTGTGCGCTCAATTCTCTTGATAAGCTATCGCTGTGAAGCCCGAAGCCGCTGAAAGGGAATTCGACGCGCTTAAGAAGGCGACGCTCAGCTTAATCCGGGGAGTTTTATCAGGCTCGCGGCTCGGATCTCATCGCTTGTCCTTAGCTTACTTATGACTCTGCCAACAATTTCCGTTTGGACCGGAATCTTTTCGGTCGATGTTACGAATATCGCTTTCGATCGGACTCTCCTTCCATCGCGGACTTTCCGCTAACAGAACCCTGCCAAAAGTTACATTCCACTTAACACATTACATGCGGGACTAATTGTTTATGAGTTACCGCGGGCAAAGGTTGGAGCATTCGCTTAGAAAATTACAGCGTAAAATGTCATAATTTTCAAGGTACTTAAGATATTTTAATTTAATATTTTTTAAATTATAATTTTATCTTAATAATTCTTAATTTTAATAATCTTTTTTTTTAATTTTAATAAATAAAATATTAGACTCACAGGGAGCAGCAGCGTGACTACGAAAAAGTTCAAATCGAGCATGTAACGTGTTTTGCGCATGTAATGCGTTAAGAAGCGTATAGGTACTCTTTCGTGTACCGGCAGAAATTTGACACGGCTTGGCCAGCGCGCCTCCCGCTTCAATCTGCGAGGCGAAGATGAGCCTAAGGTCGAGTCCGAAGCGAAGTATCGACTGCGAGTGCGTACGTTCGCTGCGCGTAAATAGGTGCGCGCCACGTATCCATCTCCCGAGTGCACCGGCATGGTGAGACACTCTCAAGTTAAACGACCAATCTCTCCCTCTTGACCCAATTCGTAAAACGTCCTGTGCCACGCACGCCTGACGTCACAGGTCTCCACCGTAAGTGACTAATGCGTGAGGGTGCGCGCGTGCAAGGCCAGACACTCGTGCTAAACTACCACTACCACTACGCTGGCACTACGTTACCACTACACTGCGACTATACTGGCACCTACTACCACTACTACCACCACTGCCGCCGCCACCGCTCTATACGTCACCACTCGTGTCTCTCACCGTGCCTATCGAATCGATCTCGACGTTACAAACTTACGAAATTCCTGTTCCGAGCGATAATCCACGTGCGCAAATTACCTGCACGTGGAAGAGGCGCCCCACTTATCTGATAAGGCCGTACGACGAAATTTTCGTCGTTCGGTTAGGCCGATCGGTTCGCTTCGCACTTCGGAGCGTTCCCAACGAAGCGCGCAGTGAATTGGAGTCGATGTACGTTCTCGAATTTCGGAAAGTTTTTCGGATCGTTCCGATCCTACCGTGTGTTCGCTTTGCGGACGCGTAGGGCTGAACCAGGATTCTTACGCTGCCTACAAGTTGGCAAATATTTGCCTGGGGCGAGTGAGCCGACGGGGCTTACGGGCTGCCATTAGTACAGACTTCGTTACGTGACACATTAATTACGTTAATTACCCGCTCCCTAACTCTCGACGAGGCACTTGCCGCAGAAACGCGCGCAAACTTGCGTGCGACATTTTTCTGTCCTTCGGCTCGTTACGCCTCGATCTAATAAATCGACCGGCGACTCGCGCTCGAACGGCGGCCTGCGCTCTAATCAGGTAGCTTCTGCAGGTGACCCTCCCATAACACGGTACTCCCAGTACACGATCCTCCGTACTACTCCTATATTCAACAATTTTACAATTTCTATACGTTGACGTAACAGTAAAAAAATCAAAGAATTAATAATACTTTAAAAACATGAACCTTGCAAGTAATAAGAAAATATCGATTTTTGGTTTGATTGAGATTTCTAATAAAGTAAATTCTACAGGTACAGAGAATATGCACGTAAAAGTCAGAACACGTATGTACCGTTTGGCTTGAATAAGTTTTGTGATAAAGTAAATTCTGTGGGTACAGAGAATTTGCACGTAAAAGTCAGAATCACGTATGTGTCGGCAAGTGAAGATAAAGTCGACAGTTCAGCCAGTGTTCTACCTTCGAAAGAGAGATTCTAACCAGCAAGAATGAAGATCGCGGAAGGGAAGCTGGCATTAGTTACGGATCGAGCGTGCATCGCGGTCGCATAATCCGTTAATGGGTCAGTCGTTTGACGTTGAAGCCAGCTGGCTGCACGAGGGGGGAGGGGGGTCCCCTCTCTGCATGTGGCACAGGACCCAGTGGCATGCGCAGAGAGGCCTGACATTGGCCAGATCCTTTTGCCCGCTCCCAGGTTGAAAACGGTGCAAAGGGACAACTGGGGTAGATTAGCCGAGAGGGTGCCAAAGATAATATTCGCGGGTCTTCGCACCGTCTCACCTACCCCTTATCGGGAGAGCTTCTTTCTCATCTCTCGCCAGTCCTGCCGGCCATCTCTGTCTTGACGGACTGGGAGATGAGATAGTAGTGGGTGGCCTGGTTGGGTATTGATCCGTGACGGTGGGGGTTGTTAGGCGGTCGTAGGTCGCATGCGCATTTCCACGATCGTTCTGTCCTCATCGACCGCGGAAACTAGAGTGAGCGAGCGAGAGAGAGAGAGAGAGAGAGAGAGAGAGAGAGAGAGAGAGAGAGAGAGAGAGAGAGAGAGAGAGAGCGAGAGAGGCGGATACTACGAAAGGGAAGAAAGAGGGCAAAGTGTAGAAAATGGGAGGGGTGGCCAGGGGGGGAGAGGAGACATGCGTCAGAATGGTACCGTACCAGCTCGCAGGACTGCATAGCACTTCTATCGGAGGGCACAATTCGAAAGCTCGAAATCCGCATGACCGTGTTCGAATGTTGCTCGACTCCGCTTATGAAACTAGCGGGGGAGCACGAGGCGTGCTACAACCTACAACCTACAACCTAGTCTCTAACCTACGTGTCCACCCCCCCCCCCCTTTCGATTCTGCGGACGAAAAAATGTCGATCTGTGACGGAATCCGCACGAGGCACGGTGTCATGAACCGAGGATTAAAAATTGGTGCGCCTCTAGTAAGGGGAGGGATAGTATAATTAAAAAGTTTCCTACAGTTTATTAGGTATGAAAGTACGTATCTATTTTTACCCTCGATCGCCATGCTATAAGCAAGTAGGGTCGTAGAACCTGTGCCGTACCTATCGCTGACATCGATATACATAGAACCGAGTTACGTAACGCGTAATATCTCGTCTCCTTCTGCTCGGCCGCGGATTAATGCGAGTCGAATGAAATTGTTGACCAGACGTCGGTAGCTGAAATTTGCACGAGTGTTAGGAAGCGGGGCTTCAGCTTTGGCGAGGAAGGTGAAACCTGAACGAATGGTTGACAATGTTTGAGAACCTCTCGATCCGATGTGAAAGATGAAGAGCGTCGTATATCGTAGAGTGAATGAAAGGAGGGACGCCGGGAATTTTTTATATTTTGCCAATATCGGAGAGTGTAGTCGGAGAATGAAAGTGCAAGTCGTGTTGGAGGATTATAACTGATGTCCAATCGTTGCTGCCTATCAGAAGTGCGGTCAACGGTTGCGTTACACACATTTCAAGATCTTATCCGAGTACCTTCCTGTACGCCCGTCAGCCTCTCGGCCACTTCCGTTCACACTCCGGCGAACCGTTCTCTAGATCGAATCTGTACCAAAAGCTTTCGCGGAGCTTGGCAGAACTGTACTGGAGGCTGACGGAACATTTTCGAGTCGATAAAGTCTACTCCTTCGGTGGAGACTGATGACGTATGTCATTTTTTCATTTTTCCTCGTCGTTAGGCTGCACTCGGCTGACGGAAATGGAATTGGCAGTAGATCTTCGTACGATTCGAGTACAACGTTCAAACGTTTTGAGGATATTTCAACTTCGGATCTAAAAAATAAGTTTGTCTAGGTTGAACATTCCTGCTGTCGATATCGTTCCATAAGCTACTTGTTGAAAAACAAATCTGAAACGATCTGAAACATTAACTGTTAACGCGGCAAACATTATTACGACAGCGTTACAATGAATGGTTCGCATGAAAAAGGAAAAGTTTAGGTTTTTCTCACCAAATCCTAAAGTTATGCCACTCGAAGCGGACTCTCGCCATCGTTACCAAACATTTACCATTATTCCCCGATACCTTCTCCCAATTCGAGCAAACCGTGTTATACGGGGTCTACTGTAATGCCACAACCGAATATCTTTCCAAACGGAAAGCAAAGAGTCTGTCACGAATAGCTCGTCAAGTCCTAAAGTTATGCCACTCGAAGCGGACTCTCGCCATCGTTACCAAACATTTACCATTATTCCCCGATACCTTCTCCCGATTCGAACAAACTGCGTTATACGGGGTCTACTGTAATGCCACAACCGAATATCTTTCCAAACGGAAAGCAAAGAGTCTGTCACGAATAGCTCGCCAAGTACTAAAGTTATGCCACTCGAAGCGGACTCTCGCTACCGTTAACAAACATTTACCATTATTCCCCGATACCTTCTCCCGATCCGAGCCAAACAGATTGACGAGGGAAGAATAAACAGGAAAGATAGTCGAGACCCAGAGGGATAAGAATCCACCGCGCTATCTCTAGCTTCCCAGATTTAATCTGAAGAGCGCGACAAAGTCCGACTCGACTCGGGCATCGCTGGCGTCGCCCACGCAGACGAAACGGATGACATAACGGGTCATCATTTTGGCCAACGTCAAATCGTCCGCGGGTTCCCGAGGCCGAACCTTTACGCACTCGCCATCCTCTCCGTCCCAGTCATCGCTCGGTTGTGTGCCCACGACTCGAAGCGCCATTATCGTCGCGAGTTCCTGCGTGTACGTTGAACTTGACACAGAAAATCGCGACGACAGCCGACGATTAGATAAAAGAGCCACGACTACTCCGACATACCCGTCCGCCCGTCAATGTTTCAGCTGACGTTTCAGCCCCCTCGGCCTCTCGGTTAACGTTTCAGTCAACGTTTAGGCTAACGTTTAGGCTAACGTTTATATTAACGTTTGAGTCAATGTCTCAGTTAACGTTTCAGTTAATGTTTCAGTTAATGTTTCAGTTAAAGTTTCAGTTAACGTTTCAGTTAACGTTCGTTTCGGCCGACGCCGGAGCGATCGTAAAAACGTAACCTCGGAGGAAGGAAGGCCGAGCTCTAAAGAGACGAATGTATCATGCATGCCGTGGAAGGCATTCGTTTACGGCTGATTGGCCGCAATGGGAAACGAGACCGCGTTTAGCATCGGTTCCGACTATCGATAATTACGCTCCTCATCCTGCGACCTATGCGTTGCAAGCGACTTTTTGCCCACCTTACGTAAGGCCCGACTTTTCCTTTAATCGAGATTGGCGGATTTTTGTGAGAAGCATTTTCCGACGCTTCGTCCAACTTACGTCTCGCTCCAATTTTCGCATAAGAGCCTTATGGATAATGAGGAACAATCTATTGATAATTAGGCTCCTCATCCTGCGACCTATACGTTGCAAGCGACTTTCTGCCCACCTTAAGTAAGGCTCGACTTTTCCTTCAATCGAGATTGGTCCATTTTTGTGAGGAGTCCCGCATTTTCTGACGCTTCGTCCAACTTCCGCATTAGAGCCTCATGAATAAGGAGAAACGATCTATCGATAATTACACTCCTCATCCCGCGACCAATACGTTTCAATCGACTTTTTGCCCAGTCTATGTAAGGCCCGATTTTTCCTTCAATCGAGATCGGCCAATTTTCGTAAGAAGCATTTTCTGACGCTTCGTCCGACTTACACGTCCAACTTCCGTGTCTTCCTCCAACTTCCGCGTCGTAAGAGCCTTATGAATAAGGAGGAACGATCCGCGCGATAAGGATAATCTCGCGACATTACGTTATACAGCCGACTTAGGCCGACATCTAGTCCTTGTCGCCGTAGTGTCGTCGCGTACTCGTCACTCGCAGGAAGCACGATTATGTAATTTCGTCACGTACGTAAGTACCAATGTGTCACACGTGCCTATATAGGTAGACGGGAGTGCGAATGGATGTGTGCCCGCGGCTACGTACGCGTTCGCGAGCTAAGTATCATTTGTCGGACGCATGCGCGGCAAGAGAGAAAGACAATGAGGCAGGAGCAGGAGATACGTACCTACGTGCCTGTATTGGTAAACGGTAGCCTGGCGACTGCTGCCTGAGCAGTCGGTACCAGCTACCAGCTACCAGCTACCAGTATTACGACACGTACTACTAACCCATTCAAGCTGGAAGGATACTAGCGTAGGCTAGTGTCATCAGAGGCAGTTACAATTTTGAACAGGCCTGTATTGGTAAACGGTAGCCTGGCGACTGCTGTCTGGTCGGTACCAGCTACCAGCTATCAGTATTACAACACATACTACCAACCCATTCAATCTGGAAGGATACTAGTGCAGGCTAGTGTTATCAGAGGCAGTTACAATTTTGAACAGGCCAGATTAGATCAGCGTCCGAAACTACGACCTTGGCTTTCGAATTTCCACCTTTAGTTAGCATCCACCTCGGATCGTCGGGCTTGCCATGTGATTAGTGCCCCAAGAATCCGCTCGCGGTTCGATTACGGAACGCGACGATTTTCGTGGCCGTTCGGCCCCGTCGTCCTTTCTTCTCTCGATTGAATCGACGCCGGAAACGGTCGCTTACACGAAACGTGTACCCGACACACGGTCAGGCACGCAGACAGACTCGGCCGCATGCCGACGGATCCGACCGAGGTCGCACTTGAAAATTAGGCTGCGCCTCGCACCGACCTGAAATCGTCCGGTACAATTCCGCTATTTCCATGTACGCTGAAGCTAAGCTGACCTAGCTGAAAAGTCGGCGGAATCAGGCATCCTCTATTCCGTCACCTCGGGACCGGGCGAGGAAGTTCTGATCAGCTTCCTCTCCGGGGCATCCGTGATCAGCATTCGTTTCGGGATCAGTCGCACGTACGCTAACTCGCTGTGGGAACGAATTAAAAGGTTGCGTGACGTATGCGAATTAAACGGAGTAACGCTAGCACTTTGAGTTCCGGCAACGTTGAAACGTTTTGAAAATATTTTAACTTCGTATTTGAAAAATAAATTTGTCTCCGTTGAAAATTCTTGCTGTCGATATCTTTTCATGCGCTGTTGAAAAATTGTTAAATCTGGAACAACCGGAACAGAACCAAAACAACAGAAGAATTAACTGTTAACACGGCAAACATTAACTTGCTGTGGGAACGAATTAGAAGGTTGCGTGACGTATGCGAATTAAACGGAGTAACGCTAGCACTTTGAGTTCCGACAACGTTGGAACGTTTTGGAAATATTTTAACTTCGTATTTGAAAAATAAATTTGTCTCGGTTGAAAATTCTTGCTGTCGATATCTTTTCATGCGCTGTTGAAAAATTGTTAAATCTGAAACAACCGGAACAGAACCATAACAACAGAAAACTTAACTGTTGACACGGCAAACATTAACTTGCAGTGGGAACGAATTAGAAGGTTGCGTGACGTATGCGAATTAAACGAAATAACGCTAGCACTTTGAGTTTCTACAACGTTGGAACGTTTTGGAAATATTTTAACTTCGTATTTGAAAAATAAATTTGTCTCGGTTGAAAATTCTTGCTGTCGATATCTTTTCATGCGCTGTTGAAAAACTGTTAAATCTGGGACAACCTAAAAAATTAGCTGTTAACACGGCAAACATTAACTCGCTGTGGGAACGAATTAAAAGGGTGCGTGACGTGCGCGAATTAAGCGGAGCAATGCTGACCGACCGTTAGGCGAATTGGCGAGCTTGTTCGCGAAATGTCCTGAATCGAATGGGGCCTGAATTACGATTCTTTCATGCGACCTACAATAAACCGCGTAACTCAATCCATTTGAAGATACCGAAGGCGTCATCGAGCCATTCCAATGTCACTCATTTGCGCGTCTGTCATTACCGATCGTTCCATCATTCGTTCGCATCTACGTCATTATTTATTTATTTATTTATTTATTTATTTATTTATTTATTTATATGTTATCTGTGTATTTATTTCTTGTCATGTGCCATATTTGTTTTTGTTTTTTTTTCCACGTCACACGTCTCATTTTTTCCAGCATGGCCGGTCAGATTCATACAGGGTGGCCACGTTGCCCGACATTCGCGATGACAACAAAACCGCCGACGGGATGTACAAGGTATACAGAGCGGGCTGTCAAAGTGGCTCGAACATCGTTATGTAACTACCGGCAGAAAGTATTTTCGGTGTTGGGTGCTTGTCTGAGCTTCCTTCTCTCTTGTCGACGAAACTTTCCTTCTCGTTTCTTCGCTCTGCTCTATCGTCCTTCGGGATTGCTTCACTCTCCCTTTTTCTATATATCTCTGTCTCTCTCTCTCTTTCTCTCTGTATCTATCTCGCTTTTTCACTGATCTCCGCAACTTGAAAGCACTCGCTTCACTACTGGGTCTCTGCTGGGTCTCCGCTGGCTCTATGCTGGTATCTTTCCACTGCGTCGGAGTACGTTTTTTTCGACAGTCAACCGTTCCACGTGTCGAAATCTTGCGATCCGATCTAACGGAAATCAGCTTTCTGTCGTTTCCATCTGTTCTACCCTCGCCGACCTCTGTCTCTGACTTCTTCAACAGGGCTGCATCATGTTTTATCTTATCCAGCTGATCTCAGGTACTTTCCGTCATCGGAAAGGTTCGTTATCATCCTATGAAGACGAACAATAACAATTCTTCTGACGCGTTAACAATTCGACCGATAAACAGTTAGACTCGCTCGGGAGGGTAAACTGGCATGAAAGAAAGGCTAAGGGACGAACTAACGCGATACTAAGGAACGATTAATCGGCATTGTTGCATCGTTGTCGGATCGAGGCTGGGAAGGGCATGAGAATCGTCCTAACGAGCCGTCGTTCTCAATCTATTCTAATCCGGCACCCGCCCTCTTTGCTTGTTTGACAAACAGTCGCGGCGGAAGAACCCAAAGCGGAGGGGGGACAATTTAGACGACTTGAAGCAGGAGCTGGACATTGACTTCCACAAAATCTCGCCCGAGGAACTGTACCAGAGATTTCAGACGCACCCCGAAAACGTAAGTAGACTGGCATCGAGTCTCGGTCAAGGTCATTTCTAATGACTGGCCGACGTGAGAGTTGACGGCGATTGATTCCTAATTCGATCGGATTTTCAGGGCCTCAGCGTCGCGAAGGCGAAGGAGAACCTCGAAAGGGACGGGCCGAACGCACTGACGCCGCCGAAACAGACGCCGGAATGGGTGAAATTCTGCAAGAACCTCTTCGGCGGTTTCGCCCTCCTCCTCTGGATCGGTGCCATCCTGTGCTTCATCGCCTACTCGATCCAGGCATCGACGAGCGAGGACCCGAACGACGACAATCTCTACCTTGGCATCGTGCTGGCGGCGGTGGTTATAGTGACGGGCATATTCTCCTACTACCAGGAGAGTAAGTCGAGCAAGATCATGGAGTCGTTCAAGAACATGGTGCCGCAGTTCGCTACGGTCATCAGGGAAGGTGAGAAGGTCATGCTGAGAGCGGAGGATCTTGTGCTGGGCGACGTGGTCGAGGTGAAGTTCGGCGATCGCATACCGGCGGACATCAGGATCATCGAGTCGCGAGGGTTCAAGGTCGACAACAGCTCGCTGACAGGCGAGTCCGAGCCGCAGTCGAGGTCGCCCGAGTTCACGAACGAGAATCCGCTCGAGACGAAGAATCTGGCCTTCTTCTCGACGAACGCGGTCGAGGGCACGGCAAAGGGCGTGGTCATCTGCTGCGGCGACAACACCGTCATGGGCAGAATCGCTGGCCTGGCGTCAGGCTTGGACACCGGCGAGACGCCCATCGCCAAGGAAATTCATCACTTCATTCATCTGATCACCGGCGTCGCCGTATTCCTCGGCGTGACATTCTTCGTCATCGCCTTCATCCTCGGCTATCACTGGCTGGACGCTGTCATCTTCCTCATCGGCATCATCGTCGCGAACGTACCGGAAGGTCTGCTGGCCACCGTCACCGTATGTCTCACCCTCACCGCCAAGAGGATGGCCTCGAAGAACTGCCTGGTGAAGAATCTCGAGGCCGTCGAGACCCTGGGATCCACGTCGACCATCTGCTCCGACAAGACGGGCACCCTCACCCAGAATCGTATGACCGTCGCCCACATGTGGTTCGACAATCAGATCATCGACGCCGACACCACGGAGGATCAGTCCGGCCTGCAGTACGACAGGACCAGTCCGGGATTCAAGGCCCTCGCCAAGATCGCGACCCTCTGCAACCGAGCCGAATTCAAGCCCGGCCAGGACAAGGAGCCTATCCTGAAGAGGGAGGTGAACGGCGATGCCTCCGAGGCTGCCTTGCTCAAGTGTATGGAACTCGCCCTCGGCGACGTCATGGGATATAGGAAGCGCAACAAGAAGGTCTGCGAGATTCCCTTCAACTCGACGAACAAGTATCAGGTAATTACATCCCAGCCTTAGGTTGCAGAAGACGTGCGAACAGAATGTTTCATCTTCCTCCTTCTTCCAGGTATCCGTTCACGAGTCCGACGATCCCAACGATCCGCGCCATCTGCTCGTGATGAAGGGTGCACCGGAGAGGATTCTGGACAGGTGCTCGACCATCTTCATCGGCGGCAAGGAGAAGGTCCTCGACGAGGAGATGAAGGAGGCCTTCAACAACGCTTACCTCGAGCTCGGCGGTCTCGGCGAGCGTGTGCTTGGCTTCTGCGACTTCATACTGCCGTCCGACAAGTTCCCGATCGGCTTCAAGTTCAACAGCGACGACCCCAACTTCCCCGTCGAAGGACTCCGCTTCGTTGGTCTCATGTCGATGATTGACCCGCCCAGGGCTGCGGTGCCTGATGCGGTCGCCAAATGCCGTTCCGCCGGCATCAAGGTCATCATGGTAACCGGTGACCATCCGATCACTGCCAAAGCCATTGCCAAATCCGTCGGCATCATCTCGGAAGGTGCGACTCCTCCCTATGACGCTTTTTATCCTAACACAATCTCAAGGACGATGATGACGATTTCACCTTTTGAATCTAGGTAACGAGACCGTTGAAGACATTGCACAGCGGCTGAACATCCCCGTGTCCGAGGTGAACCCTCGCGAGGCCAAAGCCGCCGTCATCCACGGAACTGAACTCAGGGAGCTCAACTCCGACCAACTGGACGAGATTCTCAGGTACCACACCGAAATTGTGTTCGCCCGTACCTCGCCCCAGCAGAAGCTCATCATCGTCGAGGGCTGTCAGCGAATGGGCGCCATTGTCGCTGTAACAGGTATTTACCTCTCCTCCCCGTGTGCCCGAGCGTGCACGAATGTCAGGATGACTAAAGCCACGCGACCCTGACAGGCGACGGTGTCAACGACTCGCCCGCCCTGAAGAAGGCCGACATTGGCGTCGCGATGGGCATCGCAGGCTCGGACGTCTCGAAGCAAGCCGCCGACATGATCCTGCTCGACGACAACTTCGCCTCGATCGTGACGGGCGTCGAGGAGGGTCGGCTCATCTTCGACAACCTGAAGAAATCGATCGCGTACACGCTCACCTCCAACATCCCCGAGATCTCGCCCTTCCTGGCGTTCATCCTCTGCGACATACCGTTGCCACTCGGTACTGTCACTATTCTCTGCATCGACTTAGGAACCGACATGGTGAGTCTGATCCAGCTGAACTATCATCCACCGCGCGTAATCGTCCTTCGGCCGAGTGCGGCGACCCCCATGATTATAATTCGAGTCACGATCAAGGTCCTTATGCGTATACATATATAGTCAGCATCGAGTAGATGACTGGCCTACGAGTCGTCGGCGGAAGTCCGTCGTATGTCCTTGCCAACTTGGATAGATCCTCTCTGAAAGGTTGTCGCCCGATTGCCTCTCATAATCAAGGTCTCGCTAAATGGAGACCCATATAGCAGAACAGTGGCTGTTCTGCTGTGCTATAACGGCCACGACCGATGATGATGATGATAATGATGATGATGATGATGATGATGTGCACCGTGCTGAGAGTGTACGCCTTTCGTTAGAAAGGAGACACGCGCGGTGCGTGTCGGTTCGATTAAAATCCTTTACCGCCCCCACCAGGTACCGGCAATATCGCTGGCCTACGAGCACGCGGAGTCGGACATCATGAAGAGGAGGCCGCGGGACCCCTATCGGGACAATCTCGTGAACGAAAGGTCCGGACCGACACCTTATCGATACCATGACCCTGTAACCTCGCGCAAAATTCTCTTCCTTTAGACGAGTCCGCCAATCTTCCACCCGTAGGCGAGGCGGCTACACTATACTAATTTGCTTACTTTCTTCATCGCTCCTCATAGATCCTCCTTGGTCGCCAGTTTGCTGCCTACTACTATTATACAGATTTACATATTTATAGTGTAATGCTATCTTACTGGCATATCTTCGCGAGCACGGCGATTTTACATTGGAGCTAATCACATCTCACTGTCTTCAAGGTCAAATCTAATTTAACATTTGATTCAGAAAATTTATTTTTCTATTTTTTTTATTTATTTATTTTTTTATTTTTTGTCCGAAGCAAATAGTCCAGGACAGAATCGCTGTGCTCGATGCTGTTAACGTAATACTTTTCTTACAGCCTACTTCCATAGCAACGATTTACGGAATATTTTTTACTGTTGGAACCACAGTGGGGTGCATCTTTCAAATTGTTGGTTAATAAGCCGTCTGGCGACTTTAAGATCGTTCGACACACGTGTCCCGCACACAATCTGACACTGAATCTTGAAAATTCTCCCTCCAATGACATCTTACACGTCGTTATATCGAAAGTCTTCCCAACGATTTGGTTTTCTCTCTCTCTGACTCTCTCTCTCTCTCTCTACCTATCTATCTCTTCTCTCTCTCTCTCTCTTTCTCTCTGTCAGTTTTATTTTGCTTATCTTCTGCGCTTCGTCGTACAACATGCGTCCATGAGGATGTTGACTGTAAAATAATATTAAAAAGCCGAAGGCATCCTCCGTCAAAATATGTCAAAAATTACATTTTTCGCTCTACTCATCTCTTTATCTGAAATTATGAATTTTGATGGGCTAAAACAAACGTTCGCTTCAAGTCTATTAACGAAAATAGAGCTTTACCTACAGTGACACAGTTCGAAAAAATGTAGAGTCGACCTAATTATCTGATAAAAGTGTCAGCATCCTCGCGTCGCGTCCGCGGAGAAGAAGAGAAACCAAAAAAAAAAACAAAAAAAACGAAAGAAACAAAACCTACCAAACGAACCAAACGAACGAAAGCGCGTTCTTCGTGATCGCAATCTGTTGGTCGAATTATTACTGAGCTTCTTGATAATGTCACGTCAGGTACCCGCCATCTCACTAGCCTACGAGGAGGCAGAGAGCGATATTATGAAGCGACAGCCACGAAACCCCTTCACTGACAAGCTAGTTAACGAAAGGTAACACATCAACAAGCAATTCAAAAAAAGAGCGAACTATCTCTCGAATCTGAAAGATACACAGCCGACTCGATATATATATATATATCTCTCTCTACCATATATTATATATACATCTCTTTCTCATGCATATATATATCTCTCTCTCTCTTTGTGGCCCAAAGGAAGGAGGAGCCAAAACGCAGATTGATTCTCGAAGTTTGATTTGCATTGTGCCTTTACGTTTAGCTTTCCGTCGATGAACTAGCCTCCGAACATGATTTTATCCTTGACTTTTGTCAGATTGATCTAGCCCTAGACTTCGAGAGTCCGATCGAACGATCGCTCTGACCTTTTGCCAATCTCTCTTGTTCTCTATCTCTCTTTCTGCAACCATCCGCCCTCGAAGCTGCCCATCCCGATCGATTCGGACCAATCCTCGTCCGCTGTTCATCCTCTCCGTCCAACTGTCTCTGTCTGTCTTCTCCCCGGTCCCTCTTCTTGGCCGTTATGTACCTCATTAAAATTCTGTACTCGTTACACGCTGTCAGTAGTTAGTTCGTTCTATTCCGTAATTATTATTGTACTCGTTTATATACTCACGAGAAAACACACCACAGGCACATGAAACAGCGTGAGACACGCCTTGTCTCTTTTTGATCGTTTGTCGTCTGTTCTTGATTAAACCGAAGAAAAAAGTGACGGCATCTCGTATGAGCAAGTTAATCTCGACGATGATCGGAACAATTGTCAGATGTTCAAAGACGCGGTGTTCGCCTTGTGTTACAAAATTCCTCGAGTTCTACGCTCGAGCTCTCTGCCGTGGTTGCTGATCGATTTTCGGAGAGACTTTAAATTTAGACTCGGAACGACATTAGTTTGCTCAAACGACTTCTCATTGGTCTGAGTGAGCATCGAACGATTCGCTAGGATGCGAAAAGGTAACAGGATTCATGCACGAAGTCCGAAGTAAAACCTCGGGCTACCTCCGTCGCTGGGTTACCAAAAGCGTGCTTCTTTATTATATAAAATCTTTCATCCTCTAACTTTGTCTCTCTCTCTCTCTCTCTCTCACTCTCTCTATCTCACTCTATCTAATTCTCTTCCTACCGCTCCCACTCTTCGTATATTCACCGCTATTCTCCTAATTTTTGGCCCCGTCAAGTTGGCGGCTCACTCTCGCTGCAGGTCGCGAACATTCGACGATTACTCGTCAATTCCTTTTGTATCGCACGAGAATATTCGCAGAGATCGAAGAAATGTTCAAGGTCGACAACGTCCGGCCGTACGCTTTTACGCTTCTATTCGGAAGGCGCTTTTTTTTTCTTTTCTTTGAAATTAAGCGACAGCTGAACAAGCTTTGCTACTTCGACAATTTTCTGCGTCCAATTGACAAGTACTCGTTGCGCATTGTTCTCTGCGTCTGTCGCCACCGAAAATGTCTCTTTTTTCCCCCCACTTTTTTGCCAAACATACGACAGTTAAGTGATCGCTTCCGTGATGATCCCCGATCTGTGTTAATGTCGATTTCGATTAACATCCAAGGTAAGCCGACTGTACTTCACATTCAATCAAGTCTTCTTCAGTCTATTTATCTTTTTTTCCTTTACTCTATTCTCTCTATCTCTATCTTTTTCTCTATCTATCTTTCTCCCTTTGTCTTTATGTACGTTCTCTTCTTGAGCTACCAGCTTTCCGTAAGCTTGCTCCCCATCACCAAACTATCGTATATCGGGTCGAACGTCATTCATTTCGTCGCGAGTTCCGCCGAGATATCGAGCAGAGAAGGCTGCCGAATGTGATAAGAAGAACTGTCTGCGTAATCGAACTCATGCATCCTGCCTTGCTTCCATTTTTTTCAATTTGCCGATTCTCGATTCTCTCTCCGCCTATCGCTGACTCTTCACGTTCGCCCACTTCGCTTGACCGAAAGTTTTGCATCGTACCTCTCAAGGTCAGCCGTCTTCGCTCTCTTCTCGCCTTCATCGACGATCACTCCACACTCGCCTCAGCCTGACATTTTTTTTTAGTCCTCGTATATATTCTTCAATCGATCGATGTAAATCGTACGTCGACTGTCGTTTACGAAGAAAAAGAGAATAAATGAGCAGTTCGCTTCCGCGCATCTGGAAGCGGTGCTCGGAATCCATTTGCCTCGGGCCAGAAAATTACCGGCCGTCCTTGAGCATTGTGAAATTGCGCATTGCGCAAGTCTTCGGCTCGTTAACGCAGGAATACGGACGTCGTTGAACGTCGACAGGTTCATTTCTGATCGCACGTTCGTCGCTAACGATTTCTGCGATTCGAAAGGGAAAAACCGGCTTTGAAATAAAAAGTATTATAAATCGTCGAGGAAAGACGATATTATTAAGAAATGGAAAGCATTCGTCAGTCGTAATTCAGTTGATTCACCTTGTCTGTCTTCGAGGCTTTACGCTATTGTCAATTAACCGTGTCATCCTGCCATGAAGAATCATCGAAGATCATTTCTTCTTGTTGATCGTCGCGATCGTCAGGCTTATTATTGTTATTGCGACAGTTACTATCATTGCTACCGTCGCCATCTTCACCGCTGTTCTGGGCAAAAAAAAAAGAAAGGAAAACCTTTTAACACCGATTACTATCTCTCTACATACACACCACACATTATATATATATATATATATACATATATATAAATTATATTTAACCTGTCTTACACAGCCGCTGTGCCGCTGCTGCTATTATACCATTTACCTCCTCGTATTTACTACTGTTTACCACTTATTTACTTACTACTTACTATATTTACTACTGTTTTTTACCGCCACCGCCATATGTTTACATTTATCTATAATATTATCACCATGCAACAAGTACTATGCGAACGGAATGCAAGACGGCTAGGACGGATAAGCGAGGGAAAATAAGTGTGCGGGGGAGGAAATTTGTGGAAGAAAAATTGATCGGAGGAATTATTTGGAAGAGAAATAACCGGGGGCCATGCACGGGTGACATTGCGAATTCATGCGCAAAGTACACACAAAGATAAAATAATACCTTTAATACCACTGGCACTCTCTCCCACGAATCGGATGCGCTCATGTTCTTTCTTGCAGTTTTTTTAATTCTTTACAGTCCTCTATCACGATATTTACTCTGTAATGCGCTGCCTACCGCCGCTGCCTTCTACCCCTGTCTGCGACTGGCAACTTTCTAATGGGCGCTGCATACGACAGAAAGCAAACAAAACATAATGGGGGCAAATCAGACTCTAATAGACGATCGACAGAGCGTCTTAACCGCCAAAGATCGGTCCATTAACAAATGCAAAGATATTCCTGCCTGACAATAATTGCGGGACATGGTTTTCTGTTATCGTTGACAATGCGAGAGAAATTTGCTCCTGTTGCGCATATTGGGGAGGAACTGAGTGGGTCCAACGCCCGCATCACATTTTCTCTCTCTCAGGCGACCAGTGAACGATCGTCATTTGTCGAAATTTTCAAAATTATCGAAAGTATCGAAGGTGTCCGTAGTATTGAAAGAGTGTCTGTTCGCCGTCTAATGTCAGCAGTGATTATCATTGCCGATCGTTCGCTCGACGCGCGAGGGAGATCGAGTATCGCCAAGATACTAACCGAAAATCGAGCTTGAACATGTACTTGAAGTGCACGAAAGAGAAACAGGACCATCGCCCTCGTACGCTTTGAGAATGTTCGACGGTCAAGCTCTCTCCCAACTCCATCATTTTCGAAGCTGTAAAAAGATCTCTGAGGATTTTAATCATTTTTCATGTTCCACGCTGCTCTGAATTTTGTGCAATGAAAATGACCGGACCGTCGAACACGAGCAAAGAATGGCTGACATGGTGGCGAGGAGGCAAGCTCTCGCACCGCAAGGACATTGAGGCCGGAAGTGAGGACGAAGTCTGTGACCTTGATCGTCTCAATCTTAACGGCAGACCTCGTCCTCCCTTCCGCCGGCTGAATCGCTTTCAGAAAAATGGCACAAACCATCTCTTTCTTTGCCCGTATTTACGATCAACCTTACCGCACCAAAAAAAAAAAAAAAATAATGAGAAACGAACACGAATGATGCGAAAGATTCCTGCTCTCCCGTCTGTTCACTTGGAGCTGTAAGAGGCGATCGAAAAAGCTTTCACTTTTCTACAGCAAGAGAAGCACGCTGCACGGCGATACATGCCGAACGAAAGCAAAGAACGAAAAGAGAAATCATTTCTTCCCCCGTGCGGTACACTGTCATGAGGAGAGGAGAGTTCAACTTGGGGGAGAAAGAGCGTCTGACCTCTCACTCCATTCCTTTACCATCATTCTGACCTTTACCGTGTCCTTCATTGTCCTTTCATCCCTCACTCCCTCATTCTCTGCCTCTTAAAGCTCTCACTCTTTTTCCAAAGCTAGCAGGGCTCAGTACTTTTGGACAACGTACAAAAAGACTACGTTGAACAACCTTCCGAACAACCTTACGAACATGTTGCCGACCTAATCGACCCTCTCCCCCCTCGACACTGTGCCGCACCGCTAATATTGACCTTATCTTATTATAACTCTCTTGCGAACTGTCCCCTCTCTATTCTCTTTCGCTCGCACCGTGTACTTATAATATTTGCATTATTACGTGTGTCTTACCGTTTTTATTACCTGTCTCATTTTACTCTCTTCTTTATTTACATTTTCTCTCCACCTCAAATTTGTCTCATTCTGCCGTTATATGATTATTCACATGCTCAGAATTTATTTATTGATTTTTTTTTTTGTTGCCAACCCCCGACCCCCTCTCTAATCGTGCCCCCCTCTCGATTGAGGGGGCCGAAAAGAGCAATTTGTACGAATTATCCACGGTTGTGGGGGCGTAGTGTCACACATTCTAATCAATGGTGGATGGCAGGTGCCGGCCATCTCGCTAGCCTACGAGGCACCGGAGTCGGACATTATGAAACGGCAGCCGCGCGATCCTTACAGAGACAATCTTGTCAACCGAAGGTGGGTCACTCCCAACTACCCACCAAAAGAAATAACAGAAACAAAGCAAAAGAAACCGTCATTTATCTGTGAAACAACATATATAATACCCTAGAGACTAATCACGCACTACCATCTTAATCCGGCTGATCTGTATAGTACCATTAATTGTTCACACGCAAATCAGTTACGTTTTCCATACATTAGAACAGTGTCGCCTCACATATATATTTACGCATCCGTAACCAATCATCCATACGCCATAACATAGTGTACACCCTATTCTCTTAACCCGATCGTAAATGGATGTCATCGTTCACATTTTGAATTAATCTGTAACACGTTTCGAGCCTTTCTTCTAACCGTCCTTTGCCACCACTTACGACACGGCCGTAACTTTAATCGTAACTCTTACTCACGCCACAGTCTCTTTACTACCCTATCATTTTATCGTAACATTTAATGGACATCAGTGGAACCGATAAAACGGCTATTCTCGATTTAAATGGGATTTGACGGACAGTGCGTTATGGCCGATTTCGAATAATTGCGCGCCAAAGTTTTTTTTTTGCTTCGCTCGGTTATGTTCTCAGACGATTTTCTCGTAATCGTTAGACAATTTTTGCGCCGTTTTCTCGGGTTCTTCGCTATCACCTATACTTATATATACTAAATGTACATGCATATGTATGCACACAATAATGGTAACACGTAACAGCGGAGCGCTCATTCGATTATGTCCAAATTCAGTTCGAAATTACGCATAAGACACTTTGCATACAATGGACGTTCAATTATGTCATTAATATATTCTCCAGGATCTCGTTTAATGAGCTCTCTGTTCTGTCGCGCTTTAATATATACACACACACCCACACACACACACACAACTCTAGGATACTAGTTTTTCAATTAGCGTAGCACAGCAAAATTTAGGGTTACGATGTTGAGAATGCCGAATGCTTTAGCAAAAAAAAAAAAAAAAAAAAAAACTACCAAAAATAGAGACTCACACACTTAAGCGATTGTCAACTAATAGCGACGTTTTTCCGTGTTCTTTTCCGTTTGTCTTTCCTTACGTTCTTTTAATTCTTTAACATTCTCTTTCTAATTCTCTCTCACTCTCTCTCTCTCTCTCTCTCTCCGCGGCTCTCTTTTCTCATTTCTCACACGCGCACCTTCTCTTTCTTTTCCACACTCGTTAGTCAACTCTCTTGAACAATTCACAGTTTTGCGTTTACCTGCTGTTGCACCCCTTTTACTCGCCGACGTCCGGCATTTCGACAACGGAGAGGAGAGTAACGACTTTTAGATTGCAGTAATTAACTATGCCCTACGCATTAATTAGTAAACAGGCAGCAGTCGACGCAGCTTTGTCACGAAATCGCTGATATATGCACGATAAATCACACTGACACGCGAACACCAAAGCACCCGCTAATTATTACACGGCCGTCTACCTTCGTCGAACGAAAGGCGAATATAGTGGCGCCGCGACGCCTCACCTCAATTAATCCCCACGTAACGAGATAAATCCCATGGCAGTAAAGTGTCAGCACGACGATTCGATGGATGACGATCGATCGGGATCGATTCATCATCGGCGAGAAAAGGATTGCGCCGATACGCTTCCTGTCCTCTTCGCACTTCGCTAACAAACTAAACTTCTAGATTCTAATTCCCACTCTCACGCAATCTTTCTACCTCTTTGCCTGGCCTTCACCAGACTAACGTCCGACCGAAATTTCCGCTACGATGCTCTAATCGCAACCGCATTCTCTCTAATCCGTAAGACCAGTAGGTAATTAATCTCACTTTTTATTGAAAAGCTGAGTAGCGTAATCGAGTCGCAAATCGAAATCCCGAGTTTTCTCAATCGACTCTTCCCCCACCTACGGTATCGTTCTGACTCTCTAACATTCTCACTCACGCATGATCTCTGATTTCGGGATTAATCTAAGAGCGCTGGGTCGATCGTACAGACGCGCCGCGATCGAGAATTATCCTTCAACAGTAAACGTAGAGTTCTTGTCCGGCGAATCTTTCGTGAACAAAATTAGTCTTGTTAGCGGCGAGCATCGCGACTGTCGAAGTGACAGAGACTGATGACGCGGACGGAAAGTTACGGAATTTCGTTGCAAATGAAGGCCGTCTGTACAATCGACCGTTGCGTGGGGAAATAAGCAGGAATGACGTTGAAGAGGGCCAAATCTCACGAAAGGCATGAAGCTTTCTTCGATGCGAATCCGTTAGCTTGCACGCCAAAGAGCTTCGCTTCCAGCACTCGTCGTGAGAATTGGCAGCTGTCATTTCTGTCACACGCTTGACTAGCTAACGTCTGCGTTTGCCTTCCAAACGCTGAGAATTGCATGAGCTGCGAGCGCGTATGTTGGTACGCCGTATAGGAGATGGCATGCTACTTCTAGTTCAATGGGTTACGGTATATCTGTGTATATACACGTCCGTCCGTCTGTGTGTGTGTGCCCGTACCTCTGTGTTCGCCTTTTAACAAAATGTCAAACCGTATAACCGGCTTCGATTCCGTAATCGGTAAGTAAGATGCATTTTGATCTTCGAAGGCTTCACTATGTGTATTAACCTCGCCCACTTAGACTACTCTAGCTGTCGAAAGAGAACCAACATTAGGCTGTAGATACATAACGTACACGTACAGAACTATACACGCAACACACTCAGAGCTTACTGGTCGTCGAACGATCTCGGATCGTTTGATGGTCTGCCAGACGAAAGGTAGTTGATACTTGATACTCCGTAACTTTAATATTAGAAGAAACTTTTGTAGCGTTGCCGAGTACTCTTAAAGTAGAAAGTGTCTAGTCTAACGAATACAGTTCAACTCTTATGTCAAATCTAGGCAGCCGGATAGCCTTCTGCCACGGAAAAGAAAATATGGAAAAAATAAACTGCTTTAAGAAGGTTCAATTCGCGAGGATCTAAGAGGTTTACAAAAGATGTTAACTCAAAGGAAGAATAGTTCACAAAATGTATTAAGGTGTTTACCCGGGAACCCGGTCATTGACGCAAGAGTTAAAATTGATTTTACTTGAAATTATTACGAAAATCAAAATCAAGAGTACCGAAACGAAATCTGCATTCGGTACGTGACTTTCAACTAGACATACGGATAGTTAATTACTGGCAGAGTAGTATTTCTAACGAACGTAACGATGAGACGGTTCGACGATCAGTGGTAGAAAATGGCTAACACATAATACGTCAGGGGGGGTGGATGAAGTTCAGCGAAATAAACGCTTCTTCTGTATCAATCTAGGCTTATCTCGATGGCGTACGGTCAGATCGGCATGATTCAGGCCGCCGCCGGTTTCTTCGTCTACTTCGTCATCATGGCTGAGAATGGCTTCCTCCCGATGCACCTCTTCGGCATCCGAAAGCAATGGGACTCGAAGGCCATCAACGATCTTACCGACAGCTACGGCCAGGAATGGGTAAATGGATTCGTGTCTCGGTGTTCTAACCAACTACTGTATTCATCATGTGTTCGCTAACCCGCCATCACCGACAAAATCCCAACAAACAAACGTTACTCTAAAAATCTGATTCTCATCTTTCACCCTGACTCTTCACAAGTGTTCCAGTAACAACACGTCCCTCAGAAACGAAGAACTCCCTCCTCGAACCATTTTAAATGTCTGTTCTGTATGTCTGTGTTGCCAATGTCGGATTAAGTGTCTACCTAAGAAAAAAAGCTTGAAAAACTATCTGAAACGACATGACCTTAATCCGTCATCATCGATGTGACCCGAGACGCGCCTATCCAAATACTGATGCCACCCCTCGTTCTCACCCCCCCCCAACAGACGTACAGGGATCGCAAGACGCTCGAGTTCACCTGCCACACGGCCTTCTTCGTGTCGATTGTCATCGTGCAATGGGCCGATCTGATCGTCTGCAAGACGCGCCGTAACTCGATCATTCATCAAGGAATGAGAAACTGGGCACTCAACTTCGGCCTCGTCTTCGAGACCGCCCTCGCCGCCTTCCTAAGCTACACGCCCGGCATGGACAAGGGTCTTCGTATGTTCCCACTCAAGTGAGTCCACCCTCCTTCTTCCTCGTCCCGCCGTCATCGTTCCGGATGTGACAAAGTACGATTGCCCTGCTTTCAGATTCGTCTGGTGGTTGCCCGCCCTCCCCTTCATGTTCGCCATCTTCATCTACGACGAAACGAGACGATTCTACCTCCGCCGAAATCCAGGCGGCTGGCTCGAACAAGAAACTTACTATTAGACGATGAAAGGAGGATTACACACGCAGAGAGAAAGAGAGAGGGAGGGAGGGAGGGAGAGAGTGAGTGAAGAAAAGAGAGAGAGAGAGAGAACGAAAGAGAGAGTGAGAGTGAGAAAGAAAGAAAGAAGCGGAGGGTAGACAGAGAGAGCGCGCGCGCGTGTAAAAGTTAGTAGGAGAGAGGGAGAGGAAGAGAAAGTGTGTGTGTGTGTGTGTGTATGTGTGTGTGCCTGTATGTCTGAGCGAGAGAATGAGAGAGAGGAAACGAGTGAGAGATTAAGACGCATACCCACGCAGAAATACACAAGGGAAAAGGAAGAATACAAAAAAAAAATGAAAATAAACGCAAATCACTGACGCAACATACACATTTCACACGGGGCGTGCTACTGGGGTCTATATATACGCATATATATATGGATCTACACATTTAACATATATACCATGTAGAATAAAAAAGAAAAACGGGCAAGGACTACTAACGTTTAGCCGTTGACGATGATAACGATAACGATAACGATCACGATGATGATGATGATGATTGCTGATGATGATGATGATAGTAGCTAGCTGAGCTCGACTCCGTTTTCGAAGAAGACGCGCGCGTCACAATGTTTTAGGCAGCGTGGTAAGGAGTGTCTGTGAACGGCTGTGTGTGCGTGTGTCCGTGTGCATGAAGCAGCGCGGCGCGTATATATGGTGCGGATACTGCGGGCATCGTCGTCCAGGTGTCAAGTACAAAAGGAGGGTGGAAGAGGGAGGAATGGTACGCGACGACGACGACGGAAGGAAAATGAAGCTCACGTTCCTCTTCGGTCAAGGTCACGTGGGAAGGAGACGCGTCGTGTTCTGTCAGAGTCGCCAAGCTGTCATTTGGCCAGAGATCTCAGGATGACGAGGTCGACCGTTCGTCACCGTCGATCGTTCCAGCGGAACTGTCAGCAGATGAGCGGCAATGAGCGGCGGACGAGGAAGAAGCCGTTATTCTCGAAGAGTGGCCGTCGACATGGCGAGCAAAGGGCCTAATTGAACGAGGGTGGCTGAATGTCGCGAGCGCGAGATTCATTTGCCAGCGGGGGAACAGAGAGACGGAGGGATGAGATTAGGAAGATGCAAGATGCGAGCCGCTAGATGCAAGACGCAAGATGCCAGCGTGATGGACAGCTAGCCTGTAGAAGTACGGATCGAAGTTACGCAACGCTTCGACGCAGGATTATCGACGGCGCGCGCATTATTAATTTAGAAGTACATACGTATATGCACGGGATATGAGACGCAGCTCGAATTAGGCACCCGTTAAATAATTCGCTTCGATCGAAAGGGAGGTTCAGTACGCTCGATCTCTGTGGCGCACCCTCGTCCCGACAGGGAAGCCGGAAGTCGTCGAGGTCGGCTCTGGGAATGGGTGATCGTGGATGGAAGCCGGATATCGAGTCGCGACTGCCAGGTGAGCGAACCTCGCCGGAAAGAGGTTTCAGGCGACGTAGAGGAGATCCTCGCGAGGAAGTGATCGCAGAAGTCGCGAGCAGTAGATGTCTCGTGACGTCATGAGAAGTAATTGCGTAGAGAAGCCTTTCATTAACTATTAGTTACACGAGGAAAACCAGTAACGGTAGATCGGCACGCCCTAGAGTTTATCAATGAAAATCGAATCGGGAGAGAGACGGAAAGAGAGAGAGAGAGAGAGAGTGAGTGAAAAGATCGGAATGCATGAGAGTACAGCGAACGTGCGAGTGTGTGAGTCAGTGTGCAAGATTGAGAGTGGGACGTAGATGACGGTTGGAGACAGATCAAGGCGGTTCGAGGCAGTATGAGAGAGCGAGAAAACACGACCGATAGAAGAAGTTATAACAGATAATTAAATGAAATAATAAACAGAAAAAAAAGATAAAAGCGCGTTCACAGTATTCATTATTGTTGTTATTATTATTGAATGATGTCCGTTCGGTTTTACTCTCTTAAATCCACGCAATGATTTACGCCAAGGCTCACGATCGCATCTCGCGTGAAAAAAAAAATAAAGTTCTTAGAGAAGTGAAGCTTTCACTTCGAGAGGCTTTTATGCTCATCGTGCGACGAACGATGGCCTGCGAGTTCTTGGAAGAAAAGTTCGTTAGACAATGGCGGAATCGAAGCTGACCACAGAACGAGAATCAAGGACAGCAGGGGGGTGGATCCTCTGTCAGAGAAAAGGAAGCCTTTCGATGGAAACGAATCCTGGGCTGTTTGAGAAACATGATAGAGAATCGGGCCTGATAGTAAGACTGGCGACGGGGCAGTACGTATCCAAGGAAATACCGAGTAGATCAGCGAACGAAGATGGCGTGAAGTGTCACGCGCACACACACACATGCATGCGCAGTTACATGGAGCAGAAGAGAGCAAGCCGATAGAGTTAACAAAATGAAGCGTGAGGGAGCTGAGCGTGATGAACGGTCGTCGGATGAGAAGTTGCGTTACGAAGAAGACGACTAACTGGATTTACAGGTTTTAGCTGGAGCCAGCAATGGAAGATAAGCACGAAACAATAACGATAAATGCGCCCCTTGTATGATAACGCTGCCGCCGCGAGCATCCATCGTTTACCGGGAGAGATGAATTATGATGATGTTATTAATTGTAGAAGAAGAGGAGGAGGTGACAAGGTGGCAGAGAGAGAGAGAGAGAGAGTGACAGAGAAAGAGGATGGCAAGCCAGGGCAAAGGAAGTCATGCGCACGTATTGCGAGACAGGACGGGCGCTCTCAGTTTGGCCCAAAATAATTAAAAACGACAAAATACTAAAAAGAAAACACAAAAAAAGGCAGGTGCATTAGAGGAGAAAATAATTAGCGAAGATAAGAACCGCGTTTGTTAGATGAGCGTGAATATAGATGAGGTTGGAGAGGAAGAGAGGAAGCGAGCGAGAGAGAGAGAGAGAGAGAGATGACGAAAGAAAGAGAGAGAGAGAGAGAACGAGAGAGTGTGCATGAATGAATGAAAGAAAGGATTGTGAGACTTCAGACGTGAAGAAAAAACATTCTTACTTAGGTGAACCTAAAAGTAAAGAAAAAAAGGTATAAATTCATTCTCTTAGTTTTTCATAGATTTAACGAAACGCAGAGCATTGAAAGCTCGCCTATAAATCATTGATTGACCCCCGAACGCAGGACGCCCTGTTCCTTCAACCCCGTTGCCCGATCAACACATAACGTATTATTAAATCAGTGCGCCAAGAAGCACATCCTCGCGTGCGTTACCTATACGAATACGGCTGTTTTACGTGCGTGCGTGCGTGTATATTCGAGCGTCGAGGCGGCAGTAGGCAGAAATTATTGGGGAAATTATTGGGGAATCGAAACACACACACACACACACACACACACACACACACGATTATCGACTAACACACCCGGACTTTCTACCGACCGCGTCGAAATCGGACGGGGAACGTCTCGCGACGAGCGAAAAGTTTTCTCTGCCAATAACGATCATGACAGTGACTAAAGATATTCAACGTTCGCAATCTGATCGCGTGCGACTCGCATATTATCGTAAGGAGGGAAAGTACTCGGCGCGTAAAACGTGTAATTATCGAGAGGAGGAAAGGATTTCTGATCGGGGGCGTACCCAGGTCTGTGAGGGAAGATTGAGTCAACTGTCAACGAACGTCAACCACTGTCAACCACTGTCAACGATAACACGATTCCATTCGCGATCGACGTAACGAGTAGACGGAAGCACTTTAGATCGGCTGGAACGCGAGAAATCGATCGATATCGGTCTTTCTCCCGTTCGTTCGTATCTCTGTCTCTCCGACCTTGAAACGAGAGAGGAGGGGGGGGTTGTACATCCGTTTCTCGTTCAGCTCGGAACTTCCGGGGCAGCTCGCGCAAGCTTCTTTCACGCCCAAGCTTTCGGCCTCCACGTTCACATTCTTACAAGCGCGCGCGGCCCTTATCAGACACAGACTGACACACACACACACACACATACACACATAGAGATGCCACACTCGGCCGTTCCTCTCTTCTCTTCTCCTCCGTTCTCCTTTGGTACCGACACTCACTCGAACTCGACCGAGTCCGGGGAACGGCGAAGCTCTCTTCGGTCAGACCGGAAAACCAGAAATCTGTGGTGGGGGACACCAGCGTGTTATTTGGTCCGGGACACACCAATCTGATGATGTCGGTTCGTCGGAATAGCGCGGTTGTTTGCTGACAGGGTGCTCCATGCCTGGGGGGGTGTAGGAATCGAAATATGCTTTGCCGTCGTGCGTCGCCTCTTTACTTTAGGCTAATAATTTAAATATTAATAATATAATAATGATAAATAAAAGTAATAATAAGGAATAATGAGAATAAAAAATAATAATAACGATAATATAATACATGTTACAATAAGATATTATTAGATCGTAATTATTATATATGGTTTAGTCTAGATCGTGTTGTTGAAGAAAAAAAAGAACAAAAAACAAAGTACGTATAAGCGAACAAAAAAAAAAGAAGAGATGCAGATTATGAGGTATGAGGTGGATGATGCGAAGGGCGGAGGGAATGATGGCGGGAGAAAGGGTTGAAGGAGTTAAAAAGAATTAATGACAGAGGAAAATGATGATGATGATGACGATGACGATGATAATGATGATAATGATGATGTTCGGTCTAAGAGCAACCGAATCTGCGGCGGACTGAGCGGGACAAAGACAACAAAAAGAAATCTCCGTTCCTCTTATCGTTCATCCCATTTACTTTCCGTTATCGATCGCTCATAATTTTCCTCGGTTCAGGCACGCGCTTGTCAACGATTCAGCTTAAACGGTAATCAAGGCCGAACGAAATGAGATTCCTTACTTCTTCTGACGATAATAATTGCGGTGTAGAAGCTACGGGCATTCGCTGACACGAGAGCACCTCACTAACCCGACACGTGTGTGTGTGTGTGAATGCGAGAGAACGAGAGTGCGACTCTATCGCTAAGGCACGATATTATACGGATAGAAGAAAGACGCAACGTGTCTTCGCGGTATACGTTTCCGTTCTTTGCGGAACGTGTAAAATGTTTCCGGAAGGAGAGGACCGGGTAAGCGGTATTACGGGGATGTTTTTTTTTTTTTTTTGAGTTTAATATGCGTCGCAGCACCTGCACAGCCCGCCTGCACACATCGCGAATAGAAAATACCCGTTGAGTGATTCGGACATAAGACGACACAGGGAAATATTGAAGAGAGAGAGAGAGAGAAAAAAATCACCCCCCAAAAAAAAGAAGAAAAGATAACGAAAAAAAAATGAATAATGTTTTATTAATATTGTACATATTTTAAATAATTGAAAGACGGACAAAAAAACTACCAGATCACGAGTGAATGGTGACCCAGGAACAAGGTGATCCGGCTCAAATGAGTGAAAGAGAGCGAACGACAGAGAGAGAGAGAGAGAGAGAGAGGGAGAGAATGTACGTGAGAAAGTGACAGGGAGAAATGGAGCGAAAGGGAGAGAGAGAGAGAGAGATTGAGAGCGGGAGAGAGAGGATCGATTTTTGGGTGCGGGTCCCCTGTACTGTATTCTTTTTCCTGTTTTTCGTTCAAAACGACGGGGATGGGAAAACCGACTAAACCGCGCGAGAGTAAACTGGGCGACAAAAAAGAAAAAAAAAATGGAAAAGAAATATCGACCCTAGAGCAAATCTCGTCCCCTGGAGCTAAGCCAGTGAAAACGAAGAGCAATTTGGCCGTCCACGGGCATCTTGAGCACACACACGCATTACGAATACAGAGAGACAGAGAGAGTGAGAGAGACGGAAGATGAAAAAAAAGACGAAACTTTCTCATCCCCCTTCTGACAAAAGCATCCCCGTACCAGGGATTGCGAATATGAAAAAAGAGCTCGATCGAGCCTCGGACATCGGGTTCGATCCGTGCCACCCGATATGCGATTCATTCGGATCGGGCACTCGATCAAGAACAAGTCGGACAAGATGCTCTCGATTCTTACTTCCGAACTGCCCCTCCAAAACCCCCCCGAAATTACTCACATATATATATATATATATATATATATCTTATATACATATATCCATATAGATATATACATATATATATATATAATTACTCCGAATATTCGCTATACGCTCAGTTTGACGCGCTTTACACTCTGCACATCGAATACGACTGACACTTATGGCGCGCGAAAGAGAAAAAGTATGCATCCTTATATTGCCGATCGCGAAAAATGCGTCCTGTTAGCGCCCCTCAATTTTTGCGTAATTTTTAGCGCGATGCCCTCTGAAATGCGAATGGGAGCGATATAACGAATTAAGCGGTAACGAAAGGGGGGAGGAAGAGTTCGCGCGGCGAAAGGTTGCCCACCTCTTCGTATCGGCGTAAAACACGCGGATTTATACAACTCTCTCTTGGATGGGATATATGAGAATACACGCACGTAAAGGGCACCTTACCTTCACAGCCGCATTAACGAGCGAGACAGAGAGAGAGAGAGAGATATGACACTCGCCACAGAGAACACTAACGCAGTATTTTAAAATGACACCGAGTCACACGTGAGCGAAGGAGTATAATACGTATAATACAGATCGTCCCTCGATGGATTGTGACAGGAGAGAAAAATATACGCATACACGTACATACATACACACATATATATATATATACTGTATATATATATATACAGGCAGACAGACACATAACACATACACGCGTAACGTACACACACACGACACACTCACTCGGTTCTTTTACCACCAAACTACTATTATCTCTTCTAATTGACAATTACTTTCATATTGATTACTGTATAAGTTCTGTTTTCACACATGAGAATACATTAAGGAAGAAACGAGAGACATTGTCCAACCCAAGTGTCATTACTTTTGATGTTAAATAAAAAATACATAATTAACTGAGGACTTGTTATTACCTACAGACCTGATAGATTAAGCTTAGGATTGTATAGAGGAAAGTCCGAAATTGTTTTGCTTTCTTTTTCTTTATTCTTATAGTATCTGTGTATTATATAATATCTTCATTCAATATCTGATTTATCTAGTTTTAGTCTGTCCTTGTGTTTATTCTTTTTGCGTAATCTTTGGATGTGTTTCTTCAGTCTGCCTGTATTTTTGAGTTGTTCATACTGAGCTACCAAGTCCAAAACCTTCTTCTCCGCTGTAACAATTGATTATGAAAAAAATGATACTGAGCAAAATGCATTCAAGATACAAGAAATAAAAACATGTATAAAAAAACTAAAATACGTACACTTCTTTTTGTACACTGGCCTCTCTCCTCGCTTAATTGCTTCTACCATTTCCTTTTTCTCAATCCGTTGCTTTTCCCTTTGTTCCTTATGTCTACCTTTTTCTCTCAGTTGGTTCTCTAATCTTTGAATTAAATACTTAATCTTTTTCTTCTCCTTCGGATCTGTTGCTTCCTTCAATTCGTTCTTCAGTTTCTCCACATCGTTTTCCTTTACTTGATCCAGGAAGTCGTATGAACGCTTGAAGAGTTCTTCGTTGAAAGTTCCGCAAAGGCTGTCGAATCTAGGATCCCTGACAACGGTCTTCTTCACCTGAACTACTTCTCTGAATCGTGGGACCTGTTTCTTGGCTGACATTTCACGAGGTCTGTTCTTATTTTCGCGCTGGTATACGACCTTCTTTGTCTTTCGAGGTCCAAATAATGCTTCATTATATACTTTTGTTCCCAACTTTTCCTTTAACTTTTGTAACGTCTCAAAGCTCATTTGTGACAATTCGGCTCTAATTTCATTCTGATAAAATAAATCATTTAAAAAATAAGTAACGGTCGACAAGAAGGTAGGTAAGTATTTGTCAACATTACGAATAACCTTCAAACACAATACGGTTAGTTAAATGAAACTGTTAATTACGTATAAATAACAAGAATACCTGCGGCAAAACTTACTTGATCTTTATCTTGATCAAGAAGAGTCTCTTCCTCGTCGGACATCATGTTATATGTTTAAGGAAAACAATTCTATCGTCGACGCTGACCGATCCTGAGAGAAGTTGGGAAATGTCATATTTTCCTGTGTACATTTAAACACGTGTGAGGTCAGTAATCTGTTTTATCCTATGAGAAAATTTGACCACGGGACGATAGATGGCAGCACTAATCTAATTTTTAAGCGAATAATGGCACCGACGAGATATAGGCCAGATTCTTCGTCTCAGGGACTATCCCTTAACATTTTTGTCGATTTTAGAAAATCGCTTGTAACTTTTGAACCGGCAATCAAAATCTATGATAATTATACATTTTCTTGAAGCTTTTGTCAAGCTCTATCGGAAAGGACTATAGCCGAAAGCCGATTTTTAAATAAAATTTTTGGTGTCTTTAAGCCAATGGTTTTTTGGCTGTAACTCCGAAACTAAGGCAAATATCGAAGAACGGAAAACGGGTGGGTGGGTATTTAATGACCCCCCAGCACTATGTACAAACGCGATCCGATCCGCCGACTTTCAATTTTTGGCCGAAAAAAATGGCAAGGACCCTTACCGTTTTTTTCGGCCAAAAAACGAAAGTCGCCGAATCAGATCGCCCTTTTGCTATCTCGTAGACGGTCAAAAATAAGTCAACGAACTGTTTCCCGTTGGTCAAAATTTGCATTAGTTTCAGAGTTGCAGCCACTAAACCATTGCCTGAAATAGGTGAAAATTTTATTTTTTAAATCGGCTTCCGCCGTTAGTCCTATCGGATAGAGCGCGTCAAGAGCTTCAAGAAAATGTATAATTATCATAGGTTTTGATCGCCGGTTCAAAAGTTACAAGCGATTTTCTAGAATCGGGAAAATGGTCAAGCGAAATGCCGATTTTTAATCGATAACATTAATATTCAAAAATTATTATATTATATACTATTTTTCTTCATAATATTTGGGTTTCTTCTATTTCTTACAGTACGTATACCTACCAAAAGAAGCAAAATTGCGTTCACTATTACATATATTACTTAGCCGGTTCCACAGCAAAAGTGTTGATCGTTTCAAGACAGTTTTTAGTGTGTTACTTATTAACGTTTGCAACTATATTAATATTAAATTATTAAAGGTAATTATTATAAAAAAAGGTAATTATTATATAAGAAATTGTACGTATGTATGTATGTGGGCTGAGAATAATGTATGTAGCGTGTATGCGAGAAGTACAACAATTGTATGGGAATTAGATTATAACTATGTATGAGACATTTTTTACTGTATACTATTTTTCCTTACAATATATGTATTAAACGAAATTCTGTGTTCTCTAATTACTTACTTAGTTATAAGATCCCATATATCCAATATCCCTCGCCGAAACCATGCCTTTTTCCGTCGTAACAAAATTCACCAACTTCGATGAAATCTAATGGGACCACTAAAAATTGACATGGGAGAAAAAGGCAAGCGTCTCTTCTATTCATTTCATATCGTAGAGAATTCCATTTTGATGGAAAACACCATGGGAATGGCGAGAAATAATCAAATATACGAAGGGGCGATATCTCGGTTAGGACTGGATTCAGTCAAGCGTGAAAAATATGACAAATTGTCGAAAATCTCGATTAGGCCTTATTCAGTGAAGCGTGAAATTTCTCAAAATTTTTAACTCGGTTAGAACTGGATTCAGTCAAGCGTGAAATTGTCGAAAATCTGACCAAGTAACAGGAACATAGAAGTACCGAAGAGGTAGCACTGCGAAACTCGACGTGTTCAGTCAAGCGTGACGATCAACATTTTCAGAATCTTACCCAAATCTCCCTACTTCTCTATGTTCCAATTTTCCTTTTTCGTTCGTTTTACATATTCTATGGACTTCCCATACGCTATTTGTAATTCTGATTGCTTTTACTGACATTGTACGTGTAGCTTATGGTTTCCTTATGGTGTCCTTATGGTTTTTGCTAGTATTCTTATCTATCTAACTTAAAATTAATTCCTATAATTTTCAATGGGTTTCCTATGGCGTTTCTGCGCTTGTAGCATTCTTTAACAATACTTGCCGTATATTTTATGGACGTTATGGCTTCCCTTGAGTTTTGATGGTGCCCGATTGTCTTGCCATTCTCGAACAATTGTTTTATGGATCTTGAAACTCCCCGAAATGAATAACGATGGACTTATAACTATTGTAAACGACGATGGGGAATAGGTGGGTTAGGAAAGTAATTGTTGAACGCTAATTTAGGTTTAATTACTGGTATATTGTAAAACCATTGAATAATATACATTTTATGTTCTTTAATAAAAAATATTTAAACTAAATAGAATATTCGCACGTTCTCGCCGATAGTCCTATTCGATACAGCGCGTCAAAAGCTTCAAGAAAATGTAAGATCATCATAGGTTTTAATCGCCGGTTCCAAAGTTACAGCCGATTTTCTAAAATCGATAATCGAATACTTATTATAGAAAAACATTGACGCAGGGAGAATGGTTGAAGGTTGTTAAACATTCTGAACACCCCATCGTTAACAATTTTATTTTTATTTCGATAGGCACAGTTATTTTCTTAACACGGTCTCGTCGGTTCACCAAGAATATATTCGCGTAACACAAATTACTGAAAAATTCTTTATGCCTTATAACGGTTTCTACCATAAATTACCAGATCAGAAAAAAATTCGTCAAATGTAGAGAAGTATGCGCTGACGTCCTCGAACCTTTTACGTCCCCAGACAAGTTATTATAGACACATTTTTAAAAGAATAGACGAACGTCTCTTTCTGCGACTCTCAAATCTTGACCCATTGAAGATTCGATAACAGAAAAATTAAGAAAATTGATATGATGAAGTCAGTTGACGAAGGAAAGTATCTTGAGTATTAATCACATTTCCGTGACCGTAACTGTTTAAGAAATGTTACTATTTCGTCTATAAATAAATAATTATCTAAGCTAATTGTCGAACAACAGACTCGGTCGGTAAGGGGACAAGTAGCGCCATCTATCTTGTTGGTGCCGTCATGTCAATTAACTTGTCAGTATCGTAGGACAACACGGTTGATAATACTAGCATTCCAAGGTTTTTGTCAACACTAACGAAACAATTTCGTACCAGATACGATATAACAACAACAAAAAAGTATCATACTAAAATACTGTGCCAAAAAATGGAGGACTGATAAACAATTTGCTTCTGACACAAACATGACAGCAAACAATATTACGGAGCGTCCGTAATGTACCTTGGTGACCGCTACCCCAACAATTTGAGAATAGGAAATCAAAGTGCCACAGTTTAAACAATTATCTGAGAATATCAGAAGAACATATACACTGTTGCTACATCGAAATAAATGAAAAATTGATATCCTCCAGACGACTAGCGAGAACTAAAAAACCAATCTCTACCGTTTAAGTTGACTAAGCGACAGACTAGAAAGGGTGTCAACATTTTCAGCGCGACGTCGTTTCCCATGCAAGAAAGATGGTCCCAAAATTCGGTGGAAAGGCCAGTTGACAGCTCGAGAGCCTAGTGCGCAATGCTAGTCGTCGACTGTAAAGGAAGGTGGGGGGGTGGGTGCCGGCGATGGGAAACGATATAGCCAGGAACACGGCGGCGGCAAATGGTGGTGGTAAATGCGCGCGCGGTATCGAACGGCGCATGTGTGCGGTAGCCAGAAGCAGGAAGAAGGGACGCCTCTTAGCCGCCGCGACGACGCCGCCGCGACGGCGACGTACCTCGAGGTGGATAGTCGCAATCATGCCACCACCCTGACGTGCGCCGTACTCTCCTCTCGAACAACAATAACAACAACAACGACGAGCCGCCGTAACGACAAGCACCGAAACCGCGACGACAACGACGCCGACGCCGACGCCGCTGAGACCGACGCCGACCACGACCACGACGACGACGACGACGACGACCGAGACGACGATGACATCCACTATCGACACGCCGAGAGGATAACAGTAGGAAGAGAAGAAAAGGGCAGCCTCCCAAAGCACGCCGCGAAAAAAAGCAGGCTGATCCACCGGGTCGGCAAAGCAAGTAATCAAACTTTTCAAGCCAACCGTCGACGGAGCGTAGGAAACTGCAACTGGGCAAACGAGAGGAGTCCCGGAGGCGTCCCGACGCCGCATTATTCCGATCTCCCATCGACGTTCGACTCTCTCTCTCTCTCATCCACCATCCGCCCTGGCCGACCGATTCGCCTATGTGGCTCATCTGCATTCGCCTAAAAGTGCCCGTCTGCCTATTTGCCCGTTTCCTACGCTCCGGCCGCCGGACCCGAGAGTGTCCACTTGGAACAAGTGACGAGATTCGGTCGAAAATTTCGCGAAGGTGTCGGCCTTTTACCCTTCGACGTGCGCCGAGGGGGAAGGTGGGAAGTGCACGTGTGCATAAAAACGCACGTTTCCTTCGTTCGCGAGGTAGGAGGTTCAGCACCGCACGTGTTACAGTGGGAGCCGAATCGATCGGCCGGAAGTCTGTGAGCACCGCACTCGTCGAGGTCGTTATAAACTCTCACCATCTCTCTCTCTCCCTCTCTTTCTCTCTCTCTCTCTCTCTCTCTGTCTCTCTCTCTCTCTTTCTCTCTATCTCTCTCCCGTTCCATCTCGACAGCAGGTATGTGCGTATCAAGTTAGAGCGGCGCGCGATCGTACTCGGGGGCAAAAATTGTTCTCCCTTTATAAGAGATAACGCGCGACACTTCGACGGGAAAGCCGGGAGTGCCCGGTTTATCGGCTGCCGCTGCGTAGAGCTCCTGCCCGGAATCTAGAGCATGCTCCAGTCCCGTCCGCCTCCCTTCGCGTACTCTATTCCACTCTGCTCTTTCCTCCTCTGCCTATGGGATGGATTTAGACCTTCCGCCGAGGTTGCACGCGGAAGCCTGTTTACTTATCGCCCGACGACGTACTGGACTTTTACACGCTCTCTCTCTCTCTCTCTCTCTCTCTCTCTCTTGCTTTCCCTCTATCTCACTCTCTCTCCATTTACCATACAGCAAGCGATCATCATCCGCGGTCTGTTTCTCGAAGAAAACTCTCTCGTTCGCTCCCTTGCACTTGACTCCCTATATTCGGGAAACAGCGATCATTTTTATACCATCGCGCTCTACTGGTCGAGAAAATTCCTACTCCCTCTCTCTCTCTCTCACTCTTCGTTTACCGTATTCGGTAAGTTTACGCTTCAAAAATGACCGCTCGCAATCTTACATATCGAATCGCCGAGACCGTGCTCTACTCCCGACGCACTTGCTCTATTTTCGTGTATTCCGACTCTCTCTCTCTCTCTCTCTCTCTCTCTCTCTCTCTCTCTCTCTCTCGACTTCCTCCCGAAATCGTCGAGCCGATAAATGCGCGCCACACATCAGCGCTTAACATCACTCAGTTCCTCCTCGGTGCCACCTCCCAATTGTCTCTGAAAATGTCGCGGCGACGATTATGAAACCGGCAAGCCGTACTCTGGGAAGATCGTACTACTTCGTACTACTTGGTGCGCCATACTCTTCCGGAATCCGACCGAAAGTGGTAAAGGTCAATCACTCGTCGGAGTCGGGCAGACTCGGCCGTCGGCTACTTAGATCGAGAATCGAGATCGCAAAATTCGAGCGAGCCCGACTGTAGCGGCCTAATTTCTCCGGTATACATCATGTACGCAGCATACATTATGTACCCAGTATACATAATGTATCCGTATAACTTAATACGCTCATATTCATTCCACGCTCCCCTATGCCGACCTCCTTTGTCGCGCGGCTGTAATTATTTTTCGTTACTTGGCTCGTATTAATAGAGGCGATCGATTAATCGCTTTCCCTAAGAAAAGGCGCGCGTCACCGGTCAATCGTGACACACGGGCCGTGTCCTGCGTCGCGGCGGCCGTCATTAACGAACGGACGGGACGGTGCGTGCCTTCGTAATGCCATACGGTGGTGTGCGTGGGTGGCCTCATTAATTCCCGATCAAATGCGCCGGAGAAGGCCGAGGGCCGTTGATCGGAGTACGATCGGGGTACCTTCTTCGTTCCGCCTGGACGGTCGGTAGGTTCCGTCCTTCGATGTCAAGGTTCGCATCAAGGTTCGCATCGAGGGTTCACGAGGTCTACTTTGCGCACTTTTCCGTTCGGTCGAACATGGGCAAAGGGAGGATTCGGACTCGGAAGATCGAGAGACGAAAGAGATCGATCGCGATCTCGATGCGCACTCGAACCTCGAAGGTCCGCGGAGGAAGGTGGCGCGCGCTCGCGCGAGCGTATTCCGACGGGTTCTCGCCGATTTTCCACGCGACGGGAGGACTACTACTATTTATAAACGGTTTGAACCCGGTCTTATTGGCGAACCGCGGCCAGCCTCGTGCGGAGCCTGCGTGGGGAACAATTCGCCACCCCATGGTAAAAATAGATGCTCCTAGCGAGCTAGGTAGCTATCTAGCTAGACGGCTAGCTAGATGGCCAGCTATCTGCCCGCCTGTCTCTGCCTCGCTGCCGAACTCGGCACCGACCGAGTCCATCTGACAATTCCACTTTGCACCAAGAAGAAGAGGTCTGGTGATCGTAGGTTCATTATAGCTGATAGCGAGTCGATATGGCCTTGAATGTACAACTCGGATGGGTAGGGACTTCAAGAGAGTAGGAAGAGTAAGAAGAGTAAGAAGAACCTGATTGAGTCCATCTGACAATTCTACTTTGCACCAAAAAGAAGAGTGGCGATCGTAGGTTCATTATAGCTGATGGCAAATCGATATGGCCTTGAACGTACGTCTCGGAAGTGTAGCGACTAGCAAGAGAGTAGCGAGAGTAGGAAGAATAGGATGAGTAAGAAGAATCTGATACTCTGGCAGTGGCAGTTGTTGACGGTCCAGCTGCGATCGGCCGACTGTCCCGCTGGCGGCGGGTAGAGCCTCGAAGAGCGACCGCCGACGGAGGCAGGCATCAGGGTATCCCAGTTCCGCGATCGGCGACTACTGCCAGCGCAGAGCGGTACGCATCTAGCCGCTCTACTCTCGGTTTATCCCAGTCGCCTCGTTCGCTGCGAGAGGGCCGCTCTCTCGTCGAGTGTCAGTGAGCCCGGAGCCGGCCGTCAGAGACATCCTCCTCCTGCCGAGACTCCCTCTTCAAGGAGGGCTCGCGCAAGGTCGCGCCGAAACAGAACGAACCCGAAGAGCCGAAGCCGGACGAGGACGACCGATCGACCGATCGACCGATCAACTGATCCACCGATCCACCGATCGACCGATCGACCGATCGACCGAACGATCGAATAAACGAAGAAGAAGAAGAAGAGGAGGAGAAGCGAGAGAAGAGTGAAGAATCGAGTCAAAAATTGCGTCAAGTGAAGTCACCGTGCCAGAATAGTTCTCCGCTCGCTCGCTCGCTCCCTCACTACTTTCGGCCAGCGCTCCCGTTAACGACCGCCTTCCTCTTCTTCTTCTTCGTCTTCTTCGTCTTCTCCTCCTGTCCTCCTGCCTCTCCGGGCGGCGGTGGGCTCGAGAGAGGCAGCCACTGTCTCACGAAGGCCGATTTCCCGCCACAGCGCGTCGCCGGAGGACGTGGAGGCATACGGGAAGATCGGAAAAACGGAACGTAGGGGAGCAAACTTACGGACGGAGAGTTGGGAGAGAAAAAGGGAGAGCGAGTGAGCGAGCGAGTGAGTGAGCGAGTGCCACATTCCGAGCGGATCACGGATGCTTATAGAAACGTTGCGTAACGGCGTCAGACGGACGGCGAAACTGCGGTGCCGAAGAAGCCGTCGGGCTTTGAGCAACTTTGCGTTCGGGCCCGCCCGCGGTATCGTTCTCCTCTTCGTGGCAGGATTCGCTGGCTGAGAATTTCCGGCCCCGGGGTTCGGTAGAGGAAGAAGAGCGGAAACGACTACCGGGGGCTGCCGATCGACTTCTGCGAAGGTTGTCGAGGATTCGACTGGATATTCGACTGGATATTCGGCTGGAAGCTGAAGAAGGTGACCGAGGAACGTTTCTGGACGAACGGATTGGATATGAAGTGATACGCGACGGAGATCGGACAGATCGACGGATCGACGGATCGACGAAGGTGCGAGTGCTATTTTACGCCAAGTTTCGAGATTTTTCATTGAGACGAAAGCATTCGTTTCGAAGACGAAGAGTACGAAGTCAGTGTCGAGATTGTGCACAATCCTGGTGACGTGATATCCCCAACGAAGAATTCACGTAGATCGCCGATCGATCGTCAGAGTCCTTTGTTCGGGAGTGCAGGGGAGGGGGGGTGCAGGCTCTGACACGTGCAAGTGCGTGAGTGAATATTTTTTCCGATCGACGTCAGCGAGGCCAGGCTATCGGAAGGAAGCGAGGCGTGAAAATAGCTGAAGGGGTGAGGAGTCTCTTAAGATCGCGGGTTGCTCCTTTTGCAGTGAGAGTGAAAAGCGGGGAAATGAGCGGGGATAAAGGTGCCCGATAGGGAAGATTAGAGGGAGAGGATGAGAAGGGTGAGAGCGTGAGAGTGAGTGAGTGAGTGAGTGAGTGAGTGAGTGAGTAAGTGAGTGCGTGAGTCAGTCAGTCAGTCAGTCAGTCAGTCAGACAGACAGACGGACAGTGAGTGTGAGTGAGGGTGAAAGAGGATCGCATGGCTATATCGATTGCGCGCGTTTCAAGGCCAACCTTATCACTCTTCTTCCCCTTAACTCGACATTACTCCGAACTCGTCCCACCGCTATCATCCGCCTAACGTATCACACTGTCTTCGCTTGATTTGCATGGGAAAGATGACCGGAGCCGAGGCTGAACTGTTCGACGTTCGGAAGTGCGCGATCCATTAGGCCCTGGCATCAGTTTTGGGCAGCAACGAGAAGCCGAAGACGCAACAACGACCACAACGACGAGGACGACCGGTGAAGGGCGGAGGAGGCGGAGGAGGAGAAGAGGGAAGACAACGACGACCGTGACGACGCCGACGCTGACGCCGACCATCGGAAGAATCAGCTATTCAAGGCTGACGGTTCGAAGTAGCGAGGAGGTAGCGGTGATCAACGACGAGGAAGACGAAGAAGACGAAGACGACGGTTCGAAGGCGAAGGCGTCGGAGGAGGAGGCGGAGGGGCGTCGGCAGGGGTGGAAAGGGGAGAGATGCAGCAGCAGTCGCAGTCTGGCCAATCTGGGGCGCCTAACGGGGTGGCAGGGGGTGCCCAATTGCCGCAAACAGGTGGCATCAGCCCAGCGCAGCCCGGCGCGACCGGGACGGCCACCAGCACCGGGACACGGGCGCACGTCAACGGCGGCAGATTCGACTTCGACGATGGCGGGACCTACTGCGGCGGCTGGGAAGATGGCAAGGCCCACGGTCACGGGGTCTGCACGGGCCCGAAGGGCCAGGGCGCCTACTCCGGGAGCTGGCACTACGGATTCGAGGTGTCCGGCGTCTACACCTGGCCCAGGTGAGTCTTAACGGCTTCGCGAAATCTGCGCTTCCCACATTGTCCTCGCGATTCCCACATTGTCCCCGCGAACGATTCCCACATTGTCGGGCGGCATCTTCGCGGCCGAAATTCGTCGGCTCACCTTGACACCTATTCCCCTCTGTCTATGTCGGCAGGGGGAGGGATGCCATCCTCCCTCTCCTCGCCGACCATCCCCCGCTACCCTTTACTCTCCCAATCCTGAAAGTGGGTCACCGAGTGCAAGGACAGCATCGCGTCCGGGTCACTAGGATTCCCAGTCAACGTGGAGCTCAGTTCAGGGACGCGACCCCCGAGCGCTACGATACCTTCTTCGCCCTACTCGTTTCAACCCACCCTCCTCCTGCCCCTTGTCCGCGGATTGGGCGCGAGTCAACCTCCCGACGGCGTCGAAATTCGGTACGCTCCCGCTCTCTATTTCGAGAAAGAAAACAATTCGACGGGCTCCAACGACGGCTTCGGAGAAAAGTTCTGCTCCGAAAATGATCCTCGAACGTTCGGCGCTGACGTGGCGCGCGGATTTCTTCCTTCTGACCTCACTACTGTTTACGCGTGAATTAGAGAGGGAGAGAGAGGGGCGGGGGTGAGGAAGGAGGGAGAAAGTGAAGATCGAAGGACGCGGAAGGTGTTCGAAGGTGGAAAGTAGCTTGGAAGACGTCGGCTCGTTTCCGGGATAATTCGAAACGGAAGGCGGAAGGAGGAAAATAATGAGAGGGACCGGGAAAGAGGGGGGAAGGGTGGGTGGGAGGTTAGGTACCGAGGAACTCTCGTATCTAGGGCGCGCGAGAAGAGGGAGACAGAATCTGTCGTTTCGCTCGAAACTGGAGCAAGGTCTCCGCTCGCGGCTTCCTAGAGGGCGGCCGATAAATCTTTCACCGGCCATCAAACCGATCGCGTATCGATACCATCGACACCGTTGATAACATTCGAAGATCCTGAACACGAAACTCTCCCTTCCCCCCCTTCGGGGTCCTACCACCTGTCAAATTGGAACTTTCGACGGTCCAATCGACACGCACGTCTAAACGTGAATTATCGAAGGATTATATAGATAGGTAGCGAAGAACTGAAATTTTAGAGAGTCGAACAGTTCGGAGGGAGAGTTTGCAATAGGAGGTGTTGGGTGGAGTGATAAGAGGATGAGTGCTATGATGTTTCGGACGATTTCAGCGGGTCCGCTTACGAGGGACAATGGCAGAATGGGAAGAGGCACGGCTTGGGGATGGAAACGAGGGGACGTTGGCTTTATCGCGGCGAGTGGACCCAAGGATTCAAGGGTCGGTACGGCGTTCGACAATCGACCACTTCCACGGCGAGGTACGAGGGCACATGGTCCAGCGGGCTGCAAGACGGTTATGGATCGGAAACCTACGCTGATAGCGGTGAGTCCAAATATTAATGTCCGTACTTCGTTCCCCGAACGAAAGACCGATGAAAGTGTCCGGTGGACGTCATAAACGTAGATCAATTAATCATTCTCAGACGTCAGTGATAGAAAAATTAAATTATAAGCATACTTTGGATATTCGAATATTCTCCAAATTCCTGTCATATACCTTTATGTGTATTTAATTTCAACCTTGTGTGCAGTCATTTTTAAAAAATTAATGAGCCCTTGTCTCGTTTGAAAGTTCTGTTACATATTTGAGTAATGCTTTTAACTGTAAATGTTTCAACGTCTTACGGTGTCTTCATATAACGGAACTTTCAACCTCGTTATTTTATTAAAGATTATTATTAAAGAGCTTACTAATTTTTTAATAAATAATTCCCGGAATGTATTCCGCAGAAATGAGACTGTAGCATTACATCTTCGCGAGTCATATCGATTCGCCCTAAGGGATACGGAGAAGTGAATCAGGCGAAGGCACGGATTCCATTCCGTTGAGTACGCCGATGGTATATATATACTTCATCCTCACAATACATATTTCGCCGAATTCGTGGGCGTAACCATGCGCCTTTTAACCGTGTGTCACTACACAATCTCGAGAATCTCGGCCACCCGTGCCCGCTCCCCGACTAATTTCTTCGCCTTTCATTCATTTGCCACCGTATAGCTGGCGGGCAGAAAGATTAGGAGGGGGCGTCAGGTTTAGTTTAGGATTTACGTTCGCGAGCATATTAGTTGGGTGTTATAGTTTAGACTTTGCCTATGCCGAGGACTGACATCATCCAAGACGCGGGATCTAACGCGAGTAAATTATCTAGGCACCGAAATAGACTACCTAGCCGATTATTCCGTCCGGAATCGGTCGCACCTACGCGAACATACTCGTAGGTGGCCCGGTCCTGGCGAGGATCGGAAGATTTTGGAGAAAATCGTTTCACCTGACGTTTCAGGTCAGTCGTGCCACCGGTTCGCGTAGCTTCATTGAGAAAAGCGCGCGCGCGCGCTCCTTCTTCTCGGCTCCGAGACCGAAAGTGAGATCCTGCTTCGACGTTCACAGTTACGAACCGAGCCTAAGACTATCCAGGCTGTCTCTCGAAATAAAGCACTCCCGAGACTGGCCTCGCATGCGATGAAATGCAATAAAAGCCTCGCCTCACCCCGGAGCTGAAAAGATAGCGAGTCAAGTGCGCTATTTCCACGTCGGCCGCGTCGGGCATCTTTCTTCTTTCTATCACGGAACCGACCGGATGTCTCGTTCAGTTTGCTATCTTAGCCCCGGCTGAACGCGCCTGCCGCGAAAGTAAAATTGACGTCCGGAGGTCTGGAAAGAAAGCAGCTATCCGGACGCTGCCGGCGGAAAAAATTGGCCCATGGCGGAGGGGACGTATTGGAAACTGTATTTGGGCACCTTGGGTGCGAAAAAGGAATCCAAGGGACGTTTAGAACCCGTCCTAGCCTGAAAGCTGCCTGCTCCGAAAAGTCAGCCGGCCGCACCTACCGTCGGGCGCGTCTACCTTCCCGAGCAAGAGTGGCCCGTTTCGTTGCGCGACCTTCCTTGGCAACGGGTCAAGGTCGCCTCCTAATCCCTTCCAAGCGTCGTTCGACCCCACTCCTTGGGGGCGCAACGAATTTCTCACCCCGTCGATTCTTCCCCCCCCCACAGCGCCGGAAGCGATGTGTTGCGCACTCCGCCATCCGATTATGTTCCTTTTGGCCCACCGACGACGCTCTATCTCGCTGTTATGACATTCGTCGTCGAACAAAGAGAGAGAGAGACAACTTGGCATATATCGAGGATAGCGTTACTCGGCAAAAGATAGAACTCGCCACTCGCATTTAGCCGCGATTACTCGGCGCGAGCTATTATGACGCTCGAACCGTCGCTGGCCAAAGAAAAGAAAGAGGACCCTTAAGAGAATCCCAACGAATATTTATCGTTGACAATCTTTCACAACCGCCCAGGCATAATTGTTCCCCACCGGCCGAGTCATTCGTAACAGAACCTGCAAAAAAAACCCGGTCCTTCGCCCCGAATTAACCCGCCTCGCGGAATTCTCGCGTGAGCCCGCGAGGAATTCAACCGAAACACGTCTTTGCTTCAGGGACAGTGAACCTCTCGCAAATTATCGAGGATTTATCTGCGAGCCCCGCTAATCGCCCCTTTCCAATTAACGGCCACGAGACTCGCGCGCGCGCAACGAATTTTTGCCGCGCGATGAGACTCCCGAAGCCGGCGTCTCGCAAATTTTTGTGCGTCGGCAAACAACCCCATCGACGTGCGCAGCCTCGTTCGGCGCGTTGGCCATTCGATGCCAGGTTTTATATGCCTGCCGTGTTAGGAAGGCACTACTCTCGAAACGCCATTCCATTTCTCCCGTGGCACGTGGCCGAGGCATTTATTTATAAGTATCAATGATGGCGGGAGCACATGCGCCTGGTGGTCGATATGTAAGCAACGCAATGTTCCGAGAGTAGGGGAGGTAGGGTGGGGGGAGAGAATGGGCGGCAGAGAGGACGTAGGAGAGGGGAGGGGAGGAGGAGGAGGAGGAGGAGAGAAGCGAAAGAGAAGATGACCCCCCTATCAATCTCCAGACTCTCCCCTGCCTAATAGAGTTCTTGAACCTACGCCGGGTCCGCTGATAAATCTCCGCCTCGCTCGAGATTCAAAGGGAAGTTTCTGGCTCGGGTCTGTATCCTCTCTTTTTTTGACGGACGTTTTTCGAGAGAGCGATGTCGTGGATCGATGAGGCAGAAGGGCGCGAGCGCCCTCTCCTCTCTCTCTCTCTCTCTCCCGCCGTACAGAAACAAAGCGTGTTCGGAAGGTTCCTCCTCAGGAAATGTGTCGAGTGTCGAAACATTAGAGAGGAGTCAGCGAATAAACGGACGTGCATTCATTACGGTTTTCGTTTGAGGATCATTGTTGGTCGATTGATAGCTCGGTACACCAATAGTTTCATCTTACCTGTGCCGCGCATTGGGAAGGATGAGTCGCATGGCACGTGCAAGAGAGCGATGCCTGATAACAGGCGGCATTCGAATTACGGTCCCGCGGCAGCTCGAAATATTTGAGCCGGGCCAGCTTAGGACGCGACCCAGGTAAACACGAAGCGTGGAAAAGGCTAAGAGGCGGCAGGTAGGACAGCGAGCGCATCCGGGGAAGACGAATGATCAGCGGCGACAGGTTCGTGGGGTGGTTACTGACGATTCGGTGGAGGCTGCGAGACCGAAATACACCGGTACGGCCAATTCTCACGCACACGGGGCCGAACGACGATACACGGACTGGCGACCAACACTCGGGAAGGTGGCCCGCGCTATTTCAGGCGGACCAGCCAGTGCCATGTAGCGAAAACAGGGCCGTACTATCTCGGCACCTTGCGTACCCTTACACCTTCGCGCCTTTTTGCCACTTTCACCGGATCTCGATTCGCAACTTGAAGATCGGCGGATGATTAGGTGAAGGAATCTCTCTTACCGGCAGATCGAGTTGACTCGATGATGTTGGTATCGTTGTTGAAGTTCGATAGATCGCTAGGTGGACGCGAAGTTTGCGTCCTGAAACGTGGCTGAGCAACGAGAGTTGACCTGAATAACGAACCGCCGGCAGACCGTGTACGTATTATACGTAGAACCTCCTTCGCGGTAGACTCTTTTTTCTCGGATTTTACGCGTAGGTCGAGATTCGAAGGAAAAGTTTTCCTTCGCCTAGGACGAGAATAACCGAGCTGTCGCGGAAGATGGGATGGGAAGGAATGAAAGAATGGGGGACTGAACTAGGGAGGGAATGAGAGACTGAACTAGGGAGAGAATAAGAGAGAGAATGGAGAGACTGAACGATGGAGAGAATAAGAGAGAGAATGAGAGACTGAACGATGGAGAGAATAAGAGAGAGAAGGGAGAAAAGAATGAGAGACTGAATGAGGGAGAGAATAAGAGAGAGAATGAAGGACGGAATGAGAGACTGAACGATGGAGAGAATAAGAGAGAGAATGAGAGACTGAACGATGGAGAGAATAAGAGAGAGAAGGAAAGAATGAGAGACTGAACTAGGGAGAGAACAAGAGAGAGAAGGAAAGAATGAGAGACTGAACTAGGGAGAGAATAAGAGAGAGAAGAAAAAAATGAGAGACTGAACGAGGGAGAGAATAAGAGAGAGAAGGAAAGAGTAAGAGACTGAACTATGGGGAGACTGAGAGAGAGAACGAAGAAAAGAATGAGAGAGCTGGGAGATCCTGGTGACGAGACGACGCTCGAATTCGAGCTTTTCCACTGTGTTGTAATTTCGAGGGGGTAACCGTAGATTACCGGCACGAAAGCCAGCTTCGAAAGCCAGCTCGAAAGCCGCGGTGTGACCCACTTGCTTAAACGCTGGTGAAATAATATTCGGCGCTCGCTCGGGGGAAGCGGCGCTCGTCTTCTTCTGTCTGCCAGCCGGCGGATTCGAGTGTGAGCGTCGCGACGCTTTATGTGGGAGTGGCGTAGATCGTTGTTTCGCGCCATGCACGTACACGGTGGACAGCTTTGTGACCAAAGTGGCTCACCACGATGCACAGAGAGAGAGAGAGAGAGAGAGAGAGAGAGAGAGAGAGAGAGAGAAGGAGAGATAGCCGACCGCCAATGGGTGAGTCACGCGGTACATTTTGAAAGACTGCCACGATTTGGCAAAAACAATGAACCTTATTAGCGGTAAGCCAGGCAATACGAGCCTGAAGCGATCCAGAAAGTATTTTCCGTCATTTCATATAGATACCTTTCATCATTGACACCCAAAAGCTTAGCTGGAGCACCCAACCGCTAACGTGACTAATCTTGTTCGATCCAGAAAGTATCCGATCTCCATGAAATATTGTCAATATTATACGAGGCGGCGTCGAAGGTGACTGACGGACTCTTAATTTTAGGAACTTATCAAGGACAATGGCTGCGAGGAATGAGGCACGGTTATGGGGTGAGGGCGAGTGCACCCTTCGGCTTGGCGAGTCATTACAAGCCGCCGAAGCAGATGAGGGCCTCGCTGACGTCCTTGAGGAGCGCCGACGGCGGACCTGTCGTGGCGCCGACGCCGGAGCCGACCGACAGAAGGGATCGCAGGGTTGACGACTCCAGGGGTGGCTTTGTTTTAAAGGCCAGGAGCGACGACCCGCCGGCCAGGAGGAAGAGTCTCACGGAGAAGTCCCTGAAGAAGGGAATCCTATCGGTAAATCGATGTAGAATAAGTTTTCGAGATCTTCGACCTTGGTGCAAGGACATTTGTTTACGATGGCGGGTTGGTTATAGGGGTTGAAGATCAGGAAGCAGAGGAGTACCGGGGACCTGGAGAAACGGGGCACTGGAGGCAGCATAAGGAGTAACGCCAGTTCGGCTTCCTGGATGTCGACGGAGAGCTCGCAGAGTCAGGCATCGGCGTCCGTTCATACGGATAGCAATGCGTCCTTCGTCATCGAGGTGCGAAGGGAGTATACTCTAGCTTACTTTGCACTAACTTCGGTCTTCTGTATTATATATATTCGCGGTGGGAGTGCAGAACATTTTTTGCGGCGCGGTATAAGTGCCAGCGTCGAAATACGAGTGAAGGATGATTACTAAAGGGTATAGCTGAGTAAGACGATCAAAAGTGTCCCTAAACTAGTTGAAATTCAGAGTGACCTATTCGATTGCTTGGAAAAAAAGAGGCGTTTGTGTGAATTTTTAACTTTGTATCCAGACCGTGGGGGGTGGGAAAGGGTAAAATGTACTGTGTGCTTCTAGTAGTGTGTTCTTGAAATCTAGTGGATAACAAAATTTAACAAAAATAAGAGCTGCATCTGGTGATAGTGAGCACATTTCGGATTTTTCGGTCGTTATTTAACTGAATATTTAAGGTAACGGGCGTCATACGCTACAGAGCCGGTATAATGTCGATTTTTCAGCATTTTTCAGCATTTTCTCATCTATTTTTGGCCATATCTCGAGAACTATGTCACTTAGAACCTTCTGGTTTCGATTTTTATGAATGTTTTCGACCCCTTTCGCACCCTCTATACCTATAATTGCCTTAAAGTGAATTACCTAGCATTCCGGCGACAAAATGTCAAATTCTTTGCCGTTTTTGGACACCTTTTTGGTCATATCTCCGAAATTATTAGACTTAGAAGGCTCCGGTTGCTATTTTTGTGATCCTCTTTCGATTCTCTTTCAGTATGCATAAGCACAAGTCGATCGGAAGACTTTTATCTTTCGCCCATTTTTCGACCCCCATTTTTTCGATGGTTTTTTGGCTGTATCTTCTAAACTATTGAGACTTCGAAACTTTGCTTCCGACCAACTTTCTGGGCGAGTGAAAATCTATGGAATAGGGTACTTATAAATCCATTCTAAGACCAAAAATTTTTTCGCGTTTTTCGATGATTTTGAAGGTTCTATCACCTTTCAATAACTCCAAATAGTGCCAAAGTACTCTCCTGTGGTCGCTCAGTCCCATATTATAAGGACACAGTGATCAAATGTACTGAAAATATGGGCTAAGACGCGCATTTGTGGCCTAAAACACCCCAAATGGCGATAATCACCATCAGTTATGACATATAACCACGTAAAACAGTGTAAACGAACGTGAAATAGTGCAAAAGTATCAAGAAAATGAGATTCAAGAGGGATAAGGTGGTCAAACATACTCCAAATTGAGGCGAAATTGCAGCTTTGTCAGCTAAAACTCCCCAAATGAGATGTAGTAACATAAATTAATGTAAAAGAATGTAACTTTTTCATCATCTTATCCGGCTATACCCCTTATAATATCGGACTACAATCGATAATATAGACTATCTAATGAACAATGCGCTCCTAGAACTTTGTCCCTACAAAATGAATTGATCGAAAGAAGTGACAGACGTAGGCGATTAGAGAGAATTTTGATTAGAGAGTGTAGACAGCCTGATATCTATTCCAGGACGAGCAGATGGACGCCTCGGTAACGGAGACTTACCTCGGCGAGTGGAAGAACGACAAGAGGACCGGATTCGGCATATCGGAGCGGAGCGACGGGCTGCGATACGAGGGCGAGTGGTTCAACAACCGAAAGTACGGATACGGCGTGACGACGTTCCGCGACGGTAGCAAGGAAGAGGGCAAATACAAGAATAACGTGTTGATAACGAGCCAAAAGAAGAAGCACCTGTTCCTCATTCGATCAGCGAAGTTCCGCGAGAGGATAGAGGCCGCGGTGAGCGCCGCCCAGCGAGCATCGAAGATCGCTCTTCAGAAGGCCGACATTGCGATATCTCGAACGGCCACAGCTCGAGGGAAGGCCGAGCTGGCCGACATCGCAGCCGAACACGCCAGGGAGGATTCGGAACTCGCCCAACAGACGGCCAAGCAGTTTGCCCCCGACTTCCGGCAACCGGGCCTTGAGAGGCTGAAGAACCGTGAGATCCCGAAGTACGTACCTCCACCGACTCAGGACACTGTACCTGGCAAGAGTATACTGCACAACAAGACGCCGGCCGCCGGAAGTGGCGGCGAGCAAACAGGCATGACCCCGATGAAATCGGGTCACTCTTCCTTGGAGCCCGGCATGGGAAGTAGCCCGTCGGTCAATCATCCGGCATCTTCGGCCGCGTCAGCCAATCTGCCCAACGCCAGCTCGACCGCCAGCAGCGTCATGCAATCGATCAGAAGAGCTAGCCTCAAGCCGCAACAGAATCAGATACCTAATCAGGTACCCGCCACCAGTCAGCTCACTCCCGCCGACATGGCACCCCAAATGACGAGCGCGATCCTGCCCAATCAGACTCCTTATCAGTATCAGAATCAGTATCAGTCTCAGTATCAGTCCCAGGCGGCCATGGGGCCCGCATCGTCCCCCATGCAAGTCGGCCAGCTGGCGAACAGCCCGACGAGTCAGTACCAGGCTCAGATGCAGAATCAGATCTATCAGCCCAATCAGTATGGCCAGCCGAGTCAGTTTCCATCCCCCGCTAATCAGTTCGGTCAGCAGCCTCAGTATCAGCCGACTGGCCAATCCCAATTGGCCGATCAGTATTCCGCGGGCTATCAGCAGCAGCAGCAGCAGCTCGCCTCCCAGGGATACCACGGCAGCCCTCTTCAGGGCTATCATAGTCAACAGGTGATAGAGGGGCATTAGACTTATCGCTTCGAATGCTGCTGAACTGCTAGCGGAGTCGATCGCGAGAATACTCTACCTCCACCCACCTCTTCCTTCTTCTTCCTCCTTCTTCCTTCTTCTTCCTTCTTCTTCCTTCTTCGTCAACTCTTCTTCGTCCCTCGAACACGCTGAAGCTTCACACGGCGACACTCCGCTGCTTCTACTCGCCGCCGCCAATGCTCTATCTGTCTCTTTACTTTCTAGATTTTGCATCCGCTACCGCCCCAGGCTATCTATGGCCCAATGACATTCGCTCAAATGAATCAGTTTGGAGCGCAGCTTTATGGTGTAAGCGATTTGACGAGTTGAACCCTCTCTCTGAACATATCGTGTTACCACCCTCATAGCCAGTCTCGATTTTCAAGGTTGCCAGAGGCTAACAATGCTCCGCCGCCGTTTTCTCTCATAATCCACCCTCTTACCATTCTAATACACGAGGTGCAGACGCAACCCCTCTTCTTAGGATATCCAACCCTTAATCGTGAACATCTGCCAGCCTGGTAGATCTCGTTTGCCGAACGAAGGCCCTGAAGAGTGGGTCTCTCCCTCCCGAACACCCTGTACAGTGGCACGTCCCACACTCTTTCAGTTAGTAGGGCAAGTTCGAATGATTTTCGAATCGTTTCAGATGGGTGCCTCGCAGAATCTTTATCCTCCGGGCCAGATGAATCAATATGGCGGCCAGCCGCAGATCTACGCCTCGCAGGAACCCACGCAGCAGCAGTATCAGCCTGACGGGATGGGCGAAGGTCAGAGACCTACCAGCGTGACCAGTATACGAAGGAACAGCAGGGTTCTCAATCCGCAGGATCGACCTGGCACCATCGGACAAACCTTGAACGACAGGTGACAGGTCTTTGCATTATCGAACGGTGGAGGTGGAGGCTGATCGTGGAGTAACGTTTTTGCCTGTCGACTCTTTTAGGCTCGATCATTACAAGAGGCCGCCAAGTCGTGACAGTTCGGTCGATCGATATGCAAGAGCGCATTCCCGCATGACAGGATCGAGGCAACCGTCCGTTGACAGGACGGCTTTGAATCCGCCGACGGATCCGCTTGACAGGTATGAGAACTCACGATGACAAATATACAGTAAATCCATAGGATTTTTATAATGAAACTTCGGACGTTGAAATATTGTGTCTGATTATGCACAACGCGTACGAAAGAACGTAGTAATTCTCGTGTTATAAATTTTTCAACGATATCGATGTCCTCCCTATGATACCCAATTATTTCATATATATTTTGTATGCATCGTGTTTAGCATCCGATACTCTCCAAATTCATAAAATTTAGAAAACTCAACAGAACTGACAGAATCATTATTCCAAGTATGTTCCTATATGGACCGTTTATTTTGAAAGTGACATAAGTCCATTTAAAAAAAAAAATTAAATGTCACATAAATAAACCGTGTACACCTCCTTAATATAATATAATATATATATATATATAAATAACCATTAATCATAAATTATATATCTCATTTTTTTTTAAATATCGACTTACACCACTTTCAAAATAAGCGATCCGATATACTGCTCATGCTGAGGAAAATATTCATACCCTTCAACATGAATTCAGCGCATTGTACGCTCTGCCATGATACGACAACGAACAGGGCTGACAACTGTTGCACTCCGCAGATCAACGCGAGCACCCAGTGCAATGCGAGCTGGCACACCATTGAACGGATCGGCCATCGGAAGCGGAGCCGCAACACCGACCTACGCACCCCCACCGTCGTCCAGCCAATTCGAAGGTGCTCTGCTGAAGAATCGAAACCTCGGCCAGGACATCTTGCCCAGTCCTGGCCAGCCTAAGCGCACCGAGAGTCTCTACGTCGCTCCGGCTCGCGGTCCAGGTGCTGGAGGTGGAGGAGGAGGAGGAGGTGGCGGAGGAGGTGGCGGAGGAGGAGGACCTGCCGGCGGATCTGCTCTTCCCAAGGTGAGTTTTCTTCCTTCGACTCACTCGCTCTCTTTCTCTCTCTCCCTCTCTATCTATCTATCTATCTATCTATCTATCTATCTATCTATCTCTGTCTTTCAAACTCTTCGTACACGTACCTCCTTCAGGGTAACGTGCCGGCAGTCTGATAGATTCATTGCCGCGCTATGGGAGGGAGGGGCGGTACCCTTTTTTTTCTACCTTCCTATTCACAGTCTGTGTAGATAAGTATAAATAGCGCACGGTATCCTAGCACTGTTACGTCACGCAATGCCGGTCTGCGAAGGGGGCGAGTACGATTTTAGTTTTAGTGCTCGGAGCCCTAGACCCCTCCCTCGAACCTGAGTAGACTGCCTTGTACAACTTGATCAGTGCTAGACACGGAGTATGCCGGTCCCTTTACGGTTGATCGAAGTAGACACTTTTCAGACCGGACGTAGAAAGAACGTATCGACGAATTTCGTCGATGACGTTCATCTACGACCATTAAGCTACCTACTAAAGATAGGGGTAAAAGATCGTAGTGTACATAAAGTAGAGGAACGTAGAGGGTCGTAGAGTTCGAGATCGGTCTCCCAATTTCCTTCTCTGATCCTTATAAGTCGATAAGATACGCCTAATTCGCGAGAGTGGCTAGCCACTCTCTATTGCTTGGCCAATAACACTGGTTTGGTATATATCTGGTATATATCTGGCATATATCTGGCATATATCTGGCATATAATCTGTCGCTATGCAGCCCTGTTCAGCCGTCCCTACTGTCTATCTATCTATATATCTATCTATCTATTCTACTCTATCTGCCCATTATCTTCTTCTCTCTTCTATCGACTTGTCTGTCTATGTAATTGTGTGGCGTTTTGTGCTGTGTTCTGTGCATGCCACCCCAGGACGCAGGCCGGACGGTCCCCGCCTTCGCCACAACATCAAAGGGCCGCGCTACCCTATGAGTATAAGTATAATAGGAGAGTATATTGATACCGCTCTGTTAACTATGCGTTACCACGCGACCCGAGGATTCCAGCTCGCGACCTAAGCTCGGTTACTCACTGTCAAATTCTTTCAGTGACATTGACGAACGCACACGTTTCATATACCTTCGGTTAGAATTGAATATATAGTGGACTCTCGTACAACTTTGTACGAGGATTTTTTTTGACAAACGATATACAAGGTAACGCGGTAGAATTCGTTACGTTGACTTTTCTTATAGGGACAGCGAGAGATTTCGTTCGATTAATTGTAATAACATTCTGCCGATTCGAGGGAGAAATGTTGCGGGCTTGCACGTAAGGAATTGGGGGAAAGTTGTGATTACGTAACTTGGGCGTGTGGCTGGAAAAGAACCTCGGACGGTTGACGCTGGCTGATATTCGGAATTTGTGCCTGGGTTAGTACACCTAGTCAGTAGTTAACGAATCGATGACCGAACGAAGATAATTGCGAACGACGCTTCTCACGCCTTCTCCGATACAGAGTCAGACTTATTTTTCTATGAATAACAGTGTAGGTTCGAGGGATAACGGGTGGCGCGCGAGTAACGGAGAGATTGAGTAAAAGAGAAAAGTTTGAAAAAAAGAAGCGGTCGGTGGATTATCATTAATTTCTTGCCTGTCACAATTTTCGGCCATATTAAAATTGGCCATTCGGCGGACGAAGAATAGAAATGTTCCGCCAATTGACAAATCGGAAAATTAACGACAATCCATTCGCGACCGCCGCGCGCAAACTTATTCACCGACCACTTGACGAACAATAATATAATAAATATAACGCTGCACAGTTCCTTTCGATACGCAGAAGAAGCAACGGTATGCCCTCCAAAAATCTACCTTTCTCGCTCGGGCAACGTAAAATTTTCCGAAACGTTCGACCGACTGTCCGCTGACGGACCCATACCTATTACCTTAGAGCTGTAAAACGAGAATATGTTTATGTATATGTGTATGTGTATGTATAGATGTTAAATACGTGCACGTTCTGTGAAACGAACGAGCCTGATGCGAGGACAAAAATCGCGAGGGTGATCGAAGAAATGAAATCGAAATCGATTCAACGAAATCGAAATTGATTTTTATTCCTCGACCGTTCGCGATACTTTGGCTCTCGATTGCAGGCGATTGCGGTGTCAAGTTAATGAATAACTAAAATAGGCCGGGCGGACGAACTCGTCGTCCGAGGGTGACTTTTACTCGTCCGTCGTAAAATAACGAGTTTGCGAAACAATGCCGCTTACGCATCTAACCGTGCGCAGATAACCACAGGCACACATTCTACAGGAACATTGGCAATAGTACACGGAATACGGTAGAAAAGCAAAAGCGTTTGAACCTAGCGAGAGCACATAAAAGTGAAACGTTAGCGACTGTTAATTAAGCGACTTAAGGGACTCCAAAGGTAAGGTTAGTGCGCGGTGTGGAGGCGGGGACCACCTTTTTTACCATTATTCGACTCTCTCTCTCTTTCTTTCTCTCTTTCTCTCTCTCTCTCTCTCTCTCTCTCTCTCTCTCTGTATTTCTCTCCCTCTCTCTTTCTATCTCTCTCTTTCAATCTCTGTCTGTCTATCTCTATCTCTCTGACTCTCTAACATTTTCTCGTTTCGAAATCCTCTCTCCCCCTCGTAACCTCCCCGACAATGTTGATCTCGGTCTCATTCTACGTCAGAGTACGCTTCCCGCCCTGAGCAAACATTGCGTCGCGACGCGTCGTACACGCACCGAATGTAACCCAAACCGCGAGCCTCGCTCTCGAGACCTCCAGAAAAATTGTGCGCGCGACGACCACCGCGGAAACGATAATTCTCTTCTCACCTCCACCTCCACGCCGCTTGTTTTCTCTCTCCTGTTTTGATCAGAGACATTATTTTTCTAACGCATGCTTCTACGACGTAAAACGCTACTCTATAGAGAACCTATTGTGTATAAAAACAAACAAAAAAAGAGAGACAGATTCTATATATTGTATATGTATATTATTGTATTAACTACTGTATCTGTGAGTCGTTCGGCCAAGTAGCTCGTCTCCGCGTTAAGTCCGACGATTAACACTTTAACGGCCGGCGCACAGCGTGTGTGCGATGCGAGCACCGAAGGTTGCCGACTGGGAGCACACTTTCTGTGCGGTGGTTGATAAAACGTAAACAAGTGTCGATATTTCAATTGGCTTCCTATTTCATCGCTACGTCTTTGATTTTCGATAATTATTGTCTTATTGCCTGTTTCTTAACTTTAACTCTCAGTAACAGTCGGCGCTCCCATCGCACACACGCTGTGCGCCGGCCGTTAAAGTGTGAACGTGCGAGACGGCGCGGCCAACTTTTGCCAGGCGAGTGTCTGGGGAGAGAGGGAGGGGGGAGTTCGAAGACAAAGCATTCCACTTACAATGAACGGGAGAGCAGGCCTTAAATACGCAACGATCGACGGTGAACGCTGAAACGGAGTTGCTAGTACCGGTTAACCAAATGTGCATTACGCGCAAATACGCGTTGACGCCGAACGGTGGCGTGAGCGTGACTAACGAATCGACGTTTCTATCTTCGGCACGTTGTCCGGCACATGGGCCGACCCAATGAAACGATGGCGGCCGTACAAGAGACGGAATTCAATTTTGTACCTTAGGGCAGGACCTTTCGTCCTGCGCGGTCTCGGAAAATTGTCGGGCAAGCGGGCGCGAAGTCCGTTTTCGAATCCAAGGTCGCCTCGAAGAATAGGAGAAAGGAAGGACCAAGACAGATTCGTGGAACGCGTGGGGGAGGGGGGGGGGGGGGGGGGGGGGGGGTCGAAATTTCGATCGATGCCGGACTTCGTGTGAAGAAGCGAATTCGCTCGACCGTCTATTTTCGAGACAATTAGGATCGCTCGATGCGAATGTTTCTCAGGTGCCAATAGGTTTCGATGTGTGTCTCTCCTCTCCGGGAAAAGGGGTGGGGGTGGGTGGGAGTTGAGAAGGCATCCTCAGAATTCACCATCGAGCCACAATCTTGTCCCGACTAGAGAGACGTAGCGAAGGACGATGCGTTGGCCAGAAAATATATATATATATATATATATAGAGAGAGAGAGAGAGCGCCACTGAATAACGCCAAAGGTGCGAAAGAGACACAAATTGAATCGATGTAATAAATGTATTTATGTATATGGTGTATACGCAGCCAATAAGCAATTGATTAAACTCTATTCAAAGGTATGCAAAGGTAGTACGCGTTTTCTGTATTCTGACCAGTCTTAGAATATGTCTGATGGTTGAGGATAGGTTGGGGAGTATGAAGTGTCTGGATGGGTTTGAAGGAATGATCGATCGGAGAGTGAAGGTTGTTAGGGCACTGGCCTCGTTGTATATCGATCGGCCCAACGAAAGCCTCCTCCTCTCGTCGAGTCGCACCGAACTTAACATCATCCACCGCAAACACAGACCATGGCAAAACGATGATGGCAAAGACGGTAGCAAAGGCCTCGTCGAAATAAGATGAAACAAGAATACAGGTTAACTGGGCCGAGCCTCTTCTTGGCGAGCTTCGATACCTGCTCCGCACTCAGAATCCTCGACGGATTTATTTGGCATACCAGCCACCTGAGTCATGCACTTCATCCGAGCCGTCAACAATATTTGCGAAAAGAAACCTGCCCTGTTTCTCGCTAGAAGCTGACTCTTACCTTCAGCCTTCATCGTGAATCTAAACTACGATTAGAAAAGGAGACGTGTCTCCATCATCAGCCGACCGAAATGTCTTTACCAACATCTATGCAGATACGATGTAGCGCGATTAATCAGCTTCTAGTTCGACAAGGCTCTGGCATCGGCAGGCGGATTTGAGATGTGGGAAGGATGTGCAATGAGAGGGAGAGAGATGAGCGTCGCGACGCACGAGATGAAAATAGTGGGGCGTCGCTCTATTTCGGTCGAAGGTAGCCAGGGCCGTTCAGTCTACAGCCTGGCTTCCTGAGCGGGAGAGTCTCTCGGATAGACATTATTCCGCCATTTCGATCTCGTTTCGTTGTTAAACCCGCGAAGAAGGATTTCCGCCGAAAATGGGCTAAGTAAACTGACCGTTTCTAACGCGGGAGTGAGGCGCCAGTGTTGAAGAGAGAGAGAGAGAGAGAGAGAGAGAGAGAGAGAGAGAGAGAGAGAGAGAGAGAGAGAGAGAGACTGAGACGACGGACACTTAACAGTGGCTGGTGCCGACGGAGTCTAGCCAGAGTTCTCAGCTGAAGAGGGATCAGCTTCGGAACCGATCATGTTTTGGACGGAGCAGGTCGACGAAGAGGAGGAGGCACTGCTTTGCAGTCCTGCTCTCATGGCCAGGAGAGCTTCCGAGTCGTGGATAGTCGCACCGCCAGTCGAAGTACGATCAAAGTTCGTTCATGAATCTGACAGCTGATAGGCATCACGTCTTGTCTGGGCAAAACGTTCGCGTATAGAAGGCAGAAAGAGTTTAGTCAGAGTTTAGCCAGAGTTTAGTCTTTCGAGTACTTGGCCTTTAGGCCAGGATCACGCTAACAATAAGATTATGAGTAGAAGCTCGAAAGCTGGAACTTAGCCAGGGAATCCTCATCTCACCGTGATACACTCTACATGCGAGGGCGAGCGTTTGCACAGAATCGCGTTAACACAGGATCACAGTGATCATTTACGGGCACCTGTTTAGATTCGGCTTCTCAGCTGACAGTTCACCTTCTGCCTATCATAGGGAACGTTAGCCGCGATGACTGTAAATATCGTAGAGCATCGTGGGTCAAAAACCGAATTTTCAAATATGTCAGCTAAGTATGAGGGGTGGGTGACAGTAGCTGGAGGGTTGAAGTCTGATGCTGTGCTCAGTGGTCTTTCTTGCTGTTTCTCCTTTTCCTTTCTACGTTCAGGCGGTGCCGCTCGCTGCGATTCCTCTTCAACGGAAGAAGTCGCTGCCGGACGTGGCCCAACCGATTCAGCTGACGGCAACGGCGCCATTGTCCAGGGAGGAGGTTAGCGTACTTAGCAGCATGAGGAGGGAAGAGATCCGCAGGCAGATCGACGAGCACGAAAGGCTCAGGGCCAACCCTCTGCTTTACTTGGTCAGTCCTCAGGTTAAAGTAAGTACCTGTTCGCCGAATGGGAGTTAGCGCCCTTAGCTCGCCTCTACTTCTCTCTTTTATTTGCGGCCAGCTATACCCGATTCTCACGTACGCATACTGAAACGGCGTTATTCACCCATTTGCGGAACAGTTCAAAATTTTCATGGACTTGGAACTGTAAGGTATAGTACACGCTCGACAAAAAAAAGTACTGGATGCTGCTTGGTTGGATCCCGTTCCGTCGTTGCGTCGAGTATTGTGTTCGGGCGAGCGTAGTTTTTTTCAAGAACACGTACCGTTTACGTACACGTACATCAGGCATTGAATCTTCTCTGTTCTTTGTTTCACACCGCTTTCTGACGATCACGCACGGGCACCTACCCGTAGAAATAAAAGGAACCGCGTCTTTTGACCGTCCGTTCCTTCCTTCGTTCAAGGTCACCGGGTATCAGCGCGCGATACAGTGAATGACCGGCTACAGGGTGGAACTAGAATCTTTCATTATACATACGACGAACCGGTCCAACGTCGTTTCGTTTGCATTTTAAGAGGACCTCTCGTCGGTTGTTCGAACTTTGCCAGAGATCGACGAGAGCTTTCGTTGCAAAATTGTTTACCGATTCCACCTGTACAGTCACAACGACCGATCTTTCGTTATTTTAGCGCCTAGCGTCTTAAAGCGTCCCCTCCCGTTACGCAATGCGAACTAGACTCGCTGCCAAGTTCTTCGCCGAGAGCGCGAAGGATGAGTGATAATGTGAAAAAGGAGAACGAATGAATGAATGGACGCCGTCAGTTATTTGCATCGTAGAAGTGTTGACGATCGTAAATTATCCTCAAATCCCGCGGAATGCACCCATGTCCCGAGGAATCGAAAGAAGTGCGACTGTCGTTCGGTAAACGACAAGGTCTTACGTAAGACCGATCATTAAACGTAATATAAGGTGTAGTGGGTTGAAACCGATCCAGTAATTCTAAAGTTTACTTTAAACTGATGTATTTTCTATCTATTCCACCGAAACCTAATAATCTTAGTGTTTTTATTTGGCGCATGATTTATTCTTTAAGTTGCATTAATTTGGATTGAAAATATCTCCTGAAGCTTATGATTTTTCTTAATGAATTAAAAACAGTGCTGCTAGGGCGGACTTGGCCCGGAACTGGGGCAAAACCGCCCAACCTGTTTAAAAACGATTGAATCTTATATTCTTATATTATGGGGCAAAACCGAATTTCTTATTGGTAATACAAACTTTGTCGAACGAGTTAAACGGGGGTAATGACAAAATGCATGGCAGCCACCTACGTTGAATACTATCCGAACCATTGAATACTAACCAAAGGAAGATTTCTACCTTACAGTTGGTACAATGCACACCTATACTCGAATAAATGAGGGCCTAGTGCGGATTTGCCCCGTGTACGGATTTACCCCCACTGCACCTTAATCATTCCACGTTCTGGGAGGAAATGAAAACTGAACGGCGGTCGCACGTAAATGTCAATCCCATTCCGTCGAAAAATAGCAGAATCGAATTTTTTCCAAATCCAACACGATCCCAAACTCGAACGCTTTCATCAGATGACAGTTCTCTAACCACTTTCCCAAATTAATTGCAGGACTGGTTCTCCCGGCAGCAGCTCGTCATGCTGGTACTGTTCATCAACATATCCCTAGCCCTGATGTTCTTCAAGCTGCTGACGTAGCAGCCAGCCGACGATCGGGTTCACGGACTCGTGGTGGACGTGACCTGAGAACCTGGGTCGTCAATGTCGAGCCAGACCTCAGACGAAAAAAGGAATCGAGAGCTACAAAGATTACGGTCCCCCGTTGAACGCCGGACCACCGTAAAACCGACCGCTGAAAACGGCTTTTTGAGTGGAGCTATTTGCCGAAAAGGATACTCTCATCGTTTCGCGGGAGCCCGAGCTCACTTTCCGTGGGAAAGCCGAGGAATTAGGGATGAGAGAGAGAGAGAGAGAGAGAAAGAGAGAGAGAGAGCAAGAAATAAAGAGAGAAATGGGGCCCTAATCAAGCTATCATTGCTAAAGTATCCAATCACGAGCAGCGTAGTTGACTCTTCGGCATCGCAATAGATGCGTAAGATATACCTGCGAGACCTCGAAGTTTGTAATCTCATCTCCGATATTCGAAAGCGTGCTGTATATGTGAACGTGCGTGAGCGTGTGCATGCTTGACGAGAGAGAGACGGAGAGAATGGCGAGGGCGGTAAGGGAGAAGAAGACGAAATATCGGGGGTGTAATTTTTTTGAAGGACAATCGTCGTTAAAATCCTATCCGGTACGGTATAGACAGTTTAGGGCAGAGAGTTCGTTGACAGCATCGGATCCGGGCGAAGCCAGGATGTGGATGACCCGTTGTAAACGGAAGAAGGGAGGGTGGGTGGGGGGGGGGGGGGGAGATATGCGAAAGGCCGATTAATACTTCAACTGCTACGCAGGTCGATTTTTGGTCATTGCCGAATCGAGGGTTGTACCGCGGGAAAGGGGGCTTTGTACTCGTTCGTAATTTTGCGACCTTCAACGTCCGACGTTTTCAGAGTCGCCACCTCCCCCATTATCTATCATTATATTTATTATTATATCCAAATATACTATAATATATATATAGCAATATATATTATACATACTATATAATAATAATAACGATATTAATAATAATAGTAATAGCGGTAATAATAACATTAATAATAATAATGATAATAATGATAATAACGATAATAAAAAGCATAACACACGATATTGTATATGTTACACACATTGTAATATATTTACATTACACTGTTGTATTTGGAGTTTCGAAATGAATGAGGTTCTCCCGAAGGAGCTCGAATCCGATTTTGATTAATGAGACGCGAGGATGAGCTTCAAAAGTGTCGAAAGGGTGGCGTAGCAGTTGAAGGATTAAAGTTTGAGCTGCAGAACGGTGCGCTTTGTTCCTGTGAGGATTTTTGTCGAGAGTACGGGAGGGGGGGGGGTTGGGGCGCCTTTTTTTCACAATGGGGGCAACGACAATCGGCGCGCGCACCCCGACGCCTGTACCATACCTATTTTTACACCGACATATTTTAATAAGACGACACATTGGCGAATTACGCTACTTCTATCGTTAACGTGTAAGGGTCGTAGAGCCAAAACTGTATCGCTTAGGCAAACGGAACCGGGGTCGGCCAAGTACTCGATTACGCCCAAGAAAAAACCCAGCCGTTTTGCGAAAACCTCCAATTTCCTTTGTACATTTTTGTCGATGGCGAACGATTCGAGCGTAAAAACGGCGACGATCAACAGTTTTCCGAGATAAGAGACTCGAACGAGGTATATCGACGATCCGATTCGCCAGCGTTGTTGTTACGATGAGACAAATTTTATCCTTCAGAGATCTATAGAGTTTTTGATAGACGCGTCACGTTGCCTTCCCAGTAATTGTAAACGAGTAGCGCACTTTAATCATGTCATTTGTATATATTTTTCATATAACCGTGTACGAAGAGGACATGTAAAGCGTACGTAAAGGTACGTACACACATACGTGGGTGACACAGCATACCTATTCATATAACATGTACACAGAGAGACAGGAAGACACACACACGCGCACACACACACACGCGTACTTAGGAGTTGACGACGGATTTGACGATCCAAAATGTGAAAGCAGTTGTTGATCGGAGAAATTCGTCATCGTTCGAACGTCAAACGATTCGCCGCAATCGGAAGTCGGGCTTTTGTTTTTCTGACGCGTCACACGGTATTGCGCGCATCGGAAAAGGTATAGGCGAGCAAACATTTTTCACCACGCGACCGCTGGGGCACGTGTCGGCATACAAGTCGTTCCGGAGGCGGTTCGTCATTCATATTCCGCGGAGACGAGAAATTTCTCACTCTTATCTGTGCGGAACGATCGGCTTCCCGAAGCGTCGCGCACTCGAAATCTTATCTTCATCGGGAGCGGCAGACAGCTGTTTTGCGTTCAAAGGGGCTCACGATTATTTCCTTATAATCGGCGAATTACGAAATCGGTCTCCGATGCGATATGCGACGTAACAGATACCGCGTCCGCGGGAATAGACGAACGCGAAGAATCGATGACTCGCCGGAGCGAGATACGCGCGAGGGTGGGGGAGGGAGTAATTTTTTTATATCCTTAGACTTTTATAATTATTCCTTTCGAGCCGAGGACGAGAGATTCCTCGATCGGCCGCCTTTTGTCCAACTTGAAGTGGGAAAAATTTTTGGATCCGACGTTTCGCACGCTCGAACGATCGCATTTTTCTAGCCTCAGGCGTAGCTTATTAAACATAAGTATAACATTAGACGAATTTGTATATATAGTAATCCGTAAATTTATGGCCGCACAAGTTTTGCGCTCGCGACCTCGGGCGAAAGAATTTTCAGACCCGAGTCTCGTGACGGGTAGAGGGTGGGGGTGAGAGGGAGTGGTGGGGGGGATCTTCTTGTTTGTTATTGTTGAACTATTTCGTGTTACGGGCAAACGATCGGCGCGAGAATCTAAGAAAACTGGATCGTACTACCTACTACTACTATTACTACTATTACTACTACAACTACCACTGTTACTATTACTGTCGCCGCTACTATCGCCGCTACTACTCGTAATATCTCCAAAGTCTCGGCTATCGATAATTCGAGACTCAAGGCCTGAAAATCTCTCGCGGTTTTTAAAACGATCGAGGGTCACGAGCGTTGGCGCACAAAATGAGAGAGAGAGAGAGAAAAACGAAGCGAACGGACGAATGAAGATGACGACGATGAAAGATGATGATGAAGGAGAGACAAATTTTTTCCCCTGTCGCGCAAGTGCGGCGGAAATATTTTCGATGCTACTATTGTTACCATTATTACTAAGGACGACTATGTCGAGCTGGAGCAAGGGAACACGACTTTTTTCCCCACCGACCGAGTTGATAGGGATATCTTTTTTGCATTGGAACGGCAAGCGAATATATATCCGGCGTCGATGTCCGGGGCAGCATTTTCCAAGATTTTTCCGCTTGCGTATCGGGCGCGATGAGAAGGCTTGATACTTCGTTTTAAATGGGAGGACAGGGTTAGCGTAAACGTCACGGGGAGGATGGATGCGGGGGGAGGGGGGATAGGGGGGGGATCAAGGACGTACGACGAGAATCGTAGAGTGACAGTTTTTTTTTTCACGTGACGATAATGCGAGCACTTGACGGAGATTGCGAGAAGTCATTGATGTATTTGTAACCCTTCCCGCGCAGAGAGACGCAAAAAAAAACCGATCTAATGAGCTTCTACGCGTACGATAATTGAATCTCCAAACGAGAGACATGTCCGGATTGAAGGAAGACTGAATAGGGAGCGGGGTGGGGGGAGAAACGAAGCACGATCGAATCTACGTCGAACTCTACGTCGAACTCTACGTCGAATATAAATAATAGGTACTGCAAAAGCCGTTACTCAGTCTTCTCGCAAATGCCATATCACGAATCAAAGAAAAATTTACTATATGCGTAAGGGTGTTTCCCTCGCGCATCCCCGCCAGAATTCGGCCGGGCGAGGGAAACGGAAAATTGGTTTTCTCGTTTACTTGCTATATCATAAATATATGTATACACATGTATATTTGTGATTTCATATGTGTATACACTGAACGCCGCGGCGCATAATATACATACGTATACGTACGTATACATACGAGTCATATGTATATTTTACTTGTTATCTCTTGACTATTATCGAACAGTTAGTACATCTCGTTATTACTGTATATTATTATCATTATTATTAATATTATTACTATTATTATTACTATTATTGATTATTGTCATTATCATTATCACCATATCGATGGCTAAGCAAATATCTTAACGCATTACAGTGAGAAAGAGAGAGAGAGAGAGAGAGAGAGAGAGAAAGGGATGAGAGTGAGAGAGTATGAGAGTGAAAAAGTTGAGAAGATTTTGGTACCTTAACGAAAGAATGAACGTGACTCGAAGGGGCCCATTGTGTCATTGTTGATTTGCAAAAGCACAGCGATTCAATAAACTTGTATCATAACGAAACAGCTTCTGTGTCGTAGACAATGTGCAACTTACTAATTTCTCAAGTGTCACTGTATTGCATCATCCTCCTCTCATGTAACCGCACGCGTGCACGAAACGACTTACTCCTTTTTTCATTTGCTTGGCATCATGTGCCAGTCGCTTGGCACGTGTGTGTATATATACAGAGTATCGCCTGATAACGAACGAATCTGGTAAACCTACAGTCGCCACATGCAACGTACCCTCCTGACTACATAATTATACGCTGCCTATCACATTTTGCTACTTCCCGAGGCGACGGCACTTTTCTTCCCAATTAAAGAAATTGCATCCTCGGCGCTTTGCCCGCTTCACGCATCACGTAACGAGAATTGCGTTCCATCGTTTGCGAACTGCGCCTCTCGCGCGCGCGAGCATTTAAAGGCGCGACAAGGTCGAGAACTTCAATATTTCGTATCTTATTAGAGCGTGTCGCGGGAAGATTTCGTTCGGTAACATCGTAACACGAATATATCCGCGTCGCGATCAAGGTCGTCGGATCACGTTTCCTACCGAGATAATTGTCCCCAGGAACATCGCAGCCACGACCGTGTCCGATAACAATGACTAATATGAGATCCGCAGAGGCCCTGCCACCCAAATCCCAACGAAGATACGCGTACTTTGCAACTTTGCGACACGGTCGACACCTCCGCTATCGCTGTCCGTCTTTTTCCCGACGGGTCGCGTTACCGGGAAAGTGTCCGGATGTCGTCGGCACGACGAAGGAACGATAAAAGGAACGGCCGATAACCCAAGCCCCGAGAGTAGGACGCTGTCGATTCCCGATACCTCCGACCAATGGCGTAACGCTTACAGATTAGATAAGCACAAGGTGCTCATTGACCGGGCCAATCGCTAATTCCTCCGATGTTCAACGTTTAATGAGAGCGCGACGGAGACTTTATCTCTCCAGAAGGTTAGGACTGATCAAAAAGATCGGAGAAACAAACAAACAATGATGTAAACAAAGGCGAGTCTCTCGAAGGTACTGAATTCTATTCCACTTTGCTGGAAATTGATTGGGACCCGTTTGATTACGCCACTGCCGTGTGTGAACTGTGAGTATACATGTAGCGCATGTATAATGGGAGAGGAGGTGGGGGGAAGTTAGAGAGGGGGTGGACACGCACGAGGTGCACGTGCGTGAGCTGACCTCGCTCTGTCCACGCACCTCCCGCATGGCTGTCCAACGATTCGCTGGCATACGACTGCTAGACGAGAGACCTTCGCTGGCCCGAACCAAAGAGGACTCTAATCGAGACTGAATCCACCGCCTACCAATATCATCGACACCTTTCCAATTCGATGCACCGCCATTAGTCACGATCGCGCGAATGATTCGTTAGCGCGTCGATCGCCTCTTCAGGGTCTTTGACAGATTAGTCCTGATGCTAGGCGACTGTTCTATTCACATCGCAAGGCTTTAGTAAGAAGACGGGGCCTGATGTAGTTATCCACTTTTTCATTTCCTCGCCATCCGCCTGTGACTGCAGTCGACTAGAAATGTAGTATTAATTACTGCACTAACACCTTGACGGCAGAAGCGGATTTCGAGGCTACTCGTAGGTACCGCGCGCCCACCGGGCGTAATAGCCGAATATCAATTGTGACTGCAGTCGTATCAGAGATTTACTCACTAATTGGAAACTGTCGCTGCGAAAGTGATTCCTTTGAAGATCGGCGAACGGAAATTTGTACTTTCCTGTGCTGACTCAGAATGTCGACTCGATACGCGTGAGTAATTATCGTGACGAACTGCCCCACGTTCGCGGTTCATACCTGCAATCCTTAATTTTCCACTTAACAGCCTCGAAGGAAGTGACAAATAGCCTATGTAAATCGATAACTGTAATTCGAAAAAGCAAAGCAGTAGCCTTGGCTGTAAACTGAAAAACAGTCGTTAAGGTCCTGCGCAACTGTATATCTCAAAAGTTCTGAATAATACAGTGTTCACATTTTCGTTCAGCCTTTATGCAGAATATTACTTTCAACGAACAGCGACAAAAATAATCTGTCTACTTCTACGACGTTCATGCCAATTTTTATTACTTTCTAACGTTTCCATTTACGTTCGAGCGGAGGTGTCAAAACATAAAAGCGTGGCAGATAAGGTACAGTCAACACAGCGGCAGGCAAACGAAGAGTTGACGAACAGATGGTCAGGTAATGTACAGTATGTCCACGTAGGTGTACACGCTTATGACTATCGATTATAAGATATTCGAAAGATCGTTCCAATGAAAATTGTATGCACCCACGCGGCGAGATGTCGTTACGTGAACGAGTCGATCTCTGGTCGGAGGAATCGTTTTATCGGGATATCAGCTTGGGAGCCTGCAACGATACGTCGCAGCAGACGATTGCGTTTGCGCAATCTTTCGCAAGCGAAGTGGCGAGCGAGTCGCAAAATCGTGGCAACCGCTTTGGTTAATCAGCGGTAGCGGCGAAGACAACGAAACCAGACGGACGGCAATGGTAGCAGAAAGTGTAAACACGCTCGTGTCTCGTCAACCCTTTATGAACTCACGTGACCGAAGACACGCGATATATCGACTCTCTCGCTTTAAATTCTACCCACAAAGTGGCAAACGCATCTCGCTGAACAGACATTTGTCGGTCTTCAAGATATCGGACTACTCCTTAACCCATTACCCGCCGCAATACAAAAATACAAAAGTAAAAAACTAATTCTATATTTAGAAGTTGGAGTCGTTAAACAATTTGAAACTGTGTCCCAAAAATGGGACATTGGCGGATGGTGGGTTAATATAAAAAAATTCATTCTGCACTGAGATGCCTGACAATTCTGCAGCACAGAAGTTTCTTTGTCAAGGAATATTCTAGGTAGAGAAAGTTAAGGGTTCGTTTACCCCCAAAAACTGTGTCAACACGAGCTAGATGACTAAGGCGATTAATCGGTTGATTTGTTAAAGGAGTGCAACGTCACCTCCACAATGTATTGCGCAAAATTCAAGACCACTTAAATGCACCGTCGTTATCGTCGCCTCTTATTCATTCTTCAGAATAGCGGTGAACTGATATGCTCCAACGCACTATAGTGCACGTTTACGTGCAAGTGTATTTCAATACTTTGCCATCCTCCTTCGCCGCGGCTATTTTGCCTGGAAACATTGCAGCGATCGAGGTACGTACTCGTTCGAATAACATTGAAATAAGAAGCGTTACCGTTCGGTCTCTTCGGTCGACCAGTATTATTTCGAGGTTATTGCGATACGTAAGATGCTACTCCTCAATTTTTACGAAGTTTGCTCTCCGTAATCTCGTATCCGTAATCCCTATCTCCTTCTCTCTTTTAACAACAACCTCGTCCTACCACCGTTGTCTCTTCCCTATCACCCGCCGCTCATGTCAGCTTCTGTCTATCAACAAGAAAACTAACTACACGTCTCCCAATATTTGTCAACTCCTAATAACACTCCCGTGAACACGTAAGACCGGTAGATCTTTACATGTCCTCGGATTTACTAATTCTGTACCAGCGTAGCTTACATTATACAACCGTAAACACGTACGTGTGAATTTTCTCAGATGTATCCGAATATACATCCCAGCTATAGTAAATAGAAATGTCACGGCCTTTCGGAGTTCATTAACCTACTGCTGTACATATTGAGTTTGGACGCCCGGGCGAGAGATCCGTTCGTCTTTCTTTGACTCGCGAGAGATGTTGACGTTGTGCCGAGAGGCCACGTGTCTGGCAAAAGTGTGTATATTCGAGCCAAGAACGACTATAGAAAGGTGAGTGCACGTATTGCGTCGCGTCGATCGTATCGGGACAAACTAAATAATCGTAGCTGTGACCGAGTCGCAGTAAAAAAAAAGACTCTCCGTCCTTCTCCTTTCCACGTCTATCTCCGTCGAACTTCGACGTTTCTACGTTCTTCCGACTAATCCCCGAGCGCACCGACGAGCGGCGGAATTAAAATTCGGCATATAAACCGCGACATACGGTATTGTATTCTAATTCGGTCGTGAGGGGGAACGATGATTTCGAGGCGTCTCGAGGCTATGTGCGCAATAATTATTAGCAAGAGGAATGAGGTTGATGAGAAAGAGGTTGCATTGGCCAACGGTTATTGTGCCCTTCGGGGCCATAAACGTTAAATCGCAGCGCAAATTATAACCTATAAAAAAATAATTAAACGAAAGCGTACCTGTTAAATATGGATTGGGATGTGGGTATTGGTAATGTTCGCTTCTGGATGTGTTTATCTTGGCAGTGAAGTTACGTATTCTTGCTACTTCGCGAGTATTAACGACGAACCTGACGCAATTTGAACAGGCAGTTAGACGAGAAACTTTGGACGATTGCGCGGTATTTTTGAGTAGCTAAGCGTACCAACAGACGAGATGAATAAATTGAAATCTGTATCTTGAGCAGGGGGGGCGCTGGACAAACTTAATCCAGCGTGAACTGTACCGATTTTCTGGCCTTGCCGAACACACAGTATTTAAAAAGTTGAAATCAGTCGTGCATAACGATTTTAAATAAGAGATGATGCAAAGCATCACGCCTACACACATACTCTTCGCAAGAGTGAATATTACTGTAGATTTCCTCCTTCCAATTGCTTGCAGCATGAAAATACGTGAGAAAGAACAATATTAATACATTGTTAGGATTAGTAGACACAGTAAAGATTTATATTTGCTGTGTCGACGGAAAATGTCAGGTTTTAAATTTTACTTCGTCATTTATGTATATTTTATCGGAGTCTCGACCCAAGTACGTTTAACTCCTACCGCAGCGGCTTTGCTAGAATTGCACAACCGTTTACATATTCTCACATTAATACCGTACATTCCGAATATCATAATAGACGTACTTACTACGCATTTCTTCGCCTCGCCTCGCGCGGCGTAGAATTGTTATATCTTCCGGGCATGTAGCATGCGGCGAATGTGTCACATACATATTACGCATATAGGTTCTGTACAGTCGAGGGACAAAAAGTTTAGTCCGTCAAGAAATAGCGTCTGCCCGCTTACGGTCCCCCCACCGCTGCGCAAAATTAGTAACAGCGGCGAGCGTAATTTCGTTCGCGCAGGGAAGGTATCGAAGCAAACATGTGAGAATGGAAAGTGCGAGAAACGGAGAGAGAGGACAGAGAGCTGGCCGTAAAGGAAATTAAATGCGGTACCGAACGGTACGCGGTCGAATGGAAGCGTCCGGGGGGAAGAAAGATGGCGAGAGCGGGCAGTGGCGTCTGAAAGCAGGTATCCGACAAAGTGCATCGAACGTTCGCCGCACGATGGCGCGGCGATCGGCCGTGAACAGCTGAGTAAGGAGCCGACTGTCTCAGCGTGCGGAGTTCTCTGTTCACTGAACCAGTAGCAGACGTTCTGTCCTCCGTGCCCGGCTTGGCTCACGGCGGTAAACAGCTGGCGACGCCGCGATGCGTCAGAGTAAAATGTCGAACGGGACTGCACCAAGTTAGTTACCCCCCCACCACTCCCCTCGGCAACCGTGCCCCTTTCCCCTCCCCACCCCGAGTCACTCGTCATCGCCGCAGCGCACGAACACACACACGCGCCTCGCCGCTCTCCTGCTCGCCCACTCTCTTTAGTTCGACGAAGACGCCGAAAGGGGGACAGAGGGACGGAGCGACAGAGAGGGAAGGAGAACTGCGCTCGAAAAATTCTGACATCTCGTCGCGCGAACCTTTCGCTCCTCGGAATCATCCTCGGACGACGCCTCGCCTACCGTGCACCAGGTACGTCGGCGGTAACAGTGGGTCGACGCTTGGCCAGTGACGAGCTTGAGAAGCCGCCCGGAAAGCTGGAAAAAGACGCGGCGTGAAAGTGGAGTTCTCTTTGTTCGACGGCTCGCGTTCCTCTGCGCATACGTTCTCGTGCCAGTGGCGCAGCATTGTTTGTTGTCGTCGGTACGTCACCCGCTCCGTTGGGCGAAGGTAGACGGAAACGCCTGGCCCGAGGAAGGGCACCGGAGTCAAGGATTCCTACCGCGGTGTCATCGTTTTTCCCGTGAGTTTTCGAGGGAATTCTGTGTAACTGACAAAGCGTCGTTGGATCGAAACGGAGCCGTGCGAGTCGTGCGAGCGAGCGAGCGAGCGAGACAGAGAGAGAGAGAGGGAGTGAGAAAGGGAGGAGTGAGCGGATGAGCGAGCGAGAGAGCGAGCGAGTAAGCAAGAGGCATACAGAGAAGGAGAAGGGAGCACAGAGTGGTGAGCGCGTTCGTCGTCGGCTCAGTGTGCGAGCACTTTGTTTTGACGAGCAGCTGATCCGAGGCACTCGCCTCGCCTTTCGTACCTCTCTCCATCGCGTTCTCCGCGTCCGTTCCGTACGGGGATCACGGGCGCTTCGCGGCTCGTCCACTCGGTTAGGTTACGTTTTTTCTTGCCGGCCCGCGGGCATCCTAGCAGGCGGAAGCCCTCTCGAAGAGTAGGAAGAGACGGGGGCCAGGGGCTACGTGGTGTGTGCGTCGCTGGCAGTGACTAGTTGTATATCAGTGCGGCCGAGGGACGCGATCGACCGCAGTTTGCCTTCCCTGCCTCGCCAGCGAACTCTCCGCGGCATCCACAATAGTGCCGTCGTCTACCGTTCTGCCTTCGAGGACTGACTCCACGTTCAAACCGGTTGACGCTAATTCCACGGGGAGGAGAGCGTCGGGAAACAAAGGCCGGAGACCAGTGTGTCCTACCTCGCGCCCCGAGACACCGTGCTGCAAAAATACGAATTAAGGTTAAGCCGCGGACAGTGCGTTGACAAAAGGGAATTTTACAGGCCTCCAGTGAAGTTACGTCGGGCGAGATCGGTTACTGTGGCATATTTTTATTTGTCCGAGTAAGTCCGGGAGTGCCGTACAGTGTTGCTCGGGTAACGGAGAGTCGAGAAGTTTTATACATTTGTTCGGCAAAGGGAAACGAACGCTGTGCTTTCGACCGTAACAAGATCTGAGGTTGGGGGCGCGCGCACTCTCTTTCTCTTTCTCTCTCTCTCTCTCTCTGTCTCTCTCCTTCCCTTGCCTCTCTCTATCTGTCCTTTCTCCGACTTCGTGTCTGTGTACGGTTATCAGTGCCCGTGACAATTATTGCGTTTGCGACTTGGTTTACCTGTCGTCGACGTCAGCGTTGTTTTCATTATTGTTATTGTTCTTGTGCAGCCGCTTGTGTTGTTCGGTTCGCCTTGCCGTCGCGACGCGAGTGCACGAACTAGCCTGTGCGATCTATATACCGTCGAGTGGGCTAGATTCAGATACCCCGACGTTCAACAGTTCTCGACGGCGGATCGACAATAATAGGGAGCGAGGAACGACTTGGAAAAAGTTGAATAACACTCGGCGAACGGTGCCCGACAATTGAGGTGACTTTGGCCATCCACCCTTCCCCGTGCCCGCTTCCCGAGTAAGTATACATTTTCATCAATAGACACGCTTTATTGTGAACGTTCCTTACATCGAAATACAATACCCCCGCGAATTCATGGCTGGTACGCTACGCTGCCGCCCACGTGCAATGACTTTACATATATAAATATGTCCCCGCGTACCGTTGTTTTGTTCTCTCCTCCCCCCTTTTTTTTTCTCTGAATCTTGCGACACCGTCGTCTATTATAGCTTTCCTTCGGCAACGTTAAGACAGCGACGGGCAGCGGTGACGTCGGCGGCAATTATTTCTTCCTGTCACCTAGGAGACATGACGCGAGCACTGTACATTGTTTTTCTCGCAGCAAGCCGCTCGGCCGCATACCTTTATCGATCATTTCGTTGGCCCGTCGTTTGCTTTTTCATTGTTTAGCGCGGCTTGCCGTGCGCCCGACGTTTTGCGAGCACGCATTCTCCCTTTCTGCCCCAAAACTTACCGAGCGAACAGTGGCCGGTTTAACTGAAGAGTGACGAATACTGTAGGAATCCCGAGCGATCCCCTGCTCCTATAAGTGACTAATGAGAGTGGAGTGAGGAGAGGAGCGGATGAGTGACGGGAGGGAGAGTGGTCGATCGTAATCGCTGACCATCTTCATTGGGCACACCTGAATGATCCTCTCGGAGGAACAGCGGACGAGAGGCAAAAGCGAGGAATTGTGAAGGTGCGACGATCGTCCCGATCGAGCTCCTGATCCATGTGGCAGAGACCCGGGGGGGCCGTCCTCGCGCACATTAGGAAACGTGGGGTACGGCCCCTGTCCAGCTGACTATAGGAGTTGCCAGGGCGAGACAGAAGAATTCGCCGTGGGTACCGAATCCTGCGATACACCTCTGCCGGATGCCAGTGCTCCTTCATCGGGAGTCTTCTAGCAGCTCTCACTTTACCTTCGGCCAGCCCTTGGCTTGATCGGCCCAACGATGCTCTACATATTTCACGTCGACACCGGCACCACCATCACCTTCGACATCAAGTTCGCCCTGCAAAGGTAATTCCCATCAGAACGTTTGTCTTGAGAACAGAGTCCGTTCTGACCACTAGTTGCGTACTCTTTCTCTTTTGCTTGAGAAGCATTGGTCTTTCATTAATTTAATCTTACCTTTCCTCGTTTCTCCCCTTACCATGTGATACATTCACCTTTGAGCACACACACGACTTTGTACCGACTTTCTATCTGCATGCGTAACTGTGCATTTAAACCCTTCTGCTGGACACGTGATTGTCGCATATTAGACAGACGTTCACGTGTGGACGTCGTTCGTCTTTCGGTTGTCGGCAGCCGTATTCTATTTCTGCCTTTCCATACAATTCTACGCGTAGAACACGTGTGCCCCTGCTTCCTTTCTTCCTCCCCGTCATTGTGCGCGCGTGGAACCTTGTAAATCGTTTGCAGTCGGAAAGAGATATAATTAGCGGCCGGCTGTGCAGTGTCAGTATTAGGCGGTTTCTACGGAAGAAAGTTGCGAGAGTAGCAGGGGGGCGATCATACTTCTGGCATACTTTTCGTAGTTTATTGTCTTCCCGGACTCGCGCTGCCATTACACGGTGTACGTTTCACGGTATCTTTAGATTATTTCCCAGTTCGATATTGGCCAAAATACGTAAGTGCCGTTAATAGAGGATCAAACCTACTCCGTTTCTAGGTTCCTTCCGCTTTAGCACTCCTACTGAACGAGGTTGATTAGATATTTATCGGTGACCGTGCCGAGTTGTTAACGCAATTAGATTGTGCGCAGTACGTGCGTTCGGTGCGCGGCGTGCCTTGTGTAAACGCGGTATAAAACGACAAAGCGAAACGTAAATATTCGACAAGCAAGAAACTTAGATAAAGCGAGGTGGGCAGACAGGCGGACAGGCGAGTAGATAGACAGACGGGCAGATAGACGGAGGAGCGAGCGAGATAGGAAAGAAAGAATAACGAAGGATCCGGCGAAGGTTAAAGAATTGCAAAACTCGTTCGAGCCAAGCGGATGGTGTAAGTGACCGAAGTCGAGCGTAGAAGGCGTCAATGTGGTAGAAGAGTAAGCTTTTGACGAGCCACGATAATTCTCAAATTACAAAACTCTTACGTTGGGACGCGTCCAAAAGAAAGTAACGAAATGAGCGATTATAAAACGGACGCGCAAGAATGTTAATTTGAATGGGCAAAAAAAATGGGGAACACGCAACAGATAAGCCTGGCTCGTATCAATGATGCAACTGTACAGCTTGACATGGCAAGTAGAAGAGAGCGCGAAGAAGGGAATAGTCCGGATAGATCCGACTGTCGTTACGTCGACTTGGGCACTCGCACGTGCAATATAATTTCTTGTCACGGCGCATCTGTTATCGCGAACTCCTTTTGTCTTCGGCGCGAAGGTAGGGAGCGTACGGTGATAAAGAGAAATAGAGAGATTGATGGAGAGGAAGTGGCATGAGCGTTATTCACTTTTGAAATTCTACGCACACCGGTCGTCGGAGCCGTAAATATTTATCGCCAACTCGCACACATACGGACGCACACACACACACACACACACACGGTGCCGGGATTAATTGCAACGCTTCCGCTTTTTAATTATGCCTCTGCGCAGTGCCCCTTTCTTCAAACGCTTAACGCCGCGTAATGTTTTCGTACATTGTGCATCGGGCTGCCAGCCGTCGTGTGTGCGTACAATTTACATCTTCATGCATGTTTATGGGGTTACGCAGCTGAAGGACCGTTCCTCCGCGGAGCAAGGGAGGGGGGGGGGGCGAGGGGAAGGGTTGGGGGCACTGCTAGTATAATGTACATTATAATTGGCGCACGGCACGTGGGCGTCCTATATCGCGTGCGCGCGCGCTCGCGCGCGCCATCCTAACCTCTCGCGGGACAACATCAGACAGGCCAAACATTTTAAATGCGCACCACGGCGAGCTGACCGAACCAATAAACCGAACCGTGCTCACTCATCTCCACCTTTCGACGCCGATTCCTTTCCTCGCACCGATTCGAATCAATCGCTTCCCCAGTAAGTATATCCAACGCTTCCGAACGAAAAGTATTTCCGCTTACGTTCAATCAAGGAAATTGAAAGTGACGTTGCTTAGATAGATGTCATGGCCTCGAGTAACGGCCGCAAGCGCAATTTATGATGTGTGTCAATTTCCCTACAATGCCCTTGCTTTTATGCGCTAGCAGCAGTTGAGTACACGTTATCAGTTCCAATTTCAACGGTGTAATAGCTTTTCTGTTACCGGTAGACAAAAATATTCTCTATCTCTTCGTTAATTATTCGGGCAGACTTTGTTGTTCATTTTCTAACAGCATTTTTTTTAACCTAGCCTATGTCGCGTGCATGTACGTAAAGTCGAACATTTTTCTGCTTACCACGTAACTGCATCGTTTGAGGGGTGCGCCAAAGTGGAGTTATCAAACTAATTGCAGTCCAGGCTAAATATATCACGGTTTAAGAAGGATTATTGAGCCCAGCGTAAAATAATATTTTATTGTACATATCTGTAATAATTGCTTGAAGCTTGGGGGGAACGAGGTGTGGTCGTAAAACGGTAGTCCGGATTAGGCGATTACGGTTGTCCAGGTAAGATGTAAGCTTACCTGTATCCGTATCTTAATCTCTCTTCGGGTCTTTGTACGTCTACAACTACCAGTCCTTTCCATAAATATCGCAGTAAACCCCCATATAACGCGAATTCCATAGCCTATCGAACATGTCATCCAACCCATACAGCAAACATAATCCCCATAGCTAAAAATTCTCCTATCCCCATTCAATATATACAATTTATTAATAACATATTCTGTCTTCACTCAATGTACATGTCTGACTAAGAAAGACCAATGCTTTTCCATAAGACTACTTTAGTTATAAGCATCCTCGCACATCCAAAGACCTAAGGTCCCCACATCTAAAAATCATCTGTCCCCATTTCATATATGCAATTTATTAATAACATATTCTGTCTTCACTCAATGTACACGTCTCACTAAAAAGAACAATGCTTTTCCACAAGACCGCTTTAGTTCTAACCATCCTCGCACATACACCTACGGTAGGGGTTGTAGAGGATGCGGTGGGGTCCGAAGAATTTGGCGCCCTTTTACCGTCATTACATGTCTTGTTTACGATTTGTCCTCAGCGTCGCTCAGCTGAAGGAGGCGATCGAGAGGGAATGCGGCGTGGTGGCGTCTCAGCAGGTGCTCCTCATGAGCGGAGGCGAGAGTCTGGAACCGAATGCGCGCGTATGCTCCTACTCGGCTGGAACCGACACGAACCCGATCTACTTGTTCAGCAAGGCCGCCATTGAAAGTCACATTCCGCCCACGCCGAGCATAGATTACGGTTCCGGTGAGTGACAAACTTCCTCATCGATCAATATTTATGAAGCCGCATTTTCCTCACCAATTCAGTGTCGGCTCGGTTAAAATCGACATTACGCGTACATTATACGCGCAACGAGCGTAATGGGCAGTTTTAATTTCGAACCGTCTTGTCGCTCGCTTGCCCTCGTCTCGTTCGCGTCGTTTCCATCCTTAACCTACGCCGATTCTCTGATATTCGGTATTGTGCAAGTCCCGGTTGCCAGGCCTAACGGTACCTCATGCATGTGTACCCCCCTCCCCCCGGCCCCTCCCCCACCTCCTTCTCTCCTCTCCTCTCTTTTCACTCCACATTCGCCCTGGCATTCTACAATTATCGCTGCCGTGCTGTCATTTCGCGTGACTCATGATTTCTTGAGCGACACGTAAGCATCGCCTTTAGTTACTTTCACCCGGTGCATTTTATCACATTTTAAGAGAACTGTTATTCAATGAAATGCATGGCTCGATGTCGAGCTAACGGCTCCGGCGTTGGGCTTAACCGTGCGCAAGTATTAGCGTCCGCAATTTCATTATTGAACTAACCTTTCCTAGAAAGTTTATGCAAGCCATCAAAGTCTTGCTAATCGGTCTCCGGTCGGTTCGTTACGTGTCGCGACACTTTAATTAAGAGCAACGCCGACAATCATCGTTCGCGGAACAGTGGTAGTTAGCTCGTTAGCGGCGGTCAGTTCTCAATATTTAATGGAAGAAAGTTGGCTGATAAGAAGAACGATTATGCGGATTGGATGTAGATCCTTTTTTTCATCGTTTTCGCGGCAGGCAATGGGATACGTATTGGGGTGGGGATTCGCGTTGCAGGCCCGTTACTTAGCCGATAAATATTTCGTACAAGCACGATTTACCGTTTTCCCCCCCTTTGCAATCGAGCGCTACATTCTGAGATAGGCGATGAAAGAGCAAGGAAGTAAGAGAAAAGGCGTAGAGAGTAAGTGAGAGAGAGAGCCGGAGAAAGAGAGTACAAAGCAACCAATGCTTGGTACAATTTTACTCTGCTCTCATGTTCCTTGTGGTAATTCGCGTTTCTGGAGCGGCCGTAATTCGACCGCAAATCGGTCGCATTACCTGAATCTCTCTCTCTCTCTCTCTTTCTCTTTCTCGTTTCCTATGTTTCTCTATCTTCCTCTTTCTCCGCTATTACCGTTCCCCATTTCCGTACAGGCTCAACTTTCGCGTTGTTGAATCATCCGCGACCGACTGGATTAACTCTTCTGCTAAAGAACAATTTGTCAAGCTCTTGAACCGACATGAGACTGTTGGCGATTCGATTGAAATATAAGTAATCTGCGGGTGTGTACGATAAGTGTGATTCGAACAGTTTCTTTGTTGGTGCGTGTCTCCCCGAGTCTCCCGGTAACTTGGCACGAGATTTGGCTTGGGCTCGAACTTTCATTAGATTGGCCAGCGAGGAGTTCCTCCTACCACCGAGATACGTATCTCGTCGGTGTTGCTTTGCTTTCACATCAATATCCTCCAACAATGAACTCACACTCCGGTCAACACGTTAGCTGTCGCCTCGTATAGTACGTTTTAGGCACTCGTTGTTTTGTTTTCTATACGTGTGTAGGTTTCAGTATGAATGACTCGAACGCCGAACGTATCGTCCCGACGACTGACACAGATCCGTGGAAGCAGAGCATTACGATAGATATTGAAAATAGGGTACTTTACGTGTACGTGCAGTCCCAGTCGAGTGTATGCAATACTGTTTACGTATGCTCGGCGTATCAACTTTGATTTTATTAGGACGGGACCCAGGCGAACTTGTCGACTTCCTTATGTAGTTCTATCGCTTTCAGATTACTCTACACGTACTCGTGCCATCTGTTAGAATTCATACGTCGTTCAAACGATTATAGCAGGCTTTTAGTACAATTTTAATATACTTCTGATTAGGTCATTCCCTCAGCATGCCAATAGAGGGTAAAACTACTTTACTCGGATGTGTTTAGAACCCTGAAAAATGCAATACAATTAACGTTGCAGTAAAGACGTGAGTTTAATGCCCTATGCATTAACTATACATCCATTTCGCGAGTTTATTAGCTGCGTAGCGTACAAGTTCCTTCCATATTATACTTAACGGGTTATGTTACCAGTATATTACGCTATTTTACGTTAGCACATTGCTTCGTTTTTAAATGTACGCTTTATTTTAGGTTTAGTACCCAGTTGAAACGAGTTTTGATCGTATGTTGAATGTTCTTAGATTATTTTATGTAACTTTACGTTTTTATACCTGGTTACCTTGGGTCTTTAACGTACTTTTCGGGGTTTTAAGCAAAACGCGCGTATTCTAGCCTATCTATGGACTATGTTTAACGGGGGTATCTTTGTAATATGACATTGCGCGATCAATGGAGGGTATTTTGGTGTTATTTGCACCTATTAATACCTTTAGAGTGATACTGCATTGCATTTTTTTGCGTTACAAGCTGTGTGTAGCCACTGGTAGGCATCAAATCGGGGTTTTAACGTTAAATTGGATACTCCCTGACGGCTTTATTCCTTTGCTATGTCACTTATATCGCTAGTTTAGTATCGCGTAATGACTGCTACATGATTTTATGTATGTTTATGGCCGTTAGTGGCCTTTTTCGGCATATTGGCCTACAGAGACCTGTTTTAGGCCCATTTTAGACCATATCTGATGGCCGTATCCTTATCGTATGGGACTGAGCGACCAATGGAGGGTGCTGTGGCACTATTTGGACCTATTGAAAGGTGATAGAACCTTCAGAACCGCGAAAAAACGCAAAAAAATGTTTGGTCTTTGAATGGATTCAAAACCATCCTATCCCATAGATTTTGACTCGCCCTGAAAGTTGGTCGCAAGCAAAGTTCCGAATTCTCAATAGTTTCGGAGATGCAGCCATTTTTCGGAGGTGAAAAAAAATTTTTTTGAAGAGCGACTTTCGCCGATGGTCCTATCTTAAAGTACGCGTCAAAAGCTTCAAGAAAACCTATGGTTATCATAGCTTTTAACCGTTGGTTCTAAAGTTACAGGCAATTTAAAAAACCGCAAATTTTCTAAGGGGTACACCTCATTTTTGCGAAAAATCACAGGTCGGCGGATCGGATCGCCCTTTTGCTACCTGGTAGGGGGTCAAAAATAACTTGGAGAGCCGTTTGCCGTTGGTCAAAATTCGCTTTAGTTTCCGAGTTACAGCCAAAAAACCGTTGAAAAATGGGGTCCCGAAAATGACTAAAAAATAAAAGACTTTCGATCGACTCGTGCTTATGCATACTGAAAGAATGAAATGATGATCACAAAAATCGCAACCGGAGTTTTCTAAGTGCAATACTTTCAGAGATATGACCAAAAATATGTCCAAAAATGGCCAAAAATTGACATTTTGTCGCCGGAACGCTAAGTAATTCACTTTGAGGCAATCGTACATATATAGAGTGAGAGAGGGGTCAAAAACATTCACAAAAATCGAAACCAGAAGATTCTAAGTGCAATAGTTCGCCAGATATGCTCAAAAATAGGTCGAAATACAATGGAAAATGGGTATTTTTTATCGGCTGAACGATGAATAATTTCCTCAGATCCGTTTTGCGCAATAATCTGGCGTAAGAGGGGTGAAATACAGCAACCCTCATACTCTCATGTTCGTCATTAAACGCATTGCGACACACGATTAATTAAATAAACCCAATATAATAGTGGCAGAGAAGGTGAACACGTTCCAAGACGACCCTCTAAAATGTTCCTGCCCCCAGGCATAACGTAGCCAACACGGCGCACAGTGCAGTAAGTAGGGCCATTCTCGCCTGCGGTATTCTCATTAACTTCCCTTCTCCTTCTTTACTTCCCAAGACGCGTTTCCCGAGTATGCAATTTGCATTACAGTTCTAACGGTGGCAGCCTGGCGTCCTTCTCTCTCATCGCGCTTTTATCCGCCGAACGATGTGCAACAAATAATGATGGCAAGCTTTATTACACAGGCGGCTTATAGTATCAATTATTCAATACAAGTCCGTCGCTTAAGAGACTTAGCAAAGGTTCCGAACCGTCTGAAAATCTGCAGATGGTCGCCAGCCGTAGACGCAGCAAGACTTTGACCCAGGTCAACGAGTCTCATCGTCGACTCTTCGATCTTTAACTCTCAATTGGCAGCGCGTCGGATTCGATCGCTTCTTTCGAGAGTGGCATTGGCTTCTTTCGATAGCAGGGATCGAGTGGAAACGCGGCAACGGCTTGCGACGGGCTGTTGCCTCGTTGATGCGCGGATGAAAGAGGCAGGGAAGGAAAAGTTAAGGAAAGATGGGGAGAGGATGCCGCCTGCTGCGAGCAAGGAGAGTCGTCACGCTCCAAATGCGATCTTTGAACAGACAACGGTACGATGACGATGACGATGACGATGACGATGACGATGACGACGATGACGGCGATGACAGGTGTTCACTGTCCCTACATAGGCCTACCGAGAAACCACATTGACGTAGCTTAACGTCTCCGACGTCAGCTGGCGTCTGTCAATCGATCGACTCCTCCGGTCTTAGTCCGAACTTCTAATTCGATCAATCCGTTCCTCCTTTATCGCTTCCCTCCCCGCTTCGCTTTTCATCGATTCGATTAGTCCGCGGACATTATTTTTCCATCCGGTGCTCGTCTGCCATGTCCCCGATTCCGTACGCGAGCGATCAAAGTGTATCTTGACACACATAGGTCCCGTCTTCGGACTTTAGACTGGAACAATGTTAGATTCCTGAAAAGACTCGACATCTGCGGCCCGATTGAATCAGCCAACTTCCCGCCAGTCCTTTTTCCATACTCACCCGGACGCGACCGGAAGCGGAGCTGGTTCTATCGATGAGCCATCATCGACGCGCAGGGATACTTAAGAACGAGTCGATACGCGAGGAAAGACGAATCGGTTCACGATTCGACGTGTTCGACCTCGTTCGCACGGTAATTGTACGCTAGCCAGCCATCGCCGGCAACGAGAAATAATAAGTTGCTCGAAGTGCACGCGAGACAGATACCGGGCGGACAATTATTAAAACGAGGCAAGAAAAATCCTTCATCTTCTCACTCTCTCGGAACTCTGACCGTTCCTTCGAGTCCAACGAATCGTTTCGAGGATTCTTTGCATTGAGTGGCGCGAGAATGTTTGTCACGTTTGTCATGTTTACCGGCCTGGCAGAGTGCGCGCGTTAGGGAGAATGTCAGATTGCTCACCCGCTGTACTAACGTCTCCCGTCGATATTCTTTATTTAGAGTGCCGATAACCGTCCGACGGACTGAGGCTCTCTATTTAGAGCCACCCCTTCGGGCCGCACTGTCCGTTTTCCACCCAATGAGACGCGTGTCTCATCTATTGTCCCCCGTACCGCGCGCGCGCCCGCGAGCACGGTCCTCGATTATCAGAGCGCGAAAGTTGAGCGAACGGGCCGGTTACATCTGTCAGTTGCAAAACGATTGACTGACAGGGGGCGCCGCACAAAACAGATTAGCGCCGAGAAAAATATGTTTTTTACGCTCCTGCCCTCGAAAAGCGCATTTTTCCTCCGCTCAGTAGGTTTCTTATCTGGTGGCGCTCTCCTGCTCGATTCAGCAAACTAACGATCTGTTCATGTACGTGATTCGTTTAATTTCACCCATTGACGGGCACGTAAACACGTTAAACGGAGAAATTATCATCGTTTTGCCTCATTGGCCGTTAAATGAAGTTTGATGGAGAACAATTTTTGGTGAGTGGAGAATATGGACCGTTTATTTTGAAAGTGGTAATCCATTTAAAACAAAATGTTAATTATCACCAAACAAACCGTTTACACCACATATCAAAAATTATATATCTTCGTTTTTTCAAACATGGACTTACACCACTTCCGAAATAAAAATTAATTATCACCTAAATTAACCGTTTACACCGCTTTAATCATAAATTATATATCTCATTTTTTATTAAATATGAACTTACACCACTTCCAAAATAAATATTAATTATCACATAAATGAACCGTTTACACCGCGTTAGTCATAAATTATATATCCCATTTTTTTTAAACATGGACTTACACCACTTCCAAGAGAAAAATTAATTATCACATAAATAAACCGTTTACACCACATTAATCATAAATTACGTATCTCATTCCTTTTTAATGTCAACTTAGACCACTTTCAAAATAAACTGTCCATACGTGCTAAGGGTAGATAATACTCTCCGCTCTAACAGGTTCGTTAGATTTTAATGTCGGACAGGGATGAATGTAAGGTTGTTTCGAAAGTGTATTTAGCGTCGTACCTGCGGATGTGCTCGCTCAACGTCGAATTAGCGCACCACGACTAATGAGGAGCCATGTCGAGAATACTGTTACGCGTTTCCGTGCTTGAGTGGTTGCGAGCTTCGAAACCGATGGACGCTTCAATTTCTTCAGCGTCTCAACGTCGTCCACCACCTCCTCCTCCGCCTCCTCCTCCACCTCCTCATCATCATCGTGGCAAGCATTGACCGACTTTCCGAGAGACGTACAGACGGTGTCTCACTCACACATACGCGGGCGACGTCAGTGGAGATGTTTGCTTTGTCGTCGTGTTAATTGTTCATCTAATGCGCAAATACATATATGACAGAGCTAATGCCAGAAACTGATTTTTATCTTGGCACGCCTGTCTCTTTTTGCTCGCGTATCCGATTGATTTTTCCGCTTAGCGTTCTCGGTTCTTCCACACTTTTTTTTCCTTTCTTTTTCTGCCCTGCACGTGTATGCGCAGTTTCACACACATATATATTTGAGTTCTTTTAGTCGACCTTCCGCCGGTTCCGCGTTGATTCCCGTTTCGGTATGAATAAAATTGCATTTCTGACCTGGTTCGGAAACGTCGATTTCTTTGATTGCCTGCCATTTCGACGGATCGATTTTTGGTACTGCTAGAACTTCGACTCGCGGGCATAATCGGTGCCGAGGTGAGTTTACTGCACACGATTATGTAAGAGATCATCGTGCATGTCCGCGGAGTGGAATTAATAGCTGCATGAAGTCAACTAATTTTGAGGCCCGTTACCACTCGAGGAACGCAAGAAAAGTTTTACTAAAAAGTAGACTCTCAAGCTAAAACTACCGATAATTTATACACATTCATCTTATTTGCCTAGGACATAAATATGAAAATCGTCTAAAAATAAAATGAGTAAAACAGTTTATCTTTCATAATATTATCATTTGGTAAAATGATCATTGAGTAAAATTAAGACGCACACCCCTCGCGCTCGTATCTGAAATAACTGCGCAAGCGAAGTTGGGCGGGTTTTGGCATCCAATAAATCTGGCTGTTATAACAGAGGCTTGCTTCCTGCTTTTTTCGCGGCGCAGCGAAGCTCGAGCTGACCGAGTTTTCGAGAGACGGCGTCGTAGCCCAACAAACACACACACACACACACATACACACACCCGCGCGCGAGTACTTCTTCATTCATACGACTCGCAGCGGTTGGCACATTTTCATCCCAGGTAGCTGCCAATGAGTCGCGATGCCCGCTTCCACCGAGGCAGGCGAGCAAATCGCAAAAGCTTCGTGTGCCGCAACGAGCGAAGGTCACCTCACTTCTTTTGCGTCGTTTCCCGCCAATCGCGCACGCTCTCTTCTCGGCTTCCCCATTCTTCAACTTCCACCGCGACGTGTCTCTTGACAGCCGCGTTGACAATACCCCCATTGAAAATAATCGTGACAATTCGATGGAACGCTCGCGCTTCAGCGTTCGCTGGACGAGAACGGAAACGTTGGAAATCGGCCTCAAGGTCGCCAACACCTTCAAGAGTGAACCAGAACTGAACCGCAATAATGATTAAGCTTCGAACATTTGATTGACGCGTCTTGGGCGCGAGATGAGTAATGTAGACTATCGATACGGCCCGATGAAAATTCCGGCGAGGTTCGGCCGTGGCCGATGGAGCCCAGAGGAGAATGCAGATGACTTATTGCTAGATGGTAGGCGTTAAAGACCGCTGTCAAGGCCGTGCGCGCACCTGCAGTCAGGCGCAGAAGAGTGAGACGCGATAAGGCCCTCCCGCTTCGACTCGCGATCAGGCGACACACGGTCTCGTCCGCTGATACCAGGCCTCTTTTTTTCTTTTCCCTTCACCTCTCCCCCCCTCGTCCAGTACCCCCTCCGGCCGCCGCCAGTTCCTTTCCCCTCGTCGGGGCGAATCTCGAAAGTGGGGATAATGAGCGGCTTTAAGCGTCACACCGTACGTTACGGAGTAACGAGACGAGGCTTGATTGTCGATTATGTAAAAGCCTCTGCGGTCGCCAGATTTTCTGCGGTCGCTGCCAAACAATTGAAGCTTTCCTTTCGTTCCGGAGATAAAAAGCTCGAGCCGTCGGCTGGAATTCGACTGGACCTGGTAAAGGTCCGACGATAAATTTATTTTCGGCTTGAATTCAGTAAGCGGTATCGGTGTTGACCGTAGAGAGGAAGATTGCGTTTCGTTTTCTTGGTTCAGGTCTGCGATGTCTGTCTGTCGCTGGTTGATGACGCTTGGATCAGCTGTTGGAGTCCTGGCCGTTGCGGATGTTGGCGCAGTTTCATTCAGACCATTTTTTTTCAGTTCTAATGACTCTGAGAAATCTCAGCTGAATCATCTGCATTTAGTATTCCTTTCGCTTGGGTTTGTGTGAGTGCGCTTCTCTCTCTCTCTCTCTCTCTCTCGCTTGCTCGCTCTTTATTTCTCTCATGCTATACGGATACACAGTAGAAATTGCGGGACAGTCGGCTTTATTATACAACTTTTTCTCTTTGGACACTGCAAGAGCGCAGTTGGCCACTTCTATCGCCATTCTTTCGATCAGGAAGATCTCTTATCGGGCCTATAGAGCACAGCGGAATACGATACGGGTGCGAGCTGTACGCATAGATCGTGTCTATCTCACAGTCTGTACATTCAGACTTATTCCGCGGCAGTTTCCACTCCCGCGAATTCCCGCCTGACCCGACCCCGCCATTCTTTACGCTTCTTTCTTCCTCTTTGCGGCTCATTCCGCAGTTTACTTATACTGATTATTTGAGTACTCTATACACCTGAGCGTATCGTATGCTTTTCGGTGTATGTCTCTGTGTAATCGCATATTACGTCTCGCTCAGAAGAGTTCAGCTGCGGTTTCCTTTGTCTTTCGGCCATGTTTCATCCCTTGATGAGGGTAATTCGAATGTGGAGAAGAGTTATGTGGATGTATGCAACTTACAGTAGAAAATAACGTTAAATTGGAGGCTCCCTGACTGCTTTATTTCTTTGCTATGTCACTTATATTGCTGATTTAGTATCGGGTAATGACTGTCACATAATTTTATGTATATTTATGGCAATTATTGGCATTTTTTACGATTTAGACTGCAGAGTACCGTTTTAGAGCCATCTTAGACAATATAGCCGTGGTTTATATGAGGCGCAAAATAATATATAGACCCGATATGCGTGGTACGTGATGTGTGTTGACGTCGCTTGTCTCTGCCCTCTGCCGCGAGCGCTCGCCGATTTTCGAGTCGGCGCTCTACCGTGCTCAGTCAAGCGTGTTTTTTTCTCAATTTCTGTGCTGAGTCGGGAATCGAACCCGGGTTCGCTGCTTTATGAGCTAAGAACTCTACTAACTAATCCACCCATCCGCCTTGCGAGATGTAGAGCCGTTTAGCGTACATATTCTTACCGGGCGATTCTTAAGCGACTATATTAATGCTGTTTTTCGATATCTATGATCTTTTACGTCTGTTGCGAGACTTTCTCCATACTCTTGCATTATTTCCCATTACTTTACAGTATTCTACATTGTTATATCCAATAATTGTTTGTTATTTGGGCTCTTTGAAGTGTTTTAAGTAACAAAGCGACCATTCAACCCCAATTTGGAGTATGTTTGACCACTTTCTCTTTCTTGGTCTTGACTTTCTTCATACTTTTACACTATTTTACGTTAGTTTATATTGTTTTATGTGGTTCTATGTCATAATTGACTATGATTATCGCCTTTTGGGGGGTTTTAGGCTGCAAATGCGTGTCTTAGCCCATATTTTAAGTAACTCGGAGAGCCGTTTGCCGTTGGTCAAAATTCGCTTTAGTTTCCGAGTTACAGCCAAAAAACCGTCGAAAAAATTGGGTCCCGAAAGTGGCTAAAAAATAAAAGTCTTCCGACTGACTTGTGCTTATGCACACTGAAAGAGAATGAAACGAGGATCACAAAAATCGCCACCGAAGCCTCCTAAGTGCAATACTTTCGGAGATATGACCAAAAATGTGTCGAAAAACGGTCAAAAATGGACATTTTGTCGCAGGAACTCTAGGTAATTTTTTCCACTTTGAGGCAATCGTACATATATTAGAGTGACAAAGGGGTCAAAAACATTCACAAAAAATCGAAACCAGAAGGTTCTAAGTGAAATAGTTCTCGAGATATGGTCAAGAATAATCTCAGAGTGCAACTTATAGTCGAAAATAATCTCTTTCATTTTGCCGCGATCTGTGCTCTCACAGAGCAAATAATGTTACTCCAGCGATCGCATAGGTAAATTGAATGTACGGCTAAATTAATTGACACGCTCGATGCACTTCTGTCGGCGACACTTGCAGTTCGTGCACTTTCCGGCGATGGCACATGCGTTATGTACGACGCAGGGTTGCTCGAACGAACGAGAGAGCAGCGTTCGCTACTCGATTATGTAACTCGATCAGCTGTAACGCAGCAATGGCGTACCTAATATCGGTAGATCCTTCATCGCTCTCTTACCGCAATTTTTCCACTCACCCTCCGCGAATCGATGCGTAAAATATAATCGTTGCAAGATTCGAATTTTGAGGCGCGGTAAAGATTTGTCGAATCGTGGCCGATACTTAAACCGGTCGCGCGATCGTCCGACGCGTACGTTTTATTTTACATGATAATGAGAAGCGACACGACGTAATTGAGACGATCAACAAGCGTACGTACGATCCGGAGAATGGAGTGAACCCGCAATATCATTACGTATTCTCATGATCGCGATCCATACCGGAGTGACTTAAGTGCGGATATACCGCGAGCCATCTTCACTTTTAGACATACTTCAATGGTAATTGCTTCTATTACGGTACTATATCGATTTATATTCGGCAGCGATATTCGCGGCGCAGGTATTGTATAGGTCCCCGATTGTGTTGCCTCGAACGAGTAACACGTCACTACACCGACTCTCGAGTGGCTTTCGATGGATTGACGTAACTCGATCAGCTGTAAAGATCACTAAGCACTGTGACCAGACTCGATTTTACCTCCTCTGCCTCCTCTATCTTTACCGACAGTGAAACAAAAAGGGCGAAGGTCAATTCCGATCCAAGCAAACCGCCCACCCCAACCCACTAATTCCTCCAGGGAAAGTATCAGTTCTTCTCGACTCTCTCTCTCTCTCTCTCTCTCTCTCTCTCTCTCTCTCCCTCCCTCTCTCTCTCTCTTTCTCTCTCTCTTTCTACAATCGAAACACCTACTCAACGCCTTCGATCGCGTCCGATCCGTGTTTGTAGAGCGGAGGATGTATAATTAGAAAAGGGGAACGCGTTAGGCCAAGTTAAGATATTCTGGGAATCCGCACTGTCGTCTCCTTGGTCAGTCGCAGTGTCTACTTTTCCTAAAAGAAGCGCGTCGGGTCAGCTGAATATAATATGAGATTACGGTGCGCCGGCGGAAGTCTCGAATGGAATTATACATGCAGGACGGGCCGGTAAGGGTCAGTCGGTCGCGATCGCGACAGATCGAGACCTGTTGCCGCCTGTCGGCGAGCCCCTGCCCTATTATCGTCGTCGGAACCAATATTCATGAGAGATTATGCTAAGTTCGTTCGCCGCTTTCGCGAGCAACAATTACGTATACGGCATACATCTTGCCTACTGTGTTAAAATGAATTGACTGCGTAGCGATGTTTGTATCGCCTGGCCGATGTCTTGTCACGTGAGAAGATGGTCCGCATCAGTTTCTAATCAATGGATTAGCCTAGTACAGGTTGACAGGTCGCTTATGATCGTGGTCGAACGCTCACGCCGTTAAGTTTTCTGTTGCCTGGTGGAAGGATCGCTTCTTGCCCTTCTTGGCACGTGTCTCACTTATTCGTATCAGTATCTGACGTAAGTATGACTGAAACGGACGGTACGTGCCATGCCCGCGGCCTTGAATTTTCATCGCGTGCCAAGATTACGTACGCTGGCCTGCAATGTCGATCATTGTCGTAATGTCAATTGTGTAGGTATCTGCAGCTTTCGCGTTGCATCTGCTTTCTCTTCTGTCTGATTCTCGAATAATGATCAAATAGCCACTGGTCTAAAGTCGGTCTGACATAATGCACCCAATCGGTCAGTTCTTCATCTGTGTCGAAGATATTTGACGGCCGGATGATACTTCTCTTACGGCAGTCTGATTAATAAGATGTGTCTGATGAAAGTTTACTTTTTTTCTCGTAGATGTCGACCTCCAGAATCAGATCGACGCTTCGCTGGCAATGCCAGCCACTTATCAGACTCTCGTGGCACGTGCCCAGTTGGCCCAGCAATGCTGCGGACTGGCGCGCGAGCAGACGAGGATCTGCGAGAGGCTCGTCCACGATCAGCATCTCCAGCAGCAGGGATGGGCCGCGGTGGTGGCCAACCTGGAGGACATCACGCAAATGTTTCAGTCCCGGGCCGACCTGCTCCAGCAGAGCTTCTCCCTCTATCTCGCTGAAAGACAACAGCACATGGAGCTGCTTGAAAAGTAAGCTAAGCTTGTCTTTAACAAAGTCCATTTTTAACCCATTAACGCCTGAATTATTTTTTTCCTGGGAAACTATTTACATTTGTATTTCCCTTATATATCACCAAATAATTATCATAGCTATTTTTTTATATATATGATTTGTGTGTCATATATGGCACCGTAGGCGGTAATGGGTTAATAATGACGCTGACGAACGTATCTGACCGAATCACTTTGCGCAGCTTCAACGCAGACTTGGGAACACTCGCAAAAATTCCGATACTACCCGCTCTGAGGGCTCAAGCGGAAGGTATCCTTAGTCCGGACGATCAGCAACAGCCTCAGCAGCAGCAGCCAGGTCAGCAATCTGATGCCGATGCAGCGAACGGCCAGGAGGTGTTGAGTCTTTTCCGATGGATATCAGCTAAGGATAATCAGAGTAGCCTAGAGCAGGTAGCGGAACAATGTTCCCGAGGTCTGGAGCAGTTCGACGAAAGGGTGATGGAGGCTCTGAAGGCGGAGGTTAGCGCGGCCATCGACGCTGCGAAGAAACACGACATGAAGGAGATCAAGGGCCTCGGCGAAAGATTGTTCGCGCTGGAGCAGCTGATGGTACAGACGAAGAGACTCGTTCACGAGCAAGGGGAGCTGGCGCAGGGCTTCCTGCAGAATCAGAATCGTGCGAACAATCTCGGTGATGCCAGCGTCCTGCCTGATCTGTGCACGTCGCATCGGCGACAGCTATTGGTCATGCTTCAGAACCACAATCAGCTGCGAGACATCCGGCGCAGGTGTACCAAGGCGAAGGAAGAGCTCAGCGTGAACATCTACCATCGACTCAAGTGGATCATGTACGTTGAAAACAAGATGATGGAGGTCGATAGCAAGCTGGTGATATACCATGAGAGCCTCAAAAGACTGAGGAGGCATCTGGAGGTTCTCCAGCAAATTCATTTGGCGCCGCAGATGTACATGACGGCAGTGGCTGAGGTTGTTAGGAGGCGAACCTTCTCCCAAGCCTTTCTGGTCTGGGCCAGCAACCTGGCGTGCCAGTTACTTACCGTTCACACCGAGGAACTGGCGCGCAGAAGGGAGTTTCAGGGCAAGTTCGAAGGACACTTCCTGAACACTTTGTTCCCTGGACTGGAAGACACGCCGCCGCCATTTGCCACGGAGGCACCGTCAGTCTTCGACAACGCACTTCCAAAGGTAGGGTCTCATACTTTACTTGACCGCCAGGTGTGGATAACAGTAAATAATTAAAAGAATTTCTTTCCAGCTAACCGCCACCGACATGGACAGCCTAAAATCTCAGCTACCGGAACTAGCGCTGACCATCTCGACGCCGGACCTGGACAGCATAACGCAGTTCTTCCTGTCGAAGAGTCTGACGGAGACTTGCAACGAGGGTGGCAAGGACAACAAGGAGGTGGGCACCAGCGAGGACGGGGGCGGCATGCGAGTCGAGTCCACCGGCAAGGATCAGAGCCGCACGCGAGCTACGATGTTAACCGACAGGCAAGCTTCAGCTCAAAATCTTCTTCTCTCAAACATCCTCATTACGGTTACATTATATAATACCTGTAATTCATTCCGTTAGGGGCGGCTTCGAGTCGGAGACGGACACGGAGGAGTTCGAGAAGATCGGTCAGGTAGCTGGCGACTCGAAGCCGGGCTCGTTCGATAGCGTGAAGCAGCATCGGCAAAAGCAATTGGAGGTTGGTGCCTCGCGAAGCGTGTCCCCCGCATCCTCGACGACGACTAACGTATCCCCGCTAAGCTCGAAGCTCGTCGACCGGCCGACGAGCACCCATTCCATATCCTCCTCATCTTCCACCTCTAGCGAGCCAGGCTCATCCTTCCATTTCCCGCTTCTCTCCGGCAGCGAGAGACCCGCTCAGTTGTTAAGCCCACTTGCCGAGTGCGCGGAGAACGGCGACTCCTCCGGCTTTCAGCATTATCATCAGCGCCCCCCGACCAACCCAAAGTCCCGCGACACATCCGACGAGTCCAATTCCGTCAGCTCGAATCCCGTATCCCTGTCGAGATCCGCGCTGTGCGACGGCCAGCGCGCTCAGGGCCAGCAGCAGGCTCATCCGAATCATCCGAACCATCCGAATCAGCTGTCCGGTAGCGGTGGCAGCAGTCCGTCCGTCGGCCTCGGCGCCACCGACTTCATGGCCACTGAATTTTACATGGACGAATCGCTACCCAGCAGCCTCAGCGAGCATCCCGCCGACGGCCAGCATCAGGCTATCGTTTCCTTGCTCCAGGTACTGGATCGAATAACAACCAGCTCGCTAAATCGATCAACCCCCCGTAGTCTCGTAGCCGGGAAACTATCGATACTCTTCCGCTTCATCCATTTGTTCGCTTCTTCTTCCTCTTCTTTTTCTTCTTCTTCTTCTTCGTACCTCTTTCCTGTTTCTGACTGTCTTACACCAGCCGCTTTCTTCTTAATCTCTTCTCTGTCTTCCTCTTTCTCGTACATTACGCACACACACGAACACTGTAATCGTATGTTAGATATTCGATATATCTCTCTTTCATTCTGTACTTCTATTGCATCCGTCTGTTAATTTGCACTGCAACCATGCACTCTTCCCAGTACGAAGATTTATTACGCTGCAGAGGTCGTGCTAGTTGCAGTGCGAATCCATCTCTGTCGCCCATTTACTTTCTCTGTTTCTCATGCCTACGATTCGTTCACAGACCTTGCATCGTCCAGATCTCGTCATTCCCCGCGACCAGCGAAGGAGGATGATCTGATAGACGGACAAAAAAAAAAGACTGCTCTCTTATCCATTCTGCTTGACCATCTATGCTCGAAACTTCCTCCCACTTACCGCTCTCCTTTTCTGTCGTTCTTTCTAGGTACCTTTCGTTGTCATTACCTTTAGCGTAACGCTACCAAAAGCTATTAGCCGAACGTTGCGCAAGTAGAACCCGAGACGTTGGTACGTATCTCATGCTTGCAATCTCTTTTTCCGGTTCTTTCTTTTAGTATTATTTCTCCCCCACCTCTCGACCTCACGTCGAGAGTGCATGCTGCGACCCGCTCGCAATATTCTGCAGTAGCTGTACTAGCTGTAGTAGCTGCTCGCCCCCTAAGTGCCTTGATGTTCGTTTCTTAATTTTGCACATGCGAGCGTACTTACTTTAGTATACGTGCGCGTATCTGCGCGTCTATGTTGTGATTTTTTTTTTACAGGGTAACCGCCGTCGCACACGACTCCCATATCCATCCTCCCGCAGTCCTTGGAATACATATTGTTCGACATCATCCGCGTCATTCGCTTCTTGACTAATAACGACCGATTCCGGTATCCTCGTTGTTCATCCCGATCCGACCCTTCCGCCTTTTTCGATTTATCGATAACACACTGACGACTCCACGAGATTACGATTACAGTCCCCCCACCCCATCGGATAGTTGTCATTCTACAGAGCAGCATTTAAAAGTGACCGACGCGCGTGTCGGTGTTCCATCGATCGTTCGTCTCACGTGTTACTTATTAAGCAGAATAGTATTATATACAGGGTGATTCTAGTAACTGGGCCAAGCGATAACTCTTTTTTAAATAAATTTAGAACAAAATCGTAGAGGAAAAGTTTGTATTAGGTGAAAAGCTCTATCATCCTATGCACCGACTTTTTTCCCAAGTGCATTGGTGCATGTGCAAAGTGCAGTTGCACTGTTTTTTTAAATGGAACCACCCATTTTTTTTTACATAAACACGTTCCTTAAGCCATTCTGCAATAAAAACGTATAAGGGAAATCATCGAAAAAACAATAGTTTACGAGATATTTCACTTTATTCAAACAGGGTGATTCTAGTAACTGGGCCAAGCGATAACTCTTTTTTAAATAAATTTAGAACAAAATCGTAGAGGAAAAGTTTGTATTAGGTGAAAAGCTCTATCATCCTATGCACCGACTTTTTTCCCAAGTGCATTGGTGCATGTGCAAAGTGCAGTTGCACTGTTTTTTTAAATGGAACCACCCATTTTTTTTTACATAAACACGTTCCTTAAGCCATTCTGCAATAAAAACGTATAAGGGAAATCATCGAAAAAGCAATAGTTTACGAGATATTTCACTTTATTCAAACTCTTATAACAGATACTCGAACGTTTCACCGTTAGCTTGCAAACATTTTTTAATACGTTCCTATCCTTGAGTATGAGATGTTAGTAAACATGATTGGAACGTAACTCTGACCAAAAACGTTTAGATAATGCGATAGTGAACGGTTTGGGCATCTGTTATAAGAGTTTGAATAAAGTGAAATATCTCGTAAACTATTGCTTTTTCGATGATTTCCCTTATACGTTTTTATTGCAGAATGGCTTAAGGAACGTGTTTATGTAAAAAAAAATGGGTGGTTCCATTTAAAAAAACAGTGCAACTGCACTTTGCACATGCACCAATGCACTTGGGAAAAAAGTCGGTGCATAGGATGATAGAGCTTTTCACCTAATACAAACTTTTCCTCTACGATTTTGTTCTAAATTTATTTAAAAAAGAGTTATCGCTTGGCCCAGTTACTAGAATCACCCTGTTTGAATAAAGTGAAATATCTCGTAAACTATTGTTTTTTCGATGATTTCCCTTATACGTTTTTATTGCAGAATGGCTTAAGGAACGTGTTTATGTAAAAAAAAATGGGTGGTTCCATTTAAAAAAACAGTGCAACTGCACTTTGCACATGCACCAATGCACTTGGGAAAAAAGTCGGTGCATAGGATGATAGAGCTTTTCACCTAATACAAACTTTTCCTCTACGATTTTGTTCTAAATTTATTTAAAAAAGAGTTATCGCTTGGCCCAGTTACTAGAATCACCCTGTATAGATTGGCTAACATGCATGCATTCAGCGACGATTCAGCTAACACACCCTCGATGCAAATTACACCGAAGCGTTCTTCGATAAGACGATTGTGGCTGAACCACGCCGCTGCTATATAATGATAAATGACAATGACGACACTGTCAGCTAACACTAACATTAACAATAATAATGAACTGTCGAACAGCTTCATCATTATTTCTCTCGTACGAAATTCGAGTAAAGCTGGACACGTCCAGTCTGATCGATCGTTTGCCGGTGTTTGATTGTTTAACAATGCAATTTTCAGGAGAATCTCGGCAATACACGCGAGGAAGTGGAAAGATTGCGGTCCATTCTGAAAACGATGAAGGCGGTGGTGTGCGAGGCCTTGACGTCGGTCCGCGAGGAGTTATCCGTCCTGAAGGATCGTTCGAATTCGGAGAGTAGCGGGCTGTCCGAGATGACGGAAAGAATTCGGGAGACTCTGTCTCTTTATTCGCGCGAGTGCGACCGTCGTCTTAGGGAACGGGAGCAAGAGTTGACCGTGGACCATGAACTGGAGCTGGCGGACGTGAAGAAGCTGCTGCAGGCCCGCGAAGAAGAGATCCGCACCATCAAGAGGACCTTGTTGGAGAAGGAGACCGAATTGGGCGAGCACGAGAGATTGGTAACGACCATGAGACAGAAATTGGAGGATGGACAGTCCGAGATGAGGGCACATCAGAAGAGACTTCACCATCAGCTGGAGGATGCCTTGGAGCAGATACGCGCTTACCAGGCGGCGGCCGTGAAGAAGATGAATGACGAGAGGTACTTGGAGAAGTGTTTCCAGTGTCAGAAGAGAATTCAGGAGTTGGAGAAGAGCTTGGCGACCGCGAGGAGTGAGAAGGAGAGAGCCGTCAAGGAGGCCACTGACAAGTTGCAGTTGGAGTATAAGACGGAGCTGGAGAGAAGTAGATATAAACCGATGGCAGCGTCCACCATGGAAAGAAGTCCGTCGGATTCGAGTTTGGAGAAGATCGAAGTAAGTCTAATTGTTCAGTGAATTAATTTACCTGCTTTTAGCAAAGTTTCACTTGTCAGTGAATTAAGTAACTATTCCAGGCATTTCATTTACAGCGACCTGATGTGATAGAGATCGCGAATCATGAGGCAATCTTGGCTCAAGCGAAAGTGGATATGAATATCGAGAAGTCCGAAGCCATTCTCACTGCTATTGAAAAGGAGAGAGCCGATTGTGTGGCTAAGTTGGATCATGAACTCCGTTTGGCGAGGCAAGTGGTCGAGGAGAAGGAGAGGGAAGTAGAAATGTGCAGAATACGAGAGGTGACTCTGGTGGACAAGTGTAAGAGGTATAAGACCATGATAAGACGCCTATCTAAATCCGAGAACGTCGTTCGTCAAACGTTGAACGAGAAGGTACGTCTGAGACTCCCAAATCATTGTAATCCGTGGAACAAATAACTCCGATTTTTTTTTTAAATGAAAATTTTGTACGTTCACAGGTAGTGGACAGTCTGGATGCTGAGGGCGTTTGGATAGCCAGCAAAATTGCGTCCGACCGTGCAAAACTGTACGAACAGAAGGAAAGTGGCGCCTCCATGATGATGGAGAATCCTCTTCGCAAGGAGTTCAGCGAGGAGAGCCTCGAGGAAGCACTGAAGTGCGTGGAGTCTGACAAGGATGACGTTGAGGTTTCTGGGTCCAAAAAGGTGAGGCTGGAGTCTGATGACGAAGCGGTACGCTTGTCCAGAACACTGGACCTCTTGGAAAAGGACAACAAGCGATTGAACAGCGAGTTGCAAACTACTCGAGAGAGTAAGGAAGCCGCTGAGGCGAAAGTTGAAGCCTTGGAGGCGGACAAAGTTCGTCTGGAGGTCGAGTTGGTGAAGGAGAGAAGTAAACGGGGTTACGTGGGTGAGTCGTCATCGTCGTCGGAGGACCGAGACAAGGACATGACGGCCTCTGTGGCCGTCGTACCCGAATCGGCCTTCAGCAAGGATGCGGCCACGAGTCCTGCCGAACCTGTCCGACGTTCGACGGCACCGTCCTGCCTCCACTCCTCGGTACTGCTTCACGAGAACGTTGCCAAGAACGCTGCGAAACTTGTGCAACAGGGTCGCATCACCGTCACCAGGTGTAATCCTGGCGACATCGTCCTCGTCTTTTGGGATCCTGCGCACGAGAACTACACCCTCTATCAAGAGTCACCGACTCTTTACTTTCTCAACTCCGATTGCGTAGCGGCAGTAGATCTCACTCTGAATCCCGATGGCAGTCCTAGACGATACTTCATCATGGCCGAAGTGATTAACAAGGAATACTGTCACGCGCGGAAGGTAAGCCCTTCAAGGCCATGACTCTTCCACCGCTCTACTTCTCAAGCAACTCTGCCTCTGTCACAGATTATGACCTTCACCTTTTTTCCTTTCAGACCGAGAATCGTTATCGCGTCCCTCTCGGCACAAAGTTTTATCGTGTTCGCGTAAAGGCAATCGAGGATACCCTTGACATGACACAAATGGTGAAAAGTCAGCAGCAGCAGCAGCAGCAGCAACAGCAGCCGCACCAGCAGCAGTAAATAATGCCCAGTGGTCGACCTTCGCCGACGAAAGAGGCGTCGGGACGGTAATCTTCGACTCTTGCCCGGCACAGAACCGCTGTGATCCCACGTTTTGCGCTATCAAGTACCTGTAAATGCCTCTAAGGATATTTACACGCTGATAGTTGAAAAAGTAGAACACCGCATTCCTCGGCGAGTGCGCCGAGGAAGGCGTAATTCATGCGCCTGCGATACCGAACTCAGACAGCGCGTCTTCGCGAGAATCCGGTTAACCATGGATCAAGGTCAAAACCCTGCCAGAGCCTCTTGACGCGCATCCCTGATGTCAACCGCCTCTTCGGTTCAACGCCGTTTGTTGGCCGAAAGGATCCTGAGACACCGGACGACGCATCACGACCTAAACGGAGGTTGCGCAAGAGTTTCGACTTGACACGAAACCGGGCGGAAGGATGCGCTGGCGTTTCATTGTGATATAAATAATTTTTAAAACAAAACGAGTGAAACATAATTGCCGAATGCTGTGGTTAGCTGTGGTAGGCATAACGACATTTGTATTCCTTGTCTTTCTTTTTTTTCATAAGCAAACGAAAAGGAGCACGAACTTATATTACATATATATATAATATATATCTAATTATACACGGACACACACACACGACACATACACGTGACACGAATCATTGAACATGCGCAACCTTTGCGCGCAAACTTTGACACATCTATGCTAACTTCCTACATGATTTTTCCGCTTGTAATAAGTTGGTAGGTTGACTGCGTATCAAAGAGATGCACACTTTTGTTTTAATTTTTGGGATGGCAATGTGGGGGCTTAATTGAGCCCCTCCCTCCCCCGTCGCCCCTTTAACAAGATAGAAAACGAACCACAAATTTTGCAACGAGAGAATAAGGAAAAAAAGGGCAAGGAGGGAAAAGAACAATGGTTGTAATCTGCTTTGTATATGTACTATATATTATAAACATTCTTTTGTATCATATATACACACATATATATAATTATATATATATATATACATATACAAGCCCTTGAACGTGGCCGTGCAATATTCGCGCTTAGAATGGAATAAAGGGACGGGATCTAAAAAGGGTGATGAAATAGGCCCTAAAAAGAAGAGATAAAATTTTGTTATTAATTTTCAAAAACTATGACAAATAGCTACACGTTAAGCGTCTCTGCACGACGATCGAAGTGGCCAACATATTCCAATTCACTCTCGTCTTCACGTAAAAATTGTTCGACGCGTTCGTTACTCTCACCCCCTTCAGCATTACTTGCAAATGATTAGTTTAGTTTTAATGACGCTCATCGGCATGGATTAACCGGTGCTTTAGGATGATGACTTTGCGATAGTATCACGTTTACGAATCTGTGTAACACATAGATAGGGTGGTGATCGAGGCTGTGGCTCGCTCGATTTTTCATCATAGCGAGAAAGATATCGAAAGTACTGTAAGTCGAAGTATAATTTTCGCAGCGAGCACGAGCCATTATTCGTCAGAATCTATGCATAGTTCAGTTAATAGACTTAACGTATTTTCTCTCGACGTAAAGGAACGTAGTGGGCCAGCTTACACAAAAGGGCCATCCCCGTACTCAGACTTACACGTATACGAAGGTCACACGCATCTGTGTATATATTTTTCATTTCATTCTGCGACACAGCTTCGTGTCAATCGGAGTCATTCAAAGTCCTTCGCGAAGAAGGAACTTATCACAAGGGACAAGAGCAATGGCTCGTCTGCAATAGTGTCGCGATTCATTTTCTTAGGATACTTCAACCTTCACCGAACTGTATTGCATTACTCTCATAAGCTCTTCTTTCCCATAACGTGCGGCTATCGTTATTAACGGCGCCTTCGATACTATATCCTACAATAGCTGTGATCATTAGGCTTTCATGTCCGTTTCCCATTGACTGTTTCCTCCTTTTTTTGCCGAGGCATCGAGGTCAGACTCAGTTCAGTCCTGTGACTCTCGGTCCTCGGCACACTTAACTCGTCAGTAAGCAATTTAATTTGACAACTCTTCAGCCACGATTCTTAAAAGTAAGCCCGTCGTGCCGGTAGATTTTTGCACGATCCGCTTATTCGATGGAAAGGGCGTGAACATTCACATGCACACTGATCCCCACGCATTGTTCCTATTAGTTCAATTTCGCGCAGTCACTGTAATATGTATTACGCACCGATCCATACATATATATTCCCTTTTATTCTCACGTCCAATAACGCGCATATCAGCGTAGACGCATCGGAGTTATGCGTAGATAGATTTATGCGCTTTTCGAGACAGACAGAGAGAGGGAGAAGGTGCCGGTACCGATAAGGAATATGTTAATCTTTAAGCGTGTCCGATAAACGTTCATCCACATTCGTTTCACCCGCTACGAAAGCTATCGAAGTGTCTCTAGCTTAGAATAGACCTCTCGCCACGGGATGGCGCTAGACAGTTTCTTTCATATATTTCCTCTATTTCCCGAATATACTAGTTTAACGAGTAGCTTGAATCCGTAGGCATACCGTGTATAGAGAGGAGTGCCGGTACCAGTTCCTCTATTAAAACTAAAAGCCTTAATCGAGCATCGCTTAAATCAAACGTGCCGGTACAAAATGAAAACGAGCACCGCATACACAATATAGCTGCAAATGAACACACACGGTGTGACACTAAACACTCTGACGTACACACATACACACCAAGGGTATACGTACCGACATTACAGTGAGGCACGCATGCACGCACGCACACGCACTGTCTCTATCGCACTTAGAAATTCGTGAATTCTGCGGAGAAGGTCTGAGGTTCGAATAATAACGACGATGAAGGCGTTAAGCGTCCGTTTCTGCCTAAAGAGAGCTCCCCGCCGTTTCGTTGGCGAACGAAATGAATGTTTCAGTGTTCATCCGTGTCATTAATGGCACTGTAACGGATTTCCCACGACGGTCCCGTAATATGCTTAAGCTAAGGAAGGATTCGCTTATCTTCAGCGCCGTTCTGACGGTCAATCGACGCTGTCGCTATCGAGTCCTTTTCCATTCTCCTTCTCTGCTCTCCTCTCAATCAACAGGGTGCCTAAAATTCGAGATTGAGACCGGACTGGAAACTGAGCTTTTCTTAGCTCCACACGCCTCTCTTCTAACTTTTATCCTCGGTTTCGGGTCTCCGGTCTCGATCTCGAACACGGAAGCGAGCGTACGTCCGGAAGGCATGGAGAATCTTTCGAAATCGGAATATCAAAGTAAACGTGCCTGCAATGTGTTAACGCGATAAAATACTTACCCTCGGCATTTCCCTTCTCGGCGAAACAGAGAGTCGGACGAATCGATCGTTTGTTGAAAGGACGACGGAGAAAGTTCTCAGCGCCGCGACGAAAGGCCAGAATACAAACGGGAGAGTATACAATTGCGCATTGTATATTCGCGTCTATGGCCGCAATGTCCCGTCTGTCTTATGTGACTGTATGCCTAGGCAGTGTATCCGTACATTATGTACTATTGTCATACGATACATATATATATATAGATCAATATATATATATATATATACATATATACACGTATGCGAATCGCTTGCGCGCGCCAATTATGTATGTAATTGCATATATGTTTGTGTGCGTACGTACGTAGAGGCCTACGTACGTGCGCGCGAACGCTGATAGGAAATTATGGATTCACCGATTGCGTAAGCTAAGTTCTGTCCGTCGCATTCGCAGAGGCTGAGAGCGAGCGGAGGGATCGAATTGCGATTCCCTGTCAAGAGCGGAAGTGAGTCGGAGCTGTCAATCTTGTTTTTATCGCGTTCCACCCCCGAACGGTGCGAGGAAAGAGTGGGAGCCACACCTCGGATATGTCCTTTTCTACGAGCGACTAAAACGTTACAAGAACACACCTACACTTCACACGTACACGGTAATTAAATAAGACGACAAAAAGAAGAAGAAGAAGAGGAGGAAAGAAAAAAGAAATGAGCGGGGGCAAGCGTTAATCGGAAATCGAATTTTCGTACTGACACTGGGGCAAAAAAAAAAAAGGGAGAAAAGAAAATTTTTGAACTCGTTTAAGAGTGTGGGACTATACCAGAGGAGCCGCGCTCATAATTATTTTTCTAGCGATCCTAACGTAGTAAGGTTTGCCTTTTTTTACCTTAGATACCTAAATATTAAATTTAATCGTAAGACGCGCCCGTTTTACAATAATTGAGAAAATAAGCGCTTTGCTTTCGTTTTTCGTTAGTACGGGTAAGTTGCAATTATTTTTTTCGTCGAGAACTAATTCTACGACTTAGGAGAGATTAGAGGATAATGTTTGACTAAACGAAACAGAAGAAAACGGGGGAGCAAAAAAAAAACAAATGACAAGCCGCGCTGGCAAAGTATTTTCCGGCGATTAAACTAGTATCTTGCCACTAACGGAGGTTCATGATCGAATTTAATTGTCTCGTTTTTCAAGGATAGCTTGGCCCTACGAGTTGTAAATTTACGTAAAGCGACGGAGTTAACGAAACGTTGCCTTCCTCGGCAGCTTTTATACCCCCACTCTCTGACAATTAGAAACTTTTTTTGTTCATAATGACGTGACGAACTCAGTTTTGCAATTTCTCCGCGTATCTATCACGCAAAAAGTGGTCTTGCACCCGTTTCGTTCGTGCATCTTTCTTTTTACGTACGCTAACGTGATAAACAAAAAAAACAAACGTTAATGAGGTTTATAAGTACAGCAGCGAAACAGACAAAAAAAAAAAGAAACTACAGGAAGTGATGATATTTGCGCATGTAATCGAGAAAGTGTAACGCATAGGTATGATCTTAATATTGATAATATTAATAATAATAAAGAAAAAATAATAATAATAAACATTTACATAACAATACATACAATTGTGATCGTGAGAGTATCTGTTGCGAATAAATAAATTACAAATAAAGCACGTGACTTTTTTCAGAACAAATCTAGAGACTGGTGTGCTTTGAAGAACCGTTACCCATATTATGTCAGACATCCCACATCACTGTCCCAGTACATGCCATAAGTTTGCGGAGCAAAATACGAGATAAGAACGCAGGTTGAAGATTCTTACATGCAGTCACGCCGAAATTAGAGACGCTCGCAATCACAAGATCATTCATATACATATTCATATATATATATATATTTCTTCTCTGAAGTACCTTTGCCGTCCCTTTCAATCATTCAAGCCTAAGTGTAGAGAAGTCCATAGAAGAGAAGTTGCGAATGGTACTACTATTTTAAATTTATTTATAATACAAACAGAATGCGTCATAGATTTTGCTCAGTGATGAGGAACAAAGGCTTGCGAGTTTTGAGAACAAGCTGGCATCAGATTGGCGCTGACCTCTTCTTCCGCCGAGCTGCACAGCATGCCAACCAGGGTGTAGTCGACAAACGGTGGCACGTCCAAGTCTGCCACGTCGCTGTAATTGTTGATGGCACCCTGAACAGGTCCATTGTTCATCATCTGAGGAAGTCTCGTGTCCAAAACCTCGCAGGTGTAGTGACAGCGATCGTTGTTGGTATAGAAGAAAGGTTCTGGGCTATTCTGGGACTGAACATTGCTTTCTATGGTATTTGTTTCTGGGAAAAGCCTTTCAGTCGCCTCTGGCGTCTGTTGCTGGCCATAATTTGCCTGCAATCTTTCGTCCAGGACCATTCTGCTGGAATTTTGATGCGTACGGCTGGCAGGCTGGTTCTTCTGCTCTTCCGAATGGCCGAACATCTGATGCTGGTGATGATTGCTGTGATGATGGTGGTGGTGATGGTTGTGATGATGGTAATTGTCGAAGTAAGCCTGTTGCTTCGGGTCCGCAATTGGGCTCCGATTTTGTCTCATGGGATCATTCATACCGATTTCGCCCTTTCCCTTTTGATAATTGTACTGCCTGTCAACAGGGATCGGACCGTGACAATTCTCCTTTGAGAAGCAATCCTCGCGTCTCTGGGGATGGATGACACCCTCTTCCTTCCTCTCCTCGTAATCTGGGAAGTGAACTCTTTCGTCCTGACGCTGGGTCCAGTATGACTCCTGCTCTGTCTTTGACGTCTCGATATACGGCTTATTATGAGTCCTAGAGTACCCTTGATAATTCAAGGAATCATCGATACTATGATTGCTCTGAATCGAATTCTTCTCGTTAACATTGTAATGGTTCACAGCTCTTCTTGTTGAATGATGGTAAGAGTCTTTCTCTTGCTCGAATCCGGGGAATTGAAGTCTCTCATCCTGAGCAATACTTAAATGGCTGCTACTAGAGTCTTCGCTTAAGAACTGGTTCCAATACGTCTGATCGTGACTCTGGCCTGGCTGCTTTATTTCATACTTGATCGTCCCACTTCCCAAGTCAAGCAAAGTTGGTGGCGAGCGAGCCACATCCTGAGGATTTACAGGAAAGTCAGGGCGGATCGGTTGATCCAATTGGAAGATTTCCTCAGGTTGGAAAAGGTCGCCAGTAAACGTTGGGAAATCGGGATAGGCAGCTTCCTGCGGAACTTGATTTGGCAGACAATAGCCCAATGTATTCTCTTGGCCGGATACTGTGTCTTGAAGCCAATAAGAATTTTCTGTCGAGGCAGATTGCTGTGGGTACATCGTTGGTTGTTGATGGGATGGCTGATAGGTCGGCATGTTTGCTTGAAGGCCGCATATACATTCGAACGGCGGACAGGAACATGAATATCCTGAGAGAAAAAGAAAATATTCATTCTCAAACAATTTCCAGAACGCGTTCAAAATTCCCGCGCGTATTCGAGGCAGCGACCTCTCTTGATCGGTGCTGCCACCTTGAGCGTGGTCGAGCAACGACAACGATTCGATTAGTCGTCAGTTTGATTGAAGCGGGAAGTGTGTCTGAACAACGCGTGCATTTGCAACGTAAGTTAAAAGAGAATTACATTATTTCCGTTTTATTTTCTCAGTCTTTGTGGAAAGCATGCAATTTTTCTTCCTATTTACATTTTCGAATCATAAAATTACTCAATTGTTCATAGTACCGGATTACGCCAATTTTTGTATTCGTACGATGTTACATAACCATTATTTAGAATGTTCGAACACTTTGCGTTATAGACGGATTTAAAGACATACCTTTGTCGGAAATGAGCGGTGGTGGCTGCGTCGTTCTTGACGGTTGTTCGATCGCTTCTGTGCTTGGGCGTTTTGTCCCTCTCAGTGACATTAACTAGAACAAAAATACAACGATGCAGTTACGTTTGCAGTGTGCAACAAGCGAGCAGAGCTCCGGCTCAGGGTGAGTACAAAACATCAACACTTTATCTCTTATTTATGATTAAAACTTTATCGAATGCGAATTCTGTATTAATGTAATAATATAATGTAATGTTATAATATAATGTAATTAATACCGCCAAGTATATCTACTTGTAAAATGTTATAACATAGCCATAAAACCACAAAAATACTCTTCACAAACCGGGTGGGCCCAATATGAATATTCAAGCCTCGTCGGTAACTTATGTTTACAGGTTAACATTTGTTAGGTGCAGGACAAAAGGTTTCTTATAGTTTCTCAGAAAAATTAGGACTAGCAAGAGTTGGCAGGCTTCCATAGGTACAGTATTTGGTCAGAATGAGCAAAGTATTCATACCTTCGAGCTTAGGGCAGCTTCCCGTGTCAGCAGAACAGCCAGTCCTCTGACTCTTCTCCCAGCTCCGACGCTTCTTCTAGCCTCGGAAGTAGATTTAGCTTCTGGCCGCGGATGATCGTGCTGACCCTTGGCTTGAAAGAAAATGGCATGCTCGGTGTGACGCCAAAAATGCGTGACCGGATAACCGCAGTGTCCTCGGCAGGACAAGATTTCAAGGTGCCCACTGCATTGCCTGTTCGGACAAGGCTTCCCTTGCTGCTTCTTTCTCGCCTGCAACGATCAGTGCTTGCGTGAACGATTGCAATTTCCCCAGGCTAAAGTGTCCAGCGTTCACGATGCAAGTTCTCGAAAGAAATCTATTCGGTACCTTATCGCAAATGGCTGGTCGAAGGTGTACCCTTCCGCCACCTGGCAGGATGCACTCCTGCGAGCAGACTAACACTCCGAGGCAGGACTTCTTCAAGATGCTCACGTTGTGGTTGTTCGTGTTCCTCATTGCCCACCCTGACGCGTGTCTTCGCGCTTCCTCGCAATCCGGTCCGTAGACTCTTCTTACGTGGCCGTCGGCCCATTCGCACCAGGGATCATATTCAACCACCTAATACATTCATTAAATATGCTTTATCATTTCACCTTCTCTCCAGTCCGCAATACTGGTCGTCTACTCTATTTTCGCTAATCGAGAAATTAGTATCACAGTTATAAGCTTCGAAATCAAAATGTAGTAACTTACCCTCGGCACGTTCGAGTCGTTGATGTCCCATTCCTGATGAGGATGCTGCTGTTGCTGATTGCCGGCGACAGTCGCTGACATCGTCGGCGATCCCACGCGACTCCTAAGGATCCAAGGAACGCCATTATTAGCAAAGCTTCGCTCTTCGAAAGGTTCGCTCGAGACTCGACTCGATCGGCGACTATCTCGCTATCCTATTGTGCGATCAAGGCTAATGGGCGGTTATCAAAACGACAGGATAATTAAACGTGACTCCGTGAAATATTACTCTGACACTGACTGCCCATTGCGACTAACACTTCTTCCCTTCTAATTGATAGTAACCGGTCTCGACTTTTCACGTCTAACAAGAGTAAAAGCATGATCTTTCTTTCAAAGAAGAATGACAGATACTACGTACTGCAATACTAATATAGACTGCGAGTACTGTGGAGGTGAAAAGGTCGATTCTGGGAGGCCCTGAAATCGGAATATCATCGACTGAGTGCCAGGTCTAATTCGGAATTGCGCAATGCGCTCTATCTAAGGAGGGACGTTCAGTCAACTGAATTCAGTCAGCCGACAGAGAACGGGCGGCCGCCGGGAGGAAAAGGAGGCACACGCGGCAGCCTCGAGATAAAATCCCGATTTATGGAACGAACCTGGCCGTACCTCGCGCCATACTTATGGGAGCCCGTGGGTGGCCTGACAACGGGCACGCTCAGCGCCTTTCCGCAATCCTCCTCCGCGAGAAACCGCGAAAACGAACTGCCTACCGATCCTCCGTTCCCGATCGATCCTTCGTTTGTCGAGTTGGAATGAAAGAGAGAGAGAGAAAGATATATATATATATAAAGAGAGGGAGAGAGAGCCTAACCAACTATTTAACCGGATAATACCGACTTCTTTTCTCATCCGTTATTAATTGCACCGCACGTGCACGACCGAAAGTGTACATTCCTGCATAAATCCTCTTACAAGCCTATGGCTGCCCTTCCCGCGACGACGTTAAAGCTCGCAGTTATGATCTGTGTTGCGGCATTACGGTCAGCTCTCGCTTTTTTAAAGCAGCCCTCAATGACCCCTTGACTTCCCCCGAACCTTATCAGTTAGCCGTACCGTCCACAAACGGCTCTGAGAATCGAATCTAATTTCGCTCAACTTTGTTTGGAACCTGCTCATCGTACGTGAGCCCAAGTCTTCGAGGTGTAAGGGGACATTGCATGCTACGAATGTCATTGACCATGAGTACGTTCGTATCCATAAAAGAGGTTCGACCTCCCACGCGCTCGTTTCGTCAACCTGCTATCTAAGCTTCGACCGGTCGATAAACGGATTTCTTAATCCACTATTTGCCGTCGATTCGACGCGGATCGGAATAAAACGGGACATAGGCTGTCCGATAATGAACAGCGTAATTACGGGGGTGAGCTGAACCGTCTATCCGATTCGGTCTCGCTATCCGACGTTTGCGATCGAACACCTACTCGAGTGCCGATCGGAAGTCCGAAAGTTGTCGCCATTCTTAACCGGACACGGCTTCGTCCCATAGCGTGCGTGCCTGCCCACGCTTCCCTAATTGGCCAAAAAGCAGGAAGTAGGAAAGTCACTGACGCTGTTCGGCCCGTCAAAACAATCCCACCCTTCACCTGCCGCCCGCGAGAGGGACAATTTTAATTCCGACCGCGATCCGTTACGCTGCCAACACTCTCCGTTGCATGAGTTTACCATAATACGTTATGTCGACACCTCTACGAGTAGAGAGAGAGAGAACGAGAGAGAGAGAGAGAGAGAGAGGAGAGACAGAGAGAAGGAAGGAGAATACATCGAGGTGAAAAGGAGAGGGAAAGGAGAGAAAGCGAGGGAGGGAGCGGGGATAAGCCAAGAAGGGGCCGGGGGGGGGGGGGAGTCGGTGGGGGAGAGAAAAGAGTCGACTTAGGTGAATGATTGCCCGGATCGGTGATAAAGTCATCGCCTTTAGCACCGCGTAAGATGATACATCGGCGGACGATGTTGCGCCGAGATTGCCCGAACCCGAAGACGTACGCACACGCGTGAAAATAGCCGCGTGAAAGGACACGCGTGAAAAGACAGGCGTGAATTAAAAAGGAGGAGAGAGCGAGAGAGAGAGAGAGAGAGAGAGAGAGAGAGAGAGAGTCGTGGTATGGGTGCGCTCAGATATTAAGTCAGATACGGGCACTAAAATATCACGAAAGGCACCGTGGAAGGGAAAGAAGGAGAGATTCCTCTCTTCGTCTCTCTCTCTCTCTCTCTCTCTCTCTCTCTCTCTCTCTCTTCTCTTTACGCCGGGACGGAGGTAAGGTTTGCGTACGGCTCTCGCCAAGAAGATCGCCCTGTGTAACTCTTTCCACCCTCTCGCTCATTCGATCTCTAACTCTCTACACTCCTTTCCTTCTCTCTATCTTGCCTTAACTCTCTCTCTCTCTCTCTCTCTCTCTCTCTCTCTTTTCCTCTCACCGTCTCTCACTCTCTCTCTCTCGGTGTCTCATGTTCCAAGACGACAACGCAGAGCCGAGGTTCGGATCTCCGCCTGAGATTAACTCGCGGAGTGTTAATCTCCAGCCTCTATACAAGTTAATTCCCCCCCAAGTTTCGATTTTGTTTCCCGCTCCGGCGCTCTACCTTCCTCCACCTTCTCCACCTTTTATTCTGAAACGCGGCAATTCTTTCGGCTCCCACGTTGCATTCGCCTATTTGACATTTAAGAGCGACAAGGTCAAGAGCGACGATTGTCTCACGACTTCGACCTTCGGAAGACGGGCCGATGGGAATCGAGCTTGTTATTTTGTCGCCATGCTCAATGAGATTGTGCGAGAGTGATCGCGGAACAAAAGTGCGAGTGTGGGCGTTATTTAGGAATCGGACGAATTCGTTGAAGAATGAGCCGGTACGACGATCGTGACGAATCGGTTGATCGACGAGTCTTCCTAAAGAATTCTTACGCTGTTCGAAGATGCGGAATAGACAAAGGTGGGATGAGAACGTTGCGGAGGAACGGATATGTCACGGGGAGAGAAACTGGGGGTTGCGAGAGTAACGGCAATTGAGACTGAAGGAGAGCGCGTCTCGGGACCGGTTGGCATTTTTCGAAATCAGACCTTTTTGCCGAGCTCAGTCGTATCGAAGGCGCGAAGGAGGGAATTGCTTGTCGTTTCGAATTCACGGAGCAGGGTAGAGTGGCCTAAAACGGGTAAGCTTTGAAAGTTTAAAAATCTTAGCTTTCGTTGGATTATAATAACAATCTTGATTTCATGTCGCAGGAGAGTTATCGTACTTAACAATAAGAAAAACAGGATGTTGTCATTTTGAAACAAATAATTATTTATGAGTAAAAATAAAAGACTCTACGAAAATCCGCTTTGCCTAATAGCCGCGTAGATACGAAACGTTCACGGTAAACTATCCGCTAACTGGTACCAAGATCGAAATACCGATCGATCATCCGATGCTTGCCGAAATGACGCGGACAGGCTTACACCTATATTACGAAGATCGGAATCGATCGCGTGTTAGTATTTGCATATCGGTTAGAAAGTTTGAATCCGATGCTCGATGAATCCCAAATTGAATTACGGAGCCATGGGAGCAGTGGTGCAAATTAACATTTCCGGTGCTTCGTTCGGATCGTAATATTTATCAGTCTCGGGAGGAATAAGAAATTTGGGTCAGGATGAGTTCGGCAAAGGACCAACTTCAACGAAGCTGAAATGAGAGAGAGAGAGAGAGAGAGAGAGTAAGGTTTCGTGTCAAAGGCGTTCCACCAGGAAGGAAAAGGGCGAGAAATTTCGGGTGGCAGGAGGGGGGAGGGGGGAATGAAAGAGGGATCGGGAGGGAATTCCCGAGATTCGAGATAAAAGGAGATCGTCTTACAGGCGGACATTCGTTTAATCTGTCTTCGGGGCGTTGGAGCGTGATCAATGGCGGGACGCGAGCGCGTCCCGTACACGGATTTTCGAAAATAGAGAACAGCCTCCTTTTCTCATCAGCTCCCCAATCGACGATCGCTTTACAAATTTATTGGCCGGGTTCAACGTATGAGTAAGCTCTCGCATTCGAATACGATACCTTTAAACATCGACCGGTCGACATTAGACCACTGACAACTGACGATACAGACTGTCATCACAACTGTCATGACAATCTCATACTTTCCGTTCAGCAAACGATTTGTCATGAGCTCGGATTACAAGTGGCAGATGCATGAACTTAGATCGAAGTACCTAATTGAAGTGAAGCTTAAGTTAGATTTATATAAAGCTGTCAGATAATTGACTTGATCATCCTGTAGTTGTATGAAGGATAGAAAGGTTCATTCTTATCAGGGGTTGACGTCGTAATATCTTCCCCTCATTCCGTTCGGCGAACGGTTCATCTGACAGGGCGTCGGGTGGAAGACGCTCGCGGCTAAATTAGGCAGACGGTAATCTTTACGAAAGCCGATTGGCCGAGGAGCTGACGTTGATCCCGAAGGCGCATGTGTACGCGAGGGGCATCCTAGAATGCTGCCGACCAATGCTGCCGACCAATGCCACCGCGCAGCCAATGGTGCCTCGTGATAACGCCCACACACCAATGGGAAACTCGCAGAACGCCCACTGATTAGATACTAGGGAAATCTCTCTCCTCTCTCTCCTCTCTCTCTCTCCTCTCTCTCTCTCCTCGCAGTGGAGAGAAATCAATGCCGAAACGAGTCTTCGACTGTGTTGGTACCAATGCCTCTCTCAAATGTCAACCTTCGCTTCAACCTTATCACAACTTTCTGCCTAATTTGATGCTAGGGAAATCTCTCTCCTCTCTCTCCTCTCTCTCTCCTCGCAGTGGAGAGAAATCAATGCCGAAACGAGTCTTCGACTGTATTGGTACCGATGCCTCTCTCAAATTTCAACCTTCGCTTTCAACCTTATCACAACTTTCTGCCTGATTAGATACTAGGGAAATCTCTCTCCTCTCTCTCCTCTCTCTCTCTCTCTCTCCTCTCAGTGGAGACAAATCAATGCCGAAAGGAGTCTTCGACTGTATTAGTACCGATGCCTCTCTCAAATTTCAACCATCGTCCTTATCACAAATCCGCCCGAATTTATTCCTACCCTCTAGCTCGTAATCCGAATTCCCTTACTCGTACTCTATCCTAACTCCCATCGAGCTCCGCCAAATTATCGAGTCTCATCTCCATACGAAGCTAATCCGTACTTACAGTACCACCATAGTCGAAGCTGCTTCGTAAATGGTGCCTATATCGTTCGAAATCTCGATCTTCGACGTCTTGACGCGCTTCTCTTCACGGACTCCTCAGCTGCCTATCTCCGGGTTCTCATCGAAGCACTTGACACTCTCAATCGGATTCTTCAACTCCGCACATTACACCCTCCCCCCCCAAAACCGATCTGATCATCCAGTCTACTACCGCTAAACTTCGACCTCGAAGACACCTTGCTATCGATACTCGATACCAAAAAATAATAATAATATCTCGATGACACTGTGCTGGAGACTACGTGCGCGTCGGCGTGCGAACGAGTTCTCCCGCGTGCATGCGTGCGTGCGTGCGTGCGTGCGTGCTCCTCGAGATCGGTGCGTGAACTGAGGAGCGAGTCGTTCGTCGATGCTGCCCGCACTCCTCGGCGAGAAACTAGCTTGGCAGAGATGTTGGCACGTTGTGCCTCTCCTGCCACGATCCGACACCCGCCGTCTCCCGTCCCCGGGGTTCCGCCTAGGAACGCCTACGGGAGTGGCCTTGCCCGGCCAATCAACGCTCGCCTCCCTTTACGAGGGTGCCTAATCGACACGTCAACCCCTCTGCCCCGACGCACGGGAATCGATCACCACCCCCCACCCTCCCTCCCTCCCTCCCTCCCTCCCTCCAGCCAACCTATCCAAGAATGGATCCACCCGAGTCGCGAACCTGCATCAAAATCCGACTCGCGACTCCGACATCCAACCTTCCCATCCCCAAAACGATCGAACTTTGACAACCTAATTTTCCGCAGGGTGTAGTTTATTTCCCTTTTTTTCCCAATTGCTTTAATAAGGATCGATGAGGTAGAGTTCGAGAACGATCTTTCGGAGATTCGATGGGCAAAACCGCGCGTCGCACGAATTTTCCCGGCTAATCAGCTGGCTGGAAGGGATATCCCCGGCGGAGGAAGCTTCTGCCAGCCCCCTTCCTCCCTCCCACCCCCGCCGGCTCACTCCCCCTCCCGGCCAGGTACCCGCATCCGAAGACAACGGCCCGTTACGCTTCGATCGAACCTGGAACCCACGACGCAAACATATCTGCTCGAAGGCGCGTCCTCCGAAACTCTCTGGGCAGCTCTCTCGGCGCAATTTTCACCCAGAAAAGAAAAGGAGGGCCTGACATAGATTCCCGTCTCGACCGTCGCTCGCCCTCCTTCGGGAGATCGAATCCTCCCGAGGTCGCGTCTGACGGGCAGAGACCATCTCTTCCGAGGCTATCGACGCCGGCCAATTAGCATAAGCGATTAGCCATTCGTTGGTAGCGCGCGCGCGAGGTTATCTTGTTGTGGCCGACGGTAACGCAGGCGACTAACGAGGTGAAACCTCCCGGTATCGTACCCGACACCCTCCACCTCCCCCCCCCCCCCTCCTCCCTCTTCCGTGCCACGTGCCGTTTCCTAGACCATCCGTGAAGTTCCGCGGGCACGTGTATCATCCCCCCGCGATAACTCTACCGTCACTTCCTTCGCAGGTGTGCGGCAGAGTTCATTCCAATTTCATTTGGAACCTCGTTCCTCATCCCCTCCACCCTTCCGCGCTGCAAATTCGGCTCAGTATCCGTAGAGAGGCAAATTCGAAGGACGGCCTTTGCCTCGAAGGCGCGCACGCCGAAGAGGAGGAGGAGGGGGGGGGGGGGGGGGGGTTGAAGAGTTTTACACCGGGTGACGTCTCTCTCACCCCATCCAGACTGCGGCGCCTTTAAACAGTCCCGTGGCCCGAGGGGTTGCGCAGGGGGTGGGCAGGGGGGGGGGGGGTAGTCGAAGGGGAGTGAGTTGAGGCTGGGAAGGGATGAAACGGGCCGAAAAGGGGTGACGACGCGATGAGAGTGGATGCCGAGGGTGTGCTGCCGCTGGTGGTGGTGGTGGTGGTAGTAATGATAGTGGTGGTGGTGGTGGTGGTGGTGCGGCGAAAGAGGCAGTACGAGGCTGTTTAAACACAGAGGGTGTGCAATCAGGAGTGTTTGCCGCCCTGTGAGCGAGCGAGCGAGCAAGCGAGCAAACGGATCAAAGGATAAACGCGAAACGGGGATGGGTCGGCTGATAGCGCTGATTTGATTGTTGGCCGCGGCTATTGTCCCACGGAAACTGGCCTATTGTACGCCCCCGTTGCCTATACGCCTTCGCTACTATACACTGCCACACAGGTACTACTCTGTTCCTGACGTTATCTCCAACTATTTTGTCTCTCTCTCTCTCTCTCTCGCTCGCTCTCTCGGTCTCTGTACCTTCATCTCTCTCTGTCTCTATCTCCACCAACCCTCCACGCTCCTTCACTCTTATTCTCTGATCGTCGTCCTTTCGCCTTCCCGATAAATTTTCCCGTTTTACTCGGCTGACGGGGCCGGAAAACGGAAACGAGACATTTATTGCCGAGCCATATCGAAAAATCGCGCCTTTTACTCTCATCCCGACGCCTGTCGCGTATTCGACGACACTGCGTCCACCTGTATAGGCTTTTTTCCGCTCTCAGTGTCTCGTCATAGGTAGACACGAGTCCGACCGGTAGACGCGCATTTCGCGGACAAAATGTGTAATCCATTGTGCGCATCGAGACTTATCGGCGCCATCGGGATCTGACTCTGACGTTATCCGCGCTATCGCGCCATTGTCGGATCATACGACAGGCTTTATTTCATTCGAATCGAGCGTCGCGTTCATTTAGGCGTCCTCGGCGACTCACCAGCTGACGTTTGCGCGAGCTGAATTTCTTAAACGTCCTCCCGGGTGGGAGAATAGAAATTTTCTTCTGTCCATCTGTCCGCCATTTGCATAGAATGCGCGTTCCGCGGCAGAATTCTGTCACCTGTCATACGACGTGCGACAACTCGATAACGAAGGATCAGGATCAGGGATCGGGAAGAGATGATGATTGCCGAAGGATGATGAGCTATGGGTCGGAAAGGAGAGTGACGTCACGCGCGGTCTGATGTAGACGGTTCGAATTTTGCCGGCGGTGGAAGGGTGGAGGGCAGAGCGGTAAGGTTACATAAGCGGTGGCTCGTCCTTTTTGTACGTTTCGAGGTACTGTGAGCGGAGGACAGATGAGGATGCGATGAAGCATCGGTAAGCCGCTCGCGTCGGAGGTGGCTCGCGTGCCGGCTGCTTCCGGTTTTTCAATGCCCGCTGGGACCGCTGATCGAATCTGACCGCGCTAGCTTTGTAATCCACTCAGAACGGGCCGCTTAGATTATCTATTCTCGCTACGGGGCCCGACGTTGTTCCACGCACCCGCCTTCTATTTCTTCTCCCTCATCTGCGAAAATCGGTTGCGCCCCGCATTTAACTTTCTAAGCAGCGGGAAACGATTATCTCATCTGAGTCAACTTATTCTAGACTGTTTTTTCTTCGCTTTCCTTGTTACTGATCCGAGAGAATGGTAAGGCTTTATATACAACCTTGTATGTAAAAGGCTTTAATACGACAACTTATTCCACACACCCGCCTTCTATTTCTTCTCCCTCATCTGCGAAAATCGGTTGCGCCCCGCATTTAACTTTCTAAGCAGCGGGAAACGATTATCTCATCTGAGTCAACTTATTCTAGACTGTTTTTTCTTCGCTTTCCTTGTTACTGATCCGAGAGAATGGTAAGGCTTTATATACAACCTTGTATATAAAAGGCTTTAATAGAACAACTTATTCCACGCACCCGCCTTCTATTTCTTCTCCCTCATCTGCGAAAATCGGTTGCGCCCCGCATTTAACTTTCTAAGCAGCGGGAAACGATTATCTCATCTGAGTCAATTTATTTTAGACTGTTTTTTCTTCGCTTTCCTTGTTACTGATCCGAGAGAATGGTAAGGCTTTACATACAACCATTCCTGCCCTCGCAATCAGCAATCTGCTAGAAAAGAAAGAATGAACAAAACAGCCAACCCCCCCCCCCCCCCTCCTTCGATACATGTTCCTTTAGGGGTAGGGAATGCTTTCGAAATGAGGGCTGACGAGAGTAAAGACCAAATTAATCCCGTCAGACTCGTATTCGTATAAACGTTTCTACATTTTAGTAAAATATAATTTTGTAATTCCTAATTAAGCCTCGATGTCAGATTCTGCACAGTGTGTTCGACGATTCTCACGGATGGCCAGTTCGGCCAATTACTTAACTCGAGTTCCTAGGTAAACGTAGGCCACTAATGACCCACCCTCAGTTCACACGGTCCGTACCTGCGTCCGATGCTCTGGCTTTACGACTATCTCGTCCTCTCCCACATTCATTAGATCGCTTCCTGATCTTATCCGACATCGATAGCGAGTATCATCCAAAGAAGAATCTCGCCATTATCAATAATATTAACCCAGTCGACGCACAATACGTCCACTTCTCCGTTCGTATTAACGATACGGTATCGGCAATAACAATAATAGCCTCAGGAGAAAAAAGTTGAGTCGGCTGGCATAATCCTTATAGGAAGTTTCAAGATTTAAGTACCTAACGTTCGAAGGACCCTCAGTCCTTTCCATTGTCCGCCAATTGAGCCTCGTTTAGGCAGGGGGTGGCGGGTAAATTGATTTAAATTGGGCAAACGGGTCGTTCGCGGCGTACAGGCACAGGAGGCGGTGCTAATCGAATGATAGATAGAAAAAAGAGAGCCGACCGACCCAAGGCACAGGACGTCGGAACCTCGTGCGGCATACCTAATAATAATGATAATAATTGTCCCGCTATCGTCGCGTAGAATCTTTCCACGATACGGGAGCATTTATACAGGGCCGCTTACCTGACTTTTATTCATCTCGCCTCTCTTCTAGCTATTATAGATTTTTTTCGATCAACTTCAGCCCTCCCTTCCCGACCCATTAGTGCGCCCCTATCCACCTCTCAACTTCGACTTCGCCCGGTACGTTAGGTAGGCCCTATTAGGCTGACCTATGTCCTCCTTACCGAACTTTGGCCCACAAAAAGGAATACTATCGAATCGCAGCATCTTGAACGTTCTTTCCGTCCCTCTCTTACGATTCTTATGAATTTCTACCTTTTTTCCCCGATATTTTTTCGACGAATGCTGGGCGTAGGGTAAGGGTTGACCGCTTGATTCGTACAATACGTTTTGACCCGACGGAGAATGAAGGAAACGAAAAAATGATTCTCCCCTATGTCCCGTGATCGTTGCTTCCGTTCTGTCGCAAGGGCGGCACGTCGGGCATAAATTAAGGGCAACCCTTGCCCATGTGAAACAGTTTGACACCCCGTAGAGAGAGGTGATCCTTCGCGATTCGGATCCGGCACGCGCGCTCGATATAAATTTGCCGATTTTTAAAAACTACCCTCCGGCGGCCACCCCATCGGTCACCGTTAAGCATCTATTAAACCGTTAATTTCTTTGAAATTGTTCAGTCACTTATTAAACAAAAGCCTTCAGGGACAAATTCATGTAATATTTCGTATGATAAGTAAATAAAATTCTATGAAGAGTGGCAATAAATTTGTCGCGATTTCGTTGAAGTTGCGGATCGAGCGGCGAACGAAACGGATTTTGAGAAAATTAAAATGGTGCTTAGTGTAGGGTAGGTTAGTATTCTTGTCATCTAACAAATTCGTAGGATCGCAATTAGGCGCAGTCGGTACCGTACTCCGGCCATCCTCCTATTTGTACTTCATAAATCCCTGTAACCCTATACGGTGGGTATCGCAAAAGGGGTTATCAACAAATGTGTTCAAACATATAGGGTGTCACCAGCGGTGAAAGGGGCTTGCCGTCTAAGCCCCCTGTGTCAATAATCAGCCCTGTAATCCTTTCAGGCCAAAGTGAGCCTGATGCGCTTATGACCGTTGAGAATCGATTCTCCGATGATGACTTCTTAATTTCTCTTTCCCTCCCCTCCCCTCCCCTCCCTCTCTCCGCATCGTCGTCATCTTGATCATCCCTACACTTTACAGTTCATTCTAATCGTTTAAAAGATTTAACACTCTCTTCGTTTCTTTTCTCTGCAGTTTCATTTTAATTGAATTGTTCGATTACGCTTACTGAATTTTAACCTTCCTTTATGTGTGCCTTTTCAGCCGTGTGTTAACAATTTTGTAAAAAATTTAAAAACCCTTATTTGGGTTGAAGACCGTATTATATTATTTATTTATCTTAACGTTCTACATGTTTCGACATCTTACGTCCTCATCGGAAGTCATTAATATTATATAGCTGTTACAGCGGCGTACTTTAAATATACTATATGAATAACCAAAATAATAAGTAGTTTCCTATTGCTGGGGAATTATTGCATTGCAGAGGCTGTCAGGGAATTTTCAGGATATTGTTCTTTCTCACGCCTTATTGAATTTTATCATAAGTACTTGAAAAACTGTATGCATTCTCGAACCGGAGGGTTACAAAATGGTCCTTAACAAGCCTCGCCAGAATGATCGATCACACATTCTTCTCGGCACTCACGGCATTCGCCAAAATCTCGACAAAGGGAAGCGGAAGTGTGTCAGCCATGAAACGCTTCCTATCCGCGTATTTGAAGTAAAGCCGTGACGGCTGAAGAGCGGACACGCGCACACGCGTGCTCGGTTCGGCACACTCAATTTTCGCCCACGCAGAATTTTCAATCGGAAAGAGAAAGAAAGGACAGTCGAGTGTCCGGGCCGAAGCTCGTACATCATCGACGAATAAAAATATTCGTGAATGAAGGCGACGCGTAGCAGGGCAAAGGTGCGAGTTTCGGCAAGTCATGGGATTAAAAGTCTCTCAGGAGGGTGGATTTCGTTCGGGGATCTTTTCACCCGATTTTGGCACGCGCCCTTTGACGTCAATGTCCCTTTTTGTTACTCGCCTCGTTCCGACCGAACGAGTACGGTCTATTAAATGAAATTATCTGTCAGTCGAAAGATTCTTCGCAAGCAGCTATGCATTTCCCTGAAAATTTCGAAACTACTGACTACGTAACTCAGTTCTAATTTTCAAATATTTCTCTGATGCTAACTTCACAGATTTCTCTGTTACTTCTTCGTGTCTACGTAAACCATTTTTGATACACGCTTATCGCGCGTCAATGAGTTCAAGGCCACGCAGAAGGCAAAAATTAAATGAAATTATCTGTCAGTCGAAAGATTCTTCGGAAGCATCTATGTATTTCCCTGAAAATTTCGAAACTACTGACTACGTAACTCAGTTCTAATTTTCAAATATTTCTCAGATGCTAACTTCACAGATTTCTCTGTTACTTCTTCATGTCCATGCTTTTCTGTAAAGATTTCCAAAAATTCTGAGACTACATAACTCAGTTCTAATTTTCAAATTTTTCTCAGAAGCTAATTTTACAGATTTCTCTGTTACCTCTTCGTGTCTACGTAAACCATTTTTAATACACGCTTATCGCGCGTCAATGAGTTTAAGGCCACGCAGAAGGCAAAAATTGTCGATGAAACGGCAATCAGGGTCTATTATACTTATTAAAGCGAGCCAAGGTCATCTCCCTCCGACGATCAAGTTCCTGAGCGGCGCGTGTGAATATTCGTTCAAAGACATCGAGTTGGCGGAAAGGAAGGGGCGACATTCGGAAAATACGATGGAGCAGAAGGATGTAAGCTGATCGGTCATGTCACGCTTTATTGTCTCGTCTCTTGCCGCCCACATCGGGTGTCCGCGATTAGAGCATTCATTTCCGTGAACTGGAGAGAGGAGAGATTTCAAATTGTCCCACGGCTTTTCCGCAGACTTTGAACAACCAAATATCCTCTGAACGCAAAATGAAATCAGTGATGCTGCAGACAATTGTATTAGGTTGGATAATAAGTTCGTAGCGTTTTTTATATTTGCTTTGTTTTACACCGATTTTTTTTGCTATTTGACAAAGTGTATAATATTCATTTTGGTTGGGGAATAAGTTCGTAGCGTTTTTATCTAACTTTAATTCAAATTAAAATGAAATAAATTAAAATTTAATTATTTATTTTTGTTTAAATTAAAGTTTTTGATGAAAACGCTACTAACTTATTCCCCAACCCAAATGAATATTATACACTTTGTCAAACAGTGATTGGTGATAAAAACGCTACGAACTTATTCCCCAACCCAATACCTCCCTTTACCACCCAATTTCACCTGATGGCCCTTCTCTGATGCGTCATTAATGCATTTCTGCGATTCATCGCCTTTGTCTTACAGTTTCGCTGCGCCACTCACACACACACATTCACACTTTCATAATCACTCACTCACGGATCATTCGCACATACCATAGCTCTATCGAATGAATATTATACACTTTGTCAAATAGCAAAAAAATCGGTATAAAACAAAGCAAATATAAAAAACGCTACGAACTTATTATCCAACCTAATATTTAACCTGTCAGAATGTAGTCACATATTATAGAAAAATTATTAATTAGAACGTTATTGAACTGAGTACTTCATAAGGAAAATGTCAAGTAGTAAACTATTGAGTTGGCAAGAAAGTATTTTCGGTTTTTAAACATAGCATTGCGATTCTCTGTCGGTGTTAAAATATTTTCTTTTCAGCATTCCATTCAGGGAGAAAAATGGAAATGTACATTGTTGATTAAGGTTTTTTCCTTTTATGAAGTTATGAGTTTTATTTCACAGTACAGAAGCAGTATTACTTTCTTGTCAGCCTGACATGATAAATGGTAGCAACTTATGTCGGAGCATTTTCTTTGATCTTTTACAATTTACTCTCATATAGGGTCGCCCTTTATTCTAATAAGATACTACTTTAGTAGCGTCGGTATTAAACTGAAATATGGTGATAGTAACAGAACGAAAGTTCTAATCAAGCCAAGTCGGCCAGGATTCAAGCGAAAAATCGTATTAAGTACATTTATTATTATTTACGATTATTTAGGATTAGTATTATTTAGGATTCACGTGACTATTGAGAGGAAAATTGTCTTGATCGAGGGTTTCATTTATCAGGCTCGTTGCGATTGGTTCGGATAAGTGGCTCGATGGCGGAAGCGTGTCTCTCAGGACTTTTCGTCCTCGTCGCGGGGTGCATCTCGTGGCGTACGTCAGCTCTCCTCTTATCACGGTATCAGCGTTTAACGATGCGATGCGTGACGGCGTGAGGACCACCTGGCGTTGCAGACCACGTGTCGAACCTGGCGGTCACGTGTCCACCATGCCATTCCCTCGAAAAAAAAAGTACCTCTCGTCACTCCCGTGAAAAAGCCACCCCGAACGATTTGGCACACCCTCAAAATGTTTGCCACCCCTCAGCTCGGCGGCAAATAATCACTCGATCGAGGATGTCACCTAAAAACGTTGGATTCCGGTATAGGATGAATTTGTCAATCTAAAATCTGCAAATGATGCATTTCAATTACGTATACATTATATACAAGGCTTTTGCAAGCTATTACATATTAAAATAATGACAAAAATGTAATAAAAAGTTAAACAAAAGTATAATATGCAATTGGGCGGCCAATAGAGGGTGCTTTGACATAATTAATTTTAGTACTGGGACTCGTTTTAGACCTATCTTAGACCATACACATATATGATAGCCGTGGTCGAGGAGCAAAATTATATATAGACCCGATATGCGTGGTATGTGGTGTGTGTTGACGTCGGTTGTCTTTGCCCTCTGCCACGGGCGCTCACTTACTCGGATTCGGCGCTTGCCGATTTCGAGTCTGCGCTCTACTGTGCTCACTCAAGCGTGATTTTTTCCTCAATTTCTCTGCCGAGACGGGAATCGAACCCGGGTCCGCTGTCTTATGAGCCAAGTGCTCTACCTAAAGTAACTAACCCACCCACCCGCCTTGCGAGGTTCTAGAGTCGTTTACCGTACATATTCTTATCGGGCGATTCTTGCGCGACTATATTAACGCCTTCTTTTCATATTTGTCACCTTTTAGATCTACTTGCGAGACTTTCTTCACACTTTTGCACTTTTTTCCCATTACTTTACACTACTTTATATTGTTATATCCAATAATTGTTTGTTATTTGGGCTGTTTGAGGTGTTTTAACTAACAAAGCGACCACTCAATCCCAATTTGGAGTATGTTCAAACACTTTGTCTTTCTTGGTCTTGACTTTCTTCATACTTTTACACTATTTTACGTTAGTTGACCACATTTTACGTTGCTATATGTACTAATTGGTGCTTTTTACTGCCTTTTGGGGAGTTCTAGCCGATATAGCTGCAATTTCGCCCCATTTTGGAGAATGTGTGACCACCTTATCCCCCTTGAACCTTATTTTCTTGATACTTTTTCATTATTTTACGTTAGTTTACACTGTTTTACATGGTTAAATATGTCATAATTAATGGTGATCATCGCCTTTTGGGGGGTTTTAGGCCACAAATGCGCGTCTTAGCCCATGTTATACGTACGTTTAACCACTGTGTTCGTCTACTATGGGACTGGGCGACCAATGGAGGGTACTTTGGCACTATTTGAACCTATTGAAAGGTGATAGAACCTTCAGAACCGCGAAAAAACGCCAAAAAATGTTTGGTCTTAAAATGGATTTATAAGTACCCTATCCCATAGATTTTAACTCGCCCAGAAAGGTGGTCGCAAGCAAAGTTCCGAATTCCTAATAGTTTCGGAGATACACCCATTTTTCGAGGTCGAGAAAAATTTTTTTTAAAGATCGACTTTCGCCGATAGTCCTATCCGAAAGAGCGCGTCAAAAAGCTTTAAGAAAATGTATGATTGTCATAGGTTTTGATCGCCGGTTCAAAAGTTACAGGCGATTTGAAAAATCGCGAATTTTTCAAGGGGTACCCCTTCTCATTTTTCCGAAAAATCGAAGGTCGGCGGATCGGATCGCCCTTTTGCTACCTAGAAGGGGGTCAAAAATAACTCAGAGAGCCGTTTACCGTTGGTCAAAATTCGCTATAGTTTCCGAGTTATAGCTAAAAATCCGTCGAAAAAATGGTATCGCGAAAATGGCTAAAAAATAAAAGTCTTCCGATCGTCTTGTGCTTATGCATACTGAAGGAGACTGAAACGAGGATCACAAAAATTGCAACCGGAGCTTTCTAAGTGCAATATTTTCGAATATATGACCAAAAATGTGTCCATAAATGGCAAAAATTGAAATTTTATCGCCGGAACGCTAGGCAATTCACGTTGAGGCAATCGTACATATATAGAATGAGAAAGGGGTCAAAACCCTTCACAAAAATCGAAACCGGAAGGTTCTAAATGGAATAGTTCTCGAGATATGGTCAAAAGTAGGCTCAAAAACAATGAAAAATGGATATTTTGTAGGCTGAACGGTGAATAATTTCCTTAGTCCCGATCGTGCGATAATAGGATGCAAGAAGGACAAAAGACATTCACAAAAATCGAACACCGGAAGGTTCTAAGTGGATTAGTCCACGAGATATGGGCAAAAATAGATGAGAAAATAGTGAAAAATTGGTGAAAAAGCACTAAATAGCATTCGAACCTAGAAAGATCTACAAGATCGACACCTGCGCGTTGCACTAAAGATGCCATTGCCATAATCTTCAATTTTTAAGGCCATAACACCACACTGTGACACCTTTTCAAAAGTGATGTGAAACAGCAGTGGATTTCATCCACTTTCAGAACTGAACGGTCCATACCCGAGCAACAGACTTAAAATCAAGAAAACCGACTCTCAATTGCATTCGCGGCACTTGCCAGTTGAAACATTTGGACGTCTCTCCGCTGTCTCGGGAAACGTTCGAAGGGTTGCTTCGGCTAATGGGTGAACCTATTCGGAAGTTGGTAGGCGCATTAGCGGCATATGAATCTTGCTCGGGCGTCCAAATAAACCAATATTTTTCCCATGGATATACATAAGCGATTCAGCCGTACGAGGGGGGCACTTCACTGACAGCATGGGGGTACGGGTGTGTTCCTAGTCCATACATACCCCATGCTGAGCGGAGCAATACGCTACCAGTCGAAGAGCAGCCCCATAAACATCCTATGCTCGCGTTACACGCACTCCGAGCGCACTCCTCGTGTGAATGCAACTCTCGAGTGTCCTGCGCGAATCGAATCGTTACTACTCTAACGGTCTCTTCCCTCCTCTTCTCCTCTCTTTCCATTCTCCTCACCTTTGGTTATCGCGAACCAACCGATTTACCTAACAAATCACCACCCCATTCTCATCAAACTCCTCTCCCTCATTTACCTCTGATAATTAATTTTATAACACAACTACGGAATCCGTTAAAATTGAATATGACCAAGTGATCTTTATCAGTAATTCTAATCCACTGTCACTACTATCATTTGATCAACCCTTTAATTTTCCTAACATTTGACTTACCGAGGCAGGCTTATAAATTATTAATTGTGTTCGATTTTGAAAACTACTCGCTTCATCTTACCGATGACTCAACCGTACATTTTTGAACTTTCAACAACTCTCTTCTCCCCCTATGTAAAAATCGATCGACGCTCGCGACAAAGAGGCGCCGCCACAGAAAAGATTGGCCCCCCTCCCCCCTCCCTCCACACGGGACGGCCTCATGCACAGCATTGACCGTAGATACGCGGATTCCAGGAGGACAAATGAACGGAATTAAGGAGCTTTTAGAGGTGGCACGCACACATTTCAAGCGCCGTTAGCTGTGCCTCTTCCACTAGTAGGCGTGCTACTAGCAGGAGGGGTAGATAAGTCCCAAGGGATTCACGGGTGACCGAGAGAGCGAGCGAGAGAGAGAGAGAAAGAGAGAGAGAGAGAGGTGAATGTGTGAGTGGGGAAGCCGAAGGGGGGAATGCGAGGAAGGGAGAAGAATTGAGCGGGCCAGACGGGAGAGGAAACATTCGGTAGAGGGAGGAGGGGGTGCGGAGGGTGCTCTTTGATTGGTGTGGGAAGATTCGCCGGCAGTTATATTCTGCCACTGACTGCTCCCTGTTACGGAATTTCTCTCGCGACTCCGTACTACGACCTATAACGTAGCTGAACGAGAAAGGAAGACAAGATAGGGAGGGAGGGGGTGGGTGGATGAGATAGACAGGGCTAAAGATTTTTCGATAGGCTCACTTAGGCGAGTGTGAACTAAATGGAGGATTCATCGACTTCATAGAGACTAAGCGCAATCGGGCCAGTTCCTGGCTGTCAAGAGACTTTATCTGCTGTCACGAGCAGCCTCTCGGCATCCGCTCGGAAGCCGGCAGCGGCAGATTTTTGGCTCACCGTTTACGAAACAGCGGCGGAGTCAACTCCGAAATTGCACGGAAGTTGCCCAGTTTGTCCTGGCCTCGGTTTAAGATGTTTATCTTGCGGCCGCCGCCGCCGCGAATGACGTTCCCGGACTGGCGCACACGTTGACAGCGGAGGGGAGTGGGGGGGGGGGGGGGGGGGGGACTTTACGTGTCAGCTCCTGCGTGTCAGTCCACCTAAAATCCCCACAGTGTTTCGGGGGATGGCGGCTAATTGAACCAGTTAAAAGGACTACCCCGCCTGGTGCGTAAGTGGCCGACACCCTCCTTCAATTCGTTCATTACGCCCGTTATAAGGCCTATATGTATATATATACACATACATAAAAAAAGGAACGTAACATATATATATATATATATATGTATATATATACTTTCTTTCATTTTATTTTTTTTATTTACTTTTTATATTTTATTTCTTACATTTTATAAATATATGGTATATATATGTTACTTTCTTTGTTTTTGCGGATTTTAGGAAATATACTAGAAATAGTTTCACCGTAAACAAAGTTTTGTCTATTATATTACGATGGCTATATACACTATATGCAATATCTCACCTGTAAGCAAAGAAACGAAATTTAAAGTTTTTTCCTATATCAGTTTTTACTATTCACTTTTGACGTCCACGCTGTCTTCTCTATTTTTTTCTTCTTCTACCTAAGTTTTCCCACGTGATCTCTCCCTCGTGTCGTACCTCACAACCGCGCGAAGCGCGGCAAAACTCAAATTAAAGAAATACTATTTCTTTACATATATATATACATATATATGTATAAGACTGGCGAACCACGATTCGGGAATCGATGTTTCTACGGATCCTCCATTTTCCGATCCAAAGGCCATCGTACGTACCCGGTGGAAGGACAATGGGAAATGGTCAGGACTGGATAAGGTGCTCGATCAAAGTAGGTACTCTTCAGCAACCGTGGGCTACTCGAGACGGTTACGTTACATAAAGGCCTTAAGACAATGGGCGACGAACGGGCCATTTCGACATTGTTTGCCGGTGCGGCAAGTGTGCACCGTTCAGATTCGGCAGGAAATGGTCCTGCGGCATCGAACCTGAAGACACAACAGGTACGGGGAGCCGTGGGTCTTAACGGCACGAGGCCTTGAATATGTTCGAAGGAAATCGTCACGGCCGTTAAGCGAATTAAGGGCTGAATTAATTCTGGCACCATTGGAACTTGTGCTTCGCTTCACGGGGGGTAGATTCATCGGCATATGGCGTCCTATAAAATTCCCCGACAGCCTCCCCCATTCTGAACCCCTCTCTCTCTCTCTCGCTCTTTGATTGGCGACTCTCGTCTTCCTTCGGTACGTGAAATTTCTGAACATTTTTATCGGGAACGGCCTCGCTTAGTCGGCTCGTCTGGCCGATGAGGGTAAATCGAGTTAGCTCGAGTTTCGGTGTACATATTCATTTGACTCGTGGCTTTAATAATCGGACAGAGGGAGCCGCATTAAGAGGTGAATCATAGGTTAAGGCGGGCGGACTCTCGACGCACTCACACAATTAAGGACGTTCCTCGATCATCGTAAGCGCGAGACGCTGAGGGTAGATTTGCCCCGATTAGCCGTCTCGTTTGATACCCCATGTATCGAAATCTGTAATCTACGTAGTCCTTGAACAACGAAAAATTCCACGAAACCTAGTCTATTAGCCATATTAGAAATTGGCATACGAACAATGAGGGATCTTTGGAATATTCTTGCCAATCATTGAAATTCATTGAAAAGTAGCTGAAAGTACAACACTTGAAATCGCTGAAAACTTATTATTTTACATCATACACTGACGGTCGATAACCACTAAATTTTACATTCTCGTCAATTGAAATACCGAATATATTCTACAACATAGATTCCGAGTTAATACCGTGCCCATCGACGTCCCATCCAACGTTCATCCGGAAGTCCTCGACCAAACGTGAAAAATGAGCCCCGGGTCGCCAGCCAAAATAGTTTACGATGAATCAGAAATTTCCATACGTAATTGCGACGATTATGGCATCGAGCAACTGGTGTCGGGCCATCCACCCTCCCGACGCTTTCCACCCCCCCTCGCCGACGTGTGCCGAATTCCTCCTCTCTCTCTCTTTCCCTCTTTCTCTCTCTCTCTCTCTCTCTCTCTCTCTCCTTTTTTTCAGCCCAGCCTTTCGAGAGCTTTAGAGCGGCACAGTTTAACTCGGTCTTTGCGCCAGATGCGGGGGTGGTATGCTACATCGAGCAATATGGTGCGTGCAATTGACTCTACCGTCGAATAGGTACCGTCCGTAGCATCTCTCTTCAGCATTTTACCCACCCATTCCGTCCATTCTGTCCATTCCCGCCCGCGTTACGCTTCTTCGCGTTCCATTGCCGTTCAACTATTACGCGCCGTTTACGTTCACGGTACATCAATAGAAAGATGATCTCGAGTGTGGTCTCAAAAGAGGTTTTCACCCCCTCCCTCTCTCTCTCCCCCTCTCTCCCTGTCTCGCTTACTCTCTCTTTCGCCCTTTCTCGCTCTCTCTCTGTCACTCATTCGGAGTCTGTCTCTTTCTCTATTCCTCTTCGACCCCTCCGAGGAAGCCTTTGTGCATCGGAGGCATGTCTGCCGCGAAGCTGCGAGTCTCGGGGTTGAGAGTTTTCGGTTACCGTCACCGTGTGTGGCGCCTCAGGTGTCTTCGATCCCTTTCATAGGCAAATACGCGATTCATAGGCAGGCGTCGCTCGCCTGCGAGACGACGGATCCTTCTGATAAGAGGAATCCTCCCCGAGATTCAATCCTGTTCTGGCGCGAATGGAATAACGTCCCTGGCTTGCTGCCGGTATTTTTCTTCTGTTTGGTCAGAGTTGCAAAACTGGCAGCGAGAAAAAGCGAAAGATAATTTGTTCTATAGTGGCACTCGTCCACGAACTGACGGATGCTTCCTTCGCCCTGAAGAGAAGAACATCCCTATCCTGCAGCCTGTACTTTTCTTCTCTTTGGTCAGAGTCGCAAAACTAGCAGCGAGAAAAAGCGAAAGATAATTTGTTCTATAGTAGAACTCGCCTGCGAGACGACGGATCCTTCTGGTAAGAGGGATCCTCCCCGAGATTCAATCCTGTTCTGGCGCGAATGGAAGAACGTCCCTGGCTTGCTGTCGGTATTTTTCTTCTGTTTGGTCAGAGTTGCAAAACTGGCAGCGAGAAAAAGCGAAAGATAATTTGTTCTATAGTGGCACTCGTCCACGAACTGACGGATGCTTCCTTCGCCCTGAAGAGAAGAACATCCCTATCCTGCAGCCTGTACTTTTCTTCTCTTTGGTCAGAGTCGCAAAACTAGCAGCGAGAGGATGCGTAAGATAATGTGTTCTATAGTAGAACTCGCCTGCGAGACGACGGATCCTTCTGATAAGAGGGATCCTCCCCGAGATTCAATCCTGTTCTGGCGCGAATGGAAGAACGTCCCTGGCTTGCTGCCGGTATTTTTCTTCTGTTTGGTCAGAGTTGCAAAACTGGCAGCGAGAAAAAGCGAAAGATAATTTGTTCTATAGTGGCACTCGTCCACGAACTGACGGATGCTTCCTTCGCCCTGAAGAGAAGAACATCCCTATCCTGCAGCCTGTACTTTTCTTCTCTTTGGTCAGAGTCGCAAAACTAGCAGCGAGAGGATGCGTAAGATAATATGTTCTATAGTAGAACTCGCCTGCGAGACGACGGATCCTTCTGATAAGAGGAATCCTCCCCGAGATTCAATCCTGTTCTGGCGCGAATGTAATAACGTCCCTGGCTGGCTGTCGGTATTTTTCTTCTGTTTGGTCAGTGTTGCAAAACTGGCAGCGAGAAAATGCATAAGAAAATCTATTCTACAGTGACACTCACCTACAAAATGACAAATCCTTCCTTCATCAAGTTAACCATCGTTCGCCCTGAAGAGAAGAACATCCCTGTCCTGCAGCCTGTACTTTTCTTCTCTTTGGACAGAATTGCAAAATTGGCAGAGAGAAAATGCGTACGGCAATTTGTTCTACAGTAATACTCGCCTACGAAATAACGAATCCTTCCTTCATCAAGCTAACGATCGTTCATCCTGAAGAGACGAACATCCCCGCAGCCTATGCTCATCTTCTCTCCGGCCATAGTTGCGAAACCGGCAGGGACGAATAAAAGCGAGAAAATGCATAAGACAATCTACCGTTTTACAGGCAGCAGGTGAGGCACGAGCCGAAATAGATAACGGTTGAAACAAATACGCGACGATTATAACATACGGGCTGATTATCTGGCATGGACTTTCCACATCGGCCTCTGCCACGTCCATCGTTTCCTGCAGTGCGCACCGTTCGACCATTTATTGGTAGGCCTCTGGCCATTAGACAACCTCCTACCTTCCGACACCACATTGACCTGCGACGCAATTTCGTTTCCCTAATCCTCGAGTACTCTCGCCAAGCTTCTCAGACTGTCAACTCTGACTCGCGCGAGATGACACCGATGCCAGGAGCATTTCGATGCGTACACTCTGCCACGAGAGGATGACTAACAGTTTCGCGCCGTTGATTAACTCCGTCTGGCACGCTTATAGCGTCATCGAAGCACCATTTACAATCCTAAATGGCGGAGTGCCACCTCACTTCCACGGTGCGCCACCCTTCCCTCGCTGACGAGCCCGATCTTCGAACTTTTTGCCTGCACCGGCTACATCCGGGTCGAAAGTGACCCGATGTCGTGAAAATGATTCGAAACACTCGGTTACGTGGGGTGGATACGATGCGCTTCGAAATCGATTGACCTCGCGCGTGCGGGTAGAAATTCACGGAATGACTCCTTAATTCGGATAGAATGTATACGTTTGGTCCGCTTTGGTCAATATCGATTTTATTATTTCGGTCGAATGACAAATATCGTTGCAGTCCAACTTTCAATGAATTTATATGCCATTTTTGATTGGACCTAGTATTCTCGTTATGAGCCTTCGAAAGTATAATGAATTTTTAATGATTAATGATTTCAGTATTTCTGTTGAATACGTAATATCCTTGCAATAGAATTTCCAATGAATTTATATGCAATTTTTGATAGGACAAACTATTATCGTTATAAGCCTTGGAAAGTATAATGACTTTTTAATGATTAATGATTCGAGTATTTCTGTTCAATACCTAATATCGTTGCAGTCGAATTTGCCATGAACTTATATGCAATTTTCGATAGGACAAAGCATTATCTTTTATAAGCCTTGGAAAGTATAATGACTTTTTAATGATTAATAATTCTAGTATTTCTGTTCAATACCTAATATCGTTGCAGTCGAATTTGCGACGAACTTATATGGAACTTTCGATAGAACAAAGTATTCTCGTCATGAGCCTTGGCAAAGTATAATGACAAGCGATCGAGTGCGGCCGATGCTCGCGTCCTTCTATTAAACCGAAGGAAAAGGGACAAATAGACAGCAACCTTCTTGCGTTCCCTAGATACGGCAGATGCAATGACGGGTACTTGTACACGGCACCTGTCCCTAGTATATACCTATAGCTATGCATATACGTACATATGCGTACGGACAGATAGGAGGAGAGGACAGGCAAGAAGGACGTACGTAAAGGAAGATCGGAGTTTATTGTTCAACTCTTTCGACCGTTCGCTTCTTTCTCGCCGTTCGAGTATCGATCCTCGACAACGAATTTGAATAATCAATTTACTGACAGTCGGCGGCGACCCTGTTCCGTGCCGGTAATCGAGAAGTACTCGCGCGGAATTGAAAAATATGCCGAAATGCCGGACGGATTTTAAAAGGACGAGCGCGCGCGCGGCTGGCCCGAAACTTTCGTAGAAGACTCCGGGTGGGGGCCAGATGATAGAAGGACGTCTCTCTGATGAGGGGCGTATTTAGCGCTGGTATTAAGTTTCGCACAATAAAGCGCTTTGTGGGGTATCCGCTTACCCGTGGCATGTCGTCGTGCGCGTGCCAAAATGAAAAAACCGCAAAACGGCGCCCATACCCATTGTACGATCTGACCCAGGCCTAACTCTCCCTTTTCCTGCGCCCCACTTCCAGTCCCATTCATTCTATTTATCCGTCCTCCGGGACCCCGTCCCTCTTCCTTCCTCCGACGTATTTTCCCAGCGTCGCTAATTGATCGAGCATCTTTCCGCGCGCCTTATCAGGCACCCTTTTACGAAACCGATTCGTGGCAGCGCGCGCGACGTAGTTTGACTGGCTTGCGAATGGTCGACGGCACCTGGCGAGGGAAAAGCGAGAGTACGAAGCTTCCTAGGAACACCTTCCAGGTCGAATTTTTCGCCAATGCCGAAGATCGCGTTCTGCGGCGAGCCGCAGGTCGTATAACGCGGAATATGTACAGGGCGAGGCGGAAGCGGTATACTGGGTATACGGTATTATACAGGCCGGCTTTGCAATATTGTTCGACCCTCAAAAATAAATGGGAAAATCTGCTTCGTAGAAGATGTCTTATCTTCATATTTCAATTATGCATACATTATATGCTGGGCATTTTCGGGCGTGTTAGGCATTAAAGTATTGCCAAAGATATTGTGGACATATCTGAGAGTAAAGTATAATATGCAATTGAGCGGCCAGTGGAGGGTATTTTGACATATATAACCCTACTACAGAGAGTCGTTTTAGGCCTATTTTCGACCACATGTAATAGGTTTTGATCACCGGTTCAAAAGCTACAGGCGATTTAAAAAATTGTGAATTTTTTAAGGGTCCCCTCTCATTTTTGCGAAAAATCGAAGGTCGGCGGATCGAATCGCCCTTTTGCTACCTGGTAGGGGGTCAAAAATAACTCAGAGAGCCGTGTGCCGTTGGTCAAAATTCGCGTTAGTTTCCGAGTTACAGCTAAAAAAACCGTCGAAAAAATGGTATCGCAAAAATGGCTAAATAATAAAAGTCTTCCGATCGACTTGTGCTTATGCATACTGAAAGAGAATGAAACGAGGATCACAAAAATCTCAACCGGAGCCTTCTAAGTGCAATATTTTCGGAGATATGACCAAAAATGTGTCGAAAAACGGCCAAATATGGACATTTTATCGCCGGAACGCTAGGCAATTCACTTTGAGGCAATCGTACATATATAGAGTGAGAAAGGGGTCAAAAACATTCACAAAAATCGAAACCGGAAGGTTCTAAGTGGATTAGTTCTCGAGATATGACCAAAAGAAGGGTTGGAAAATGGTGAATAAAATTTAAAAAAAAAACTGTTTTGCCCTCCTATCCAATATAAATACTCAATGAATTCACCAGTTCGACTAAGAAATTAAAGAGGGTTGAGAAAGATGAATAAGAACCACATCCGGACCATTCAACATTCAAAACTTTTAGAGATTAAGCCAAAAGTAGGTCCAAAACCCAGTGAAAATATGTACATTGTCGACTGAACCATTAACAAAACATTTGATCCATCTCTCATCTACAGAATCTTTAGAAAATCCACCTCACTCCCTTGACTCGTTATCTTCTCCGTATTAACCCCAGTTTCATCCCCCTGACACTTTCGTTCAACGAAACAATCATCTGATTTCCTCTCAGGGCCAATTTTCATTTAAACGAATATCCGAATCGCTATTTAAAGTTTCGCTCCGGCACGCTTCGCTCTTCCCTCTCCTCTCTCTCCCCCCTTTCTCCCTCCCTCCCTCCCTCCCTCCCTCCCCCTATCTGCCATCCTCCCGGCGGCAGTCTCAGTTTTACGGTCTTGATATTTTTATCGGTGCCGTCGGCGGTGACACCGTGGGCAGGTGCTAGGCCCAGTGTGGTAGTCTATTTGCGTTGTCTGGCCTGGGCCGTTTGTACGCCTGCTAAGTCCCGCGGTCGCGTATGCATGCGCACACGCGCACACGCGCACACTGGCGCGCATACATACGCGCGCACGCCCTCCGCCGTTTGTGTATTTGAAACACGTCGGTAGGGCCGCTCATGCGGGCTCTCCTCATTACTGGCACGAGCCAAAGCGTGCGTGCGCACGCCCAACGGAACATCGTGCCTGAACGACGTGTTACCGACTAGGAAATTGTTTCTAGCAGGCGCTCCTCACCGCTTCTCAATAATTATTGCCCCCGGGAAACTCTCTCTGCGCATTCGTCGCTTCAACCCTGAAGAAAGCAAGGGTTCGCATCTCGTTCCCTTTCGAGGACTGGCAGAGTCCGTTTTATAGGAAACTACCGAGGCTTTTCCGAGCTTCGTTCGTCGACTGTTCTTGTTTTATGATTCTAGAGGTTCCTTTAAGGCTTCTTCAAGGTGTACGTATTGCATGGAAACGATTATGATGCGGGACGGCGTTAGGGATTCAGGAGTTAATTTTGAATCCAGTAAATCTCTGCGTTTTACGGTACACGATTTTGCATGAACGTTGCAAAAATCTGACTGAATAAATTGTTCGATGCTTCTCGTTCGCGTGCCAGTTGCCCGATCCGAAACTTCTGTTTTGGCCCTTTCGGGACAGCAACCGCCTTGAACGCAATTCCGTCGGGTAGCGAGTGTCGGGAACGTTCGATTATCTGATCGGGAATAGCTGCAGGGGGCGACCGGCAACGTGCCTTTGCCGGGGTTACGATCGCAACCCCTTAAGAAATAAATAATACGCAATCGACGGTGTCATCTGTGGACAAGCTGCCGATCTCCGTCACATCTGCCTCTCGCGTTCGTAGAGATCGCTTCTACGCTCTTTCCACGTCATTTCAAAGTCTTATTAAACCCTTTCAACGATCGTCCTCCAACCCCTTCTACCTTCCAAACGCAAAAGTACTTCGGACAAAATTCAACTCTCAATTCCGTCGATAGGTTCTGTCGAATTTTTTGACAAGATCGCTTCTACGCTCCTTCCACGTTATTCCAAAGTCTTATTAAACCCTTTCAACGATCGTCTTCCAACCCCTTCTACCCTCCAAACGTAAAAGTACTTCGGACAAAATTCAACTCTCAATTCCGTCGATAGGTTCTGTCGAATTTTTTGACAAGATCGCTTCTACGCCTTTTCCACGTCATTTCAAAGTCTTATTAAAACCTTTCAACGATCGTCTTCCAACCCCTTCTACCCTCCAAACGCAAAAGTATTTCGGACAAAATTCAACTCTCAATTCCGTCGATAGGTTCTGTCGCATTTTTTGACAAGATCGCTTCTACGCCTTTCCCACGTTATTTCAAAGTCTTATTAAACCCTTTCAACGATCGTCCTCCAACCCCTTTTACCCTCCAAACGCAAAAGTACTTCGGACAAAATTCAACTCTCAATTCCGTCGACAGGTTCCAACTTCTTGAGAAACAGGTCTCTCTCTCTCTCTCTCTCTCTCTCTCTCTCTCTCTCTCAGCACAAGAGTGCACTTACAATTGTCACCCCGAGAAATAAATCATCCGCGAGAATATCTGAAACACAACGTATCCCACGACACCTGAGCATTATGCGCCCGAAGCGTCGTGACACTCTGCGTGTCCATTTTTATCGTATCGAGCCACCCCCGGGGGGCGAGAAGAGTCCGGCGGCGGCGGGGGAGGGGGAGGAGGGGGGAGGGGGGAGGATCCGGTAAAAATCAGGCGAGGTAGCCGACGGGCCGTTTTGTACCCATGACCACCAAAGAATTTCACGCGGGTTGAAAGAAGTGCGGAGGGAGATAGAGATACGCTGCTGGACCTCCTTCCACGTGGGGGTCCCGTCGCCAGAGGACATCGGAAGGTCGGGGGATACGTTGAGATGACGATAAATCAAGTGCGCAAGGTGGACCCTCTCACGTTGAGGAAGAGAGAGGAAGAGAGAGAGAGAGAGAGAGCGAGAGAAAGAAAGCGAAATCCAGAAGAAGTCAGCGAGTCGAAGAGGGACGAAGAGATAGACGGTGGCAGAAAAAGAAGCCCCGGGGGGAAGAAAAGGCACGCTCTGTTGTGACTGGCCGATGATAATTTGTCCGGACATGTAGGCAGTTTGCGAGATTTCGGGAAGGGAGATCCTTCTCTCCCACGCGATCAGGCCATCGAGCCGGTCAAGTGTCTTCCGAACGCTTCCCTGGCATCGTTCGAAAAACGTTTGGAAAGCGCAAGCGTACTGTGACTGGCCGATGATCATTTTTCCGGACGTGCAGGCAGTCTGCTTCTCTCCCACGCGATCAAGCTGTGTCTTCTGAACGCTTCCCTGGCATGATCGTTCGAAAACCGTTCGGAAAGCGTAAGCCAGGCCTGGCTTGCAGCGTGCCGATCACCATTTTTCCAACTGCACCCTTAGCTGGGCCAGGTGAATCGCGAGTAGAAAAATATCGCAGCTGCGAAAGGCGCACTGTACGCCGAGTCTAACCTCAACCACGTGCGAGTACTCATACCTGCGCAACTTGCCATAGTCGAGACTCTAACGCTGAAAGTATTTGACACTCGCTCGTTCGACTTGTTAATCTCGACTCAACGTCTTCTTCGACAGACCTGACGCGTGACGAAGTTTTATATGTTTCGATTTTAACACCAGTCACGACTCTACTATCCTCCGATCCTATCTTCACGATAACTTGTCTCTTCCGAAACATTTGATTTTCTGTAATACCATTTAGTACTCACTGAAGTAGGCAAATGATTAATTGGACCGTTTATGTCGGAAATGGTGCAAGTCCATACTTTAAACAAAAATCAAATGTCACGTAAACAAAAAGTTTACACTACACTTAATCATAAATTATATATCTCAATTTTTTTAAAATACGGACTTTCACTACTTTCGAAATAAACGGTCCAATTGTCTCCCATTTCCCGAATTGATACATATTGACTCGTATCACTCCGACAATTAAAACGAAAATACAAGTAAGTCCACATGTACGAGTACGTCCGTGTACCTCAAGATTTTTCCGAAATTCCCAAAAAGCAACCCTGGCCACCGACAACCTCGCGCTCGTCTTATCTTCCGTCGATCGTCCCCGACGATCGGACAGATTAATGTGGGACGCGTCGATTGTGCGTGGAAGAGACGTTCGAAAGGAAGAAATGAGAAGTTAAAGGATCTTTATACCTTTTGCGTGATGGATCACTAATATGGGTCCTGTACGCGGTATGCGAAGAGCTGACGGTAGGGGCGAGCGTTCGACGCTAGTAGCTACCAGGCAGTCATTGTATTCGATCCCTTCGCGAAGACGCGACTTTTTTGTCATTCTCTCTCACTCCCACCCCCGCCGAGGCGTCGGAGAAGGATATGAAAGGTAGGCGGAGGACGACGATCGTGGAAAGGAGCTCGCGGATTCCCAGGCGATTACATCTGTACGAAGAGTTAGGCGCAGGCACGGGACCAAGGACCCGCCATTGTATCCACTCGAATTCTCCGCCTAGGCTCTATTATACCAACATATACGTCATTTCTGTCCAGAAGGGCGAGAGGGTGAGAGGGAGAGAAAAGTCACCCTCCTATCGCTCGATGGCACTCCCCCCCCCTTTTATCGGGCGAAGTCAATGGGCAAGCGGGAGACTTGAATGAAGATCTCAAAGTTTGTACTCGGAGGTGAAAGGAGGAAGGGAAGAAGGTGGAAGGACGAAGCAGGTAGCCCTTTTTTCTGGTAGGTGGCCCGGCATGACCGCAGTGCCAAAACCCGGCTACAAAACGTTTTATATTTACTGTTCCTGCTTCTGGCAGGTTTGTCCTTCTATCTCTCTATCTCTCTCTCTCTCTCCCTCTCTCTCACACACGCACACAGACTATCTCATTATCTCTCCCTCTTTCTTACCGTCCACCCTGCAAGGTGCAGAATCCAGCGACCTGCTTTTCGGTCCTGCAACAAGTGCCACTGTGTGGACTCTCGTTCGTTCTTCAGGTCTCGTTGCCAATTCCCTTCTTTCTGGCGCTGACATTTTTCCGGAAGCCGTGAGAGCTTCGATTCGAACATGCGCTGGATAGAGAAACTCCTATAACTGTCATGCGCTTTCTACGATCTTCCGGGCGGCGAGACGGGTTATGGCACGCAATCATCATCATTTCAAAGGCGTTAGGCACCGAGGCCGACGAGTTCTCGCCGTAATTCCAGCGGGAAACTATTCATTCGCGCTCGTACACCTCCTTATACTCGGTGCTCGGTATCAACGTCGTGTCACGTGCTGTCTCGCGCTCTCTTCAAGTACGGACAGCAGAAAACATTATATGTATACAGTCGACGAATTCTGGCTTCCTGGATTCTGTTGATCGTTTGACTCGAGAATTTTGTATGATATGGGAAAGGGCGTGGGATCGATACGGTGAACGCCATGACACCCGGTACGTGACGGCGGCCGAGTCAGGTATGTGTATACGGTAAAATCTTTTTGCGCCGCTTTTAAGTGGTAAATCGAGCGTCGATCGTGGCTCATCGACGCGTTACGTTAATTACACCCGATCTGCCGATTCTTCATTACCTCCGACGACGGAAGAGACGATTCCTTAACAAAATCGACCAAAAAACGAGCCCATCTTCGCGGACAGTTCGATTCACCCGCCGTCTAGCGGTACTTCAAATTGCGTCCATCGGCAAGAACGTGAGAGTAGTAAAACGAACTCCGAGAATTCCCGAATTATCCTGAAGAGTCGGAATGGTGGATCAGTGGAAGCTGGCTTCTTAAGTCGATCGGTTTAATCGGCAGGCAAAGCCGATGCCTCTTCCTGATCCGCGGGCAGTGGTTACTCTCAAAAGGCTGCCAATTAAAAATCCCGTTCGGCATCTTCTCGAGATGTGTCCGACCAGTCTTCCCAGGCTGCACGCGTCGGCGCACGCCACGATAACGATCTCGCGGCGCCTTCAAGGCCGCTCGGGTGACCTTCGATCGATTATTTATTGACCGCTCGTTACGCCGGAACCCGCCATTATCGTGGAGATTCAGACGATCGACGAAGGGAGGGTAATCTGCGGTTTCGCCGAGGTGTTGCCCGAGAAATGGCATCGAGTCCTCTTCTTCGTCCTCATCTCGGTCGTCCTCCTCTTCGTCCTCTTCGTACTCACGATTTTGCGTGTCATCCTTGCGCAGGGGCCATGCTAATCTTCTCTGTATCGTTCCAATTTTAGTATATGTACTGCCGAAGCAAGTACTCCACTTCGACCTCTTCTTCGTCCTCTTTGTCCTCTTCGTACTCTTCGTACTCTCGATTTTGCGTGTCATCCTTGAACAGGGGCCATGCTGATCTTCTCTGTATCGTTCCAATTTTTGTACATGTACTGCCGAAGCAAGTACTCCTCTTGGCCCTCTTCGTACTCTTCTTCATCCTCTTCATCCTCCCAGGCCATCCCGGCACATATGTAAATACCCACCGCTATGCCCTGTCTGCGGAAACTCGATCTCGCCTCCTACAGCTGAGCTAAGTACAATAGAACTGCCGACGAAGCGACGGCTCCCGATCATTACTCGGAAACGTCCGAGGCAGCACCCCTTTGTCGGGGATGACCGTTCCACGAACGGCATGAAAGGATACTTCTTTCGTTCCGGGGGGGTCCGCTGTCATTGCGAAACATTACAAAAGAGAGCATTGCCCAACCGAGGACCCACCCACTCGGCAAGGATTCCATATAGCTCGATACATGTCCCGTTGACACTTTAATAGCAGCGCTACGCAGTCAAACGTCGCCAGGGATGTCCTATTTCTGATGAACTAATTGAAAATATCTAAAATTAAAGAGCGGCAATAATACAATGATTACCGAAAATCAACGTAGAGATTAAATACAAAAGCAATAGCAATATTCACACTTGTTTTACCCATTATCCGCCAATGTCCCATTTTTGGGACACATTCTCAAATTGTTTCCTTCCAATAACTGCAACTTCTGAATATACAGCTAACTCTGTTTATTTCTTACGTGTCTGTAATCGGCGGTGGTAGGATCGTAAAGAATTAATTTGATTCGAAACGTTTATTTATTTCATTTATCTTCTGAATTGTGTCAGGTAATGGGTTATTTTCATGAATCATCGCACAGTGAGTGCGGTACGGCACGCATGTTGTGTGTGACCGATCATTGAAGCGTTATATCCGGAAGAATGGAATCTGGACAGACGAAGTTCGCTGCGAGACCGATTCCAGCCTCGCCATCGGGAAAATGATCCGGCGATCTTATCGATCCTTCCGGCCGAGTCCGATCTCCGCGATCCCGAAAAACAGCTCTTTGTCCCCGCCAGACAGACCGATCGGCTAAAAGGATTTTCATGGGATTTCGCACATCAGCAACCCTTCCGCGGCGAATGCCGTCAGCCCCCTCGAGACAGGTCTGGCCTTTGTGGTCGCGTAAGGTCGTTATAGGTATCGATGCAGGAAGACAGAGGGCACGCGGAGGGCACGTCCCGGAGCCTTCCGACTCTATACGATCGTCATTCGAATCCGTCCGCGACAATGCGACAATTGCATCGACATATACGGACCTTCCCCCTGCTTTCCACCCCTACTCAGAATCCGGAGGCGCGTGCTCGTCCAGGTGATGCCAGACTGGTTGTCTGCCTCTCATCTCTTCTTCTCTTCTTCTCTGATTACCTACCGATCCTCTCCACTCCTAACCCTACCTGACTCCTACTCTCCCAACGCCCACAGACATATGTTTCGCGCACGCTGAACAGTTGAGGCCCTCTCCTGAATCCAATCCACGTACGATCCCGAAGGATCGTAATATCGCGCTTCTCTCATCCAGAAGAGACATCAGACTTTTTCGCCCGATTCTGGTTTGGTCGGTTCAATCGACGCTACCGACGCCGGACGTCACCGACGTTAACTCGACGCCGGCATGTTTAAGGCACTCAAGGTGTTCTACCGTTTTATTCGCGCCGATGTCGTAAAGGGCGATCGTCAACCGGTTGGGGAACTCGGACGGAGTTTATCGGAAAACGCTTCTCGTCCCCCTCCACCTACCTACCCCCCCCCCCCCTCCTTCCTCTCCCCTTGGCACGTTTATCGAGAACCGCCGATGATCCTCGCACTTACGATCGCCAATGCCTTTTCATCCCTCACCCGGCTTAATCCCCCTTAAGACCTTGATAAAGACCGCCCCTTAAAGATCGAGGATTCGCTTAATTATCGGGCCTATCGCCGATTCTTCGCTAATGCCGACAAAATGCCACTGACACCCTCCCCCCCTTCTGCCGCTCCTATCCACGTGTCCTCTTTCTCGTTCCGCTTCTGTAGTCGAGCGTTTCTCGTTCAGTTTAGGCTGTTCTTCTGGAAGGATACGTCGTCCTGCGGAAAGAGGAAATGTACGGGGTGGCTCTCGTTGACAGTGGAATGCACGTGTCTAGGTCAGTAGGTGTCGGAAGGTCCGGTCCTTAGGCACACGTGCGTAAAGTCCGCTCGCGTTAGACTCGCGAGCCATGAAGGAAAGTCCTATCCGGTTCGCTTGTCTAGCGGGTGTCCCGGAGGAAGCACGTGCTTGCCGCGCTTTTTAGCGTCCTGCTCCTTCGCCACCCCTCCCCCCCCCCCCCCTTCTACCTCCTTCTCCTGCGCCTCGTCCCACTCGTCCTTCTCGTCCACGGCGAGGTCGAAAAGGTGAGCGCGCGCGCGCCGCGAGAATTAAGAATATAATCTCGGTTGAGTGGAAGGTGGGAAGGTGGGAAGGTAAGAAGGAAGGAAGGAAGGAAGGAAGGAAGCGCGAGTGAGCGCACTGGCCGAGAGGCGAGTAGCTGCCTGAACCTATCCTTTCAGGATGCATCTGCTCGGCTCGGGAATCGCGAAAAATTTCCCGCTCAAAAAAATTGGACAGCTGCAAGCCGCTTCGTCACGCGACACAGGCCGCACAATTATTAGACGACCGGTCGCGCCGCGTTACCAACCAGAATTCTACGACTAGTGCGCCGACAATTTCCCTTATCCTTCGCCTCCTCCCCCCCCCCCCCCCTTCCTTTCGGTCGGCGCGGAATTTTTTCGAGCGGATATACTTGATCCGCGAACAGCCATAAATGAGAGAAGAGCGTTAACGTAGATTTTCCGAATATCGCACGATTGTCAGACGATCGAATCCCAATACACCTGATACGATCGAGTTCCAAATTCCTGTTTCTTTTCACGTAAAATATTTTGAACCCTGCCTACTTAACCCCGGAAACGACTATAAATGAAAGAGAAGTGTCAAACTAGAATATTTTCCAAACATCCCGCGATTATCAGACGATCGATTCCCAATACACCTAATACGAATGATACACTCTCCATCTCCGTCTCTCTCTCTCTCTCTCTCTCGCGTCACTCGAAGAAAAATGGGATTGTCGGTTCGGCGTGGCCGCTAGTTAATTCGCGAACGTAAGTGGCAATAAGTGAGAAATAAAGCTTCGGGGCACGATATTCTACAAAGAAGCAGTTCGCGTACCGATAGTCCCGGTAAATCGAGACGTCGCTTTTTGTCGGTCGCGTATAATTGGAATCCGGCATGAGTTGGAGGTGAGGGAAAAGGCCGCGGGGTGTCTCTCTCTCTCTCTCCCTCTCTCTCTCGCCCTCTCTCCTTCTCACCGTTCCTCTCGTCCGCCAAGTATCGCTCGGCTCACCGATCGCACAAAACGGATCCTGAAACAACGATGTACACACGCGTATAATGATAATTTATGAACTGGTCGTGCCTGATTACTCTGCCGCCGGGGAATGCAGCAAAAGAGTTAAGTGCTCTATTAAGACGTGTCCTCCCGATCGCAGCTAACGCGCCGAAGAAGAAGAGGATCGAGCCGAAGTCCGAAGACGTACATGGCATATTGACAGGGACCTCGGCAGGTCGAATGGGGTCCCTTGTCAACCTTCCGGTTCGCCCTTTAGCGCTTTTCGAATTTTCCTCCCGACGCGTTCGCGCTCGCTCTTTCTATTTATTGAATTAAGAAAGTCGAGAGGCTACGGCCTTCTTATCCCGAAAGGGTGTCGGGAAATAACAGGTTACTCTTTCCATTTAATTGGCAGCTGATTTGCCGATCGAACCAGTTCCTCTGGTATAACCGACCTGCGCCAATATCCGACTACGTTCCGATATTCTTCTCGGCGAGTATGTACGCGCTTGGGCTCGTGGGTGTGTGTGTGTGTGTGTGTGTGTGTGTGTGTGTGTGAGTGCGTCGGTATATGGGGAGGTACGTTTCTATATTATATCTGTCGTGGACGACCTCGGAGGAGAAGCGTCAATCTCGTCACTCGTCAATTCTGTGAATCCTCTGCTAAGTACGGTATGTATGATGTGAAGGGTGTGGATGAGTAAGTCTTACGAGTGTGAAAGGTGTGAATGAAAGAAAATTCTGATAATCAGTGAAGTAGAAAACCTTTTTTTTTCGTAAGTTAGCCATCTGTCTATAATGTATCGTCAAGAATATATCCGAATCAAACTCGTCATCGGTACCTTAATGATTTTTTGCGCACAGTATCTTTCTCTATACTCTCGTTCAGCGCTCAATCAGAATACGAGTAAATCTTATTCAATTTCCGTGTATACTAATGTATATCGTTGCGAGATATTAAATGCAGATATGTGAATAAATCACGTTTTGATATCGTTGACTGGTTGGTTGTGCGGTTGAATCGTGGGCTGATCCAGTTTACTTTATTATATAATATATATATAATATTAATATTCGTTGTACGAATCAATCGCACATGTGCAGAAATGATCAGTGATTCGAGCGTTAACCAATCACCGACACGTCACAGGCTCACTGCTCACATTATCCTTGGATCCTTCCTCCTCCCTCCAGAATTCTTTGGCAAACGATCGATTTTCTTCTCCGATCATCGTCGAGTTTGGTCGTTCCTCCCTGCGAGAATCCTTGAGACGCCGCTTCGCTGCTTCTTTTCCTTTCGGTGACTCTGGAAATATTTGACGTGCAATAAGGCGCCTGGCTCGGTATCCGCAGAGACGAAGATCTCATTTAGCCGCGGCCAGAGCCAGATCTGTTATTAACGGACACTGAGTTTACGGGAAAGCGAGAGTGCTCGTTAAGTGATTATGCCCGGAGAAGGTAAATCAAACAAAGTTGACAGGCTCATCGTGCCAGAAACGTATCATTCCGCTTTCCCTACTTTGCTTACGTCATCGGTGATCTTCATTGCTCAATTTTCCATTTTTCTCGTCGTCCGTTGCTCAGTCTTTCATTTTTGTCATCGTTCATTGCTCACTTCTTCATTTTACTCATCGTTCATTGCTCAATTCATTTTACTCGTCGTTCATTGTTCGATTCTTCATTTTATTCATCGTTCATTGTCCGATTCTTCATTTTACTCATCGTTCATTGCTTAATTTTTCATTTTACTCATCGTTCATTGCTCAATTCTTAATTTTACTCATCGTTCGTTGCTCAGTTCTTCATTTTACTCATCGTTCATTGCTTAATTCTACATTTCACTCATCGCTCATTGCTTAATTCTACATTTCACTCATCATTTATTGCTGAATTCTTTATTTTACTCATCGTTCATTGCTTCTCATACCTATTTACTTCCGACAACGAATTCGCCGAGCTTCGTTCACTGTCGATCGCGCCGATACTCATCGTTACTTCTCAATTCACGTTGGACTAGGTCCTACCCTTCGGCCGATTTTATCGTCCTTCGGTTTTCCCAAGCCCAGGGCGCGAGTCAAGTGGCTTTCGACCCTCTTTACACTGTGTGAACACAGCGGTCGCCACAATAATGCCGCACACTCCCTTCCGAAAACGGCAATGCAAAAAGTGAATGCCCTCCACTTTCGTCGAGTGCACTTGGCAAAAGTTTTTCCGATCGATCGTCATCGTGAGCTTCGAGGAAAATCTTTTTAATTCTCGACTGATCGCCCAACGCGTTGGATGCCCGTCAGGCAAAGTAGAGAATTGGGTAGGTTCGACTCATTATCGAAGCTCAGACACGTAGACTGCGATAGAATTATTTTTTCGACTGTAATCGGCTACAAAGATATTTAATCTGTCATCAATTTTAACCTAACTTTCCACTCCCAGAAAATTGAACTCTAAAATTCGTTTAATACTCACAAATCAATAATTGTATTCTGTTCCATTTCACTAATTTTTGAGACCAGCGTAATCGGCCACAAAGATACGTAATCTGTCATCAACTCTAAATCTACCTAATCGGGACCTAACTTTCTGCTCCCAGAAAGTTGAACTCTAAAATTCATTTATTGTTCGTAAATAAGTAACTATATTATTTTCCACGTCACACATCGAATATCAATGCGTAGAGAAATTCTGAGTAGCTCCAGTGTCAAAGTAGGTCCCTCGAGTAGGGCAATCTCAGTCGAAAGGGTGAGAATCGACTTCCCTCCATCCCCCTGCATCTCTCTGCATCTCTCTGCATCTCTCTGCATCTCCCCCCACCTCCCCCCACCTCCCTGCACCTCCCTGCAGGAGCTTAGACTACCGCCACTCTCCGGAACCTTTCTCCGACTCGACCATCTTGCGCGTTAACCAACCCCCACTGTTCTCGAGCAACAAATCGATCCTATCTCAGGAATTTGAGTGCGCACCGGCGAGCACGGCCGAAAGGAAAAGAATCGAGTGCCCGCGAGATCCGATCTTCACGAAAAGCATTCATCGGCGACTCACCTCCGCTCTCGCCCAAAAAATATTTTTGCGGTACCTACCACAATACCGCGATGTTTGCCGATAATAACCGGCCTCCTTCTTTCTTCCCGCACGCCGCCGGAATCGGATCGACTTTCCTAAACGGCCAGTCTCGAAGCCGGAAGTCAGTGCAGGTACATTGTTACGATTTCTCGTACGTGAGAACGTTTTACCTTCTCCCCTACTTTTACTCCCTCTCTTTATCTCTCTCTTTCTGTCTACTTCTCTCTCTCTCTCTCTCTCTCTCTCTCTCTCTCTCTCTCTCTCTCTCTCTTTCGTTTCTTTCCTTGCCCGCCATGTTCAATCCACCTTTCGGCCTATTGAGAAGGGATTATTTAGCCGATTAAACTCATGTCGACATGTGTACCCAGAACGGTCGAATCGTAATCCTCGCGTCAGATTTCCCGAAATCCGCGAGAATTTCTATACAATTTCCATACAATTATCATAGAGAATTTGACAGGTATTTCATCCCTTCATCGAACGGTCTCTCAATGGCTTCCCACTGATCCGCATTTATGCAGCTATTACATTTTCCGCCGCTTACATTATTCCCATAAAGTATGGGCGACCTTTTTGTGTACAACCTTGAGTTTGTACCTTTGCCAAATTGTGAGGACCGCTACCGCGCAATACCGATTCGTCGATCAACGATTTCCTCCCCGATTACAATATATTCTTGCGGACGGAATGACGAACAATGCTTGGGATTTCTTAGCCGTTTCGATTTTCTAATAAGGCTCAACCGATATTTTGAGGAGGCGTTTTCGGACAAGTACACTTTGAGAAGGTCTGTTGAAGGAGCGGCGTTGGATACGGGCCATTTGAGGGCTAGGAGCGAGAAGGAGGGGGGAAGAAAGAGAAAGACTATCCTCAGGGGTGTTTTTCGACTATACTCGTTGCACAATGTAACACTATCCCCTTCCCATTGTGCGAGTGTAACCTTGAAGTGTGTCTTTAATGCGAAACCGAGCGCATAGGAGGCCGGTATTATTTTTTCATGAATAATTCCTTTATGCGCGACCCGATGAAAAGGGCTGTGGGACACTGAATGCGTTTAAGGCGAAATATTAATCCCGTTAACAGTGCGTAGACCTGATTGATGATTGCACCCGAACGTCTTGAACCTTTTTTATCGCCACCTCTGCACCGGCTACCGCGTTCATTTTTCACGAGCTTACATAACTATTCATTTCGCGTCATTCATAAGGTATAGGATTGAACCACGTGCGCGTCAACTGGCCATCCTGCTCGGATGTATAAATGCATCTAAATATACTGTGACCGCTTCGAAATCGAGGATTCTGGCCACAGATATTTTGGCACGCGCCAGGAAAATCGTGAATGACCACTCGTTAGCGACCATTGTTCGGGCGAGTCGGAAAATTCTATTCTGATGTTGCTAGAGGGTAAAAGTCTCCGATTGCCGGACGAGGATTTATATATGTATATAAACGTACAGCTCGTTAATCAGGCTCATTCAAACAAGCCTAAATGCAACTTATTAACAATAGTAATAGAAAGTGATAATATATTTTATATAAAAACGTTTCTATTTTAATTTGGCGGAGCAAGGCTTTCTTTCCATTACAAATGATTAGTTTATATATATCTTTACGATATAATAAAAAGTAGACGTAGCAGAACATCCTGTGTTTCATTCTTATATCTATTTTCTGTGTTACGTTTCAATTTATTCTTGAAAAGAAACTGTAACAATATAAAACTCGTATTCAATAGTTGAAATTTACAATCGCAATCGTTAAGTAATAAGCTTTGTTCAAATATTAAAAAAACCTTTGCAAGTATTGATTTTCACGTTCCGAACAATAGTGTTTGATTAATAAATTTTAAGTAAGCATGGACAAGATCCAGTTGCGGGAAATAAGACTTGATGGTAATAATGTATCGACTTGGTTCATAACCATGGTAACGTGTGTTGTGTTAGTATAGACAAAAACCATTTCGATTATCGACATTCTCAGACGGTTATGCGGTAGGATCAAAAATTATATTTACATTGACAAATTGCCGAGCAACTTTCTGTCTACAAAAATAAATAGACATGAGCGAACATATGGACTTCAAGCTTCAATACCTCGAATACTGATCAGTGCTGCCATCTGTGGTTAAATTTGTGCATTAAACTACAAACTTTAGAGATGGTAAGGTAGAACACGATTGAAGAAAAGTGGGATCTGTTGGTAATGTAGGCTAGGTATACCTTGGTTTGGTCAATGTTTGTATAGTATTGCAGTTATATTTATTTACAATCAAGTTATGTACAGCATAGTGCGCAATAATTCTAACAATAAGTCTACGATTCAGTAGTTCGATTAGGTTCCATTCTGCAAATTACTGAAATTCGTCTGTCTTTTTTTATATGCTGGCCTTGGTAGTAAGATTCCTCATTTTTCAATATCTCATGATTGTATTTATACCGTGAAACTCCACTAAAATAGAGGATAATGCGAAATATTAAATATTTATTTATCCAGATATTGCAAATATTTAATTACTAAATTATTCATACCTCATAATATACAAAGATCTTCTTGGAAGGTAGAAGTCATCCATGCATTCCTTTTCATGATCTACCATCGCTAATCGCATCACAGAATCTGTTAATAAACTTAAACCAGCAATAACATCACCGCAGAACTGAAAAGAATTCTGATATAGAATTTATGTTGTGTGTTGAATATTAAGTAAAATATCTAAGTATCTATACCCTGACGCTATCAACATGTGGTTTTATCCAACCATTAGCAGCTAAATCTAGAACATGAACAGGCCCCAAATGTGCAGCTTCGGGTGGAAAGGCTGTTTTTCTTATTCGATCAATTATCTTCATGTTATGCTCATTCCAGGTGCTGCGCTCCGTCTCTCTATAATTGTGTATTGCCTATAAACATTGTTGTTGACATTGATTATGTACAGTCTCTAAATATTACCAAAGCGGAGTAATAATTGCTTCATACAGACATCGTCCCAATGATTTCCCTCATAACGCAAGCGTTTCATATAAGGTTCTACTTCATCTAGTAGTGCAGTTTCTTCTTCAGGCGTAACAAAATCTGGAATGATTTTCATGGTATTGTGTAATGCTATTTTCCAGTCATTAATATTATTCTCCACTTTATTAAGTTTGATGCATGAGAGAGCGATGCTTCTTTGATGCTGCCTGAACGCATTTTTTAAAAGATTTACGCACAATAGTTTTAATGTCATTTTTACAGAATACTGTAAATACACAGAGGTTAGGATGTGTTGATTTAGTTAGTACAGGTAAGTGTTCAAAGGTGGCAATCTAGGTACGAAAACAGATATTCCGGTTCAATAAAATCGGTCAAATATAAATATAAATATTATATGTGAATATGCATATAAATTTAAAATACTCTCGACCCTTTACTAAAAAAACAACTCGCAATAATTATTATAAACTGATCAGAAGAAAAAATGAATTTTTGCAAAAATCGGATGCACCTGCATCTATCGTCAGCATGTTTGTTTACATTGTTTCAACTTCGATTACGTATTGCCAACTCCGATGACGAGTAATTCAAGACCGTGTTCGGTAGATAATGTTGCATTCGCCACGAAAACTGTAACGAGATACCCTGGTAAAACATGGGGCTAAATGTTGCATAGCATGCTAGGTGTATCCCTACCACGTCTGCGATTATACATAACGGCTATAAGTGAGGAAACTGTAGTAACTATGTGTTGCCAGTAGAAATGAAGCGAGAACTATTACTTGGCATTCATCGTAATCGATTTCGAGAGACGCCCAATGACATTCGCCTGTGTCATTGCTGCATTTATCCTCATTTCCATTTTGAATTTTAACCGCTCCGGCCAAGTACTGGAGGCAGGCAGTGCAAGACAAGTACACTGGCTGTTCGTTAACAATACTCGTCAATCTATTTCAACTCGGTGACAATCTATTACAGTACAGTAACTTTCCATTGTCCGGCAAACACATTAGCTATTAACGTTCAAGAAGTAACTGCCAAAGTAATGGCCAGGCAATCGTTATCAGTAGTCTTTCAAAGTAACGACTTCTATCTTAACACAATGTGGAATACTACTCGTATACGTCCCGGCGTTCTTTGACATTTGAAACATCATACAGCTAATTTGAAATTTAAATATAGTCACTGCTATATAAAAAAAAAACTGTCACACCCCATTGGATGAACTCTAACATTATTGCTTAAACGTCAGGAACTCTTGCGTTGACATCTTATAATTGCATGCTAAGACTGAGTGAAACGCGAGAGAAACGCAGAAAGAGAAACGAAATTGAGGAGAAAGACAGGCGGTCCGGTGAAGTTCTTCGTAATATTTGAATCCGCAGGTTCTCATCCAAGGTTTTGGCATATTCAAAACGAGAACTTCGCACTCACCGGCCAGTGGTACTCAAACGGTCGGTGCAATCCGAACAGTTTAAAATGACTCCCAGCATCATTGCAACAATTCGGTCGTTTCCTGGCAATTCTAACGATAGCTGACTCCAGCAAAATGTTCGTTTCCATTCACGAGGGTATATCCTCCTGAGGAGTGTTTCATTCATTGACTGTTATCACGAGGTTCGCGAGATTTCGCCGAAAAACTACTGTACGTAACCAAACAAGGATCACCTATGCCTACTCATATATTAGGCGTCGTAATAGTTGTTAACGTTACGACAAACGCGTCACGATGCTGGAAGGACTAGTAGCCTGGGTGCTCAATAATTATCTCGGCAAATATGTGGAGAATCTTAATACCGATCAGCTTAGCATCGCTTTATTATCGGGTAAGGTTATAATTCTGGTAGGCAATTATTTGATATAACTGTGCATAAATAGAGCAGTCGATTTAGAAACACTGTTTCATCTTTAAATTCTAAAAAAAAACTTGTACTTTATTAGGAGAAGTTGAGTTGGAAAATTTGCCATTGAAGAAGGAAGCTCTACGTCACATCGGTCTGCCAATCGAGATCAAAGCTGGATTTATTGGAAAAGTTAGATTACAAGTGCCAGTGCGTCAAATTAGGACAGCATCATGGGTCATTGGCATGGAACAGTTGTATTTGGTGGCTGGACCAATTTCTTTGGACGAGGTATTGCTTTCAAATTAATATTCATTGTGTTAGCCAATATTAATTACCATGTATTTTTGTTTGCTTTATGTAACTCAACTCTTTCGTAGTATGACAGTGAAGCTGAAGAGCAGGCAATTTTGGAATATAAGTTGTCTCGTTTGGATTCTTTGGAAGCAAGGTGGAGAGCAGATACTGAACGAGATCCAGGTTATTATGCGACCAGTTACAGTTCATGGGTCAACTATGGAACTTCCTTGGTGACTAACATAATAGAGAATTTACAATTGAATATTAAGGATGTCCACATAAGATACGAAGACGGAGTTACGTTAGAAGGTAGTTACTTTCATTGGGTTGCTTCAGCATAACGGTACATAATACTTTTTCTACTTTGTAAATGTAGATACAGGCATAGCGTTGGGCATTACGATTGGTGGTTTAACAGCACAAAGTTGCGATGCCAGTTGGTTACCTAGTTCCACCTCGTGGAACCTCACAGATGCGTCATTCAAGCTTATGGAACTTGATAGGCTCTCTATTTACTGGAATTACTTAAAGAAAGATGAACTGTTTGGCAATTTATCTCTCGGTGAACTAGCTGTAAGTAAAAGATTATACTACATTTTACATGAAAATGTACTATTTTAATTATCTGATTCATAGATTGCAATGAGCGATTCTAAAAATGTGAAGAGAAATCACATATTATCTCCTGTCAACGCAAGAGCGCATATAAAGAGGGATCGATCGGAACAGCCGTTGAGGTCAGCTAATAAACCACGTATCGTGTTAGATCTTCTTTTAGACGAAGTTCCGCTTCTTCTAACAGATGTACGTAGAACATTCGATTGGTCCAATATACCAGTGAAATTTCTATTGAGTGACTAACCTTCCAACGTTAACCACCCTTGCAGGATCAGTACGAAAAAATCGTGAAATGCATCAAAGAACTGGAAGACATCGACAGACGAAGGCAGCAGCGACGATGTCGTCCCACCCTCACCGTTTTCGAATCCGCAAAAGAATGGTGGAAGTACGCAGCCCAGTGTCATATTGGCAGAGACGCCTTGAAGCCGAAGTTAACGTGGGGCGACATGCTTGAACGTGGTCGCGAGAACGTTGCATACGTAGAAGCTTGCACAAAGTTGTTGGGCACACCTACTACGATTCTGCCGCAGACTTCGAAGCAGCTAAAGGAGAAGGTTGAACAAGAACGAACCTACGATGAACTTCGAGTACTACGTGAAGTAGCCATGCACAAAGTTCGACCACCGCGGCCGGTACAAGATGTGACCGTGGACGTGCCACAACCACGAGGCATGTTAGAACAATGGTTTCCACAATGGTGGGGCTGGTACACGAAAACGTCGCACAACAACACGCAGAGCTCATCATCAACTTTTGATGGAGAGCTATTGGATGTCCTGGCCGATACCATCGACGACGACACTCTTCTGCGACGTGACACTGTCTTCGGCCAGTTCAACTTTGCATTGTCCAAGGGTGCAATATCGTTGTGCACGACGAAGAACGGAAACACGAAGACGGCGATAGAATTACAGTTTGAAAGGGTTAACTTGAGTTACGAGTCCAGGCCAAGATCCGGATCGCATAAGTTCGCGATAAGTCTAGGTGCACTGTACCTACACGATTATTTAACAGAGAATTCGACCTTTCCAATCCTGGTACAGCCTCAGGTTACAGCCACTACCACGTCTCGTATAAGAGGCTCATCGGAAAAGCTAATCACTCAAGCACCGCAGCATCTGTTCGAATTGGTGTACGAGAAGAGGCCTCTACACCTGTCTACCGATCACTCCTTGCACGTCTACTCTCGTTCTCTGGATGTCGTGTACAATCCCACCGTGATATACTGGCTCATAGACTTTATGTGCAAGCCTCTGAGGCACTCGTCGAACCAAAAATTGCAAGCCATGAAGCGTAGAACAAGGCGTCAGCTGATGAAGAACTGGGAGCAGATTCTAGACGGTGACTTTGTGTATCGGTCCACCTGGGATCTTCAACTGAACATTTCAGCGCCGCAGATATTGTTGGTAGAAAATTTTATGGATTCTAATGCATCCGTTGTTGTTGTTGATTTTGGTAAATTACGTTTGTCGAACAATGGTAGTCCCGAGCCAAGTGCAACAATCATGAAACCTAGCGTGACTAACAGTGACGATGAAGAGGAAAGGTTTGAGACCCCTTGTTCAACGCCGCCAGGGAGTCAGGAAAACGGATCAGTACAAGATTTTCAAGCGCTGTCCGAAGCTGCGTTACACAAGAAACTGTATGATCATTACTCGATCGACCTAATAGATTTACAAATTTTAGTAGGTAAAGTGAAAGACAATTGGAAGCATGTTCGTGTAAGAGGTATGTCCACGCTACACGTCCTTGAACGATTCAACATTTCTCTGCAAGTGGAACGAAGAGTCGTCACAACATCAGACCCTAATTTCCCGTCAGTGACAGTATCCGGAAACTTGCCTAGGTTAGTGGTGCACGTGAACGAGCAGAAAGTAGAAACGATACACCTGATGTACAGACTTTTGGCGAGCTTCTCGAAATCTGCCGGAATCCCGCAGATCGAAAGTATAAGCGAAGAACCGGAAAGCCCCAAAAGAGAAGAATCCATCGACCGTTCAATGAGCCACGCTATCATGGTCCAGTTCATAATTGATCAGATGACATTTGAATTGCAGTCCAGAGGACGCAGCGTTGCCGAGTTACAGGTGTCCGGTGTCAGGGTGGCTCTGAGTAAAAGAACAGTTGACCTCAGCACTTCCCTTTCCGTTCACGGATTACTTTTAGTCGATGCGCTTCAAGAGTTTGGACCGGACTTTGAGTTATTGGTTGCGAGTCACAAGCACGTTGGCATGGACAGCATTTCTGGCAGTTTAAGGGATTCTGAACCAACGTCACCTGTCTCTCCAGTCTCACCTGGCTCGCCAGATCCTGCTGTTTCAAAAAGATTGACCTCTCCAATAGCCTTGACTCATGCTTTGTCCTCCTTAGCCACGAATGGCAGGGCTCCGCATTTTTCTAAGACTAATTCTTTCGTCGGTTTGGAAAAGCAGGACTCCGAAGCCTTGATCTTGATCGAATTGACCTTGGTGTACGATCCTATCGAAACTCTCAGGATGGCTAACATACAGTTTAACAATCTGGACATAATCGCGAATCAGGAGACAATCGTGGAGCTGATGGGATTTTTCAAAAGAGTATTCCCAACTCGCAAGCAGCGGTCCCGACACGTACAAAGACAGGAGTCCCTATCCAGCCAAAGCGTAGACATGAAAGGTTTAACAAAGACGGAAGTAACGTTTGACTTCCATCGACTAAACGTTTTACTGTTACGTGCTGTGATGCAGGACGATCGGTTGGTCGGTCAAAAAATCGCGACGGCCACCATGTCTGACGCTCGAATACAGGCCACCTTGGCAGTGGAAACGTCAATTTCCGGTTCACTCGGCGGCCTTCAAATTCTGGATCAAACGCCGACAGGAAAGACCCATCAACGGATTCTGAGCGTCGGTCGGGATCCTCTGGTAGACCCGACCAACAATCCGTTGGACCATTTTCCTAACTTAACCAATCAGCCTGAAGCCTTTCGATTCTCAGCAAATCGCTACTCTAAATACCCTTCGAATTCCAGGCTGGATCTTTCAACGGAAGCTTGTGCGGATTTAACGATACGAGTGGCTAGTGTGTGGTACACGCATGCACCACACTTATTATCGGAATTACGTTCCTGTGCGGATGAATTTAAACAATACTTAAGCAATCTGGCGAAGCAGATTAGTGCAGCAGCGACAGACATGGCCATTGGCTTGGTAAACGCTGAAGATTGGACGATACCCCCGCGTAGAAGACTGCCAAGTCTCTCAGCGGACACAGAAAATTTTGGCGGACTGTCTCTGAAGTTAGACGTTTTCCTAGACAGTCCCGTCTTGGTCATACCCCGATCGTCGCACAGTAATCAAGTATTCGTCGCCCATTTAGGAACTATGTCGCTTCAGCACGAACCTAATCTCGGTTCCATGATGAAGCACAAGTTAAGCCTAGAAGTGCGAGACATGAACCTATCATCTCTGGACGTATCGATCAATGTAAATAAAACTCAGAACATGCCATTAAGAGCGGAAGAGATGTACTCCCTCAAGGAATCTGGCAAGCCAATCCTGCACGACACCGTTCTGAAAATCGTGGTGGAGAAGGAAAATGCATTGACACAGAGTCAGAACTTTTTGTTGGACATAGACTGCCCGACGAATCCGATTGTTCAAGTTCATGGCGTGGTTATGACGCCGTTGAAAGTCTCTCTGTCCCGTGGCCAGTACGAACAGTTGTTAGACACCATGCAGAGGCTGTTCTCCATGCCAACGTCAGTGTCAGTTGTTCAGAAGCCTCACGTTCTGGAGAACATGGCGGACAGCTCTGAAAAGTTTGATCTCTCCTTGAAAGTGCTGTTTGAGTTGCCGACCTTGAGTGTGGAGCTGAAACAGGGCGTCTCTGAACAGCCTTTGGTGGAGCTGTCCATGAGAGACTTTGTTGCAAAGTACGAAAGAGTGCAGAAGAACGAGTCAACCATGCAAGTGGCGTTACGTTCACTGCTGATGGAAGATCTGTTGTGTCCTATCGGTTCCCGGCACAGGTTCATGATGCAGTCGTCAGCACCCACGAGAGTGAAGCTTCCTACTGGCGTGTCCAAGTCTTGCCCTGATCTCACCTACGTCCAGCAATTCAAGAACGCCTTCGGTAGAGGCAGCTTACCAGACAGATTGGAAACTGACACCTTGTACGGGACTATTCCTCCTCACTGGCGACGAAAACCTTCATCCATGGCTGACACCCCTAACACTCCACCACCGTCGCCGGGAGCAGTCACGACGGAAGAAAATCTGGTGCTGATCAGCATCACCATGATAGAATGCAATCAGGATGACAGCGGTACCAATTATCAGCAGAAAATTGTCAGTGTGGATTTCAATTGTCTTGACTTGGTGGTGAGCGTGGAATCTTGGATGGTGGTGTTCGATTTCTTCGGATTCGCTGGACCCTCGAAAGACTTGCCAAAAGTCACTGCTCATCAAACGTCGATCGACCTTGATCAGAACAAGGTCGACGAATTGCCATTAAAATCTGAGACTGAAATAGAAGTCAGATCCCTGACTTTGGTCTTGACGCAGTCTGAGCGCGAGATTGCCAGAGCCAATGTTTCTAACGCCTCCATGCTCATCTACAAGGCTGATGGGAAGACGAAGATTTCTGGATCCTTAGGTTCGATGTCCTTGCTCGATCTCACGCCGCACGGTCGTTTTTACAGGGAAAGATTCTTATCATCCGGAAGGAAAGCTTTGAACTTCCAATATTCCAGCTATGAAGAATCTGAGCATAGGCCGCATGATGCCAGATTAAAATTAGAAATGTCAGCGGTTCATTACGTTCACACGCAAAGATTCGTCGCAGAGTTACAAGCTTTCTTCGGACATTTCTCACAGTTGTGGACCATTATGTCGAATTTACGAGCCGGCGCTGGGGCTGTGATAAATATTAACAAACGTAGCATGAGATTGTGCTTGGAACTTCATGCCGGTGCTCCTGTAATTCTTTTGCCGGTCAGTTCGAGATCCGACGAATTAATTCTTCTGGACCTGGGGGAACTGACGGCTCATAACAGATTCGATGCCTCGACGGCCGTCAAGGAATGCATGCTGGACGTGACGTTCCTGGAATTGGTTAACATGGATGTCTACGCTGCGCGAAGACTCAGGTCGGACGAGCAAAGCGAAGATGACGAGGATTCTCTTCTGGTAGGAGGATTTCCTGTCCGGAAGCTGGGCTCATCCCTCTTGACGGAAATGTGCCATTTAAAATTACGGATTGAAAGAAATTTGGATACCTATATCAGCAGGGATATACCCGACGTCAGCATACATGGAACTTTGTCCACGATGGACTGTGCCTTGGATCCAGCCCAGTACATGCTGATACGCGGTTTATTATCCTATAATATAGGAGAAAACTTGGATGACCTGCGACTTTTCGTAGAGAACTTAAATGATAACGTGGCATATTCTCTACCGGTCGTCGACAACCAAGGAAAAGTTTGGACCAGGTCCTGTATTTGTTTGGAATTGGTTAATGTCACTGTTAAATTGCATCCGAATCATGGAATTGCAGCTCTGGTGTGCATCAACTTTATAAAGTCTAAACTGACATTGGATTCGTTAAGCGACGGTTCGCAGGACATAGATCTGGTGTCGCAAGAAATTTTGATCACGGACACCCGTTTCCAGAATGAACCCACCGAGAGGCAGTGCAACGTGTTCACCAGCATCTTACAGCCACTGAGAAACTCCAAAAACATTGAAGATCGAGTGCAGGCAGAAGTTCATCACAGAAGAAGAAAAGGAAACGCTGCTACAACAATTCTGCTACACAGTATGCGATTAACAGCCATTTTGGATTGGTGGGAGGCAGTGAGAGACTTCTTGGTGCTAAATTCACCGGAACCTGACCCCATTCACTGTATTCCAGTGAGTCATATTCATCAGGAAAGTGAGAATAACTTCACAAATGTTGTTCCTTTTGAGCTGAAAGTGAATATCACAGATTCTGAACTGGTAATAGTCGAAGATACATCAGTGTATGACACCAACGCTGTCATCTTGAAGTGCACAGCTGTACTGTCATACAGATCAGTGCCGCAGGAAGGTGAAAAGCCACTTTCCTGCAATCTGTCCCATTGCGAACTGTTCTCCTGCATTCTTGGATCAGAGGAAGAGACAGCCTTGTCCATCATCGACCCAGTTGGCGCAAGTTTAGAGTTGACTCAAGACAGATGTCTGGAAGTTCAACTTCAACCATTATGCGTCAGACTCAGCTACCATGATGTGACCATGTTCTCTCGCATGCTCAGTTCCTTGCCCAAACAGACATCCTGGGCAAAGCAACGTTCCAACGAATTCTTTACCACAATGGAGAATCAGGTCCTGAAGCTGACGACTCTGGGATTCACAGAAGCAGACTGCAAAGCTGCCTTGGAAAGGTGTAACGGTCACTTGGATGATGCTGCACTCTGGCTAACACAGAACGCTGTTCCAAATAGTGGAACAGTAGCTAAGAACGAACCAATTTTTCATGCTGTCGAGTTGGAAACCTCCTGCGCACGAATCTGCATAATTGACGACTGTAGAGACGCTGATGTGCCATTGTTGGAGTTAACGTTAATAGACTTATCATTGAGACAGACGTGCGCCGGACCTGGGCTAGTATTCGCTATGTACGGAATAGATTATTATAACAGAGTGCTCAGTGGCTGGGAACCCTTTGTCGAACCTTGGAAGGCTACCATACGATGGGAACAGTCGTTGACCAGTTCCCTGAATTCTAACAGACTGCATGTATCCATAGATTCGCAGGATTCTGTGAATGTGAACGTTACATCGACGTTCGTCGAACTGGTTCAGTTGGTAAAGAATAATTGGATGCAGGATTACTTTCTGTCAAGTAAAAACACTGTGAACAAATCTGTGGGAACTGGACAAGCGTATAGGCGAAGATCACCGTTCATCCCGTTCGCTTTGAAGAATGATACTGGATGTCGACTCTGGTTCAAGACTTTCATTGCCACTGCCGACAACACGAAGGACATCAGTCAGAGTGTGAAGACGAAGAGCGTGTTGCAGAAGGATAAGACATGGATTGAAGTACCGCCTGGTAACACGGAGCCATTTACTTTTGAGGGCAGAGGAAAGTTAAGGCATCACTCCACGCATATTGTCAGAAGACATCAGGTTGCTGTACTGGTGGAAGGTTGGATGCCAGTTGATCCTGTCACTGTCGACCGCGTTGGCGTTTACTTTCGTCATGCGAACGCTGATATTGCAGGATCTCAGGTAACAAAACTATTAAATCCTACATTATAAGGCAATCATATTACGAAGGTCAATGGGTCACCGTAGATTTATTCTTTTTCAGTTTCAAATGATAACTCCCAAAGCTAGACTAGTATTTGCCGTGCAATTAGAAGGATCGGCCAGAAAGTTAGTCACTGTTAGATCTGCTTTACAAGTGGTCAACCGATTATCGCACATGGTCGAAATAAAAATGGGAAAATCCTTGAATCAGTTTGGATGTTTGTCATTAATTCTTGCTCTATGCTACATAAAAATGTTGGGACAGTTTCCTAATTTGATTTCCTTTTAGACTTGCCACTGAACTCGTCCGTCAATGGACGTGTATTGCAACTACCAGCACAATCTGTAATTTCCGTACCCCTCACGCACACTGGTGTTCAAATGTGTCTCAAGCCAGTGCACATAAACAATATGTTCCAATACTGTATTGAACAAATTGATTGGACTACCGTCAAGAAACCATTAGATGTTGTAGAGAACGTTATAACTTGTAGAACCAATCAAAATGATATATTCAGGTCAGTAATGCACGGTAGTAGAACATGACAAACTTGTGGTTGAATTTTGGTATGAATAATTTATTGTTCTCTTCATAGGATGAGCGTAGCAGTAAGAAGAGATAATTACCCAGTCGATGCTAGTCACGTTTTGCCAGGGCACACCATCACCATAATGGCACCTATCACTTTAACAAATTTACTACCTCACGAATTGTTGTATGAAGTTGGCCATGAGAGTGGTCGAATTCCACCAGGTGGTAGTGCTGACTTGCACAGTACGAGTACAGAGGAGCAAATGGAAATATCTGTACAATTAGATGGCTATCCTGGTCTGGGAACCGTACGTGAACTTCACGAACAATTATACATAGTGTATGATATCGTTTCTAAATTAATTATCTTCTGCAGATGGTATTGCCACCGAACAGTAGTTCTTTCACAGCACGCTTAAAACTATCAGATTCGACCGGTCGAATATTATATTTACAAGCCACAGTGACTGTCGAAAAAGGATCAGCAATTCAGATTATTATCACCGCATCGTACTGGATCATAAATAAGACTGGCCTGCCATTAGTCTTCAAGCAGGAAGGTGTCAGCGTTGAAGCTGCAGGGCAATTCGAAGAACATGAAAGAGCAAGAATGGTAGCTCCACTGCTGTTCTCATTCAGCGACGAAGAAGCAGGCAGAACATTGACAGTACGAGTTGGTACTGGCGTACATGCCCAAGGCATCCCCCAGTGGTCTCAGCATTTCCACTTGCAACCTGGTATTCAAGTTAGTACCACATTTTATTTCCTAACCCTCACCCGGTTGGTCGGATTTGTCATTAGTATTCTTACAGGTCCATCGCCTCAGGATAACTTTACGCGATGGTAGACCTGACATAGTATATCTCATAAGTGTTGCAACTCGACCAGCTAGAGGAAGATACAGAGCAACGACAGTGGTCACCTTGTCACCAAGATACCAATTGCACAATAGATCATCGTCGACCTTGGAGCTGGCGCAGAAGTGCTTTGCCAGCACAGTTGTAAGTTGCCCTGCACTAACGAGATATGAATCCGATGCACCGTGACTTTTTCGTTAACACAAGGCTTTTTTAAGACGCACCCGGACGCTCAAGCTACTTATATTACCATAATGCCCGATTGCCACATGCCGTTTCACTGGCCGCGACTCGACAAGGATTTGTTGCTTTGCGTTCGCATTGTGAACGTCAGCGAATGCATGTGGTCAGGCGGCATCAGGCTGGACGATAATTATTCTCTAACCATCAATGTCCGTGACGCGTTAGGGAAGATGAGCTTCTTGCGAGTGGACGTAGTGCTGCAAGAAAGTACGTACTTTATCGTCTTCACCGACGCTGACACGATGCCGCCGCCAATAAGGGTCGACAACTTCTCCGAAGTTCCTCTAATCATCAATCAGGTACTTCAGGATACAGTAGACAGATTAATACTGTAACTTAGGAGTAGAGGAGTACATTGTGCGATTGCGTCGATTTAGATTGGTGTCCCTGATAGCTTGCAATGGACAGTAAGGCCACATTCGTCAGTGCCTTACGCATTGGACGAACTCATACAAGCCGCTGGCTTAACCTTGACAGCACCTGGTGGAGTTGTGGCACAGTACGACCTCAATATCCTCGGCGAGGGTAGAGGCTTGACATACGAGAACTTTATATACATAGCCTTCACTGGTAATTGCATTTATCATCTCCTAAGCAACGTCTCTTGATCGTAGGTAGTAATTATCGTTTTTGATAGGAACTTTCAAGACTGACTGCGATTTGGGCACTGGCGAGCACAGTCTGGATCCGTTGGACGTTGAGACACAGCGATTAGTGCTGGAGGCTGGTCCAGGTGGCTGGGTGGCATTACGTAGAAAACAGTATGGTGCCAGGTCTCAGCTTTGGAGGATGACCGGTGATGGACAGTTGCAACATGAAGGTATTAAGAGCAACGGTTCAAATTTTCGGGGAAATCACAAGGCTGGTCGACACATACCGATTTACAGGGTCCAGTCCACCGAGAGATAAGCATTCGAGGGCGTCAGATACAGTTTTAGTTCTGGACATAGCAGGAACGGCACCGCAACCTTTTACTTATTGTGCGCTAGCATTGAGGAAACCTGATTCCAGACGAAGATCCACACAGACCTGGAGGTTTACCGACGACGGTCGTCTGTGTTGTGCGCATAAAAATATGTGCGTCCAATCGAAAGACGGATTCATGGGGCTTCACGAAGGTTGGAGAACTAAATTTCTAATAATTCGCTAGGAGTGATTCGATCCATAGAAGCTTTACATCTTAGAAGTTTTACGTTCACGATGCTTCGACGGCGTTAAAACGTTTGAGCTTGTCCTGTGTGCTATGTCTTATCGTTGACAAAGTTGTTTAACGTTCTCATGTACGTTCCACGTCATTACGTTATCTTCATTCTAGCGTTACACTCTCATTGTTGCTAATTATAATTTAGTTGCTGTTTGTACGTTTGAGTATTTGAACAGGACAGAAACGAATTACTGAACATACGCTACCTGGAATCGCCTTATGATTTTTCATTGACCATCGGTAAAACAAAAAACTGTGATCTATGGCACAATTGTATAATCATGTTATCTCCTAAAACTTTCATCGTTCATTGTGATGCCTAAGTTAATGATGAATGTTGCAGGCGGCTGTGTCGCCCGTTGGCAAATGTGTACGTATAGATTCGGAGTACATTGAGAGTTCATCAGGCTCTCGTTAAATTACGTATAAGTATTAATACGCTGTACACTGCTTGTTTTTTCATTTCATTGGCACTTATGCAAATACAATAATGGATATATCATGCGAGAAATTTCAAACAGCGCACGATTCTCTTCGAAGCTATTTTCTGCATCGTTCAAATTTTATTTACGGTGTTTTAGGGAGCGAAGCTGTTCTAGGTCCACAGACTCACATTAATCCGCCGCCTATCGAGCAGCGTGTCGGTAGGCAAAAGTTGAGGCCAGGCTCTGGATTCTTATCAGTGCGAGTCACAACGGATGGCCCCACCAGAGTTTTACAAGTGTTAGATATAAAGGAAAGGGTGTGTTATAGAGCTAATATAACATTCAACTTTCTTGATCATCGAATACTCATAAAAATAATATTTATTCTTCAGAAAAGGACGTTTGCCTTATTAGAAGAGAGAGACTGGTCACACATAGCAGTGACACAGCGTCCAACACAAGTGAACGCAGACTTGGAGAGTCTGGAATCCAAAGAATTGCAGCTGAACGTCGGCTTGCCAGCTGGCGTAGGTCTGTCTATAGTTTCAAGAAGACCTGCCGAGGAATTACTTTTCTCTCGTTGGGCCGGCATATCACTGGACGTCGTAAAGACGCCAGCCATTACCACCTTAGACTTGAGCGTGGAAGACGTTCAGATCGACAATCAGCTGTTCGAGGCACAATGTACGTCGGTCCTTTACGTGTCAAGATCCTCGCGAACGGAAGGTGAACCTCGTCCTGCCATACACGTGACAGCGGAGAAATTACGCTCAAAGAATCAGAACGCCGAGATCTATAAGCATTTAATCGTCAGCATCAAGCCGCTGTGCGTACATCTGGAGGAGAAGCTGATGCTGAAGTTGGCAGCGTTCGTTGGAGCTGGAAAGTTAGAACACGAAGTGCCCTTGGACGAGAACGATTTCAAGGCCCAAAGATTCATATCTGAAGTGTCGGCAGCTCATGCTAAACGATATTACTTCGGCGCATTGAAGCTCGTTCCTAATCAGGTGAAGTTGAGCGTACTTACGACCACGAAGCTACCCCACCAGCTTCAGGCGATCAAAAGGAAGCTGGGACTGACATTGATAAAGTTCGAAGATGCGACTATAGAGCTTGAACCTTTTGTCAAGAGACATCCCTTTGAAAGTAGCCAGTTTTTAGTACATTCCATCATAAAACATTATAAGGATGTACGTATTTGTTTGTATGGCATCTGGCTGTGTGGTGAACGTTATGTAACTGTGCCTAACATTCTAGCAACTGAAATGGCAAGCTGCTGTAATATTGGGCTCCGTCGATTTTCTGGGCAATCCTCTTGGCTTCATGAACGACGTTGCTGAAGGAGTCTCTGGCTTGATGTACGAGGGCAGTGTGAAGACTCTGGTGAAGAACGTGACACACGGTATTTCAAATTCTGCTGCCAAAGTGACAGAGTCTCTGTCAGACGGCTTAGGGCGTGTGATCATGGACGAGAGGCACGAAGAAGCTAGGCAAAGGATTCGTGCGAACACTACTGGAAGCAGTGATCACTTAGTGGCCGGCTTGAAAGGTCTTGGCTTTGGCTTGCTAGGAGGAGTAACGAGCATATTCAAGCAAACCTACGACGGTGCCACAAACGAAGGTTTTCCCGTACGTACATTAAACGTATCAAATACATTTTCACATAAATACATAACTTGTGTAACGTTTAACGTTTGTAGGGTTTCTTTTCCGGTTTTGGAAAAGGTGTGGTGGGAACAATTACCAAGCCCGTTGTAGGAGTTTTAGACCTGGCGACGGAAACTGCTACGGCCGTACGAGAGACTAGCAGAAGGTATACTTAAATGAAGAATTATGATAATAAAACGTAAGTCTTGCGGGGCCATTCTGTATTTGTTGAATCTTACAGCGCTCATCGTACTATACCTAAACGAGATCGACCACCTCGGGTCGCAAGTGGCCCAGCAGGTCTATTACCGCCATACAACGATCAGCAAGCCGAGGGTCAGGAATTCCTTTACGGAATCAACGGTCACGATTATTCGGAAGTGTTCGTCGCTTACGAATGTCTGCGTAGCGGATCTGAGAATCTGCGAGTTCTCGTGTCGAACGAGATGGTTCGAGTCATGTCTGGTGGCACGAAGGGCGTCGTGATGGAAGTCAGTTTGGCTGATCTTCTCTATTGCCAGCCGATAAGCCACAAGATGGATAGCAACGGCCTTATGCTGTATTACATAGAACTGATATCTAGATCCGAGACGACAGCTGTGTTAAATTTGGACGGCCCTGAACTGCTGAGGAGACCAAAGGTTCGCTGTGACAACGAAGAGGTAGCTAAGCGGGTAAATATTAAATTTACTTATTAATTTAGTATTTATTTTATTGTTAATTTACTTTTTACTTATTATTAATTTACTATTTATTTTATTATTAATGTACTATTTTCTTATTATTGTATTACCATTAAATATTCCATTTATACTAACGATAGAGAATAAAACTATGTAATTAATTCCATTGTTTCGTAAACTATTATTTGCAGGTATCGCAACAAATCAATTACGCCAAGGGGATGCACGAAGAGAGGAATTTGTCGTTACTGTCGTCGGACGCCATATTTGACGATGCCCAGATTTCCTAATTAGTTACGTGGCATCGTGATATCTCTCTCGATCTGTTTATCGCGCGCAATGCATTATCGAGCGAACTAGTCAATTTTTGTTTGAATCACTTCCCGGTGCACGTCGGCAGTTTAACATTACGTGTGAAAGTAATTGGCCACGAGACTGACGGGCGGAAAGCCCGATTGTCCTGCCCCTTTTCGGACATTACGACATAGAAATATATTTTTATCCTATAATCAAACGATCAATTTAACTTTACGTTCATTTTTCACATCGCGAAACTACTCAATGTTCTGTCGGCGCACATGTAGCCAACGTACTTTTTGATATAGAACCTAAGATGACGTGTAAACTGACACTGTATAAAGAATGATATACATTTTTTAATAATGTATACATAGACCGTTGTAGGCGGACAACTTCGTTCTGTTTGTTTTTAGATGCGTAATTACTTTAAGTAGTGTTCATAGAGAACAAAAAGCTGCAGGATTTAACCGAATTAACGTAGATAGCAGGATGCGAAGAACAAGATGTAACAGAGCCAAAGGTTGTTTTTCTTTTTTTTTAGAGAAAATACTGTACATTATTTATTTTACATTATCCAAGTCTGATAGTTTATGGTGTGCTTTTTGTTTAGGCCAATTTTTTTTTTTACGAGCTTCAAGCGTTTCTTACGTACATGCAAATGACACACATACACGCATACATCTATATGTAACTACAATGGACACAATGAACTGGCTACTATTAACTATTAACGTGTAAATTCTCACATACTAAAGTATAAGTGTACATAAGTTAGGGTACGTGATGTACGCGTCCTGTATAAATTGGCGTAAGTGCAAGATCGTGTCCGTTTGAATACTTTTTATAAAGGTGGCATATAATATGGTTGAAATGAAATAAGCTTGTAATATATTATAGTTAAAGAGAAAATCTGTGAATACTGTTCGGTTATGGGTGACAATGATCTTCATTAACAAACGGCGGTATTGTACAGTTACGATGTCGGGTGTCAGCATGGTGTGATACATGCAGAGATTTGGTAAACAGCACTAAGAATTACGCGCTGTCAATGTAATTTAATAATAAAAGGAAAAATGAGTTTTCAATCGCATTGTTCTATTATTAGAGTTTCTATTATTGCAGGCGACGCAGATCGCGAAGGCGGGAGAATCTTTTGAATCGCACTCTAACGACGTTATGATGCATTGCATTGAAGTTGCATACGGCGCATGCGTGAAAAATCGAAGTACAACGCCGTTTGACGTTTAGGTGGATCATAAAAATGTGTTATCATTCGGTTTTCATTTGTATACTTTGAATGATTTTACTGACACTTAAGTTAGCGGCGCCCTAGCGATTTCCAGGAAAATATTAAAATATTTTACGAGTCCGTATTCTCGTTCCGTCGTACGTAAGTGCTTTGGTAGGATCGTGGTGTTAGAACATTAACCTGCAACATGGAAGAAACTTATTTCGATGAGGAACCCGCGGTAAATTTTGAACGAGGAAAGCTGGAAATTTCAAAGGATGTGGAAAGTTTAACGTCAACTAATTCCGCTGTTAATGGTAATTGTTTGTAGTGTATTTACAGATATTATGTGCTTTGTAATTTAACATTCTTCATCCAAGGTAATATGGTAATTAAGATGTAGTGCCATGTTATGCTATTATCTTAATTAGCAATTCTTCATGTGTGTATGCATGCATGCAGTACCGTACACTTGTGCTTATGATAATTCTTATGATAATGCAAATTGGTTTAAAGGCACCGCACCTGCAAAGGCAAACATCATAAGTTCCGACATCACAACAGATAGAATGCAAACTTCCAGAGATGTCTCAAATATACCGTTCAAGCATTTGGATGTGCATTCCTTTTTTTCTGATAGAAATGAGGTAGTTGAGAGGGCTGTGAATGATTGCCAGGCACAACTGATTTTGGAAGATGAAGATATTGTTGGCAGTTGGCTCCTGACAGAGTAAGAAAGACTTCTTTTTTTTATATAAGGTTTACATACGTGGGACTGATAGAATGATTTTATTGCAGGATCAGTTTGTGGGATACAGAAAAAGAGAGGCTGATATTGATTTCAAAAAAAGCAATTTATTCTGTGAAGTATGATTTTATATCTTTGAATGTTCTCGAATACAGTCGCATACCTCTTGCAGAAATTGATACAGTAGTAGCAGGTGAATTGGTATACCCATCAGCATCTATTGTACCGTGAGTCTAATTAAAATAACAAGATTTATATAATATTAAATACATGACATAAGAATTTTGTGCATAAACATATCATAACAATATTGTAAAAAATATGCTTTTTTCCAAATTGTGGATGTCTATAAAATGTGAACATTTTGTACTAATCAATCTATTTTTGTCTTTCTAGCAAATTAAGTGGCTTAGCAGAAGGTCTGTCATCTGTGATTCATTGCGCCATTTGCCAAGATTGGTCTTCCCTTCCTACATGTTTCAATGTATCCCAGTTTGAACCTAGGTACCTTGCATGATTGCATATCACCAGTGAACCATTCATCATTTATTTCCTTGCAATGCCTTTTAATATAATATTCAATGTTTGCTGTGTGGTATTTCATATGCGACTGCGTTTGTCATTTTAGTACATGGTATTCTTAGCATATTGCTATGTCCTTGAATGCCAGTAATCATTCTCATCCATTGTTTACATAAATAACTGCACATGCTTATCATTGATACACAAGTTTATGTGTCATCAATAGGTATACATGTTAACATTAATGTATACATTTATGTTTTATGTATTTACATTTGTTAAGTGAAATGACAGGTATTTTTTGTAGGAAACGTCATATGTCGGGAATAAGACTGATGTGGAATAAGGGAGCGCCAATACCGTTAAATAAAAAATGGAATCCCTTTGCTAAGAACATTCCATGGTTTACATTTGCGAGTCATCCATTATTCTGGTACAAAGGTAATGTCCTTACAAAAATTTGTTGTAGAGTAAAACACAAAACTAGATCTGGCAAAGTATGTTGATAACAGGTTCAGAAGCTGACAAAGCAAGATTCGACGTAGAAGGCCTACACTCAGTGATAATAAGTCTTTTATCAGAGCAATGTAACATAATCAATGGATCGATCATCGTCGAGAATTATTGCGGTGTCGGTGCCTTAGTGCATAACAGAAATAGCTTGGGTTTTTTCAAAATACGTGGTAAAGTCAGTTTTTAAGTTTAGATTCCAACTTCAAAATTCCAGGTTTTGTCTTTTCCTTTTTCGTCAAAATACATAAACATTTAGGATGACAGTGAACAAAACAGAAACTATGAGCAACATAAAACAATTTGTCTGTGATACATGAAGCAGAGGGGATAGAGTCGATTCATAAAATCTAAACGTTTGAAACAAATTTAATTCCTATTAATGTATGGAAGGAAAGTTTCGTTCCATTTTCAGCGACGATCCATAAAGTCGAATTTCAAGTAAACGTTGTCAAATTACTTCTAATATGATGCATGCAATTTTCTTAAACTCAAAATGATAAACAATTTTTATCTTTCGCGCAATGCACATTATCACTTACAAATATTAGATTTACTATTCATATAATATATATATATATATACACACATGCACGTAAATGTGCATCAATATTTTATAGAATATACAGGCGAATTGTACTTCCGAAAGCAGAAATAATTTTGCCTTCAAATAGTTATTTTCACAGTTTTCTATACTGCGGTCTAGCGACGTGAATTTTTCACATTATACTCTTTATTAGCTTTTAACGCAATATCTTTACACAAGAATATTATATTTAAGCGGACGCTTTTATTATAATAGCGAGTGACAGAATGGATCTGTTTTGTGATATAATCTTTATTTCATTGCAAAACTGAAAATTTTAAAAGAGGAATGTATTTTAAGCGGTCATAGGCCATTCATTTTTACTTCATTCCTGTGTCTATTTTATTCTTATATTGCTGACAGCTGAGACATTAATTTTGATTGTACATATTTTTTAAGAACTTGATTTGTATTTAAACTTCTCTAACATAATAATTATGCTCACATTAAATTATACAAATCAATTGGAAATGAAAAAAATTGTAAAATTGATGTAAATAATAAATTCTGTTTCTTTCAACATAATCATGAATTTAAAAACAGTACCTGCAATCTAAAATATTTTTCGTTGAGTTCGTAATCGAGAAGAGGAAAGGGAAAATGGTAGGGTACTTTGCATATTTGACGTTGTAGGTTAGGTAAATAACTGCACTTTTATTTACCTTGTTACATCCGAAGGCATGCTGCTTATACAGATGGATTTATTTTGTGTGGTTCTTATTTTTTAGGGAGGGATTAGTTGCACCGAAAAATGATGAAAAACATATCACTATCCGAATGGAACTATTGATATTTGGTATTTAAATGTTTGCATAAGTATGTTTTTATTGAAAGTCTTATTGGAAAAGTATTGAGTATGTACTTTTATTTACTCAATGACACAGATAAGTTAGTCAGTATGCTCCATACAGGAAATTTATGATTAGGGAAACTTAATATAATTGATACAGCACAGATAATCATGGTGATAAAATGTGATTCAGATGTGATATCTAATCTGCTTGTACCATACACTAACTATGGAAAATATTAGATAACATCAGTCTTTGATCACTAACAACAGACTGGTATGTTCCAATTTACCTCAGATCAACAAGGGTTAATTAATTAATTAACATTATTCAATCTATGATTCATTCCTACATCATATGGGATTACTTGGCTCAGTATAACGGACCAGGAGCACATTTACAGATTTTTTACGTGTCTTGTCACTGATGTGAACGGTAAAGATGTATCTACGGTTATTGAAACCAAAGTTTGTATTTCTCATTGGGTTTGGAATTGGATTTGCACTTGCAACATTCCTTGTATTGATAGAAGATTTACTTAACGATGTGCCTGGTAATAGAGGAAAGGTATGGCATGGTCAAAATCATCCACACGAAACTGTTATGCACAAACTTGCATTACCCAATGCTAGGCAGCTTAGTAAAGCCATGGATGACAGTTGGATGAACAAGAATTTGGTGATACAGTCAGAGAACACGCTTTATGATAACTGGCTGAAAGCGCATAATTTGCAATCAGCCGAGATGGATATGGACCATTATCTTTATGGTCCTGTCCCAAAAGCAAGTTCTAGAAATCTTACCATAGTAGAATCAGACTGGTTACACTCAAAGACGCACATTACGTGCGTTGTGTTCGTCGAGAAATTAAAACTAGCAAAATCTATCAAAGCCACTTGGGGCAGACACTGCAATGCCTTGTATATTTTCGGCCAACATTTGAACGATACAAGTATTCCTGTGATAAATTTAGGCGTTAAGTTTGTGTCGTCGTGGCAACTATTGTGCGAATCTATAAATTATCTATGGAGGAATAACAGCACTTTGCAATGGATTATCTTCGTAAAAGATGACACTATCGTGATACCGGAGAATCTGCGCTACATAGTCGCACCGCTAGATCCTGAGGAAGACTACTATTTGGGTCATCCAGTGGTAATGTGGGGTCAGGCATACAACGTCGCTCAATCAGGATATGTACTTAGTAGATCAGCACTGAGAAAGATTTTAAAGATGTTCGATACCCCCCAAAAGTGCGCTGCCGGGGGTAAATATTGGAAAAAGGAAGACTATTATCTTGGTAACATACACTGTAACATTCGATTGTCTAATTTTTATTGTAAAACAAAAGGTGTACGATTATTTTGAGCGGATTGTCTTCCAGGAAAACACCTCTCGTCCATCGGAATTCATCCCTTGGACACCAGGGATGAATACTTGAGAGGTACATTCCATGGATACACCCTGCAAAATCTACTATGGGGTATAACAAAGGCCGGCAGTTATTGGACCCGTGCTCTCTACCCCTTAAATCCGAAATGCTGTTCAGGAATATCCGTCACATTCAGCGCTGGCGAAGCAGACAAAATGTACACCTTGCATTATTTGTTGTATCACCTGCACGTCTTCAGGAATACAGCAATCTTTGGATCTAATCGTGCGCCGACATCAATGCCCGATGAAGAAGTAAGACTGATAAAACCGTATGGTGCGCAATTCCTGCAGAACGAGCTCATTCTCATGATCTTCTTCAGGTATGGAAGGTGGCGTTAAAGGAGGAATTCAACATTACGTATCTGACAGACATGTCGAGCGACGCCTATTACGAACTATGGCACTCGAAGTATCTGGAGCCTCAGCAATTTATTAACAATAATTATCGAAACATGACGAGTACGTTAAGCACTCTTCTCTTGGCGTACGATTTCCAAAAGATACTGAACAGATCCTCAACGAATTAACCAACAATGGTCGACGAATGCAGCTAATAACCGTCCGACTGTATTTTGTGATCTTCCACTCCGAGATTGTGCAATACTTTTACTCCAGTATTTCTTAATTTATCGTTTTACACGCTAAAGGTGTCGTATCATTGCATACCGTGATTGCAGCGGAGACCGAATTGTGCTAATTATTTGATAACTAACTTCCTCCCCGTCATAACCGACCCGTTTATCTGGCCAATTAGGCCGCTATTAGGCGCCTAATGACCGCAGCAATCTAATCGCGCTTTCCGGAATTTTGAATAGGCTCGGACCGGGCTCAATTGCAAACCCCTTTCATCCTCCGAAATCGAAGTGATCTTCTTTAACAATCGTTATCGTCCACATACTCCAAACATGATCCCGCATGATCGTGCGCTCAAACAATTTTACCGACTATCGTCGATGCATTAATTTAATACGTTATTTTTTATACAAAACATTTTTATATACAATCGAATCTGTTGCTCATATTTTATACGAAAAAATATATATATGCACTTTAATTAATATACATCCTGATTTACGTTCTAAGACCTACGTTACTTTATCACCGGCGAGTTAAATTTATCTGGCAGAGTTTGATAATTGCGTTCTGACCTTCCTCCTTGAGGTAACTATATAAAAGAAGGGGATGTGGCGACGCGGTTACTTCGTCACGGAAGCTTCATGCTTCCTGGTGAGAATTCGAGTGTGCCAGAAAAATGGTCCTGTGGCAAGTAGTACTGTTTGTCACGGTGCTGGTGAGTTACGGAAAAACCGAGATCGAAGATGGGCCTTCAGTGCCTTTCGTTGAAGTTCAGTAAGCATCGAACTCATTCATCTTTTTTATAATATAATTTATTACATTTTATCCGTCGTTACTGAAACAGTTCTACTATTCGTTGAATCAGTGATAGGGTTGAACGAGATGCAGAGGCATCAGGTAGAGACTACACAGGTGTCAAGACCACGAAACGGGGTGGCAAGAAGACCTTTGCCGGAGGATGTGTCAGTAGGCCAGCTGAACCGGTCTACGGATATCTGAGATGTTCTCCAGAGAGTGGTTGTATCGCTACCTGCAAACCGAGTTACAAGTTTCCCAATGGCGTTGAAGAGCTGGTGATAACGTGTCATGAGAAGGTCTGGCACATTCGTGGCACAGACTGGACCACGACACCACCTTGCGAACGTAATATAATAATTTGACAATGTATCATGAGCCATACAAGCTTCCAGAACGTCGATGTTCATGAAGAAATCTTCTGTTGCAGCAATTTGCATGCCTGAGTGTCAAAACGGCGGAATATGCGTCGCGCCTGATCAGTGCAACTGCACAGGCGTGTTCGAAGGACTTCAATGCCAGTATGAGAACAAGCCATGCATGGACTTTCCCTTCGCACTGAGCACGGTTCGCAGACGATGCGACAAAAGGTTCTGCACCTTGCAGTGCGTGGAAAACTTCGAATTTCCGGACGGCTCGGCCGTTGCGAATTTGGCCTGCAAGAATGGAGTTTGGGTGCCGACTAGGAACGATTGGGTTTCGATACCGGATTGTAGACGTAGGTTGCAGATAAAAGTGCAAAATTTACGTTGATATTACAGATAAATGATTTATAATCAATGAAATGTTACAGCAATTTGCAAGCCACGCTGTATGAACGGTGGAAACTGTTTGCCCAACAACATTTGCCAGTGCCCACAAGAATATCGTGGATCCCAATGCCAATACTGTACGTGCAATTTGATACATTTAATTGTATTTGTCTAATGTTGAAAATTGTGAAACATTGTTCTTGCTTTGCTTTTAGCTGTCAATGCATGTGCGACGAAGGACTTAGCGTTCAATGGCGCCGTTCAATGTACGAGAAGTTTCGAAGAGCTTAAGTGCACTTTGGACTGCGTTGGTGGCACCTTCGAGTATCCGCCAGCCACTGAATATGTTTGCACTTATGATACTGGTGCCTTTAAGCCAGACAAGATACCCCAATGCATTTACTCCAATTCTCCGCTTAATGCATACAATACTTCCTATCCACCCGGTTTAAATCACTCCTGGTCCGTTCAGGATGTCGTTGAACGGACAATGGTACGATCATGGAAATCCTCGTTCAGATATAATGCTCACAAATACATACGAGAACACTACAGTAACACATCTACCGGAATGGTAGGACACAACTTCATAAAGAATCAGCCAAACATCCATCTATGTCTTTCAATCCCAAAACATGTTTATCTAAAATGCTTTCTCGATTTTTAGGATCACCTGAATGTAAAAACTGGCGGAACCTTCGTCGTAGACGTGCCTAAAATGGAATCGAAGACCTGCTTCGTTTGGGGGAAGACGCATTACAAAACCTTTGATGACAAGATTTACAGCTTTGACAGCGACTGTGCGCACATTTTGCTGCAGGACTCGCAAGACGGGTCATTTGCAATTGCAGCTGAGAACAGTCCGACCTGCGCTACGGGTGGCCACTGCTTCAGAATCATTCGAATATTCTTGCAGAACAAGGAATACAAATTATCCATCAACGACGAAGGCGTGCCCGAATTCCGAAGCAGAAGACAGATCTACCCAATACCGATTTACATACCAGGAATTCGGGTGGACACTTCTGCACATTTTGTGGCCGTCACTCTGGACTTGGTGGGAATCAAGTTGAAGTGGGACGGAATGCTGTTGCTGCAGATCGAAGCTTCAGCAGCCATGTGGAATCGAACGATGGGATTATGTGGCACGATGAACGGTAACGCCGACGACGAACAGATCAGCAAGAAAGGATATCATGCTAAGAGTATCGCAACCTTGGTGAACAGTTGGAAACTCGAAGACATTGGCCGTAAGACTTGTTTCAAACGAATTGTCCCTAATTTCATTCAAGGATCATTAAATTAATGAATTCTTCTTTTTCTATTACGTTTAGAACAATGTGATGAGCATCCCAGCACAGAAAATAGGTGCACTACGAGAGCTGAACATGTGAAGGCTTCGGAATTCTGTTCAAGGCTCCTGTCAGATCATCGCTTCGCATTGTGTTCGGACACGATAACTTATTCTGAACTAGAAGCAGCCTGTATATGGGAATACTGTGCGTGCAATGGGGATAGTCAAAATAAATGTGCCTGCGACACAATGAACGTCTACGTTCGACAATGTGCTCACAAAGGCGTCACTTCCTTGGCCGGCTGGCGAAACGAAGAAACTTGTCGTAAGTGAATCGAATAGGAGCGGAAAAATGATCCTCATATTAAAAACAAATAAAATAAATTAATATTAATAAACCCATCTACATATTTTATCCTCCACAGCAATGTCTTGCGACAAGGGCCGAGTATACTTGCCCTGCGGACCAATTCTGCAACCATCTTGTGGGTTCAAAGTGGACAGAAAATTCGACAGCACGAACTGCGAGGAAGGATGTTTTTGCCCGGACGGAACCGTGCTTCACGCTGGCAGATGCATCACGCCCGAAGAGTGTCCTTGCAGACTCAGGGGGAAGCTCTTCAAGCCAGGAACGCACGTGGCCAAAGGTTGTAACACCTGCACCTGCACGAGTGGTATTTGGAGCTGCACTCAGTCGAGATGCTCGGCAAGATGCGCGGTCATAGGCGACCCACATTACATGACCTTCGACGGGAAGCATTACGACTTCATGGGCAAGTGCAAGTATTACTTGATGAAGGGAGACAATTACAGCATCGAAGGTGAGAACGTTGGATGCTCTGGTGCAATTTCCGAAAGTATGGGATTTGTACCATCTGACACGCCGTCTTGCACGAAGACTGTCATGATCAACTACGAAGGAACTCTGATCAAGCTGAAGCAGAATCAAGAGATTCTAGTCAATGGAAACGACCTGACCAGACTACCAACGATGATTTCGAACATTCGAATACGCGCTGCCAGTAGCTTGTTCCTGGTAATCGATTTACCGAACGGATTGCAAGTCTGGTGGGACGGAATTTCGAGAGTCTACATTAACGCGCCGCCAGAATTCTATGGTAAGCTTCTACTAGTCGACCATAAATAAAAGCTAAGATAGGGTGGAAAATAATTCGGAACGACAGTATTACGTTCAAGACGTATATTGTAACGAAAAATAATACAAAAAAAGTGTTATGTAATATTTTAATTAATTTTTAATATTAAGTAGTTAAAAGTAATTAAAGTAATAAGTAAAGTATAAATAGTTAATGAAATGAAGTAGTTAAAAATATTAAGTAGTCATGTAATATTTTCAATTAATTTTTAATTAATACACGCGCACTTTAATAACACTTAGGTAAGACATGGGGCCTGTGCGGTACTTTTACATCCACCCAGAAGGACGACTTCGCCACGCCGGAAGGTGACATCGAGAGAGCCATCGTTCCCTTCGCCAACAAGTGGAAGACAAGCGAGAAATGTGCGGACGTGTCCGACCAGGAACCGAGACACTCCTGCGAGCTTAATCCTCAGCGCAGAGAGATCGCCGAGGAGTACTGTTCCAAGATCCACAATTCCTCAATCTTCTCCGACTGTCACTGGCACGTGGACCCGACTCCCTTCTACAGGAACTGTCTGTACGACATGTGCGCCTGCAGCGACGACTTCAAAACCTGCCTCTGTCCGATGTTCGCAGCCTACGCCAAGGAATGTGCAGCCGCTGGCGTCCAGATACTCTGGCGCGAACGCATAGACCAGTGTCAGATTCACTGTACAGGCGGCCAGGTGTACCAAATTTGCGGCAATAGCTGCACAAGGTCATGCGCAGACATATCTCTTCATCCGGATTGCACGCAGGAATGTGTGGAAGGCTGCAACTGTCCGGAGGGTGAGACGATGGACATCCATGGGGAATGTATTCCCATTGGACAGTGTCCTTGTACGATCAGAGGGATGGAGGTTCGTGCAGGGTATCGAGAAGTGAGACCAGGAAGGAAGAGTCAGGAGCTGTGCATCTGCACAGGCGGTTTGTGGAAGTGTAGACCTGCAACGGAGGATGAAATTCGAGACTATCCACCTATAGGTGACCTAAAGCAGAAATGTGTCGCTAGCAAGCATCTGGAGGTGACTGACTGCGAACCGGTTGAACAGAAGACCTGCCGTAACATGCACATGGAAGTTACGCAGAGTCCGGCCACGTGCAAGTCTGGATGCGTGTGCAAGGCTGGATACGTATTCGATGTTCCCTATGGCGAGTGTATCAAGGCAGAGACTTGTCCTTGTCATCATGGTGGGAAGAGCTATACGCAGGGAGCTGTCATTCAGGATGACTGCAACACCTGCGAATGTAAAAATGGCAAGTGGGAATGTACGCAGAGAGTGTGCGCGGGTAAGTTGTCTGATCGCAGTCGTTTTATTTGCCTTGGAAATGATGATCATTTAATATTTTAATTATCCTTCCTTCAGGTGTTTGCTCTGCATGGGGAGACTCGCATTACAAAACGTTCGATGGGAAATCCTACAATTTCCAAGGAGCCTGTGATTACATTTTTGCTAAGGGTACTTTGAGTACTGAAGAATCTTTTCTAGTCGTTGTTCAGAACGTTCCTTGCGGCACCAGTGGCGCAACGTGTTCCAAATCCGTCACCCTGGTAATTGGGAGTGACACGAATCAAGAATCAGTCACTCTTACTCGCGAAAAGGAACCTCCGAGTCAATCATTCAAACGAATCGCCATCAGATCGGTAGAACTTTTCGTTTTCCTGGACGTGCCTGACTTGGGCTTGGTCTTGCAGTGGGACAAAGGTACCAGAGTTTATCTGAGGTTGGATCCGAAATGGAAGGGACGTACGAAAGGACTCTGTGGCGACTACAACGACAATTCCGAGGACGATTTCAAGACTCCATCGGACGGAATAGCAGAGGCCTCTGCAAACTTGTTTGCAGACTCTTGGAAAAAAGGCCATTTCTGCCCAGAGCACGAGAAAGTTGAGGATCCATGTGTCTTGAAACCAGAGCGTAGACTCTGGGCACTGAAGAAATGCAGCGTACTGAAATCTTCGCTCTTCTACCGTTGTCATTCCGAAGTCGAAGTGAGCGATTACGTGGAGAACTGCATCTTTGACACTTGCGGTTGTGATTCCGGTGGAGATTGCGAATGTTTCTGCACGGCCATCGCTGCCTATGCCCACGAATGCAACGTCAGAGGAGTGCACATCAAATGGCGTAGTCAAGAACTCTGCCCTCTGCAATGTGATGAACAGTGCAGTAGTTATTCACCATGCATTTCAACCTGTCCTCGAGAAACTTGCGATACCATGGCGACGCTGAAAGATAAAATGCACATGTGCGCTCAGGACACGTGCATCGAGGGTTGTTCCTTCAAACCGTGTCCAGAGAACAACGTGTACATTAACGACAGCTACACGGAATGCGTGCCCAAGTCAATGTGCAAGCCATTCTGTGCAGAAATTGATGGAACAACGTACTACGAAGGTGATAAGGTTAGCAACACTGACTGTCAAACATGTTTCTGCACTCGTGGGCAAGTGATTTGTAGTGGAGACACCTGTTCTTCGATTAAGACACCTGCCACTATACCCAAGACTGAGTCGCAGCAATGTGTGGATGGTTGGTCGATTTGGATTAATAATGATGTGGCGGTGAAAGGAAAGAAGAGTTCTGACGTAGAACCATTGCCTCTGATAAGAAACATGGAAAACGTTGTGGGAGCAGGTATATGTGAACAGGAGGATATGGTGGACATAAAATGCAGATCGGTAAAGGATCATTTGCATCCGAAAGAAACTGGACTAGACGTTGAATGCAGTTTAGAGCGTGGGTTGTATTGTAAATCGGGTAAAGGTTCACGATGCATGGATTTTGAAATCAGCGTATTGTGCAAGTGTCCAGAGAAGGTAACAAAGCCTATTCCCACTACACCTGAATCGCCAACTACAGCCAAATGGTTAACAACAATTGCAACTGAAAGATGCGACCCTGAACATCCTAATAAAGTACATCCAACAAATTGTCATATGTTCCTTCAATGCACTGAAATTGTAGGGGGAATTGATTACGTCGAACAAACTTGTGGTCCATATCAACTTTATAATCCGGAAACAATGGTATGCGATTACCCTGCAAACGTTATTGTTCTGAGACCAGAATGTCGCTTAACAGAAACTACAGAAGGCGTATATGAATGGACAACCCCTGCAGTTACTACATCCACGCCAACACCATCCACAGAATCAAGTCCAACTCCCACTGTTGTTGCCTGCAAAGATGATGAAGTCTGGACTGAATGCGCCATTAAATGCGATAGAGCATGCGACTATTATCATGGCGTCCTGGTGAAAGAAGGATATTGTCAAAACGCAGATTGCATTCCTGGATGCGTACCAAAGGACAGACTTGACTGCCGACTTGGATCATACTACAAAGACATTGCAACCTGCGTAGACATCTCTGAGTGTACTTGCAGATCTCCAACTGGACAACCTGTTAGCCCTGGCAAAGTCGTACACGAATCGGAATGCCAAATTTGTCAGTGTGTCAATAACTTCTACATGTGCGATAATTCTTGCATATCAACTGAACACTATCACACAGAGCCTACAACACCGTCCAGTATTAAGCCAACAGTAATTATCACTCCTAGTACGATCAGTCCACCGAAAAAATGCGACAGTAATCTTTTCGTACCGCTATTACGTCCTTTAGTTTTGACACATGAAGTTTCATTCAATGCAAGCAGCAGTATAGATCCTTTGAACCCAGAGGCTTTGGTGATAACTAAGGAACCAGCGCAATCTCCCATTTCTGGTTGGCGACCAGAACAGAATGGACCTTCTGAATGGCTCGACATAATATTCCAGTATCCTGAACCAATTTATGGTGTTGGACTACAAGGAATTCCTATCAACGACCAATTCGTAACGAGTTACAATGTTATGTATTCCGAGAACATGTTCTCATTTACATATATAACTGATGAGAATGGCGAACCATACGTTTTCCATGGTCCACTAAATTCACTGAAACCTCTGAGACAAATATTTGACCAACCTATTGAGGCAAGAATCGTCAGAATCAAGCCGCAAACTTGGCACAATGGAATAGCGATGAAAATTGAATTGTTTGGCTGCCGAGAATATACAACTACCGTTTCCACAGAAGAGAGTACTCCAATTACGCACTGGTTCTGGACCACACCAGCCACTCTAACAACTTCACCTGCTCCAATTTGTGAAGATCCAATGGGTGTGAATGATGGTTTGATAAGACCAGAACAGATCTCATCCTCGCCTTCTTACACGAGTTTGATACCCAATCTTCAACTAACGTCCACTGATGCCTGGCGACCGAAATTGAGCAATCAGGATCAATACGTGCAATTTGATTTCTTGGGACTTCGTAATTTGACTGGAATTATCACGGCTGGCGGTGATCATTCTTGGACTACTGCGTACAAAGTACTTTACAGTATGGATGGACGAGACTGGAATTCCATTATCGACCGTGAGGGAAATGTGGTCGAGTTTTTGGGAAATATTAATAATAGCACTGAGAAGAAGAATTTCTTCGAAAGACCACTGCATGCTAGATACATAAGAATTCAGCCAACAAAGTGGCATCGACACATTTCGCTTAGAGTCGAGATACTTGGCTGCTTTGAACCGTACCGTGAGTATTTTATAGAATAACCATGTTGATCAAAATAATATATATATATATATTTATTTGTCAATATTTTCGTAGCTACGGTAAGCGTAACTGAGTCATCTACTCCAACACCCACTACACCAGAAATTGTAAGCACAACGGTAGGAGAGTGTAATGTTTGTCACGGGGTGGAACTGGAAGGACTCACAAAGTGTCCTTGCGAAAAGCCACAATGGTGGAATGGAGAGAAATGTGTGGCTAGGGAAGATTGTCAGTGTATATTCAACGGCATGTCGTGAGTCATGATAAATTATTGTTATTATAAAATCAGGATTCCTCTATTTAAGCAGCAGGTAAGATAAACCAATAACAATCTGTTTCCAGTTATGCATTGGGCACAGTTTACAATACCGCAGACTGCAAACGTTGCATTTGTTCTCTCGGCGGAGTTTCGAGCTGTTCCGACGTGAAATGCAATTTGCGTTGCGAGGAACCAGAAACTAGACCAGTAGTAATCGAGTTATGCACCTGCGTCTGCAAACCTTGCCCGCCTGGCACCAGACTTTGCCCAACCTTCGGTACTTGCGTCAACGAAACTTCCTGGTGCGATGGCGTCGACGATTGTACCGACGACGAAACAAACTGCACAATGATCGAAACCACATCCCCTACAAGTCAAACATACTCGGCCACTATTGGCTTCACACCAGAATTCTTTTCATCACCCTCGCCAGTGACTGAACGTTCTACTACCACAGTCGAACCAACACCTACACCAAGCAAACCTCCACAGAAATGTCCAGCCGTGAAATGTTCACACGGCTACAAGGTGGTCTACAAAAACAAGAGGCTGTACAATCCCAGACCAGGCCCAGCCTATGGCGGAGTGAAGGGTAGAACAAAAACGGCCCATATGAAGAAAATATTCGTTAATTTGCACAGATTCCACAATCATACGAAAACTGGTAACGACGATGTTGAATGTCAGCAATTCACTTGCATACCCGTAAGCCCTCCAATAATAGACATTAACAAACCTGAGGACTGTCCAAAAGCGTCTTGTCCGCCAGGGTACACCATAGTGTACGAGAAGATGAGCTACGACAAGTTCGTTAAGTGTCCAAGATACTCTTGCAGGCCGCCTCTGCCGCAAGAAGTGACTTGCACAGTCGTAGGCAGAACCTTCACGACCTTCGACCGCACGGAATACAACTACGACATCTGCAACCATATTTTAGCCAGGGAAATGTACGACAATACCTGGTACGTCACATTGGAAAGAAAATGCGATATTCGACGCAGGTGCGAGAAAGTGCTAATGATAGTCATTGAAAATGAAGAAATAGTTCTTCACACCGACATGCACGCTGTCATCAACGGGAACCCGTTCACGCCAGTCCAAGTTGCAAGACTGGCTCGCAGACCTGGACCGTATCAGATCTCTCGCATAGGAAATTACCTGAAGTTCTATTCCCGACACTACGGATTTTGGGTACTCTGGAACATGTACGGTAACGTGATGATCGGAGTCTCGAGAAACTGGGCAGGCGGAGTTGACGGTTTGTGCGGTTACTATGACGAGCATTCAATTAACGACAAACAATTACCCAACGGAGAGCAAGCTAGGAACACTCGAGAATTTGGAAATAGTTGGGCCATCGAGGAATCGCCTGAATGCGAGCTACAGATTTGTCCACCTGAGCATAGAGAACAGGCCTGGAAGATATGTAATATCGTTAAAGATCCGACGTTTAGATCCTGCTTCACGACCCACGTAGACAAATTCGTCAGTCACTGTCTAGAATCAGCCTGCAACTGCTTGAACGAAAAGAAGACATTCGATGAATGCCGATGTGAGACTCTGACAGACTTCGTTAGCGATTGTGAAGCTAGAGACCAAGGCGTGGATCTGTCGAATTGGAGAAGCGTGCACGACTGCCCAACCGATTGTCCTGCCCCATTCGTTCACAAGGATTGTTACAAGTACGAGTGCGAGGTAAGCTGTGACAATTTGAAGGAAATCGACCCATGCCCTGCTGCGAAAGGAGTATGTTTCTCAGGCTGCTTCTGTCCTGATGGCATGGTACGAAACGGAAAGACTTGTGTATTACCAACAGAATGTCGAGACTGCTCTTGCGACGTTTTTGGAAATTCGAAACTGGTCACCTTCGATAAGAGAACCTTACAGTCGCATGGTAACTGCACATACGTACTATCAAGAGACGTTACGAGGAAAGTGAACGGTGAACACGCTGGCCATTCGTACGAAATTTTAGCAACGAACGCGAATTGTAAGACTGGCCTCTGTGTAGTGGCAGTCACTGTTTTATTCGGGAAAAATTTCCTTCGAATCGCTCAAGTTCCGACAAGTGAATTTTTGGAGTCGAAGCGTTTGGATATCGTTGTGGATGGCTTTGAGATTTTCAGTTTACCTTATAGAAACGAATGGATGACGTTGGAGAGAACGATCGACGATAATGTGAGACTATTGATACCAAGCATTCAATTGGAAATAATCGTCTTCCAGCATAATTTCGCTTTCATGATAAAACTTCCATCTCACACCTATGGTGAAAGAATGGAAGGCTTATGCGGGAACTGTAACGTGGATGGCAGGGATGACATGAGGAAGCCAGATGGAGACATTGCTCAGGACAACGACGATTTTGATCAGAGTTGGACAGTGGTTGAACCCCCGAGCGGATCCAGCATTACAATCCACAACTGTACAACTCAAAAACCAAATAACTGTACCGTTTTACCGCCTGAAAGCGATCCATGTCAAAAAATCGTTACCCTACCAGCCTTCCAGCCTTGTAACAACCTGATCGACCCACAACCGTACATTGAAGCTTGTCAAGAAACATTGTGCACCGGTGCAAATTATTGCGACAGTCTGGAAGCCTATGCCAGACAGTGCTTGACAGTCGACATTTGCCCAGACTGGAGAACACAAGATATCTGCCCTTACAATTGTCCACCGTACTTAATGTATCAGCCCTGCGGGTCAAGCTGTGCAAAATCTTGCAACAGCACTGACGAAGATGACTGTGCAATGACTAATACGGAAGGCTGCTTCTGTCCAGAAGGCCACGTACTTCACAATGACACATGCATACTGAAAGAAAATTGCTTTGCTTGCGATGATGAGGGACACGTTGAAAATGACGTCTGGTTCCCTAACAAATGTACAAAGTGTTCTTGCACCAAAGGCATCATTAGTTGTGACAAGACGGAATGTCCCATATCAGAGACTGTTTGCCAGGAGAACATGAAGCTCGTGCCCGTTCCGGATACTGAAGACGATTGCTGCCCGAAGCATATGTGCATTCCAGACATAAAGGAAGAGCCGAGAGCCTGCGTTGATCAACCTAAGCCCGCTTGCGGATTCGGTCAGAGGATGAAGTCGATAATTGATCAGAATGGATGTCAAAGATTCATATGCGAATGCTTACCGGTCGAAGATTGTCCGAGTTTCGATGTCACGCCAGAAGCAGCAGATATGGAACCAGGAATAGTGAGGGTGATGAATAATACTGGCTGCTGTCCACGGCCTGTCTTCGTATGCAAACCAGAGACATGTCCGACAACAGTAGACTGTCCACCTTATCATAATCCAGTGAAGAAACCACAGAAAGATGCTTGCTGTTCAGAATACGAATGCGGTAACCTGAATTTTTTTGTTAATTTCTTTACGTGTTTACTCGTGAAATAGTTTCCAATACATTATATTTTTACAGAGCCTCCAAAGGATCTCTGCATTTACACTACACACCCTGAAAATGACCTAAGGGCAACAGAGGTAGAAACAAGGAAAATTGGAGAGTCCTGGGATCGCGACGTATGTACACGGTGTACCTGTGAACTTGAGAAAAATATGCCAACACCTAACTGCATGAAGACGGAATGTAGCAATGTCACACGACATCCGGACGTCAAGGATTACATGCTAGATGCAACTCTTGTGCCCAATGAATGTTGTCCGCAGATTGAGCGATCAGCTTGCAAAGTGGGAGATACCATTTACAATGTTGGCTCAACTTGGCAACCAGATGCTAAAGATCCATGTGTCTCTATGGAATGCATTCGGGGTGATAATGGCGTAATGAAAAGAGTGATACTGCAGCAATGTAATACAACTTGTGAATATGGATACATCTACGAACCGCCTAGCGACAGATTCGTCGCCTGCTGCGGAAAGTGTATTATGGTTGGCTGCTTAGTGGATAGACGGTTGAAGAATATTGGAGATACATGGTACTCCGCTGACCACTGTGTCTCATACACTTGTCAGTCTGCAAATGGAAGTGTGTCGATAATGGAACGCACTGACAGATGTCCAGAGCTGGACGCTGTACAGAAATATGAATACGTATTTGAGGAACGACCTGTTCCAGGCCAATGTTGCCCAGAACTTGTTAGGACAGGCTGTCGAGAAAATGGAAACACTTACTTGCCTGGAGAGAAGTGGATGACTGCAGATAAATGTGTGCAGATGAAGTGTGTCATTGGAGAGAATGGAGTGACAAAGGAAACGCATACAGAGAGCTGCAATAAAAATTGCCTACTTGTAAGTTGAGAACATGTGGATTTGTGATCAAAATAGATTTCAATCGTACTATTTTTGCATAGGGATCTGAATATCGAGAACCAAGGGATGATGAATGCTGTGGCAAATGCGAACCAGCCTATTGCGTTTTAGGTGACACTTTGTATAAGCCCGACGATACCTGGACAGAAGGTTGCATATCGTACTCTTGTCTAAAACAGGATGATCAGGTAATGGGTTACATGAAGGTTATATTAAATTTATAGTTCCCACAAAGCAATTATCCTCACTCTATTGAAATTACAGATTTCAATGATCAGAAGCGATGCACCTTGCCCTGATATTACTGGCTGTCCACCAGAATTTATTTATGAAGAAGGATGCTGCAAACGCTGTAACATGACCATTGTTAACCTCAGAGGTAACCATAGAAAATCATAAAAATAACTCATGAATTTTTTCAGTATAAACTAAATTACAAACCATAATGATTTGTTTCCTTAGGTGTATGTTCTGTGAAAAATCTTAACGAGTCCAGCACAACTGGAATATTCAGCGTAAGAGATCCTGAACATGGATTCTGTTCAAACTTGAATCCGATTGTTGGATTAAGAGAATGCCATGGCACGTGCGACTCTTCCATGCAGTTGAATCCCAACACTTTGAAACAAGAACCCAATTGCCAGTGCTGTCGGGGAATGGACTATGAAGATATCACTGTGGAACTAACATGCACAGATGGCAATACTTTAACGAAACGATTGTCGGTACCAGTTTCTTGTAGCTGCGATCAAGTTACTTGTGAAACAACTAAGCACCCTACCGGAACAAAAATTGGAGTAAAGGGTTAAGATTTTCATACAACAATGTATACTATGCTAAACGTGCATTGTAACAATAGACATGCACTATTTCTGTAGAAGCTAGTGTCTAATAAAACCTACATAAAATATTACATCCGTTATGTCTGTACTATTGTCAACGATTATCTTACATTTATGATATGATTTATATGATATTCACACATATGATTTACATCGACGACGATGAGATGCTATAAGATGGTATAGCCCGCGAATAATTGAAATTGAAAATAGTTTTTACCGCCATTCCCTCCGGTCGTCCACTGCTGCCACCTTTGAATGCAACCCTTCGATTTTGCGCAAAAATGAGACGGGGTACCACTTAACCCTTTCAGTCACGAATTATTATCCTTTGATCTAAAAATCCCATTTCTTGTTTAATACATATTTAGCCCTTTTATAAGCATTTCTCATCATCGGCATAATTCTAAACCCCCCCCCCCCCCCCCCCCCCCCCATCACGTGTAACCACATATCGAAAAATGATGACACGAGATTTCGAAAAATCCTCAGAACGTCGCTATTAAAAAATTCGATAATTTTACACATTGAACGTATACAGCGGACCCTTATTTATAACTGTGGTAAGTTACAGCATTTGGAACGGATTATTTATTCACCTACTGAAAATCGAAAAATCGATCAACTTGGCCGTGTTTCGCACGTTACTGAAACTGCTGAGGATGATCAACTATTTGAGGATATATTTTTGTTTACGTGCGTCAAATAACAATGTTGCCAATGAGAATACCCTTATAAATATTCAATAATTAGACCCAGACAATTTAATTGCTTTTTTTTTTTCAAAACTTAGGAACGGCACGGGGTAGAATGTCATGTCGTCAATTGACGACACTATGACCGAAAGGGTTAAAGACTGCGCGATTTTATAAATCGCCTGTAACTTTTGAACTAGTGATCAAAACCTATGATGATCATACATTTTCTTGAAGCTTTTGACGCGCTTTATCGGATAGGACTATCGGCGAGAACGTGCGAATATTCTATTAAGTTTAAATATTTTTTATTAAGGAACATGAAATGTATATTACTCAATGGTTTTACAATATACCAGAAATTAAACCCAAATTAGAGTTCAACGATTACTTTCCTAACCCACTTATTCCCCATCGTCGTTTACAATAGTTATAAGCCCATCGTTGTTCATTTCGGGAAGTTTAAAATCCATAAAACAATACTTCGAGAATGGCAAGGTAATCAGACACCATCAGAACTCAGGGGAAGTCATAAAGTCCATAAAATATACGGTAAGTATTGTTAAAGAATGCTACAAGCGCAGAAACGCCATAGGAAACCCATTGAAAATGATAGGAATTAATTTTAAGTTAGATAGATAAGAATACTAGCAAAAACCATAAGGACACCAGAAGGAAACCATTAGCTACACGTACAGTGTCAGTAAAAGCAATCAGAAATACAAATAGCGTATGGGAAGTCCATGGAATATGTAAAACGAACGAAAAAGGAAAATTGGAACATAGAGAAGTACGGAGATTTGGGTAAGATTGTGAAAATGTTAATCGTCACGCTTGACTGAACACGTCGAGTTTCGCAGTGCTACCTCTTCGGTACTTCTATGTTCCTGTTACTTGGTCAGATTTTCAACAATTTCACGCTTGACTGAATCCAGTCCTAACCGAGATATCGCCCCTTCGTATATTTGATTATTTCTCGCCATTCCCATGGTGTTTTTCATCAAAATGGAATTCTCCACGATATGAAATGAATAGAAGAGACGCTTACCTTTTTTTCCCATGGCAATTTTTAGTGGTCCCATTAGATTTCATCGAAGTTGGTGAATTTTGTTACGGCGGAAAAAGGCATGGTTTCGGCGAGGGATATTGGACATATGGGATCTTATAACTAAGAAATTAGAGAACACAGAATTTCGTTTAATGCATATATTGTAAGGAAAAATAGTATACAGTAAAAAATGTTTCTTACATAGTTATAATCTAATTCCCATACAATTGTTGTACTTTTCGCATACACGCTACATACATTATACTCAGCCAACATACATACATACGTACAATGTCTTATATAATAATTATCTTCAATAATTTAATATTAATATAGTCGCAAAGGTAAATAAGTAACACACTAAAAACTGTCTTGAAACGATCAACACTTTTGCTGTGGTAGCGGCTAAGTAGACCAATATTACGTGTTGAAGGGTCGTTACCATGGCTAATAAGCAATTGTAATGTTAGGAAACAGAAAATAATTGTTGTTGGCTCAATTGTCTGAATTGTATGTCTCAAACCATCGAAAAACATTATAAATTAAGATAAAAATAAGAGACTTACCCCCGGTCCAAGTCAGACAATGTTCTTGCAACATCCCAAATAAATTCTGCGCGCGCAGGTCGATCGTGATTGGTCAATTTCTTAACAAATCGCAGCGACTTTTTTAAACTAGCCACTTACTCAGAAGGGATACAATAATTTTTATGAGTCTATATTGTTTTGCATGTATGGTCTGCCTAGGCAGTTTTTGTCAAAATATGAATAATATGAGAATTTACTGGTTACAAATAATAGGTATAATAAATCAAGAGAAATACATATGTTAAAACATATTTATTCAGACAGTTACAAGATATATGCAGTGAACTTCTGTACAGTACATAAAATGTGTAAATTCGTTGTAACGCATTATATAAACACTGTTGCAAAAGTCTTATGAGAAGAATCATCTACGGATCTGTAATCATATCAGTATGTTGTTTGGATGTAAGTGCAACAGGTGATCTTGGTTTTATAATAACATTTCCTTTCCCATTCCCACTAAAATTACAATCTTGTAACGTTATTTCCGTCACATCTTTCAATAATTCCACATCACCATTTTTAATATCTAAACCGCTCAAATATTTCTGCGACTCTAGTCGAATTGCATATTCCTTAAAGTTTCGCAACTGACAATTTTTCGCCAATAGAGAAGAGTTGTCTTGAATATTTATGCCTTCGGTGCAGTTAACAAAATCGCATTCGTTCATGGTAACTTCTCCACCTGAATAAATAACGACCGCTGTTCCCAATCCATCAAAAGTTGTTGATTCTAGTGTTAGCTTTGCACCGGGCAAAACTACAACACCTAATTTTATAATACTTTGATGCGAGGCTCTAATATTGCAATTAATGACCTTTACACTGCCTTTTCTAACGATGATTCCGACTTCAACCTCTTTCAGGTCTATGCAAATGCTTTCAAATACAATCTGTAATGAAGGAAATCATTAACACTTTTCTACTGTAGTTAATTAATAACGATTTATATATTACCTCCTGACCGGAACAATCAAGTAGAGATGGTCCACTTTCCATTTCACTTGGGTAAATGGTAATTTTATTAAAATCATTGATTCCCTTGATAACTCCACCTTTTTCTAATCCTCCAATTCCCCTAATGTAATGATGACCATCGCCTAAAACCATGGTGTCTCCTGCTTTAGCTACTTGCAAACTTTCTTGTAAAGAATCAGATGTCCTAGAAATCAGAAATGTACATTTACAGATCTGGATTTCATTTCTCAGAATATTGAAACATTTACAATAGTATTGAATATACTTCATTGTCATATCAGCTGGCAGAAACGATTGGATTTTATTAACAGCCTCTGCCATTTGAGTTATTGTACCACCAAGCCAAACAAAATATGTTGCAGGTACTTTAACTCGGTTCTTGTTATTTTTAGATTCTGCCTCATTAGCAATTGCACTCTTATTCCTATCCAACATGACTCTCATAGTTGGGTCTTCTAAAACTTCAACTTCTGTTTTAATTTGTTTCAACCTGACGTGTAGTTGCATTAACTCATATGTCTTTTGATCATCGAGTGCCTCCTCATCATCATCGTCATCAATTGTAGCTTGTAGTCTGGATATCTTCTCATGTATTTCTTTTCCTTCCCTGAGTAAAGTTCTAAAAATATCGCAAGTCTCTTTACACAGTGAGCCCTGATGTATATCCAACATCAAGCCTTTCCTTGACGCTAAATGTAATGTGGCCCAATCAGATGTTTCATCATCGTCTATGTCCCAAGGCATCCACAAATAATCATAAAAGAATCGCAACTGGTCTAAACAGTTAGCTGTGCCTACCATATCAAGAGTGTCATACTCTTGGGCAACAGTAGGATAAAGTTGTGTCAATTGTACATCGTAGCTTTCTGGTAAATGTATGTCATCCTGCACAGCAGTGATTTTTACCAGAGCTGACAATTCTTGAAAATGTACCTGTTGCACCACTACAAGCACAATAGTGGGATAATGTATTACAAATTCCTGACAAAGAGACCGTGGAATTTTCCAAAGTGCCTGCCAGCCAACTGGTTCTATTACAAGCTCTATATGGTATGACCATTCTGCTGCTACTTGTGAAGCGGGAATTACACTTCCACGACTAGATAAAATATCAGTGATTTCGACAAGCCTTTCATGAAAACTCTTGTTGAATGTATAAATCTCCATTTGTATTTTGTAAACTGCAGAAAACAAGGCGAAAAATGTATAAAATAATAACAACCATTTTCCTTTCAATTTAATGCAAAAATTGAGCTCACCTGTTGAATGTAAAATACAATATTTTGAACTACCCTAAATGAAAGTCTTAAACGAAATAAAATGAAGGGAATTCTCGACGCTTGGTTGTTTCTCAATTCGCCTGAAAAGCGATAAACGTCCTACGAGTCTGTAAAAACGCAAACTGTCAATACATACGAAATCACGTTTTACTGTATGCGACAAAGTGTCGTCTGCTGAATTTAAACTGTAACGACTTCTGGCTATTATACCTGATAAGCAACTATTACGGCATCAAAGTAACAAATTATTTCAAATTAAATCAATGATAAAGGGAACTGAGTATAAAAAAAACCCTTTATATTGCAACAATATTGTCAAGAATACCAGAATTCGTAGATAACAAACTCCTTTTCATATTTCAAAAAACAGCTCCTCCATTTCTGAACTACTCCACCAATCATGTCTCGTACACATTGTTGTCCCACGTTGTTCGGGACTTCACAAATATTAACCTGCACCAGAAAGCTTGACAGTTGCAACGAGAACTCTAACAAATGTATTATTCTTAGTATTTGTCGGATTAAATCGAATCGAGGATATACTTGAGAATGGCTGGCGAAATCGGGGGTTTGTTTTTCAACGGCAATATTATTGCACTAAAAATTGCACTTATCTAAAATGATGCACTTTAAATTTCTTTCTGGGATTGATTGTAACAGACAATTGCATTGCGGTGCCCTTAGAAAATGACGTTATTCGTGTGATTAAGAACAAGGAAGAAGGGTCATTTGACGAAATTATTGGACACATTGAAGATATTCTTCTACGTAGGTACAATGTAATTCTTTTCTTGGTATTATAATGACCGCAATCCATCATCTTGTACATTACAGAAAATGAATTTCAATACATCCAACAAAGGTTCCTAGAAAAGTATTGGACTGAATTTGAGCCAGTAGATGAGAATAAATTAGTATATACTGATATATTTAATGAATATGTGAGTTTTTCTTTATTAAGCCCCTTGTATAAGGATGATTTTTAACTATGTATAAATTTTTTACAGAATAAAGCTATTGAGACTTACATTGTCAGTCACCTACAAAAAGTTATACCACATTTTGATATGAACATCCTTCTACGTCATTTAGAGTAAGTATCTAGTTTTATTCTTCATGGACATCTTGTTAATAGGATCTTGTTTAGGGAAAAGCAATCAGAGCTAGAAGGTGAAGTTTTTGAAGTACTCTCCACATTCACAGACTTTGTGGCTTTCAAAGAAATGTTTCTTGATTACAGAGCAGTAAGTATTAAGTTACAAATTTTCTCATTTCCGAGAAATACAATTCTAAATTTGTAGGTAAAAGAAGGAATAGTACCAGACCTTTGTTGTGGGATTTCAATCACACCCATTAAAAAATTTAACTCCGACTGATTCACTGAATCTAACACTATCTTAGGTCAATGCAGCAATAAACAAACACGTTTTTTTATAAAAAGGACACCTCATGTATATTCACTATAATACAATACTCGCAATCTTACAATTACAAACATAAAAAAATATGTGACTGATTTAATGCATAAGAATTTCCATTTGTACAAGTTTGCTGTTTGTCTCATTTGGCATACGATACGGAATTGTTCCTGCAAAACTGGTTAAGGCTCTGGCCTGTTCTCTCACGTCCCGAAGTTGCTGTTCCCTGGCAACTTCATCACCGGGTTCCATCGACCTCAGTTTCTTGTATTGTCGATAAAGAATGGTCATCGTAGCCAGCAGTACGTCGGCCAGCGTTCCTGCAACTTCCGGCAAAACTCGACGCAGCGAGTTTACTCGATCATCAACATCTTTCATATGCAGTGGCAGTAATTTTGATTCAGCTATCGTACGAAGAGCACTTTGATACTGTTCGCTGTGATACTGATCGAAGAACACCGTGAGATGTCTCAGAGTATAGAAAGCTGAGACTAATTCTGCCGGTGCCTGAATATTGACTGCCTGATATCTGTTACTTATTTCGGCTGCAGTGATCTGCAGTCGACATCTGAGAGAACCAGGAGTTGCTTTTTGAGTCACGACTTGTGCGAGTAGAGTGCACATGAGACTGAAAACTTTCTCGTGGTTGTTGGCGAGGTCGTACATGGTTACGGCGTCTTCTAAGAGGCCTTTCCTGTACAGGGTTTCGGCACATATATTGATCACATCGTCGGTGTTGATCTGGAATTGGTCCAAAATGCCTGGAAGACGTCGATCTTTCTCGATTTTGCCGACTAATGCTACACGGTTGCTCGGGGAGGCGTTCAATGCCATTTCAGCGGCAGATGCTGCGAACATATTCCTGTCGTACGGATCTTTCATGCATCTGGAATGAGAATGCAGTTATTTATGGTAACAAACAGTAACAGGTTCCATAGTATGTATAAACTGTATACAAACCTTAATAAGAACAAGTACTGCAGACTCTCTTTTGGATCCGACGATTCAAATCTTTTTACATATAAAAGAACGAGTCTGGCAAAATTAAGTCTTTTGGCAGGCGGCTTGTCGGCGGGATCGACACTTATTAACGGTGCTAAAACACTTTGACTAACACCTAGCAAGTTGTGCTCGTTCATGGCAGCTGCTAAATGCACTGCGTGCGATAAATGACGAGCACCAGCTCCTCTGGCCAAAAATTCAATTGCAGCTTCGAATTGACCAGTTAAAAACAGCATAGAAAAGTATAAATATGGTTGCTCGTGTGCGTGATAATAAGATTCACCTAGAAAATTGGACAAATCAGATTAATTCTTATTTTATCCTGCGGATTAAGGGAGAGAATACGTTAAGCGATAGTTACCATATATTTCCGAGATGGTAATCTGTAAGTAATCGAGAGTTAATTTATTCTCAGCATCAGGTTGATCTTTCACTTGACAAAGTTTTAACCACAGATAATCATCAGCCGTCGATATAACTTCAGAATGTAAATCGTCTGGTTCGCACGGAACTAATGCACAATAAGCAGCTCTCTTATACGGATCAGTAACAAATCTTGACACGTGATTTCGATAATGCAATTTTAGTGCCGACTCCGCGGAACTGCTCGGATGTAACTGTGGATCGTTACAAGCTTCTTCCAGTGCAGTTTTGAATTCATGGAATTCTGTATTACACTGATTGAGGCACTGAAGAGCGGCTTTGTAATCGCCGCATCTCAAACAATAATATACCAAGGGCCATAGCGGTTTATCATCCACCATGACACTGTCCAATCCATTTAAACTTTTTACTCTAACACCTACAAAACTTTTGACTAAAGGCACAGTGCCTGGAATACCACCTCTTTTGGCTTGTGCTAAATTTTCAATAATAACAGAGTTCATGAATTCTCTGTATCTGTTCTCCAGATATTTTCTAGCCTGCATTACAAGCTTTTGTTCTATAGCAGGACTTGTTCTGGACTTTATCTGATCTCCTCTTGGAGTAGGTGGTATATCTATCATACACTTCACCATTTGCCACATGTCAGTGATCTTTTTATCATTGAATGACTCTGACGCCTTACAAAAGGTTGCAAAGAGACTTGGTCTAGTGACACCTCTGATAACATGGTCATTATAATTTTGCAATTCTTTAACATAAGCAACTTCAACATTGGAAAGACCAGTAATTGTGGATCCTGCCAATTTTGTTCTTTGAGGAGTTCCACGTAGATCCACTAATTCTCCAGATGGTGCAGTCATGTCATTTATAATTTCGTATCGCATTTGTTTCCATTCACCCAGCATATGATCCATTTGTTGAACCCTGGTAAGTTCAAATGTCTGCAAAATTATATATAACTCATAATGATATTGTCAACATAAATATATTAATTGTGTTACATGGTACCTACGTCTTTATGAACTTGTTCAATAATAGAAAGAATAGCATTTTCTTTTTCATTCCTAAGATAGCTAACAATATCTGTGTCAGCGATAGGATCTAATGGTTCAAACGTACGCCTCGCACTGAGTGAACTCAATTTCTGTGATATTTGTGGCAAATCAACTCCTCTGGATCCTAGCAAAAGATGGCTACAACACAATCACAATGCACCAATACACAAACTGTACACTGTCAAGTGGGGTTAAGGAATCCACAGTACAGATTAATATTATTTTATAAGTAAGCAAACATCTAATCTACAGATCAGAAGAAATAGCTGAAATTTATATTGTCTTTTAATGAATGATTATAAAAATCATTCAAATAAACTCACGCTTGATCTTGATTATCCTGAGTGCCGGTTTGGGTGACCCGAGACCATAATTCGTTGGACGCTTCTAAAATTTGTCGAAGGTTTCTCTCAACTTGTGGTAGTTCTTCATTTCCTTCAACAGCAGCGGACAATTGTTCCGCTGATCTCAATAAATCGCTGAAGCCAGAATCGCCCGACATTGGTGCGGAATCGCTCGTGTACATCTCTTAATGTTTCCAAAGTCTCGCGTGTTCAAAACTGTTAAAGGGCGCGAGATCGTCTTCACGCCGAATTCTCTCCTAGGGAATTTGGGACATTCGAAAAAGAACGTTGGCTCCATTGAAGAAAACAGTGGCGCATTCTGCAATCAATCTAAAGCGTTATTACGACAAAATTCGTGTATGCGAGATTTGGAAAATAAATAACAACATTACGAGACTTTTGTAGTAATAATTCAATTATCTAATGGGAAACAATTTTTGTCAGATCATTTGTTTGAAAGTAACTGATTCTATTTTTTTGCATGTGTTTTCATTGAAAGTACACAAACGATCATTTGAATCCCAGGATTGCCAATGGCTTGCAGTTTTTAAACACAAAGATCCTAGACAGAGTTGTCAGAAAGATTATAGTCTGCTGCTTGAATTTGATTATTATGAATGAGTATACGTAGCCGTGCATCTCCTGCTTCCTTATAGCGCCGTGAATCTGCAAAATAATTCACGCCAACGAACCACAGTGTTATGCGCAAGTGGTCATAATGCTTTTAATCGTTGGAATACGAGGAAAATTGCGAACAATCGTAATAAATGCCGAGTTCTGTCAGCGGGACGATTGTTTCGCACAAATGGATATCCGCGCCTGAGGATGGAGAAGTGGCATACCGACAATAAGAAGGACCTGCGCGTCCAGCAGTATTATGTCGCTCGGCAGAGTCGGGTTTTAAACCGCATTTCAGGTACCTGCGATGTTAACATTAATAATCTTCTGCTGGGCATGCTGGTGGAAGCACTTGAGGACCTGCAAGACGGTACACTCAGAGTACGTGTTCATGACACGGCTGGATCAAAGATTTGGTACAACACCCAGTGGCGTTGCCACAAGTCAGATCTCATACCTGTATCACCTGAAATATGGAAATTCCTACCTGCAGTCACGGTGCCGCAAGACAGAGTACGCCTGGCAGCTAACAAGAAGTTATGCGATCAGTTGTTGACTGTGTCAATTAACGACAAGGTTTGGTACCGTCCTGACCCTAATGGTCATGTTAAACACTTGGCAATTGTGAAGTACATAGGACCTGTGCCACAACTTGGCCAAGGGCACTATTTTGGTCTAGATTTATTGGTAAGCAGACTGAAACAAATATATAAAACATGAATGATTTACTGTTTACGTATTCCAGGAATATCAAGAGACGTCTAAAACCTCTATATTAAGCCAGGAATACTTTGTATCTATACATTCAGATGGGAGATTTGCTACTATTAGTAATATTTGTCCATTTAAAGTGGAGGGTACAACAAGCAGTGGCAGCAGCATGCAGAAAGATGAAATTGGAACTGATTTTGTTAATGACAAGTTATCCCCTCTTGACTCGAGGCCTTCGACAGTACTGAAGAAATTTGTAGCATACGATGATAGTAAGAATAACAATCGTGAACCTGGCCCTTTATCCAAGAATCACAACATTGTTCAGCCACTGCTTCCGCAAAATGACGTTGGCACCCTTGCCAAGAATATTGATGCCAGCATTCTTCTGCCAGGTACTTGCTGGTTGTCCATAAACACAGTGATTTGACATTCTGCTCTTGGATAGTGCTCCACTCTAAAGGGTGCACAAGCTAGTTCTAGCTGAAGTTACTCTTCTCATGCAATAGAGGGAGTTAATAATAACTGAGGCAGTTAAAAATAGACAGTCTCAGAGTTACCGGCTATTCGTAAAGTGTGTGTGCATTCTGTGTAACTTCCTCATTAAAAAAATGGCAACAGCAATGCAAAACATTCCCCTTTTTGTATTGGAGCACAAGTGGAGCACTGATATTGAATCAAATATTTACAGCGATGTCGATGACACGTTCGATCATGTCGATCCCATTGACTGTAGTAAGGGAACCAACAAACATTCTTTTGCCAAAAATTTTCGATTATCGTGTTTACATACTATGTCAGAAAACTTCATGCATTGCCTTGCATTGTTAGTTATACGTCGTTTCTAGGAAATGCATCGGAGAGAAATGAAAATAAAAAGCTGTCGCGGATAGAGAGGACGGACGACATGCATGTTGGTTCGTCAGTAAAGGTGCTGATAGACTCCACCTTAAGGTCTGGTTTAATTCGTTGGATTGGAACACCGCTCGGAGTAAATCCTGATAAAGTTATGGCTGCTGTGGAATTGGTATGGATGTTACATTTTAATTATTAGGTCAGTCATATACATAATATCACATTAACGAGTACACTGAATTATTTTAGGACGATGATCATCCCTTGGGAACTGACGGGACTTACAATGAAATAAAATACTTTCACTGCAAACCGCACAGAGCAATTTTTACAGATATAGACAATTGTTCTCCTTACGATGCATTGGCGGTATGTGTTGACATTTACGTTTACCTGACTACGTAAGCGAAATTACAATATGTAACAATTATTTTTGTCTAGTCTGATGAAAGAGGGGCTCGTGTAAATATCGATAACTTCGGTAATATGGAAAGTTCGGTGATTGTGGGTATGGTTCGGCCTATTTGCGTTAAGGGCGACCTAGAAAGTATCTGCGGAAAATATCGTGGGATACAGGGTCATCACAATTCTTGCTACTTGGACGCAACTCTTTTCAGCATGTTCACATTCACGAGTGTCTTCGACAATCTTCTCTTCAGGTGCTTTTTAATTCGTATCATTACATACTCTGCTTCACACTATCTTCCATATTTTTCTTTTTATCTGTGCAGACCCCCAAACGAAAAAGATTGTCCGCAATACGAAGAGGTGCAGAGAGTGTTGCGGGAGGAAATCGTGAATCCACTTCGAAAAAATTTATTTGTTCGAGCAGACCGTGTAATGAAACTGCGCACGCTATTGGAAAGATTATCGTCCGTATCTGGCCTTACAAGTGAAGAAAAGGATCCTGAAGAATTTCTCACATCGTTGGTCGCACAAATCTTGAATGCCGAACCGTTCCTCAAGTTGAGTTCTGGCCAGGACGCCTATCACTACCAGCTTTTTGTTGAGAAAGACGATCATCTTCATTTACCAACTGTTCAGCAGCTACTGGAACAGAGCTTTTTCACGAGCAACATAAGGCTCAAGGAAGTTCCTTCGTGCCTCATCATACAGATGCCACGATTTGGGAAGTCCTTCAAAATGTACCAGAAAATTCAGCCAACTTTGCTGCTTGACGTCACGGATATAATCGAGGACTGTCAGTGAACATTTTCGTAGCATTTTACTGTACGTATTAAATGTATATCAATGATCGTGTACTGATTACAGCGCCGAGACAGTGTACGGTTTGTGGGAAGCTGGCTGAATTTGAGTGCAAGGAATGTTACGGCCAGTGCGGCGTGGGGCTGGAAAGTATTGCGTTCTGTGTAAAGTGTCTCGAGAAAGTACACCAGCATGAGAGCAGAACGGATCATAAGCCGAAGAAGCTCGTGGTGCCTATGGAATTTGTTATACTGCAGGAGCATTGCCCGGTTCCACGTTTGTACTTGGAACTCTCCGCAGTGGTCTGCATCGAAACTTCCCACTATGTGTCTTTCGTCAAGTGTGGTTCTGGCTCTGATGCTCCCTGGTGCTTCTTCGATTCAATGGCCGACAGAAAAGGTAAAGACAAAACTTACATATTACACCCACAACGCGTGGAGAAATCATTTACGCTTAATGTTTTCGATATTGTGTTTCGCAGGAGAGCAAAATGGCTACAACATACCGGAAATGGTCCCGTGTCCAGATTTTCCTTACTGGTTAAGCGAGGATGGTGGTAACTACCTGACTGAGTTAACCGATGACCGTCATTTGCCAGAGCATGCAAAGCGACTTCTATGCGATGCATACATGTGCATGTATCAATCGCCGGATGTCATGATGTACAAATAATTTTAATAGCCTACCCTAGGTAAGTTAGTTTTTAAAACACAATCCAAGAGATAACGTACAATGTTTCCCTGCGCGTCGGTTCGGATGGTGTAACTATTAGACCAAATGATGAACGTGTATGAAAGCCGACTTTAAAAAAAAAAAACGATTTCGTCCATTGATTGTATAAGAGAGAGAGCATGGTGGGTGATAGATTCGTATGTACAGAATGAGATATTTTTTGTAAAGACGGCAATTATACGTGAGGCCAATAATATTCATTCATAACGTTTATTCAAAAAGTTGACACGTAAGAGATGTAATCTTAAGAGAACTAAAAGTTTGTGTATTTACACTATGACGAAAGAAGGACCATACTTTTATTGTCTTAACCGAAACCCGACAAACTTAATCCAAGAGTATATTTAGTTTATATGAGTCAACATCTATTATTTCTAGACATAAATTTCTGCCCCCGTTTATGTGCATCTCACGATGAAAACATGTGTGTCATACTTTTACGGGAGAAAAGGAAAAACACAAATTATGGTATATTGCACAGCGTATGTACTAATTAGTTTTGCGGAAGAAACTAATCATCTAAAGATTGCATGGCGAACTGTGTTGCACACTTGTGTTAAGTTGCGTTGAGAGAAAATGATGGAGACGTCGAAACGAATACACAGCCTAAGAACATGTTTATTTAGTATATAACTCCGTGAAAATTATTTAAAAATGCACGGGATATTATTTCACAATCAATTTTTCCTAGGGTTGATTAGATATCTCAAAATTATGCCCGCCCCTGAGGCGCAGGCGTTTGACAAACTCTTTGTAACTTTCAAAGTTACGCACATTATAACACGTCGTTCTTCTTAATATTTCTTTTCTCCGAATTATGCAGACCGTTGCCGTTCCCTGGACAACTATTTCTGCGACAATTGTAATCCGTAGATACTATAAAAACGTAGGTTATACCAGTGGTGTGCCTATGTCTATGTAGTAAGAAATTCTATCCTGTACGTTCTAATACATCAAAGTTTTATAATTGAATATGTATTGTGTACTTTGAATTAGCAAATTTCCTCCTATCATCGCGGACTACTCTTAACACTATAACAAAGTCGATCACTGTGCTGGATCATCTCAAACGAATCAGATTAGATTTATATCAGCAAATCAGAATCATATATCTATGAAATGAAAAGGCTTTAACTGTCAACAAACGATTTGGTCTAGAATTAAATTTCACGTACTACAAAAAAGAAACTGGCTACAATGTCACAATTGAAAACACCAGCGTATGTTCAAAGAACGAAAATTTTAACATCCATCAATTTTGTTTTCATAAGCCTGATCAGAATGATCAACGATCGCGATAAAGCTCTTTGATAATGTCAAATTTTTCGTAAACGTAAATACACGTTAGTGACATGATAACAGTGACGTGTCACCGTGCAGAAAAAACATCATCTCATCTCGACTGCAAGCTGCAGCCTGTATGCGTGTGTGTGTGTATGACATATATTACACGAACGTTTGCTGAGAAAAAACTTGAGTGAACATGTGTGTATCTCTGTGCGGCTGAAAACTGTAATCACATTGTGTGTGGACCGGTCAAAGCATTGAAAAATTTTACAGAGTCGGACTCTTAATAATTCAATAACGATCTTCGTCATCCTCGTCCATAGCAAAATCGCTGCCTACGCCGGAATCTAAGACGTAGAGAGGGCTGAAACATAATAGTTGACGTTTCACATTACATGCCTATAAACGACGATCGTAAAGAGTTTATGACAGTCCACTTACTTTATTGCTCTGCACGTGAAAAATACAATACGCTTTAGCTTCTTATTGTAGAAGAAATAATTAAACGACCAGAGACATCCATCTTCCCCAAACGGATCCGACGCAAAGTCTGGATTGTAACTAAAAAGATTTATGTTACTAAATACAATGTTTTAAACAGAGGGACCTGGACAGTCGCATGTTGCTTGCGTGACAATTTACCTATAAATATCACATTCACTCAATGATATTTCATCGTCTACTGCGGCCCAAAGTGCAGAACGAAGTGTTCGATAATGGTCGCCTGCAGTAGCACTAAGATTACTGTCTACGGCATTCATCACCCATTGCAAGCTCGGCTCTTTACTGAACTCATGACTCTTGGCGTCAGAGAAATCATAGTCCGGATGGAAGGCCGAATTCAGCGTCGCTATCAAATAAAACAATGTCTTTCTACTGATCGTGTCGCAGAGCGGTCCATCCTCGTCGCCGGAGACACTTCGGCTGGAAAAAAAGGGAAGACAGTGAGTCATCTGCCAGAATTGAGAAACTTTGGACTTGTCTTTGCAAAGCACCTAAAGTATCCTTGTGCTGGAGAGGTCCCCAATGTTGTCTGAGGAGGTGACAGGGCTTGCAGATCGTGTGGCGTTACACCTTGTTCTGCATTGAAACGTTTGTACAATTGTTTGTCGTTTCCAGCCATTTTGCAGGAGTAGCTTTCAATCCTGAAATGGAGTATTTGATGATCGGAGTATATAAAGATATTACCAGGACAGTAAACTGAATTAATAAACACGTGAAAGCTTCGCCTCACCTCCCTATGATCTTGCTATCTCCGGTCTTGATGGACAAGGCACTGTTTATTGCTTCGAAGCGCGTACTCTCCAGCAACTTCATTCTGACAGCGGTAATGTTATCCCTAGTGTGACGTTCAAACAGCGGCTCCTTACTTGACACTCTTGGCTCATCTCCCAGTACGTACGGACAGCCTCCACGCCGTTAGCGTTCCATCACCACGGCGCAATAATTACCTGTGATCCCACCTGCGTTATTGAACTGGACCCTGTTTCTGTCAAAAACAACAGCTCCCCTGGGCTCGTTCAGTATAGGCGAAACGTTAAAAAACTTCTACGACTTCGAAGACTTATCGAGTCTTTGTACATGTTTTTTATGTGTATGAAGATTCCTTTCCTCTTCGAGTGTACGAAGTTAATCGTCGACGGTACAAATTTTCCCGCGGCGCCGAACTTGTACATCACAGATCACTAATTATAGATTTGTCAGGGAAATCGGCGTTCGGTTCGGAGTGCTGTGTATCCCAACGAAAACTTCCGCTTGGACGATCTTCGCGCTCCTATTCCGATGTCAAGCGAGATTCTGAAGGGGGACAGGGGGGGAACTCCTTTTCGCTACACGGCGAACGTGCGTAACGACAGCGAACGAAGGTGGGGGAGGACTGACCACCGTCTGTGTATATACTGAGGAAACAAAGGGTCTTCTGTTCCCTCGGGGTTTTTCACTCGTCCGTATACAATGCCTCGTCGAAGGCGGGCAATGAGCCGAGAAAACGGGGGGCGAGAGAAGATAGTGTAGGAGGATCAATCGAGGGGGGGGACGTGGTGCACGAGACAATCTCGCGGGTCACCTTTTGCGAAAGGTAGCTTCGGAGCACAAACACTCTCGTACGTCCGCTACTGGCGAAAACAATCCATAATCACGGACATTGTTGTCACTTAACGTCGAACGATCACGGTCACTGTCAAACGGCCTCGATCGACGCCAGATCCAGAATTGAAGCGTCGAATGATCGATTATACCGTCCCCTTTGCCCGCCGAAATGACTCCTACGCCTCGCAGGGTTCACCTCGGTTCCTTGACGGTCGTTTTACCAAATATTTTGCGACTGGACTTCGCGAGTACTACGCTTGTATGCAACACAACGAGTATATGCGTCCTACGTGACAGAAATAGCACACCGAAGCGTCTTGGCCGTCCGCGTACTCTGTCTGTCCCGTAAGCTTCAGCAGTTGTCCCTTGTTGCTTTTTGGTAGCGTCGTTCGTACCCTCTTTGTCGCTCCTGATAACTGGTCCTGTCCTCTTCGCCCCCCTCGTCAACGCTCTCGCTTCCGCTTACTCTTTGTACACTCTCATGCCCCCACCTGGCTCGCTTTTTTGTCAATGTGGGGGTACTACGTGAATAGGGGCTTGGCCAATGGGCGACTCCCGATAAGACAGCAGTTGGCAATACGTTGCAGCTGCCATTTGCGCATTTGAATGTGTGCACGCGATTCGAATGTGGTACGCGAATTTCGGACGATTCTAACCTCCCGGCAGAATGGTGACAGGAATTCTTGTTCATTGATAAAATGTCAAAACGTTGGGGCAGCAACTATGTCGTCACCGAGCATCGTGACCTGCAGGTAGACGTTATACCTTTTAGCGGTATTTTTCGTTTGCCCGTTGCCTGCAAACGTTTTTTTGTTAGGAGAGGTACATTTGTTTACTGTGCTTATGATATTTTCCAGGCTAACACCATGGCTGTGGATGCCACTGGTAGCTATGTTTTGTTGGCTGGGTAAGGTATACCATAGAACTCATTTTGTGTCCTGTCTCATAGTTAGTCATTCAAATTCTGTACTTATTCTGGTAGACGGAGGTACTTTGCAGTCAAACAACTTGAAGAAGGTACTGATACCTTGAGAAAATTTCAAAGGCAAAGCAAGTATGAAGTCGGCTCTGCTGAATGGAATCCTACGGCACCTAATTGTCATATGTGCGCCATATCAGTAAGACATAAAAAATTATAGTTGAAGATAAAGTCAACTGAAGAGGTTTTAATTGATTGAAAGTAAACGTTGTAGAGTAACACAAGAATTGAGATCTTGAGCTTATCTGGCGCTGGTGGTTACGAGTTGCCAACTACTCATAGCCTCAAAGCTCACACAAGAGTTGTAAGTGACCTCAATTGGCACCCTAAGGAACCTGATATTATAGCTTCTTGTAGTATTGACACATTCATACATATCTGGGATATTAGGGATCAGAGGAGACCTTGTTTGTCATTGTCTGCAGTTGGTAAGGGATTAGTTTAAGAACCACAACATAAACAGATGCTTATACCAATTTTTAACTTTAGCTGGGTCATCTCAAGTAAGATGGAATAGTTTATCTCCAAACAAGTTGGCCACTGCACACGATGGCGATATTAAGATATGGGATCAGAGGAAAGGGAACAGTCCAGTTCAATACATAGCAGCCCATTTAACAAAAGTAGATACTTCATCCTAATATGCTATAAACTGATTCCTGCAGAAATATGAGAACCAATATCTTTTCCACAGATACATGGGTTAGACTGGTGTCCTTTTCAACAAAATCACCTAGCTACCTCAAGTCAAGATTGTACAGTGAAAATATTTGATATTGGTAACCCACGTAGGGCAGAGAGTATTCTCACAACAAATTCTCCAGTGTGGAGAGCAAGATATACAGTAAATGATTAATGTTAGACCAAGTAAAAGTATTCTTATTTAAGGATGATGACTAATAACACTTTACAGCCTTTCGGAGAGGGATTGGTGACAATAGTAGTACCGCAATTAAGGAGAGGTGAAAACAGTCTTCTATTATGGAACACGTCGAATCTCAGTGCACCGATTTACACATTTGTCGGTCACACGGATGTTGTCCTAGAATTCCAATGGAGGCTTCAAAAAATGGGTATGATGCAGATAACGAAGAATACTATCCTTGAGTGCAGTAAAAAATGCACGAAATTTTATCTTCAATTGCAGATAGTAATGATTTTGAATTAATTACTTGGTCAAAGGATCAGTGCTTGCGGATATTCAAGATTGATCCTTTCTTGAAGAAAGTAAGTTAAATTTGGAGTTACATTTATTTGCTTTTTAAGACTCTGTATTTATATGCTTAATTTCAGCTATGTGGGTACGATATAGACGATGGCACATCAGTCTACACGCAATATTCCGAAGATAACAATTTACGTATGTATATCCACTGAATGCTAATCATTTATAACCGGGCTTGACTGGTTGGTAATTCAATTTTTCGACTCGCATTGAAGGAACTCTACAATCCGTGCAACAGCTCCAGCTAAATGATGCTCAAAACGATCGTGATATGAACTACAGCCCAGCAAAAGCAGATGACGCACCTTTACGCACTGAAAATAACATTTATTCAGAGAAAGTTACTGAAGTTTCCTCGCCAACTCAGCCAAAGACATTGCAGCAGGAGTTCTCCCTCATCAACATGAACATACCAAATATAGAGGTAATTAGAACTTTATGACAGTAATTGGGCCATGATGTACCTATTGTTGTCATTACAGGTTAATGCGATGGATGCAGTGGAACGTAGTTGTACAGTAACGGCTTGTAACAAGAGTTACAACGTAATATTGAAAGTTAACTTTCCTCCCAATTATCCGTACAGTGCACAGCCCGCATTCCAATTCTGTCCCGGTACAACAATTGACAATGCCACTATGGCAAAGTTGTTGAAAGTTCTAAAGCAGACTGCGCAACAACGTGTTAGGAAAAACAGATCCTGCTTGGAACCTTGTTTGAGACAGTTAATAATAACGTTAGAGCAAACTTGTAAAAAGGATGAGAACGAGAGCAGTCACCTAGGATATCACATACAGGACAATACGAATTTCCTGAATTCTTCCACGATCTGCACAAACTACCAAGATGCATACATTCCGTTCCCCAGAACGTCGGGGGCCAAATTCTGTTGCGTCGGTATGTAGAAACCGTGATAAGGATAAAGTGTGCCAATTTCAATGACGTGCTACGTTGATAGGAACGTTGGTATGTTTCGGGCGATCTTCTTACGCAAGGAGATCATCCACTAAACCGGAAGGAGCTACGCCAAGGGCATTATCAGCGTTAGGTACCGGAATTGGGAATGGAGAGCCGTTTATGCACATTTATCCGAGTTCCTATGTACAGCCGAACGACAATATCTCTATAAGTTCATTCTACTTTCAAGATCGAGTAAGTGCTGTCTCACGGATTACCGTATCTTCTATCGACGGATTTGAGATTGACGAATGTGATGTTAACAGAAAAGTATGCGTCGAGGAATGCACGGGGCGAATCGTATAAACGATAGATCGTGCTGCAAGAGTTACCAATCAATGGTCATGATTTACGATGCATCGTCCTTGTTTTTCGTTAGCAAGGAACTCGCTGAAAAATACATGTGGGTTCAGAACGGTGTTTTACGTTTAGAAAAGTTTCTACCTCTGGATTATTGATCAGTACCTTGACTTTTTTTTTTTGTTGTAGTATTAATATTACCAATATACCGGCAATGTGTCAGTACAACGCTAATGTCGCAGCTGCGCTAGAGCGTCCAGATTTAGTTCAAGCATGGTGTCTAGCTGCTTTAGTCATATCTCAACCTTTTTCGAATTTAGGACAGAACACGTGTCAATTTCCAGACATCGATGCACCCTGGCCTTTGCATCCCTTCGGTCAGAACTTAATTCATTCCTTGTAAGTTGTCTGTCGATCGTTCCTAATCCGTAGCATAAAGTAACACGACAATTTTGCACAGAATACAACACTATGCGAAGCAGTCTGACATCCAGATGGCCGGCATGCTGAGTTGTGCATTTAGTTACCGGTCCGAGAATTCGGATGTTGCCCAAACCAGATTGGTCAGCAAATCGGTGAACGTTAGCGTGAGTTTTGCTTAAAGTTTTCTCCCCGCAACAATGGTGTTGTTAATGTTCAGATGTTTTCCAGCATGGCCTGGCACGAGCACAATCATTACTCCGTGCATCTTGCACGCTGATCACTTTTTATTTTCATCAAATATGTTTGAGAAACGATGCGTGCTTAAGTACGTGTCTCTTTCTCCCGATGCATGAGTTAGTAGATATTTTTACGTATGTTTTCACGTCTGTTTTCGCGCGATACGACGGTATGGTATTAACGTACTCCATGGAGAGTGTAGGAGCGCTAGTTTTACACGACACGTCGATGACCGAGTATCCCAAGAACCATTTTATCACTAATTCATCACGAACGTTTGTCAGACTTCTTCAGGGTCGACATTATACTGTACCGACGTAATTGCACAAAACGCCTACATCCTCTGTTTCAGCCTAGCCGTAATTAAGATGGCAATCGACTGATTCGATATTATCTTTGTTATAGAGGCTTTCGACAGGAAAATGGTGGATGAAGGTAAGGCATGGTTTTTCTGAAAATTCGCTACAGTGTCATGTGCTGTCGATATGTTGGTTCTTAGGGTTCTCTGTCATTATTTGTTGTATCTCAGCATCGGAGCGGAAGTGTCACGATGCGAAGAAGCGTGCAGGTTTGGCCTGTGATGATATCTCATTAGAACTCTCGGTGTCCCCCTCTTACACTCATTTAGCTCATCGTTCGACAACGAAACTGTCGCAGCAAATCTTACTGACGCTCCCCGTTTCTTTGCCAATTCTTTTAGCCAGGCGGCTCGCCCTATCACACCATTCACCTGGCCGACACGACCTTGGAAGGATGGAACTTTCAGAACTTGAAGCAGCATCGGTCCAACTCGTGGTCCGAGTCGTTGGACGATCTTAAGGTGATTCAGGATTCGTTTGGCGATCAGCCGAAGAATATCAGACTGTTGGACGAGAAGTACACGGCTCTCTACGACGGATACAAGAAGGCGTACGCCGAAGTCCTTCACAGGTGGAGGTTGCTGGACGCGCGAGCTCAAGTTCTTAAGCACGTCACATCCGCCCCACTGGACTCTCACAAAGGAGTAGACTTCCAGGGCGAATGTCAGATCTGCGGCAAAGTCAGTCGTGCGCCACAATGTATGAACTGCAAACGATTAGCCTTTCAGTGCGTCATATGTCACATTTCAGTCAGAGGTGCGCTCCTTTTGTTGGGCCGAAATAAGTCTTATGCAAATTCTGACATAGGCGAGATGTATTTTAATGTAGCGTGGGGTCTTATTTGTAGGTCCGAGCAACTATTGTATTCTTTGCGGCCACGGGGGTCATACGCATCACTTAGCTGCCTGGTTCACGAACGAGAATCGTTGCCCGACAGGCTGCGGATGCTGTTGTCTGCAAGAGAGTTCGGCGCTTCTAAAAATGTAAATAGCATAGATCCAAAATTGTACACCGACGCGGCGCGAAGTAATAAAATATTTCGCTCTACACGCTCTTCATTTCTTTTTCTCGATCCTCGCCTGCTTCTTCGACTTCTAATTCGTCTGCCGCCTCGTTATTTTCAAGGGGAATGTCTTCAGTAATCGGCGGTACGATATTCGTTTTGTCTGACGTCCCTGTAACAGTTTCGTTTGGCGATGCGACACAAGTTTCTTTCGATGATTCGACATTCGTTTCCTTCGATGATTCGACACTCGTTTCTCTCGATGATTCGATATTCGTTCCTTTCGACGTTTCGTCATTCGTTTCCTTCGACAGGATGTTTGACTCCATGTCACTAGTTATATCAGTCGACATGTCGCTCGTATCGTCTGGCGTGTCGTTATTTGTATCATTTGCAACATCATTATTGGAATCATTCAATGTGTCGTCATTTGTATCATTTACAATATCGTTATTGGAATCATTCAACGTGTCCTTACTAGTATCACTCGACACATCTTCACTTGTGTCAGAATCTGCTGCCGTAGATTGTTCTGGGACAGGTTTCCCAAATAAATATCCCTCGATTTCGGCTATTGACGCTATAACGAAAATATTCTACATAGAACTATAAATGAGAATTGAAATTTTAACGATTATGGAAAATCATTGAATACCAGCGTTGAGACGCTCCCTCTCTTGAGCGAGGTAAGCTTTCTTCTCGCGTTGAAGTTTCTCATTCTTCTCTTGAAAAATCGCTTCCTCCACTTTATACTTCCTATGTTTATCGAAGCCATAAACAATGCCTGCAGCGAGAAACGACCACCTACAAAGCTTTATAAGCGGACTAACATTCACCGGCACCGCCATCTTCCTTCAAGGATTCCCGAAAAAGGCGACAATCGCATATACACTCACGCGTCTCGAACAAAACGGCAACGCAACTTTTATTAAAACGCTGTAAATTCGCAGAGATTTTTTCTTATTGTTAGATACAAAAATTAGTATCGGTAATAGTCTGGCTTGTAGGGACCCTCGACGGGCACGTCAAGGTATTTCGATTGATCGGGGGTGAGTTTGGTCAGCTTGACGCCAAGATGATTCAAATGCAACGCCGCCACTTCCTCGTCCAGCTTCTTGGGCAGCACGTGAACGCCGACGGGGTACGATTTGTGATTCGTCCAGAGTTCGATCTGCGCCAGGACCTGATTCGTGAACGAATTGCTCATAACGAAGCTAGAGTGACCGGTGGCGCATCCAAGATTAACTAAGCGACCCTCCGCGAGAAGGATGACGTGTCTGAAAATGGCAGAAAGCGGGACCGTGAGGGAGAATTCTTTTCATCCTCCGCGACGTATAGATAGTAGCCCACCTGCCGTTCTTCAGTCTGAATCTGTCGACCTGTGGCTTAATGTTAACCTTCTCCTCGGCGTTCTTTTCAAGCCAGGCTACGTCTATCTCGCAGTCGAAGTGACCGATATTGCAGACTATGGCGTCGTTCGGCATACTCTCGAAGTGCTTGCCGAGGATGATGTCTTTGCAACCGGTGGTCGTCACGTAAATCTGACCCTTCACCGAGGCCTCATCCATCGTGGTCACCTAAGCGAGTTTCGCAAGCGGAGCAAGAGTTTAGAAAGAGCCGGGAGAATCGATGCTTGATAATCAGAAAATATCCGCGAGGACACGGGGCGTCTACCTCGTATCCTTCCATGGCTGCTTGGAGGGCATTGATCGGATCTATCTCAGTGATGAGCACTCTGCCACCCAGTGCTCTCAGACTCTGGGCACAACCTTTGCCAACGTCGCCGTAGCCTGCCACGACGCAGACCTTGCCGGCGATCATAATGTCCGTCGCCCTCTTGATGCCGTCGATCAACGATTCCCTACATCCGTACAGATTGTCGAACTTGCTCTGTTCAAACAGACGACGACGGGCGTGGATAAGCGACATAAAGATACGGACATTGAGAGATCTGTAATTAATGAGTCGCGAACCTTCGTAACGGAGTCATTGACGTTGATAGACGGAACCTTGAGCGTTCCCTCTTTCATCATGCGATAAAGATTGTGCACGCCGGTGGTGGTCTCCTCGGACAGTCCGCGTATGTCGGGTAGATACTGAGGGAACTTATTGTGCACCAGGCCGGTGAGATCGCCGCCATCGTCCAGAATCATGTTCAGCGGCTGGCCGTCTTTGAAGACGAGCGTTTGCTCGATGCACCAGAGATACTCTTCTTCAGTCTCACCCTTCCATGCGTAAACTGGAACTCCGGTCTTGGCGATAGCGGCTGCTGCATGGTCCTGCGTGCTAAATATGTTGCACGACGACCATTGGACCTTAAATAGCAACGGAAAGCTAGTTTTCTATCTACCGAAGACCTTCTTAGCGGACGTTCAACTCCTGTCACGCGGGATTCGAATGCAGGACAGTTTCTGGACGATCGGATAACGGACGATTACGTCAGAGGGTTGCAGAATCTTTCGATCCCTGAAGTATCTTTCGACATCCGCTCGTTAAAGCGAGAATCTTGCGAAAGAGATAAGGCGGACTTCGCAGCGTGCGCTTATCGGCCTGTATCGTTCTTTTGTTTGTTTGCTCGGGATGATCAAGTTTGTCTCGTTGGCCGCTTAAGCTAATGATCTCGCCGGGTTTCGCTCTATTGAAATTTTCTGATTTGCGACGCATAATCGATTTGTAATGTAAGATAATACTTGTTTGCGTGTCACCTGCGTGACGCAATCTGGGATGGAACGAGTGTAACGTTCCATGCCACGATTATTTCTAATGCGTCATTTCTGATATTGAAATAGCGCGATAATGCGTTGTTTTCGATAAGTACATTTTGCAACGTACCTCTTTAGATTTCACCATAAAAGTTTACATTGAGAAGCAAGATTTTTGGAATATACTATCTTTTTCCTCTCGGTACACAGTGACCGGATAGACCGCAAAAGGCTTGATTATACATTAAGCAGCGAATTGGGATAATATTGTTACAGTATGATATGACGCGTAAAATTTCGTTTAACATATTATGTTGCAATCCTTTGATTATCTTTGGATTACCAGAGCAAGAAAGTGGATGGAAGGCTTACCTCTGCACCGAGTTCGACGAGCGTTTCAATCAGCACTGCAGTTTGTACTGTCATGTGAAGGCAGCCGGCAATTCGCGCACCTTTTAGCACCTTGGGAGGTCCGTATTTCCTCCTGATCGCCATCAACCCCGGCATTTCGTTCTCGGCAAGGGTAATCTCCTTGCGACCCCATTCCGCCAGGGAAGGGTCGGCTGTAATATTCGTATTTGAACTTAGTTTGCCGGTCGAACAACCCACAAATCGTTGCGCCACTGTCGCCACCCCGTGTGTCTTTCTTTTGTTAATAACGTATTCTATACCGGAAATTCGAATGAACAAGAGAAAGCACATTTTTTCAAATTTTCGTACCTCTAATTCTGCGTTAATTCAGTCTTAAACTGTCAATTTTCTCCAAGGTTTGTTTTTTGTTAACTGAATTTCCGATTTATTTTTGGCAATGAAAAAGATTTGTTTTAGATTTAAATTACGTTGCTATCGAAAGTTCATGACAATTGGGAATTTCTAACAAATTGTTGCGTTGCACTAGCTCAATATGCTATAACGGAGGACGACATGGTGTAGTCGGCATCGTGCCGAAAGTTCACGTGTATTCTTGCGATTTAAAGACAGTAGACACGTGCACGCCATGGCGTTCGAAATTCGATTTCGGAGAGACAGGATTATGTTACGTTACTTACCGATCTTGCACGGTAGCTTTTTGTCAGTCATTTCACTTGTATCATTCGACGTCTCACGATGTACTGTGCACGCCGTGTCCGTTGCAATATCTTAACCTGTAACTGCACCAGAGTGTTCGTGTTCCAAACTTAAACTGCGCCTGTGAGGAAGACGTAGTCATCAGATGGCAGCACAAACCGGACGAAGGGGAGAATTTGAACTCGGTCAAAAACAATATTGGAATATAACATATTTACGCAAAAGTACATAGCTCTGGATTAACTAAAATTCTGAATATGATTTTTCAGCCATAGTACAGTGTGTATTGTAAGAAAATTAAAAAAAATAAGTTTCTTGTCGCTTTCGCACCACCCAGTAGCTCTTCATTTGACTGTGAAAAGTGTTTTAAACGCGTTGTGTTTGAAGTGTCCGGGCAATTTTCCCGATTTTCGCTGATATCATCCGATATATTAAGGTAAGAAGTTGCAAATATTAAAACTAATCTGCTCTGCTAAGCACTAAACATAGAAGAACAATTGAATGTTAGCAATTTATTAATTTATTCGCAATAAAGATTCGGCACATTCGCAACATGTTCAAATGTTGAGTAGAGAATTTTTCTTTCACGATTTTGCACTGATTTTTACATTATTCATTGTGATAACACTCATGCAGTCAAGCAGCACTTCAATAAACATAATTAATCGATGTATTGTGCAATATATCGAAGAATTTGCAAGAAAATTGAGAAAATAGTAGTTGCTCGGTGAAGGGAATGGGGGGAGAGGGGAAGAGATGGCATAGTTCAGAAATTCGCCGTTGCAGGACGCTAGAATAGACTCGTAGTTCAACAATCTATCGCTAGATGGCGGAACAATTAAGTTTTTCGCGACATTGTCGGTGCGCAAAGTGTGGACACATTAAATTCGGTCAGATAAAGTGTGCAGCGTGTTAATGTTCCGAATATTGAGAATAATTTTTGAATCAAGTGAAAAATTCGGACCTGCCAAAGATTCCTCGGGTAGGTAAGTTGAAATAACATTCCGCTGATTCCTGCGAACGTTTGTGTTGTTTGTTCTAACCTGAAAGTGTGTTTCTCGATATTTTTCGTTCGTCTGGCGCGATGATTCGCATTTTAGCAACGAAAAATGGACGCTTCGTTAGATGACAGGGAACTTTCTTTCGCGTTGCGGCGTTAGAAAGATTGCGCCGATGATAATTAGGCGGATCATTAACCGGGTGGGATACTTAACCTTAAAAAGGCAGCAGTGTGTGCCTCATTGTTGTCTCGGGCATGCCCAATCGGGCCTACAGAAATTTGCGTGTAGAGCAGATTGTTACCACGTGCATTGTTTGCGACGCAAGGTATAACTTCGATCCGATGCTATCGATGCATGAATTTTATTTTTAGTCAAGAGGAACTGCACTGCGTTGAGAGTTGACAATACATCATTTACACAATGTTCATATTTTTTCTGCTATTGCGACCACGTGATCAGGTCCGAATTCAAACCTGTAGCTTGACGTGTGAATCGAACGATGCTTGAACAGGTCGCACTGATTAATTGTTTAAAGTATTTCAGGCAATTCTTCTCCGAAGATTCCTCTTTTTACATCTCCGCTGCGTCCCTGGGTGGATTAAAGGTAGAAGAATGGTGGAAACCGTAAACTGCGTGCAGCCCTCGGCAGCTGCCGATCGTCAGACGCAGTTTGGCAATGCGCGTCAGCTGGATCCGTCCGACAGCATCTTCGTCTTCCAGCAAAGCTGCTCGGATTACGAGGAGCCGCCATCTGACGAGGAGGTGAGTTTTGTATATTTTATTACGGCCAAGTCGGTCAGCACGACCCTGGCAATTATTAGGATGCTGCATATTTGCAAATTCTGTCCGCAACTAAACTTTCAAGTCAGACTTCTTTACGTAAACCGAGGAGGTTTACGTATCAATTTGTTATATCTGTCCGATGCAACAAATAATCCTTTTTGCATTCGGACATCAGCCTAATAAGAGGGACATATTCAATTTTCTAAGCGAATGAACAGCACTCGTTGAAAGTGACATATTTGTCTATGATATACGTTGTTGCTCGAATTTATTTGTTGTTAATTGATGGAGGGGTCCCACCGAATACACGGCTACCGATGCCGCCTGTCCGAATCATTCTTGCATTCGGACATCCGCCTAATAAGAGTCACGTATTCAATTTTCTAAGCGAATGAACAGCACTCGTTGAAAGTGACATATTTGTTTGGGATATATGTTGTTGCTCAAATTTATTTGTTGTTAATTGACGGAGGGGTCCCACCGAATACACGGCTACCGATGCCGTCTGTCCGAATCTTTCTTGCATTCGGACATTCGCCTAATAAGAGTCACATATTCAATTTTCTAAGCGAATGAACAGCACTCGTTGAAAGTGACATATTTGTCTATGATATACGTTATTGCTCGAATTTATTTGTTGTTAATTGACGGAGGGGTCCCACCGAATACACGGCTACCGATGTCGTCTGTCCGAATCTTTCTTGCATTCGGACATTGGCCTAATAAGAGGGACATATTCAATTTTCTAAGCGAATGAACAGCACTCGTTGAAAGTGACATATTTGTCTATGATATACGTTATTGCTCAAATTTATTTGTTGTTAATTGACGGAGGGGTCCCACCGAATACACGGCTACCGATGCCGTCTGTCCGAATCTTTCTTGCATTCGGACATTCGCCTAATAAGAGTCACATATTCAATTTTCTAAGCGAATGAACAGCACTCGTTGAAAGTGACATATTTGTCTATGATATACGTTATTGCTCGAATTTATTTGTTGTTAATTGACGGAGGGGTCCCACCGAATACACGGCTACCGATGTCGCCTGTCCGAATCTTTCTTGCATTCGGACATCCGCCTAATAAGAGTCACGTATTCAATTTTCTAAGCCAATGAACCCCACTCGTCGAAAGTGACATATTGTCGTCTGGAATATACACTGTTGCCCGAAATTATACGTCGTTAATTGACGGCAGGGTCCCACCCGCATACACGGCTATCGCTGCCGTCTGTAGCTTAGCATTTCTACGCGTCGGACCCGTTGTTGAGACCACAAATTACGTTTAATCGCCGGCAAAAGTCAGGTTTTATCGCCGACTCCGCGTACGTGTGTCCGTTCTCGTTCGAGCGTACGTTTACGATCGCGCTGGGCAAAGCTCGGCCCGGCCGTTGAGATAAAACGCCGTGATGGGTCATATAACGTTGTTTCCGGCTCGGGGACACTTCTGAAAATACTCGGCCCAACGTGTGGCGAGCTGGCCGCCGCTACGGGACGGAACGACGCTCCGCGTCCAGTCGGACAAAGAACGGAATCCTTTGATGTGCGGCGCTGAATTAACATGGGTATCGGGACAGCCTCCTTCGCGAGCGAACAATGTGAAATGTCGAATCTATTCACTCCTCTACAGGTGGAAGCGCTTCCATCATAGGTGTGTCGGGCGCAAAAAGTACAAGTATTCGATTCGAGTTAAAATTCGCGTCTCTCCCTGTCGGAAAAATTCATTCCATCGGTATTGAATCGTTCGCGTCAGTGAAGAGGTAGAATTTTCCGCGGAATTTTTCGCCGAAAACATTGGCGGGTCCGCTAACGGCGTAACGAGGTGGAATGTGCGGTGGGGAGGAGAAAGAGGAGGAGGAGGATGATGAGGGGGGGGGGGGATAACGAAAGTGAGGATAGACGCTAGAGGAGGAAGCGAAAGATTAACGGTGCAGAGTTGGCGTGCGATGCACACGCGTGCGGATAGGAAAATAGGTGAGATGAGGAGAGAGTCGAGAGAGAGAGAGAGAAAGGGTGACGAACGCAGAGGGGCGAGGGGTGAGGTGAGCGAAGGGCGGAGGACGGGAAGATTGATATCGTTACATTGGCATATGCGGCCCGCGTCAATGGAGTAAGAAAACACAGAGCGCCGTTGTAAGGAGAGGCGGAGGCAGATAAATGGCTGCGTGCGCGGTGCGGAGCTTTGCCACGGACAAAGCGGTATAGATAGACGAAATTTCGAGACAGTGGGAGAGGCAGATGAGGAGGAAGATATAGGAAGATATAGGAAGATATAGGAAGATATAGGAAAGGGAGAATGAAGCGGACTGTTGGAGAAGGAGGCGGATAGGCGAAGATGAAGGAAGGCGGGGAGAGAGGCAGACAGTAAGAGAGAGGGGGAGGGAGAGAGAGGTTGCGAGAGGCAGGGTGAACGATCAATCACTTGAGAAGAGGAGAGTGCGGTCGCCGCCACACTGCTGCAAATAACCCGCCGCTGTGTCGGGGAACTGCTCAGAAGCATCGGCGGATGTGTTACGAGGGTCGCGACCGCTCGGATTTTCCACCGACTTCCCATCGCCTATCTTCCTTTTGTCCGTCTCATAATTGAAATTTGTCGAAGGATCCTTCGGGCAGGACGCTCGACAGTTCTTAGCGATCTTTGCGACGGACGCGGCCGGTTAACGGCGTTGCTTGCAGTGAGATTATGTAACGAGCGAGAATGAGCAGGATTTGAGGCCGAATTTGTCGCGCGTTCGGGTACAGATTTGGGAGCGGAGCGATAATGTAGTTTAGGTTTTGACACGTTTCAAAGTCCGAAGCGTCTGCGCCGAGCGGCGCGCGCAGACGACTGATTTATAAAGCGTCGCGGTCTACGCCCGAACATTTTTCCACTCACGTCACTCACCCCGCGCATTTTCGGCGATCTACGCTAATGGACATTTCGCGCTAATGGTTCCCGACTAATGGACATTCGTCCCTGCGGTGTGCCGGCCAGCCGGTTTTTGTTTGGCCCGCGAATTAACGGGCCAATTCGAAATTGTTGCGACGGTAATAAGCGGGCGTTACGTAAGAGGCGATCTCTTTCTTGTCGGATTCATTCGCTGCGACGTACGATTTTTCTTGCTACTTCCGCTTAATTGCAGAAATTAGGACATGTAACGTATATCGCGTATTTCTACACGTAGCACAAGCAGATTTTACTAACGGTTGCACACATTGGCATTATATGGATCGTTTGTTTTGAAAGTGGTGTAAGTTCATGTAAGAAAAATAATTAAACATTACATAAATAAACAGTTTACACAACGTTAATTATAAATTATATGATATCTCATTTTTCTTTACTTATATATATATGTTATGTACAATACTTAGCTATTTCTTCTATCATGAGATTTAAATGTTAAATTTCTTCTGTTCGGTCCCTACAGAAAATTGCAGAAATTAATAAAACGTACCGCGCAGTACGTTACGTGCGGTGTAGAGAAATTATATAGTGTGGGGATGTCAGTTTTATATTATCGTCTCGTAGCTTAGCGGCCGGCCATAACTCAGGCTGTATCAATATTTTAACCGTCGTTCGTTAGCGCTTCCCAGTTACGAACTCTCTCAGCTTGATGCAGGTTTCGTCGCCCGTACCAATAAGCGTCTTTTATCTCGTCGCGATCGCGATCTTGCGCCTCGGCCAACCTCGCGGCGTGGATATTTTCCAAAACGACCGATTAGATCGCCCGACGGCTGCCAACATTCGTAATGGATAAATATCCTGGCGCGAAAGACGATGGCCGTCCCTCGTTTTACGAGCTAAGTCGAATCGTTTATTCTCCCGGATGGCCCGCCATTAATTCGGACACTTTTGCAGTACGTTATTGTGTCGCGTCAGAGATGCGACTCTAGCCGGGTAGGCAGGTCGGAAGGTTGGGTAGGTGGGTAGGTGGATGGGTAGCTAGGTTGGTGGGTATATGTGGCGGCGCGTGTATTTTTATTTTACCGTAGAGGCCGCAAAAATAACTTTGACGCCGTGGCGCGGTGGTAACTGTTACCACAGAATGACATAACTTCTACCATTGTGTTAACTCGTGTTATCCTTGTGAAGAATCGACGGCGGAACGCGAGGGTTCGATATGGAATTGAGTTCAAACTTGTATTTTAACGACCGGTACGTGCCTTTTATTTTGTAAAGCGTTTTTCAAGACAAATGACATGTAATTGTCTGGGTATTTTTTTAAGAGAAGTTTTTGAAGTAGTTGTTTTATGTGCAGTTTATATGTAAGGTTAAAATTTATGACTTTTGGCGATAGAGAATTTTTTTGTTCACCGGTGCTGATCTTTTCTAGCCGGTGAAACTTTTTTTTGGCCAATGATGCGAATTGACGAAGGTGGAATGATTTTGAACCGAAATTAATCCGATGGATCGCAGAGCTTGGATTGGTCGGGCGTAAATATCATAAATTAACGGCGTGCCTACCGCTTCAGTTCCGCAAGTTTTGTCGATCTGCATACACGGATGGTAGCTCTTTTTTTTTGTGCGGGAAATGTCCCGCGAAAAGCAATGAACGCATTTATGAATTTCACGCGAGAATCTCAGCTGATTTTTCAAGCGAATGGAGCTTTTCATTAGACGAATTATTGAACGTCACTTTTACAATATTTTCTGGATGAGATGTTTTGACACTATTTTGCATTATGTTACGCTATTTTACATCACTTTACGTAATTATATCTCAAATTATGGATTATTTGCATTATTTTCGGCGTTTCGGAGGGCAAAGGACCATTTTATCTTCCATTTAATACATATTCGACTGACTTATGCTTATAATATGGCATTGAGCGCCCAATGGAGGGTACTTTGGGACTATATGGACCTATTGAAAGGTCATACCACCTTCAGAATCGCGAAAAAACGCAAAAAAATATTTGGTCTTAAAATGAATTTAAAGTTACCTTATCCGAATAAAGTTCCGAATTCACAATAGTTTCGAAGATACAGCCATTTTTCGGAGCCGAAGAAAAATTTGTTTAAAGATCGACTTTCGCTGATGATCCTATCCGAAAGAGCGCTTCAAAAGCTTCAAGAAAATGTATGATTATCATAGGTTTTGATCACTAGTTCAAAAGTTACAAGCGATTTAAAAAATCGCGATTTTTTTAAGGGGTACCCCTTCTCATTTCTGCGAAAAATCGAAGGTCGGCGGATCGGATCGCCCTTTCGCTACCTGGTAGGGAGTCAAAAATAACTCAGAGAGCCGTTTCCCGTTGGTCGAAATTCGCATTAGTTTCGGAGTTACGACCAAAAAAGTGCGAAAAAGTCGTGAGAATTGGACATTTCATCGCCTCTTCGTTATATGACAGTTTTTGTCCAAATTAATTCACTATATTATGATAGAACAGTCAAAATACTTAAAAAAAATCGCAACCCGAGTTTTCTAAGTGCAATACTTTCGCAGATACAGCCAAGAAAAGGTGAGAGAATATCTCAAAAAACGATGAATAATTGATATTTTGCTGGATCTGCGGCATATAATGCCTGCTACCTTAAATATTAAGATTAAAACATGAAACAACAGACCTAAAATGTTCCCACCATCGCTAGTTGTAGCACTGGAATCCATCTTTCCCTACATTCTGTTTACCAAAGTTGAACAATACGATCAGAGTGTCGAATCCTCCGCTGATCTTTCTACCCAGCTCATCGTCGAGCTTTCCGTCGTTCGTTGCCGGAAGAGCTTTCACGGTCGCGTCCCTCATTCCTAATTTATGCCGGTTAGGCGAACGCGCGCGGTACACTTTATTGACCGTCGGCCGCGATGAATTCTTTCGCGCCGGTACATGCCCTGGGACACGCTCATTAGCCGTGTCGCAGACTGTCGAGACTCACAAATTCCCCGGGAGATTCCCATAAAGTTAAGCGCAGCCCCGCCAGCAGCGCAGGAATCCGAGCTGGCCGCAGTTATCAAACGCTCGAGAACTTGCCTGAATTACGCAGCGATATTTTTTAATCACTCGCAAAAGGCAGGTTCAAAGTTCGAAATCCGTCGGAGCTGTTCGCCCGAACTTTGGCACGCCTGAATGCGCTAACACTTTTTCGAAGTTCGCCAAAGTGCGACGTAAAGTTAACGGTGCGTAGGAGGAATAATAATTATTTGGGCCGGAGTAGTTTTGCCGGGTCGTAAAGATGAGTCTCGCCTGACATCGGATCGGAGCGTCAAACTTCGAATGCGAATCGGACGGAATCGGTTAATTAAGCGTGCAGGGGCTTCGAGTATAATTCTCACGGCGAAGATTTTCTTCCGGGTGACGGCCGAATTGGCAAACGATAGATCAATAAAAGCGTCCCGCGCGCCGACGGGGATGATGATCTAGTCAGCTCCAGCTGAGGTTTATTTCGGGAATTTAGCTCCGTGGATGCGCACAGTTCTGCGTCTCGGGTCTCGACACGCAGACAGATAGATAGAGATGGAGAGAAGGAGAAGGATGAAAACAGAGAGTGAAGGAGGGGGACAGTGTGAGAAGCGAGAAAGAGGACAGTTTGAGGGACGCTAAACATTGGTCGGCTAGTAAAGCCTGGTGTAAAATTGCGTCGGCGTCATCAATAAAACCATTCACTGACGCCGGACGATAAAGATTGTCGCTTTATTGAAACTTGGCTTCGAGATCTCGTGACGGCGAGAGAGAGAAAGAGAGAGATAGAGAGAGAGAGAGAGAGAGAGAGAGAGAGAGGGAGAGAGGGAGAATTGAATCGCAAACTCTCGATCCTCAAGCTCGCGCGCGAGCAGTCAGACTAAATCATAGAGTTCTTTTGCGCAACCCGAGCTGTCCAGCGGCGACAAATCCGTCCCAGCTATTATCCGAGCTGTACATCAGAAACCGCCGGCAATGAGTGGGGTTGCAAGGGGTGGCGGCGTGAGGGGGGGTAGGTGCACAATTAAGTCTGATTTATCGCCAGTTTTCTCGGCTCGCTGAATTATTCAGCTGGCGACCTTTAAATAATTCATAAGTCGCACGCGTATAAAGGGGGTAACAATTCCGAAAATAGAATTTACGGTGCGTTCGATTCTTTTTTCAACTACCCTTCTGTGCTTTTTTTTTTCGCGGATTGATTAGGAGATGTGCGATTTTAGCTTCGGCCTTCCAAACGTCCGAGTCTCGGTACGCAACGAGTCGGCTCGATGTTATTTGCAGGCCTGGCGCTGGACCGGACATTAATAACGCGCTTAATACAAATTAATTCTCGAGAAGGCTGCGGCGGATGGATAGGAGAGGTCCGAAGGTATTCGTAGGTTCCAGCCTTCGTACATCGATGATGCATCGGTTCGATAAAAAGGCTTTAAGAGACAGAAGCAGTTGGGCGCATAAATCAGGGGGTATGTAGGATATGCCGGCGAATACTGAGGCGGGCCACGCACACAATCGCGCGGTAATGCGTCCGTGCATTAGTTAGATACGCATCATAAACGTTAATACACTATGTTAGCCGGGGCGAGAGTCGGTGATTAATATCGAACCAGCCGGAAAGGCCAGGAATAGGAACTCGGTAAGGGGTTAAGGAGCACAGAGTCGGAATCAGATCTCGATTAAAAGTCGCTTAATGTCGGTCACTGAGACGATAGTTTCAAACGGTAGGCTGAGAGAGCTCTTATCGATTCGAAACGGCTGATTTGCCTATCCTGTCAACGAATTTTCTACCAAATTTATTCTGTATGATCGACACATCGTTAAACTAAATTAAACGATTCTTGCATTACTAAAAGAATGCTGTAATTTTTTCGCGTCATATCGAACTGCCTGAATTTTTGTCTGACGGCCAATTGTGGAAAAGGAAAATTGCTGAGAAGTGGGGAGAAAAATGTGGGATGCGCCGGGAAGAAAGGGCGGAGAACTATTTCACCTGTTCGCGCGGGATGAATATAGGCGCTTGATTTGGCACGTACCGTGGATGGGTACCGTGGAAGGGAAGTAAAAAGGGAGAAAGAGGTAGGCGCTCATTTCCGGAACACGACGCGGAACGGAATATCTGCGAGAGGAATATTCTGCCACGCGTCGCTCGTTTATAACGTGTTTACGTCCGAGCCAGGCACCGGCCGGAGGCTCGCGAGAACGATAATGAGGGCGAAATTGCGAAGATTCGCGCCAGTTTTATCGGAAGCTGACCGGCCGCGAGCCGTCCGCCGGCTTCGAAATTCGAACGGTTATCGCGACAGGTGGTTTTTCGCATCGAATTGCGCCGAATAATTTCGGGTGCGGTCACGCTCGCGATTCGCCAGAAAAGTGTTGGGTGCACTGCGTTTTAAAGCGGTAGCTGCGAATCTGCGTTTGAACGACAATCCTTAACCCTTTCGCTCCGAAGGGCGTATATATACGCCCTGGAAAAGTGGACGCTCAGGTACGAAGGGCGTACATATACGTTCATACCACATATACTTTTATTTCTTACTTTACTATACTTATAATAAATATAGAGAACATAGATTTAGAGAATTTAGAGAACAAGAAACGACTTCTAATTACGTCGTAGCATTCCGTACCTAAGTGTCAACTACTGAGCAACACGCTCCGTTCCCAGCGATCACATTTTGTCACAAGCGCTCCGTAGCGAAAGGGTTAAGCTGCGGTTTCCGAAAAATATGACTTCCGACACTGTCAAGACGGACGACTCATTAACGCGGGGGTATCAGGTGCAATTTCGAAAGTTGACGCCGTAGGAACGGATATTAGACACGCTGACAAGAAAATTAACACAGAATTACGTTTAACATTCAGTTATTTATTAATTCTCTCTGATACCAGGGTACGATTTAATCGATCATACCCTTTCTAATTCCAAAGTCTACATTATATGGGCCGTTTATTTTGAAAGTGGTGTAAGTCCATATTTAAAAAAAAATTAGATATATAATTTATGATTAACGTGGCGTAAACGGTTTATTTATGTGATAGGTATATATATTTTTTAAATGGACTCTTACCACATTTAAAATAAACCGTCCATATATTAGTCAACTTAACTTGTTCGTACTGCACATTCGAATATGATTACTCGTAACACCAGAAAGTCTAGGGTAGAACTAAATTTGTGCACCTGATCCGTGAATTAAAATTGCCGCAGGCGATCGGGCCCGTTGATACGTTATCGGTGGGATTTTGCGTCGTTAACCAGTCGGGTGGAAGGAGGGACGGAATTCCAGTAGTTGAGCATAATTTGGCAGGCGCCTGCGTACGCACGATGCTCGCCCTCGCAACGTTTGTACACGCCGGGTGTAAGACTGATTTATGAAGCGGTAGATGCAGACGTTACGCCGCGCGCGTGCATCGCTGCCCGCTTCCGACCTCTCATGCGCATCGGATGTCAGAATTTTATCCTCCATCTGCTAAACTCTGCATCTCTATTCCTCGAATGTCATCTCGTTTCTAACGATCTCATTCAATTGACACCGGAATTTGAAAGAGTGACAATCAGACATAGTTTTGAAAATATTTGTGGCGGGAGTTTGAAGATTTTTAATTTTTGTTGTGGAGCTCATTATAAGCTTTTACAGTAGATAGACTTCAGATACATTGCGTATTAATTAGTAAATGGTAATGTGAAATAAAGTTGCAACAAACGGTTATTGACCGTTAGTGATAGACGTATAATATTGGGTTTTTGGCGAATTCGATCAGTGTTTTACATATGTCTACTACAATTCAATAATTTTAACTGTAAATCTATAAATTAACCTCATTGAAGCTATTAATAAATTTAATTTAACATATTGAAATTTGAAAGAGTAAGGAAAGAAATTTAATGTTCATAAGTCTGACTCAGCTAGTCAGCGATCTGTCAATAGGGAGAAAACAATATATTATTTTCAATGAAAATCTATAGAATCGACAGATAAAATTGAACACACGTTGGGCAACGCACGTGAACAGTGCAACAGATCTGCAAATAAAGTATAGGTCGGATATGCCTGCGAATTGGGACGGATTATAATTTAAAGGAATGTAAGAATGTTAACGTAAGATTATGAACGTTATGCCGTTACTTCCCTTTCCTCCACTCTCTCCTCAATTAACCAAGCTGACCACTCGATCAATTTCCCTCTCATCTCGTCTGCAATCCAACGCTGAACCGGTCGACAGGATCGGTAGTAAGTTCCTTCGGCGAGATCCGAATGCAATAGGCTCCCGGTAGAAAATGGGCCGTGCAACAAAGAAAATGAACACACGTGAACAGTGTGATAGATGTGCAAATAAAGTATAGGTCGAATATGCCTGCGAATTGGGACGGATTATAATTTAAAGGAATGTAAGAATGCTAACGTAAGAATATGAACGTTATGCCGTTACTTCCCTTTCCTCCACTCTCTCATCAATTAACCAAGCTGAGCACTCGATCAATTTCTCTCACATCTCGTCTGTACTCCAACGCTGAACCGGTCGACAGGATCGGTAGTAAGTTCCTTCGGCGAGATCCGAATGCAATAGGATCCCGGTAGAAAATGGGCCGTGCAACAAAGAAAATGAACACACGTGAACAGTGTGATAGATGTGCAAATAAAGTATAGGTCGGATATTCCTGCGAATTGGGACGGATTATAATTTAAAGGAATGTAAGAATGCTAACGTAAGACTATGAACGTTATGCCGTTACTTCCCTTTCCTCCACTCTCTCATCAATTAACCAAGTTGAGCACTCGATCAATTTCCCTCTCATCTCGTCCGCAATCCAACGCTGAACCGGTCGACAGGATCGGTAGCAAGTTCCCTCGGCGAAATCCGAATGCAATAGGCCTCCGGTAGAAAATGGGCCGTGCAACAAAGAGAATGAACACACGTGAACACTGCAACAGATCTGCAAATAAAGTATAGGTCGGATATGCCTGCGAATTGGGACGGATTATAATTTAAAGGAATGTAAGAATGCTAACGTAAGATTATGAACGTTATGCCCTTACTTCACTTTCCTCCACTCTCTCATCAATTAACCAAGCTGAGCACTCGATCAATTTCCCTCTCATCTCGTCTGCAATCCAACGCTGAACCGGTCGACAGGATCGGTAGCAAGTTCCCTCGGCGAAATCCGAATGCAATAGGCTCCCGGTAGAAAATGGGCCGTGCAACAAAGAGGGCTCGCCATATCGATCTGCCGATATATTCGGCCCGCGGGGCTAATGTAATCGACTGACACTGACTGATGCTAGCCGGCGTATAGAATTCCAGCCTTCCATTGTTTCATCCTCGGGAAACAGAGACGGCATTTCGGTACATCGTGCAACGTGCAACGCGGCACGTTCGTTGCTCGACGTTCTCGTGTAACGGATCGATTTACAATCGATGTTTACCCTGCACTTTGTCAGTCGCCGTCCGCGTTCCGGTTCCGTGTTACGACATGGCGGTGCGTCGGTGTTTTCGAAAATTTCGAGCCTCGGGAAGCGCGCACTGCTAAAATTGGCTTAGTTGAGCGCTAATGCGCTTAATGTTGCGTAAAGTTGAACAAAATGTTTACGGGACGGACAACCAGTGGGAAGGTACATGTCATTTGAAGCGGCCTGTAGAGGTTCAAGTATGGAATGGCTTAAGTGGATTAATTTCGGTATGTGAGAGATGCATAGATATCGTAATTAGATATGTGTAGTTCAGTTTTGCAACGTGAGGCAGTTTAGTTCTTTAGTTGGTTCTTATTTGGATTGAATTGGAGGTAGTGTAGGGTTGAGTAAAGTGTTTCGTTCGTGTGTTAGTGCGGGCTCGCGTTGCGATTTCAGCTTTCATCGTGATCAGCATTCGATTCGAACGAAGTCAGTGGAAATTGCATGTTTCGCAAACGTATGGAATGGCATTCTGATATCAGTTAAATGTCACTTGAATCGAATCGAGGCCGAAAAAGTGGCTGTCAAGCTGCACATATTTTCCAATAAAAAATGTATTGTGCTCACGCGCCCTAGTGACTAAAGTACTGAAATAATTCTGAATTTCGATTTACATTAAACGCTCATTTCTGTATCGTAGCGCACTTTCAGGACACATCGCAATTATATTTCGATATTACTTTATTTTTTACTTTTGCTTCGAACCTTAAGCAGCGCAGCTGTCAATATACCATTTCACCAATTGGGATCCGTTTCACTGTACTCAGACTACGACTATCAACTTTCATCGCGATCAACAATCGTCCCAGTCCGAAACCGACTAAAAATCACATATCCCACAAACACACTACCCACCCCTAGATCCCACATCGCTCACTTTTTCATCTAACCCCGCCAAGAAACTCTCTTCCTCGAGCAAGCGGAGCGAACGCAAGCTCGGCATTTTAAAGGCAATATTTGCTGTTTACCCTCGCAAATCGATATCCGCGCAGAACCGGAAGCCAGCTACTCCTGTTTACCGTGCGGAACGACAACACTCGCTGTCCCAAATCTCCGATCGCGCGCGAATCGTATCCGGTATCCGTACGGATGTCAATCGAGTAGTTGGCGGCTGCCGAAATTAATTGGAACCAGCGTCTCTGGACGCTTTCCAGTGCAAAATGTTCAAAGGGTGGCTCCGATAACGATTGGCTTCAGTGTCAGCGTTCGCTTATGCGTGCGCACCCTGCTTAACACGCTGAGCGCCATGAATTCTTAAGGAAATCCCCGTCAGCTGATTAGTATTGCAGTACTTATAGTAATACGAAGCACACTACTGACAGATTGAAATTTACTCGATGCAGATCTGTAGATACATTAGGGCCACTGTTTCTTATCGCAGTAAATTAAGTAAATTTAAAATAAACGTTTTACTGTTAAAATCCATTGAAAATCAGTTTATTTGAAATAGTACAACAGTGACCGCATTCGAATAGAACTTATTATGATACATTTAAAATAATTGTTCAGTGATTACTTAAAATAATGTAAATTTTTTAGTTTCATATAATCTTTAGTCTCATTGAATCTTTTACTTAAAATAATGTAAATTTTTTAGTTTCATATAATCTTTTACACTCTCAGCCACCGGTGGCTGACGCGGCCTAAACGGAAAGTTCAGTGTCAGCCACCGACGACTGACGTGGCACTCAACGCGTTAACAATGAATTAGCAATACGGAAAGTTCTTCGTCCGGGGGCTGAGAGGGGCACATAGGTAGGAGGACATAGGGGGATGAAGTGGGGTTGGCCACCCGTCTGGCATCGCGACGCGCTCCGTCGGTTTATAATTATCTCGGTACCGGCGTTCCTCTCTCAGGCTACGTCCACCGGGCATGCTTCTGTGTTGTTAACGTTACAGACGTTTAAATAGTAACGTCACGCCGCTTGCTCGGATTTCGCAGTTGCGAGGCAGTCGGCGGTACGTCAGGGGGTGAGCGAGAGGGGTGTACCTGGCCAAGATAAGGGCCGCGAGCTGGGCGGAGTAATTATGAGGGCGGAAGTTTGCGATTGGTATGGGACGCTGTGCGTGGACCGCCATTTTCTTTTTCAGGACAAAAAATTGATGTGCCGCACTTCCGAGCTGATCGCGACTGGACTGAATGTTTAGTAGAAACAAAAATATATTACATACCTCATCAATATTTATTTATTTATTTATTTAACGGGCGTATGCCCACTATTACAAAACAGAAATAAAACGATTACAAAATTAGTAATAAATAGTACAGATAGAATACAAAAGAAAGAAAAAAGGGAAAAAAAGGATATAGTACAGAATATAGTAGAAGTATAGTAATCATTGGAAGTGAGGATTGTAAAAATGCTTGCCGATATTCTCTTGATAATTTTTGCCTGAGCATGGCAAGAGGGAAAGAAATAAATTCCGTCGAAGTAAGGGAGTGGGGCCGATCGTTGAGAAAGCCGCGAGCCAATTCCGATCCCTCACCGTCGCGGGGTCGAAGCCTGCCGATTTCTCATCGTTTCCACCGGGCCGATACCGATCCCTAGATCGGCACTCCGGCTTCTCATGCATAATGCAAAAACTGGCCGCTTCGCTATTCGGCCCCGTATCGAGCGCGGTACTCGTTTGCGGAATCCGTGTATTTCCGCGCGTAATGACAAATTGGTAAGTCGCCGGAATTGATGGATGTCGTTCGGGATCCCGTCGGGCTCTTTGATCGTCTCTGTACGCTCGCGTCCGCAGTCCTGCCAACCACTCCGGCCAGTTTATAATTATCCTGGCCCGCGCATACGGCGAGCGCGTCGAGAGAATTCTCTCTCTCTCTCTCTCTCTCTCTCTCTCTCTCTCTCTCTTTTTCGATGTCATTCTCTCTTTGTCTCACTCTCTCAGCAGATAAACCTAGAACCGTAGAGTGGCGCCCCTCTAAACCGGGACTAATTTATTAATTCTCTAACGTTTCGTCGTTGCGGAGCCTCGCGCGTAATTTCTCGAGTTAATATGCGCGTATCCGCGGATCCGGCGCTGCGCGAGAGACGCAAATTTTGTTGCGCGAGCGAGAGAGCGAGTCAGCCGTATTTGTCTTCTGCAACAAGGGCCGCGGCAGCGACGTGTAATTTCGTCCCTTTAAGATTAACCGGCAAGTTACGTCCGCAGTGGCGCGCTTTCGCGCGGACCGAGTTCCGGCAATAGACACAGTTTGTCGAGAGTGCTGCTTTTGGGACTCTCTAGTTGGAGGGTCGCTCAATTTGTTGCTCGTTCGCAGGGAAAGTCGGCTCATTACCGAAATTTCGACGATTGGATCTGAACCGACAATGAGCACTAACTTCAACTTTTACTTCAACGAAAACCTACTTAACCGGTTAACTGTGTTTGACGACTATATACGTCACGAAGAAATTGCATTGTGTCATGAGTTTTGTTTCATGACAACGATATCCGTCATGCGTAGAGAACAGTTAGGTACCCTTGCTATTTAAACTTTATTCCCAGTGGAAACAAAAATATATTCGGAAATTTCAATATGTTCAGAATGTTTAGAATCTTTAGAGGTAAAGACGAAATAAAACGCTCTGAGGGCTGCTCTGAGAAGAGGCAGCCACACTTAACTGGTCAACCGATTCAATTAGAGTAAATGCGCACCAGTTTAGTAGTCCTTACCGCGTACGTTTATTCTAAACATGATTCGGACAGGAACATCATTCGCTTATAGGGCTATTGAGATTTCGCACTTGGAAGTCGAGTTTGGACAAATTGAAAGGTTCGTCGTGCTTGTACGTCGAATAGAGCGGAGCCTGAGGAAGACACCCTTAAAGGCCGTCGTTAGCCAAACTTTGGTCGAACGTTAGCCAAACGGTCGCTCGGCGCAACCCGCGGGTTTATAATTATCTTGCCGTCTCGGCTTATTTTCGGTACGCCGGCCAAAAAGCTCGCCGGCTACCGGAGTCTTACTACGAATTGCCCTGCGCACGTGACTTCCCTGTCGTCCTCCCCGTCCGACTTCCTTTCAGGAGGCCGAACTTGACGTCTCGAGACGCCTCCGAACGTCTCCGGACGCCTACGGACGCCCGGCGATCGTCAATGCGTCCTCTGCCGGACACTTCGAGTTTCGGCCTTTTGGGGCCAAGGAACTCTCCTTCGTCATCGCACTCCACTCTTTTTCTCCACTCCCTTCTCTTTTCTTTTTCCTCCCCCTTTAGCGTCATGAGCAGCTACTCTTATTTCTTCCGCTTGGCATCGGTTAACGTTTTTCTTCCTTTTACGACTTTCCCAGCTTCTCTCTTTTCTCTGCGGTTTATTTTGCTGTTTCTTTTTCCTTCCACGTTTCTCTTCATCTCTCTTCATCTTTCTTCTGCGCGAAAACTGGCGTTTGACTCGAAAGACGCAATCGGTCGGCGCGCGCGCGCGAAGTGGCGCTTGAATTTTAATGAGAATACCTATGGGGGTGGCGGGGGTGTACTGGTGGCCTTTGAGTAAACGTCATTAAGACCAACCTTCGCGCGAGGATTACTGTCGATGCGGCATTAGCATTAATGACGATTCTAAATCATCTCGGCTTCGGACCTGGGTGAAGTTTTTCCGCGTGCGCGTACTGTTCCTTTTAAATCGCAGTCGAGTCGCCATTTATTGTACTTTCGGTGGGAAGGGTTGATTTACGTTATCGATTCATTCCGAATCACGGTTCGTTATAAATGGACACAATTCTAAGCGCAAAGGTACACTTTGGTATCTTTATTTGAATAGCAACAACAGTACACTGTAGTGTTAATTTTTTTTTCATTTCTGTCTGCGATATTTGCGATGCATTTCTATTTGATCGACATTAGATGGAATGAAAAATCTTTTTCAATTTATACAATTTGAAGACCTGTGTCTACAGTCGACTACAATGCAACAATACGATACAACGGTTGGAAGAAATTTCGGTATCCCGAGTTGGGCCGCAATTTCGATCCTTCCACCCCGGCCAACCCCCAGCCGGTACTTTCTCCAATTAAGCGTCCGCGGAAGATTTGAGACCACCACCCCGGCGCTTATCGCATTTGCATAAACGACGATTACCCTCGTCCCGCCGAGCGATTATCCTCGCGGTGAATAATTCTCCCGCTCCTTCCATCGATCGGTTGCCGGGCCCGAGTCGGGCCGGCTGCAAAAACGTATTAGAAGAAGTCAGCTGCAACGATCGGGTCTAGGCGCCTCTAACCTACAATTACGCTAATGCCCGGGGAGCGGGTCGGGAAAACAACGACGCCGAATAACGCGAAGCGCGCCGAGGCGCGACCCACTTTCGAAATAATTCAGCCGGGAAGGAAGATGTAAGCGACGTCGTTGTAACGAGTCAGCGATCCCTCGACGCGGACTGTGGTTTTTCTCGAGTTTCCTACCTCGTTTGCCGTACGAGTTGGCCGGACAGCGGTGGCAGGGTCAAACGTGACCCGAGCCGTTCACGCAACTTATCGGAGGGTATATCACGGTGAAGTTTGAACAGGGATGGGGGTCTTGTCATTTCTTTCGATTTAGGAGTCGAATACGCGCCGCCTGGGTACCTGTAAGGTTGGAGAAGGTTTACGATTCCTTAATGCGCACTGACCATGTCGAGTATTAATGTCGCTGTAAATTTAACGGTTCTAAAAGGTACGGAAGAATGAAGTGGTGAAAAGCGAAGCTAGAGCGGAATTCAATTCCGATTGTGTCATTCGATAGCTCGGAAAGAAGGAAACATTTTTGACGAGTTTCAACTTCGTATACCGTCGGAATTTCAGACACACGTATATCATAGTATTACGGAACGAATCCACCGTGCCTTGTTTCGGAAACCATGACAAACCGTTCTATGCATTCCAAAGACTAAACGGAGGTTTAGAACTGCGCAGCTGCGGAATAGGTTGTACCTACTCGTTAGAATGACGCAAACATTACCGAAATTCATATAAACATACATCCAGCCCAGTCCCATATAAATATCTGCCACCCGACCGCATCCTTTAAAGGCTCGCCGCGAATGCAGCACAATTTCCACCCCCTCCCCCCTCCCCCTCCACCCGACACTTATCGCGAACATCTCTCGTCACACCTTCCCTTATTATACCTTCTCACTGTCTCTCGCGCAATATTCGTGTCCGACCTCCTGTCTTCGAGCGTCTAGCGTCTCACCCTATATTCGTCAAGCTGCGACGTTTACAATTTTGCTCTTAACAATGTCCGCCTTTGCCAGACGATAAACTGACGATTTATTGCCGGGCAACGAGACACTCTCGGGGGCCAGAAAGGCTAAGGAACACGATCCGCGAACGATCACGTACCGTCGATTCCGGTCCGGGTCGTTCATAAATCAGCGCCCTCCTATCCGATCAATCGGCCTCTTTTTTTCCCCCCCCCCCCCCCTCCTGTTTTTTTTTGCTGCCCGGACAGTGGCCGCAATTGGAGGCTTCGAAAATTCATTCGATCGAGTCGTCGGCCTCGACGTACGCGAACGTTTCCCCAGCCAGCTTCCGGTAGGGTTTCCCGGCTGGATGGGGGGGGGGGGGGGGGGGTGGAGAGTGGAAAATCGTAGTCATTTGAACGTTTTGGTGGTCGGATTACGTGGCCGGGATAGGCGAGTCGGACGACGTCAAGCGTCGAAAGGCATCGTTTCGAACCGCTCCGATCGCTTTTACGACTCCTCTATACTGGGTGGGATAGAAATGTTTCGCCGGCGGTAATAAGAGCCGCGTTACTGGTTAAAGAGGCGAGACGCGATCAATTTTTGTACTACGGTCAACGGTTGAGTACCACGCTCGATTTATTTCGTTCTGTATCAATAATAGATTATCAAAAATAAATTTATATAACAGCAGCAATGATTTTTTCACTATATTGACGCAGTTGATCTGAAATATATTAGCGTAGGACTAGGTAGAAATTAAATATACTTAGTTTTTCACTGTCTTTGTATTGCAACCATTTTACATTACATCCGCTTACACGGAGTGCAGGCCCACGCCGTTAATCAAATTAAAAAATGTTTACAATGAAATGTTCGACACGGTTACAACGGAAAGAGGTTAGAGAATCAGTCAGAACTAACGGCGGAATAAAAATAGGATTGAAGTCGCTAATGGACGTAAGGTAAAATACAAGCGAGCCACTCGATGGATTTCCAGCGTGGTTCGTCCATTGTTCTTTCAGCGCATGTTGCACGCGAATCGGTCAGTACAAAGGACGCCTTTTCTCCAGTAGCACGCGGGACCGTAAACGATGCCAGTGGCCGTTTAGAAGGCCGACACGGAACGTTAAACGTCCACCAGAACCTACCACGGTCGCCACAGTTATATCATGAGATTCATTCGACGACAGTCCACGATAATCGTTTCGTAAGATCCAGATTCGGCAGGATGAACAATCCCGATCGATCGCTAGTCGTCCAGTCGATCCATTCCTGAAACTTCCTTTCGTCTACGGGTCCCTAAGAATTTTCCGGCCGCGGCGAGGCCGGAATTTTAATAGCGACTCGATCTTGAACCCCGCAGAACTGGAGCGCCGAAAATGTTCGCGGTTTTACTTTCAAATTCCCCGTATTGATAAAGTGATCCGCTCATGAATCATTTATCTCCATTCTCGCTGCAGTGAGCGTACGTTGTACTTTAAGCATTAGCCACGTGTAATAACTTGCATTACAGAGTGTACGTTGTACTAAGCATGGCTAATACTTAGCGTGCATAGATCCTTTCAAGTAGTTAATTTTTAGCCAGCTGTGACTCCGATTAACGATTGATTCTGCTAATTTCTTCGTCCGAATCGATCTTGGCCACAGTTCCGCCGACTTTTTCTTTCGACACAAGCTTTCTACGTTGCCTTGCGGGCATTGTTACGTCGATGGTCCTGAAACGATAGTATCCCGGGATCGACGACGCTAGGCTCGCCTGTATAATTTATGCAATCGCTTTACGGCGGGACAATTGAGTTACGCGCCGGTGACGTTTCTGGGGTGCTGAAATATTTCGAGGCCTGTCCGTGACTACCGAATTTATGGACTCGTCCTCGCCTCGATCTCCCGGCATGCCCTTCCACTTCCCACCTCCCCCACCCCCGCGCGCGCGCGCGCGCCCCGTCCGACGAGTGCCAACTCGACCATTGTTATCGCTCGTTTAACGACTTACGAGTAAACTTTGCCTACTCGTTTTCCTTCTCCCTCATGGGATGGAGACCTACGTCGGGGTCGACCCCCTTTGCTGAACTCTATACACGGTGACGATTCTCTGACCCGTACGGATTCTCCTCTCGGCATCCGGTCTGCTGGGTAGAATTCGCTGGATATCGATTCTTAGCTTTTTTCGAATCAGTCGCACGTGATCTCGACTCATATATTCCAGCACATAACGTAAAGTAAAATAAGGTTGCAACAATCGATTATTGACTGTGATAGATGTACAATATTGGGTTTTTAGCGAATTCGGTCAGTTCATGATGTTAGTATGTTTATAAGCCTGACTCATGTAATCAGCAATACCCGAGAATTTTCTTCTTGTAATTATTATTAATTTCTTTTTCGTCAATTCAAATCGCAATATGTTAAATTATACCATTAATAACTTCACTTACTTTAGGTCATTGATTTACAGTTAAAAATCATTGAATTGTAGTACTTACACTGACAGAATTCGTAAACCCAATTTTATATGTATAACATAAAGTTTTCATATAGAATGTACTTATCGGTGATTATTAGGACGTAAAGTATTTTTAGTTCTCAAAACGAGCCCTTATAACGAAAATGAGAAATGTCGGTTTCCTCCGATAATCGATTATTCGCTTCAGCCTTTGGTCCGGCGCCACTTTTTCATTCCCTCCCGACAGAATCGAGTCGTCAGAACGATCAGGCAGTATCCCCGAACCGGATGCTTCGGTAGGTTCTCGATTTCCGTTCGCCCCGAGCCTCGATCGTCCTCGGTTAGCCGATAGGAGGCTGCGCGATCCGAGGATTCGAAGATTCCTCGAATTTCCGGCGATCCTCGCCTGTTAAACCTCTGCCATCGGAGCCAAGCTCGATTTACGGCGATCGACCTTGCGACGGATAACGTCTGCCACCCCCCCTCCACCTCCTCAAGGGTAAAAGAGCCCTCGTTAGCTCTTATTTCCCGTCGGCTTCGTGGACAGCCTCGCGATCACCTTCCCAGTGCTAAATGCGGATCGAAAACCCATTTCCATCCCTCTATCAGATCTACTCTTCCTTTTGCTCACTCTTAACGATCTGGCCACTCACAATCAGTGAAACCTGCCACAACCTTCAGCGTGTAACATAGACTCATATGATTCGGATTCTACGGATTCTTATGAAAATTCTGTCTTACAACTGTGTAAGTTGTCTAATATTGTGTCTGACACTGCTTTCCGTAGAGAACACACGATCAAGGAATTTTCTGTAAGAAGTAACGGTGAGACTATCTGAAGATTGCATATGAAGTTCCTTAGATATTCGAAAGTTTCATACTATGGGCAATGATATCGGTTAGACACTCGCGGAGTTTCGCGTACTGGGCAATAACTGTGATTACACGGTTTGAGAACTTTGCGCGCTAAGCGGCAGTGTCGATTGCCTATTCCAAAATTTCACGAGCCGCATTGCTTAACGGCCCATTCCTAACGTAATCCCGTGCGTCCAGCAATTTAAGGTATTCACGCGCGGACGAGTGAAAACTGGCCTGCCCGTAACGGGAATAGAAGTTTTGCCCGAAAGCGGTGCGTAGAAAGTGTGAAGAGAGCGAGCAGGGTCAGATGACGAAAGGAGGCAAAATTCGAAGGTCGCTCGGAGGCGGCACTTGTCCAGCGGCCTCCCGGACTGGATCATTGCCATTCCTTTTTTTCCCCACCGATGCAATTAGCAATCGTCGATAAAGTCGAGGTCGCGATAGTCGCTTTGTAGTCTAATCGATTTCTTTCGAACTCGCGAAACGACGAGTATCGCCGTGATCCGACGATAGGTCACGCGCTTTTTTGCTCCGGCCGCGGTTACAAAAAGAGGAGAAGCGTACTTTGTTTAGAAGGCTGTTCCGCCGGCCAATCAAGGCTAATGCAGCGTAATCATACGGCCTGCTCGGCCCGATGAAAAGTTTGCCCAGGCCGGCAACAGGTGCCGCTGACTCGCGATCCTCGCCTCTTGCGCTTCTCGTCTTCACGTTTTTCTGCCTTTTTTTTTTAATTACATCCCCGTTAATTGCAGTCCGAGGAGGCCAACGTTTTTCCTCGCAATTATCGTCGTGAGTCGGACGGGTCCTTCGCGCGTTCTTCCGTCTCGTCCCTGGCCCGGAGTCCACCAACGGGACAGAAGTACGCATATTCGTTCCTCTCGAACGGTCGCGCGAAAAATCGTGGCCATTAGGTGGCCGGAAGAATTTTTGCGAAATTATTTCGACATCCTGCCAGTCGATGCGAGACGCGCTCGAGTCTCGGAGTCTCCTGCCGTCTCTGCCTGAATACGTTTCGGCGTAGAAGGCACGAGACGTTAGTTCGTCCCTACGGCCGCAATTTTGCATTTTACAATCGGCGGAGGTCGCTCGGCAGGTTGGGAAAGACAGTGTCTGCGGTCCGGGATTTGCGCGTAATCGGCGGGAGAGGGCAGAGAGCGAGAGGAAACTCTTGATATTCCGGGAGCCGCGCCACGCGTTTCGGGAGAGTTTCGCTCGACCAATCTCGAACCCGGCTGAAAACCTGACCTTGCAAACGGATTCCTACGGCGACTCCTGTTTCGCCGGCTTTCTTGCCCCATTAACCAAATTCTGCTCACGTACTCTCGGCCGTCCGGAGTTCCGCAAATTTTCCATCTTTTTTGCCCTCTTTTTTTCTTTTTTTTTTTGTGTTTTGGATATCTGTGATACCGCTGCAGTCCGCTCGAATGCGTTTTGGCGAGGCTTCCCGCGTGCACACGACTTTTCACGCATTCGCGGGAGCGTTCATGCGCGCGCGCGCGCACACACCAGTATTCATGCATTTGCATCGAGCCCGGAACGGGAATTTCTTCGGGATTTTCGCCCTCCATTTTCCGCGAGCCCAAGCGCATTTTTCAATCTTGCACGGCAACGCGCGCGTCTCGTCCTTCGCCCCTCGCGGATTTTCGAAATTTCTCGCCTGTGAAAACTCTCCTTTCGCGCCAGCCGCGAGAATTTACGATCGAGCCCCGCTCGGCCTGCCGTCTTCAGATAATCCGACAATGCCGGTGAAAATGTGAAATAGGAGCCTTGTCCGCGTCGGAGCGTGCGCGCGCTGCGGCGATTACGAAATCGTTCACAGTCCAAACCTTAAAATATTCCCCTTATCGTACGAGTTAATCGGCCGCCGTAATATTTCAAAATCTCCGCGTTGTTTAAGAGGCGAGATGAATGGACTCGGTACGTCGGTGTCACACTTCGTCGATCGAAAAAAATGCTAATGGCGTGTCATGAGCTAAATGTTTTTGAGGGTCGGTCCCGAAAATTTTCCTCTGCCCGCGACAATTTCGTGACGCCGGTCGGTTGTCAGCCTTGTATACGCGCGTCATCGGTGAAAGTGGGAGAGCGGGTTGCGGTCCAGCGACTCGAGTCGTGTGCAATTTTTTTTTCTCTCTCCCTTTTCCTCCCCCTCCGCCTTCCCTCTGCCTTTCGTTGCCTCCCCTCCCGTGCCGCGCCGCGCGTACATCCGGTGCTGGCGTTCGTATCGACTCGCGCAGAAACGTTCGTGCCGATTTTTGAGCAAACTGGGAAGCCATTCATTTCAGCTAATCATATCCTTCGGATTTCGAAACTTACGACCTGTCCACTTCTATTCTTCCTTCCCGGCACCTGTCGTTAAACACACATTAGGCCGCGCAGCTTTGGCAACGATGGGCAAAAAACTGGACTTACCTCCGAGATTAAATGGAGCCGCAAAATTAGAACAATTTCTGCTTTGCCGCCGTTACGTCGTCGTCGTCGGCGCGTTCAAGTTTGCTACCTGCAACTTGGAACCTGTACCGGTTCACGATCCGCTCACCGATCGAAAAGGAAGCGAGACCCGTCGGTGACGGTCGCCAGAGGGGGTGGGGTGTGAAAAACGCGGCTGGGTCTAAAAATCGAGTCGATTGCGAAAGCATGCGGGACACCTGGCGCGAGGCTCGCTCGCCTGGATGACGAAGTCGTCGCTCTAGGCTGCGGTTATGCTGGATGCGATAAGCCTGTCGTCCCAGAATGTCGGTATATTGTGACTAGAATATGTAGGTTGAAGTAGAGGAAAGTTGTGCTGCGTGCGGTTTGGTAATTTGGTATCGTTCGTCATCCGTATTCGTCCGTAATCGTCTGTACTCGTCTGTAGTCGTATGTAGTCGTATGTAGTCGTCTGTAATAGTCTGTAGTTATCTGTAGATGTCTGTAGTCATCTGTTGTCATCTGTAGCTATCCGTAGCTATCCCTAGTCATCGGTAGTCATCTCTAGTCATCCATTCTAATTCTTCCATCATTCCAATTCATTCACCATTCGACTTCATCCATCCATTCCAATCCATACTCATCCTTACTCATCCGTAGTCATCTATACTCAACCGCAGTCATCCATACACATTTGTAGTCATCCATACTCATCCGTAGCAATCCGCAGCTGTCCGTAGTCATCCGTAGTCATCTCTAGTCATCTCTAGTCATTCATTCCAATTTATCCATCCATTCTCATCCCAATCCATACTCAACCTTACTCATCCATACTTATTAGTAGTCATCTGTACTCATCCATTCTCATCCATACTCATCCATACTCATCCACACTCATCCATACTCATCCATACTCATCCATACTCATCCATACTCATCTATACTCATCCATACTCACCCATACTCATGGACACTCGCGCGGCGTCGTGCGCAGACATTCGCAGCCGTGCATAATCGCCCGCAGTCGTCGGTACTCGTCGGTAGTCGCCTGTACTCGCCTGTACTCGCCTGTACTCGTCCGTACTCGCCCGCGGTCGCCTGTAGTCGCCCGTACACGCAGGCACTCGTTGGTGGCAGGCGTATGCGAGCGTATATGGACAGGCCTGTCGGCCGCCCAGTACAACCGCAGCCGTAGACGGGCGCGGACGTCGACGACGCTCGGTTCAACGGCAGTTCAACGGTCGATCGTTCGCATTATCGGCAGCCGCGATCGTGTCGTTCGGGCGACCCGTTAATTCTGGCCGCTCGCGGAGCATGCCCGATAAGGCGCGCGATTTATGGCGATTCCGAACGATGCCGAGCGAGCCCAGGCCCTGCCACCTTTTTATATTGCCCGGACATTATCGGCGCCCGGCTCGCCTCGCATATTATCAACTCACTCCGAAATGGCTGGGCAGGACCCTGTAAAACGGGCCGATTATTAACATGCCTCGCTTAATCCGGCGCGATAATGTTACCGGCTAATGTAACGTTACGCGGGAAATTCCTGGCTCGACGTTAGTCGCTGGGAAAGATCGGAGGGGCGGGAGAATTATTTTCTTCTCTTTGCACGCTGAAAGAGTTAAGCTCCTCTGTCTCTTCGAATCCTGCAAAAATTACTTGTCGCCCAAAGGGATAGACTTGAACGAGAGTCGCGGGGTGGATAAAGGGGAGAGTGCCTGTCGGAGGTTCACTTTTGCGGGGCTTCGTAATTATTTTATTTTATTCTTTATTATACTTCCCCGATGTTCACAGCGTTGTCTCGAATGATCCTGTGATTACTACTCTTTCCCCAGTTCCAATTTCAATCGAATTTGGGGTGAAAGAATCAACTTCCGGATCGTACAAATTTTAATTATTTTCACGTACCTATAACAAGGAAGATCATTTCCAACGTAAAAGGATCCACGAAACGCTTCCTATAATAAAACAAAAGAAATTCGAATAGTCCAGTTAATGAAGTTGCAAACTTCCCCAATCAAAAATGTGCACTCCGGGCAGTCTTATCATCACAATTTGCAAATGCGATCCTACCCGGTAGGTGTACCCTATACATTCTAACTTTTGTACCGCAACAACGCGCAACCATATCCCAGTAATTAGCTACATTATTAATCCGTTCAACCCCAATTATTCTCCCGATATCTGGCGCGTATCATTGACCCGTGCATGTCGGCAAATAAAAAAAAAAGAAGTCATGCTTCCAATTACGCGTAGGGACAGTACTCGCGTCCGATATCTATTAACCTGACAGCCCATCAGTCCGACCGACTAAAACGGGCAATCGGGCCGAAAATCGGCATGCCACGGTCGCTTTTTCCGTTGGGCAGTCGGCCGATTCGGGGGGGGGGGGGGGGGGGGGGTTGAAAAAATTCGTTATCGTTCGCGGTCGGTGGGCCGAGCGTGCCTCGCTTCGAGATAACGCCGGACGAAAACTATTGCGCGAATCGCGGAGGCGCATTATTGTCAGGACGCGTTCGCCGGCAATAGGTTAGCAATGGCGGCGAGCGAAACTGGGCAAAATGGCAAAATAGTCTGGCAGGCCAGAATTTTGCCGTTCAGCCCCCTGGCAAGAGCGTCGCTCGCGATAAGCCGCGTTTCACATCCATCCTCCTCATCTTTTTTCCTCCTCTTTTTTTTTTCCCGTTTATCTCTCTTTCACCGACCGTTCGGTCGCTCGGCCCTGTTTGCCGTCGCGACTAAATAAATAAATTCGAACGGTCCGTCGTTCGATGAACATTTCGACGGTCCGTCGGTGGAATTGGAAAAAACGGGATGACGCTGTCCGCGGACGATCTTCGTGTAAAGAACGGAGAGTGGCGGTGGGCTCGGCGCGAGGCTATTGGCTGCGATCCGTTTTGGGAGTCTGGCATGCTTGATTGTTGATTGCTATCGTGGCAAATTTTAATTGAACGCCGCGCGACGTTACGTATACCACGTATTTATACTTCTGTAGGTTGAGGTGCCCGGCGATGTACCGATGCTTCACTTTTATTTTGAATAATTTTATTTCCGATAAGATTCTATGAAAGCGAGAAATGTTAATAACGTAGATATCGAAGTATTCATCGGTATTCTATATTCTTCGTCGGTAGCTAATGAGTTTCTTGTAGCGACAAGCTAGCCAGTAAAAGTAAATTCTCCCACTAAATAATTCTGAATTTATGATCAAGTATAATTTATGGATCGACCCTTGTTAATCCCACTCTACAACAAATATTTATGCAATGCCGAAAAAATTCTGCATTAATCACCGTGGTCAATATTAGCGCGCAGAATACAAAGTATGCATACTACTAACATACAAAAATGTAAAGTACACATCTACTACCGCGGAATAGCATTTCTTCGACCGCGCGAAACGTTTCGTCCTCTTCGCAAATGAGCCGCTGGCAATCGGCACCCCCTCGGCCCCGTGCAAATTTTGCATCCCCCCCAGCTGGCACGCGCTTTCATCGCGCGAAAGGCCACCGTATTTATTGGCCAATCCGTAAACAGTGTCTGGATGCAATTGCGCCAACTCGCGGCGTCCTACCGTACACACACACACACACACATACATAAATGCATGCGCACACGTCTGCCTGTGAATGTATCCTCTCTGGGGAGAGTACAATAATTACTTTCGCCTAATTACCGTGCCGACGGGCAGGTATGTAACGTCGTCTTGAGGCCGATGTAACGGTCCTTTACGTCACCGGCTCACCTTGCGCAACCAGTTTTCTGCCTCGAGCGTCGAGCTCCGCTGGCCTGGCACACACTCTCCCCCACCTCCACCAATCCTTCTCCCCCTTCTCCCTCTTCTCCACCTCCTCCTCCCGATCCCGGCGGCCTTGAACCAGAAAGCCGGCCCGTCATCGTTAAGCATCATCAGCGCCGATGCATCGCCTCTCAGGTTTCTCTTTTTCTTCTCTCCCCCTACCCCCTCCACCCTACCCTTCTCTTCTTTTCTCTTCTCTCCAAGGTCGTGCTTCCTTTCTTCCCTCGTTCGATCCTCTCCTTCTCTTCCCGTTCCCGCTCCTTTCCTACCACCTTGTTTATTTCGCCGGGCCAGTTATCATTCACGCTCGTCTCTCTTTCACGCGCACGCCCACGCCGATCCAGTTCACGCCTCTTCCGCCAGCGAGCCTCAGCGGGGAACTCTCAGCTTCATTCTTCCCTCCTTTCAGTATTTCGCGCGGATTCCCAGCATTCCGAGAACGCTGGCCCAGAACGGAGCGTATAGTGGGCCGGTAGGATCGGTCCAATTATTTCGGTGTATCAGATTCTTGGCTATTGTTTGTATTCGGAGATTGTGGGTGGAGTGTGGGCTTCGGGGAAGGTCGTTGATCCTTGAGGTCGAGGCTTCCGGCGCTAAACTTAGCGGCGGTTCTCGCCCAATGGCTTCTTCTGATAGATGTGTCCTCCGCAAGTATCGCATGCCTCATCAGTTACACGGATTATTACGGCCGACAGTGACATATCAGAGGCATACGTCTTTTCGGTATGATCATCTGTTAAATGGCTATGAATATCGGTGTAATCGTGTGTCTGCATTTACGAATTTTACGGCCGGGCTCTTTGTTGCAGTCGAATATGTTCGGACTGCTTGAGGCATTATAGTTTTGAGACAATGCGCTGACTTGGGCCGACTTGGGCTGGCTCTGATCGCGAAGACACCTGTGGCGGATGGTGATGAGCAGGATTGAGAATATTTACTGATTCGTAGTCCTCTGTAGTCATTCGTAATTCTCCGTAGTCATCCGTGGCCGTCTGTAGTCGTCTGTAGTCATCTATATTCATCTGTAGTCATCCCTAGTTATCCCTAGTCATTCATACTCATCCCTAGTCATTCATACTCATTCATACTCATCCATACTCATCCGTAGTCTTCCCTAGTCATACCTAGTCATACCTAGTCATACCTAGTCATCCATACTCATCCATACTCATCCATACTCATCCATACTCATCCATACTCATCCATACTCATCCATACTCATCCATACTCATCCATACTCATCCATACTCATCCGTAGTCATCCATACTCATCCGTAGTTATCCGTAGTCATCCCTAGTCATTCGTAGACGACCGTACTCCCGAGAGCAGTCTAAAACACTCGGACTGCTTGAGGAATCACAGTTTTGAGACAATGCGCTGACTTGGGCCGACTTGGTCTGGCTTTGATCGCGAAGACACCTGTCGCGAATGGTGATGAGCAGGATTGAGGATGTCATGGCGTTTTCGGACAGAGGTCTTTTCCCGCTTTCGTCACGTTCGCCTTCAGCTCGTGCCGCCCGTTTTCTTACCCTGTCGGCAAACGTCGGAAAAGAACGGAGCTTTGGACGGTTGCCAAAGCGAACTTGGACTTTCCGCGCTGGCTGGCTTTTCTGCTGATTTCGAGGACGGCGGGACGATAACGCGCGCGGATTGGGCTCGATCGGATCTATCGATCTGCGCGGATGTCTGTTGCAACGGGCGTTAGTGTTATGCAAAGTGGCCAGACGAATGGCTCAGGCGGAAAGACCGAGGGTATGACGTTGGAACGTTAGCGGAAATTCAAATTGAATTAGACGATTATTGGTACAGTTAATAATAGTCAATAACAAATAATTGCATTACGATTATTGGCACAGTTAATAATAGTCAATAACAAATTGTAACATTCACTTCAAGGATATGGCTGTTTTAATTTGCGTATCATCAGATTAAATTCTATAATACTTACTTTATTGCCTATAAAAAAACTTAAGCTTCTTCAGTATTCATACTGCCATACCACTTTTCCATCATTACAGTCAGTACCGTTACTGAGCTCGATAAAACAGAGTAAAAAATCAGTCTTTAGAGCCATATCGTCAAAAGCCGAATTATTAGGAAGAACGTTCGGATGAAAAGGAGCGGCGTGGGAAGGGCTCAAAGTCGAACTATTAGCCTCATTGAGTCTAAGCGAACATGAAGAACAAGGGTCGTGGGGTCGTAGGGTCGCAGCTGAAGACGCCGAGAATTGAAGTACGGAAGCAAATGTTTGCCGGTAAAAGGGTCGGCCTAGAAGCGGTGTGCGAGGACGGGCATGGGGGCGGGGGGGGGGGGGGGGGGGGTGGTTAGAGGGTTGCGGAGGAAGGGAGGGGGTGGTCTATGAGAAAAGACGGAGGCGCCTGGGCAACAGGTACGCACACATTGCCATAAGCTTTTCCTCGAGACAGAGATGCCCGGTCGTCGGCCACGTGCTCGCGCTAAATATAATTCTTCATCCCCCCTTCACTCCCTCTTCGGCCCCTTCCACCGCTGGCCCGCCTCGCTTCGAGTCTTGTCTCTCCTCTTTCATTAGACGCGGTTCTATCTTCGTCAGGCCGTAATCTCGCAAAACACACCGTACAAGCATATTCGGCATGAGGTCGCTATCATCAGTTCTTATCCGGTATCAGCTATGCTGTTTTACTAGAATTTAACTTCCGCCGAATCAAGGCACAATGGTGTGATGGGAAACAAATTGAGCTGTCCGCTTCCCTTCGATTTTACAATTTAAATATTATTACCGTTTAATCAGTACATTTCTTCTGACTTGCTTCGATATGATTAGAAAAAATAGCTTCTTCTTCAATTTCAACGGATATTATATATGCAACGGTGTACTCTTATCACTCTTACTCTTCATCGATGGCAATCTGGAGTCGATTTATCGATCCCGATGCGATTCGATCTAGACACACCCTCCGATCCTCGAGCCGCCCGACGCGAGCAAGCGGGTAACGCCTAATTCATGTATATATTTCGACGTCTAAAACGGGATAGCAGCGACATATTCGGGGCAGCGGTTCACGGAAGTGAGGCGAAAGAATTTGAGGCGAGTTGGCATGGACTGACGTCGTGTCTCCTCCGCTTATCGAGAACTTTTGTCAGCTCCTCGTGCGCGGATTGAATTACCGGAGGCCAGAGGCACGATCCTCGGCGGAGGACGACTTCTTCGAGGATGATTCCGCGAACTCGCGAGAGTCGCGATACATTTTTCATGCCTATCTTCAGCTCGCGTAATCTCTCGGATTCCGGAAGGCCGCAGGTTCTGCCATCGGCAAGGACGGAAGGATTGCGGGTGAAATGCCGCAGGACTCGACGCAGTACACTGCAAAGTCCTGAGGCCTCGAAGAGTGCGGACGGAAGGCGTGATTGGAGATAGGGCGTGCGGGAAGAGTAAGGAGAGATGTTGGACCGTGAGAGTGGGATGTTAAGGGGAGTGGGGTGGAAGGATTTTACTGGTCGGCAAGTAATGAAAGAGGGAATGACGTTGATTTGATTATCTAATTTCTGGGAACGAGGCGGATTTGCTGGCGTGATTATCTTCTTCGTCTGGAAGGAGACAGTAGTTAATCAGGGTTTCTCAGACTTTCGTCCTGCGGTTCATCGCGCGTGTGGGCGTGCATGTAGAGGTAACTGTCTCGATCTTGCATTAGTTGTATTTCACGTTTCCACAGATCTACCGTATCCAGAAGGAGTTGTGCCACATTTTATTTTGAAAATTGCAACAACTCGAATATCAATTTGTTACCTTCATTTGACGCTTGTCCATGTTTACAACATCCACAATGCATAGCGCCACTTATAAGTCTACAACACGATTATTGAAAAGTAACGAGAATTAGGTTTCCAATACCACGTGATCCCAGGAACCGAAAACTGAAGACAATGAGCCGATCATCCTCACGGACCTAGAGCCAGCGACATCTCAAAATTGAAAGCCGTCCATCCCGCCCCCGCGCAATTAGGATCGCCTATTGACAACGGTCCGTACGGCGCTCGGAATCTTGGCATCGGCCATCTTCGAGAGTTTCGTTACCGGTCGCCTGTTTATTCTATGAATATAAGGGGCCGACTCTCCTCTATCAGGGAGGCGGGAAGCAGGCAGGAGTGGCCGAGGCGTACCAGGAGGCGGTAGAAGGAGAGGAGGAAGAAGAAGAAGAAGAAGAAGAGGTAGAAGAGGTAGCAGAGGTAGCAAAAGAAGACGTAGAAGAAGAGGAACGGTGGAGGGGGAGGAGGCGGTGGACGACAGGAGGGTTATGCGAATAACTCGAGGTTGGCACGAGGAACGATTCTCGATTCGCCGGCCCAAAAGCCTTTTCCTACCCCCCACCCCCTGCCGGCCCTCCTGATCTTCTTGTCCGTCTCGAGGATGCCACGGCCAATTTCTGTCCCGCCACATTTGTCTCCCTTGCCAATTGCAATGGGCGGAGGCCGGGAACAACGCGCGAAGGGACGTAGGGAAAGAGGTTCTAGAGTTCAACGATGAGGGGGGTACGAGGGGGAACAATGAGAGAGCTAGGTTTATTGCACGCGCGTGACTCACGGCCGGACGAGGCATTTATTTCGGGGCGAGCGGGCTGGGAATAATTCGCGGTCAAAAATGAAAAGGGAGAGGAATGTCGGCAGGTTCAAGCTCCGATGGAGACCTTTGCTTCTTTGGTGCTGTTGCGCGCGGCGGGAAGGACTTGGAATTGGGGTGGCTTGCGGTAGGACAGGTAAAGGGTTGAAAGCCGAGGGGGAGCACTGGCAGAACCTTAAGATGTCAGGCGTACGGGGGAGGTGTGCTAGAACTCAGCTTTTAACGAGTGCCTATTGGATGTTAAGTTGGCTTCTTTTGGAATGCATTCAGAAATTATTGTATGAATTGTTGAAATGAATATTTGTACCGTTTATTTTGTAAGTGGTGTAAGTCTAAATTAAAAGAAAATACATATCACATTCATAAAAAGTTTACAGTACAATAATCATGAATTATATGACATATCAATTTTTTTTAAATATCGGCTGACACCAGTTTCAAAATAAACGGTCCATTTACTGATATTGAGACTCAGAGTGCTGAAGAGCGAAGAGAATTTCGAGGACTGATCAAATTTTTTGGTAGATGTTTTTATTACCCGAGTTGACGTTTTATTCGATTGACGTTATTATGCTGCGCCCTTGGGAGGCCATTAAATATCTGACGACGAACGTATCGCGAGCAGCCGTCGTCCAATATCTCCCGATCTCAACCCCTCACGCTCATATCCAAATTGCACATGGCGGAACACGGTCCGCTGACGAGGCTAGATTTCCTTCTGCCGAAAATCCACAGAAATACGACACGCGCACGGCGGCGAACGATCTTCCGTTTCTGCCAGACGAACTCGAAGTATTATAATTTATCGATCCAGGATTGTCCAGCCTGGAACGACTGACGCCTCCAATACAATCATATCGCATCACACTAACACTGGGAACCTTAGTTCAACGATTCGCATTAATAGAAAACAGCTAGTAGCTTCGAAGTACTTTTAGAGTCAATCTATCGATTTAACTCATTACTCGCCGTAATACAAAAATTCAGAAAATAAAAAATGTAATTAACTGTGCAGTTAGAAGTTGGAGTCGTTAAAAGAAAACAATTTGAAACTGTGTCCCAAAAATGGGACATTGGCGGATAATGAGTTAAAGTCCGACTAAGAGTGATTTGATAAAATGGAGTGTCGCTTCGGAAGGTAGAGGTTTAGACGTATTTTGGAAGTATGAGGAAATGTCGCTTGATTGTCGAGAGTGGAACACGGAGGTGTGAAAAATCGGTGACAGGTAGCCAGACTCGCTGGAAATTGCACTATATACCCGACGTATACAGTAGACAACAGGCTCGCCTCACGGCGCATTGAAATAATGCGTGTTTCGAGAACTACCTTCACTTCTGGACCGCCCGGGGACTGTTTAGAGTTAATGCGCCGGAATTAGGTTTGTTGCCGGTTGACGCAGACACGTGCACGGTTAGGCGACGTCGCTGTTTCAGGCTATCCAGACGATGCAGGTATATCAATCTATTGAATTTCAAAGATTTCATCAATATCACACCTTCGAATGGCAGACTTTTGCACTGGTACATGTACGAAAGTTACAGGAATTTTCAAAGGCGCACAGTCGGTTAGTTACATCGTTACACCTATCTCTGATAAAGGCCAAAGACAGGTGGAGAGTAAAAATAATTTTAATCACGATATTACTGCGCTATCACACGAAGGGTCTAAAGAAGGTACATAAAAACATCAATCTTGTCGTTCCACGTCCGATGCCTTCAGAGATAAGTCCTGAGTCCGAAAAACGCAAAAACTATGTCCACCCGCAGTCTGCCATAAAATGCCGCAATTAGTCGCATATATCACTGTTAATAGCGCTCTAATTACCCTCGCGGAATGAGCATAAGTCTGCCCGAAAATCCGAGCCGGTGTCAGCCGTATACGACCGACACGCTCTCGGACATCTTAATCGCGGCTGCCATAATTTATTCCCGAAAATTTCTGTCGCTCGGACACGCGAGCGTATTCATTAGGGAGTTTCGGCCCGCTGCCGGGGTCTAAGTGGACTCGAACCGCGAACTTTGCCTCTCATCGCGAGTTCTCGCGCCGATCGCGTGGCTTCGAGTATCGAAAGTGGGGGGGGGGGGGGGGGGGGGGAAGGGACCGAGGAAAGGGCCCGAGATTGGCGCACGGACGCGGATCGAGTCCACTTATTTATTTCTGGCCAGTTAGCCGAGGCATATCATTATGCGGTTCTTGCGGCAGTTCGTAAAATTTTGTCTCGAGAGGATGATGCGCGTTGCGTGGCTTCTGAGATACGACCGCCTCGGCTTTAAAGCGGATTCCACAACGATCGCTGAGCAATTCCTGTTTTTCTGTCTGTCGACACTTTTAACGTCTTAATTTTGCTCGGGTTTTAAGTTAGGGGTAAAATTTTGCCGCGTGAGAAAGGAATTTGTCTCATATGTATGCATCGCGGTAATGTGTATGTATTGATCGGTTGGGATGGCTAAATAAATAAATAACAACTGCGGTAATTATTTTATAATAGCTATAAAATTCTGTTCAGTAAAGGATTGTACTGAAAATGGTTTGATACAATTTTATTGAATGTGATACGGTGATACTCTTTACATTTTTGGCTAAAATCAAAGCCTGTACGTCAAATTTGAAACGAAAAAAGGTGGCAACAATGCCATCGATTTTTCTGCCATCACGGAAGTGTCAAACGAAAATGATTTCGAGCCAAATTGGACCGAAATTATAAAATCGACGAATTGACTCATTTCAATGAAAATAAAAATTTCTTCGACCAAATTACAAAAACAAAGTGGCACCAATATCGACGTCCTCTTTTCACTGTCTACGCATCGAACAGAAATAAATTGACGTAATTAACAGGAACTGAGAATCGAACGGAATAAATTGAAAAATGCCTGCCGGCGGCAATTTGGAGTAAATAAAACAAAACAGCCATCAACGTTCTCTCCCGTGGTAAAAGTATCGGCCTTCGAAAAAATGATGGCACGCGGACTTAAATGACAGCGATGGCCGTTCACCGATCGACACTAACGGATTATTGACAGCACGCTGTGAGATCCGCTTTACCGTATTGACGTCCGTCCGTGTAATTTCGCGCAGTTTTCCCTCTTCAGGACGGGGAAGGTCTCCCACACAGACACACACGCAGACTCTTTCTCTCTCTGCAAAATACGTAATTTTACGTTCTGGCGCGTGCGCGTGCCGACTGGCTGTTACTCGTCAATCGTGCACGTTCGCTACGCTTGTTTTGCACGCCCGGAAGTCCCATCGACGCCCGTATCGACAGCCTGAAAGCAACTTTTTGCTGAAACGTGTTGCTCGATAGACGGCATCGTCGAAGAAGCGAAGATGAAGAGAACTGTTCTCTCGGCGCAGGCACCTTTATCTTTTTACGCCCTTTCGAAACGCTTAGTAGATGCTACGATTATAAGACAGATGAAAAGAATCCTTCTCTGGCTCACGTTCATTTTTTGGCTTCAAACGTATCGTTTGTTAACCCATTACCTGTCACAATTCGAAAAATAAATAAAATTAGCTGTATATTTAGAGGCTGCAGTTATCAAAAGAAAGCAATTTGAAAATGTGCCCCAAAAATCGGACTTTGGCGGATAATGGGTTAATGTTTGTTAGGTCGTTGCATGCTGAAGTCTGGCAAAGTGTTCATTCAGTGCACCTTAATTCTTTATTCGCTTCTTCGGCGTGTTGCGGCAGGTCGTGAGAGGCACGCATGAGTGCACGCTTGAAAGAGAGAGAGAGAGGGGGGGGGGGGTCTGGAGATGTTCTGATGTTATTTTTACGCGGAAACCCTTTCACGGAGCGCGCAAGTGGCGCGAATAAATATTTTTTCGCCGGCTTCTATTTCTAACACAGTGACATCAGGACTCTCTAGTACAAACGATTCATTATCGGCACGATTAAAAATGGGCGAAAGGGAATGATGCGGAGCGGAGACGCCCGGGACAGAAGTTAAAAGTGAACTGTTAAGAATTATTCCCATTATCAGGTCTGACGGGGAGTAATGAAGCTTATCCATGAGTTTTGGCACGTTTCGTGGTATCAATTGTCGGGCAGAAATAAATTCTGACCGGGTTCGGTTTCGCGCGTGGCGTTGTTACGATTTTGCGTCATCAGTGTCATGCGACTCGAGTTTATGTCTCTAATCAGGGCTGCGCACGGGATTAGAATCATAACTTCGTTCGGTTGCACACACAGCTCCTCATTTTGAAACATTTCCGCTTTGACGCGGAATTTTAATTGACCGTTAATTTGAATTTTTAAGAAGTCATCACGTCGCTTTCGTAAGTTAGTCGAATACAGACATTTCTGTAAGTAGCCTTAAGCTGACAGTTTCATCGTCGATTCTATTTCCAAAGTCCCTACAAAATTCTATACCCCACATGCTTCCAATTATGACGCGCACGCATCCAGAATTACATAACTGCAATCTCAGGGTCGTCAATTCGAAAAAGCGAGCCACGTCAAAGACCCATGTTTGACAGTTGGGTTCTTTCTATTTTCGGGTTCCCTAAAAAATGCTATATTTACCGAATCGTCCCTAATTCCCGGCACGACGACGAACGACTGCGTTTCCACGGTCTGGAGGCCAGTTAGCAGTTGTTGCGGCAGGTCATGCCTCGAATGCGACGGCATCTGGCTTCTTCACTCTTTCTTTTTCTTCCCCTCAAAAGAACGAAAAACTTTCCGACGCGACGCTTCGAATGCGACCGCGGTCAAAGTTTGGCTTAACTTTCGAGTCTGGGCCTCCGCGATTGTCTTGGCACTTTTCGACGTCTGCTCGTCACGTGACGAGATAATCACGCCTTCGAACACGATGCCGACCGATAATTCATTCGCGCGTCGGGATGACACGCGGAAAACTGTCCTCGCTGGTGGGTCTACGTTCCAATTTGTCTTGACAGTCGATCCACGCTGACGCGCGGGATCTACAAGATCCGAGATCTTTCCGCACGATCGGCGCACGTGCCTTGGCCGACCCACGCGTCAACAATTTTTAGAACTGCGAACGACGAGGCGCCCAGGTGCAGGCCCGCTCCTCTTGCAAAAGTATTCGATCCTTCCGCAACGGCGCGTTCATCTTCGACGTGTCATCCCGACTTCATAGAAACGTAATCCGACGACCGCTTTACGACGTCATTACCGAAAGCGCGATGAAATACTGCCCGCGTTACGGTCGATTTAGATTCTTTATAGAGTCTCTTGAAACTCTCCACCTCCTTTGTATTCTCTTTTTCGGTTCCGTCAATTCGGAGTTGAAATTCCGAGATTTTTTGGGATTATACAAATTGGCAAGTAGACCTCTTTTTTCCATGTTTTTAGTCGAATTGTGGGCAGAGCATTAGTCAGCAAATTTGAAAAATTCGCGTCATGTACGGAATATCGTCATTTTTCGAGTCCGAAGTCTCGCGGTTCATTATTATTTAGATTACGGTCGATTTAGATTCTTTATAGAGTCTCTCGAAACTCTCCACCTCCTTTGTATTCTCTTTTTTTGGGTTTCATCAATTCGGAGTTGAAATGCCGACATTTTTGAAGATTTTACAAATATGTAGGTAGGCCTTCTTTTCGTCTTTTAGTCGAACTGTGGGTTTTGAAAAATTCGCGTCATCCTATATGGGGTGTCGCCATTTTTCGAGTCCGTAGTCTCGCTCGGTTCATTATTCTCTTGTCGGGCGAGTCAGAGGGTTGGCCGAGGCAGTTCGGACTTTCGCGCCGCGGCCATTATAGACATTCGCCGCTTCTGCGACTTCATCCCTCTGCCAAGTTCCGCCCCTCCGCTATTACGCGAATCAACGCCGCGGCGGCCATTGTGCCGGCAAGCGCCGACCGACTTTCCGCGATCTCGAGCTCTACATTTTTCTCGCCTCTATTTTCCTTCCCTCATTATACCCCCTCCTCCACCCCCACCCCCGCCGGCCCGCAACCACCCTCGTCCGATTCCGGCGCACGTTTAACCTGTTGCGCTCGTCGCGACGCGGCACACTGCGGAAGGCGGCCGGAGAAAATTTGCGGAAATTCGAACCTGAATCTGAATTCGGCTCAAATTCGGCTGGGTAGGCTGCTTTGCACTTGCTACAAGATTCTTGATTAAGGGAGTTGGCTTTTTGTAGGCTCGGTATATGAGCCTGTTTCAAAAGTGACTTTAGTCAACGTTCTTTCGACGAGTCGCAAGAATTTTCGTTTCGTCGTAAAATCTCTAATTACAAATGTTTCGCTGATCCTCTCGAGACCGCAAAGCTGTACGTACCGTATTAGAAATAAATCAGCGGTACGAACGGCTGAAATTAGGAGGCGAACTCGCTTATATCCGCTTTGTTCGAAGTCCAGCGATTTTTTCTGCGCTTTCTCATATGATGCCGTGCAAGAAAAATGGGGAAAAAACGTACGGCCAATCACGATATCGATCCCTTTCGAACGGGGCGCATTACGGAGCATTAACATGGCGGCTCGTCGGGTTACATGTGTCCGTCGTCGATGTCGTAAAACTTTGCAAACGATGGCCATTCCGGACACTATAGGGTAGGTCGATTCGAACTGGCGATAGGCTTTTGTCAAAATCAATCGTGCCCGGGACTCATCGCTCGCGGATTCAGCGATCCGCAAATCGATGTCGGCAGCGGCCATCGATCGCTTTGACACTCGCAATTAGAGGATGCGCACGTCATTGGATTAATCGTTGTTCAGTCGAACGATAGGGTCTGTGCATCGAGGACGTTCCATGGTTTTAGCGACGGCGACCAATTAGCAGCGAGTCGTTCGCCAATTCGCTGTCTCGAGTGTACGTTTTGACGATTATGACCGTTGCGTCGATTCAATATTGATGTAACGTTAATAATATTCAATTACGGAGATCGTATGATATATGTACGTATGATATATAAACAATGTCCATGTACTGTTTCATGGTCTGTTCTTATAAAAATTAAATCTTGCATTTCAAAGGAGTTCACCGAGTTTGCATGTCGACGATTGTGAAAGTGTCCAACTCGCGGTGGAAATGAATATAAATCGTATATTATATGGACCGTTTATTTCGAAAGTGGTCTAAATCCATGTTTAAAAAAAATTAACTTTTTTTTGAACGGACTTACTTTCAAAATAAACGGTCTATATAAGATACAATTTAAGTATACTTATATTTAAAGAAAAAATTCGAAAACATACAATTTATGATTAACGCGGTGTAAATGGTTTATTTATGTGACATTTAATTTTTTACGGGCGTACACCACTTTCAAAATTAACGGTCATTACGCAAATTGCGTCCTTAACTTGCTTCTAACGAAATCACTGTTGCTTCTAACGAAAGCACGCTATTTCATAAACTGTCCGTAGATTTTCTGTGGAGTTACTCGATCGCGAACTGTTGAATCGACGAACCGTGCCGAATGTAATACTCGCAGCGTTGCGGCAACAATCGAACGAGAAAAATTCCGTCACCGAGCCCACCCGCGCGTCGTCGGCCAATTACGTCAGTCGGGAACGGAAGCGTCCGCGTGCCTCGCTTTAATTCGTTATTTGGCAGAGTGGGGCTTCTATTTCAATCAAGCGCCTCTTCGCGGCCCGTCTCGCGCTAATGGATTAAGCTTTATTTTGCGCGCGGCCCGTCGACGAGCAATTCCACGCGGAAGCGGAGAGCGAGCCGGGGCGGGCAGACATGATTTTCATCCGCAGCCCTGATCGATCCGCTTCTTTCGCGAGGCCGCAGCTGCGTCCAGAGCTCGCTGAAACACGAGCATGACAAATTTCGCCGCCGTCCAGGAATCCGAAAATCGGAGAGTCGGGGAGAGAGCTCATATAGAACTTGACTGGAACTCGAGAACTCGGAGAGAGTCTGAACGTCTTTCAGAACGTATTTCGGAACGTATTTCAGAACGTGTTTCAGTACGTCTTTCAGTGCGCGTGGGACAAAGCCGGAATTCAATTATGCAGACGGCCACGTGCGTGCAACATTTCGAGCGTAATCGGCACGTTCGTGGGCTCTATTTATTTAGAGCAACCTTCGTCCCGGCCACTCTCGGTCTCTCGCAGAAGAACTCGTTTCTGGTCAGAGAAGCCGGACTCTCCCCCCAAATTTCGTGGTCAACGATTTTTATCGCCTCACGTGGCGAAAGCCGGAGAACGGTTACGTAAGTAGGAGCGGATCGTGTGTGACGGCGGTCTTCTTCGTACGACCGACTTCGACTCCGTGTTGGTGAACCACGCGTTACGTATGCGGTTCCTACGTTTTTTCTCTTCGTCATTGTGCCATGAGAACCGGATACGATGAATCGTAAAAGTCTGTCATCGCGTCCTACTTGCCGAACGCGATACGACCACTGTCCTCGGTACCTTTCAATTAAGTCGCGAATCTCGAATTCCGTTTAAATACAGTACTGAAGAATGCCAGTCATTATCGAGTTGGCAGACTCTTTATGAACATTGTCCTTTTTTTCCAGTTAACGCTCTCACCTATTCTCCTTAAACGAACGAAGTACCTTTTTTACAATCTCCAAAAATCATAGAAATAATTACGTAAATTACGGGTCTGGTCCGACATCCTTAAACGTTTCGCTGAGAAGGAATGGCGTCCCAATATAAACCACGCATATATAATGAAGCCCGTCGGAAGTTTCGTTGGCCAGCCAAAGCGGCCTCCGGCTCATTGCGTGTCATTCTGAGCGCACTGTTGTTATCGGAATCGCTGGGATTCCGGAGCTCTGACTAAGTCCGCCTCTTCAGGGCCTGACCATAGACAAAGAATAGCGGGAGAATTTCTCGCGCCGAATTCGCCGGCGCTGTCACTCGTTCGGGAGCAGCCGGTCATTATACCAAGGCGTTGCTGCGACCAGCCTCGAGCTGGCCCGGTCGTAAATTATTATCCGACTCCTAGCGAAGTGCGTCCCTGTCGTTCGGCTATGCACCGCGGATGACAAAACGCGGACAGGTGCAGTTCTCGGCGTCCATCGCGACGCTCCTCCCGACGCTCATCTCTCGGCGTCTTTCGCGGATCGACCTCCTAGATCGAATCCGTAAGCCTGGATAGAAATGCACCAATCGCTTGCTTGCCGTCCCGACGCTCATCTCGGCGTCTTTTGGGGGTCGACCTCTTCTCAGATCGAATCCGTAATGTTGAAGTACAACGACGAAGCGTTTTCATATTGCGCGCGTTAGCATAATTAAACGCAAGAACCCCATACGGTGGAGCCACGCAATTTTGCTGTTTTTTTCAGGCGTCTTTTCTTTTAAACGGTTGAAAGTGCAGAGCAAGCAGTCGCATATTGTAAAAAGCCACTGGAATAAAGAATAAATAACACGCACGCCTGGACAGAAGTGTACCAATTGCTTGCCGACGCTCGTCCCGACGCTCATCTCGGCGTCTTTCGCGGATCGACCTCTTCTCAGATCGAATCCGTAAACCCCGACGGAAGGTTGCTTGCCCACGAAAATTCGGCCGCATCGACGAATTTCCGCGGTTCGGGGCCTAATTACCGAAGGCCGACATATTTTACGGAATATTATCAGACGTACGTTGCGGGATGCACTGCATGGGAAATTAATCTCGGATGATCGATAATGCTCTTACACAAACAATTGGCTGGAATTCTACTCGGCTTTCTAATTGATGGACATCGATTGCTTGGGATTAGATAGGAATTTTACAGAAAGTTTATCGACCATAAATTTGCGTCCCGTCGAGAATAATTCGCTGGAAATTAACCTGACAATCTACCGTAAAAACAACTTTAAACGTTCCAACGGGAGTATATCAAAGGTTCTACCGCTTCGCTGCTTCAGAAGTCTGGCAATAAATTGCTTTAAAGCGCATACATCCCAGCGCTGTGCCTGAACCTTCTTCAGGATCCGAGGATCGTATCCCGTCCAATTCCGAGCCGTCGCCAGGTTCATATTTTCATGCGATTTCCCCGCATCTGCATCTTCCGGCCAGCGAATTCTAGTCTCCCTCGCTCACCTGGGCAAAGCCGCGGTGGACTCTGTCCACGTTGGCCCGCGGAATTTCCTTTACCTGAGGAAGGCGCGAGTCGTCGCAAACATCGTTTGCTCTCGTCCGAGCAAACAGGCTAGGAGGAACAGAAGGAGAGAGATGGAGAGAGAGAGAGAGAGAGAGAAAGACAGAGAGAGAAAGAGCTGACTGTCTTTGTCGGAGGAAGACGGCCCGAGTTATGACGGCAACTGGATAGAACGCGGGCCGACTGTATTTTACCTTGAGCTTCCTCCGTGCACGGTGCAGCGGAGGACCCCGACGAGACAGTCATCTATTTCTGTTTAGGAAGAAGGAGGGTGCCTCTTCTCTTTTCGCCAAAACCGTCGCGGCGGCGGCGACCGCCGGACGACGTTTATATTCGGACGAGTCTTACTCTCGCTGACACTCGCAGACGATTCTCCATTCGCGGCAGTTTGATTGGGAAGACTGCTACTTCGTGGAATACCCTTGGCTATGCGTGGCCAAGGAGTAATCTTGAGACTGGCATGTCTCACTCAAAGGAAAGGATCGGGAGATTGTATTTTTTACGAGGCGGATTAACGGTGAAATTAATGTTTTGCCAATCTCTGCTGCTAAGTCGTTTGGTGTATTATTTGATAGGTGGTGGTGTTCGTTATGTCGGAAGGACTCGTTTTTATTGTATCCGAGATATGCCTTATCCGCTTCGTTATCAATCGTCATAATTTCTGAACTAGTAATAGTCATTCTGGTTACAATCTGCAGTAAGGCATCTGTCATCTCTGCGGCGCATGCTTCAGAAATGTCCCGTTAAGATTTTATTATGAGTACCAGACAGGAAGTTAGACTTTGTTCTGCCACAAAGATTTTTGCACCCGCAAGCTTTTTCTGACAATTTTATTCTTCAACGTTTTTGCCGACTTTGACGTCAGAGTTCTCTGTTTCGTCGAGGATCGGGAGTTTTTCCGTTCATTCACTGCGATCTGTCACTCGATCTCGCAAAGATCATCTCCCGATCATGATTGATCCGACGTCGAAGGCAGCCTCGGCTCGTTTGATCGTTTCTTGCCACTCGTCTCGCAGACTTCATAAATTATAAACATTTTTCCGCCTCGTCGGACGTGGAAACGATTCGTTTCAATTGCGAGAACTTCCTTTCGAACTTTATTTATGAGCACGGCACCCACCTGGTAGGATCGATTAGCAAGGCTAATGACGGCGGGTGATCAATATTCACAATTCCCGCCGTGCAGACGTACGACTATCAACGTTCCCCCTGCTCTCCGACAGATAGCTGTCGGCGTGGTAACTTTAATTCAAAACTTACCCCCGTGCACCCTTGCACAGTATCTACGGATATCAAAATTTAACCTTCTATCAATTCTATCAATTCTATCAATTTTTAATATTAAATTCCCTGAGCAGAAATCGATTACTTCTACCTGATATCATTACACCTGTCAATTGATGTCATTCAACATTAAATGAGAATAAGTGAACAAGCCAATAATCAATTAATAAATTATTAAATCATATGTAAAGAAAAGGACTTTGACAGTCTAATTTTCCATTATGTGCATTGGGTAGCAATCGGCACATAAATCAGTGGGGACGGAGATCGAAGTTGGCACAGAAGTTACAGGACAAGATCTGTCAAGTTCGATGGTAGATGCGCATTCATCGGGCCGTTGAAAGCAGCACGATAAGGTCGCAAACGAGCGAGTCAACATCTAGGTTACTCACTCCGGCCGCGTCTTGTATGGAAAGAGTCGAGGCTGTCAGAAGGTGGAAATTAACCCTTTCGTGACGTGGGCCGTTTATGACCGCTTATAATCTGCGCCGGCGAGGAAACTCGCCGGCTCGGGACGTGTGCCGTTTCGACGTTAAAAAGAGCATGTAACCAGGTAATGAGACATAATCGACTAGCACGACCGCAAGCGTCGGCCGCAGAAGAAAAGAGCGCGAATGATTTATTTAATCGTGCGAAAGTGCTGCGACCGTTTAGTTTTGCCGACGCTTGACAGTAAAGAATTTCGGAGGGGGAAGATCCGTTAATTCGAAAAGTGCGACTTTTTACGGAGGCAGCGGATAGAATTAGCGGTAATTATCGCCGATGTTGCCGGAGTGAAAGTAAAGTTGAACACTGCGTTCCGCTGAAACAAAGTCTGAGTACCATCTATCTTTGTCCATCTTCCACTGTAGATTTTCGCCGATAAAGAGACGTAATTTTCTCCTAATTGCAGAAGTAGAAACTGTGAAGGAATCTGATTTATGGAACGTACCGTTGCATCTAATTAACCCTGCGACCGACACATTCTCCTTTAATTCGTCACAGTGACAAAAGTCATATTAGGTCTACCGGAAAGTTCTGTCCGCCATTACAATTTTTGGCCGTTAGAGATAAGGCATTTCTAAAAAATGGTATATACAAATTGCCATCACGTTGGCGAGAAGTCATAGATAACGATGACAATTATATTATTGAATAAATTTTAATTGATTAAATTATTCAATAAAGTTTATTCACGGTGTGAAAAATTTATTCTTTTCCCTTATTGTTAAAACGGACAGAACATTCCGGTATACCTAATATATCAGCCCATTGCGTCCCGAAACAATTACAACCGTCAATCCTCCAAAATTCCTATATCCACCGCGAATAAAAACCTCAACCGAACCAGCAAAATACAGCCCACCCCAAAACTTGACCCAACCACCCCAACGTCCTCCAGAAAAATTGGGGCCAATTCTTGCCCATCCTGCCCAACGATACCACGAAGAGTAGCACTCCGTGTAGGTCGGCTTCTAAGGGTAGCGGTGGCGTTCGTCGGCGGCGTAGGGGGCGTAGGGTGAGCAGGCTGAACAGGGGATGAGTGAGGGGGCGTCTCGGGGCGCGGGGCGGTCGGCGGCCGTGCCTGACTCCCGCGGGTGGTGGTGGGGGGGTCCGCGGCCATGTGCTCGCGCGTCGTCGCTCGATCGGCGATCAGTCGTCGCCGCGCGCTCGTACCGAGCACGTCGTGCATCCGCTCTCCGCACGGGACCCAACCTTTCAGTACGTCCGACTCTCCCTGGCCAGCTTCGCCGATATCGGCGGTCCGAGACTCGCGCGTTTCGCAAGCCGGCGGGAGCACGTGCCGCGAGAAAATCTGCCGCGAACGATGATCGTGCCCAGGTAAAGAATTCGAGTGTGACGTCATCGGACTGGAAGCACCTCTTGGACCACGATCCTGTGGAGAGAAGCCGGTAAAAAGGATGAGAGAGTGAATCGTGGGCCCTGAGACCGGTTCCGCGCGAGAGTTCGTAATCTTGAAGCAGCTTGACGCGCGCGCAGAGTAGTTCGAAGAACGACGATCGCTTCTTCGGAGCTTTGACGTTGTTCGTGATCAGTTGTTTTGGGGAGAGGAAGGGTAATCGCGCGCTGGCGCGTCGTCCAGCGCGTTCTAGTGATTCGGTTACGTGCCTACGCCGGTTCTCGAGATAAACGAGGATGCACCACACGGCGCCATGGTATCTACCCTGGGGCCTGAAGCTGGTGCCCCTGCCGATCCCGCCGGGACATCCTGCCTCGGGCATACCCAATCCCGGACTGCATCTGCTGGCCCCGTTGCCTGGAATTTACGCGCCGGAGCCGCGGAAGGTAGGATCGACGCTTCATTCAAGACTTCTTCATCCCTTACGGCCGGACGTCGTTTCGGATGGTTATGAGATAGGGGTTTTTAGTGTGGCTTTGTATATGGCTTGACACGGTGGGAGCTGTTTGTAATTGTTCGCATGTGAACGGAAATGAAGTGAACTTGATACTTTGTAATTTTCCGAGATTTCATTAGGGCTTTGGAAGTTTAGTGAGTTCACTTGGAAATCGTTTCCTAGGATAGGATTTGTTATCCGTCGTTTGTGAGTGCGAGGCAAATTACTCTCTCCTTATAAAGAAACTGAGAGTAAAATTTTGTTCGACTCCTGAAACGTTTGCGTTCGGCTAGAAACGGAAGTCTAATCATTTACTCAGTGACAAAGAAATAATATCCACGTATCTATATTCAGATATTGAATTGTAACCCTTCGCTCATCAACCCTAACTAAACGAATCGTACCGTTCGAATTAAATAAAAAGACTCAAAAGTTCGCTATCTTCCTCTCAGACGTCGCATTCGCAGCGACGATTCGGAAAAGCGCCGGGCCAAAGAGCCAGGGGGATGGCTAAAATTTGTTTGCCGGCGGAAGATATTGCTGGATGCCGGCTTGCTTAGACAGAGGCTTGCGGCTTATCGCGGTAATGATACGTCGCGAGTCCTGGAGGCCTCTCGTGTTCTCCACGCTAAGCGGAGGAAATTGAATATGCGCGTCTTAATCCCCGGATCGGTTTCGCGTTTGTGCCCCGAAGAACGCGGGGCTACCAACTGCTGAGCACGAGATTTCGCGAGGCAAGAGACAGCACCCCTACTCCTCTCTTCGTCTTTCCTTCCTCGAACTCACGCGACTCACAGTTTCTGCGGTCGGTCAACGTAATTTATGCAGTTTCCGATACACTTTATCGATAACCAAAGTGGGCGCGCGCGCGCGGCCTTCAGGATCGTAACTTTCACCGGCTTCCTGCCCTCGGGCCAGGATTCCTTGCCGACAGACGATCCGTCGGATTAGACGCGTGCTCCCAATACGAAGTGCGGATTATCATTTGGCCGATCGATTCGGCGAATGTTAATAAGCGTCGATTTGAAAACGGCGCGCGTGCCTTGGCTGGAACTTACGCGGTCGATGCTGTAGCGTAATCGATGAATTCAATTTTCAGCCCTGTCCTGCGTTAGCTTCCGAGGGAAGGCAGGGCACAGTTTCGAAGGGTAGTCGATTTTCTACCTGGCTCTCGATATCAGCCTGTAATCAACGCCGTACTTTCGATATCCGTCGGTAGAAAATTGAATACAATTCCCGCGAACTTCTCGATATCTGGCATCTTATCGATGCTTCAGTTTGCGAACGATAGTATCTATTGTCCGAAGACTCTCAAATTAATTAATATCAGTATACCGAAACCTTTCATACTTTATGCACTTCATCCACCGGATAACATTATATGGTACGTTTATTCTGAAACTGGTATATCCATATTTAAAAAAAAGAGAGATATATAATTTATGATTAACGTAGTGTAAACGGTTTATTCATATATTTACATTTTTTTTAAATCGACAACCACTTTCAAATAAACGGGTCCATATGTTACAAAACAAGTGGAAGGTATAAAATACGGGAAGATAAGTAAAATATTCCTTTCATCTCGACGAAAATCTGGACTCGACATATCGAACGAAACCACCGCACTCTCGATCTCTCGTTCGACCCTTCGGACAACTCGATTCACGGTGCGCAAACATCGCGGCCCCTTACACGATGATCGGCCGATGTAAACCGCGGACGGTGCTTCGCGATTCTCGGTATAAACAGTGCGTGGGTGGGAAGCGGTGTTAGGCCAGTCGACGGCCGAAATCGATGATGAGCCTTGACTGGCCGGCTGCTCGGTTATGCTGCGAGCGGTCGAGGAAGAGCATTAGCGAGATCGATGGGTGGCGCATTGTCGATCGGCAGGGGTGGCCATTCGGAATGACCGTGCACAATGCGCGTCGCGTGTATTGGAGATAGCATGACGAGCGGTCGCGAGGACGCTTATGGCCGTCGGCGGCGGGGTCGGCAACCGGGCCGATCTTTAGATCCGAATCTCGTTGAATAATAACCTTTCGGGGAGGGCGGCACGAATATTCTCGCCGCTTATTTTGCGGCTGACGTGTCGCATTTTGTACAAAAATTTTCTCTCGACGGTCGGTGAAAAGCAGAGTATGTTTATGGGAGAAGTGTCGGAAATTGTAGGTAGATAATTTCTTATATTAATAATTATAGGTAAATGAAAAGAACCTTTAGATATCTTGATTTTATAAGAGTGGCGGTGAAAATGATACTTTTAAGTGAGTCGCTTCGTGAGACGAACTGCTCATTTTCTGTTACATGTTGGAAGTTCGGTACTCTTTCGAGCTGAGAGTATCCAGGGATGTTCTGTAAAGAAGTTGAAGGTAGCTCGATTCTGCTAAGGGAGACTGAGGGTGGAAAGCTACCTGCTGTTTGATAGATGAACCGTTCATTCGGCGATATCGAATTAGGGAGGTAGAACTTATTTCCCCTGCCAAGTTGACACGGCCAAGTTAAGTGTAGTTCGAGAGACAGTCCTCTGAAAGCATTCCTCCTCAAATTGAATTAGAATCGTCCCCCGAACCTCTCACGACACCATCATTTTTTGTTATCCCAATCAGCGGAACCGTCGCTTAATCATTCCAAGTTCGCAAGTTCCATACCGTCTTAATCGCACTTTTCGTCATTCAGTACAAGTTTTTCAAATGGATACTCGAAATTCTTCTCGCGCAATCCGCGTATTCCGCGTAATTTTCCGTTCCAAAGTCCGTGCCGCTAACTCACCGAGAGAAGACTGTCAACTGTCCTTCCGCTAACGTAACGAACGACAGTGCGAGCGGCTGCACATTGACAGAGGTGTCTTTGGGACACGTTTACGAGCAAACAGGTGCCACCGCGATCCTCACCGGTCTGTCCACAAGAGATCCACGCAGAGTGCACACGAAATCCGTGAAAAGTTTCGCGCGAGTCAATAAGTCCCTCGCTTCCTTTATTTTGTCCCGTCTTCCTCGATAATTTGCCCAGCTCGCTCGCGGGCTCTTATTGACCCGCCTCGGTCCTTTTCCGAGAAGCCGAACGAAGCTAACGAGGAAGCTGGATTCGAGCAGGAATGTTGCACTTTACACTTTCGATGTCGTATCCGGCTAACTTCTTCATTCGCCACGCTCGGAGAGTCCGGAATTCTTGGACCGAGGTATTTTCGGAGAACATTTTTGCCCGGACTTTCGCGTACTTTGCCCGATGGTCGGGTTCTAATCGTTGGCCGATTCGACGACTTCTCGGCGTGATCATTCGGTTGACGGATCGAAAATTATGAGTTGGAGATGCAATGCGCGACTGTTTCATGCTATCCGTCAGTTAAAGTGACCGATCTGACCGTATCGTAATTATGTAATTTTTCTCGTGAAACATTTAATTTTTCAAATATTGTTTAGCACTTATTGAAGTAGGTAAATGATTTGTCGTTTTAACGTTTCGTGAGTTAAAGCAAACTGACTTGTATCTTTCCGGCAATTTAACTGAAAATATGAATAGAAATCCTCGGTAGTTGTAGAGCTAAATATTCTGAGGTATCGTATATAATTACAATAAACTTGCTATCTATCTATCATCTACTATCAAAGAACATTGCCTCGAAAATAATTAAAAAACTAATCCGACACGATCACTTATGAAATTGTTCTAACCCAGTTCGCAAGGAAATACAAACACCCGCCGCGAATATTGTTCCAAAAATAATCCCTCATCAGCCATCGTGAAAATTATCCCTCCCCCGAGCAAAAAAATCCGCCAAAAAATCTGGTCGCGCCCGAAAGGTCTATTTTTCGCCGGCCCACATAGTTAAAACAAACATAGTCACGCAATTCCGGTTGTCGGGCCGCGGCCTTAACGGCACTTTCGCGAGCGGCGCTAGGCGCTTAACATCGGCCGCGTTAACCGTCGCGCAGCGAATCGCCCAGCAGGCGGACACAGGGTCCGCCCGGACCCATTAGAACTTGTCAACAGTCGTAATTGAAAATTAATTTTCCAATTTAATTCTTATTTTTTGCGGCTTACGGAATAACGACTTACAAAAATATTATTATCGCTACCTAGCTGGCAAAATAATCAATGCACTTCCGGTGTATGGGTAATATCTATTTGTCTTCATTATACTTATTTCACACATAAGGAATGCGATCTGTTTTATATATCTTTGATTATTGTATACACGTTTGCACATTTGTCGCTCCGACAATCGACTCGACACCACTTCGGTGGTTTCTTTCGAAAGAGTATACTTTCTTTCTCTCCATTGCTCCAGCGAGAGACAAGAGAATGAACAAACTCGACACAACTATCAAAGTTCGACTTTTTACGAACACTGGGTCCGAGTAGACCCTGTGTCCGCTCGGCGGGGGTTAATATCGAGCGTGAAAGGAGAGCACGTGCGCGAGTAATCGTTTCTGGCCGAGGCGAACTCTCCTCATCCTCGCCCGTTGGCACCGATCTCTCGGCGAGTCCGCGACAATGCCATCGCGGATTTCCATTTCCCCCCCGGATCGCGAGAGAAGGGGTGAGGGGGAGAGAGAGAGAGAGATTGAGAGAGAAATGTGGCCACGGCGGTTATTCCGGGCGCTCAATTATCTTCGCACAATGACTCGATCGCGTCAGCCTGCTTTCGGGACCGGCTTCACTCGCCTTCCGCTTCCTACGACAGTTCGAGACTTCGGGCCCGATAATTTCGCGAGTCACTCCGATCGCGAATATTATGTCGCGGGAGTAGGTCACGGGTGGTTGATTTCTTTGTCTCGGTGGGAGGTGTACAGAGATTAGAATTATTTAAGTCTCAACTGACCGAACTTGAAATGGTAGGTTTACACAGTGAAACTGTTGATCGATGTCTTTTAAACCCCCGTTATATAGAGTTCAGAATGAAATAAGCTTTATTGCATGTCATGAAACGGGGAACATAGGAAAGATTCTGACTTTTCGTGCTGCGAATACAATGCCAGTGGGTCAATTTGACTCTTCCGTAAACGACCAGAGTTTCGCCCCATCGTCGTTTACGCGGTGTGCAAAGTGTTTCCAGGTAGCGCACAGAGGAAGAACGTTTTATCGAATCATTCTCGATATTCGATTTTCTATTTATAACCCACCTTCGCAACACGCGACGCGTTCGATTCTGGGGTACGCGCGAGGCCGTAAGAATTTTGCAAATTTCCAACCGTCGCGCGCGCCATTACACGGCGAGCCGAGTCGGGGCAAAAGTTTTCGACGAGCCGAGAAATTCGGGCGAGTGAAGCGGTTAAAGAATAGGCGTGTTAAGGACTCGCGGAGAGAGGCGGGCGAGAATATACAGAGTGGCCAGCGGTTTTGAAGAGTGCCGTCGAGAGACAGAGAGAGAATGGGCAGAGTAGGAAGAAAGAGAGACAAGAAGAAAGAAAGAGAAACTAGAGAGGAAGAGAGAGAGAGAGAGAGAGAGAGAGAGAGAGAGAGAGAGAGAGAGAGAGAGAGAGAGAGAGAGAGAGAGAGAGACAGAGAGAGAGAGAGCAATCGAAGGCAACTCGTCGCTGGGCTTTACGTAATCTATAGACCTCCACGTCGTTGACAGATGACAGAGGCGTCTTCGTCGCTGCCAGAACGACCGAGGTTAGATCTATGTATGTATTTATATACCGAAAAGCGTATGCGACGCCCCCGTTCGAAGGAATTGAGCTCGCGCACGGCAGAGCTCGGACTGGTATCGTCCGGCTCGTTAAGAATAACAGCGACGCTTTCGATATATTTATGCGACTACGCGTGCAAGGTGTCGGCGTCGGGCGGGCAGAAGAGGGGGGGGGGGGGGCGATCTTTCAGCTCGAGAGATTGTTCCAGGTGCGCGTGGAACGACTTGCCAAATGAGATCGACGAATTATAAGCAACGGAATTGTGGATAACGTAAGATCTAAAGGGAAGGGGGGGGGGGGTGACGAGTGTTAATAACGGCCTCTTGACTCTGACTTTGGTCTTCTTTTGTTCATCCCGCATCTGCGGCGCCGAAGTGCGCTTGTTATGTAAAGAGATCGCTTAGTTGATAATAATATCATCCGAAGCAGTTGACAGCTTCGGTCTCAGTAAGTTGTATTGTAATTGATGAGTGTTAACGCTCAGTGGACTCTGGTCCTCTTTCCGCTGTTCGGATCCCGGCGCTGAAGTGTACACACGTTACATAAAAAGATACATAGTGCATCGTCTAATAATAATCGTCCGACACCGTGATAGATTCGCTGTTAGAGTCTTGCTACTCTGACCTGCAAACGGAAAGAGCCAATGCATTGTAAACAACTAAACAGCTAATCGGTCGCACTATGTAACTGAACCTAACGTAACAGAGTACGTTAGAATCCGCGCACATTTTACATTTACAATTACAGCCACTCTTGCGACTTTGATCGCGTCCAGAAAAATTGATTCGAGGCAATGCTTATCCGCTCTTCCGAGCGTGGTGCGAGCTAACGAGAGATGTAACGACACACATGCAGATTCGTTACGTAAGTGAGGCTCGGAAAGTGGTACGCGAGTCTCGAAGTTCGCCGTATTCAGGGATGAGAAACGTCGAGCTTAGGCGCTTTTACCGTATCGTCTCGAGCTTTTAACTCGCGCGCGGCTCGCCGACCGGAAATTACGAGCCTCTTTGCCCTCCACGCATGCCCACTGTAAGTTACAACGTTAACGACCCGATCCGAGCGCATCGATACTTACGCACGACCGTCGTAATCTTCGTAACGAGCTGGCGAAAGTCTCCTTTGCCTGACCAGAAGTTAATGGCGCGTAGAAAATACAGAATCTTCGGATCTCAGACATATTCTCGCCTTTTACCCTACACTCGATTCCTCTAATCTGGTCGTTTCGAGTTCAGGATTCATTTCGTGTCTCGGACGTTCGGAAAGTCCTCGGAAACTATTCTGTGCCGTTTCGCGTCTTTCAGTTCCTCTCTGTCACCCTGGTATTCTCTTTCCCGTTCCCGTTTCTGGCCTCTCATCTTTCATTCGCGTCCTCACGCTTCTCCGTTTTCTGTCTTCGAGCACTCAGTCAACCCGAGCTTCCCACCTTTCGCCTTCCTCTATTCAATCTCGACTATTTTCTCCCTTTCCTCCCAACTCTCGCTCTCATTCAGTTCTCTCCTCTTTCTGGATTCTGCTCTGGATCTCTCTCTCTCTCTCTCTCTCTCTCTCTCTCTCTCTCTTTCTCTTTCTCTCACACTCTCTTTCTCTCTCTTTCTCTCACACTCTCTTTCTCTCTCTTTCTCTCTCTTTCTCTCTTTCTCACTCTCTCACTCTCTCACTCTCTCACTCTCTGTCTCTGTCTTCCTATCTACACCGTGCTCTATACCGATACGCTCACGGCTTCAACTGCGGAGCAAAGTTAGTTCCACGGAGTTTCTCTCGGTCTATACGTACATCCGTAGGGGCGTGCACAAACAGAGTGTCTCTCTCTTCTCCGTCTCTCTGCATCTTCATCCCTCTCTCTCTCTCCACTCTGCCTTCCTCTCGAACGGGAATCGCAGACCAACAGAACTAACCTTCCGACGTCGCACGCGCTCACCTGAGAAGAAGGGCGCGAATTGTGGCCGCAGCCCTTAACGACTCTGCTCATGCCACCCCCCCCCCCCCCCCACTACCTCATTTTACTTACCATAGTTTACTTCATGTTCGACGTAGAGGGTGCTCTCCGCTATTCCCGTAACAGTTCAACAAATTCGGCTCGAAATCGTTGGACAGCGTTGGAAGCTGAAGAGGTCTGCGTTTTGTTTTTCGAACAACTGATCGTCGAATTCTTGTTTTTAGGCGAAGGCTAATGGACACTGAAACATTCCCGTTGTGCATTTCGAACTGTTGTTTGGCATAAATTGGCTTGTAAACGCGGACAGGGTGGGCAGTGAATTCGGTTACTGTTCCGAAAGTGCGTAATAAGCGAACTTTATTCGGTTCAAATTCGTTCGGCACACACTCGATCGACGTCAGAGGCGTTCCGCATTTGTGTAATGAAATTAATAAATTTCTTCCCTCCTGGCAGCCGATTTGTACTCTGCCTGCCGGGACTTGAGCGTCTGCCAGATTCCCTCGCAGTCCGGATCGACCGGTCTCAATTTCATTCTTTCGCCCGGAGTGTATACAGGGTGCTCCACTAATCATCGTTGCAATCGACGCGGGATTCTTCTCTCAAGGCAAACAGAGACTTCCGCCTCCGAGAGGGCGAACCTCAAATATCAACGAAGCAAAGATTGTTAGGTGTTCTAAGTTGCATACCAACTTCTTCATTTTTTCCCGGAAGCGCCAAGAATCGGAGTGCATTTCCGATTTTATTTTCTCAGACCAGTCCCCGCAGTCTGCCGAATGATTACTGGGACACGGCACGTGTGTGCACGCGTGTGTACGTGTGTGTACGTGCCCAGAACTCGACGGTCGATCGCGGTGAAGAGGCCGCGCAGAAACAATCGCTAATAACGAGCCGCTTTAATTACTATCCGCTTCATTCGCAACCGTAGGAAGCAAAACTTCCCAGCATTGTGCCGAATCCTTTCTTTTCCCCACTCCCCCCCCCCCCGCATCGGGGAAAAGTCCGTCGAAAATCGTTGACCGACGCGCGGACATTATCGTAATCATAATTAATTGCCCCAATGGTGGAAAAATAGGCGGGCAAGGTAAGGGGACCGAAATTGCAGTCTGGCATCTCGTGGAACGGCTAATGATACGGTCGCGCTGCGTTTTAAATGTCGAATGCCGCGGACTAATGACTGGCGAGGAATCCGTTCGGAAAAAATTGCGCCCGCTAATGACACGCCAGGGGGCTCGATGCCTCGTACGTGCAAAGAATCGAGACGGCAATAATCTCGGCGACCGACCTGAAACCTGAACGATCCTCGAGTGGTTCTCGAACCGAATCCGTCCGTGCTTTGCGACAATGCTGCCGAAGTTGAAGTCATCCAACTTTGCCGTCGCGCCGATTTTACATAGGACGAAAGCAGAATTTTCCAAAAAATTTGAAGAGCGTAACGTTGGAAGAATATTTGTAATACGCGAATGGAGACGGTGTTCTTATGTAAGATCTTTAATTAATTATATTCTTGAGAGTATACTTTTGAATACGTAGTTAAATTTCCCAAATCTTCTAAATTGTCTAGTAGTGTATTTTAAACAAAAGCCTATTACAGCCTCTCTGCTGAGTCGCAGCAAGAAAGAGGAAATGTCGTAATTAGACATGGATAGAAGTCAGTACTGTTAACGAATATTCAGTCAAACTAAAACCGAGCGCAAACCTTTGATGCCTCCTTTCATTATCACTCACATCTTCCCATTTCCACACCTCCACCCTTTCACCGCGTAACATCGCCGACACAAAGCGCATCGGACTTTCTCCGAAGTTCGCAGATAATCCCTTGCATAATGCTCGGGACTCTATTTTCGGCCGTTTTGCAATCGTCGGGCGTAATACGTCGCTCGTTAGGATGTTTACTCCCCGATAGTCGAACGTCACGAGAATGATGGATGCTCCGGACAGGGTCTTGCTTTCTCCCGTTTTGTCCACGAATCGTTCTCAGCCTCTTGCGCAATATTCGCGGCCAGTTTTGAGGCTTCTGCGATCGCTGGGCGGACGATACGTCGATCATTAGGATGTTTACCCCGGATAATCGATCCACGATCGAGGCACGATCCAAGCACGATTCAGGCACGATTCAGGCACGATCGAGGCTTTCCGCGATCGACAACTCCTCGTGGGCTCGGAACGATGAGAAAGGAGAGAGAAGGCTCTCGGTACTATAACCCGGCCGGGTGTAATTACGTAATGGCACTCTTCGACGGCGGAGAGCATCGTCGAGGCTTCTGTGTATATTGCTCTAACCGAGAAACGACGCGAGGATCGAAACTCGTCGGAGGAGACTCTGAAGACGTTAACCGGTCTGACGTCGATCTTCATCTCGACAATCGTCCCTGTTACGCACTTCAGCCGTTCACGGTAGATGCTTACTTTGGAAGTGGCATAAGTCGCTGTTTCGAAACGGACAGCGATCACGCTAACTGCGATTCCACGTTCGGACGAAAACTTTCAGCCATAGAGATACCGATTATTCCTGAACCGATCACAGAAATTGTAAAGTTTACTTTAAACTCACGTATTTTTGATCTGTTCCACTAAAACCTAATAATCATAGTGTTTTTATTTAGCGCATGGTTTATTCTTTATGTTGCATTAATTTGGGTTAAATATATCTTCTGAAACTTATGATTCTCTTAATAAAAAAAAAAAACAGCGCTGCTACGGCGGACTTGCCCCGGAACCGGAGCAAAACTGCACTAACCTGTTTAACAATTATTAAATCTTATATCCTTATAATATGGGGCAAAACCGGAATTATTATTAGTAATACGAACTTTGTCGCACGAGTTAAACGGGAAAATCACAGAATGCATGGCGGCCACCTATGTTAATTACTATCCAAACCATTGAATACTAACTAAAGGAAGATTTCTACCGTACAGTTGGTACAATGCAACGTGTATTCGAATAAATAAGGTCCTAATGGGGATTTGCCCCGTGTACGGATTTACCCCACTGCACCTTACCCTTGTTCAAAATACGAATTTCGATGACAAAACTGTAGGTAAAACTGCGATGAGCTCGGAACAATTGTTTATTCGTACTTATCTCCCTGAAAGGAAACCAAAGATTACAACGATTTTCTTAGTACGCCGGCTTATCCCACTTTCATAATCACCTTATCTTATCAATGGACGCTGCATCGGGGGTCCGATCGCGGAACCGTCGATTACGGTAGACCAACACCGGCCCGAAGAAAGGTGTTTATCGTGCGAGAGTAACTCTCCTCGATTCCGAGCCGCTGCTCGGCAGATAGTCGAGTACAGTCGAGTACAGTCGGAGTACGGTCGAGTACAGTCGAGTACAGTCGGCGAACGAAGGTAAAAGTCTCGTTACGAGCGCCGAGTGAGATCGCGTGCTCCACTTACGAGCCAGTCATTTACACACGCGGAAAAAGATACGGGAAGGCGTCTCTCGATACTTCGACGCCCCCCCCCCCCCCCCGCCCTCCCCCGTTATGTCACCGAAAAGTGTGTACTTTACAGTCACTCCGTCGCTCACTTTGCATTCGCACTTCCGACTAGAATGAACCGAGCCGAGAAACCGCGGAAGATCGATCCTCGCCTAAAGCATTGCAAAGAAACAGTATAATTTCTCCGAAACGTTTTCGGTCGCCAAGTTCCTTTCAACGAGTTCCATATCTGAAACATCGGAAAGTGATGCTCGGTCGTTTAATCGAAATTACTCGTCGGTATATGGAAGAATAATTCTTCCCCTGTCGAAGAGATGCGCAGATGCGTGGGCGGTGCAAAAAAAAACCGCTTCGCTCCTGAAAACGATACTCTCATCTCTTAGCATTTCCATACTGTAATTACGCCGTTCGAAAAACATGCGCGGGCAAGAACACTCCAATATGCCGAAGGCCGAAACGCAAAGAGAGCCCCCCGGACCCCATTCGGAATCACTGACGGATACGAAGGATCGGCCGGCAAAAGGGAATGTCTAATGTATTCGCTACTTTATCCGCGCCGCTCGGGAACCGCAGCGAAAAAGCTGAGCCAATAAAGAGGCGCATAAAGAGGAAACGTCCGATGCATCGATGCCACGCCAAATCCTGAACCCTGAATCCTCGCAGCTCGATTCCTCGGGAAACGAGTTCGCTGACAGGGTCCCGTATCGCAGCTGGCATTTCGGAAAGGGTACGTGCTGCGCGTGCGCACGCGTGCCACGCGACGCGTATGCGCCAATGTCCGTACCCTCGAACGGCAAACCGCGAATTATCCGAGAATTATCCGAGAATTATCCGAGAATTGTCGGCCCGTTCATGTTCGAATCCGTTCCCCAGAACGTTTCACAATGTAACACGCCTTCGAGGCACGTATTACTTAGTCACGCGCGCCATGCTTATCCTCGAAGGAAGCTAGAAAGAAGAATAAGAGGAAGGAGGAGGGGGGGTCTAATAAAGTACAAAGTGTAAGAGAATCGACTCGACCCGATCGGATTATTTGGAAATGTCAGCAGGATGTTTCGCAAGGCTGCTTCCTCGGAGTTGCATCGATCGATCGAGAAAGGAAGCGCGGAGGAAAAATAAGAGACACGCACGTGAGCCGCAGACATGGACACGTGTGTGTTTCGGTCGCGTGTGCGGGTTCGACGGTTTCGGCGTGCGCTGTTTGTCGCACGAGAGTCGATTGATCGAAACTGGCCGCGATGAGAGTCGGGTTCGGCAGAGTCGGGCTTCATTGTGATCTTCGGATGAGTCGGGAGGGTTTCTTACGGCTCGGGGTAGCGATCGGCGGGAGGAAATTGGCGGAAAGAAAGCGAGAGCTCGTCAGTCGGGAAAGCGGAATATGCCTGCGGGAGAGCATTTGTCTGATTCTCACGAATGCGGCCCGATGGGACAGGCATCGGCCGATGATTGCAGGGAAGCAGTCTCAATTCGTGCTGCTGTTCCTTTTCAATTTCTCTGTTTTGCTTTTCTATTCTTTCATTCTCTGCTTTTGGCTCTCTGTCTCTCTCTCTCTCTCTCTCTCTCTCTCTCTCTCTCTCTCCCTGTCTCTGTCAGGCATTACAGTTTATGTCTATAAAAGTAAGGTGACCAACTGTACTCACTTACTGAGTTTTGTACTCTTTTTTCGCAAACCGTACTCTTTTCAAATCCTGTACTCTGAAAGTACTCATTTGTATAATTTTATAGTCATTTGTATTTCTAAAACATTTTTTTAGATTATTTTATTTCAATTTTATTAATATCATATCCCACATGAGAATTTAAAAGTTTTAATAGAAATTTCCTTATGTTGTCCAGGCAGTAATGCTGCTGTTAAAAGGGTATTTTCACTAGGGAATGATTATTGGAGCAGTGAGAAGTCGCAACTTTCTGTAAAAACATTATCTGCCGCCTTAACAGTCAAATTTAATATGCAAAATGAATGTTGTTCGGATGTGGCAACATTATTAGACGAACATCCTCATTTAGCAAAAAAAATCCACTCTGAAGAAAAATATGTTTTTAAAAGAAAATAAAGTTTTTATCGTTTTTTCTTCTTTTTTTTCACCTATGAAATACTTGCAAAGTGTACTCTTTTTGAACAAAAAATAGTTGGTCACCTTAATAAAAGAAAGAATTGAATATAAACTTTATATACTTGTATATAAAATGGTTAATGGGCTGTGTCCAAATTACTTAGCAAATAAGATAATGTTAATACGGCACGAAGGGGCAGTGCAAACCAGACAAAGGGGAAACATCTATATAAGTAAGTGCAGTACTAGTAAACAGCAGAAAATGTCACTCCCTGATGGATTCAAAATGTTCAACAATCTACCGGAGGAAATTAGAAATGTAAAAAAATTACTATACTTTAAAAGAATGCTAGTTCCACACATAAAGAATGGGAAGAAAAAGTAATGAGCGCAATATTTTTGTATTAGTACTGTGGGGATTAGAAGTAGTGATAAGCGAGATTATTAATATTTTCTGTATTACTACCGATGGTAGTACGATTTTAATGTAGCTATAGGAGCTAAATAAATATTTATCTATCTATCTATCTATCTATCTATCTCTATTTCTATCTCTTTGTTTCTTTCTGTCGTTCATTCTTTCATTCTTTCATTCTTTCTTTCTTCCTTTCTCTATCGCACCTATGTCGGTCCCGTTCCGTGAGGCTTGAATTTAGAATCGAGACCGGCGCACGAAACTGTCGCGCCACGTTGAAATGCATTATTTCTTACCGACTTGATTACTCGCCTATCTCGACAGCTGCATTAACCGCGTCATGACGGATCGCGGACAATTTTTTCTGCCGCGGCCACAAGAGAAATCGAGGTCGTTACCTTGTCCCTCGCTCCCTAAACATTACTATGATAATTTCCTAATCACTCGTGTGTCAGCGAAATTAAGCGATCCGTCATTTTCTTTCGTTCCGCTCGATTTTCAATGCACGGCCCGAGAGCCGAAAGAGAAGCAGGCTCGATTGACAGTAATTTCATTTGTACACTCGTTACTCGTACACGCGAATAAAATTCTACAAATATTCCTTCTGCCTCCAAATTGGACTTATTAAAAATTCGTCATCTCTACAAGGTGAAGTAATTACCCGGTCATGAAAATCATTACCCTGAAAAAAATCATTAGCCTGTCATGAAAAATTGATACACGAATACCGAACTATCGACGAATCTGATTGGTAGAGACAGCTGATGTTTACGATTCGGAAAAAATGTGGCGGGCTCATAAATTCTTTTTTGCCCGACGTGGGATGGATAGGCGGTGGCATAATTACAGGATGGCACTCTGGCGACGATGGAAGTGATCTATCCCGCGGCTCGCCAGTCGGGGGAAGAAGGAAAGAGGGGAACTCTCTCTCTCTCTCTCTCTCCCCCATCCATCCTCCTTCCCCCTGTCTCCCTATGGGTAGGGGGCCAATTTGCTGCCAAGTAATTACCGGCCGTAATTAATAAGAGAGTATACGCGAACCAGAAGCGATTTGATCCGGGACGAGGTTATAGGCCGCTGCCACCGACGCCAGAAACTTCAACCGAGAATGACGCGTGCCCAATGTCAAAGTCTCGCTTAAAACTCTTCATTTTTTTGTTTCACCGCCTTTTACCCCTCTCTTTTTGTTTAGCCCGGCACGGAGTTGAACGCTTGTTTCAGGGCAAACCGTCTCGCGCAAAGTAATTAAGCTGCATTTTTCTTTTCTTTTTTTTTCGTATCTCGCGAGCTCGCGTTTTACAGCGGCGGCAGCGAAGCAATTAACGGTTACAGTTCGAAAGTAGAGAATGGGAAGAAATATGTTCGGTTCCAGGTCGAGAATCAAATTTCGAAATGTCGCTTGGTATAGTATCCGAAAGTACTGCGGTAGAGGGGGAATTTGAAAGTTAGGATTATCTCATTGCTAAAAGAATTAGTGTACTTCGACGTGAACTTACAAAATTATGTATAATATTGGCTTTTTGGCGAATTCGGTCAGTGATTTACATTATACCCATTGTTCTTCGTTAAAATCATTGAATTGTAGTAGATATATGTAACACACTGTCAATAATCGGTTCTTGCAACCTTATATTACAACACAAAATTATTGAACTCAATCGGTCGAAGTCGTAAAATCTTTCCCAAGTAATAGGAACTTTCCACGAAGAACGCATTATCAAAATTCCATTATTCCTGCGAAATTGGTCGGTCGAATCGAGGCTTATTACTCGTCACGCTCCTCGCAGGGTTGCCACCGTGTTCTGAAAGAGCTGAACGATCCTCGTTCGCGAGGCTCGAGGATTCGAAGCTTTTCTTTCCGTGGGCAATTTGTGCGATTGTGCCGAGCCGCTCGACGCGAAATGCGGAGGGGAAGCCTATCTATCGTCCCCGCCGCATATCCGCGAACGTTCTTCCGGCGGCATCGGTCCGTCTTCCACGCTGGCGAACGTGTGTATATTTGCACGCCCCCCGCACACCCTCCCCCACCCCTCCCCCCATGCAAAATAATACACACGCAACGTACGGGCCGACTCACACCTAACCACCTCCCGCCGTATTCGCTCGGTACACCCTATATGGACGTATTCCTACCTACTGATATTCCTCGTATTTACACTGACACACGTACACTTGGCGCGCGCGCACGTATTTATATGTACGTGCCCTACATACGCGCTTACGTAGGACTGTACGTCGCCGTACATCTTGGCAATGCGGCACATTTCGCATTAACCAAATGAAATTCCTAATATATATTATACGGGCAACGTACATTGGCTGTCTCCCGGTGCAATATTCCTCGTACGGGCTGGATACATGGATGGGTAGATGGATGGATAGATAGGAGGATAGACAGAGAGCGTCGTGTCGCTCAAACGTTCCGTCTTACAGACAGTTCGCAACGTTACGCGATTCGCTGGCCCATCCTCATCCTCCTCACCCTCCTCACCCTTCCCTCATCCTCTCCAACCGCCACCCTCTGGCATCGGCTATCTTTTCGAATATCCAGCGCTGTAATTTACTTGGCAGGCGCCTACCTGCGGACGAGGATTGTTAAATGGCCGCGGATGTCTGCCAAAAAATGAACAGACCTCCGGATGCATACTACCCTTATTTTTTTTATCGAAGATACCTTCGAAACTTTCGATTCGCAGCTTATGGCTGTTTTCGGATAGGAGGATAGAAACGGTATGCGCATTGCTGAAAGTTTCGATGGTTAAGCCGTTGGTCTGCTGGTGATTTTCAGGCAGGGGGTGGTTTATTGCGAGTTGTAGATGTGGGTGTAAGCGTATGCGCGTGTTCGTGGGTGGGGTTGGAGAGGGGGGGGGGGGGCGGCAAGAATGCTCGGTGCAGGGCGGCAGTCACGCGAGAGTCTCGTTTCTTTCTTTGATTCGTGAGTGGCGTTGAAGTCTCCCCGTTCTTGACCGAAAGTTTTGGGTCGATCATCGTGCCCCTTTCCTACCTTTTCGGGGAGACTGCCGGGGGGTGGTGGTGGCGGGGGGAGGATTTACGTGCTCGTGTTTCGCCGTTATTCGGAGGCCAGGGCGAATTGCAGCGAAAATCGGGTATAACGAGCTTTGGACGAACGGCGTCGGATTTGCAGGCAGTCGCATTCTGAACGATGATCTATTCGAGTTTACGGACCACCGAGTCTAATGCGGGGATCAGTTGCGAAAAATTCCGTTGAAAACGTTGCAATAACGCGTAATGATTAATAATGTGAATAATGTACAGTTCACATCTTATCTGAAACGAGCATAATGCCGTCGGTAATAATCGGTTAACTCCGCTTTGCGAACTGGAAGTTTTACCACTTTTAAAGTTTTATCATCAAAGCGCTTGATGCACTTTTAAATTCTTATATAAAACAAGCCTGTTATTAAGGTATTTAATGTCAAGAAAGCTGCAATAATTGCAGTTATATCTACAATTGTAATTCAGGGTATATTTACGCAATTGTCCGCAGAGGAGAGAAGTTCGGAAATCAATTTTAAACTATTTTCTCGATCCTCACCGCTGTCTGCTTTCTGGAGTTCCCCGGATTTGGCCAATGACCGTTCCATATTGCACTTGATCCGTCTCCGACATCGTCGTCTCCGATTTCCGGCGTATTTAAAGCATGCGCTCGATGCCTGCCTCTGGCACGGATCATTTTTTTTACCCGCAAACGACGCCGGACAAGCGTCCATTAATTCATCCGTCCCCAATTAAAGACTCCGTGCCACTTCTCTCTCTCTCTCTCTCTCTCTCGTCACTTTCAGCGGGATGGCTAGGCGTCGTCATGCGATTTAGTTGCAGCCGAGTGCGCGACACGGTCTCGCACGCAGTTCAAAATAGATCATCGGAATGTCCGGCCAGCATTGTTCGCTGCCCAGCCGAGAGAGTCTCTGTCGTTAGCGAGATGCGAAAAGATTCGACGTCCAGAAAGAGAGAGACAGACAGACAGACAGCGAATTAGTTGGTAGCGAGAGTGAGAGAGAACGAGCGGACGAAAACTGAACTCACGTTCGAACTGACCATGCGAACTTTCTACGCTAATTAGACGATCACGGGCCATTTGCTACGCGCGTTTAGGTGGACCCAAGACGTTTCTGACTCCGTCTAAGTCTACTCGGGGATTTACGCAACGAGGTCTAACGAATATTTTGGCACGGCCGGGCGAGCGGGTAGAGCTTCTTCGTGGCTTTCGCAATCTGCCGAATTCGCCATTATGGTACACGCCGAGGCGACCTCGTCTGCGTCGGCGAGAGCGGTCCAATGGCGGGCCACCGGAAAAAAAGCTGGGCCAATAATTAGTCGCGGGTCAAGGCGGGCAGTGATGCGTGCCCGATAAACAGCGTGGACAGCACAACGGAATTAGAATCGGCCTTGTTCGATTCGCCCGTTCGACGGCGGACGACGATGGCCAGAGAACGTGCGAAGCGTTAGCTTCGGGTTTAGAGGCTGATTATGATGCTAGGAACGATGTTGGGACGTGATCGATTGTTGTCTGCTGGACTAGTCGACACTCTTTTTGGACGTATCTCGGGAACTCTTGCACTTGGAAAGCTGTGGTCACGATTTTTGTCGATGGCGTTTCTGACTCTTTAATTGTTTAGGTGTTTATTTGGTCCTTATAACAGTTGGGTGTCGTACGGTTGGGAAAATGTCAGTTTTTCACTGTTTCCCATTTTATTTTTGACCATATCTCGAGAACTATTCCACTTAGAACCTTTTGGTTTCGATTTTTGTGAATGGGTTTCACCCCTTTGTCACTACATATTTTTGGTCTTATATTCCGAAAGTATTGCACTTAGAAGGCTCCGGTTGCGATTTTTGTGATCCTCGTTTCATCCTCTTTCAGTATGCATATGCACAAGTCGATAGAAAGACTTTTCATTTTTACCCATTTTTCGACCTCCATTTTTTCGATGGTTTTTTGGCTGTAAGTCCGAAACTAATGCGAATTTCGACCAACGGGAAACGGCTCTCCGACTTATTTTTGACCCCCTACCAGGTAGCAAAAGGGCGATCCGATCCGCCGACCTTCGATTTTTCGCAAAAATGAGAAGGGAAAATTTTTTTTTTAGAAAATCGCGATTTTTTAAATTCCCTGTAACTTTTGAACCAGCGATCAACCCCTATGATAATCATACATTTTCTTGAAGCTTTTGACGCGCTCTTTCGGATAGGATCATCAGCGAAAGTCGATCTTTAAAAAAATTTTTTCTCGGCTTCGAAAAATGGCTGTATCTTTGAAACTATTGAGAATTCGGAAGTTTCCTTGCGACCAACTTTCAGGGCGAGTCAAAATCTATGGGATAGAGTAGTTTTTGCAATGTACAAGAAAGTGTTCTGGAGTAAGCATACGTGGACTATAGATCGCGCAAATGCACAAGAGAAGTTGTTAAGATACTCTAAAGAACGCTAAACCCTAATTTTTCTACATGGTTTCCACATTATATATCCGGCTGCCAGATGCATTGTTTTACTGCAACCATTAATCAAGTAACTTGAAGTCCCTATCATTCCTTCCTGTCGTCAAAAAATATATACTGTTATTCCTGCAATACGTAAATGCCTAAAAATGTCGTTGCTCATAGGCTTACAGAATCATTCCTTGCAGAAAAGACTCTCTGCTCCAGCAGAGTCAGAGACTTGTTCTGCAGAACTAGCCTGGCCGAATTTTCCACTGCTTCCCAAAAATTGTGCTTCGGTAAGATTTTATCGCGCACTTCGCCTGCTCTGAACCGTTTCACGCGCGACTACGCGTGCAAAATCGTCGTCGGAGACGTAGGTCTGCCTTTCCTCCTTCTGCATCTTCTACTTAACGTATACGAGCACGTTTAAGTGGATTTCATTTTCAATTCCGAGGAGAATCATTTCGACAGGGTCCAAAACGTTCGTCTGCCTCTCGCTGGCCTGTCTCGTGCCGTCGGTGTCTTATTTCTTCCCCTTCAGCGTGTGTCTCGTCGTATACCGGCCAGGATTAAACTTCAGACTCGTCGGATAGTCGAATTTTACACGGCAGCGAGAGCAGGAAGCGTCGAGCGGGCGAAAAGCGTTTCATTTCGCGCGACCGCAATTAAACGTTCTTTATTCCGCTCGTATATCAAACCCAAAGGCTGAGGGACGCGAGCTTTAATTTTGGCTCGATATATTATCCCAGCTTCGCCGGCGAACCGCGCGCAAACCTTTCGAAATCGGATTTCATTTTTTCGAACGAGCCCCGCTACCGAATAATGCGCTCGCTGAATTTTTGGCACGGCAGAACCATCGGAAAAATCATCTGATCGGAGGTGTAAAGATCGCAGGCTGATAAATGGCATCGATTTGCAAAGATACGATAGTAAAGCTCTGAGAGAAACTATCGAAAAACATGTAAATTTCATTATAGCTTGAGTGTAATAATTCTCGCGAAACTGTAATCTTAATTTGGTATCCAAAAAGTAGCGCTTTGAATACAGATCACCTGTAATCATTGGCATAAAACATCTGTCGTCTACCACAGAACAGAGTACGCTACTTACCACGTAATTACAGCATACCAAACACCCTCAACTACCAAAGGTAGCAAGTTACAAATCCGCAGCACGATCCGCCGAAAAGTCGCACAATTTTCCGCGACAGACCGGCCGTAATCGTTACCCTAAAACGTCTGCGGTCCAATCTAGCGCACAGTGCTCTCTCCAAACATAATTACCCGGCCCACCGTCATCCCCCTCGAATCCTGTAGCCACCCTAAAAAGCATCCGCAACGTCCATCCTTCCCTCCCTTAAACATTTCGCGCAATTGAATCCCGGGACGAGTTAAGTGTACCGTTAAAAATTCACGCCACCCGGTCGGCGCACACCTGTTCCCCCACCCCCTCTAGCCCACCCTACGCCCCGTAGCCGGCGGCATGCAGCCATCCCTCGGGAGCGAGGGGTGGAATCGAGTCGGTAAGCCACGCCAGCGTGTGTACATCGAATTCGAACTCTGGGCCGTAGAACAAATCGAATCACGTTTGCGCATTTCGGCGAACTGATAACGACGTTAGTTAACCCACTATCCAGGCATCCTCCGGCTACGTCTTCCACCCCCCTTCGCCACCCCTTGGAGCACGTCTGGCAATCCCCCGCAGCCCCTTCCAAGGCCTCACGAAGCCTCGAGAAGCTCGAACTCGGCTTCCAAGACGAATCCGACGAATATTCGGCGGGCAGGTATTAAGTGCGCTTCATTAGCGTGCAAATAACGCCCGGCAGGAAGACGATTATTACCGGGAGACGTAATTACGTGCACACCCCCTTCTGCGGCCCTTGTTACCCCCTTGCTACCCCTCGCTGAATCTTCAGGCCCGTCCGTCTTCGTCGGAGGCGGAAGCAGAATTCCACTCGATCGGGCCCTCTAGAGCTGTCACATGTCACGCCTCTATTCTCCACGCACCACATATCAGCCAGCGCGGTGTGATTAGGAGGTTGGGTTAGGTGGGCGGTTTGACGACGATGTGTCTTCGGGTCGAGATCTTGTTAGTCGGGCGGTTTCTTTGACCCGGAAGAGGAAAGTTGGATTGCGAAGTTGATGGCAAGTTGACGAGTGTTTAGGGAGTTAAGCTCTGAGAAGTTACCTGTTCTGGAAATGTAAAAGCTTCGCTGAAAAATAATTACATGAATGCATACAAATCAGGTTGCTACCGGTTATTGACCGTCAGTGTAGATGTATAACATTGTGTTTTCGGCGAATCCGGTCAGTGTTATACTACTAACAACTATAACTACTAAACTACCCTCCTTTGACCGAATTGACCGAAAAGCCATAATTATACATTTCGCTGACGATCACCAAACCTCTTAGTCTCCTAAAGTACTTAACTAATAAATGCACAATCAGCACCAATAACGATTATACTTAAAATCGAAGTACGACAATCATTGTCAACAAGTTCCAGTTAATATCGTCGGAAACCGAGCGGTAAGACGAGAAGGTCAGGTGTCGAGTCCATTTTTAGCCCGCGGCCATTTCCAGCCGTACGGTAACACGGCGCAGAAAAAAGTGTCTGGCACCCCGTGGCAGGGGTTGACGAACGGTCGGCCGTAGGAAAGGCCGGGTCCAGGCCCGCGGATTAGGCGGTATTTGCGAGGTGGATGTCACGTGAAGCCCCCAGCGTGTTCTGCAGGCGGGCAGAGGTATCCGGCATCGAAAACTTTCGACCGGCCTCCGACTCCGTCTGCAGACCCGACGATGTTATACGAGAGCTCGTAAAGTTCGACTTTTACCACTCCCCTCCACCCCCTCCCCGACAAGAACCGTCCATTCGACATCGAGAGGAGTCCACAGCGGCAGACATCGTATTGTGCCGGCAAATAAGGAGAGCTCGTACGCTTACTTTTTAATCCGATCATATCTTACATCTTAGCCCTGTACGTACCCGACGCGTTCGAGGCAAGTGCTTCGTTTAGGAATTTTACGCCTCTGACCCCGTTTCCGCGCTCGACACGTTTCCTTAATGAGTGACGCTGCGGATGGAGTTAACGGTGAAGAATGGCGAAAGCTAATTCTTCGGTCGGTCTTCGAGGGGGTGATAAAGTCGATTCTTAGATTCTGATTTACGACGAGAATTTGAGAGTTAGCCTTCGATGCGCGAGGATGGAGTCCTGTGAGAGAGATTGTTAAAGCACATTTGTCAGCTTCTTTTCGGAACGAACGTCGACGTTCGTGCGTTTCTTATGATTTAGGGAGGGGGTGGAACTCTAATGACGGTGTCCGATGTTCGTACGGCGGAGTGGAGTGGATCGGGTTGAGAAGGGGCCCGGCCAATCTTAGAAATGTGATTCGATTTATTCTTCCCGGAAGTTGGAGATGGGATGTGCATGCAGACGATTTCCCCGGAGATATATCGCTGGCTATACCTAGAGTTTTAGCCTTAGCCTACACATACTGGGAGTCGGTTGGACATTTTTTTTTTATTATCAGGTCTAAGCGTATTGGCAGGTTGTACGTACTGCCGAACTGGCAGTAAGATTCGAGAAGCTTTGCAAACATTGGAAGGAGATCAACGAAATTTTAACGGCTTAATCATTCATATTAAATGACATTGACTTTACCCCTAGAACAGATTAACGTAATGCTAAAATAAAAATACGATTTAGTTAGCCAGTACGCGTTAAGCTAGTCCGCCACATTTACGCCGATTTCTGCGCTTCATCGATTTGGGTTAATTCCGTCCATTAGTATCTTGCCGAAGTAAAGTGGACCAAGATATTGGCCTCCTTCCGCGTCAGAAATGAAATTGCCGGGCGAAAATGGGGAAAGTTCGGCCGAACTCAGCTTCCTTTTATGCATCCCACCCCTTCGAAGTAACTCTATTCCGGGAAGAACACAGAGTCCGGAACAGAGCGAACAGTCCGAACACTTCGAACGGTTCGAAGAGTAAATGCACGCGCCCGACTTCCTTCCCGTTCACTCGTCACTCCATTACATATGTATGCCACCCCTGTCGCGTATGTAAAACATTTTTCAAGCCGGTCGGCCGCGATAAATCTTACATTCATGCATATTTAGCCGCAGCTTCAGATGTTGCGCCCCCCCCCCCCCCCACCTACCCCCCTCCCTCCTATCCCGGAATCGTTTACAATATTGACGAAGCGCATTTGAATACGCTTCTGGGCCTGCCGGCCATTAATTCGCGTATTTTAAGAGAGCCGACCGACGAGAGTGCGTGCGAGAGAGGGAGAGAGAGTCGGCAAATAGGATAATGGACGGCGGTCCGGATTTATTTCATCATTTCGCCCGTCTCTCCCCACGCCATTGACGCGACTTAATTACATTCGTCGTCGCGAAAGTAGACGTCCGAACGAAAATTGCGTCCGCGCTAATTGAATTGCGAACTGAGAGGGTGTTGGTCGGCTCGCGGATGCGCGATGGGCTCGAATAGTCGAATTGCGTTTGCCACGCTTGTTCCACGATTTTCTTTAAAGAAAGGATGGGTCCTGTTAACGGTGTTGACAGGAAACGTAGGGGCTGATCATCAAAAAATTAGAAACAGATCGGAATTGGTGTGTGACCAGTTTGCAATGATCGATTGATGAACCCGTAAAAGGTACTTTCGGCCAACTGAGTCTGTAGAAATAAAGTAGGATCGATTCATTTCGTCAGGATGCAAGTTAGCGAATCGTTTCTAAGCAACAATCGTCGCCAGTAATTGGACAGACGTTCTTTTCGGACCCAAGACGGGTTCCCCACCTCTCAGACTGTCGGAAATAAGAAATGGAACTTGTTGCTTGGCCGCCGATCGCAATTAAGACTCCCACCCCCCGTTTCGATGCCTCCTATACCCCCGATAAAGTGCCGAATACGTGACTTTAATTTCGGTTCGAGTCCGCCTGCCAGCCAACCAGGAATATTCTCCGGAGAAACGTTTTCCGATCCACTTTTCCGAGGCCCCTCAGGGTCGCCCAGTAACATCTGTAATATCCGCGCACCCCCCGAGTGCCGCGAAATATTTCATCGACACACATTCCCCCCCCCCCCCCCCCGCCTATCGATCCGAGCGGAAAATTCACTTAAACTCGTCCCAGACCTGTCGCGCCGGAAGAAAAATTCCGAAAGTGAAATTGAGAGGACGGAATCTGATCGAAGGCGTGCATTTACGTCTGCTCATTGTAATTCCGAGTGATTACGTATTGATAGTATTGGTTAGGGTAGATTGGTATTGAACTCGACAATTTTGGAAACATTTTTGGAATTAATAAGTAAATCTGGTACTTGATACGGTGCAATTTAAGGATGCACGTAGGTTTCTTTACTTGCTGCCTTTGAGATGCTGGGAAAATTATTTTGAAAGTGGAACTGGGTGGGATAAAATTTGTTCTAAATATTACGCTTTATTTATTGATTTGTGTAGCACAATGTGTAGCTTGATAATGAGCTCCTTTTTTCCCCGAATCGTAACATATGTAATGGCTGACTTAATTATACTGAAAACATCCCTTACGCATTCAAAGTAGACGAATTTTTTCAACTTCATATACTCAGAAGAGAGGAATTACGGGCATTTTTCAGGAGAAAATATCCGCCGCGGTTCATACGGGATAGGTACTCGCGAAGCGAAACTATAAATCTGAGGAAGGCCATCCCCATTCGAGCGTAGCGACCCACAATCCTCCCCTTCCCACCCTCTCCACTATCCTCCCATGAACTCCCTTATTCATGAAGACCGTCCGACGGACCTTTGTCTCCCGATATCAATCGGAAGATTCCGTCGGCTGCTCGACGATCGCATCTTCTCAGACTCGCATTCTTCCATTCCGCCGACTGCACCCTCCCCCCCCTTGCACAAACTACGGGGTGTACAAGCACAGACGCAACTACGAGTACAACAAACTCACCCTCTTCCTTCGATCCTGCAGCCTTACGCGTCCTGCGAGGAGGATACTCCCTAAGGTCTGGGTAACGAGCCGTAGCAGCTTCCTCCGTCTTATCCCGGGAGTTGGAAGGGTGGAAGGAGGTGGGCTGGGGGGCGGGTGGCTGCCGAGGGGTTGAAACTGGCGGTTGGAAGCCGGGAGGAAAGGTTATGGCCGGCGAGGCAGACGAAGAGTGGCGTTATGACGATGAGATGGAGCTGCCCTGCACTTCATGAATACTCCCTCCCCACCGCCCTCCACCCACCCTTTTCTCCGCCGTAAGGGATGTTACCTGAGAGCGCGTTCAAAATTGATGCAGCGCGAGACGTTCGGCGCCGGATAGGATTTTAAAATTGAAGGCGTCGAGTTGGCGGCTCGATTCGATGCTCTCTCAGATTTTTGTTGGGCTCGGGGTGGGGGGTGGAAGGGGATGGAAGCGGTGGCTAGGTCCGTAATCGAGACGATTATGTTGAAAACCCGGTTTCTGTTGGAAGCCTGCGCGGAGTTTAGACTGAGGAGCGTGAATAATGGGGGGTGAATTTTTCTTCCCCTTTCGGGGGGGGGGGGGGGGTGGGTTTTGTGTTATTGTGCCTTGGGGTTAAGCGACGTACAGGACGGGCGGGGGCTTTTAAAGTACGGCCGTTGGGTAAGATACATGTGTCGGGGGCTTTGCGGCAATGGGGTGATACGACCGGAGATCTGTGTAAAAATTACCGGATCGGACAGTCTTCCTTTTGTCGCTGCCCTCGGAGTAAGAAAATTCTCTAATAACGATTAAGAGGTTTAAAATGATGCGAAAATTCTCATCTTTTCCGCATGCGCAGCTTAACACCTAATTCAAAGATTGTACAACGACCATTTTGTCACCTCTGAGAGAAAAACTCTCTCTCTCTCTCTCTCTCTCTCTCTCCATGATGGTTTCAAAATGTTTAATAATCTACCTAAGGAAATTGGGAATGTAAAAAAATTACTAGAATTTAAACGAAAGCTAGTCCCACACATAAAGAGCAGGGAGAGATAAAGCAAAGAGGGCAATATTTATTTTACTTTATTTTTTATTAGTACTATGGGGATTAGAAGTAGTGATAAGCGAAATTTGTAACATTTCTGTACTGTTACCGATGGCAGTGCAATTATAATGTAGCTACAGGAGCTAAATAAATATCTATCTATCTATCTACCTATCTCTCTTTCTTTCTTTCTTTCTTGCTCTCTCTCACACAAACTCTCTCACCCGTTCTCACTTTCTATTCCACCGTCTATTCGTGGTACTGCAAATTCAAAAATTACAGTATTTAAATACCGCCGATAAAAATTGAAAACATCCCTCGAAGGTCAGTCTTACCCAAACTCGAACGACATAAGCGGGCATCGCAGATCAACATCCTAGCGAGCGCATTATCATTCGACGAATCGCGCTCGCGAAAGGAGGGCAAGTCCCTTCGGCCGAACGTCGACGTCGCCCTTCGCGGCGCGGCGCTCGAAATTCTCTCGAATCTTCTAAGAAACGGTTATTCACCGGTGCATAACCGACGACTAAAGTAAGTTAGCCCGCGGCATTAACATATCCCCGCGAGGGGGCTGCGAAATAGTGGCTGGGCGAGAGTGTATATCCGACAAGGCAAACATATAGTGGCATTACCGCGATGAGATGGAGCCCGGGTTGGGCGTCGGCGTCGGCGCCGGCGTCGGCGTCGGCTCTCCACACGCGTCTAACACGTGTAAACACGCCTGCCCACCTCCGGGCGTGTACGCTCGCGTGTCTGCTCGCGAAAGCGTGTGCGCAACCGCCCACACTACGTCAACACGCACACGGGCCCGCGCTTATTCACGTACACGTGTCTCATGCTAGCGACACACCTGCGCGCATACCGTCACAGAATCGCTTATTCACACGCGTTTGCCCTATCACTTATACAATACTTCTACAAGTTCGTCCGGTGGCGTACCGGGACAAAATTGCAGGATCGTACTAGTTCGTTGCACGGTCATTAGACGCCATTATATACTATTTCGGAACTGCGTACAAGTTTGTCATATACTGGAACGTTCTGTTGCAAGTATTATGAGACCGTATTCTTAGGCATGCTTGTGACGTATCACGTGCATGTGTATGGTATGGTGTTTATTTACAGTTCACTTACGGGTTTCGTCCTTTCACGTACATCCTCCATTTCTCCTTACATATGATTGCAGCATGCATATGTGAAATCGCAAACTGAGACTCGAGCTCGAAAGTGATTAGGCCTACGCAAGCTACAGTGCAGATTCTGATAACTTAGGTCGAATGAAAGCGCGTGGGATGACGTAAGATTTTGCATCGGGTTAGGTCGAATCGGTGGGCAGACCTTACCTTCCGGGCAGTCAGGCGGAAAGTGTGGCTGAAGGGTAGTAGGATAAGGGCGCGGGCCAAGGGGTGGCCTATCGATTTTGCGGGGGTTGTAACGAAAGAGCCGAAACTGAGCTCGACATTACGTGCATGAGCGATTCCGTTGTAACAACTCGACTCGCGCAAAAGATTTGGTACTTGTCCCACTCGCCGAGTGGAAATTTAAGTTTCGTTCATTCGGCAGGTAATGTTCGTCCCATCGAAACTACAGTAAAGTATTAAATCGAAGGTCATGGAGGTAAAGTATTAAATACCGCATTTCAAGTACTGCACACTGCAGCTTAGTGCAAACGTTAAATATTCAATTAATTCGGACAAACATTATCGGCACCACTGTGATTGGTGGAACGAAATTATGGTAAGAGTATTCAATGATCTATATGGAAGATTGCACATAAAATACAAACATTAAGTTCTTCATTAAAAATTCACCACCCACATCATTACGCTTCCACAATAAAATTGTCTCTTTGTACCGAGATCTTTTGCCCCCAAACTTTGAATCTTCCACCCCTCCGTCCATAGACTACGTTTGCCACACTCGCGCGAATGGAATTCAACAGGATGTACCCGACGAAGGCAGGGGTGTGGGGGGACAGAAAATAATTTGCCATGAAATCCTTTTCGAGAAGATGCCTCTCGGTAGTTGGCGGTCTGGTCCGATCGCTCAGGGGCAAAGTGGCCAAAGGAATGAAATCCTACGAGAAGGAAAGAGAGAGGGGGTGAGAGGGGTGGTAAGAAGGAACGATGGGCAAAATAGCGTAAAAGAGTCCGTGGCACGGGATCTAAGGGGCTGTTGGCTGGAAAGAAGAAGGAATGCCGACGGACAAGGATGGCAGAGACCTCAGGCCAGAAGATTCTCACATATATACACCCCAATATATATATATATATATATATAGGTATAGGTACCTCTATCCATAGACGAGGATGGAGTCGCGTCTCTAAAAGAAGCAGCACTCGCGCAATCCGATTTATTCGTTCACCATTCCCACCCCCGCCTCGAAATTATATCCTTGGAACGCGATTGAGGCTGAAATACTCCCAGGATCCCGAGAAACTTCTCCCGACAGGAGACCGTGCGCGAACATCTACAATCCTACCTTCGGCGTCGCACCGAAACAGTTTCGACATTATGATAATCCTTAAACTCGAATTCCGTCCCGGCCCTCCGTCCGCGCACGGTGTCTGGACATATTTTTTCTAAATTCCTATTCACGATCCGCTCGTTTCCCATACGGCGCCCGTAATCCTTTCCGAAACTCAATTTCCACACACCCCCCCCCCCCCCCCCGAACCCCCCTACCTCGCGGCGACCTTTGATCTCGGCGCAAAAACTACCCTCTCTCGTCTCTCGTACGCGAAACTACCGGCAGTCAGCTATCACGAGGTTAAAGGGGAGGGCCCTCTTGCTTTTCGAAGAGGAAAGCAGTCGAAAGGAAGTCATGAGAGAGAGAGAGAGAGAGAGAGATAGAGAGAGAGAGAGAGAGAGAGAGAGAGAGAGAGAGAGAAGTGGCGCGCGACCTTTTTCGTTTGGATGAAAAGCACGTGGCCAACCGTTCCTCGATCCCTACCGTAAAAATACGCACGTGCTCCTCGTATCCATCCCGTTTGTTCCCGAGCGCCCGTTACATTTGGCTAAGAGCCACGCTATCTGCGCTTATTAAGGCTGGCTTTATCCGCGTTGTCGCGCGTGCCGATCGTCGGGCCAAGTACAGCTGGGAGCGTTGAAAAGAATGAAGCTGGCTCGGCACTGGGGCAAGAGGGCAGCTTCTTGCCCTATCTGCCTCGATCTTTGACGCTCTACAGGGGCCTACCTACCTTCTGGAAATAAATTCTATCTTCGACTGAGCGTCGCTTCGCATGATCATTTTGTCTATAGTGCGATAATGTTAACTAGACACTAAGAATTGGGGGTTCTATATAATGATTACGTTTGGGAGACTCTAGAAACGTAGAACAGACGAAAATTCTGTAGAGTCGGTACAGTACAAAGAACATTAAGCGAACGATACTGACGTTAACGCAAAGGATTAGAATGGTTATCTACGGTTGGATTGGCTGACGGATCCTTTTAGTTACCGTTGATCGCCGTGAAAATTATACTTTCCTCCCGGCTCGCGTCAGGAAAAAGTATAGTATCGAAATCCCGACGATATGTTAAAAATTTAAAAGTTTCCTCGAAAATCGGAGTTTTACGCAAACTCGTAGGACATAACTCGGCAGTCTCTAGTAATATAGAAGTGTCGAAAAATCTGTAGAGTCGGTACGGTATAATAAAGAGGATTAAGCAAATGATGCTAACGATACTGCGAAGGATTAGAATTTTTGTCTACGGTTTCAGCCCTTTACCGCTGATCACCGTGAAAATTATACTTTCCTCATGGGCTCGCGCCAGAAAAAAAAGTGGCAAGCGTCACTCTCCCGTCACATCCGACGTGTAGGAAAAAATCGCTGCAGTTCCAGTGGACACCCGACGCCCATTTCATCGGGCGGAGCCCGAAAATAGACGTTAATTCCTAGGAAAGGAAAAAGCGCGGGGGGTTCCGGAGAGGCCTCGGTCCACACCATTTTCTACCCTCGTCAATCCGTCTGTCCCGCTGTTTTCGTTGTTAACTCGGCGTGGCGGCGCATAATGACACGCCCGGCAGTGGTAACTTGGCCTGTCATGCCTGGATGCGGAAGTGAACGACCCCCCACCCCCTACCCCCTCTCCCTGGCCGACGTCGAAAGCGACGTCTGACCTGTCTTCCTCCTTCCATCCATTCCGTCCGTCCATCCATCGCTTAGAGCGCCATACGTAAATAACCTTTCGGCCTTCCCTTAGCGACGGGGGACTTCCGCGCAAATAAAGGATCGCATTTGCTGCCTCCCGGAAGAAGGGGTGGAATTTAATCACGTTAAATTTGACGGCAACTCGTGCGTCGATGTGCTGTAGGCAAAGTTTAGAGGCATCGTCGTAAGGGGTAACAAAGTGGCGTTCATATGCGCAGTATATGGGCTGTTTATTGTGAGAGCGGTGTAAGTCTATTATCTCGAAAGAGATATGATTTGTGCTTAATTGAGTGGAAACTTTTTATTTTTTAGATATTTCATTTGAAAGAAAGATTGACTTATACTACTTGTAAAGGAAACGGTCCGCATGATCATTAATCCTCTCAGTAGCTTACAGTACTTATATACTTATCATTTTCAGTGCAATCCTTTCGACTTTACCAAAAGTATTCTTTCGTACAGTCTCTCGAATAATTTTCTATTGCTGAGAACAGGCATACAGTTTTCGAATACTTTCTGATATGAATATGCTTTTTCGAACGATACGTACAAAAGTGCATGATCAAGAATAATTTGAGCGTCACGAGCGTTCTCTACCTCGAAAATGTCTAACCTGTCTTCCTTCCATCCGTCCATCGCCACGGAAGGGCACACGTAAATAACCTTTCGTGCCACCCTTCGCGACGGGGGACTTCCGCGCAAATAAAGGATCGCGTTTCGTGGCTCCTGGCGAACGGGAGGTGGGGGGGGGGGGGGGGGGGGGAGGATGGGATTTAATCGATGGGCCAATTTATCAGGGCGCATCGAGTATTTCCTGGCCTAATTAACGCCGACCCGCATTCTCCGGGCTCATCGAATTTTTCCGGCCGACGATCGGCTGATAAAACGGCCGGCGAAGGGCTGCAGTTCCAGGCGGGGTGGTGGAGGGTGGAACGGGGATGCGGAGAAAATAAACAACTCCCCGTCGGATATTGAAATTATGAGCATTGCCGTACGGTCACTGCCGGGTGGCTTCGCTTTCCCGTCGGCATTCGATACTTTTTTCCCGTGTAAACGATCTGCCTTTCCTTTTTTAGGACAAGGGGGTGGGCCCGTTGCGGGACGCGCAGAATAAATAAGCCGCTGTTCGGATAGCGGTGGTGCGGGATTGTTCTGAAATTTTTACAGACTCGTCGAGGCGTGCTGGGAATCGAGCGCGATATTCAATATTTCTATCGAATATATTTAGCGGCGGCGATTGTTGCTCGCTGGAAATAACTGTGTCGGCAAATGCGGAGTGTGGTACTTGAAAAGTTTTGCAATTAGCTCATTACTCAGATTAATACACTGATACTGAATGGATACCTTCTGCATGTCATATGTGTCACATTTCTAATTTTGTATCGAAAGCATACGCTTTGAACTCTTATAAACGTTATAGTTCGCGATCCAACTTTTTCTCAAGTCATACCTGCATTTGTAAATACAGTGAGGAGACACAGGGAGAATTTGAGCGGAATTTATTTGCGCGTCCGACACATTCGGCGGTTCGCTTCTCGCTGCCTCGCTCGCGGCGAATCATCAAAGGGCGCCGACGACCCTGACCGCCGCTGCCAAAGTTATCGCGCCACACTCTGCGCGTACCTTCCATTGTTCACACACCCGTCTCATGTGCCAGCATATCCCTCACTTACACATCACCATCCGCAAAAAGATGAATGTATCACTTACCTTAGGAACGGTCAAGGTAGGATAAGGCTATTTTCTAAGAGGGAGGTGTATAAGTTGTAAACCCGAAAGGAAATGCAAAATAAGTTATATATAAAAAATTACCTTAGAAACGGCCCAACCCGGACGGTATCTGTCGCCCGGTCAAATTGAACCGTAACATCCTTCGCACGCGTAAGAGTTTTTCATCCCACCTTTGACTTTCGTAAGGGTGTAATGCACAGTGAGGAGACCCAGGGAGAGTTCGGACAGAGATTTCATTTATTTCGAGATTTAAGGCTTTCGCGGCCATTATTATTGAAAGTATAGGCTTCCGGACGGTCGCCGCGTTTCGGATCAGCTGCTTGCCGACGTTTCGCAAACGTTACAGTTTGCATCATCAGGGCAGGTTGCTCCGATGCTGTATCCATACTTTCCTATAGCCTATACTTTCAGATTTCATTTATGCTTATACATTCGGTGGTTTGCTTCTTACTGCCGAGGCGTACCCTTACACGCGACACGCGTCCCTCCTACGCAGAGTGGCTTATCGGGAGTCGGAAGATTTCGATTTCATCCCTCGGCTCTCGAACGCATTAAAAGCGATTCGTTCGGCATGGGAAGAAAGGGAATAGAGGTGATAAAGGTCGAGATACGACCGGTGCCGTTGCGGGGCCAGGGTCGTCGATATCGGCGGATTTCAGGTTCGTTCGCGGATCGCGTGAATGAAGGCACTGGCTCGACTTTCCGACCCTCCCGCGAGGCAGACTCCTGTCGGGGTGGGGGGGTTGGAAGGAGGGCAGGGGGTAGTTTCGAGGCGTCGGGTGTAAAAATAAGTGCGCGCCGCCTCGGTGCTCGGAGGGCAATGAGCGGCGAGGATCAATACTTTTGCCTGCCGAACGTAGAGTCAGCGCAGGATGGAACGTCCTGCGGAACCTATTCAAGGACCGTTCAAAATTTAATTGGCCTGCGCGCCTCCGAACAGCACGTAGGAAAGAAATAAAGAGCAATTTTTTAGCCCTTTGTGCCGGCTTCGATTGACGTGCGTATTTTGACAAAGCTTTAACACATTTTTCGTTCCTTTACAATGGCAGCCTAGAACTACTCCAGGTGGATTAATGACACATTTATCTGTCCTTTAACAGTGACAAAGGAGTTAAGCGCGCGATTAACTTTTTACTCATTCGAGTTACGTTTGCATACGTCAACTCGCGGCGGCCGGGAAAGATAGAATGACGCACCCCCAATTTTTGCTCCTTTTCGCCACCGTTTGCCTCAGCTAAAAACGTAATGAAGGGCGTGCGAACCGGCACCTTCTGCCGCTGACAAAGGCGGAAACCCTATTTGCCTTTGGCTCTCTGACGCGAGCGAGGGCGTAGGAAACTTTTATTCGCGATATGCCCGTCTGTTTCGTGCCGGTGGGGTGAGGGGTGAGAGGGGGGGGGGGGGGGGGGGGGGGGGGTGGAAAATAGTGGAGGATCGGAGCGCGATGGAAGCTGCCGAGTGCGGCTCGGCCTCACTATAGAATACGTATCCATTCTGTTCGGGTTAAGAAAGAGACGGGCGCCGAGGAGAGTCCTTTAGAAAATATCCCGGCATCGTCGGCAGAAGGCAGCCATTCACTCGGCAAAAAAAGCGAGGTCGCGAATAATGTCCGTTTTATCATAATTTCGCTATCAGCGCAATTAGAATTTCCGAATCAATTTTCGCTCTCGATCGATTCTTAACGGGAGCGTCCTTCTCGTACAATAATGCGAGGACAATGTCGATGGGATTTTTTGAATGAAAGCGCCGATCGTGTCGCTTGTCAGGTTAGAACCAAAAAGCATGTAGCGAATTCGTAATCCTGGACTAGGCGCGATATCGAATTCGGAATAATCCGATGGATTGGCGTTCGACGCATCACTCTTTTCAGCTCTGTTCGTGCAGCTCTATGCACGAATGTGTAGATTCGGCTTGTTCGTGTGTATAATATGTGTCTGTGTATGTGTGTGGTAAGCAAGGTCGAAACGGCGGGCGCGTGGCGTGAATAGAAAGAGGTCTGAATCGAGCTCTCCACCCTTCCTCGAACTATCCACCCCTTTCTGCGCTTTCCTTCTCGCCGTCCGACTTTCGTCACTTCTTTTTTTCATCCTCGCGCCTCTCCTTTTTCGTCTGGCCCGTCTCAATTCGCACGCATACCCGAGCTGTACTTTATTCGCGCATCTATCGCACTGTTCACGTGCGTTCTGCAACGTGCGTTCAATTTATTTTGTCGAGCCTATAGATTTCCGTTAATAATAATACATCTTCAGACTTATAAACATTAATTTTCTTTTTGTACATTTTTATGAGTTTCTTCTTGTCGTATTCTTTCACATCATAATATATTTAATTAAATTTATTATTATCAGGTACAGGTAAAATCGTTGAACTGTATTAGATATATGTAAAATGCTGACCGAATTCGCCAAAAGCCTAATATTACACATCTAACACTGACGGTCAATAACCGATCGTTCCAATCTTATTTTACCTTACCAACTATACATGGTCTACCTTCCCACTTCCAAGTTCATGATCCCCCACTCCACCACTGTACAATACGCAGATTATTATTCCACCCTACATTGTCCCGAAACTCTTCCGAACTGCCAGATAAATCAATAATTCATCCTGTACCCCGAAAGTAGTCCAGTCTCTGGCAACACTTTCCAACTTCCGGTCCACTGTTTTCGTATTCACTTAGAAACTCTCGATTCCGGCAGTTCATTCGCTCCCGCGTCTTCCGGAAAGGGACTCGGCGCCGATTAGGTTTATTCCTCGGCACCGCCGGTCGGTCCCGGTGTTATTCCAGGTTCCTCGACTGTTGGCTCACCTCGTTAAAGTCTCCCCCCACCCCCTCTATCTTTCCCCGATCGTTTGGCACGATCGCACTCGTTCGACATCGGCCGCGAAGCGTTCCGCTTCCCCGGCATCCTTCTCCACTTCCGGTCCGCCGAGTTCGCTTTGAGCCAACTTCCAGCGACGACTCGATGCCTCGCCAGGAGGAAATCGCACTGTGCTCGATAGACACTTAGAAGCGGGGGTGGGATAGACGGTGCTCGATGAACCGGGAAGAAGTTGCAGCTCGACGAACGAGAAGGCGACGAAGCGATCGAAAGCCGCCGGAATCGAAATCAATTAGAATCGCTTGCCCTCCGCTTGCTACGTAACAGCTCCATTGATATTTTCTCCCCTCTTTAGGTTTCGATACTTTTCAGGTATTGATATTTTTGAGGTATTGATAGTTTTCAGGTATTGATATTTTTCAAGTTTCGATACTTTTCAGGTATTGATACTTTTCAAGTATCGATAGTTTTCAGGTATTGATACTTTTCAAGTATTGATGGTTTTCAGGTATTGATATTTTTCAAGTTTCGATACTTTTCAGGTATTGATACTTTTCAAGTATCGATAGTTTTCAGGTATTGATATTTTTCAGGTATCGATACTTTACAGGTTATTGATATTTTTCAGGTATTGATACTTTTCAAGTATCGATAGTTTTCAAGTATCGATAGTTTTCAGGTATTCATATTTTTCAGGTATCGATACTTTTCAGCCTGAAACGGCTTCGAACATTCGTCTCGTTTACGCTTCCGCTGGTAGTTGACAGATTGTTCCTCGAATTTGCATTTTGTTCCGATTGTCAAATGATTCTGACGCGGATGACGTTAATTGCGTATGCTTTTAATTGATGATTCTGATTAAATGCTCGTTTGACGATAATTTCGTCTGTTCCACATCTTCCAATGGGGAATAAAAGGAAAATTACGTCGAGCTGAGTAATTCTCGACAGAAACACGTCGCGTCAAGTTCCAGCGGGGGAATTTTTGTTCGATTCCGTCGAAACGGTAGAAAAAAAGGCGGCTTCCACTGGCGGCAACGTGACGCAAATCAATCGGGAGCCCGAACTCACCCCGGCATGCTCGGATAAAGGTTGAAGGCAATCGGATCGAATCTCTGCTCGACAAAAATGGATTACTCCCCCGAATCGCGTTTACCTTGAAGCGAAAACGTTGGCCCCGGCTACCTCGGATTATTGTTGCGTCGACGTTCCCGTCCACCCCCCCTCTTTTTTTCCACGCTCCCCATCCACCCCTCATTTGTTAGGTGAAAGGATCCCATCTCGGCTTCCTTCTCGATTTTTCGCCCGTCCGTCCTATTAATTGATTCGCTCGCGTTCGCGCATCGAGCGGATAAATGTCACCGTATGCCAAGTGGATTTTCCCTTTCATTCCCGATCTCGACGCTTGTTTCCAATAGTGCCTATCAGCCCTTTTTCCGTTTCGCCGATGCCGTCTCTCTCTTACTCTCTCCCTCTCTCTCTCTCTCTCTCTCTCTCTCTCTATCTTTCTCTCGCACAGTCTCTCGTTACGCAGCATTTCACGTGCCCAGCAATGCAGCTCAATGCCGGATTTTCTCTGGCTAACAAACGCGGCAGAACTGAAAAAGCGATTGTCGCTTGATCGCTCGATGCACGAGACCCAGAATGTGTCGCTAATTAACTGCCGAACTATGGGAAGCGATTATTGACGATGGAGGGCTGTGATCATGCTCGTTATGGAATGCGAAGTGGCCTGTGATGCATGAGGGGCTGAAGGAGGAGGTTTTGACGGTGTGAATATGTTAGTCATGTGGAACTGTTCTTTTTTAATGTTTTTGTTCCTTTCATTACAGTTTGAACGTCTAATTGGCCCAGATAACATTAGGTGCTGTTCGACTGGGAAAATGTCAATTTTTCACTGTTTTCCATCCTATTATTGACCATAGCTCGAGAACTATTCCACTTAGAACCTTCTGGTTTCGATTTTTGTGAATGTTTTTGACCCCTTTCTTACCCTATATACGTATAATTGCCTCAAAATGAATTACCTAGCGGTCCGGGGACAAAATGTCCATTTTTGGCCGTTTTTCGACAGATTTTTGGTCATATCTCCGGAAGTATTGCACTTAGAAGGCTCCGGTTGCGATTTTTGTAATCCTCTTTCGATTCTCTTTCAGTGTGCATATGCACAAGTCGATCGAAAGACTTTCAATTTTTACCCATTTATCGACCTTCATTTTTTCGATGGTTTTTTGGCTGTAACTCCAAAACTAATGCGAATTTCGACCAACGGGTAACGGCTCTCCGAGTTATTTTTGACCCCCTACTAGGTAGCAAAAGGGCGATCCGAACCGCCGATCTTCGATTTTTCACAAGCAGTGTCAACACGCACCACGTACCACGCATCCAGAGTCCATATATTACTTTGCTCCTCATCTCACCCACAGAAATTCCCCAATACTCATTCTTCAGCCACTTAGACCGCTACTCAACACTCACCGTACACCCATCGCCCATATATTATTTTGCCGCCAAAACGAATCCAATCTCCAGCCACAAAGCAGTACCGAATCAGGAACTTATCTCATGCCCACAATCCGACACTCATCCACTCAGCGTTACTCAACCTTCGCACTCCCCCATTCTCCCAGTTTCCGACGCGGGGCGAGCATTCATCGACGTGTCCGATATAGATCAAATTATACCGATCCATTATTTGCAAATTGCTTAATCATTCACTTTGAAGTCCCGGCCGTCAGTATGTTGAGCAACTCGGGCAGGCCTATGAATAACCGATAGCTGCGGCGGACGACTCGCAATGATCCCTCCCACCCCCGGATGGTCTTCTGGCCCATCTGGTATCAGGGTCGAGTCCCGACCTCTCTCTTCTGGTGCACTTCTTCTGGGCCGCGTTCGCACGCGAAGCGACGATAAATAAACGGTGTCAGAGTCGGGCGGCCCAGCGTCATAACGGAATTCAAACTCGGAACTATGAATTCGACCGCGAGCGCCGCGATGCAGTAAAACTAGTCCTGCCAGCGTCGGGACGCAGGTGCGATTACGATCCTCGTGTCGGGGCTCTCAGTGTGCAAGCGCGGCGCTGAGCATTAACCCAGGCCGGCCCCGCTGGCCAATTGGTGGCCATCGAGTATGCCATGATTTATTCCCCATTCGCGGCTTCGCGCCGAAATAATATGTTCGCGGCCACGGATACTGTTTCGGAGTGTCACGAGGTGCGGTCGCTGCTCTGTCTTCGTTCCTCAGTCCGTGTGTAGCCTTTGCGGTGTACTGGGTGGTCATCATAATTGAAGGATTGTTGGTCACGTTGGGTAACAATGAATCCGACTCAATACATTGATTTCGATCACTTGTTTTCATGATAATTAACACATTACCGCCTACTGCGGCATATGTGGCACACAAATCATTATACATAAAAAAATAGCTTCTATGATAATTATTTGCAGATATATGATAAGGAAATAGAAACGTAAATATTTTATCGAGTAAAAAATAATTCAGGCGTCAATGGGTTAAGTAATTATGTACCGCGATAAAGTTCATTCGAAAGCATAAAAGATTGTTGTACAGAAAACCAGGGGAGTATTGGGTTAAAATAAGTTTTGTACAGAGTAACTGAGACATTCCGCTGGTCAATGTCAGCATTCCAATTTCCATTCTCTATTAGAGCCAGTCGCAAGGAAATTTATTTGACGCATAAAGCGTTTGGAGGCAAAGTTAACGAAAAGTCAAAAAATGCCACCCACTTCGGCCAATTATCAGACGTGTAATTCACACTTCCGGCTGCGGCCGTCGTGTCAAAGAGAAATTAGTTCCAGGCAAACTCGCCGAGTAAATCCCCGCCCCCCACCGAGTTCACCCGAAAGTCCGCGCGAGAATTCTCCAATAAAACGGAGCGATATTTCTCTCGATAGTTCCTCAACGATCGTCCGGGCAATTTTTTTGCCGACACCGTAAAAGGGTCATTCGGCCATGGCAGTCGGCGGAGTTTACGATTTCGTCCGGTCGCGAGCAAGATTATTAACTGCCGTCCGCCATATTAGCCTCGAAAATTGCACCGCGCGTGCGCACCGCCTGTGCCTCCCTTCCTGCGGCAGGGGGGGTTGGGGGGGGGGGTGTAATACTTTTGATTTGTTTGCCACTCGCGGTTATCCGCGGCCAATAACGTATGGATACGGCCCTGGTCGGCAAAGTATCGTCGACTCGATCGTGATTCATGCCGCCCCCCTTTTTTTCCCCCCCTCCATTTTTCCACCACCCCACACTGCCACCTCTTTCAACTCCCAATAGCGTTTCGCGCGACGCGAGGCCATAAACGTTCGTCGTTCGCTTATCTCGCTGGGCCTTATTAGCCGAAACGAATTGTTCTGCGGCTGGCAGGAGTCCTCGTGTCGCGTGAATCATTTCCTTGTTCAAAAGGCCGCCATTTGCGTTTCGCGGCATTCGCTGACGTCGGGCGCCGGAACAATGTGGCGGCGAATAGGCATTCCCGAGTCCTCCATGACTCCTTGACGAGCAATCTGTTCTATCATTCTTCGTCTGCCGCGGGCTTCGTTGTTTAGGCCTTGCCACCCGCGATGACTGGTTGCATAATTCTACGGGAAATTGTATCACTTTTGGACGATATTTCTCTAACGCGCTCATTATGGATCGTACGCGCACTTTCGTGCGATTGGTGTCCAATGCTTATCGTTTTTTTGAGGGATGAAGTGTGGAATGCTTATCATAAGATGATATTTTTGGACGATCTTTCTCTAACGTGCTCATTATAGACCCTACGCGCACCTTTCATACGATTGGTGTGCAGTGCTCATCGTTGTTTTTGGTATGAAGTGCGTAATGCTTATCATAGATCCATTATCTCACTGGGTTGCCCGATGGCTGGCACAATTCTCTCGCGAGTGGCGTCGAGATAAATCAAAACGCATCGCGGCCTGCTCTAATTGCGGCCGCCGGTTCTACGTACCCGAAATGCGCAGCACGTGTCGCTAGTTGCACAATACAGTCGGGCAACTCTGAACGCGGGACGGAGTGCGAACTTTCGACGATTAGGTGCGAGCTCGCGAAACTTTTGCCGATTTGTCGGACAGCGGTCAGGGTGGCGAAGTTCTTTTCTTCCGGCGTACTTCCCGAATGCCACGCGCAATTGTTCTAAGATAGGTCTAGGTGATGATAATGAGATCATTAACGATTGTACGCCTTATAGCGTTAGTAACACTAGAAGCATACTAGTAGTGAAATTTATTGGTCTGACGCTATTGGAATAAGGATTTCTCTCTCACAATTTTAGTTTTTTATATAGATTTTGGCCTTACTAATTGTTCCCATTTTGTAAGTGAAAACACATTGACTCGTATAATTTCGACAATTTAAATGAAAGTATCAAGAATTGTCAGTAGTTCTAGAGTTAAAACAGAATATTTATATATAATAGATATATTTAGTTCATTCTATCTCAGTACGCTTTACGACGAGAAGAGAAAAGTTTCACATTTTAACCCCTTAACGTAGGATTTCTTTTAAATAAATCGGCCATAAAATCAATTTTTTTTTAATGTAAAACGCACGGTAGAACATTGTCTTGGCAAAGACATCAAAAAATACAAAATTAATCAAAATTTTTATTTTAATTTTAGCAGCATCAAATACAACGCCGCCCGAATATACTCGGGTGTGCACGTTAAGGGGTTAAATAAACACTATAAATACCTTCACTACCACTCTGTCAGTAGTAACACTAAACAATATCATTATCAACACCACTATCAAAACCACAGGTCAGATACTGTTACGAATCAGTACAATCCAGACCGCACACACCCCGCATCCAGTAATAATACCACCCATACCCACCGAACGTGTCACAACATCGGTACCTTGAACTTCATCCCCGGAATCGGCAAAGCCCCGAAAGCCACCCCATGATTCGCAAACTCGTCCAATGCTCGTCCGATAACAAACGCCATGTCGACGTTCGCCCTCGCCATTCGACGTTTGTCGGTCAGTCAGGTAAAATGAGTCGAAACCACGCGCTGTCCGGAAGCCGTCGGCAAAGAGTGGCGTAGGGTGGCACAGGGTGGTTCATCGGTTGGGACGGGGTGGCAGGGGTAGTGCGATACTGTGCCTGGGTCAGCGTGCGGCCTCGCCGGCAACGTTTAGCACGCAACATTTGCGATAGCGACATTGGCGCTCGCGACCGCGACAGAGAGTGAATTTTAGCGGAGACGATTCCGGCGCGGGGCCGCCATCGCACACACGGCCGTTTGTTCGGGGCCAATTTTGACCCCGAGCGAGAGCCCTGTGTGCGATGCGCTCGTTGTCGGACCAGTCAAGAGCTCCTACGGTTTCCTGTCCGATCGGGTTACGTAGTTTTTTTTCCCCCTCGATCGACACTGTTTTTTCAGTCGCCACTCGGTAAGCTACCACCCTCTGATTTCTGTCTACGATTGGTAACGGAATTTAATGCGTAAAGCGGTGTAAAGTTATGGAAGATTGTCCGATCGGTGGCTATTTATGTATTCGTTACTTTACACAGGGTGATTCGGGACCTTTTATTTTGAAAGTGGTGTAAGTCCATATTAAAAATAGAGAGATATATCATTTATGATTAATGAGGTGTAAACGGTTTATTTGTGTGATATTTAATTTTCAAACATACACAATATACACAACCCACGTAGTAAATTGGGGTTATTACAGTTAGGTACGTAAAAATATATCTCGGTTGAAAGTGTACAATTTTGCATTTGGAAAAATGGAACGTTGGCAGGGCAAATTATGTGGGAGGTCGGAGATTGTGCGGCCGTAATTATTGTGCTACGCTGTAATCACTTGAGAAAAGTCCTGACACGGATATGACGGAGGAATTAAGTGTTTAAACGCGGAGCGTTTATCGTGAATCTCGCATAAATGAAGCCGGTAGAGATTAGACAAGGAAAAGTGTGCGGATACGCAGCGGTTGTAAGTGTCGAGATGCCGGCCAATCGTGAAATATCGCCGACGATAAAGAACGAATCGTCGATCTGAACCGTAGTAAGCCGAGGGAGGGTGGCGCGCGATATTTGCATACCGTCGGCCATATTTTTCGGATTAAGATAAATTAGGGCGCGACGGTATAATTGGTAGCGAAGTCGCGAGGCCGACGGCTGGAACTCACGCTAGTTTTCTCAGGTCAGACATTTTTTTTTTTTACACACCTGACACACTACGTCTGCCTCAGATATCTACCCACCCGCCGCCGAAAACAGGAAAGAAATGATTCGGGTCAAAGTTCATAAATTTCGACGTTCACCTAAATCCTCCGAATAAATTGGCTTACACAAACGATTTAAGTCGTGAAAAATTCTTCGTAATAAATCCTTTAGCGAACGTATCGGTTTGACGTAAATTCCCGTTCCGTGCAATTAGGGGCGTGCGACCTCGTGCCGACGCGCGTACGAAAATGCGAATGTGTGGGAAAATGACTCGAGGGCGATGCCACGCCATGAGGCATCTCCGTATCCAAAGCGAGTGCGCGGATTGCATCACGAAGTCTCATGAACTTTCATCACCGAGTGAGTCCCGCCTGCTTGCGCAACGGGGGAGAAAAAAGGTATTCGCGGAAATTCCGCGAAAGGTCGCCGTCTTCATGCTTTTGGATCGTTCGCCAGTTCCATGGGAGAGCTCCGCGTCTTTTTTCGCCGCTCGCACGCCGAGAGCGAGATCGACTATGATAATGCGACTGGTTTTCTTGCGCCGACTCGGGCGCCATTGTTCGCCCATTCGCCTTTTGGCGAGCGGAGAAAAAGTTGACGGGGCGTAAATTGGACGTTGCGTCAATCTCTTCGGAGAGCTCGCCCGACTGATGCAAACTAAGTGCGCATCTTTTGCTGGCTTCGACATTTTTTGTATCCGTCCTGAGCGACGACAGAAAAGATCAGTCTACTCGGGCCGATCGATAAAGCACGGATGATCTTCAATATGAGAATTATTTATCTTTCTGCTGTTGGAACAGGCTGTCTAATGAATCAGTGAAAAAAGATCCGAGGCTTTTATTTTCATCCATCATAATCCTCCCTTTCTCTCGCCAGTCTTACAGAGCATAAATCCGAGCGCTCCGGCGAGGAATGCGGCAGGCCAAAAAAAGTAGACTCCATCGGTTTATCTTTCGAGAGGCTCAATTACAAGCTCCCGCTGGAAGCTTAACGCTGCTCTCGGTACATCCTGTTTTCCCTTTAGCGTTCGTACGTCGGACATTTGCCTGGATCCAGAGTAATGACGATCTCGCCGCGTCTGGCTTTGGAAAATTGGCCGTGGCGTCGATCGAAGCCAGAGTTGAGAGCTGGAGAGAAAGAGCCAGTGAGATAGAGGTAGAGAAAGAGAAAGAGAGAGAGAGAGAGAGAGAGAGAGAGAGAGAGAGAGAGAGAGAGAGAGAGAGAGAGAGAGAGAGTGAGTTCACCGTTTTAACTTTGTCCGGAGTGCCGAGCAGGATCTGGCAAAGTTGACGGTGGAAATTTTCGTGAACGTCACGCGTCTAGTCCGTCTCCCATGGTCGAACTCGAACTTATTTGCCAGCGCCAGTTTCAGCCCCCTCCCTCCCCGCCCTTCCCCGCTTTGACACAGTCCGAGTTCGACGGCACGTTACGTAAAGCGAGTCGGTCAGAAAATCGTATTTGTCCTCCGCTCGGAAAATCGTGGATTTTGTCCCGGCACTCGTGGTAGCTGTAACTGTTTCGGAGGCCGATAGCATCTGATGTATTTAGAAAGGGTGTGGAAAGGGGAAAGTATAATAGGGGAATATGAGTGACACTTTTACGTGAGCAAAATGTATATACTCGTAACGTCGACCTGCTTATAACAGAACGCATTCTGAACGACTCTTTCGATTTTCATATGTACGAAGTGTACGCCCTCATCGGTCTATCCATTATCGATCATGCATACTTTTCGTAACATCCCTGGCTCGAAGCCTCATTCCGTGACCTGCAGTTTCCCTTCCCGACGGCAATCGGTCGGCTTGCACGGCCGATTCCGGTAACGAAGTAGCTCATCTCAACTTTTGAAGCCCTGCACTCGGCGGGCACAAAGTTAACCGTACTCCACTCTTTCCGCTCTCTCTCTCTCTCTCCCTCTCTCTCTCTCTCTCTCTCTCTCTCTTTCTATCTCGATTCCTGTCCCTCTCTCTCATTCGATCTCATTTTCCATCCGCGTCCGACTGGCACGAGGCTGCAAAGTCGATGCTCGCTAGCTCGTTCCGCGAGCGGGATTCGTAGGAAACGACCTTTTGCGCGAAGGTTCAGTGGCAGGTTGGCAAGGAGGGAGAGGCAGGGCAGGATCTGCAGCTCGTTAGAATTTAATTTATATTTCATCTACATTTTATCTGCCGGCGGAGCCCTGTAATGCTTCGCGTCGGGCGATGTACCTGGCCGGCGAGAAAAAGGTCCGCAGGGTCTGAAGGTCCGGAGGTCTGTCGCGCAAAGAAATTGCGAGGAAGCGAGATTTTAGAGGTACAGCGTTTTTTCGCGGATTCCACTGCTAACGAGTAGATTCCGAGCAATCGCTTCTCAGGATAAGCTTATAACGATGTCTAAGTGCTTCTTGGTAATGGACTCGATCGCATTGAATCGTCTGAAAAGTTCCTACGATTTTCATAAGGTCAATTCGAACCTAATCACTTAAATTTGTTCAGTCTATATTTCTATCGGTACCTTACCATTCCATATTTCTCGTCTATTGCCATAATTGCCTTATTGTCTCAAATCGTATAAATGAATTAGCTCTCCTCTCCCAGCGAACGACAGCCGCTAATTAAACAAGTGCGCCAGCGAACAAAATTGAAAACATCGCCCATTCGGGACGCGGAAAGCCGCGGAACTTTCCGGATGAGCCAATGATAGCGGGAATAAAAACTGTGCGAACTCGGTTGAAAGCAGGATAGGGAGGAATGTAGGAGTATGAATTCTCGAGGATTGTTTTTGCCCCGTAAACATGGCACTCGCGCAATATCCATTTAGACTAATACGGATTTAGCTCTCGCCGGGACGAGTCTACTCGAACCCGCTCTCGGGTCCTTTTCGGCGTCGCTCGTTCGCAGGCAAAATTTCATTTGTCTCCCGTTATCGGATCAGCGACGATTGTCTCAGCGCTCCACAAACGTCGCGCTAATCGTTCAATTACGTCGCTGACGAACCTTGAATTCGCCTACGACGATCCTCGCCTCACCGCACTTTCTTCATGTCGTCCTTCTACATGTACATGTTCATTTACCGACTCACATAGGCGCGTGCTAACTCACACACGCTCGTACACGCTCCACGCTCGTACACGCTCCACGCTCATACACGCTCCACGCTCGCACACGCTCATAAGCTCGTCTACGTACGTATTATGCGCGACTGTCGAGTTTCTAACGAAATTTCTCGTACTCCCAGTCTAATGAAATTGCGTAACTGAGAGTGCATTCACCGGGAACTATTACCCAGTCCGGAGACTATTGGATACAGCGTCGGGAGAACGTCGACACATATTCCCGGCAAATATGGGATATCATCTTTCGCGCGCGAGCGTCGATAGCGTTGAAAGGGGAAAAATCAAGCGCGTCTTGAATACGGTCCGGGTTGGAATATATTGGCTCCCACGTTCAATGAGGCTGGAGATTTGATTGTCAGCGAAACGGTCGAGTGCTCTAACAAGATGTCACGCTTCTGGATATATTCGGAGAGTGTAACGTTTACTTTGCGGATACGATATTGTCTTATCAGGCGCTGGATGACTGAATATTGTTCGATTCAGAATTCTATGTTAATAATAATAATTTATTAACGGTATAACCGCCTTTGATGGCAAATAAAATTAATACATTTAGATTTGTACGGTACTGTGATATTAAAATAAATAATACAATTATTAAAAAAATAATAATTAATTCATTTTTAGATATAACAAATAGGTTGGGAAACAACGTATTGTTTTTAACAGGGGAGGGAAATCGTCGGTTTTAATTATTCGTACTTCGTAACTGGAAATCGATACGACTGAAACGAAATTAATGAATCCCTGTATCGCATTTGAGCTAAATTGAAGTAGCCTGAAATTACGAAATATCTCGGGAACAATTAGCGCTGTCCGACTAATCTCTGATCAGATTCTTCTACTCTACCTCCAATCTTTTCGCGTGCAGCGCTCTAAACTTCTCGAGTTTATCACCGAGCCACGAGACAGTCATGCAGTCCTACCTTAAGGCGAGGATCGTAAATAGTCCTGGAATCCTGCGAGTTCCGACTTCCGCTCGAATCCCACCCACACTCTCGAAGGATCGGACTCGCTTTAATTACTTTACCGGCGATACACTTTTCCGGGCTCCTCTTTCGGCGTTTGGCCCGGAGCCAGTCATTTTTTTCCCGAACGTTTTTACTTATTACCTCCCGCCACGAAATAGTTCCCAATCGGCGTCAGGAGGCTGGCACAGAATATTCGAACGACACGGAAGCTTGTTTCAACTTCCCGAAATGTTAGCGTAACGTCTAATTCCTCGTCTGTCCGCGGTAATATTCGCTGATTTTCGTAATGCAATCCGCGGCGACCGGCCAATAATTAATACAGTGTCACGACACAGCGAATAACTCGAGGAAACATGAATTTGGCAAGAGCGAGTGATAATGAATTTCCAGTAAATCTGCGAAAAATATGTCTAGACACCAGACCTACGCTTTACGTGCGTCTCTCAACTTGAGACGTCACAATTACAATAATCTGTAAATATGTAGAAACATGCCTTTTCGGCCGATTGGGTCAATGAAGACTTGAAAGGGGGAATCGAAAGATCGAAAAATTTGAACAAATCAATCGTTTCGTCCCGTATCCGTGAATATGTAAATGCGTATCGTTTACTCGTCTCTCGCGACAGAAAGTTTCGGGAAATTATTTGACAATTACAAGCTATCGTTCACTGTGAATATTTAAAGGGCGGGAAGAATATGTTTGACGAAAATCATTATCAGGACCGTATCGTGATGGGCGAAATAATTGGTAGCGGTTCGGTAAATCTAGTGTCAGCGGCATGCGGAGGCGAGCGAGTGTGAGGGTCAGTGCCGGTAATTGACGCTAATCTCTGCCCGTAGTTAAATTGCACTGTGTTTAATATGCGCTTTATGCCGCGGCCCGTGGCACGGTTAACATTTTCGCGCGCAATTCTCGTTATCGAAGGCGCCAAAGTCTGCCCGAGTCCTGTAACCGCTCGCTCGCATTACGTATCCGCGCGCGCGGGACGCACGCGAATAATGTAAATTTAATGCGGTATCGATTGGTGAACGGGCCGCAGAAGCGCGCCACCCAAAAGCGAACGAGTTAATTATGCACGAGCCCACCTCGTCAAATTTGCCTGCCTGCCTTTGAAACGGCGGATACCGTTTCGTTACTCGGCGTCTTCCTCCCTCGCTGCCGACGCCTGATTTTCATACATTTTTTAATTTTCTTCTCGAGAAGGTAGACGGACAGAACTGTACCTGTCTCTGGTGTCGGTACTAAAGATTGTAACAATTTTTATTGTGTGACAATGATTTTCCGAATTCACTTTTATGGTTAGTCAAACATCAAAATTATGAACGTTATCTGTGCTAATTAAATTCTGCATTTTTAATCGTTTTAGGAGCCCCTCGACTTTCGAGAGTATTTGGACTTGCTCTCTGTAAAGTATTTAATTTAATTCTATTATCATGTATTAGGACTGCGTTTCTAAGAGCGGTAATAAAATAGTTTAGGTAAGAAATATTTTTGCCGAGCACTCTTCGAAGTAGGACCTCCGAGCAGAGGTTGGCGCCTTAATTGGCCGGGAGGGAATTTGGCCATTTTTTCGCCGTTTTCAAAGTATCCCATTTTACGGTAATCCTCGTTAGCGAGCCGGAGAGGGTCGTCGGTCCCATTCGTCGTTGACGTCATCATCCGAGCGGAACACTTTTTCGAGGTCTTCGTTAACGCAACTAGACTAATTTGCGATTGTCCCTCCGAGCGCGCCAGCGCGTGCAGTACGCCGAGGGAAACTTTCGAAATTCATTACTGAACGTCACGAGACCGGTTCCCTTCTGTCTTCGACTCCCCCCCTCCTACCCACCGTTCGATGCCAACAAATTGTAGTAATTATATAACGAGCCTCTTTGTGGCCTTGTCTCCGGCCTTTCTATCTCACTCCATTTTTCTCCGCTTCCATCGAACTTCTCGCCTGGGCCTCGCCTATTCGACCGAACATCCGCAAACAGATTTATTTCGCGTTCGCAAACTCGTATTGTTAATCTGTCGAACCCTGCATCCATCCATTATTCATGAATTCGAGCCAGCGATATAGATGTCGGCTTCGGTTTTCTGGATTTGCATAATATTAGCCGCGACGTTGAACGAGCACTTTAAAAGTGGTATAAGTCAACGATTGCGTCAGGTACGGGATGAAGTAATAATCACATTAATCTAAACTCGACATTGCAAATTCCCAAATCCAAAATGATAATATTTCATTTGAAGGAAAGTGTAATCAAGGACAATCTGAGCGTGTTCCAAAGAAAACGTCGTAAAGTCAAGTTTACCGTACGATAGGTTGTTATGACCCAAACGGAACTCCGTTTCGAGTTCCCTCTCGAATCGAGCGTTTTAACAATAACTGCCGAGAGTCGCGAAGCGTAACTCTCACGGATCCGCGTCGAACTGACGACCGACGAAAGTGACCCCATCGAAAGAGAAAGCGGCGAAAGGTTCCGAATCGAGAAGTCGGGCAGCGCGGCTTCGTCGTTCGTCAATTAAATCCTCCCACTCGCCGGACTCATCGTCGGCCGTAAAGTCCGAGTTTATCACCCCCCCCCCCCCCCCCCCCCTTAACCGGTTCCCACGCTCACCTGCGGCCATTGTCGGCAATGCGCAACAATGCGGACAATCTGTAATTCGGCTAATATCGCACTTCGTGGCCCGACGAAGGAGGCTGCCATAGAATATTCGAACGACACGGAAGCTTCTTTCAACTTCCCGAAATGTTACTGTAACGTCTAATGCCTCGTCTGCTGCAATATCCACTACACTTCGTAATGCAATCCCAACGATCCGCCAATAATCAACACAGTATCTCGACGAAGCGAATGAAAGTTCGAGTAAACATGAATTTAGTAAGGGCGAGAGATATGAGTTCATATTTAAAAAAAAAAAAAAATATCAGGTAAATAAACCGTTTACACCACGTTAATCATATTATATATTTGATTTTTTTTAAACATGGACTTACACCACTTTCAAAATAAACGGCCCAATTTATACAGTGTCTCGACGAAGCGAATAAAGGCTCGAGTAAACGTGAATTTAGTAAGAGCGGGCGATAGAGTATAATTTCCAGTAAATCTGCGAAAGATATGTCTAGCCACCGGTAATCTGTAAGTATGCGCAACAATGCGGACAATCTACCGACGTAATTCGACTAATATCGCGCTTCGAGGCCGAATGAAGGATTCCTCGTTCAGGATTTGATCGTCGGACACGCCGATCGCGCGGCGTCGTTATCGTCAGCCAGGATTTGCTCCCCGTTACGAGATCGTAAAGCTGGCCTACATCGGCGACGAAACGTATACCGGGTGGCCGTAAAATGTTTCGGGATAGATGCGGGAGAGTCCGAGGGACTAATGGCGGCCGTATAACTTCGGCCGGACGATTGTTACGTCGAAATGTTCGGGGCGATGTTCTCGGAAGATGGTTCGGCCTTGTCTTCCAGAGTGGATGAAACGGATTCCGTGCGGACGCTTTGGTTCTGGTACATCAGGTCGGACGGCGGTTACGATACTTGATAAGTGGTGATGTGTCGGTTTGACGGCTGGCAGTGGGAATCTGAGATTCTTGCAATCTTAGTTCCGATGGTACATGAGAACTTGGATTCTTCCGATTCGCATCCTTGATGTGACTGGAGAGTGAAATAGAAAAGTGATTAATTTTAATTGTTGCCTCTCGATGGGATAAAAGGTATTCTGCAGACTACTGAGCTTCTGTTCGGACAACAGGTATGATATTAGACAACTTCCGATGGTCGGTTTGATGGCTGGCGGTGGGATTCTCAGATTCTTGTAATCAGAGAATTCGGATTCTTCCGATTTGCATGCTTGATGTGAATGGAGAGTGCGATGGATAGATTAATTTTAATTGCTGATTCTACTCTCGGTGTGATAAAAGGGATTCTGTAGGCTTCCGAGCTCCGGTATTCTGTTCGAATAACAGGGATGATATTAGACAACTTCTGATGGTAGCTTTAATGGCACGCGACATGACTCTAAGAATAGTTCCTGTAACTGTAGTTCTACAGTCATCCGGGAGATGCGACTGGACTTCGAAATACATAATGCGCGCGCAGACACGCGACAATGCCAAAGAATTATGGCCTGCAAACTATTTGCGATACGCCGCGACGAGAATTATACTTCCTCGCGCGCGACGAATCTACATATAGATTGCACCATGGAAAACTCTATTTTCACATGATCAACACGTTGCGCGGAAAGATTAATGAGCGTACCCTGCATTTTATTCCGCGTCGAATCGGTACCGAACAGAAAAGCGTCAAATGTAAATCTTCGTTCCGGCCAACCGCTGCGAGGTGAAGAGTGAAATTTGCGGTGACGATGCATAATTAAATCAGTCCTGCCAACCTGCCGACCCGCGAAAAAAGATTTATTCCGCGCAGTCGACTGCGATCTGAACTCCGTAATTTCGATCTAATCGACGGATTTTTAATGGGTTGCGCTCGGCCAATGCTTCTTCGTACCTTTATTATCCCGCGGGAACATAAATTTCGAGTCTCGTAGCCGCGCACGCTCTGTGTGTATCGCTTTCGTTGCCGGCGTGAAATATATCGCCGGCAGGCGGTAAACTGTCGGTGGCGAGAAAGAATGACTTTCGAAGGAGGCAGCTTCGATCCTTTCCGCTCCTCCTCGATTCTCCTCGATCCTCCTCGATCCTTCTCGATCCCTCCTTCCCACCTTCCTCGCCGGTGCCCAGGGTAAACACCGTGCTCGATCGCAACTTCGCCGTTCCACCTAACTCCCGAAACGAGATTGTTGCCAGATTCCATCGAGCGGGTGTCGAGAACTCGGAGACTTCGGCGGCGGGGAATAAATTATGAACGGATACTTAGTGCAGCGTAATAGCTTCACGATAGACCGAAACTCCCTAAGTCCATACAGTGGCTCATAACTAAATTTGACGTTAGAACGGAAAGATGGTTTAATTGGAAAGAATATCGGAGGATCGGGGGTAATAGACGCTGATAGATTGAAAAGTTCCTGTGCAAGCTTATAACGAAATCTGATATGAGATTTTTCAATGCACGGAGAATGTATATGGGGTAGATCTGTAAATAGAGACACATCAGGTGTAATTATGAAAACGGTCAGTGTGAAGAATTCAGAAATGAATAGACTACTGTCACTAAGATTTAATTTCATATAATAATTGTCAATTCAGTCGCAAATAAAATAATGTTCAACTATTTTAAAGTGAAGGATTTAAATGATCTGTACAGAACTCCGACTTGGATCTCTTTCAGTGACAATGCATATGTATTGTATATGGCAATGCGATCGGTCGCTGGCCGCGAAACAAGTACAAACAGCTGATAATCAGGTGACAGCCGTAGCATTAGCCGTGGAAACAAGGTGTCCGCAAGCATGCATTGGTCAGTGCGGATGCAGTTTGGGGTGCATAATTAATCGCCGATACCGTGTCGTCGCCGTCGTCTTCCTCGTCTGGAGGGCGGGGTATCGGTCCCATCCTCCCATCCTCCCATCCTCCCATCCTCCTTACCTTCGATATCTCGCGAGACCCGGTGTCGTCCCGCTCACGTGACCTAATCAGTACAGTGCTCGATTAGCGAATTAGCAATAGCCCAGGAGAGTACTGCCAAGTAATCGCTTCTGCCTTCCTGAGCACGGAGACGACCCCCCTTCATTCCACCCCTCGCCTCAGTCCACCCCCCAACAGTCCGCCCCAACGTCCGTCCCACCTTTCCTCATCGATCAGCTGATTGTGCTCCCTCAGGTAGAACGGCGCAGATACGGGAAAGAGGGTAATTTATACGCTGCAATTCTTACATCACCCGCTCGATTTTCCGCGATCCCACGCCATCTTTCTTCGGCAAGGATTCTTTCAATTTTCTTATCGTTACGTACGGCGTACCCGATCTTTTACAGATTTTTTTCCTTCGGCGGAGATATATCTCGAGGTGGCGAAAGCGGTCGATGATTGAGGGCGGGGGAGATTATGAGAATGATCTAGGTGACAATGGTAAGAAAATCAGGTTAGGGGCAGAGTCATCACATGAGATAGAGAACCAATGATTAGTTCGTCAACCGAGTCTCTGACAGACTTTCTTAACTCTCAGCGCAAATATGATTTAAGGTGCAGTGGGGTAAATCCGTACACGGGCCAAATCCGCAATGGGCCCTTATTTGTTCCAATATACGTTGCATTATACCAACCGTAAGGTGAAAATCTTCGTTTGGTTAGTATTCAATAGTTTGGATAGTATTCAACGCAGGTGGCCGCCATGTATTCCGTGATTCCCCCGTTTAACTCGTTTGACAAAGTTCGTATTACTAATGACGATTAATAAGACTCAATAATTTTTAAACAGGTTGGCCGGTTTTGCCCCAGTTCCGCGGCAAGTGCGCCCTAGCAGCACTGCTTTTAATTTAATAACAGAATCATGAGTTTCAGAAGATATTTCGAATTCAAATTAATGCAACTTAAAGAACCATGCGCTAAATAAAAACACTAAGCTTATTAGGATTTAGCGGAATAGAAAAAATACATCAGTTTAAAGTGAACTTTAAAACTTTAACTTTTTATTTTTTAACTTTTATTATTATTTATTATTTTTAACTTTTATTATTTATTATATTTTAACTTTTTATTTAACTTTAAAATTTCTGTGTCGTTTTTACCCCACCTTATACGAATGGCGTATCTGAGGATTGCCACTTAGGATCGGTGCAGTTACGCAACAATAAGAGAAAAGAAAGAAATGGGAAGGGATGGGAAGAGGGAAAGAGGGAAAGAGGGAAAGAGGTCCAGCGACGTTCGCGCATCTCGTACGAGCGAAATCTCGCGTAAGAGAGGAGTCGATTACAAAGCCCGTACTTGCGCAACGAATTGTGCTCAGGCCCGGAGTGCAATTCGCGGCGAGTCTGGTTATGACGATCCGATGGCGAAAGAGTTAATGACATTGCCATTTGCCGCGGTTGGCAACCGCAGAAATATCTGCGGCCGCCTCCCGCTCGCGGCTGTCAGAGGTGTCTTAGAAACCGCGAGGCGGACGATCGATGGTCATGCCATACCTTCCATCTCTCTCGGACCTAGCCCGGAAGAAGGTGGAAAGGCAGGCTGGAAAGGATCTCTCGAAAATTCCTCGTCTACTCGATGGCTTCTACATCCATTGTTAAAGACGAGAGACGCAGCCTTCTTACACTTTTTCCTCCTTTTCCTCCTTTTCGTTCTCCTCCCGTTCAGTTTGCCTCGTTCTACCATCAATGCCGGCCGTTCGATTGGCAAGACCGAGAACGTCTGACCTGACAACCTTACAGCCTCGCTACCTTACGGCCTTACAACCTTAGCCTTGCGCGAGTTCGGCCCGGCCATCTTACTTGTTTCTTTAGCCGCTTTCCCGGCTGCGAGTTTATTCAGTGATCCTTTACCGAAGTCTCGTCTTTTGTGAATTTCCGAGTTATGCACCGAGCGGGAGGTTGAAGGTTTGATGGGTAGGAAGGGGGCTTGGTGCAGGTCCTCGTGTCTTTCACGTCCTTCTCGCGCAAAATTGGATCCTGCGTATCGCAATAGTTAATGCGTCTTCGTCAGTTTTCCGTTAATACTTTACCGGAGCATCAACTTCGTTTCTCTTTTTCCGCGTTTTCTTCTGTCTTTCTCTGTTCGCTCTTGCCTCCTTTGCGAATTCGAGGCTCGACGCGCGGAAAATGTTCCCTCCGCTCCGGCGATCCAGCGTCTACCTGACCGTTCTACATCCATTGTTAACGAATGAAAGAGCCCTCTCCCGTCTTGCCTTTGTTCGATTGATCTTAACGTACCAAAAAATGTCGGACGCTCCTCCTCGGGCGGAGTGATACTTATCGCGGATCGAGCGGAGGATCGATCGCTCGCTACGAAATTGACGAATATACTCTTAGTCGACCGTTTCCTGTCTCCTCACTACTTTGCACCACCTTCCTATACTTTTGGTCACACTACCAGTCTCATTTTGCAAAAAAATTTGTCGGTGCTTATCTGATCTATTACCATGACAAATTCTTTGAAAGCGGTGTAAGCCCATGTTTAAAAAGCTGAGATATATAATTTATGATTAACGTGTTGTAAACGGTTGACGTATGTGATATTTAATTTTTGTTCTAAATTGGACTTAGACCACTTTCAAAGCAAACGGTCCAAATATTAATGCTTACAAGTATTCCGCAAAATATAATGCAATAGAATGAACACCGAGGTCGCATTTTGCAAAAAAATATTAAACACGCCAACTGGACAAATCTGAATCAATACCGTGACTATTCCGAATTCCGTGTCCGATCGAATTACGCATTCTGCAATGAAAGAAATCTTGTCATGGCCATCTTGAATGATGACGATCGGCGCATCCCAGAATTTCTCGACAGATCGGTTGCAATAGACGGTGGCGGACGTCGAAGATATTGTCGCCGGTGACGGCGGCGTATTAATAGTCGTCGAATCCTGTTCGCCGATGCGCCTCTCTCGTCACACGAGTCGGTCGATTCTCCGCGCATCGCGGTCAATCGTAGCCTAAATGCGCGGATTACGTCAGCGCGAAGCCGCGTTTCTCCGCTTCACCTTGATAGGCACTAGGAGCAACGCGGTTACTTTATTCTGCGCACCCGCCACGTCCGACCGGTCCGAGCGATCATTCGACTTCCGAGAGATCGTTACGCTGATTGAATAAGCGAGCCGCTTTTGTTCGCTCCGCAGAGCATTCGCGTCGAAAATCGGCCGTGCGTCATGGAATTTTCGTCCGCTCGATATTTCGCTTTTTCGCGACTTGTGACGACCGCTCGAAATTGCGCGGCTTCGATCGTAGATTCGACGCTAGTTTTTGCTGACGTTTCTAACTGCGTTCCGCGCGGCGTTGTTAGTCACCCGGTAGCGATGCGTCATTGACTAGCATTCGACGCGCGGCGCTCGTTATCGCTTTCGCGCTCTTTTATTCGGTTCTAGGCAGTTTGTCGAATTCACGGTTTTATCACAATTTCGAGAGATGGGTGTATGGAAAATGTGTCATGGAAATTGCGCTATTTTCTCTACTTCTGTAGAAGATTGTTAAATGATTATCCAGTGAATTATTTGATGAATAATTGCAGCTTAGGGAATCTTCTCATCGTGACTCATAAACGAGTTCCTATTTTCTCGCACGACATTGTACGGTTTAAAGTACAAAGTAATACGTATTACTAACCGTCCCATCAGTATATTTCGAAACAAATAAAGAGTAAGTAAAAGAACGAAACCCTGAGCATAAAAGCGCAACAAAAATGATAGCTAGCACCGGCGCTATCTGCATTATCTGAACCCGAGAGGGCAGAAAAAAATGATCGTCTCATTTCGAAGAAGCTGCCCGACGCCGAAAAGTTTTCGCCCGCGGCCTCTTAACAAGACAGTGACCTCAGGAAGTCCGTTAGGACGACGAAAGGGCAGGAGGGGTTGAAGGAGGGTGGAAAGAGGGGTGGAAAGGGGGGCTGGCATCTCCGAGGAGAGACAGAGGAGTCAGGATCGATCCTGGAAGAGCGGAAAAAGTGGGAGTCCTCGACCTTTATCCGAAGGATGGCAGGCGGGCGTCGCGGCGTCGTCGACGCCGTTCGCTCGTAAATTACGTTTTCGATTTCTGTCGGGATCGTTTCTTGATCCCGGCTCGCGGCACATGCCACCCACGCGCTTGCCGGGGCAACTCAGACGGCCGTAAAACCCGACGACTCGTCTGAACGTACGACCCCGACTATCTTCTCCTTTCCGTCCGTCGGCCTCCCACTTTTACCCAGAGCACCCTCTCTTTTCACCCTCTCTTTTCACCCTCCCTTCTCACCCTCCTTTTTACCCTTCTTCTCTCCCCCAGCCTCACCCTCGTCCTCCAACGTCTGTATCCTGGCATGTCTGCGACTTCTTTCTCTCCATTCCGTTCGTACCATGTTTTCTGCTCGCCTCTCGTTTACCGACGCGCTTTATCATAATCGTCGTACTTTCCAGTTTACTCCTTAACCCCCGCGTACTTTCAACCCCCCTCCGCTTTGTTCGATCCCGGCACGCCTGTCCTTTATCGTTCGTCCTCGTCCTCCTTCGGACCTTACCTGCATCTCTCGCTCATTGTTTCCAGCCTTGGCCGGGAAAAAGCGAACGCCCGACTCTTTCTACTTTATTTAGTATTTCCAGACTCGGATCGTCGGCCGTTCCCCCTCGCTTCTCGCCCTTATCACGTTCCGCCCCTCGGCCCTTATTTCAGCTCGCTCGACTCCGGGCAACGTCCAGCCGCCGGCAAGATAGCAGCTCCGAGCAACAGGAGGCCCTCTTATCGACCCTTTTCGGTCCGTGCGTCTCCCCACCCCGCCACCCCTTCCTCCTGCCGCCCCCGAGGTGCCCTTCATCCCCCCGCTCCGCCCCCGCCGCGGAGTCTGCCGTGAGCGGCTTTTTTCCTCGCAGTGGGATTAGCTCCCTTTCTCGCCGTATCTCGTGACCTTCTCATGCCAGCCTTCCCGGTGTCTCGACTGCCTCGGAGGTCGAGTTCACCTTCGGGCTTTGTCTGTGTCTTTATCTAACGTCCTTGTTACCTTCGACGCGAGTACCTTCTGATTGACACCTTCGGCGAAGCGGATTCGGGAAAAAGAATTTTCCTGACGCTGGATCGAGTTGGTCTGACACGGAATAAGGAATAATAATTAGTTGTGATAATTGTAATGGTTTGGGAGAGATGCGCAGTGACAGTTTTTGGTACTGAGCGAAGGTCGAGGCCTGTAAGCATTAGAAATTACTGACAGGTATTTGAAATAGGATACAGGCTCTCAGATGACAGATTTAAATGTTCTTTTATACGGCGTAACGTAATACGTTAACGTTAATAACGTGTACATAAATCGTCCAGCCCGCCAAGCTCCCACTTATCAAAAATTATACCTGGATGTTAAACAAGTCGATAACCTGTACAAAATTCTGAAACTGATTACATACAAATACTGCCCCCGCTGCAAAGTCAGCAACGTACGCTGTCCAGCTTGACGTGCTCCCACTCCTCTCCATTCGATATATCGAACGCATTCGACTCTCGATCCCCAGGCTAATTAGAGATTACATGGGCGTGCCGCTGATAACGAGAAGCCACCCTTATCCAGCCCTCTTTGTGCGCCAGCTCACACAAACATGCACACCCACCCCTTCTTCCTCTTTGCCAGCCCTCCTTTTTTCCACCCTCAGAATTCTCCCCGTTTCTCAGCTCGGAATTTGAACGGCCGTCGGCTCGCTGTATGGAGGCAGTCCGCGCGCGCAAAACGGAAATTATACCTTCGGCCATTGTGGTGAACGCTGACCGAATTTTCCTTCCGCCTCCCTCGCCAATTCGACCGTTAACGGTTCGAACGTCGATTTTTCATCCTGCACGCTCGACTTCTTAATTAAGACCGCCTCTTTTGTACCTCACCACCCCCCTCCCATCTGGGATCTGGGTCGTAGACATTATGATAACGACGTGTGCATTTTCCTTTCTCTACCCCCTTCCGTTCTTGCACCCCCATCCACCCCCACCCTTCCGCCACCCTTGAGGGAATGCCGCTTTCGCGGATTTTTCTCGCGGCGAGATCGGTCACGCGGAATAATCGCCAGAGTGGCCGAGGGTTCAACCCCCTCCCCTTGCTTTTTCTCACCCCTTTTTTCGAAAGCGAAAATTAAGCCGGAGCCAACTTCCAATTAGCGGGAGGCGGTCGATTCGGTAAACGGAGGGTAGGTACGGCCATTGCTGAGGAGGGGGGTGGATAAATTTTTGGTCGAGCGATCTTCGTTCGTTTCTCGACGGATTTTCAATGTATGGGGTGTTCGAGAAGTCGGCAATGCGATAAGGGACTTGATTTATGGAAATTAATGTTTGCCGCGGGAGAACTTTAATTTAGCGACCTCCGTTCGCTTCTGATTACCCTTTGAATATACAAAATGGATACGGAACTTTGTAACGCGATACAGAAATATGGAATTGGCTCGGAGAGAATTGACAGTTTGAAGGGAAAATGTTCCGAGCAACCGTTGCCTTTCTAATCGGATTTCGAATATACAAAACGTATCAAGTACCTCATAATTGAATAAAGAACTCGTCTTGGAAAACTCAGGGTTCCCGTAAAGAGAACGAGTCATCGTAGTTCTCCATTTTGAATATGCAAAAGCGTTCGAGAAGTTTGGTAACGCAATAAAGAATTGGCAGGAAATTAATTGTCATGCCAAGAAATGGCCGGAGAGGAAAAACGATCGAAGTGGGTCGTCCCACATTCGGCACAATAGAGATTGAAAATCGGATACGATCGCCGGAGCGGATGTATCTGCCGAGCCGATCTCGTATCCGATTTCCACCCTGCTCATCTTCCTTTTTCGCCCCCCCCCCCCTCTCCCCCGCCTCCCACCGCCTCCCCTTTCATCCCTTTCTTGAACGGTCACTCTCCCGATTGTAAAAACATCCGAGCGGAGATTACGGTTTCCCGCTCGCGGAGCAACAGGAGGACTCACTTATCGACCCTGTCCCGTGTGTATTTCAACCCTCGGCTACACCCACACCAACCCCTTTCCTTTCCCGGAATCCCGTCTACCTCCTAAGGTCGGGCTCACCTTCACGCTTTATTTCCGTCGGCGAGCATTGTCGACCGAGAATCGGCCTGAAGCCTGAATGCGCTTTAACACCTTCGCTACCGCGTCACCCGCATACGACTGACAGTGGGAACGCTTCCGGCAGTCGCCACGGACCATAGGAGTGACACCATAAATATATTGCCCTCTCAAATTCTTTCGATTTGGCTAGATTGCAGTAAGTGTCGTATTTTTCGTATTTCGCCTAAAATTCATATCGGCTGACCCACAAAGCGGGTAACGCAGTGACGCACGTAGTGCATTACAAGCGTGGGAGACAGTAAAGTCCGACTGCCAGGCAGCATTTACAAATGCATCCCTTCATTCTCCCCATTCCACCCCACGCCGCCCCCGACATTAGTACGGTCGTATAAAGCTCCCGGCGCATAAAGCCCGTCTAATAATTTTCCTTCGTGCTTGCGAGAGAGCGAGATAGAGAGAGAGAGAGAGAGAGAGAGAGAGAGAGAGAGAGAAGCTTATCATCAAACCTCATCTCAGCTCAGCTATGCCACACTATTCGTCCGGAAGACTTTGCCGACTTCACGATACAAAGCATTAGCATAAGCTGCTTCATCTTCGACGCCTTATCGTCACTCCTGAATGCTATCGTTTGATCTCAGGCCAGTTCTTGCGAAATGGTCGTCGTCAGGGTCGATCGAAATCGGTCGCTTCTGGCGTTTGCCTCTGCGCTACGCCGATGAGACCTAGATTAGCGGTGTGCGTAAGCGTGTGTGCACGTGGGCTGCGATTCGCATCGAAGTTGGCTTCGTTCGTCGGCAGGTTCGGTTACCGAAGTCACGTAGACGAAGTTCGATCTGTTTTGCGGCCGTGCGCCGTTCATACGTTCGAACGTGCGCGACACCTTCCTAGCATGTAGCCAGAGGTATTTTCGCAAAGTTCGAGTCTAAATCCGTCCGGATGTGTAGGGGAATCGGGGATCCTCGCGGAATCGAACGTTGCGTCCGTGTTAATCGAGGCGAGCCAAGTCGATCAATTACGCTTTCTGAATCTTTCAAGTTCTCGCGTCACAGCGTTTCGTCGCGCTATAACTTCCGGATGTTAACAGGAATATAGTTTTTATCAGGGTTCATACTGAGAAATGACAGACTGGTCGTTTATCTGGGAAGCTCTGGAAGTTAACAGGAATATATTTTTTATTAGGGTTCATAGTGAAACGTGACACACTTCCATTTATTTGGCAAGCTCGGTAAAAAGTGTTGTTAAGAAAAAGAGACTCGCAGGATTGTCAGTAAGTGGATGTTACGTTCTGTGGTGTTTACCTAATTTGTTATGTATAATATTAAGATTTCGGCGTATGAATTTCATTGAATTTTGTAGTCGAAAGTACAACACCGACCGCATACGCCGAAAACTTAATATTATTCATCTACACTGATGGTCAATAACCAGTTAATTTTACTAATTTGTTATAGTGTATAGAAGTAACAAAAATTGATTACTCCTTGGCGGTATTTATCGATTTGGCAAATGAGTTGCTCAAATTACGTCGGCGAGCGGCATAGAGATGTGTGAGTGTTGATGTGGGCATGAATGGGTGAGAGTTTCCGCGGTTCTGTTTATTTTTCCGGCTCCCGCCCTCGCCCCGCTCGGCCAGCTTATGTTTGCGGCTCGGAACATTCGACTCTCGTCCCTTGACATTTTCGACGGAACGTCAGATGTTCCGTGGTCTGCCGTCACGTCCGGGAGCTTAGAAGGGGATGAAAGACATTGAGTCATGTACAAGTTAAACTACCCTTCTCTCCAAATTGCGCCTGGCTCGCAATATCGTTGAACATTGATAAAGTTCAAAAATTATATCTCCAGACATCTCATATACTATTAGTTGCAATAAAAATTTCGAAATATCTTATGTATTGGGGAAGTCGATTTAATATGGAGAGTAGAAAATAGTGATCAGAATGTGAAATAGATGTGGAAGGAGACAAAATTAATAAAATTGCTTCTTTTTATGTTCCAGGTGAGTTCGCTAATTAATCAGAATCGCTCAAGTGACCGGAGAGAAACAGGGTGAGATAAACGATATTTTCAAAATGAAAACTTTCAAATACGTACAAAGTGTATGAGCGGGGGAAGTTTAAATGATGCGCAAAATCAGCTGATTCCGCGAAACAAAATTTCATGTAATTGACACAATTTTATAAACTAAATGTTCGCTATTTCTCAGTAGAAATTCCAGCGTCAAAGAGATTAATTACCGTCGATAAAATGAGGGGAAAAATTGCGAAACGCGGAAGCGAGACGACGATGCAGCAAAACGGGGAGCAAACGGAAAATGATGCGACACCGTTCAAAGCGTGGGTAGATTTTTCCTGCAATCAGGAATGCTCGAACGTCGGAATGCCAGTCTCTGGCACGCGATTGTTTGTTGCTCCCGTTCCGCAGGCCTTTCCAATATGCCGGGACCGCGCGATCCCCCCTTTTCAATCCGATAAACATGGCCGGCCGATTCAATTTCTTCTCATCGACGCCCGCGGCGATATTATGGAATTATCGGGGACATTTATGAAGCGCATAGTTTCCGGTTAAGGACGTCACGTTGTCCAGAACCGGCCGCCCATAATACCCATTCCACAAAATGGACCTGTCTCACACAATGAGTCCTTCGGCCATAACGAGTCCACGCAATTCCATCGGTAAACAGTCCGAGTGAAAAATAGAAGGGCATGATCGAAAAATATATTGGCAAAACACTTCAGATTTCTCCCTCGCGATTTTGGCTCAATTTTCTGTGCGCGAAGTGATTCATTAATGTTTACGACGAGTATGAAAATAAATTAATTTCGAAGGAAGTAGAGGCCGAATGATTTTATTATGAATATTTTATAGCTTCTAATTGCAAGTGAAATAAGGTTGGAACAATCGGTTATACCGTGAAAAACCCAATATTATACATCTAATTAAAGTATATAATTTCCTTGTCGTACCCCACGAATATTGAATTAACAAAAGAGTGACAATTACTGCCTTATGAATCAAACAACCTACACGACCTACCGTTTCAATCCATTAACCGTTCCTCGAAGATTCGGGACAAACGATCGAGCGGGATCTCTCGAAATCTTTGACCGGCACTTCCGCGATCGGGCTGACGATTACCGGGTGACATTTTCGCCCGAGTCCGATCGTTGGCGGTCAGCTGCGTGGCCTGAATAATTCAGGGAATAAAATTACATCGGGCCCGTCGGAGGGGTGAGATTGTCGGACGGGCGGGGGATCGCCGCCACGGCGTATAATGAATGATAAATGTTAATGGTGACCTGTGAGAACCCGGGCAAGTGCAGTTTTATCCCCCTCCGAGTCCCGTGTAACGTTATGTAGCAGCAACGACAATGACCACGACCCCTATCCCCGCGATGTAACGGGGGCGCGGATCTCATTAATATTAATCCCCATTACACTTTGCCGCAAATCGATTTAAATCCCGCCGCGGTTTTCGATAATATTTGCCCCGACGAGCCCGAATTCCAGCCCTGGCCGCGATATTTTTCACGTCGAAATTACTTTACCGCGGCATTGTAATCCGAGAGCCGATGGACATTGCAAATATGAAGCTTCGCGGCTGGCCAGCTTTGCAAGCTGCGCCGTGACATCCTACGTCATAATTATTTTCTCTCTCACCCCCGCTTCTCATCACTTTTGTTCCTCATTAATTCCCGGAACAAAATATTTTTTCGCAAAGTTACTTAGCTGCCACCGAAGTCGGCCTCTCCTGACAGCTTTATTGCGCCGCCTTTCAGCAACTCAAATCTCGACTCTCGCGACGAGCGGGTAAATAGATAAATAAATCATTTTTACGGGGACAGGGTAGGAACCTTCACGGCAGAGAGGTCTTGGCGCGGGTAGGTGGATAGGCTCGGTGAAAATAGTATCGTCCGACAGTCGCGTGCTGTCGCAATTCGATTTGAATTCTGTGCTATTGTGCATCGGCCGCGTAGGTAAAGCTAGGTAGAAGCCCAGTTAGAATCGCGGGGGCGGGCAGGGGAGGCAGATGGAAAAGTTTCGGACGAGCGCAATTACACGCGCGGACGAGTCACGACACGGCGCTAGAGTAAGCAATGCGTGCGTGTACATAATTCTTCCTTCTGTCCAATGCGAACATCCGCATATATATCTCCGCGTCTGACGATGCGTTTAATAGGCGAAACTCGGCAGAACAATTTGGCCGGGCCCGTTGCGGATATGACTTTTCTACCTCGGCCCCGCGTACTCTCGCGGCTATTATTAATTCGCGTTCGCCTGATACGTCTTGCTAGATGTCGGATGTACGTTGGAAGTACAGGTACGATTTGTAAAGTCGGGCAGCGGACGATATATTACGGGCGTGAAGATGTTAGAATTCCGCCGTAGAATCGGACAATCTGTGGACCGTTTATTTTGAATCTGGTGTAAGTCCAAGTTAAAAAAAGAATTAGATTACATATAGATAAAAAGTTTGCACAACAGTAATCATAAATTATATGATATTTTAATTTTTTTAATTGTCGACTTATTCCACTTTAAAAATAAACGGTCCATATGTGCAAGTGAGTATGGTTGGGACGGAAACAAAATTGCTGATTTACTTAGACCATTTCTGTAATTACGTTATCGCTGAGCATGGGAGAGGAAATGGTATAAAAAATGTTCAAACATGCACTGTTCATTTCCGCACATTTCCGCGCGTACTTTGTCAGCGTATCGATTCCAATGGGATATCTTTCACCCCAAATACTCGCAATTCACATTTCCCCGGCCCAACCTTCGGCACGAAAAAGCGTACACCTACGATCTACAATCACCCAGAGTTGTCAATGAAGAAGTCTACTCGAGCGCGAGCGTCTAACAAAATGGTATTAAAAATGTTTAACCGCGCGCATACCCAGTGTACACCGTGATTGTACTATTCACCGACATAATTCGTTTACCCTGGCACTCCGGCGAACGTAACACTTCTATTTGTCCTGCGCATCATTCCGCATTCCGCTCCCCCCCGCCGATGTTTTATTATTCATCACCCGACGGGCCCGTCTCTCTTTGTGCGCACTTTGCACGATAAATCGTCATCTGTTACGCGAGTCCTTGTAATTATTCTTGTCGGCCCCTGCGCGGGGGATGAACATTGTTCTCCCCACTGAATCCTCCCCCCCCCCCCCCACTCTCTCTCTCTCTCTTTCACCCGTTCGTTCGCTCACATTTTCTCCTCTTTTGTCCCGCTACCGCGGTTTACCGTTGCATTGCCTGCTTCGCGGAATACTAATTCGTGGTAAAACAGTCCGCTTAACTGTGATCGCGAGCAATAATTGCACCTCGTCAAAGGATAATTGAAGCGCGAGAGCCGTCTAATATTACTACGGTCACGACTACGGCTACTGCCATTGCTGGCTCGCCACTGTTGTTAGCGTCGTTACTATTCACTAATGCCACTGAGAATGCCCACTGTCATTAATACTGCCGTCTCTCCTAAAACGGTTTGTTTAACTTCGCTCCCAGGCAATGATTGCGCCTTGTCAAAGGGTAATGATTCTGCGTTTGTTCTATTTTTTTTTTCGGTCAGGCTTGATGGATGGGTTTTATTCATTTTGTGGACGAATAACGGTGACTGTTAATTGGATATGTGAATCGGTGAAAGATTAATATAAGCAGAATAATATTAGCTGATAACATTGAATCGTCCGTAACTTTCTTCTGTTTTTCTTTTTAATTTTTCATTATCATGGCTGTATCAACTGTATCCTATGTATTAAAGGCATTTTGCCGTTAAATAAATAAATAAATATCTTGGGAATGTAAGGCAGTTTCTGATGAAACAATCATCTCATCATGATCGTCAACAATTGCATATTGTCAAAAAATAATTGAAGCTATTTACCAATTCTCTAGTGCTGGGCGCAGGTAACGTTTGCCTTTCCTCAGAAACAACCGTAACTCTTTTCTTCGATCGCGCATGCAAATCGTTCGTAAATCATTCCGCGAACAAACTCGACGCGTGTACGCACGCGTCACATCCCGTTACCTCCCGCAGAGGAAGTAACACAGACGCAGACACGTTGCTCTGCAATTCATGAGCGATTCATCAGATTTCCGTTGGAGTTAATGCATTTAGACGTCTGATCTTCGCTTTTTCTCGCATCGGAAGCTTGTCGAAAGCTTGTCGAAAGCTCCGGCGAAGCTCTCGCATTTTCGAAAGCAATTTCGTCGCTACGCATCCCTTTGTGAATACGTATCCGGTTCCCGTGCCGAGGGGGTGGCAGGAATAATTAACAGTGTCCTTGCCGAGGTGGGTCGCCGAACGCTGATCCTGTGATTTAATTTAAATTATATCCCGATTGCCGGCTGACTTGCCCCGTCTCTTCCGCGGAGTTTTGCAAAATTATTGTGCACCTGCCGCAACGTACAGCCGTTTCCTCATTATCGAATTGTTGCAGGGTTGATTGCCCAGGATTCATCAGTTTGTATGCGTGGAAATGTAGCTGCTTTATATGTATCGGAGTTTCATAGTCTGTATATTTCTATTATGCGTACATGAATACATATAGTATAAGTCGTATACGTATATGTATATAATACAGTTCAACTAGTACATGTATATGTATATACAGTATAACTAGTATATGTATAGTGTATGTACCTATAGTATAAGTCTATTTAGCGGCATTTAGATCGAGATAGAGATTTTCGTTTTAAGGCCAGAATCGTAATTAATGCAATCGTCAGAGTCTCTTCTGAAAAAAGGTGACTTACGCCACTTTCGCAAAATGAGCGGCCCCACGTATACAGGGTGCCGGGTCGGAAAAAGGATTGCATCGAAGGCTCGCACGTCAATGAGCGCACGCTGCCCATTAATGAAGCACGTACACCTTGCGCGGGCTGGGATAATTAACAGCGACCTTCTCGCAGAAGTCGGCCGAGAGTCGGCGAGAAACGGTTAAGACCCATAATTTCGTTTCAATCAAATTACGATTCCCGAGCTGGAGTCAGCCTGCAGGCCTACATCTGTGCTCAGCTTCCTCTCAAAATTCGCTTGCACCTGCCACCCTCCCCCAGTTTCGAGCCAAGGACACTTTTCGAGAGATACTTTCGAAACTGTCGAGCGAATCGAAATCCTTCGATTTTCAATCCGAGAGCGAAATTTGTATCGGATTTTCTCTATAATTAACGCGCACGAGTGAAGTGAGCCTGATTTCATTCACTAGTTGCTGAGATTTTTTTTTAGGACATCGATACGCTTCACTGGCGAGAGGGCTTTAATCGCTTTGCAACTTTTATTGCGATTTCGTTCAAAAGCTTCTCTTCGGAATGCGAACAACGTTGATTTCGAACGATCTTTTCGAAAATTGGAAATTCAGGTTTACATTGGAGAGCTGAGGTACTTGGTTGCAAAAAGTGGATGGTGGAATACACACAGCCTTCTCTCAAGTTCCTTGTCGAAGTACACTGTTATCATTACCTTTTTCGTAACAGCAGTTTGTCATGTGCACGTCGATGGCAATTTTATGCACGAGACTCAATAATAAGGAAATTTACGTTAAGTACGGAAAGTTGAGAGTCGATAGTGGGCTCCGACGACGAAGTTAAAAAGTAGCGAAGAAAAATCTGTCGTTAATAAATTACGAAGTGGGTTTTAAGAGCGCCATGATAGCCTGGACATAATTGATTATCGAACTCTCGGGGCGCATCTTTTTAAAGAAGCGTGTCGGCACGAAGCCCGATCGGCCGCGGAATATATTGTCTATACACGATCGATTCCGATGGGGGGGGGGGGGGGGGGGGCGGAACAGGGTGGCCCAATTAATAACGCGACTTTTTCGGAAATGTCATAGCACATCGATCCGACGCGCGTCGTTCGTCCTACATACAAAGGCTACAGGCCAAAAAAGAGGGAGAAAAGGGGGGGGGGGGGGACAGAGAGCGACAGACAAAGGAAAAAACAAGCGCAACGGTGCAATTTTTTGTTACTCCCCCCCCCCCCCCCCCCCCCCCCCCCTCTCTCGGTCGTATCAGAGCGATATAACGAGCGAAATAGAATGTATGCATACGGAATATATATTTTCCCTTCGCAACCCTTTACCCATCCACGTTATGCCCATCCCCCCTCTTTTTCACGCCAGCTTTTTCGCATCTCGCGCATATCGCTCTTTATACTTTTGACGTAGAAACTAATTCTACCCCTCTGCCGTTCGCCGACTCTCTCTCTCTCTCTCTCTCTCTCTCTCGCTTTCCTTCCACTCTCGCTTTTCGGTACACAGAGGCGTTTTCCGCGACTACGGCCGGGGAAATTAATTAAAGCGTCCCCTAGCTATGCTTAGTGTGCGGTACACCATGGACAAGGTGGGGGGAGGTGGTGAGTCGAGGTTCTCTCTCTGTCGGCGAAATAATCGTCTGTACGCTCGCCGAGCGTGCTCGGCGAAAAAAAAGAAGGGAGAAGCACTCGCACGATTTGCCGGAAACTCCTCCTCCTCCCCCCCCCCCCCGCGTCCTGGACCGCTAACCGCCACCCTTTCCGCCAAGCCTTTCGAACCTGAACTCGGCCGACTTCCGACGGCAATTAATCGCGTCGGATCTCTCTCTCTCTCTCTCTCTCTCTCTCTCTCTCTCTCTCTCTCTCTCCCTCCCTTTCCCTTTCTGTTCCGCCTGTCGCACACTTTGTCGCCTTTGCTTCTGAGAACTTAGGAAGAACACAGAGGGTGTGTCGTAAGGAGGGCACAAGAATTTTTGCAACGAAAATTATATTCGAGAGTCGAGAATTTAGACTAGTAGGTGATGTTCGAAGGATGGGTGATCAGTATTTTTCGTATTTTTTTTATTACTTATTAGAAGCTTATGAGGCCTAAAAAGTAGTATGATGATTAACATTTTTCGTATATTTCTTGACTACTTCATTAAGCAGTCAGCTGTGGTGGCTTTTTCTCAGAGCGGCTCTCAGTTTATTTTATTTCGTCTTTATCGCCAAAGATTCTGAACATATTGAAATTTACGAATATATTTTAGTTTCCACTAAATTCCAAGTTTAATTAGCGAGGGTAACTGTATTTTACGAATGGCGGATATGGTTGTCATGAATTCGTTGTGTAAGTACATTTAAAAATAAAATGAGATATATAACTTTTGATCAACGTGGTGTAAACGGTTCATTTATGTGATATTTAATTCATTTTTAACTTTTAAAGGGACTGACACAACTTTCAAAATAAATGGAACATGTAATCGTCGAACAGCTGACCGCTTAAGATTAAGATAGCGTCTGTTCATTAACATTGATTCTGAACACGCCATAAGCAGTCTGGCGGTAGCAAAATATTCTGCCGGCAAGCCGCAGATCCGCAGCCGGTCGCAAAAAGACAATAAACCTCCTCGCTGCCTTTGCTCAGCCCATTAACGCGATTCCGCCAAGCCGACCGTTCTCCGCTACCATTCTCGTAAGAATTTAATGCCGCTAATTAACGCGCCGGCTCTGAAAGATTGAAAAGTACGGGATGATGTCTCGCGGGCTCACTTTGTGAGGCTTTCCGCTCGAAGGAAGAAATTTTGCAGGACATTAATGGCCACCTACGAAGCTCGCGCTCCTTTTTGCACTGACGCCGTTCAACTATATACTTTAATGTCCGGCGCACAGCTTGTGTGCGATGCGAGCGCCGAAGGTTTTCGGCCGGCAGCAGACTCTCTGTGCGGTGATTGATAAACGTAAACAAGTGTGGATATTTCTATTGGCTTCCTATTTCATCGCTATGTCTTTGATTTTCGATAATTATTGTTTTATTGCCTGTTTTTAACTTTGACTGTCAGTAACAGTCGGCGCTCCCATCGCACACATGCTGTGCGCCGGCCGTTAATGTGTGAAAGGTCTTCATTGACTCGCGACGCGCACACCTTTTTCCCACCAGGATTCGCGGACTTCGATCGAGGCCTGGATCGAACGCCGGAAGCTTTCCGCTCTCGTCCGGCAAGCTCTGGCGAAGGCGTCGGCGTTAATTAATGCCGGGCGTCGTTTTCCTCGTTACGCGTAAGCGCGGACGGCATCCCTCGTCCGAGTCTTTTAACGCGTCACGTCAGTCGCATATGTGCGACTGGTTCGTCCGTTCCGCGTATTCATCCTTGAACGCGATTACCGTATAATTAAACGTCTCGCGTCTCGGCGAACTGTCGGGAATATTCCGGATTCTCGGCGAGTGTTTTTCAAAGCTTTTGCGGAGACCGCGTGTCGATGCGTCGGAATTTGCGCGACAAACGTGCCCAAGGGCCGCAGAGGGTCCTTCAGCGAAGGGTTCGAGGGGCGGGTGGCAATGATATTTGGTACCTTTGACCTCATTAAACGTTGTGGGAGAAAGATGTCCGCTGGCTCTTGCTACTACTGCTTGCTGCCGCTTGCTACTATCGCTTGCTACTACCGGTAGCTACTGCGCCTGCTACTACCCTCTTTTGGCGGTAGTGTCTGGTACCTAGTACCCGGTAGCTACTACCCCCTCGTAGGTCGCAAATGGGATCTCGGGATATGGCCTTTGCCGCTGACGTGCCGAATTGCTCGAGAGGCACGTTCCACGGCGATGAACATTCGAAAGCAGTCGGGTCCCTATGATATTTCTCGCCCAGGTCACTCCTGTCCAGCAAAAACTCCCCAAAACCTTTCCCTTCCCTTCCGCCTATCCTATCGACCTCCCTGCGGAAAAAATGGATATCGGGGTAGGGCGAGAGTGAATTTCGTGCCACGTCGTTGGGAAGGTAATGGCGGCTGAGAAGTCTATTGGTGTCTCATGGAGGGTAAATGCGGAAATGCTTCTGTGGAGAATCGAACGCGCGCAGTGCCGCTTCTAGAAGCGGATCTTGCTGTTTTTAGTGGACAGAACGTCGAGGTAGAATCCACTCAAGAATCGAATTATTTATTTAGTGCACCGCGGTTAATGTTGCTCAAACCGCAAGCGTTGCTATTAGTACCCGATGTAATATCAAATATTGATTGACAGGGGCACAATATATTTAGATCATATTGCTACGGACAAATTTGCATCCAACCATTTTTAGCAAAGTGAAAAACTATTAGTACCCGATGTAATATCAAATATCGATTAATAGCAAGGGAAACCACATATTTAGATGATATCGCTAAGGACAAATTTGCATCCAACAATTTTTGTCAAAGAGAAAACCTTTCACCGTTCGCATTATGAAGGTACTGAATATAACATCGCCCCTGACATAAACAAATTATTTAAGAGGCCAGTGCAATATCGTATTACACCAGCGTCGAGCCCGAAACCGTGATAAGCCTACCCCCCTTCGCAAAAACGAACCCTGGCACATAACTATGCACCCGCATCGCGGAGGTATAAAAAAGTGTACGATAGGGGTTGGGCCTAATAAATATTTCATGCCCCGCCGCGCCCATCCTACTCCCCCTCCCGATACGGCACTGTTGTCTGGAACAGCCAGCACATCGTGTACGAATCGTACGTGCGGCAGAATATACGCGTCCGAGGCACGCAAACCACCACCACCACCACCACCTTCGACCACCTCCGAGCACCTTCAACCTTCGCGATCAGTACCAACCGCCCGTAACACCATCGGCCGAATACAGCGTAGTACAGTCGACGGCCACCATCGTCGTCCCATGCACGGCTCCGACGTCGTTTGCGGGGGGTGCTGGGGGGCGCGGAGGGGTTGCAGGGGGATGGACAGGGGTTGAGGAGAGTGCAGGTACCGATCAAAAGGACATCGCGTGTCGCTCGATCGTTCTCTTACCACGTTTCTGCCTTTCTCTGTCTTCTCCCGTTGAACAGCGTACGTATGTGTGTGCAGGTCCGTGTGTGTAGGTGTGGGCGCGTGGCTCGACTGTGCGCGTTTATGGGTATGGACGACTTCGTTTTTTCCCCTCCCTCTCGTTATTCGCATTTCAATTAACCTTGTTGTTGCCACCGGCCCTTTCGTGCGCCACTGCGGACGACGCTCCGAAGGCGACCCTTGCCAGTGGCTCTCGTATATGTGTTCCTTATGCCTGTGTGCTCTTAATCCCGAGACCGCTTTAATTGGGCCTTTCGTTTCCGGACTTTGTTGAGGATGCGCCGTGCGAGGCGGAAATTTATCGAAACGCGCCTGACGGCCGCCGCTGAAGACTTCGAGATCGGTAGAGTGAAATATTCGCTTTTCAGTTTGTTGATGGTCAATTTGCTACCCTGACGATTTGCTACCCTATGTGCTTTTGAAAGATTAGTATGTCGCGTGAAATGATTAAAAGTTGCATATTTATATAATTATGTTAGTTTATTCGATCAGTGTTGTATTTTTCACTACTAAGTTTCAATGAATTTCAACGGAAAAGCATTGACTTTAAGTAATTCGCCTGATAAGCAATTGTTATTTCTGTGCACAATCTGTTTACCTTTCTATATCTATATCTGATCTATTACCTTTCTGTAACAAATGTGTATCGAGTATAATAATGCAAATTTTTATTGTGTAACATGTCGTACTGATTATCGTAACATTATACGATTACGGTAAAGTATGTGGCAATTCCAGTATCAGGCACATTTGATACGCTAACGTCGCATTCCATCAGGACGCGGCGAGACGTAAGTAACGTCGTGGCGGGTTAATTGAGGCTAATGATTTTTCGTTCGCCAGGGTGTGTAGACGGATCAAGGACGTCGCGTGTCACGCTTTCATTAGACGACCCCGCCCTGCGCCATTTTTCTACCTTTTTTTCTCTTATTACCAACCTTATTCAATTAACCCCGGTCATTGTCCTCCCTTCATGCTGCCTCTCTGCCTGTGTGTGTGTGTGTGTCCCTCTATCTCCCCCTCCCTCTCGTTCATAGCGGTCATTGTACACAGACACACCCTGTTTTTCGGCAACTCACGCCAGAACTGGCTCGCAAGCCTCATTTTTCCGGCGCGAGTGAATTATTCGAACGTCGAGGAGAGTCGCGTTAAGCTAAAGGTGACAAAGAAGGGTGGCGAGGAAAAAGTTAGGCAACTCATGGAGTCATCATTCGCGGCCGCAGACCTTTTTCCGCTCCAGGTGCATCGAACGGCAGATTTATCTTGCACTTCCAGCCGCAGAGTCTACGATAAAATATACTGCCTCGCGTGCGCAGCTCTCCGAGCCTTGGCGCTATGCAAATACCGTGGGCGTCGCGACGCTCGTGTCCATCAAATTTAATTAGTACAAATCGGGCGCGGGAAAAATTATCCTAAGGTGCACCTTTTCAACAAGTCTTTCACAGTCTTTCACAGTCTTTCACAGTCTTTTTTCCCCCCTGACTGCCTCTCCTCCACTTTTCGTCTACTTTCCTTCTCTTTTTTCGGCCGGAACTCGGATTTCGTGAGTCTCGACGGTTGACGTTCGTTGGCGAGGCTTTCTTCCTATCGTGACGGCCCGTAATTATTCAATCACGGCCTTTGACGCGGAATGCCCGGAAACAAGCGGAGTCACGCGCGCATCGTTCTTGGCTTCCGAGCATCGTTGTCCGTTGATGCCGTCGCGCGGACCCAGTCGGTGCCTCCCGGGTGAAGCCACCGACGAATTTCTGCAGCGCAATTCTATCGTCGAACGGTCGGAAGACCGATTGCCAGGACTGAAAAACTTTCCCTCCGCCCGCCGAGCGTGGCATTCAGCGGCGGAAATTCAACGGTCGAACTACCGACGCTTCCCGTTAATTCGTAAAGTGCGATCCTCGATGGCAGGGACGCGTCCGAAGTTAAGTTGCAATGGTGAACGGCCGGAGTGTGTTTGGAAGTCCGCAGTATGATTATAATGTAGCCTGCAACGCGGTGTAATTGTCCTAGAGCGGTCCCCGCGGTGGGTCAAGATTGACACATCGACCGACGCGGCTCGGTTGTGTTCGGGGGGACGGGAGAGAAGGGGGCAAAATGTTTCTCAGAGCCAACCGGGAATTTGGACATACTTTGCGCCGTGATTATAGCGTAGTTGTTAATTGTGTACGTGAGTAATTGCGGCCGGCGGATTTCGACTTGGCGACATCGCTGCTTTTTCGTCATTTTTTCGCATGTTTCTTGGGCTACGTTGGTACTCGGATATTGCAGTAATAGGTTAGGCGGTCAGATACATTTTCGAATTTGTTCTATGATGTGGCTTGGTGATTTTTGCGAATAGCTGGAAAATATCAATTTCTCACTGTTTTTCATTCCATTATTGACTATATCTCGGGAACTATTCCGCTTACAATATTCCGGTTGCGATTTCTAAGAGTGTTTTTTATCCTTTTCTCACATTCTAGACGCACAGTTGCGTCAAAGTAAATTATCAACACATTTTACTACAATTTAAATACGAATATTCATTATAAATTATTCTCTACCAGATGGCATAAGAAATTAGAAAACAGAAAATTAGTCTAAAACTTTTCTCTTAATTGTTACTAACAATGAGTAAAAATAATAATGCTCATATAGTTGTAATTGTTCGTTCAAGCACTGTATTCGTACAGCAATCTCCAAATGTAGTTTGGAATCGTCATTCACACGTGCTAAACCTGAAGAAACGCATACTGTACCGAGCGGGAGCAGTGCAAGTAGATAAAGCAGACCTATGATCAGCCAGCAGGACTCAGAAACTATCTTTCCACCGAGTACATCCCCAACAGAACCTTCCCTACAATATTCCACCACCTGAAAAAGACCTGCGCTTCCAATCATTTCAACTTCCCCATACAGAAATCTGCTTTCGCAAACTTTATCCCATACACCCACACCAAACTCTTTCCTAATTGCCATTGAGTTCAAGCAAAAGTTTGAGAAGCAACACTTTGACGTCGAAGCAAGAATCTCCGCTGAAAATCTCGACTGGAATTGAACACGGTTCCACCCGGAGAATGCGCGAAGAGGCAGGAAGCGTCTTGGGCGAAAAACAATGGCTGACTCCGCCGAGCTCGAGGCACTCGGCGTCTTCGGCGTCCCGACGGTGTCGTCGACGTCCCTCTCCGGGGAGAAGGCCACCGTTGGCGGCCGAGTGCGCTAATATTTCAGGACATCGTTTTCACGGCAAATTGCGCGGGAATAATCAAAGAGCCCGCCGCGCTCCGTCTTCCGAGACCGACGACGGGCGTCGCGACGTTCTTTCCCCGGACCACACCGGTTGACAGATGTATCGCGGGCGTCTCGGATCTCGAAATACCCCGGGACGGAGTCCCGGAGCATAAATCACGATCCATTTTCCGTCATAAGCCATTCACAGTCGCTTCCTCGGCGCGACGAGATAGCTGGCAACGTTATCAGTCACAGATTATGCATTTGGGATGTCTTATTTCCGAGGATAGTCATTCTGCACCCTGTCAGTCGAGATGTTCTACTGCCGTGTTCTGATAATGACGCTACGGTATCTGCAAGACGGATTCTGCTCGCAGACTCTCATTCTCTACTTTCCCACATTCAGACGTCACTGCGACTATTTTATAATATCTAGATGCACATATTCGTTTATCAGCCATTCGGACGTTACGTGTCCTACGATTCGCCAGGACTCCGTCGTAACATGCCATTAAATACAGGCCGTATCGCGCACGGATCGGAGTACGTACATTACGGCTTATCGCACGTTTCGCGTCAGAGTGGATATCTGCCATCTTGGCCTCCGTCTCAGGAATCCTCCATGCGAGGCACGCGTCATTCGACGCTGAAATTGTCTTAGATCTTAGATCCGGTAATCCGGGGCGATAGGCGGCCGAGATCGGAATTTTCAAGCTGTCATCCCGATGCCTTTCCGACGCCTTTCCGACGCCTTTGCGACGCCTCTTCCGACTGGGCGTACGGTAACGTTATGAGCCGAATAAGGCATCCTTCCGAATCGGCTGCTTTCAAGACCTCCGCTTCCGCTCATCTTCTTCCCTTCTTCTCCCCTTCTTCCCTTCTTCTCCCCTTCTTCTCGTCTCGCCCATCTTCGAGCCACGTAATCTGACGTTTCGCGGCGGGAAACTCCAAGGCGGGCCCGTGAAGTTGCCGAGATTAATATTTAAGTTCGCGTCAGCGTCGCTCGCTGGATGCGAGGCGTCTGCTTTGCATACTCGCTTAAAGCTGCAGTCCCTGTCGGGCTCTCGGCGAATCACCGAACGCCACGCAAATCAGCAGCTTTCGCCCAACGTCTCTGCCCTGCCTCATCGAACATTACGAATCTTGCTAAATTCGATCACCGTATGCTAAAAACGTTCCGCGAAAGAGTTTCTTATATGACCATATTCCACCTGTGTTACATACTACGTTTTATTTGTTTATTTGCCGCTTACTACATCCAGTATATAAAACATGTTATAACAGTAGTAAATGGACCGTTTATTTTGAAAGTGCAGTGAGTCCGTACTTTGAAAAAAATGAGATATCTAATTTATGATTAATATAGTGTAAACTTTTTCTTCATGTGATACCTAATTTTTGTTTAAATATGGACTTACACCGCTTTCAAAATAAACAGTCCAAATATGAAATATAATTTGACGTTTTCCTGTTAAAACGGCCTCTGAACAGGCTCTTCATTTATCACGCGAACGTTAAATATTATTCGCTCAATTTCCTTTAATTCGGCCCCCGTTCGATGCCTGAAACATTTTAATATCATTAGCATTCCGCCCTGTCACCCCATTCGTGCGTCCCGGCGATCAACGACGTCGGGGCATCAAGATTCCACGGCTGCATTTTGCCCCGCAGCTCATTTTTCTTCGACGCTGGCGAGCTTCAATTCTCGCATCCAACTTTTCTCGCGGCACTCTCCGCTGATTGCGAGTGCTAAATACTCATAACGCCTGAGTGGATCCGGCTAGCCGCACGTTTCGCCGCCGCTGGCCAAAGACTTATATACGGAACTCCTATCGGCTCGATTGCCGCAAATAGGAATGCTCCACCTGACGCTCCTCCTCCTCTCTCTCTCTCTCTCTCTCTCTCTCTCTCTCTCTCTCTTACTTTCTCTCTCTCTTCGTTTCCGGCAGCCGGCCGGCCAGCCGCGAAATGGCCCGGTGGCGATACATATCGAGACACGGCTCGATTGATTTTTATCGACGATCGCTGCCATTACCGGCACGACCGCCGGCGACGCCGATGCCAACAGCGACGCCCAGCCAGTCGATCGTCCGGCTGAGCGAGAGTCGCGGAAACGACGCTGATTGTTCGCCAGCGACGATCAGCGAAAGGGGTAGTTTCGCGGCCGCTGTTAGGTGGGACGCGATTCTTTGTCGCCTGCACGCGCCTCGAAGTCGAGAGCAGGGGTGGATATTCTGGGCTCTGATACCTCGTACCTTGATATACTCGTAACAGATGTCATTTCCTGTTCAATGCGCGATGCGATTACAATTTCGAAAGGCAAATTTTTCTGCCGCGTGCTTATCCAATGATTTTCAGGGAAAAGGGTAGCAATTTTCGGGTGAAATATTTTCTATGCGAAACGCTGAGGTACGATAGTGTAATATCTCACCTGATTTGACATACGAAACTGTTAATGCATCTATCTGTGGCTATAATTTCTATTCTATACTGTCATTCTATGTTAAAAAAGAAAACGTATACGTTATCCAATGGAACCTTTAAAAAACATTGACATACATGCGATGATTACGACTTGAAGCAGCAAATTTCTTTGAACCGACCACGACGAAGCTTTTGCGGTCGAGTCTCGAGGACGTTGAGCAAGGAAGAGAGAGGGAAGGAGAGGTGGAAAGAGGGTTTGAGAGAGAAAATAAGACACAGAGAAGGAGGGAGAAAGGTGGGGGAGTTCGGTATTAGACGTCGAAGGAGAAAGAGAGAAAGGCTTCGCCCATTAGGAAATGAGGTATTCCGGGCCGTAACGAAGTCCCGACACCTCCCTCCTCCCTTTCAGTCGACTGGCCACTCTCCTAACTCACTCCTCTCCGAGCCCCCTGCGTTCCTCCCTTCCCTCGACACGCTCGTTTTCCTCCAAATTACTCCGAATCTCGAGAGTGGGACTCAGCAGTCTTCGTGTTTGCCAGCCGGCCGCCTTCTCTCTCTCTCTCTCTCTCTCTCTCTCTCTCTCTCTCTCTTGCTCTTTCTCCCCCTCTCTGTCGCAAGTCCCGTCTTTGTCGTCGTTTCGAGTGCCCAGCATAACCGGGCGAGTCCGCTTATCAGGTTAATTGTACAAAGAGGCCGATTTGCATGGCAGATGCTTCCCACCGCAATCCTCTCTCTCTCTCTCTCTCTCTCTCTCTCTCTATCTCTCTCTCCCCATCTCTATCTCTCCGTTCTAATCGGAGGACATCGCGGATTAGGCACACAGCTCCCCGTCAAGCGATTGATAAGGCGTAATCGATGACGCGCAAATTTAGGATTGCAATCGGCACGCAAATTTTGGTATCTCGCCCGTTACGTCACGCTCGTTCCCGTAAAGTCTCCTTACTTCAGACTTTGGGTGGAGGGGGGAAAGAAAACGGCGATGTTAACAGAAATGTCTTGGAGTCCTCGGCAAACGATAATCGCCACTCTCGCCGGGACAGTGATTGGGAAGTAAAAAGCGGCGCGGGCTCGTTATCTCGAGCCTCGGAGGAGAATTTTGGTCGGGCGGAGTGCGCTCGTTAACTCCGCCGATCGATTTTAATTCGCGCGACTTTCCACGATTATCGTTGCGCAACGATTTTCGAACGTGTTCTCTTCGTTCTGTGGTCTCTTCCTACCTTTTACGTTTCGCTTTTTTCCTCCTTCTCCTTCTCTTCCACCTCCTCTTCCTTCTCTTCCCCCTTCTCCCCTCCCCCTCCTCCGGCCGCTTTTATGGGAGACGAGCGGAGGATCGGCGAGCATAAATTTTCGCCCCGGCGAAAATGTTATATCTTCGCCCGGGTCTCACCTGTTGCCAGACGCGCCCATCGTCCGCATTGTTGCAGTTATTACACTTTTCCGGAGGATTTATGTACGGCGAGGTGGCAACGATATTAATCGTAAGCAAGCGGGAGGAGGGGTCGGCCGATTTTTTTTACTATTGGAACAGAGCGAATTTCTCTCCGCTCTCAAATATAGAAACTTGCACAGTTCAATACTTGTGCAATTGCTGTCCGCGTGAACACTAAATAAGTCTACCCGAAAACAGTGAAAACCAATCATAATTGCATGAAAAGATGTCTTCCACGTTTCGATGAAAAGAACATACCTATAATGCTTATGTAACATTTTCGTTGAAAAATTTGATAAACCAAGTGTTCTTTTCATTTCACAAAATAAGTGCCTCAGCAATAGGAAATTACCGGAATTAAAATTTCAGTAGGAACCCGGTGACTTACGGTAGTGTTCGTTAGACATGGTACACCGTATTACTTTGCTGCAGAAAATTTGCTTTGTATTTCGACGACGTCCGTATGAAATTTTCTCTTTACGCCATTATTCCGATCGCCGATCTGCGAGCAGGTTAAAGCTTGACCGAATTCGACGCCGGCGAATGGAAATGGAAGAGATGCCGAAGCGGGATCGATGAACCTGCCTGATTCCCGACACTCGATACGTTTCCTTCAGCATTGTCGCGAGCAAAGCGTCCTCTTCGAAAGAAGCTTGTCCCCTTCTTCCTCGTGCCGGCTCCGTATCTCGCCCCGGAAGTGTGCTGATGTGTGGCGAGGTGGGGAGGGGGGGGGGGGGGGCAGGCAGGCAAGACTCGCGATTTCGAAGTCGAGCCCCGTAAAGCCGCAGCACTCGTCTCTTACAGGAATTACGCGAACGCTCCTCTCGTCGTTAAGGAGCCTTAAGCTCTACTTGCTCCTGTTCCACTGTTCTCCTTTCCGCCCGAACGTACACACACACACACACACACACACACACACAAATACATCCACCCGGTGTCCCGGCAATAATAGCACAGAGGAAGCACGGATCGCGGGTGGTCTTTATGCAAAGACGAGGAGTTTGACGGAGAATAGTTTGTCGAGTGTACGGACACTTTTCCACAGGGAACCTGTTTTAAAACTCAACATTTTCACGGACGTTTTATCATGCCTTCGCAGTTGAAGCCATGTCGGCGTAAGACGCTTTCTTTTGTTGAAATATTTGACGAGTGAGAGGGTTTCGACGGGTTTCAAATTACAAATTTCGAGGAGTCTAGATTAATCGATTGTTACGAGACTGTTCTGAATGTTCTGTTCTGGTATGATTCTTACTTTAAAGAGGACTTTTTTTCGCTTTGCGAATGGATCCTTTGATAGCTACTGTTCGAAGGACACTGTACGGAATAGGACTGTTCCATAGTCATTGGTAGTATAGTCGATCGTCTCATCGAAAGTGTCCCCCTCGTTTACGAGTCAGAGCACCGTAAAGCCGTCTATTCGCTCGGAAAATCTTGCTTAATAACCGATATTACAGCGACGAAACGATTATCGTCCGCACCTGCCACTCCTTTCGGCTAATAACCGCGTAATTGATCGTCGTCGTCCGGCAATAGGACACCCCCCTCTATTTCGTCATTTATGCCGAAAGTTGTGCCGAACATTTTGCGGAAGCCCGAAACTGCCGAACGAGACGGTTTCGGAAACGTTTCGAACGCAAAATTGTGCTTCGGCAGAATGGCGGTGGGCCATTATCGCTGATCCGATTCGATTTGAGAACCGAATGGAAGATTCGACGATGGGGGGTTTGACGGTGAGTTGAGAGTCTTAATGCTCGCCGACATCAGTGGGACTGTCGATCATCGTCGGACTTTGAGGTATCGTTTGGCTAAATGCGAGTCCGCTCGTCATCCCGCTGACATTAATTTCCTTCGTGAGCAAACACCTTTATATCGGCTCTCTATAAATGCTTTTACGCTTTTCCCCCCCTCGTTCTGTCGTAATAGAGTCTGAATGTAGCATCATGTTTTATAGTTGCGCACATGGACCGTTTATTTTTAAAGTGGTGTCAGTCCATATTTAAAAAAAATTGAGAAATATAGTTTATGATTGACGAGGTGTAAACGGTGTATTTATATATATATTTTTTTTTAAATGGGCTTGCACCACTTTCAAGATAGACGGTCCACATAATTCGTATTTGTACCTTGTATTTCAATCCGGTAGAAATACAAAGTGGTTCAATTAAAGAAATTGTAAGAATTAGTTTATTTTACATCATTACCGTAGTGAAATACAATATTTTTCTGTGTACGAGTGGTTAGATGATTTGAATAACTCGGGGGATGATGGACGAAAGAATATTTTGTCGCGCGTCATCGGGTAGGGATAATTAATAGCCCTGGCCGCATTTCTGGTCCGAAGCGACGGGAACAGCAATTATTGCACACCCTTCCCACCCTTCCCAGCGTCAACCCCCCAGCCCATTCGGGGCCGATTTATCATTTTGCACGGCGCGTATCGGCGCATAAACGGCTCGTCGTTAATCTCCGAGCTTCGACGAGACGAAAAAGAGGCGGGCGTCCTGGCACGATTCGAAAACAAGTGCTCTAAAAACTTCACGCCGATCTCGAACGCCGAACTTATCCAATTCGACTTTGCGGAACTGGCGCGAAATTGTAAAAATGATTTTCGACTCGCACCCATTCAGCGGCGACCGCGCGAAACTTCGATTCCGCCGATTTTTTTTTCCCCGTTCCTACAGTTACAGTTCGCGACCGAGAATACAACTGATAAGAAGTTTTCGAAGTCTCAAATATTTTCGCAGTTTCGCTTCGGTCCTCGGAATCTGATTCCAGAAGAATTTCTCCCTGTTTCCCCTCTCCCCAGCATTTCCGTTAGACGGTGAACCGTTTTTCGAAAGTAAGATTCGATCGATGCTTAAGTCGGCTCGGGGGGGGGGGGGGGGGGAGGGGCGTCAGGCCTATCTAAAAGTATAATTTTACGAAATTTCCCCAGAAAGGTCTCTGTTCCGAAAAATACATCTTACTTCGCGTCTTCTCAGCGATGCGAGGACTTCCATTGCACGAATAATATTTGAACTCTCCTCGAAAATTGCCATTACTCGCGAGTCGGGGAAGAAGGCATCGAACGTGGCTCGACGTGGCGCGACGTGGCAGGACGTTGCACGCGCGGCATCAAATTTTTACTCCAACAGGACGCTGGATTCCGAAAGGCAGATCCTTCGGATAGTCCTTTACGTCCGAGACGAAGGACTTTGAAATTGATATTAGTTTCCGGGATAAAGGACGCTTCGATCCTCTCTCTCTCTCTCTCTCTCTCTCTCTCTCTCTCTCTCTCTCTCTCTCTCTCTGTCTCAGGCTCTCTCCCTTTCTCATCGTTCGTCGAGCATACAGAGACAATTTCTGGACGCGCAGCAGAGAAGATTTCATTTGGCGGACGAAATTACACGTCTCGGACGGACGCGAGCGTCTGGATATCCGAAAGTTTCCACTCGACGGGATATCTGGCCGGCCATTCATTTTCCGCGGCGCACTTGCGTGTCAAGTCAGTCCGACCTCGACGCGAATAGAAATTAACGTGCGCCCCTGAAAGGGGGACCCTTCTTCTGTCCCCCCCCCCCCCCCCTGTCTGGGGCACCGTTGCCTTCTTGTCTGCTCAGATCGCCGGAAAACGCGGGACGACAATTGTCTGCTCTTCTTCCGCAGGCGTTTCAAGAGATAGAAAAGATTTTTGTCCGTTAACGGATTTATGAAATTCTTGCCTTTCTCAAAACTCTATGAAACATATACAATTGTGATCGGGACAGTATTCAGAGGGATACAGAGTTTGAGTTTTTAGAATTATTATTCTCAGAAGGTTTTAATATTCATATCTGATAGATTCTATTTTTGGGCGAAAAATAATAAAAAATAATCGCGTGGATAGATTGTTCCTAGAATTTCTATATCTTACAGTATAATCCATACGATAGTTCAGTTACAATTCTGCCGGTTCACGCAAAAGGGATATGATATACCGAAAGAATTATTTATCCACTCCCAGCTTTTGGACGAAAGAAGAAAATTTCTCGGTGAGCGAAACATTGGAACGGAAAAGATACTTTCTGCGAAGAAGTGAGGGAGCTCCGGTTCGGTAGCGCAACGTCCTTGGCAAGGAGGCGTCCTTTAGGATCGACGCGACACTTAATATACGCCCGCCGTCCTATAAGGGAGAATTTATATCTCACGCATGACGCGCGGAAGTTGGCGTCTCTTTTTCGCCGACGCACGCCGATGACGCTCCCACGGGGTACGCCGAGGCGTCATAATAAAATTCCGCGTTACGCGCGGAATATGAATTTCCCTTCGAGACAGATAACGCCCGCGCGCGCAACGTTGGAAAACGATGATTAACTCTCCCCAGCTCCCGATAAAGCATGCCTTTCGCTTCTACCACCATGGCAAACTGAAATATGGAAGTCGGCCCTCGTCGAACTACCCTAGGGAAAGCGACGGCCAACTTCGGCGGGGTGCGCGTCTCAAGGTCGCGGAATCGATCGGCCGGGATGATTGAAAAATTACACTGTCAACGCTAATGCTTCCCTTCGATCGGACGCCCTGCGTCGCGTGACGGTCTTCAATCCTGCTTTTGGAACTGGGCGTGCGTCGGAAACATTTTTTCCCATTGGCCCAATGTCTTCGGAAACGGACTGTGGAGAAGTAATGAAAGAGAATATTTTGAACAGTGGAACAGAAAATTGTTTGATTACCTTGACACAGACTTTCGTAATCTCTATAACGCATCGCGATAGCTCGTGCAGCAAGATTCTACGGTAGTAAATTTTCCGTACGCCCACTGAACACACATTGCCGGACAGAGTCCATCGAGTAGCCACGAGCCCCAAACGGCGAGGACGTACACAGCGTTAAAGTCTCGCCTCAATATTTTCCCGATCCCAGCCGAGTCCCACACAGAGTCCCACACAGAGTCCCACGCCGAGTCCGCTCCGGACGTCGGCCGCAAAAGGGTTAAAGTTACGGGAAACTTTTCGGGCGTGAATCGAAGCGAAGTAGAAAAAGTGCGCGCTGCCGAGCAGACACCGGAATAGAGGATGGGGCGCGAGAAGGGGCGAAAAGAGTCGAGAATGGGAAAGAGAGGCGACATGATGTTCAGAGACAGAGAAAGAGAAAGAAAGAGAGGGAGGATATAAGATCGTATCGGGACACGGTGTATATCCGAGATCCGCGCCGAGTCGGGTTTCTCGCTGTTTCCCCAGGGCACTCTCGGCCGGGCTACGGCGATATGGGGGGGAAAGAATATCGTCGTTGGGGTCGAAATGCGAGCGTGCGAGAGAGAGAGAGGGCCGCAATGCAGGCAAGGGCGTTGTCAGGGGCGACCCTAAGGCCTCATTCGCACCGAACGAATCCCCCCCCACGAATCCGTTGCGACATAATACGTGTGTTGCGCTACCCTCTACTGCCATCGCTATACCTACCCTACCTACCTACTACCTACCTACTACCTACCCTACCTACGCTACCTACGGCGAGGCGTATACTTTCGACGATGTCGGCGGAAAGCACAGCGCGTGGCAAGGCGTAAAAGTATCGACGAATGGCGAGAGGCCTCCAGGGCTGCCAAGCAGCAAACTTTCCGATTGAACTGGCCGATGCCGGCCAATGCTGGCCGATGCTGGCCGATGCTGCTCCACCCTGGCCATGGACCTCGGCTAGGACGATAATTCGATAATCGCATAGTTGCGGAGAATCGTACGCGAAAGTTTGCCATGGACGAGCTTGGGGTTAAGTTGGGATGTAAAACGTTAATTATACCTCCCCTGGCAAGTGGGATGGATTGTTTCGTTTTTACACGTTTCGATACGATTCGTTCTTGGGAGTGGGTGGATGAGGAGTTAGTTGTGCTGAGATCGAGTTCGATTTCTGTACATTCTTCGGTTGGGGTGGTTTACGATTGCCACTTGGCAGTCGGTGCATCGTTGTAATACCTAAATTATACAATGTTTAAGAGGATCTGATAATCAGTGGGGCCTACCACAGTGTGGTATTGAAATAAATAATTAATTAAATCACTTTGTTTCCTTTTTCTTTTGAAAATTACCACTCGACAATTTATGGTTCGCTGTGTGTTTTCAGAATTCTACAGAACCCAGACTTGATCATTTGTCTTAATCAGGTGCTGAAATAAACTATCGATAGTAATTTTTCTTTCTTCTCCCATACTTTGCGTACTCTTTCGTAATTGCGGTCGCGATTGTCGAGGTTCTTGGCGGGGGGTGGAAAGAAATATCCGCGCTTAACAATATTACGCCGATCGGCATACGGGGTGACCCCTTTGTTCCGATCGAACAATGGCCGTCGGCTTGTTTGAACAATGAAAATGCCCCCTTCTGACTCGCGCCAGCGCAAGCTTGCCTTCGTGCAAACTTGTTACCCGCTGCTCTTTCGTTAATTGGCGACCGTCGTTGAGCTTTTTGTAATAGGTGCTCGGCGGGAAATTTGAGGGCTGCGAAAGGCGTTGCCAGACGCGTGCGTTTAACGTCGGAGGGTGAACCTTCGGCATCGAACGCGATCGGAAGTTCGGATCGCGACGTCGGCGAAAAACGTCGAAATGCCCCGAAGCTACTGGTTTCTCAAGCATGGATTTATTGGAAATCTATCTACGACGCTCGAATACTTTACGTGTTTCTCCGTTATGAGATTTTTAGTCGAAGTATTTGCGGCGAGAATTATGAAAGCGATCCGTGAGGGAGCAGCGAAGATTTGGGTTTAATGTTCTATTTTATTACGGTAAGGAGGGTATGCGAAACGTAAATATTGATTGAAATTCTTCAAATTATTGACTTAGAGTATTTTTTTTATTCAGCCACTTGATTTGGGAATTTTTAATAATTTGCAAAGACAGTAGTACTTTTAGTATTTTCACAACGGATCTGTTAACAAAGTTGAACACTGTCTAACAATTTCAATTCCACGGAAGCATATCTGAAATCTCTGAAAAATTGTCACCGCACAAAGATCATACGTTCAATCATTCCCTAATCAAAATTAAAGGATGACAAATTCTATCGATCGCGCCTGACCGCTCCGGTAATGATCTGCTTAACAAGTACATAGATTCAGCAATGGTCCGAATCCGTCCAGGCCCGAGTCAAACTCACGGCTGGCAATTAGGGTCCGTCGAGTGCGTCGCCGATTAATTTCCGTCGCACTTTCGCCGTCCGAATACGATCGAAGCGCGGGTCATCGGCGACCCACATCGGCCAACCCTTCCCCTCCGTTCGGCTCCGATTGCGATTTCGAAAATTATCAGTCGGCAAATCAGCCTCCGTTAGGGCCGCACTCTGTATTTACTCGTCCCGTTAACGGCAAATTAGCATGTAGGACGCGCATAGGCGTGCCACGTAAAATAGAGACGAATTAACCTGATTAGCATAAATCGATGCATGCCGAACTTTCAGCGAACGGTGACGTTAATGATGCGTCCCGTTGCACAATGCATGGCGATCATGTCTTGTCCCGCGGACGCTGTCCTCCGATGTCATGCTCGAGGCCGAGCCCTGTCCGGCCGGCGTGTGATCGGGGTTAGAATTTGACGAATTAGATGCCGATTGCGCGAGCGGATTATCCGAATGCCAATTCTGGCGGGCAAGCCGTCGATTCGAACGCCGTCCAACGCGTATCCAATTATTTCTTTGAATCGTCGTCATTTGACAGAGATTGAAATCATTATAGCGTCCTGCTTGTACAGCTAATTGCTAGCTAGCGGAACGAATAATCTCAGCTTCATCAAAGTGACTCATTTTCCCCGACGACAAAGGGGAACAAATGGACCGCGTATTTTGAAAGTGGTGTAAGTTAAGAAAAATTAAATATTAGATAAATAAACCGTTTACACCATGTTAATAATAAATTATATGATATCTTATTTTCTTTTAATATTATATATTAATACCGCTTGTTTTGAAAGTGATGTAAGTGCAATAAAAAAATTAAATATCACATAAGTAAACCGTTTACGCCACATTAGTCATAAATTATATATCTCGTTTGTTTTTTAAATATTACACCACTTTCAAAGTAAACGGTTCAAATCACAACGCCGACCGAAACTCAACCGATGCCATTTCCGTCGACAACATCTTTTTAACGCGGAAGCAGGAGTTTGTCGATTAGACTAGCAATTACGGGGACGACCCTGTCTGCGTCGGCCGGACTTTTTATGATCCAGCGTGAAAAACGTTAAGCCGCACTGCCGTGCTTCCCTTTCGCGCTCGATTTTTTTCCCCACCCTCCCCCTCGCCCGTTTCCATCCCACGTCGAAACTTGCGGCTCAATTAAAACTTCTTAAAAGTCGAGTACAAAATCAATTTGCCGTACTCTCCCCCCTCTCCTCTCCGGCTCGATCTCTCTGCCCTCTTTCTTTCCCCATCCCCACCCCCCTCTCTCTCTCTCTCTCGTCATTAAACTAACGAGATTCATCGATCTTCGTTTCAGGTCGACCTGAAGCCGCTGCGAGAGGCGACGATTCCCGTGCCGACGCCGAAAATCACCGAGAAGCGGAAAGCCGAGGAGGCGGACGCGAGCAAAGACTTGAAGAAGGTAAATACGTACGATCGGTTACGCATATCCGGCTTCTTGCCCCGGCGGAAGCCCTTTTATCTTCGTTCCGCTCCCGGGCGTCTTTCAGCCTGGCGTCCCGACGGCCGATGCGCCGAACTGCGCAGCTCGCGTGCTCGTTTACTCGTTAGGCCTCGAACGTTTACCGCGCGGACGGTCTAGAACGATTTGCAAGCATCGTTCTGACACGCGGATACGGTAAACGATGGAACGGAAATAAATCGGAAGACCTGTCGCAGCCGCACTAGCCTGTCACGGTCTTCTTCATGCTTCGAAAGAATTATTCTCTGGATATATAGCCTTGCTTTTAAATGCTCAGATCTTTGGTCAAGATTTAAATTATTCTTTTTGCTACTGACCAAACGTCCGCGCTAGCTTCTCGAGTCTCAACGTTTCTTGAACACCATTAGAATCGAGCCTTCTCCAAATCTTCCTTTTTATCGTATTCAAATTTCCAACCGCCCGCAAGAACATGAAAAATCTAAAATCCCTGTCGGATCTTACCCATGGCCGGATTTATTATCCTTATTACGCGGTCAGTTTGCCAGGCGTCTTTCGTCCATAAAGCGTTCGGGTCATCATACCTGCATAGTAGGTCGCGATAAACGCATTTACGAGAATCATTTATGCAAAATTGTGAGAGAATAGTGAATCGTAAGAGAATGGCATGAGAACCCGACAGAGTCTGACACCGCCGACGCCTCGGAGCAGATGAGGCGCTCGCGCGTATTTCGGTCGTCCGCCTCGTCGATATTTGACGTGCCCCCCCACGCCGACGCCATCATCGGCGCGAGGCCCGTCCTCATTAATCTGGACCCGCTGTCGTCATTAACGAAATAAGCGCGCGGGCGAGAAGCCGCGATACGCTCCTTGACGCTCAACGCACGCCCGATATTTCCGAGTGCCAACCCAGGCCTCTCATCTTCTCTCTCTCTCTCTCTTTCTCTACCTCTATCTCTCTAGCTCTCAACTCTGCCTTCTCTCTCCTTGATTCCTCCCTCGTTTTCCTTCGCTCTTCCGATTCTCTGTCTTTGGTGCCGAGCTCTTTGCGTCAGAGGAATTCGTGGCCTGTGATGCGTTCAGCTGCGAATACGCTCGCGATCGCCTCGACTTTTGACAATGTCAGCTTTACATCGACTCGATGACCGAAAGGGTTTACTAAGAGTTTCCGGTCGCGGTCGAGGAAGACGGAGAATGAAACGGCGAGAAAGAGGAACAATAAAACTCTGGACGAAATTGGACGTGGATTTGACCGTTTATTTCGAAAGAGATGTAAGTCGATTTAAACAAAAATTAAATATCGCGTAAATAAAGCAGTTACATCGTATTAATCATAAATTATATGATATCTCATGAAAATAAGTATCACGTAAATAAATCGTTTACACCGCGTTAATCATAAATTATATGACGCCTCATTTGTTTTTAAATTTGTACTTACACCACCTCCAAATTAAACGGTTTAATTGTTGCTTATGCTCGAGTAAAAAGTTAGCACGTAGGGTTCGATTGGAGAACTGAACAAGGGTACATTATATTTCGAACTCTAATTCTCCTCCTTGAAACGTCACTTTGCTCCTCTCGCATCTCTCGAAACTGAATCACGGATTCGCAGAAAGGACCCTCCAAAAAGATCCGTTACGGACACCTCTAAATTCTCGAGTCTCGCCTTCGGATTCTCAAATTGAGCCGCAATTAATCCTGCGAAACTCGAGTTCCTCATTGAGTCTCGGTGCCAGGTAGTCGCGGAAGGACGAAATTTCGCTTGCGCTCGTTCGATACGAATAAAATTGCTCGACAGCTATCCGGGCCGATAATTGAAGCGCGCAAAAGGGGAGCGACCGGTGACAAAATGGCCGCGTCACATTATTGGCCGGCGTTTGTCATTGTTGTCGCTGTCCATCGATCCTCGTTAATCCGGGACAGCGGCGTCATTAACAAGATAAACGGGGTGGGCGAACAGCGTAGGCGCCCTGTTATCCTTTGAAACGCGAATCGACGCGCTATCGTCCTCTCATAGTTCACTGGGTTAAAGATTTCGCGGGAAAAACGCGGCCGGACTGCGATATCTGGCCCGCAGGGCATAAATCTGAGGAAGGCCTGGCCCCGAGAATTTTATGCCTGGCCACTGGGAAGCTTGGCGAGCGCTCCTTGTTAACCTAAGGACGAGATAGAAAAAAATTAGTGGTCGCTTCCATGCGACGAATTGCATAATATTGGCTTGGCAAGAAAGTTCTTTCGGTTCGGCGGTGTGAGAGAAAAGTCATAATTTTATAGAAAGAATACACTTCAATATTACATTTTCCACTTTCCTAATTTAAATTGATCAGTATCAAATGCCGAAAGGATCTGAACACTGACAGTTCTTAAAAAAAAATTACAACGCTATCTACTTTGGGAGACCGAAAGAACTTTCTTGCCAACCTGATTATATTGATGAATTTTATTCCTCGACGATGAAAGTCATCCAAGTTAACTTGAGAACCTTCCGAAGTAGAGTAATTAAAAATTGAAAGAATTTTAAAAATTACTCTGTTAACTTGGACTACAATCGCTACCAGATTATCGGTGTGCACACGATCTATTTCTTCATCTTGACTCACGCTCGACGTAATTCGAGCATTCGAGTTGGCAATTTTGTCTCATCCGTGAAGATATTAGCACTTCCCCGCGATAGCGAGAACGTATCAGCGTTCACTGCGAACATTAACACTCCATTATCCATTCCGTTTCGTTCCTTGCGCAAGAGACGCGCGGAACGAGCTTCGCCTACAGTCTCAGACTCGCTTAACGCGGCGTGTCGCGCGAATATTTTCCGCTTCGGGTCGTAAAACTTTTCCACCGGCACCCCCACCCTGCCTCTCATCCCCCGTAAGCCGGCCACAGTTTACATTTATTTTGGCCCGGGGCAATTTAGATGCAAATGCATTTTGTCCCGGCGCAGTCAACCTGCTTACGAGCTGATACTTAATATTTAAGCGCTTCCCCCCCCCCCCCCCCACCGCCCCCCGCCGACTCTTGCGAGCGCAGTTTTCCCCGCTTCGGGCCCGCGCTTCTTCGGATTACTTTTCTTTGCTCTCTTAGTCTTAGTTTTCGGGTTCGCGGAAGCGGGCGAAGTTTGATAAAGAGACGGCGGGACAAAACGTTAACGTTCGCAGAAGGAGTCCGAGTGACGAATGAAAACTGCACTTCCGCAGAATTCTGTACCGGCCTTCCGTAGTTACAACGGCGACCAGGTTCTTCGAGTTAACTGGCGCAGTTTCTCCCTCTGCCGCGGAGAATGGCCGGGCTCGTACTCTCGGAGCTGGGGAATTAATTTTTTTCCCGAACGGGGGGATGAGAGTCGTTTCGCTACACGCGAAAGTAGTTGAATTAAGTTGGCTTGTTGCTGGCGTGTCGGATACGACTGCGATTGTTAAGCCAATGTACTCTTTTATTAATTTAATAATCTTAGAATGGTTACATTCCCATTCTGATTGGATATTCATTTTTCCATTCTGTTGGGGGTGGCAAGAGAGTATTTTCGATTTTTAAACATGGATAGCGCTGTAATTTTTTTGAACAATTTCTGTCAATGGTAGAGAAACACATGTAAAAATCGTTTTTTAATCAAGTTTACTGTTTGTATAAAAATATGATTTTTCTTTCACGTTACAATACCGAAATTACTTTCTTGCCAAACTAATACAGGTGTCGACAAAAATGGCACAAGAACTAGAATTAATATATTTGTCTGGAAATCGAATAACATTAACGTCACCGACGTCAGGTTACGCTTTTATGTGATATTAATTTAAAAATTTCTGTCCAAGCACCGAAAATCAAAAAACCGTCGGAAAAATCGCGCCCCGTCGGAGAAAATGAAAAAGCGGTTATCACCGAAAATCAGTGGGCGCGACACGGAATTTATTATTATTTGCTTTGCCGGGAACGCGTCCCAGTAGGTCCGAGCGTGCTTTTTTTGCCCCTTCCATTAATCGCAACCCTGGCACGTAAAAATTCGTTGCGCCGGAAAGTCGGCTGGTATTTCTCGTTCGGGTCTCTCATTCCATTTTGCGCAAAAATCGGAACTGAACAGGATCGAATTCTCAGTGGGGGTTGCAACCCTTATTGTGGACGGGGGAACAGCAACAGGGTGCCAATAGCCTGCGAAAAATGTCACGTGCCAAGCCGCGTGCGACTACTCTCACGCCGGGTCGAGCGAATAATAAATAACAGCTTCGACCCGGCTGCCCAAAGCTTTTAAACAATTATCGAACACGCCTCTCGTCGGTGAACATTGTTTTCCTAATGGTCAGTTTGTCAGACCAACGTTTAACTTTTGATTATCGCGTGCATTGACATCTAATGAAAGGCAGACTGCTTCTTTGAACAAGAGGTGATGTATTTTGACAATATAATATTTTGATTATCGTCAATGTTTCGTAAGACATTATTATAAGCCCTTTTTTCGGTTGATACTCCCGTTGTAGGCATATTTAATGTTTTAAAGTACACAAATCAAATAAATAAGAAAGTATTTAAATATACAACAGGACTGTCAACTAAAACAAGGACTTATAATAATTTCTTACAAAATATTAACACACGGCTGAATTATCGTCAATGCAAATGTCAGACTCATCGTCGATACGCGAACTCACCCTTATTTCAAAAATTCTGTTCAAAGCAAAAATATTTGACCGAAAAAGAACCGGATTAAAATAAAATCAACGACCAGCGGCGCTCATAAAAATGACACAAAATTACGAAAACCTCTCAACCCCGTAATTCTGTACAACTGGGCAAAAAAAAAAAAGAAAAATCACGACAGCCAACCTCAAATAAAACGGACCGAAATCGCGAGGCCGAAAACTAATACACCCTCGCCCTTGCCGAGCGCCGAATATAGCAAACAGGCCGCAAAATGCCGGCGCGCCCGGTGATGAAAATTCCGGCGCAAACTTATCCCGCCGACATCGAGAGCCGCGCTTTTCACGCTCCGCGAAGGCTGAAATTTATTTTTCCCCACCGCACCATCCCCCATCCACCCCCTCCCAGCCGGTCGTCATTATCTCGCGAATCGCGCTCATTGTTCTCGCCCCCGGAGGGCGAGGGGTGCTCGACGGGCGTTCAGATGGTATCCGGGGGGTGCGGGGTGGCCGGGGGGTGGCTGACGTTATCTCCGGTTATTTTCCATCTCGTGCCGGACGCGAGAGTCGAGCGGCGCGGACAGTCCAGATTCTGAATCGGGCGGAAGCTCTATCGGCGCACAGCAACAGGCGGTCTAGCGAGCCGGCAGTTTTCAACGGGCGAGCGCCGGTTATATCGGCGTCGCGACGCTTGCCTGCCCAGCCTGCCCAACCTGGCCAACCTGCCCGGCTCGCTCCTCCCAGTTCCTCTCCCGGCCACCAGTCGATCTCCCTCTCCCCCTCGACCACTTTTTTTACCCGTCTACCTCCCGCCAATCCTCCCCCGCCCCCTCAATCCCCCTGCCAACCCGCCACCAATCCCGGCTAACGCTCTCTCGCCTTCTTCCGAGCTCCGCGCGTCGCGCCGTTATTTATTCGCCGGACGAACCGTTTAGCGCCACCTGAAAAGGTTATGCGCTAATAAAGTGTATTTATAGCGCGCGGCTCGCATATTTATGGGGCCGGGAGGTGGGGGTATTTATGAAGTACGGCTTATAATGTGCAGCGAGGGTTTAATAGTAATCGGGAGATTAAAATTTTGGGATTCACGGCTTTGATTTGTGACCCTTTGGATAGTGTTTTTTGATCACGGAGATGGGAGGTTGGTAGGAAATAGTGAGAGGTTTGTTTAGTGAGGTCGTGTATCCGTGAGGGTAGCGTACGTGTTAAGCGGTAGGTGCGATAGGTATTGTACCGTAATTTGCTTCTTTGATAAACCGCTGTGTCAGCTATTGAAATTTGCCTGTAATTTGGGCTCTCAATTTTTAGATAAGTTTCTGCGGCTGTCAAGGGATGAATTCTAGTCTAATACAAGAAAGCGAGCATAGCAAAGAACAAGAACGCTATTCTAATTGGCAGAAATTTTGCTTAATCATTGTTATAGAGCCATCCGTAGACCGTGAAATTTTGTTCCGTATCCTTTTTAGCTTCAACCTATACTTAATGCTTCTTTTAGGTAGACGACAGAGTCTCGAAGTACAGTAGCCGCGTTAAGTGTTACACCTACCAAGTAATGTTCCGCAAGCGGGTCGTTTGATAAATCGCTACCTAGGTAGGAACAGTATGCTTTCCGACAGATCGTTCGCCTACGGTATTTCACCTCTCCCGTTCCGGCGAGTCAAACGGATATTTGCGCAGAAAGTGGAAACTAATAGATTCCGCTCGGCCCCGCCGTGTAATTCTTCTTGTTTGCCGTGCCGAAGTTTGCGTAATGCGGCCGGGGTTCGCTGTAGGTTTCCGGATTGAAATTACCTGTCGTTTGTCTAAGAGCGTGTACGGTATACGAAGCGGAAGCCAGACGAATGTAATCGAACATCTACCAGCTACCAGCTGGTATATCTGTCTGTTAATCAGACACGCGCCTGCTTCCACCACGACAGAACGAACACGAGCCTCCAATAAAATTCTCATCGTTATTACCTTATCAATTAATACAGAAATTATCGGATATATAAAAAAGAAAATTTGCCTTGTTTTACTCGATCACGTTCTTTATGCAGTACCCAGTGATACAAGTAAATGATTGATTCTTTCATTTTAGGACCGCGTGACAAATTTGAAAGTAGTGCAAGTCCATATGTTAACAAAATTGGAGATATCATATAATTTATGATTAATGTAGAGTAAACTCTTTATTTACGTGATATTTAATTTTTTTGTAAATATAGACTTGCACCGCTTTCGAAGTAAGCGGTCCGTTCGTCGGCAAACGAAATAAATCTTTGGTAGAACTCAGAGCCTGCCAGAATCTTTTTTTTAGTACAGCTCTCGTAGAACCGTCCTCCTGATCGAATACCTACTACCCTCTGCAAAAATCGCCGGCAAAAGCAACAAACCGCCCCTAAACACCACAAGCTGCGAACAACAGGAGTCTTCCGAAGGATTTAGCATCCGCCGTAGTCTTGTTTCAGCGGAGTGCCGATAAGCGAGCACATTTCGCCGCTTCTCGGCGCAAGAGGGTCTTCGCCCTGCCGAGGTCGAGGCAGAGGGGGGTTGTCGGGGGTCGTAGGAGTGGGTGAAGGCGTCTAAATGGCAGGAGGCCTCGCAGAGAGTCGAGACGAGGAAGGCTCGCGAGACCGTAAAAGCGAGCGGGCCAAAGTCCAGGACTCGTGCGGAGACGCACGGGCTTGTTCGGGGGATGGCTTGGGGGTTGTTCGGGGGTTGTTCGGGGAACGAAGGGGACCCCGGCCCGAGGAGAACGGAAGGGAGGGAAGTTTGAGGGCCGATCGATACAGCCGAAAGTCCAGAGCCGCGGAGAGCGCGGCGCGAAATTTCGTGCGGACGTGAAACGGTATACTGGGCTCGTATCTATGTCTGGGTGTGTGTGTGTGTGTGTGGAAGGTGTACGCCAAAAGTACGGGACGACAGTCTGAAGGATACGGATGAGTCTTTTTACGAGCTTTTCGATGCTCTTTGTTCGACAAACCGACCGAATGCGTTCTCCCTTGAGGGCCTAGGGGCCACTTTTACTACGCTTTAGTCCACCATTTTTCTTTTCCTTTTCTCTCTTTATTTTTACCCTTTCTCTCCTAATTTTTTCGTCTGCTGCCGATGCTGCTGGAGAACGCGTCAGTGGGAAACTACGTTCGTAAAGAGCAGGTTGACTTTGGATGAAAACTGTATTTTCGCATCTACGAGAATGAGAAATAAGGGGTGAATGAGACTGGCGGGGGGAGTCTTTAGTTTCCCTCTTTGTTTCCAGGGCTACCTTTGGGCTTCGAACTTCGATACTTTTATTACGTTCAATTTAGAGTTCCCTGGACGGAATGCGTTGGCGCTGAAAATATTCTATGAAAATTGTCTGGCGTGTGTGTTCATAATGAACTCTGACGCGGCCAGTAGTTACGCACATTGATCGGACGTCGTTCTTCACCGTTTGCTCGGCATGCATAAATTCAGCCGACTGCTCCGCTTGAGACTGAGGTCGGCCGAGAAAAAATGGAAGGGGAGTAGGCGAAAGCAGAAGCGCCGAACGGCCGGGCCGTAATCGTTTTACTCCCGGCTTATTAAACCGCAATTAAACTGACCTCGCAATTAAAGCCAGATCGCGCCGCGAAAGACGGTAGATAAGGGTGAGTTCGTGGCACCTTTCCGCTATTCTTCTCTTCTCTTTGCCACTCTTTGCTACTCTTCTTCATTCTTCTCTTCGCCACTCTTCGCTTCTCTTCGCTGACCCGAGCAACTTTCAATCTCTATCCCCAACGTTAATTCCATCCACTTCGTTCGCTTACCAACGTTTATTACTCCCACCCCCTGCGAGCGAAAAAACCGTCCGACCTCCTTCAATCCACCCTTCGCCGCCTCGACTTTTCAGAAGCACTCCCATCTTGCCCTTTTTCACATTTCCTTCTTTTAACCCTCGACCGATCCTTCGGAGGCCAGTTTTCGACGATTAGAATTTATGGCCAAGCCTAATGATCCGTTACTTTTTATTACGTTTTCATGATTGATTCGTTGTTTCTCTTTCTTAAGCATCTTTAGGATTCGATCTCTTCCCCCCCCCCCTCCTCCCTCTTGTTGTATCTGATCGAGGCCCTGCTTCTGGGGACGTGCTTTATCCCAGGGCCCACCCTTCACTCCTTTTGTTTTCGTCGACCTCACGGGCGACCCTCGTCTACTAAGGTCCGTTGCGGTGCGCTCAATTGACCGTGGCCACCCCCCTCCATTGCCACCCTCGAAGGGGTTGATTCGTTGGCCGGTTCGTCGGCGTGGCCCGAATCGCGCCGGGCCACGTCCTACGCGCCAGTTCATTACGTTAAAGTCGCTACCTTCTTTTTCCCTCCCCCCCTCACGCCGGGTAGAATTAATGACCCGGCGAGAGCGTAATTCGGAGACGTTAATTGGCCTTTAACCTATTCGAAATCGAGGCCCGGATCTTCGACGGGAGGATCTTGGCAACGGAGCGTGCCGTTGCGAATCGACTTTCGAGAAAGCGGAGTAGTTCGACGCCGTTTAATTGCGCTCGTTCGAGCCGGCCGTAATTTAATTGTGCTGCGCTCGCCGTTTACGTGACGCTGAAAGACGCAGTTGCGCTGTTGTTAATTTCCATTTCGAAAATTGTGAGCCGGATGCCTCCGGTTCGCGCGCGGCTGGTCGTTTAACCCCTGGAACTGGAAATAACTTTTGTACACTTCTATATTTAATGTAGAAGCATGTTGCAACAGCCGGGTATTGACCGCCAGTGTGGATGTATAACATTAATTTCAATTACTAAATTTCAATGATTTTTAACAGAATAACATTGACTTTAAGTAATTTGATTAAAGATAAATTCGATTTTAATGCTGATTTTTCTTCAACCTTGTTTATGTTTTTATCAATCTTATTATTGAATAATTGTTTTCTCTTTATTCAACTTTAATATGTTAAAATCGTATTATATTTCTTCTATATTTAATTAACAGAATTTCAACAATTTGAAACAAGGCGAAAGTAGGGAAGGTTTTATTCCGTTTGCCATAGTTTAGTGTCGACGAGGGCTTTCTTCTCCCGCGACGAAGAAAGTATAAGAAAATAAAATGCGTGACGAACAGAAAGTTGTTACTGAGACAGTTCGCTGTCACTTTGACGCGTCGGATAAATCCGGTATCAACGTCGATCCTCGGGGGGGGGGGGGGGGGGTGGAAAGGGGATGCAGGCGCGAAGAGTATCGCGATGGGGAATAATCGGCGGTAGGGATGCTGGGCTCGATTACCGTCGGCCGGAAATTAGACGCGAAACACACTTGCCTCGTCTCCACTTACGTCGGCGTCTTGGCAGGTAACCGGATTCTCCGCTTGGCGCGTTTTAATGACGTTCGCGGAAGGGATGCGGGGGGGGGGCGAGGGGATAGGTGGGAAACGGAGAAGGTGAGAGTAGGTGCGAGCCCAAGGTTCTCTCCTTCCGTTCCTCGCATCTTCTTCCTACACCGCCGAGTCACTCTCTGACCCTCACCATCAAAACTGCCCGCACTGAAACTATCCTGCTATACGAAACTTGAACATTGAACGAAACAGAAAGTCTGAAATTCATGTTGTAATTGTGTGGGAAAACATAGGCATTGATGAGTATTGATGGTAGTGTTTGAAATGATCAAATAAATCTGAACCATAATAGATTTCCTATAAATGCAATTCTTCTTTAATTGTCGTTTCACAAAGTATGCTTTTTCAGACCGTATTGACAGTTCAAAATCTTCCCTTGTTAATTTTAGTCTTTATGCCGCTCCATCCGCTCCCATGATTCGCAATAAAGTCCGGGAACGGCCCGAACTGAAACTATCCTACTATACGAAATTCAAACATTGAACGAGACAAAAAATCCGAAATTCATCTTTTAATTGCGTGGGAAAATGCAGAGATTAACGATTATTGATAGTAGCGGTTGAAATGATTAAATAAATCTGTGCCATAATAGATTCTCTATAAATATAATTCTTCTTTAATTGTCGTTTCACAAAGTATGCTTTTTCAGACCGTATTGACAGTTCAAACTCTTCCCATGTTAATTTCAGTCTTCACGCCACTCCATCCCCTCCCATGATTCGCAATATTCCGCAAACGGCTCCCCCAACGTTTTCCCAACTGCCGAACTCAACCGCCGACGCATCTGGACGACCGTTAATATTGTCACAATTGTTATTCCATAATTTTCCATCCACTCTCCCCACCGGGCCGCGATAATTCGCCGAGCTTAATCGTATTGACACGTTCCAGTTCGCGAGCAGGTAGGCAAGTAATTATCCTCGCGCGCTAATTAAAATGCACCCCCCGAACCACCCCTTCCGCTCGCCGCGCGTATATTAGGAGCCATTAACGTAATGCGTCGTTTGTCACGAGTGCCGCGAAAATCCTCCCGACCTCTGACCTCCTCCTCCCGCCGTCGTTCTGCAATAATCGCGGCCGAAAAACAGCGTGACGCCCCGCGCAATCGAGTGTAATCCTCCGAAGGGATGAAAGATAAAAATGTTCTCCGATCGAGAACAGATTGTGATGCCATGCGTTTCTCGGCACGAAGGTTCATCAAACATAAAAATCGATAGAAACCGTTTCCTATCACACGTTAAACCAGCACAGTAAAAATGTATTGACCACTCGCAAGGCACTCTTCGATCGCCACCCCCTTACAGAAATTCCGCCGGTAAAACCGAATTCTTTCGCGTCCTCGACAATCCTAATTCCAATCCTCCGTTAGCCTCGGCTCCCGCGAGGATTATGCAAAAGTGCGGGACACGCTGCCACGCGAGTAACGTTCCCGTTACCTCCCATTGTTAACGAGAATCTTTAATTTCTGCCGACGTTCCTCCCTCTATTATTTTTTCCCCCCCTCGAGAGGACGCGACTTCCCAGTTCGGCTTCGGGCCATTGTTTCGAGATTTTCATTTGCGCCCCCCACCCCCCTTCTCTCCCCGTTCCTGGCTCGAACCCGACCCCCGTCCCCGTCAGACTTTTTCCACCTTGTTTTTTGCGGGAAAGTGTAACGCGCACTCTGGCACATGGCGCGTGCGCATGCGAGTCTGACCGCCGCGGTCACTTATCTACTGGCGTCCCTTTTGTTTCAGGCGAAATTGGAAACGAAAGCGCTGAAAGCCAAGAGGCCAGGATTCACGGACGAGCGGTACAATGAGACCAGCTATTACGTCGAGAACGGTGAGTATTCTCGTTTCGGCGAGGCGAACGCTTCCTTATCTTCCCAGAGGCTGCCACGGATTTTCTCGAAAACGCCTCGGTTAATTGATCGCTCGGCTGGAAATTCCGTTGGTCCAGTGGTCGAAGGTACGCTTAAGAATTTTTGGGACTGGGACGGTTGATCTCAAATGCCAAGAAATATAGCGCGGAGGAGTCAGACTCCGATATCGACATCCGGAGAAAGTTAATGGTGCCCCTTTATTTAAAGAAAGGAGGGATATCGTATAATTTATGATTAATGCGGTGTAAACGGTTTATTTATTTGATATTTAATTTATTTTTAAACGGACTTACACCGCTTTCAATATACACGGTCCATTGCATTTTTTGACGTCTGATCAATTTTTACTTAGATCACTTCTCTAATTGGAGGCACGTATATGGGTTTAATGTTGTATGGATCGGTAGAGATATCGTTTCTGGGAAAATGAATAATTGTGAGCGACAACGTTAACAAGATCGGTTAGGCGAAATCGGCTGCGGCCGGTTTAACAGCCGTAAGCGAATGCTCGCCAACTCTGGCCTTCGTCTAGTCCGGGTAATCGGGAGGGTAAGCCAGCGTATACGACCGCGGAATAATCCGACTGTCTATATCGACCCGTCACCGACTCCGCACTCCGTTAGTGCGCGAGAATTGCCGCCGAAAATCAGGCAATCCTCTCCTAGACTCGCTTACCGTTCCACTCTTTCGTCAAACACACCCCCTTCCATCGAGCCATTTGAAATTCACATCTGCTCAGAGTCTGCCCCGTGAGCTTCGAGCCAAACTCCGACGCATTCCAGACTCTTCATTAATTTAACTGTTATCCAAATTCTCTCACCCCCTCATCGATTTCTGTTCAGATTTTCGTCGCCGTGACAATTTGACATGAAAGGGTAGGATACAATTAACCTAATGGGGTGAGGAAATCCGAGGCATCTTAAATATGGGATGAATGGAAATTCATCATTGAGAGAAGTCATGCCTAGCATTCTTGGTGTATGTATTGCAGACTACGGTCGAATCCTTCTACTTTTCAAGAACCGAGTAGATTCTCCGGAACATTTTCAACCGCAAATGCTCAACAGCTTTTACTTAGCGTAATCATCCGCCCATTCTAACATCGCATTTGCGGCCCTCTCGGCAACGAGTGGAATCGTATCGACAATCGATACATCCCGCGCGCGCGCGTGCAAAATCATTCTGCCGACACGTCAGGCTCGTCATTCGAAATTGAACCGCCGCAATTTGCATTCGGCTCAACGTGAACCCTGTGTAGGATTCAAGATCATAGAACGATGCTTCCCAAGTGGACATCAACTTCAGGGTAGCGGGAGAATGCAGACAAGAAAAAGACCCCTATATACCTACCACTTACCATCTTAGGAAATTAGACTAATGAAAATGTGGGGTTCCTCTAGCATATTTTCTAATTACCAAGGAATCAGATTTCTGCGGATCCGTAACTAAATGAACCCCACCTAAGTGGGACGATCCAAATTCTAATTATAATATATAATTAATATATAAAATAATCTCTCTTTATTTGTGTCGTCGCCGAACGCCGTGACCAACCTGACTGTCCCCAAATGGCCCGAAGGCAGCGGGGTCCCATGCGACCCAATACAAAAAAACCGTCGATCCTTCGCTATCGCTCAGCCGACTTAAACTTAACCCGCCTACAAAAAGACTTTAGCCTGTTTCAATAATGAAGTCGATTGAATATCGACCGAAAACAAATCCTTCCCTGAACTGGTCTGAAAATTCGTCTGCGGGCCAATTATCTTCATGAACCTGTCCAGACAGAACTCACCTGTCCCACCGAGCGTGTTCGATATCGAGACAGGGACAGATTCGAAGTGCCGGGACACGTTCGAGATCCTGTTGATCGCGTCGAAGATACGTAAAGAGGCGCGTGACAGATTCGACGCATCGGACGTGAAACGGGGGTGGGGTGGGGGTGTTAGGGAAGGCGCGATAGGCGAAGGGGTTGCGATACGAAACTGGCGAACTGGTTGACGATGTTTCGCGCGGTGTAAGGTCGCCCCGTGCGAGCGTGGGCACACGCGGAAGAAGATGGAGTGACGTGGCAAGTGGAGAAGCGGAGAATGAGAACTGCGCGAGAGAGAGAGAGAGAGAGAGAGAGAGAGAGAGAGGAGGCGCGCGGCTGTCGGAGGAAGGGGTTCGATCGAATATTTAGACCGGCGGGTGGCATATCGACAACCGATATCTGCTCTACATTCGAATAATAGACTCCGCCGCGGCTGACGGGGCATCCCCTGTCTCTCTCTCTCTCTCTCACACACACACACACTCTCTCTCTCTCTCTCTCTCTCTCTCTCTCTCGCTCGCTCCTCAGGGAACAAAGACCTATTAATGCCACTCGAAAGATACACCCACCGCGTGTGCCTTCCCTTTTCCATCCGTTTCGCCAGCTTTCCAAGTATTTCGAACGGACCGATCGCGGACTGACTCCTTTTGAGTTGGCTTGGCAAAGCAAGGATTCGAAAAATTGGAGGAAAGACGCTCAATTGAGAGACTGCAGTTTTTAGATACAGGATTAAATGGGATACTAATTTTGTTGTGTTGCTTGTTTTATGAATGTTTTCTTAATGGTGTCAGGGGATTGTATATAGTTTTTGGAAAGTTTGTGCGAGGGTACGAATTTTGGATACATGTTGATTTTTTTCAAATAAATACATCTGTATAGTTATACTACAGAATAATAGGGACAATGCTGTGACGGGAATCCCAGATAAACCCCATATTATTTCCACTACATTATATGGGAGTATCAACGTAGTCACGACTTAAACTTTCTAATCAACAGACCCCAAACTTCCCGACGCCCTACCATTTGACCAACCCTCCCGTAACGTCTCTCTCTCTCTCTCTCTCTCTCTCTCTCTCCTCTGTTCGGCCTTCAAAAGTCCCCAGAAACGTAGAAAGACGTAGTACGAAGTTCGCCGGGAGACGTTTCAAGCAAATCACGTCGTCCCGGCCATTAATCTCGCGACTCAATCCTCAATCCTTTGAACTGTCAGCCCATAAATGTCCGACCTTATCCGCCGCTCGGGCTCTCCGCGCCTGCGCAGTTAAGTCAAGCCGGAAGAATACTCGCCAGGAATGCCAATGAGAGTGAGAGTGCGAGGCTGGCATCAGGCTGGGCATCAGGTTGAGCATCAGACTGGGCATCAGACTGGACATCAGACTGGGCATTAGACTAGGCATCAGACTGGGCGTCAGACTGGGCATCAGACTGGGCATCAGACTGGGCATCAGACTGGGCATTAGACTAGGCATCAGACTAGGCATCCGACTGGGCATCAGGACTCGCCGATGAAATTCGTGGCCGCGCTCGGGTAGCTCGAAGGTTGATTCCCGGATCGAAGAGAGTCGTGGCTGACAAGGGGGAGGGAAGGCCGGAGGAAGGGTGGAGAAAGGGCGGTTGTAGTACGTGATTCAAATCTAGATCCGATCCCATCTGGAGTCGAGAAGCCGAGCGTACGTTATCGAGCCGTGAGATCCGTACTCTTTCGTAATTCGGCCTCTTCTCTTCTTCGCCTTCCACCCTCAACCTCGTCCTCCACCTTCCCGAACCTTTCGCCTCCGCCCTTCCGCTGGGCCTCCCAGCTCGAGCTTTCTCCTAAACCGCGCGCATTCTTCCGCCCCTCGCTCTTTTTTCGCCCCGGCCAGAGAAAAGCGCTGAAAATACATCGTCGAGCACGCATCCATTAGCCGGAATGAATTTTTGTCCCCATTTTCGAGAACGGGCCCGATTCGCGGTAACGATAATTGACGGAGAAGTTATTTTTGTGCGATCATGCATATTCCGCGGGGAGATCGTAATGCATAATAGAACATGCTACCCTACCTGCTCGCATTATGGAAGACGGTGGGCGGGTAATACATGGTATACGATTGAATATGTAGAATGAAACGTAATGCTAAACAGAGCGCCGAGCCTCCGCGAGAGGGCGGTGGGGGGGGGGGTGTACGATAGTGGAGTACATGGTATACGATTGAATATGGCGAAGGATGGGAGGGTGCCTCGGTGAAGAACAGAGAATACTGCGACATGTCAATGCGACCCATATGAAGAATCGCGCCGTGTAATGGAATGTGGGTGTCGCTATCGGATTATCATCTTAACGAACTGCGACGTGGCGTTTTTCGTTATCCGGGGAGGCCGGTTATCATTCTTCTCGGCCTGTCGATGATCGGAGCTTTCCGTAGAAACGTTGACAGCGAGAAACGGAATATGAGGAAAATAGCGTTCGATCACTGTTCAGTTCCTGAAATGCGGAGGATAAGTGTTGATAGAGGGTTAACGAGGATTCGGAGAATTGCGCAGAATCCTCCGGCGGTCGGCAGGCCGTGCGTGCGTGCTCAAGTCGATGCTCCGGCTTCCGAGGCTGTCTCGCCGTAGGCATGTCGCAGGGTATGAAGGCTGGGGAGGGTTGGGAGGGGTGGGTCGGAAGTCGGGTGGAAATCGAGGCGCCGAGTGGCCTGCGGGAGTCGCGAAAAGTTCAACTCTCGACGCTATGAAGGCTCAGCTTCTCTCGTTTCATTCCATCGTTCTCTCTCTCTCTCTCTCACACTCACTCTCACTCTCTCTCTCTCTCTCTCTCTCACTCACTCACTCTCAAACTCTCGCTCTCTTCCACCGACGAACGAAGGATAAACTTTCAGCCTTCCGTCGCAGGCGGCAGCGACTTGAATTTTCGGCGAGCGCGTCTTTTGGCACCGTGCTAAGCTAATGTCGGATCGGATTTTCGTAGTGTGCACGATGACGTGACGACATTATGACGAGGCGAGACGCCGAGCAGCTTCGAACGATGACTGACTTATGGGACATTGTCGGATTCGCCCTGAGTTCCTGAGCAATTGCGAGCGAACGTCTGTAATTTTAGAACTGCGCCGTTAGAATGATAAAATACTTCTGGCCTTTCATGTCATTCAACTCGGTATTATCAACGTAATAATATATTATTCAAATTGATAAAACGATAAAATGTTTTATAATAAAGAAAATGTTAAATTGACGAAGTCTGTATAAAGTAAAAGGTTCGATAGTTCTGACATATCTACCCTTAAAGGCCGCTAATGTCGTCTTCTCATGTCGAAACACTCCGAGTCGCAATTCCGGCGAAATTCTTGACCGGAAAATTCCGCCGATAAGATCCCGCATTCGTCATCCGACGTTCGTCGTCATCTCGTATGCGAATGACGTTTGTATCGCGAGGTTAGGCCAGTTAATGCGACGATAAATTAACGCACGCTGATGGCCCCCGCCGATAGCAACGTCCGTTAAAACGTTAAGAGCCCTTTCAGGGTAAATAGCATCCACCTTCCACTCCTCCCCCACCCTTTGTTCCTACTTTCCGCAAATTTCGCCCCACCCGCCTCACTTTCGACCTATTAAGCGGCCGCTTTTTGAGCGGGAGTAAGTTTTGCCTCGAGAGACAGACGATTCGTCTTGCTTCGTACCTTTCGCTCCGAAATAAACGAGCCACCCCCTCCCATCCCCTTTCCTCGCGTTTCAACCTCCCTCTTTCGCCGACAAAATATTCGCCAGAGGCCGCGGAAAAATGATCTTTCGCCTCAATTTGCGCCGGCCGACCGGCGGAACGTATCCCGCTGAAACGTTTGAATGCCGGGAACGAATGGAAAGCGAGAATGTCGCTCAATATTTCCCTTTAATTCAACCCCCTCCGCATCGCCATTCGACATGTTTCTCTACTTTGAATTTCGCCTGGGCGCGGCCTGAAAAATATTTGCCTCGGACCTCTACCCGCTTTCACTCTTCGAGTTCGCTCGCGAGTGTTCGGAGCGGAGGGTTGGAATTTTTCTGATTTTTCACTGAATTCGTGTCCTTCGCTCAATGACTTCGTGGGGGGTGGGAGGGTGGTTTTTGCAGCGTCCTGGGTACGATGTTCCTCCGCCCACGCGACGGAAATTATTAGCTTGTCTATGGAACATTTCCATTTGACGCCCTGCCGGCCGAGCGTTAATTACGTCATGCAAGTGCCATTAGGGGTGAGGTCAATGTTTGTACACCTTGTCGCTGTAGCGTAGGTGGCTTTTGACGCGTGCTATTCGAATACGATTATGCTCGCCAATCGAAGGACAAAGGACGCTGCCTGAATCGGGTGCGCGAGAATTTTTTTTGCTATTTTTGATCACACGCTGGGAGTGAATGGGGTGGCGCGAGTTGGAATTCTAAAAAGTGCGACGAAACAAGTCGCTCTCATAGGCGTCTATGCGCAATTTACACAGATTTATTTCTATCCCAACAAATTCGTTGCCTCGACCAAATTAATAAGTTACGAATTGTTTATTGTACAGGACAGAGCAATATTCTGAGTGTATTCATCTATGCACGTTTTCAAGTTAAAAAGCACGCGATCAATCATTAGGGTTTAATTGGATATACCGTGCTGGCAAAAATATCAATTTGTTACAGATCTTTGACAAACTCAAGCCCGTCTCTTTTTAAACGGAACGCAAATGTGTCCAGACCTGACCTACTGCGTACACATCGTCGTGCACACGCGTTCGCCTAGGCGTGTGCAGACTTCCCACCGTTGAATTCACTGTTTTCACTCGCTCATACAGTGAATTTCTATCTGCTCCCTACACAAATGCAGCCCTCACGATGGCTTTCTGGCGCACACCGGCAAATTCGCAAATTCATACGAGCCACGGCCGACTCTCCGCGCATCTTCCACCCCCTGCGTCTCTGAAAAATATTTTTCCCCGCCGCAGCCCGTTCATATTCCCTCCCTCTTGCCACCCCTATTCTCCAGCGGCTTTATTGCGCTCGTGAAAACTGCCGCAGTTGCCGAGGACAGCCCCTTTGTTCGACATGCCGCCCGTATTCGGCGGAAGACGCGTAAGCCTGTTGCGATGCCGAATTTTTCATCGGGACGTCACGTACGGCGGATTTTTCAACGACCTTAGCCCCCTCCCCAACCCCCTTCGAGCCCTTTGTCATCCGGTGACCGACGAATCCGCGGTTGGCTTTCGTAAAAATTGTGCGGCTTTTTGCTCTTTCGAGTTTCGCGTAACGGACGGGTGCGATGTGCTTACAGATTTTGATTATATTTTTTGTATGCATACATAGCTATGATATCCGAGTGGAAGTAATATAAGACCATGCATGCGATTTGTACTAGCACGTAACATAAATTTGCTCGTCCATACAAAGAAATGATAATTTCTAAATAATCAACATCAATATTCTCCGTACTTCGTAGGTTAAATGAATTTAAGAAATATACCGTCTAACGAAATTCTCGAATACCGTACCAACAGATACACATACTAACTCCTCTGCCTCGATCAAAGGAACAATTTCAATCCAATGCTTCCCAGATAAGGACCGTTATTTGTCACCCGAAACAATCAATCCATCCCACCCCGAAGAACACACACACACACACCCTTGTTTTTCGCGTTTGCGGTAGACGTACGAATTCGAAACCGCTGTCTCGGAATGGAACAATGTCCTTTGTCGGCGGGCGAGGGGCAAAGTCAATCGCGTCGTAAGAGGGCGGGGGAGGGGGGGGGGGGAGGTAGGTGACGAGGAGCATTCTTTCTCGTTGCCGTTCGCAATCGGGGCGCAGTTGTCGCCGGCTTTTTTTGCGCGGACAATGAGCCTTCAATTCGGCCGATTCGAAAAGAGGCCGAGATCCACCGGCTGGCCTCGGGTGTCGGGCAATTGCGAACGATCGAAAATGAAGAGTGGGTTTGGGGGGGGGGGGGGGTGCCTCACGTTCGAAGCGTATGCAGGCCGAGGGGAGAGGGTAAAACTGTCGACAAAACTGGCAACAAAACTGCCGACAAAACTGCCGCACAGAACGGCCGAGTCTGGCACGCGTGGGCGGCAGAGGCTGTTTTACGAGGCCTGAACCAATGGCGGATGCCGACTGGGGGGTGGCTCCGGGGGGGGGGGGGCGGGTGGTGGTGGCTCTCGGGGCCTTTACGCCCCTATCGATCGCGCGGGGGAAAACGCACGCACGACTTTCGCATTCCGCGACCTCGAGTGTCGTCTCTCCCTACCTGCACCCCTCTTCCTTCTACTTTACTGACTACGAGCCGCGCGCGCCCCATTTCCATTCATACCGCAGCGAAAGTCGCCTCCCTTCTTCTGTCTGACTCCAATTATTTTTACGTCCATTCGTTACTCGTTCGCCGAGCCACCGAATTTTCACCCTTCACGACGGCCGGCTTCGAGAATATTAAGCGCGTAATGGCAGCTGTTCAACTGCGAATCGTAGGTCTCTGTTGAAGCTATAAAATTCTAAATTATTTTTATTATTAGCGCTAGACGTTCAGACTATGTCCTTCGTTCTCAGGAAAAGAATCGCAAAAATTCTACCGAGTCCACCGAAATATTGACAAACCCACGCGAAAGCAATAAATGATCCTCCAAATCCCTATTACACGTTCGGACATTTTTGCTGAATTTTTTGCAACCCTCCTAGAGGGAAGTAATATGACGTGAAACGCGATGATTGATTGGGGATGTTCTTCGCTCGGGCAGCGTTCGCGACGCAGTCTGCGGGACAATTGGTGCCGATTGGCCGTGAGGATCGCTCGATCCTCTCGATCGGATCGACGCGAGACGACGACGACGCCGACGACGCCCGACGTCTATGGGCCGAGCAACGATGCGATTGTACGGAATCGTCGATTTGCATTTAGCACGTTCCCGACGAGCGCGAGGGGACGAAATTGCGCGGGAGACAACGGGGGGGTACCGGCGGGGAGGTTGTAGAGGGTTGCAGGGGGTTGCGGGGGTGAAATACTCCTGGCGGGTAGGATTGCCGGGTCAATTACGACGAGAACTCGGCGCCGGGGCAATAATTAATCGACAAGCCGTGCTTAGCACCGGTACGATCGAAGGAGTTACCGTTACCGAACTCTCACCCCCCCCCCTCACCCCCCACCAGCCACCCTCTTTCCCGATCGTCTGAAACGGAGAATCCGAGAGGAGCGGAAAAAAGTCGCCCTTCACTGCCGAAAGTAATCACGCCTAATACCGGCTTAGGACGCGTTAAAACGTTTCACTTGAAAACAATGGAATTTCGAATACAAGAGTTATCAGAGCTAATTCCAGCTTCTAGAAAACGTGTAAATGTAATTTCCTGGAGAAAAATTCGCTCTCTCACAAACTGTGTGAATATCGAAAAAACAATTCCGCTTTATAATTCAGAAGGAATTGCAATAATGTCCTGTACTAGCTATCAAAAAATTGATGACAAAAATCGGTAACAGCCATAATCATTATCCAACTTATCAAACAAACCGAGTAACACTGCCGAAAGTAATCACGCCTAATACCGGCTTAGGACGCATTAAAACGTTTCACTTGAAAACAATGGAATTTCGAATACAAGAGTTATCAGAGCTTATTCCAGCTTCTAGAGATGTGTAAATGTAATTTCCAGGAAAAAAATTCGCTCTCTCACAAGCTGTGTGAATATCCAAAAAACAATTCCGCCTTATAATTCAGAAGGAATTGCAAAAATGTCCCGTACTACCTATCAAAAAATTGATGACAAGAATCAGTAACAACGATAATCATTATCTAACTCATCGAACAAACCGATTAACTCAGTCACTCTACGTACAGAATTACGTACTCCGTACAAAAGTTTTCGCCGAGGCAGCCGATCCTCGAGCTTCCGCGTTAACTACGCACCATCGGCCGGCAATAGGATTGTAAAAGGGCCCGGATCGGTAGGAGAGGAAAGCCGAAACGAGGTTCGAACAGGAAATAGGTGGGAAGGACGTCGTAGGTTTGCCGTTTCTCGACGCGGACCGCGAACGAGAATAATCGTCGGCCCCTACGAAATTCATGACCGGCCGCTGCGAGAGAGTCTGGGACGCTCGGCGATGGGAGGGGGTCAGAGGGGGGTCTGATAAATATTTGAGGCGAGTTTTATCGAGAGAAGGTCGTAACGCGCTAGGGGGAAAAACGAGGCACCAGTCGCGTCTTTACTGGCTTAGCGTCGCGCACCGACGTCGACGATGTAAATATAGAAACTGGCGATGTTCGGCAAGGTGCAGCGCTGCCCCCCCGAGGCGAGGCAACAAATTTCGACATCGACAGTAGTCGACCCTCGATCGATTCTACTCCGCGCGCGAGAGAGAGAGAGAGAGAGAGAGAGAGAGAGAGAGAGAGGATCGCGGCCGTGACGGTCCGCAGACTTTTCGGACTGCGGCAACTTTTTACAGCGTCCTGCGCGTCCACCTTTTTACCGATTTTTACACGTGCGCCATTTTAGTATTCGTAATGGAAATTTCTTATTTCTATTTTTAAGTCATGACGATTTTTTTTATTTTTTCTTCGACAAATTGTTAGTTCTACGGTTGATTGTTCTTTATTGAATTAGAATTCTCTGTTTGGAATTAGTTTCGATCTTTACTCTCTCTGTATAAAATTATGTACTTTGTGTAAGATTGCGACTCACTTTTATATTTCCAATTTTCTCTTAACGCACGGACAGTAAAAAATAATTAACCTGACAAAAATCATTTCTTTCCTAAAACATCTGACATTCAAGCATAGACCGCGGATCTGTAAGGCTGAGTTACACAATTAAACATATTACTCTGCTGTCACCCCGGTTGTCACGCGAACAAACAAGCCCACCGCCAGTGAATTTTCCGCGAAGATGAGCCGCGACAAGTCTATCGCCCCTATGGTAGACAGTCGCGATTTCTGTCCGGAAACAATGGCCGACCCGTATGCGGACAAGGCGGCCAGGCCGGCTGCCAGGGCGGCTTCCGTCGTTGTCGTGGCTCAAACGTTGACACTAGGTATGCCTTCTGACGCCGCGACAGCTCGAGATCCATCGGATGTCCATCATATGGGCCCCTGGCCTAGCCTAATCCGCGCGATCTTCCGTGAACGAGCGATTATCGGGCAGAAATTTTAGCGCGAGCTCAGATAAACAGGCGCGTGCCGCTTCCCTCCTCGACGTTTGAGCTTTCGATCGATCGATCTGTGTTAGGAGCGTTGCTGATTGACTGATCATCGGTCGAGGCAAATCGGCTATGTTCTCAGAAGGGGTCTGAGATTCGATTTTTCGGAGAATGTATGAATGGACGTTAAAATCAGTTTTCGCAGTTGAAGTTTTAACGTAAGAACGCTTAAAATGAGTGTAATGATACGGAACGTTTATTTTGAAAGTGGTGTAAGTCTATACTTAAAAAGAAAAGGAGATATCGTATAATTTATGACTAACGTGGTGCAAGCGATTTATTTACGTGATATTTAATTTTATTTTTAACGAACTTACATCACTTTCAAGATAAGCGGTTCATATTCTCCTGGTCTGGATATAATTACAATTTTGAAATTTAACTCCATTCCGTGTTATCTGAAATATAAATATCACCGATTCAATGGGAATCCTGCAACTGTCAATTTTCTCTTAAATTTAACGAATCAATTGTAAGAAGAAGAATAAACCGATTTAACCGAGAATCTCAATTGTCCCGAGAGATCAGAAGTACAGAAGCGAGTCCGTGGCAGCGTGAAATATCGTGAGATCTGACAATTTGGTGATTGGACTCGGACGTAATCATCCCGGCCGACGATAAGACGAGCGCACTTCCGTCGGCGATAAAACTTTGTTTGGACAGTAAAAGCGCAGGCTCGGCACTTGATTTCGGAATTTACGAGCCTCTTCCGCAACCTGTATGCATCGTATGACCCTGTCTTCCGTCTGCACTGGCCAAGCTACTGGCCAAAGCAACTGGCCAAGCTACTGGCCAAAGCAACTGGCCAAGCTACTGTCCGAGCTGCCTCGTGCTTTTGCCCTGCGTGTGTCGGCGTCGATCGTTCTAACCGCTACTTTCCCCAGTTCGTCGGCAAAATCCTCCTTTTGTTTCCCATCCTTCCTTCTTGTTGCTCCAGGACACTTGCCCTGGCTCACTTTTTCTTCCCGTCGACCACCCACGGACGACAGATGGACCATGAGTGTCTCACAGAATGTCGGACACGAGTAAAGTGCGTCTAAGGGAGGTTTCATACGTGCGCGATCTTGAAATAGAAATACAGACAATAATCTTCATCAAGCTTCCGGTTGAAGCGTATTTCACGTTTGGTATTTTTATCGTCTTCTTTGGACTGCAAAATGTCAATTTGTGCTTCTTTGCAGGGCTGAAATGAACTCATTGGACATAAAAGTAATAAATACATGGACCGTTTATTTTGAAAGTGGTGTAAGTCCATCTAAAAAGAAAATTAAATATCACATAAAGGAACTGTGAATTAAATCAAATTCAATCAAAAAAATTAATTAAATTAAATATCGCATGGATAAATAGGATATATTATAATTTATGATTAACGCGGTGTAAACGGTTACTTTATGTGATATTTAATTTTTTTTTAAATGGACTTACACTGCTTCTAAAATAAACAGTCCACGTAATTGATAAATGAATCACTATACTATCTTTTTTACAGTGCGACAGTGCACTGCGAAAAAATATGTACGCGTTAGATATATTAAAGACTTGATTTTCCGCTACCTGGTATAAAAGAATGTTGAACTAAAGTGTTTGAGTGAAACACAATCGATGGGCTGGGAAGTGACACGGCGAGGAGTTACGTAAAGCGGGAACCAATCGTCGGCGGCGAACGCGAGAGGCGAACTCCGTTCGCGGAACGACGGAAATAGCGTTGGCGATTTGTCTCTCGCGCGAAAATTTCATTCACAAACCTTGCCCGACGCGCCGCGGCGCCCGTGGAATCCGTCGAACCGTCGACGGATTCTCGCGGCATCATCTTGCCAACCTCACAATTCGTATTCCGCCAGTGGAATTCGGTCGTCTCGCGTTACCGCGAACCTGGAACAAACGAAAGCCGGTATTATTATCTGCCCTCCAATGACAATATTTTATTCTCCCTCTTGAAACTTATAATTGCGCCACTATCTTAAAATGGCATAAGTCAATCTAAGAATAACAGAGCTAACTTCCAGTTAAAACCAACAAATTCCACATACTTCATTTTTAACAAATATTGACTCGTGTCAAAATTAGTACCTCTACTGTGTCTTGAGAATTATTCGGTTAAATGAATTTTTCATTACTTTGACTTTGGACTCGCACGATTGTCAGCGCAGTCACGCAACGTACACAGAATGGCGGTGCTAATATGCGTCGGTTCTTTTTTTCCATACTTATACAGCGTCCACTTGAATTTCCGCCAGCCGGCCGCGTCCGCGCAATCCTACCGAACGTCAGCACGCGAATTTGTATAACCAATTAAGCGCTGGGGGTGGCGGCAAAGGCGGACGCAGGCGTTAAATAAACTTCGCTTCATGCGAGGGTCATGCAGATTCGCGGGCGCGGAATTCGACGAGTCAACAGAGAGCCGCCGGCCGAACGAAATTATTAGTCTGCGGAGGGGGTGCGAAAAAGATTCGAGACTCGATAGTGTTTCCGCGCGCCGAGGCCTGCATCGGACAACTAGGGGGTGGAGCGGCGGTCGGAGGGCCGCATTCATTTACGCACACGCGCGCAGGACGATCCACATGCACGTACGCGCACCGCTCGGTATACAAAAGGTGATCTGTAGCTAATGGCCTAGTTTCGAAGACACCGTCGGGAAACGATGATATTAAAAAATTGTGTACCGCAGTTGTGCCTGAGTATGCAAGTGGTTTGAAAGTAGTAAAAAATAGTCCTACCTCTCTATTTTATTACAGTGCATTTATCTAAATTGAAGATTCCGCATTTCAGTTTTAGTCACTCGAATAAATGACGAAACGTCTGATCGTAAAATTATTTCGAACCAACTGGATTTCAAAGAATTTGCAATGCTCGCGATCGAGACATCCGATACTTCAGGAAATGACGCTCCAAATGAACCTTGTACCCCGGTGCGCCTACCCTCCCGCAATTACATGAAATTCCGGGCGTAGCAAATGTATCAAAAAAGTTCAACCCTGTTCCGAGCAATTTCCGCCTACCCGCCCGCAAGAGCCCATCCCGAAAACTGTACCGCGGAGCCCGAAAAAATCGTCTGGCAAAAGCGAGTTTACGCAAGCCCTCCGCCCTCCCGAGCCTCTGATGTTCCGCCGACACATTAGGGGGAGGCAGCCGGCACAGACGGTGGCACTCATAGGCCCTACGAGTACACTTTGCCCGTACACAACGGCTTCCAGTGCATATCCGGGCGCCGGTTGAAATGTGACCTGGATGCAGCCAGTCCGCTCGCATCTGCCTTCAGCTATCTCCTTCACACACACACACACACAGACACACATATGCGATGCTCACAGCGTGTCGTCCGCGCGGATGATCGCGCACGCGAATTTCGTGTAATCTCGATATCCACCCTCTTCCCACCCCCCGCCCGACACATTCTACCCCCTCCTTTGACGTCGGCCAGTAAATTCGAGGCTCGCGTTACTCGACCGGCAGACGCCAGGCAGGCTCAAGGATGTGTTTCGAGACGAGATAAGATTAGAACCGAGAGACCGTACCGTACCTGCTGGGGTGGTACGTAAGACGCCGGAGTTATGGCCGGCAATTTATTAGCGGCCGCGGACGACAATCATTTCCGCGGACTCCGGTGGAAGGCGTTACGTCATTCGGCTAATCGATTTTCGACCGAGACTTCTTTTTTAAGCACGAGGAGGATGGTGGAGCATGATGGAATGTGTGAAGAGAGTAACGGAGTTCGATTAACTCGGTTTTGAGTCTGATGAACTTTCGTGCGATTTGAATAAGAGTACTGGAATGTCGAGGGAGGGTAATGGAAATTGCGTGAATTTTGGAAATTTTATAGAGAAATCGGTGAAATCAATTTTTAAGCGATTTTAATGGAAGGTGCTCGGGTGTTTTCGGGATAAAATTCCGGCTCTTGACCGATCGCTACCCAAATTGTCAAGTATGATCGATTCGACGTTGGCGCCCACGCACGCCGCCCGATGCCATTGCTGGCCATTACGTAAGCGAATACGTTCGATGATCGAAAGCGGCAGGGCTCCTGCTAGTCGTCTTGTAATGAACGAGCTCGGTCCGATCAGTGTCAGGCTCGACTACTGAAATTGTTGCTCCCCTCCGTCATCGATAATTACGTACAGCGAGACCGACGCCGACCGTCGGTCCGAGACATTCGATCTGCGCTTTTAACAGGCCATTTATTTATTTTTTTTTGTCATCGCTACATGACCGATTGGCCGCGTCGATCGCGCTGTCATGAGTCTTGCGAGGAGAATTTTTGACGGGAGTATTTAAGGATCTGACGCGGGCCGACACGAATTTAGACCTGATTTTCAGCTGCCTAGCTTCTTATATTCGACTGTCGATCAAAGGTGTAAACGTCGAACGTTCAGGCTACATGGCGATTGAACTTTCGGCTTGTATTACATGAGAAGCAGAAGTGACATTTTTCAAAGTCGACATTGTAAAATGGGAACACTGCCAACCCTGACTTATCCTATTCAAATTTGGTAGTGGATTATTATTTTAAGAGATGAACCAAAAATATTCATCAGAATAACAGCTATTAGGGTAGGAGTTAGATAGGTTGTCATTACATATGCTTCTTTCAGAATTCTGCCCACGTTTGCTTTATTTGCCGATTTTTCGTGGAATTATTTCATTAATAATTACTTGAACGCGTTATATTCTTATACAGTATCAGCAATCTTGTGATAGATTTGTTGTGCGGCGTTTAATGGCTGACCGTGCGACAGCATGGGCCACGTAATAAATTGAATAAGGATTTTTGGTAGCGGCGTCGTTCGATGCGCTAATGGAATAAGACGAAACTTCCAGGATATGTTGGTAATGCCGTTACAAGCCCAACGACGTCGTTAACTCCTGGATAGCGTGTGCGGGGCTTAAATTTGTTAAAATCTCGATTCTGCGGCACGCGATCCACGGGAATGGCAATTTTACGTTCGCCACTGTCACGATCTCACAGATTTCTTTCGAGACTTTTTCCCTGCTTTTCATCATGCCATAACTCACCACGCTCGCCACGAACTTTCCCTTCACACTCCATCTCTCTCATCTGCCAAATATCAAAGCTCGTTTAAAGCCAATATTTCCATCAGTAATTACATCAAAATTATTCAAACGTTAAATGTACCTACATTTTTTCGAGATCAAAAAATCCTGAAATCAGATGCAAAAAGGATTAATCTACAGGCGCTGAAATGATTCGGGCCACTGAAATCTGGCGAGCGAATGTTGTTTCCCGTACGAGAACTTCTTGGCCAGCCCACGTAGGCCCTATCGAGAACCGATGTTAATTGCATTTTCCCTCGGTCGGCCGACATTCCGGCCTCCGGATAGTTTCGTGGAGCCGCTTCCGCGTTCCTTCCCCATTCAAGGGTGCGCGCGGCGTATCTCACCCCCTCGCCAAGGGATAGATTTTGCGAGCCGAGCTTTCGGACGCGCATCGGCGGCCGACGGGCAAAGTGGTTTGCCGAACGGTAACCCGTGTCAAAGCAGTGCCGCATCCGGCAAGAAAGAGGCTCTCGTCCTCTACTAGACCTCTCCCTCTCCCTCTCCTCTCTCTCTCTTATCCTCTCCGAGACCTATCCGATCGCCCCTTTCCACTCTGCGACCTCCTTCTCCCGCCCGCCGCCCGAGGAATTTAGGGCTGATCCGATATTCGGTCAGAAAGTCGTCGGCAAGAAGCTTGCCCGTAACTGTTACTATGCAAAGTGGGACGGGAAGGGATTGCGAGTGAGCAGGCCTCGATTCGATACACGCCAAATTCCATGCGAGAAAAGTCCTGTTTTCGTAGGTCGACGTAGGGATAGCGAAAGTTCGCTTTGGCCCAGACTTTTTCGTCGAATTATGGTTTTCTGAATGATAATATTTGTACACGAAAGGTGATGGAATCGTAGATTAATTAAATTGATTCAAGAAAATATTCGAGATGGGAGTATTTTTAAAAGAAACATATTTTATCATGTTTTAAGATGAGTATTTCCCACCCTCTGGACAGAAATCATCATACAAGAATAGTATCAAATATACTAGAAATACATTGAATAAAGAAGTAAACTCACACATCATATCCTGAAGTGTCAGCCTTACTGTGCATTTCGCAATGAACCTTCCTGACACCCGAAGTGCCAATAGCGTCAGCCGTATGCGTCTGACAGCGCAGCCAGCGCGTTAATGAATTTTCCCGGAATTTCCGGCGATGACCAGGCGGTCATCAGCGTAGACCGAAGATGTGCGAGTCCGGAGCTAGAGGCCTCTGTCTAGCGCCAGAGGGAAGAGAGGGTCAGCCATGAAGCAAAGGACACCTACCCTCTTCCTTCCATTACCTGACGTCCGAGTTTCGGACAAAGGGTCCTCCGCTTCTGCCCGAGTTTCATCCTTTGATCAGTGATAAACTCGTCGTAACCGTACGGCACGTAATCATTCGCCGGAAAATACGATCGAGTGAACTGCGCGCATGTACGTACACACGCACACACGTACACACGTACGTACATGTTCGACAACGATCGACGGAACGAATCGGACACGATAGATCGTTCCGTTTGTTTCACTCGTTCCGCTCGTTCGCAGCCGAAAATTTCGGCCCGCCCCCATAAATAATGCATACGTCCGGATATATAACTTGTAATATAGTTGCCGGCAGGCCGCGCGCCTATCGGAATATGGAAGTACGTCCGACGTAACGCGCGAGTTACACCGCGAATGCGACTTACAGTGCCGGCCGCGGCCGGATCTGCATATGCATCAAAATTTAGAAGTATGTCCAATAATGCGCGAGTTACACGGGCGCCAAGAGTTACGATACGGCCGCGGCCGATCTGCATATGCATCAAAATTTATAAGTACGCCCGATGGCGCACGACTTCCCTGTGTCGCGAGTCACGATACATTCAATCGATATACGTACATCTCTACGCTCATGCGTGCACACGTGCTTTAACCCATTATCCGCCAATGTCCAATTTTTCGGACACATTTTCAAATTGTTTCCCTTTAATAACTGCAGCTTCCAAATATACAGCTAATTTTATTTATTTATTTTTATTGCGGCGAGCAATGGGTCGTAGGTGTAAATATACGTATATCAATACTTGATAATATGAACCCGATCCGACAGAAGCATCAAACTACAAAGAAGCGACAGCTTTTACTTGAGTTTACTTCGCCGGCCGGTCATACTGTGTCAACGTTAAACGTAACGTTCGCGATGTAAATGTGAGCCCATGGCCGAGTCCGATACACAGAACGACGTACGGGCGCAATAAGTCACGGCCTCGGGAGCAATTGGTGGAAGTCGAAACGGAAGCTGCCGGATCCCACTCTCCCCTTTTTGCCCCATTGCGACCATGAAACGACCAAGTTTTCCGGAGGAGGCTTAAGTCTCTTTCCCCGTCGGCGAACGACGCATTGTCTCGCCGACAATCTCTCACACCTCCTCCCCCCCCCCCCCTCGCCGTTCCTCTTACTTCCTTCCTTCTTCGAGAGTCTGAAAGTCCTTCCCCACGACTCGATTTTGCAGCCTCTTCGTCCTCTTTCGAAGACTACTCGGCACGTTTCACGCCCACCGCGTAATCCAGACTTCCACACGACTCCCTAAGCCTGCCTTTCTTTCCTCTCTTCCGTTCTCCTCTCCTCTCCTCTCCTCAGTTCGACTCCGTGCCTCTCTACCTCTCTCCTAGCTCTTCTCCGACCTCTTCCACCTTCTTCTTCCCGCCGGCATCGAGCGGTATCTCGAACGGGCCGCGACGATTTCCTTTCAGTTTCCCTCCGATGCCGAGAAGTCGCCCGGTTATCCCTGGCATTCATTCGCGGACGTCCCTATTTCTCAAACGGGCCCGAACGAACGAGGCCAGGCCGGCCGAGGGAGGGATCGATCCGGCAGACTCGCGAGAAAATGCGGGAAATGCATCTCGCGACCGTTCAACCTCCTTCCGGCTTCCGCCGACGTGCACGTTGGGAGAAATCTTTGAAAAGTGGGGAGGTCGGTAGGTGGACGATCGTTTGTTTCACTTCCGATGTGGGGAGACTGCCCGATTCTGAGGTGGATTTTATGCTCAGGCGTTGGTAATTGTGGAAGCTGTCAAAGACTTGAGTTGGTTATTCGTTTGAAGTGCGAGACGAGTTATTTTATCTGCTTACGTGTGAAAATCGAACTGCAAGATTCTTTCTCGCTCACGTTTTCTAAACAGTAATTTAAAAGCGGTCTCAATGAGACGATTTCTCATTTTAATCGTGTAGCCGAAGGCTACTCGCTGTCAGCGAATGGGAAAGTAAATAAATAAGTAATTACACGAAGAATTAAAACAGTCGTTTTATTATTTCGACTTTGACCGCTCCCATTATCAGGCACACTTATTCGAACTGCGGATAAAGGAAACTGTTAATCCGTTTCTCTCCCATTCTTTGAAGATACCTCATCGGTCCCTCACGCACTCACTTTCCGAAGTATCCGTTCAAAGAGTTTAATTTATTCCGCCGACCGGTCCAAGTCATTGTCGCTTAACGCGGCGGATTACTTTGAATTCCCCGCAGCAGTTCCGAGCGCAAATTTTTTTACAGCCCATCCCATTCGTTCGAACTTCCTCCCTCTTTGTCCGCCTCGCTCGCCGGGGTACGAATGTAATTTTTCGTGTATTTTGCGCCCACCCCACCGACATTGGCTGAATTCGCAGTGTGTCGGTAGTCATTCAGACACAGAATCCGAGTCCTCGGAAAATTGCATTCGGCTCGCTGGTAGTAGTGGCTCTGGATACACGTCAAACGGGGCTGCTTTTAATCTCAATTCCGATACGGTCCGATCGTACTTCGCGAAATAAGGAGGTAGAAGAGGAGTGGGGGGGTGAAAGAGTACGAGACAGGCGCGTCTGAAAGTAAGAATCCGAGGAGAAGCTTGAAAACGTCGGCGCTGACGTTAATCAAGCGCTAGTCGCGTCGCGTTGTCTTTTCTACCTGCCTTCCTCTTTCCCTCATCTTCCCTCTCTCAAGCCTGTCTCCCCCCGCTACCCTTTTGCCCGCCAGACGGAAAGAGGCGCGGACAAACGAGACGCTGGCCGTCGTTTGAATGCGACGGATTAATTTTCGAGAGACCGTTCGCCGGATAGGAAGAGAGCGTTCTACGCTGGGAGGAAAATATTCGAGTAATTAAGCGGACAATTTAAATAATTAAACTCCGCGACAGTGTCCGTCGAGCCGACGTTTCTGGCAACATTTTTCCACGGCGAACAGCTTTCGGAGCGATTAAGGAAAAATTAAGCCCCCGGGGGTAGTTTTGCGATTCTTCGGCTGCGAACGCTTTGCTTCATTGTGTTGGGGTGAAGGTGGATGTTGGTAGAAGTTACTCAGTACCAATGACCTATTTCCCCGATGATTATTGTTACATCAAGAATTTTTATAGAGATTTTTATTTAATTTAATTTCTTTTTAATTTCAATTTATTAATTTAATTTAATTTTATATCGAGAATATAAAGAATAATCTATCAGCCTGAGAATGTGTCGAATTTTGATATCTTTATGGGTGATTATTAACGTAGGTGCGTTTACAATATTAGTAAAAATATATGTACCGAATATCTGTATGTAGACGTAAGTTTTATTCGGAACTAAAAGATATGACGTTCAATAAATGAATCGTACATTTTTGTTACAGGCCTGAGAAAGGTGTACCCGTACTACTTTACGTTCACGACGTTCACTAAGGGCCGCTGGGTGGGCGAGAAGATTTTGGAAGTGTTCGCGAGGGAGTTCAGGGCTCATCCGGCCGAAGAGTACGAGAGATGTATCAGGGCAGGCACTCTCACCGTCAATTATCAAAGGGTGGACGTCGATTACAGGTTACGGCACAACGACCTGCTGGCCAATGTCGTTCACAGGTAAGCGATTGTCTGAAAATTTTGTCAAATTTTTTCGCGAGCTCGACACACCATGTTTCTCGTAAGAAAGCACGCGGTACAAAAATTGCTACGAGACAAGATAAATATGCTTCCGAGCTAAAAAGCGACGAACAAGCTTTGCAAGTAGACATTCGCGTAGAGACAATAAACATTAAGCTACAAATTAATGTAGATACTTGCGCGTAGTTGTATCAATATTGCATTTATAGAATGGAAAAATGTTTTGCTTGTATTGAAGCGCAAGGTTCGATGCTTATCTTTTTGACTCCGCTGTAGCAAGATAAAAATTGCTGCTTTAATTTCCATCATGTTCGAAGGTAATGATCTAAATACCAAGTATTGTAAAACGTCAGAAAATATGTGCGTCGTCGACAGAGAACGATGTCACTGGAACCACATCACCTACTCACCTCCCATCTCCATGCCCTATAAATCCTCGAACCTACGACTTCCCGTGAGCCGTTGCAGCGCAGGAAGGAGTACGAAACTTTCCTCTTCCCATCCCTCCCCCCCTTTTACGACGCTCCTGGACATTTTCAGAATCGGACGACTTCGGACAGGACCCTATGGCACTTGTTCAACCGAGTCTGATTAAGAATTCCTCTTCCCCTTTTTTACTCACCCACCCCCCCTGCCAAGTTCGAAACTCGCGAACAAGGCTCGTAATAGAAAATAGATCTTTCGACTCCTTAAGGCTGTCGGCGAGTAACTAATTTTTACGCCAGCTCGACGAGGAGTGGGGCGAGGGATGAAATTTTTGCACGTTTCAGAGGATCGTTACGCCAGACTGAATTTCGATTCGTAATCGGGCCTCGGGGAGGTAATTTATATTTTCTCGCGCGGAACGAGTTTGGAGGGGGTGGGGGGGTTGGCCGTATTAAAATCGGAACGGATCTTGAAACTTTTTAAACGGACGGTCCGACCCACCTCCCTCTCCTCATCATCCTCGTCCTTCTCATCCTCATTCTCCTACCTCCGACCACTCTCGTGTCGCCACTCGAGAACGGAACGGGTCTCTATTGACTCGCCGGGGCGAAACGTACGCGCTTTATAAAGCGCATTCTCGGTATAAGAAAAGCGGAAAATCGGGACGGATTAAACTGCCACTCGTAATATCGACGTATAAGAGGCAGCAAATAGAGGGATATTGTTCTCCGAGACGCTGCGAGACTTTGTCGGCCGGAATGGGGAGACGGCCACGTTTTTCCACTGAGCCACTGACGTCGATGAGTCAACGATAGAGAAATTGGCCTACAATGATACGAAACACAAAACGGTACATCGATCGCTTCTCCTCGCCAACCGCTGTCCTGCCAGCGGTATTGATCGAACATTCTATCTCAAATAGTCATAACATGACGTCGAAAACTGAAGATATTTTATATCTAATAATCAATGTAAAAGAAGGGTTGCTAATAACCAGTTATTGTAAGTGATAGACGTATAATACTGGATTGATCGAATTACAGTAAAAATTATTGATATTTAGTTGATATATTTAAAACACCGACGGAATTCGCCAGAATCCCAACATTATGCAATAATAATATCTTGTAATATAAGATACAAAGCTGTCCCATCAATGGTTTATCACCGTCCGCGAGGCGTTAGACCGAACGAAAGGACATTTCTTCCAAACTGTCCGTAATGCGATCTCGAAACAGAGCAGGGCTTTAAATAGCCCGCTAATATAAATAAAATCGGCTTTCTGCCGAGCGTCAAAAAGGCCGGACAAAGGGCTCGATACGATATAGGCCGTGGAAAATTGCGCCTGACAAGTCGGCCGGAATCAAATCCGCCTATCGGCCGGCTTGAAAGGGAAAAACTTTATTTTCACCTCCCTCCCCCCAACCTCCCCCAACCGCGGAGGCGAACGATGGAAGCCGCGCCATCGACTCGGCAAAATAATTTCATTGTTTCCCGGTGACGGGCCTTCGACGATTTCCGGTTCCCAGATCCCGTATTTATTCGAGGGAAAATATTGCGCGGAGGGTTCGGCAAATTTGACGAGGGTCGCCGCTCAGGATCGTTTCCATTCTTTTTTCATCCCTCTTCGTTCCGCCCTCAGCGCCCTGTCTCTCCTTCGGGAGAGATTTTCGTCGCAGTCCCATTCTCGGACCGGGACGATTCTCTCGGCTTCGGATCGCTTAAATGCCGAAGATACTGGCAAGGTGTGGGGGGGCGGAAGAGGACTCAGGCCTGCGAAATCCTTGGGCCAGACGAATAAATCACGCGGATCTCGAGTCCGCCTCCTTTAGGAATCGTAAATCAGCCCCACGGAACTTCTGTATACAAGCGGCGGGCAGGCTCGCGGAAAAACGGGAAGATTTACCGTCGTTTACTAAATGAACGATCGCGCCTCGCTGGGTGGATAAATATTTAATTCCGGGGTAGGATAATTTATATCCGGACGGAGGATACTAACGGCATGATCGCTTTGATCGACCGACTGCCAGCGAAGAACTTCACGGCTGGAATCGGTTACGGATTACGGGACGTTTCCTCAGGTAAAGAATGAAAATCCGGTGATGTTAACAGTGTTATCGCGGGTAGACACTCTCAAGTTTCAAGTTTGCGTAATAAACAGGATCGTCGTGCTCCCGATACTAGAACGACGAACGACTCAAATTCTTTCAAATGCAAATTCGGTGCAAGTTATTTATTTCACGATTTTTATTTGACGTTTATGAACGTGCTGCATGGGGCGTTAATCTTTCACTTATTTCGTCGGGTGTCGAACAACATTTCGAAAAGTTATATATTCTGCGGATGAATCGACATTATAAGCGCACGTTTGACGAATCTAATGGGTTAAACTGTTTAACGGGAGGAACGATGAACCGGATAGAGCGTCAGGAAATAAAATGTCAAATGTTGACTTTGCACACGGCGGCAACACATTTGATCTGTGGCATCGGAATATTTGTCTACGCCCAGATTAATCTACACGGTCGCGCGAAAAATATCGGCCCCGGTACGAAAAGTGACATTTCGAAACGTTGATAACGTCCGTTTCCCGTGCTCGTCTCAGTAAATGAACTTCGTTCCGGTTCAGAACGGTATCGGCGGCCTGAAATATTTCGACATTTTGCGCGAACGTCACGAAGTCGCCGGATCGTACGTTCCCCGCCGGACGTTCGGCCAATTTTCGAATTGCACACTTTACGACCTAGCGTTGGGCGCGAATTTGAATATCGATGCGAATAACGAATGACGTCGGCCACCGGCCGCGCGAGCAAACTGTGACTTCGCATTCGCCGAAATCCGCCGCTCACTTTTATAACCGTGCATTCTAAATATCGAGACATCCGCAGCTGCAGTCCTCGATTCCGACCTGAAAATGTCGACGCCACGCTGCCAGATGACGTTCTAAAGTCTCATTCCGTCGCCCGAATAAATACACACTGAATCTGTCGGAACGTATTCGAACGGAAAATAAGAGGAAATGTTTTAGATGACATGGTTAGTCACGTATGTGTAATGCGACGCTAAAGTGTTGAAAGAAATAGCAAGTCAATGGAGAAAAATGCCGAGTCCGCCGTGGCGAGGATCCTTCATCTTACCGGATCCGTATTAATAGAGAATTTATTATCATAAGTTACGTATGTAAAGTAACGATGCAATTAATCATCCCGAAATGTCACCGATCGTCCTTCCTCCTACGGGGCAAGGTGATACCTCACGAATTTACATATCCGATAAGTTGACCAGGTGCAAAAAGTCCAGACAGCTTCCGGCCCGGAAGATTAACCTCTTTAAGAACGAATCCTGTCTTCCCGAGCGCACACTTTCACGTTCCTACAATTTTTACTCTGACCTCAGCCCCAAATTCCCGTACACCAAAAATGGTTCCAAGTGAAACACGATTAAATCCACGTCTAAACATTCCAACTTCACTCTCCATACACAGAGTTAAAGTATTTAAATATTATTATTACTCTCCCTTTTAAAACGTGCTTCTCGAAAAAGGACAAAAAATTCCTATTCGTTTTGACCTGAGATCACTCTTCTTAATCAGCGCCGCAGCTAACGATCCCGCCTGATCGCTTGCGCAGGATTAAAAAGCAGAGGCCCATGAAGGTTTTCGCGATTCTAATCGGCTCGCGAGTCGGTCTCGTAAATCAAGCGATACTTTTTCCGAGTGCCTAGATAAGGAGGCAGCCGGAGAGGCCCGCCGACCTCATAGATCCTGGCCCGAAGGAACCACATGGCCGAGCGCACGTTATCCTTGACACCGATGTATAAGAGTCCACACGTGACTCGTCTCATCGTTCTTAAACGCGCCACCGCTCAACGAGGGCCCACCGCGGCCATTATCGTCCTGCCTATCGTATTTATCGTTCTTAAACGCCGTGACGGCCCCCAGACCCCTTTTCTTTCCCATACTAAGGATTACGAGTATTCCAGGATCGCGATTAATCGCCCGCGGCTGCCGTACGATTCATAAGAATCTGTCCTTAGCGAGTCCGCGCTGATAATTCTGCCAGTGAATAGAAGCGCGATTCAACGTATAAGCTATTGAAGCTGGCGTAAGTTAATTCCTATGAGAAACAGTTGTATTGTATTGAATTGTTTTACTTTCCGGTTCCCTTGCGAGTTACATTTCTCAAACATACACACGTATCTTAACCTATTTTAATTTAGTCTTCGCCATGGTCACATAGGTATGAGTTAGATAGTTGAGGTAAGAGATAATAGTTGTACATTCGAAATTTGCACGATAAGCAATTCAAAGCGCAAGAACCTACCATATCACGTGCACGACTTGTGTGAGAGCACGTGTCTAGTTTTGACTGTTCAAAATTCTGATAAAATGTCTGTAGGACTACTTGGAAAGGGTCCGGCACCGAATTTGATCAGGCGACGCTATAATGATTTCTGGCAGGGTCGGAAGACGGAGTGGATCGAGTTCGGACATCGGTCCGTTGGACCGTGAATCGATAGACCGGTTTTAGGCGAACGGGAGAGGCAACATTGTGGATCGCGTGAGCGCTCGGAGTTCGATGATTATCCGCGAGATTATGTGTAACGAAGATCTCGCAAAGGTCGGGCTCCCCCGGAGAGAAGCGGAGAGAGAGAGAACATGAGAGTAGAATAGAAAGAGAGAGAGAGAGAGAGAGAACAGAGAGAGCGTAATCGTCGTGGGGCTAATTTCCATATTAATCGCCTCGCATCAAGATCCTTCCGACGAGCGTGTCAAGTTCTTCCTCGTGTGAGCGTGCGTGCGAAGGTCGCCCAGGTGCAAATCGGAGGCGTCCACCGTAAACAGCATAATATGCATGCGAGCTCACGTCACCTTACTCCTCTTTTTTTTTCTCCTTTTTATCCGCTCCTCGGACACATCGACGTACACTTAGCGAACAACTTCTGCAACGAAGTAGTATGCATCTTGCTAATTTTTCCGTGCTATCGCAGCCGATCGGTCTCGCAGTTACCGAGCAGTCGATTATTGCGCTAATTTCCACGGTGTCCGGTAATCGAATCTGTCGAGATGCGTGGCATTACGGCATTACGTCACTTGCGCCACCGTAATTCTTTAATACCGACATTATGCTAACTGGCGTCGTTAGAATATAACGCTTAGCGCCGTGTCATTACGGTATCGTGATTCCGACAATACGTTATTGGCCGGCTTATCGTGGATTGGCAAGTACGGTTAAGAAACAATGCAAAGAATTTTATTGTATAATTTCTTATCTTGTTATCTTTTTTCGTTGTATGGTTTATCAAGTATTGATTCTCTTTTTCGGTCTTTAAATTCCGCTACAATTATTATATTTAAATTTGTTCCTAATGAACCGATTATCGACAATGCTCTCTGTTAAAATCCATTGCAATTGAATTAGTTCGTAAAATAGTGCAAGAGAGACCGAAATCGCCGAAAACCTTTGATTATACATTACTCTCACGGTCAGAAAGTAATTAACTTTGCATATAATTTTTTATTGACTCCCTGTCGGGTTGCATTCGTATAAAGAATTGTCTCAGCCCAAACTCATTGCTTTCGAATTTCTGCCTTAGACCACTTTCGCAACCGGCATAATGCAATTCTACGGGAACTATTAAACGTGACATTTAAGCGAGTACTGACTCATGGCACTCTCGGGCCAACCTACTCGCGGCGTCCTATAACGCAGGGACGCGAAACGAGAAAAGGACTGGGCGGCAAGAAGGAAAACTGGGATGAGATCCGCTGCGCGGCAAAGGAAAAGGACAGTGTCGGTAATGACACGTGTCCATTAGCGGTATTATCGTTCCGCCGCTTCCACGCGTTAGAGTCCCGCCGCCGTTAATTTGCGCTTCTCCGCCGCTTTCCGCGCCGGGCACGACGCGAACGTCGGATAATCTTCCTCGAGATAGGATCTTAGGGGGGGGGGGGGGAGTTCACGATCGGCGAGCCGCGAAAGGTCGTCAGATTCCGAGTGTCGTTGCGCAATCCGCGGATGGAGACCTTCGCGGTGGTTAGATCCGCGAGAATCGTGAAAGAGAATCGTGAAGGAGAATCTGAAAGAGAATCTGTGAGAGAGTCCGAGAGAGAAGGCCGAGAGAGAAGCCGAACGAGAAGCTGAAAGAGAAGAGATGAAGGCAGATACGAGTTCGTCCTTCGCGTCCGACGAGAATTGCTTTCTTGCCTGCGAATATCGGATTCCCGGATTCGATCGATTCCCGCGTCTTCTTCTTCTTCTTCTTCTTTCGACATGCTTCCCAGAGTACGCGCTAATGCTTTGTCGGATGGAATTGTCCCCGAGAGCCGGAAACCGGCGGACGATCTCCAAGTGCGATAAGTGGGAGTGTTCTTTGAACAAAATGTAAGCGTGAATGAGCGGTCGTGCAATGAATTCATTCGTTGGCTTTTTTTACTGACGTGTGGAGACTTTTATGCTTCTTTGTGGGGGTGGTAGTGTACTTGCTGAAGTCGGTGATGCAGACTTTGTTCGTTTGACGTAGGAGCGGAAGGTTCGAGCGATGAATTAATTCGATTTGTCTGCAGCTAGAATTATGGAAAATTGGCGATAACAGTGGTTTAACACGATCGACAGATCATAGCCGGACAAAGAACCGAGGCCCAAAGGGCTCGCAGGGCAATTAGGAAGGGCAGTCAACCGAGCTCTTTTGCCGGGAGGGGGGGTGTCAGTAAATAATCGAACGAGCCCACCGATAAACCGATACGCGTCTTAATGGCCAGTCGGCTTCACCGGAAAAGATGAATAAAAGAACCCTTCCTCTCTCCGAATCGATTCATCGGAAATCTGACAATACGCGCATTAGCCATATTTGCCGAACTGAGAAAGATAGCGGGATTAACAGCAGTTTCTATAACATCCGATCCCACGCATTAACTATTCTGATATACAACGAATGTCAGCGGAATTTCCTGAGAAGTGCCCATGGGAATAAAAATTGTAGAAAAGGCAGAGGAACAAGGTCGCGTGGGGGATGAATAAAAAAATAGAGGGAGGTAAATCTGCATAGGCGGAGGTCAGAATCGTATTGAGAGCGCGATGAGGGGAAAGCGGATTTCGAAGGAGAGTGGAGGATTCGTATTCCGGGGTCGGTCATAATTCCCGTGGGATAGTGTGGGATAGGCGTGGGATAGGGATGGGGTGGCGGAGTGTGCAGACGGTGCAGGTTTATTCGCCGTCGATGCGGAGGGCCTCCGATGGATCGGCGGCAATTCGAATTGTGTGCCGACGATGCAGCGCGGGAATAACGGGCCACTTCGTAATTGATCAATTGCCCGCTCTGTGTACTTTCGGTCAGTCGCTTTGAATCTATTTCGGAGTCAACGATCGCAGAATGCGATCGGCATAATCGCTTCAGCGAAGGGAATGAGCGGGTAGCGGAGAGAGAGAGAGAGAGAGAGAGAGAGAGAGAGAGAGAGAGAGAGAGAGAGAGAGAGAGAAAGAGAAAGGGTGAAGGTATAAACTTGAAAGGAAAAGTCTGTCGCGCCGATTTAAATGGGGTGCTAAATGGAGGAATATTTAAATTTTTATTATTTCCCTCGGAGAAGATTTGCCGATTACCAGCTTTTGCTTCTGACTGGGCGAGATCCGAAGTATGGAAGGGAATGAGACTTAAAGTGTGAAGGATAGAAATTTCCAACATTTATTTATCATTAGTCAACCTTAAATTTTTACATGTAAATATCTACTTCGAGTAAGAGTTCAAAGGCATACGTCTTTAAGAATCTGGTTTTGCATGTAGAGAACAAACCTCATCTGAACTTTGATCATCGAAGCCACGTCGAACTTCTCGCGTCTACCCAACGAATCGCCGTATTTTAATTCTTATCGTTTCCGTCAACAATAAGATATACTGTACAGTCCGACTCAGAGAATATGCGCATTAACTGGCGCCTTTAAATGCTGGCGGGTGAGGAACGAGGCTCCGTTGAATTGTGATTATCATGCAACTTCATCGGAGAAGATTTACCGATTACCGGCTTTTGCTTCTGACTGGGTGATATTCGACGTATGGAAGGAAACGAAATTTAAAGTGTGAAGGTTAGAAATTTGAAACATTTTACCATTGGTCAATAATTTTTTACATATAAAATCGAGCAAGAGTTCAAACATTGACATACGCCTTTAAGAATTATTTTTGCAAGAACAAACCTTCTCTGAACTTTGATCATAATCCAAGCTATGTCGACCTCGTCGAACTTCTCGCGACTACCCAACGAATGGCCGTATTTTAATTCTTATCGTTTCCGTCAATGTAAGATTTACCGTACAGCCCGAGTCGAGGAATAGGCGCATTAACTGGCGCCGTTAAATGTTGGCGGGCGAGGAGCGAGGCTCCTTTGAACTTTGATTATCACGCAAGCTCGTCCGTCCTCCCGCGGATTCCCGCGATTGAATTATGAGTCGAACACCTGACGACGGTAACCTTTCGCGAGTAATTAGTCGCGGCCGCTTGCCGAAGACGGGTCGCCTAAAGCGCGACAGTTTGTCATGGAAGACTCGTTTTTCAGCCGCTGCTCGCCAAGAGGAAAATGTCGGCGGAGCCGAGAAAGTCGTGGACGGATCGTTTGAAGTTCGATTGCGCAACCGAGCGAGGAGGAGCACGACGTACGCTCGACGTACGCTCGACGTACATACGCGCTACGTACATATATGAAACGTACACGCGAGCGTCGTGTGCGAATAGCACGACCTTTACCGGTTGACTGACCGTCTCTCTAAACTCTCTCACGTTACCGGGCTGACTGTTTTCTCTGCCGTTTTCATTCGCGGCGGCCGATCGTTTAGCGCCCGGAGTTTGCCGAGGGAAGTCGGAGTCAGCCCGTTCGAAGGTTTCGACACACACACACACGCGCGCGCGCGCGCGCTCGAGGCAGGCGCATACGCGATATGTAAAATTCTCCGCTCAACGGTAAATGTTTCCGCGCTAATGTCAACTCTGTACCTTCTGGCAGATCGTCGCTTGTGCATGAATTGCAAATATCCTTCTTTGCATGGCGTAATGTCGATACTTTGCATTAGGCGCGGGTACAATAATGTTCTCCGCGCCGGAATTTCGGTGTTACGACACATAGCGTCTTGCGCGGAGGAGAGTGGCTTGACAGTCGTCATGCGAACGAAGCTGTATTTTGAAGACGTGGATCGCTTTTTAACAGGACCATTTACCTTGAAAATCTAGTCTGCAAAATGTACTTCTGCCATTCACAAGATTCCACGAGACTATAGAAACAATGCAGTATCTACAGTGACAGATACTAATTATCTCCGAAAGACATTTTGATACATCAAGATTTCCATCGTAGTACCATTTGACCAACAGCACCCATATGGCACATACGCTTTCATCTACGCTATTAGAATCGTATCATCCGTCACGCAGGAGCGACGTAACGATATAATTTCGAGACTTCAAGCAGGCCCTCTATATAATGCAGTACCTACAGTGACACATACTAATTATCTCCGAAAGACATTTTCATTCAACTCAAGATTTCCATCGTAGTACGATTTGACCAACACCACCCATATCGCACATACACTTTCATCTACGCTATCAGAATCGTATCATCCGTCACGCAGGAGCGACGTAACGATATAATTTCGATACTTCAAGCAGGCCCTCTATATAATGCAGTACCTACAGTGACACATACTAATTATCTCCGAAAGACATTTTCATTCAACTCAAGATTTCCATCGTAGTACGATTTGACCAACACCACCCATATCGCACATACGCTTTCATCTACGCTATCAGAATCGTATCATCCGTCACGCAGGAGCGACGTAACGATATAATTTCGATACTTCAAGCAGGCCCTCTATATAATGCAGTACATACAGTGCGACATACTAATTATCTCGAAAGAGATTTTCATTCAACTCAAGATTTCCATCGTAGTACGATTTGACCAACACCACCCATATCGCACATACGCTTTCATCTACGCTATCAGAATCTTATCATCCGTCACGCAGGAGCGACGTAACGATATAATTTCGATACTTCAAGCAGGCCCTCTATATATTTTGAATGCCCTGCGGGCACGTTCAGTCCAAGCTTATCGGAGACGCGCTCGCGGATTGCATAATCGAATTACACGATTGCGATACGGCCGGATAGCATCTTCCGATCGATCACATCTATGTCGATCAGTCGTGACAGGATACTGTACGTCCCACGTTTCCTAGCTCGACGTCGTCACTCACTCCTCGCCCGCCCTCGATCATTCCCATCATCTCGATCATCTCGATCCGATTGCCTTCGAAGCCTCGTGGCTTCTCGTTCTGACGTTTGAAAGTCCCGCCAAATTTCTCATCCCACGCAATCGCGCGCAGTTTATTCGACTCGATGCGGACAGAGTAGGAATTGTGGACCATTTACTTCGGACCCTGTCGCTATTTAGTGCTTTGATGAATGTCAGTATTCCGACTCGGCCCAGACAATGCACAAAGCGTAATCAGTCACATTAATCTGCGTCGACTGTAATTAACTATGATTCCAGTAATCGGCCGATTGATAAATTTCCTCCGCTTTCCAGCGGCCAATGTTTCTTGGAACATTATATTTTTCCGAGTTACAATGATAATAAATTTAGGTGGGAAATATTACGCGCGGATTCAGTAATTGATCGTTCGTCGAATATCTGAAATCTTCTTCAGCGATCTGGCGCTACTTCTCAGAACAATACCTACATTTTACGCGGTTTCGAACTAATTGGTTCTATTCTTTATTACGTATGCTCATAATCGCAGATTGAAAGAATTCTCCACAGTTACAGAAATCGATTGTTCGATAAACGTAACAAATTGCCTTCGATTACCCACGGTCACTTCTTGGAAAGATGTTTCCTCGACCGCAGCAAAATTAATTCCCACTCGTTATGCGAACGAATTTAGATAGAAAATCAAGCTAAGTATAGCTAGATAAGAGCTCGAGTATTTGGAGATTACAGTCGAAATTGGCTGTTGGCAAATTGAAATAAATGTAAATTAATTAAAATAGAGTCCGATAGATTCGGCGCTTTACGGCTGAAATCAAATCAGCGGCCTCTCGCAAATTTTGGCATCCGCTGATATTCCGCATGCAGCGCGAACAATAACCGTTGCCAGTATCGCAGTACTAACGCAGTGTCGGCCAGTATAGCCGGTCGATCGCAGAAAATGGCAGAGCTTCGATCCTAGCCAGTCGCCCTACGTGCCTCCCGACGACGTAGGAAATTGGGTAGGATGATCCAATTAGGCGGAAACGGCTGCTACGTACGTGAATGATCCCCTCGCCTGGACACGCCGTGCAATTTCGCAGAAGAGCACCCTTCCACCAATGACAGCCATCCTGTTCATCCCTCATGACTTCATATACCGAATTTGATTTATTCTTCCGACACGTCCGAAACTTTCCGAAAATACTTTCCAGTTGGTCGCTTATTAAATCTTTATCTTTAATCAATTATTAGTTTTCATATAGCTTTTCCAATTGCTTCAAATTATTGTTTGAGATACATATTTCAGTAATAAAACATTAAAGCCAACGTTTTTCAGTTAAAGATCTTTGAACCTTGTAGTTACAAGTATAACACACCGAATTCGCCGAAAACACGATATTATACTACATTGACAGTCAGTAACCGGCTGTTGCAACCTGATTTTACATCTTTCGGATTAGTTTGAAGTTAAGTGACGAATAGAAGGAGGAATTAGCGATATCGGAGGCAGCTTCCGATTTAAAGCTGATTTTCTAGTAGCGGCCTAATGCCAGTCACTGATACTACGCTGACAGTCAGTAACCGGCTGGTGCAACCTAATTTTACATCTTTCGGATTAGTTTGAAGTTAAGTGACGAATAGAAGAAGGAATTAGCGATATCGGAGGCAGCTTCCGATTTAAAGCTGATTTTCTAGTAGCGGCCTAATGGCAGTCACTTATACTACGCTGACAGTCAGTAACCGGCTGTTGCTACCTGATTTTACATATTTCGGATTAGTTTGAAGTTAAGTGACGAATAGAAGGAGGAATTAGCGATATCGGAGGCAGCTTTCGATTTGAATCTGATTTTCTAGTAGCGGCCTAATGCCAGTCACTTATACTACGCTGACAGTCAGTAACCGGCTGGTGCAACCTAATTTTACATCTTTCGGATTAGTTTGAAGTTAAATGACGAATAGAAGGAGGAATTAGCGATATCGGAGGGAGCTTCCGATTTAAACCTGATTTTCTAGTAGCGACCTAATGCCAGCACTTATACTACGCTGACAGTCAGTAACCGGCTGTTGCAACCTGATTTTATATATTTCGGATTAGTTTGAAGTTAAGTGACGAATAGAAGGAGGAATTAGCGATATTGGAGGCAGCTTTCGATTTAAAGCTGATTTTCTAGTAGCGACCTAATGCCAGTCACTTATACTACGCTGACAGTCAGTAACCGGCTGTTGCAACCTGATTTTACATATTTCGGATTAGTTTGAAGTTAAGTGACGAACAGAAGGGAGAATTAGCGATATCGGAGGCAGCTTTCGATTTAAACCTGATTTTCTAGTAGCGGCCTAACGCCAGTCACTTATACTACGCTTACAGTCAGTAACCGGCTGGTGCAACCTAATTTTACATATTTCGGATTAGTTTGAAGTTAAGTGACGAATAGAAGGAGGAATTAGCGATATCAGAGGCAGCTTTCGATTTAAAGCTGATTTTCTAGTAGCGGCCTAATGCCAGTCACTTATACTACGCTGACAGTCAGTAACCGGCTGTTGCTACCTGATTTTACATATTTCGGATTAGTTTGAAGTTAAGTGACGAATAGAAGGAGGAATTAGCGATATCGAAGGTAGCTTTCGATTTAAACCTGATTTTCTAGTAGCGGCCTAATGCCAGTCACTTCAGCGTTTAGGTACTCACGTTCGTTCGTTCGTTCGCGGGTCTTCGCCTCGGAATTCCCGAGGGATTCTCGCCGAATTCTGAACGGATTCTCTCGCGCGAGCCGCCTCGAGAAGCGTCGAGGAATTCTCGAGCGGACGCGAGACGTGCCGGGCGCCGAGGATTAATTGGACAAAATGAGCCGTGAATCGAGTTAACGAGGGGACAGTCGGAGTGTCGCAGTAATGAAGCATGCGAAATATCGCGCGCGATGTTTGAGATGAGAGATACATTTTCACGCCACCCGCGCATGCGCGACGCGCGACTGTACGACACACAAAAGGCAGAAGTCGGAGTTCGGATAGTCCAGAGAGACTTTGTTAACCCACAAATCGCCAATGTCCCATTTTTGGGACACAGTTTCAAATTGTTTTCTTTTGAATGACTGCAACTTCTAAATGTACAGTTCATTTCATTTTTTATTTTTGTATTGCGGCTGGTAATGGGTTAAGGAAGCGATTGCGAATTATGAAAATTGTTATTGGTCGTTTGTGAACACATACATACACACATATCTGCAGGGATTGTTATTATTGTATGCGGTTTGTAAGTAGTCGCGCGCGCGTAAATTATCGATGTAACGCATTTATTCGGCCGAAACGACGTCGTTATCTGTAAAGTGCGTAATCCTCTAAACCAGCCTACATCTAATGAACCTCGAAACAAGTGACTAAAACGATTGCATAGACTTTCATATTGTCACTGATACCTCACTTGACACATTCACATCGGAAAATGATCGAAAATCATCCTAACGAAATGTCCGCGACGTTTGCCGGCTGTTAACGGGCGTCGCTGTTAATTGTCGTATAATCAGTCCGCAGTGTGAATAGATGTACCGCCGCAATGTTCCGAAGTACTCCACCGGCACTCGCTACACGCGGCTAACATGACAGTCGATGCGTTAATAAATCGCAGCTCGCGCGCACATTCCGCTAGATTTCGCGTGACAAATTGAATCGGCGGAGAATTTTAGTAACCTGTCCGAATGCCGGCCCATTATCCGCCGAACGGTCCCAATCGATATTCGCTTGTTGCCGAATCGTTAACTCGGCCCGTTCTTTCGGGCTGCCCGACATTTTTATCGCCACTCTCGTTACCCGGCCAACGGTCGAATTGTCGTCAGATTAACGTTGAACGTCGGATACGTTTTAGGTAATCGAGCGGTTCCCTTTCGGCGTACATCGTCGGACCCGAATTAACGAAAAGATTGAATTAAGGTCGGGAACCGTCGGGGTGCGAAAGGTCACGACTCCGGCTCCCGATTCTTTCCCTCGCCCATTCCCTTCGTCAAATATCCGATTTCGCGGAGTTTCCAGACGAATTAATCGTCTGAAACCGAATCGAAACGAGGTGTGCAGGTGTACCGAGAGCGAGTGCTATCGAATTGAAATGCTTGAACGTGTTCTGTTCACTCTACTCGAACCATTCAGGAATTATGTAACACCCTCAGTGCAAAAAAAGTCTATTCTAAAATCCTGCGATCTGGCCAATACCGAACCATCTGGCTCAAATTTTCACTCTAGTCTTCTGGTAAATACCGAATGCACATTACGAGTACTCTCAAAATTACTTGACATTCTTAACAATGTCTCTTGTCCGAATCGTTCGCTCTATCCAGACTGCGATTCAAAAGACAGACGAACAGGCCAGAGTTTCCCTCCCCCCTCAACAGAAGACGCCGGTATCTGCCCAATACCGATCCATCTGTCTCAAATTCTTACTTTAGTCTTCTAGTAAATACCGGATGTCCATTACGAGTACTCTCAAAATTACTTAACATTCTTAACACTGTCTCTTGTCCGAATCGTTCGCTCTATCCAGACTGCGATTCAAAAGACAGACGAACAGGCCAGATTTTCCCTCCCCCCTCGACAGCAGACGCCGGATGTACCGCATGCGTGCTCTTACGAGGTTAAAAGAGCCGGAGATTAAAAGGGTGGAAAGCGGTGGAAATCCTCGGCTCGCCATTGCGTTCCTGCCCTTTCGCTCGCCCTCCCCCCCTTTTTTTCCAGCCACTCGACGCGATAACGTTAACGAAGGATCTGCGCATGGGATCCTTGCGGAAACCGTTCCGACGAATAAAGCGCGAATAAATGGCGGGCGCGACACAATTAGCGATGCGAATCGATTCCGGAAGCGGAGAGCGAGTCGACGCATTCATCATTGCCTTTTCTTTCTTTTTTTTCCCCCCTCGGCGGGCTCAATGGCGGAAAAGCGGAGTGCCGACATGTCGTTTGAAGGAGGAATTTGCGGGAGCACCCACTCCTCTCGTCGTCGGGCTCTATTTACCGGAAAAAAAGGGAAATTCGACGCTGCAAGAGGTCTGCCTCTCCTCTGCCCCTTCATTTCTCTTCTGCCGACTTCTCTTTCTTTCCTTTTCACTTCCGCTCGCTCTCGACTTTAATTCTCGAACGCTCGACGCTCACAGTAAAGACAACGCTGGAATGTCAGTTCTCGGCCGTATAATCTGTGGTAGCGGATTGACGCGCGGACAAAGTATACGAGAATTTTCTAGTCGCAGTGATTAATTCACGAATGATCAGAAGGGTAACTGGATGAAGACGATATGGTAAAACCATTTTCATTCACCTCATCTGAACTAATATAGCAGCAGGAAAATGACAAAACTCTCTGTCTCTCCTTTGTGGAATTAGAGGACAATAAATGAATAATACCTAATTTCACGAAAAATCAGATTTAATTAAGTATAATATCTTCCAAGAAAACAAGAAACGCTACGCAGATTCTAACAAAGAAGTTCTCCAAGTATGATACAAAGTCATCAACTGAAAATTTGCCTTTCTCCATTCGAAACTCGTTTCAGTCAGAGGAATTTAGCCCTGACTCCGAAGCGGTATAATATTCGTGCCACCGGTACGCCGAGTATAAAAATTGTAGGATACCACTCGAGAGAGGCAACCTGCTCATAGATAGTCTCGCAAAGTCTATTTCCTCGATCGTCGAGACGGTCGTTCACTCTCCCCCGCGCCCCTATCGTATCAGGCCGCTTCCGTTCCGGTGGAGGATAAATCAAGCACTCGACACGGATGTGAAGTGGTCAGGGAAAAGAAGTGGTGCCGATCGTGTGCCTCCAGCTTGCATGATCCTCTGCCAGTCTCTACGAGCCACTACGAGCTACTACGAGCCTCTGCCAGCCTCCACCAACCTCCGCCAACCTCTATCAACCTCTATCAACCTCCACCAACCTCTACCAGCATCCACGAGCCACTGCGGCTCGATGCTGGTCACGAGACGTGCGTATTTATACCGCGCACGTGCTCCAGCTCCAGTCGAAAGCCAGTCGAGAGCGAGTCTGCACCACGAAGAGTACCGAGGATATCGTCTGGAAAGCCAGCTTCGATTGGATCGCCTCAATGGCCGGGATTGATACCGATTTCCGCGAACGATACTCGCGGTACGAGCGCCATTTTCCTCCGAGCCCAACATTTGCATGTCGCCAGATCGTCTTCCAGGACTTATCGAGGAAATCGTAAATCACCTTATCAGAGTCTGCCCAGATACGATGTAAGACGTAGCGAGTTACGGGAAGTGCCTGACTCTGACGGTAAATGCAACGATGTCGCGGAAGTCTTCGACCTTTTCCACTTGGACATCCTGCCCGAACTATCGGAACTATCAGAACTCCGACGGCGGAAAACAGAACGTCCGCCAGCCAACTGTTGCGATTCGGGATGCCGTAAGTTACCGTTCTCGTTACCGGGTTGCTATCCGTTGCATCCAGTCGCGACTTCTGGTGCAGACTCCGGCACTTGTTGCTGGATAAAGTGACGGCCCCGTGATCGGCGACACTGTTTGGCAGAGATCTCTGCCAAGAAAGTGGCGCTGGAAGGGGTGGTTGCGGACCAGCTGCGAAGGAAATCGCGAAACCGATGCCGCACGTACGGCGCTTCGACGGGACTTGTTGCTGAATTTGGCAACCGGCGAGCTTCGGCCGGGGCTGGAGCGTAGGTTGGGGAGCTGGAGGATGGTGTCCGGATGGCGGGATGGCAGGGGTGGGCCAGACCATCTGCGATGGGGGTGAGGCGCGACAGCTGTCGCCCGACACTTTCGTTCTGGCTGGCCGTGTCTCTCGAAACCGAGCCAAACCTCGAATTAGATACCAGGAGCCGCGAGAGAGGAAATGAATATTTTTCACCTCAAACTCCATCGTCTATATATACAATTCCTGTGTTTTTATTGTTTTTATATTTACTCGTGATTTTATTTATTTATTCTGTACTATCTGTGGGGTTGGAATTTAAATGAACTTATGTCAAACTGCATCGTCTATATATACTATCCCTGTATTTTTATTGTTTCTATATTTACCCGTGATTTTTCTTATTTATTCTGTACTATCTGTGGGGTTGGAATTTAAATGAACTTATGTCAAATTGCATCGTCTATATATACTATCCCTGTATTTTTATTGTTTCTACATTTACCCGTGATTTTTCTTATTTATTCTGTACTATCTGCGGGGATGGAATTTACATGAACTTATGTCAAACTGCATCGTCTATATATACTATCCCTGTATTTTTATTGTTTTTATATTTACTCGTGATTTTACTTATTTATTCTGTACTATGTATGGGGATGGAATTTTGATGAACTTACATTGTACTGCTTCCCACATTTGACTACTTTATATCTGTACATTCCTTTCTCTACTTTTTCGCTTTTATAATTTTACTACCATCTGCTCCCCTTCTTTTTTCTACTTCCTTCATCCCACCAGCCTCTTGCAAATGAAGACGAAGACGGAACTCAGACGGAAGCATTTTTCCGAACCGCGTCCAATACCCGCCCACCTTCTATACCTACATTCTCTCCTCTTCCTTATATATATATATGTAAGCTTCGCGTATGATTTATACGTCGCGGTAACTAAAGACAGAAGAGGGCGACACTAAAAAGGAACGAGAGGAACAGAAGAGCATGACACAAAGGAACAGGAGGAACAGAAAACAAAAAGACGTAGAAGCAAAAGAATCAAAAGTGCAGGAAGAAAAATAAGAAAGGATTTCTAATACCCCTGAGGAAAACTCGCACACAGCCAAAAAGGGAAGAAAGAAGAAGAAAACAAACATCACAAAGAACATAATTATTTGTTCAATATAGAGAACCACAAACATAAATTTGTTGATTCTCTATATTTTAGGTTAGTAGACCACGTGTACATAGCGGTAGTCATAAGTTATCATATTAATAACAATAAAAACTCTATATTTTAGACGAATCAACCCTTGTGTTTTTGGTCCGACGAAATTCCGCGCATATTATAAATCAACAAATTCCTTGTTTGTGAAGAAAAAAAAATATATCATTACTGGTTCGGAAGAGTGATTACACTCAGGAAATCATGACAAAACTAAAGTTCCAATTTGAAGTTGTAGCATCAGAAGACCCAAAGACAAATATTATAATAATTTCATCAATTACGACCGAAAACAATCAACAATTTCAAATACCGCAGAGTCTAAACTCATTAAAACATCATGCACGTTTAACAGCCTTGCCAGAATTCAAAAAAGTCACGACTACACTAAAAAGGCGTGGGCAATCTCGCAGTGTCTGGTTTAACCTATCTAACGGTATCGAGAATGATTATATCGACGAAAGTGGAAATATAGCAATGGGAGAATACCTCTTGGAAGAGGTACAAATACCAAAACGACAAGAAGAGCATCAAGGGACAAAACTAGATGAAAAATTCATAAAGATTTTAGAACAATTAGCGGAACAAAAGAAAGAAAATACAGCAGGAAAAAATACAAATTTGAACAAAATTTTTGAAAAATTCGTAATTGAAAAATTCACCGGTAAAAATGTAAGTGCAAACCAATGGTTAACAACATACGAAAACGAATGTGAAAGATTAGATGTAACAAAAGATGCAGAGAAGATCGAAATGCTAAGATTGTTTTTAGAAGATAATTGCAAAGACTGGCATAGTTCCATGCTAATAAAACACACGATAAATTCAGAATGGAAAATTTGGAAAGACAACTTCTTAGAAACTTTTGCAGATAAGGGATGGTCCCCAATACTACATGCAATAAACTACAGATTTTTAAACGGCTCTCTCTTAGATTATGCCTTGAAGAAAGAACGCTTGCTACTGGAAACAAACAAAAATATAGACAAAATAACCGTAATTAATCTAATTGCAGCAGGACTACCAGAATTCGTTAGAGAAAAAATAGATAGAGAAGAATTGAAAAACTCACAAGACCTATTTAATGAATTAAGAAGATATGAAAAACTACCGAGAAAAAAATTTATAGACGATTACAAAAACACGAAGAGAATTACAAGACCAGACGAAATGAGAAATATTGAAAGAAGACCGTGCAAAATATGCGAAAGAAAAGGAAAAACAAACAGGTACCACCCAGAAAATTTATGTTGGTACAAAACAGAAAAAAATAATGTAGAAAACCAAAATTTATCTACAAATACAATATTAGAAGTTGAACTTAACAACAATCAAAAAAACTAGAGTTCCTACCATTAATCAAAACCGATGTACTATTGAATGACCTTCTAGAAGTTAAAGGAATTTATGATCCTGGATCACAAGTCACGGTGATAAATTCAAAACTAGTAAAAGTAAGACACAACGAAAAGGATCAAACAAGCAGCGCCTTAAAATCGATTAATGGTAGAAGGAAAACAAATGGATTAATAACATTAAAAGCAAAAATATTAAACGAAGAGAAAAACATAAACGCATTCATACTAGAAAGTGACGAATTTGACCACGACCTCTTATTGGGACTAGATACAATAAACAAGTTTAGATTAACCCATAACGAAGACTTGAATGTAATCCAACAAAAAGAGAATAAGAAAGATATATCTACAAAGAAAGAAGAAACAAAAAACCTTGCAAAAGAATATGAAGTAAACTTCAATGAAGGAATAGATGTTAATCAATTTACAGCAAAAACCGAGCATTTACATCCAGATGAAAGAAATCAAGTACTCACAGTATTGAACGATTATAATACAAATTTTGCAAAAAATAAATACGATGTGGGCAAAGTAAAGAATTATGAGGCATTCATCGACTTACAAGTAGAAGAATACTGTAATAAAAGGCCATACAGATGCTCAATCGAGGACCGAATTGAAATAGAAAAACAGGTCGCAGAATTATTAAAACATGGATTGATCGAGGAGTCATACGGCCCATTTGCAGCACCAGTGACATTGGCATATAAAAGAGATGAAGGAAAGAAAACCCGACTATGCATAGATTTTAGAGAATTAAATAAAATAATAATTCCTCAATTTCAACCCTTTCCTCTAATAGAGGACCTAATGCTACAAACTACAAACTGCAAGTACTTTACGACCCTAGATATAAATTCAGCATTTTGGTCAATACCTTTAAGAATATCAGACAAAATAAAAACAGGATTCGTAACACAAGAAGGCCATTATCAATGGACATGCCTCCCTTTCGGTCTTAAAACGTCTCCAGCAATATTTCAGAGAATACTCAGAAACATAATAAAAAAACACAACTTATCTGGATTTGCAGTAAATTATATTGACGATATATTAATCTTTTCAAAGACATTCGATGAGCATATAACACACTTAAGAAAAATGATGGATGCCATACAGAAGGAAGGATTCAGACTTAAGTTCACAAAGTGTACATTTGCAGCTAATTCAGCGAAATATTTAGGACACATTATAAAAGATAACACAATTACACCTTTAAAGGATAATTTAAAATCAATCAGAGAATTTCCAACACCGCAGAACAGGAAAAATGTGAGGCAGTTCCTGGGAAAAATAAACTTTCATGGAAAATTCATCCCAAATGCTTCAATCACACTTGAACCCCTACACAACTTATTACGAAAAAATACACAGTTCCACTGGTCAAACGAATGCCAAAAAGCATTTGACATAATAAAAAATCATCTATGTTCCAGTCCAATCCTCGCAATATTTGACCCAAAGCTACCGATATCTATCTACACCGATGCGAGCATACAAGGACTAGGAGCTGTCTTGAAACAAACCCAACTAAATGGAGAGCAGAAACCTGTAGCCTACTTCTCAAAAAAATTAAATGACTATCAAAAAACAAAAAAAGCTATTTTCTTGGAGTGCTTAGCAATTAAAGAATGTCTAAAATTCTGGCAACATTGGTTATTGGGAAATTTCTTCACTGTATATACAGACCATAAGCCATTAGAAAAACTAAATGTCAAGAACAGAACAGATGAGGAACTAGGCGACATGATTCATTATTTGTCACAATACAATTTTAAAGTAAAATACAATCCAGGAAAAACAAATAAAGAAGCGGACTGCCTTAGCAGGAATCCAGTTTTTGAAGAATTTGAAAATATGGATGACAACCTAAAAACAGTCAATATTATAAAATTAGAAGATATAAAGAATGATCAAGCACAAAACCAGAAAATTAAAGAAAAGAAAAACCTCATTATAGAAGACGAAATTTACTACAAAAGAAGTAAAAAAAGAAAGAAAATATTACTTAGTGAAGAATACAGCAAAATTTTATTAAAAAAAATTCACGAAAACTTTTGCCACATAGGAATAAACCAAATGGAAGCGAAAGTAACAAAATTTTACACAGCACCAAATTTGAGAAAAACTATCGAAACGATATGTAAAAACTGTGAAACTTGCATAAGAAACAAAACAAGACTAAACAAAAAGTATGGAAAAATGTCCCACCTGGGCCCAGCTGAAAGACCGTTTCAAATAATGTCGTTGGACACAATTGGCGGATTCGGAGGTCAAAGATCAACGAAAAAATACCTACATTTATTAGTGGACCACCTTACACGATTTGCATATATATTATGCTCAAGAAACCAGAACGCTCAAGATTTTATAAAAATACTTGAAAAGGTTCCAAGAGAAAACACGATCGAAACACTGTTTTCAGACCAATACCCAGCTCTAAATTCAAACGAATTTAAAGAATATCTTAATAATCGGAACATAAAACAAATTTTTACAGCAATTGATGCACCTTTTTCTAATGGATTAAATGAGAGATTAAATCAAACACTGATCAATAGAATACGATGTAGAATAAACGAAAAAGAAAACAAATCAGCCTGGAGTAGAATAGCAGAAGAATGTGTACAAAAATATAATGAGACAGATCACACAGTCACAGGATTTCCGCCAAAGTATCTCCTAAGTGGTGAATCTACTGATTTGCTGCCACTAGAACTAAAAGAAAAACTGAAATACCCAAATAATTTACAACAAGATAGGAAAATAGCACTTCAAAGAACAAAAAAATACCATGACTACAACAAATCTATATTTGATAAAAATAGAATACAACACACATTCAAAGAGGGAGATCTAGTCTACGTGTCTAATGGGAATAAGTTAAATAAGAGAAAAATGGATGAAATCAGAATCGGACCCTTTAAAATAATAGAAAAAGTGTCAAACTCAATCTATAAATTAGATACAGGATACAAGAAAAGATCACTTGGCTTGTACCATATCACAAAGCTTGTTCCTATGACGGACGAAGCATAATAAGGTACTAAATTTGCCTTCTCCAAATTAAGCACTTCAAGGGCGGAGATGTAAGCTTCGCGTATGATTTATACGTCGCGGTAACTAAAGACAGAAGAGGGCGACACTAAAAAGGAACGAGAGGAACAGAAGAGCATGACACAAAGGAACAGGAGGAACAGAAAACAAAAAGACGTAGAAGCAAAAGAATCAAAAGTGCAGGAAGAAAAATAAGAAAGGATTTCTAATACCCCTGAGGAAAACTCGCACACAGCCAAAAAGGGAAGAAAGAAGAAGAAAACAAACATCACAAAGAACATAATTATTTGTTCAATATAGAGAACCACAAACATAAATTTGTTGATTCTCTATATTTTAGGTTAGTAGACCACGTGTACATAGCGGTAGTCATAAGTTATCATATTAATAACAATAAAAACTCTATATTTTAGACGAATCAACCCTTGTGTTTTTGGTCCGACGAAATTCCGCGCATATTATATATATACCCGTCCTTCATTTTTTATTTTCCCGTCTAGTCTCTACCCTAGCCTGGCCGGCGGCAAGTGTTCGCCAGAACGTGCATGAAAACGCTTGCCTTCGCAATTGCGGCCGCGAGAGAAAAAGGGAAAGAAAAACATGCTAGGACAATGGTCGCTCGCATATTCCTCCTCGCGAGAGAGTGAGAGGAAGTAACCGGCGGAAAGAGAGAGAGAGGGAGAGAGAAAGTTAGAGAAAGAGAGAGAATCGTGCGTCGTCGGTTTTTCGCGAGGGAGTCAAAGGCGGAACACGGCGAACTGGCGAAAAGTGGGATAAGCCTGGCAAGTCGGAAGGGATACGAATGTGGCTCGTAGAGTTGCGGAAATAGGACGTACTGAAGGGAGGAGAGGGAGGAGAGGGAGAAGGCGGAGAAGGGAAGAGAAAGACGGGGGCGGGGGGGAGAGGGACAGAATGGCGAGCAGACTGGATGGCTCGCCTCCGAGTTAAGAGACGAGATAAAGGCGGGATAGGATGTAAAACGTTGCATTTAACCCTTTCAATCCGTTGCGCCGGTTATACGCATGCGCCCGGTCTCAAACTGTCTTCTTTCAATTTGACGCCGCTCAGCTGAGACAAAAGCCTCAACTTCGCCACTATGGCCGATCGTGTCTCTGATAAGAGAGGGGGGGGGGGGGTAGTGGGACTTGAACGAGGTATCTCTGAATCGGGCACAACGAGCTGTAACCCTTTTCACTGCTGAGTCTTCGGGAGAAGATTCGTGTTCTGTATCGGGCTTAACGAGTTCGCATTATTATACGTCTGTCATCGTCGAGGCCGTACCGATCGCTCTTACATAGGACAAGGATTGAAGTAAAGGTATATAAGCTGTCCGTTGGGCAGATCGATAGACGCGAAAAAGTAGCGAGCAGCGAATGCCTTCATACACATTAATTGTTAATATTATTTTCTATAACCATCTTCCCCGAACTACGGAATATTCTTTCTATCCGGTGAGAAAACGGATTAATCTCACTAGCGAACAAAATTTCCAAAGGAGTAAGGTTAACAGATTTAGCCAATAAACGGGTCATGTAACATCAGTTGCGAGACTTTGATTTTTAATAGCATTTTCTACAACAATCTTCCTAGAACTACAGATATCTTTCTATCAAACTCCAATGAGAAAATGGATTAATCTTAGGAATGAAAATTTCCAAAGCTCAATGTTAACAGATTTAGCCAATAAACAGCTCATGTAACATCAGTTACGGAGACCTTTGTCACGTGAGCGTCAAATTTCGTCGTGTCCCTCCGTTCAAGTTTTAGCCAAGAAGCTCGTGACGTTCCCCGGACGTATGCAGGCCAAAGAGGATGGGGGGTGGGGGTGGAGAATCGTGTCGGGGGTCGAGGGCGCGTCTACTGCCCGGCGACAGGTTGATTTATTAGCTCTCGGAGCTGGCGCGCAAGATGATATCGAAAGGAGGTTGGAGGTTGGGCACCTCCTTCTGGGTTACACCTCCGTCCAACTAGCCCGGCTCCGTGTCCCGCAGAGCTTGAAACGCGAAAGGGGGGGGGGGGGGGGGCTGGAGGGGGGTGGTAGGGGGATGAAAGGGGGTTGAACACCTGCAGGTGTCCTGGTTTATCGGCGATGCGGGGTTCCTAAGACTATTCCTGACCTCGGTGTCCACCCCTCGCTCTCCTTTACGCACACACGCACGTCCGACACTCTAATTTCCACACATCGATCTTCGCTGGAAAGGTTTAAGGCTCGGCCGGAGAGCTCATTAATCGATTAACGTTAAATTCCGATTATCGCACCGGTTCGAAGCGAATCGTAGACGGACTTTGATAAGAGAAGCTCGTAATTTAGTCGCTTACCTTGAAAGTGGCAAAAACATTTATATTTAACGGTGTTCGCTTGTAGGTTGCATTGTAATTAATCCTGAATAGCTCTCTGGCCCCTTTTCGGCGCAGGCTGCTCAATTAACGGGCGGCTTTTGAGGAGTGGGATTTTTAGAAATTTCGGAAAATTAAATTAACGCGCGCGTTGAATATTTTGAGAGGCGTCGCGAGAGCTGAAGTATTCATGCCGGGGGGTAGCTAAAGGGCACAATGGATACTTTTTCATTAACCGTCCTCAACATTTTCTGGGCGCAAAAGTTTCGTGTTCCGGCGCGTTACGTTCCTCCGACGGCTGACGGTAACGCGAAAAAGGGTCCTTTCAACGGGCATACTCATCAGTTTCAGGACGAAAATCCTCGAACGGAACGTCGCGGTTGAGAGTCTCGATTCGAAACTAATCGACGAGCGAGTTCGAGAGGTCGAAAGTATCGGAACACTCGACGAAGCTCATTGTGCCAGGAATATTCCTTAAGGATACGATTGCTGGAATCGTCGAAGGTTCCTTCGCAGGATCGAAGGATCCTTCTATGGATCGAGAGCAAAAGTTTCGAACTTATGAAGCTGAGAGATCCGCTCCTTATCACTCTTTTTGGACCATTCCTTTTGCCGTCCCATTTTTGAAATTCTCACGCCTGAAATCTTTATCGCTTTATTACCGGAACGTCGATTACTCGATATCGCTTGTATCAGTTTCATTTTTTTTTTTTTTGCTCGCATGGCGGTCATTTCTCGCCAGCGTAATCGTCAAAGGTTCCTTCGGAGGATCGAAGGATCCTCCTATGAATCGAGAGCAAAAGTTTCGAACTTATAAAGCTGAGAGATCCGTTTCTTATCACTCTTTTTGCCGTCCCGTTTTTGAAATTCACACGCCTGAATTCTTTATCGCTTTATTACCGGAACGCCGAATACTCGATATCGCTCGTATCAGTTCATTTTTGTTTTTGTTCGCCGCCATTTCTCGCCAGTGTAATCGTCGATTCTTAACGAGCGAATCCTTTATCGTCCGATCGGCAAATCGCCGCTCGATCCTCAATATTTGCTCCACCGTCATGCGGGTCGATCGCGTCAATTTTTCATACTTCGCATTATCAGCCCGCCAATTGGCAGGCCGGCCCGCGCTCATGAATCCTTAAGTACGGGCCGAACCTCGCGATGCGAAAAAGCGCGCGAAGGTCATCCCGGAATTGCGCCCGGCAGGGTGGGAGGGGCAAAAAAAAAAATAGCATTTCAATCTGGCCGATATTTGTCGGGGCGAAAAAAAGAATGGGAATCGTTGGCGTGTGCACTTACGCATCCGCAAACTTCGCGAGGGGGATGAACCAGACGTGTTCCGACCGTACGGACGCGCAAACACAAGGTTCGTGTGATTGTACACACACACACACACACACACACATAGTCAAGGGGGGATGTGCGCGCGTGTGTGCACGCGTTCACGCTGACGAGGATCGATCGTCGGGCGTAACCGCGAAAATTTCAGCCTCCGCGGTAGTCCCTTTGTGCCGGTCGGCCATTTTCATTGGCCGCGGGAAACGGAATCGGGGCCTTTCGATCAAAGTGCTCCGACGAGCGGGAACGGGCGGACCCGATTAAGCGGTTCTTTCGCTTTCGGCCGTCATCGCCGGAAACTTTGACGAGCGCGGGGGACGATTGTCTCGTACGATCGATCGATGCGACGAAATCTCGGGCAAAACTCTGCCGATCGTTACGCCGAGCCTATGATTACGATAGCGAACCTTCAAAGTGGAACTCGAATCCATTGTTTAGCCGTAGCCTACGACGCTTACTGCACCGGAATTTTTCATTTCGCTGATTGAGTGATGTGTATTTTTTACGGTGTTTTGTTCGCTCTTCTTGGGAGTGTTTAGCATTTTTGATTATGAATCGAAATGGGAGTCATTATTTAAATGAGAGCAAACGAGACTGTTAACTCATTAATTGCTAAATTGTTTTTGTGAAATTTTTGGTCGGAAAAGTTATATATATGCACAGAAGGTTGTGTAACAGTATAATTATTCAAATTGCAAAATCCCGAAATGTGGACAGTGGCAGCTAATGGGTTAAACGATAATGATGGACAATTGTAACTCTTTTATATAGCCGTAAATGGGGAGAGAAATCGTAAGCGTTTGCTTCGTATGTGACGTTGGTTAGTTTTATTTAAAAGTTAGATGTTTAGGGATTAGAATTGCAACGGATGAATTTGATTGAAGAACTTGTGCATTTAAAAATACGCTGCTCGTTAATTGGCTGGCCAAAATACCAGCGAATCGCGTCGGAATCAGCAAGAGGCAAACTCGCGGTGTTCGATTTCCGAGAAAATGTTCAACCCCGGGTGGAATTTTTGTTCATGTTCCGTAGCGTATCTTCGCCCTTTTCCCGCCGCGCGTTCTCATTACGAACGAGAGGCGAAAGTTCGCTCCTAACGTTCTCCCACCAGACGGGAGAGCAGTAGTAATTGCGCTCGCCGCCCACCCTGCAATTAAACCGCTTCTAATAAAGCCACTTCTTTCATTATTCACGCGCCATATAACGGGCGGACCTTCCCTTTTAACGGCGAACGAGTTTCGCGCCCGTCAATTTCGCCCCTCGACCTTTTGCGCTTTGCCGATCGGAAGCATTAAGTTTAACGCCCAATTTCGGCCCTTTGCCCTCGAATCTCGCCGTTTCGATAAGGTAATATCGGTTTGCTCCGAGGATCGAATGGAAGGAGGAACTGACTAACCTGAAATCTGAGAGCTTCACCGTCAAAGCTGATTCAACGTTTAGCAGTGAAATAACAGTAAACAAAAAATGTTGGACGATTGATTGTCGACCGTCGTTGAATACTTAAAAACAGCGATACGTAACAAATTATATTATAATTCTCATCTATATGTGCTTTTTCAAACGTGTGTTAATATTTTCTAAAAAATGTTGTAAGAGCTTCTGAATTTGTTTACAAAATTATATTATATTAATCATACCTGTCAAATCCCAAAAAGCTATGACAGAAAAAATGTGAAAATTGTTCGCCATACGTGCGAACCGGCAGACTGGGTCCGGCTCACAATATAGCTACCCTTAAATATTCCCGCGCCCATGATGGAAGTTGCTAGGGCAGGGGGGGGGGGGCTGGGTCCGACTTGCCGACGGTCGAACAAGATTAGTTCGGAGCACTCTGGGCCCGTTAGCTGGCAGAGGAAGTCAGGCTCGTCTTACGGTGCCGTCGTCTGTCCACCGTGCCGGCCGGCTACCTATGCATGCAGAAACTAATTGAGGATTCTCATGAAATTCAAATTTAGAGCGCCGCGCGCCAGCCGGATATCGCATGGGACGTCGCCTTCGCCGCAGGAATTGACAGCGTGTCCTGACGTTGTCGCGTGCGTCGCCACCCCTACTCACCCCCCTCACCCTCCGAGCCCTCCCTGCGAGCCACCCCCTCCCCGTCTCATCCCTCGGCATCCGCGACCTACCCCCGTCGGGCGCCTCTTCTTTTTTCTCGTCAAACAACGTAACGGCTTCGCTTTGCATAATTAAACGGCAAACAAGTTGCAGCTCGGGCGTGAGCGTACTGGGAAAACAGGGGATGATGAACGTCGATCGAACCCTTATTTCGCGCCTCCTCGTCGCGCACATATTGGCCGAGCGTGTTTGGAGGTGCACGCAAGGCCGGAGGAGGGAATTGAGTCTTCCGGGCGACGGTTTCGTGCGTGAGACAGATTTTGCGCTGATGAAAATGGGGTTATGTGGCTTTTCATCTTTGATTGGGTGAAAAATGTAGCTGAAAGTATTGTTAACCGTCATCCCTAATCACTTCATTCGAATTACGCTGCAACCTTATAACTTTGCGAAAATAGCAATAAATTCTTTCGAATCAATAACCTGAAGCCATTACTAACAGAATTATTAACCCATTAGCTGCCACGACCCCCATTCGGGGATTTTGAAATTTATATAATTATATTGTTACACAATTTTTTGTACGTACATACAACTTATTTCACTTTCAAAAAAGAAATTTGGCAGTTAATGGGTTAAAGGTGAAAATCATACTTTCTCGTTTGCTCGACAAATCCCAGTGCTCTAATACGTTGGATGTTTCTTCAAAAATGTCTTGATTTGAATATTAGTAGATCTTTGATACCTGCCTCACGCAGATATGTACGGTAGTTGTCGACCGAATTCAAGGATTCATGGATCGAAATCGCGTCGCCCGTACGGGGCGCGCGCTCGCATTATTCCAATTTACGCGGACAGGCGAATATTTCAGACATTTCGTTGACGACCGCGGAACGCGCGGCTCGCTGCATCTCATTTCATGCCACGAGTCCGAGCCGCGTACCTACCGTTTCAGTTAGGATCGGTAATTTAATGCGCGGAACGTGGCTGTTTGTCAGACGACGGACGTTTGAGCAAGCCCGGCTCGCTCGCTCCGGAGTGTTCCAGGTGCTCAAACTGGCCAGAGAACGTTCCCCAGTCCAGCGTTCTTGAATCTCCAGACGTTAGTTGAAAATCGGCCGCCTGTCCGAAATATATGCGGCCGGATTAGCGAAGAGTAACGTTTCCGATCATTTAGTCCTTTGCGAAACTGACTTGAACTAAAATCAAAAGGTATACGTGGACCGTTTAGTTTAAAAGCGGTGTGTCTATTTTAAAAAGAAAATTAAATATTACATAAATAAACTGTTTACACCACGTTAAGCTTAAATTATATCTTCTTTTTTTTTTTTTTTTAAATATGGACTTCATTTATCAGTTATTTAATGTCTGTCTTCAGTCAGAGAACCTTTGCAGCTACCTTCAGTCTTGAAGACGATTGTTCTTGAAAATCCATCCACGGTCAACCTGAAATATATAATAGATTAGTACAAGATTAATCCTGCGGGCATCGTTGGAAAAATCGTATTGAGGAAGACAGGACGAATTAATAGATTGGCACGAAATTTCGACTTAGACCGCCGATATGCGGCAGAATAATTCGAAAACGCGTGAGCGTCTGTCAGGAGCAGGCCACGACGGCCAGGGACATTAATTTTTCCCCCGTAATCCCAGGTCGCACCTTGTAATCCCGCGCGCATTGTCCCGTTCCGTCGGAGCTGGGAATCGACCGCGATTTATCGAATAACCGGGTCATATAATGGACGGGCTCAAATTGATCATGTATCCATTCTCCGCCCGTCTGACCAGCGGCCACTGTGTATGACGCGTCCTTGCGCTCGGGATTAACAGGTTAATGCGCCGCTCGAAATTAATGTGTTAACGGTAACTGGTCTGAGCTACACCAGCTGCATTCCCCACAACAATGTAAGACCGAACAAAATAGAACGCTGGCGTGTTCGAGGAAAATGCAAATTTGTTAAACATTTTCCTAGTCGACTTTCGGAGGAACGCTAATGACGCTAACGCGCGTAATTGCGATAAATTTTGGCAGCGAGAATTTTGGTCTCTGCTTCTGTTCCGAATTCTGGGATTTAATAAAGGTTACTCTGTTAATGCGGCAGTCATGGAAACGGTTAGCTGACCTATGACGCGAATGCGTTGAATATTAAAGTTTAAAATCCATATCACCGTATCAGAGTATCGTATGTATTGCAGTCTTATATCTTTAGTATTAGATATACCGGTCGGTCCCTATACAGGACATGTCAACGAACGCGTTAGCAGAATAAGGGGCCATTTCTGTTGCCTGTTGAATGAATAGACCTCGAGGTCATTCCCTTAATCCGCAGTCTTGGAAACGGTTAGGTGACCGATGACGTATACGAATAGAATATCAAAATTGCAGTCTTATATCTTTAGTATTAGATATACCGGTCGCTCCGTATACAGGACATGTCAACGAACGCGTTAGCAGAATAAGGGGCCATTTCTGTTGCCTGTTGAATGAATAGACCTCGAGGTCATTCTCTTAATCCGCAGTCTTGGAAACGGTTAGGTGACCGATGACGTATACGAATAGAATATCAAAATTGCAGTCTTACATCTTTAATATTAGATATACCATTCGGTCCCTATACAGGACATGTCAACGAACGCGTTAGCAGAATAAGGGGCCATTTCTGTTGCCTGTTGAATGAATAGACCTCGAGGTCATTCTCTTAATCCGCAGTCTTGGAAACGGTTTGGTGACCGATGACGTATACGAATAGAATATCAAAATTGCAGTCTTATATCTTTATCATTAGATATACCATTCGGTGCCTGCACAGGACATGTCAACGAACGCGTTAGCAGAATAAGGGGCCATTTCTGTTGCCTGTTGAATGAATAGACCTCGAGGTCATTCTCTTAATCCGCAGTCTTGGAAACGGTTTGGTGACCGATGACATATACGAATAGTATATCAAAATTGCAGTCTTACATCTTTAATATTAGATATACCATTCGGTACCTGGACAGGACATGTCAACGAACGCGTTAGCAGAATAAGGGGCCATTTCTGTTGCCTGTTGAATGAATAGACCTCGAGGTCATTCTCTTAATCCGCAGTCTTGGAAACGGTTTGGTGGCCGATGACGTATACGAATAGTATATCAAAATTGCAGTCTTACATCTTTAATATTAGATATACCATTCGGTACCTAGACAGGACATGTCAACGACCGCGTTAGCGGAATAGCGTCGAGACGACGGGCCATTTCTGTTGCCGGTCGAATGAATGGACCTCGAGGGTTCCCGTCCGCGCTCATAACCCATACAGGGTGTACTCCCGAAAGCCGACAGTTTCGAAACTCCAATTAACTCGAGCCGCACGCCTCCTGCGTCCTTCGCATCCTTCGCGTCGGGCGGCGTCGGGCAGCGTCGGGTCGCGTGCCTCCTTTCGCGCGAAATCGCTCGGACAGTCTGGCCCGTTGCTAATTTCACCTTCCTCCCTCCTCCCCCCCCTCCGGCCGGATTGCATTCCATGCTAAGCACGAGATTCGCCGCCGTAATTCGACGGAATTAATCTTGGCCGAGTCGGCGACCGACTTCCGGGCGACTTTGGGACTTCCTAATAGCAGGATTGCCTGCTCCGGTCCTTCGACTCGTCCTGGCTGATGTCGGAGGATGCTCTGCGAGTGGCAGGATGGAATCGAGCGAGTCTCATGACGAGCGGGAGGAATGTGAAAGTGAGACGTCGCGCAAATGTCAGGACGCCTACGGTTCTATTGTCGGCTTCTCGCTTCGATTCCGCGAGTGGGAGGCGGCGCGTGTTATCGTGAATGGGTCGCGCCGTAGAGTAAAGTTGACGGTAATGGGCCGATCGTCGGTTGTCAACTTTCAGCAGATCGTATTTTACGTTCCCTAAAGATGCCTCGTACACTTTTGGATAACTGGGCAGTTGAGACAGTGTGATTAGTGATTAAAATGACCAATCGCCGCACACAAAATTGTTTGTCAATTATTTTCTTGCCAATTATTAAAAATTGTGGATTAGATATTTTTATTCTCTGATAGTTGGTCAAATTTTATGCTTGGACTGTATTACATTTAAATTTAATATCTCTTGTATGTATGCATTTATTTAATGCCTCCCTGTCAGGTTACATTAATCCGTTATTTCGTTGCGGTGGACAATGTCAGTAATTGTTTCACTTCTTGACACGGATGAAGTTTGCGACGACTTTTGCTTATCGATCGTTACATAATTTTCGCACGACACAAGCGCCGTCTGTCACAATCGGCGGATGTGTATGTAACTGGAACAATTCCGTATCAGCCATTCGTTTCTTGAGGCGGCGGCCGAATTCAATTTCTGCCTGTCACGGTGACTGAAATTAAGCGCTCGACGACATCTCGATTCAATTGAGACGTTAATTCAAATCAAATTTCGCCTCCCAATCGAAACGTCGCCCGACTAGTCTACATCTTAACCAAGAATCAAATCGTAGATACACGCTCCACCCTTCAAATAATTTGTGCGATATACGTCTTTCACGCAGACCAATTTCAGAATATACAAAAGAGAATGTAATGCTTTAATTACTTTTAACATATAACACTTTCTTCCATGAATTTTCAGTCGAAAATATTCTCATGGACATTACAAACTTTTCTTCTCATTAGAAACAAATCAGAGTACCTCTGTACAAGACGAATCTAGACAACCCAATATGTAAACCATACTGTTTTGTACTTTAAATTACTTCTCCTACCCTTCGCTATAGATCAATACCAATTTTACGATTCAATCCAAACGAATCCTTTCGCATATTTTCCACGCAGCCCCTTTTCACCCGATACACGTAATACCACAATTGGAATGATCCAGTTCCAGGGAACATTCCCAGCATAGAGCGACCGTCTTCCGCACCTGTCACACATCTCCGACAATGTACCAAGCACAAAATGCGCATAACATCAACTCGCGTGCCACTTTCACCGCGTCCTCGCGCGTCCCGAACGTCTAATTCGACCGACTCTCTAACGCGGAACCGAAAATCAGCCCTGTCCGTCTCACTCCGGGGCATTCAATTTGCGAACGGACGGCAGGTCCGCTTGACACGGCTGAAAGATGGACGAAAATACGATCCTCCGACGATCTCTGCCGAGCAGAAGTCATACACCTGCCGCTACTCGTTCGCCGCACCGACAATGGCTCAGGCGGCTCCGGTGACATTTGAAAAGTGCAATACCGTCTTGGTGCGTGCCACTTTCGACGAGAGGCCCGCCTCGTGCCGACATCCAAATTTAAACGTCGCTCGCATACCGCCCTGACAGACGCATCTACCTTGAAGATATACGGCGCGGTGTGTGCGCGGATCTTCGGACGCGTAATGTGTTGTAATCGGACCATGCGACAATGACGTCTTCGACGCTTTTCGAACGGAACGCTGGGATTTGCTCTGTTCGGATACCGGAGAGTTGCTCGTGTGAAGATGTGAATTTAATTGTAGGTAAAATTAGTAACAGTTGTGGCGGTGACTCTGACAGAAAGTTAAATTGAATATTGCGTTTATATAATTAATCTTAATTGGACCGTTTATTTGGAAAGTGGTCTACTTATAAAAAAATTATATATATAAGTGATATCCTATTATGCGATCTAAATCAGGCATTTGAAAATAATTGATCGTACAGTAATATAATAAAAGATTATACGTATGTTCTTAATGTCTTTAGAATTGTGACTGTTTCAGAGTTCTAATTAATTCAGACTTATTTCAACCGCTTGCAAAGTATTTCGATACTCCGCCGCAGTAATCAAACTTACCGACTACCTAAAATTCCCAACTCACCCCGCTTTCCTATCAGTACACAACCCTGCCAAAAATGGCATACACCGTAGTTAGCATGACGTGCAAGCGAACGTACAAATCAATCCCACTCCCCTCGACCGAAAATGCGAAAAATCCACTTCATTAACCGCAGCTTATCATTATCGGTAGATTTATCCGTGACATTCCGGTACGCCTGGGCGCGCGTGGCCGTCGGTCCGAGTGGCATTTCGTCGGGCAGGTTAGGTGTCGTGCCGCACGAGAGCGTGGCACGGGGTCCGCTTTTATCGTCGGCGCGGGCCAAATTATCGTCCCTTTCGGGGCGAGGAACGCTCTCGCGAGAGAGAAGTTTCGCTTATAATGCGGCGCCGTAGCTCTCGCCGCAAAACGGCCGGCGGAAAATCTATTTCGGGACGCGAGCCGACTCTCGCGACGGACAAAACGGAATTGCGAAAAGGCCGGTGTCGACCTCTCCTCGGGAGAGAGAGATGAGACGCTCAGCGTGCCTTGCCCTATCCAATTCTCGCCATTGGCCGCCAGGCTGTACAGCATTCTGGCGCCTGCAGGACAATCTTCGTTCGAACGACGCGATTCTAGAATCTTCGTCCATGATGCCGCGCGGTACGTCATTTATATAGCGGGTACAGTACGTTTGGGTTCTTGATTTAATTGGGGGGGTGAGAAAGTTATTTGGCCAAGTGATTCTTTCGGTGTCGTGCTAATGAACCGATGGGGGTTGCTTCTCGAGTGAGCTCCGGATGTTACGGATGTTAACGTCGCATTCTGTACTTCAGTCGTGTCGCCTACGGTTAGATGTTGGATGAATATATTGTTGAAGGATATAACTGAGATTCTGTATTCGTTATTGATTCTAAGTTACAGCAGAAGCTGTGGAAGATGACGATTTTTTTTTATTATTCTTTATATTATTTGATAGAGAATGTTATAACGAATATTGGGACTGAAGTTTTAATGGGAATGTTGTCTCCGTTGTTAAATTAAGTGAAATTTTATATCGGTTCTATAGTACTTGTACTCTGACTGGGTCACTCGTCCGTACGCCGTCAATGGTGAGCGCGTTCTAACGTATTTACCGAATCGACCGCTGTCTCGGGATCTTTGTCCTGCTATGTAAATATTCTACTTCGCTCTCCTTGTAGTTTCTACGATTACTTAACGCACATATTCTTACTGGTCGATTATACTACTGCTATTCTTTGACTAATACGTCATTTTACGCATGCTATGTGACTTTTCATATACATTGGTATTATTTTACAGTATCTTACGTTACCGTAGCCCATTATTTTGCATAATTAGCGTATATTTGGGACATTATCAGACACAAAAACATTATCAGAAATCACAACCAGAACATTTTAAGTAGAATAGTTCCCGAGATATGATCAATAAAAGGATGGAAAACAGTGAAAAATTTACATTTTTCCCAGCTGTAAGGCGCCTAACGTTATCTGGACCAATTAAAGTCTTAAAGCGTGAAAGGGGGATCAAAAACATTGAATAAAATCACAGGTAGAGCTTCCCAAGTGTAATGCTTTCGAAGACATAACTAAAAATATGTTAAAATATACTGAAAAATAGTCATTGTACCGCCTATGCTTTTTTCCACTGAACCAACTAAACCTCTAGGACGTAAAAAAAGGTATAAAGACGTCCGACAAAAATTGCAACCGGATTCTTCTAAGAGCGACAGCTTCCAACATAGAGTCAGTTTCCCGTTAATATTTTCCAAAGCAGAGTGAGAAACCGGCATCCATCTTAACATTACGGAACGATAGATCTCAATCTGTTTGCTCGCGATGAGAGCGCTGAAGGAAGTACATCTTGTCAGAACATTAATCCCCCCCTCGCGTCGCCCGCCGCTCGGCGCCACGGTCTTCGATTACGAGCCATTAAACTCCGGCCGATTTGCTTGGGCAAAAAATATAGACCGCGGCACGACGTGGCCCGATGACACTTTTATCGGCCTGTTCCGGGCGAGTTTAGCCGGAGTGGCATTTAAAATCCTTCTGCTTTCCGTCTCGACCCCGGCCAGCCCCCTCACCCCCCTCCGCCCAACCCGAGCCGCCAAGATTTATCGACTCGCCTTTTTGAACTTGACTCCCTGCCTCATCCGGCCCGCCCGACTTTATTAGAGATTCTTTTTACGGCCGGTGCTCAAATTGAAAATAATGGATTCCCAGGCTTTCTTTTCTCTATACTTTTCTCTCTCTCTCTCTCTCTCTCTCTCTCGCTCTCTTTTTTCTTCCTCTCTTCTATCTATTTTTCCAGTCTTTCCCTCCCCTCCCCCGGCGAACGGCACATTTTTTCGACGCACGGTTTGAAGCCCGAATAGGAGGTACGAGGAAGCTTTTCCCCCTGTTCTCGCCTGTATTCGGGGAAAAAAAATGTAATTTACGCGCGCTCGCCCAACGCATACCGAGCGTCGCTCCTGCCGGCAGACGGCACTTACGGATTTTCGTGTAATTAAAATGCATCGTTTGCTTTGGCCCGCGCGCACATTCCGAGCCTTCGCGCTCCTCACGGTTTAAAGCCGCTCGTCGCGTTTTTCATTTGTTCGATTCTACCGTTCGCAAGGTTACACCCCCCCCCCCCCCTCTCTACCTTGTTCTCGCGTCAATCGTTCTCATAATTTCTCATCTGCCCGATATAGAGGCCTGTTAATCGTGTAACGCCGACTGCGGTTTTTCCGACCTGTCCGAAGCTATTTTTCGCGGCCGCGGACGTGAACGGAAATAAAATTGTATCCGAACGGACGTTACATTTTTGATGGAGTGGCATGCGATGCTCTCGGTCGGACTATTCTTATTTTTTCCGTCGACTGGGGTTACAGTAGGCGATAACATTATGTCGAGCGTTATTGCCGTCTTCGCTGGTAGGTTTCGATTCTCGTAAAATGTCTAGATCGGTAGAGCAGGAACGCGACCCGGCCAGCCCTGGCATTTCCATTTGCAAATGCCAGGCCGGTTCGTCGACGATCTGCAATCCTGGCGCACGCTGTAAACTATGGTGAAAAGAGCGCGCGATAGGGAAAACAAAGAACTGGCAGTTGATTAGGCGGAGCGGTAAATGAACGTTACAGTTTCAGCTGATTGGAGAATGAGATTAGATTATGACGTGCTTCGATAATTGTAAAAGTAATCCGGCGAACGGTGAAGAAATAATTTTAATCTGCGGTTCAGTAGACTTAACATTTGTTTTATGTTTAATTTGTGGACTCAGACTGTAACGAAAAGTCAAATTGAAGACAAATCTAATTTTCAAATTCAAGTTGCAACAACCGGTTATTGACAGTCAAAAACTTTGTAATTTTTATTAATAATTTTTTATCACCTTTTCAACTTTAATATGTTAAATTATATCATCTTTAGCTTGATTAGTTAAAGTCAATGTTTTTCAATTAAAAATCATTGAAGTTTACTAGTTACAAGTATAACACTGACCGAATTCGCCAAAAACATAATATTATACCCCATACCATTCAATACTGAATTCAAGTAATAGTCTGGTACCGGTAAATAATTAATTTCTATCTACGTGACCGCGATGAAACAAAGAATAGAAAATCCCCATCGCTTTAACTCCGACTCCGACAATAGACGACACACATATTCCAACCGAGAGGTAACGTTCGGACGAAAATGTGCATCCCGACAGTCCGTCCCTCCTCATTTGCATGAGGAGCCGTTGACCAGCGTCAATCGAGATAAATCTCGAATGTCACGCGAGCCGCCGCGAAGCCGTGAACATAATTAATTGCCGCGAGTCAACGGGGAGCGTGGCATTAAGATCGGATCGTACATAATAATTAGCGAGGCGCGAGAGTCATACGCGGCCCGAGCCGACTCGATTAAAAGGAAATCACGCTCGCTCGCCGGCCAGAAATTACACGCTAATCCGCAGCTGCGAAGGTGGAAGCGAAGGTGCGCTTACCATCATGGAGTTTTATCAACGTTCAAGTAGCTGACCGACGCCAGAAGTCTTACACGCTCGTTCTTCGCGCTATGCGGAATGTCATGCCGGCTCCTCGAAACGTTCAATTACGGCAAACGGAAAGTTCGGCTCGAACGAGGCCAGCGAAGTTTGTCGCTGCTGAGAGCACGTGCAAAATATACAACGCGAACGAGTCATATATTTCAACAGTGGGGCTCTATGAACAAAAGTTGATTTCCTTCAAATACAGTACTTATAGATGCAGAACTGACCGTATGTTAAAAGCACCGTTTAGTTTGAAAGTGATGTAAGTTCATATTTAAAGAAAAATTAAATATCACGTAAATAAAAAGTTTACACTGTAATATTCATAAATTGTATGATATCTCAATTCCTTTAAAAAAAAACATTCAAGATAAACGGTCCATATTTAGGTGTTGAGATTGAGAAACGAGTCGTAGATGAAATTCATTTTTCATGCAAGTGAAATTATGGTGGGAAGGAAAGTAGTTTTAGAATTTGACGCTGAAGAAAGCAACGTTGATTTCGATGCGAGATGACTATTTTCGAGAGTTCAGAAGCGATAAGGGATTATATTTCCATGTTAACATCAGAGGAACAGACGTCTCGGATAAATTTTTGAATGGGGAATGCCAGAAGGGAGGCGATAAAGGCGGAGAGTACGGTTTTACCGTACATTCGACCGACTTTGGACGCTGTGAAATATGCACGCCCGGCCAAAAGTTGCATCTGACCATCGGGGAAAAAAATAATTCGACCCCGTTAGCCCGGAGGTGGAGTGGAAAAAAAAGATATGCCAAAGATTCGAAAATCCTGAAAAAGGTCACAGAGCGAGACAATAATCCAGCATCCAGGACAGGTTTATTTCTGTCCGGCAAGAATTTTGTTCGCGTCCTTCACCTTTTCTAAAAACGAAAGATAAAAAGCAACATTCACAGATGATATAAATGGCATCAGTCAGCATAAAAAGAATTACTGTAATCCCTTATAACTTCATGACAACAGCCGGTTACAATTACCGTGATGTTAATTACTTTTCCGAACCCGATATAAATGACTTCTTTTTACGCAGAACTATGAATAAAGTGCCTTTCTTCCAAAAAACGACTCACGCCACTTTCCGAACAAGCTACTCAACTATCTTAAGTCCCACAATTTTTTGACTTACAACCACATTACAGCTGCATATCCGGCGGCACGTACTCCGAGTCTCGCACGCGCTCGAATTAATGTTTAATTAATTCCGACAAGTCAGCCGGCCGGAACGGTCGTCTCTCGTTAGCGCGCAATTTCTTCTCTCGGCAGGAATTTCGAAAATTCAATCTCGAAGTACTACGCTCCCCTTTCCCCGTCCCATTCCCCGGACGGCAGCCTCTCCTTTCTTGCCGACGTGTTCGTTTGAGGCTTCCCTCATTGTTCGCCCCGGAAAAAAGAATGCTGGCGCGCGCGCGCGCGCTCGTGCACGACTCCGGAGGACTGCAGTTTTCACTGAGTGGAATGCATTAGGTAGATGGAACGTGTAATTGGAGTCGCAACACGCGCGTATGTACGTACCACCTGTCGTCTTCCTTCTCTTTTCTATGCCCCCCCCCCCCTCCCCCCCCCCCCTTCCTCCCACTCACGCGAATTCGTTCTGCTCGTTTTTTCTTCGACTTCTCCCGAGCCCTCTCCTACCATTAACCCGTTTGCCCTAACGTCGGATAAAGGCCCGGCATGCGAAAGTGTTGTTGGCCACCTCCTAGCGAGCCGCGGAATTCTGCGATAATCAAGCTTTCTGGCTGGCTGAGAATTAAGTGTGCTTTACGTCTGTAAATCTGTTAAAGCGCGTATTCCGCAGCTTAAAGTATCGCGAGGACATCGATTTTTGCCTTCGATCGAAGTTTTCCTTAAAGTATCGCGAGGACATCGACTTTTTGCCTTCGATCGAAGTTTTCCTGAAAGTAGAATGTAGACAGACATTTTTGTTTCAGTGTTACATTTTTCGGAACGTTGATTTTGTAAATGTTGATAGTTAGTACGGTAGGCAAGAAAACATGTAATTTCTAGTCTTAGATTAAATTATGTATCTTTTAAATTCGAAACGTTCACCTACGATACATGAATTGCAGAACAAGTTCTGATGAAAGTAAGATATTTGAAGCACACTAAAGTCGACGAAGTGAAGTCGACCGAAAATCCTCTAAGAAAATTAGATGCGTAATAAATACAACCTATTCAGTAGATTAGCATAAACGCTACCTGGCTAGTTTCATTGTTTGCAATACAAAGTACAGCTCCGCCAGAGTTGACCCAGGCTGGCAGAAATTCTCACACGCTTTTAGCGCGTATCTTGCGCAACTTGGCCAAGTTAACGCGAGCCGAGATAAGTCCCGATGTTTTATGCCGCGAGTGTGGCGACACTGTCGTCGCTAGGCGAAGTAAGTATGATTTTTCAGATGCAATAAGTTTCACGGGCGACAGTCTCTCGAAATAGTGGAGACTGTGAGCGATCCTGTGGGACAGGACTTTTGAAGGCGAAACCTTCTTCTGGAACACGCCTGGGTTACTAACAGTTAACCCCCACCCCATCCCATCCCATCCCCTCCGCAAATCCGTCCATTACACACCCCCATCTTACCCTGACATCAAATGCTGACACGAAGCACATGTCTGCACGTTACAAACAACCGCATTCGTAACAACTAATTAGGTATCGTCGGTGCAGAGCGACCGATGCCGAAGATTCGCATCAGAGTATTGCGAAAAACGTTCTGAGATTACAGTAAACGCGTTAATTCGGACATTCGGTAAATGACTCCAGACTCCATACGAATGAATCTGTGTTAAACTATTATTATGCATTCACTGAATGGGAGCCGTTCGACGTTCGTCGAATCGATTAACTCAACAAAGTTAAATGTGGGTGAAAGTAGGAAAAATTGTGCATTGATGTAAAATATTCCCTTTTCCATAGAAAATTATAAAAATATCATACACTGAATTACTCAGTGAAATTTGATAAACCGTAACTGTTGTTGGGTTGCTATTTGCATTTCCCAATAGATTTTTTGCAAGGATCTCAATTTGGACCAGACAAAATTTCATCACGACTTCGTATTGTTAAGTAAATTAAACGACGATAAAACGACGTCAAATTGAAAAAGTGGAGTTAATCGACTTGCCCGCCGAACGAGTCACTCACCGAACTTAACGCTTTCGCTGTAACGTTCGCGAGCGATCGCCTGATCCCTCGCGAAGGAACGTAGTAGTTACCGGCCCTTACGACCGGAAGAGGTTGAAGGTAGAACGATCGGGTGACCCGTGTCTGCCTTGAACCCGTCGTAGAGAAATGATGCGAGCGAGTGTGAATGATCGAGCGTCGAACGAAAAAAAAAAAAAGAAACGTCGAGCTCACGTGTGCGTGGTGAGGGATGGGTGCGTTAAAGGAACAAAGCCACGTTAAGCTGGTTGCGATTGGTGTGTTGCAGACACGAGGTGCCAGTCACCTCGGAGCCGATCACGGTGATACACATGGACGAGGACGTCGTCGTGGTCAACAAGCCCGCCTCCATCCCTGTAAGTGGTGTACTGCCAGGACTGTACTGCCAATTTACGTGTCGCTTAGCCTCTCTCTCTCTCTCTCTCTCTCACTCATTCTTTCTCTCTCTCTCTCTCTCTCTCTCTCTCACTCTTTCACTCTATATCTTCTATCTCTCTATCTCTGTCTTCGTACTTCTCTTCTCGCACTACTTCCGCCTTAGACACCCCACTGTGCTTCGCTGGCCACTCAACTTGCAGTCTGCCGGCGATGGACTCGGTGGAGGATCCTCGAACCTTTGCCTTGAACGTTCGAATTGCATTGAAACCGGGTAGAGTCGCGATCGTACCGTACAAGTTTATATTGACCCCCTCTGTAGATAGTGTCACGCGAATCTCGTTTCATGTTCCGCCGACCGTGTAAGTAGATACAATTTCCCAGTCTCCTTCGTTCAATCTAGATTCAGTTTTTTTACTTAACTTACTTACTCACAGTTTATTAATCTCAATTCCATAAAAAGTCTGACGTTAATTTCTGTCGCTTCGGATTTTCGTCTTAAAGCGCATTCTTTCCCGGCGCAGTCATCGGTAGCTGAGCTGTCGGCGGATTAAAAAAAAAGGGAAAAGTGTGTACGATCGAGAGGCGAGCAAAAAGGATCGTAAAGCGACGTAAGGCTGGGAGTTAAGAAGGATTGGCCGATCGGTTCGACGAAATGCATCGACACGCGGAACGCGAAGTGGCGGCCTTAGTAGGAGCGTCAACCTCGTTCAGATTTCGTTAAGCCGGCTTTCGCCGATCGACTCGGCCGCGATCGAGGGATCTCCGGTCGGGATTAAGTCGCGATCGGCGAAATTGGCTTCTCGCATCGCGGCCGCGCGCCTTCGTTTATTTTCGTTCATCAAGGTCCGACTTCGATGGGTCACGAATTTATCGGCCGACGCCGACCAGTCGCGATCGTCTTCGCTTCCTTATTCATTCGACTGATCGCTCGTGACCGCCTTCCAGACTCACCTACTGACCACTCGATCATCCCAAATTTATCGCTTGACTCGCTAATCTTCGCCAGTCGTCGGGTCTAAACGTTTTTCATCCCAGCCTTGCAAATCGATGACTACGAAATCGGCAGGAGTATCAATGACTTGTATCTTTTAGCTTGCTAAGGGTGCTTTCTAAATTATCACTTTCCGAAGCATGAATATTTTTACATCAACGTCTATTCACTTCCAGACCTTCCTGGTCCATCTGTAGCGATCATTATGAAAGGGATTGGAAGAGCATTAGAAACGTTGATCGTTTCCTCAGTCCGTTAACGGTGCTCCCTGAATTATTCCCCGCTTCTGTAATCACAGACCGTTTTGCTAATCCCCGTTTCGAGGTCAGAACATCACCTCAGCATCAGCTAGAGACCTTTCACTTTTGTTTCTTCCCGATGCGATCCGTCTCTATCCACGATTACGAGAGTGGCTCGAACTGTCACCTTAATCGACCGTACGTCCTTACGTCACTAACGATTCTCTCCGAATTCTTTGTCACTCTCATAATCACGACCTTCGCGACCTTCACGACCTTACATCCCACTCGTAGCTCGCCTTCGAACGTTTTCGCCCAGCATCCGCCTTTCATCGGATCCGTCTCCGCATCCTTTCAGATCCCTCGCAAGATTCAGCTCGGCAAACGATTATACCTCAGAACCTTCGTCCTGAAGACCTTCTTAGGGGTGCATATTCATCTTGTTAACCGACGTCTCCCAGCGATCGTTCGCATCGTCCCGCTCATCTCTGCAAAACGGAAACAGCCGCAATCTTTGCCGGTCCCGGGACTCTCCTCCTTTTTTCCAGCCTCTCCTTTCAGTCCGGCTAACGAATGAACGAATCGCGACGCTCGGCGTCGGCCGACGTAACGAGGTCGACTGTTTAGAATGCAACGAACGGCTGTTCGCCTTCGATCGGCCTCGCTGCCGGCACTTCGAAGATTCGCGATACCCCGGGGGCCGAAAGTGGGGGACGCGGGAGGGCTCGGGCTGGAAAAAAAACAGTAGGAATGCGCCCGGTGTGGCCTCCGGTGGGAAAAGAGTGAGGGTGAAAGAGGGGGTAGGGGGTAGGGGAGGTAGAAGGAAGCGGGCAAGCTGGAAATGTCATCTCGGATCGCAGGACGGAATATTTCTCCATTTAATCAGGCGCGAGAAATCGCATTCCGGCATCGGCTCGGAAAATTGTGCCGACGAGCTTTTAACTCTTCCCCTCCCACGCGGTGCGGGGATTTTTTTTAATTATGTCGGCCTGACGACGCGTCATTATGGCCGGATCTCGAAATTATTTATATCCGCCCACCGACAAAATTGCGTCCGCGAGGCTCGAGGCCGGAAAATTGTCGGCCGACGAAGATCTCTTCCTCGCGAGCGGGTTGACTCTTTTTTTTTTTTTTGTAATTGTAAATTGACGGCCTACTTGTCGCGCTGTGCAACTCGGGAGGTATCGGGATGAAGTTTCGTAAGCGGCGATTAGGAAAGTGGCTTCGGGGTGTGAACGAGTGTTAACGATTCGTTTCGTTAAGCGAATCTGGGTCGAGAGTAATGTGTCAGTGATTACGAAAGCTGCCCAGCGAAGAATCGGGTGAGACATAATTATAATCCTTCCCTAAGTTACTCTATCCTACTCCTCGCTCAGGCTACATTCGTAATTCAGAACAAATCGTTGGATTCGCCGCAGTTCCAGTCATTACGCTAAACGATCTATTCTTTCGAGTTACCCCAATTGACTTATGCCACTTTTCTAATTACCCGCACAGATCATCGTCTCGACTTCGAGGCAGTTCTACGCAGCTGAAGCCACTTTTCACATTCAAAAATCCGCGGTTTTCGTCGGAACGCTTGCGATTTCTCGCCCCCCAATTATTCAGTCGCAAAACTTTGCGCCCGCAAAATCTGATCGAGTCGCGTCGAGTCGCATGGAATCACGTCGAATCGCATGGAATCACGTCGAATCGCATGGAATCGCGTCGAATCGCATGGAATCGCGTCGAATCGAGGAACCGAGAAGCAAAGTCGCTCGGCGAGCATTAAAAATCTCGCACAAGGCGCGCGCGTCCGGCATCGAAACAGTTCACATCCGAGCGACTCCGAATGCATCCCGAAAAGGTGAACGGGAACGATCTCCTGAAATCGTCAAACCCACCCCCACACACTCGGCATGCCCCCACCTCGCATTTCGTTGGGGGAAAAACGTCTCGACCTTGCGACTAATTGCATCCGAAACAGTTCCCTCAGCGATCCGTTCGTCGCACTTTGCGATGTTCGCTGACACGTTCACTTCCTCCCACCCCCCCACCTATCTACCCCCCTCCTCTACTCTCTCTGTACCACGATTCCGCCCCATTTTCTTTGTACCGGTCCTTTGTGCGTCCTCCTACTCGACGACGTTTCATTTTCTACGCTCCGTTTTCTTCCTACCGCCCCCCTCTCCCCTCTCCGAGCAATCCGCGATCTCCATTGACACGTGTCGCTAAATACCAACAAGGTCGACGTCTTTTCGTCTCACCAGCCTCCCTCTTCATCCCTCCCGCCCCTTAGCGGTCGTTCCATTTTCCCGGCCTCCCGCATCTTTGTTCGAACCTGTGGATCTCTTTCCCTCCCTCCTACCCTCTCCCTCCTACCCTCCCCCCCCCCTCTCCTCGCCGACCTTCGAGTAATCGCAGTCGTACCTCACCATCCCCATTGACACGTATCGCTAAATAACGACAAAGCCTACCTTTCCGTTCAACCCCCTTTCTCTCGCGCCGCACCGTTTTTCCTCTCGATTTTCCGAGACTCCCCCCCCCCCCTCTCTCTCTCTCTGAACTTTCTTTTCCTCCCTTACTCTTTTGAGGCAACGATCCGGGGTGGCGGGAGAGTGGTAATCGCACGGCCGCTTTACGATCCGGGCCGACGCGTGTCACTAAATAACAACAAAGTAGCCATCCTCTCGCCACCCTCCCCATCCTCCCCCCCTTCTGCCACTTTTATCTCCCCCACTTCGGGACACGCCGGGTATACCTTCTCCCTTATCGAGGCCTGAGTCGTCGGTCGGCTCGAAAATCCGGTAAAAAGGAAACTCGCTGTCCCAGTTGCGATAGGATGGAGGACGGCCGGACGAGCGACGCTTGCGAGGCCAGCGATGGGATCAAGGATATTGGATGTTAGTCTTGAAAGAGAATGACGAATGCCCAGGCCGCGGTACAAGTACGCGAAATAACGAATACGAACTTCGGCATAAATCAGTCATTCGGCGCGAAAGGAGACGGGAAGGAGAATTAGAAGTACGGTCGCGTACCGAGAAAGAATGAATAATAATAATGAATATAAGAAAATAGTAATTATAGAATAATAATAAAATAAATAGTAAAGCGAAAGGAGACCGGAAGGAGAATTAGAAGTACGGTCGCGTACCGAGAAAGAATAAATAATAATAATGAATATAATAAGAAAGTAATGAAATAGAATAATAGTAATTATTGAATAATAATAAAGCAAATAGTAATAAGAATAGAAATTAGAAAATAGTTCGTGAGACGTACATTGTTCAATTAATGTTCGGAGTGTGCGGATGAGAAGATACCGCTTTGAGAAATGAGTAGTCGCGAAAATGTTAGAGTCTTACGTAAGATCGGAGGAACATAGCGGGAGTTCGATCGCTCTTTTTGCCGCTATTAGTCCTCTCACTCGATCGGAGCCGAAACATCCATCATTTAGTTGGAAAGTATTTCCATTATGCTTGCCTCCAAACGGCTAATGGCCGGATTGGAGAGCTCCGCTTCTCGCCTAGGCGCAGTATAAATAAATTGTTCGAGTCTGAGTCCGAGGGGGATAGTCCTCGTCTCGATTTGGATCGAGATCGACTCGAGTCCGATGGAGAGCGCGATGAGCGAGGAGGTCAGCTTGGAGAGGAAAAAAAAAAGAATGAAGGCGGACGAGGTGCGGAGAAATCTTCGGGAGAGTTCAGTTCGATTCCTTTGCCGTCGGCGGGATTCTTGCGAAATGCGTGTCGGGACAGTTTCGAAAGGCGAGCAGCGCTAAATAGCCGATGCGTTATATCGGGTGTCGCTTGCGGGAAAGGTCAATGTTCTAGGTCACGGTGCCGGTCATTCTCGGGGAGAAAGAATTTTACGCGAGAGTTCACGCTCGCGCTTATGAAACTGACGTCAGTTCGCCGTTGGCACGCTCCATTCTTTGGCATAAGAAACTTACGCAATAATTACCGTACGAATAAACTCGCGCGAACACGCGATAAACGACCGAAAACTATGACTATGCGCACTTAAAGATATTACGAGAACGACGATCAAGCGTTCTGGTTCCCGGCCTGAAACTTTTAAAGAGTACAGATATACTACGGGTTCTGCCTATAATTTTCTTCGTAGGATGTAATTAGTAACCCAGCCTAAACGCGTGAAAAGACGAAAAAAGATCTAGTACCGCGGTTTGAGAAATTGCGGAGGCACATGTTTTCGATACTCTTGGCCCGAATCGTTCTAAAAATACGGACATACTACACGTGCTATCTATGATTTAACGTATAATTAGAATAACCGATACTACGAGCGGAATATTGACCTGCGCCGGAACACTGTATTATATATAACGTCTGCCCTCTGCCGAGGAAAGCGAAGATGAAGATAAAGGAGAGAAGCCGACGGGGTCAGCAGGTTGGCAGGGGACATTTCAAGGAAGAATAGGCTGGACTAGTCCGGAGAAAGAGAGAGAGGGAGAGAGAGAGAGAGAAATCGGAGAAACGCGGATGTGTCGTTTGAAGAGCGCGATCGAGCAAATGAGAAACGTGGACACGAAGAGGCAAACAGTTGAACTAACGGATAAATTCATTAAATCGGAGAGTGAATTCCAGGGAGTGAGACCTGACCGAAGAGAACGGGCGGATCTTTAAAGGTGCCTTACGTAACCCGGCCGTGATCAAAATCTATTGCGTAACGGCATAATCTTTCGTGAAATCGAGGATAGGTAGTCCGACGGCCGGTGAACAAGGATATTGTCGGGACATAATATGAAAGTACACGGACACATGAGCGGTACGATGATGGAGCGTTTACGGGAAGTGTCACGGGAAATCTTTGTAAAAAGACAGCGATGCGCGATTATGGGTATAAATTTGCACGCTGGAGATAGAAAGTACTCGGCAGGGTCGTGTAACAAAATCGTAGATAATTTTCTAAATTGCCACGTTCACTGGTCAAATCGGTCAACTCCGTCTTCCACATATTTCCCGTTCAAATGCTCGAACTGCCTTTTTCATATTTGAAATATAGTTATCATTGATTTTAATACTGAGAAATGAGAATAATTGTTGCCCGAAGCTTCTTTCGATCGCTCCCCTATACGAAGAATTAACAAACGAATACAGCTCATCGAATCATTTCCCTGCACTCTCCATTTTCCGGATTCAACCGATTCGGCCAATAAGCTTATCAAATTCTACGAACGTTGCGCACATCGAAGAGCGAAAAATCCGGCAACGAGCGTGACACGCGCAATCACTTCGAACGTTAGATCTCCGCCGACTTGCGTAAGTGGTCTTATGCAAGGTATATTTTAATTCCATGCCCCATTCACTTCCGTCCGCCGAACGGTTTACGACGAGGAAAACGCACGCATGCAGCTTTGGCCGCGGTTTCCTTCGACGTTCCGTAACGCGGCGAGCTTCGGAGCTTGCGCAGTTTTTAGCACCACCGGGCCAGAGAGCAGGAGGCACGTGTCCCATCCACGCATGCGATATCCGGAACACCCTGCGAACACAGAGACCTCCCAGTCGGACGGACGTCCCACACTCCGATGCACAATCTCTTCATTGTGGACGGCCGACACACAAACGTCCAATCTATCCCTCCCCCTCTCGCCAAACTTGGCCGACACACGTAATGTCGAATCGGCTTGGCTTTTGTCCGGCCGATTGCTTTTTCCTCCAATGGCCAGGAGAAATGGGTCGGCTTGCATGTACAGGTAACCCTCCTATAGCACGGTAGGTTCCTAGAAAACGCCGTGTTAAACCGTGCCGTAGGATATCCAAAGTTAGTACAAAAAGGAGAGTTCCGAAATCTAATAAAAAAAACAGACTTTTAGTCGTGTTTCCATATAATCGACTTAATTTTTGATACAAATATAAATGTATGTATAACGCAATACGAAGGAAAGAACAGAAATATTAACCCTGACTGTTGCTTTATTTGAATTAGGACTTTTTCCACCATGAGATGCTTTTTCTCTTTTTAAAGGACGATCCAAGACATGTCTTTACTGCTAAAGAAATAAACATCCGCTTGAACGTTGTTTTTTTATCTTTAAGCAAACATAGCTTGGGACAGAAACTTGACTTTCCAAAAACGAGTTTTAAAAGCGAAATTAAGGCTTAAACATATCGCGGCTCGACGCAGACTCTTAAAGTACAATGTCGTACTAAGGTTTTCGCTATTTTCTTATCGTATTAGAGGGAAACCGTGTTATAGGATGCCGTGTTGTAGGAGAGTTTCCGCAATTTATGAACCGTGTTATAGCACAACCGTGTTATAAGAGGGCATACATGCCACACGTACATCCACATTCGTCCATCCGCGCGAGCGTAGGATTTTGCAAGATCTTTACGTAAGTTTACATCGAAGGGACACGTACTCGTTCAAGAACGCAATGCATCTGACCTGTCAAAATTATGCAGATTTCGCCGAGCGATTTGCATATTGGGCACGGCAATAATTTTAATTCTCTTCCACCGGTACGCGGAGGGAACGGATCGGAACGCGGCGGATTCTCGTAGCTCTCGGGTTGCAAAAGTCGAATTACTCGTTCTCCGGATTCGTATCCCTGCTTCGTTGCAACATCAGCAGTCTTAGTCCTTCCAACGAGTACGATGTACGTGTACATCATGCGAGATTCGCTATGCTTACATCTGCATGCTCTGCACATCAGTGTTCTCCATCCATCGCCTTCTGCTCACGGAAGATCCATGCCACAATTTCTTCGTCCGACAGATTGGTCGACCTTGTCGGTCTCTGGATCATAGTCCCTTCTTTCTGACTTCAGGTCCATCCCTGTGGCCGCTACCGGCACAACACGGTCGTCTTCATCCTGGCCAAGGAGTACAACCTGAAGAACCTGAGGACGATTCACAGGCTGGACAGACTGACCAGCGGCATTCTCCTCTTCGGCAGAACGCCGAAGAAGGCGAGACAGATGGAGCACCAAATAAGAAATCGACAGGTAAGGTTACGCAATCGTGCTTCTCGCCGAAGGAAGGAGTTCGCTTGCTGCTCGGGCTCTACACTCGTTTTTCACTCCCAACAGCACTCCTATCCGCTCAATTAGAACGGACACGCCGTGCGTGTCAGCGTGCACACGCACGACTGTCGATAGGCAACGTATTTATAGATTTAGCGCGTCTGCGAATTCATAAATCTGGTTCGCGCGTGTAACCTATTAGCCGAGTCATTCTTCTCGTCCGCGCTTCGCGGAATATGTGCCGTCGGCTTGTACGCGGATGACATCTTCTTGTCGAAGGAAGGTGATTGATGCTTTGTTATTAGTCACTGTAATTGGAAGATCTTGGTAAATCTCCGAGACACTTCTCTGCCGTGTGTCACGAGCGCAACGGGCGTAGCCTATTTCTTTTTTCCAAACGGGCTGGTATCCACTTAATCAATCTTTAATAACAATCATATACGATTTTCAACCTAGTCTACGGACAAAATTTGTTTTTCTTCAATGATAATATTACAGAGCTTTGAATGAAATTATTTTCCGCAGGTGCATAAGCAGTACGTCTGCCGCGTGGAAGGCGAGTTCCCGGAAGAGGAGGTGGTGTGTTCCGAGCCGATCGAGGTCGTCTCCTACAAGATCGGCGTGTGCAAGGTCTCCGAGAAGGGCAAGGACTGCGTGACGCGCTTCAAGCGACTCAGCTACAACGGGAAGTCGTCGGTGGTCCTCTGCAAGCCTCAGACCGGTCGCATGCACCAGATCCGCGTCCACCTACAATACCTGGGCTACCCGGTGGTCAACGACCCGCTCTACAACCACGTGGTCTTCGGTCCGCACAAGGGCAAGGGCGGCAACATCGGCAAGACGGACGAGGAGCTGGTCCGCGACCTGATCAGCATCCACAACGCCGAGAATTGGCTGGGCATGGACGGCGACTCGGACATGAGCCTCTTCAAGCCCAAGCTCGACGTCGAGGAACGGATGCTGACTTGCAACGACAAGGAAGGTGGCTCTCCGTCCTCCACGCCCAGCCTGATCGATGAAGATCAACAGCAGCAACAGCCCCAACAACAACCCCAACAACAACAGCAGCAGCAGCAGTCTCAGGAGCAGCTAAAGTCTCTCAAGGTCACCGTCGGCACTCAGACAGGCTCCGAGCCTCCCGACTCGAGCTTCGCGAACGACAAGGTCACCGTCGACCCGCACTGCTACGAGTGCAAGGTCAAGTACAGGGACCCGAAGCCCTCCGACCTGGTGATGTATCTGCACGCGTGGCGCTACTGCGGTCCCGGATGGGAGTACGAGACTCCGCTTCCGGCGTGGGCGGCCAGCGACTGGACGGGCGACGATCGATAGTTCCCAACCCGCTCGAGGGAGACGGCCCAGGGCGGCACTGCCCGCGGACGATGACGACGAAGAAGACGACGACGACGGCGACGACGACGGCGACGAACGGCTGTCGGCCCGCGACCCCCTTTTTGATATCCTCTTGAGCCTTGTTCGCGCGGCTTTCGTACGTGGACACCCGGTATAAGGCGGGAGTCACTGCCGGATTCGCAGAGTCTTTCCGTTCGTCTGGGGATTGATAGGAGTTCGGTGTGATCGGGAGTAAAAGGGTAGGATTTGGTGGACAAGTATTGTTAAGGAGTATTAATAAAGGATTGGCCGGATGAGAAATCTCGGGGTGTACAAATCACGGGATTTAACCCGTTAGCCGCCGCAATACAAAAATAAGAAATGAAATTAACTGTACATTTAGAAGTTGCAGTCGTTAAAAGAAAACAATTTGAAAATGTGTCTTAAAAATGTGACATTGGCGGATAATGGGTTAAGGAAAGTCGGAGGATTATTAATACTTAATTGACAATACCGGTCAGTCGTCATCTGTAATTGTCAAGGTACGACCGGCAGCTTGAGCGTAAATGGCGCCGGTCAACCGAGAAAAATTCCTTCGCGGACGAAGGGAAAGAACTCCGAACGAATCCGGCGACTCGCCCATTTATTAAATCCGCGTAAACAAGACTTTACCCCGTGCCTTCCATCCGCGAGCGAGCGATCTCGACCATCGTTATTAATCGTGTAACTTTTTCCACCGCGACATCTTGCCCCCCCGGCTTCCCCCTTCCCTCGTCTTCTCTGTGCGCACGTCCTCTGGCCAAGACCGAAAATTGCGGAAAAGGAGAGTCCCGAGGATTGGCGGCTGTCGGAAGCGGACTGAGTCGCGTTCATAATTCACGGACTCGGCCGGAGTCGAATACCGCCGAGCTGTGAATCATAAAAGTGGTCTAATTCGGGTGGCAGTCGCAAAAACTGACAATAGGTCTCACTATCGAAACTGACGTGAAACGAAATAAATATTCGTTTCTACGAGTCTCTCGATCCCATTCGCGGCACGTGAAACAGAAGCGTAGAAACAGTAATACGGATCAATTATTTCGTTATGGCGAGAACCACGTGGCAGGATAATTAATTGAATCTGTCGGAGCCTTCGAGTTAGGCCACTTTCGTAATCATAGAGTCGCCTAGACTCGCGCAGGAGTCGCAAGACGCGCCATTCTGCGAACGATGATATAAACGGACTACCATAGGCTAGAGAAGATTGATGCAGAGCTGTCGGCCGCGGTTGCCTAGGACAGGATCCTCCCGATCGTCCTGATTTATATCATCCATCCTGATTTATGACGCGTCGCCGCACGGCGAGAAACGGCTGCCTGTCTTTTTCACTTCCAAGGCCGCCAGTCAAGGATGCGGTCGACCGACTCGATTGACACGCTTTCCTACTGGGATACCTCCTTACGTGCGGCTGCCAAAGGCAATCGAGTCCGGCTCTTCAAGATCGAATTGCCAACCTCGACTCGCGTACACGCGACGCGATAACGTTCGAGTCGATTTCGAAACTGATCCAACTCGGACATGCAGGAGCCTGAATTGATAGTTTCATTTCCACCTTCCGCGTAATAAAGTATGCGATCAACCGGAATCTGTTCCGAGTCAGGCCACTTTCGTAATCGTTTCAGAACATTACGCGGACGTTTCATAAGCGATGAATAAAAGATGCTCCGACTTCGGGAAGCGGGTTCGATTCTTGGCGATGACCGGCGACTTCTGTCATTCTAACGGACGCGTTATCCTCGGGACTGGTCAGAGGATGAGGAACGGAGAGACGTTGAGCAGAGTGGTCAGGCAGGAGGGGTGGCGGTTTGACGTAGGAAACTGCGATAGAAACACGTCTATTTTTATGGCAGATATATACAGGAAACTAATAGTGGGCGCAGGTCCAGCGGCAGGGGTCTACCTCCAACAATAAAGCGTGATCTTGCCAGAGAGGTATCATAGCCAATGATCATGCCAAAGAGAGCTCTTCGAACAGGGGCGGACCCCCCGCCTTCCCCCCCTATGGACATGTACACGCCTGCACACGCGCGAATATCGAGCACCCCAGAACGCCATCGACATTTAGGCTCCCACCGGCGTCACGTCGAATATATCATTGTACTCGAAATTTGAAGAAAATAAATATTAAGGGACCGTCGAAGTAGTCAAAATTTGATACGATTCTACGCTACGATCTTATTTCATTCGAATTTATTGCGCGCCGAGCATTCGCGTGAGCGTTCCTCGAACTGGCACGTGTGCAAGCGCGTGCACGCAAAAACGTATATATATATAAATATATTGGCGGGCTTACAAATCATATCGTGCACGTGTACCTTTCGCGCGACGACGCGCCTCTCTCTGTCGAAGTCGGTCCGTAGGTGGTCCCCCAAAAAGCTAGGTGCCTACCTTCGGTAGGTGTGACGACCGCCTCGGACACACGACCGACAATAGGGGCTTCTTTGCAAAACCAAGTACAATCGAGCGAAACACGGTGGGCTGCGAAAGATACGTGACGTGAGTATCACTGTTGCGTGCCATGAAAAGAGAGAGAGAGAGAGAGAGAGAGAGAATTTCGGTCGAATAACGTCGTAACATTATTTTATTACGAGTCGCGTTGGTCTCCCCGACGAAGAGAGATGATTTTGTAGAATAATTTAGAGGACCGCGGGACTCACGGTCTCGAGGGAAGTGGACGAGAAAAAGCTGTATGACGAGAATGACGAGGGAGGGAGGAGGGACGGGAGATGACGTAACAACGGACCTATTATAAAAGACAGTGTGTGCGCTTACTAACTCATTGTTTCGGGGACTGAAGAAGGAATGTCGTTCGCGCACGAACTTCGCCGACCCCCCAAACCAACCCCCGAAGAGATGTAACGGCTAGCTTAAATCTATTTAAGTAAAAACTAACGATATTAAACCGCAGAAAAAAAGACAGACCCGATTAGTGGCACAGAAGAGGAACGAGAGAGTAAGAGTAAGAGTTAGGGAGAGAGAGGGAGAGAGAGAGGAGAGAAAGGAAAATGAAAAATAAGAAAGGACATCAGTCTACAAATGCGAGCGCTTTTGTATATAATTGTATACGCACATTGTAACGTACCCATGCGACATTATTATTATGATTACTATGATTATGATTATTATTATTATCTGTACCGTAGTTCGGCGGAACGTTTAGAGTTAGTGAATTTTCTTGTATATTGAACGAATAAATGCAAAGTATCGTTCGGTAAAGGCTGGTAGTAGACGTTCCGATCGTCAGAATTCTTTACCTATCCAACCCCCAGACAGTTTGCCATCTTAATCTTGTTCGCGTCTTCGGGCAGCGACGTGATTTGATTAACTGGATGATCATTAAGCGGATCGACGTCGTCTTCTTTAACGTCTCACTCGAAACGACATCGGGCACGGATTACGTCCGCACGTTATGTCGGCAACCCGAGTCAAGGACTATGACTCTTTCGAGGCAGTAAGTCGACGAGAGGTAATCGCAATTTTCTCAAGTGCCTCTCTTGTCCTCTATCCGTCGCGATGCACTGCAATTTCATTCCCCAGATAAAAATACATAAGGCGTACGCGAAGACTTGTCCTTGACGCTTTAGAGGAAAACGTACATTCGGCATAACAGTAATCATAACAACCATAGATCTATTCAAGATTATAACGTATTATACGGGATAGAAATCGTTCGTGGATATTCTAGCTGCTATTTCGGTGTCGATGCACGACACAAGGTTGTTTCTTGTCTGTGAAAATACAGGAGGATTGTAGAGCCCTCGAGTGCCTTCTCATCGTGCTTCCAACCTTTCGTTCACCTCCGTGTTCGACCTTTCATTCTTCCGTCGCAGAGATAACGCGCGCTTCGCGCGGGGTTTGTGCTTAGGTAGGATAATGTAGGTTTCATTTTATCTTTTATTAATAGCGGACCCCTGTCAGGCGTCAGCAAAGGGTCCGTGTATTACGTGTTTTACATAAGAAAGTTGACTACCGCGCACAGATTCATTTTATGTACACTGAAAATAAATAGAAAATCTTACAGAACTTACATTCCCCGTTAAACCAATCTTCCCCAGCTTCTCCCGACTATTTCGCAGAATTTTTATTTCACGCTCGCCCCAGCACCGTTTTTACTTGTCTACCTACTTAATTAGAGGCTGACGCCGTGTTGCGCTGAAGGCGCGCCTCGATCTCCGGTCTAAAGTGCCTAATGAGTCCTTGAACTGGCCAAGCAGCACCGTCGGCCAAAGCGCAGATGGTGTGCAGCTCGATCTGCTTCGTCAGTTCCCACAGCATGTCAATCTCGTGCACCTCGGCCTGTCCCTTGCCCATTCTAAATGAAACAAAGGTAAACCAGTTCAAAGCGTCAACGACCGCAGGTCGGTACGTGTGTTGATCACAAACATAAAGTAAAAAGAAAACAGGTAAATAGAGGACAACGAATGGTCAATGAAGGATATTTCACTCGATGCTCGGGCAGATGCCAAATATAGCGAAAATACCAAATCGTAAATGTTGACACAGTAACGTCTTAATGCATGAGTCAAATTTTGGATTATAGTGTCATATACATACTTACATTAAATGTTCCAATAATAAATATAAATTGTAAAAAGCACACAGATAATGTAACAATGCAGAGTAAATAAATAAATATATATACATAAAACAAGAAATTGCAGTTGAAATATTAAATTAATCAAATGCAATCCAGATTAGTGGAATAAGATAAGCGCTTAACATAAGCTACCATGTTGTCATGTTACCTTTGGAGGATCTTGTACATCCAACTAATGCCTTCACGACATGGTGTACACTGTCCACATGACTCGTGCTTGTAGAAACTAATAAGACGAGTTATGGCTTTAAGGATGTCGGTCTGTTTGTTCATCACGATCACTGCAGCTGTACCAAAGGAGCTCTGAACTCTCACTAGATCATCAAAGTCCAGCAAAACGGTGTCACAGACACTGTATACAGATCATATATTTGACACACTAATTTGGAGACATGGTCCAGTTTCAAACTCATACAAAGAAATCTAATCACCTCTTAGGAATGACAGGTGTGGAGGATCCACCGGGAATCACACCAAGCAGATTATCCCAGCCACCAATTACTCCTCCTGCATGTCTTTCAATCAATTCCTTTAGAGGAATTGACATTTCTTCCTCCACTGTGCAAGGGTTGTTAACGTGCCCTGAGATGTTGAACAGTTTTGTTCCATGATTACGTGGTCTTCCAAAAGATGCAAACCACGAACCACCTCGTCGACAAATAGTCTGCGACATTTGAATATTGAGAATGTAAAAATGTATTGACACCTTTAAATTTAATATTAGTACATACAGGGGCAACAGCGACTGTTTCTACATTGGTGACAGTGGTAGGACATCCGAAGAGACCAACGTCAGCAGGGAATGGAGGCTTCAATCTTGGCTTTCCTTGTTTTCCTTCTATAGATTCGATTAATGCAGTTTCTTCACCACAGATGTAAGCTCCAGCACCACGTTGCACAAATATGTCAAAATTATACCCTGAACCGCAAGCATCCTTTCCAATCAATCCAGCTTGGTATGCCTCAGCAATAGCCACTTGCATATTGGAAGCCTCATTATAAAATTCTCCACGGATATAGATGTAAGCAGCACAGGCACCCATGGCACGACCAGCGATGAGACAACCCTCAACCAGCTTATGTGGGTCATGGCGCAAGATCTCACGATCCTTGCATGTACCAGGTTCACCTTCATCTCCATTAATAACTAAGTATTTTGGCCTACCATCTCCGGGCTTATTCATAAATGACCATTTCATGCCAGATGGAAAACCAGCACCTCCACGACCTCTAAGCCCTGATGTTTTGATTTCATTGATAATCCAATCAGCACCCTTGTGAATTATTTCCTTTGTTTTGTACCAGTCACCACGTTTGATGGCACCCTTCAGCCTCCAGTCGTGTCTGCCATACAAGTTGGTGAAGATACGATCCTCATCAGCCAGAGGACCTCCGCGTTTCTGCATATATAAATATATATGCTTGTAGGAGACGTGCCAACAAAAATTGCGTTCAAGATTGATGGAAATTGACAAACCTTTCCTTCGGGTGCTGCATCAGCATAGTCTCTTTGTTGTTGGTTAACCACTACCGGTCCAAGAAGACCTAAATTGAAACAAGACGAACGTATTTCATTACATAACCTTGTTTCGATTTCGAGCTACACATGAGATAATACGATCGAAAATGGAACACTCCAAAAAGGTGTCAGAAACAATCGCTCTATGGTATTCACAATGCACACCTCTCGTTAATACGTGGAAAACATTAGAATGACGAAAATTTACCTAATTGTCTCTTGGGCACCTGCAAACAACGCACTATGGCACCCGCCATCTTGCAGACTGCGATCGTTGAGAAATTGACGGTTATAACGTCTAATTATTACACCAGATGGCGTAAGACCTTATCTAATTATTCTTACTTATATTTCTCACGTCATATACATTCATTATTGAAAATAAATCGAATAGATAGTTATTATACTGTCGACACATACTCATGTAAGTATTGCCTAGTACCAGTGTAAGAAATTCGTCAATATACAGTTGAAAATTAAAATACGTAGAAATTTGAATACCTCGTAAAACCTTCCAGTTGTTTGTCGCCGACGTGCAACATCGTCTACCGCTTGAAACAGTGGTATACACGTTAGGATGACGATCCAAAATAGCACTGCAATTCTCCAAATTTCGAGAAACGAGGGACACAGTTTCACAGCATAACAGTATCGTGGCTAACACAAGACTGACTATCGAATCTGCCGCCGAGTCTTGTTCAGTTGGCTCTGCTGTTCAGAATGAGGCGCTTTGATTGGTCTGAACGTAGGCGGACACCCCCATGCAAATACAAATAACGAAATATTCCAGACAAGTCAGACTTGCGCCAATTATTATTGAAATACTATAACTTAAAATGAATTAAAATCTACATACACATGTTGCGATTTCCATTATTCTGCTCCGGATGAATAAAGTGAAGATTGATATGAAACAGATTTTCTGTCATCAAAAAAATATTATAAATTATTCAAATAATGATTATGCCAAGCTGCTGGGTCTGGACCATTGGCTACGAATGGAACGCTCTGATTGGCGGAGCATAGGAGTATAGACCCCATATAAATAGTAAAAAAAAAAAAATCAGGAGCGATCAGTTACACATGAGCCATCGTTGAAGCAACATCAATAACAATTAGTTTTTAAATTACACGCAAATGCCTTACAAGATTGAGAAACTGAAGCTGCTCTTGATAATGTTAACAGTTTTATAATACACATTTCCTTTCACGGAAGAGCTAACAGAAAAATATTATAAACAATTAAAAAAATGTTTGTGCCAGGCTGCTGGGTCTGGACCATTGGCGAAAAATGGAGCCCTCTGATTGGCGGAGCGTAGGAGTATAGTCCTCATATAAATACTAAAAAAAAAAAGTCCAGGACTAGTCAGTCGCACACGAACCACCATAGGAGAAACATCATGATTATTGACAATTACCGGCTGAAATTAAATAGTTTTCAACATTTACGTGCTTTAGTAATGCATAGTAAAGCAAAACTTATCAAAAATAAATGGCGTTTACCCCTAATTCTTATAAAAATCAGGAAAAAGAGTATCCCACTCATATGGACCACTGGATTGGCTGGAGAAGGTAGGGTGGGGGGGATTAGTATAAATGTTATATGAAATTCAGACAGCCAATGGGAATCGAGGATTTACGCTTATAAATATCTGTACATCAGAGATCGCCTCAGTTTGGACCAGAAAGTGATCGAAGTCGGACGTGCTCAGGTGAGCTCTGCATGTATTACTCTTTAACCCCATTTGTGTATTGTAATTGTTCTACTGTGTATATGTTGTGTGTTGGGTATGGGGTGGTGTTATTACATAGTGTATATTGTGTTGTATTCTATTTGAGAAATTAAACGAATTATTTAACGTTATATTCAGGTACGCTCCCATGGAAGGAAAAGAAGCCATACGAGATGTCTAATTATGCTGGCGTAATTATTTGGCGTTGTCTCCATGATTTTCGGTGAGTTTTACATTTGTTCACTGTTGTGTTTAACGTGTAGTGTGCATGACTAATTATTTTGTAACATTTATTGTGTGCATTCAACTTTCATCGGGATAAAATTGCAAAATTTAACTTCTGTGCCAAAATGTACTTGTGTGAGCGAATCAAATTCGTTCGCGCCGTTAGCAGAGTCTGAACTTTGTCGGCCAATCACAGGCCAGCTCAGTTCAAACGTGGCAGTGAAGCTGTGCGGATCGAAGGAGGTGAGCTCTCACATTTGCACTATTTTACTGTTAAATATCATTTGTATACTTACTATTTTGTTGAAATCTTGTCATTTTAGCACTTCCCAACACGTATTTCTATGTGGCTTTGAATAATGCACTGTATTAACAGAGTTGTTTGACTTTAATTTCAGGCACTGGTGATAACGAGAATAAAAGTACGCCGGCAACATTTGCGCAATTTGACGAATTTTACAACGGCTTCTGAACAACAAGTATAGCGACTTCTTTCTATTTTGGTGAGTTCAATCATACTTAACATTTAATTTATTGCATGGCTGTATGTGTAGCTTGTCCGCGAATAACATTAAACAAATTCGTGATCCGTATCTCCATTAATTTAACATCGAAATTCTTAACCTCACTATTTGTTGGAACAATGCTCATTCCATCATAACATTCAGTCATATTGCTAAGTTTAATATTGTGTGAGTTCGCGATTGCTAAGATTTATATATTATTTCTTTGACTTTTATCCGCGAATATTAAAGTACGTAATTTATAGCTAGTACGTTCGAATATTCTACGTCGTATCTTATACGTCTTTAAACCAGACAGACAGTATAACCGTGCCTTGAAATATTAGATAAAACGAGTGAATTTCGTCGCGTATTCGAAACTATCTGAACCGTGTAAAGGTAAACAAAGTAATTTCATCGGCAACGCACATGCTCAAGTCGACAACAGTCACGCGCAGAAGTTAGTACAGATTCTGCGCGAGAAGGGCAAAGTGTCGTATGATTGGCTTTACCTGTTTAGACTTGTTTGAGCCGGCCACCGAGTAACAACACTTGTCAAATGTCATTCGATTTCCAAATTACTACGTCTTAAAGTGAATTTATTCGAGAAGTGAATATTCATATTGGACAGTAGGAATACTTAACAACTAATACTGATATTTAATATCAACTGTGCCTTTACATACGGATATTAAGTGTACCACAAATTCTGCATTTTAACATTATATAGTGACTATATTGTAATGTTATAACACGACTACTATGTTATGAGAATTGTTGAAAACAATTAGTGTTTCTTTTGGTATTTTGTACTTTTATTTAATCAAAATATTACTGATGTGCAGTGACATTATGTGTTCACAGTGGTTATATTCTATTAATTGTCATTTTGTGTTTTGACAGTGGCATCAATACTGGATGGTGAGAACTAATTATAGAAGTCTAACAACCATGCTTCAACCATGTCAACCAGATGTGCCAGCTTTCTACTGACAATGAACCATTCTGTTGTCAAGCTTGTGGTGCATTGTAGGATTACTTTGGTGAGTTATTTTATTTGCCCATTCACATTTTCATTTGATCACTCCATTCTTAACAAATCATTACATTATTGCATGCATTCTTCTTGATATTCGTGGATCATATTTGTGATATATTTCACTGTCAGTTGCCAACTAACTACACACTAGTTTCCATTCAATAAAATCTCTCATATTGACATTTATACGGGAATTTAACAAATAATTATACATTACCCGCTTATAAATACGAATGAATAAAAAGGGCACCACTCGCAGTTACCTCCACGTGGTGTGTACCGGACACTGTTATCCTTCAATCGGATATTCTTATCTGAATGAAGGATCACAGCGACGAAAGGCTGCGACTCGTGATTTTATTTCTGTTTCATATTTTGCATTATCCAATGATATATTCTTGGTATAATTTTCAATTCAAACAGTCGAACGTAGAGTCATTTTCATATAAAGTTCCATAATCACGTCAGCATTTGCAGTAACGATAAGAACATGTCCGAAAACTAATATTCGCGTCTTTTCTTCTTGTCACACCTCCCCCTTTTTCTTTCAGCAACTTTGCGACCCCTCGGCGGTCTTTAGAGTCATGCGTTTGTACGTTTAAAACCGAAAGTCTCCACCCGCGTGTGTTGAGACTCGCGAATTCGAGTCAGCGCCAAAGAATATTCAACGACATATTCCATTTGTCTATTCTTCTTTCGTTCAATTTCTTTTCAATTTTGTTACGGTCGATTTGCTTTCAATTCATCATATTATAAAATGAACTTCTCTATGAAATTTGTTTGCATTTATATTCAATATCACGTTTGCACTTAAAACTTGGCGTGTTTGATGTTAAAGTCTTTTATTTGAATTGCTATTTAAAGTATGGAGTATGTCTTAGAATGTTCTTTTTTGCGACTGCGAGCAATGCAGTCTTAGAGTCAATTTGATCTCGAGTCAGTACTTTACCCCAAGCCGTACAGGCTTTATTGGCTTCATTCCCTTGTAATCAAAAGTAGAGTCACGCGAAATAGAGTCAGTGCTTGCTCGCCGTAAAAAGCCCCCACGGTCGTATTATTATAATCGCGTCGCGTTAGAGTCAGTGTTTGCTCGCCGCAATACTTGTCCTTCCTTTACATTCTTATAAAACTTAATTCGGCCGCGAAATCGGGTACCGAAACGAATACACCGCAATCGCGAAATATTATTAGTAGAGTCAGTGTTGTTGCGCCGGTATCGAACAATTCGGTCGCGAATTTAATTCTATTATTTTCCGATCGCGAGTAGAGTGTTGTACGCCGCTAATATTATATTCGGTCGCGACATTCGAACAAAAGGTCGGGCGTATCGCGTAGTAGAGTCACTACTTCAAGAAGATGCTGGTCCTGCCTGTCGGATGCTGGTCCTCTCTGTCTGATGCCGCTTGGGCTTCTATGGTCTACCTTCTGGTGATCGAAGATGTGGATTTGATGGTCAAAGATGTGGTCTTGCGATTTGATGTCCTGGAGAGTCGACTGCCCACAACCTCCAATTGAGAAGCCACTGACGATACGCTACCACCTACAACAAGGGAATGACGAGTTCGCTGCCAACGTCCCTCTGTTCATTAAGAAGCCACTGACGATACGCTACAACCTACAACGGGGGAATGAAGAGATCGCTACCAACATCCCACAGTTCAGAACTCCAGAATCAACTTGAGGGTCTATGGAACTGAAGGTCAAGGATCCGTCGATGCAGCGTGTTCCTGTGGTATGCTTGACAGGGGGTGAGTCAAATTTTAAGTTCCTCGAGCCACCCATCATGTCGTAGGATGATTGGTCCGAAGCGACACGGGTGGCTCGTTGTAATTATTCTTCTTGAATATATGACGAGCATAGTGACCGCGAGTAGATATTTCGCTAAGCTTACAATTAGTGAAAAGTCTACTCGTCAATTTTTGTTAGGGGACATTTTCATGTATGTGTATTAGTTCAGGATAGGCCTCCCTTGCTCAATTTATGTAGAAAATATTTGCTCGCGGTCGTGTTCGCGTTTTAAATATCTTATCTGATAAAGTTTCGCGAAGTTAGAATACTTTCATGAATTAGAGTCAAATGTTGCTTTAATAATCGTTTAGCTGCGATTATTAAATCAACGTTACAGTCGGAGTAGAGTCAATACTTCGTATTTATGAACGTTCCGTTTGCGATCGTATATTAGATTTTAAGAAGCAAGATGGCATTTCGCGACGAGTAGATTCTATCATACAGTGAGATTATACGTCATAATTTTGTGATGTAGAGTACTCGCTCGTATGACAGGATCGCTCGAGGTTTTCCTGCATGCCCAATATATTACAAGTCGAGTCATTTTGCTTTTACAAAGTCGAGTCATATTGCAATTACAATGTCGAGTCAGTTTGCTATTACAAAGTCAAGTCATTTTGCTATTACAAAGTCAAGTCATTTTGCTTTTACAAAGTCAAGTCATTTTGCTATTACAAAGTCAAGTCATTTTGCTTTTACAAAGTCGAGTCATTTTGCAATTACAAAGTCGACTCATTTTTGCTATTACAATGTCGAGTCATTTTGCAATTTTTAGGAAATCAGACACTAGAGTCATTAGCCCGCTTAACTATTTTATACGTTAAATATTACTAATCTTAGCTCAGGATGTTTTCAGCTTCACACGGTTTGTACGCTTTTTTTGGCCGTACTCATGTCACTAAGGCCTGCATCATGCATGCGCCGCGGTGCGGCATGCATGGTTCAGGCCGGTGAGTACGGTTTAGTTAAGGCGTAGTTTTGGCGGTTATAACGTGTTAATGACTGCCGGCGTACATGCCATGGTATGAATGCGTAGTGTTTGTGACATGTACGTCGGGTAGAGCACTTAATAATGACCATTGCTTTTTTTCGAATTCCGTCTTTGCTTTCTTAACTACCAAATATTCTGTTACTGCGTAATACAATACGCTGATATGATGTCTATGAAGGCACCATATAATTTTCTTGCTTTTTAATTATTTAAATATAAATATCTGTACGACACCTGGTCGTACAGACTGATGAAATAAGTAGAATCACGCGTTTGCGATAGTATGCTCGGTCATTATGCGTTATAATCGATTTCAGCATTGGTACGTACCTAGTTTGTAAGTGTATGATGTGATTTTGAGCTCGGGTGTCGGAGACGTCCCGGGACGTACTCCCTAGGGTTAGGCTTTTATGCACCCGGGTGGTTGATTGAGAATCGTGGAGCGATTGTGTTGGTGTGCTTGCTTTGCTCTTTTTATATATAGATTGTTAGGTAGGCAGGTAGCATACTTTCTCGGAATGGTATGATGTGTTAATTATAAGTAGGTAGGGCCAGCGGAAGGCTGTTACTTTTCTCTCTCTCTCTCTCCCCTCGTAATTTTGTGTCAAGTAATAGCCTTTACCTGGGTCTCATTCGGCACTTGCAACCGAAAATTTGCTCGCGTTATCTCACTTCCGTATAGATATCAAATAGTAATAAAATACTTATTCTTTGATCGTGATATCCTCATATTATACCGCGAATCGTTTTTAACTTCTGTAAGTGCTGTTGTAAGCATAGTCAGTAGAGAATGGTTGCAACTGCCATTTGCTAATGTTAAGAGTAGCCTTAGTATTAAGTAGAAATACGTATACATTGCACACCGAAGTAACACCTCATTGCACGGACGAGGGAGTATGATTTCATATGAAAGCATATAGTATCATGCTATGCATATGCAATTGTACTCCTCATAGCACTACCGAGGTGTACTTCATTGCACACGTGAAATACGTATTTCGATCTGTTCGGGAGATTCGGTTAAATGTGCACGTGTACGAGCCGTTGAAAATGAATTCTTAAATTCCACAGTATGAAGTACTATCTTCTCGATAATACTTTATATGCCAGAATTAATGAATGAATTTCGGCAGTGCCTGCGTGCTAGCCTTTGCTCGCGATTTTTCTCTTCATGGTAATTGATCGTATAAACGTAGTATTCTATAGGCAAATATCAGCGTTTATATTGACGCGAGCACAGTCGAACGCAACAGCGAATTGTTTTTGTATTTTATATAATTACAATTTCTCGCTACTTTGCGTTCGTGCGAGTGCTCGAATCAATATAAAACTGATATTTGCTCAAATCTCCCGAATAGAGGGGACTTGCCTCTGCTTGTCCGAAGAAAGAAGTGGCTATTTTAATAGCTGAAGCGGCCCGGAGAAGAGGGCTTTCTTCGCGGGATTAGATAGGTCACTATGCTCATCATTTCACATTTGCGCTGTTCAATCAGTTATTCTGCCTATCATATTATTTCTCAAATCAATTTAAGATTTTTTTTAATAAACTACACGCGCCGCTAAATTGGTTCATGCAAGGACAAAGTTGCGACTCGTATTCATTAAGAATCGTGAAGTAACGAATTGTCATTCTTGAATTAATTTCTGCTGGCTGCTATAGTTTTCATATTTATATTTTTAACATTGCAAACAATAAATATTTTTATGATTATAATTGTTACTCGCGTTATGTTACTTGCAAATGCTGACGTGGTATAAAATGTAATATTAATTATGGGGTATTAAAGTAGAGTCAATACCAAAATTGTACTAACCCGTTTCTTTCAGCAATACTAATTTAGTCTGCTTTCTGTTTTAGGATTTTTACATGCCTTTTGCAAGATCATTCCTTATTTTAGATATTCAAATTATAATCTTTGATTTACTTATGATCGTTGTATAGGTACTTTTAAGACGTAGGTATAATCGAATATGTAAAATCACCTTCGTAATTTATGTGTCTAATTTGATATTTATTCCTTTCAGGTGTATTAATCCATTTTGCTTTATGCTTTAGACTGATAGTTTCCATTCACTCATTTCAAGGGATGACTTCTGCAAAGGTTGTAGGTATTGTTATCTTTACACAATACTTAATTCATTTAATACAGTCTCTTTCGTTTATGATATATCTAATATTGTATTTTTTCCTTTCAGCGATACTAATTTAGTCTGCTTTCTGTTGCAGGATTTACACATCACTTTTACAACATGATTCATTATTTTAAATATTCGAATTATAATCTTTCAATTATCTACCGTTGCATAGGTACTTGTAAGACGTATAATCGAATATTTAAATTCACTTTCGGATTTTATGTGTCTAATTTGATATTTATTCCTTTCAGGTTTATTAATCAGGCATACTTTTGTGACGGTCTGTCCTGAGGATATTAATCAATCCTGTTATTTGTTACAGATTTAACGAGTACGTTTTGTATTTCAGAGAAAGTGCCAAATTTTTGTTTCAGATAATTTCTGTGCTGCTGCATTTCCTTACAGATATATAATAATGTATTAATAGTTTATTTTTTCTGTTTGTTTCATTTCAGAGCTTCTTATTCGCTGTTAAATAATGATTCACAGCATTTCTTTATTAAATTAAATTGTTTTAGGTATCCATGGAAATTGTGTTCAATGTTATATTTTAATTTGAATCTGAGATTGTATAACAGACATTATTTGACTGTAAATTCTACTTGCACTGTTAACCATAAACTATATCTATTTTTCCATATTTATTCCATGGTAATTCACATGTGTTCTTTGTCTTTGGTGCTCATTGCTTTATAGGTATCTAGGAATTTTCAACACATCATTCAAGAATAATTCATCGAATGTACCAAGCTCATAGTATTAAGACTTTAGTAATAAGAATCCTAGAATAGTTAATATAGATTATGTTCAAGTACAATGTAAATTTTGTTATCATCATTATTATTATCGTTTCCATAACATCACGATCATCATTATCATTTCATCATTCTTAGATTTGTACAGGACAATAGACAGGCTTCTCCTGTCTATTGTTCTTCTCGGGTAGGTCGATTATGATTCCAAATTACTGATTTATCGAAGACATTTTTCTGGCCAAAAAATGAATTCGATGAATGATAATTTGGAATCTGTTTTTGAAATGGTCGAGTGGTTGGGATCGTTTTGGCGTTCGGGTGGGTCACTAATTGCAGCCACCTCCACGCGGTGTGACCTGGACACTGTTATCCTTGAATCGGACATTTTATCTGAATCAAGGATCACAGTGACTAAGGGCTGCAAAACGCGATTTTTTCTTTGGCTGGTATCAAATATCATATTTCTATCACCATTCAAATTTCCTAGAAAGACGCGTAGAATCATTTAATTAAACCTCAGGTTCAGTAGCTTTCTTTACATAATTTATGGTAAATAATTTGTATTGTAATTTGTTAAATTCCATATTTGAGGTGTCGAATTGGGAATTTGCAAGAGCTGAAATATTTCTTTTTGCAGTATGACCAGAGGAACCATTCTCACTTGCAGTTTTAAAAATAATTGCAAATTACAAATTGTAGCCAGTCAATGAATATGACTTTAGAATCTATACATCCATTATGTTTTCTCTGCCCCTTCCTGTGATAAAAATTTGTAATTACCAATGTTGATTTCGCTTTTACCGCGAGCAGTAATTTTCTATCATTCTCAGCAGATAATGCTGAATCCTACAGAACATTTGTATAAGAATAGAGAGCATGATCACTATATTTCAATTGTACATTTCGGACCGTAGTAACGATTGAATAAAAAATCTTATTCTAATGCCGTTTGAGTAACTGAGTTCGCACACAGCTTTTTAACGTCGTGAATTCGCTTATAATTATTCCGGTGAAAGTTGACGTAACCTCTTGTAGTCATTTCCGGAAAATGAAAGATACAAAAGTCCTCAGTCGACAAAGCCTTCCTCACTTCGTGAAAGTTGTTTGGTAGATTGCGGAAGTAGATCGATAATGCTAATTCCTACGAAGAAAAAGCTCTCTCGACTATCTAACCGACGAATTACATATACGCTAGACTTATAGAACCAACTTAGGTGCGTAGAAATGATATAATGCCGAGTTTAATTATTGCAACGAAGTAATTAAAACCGTACGATAAGAACGACGGCGATTATAAAGATATCTTTTTCATATTGACAGCTTTACCTTACGTGGTAACGTAGCAAGAGACGCCATCTACACACTCTCTGACCGTTCAATCGCATCGCACGCGGCCTCAACTTTTTGCCGCGACGCACTCGATTACAAATCATAATTAGCGAAGATCGCGTGCGGCCACTTGAAGATTTCACACCGCCGACCTTAAATTCAAAAGCCAACCAATTCCCCGACCCTGACAAAAGGCCTCGATTATCGTGATAAACGCGCCCGGGTATTGCACACTCTGCCCATCGATGATTTAGAACGGGCGAGCATAAATTATTTATTTAACCCCCCTTATATTGCATTCCGGCAATTAATCTCCAGGCTGAAACTCGAGTCGATCGAAAGCGAGCGCTATTTAAAACGGCATTGCATAACCGTGAAACTCGGCTCCTCGTCATTCCTATTTAATATAACTTTCCATCCTGATTGTAATCGTTTGGCGCGTGCGATTAAGTAACTTGTCGCTATGGCAATCGCACGCACTCGACGTATGTGGATAGCAGCGCATATGAAGGAATATATTCGCTGGCAGGCAGGTTCTTTAACGCGATCCGAGCGAGCGCGAAAATCGTTATTTATTAATTCAAGGCAGTCTTCTTTCAGTTTTTTGCCAGGCTTGAACCGTAGTGCCCGCGACGTAGCTATTAGTCGAGTATGTGCCAAGTCATATGCATTTCTCGCAAGGTTAGTTTGAGCAAATCCAGCCGAGCTGCGCAATGATCGTGTTCATTTGATCGCTTGTTCGTTTGTTCGCTTGTTCGTTTGATCGGTTGTTCATTTGATCGCTTGTTCATTTGGTCGTTTGTTCATTTGATCGCTTCTTCATTTGATCGCTTGTTTTCTTGTTCGCTTGTTCATCTGATCGCTTGTTAATTTGATCGCTTGTTCGTTTGTTTGCTTGTTCGTTTGATCGGTTGTTCATTTGATCGCTTGTTCGTTTGTTTGCTTGTTCGTTTGTTCGGTTGTTCATTTGATCGCTTGTTCATTTGACCGCTTGTACGCTTGATCACTTGTACGCTTGTTCTCTTGTTCGCTTGATCATTTGATCGCTTGTTCATCTGATCGCTTGTTCATTTGGTCGCTTGTTCATTTGATCGCTTGTTGATTTGATCGCTTGTTCATTTGATCGTTTGTTCATTTGATCGTTTGTTCACTTGGTCGCTTGTTCATTTGATCGCTTGTTCATTTGAACGCTTGTGCATTTCATCGCTTGTTCATTTGACCGCTTGTACGCTTGATCACTTGTACGCTTGTTCTCTTGTTCGCTTGATCATTTGATCGCTTGTTCATTTGAACGCTTGTGCATTTCATCGCTTGTTCATTTGATCGCTTGTTGATTTGATCGCTTGTTGATTTGATCGCTTGTTGATTTGATCGCTTGCTCATTTGATCGTTTGTTCATTTGGTCGCTTATTCATTTGATCGCTTGTTCATTTGAACGCTTGTGCATTTCATCGCTTGTTCATTTGATCGCTTGTTCATTTGATTGTTTGTTCATTTGATCGCTTGTTCATTTGATTGTTTGTTCATTTGATCGTTTGTACATTTGATCGCTTGTTTATTTGATCGCTTGTATGCTTGTTCGCTTATTCATTTGATTGCTTGTTCGCTCGTTCGCTTGTTCGCGCTTTTCTCGCATCCAATTCCCTCCATTACACCTTAACGTCCCTGTACTAGCTCAGCCGGCGTTACAGAACTAATGGTTCCACAAATAGTTCCACAAATAGTTGTTTACTCCAGCGGCCGGCGCACGCATAATGAGCCGTGGAACGTATTAATAAACGCGAGTTGTAAAGTGCCATCGGGGCTTACAGGCTTCCCAGAAGAGATTCATCTAACGATCTCGCTAACTGTTACATGCAAACTTGACGGTGGACTGTGTTGGCCGTCCACGATACATTGTTTGCACTGTTACGGCCGCGAGTGCACATTGTGGGCTTCGCGTAATGAGAATTTTAAATAGCAATAGAGTCTTGCATAATGTTGGACATCGGTTTTACGATGTGGACATTTGTTTGCCGCTTTGTGGATTTCTCTCTGGGACCTGACATAGGTTGAGATTAGATTTTCGGAAATTAAAGGAAATATTATTAATTTGCGCAAGTATGTACACTTTGATCTCGGATTTCGTGGTTCATTTGTCTCCGTGGAATTTTTGGTATTTTGATTTGTAGAATGAGAGCATTCGTAATAGCTCATTAATCTGGTATTGTTTGAATAGAATCATAATGAATCATTGGAAACTCCCTACGCAACAAACATGCTGAGTGTGATTTTTCAGAGTTACAATTTGTGAAATTGGCCAAGTCGATAAGTTATGCTTTTATACAAATGTAATATTAGGCGAATTTAGGAGTAGTTAGTTAATGGAAGTTACACAGAAATTGAGTTTCCTGTTTGCGATTTTACGGCCACACGAGAATCCGAACGCTATCTCGCCGACAATGACACGCTTGTTACATGTCTGACTTCTGGTCAGGAGCGTTTATCACCCTTCGCTGACAATTGCCAATTAGCCAGCGCGCATCAAATATAATACAAGGAAAATGTATCAAAGGTTACGCGAACCGCGGTCACACTCGCGATCGCGGAAATTTACGCGCTCGTCTACTCTTCGCATCCGCAAACGAAAGTTCAGGGAAGGTGAATTTTGTGCTTCTTTCTTTATCTCTGTCATTTGCTCTCATTACATTCAAAGGCTTTCTTGAAAGACCGAAAATATTCTGTCACAGGGTTGTTTAGGAATCGTGACGTAGGGTGTAAAGGTATCTAATGTAATTCACTCATAAGCAAACTGATAAAGTATTAGAGAGACTTCATAGACTTTCACCTGTAACTATGAAAAAAAATGTACTACCAATTGCAAACGTATCTTGAGTAAAAAATTAAATGTACTCGACTTTAGTTCTTTATCATCTTGACTCCTGATTCATAATCATCACTTAAAATATCACACAACTCTCATGCAATGCCACCAAAAAATTCTTCATTCCTACGTATCCTCGAACATAGACAGAATATAACCATGATATGATCACGATTACTCAACAATATTAAGACGGCTTGATTTAATTTCCCTCTCATCGAAAAGAAAAATTCAAAATATGGTGGTTTTTACAATATAATTCATAATTCTTATAATTGTCCCGAACTCATTTCTACGATCGAATTCAGGATTCCTGGGAGAAATCTAAGAGAAAACCATAAACTCTTATTTATACCCATCTTAAAGCCAAAGTATACAGCTAACTCTACTATTCCCCGGATTTGCTCTTTAGCCAATAGTTGCGGTCAAACCATCGATCTCTTTGCTACATCAAAAAATAAGTTAATCAGTCAGCTCTATAGATTATATGCCGAGTAACTCTCATTTCTATTATATCTAACCACTTTATTACCATAGTACCGTACTAATATCAATGTATTTTTAATTGTACTCAAAGGCGGTTATGCCGTTAAATAAATAAATAAATAAATAAATAAATAAATAAATAACCGAGTATCCTGACTATCAAACCCTCCAAACTCTCCCTTGATCCACTTTGATAACCTCTCACACTCTCTCCCCATCTCACTCTGCACCCCTTGCACCGTTCACAGGGTCGGATTCCAATTTCGAAAGATCGCGAGACAAAGAACGCTTTGCTGCTTCTCGATGAGTGTCGAGCACGATCGCGGCTCGTAAAACGACTCGTAAAATCGATTCGAAAATCGGCGCTAGGGTCTCGGGCCTACGAGAAAGGCAGCCGACGGAGGTTGGCACTGGCACGCACGCACGCGTGAGAGCCGTTTCCCCACGCGTGCCCGCGCGGCGGCCGGCGTCGTGGTTGCGCGCGTGTTATATCTAGAGAGAGCATATCGGCGAAACGAAACGGGCGTCGACGTCGGCTTACCAGTAGAGCGACCGCTTTCCGTCGGGGCGGACTTTGAGCGTCGCGTCGCGTTCGGCAGGCCGGAAGTGCGCATGCGCGCCGGACCCCCGTGCATTCTCGCACACTCTCCGTCGGCCGAGCCGCGTCCGGCTCTCCTTTTTTTTTTCGAATTCGGTTGCCCGTTCGGCAGTTCCGATCCTTATCGTCGTTCGACGCCTCATCGAAAGAAAATCCGCGCCGTTCTCAAAGTGGATTCCGCACGAACTTCGGATGTGATTGGGTGGATTTTGACGGAGGAGGAGAGGTGACGGTGAGCGAGGGAGGATTTGAATCATGGCGGGGATTTGAGATCGGGGTTAAGGTTAGGGATGCTCGCGGTGAGGTTAGGTATTCGGATTGGGAATCGGCTCGGCCGCTGGGTGGGAGGTTAGGTGCGAAGATATTCGAATGTGTCCGCCACGGGAGGAGCACGGCTGATTGGATGACGGGGCGTCCGTTGACTTCGCCATTTTGTTGGCTCGCCGGCGCGAAATCCGAATCGAATTAAATCCACGCGCCTCGGATCGCTTGACAAAGCTGTAAACTTCCTGAATCGTGTACGTCCAAATTCGATTTCTATCTCCAATGGCAATGGGGGACTTTAATTTCTGTTTCCGCTTTTTATTTTTATAATTGTCATGAAAATTCATCGATAGACTCTTCCCTTGTTTTCCAGCCCGAGTGTTTGCGCGCGAACGGTCGCTGTAAGCGTGACAAATGGAATTATTGACGTCAATGACACGCACATTCCAAACGATTAATAGTATCAGCGAGTGCTCCGGGGAAGTCTCGGATCGTGGGAGGGAAGGGGGGGGGAGGGAGAGGCAGATGAAGGAGAAACGAAGGGAGAGAGCGCGATGAGAGACGAGGGAGAAAGGGAGAGTGAAAGATGAGAAAGAGAAACCGCTGAGAACCGGTACGGAGGGTCCCTATCGATTACGGACTTGCCCTATATTTACCGAGTTTGAGCAATACATTCTGGTAGCGTTAAAACTCGTTATCTCACCCACGAACCGTCCGCGATCTGATACTCGGCTCGTCAAGTCAAACATAGACGGGAACGCGCGACTTTGCATAAAAGGTCGGAAAGAAATTATTCAGACGCGCGAAGATAAATGAATGTAAGGTTATGTATAGCGCGAGGCGGAAGATAATGGAAGAAATGAGATGTGTAAAGAGTTAAGTTTTGACGGAAGGTGGTTGGCTAATATTGATGTTAGATACGGGTGGGGGGGAGAATTGTGAGATATGAAATGTAAATTAATCGGAGCTTATGTAGATTGATACGGTGACAAGTAGATGGGTGTAGGAACATTAAATGTGAAGGGTTTTTATGAAACTTATTCGCTGATATAGATGTCAAATAATTATTTCTCACTGACGCTTTATTGCGGCAAGACAGTTTATTGCGATCGTTTGAATATCAGGGCGCCAGTGCGATGCAGTTATTTTCAGCGATCGAAGACGGCCTGCGAGTGACACATAACTGCGCTCACAACAATCGAAGTGTCGCAAAGCTTGCCATCGTGCGCCGTTTCTCATTCCGGATCAACGTCCTGGCCATTATGAGAGACATTTAATTAACGCCCCGAAGCATTCTCGCTCGGCCGATCGGCGTCCGGCCATTTTATCGAAATAGATATTAAATCACGGGCGGATGGAATAATGAAGCTCGATAGGCTCGTATTACGCGCCAAAATGTGCCCATTTAATGTGATACGTTTCACTCGTCGAAAGCTCGGAGATATACGAGCTTCTGTGACGGAATGCAAATTCAAACGGGGCGTTTATATTTTAATTTTAAATAGGCCGCGCTTCAAACAGTAAACGGCGATACGCGGAACGAACGTCAGAGCGTTAAAGTGGAACTCCGGTGACGGCATTTTTTACATTTAAATACGTCGCTCGCCCAGATTCTAATGGTGTCAGGTGCAAGGCCTGTTATGTGACCACGTACGTGGAAACGATCCGCAAAAAAGTTGCATTAATAGCTAGTTTATGAATATCATTAACGGCGGGCAGTCATACGCATCTCGGATCACAACAGTTTTATTTTGATTGTTGCTTACCTGTCGGTGAATGTAAATGTAAAGTAGGAAGTGCCATTTTTAACGGAATCTCGCTAAATATTACTGAATATTTCTGACTAGAGTAGGGCCTATATAATATTTATGAAACAAATTGCTAAGGCATGTAATTGTAATTAAAGCAGGAAATTGTAGTATATTTTTGCTAAGATTCACCATCTTCATCGGTAAAACAAAAAATCACTAGTCACCGACATTCAACAAATTTAATTTAATTTAATTTTCTTGTACTCCTACTGTTACGTTGAACAGTCAAAAATTTCTGCCAATGATATTCCGATGCTTCTGAAAATGAATAAATTAACGAGTACTACGATCATTTCACACAAGTACAAAATTGGAATTTCTTCGTTCTTTTAAAGTAGTGACCGCTTCAAAATCGTTAGTAATCGCTTCAAATATTCTTATCGACGAACGTCAATAAATATCGCTGAATATCGAATAGGCGGACTGGGGCAACTCGAACAGCGATTGCCGGTCGCTGAATCTAATGTCAGTTGGGGGCTTAGGCGCGGTCCATTAGCGGGAATTCCCGCACTGAATGCAGATCATTGAGTACGGTTGGCGTTTAATCCGGCGCCGTTTCATCGCCGATAATTATCTGAAATTAAGCCGCAATTTGTGGGCGTATTCCGGATGACGCTTAGCTCGCAGCCAATATCGTTCGCTCGACGGAGATTCGCGTGTGCGTGCGCGTGCGTGTGTCGAAACGACAAAGCCTTACGCAACATTCGGTTCTAATCGGAATTTCGAAAATTTCGACCGGCAAAGACGAAAATAAAGGCCGGCGATACGCGCGGCTCGTTACAAAATACGAGTGGCCGGAGCACAACAGCTGTGGCGACATTTTCGGCTGGGACGAGCAGATAGAATTGTCGACCCCACGTACCGAGTGTCCGACTTCGCTTTTCCTCCCTTTCGCGGCTTTCAGCTCTCTCAAATCGATCGGCAAATCTTGCTCGCGCGCAAGGAGCTGACATTCGGTCGAAGTTTGTGGTGACAGATAGGTTGATTGGTAGGAATGTTCGTGGGTGGTGGTAGTTTCGTGCGTGGCCACTCGATCTGGGACACCCTGTATAATTACGTACATACGTATGGATTAGGTCACTGCTCGGGTCAGTGTTTCAGACGAATTAACGACGATACGACGACAACAGCGGCGAGTAAAAAAGAACTGTCAATGTTATCGGGGCACGCCGAACGAACGCTTGGGGTGGGAGGGAAAAAACTTATCGATAGTCCAGCTCGACCAGTCTGTTCCTTGATCCGGATATGGGCGAAGGCGAAATCTGCAAAGAAAATACAGATTGTTTCACAATTGACAACGGAGACTATTGTCCCGCGCGAAATTGCAATTCATTGCCAGAGACGTCAACTTTTAAGAAATTAATAATTCTGACTCATCAAACTTTGCGTACTTACTGCGTACACTAAATTATATGAGAAAATCAAATAGAGAGTAAATGAGCGTAGAAGGAATTGTGAGTAGAGGGGAAGGAATAAAGAATTTTTAGGAAGGCGAGGTAAAACTATGAATCCTGAAGCGAGCCAACATTGTCCCGTCCATCTCCATCTCGGGACCTTGACACGCGAGTTACACACGTTACCGGGTTTGTTGGACGGGCCTTACGTCAGAAGTTATTACGACGCAATCGTTTTTGCGAACGGAGCCGCTCGTTTTCTTACCGACGGAAACGAGAAGAACGGCTCGGCGCACATAAATATTTCCGCAAATTGTGGCATTCGTACTTACCGTAATCAGTGAGATGCACTGTCAACAGACTTATTCCACTGAAACTGACTTATTGCACGATTCCGAAAAAAATACTCCATTAAATGTCAAGCAGAGTATTAAGTACCGAAAAACTAATGATGAAATATTATATACGTATTGACAATTAAGAAAATGATCCAAACAAGAATACGAAATTGTTAATTTTTACACGACTAGCTTAACAGTCCTTCATTATCTTGACTTAGACCACTTTTACAATCGCAGTTGCAATCATCGATCGACTGAGGTATAGGAGAAATATAATAAAAATGATACATATTCCAATGCCGCGTTAATCGTCCGCTCATAATAAAATTGACAGTAAAGAAAATAATCCGAATAAGAATATGAAATTCTTAATTTTTACATGACTAACTTAACAGTTTTCATTATTTCGACTTAGACCACTTTCATAATTGCAGTTGCAATCATCGATCGACTGAGAGGTATAGGAAAATAATAATAAAAATGATAAATATTACAATGCCGCGTTAATCGTCCGCTTACGATAAAATTGACAATTAAAAAATGATCCGAACAAGAATACGAAATTGTTAATTTTTACATGAGAAAGCTTAACGGTCCTTCATAATTTCGACCTGCAATTAGACCACTTTCATAATCGCAGTTGCAATCGTCGATCGGCCGAGACGTATTGGAGAAAAATAATAATAGGAATGACACATATTACACCGCCGCGTTAATCGTCCGCTCACGATAAAAATTGCAATCTATCAAGCCGAGCGTTACGCGAATCCGCACCGGACGAGGCCTGTCAGCGACAAATCCCTTATCACAAAGTTCAGCCGTGCTCTCCGACTTTCGAATCGTCAAGATCTCCCGGATCTCCGACCAATCTCGATCCCGATAGTCCGCGCTCGAGATCCGTATCGTTTCGCCAGCTCGAATTCCTCCCGCTCTCTCCCCTACCTTCGTCCCGGGCCGAAAAAGAAAATGGCAGCCGCGGGCTCTAATCTCGCCCGAAAATGGAAGATTAACGCGGCGGCGGGAGCTGATAGCAGCCTGGCGAGAGCGAAGGCTGATGAAACACGCCCGTTCTCGCGCCGATCGTGTGACCGTGTAACACGCATACACACCAATCGACCATTTTCGGCACGATTCGCGACCTGACCCGCGCGCGGACCTTCCGAGCTTCTCTCTCAACCCTAAGTACCTCGTCCTTCATCCGCAAAAAGTGTCCGATCACTGACCATCCTTCTCGAAGATACAGATCCTGGAACGAAGCTTCCGAAAAATCTAGAAGTTTGGCGGATGAGTCGAGTTTATCGAAGCTGAAGTGGAAGAGGATCCCGGAGCTGAAAATTGCGGAACTTGCAATGGGGCCGTAGCCGTGTGAACGTCCGATGTAAAGTCTCCGACTGCGCGTGAGTAGAGGTTACCTGGCGGGTCGGATTTTGTCGAGCGGCGGATGAACGAACGTTCGCTAGAGCCCGTTGTGTTGATGGTGCAACGTGGGAGGAGGAGCAGAGCCCTGACCTCGGCATGGAGGGCCACGACATACAGGAACTGGTGACCGCGAAGGACGGCGTCATCGTGAGGGGCGGACATCCGGCGCCCTCCTCCTCTCCGGAGAGTAAGTACGAGCCACGACCAGCGTGTTCGACGCCGCGTTTCGCGGCACGATCCTAATTCGCTGCCAGCTCGGCCGCTGTCAACTTCGCCGCGATCGGTCGAGCAAAGAGCTCTCGCAGCGCCGTACCGAACCGGTCGTAAACAGGAAAATGTTGGAAAATTCAGTTTTCAGTCAGATGTCTGCGAGACTTGTCAAAGTTGAATTGCATCCGATGCCTTGATGGTCTTTATGTGTCAACATTTTTGAGAGTGTCTATGTGTTTTTGTTGAAAACTGCGAAAGGGGTGTCGATGATCTTTAGGGTTTTACGAATTTTTACGACGATTCAATTCTAAGACTATTTTTGAGGATAATGGAGAGAAATGGAGAAAAGCGATTAATTGAAAGATGTAATGTATGAGTTGAGAAGGGAATGATAGACGGTCGGTCCGCACGTTTCGTTCGGTTGACGAGTCGTTACGCAATCGGAGCGTGGGCACGCGCGTTTCATTCGCGGCGTTTTGCAAAAATCGGCCGCAGAATGAACGAAACGGCCGCGGCGATAAGGAGGCTCCGGCTAAAAGATAACCCTGAAGACCCTGGGTGAGCACCGAGGCGGACACCAAAATGGCGACCATTCTTCGCGAAGACGCGCTCGGAACTCCCCACCTCTTATTCCCAATTTATTTTCTTTTTTTATTTTGCTAAAACTCACCCCAACCTCGCTCGTCATTTCCACTTTCTAAATCTGTCAGTCTCGATGCACACGGTTTCACTTTAATTACACTGTCTCTTACGTACGTCTAGTCTAAGCCAATGTAATTTGCGGCGAAGGATTGAAAATTAAATTAACGGCTAATTTTTCTTTGAATTTCTCAATGAAACTTTTATAACGAACCGCGCAATTATGACACGTTCCTTCTTTGTGCATTCGAAACTGGATCAAAGAACACGAGAGCGCAGAGTGTGACTAATGAGAATCCGATGAATGACTTTCGAATGAAATCATCCCGATGAGTCAAATATTAATGCACGACGCTCAATTACGCGCTTTTTAATTGTACACCATTTTTAGTCATGCGCCTGCACTTGAACCGTCCGCGTCGAGGATTGATCGAGTCACTGATAACGGGCCCGTCGCTATTTTTGAGCTTATTTATTCGGATCTACGTTACGCTCGCCGAATGAAAATTTTGACTGGAACCGGCAACGGTCGGCTCGCTTAAATAAATTTTAGCCCCGGATTGCAACTACTATCCGTCGGCGCGGATTAGCATGTCATTAGCATCGGCACTGTACTTTCCGTTTGCAGCGGCGGCCCTCGCCATTTTGCATTTATGATCCACTTTTTGAGAAGCGACCGCTTAACAGATTCAGGTGACGCGCAAAACGGCGAATTATGCAACCGCGCGCATATAACCGAGCCTTTTTACGGAAACGCTTGCAAAACTGGTCTTGTAAATAATCGAAGTGGAGCGTGGCGGCACGTGACTTATCGCGGTTATGTGCGATGGCTGCCGAGCGGGAAGCAATGCGTCTTTGGCGCATGTCAATTGTCAGGGAAGCGGAGGCAATTGTTGACAGGACTCTGATAAAGATAGCATCAAGGCTCGATAGAGCGAATAACATTGCAAGCTGGAAATAATAACTTCGAACTTGGAAAGAGTACGCAGGAATTGGCATACAAGTTCTGATATGCAGACTTTTTGACTTTTTAATGAAAACTTGCGTTTGATTTGCCTAGCAGTTATGAAAACAACGCAGTTTTGTAACGTATGCCAATTGTCCGGGAAGTAAGAGTAATTTTTCGACAGCACTCTGATAAAGATAGCATCAAGGCTCGATAGAGCGAATAACATTGCAAGCTGGAAATAATAACTTCGAACTTGGAAAGAGTACGTAGGAATTGGCATACAAGTTCTGATATGCGGACTTTTTGACTTTTTAATGAAAACTTGCGTTTGATTTGCCTAGCAGTTATGAAAACAACGCACTTTTGTAACGTATCCCAATTGTCCGGGAAGTAAGAGTAATTTTTCGACAGCACTCTGATAAAGATAGCATCAAGGCTCGATAGAGCGAATAACAGTGCGAGCTGGAAATAATAACTTTGAACTTGGAAAGAGTACGTAGGAATTGGTATACAAGTTCTGATATGCGGATTTTTTGGCTTTGTAATGAAAATTTGCGTTAGAATTGCCTAGCAGTTATGAAAGCAACGCAGTTTTTAGCGTGTGCCAATTGTCCGGGAAGTAAGAGTAATTTTTTGACAGCACTCTGATAAAGATAGCATCAAGCCTCGCGACAGTAAATGGCATTACAAGTTGGAAACAATTACTTCAATCTTATGAATGAAAGGCCTGGAAGCAATGTCATACATTTTTTTTATGTAACGACTTCTTTTTTATTCGTTTTACGAATGGCGACGCATCTTTGACAAGTAGAGCAATTTTTCATCTCACGCCGTTATTGGTAATCCGGGTTAAAAAATCATAAGTCGAAAATATCAGTTAGAAACAATGAACGTAGGAATTGGGCGACTTGTTTTTTTTTATGTAACAACTTTTCCGACTTGTACCGTGAATTATGAAACGCTCTGAACGCAAAGACAGCCATGACTCGGCTGGTTGCGCGTCTCGATTTCTCGTGTTTTAATTAGGCCAGATAGTAGAACTAGACGTGATAAGATTAGAAGTCCGGCTGGTAAGGTGGGCGCCAAATTCTCGAACGCTCGCTTAGGGTACGTCAAAAGGCAGCGAAATTTACACTTGCATGCTCCCCCGATCGAGGAATGCAAATATATTTTGGGCCCAACGTTAGCCAACCGATACATTTTCCCTCTGCCAAGAATTCGTTCGACAATGTAAACCTTTTGGCAACGAATCGACATCACAATTTCATCCGATCATTAGGATAGAATGAACTTTAATTTTGCTTACATCTTCTTAACGTATCTTGAAATGAACCGTACTTACCTTTTGGCAGTGTTAATCGCACTTAATCCAAACTTTGGCAAACATTTGTTCTGTATAATTTTCATTGGCCCAATGCAATTGGTTCCATGTTATTATTCACATACTTTTTTCATGAGCGCTGAAATTAACTGTGTTCACTTGTGAACAGTGTTTGAACGCTTGGGTCAATTGACATTGTTAGGCTACGGAAAACTGTGGTTATTGACACGAATTGCGTGTAAAGAGCTATATTTGTACATATCCGCGTGACGCAGCGAACGTTTGGCAGCCAAAATTAGTAACGAATCGCGACAGGAACGGGGAGATAAGGTGAAAACTCAGTCGATACGTCTGTTTGCCGAGCCGCTGACCATTCTCACTGTGTACAACTTGGGAAACGAGAAGCCATCGCCGAAAATCCATCTCAAACAGTTGGTTTAGGCATGGGACTTAGGACTAATCGCGTCCCCCGTTATCTTTGACTACTGATAGATCCCGCGAGAGGAAACAAATCGAGTCACGTCATTTTCGTGCTGTCAACAAAATGCTCGGAGCAGAAAATTACGTCGGCAGGAATAAATTATGGCCGTGATGCAAATCTTGCACCATGCAAAATGGCATGCAAAATGGCATGGATCAGATAGAAAGTGCGTTGTTTCTATCGCAGGACTTTATCGGAATTGTTCATTGCGCGAGTATAGCCGGAAGATTGTGGAGAATTCGAGAGTAGAGCCACTTTTTTTTTATTATTTCTCTATGCATTTTTGGCCGATGCTTCCACATTGTTGCACCTATGAGGATTTAGCTTCGATTTCTATGAATGCCTTGAAGACTTCTATCGTGTTATATGTGAACAATTAATTCAGTTACCGGTTAAGTCGTATACAGTCGGGAAAATGTCCATTTTTCACTCATTTTTGACACATTTTTGGTCATATCTTCGAAACTATTGCACTTAGAAGACTCCGGTTGTGATTTTTGTTAATGTTTTTGATCCCTTTCTCACTCTCTCTCTCTCTCTCTCTCTCTCTATATATATATATATATATAATTGCCTCCAAGTGGATAACCTAGCGTTCCGACGACGAAATGTCCATTTTTTGCCGTTTTTGGACACATTTTTGGCCATATCTCCGAAAATATTGCACTTAGAAAGCTCGGATTGCGATTTTTGTGATCCTCGTTTCATCCTCTTTCAGTATGCATGTACACAAGTTGATCAGAAGACTTAATTTTTACCTATTTCTCGACCTCCAGTTTTTCGATGGTTTTTTGGCTGTAACTCGGAAACTAAAGCGAATTTGGACCAACGAGAAACGGCTGTCTGAGTTATTTTTGACCCCCTACCAGGTAGCAAAAGGGCGATTCGATCCGCCGACCTTCGATTTTTCGCAAAAATGAAAAGGGGTACCCCTTAAAAAATTCGCGATTTCTTAAATCGCCTGTAACTTTTGAACCGGCGATCAAAACCTATCATAATCATACATTTTCTTGAAGCTTTCGACGCGTACTTTAAGATAAGGCTATCGGCGAAAGTCAATCTTTAAAAAAATGTTTGTTTACCTCCGAAAAATGGCTGTATCTTCGAAACTATTAAGAATTCGGAACTTTGCTTGAGACCAACTTTCAGGGCGAGTCAAAATCTATGGGTTAGGGTGGTTTTAAATCCACTCTAAGACCTAAAATTTTTTTGCGTTTTATCGCGATTCTTAAGGTTCTGTCACCTTTCCATTTAGGACCAAAGTACCTTTCATTGGTCACTGAATGTCATATTATAAGGATAAGTCGATCAAACATGGTCCATTTTAAAGCTAAATTGGGCTTTTATCGACTGAATCCCCAAAAGAGGGGCTAATTATGCCAAATATTGAGTTACGGTAAAGTAAAGTAATATGAAATAATGCGGAAGTATGTGAAGAATGTCGTACATAACTGTAAAATAACTTAATTATCAACAAATGGTAGTCTATATAACACTCAATTTCATCTAACAACAAAGAACATCTTTTTCAAATTCCGACGTCAATGTTGGTAAAAATGATCCACAATTGATTAGTACAACAAACAAGAGAAAGAAGTCTTAAAACTTTTCCTATATAGTTGGCTATAAGTTAAGAGTAAGAGCAGATAAAGAAATTCAACTTCATTCCAAATTATGACAATTACTTCGCTCTGTCAGTACGTGACAAAATACCGTAATCGACGTTGCGATAAGTTTATAGAGAACAGTAGTTCGGAACAGAAGCTAAACAGTAGAAGTGGACAAAGTAGCCATCCGAAGTAGGACGAGTCAAGTAAAATAGAGTCCACATAATATTCTGTTATCTCGGGACACCTGCATTCTTAATTATTTAAACCTGAGCGTAGAGCCAGACGTCTGTTTTCAGCTTAAACCGTCCCACCGTCGACGGTGTACACCCTAACGAAAACGGCTTTTCATAAGTAAAGCAGGCCTCGTTCAGCTTAAAAAAAGAAGACCCCTCATGATCGATCGATCGATCCGCGTTACAAAAGGCGGCCCCGACTCGCCGCTTTATCGCGCCTCGCCGCGTATCTCATTTCGTTCGAGATGCTTCCTTTCGACGCTTGTCGGCCTCAGAAGACGCCCCCGAAGGCCTGAATGAAGGAGTTGCATGCGAAAAATTGCGTCACACCTTCTCGGCTTGGAGAGGAAAAAAAAAAGAAGACGCGAGGACTCACGTGTTATTGTACGCGATTACGTCGGTCGCGGGCCGAAAGAAGGCCGGGCTCCTCTTTTTTTTTTTTTTTTTTTTTGTTCGACTCGGACTCTCTTGATGGATGTCGGTGGAGTGGCGAAAAAAGATTTCGACAGCGTTTACCATGCATTTTTGCCGAGTTTCGGGCCCAGCGCCTTTCAGTAGGCGCGCATTCTGTGTTGCCAAAACGTGTAAATTCATATTTACCGCCCGACACTTGCATCCTACCGTCGTGGGTTTCAGTTTTCTCTGTTGTACCGCGAGGCTGTGAAAGTCGTGTCGAAATAATAAGCAAAACTCTTTCAATATTCATCGCGCCGAGATTATCAATTACTTTCGTAATTGCGAACATCGTGTTCGGCGTCCTCGCCAGTTTTGCATAAAATTAGTGAGCACGTTTTTTCCTTCGACAAGTCGGGGCTTTCCAACCGTAGTCCAACTCTCGTTGTCACTTTTTTCCTCGATGACAGGCCAACTTTTACCGGCCTCTATTCCTTCCCGTCTCTATTCGCATACGTTCGTGTTCTCCTTCCTTCTCGTGCGTGTCCTACTCGTCATAATTTCCCGTCATCCCGTCACAATCTTCCACTACCTCGTCCTGCCAACCTGTCCTCCTCGTCCGCTTCTTTGCCATAAGCGCACAAAGAGCACGTGGTCTACTTACGCAATGACACTTTAATCGACCCAAGATATACTACTCGATCGCGATCATTTTCCTGTCGAACGTCGTTCTACGCTCATGCTCGGTGATTATCGCTCGTTACGATTAATCGCCGCTCCTAAATTACAATTTTTCTCCTCCTCGCTTGCCCTCTCCTCCTCCCCCCCCCCCCCCCCCTTCCGCTCCGCCGACCGATGCCATTTCCATCGTCGACTTTTTCCCGGACGAAACGTAGTTTCGCGCGCAAAGTGCGGCCTGGAATCGAATTAGCCGGCCGAGTCAAAAAGGAAGTCGAAACGTTACAGTTCCAACTTCATTAGGGGGCCAATTATGAAACTGGCACATCTAATTCCAGATTCATTTAATACAGTTACATTCTGATCTTTATGTTTTTGCTAGCGCGCGTGATTGAATTCTAAGTATAGATTCAATGTGTTTCACATCGATGTTAGAAAAAAGAATGTAAAAATGATTTTATGTTCGCGGTATTTTTTGCCGAGTGAACTATAATTAGGATGCTCGCAGCTTTCAACACTTGTAGATGTAGTTCTGTGTTTAAATCAGTTAGGTTCTAATCGTGTAATCATAATTGGACTCTAACGATATCGTCAAATGCTTCTAAAATAATTGTCTTTTCTGAACATTACTGGCCGCTTGTCCAATTAACGCTATAGCTCTATCCTTACTTAGATCGTTCAGTATTCTACAATACTTTACAATTGAGATTTCAGGGAAACGAATTTGCCTCTTTTGCGTTTTTGATGAGCGCCACCGGATTTAACCTCGCAGAGTCTATTTAACTATCCGTACCATGTCATACACATTCCATTCATTAGAATATTTAAATTTACAATCACAATTACACAACTATAGATTCGTCATAACTCAGAATAATCTTAACTACTTAATTTCTCCATCCTGTTTCATCTTTTTAGAATTTGTATTAATGAATAATTGTTCTCTCTTTATTCAACTTTAATATGTTAGACTCGTACCTATTACCTTTAACCGAATTACTTAGAGTTAATGTTTTTCTGTTAAAAATCATTGAAATTTCGTAGCTGAAAGTACGACACTGACCGAATTCGCCAAAAACTTATAGAAGTCTCTATTAAAATCTCTAAGTATTACAAATTTCAATAATATTTTTAGTATTTCCAATATTCGAAGACCGATTCTACAATTAATACGATCGATGTAGTAGCTTGTAACGCTCGCGACCCTCGAGACTTTACAATTCAGATCTCGGGGAAGATTAACTGGCCTGCTTTGCGTATTTTATGAGCGGCACCGGGTGAGGATCGAAGGATTTAACCCCGCGGGATCTATCGAACTGTCCGCAGCACGTGGCAGGCACTCGGCTCGCGGCCGGCGCGGTTTTTTCCACGATTGCGGAGAATCGACGAAGTGGGAGAGGAGTCGCGAGCGAGGAAGCGGAATGGTCACGTGAAAATGTGTTTACGTGAGATAAGGAGGCGAATGAGGCGGACCGATTTTTACGCTCTGACCTCTCTCTCTCTCTCTCTCTCTCTCTCTCTCTCTCTCCCTCTCTCTCTCTTTCACTTCCGTTGTCCCATTCTTCGTCAGCCCCTCCACTCCCGAGCTTCCTCCTCTTCTATTTGTCCTCTGTCCGTCTTCACTTTCCCTCCTTAGTCACTCTCGCTCGATTTCTCTCTTTATCGCTCTTTTATCCAACCTTTCTTTCAGGCGGTCTTTTCACCTCCGTTTCATACTCGGGTATGTCTCATAGATTCTTGCAGCTTTGCATTCGAGCTGTCGGTTCTATTGTTTCAGTTGATGATTTTAGGTCGAAGACTAATCGGACAAAGTCAATCCACTTGAGATAGTTTTTCTTACGCATTCTCGGTAGAATTCTGAAGGAGTGAAGATCGGTCTTGTTTCGGACATTCTTCCGGTACTTACGCGTTTCGACATTTTCGTCCTGTTCGAGCTAGTTGACTGCACTCTTTTTTTCTTACGTCCAAGAAATCTTCGGAAGACTTCATAGTTGACTGCACTGGTTCAGCGTCGCGCGGCGAGTAAATCGGTTGCAGATCGAATCGCGCATTTTTCACGGTTTAATCGTCGACCTTATCTTCGCCATGATTTGTTCCCGCGAGATAAGTGGTACTGGCAAAGTGGGGATTTTTCACGATTCCGATGAAGGAGTAGCGATGATCTTCGCGTCGAAATCTATCGCGAGCCCGCATCCATCTGGTGTCAATAGTGCATGATATTAATACTGATTGGAAAGTGCAAGATTGTTAAATGGTAATCTTCATATTGACACGTTTCTTTTGCCAGAAGGGATTTACTGATGCGCATAACTACTCAGAAATTCGTTACCGTAATCGAACGTTATCGAATCGATACGTCCGCGCAAACTTAGATTTCAGATTCGAATGTTGACACGGATAAGGGTTCGCTCATTCCGCTTCTTTTTTCGCAATTTATGTAACGCTCACGTGTTGCACGTTTATAAGTTTTTTTTTTATCGGCGACAAAGACGTTTTTCGTCTACGTAATTTAAGGAGTTTGACGTCATTGAGAAATCTTACGCGATTCGATATTCTTACGTTATTTTATTTTACATTCCCATTTAACCAATTGAGTCTTTAATCATCCTGACGTCCCTGCGTAAACGCGTTTAATCATCTCAGATTTGGACGTACCTATGCGAATCTAAATATTCGCATAAATAAGGCCGACCAAAATTTCCATTCCCTTTCACCCATAATAAATCATCGAAGGAATCCGCGGTGGCAAAACTTTATTTACAATTGCTTCGGTATCAAAACTTATTACCACACATTTTCGTTCATAAAACACTATGCCACTGATTATCAGAATACATTTACTTGAAAACATTGCACACGCGCTAAATTTTTGGACTTAACAGCGTACATTAAATCTTATATTATCCATATTTCAGCTTAATGCCACCTACATAAACATTATCAACATAACACCTAAATCTATTGCAAAATCATTCCAGTATCATTACTTGACACTTACCATTGCACTACGAAGCGTATCGTCCGTAATCGAACTTTATTTACCTCGTAACGTACACAACCTCCAAAAATATTGCGCAATCGTCAACTACAGGCCAGGATGAATCTTCACCGAGGGTTCTCAAACCCTCGTATGCGCGTCATAAAATCTTGTGCCTCCTCACAACGAATCGGAAGCCTCGAACTCGTCCCATAAATTCGTCATCCGATGACGCACGAAGAGCTTACGCCCAGCTCGAATTTGCCGAAAAACCGATCGTTTTGCCTGAGTTAAAAGGCCGTCCCTGTCACCCGGTCTTCCGCCAATAAATCGAAGACACGTTGCCGCTGCATGACAAATCGAAGGTTGCATCGTACAAGTTGTACCGTAAGCTATAATAAACTCGCGTGTAAACCGTCGTTGAGGTCAGCCGATAACCCGGCCAGCGGATCGAAGAAGAAGAAGAAGAAGGAGAGAGGACGGGAGAAGGGTAGGGAAGAGAAGAGAAGAGAAGAGAAGAGAAGAGAAGAGAAGAGAAAATGTTGGCGGATAGGCGGACGTTCACCAGTTTGAGAACGGCAATTTTCAAGGAGACGAGTCGCGCTCGGTAACGAAGCCGAACCGAACGAACGTTCGGCGGACGCCGAAAGAGAGCGAGAACAATTTGTTTATAGGAGGTATCGGAGGAGGCGGCCGTTCGCCGGACGAAAAATAACCGGCGAAAATAGACCGGCACGCTTTAAATTGCGCTGATAACGGAGAGGAGGAGTGAAAATTACGAGCTTTGCATCATCCTCGGGTGTCGGGTGGCGGATAAATATTTACGACGAGCCTCGCGTAGAACATTTTGCACGCGGACGATGCAGCTTCGCGGCTCGCATGAGGCATTCAGATACGGATTGTTGCGTCCCGTTGTATTACAATGTACTTGTATTTGTATTCGTTATAATGTTCCTTTACGGGTTACGTATTATTCATCTCGCTCTTTCTTACACTATCTTATCCTACCTTAACCTAGCTTCTACTGCCTCCCTCTTCTCTCCCCTGCTTTCCATCCCCTTGTTGTATACAATGGATTTGTATTTGTATTCGTTATAATGTTCCTTTACGGGTTACGAATTATTCCTCTTGCTCTTTCTTACCCTATCTTATCCTACCTTAACAAAGCTTTTCCCACTTCCTCTACACTCCTCTGCTCTCCATCCCTTTGTTGTGTCTCATGGATTTTTATATTGAATTGTATTATTTTTTATTGACTCTCTGTCGGGTTGCATTCCTACATTCTCCTCCCTTTCCTCTTCCTCTCCATTTTTCTTAATCTACTTAATCTAATTTAACCCAACTTAACAATGGATTTTTTATATTGCTTTCGGTATTTGTGATGTACATACGTACGATCTTACGCTTGGCTGTCATATCTTCGAGGACTGACACATTTAGACAGCGCTAAGAACCAGATTGCTGTCTGTTATTGTTCTCAATGGAAATGATTGGCCAACAGATTTAATTAGATGCTTTTTGCCATCCGCGCACAGATCGATAAATATTTTTTCGAACATCGAAACGACGGTCTGGCGCGAATTTATAATTAGAACCTCGATTAATTGCCTCGCGACTAATGCATTATCATTGGAAATAGATACGGAAAAAGGTGAACTACTTCGGCCGCGATGTCCGTACATCGTTATCGATACTATTCACGTGAATTGTCGGTGAATCTCGAGGATCCTAATTAAAAGATAAACGGCCGCATACCTTCTCGCAGCATAGATTCCCGCTGACGAGCGGTGCGTCGATTACAACATAATTTCTTTATCCGTACGCCGGTGGGGGGAGAATCTCGAAATCGACGGCGCATATCTTCGGTGACGGACACCTGGTACGTGCGATTTATCGTGTCGAGACGGTCAATGAAAATTTCAATTAAATTCACAGACACACAGTTAACCGCCGCGGCGCAGATAAGCGGAAGCCGGGCCGCGCGATAAACGATATATATATATATATATATATATATTGTCTCTGCCACCGGGCATAATTACGGACAGCTTGACTCGCCTCCGACATTGTTTTGAACTCGCTTATTTTTTTGTCCGCCGAAACCGCTCGATAACGGGGGAGAAAAAGACGTCGATCGCCGATTAGAGAGTTATCGGCGATTAGTACATATTGCTCAGAGATTAGAGACCGTTCCCGGGCGAGGAGTAGAATGCAAATTTCGAACGCCTAACGGTGCTCTGGCGTCTTATCGGATGAGTCGACCAAGCGTCAACGGAAACTTTTCGGAAAATAGGATGAGTAGAAAGAGATGGGGCGAACGAGGGAGGTGAAAGTTTTGGGCAGACGTAACGTTACGGTTCGTGGTCGGAATCGATTTTTCTGCCGAGTCAGCGGCGTAACTTTGAGAGGAATCGGCCTCTGCGAGCCGGCTCCGGGCTCGATAAACAAGACGGCGGAGCAAAAATATATCGCGGGTTACCCCCCGCGAGTTATGCTTCGCAGGGAAATAAAGCGGGAGCGCGAGGCATGCGAGGGCGTTGCGACATCGTCAATCTCCGATACCGATGCCTCGATGCAGTTAAACGCTTTGTTTTCCAACCCGGGGGGGAACGTTAAATCTGCCATATTCATGCCCGAGATATATTGTTGGAATCTGCTGAGAGAAGCTGTACGCTCGGATATTCTCGTCCGTTTAACTGCAATAGACTGTGCATACGCCTCGGTTAAATTTGTCTGGAATTATTGTTGAACAATTGTTAACGGTTGGTACTAGCGGTTAGGTGCTTCGATGTTCTTGTAAATGGGTTTAGGAGGGAGGGGGATGCTATGCTCGAATGGCAGTGTACATATTTTTGACGGTTGAAACGCAAGTTGCAGATGATCTGTGGTGTGATTTCATTGTAATTGTTAATTACATATGGGGATAAATGAGTTTCAGACTGATGGAGTCGACAAACTAGAGAATTTCAACATTTTATAGATATTTTTGAACGTATCCTGGAAACTATTATTCTTAGAACAGTCTTCTTGTGATTTATGTCAATAGTTTTTAATCTTTCCTCATGTTTTAAAATAGTAATTGATTAAATAAATGTTACGTGATGTGCAATGAGAAAAATATTTAGATTTCACTGTTTTTTCATTATATTTGTGGCTGTATCTTCGAAAGTATCGCACTTAGAAGACTCTGGTTGCGATTTTTATGAATGTTTTGTACCCTACTTCCAATACATATGCAAATAATTGAACGTAGCATAACTACATGGCGTACAGATAGGAATAGGTCCGTTTTTTCGCGTTTTTCAGCTCATTTTAGCACATTTTTGGCCATATCTCGAAAGTATTACACTTAGAGGGCTCCGATTGCGATTTTTGTGATCCTCATTTCATTCTCTTTCAGTATGCATATCCACGAGTCGTTCGGAACACTTTTAATTTTTACCCATTTCTCGATCCCCATTTTTCCGATGGTTTTTAAGCTGTAACTCGGAAACTAAAGCGAATTTTAACCAACGGGAAACGGCTGTTTGAGTTATTTTTGACTCCCTACCAGGTAGCAAAAGGGCGATCCGATCCGCCGACTTTCGATTTTTGGCAAAAATAAAAACGTACGATATTAAGTGGGATGCGAAGAAATAATGAATCTAATCTCGTGAAGTCACGATATGCACGTTAAATGTTCCTCAAATCCTCAAAGACTACTGATTAGTTACTGTATAGAACACTAAATTCACATCTCCTCGCCATAACTTTGACATTCCACTATTTTTCGTGCTGCCAAACTTACACTAGTAATCCATGGCGAGTCCCCAATTGACATAATAAAAGAGCAAGTCTCATGGAGTATTTTGAAAATGGTAGCTGCACATGAAAAAAACGTAATAATCCATGTCTAAAATCGACTAGGTGCATTACGTGACATCCAGCCTGTCAAGCAATTAAATGTCACCGTGAACGATTATCACCTTCGAATACCCCTTGAAATATCTTGACGGTGTTAATGTAAAAATCCGGCACTTCAGCCGGTCGCCGCGAAGATCTTAAAAATGTTAAGAAGCCGATGAGCAAACAACACTCGACGAACGCTTAGTCTCCCGACTCCCATCGTTCACCACGTGGAAGCGGAAAAAGGACAGTGAAACAATGTTGCACGGAAAATTGGCTCAATCATTATCTGACTCACCCTCCCGATTACCTTTTCGATTACATTCGATTATCTGCAGTTCCTCTTGCGCACGCGCTACACTTTCTTTTTTCCCGTCAATCCCTTCGTTATCGCCTCGTTGCCAACTCGATAATTAGCGGACAATAATGTCTAATCCGTATCGGATAAATCCGAGAACAACAGTCACGTAAAACGGCGAGACTTTTTACGTTATTACTCTCAGCTCGTCCACTTTCCCGCACTCGATATCGCTCGAATACATTTATCGTCTATATATATCGCGTTCGCTTATCGCTCACCCCTTTTTATATCGTGGCTTCTCTTACGTGCCCCTATCGCGCTATTATCTCACGTACGCAATGACAATGACACTGACGTCCCGAAATATTCTGACCGGGAGCCAAAAATTCGCGTGAGCGAACCTCTTAAGCGAGCGTTGAATTCCCTCTGCGAACTCTCGATTCGCGAAAAAGAAGTCGAGTGCATTTCGTGCGTGCCACCGACTGGCATGACATCACAATATAATAAGTTGTCGTTTCAGCGCATTATGTGCCTCTCCCCTACTTTTTCTCATAACCCGCGGGATGACGTCACACGCCGTCCAGTTCTCTCCGTGACAATCGTCTTTGCCCGGATCAATTATAGCTAATTTTTGCGCGAAAAAAGGAATACGGCATGCCGGTAACGATCACTTTCGGCCCCGAGCGCTCGTAGCGCGGTGGACTTTTTTCTGCCCGGGGAACAACCTGCGCGATTGACACAAACCGCGTTTTACGTCAAAACTCTCGTTTAACGTCAACTTCTCTGTCGCCTTGCGTTAAAATTGTATTGGACGAAAAATAGTTAATAGCGTAGTAGCTGTCCCGAAACACGTGCCCAAATAATATGCACGATAGTTAAGATTCATTTCACAAAAGAAAAGAGAATGTTTTTTCAAAGATTTTTAATAATTCATGGCATTAAAATTAAGTAACCGAAATGAAACTAAAGTGAACGAGAATATGTTTTCAAAGATTTTTATTCATTTATGGTACAAGTGGATAAGGGAAATATAATTTCTACACATTTTGTATAACCTTATTTAAAAAAAGTGAGTCGCTACGTTTCAGGATTTGTGTAAAGGAATTGCATTTGTGAATGGACAAACGACATTAGCTGCTGAACTTTGAAAAACGATTCTGTTATACAGAGTACAGCTGTACCTACAACCCCAATGTTTTTCTATTAAAATTCATTGAAATTTAATTAGCTTAAGAGTAGAACACTGACCGAATACGCCGAAAACTTAACACGTTCGCGGACAGTAAAAATTTCGGCAAGGTACAAAACTTGACAGTCGTTTTATTCTTAAATTGGTTGTGATATCCGAAATTTGATTAAACACAGTTCCTAAGGGTGTTCAGATTATCGTATTTTAATTGTTATATACAGTGAATGCATCTTAACTATAGCAAAACTTAAGGTATATAACCTTAAATTCAAAATAATTTACTTTATGAGTTGAATGCTATAGCATTCATGTCATTCTGCATCATCGTGAAAATGAATGCTATAGCATTCACGTCCGCGAACGTATCAATATTATACATTGTACACTACAACATTCGTTCTCATTGTTGCTCCTTTTCGATCCATCCAGTCACACTTCCTTTTTTACAGAAAACATTTTTACCCACGTTTCTACGCCTTTATCTATCCCACGTACTCTCCTGCAAAAACGATCAGAGCCGAGATTAGCATTTGCCATTTTTTCCGCGTCTACTCGCCAAGCATCTGGCCGCGCTCGCCGAGAAAAAGTTATCAATCGACGACTCTCGTCGGAGATTTCCGCGGGCGAGGAAACTTACGTATTCGAGGCGAGGCGCAAAATTGTCTATATTCGCTCATGCCGAATTCCCCTCCTTAGCCCGACGGTTATCAAATCGGCGTGCGCGTCGTTTTGTACTTTTATCAGGGCAGTAGGAGCTCGAGTCCCGAGTGGCATTAAAGCCAATTTTATTGCGAGCTTCGCTTTCGAACGCGTGTCGAGTGCGTGCCAGCGTCGCGTATCCCGAATGCAAATTCCATTCGGCGGCCAATTAAAGGCAGACGATTATGCGCAATCGTAATTAAGGAAGGCCGAGGGCGAAAAAAAGCGGTTCCGAGACTTATTAAGGCTAAGCATCGACTTTGGCGAAAAGTCGAGCGTCGACTTAGCCGCTTCTGTACGCAGTTTTCTAACTCTCTGTTGTCATGACCTTTATTATCCGTTCGCGTTCTTTGCTCGTACTTTAATTTATCGCCCGTTTTTACCCATTTACACGCGCCACGTTGCATACACATTAAGACCGTTTCTTATTTCGCGGTAGGCAACATCATTTCGAATTCATAACCTCCAAGGTTGATCGAGGCTTATTTTTGACTGAAAATCAAGCGTTGATTTACCTGTCCGGGCTTTGTAACTCTTCGCCTTCCTGATGTAGGTGTCGAAGTAGCGCATTTTATTTTGATCGACTACCTTTTCTTCATTTTCGCAACTTGAGACCGTCTACGTGCGACAACGAATGAATTAAAATGAATCCTTCGTCATGACTGCGCGTTAATTTCAAATCCATAACTTTCCCGAGAACTTCCTCGTCCCACACACCGTCATTCGGCCAAAAAACGGAGCGGAAACAATGAAGAGGTCGAATGCAAGCATCTCCACGTCAGCCATAAAGCCGCTAAGGCGGAGTAGGGTAAAACGGACCCAGAAATTGTAATGTTTACTTCAAACTGATGTATTTCTGTTCCACTTTAAGTTGTATTAATTTGGATTAAAAATATCTTCTGAAAACTTATGATTTTGCTTAATAAATTGAAGACAGTGCTGTTAAGGCGGACTTGCCCCGGAAGTGGGCCAAAACAGCTCAACCTGTTTAAAAATGATTGAATTTTATATCCTTATATTATGGAGCAAAACCGGATTTCTTATCAGTAATACGAACTTTGTCAAACGAGTTAAACGGGGGAATCACAGAATACATGACGGCCACCTATGTTAAATATTATCCAAATCATTGAATACTAACCAAAGAAAGAATTTCTACCTTACAGTTGGTACGATCCAATGTAATGGGTCGGTGCATAAGTCCGTGCGGTATTTGCTTGGGTTAGCAACAATGTGGCATGAATGAATTTTTTATCGTTATTCCGTGGTTTTAACTTAGTTTGGAGTTTGTGTGTTGCGAAACACAGGTTTTCTTGATTGTAATCGTATTATTTGTATATATTTCAGGCGATTGAAGATTGAATGTCATGTTGAGAAAAATGAGCATTTCCGACACATTTTACTCTTCGAGTTTAACCAAGGATTAATTGGCGTACAATAGTTGATTGATCACATTCAAAAACTTGCGTCATTTCCTCCAGCAATTGCTTCATTCTCGTACACTTCACAAATTGTTCTCGCAGTACCTGCTGCACTGAATCCCCGGTTAAACTCGAAGAGTAAAATGTGTCGAAAATTCTCATTTTTCTCAACTTGACATTCAATCTTCAATCGCCTGAAATATATACAAATAATGCGTTCACAATCAAGAAAACGTGTGTTTCACAACACACAAACTCCAAACTAAGTTAAAATCACGGAATAACGATAAACAATTCATTCATGCCGCATTGTTGCTAACCCAAGCAAATACCGCACGGACTTATGCACCAACCCAATATATTCGAATGAATAAGGATGATAAGTGCGGATTTGCCCCGTGTACCGATTTAGCCCACTGCACCATAGTCGAATCACAAGAATTCGTGAACTCGCATTGCATCCTCTCTTCGAATCGTAACGCCATTGTCTGCGCATACAAACACCGACTGCCGTGTTGTTCTCCCGCGCCATTATCATTTACATAATCTGGCAGTGTATCGAGCCTATCGGAACGGAGGCCCCGATATGTGTCATCAATCTTTCCCGCGCGCGACACTCGCAGATTACATATCTGCCTAAAATAGAAACAACCTCGATTCCTTCCCTCGGCGAAGAACTCGCGTCCTAACGATTAGTGTCGCGGATGCAGAAGCGGCAGGAAATATTCTAGCATCACCGTCATCGTTTGAGAGCACCTCAAGGTGCCGATGGCGTCTGGCAAGGTAAAGGATTTGAGCGAACAAAACGTATCCCGAACCAAATCGGATTTCGATCTATAAATGTTCGCGCGACGCTTTCCGAGTTAGACTTGAAAGGTGCGTATAAGCATACTTTGTCAACAGGCCGCGGGAAATTACAGTTTGAACAGAGAACGTGTTATTTATTCTTTATTCCAGTGGCTTTTACGCTACATATGAGCCGTTCAGTGCACAAATCGATTAACTCCACCAGTCACATAAAAATTGTACCATTACTGACCTTTATTTTTTGGCTATTCTTTCTTATTAATTTTATATACCGTTAGATGGAAGCTATATCTGTATTTATGCATTCTAGAATATATATTTGAAGTTATATTACAAAGTGAATTTTTTAAAATAATGTACATTATTTCATCGCATTTGCCAACTTTAGTTTTATGGATTTAATCGATTTGTGCACTGAACGGCTCATATATGCTTTACATGCGTGACCGTGAACAATGATGGATACTGTGCGACTGCTTGCTCTGCACTTTCAACTGTTTAAAAGAAAAGACGTCTGAAGAGACGGTAGAAAAGCGCGTCTCCACCTTCCACCTTCTTGTCCTTAATTATCACGCGCGCAATATGAAAAGACTTCATCGTTGTACTCTGAAAGAATGGAAGGCGTGTTGGACGGACAATTCTTTCCTTCGGTGCGGATGCATTAAGCTTACGTAAATAAGCAGATATGGCGGATAAAGCGTAAGCGATTTGTCTGGTGTCGCGTGTTGGGTTCTGTTAACATTTATCGGGTACTTTGCAACTGTTCCGTCTCATTATCGATCCTTCCGTTCCGTATCCGTTAACATTTAGCGGGGTAAGAATTACTTCGGTACTTTGCCACTGTTCTGTCCCATTATCGAGGCTTTATCCAGACATCGCAATTTTATCGGGAATTAGCAACTGTAGAAGTAAGTGAGATCGGTGAGCGTCAATGGAAAGTCAATGTATTAGTAAAAGTTCAATTAATGCCAAACTTTGCTTACGCAGCTGTGAATTATCGGTCAAATGAAAACATGTACATCGATTACCGATAGTTCTGGCTTATTTTATTGCCATTGTCTGAGGTTGGGAAAAAGCGAAGATAAAATCAATGGTCAAAAGCTTTAGTGTCAATTCACGTGACGATTCGCGCGCATGAATGTAGTCCGTTAAAAGACTGACAATGACGATCGAGAAAGCACCTGCGGTCGGCAGTTGAGTTTCGAGAATGGATCGTGCCGTAGGTCAAGGGCCGAAAGATGAACGAACCGGGCTCTGTCGCAATGTCGACAAATTATTACATCCGTCGTCTCGTAACGAGCCGCACAAAAAGCGCGCGCCTTTTTCGGCAAGGTACGCATTTGACATCTAAGTGCTCGCTAGGACTTGTTTGACCTGACAAATGGAGAGTTCGGAATGTGTGCGCTCGATTTCGTCTTCGGCGCCGAAGACGTTTCGAAAATTTAGACGTCGAACGCTCGCGAAATTCTATGTTTAACCAGTTAGCTGTTTTTGACTATATCCGTCGTGGAGAAATGGCATTGTGTTATGAATTTTGTGTCATAACAACGATATCCGTCATGCGTAGAATACAGTTACTCTTGCTATTTAAACAGTCATTTTAGTGGAAAAAAGAACATATTTGGATGTTTCAATATGTTTAGACTCTTTGGAGTTAAAGACGAAATAAAAGCAACTGAGAGCTGCTCCGACAAGAGGCTGCCACAGCTGACTGGTTAATGGCCGTGGACGAACGTTGGTTGCGTGCCAAATTTTTGAGATGACTATCGTAGGTGAAGGACTCGAATAATCGTTGATTAAAAGTCGTGAAAAGGAGCTTTATTAGACTTTGCAAAGGCTTCAAAAATATATGGTCTAAGCAAAAGCGTTGACAGTGTCATTCGATCAAAAGGGTACTCAATCAGCCGATTTCAACATCTTCCCTCGTTACACGGCGCCGTCAATCAAGTCCCACGAAAGTAGTCCGACTCAATCATCGATCAATCCCGCCCTTCCAACAGTAGTACGAGTCAACCGCTTCTCCATCGATAGCCCGTCATTAACCCATTTTCCGCCAATGTACCATTTTTGGGACACAGTTTCAAATTGTTTTCTTCCAACGACTGCAACCTTCTAAATATACAGTCAATTTCATTCTTTCTTTTTGAATTTTTGTATTACGAAGGGTAACGGGCTGCATCGTAATTCCATCGTTCGCAGAACTGAAACCATGATAACCACCGCTCGGAACCTGTCATCCCCGACTCCGGCCACGAGGACGGACGGAATCGACTCATCTCCAACAATCCGTCCCCCAGATCCGTCCCTCCCCTACCAACAACATCACTCCCTACCACTCTTCCCGGCTTCCTTCGGTCCATCTCTCGCACACGCTCAAGCTGACTCGCGGACACTCCCATACACGCTCCTATAAAGACTCCTATATCCATAGTCACCCGTACACCGACACACGCACACACTCCCCGTACAGGCGGCAACATACTCGGTAGCTTCGCGGTCAGATTAGATTATCAGGCAGCCCCCACTCCGCCGCGCCGTGAGTGCCGTCTCACTCGCTCCCACTCTTCCCATTCTTCTCGCTCGCTCCCTTACCCGGCCGTGTCCGGCAGATCTTTCAAAACCGAAACTCCTGTCGCCGCTTGGCTTTAGTCCGTTCGTCGAGTTTACCGCGGGATCGTCGGAGTCGAACCGGACGGCCGAACACGGTTCCGAACTCGGTTCCTCGCATTGCAGCCTCGTTGCACGCGTCAAAGCTGCCATTGTAGACCGACGACGACCGACGGCGACCGACGTCGTGCGACACTCGCGTCCCGTCCGGCCTGAAAGACAGAGGCCCCGACGACAGGAGGTACCGGATTCGAGCCTGTCAAGTCGTTTCGCGCGACTCGGCACGGCCGGTTAACCGTTTCCTTGCCCTCTTGGCAGAGAGTCAGTGTGTTGCGACTGTTTCGGGGGCGAGCGGATTTCTTTTCTCGGCTACCGTGAGTGTGGGAGTCCCGTGGGACGATTTGTGAGACCGCAGAGTTCTGGAGTGGCAGGATGAGGTTCGACGATCAGTTGTTCACCGTGCTGGGTGAGTCTGGTTTTCTATCAATTTTGATGGGTAGTTCAGGGAGGTTGGGAAGAGAATAGGAGGAGACGAATAGTTGTTGGGTGTCAGTGGTTGGTCATTGTCAGAGTTTGGAAATGTAGGAATTAGAGTTTGTGGGGGGAGTTGAGTATGTGGTTAGTTTAATTGTTCCATTGGATACTCGATGTGAAAATGTTTGAAGGGGACAATGGACGTGACAATGTTAGGGTTAATGTGGGGAGTTAATAACGTGTTTAATTGGCCGAATTTTTCTTCTGATAACACGTCCTGGTTCACCTAATTCGTACGTTTCCGACTGCTGTAATTTTCCTTCATTGGCCGTTTCAAGTATATACACACATGACATGCATATCTTTTCCCGCGTATTAACGCGGAATTATCTCACTAACATGCCAAAGACATGCCCCGCACCGATCTATTGACAAACTTACGCAACTAGCGACAGATCGAATTTTTGCACTCTAGACGGCGTTACCTCATTATACGCGATGAACCCGATTAGGCCAATCTGTACGTTTTGACTGGGAGATAATCGTCCGCTATTAATAAAATTGACGCTCCGCAAACACGTTCTCTCAAAAAATTCTCGGGTTCACCGACCAAATACATGACGCAAAATTAGTCTAACGTCAGTCATGAAAGTACAATGTCTGGATAAAAAATTCATTAGCTCGCAATCATTCGGCACGCGTTACACGCAATGAAGTCTCAAATAAGAATCGGTAAACAAGAGAGGAGAAATTAAAAATGCCGATATCTCAAGCGTTGCCTTTCGAGATAAAAATTGTTTCGCAAATCATCTGACGGCGTAAATCAAAAATTCTCGCCGAACGAGCGTTTGTTTTGCGAGCGCAGATTCGAATCGTGCCGCGAATTCGAAACGCGCGCCATTTCGCGCAACAAGTGCCGCGCGTCTCGTTTTAAAAATATTCCACCTCCTTTGTCCGATATACCTCGCGGCGCCTCGCCGGCAACGAGGAATTTTTTTCCCGCGTATCTGCGCGCCTTGCATTTAACAATAACAGGGAAACAGACACGTACCGATGAATATAGAGCGCTCGCGACAATGTGTCCGTTAATGATTCACGATTATATTCAAAGAGCCTTGATACTCGGACGGCTCTGAATATTCTCGGCATCCGTCATGAGTGTACAGGTCAGACGATTTTCACGTTTCAAGGAACTCAATCGTTGAATATGCCCCCCCCTCCCAGCGGCCGACCGCGCAAGCCCAACGATTTACACAATTTATTATTCGTAAGTTAAGTTTTCCCGGCCTTTCGTTATTATAAGTCAACTTTTGGCCGGATAATACGCGCTCCGATAATTATCGAAAATAATTCCAATGGAATAATTAACCCATTACCGCCTACTGTGTCATATATGGCCCACAAATCATATATAGAAAATTGGCTTCTACGATAATTATATGGAGATATATAATAAGGAAATACGGATGTAACTGTTTTTCCAAGTAAAAAATAATTCGGGCGCTAATGGGTTAAGATGAATAAACGGTTTGTTTCTGACTTGCGCGTTACATCTTTTTTAATTTGACTCGAGCCAGTTTCGTAATTGGCCGATCCAGCGTCCGGGAAAAAGTACGCAGACAGTACGGTAAAAGAACTGACTATCTACGAAGCACTCCCGCGCCGTAAAAAGTGCATGCTCCTTTAGCTCCGGCTTGCATCATGCCAATGTTGATGTTTTCACGATGACTAACTTGGATGACAACCGCCCGTGTACGAAACGGATAACGCGTACGCGCACGCACACGCATCGTGCGGCGCGTGTGCGTGTGTCGGTTGTGCACGATAAATCGCGCGCGCCGCAACATTGATTGGGTACGTCCATTAATTGATACTAATTTTTGCGGCTACTTATCTGGCATAATTTTGCAACGCAACGATTATCCACCCCGGGATCGACAAAAACTTTCGCGCCGCCAGAATTCGAGCTTTTGTCCGGTTACATGTAGTGCAGAAAAAATCGTTTTTTTTTTTTTTCCCCCCTAACGTGCGTTGCGTCTGCGGTCGATTCTGATTTACTGTCATTTTTTCATTGGCATGATTAATGGACTTTGGATGTCGATTCGGTGTGAAGAGAATTTGATGATTTTTCTCCGATATTTTTTTCTACAATCGAGTCTCGTTGAGGGCCAAAATATGTAGTGATGGCGACTCGAGGAATTCCCTGTTTATTTCTCTACGAGAGATCCGAAGGAGCATCGCACACCGCTCGCAATAAACACTCCCACGTGATTTCGGACGCCGTATTATTAGAATCGACTGTGCTTGGCTGGCACTCACTTTCTGCGCAATGCGAAAAAGTGACTACGCCTACGGTTCATGATTAACCCCTTCACACTTTGTTCTATCCGACATCCTTTCTTCCCTTTCAACACTCGCATTCAGTCAATTCGCCAATAATTACACAGTGAGCCAACTCACGAGGTTGAAGAAACCCCATCAGTATATCATTTTAGTTGTTTTTTACAAAGATAAACTAAAGGACAGAGAAAATTGTTATTTTAACAGAGATGGTTTCGATAAAAGCCTTACAATGTAAATCACTGCCGTATTATTCTTTTTTGCTATTTGATAGTTTTGAGTCGCACGAACAAGGTTATTAGGGACTAAGGGATTAATAACATAATTTTCAATGTTAGATTTGTTTCTTTGAGGTACATGAGAAGGTTTCTGCCCATATTATTGTTGACAGTATGTCAGTAGAGAATTACAGTCACTCCTGAATAAAGCCCCTAAGCGTGACTAAGTCCGCATTTGTCACGATCCAGGTACCCGCGCCTAAGCCCCGAAGATCCAAAACATCGCGGATCCGGAAAGTCGGTCAATGGGTGACGCGTTACAACCCGTTACAATCGGCGCACGCTAACGATCCCCACCCTTAGACTCATTGACCCTTGACAGCGACACACATCCATAAATCCATTTCTACCGATCCGCGCGCTTCGCGAGACAGAGTCGGCCGCGCAGGCCCACATTGCTCGTCCTGCGCATAATCCCGTATCTCGTGCGCGAAGCGTCGCCTCGTGTCAACCGGAAACATGCGAACGGAGGCGAAAACACCCCTTGACAACGGGCGGTGATTCACTTTATGGCAGTCTCATTGTCCGTCGGCGGGAGCAGCACGCTGCCAGCCGGCGGCGGTCCCTGTTTCTGTTTATCGCGAGAGAACTGACTCACTCGCCTCGCGGGCCGGCCTGGCTTTGTTGCTCTCGGCATCAGCTTCGACGTTCGTTATCCGGGGCCGCCTTTTGCGCCAAAAGCAGCAATTAATTGGCCGCCTTTGTCGCATGACAGCGGTCGGTGCCGTTCCGAATCCGATCGCGCCGCCGCGCCGACTCGACCGGTATGGCGGAGGTGTACTAATTAAAAGTACGACTTACGGCGTTGGGGACGTCTATGGCGCGATAGGTTGCAATGCTCGAAGGTGTTCGAAGGTGTTCGAAATTGTTCGAAGTAGGTGTTCGGAGAAACGCAGCTGGAAGGAAATTATTTTGTGCGACCGGTTTCCTGGTAGGTTATCGGAATCTTTCTTAGGCAAATAGGGGTTGTTGGTCGAAGGATGCCTCGGTGTTTCAAGGGTACGGCTTGATTGACTTCGTCTTCTAGGAATACGCGGCGGGTCGCACCTGGTTATAGCTGGCAGCGAAAATAAACGAAGGATCACTTAGCGAATCGTTAAGCTGACAGAGTGGACTATCCGAGGATTTTATCGGAGTATAGTCTTTGCACACGAATACGCGGATAGTGAACATTTCCTATTGTTCTTCCGACGAACGTTCGAGTTCTGTTCGGAAGGTATGATTAATCGGTACGCTTCTCGAGAATTCTTGAGAGATACGACATGTCGAACTTCCAGGATTTCCGAACGATATCTAGTCACGTCTCAGATTTCCATTATTTGCATTCAATTCCGTCTAATGTTATTCCTGCTTCGGTCGTTCCTGAGCAGTGCACGATTTTAAACAGAAATTGCGCTGTTCTTTCTTTGAAAGGCAAGCTTCAATATTCATGCACTCGTATTGATAGGAACCTCTTTACGATAATGACACCCGTTACTTTCCGCTCTTCGGGCGAAGGATGTTTTTGATGGATCCTTTCTGTAAAGTTTACGTAAGTGGGAGGACCTTTTTTTTTTATCGGGAATGAGTTGTTACGCGACCGCGAGCGTTCCGCACAATTCTGTAAAATTCTGCAAAAAATTCGCTTCCAAAGCTGCGCGGACGTCGCGCTTCCCCGAAGAATTGTCGAAGAATTCTCGACGACGGCTTTGTCAAAGAAACACTCGGACTGTCGGACGCTTGTTTCTCCTTCTGCTCCGCACCTTTCTTCCGCGGATCGACATTTGCGCCGCGCCTCGCGAGATTTATTCTAGGAAAGTATTTTCGTCCTCCATATTTTTAAAGCGACTTATCGCTTACATTTTCTCGAACGTGTCGGCCGAGAGAGACGAGACGAAGAGAAGCGAGAAACGGTATCGAAGTGAACGATTTTATTGCGAGCCACGTTTACATGTTTGCCGGTAACTGTGCAAATAATCTCAATTGGAAATGTTCGTTTTACGCTACATCGTTTACTACGATGAAAAAAAATATTAGAATCTTCATTAACGTTTTTACTTAATCCACTGTCAGATTTACCGACTCACATGTGGAAAAAAAAGGTGAATATTATTAATGATTATCCGATTCATGAATTTAATGAAAATTTTTATGAAATTTATTTTTGTTTCATAAATCAATTGAGGGGAGGTAAAATTGATTTTTATTTTGTCTCGACGCGAACAGGTGTCCTTAGTGGAATGTTACATAGATTACCGTCAGCGTGAAAATCCTTCGACCGGCAAGGGAAAGAAGTAATTCTTCGCTCGAGGGCCAGCCGATACGATCGCGATAAACTTCGTCGCTCACTAATTTTAGATCGACGCTCTGCGTGATCGAGATTAGTGACTTTATCTTTTCCCGTTGGCGGGAAACAATCACTTTAGGCGCGCGAAGATCGTAACGATCGATACCAGTATCGATACGGTTGCTAGCTTAAAACGAGATTGGGCGCGATCATTGAAAAATATCCTCTCGAAACCTATACCTTACGTTCACGTCTCTCAATTTTTCATCGAAACGACAATTTTTCAGTTACGTTCCCATCATAGACGAAACGATATCTCGACGTTACGGCACTCCAATCTTCTTTACGTAAACCGACATTCTTTTTGCAATATTCTTACCGTAATTCGCATCGTACGATTAATTATTTGCTTTTTATCTCGTCGCGCCTGCCATCGAAACGTGACAAATAGCGATTACGTGATCGTATTATTTTCGCTCCAGAAACAACAGGCGTTCCCCCCCCCCCCCCTCCCTTTCCCCGGGTGGCAGAAAATTGCCGTCAGGCAAGAAATTATTATTCGCGAGCGCCGCGAAAACAGACGAAAAGAACGTTTAATATTTTCTCGTGCCCAGTCCGAGACGTTAACATATTGAGCAACGCTCTGAACTCGTTACCACGCACGTGTGCCGAGTGCAACGGGGTTAATTACTTGCTATTTTTATATAACTAATTATGTCGCCGTCGCTCGGCGACGACATTACGCGCGCGAAAATTACACTCGGCTTTTGCAATTAGAGGACAGTTTCGTCGCCGGTTTGTCGTCGACGGGCAAAACTTTTTATCGAGCCCACGTACCGTTCCCTCGACGATAATTCGTCCTTTTTCTTCCTTCCAATTGCCCGAAGGACAACGCTTCCGGGAATGGAAGTGCGGAAATCGATCTTCGCGCAAAAATCGCCGATCGACCGATCGACCGATCTTAATGGATCAATTACCGGGGCATTGCGATCGTCAGTCAACATGTAGCAAGTAGTGTCGTTTAATTGCTCATCCGCCGACCGAACTTTCCGCGACAAAAAGTTGGAACAATTCGAATCACATAATCATCAAACTGTCATCAACTCGAACGGAGAGCACTGGCAGTCCTCGCGCTTTTTGCCTTCCTCCTTTTAGAATAAACAATCACGTAAGACAGTTTCGTCGTCATTATCGAGACGCGCTTCGCGTACCGGGTGTCAATATTGGAGATTCGAGTCATTATCCCATCGATCGAGTCCTTAGAAGCGGCTCTGAAAGGATCTCTATCTGTCACCAACGTCTGTCGTCACTTATCGCGGGCCCGCTGATTTCTTAAGCTCACAAAACAACCATCTCTCTCTCTTACTTTCTCTCTCTCTCTCTCTCTCTGTTTTCTCTCTTTCTCGGCCTCGCCCGATAGCGCCTAATCGGTTACGATCTCTCGCGCCAATACGACGGAATCGTTCAAATCGGCCTCCACCTTCCTTCGTGTCCTTTCGTTCTCGCGCGAGGAAGAGAGATGAGCAGCTCCGATATTGCCGTATCATCTCGCGCTTCCTCTCTTTAGCCGACTGACGTCTTCTCTCTTCGATCTGACTCTCTCTCTCTCTCTCTCTCTCTCTCTCTCTTTGATCTGACTCTCTCTATACTCATCTCTCTCTGACTAGACTGATATCTCTGTCGACTTCTATCCACGTCTGATTCTCTCTCTCTCTCTCTCTCTCACACACACACACACTCTCTCTCACTCGCTCGCCGTCCACAGAGCAGAGACACAGCTCGAATAAGCCGGGCGCGGAATTGCAATGCATACGGGGACACTAATACGCGTGGGGTCCCCACTACCGCGTACCCGACGAAGCCCACGGCCGCAAAACGTGTGTGCGTTTACAGCTGTTTGCCAGTCGTCACCGGACTGCCGTGAGCCTCTGGCAAAGGTCATTAACGTCGTCGGTGCCCGCCATCGCTCTGTCGGCCCCGCGTCGTCTTTCGCTCGCTCGCCGACCACTCTTTACCGCTTCTTCCGCTCTTATCTCGTCATTAACAATAGGCCCTCTTCGGTCCCGCGCGCGCTCTTCTCTCGCTCCTCTGTCGACGATCGTTCCTTTGAAAGCGCGCGCGCGCGCGCGCGGGCACTCGCTCGCTCTCTTCGTCGCAGCATCGGCGGGACAAAAAGAATGTTCACGAAGAAACGGAGTGCCAGACTAATTCGAACCGACGGACTCGCTCTCGCGCACCGACAGGACAAGTTATTTTCGTGATCGCGGGAAACGGTTCGGCGACGGCGAGCTGTGCGGTGGTGCTGGAGGGGAAGTGAGAGAGGGGGGTTACGGTATTGGCGCTCTCGAAGGGGAAGGTGGAGATGGTGAGGAATGGCGGAATGACGAGGAGACGTTTGGGCTCGGAGGCTGACGGGAGAAGAGGACTGATCGATGACCGAACGACTGCCGAATGACGATCTGATCCGGCCGGATTGGCAGATTCGATCGAGCTCAGCACTTGGCAGGTTCTCGCGCAGATAGCGTTGAGGGTGGATTTCGATATGGGACTGGCAGGTACGTGCCGATGTCCACCCTTTCTTTCCGTTGCTACGAGCAGGTAGGTTCGGCGGTATGAGCTGTTGCGGAAGTTTTTAACGTTGAAATATCACTGACAGTTCTACCGTTGGCAAGACATTGTTCGTCGTTTGCACGGTGCGACGTGGACTTACTTACGATCGCTACCGGGATGGACACCGTGAACGTCATGCGTCCGTGTTATTGTTCACGGTACCACGTGTTCGCGCGTGTATCGTCGAAACACGTGTGAAAGGGCCCACGTACACGCTGTGCCAGTTATGCACGCGATATGCGCGCTATCGAGCTTCCAAGATATTGTATATCTTCGCCACCGTTCTCATATGATACGCCGCTAAGCTCGATACCACATGTCCATATTACTATAGCGCGATAGTAATCGCACTATCGCCCGATTGGTATCACGGTGTGACATATTTAACCTGTCGACCACGTAGGCCAACAGGTATGCCATAGAGACTGACGCAACGGGCGCCCATCTCTATATGTATACACCCGATGTGTGTACACGATACAATCGTGTCGGACGTCCATGGTGTTACACGCGCCCCCCTTATTCAAACAAGCATGCCATAACTTCTCACGATGATATAACTTCTGCCCACCGAGTGTGATAGCACGGAGTCCTGTGCCAACGTGCACTCCAGTCACGATTTCACCCACTTGCAGCGCTGTCAAACGAAATCGTGCGTCTATTGCCGCGAGCTGCCATATTTACAGCTGCGCGGCATGCATTAATCTGCAGCTTCGCGATAAGTGGGCCTTGGCCGGGCAGTTTCGGCGAAATCTCACGTACGCAAACGCGCGCGAAGGAATTGGATCGGCGATCGAAAATCCGGGCGAGTTCCGAGCCGACGGCCAGAATCGATAAGAGTCGCGATAACGGGGCGGGAAGAGGTATCGATTCGTCCTCGAAGTCGGCAGACGTCCCGATGCCTTCGGCGGAGCGAGGGAATTATCGACAGGCTGTCCATCTTGCGAAATGAAAGTTTCGAGAGCGACTAGGCGACGGGGACCGCTTGAAAACAGGATTCCTGCCTCTGGGCCATATTCGGCTAATGCATTCAAAGGCCCCTCGGTGCTCGCCTCTGGAAATTTCCGACCTCGCGAACTAGCCTTAATGAGGCTGACGTCGATAAAGAAATTTCGCCCGTGACGCTGGCCATGGCGTAGGACTCGAGGACTGGCCAGTCGAAAGTTTTGTCTTCACTTCGGTCTGATGTCTAATGAGAGACTCGATGTTCTGTCGGTGATGTTCGTAGGATATCAACTTGGGGCATAGAATTTTTCTCAGACTTCATGTAATGAGGAAAGCAATATATCAGGGTTGTACGAATAGTTTGCTAAAGGTCTGATAAGCAGATTCTGCTTTGATGTCTTGTTAGTCTTCAACTTTGTATGTATAGGACTGGTGAATGTACAGAGCGTGTAGAGTGTCTAACGAGACTTGATGTTCTATCGGTGACGTTCGTAGGATATGAACTTGGGGCATAGAATTTTTCTCAGACTTCATGTAATGAGGAAAGCAATATATCAGGGTTGTACGAATAGTTAGCTAAAGGTCTGATAAGCAGATTCTGCTTTGATGTCTTGTTAGTCTTCAACTTTGTATGTATAGGACTGGTGAATGTACAGAGCGTGTAGAGTGTCTAACGAGACTTGATGTTCTATCGGTGACGTTCGTAGGATATGAAATTCGGGTATAGAATTTTTCTCAGACTTCATGTAATGAGGGAAGCAATGTATCAGGGTTGTACGAATAGTTCGCTTTAGGCCTGATAAGCAGATTCTGCTTTGATGTCGTATTTAGTCTTCGAATTCGCATGTGTAGAAGAACTGGCGAATGTGTAGAGCGACTCTTGACATGCTTGTCGAATTTGATTGCACAAAAGACTGAAATGCTAGGATTCAAAAAATGTTGAAACCTTGACTTGGTCTTTTATAGGCCAACTCTTCGAACTTAAAAAATGTATAGCACTCTGACTGCTGGTAAAAGACTACTCTTAAAATGCTCAAAGAGTTTGATTACTGACAAGGCTGGAGTACTGATTTTAAAAATTGTGAAACCTAAACTCGGTGTAGTAACGAAAACAATATGGTCGTTCGATTATCTTGAATGCGAACGGCGATAAGCGAAAAAACAGAGAGAAGAAGGAGCGGTAAGGATAAAATCTTAATTAAGATTCCGCTTTATCTTAAGTAGAGCTTTAGCGTACACCTACAAAAAAAGGATGACATAACTGTGGTGGAGCGTTTGATAGAAATGAAGTACGGCCGAGGAGAACGTTGATACGTTTTAGCGCTGAGATAACTTGCACGGACGAGATAAAGGAAGACGAACAGGCTTTAGAATTCCACTTATCCAAAATGTATGAGACGTGACAAAAATTCGGCTCTAAATAGCGTAAACGCCCGAATGAATTATTTATAAAGATTAATTCTGAGTAAACGCAAATTGTATTCTCCGCTTATTCGGAAAATTAACTAAACGAGTTGAGGGATGAGCGAATCGATGCATCAGATTAAATAAACGAACTTCCAGAGAAATGATCGAGCTCGTATTCCCAGTTTCCAGAGAATTGAAAATATCGGTACATCTTTTCGCGCTGTTAATTGCTCGCAGTCACGCGTGCCACGCGCGCATGCGTAAGAAGCCGGGTCCAGGAAGCTTCTTCGATACTGGAAGAATAATCGATGAGGAAAAGTCTCACGCGGACGTCTGTGACTTCTACTCGAATCTCAGGCATTAAGAGAGAACACGAATGTTCAATTACAGTCAAATTAACAAAACTACAATCCAGGAAGCTTTCTTAGAGCAGGGAAAAATGTTCAACCGAGAAAATTTGATCATCCAAAAATTAGCATCGAAATGTCCACCGGGCCCGGAAAGGAACACGGTTCTTCGATTACACTGCAATTACGAAATAACGTCAGAGCCGTTGGGAACGATATTGGAACGAAGCCGTGACTCAGGGATCGATCGTCGGAAACTGAACATCCGCATGGCGGATAAACGAAGAGCAGAAAAAGTCGAAGCTGACATCCGCGAGTTCTCCGGAGATTCTCGAGACGACTCGCTCTCGAACGTCACGCGCCATCGGGCGAAACTATTTGATTATGCTAATGCGTCCGCGCTAAGAGTGCGTGCAAACATAATGTCTGCGCGTGCGCGCGCGCGCGCGCGCGCGAGCGCTCGCTTCGGCCGGCAGCGTTCGCTGGAAAGAGGAGAATATCGTGGCCGAAGGAGCATCAATGTCGGATGGCGCGGAATTTTAAGCGCTCTACTCCGCGCCGACACTCGCATAAATAATTAATAATTCGCTAAGTGGCTCGCGCGTGTTGGCCCGATGATGTCAAGACGTCTAAGATAGTGTACGCCGTCTTCGCGTCCCGGCGCGAGAGACAACGGAGACGGCGCGACGACGACATATGCATATGGATGCTGTACATATAGAATCTGTATTATGGATTCTTTGATGTTTCGCGGCCGCGAGAACGTCTCCTGCTTTTTCAATAGTGCGTAGAATCGCAGTCGGATCGAAGCTGGTAATTAACGTTTTTTTCTCGCTGGACGGCGCGGACGAACTTGATGCGGAAGGTTAACGAGTTGGCTGCGGTGTAAGATTACGTCTTAAACGTTCGATGTAACTTTTTCGCGTTTTAGTAGAAATTTAGCGGAGGATTGATGGCCGTTCGTAATGGCGTGGAATCGATGCCGTGGGGACAAATGTGAGGCTTTACTGTGTAATTCTGACGTTTGTCTACCGGGCTTACGAGTTATTCGGCGTATGTATTTTTACTGTATGGCTCTTGTTATGATTTGTTGGACTTTTTTTGTGCGGTTTGACGTTATATCGCATTTCCTTGCAATTTACGCTGAGATTAACGTTTATAGGCGACTGTGGTCGGTTTTGAGGATATATTGGATAGTCCTTGACGAAGTTATTCTTATAATCTGATGTCAAGGGACCAATGCAGGGCACTTTGGGATATTTTGAACTGGGAAAATATGATCGTAGGGGGAAAAGCTGCGATTTCGGAGTTTTAATAGAGTACGGAAATGTGCCCAATGGGCTCACGTTTTTTGTATGTTAATGGGGGAGCGAAATACATTATCTGGATGTATCTAGCGTCTAAATAATGTATTAACATCAAAGTTATTGTAAAGCAGCGTAACTTCAGCGTTCTAGACATTGACTAACTCATATTTTCAGAGCATATAGGGAATATGTAACCTATTTATCGTCACTATACGACATTTTATCAATTATTTTGTCATTCGGCAATGTCTGGCACATACTTTTGTACATTTTCATGCAATTTTTTTACATTTTGAGGAATTTTGGCGAAGATCGGGCATTTTAGCCCCAATATAGGTAGACCCTATCTGATGGCCGTATCCTTATGCCATGGCACTGAGCGATCAGTGGGGGGGGGGGGGGGGGGGGTACTTTGGCACTACTTGAACCTATTGAAAGGTGATAGAACCTTCAAAACCGTCGAAAAACGCAAAAAAATGTTTGGTCTTGGATTGGATTTAAAACCACCCTATCCCATAGATTTTGACTCGCCCTGAAAGTTGGACGCAAGCAAAATTCCGAATTCTTAATAGTTTCGAAGATACAGCCATTTTTCGGAGGAGAAAGACAATTTTTTTAAAGATCGACTTTCGCCGATAGTCCTATCATAAAGTACGCATCGGAAGCTTCAAGAAAATGTATGATTATCATAGGTTTTGATCGCCGGTTCAAAAGTTACAGGCGATTTAAAAAACACGCGAATTTTTTAAGGGGTACCCCTTCTCATTTTTGCGAAAAATCGAAGGTCGGCGGATCGGATCGCCCTTTTACTACCTGGCAGAGGGTCAAAAATAACCCAGACAGCCGTTTCCTGTTGGTCAAAATTCGCTGTAGTTTCCGAGTTACAGCCAAGAAACCACCGAAACATTGAAGGTCGAGAAATAGGTAAAAATTAAAAGTCTTCTGATCGACTTGTGGATATTCATACTGAAAGAGGATGAAACGAGGATCACAAAAATCGCAACCCGAGCCTTCTAAGCGCAATATTTTCGGAGATATGGCCAAAAATGTGCCCCGTAACGGCAAAAAATGGACATTTTGCCGTCGGAACGCTAGGTAATTCATTTTGATGCAATTGCACGTATATAGGGCGGGAAAGGGGTCAAGAAAATCATAAAAATCGCAACCGGAGCCTTCTAAGTGCAATAGTTTCGGAGATACGGCCAAAAACATCTCAAAAATGATGAAAAGTAGGCATTTTCCCAGCTATACGGTACCTAAAGTTAATTGAGCCGATCACTCGCTATAAACATGAAAAAGTAATCAAAACCATTTTCAAAATTCGAGTCTAAAGATGAAAGCTCCCTTTCCCAACCATAGACCAGTAACAGCAGCAAACCGACAACTTAACCCAATACCGCATACCAGAATGCTATTCGCGATATTCTTTCGACATCGGCAGGATTCCATACGTTGTTTACGATACAAAACGAGAAAGTGTCGGGGAATTCGCCGGCAAAAGTTACACTTTGTCTAAAGTCACGCCCGGAGCCCAGAAAAGATAGCGGCCGCTTCAGGTGGCCGGCTTGATCTCGGCAAAAGTTAACGTCGCCGCTATTGCGACATCCACAAATCACTTGTCGCCTGTACACACCGACAACTTGCGCGCGCGCGCGTTCGCCGATGTTACGCAACACTCCTCTATTCGCAGTCAAATAAACTAATAGATTCCAGCCGACGGGCAAGGCAGGCAGACGATTCGACCGGCAACGTCTCTTTCTTCCTCCCATCCCTTCTTTCCAGCCTCAACTTTTACCATCCCCGAATCCGCACGCAACGAATCGGAATTCGATAATCGTTACGTCATCGCGAGGAAAGTAACTTCATCTTCGCGTCCAGCGTGTCACGGACCGGCGTAACAGTACTCGATCCTCGATCGATACCGGAAGTCCGCGATTAAATAATTTACGGGACCGCGAATTACATAATTGCAAAATTAAAATGTGATACCCGTACACACGGCGGGGAGGGTAGAGACGCGACGACGAGCCAACGATTGCGTAAACGATAAATATTATATTGTATAATTTTGTCGCGAACCTGGCGCCGGTAATTACGGTATCCCGGCTTGCGGAGGATTTGCAATGGCCGCCGTAGGTCGAACTGCGTTCACAAAGGAGCGTTGCTAGTTGCGCAAAATTTTCGCGACAAAAAGTGCTCGCGCCATGGAAAAAATGATCGATCCAAATAGCCTGAGACGGGTAGCCCGGCCGTTACACGCGCGCTCAATGAGCTGCGGCAGACACAACCGCGCTAATCAATAAAATGCCTGCGATTAAATTAGCATATAAATACGGCCTGGTCCGCGAGTCGTGTCCTTGCTTTTCCGAAGTTTCGACCAGACGTCGACACGACGGTTCTTACGCAAACTAGAAAGGGAACGAAATTCAGAGTGTGTACGTGTCCCGTTCGTACGTGTTTATGGATCTTTCGGCGTGTGTGTGTGAGTGTGTGGCGAGCAGCAGAGACCGCTTCCTATCAATTTCCTGAGCGCATACGAGCCGTGCAACGAGCGTTCCCGATCGCGTGGAAACGAGCCGGAGAAAAAGAGGAAAGAAGCGATCATGTAACGTGATTGTGATTATCGTATGTGGTGTCACGTAACACGTGGTACAACCGGGATGGGGATGACTGCCGCCGATGGGATTAATCATAAGCGCGGAATTGCTCTCTGCCATCCTGCGACACTCTTTTGGAAAAAAAAACTACATTCACGAATGGCTCACTGACTCCCTTCGGTCAACTAAGAATTTTTACAAGTAATTTACCGTGTGAGCTTGTTGAAAACGTTGGGATTCTATGCGTGTTCTAGTTCTACGTTACAACAAAAATTGTATGATTTCTGTCGTTTTCAGAATATCGGATTAAACATAACGTATGTACCAAACTGTCTATGATCGTAATTTCGAATTGTCGAGCAGAAAGTTGACCTTGGTAAAAATATTAATTCTAAAGCAGAATTGTAATCAACGTCATTACCGCTTTCCAGATAAGCAGCTCAATGATTTTAATTTCTCATTTCCTTATCACCTTCAAAGAATAATTTCTCAAACCGTTCCGTTTCACCATTCTTCGGTTTAAAGGTTCAGAATTATAATAACCGATCGTCTCAATATACTCGAACCACGTACGAACTATAGTTCTTTGCAACGAACAATTACATTTGTCAACCGAAAATGATCATACCAACGCTACCGATCGTCCGCATATCAAAACCTTCAAAGAATAATTTCTCAAACCGTTTCGTTTCACCATTCTTCGGTTTAAAGGTTCAGAATTATAATAACCGATCGTCTCAATATACTCGAACCACGTACGAACTATAGTTCCTTGCAACGAACAATTACATTTGTCAACCGAATATACCGCCCAGCGTCAAATTTCGCGTGTTGCGGGCTAAGGAAGCAGAGCCAATCGGTGGCCAACATCTGGCGCGTCTCGACGACGAGCAGATTGGAAGTTAACGAGCCGCGACTATCTCGCGTCTGCTAGCCTGCTCCGTGGAAAGGGAAAATCGTTTGCGACACAGCGCCAGCTTGGAAAAGCGTTCGTCGTTCGAAGGCGCCGTTTGCCCAGAAATGGCCTGCCTTCTCGGGCCGCTAATTATGAAAATGAACGCGCGCCGCCTCGGGAGGCGAGGCTCGGAAACGGAAAGAAGGTGAACAAACAAAAAAAAAAAAAAGATGGCGGCGGAACGCCATTCAGCGATCGGATTTCCGACCGATCGGGGCAAATTTTGCCCGGATCGAACGAGAGAGGCCGAGAAAGTCGAAGTCGAGTTCCGCCTTGAACCTGGAATTAGAGCGACCGTTTCCTCTCGGCGCCGGAAGCGCGTGCTGCCCAAAGTGGATTCCTTCGCCGATCGCATGTGACACGTGCCGAACGGTTAATCATACTTCAATGCACTCGCCGTGCCGTCGCGCTCGCGCGCGCCACGTGTAATCGTGTGCGTTCGCATGCTAATCAGAGCGAGTCGTCGCCCGCTGTCAATAATTAAGAATGGCCGATGTGGTAAGGGTGGATGGAATTTTTTTTTACTGTTCTCTCTTACTCGACAATTATCGGAGGACGATGCGGGAGATCCATACTTTGCGTGACGGCTGATAACGATACATTTAAATGTGATAAATCAAGGTAAATACGATTAATATTTAAAGATAAGGGTGATACGTGCAATTGTTGCTAGAGGCACAATTAGAATTGTTAACGATTTAATTCGTGCGATCACTGTGTGGCCGTCGATATTTTTCACAATTGTGGACGGTGATGATTAAGGTCGAATAGAATGGGTAATGAAATGGGTTTGATTTTTTTAGTTTAATTGCGGCAAGCGACGTAGGTGAAAATGAGCAATCGATACGTGTTCTGCGATTTTTCGACTCGAGCCACTTTCATAATTATCGGCATGGATTCGAACCGCTGCAACTGTCGTAATCAACTAATCTACCACTATTCAGCGAGTCACAGCATAAATATCGCGTATGCGTTAATTAGAACACCTGCTAAAGACCAACTTTGTCCAGTCGTTGGAATTGACACTTTAAGAACTGCACGTTCGAAGACGAATACTGATACATTTCGTAATTGATAACTGAAATACGTAAAGAATAAATATATCTAATAATCCATATATTCATCAAGCTCCCAGTATAATTCCTACATATCCGTTAATTGAAAAACCTGCTTAATACCGGGTTTAACCACTTGTTAGAATCGACACAATCAGATTTCCTATTCAAAGAAGAATTCTGTTAACTCTCTACGTAATAATCACAGCACACAAAGAATTAACGGTTTACCGAACCAGCAATCTATTCATCGAACTTAGGCATAAATCTCACATATCCGTTAATTAAGAAACCAACTAAATGCCAAGCTCAACCACTCGTTAGAATCGACACATTCAGATTTATTGTTTGGAGACGAATTCTGTTCTCTAATTAATAACCAGAGCACACAAAGAATGAACCGAATGAACAGTATGAACAGTATGAACAGTTTACCGAGCTAGCAATCTACCTATTCATCCAGCTCGCGGCACAAGGCCTACATATCCGTTAATTAGGACACCTGCTAAGTGCCAGGTTTGGCCAGTCGTTAATCGACGGGTTGACGAATCCGTCACGCAGTCATTGTGGCAGAATTTGCTCGCGGTTATGGATGCAAGAGCCGGCGGCCACCTTCGACGTCACTCTTACGATTCTGTTCCGAGAAAGAGTGACGCTACCTCTCGGTTGGCTGCGGTCGGCCGTCGATTGACGCGGGCGATAAACAAAACGAGATCGCGAACAAATCATTCGACTGACGCTCGTAAAGCTCGCTCCGTGCATCGGGGCGCCGCGACTCGGAGGAAAGTCACTTCCGGCGGAATCCACGGAAAAATGCTCGCTTCGCTGGAAACGGCCGCTTTATCCCGGAACTCGAGGATTTCCCCACTCGCAGCTTCCTGCGGACGGCGGGCGCCGGATTAAAGTGCAAAGTAATTCATCTGCCGGTTAGAAGTTACGGCCATTAAAACGAGCAGGAATTCGAAATGGGGAAAAGAATATTGCGAGCGCTGAATTCCGGACCGAATACCGTACGCTATTCTGCCGAACGGCGCAGAAGATTCCTGGCGTGCCGGGCGTGCATCTTGTCTCAATTACTTCATCGTAACTCGGGGTGTAATTACGTCGGATTCAATTATCTGCCCCGCTCGAGACCCGTGCCTCGTCGGCGGAAGATATCGGCGGCCGAAGACGCGTATTTTTCGCCCGTTCGGCCGGATTCGAAAACAAAAACGACGCCGATAAGGACGCTCTTTCTCTCTTAAGTGACCCGCTCGTCGCTTAAACCGATTATATCCAGAAAAACGGGATCTACCGAAGAGTGATGCAACATTATCCTGTAATTATTACCTCCCCAATATGTTCGATATTTAAGGTCAAACAAATCGCACTAACAAGAAATGTTTTTCTACTTTCAACATAAAAACTTGCACGCCGCCGTAGCGATTTGTTGACAAGTATGGAGAAAATTACAAAAATTGAAAATTAAATGCGAAGCGCTATTCGATTTACCCTATGTTGCCAACTGTTGACAATCTTTTGGGTGCCCTCATCATTCGCTGGGAGCGCGCGCGCGCGCGCCCGCGCGCAATGAAGATAGAAGCCGGACGCGCGACCGGTTTATCGTGACAAACGAAATTGTGGAAAATTAATTTGGCGCCCGGCCGTTATCGCCGGTAATCGAAACCGTTCTGGATCAGCGAGCCTCTCTGCTCATTAAAGTCTCTTCGGCGAAGCAGTCCGTTCCGAATGGCGATCCGCGATACGACGCAAATGGTCGGCGACTCGGCATCGTTTCCATAAAAGTGTCTGAAATGGCCGCCGCTCGCCAACTCTCAAGCTAGTCGCACGTGCTCCGGACTGATTCGGGACGTCGGCATCCGTCAGCCACTGTTCTCCAAGCCTAGTCACTCTCCTTAAGGCCAATTTCGTCGATTGTCGATCGATCCATATCGAGAGTCGACAATTTTCAACGAATCGGCGCAAATCCGCGACAAATGGAAGTTTGCAATCCGCGCACCCCGATACCAAAAGCCGAACATATTCCGATGATGTACGGTATTGCTGACTGGGTGGTTGTACGGTGGCTGAATAGTGGGCTTTATCCAGTCTATTTTATTTTATAAATACATACTAAAAGATATAAATATAATAAAATAGACTGGATAAAGCGCACCATTCAACCGCAAATATTCCGATGATTTAGCCAGCTCAAGTCGGGAAAAAAAAAGTTGGTCCTGCCATTTCGAGCCGTATCCTACCAGAAGCAGAAATCGTAATCTACATGCAGGCCGTAAAAGATATCGCGCACGATCCGGTAAGAAAAAGATGCTGGAAGCCACCGGCATTAGCATTCGCAATACTCATCCTGATAATAGCCAAGCGAGTTTCATCCGGGATTACCCGTTCGTATCTCGACCCCGAAAAAGCTGCGAGTTTAGAAAGGACACTGGCATCCTTGAGACGCCATGCGAAAACCGAACGGGAGACCTTCGCCCGCCGATCTCTCCTATCATTTTAGCAAAATTGGTGCCTCGTAAGAGACTTAAAGCGAATCGGCGCGTGGATCCGGCTTCCTCGTAAAAATGTATTACCGAACTCGTGGCGGCCATTATGCAAGGCGAAAAAGGAGAAGGAAAGAGTCGCCGCCATCCTGCACTCGAACGCATACTGACGCGTCTCTTCTAATTAGGCCCACCCCTTGACAGGTTATGACACGCTCCTTCGGTTTCTTATGGAATAAATCTGACTCCTTCTCTCTTTTTTTTTTGTCCCTAGCCTCGCCGGAAAAAATGACCGAATCGACGGACGGTCATTAATAACGACTATGAGCGGAAAGCGGACACGCGCAGACTCGGTCGGTGTGAGAACATGCGCTGACGCACGTGCTCTTACACCTGTCACGTATGATACAACCGTTCCCCGTACGTTAGGCGGACACGCACACGCGTGCACGCGCGGCCGTTCGTTGAGACATTATTGAGTAACGTTCTTAAAGGGGAGAGAAGTTGACTCGTTTTGTAAGCTGTTGGCTGAGCGGCGAGAGAAGGAAGGATATAGTGGACAAAGATGCGTGTACGTGTGTAGAGTCGGAGACAAAGAGAGAGAGAGAGAGAGAGTGTGCACGCGAGATCATATACGGCTATGTACGTACACATATGACGAACGAAGGAGACGGAGAGATTCTGAGAGGAAACGAAAATAATCGAGACCCGATTCATATGTATAATAGGCGTACACATGGATTGGGACCAGAAGAGAAAGAAAGATGGAGAGGTCTCAGCATAAAAGGAAAATAATCAAGATTCATTATATATATTCCTATACCAATACTTATATAGGTACTCTAGTAAAAGGAGTTGAAAACTGGAGGAGGAACAAGGACAGCGAACTCTCAATTGGGAAAAAAAGTAATTATCCGACCAGGCCTTGACTCTGAGCATAATGTTCGTCATAAATGCGCGTTTATGCGCATGCGCGCATGCAAATCTGCGACTCGTTAAGATTCATCCCGCCGATTCAACGTGGAGGGATTGTTTGAACGATTATCGGTCGAGTATCGCCGAATTCGCTCCCATTCGAGTTTCGAGAAGGAAGAATGGCCTCCCGTTCGACGGGTTCGCCGAGAATGACGAGCGGATTGGCGCGAATCCAGCGGCACGCCGTGACCGAGGGACTCGTCTCATGTTTCTGTCGTCGGGGTTCGGCCCAGCGTGGCGTTCTAGAAAATCGAATTCACCAAATTCCTGACCGACGCCAAAAATACGTTCGCCGCGAGCGAGAGGAAAATCGAACGACTCGAAACGGAATCGGAATTGACCTATCGGCTGGACGGGATGTTATTTCTGCATAAATTCACTTTTTTCACCGCGGTCGAAATTCTGGGTTCCTTTCGGCGGAACAGTTAATCTCGCGCTTACGGCCGTTATGTAAATCGATGTGGTAACCTTCGAGTGCGCTCTTCTTGTCGAGCGTTACCGCGGAGAAGACGCGCGGGCGAGTATCTGAAATGCCAGTGGTCAATGATTCCTGATCACTCTCCGACGGAGCCATTAACGGAGGTCTCGTCTGGTCCAATAGCGCGCTCGTGTTATTATTCATGGCGGGCGACGTATGACGATCTAGCGATTCTTGCGTTAGATCATGGACAGGCCTCTGCGTGCCAATTGGAATTCAGTTTGCGTCGTCGGGATTTATCGTGCAGCATCGATTTCGACCGTGGTCTGCCGACACGCTTATTACGTAACGAACAGCGCCAACTTCTTCCTCAAATACTTTGTTCGGTCTCGTATTATCGTTACACTCGCAGAATTTGCCAAACTGGCCCTGTCTTTATAACGGCTCTTTGCTACACATTACTTTATTTACACATTTCTTTACACAACTTACATCGATGTGACGCGAGACAATCTCCGCTTCGTTCGCGCGACACAGTCAATTTCCATAGGAAAATTCTAATAGGCCCCCAGCTTCACACATACTTACGTAAGACTGAGACAAGTCCCTCAAACATTTGAACAGCCAAGTGACCAAACAAGACATTATCGACAGGATTCTGTGACGTCGCCAGGAGGAATGCAAGACAAAGGGACTCTAATCTCCGGGCCGAGTCGAACAATACGTCTAATCGTGGCCGAAGCTCGAGCCGCGTACGTGGCATTTCTCATGACAGAAATCCCGCGGGCGATCTTGCTGACGCGCGATGACAGGCAAAACCTCCGTCGCGAATGACGTAACTCCTTCGAACGCGGAATCGCCTCGCCTTCCGACGGTCGTCTTCGTCCACATGCTCTTAGTCGACTTCCACCGACGTCACTTGCCGCAAAATCTTCGGAATGTGGCAAAAACGATGTCCGACCGAAGGAAAGCCGATTAAGGCGGAGTGGGGTGAAACCGACCCAGAGATTGAAAAGTTTACTTCGAACTGATTGCTTTTCTATCTATTCCACTAAAACCTAATGATCTTAGTGCTTTCATTTGGCGCAAGGGTTTATTCTTTAAGTTGCGTTAATTTGCATTGAAAATATCTTCTGAAACCTATGATTTTCTTAATAAATTAAAGACAGTGCTGCTAGGGAACTGGGGCAAAACCGTTCAACCGGTTTAAAAATTATTGAATCTTATATCCTTATATTATGGAGCAAAACCGGATTTCTTATCAGTAATACGAACTTTGTCGAACGAGTTAAACGGGGGAATCACAGAATACATGACGGCCACCGATGTTGAATTCTCTCCAAACCATTGAATACCAACCAAAGGAAGATTTCTACCTTACAGTCGGTACACTACGACGTGTATTCGAATAAATAAGGGCCCAGTGCGGGTTTGCCCCGCGTACGAATTTACCCCCACTGCACCTCACATTGTTCAGACACGCGTCTGACGGACTGCGATTGAAACTCACCGCAGTTACATGACGTGCTCGCGTCGTAACACGCAACCGCCGCTCAGAACGCCACCGACAGCCGATCGAGTCTTTTTCACTGGCTTGAATATATTATATGAAAAAAAAAAAAGAGGAGACGTTATGAAATGGAACGACCGACTGAATGCAGCCCGGAGAGCATTGAGGGAATCCGCGGTTAAAAGAAGCCGATTGACTCTTCGTCTCTCGTCATTGAGCCTTTCTAGCCTCGGCGTCCTTCTGCCCGCGGCGTCGACGCTAATTATGCCCAGCCATCCTCTTATCCGGCTTCGGCCGATAGCTCATTTCTGCTTACCTATCTCTACCTGTCCGCTAAAAAAAAAAAAAGTACCGCCGCACCGACGGAGAAGTGTCGCTCTGAAAAGCGAGCACGGCTTTATTCATAAAGCGTATTTAAATACTGTCGTCCGCCTCAATCATTGACGTCATCCGGAGCCTTCACTTTTCACCTTGTCTATCTCCCTTTTTTTTTCTTTTTTTTTTTGAGGACATACACTTCAACTATTGATGTCGTACACCTTGCAACGCGTCACCTGCTTCTCAGGCGTCAGATTCATTTTTCATCCGCATCGTCCTGCATACAGGCTATATAAGCCTGCGACATCTTTCAGTCTGCAGGAAGAGTTCGTCGAAATTCATTGCGGGCTGAGCTTGGAAGCCAGTCGACAGTCGAAGAGTGAAAAATTGTCGGCCGTAGACTCTCGTGCCTGCGAAAAACACGCGCGCGGCTCGTCGCCGAGAGTGGCGAAGGAGGCGGGACAGAGTGCGGGCGTCGGGAAGCATTAGACTTTGGCTTACATTGCGGTAGGTTCGGTCTGGTCTACAATTCGCGCGCGTAAACGATATCGTCGATACAGACGTGCGGGAAGTAAATACGTTTCGACTTCTCTGTCTCTCTCGCGCCGATGCACTTTTGGTCTCTGCTTGCCTCTCTCTCTCTCTCTCTCTCTCTCTCTCTTTCATTTCTCTCATCATCGATCCTTGTCTCTCCCCGTCTCTCTCTCTCTCTCTCTCTCTCTCACTCTCTCTTTCATTTCTCTCATCATCGATCCTTGTCTCTCCCCGTCTCTCTCTCTCTCTCTCTCACTCTCTACTTCGCTGGCCACCGATCGCGACGTGCAATATCATTGTTGCCGGAGCAAAGTCCGAAACGCGATGCTCTCCGCCGACGTAGCACGATAGTACTTCCCTTTTATTGCCAAGGTCGTACGATGACAGATATATAATTAAACCGGCTGCTATTTCGGGAAACGGCCGGCACGCCTTCCGATCTAGCGATCCGGGCGCGGATAAATCCTTCCGCTCGGTTCGTTCCGGAACGACAACATGCGCAATGTGGACGCGAGACAGTCCGGTCCGATTGGAGGGAGTACGTAATGGCGGCAGAAGTTGAGTAATCAAACTTCCGATGCACCGCTAGGAAGATGCGACACTGTGCCCTTATTTCATTTCTGCTCGTTGCACACAAAAATTAAAATGAGATATTGCCTCTTTCGAATTTATTAATAAAGAGTACAGCCTATGATCAATCTCTGGGCTCATAACGAAGTGATTCGAAAGTTAACCCATTACCCGTAATAGAAAAATACAAAAATTAAAAATGAAATTAACTGTACATCTAGAACGTTATAGTCGTTGAAAGAAAACAACTTGAAACTGTGTCCCAAAAATGGGACATTGGCGGATAATGGGTTAAGGTGGGAGAAGAGTCTTTCTTCAATGAAACGTTCCTTGGCAGACACGTATCGCGACATAGGCTTTTTACGGACAAATTTGAGAAAGATCCGATTCCACTAGTTAAAAAGTCACGAGGTGATCGGAATTGCCGAGGAGACACGTGATGTCTGGAGATATCGTTGAAGTCGGACAGTCGAAAAATCGTTCCTTATCTCTCGCGATTGTCGTATCGAGCGAGCGATACAAAACGTCCTCGTCTTCCTGCTCGCATCGCTCGCACACACTTCAATTAATTCCTTTCCCATTAACTTTTCACGTGAGCAGATAAAAAGCCCAACTCTTACGTACGCGCGATGATTAAAGTGTTCTGAGTCAAGCAACGGAAGAGAAAAACATTTTAATTCCTTATTACATCGAGGTTACCGATACAGAACAAAATATAAAATTTCTAAGTAAGTAAAGAGTCTCAACTGTTTTAGACTTAGATCACTGGCGCGATTAGGAGTGCGTACACGCGACGCATTATCGCCACGAAAATAGAGAAATTCCACTTTATCCCCCTCGAGTGACACGGAGGAAAGGTGAAACGTACGCGAGAGGAAAAGAATGCCTAACGAGTCGAGGAACAATTTTCCAACCGCGAGCGATAAATCGTCATTCGCTCGATTACGTAACGCAATCTTCGAAAGCCCGCCTAATCAGCGACAAAGTGTCGTTATTAGGTGCGCAATAAAGGAAGCACACTTCTTCGACGTCGAATGGTAGCGCAGCGGGTCGATGGGAAAAACGGTGACAAGAAGCGCGCGAGGACGAGGCTTCGAACGGCAAGAAAAATTTTCCGATCCATTCCGCGGCCCGTAAATCTTCGACATCTTAAATCTTTAACGTCACGAACGCGAAACGTCACGCGGCTCGAGTGGAATGGCCGCTTTTTTTGCCCGCAACCCCTCGACGCGCCGGGAAAATTTATGCCAACCGCGTCGACAACCGAAGCAAGAAGCTAAGCGACGGAAAAATGACGTTTAATTTAATTACCCGTCGAATAAAAATCGGATTCACTGCGAATAAAATCGATTAATCTTACCTGTTAATTCAGCCGACTAATGAGTCGCCCTTTCGGCTGAGGCAAATTATTGGAAGTACGATGGAAAATGTTGCACGTTCAATTGTACATTGTGGAAGATGGTCGATCGAGGAACGAGTTGGACTCTCAGGACGAATTCACTTGAAACGCATCTTACGCCCATATCATTACGATCCTCGCAGCCGTATATCACGACCGGATTACAAAACACGACACGCGACTCTTCCCGCGACTGAGAGTCAAGATTATGCCTCTATTCTCTGCTCATGCGACACGGCTTTTTGCAGCAGCGAACAAGAATAGCGAGCTGAAAAACCTTGTAACAAAAAACGGCGAAAAAAATGCTACGTGCGCCAGCAAGATTCGTTCTCTCTCTCTCTCTTACTGGCTTTCTGTGTCTTTCCTTCTTTCTCTGCTTCCATATGAGTCTTCCGCTGTGTCTCTTTCATGGGATCGTTGCAAAGATGTCACACGAGATGTACGCAATAGCTGACCGATCGGATAGATCGCGTCGGGGATACGGCTACAGATCGTTCCATAGATCTCGCGCCTGTGCCGGATCACGCGTGCGCGCGCGCGCGCCATGTCTCTTTTCTTTTTCTCCGCGGCCGTTTTTTCTTCATCCTCGCCCTGAATGACATTTCCAGCGGCTTAATAGGCACCTTAGGCGGCGCATACATAACGCGATGGATCTTTTTTTGCCCGCTCGATTCACCCCGCCGCTCGCCGTTCGCATCCAGCGAAGCGGTAAAAATGCATTTAATAAGGCGATAATCGTCCGTTGCACAAGACCATTTCGAAAGAGTCGACGGTAAACTCTTTTTTGCAGATCGATATATAATACTTCGCGCCGATGGGAGGGGGAGAGAGAAAAGGCATTTGAATAATGCTGCTGGGGAAGGGAAGCGGAGAAATTAGGATGGCTAACGGATCGAAGTCTGACGAAAAGGACTGCAGTAGGCAATTAACGTATTAATTGACGCTTCGTTCACGTACATGTGAGAGCGGAAATATTTTAGTGGGCTTAGTTGAAAGTTCTATGTACTGTGTGAATGCGTTTCGTTATAGGCGAGTTGGGCAGATTTGTGTTTTTCATTAGTTTTCCACCTTCTTTTGGCCCTATTTCTGAAAGTATTCGACTTAGGAGGCTTCGGTTTCGATTTTTGTCAATGTTTTTGATCCCTTTCTCACCCTATATATGTATAATTGCCTCAAAGTGAATTACCTAGCGTTCCGGGGACAAAATGCCCATTTTTGGCCGTTTTTCGACACATTTTTGGTCATATCTCCGAAAGTATTGCACTCAACAGGCTCCGGTTGCGATTTTTGTGATCCTCGTTTCATCCTCTTTCAGTATGCATATGCACAAGTCGATCGAAAGACTTTTCATTTTTACCCATTTTTCGACCTCCATTTTTTCGATGGTTTTTTGGCTGTAACTCGGAAACTAAAGCGAATCTTGACCAACGGGAAACGGCTCTGCGAGTTATTTTTGACCCTCTACCAGGTAGCAAAAGGGCGATCCGATTCGGCGACCTTCGATTTTTCGCAAAAATCCGCGATTTTTTAAATCGCATGTAACTTTTGAACTGGCGATCAAAACCTATGATAATCATACATTTTTTTGAAGCTTTTGACGCGTACTTCAAGATAGGAACATCGGCGAAAGTCGATCTTTAAAAGTACGAAAAGCATGACACAATTAGACAACTGTGAGCATAAAAATTTCTTATTAAATACTAATCTCCGACGCGTGTTAGGTAGCCAATAATAATCTATCTTTTATGTTCACGCTCAATTTAAAATAGTTCAATATTTCTAACATTCTAATCTAGCGTAATACGTGTCAACCTCGACAGCTAATAGTACCGCGATAATGAGCGGGCAAAGAAGGGGTAAAAAAGCAGAGAAACGACATCGATATACCCGTTATATCGATTCTCATAAAAGCGATATGTCCGATGATTGCGTACAAAGTTGCAGAAAGTAGCACGAAACGGCAGATAACGATTATCCTCCGCGAAGGGCAACGTTGTTAAACTCTCGGATTCGAGCGCGCGCACGCGCTCGTGTCGCGAGATGAAAAATGGTAGCTAATACCCGGATGCGATTAAAAAGCGATTCGAGTATACGTATCGGATCGAAGGAAATTGGTAACTAACAGCCCGGAAAATCGATCGTGTGCGCAGCGAGAGACAGGCGAGCAACACTTTCGGTTCGTTTCGTTTCTCATTAGCGACGCGGAAAGACACGGTTAGGTGGGGAAGGACAAAAAGATCGGAAAGATAGGTAGAAAGTTGCTAGTGGAGAGATTCGATGGGACAAAGACCACTCGTGAAATTCAGTTAAGCACCTTGTACCAAAATAATTCGTTCCATATTAGCAGTTCGTAATATACGCAGGTGCTTGCTTTAAACTACTGACTAAAAGATAAATCACTATTAGTTCCTAATACGCCAATGTACTTGCATTAAATTAACAGCATTAAACATAAAGAATCTATTCGAAAAAATGAATGTCGAAACAGTCAATTAATCAATCATAAATAGACAAATCTAAGACACGATGTAGAGAGTATAGCTGCTTCGAAGATCGTATCGTTCGAGTGACAGCGAGAGCTGCCAAGTAAGTCAATGGAAGAATTTTTGGAATTTTCCATCGGTAGAAAAATGTCGCGGCTAAGGATCGAAATCGGTTGACAGCGCGATACGATGATGCGGGTTTCGCGGCACTCCCGGAGATTATGCCAAGGACGCGTTATACTTAGGTCTGAAACGCCGTTACCCAACCGAATTGAAATTTACCCGCCGGTGAATGGCTAATCGCGACTAGGGAACGATCAATGAAACATTAATGAATTCTGGCTCGGCTGCGAACTTGGCCGTTCTCAGATTTTCCCATCGTATCACGATTTTCCGATTCGTTCTTATAACGATTTAGCGATTCAATCATGTCACAATTTTCCAATTCGAGCGTATTATGATTTTCCATTTCGAGCGAATCACGATTTTCCGATTCGCGCGTATTACGATTTCGCGATTCGATCGCGACCCCTACCATTACAATATTTAATAATCGCGAGTGGGGACAAAAATTGTAGATCGAGACTGTTTTTCCTCCGCTCTCAGCAAATACGTAGCAAGAGTCGCATTACGGAGAGGAAAAGCTTCGTCGATGAAAAGCGTCCTCGAGCTATCTCCTTCGATGCTTTTTTTTCCCCGTTCTTTACCGCCTCTATCTCTCGCGCGAGTTGGAACGCACTTGCAATGGAATTATGTTAATCGTACTCGCAGAGAAACGCATTTCCAGTAGAAGTTTTCCTGTTCTCCGTTCAATTTCCTGAGTACAGTTCCCAACTTGAATTACAAAAATACTATCTGTCCTTAACAATGCCTTGACGATTCCTGTTAGAAGATTACATACTTACGCACATTTACATACTATTTATAGTTCAGTTACATTGTACTCGCTACTTTGTACACTAAATATACAAATGACTTAAAAATTCAAAACGCGGAATGTCGAAGAAAATGTTCAAGAAGTTAACAAGCGATAACTCGGTACCTGTTCTCTTCGAGGTAAAGTGCAGTGGGGTAAATCCATATACGGGACAAATCCGCACTAGGCCCTTATTTATTTGAGTACAGGTACGTCGCATCGTACCAACTGTAAGGTAGAAATCTTCCTTTGGTTTGTATTCAATGGTTTGGATAGTATTCAACATAGATGGCCGTCATGTATTCTGTGATTTTCCTGTTTAACTCGTTCGACAAAGTTGGTATTACTAATAATAATTCCGCTTTTGCCCCATAATAGAAGGATATAAGATTCAATCATTTTTAAACAGGTTGCGCGGTTTTGCCCCAGTTCCGGTTTCAGAAGACATTTTTAATGCAAGTTAATGCAACTTAAAGAATAGACCATGCGCTAAATAAAAATACTGAGATTGTTAGGTTTTAGTGGAATAGATAGAAAATAAATCGAATAAGAATAGAAAATAAGTTTCAGAAGATATTTCTGATGCAAGTTAATGCAACTTAAAGAATAAACCATGCGCCAAATAAAAATACTGAGATTATTAGGTTTTAGTGAAATAGACAGAAAATAAATCGAATAATAATAGAAAATAAGTTTCAGAAGATATTTTTGATGCAAGTTAATGCAACTTAAAGAATAAACCATGCGCCAAATAAAAATACTGAGATTATTAGGTTTCAGTGGAATAGATAGAAAATAAATCAGTTTAAAGTAAAGTTTACAATTTCTGGGTCGGTTTTAGCCCACTTCGCCTTACGGAAAATTGTGAGAGTATCGGGACACGATCTCTTTGTTCGCGTAGAGACGGATCTTTTACGTATCTCGCCGGGGCGATAATTCGGCGGACCGCGGAATCTCGCCGGCCGTCCTCTGCGAATCGTCCGATTGCGAAACGGAAACCGCGTCCAAGATTATTATTAGACCGTCGGCGTACAGGTGTGTATCTGCGCCGGCTCGTCGGCGCTTTTAGAAACGGCGGGGGATAATTTTGCCCCTGGCGCCCGCAAAATTCGCCTCTCCGACTTTCGAAAAATAGATCGCGAGTAGAATCGAGAGAGAGAGAGAGAGAGAGAGAGAGAGAGGGAAGAGTCTTCCTACTCTTGTTATTCTCGCCGATCTTGAAAATATCACCCGCGAGAGTTATCGATCTCCATACCCTTCGATTTCCAAACTCTATTCTTGTCTTCCATTACTTTTTGGCCTCGCCCGGCAAAAACAGGTCCGTTTATGCGAAAATTATATCGGTCGCACTTTTTGCCGGGAGGGGGGAGACGATTATCGGATAAATTATTCGCGACGTTTTTAGCAGCCGATGAAAATGGAAATGAAGTCGATGGCGGAGGAAACGTGGACGAATGTCAACGCGGAATCAGCCGAAAAGTGAAAAGCGACTGTATCGGGAACGCGCTCGGCGATGCTATGAGTTTATCGATTCAGGCCAGTTCGACGTTAAAGAATCGGAGAATATGGATGAACCGTGCAAATAGACAGACGTCGCGTGTTGTAACGATGATGATGACCGACGACCCAGTTACGAACAGTCCGCACCGGGGGAACGTTTACTGGAATTGGACGAAACGAAAGATGAGGATTCGGCCGGCAGTAGACGTAAAGTCTCAAATAAAGTAGAAAGACCAGGGTGAAGCTAGAGAAAAATAATAATTTTAAATAACGCTGATACAGTCAACGTTCAACTTGTTTAAATCGTTTTATAGGCAAACAAATTTTATTTGGAAAAAGATTCAAGTTAACGGATGTACCGCCATTTTTGCAAGAAAACGGTACTGAGTATGGCATTTTTGAGAACAGAGTGGCCCGTGTAACTTTCAAAATAGACGCGTGATGTGCGCGCGCGCGCGTGCGTCTGATTTGGACACGCGAAATATCCCGCCGTCTGGCAGCGCGAAAAGAAGAAGCAAAGTCTAGGAGCGATAAGGCTGATAATAATGAATCACGTTATATACATATATATGTATATATATAAGACAATGAGGAGGCACTTAAAACCGGATCGTCTGAAGGCGCGCGAGCTGCGAAACGCGTACCAAACTCCGAAAAGAGAAACATTCCCCAACATCCGGCAAATTGACGCCAAGCTAGATTCAAATGATCCGAGCTGAACGCCAATCGGCGACAACTGAATTGCGAAACTTTTAACCCTCGTTATCGCTCGGATTAATTCATACTCTGCTAATACGCTACGTTTATCCATATGCAGGCCTTAAATCACGCTGCTTAACCAGTTAAGTGTGGCGGCCTCTTCTCAGAGCAGCCATCAGTTTGCTTCATTTCGTCTTTATCAGTAAAGATTCTAAACATATTCAAATTTCCGAATATATTTTTCGAATATATTTTTCTTTCCACTGTGAATAAAATTTAAATAGCAAGGGCTAACTGTATTCTACGGATGACGGATATCGTTGTCATGACACATAACTCATGACACAATGCTATTCCTTCGTGACGGATATAGTCGTCAAACACTGTTAACTGCTTAAAATTTCCGAATCGGCTGATAAATTTTCATCCCAGTAGCCGTCACGTTTATGAAAAGCGATTCTAAGTAGGTGCCGCCATAAGACACGCAATTCAGATTCAATCCTAAGGACCTCTTCGCTGCGAAGGCTGACAATGACCGTAAGACAAATTTTCGCCGACGCTCGCGCGTCACCTCTTACGTAACGGCGAAGAAAGACATTACGTCGCGGCTCGAAATCGATTTCGCCGAATGAATTCGAGCCTCGTCTTCCGCGTGGCGATGCTCGGCGCAAAAAAAGGTATCATAGACGCGAAAGGTTGAAGGGGCCACCGGCCGGCGTTGTGTAACGCCTGGCGTCTCGGCGCTGGAAAAATTGGACGGCTCCGGCGCATTATCGTCACGAAACTTACGTTCCGATTGTGTGTGGCCGTGCGACGTTGTGCGCGCGCGCGCGCGCGCGTGCACCACGGACACGGGAGCGAACATGGAAAGTTGGGAGAAACGTCCCGCCGGCTTCTTTCGATCGAAGAAAAACAAAGCTCGCCTGTCGGCGATTAGAAAGAGAGACGGAGATCCACCTAATCACGTACACACGTACGTATGTAAACAAGTACGTATCTACTGGATGATTACGGAGAGAGAATAAGCACATCCTCGTACGTACGTACGCGCGGACACGTTCACGGTGTGAAGATGTGTGCGTGCGCGTCGATTGATTAGAGGAAGAAAACACGCCGGTCATTCTAAGTCGGCTGCGAGTGGGAAAATGAAGACGCAGATGATTTTCTCGCGATTGTGCATTAATTGCGGTGGCGCGCGCGTGTTGGTGCGTTGGGAAATAATGACGAACCTTGCAGTTCGCGGATGAGTGGCCTGTCTGTGTGAGCACGAGTGAAAAAGAAGTACGGCCACCAGTAGCCCTGAACCCGGGTCTGTGTTGGCAAATAAAATCGACCCCGAGTCGGTGCGTACGCCTGGCCCTGTGTGCGTGCGTGCCACGTGCGCGTGTGTCGGTCCGTCTGTGTCGGCGGACATGTCTGCGCGTTAATTAAAGAGATACAATATAAATGCATGAGCGCGGACACTCGGCCGTATTAGCAAGTTAAGACGTTCCGTTTTTGCGCCGGGGACCCTGTACACGGGGTGTCCTGTAATTTCTGGTGCGCATCGACCAACGTCGGTCTCCGCATATTCGAAGCGCAGACTCGGCGACGTCTGCAAAATTCAATTAAAAAATTGGATATCTGTAGGCTGTTCGCAGAGTCGTAAATTAGAAAGTATAGTTAAGAGTAGCTGTCAATTGGGTAAATACATCGGAACACCGTGTACGTGGCGAATACACTTATGCGAGCGCGTGCGTAAACGTTTGTACGACGAGAGTGTGAGTGGAAGAGAGTGTTAATGTTGAAGAAGGCGAGGGACAGGGACGCACCGATGTTCTACATAAAGTCGGCTTCACGGTGTGCGTGGCAGTGTTTGAGAATACACGCACGGCACGCATACTTGCGACCGATAACGCTATCGCGACCCTCCGACTTCTGGAACGGACAACGAGCGCTGCTCGTCTCCGGTTCGACTTTCGAAAAGAGAGGAAAAAAAAGTCGTTCTGGGGGAAATCGTCCGTAGAAAAACGAAGCCTATCGTCGCTGCCGGCGGCCGGTATCACGAAAAGTATCGCTATTTATACGTCTCGCGACGATAACGGACGATCGCCGACTCGGGAATTGAGATTTCGGATAGCGACGGCCGAGAATTCCTTTGGAACTTCCCAAACTACGAAACACTCCGGCACGGACGCCATTCCTTGCGCACGCTTTGAGAATGGAAAATATATCTGTCAACATTTCAGAACGTGGAACGTAATTGAAAATAGCACCTACCAAGTAATTCTTACTGTAGAAAAAGTGGCGGAATATTTCATATTCTGATAAATGTACATATTCTGACAATATCTATCAAAATTGCAGAATGTGGAACGTAATTGAAAGTAGCACCTACCAAGTAATTCTTACTGTAGAAAAAGTGGAGGAATATTTCATATTCTGATAAATGTACATATTCTGACAATATCTATCAAAATTGCAGAATGTGGAACGTAATTGAAAGTAGCACCTACCAAGTAATTCTTACTGTAGAAAAAGTGGCGGAATATTTCATATTCTGATAAATGTACATATTCTGACAATATCTATCAAAATTGCAGAATGTGGAACGTAATTGAAAGTAGCACCTACCAAGTAATTCTTACTGTAGAAAAAGTGGCGGAATATTTCATATTCTAATAAATGTACATGTTCTGACAATATTTAAAAATATTCCAGAATGTCGAATGTAATTGAAAATATCATCTACCAAGTCATTCTTACTGCAGACAAAGTTGAGGAATATTTCATATTCTAATGGACGTATAAATTCTGACATCGTGAAATAAAATTGAAGCATACTGAATTTCGCCAACTACCAACTCTCTGAAAAGAGATGCGTTTCATTTTCTGGCTAGAAACCGAATCGACCAATGCGGAGCATCGGTGCACATGCCAATTATTACGAAAGTTGCGCCAAAACCAATGTAATGAATCATCGATTTACACCTTTACTCGCACTAAACAACTTCTATCAAAGTACACTATTTCAAGTTCTTCCCGCCCACTTTCATAATTGGCATCCTACGTTAACCCCTTGACATACAAATTATTATCTTAGGCCCACGCTTCAATAAATCTGTATAATTTTGTATTAATTCCCTGGACCAAACTTACAAATAGAAAATAACAAAATTCGGTCGAGGAAATAGTTAAGTTTAACAAAAAATAATTTTGGTCACAGTATGCGAAGTGGTTAAAGACAGATAAGTCCAGTCTACCCTAACGAAACCTTTCCACTGTAAGTTCCTCGCACTAACTTTTACCCGTTGTATGTTGACAGATGCCGATCTGAGCATGGGCGGCGGGGCGGCCGGAGGATCTGTCCTTGGCCTGCCAGGATCAGGAGTGGCTGGGGTGCTGTCACAGCATTGTGCCATTTGCGGCGACCGTGCCACGGGGAAGCACTATGGGGCTGCTTCGTGCGACGGCTGCAAAGGCTTCTTCAGACGATCCGTCAGGAAGAATCACTTGTACACGTGCAGGTTCGTATTCGTCAGACATCGACTTCCCAATCGAATGATCTTCCGAACAACGAGAAAAGTCCTAACGCTCCTATTTCCTTGAACAGATTCAGCAGGAACTGCGTCGTGGACAAGGACAAGAGGAACCAGTGCAGGTACTGCAGACTGCGGAAGTGCTTCAAAGCAGGCATGAAGAAGGAAGGTAGGCAAAAACAGGAATATCTTGATCATTTACATTTACATATGTCTCTTTTCAACCCTGCGTTTATTTGTCTTCACTTTAAATTTACAAGTCACTTGTTACGGTTGAAATTTCCTGTATTTTTCTCTACACGAAAAATACAGAATATGTATTTATAATACTTATTGTAAGTTTTAATTTCAACCATAACAAGAGCTAAATTTGAACTAAGGGCAAATATCAGGCAATCTATATAATAAATTTGTATGTATACGTAATCACGTAGAGAAAATTGAAAAATTCAGGAAATTTCAACCGTAACAAGGCCTTTGTTTCAAACTAAAGACAAATATCTTGATCATTCTTCAGACCGACGCAATCGCTTCTTTGTACTCGCAATCACCTGCGTCAAGTATTTGGCCCTTCCGTATACGTCTGTACCGTCTCGATATCAATGATATTAATGATCGTCTTCGTTTGACAGCCGTGCAGAACGAGAGAGACCGAATAAGCTGCAGGAGACCGAGCTACGAGGAGCAGGCCAACAACGGAAGCGGCCTCTCGGTTGTTTCCCTGCTGCAGGCTGAAATGCTCAGCAGACAAGTCGGGGCGGCGTTAGAGGTCAGTTGCGGCTTAACCTGACGTTGCCCAGAACTGAATATTTATCAATCGGTGTATCCGTCCTCGTTAATGCACGCGCCAAGGAAACGACATTGACGCGCGCAATCGGCGACATATAATTAATCACGCCCCTTCTTTCTCTCTTTTTATTTTCTTGCCACCTCTCCCGATTATCGCCGACCCGACCGTGCTCAACACCGAAGATACTTCAGGTGAAAAGATTTCTCTACTTCCATCCTTTTATCCCCCTCGACTAGTAGTCTCGCACCTCTCGACTCTGGAACGCCTCGCTCGCGGATAATTCGAATCGCGCCGTTCAAAGATTCCGTTCGATCGTTAATCGTGCGGCACCTCTTGACAAAGTCGTAAAAAGCGATGATTTCCCTCTATCCGCCGTTTAGCCTCGGCCGTCGATTTATACGAGGCAAAATTGCAGGGTAGCCGCGGCCGTTACGTTGAATTGATTATCTTAACGTCGGCCATTAGTTTCGCGCGTAAGATTAATGGGGAAGGGAAAACGGACCGAGTGCGGCGTCGGTAGCGGTGAACTGAACGGGATCGTTCGCTTTTCGACAGTTGGGCAGCCCCGGCAGCGACATCGATCTCAGCACGAAGCAGATAGCGAACATAAACGACGTGTGCGACAGCATGAAGCAGCAGCTGCTCATCCTGGTCGAGTGGGCCAAGTACATTCCAGCGTTTAGCGAGTTGACGCTAGACGATCAAGTGGCATTATTAAGGGCGCACGCTGGCGAGCACCTACTTCTGGGGGTTGCCAGGCGCAGTATGCATCTCAAGGACGTACTGCTGCTGGGCAACAACTGCATCATCACCAAAAATTGTCCTGGTACGTGGCGCTCCGCTGAGACGACGATCGGACCTTGGTTCGGGGTCGCTTAACCTTACTCGCATGCAACCTGTCCTGCTAATTCTAACTCGGGGCTGTCTATTAATTTTTGTCGCTTACACTCTTTGACACGCATCAGTCGACTGAAAGCCTCTTAACCCTTAGAATGCTGAGTGGGGTTTTAGAGGGACCCGAGTAGAGATGTACCCATGTAGAAAGTATAATAGATGGAATATGAAAAATTACAAAGAATTATTTACAAAATTATTAAGGAAAATTACTTTCTCGGTTCCCTCTAGGATCCGACTCAGCATTCTAATGGCTAACATGGAGAGTTCATTTTTCACAATCAGAATTTTTTTTTTCGCCGTAGAGATCTTCGGAGTGTCAGATTCTTACTGACTCCATCGATATTCCACTCAGAGTCTGCGAAAGGCTTCAAAATCGGACCTTTTATAGGGTACCGGTTAATTTCTACGACTCTTTAAGTTCCACGGATCGTGAGATAGGCAAAGATAGTTATCCTAAATTGCATATTGCAATTCACTCGAGTTATGACGATTAAATGACATCCGCCTGATGCGTGTTAATAGGCGAATATCCGCGACCTTCACCTTTTTCGTTGCGCAACTCGGCCTTCCAGGCGGAGCACCTGCTTATTTGTCACTGGAGATTTTTCGAAGGTGCCTCGAGGTGAACTCGAACCTATTACCTCACCTCCGCGCTGCGTTTCTCGGCGAGATTCGCTTTTTAATAAACGACCGCCCGCCGTCTTTCGGATTGCGCGCCAACCGCCTCCTCCTTCTTCATCTTCTTCTAGCACTTCTTTGCCTTCTTTTTTCTCCCGCGCGCTAACCAGGGAAATCGATTACGAAATCGGCAGCTCTCGGCAAATTTTCAAGATACCCCGATGATTTATTTCGAGCAAAAAAAGCGGTCGCAAAGACTCGCTGCGTTAATTCGCGAGAAGATTCAAATCGTAGTCCGTTGCATAAATGTGCAAAATTGGATAAATGTCCTTTTGTCGATGATGCGCAGGTACGGTCGCGGGTTTAGGAATCGAGATGGTGAGTCTTCGATTCTTTCACGATACCTTTTTTCGTTGCATGCTTACGTTGCACGTACTTCCGTAGCTGCGCGGTTGCATAAGTTGCGGTGGGAGCGCAGTTACGTGAGAATGTCTTGCCAAGACCGTTGTCTCTCGACAACTTGGACAGATAAATATTCGCCTCGGCTGTGAATATTTCATTAGCGGCGGCCGAATCGATCGAGTTTCATTCCGGGACGCCGAATGGGCTCTTAGAAAATGAACGACGCCTCCGAATCACCCAATCTCTCATTTTACACGAGATCCCTATCTCCTATATATATCTACGCATCGGCAAATTCATACATCATCGCGTACATCTATAAAAACGTCCCAAGCCTCGACTTATCGCTCAATCGACCCATTCCGAAGATACGTCAAAGCCACAGAAACGCGCGGAACATAAAAATCCCTTATCTTAGTCAATCTCAAAATTCCTTCGACAACGAATCTTCCGAAAACGTATCGAGATTCAACCTCGCCTAAATTCTCTCTCTCTCCCTAACATTGATAGACCATTATCCCGACATCGGCATCAGTTTGAGTCAGGTGTCGATAAAAAATGGAAAATGGTCAATCTCAAAATTCCATTGACACCGAATCTTTCGGAAACGTCTCGAAATTCAACCTCCCCTAAATTCTCTCTCCCTCCCCAACATTAATAGACCGTTATCCTGACATCGGCGCTCACTTTGAGTCGGGTGTCAGTAAAAAATGGAAAATCTGTCAAGAACGTAACCGATCGATTCGCCGGTAGCCATTGCACGTACAAACTTGGGGTGTAGCTAGTTGACTGAGCCCGGTATTTCGTGTTTCTGTGCCGATCGTACTGCATGCACGGCTCAGGCTTTGGTGATTTGGTATTACGATGCGCAACAATAATCTGAAGAAGATCTCGTTGCCGGGCTCAGTCCTGATCGTTCGGCTAGTGAACGGTATAACCGTGGTTGTCAGTGATATCGTTACCCGCAGAGGGACGCAATCAGGACTTGGACATGAGCAAGGTCGGCACCAGGGTGATGGACGAGCTGGTGAAGCCGCTGAACGAGGTGCAGATCGACGACACCGAGTTCGCGTGTCTCAAGGCCATCGTGTTCTTCGACCCGAGTAAGTGCACTCCTTCCGTAGGCGGACACTTTAACGCCCAGTAATGTTTCGTACCAGATTTGACTCACCTTTAGGTAATAATATTGGCCGACGGATTTAATTTATCGACATGTATTTTTGTTCGTCTCATTAAGCGCTAGTTGAGATCTTTTGTATGATCAGACTGTAAATGTTGATATCGGTATGTTGATTCAACATTTTTCTGTATAGTTGATTCCTGTATCCTGTCGATTTCTGTATAGTTGATTCCTGTATCCTGTCGGTTTCTGTATAGTCGATTCCTGTATAGTTGATTCCTGTATCCTGTCCATTTCTGTATAGTTGATTCCTGTATCCTGTCCACCTCTGTATCCTGTCGATTTCTGTACAGTTGATTCCTGTATCCTACCAATTTTTGTATAGATGAGCCCTAGCCGATTCCCGGCAAGCTACACCACATACGAAGGCACTAAACGCTCACACAGACACAATTCGAACGCGATCCGTCGGCCAGCCGCTATGCCCCCGCCAATTAAGTCTCATCGAGACAATCGATATCGATTCCCAAGCAGGGGAAGCGAACGGAAATTTCGCAGACCACCGTTCCCGTAATACCGATTCACTCCTCCCAAACTAAGAGACTCTTCGTCTTGCCCCGACAGACGCGAAAGGCCTGAGCGAGCCGGCCCGAATCAAGCACCTTCGCTACCAGATCCAGATCAACCTCGAAGACTACATCAGCGACCGCCAGTACGACAGTCGAGGTCGCTTCGGCGAGATCCTGCTGACCCTGCCGGCCCTTCAGTCCATCTCCTGGCAGATGATCGAGCAGATCCAGTTCGTGCGACTCTTCGGCGTGGCTCACATCGACAACCTTCTTCAGGAGATGCTGCTGGGTGGAGCGACGGCCGAGATAAACGGCAGCACCACTCCGATCCCGATCTCGAACGCGCCGGGCAGCTACGTCAGCAGCAACGAGAGTCCCAGCAGTCCCCTGACGCCGGCCAACGCCGGCCCGCTGAGTCCTCAGGATCACATGCTGGCCGCCGGCAGTCCCGTCATGATCCTGAGGGACCTGACGCCCATCACGGCGCAGGACGACGCCACCACCGTCGCCGGATTCAGGCTCTTCAAGCAGGAGCCCAGTCTGGAGACCGAGTCGACCTTCTGACTAGACAGGGACACTCTCACCTTGCCACTCGCGGCGGAACTCAGTTACTGACGGAGTTCGACCGCGCCTAGGATTCTTCTGGGTGAGAGAGTCGACGCTGATGAAGCGAAGTCGATGCCACGGACTACAGGGTTGACTACAGGGTTAATTAAAGGGATAACCGGACGCGAGGAGTTGGCCTTCGGGCCGCTCTCTGAGGCGCGTGAAGAATTTAGGGATCGTGAATAGATGCTGAAGAGGAGGCGAAGTGGAAGAGTGCAACGGGGACTACAGGGTTTATAGGTCGTTACTAGAGTGTGACTGTACGGGAAATTGGACGTATCCGTGATCTTTTGCCGATCGCGGGAGGAGTTTCGCTATTCTGCGGATGTGACATGCGACCTTGAACGCGGAAGGTACCGCGAAGCGTCGGATACGATTCTGGAGACTCGATACTGCGTGTTTTCTCGGAGCGGATGGGAGGCGAAGATTCAGTATCGATCGGAAGTGCCATACAGGGTGTCGACGGCTTTCCGCACTTGCCAAAAGAAGTCGATCGGTCTGACGCAAGGTCGATGGACGATGGGCGATCGAAGAGACGGGAGATGGAGGCGCGGGAGGAATTCTAGCCGGACGTCGAGGATGAAAACAAACAGGCCTGCGCGCTCGGACGATCGTCGCGGTGCTCAAACAATTGCTCAATGATAAGCCTTAGGCGTTGCATAATACATATATACAAGTTAATCGTAGCGTCGAATCAAAACTGGTCGTTGACGTCGACGAGATGATAACGGGCGGGGAGAGATCGTGTTGTGATATCGATGGGGATTAAGAGCTGGACGTCCGCCAGCGGTAGGATTGTATTTTTGTCTGCGTCAGACTCCAGGCTGTCCCTCGTGTGCCTTATTAGCGAAGACAACCTTGTACACCTACATTATCGGCGCGGCTTGAGAATGAACGCGGCCGATTGCAGATTTCTGAATGTCAGCTTTCGCAATGGTGGGCGGTGATCGGCGATAAGGGTTGGCAGCGCTGATTGTCGATGCTCCGCGATAAGGAAAATATTACTGGACGGACGAAGGAACTGGAGGTTCGCGAACGAAGAGGTGCGAACGAGCGGAAGTTCGCCAAGAGTTGCTCTACCGATCCCGGAAGAAGAATGATTCTCATTTGTCGTAAAAGCAAAAATTGCGCGGAAGAATTAAAGGAAGAGAATGAAGGGAGAGCGGGGGAGGAGCACGTGGCTCGGAATAATTAAAAAGTTTCCACCTGTGCAAACATCGATCGATCATCGGGCGAGATAAAATTTTGTGATAAGCGATAAGATGATATCTCGGACGGTAATGTAACGTCGTCGTTCGTCGTCGTCGTCTCGCACATTCTTGGAATTCGACGGATGGACATTCCATCCATCCTCTTCTTTTCACGCGTCAAATTTTTCATCGCCTATTCGGTAATACAGCGTGTATTAACAACTTTTTCAATTCTATCGCGGCTCGAGAATCCGCTGAGACTATTAGACTTTCAATTCGGCAACCTCTGACATCCTTCCAATTTACGGTCTTCGGTGATTTTGTTTTTGTCGGGACGGAGACGCAGGGAAATTAACGATCAAGCTGATGGATTAAATCGTACGTTATCGTCGTTCGCATATCGTATACCGAATAAAGCCGGGTGGAGTCGAGACAATTTTCGAAACGGTGGCTTGTAAGCGGTGCAACATTTAATGACAATAGTGATTAGACTATCGACCTCGATGGTTGGATCGCGGTGCTGAAAAGTGACCTTCTTTGCCATCGCTTACAATGTAACGTAACGTAAACGGTTGCAGGGAGGACTCGAGTCGATTCAGGCACGATTTTTCTACTCTCTCTCTCTCTCTCTCTCTCTTTTTCTCTTTTTGCTCAGTCCGCGAATTTATGCGAGAATGCGACCTTTTACGACTGAACGTGTCGTAACGCAAAGCCTACGATGTCGGCCCGCAGCAGTGTTTTTCGAATGACACTCCGCAAACAGCCGTTAATCCTCGCCATTCGATGAATGCTAATCGCCACTTTTCATTTTATCCTTTTTGCGCGCTTTTCGCAGATCGCTGCGAGCCTTGACAGGAAGAGAGGCGCACTTCATGCAGATTGCGGCCTTACTACCTTCATTGCTGGCATCGCGTGCGCTTAGAATTACGATTCTCGATTGGCCCGAGTTATTCACTACTTTTTCCACTACTTGACGGAAGTCGAATTCGGCAGACGCTGCTCTGACGGCTCAATAATACGTATATTATTATATCACATTCCAAATATAGCGTTAGTCTTTTGATAGTCCCGTTTAATGAATAGCCATTAGTAGTAAGTAGTTCTAAATACTGGTTCGACGATGGGCGGCCGACTCTGGCCGAGGAGGCGCCTGTCGTCGGAGGACGTAAAGGAAACAGTACGCCATTGCAATGCAAATTACTTTAGTAGCGCAGATGATAAGGCGTCGAGGATGTCGATCGTCGTGAAATCCTCTCTACGATCGGCCCGCCTCGCGGATAGCGTGTTAAGTTCTGTTGAAAATGTCCATGGGTGGCATTAATGGCCGGATAGAAAGCAATAGTATCGATAGTTATCGCCTTAGTGTAAATGGAGAAAACGTCGTAACGCTATAGGGGACCTTACGAAAAAAGTAACGTTCAACATCGTAATTGAATATAATCGTCGCGCGTTTCAAGGAGGTAAGCGACTCGTTTCGGGGTCTTTCAATTCCGAACGGCGCTTTCCTCGATGCAATCAAAATTCGAATCAAACTCACTCGTTGAAGACACCTCGATGTAAAAACGGCGATTCTCGTGTAAAATAATTTCGTCGCAAAACTGTAATCATTCATGATTGTCAAGTATCGACCAACGATGTGAGGGTGGATACACAGAAGATCATTTCGACCCTGGGGGCATTCAGGCGGAAAGCGGTTCTCAGTTAAATTATTCGGACGAAGGAAGCTTCGTCGCAGGATATTGCATTTCGTCCGTCTCGCTGTTCATAATTCGTCGTTCCGCATCGAAGTATTCGGACGCACGCGCCACACGCGATCAGTTAGACAGGAGAAGCCCTTAAGCGTCTATTTTCCTCCGTAGACGGAAGCGATCGCTGGGAACCTTAATCTTAAAGCGAAATATATAGGAAGCTCGCATCACGTTGACTCCTTAACGGCGTAATAGCGCTCAGATAAGAAAATTTTGTATTTTTGTACGAGAAGAATTTTACGAACGTTGTTGACTCTTACTCCTACGCTGTTTCCGTGGAGAGACGTTGAAATTATAGATGAATAAGGGTAGAAACAATTCTCTTGGTCGGTTCGAATCTGAACTCTTACGATAATCATCCTCGAATTGCGAGGAATAGAAATTATTTTGTACGTCGCACACGATGCATCATCGATTTTGAACGGACCAAGGCAGAATATGATCATCGAAGAAAATCAAGAATGACGGAGCTCGGACGAATTGAATTTTAACATTTAGTAACGTTTATATCTTCGCTTAAGGTACTTTAACATTGTTCAGTCGTGGGTTGTGAAACTATGTGTTACCATTTTTTTTTTCTGTTGCCTGATTCTTTTAACGTTGTTGACAGTTCAATAGTGACTGATTTCGTACAAGAGATATGTAAATAAATCTTTTTATTTGTTATTTAATAATTACGACGAGAACAAATATTTGTAACTTTTAAATAAAGGGATTATATGATTATTATTATAAGTCTAGACGTGGCTTTTGGTGTGATTACTTCTTCTCATTGGAATGTGACGTTTTACGCGCATTCTAATAAGATCCCCGTTTACAGGAATTCATTATCAATACGTTTACGCTTTTTTAAATTAGCCGCAACCTCGGACGTTGCTATGGTTCCTGTTCCTTTGTTCAACCACTTTATCAAATTTTCCTTACTCTTCTTTCCAGTAGTGAATAGATGTTTTTCTAAGCATGGCAGATACAAGAATATTGAAGCATCGTCTATCGGATTCTGTGACCAGTCCATAACCAATCTGAATCGATTTTTAAATGCCTAAAAGTAAGAAAATTTCATGTAGTCCTTAAAGTATTCTTCATTTTCTTGTAATTGTTTATGAATGTATGAATGATTTTTAACAAGTTTACCTGAAGTAGATTATCTGTTATTTTTTCACAGTCCCTGTGGCTGAACTTTCTTAAATGCATACCCAGTTCATAAAAGTACGGATTCCATTTGCTTAACATAACAGCAGATGCATCGGCTTGCAGAATTTCACTGGAATACAATAAATAATACTGCATTATCTACAATATCAGTCACTACGTAATTATTTGATGAATATCATTGAAAAACATGCTTACCCATAACTCTCTTTATATATTTTTGGAATATCCACTGATACAATTGGCACCTGCATGTTATTCAACGGATGTGCAATCCATACAGGTAACTCCATAGCTGTTCCTGCCTTTAAATCCTTATATTCTCCTGAAGTATCTAAGAAACCTGTAAGTAAAATTAAATTTAAATATTAATATTGATAAAAATAAAGAAAAATAATATCTTTGTTTCTCTAACATTTAAACATTCCCTGTTTCTTTACTTTTTTGTATTGTAAAAGAAGACATATTTAAATTGAAACTATAGATCATATTTTCAAATACATATTTGAAATAATTATGTATTCCCTCTATATACTGCAATTAAAAACATAATGTTGACATAACAGACGTTTAAATTATTCAAAGAACTGTTATTACCGGTAAATTGATAAACTCCACCTCCATTCAAGACTTTACGCAAATATACGATACGTTAAATCAACAAGCAAATATGTGGATGTGTCCTTTCGAAAACAACAACACTGTACATGACACCGGTGACCGAGCATGAGAAAATAATTGAGAAACACGTGGAAACTTACCCAAGCCAGGCAATGTTGTTTCGATTTTGCAGGAAAGTCGTTCCTCTGTTGCCAAAATATCACTTATGGAGAAGTAATCCGGCATATAACTATAAGATAACATTTTTCTAAGGACGTGCAGACACGACACTGACAGAACAGCTGCCCCAACCTAATCTGAGAAATTCTTCCCGCGTGCGCACTTTCAGCGCGAACTGCAGCCTTTCTGCGCAACTACGTTCACTACTCTAGTCAAGCGAATGTCGGAACGGCGTTTCAATCAATACAAGAACCGTAACATAATCAAATTATGTCATTCGCTACGTTACATCGTGATTATTAACGGAAACGGTAAATAATTCCAGAATTATTTTTTTTCATTATCATTTTATTTCGACATTATAAGATGTATGGACAATTATTACATAATAATTTTATATAATGAAAGGTCTTCCCTTTGGTGGTAATTTCTTTTAAACATGCTTCCGCCCGTGTACAATTCGTTTTACCCCATTTTTCATTCCTCCGTCTCTATCCATTTAATCGTTACCGTCAATTATCATCGTCAATCATATCTCGTTCCCTCTCATAAGACTCTTACATAACATCACTCTTTCACAGAAAAATCAATAGTTATTAAACTATGAATGAATCATGAAATACGTGCGCTCTTGATTATTGATCGTCAATTAAACATTATTATTCTTTATCATTATCAATATATTATAATCAGTATGTTACCATTAATCATTATAATTACGATACAACGGTATAATTAATCCTCCCCGCGTTCGCAATCATTACCCGGGTTCCCCGTCCTCTTCTTTCACTTCTCCTTTTTTTCTCTCAATTTCACTCCCCCTCCTGCCTCCACTGTTTTTTCTTCCTCTTCCTCCGTTATCTTCTCATTTTAATCGTAATGATAGAAAGTACGTTACAATTACAGAGTGTGTATTAGCGAATGTGTGTGTCTCGTGTGACTCTTTGTCTCTCCTCGGCGGTGTGCGTGAAAAGTGTGTCCTTAACTCTCCTCGATTGTTCTCTCCCTTTCGCGAAACACTTCCTTCTCTCAACGTCGACGTATTTTCTCGGCTTCCTCCGTTTTCTCTTCGTTCGTTCGTGTGGTCGCACCCTGTCGCGGTCAAATTTTCGGCCGTTCCGTTCTCGGTCCAGTTTCGCGAAACTGGTCGAGAGGGACGCTTGCGACTCGTCGCCCCCGAACGATCTCTTCGACCGGAAGTGGCGATCCACAGGAACCTGAGTGCCGAGAGACCTGAGTTCGCTCCGTCGAGAGTCTGTCCCTCCACCCTCCCCCCGTCTAGTCGCCAATAATCTGTCGCCGATTAGTCTGTCTCGTCAGTCATCGGCTTCCGGTTCTCGGCCACTGCCATCCTCTCCTTCTTCGCGTCACTCGAAAAGTCTTCCGTCGGAATTTGGCGAACGATCGACGCGTCAGGCACTCTCACGCGGGCCTCGGGCGTATAAAAATATGAAAAGTGAGAGAATGTGTTTCGTTTGTACGCGCGCGCACGGAGAGCGTTCTCGTAAAGTTCGTACAACTCTTCTCATCCGTAGAGAAAAAGAAATCACGATTACCCGGACGATCGTGCTTTTTTTTTTTTTTTTTTTTTGGCCGTGTGGGACGTGGACGATCGGTGAATGGGATGGTGGGTCGCTGACGGGAGCGTAAAACGAGAGACAGAGTACGCGAACGTTCGGAGGAATGTTTCGAAACGCAAGAATGTACGTTTAAGGTGTTCCGCGAGTGCCTGACCTTGAACGTTCGCCGCTTCCGGCGGCCTCGAGCGAGGAGGAGAACGATCGGCCCGGTGGGAGTGTAACTTCTTTTTTTTTTTTTGTAATTTTCTTCTTTTTCCGACGTCCACCATCGACGCCCTTTCGATTCTCGACGCGAGGACGATCGAAATCCTCGACGAAGACGCTCGTCGATCCGACACGAAATTCGACGAAGTTCGCCGAGTGCGAAATTCGAGGAAACAAAGGAATGAGCACGCCCCTCGAGAAGTGGAAATTCTTTGCTTTCCCGAAGAAGAACGAGGCGTCGGTGAGAAAAAGAATACGTGGCCGGGGGAAGGGGCAAAAGCAACGGATTTTTGCAAAGACGTGTACGCTTATTTTTTTTTTTCTTTTGTTCGCTTACTCCGAGACGTCCTGCCGTTTCGTCCTTTCCTTCCCGCATTTTTTTCCCTCTCTCGTCCTCGTCTCCGATTCTCCTCTCGGAACGTCCTCGATTATCTGACTAGAAACGCTATATTTATAGGCATATACGTATATATATATAATATATATATATAAGTATGACTTAGCATGTATCGATCAATACATATTTATATATTTATATATTACTTGCGGCGATTAGTTCTTCTCTCTTATGCGAGCTCTTTGCCACATCGTTCCGCATTACCGCATTCCGTTCCGCTTGTTTCTTTTTCTTTCTTTTTTTTTTGCGTTTAAGCTAACTTTTACAATAATATGGCAACCACGGTGATAATTAATTAATACTATATTAAATCGGTTTACCTATACGGCTAACAATGGCTAACGATAAGAGGGCTGGGGACAGGGTAAATCGATAACGAAAAGAATTACAGGCGAGAAGGATACAGAATGAAAGATGTCGAAAGGACAGTTTCACGATTCGATATCACTGAAAAATTGTGCTTTCAGACGAGTGAGGTACGTTGAGGGGAGGGTTTAAAGGGGGGAGGGGGGTGTACAATTGTTTAATTAGCTAAAGACGAAAGACGGCGTGTCATAGTGAGAAACGAACGACCGTTTCACGTACGCACGGGAATTCTATTACTTTCGCTTTCATTGTTTTTTTTTTTGTTGCCTCTCTCGAAGCTTCTTCAGCCCGAAGCGTCACTCAGCATCCGGCGTACGTTTGCGATCGTAATTGGCGATCTCGTTCGATCGGCGCGAAACTTGAAAGTCGCCTCGGTGGTCGCGAACTGCCAATGAAAGTTCGACTTTCACGGGACGCGCTAATCTCTTTATTTATTTTTTTCATCCTTTATCTTCCTAGAGCGTAGGGTAATCTTTGGTCTATCGCGCGAGGACGATTCGTAGACTGAGAGATTGGAATCCGGAGGCGTCCCAACTTCTTTCCGATACGCTCCGTCGTTCTTCGTGACCTTGACGCAGAGTGAGAGAATTAGTTGGGCCCACGCAGAAAATTCGCTTCCGCCATTGTTGCGGACTACCGATTCTTAGGCAAGAAAAGAGTTTAGCGAAGAACGTTGCAGAGAGTTCAAGTGGAGACGACGGAAAATGAACGAAGCGTTCGAATCTTGAAATCGTCTCAAGATGCGCCCCAGGAGATTCGAATCATTCAGACTATAAACGTCCCGTTCGTTCGTCGGACTCGCCTTTTTCCTCAGATCCGCAGCATTTCTCCCCAACATTCCCCGATCCTTTTGGAATCCTCGCAATTCATACAGTAATCATCCTCGCTCCGTTTCGCGGCGCTCTCTTCGGTCGCTTCACATTAACACCTAGTATCCGTACATTAGTAACGCATGTAAACGATCTAGCTTCGCTTACAAATTTTTCCTATACTCTTAGAAATTACCGTTTCTCGACGATTAAAAAGACACCGTTTGCTTCTTCAGCAGACACACGCACGCTTCCTCTTCCTCCGTCCTTCCTTCCTGTTTGCCATTGGTCTACGCCATACTCCTCGGGTGCTTCGCGTATCTTCATGCGATGAACATATTCTTCTGGGTCTATGTATTTTCTCACAATTTTCTCACAATCTTCTCACAATTCTCTCTCATCCTCTCACGTTCTTCTTCCATTCGACTTTTCTCTTCATCCTTCTTTTCCCATCCAGCGTTCTCTATCGTCCGTGCGCATTATCGCGATGCGCAGGGTTCGTCAGCGAGTCCAAGCTCGCAGCTCCCATCTGAGTTTTTGTACTCATCCTGCCGCGATCGCCGGAAGGTAGATTCCTCGCCGGACAAAAACAGCGGACGGCGCAAAGCGTCCACTTATTTGTCATCGGCCACCTACCGTCGTACGGCGGACGGTACATTCGGCAAAAAGCGACAGCTTCCACTACTTTGTACTCGTGAAGTGTAGCCTCTACCTGGCCGCGCTTCAAATCTGCTCAGTTCGTTCGACGAGAGTTAATCGTAAAGCCGAATTCGAACGTGGAGAAAAGTTTTCCTCGCGAGCAGACTCGAATGGCGCTCCGCTACAATGTACATCGTTTCCGGTCCCGTGATGATCTCTTTAAAATACGCTCTAAATATAATCGGCAACGTTACAGACTGCTCCTCCCACACTCACCTTCGTCATATTCTCATTCTCATTCTCTATCTATCTCTTTCACTCTCCTCTCCTCTCCGGCTCTAATTCCGTTTCTTCCACGCTATCCTCTTCCTTCCAACTTTCTTCCTCTTTCGGCCTCAGCCACTGCCCTTCTTTTGTCCCGTAGTAAAATATATAACTTATGCGAGATAGGCGAGTAGATTACAATTGTGCGCGACGAGATTTACATATGTCCCTTGAAACGTTTTAACGATATACGTGTTCCGTCATTTGTTTTCCCTTAAACTCCTTCTCGTGTCTACTGTGGGGTCCCATATGAGCATGCTTTACCTATTTACCCTCTTTTTCAATCACTCCCTCCCATTCTCACACAGTCATTCGCGCTTACATGCACTCTTCGTGTCTTTCTTTACTTTCTCTCTCTCTCTCTCTCTCTCTCTCTCTCTCGCTCTATTTCGCTCTCTCTGGTTCTGTTTCTGTTCTACCTCGTCCGTCGTACATATAGCGAAAAAGGAAAAACGGTATTGTCGGGTGGACATTCGTAGAAAAATTAAAGCGTCGGGGAACGAAGCACTTAGAAAAATACGTCTTCCGGCGTTGGGTAAAGTCCCGTTCGTCTTTTTCTTTCTTTTTTTTTCTTCAAAAGCGTGCGTCTTCGAGTGTGCGCATACTCCCTCGCCTTCCTTTTCCTCGCCTCTTTGTGCTTCGCCTTCGTGCGTGTGACAAGTGTGCGCCATCGTTTACTGTGCGTGTGTGTCTGTGTGTGTAAAAAGTACGCGGGAGACTAGGGCTACGATGCTTGCCGAGTATAGACGATCGTTCATCTCCTGTTTTCCCGATCGCGCCTCGCGTCAGCGAATTTGAACGAACGGCGTCGAGAGTCACCGATTTCCGCTTCCTCGATCGGCGCCGACGACGTCGGACGTCGAATTGGTACCCTTCGCTCGGCTCTCCGACGGTTCGCGACTGTCAAGGTTGCCAAGAGTCGAGTGAAATTGTGCGGGTAAAATCGGACGAAAGAGCTCGTCATCCATTAAAATCTCTCCCCAACGAATCATTCGCAATTAATAGGCAGCGGAGTCGACGCTAGTAAAAGATTAAAAAATGTGTAGGAATAATGTTGGGGGATGCGAGAACTGTGCTTCGGAACGTTCGCTCGAACTCGCTTGCACTCGGGCGACAAAAATGAAAGGGGGGAGGCTTGGGGGGGACGAAGTTCTGGGGGGGGGGGGGGGAGACTCTGAGAAGAGTCTCCGTCGAGTCTGCCGGAAGTTGTGAAACCGCGCGACGGCTTCCGTGTGCACGGACAGACTTGTGCGTGCGATTAATGGTGCGCTCATGGCTAAAAATGCGTATCTCGTGCTCGCTCTCCGAGCTCTCGTGAGCTTCCCGATCGTCCTGCGTCGCAATTATCCGCCCGAACGAATCGATTCACTTGACGGGAACGTTCCTTCGGAAGTGATCGAGGATCGTGCGAACGGCCGATCGTTCGTCATCGATCGAAGCGATCTTATCACGCCGCTCCGATCGCGTCCCTCCTACTATCCATTGTTCTTCCGTGCAAAATTCGGAACATGGTCCTTGAAGCGACCTCGCCGGAGAGTGGACCCATCTCTCATCCTCCTCGCAAGAGGCTGAGCGATCCTCCCGTCGATCTCGCGCCGGATCATTCGACCTTCTCAGTCGAGGGAAACGGAAGGTTCCTTCTACGTCCCGAACACTCCGAATTCATTCCACCTTCGATCCTCCGGCTTCCTTCCCTCGATCCCGATTTCGATTTCGATCTGGATCTCGATCACAATCTCGATCTGGATCTCGATCACAATCTCGATCACGATCTCGATCGCGATCCCGGGCGAAGACAGCGGCGAGCGAAGACAGCGAGCGAAAACCGGACAGACTGGCGGAACAGACTGCCGGCGCGAAAATTGGGCGAAACCTGGTTAATTCCCTTAAGTCCGGCCGATGCACAGGCGTCGCATGCCGTCGCCATCCTCTCCGCCCATTGTCCGCGCTTAATATAGAATACAGAATTAGCCTAATAGAGACCGCAGCCACGCAGATTATTGGCGATAATGACGTCTGTGACTGCGTCGAACACAAATTGAATGTTGTTCGTGTCGGTGGCACAGGTCATGTGGCAGTAGATCTCCTTCGTGGTCGACTTGTTCTTCGCCTCGAACTGCGCCTGAATGTAGGCAGCCGCCTCGCCGTACTCCTGCGCGCCTGTTCGGGAAACGAAAAATGTTCAGCGTATTAGTGCACGATGTCAACTACGAGAGTACGGTCGTACTGTTCAGTGATATTGAAAGCCGGATATTTTTTGAACAAACTGGAATTTATACAAATTTTCTTCCTTCCTCGGAATTTAGATTAGGTAAAGTTAATTGAGTACTGACCGTCAGTGTAAGATGTATAAGGTGGAGTGGGGTAAAACCGACCCAGAAATTGTAAAGTTTACTTTAAACTGATGTGTTTTCTATTTATTCCACTAAAACCTGAAAATCTTAGTGCTTTTTATTTGGCGCATGGTTTATTCTGTAAGTTGCGTTAATTTGGATTAAAAATATCTTCTGAAACCTATGATTTTCTTGATAAATTAAAAACAGTGCTGCTAGGGCGGACTTGCTCCGGAACTGGGGCAAAACCGCCCAACCTATTTAAAAATGATCAAATCTTATATCCTTGTATTATGGGGCAAAGGCGTAATTATTATTAGTAATACGAACTTTGTCGAACGAATTAAACGGGGGAATCACAGAATACATGGCGGCCGCCTATGTTGAATACTACCCAAACCATTGAATACTAACTGAAGATTTCTACCTTACGGTCGGTACACTAGAACGTATATTCGAATAAATAAGGGCCCAGTGCGGATTTACCCCACTGCATTTTAATAATAAATTTTCGGCGTGTTCGGTCACTGTTGTACTTTTTAAACTAATTGAAATTCAATGAATTTTAGCCGAACGTTTAGATTAGGAGAATTACTCGAAGTACTCACCGGCGTACTCGGGGAAGCAAATCGTCAGAGGAGACTTGCGAATTTTTTCCTCGAACAGATCCTTCTTATTAAGGAAGAGGATTATCGAGGTGTCGGTGAACCATTTATTGTTGCAGATCGAGTCGAACAGCTTCAAGCTCTCCTGCATGCGGTTCTGCAATCAAACGACAACGTCCCATTACTCATCTCTGTCAACCAAGTCACCTACATATACATATACATATGCATATATAGATATATAAGACAATTCGCAGGTCGTTGTCAACGTCAATCAGGAGCAAAGATCGTCCGACGATCGACGATTGGCCAGACTGCGATCGAACTGGAGAGAGGCGACGAGCGCGGCTGCCAATTGACACATTGACACGGTAAGAAAGCGTGCGTGTCGCTATGCACGCCTTCGTCGAATTGAATGAAGCCTTCCCACGTGCGGCGACCTTAACAATTGATCCCTTCATTCGTCGAAACTCCTGCGCGCCACTCTTTCGATCGTAATTCGCGCACGTACTCCCATACTCGCGCGTATCCGTGTATCCGTGTATTCGTGTATCCGTGTATTCGTGTATTCGTGTATCCGTGTATCCGTGTATCCGTGTATTCGTGTATTCGTGTATTCGTGCATTCGTCTAGGTACTCCCGTACGTGCCGCTCCTGCCTCATTCACCTCGGCTAAATTCATGCAGAGGTGGCGACTTAAGTTCATTGATTCCGCTAATGCGGTTTAAGTTGGTAGACTCCGTCGGCAAAGTTCACGGACCCTGTCAATGGTACGAATTCGCACGCTTCGACGAGCCGAATCGCGTAAATCTTGAACCGTATCTCACGATCGAGGTCCGACGTTAACGGCCATAAGGTGCTCTAAGTGATCAAATATTGTTTCAATGCGACTGATTAATTCAAAGTCTCCCAAACATTTTAAACTGCACATTCATTCCGGTACAATGCCATTATGTGTATTCGTTTTAAGACGAAATGTAAAAGCAGCCGTCCAAAAATTCGTCCCTGAGAACTCTGCCCATTTCCACGGGGTCCGACGATTGTTCCCCAACGTTCGGGAGAGTCCCTATCTCAGATCAACAATTCCCAAAACGTGGCCGGTATACTTTCGGCGCGTTAATTAGATTCCGTGCGACAATACGAGCGTATCGCCCGGGCAGGGCCGCACAAAAGACGAACTCGGGAGAGCGAACGAGAATGAGAGGGGCAGAAATAATGCGAGAGAGAGAGAGAGAGAGAGAGAGAGAGAGAGAGAGAGAGAGATTGTCGTAGTTTCAAGCGGTCGCAGTTTCCGCGCATTCTGTTCACGGTTGGGGAAGGATGTAATTTAAGAACGCGGAACGGGGAGCGTGTCGGTCCTGGCTTTTTCGCGGGACGCTCTCAATTCGCGAACGAGCCGTACCTCGCGAGTTCGATAAGAGGTCGCAGCGGTAGGCAGACACAACCCGGCGAACGCAAATTACCACCCGAGCTAGTCTCCCACGGAGATCTCACGTCGAGAACTACCGTCTTTCCGATTCCGGTCTATGAGTTGCGGCCGAACATCGAATTACGAAAGTTCAGTGGTCTGTCAGAGAACGTCTGAGGACGCTGGACTTAATAAGCGAGTCGAATACTATTTTCCTCCTTTATTTTGTTCAATATTTTTTGGCAAGATTACTAGCCAGATCATTTATGTCGGTTTTTATACAGAATTGTTACGATCGACGATTTTGTAGGCACCGGCAGTTCGATTTCTTACGATTTTCTTTAGCGCTCGACAAGTTAAGCTAATTTACTATTTTCAATCCGTCGCCTCGTACAAAAAGTCGTATAATAATCTTTGGTTATCCCACTGTGAGTCTCACAATGAACCGGCTTACAAAGCGTCGTATCCGAAAAGAGCCTAAGAGAACGAGATCAAAAGGCGCGTGAATGGTAGGTACAATTAAAACTCGGCGCATCTGAAATATTCGAGTCTGGCAATCGACGCGTGCGGGACAGAGAGAGAAGAAGAGAGAAGAAGAGAGAAAGAGAGGGAAGGGAAGATGGAAAAAGAGAAGAGCAGAGGCCGTCGAGGCAAACAAGAATCGTGACCGCGGCAAACACTCAACAATGGCCGAACGATACAGATATAGGGTTGGATTGTAGAGACTGCGGGAGAGGAAAGGAAGAAGAGAGAGAGATGGAAGGCGAATGAGGGAAAGAGAAAGGCGGACAGATGGACTCTCCTTTCCTGGCTGGGATCGATTCCTTCTCCGAGCCGAGTGCGCGTAATAAGACGGTAATCAACCGACAGGCAATTTCATTCAGTTTCGCAACGGCGATCGCGACCACTTTTAGCGGCGCGAGCACGATCCGCAAAGCGGACATAACGCCAAATTGACCACTTCAGACCCAGGATGAAAGATGGATTGCATGTCGCTAACGAAAGTTGTCGTTCGAGCTTTCCTAATTTCTTCTTTAAATCCGTCGTACAATACGACACGTACCGTACCAATTTCAGTGAGCGAACCTTCGATTTGAAGCTTAGACTAACTCGCAGACTTCTATTTTTAGCCAATAGGGTAACGTCGTTATCCTATAAAAATGCAGATTGACCTTCTGAATTTCTTTCTAGTCATCTTGACATGGGCAAAATTGACTGTCGGGAATACCGTTATAGATCGGTCTTTTTCTGCTATCAGCTTCGTATGAAGGAATTTGTGTAATGAACGGGTCCTACCGTCGTCTCATCCTCGTGCAGGACCTGATCGTACTCGGACATCGCGACGCAAAAAATGATCGCCGTTACATCCTCGAAGCAGTGTATCCACTTCTTACGCTCGCTCCTCTGGCCGCCCACGTCGAACAATCTGCAAGAAGCGATGGGATCAGTACGTGATAAGATGACCTCTGCGCTCATCTCGCGATTCGGTGCAACGAATACATGTATGATGCATATATGATGCATATATGGTGCACGTATGATGCATATATAATGTACGTATGATTCACGTCGGTCTTAACTTCATTCACGAAACGTCGTCTTACGCTGGCGAGATCGACGGCAATGAGAGCTCAAGCTCGTAATAAAGATGGTGGGGGGGGGGGTGGTTAATGTGATTTTTTATCCAGCCCTTCTAACAGCCGCCCGCAGCCACTTTAAGGCGAGAAAGTGTTCGTCGGCGCGAATGATGTCGTTACGGCGAACGAACCGGGACTAAATAGTGTTTACCGTTCCCTACCCTGCTTTTCCGGGGTGGAACTTTTTTGCGCCAGACGCATGCCGACGTCGTTAGCGAAAATATTTTATGATCCTTGCACTTACGTAAAATGTCCATATTTTAATGTTTAATTTGAACGAAACCATGATATATTTTTCAATTCCATATTTTCAATTTCCCATTTTTATTTCTGTTCAAAGGAAATTTATCATTCAGAATGTATTTCTCATTCAAATTATTTTCAGACGACAGACTGTGAGACTCGTACAACTCCGTTATCGTGATGCAAGTAAAAAGTGACACAAAATGAATTTACATTTTACCAAGAGAACGAACAGTAAAGTTTCAATTGCATCCCAAGAAAATTGATGGCACGCGAGGCAACTGTGAAGAGAAAAAGAATTGGCCGGCGCAACGTTCGATGCAGCGAGTTATTCCAGAATGTGCCCGTTTCTTATTTCAACGGCCAATTAGAAGGACTTTCCGCGTGGCGTTAATTAGACTCACTTGAAGTTAAGATTCTTGAACGAGAAGTGAACCTCGACGATGCCGGTTGTCTTCACTCGAGTCCTGAGAATGTCCTGCTCCGTCGGCTGGTATTCCCTCGCTCCTAATCGATCCAAGTCGTCGAGGAAACTGTAAAACGCAATGTGAATAAGTATCGATCACTCTTTAATGACAGCGCAACAAAAAAATTATTACGAAAGAATCGACAAAGCGCGCCGGCGAGAAATTAACTTTGCCGGAAAAACGTTCAATTAAGAAGGGGGTAATAGAAAGAAATGGGAAGACTTCGAAGGATGGCTGGGGAGCGATGAATTTCCGAATGGCATGCCAATTTTCAGCGCGACCTGTACTTTTTTTTTTGAGATACGTAATGAGCAGAGTTTCGGGCAAAAATGTCGAGTGGATATGAGCTTCCGCCATGAAGAGTTTCTCTAGCTTTATGATACTGTCTGTTCCATGCAAAACTGCATATAGTCATTCGTATCATAATATCGTTTACTTGGCATAAGATTACTTATAGAAAACAAAATAAACAAAATGAGCCACACATTTATTTACAATTACATTCACGACCGAAAATCTATTACTGATTAATATCGGCTGATCAAAACTTAATAATGCACAATTCATTCATAGTTTTTCATCGCCTCCACTAATTTTGCACTAAAACCAACCGATCACCGTAAAATTATATCGACACAATTTATTACGCGGGCGTCAAAATCCGACACCGTAGTCTATTTCCATGGGGAGGTGGAAACCATACAATTTTCCACACTCCTCGAGTAATTTCCCACTCGCCGAATCAATCAAGCCGCGCATCCATCCCTCACATCGACACATTCAGCTATCGAGGCCGCAACAGATTCATACGTCAGGCCTACACCCCCACCCCCTACGTGGCGCGCAAAATCCGGGGCGTCGAAAGGGCCGAGATCGTAAAATTCTCCTGCTGACGTGTAGGGCTCGCTAGTGCGAAATATTTCACCAGGCTAACCCGTTGTCGAGAGTCAATGCTCGATGCAGCTTGATAACTCTGATACAGTCTGATGGACTCTGATGGACTCTGATGCAGCCTGATGCTGTGTGATGCAGCCTGATGCTGTGTGATGCAGTCTGATGCAGTCTGATGCAGTCTGATACAGTCTGATGCAGTCTGATGCAGTCTGATGTAGTCTGATGCAGTTTGATACAGTCTCATACAGTCTGATACAGTCTGATGCAGTCTGATACAGTCTGATACAGTCTGATACAGTCTGATACAGTCTGATACAGTCTGATACAGTCTGATACAGTCTGATGCAGTCTGATACAGTCTGATACAGTCTGATACAGTCTGATACAGCCTGATACAGTCTGGTACAACTTGATACAGCTTTATACAGCTTGCTACAGCTTGATACAGTTTGATACAGCTTTATACAGCTTTATACGGCTTTATACGGCTTTATACAGCTTGATACAGCTTGATACAGCTTGATGTATAATAGCTTGATATAGCTCCGGGGGTGTGTTTGGGACACCCCAGCCCCGATACTCATCTATAGATGCAGTCGCGTGCTAGGGCGCGGCTCGCAACAAGTAGCTGAAGGACCCGAGAGCGAAGAGAAGCGAACGGGAGCTGAAGAGAATTGAGCCGAGCGAGACGTTCGTCCGCGCAAACAGACGCGCCAGACGAACGGGACGAATAGAATGGGATTGCAAATTTTATCGACGTCTCAGCGCGTCGAGGTAATCGAACACGGTTACGGAATTCGCTGCTGGCCGGACGTGGGAATAAAGTATGCTTTGAAGTCTGTGGCTTCGCGTTTTTCGATTCTACGGATGAGGATGTGCGAAAGTCTGAGAGAGAGTCCTGGTCAGTATTTAAAATTCAAACATATTTGAATTCTTCGAGTTGTAGGTAAATTTTTCGTGAAGAAGAAAAATATTTTAATGAGCAACCGATATGTTTATGGAAAACGTAGATAATAGTATTAATATCGTATTGATATAATAATACTAATGGTAATAGTATTGATATTATATTGATATAATGAAACTAATACTTTGAATTAGGAGAATATTTCAGTAATCCACCTACAGTACAGTACTATCCTATCATCTTTTGTCCCATCATCATTCTTCCTTCAGTCCCAAGCCCAACACGCTACCGATTTTCAAATTTTGAATCGACCACTTCGAATCACGGTAATTCAACAAGTACAAACGTGGTTAGGAATAACCGGCGGTCGCGACGAATAACATCTGGCACCCCGATTTCGTCCAGTCCGGACACCTCTTGGACCTCGGGACACATTCGGAGGACACATTGGGCTAACTAAGGCGACGCGATCGATCCGTTGCATTAGCGGACACCGAGACGGGGGTCAATGGGGCGACGAATTTCGAGCCGTCCCAATAATTATTGCGCACAAACGGTGGCCCGACCCTCCGCGGGGCTACAAGGTTAGGAAGGAAGCGTGTAGCGCCATCTTTCCAGCTCGCTTGACGAGACTAGCCAAAGAGTGGCCAAAAGGGGGGTGGCCGAAGGGTGGCAACGGACAGCCCCAAAGGGCCGAAGGAGACGCGAACGTTACAGCGACCGTTCCGTGAACTGCAGATATTGCGTGCCAATTGTCATCAGTAGTACGAGTCGGACTGTGGGCGGCCAGGCCGGGCCGGGCGACCGTTCGTTACTTCGTTTCTGCGTGTTCCAGGTCCCGAGTTAATGACGGTACAGGTGTAGTAATAGCGTAGGCGTGCTTGCCGAACATGTTTGCGGAAGATTTGCGGATCGAACTTTCGGTGGGAGGAGAGTATTGTTTCGAGCGGATCGGCTGACTGCCGGAGATATGTCGAGGTACACTACTGATGCAGTTTCCGTATCGCAACTTTGTATTCGTTCCAAGTTTTTTTTTGGAAAGAAATATTGTTTCTGCCTATCCGTGTGTTTACGGAATTTTAATACTGTGTAATTAGTACGGTTGAAATTGATTATTGAGATTGTGTTCGTAGATCTTAGGGAAGGGCTTCTTTCAATCTGCGCGTATGTAATCAGTGGTGTGCATCTGTTCGGGCAATGTAATAGGCCGTTCGAAGCGGACTAAACGGGAAGGTCGTAAAACACACTGCACTACGTTTCCTGGGAAACACCTGCAAGGGAGCGTGCGATGTAGTTGTTATATCGAACGAGTTTGGAAAAAACGTGTTGTCAGCCGTAAGTAGAGGGGAATAGGGCGAAATATAACGCGACGTATGACGATAACTCAGGCCTAGTATACGTGTACGTATGTCCCTATACACGTAAGGCTCACGCGACTGCTCGACTTTCTTTATGGCACCGGCCTTAGCGAAATAACTGCGTGCCAGTTTGATCTACAATAGAAAAATTACGCCCCGTGTCACGTAGGTTGGGCCGTATTTACAGAAATTAACGTAGAAAATTACTTCTTAGCGTTCCGGCATTGCGGTATTATTAAAACGACACGAAAGAGAGAACTGTATGAAACTTAAGATCGAATTACTTGCAGTCTAAAAAAAATCGGAGTTCAAGGAATAACCTTCCATCGCAGATCCCACTTTCGGTTAATAACGTTTCTGCTTACCGAACTTATGTTAAAACCGAATTATTTGCATTCTGAACGAAAAATCGGAATTCAAGGAATAACTTTCTATCGCAGATCGCACGGTTCGGATAATAACGCTTCTTGCTCGCCAAAACTTATGTTAAAATCGAATTATTTGCATTCTGAACAAAAAATAGGAATTCAAGGAATACCCTTCTATCGCAGATCCCACGGTTCGGATAATAACGCTTCTTGCTCGCGAAGCGTTCTCCGTTCACGGCAATGCAATCGTTTAACAGTCCGCTGTACCGTCCAATGAGAAACGTTCCGCGGGCGTGCTCGCAGTACGGCTCACCCAACCGATGCTCATCTCGTTACCAGTCATCCGTCTATTCGGCCCACACTAAAATTACCCATCCTAGCAGCGCTACCATTGCCACCGGACAGTTTACATCTTCGGAATCGTTCTACGATTTCATATCAAATTTCATTCCAAATTCCATTTGCATATTTCATTTCTAAATTTCATTTTCAAATTTTATTTTCAAATTTCATTTTCAAATTTCATTTTCAAATTTCATTTCCAAATTTCATTCCCTCCGCAAACATCCGATCCACGCGCCATCGTAGATCATCCCCCCCTCTCCAGCCCGCATCGAACTTCTTCCATACTCCAGCACCTTTCCAATATCCGGCCAGCGTTTCCTCGTACGAAAAAGAAGCCCGCCCCGAGCTTCCCGACTCGTTTCTTTCAAGTGCCGCGCAAGGCATTATCACCGCCGGCAGAACTTTTGCCACGTCGTACGTCGATTTGTCCTGCCCACGCCTTCTACCCGTCCTCGGCACGTCTTCCGCACGTCGCCAAAGGTGGAGGTGGAAGAAAAAAGAAGGAGGAATTAGAGAAGGCTTGCCTTGGGATCGGCAGAAGGATAAGAGAGGCAGGGATGAAGGGGAAGGCGTAAAATGAGAGAGGACAGAGAGAGGCACAGAGAGAGAAAAAGGGAAAGAGAGAGACTGGAGGGTGGCTACTGTCGGTGGACGAGGAAGCTGAAGAAGGCTGAGGACGGATAGAAAAGAAGCTAAGGCCAGGGTGTCGCCGGTATCTGGGATCTAGATGATACACTGTAGCTGAGGCGAGCAATCCCTGCCTGGTCTTCCTCCCTGGGGGGTAAGGTTAGATTTTCTTCCCGTGCGGAAGCCAGAGAGAGATAAAGAGTGAGAGAGAGAGAGAGAGAGAGAGAGAGAGAGAATGCGCGAGAGTCGAAGACCGGTAGATGAAGAGAGAGAGAGAGAGAGAGAGAGAGAGAGAGAGAGAGAGAGAGAGAGAGAGAGAGAGAGAGAGACGACAATGGAGAAACGAGGGGGTGCACGGTGGAACGGTCGGCCATCTTCCCTGCCACGTGACACGGGCGTGGCGTGACGTCATCGCCGATCAATAACGACAGAGAGCGAGGGAGAGAGATAAAGAAAGGGGAGGGCGAGAAAGAGGGAGACTTCGAACGTTCTATATGTTTCGCTCGTACCTCACCCCCCCTCACCTCTTACCTACCCCATCGAATTATTCTCTCTTTCTTTCGCGTTCTCTACGCAGCCGTCTCTCTCTCTCTCTCTCTCTCTCTCTCTCTCTCTCGCTCTTTTTCTCCCTTGCCGACGAGTTCTTCAGGAAATTCGCATTATAAGCGGGAGGATTTTGCTGGCCTACTCAAATGGCCAAGCTCGAATGTCGAAGCTTGAACGTTGAAGCGACCGGCGTGTAAGAGGAGTGGCTCGATGTGACGATAGACTAGCCGAGCGTGGCTTGTGTAACGTTTGTTTTCCTCGGGAGCCCTGTTTTTTGGGGGCTTTCGTCGAGTAGCAGGGGCGGCGCGGGGGTGGGGGGATGGGCAGAGCGGGTGTGGTTGGACGGAAAGGAATTTGGACAGATGTCGGACAGGACGAGGGGTAGGTGTTGACTAGATGGAATTAGGTGCGGAATTAAATTTCGTTACCGGTGCGCAGAGGCGTACATTGAAAAATTACGTAGAAATTAATTTGGACAGCAACGGCTGGTAATGGACGTTGTTCGATTATGTTACCGGAATTTAAATATTTTATGGAATATCAGCGGTGATTCAGATTTGTGGTTGTACAACAGGCAGAAGAACTGGCAGGAGAACTGAATCGGAGACTGATAGCAGTCGCTGTTTAAAATGTAAATTTTCCGATTGAATATTTTGAAAAGGAGCATCGATGAGGAACTACCCTGACCGGAGCGAATTTCCGTTCGTCCGGCAAGCGCTATCTCATATTATCGGTGCCGGGCGATCGCTCACACACGGGAACCGATACGCGTAATAAAGATCGAGTGGAGCGGTTTATCTGATAGGAAAGTGATTGAGAGAGCTAAATAATCGGCGAACGAATATCTAAATTACTTCCAGGCTGGCTTCCAGGCTGAGGATGGAGCGCCGCGGCCTAATTTTCAGCGGGCAAATTGAAAATTCATGTCAGTCACTCCTACGCCTCCCGAAACCTGTGACCTTCAACAGGTGCAGAATCGGGGAGGTTGGGGGGCTGGAGGGGGTGTGGAGCGAAGGAGTGGAGGAATCGAGGACGACATTAAAAATAGCGTCGGCGACATGTGAATGAACTGAGAAATACTTAGCCGCTAGATTCAGTACACTTAGGCTGCCTATAGTCTCGACGCAATGCATACCCCACCCCACTTACTCGACTATCGATGATTCGCAAGTATCTAGATCAGCTACATCCCATTTCGCTTACGCGCAACATGTAATTACGTTATTTGCCGGGGAAATGGGGAAAAAAGAGCGCTGCAAGCAGCAATCTAAACTTTCTTGCATTTGTCGTCATGTTCGAAGCTCCATTTACGCGGATAACTATTCAGATTGGCAAGAAAGTAGTTTCGGGTTCGTAGTGCGAAATAAAATTACATATCTTTGTGCGAAGATCAAACTAATCTACAATGTATCAATTTTTCTCGATTTCACCATCTTTCTGGAAACTGCATAAAACTGAATGCTATCTATGTTTGAAGACCGAAAATACTTTCATGCGAACCCAATAAACAAATTGAACAATCACGAAATTTCAATCATTCAAATACTGTTTAAATAAACAATTCTTTTCCTCCCCGAATGAATAATTCTCAGATAATATATACTTTCTCAGATCATCCCCCGAAATCGTTCACCATGTTCATGGTTCGAAGCTGTTCAAGTATCGGTTCTAGCTTCCGGTTTGCTACTCCTTCGACGATATCGCGGATCATTGTCCATTCGCCGGCACGGAACTGGGCCTCTGGAACTGGTAGCCGAGGGTTGAGGCGGCCGAGAGGGTAGGAGGGGGTTGAAGAGGGTTGAGGGTGGAGTAACCGACGTGCTCGCGTTCCGCATCGCGTATATACGCTCGTCACGGCAGTTCGGCACCGATCTATGGCCGACGACAGAGTCACGGATCCCGATAGCGAGGATTTACATTAGAATCGAAAGCGTTCGCGCCCGCTCGACTTCCGCCAATGAAGAGAGCGCGGGAGCCATTGTCCGATTCGATAAAGGTGCGATTTTCCTGGAACGACGCTCGCGTCTCTCTGCATTCGCAAAGAACTCCATCCCACTTTCGATGGCCGCGATATGAACATTTTTAGATGCATGACGAAAGTCTCGGGGTCTCTATATTTTTGGATACAAGATGTAATTGGTTCAGAGGAAAGATTTTGTTCATATTTGAAGGATTTCGATTTTTGATTAGTATTGTATTCAGTTAATTCAACTGACAATTCGTAAGTGACTCACTTTCACAATTGGCAATTCTGATAATCTGAGAGATGAAAACGTTGAGAGTTAATCGGGTGAGCAAGTTAATTGATATCGGTATTATCGCATGATCAGACTGTGGTATTTTATAAGAATGAATAAAGAATGTTCTTCGTCAGTGGTTTGAGGGAGGTTAATTAAAAATGCCTCGAGATTAACGTTTCGCGAGCGGAAGCTGTCGGCAGGTGCCAAGGTTCCAATCTTTTTCCGTCGAATCGGCAAATTCTCACCCGATGACTGCTCGCCCCAGGAGTGAACTTCCGAATAGGTCGCGGAGGTAAAATCGATTCGACAAGACGCTTCATTTACGAGACTCACGAATTAGACATGAGTGGGTAAACAGCGGAGTCAGTGTCCTCCGTGTAACAGTAGCCATTTTTCCAATTCCCTACCTCATCCCGCATTACAATCATGCACTCCGATTTGCATGTTAAACTGTATACAAAATTACATTCAAACATTTTTAATTGTATCCATCTTTCCAACTCCCTACCTCATCCCGCATTACAATCATGCACTCCGATTTGCATGTTAAACTGTATACAAAATTACATTCAAACATTTTTAATTGTATCCATCTTTCCAACTCCCTACCTCATCCCGCATTACAATCATGCACTCCGATTTGCATGTTAAACTGTATACAAAATTACATTCAAACATTTTTAATTGTATCCATCTTTCCAACTCCCTACCTCATCCCGCATTACAATCATGCACTCCGATTTGCATGTTAAACTGTATACAAAATTACATTCAAACATTTTTAATCGTATTCAACTTCGACGGCGACAGATAATCTACTTTTAATACGGATACTTTTTAGATACTCTTTAATTTAGTTTTACTAGATACAGTACTTTTTTTGAAGATATTCTTTTCCACTTGAAATTGTAATTAACTGACTCTCCCGACGTGTCACTTTCAGTAAGAGTGATTCGTGCATGCATCAATGTAGCTATCGTTCGAATCCGATATGACCCATAAAAACTAATTCCCACCCCTGCAACTGCCGAAGAAGCGGCGGTGAGGGAAAGTTGAAGAACTGGCACGGACGATCCGACGCAAAAGTGGCCGTGCCGAGGAACCTGGAAAGACACCTAGCACTCGGAATTCCTACCGAGGATCGATCGGCCAGAAAAAGAAGCCCACCTCCGCCGGGGCGACTCTGAATAAAGGAAACGCGGGAGAGACGGACGTGAGTCGAATGACGAGGACGAAAATTGAAAAAGGACGGAGGAATCTTGATGGCGACAGCGCAGACGAGAATCATTCTCAAAGTCGCCCGTTTGACTAACGTTTTACGCTGAACGTCGTCAAAGACTTCTTACACCTTCGCGTTGATCTGTACGGCCAACATTTTTGACAGACCAAGAGCGAGCGTTTGATGATGGATGTAATTGATGGTTCATTGATCATTGATGATATTCTATCTTTATGCGAGTTCGCCCATTTGACTAACGTTTCACGCTGAACGTCCGCAAAGTACCTTACACTTTCGTACTCGATGTGTATGGCCAACTTTTGACAGATCAAGAGCGAGCGTTTTGGTGAATTTAATTTGATGGTTCATTGGCTCATTGATGGTATTTTAGACTTAATTGGCGCAGGGATCGGTGAATCACGCGAGGAAAAGCAACGAAAGAATCTTAAAGGCGACAACGGAGATGTGGATCTTTGTGGAAGTTGCGTGCTTGACTAGCGTTTGATCACGGACATCGTCGGTGCGGGACGTTCGCAGACTTTCGAATTAACTCGCGGGTAAAAAGGCCAGCAAAGGAACTCGCCTACTGGGAAACATCAAACGCGCCCATCGCATGTCGGAATTTGCGCCCTCGATTTTGTCATGCGGGGAGAGCGAGAGCCGGCCGACGTGCAAAAGCGCGAACTAATTTATGTTAAATTAACGGCGCCGGGACCCGGCGACATTTAATTTCGTCGAAGCTTTATGAAACCGGCGGCAAGAACTTTGTGCCGGTGGGCCGGATATGCGAGCCGAAAATTGATCAAAGCCATTTGGTTCCGTGTTTGCAATTTTTTTCCCCGGCTATATGTGGAGGGAATATTTGTAATTTCTTCCCTCCGGTAATTTTGGTAGCGCAAAGCAAAGCATAGCTGAATAAGATGGTCAGAAGTGAAGAAAAAAGAAACATTTGCGTGGATTTTGAACATTATATCTCAACTGTGGGGGGGTTAAATGTACTGTCTGCTTCTCCCACCAATTTCCCACATTATATTACAGTATTTTACATCATTTTACGTTATTATATCTCATTATTAGGGATTATTTGCGTTATTCCCGGGATTTTGGAGTGCAATGGAGCATTTTAGCCCCCATTTAACACACTTTTAATCGGTTCATGCTTATGATATGACATTGGGCGACCAATGGAGAGTACTTTGATAGTATTTGCACCAACTGAAACGTGATAGCATTCACAGAATGATACTATAGTACATTTTTGTGCGTTATAAGCCAGATTAACCATCGGTCTTAGAATGATTTTGACTCGCCCTGAAAGTTGGTCGGAAGCAAAATTCCGAATTCTTAATAGTTTCGAAGATACAGCCATTTTTCGGAGGTGAAAAAAATTTTTTTTAAAGATCGACTTTCGCCGATGGTCGTATCCGAAAGAGCGCGTCAAACGCTTCAAGAAAGTGTATGATTATCATAGGTTCTGATCGCCGGTTCAAAAGTTACAGGCGATTTAAAAAATCGCCAATTTTTAAAAATTTTTTTTTTTTCATTTTTGCGAAAAATCGAAGGTCGGCAGATCGGATCGCCCTTTTGCTACCTGGTAGGGGGTCAAAAATAACTCAGAGAGCCGTGTCCCGTTGGTCAAAACTCGCATTAGTTTCGGAGTTACAGCCAAAAAACCATCGAAAAAATGGGGTCACGAAAATGGGCGAAAATTAAAAGTGTTCCGATCGACTTGTGGATATGCATACTGAAAGAGGATGAAACGAGGATCAGAAAAATCGCAAGCCGAGCCTTCTAAGTGCAATACTTTCAAAGACACGGTCCAGAAAAGATAAGAAAGAAGTGAAAAAAATGGTTAAAATAGTGAAAAATCGATATTTAGCCGACTCTACGGCGTACGATCGGTCTGGTGGCCACAGTTCTTTGATTGCAAGTCGATACTGGCGCCGACACAATTCGGGGCGAAAAAAGAGTGCGGTCTCAGCCCCTAACATATCGACAGCCCTTACCTGTCGTACGTCAGGCGAATCGGACAGGATCGGAAGACGTCGCCGGGCGAAAAAGCTTGCGATCGGCGACTCGCGCGCGCCGCAGAGAAGGTGCGTGTGCAGGGCGGGGGGTGGGGGGGGTTTATTATAAAACTCCGCCCTAAAATCAATACGCAGGAAGCTGCGGTGCGGTGCTACAAAAATATCCCCATGGAACGCAGGCCAGTGACGTACTCGGTTGTCCGAGGCCAGGGGGGTTGGCAGAGAGTCTGCCATGGGATTCTTCCGATCACTAACGGATGACGATAGAGAACGAGAGGGGGAGGGGGAAGGGGGAGGAGGAGTATGAGAGAGAGAGAGAGAGTGAATGGGAGAGTCTCTCTCCCTCTCTCTCTCTCTCGTTCGCTTCTCATCCTCGGCACGCAGCGGCGCCTACGCCTTTGTCGGCAAAAGTGAACGAACCTTGCCCGCCCGCTAATGGCGGAACGGTAAACAAAAGCGCGGATATATTTTTAACCCATCGCCGGAGCGCGGGTAACAACACTTTATCGATGCCGTGACCGTCATCTTTTTCCCCACTTCGATTTCGGGTGCATTTCGCTTGCTCTCCGCTCGCTTTCCTAAGAGTGTCAGAAGTAAGATTTTCTTGGGATTTCGTTTTCAGAACGCTCGGTTCTCAATATTAGATATAGTCATTGTAGATTGAAAGTTTTCTTCGGAAGCATTTAGTATGCCAATTTAAATGACGCCACATCAAAAAATCGTTACTGGAATTAACGAAGGTATTCAGATTAGACTCTTCAGCATGAAATAATACTAACTGTCGTAGGCTGGATCTAACGTGCGAAAAGGAAAGTAACGGTCAGGCTTTTGGCAAAACTGACATCGAATTCATCGTATCGCTGACTCGGAAGAGTAAACGCAGCGATCGACTCTCCTGCCAACCGGAAGTCTAACTGCAAGACGATCTTCGCGCGACGTGATTGGCCAAGGCCTCGATCCCTAACGAATGTGAAACGTATCTAATCACGGAGCGTGTGTACATGCCCCGACCCTGTTTGAAATACTCTAACGCTCGCGATGTCCTCGACTCGCGCGGAGGATGAGGAAGCGGCGGAGGTGGCAGAAGAGGGCGAGGTGGTGGGAGGAGGGAGGAGGGGGAGGGGGAGGGGAGAGTAATGATAAAGAACCCGCAGCAATGTCAACAGATTCGCGCTCTCCGGCTCGTCAACGGTACAACAAAAGAAGAGCCCTCCTGGCCCGGCTGATGATCCTTGAGCCGCAACGACCTCAAAAAAAATTTCATCGCCGACTTCCTTTCCTGCCGGCGAGGAAAGCTCGATCGTCGGTCTCGATTGATGGGGAGAGGAGAGGACGGGGGGCCACTCGTAGCGGACGCTTTTAATCGTGACAGATCGATCGGAAATCGGCAGGGTCGGCTGTCAATCCCGATATTGTCGATCGGCCTTCCGATGCCAGCTCTTTCGTGCCCGACGACGCGCGCTTGGAGCAGGCTGATTGTTCGAGTTATCAAATGTCGGAGTAATCCTTGTATCGTCTTTCCTTTGCGTCGGATGAGTCGATAACGAATTTTGCTATTTTGTGATTTGGGAGTCGTCGAGTATGGGAAACGAGATTCTGACAGCTGTATTTGAATGTGTCGGTGATGAATTCTGATATTCGCTGTTCAAGAGAAATGTGAGAGAACGTAATCCTTGTTTCGTTTTCTTTACCTTGTTGTGGTTGAAATTTCCTATGTTTTTCAATTTGCTCATCATTACATAATACATAGCTCTGTAATGTGTTGACAAGTTTTGTAGACTCCCGATGAGGACACCGAAAGGTCTCGAAAGATGTCGAGCAAATTGAAAAATATAGAAAATTTCCACCGCAACGCGGGCTTTGTAAATTTAAAGTAAAGACAGATAATGAATTTTGCTATTTTCTGATTTGGATGCCGTCGAGTATAGAAATCGAGATTGCGATAGCTGTATTCGACTTCGGGCGTTGTTCGGTAGATGCGTGCAGAAATGGAAATTATTTTTGGAGCCTGTTTTCAAGTCCAGTTCCACGACTCTGAAGCCGGGCCATTGTTACGATAAAGAGACGCGAACTCGCCGATGATGAATTCTATCTCTTATTCTTCGCGAGTTACGACATGTGGACACGAAGATTATTTCAGTAGCCGTTTCCACGTTCAGTTCTGTCCGACAATGAATCTGGTCTATTATTGCAGCAACGAAAATTTCCATTTTCACCGTCCTCGATATTTATCATCGGAACACTCCTTAACACTAATTTCTCGCAACGTCATAAGTTAGTGTACAGAAACTAAGAATAATAAATTCTCTATCTGAGCAGAAAAAAAAATTCAAAAATACTCCGAAAAACCATTATTTACAGGAATATCGCGTAGCCTGTTACTCTCAAAATGGCTTCCCTACGATATATTTGAGCCTCGAAAGTCTGCCGCGACTCCTGCGTTAAATCTCCGGTTCGATAAAATTCAGTGTTATTCACCAGGGCGCTGTGCAAAATTGATTTCTTTTTATGCCCACGTCTGCCTTGACTTCTCTGGCCCAGTCCGACGGAAACGGACGTCGACTGGTTGACCGAGATGAGCTTCAACGGCGCGGCACGCAAAAGATGACAGATCGATTTCGTTGCAACTTTAACGAGCCAGTTGCCACGGCGCCATTTGGTCTACATTCAGCCGCGCGCCTTTCGTCGCTCAACACACGAACACACACACACACACACGCAGACACCTACGTACGTACATATGTTGCCCGGCGCATGCGAGGTTTTGCATATCTAATTTTCCAATTTGCATAATGAAATCGTCCCCCATTCGAGGTGCGAACGCAACGGTGACTTTTTGACGATCGAAAACTTTTTCTTCCCGCCCATTCCGAACAAAAAGAAATCCAACCGGATTCTACGTTCGGTAATTCCACGATGCGGCAAAATTTGACCCCTCTGGAAGGCCGAAGATAGCCAATTATATTCGACGGAAAATTGAGTCGGAATATTCAGTTCGAGGTTCGGCGAAAATTAACAGCGCGTCGTGAATGTAATTGCGTATGGACTTTGAATCGAATACGAGGTTTAGGATTTTAAGGTGGACTCACTATTTCGCCGAGTCGTTGAGTTGGTACTCGTTGCTCCTGCCGAAACACTTCTGGACCCCGTTGTCGGCCCACAGCCTCTTCATCGCCGCCAAAAGTTCTTCGCTAAATGGCTCCGTGTCCTCCATTCTCTGGATGACGTCGAACACCATTTTCGCGTCCGTCTGAAAGCGAGAATACATTTTTTTTTGTTCGACCTTAATTGGGTAAAAATATTTCATAAAGCTCGTTCTACTGAAGCCCGCTATATTCCTATACTTTATTCATATCTTTCGGTACCATTCATATAATGGAACGAACTCATAACTCTCTTTGATCAAATTTAATCCTGTTTAATATTGCATCTTCATTATGAAGATAGAATGATGGAATATATAATAGAATAATTATGGTAGAATTCCTCCGATTGTATCAGAATCGTCATGAAAAATGTGTGAAAGCGTCATTTCCTTATTTCATGTACCCCATTTTCGTCCGGAGTGCAAAACTGTAATGTAAATAGTATCTGAGCAGCAAAACCGCTTAGATATTCCAGTGCTAAAGTCGAACAGGCAATAGGAGAGCGGATATTAGAAATATTAAAAATTGAAAGACCGATAATCGCTACCCGTATATAAGGTACCATATATCTACTCTCTGTTAAATTCATTCCAGACATTACAATAATCTCTGTCAATCGATAATCCCTTCCACACTGCCAAGTAAAACTTCCTATTAAAACGTGTTAAAAATGATCCAAAATTCACATTCAAGAATTTGTTCGAACACGAATTCATAGAGTGCGATGTTGCAGATTTCGTTCGAACGCGAGGAGGCGAGGAAGCGAGGATCAGTTTTTGTAAGCTACTACCTAATCGGGATTCCTGACAAATGAACACGCGCAATCTCGCCAGCTACTCGTCCCGGGAGAAGAGGTGGCAGACAGCGTTAACTCTTATTCCAGGCCGACTCCCTCGGCGGGATACTCCAAGCCGGGCGCGGATCACGTAATTTGAGGTAACTAGTTTCAAAGTTTGATAACGGACAGAGTAACGGGATAATGGATGAAGGAAGCGCGGGCCTCGTCCCGGCGTCTAGGACGACGGCAAGGGCGGCAAGGACGACAGGACGACTAAGACGGCAGCAAGGACTACGGCGAGGACGAGGACGATTCTACGCAGGCATTTAATGAATTTTAAGCAGACGCGGATGGGGCGCGTTCGATGATTGAGACGACACTGCTGGAACTTAATTCGTTCGCCATTATGCCGCAGTCCGCTTCCAGGAAGCTTAATTCCATTTGCCGCAATGCGCCGCTGGAAAACTTCGTCCTAGGCTGAGCGAATGTAAAAAATGGAAAGCGTCCGATCGGAAGGATGAATAGAGGATTTAGTGCGAAGACTATTTCCGGCTGTCCGACTTCGTCGGCACATTTGAAGATTGATCCTATCGACCGGGCAGTGAAGATCCATGTAATCGCGGTAAAGGTAAAGAAAATTAAGTACAAAGAACACGCTGCAAATATTTGTTTTGAAATTCGTGTCTGGTCGGTAAAGATAAAGAGAATTGACACAAAGATGATCGGTCGCGTTTGCAAATTTTCGCTTTTTAAAATCGGGTCTGGAAAATGGACAATGAACGCGAAGGAAATCGACGACAGCTGTCTTCGACGAAGTTCATTATCGGTTACATAATCGCAGCCAGCGTTCATCATACAACATTAATGTTGACATTTTACCGGCCGTCACATTCCATCACTCTTTCAATCCTGCCAACCCATCGTCCGACGTTCGCCGAGCTTCGACACGCGGCACCTCCTCGCTCGACGTCTCTCAATGCTTCATTCATGAGATAATCGTTGAACCGTGGCAAACCGTGGACAGAACGACTGGACACAATGCTGCTCGGTCGCCTCTAAAGTGGCTAATCTCTCAAGACGTCGGACGTTGAAGAACAGAATGGAGAAGCTGAACGAAATTCGAACAGAAGCTGAACAGAATCTGAACAGAATCTGAACAGAAGCTGAACAGAAACTGAACAGAAGCTGAACAGAAGCTGAACAGAAGCTGAACAGAAGCTGAACAGAAGCTGAACAGAATCTGAACAGAATCTGAACAGAATCTGAACAGAATCTGAACGGAAACTGAACAGAATCTGAACAGAATCTGAACGGAAACTGAACAGAATCTGAACGGAAACTGAACAGAATCTGAACAGAATCTGAACAGAATCTGAACAGAAGCTGAACAGAATCTGAACAGAATCTGAATAAAAACTGAACAGAATCTGAACAGAATCTGAACAGAAGCTGAACAGAATTTGAAGAGAATCTGAACAGAAGTTGAACAGAATCTGAACAGAATCTGAACAGAATCTGAACAGAAGCTGAACAGAATTTGAACAGAAGCTGAACAGAAGCTGAACAGAAGCTGAACAGAAGCTGAATAAAAACTGAACAGAATCTGAACAGAATCTGAACAGAATCTGAACAGAATCTGAACAGAATCTGAACAGAATCTGAACAGAAGCTGAACAGAAGCTGAACAGAAGCTGGACGGAACCTGACCATCCACCTCCTCATTTTCAGCATCAGGCAGGAAACGAGACGTCGCAGAAAAGGAATCGATTCGAGCCTGTCGTCGGATAGGCAGCGGCCAGTGAGAAGCAGAGTTTTATCGAGACGAAAATTTCAGCGGACCGAACGCCGACACCGATAAACTCGACCAACGTGACTTCCTCTTGCCAGGAGAGGAGACCACTTTTCACTTTCGCGGGGTAGATAAATGCTGGCAGGCCTGTCGGCCGATAACCGGTACACTCTCATAATTCGAAAACGTCGAGTAGAGATCGGAATAGGATGCGAGACTTGATCGAATTACGGAAGAAGTTGATCGAATCGTAGAATTTTACCGGAAATTTTCTACAGAATGAATTCTCGCGAGAAATACTACAGACTCTATAACGTCGGTAAGACTCACTTGCTCATCGATTATTTCAATTACATTACATATAAGCATCATACTGCATTGGCCTGTTCGGCGTATAATAAAAAGTATCCGCCGCCGTCCAAGCCCATAATTGGACCGTTTATCTTGAAAGTAGTCTAAATTCACATTTAAAAAAAAAAGACATATATAATTTATGATTAGCGCGGTGTAAACGCTTTACTTTCGTGATATTTAACTTTCGTTCAAACGGACTTACACCGCTTTCAAAATAAACGACCCAATTACCAAATGCTCCACCTGGAAAGCCTTACACGCACCGCTGTCGAAACAAGCGAACTAGAAAGCACGCTTACCACAGCTCGTCGTGCCATACGCGAAAGCTTCGAGTCCCACTGTCGTCGATCGACCGTCTCGCTTCCGCCAGTCCCCAAAAGCGTCCGATATCGAGCGGGAGAAAAATTCGCGGAACCGATGGCGCGGTATTCCGGGAGCGTGTAAAACGCTTCTTACCGAGAATCTGCCCCGTTCGAACGGCATCCGCGATCGCATCGATCGTCTTCCTCCCCCCCTCCCCCCTCCTCCTCCTCCCACCCTCTTCTCCTTTCATCCTTCCCCCCTGCCACCCCAATCCTTCCCCTCTGTTCTCGGCAGCCATCGACGTCGGCCGCGATAGTCGAGATGGGACTCAATAATTCAATCACGCCCGGCGGTTGGCAACCACTGGCCTCGACAAGACGGATCAATCAGCCGACACTCGAAGCGGAGGGGTCCCGCCCGCTCTTGTTTTCAGGGTACACATCGTTATATTGCTTATAACATAAATTACACGGGTGCACGCCTCGCGCGCGCGCGCGCGCGCGGACTCGCCGTTATGCGCAAAAAACTGCTCGGGCACGCAACGAGGACTCGACCGATCGATCCTGTTTTGCTCGTCGCAGGACACATCCCGGCCAAAAAGGGGATCCCGGAATTTCGGGTGTCTGTCGCTGACAGCGAGACGGGAGTTAATTATTTTCTCACCTGTTGCCCGAGCACGGTTGACGCGCTGCCACTACTGCCTCTTTCGAAAAGTTGAGTGGGTGCTTCTTTTTTTTGGGACACGGGAGGGTGGGTTCGGGTCGGTGTTGAGCTCATTCGTGGGATTGAAGGAGTGTCAGATTTTTCTTAGGTAACGAGTGGGGCGAGAGGTTGTCAATGTTCGATGCGAAGTTAGCCCATTGCCCGCCGTAATACAGAAATAAAAAATGAAATTAACTGTACGCTTAGAAGTCATTGAAAGAAAGCAATTTGAAACTGTGTCCCAAAAATGGGACATTTGGTGGGTTGAGTGAAATCAGATTTGGTGAGTGTGACTTGCGCGCAGTTTTTGGGATAAATTATTGAATCGGAACAGACTCTGTGCAAGGTCCCAACGAGGCCAGCTTCGAATTCTATCCGATAAACGAGCTTTTGCGGGGCCCAACTTCAATCTGGCAATCCCTGTCGATCCGAACGATCGGAATTGCAAATTGACTCCTCGCGATCCCGCGACGCATTATTTCCGAAATCCCGGAACGTCATTCCGCCGAAAATTGTCGGACCAAATCCAAATCCCCCCCCCCCCCCCCCCTCTCCCGATGCTTTCGGAGGCAATCAGCGCATCCTGCGAGCCGGTGCGCGAGCGCACCGTACGGTAATTAGGTATAAACTGCGGTCATTAGCCCCGGCGCATAAAGTTCGTTTACGGTCGTTGTCGCATTAGTCAGCGTAATGCGATATCAAACTTGCCGCGGCCGCTCGTGCCCGATTAGCTCGAGCGTGCGAAAGTTATGCATTTTAAACGGCCGATGTAAGAACAAGCTCGTGGAAGGACGAAAAAATGTCGACAGAATGTCTCCTCTCATTTTTGGAACGCAAGCCACACAAAGTATCAAGCTTGCGTCAAATACTGTATTACGTTAGAAATGTTAACTTAATTTCATGAAGAGGCCATTTATATAATTTTGAAAAGACATTTAATTAATTGTAAATATATAGGTTTTAAAGACGTAAGTCGTTTGGCGTAACTAAGTGACGTTATATTACCGATATATTGGCGATAGCTTCCACATTTTGTAGTTTCTTGCACAGAAACCGCGAATTCGGCATATTACGCGTTACTCACCTCTCTCTCATTGGTCGAAAAACTAATGCTTAAGTTGGGCATCGCTCTCAGGATGGCGACTAGAGACTGTATAGTGTTGCTATAAACGACGGGTCTGTACTGCTTGAAGTCCTCCGGCGTGAAGCCACTTTCGTGAATAATTCTGAAAAAGACAAAAATTCCCTCATTAAACATCCGCAAATCCAGGCAAACGTTAACCGCAACAATTCTAATAACAATCAACTCCTACGTTCAGCCCCGATCGGAGTCCCCCCCCAAACGTAAAAAGGCACCCTAGCGTCGGCCAACAAGTGGCCGACGGAAAACAGTTCCGCAATTAACGGAATCTGGCCGCCGGAAGCTGGGCAGGCTGAAAAACGCCGAAGATGAACGATCGGCCTTAATTCCACGCGCGTCGTCGTCACTTCCGGCCATCGAGAGGCCTCGACCAGCGTCAAAGGGCGGTGGGCCGACGATGAAGCGCGAGCCGGTCAAAGAAGGAGGGAGCCAAAAGGAGGAGAGGCGAGACGAGAAGGCCAAGAAGAAAGCGAAGAAGGCGAAGAAGGCGAAGAAGACGAAGAAGACGAAGAAGCGAAGGAAGAAGTAACCGGAAGATTTTGTTGGCACCAAAGAAGTCAACGATATCGTAACGAGCGGCGTTTTCCGTCGGCCGAGCGTACAGCGGGTCCTTTGTCGATGAGAACCCATGAACAGATCCATTCACGAGGAGACAGAGGGTGCGATGAAGAGGCTGCTCGTGAAGAGAGGAGGGGGGGGGGGAGAGTCTTAACACCGTGTGTCCCCACTGAGCACCCCCTCCCGAATGTGCAAGCACCTACGCGCCCCTAGAACTTTGTCGCCAAAGTGCGCGGACGTAATCGTGTATGCGCGGATTTCGCCTGTCGAGTGTCTTTCTCGAGTGAAAATGAACTCCCCGAAAGGGGGAGGGAGGGAGGGAGGGTGAACGAGCTGGAAGAGGGGTACGAAAGCAGGGCGGAATCGAGAGGCAAAGTGTTTGGCGAGAAGGCGACGGCGCGAGCGAGAGTGTCGGCAGAATTTGAAAAATAAGCGGATGACTCGATGACGGTAGGGATATTTGAAAAACAAATTTTGTTTCTCGAGGCTGTACAGTTGTGGAGCATTGATCGGTCGCCGAAGCCCCTTTCTGATCTTTCGAATGGAGAGAAGAGTACCGGTATTGTGCGTTAGGGAAAAATTTATTGTATAGGTAGATTTCGATTAAATAATGGGCGTTTAAAAAACCCTCTCATCGATGAACCGTTTAAATGTATAAACGTACCATTTGGGCCAGTTACGATCATAATTTTTTCATCAAACATGTAGAAATTCACGGCGATATATGGATCAAGTGTCTCAAAGGACCAATAGGTATAGACAGGAAAAGATAGTGTGTTCCGAAATATCGTTTCATCGAGGCTATGACAATAGATCCTGCCCCAGACGAACCCATTCTGAACTTAATTATTAATTTTTAATAATAATAATAATAATAATAATAATAATAATAATAATAATAATTGATTAACGGCACAACCGCATTTGACAACAAATAAAAATACATGTACATTAGTACGGTAATATGTTACCGAAATAGCTAAACATTATACAAACAAATGTTAGTCTGCATATAATCTATAAAGCTGACTAATTAACTCACTTTATTTTATTCCATTTTTATTTTATTCTTTCTCCCTAATGTCTGACAAAACTGGTAAAAAAGGTAATGCTCGTATAGGTTTCGATTATATTCGATCTACATTCGATCTGGTCCAGGTTCTTTGGCTTCCTGCTTTATGTACCGGGGAGGACAGTCGTTTTGGCCTGACGATGCTCATGCTGTTTAAGGTGTGGGCTGACACGAAGACTCGTGCAGGAAGTGCGAGCGAAATCTGTGCGCATGGCGAGCAGCGTGAAGGAATAATTGGGGGAGAGAGAGATGGAAAAAAAAGTGTGGGTCGCAAATTGGTGCTTTGTGTATCGCTTCCACTCGGATCCCTTCTTATTAAGAACGATGTGGAAATCGCTCCCTCTCGTGCCAGGCCAACATTCGCTTCAGCGTTCGCTCCTCGGTACGCGCACGAGTACGGTAGGTATGTTGGGGCTGATGATTATGAAAGCGACCCAAGCCAAAGTAATACGCAAAATCTCTCTGTTCCTCTATTACAATCTAGAAAACGATCTGTCAGATATCAATTGCAAGCGTCATCAGTTAAACTGCTTAAAAAGTAAATTTACATTTAATATTTTCTATTACAAGGGTCTCACTCGATGCTGATATTTTAAGCTAGTGTTCATTCTCTTTTCAACGTATACTGGATATAAGTTGTACTCTCCGGAATGGAAAAGTACTGATTTTCTATTACAAGTCTCCGACGCCATGTTGACATCTCTATCTAGTGTTCTTTCGAACATATCCTCAATACAAATTGAACTCTCCGGAATGGAAAAGTACTGATTTTCTATTGCTAGTCTCCGACTCCATGTTGATATCTCTATCTAGTGTTCTTTCGAACATATCCTCAATACAAATTGTATTCTCCGGAATGGAAAAGTACTGATTTTCTATTACAAGTCTCCGACTCCATGTTAATATCTCTATCTAGTGTTCTTTCGAACATATCCTCAATACAAATTGTATTCTCCGGAATGGAAAAGTACTGATTTTCTATTACAAGTCTCCGACTCCATGTTAACATCTCTATCTAGTGTTCTTTCGAACATATCCTCAATACAAATTGTATTCTCCGGAATGGAAGAGTACTGATCTTCTATTACAAGACTCCGACTCCATGTTGATATCTCTATCTAGTGTTCTTTCGAACATATCCTCAATACAAATTGTATTCTCCGGAATGGAAGAGTACTGATCTTCTATTACAAGACTCCGACTCCATGTTGATATCTCTATTTAGTGTTCTTTCGAACATATCCTCAATACAAATTGTATTCTCCGGAATGGAAGAGTACTGATCTTCTATTACAAGACTCCGACTCCACGTTGATATCTCAACCCAGTGTTCAGTCTCTTTTCAACGTATCCTCAATACAAATTCAACTCTCCGGAATGGGAAAGATTTTCTTCCCATGGTACGCGCGGCGAAAAAAAATGGCTGAAAAATCCGAGAGCGAGAAAAAGCAGTCGTGCGTCTTTTTAACTCCGCGTTCTCAGTTGGCGGCGAGCGTAAGTTGACCGGAGCCGGCGCAGATTACATTCGAGGCGGCGAGAACGCATCGAGTTCGGCGAACTCTCGAACGTGAGGAGGAGCGAAAAGCGAAGTCGGATGGCATAATGAGAAGCTGAGGGCGAGGAGAGCGTCGCGTCGTGGGAAAAGTTTAGCTGGGCTGTTTTACGGGCAAGCGTGAGAAAAACGCCGCCGTCAATTAGCCGCTGCGAGCGGACAGCTGACCGATGGCAAAACGGAACATTGGCAAATTGCTACTTCCGCGGGGAAGGCGGAACTTGAAAGAATCATTGTTCGGCCGATCGTCCCTTTGTGCGGACCCTCTCTTGACAGCGGAGCACGGAAATTCTTCTCCTCAATCTTTGTCGAGGACGCCACGAGGCTTAACTCTCTCGCTGCCGACGCGAATCAGCTGCAATTTCTGTTGAACTTTGTCGAGACCTGCGTCACTCGAAAATTGATCGCGTTTCGCGACCGGAGAACTGAAATGTGCGACATTTAGATTCGGGTTTGCTTACTTTAACCCTTTGGCTGCCACGATCCCCAATTGGGGATTTTCGAATTTATATTTCTGTTACACAACCGTTTTTTTGCACATATATTACTTAACCGACCAAAAATTTCAAAAAGAAAATTTAGCAGTTAATGGGTTAAGAGCTCTGGAGAGAATGGAAGATGTTTGACGACTTTTCGAAAGTCCACAGAATAGAAATTAAATGACAGGTCTGACTACGAGGAAGCGTACTGTGCCACTTTCGAAATAAGCTTAATTGTTTAAGGGATCAAGTGTTGGGGATCAAAGTTCCCTGTTTCTTGACACAATGCTTCTTGAAAAGTCAAGTTGGCGATCCGGTTAATTATAATTCTACGGCGAAGGGAGAATCCTGAAATATCGAGTTTTTGAGAAAGATGGCTTATGCCACTTTCGACGTAAGTGGCTTACATCTTGCCCTGCGAAAACTCTTAAGATCCGAGTTTCTCATTCCCTAACGAAGCACCTCTTAATAAGACGAGTTATTGTTTGCGCCAATTATAATTCCGCTTCGAAGCAAATACCCCCATATATCAAATTTCTGCGAAATACGTCACATTCCATTAGGTGATAACATTTTGATACTCACTTCATCTGTTTCACGATGGTACTCTTGCCGGACTCTCCCGCTCCTGAAAACAGACAAAACAGTCCATTAACTAATTATCACCTGGTAATCACGCGCAAAATAATCCATGTTTCGCGGAAGGTACATCAAAGCCACCCTCTGTCAAGCGTCCCCAATTAATCGGCGCGTCGAACAGACCCTCAATAATTCAACCCCCCACCTCCGTATAAATAACATTGCGAGCAGCGAAAATATCCTGACAACTAATAAGACGGGCCCGACAATGCCAAGGGTGGTTCGTCCGAAGCCAGAATAAACGGGCGGTCAAATGTCACGGCCGTCTTAAAGAATCCGCGGCCAATTTTACGGGACGCGAATCGTATTGACAGTTTCGTCGGCGTAGGGAGACCAAAGTGAGGGAAAAAAGTGCGCCGTTCCTGGGATCGTCCCTTGACAGGCGAGGATCGGCAGAGGTTTCCTGCTTATTGCCCCCCTCCCCCCCTCTTTTAAAAAGCTCCTTTCAGCCTTCTAAGTAGCCGCCTATAATGGCTACTCCTCGCTGGAGATGTTTAATATCGACTGAATGCACGCGAGGCCCGCATAGGCTGCCACCTTCAATCCGTTGGCATATATAGCGTTACATAGCGTTACATAGCGTTACATAGCGTTACGTAGCGTTATAGAACGTTACAGAGCGTTACAGAGCGTTCGCTTGCTGGCAATGAGGATGGGGGAGTGGAAAAAGTCATCTCGAGGGAACGATGACAGCGACGATGACCGTTGTCGACGCTTTTTAACTTCGAAAAAAGAATCCTTCGCTTTCTTTCAACGGTCGATTTTTCCCAACGATAAAAGTGTTTGGAATTTCTTCAGTTTAAAAAGAAAGTCTTTGGGATATCTGTAATTTAAAAAGAAAAATGATCTTTTGTTTGATTGCTTTTATGTAATATTAATAACGCATTCGTTACTCTTTACCAGGCGGGATGCTTAAGTATTTTTGTTCAATAAGGATTTTTAATTAATATGATCAGTAATTTTGTTCAGTCTCCCGCCACTTTTTAGCAAAAGGCTGTTTTTATGATGTAAAACCGAAAATTATTATTTGTAATTACACAATAATATACGTAGGGGGTGATTGAGTTTCCGATGCTTTTAATATAAATGGATTCTAATTATAGTACCGAACGTTCTCTGCCCTATAGCGTGAAAAAACTGCCGTTGGGTAAAGAGTCGAAGAAAAAGATGCAAGAAGATGCGGTCACTAATTTTGTAATGCCTTTTACATACCGATGCGTTATAATTATACGACGCCGCGGAATCCAGGTACGTTTAATGCGGTGTTTTGTTATTTAGCGAGCAAAAAGTGTGACGAGGATGAAAATTAAACGCTCGCCGATGATTATCAGAGGCATCGATGTCGGCGTACACGCAATTTATAACGTTGAAGTGTAATAACGATTTCAGATAACGGGGACGAGGCACGAGAAGGACAGAGAGAACGAGAGAGAGAGAGAGAGAGAGAGAGAGAGAGAGAGAGAAAGTCGGAAGGAAACATTTTTTTCCCAACGGTTTTCCCGTGCAAATTGAAAGCTTCCGCAACGGCTAATTATCCGACGATCTTTTCTGATGTAATCTTAATTGAAACACACGTCGTACCATTTTATTCTCGCAAAAGTATTTCTCTCTCATTTTCCTTGCTCATAAATATATTCAAAAGGCTACACTTACGAAGTCTGATTTTTCCGAAATTATGCACAACACTCCCATTATCAGAATGATTATGACCCGAGCTGTGCTGCAAAACGACTGAACTCCATTACAAGCCATAATGTTACGCGTATCTCGAACTCGAGATCCGCACTTGATTATTTTCCCGCCGGCGATTACAAGATCTCGGCGCTCCTTTACGAGAGACTAATTGCTCCGGCAAAAAGGGCCATTAAAATATTTCCTTATCCCGACCCTAGTGCTCACGGAGAGCCGATTAGCGGATTCAGTCTGATTCGAGCCGGCAAAAGTCCGTGGTTAGAAGTCGGACGAGAAAGCGTACAAAGTGTGACAAGAGAAAAGTCAATGATCAATTTTTTGACACAAGATGTAAATTTGCTTATCAAAATTAGGACTGAAGAAAAGGTTGACATACCCAAACATAAAACACTGACCGAACACGCCAAAAACCCATTGTTATACATCTATCACTGACGGTCAATGACCGATCGTTACAACCATATTTCACATACCCAAAAATGTAAAAGAAACCAACAAGACTCGGATATGATTGCCAGATCGATTATCATTCAATCTCGGTAGAAGCAACAAATGCGAAGACACGAAAAAGCTTCAAACTCTTTGCATCATTGAACCACATTCTTTGTCTCCAAATTATACGTACGGCCAAAAAAGAAATTTCTAAATTTCTAAATTTCAGCAATTTCGGTTGTCATGAATTATTACGCATTATTACAATATTATTATTAATATTTTCGAAAACCATTGTGTAAATCAAAAACGTCCAAGGTTTCGAAGGACAAAACGGTAGATACAGCTACCATTGTTCCGCTCCGAACGTCATTCTTTTCAGCCGTCAGCTCGACGAGCGTCGCATCGATGCGGCCCTCGACGCCGCGGCGTCGCTACGTCGAGAGGTTTAACTACGCGGAGTCAGTCGTAAGCGCCGGTTTACGCTCCACTCGAGGAAGGTAGAGAAGGTCAATCGCACTCTCAATTGCGCGTGACACCCTTCGCGAAGTGTCGCCCGTGTCACTTCTTCATGCCCTGCCGCCTTCGCACACTGGAAGGAGTCGTTGACAAAACCGGGTGGGAGCTCGCGACGAGGGGGAGAGAGAGAGAGAGAGAGAGAGAGAGAGAGAGAGAGAAAGTGCGAGGAAGAAGTCCAAGGAGGGAGAGGGGGAAAGAGAGTCAGTCGCGGAATGAGGAAGGGCAAGGAAAGGAAGGAGAGTAAAAAGTGGATGCCGAAATGAGAAGACGGAACAGATGTGAAAGAGAAGTTGAAGAGATTATGCGGACCGTTTATTTTGAACTGATGTAATATGTCATATTTAAAGAAAAAATTAGATATCATATAATTCATGATTAACGCGGTGTGAGTAAACGGTTTGTTTATATATTTAATTTTCTCTTTTTAGGTAAGATATATAATTTATGATTAACGCGGTGCAAACGGTTTATTTATCTGATATTTAATTGTTTTTTTTTTAATGGACTTATACCACTTTCAGAATAAACGGTCGATATTATTGGGCATGAGATAATTGGATGGCGTAAATAAGGGACAGCAACGGAATTAGAAAGAGATGATAGGGGATGGGGATAATAAGGGATGAGAAATGAGAATGGCGTGCGGAGAAAGGAAAAGCTGAAATTAGGATTAATTTAATAATGGGAGAAGTGTTTGCGTGGGAGGATAGGTTTCGGTTTGGAAAATCGATACGACTTTCGAGATAAGCGTCCTCACCTACAATCTGACTCGCCTTCCGCCTCCGCTTCTGCCCGTCAAATATTTGTGCCCGCTTTAACGCGAGCGGCATATATGAGCAGCCTCATTGGCCGAATCGGTTAGCTCCGGACAACAGAAAGTGGGTAAATGACGCAATGTTGAACGTCGAATTTTTGAATTCTCTCACGTATCACTTTCTCTATTTCCGATCAAACAAGATTATCTTGCAACTTTAACTTTTTTGCTGGTAATAGCATCTCTAAACGCGATACTCTAAAATCTGCCTACAGGCAAAAACAAAATTTTGACATTTCTTCGTATCACGCCAACTAATAAGAATATTTATTGTCAATATCGAATGTTGATAGTGGATCCAACGATTTCAAGATAAAATTTGAAAGAATTCCGAAAAGTTAACCAATCTGTGATACGACAAACGGCTGATATATCATACTTTGTGCTACGCGCGCGCGCACGGGTCTCTTATCTTCCTCTGTAAATGCATCCGTTTACAGTGGCCCGATAAAAAGGCATCGTGGCGGATAACGCGCAGGTGAGATCGCGGCAGGTGCCGCAGGTTTGCCACAATTCGGCCGAAAGTTCGCACCCCGGCAGGACGCCTACCTGCGCAATTGACAATGGCGAGATAAGGCTACTCGCGATAAAAAAAAGTTTCGGAGAAAATGGTGAAACGGTCTCATTCACGTCGCTCGCGAGCGGAATAGCTTGAGGAACGTATCAAAATTTGATAACCCGCTGCATTCTGACGATAATCTGCAACGCATGCGCGAGAAAGCTAACTGAGACTGAAGCAGAATTACTGGAAATTTCTTCGAATTAGAATATTTTGCTACCACTTGCCCGATACCGAAGCGAGTGCTGGCACAGTTGAAATAAAATACGATGAAATTATCTCATCGTTCGTGGAATACTTTAGGGACGATATCAAAATCAGATAAAACGTCGGATAAAGGGTATTGTCGAATAAGATGGTCGAAAGTGCTTTTAATGATCCAATGAAATTTTGAGTGAGTCGTTCGATTACTTATGAAAAAAGAACCAATTTTGCGATGATTCAACTTTATCCCGAATGTAAGAGGTTGAAAAGGAGAAAATGAAACACAATTTCTTCGAAAAATTTTCCCAAACCTTAGCAAATAGAAAGTTCAAATAAAACAGTGCTACTAATGGTGCACACATTCCAGATATTATTTTTTATAAACATTGGAATGACTCGATCAAAATAAATTTTGATGTAGGGACACTTTTAACCATGCTGGAGCTTTAAAGCTGAAGAATTGAGAAGACGGCATTCGAATTGGAACATTACACTGTCCCTGCAAAGTACCGAACGTAAAATTTCGTCCACGTACATAAGCCCAACTGAAATTGAAGAGGTCCGACAGTTTTCCATTCCACTCATGCCGTTGGCCGCAAACGTGCGAAATATCACGTATCGCACTGGTCAGGATGCGTATCCTGAAGAGGAGGAATAAAAGAGGACCCCGAGGTAACGTCGGAGACGGTGAAAAAATTCATATTCAACCCTCGTCGCCGGGTCCGGACCGGTTCGCTCATAACGAGCGAAAAATATGACGCGCGCATCCAACATATTCTCCGCTAAAATTTACACCGAAAACCCGAGGACCGAGCATGCCGCTCTGGCGTTCGGCTTTTTCCGCTTTGCGAAAAAATGTCGCGGACAGGCGAAAAATGTAAAATAACGGAACGCGTCGCTGCCAACTTCCCGTAGTTCATTAACTTTGTCGAGCGATACAGAAATTGCAGATGAAACCTACGTTTTGCAAATGGCGTTAGGAAAGGAAAAGTGGCCAAGAATCTTTTCGGAAAAATAGTTCTTGCAGCGAGGTTTTATCTTACTAAAGAGAAATCGTCGTAGGAGATTACTGTCTATATTGTAACTTGCGTTAGGGAACGATTGGACAGGCATGATTTTGAAAAATGCTGTACTGTAAAGAGTACCCTCTGCTTATATTCAAATATTGCAGTTTTATCTGATTCTCGAGTCCCATAGACGTCTTCCAACATATCCACATTCTTCTATTTATTTTCCTTCCTTATCTACCCCTTATTTTCTATCTACTCCCTGCTCCATTTCACGGAATATCGATTCCACATACGAGAGGCAGATACGCTTGCATCATGCTGGAAGATATTACCCACAAACATCAATTCCCAGCTCTGCCCACGAACCACATCCACGCATCAAGAAAATACATCGATTCCTCAACAAATTAGAATTTCCTACAAACTCAAATTCTTCAATACTATCAACTGCATCTATACCTCTTGCATCATGCTCGACGATATTACCCACAAACATCAATTCCCAGCTCTGCCCACGGACCACATCCATGCATCGAGAAATACATCGATTCCTCAACAAATTAGAATTTCCTACAAACTCCTTCAACACTGAATTCTTCAACACATTCAAATTTCTCACAACTCAAACTCTTGCCAACGGCATCTACCTGAACTCAATCCAAGGTCATCGCCCTCGATGCTCCAAATAAAAAATTAAAATTCCTTCCTACTCCAACGCCATAACCATATCCCACTCTCAATTTTTTACCCATCACGCAATCGATTCCCGCGTTCACACTCGTCGCGCGCACACGCGCGCACTCACACTGTCACGCGTCCGCTAACAAGGTTCGAAACCGTGTCCCATCGCACTCTCATTCGCCCAACGAACGTCGATGAATCTTTTTCCGGTGCAAATAGGGGGTCGCGAGGATCGGCTCGTTTCCGACCTAGCGTGCACACACTTTCCACCCTGGGCATGCACGGTAGTAGGGGACAGGGGGAGGGAGAGGAGGGGAAGGAGGGGGGTGAGGTGGGGAGTGCCATTAATCGGATGGAAATACTCGAGGCGAGCGCGCGAACGTACATGCGCCGGGGCGGCCGAATGACGTCACTGGTTACACCAATAAACAGGACCCACATTTCGCTGGAAATGTCTTCGTCGACGCGGACTCGAAGCTCCGTGCGCTAGAGGAACGTGAATGTGAGACCGAACGGCGAAAAAACGCTCGCCGACGAGATTGGAATCTTCGCCAAAAATCATGCTCGGCCGTAATTAAAGGATGCTTTCATCGTTTTTCGGCTTTCGTCGCTCGGGCTGGCTAGGCTCGGACAGAGACTGATGATGATTTTCAAGGACGCTAGAGGTTGAGTATCGGCTGATAAGACTCGTCGTCGGCACAATCCCGGCTAACGTCTGACCCCAGCCACTTTTCGACTTGACGTTCGGGAATGTTAAATTGCTAGGACGAATCCGACGAAATGACAGTTTAAGAAAGATTTCCATGCATCGGGTCAGTTTCAAATATTCAGACGCACTCCATAATTCTACCATACGACCGAATTCTACAACTCGCCTCCCCAAAGAGTCCAGAAGTCGTTCCGAAAATAACTCGAAAGAAAAAAAAACGATACCGGGCGACCATTTTTAATCACCGCGAGCGTCACCGCGATAGTTTCGAAATCTCAAGGTCAAGACGGCCGAGTGTCGAACGTTCAGGTCGTGGGCGTCATTGGAACGTGGACGGGAAGCCTGAGGGACGAGAAAAGAAAAGAGGAGGGTTTGCGGCGAGGGAGGGTGAGGGAGGGGAGGGGAAAGAAAACGTCGAACTTTTAAGCCCCCCCCCCCCCCCTCCCCCCGCTGCCCCTCGTCCCTTTTTCCAGCGACAACGTCGACACGTGGAAATGACACATGGCCTCAGCATGTGACTCGGCCTTTGGCCCAAGCGTGATACGGAAGGCGTTCCGCATCTGTCTGTCTTCTGTTTTATCGCGATGCACGCGATCGTCATTGTTGCGAGACAAACGGAGGCCGAAGAGGGAAAAGCGGAAATTTTCACCGGCCATGTTTGCGATTAGTTCTCTCTCCGTCTTTCTCTCTCTCTCTCTCTCTTTCGCTAGCGGCAAACACACTCGGGGCTGCCGACAGCTGTTCAACACCGTGAGACGTACAGCACTCTGACAGGATGTATCAGCGGAAAGTTGGTCAAGTATTTAGATTGTTGGCGGAGAGGTCGAATAATGAGAAATAAATTGTATTTTCGGATGTCGTATCGTTGGATGAAAATATCGTTTTATCGGTCCTATTAAAGACTGCAGATATCGTGTGTTGTGATCGGAACACTTTAGTTGGTCACGTTATTAAGTTCGTCATCGGTGTCAACCGAGAAGAAACGATGAATAATACAGTTTGAGTATAATTGAGTTTCACGTTATTGCTATCGGAAGCCTAGATAGGTAACTAAGTTTGAAAGGTATTTTGATACGCGTGAGGGGGGGGGGGGAATTATTTGTCGGCCTGATTGAATAAAAATGTGAAGCGGAGCCTGCCGCATCCGGTTGACAGGAATTTGACAGTAAATATCGCTCGCTGCCAGACGATATCGGTTATTACATCGTTGCACGATAAACGGCGTAAGGGAATGGCTTTTGGCAAAGGAAACGTGCCAATTATCCGAAAGTTTCAGGTTCGGGCAGAGTTCGATGCCGCGTGAACACGTTAAACTGTTGCTCCTTTCAATTAAAAGGGAAAGAGGCGGAAAGTTAACGACGCCGACGTAACAAAGGCCTCCGTTCTCCGGCTCTGATCGACCGGCCGCGAATGAATGCCTTCCCGGAATTCGAAGTGTATGCTCGAATCGGCGAACGAACGCGGGACTTCGGCCGACAATGCGAGGGATATCAGAAATTATCAATTAGAATCGTGTCAGTTAATCGGCCAATCGGTAAGCTCACCGAATTTTTAGACAACATCATTCCGAAACCGTTTTATTAAAGCTTCATCTTTGAAGAAATTAATCTATAATTTATTCTCGACTGGATAATGCGAGGGATATCAAGAATTATCAATCACGATCATGTCACTTAATCGGCCAATTAGTAAACTGGCTTTCCGAATTTTTAAGTACTTTTATTCCCGAAGCATTTTATAAAAGCTTCATCTTTGAAAAAATCAATATATTTATTCTTCAGTTTAATGCTGAGAAATGACGATTTCTTCGAACTTTAAGATTTTCCGTTTGCAATTGAAAATAATTACTCCTTAAATAAGCAACTTCGAGATTACCAGTAAATTAACTGAACATAGATTGGATAAGTAACATGGCTCGGAGAATCTTAAAAGTAGCCCACTGCATCACTGTTCTCAGCTTCCCAGCTTTCGTAGTTAGCCGAGTTGCCCAACGGCCACCTAAACTATTAATTTCCAATCTAACTTTTGCAGTAAGGACTGAATCTGCGTCGTCTCCATCTGTTCCCGACGTAACCTTCGGCGGCCACGGACGAATTCCGCTGCAGGCAAATATGTCCGCGTCGATTGCTCCCCAAACTACAAAGAGTGTTTACTACTCGAACGTTGGCATGCCGAGCGTCAAGCTGAGATTCATCGACGGAATTTTGTGCCAAATCCTTCGACGCGCCGCCGCCGAGAACGGAATGAACGCGGCGAGAGAGTCGTTCGGCGAGTTACGAAACATTCTCCGTAAAGAAGGAGACAAATTGAGGGTGGGGGAGGAGTGCCAGTGGGAATCGATGATCGCAAAACAATAATTTGTCACCGGCGACGGTGGCGAAAGCCGAATTTACGGAAGCGACCGAAACCTTGCAGCTGCTTCACTTTTTCAGCCACGCGCCTTTCGTCGAGATCGTTAACCCAATCCGAGACAGTTAACCGCAGAAGAAAATTACGGTACTTGGGAACAAAGCCTAAATTCTTATTATTTCTCATTAATTCAATTCTCATAATTTCTCATTGTTTCTTAATATTTTATTTTTATTTTTAATTTCATTAATTTCATAATATCTATCTATAAATTCTTTATAATTTTTAATTTTTATTAATTTAATTTCATTTTATTAATTTAATATTATCTATCTATAAATTCTTATTATTTAAAAATACGACTAACTCCCGTGTATTCGATAGAATTTAATACAATTTATCCTTTCGTTCCAGACTTTGGTATGCTAGGGAAACGTCATTTAAAAATTACGAATTCATTATTGGACGAAAATTAAATTTGGGAGGGAATGATCGATTATTTCTCATCGACGCAATAATCAGTGAGCTTCCGGTTGTCGCTTCGGCGATGTTCGCGAATTGGTCCGACGAAGAGAGCCGAAAACTGAGCTTCGATGACACTCGGCGACGCCGACGTCGGCGTCGACGGAATCGATAACGAAGCCGGGTCCCGGGTGGCCCTCTGTTGAAACAGCGAATTACCGTCATTTGCATCCGGCGAGTACGCGAACGGTGGCTCGTTTCCGAATTTCGAATTCGAGAGCTCGCTTTTCGGTTAATTAAGAGCGACGAGCCAGGACGTTCGATAAAAAAAGTTCGAACGATTCAAACTTCAAACTTTGCCTGGTTTTTGCGGCGACGAGCGTCGAATTAAGTACAAACCTCGATCGTTCGCGTCCGGATCCTGTTCAAACTTTTTTCCTACGATCTTTTGAGACTTCCTATGTTTGAGATCGCCGAATACGATAAAGAAATTAAATCTGTCACCTGGCATGAAGTTAAGAAGAGTCTACTGTTTTCGAATGTTTTCGGCGGAAGCGGTACAGGAAATTGACGCCTGAAAGTCGGCAAAGAAAGCTTTGAATTGACTTTACAGTAATCTTGATCTTTCCAAGTACGATCTTTTTCCCGGAAACGGCATTGTTCCGAAAACTATCAAATGAACAAGCTTCAAGTTAAACTCGGAGTCTATCAAATCCCTTTACACACTTCACGCATTATTCAATCACCTTAAGCCATTCATTGTCAATTCAAATCATTGAATCGTAGTAGATGCATAGGACCGTTTATTTTGAAAGTGGCGTAAGACCATGCTTACAAAGAAATAAGATATCTAATTCACGATTAACGTGGTATAAGTTTACTTTCGTCACATTTAATTTTTGTTTAAATGGACTTACATCACTTTCAAAATAAACGGTCCGATAAAGCACTGACTAAATTCGCCAAGGACCCAATATTACGCATCTATCGCTAACGGTCGATAACCGGTTATTCATTTTACCTCGATTCAACGGTTCACATTATTTTACACTCGAAGGAGCGTACGATTTCGATAGGCACGATAGCGTAAGGGTCAGCCCGTATCCGGCGGGCTGCAATCAAGGAACAATCCTTGAACCGAAGGAGGTGAAAGGCGAGCCGAGCCGGTAGATCGCGAGCCGCGGGGCTTGCATATGCATAGAAAATATTCCTGCCCAGCTTGGCTCGTGTCTGCGTGCGTACCGACGCCGAGCGCCGAACGCCGAACGCTGAACGCCGACGCTGAGCACCGCTTGCCTCGTTAATTCCGTCCATATCGCCGAGGAACACTCAATTAAGTCGTTGGCACGACCACCGACGTCGTCCGACGTTCGTTTCCTCGACAATGGCCCCTCCCCTCCGCCCCTCCGATATCGAGGAAAAAATTCCGATCCTCGCCTGGGCGATCGCGACACCGCGCTCGTTGGGGTGGTCTCGTTATCGACGATGGAACATGTCTCGAACCTCAACGAGCGAGAAACCGTGAACGCGCCAACCTTGTAGGTATTACAGAACGAAATACTGACGATGAAAGCGAGAACCTCGAATTCAGCCTTCCAAGAACGGTTTTCAGTACAGAAATCCGTGAACAGGAATCGCAGATGAAGCGTAGTATGTTAGCTTTACAATAGTAAGTACTAAGCGAGTCGGACTTATAAACATTAATTAGGTATTATAGAACGAAGTACTGACTATGAAAGCGAGAACCTCGAATTCAGCCTTCCAAGAACGGTTTTCAGTACAGAAATCCGTGAACAGGAATCGCAGATGAAGCGTAGTATGTTAGCTTTACAATAGTAAGTACTAAGCGAGTCAGACTTATAAACATTAAGTAGGTATTATAGAACGAAGTACTGACGATGAAAACGAGAACTTCGAATTCAGCCTTCCAAGAACGGTTTTCAGTACAGAAATCCGTGAACAGGAATCGCAGATGAAGCGTAGTATGTTAGCTTTACAATAGTAAGTACTAAACGAGTCAGACTTATAAACATTAAGTAGGTATTATAGAACGAAGTACTGACGATGAAAACGAGAACTTCGAATTCAGCCTTCCAGGAACGGTTTTCAGTACAGAAATCCGTGAACAGGAATCGCAGATGACGTACGTTAGCTTTGCATAGTAAGTACTAAGCGAGTCAGATTTATAAACATTGATTTTCTTCTTTGTAATTTAAAAACGAAATATTCTTTTCTTGTCGTCACTTTCGAATTATAATTTGCTAAATTAAATTAATTAATAGCTTCAGTTAGTTTGGTTTATTGAATTACAGGTGAAACCGTTGAATTGTAGTTGATATATGTAAAAAACTGCCCGAATTCGCCAAAAAGACAATTACTATACGATAATGTACAAACATGCCTTTCGGCCGACGCGGTCAATGAAGACTTAAAAGAGGGGTATTGCAAATCAAAAAATCCCCAAAAATTTAATTGTCTCGCCCCAGAGCACCGACGCACTCGTATTCGTACAGTCATTATACAGTGAGTAACGAAGTATGAAAATAATCGTGGATCGTCAGTCCAACTTGACTTCTTCCATCAATGCCTGCGTCAACCCTTTATACCTGACATTCGGAGGTAGGCCGAAGACAGCGTCTACGAGCGATGGGTGACCTTGAGCGGCGAGAGATCTCGCGTGCATCGATAAGAGGAACTGGCAATAATGACGGCGATCGGACGTTACCCTTCCACCGACGAGAGGCACGCTTGTTGCGCCTCTCTTCCGGCTACGTGCTGCCTTCAATTTCCTGTGCACTCGGTGGAAATAAAAAAGGCCGGAGCCCAGAAAGAAAGATGGCCAGCGGCTCACTCCCGGGAGGGACCGAATCGATATCGTCGCCGTTTCTCGTACGTTGGGGGGTGAGAAATTGAGAAAATTGCGAATATCGCGAAAATTGACCCCCGTCTTCCATAGGGAATGTAACAGGGTGCAACGCTGATGAAACTGTGCTAGTGTCGATTCTAATTTCGGCCCGTTGCCCATTGTAACTTATTCTTAGATGGAACGGGAATTATATTGTGACAAGAATAATGTCGTTCTTAGCACCATCTACGTAATGTCGAAGCAATAAATTGCATTGGGATATGACTTGGTAGTGTAGGCAAAGTATTAGCATTTAATTGATCTTTCCCGATGATTTTGATATACACAAAAAGAAGCATTTGGGTAAATAAAATTTGAGAAAACTGAGAGCTACGCCCGGTAGTGGTGGCCAATGGAAGGTAATTTAGAAAAATTTGACCAGACTCAAACACGATGACATCTTTCAAATGCTGAGAAAACGGTTGCTCTCGACTTCTACGTAGATTTACGTGGACTAACAATACATTTTGCATAGTTTGAGATTATTTTGCATGACTTTACGTTATAACATATGACCAAAAATGTGGCCAAAAACGGCAAAAAATGGGCATTTTGTCGTCGGAACGCTAGGTAATTCATTTTGAGGCAATTATACGTATACAGGGTGATAAAGGGGTCGAAAACATTCGCAAAAAATCGCAACCCGAGCCTTCTAAGTAAAATAGCTTCGAAGATACAGTCGAGAAAAGGTGAGAAAAGCAGATACTTTTGACCATCTCATTCCTGCATCCTTTTTGGCTCTGCACCCAACTGTTTTCTCTTATAGTATTATTCCTCAGCGTTCAGTCGGTGCAGTTTGGTATCTGGCTCTCTGAGTTTGGCCAGAATTGCGTCTGGTACGATTCATTTTTATACTTTTTCATCCGTTCGGCATGCATCCGCGATACGTCGATAAAATGTCATACGCCGTCTACGAACGCGGAGTACACAAAGAGAAAGGGAGAATAATTGATACTGAAAGGTCGGAAGTCGAGTATCACGACTCGAGGCAGAAGAGGTTTGCGGGTTTCGCAGACAGATTTTTGTGCGCCTGCGCGTCGATAAACGCTGCACGCGAGCCACGCTGAATCGCTAAAGGTCGCGAACCGTCATCAAGAGTGAGCCGGGAAAGACGTGAAACAAGAAGCGTACGCTGCCATTGCGCCGGCTTTCGACCAAAGATCCCGCATCCAACGTGTCCGAACGTACGGAAAGTCGATACCGAACGTACGCAAGGGCAACATCTTCCAGTAAACTTCGACGAAACTTCTGGAATGCGGCCAAGAACCTCGGCCCGTTCCAAAAATCCATCCTATTTCCGAGAGTTCCTTGTCATAATCGAAATTCGATGCGAACATTGCACCGTGGGCACTGTCGATTATAAAATTTGAGAAAGACAAAACGGTAATTGATTTTTGTCCATTTAGCTTACTGCAATGAATAAATTACTAAATTGAACAGTCGATTGCTTTGACTTGAAATGTTCGTAATTGGATTTCTCACGGTTATCGAAAGCGACGGGTAAAATGACAAAATCAAGCCGCACGGGCAGCATAACTGAACAAATACTTAAACCTCAACATTACCCAATTAAACGGTGACACGAAGATCGATCGATCAACGAATCCCGAAGCGCAGGGCGAAAAATAGAATTTAATCTCTCCGCCGATGGGGCCGAAAATAGAAGCGTAGGAGAAAGAGTGCGCGAGGCCGGCTCGGCATTTCTCGGAGTAACAACGAAACATCTCGATCATGCCGGACAATTTCGAATGTCGAGAATCCCGCGGATGAGTTTCTGCCTCGCGATCGGCAGCGAGCCAATTCTATCGGGTGCAAAGGAAATATTATTCTGATCCGCGCATATTGTCCGAGTCCCGATCGGGGAGGCTGCGCGAAGAGACGTAAAGAGGGAGAGGGAAAGACAAGCGTTCATTGGTATGCGCGTAAGAGAGTGAGAGGGAGGGGGGGGGGGGGGGGGGGAGAGAACAAGATAGAAATACGAGAATTCGTGTAATCAGTGCTTAATTGTGCGACGATGCGTGATGCGACTGTTTGATTCGCGAATCCGGCGCGAAACGCGCCATTTCATTCTGTCTGGTTTCCGTCGGCATGGGATTTCGCTCTGCCCGGCTGACGTCAAATTTCATTCTGCTCATTCTGTTCGACAGCGGCCGCGTATATATCGTGCCTGCAATTATGATAAACCGCCGCTGCAGACAACCGCCGTTACTCCGTGGACGGAATTATTTCTGTGCGCCGACGCGTATCTCGATCCAATCGATCCTCCACAACTCTTTTTGCCTACTTCAAGTTTCAACGGCTAAGGCCCTTTCTTTCCAGTAGATTTTTGCACACCTTCACAGGTCGAATTCACATACTATGATGTCAACTTTTCAATAATCATTTCATCGTCGCCGATTGTATCTCTGTTTAGCGATTTTTGAATTTATATACTTATACTGTTACACAAGCTTTCGTGCACATATATATAACTGATTCAGCCACACATTTCAAAGAAAAAATTTCACAGTTAATGGGATAAAATTGCGACGAGAAATCATTAAATTGTTTCAATGATGCATACATATAACTTATCCGGCCAAACAATTGAAAGAAAAAATTTGGCAGTTAATGGGTTAAAAATGCGGCAAGAATCAGATAATTGTCAGTTGCAGAGTACATAAGTTCCTTTACAAGAAAGACGAATATTCGAGTTACAGAGTGTTAAAGATTAGCCTCATATTCGGCAGTCGCGTTCATGACCGGTTTTCGTCGGCGAATGTATTTCTGGATCCAGTTTGATGCGATGGTGGAAGGAACAATGAACGAGTCCAGAAGCATGTCGTTTGACGCTGGAAGAGGAGGAGGGGAAGGGGGGGAGCTTGACCGTGGTTAACGAGGCCATTTAGCTGATTGATATTAGTTCGCGCAAGGGACGAAATTACAGGAATTGAAATGTTGGCCGGAACGCGAGGCGCAAAATGCGAAAGCCGAGGCTTCTCGCTGCATTCCTGGCCTCTCTCGCCCGCAGAGAGAGAGAGAGAGAGAGAGAGAGAGATGGAGAGATTACGTTCCGCTCCGATTTCTCGGAAAACGGAACCGGGGGCTTTTAATAAGACACCCGCGGCAGAAGTGAACTGCTTCCGGATGCGTCGTAAGAAATTTCGCGCCGCAACGTCACGTACGTCGCAAAATTCTGACATTCATTTCGTATCGTATTTCCCGGTCGATCTCGTATCAGCGCCATTATCATATTCCGGGAAGTAACTGTCATTCCTGAATATATACCGCGACTGTCTCTGCCGGAATGTATCTTTTTCACTACCGAATAAATAAGTCATTATTTTGAACGCGTTGTAAAAGGAGAATGGCTCGAAGGCAGTTGGATCTCGTGGCAATATGCGACAGCTGATCCAGCGTGAGAAGAGAGAAGATAAGAGTCCTCGCTGAGGCTTCTTCGGTCGAACGGCCGTTCGATCAGTATTCGATTCGCCTTTATCCGCGAGAGAAGCTAATTGAGACATTCACCGCTCTCAGCGAATCACATCCCGACGTCTGATTAATGATTACACCCGCCTTCGGCCTCCGCGTTTCATCATTCCGTCTCGGCTAGCGCCACGTGGACGCTTATCGTTCCCGAGAGAGAGAGAGAGAGAGAGAGAGAGAGGGAGAGAGAGAGAGAGGGAGAGAGAGAGAGAGGCGACGAGAAGATGCTCAACGCACTTTGAACCGCCAATTGATACTCGAATTACTACGCGCGTGTGCTTGAGGAACGAGCACTTTGCAGCTCGAGAGGCACCCTCGTAAAACCGTCTGAGGATCCAGCTGATGCTTGAAATCGGGATAGTTTCGATCGGCCTCTGAAGAGGCCTCAGCATCCACCCGTCAATCAAAATACCCCCCAATTCGATACTGTGTACTACTCCTAGCCACGGAATGACATTTGCATTATCGTTCGTGTGTAGTAAGATTTGAAACTATCAGCTCCTCGGCGTATATAGCTTGTTAAGGAATCTTTAGCTTGAACTGATCAATTCTTAAGCTATACACCAGCGATTATAATATACATTTATTTATCAAAGATTGAGATTCTCCAATCGGATAACTCAGAGTAAATTCTATTTAACCCATTGCCGCCTACTGTGCCATATATGGCACACAAGTCATGTATGCAAAGAAATAGCTTCTATGACAATTGCTTGGAGATATATGATAAGGAAATACAAATGTAAATATTTTTCCGAGTAATAAAGTAATTCGGGCGATAATGGGTTAAAACTTGAGAATCGATTCTCAGTCCAATTTCATGAAATCGGAGAGAGAGAGAGAGAGAGAGAGAGAGAGAGAGAGAGAGAGAGAGAGATAAAATGTAAAAGGGCAGCGGCCCGTTAAGCGAGACTCACCGAGCAATAGGAGCTTGATGTCCTTGGCCGCCTGGATGCCATCCTCCTTGAGATTCTTCTCAATTTGCTTGCTGCGGGCCAGAGCGGCCCGCTCTTCCGCGGACATGGCGCAACCCATCTTGACACACGTCGCCTTCACAAACGCCACCCCCGCGCTCTTCCGGTCCCGCCTTCACAACCGTAGAGAGCCGCCACCACGACGGACCCCCGAGCGGCCCTCCTGCTCACCCCCCGCCGGCGACAGGGCCCAAACCACTACCTCAACACCACCCTCCGACTCCCCCACCGCCTTCCACCTCCGCGTCCTCCTGCCCCGCGTCCTCCTCGTCTTCCTCGTCTTCTTCGTCGTCTTCGTCTTCCTCGCCCCTACGCGAGATCGAACTCGAAGAGTCTCGCGCTCGCCGATCCCTGGGACGAATTCAAGGTCACGCGTCCCGCTCCTTAGATTCTTCGGATGCTAGGTGTTGGCCTGAGGCTACTACCACCCCCGGCTGGCTGGCTGGCTGGCTGGCTGCTTTCCGCCCCCTAACTACCGCCTCGACCACCGCGTCGATCGAACTTGATCGACGACGCCACCCTTGCGCCCAAAGATCCAACGGGGCTTTACGTCTGGAAATTGAGAGCGGGGTGGAGGTTAGTTGATGTTGGCGAGGTGGGTGGGCTTTGCGGTGATGGGGTGAGTTGGATGGTGGAAAATTGTTTGGATGGTAAGGGGTTATTCGTCTAAGACGCTGGATATTCGTAAAGATGCAAATGACTGGTAATAATGAGACCGTTTATTTTGAAAGTGATGTAAGTCCAGTTTTCAAAAAAATTAAATATCACATAAATAAACCGTTTACACCACGTTAATCACAAATTATCTCATTTTCTAATATCTCATTTTGTTCAAGTATGGAATTACAGTACTTTCAAAATAAACGGTTTAGTATCGATGGCTTAGTATGTAAGTGATTTTCATTTTCTAAATCACTTTCATAATGGGGAGACCATGCCAAAGTTTCGAATGGCATAGAGAATTTTCCGAGGAATTCTACCTTCGACTGACAGAGACAATTGTTATTTTATGGCAAGAAACGATGTAGAATAAAAAAAAATTGGTTCATTCCCGTAGACCAATTTCAATCCGGTGCCGGACGTCGATCGTTTCGGTGAAAGTGGCGCGGATCAATTCGGTTTCCCTCTCTTTCGCCGAATTGGCATTCTGCCCGGCGCGAAAATAAAAATAGTGGAGGGACCTTCGTAGTTCGCCCTACGGAGGCGGCGGAAGCGATTTTCGGCCGACGGCAGAACGTACCTCGGCTTCGATAAGTGAATTTCATTGAGCGCGTCCTAATCGCGAGGAGTTCGACGATCGCGACTCTCGATCTGCTCCAAGTCTAGATCCCGGCACGAGATCCAGACACGAAAGGATTCTCGACGCTCGAAGGAGCAGCACTCGGCAGATCGCCAACATTTCGCCAACGTTTGGCCAACCTTTGGCCAACCTTTGGCCAACGTCTCGCGAGCGAGCGAACTGGCCAATAGCTGGAAAAACGCTCGTTCCGCTCGCTTTACTTCCGGCCGCGAAGAATCATCGGCGAGGACGATTTTTCACTGACTGCTCTTATCGCGCGGAACGGAGCCGAAGGTGACTAATGTCGACGGCCGTCAAGTCGACCGGAAGTGAAAAGTTTCGGGTCGAAGGGACCGGAGTCGAATATTCTGCGCTCGGAGTTGAGAGTAAGGAGTGAAAAATTGCCACTAGGGCCGAATTGCGACAGAAAACTGCGGAAGTCAGGTATACCGCGCTCAGGATTGAGTAGGAAACTCAAAATCTGCGTGGCCAAGTATGGCAAGCTCGGAATTGACTGGAGAAGCTTCAAATCTGCTTTGGTGAAGTATTCCAAGCCCATAATTGACTAAGAAGCTTCAAATCTGCTTTGGTGAAGTATTCCAAGCCCATAATTGACTAAGAAGCATCAAATCTGCTTTGGTGAAGTATTCCAAGCACAGAATTGACTAAAGGCTTCGAATCTGCTCTGCTCTATTATACCAACCTCGGAATTGACTACAGAAGCTTCATATCTGCCTGATCAAGCATACCAAGCTCAGAATTGACTAAGAAACTCCCAGTCTGCCTGATCAAGCATACCGAGCTCAGAATTGACTGAGAAGCTCCAAATCTGAAGTGCAATTAAAATCAACGTGAACGATCAGAACCAAATCTGACACCACAATGTACATACTTCTTCAACCCGCGTCCATACAATATATCCCAGCATATTCACTGCCACTGACCAAAATCCAATCAACCCCCGACTGCACACCCCACCCGCCTCAAATTTCACTCCCAAAAAATTGACCACCCTCTCGAAATTATACTCCGTCCATCAGCAATCCCGGCGCCGAAACGTCCGCAAAAAAGCAAAAACCGGCCCATTCACAATGGGCAGCGCTCAACGACCCATTGCCCGGACTGCAGATTGGAAATGCTCACGGTGCGATAAGTGCATTCGCAGGCGCGTCATTTGAATGCCCACGCGAGTCCGATTTTTGCCCGTAATCGTTCGTCCATTAAAATTGGCTGCGTCCCCCTGAAATATTTTATTCCGCGCGCGGGGGTGGACGAACGATGGAAAGAGGAGGAGGTAGAGGATGAGGGGGGGGGGGGGGGGGGGAGGATGAGAAACAGGAGGACGATGGCTCGGTGGGTAGGGAGGGGAGGTGAGGGGGATGACGCACGCAGTCGATTAAACGCGATAACAAATGGCGTCCGCTCGGGGAGGCGAGCGTTAAAAGAAGAGTTCGCCCCTTTCGCGATGGAATACGGGAAACGTTATACGATCAATAAAATGCAACGACCCTAATATGTGCGGCTAGGGGCACCGCGATGGAAAGTCGCGTTTCTGGTAAAGCGATATCCGTAAAGTGAGCGCGCCGGTGCCGACGCCGTGTGCCGACGCCGTGTGCCGACGCCGTGTGCCGACGCCGATGCCGACGCGGCGCCGAAAGTGCTTTCTAATACAGCGGTGGTGTCTGCAGCGTATTTCGCGGAATGCGTCGAATGTCGGGCAGATGCGGATCGAGTTTTATGGGAGCGAAGGTGACAGAGGGAGTGCAATATGGCGGCATTGTCTCAATGTGCGTTCGAGAAGTTGATATTTAAGTAACGTAAGTTGATATTTATTAAAAATGAAATTAACTGTACATTTAGAATTGCAGTACATTGCAGTCGTTAAAGGGAAATAATTTGAAACTGTGTCCCATAATGGTACATTGGCGGATAGTGAGTTAAAGGAAATTATGTTTCATTGCGATTACGGGAGAAGACGGATTACGATTGGAAGAAATGTGAGATTCCGGGATGCGAGCGTCTGGATTCGAAGAAAATGTTTGTTGGGAGTGAATGAGTTGATGTGGACACTTTTGTGGGGTTCCGTCGAAGTGACTGAAATTTGCGGACATAGTAGACTCGCGAATAATGTATTAATAATATATCCTCTGGTTGGAGTTTTTAGGAGAGATTAACGAACACATGGAAAGATTTGCACAAAATGGCAACAAAGTGGCAGTTTCGAAAGTGTCCCAAAATAGATAACAGATGAAAGGCGCGGATACGAAGGGTCTTATAATCCCTACTTAGTTCGCAACGCTATACAAAATACCTTCGCATTTCATTTGGAAACAACCGACGATCCCACGAACTCTCAAACAGCGTTCTTCCGCAATTCAGGCTCATTTCGCAGACTCTGCGACGCGAAAGAATCGACGTGCCGGAGAGATCGTGTCCCCAGCCTGCGTTTCCCATCGCGGCAGGAAGTCAGAATCTGCACTACGGCATTATCGTCGCTTGCATGCCAACGGTAAACGATAAATTCCGAACAGCCTCAAAGCCCATCGATAATTCCTCCTAATAACCGACACCAACCGACGTCGAAACATTATCTAAACAAATTACCTACTACTTTACATTTTTAACATTTTATTTTCCGAGCCAACCGTTTTAATTCTCCCATCGCGGTAAGCGTACACGAAAGAATTGTGAACCGACCCGAGGCCCCTTAAATATTCGACTCGGGCCACTTTCGCAATTAGCATCACAATTAACCGGGTCGCCATCGGCGTCTCGAAAAAGGTAGCCCCGCAAAAAGGCGACCCCCGTCAAAAGGCTGCCTCGCACAATGGCCAAGCGGAAAATATCCGAGCCGGTATTTTTCTCGCTGGCCGACCGGTTCTCCGCACGGTCCGTCGATCGAATGAAATTTCCCGACGTGGGAGGGATCTCGATTGCTTGCGAGGGGGGAGGGGGTTGGGAGAGGTCAAAGCTGGGCGCGAAATTCGCGAAAGGTGGGTAAGGGGGGGGGGGGGGGGCATTTGTCATGGCGGACGAAGTGTCGAGCGAGTGTCGTCGGCTCGATTTCCATGCGAATTCCATGCGAATCGGGTTCGATCGTCGAAACGGCGGAAAGAGTCGATGTCCGACGCTAACTTTGCCGAGCGAACCGTTCCGAGAACGCTTGCCGACTATCGCGGACCCATTGTTTTGCGGCAGCGAGCTGATAACAATGCGCGAAGCCGCTCATTACGCCCGAATCGGAAGCGATTTATGTTGCAGGGACTGAATCGACGGAGAAGTTGGACTACAGAGGCGTCAAATCGAGCGTGGCTCGAGCCGTCGTTGAGGAAAGCGCTACAGTCTCTCTGTTACTCGGGGGAACGACCATTCGTGCTTTACTCAAAAAAAAGAGTGCAAATATTGTATAGTAAAGTCGAACGAAACTGTCAAACACGCTACGTCGAATGTTTATTATTTACCGTGTCGGTTTGACTCGATATCGCGAAATGTAAATTCGCGGATATGTTTACGATAACGGGAAGACATAAAAAAGTTGAAACGTTTTATTTATATAAATCTGTCTGCGTAAATTTAAAGAGATCGAAATTGAAATTCGAGATCGCAGCGGCGAGAGATTCCGATTCGAATCCGAAAACTGTCGAGCCGCGGACGCTTCGGATACATATCCTTTCTCAACGAGAAGATCCGAACAGAAAGTAACGCTCCCAACATCCATTTCCCTCGACATCGGTCCTACCATACTCCATTCCGACTTGGCCGCAGCGTAAATCGAGTGATGCGTCAGCATTCCACTTTACGTCCGTACACTCTCCGAGAATTTACGGTTTCGCGTCATCGAGACCTTCCTTATCTCAAGCTCGGACCAGCGCCAGCTAGAACCTATCCCATGCGAAGTTCCCTTCTCTCAAAAATACGTAGCCGCAAAAAATTGCCTCCAGCAAATCCGGGCGCCCTTACCGGCCTTCCCTGACAAAAAAATTCGAGTCTGGCTGCCCACGAAAGTCACTCGAATCGAACACGAAACGCGCCAGTTCAACGTACACTGCCAGGCCTCTTGCTCTCGGGCCAGATAAGGCACGATTCCTCCGGCGTTCTCGTTACAATCTTCCCGCAACACATATTCCACCGCGCATCGCCATTGGCCAGATAACCCAGGACTGGGCTTTCACTCGAGTAAACGTAAAATCCGTTCCCTGAGAACGGGAAGCCTCTACTCCGCTAAAACATTTTCTCGATTCTCGACGCAAATAAAGCTCACAAGCCCCTACAACCGTTCTCTCGCAGTTCGAAACGCGAGAAAAAGGCTGAGCTTCGAATCCAATCTACGGTATGCCTAACACTCTGAAGATCGGTGCGCGCCGTCGGCGTGACACGTACCATTCGAAACTTGGACAGGCTCTCCGGGGAAGCAGGGTGAAGCTCGGGGAGGCTAAGAGAGGATAGAAAACTTACTTTCGAAACCACCCCGCAATCGGTGCGCCGCAATCGTCCGCTAGGTGCCAGGGTAGCTCGCCGTGTCTCCGGGCGCATACATACACGAGCAATTCCCCCGTACAATTCTCTCCCTCTCCGCTTTCCTGCCTCTCTCTCTCTCTCTCTCACTCTCCCTGACTCTCTGTCTCTCTCCTTCTCTCCCTTTCACCGGCGCCCTCTTCCTCTCTCACTCGATCAGCCTATCTCTTGCCACTGTCTCTCTCCCTCTCTCTCTCTCTCTCTCTCTCTCTTCGTCCCCTACTCGAGATTCGTCGATCCACAGGATCCGCAGGCGTCTACTCCTTCCGCTCCTCTCTCGCTCTCTCTCTCTTCTTCGATATCCTCCTCTCGGTCCTCCCGGCGTATTCCTTCCCGGCACTTTTTCTTCCTCCTTATTTGATCGATAGCTCGAAACGGGCCTGTGGACCGGCACGGCCCCCCCTACTTCTCGGCAGAAGGCCTCGAGCAGCTCCTCGCAGCAGCCCCGGCGTCGACTCGGCGATGGGGCCTATCCGGCGCAAGAGCGTACAAAACGGAGCGTACGCTAAGCCAAGGGCCAGGCGTCGGGACGCACGGCGAAGCTGAGGTGATCCTGCGGGAGCCACGTAACGGCGCGCGATCCCGGTTCACTTATCCTTTCCTCGACCGGCAGCACTCGCGGCGCACACGACCACCGCCACCTTCGAACCGCCACCTTTTCCCCCCCGACTCTCGTGGGGCGCGTTTCCGAAAAGGGATATCGATCTCTCTCTCTCTCTCCCTCCCTCTTTCAGTCTTCTCTGTCCCTCTTCGCTCCTTCTCTCTCTCTCTCGCTCTCCGTCTTTCTCTCTCTCTCTCTGTCTCGCTCTCTTCCCTGGACGTCTCCTGCTCCTGGCCCGTTTCCTCGGCGAGTACACTGCACGCACTTTTTTCCTCTCGTGGGCGAGAAAACGGTCGTCGGAGATCGGCGCGTGCCGCGGGTCAGAGTGCCGCTCACTCGTGTCTGTGTGCGAACGTACGCGGTGCGTGAGGGGGGAGGGTGGGAAGGCAGGGTGGATGAAAAAAGGTAACCCGGAGCCGAGAGCACGACGCGACGAGAGGCACCCACCACGGCGAGACGCACTTTTGACAGCGCGGAGCTGGACGCCTACTGCCGGAGCCCGAATGGACGATCGCGGCGCCCTCTCGCCCCGCCCGACGCCGCAACCACCGACGACGTCGCAAACCGTAACGCGCGCCTGCAAGCCGCCGCACGGGGCGTCGATCGATCCCCGGACTGCCGGCGCCGAACAGCGCCGAAACGGCAGCCAGCAAAGGGGCCCCCCCAGCGAGACGCGAGCCCAGCGGCATCTCTCGGCCGCCATCTTGGTTAAGGCCGAGCGCGAGTCGGTACCGACATCTGCCGGTAGGACGCGCAACGAGCGACCGTCGGTAACGAACGATTTTTATTTTTAAAATTAATTATTTCTCTCTCATTCTTATAGTATTATATAATTATTTGTTATGTATGTAATTAATTATTTCTGTCTCATTTTCATAGAATTATACCGTATTATAGTGTATTATATCGTAGTATTCATTTTGAGTCCGTCAGTGGATCGGAGACGAAACGATAGAATTTGAATTTTTGAACTAATTTTTTCCCCTTTTCAAGTGTTAATTGATCAAACTGGCCAAAAAGAGTATGTTTATAGATCTATGTTTTATGTGAGTTTTAATAATTTTCTATGCGGATGAACAGTAAAAGTTCTCACGACTGAATAGCTTTATTTTTCAACTTTAAATGGTGTCACTCGTTATGAGTGACGGTGTTATAGTCAAGTGCGACTTACCGTTATTCGAGAGGCTGCGTTTATTCCTGGAGCGAAATGAAATCTTATTTTAATAAGGGGGATATTGTTTTTAACGAAAAGGGAATTAATGATGACATACGATTTGATGCTTTCGTTGCGTACGGTTGCGGGACCCGCGGAGTGAAAGAACTGGCGCGAGAGTTTTAAACATAAAATTTATTTGGTCTATCGTGTCTCAGTATCAAATATCGTTAGATGTTGACCGTGATTCGATGCATCCACGCACGGAAGCTATGGAACTTCTTAGGCAATTAATAATAATAACAAAAGGACAATGATCCCTCATGGCCTTCTCCTCCCCTTTTTTTATCACGTCAACGTATCAGCGTGTTCATAAAGAAAAAGTGACGTCCGTATTCCAATAGACGAGAGAAATGATAGAATGGCAGTTGTAAAAAAAAAAAAAAAAAAAATGCCGATTTTTCCTAAGGAGACCGAATCGTAGGATAGTGAATTGTTCCTTTCTCATTCGCGCGGCAAAGACAGAAGCTCATAGCTTCCGGATTACAGAGGAATACAGGTTGATTAATTACCAAGTAACAGTGTTAATTCAATCATCGATTTAAAGCTTATTGCGGAGTTCACTACCAATAGCTAGTTAATTACGGATTAAAGAGTATTTCGTTAATAATATTCGCTAACGCTACCTGGTAGATTCATGCTCTTGTTTTTGCTTTTTCCTTTTCCGTTTTCCTCAATATTCACCTTTTAAGTAAGATACGCCCCTCCATCATCTCAATCTCTCGGTTTTCACGAATAATTTATGTATAGTAACATGACTTCACAGTTGCATATTATTGAAAATATCGTGTTGCCGGTTACCGACGAAATCGTGTATACACCTTTTACGTATTTACATGTAAACCTTCTATCGTATATTACATCCTTTTTAGTATCGAAAAACTTGCGTAACGTTAAATGCATCTGCTTGGCAATAGAGTAGTCCGAAAGCTCTCTCTCTCTTTCTCTCTTCTCCCGACCATCGCTCACTCTGTCACAAATTCCCCGTTCGTTCTTTTTGGCAAAATCGAGCGTACGTTCTCCTCGCTAGATTCCCATCTAAACAGAGAAAAAGGGAAAAAAACAATTTTCGAACCACTCTATCCACCTTATGGTATTCGACACTCACAATCACGATAAGTTAATACCAGCTAGTTGTACATATTCGCGATTTCGTTACACACGATGCCACAGCTCATAATTCTCTCAAAATCAATCAATCAATCTCTCTCTCTCGCTCTCTCTCTCTCTTTCTCTCTTTCGCTCTCTCATTTAGAAATCACTATATCGTACACGTATAAAAATAATATTTCTATCGCGAAGTATGTTTCAACGTATTCAGAGCGCCTTTTAGTTCTTTCATATTTTTTTTTATCTTTTTTTCTCCATTAATTTCTTGGTTGCTTCCTTCGTAAAACCACCGCTGACACACTGGCCCTGTGTGCCGACGATTCCCGACGAGATTTCAACAACAAAAAACGTGCCCTCCGCAAGGCCTGCAATAATCCGACGATTCGCGCCAAATGGTGTCACGGAGTTTTACGGATCCGAGGATGTTCGAAGATTCTCTTATCTTCGCGCTGGATTTCTTCACTCTTCGGCGGTCGGTACGGCGAGTGAACAGTAATTCGGTGTTCGAGCGGGGGGGTGGAGGGGGGTTGGTTTGTTCTTGGTTCTTGGCGGTTCGGAATTGAAGGGAACGTTTTAGTCGATCAAAACTGTTCGCCCCGACGCTACGGTGAAAAGAAGAAAAAAAGACGAGAGGAACGTCTATGAGCCAGGACAAATACTCTATCGCTACCGGTGGCGAGCGTGAAAATGTTCTCCGTTTCTCTGTTCTTCGCTGTTCACGGAGGAATTCTTTCTCTCTCTCATTCTCTCTCACTCTCTCTCTCTTTCTCTGACTTTGGCCCGCAATCGGTCGTGATACGCAGAATAGAGTACTCGAGGGTCACGCTGTAGTCTAAATTAATTCGCACTTCAGGATGTAATTCTTAACCCATTATCCGCCAATGTACAATTTTTGGGAGACAGTTCCAAATTGTTTTCTTTGCACGACTGCAACTTCTAAATGTACAGTTAATTTCATTTCTTATTTTCGTGTTTTTCTGTTACGGACGGGTAATGGGTTAATATCGCCGATTTTGTACGAATTCCGCAGTTCACGGAGACCGATCGCGAGCGATCGTCCACATTCCCATGCACGTCCGCGCACACGCACACATTGCAACCTCTTTCTTTTTGGGGGGCGAATCGGAAGCGATCGTATTCGGAAAAGCTAAGTTCGCGCGCTGCCGAATAAGCGCGATCCATCCTCGATTCGGCATCCAATTCCCGAGATGTGGCCTCGCAGTACCGAATGCAATCTTATTACGACTTTTATTTTACGTGACTTCTTTACTTCTTCTTCTTCTTTTTTTATCATTTTTATTATTACTTCGATGTACCTCTACACAACACTTATAGTTCGAAAGTTTTTTCCGGCTCGGCAGGCGCAAGCTGCGACTATCGGAAGTGGAGCGAACCGCCTCCTGTCGAGAATCTGAGCCTGATCGTCTTATTACGGTCCAGCCTTCATAGTCCTCCGGGGAGAAGTCCCTTTGCCGAGGGCAGGACGAGAGGCGGAAGGGAAATAGGGACGAACGTGATAGCCATGAGATTAAAGAACGATGTCGAAGAGAGACGAGAAAGGAAAAAGTGTCTGCGCAAAGGCGTCGAAAGGTGTCGATTGGGCGAACGTAGGGTCACTCGCCAATCAATGCAGAGTAGGCTAACATTTCACGTATATGCATTGCATTGACCAGCTAGCGGATACAATCGCACGTACACCTTTGGAGTAACCTACGTAGAGGATCGATTGGCTGCACGGACGAACGAAAGGTCTCTGTCGTCCAAAATCCTGCTCTTGGCGACAAGGATCCCTGGCTTCGGATCTCAGATTCGGCCAGACGTCGCCATCTTCGTCCCAGACTCTCTCATATGTACAGCGCGTATATTCGTCGTTTTTCGTCTGGGACGAGAAGCGACCGAGCTGGATGGAATCCGATGTCTCGATCGAGGATCGTTTCAAGAGTTCGAAGTCTTACGTGGCTAACGGAGACAATGCTTGGCAGAATCTAATGGCTACGCACCGACAGAAAATGTTCTCGATGATCTACGTTGATCTACGTTGATCTACGTTGATCCGCGTTCGTCGACGTTTCAGCGTTAGCGATTCTCAAGGCGCCCTCTCAACCTCTTTTCACTCCCGGATCGGCACTTGGCTTCTGCGCAAGATTCAGTGATCATCTGCATCTGGAAAATTCTCTTCAGCGACTGAAGACTTCCATCTTCGTCTGTCGACTCCTTCCGTCCGACGAATTCTTCCTCCGCCCGGGCTCGTCGAATGCGTAGCGGTTAACTTTGTGCTCGACAGTGTGTCTGCCGTGTGTTCGCGTGTCTGTGTTCTGTATGTCGGTAGGAGGAAACCTCTATCGCTATCGATTCGGTGGATGACTAGTCTCGATTCTATCGAAGCAACCCTACGGAGATTAACGAAGGGGGGAAAGAATGTTGCGCGAAGAACTTCCGGCCGAGATTAACGCAAGACCCTACGTACACACATATAAACATATACATTATATATAGATGAAAGAAGTACCATTAAGTATCAATATCCTCCGTCAGCCTGACAGCCTGACAATTGAACAACGAGACGAGGGACGAGAGCGGCGGAGAAAGTAAGATGCTGATGGGCGCGTTTTACAATTTACTTCACGCTTAACCCTTATGTCAGTAACCGGGTACCCGGTAAGACCACCTTAATTTCGAAACTTTTCTGGGTTCTGCCGCAAAAGGGAAAACATGGAAAAGATAACCTGCTTTCAAATATTTTAATTCGAGAATATCTGATAGGTTTTTAAAAATTTTAATTCGAAAGGTAAAATTGTTCGCAATATGTATTAAGGTGGCTACCCGAGTACCCGGTTATCGACATAAGGGTTGAACGGACATGAACGTTTTCTGTCCCTCTCTTTCTCTCTGTGATAGCCGATCTTCGACGGCAGCTGAGATGCAGAAGATACGCTCGGGAGAGGATCCAAGATCTGAAGAAAGTCGACACGGGGAGCAACGTTGAGTTTCGGAATGGTCCATCGACATCGAGCCAACCTGACACTCGTCACGCATGACGCACTGATCCGTCAATCCTCGAAAAGCGTCTTCGTCCGCCAACCCTTCGACCCAGTGAAATATCACAAATTCGTCAAGAACGTCGAAACAGCCGCATTGAGTACTGTACTTCACTCGAGACGTACAATTTCTTCCTAAATTCGTAAAATAGAATATAACGTTACTTTGAACAAGATTGGTACTCGACACTGTTTCAAACTGCAGATTTATCTATTGGCGTTGAGTCTTCACTGTCAAGTTGGGAGGGGCACGGGAGACGAATCAGTAAGGCAGCGGACGACGATAAATATAAATGGCAGAAAAAGTTGTCACGATATACATACTGCTCCGTTGGACTATAATAACGTGCATAATTTCGGCGACGACGTCGTGCGGAACGAAGAACGAAATGATTCATAAAGGTCCTCTTATCCAAATCATTGCTGTATTCGCTCATTATTCATATTATTCCATAGCTCTATCTATAGTACATAAAACATAACACTAAAAATTCATTCAAATTCGAGTAATCCTATTTAATTTATGTTGTATTCTGTATATTTAGTAAATTATTGTATTCCTTAACGCACGCTTACGCCTAGCTGCTTATGATTTCTTTTCCGCATCTCCCTTCCTTTTCCCATCATATTTTTTTTAATAATATATAATATAATAATATACTACGTCGCATATAAAAAACAATTACTTAGTATAGAGTACAAGATCGTTTCTTAGTTAAGTTTTTTGTTATTTTTTTCCATTTCTTTTATGATCATCATCATTTTATCATCATCATCATCATCATCATCGTCGTCACCATCATCGTCACCATCACGAACTCTCTCGTTAGCTATTTATATAAACGTAAGACCCCGTCCATTTCTAAAATGGACACATTCCCTCGTTCCCCGAGAATTGCGGAAGAATCGATCACGTGGCATTTTGATTTCGGGGGGTGCGGGTAGGGGTGGATTGGCGAACGGTGGACGTAAGAAAAATCAAAAAAACGATCGCATCGTTTTTTTCCCCTAAGAACACAATGGGAAAAGCGCAGTTGACGCTGCTCTGCCACTTTCTCTCGTCTTTGTACATCTTTCATTCTGCTGTATTCCGTGTCGTGCGAGGATGGATTCCTTCATTCGTCCGCGGAATGAAACACTAAATCGTATTCGTTGAATTTGCGAATCGATCGACGATTTGCGTTAAAAATCGCCTGGGCAATCGAAAGAAAGGAAAATAATAAGAATAACACAAAGGTAATAATAATATCAATAATAATAATTTCGGGCATTCCCCGTACAGCGACGACAATCGAACATTTTAGGGAAGCTACCCCCGGGCTAACGTCGGCAGGACAATTTTGATGACTAACCGATACGCGTGAAAACATTTGCGAGAGAGCTGAGAGACTCGAAGAATAGAGATTTTTTCTTCATTGGCGAACACGCGATCGATGAGCGGAGATATGAAGAGAATTTCGATGCATATTTTTAACCCTCCCACGATCGTTCGACGCATATTGCACAAACTCTGCAGCCTAATTTTCATTCGCCGCCTAACAAACAATCCGTGTAACAAAACGTCTCGGTTAACAAACAAGCAATTTACGCGGAAACAGCGACTGCGGTCCAGCCTCGTATCGTCAACAACCGAGCAAATTTTCGCGGAACAAGAGACCTGCATCAACCTGTCCTCCTTTCCTACTCTTTTTTCTCTCCCTTTTTTTTTCGACAAGCAATTTTGCGGAATAAGGTACTACCCTCGTCTTCTTCCTGCCCGTTAACAGGCAATCGCGATGGAAACGAAGGTTGGCGGACTCTGTTGTCGCCCTTCCTCCTTCCTCTCCTGCCATTCCTCTCTCAGTTACAACGAACAACCGATATATATATATATATATATATTGGGGAACAAGGGAACCATCGTCAACTTGACCGCCGCCTCGCTTCCCGGCGGAACATCTCTCGGTGTTAAAAAGTGACCGTTCTCCCGTAATCTCTCAGGCTAAAAAGAACTCGTCAAAGTGTCATTTCGGTTGGCAGGTCTGAGGCGTTCACCTTGTGTTGTCGTGTCAGTGGGTGGGGTGGGGGGTGTGAGATCGAGCCGAGTTCCGCCGACATATTTTTTTTTCTCGGTTTTTTTTTTCGTTCAAAAAAACTGTCCGGCTGCTCTAGCTGAAGAGGCACGCGACATCGCGATGTTGCTGCGTCAACAAAATAATCTGCTCCACGTTCCGTCTCCGCATCCTAAAAGATTCTACCGTTTGACAAGCGCGTCGATAAGCCGCCTGCCTCGGAGTCAAGAGTTTAAGGGAGAGGTGGGGGAAGTGAAATCCAGGTCCTTCGAGCAAGCGAGCGTCGAGAGGAAGATCTTCAACGATCGATGGACTCTTGTGCGAATCGTGCGACAATAATTGGAACGGATGACTCACACTCGTCGATATGCAGATGGGGTTGTAAAGGTAGGGTGAACAAAATTGAACCTTGGGCAAAATTGGACCTTGGACGAAATTAGATCTTGAGCAAAATTGGACCTTGGACAAAGATTGGACCTTGGGCATAATTAGACCTTGAGCAAGATTGGACCTCGAACAAAATTGGACGTCGGACAAAATTGGACCTTGGAGGCTTGGAACTCGGGGCGCTGACAGACTTGGAGGCGGCATTTTCGAAACGGTGGGCTTAAGTACTGATCGTGTAAGAGGACTCACCACACTCGGGCCGGTAGAAGAGGCGGACGTGGTAGCAGAGGGAGGCACCGTCAATATTGGATAATATTATCTACGACCGCGAAGCCGCACGCCCCGAGGCCGGCGCTCGACATCAGCCGGACTAATTCCCTCGCGTGGGAGGCAGCTACTTCGAGAGGTGGTCTCCGTGGCAGGTTACTAGACTCTACGAGGCAACAGAAATCACCATTAACTCCGAGCCCAGAGACAAGTCGCATGAAAAATGATTGAAGGCAGCAGAGTGCGACGTGGCCTTCGCAGATAAGGTTAATGAATTAATGCATGCGCCGCCATTTTGTCGAATCTAGACAAATATGGAAGATGGCGTCAGGATTGTTTGAATATGCAAGAGACCACGTAACACTCTGTTTACGCGTACTTGTTCGCGGACTGGCTCTGTCTCAGTCGACCGAACTTACTACGCAGTACTAACCGAGTATGGCAGAATTCAACCTCGCGCAAATCGTTTCCCTCTGTTGGGGATCCAGCTGCCAGCCAACGGGCGAATACCATGGATTTGAGTACGCCAGCAGGCTGAACGCGTCCTCCAGCATCTTCTTGTTCCCCTCGTTCTTGCCATGCTTCTGCTTGAGAAGCACCCACTGCGCTGTCAACTGTCTACCGAACTCCAGCAACTTCTTTATCGCCTGCTTGTTACCGCCGCAAAGCTGCTTCTTGCTGGCACTCTTGGTAACATTGGCACTGCTGTCGTCGTTGACACTGCAGTCACCGTTCGGCTGCTGGGTCTGATTGGCACTGTCGACCTCTGCGAACATACACGCTATCCAATATCCCAGGCTGAAAATCGGACCCACTCATAAGTCTGCGCGTTGATATCGGCAAAAGGAGTAGTCTGACGTCGGTATCGGTATCGGACAGATCCGACGGTCCGCGAGTCAGTGAACAGTCACGAGAGACGAAGTGTGAAACCGTCAAGTTCAAGAAAGCTAACGGACGCGCCGATCGGCGCGCGTTCAATATTAAAGCCTCACCCATATCCATATCCTCGCCGTTTTGACACTTGTACCCGTTCGTGTTCAGATTACCATTCTGATAGCCGTTGGTGGTCTTAACGCCGTTGACCGCCGCTACGTTGCTCTCCTCCATCTCGACGTCCTCCTCGATCGGCCCGATGACCACCTGCTGACGGCCATCCGCTGCCTCGTTCTGGGCGTTGTTAATGTTCATCTCTTCCATGTTGCCGTTGGCCGACGTCTTCGTGTAAGCCTTAGTCGACTGTATCACGCTGGTCTGGTTGACGTTGCTGTTCTGACAGACCTCCGAATCGCTTCCGCTGACCATTTCGACGAACTGACGGCACTTCAGGGCGAAGAGTAAGTTTGGATCCCTCTCCAGGAGGCCGGGATATAGGCGACTGGTCAGGTCTATCGCCTCGCCCATCCGGCCGGCCAGTACCAGCTTTAAAATTCCTATGAAAGTCGTTTCATAGGAAATTCAAAGTGAAACTCGCAACAGGCCAACGTTCAGACATGGTAAACTATTTTTTTTTGAGAAAATTGTCGCTCGCTTTCAACATGGGACTGGGGTCATGTTACGGTGCTCGTTTAAGCTAGTTTCATAATTAACTTCTCTTTTCTCGTGTTTTTTTTTTATACGGTGGCTGTTTTTTTTTTTTTGTCTCGGCTAATTCAATTGCAGGTATGTTAGGCGTGATCGTGTTCTAAGTTCTGATTTGCGTCGGATGTATGGCAGTATTGCACGTACTTTGTCTATTCTTTATGGAGTTGAAGTCTTCCTCGAACACCTGACCCGTGCTGTTGGCAAAGGCCTCCGCTGTTGCGCAGTATCCGTGATGAACGAGGTACGTGGATACCATTCTGTCCGGTGGCAGAGAAGCAGTCGAACGATGACACGATGTGCAACAAGGTCCGCATTATCGAGCGGACCGATTTTGTTCATGTTATAAATCGAGCGGGCGATAAAGTTTCGATAAGACCTACTTGTGTAGAACGGCCTGCCACTGGCCTTGGCCATGGTCCGGGGTCGGATAGTTTATGATTTGCAGTCTCGTCCGTACGCGAAGCTCGTTGATCATGTCCCCGATGTCGAAGACGAACGGCGCCTGCCCAAAGTTGGCGTCCACCACCTCGCCGGGCGTCTGAAGGCCGACTGTCGGATATAGGTTCGGCTGCAAACATATGCGCACCCCTTTCATGAGCATGAAGATAAGGATCGGGAGGCCTAGCTCGCGACCCTATTTCCATGCTTATCCGTTTTAGCATGCCATGCGGTTCGGCTGCAAGGTAAGATCGCCGAACATTCCCATGGATGTGAGGAATAATAAATCTTAATTACATTAATATACGCGTGACTCGCTCATTTAATTATTTAATTTTCATTTTATATAGAAAATTAAATAAACGTTCTTTTCTGTTATTAATACTAATTCATTGGGAGGTTTGCAGCAATCGCTGTGTGCCAATATCATTTTGTATCGCATTTTCTCGAAAAAGTCAACTTTAAGACAAGATCAATTTTTGCTATTCCTTTTTACGAACAACGAGACAATTTATCTTATACGCGAAGTCAGGCAAAAGCTTCCACAATAAAATGAGAACCGAAGCATATACAATTATAATGAGAATTTTGAACAACTGAGATGCCAATTAAAACAATAATCTCAGTCATACCCCTACAAGAAAAGCCCAGTTACATTGACCATCCGTCCCCCGAAACTTACTGGAAGATCCGTGAAGGCAATGCCGAGGTGATGACCGTTCTTCGTGTAGAATGCCGTGTTGTCAACGAGATTGACCCCACAACCGATGACGTCCCCGGTCGTGAAGGTCGGCCCATACGGCTGTCCGGTTCCCGACGAGCAGAAACTGTGCCCGTCATCGCCATGGTAGCCGTACGAGTGCTTGTCCCAGCCAGGTAATCTGTTGACGTTGACACCGTGCGCTGACAGGCCGATTCCCATGTAGCCGTCCCGTCCTTTGCTCACGATCTTCACCTCGAAGTAGTATAGACCGCATGCGGCTGGTATTGAGTGCGTTGTGCGAACGCTGGCAGCGTCTTTGTGTGTCTTCCCGTAGCCTGGATTCAAAGGAAAGAGTAGCATCAGTCGCGGTTAGTGTCCTTCGCCGCAGAAACGATCTCATCAAGTCATTCTTCCTCTCTTTGTTATCATGGCGGTAGGCCGGATGGAAGGAGAGAGAGTTTCGATGGATTCATGTTTCATGAGATGAGGATGGGTGAGGTGGGTGGGTCGGAGGTGGATAGCTGGCTCGTGTGCTAATACAGGTCGCACCTTCATTCTCATGACACGCGTGAGTGGATGAACGAGCGTGGATCTAGCAATTAATTCATGTGCAGACTGTTTCCGAGAGACTCGGTATCAATTGACCGAATGGATTGTAGAATGCTCGGATACTCATAGCAATGGTTGTTACATAGCAATCATTGGTACAAAGTATAGTTTTCCTTACTGTCAGTCGAATGTACTCATTAATCTACTCTAGGAAGACTTCCAATCTCTGACCGGGAGTCAGTTTAAGAGTCTGGTTCTCCAAAGGGGGTCACGGATTTAGGAAGTACTTCTAACAAAATATTGCATCCAGAAGCGTGTGAGAAATAAAAATAAATGAATTCAGTCCCGTTACATGGACCGTTTATTTTGACAGTGGTGTCTATTTTTCAAAAAAATTAAATATCACACAAATAAACTGTTTACACCGCGTTAATCCTAAATTATATAACATCTAATTTTCTTTTAAGTATGGACCTGCACCGCTTTCAAAATAAACGGCCGAAATAGGAGTAACAACGCGAGTAGCCGGCAGAAAATAAATGTTAAACTTTTTTTCGTAGGGAAATCCGTTAAGGAATCTCTCCTTTCGCAAAAGCGAGGGCGCTGCCTTTTCAGCCGGACGTCGCTCGCTCTGTAGAAAAGAGGAACATTTCTCTTATGGATTATGCAACGAACGGAGGCACCTCCGCGGTTTTCCACGGGAGTGCATGCAGCGGTGCATGCAATTTTTCCAAGGCCCGACGCCTTCAAGGCGGGTCGCTCCCGTTTACTTGGTCATTGGGCACAGCTTGAAGAGGGGGTGGCAGAGGGAGGGGGACGGGTGGGGAAAGGACAACTTCCGCGTGAAAATTGCAATCGTGCAACAAACTCGACCGATCCGTTTCCTTCCCGCTAATCTGATTTCACGGAGCCCGAGGCCTTCTGATAAACTATGAACGCGTTGCGACACACGATCCGTATTGAGCCGTCGCGCTGCATAAATGATGAGCCATAGAGAGTGGAACGAAGTTTGCCCCGTTCGATGTTTGAGAAGATCGCTCGAGTACAATGCGAAATTGACCCGTTCGCGACTGTAAATTCATTAGACGCGGGCGGCGCGCACTCTGACGGTCTGGCTGCATGTTTTGTAACAACGTGTAATTCTGCTCTCGACAAACGGAATTTTTTCTCGGATGTTTGATTCTAACGATTTTACTCCTACTGCTTTGCTATGGAAGCATCGCTGCTTGAGTGTAGAGACTGACAGTTTCAGTACGGTGCTTTCATCGTTTGACTTGACGGTGGACTCGTTAAATATATTCAAATTATATGTTTGATGAGCGTTTGTGAAAAAACTGTTCCGATCATTAATCAGTCAGCTGTGCCTCTTCTCAGAGCGGGTCTGCTTGTTATATTTCGTCTTTATCTCCAAAGATTCTAAACATATTGGAATTTACGAATATTTTATTAAATATATTTTAAAATAACGAATATTACGAACTGAAGTTTCCACTAAAATTACAGTTTAAATAGCATACGAATATGGTTGTCGTGACACAAAATTGATGACACAATGCAATTTCTCCATGACAGATATACTCGTCAAACACAGCTGACTTAATTTTTGTACAATTTTCTTTGGTACTCGACGAGATAAGTGTAATTCTTTTTCATCAGCGAATATCATTCTAAACGAGTCTACAGTACATCAGCGCAGCATTTTCAGTTTCAACGAGGTACGGTTGCCCATTTTTTATCGTGCTAACTGCAACGAGATCTCTTTAACGGTAGACCTGCTAGCTAGACTTAATTTTTGTACAATTGTTCTTGGTACTCAACGCGATAAGTGTAATTCTTTTTCATCGGACAGCGAATATCATTCTAAACGAGTCTACAGTACATCAGCGTAGCATTTTCAGTTTCAACGAGGTACGGTTGCTCATTCTTTATCGTGCTAACTGCAACCAGATCTCTTTAACGGTAGATCAGCTGCTAGCTAGACTTAATTTTTGTACAATTGTTCTTGGTACTCAACGCGATAAGTGTAATTCTTTTTCATCGGATAGCGAATATCATTCTAAACGAGTCTACAGTATATCAGCGCAGCATTTTCAGTTTCAACGAGGTACGGTTGCCCATTTTTATCGTGCTAACTGCAACGAGATCTCTTTAACGGTAGATCTGCTAGTTAGACTTAATTTTTGTACAATTGTTCTTGGTACTCAACGCGATAAGTGTAATTATTTTTCATCGGACAGCGAATATCATTCTAAACGAGTCTACAGTACATCAGCGCAGCATTTTCAGTTTCAACGAGGTACCGTTGCCCATTTTTTATCGTGCTAACTGCAACGAGATCTCATTAACGGTAGATCAGCTACTAGCTAGACTTAATTTTTGTACAATTGTTCTTGGTACTCAACGCGATAAGTGTAATTCTTTTTCATCGGACAGCGAATATCATTCTAAACGAGTCTACAGTACATCAGCGTAGCATTTTCAGTTTCAACGAGGTACCGTTGCCCATTTTTTATCGTGCTAACTGCAACGAGATCTCTTTAACGGTAGATCTGCTAGCTCTCAAGAGACGATCCGTCCCGCGAACGACAGACACTCCTCTTTCCTTGCCTTCGATTCGAGGCCACGTGTACTGCACGCACACCGCGTATACTCTATCCGAACTCGCTCGCAATTCGTAAAGCTGGCGCGCGCAAAAGAGAGAGCTCGTCCTGCGCAGGAATACCGAAACGGAGTCTGGCGCGCAGATTCGAATTTTGCCCGGGCCAATATTCTTCCTTTTTGGAGACATGCCACCGAACGGGACGGACAATAAAAATAAACCAAGACCGAACTTCTTCGAAGGTTGACGTTGTCGCTTGATATTTCCGATCTTCAGGGCCGATCGTCTATTTAGGCGCCTCTTAACAAAGACACGAGATCGTCGAACATTGTTCTTTTCGGACGAAAAGGGCGTCGAGTCTCGAGTTCTTTTCAAAAGTGGCGGCCCGATTCAATGAACCGTGCGAAGGAATTATTTTCGGTGGCACTCGCTGTTGTCCAGCTGATTATTGGCAGCGAACCGTGCCAAATTTTGCAGTCGGCTTTTGCATCCGTACGCGTGACAAGTGAAGCGAGACGAGAAGGGCGATAAAATGAAGCTGAGGAGGAGACGAGGCGTACTTCGTTGCTGAAGAACGATCAGCTAAGGATGACTAGGTGGGAATAAAAGTTGGAGTACGCTGCCATTCCGAGCTTCGATTTGACATCGCTGGATGCCGAGTTTCGGATGACGCGCAGAACGGGAACGTAATTGAATGCGTGACGAGTTTGACAAATTTGACGCGGTCGAGAGAGTGCTGCGAATTTAACGCCCTTTCAAACTTTATCAATATTTATTCAATATTTACCTCGACTGTCCGATGCATTTAACGGGGACGCTCGAGTCGTTTGCAATTGAATCTTTCGCCGGATAAAACTTTCTACTCTCGGTGTCAGGTAAAATTGTCGACTATTGAAGTGTTAACAGAACATGTCTGTATGAGATAAACGTCAGAGGAAAGAATACAATCTGACAGGCATACTTGACAGAATGTAAAATTTTGTCCGTTGTCGAACTGTTAAAGATTGTTGTCAACAATCGTGGCATACGTGAATAAATGTCAGAAGAAAGAATACAGTCTGATCGGGAGGATACAGGCGTACTTGAAAAACTGTAAAATTTTGTCTGTTGTTAAACTGTTAAAGATTGTTGTTTACGATCGTGGCACACAGGAAACACCTATTCGACATAAACGAGAGAGGAAAGAATACAACCTAATAGGGAGGATACAGACGTACTTTAACTGTAAAATTTTGTCTGTTGTCAAACTGTTAAAGATCGTCTACTATCGTGGCATACGGAAAACAGCGATCCGACATAAATGTCAGAGGGAAGAAGACAATTTCCCCAGGAGGATGCAACGCACACAGTGAAAGATACTCGATTTTGTCAGGCGGAAAATGACAAAAAGCCTCGAAAGAGCGCCCAGGCCGCGTACACGTCGGAAATATTGAATTTTCCAACCGGCTCTCGCGCCGCTGAGCAAAATAAAGCAATGGGGAAAAAAATATCTCCTTCCTCCGAGGGCGGCACACCATCGAAACGGCAGTCGGGCGATGGTACGGAGGCGGAAAACGTTGAAAAGTTTAAGCGACTCCGCCCGCGGCGCTTGTCATATTTTCAACAAAAACGATTACAACAAAAGATCACCCCCCCCCCCCTTTTTCACCGGAGAATCCCATTGCCGTGCGTAACGAGTTCTTTTTTCCCATCCGGACACCGAGGCCGTTTCTGCGGACCCTGCGGATATGTCGTAAACCGGAAATTTGCTTCCACGGAAAAGGCTCGAAGCTTTTCCGAGAACGAGTTCAAGGTACGGGAAGGCGTTTCGAACGTCTCGCAAAAAGGAGTAATTTTACGTACGTAAACGTAATTTTCGTCGGACTCTTCTCCCGTTCCCGGAAAACAGCCTCGGATGGAAACGAAAGAGTAACAAGGGACGCTACGCGATTCGTACATGCCTGGGAGGGGAGGGGGCACAATGGGTAACTGTGAAAGTTGGATCTGCATTGAGGAAGAACGGCGACGATAATGGAAACGTTATTACATCTGCGTGGAGGCCTTACTTTACGCGGAATTAACGCTTTACGTCCATCGGACACCGACCATGACTGACCGAGTGCATGTCTCTCTCTCTCTCTCTCTCTCTCTCTCTCTCTCTCTCTCTCTCTCTCTCTCTCTCTCTCTCTCACTCACTCTCTGTCGTTCGAAGCTCACTGTCCGCTCATTCGACGGAGCATAATGGCGAATGGAAACACGGAAGTGGCCAGAAGCAAATCGTGCGGTTCGATAGATTAGCGGATAGGCGAGATTAATAGATAGATCCTACCACGAAAATGGCACGTTGCATCGTGTCTTTCATAAAATCCTCCCTGAACAATCTTATCTCGACACGCATAAGCCACCTTTTTCGAGTTACTCGCGATCAATTGCAATTCTACGTTAAAACTGACTCGAGTATTCTCTCGAAGGGGAACTTCTACACCGCTTTTACGACAAATAGGTCATTCACACGCGCCATCCCTTGTATTCTACATCGTCTGCGCAGCGTGAGTCAGTTGCCGAATGCGTTCAGGCTCGCTTTGGTGTGCGTAGTTTCGAGCGGATTATGTGGACGAATTGAAAAGCTTTCGAGACGATCGACTCGATCATCGGGATGGGTTAAAAAAATTTGCTGACAATTATCGCTCGGTCCGAAACGGTAATTCTGTCTTAATGGCGACCGAGTCTAAGCGGAAATAGACTTCCTCCGCGGAGACTTGTTTCGATTATACGCAAGGTCAGATTCGTTCTATCAATGCCGACGCGTAATGCTCTTTTTACGGCTTCGCGAAGAATAAAGGAAGGAATTCGATCCGCAATAACGCCAGTTCTCAGCATCTGATATCGAGAGGCGCGCTTAACGCCGCTAACCATCGACATTGACATACTAATCTGAATATTTTTTAACGCAGCACGCTATTCTCGGTGCCCACTCGTCCTCTGCAAGAATTCAGACAAAATTCTACGCGTCGAAGAACTACTTAACGAGAGTTATCGACAGTCTCTGTACGGATCTTTACTCAAGACTATTGACAACCCGAGTTTCAAATAAAATTCCTTAACTACACTGGATACTAAGTAAAGTTTCAATGAAGAGAATGTTATTATCAAAGCGACTAAAGGAACATTGGTTCGATAAGTCTAGCATTGCAGTATTGACGAGTCCGGGGAAAATTGTTCTTCTAAACATAAGCTTTATGCCTTCCGGACTGAATAGACAGCTGTTTCGCACGTTTTCTTCTAGACGTCCGAGCCTCTACGCACGATAACACGGCACACATGTTAAAGAGCAATATTTTGGTCACTTCGCAGCGAGCGAGAGTGAGAGAGACACAGATAGATAGAGTGAGGCAGCAATCGTATTTATCGTCGGCGACGGAATTTACTTTAGAGAAAACAGACGGGCTTACCGCCTATGCGCTAAGATTGCTCAAGGTCGCACCGACTGGGTCGTGTGTCCCGGGGTAATCGATTACTCGTTACTCGCAAGATTACTCTCATCTGCTGCATACGAAATGCAGAGCCAGTCGGGACTTCCCTTTGGCCTCTAAAAACGATCCTACTTTGCATACGAGCTTCGACGCAGAAGAGGCTCGACTAGCCAGCAGCTGCCGATCTTGAATTCTAACCGATCTCGTTCCCTTTCATCGCTACCGGACGCACAATCAATTTTCACGGCGCCACAGGACTCGACTCTGATACTCGACAACTCTAACCGATCTTGCATTCAAATTGCACTGTACATCTACAACGAAAATAAAACAAGATTAAATCACGAAAAATTGAACTTGACTTCAATACCAGATATCTCCTCCTTATCATCGTCTTGCCAGTGCCCTAATCAATTGCCTCCGATAAAATCGCACTCGGAATAAAACACATTTTTCCAACATATTAACTTCAATTCTAATCTACGTAGAATAACAATCTCCTGTCATTCCAAAAAAACAGATCCTACAATCTATCCAATTACACGTTCTTGCCGAAGACAACGATCCGTTAACTCGAGTTTCCATACCAGAGCTTTCCCTGTCATTCCAATAAAATCTCGAATCATCGAGGCTGTCAACCGAGTCACCCCTGACCGAAGAGGCCAAATTCACCTGATCTACGTAGGACAACAATCTCTCGTCATTCCAAAAAAACATCCTACATCGCAATCTACCCAATTACACGTTCTTGCCCAAAAAAACGATCCGTTAACTCGAGTTTCCATACCAGAGCTTTCCCTGTCATTCCAATAAAATCTCGAATCATCGAAGCTGTGAACCGAGAGTCACCCCTGACCGAGCAGACCAAATTCTGTTTCCCGACCCTCGCATTTGTGCATAATGCGCTCCGGTCGAGGATTGTCCGTGCAGTGCGAGTATTTTTGGTCAGTCCACATGGCCGATGAGCGTCCAGCTGAGCCAAGGAGTAGGAGACCGGGTCGGGTCGGGTAGGAGGAGAATGCCGATGGGAAGGAGGAGGCGGGTAGAGGATCGCCAAAGGAGAGGGAAAGGAAAGAACACTTTTGCGCTTAGCGTACGAGCGAAGGAGAGGATTCGTGGAGGAGGAAGGCGATATCGATCAAAACACGCCGAGGGAGAGAGGAAAAAAAAGCAGGCAAATGCGTCGGAGTACGACGTGGGGCCCGAAAAAAAAGCAGCCTCTCGCGATTTCATCGAAGAATTGCAAGATGGAGCGGGACGGGGGAGGGGGGGCTCGAAAGAAGAGAGTCGTTATCAGCGTTATCCGCGTTGTCGTAAATACCCTCACGGAGTCGAGACGCACTGTTATTTACGTGCGCGACGTTATATGTGACCACATAGCACAGCTGTCATTGACATTGTCACTGCGCATCGTTGTATTTCTCCGCTTTTCCCCACCGTTTTTTCGGCCGTGACTCTCTGTCTCTCTCTCTCTCTCTCTCTACCTCTCCGTATTGTCTCTCGCACGCGTTTCGGGTTTGTAAAATTAACGTGTGATTCAGTGGAGAGAGAGTCGAGCAGAAGAGAGAACAGAGGAGAGAGAGAGAGAGAGAGAGAGAGAGAAACGGAGGGCCAGAAAAAGAGAGAGAGAGGGATGTGGAGGAACGGAGAGCAGGGGGAGGAAGTGAGGGAGAGAGCGAGGAGAGAGAGAGAGAGAAAGAGAGAGAGTGGAAACTGAAAGATTGACTCTCGATGCCCAGAACGCTTCCTCTGACAGGCAAAGAACGTGCGCGAGGAACGAGCATCGTTCCCGAAGCCCTGAGGGGGCTGAGACCATGACCGATCGGCTGATTCCTTTGTTTAGGTCGCTGACACACGCGAAAAAGAGGCCCTGCCATTTTCAATCGATATTTCGCTGCCGTCCGGGACCAGCCCGAGCGCTCGCCGAACGTTGTCAACCGAATTTCGGCGCGAGGCGTACCAAATGACATCGTGACGCGAGCGAATTATCCGTCGTAGACGATCCCGCTCGCGAGGAATCTCGGCGCGAGGTCGACTGCTCTCACGTACCTTTGTAGTGAACGCGGAGATTATTTTGCGACAGGCCTATGTAGTTGTACTTGTCCTTCGGGCTCCAGGATCGCGGCAGTGGTGTCTCCTCCTCGTTCACCATCGGGTAGAGCATCTTCAGCCGATCCACTTGCTGATTTTGCCCGTTATTAGTCCGTGAAGGCTCCATAACACTCCGTTCGTCGCTGGTGGCCGCCATCATTGTCATCCGCAACCCCACTCTGCTGCCCACGCAGCTAGCCTTTGGCTAACGATCACCGTGCATGCGGTACATAGACGGGGGCCGACGGTGGCGCCACCCGGTGGCCGGACGGCCGAACTATGGCTGACCTTAAGGCGGACGCGCGAACAGCGATGGCCAGTTGGCGCTCCGGTGCCGCAAACTGAGATAGAGGGAGTGTTGTTTTTCTCTGCTCAAATTGAAATTTCGTTAACTGCTATCGATCTGATAGTAGGCCTATCCAAACAAAGATTGTCAGTGGAATATAATGAGATATATATTAGTGCGTAAGAACAGTTTACTTGGAAGAGTTCTATAAATGAAACCCCTTACTTTATTCTGTGACGTACGCTTTTCTCATTGACTTTCATTCGTTTTTGGCTTGAATCGCAAAAGTATTGCGCAGTTTGAGATAGTGTTGCGCTTGTGTAAATATTTACGTACCCTCTGTCGTAGCTGGTCGTAGCTGAAAAGACAAACGAATTTATATGCGCGACAAAGAGAGTAAACAGGTCGGGAGACTGATTTCATTGTTACGAATTTACGTGGTCGCTTTGATCAAGCCGTGTCTGTATCCCCATATCAAACATTGGTTCAAATAAAGTTACACATAAAAAACTGTAGCAAATTTACAATACAAAAGTAATGAACATTGAAGTTTTCGTAGAATACGAATGTGACTATATCGTTAGTTCAAAATGAGACTAGCTAACATTACAGTCCTCGTATTACTCATTTCCAACTATATCACTTACCAAACAGCTTGTCGAAAGTGAAAACCGTTAATCACCACCGATTACTCACCCATTCCTTTTACAAAACAAACTTTCAACACTGCACCGTTCTCACATTCCGTTAAAATCGTAACGTTCTTTCCCACTAAGAATTGAGATAGTACTGTTCAAAATAACATTGCGTATATAGCGCCATCTCAGTAAAAAAAAAACTGCTTACATAAACAACTTAACGGTAAACAGTCTCAACCAATCAGAAGCAAAGACTCTCCATTGGTCAGAACCAGTCCGTTGAAAATCGGGCGTATACGAAGTGACAGGTGCACAACCTGCCAAGATATATGTATGTGCCTTAAAGTACCGTGTGAGGTCTAGCCAGGTCTAACCAATGTACCTTGCCGACAATCGTCAGGATTTACAGAAAACGTTGTAACTACGATATTAACAGCTGCAACAATTATTCGGTAGAACTCGTGCCATGTTCAAGAGAAAACTGAAAGCACTCGGTTATGTCGATTGGGATAAAGTCAATGGAAACGGTAATATCTATTTCGTCACATTCATTAACCTATCTTGCTCTGAAATTCTCCGGTATTTCATCATTTATCACACTGTTTAACTCATTCCGAATAAAATTTGCTCTTAAACTAGTAGAATGAAATAATGTTAATGCCATCTTTTTCGACTAAAAGTATGCATTCTTTGAGAATATACGAAATATATCTAAAACGTGTAATCGATATGGTTTAGATCCTCAACATTTTCGAAAAGTGATCATCTGGTTGGAAGACCAAAAAATTCGTCACTACAAAATCGACGATCGTAAGCCATTGCGCGATATCAATTCGCAAAATTGGCAGAAAGATTTCAAGCAGTACTGCGATGATCTCCAGTGTCCAATTATTACAAATCCTCTGGATCAACTGGAGTGGATAATTGGTCATGCTATTTGGTTGGAGTATGGAGAAGAGCGTAAATATAAAAAAATTCGTAAATGAGATTCAGTACAATTTTAAAGAATAATTTTATCACCTTTCAAATATCTCTCTTCAGGTAAAAAGTATCAACAAGTTCAAAGTGCTAAATCGAAAAAGAAGAAAGCTGCTGCTGCTGCTCCGACTATAAAAGCAACAAATCCACTTGACAATTTAGACTGTAGGTATCATTACAATACTGTAAAATTGAAGTTGTCAGGCTACTTAATTTTTTCTCTTGCTCTTTTAGTCAACTCTGATGAGTTTAAAGAAGGTGTCAATGACTTGGCAAAACTCCTGAGAATTGCCAGACATACCAACCACCTCATAACTTTAGAAGCCTGTAGCAAGGTTGTCTGTGAAAGGTTGAATGCGAAAGCTATTGCAAATCCAAACTCCATTATAGTAAAAGGCAAGCCATATCCAATTATGGATGTAGACTCTGGATTTGCGCTGAGTGATAGGATGTTGGACAAGGCAGCGAAGATCTTGTCTCTGCTGTACATTCAGGATTTGCGGAATCTTCAGACTATGATCAACGAAACCATCGTAACGGTGCAAAGTATCACGGCCAATCCGAAAACTGATACAAAATTGGGCAAAGTTGGCAAATGAAGTCTTGCACTGATGTATGATTATATTCGTATGACCTTTATTAGAGTCATATTCAACGAACGTTCGAATATACGCTTTCTGTTTACGTTGATCCATAATGGATTATATGCCAATGTTTAATAACAGGCAAAGCGCGAATTGGATTTGTTGTTACGATCGTGAAGTTACATTAATGTTTTTCTAAACTGTGTACTCAGGATCCTCAGAATTGTCGATGAGAGTCAGACAGACCTACACATCACTTGAATACTTGGAGCTATTTATAATATATATCGCGAAGGTCATATATACAATTATATATATCCTTCCGTCAGTCGATATATCAAGATGGATGAATTTGCAGCAGTTTTGTGATGCCAAAATCGCTGCGTGATTGTTGAAACTGATTTCTTGTGAAAACAAATTGTACATAAATCCATATTTGTAATCAATTAGAAAAGAAAATGCTACTCAGAGAATATAGAAAATGTACGTTTTTCTAATGTAGATGGTAGATTTTCTCAGATAGAAAAAAATGGATCAAAAGTCAAAAGCACTCGAAAACGTTGTATATGCTATATTTATTGAGCAACGTGCCATTACCGTAATTCTAAATTAGTTAAGTATACACTGGTCGATCTTCCGTGAAGATGAGAATTATGAATGACCCAGTGTGTAAACCGAACACCCTACAGACCAGTGTCCCTAAGAAAGATTAATTATATTTTGAAAATGTTTTCGGAACTTAGTGTTAGACAAAACAAATATTTATCTGAAAATCTGCATGTCATTTTCTCATTAATCCTTTTCACAATGAGCAGAGAAACAACATATTGTACAACTGCATCAAACTTAACAATTCTCCCAGTTGCAGTTGCATGTCAAAGTTATCCTGTTTTAACCGGGGAGATATAATATCTTTATCTCAGTCTAACTTTATAACACTGCAGAACATAATACTGTGTTCTAGTAGGATTTGGTGATTGAATCTCAGATAAGGTTCCTTGACGTATAGGATACTGTGCAAGTCCATTGTATTTGCAAAATTGGACTCTTTAATATAACAAAGAAGAAACTTTTGCACATGATTGCGGCATAAATATCAATCCGATTTTCAATAATTGAACGTAATTCTAATGGCCGTAATATTGAAGGAAACGCTAGGAACTTTTTAATAAGTATTTATTAAACAGATAATAAAGTGTCATTTACAAATCACAATAATGTATATATAAGATTTTTAATACAGGAATGATCAATGAATTATTTTAGATTATATTAAAATATCTATTAAACGGGGAGCGGGAGAGAACTCGAGAAATATTGTAGCAATATTAATGAAAGTAACTCTTTCTGTCCCTCTACGTAAGAACTCTGAAGATTGAGATTAAAATAAAATTTAAGCGGCATCTCAAGCAGAAAGCTTATTTGTTACATCATGTTACATACTGTGTGAATAATAAAACCTGTAAGCGCAAATTATAATTAAATATTTGTATACATATATTTGTTTTATTTGTTGTACGTTTAAATGTTCTTTAAGAGTACTAATGTCTCTTTGAAGTGAAATTGCAAAATATTAGGAAGTTGCATCATCATCCATATCTTATATCTCAAAAACGTTTCCCCGGCATAACAGCATTCCATTATTTTTTACAAAAATTATGTATAGGTACAAAGATACAGAAATATAAGTTCTCACTCAATTTTGACAATGCGTCAACGTATGGGCGATTGCCAATGTACTATTAACACGCCTTGGCTGAAATATTTTTATCTAACTATGTGCACTTTTGTAAGAAGTAAAGTATCTCGTGTACATGCTCGCAGCTGTGATATGTGTAAATCTATAAGATCATCCGCACAGTTTTAAAATTCTATCATTCATTCAGTAACTAGCATCTCAATAAACCTTACTTCTCACTTTGTATTTAAAACCACATTCTCAATTCACTTGATACAGTGGACTGTTAATTGACTATTTAAGCATGAAGGAGAGAGAATTCTGTTCCTCAATAGATTAAGTCTTAATGTTACAAACTTACAAATGACTCCAAAAAGAAGGTCTGAAGACTTAGTCAATTCTTGACAAAATCACGGAATCACGTTCTGGAGTAAGATTTAAGCTTCTGTTTGTGGTAATACTGAAGCTACAAAATTACTAGGGCCTGAGGCATATTTCCCTGGCATATTTTATATTAGCAAATTTGTAAAAGATATAAAGGTAGTTTAAATTCCCTCCCATTTCACACAAGTACAATAAGTACCTTTCATTCCCAGGTACATAGAATCAATGGCAGCCGACGTTAACATTAAGAAAGTCTGCATCTATCAACGCTGCCTGACATAACAGGCTGTGGTCGTTGTCTTCTGTTTGTTGCTTCGTCTAACAGAGATGCCTGAATGGCGGTAGCAAAGGCTTGATCTTCACTCATTCCTCCCTGTAGATTCCTGATCATAACTGAACTTGAATTACCATTAGTTTGAGCTTCCTTTTTCTTGGCCTGCCTGTTGAGCGCTTCCAACCGCTTCCTCCTAGTTGCCTCATCTTTCTTAATACATGCATGATCAGTTGGATGTCTGTGTCTTATGCAGAAGTTCTCCCCGCACTCGCCACACTTCACAGGCACAATTTCCTTCACTTTGCAACCCTTTTGTGAACACTTATTTGTAAAGATCTTCTGCTTCTGTAGGAAATCCGATTGACAGTCCCTGTCCATGTGCATGCCAACTGTTATGTCAGGCGGCTCGCCACGCTTAGTTGGAATAGGAACATTGCATAGCGGACACACAGCCACTTGAGTATCCTTCTTATATGCACTAGGGCAGGAGTGACTCGTGTACGATATGTGGTCCGTGCAAAATATCGCCTCGCATGCGTCGCATTTAAACGGTAGGAAGTCCAAGCGGTTACATGTTTGCTCCGAGCAATGCTCTCCCAAATTCGGAAACTCCATTGTTACTCAAATAAAGGCTATCAAAGTATGCAGAACATCGAGAACATTCGTTAACAAAGATGCACATAACGTAACATTTTACATAAATTGCATATTGTAAAATGCCTTACCTAACTTAAATTTAGATTGAAGATTTTGGTCAATTGTTCTTATAAATCTGATTTAACTTCTTCTGGTGTCCTTATCTTCGGTTTCGGTAATGATGACACATTTATGTACTGGTTCACACAGGAGCAAAATTTGTTTGGATGGCAAAATGACAAATGTCTACTGACGATATCGCAAACCTTTATATAGGGCCAAACCAATTGACAATAACCATGACATATCGAACGTAATGAAACTTGCAACGTCACTGGCGCTGACGAAGAATCCAGCCAATAGATTCGGGGAACTCTAAATAATCCCTAAACACTGTACCAAAATGAGTAGTAAGCGTGACGATGCTTTTGAGAGGACGTTGCGAAACTTGCGGTGCATTGAAGAACAAAATTAACCGCGAAAATTGAAACTGCAACTGTCCTGACATCTATGAACTTGCGGGGCGGACATTTCCTTTATGTTATACCATTGACTAAGTATTGAATAGTATGCATGCAATGCTAAAACTTTGTCCTTAATTTTCAATAATTATTTTATTATATACATACTGTTATTCTTGATAATAATTGAGTATTTTCTATTTCTTACAGTACGTATAGCAAAAGAACCCAAATCACTGTTGGTTTCCTTACTTAAAATGCGGCACGTAATATTGGTCTTACTTAGCCGCTTCCACAACAAAAGTGTTGATCGTTTCAAGACAGTTTATAGTGTGTTACTTATTTTCCTTTGCGTCTATATTAATATTAAATTATAAAAGATAATTATTATATAAGACATGATACTTATTATGTATGTGGGCTGAGTATAATGAATGTAGCGTGTATGCCAAAAGTACAACAATTGTATGGGAATTAGATTATAAATATGTAAGAAGCATTTTTCACTGTATACTATTTTTCCTTACAATATATGTATTAAACGAAATTCTGTGTTCTCTAATTACTTAGTTATAAGATCCCATATATCCAATATCCCTCGCCGAAACCATGCCTTTTTCCGTCGTAACAAAATTCACCAACTGCGATGAAATCTCATGGCACCACATAAAAATGCCATGGGAGAAGAAGGCAAGCGACTCTTCTATTCATTTCATATCGTAAATTTCATTTTGGTGGAAAACACCATGGAAATAGCGACAAATCATCAAATATACGAAGGGGCGAAATCTCGGTTAGGACTGGATCAGCCACGCGTGAAAAATCTGAACAATTTTAAAGTCTCGGTTAGGACTGGATTCAGTCAAGCGTGAAAAATACAAAAATTTTCGAAAATCTCGATTAGGTCATTTTCGGAAACTTACCCAAATCTCGGTACTTTCCTATGTTCCAATTTTCGTTTTTCGTTCGTTTTACATATTTTATGGACTTCGCATAGGCTATTGGTAATTCTGAGTGCTTATACTGACACTGTACGTGTAGCTTATGGTTTCCTTATGGTGTCCTTATGGTTTTTGCTAGTATTCTTATCTATCTAAGTTACAATTAATTCCAATCATTTTCAATGGGTTTTCTATGGCGTTTCTGCGCTTCTAGTATTCTTTAACAATGCTTACCGCATATTTTATGGATTTTATGGCTTTCCCTGAGTTCTGATGCTGTCTGTTTATCTTGCCATTCTCGAAGTATTGTTTTATGGATCTTGAACTTCCCGAAATGGACAACGATGGGCTTATAACTATTGTAAACGACGATGGGGAATAGCTGGGGTAGGAAAGTAATTGTTGAACGCTAATTTTGGTTTAATTTCTGGTATATTGTAAAATCATTGAACAATATACATTTCATGTTCCTTAGTAAAAAAATATTTAAACTAAATAGAATATTCGCACGTTCTTGCCGATAGTCCTATCTGATACGGCGCGTTAAAAGCTTCAAGAAAATGTATGATGATTATAGGTTTTGTTAGCCGGTTCTAAAGTTACAGCCGATTTTCTAAAATCGAGAAAATGGTAAGACCTTGCCGTTTTATTCGGCCAAAAATCGAAAGTCGGCGTATCGGATTCTCCATTGGCTATTGTTTAGGACTGGCAATGGGCTGTGCGCCACAAGGAGAGGCTCTCGGCTCACATGAGTCGGCCCTGGCTCGTTTGTTGATTTCCCGGAAGAATGGTCCTCCTCATGTCATTGCCTGTCGAACTCGGGACATAGCGTGATGCCCGGGAGCCAATTACATCATTGTGACGCACAGCCCACGTGGCCCTTAACCCGTTCCCATTTGTTAAAATTCGGCTAATTTCAGCGCCCCTTTTTTTCTTCTCGTAAAGGTCACGCGGGCAGGTGATCGCCCCGGTCCCGCGTCTTTACTCTGTTCCGTACCGTGATACTGCCTGCATCACGCGTTACTGTGCTGCGACTTGGTCTGTCTGGCCAATCGTATCCGAGTCAGTCAATCATTGTGCATGCCCTAGCGCATCATTATTCAAAGCTTCAATTCGTTGATCTGTACATATATATATAATCATTAGTCTCTGTTTGTTCCGCGTTTGGTGTCTTGTGTAGTTCGTGTATTGACTAATAAACAGTGTTGTGTAAGAAGGTGACTTTTCATTAGCGACGAGACCCTCGCAGTAAACCCGACCACCTCCGCTACTCCTTCACCGTCGCGCAGTTCCCCTTCGGGAACGTCCCAGTATTTTCGATACGCGTCGCGTGTTCACGCGTGTGCGCGAACATTTTGGTCCTTCGAGCCGGATTGTGCGTATAAGTGAAGGAACTCGTGATCGAACTCAGTGAACCTGTGCAAAATGGAGGACCTTCTAGCACAACAGAACATGCAAAAGGGAGTTATCGACAAGGCTCTGGTGAACTTCAAAAAGGTCGGAAAGGCAAATCACACGCCTTCACGGATTCGGTCCCGAATCGCGAACCTTAACGCCGCGTGGCGAGAGTTTAAAGATTGCCACGTTCGCTTGGCAGTCACGTGCCCTGCGGAGAAACAGGCATCGGTCGAATATTTCAAAGAAGACCACTTCTCGATCGTCGAAGAGGCATACAGCAACGCCCTCGATGCGATGAACGAGGTGTTAGAGCGAGTGGAGCCCCCCACTCCAGTCACTCCACCAACGGCGACTTCATCGATGGCCCGGACCAGCACGACCCCCTCCATTATCCCTCTTCCACCGGTACGTATCACGCCGTTCGATGGAAGGTTGGAGGAGTGGGAGTCGTTCCGTGACCAGTTCACCACCTTAGTCACTCGCAACACGGAACTCTCGGATTACACACGCATGCACTATTTGGTATCCAGTGTAAGCCACGCAGCGCATGACTGCATTAAGCACTTATCCATCACCGCCGACAATTTTCAGGTCGCGTGGAACACGCTAACTACTCGATTCGAAAATAAGCGTCGTCTCTTGACAAAACTTGTTAATGATTTTTTCTCCATCCCGTCCGTCTCGCGCGAGGACGCAGCCGCGCTACAATCATTATTAGATAAGTCAACGAGCACAATCGCGGCGTTAAAAAACCTCGGCCGGGATGATGCCACTCTATTGGACGACGTGTTGACACACGTTGTCGCTCAGAAAACGGATCCGATAACGCGGAAAGCGTGGGTTCACCGCTCGAGTGACCGCGGAGAACTGCCAAGCTATAAGGACCTGCAAGCGTTCATCCTTTCGCGAGTCAGTGCGCTTCAGGAGCTCACTCCTAAGCCACAAAACCCTGGTGCGAGACAATCGGTATCTCGTGTTCATATCGCCACGACCGCGTCGTCCATGAGGAGTGGCTGTCCCGTTTGTTCCGCTTCACATTATCTGTACCAATGTTCGACGTATAACGCTCTGCTCCCGCATCAGCGCCGCGACCTCATTGCTAAATTGAACCGGTGTTTTAATTGTCTCGGCATCCGACACTCGGCTGAACGATGTCCGAGTAAAAACGTTTGTCGCCACTGCCGTGGCTCACATCATACGTCTCTTCACGATACCTATAGGACGACACCCGCCGTCAGCTCCGCGTCTCAACCACCCGCCGTGGTTCCCCTCCCGTGGAGAATGAAGCGACATCGCTTCAAGTTTCGACCGGAGTCCAAAAGCGACGCGCACTAATTCTAGGCACCGCCTACGTGTTGGCTGGCGTTCTCGGAGGACGCAGCGCGGTCATTCGCGCCCTTATTGACCCCGGTTCCGAGCTCACATTTATAAGCGAGCATTTGGCTCAGATGTTGAGAGCCGATCGAATACGGTTACCAACCCCCTTTCACGGGATCGCAAGTACTCCTAACGGGACGGCGCGTCATGCCGTGCATCTGGCCGTCGCGCACCGATCTCGCATTGGCCCGGTCTTCTCCACGGTGGCGCTGGTTTTGGATAACCCAACTGCATATTCGCCTAAACGCGTAAACCCTGTAGCGAATCTCACTCACGTAACTGATCTGACGTGGGCGGATGACGATCCGACATCCTCCCAGAGAATCGATCTCATCATCGGAGCCGATATTTACAATGACATTTTGTTAACCGGCGTTCGCAAGGGCGATAAAGGCGATCCTGTCGCGCAGGAGACGATATTCGGTTGGGTCATTACTGGCCCTCGCGAGCCTCCCATCGTTCCAGTTCCAGACGAGTCCGAATGGGACTTCATGCGAGACACCCCGCCGGCCGTATTGGCTTATCACTGCTACACCGCCCCCTCTCTCGATGAGGAGGTCCGTCGATTCTGGGAGCTTGAGGAGCTGCCCCAGGCTCCTGTCATGGACCCCAGTGATGCTCAATGCGAAGAACATTTCCGCGACACCCATTCTCGCGACGTATCGGGTCGGTACATCGTTCGTTTACCGTTTAAGATCGGCCCTCCGATTGAAATCGGAAACTCGCGAGAAACTGCCGACAAACTAGCGCGCAGTATAGCCCGTCGTTTATCCCGTGACTCTACACTTGATCGCGAATATCGCAGCTTCATGGATGAGTACCAGCAACTCGGCCACATGCGCGCCGTTCAATGTTTACCTTCCCCTCCAAGCTCCTCTGTCGTCTACATACCTCACCATCCAGTCTTCCGAACTGACAGCGCCACCAGTAGGCTACGTGTGGTTTTCAACGCATCCTGTAGAACGTCTAACGGGACGTCTCTCAACGATCATCTTTTGACCGGTCCCAAACTGCAGCAGGACCTCACCGCGATTATTATCCGGTGGCGTCGCTGGCAGTACGTTTATTCCGCGGACATTGCCAAAATGTATAGGCAGATTCTTGTCGATCCGCGCGACGTCGATTACCAGCGAATTTTGTGGCAGAGCGATCGGTCCGCCCCCCTGCAGGATTATCAACTGTTGACGGTGACGTACGGCATGGCCTGTGCGCCGTTCCTCGCTCTTCGCGTGCTACAACAACTAGCTGAAGACGAGGGCGGTCCTCTCCCTTTAGCGCGCGATGTTCTCCGGCTAAATACGTACGTCGATGACGTTCTGTTCGGGGCTGACGATGTAGAAACCATCCGAAATATTCGGCAGCAGTCAACGTCCTTGTTGCGTCGGGGCGGCTTCACTTTGCGAAAGTGGGCCAGCAATTCTCCGCAGTTGCTCGCGGACGTGGATGCAACTGATCACGGTCTTGCCTGCGATAAGATCTTGTCTACCGATGAGAGGTTAAAAATTCTGGGCATTGTATGGTCTCCCAGCCGCGATGAGTTCTCATATTCTGTGTCACACTTTGACCGCGAGCCTACGACTAAACGGGCCATCCTATCAATCATCGCTCGTCTCTATGACCCACTCGGCTGGGTCACTCCTGTTGTAATAAAAGCTAAAATCATCATGCAGGATCTTTGGAGAAGCAAGGTCGGTTGGGATGACCCGGTTCCCCCTCCCATTCTTCGCGAATGGACCACCTTTGCCTCTCAGCTGGGAGAGTTAGATCTAATTAAAGTGCCCCGATGGATGCACATATCCCCGCATCCCTCATCCATCGAAATCCACGGCTTCGCCGACGCGTCCAGCTACGCTTATGCCGCGGTTGTTTATGTTCGAGCAATATCATCAGATAGTCACATTTTTGTTTCATTGGTCGCCGGCAAATCCAAAGTGGCCCCGTTAAACCCTGTCAGTATTCCGCGACTGGAATTGAACGCTGCCGTCTTACTAGCCCGTTTAACTTCGTTCGTCATCGCGTCCTTAAAGATTGAACACGTCCCCATCACGTGCTGGACTGATTCGACAGTCGCATTGCATTGGATATCGCAGCATCCATCGCGGTGGAAGATCTTCGTCGGCAACCGCGTCGCAAAGATCCACGAGCTACTAACCAATGCCGTGTGGCGGTATGTCCCCACAGAAGATAATCCTGCAGACATAGCATCTCGCGGGAGTCTTCCAGCCGCCTTTCGGCATCATTCCTTGTGGTGGAATGGACCTTCGTGGCTGCAGCAGGAGAGCGAATTTTGGCCCTCAACTCCCTTCAGCCTCCCTGCCGACCCTCATCTCGAGGAAAAGGCTCCAACTGCTCATCACTGTTCGCCTGTTTCACCCATTTGGGAGTTATCCGCTCGGTATTCCTCATGGGACCGACTCATTCGTATCACCGCGTTCTTAATTCGTTTTGGTGATCGATGTCGACGTCGGAAAGACGCCGTTCCAGCTCCAACCGGTAGTGTGCATATTACGACCGAGGAGTACAGGAACGCTCGTGCCTTCTGGTTGCGCTGTCTACAACGCGAAGTGTTCCCGTCGGAAATCACCCTTCTCGGCGCTCAAAAGACTCTTCCGTCCACTCATCCTTTGCTTTCCCTTCGTCCCTTTATGTCATCTGACCAACTCATCAGGGTCGGCGGTCGGTTGCGACATGCCCCGTTATCCTTCGAGTCTCGTCATCCTGTCCTTCTCTCCGCTCATCCTCTCGTTGACCTTCTTATCCGTCAGGTCCATCAACGAGCGTTGCATGCTGGACCGCAGTTGACACTCAGTATCCTGCGACGCAACTATTGGGTACTCAGGGCGCGCGGAATTGTTCGACGCATCATTCACCAGTGCGTCCCGTGCACTCGCGAACGAGCAGCTGTCCCGCAGCAACTCATGGGCGACCTCCCGCGTGTTCGCGTGACCCCCACTTATCGGAGCTTCTTACACTCCGGTGTTGACTACGCTGGGCCCGTGTGGATTCGCTCAAATCCTGGTCGGTGCATAAAGTCCCGAAAATCGTATATAGCGTTGTTCGTATGCCTCACCTCGAAGGCCATTCACCTCGAGGCGGTTAATGACTGCTCCACCGACGCTTTTATCAACGCTTTCGCTCGGTTTTGTTCTCGCCGCGGACTCCCTGAGGCGATGTATTCCGATAACGGGACGACTTTCGTCGGTGCCGACCGTGAACTGACCAAAGCATTTCGCGCCGCTCTTCGCAATCCATCGTTTATTAATTCCACGGCAGCTGACAACATCGCCTGGCACTTCATCCCTCCCTCCGCCCCCCACTTCGGAGGGCTGTGGGAGGCTGGAGTCCGGAGCGTGAAAAATCACTTATCTCGTGTTGTCGGAGATCGCACGCTCACTTTCGAGGAGCTAACCACGCTCTTATGTCGGATCGAGGCCTGCTTAAATTCTCGCCCTCTTTGCGCCCTGACCGACTCGTTCGATGATTACAACTATCTTACTCCGGGTCATTTCACGATCGGTGCCGCGATTGTCGTCCCGCCGGAGCCCTCCCTACTTGACCTCAACGAGAATCGTCTCTCGCGCTGGCAGCTCGTCCGCCAGATGAATGAACGGTTCTGGCGCATTTGGCAATCGGACTATGTAAACTCCCTGCAACAACGGACGAAATGGCGCTCCGATCAACCCCCGATCGAGATCGGCCGTATGGTTCTCCTGCGCAACCCGAGCCTCCCTCCCGCGAAATGGGAGCTCGGCCGTGTCATCCGGGTTCACCCGGGTCCTGACAATGTAACACGCGTAGTATCTGTTAAAACTGCCCGCGCAGAGTACAAGCGTCCTATAGGTAAACTATGCCTTCTTCCAGTCTGGAGCATATCCCAGGACCAATAGCCTCCATGACATGTGTTCATTGCGTGCGTTTATTTCTTTTCTAGCATTAAGGCATTTTATGTATTGTATAATTAACCCTTTCAGTTATAGCGCCGTTAGTTTATAAGGCTCCTGCGTTAGTTATAAGGCCGCGCCGTTGTGCTATTGTTACGCTAAGCCTCGCATGCGATGTTATTGTCACGCGCCAGCGTAATTTAATCTCGGTCTGATCGATAAGTATGTACCTTTTTCCCACACGGTGGGCGGCGGCGTTAGCATACCATTGTCACTTGTAAGTCATGCTTCGAAACCGACGTTTCGAGGTGGGCGGCATGTTTAGGACTGGCAATGGGCTGTGCGCCACAAGGAGAGGCTCTCGGCTCACATGAGTCGGCCCTGGCTCGTTTGTTGATTTCCCGGAAGAATGGTCCTCCTCATGTCATTGCCTGTCGAACTCGGGACATAGCGTGATGCCCGGGAGCCAATTACATCATTGTGACGCACAGCCCACGTGGCCCTTAACCCGTTCCCATTTGTTAAAATTCGGCTAATTTCAGCGCCCCTTTTTTTCTTCTCGTAAAGGTCACGCGGGCAGGTGATCGCCCCGGTCCCGCGTCTTTACTCTGTTCCGTACCGTGATACTGCCTGCATCACGCGTTACTGTGCTGCGACTTGGTCTGTCTGGCCAATCGTATCCGAGTCAGTCAATCATTGTGCATGCCCTAGCGCATCATTATTCAAAGCTTCAATTCGTTGATCTGTACATATATATATAATCATTAGTCTCTGTTTGTTCCGCGTTTGGTGTCTTGTGTAGTTCGTGTATTGACTAATAAACAGTGTTGTGTAAGAAGGTGACTTTTCATTAGCGACGAGACCCTCGCAGTAAACCCGACCACCTCCGCTACTCCTTCACCGTCGCGCAGTTCCCCTTCGGGAACGTCCCAGTATTTTCGATACGCGTCGCGTGTTCACGCGTGTGCGCGAACAGCTATCTTGTAGGGGGTCAAAAATAAGTCAGAGAGCCGTTTGTTGTTGGTCAAAATTTGCATTAGTTTCCGAGTTACATTTTTAATTTTATTTCGATAGGCACAGTTATTTTCTTAAGAGAGTCTCGTCGGCTCACAACGAATGTATTCGCGTAACACATATTACTGAAAAATCCTTTATGACTTACAACGGCTTCTACCATAAATCACCAAATCTGAAAAAAAATCGTCAAATGTAGAGAAGTATGCGCTGTCTTCCTCGAACCTTTTACGTCCCCAGACAAGTTATAATAGACACGTTTTTAAAAGAACAGACGACCGTCTCTTTCTGCGACTCTCAAATCTTGACCATTGAAGATTCGATAACAGAAAAATTAAGAAAATTGATATCATGAAGTCAGTTGACGAAGGAAAGTATCTTGAGTATTAATCGCACTTCCGAGACTGTAAATGTTTAAGTAATGCTACTATTCCGTCTATAAATAAATAATTATCTAAGCTTACTCTAAATTCAAAAACGCCTCAAACCACTCTATATTTTAGTTAAAACGCAGTTAGTGCTCGACGCGGTTCACGTGTTGACCATCGGAGGCAGCACCTCCCGCGCAATACACATTGCGCCATCTCTATGACGCAGTCAGAACTCACTCGGCCCTCGATGTAGTTCACGGTTTCGCCACTAGTGGCAGCATCTGCTGGGCAGTACATGTCGCGCCATCTCTACGTCAAAGTTAAGAACTCACCTTTTCCACTCACCAGCCCCATTCTTTGGCGTTTCGATTTGAGTTTATCCCTTGTATTCTTACGCTTATGGCATTCGAATATTGGCAAAGGCTAGGTGTGGGCAAGACTTCCCTTTTATAATGTTTAAGAGTTTGGATTTTATTTTAATTGTAAATGGTGCAACGCCGAATGGTCATCGTGCGTCTGGTAAGAGAATGATGCGTATACGGTACCATATCAGAAATATTTTTGGTGTTCTTTGCTCTGCAATTGTATTTTATTCGTGAAGGTATCTAAAAACGTAAATTTAATATCAGCCTCTGCCGCACTTTCTGAATTAGTTAGTGCAACACGCCGACTACAGGTGGCGCGTCGTGTTCAAACGACAGATCAGTTCGTAGTGCTGATGACCTGTTCGTATTCAAATTCTTTCTTCGAAACATTGTTCGAGATAAGTGCCATTTATTTATTTACTACTTCATTCATTCATGCCTCGACAATATATTCTATTGGCCTTTTTTGTACATTTGTCCCACTTTGTACTTTACAGGTGTGTACTGTACAAGCGTCTTCATTCTCAAAGCACAGTAACCACTCAGTACTAACAATCATAAAATTGTTTTGCAGGTTACATCTTCGTCAAAAAATTATCCAGCGATTTTACACAACGCCTGTCCGAAACCAGCCGTCCAGCCTGAAAGTTCACCTTCACAGAAATCATCGCAGCAGTTCGCCAGGTATTTTACAGTTAATCTCACTCCTCCACATTCTGTTTGCACGAACTACACAAAGCATTTGCATGAAGCTCGCAAACGATCATGACACATTATCGCACGGTCGGAAAAGTGGCAGAAGTCGAAAACTGCAGTAGTTCTCAAACTTTTCGGGCGAATTGCGAGCGCACGCGCGATCCGACGAAATTTGCAGTTAGAAACGTCGCAGGATCGAAATATCAACATCGCCGTTGTTGCAAATATTTGCCCGGGCATCGATCGCTTTGATCGTGAGCCGGCCAGCGTCAATGTTTATTCCGATGTATGCGCATTGCAAACACGTCGTAAGTGTCGGCGACAAGTATGCCCTCGCCCTGTGTGCCATAGACTTTGGCGTCGACTCGCAAAATTTTCGGTCGGGAAGCTTCATTTTTCAAAGCCAAAGTCGGCCAAATTTGTCGGGCTGTTTATATGTAGTTACCCACGGCCTTTGCCGGGCTGTCACTCTTTTTACAGAGGCTTGTCCAAAGTTTCGTACGGCGAAAATATCTAGTTAGTTCTAAGCAAACATAGCGAGGATGTTAAGTAACAAACTTTTCACAAAGTCTATTGTTTCTAGACAACCACTGGTAAGCTAAATTTTCCATTTTTGACAACCATTTTTCTTAACAATGATAGAGATTTTATTCTTTTAGTAGCGGGTAAAGGCAATGTGAATTTAACAACATAAAGAGATCTGAACACATCCAAATTTTGATTAACACTGATCTGTTTAAGCTAGATCTACACCGTAATTTTGAATACCTCTGATATTATAATTTACCTACAGCGGAAAGTTCGTCCACTTTAAAAACGTATACTCACTGAAAATTTATTCCGTCTCTAAACTTTCAATTCAGGCCCAATTCAGAGTAATGCTTCATCAGTTTTCTTACTTCAGGCATCCAGAATGTTTGGCTTTTCAGCGTTTTGACTCAGTACAAATTTTTGGCGGAGATAGTCAGCTTTGGAATCGGTTCGTTGAAGTTGCAACGGAAAATTGGCGATTCTCGGTAAACAGTTCCTTTGACGGGGGTGGCAAACGCTCTCTCTCTCTCTCTCTCTCTCTCTCTCTCTCGCAGTTGGTATTAAGCGTCCGGCGTTTCTGCGAATCCGCGACGGCCGCAGAGCGGCATAATTGTGAATTTTGAGTTGGAACTACGGTCGGGAACTGTTCGTACGTTTCACGTTGCGCGAACAAAGAGTTGGTGAGCATGTTCCCGGTTTACGGCAGAGACAGAATTTGTCAGAGTGGAAATTGGCAAAAATTGATATCGTGCCTCTGTACTTCTGTATTCGTTCCACGAACGCAGGATGTTTCATTTCTAATTGTACAGTATAAATTCTCTCACTTTTTTCGCACTCATATATAATTTCAGTAATGTAACCCTATTCGGGAGTCATTAAATACTACTGATAATTTCTTACTTACTCTACTCTATACTCTAATTACTTACTGTTACTGACAACTTCAGTATACATTTTTCTAAACATTGCCTTTAGCACCATAAGAGTTTCTTTCTTACATCCCTCGTACATCTTCATACCACTTTTTTCATGCTAGTCTTTCTACGTGCATCTCTACAGTGCAGAGTTGATTATTCTAGAAGCCGCCGCTTTGAACTGTACAAGAGTTTCTTGTATCCCCGCCGTACAACACATTTTTCCGCTTTGCATTCATTTCCCCGGAGTCCCCGGGGTGTCTATTTTGAAGACACTTAGCGCTCTCCGAACTCTAGAAATAATCCGAAACATCTGTACGTCGCTCCATAAAAGTGGCGAGCTCTCGCGCGAGTCTAACTTATAAACTCTCATATACGGTAACGTAAACATCGTCAAAGGGGAGTTCTCGTACGTAGGAGCGTACGGGAGTCAGGCTATTCTCTCTCTCTCTCTCTCTCTCTCTCTCTCTCTCTCTCTCTCTCTCTCTCTCTCTCTCTCTCTCTGTCCATGTCCCTTTTCACGCACGGTCCTTATTGCATGCGCCCGAGGCTTCCTTTCTCACGGTAAACATCCGGCATTTGCATCGTCGCCGAGCTTAAGCGCGGCCGGAAAGCGGAATGGAGGAGGACGTGGGAAAAATGTGATGACGTAGGACCGGCAGGATGGATAACAAGTTTGGAGAACGAAGGAACTAGGACTAGGATGTGGAGAGAGAATCAAGGACAGATACGGGAGAGTGCGTAGAAATGAAGGACGAGTAGACGATACATGGTCAGAATCGGATTAAATTTATTAACAGAACTCCGTAACTGTTACAATGAGGAAAGTAGTCTGAAAGATTGGAGAGAGGGGGGGAGAAGATTTGAGAATAGCGCGGCCAGACAGTTGATTGAAACGGGACGTGGGAAAAATGTGGTGACAGAGGACTGAGAGGATGGATAACAAGTTTGGAGAACGAAGAAGCGAGGTCTAGAAAGTAGAAAGAGAACTAAGGACAGAAACGGGAGAGTGTGTAGAAACGAACGATAGGTAGACGATACACGATGAAAGTTAACAGATTAAAGATATTGTAACACTCGGGCAAACAAACTCGAGAACTTTAGTAAAGAAATCGGTACGGTTTATTAATTCGGATAATACAGGTAACTCTTTCGGTGTCTCGCGATCGAATGCATTTTGCCTTGGGCGCCGCACGTTCTACGCCCTGCGCCTCTGTCGCTCAACGACAGGTCGCTGTTTTTCGCATCCGTGACAATATTAACAGAACACCTTGACTCTCATTGTGCGGAAAATCTGAAAGGTTCCAGAGAACAGGGAGAATACTTAATACGAAGAACGAACAAAGAAGAAATAGGAAGCAGATGATGTAAGAACCACTACAGCAAGAAAGGAAATGAGCTCCACAGAATGAACGACAGAACACGGCGACGGCCCAAAAATTAAGAACCAGCCCCAAGACCTTTCTAGGCTAAAAAGCGGAAGAATGAGAATCGAGAAACACAACATAAAGGCATCGAACGACGAGAGGGGAGGGGGGATGTTTATGGCGCGGGCGACGCATAGAAATAAATGAGCGACCTAACGAAATTAATGGAAGGCCGTGGCTCTCATCGTTCGGATGATCGTGTCCTGGACGACGAACGCGCGCCGTCGCCGTCCGCGCAACAGGTCGCCACGCGTATTTTCCGAGGCGAGCTTCCAGGCTCATTCAATGCGATCCCTCAGAGTCATAAGTGCCTCGCGTAACAGACGCATTCATTCCCGAGCTCGCGAGTTGGCTCGCGAGCGGACGAGCTCGCTGGAGGGGGATGCAAAAAAAAGAGGTGCACCCTCCGGTGTCTTTTGACGTGGGGCGGATTTTTCGTACACATTCCGTTCGCAGGGTTCCATTTCAGGCGTCGTTCGGATTCCATCCGCTGTTCGCTTCATATTTTTGGCGAGGATTCTTTGATCACTTCCGGTCTCAGTCGAATCCCGTCTTTCTGTCAGCGGAAGCATCAATGGACTTTCATGCCTCGTTTCCAATTAGCGCTGCTCCGACGGTTGTTTTCGATTGTTTTCTTGTTAATTGGTTCGTCGAGGGTGGGTTTGAGGTTATGTTCGGGTATTCTTCGGTTTTTTAGGTTCTCGTTCTCAGGTGGCACTTTGTCCCGTTCCGCTGGACGACTCGAGCTCGATTTTCCTGCGACTCGATTGAACATTGTTCGACGAGACGCGCCGCATGATTTATTTCCTCGTGTCGTTATCGGCTCTTCTTCTTTTTGGCGCGGACGGTTCTCTCTCTCTCTCTCTCTCTCTCTCTCTCTTTCTTTCTTTGTTCGGTCGACAGCCTCTCTCGCTCGCGCGACCCGTTTTTCCGGGCCGAACCTCCGTGCCGATCGCGTTGTCGCTCTCCAGAGCTTTCCTTTCTTTCCTGCCTGCCTCTTTCTTCCCCCGCGGTGCTTTCTTTTTCAAACCGATGACAGGCTGATTCGGATAAATTGATTGACCTTCGCATTTCTGCGAGTGGTGAGCCAAAAGAATTCTGTGGAGTACCGTTTTTTATGTGAGTAATGTCCATAACAGTGTATCTATGGTCAAGACTTATCCGGTATAGTAACAATCATTTCTGCAGCAGAAATTGAATGAAATAATTCTATGAAAAAATTTAGATAATGAATCTGATGACCGTCATACTTAAAATTAGTTGACACTCTCTCGTGAATACCGAAATAATTTTGTCTGCAAACGCAAATAGATCCAAATTCTGCGCAAATCACTCCAGTAAGTAATCATATACATGCTTAGACCATTCTTCCACTAATCACTTCGTTTCCCACTTACCTATAAATCCTATATACAGGCTGAAGCAAAACGCAAAGAATTCGAGGGAGAAAATTTACACACATGTTAAATGTAACAGTGGAAAACTATCCTGCAACTTTTCACCCCTTGCGTTCCGCCCGTACATCGTTTTACAAAAACTGCTCGTATTCATGTGATATCCATCACCCCTGAAATTTTCTCCCTCCAATTCTGATTGACCCTGCATACAAGATTCTTCAACCTGCTTCCAAATAATTTCTTTCGCGCATTGATCACGCCCGGCACATTCCCAACCGCTCCCAACAGCCATAAGAAGAGATTCGAATCGACAGCATAACGAATATAATTCCCCGGCAACCGTCCGCGGCGTTAATTATTCCCAGCGATCCTCCGGCGATAAATATCAGCGCACCCCTCCCTCGCTACCCTCTTTCCTCTTCCTCTTTGTCGCCTGCCACCGGAGAGAGATGCGTCGTATTTGTCCGTCGGATGCGAGGCGGCCTCTCCTCGATTTCTCTTTTCCTTCGGGGGTGGGTGGAGGGTGAGGGGAGCGGTGGGGGGGGGGGGGGGGCTCGCCTCCTGAATACGTTTCGTCCCGTCGAGAAACGTAGACGGGGACAGTATCTCGTCAAGAGAGATCGTCGGCAAACGCCGAGGGGTGGATGCTTTCCACCCTTCCACTTTCCGCTACCCCCCTCCCCTCCTCTCCTTCTTCCACTCGTCCATTTCCATCTCTCTACCGGATTTCACCCCCCCCCCCTCTCCGACCTTCTCGGTAACCTTCTCTTCTCAAGGCTGTACGCTCCGCTCGTCCCGCTCGCGAAACGTACACGTACATCCTCGCATTAGTCACGCTCGTTGAAGCTTCTTTCTTAGAGAATCTCCGGCAGACGCGGCTCGCATTAAATGGCTCGCTCTCCGAGGTTCCAGGTGAGGTTTAAAGCCTCGGGCAGGAACGAGGGCGGAGATCCGCGGGGATGCGACTGTATACGTCTTCGGGATCTCTCCTCCTCGCCTGTTTTATCCTTGACTCTTTCTACTTGTTCATTATGGTACGGTAGAGGTCTTAGGCCCAATTTTTTCGGTAATTGATTTGGTAGATTTTTATCGGTGAAAAAGGTCATGTGTTTTTTTATGTTAATTTTAAGTTTGAATCATATTGTTTTTATCTGCTGATTTTACCTGTATCTATCTTATTTTTGATATTTATAACGTTATTGCGCGAAAGTTGAGACTGTCTTAACCCATTAGCTGCCACGATTCCCATTTGGGGATTTAGGAATTTATATAATTATACAGTTACACAACCTTTTTTGCATATATATAACTTATCCAACCAAAAATTAAAAAAAGAATTTGGCAGTAATTGGGTTAATATTTTCTTATATAATATTTTATAGCACGGTAGTCCTATTTACTATCTTATTGTATAGTGTCACTTTCGACAACCTTATCAGTCCGTCGTCCGCGATCTCTCGGCATAATCGTCCTGCGTCGAACGCAGTACCCGGTGTACGCTAATTGATTCCGTTGCGTTATCGAAAACATCGCCAGCAGCATCTTACTGTTCCGCGATCGTTTTCTGCGGCGTTCGCTAGAAATGAAAAGCGGGGAGAGATTTAACGAGGCGAGCCCACTGCCGGAAACAAAGCTGCACGGTTATCGACTGCGACGTAAATTTCGCTTGCCATTCCTCTCACTTACTCCCATTCTATTACACACGTACCCGCTTTACTCTGTGCCACCCTCTCTTTCTTCCATTTTCATCGTCGACTCTCACCCTCTTTGTCTCTCTTCGGCTGTCCGGGCTGACCGTATAACGGGTGTGGATCGTTCGAGCTCTATGCTCGAAAGGGGTGAGCCGACATATACCCCCTTCGAACCCTCCGGCTGACCACGAAGTCGACTTTGTGCGAGCCTGCCAGTCGGTCGGCTCCTTCTGCGGATCCAAACCGCAGCAAAACTGGCCGTTTTTCCTTCTGTCCGCACGCGAATCGGCCTCTCTCGCCTGGCCACTCGATCGAGAGTCGCTTTCCCGGACGCCGTACTTCCGGTGAGACTTCCGGCCCGATACCGCCGCATCGCTTCCGGATCGTCGGAGCGGGGTAGTTTTCGGTCAGCGGACTTCAGTTTTTCTCTGGCCGACTCGATGATTTTTGGAATGTACCGTCGTTGATTTATTATAGTTATAAAATTAATTACAGTCATATAGATTCTTTCTGTTCGTTTGGAGTTACAGTACTTCGTTAGACAGAAATTAGTCGGGCTGTAACGCTTGCAAAGCATAAGAATCGTACTTTTGTAATTTCCGCACAATCATTCTAAGGTGCAGTGGGGTAAATCCGTACACGGGGCAAATTCGCACTAGGTCCTTATTTATTCGAATATACGTTGCACTGTACCAACTGTAAGGTAGAAATCTTCCTTTGGTTAGTACTTAATGGTTTGGATAGTATTCAACATAGGTGGCCGCCATGTATTCTGTGATTCCTACGTTTAACTCGTTCGACAAAATTCGTATTTCTAATAATAATTCCGTTTTTCCCCCATAATATAAGGATGTAAGATTCAATCATTTTTAAACAGGTTGGGCGGTTTTGCCCCAGTTCCGGAGCAAGTCCGCCCTGGCAGCACTGTTTTTCTTTTATTAAGAACATTATTAGTTTCAAAAGATATTTTAAATCCAAATTAATGCAACTTAAAGAATAAACCATGCGCTAAATAAAAGCGCTAAGATTATTAGGTTTTAGTGGAATAGATAGAAAATACATCAGTTTAAAGTAAAGTTTACAATTTCTGGGTCGGTTTTACCCCACTCCATCTTATATTCTTTATTCTTGGCATTCATGACAATTGGATTACTATAATTAGGGTGAGATCGGATTACCGTACTTCTTACATAGACGGTGTACATCTCATAAGATACGACCGAGCCACCGTCTGCATAGTTACACCCCTACCGTCTACCCTCCTCCCTTAACGTACCCCGTAAGAAAGCCACCGACGAGAAGAAATCGGCCCGGTCAGTTCTAAGCTGGCACAGAAGAATTTACAGTCGCGGGAAGAGGGCAGTTCGAGTCGGCGTGACCCGAGACTCCTTCTTTCGACCGAATGCGGACGAAGCGAGTGGGAAGGGGTGGCTCGGGGGCGGCAGGGGGTGAGTTTGAGGCTGAGGGCGCAGGTTGGCCTCGGAATGGGGCGAAACTCTCGGTTGGCCCCAGGAGGCAAGAACGTAAATAGGAGGAGATAGGAAATAGCTGAAACACTTTTAGCCCCTAGCCCTCCCCCTCCCCCCACCCCCCTCTACGGCCATCTCTCGGTCTTGGGAGAATTTAATCTTCTTACGTCGAGCGTGTCCAGGCGCCCGCGCGAAAAAAGGTCCGCGCCGGTAAGTGAGATGGACAGATAGTGCGGACTGCGCAAGATGGCGGTCTAATGAAAAAATTAGGTTCGAAGTGTCCCGCGATTCATGCCAATATCATGGTCATTTTCTATCGGAAAACTGGCCTGACGTTGTCGGACTGGTCTATTGAATTTGAAACGATTCAGGATTCTGGCGTGCACTTTCTTTTCTCGCCGAGTGCAGGTAGCGAAACAATGAGGCTGGAACGTAAAACTTGGATTTACAAGAAACATGTCAATATCATTGATGTATAACATTGGGTTTTTGGCGAATTCGGTTAGTGTTTTATATATATTTCCTATGCACTCAGATTCCGGTAAACCCCTCCACACGATATTTGAACTGAATTATTGCTGACTAGGTGAGTTTGTAATTTTCCGTAAATTTCTTTTCTTATTTTTTCAAATTATAATATGTCGAATTAAATTATCAATAGCTTCATTCTCATACATCTATCACCGACGGTCAATAACGGATTGTGGCAACCTGATTTTACAATATAATTGAATACTCGTTTCAAAGTCAAATTTAACTTCCATCGCCGGTCACATCCTTATTTCGCATCTCCATCAAGTTCGATCCATTTCACTACCGACACGACAAACCCCCAAACACGATATTAATTAAAAAGAAAATTACCGGCGAACACAATTAAAATAATGGCACCCTACCCCTCGCCAAGAGCGACGTATCCAACGCACGCCCCTTCGAAAAAAGGTCGGCAGCATTTCAAATCACGGAACCGACGCGAGAAAGTGCCGGGACCGACAAAAGAGCCGCCGAAACGGAAGCGGCGGCGCAGAAAATGCTACCAACAACGGGCGGAGGCCAGCGCGACGATAGAGAGAGAGTAGATGAGAGCGACAGATAATTGCTCCGCTGGAAATGAAGAGCTGGTGGTGGGGAGGGGGGGAGGTGGAGCGAAGGAAAGAGCGGCGGAAAAAGAGATAGTCGCCTTGAGGGGTTGAACGGGGCTGAGAGGGTGAGAAGGGAGCAGGGGTTGAATGTGTCTGGGCCGCTTTCGGTGGGAAGGATGGCAGTGAGAGGGGGGCTGAAAGAGGTGGCAGGGTGCAGGCGGTGGTGGGGGGTGTCCGCCGTATCTCCGAGAACTTTGTTCCACTTCCGCTTCGTCCTCGCATCTGTTGGTCGTCGACCATATGGTGGACGCGGACGCGTATAACTGCAACTTTGTAACTCCTATCCGTAACTTTCCTGGCCGGCCGGGGGTAACGACGAAAAAACGCCGCACCCGAGATAATGGAAATATTGGCTTGACTCGGATAACGGCCACCTACGGGGGCGGCAAGGGGGGGGGGTGAGTGGCTCGAAGAATGGGGTGGGAAGAAAGAATTCCGCGATGACCAGCTTGCCTCGATGAGATTTTTATGCTTTCAGAGAATTTTTTTCATTTTTGAGTTTCGACCGGGCTGACCCTGTACAATGAACCGTGTCTGTCGATATTGACTGTGTATCTTGTAACGTTGTTCGTCGTGCGATTTAAAATAGACGTAAAATAGAATGATCGCAATGTGGATTCGGGACGAAATGATTAATTTTTGGAATCGTCCATCTTTAAATTCCACCCTCTCAAGTATACGCTGAATACGCCGAGAAGGCATGTTTATAAATAATTGCAATGGTCATTATTGGTCGAGTACGGATTTGAGCGAAATTTAGGTGGGCAATTAACTGCAGTGAATAAACGGGGGTAAGAAGTGTGAGAACGTTTTCCGTAGAAAATGTATTGAACTTTTTTTATTTATCTCCTTCATTCAGTGGACGTTTGAGGACACTCTGTTTTTCTGTCTTCCAATTGAGACGATGTCAAATAAATTACTGATACGCAGCACGACGCTGGCTAACTTCGAGTAGTACAATATTATCTACCCTGACCGAAGTGGCAGTGATATTTTAATCCGAAAAATCCAAGAGCGCCGTCGGAGGCGTCCCGAGAACTTCAACCCCCCCGACTCGTAAAATCTTAAATCCGCGCGCTCCATATTCATACGAGCCCTTGGACCATCCCTTTTCGGCGAGAGGGTGGGGGGGGGGGGGACAATTAAGAAAATAACGGGCTTCCGACGTTGCGTCCGGCGACAAGGTGCATTAGCAGACATTCGCGCTAAGGGGGTGGGGGGGGTTGAAGAGGGATGCTGCCCGGTGAGACGGAGTCCGAAGTGAAGGACTGGGGTAGTTAAATAGAGAAACCGCGAAAGAGCGAAGGGGGTGGGGGTTGGATTCTCTCGTCGCATCGTCCACCCTGTCCGCAACCTAATCGCAGAGGGTGTCGGGGGTGGTTTCTGCTTAACGCTCTTCTCACCCCCTCCTCATCCCGCTCTTGAACCTTCCCGCCGACTGCTCCCCGCCCTCCCCCTCTTCTCAGAGCCCTTCCTCAGGACCCCTTCAACCCCTCAACTACCCTGGCGACTGGAATACTCGCTCGTTTCCGGCCGCCATTATTTTCGCCGGAGGGTTGGTTGCTCCTGACGTCCGGTCGGTCCGAAGTGTACACAGATACAGCTATAATGTCCGAACGCTCGCCTACGAATGCGGGGGTGGCCGATATTTTAGCTGGCCCGAGTAACGTGCATGAGCCTTCTTGCACTTCGCGCCGTGGGGGGGGGGGGGGGTGCTCGTTTGTTTTACGGGGTTTCTTTGGGGCTTAGCGGAGATACGAGTTTCAGTAACGAGGATGCGTAGGTAAAATTAATTGACCTTCTAATGATGATTTTTTAATTTCGTATTCGTCCACATCTTTACAGGGGTGGATTTGACATCGATCGTTATTCGTATACTAAACGTACTGACAATGGCAAAAATAATAACAAAACTAATAAATATACTAAATACTTAATATACTTATATGTACATAATATACTTATGTTAAGTATAGTAATAAATGTAAATTTATAATTTTTATAATTTGAAAATATTAAAAAAAAATTGTAATTTTATAAAGATGAATTTATAATTTTTCGGACCGTTCTGATAAGACCGTCTGCAATAATTCCTGACTCTACGCCCGGGAAAATTAAAAGAAAATTCGACAAAAGTTCGAAAGATGCAGGGAGGCAGGGGGTCAATGAAATACTTTCGGGAACCGAAGACGATGGGCCCTCATTCTCGCGCGTTAAGAAATATTCGCCCCGCATGCCCATATGCAGGAAGCCGCACGCGCATACATATTACTCGCTCGGCAATTCGCGTGCAAATACAAGTAACGTCCCACGGATCCACAAGTCTAAGGGCACGTTCTTGCTCCCGCTCGAGTTCCCCCAGTATATCCGTGTGTGTGTGTGTGTGTGTGTTTGTGTGTGACACGCGCGCACGTGACAGCCTTAGATGCGCGCGTGTGCGATCGCGGCTGGCCTGAGAGTCTGTCCTGCGAGTGTGGGTGTGAGCGTGAGTGTGAGTGGGCGGTACATGGCACGTCGATACCAAAGCCGGTGCACCGAGGTATGCATGTACGATGTTCAGTTTGGATGGCGTCTGGCATGTCGTAAACCCTTTCTACTGCCTGCTACCAGCATACCGCCCGGCTCCTCTTAACCGTTCTTCGACCTAAATTTCAATCAATTCCGCATCTGTTTCCGCGCCTAAGCCTTAATCTGCCCGCCTCGGGACCGTTACAAATGACTCTGGGCGAAGTGTGAATTGAATAGTTATTTTTGGAAATCGATCTGGGGAGACGCAGCATTTCAGTGTTTTCGTACTTTTCAAGTTTTCATAGCGGTTTTGAACGTTCATTTCTTTTGCAATACTTGCGATTCTTGTTTAATTCCGTCCTTTGTTGTGGGGGGGGGGGGGGGTACTAACGGACTTGTTCTATGCTTGGTGGAAATTTGAATAATAAAGAAATGTATCATTTAATATCGGTTGTTACAATAGAATATCGTATGACATTCCATTGCAATTATAAATTCAAACACTGCAATAACAATGAAATTGTTAATGATACTAAAAGCTAAGACATGTGCTGAAAATTTGCCTCGTCCTGTTTGACCGCACCGTGGCCGTTAACACAACACTCTCATATTGATACTAAAAGCTACTAAAAAATATGTTTTCCTATTAAAAATCATTCCAGTTTTAATATATCCAACGAAAACCGAATGTTTCATTCACACTCAACAGCTTCAATCCAACAAAATACAATATATTTCACATTCAACATATCTAATAATCAGCTGCCCCCAGCGTACGATTCTGCTTCTCAATACCGCTCGAGATGCAAGTATCTCCACTAACAGTGCAATTTCGATTAAAACAAAGCGTCATAATGGAATTGAATGGAGCGCAGCGTCCCGGGGCTCGGCGACAAAGACGGCATTCAATTCCGGCTGAGTACATGAGCGGTCCGGTGGGCCAGCTACGGTAACTACAAGTCTACCGTCCCCGGTTTGACCTGGCTTCTGGTCACCCCCCACACCCCACCCCCGGCCCCCGGCCCTCCTCCTCGCCCTCTGACCTTCCCCCCTCCAGGCCCGAGCTCCGTTCCAATCCTCCCGCTCTCCTCCCATTTCTCCGCCGCAAACCTACCCCGCGCAGCGGACGCTGTTTGCATCTCGTTACCTGGCTATTTGTTTATGATTTGATACCGTCCTCCTACGACGTCGCAAATAGGATAGGTCGTGGCCACCGGTACAGAAACGCTGGGGCGCGCGCGCGAGCGCGCTCACGTTGGATGGCAAGGGATGCGCTCCGGGGATCGAGAATACGCGATGGCCTTCGAGATGCTGGGATAGGGGGGGGGGGGAGTGGTTGGGGGGGAATGGTCGAAAGGACAAAGACGTCTTTCGATCTCGCGAGTTTGCCTTAAGGATTTATTCCCCTTTGGCAGGGGGCGGGAGTGCGGTGTTTGAGTTGAGGGGTGGCTTGGGATAGGCGGGGAAATTAAGAGTTAAATTGTAACGCGGGAAGAATGGCAGATGCGAGAGGTGAGAGTCGGTATTTGGGTAAGGGGAGAGTGGAATTTTGATGGCAGGGGTGCGCTTAGAGGGTTCGAAGAATCGGCGACGAAGTTTGAGGCAAGTATAATGCATCGAAGATTAGAATGTAAATACGTGTTACGTTTAACGAATATTAGAGTTGCGAATTGCCGGTTACGTAATGAATGAATTCAGAAAAATACTGAGAAATCAGCAGGGGAGAGAAGAGGGAGAAAGTAGGATACGTTAGGGTAAGATGCGGCAGGAGGTGCTGTAAGAATGATGTAACCCGTAAGGCAGCATAAGAATAAAAAACAATACAATGCAATACAATTCTAAAAAATCATCTTCGATGATATAACGGAAATTTTCAAAACAGAGTAATACTCCTCCGGTCATATATCAATTACCTAATATACTAAATAAATTTGTATTCCGGTACAAAAAAATAAATTAAACAATTGTTGTCCGGTGTCACCGATATAGGACCGGAGGTCCTACTCCGGTGTATTACTCTGTTTTGAAAATTGAACTATTGCGGTCGATCAGTATTCACTTAACACATAACGAAAATGTTTGAAATGGCTGAACAATTGGAACGTAAGAATCGTTTGAAATGTACTTCTTGCATTCGCAGAAGATGCACGTCTTACAGGGTACAGAATCGTGGCAGTCGGATCCGTTCGGCGCGCCGGTCCGGTCGGTTAAAAATGTTGATCAATGGGTACCCTTCCGCTAACCCGTTTGCCGAAGGTTCCGGACTTCGTTTAAACTTCTGCCCGCCGCGCCCTTCCGCGGCGATAATGAAGGCCCGCCCGCGATAAAAGAAAGATAATGAAGAGATGTTCAATAGCACGGTCCGATAAAGGCGAGCGATAAAGGCGCCGTACTTTGTTCCGAAACGAAAGGGAGAATACGAGAATGAAAGCCGCCGGCACAAAGCCGTAACTCCCCGCGTATGTGCGGGACTTGGATCGAAAAAGGAGACAATGAGAGGGGGGTGAGGGGAGAGGGGGAGGTGGAGGAGAAGGGAGAGAGGGAGACGGAATGAGAGAATTGTCGGATGAGGAATCGGGATTTGCAATGATATGCAAAGTATCAGCTGCTGTCTTGTTGCTCATCGATTCGATGTTATTGGAAGATGTTCTGATATTAAAAGTGTGATTAGTCCGTGTTTTGTGCGTTTTATCGAATGTTTACAGCGGTGCTGGTTCTTTTACTTCGTTCGTCGTTGAAAGATTGCGCTCATTTTCGATTTGGACGGTTTAGGAGGATATGGTTGCTCCCGTGGAGACTGATTGGAAGGATGAGTGGGTTGTTGGATGAGACATCCAAATTTGCAATGATCTGGAAGGTACTTTTATAGTTCGTATCTTGTCCTGACATCTTTATCGAGTGGTACTGAGGTATTAGAACTGTGATTAGTCGAGGCTTTATACGTTTTATCGAATGTTTGCACAAGGTGAGCAGGTTGCTTTACTTCAGTCATAATAGGAAGGTACCGTTTTCTAATCCAGGGAGATTAGATCAACATGACCGCATATCCCATGGTTTATACATTTCGCTCGGAGAATTTTCTAGACCGTCGCAGCCCGAATCGGCAGCCGGGAACTCTCTAACTTTCGTCGTTCGCGAGAAAATTTGACTGCGGATCAAAGTTGGCACTCTCGTCAACACAAAGAGACACCGGAGTCGGCGAACTTTCAACTTTCACCCCCTGCGCCAGCCACCCTCCCATCCCCCATGACTCTTCGAGTTCCTTTCCTGCGGGAAGAAATCGTACGAATTCGCCCTCTTAGGGTAGTTCGTGAGACGAAATCGTACAAATTGAACGTATCTGGTCGAGTCCTGAACCTAAACTGAGCCTTCTTCGTCTTTGGCCGGTTTCTCTTTAGCCGCTGTCTGCATTACTTGTTTCTGTGTCTGTAGGCATGCACAAGCATACAAGCATACAGGCAGTTTAGTGTTTCTGGATGGTATTCTCTATCTTCCTTCTTCCTCTTTCTTCTGATACTTATTTTATCAATGGGTTCAGTTATTCTTTCATGTTTATACAAATAAATTGGTATAATTGATATTAGAGTCGTATAGCCGGGAAAATATCCCTTCTTCACTATTTTTTGACATATATTTGACCGTATCTCCGAAAGTATTGCACTTAGAAGGCTCGGGTCGCGACTTTTGTGAATATATTGTACATAGCGACACAGTAATTATTTAAATTTTAATCGGAACATGATTGCCTCGATACTAATCTGACAGTCCTTATTCACTCATATCCCAGAGCAGAAATAATTCGATCCCTTACAACCTTTGCCCACCCTGGACAAACCTTCAATCAAAAACAATAATTCCACCTACAGCCCTACATCGCACCTCTCATTACTCAATACATTACCGCGATCGAACTGCCGGCAACTTCCGTCGCGTCGAACTCGCCCTTCATCACTCCCCCCTCCCTTAACCGTCGCCCTCCCAGCAACGAATTTGACTCCCTCCAAGTCCGAAGTCCAAGCCTGCCGCCGCCGGGCCCCGACAAAGGTGGACAAGAAAAGCTGGAAACTCTCGACTCGCGCTCGAACCGGCGTGGAAGTTCGTAAAGAAATCGTACAAATTGAACGTCGGCCGTTCGTTCTGGAAGGGCGGGAGGGCAGAGGAGGGGTGGCGGGGAGGAGAAGGAGGGGGTTGGTCGAGAGTCGATGACGGCGCAAAAGTTTTCGCCGATACGACGAGATAATTTCCGCTGTCCTCGACTTTAGCCCGGGCGAAGGCTGAAAACGGGCTTAAAAATCGATTTCGCCGGAATGCGCCGGGCTGTCCTGTCCTCCCGTATCGTCATATCGGGAACGGTCCCCCGAAGGGTCGGGGAACTCGAAGGATCTCTCTCGGCAGGACGACGTGATCCGCAGGACCGTTAAACGGGTGATAAATCGGCGCGGGAGGTATAAGCTTTCCAGCGAGTCGATTTTTTTCTCGACCGGGCGTATTCCGGATCCTTGCAAGCTGAAGCGTCGCTCGGATTCGTCCTGATTTTTTCGCCCTGGCGCGCGTCCTGATGCATCGAGAGTCCGGCGTCAGGTATGATTGACCGATTTTTGCTGTTCGGCTGAGTTGCCGGCGGCGACATTTTTCTGCGTCTCGTTCGATTAATTTATTATTTTCGGTAGAGGTTGGATCTTTGATAAGGTTCTGCATTTTATTAGAGCTAATTGTGTGCGATTTGTCGAGCTTAGATGTTTGGATTTTCAAACTGTTTTTAGGTCAAAAATTGTCTGAAATTTGTCGGTATTTTATTTTCATTATATAAGGACTCCTTCAGGGTAGTTATTTAGTACCTGACATTATATACTTTTTATAATTTCAGAGGGTAGCGTTATACCATGATTAAATTAGAATTTCAAAGGTTCAGTTAGATACTTAATATTTGACGCCAGTTACTTTCTACCATATCATATTTCAGTTATTAATGTAATATCAATACTTGAAATTATTAATTCTTTCCTTATCGCTCCACGAATTCAAAGTGTGATATTTTCCCATTATACTGTCACCGAAGGCAAAAACACTTACACACATCCCAAGACTCACCCTCTACTACGGAAAGGTGTCAATTATTCGCTCGATTTGTCTTTGGCAAAAAAATTGATTCCATCAGGGCGAGCTGTCGTGAGAATGGAGTCACAGGGCGCGTTATTAAATTTGCTGCGCAGTCAGTTAAGGGGTTGGCCGGTGGGCGAGGGCATTCATTGAAACGGGACAGATGTCATTAGGCGTTCGAGTGCGCGTAGCTTTCTAGCATTCGTTCGGCGCATGCGTCAAGCCGCACTCGCGTGTACGACGCACGCGACCGACTAATAAGCTTTATTCGCCGATTAAGGCGCGCTACTTTATTTACGGCCGACGCCCGGCGTCGCGACACTCGCGTCCGGCTACGAAGCCGAATATACATTACCGGCAATAAATTTTGCACAAATACACATGCTGGCCGACCGCAGAATATTATACTCTTGACAGTTCCTCGAATTTTGTGCCTGAAATTGTTCGAGATCGGTAGAGTTTTTGTAGAGAGATCAATTGAGGGGGTGGGATAGATTTTCATGGTGGGACGTTTTACATACTGGCAAAAATTGATCCTGCGGGTTGCGTGCGGTATGCAAAAACGGCGCTGTCGGTCTCTTGATCGCGTGTTTTTTCTAAAACGGAGCCGCACGGTCAAAGATTTATTCTGCCACGCTTGATTTATACTGCGCGGAGTTACAGCGCTCGCAGTCACTTCGCAAAGATCGCATGGCCTCTCACAATAAACAATGTAACAAGTTCCGAAATCGAAAAGATCTACACTCCCGTGGAATGGTTGAAAAATAAACAGAGCAAAACCGAGTGTCCGTTTTGTCAATCCTGAATTTTGAGATTCAAAAATCTGCAGTAGATTTTTGGATTTTGTTTAAGGGTAGAGAGAGTAGCGTTTACAGTTTGGTACGCAAGAAAATTTTGTGCTGCAGATCAGACTGTATACACACAATCTTATGATTTTTCAAAGTCAGAGCCAGATTTACTCAGACTTCTGTGCTTAATTGCTAGACAAGAATGAGAACAAAGTTTGCCGACCCTTTTAGCAAGGCTTAGGAATTGCAGATTCGAAGACCGATAGGATTCCTCTGACTGCTGAAGTTTACTTTGCACGCAAATGTTTCGTGCTACCAAGTTAAGAGTATACTTTATGTAACACAATAGAATGCAATAATGCAAAAAATGAACAATACATGCGGTTACGAAAGAAAGGAATAATATTTGTTTTATTTTACTAAAAAGTCCAAAAACTGATAGGATTCCGTTCTGGGAAATATTTTGTTTCATGCTTTATATGAATTATTGCTTTCATCCACTTCAAATTACGACAAATTAACAATACAGACTCCTATACGTGATTGCAGAAAATAACGAGAATGAAATCAATGGGTTTCGACAAAATCATAAGTGGAAAGACCAGTAGCCAAGAGGATTTGAGGAATCTGGCTGGCACGCGAATGTTTCATGCTAGGAATTGAAGTGAAGGCCTGTTCGAGCTTTCGGCCAGCATCCCGCGAAATCCCGGACAGGAGTCCTTAGGGACTTTGGGAGGTGGCCACAATCGTTGGGCAACAACGATGCAACGGAAGACGAATTCCGAGAAACGAAGGAAACCACGCGTGGCGGGCAATTAAGTCTCGAGCCAGTCGCAATTAACGCCCTCGGCCCGGAATTATAAATATTACATTCGCGTAATTGAATGGCGGGCATGAGCGGCCGAAGCGATTAGAATGGCCGCTCCGACTACGTCCGAATGATATTTCGCTGATAAGCGATTTCCAGTAATGCATAACGAATCACGGCGCGGCTTAGATAATTTATGAGCCTCGGCCTTCCACGCTTTGTACAAGAGGCCGGCGAACAATCGGACCTTTCGCTTCCCGTGTGAGGAATCAAAATTTGCATTGCATCAAAATACATTGTAACGTCGAATACAATGTAACGCACGATGTAATAAGGCCGTTTATGCATGGTTGTGGTTTAATTCGAAATGATGAGAGCGTTCATTTCGGTCAGAACGTGGAGCGGGAGCTTAAATATTTCTAATCCCTGCTAAATTTAATAATAATAATAAACTGCCAAGTTTTTCTTTTAATTTTCGGCCGGATAAGTTATATATATGTATAAAAGGCCGTACAGTATAATTATATAAATTGCAAAATCCAGAAAAGGGGATCGTGGCAGTTAATGGGCTAAGATCACTGTTACTCTAATAATTAAAACTAATACTTATTCTAATAATTCCAAACAGTCGTTTTCATAATACGCATGACAAAAACTCCCTCAGTCAATGAACGGGGCTCGACAAAAATCATCCCTTCTCGATACTGCAAATCCAAAACTGCCTTACCCCTCAAACCCTTCCACTCATGACAGTTCCTTTCAAAGGCAACAGTAAACAGACGCCACCGCGACTGGCCCGACGCGCAAAATTTCAGCCTCACCTCGTTGTCCTCACTCGGTCGCGATTTTCATCGCTGGCGAGGGGTACGTACCCTCTGAAAGGGCCGCTAGATTGGATTAACAGTCGCTGGAAAGAGGGACGCAGAAGTGGGATGCGGACTGAAAGCGGGAGAACAATATCGAGCGAGACCGAAAACGGGACGAAGGAAACTGAAGGGAAGGGGGTAGGATGGAGGGGACGGCCAGGGGTGTAATGGAGGTGGGATGGGGGGCAGGGGGGGTCAGTGTTGCCGGTTTAATTACATTTTTCGCCCGCCGTGTGTATCAATATCAGTTTAGACTTTGCCGATTAACGGGGTCGGACCTTGCGGAGTTCGTTGCGGCGAGGGATGCGAGGGTGGGGGGGGGGGGGGGTTGATTGTGTAACTCTAATGCCATCTATCACGGCTTCATTCCCCATCCTTTGGAGGCACGAAGAAACCGCGAAGGCAGGGTGGGAGGGGAGGAGGGTTGGCCAGAGTCGAGAGTAGCTTCCCGAAGATGAATGGTTTGGGCATCGATGACGTCGAGCGTTCGTTCGTTCGCTTCCACCCTTCGCTGTCCTCCTTCAACCCCCTGGCAGCAGCGCAACGGAGCATCGAAAAGTTTCCTAACCCCTCCATCGGGCAAAAAAGATCGCGCGAGGCCGACCGAAAAACCGTTAATGGACCATTCATTTTTATTCCCCGTGCCTGCGTGTCGCGCCGGATAATAAACAGAGGTTCCGGGGGCGGTAATCTGATAATCTATTTAAATGTCGGGTAATAATACAATTTTTTTTTAATAACCGTCGGTTTTAAAGACTATACGTTTCAATAGATAGGCGCTTTTTGCGGGTGGAGTGTTATTCGTTTTCTTCTAAGGCGAGTGTAATAGAGATTTGGATGTGTATGGGGTTGGATTTATGGTTAAATAGGGGTGGTTGTAAATGTAAGTGTTGCGGTTGGTAAAATTGTTTATCTCTTCCTGTACGTAGAGATTAATATTTATTGTATTGTATTGGTTGTACCATCTTGGTTTCGCACAATTTGCATTGCCACAGTAGATAATAAAAATGTTCATCTTTGTAGATAAATTCGAATTTATGATTGCTCGTGATTTTTATGTTAACAATCCCAGCAGTGCATCAGTATAATGTCAAACTACTTTCAATCGTTTCGAAGTAACTCACAAACCGCTTACTTAACCCCAGTTTTAATCAGAAACCCCGCCTGCGAAAGAGCCCTGAAACATCCCCTTTAAAAAAACATTGACTTACGCAACTTTCAAAGTAAACGACCCACATCCTTCCGGCCTCCGTAAAATGCAAAGGTACAGGCGCGGGAACAGTGCGCTATTGACAGTCTACTCCGAGCTAACCAAAACCCACCCCCTCCTCCCACCCTGCAGCAACCCTTCCATCCGAAATCAAACGTCGCGGCAACCCTTTCAAACTCTCAGCATTTTAAGCGACGCCGCCGCATCTTCGGGACAAAACATCTCGCAGCACTCAGCAACCTCCACCCCCACCACTCCAATCCCCTTTGCATTCTTCGACGCTCCGACATCCGGAAGCCCGCGAGACACCCTTACTCATCGACCTTACCACCCGAAAAAAATGAGCAGCCTCACCGAGCGTCTCATTAATACTTCAACGACCGGCGCACAGCATGTGTGCGATGGGAGCGCCGACTGTTACTGACAGTAGAAGTTGAAAACAGGCAATATAGCAATACTTATCGAAAATCAAAGACATAGCGATGAAATAGGAAGCCAATAGAAATATCCACACTCGTTTACGTTTATCAATCACCGCACAGAAAGTGTGCTGTCGGCCGACAACTTTCGACGCTCGCATCGCACACACGCTGTGCGCCGGCCGTTAAAGTATCGGTACCATACCTTACCACCCGAGACAAATGAGCAGCCTCACCAAGCGTCTCATTAACACTTTAACGGCCGGCGCAGAGCATGTGTGCGATGGGCGCGCCGACTGTTACTGACAGTAAAAGTTAAAAACAGGCAATAAAACAATAATTATCGACAATCAAAGAGACATAGCGATGAAATAGGAAGCCAATAGAAATATCTACACTCGTTTACGTTTATCAATCACCGCACAGAAAGTGTGCTGCCGGCCGACAACCTTCGGCGCTCCGATCGCACACACGCTGTGCGCCGGCCGTTAAGGTATCAATCCTCTCCCATCCACGCTCGTTTCTGCATTTGTCCCATCCATTGGCAAGAGTGACGTCCGGAGCCGAAGAGTTGGCCGGCGGACGTCTCCTGGCATGATGTCCGAGCGAGCGTTTTTGGCATCGGCGCCAGGCACGGCCACGTACCGTCGATATTTCTGCAACGTAAAACCGGAGAATGTGGATTACGCCCACGGAATGGAATAACGCGGTGGAAAATGCCGCGGGATGATGCATGCGCCAACTGGCGCTCCCCTCCCACACCCCCGTGCCACTCTCCACCCCTTCTTTCGTCCAGGGTGGTACGGATGAGAAACAGTGTCTTGCGAGAGTGTCGTGGTGCCTCCTTTGGCGCCGGCACGTCGACGCCGCCGAAAACCATTCGTCTGCCCACATTTCCGGTACCAGCTCGCTTCCTCCCTCCCCCTCCCCTCCACAGCCAGCACCTCAGCCTCCTTATCCGTCTTCCGCGCTCGCCATCTTCTCGGCTCCGGGGCTTCATTTTCATTACGCGCGCGTCGGCGGTCGTCATATGTTCCGAGCTACAAATTGCGTTCGGTGCGTCGATCTTCCGAAGGTGTATTATGTTTTTCGAAGGTTGGTATTGGTGAGTTATTTGCGTGGGCAGGTATGTGAGGGGGGAATTTATGGTTTTGCGTAGGGATGGGACAGCGTAAATGTGACAGAGGGGATGGTTATGTATTCGATTAGGAACCGGACAATGGAAAGCTAAATTATTTAAGGACCAATTTTTATTTGATTTGTACATATCGTAGTAATAAGATAATATTTCCTGTTTTTTTTCTTTGAAAGCGGTTGCAGCTTTTGCGCAGGACTTGCTTTCGCTTTTATCTTGTCGGATATTAATTTCATGCCGATGATTGTTCAGATAAAAAATTGTCACGCTTCTTAATTTCAAGTTACGGTCGGCGTACTGGTATTACAAGTTCGCATATTGCATTTTTCGCGGCGCGTTGTTGTTGATTGACCGTTTCATTGTACGGTACCGTCCGGCGTCGGTGCATTTTTCAAGAGTGCGCCGCGTGACGTAGGCGCATTGTGAGCATCCGGTTTTATAAGGCTCCTATAATGTCGGGATGCACTGTCATGCAAATTCAGAATAGAGGCGGCCCGTATCGGTTTCCGTTGCCGCCTGACGGATCTTCCCTTCCAACGAAATATCTTTTTCACTTACCGACCTCGCGACTCGGCCCACGTTGCCCAGAAATAGAATCGCCACCGAAGTAACGGACAACTGTATAACAAAGCTTGCCAGGGTCCGCGAGTCTTCTCGAAATATGTCCAGTTGGAAATTCATGGACGTGATATTTCTTTCTCGGCTTTATTTAAAAGGCAGTCGATCGAACCTTTGATCAAGATTTGAGGAGTGAAATTGCTTCTTTCAGTTTATGTTAATGGGAGTTAAATGACAATTTTTATAGCGTTTCTTTGTGGGATTCGGGTGTATGTGATTGAGAATTGCGATTATATTGTTTAAAGTATAGTATGTGTTTCTTGCGCAGTTTAATCGTTTTGATTTACACTTTCATTATCGTCGGTTTAAGGGTTACACGATAACGGTTTACGTACGATGTTAAGAACATATCGTATTTGACAATATCTCCACGCACTTCTGTCGCATATTTCATACATAATTTATAACCAGAACACCTCCGTAATCGCCGGCGCGATTAAGAATTACACGACCGAGCTAGCATTTTCCTTGGAATATTAAAAGTTTATCCACTTTAATAACATCCTGCGCACTTTCGTCGCATAATTCTTTCATTACTCGTACTTAGACTCCCATAATCATAGCATTAAGAGCAATGTCACCGGCTTATCTTCCCTCATGCAACATCCCACCATACGTCACGCACTTTCGTCACATAACTCACCGTTCTCACTTAGATTTCCAAGATCGTCAACATAATTGAACATTTCTAAGCCAAATGTTATGTATTTTCGTCACATAAGTCATCATTCTCACTTAGATTTCCAAGATCGCCAATATAGGTAATTGAACATTGCTAAGCCAAATACTTTCTTCAACCTTTACCAGCGACTTTTGGCAATATTAAAAAGTAGACCGTATTTGACGATATGCAACGCACTTTCGCCACATAACTCATCGTTCTCACTTAGATTTCCAAAATCGTCGACACTCTTGGACGTTCCTAAGCCAAATATTTTCTTCACACCGTTACCAGCGACTTTTGCCAATATTAAAAGGTACACCGTATTCGACGACATATCACGCACTTTCTAGATTTCTGCGATCGTTGACACAATTGAACATTCCTAAGCCAAACATTTTCCTCAGCGACTTTTGGTAATATTAAAAAGTACTCCGTATTCGACGACATATCACGCACTTTCTAGATTTCTGTGATCGTTGACAAAATTGAACATTCCTAAGCCAAACATTTTCCTCAGCGACTTTTGGTAATATTAAAAAGTACTCCGTATTCGACGACATATCACGCACTTTCTAGATTTCTGTGATCGTTGACAAAATTGAACATTCCTAACCCAAACATATTCTTCGGCGACTTTTGGCAATATTAAAAAGTACTCCGTATTCGACGACATATCACGCACTTTCTAGATTTCTGTGATCGTTGACAAAATTGAACATTCCTAAGCCAAACATATTCTTCGGCGACTTTTGGCAATATTAAAAAGTACACCGTATTCGACGACGTACCGCGCACATTCTCCCGGGCAGTCTTCATTGTAATACGGGTAAGGTCAGAGGCGTCGACGGGGGCGGAATAAGAAGCGTCCTCGACGCGAACCCGCTTGTTATGGGATCCCATAACGTCCCGTGGAGAGGCGTACGTTCCGCAGTAACAGCTGTATGGGTATAAGTTAACAGCGGCGTCCGCCCTTTTCGCTCCTCTCGCCTATTTTCACCCCCCACACTCTTTCCATCCCTCTCACTCCCTTTTTTCACCTCTTTTTTTCCGCCTCCCTTGTTCCTCTAGAGCGAGGCAAAAATGAAAGTAATAATTACCTGGCCGCCATAAAAGGCGCCGACGTGACAAGCGAACGTGGCCGGTTGCATTAACGATTGCCCGTGAGAAAATTGTTTGCAGATTATTAGAAGGCTGACGTTGACGGTGTCGTCGCTTCTTTTATTGGCCCCGCCACCCCCACCTCCCCAGCCCCCCTGCCTTCTGCCTCGCTGTATTTCATTAATGTAATGGGAAAGATTTTATGCCCCGCTCGTGCCTTTAGCCTTTGCCCTTTGACGGACGTTTTGTCGTGCTTCGATAATTAATATGTCGCGGTTTATGGACCCTTTCGTCCATTCTTCGTTTAGCTTGTTCCCCCTTGTATACGGGACGTTTCCATCAGGCTGACTTCGATGTAACAATTTGCTGTCAGCGTTTCCGTTTCTCGCAGAAAATTAAAGTATTATATACACGTATAATAATATAGTTAATTATGTTATATGTAAAATGAAAATGTTTTTGACCGTATTGAATTATGTAAAATAAATCTGCACGGCGCTTTCGGTCACTCTGTTGTACGATAAAAAAGTATTAATATTTAATTTTTATCGTACAACAGAGTGACCGAAAGCGCCGTGAAGATTTATTTTACATTATGTTATATATTTATACTAATAACATTAATTATTCCGCTGGAACGATGATTGATGAACGCTTTATACGGTGCAATGGATGATTTTCGCATATTTTATGAATTGTAATAATTTGGACCGAGTAGCGGGCGGATCTGGAATGCGTAAAAAGCTGGCCACCGTGTAGATGGCCGGTGGAGGGTCGACGCACGCATAAATACGGAGTTCGACGAGTTTTCTGTCGCGAAACGTTTCGAGCCGGTTCGCGCTCGTAAGGCGGCCGGGCTTACGTTACCTGACCGTGTAATTAAACGCTGCCGAGCTTTTCTTCCGTTCCACTCACCGCCGGCTATGAGGCTCTCGCCGTTTCTGCAATTTCGTCTCTCGCGCATCTTCTTTGTTCCAGTCCTCTATGTCCGCGTTCTTTCCTCTCTTTTCCCTCTTTTCCCTCTTCATTCCTCTCCTTCCCCTCTTCTTGTCTTCCTTTCCTTCCTTTCCTTGTCTTCGTCCCTCTACCCTGCTTCCAGCGGCGCCGGAAGTCGGGTATAACAGATTGCGGCACGGAATCACGACATCAAAAGGTCGTCAGATATTAAAACAAATTCTCATACCTCGTCCGATTCCGCCCAAATTCTCACTGTGAGCTTTCTGTGATTTTACGTAATGTGTACGCCTCAAATCATCGTTCAATGGCACATGCACGACTCAGTTTTCTAACGGCCTTTCGATGCAAGTTTTGTAGTTTTTTGATATGGACCTTTACAATTGTCGCTAGTCGTAGCGATAGCTCAACTTTGAATTACAGACACGTTGTATCCGGCACGTAAAACAGAGTTCTCGTAATGACTTTTCAGCTTGCCTTCCCAACTTTTCAATCTCCTTTACTTCGCCTAGCCATTGCGATTCTCAACTTACGTCATTATTATATGCCAGATTCTGTATAAACGGTTACAAAATTGAGTCAAGGTCATCCTCAACCGCTGGACAAAACGGTCCTGTGCCGATGGAGAATTCCACCCTCAACCCTGCGGACGTTTCGTCCCGTCCAAAATTCTCCCGCGACACCGCTCGAAAGATCCCACCACCCCTATCGGCATCGGACGGCATGCAGTACGGTCCGCGCATGTAGAAGGGGTGTAGGAGGGTGGGATGGAATATTATTCGGTCGCAGCATTCCCCGGAAGACGTCCGCTGCCTTCTCGGGGGTTGCCGGGGGTGGGGGGGGGGGTGGGCTTGTCCGTGCGACTTCCGCATCGACTCGCACGAATTACGGATAACTGTCTCGTGCCGTCACGCGGGGGTGCAAGAAGCGCGCGATATCGAGACAACGAAGAGGGATGGCCCTAGGTGCAACCCTCCAAGAGGCCACGGGGGTGTCTTCGGAATTCGGTCCGGAATGCACAGCCCCCTCACCCCCGACCGACCCCTCCCGGCCGCTGGCAACCCCTTCAGTCACCCCCTCAGACACCCCTTAGACACCCCCCTGACCACCCCCTCTCGACATCCCTTCGCGCTATCGACCCGCCTGCAGTCGAAGTCTAATAGCTTTGAAATACGTGTGTGCGACGGCACGAAGGGGTTGGAGATCGTTCTTCCACCCTTACCAGCAGCGGATGCTCTCGCTAGCCGGATACTCTTCCCGATATTCCGCTCGTCGCATACCGCCGCGTACTTTCGCGCCTCCCTGTATTAACCGCCTCTGTATTGCCCGGACGCCCGGTCGAGCGGCTGTCAGCGGTTGTCGGTGTTTATTGGCTCCGGGTTTTATTTTAGATGCGACGATAGGCGGGGGTGAGCGGGCGTCGTGTCTATCAAGGCGGGGTGGGACGTGATGTCTTGTTAATTTTTCAGGAGTTTAAGCCTCGACAGCCGTGTTGATAACTCGGCAGGATGCGGCGTCATAGGCGGAATAATTGACAGTTGGTGCGTTCAATTATTCAGCTGGAAATTAATGCACGGTATACAGTGTAAAGAGTTAAGGTGCAGTGGGGTAAATCCGTACACGGGGCAGATACGCACTAGGCTCTTGTTTATTCGAATATACGTTGCATTGTACCAACTGTAAGGTAGAATCTTCCTTTGGTTAGTATTCAATGGTTTGGATAGTATTCAACGTAGGTGGCCGCCATGTATTCTGTGATTGCCCCGTTTAAGTCGTTCGAGGGACTTCGTATTACTAATAATAATTCCGCTTTTGTCCCATCATATAAGGATATAAGATTCAATCTTTTTTAAACAGGTTTGGCGCTTTTGCTTCAGTCCCGGAGCAAGTTCGCCCTAGCAGCACTGTTTTTAATTTATTAACAAAATCATAAGTTTCAGAAGATATTTTTAATCCAAATTAATGCAACTTATTAGGATTTATTGGAATAGATAGAAAGTACATCAGTTTAAAGTAAACTTTAGAATTTCTGGGTCGGTTTTGCCCCACTCCACCTTAATATTTAACTCTAATTTGAGATCATTGATCGATTACGTAAATGTCGTTTACGCTTTAGAGATTCTAGCTGATAAGTGTAATTGATTGAGAGTACGATTAGAATTTTGAGTCGAAAGGTGTCCATTTCAACGTTCACGGACAATGCGCGTAGTCAGATTCGTAGAAAAAGCTCAGCTCGTCATGGGCCACCCACTCTCCAATGCATATTTCACCCGCACTTTCCGTTGAAATAAAAAAATATGAAGATAGAGAATCCGCGGAAGTGTTCCGCGGCGAGTAAAACCATTTTGCAAAACAGGAACGAGCGAGCGTGGAGGAAAGCTGATCAATCAAGTTTCCATTTCGCGGCCGGCTCGAATTCGATAGACGGTTGCCAGCGATGTTGCTGAAAAGAAAGAGAGCCTGAGGACGGAAAGAAAGGTCGGAAGACATACAGGATACCGAACAGCAGCTTGAATAATCAGGGCACTAATACACGGAATCTTTGATTGTATTGCATCATTCGCCCAACGTGACTGATGAACAATAAAAAATTGGACCAAATAAACTATAAGGGACTGACAGTTTTGCTCTGTTAAATTCCAATTACTATTCGGCACTCTTGGAAAAAGAAGAAGCCCGGAGTTTGATTGTCAGAAATGTTGATTGTGTTTCAGACAGGTAAAGAGCATTAAAAATTGGGCCAGCGGTTACATTTTGTCCTCGTGCAAACCCCGATCACACTCTCTTCCGCCTCCAACCGTTGTTCTCCACACCTTCAAGTACTCTCTCATTCTTCCGATCGAAAGTATCGGAAAGCAACATTCGATCGTGAAGTCTTCACAGAATCTCATCCACGGCAACAACGTGTGCCGACATGCGTGTGCTTATACAAGTGAGCACGCGCGTGTTTCGCCCTCGCACACGTGCGCACACACAGTCGCGCATCCGTGCTCGTCTCGTCAACGTAGCGCGCTAATTCAACTAATTAAATGGACCTCTAATTTGAAATGTAACGCGCGTCCCTTTATACGAAGTTCGGTGTGCGTTCGACGTATGTCCCAGTGTTAGTATCAGCACAACCACACGAGCGTTACCTGTGAACGTGCGCCGAGACCGTGCACGTATAGACGGTGTCCGATTCGACGTTCAAATTAATTTCGCCGACCGTAACGGTAAGACGAGTTCCCGGCTTCGGCCCAGAATTCGGTTTCGAACGCACTGGTTAGATTCCGGCCTCGTATACAAGTCCGGAGACATTGGCTTCCTCCATTTTTAACGTCGGATTTCGAGAGTCTGACGTTTCCGCAGCCATCCCCCCCTCCTCCTTCCGGACCCTCTCCATTTATTATACACTCGTTCGATATCACCTGACGGTTACCCGGTCCAGAAGCACGTCGTGTAATATCGATCCGCGCGTCGGCCTTTCTCTCTTTCTGTCTAAACCGCGGGTCTATGAATTCTCTTTAATTAGCGTATGGATGCTGGTTGCGTTCGGCGTTCGTTTTTTACCTTTTAATCCACATCCGCTTTCGCTCGCATACACCCCCTCTCTCTATCTGTCTTTCTCTTTCTTTCTCTCTCTCTCTCTCTCTCTCTCTCTCTCGCAATCGCGCGCGCTGGCTCAATTTTTCTCCTCTTCCCTTCGTATCGTTCCTCTCCCTTCCGTTCTACCCAGGGCGATACCTTCTTTTTTCCTGTTATTAAAATTGCCCCCCTCCGCCGACGGTAACGAGACGAGACTTTATACGCGGACATTGTAAATAGTTTATGCCGTAGTTTCGCGGTCGAACGGGTGCCAGCGGCTTTATTCGATGTTCAGTTCCAACGAACTCGTGCGATCGTTGACACCCCCTGCGCACCTCCCTCACCCCCACCCTCGCTCGATTTTTCTTTACGTCCCCTGTTTCGAAGCACGCCGCACTTTCGCGTCGCGGAAAGAGGAAGTTGAGGAGATTAATTCGCTTTTCTCGCACCTACGATTTTTATCTCACCGAAAATTTATTTCATTTTTGTTTTTTGTATTTTTATAGGGGTAGGATTTTGGAGAATGAATGAAGACTGAGTCGAAACAAATTTTGGTGGGTTGTGCGGTTAAACGTGCGCAATTTCGTGTTCGAATGACGAACAATATAAGCCACAGAGTATGCGATCGAAAATTTACATCATCCGTAAGCGGTCGGAATAAATGATTCTCCAGCGGGAGAAATAATTGAACGTTGCGTATGACGCGGGCGCGGCGTAATAATTCGAAGCGCGACATCCAATCGAAATGGTCCCAACAAGATAATAGTTCGGGACTCGGCGTGCAAAACATCGGATTTGTCGCAAAATTCGATGAAATATGTTCGGACGAAACGATAAGAGAAAAGAGAGGCGGGTTCGAAAATTGACTTTGGCCGGCTAACGAAGAAGGACAACATTCCTTACGTCTCCTAGCAAAGTGGTTTGAGACTCGGTGTGCAAAATATCGGATTTGTCGCAAAATTCAATTAAATATATTCGGACGAAACGATAAGAGATAAGAGAGTATGGTAGGATAATTGACTTTGCTGGCTAACAAAGGACAACATTCCTTACGTCTCCTAGCAAAGTAGTTCGAGACTCGGTGTGCAAAATATCGGATTTGTCGCAAAATTCAATGAAATATATTGGGCCGAAACGATAAGAGATAAGAGAGGCGGGTTCGAAAATTGACTTTGGCCGGCTAACGAAGAAGGACAACATTCCTGGCGTCTCCTCCTGGCAAAGTAGTCCTCGCGGTCACTCGATCGGAACCGTCCGTTCCTCAACTTCCGGCCGCCACTTGTCCACCCCCTTTGTCAGCTCGAGGACGATCTCGGTCTCGTGAGGGTCCGACACCCTTCCAACCTCGACCCCTTCTCGCGCCCTATAAAAACATTCCTCGGACGACATAAAACATTCCCGGTGTCAAATAAAAAGCCGCGCTCGATCAATTTCTCGCCGCCTGCCCCCTTCAAGCCCCGCGGAAGCCATCCTCCCCGCTCCTCTTCCACCCTCGGCCGGAAGAAGTCGACGAGAGGTCCTTCCCTTCGGACGGAAGCGAATTTTGTGTCGGAACTTTTCCTTCAGGTTTTTTCCAACTTTTTTCCTCCCCCTTGTCCCTTCGTTACGGTTCTCGTGTGCGTGATAATGATATGAGTCGTTTATGTTGGTGTCGGTATTGCTTTCGTGTGGAATTGTTGGGGTCATTGTCTTGATTGGTCAGATTCGAACGTTGAATTATTACTGGAAATCTTGAATTAGTATAAACATTTCTCAACTTTCGAAAATATGTGTCAAACTGCACTGTTTCTATACCTTTCAAATTTCCTTCTCTTCTATTTTTCGACCAATCCCTATCTACCCACAGACTCTGCCACCTTTGATCCACCGTGCGACGCTTATGACACTGATTAATACGATCAGAGGAAGTAACAGTAAGAGAACACGTTGCATTCGAGTTGAATTACCTTCTGGCTGAGCACACTCGATCGCCTCTCCGAGGCGTTCTTTTCTTCGACGTTAAACAATACCGTGACCGCCGCGAGACGTATCCATCGATTTAATTCTCTCTCTCTCTCTCTCTCTCTCTCTTTCTCTCTCTCCAGTTTTGTCCCACATCGTTCAGCTCAGAGCCCTGCCTCTCGCTCGACTCCCCCTTTAAACATATCTCGAAGCAGCTTCACCTTGCCACTCCGAGAGAGTGTCGACTCGCGATTCGAGTGCCATAAAGACAAATCCGGAAGAACGTTCGACAGCCTCTTCCTCGCGTTCCAATTTTTGCGACACTCGTTCCCGCCTACGTAGCCGCGCTCACTTTGATACCAAACAAGCTCCGCCGAGGTACACTCCTATCCCACTTATCTGCGCCGCTACGCTCTCATAACGCTCGAAAGCTTAAAATCAAATGTTGAAATAGTCTTTTATATCCGGCCGCGTCGAACTGCCTTGCCGTACGGACGCGTGTGTGTTTGGATATTCGTGCGGTTCGACGTCAAACAGCCTCGTCGATCAATTCATATGTGAATGTGGATGGAAAATCTTGCCGGTATTATTGTTCGCCTTTCGGTGTCTGAAAGTTGGCGGTACGTATATTGCGGCGATTACGTAGGTATTCGCGATGTAATAGGTACTGTTCTGACTTCTTATGTCGGAGTGAATGCGTTTCTGTCGGAATATTTTACTAATCGTAGTTGCCAGAATACAGATTATCTCAGCAATTTTACTGAACATATTGATCGTCTATTTTGAAAGTGGTCCAAGTCCATATTTAAAACAAAATTAAATATCACGCAAATAAAAAGTTTACAGTTCATTAATCATAAATTATATGATATATCAATTTATTTAAAATATGGGCTTACACCGCATTCACCGTATGTTCTATACGATAAGTTCTTGGATAATTTCTGTCCTCACTTAACATCCGCAAATACTCGACGTATACGTCTTAACGCTTACATAGGTACCCTAAGTAAAAATAATAAAAAATATTTTAAATATTTCAAGACAGAATATCAAGACAGATGGCGTCAAAGTAAACAATTGATTTGGGTTTCCCGAACGTTTTTTCGGATTTTCGAATCCCAACACATATAATAGCGTAATTCTTTCCGAGCGGACGGGCGAAGAAATGATTGAAGGGGATGGAAATTTGTGGTGGAGGGGTCCATTTGTCTGAGCGCGCGTCGTCTTGGCCCTGGAAGGACTCGCCGGTCGGCGTCCTCTAATTATTTATTGCCTCGTAAAGGTAACGCTCTTTCGGCCACGTGAATAAGTAACCGCCATTAAGGCCCGCGCCGGCTACGTTGGCGATATATCCGTCGAGCGTGCCAGAGTGCTTCCGGTGGGAGTACGAGTTTTACGACGTCGGGGGTGGCAGGGGGTGCTGCGGGGTGGCAGGCGTACGAAACATTGGTACAGGAGGGGGGTAAGGGTCTGGAAATAGGGTAAGGGGGGGGGTGGGGTGGAAAGGGCAGAACTTGGATATCCACCTAAGCCAAGCATCGCACGGATGACGTTGAAACACAGATGTGTCAGCTTATAATGATTTATTATTACACGATAGTTAATAATAAATATTAAATTCGAAGTGTGCGTGCATACTTTCTCTCTCTCCCCCTCTCTCTCTCTTTCTCTCTCTCCCATTCTGACATATTTACGAACATTTCGTACGTAATAAAAAGAATTTAATGAGTATCTGGACCTTTTACGCATTTTGCTTGTTTATTGAAATCTTCCGCTTGCCGAATTAGGACAGGGCCAATCGCGAGAATCGACGCAATTTCCCACGTACGATTCTCGTTCGAAGCAGACTCCGTGGCTCGTAAAACGAGTCCCGTTAACGGCCTCGCGATGGGTTAATAGATTTGCTCGCTGGAAGTGTTTCCCCGAGATTATGTGTGGATTTTCTTTAACGTGGCCAGATGTTCGTTAAAATGTTTATCGCCGCACCGTAGGTTCTACTTACGATTCGGAGCGATGGGCGGATTCTTCGGGATTATTAGTTCGCATTAAAGCTTCTATACAGATTATGCAAAGCTCTTTATTTTGCTTGGTCTTGAATTTATTGGATTTATTGGATGACAGTGATTCGTTGGGAATGATTTCATTTATACTCACCTGATATTTCAAATTACGTGCAAAATCCTAAATTGCAGACTGCTTGTCTGAAAGTTGTTAAATTATTAATTCTGGTATAAACTATTTTGCACGTGGATCATTATGCTTCCAAGATAATGCACTTTTAAACACGATTTCTCTATATTACCGAATATGCGTCGACCCAATAAATAATTAAGTAATCCCAGTCGGCTCATACTTACAATTAGACCCCAATAACTTCCAAATTAAGAAGCCAATACAGTCTTCGTCTTTAGCGTGCCAGAAGACATTGCGGAAGATGGGAAAATTATGTTTCCCGGACGTGGGCAAAAATTTCTCGGTCGAAACAATGGCCGGGCACAATACCGGGTGTTCGAACAATAACGAGCGAGGCCGCATTACGGAATTGTGTCAAAGTGGCTGAGTACACTGTGCCCACGAAACTCCACCCTTTACTTCACCCCCACCCCACCCACCCACCCCCTGCACGCCTGTTCTGCCTTTATAGGCTCCCGACCTTTCCGGGGATAATCTTGGGAGGCCGTCTACGCGAAGAGCACACATTTGCTTAATCCCGAGCGTCTTAGTCGTTCTGGATCACTCCGGCCAAGTCTGCTTCCGCTCCCGAAGGAACTTCGCATTCAAGGACTTCGACTACCTGAGTCGGAGCAGCAGCTGTTATGGCCGAAATCACTTTCCTGCACCCTTAACAACCGCCATTCCCCGCAAAGATTCCCCGCCTGTTCGCTCTCCGCTCGGAAAGCTTCGCAGGGATGCCACGATTAGATCGTCGAAATCGAATCAGAGTCCTGGCCCGCTCGGCTTCGGGTAGGATGTATAATGAGGACGGTCCAAACACTAACCATCGATTGCGAGAGTATCGTTTGCCGCTCATGGGATTGGGTAAGATTTTTCAGTTTTTCTGTGATTCGCTATATTTATCGGAGCCTTTATTATTGATGAATTGTATTGACCGTGTATTGAACCGATACGGCTTTAAGGACAAATCTTACAAACTGCACTTCTATTAGTATGTAAAAACAAATTATTAAGTACTATATTACTATAATGCTAAGTGACTTTAAAACATTACACCCTGCTTTCAAGCTAGAACTATTTCTCTGGTTTAAATTACGAAGTAGGATTTCATTCTAGAAATTAAATATGTGCATCAAGTGGCATACATTTTGTTATGTTGAGATACCGCTTGAAAAGTATCACTCCCTACAGAAAAGTTGCAAGCTACTGTTTCGACAACTTGTACTCTGCGAAAAATGCCGTACGAGCTCAAACCGGCCACTGCAGACATTTTCTATCGACGGAACGACATTCCTGAGACGTCTCCGTCTAAAACGAACCTAGTCCCGCATTCGTCCCCGACTCCGACCCCCAGCGGGCTCGCCATTAGATGCTCGAATACTTCAATTAGGAGCAGTAAAGTAATAACGATCGTTCGCGGAATGAACTTAATGATTTCCAAGAAGGCGAATGAGCTTTAGCGCACATGTCGAACAATGTTTACCGCCCACCTCGACTACTCCCTCTCTCTCTCTCTCTCTCTCTCTCTCTCTCTCTCACTCACTCACTCACTCACTCACTCTCTCTCCAGTATGTTCGCGCAGTTATGAAAGTCGGCTTCGACTCATCAGCAAGCCCGTTCGCTGGCCGACGTTCGTTATGACTTTTTCCATTTCTGGCCCCGAAGCTCGCCCTCGCCCAGGAAGTAAGAACCTGCACGGCGCTCGTTCCGTTGCGCCATCGCTAAATTGCGGTCGTTAGCGTTTCTTCATGTGCGACTCTTGGGCCGCGGAATGAGCGACGGGTGTCGTGGCCACTATTTTCCTCCTTTCCGCGTACCTCCAGCTAATTCCAACGGCACCTCATAATTATCGATCGCCGCTGCCGATTATGACCGGAATGCCGACAGTTCACTCGCCTTTACCGGCCCGCGTTTCGAATCTGGAACGGGCGACTCGCGCTCGTTGTTCAGCTTGACCCGCGTCTGTGAAGAATTTTACCGGTAATATTGTGCGGAATTAAATATTCTTTGTTCCGCTCTTAACAATTATTCTTTGTTACTCTCACTGTGATTACTGTTCTTACGGTTTGTCTTACGCTATAACTCTGACACTTTGACTGTAACTGTTACTCTTACGCTGTGACTCTGACTTTTTTACTATAACTCCCACTCTTACGGTTAGTCTTACGTTATGACTCTGATTTTTTTACTCTAACTCTAACTCTTATTCTTAATCTTCCCAACACTCTGTACTTTCGGTCTCTAACTCTTATACTCTTCCTCTGTGAGTCGTTCCAATCGACTCGTAATCCTAGAGTCACTCTGTAAACTGTCAAGAGATCGCCTTTCTCTTGTCTTCGTCAAAAACACGCACACGCATGCGATTCTTACGACTTCTATAACATAATTTACGGATATTCTTGTCTTCGATCTGTAAACGATTTCGTTGTATATTCGCGGCGTCGGTTCGAGGCGGTTAATGTGAATTATCGTTTACGCCTTCTACGTAAATGGAAGGCGTAGAGCGTAAACTTCGGTGGTACAAGCGGCGAGCGAATTTCATCGCCTGGCAAGATCACATTGTCAAAGTTCGCCGAGGGCTGAGACAATTCCGGCGGTTTTCTTGATCGAATCGCCGTAGCTGGCAGTTATTGTCTCTGTTATTCCATCTCGGTCCTCCTGTCTATGGTAAGGCGAGAACGGTCCTACCGCTGCCTGGCTGCGAAAGCGAGCGTGCCTGACTAATGTTTCTCTTAGTTGTCTGGTAACGCGATATCGCTTGCCAGACTACGATTCGGCGTGCATTAGGCAGAGAGCGTTGCGTTTCATGAGCCGGATCCCCTTCGGCAAGGCCTCGTCTTCGAAATTCGAATCCGACGCTAAAATTTCCCACCAGACACGAATCGCTCTCGTCAGGGATGATCTTTGCGTTTGCCGGAGCCGAATTGCGTCGCGAGTCTTGGAGGGTCGTGCAATTTCGTTTCAATCGGTGTAGGTATTAACGGAGTACGTGTAGGAAGATCGTTTATGAAGACTAGTTCAAATTCAGTGTCAAATTATTGACAATTTTTCTTCGATATGGTACTGTAAGTGGCATGCATTCGAATTGTGAACAGTATCATTAGGATAATTGTAAATAATTTCTAACGAATTGTTTTGGAAAGGATGTATGTTAGAAGGAACTCGAAATGTGTAGGGAGATTGTTTATGAAGAGCAGTTGCATAAATTATTGACAATTTTTCTTTGATATGGTACCGTAAGTGGTATGCATTCGAATTGTGAACAGTATCATGACGATAATTGTAAATAATTTCTAACTAATTGTTTTGTAAAGGATGTACCTATGTTGGAAGGAACTTGAAATGTTTATGTTTTTAGTAAATACTTTATTTGTGTAATTAAGACAAGCCGCTTCCTGAATTCTGTCAGCTGCCGAGCTTTAAGAAGAGATTTTCTTTCTGACGAAAAAGATCTTAAGCTCCCTAATAATGGATGGGGAAGTAGTACGATTTTAGATACCGTTGCCCGAAACTTGAGCGATAATTGTTTACGTAGTTTTTCGTCTTCAGCATAGTCCCCCCTCCCCCCCCCCCCCAGCGGGAAGACTTACCGCTTAAAAGTTTCCGCGGAAAATGTACGAGCCGATCGATGCCGAGAAAGGTTCCGGGAGGGCACCATTTAATTAGCGCGCTCGAAACTCGCGATAAAGACATAATTAGCCAGCGCCAAACTCTTTTCCTACCACCTACGCTCCCAAGGTCAGCCGTTCTACGTACAGCGGCCGAGCGTGACTCTTCGCAATTAATCGAAAGCGGCTTGGCGGGGGTAAATTTCAAATTTCCCCCTGGAACCTTGAAACTTTCTTCCCCGCAAGAGTCCAGTTCGCACATTATAAAATTAATACATTACCTCAACGCCAGCGCCACCTTCCAAATTCCCAACCTCCAATCTCCCTTATCCAATCCCATTAAATCATAAGCGTAACAAATCGTCCCGCAATTAGTACCGCCCCTTTCCTCGCCTCTTCCTCCTCTGTCCCGATCCTCTGCCATCTCTTTTCGTCCTTCGTCCTTCGTCCTTCGTCCTTGCACGGCCAGTCGTCGGAATACTCTGGCCGGAAGGTGAATTTTCTTCGCTCGCTCGACGATCTGCATGCTAATCGAAGATCGCGCCGGGCGCTTAGCAGTTCTTCTGCAGTTATATACCGGGTGGCGCGGATGCAGGCACGAGGCGAAGGCGGCCGCTGTTGCTGCTTGCTTTAATCGGGATAAATTACTCCTGGTACGTGAGCGGTGATCGAACGAGCCCAGGGGGGTCACGGACTCGGCATAACTCTGGGTTAACCCGCGGACTGTCTGTCTCAAGCGTGCCGCTAAAACGCCCTAAGAGACGTCTTCCTCCTTCGTTCTTTCCTTTTGCGTCCTTTTCCATCTTCGTACTTTCCCTTCTTCGTCCATTCCTTCCTTCGTCCTTTTCCTCTGAGTCCTTTCCCTCCTTCGTCTTTTTCCTCTGAGTCCTTTCCCTTTGCGTAATTTTCCTCCTTCGCCCTTTCCCTTTGCGTCATTTTCCTCCTTTGTCCTTTCCCTTTGCGCCCTTTTCCTCCTTCGTCCTTTCCCTTTGCGCCCTTTTCCTCCTTTGTCCTCTCCCTTTGCGTCGTTTTCCTTGTCCGTCCTTTTCCTTCTTCGTACTTTCCCTCCTTCGTACTTTCCCTTCTTCGTCCTTTCCTTCCTTTGTACTTTTCCTCCGAGTCCTTTCCTTCCTTCGTCCTTTTCCTCCTTCGTCCCTTGCCCTCGTCCTTTTCCTTTACTTCACCGATCTTGGCTAGTCATCGATTTCCTTCGCCGTTGCTTTCAACATCTAACCTTGGATTTCTCCAGTGATCCTTCCCCTTCTTCCTTTTTATTTTCTTCTTATTTTCAGTTTGTAAAGTATTACAACAGTGATCGAAATCGCCGAAAACCTTCTAGTTATACATCACTTTGACGATCGAGAACTTAGGTATTAGTTTTACTTCATATTTTCTTTAGTTTTGCTGCTTTTCGCTGTTCCTGTCCTTCTGTCAGGTTTTATCCTCTTCAGCTCTTTGACATTAGTTCTACTTGCGTATTCTTCTTCACCCTCTGCCGACTCCAGATTATGAAGAAGACTGATTAATGCAACTTCAAATTTTGCATTCTACCGTTTATGTACATTGAGAGTAAAACTGGTACCGTAATGTTTTCGCCAATAATTTTATTGACTCAACGCGCCGAATTGATGGAACGTACGCTTTTATCCGGCCCGCTCGGGTAATTCGGTGGATCGGGGCGGCCTTCTCGGGCTACTATTCGTCAGTAGCGTGAAACGTCCTTTTTTTTTTTCAATGAAACGGCCAATAAATAGCTCCACGTGCCCGGAATGTAACGATTTGGGGATCCGGCCGGCGTAAGCCGACGACCATTCACTTAATCGAACAGAATGGACAATGAATTATCGGACCCTCATGATGGATGATCGAGAGGCGTCCGTGGGCCAGCTGGAATGGCCGAATCGCAGACAGCCAGAACGAGTAACTTAATCTCGGATCGAAAATGAAGCCTTCCGATGATCTTCGCTGAGCATCAGGCTCACCTTCATTCAGCATCGCACGCTCGGCCACTCGCCAATGTCGGATAAGACGTAATGTTGAAAATCCGTGGAAAAAATGGACGATTCCTCGGGAAGGGAGTAGGGATCAGGGATTAGGAGGAAAAATGAGTTTTCGTGACAGAGCGTATATTTCCACGCGCTTATCGACAGATGCTAACTCCGCCTTTCCGGAGGAAAAGGAATCGTGATCGATTGATCGCTTGACTGTCTCGACTTAAATCGAATCGGTTAACCCATCACCCGCCGCAATTCGAATAATACAAAAAATAAATAAAATTGACTGTTTATTCAGGTAGATGTGGCGGTTATTAAAAGAAAACAATTTGAAAATGTGTCCAAAAATATATTGCAGATATTGTAAGATGCAACCCGGAAGGAAACCTGAGGGAAATTAATAAAATACAATAGAATCGAGAGCGAGAGAGCCCTTATATCCATACGTCACTAAATATCCGGCTCCTCCAGTCGGACTTCATCGTATTCAACTTGATACTGATACTTGAAACATTTGTTTCGCTTCCTAAATTTTTCATTAGGAAAGTAATGAGGAAATGATCGCTAAAAAATAATAACTGCAGAACTTCTCTTTTCACTTGCTTTTACAAACTGAACAAATTCAGACACCATCCCTCATTCAGCTATTCTATTCGAGTGTACGTCACGGAAACGGCGGCCACGGCCGACGCAGGCTTAGGCGTCGGGAAGAGAGGCGGAAAGGGCCGAAACCGAAAGCGAGAGGGCCCTTATAAATCGATACGCCACTTAATATCCGGCTCCTCCAGTCGGACTTAATCGTCCGTCCCGTCCGGGGGTGGCGATCGATCATTTTTTATGAGCACCCAGAGAGCAACAGGGACGAATCGGAGGGAGGGGGGTGAGACAGGGTGGAAGCTGAATGAAGGAAGTCTGGCCGCAGAACGAAGAAGGATACAAATAAAAGATGGAAGAAGACGCTTGTATCACGCGGACAAATCCTCGAATTTTCCTTCTCGATCCGTTTTCAGCACCTCCCTCTTTCTTGTCGCCGCGCTTTCCACGGACGGGGATAAGCTTTGATCCGAAAAGAAGCCATAACTCGCGATGGCGCGCCGATATTATGCCGGATATTCGGCGGGGAATGCGCCTTTGCGGCTTGGGACATCCGGCCTGCACAAAAGTCGGACGATCGGACCTTCGAGGAGTCAAAGTTCGCCGGACTCGAATGCAGAGTCAAAGCGAACGTTTAGCCTGTAAATACCCAAAATCTGGTGAATCCGTTGCAAAGGGAATGAAAAAGGCCGTTGAAGCATTTAGGAGTCTACTTTCAATCGAGGACGAGTCAGTCTGACTTCAATGTCGAGAATTGAATGGTCAGGACCGTTTATCATGAAAGTGGTGTGAGTCCATTTAAAAAAAGTTAAATATCTAAACAAACCGTTTGCACCATGTTAATCATAAATTATATATCTGATCTATTTTTAAATTTGGACTTATATCACCTTCAAAATAGATAGATCTAAATAATCAATCGGTTTAGATAATCAATTATCGTTACGGTTTAAACGCGGAGGACGTCTATGTATTTTGGGACGGTTTGTAGAGAAAGCTTGTCATTTCACGAATGACGATCCGTTCTTTGCCGAAAGTTCGACTCTGCGGGGCAGTGAAAAGGCGAGTCGTACGTGAAAGCAGCTGTTTAGTCTCAGATTTGCGCGTGAAACGCGCTAAAATCGTCATTACGGCCATGCGCGCGGGACACAGATCTGACTTTTTGCAGGATTTTAAATCTTTCAAACATCTCCGCCGTTACGCCGCTTCAAAGGCCGGGCGAAACAGAACGAATGTCAAAGAAGCGGAGAATTCGCTACTCTCGAAACTCCCCAAACGGATACGGATCCTTTGCAGCTGCCATACTTAGCTCCCAAGAACCGTGGAACATGTCAAAGTGATAAAAATGTGAATGCGCGCTGAAACCGTCCGAGGATCGGGAAAAAGCGGAGAATCTCCCACTTGCAACTAACGTGCCGGGACAAAAAGTCCCGCTCACGGAAGGCTGAGAAGACTGTGTCGACTGCCAGGATTTAGGGGAGAAAGTTGAAAGTTGCGAGGGCAAAAAATGGTTTTGTTCGTCTAGGGCAGGATCCATTGACGTAAGCCCTATCGATGAGTTCGTCAGTGACAGAGAGTCCGTCCGAAACGATTTTTGGAACGCACCGTCTTTTCCTTTTTAACCTATTGTGTCTTTAGACCAGTGATCAGATCGGCCGGAATTTAATATGACTATTATAAAAAATGGCTAATTTGCGAATGTGGAGTGGGAGTAGATAGGACGGAACGAGACGCGAGACGGAATGAAACAGAATGAGACGGAACGAGATAAGGTAGAGTGGGGTAAAACCGACCCAGAAATTACAAAATTTTCTTTAAACTGATGTATTTTCTATCTATTCCACTAAAACCTAATCATGTTAGTGTTTTTATTTAACGCATGGTATATTAATTAAGTTGCATTAATTTGGATTAAAAATATCTCCTGAAACTTATGATTTTCTTAATAAATTAAAAACAGTGCTGCTAGTGCAACCTGTTTACAAATTATTGAATTTTATATCCTTATATTATCGGGCTAAAGTGGAATTATTATTAGTAATTACGAACTTCGTCGAACGAGTTACATGGGACAATCACAGAATACATGGCGGCCGCCTATGTTGAACACTATCCAAACCATTGAATACTAACCAAAGAAAGCTTTCTACCTTACAGTTGGTATAATGCAACTTATATTCGAATAAATAAGGGCCTAGTGCGGATTTGCCCCGTGTACGGATTTAGCCCACTCACCTTATAATAGACTGAAACGGAATGAGATAGAATGAGACGAAATGAGACGGGATGAGACCGAATGAAACGGAATGAGATGGAATGAGATGGAATCTGGTGACGTCTGCCGTCAAATGGGTCGAGACTCGACTCGTTACGCTGGCAGAGACGAACACTTAGCGATTCGCGTACACTCCGAAGGCTTATGCGCGGAACGTTAAACGCACCGGCGCTCTCTGCGGGTCGCGTTAACGGTCAAAGCGGGAATTACGACCGCCTAGATCCATATTCCACGAACAAGCGGCGCCGAGTTTCGCTGTCGAATGCGCCACGTTTGATTCGCCGCTGTCGTTTATGGCTGCTGCCCCGACGACCGTCGGGACAATTCGGGTGACGCTGACCGAACGCGAGGATTGGGACTTGAGAGTTCATGATAAGGATTGATAATGGGCTCGTAAGACTTGATTCATGGCATAGGAAAACATAGACATCCAATGCTCTCATCTGTTATCTTCCTTTTATGCATCGGTATACCAATATACTGTGTAAATGAATTGATGTAAAATAAGAACCTTATTGACCGTCAGCGAAATGTATAGTCATGGCTTTTCGGCTAGTTCGGTCACTGCGGTACTTGAGAAATAGAAAAGGAAAATATATTCCAATAATTCGTTTCCCAGATCCACTGGGCGGACTCATCGGTAGGTCTTATGCCAATATATGTAATAAATTGAATAATGTGCAATATAAAAATTGCTTGACAAGGATATAATAAACTTAGCGGTGTATTCGTAGAACAGAATGAAAACTCGAGTGAGTTCGAAATTTTTCGATCGACTGACAGCGCTTGGCATGTCGTAATCGTCGGATCCAAGGATTCGGGCGGAGGTAGCAGGCCAGAAGCGGCAATAAAGGATAGGGCGGTCGTAGAATAGGGCCGTTAGCGTGATTAGGGCACGAGCCGGGATGGTTTCAGGTAGTAAAGCGACGACGTAATAGCAATTTCGTCCGCTGTCTCGCTCGGCGGCCCAGGCATCAAACGGAAAGTCGAAGGGAGAAAGACGGATGGCGGGCTCGCATAATTTCGGTCAGGGCAAATGTTCGTATTATTACGTCACTGACGAGTCACGTTCCGCAAAGGAGGGAAACGCAGACACTAGACTTTTTACCGCTTTCTCGATTGTAATTCATACATAATTGCGCGAAATTAACCCGTCAGCGTTACGCATCGCTCGCTCGCATCGACGATCACATTTTTTCTGTCCATCGGAATATGACAATTAATTATTAGCAATTATAGGGCGATCTCACTCCATTTATCCGACTCGCTCGGGCCGAATCGTCATTTATGCCACTCCCCTCCATCAAAATTCATCGATAATATTAAACCGCCGCATTTTCCGTTAACACCCGGCGTATAATTTCACTTGAAGCGTCGTACGAAGAATAATTGATAAAATCGAACATTTGATCCCCTCAAGTGAACCTGCGTAATGAAGTTTCGCTGACGAGCAAAGAATTTATTTCCCGCTACCAAGACTTTTATCAACTGTCATGCTGGTCAGTGCATAATCCAGAACAGTAATGCAATCACATGTGATCGAATGATCTTTAATATTGAGTGTGCATGATTACATGTATTATCCAACATGTTACATCCTGATTTCTGTAACAACATTTTTCTCACAGAATTTCACTTCACTAGAATTTACGCTTCATAGTTTTAAACGTACATCGTTAGGTGCATAACTTAATAAGTCTCTTCTTGAAATTCATAATTAAATTAAAATGATATCTTTTGCAAATAGAAATTTAATTTTAAATTATTTAAGTTCCGTCTGCACGGGGTCTTCTCCGGCTGGCGAACGGCAGCTCCATGCAGGAACGTTTCCCATGACGCCGTTGTGTCATCGTTCGTTGGACACGTTAATGTCGGCGAGCGTCGATTGCGAATTCATATTGACGTCGCATTCGACGATAATTATTATTGGAATGCCTAATTATTGTTTGTACCGGCGCGCTACGCATCGGCATAGCCGCGCGCACACTTCGACGTTTAATGCAATTTCCAATGTCGATTCCCGACGTGCGTCCCTGCGACTCCATTCGAACCCCCATCCCCCTCGAGCCCCCGCAGTCACCCCCTTGACCGCCCTCAAACCCCCCCCCCCCCGTCGGCATACCCCCGCAAAAGCCGGCCAAATGCGCAGTTAGGCGCTCGTGTAAGTGAAGCTACTGTCAACCGGCGTGAAATTTGTACAGCGGGAGAGTTTGATAGCGTATGGGGTAGCCGTTGGAAGCAATAAAGTTGACCGGAGTCAAATACGGTAATGGCGCGCGATAGTGTTGGTGCGAATTTGGTTTAACGCTCCGCCTGTTAGTTATAAGCTACGTTTAGGCGCTGCTTGCTGTTCAATGAACGTATCCGATTGCGCCCCTTCTTGCAGGTGTATATTCTTTTATTTACTTAAGCATTGTCGGAGTATTCCGTTCGATAGGTTTGACAGGCTGATACATTCTTTGGCTAACGATAAGAATTGTGAGCAAATGACGATTGAAAAGAATATGTGGAAACTGGGTGCGTGGTAAGTGAGAAAAATTTGAAGTTGCGGTCTAGATGGCTGAAGAGTGAGTATTGGGGAATTCTCTTTGGTTGAGACGAGGAGCAAAATAATAGGTATATAGACCCGATATGCGTAGTACGTGGTGCGTGTTGACACTGCTCGTGCCTTGTCTTTGAACTCTGCCGCGGGCGCTAGCCGATTGTCGAGTCTGCGCTCTACTGTGCTCAGTCAAGCGTGCTTTTTTCCTCAATTTCTCTACCGAAACGGGAATCGAATCCGGGACCGCTGCCTTATGAGACAGGTACTCTACCGACTATCCACTCTATTTCACTAATTCTTTCTTCTTCCGTGTTATCCATGACCTGCCACTTTTCATTTCACTATACTACGTGCATGTTTTTCCTTCTAGTTCACTAGCGAGGAAGGGCGCGATCTATCTTTCGATGTAGTCTGATTACTTGCATTTCATCTATTTGACAAAATTAATACTTGCTCGCGCCGCGGGTGGGAGATTCCGCGGCGAATGCTTGTCGCAATTCCGGGATATCTCCTGCCACCCAGTAGAGAGTACCGGTGTGGGTTTAGTCAGTGAAACCTGACACTATCGGCGATTCCCCCCATGGTCGCTGATGTCTTTTTTCAAGATTCCCCATCGTTAGGAAAAAAAAAGGTACTCTACCAACTATCCCACCCACTCGCCTTGCGAGTTCTAGAGTCGTTTAGCGTACGTATTCTTACCGGACGATTCTTACTTGACTACCATATATTAACGTCGCTTTTTCGCATCGAGCGCGGCCGACAGAACCGACGTCAAAATTGAACGATACCATCCGTACTCTCGCGACGGCCAATGAATCGTCCTACCGCGACGCGTAACATCAAATTTCCCCCTATCCGCCCTCACTTTTTCCCTGTTTTTCCTCGCATTCGACGCATCTCACGGGCGCGCGGGCGCGCAAACCAAATCCCGTCGACCGTTGCGAGTCTGCATTTTGTATCAAATTCGCCGACCGCGAACGCTGTCCACCTAGCGTATCGCTTGAAACATCGGCAGAATTTTCTGTTTGCGTGGAAATTTCGATGGGATTCCAGTCCGTGTCGAAGGTCTGCTTTTCGTGGCTAACGATATTCATGCGTTCGATTAATTCGATCCGCGGTCGGCGTTGCGGACACGCGTCGCTACTTTCGACGAGACGTCGCGACGGACGCGAAAGTTGTTGATCGCGGGATCCTGCGCGGCAGATCCTTGCGGGAGGATCCTTGTGCAGGATCCTTCTGCAGGATCGTCGGGTAAGGAAAGCGAGATTACGCCATTACGTATTCATGCGGTGAGACGCGACTCAACGGCATACGCCGTCAAGACATTAACTCCGAAGACCGAAGTTTGCGTCGGGCTAAACTACTGCTTCCTTAACGTTTCTCTCTTTTCGTCTACCGTGAATTTCGAATAGGAAGGGATGGTGTCGACGAATCGGGAGTAGATTGACAACTTTACGGAAGGGTTATAGGTGTACAGTAGACCTCCATATAGGTTCGTGTATGTTACATGTATGATTGCGTGTAATAAGAGTAACTTCCTTGTACTCCACTAATTTATTATTGATCTATTTCGAAATTAAATCGATTTCAGTTAAGAAGAAAAATGGATAATTTTAGAAATTGTCATAGTTTGAATATACTAATGTTAGTATATTATTTCAATATTCATCTATATTTTTGTATTAAACTCTAGTGCTGTATTTATTAAACATTATATACATACATAATTATATGATTATATTCATTAAAAATGTACAATTAATAATTGTAAATATATATATTATTTTATGAATCATTCTAAACTCTGTCTTAAGTCCTATGTATTTTAAATCAAGTCCAAACAAAGTCAAGTAATAGGTACTTACGCCACAAACGCATTCCTTCAAATCAGCATTCCCCCAATTTTCCACCGATTCGCAGTAGGCAAGCATCGAAGAGAAGCTCGGAAACAGAAAACGGACGTAAATATCTGTCGCGTAATTAGATTCTCTAATTAATTTGCGACGACGGTAAAGGCGGGAGAATGGGAGGAAGAGACGGCCGGCGAGAACAATGAAGAGGGACAGGCGAGGAAAGGAATAAAGGATGAAAGGGGTGGAGAAAAAGTGAGGCAAGGGGCTGTAGATCGGGAAGAGAAACTATGGGGGGGGGGGGGGGGCGAAGCGGGTCGGCCAAAAGTTTATTACGAGCGCGTAATGGAGGTTCGACAATACCGGGTCCATTTCGAGCGAGCGATTCTTCTTCCCGGCCCTAACCCAACTTACTGTCTTCTATCCTTCGATCGCTATCCGCCCCCGAGTTACTTTACCCATTATCCTTGCAGCACTGCCTTTCGCAGTTTGCCGATCGCTCCTTCTTGCTATTAATAGATTAAAAATCGCCCATGGTTACTCGCGAAAATTTTCCGCTGATCGATCTCTTTTGATTTTCTTGAATTTATAAAATTTATATATAACATTTGACTTTCCTGTATACTATGAGAAATTTTTTCCCAGACTTAAGAAGGCTCAGGGAAAGAATTTTTATTGAATTTCAATTTATTTTAGGATTTAAGTCGAATGTCATTGCAAATTTCGCACAGGTGGTCGAAGGCTGTCGTTAGTGAATAAATATATAAATAGATAAAAACAACTCTCTTCTTACCCCATCAAAAATGTGACTTAGTTTTTAAAATTACAATTGCTAAATCTGATATTTAGCCAAAAATAATAACGAAATTTTCTGAGAAATTATGTGATCACTATATCTTCGTTTACTGCGACGTGGTGATTTAGAATTGGCTCTCGTAATTGGCGGTAGATTCTCAAGGCATTCGAAATCCGTCGACTACACAAGGCCATTGGGTTCGCAGGAGCTGTCGATGGTGGAAAGGCAGGCTCGCGAGACTGGCAATAAAACAACGCCATTGTTGAGCGTCGGAGCGAGCTTTACGGCGGTCATTTTCGTGTCTCTTTTACTGCCTATAATTCGAGCAGCCCGACTGGCAGCCGGCTGTCAGCTTGTCGAACGAGTCGATCGGAAGTATGTCGCACGCCTGCCCGATCTACGAAATCACTTTCGCACGATCATCCTTCCTCTCCTTTTCCACAATTCTCCCGTCAGCGCTGCTCGTAGGATTAACAAGTCAATACGTCTTCTAAACTCGTCCGTCATCATAGTAAAACAGGAAAATACTTTGCGCAAAAAAACATTTATATGTGGAATCATATTTTTTCGGTTAGTTTGATGAAATAAGGCATGAATGGGAAAATCAAAAATTAAACAATTGTATCGCGTTGTCTTGACTCCACTGCCGGACTTATCAGTAACCTTTATCCAACGCAGTTATTTTTGTTAAGTCTATTCCAACCACTCTCAAATCTTATCCTTTGATATTCTTACCAAACCATCTCCTTAATTTATTAATAACTTGAATCATTTTCATTCATTTATTTACAGTTAAAATCATTGAATTGTAGTAGATATATGTAAAACAGTGTCCGAATTTGCTAAAAGCCCGTTATAATACATCAATTACCGACGGTCAATAACCGATTGTAGCAACCTTATCTTACAAATCATCTATTAAACAACAATAATTGCCACCAAACCGACACAACAGTTTCGACCCCGCTTCAAAATCACTTAAAATCCTGTCCCGACGGCAGCGTCAACAGCATCAAAATTCCGCGCGACCCCGAGTTGGACAGAAACGAGCGAAGCTGGACAGAGAGCCGGAGAGTTGGCGGCGGAATTCGTCGGTGGGGTCGGAATGGCGGCAAACTGAATTTGGCCTGGCCCCCTCCGTTTAATCGGCAGCGCACCGCCATCGGGCAACTACTTATGACAGTGTATCGTCCCTCTCTGTCATTGGCAATTATTCGCCGATGCAGGCCTGTTTTCGGGAGCCGTTCGTGACGGGAGCCGAGGCGGAAGCGGCCCTGACGGGCCTTCGCTTTTCGTCGCTTTCGAAGATAAATGATCGGCCCCGGCCGACCCTCGGTCGGACCACTCCACGGCTGAAAAAGTGCTATACGGAAGCAATTTGACAATTTCGGACCGGCCACGCCCGAATTGTCGCTACCGCGCGAAACGTTCGACGTTGATCTCCAGTCAGACGCCCGCCATTCATTAATTTCGACCCCTGTTTCCCGGCCCGAGTGCCCTTCCGCGTCGATCGAACTTACGATCTCACACTGGGCTTTCCATCTTTTCGAATAAACAGACTGTTGCCGAATAAGGACCTTTGACCGCTGCGGCGGTCGCTTCTCAGAGCAGCTCTCAGTTTGTTTCAAGTCTTTATTGGTTTTTATTAGTATTTCGTCTATATCTCCAAAGATTCTTAACATCTTGAAATTTACGAATATATTTTAGTTTTACTGTATATGTACCATAGTATTTTATGACCGATTTGGTTGACATGACACAAAATTAACACAATGCGACGTTGATCTCCAGTCAGACGACCGCCATTCATTAATTTCGACCCCTGTTTCCCGGCCCGAGTGCCCTTCTGCGTCGATCGAACTTACGATCTCACACTGGGCTTTCCATCTTTTCGAATAAACAGACTGTTGCCGAATAAGGATCTTCGACCAGTTTAGTGAGTAGGAATCTGACATACGCTGTCCTCCCCCCAACGAAGCCAGAAGTCTTCCGAAGATTTCCTTGATGATAAAAAAAAAGTCCTGGGCCAATCAGCTGTGGCAGCCTCTTCTCAGACGAGTTCTGAGTTTATTTTATTTCGATTTCATCTTCAGATTCTAAAACATTAAAATTTACGAACATATTTTAATTTTACTAAAATCACAGTTTAAATAGCAAGGGTAACTGTATTTTATGACGAATATGGTTGACGACACAAAATTGACACAATGGAATTTTTCTATGACGGATATAGTCGTGGCACACAGCTGACTCGTTTTACATTTTTCCCTTTACCAAATATTGTATCTTCTCTCACTTTCCGCTATTATTGCTTTTTAATCCTGTGAACTTCTTAGAATTAGACATTGCCAAACTGGCGTCAAGCTCGCCGCGTCCCGGTCAGCGTTAATAACCTATCGCGGCAAAGGGTGAACAAATTTCCGACTGATCGAGCTTTGGCAGATTTCCACGGTAGGGGGAGGATCGAAATTTCTGAGAGCCGCAGAGCGAGGCTCGAAATTCGATCGGCGACCGCGACAAAGTGAACGAGCGCAATCTCACGCATGCCGAACTGCTTATGACAGTGTATCGTCACTCTCTGTCGGCGTCAATTATCGTTCGCCGAGGCTCCTCTCCGACTGGCTCCCTCCGCTGCGACCCCTCCTCTCCTCTCCCGTCCGCCCACTCCTGTCCACCCTCTCGAGAGCGGGAGCGGAAATTTTGCGAAGCGAACGGCTCGTTCCGCGAACGATCGCCATCGATTCTCGTTTTCGCTCGTCGGCAGATAAACGGCCGAACGGGCAGCAACTAACGAGCTATGTGCCATCCTGGCGCCGTACTGACTCTACGTACACTCTACGTACACTCTACGTACACTCTACGTACAGACGCTGTACGAATATATTCTACCGAGTGTATAGTTCGAAAGTACGCGAGCGTAGAGGTTAAGCATTCTAAAGTAAAATGAGTTCAAAGATATGTTCGATACGTTTCTGATTTACAGCTGTTTCGGCATATGTATCCCATGTACCCATTGCCGAAATCTGAGAATTTTATTTCCATATTTAGCATTATGTCAAATTTTGTATGTATGTAGGTATGTATATTCGTTTAATTGAACCCTTACGGGTTACAATTCTTTACTTACAGCCTTCTACCTTAATCTTGATGTAAAATATTGCTCCAGCCTCATTAGTGTTGCTTTCAAAATGACGATTGAAAATAAAGCTCTGCCTAAACTAACTATGTGCCACCCTGGCGCCGTATTGACTCTATGTACACTCTACGTACAGACGCTGTACCATTATTTTCATAGAAATTTTTCGAATTTGCCGCTATGGAAATAAATGCAGGTTGCCAAATTTCAATATCAGGTTGATTTATTTAAATTATCAAATAATTCTTATGTAACAGGATAGAGAATCGTACGTAAGATAAGATACGTTCCTTGCGATGATAAAAGAAAGAAGTCGGCAGAGTAAGAATTCCTCGAAAACTAGTTATAATTCAGAAACATACATACGAACATCTTTACGTTTGAACGTATTGAATCTGCCCCTAAAGTTACGAAGTATAAGCTTAAGAAGCAAAGAACTCCTCCCAGAGTCTAATACATTTCCAATCCTTGCCCAGTAGGCTGTAATCGTGGCCGTAATCGCTTGGCCGAGTTGTACGTGCAAAATGTACGTACATAGCATATGTAGTTACGTTCCGACGATGCTAACAACCGAGCCGCGAAACGTGAACTTTACGTCGGCCTGTTGGGCGGAGCAAAATTCGCGGTTGATGAACGTATCCGCTTTCGCGGACATTAGCTGACATCGACGGGCAGCTTGGAGAGCGAATTATTCGGATGTTCGATGCTTTCGAGTGTTGGAATTACCGTTTACCGGATGATAGTCTCGCTAATCTGATGAAAGGTGGAGTAAAACTGAAATTATTTGCAGCCGCATTCTCCGAACATATAATGATATACTTTACTGGAAAGAGTATCAAAATTGAAATATTTCATTTTTATTTCGCTGGTATTGTTAAACTATCAATATTGCATGACATAGAACTGAAACCGTACTCAAGATCAGAATGTAAAATTTCAATTTTTAAAATGACGAAAGGTGGAGTAAAACTGAAATTATCTGCACCCGCATTCTCCGAATATATAATGATATACTTTACTGGAAAGAGTATCAAAATTGAAATATTTCATTTTTACTTCGCTAGTATCGTTAAACTATCAATATTGCATGACATAGAACTGAAACCGTATTCAAGATCAGGATGTAAAATTTCAATTTTTAATGCTGGAATTTTTACAGATACCAAATTAAAAAATGTGAACTCTTCAAATCGTACAAACTAAAAACTTCAACTTATTGGACCGTAGCGGATTATACATTTGTTCGAATACAGAAGTTTGGGACGGCCGTTCGATCCGCTTCGCGCCGGGATTTGAGAATTGAAGGGCTGGCAGGATGTGTCGTACGAAGGTGCCGACATCTTTTGTCGCCGCGGACAGCCGCCCAACTCCCATATTTGTGTACCGTGGGTCCCGGAACAAAGGAGGACACTCAAACGGGAGGCGCCCGAACGGTCTGGATGAATGGAGGGCGATAAATCTATCGTCTTTACTCGGCCAGGTAGACGACATATTTCACCGGCACTCTCGACTCCTTTATTATTTCCCTACCGTTTAAACGCTTTCGAACGCTCGCCTCGCCCGTCGTCCGTAAAGTGGGCGAGTTTTTGGCCGGCCGGAAAGAACACTGCGCGACATTCGGCCGTTTACACCTTTCCTCGCGAAGATGCAAAAAATTCTCGGCTAAATTCGCGCGGTCGTCCTTCGAATCGAATGACCATTGTGCCTGTATTTTTAATTTCACACTGAAACTTTTTAATGGAAACAGAAAGGTGTTCTTAAATACACCTGAAATTTTAGATAGGAGAAAATACTAGAATTTTATGATACGAAAATGTGACTAAATCTGATAAACTGTTTTCATAATTTTGTGGTTGCACTGTTTTCCAATTTAAATAAAATTTGTTACTGCGGACAAATTATCATTTTTCTGTATTGCGAGACGTTAAAGTGAAAATAAGAGGCCTGCGACTTACACTAGTAAAAGATATGTATTGACAAAATTAAACTTATAGTTCTATGTTACCGGACTGAGTGAAAATTTCCATAACTATTCAAGTTCAGGCAATAATTATTGACAATTTTAGACACGATCATATACCGCACAGAGATCATGATACTTTTAATCGAAAACGGTATATTCGGTGAGCGGGATCGTATTTCGGCTGCCGTGAGATATTCGCGTTGAGGCCGAATGGCCCGAGAGCACTCGAGCAACAAAAGTTCGAGCTTAATCGTCGCACTCAATTATTAACGGTGCACGCCATTAACAATCCTCCTGGCTCACTTTTTCGCCGATAGGCGCACCTGTTGTGCCAAACGCTTCTCTACGGGCCGCGAGCGTTTAATCGCGGCCAAAAAAAAAAAGTAAGAACTCGCGCGCATAGAGAAGCAGGCCGGACGTCGAACTTTAAATCACACGCAACTTCAATTACGGATAAGAGTTCCCACCTCAACTGTTTTCGTAGTCGAACGTTTCTCACGCGCATTTATGGGCTTGGAGTAGGACGCTAAAGTATTAATTTGGAATCAACATACAAGGCAAGAAAAAAATACAAGGACAAGAAATTTAAAAAAAATGTCATGAATGTCATTTAGAATATTCTGTAAATAATAATTCTTTTTCTGAATATTCTTTTTGTGACCAACGTATACGACACAAAATTTTCCGAATTAATCCGAACAAAAAGAGAGTGCAGGAAATACCATAATTTTGCAGCATTAAACAAGAACTTTCATCAAATTAATAATCAAGCATCACAGATTGTAGCAATTCAGTTACAACTTTAAGACTCGTAAAGTATATACTGTGCCCTCATAGTTACTGTCCGAATAACAACAATTTTCGCTCTTACCTCATGATCACCGAATTGCATACGTTAATATTGACACCCACAAGAAGTAAAGTAGCGGGAGATGGAATTAATCAGCCACTGAGCTCAGTTGAGTAGCAATTCTGATCATCCTAATTGAAAGCACATGGAACGTCCGAATAAGAAGCGAGCAGACGCAAGATAAGAAAAGCGTCGAGATTTTCGGCTCTATTTCGGTATGACATCCTAATCGTTCGGCTTAATGACTCGATCGATCGACGGATCATAATTGATATGATTACTGGCGGGGTCCCGAGGTCGGCTCGTTAATACGTCCCCGTATTTACGAGGGTGGCACGATGCGCAGACTGCAATCAACCGGCGATTGTTTATCGCCAATCAGTCGCCGGTCTACGATTGGCAATCATCTCGTAATTTGTCGATTGTAATTGAAACGCGCCGAAAGGAGGCCGACGGCACGCCGGTAACTGCCGACTCGACGTATTATACCTACACTGCGTCAAATGTCGCTCGATTAGGCGAACGTTCGACGCTCGACGACTCGCGCCGACTACCGATCCCAATTTCGAAACGTTCGTCAAGTTCCGAGAAAATTTCGACAAGCGTGCTGAATATAAGCATCTTCGAGAATCCGGCCAGTCTCAACATTTTAAGACACCGGTTCCTCAAATATAATTCGTCTCTATATGCGGAATATGTCAGTCTATATTAACGAAGATACTTGACAAAGTTCAAAATAAAGAGTAGATTTTGGAACGAACGAAAGACTGCTACTTTATTACCCACGTCACAGTGTGTATTGACAAACGAGAAGACAACCGAAGATACAAGAATATTTATAAACGGTGATAAATAAACGTACCAACAAATACCGTACGGTATCTGAGAATGTACCATAATCTATATGTTAAAGTTGGCATCTAAATAAATATAAGGCGAGCGGCGAGCGTTGATACTCGAAGTTGGGAGCGAAGATTGTAGGGTGCTCGGGTAATAAATCGATTTCGAATGGAGAGGGAGGCGACCGAGATAGGACGAGACTTGACCGTGGCTCCGTTTTCGAAGTCTATGCATCCCTAAGGTCCCGCCAGGAATTATTCCGCTCCACGCGACCCCTCCTCGACCCCGACGTCTTCGAGATCTCGAGAGGAGGATTCGACGAGTCCGTTACTCGAACGAGGGTCGAGAGACGAGTTACTTCACTCCCCACTTACAACCCCTTACCACCCCCCCCGTGCCACCCCCTTCCGTAACCCCCCTCGCCACCCGCCATTACATCCCCGCTCGTCCGAAATGCGCGCGAGTCACGTAATACACCGGGTATGTCAAAGATGTCGGAGGCCAAAAATTTGACTCTGAAAAATTGATCGTCGGACGCTCGCTGAATTTATTACTCGAATTTCGACAGTGCGGATGAAGGTGGAAAAAGTTGAGGTGAGGATTGAAGTCAGGCCTAGTACAAGATTAAGGAGGCCAGAAGTCTTCCGAAGATTTCCTTGACGTTGAAGAAAGAAGGCCTGGTTCAAATTATGCACGGAATGTCATGTATTTTAGATTCAGGTGAATATGTAGTAAGTCTGAGCAAAATATTTGAGAAACTGAGAATAATTGTTCATTTTTCACTTATGTCAGTTGCCACGGCGATCATTTTGGAATTCTCAACTCAGAGATACATTTAGGTACCTCGTGACAAGAGTGGAAATCGCAAATTAAGATCAGACTCTAATTGAGTGTTACAGTATGAATTATACAGTCGAATGTAAGCTGACGAGTGAGCACATTCTCAACGTGAATTAATGCGTTCGGATCGTTTCTGATTGGCCATCCAAATTTGACACGTTACTTAACACCTATGCCATGCAGTCATGGATATAGCTGGGGAGTCGGAGGCCATGATTAGATGCTAATTCGTCGCGAGGGCTTAAATTATATAAAGGAAGATCGGGTGACGATGGAGTATAGTGTGTTTCCAGCTCATTTATTCGCGTCGAAAATTAATGCATTCCACTTTCTCACTCTGGCTGTCTAAAATTAAAGCGTTGCAAGGACAGCCTCGAGACAAGGGTGGAAGTCAGCGACTAGGGGGGGTTGAAGCTCGATACGACGAACGAATCGAAATTATACAAGGCAGTCATCGAGTCAAAATATGCTCCCAGCTCATTTATTCGCGTCGAAAATTAATACATTCCACATTTCTCACTCTGGCTGTCTAAAATTAAAGCGTTGCAAGGACAGCCTCGAGACAAGGGTGGAGGTCAGCGACTGGAGGGGGTTGAAGCTCGATACGGCGAACAAATAGAAATTATACAAGGCAGTCATCGAGTCGAATTATGCTTCCAGCTCATTTATTCGCGTCGAAAATTAATGCATTCCGCGTTTCTCACTCTGGCTGTTCAAAATTAAAACGTTGCAAGGACAGCCTCGAGACAAGGGTGGAAATCACCGACTAGTGGGGGTTGAAGCTCGAATGAATCGAAATTATACGAGGCAGTCATCGAGTCGAAATATGCTTACAGGTCGTTCATTCGCGTCGGAAGTTAATGCATTCCGCGTTTCTCGCCGGCAAATCTGAAATTGAGCTCGCCGGCGGAAAATCTGTGCTCGACAAAGAGCGTGAGGGGTTGCGACGGGGATGGGGGAGGGGGGGGGGGGGAGTTTCGGGGGTGGCCGAGGGGCGGTACACGCTTTTCATTCAGTCGAACAATGGCCGGCAGATATAAATTCCGCGGGTAAACAATTTCCGGCGAGCAGCGGGGCGATTTTTTTCTTCACCCCCGCGGGGGTAGTGTTATAAATGTACTTTGCGAAAGGAGGGCTAATGAAATATTCAGCCGTAACGGACAAAGGATTAGCTGTAATATGCATTTTCGCTCGGTTGGCCGCGAGACTGTGCGGATTTGATTATTCTACGCGCTCTCGTCTAACGGACGTTTTTATGAACCATTTCATTTTCAACCCTCGGAACAAACGAGTCAAAACAATTTTCCCTACGTGAAATTCAGTAAAGGATTAAGATGCCCGGATTATTATACCCGTTGCCGAAATCCCAGAATTTTATTTCCATATTTGGCATTATGTCAAATATCGTATGCATGGATATTTATATTATATGTATATTATTATCTTAACCTCTATGTCAAATAAACCTGCTTCAGTGCATCTTTCCAAACTACGATTGAAAATAAATCTCTGAAAAGCCAAATCCATACAAGTATCAAGTATTATGGGAATTCGAAGAAATTTTGTCGAAAAATCGACTCAACGAACTTCCTACCTACAATTAGGTGACGAGGCGAGTTGCGCGGAGTAAAAATTTCGCTGCTACCCTCGAGCAAGCCACATGCCCCAAATTTAGCTTCACATTAAATCTCCGCAAAAGCGCACGGACGCCTGCGCCGTCGAGTTTTTCGTCCCGCGGAGTAACTTTACGCGGACGCCACGTGCGAAAAGTTACTTTCGCATCGGTCTTCACGCTCGCGCGAACACAGACGAGAAGAAAATCTCTGTCTCTGCCGAGAGCCTCTCCGCTCCCCGACGAAACGTATGTGCCCTTCTCATGCATGGAACTCTGGCGCACATTTCCGTGCACCTACTCGCGGCCGTAAGGCATTGTCACGGTCAAGTTACCTTGGGCAGGATTAAACCTTGATTCTCGATAGTACACTCGCGATATGTAGAAATGTGAAATTCGCAAACAATCAACTGGGAGTGTGCTCGGAAAAGATAAAGGGCAAAGTTCCTACAATTTTCGCAATGATTTTTATACGATGGTAAATTAAATCAAATTATTCCTCCAAACCGAACAAATATTAAATATTTGAATTTAGAAAAAATTGCTAATATGTCTCATAGTGATAAAACTACGAATAATTTTGAAAGTATAGGCCTTCGGATGGTCGCGTGACGAAAATTATGGCCGCGAAAGCCTTAAATCTCGAATACGAATAATTTTATTTACCCCAATACCGCGTACATAATAACTTATCTCCAAAAATAGAACATAATAAAAAACTAATGAATTATAAAGAACCACGCTAAACAGATCAAACAAAAGAGTATACCAATAAGCAGACATGTCAAGTCAATTAAAAAGGTACATCACCGAATGGGGAAATGCAGGTTACACGAATGTCTACACAAGCCAGCCGCCGACCCTCCCGGCAAGAAGCCGGGACTAAGGGCTCGAGGCGGGGTGGAGGGCGGGCCCGTAAGGCGAGTTCGTAGGGTGAATAAAAAGGCAGAGCGGCGAGAGCGGCACGAAGGAGGTATTTACGAGCGATACCATTAGCATTCGCCGTGCGAAAGTCTCCCGGTACACAAGGTTACACCGACCGTCCCGACATGTTTTACCTCCGCCCGTGACCGAGACGACGCCTTCCCCTTCGCGGAGGCAAATCGGGACGGCCTTAAAAAGATCGAAGTTCCGTGGAGTGAAAGGGGGCGCGGGGTGCGATCTGCCGTGAAAACGGCTGTCATAAGGTACGGGTGAAAAATCGACCTACGGCCTTTGGGGCGGAGTCTAGGAAATATTCTCTGACGTGCCAGGCAGGAGAGTCGACTTCGGCGTTACTTTTATTCGACGGACGATGACGCTTGGAGGGACATCGGGGGAGGGCTGTTGTTACACGAGTGACAGTCAAAGAAAATTTTTATATGATTTGATTACGATCTTCGAATTATGTATGGACCGTTCATTTTGAAAGTGGTGTAAGTCCATATTTAAAAAAAATAAAGTATATAATTTATGATTTACGTGTCAACGGTTTATTTATATATTTAATTTTTTTTTAATTGGACTTACATCACTCTCAAAATAAACGGTCCATATTAAGATAAGATAATTTCGAAAATTGTAGAAGTTTCAGAAAATGTATACCTAATTGATCTGTCGTGTAGTGTAATATATTTTCTAATATCGAGCAATAAGATTATCTGTTTAAATTCGTTTAATCAGTCCCAAAAGGCACACGTTAGACGTGTCCTAACTTTTCTGTAGGAACTCGACGATATATAGTTGGCTGCAAGGCTTAGTATTAAGAGCAATAATTTTGAGTGTAAATTGGAAAGGAGGTTGACGGGCAGGAAAGTCAATTTGCGCCTGAAATATTGGAGGTGTCGAGAGGGTCCGGCCGATGGAAGTGGACCGATTAACATACCGAACAAATTAATTTGGAAGCTCGAAACGGATCGCCGCCGTCCAGCCCACTTTATCTCAATAAGCGAAGGACCTACGGCGTACCTTCCTCTCGCCGGGCTTTCGTTTCGAGGCATTCGGGGCGTCGATTAAAGGCGCTTAAACAAATCGACGCGGATCGCACAAATCGAGCCGCTCGATTTTATCGTAAATTCCTGGCGAGATCACCGTTATTGCGTAATCGAATCGCGTACATCGCGTTTCTGCCGATAGACGTTCGATTATCATGTCAGTTCTCTTGAAAATTGACTCTGTAAGGGAGTATGTGTTGTCAATGGAGACAGTGGAATGTTGTAACAACGAAGAATTTAAGAAATAGCTTGTATGTAATTCGAACTGTTTAAAGTGGTTAAAATTCTTATTTGTAAGTCGAAAGCATTACGTTATTATATTTAATGACTTTACAATCTGATTAATTGCTAAGTCAAAATTTACATATCAAAATGTGACTTCAGTCTACGCGTGTTACACTGACAATTATCTGGATGTTTATTCTAACGCAGTTCGATTTTGGCTTTTCAAACGCAAGCTTCAACATTCTATTCTAAACCCACTATACCTCATAAATACTTGCAAAATTCATTAACATGGATCTCTATTCAGAATCGAATATTCTCAACTCGTCGATACACGGCAATCAACTACCGATCAGCGAAATTTGCAGAACCGACGGTCCTCCGCCTCACTCCCGATTTGTTACTATTTTCCAGTCCGTCCCACAATCGGTCCGTCGAATTTCGTGGTTACCGCAGAATACGTGTAATCTCGCGAATCGAAGGCGAGAGAATGGCGAACGAGGGAAACAGACGAAATTCGTGGTTTGAGACGGGGCGAGGCTGCCTGGCTAGAGAAGGAGAAAGGGGTTGAAGGGGGTGGGTGGGGGGTGAGAAAGGGGAGAAAATGAGGAGTTGGCGATGGAGATAGAGTAACTGCTACGCCACTGATGAGACCGAAGGTAGAACAGACCAGTGCGGGAACGAGGTACTTCAAAGCGTCATTTACGGGGGAGATTGATTTAATTGAAAGGATAGCTTGAAACGAGAATCGGATACGAGCCTCGCACCATCCTTCGCGCCATCCTCCTCACCATCCTCCGCACCTTCTACACGGACTACTAATCGCTATCTCTGCGCATTACGTCGCGCGTGTTCGTTGGATTTCCATACACGTTCTATTGTCGATCCTATATTAAGTTAAGTTCAATATGCTCCCTGGAGTCTGTTCGATTTTTCCAAATGCTCGAACTGACGAGTAGAACTTTGACAGGTCGACTGTAGACTCGGCAGTGGCAAGAGAGTCGAGTGGGGATTAGACGAATTTACTCTAAGCGTTTATCGAACATCAACGATTCATAAGCTGAATACAAACACCAACGATTAGTTTAACCCTTTTAGTTCCGGCCGAAGTACAAGAGTTTGGGAAAAGGCTCATAAATACAAAACTAAAAATTATATTTACATGATTCAAGAAGCAGCGTATTAGTCACCTTGTAATGAAATTAGGCCATTTATAACGTATTATCAATTTATTTTGAGATAGAATTATCCCGCAATTCAAATAGTAAAGCGCTACTGGGTGCGCGCCGATATATGGCTACACTTTTCGCGATATATCGGCGTCCGGCACTAAAAGGGTGAAACAATCGAACTTTGAATCTTATTCACGAACCTGACGCGATTAAAGTTCGTCACAAGGAACCTATAACTAATATTTCTCCTCTCCAGACGATCGATGCTCAGACTGTGGGACATTACGAAGACGGGCAAAATTTCTTGAGTGTTACACTCTCCGAATTTGCATTCCTCCGCGCGGGCTGTAATCCCGACCTTTTTTGGCAAGCTACCAGAGTAATAGCTTAGCCCGGTCGTCGCGGCCATTAGCGGTAAATAATTAATTCGGCTCCAGGGCTCTCGCATGGGACATTATCGCCTGCAACGAGTCGCGAGCCGCTTTAATAATGAAAAGGGCCGAGGCCGCGATCCGGGACGGGATCGTTTGTCAGCGGAGATCAAGAAACGGCGCCCGCGACGCCTGCGACGCCCCGGCGTCGGTCGCGCGCGAGCTTCCAACGGCTGAATCGAGAAATTAATGATGCCCGATGACTCGACGCCGATATTCTCGACGACGATATTGCCAGCTACTCCGAAACAGGAGGTGAGCGAACCCGGGCGTCGGGATCGACGACGACGACGCCGTCTCCTGGAATTCGTATAATTTGACGGGGCTGGTGGATGGCTGTCTAAAAAGTCGGCTGGGTTAATGTCTGGCGTAACGGGAAAATTGGAATGTCCGCGACTGGCGAGACGACGAATTACTCGTTGATGTGCATAAATTGTACCGATAGCGCAGATGTTTAAATAGAAAAATTAATTATGTGAACGGTTGATATCTGCAAGGATTCTTGATAAGCAGAGTAATAGATATTATCTCTCAATTTCGAATTAAAATTGTCATTAATAAATCATATCAATTTAATTATACATATCATATAAATTATATCAATAAATGATATATGTAGATTTATTATAATCGGTTGATGCTAGATTCAATAACTTATATATGGATCGTATATTTAGAAAGTGGTGTAAGTCTGAGCTAAAAAAAATAATTAAATATCACCACATTAATCATAAGTTAAATAACTTCTCATTTTTTCAACGGTCCAATATATAAGGTTGGGGAAAAAGAAATCCATTATTTTTGCGCGAAGTTCAAGACTTTATTTAACATGCTTTGGATTGTCCGATTTGGGTCAAATATGGACCATTTTGTTGGGTAATTTGTTGCCATTTTAAAGGTAATTTCATAATGCCTCTCTCATAGAAGTTTTGGTCCTTATTGGCGAAAAACTCTAATAATCGATTTTCACAATCTTCTCTTGATTCCAATTTCTTATCACACAGGATGTTTTGCAATGCGAGAAAAAGGTGGTAATCGCTTGGTGCCAGGTCCGGACTATATGGCGGATGCATTAAAATTTCCCAACCAAGCTTCAAGAGTTTCTGGCGAGTCACTACAGACGTGTGTGGCCTGGCGTTGTCCTGATAGAACACAACACCTCTTCTGTTGGCCAATTCTGGCCGTTTCTGGTCAATCGCTAGCTTCAAACAGTCCAGTTGTTGACAGTGGAGATCTGAATTTAGTGTTTGGCCATACGGAAGCAACTCATAACAAATTATTCCTTTCCAGTCCCACCAAATACACAGTAGAACCTTCCTGGCCGTTAGTCCTCGTTTGGCCACCGTTTGAGCTGCTTCACCGCGCTTTGACGACGATCGTTTTCGCACAATATTGTCGTATGTGACCCATTTCTCATCCCCAGTCACCATCCGTTTAAGAAATGGGTCGATTTCATTGCGTTTGGCCAAGGCTTCGCACATGGAAATTCGATCCAACATGTTTTTCGGTGTTAATTAGTGTGGCACCCAAACATCGAGCTTCTTTTTGAATTCAACTTTGCGCAAATGGTTTAAAACTGTTTTATGGTCGATCTTTAGCTCCTGAGCGATGCTACGGCTACTAACATGCCGGTCAATATTGATTATTTCTGCGATTTGGTTGACATTTTCGACGATGGGCCTGCCTGCGCGAGGTGCATCTTTAACATCAAAAATGCCTGAACGGAATCGACGAAACCAAGATTGCACGTAATTAGCTGTTACAGTATCGGCACCATAAACACCATTTACAATTTCAGCCGCCTGGCTTGCATTTTCGCCTTTATCGAAGAAAAACTGTAAAATGTACCGAATGTTCGCTTTGTTGACTTCCATTTTTAACACCCTGTAACTCACAACTGAATGGACGAAACAAAAAACAACAAAAGAATTTTTTTTAGTGTGAAATGTCATCTTTACAACGAGCATAAATTTCAAATTTTTTGATCGATACTTTACGAGATATCGTTCACTACAGCCATGTACCGAAAAAATAATGGATTTCTTTTTCCCCAACCTTATATTAGTTACTGAATCTATCGTCAACTAATTATTATCTAATATTCCATATAATAGCAAACAGAAAAAAATTAGAATAAAACAAACCCTGCTCAACTTAATTCCTCCTAATTAAGAGCATCTACCCCCACCCCAATATAATTCCATACAACGACAGTCGACGATTCAGTATCGATATCGCGTAACCTGCGATCGCTGCTAAAAGAGGGTTATTAAAAAGGAAGAGGCTGGAGGAGCAAAGCGATAAAAGGGTAAGTGGGTGGGGAGGGACAACAAAGATCGAAGGAGAGAGGAAGGGAGAAAGGGGGAGGGGAAGTTTGCAGTAGTTGCAGCCGTCCTGGGAGATTCGCTTTAAACATGCACCGTCGTACGCATTCAAGACTCTTCCCTCTGTTGATTCTCTCCCGCCTATCTATCGTTTTCCCGTTTCCACCCGCTACCCCTCCCTCCCGCTCGCGCCGGGGGGGTGTGCACCCCTGTACCTGCCCTAATAAGCCTCCGTTTTCCAACGGGATCTGCAGGTCAGGCCGACTGGTTGGGGAGGGTTGGTGCGCGACATTTCACCCCGTGCGCTCTCCACACACAAAAGGGTGCAGAAGGGGAGGCTACCCCTAACGAGTGTACGTTGGCATTACGTACGGCTGGTAAACTCGGAGAAAGGTTCTCCGCCCTCTTCTTCCCATCTCACCCCTCTCCGTGCCTCGCTTCCTCTTTCCCACCCCTGTTTCTGTTTTCGCGCATCCCCAGTATTTTTCGACTTTCCACCCTTTTCGCGCCGTTTCGAAGATTCTGCACGGAAATGGGAAACCGAAGACGTCCCGGGTGGGAGGGACGTCTGGGAGAGGTGGGTAGGAGGTTCGAGAGGGGTGGGGGGAGGAAAATTGTGAAACAGGGACAGTATAACGGAAGACGGTGAAACAAGGGGGTGGGATGAAAGGCTAGAGTCAGTCGTCCGCGAAGTATGAGGCGGAGGGTGGGGAGTCGGAGGGTGGTAGATGGAAGCAGAGGCAAGCAGAGGGAAGCAGATGAAAGCAGATGGAAGCGGTGGGAGAGCGGAAGAAGAAGAAGGTGGACAGATTATTATGCTAGGAGACAGTCGGAGTGAGTCAACTTAAGCGGCAGCCGGCAAATGCGGGTCATCATAATTTCCTTGTTTAGCCAGAGGGAATGCCGGAAAGCACTCAGCGCCAGACAGAGGTCCTTGGTTCCATTGTATATGACCGATACGGTAAATGGAATGGAAAATTGACGCGGCGGGACCCGCGGCAGGAAAGAATTCGCCTCGGATTGCGAACGAATTGCGGGGCGCTTAGCGGACGTGTATGGAAAGATTGCGGCAAATGTCAATTTTAAATGTTTACGAAGTGGGCATGACACAAGGATACAATCCGATAAAGTTAACAGCGAACATCTCTTGGCAAGACCAATAAAAAGTAGTCGATCATAAAACTATCCCAATATCCGCACAAAATATTAAATCTGTATTATCAAGCCATTAATACAGAATATTGAAAGTAAAACGATACTCCAGTTTTGAGAATCGAACTAAATAAAATTTGAATGAAGAATTTTGACTGTATCAAATAATACATTATTACAGAATATTGAAAGTAAAAGGATACTCCAATTTTGCGAATCGAATTAAATAAAATTTGAATGAAGAATTTTGACTGTATCAAATAATTCAATCCTGAACGTTACATAAATTAAAAGACACCGCGAAAGTACAGTGAACCCAAAATGTTGAGAGTCGCTGAAATGAAGCGTCCCTGCCACCCCATCGTGCGAAATATGTAGACTCGAAAGACACGGAGCGGTTCGAGAAAAAAAAAGAGAAGGTACGGGCAGAAATCCTCGATACGGGGCCAAGGTGGAAGGGTATCTCCGGCATGGGGTGCGAAAGTCATTCGCCCCGAGGAATACGAAGGCCAGAGAGACGAGGCAGGCGGATGGATATTGCGAGAAGTGATTTATGCGAGAGGCGCGAGACCGCATATTGCGGTAAGAGAGACCAACACGTGTAATGCGAATGTGATCGAAGCCGTCCGGATGGGAAACCTTTCGCTGTGGTGAGGACGACCTCGGTCGGTCCACCTACGAGCTCACACCGGCGCACAAACTACCGCCCCGACGACTATGCACGTACGTATACAGGGTGAATCCTATAACGCCGGACCCTAAAATCTCACTCTTTCACGATGATACGAGAATAATTCGGAGGATTCTCTGTCTCGGCGAACGCTTTCGGGGTAAAATAGTTTATCATAACGTCGGTGACGAATGGAGTGAGCGTACTTGTTTGATTGAAGAAGAATTTTGATCTGGGAGGTTCTTAATATTTTTTTGAGGAATATTGATGCCGGAGGTTCAGTCGAGCGGAGGATGTATGTTTTACTGTCTTTTTGCAGGACATATAAGTTCTGAAATAGTGTTATTTAGAAACTGATCACTCATACGCTCGTGTTCATATTTGGCAATTTTTTACATTTACTTAAATTAAAAAGTATGTACTTCCTTAAAAATTCTTAATATTACTTATATTAGTTACTTAATACTACAAAAATTAGAGAATGGTGAATTGACGGCTAGATAAAGACTGGAATTCGAACATTGCTGGGTACCGTCACGAACAAGACAAGTTCTATCCGATTGACTCGAGCGGGACACACTGTACATTCCGGTATCCTGCGCGGAAGATTTGAGAGGTCCTGAAACAGCGCCACAAGCAAAGTGGTCACCGATACCGGCGCTTATGCCAATATTCCCCCGGGAACATCGCCTCCCATTCACGTCTATTTCTTCCCACCCCCCCGGGCTTGCACCCCTCCTCTGACAAGGTCACTCAAGTGCCGGCAGACAAGGTCACCGGAGAACAGAGTTCGGCGAGCGGAACTCCGGAGTTCTTCGGACTGGAAGTCCCTTGGCAACTATAGTTTCCGAACCCTTTCATTATCAATTGGACGGAGGAGCCCTGTTACGGAACGGCGGCATGAATTATGAGGAGGGAAGTTATGCCAACCGTTATTTGATAGAACTGTCCGGTCTCCTGTGGATCCGACTTTCGACAATAATGATCGACTCGGCTCATCCTTGGCCTGGACTAATCATACTTTGGGCAAAATTGAAAATTATTCTTCGGCTGCGCTGCATTATCTATGACTTGGTGTAACTTGTATGTAATAATCAGAATAAAATACTGATAACAGCTCTGTTTGACTACATTTATTTGTTCAGTTCGAAAAATAAATTAATTTTAATGCTACAATTTTATTTTTAAAGAGTTTGAGATATTAGACTCCATTAGGAATTCGTTGATGAAAATAGTTAGTCAACAGTGTTATATACGTTAATTTAATAAATGTTGACCCTCAATATCAGAACTCACTTGTTGAATAATTAAATCAGTGTCGGCGGATGGGTCAAAACGCAACTTCCTCGAACGCATCCCTTTAAAACGGAACTGACCTACGCCACAAAGGGGACGCATCCCGGTACCTTCAACTACAAGCTACGACACCGAACTAGCTGTAGATAAATGGTCAGATTGTGGATAGATCATTTAATGCGGCACACAGCGCTGGCTCCATAATAGGAGGGTTAGAGGAAGAAAGTGGAGGAGACAGATAAATGGGTTAAGGATAGAGCTTGCAGGGGGTGAGTGAGGGTTGGAAGACAAAGCCAGAGAGACAGAGAGAGAAAGCGAGAGAGTAAGCGAGAGAGAAAGCGAGAGTGGGAGAGAGAGAAAGAGAGAGAGACGCGACAAGGGGCGAAGACGAAAGACTGCAACAAAGAGGGAGGTTCGCGGCGGGGGGTGGGATTGGATGGAGGGCTGGTTTGAGCCTCGATAATGAAATGGATGCCCTCGGGTGCGAGCTGAACGAGGCGGCGGGGTAACACGTAGTGTGAAACCCATTCGCAAATTAACCTTACTTATTCATTAACGCTAACGACCCACCGCCATCGCTCCTGCCCTAACCCCGCTCCCACCCCCCTCACCGCCACTCTCTGCCGACGAATTCCAGCTCTCCCTTCCAGACTCGGCGGCGAACGACGTCGCATTCTTTCCTTCCGCTTTCCGTTTTCACCCCCTTCATCCCTATCTTACTGCCTTCCTGCGCAAGAGTACTGTAGGGACTGGAACGTCTGCTTGTTAACTCTTTACAGGGCCGAGCTCTGGGGTGGGACTTTTGTCGCGTTAAGTTGGCAGGGATCTTTGTGCCTCGGATTCGGCGGGAATCGATCGTTTATCGCGGATTCCGTGTGATTTGAGTTGGAGAGGTTCCGATGGTTCGAGACGAAACTTTAGGATGTCGAACTGTGCTACATCTATCCAAATACAGTATTATAATATATATATATTATAATTTAATATTATAATATATATATATATATGGTCCTCGATAATTATGTAGCCTTCACCTGTATAGGTTGATAATTGTATACCGTAGCAAGACGATAAGTTGGGACGTTTGTTGTGCATGGGACTTGAACCGTTCTATTTGCTACTAGGGATTTAGGGTGGAAATTCTGGGTGAAATCGTAGGTATGTGGCGGACCAAAAGTCCCGCCCTGCATTTTTCCTGTCCAAACATTTGATCTGGCGATTCTAATCCGCGGTTCGGGGTCTGGAAGGGGAACTTTCTGGACCTTACTGGAAAATTAAGCATATTTTTTTTGCGAGTGAGTCTGGTGACAGAGTTAGTATAATCGATCATATAAGCAAGTGCATATAATTTTCTCCACTGAAATAATTTCTTCCGTTAAGTTTTGTTAGTTTGTTACTGTTTTTCGTATTATCTTGGACTCGTTAATAAATTGTTAAACCTCACGCTTTTACTTCACCACCACCACCACACGTGCACTGTCCTGACATAGGTGTGACTCTGCTCTATTCGTCGCCACCTTGGCTAGCGTTGCGTCCTGGTTGATAATTAAGTAGGGCCGATAACGGCACTGCCGATAGCGGACTGCGTTTCGAAACCGAACCCGTCGACTTACGCACATTACCTGCACAAGGATTACAACCTACTCGAGGAAACGATGGAGCTCGCATTGGAATACGCCGCGCGATAAAGTTTAAGCTCCGCATCGAACGTAGAGTGACTCTCAGTCGAATTGCCAATGAACGTTAAGCAAGAACGCCGGCCAGGAAATGGCGAGGGAAGAAAATCGAGGTAAACAAAAAGAAAAGTGCCAAACAAACGCTGACAGCCCGGCAAGGAGCGCCAAGGTGAGAACGGGAGAAAAATATTCCGAGAGCGAGGACAAAGAGAAGGAAGAAAAAGGGCTCACCCTATGCAAGCCCGATGCCAATAAAAATGGCTAAATTCTCCCTAAAAGTGGAATAAAAGGGAAGATCGGGGAGAACAAAGATCGCGGAAAACAAAAGGTAGCAATATTTATCGAAAGGGATGAAAGGCTCTTAAAATAACCGTTCCCAACCCTCGACACTCTTCGCTCCTCCGCCTCCGACTCCTCTCCAACCACCCCCTTTCTACCCCCCTGTACACGCTGCAGCAACCACTGCACCCGATAACACCCGCCATCATCCCGTTTCTTACAGTCCACCCTACTGAGACACTGGTTCAACCTCCCCGCGCGAAGAATATCGATCCCCCAACCCTTCTCACCCCCTCTCTCCCCCACCCTCCCGCTTCGCAATACTAACCCAGCATTATCGTCCTCCCGGAAACTTGGGACCGAAACTCATTATAACTTGCTTAACGATCGGTCAAATCACTTCGCGGGATACGTTCTCGCTGCGTTTTTGCGCACGAAAAAAGGGAGCGGGGAGGATGAGGGGAAGGGAAGGAAAGGGTGAAAAAAGGGCAGGGAAGGAACAGAGAGCCGAAGAAGGGCTGAACATCGTGGAAGGGTCGGCCGTCGAAGCTGGAAATCCCGTGGCGTGTCTGAGCCAGCCTAAGGGGTGCGAGGGGGTGGATGAAGAGAACGAGAGAGAGAGAGAGAGAGAGGGAGAGAAAAAAGGAAAGCAGAAGCGGTAGGAGGCGCCGGAAGTGGCGTCGTCGTTTCGTCTCGTCGTTATGCACGCGGAAATTCAGGGGCGCGTCGCTGTCGTTATTACGCCCCCGCGGATAATCGAGCGAGCGGAATTTAATTCGTTTGAGTGCACGGGACCACCCCCCCGCACTCCCGCACCGCCTGCATCCCATCGCGTTCCTTCTCTTTGACCGCGGCGAGTCGCGCGCGCGCGCGCGCCGCGCTGCTTTTTTTCATCCTTGCCGACGGACTTGAGCTGCGTTTTTTTCCTTTTTTTTTATCGCTGTCGAGCCTCGAGTTTCAACACGCCTCGCTACTTTCTTCCATTCCCACCCTGTGAATGTCTTTTGCGCGCCGCGACTGTCTCTGATCCTGGGTTAAGTCTCGCTCTTTTAGCGTCCGGGGATTCTGATCGGTCTTTGGAAGAATCGGATGTTGATGCGGGAACGAGGAAGTCGGTCGCTCTGATTTTTGCTAATCTTGCAGGCAAGCTTTGACGCTCTCTCTATCTCTTATCATACGATACTCTTGTTTCTGGTCTTGGATTAAGTTTGGTCTGATAGTCTGATGATGCTGGTCTGACTGAAGTAATCGTAGACGTAATTTTCGAGAAGCAAGGAAAGTGTCATTTTCCATTATTGGCTCAATATTTATATTTTTTAATATATAATATATGGACGGTTCATCTTGAAAGTGGGGTAAGCCCATATTGTGATTTCGTGATATTTAATTTTTTCTTAAATGGACTTACACCACTTTCAAAATAAACGGTCCATTTATCAAAATATTTATAATATAATGAATATAAATACAATCATTGGCAACATCAATTGTTTATTCCCTGTTACAGAATCATTTTTCTGTCACCGTACCGTGAAGTTCTACTCCACATTGTACGTATCATCCCTACCAAAAGCAGATACCCACTCGAATGTATAATTTTTGGTTCCTCTGCACTACTGTTAATCTTTCGGGATTCTTGTAAGAAGCCGAACGTGTTTCTCGACACCTTGGACTTGGAACTTCGACTCTTTATTATTCCTGACTAGCGCCGCGGAGCAGTGGCCATCCGGTATTTCCGGTGTGTGCCAAACGCCTATCAAACGGACGATCGTTCGGCGAATAGCAAGGAGTTGGAAGAGAAATGATCGCTCCCCATCGATTCCGGTGAACGATGGGGCCTCGTGACGAGCAGGAAATATTAGCCGAACGCCTGAATTACCCACGACGTCGCGTCCGCCTTCAGTGAATTACCCTTTAACGTCTAATAATCACACCTTACCCCGATTCAGCGTCCCACTCGTCGATCCTGTCACCCCTTCGCACCCCCATCCGGAATGAACGCCCTGATCAGGTCCAGGACCTGCAAAAAAAACCATTCAGTATATGTGCCCATAATTATGAAAGTGGTCTAAGTTAAGATTTAAAAAAAAATGAGTTTATCAGTTATTTCACACCACATTTGTTTACACTGAATTTATTCAATGTAATTTTTTTATTTTTAAATCTTGACTTAGACCACTTTCATAATTATGGGCACATATGTTCTCATGACACCGTAATCTGCTATGGTAGAGTAATTTACTATGGTAGCGAATCGTATGTTTAATCGTACTCTGTTTTACAGATAATTAATCACGGAATAGAACTTTGAAATTACTTAATTTGTAAGTTGAACTGGAAATTTGTTGTCTTTAACTCCTTAACGCACGGTTTCTTTGAAATAATAACGTGTTATAGCTTACAATCCTATGTGAATGACAAGTATTAATGAAACGATCTTTTTTCTTAGCTTTCACATTGTTATTTTTAATTCTCGATTATATTCGAGTGTGAAATATTATAGCAGCATCAAATCGAACGGCGGTCGAATTATCTCGAGTGTGCACAGTCTGGTCTGTCTAGCGCGCTCGAATAAACTCGAGCGTGGACGTTAAGAGGTTAATAATCTGGACTATAAGACAGATTCCTTTTATTAGATTCGTTTGGAAGTTGAACATATCGTTTAACTCATAGATATATGGGAATGTCAATAAAAAAAGATGATTTAAATTTTTGTGGTACAGTATTTTAGCTTTAAATATCGCCAATAAAAGAGCTCTCAGATACGGTACTGTTTTAAAGGCAAGAAATCATTTTTTATCGTCCTGGCAGCGAATTATCGACCTTCCCGTATGGAAAAAAAGGAGGGGGTGCGATAAGGGAAGGTATCGGGTGGGTGGGATGGAAAAGTAGGGCTGCGAGGGTTGGAAGGCAGGAAAAGGCGGAGGACACTTCGAGAACGGGATAATTATCGTCGTCTCCTCGGGGGCTTCGGTAAATTCTGAAGAAAGAAAGAGAGAGAGAGAGAGAGAGAGAGATAGTGAATAATATGAAGAAAGAAGGATAGTGACTAATCGGCCTGCTTAAGGAAATGAACGTTGCTCGAGCGATCGAACCGCAAGAAAGGGAGAATCGAAAAAATCCTAAACAATCAGCGCGGAATCCTGGAAGGGTGACGAGTAGGCAGCAGAAAGATCTGAAGAAAAAACAATAGGTATGGTATGAAGGGGAGAAAGAGATTTTCTGTTTTGTGGGAAATGCTCCTTACAACTTGTTCTTCAAGTTTGGTTTCAGGTCCGATTTGTTAAAATAACTGCATTACTTTCCCGAAAGTTGCTGTTAATGCGCTTGATCGACATTTGCGTTTCTTAAAGTAGTATTTTTCTAGACAATTAGGAAATTATATTATTAAAAGTACAGCGATCAGTAAATTATTTTGTGCATGGAAGAGAATTTATTGATTCCATTGATACGACATCATCATTCATGTCTACTTTTCATTTTCCAGACTCACTTTACTCGGTCGGAACCTGCAGAAAAATCAATCATCTTTCACTCAATTAAATTTTGAATCCTAATGTAACGCACTCGCCTCGGTCCATAGTCATTTTCTCTGCGTCTAACAAAATTTTCTCCAGCAACTATCGAATCTATTTAAAGACATCATATTAAATGTCTTTCACTTAAACCTGTAACGTCTTCAGTGGATTAAAATATACTATAAATTGCTTAAAAATGAAAATACTTATTTCGGAAAAGGATGTTCTTTACCACGAAGAGGTTAGTAGATTAAATGGAAGAAACGATTAACCAGATTTTGAACCAATCCCACGCCACACCTTTTGCCGAAAATTTCCCTCCCTTTCCCTCCACTTTCCGTCGAGCTGCCTTTCTCCGCTGCGAGCGGCAACCCTTGACTACATTGTTCTGAGCATTCAACCCCACCGCCGTATGAATTGATAATAACGCAATACCAACGTATTATTACGCAGCAATAACAATGTACTACGGGCCATTAATTACGAAACTTCATTTTCCTTATAATGCCATTGTTACGTGATATATTCGGAGTGAAATCACGTATTGTTCCCGCGAAAAATGGCAATTGCTTCAATTATTATCCCGGCGGGGGTGCGGGCCGATACGCGCCGGGGGTGCGCGAACCAAAATCGGGGCCGAAATGCTCCTGACTTTTTAAAGGCAGGTATTTCATCGGCGGAATGAACTGTTCGCTAAGGTTCAATTTTCAAGAAGGGGTGGGATTGATTTTTCGATTACAGGGAGGTGTACGAAATATTTCTTCCGCATGCATTGTTTCGGGGATTGAATAGTGACAGTTTTTAAGTCTGAGCAGAAGTGTAACATGACCTATACAAAAAATAGAAATGATTGGAAGAGTCTGTGTGTTATAAAGATTGTCATGTCCTACTGACTATTGACAGCAAATCTTATTTTCATCGTATCTACGAAAATATTGCACTTAGAAGGGTCCGGTTGCGATTTTTGTGATCCTCGTTCGATTCTCTTTCAGTATGCATAAGCACAAGTCGATCGGAAGACTTTCATTTTTTCGACATTTCCGCGACCCCATTTTTTCGATGGTTTTTTGGCTGTAACTCCAAAACTAAAGCGAATTTCGACCAACGGCAAACGGCTCTCTGAGTTATTTTTGACCCCCTACCAGGTAGCAAAAGGGCGATCCGATCCGCCGACCTTCAATTATTCGCAAAAATGAGAAGGGAAATAGAAAATTAGAAAATTCGCGATTTTTTTATTCGCCTGTAACTTTTGAACCGGGGATCAAAACCTATGATAATTATACATTTTCTTGAAGCTTTTAACGCGTACTTTAAGGTAGGACTATCGGCGAAAGTCGATCTTTAAAAAAAAAATTTTTCACCGGTAAGAATATGTACGCTAAACGACTCTAAAACTCGCAAGGCGGGTGGGTGGGTGGGTGAGTTGGTAGAGTACTTGACTTATAAGGCAGCGGGCTCGGGTTCGATTCCCGTTTCGGTAGAGAAATTGAGAAAAAAGCACGCTTGAGTGAGCAGAGTAGAGCGCAGACTCGAAATCGACGAGCGCTCACGGCAGAAGGCAAAGACAAGGCACAACAGTGTCAACACGCACCACATACCACGCATATCGGGTCCATATATTATTTTGCACCTCTCCTCAACCACAGAAATTCCCGAATACTCACTCTTCAGCCATTAATATCTGATTCAGTCAGTCGAACATGCTTCAAACTGAAGCTAACATGGGCTTTAGTCAAGCAAAATCTCATAAAAGCCATTGGGATAGTTCTATTCTCTTTAACTAGGAATAATTTAAGTCTAGGTACCCTTTCTTAATCGCCCAATGTCGTAATATATAGATAAATCAGACAAACATTTATTACATGGAGTCTAAAATGTAAAGTGATGTAAAATAGTGCAGCATAATTGCGAAATATCGTCAAAATTTGCAAAAGTCTTGTTAGTTCTTTAATCGAAAATAAATGTCACGTTCATTCCTTGCTTAAATAAAATAGAATATTACATCTCCGATTTAGTTTGATACCCACTCTGCCAGAAACAGACGTCACTATCTACACGTTTACACAGCCAACAGATTTTTTTTATTTTCTCGATTTAGTGCTGGGAAATGATGTATATCGGTTCCTTTCATGCGTCGGCAGTAACAGAATGATCTCGCGAATGACCGCGTTCCCAGCCGTAGGATTAATTTCATGACCCAGTAATACATGTTTGACGTGGAAAAATTGGCGTTTAACAGCGTCATTATTTGCCTTCGCTGGAATAACGATGTTACGAACACAGTTTCGCACACGTTTCGATATTATTGATATTCGCTCGTTTCCGAGTGAAATATTTATAACACTCGTAATAGGCAGGCTATCGTCAAACATCAACGAAGATTCGCCCTTCACCTTTCATTACTGCAAATACTTACAGTTTATTCTGTAATATTCTGTAATATTCTGTAATATTCTGTAATATTCCGTCATCTCGAGATACGAAAATTTCAATCTTACTCGACTAATCGTATTACTCATATTATTATCAGACTGTACTGTTTTACAACGTGAGTTATTCGGAGCATTCGAATGTCCTGTACATGCTTGTCTGCGTCTTCGAACTAAATCAATTTGATTCCATAGTCCATGCAATTGTAAGGAACAAAGTAATAGAAACGTAATAATTGTAAAAGATGTGTAGGACGAAAGATATTCCATTTCAGACGTGGAACACAAAGAGATCGCGAATACGTATGGCCTTATTATTTACCGGCATGCAGTTGGAAGTCTTAAAAGTTGGCGGAGCCCGCATTTACATTTTACATTTACATCGGGAGAAGAGAGACGACGGAGAGGGAGAGAGAAAGGGAGAGGGGGAGAGAGAGGTAAAGGAATAGAGAAGGAGAGATCCACCTTTCCGACGAGCCCCTGTGCTCGCGCACTAATTATCCAAAGTTAAGAGCGCCTTATTCGCGCGTAAAATTGCCTTCCAACTTGACGACCACCCCTCTCTCCGCTCGGCACCCTTCAACCCCCTTCAGGCCCCTTCAACCCCCTATCGCGGATGCACCTGTGCAGGAACGAGTTAGAGGGTTTCGCGCCGGTTTCATTCTAACGGAGGGTGGATTAGGCTATAATATATATATATAGAATATAGAACGGTTCAGAAACGTTGAGTTTTGACAGTGGATGGAAGAAATTCAGACCAGAATAATATCACAAATGACGAAGTATGAGAATTTTCATAAAAATCACGATGCGTTTCAAATATACCTATAGAAGCTCAAATAAAATGTTTACATTTTTATTCGAATGTCGAATGAAGCCAAAAGCGTGATTGCAACGGTTATCGATGTGAAGTAACGAATTCAATTGAAATCGAGCCTTTTTCCATCCCATTTTGACAATAATTTGTTTGGAGCGTCGAAATGATTCGAAAATTGCGACTGTCGAAGAGTCCGAGAAAGGGGGGGCGAGGCGGGTCCGGCCGCATAATTTCCTAATTAACTGCCGAGGACGAAAATCACGGGTAAAATTCCGTAAGCAGTGGGCCAACGAACGCTCGGCAACTATTAATTAAATGGGCGTACATGGCGGTTTGCCGGAGGGACGCGGCTGGTTTGCTGTAATTGTGAACGAAACTGCGCGCTGCCTTTCTCTCTTCTTCCCTCACCCTCCCCTCCCTTCTCGCGCTTATCCCCTCTCTTGGCCTACGTCACCTTCGTTTTCATCTCTTTCCGGGAGAACGCCGACCTCTTCGAGACGCACGCATGGAATCTCGTTTTTTCGGTACCGGAAACGATAAGTATCGTGAAAATGAATTTTTAGCGTTCGATAGTTTACGAATTTCAACGAGGTGGAGTTCCTACGGAAGAAATTTGGTTCTGGAGTCTGTGACATACTGTACTTTGTAAATTTAGAATAGAAGAAGGTGCGAAACATTATAGTATACCATTTTGGAACGTTTAGAATTTGAATATGTATGTGAAAGAAGAAAATCAGGCATCATTGTGTTTCATTTAAGAAATAATCGAATACAGAATAGTATATATCGGTATATAATGATTAAGGTATAATCGATTACAGAATGAAGAAATTTCTGGTCAGCCAGACCAAAATCACACAAAGTGCACCCCCAAAAAAAGTGAACCCCAACGCGCAAAGTAAATGATTTCGCTCGCACTCAGGTTGAATTCTGCCACTAGAGTGAGATTACGGCGAATCGAGTTCCACGAGCGTGCGTGGCGCGCGTCCTGCGCAGCGTGCATACGCGTGCGACAGCCAGCGGGCAGAACGGGGGGGAGGCAAGCCTTCGCTTCTCGGTTTTTAAGCCGTAACGTTCCGTTCCATGCCGTTTCGCTTCGCTTGCCGGCTTCCCGCTAGCGGCGCAACGTTTGTTTTCCGCTCGTTGATTTCAATATCGCGCAACGTGCGCACGCCCAGAACGGGGGGGTGGAACGGCAAGGGGGTCTATAGAGGGGGGTAAGGTTTGGGCCAGAGAGGGTGGAGGGCGGAGGGGAGGACTGGCACGCGGAGAAATCGGCCGGCGTGCTTGGGAAGAAGGCGGAGAGGGTGACAAATAGAGAGAATTAGAGAGTTTGGGGGGGTGAGTCGCGCAGGGAACTGTTGTATCGACGGAAAGTGAAAACGAACAGCGGCCGGAATAATTCACCGTGCCAAATGCAATTAGACGCAGGCGCTATCGAGCAATTATGTAGGGAAGTTTTACTTTCGAAATGCTGACACATTCGAGAAGATTTATTCATCATTCTGGTAGCTACTCAAACTCACTAAGAATGCCAAACGTAAATATTGAAAAATAATAATCAAAAAGAGACACATTTATACAAGTCTAATTGAAAACATTAAAGAGCAAGTACTTGAAAGCTGATAATGCACTACTGACACTGAAATAAAGTTGCAACAACCGGTTATTGGCAGTCAGTATTAGACGTATAATAAAATTCTTTTCTTAATCCTTCAAATTATAAAATGTTAAATTAAATTTATTAATACCTTCAATGACTTTCATTTACTGATTTACAATGAATAATTGAATTGCAGTAGATATACGTAAAACACTGACCGAATCCGCCAAAATCCCATTACAATACATCTACTACTGATACTATCAAATAATAATGAAGAAACATGATCCTGATAGAGATCACGAAAATTGAATCACGTACGAAAAATGATAAAACGAAACGAATCGTTTATTTTGACTCGCAGTACGCGTTTCATTCGCGCGACGTTGACCGAAAAATGAATGTCCGCTCCTCAGGCTGCTTCCGGGCCGAGAAGGAAAGCCGAGAAAGTGTCTGCGATCCTCTCCGCGACCCCTTGGGAAGGCAGGCACACTCCTCCCTCGAATCGAAATCACGAAGGACGATAACGAGAGTCGGGAAGAGGCGCGTTATCGGGAAAATTCTCGGTATACTTGCCGCTGAGTTATCGTTGCGCGTGTGATGCATCTCGCGCATTACATCCCCTCACCCACGAGAAACCCACTCCTTCCACCCTCCCAACCGTCCCACCCAAACCCACCCCCCTCCCGGTCTGATAATAATTACAGCATTCCGCCGCTGGCGGATATTAAATGACTGACTTTAGAGTTTAGCCTCCTCCATCTTTCTCTCCTCCCCAACCCCCCCCCCCTCTCCACACCCTTCTGTTTCCCTCCGCCCACCCTCTCCTTCGCCGGGCGACGGGATAATTTATTGATGAATTTATCGAGTGCTTAATTGAATTTTTAACGTCGCCGTCGGCCGCCTCTTTTGTAATCGTGAAATAACGTCCCGGCTCTCTCGCTTGTTTCGCGCTAATTTGTTCCCTGCCTTGCGTCGATCGATGCCAGAAGGTTGGCGGCACTGCCTGGAAGTCAACGAGATTTCTCTCTGCTCCTCTGGTTCGGCCGAGCGACCCGAGCTGCGGCGTGGGAGGGAACGAGGCAAGGAAATCAATTTCTACGGATCCGACGGAGAAGCTGTGCAATTATGGGCGAAGAACTATCGACTGGGAAGATTATTTTGAAAGTGGCATAAGTCACCTTTTTTACGGAAGGTCAATGATCGCTGCGTCGAAGGCAGCGCCTCTCTTAACTGTCTTACCGCAGAGTTAAATGGATTTAATTTAAGAAATTAAATATTATGTAAAGAAACCGTGTACACCACGTCGATCATAAATTATATATCTCATTTTTGTTTAAATTGTGGACTTACACCACATTGAAAATAAACGGACCAAATATAGACAGAATGTTGGTTGACTGGTTACTGTACAGTAAGTGTTATTAATGTTAAATCGTTTTTCCAAACATAACATTCCTCTTAGCTCCTGAAGAAGGCCCGGGCCGGTCGAAACGTTGAGTTGAAGCGTTTGAAAGTTCTTATAGTAAACTGGAGAAGCATACTATTCAACCACCGTTCAACCAAAAAGTCAACAATGTCATACATCATGAATATACAAAATGTAGATGCTGTCCAATTTGCCTTCACGAAGATTGAACCAAATTCGAAGTAGACCACTTTCAATGTAAAATGTACTTTGGAAAACTGTCAGGATTGACACGTGATACATTGATAATGCGTTTCAGATTTTCCGGATGCAACGTGAGTGCTGATTGTGGACGCGCGTGCAGAAACGTGAGTCAGGTGTGCCTCGAGCTCTTGTTTTCAAGCCGCTGATTTCAATACCGTTGAATTTTGGCCCTCTGGCTGTTTCTCCCATCGTACTTCTCCCTTTCAGTTACTCAGCAGACCTCATCCTTGGCGCAACTGGGGAAACTTCGTTCTCGGACTTAGACGTTCCAATCAGTGTCGTCAAATTGCACGCGACGAATTCATCGAACGGCTTCGGGGAACAACAATCTGCATTAATGTCAATCTGCACGTAAATGCGGCCATCACGCTTCTTTCTGTCAGCCAAATGACGGTCAGCGATCTTTTATTATCAGAAGTATTGGATGTCACGAGAAGTTTTTTCGCTTTTTTTGTCTATTCCTACATAGCATTAAAAGTGAAAGAAAAATTGAAACATTATGTATATGGACCGTTTAACTTGAAAGTGGTGTAAGTCCATTAAAAAAAATGAAATATCACATAAATAAACCTTATACACCACGTTAATCGAAAAGTATATAGGTAATATCCAATTTTTTTTTTAGATATGGACTTACACCAGTTACAAAATAAACGGTCTATATATCGTTCAATAAAGCATGCTGCCTTTTTTCCACTTCCCACTCAAAGTCTCGTAGCGAAAGCGAAAGTTCTTCAAGGTCCGCCTAACACAATTCCGTTCGATTAGGAAATCAAGCGTCTCAGCTTCTAAACTCGATTTATGTTTCCAGATGGACTCTACGGCCTCGGCAGCGTTCACCTCGGAAGTTGGAAAATCGAAAAAATGACTCGGACCCCACTGAGGAACGAAGATTTCTCGTTTTCAGGAGCGAATTGACCGATGGCAACGGGGAATTAGTTGTGTCGGCGTCCGAAAGTTGTAACGGCGTTTATAGCCTCGCCTCCCGCCGGGAATTGTAGACGACGAAAGTGCGCGCAAATATTTTCGAAAGTCGTCACTCTTTCCGCACCCCTCCCTCTTTCTTCCTCTCTCTTCCTCTCTCTTCGGACCACCCTCTCGCCCCCCCCCCACCCCCCACCGTCGTCGCGGAATGCAATTAAGCTCCGCCAATCACGGCACCGGCCTGGCCGACACGGTGTGTGCCGGTCACGTGCGGTCTCGCGGCATCGAGGTTTACTTACAATCTGGCCTCGACTCAATTTTCGATCCCGCACCCCTTCCGCCAGTCGTCGCTTCGACACTTTTGTACGCACGTCACACCTTCGTCGAGACTTCTAACGCCTTCCTCATCGCCCGCGATATCCACAATATGTGTCATTCGACCGACACTCTTATTTCGATCGTTTTAAATCGCAAACCGGATATTTGTGGAATGTTCGGAGAAAATTGTGTAATCCGTTTACGAGATACTGAAAGCAAATTTTATTGCTATAAATAATTTTGACACTTTGAGTCGGGATTAATCTTTGTAGTTATTAACGATTCTATGGGTTTGGAAGCGTGTATCAGTTTGCAGATATTGAGATTACTGGCTCGGTTACTGAAGGAAAATTAATACATACATACGTTACTTCGAAGTATCGCGAGTGTTATTAATTTTCCCTCTTTTCGAGTCCACCGTCGTTCGGTATCGCAGTTCGATGTTCATGTTAAGAAAATCACTCGCCATCTTCCATAGATTTCCCTTGCACACAACCGTTCGCGGTTCCACCACAATTTACCGGACGCTCCTGCGTACACACGTGGACTCGCACGTCCGCGTAAAGATTCACACACGCGTTCGGGCGCCACGTGTTCGCGGTTGCGGCGGAATAAATTTCAACCACCGACGCGACTTTTTTCTCTGTCCGCCCCTTGCTCACTCTCTCTCTCTCTCTCTCTCTCTGTCTATCTATCTATCTTTCCCTCTCATACCTTTCTGTGCTTCGCTCTCTTTCACTCGCCGACTCCCACTCGCACATACACACGTACACACTCTTTTGCTCCGCTTCGTTCCCTTTCATTCTGGCCAGTTTCATCCCCCCACCCCCTGGCCACAACTGACCCTGCTTGCACAATTTGCAGCGACGCGACGTTAAACAGGGCAAACGCGTAACTCTGTTTTCGCACTATTTTCCACCGTCCTCTCTCGCTTCCCGTTTCGGGCCCGCTTTCGCTCGCCATCGAATGCGTCGTCGGCAGAAGCCATAGAGTCTTCGAAAGCTAGTACTTTTCTATGAACACATTGTTCATTGAACGACGATTATCAAACACCGGACGTAGATCGACATTCTTTGATCCAATTCGATCGACGTCCAGGACAAATCTATAATCGATACACTAACGATATGGCGGACGCTTTAAAAAACAGGGGCTAATTTTGCATAAAAAAACAGGGCGAAATCGTAGAATAACGTTCGTGCCGGTCGACCTTGGCGGTAGGGGGAGGGGAAAAACAAGCGCGACCGTCCGATTTTATGCGACGCTAGCCGGACCCTTTCTCGAGCGTTGTATTTCATTTTTGCTCGCGCGCAGTACAAAAAAAAAGAGAGAGAATCGCTTGCGCATATTTTACTTAACGTTTTCTGTATATTTGAATTACGGCGGCTTCGCTCGCCGGCTCCCGGGCCCACGGAAGCGGTGCTCACTGAAAAGTTGGAAATTTATAACGACATCAGCGGGACATTAGGTACGCCGTAGCCCGAGCAATTCTCGTTCCATAAACAGAAACTAAAAGGAGCAAGGGGGGTGGTAGCCCGGCAGAGGGCACGGAGGGGTGGGTTAGGAGAGCGAAACATCCGGCGCTCGCTGTTTCGAACGTATTAAACGAAGATTACGTCTGATATTGGCCGGCCGTACTTGTATCTACTGCAGATGTTGTGCCCTCTTATACTCCCCCACCCTTTCGCCCCCCTCCCTCCGGCGGGGTCAACAAATATAATAACACTTTGCTTCCGCATTCGAATCCGAACTCTTCCAACACTCCCGGCCATCTTCTTCTCTCTCTCTCTCTCTCTCTCTCTCTCTCTCTCTCTTCTCCGCGGGGGGCTCACCTTCTTTCGGCCGGCCGATTCTCACCCCTCCCACCCCCTCCGAGACGCTCGAGTTTACTCAGCCGCTACCTAAATCACAGTCCGATGAAAGGAGAGAGAGACAAATCGCTGGGAAAAGTTTTCCCTCGAAGAGCGACTTTACGACCTCCGAGAGCGACGAAAGAAGAAGCGCTCCCCGTTATAACACGCCGGATAGGACGCTATCCGGTGACAAGGGAGGGCGGGGAGGGCGGCACGGCAGAGGAACGGCGGAGAAGGTACAAAGTATAATCGGAAAGAATGCCGAACTAATTAGGGGAACGATAGAATCCTCCGCGAGGCAGAAAGATTAATATCTCGCGGTGCCTTTAATATTCGACTTCCGCGAAAATCGTTGAGCGAAGGAAATTATTCTTGCGGAATACCGGAGTGTGCGTTTGCAGAGCGATGTAATATACAGTGCCCAAGTGATACGCGCTTAGCTTTTACAATCCTGGGCCGCAGCCGGTGTGGAGGTGAGTCGCGAAAGTTCCGGCCAAGATTAATATTTCTTAATGGCTCCGCGACGTTCGATACACTCTCATGAAAATCGGGTTACGTAAAGCGACTTGTTCTTTTGCAGGGTGCAACTGTGTACAGTGCTGGGATGTAACGTTGTAACGTTGTTACGCCAACGATATTTTGCCCACCCCCCCTCCCGAGTCCCGGACGTCCGGCGCAGAGTTAGGTTGGAGGGCAGAGTCCTCGCTTGTAGCAACGAGCCATAATAACGGGGGTGAGAGGGGGTGGGGGTGTGTTGCAGCACATGGAAAGACAGCGAGCAGCAGTATCGAGCAATGGTTATTGCTCGTTATACCGGGATATAAGTGGCCTGCAAAGGGTGTTGGCCCGATCGGCGGCTGCTTGGCACTGTTTCTCATCGGCTGGTGTCTAGGGGTGTCCCGGAGTTGTCCGGGGGGTGGCGGAGAGGGTGGCCCGAGGGTGGCGCACCGTGCGGGCCCGATGTGTAGTCACACCGGCTTGGTCGCCGGTGTCGGAACACGCCGAGGATTCCCAGCAGGTTTCCCAACTAACCTATCGGTTTCTGGCCGGCTGCCCCGCTTAATGGGAATTGAGAACTTTCGACTCGGCTACCGAGCGCGATAATTCATCCCTCGCGCAGTAGCGGCCGGCGTATGCTATCCTAACCTCCCCCCTCCACCGCCCGCTAGTAACTCCTCTTCCGCCCGCCAACCCTCTTTCTGTCCCACCTCTGTGCCTCTTCTACCCCTTCTGCCACTTCTGCGCTTGGCTGCGGCCTCGTCGTGCTAAATTTCAGACGATCACCCCCGTGTCGGGAGTAGTTGAGCTCGGCATTATTCGAATTGTTTTGGATAAATGTTTGTCCGCTGATTTATTTGTGCCGGTCGTGTTTAATCGAACGGCGGGGGTCTGCCGTTTTTGTGCGGTGGGGGTGTGTGAGGGTTGACAGGGTTGTACAATGTGACGGAGGATTTAAGAATTTAATTTTGACTCCAAGAGAGGTCTGCGGTATAGTGGCGTAATTATACTAATTTTGGCACGATGGTATAATATATTGCATTTTGTGATATTGGTACGTGCAGTATAATGCATAATTTATGTCTTATAATAGCATGATATAACAGATTTCTTGAAATAATTACGCCAGACAACGTAAAACTCTGATTTAATTGTCTGGATGTTTATGTTTATTTTCAAATTCGCGCCAGAATAGAAGACGCTATCATGAACATCTCGGCCAACCGCAAGACAGCGAATCGCGATCGCACGTGACGCACGGCAGGCCAATCAGATTGCGCTGCGCGCGCAGTCTTCTTGTGGTGACGGCGTCATGGCGAACGTTCGGGCGAACCTGTGTCCTTCCTCGCTTTTCCTGTGTTTTAACCCGTGTCAAGACCAGTTCAGATCTCAAATTTGCTATTCATCCCTGCAGCAAGACGTGAGGTATTGAATTTGGCCATTTTCCAACCTCCGACATCCATTCCTTTACCTCATCGATCGAAAGTTTGATCAGCCACATGCCGATCACTTGGCGTCCTTGGCGGCCATTTTATGCTTGCGGCGCATGGCTCGTCGTACTGAAAATGCTGGCATAGGTAACACTTTTTCAATTTATTATTCGACATCATGGTACCGCTGATGAATTGCGTTGGCATCGACGAAGAGGTTAGCTGGTTTTCTGAGTGGACGCCTGCGATGGTTCTTCAGGATCATGGTGACTTCGAGGGAATTGGTATTACTGGTATAAATAACATTTTTATTCATTGTATTTTGATATGATGGTTTTCATGTTTTGTTGAAATCTGTTTTGCTCAACGTTTTGAGCATTATGTGTTTTTGTGCAATATTGTGTTAGCTATTGAATGAAGATGAAACTGTTGCTGGTTGAAGAACTGAAGAAGTTTGAAGATGACGTTCAGCAGGTCAAAGTGACGGGAGACCTATTAGCAGAGATAATTTTTGTAACTACATCTATTTATTACATTTGTATCTGATTTTCATCGCTCTTGTAACAAGTTCTGCATCTCAACCAATACCACTTCTATTCACATTTATTTTTTTTACCTTGTTTCATATATCATATTTAATTCATGCAATAAGTGGTGGTGACAGTACAATACTTGCATATGACATTACCTTTGGTATTGTAAGCACCATCTATAAATCCTGTTGTTCGTATGCCTCAAGAAGAATGATCTTGTCCTCCAGCCGAACAATCCTGTCCTGCCACAAAATGCAGTGTTGAAATAAATATGCGTTGAAGAAATCCCAGGATTCTTTATTGTCAACATCCTCCCAACAAAGTCATAGGTATACAAACTCTATGCATTTTCTTTTTACATTATATTTCTTGCTTTTTATGTACACGCTCTATTTGATAATTATTTTTACATTCACCATATTCGTCCTGTAATAATATCATACTAGAAACATCAACCAAGATGATGTTTCACATTATCGACGAATTTGTCAGTTAATCAGACTGAGGCAGTTAATCAGACTAATCTGACAGGCTCAGAGAATTTTTACGCTTTCATTTCAACATTTCGCATAGGGGAAGCCGACAAAATACCGTCGAACGATGGATATATAGCTGAATAACTCACAGTTTTAACATCGGGGAGCAACAGAGCGTCGAGCGCATAATTCCAACTTTTCGAGCCAATGGACTCCGACAAGAAACACTCCTGAGGTTTTCGACCGAGCGACTACGATATACGGAATGCCGAAATTTACTGCGCCGTCACCCCGTTCTTAGATCCTGCGACGCTCGAATGTGTTAAACGTATCCTATCGATTTGCCATACGGTATCGGCCAGGGGGGGTAAGAGGGGGGGGGGGGCAGAAAATGGCGTGAAAGTTTATGTAGTTCCGGCATTGGCAGGGTAGGTACCCGTATATCGCACGTATAGTATCACGACGCGAACAGAAGGCACGGCTCCTTGGCGCCTGCGAATATGCCGTCTGCGGATGTGTAAGGATGTGCAAGGATGTGCGAGGATGAGGGTGGGGGATGTGGTTGAGGATGCGGTTCGTATCCCGACTCCTCGACTTCGCCTCTTCTTCCTCGTCCGCCCATAGAACGGACTCGCCGATGCGAGCGCACTTTTCTTTCCTCCCCACGACTTTTCCTTCCCTCCTTTTGCTCCTTCCCTACCCTCCTTCTGCCTTCCTCCCACTCGTGATTTGCTGCTTCCGCTTCTGTACGCGTGGATTCAAAAATTTTCTGCGCACCAGTCTCTCGATACTGCATAGGGTGACTCGTGCAGTGATCGAACACTTAAGTGCATTAAAAGTATTGCTCATTAATTGTTGTTTAATTTAATCAATTTCGTTACTACAGGACGCAGGTTTACTAGTAAAGGAATAGGACAACAGAATTCTAGGTGTAATTAATAGTTATAACGTTAATTAAAATACCTGGGATAAGCGAAATTTAGGTTATGTTACCAACGAATAAGTAAATTCTCAGTCGTATAGTTCGTTACTGTAATTTAGTTATGAAAATTATCGCTCTTGTTTAAGTTAAGCACATTTTCGCGTCATTTATTGAAATCAATGCAAATACAGTACAATGTATATTTCAGAATGAAGATTATCAGAAACGTTGATGTTTCCTTGTAATGCAAAAAAGTTCATTCACTGTCCAATTCACCGTAGCTCAGTTGCGCGAAGTGTGAGATTTGATGTTTCCACCCGTTTTCTGTTAGGCCAGCGTTTACTTCATGGCACGATAATCTTCGCCGTAGTAACCCTAGATCCGTTTCAGGTAGAAGAAGGTAACGGTCGAGGGACAGTAAGAAGGGGACATAACGACGGAACGGTCAGGGGTGGCAAGTGTCTCCAACTCTTTTATCCGTGGCAGAGGCTTTATTAAGAAGAACGTAGGGAGTGCGAGGATTATTGTGATTCTGATGGTCCGTTAGCGCGCTTTCATCTCGCCGTTTCGCTCGTCTTTATGACCGACGACGACGTGGCTTGCCTTTAACGCGAGCCATTTTTTATGCGTCGCCTTCTTACGTCTCAGTCCTTTGTCGCGATCACGATCACGACGAATTGTTCGCAGCTTAATGCGATAGTCCTTGCCGCCTTTTATGTTTCGATTTTTTCATAAAAAAGGATAGAGACGTTTCGCCGATGTAATCATGGCGTTCGTTATGGGCGACGTTACTCATTACTATAATAGAAAAATTTCCTTCGCTGCACGCACTCGAAAATAATAGCAATTGTATAGGACCTTTTTACGTCATCGATTCTTATACGTCTTATTCTTCGGCAGAGGTCGCGGCAGTAGTTTAATTGGCAATCGTTATCGTTAACGTTTTTATTGCCCTCTATCCTTTTTGTCCACTTTATTGGAAAGGTAAAACATTTAATGGCTTCGTTATAAGATAAACCGTAACTCCGTAAAGAATTTCGACGTTTTCTCATTCGCTGGTCAAATCGATTACTTCGACCGATTTCATTTTTTTGCGTCAAAGCGTTTTGCGAGTTTTAACTTTGTATACCCGCAATCGATGTCGCTATTCGTAGGTTTAATACTGCGAAAGAGAAAAATTGACTTATCCTTAAGTTAGATTTTTGGTCGAAGCAGCTATTATCAACGAAAAGGCACCAATTACAAAACTACCGGTAATATTCGTTTAACCTTTACTGCATCATACATTCCGTAATGCTTCTCCGATCCCGTACCCGAATCTTCTGTTCCCGAAGTCAATTAATTTGGCCATTGAGCAGCTCAGGCAACCGAATATAATAGAACAGAGTAGCGCGTCAAGAATCTAATCGATCCCGGCGATCCAAAAATCGCTAATTACCTTCCCGTAGTAGACGACGCCTAAGTTAATACCGTAGATTAGCCGAAGTTGATTGCACAGGAGAAATTCGCGGCATGCGACGAATGACGTTTTGACTCCGCGAGGGACGCGAAGTGAGAAAGCCGCGAAATGGAAGCGGCGTGTCGGAGGCTGTAGGGGACGGATCGAAAGTAGAGAGGGTAGGAAGGAGAAGGGGAAAGAGGGTGGTCCTGGTATAGAATCGCAAGGACGCGGGGTTGAAGGGGGGGACGAAGGGTATAGAATCCTCCAAGAGAGGAAGAGAGCCCGGGGGCTTGCTTAACGAGTAAAGTCGAGCACTCGCTGCTATTCGAGAGAGAGAACAACTTTGAGACGAGCTAACCAACCGACTAACTCGCAATAATCTCGCTCTCCGCCCTTTTAATAGAGCGTCTTCCGTCGAAAAAGAATTCCTCGCCACTCTCCGCCCCCTCCTCGCCCAGCTCGCGCTCTCCGTTCCTGTTTTCAAGAAATCGGAGTAGAAAACGCGCGTTTTTCGGTATCATATATTCGCACCGCCTCGAAGAAGGTCGGCAAATGTTTCCCTTCGCTTCGGCCGGGAGAACGGTGGCAGAATGTTTGCGCTCTTGGCCGTAGAATATAAATGATCCTGTTACGCTCGTAATTACGAAGACGGAACGGTAATCGTACATTCCGTCGAGTCTCATAATTCCAGAGGTAGTCGACAAAAGTTGTATCGGTAATTGTGGAGAGGAAAAGTTAATTTAGGGCCGGCTAACGTTCGTAAAACCGCGGGCAAACTTCGTTACGAATTCCGCCCGAAGTTCGTCACTCCCGATATCAATGTACTCAAAATAACGCTGACGCAGGGTACGTTGTCTGACCGTAAACGAGTTTCGCAGCCGTGAAACTTTATCGGGAGCCGTTCTTGGCTGCCTAAACGATTCTTGGGTAAAGATCCTTTACGAGGCACACGTTGGATATCTCATTGTGCGTTTGTTTTTCGGTTAGCGGGCTGACTCTCTATCGCCTCCGATCGCTTGCCGGAGTCCTTACGGGCGAAAAATAACGGTCGATAAGTAGACATCCGTCCTTCCACCCTGGAGAAATCACACGGAGTACCTTCCGTCCCATTTCCATCTTGTCTCCTCTTGTCTCCTCTTGTCATATCCACGCTCGCTCGTTCTCCCTCTCCTCTCGTTACTCTCTTGTTTCGCAGCCACGATCCATCTCGTTCCCAAACATTCGCCTCCTATTCTCAACTAGTCCAATGACGTCCTTATCTCTCCGACTCGGCTTTTTCATCCATCCTCCATTTTCCTATTTTACCCGACATTTACGTTAACGTCGTTCCGTCCCACTTTTATAATTAGCCGTCTTTTTCAATTTGCGGCTCTCCCATCCAGTCGTTTCGGTGCCCAATCTTTGCGACTCTATTCTTCCATCGCCTGCCTCTTCCTCTCCTCGCTGGCTTATTCACACGGCACCTCGTTTTGTCCCACCTGAGACGTAACTGCGACAACCTCCAACCATCGCCGTCAGACTTCCACCGATACCGGGAACAACGTTCACCACTTTTCCCCTCGGGACTGCGCGCGACAACTTCCCATCTCACTCCCCCCCCCCCCCACTCCACCCCGCCTGCCATCCATCCCTTATTTTCGTTTCGCTCGACGCTAATTTCTCACCACCTCAACAAGCACGATCCATCGCCCATAGAAACGGACTCTCTGTCGCGAGACTCGCGGAGTGATTGAGTTGGAAGGAAGTGGAGGGGTGGGGGTTGAGGGTCGGTTTTAAGGGAGGGTTGACCTGTCTGGAGTCAATGAACCGACGGTCGGGAAAAGATCGTTCGGCGTGCACGCGTCGCTGATTTCCACTTGTCGAGTGAAACATCGCGTGAAGCTTTGAAAACTGAGCGGGAATGTCTTTATGTCGTCGGCATCATGCATACAAAACTTTGGGTGTGGGCTGTATGCAGATTTTGTTTGTACGTTAAGGTTGGGCCAGTAAGAAGAAAACGTCTTCGGAGACTAATTATGATGGAAGAGTCAGCCTGATGTTCGTTAGGAGTTGACTATGAATGTGAATGGAAATTTTTGGTTGGAAGACCTAATCATTTATTCTGTTAATTCTTTTTCTTTGGTCCTTAAATTTCATTACAATCATTGTAATTAAATTTGTTCGTAATGAACTGGTTATTGACAATGTTTTCTGTTAACCCTTAGAGTGCCGAGTGGGGTCCTACAGGGACCCCAGAAAGCATATTTCCTTAATAACTTTGTAAATAATTTTTTGTAATTTTTCATATTCCATGTACTTACTTGCTCACTTTCATCGTCAAGTATTGTGGATGATATGTCTATTCTAAAAACATTACTGTTATTTTGTTTTTAACTCTAAACGTACTGGGGTCTCCAGGAGATCGCATACCGCTATTTGTGTCCACCCATTTCTCGCGCAATAAATCGGCAGATAACGCCAGCCAAGTCGGGTTCCTCGCATTTTTGCACGTTATAATGTCGAATGTTCATCTGCACTGATCATAGAAGAGAAGTAATAGAAAAAACTGTACGTTGCCTGGACCATGACGACGAATGAATTGTATCGAATGTCTTGATGTATTAATTTTTTTGTGAGAAGAATAAAATTTAATTATATATTTTCATACCGTAAATATGTCAATAAATACATATATTAAACATCTCCATTTTTTGTTTTCAATTCTACAATTTTTTTAAGTGGGTTCCCTTGAGGACCCCACGTCGTTATTAGTGTTGCCAAAAAGTATACGGCACTCTAAGGGTTAAAACACATTGCAATTTAATCAGTTCGTAAAGTAGTACAACACTGACCGAAATCGCCGAAGAACCATTGATTATACACTAGTCATTTATGTGAAAGATTTCAATTTTTATATTTCTACATTTTTATTTTGATATCACTGTTGTATTTCATTAGGGTTGTTTTGGGGCGAAGAGCAGAAACGATTGTATGAAGGAACTGAGAATGAGTAGGTGAAGGCAGCCATGTGTTGCTTCGTTTAATAGACTGTACGCGGCACATCGCGTGGGTTATTATCGGGATCGGATGATTGCCGATGAACTTTATCCGGATAAAGAATGGAGAGGTGGGTGGGTGTAAGGGCGGTTGTTCAATTTGATAAATGGCTTTAGCCGGGGTGAAATCGTTACTCTTACCGAATGTAAGAAATACGCCCATGACAGGGGTACATTTTGACTCGCGTTGACTTGAACACTGAGTGTCTATCGCACCGATCTTTCTATACTCAGACTTTTTATTTTTTTGCGTCAAGGCGTCTTTTAACTCGGGTGTCAGAAATAATTTTCCGAATGTCAGCCAAAGTCGATTGTCCTTATCGCAATCTTTTTTCTGCCTTCGTCCTACAGCTGTCGATAAAAATCGATAACACTGCACTTAAGGGATCTGATTACCTTAATGGCGAGAGCTGAAGTTGTTGAAGGTATTCCTGTCTCGGAGAAGTTCCAGATATTGTTTGCGGGGCCCGATATCGTGCGATGCAAATTACGCGACAATATCGGCCGCGTCTAGGAGGGCAGTTACGAGCACTCGACAGATTTTTTCTGTCGAGGAGTTGGGAAACGACGCGAAGGTGCGGAAAAGGGGGAGTAAAGGAGAGAGTCGAGGACACTTGCCCGCCATTGGCGCATTACGAACCAGCTGTTTCACCTTGGGAGGCGTCATCTGGCGCACCGGGAGATAAAGATGCGAATAGGAACGGAGAGAGAAAGTGATTCGGTAAAGAAACGCAGAAATGGGCGAAGGCACTCTAAAAATCTCTGCAAGCGTCAGTGAAGCACCAAACACTCTTAAATTTATACTCAGCCGAATTTTTTCAGTCGTGAACCACGTGTTATTTACATTTACGAATTTTTACCTATAATATATTGCAACGTTTCAGGAAGATTCCATCCAAGCCAGAAATCACAAAATGACTTAACGTAATATTAGGTCTACCGGAAAGTTCTGTCCATTTTTTACAATTTCTGGCCTTTAGAGATAAGGCATTTCTTAAAAATGGGATATACAAATTGCCGTCACGCTGACAAGAAGTCATAAATAATGATGGCAATTACATTATTCAATAAAGTTTATTCACGCTATGAAAAATGTTTCCTTTTTCCTTATTGGAAAAACGGAAAGAACTTTCCGGTAGAATTATATCTTTACCAGATCATCAGCAAGCAAATTCAGTATTATTGGAACATAATGACATTCTCCGGTCACCTTCGCGGAAAGCAGGAGGATGACTCTCGCAATACAATGCAAGCTCATTCTCGCGGTCGTCCGACCGAGTCGATGGGGGTGAAATGGGGGGATGGAGTCCGCCAAAGGGGTCGCCGGGCGAAGAAGGAAGATCAGGAAGGAACACGTAATTCCACGGCGGGGCTTAGCGCGTCCCAATTTTCGGGCCAGTAAATTCCAATAACGTCCGATGCCCTTAAACTCTTCGTACATCACGTCCCCGGAGCCGGCGACCGATTTATAACCGTGGAATTCGGGTTATCGATATCTATCGTCGGAGAAATAACAGTCCACCTACCCCCGGCCACCCTCCCCCCTCGCCAGCCAGTCTTCTCTTTCCCAAACGGCGCTGCCTTTTATGGCCGCGAGCCCTTTTACGTGTTGCCAGACACTCCCGCAGGAATTCCAGGCAGAGTGTTCATGATGACGCTCGCCTCGCACGTATTGGGGACGATGGTCGGCCAAAATGGCGTTTCGGGGTTACTAATGATTGCCGGCGGTGGTCAAATGATACTCTCGGACGACGAATAGTCCTTTTCGGTCTATACGTTATCGTAGGGATTTATTCTATTCTGTTCCATTTATATAAGTATTGTATTTTGTTTCTGGACAGGGCTGCGAAACGTATTCTGATATCTGTTAAGGGTGCCATATGAAATTATGTATATATTTTGTAGTGAGACAGATGCAGAGGCAAAAAGAATTCGCGCGCAGAGCTATCCACGTGACATAAGCGTAAAACAATTAATTATAACAAATTACGATTTCAAAAAAAAAAATAAAATAAAATAAACCGTTTAAATCGTGTTAATCATAAATTATATATATCCCATTTTTTTTAAATATATATTTTTATTTAAATGATTTTATTTGTTTTTTAAAAATGGACTTACCCCATTTTCAAAATAAACGGTCCATATGTCCTACATATCCTACAGCGACGACAAGGTAGTGCACGGAAGTCAATCTGCAAATTGTGCAGCAAATCTGCGTATCAACCGAAACGTTCATAAACAATACGCGCAACCGCCCAGACATAGAAAATGGCGTGGAGAGACAAATCGGCAGATTACGTAACGCGTGATTCCGCAGTAGGTTCGATAGAGGATCCGCGATTTAAATGGCGTGACGCAACCGGGTCGGATCCTCGCAAGCGTATGTCCTTTACCTGTACCCTCGCGCGCTACGTGCCTCTCCATACAGAGAAGACCGGGGGGATCGCGAAGTAATTCGAGGGTGTTCCGTTTCCCGACTCTCGTTTTCTCCCTTTTTCTGAATTCCGCGCAGGGTCGACCGACTGAAATCCTCGGGATAAGGCCGGAAGAAGAAAGCGGACGCGTCGGCGAGTAAAGAGGGTACGGAAGGCGTAAGACGCTCTGGCCTGAGGGTGGGGGGGGGGGGGGGTAAAAAGAGTAGGAGAGGTAAAAAAAGGTCGACGGGGTGGAGTGGAGGGGGGGCTGTGCGGGTGGATGGCGAACGTTACGCGGCGCTTTACGGAAGATTGCACGATCCGACGTCCGTCGATTACGTCGGGCGACTTACGTGAGGTTTACAGGAACGATTGCGTTTACGAAAGCCGCGCGCGAGAGGAGAGTCGATCTCGGCAGAGACTTCGGCTTCCGATCCGGCCGGAACTACGTCGACCTTTCATTTTCGAACCGATCCCGCGAATGAGCGATACTTTTTAATCCCTCTCCGACACCCGCTTCGGAGGAGTGTAAATGGCGGAGTAAGTTTTCGGAGTGTGGAGATTTGAAAATTAGTTAGTTTGTTTAAAATAGTATAACAGTGACCGAAATCGCAGAAAACTTTTGTTTTAGATTGATGGTCAATAAGCAATTAATTCATAGATTAAGTCTATGCCGAGTAACTCTTATTTCTATTACATCTAACCATTTCATTACCATAGTACCGTACTAATATCAATGTATTTTTAATTGTTGTCAACGGCGGTTATGCCGTTAAGTAAATAAATAAATAAATTTTACAAGTGTAGAGAGTGTACAGGTTTGAGAGTAGAATCGTAGGAAAGTATTTGACATGATTTTATTGTAGATGCAGATAGTTGGCATAGTTCATCGTCATATTTAGTATAGCAAGAACGTTTGTCTATATTATAAATAACGAAGAATGAATTGCAGAGGAGCGGAGAGTAAGAGAGGTATATAAAAAAAAAAGTAGTATTTCACGATTTAATTGTTGTTGCAGGTGATAGACGACAGACAGTTACTATCATTGATCACCAAAGTGTTCGGTATCATAGGGGCAGTTATTCGGCCATTTGCATGAAGGTTTCGCTGAAATATTTAGCGCTCGCGCGCGCGCGCGCGCCCGCCGCGCTCTAACAAAACCCGAAACTAATTGGAATATTATTCACGATCGGATAGCGGAGTACGAACGATTAAACGGCGGACGTGATTTAAAACATGCCCTCTGCCCGCGTACTTTCCTACTCGAAATCCCCCCCCACCCCCGCCGAAATATTCTCCCGCCGAAATGCTCGTCCCGACTACTCTACGGGGCAATATTGTCATTCTATTATCGCGACCATAATTATCCCACCAATTGTAATTGCGCGACGATAAAATCGCCCACTATTCCCATTATTCCTCGTAATCATCACTATCGATTACAGCCGCGTTCCATTAAATTCGATGACGGCAATTGTCACCCCATTACAGTCGGCGCCTTCGACTGTCATCGAGTCCTGCAGATAATTGGGCAACATTTATTTTGGCTTTCGCTAAATAGAAAATTACATCTGTATGTTTGTCAGCATAGGCAATCTGGAAATCCAGGTAAATGTCGACTAACACCCCTACAGATTTATTGACTAATAAAGCAAATTTTCACTTTTAGCCGAGTGGGTAAAAAATTATACCTGTTTCAAGTTTCTTACAGAAACAATAGGGGACTTGAGGGACAATTTTCTTTGGCAATGAAGTTATAGGTCGGAGAATGTTGGTGTCGAACTCGACGGCGCAAAAAATGAGAAATTTTGGGGAAACATTAGTTAACAGCTTGGTTGGACGGTATCAATGGCCGGCCCCGTCCACATTCGGCTCGAATTTCGGGAAAGTTGAACGCGTTAATACCTCTAGCCTATATCCCGGGTTTCGGATCCGCGATGTGTATCACAGTAATGCGCCCGCTCATATTATTACTGTACCGTATTATTACACGGGGCCCTGCTTTATTAAATCTTGTTCCGCGGCAAAGCCGCAAACTGCTGCAGCGTTATAATTCAATTTCATGTAAAAGCAAATCCATTAGTTTGCTCTCTCACCCCCTCCTCGCCCACCCCCATCACACCCCATCATAACCCACCACTCCGCCCCCTACATTTCGCTTCCCCCCTTTGCCTCGCGCCACATCTGCTCCCGAAATGAAAATGTTTGCCGCGCGTCGACGGTGTATTTTGCCGCTCGTTAAATAATTTTGTGCGGGAATCGATGGCGTTAAGGATTCCTATGGGATTTGACTGTCAATGATCATATGCGAATGATCTTCACATGCCCTAACATCTTCTCTTCTTCTGTTTTATTATTGTATATTATTCGCATGCAGATAATATCGGTATATATTAATATAATATGTTTATGTAAGTAAATTTCTTGGTAAGGTGGGATAAAATATGTTCGCTAAATAATTGGTACATAATAAAGATAATCGAAATTCAAGTTGAAATTGAAACTGTAACGCTGGTATAGAAATACTTCGATGGCCGATCGGCGCCGATCGAAACTTCTTATTGATCCACTTCTTGCGCGCGAACTAGCTGGTGGTCTAGACGCGGTGTGAATTAATGCGACTATCCACGGACAGCTCTCAAAAGTGACAACCATTATTTAGCGCTGCCGCAGTCGTCGATCCGTCGAAACCTTCGTGCGCGTCGATGGCGGACGCCGCAAAAAGAGTAAACCGCGAAACTCGACTCCGTCAATATAATCGCCGACTCCGCTTTTAATAAATAACGCCCATCCCACCGACGCGACTGTGCAAAACAGCGAAAAAGCTCGTCCAATCCCATCGCCAAACGCGCGTTTCGATATCTGACATTAGCACTCTTTTACAGGTTCATACAACCGTCACGTTGCTCACAGAGACGTGGGAGAGAAGATCTGACGAATAGAAATAAGAGTCCGAGATTTATATAATTTTTCTCACATTTTCAAAGATTCAAGAATCGTGGAACAGTCATTTAATCCAACACCGTCTATCGTAACGTAATGAAAGTTGACAACTTTTCTTAATATTTTGACTTAAGCCACTTTCAACCGCTCACCTGGAGGATCCTCTAACGAGAGGGGACTAAAGTGGGTAACGCGAGGATGTGGAGGGAGGTCTCTGATCATAAGACTAATTCAAAGATTCAAGAAACGTGAAATAATCATTTAGTTTGAAACCGTCTATCGTACCGTAATAAAAGTCGATCATTTTTCTTAATATTTTGATTTAAGCTACATTCTGCTTACCCGGTCCGGGGAGGATCCTCTAATGAGAGGGTGACGAACGTCAAAGATTCACGAAACATGGAATAGTCATTTAATCTGACACCGTCTACCGGAACATAATGAAAGTTGACAACAAATTTTTCTTAATATTCCGACTTAAGCCACTTTCAACTGCTCACCCACCCCAACGAGGATCCTCTAACGAGAGGGTGACGAAGGTTGTAGCCAACGGGAAGAAGCGTAAGAACGGCAGAGAGAAGAGAATGAAGACGCCGAGCGTGGAAAGACGGAGGATCGTCGGGCAGTTAACGCGGGAATATAAAATGTTTCATTAGAGTAAAGCGGGCCGTTACGGGGGCCGGTCGCTTAACGAAACCGTGAAGGAAGAGTCCTCGTAAAGCGGCGCCAGCCGACATTTCCTCCCTTCCTCCCCTTCGTCCTTCGTCCTGGCCCCGATCCTTGCCGGCCGTGTCCGCGACTCTCCCGTCTCGTTCGCCAACGTTATGAGCCACCGCGACATAACCTCAAAGAACAGAAGCGTGCGCGCTCGGCCCCGGGATTGGCACCCCGAGTACAAAGGGTGTCCCCGCCTTCCTTTTTCATCTTCAACCGCGCACCACTTCCTAGGCCTCGCTGCCTTTTTCTATCGCTACCCTCTGCTTTTTCTTTCCGGACGCTCGCGGGCTGTTAGCTTTTCCTAGCTTTTTCTAGCTCTCCCTGGCTCTCTCTAATTCTCGCTAGCTCTCGCTAGCTCCTTCTACCTCTCGCTAACTCTCTCTAACTCTCTCCAGCTCTCTCTAGCTCACTCCGGTTCTCTTCAGATCCTCCCAACTCTCTCCGACCGTCGCCGGCCCTCCAGCCAACCTTTCACCGGCTCTTTCTACCTTTTTGTACTTCTCTATAGTTTACTCTGGACTAGAGCCTTCCGCGCGCCGCTCTAGCCTCGCAGAACACTGGCAAATCTATCCTGGCCACTCTTTCGCTTTTCCAGCCGCCTCTCCGCCGTCACCTTTGTTTACCCCCCTTCATACAGTGTCGCGTGTAATTTTTCAGAATTGCCCCGTAGCCCCGTTGTTCTCGGTCGCATAAAGGGTAATAGGGAGACGCGGGGGGAGGGGGGGGGGTTCCAAGAAAATTACGCGGGCCGCGTTTTATTAGTACCGTGTCGGCGACGGGGTCAGGTATTGTGAGCCGCGCGGAGAGCGGCAGAGCCGGAGAAATGGGAGTAATTAAATACGTAGGTGAACAAGGACGTTTAAATACTAATTTAAATGGATTCGCGCTTTGTACATCGGAATTGCTATCAATGTTTGCGCGAGCGGAAGTTTGTTCTGCGTGTCCGTTACGTGTCCTCTCCAAATGGAAACTTTTGAATCTCAGGTGAAACTTACGCGATTCAATCTGTCTTTCATTAATGTTCTCCGTCATTTCGGTTGGACTAAAGAAAAATGCTCAGCAAGCGAACAGTAGTCTTTACTATCTTTCTCTGAAATTCTGTCCTACACACAGTTACAATACATTTGAAACAGAAGTTCATAAAATACATTTGTTCCTTGCGACCTTATATCTTAGGATAAAAAACATTCCTTTGAAACTGTCTTCCAACTTTATCTTAAAAAAATTGTTTTATATTACCCATCACCACGATTTCATGCAGCTACGCACAATCTTTGATGACAAAAAAATGATTTCTCAGCATCGACTTCTTACGACGCCTAAAGAGAATCGAATTCTTCGGGGTTGGGGCGCGATGCGTGAAAGAGGAATACGGGTGGTAGGAAGGGAGGGAGGGAGGGGCTGAGGCAGACGGGTGGGATGACAAACATCCGGCAAACGTGAGTACGAAAGCAATCTCTTGGGCAGCCGGCGCTAGCGTCCTTTTAATCAATCCCAGGGCCCGACACGCGCTTCGCCCAAAGGGGCAGAAAGCGTCCCGACGCAAGACGTCGGCGCCCGCTCTCGAAACTATTTCGTACGTCGTGCCCCCCCCCCCCCTCCCCTTCCCCCGCGCGCGCTATACGTCGCCAAGTATTTCATTACGATTGTCCGAGGGCAACCCCCACCCCTCACCCCCCTCGCGTGCATTCTCCTCACGGCCGATTGAACCTTTTCGATTCCCTTGCCTTCCACCGCCGTTCGTCCCACCTTCCTTTTAATCCCACCGCCCCCGCATCTCGAGGTGGCAGTATTTTTCCCCGACGCATTTTCAATTTTTAGCGGACGCCGGTTAGCGCTGACCTTGCGGATCTTTAATTGAATTTCGATATCTTTTTGGATGTGCATAGTATGTGCTCGCATTTCTATCCATTAAATTTGTGTTTGGAATTGTATGGACTTTTGTATGGAGTTTGGGGTGGCTTTTTTTGATTTTCGTAAGAAGCATTGGAAGGGCCTAGATGTTCTTACGTTTGTTATTTGTACGATGTAGTATTCTTGAATTGAATCCTCTGTATTTTTTTTTCGTCTACTGCCTCTTTCGATTCTGAATTTCTGCGCAGCTCTGCGCAGGAAATTAAAAAGTTCCCATCGCCTACAGCGCAATGTTTGCCGACAGCGTGTACATCGCAATTTTATCTATTCCATTTGAGACCCTTAACGTTTACGCTTACTCACCCCGAGCGCTGCCGATCTATCGACGCTTCGCGGAAAATTAAAAATGGATCCCACATTACAATACTTTTCAATCCGCCCGAGCCGACGGCCGCTAAGCTCGACCAGTTTCGCATTTTTCCGGTCGAACGTAGAAGAAGAAAAAAAAAGAGCCGGGGAGGAGAGCGGAGGAGAGGGGCAAAAAAAAAGTAGGTCCCGCGCGCAAACGTCATTGTGCTAAACAATCGGCCGGCAGGGCGGGTTAACAATGACGGGCGCGTGAAATTTCGCAATTTTCGTATCCCGCCACTTTGCCACTGTTCTCGCCGGCCGCGCGCAGCACGTGAATGCCAGCGCGCATCTCGCCATTGAACCGACAAACCGCCCTTTTTCATCGGATAAAAAGCCCGGCAGCTGCTGCCGTCGTCGCTTCTCTTCCCTAGCTTGGCTGGCGAGCGCGCGCGCGCGCGCACGCGCAACAGAGGACTCGATTTCCACGGTGTCATAGTGTCTATGCCGATGCGTACAATGGCGTCGACCGAATGGCAACGGGGGGAGGGGTGGAAGGGGTCGGGGGTTGGAGGGGGTTGGCGGGGGTGGCCAGACAATGGGACACCAATTAATTGGATATAGAGGACTAGCTCGGTTACCTCTCGAGCTATTCCGCGTTTATACGTTCGCTGAATATAACGAGGCATTCGATTCCAGCCGCCGGTGAAGGGATGGAAATTGGGGGTGGTCGGCAAATGGGGGTGGGTTGCGAGGGGGAGAAAAGTGACGGCAGGGGTAAATAGTGTGATCGTCCTTTGAAGGCTGTTCATTAGATCGAGGGAAAACTGTTCCATTGTACATTTTAAATAGTTCGTTTTTTTCTTGTTTGGGGGTGGGTGGATTTAATTTGGATAGTTTTTTCTGCGCGACGACTGTTTGTCGGGTTCAAAGACAAATTGTTCTATTGTAGATTTCGAATGATTCTTTTCTTTGTTTCCGGGCACCGAGGGCGGTATTTGGAATTTTTTTCAATTCTGTTTGCGCACCCCGTCGGCTGTTTATTAGATTCTCGAAAGACAAACTGTTCGATTGTACATTTAGAATGCCTCGCTCTTTGTTTGGTTGCCGGCGAACGGGATTTTTAATTTTTGCCCGTTTCAACTTGACTACCCTTTGTTAGGTCGAAAAACAAATTTGGGCAGCCCTTCGTCTTAGGTGCGATTTTATCTTTAGCAGGCCAATCGTTTGGGTACGTTTAAAATAATTTTCAAATTTTTTGGTGCTTTCGGCTTCTTGCTTTGTCATCGGTCCGTCCATTTTTTCTATTGTCGGCGCGCGTCCGCTTTTCCACTTGTCCCACATACCTTTATAGACGCCATGACACCGAAGCGGCCAATTAAGGAACGAGCGATTAGCCCGACGCGACAACGATCGCTCTTCTTCCCCACTCGCCGATGTGACACTTTCATCTCGAACGCTTTTCATCGTTCGCGGCTTTTCATCCTGATGAATTTCGGCCCGCCATTCCGGCCGCGCTCGTCGACTGTCGTCTGCCCGATGGCGGAATCGGATGCAATTCTCTCGAATCGGAGAAAAATTCGTCTCCTCGAAAACCTCCACTTTTCCACCATTCCATTAGCATATTAAGGCAACGGAAATATATCTGTCGTAGCTCGGATAGTACAATAGCTGTAAACTGGGAATATAGAGAGGGGCAGAAAATGAAAACAGAGAGAGGTTGACAAGGGGTAGCAGAGAATATGCGCAACGAAGTTCTTGTCGATTTAAAAGTTACACGTTGTATAACTATATGGTCCGTTTATTTTCAAAGTAGTGCAAGTCCACATTTGAAAAAAAATGAGATAAATAATTTATGATTATCGTGGTGTAAACGGTATATTTATATAATATTTAATTTCTTTTTTTAATGGACTTATACCATTTTCAAAATAAACGGTCCATATAACTGTAGTTCAACCGTAGTACGGCCGTACTAACTTACTGAAGATACATTAGCGGCAGTTCGTAATGCGATGCGAGCGACGTAGAATGAGAGGAAAGAGGAGGGCGGCAAATGACCGTAGAGCAGAATGGAAAGTGGCCGGAAAAGGGGGGGGGGGCGGTAAAACAGGTTGGGAAAGAGATGGGCAGAGTCTATCAGCGCAATCTTTGTTTGCGCCTCACAAAGCGCGGCGAATAATGAAATTTCGTTAGGGGGAAGACAATAACGGCATGCATGCCGGGGCCGGATTCCAGTGGCGAAGGTTGTGCCAACCGACCCTCCACGGCCGCCACCCACCCCCTCCCTTAACCCCCTGGCGCGCATATGCTCGTACGCGCGCGCGCGCGGCAGGACGGCAAACAACCGTTATCGCGGCAAATTGCGCACCGCTTCTACCGACATTACGAATTTCTGTCATGGAATTGTCACTCAACATCGCGAGGGACGCGGCTCGTAATCCGACATCGCTACTTTGATTGATAACGAGTAGACGTCCGATAAAAAGCAATTTCGCACGTTTTCTCCGATCGGGCTTCGCTCGAGGCCTCGCACTTCGTCACTTTTCTCATCTCTTCACTGACTGTTAAAGTCAACAACATATCGAACACATCGAAATTATATGTTAATCTTTATTTGCTTCCTTACGGATTACAAAATTCCCTTACCCTACCCCTCACGAACAACCTTAATCTACCTTAATCTAATTCGTCCTTACAACTACATTAAACCTAGGCTTTGCAATTTTTTTCATGTTAATCCTATACTCCATGAAACAGTCAGCTGTAGCGACCTCTTGTCACTGCAGCTGTCTGTTTTATTTCGTCCTTAGCACCTTAGTAAAAAACTGACCGATTTAGCCAATTTCGAACTGACCGGTTCCTCAAGGGACCCCACTTAAAAAAATGGTAGAATTGAAAACAAAAAATGGTGATGTTTAATATATGTATTTATATAAATTGAAATTGAAAAATTAAAAAATTGAAAATATAAAATTAAATTTTATTCTTCTCACAAAAAAATTAATACATCAAGACATTCGATACAAGTTTTTTCCATTACTTCTCTTCTATGATCAGTGCAGATGAACATTCGACATTATAACGTGAAAAAATGCGAGGAACCCGACTTGGTTGGCGTTATCTGCCGATTTATTGCGCGAGAAATGGGTGGACACTAATAGCGGTATGGGATCTCCTGGAGACCCCAGTACGTTTAGAGTTAAAAACAAAATAACAGTAATGTTTTTAGAATAGACATATCATCCACAATACTTCACGATGAAAGTGAGCAAGTACATGGAATATGAAAAATTACAAAAAATTATTTACAAAGTTATTAAGGAAATATGCTTTCTGGGGTCTCTGTAGGACCCCACTCGGCACTCTAAGGGTTAAGTTACCGTTAATATTACAGTTTAAATAGCAACGCATAAACCGATCACAAAGGTTGACGCACTCATCCATTCGAACCTTTCACTCAGACCTCCGCAGCTACTTTCCACTTACTTTCCACGAGATTCTCAAAATATTCCGCCGTCTCCCATCTAGAATACGTCTGACGCACTTCCTTAACGAACCTCTCCCTGTCGATCGACCGTCTGCGCTGGCGCGATAAGTCCGTTTTTATTTAGTCCTCCCGCGCCGCGAATGGTTGCCTTCGCTTTTTCGTCGGCCAGTTTTTGCCGGAGCGACGGGTGTCGGGGCAGAATGGTCGGCGGGAGGCGTCAGGTGGAGGATCGAGGGGGCCTAGAGGGGTGCAGAGGGCATAGGGGGGGGGGGGGTGATGGCGAAGGCAGAATGAGCGGAATAGGCGACGAGAGAAAGAGGATCGGCTCGCATAGATCGTCCGCGCAGACAGCCGCGCCATTAGATACGCCCATCTCAATCACCGGCGCACGGAGGCCCATAAATTCTTGGACCGTAATAGAGAAGAGAGGTGGAGGGGGGCGGAGGGGGAAGGGGAGGGGAGGGTGCGAGAAGGCGCGCCTGCTGAAAATGCACCCCGGGTTTATGGCCGGTCCATTCTCACCCCCTTCGCGAGCCTCCGCACTTTTGTCTACCTTCCGGCAAAAGGGCCGCCGCCGCCGCTTTCTTATTTTGCGTACGGCGGGTCTGTGATTTTTCGAAATTCAGCGCAACGCCCGGTCGGGACTTTCCAGACAATTTTTCCGGGGTCGTTGACTTCTGGCGAAGAACGGCTCGCCGGTCTGGTTTAAGTAAATAGTTGAGAGACCTGGAATGATCGTGTCGCTCGCTATCTGCTACGGTGGGTAAATGAATGATTTAAATAATCTTCTGTTATTTTTCAGTTTAGCATAATGGTGCTCTTCGACTTTCGTCACGTAAAACTTGTTTAATTCCGTCTCCGATAGCGCCACGGTATAATTATCGCGTTGGCAAGGTAGTATTTTCAGTTTTCACCCATAGCTGTATAATTTTTTTGAAGCACCCCTGTAAAACATGGCATTTGCCATTATGGAACAGAATGGAAGGCGGATTATTGATTAACCTTTACTCTTTCCATAAAAATATGACTAATTTTCCACTACAAAACCGAAAATCAGTTTCTCGCCGACCTGAAGACTCGTCCGTTACAATAGTAATTCAAACGATTTTGAGTAATTGAAAGAACTGCTTTCACCTTACGTTAGGTGCGGAATGACAAAGTATCAGAATGTTTCGCGCGATCACAGGTACGCGGGACGGTCGGCGATAGGCCGATAAGAGAACTGGAGTTCTCGGGCAATTTGCCGGGCGCTTTGCAGTCGCAGACTGCGAAGCCGCTTTCGGAATCTGTACGCTTCCGCGCTTCTCTTCGCTGTAACGCAAGATTAGCAAAATCGTTCGCATCGGCCTACGAGCGCAGTGTGGCCCGTACGGCCCAGCTATGGCGTCTTGCTGATTCTACAATTTCGCAGCAGTTTCCGCCGCTTCCCCCCCTACGGCACGGAATAATATTCCCGCCGCAGAGCGTGTCGACTCCCGAGGCATTTTACCGCATGGAACGCACCTCGCCGATGGAATTTAGATTTAATCGCTTTCAGAGACTTTCCCCTGTTTTCGCGAAATCGCGCGAGATTTCGCGTTCGACGGAACTGAACGTAAATTAACGCTGCCGTGGCTTTAATGGGACGCGGGCGGGCGGGACTTTATTATTTCAGCGAAAATTGCCTCGAGCCACTCTTCGGATTTTGCGTATCGGGGATCTTATCGAATTTGACGTGTTTAGATGCTGGGCACTGAGAAGTAAGAAGTAGCAGTGCTCAGTCATTGCTTGTTTCATATTTTTGTCTTGTCATGTACGTTGGGAATATACTGGATAGTCGAGAAACTATTTCTCAGATTTCCTGGGTGGTTACAAACAAATCTCGTAACATGTAACGTACTGAGGTATTAAGTAGTGCGTATTTTAATTTATTTCCGATACATCTTTAATCAATACAAAATCTTCCTTATTGAAATTGTCAGTCATATTAGCATCGTGCATTCCGAATAATCGTTCAAACGTTCTCAAATGTTTAACTCGTATCTGTCACAATAACCGGCGCATCCCTTTCACGGTACACTCGAGTACCAAGTAGCGCGATACAAGTAGCAGTACGTATTTGTATGCAGCGCCGATGCTATCTTCGCGTCATTACTCGTTTCGCACCCTTATCTCTCCTTCCAATCGTCCGATTCAATCGACCCCTCCCCCACCCCCCTCTCCCTCCTCCTCCGGCACTTTTTATCTTTACAGCGCTGTTTCACGATTCTTTAATGACGAGGCGAATGCTCGTTGCTCTCACAGTGCTGGATGCGATTTATGGAAGGTCCATTTCCATTCAGTCTCCTCTCTCTTCTTCTTTCTCTCTCTCTCCCTTTCTCCCCCTCTTCTATTTCCCTGTAAATCGAGCTGTCCCATCGGCAGCGAAACGCGAGATTAGCAAAATCGCTCGGATCGGCTCGCGATCCACTGTCTCTCACCGATTGCAGCCCGATCGCAATTTGTAGGTATGTGCCGAGTCCTCCGCGAACGGAATATATCCTTTTCCACTCCCTGCAGGACCTTTCGCATCGCCTCCTCCCGGCGCCCGATACGTCTCGCGCCGATTTTGTCCGAAATACCCGACCTATCCGCGACGCGAACTTCCTTCAATTTTTAACGACTCCCTCATTAACGAAGCCCACTTTTTAGCCTCGGTTTTTATACCACCCCAGAAATGAAATCCGCGCGATAATTCTGAGCGGTTCTCAATCATTCTGTAAAGAGCTCGCGAGAATGGCGAGACTTAATGATAGAATTACTCGGCTGATGATGATTTTTGTTCGGCAAGCCAGTTATTTGCCGAGGTTGGGAGATGGGGGTGTAATTTGTTGCGGCTCGTTGCGGGGTGCTGACGATGACTAAGCAGTGTAAGAGGGAGAAGGATGGGGGGGGGGTGAATTAAAAGTGTGCTCGCACGACAATGTTTCTTTAATGACGAAATGACGTGACGTGCCGCTAACGGGTGAGGCCGTTTTATTAACGACAGTTATCGCGCTTTCCTGTAATTCTCGCGGCTTACGCACCCCCCCCCCCCTCCTCTCCTCCGCCCGCTGGTCGACGTGCGCACTTCTCGGCGGTCGTAAGGGGGTGAGTTATGGCTGCGTAAACGCTTGCCCCGGATCGCTATCGGCGTGCCAGCGTTCTTTCTGTCATGAGGCAGCTGGATCTTGTTCTTCCGGCTCGGCGCGCGAGATAAACGTTCCGCGGATCAGCTTGCGGTGATATCATTTTTAATAATGCGACGCTCCGGATACGCGAAACGGGAATTGAGGGTTGAGCAGGATAAATACGGCAGCGCAATAATTTACGGTTTTCTTGAGAGCGGATACACAGAGATAGATGAGAATTTCGTTGCTGGTGTAGAGGATCGGTATTCTTTTCATTATTGTGCCGAGTAATTTTGTGATTGAGTGAAATGTAGATTATAAAGTGTAGATATATTAATATTTAATTCGTAGAAGAAGGATCGAAAATTCAACCCCAGTCTAAATAGTCCTCAGAATTCTATGATCATCAAATAATATTTGAATTAAAACCGAATATATAAAATGGGATAAATTATAATATCTAATCTATGAAATGTACATATATTAATATTTAATTCATAAAAGAAGATAAAAAAATCATGCCGTCTAAACACTCCTCAGAATTCTGTGACCATAAAATATTTGAACTAATCCCGAATATATAAAATGGGAGAAAATATCTATTCAATAAAATAGTACGGGCAACGTTTATCTTTCAACTCGAGTAGATAACCAACAATCCAGACACATTTCCGAGATTCCTTCCACGAATTTGAGCAACTCCAGCCTCAGACACCGACGCGCCCGCAAATTTTGTAATTCGCAAACGAATCAGAGAAAACGAGACGCAGCGAGCGCGAGTTAAATGAGAGCAGAGTGATTACAGAGTATCTGCCTATTCAGCGAACCTCGGGAAAAGTATCTGCTTGCCTCCGTAGGGAGGCGGACAAAGATGAAACTAACGAGACGGAGAAAGATGAAGGCCCACAACTGCACACACTATACTAATTCAGATGACTCCCTCCGCATTACGTTTACCATTTATTCGCGACGCATACGGGAAGAAGTTCCGTGGCGCGAGGCAGATAGGAGGGGATGGAGGACTGGAGGACTGGAACTGGAGGGGTGGGAAACAGGAGCTCGGCAACGGGGTGGGCGCATTCATTAGGAATGTACTTTAAAGTCGAGTCACGGCTTTGGCGCACGAACGTAGAGAAGTATTAACCATTCGTTCGCATCGCTGTAACAGCTCGGTAACTCGCGCTGATCAAAGAGAAATAAGAGCTGCAGTTGCCTTCATCTTCCTCGCCGTACGGGGTGTCCCGGAATCTTCCGATCCGGGCACCTGAACCTGGCCCCATCCCTAAAAACAATCAGAAAACTCGTTCGCTCGTCCTCTACTTCCACTTACCTTTCCTACTCTTGGCAGCCATTTTGTCAATGGAGTTTAGGGATCTTTTTGGGTGGAGGTTGAAGGTATGACAAGGTGGTGGAAAGTACGATACACCCTGTATTATGTTTTTCTCTGTCCCTCCGACGTTTCCTTCGATTTACTCCCCTGTGCTCTTTCTCACTCTCTCTCTCTCTCTCTCTCTCTCTCTCTCTCTCTCTCTCTTTCGCGAGTGGCAACGATGGCGGTTCGGGCTCCGCTTAATTGAGAGAAACTTTCGAGCTGAAGCTATTCCCTTGTGCGCGACGTCTGAGAGTGGAACGGGGGCGTTTCGCTGATATACATGGTAATACTTTGTTGCAATAAATATCGGTAGGGGGGAGGGAGGGGGGAGGGGGCTGGCGCTTGATGTCGAGCGATATTTCTTAGCGGCGTCCTGCCAAGCTTCCTTTGCCGAGCGCCACGCCCGTAATACCGTCTTAATCGCTGTTAGGAAATATTTCAGTTTCGGGTTAGTTACGCGATCCTCGCGCGAAGTAGACCGGCAGCCTTGACATCCTGTCGGCGAATCCGCCCGCGGAATTGAGAGCCGGTTGCAGACGAATTCTTCCGAGGCGAAGATTTATTTGTCGCCTCGGGGGAGGCTAGGTGTACCGAATTCGTTAGAAAACGTGTGCGTTTCTCCGTTAGACCGATAGATTTGCCGCGAACGATTTTCAGGTGGAATCAGAATATTTTGCGCTTATATGAGTTTTTATCTCGGAATTTTTCTAGTCCGTAATGCTGTCCTAATACGAGATGTAAAGCTTTCGCGGCCATTATTACTGAAAGTATAGGCTTCCGGATGGTCGCCGCGTTTGGGATTAGTAGCTTGGGATCATTAGCTTGCCGACGTTTCGCAAACGTTACAGTTCGCATCATCAGGGCAGGTTGCTCCGATACTGAAGCTACCTAACTCCAGGATGTCCTTATATTACCGTGATCTCCGTTCCGGATCATCAGTTTAGCCGATCAGATGTTTTAATTGATCAGCTGGTCAATTAAAGAATCTACCATCCTAATAGTTGTTAAACAATATTTCATTTTTAAATTAAATTTTAGATCAAATTAGATAGTAGGTTCTTCTGTGCATATGAATGGTTCTGCACGCGAATTCTTTTGAACTAAGAATGCAATTGCGATCCACTAGTAACTGAATATTTTTAATTAAATGAATTAAAATTAAATTAACCGAATTATTTCGATAGAAAATTAAAGTTGCAGTGTATGAATTTTTCTTTTACTGCGACATTAGACTTTTATTTCTTTATACCCACACTCTTTACATCTTATTGCCCTCCCTCCTCAGACAACTCTTGGCGTGCGATCGCCGCGATTTAAGCCGGCGAGTAATTTGCGACTGCTTCTGAATTCCGTGACTGTCGGGCCACGGCCCGGTTGAGGGAAAAGGAAAAGCGGCGGAAAGCGGACGGTATTCCGAAAATGTCAGGGCGCAAACCAAGTTCGCGATGGGCCGTGTAATTACACGTGTCTGATGGGAGGGGTGGTTGGTAAGGGCTGCTCGGGGATGGGGAGGGGGGGGGGGGGGAGGTGGGACGGACGCCGAAACGAAGTAGTTTCGGTCGGTAACCATCCGTCTACTTTGGTAACGCTTCCCACGTTGTATCCCACTGTTGCGGCAAAATTTTTCTGCGATCCTGACATTGTCTGATTCCGAAACATGCACGTCAGCCTGTTATTTCAGACGTTCGTTATGATTTTTAGATTTTTTGCTTCGTCGGTGCAGTGGATTATGTTCGACATTACGTTGAATGTTGAGAAGAAGAATTATGGTAATATTGATTAGATTTTTAGGTTTTAGGGTATTTAGTGCGATGAGTTGAGGAATGATGTTCCTCTTAATAAATAAACGGGCGCACCGGAAAGATTAACGCTGGATATAGATAGCCGACAGCGGCGTAAAATGTCGGGGGTGGCTGGGAGGGGTGGGCGGGGGCGTTAAAGGGGCTGAAAGTTGCCGCGAGGGTGGTAGGCAGTGATCGAGCGGTCGCGACTTAATGAAACTCTTAAGTGCCGACTATTAATATGGCTTCCGAGTTAGCAGGCTCCTTTCACCCCCCCCCCCCTCCATTTCCCTCTCTTACACCCCCCCCCCCCCCCGTTTCATTCCTTTCTCATACTTCTGCACACCTTTCTTGCTGTTCCTTCCGATTGCCCCTTTCGATCAGTCGCATCGAATTCGGAATTTCAGCAGTCCAAAAATACGTGCAATTCAGTTTAAGCAGCCATTCCTTTTCAGCTTCACCGTTACTTGTTAGACCCAATCAGTAGAATTTTGATTTGTCTCTCTTAATCTATTTCTCAGACATGACAATTTTATTTAATTATTCATACATCCAGTAAAGAATCCCAATTTGACAGCGACAGCGTAATTTTTCAGTTATCCTACTTGCAACGCTTAGAGCAAACCCTCGCGTTGACATATATCCAATTCAGGACTATTTGCAACTTTTTCACTTATCAGACAGTCATCCGTTAAAAGTCACAGTTTCACACAAGACCCATTGAATTTCTACCGATCTTACGGCGATCTTTAGCGGAATTTATTATCTGGCCCCACTTACCTACAACTTTTCCACGCAACTCGCGCGCGCGCGGCGACACAATTCCGATTCAACATTATTTACAACGTTTACACTTATCAGACAGTCATCCGTTAAAAGTCACAGTTTCACACAAGACCCATTAAATTTCTACCGATCTTACGGCGATCTTTAGCGGAATTTATTATCTGGCCCCACTTACAACTTTCCCACGCAACACGCGCGCGCGCGGCGACACAATTCCGATTCAACATTATTTACAACGTTTACACATATCAGACAGCCATCCCTTAAAAGTCAGGATTTCACGCGAGACCCATTTAATTCCCGCCAGCTTTATAGCGACGTTTAGTGGAATTTTTTCCCCTCGGCCAACTTAGAGCCGTTTTCCGGGCAGCTCGCGCGGTGATATAATTCCAATTCAAGACTATTTACGACGTTTACACGGATTAGACAGCGCGGGCCGGCGGCTAGAACGGCGGAGGCCGGACATTGTTACGCGTCCTGAAACTGGCGTCAACGTGCAACCTGTTACTGGGAGGCGCATTAGCCGCGACGCATCCGGCGCGAGGCCAACGACGCGCGCATTAGCATTAACTATTACGGCCAGTTATTTTTCTCCTTCGCCCCCCCTCCCCCCTCCTCCTCCACCCTCTTCACCCTTCTCACCCTCCCGGCCACTGTCTCGCATTTTTCGCGAAATACCGGGCCCTGACGGCCGAGCCGCAAGCATCGGCGCACATTCGAGCCGTTCAGTGCGCAAATCGATTGACTCCATCAAATAAATGCGATGAAATAACCTACATTGTCGTTAAAAATTTCATTTCATTAAAATAAAATTAACAAGGAAGAATAGTTACAGAATAATCGTCTTTAATGTTAGTAATTTTATGTGACTGGTGGAGTTAATCGATTTGTTCACATGAACGACTCATTTCATTCTCGCGTCTCCCGCCGAAGAGGGATGGATTAAAGATTTTTTATGAGAAACAGAGATTTCGCTCTCGAGGGAAGATAGAGAACAACCGCTCCGGGAGAGAAATGTGTTGGCGGAGAGCGAAAGAAGGATTTTTTGCGCGTACCGTAATACCGAGCTCGTATCTTGCCGTGCAATGAAATTAAGAGGGTGGGTAAGATTATTATTCCGTTTCAGGAGGGATTATCCAGTGGCGCTTATTCCTCCGCGGGCGGGTGGGATAATTTTGGTCTGTCCTTACCGGCGGTCCGGCGCGTTTCGCGAAGATGTTGAATTCGAAATTAATTCTCCCAGGGGTGGGGTGGAGGGGATGATCTTTCGGCGGGTCGCCGTAAACACGGAAGCTCTCGGCGAGGAGCGATAAAGCGGCCAGGGTTGGGAAGATTTTGCCTTAAATCAGGCCAGGGTCCTCGAAAAACGTGCGGCTCACACTAAGAAAGCGTATATCACGCGCGATTTAGCCGGACAAGAAGGGTGGTAGGGGGTGGGGGTTGGAAGCCGGAACGTTTGAGCGGATTCGCCCCCGCTGGGAGAACGAGGGGTCATACACGCCAGATTATAGTCGGTCGACCAACCCCCCTTGATCTTCACCCCCGAACAACCCCCTCGGCTACCCTGCCGCTATCTTCGGACGACCCACGTAGTGATACCGCGCTGATAAGGAGACATCGCGACACTTCGTCCGCCTTTGCACCGCTGAACGGACAGAGATTCGTTGACAAATGTCGGGGTGCTCTCGTTTGTCAAGTTATGTTTCTGACTGTCGAAAATGATGGAAAGTGAAGAAGTTTGGATCTGTGATACTTTTTGTCAATTTTCAGTTTGATGTGTAGATGAAAATGATAGAGGACGGCAAAGTTTTGATAGCTGTCACATTACTCATCTGGTTTGTCACTTCTAGTTCACCGCAACAGTACTGTTAATATATCTTTTTATATTTGTTAATTATAAATGCCCGTTATAGAAAAAATTCACATATTAGTCCTTACTCTTCTGCAAATATTTATTAACCTATCAGCTACCACGATACCCATTTGGCGATTTTTGAATTTGTACAATTATACCGTTAAACAACCTTTCGTGCATATGTATAATTTATACGGCCCAAAAATTAAAAAAAGAATTTGACAATTAATGGGTTAACGGAACTTAAAATGATGCGAAACGTAGTTCCTCCGTCACTCCCAAAATATACTTTGCTCATGATAGATATAATTAACGGGCTACGTTTACAGCTACCAACCTAAGAAGGGAAGAGATCATATATCCGAAGCGTAACTTCGCGCTCTGTGCCGTTACCTTCGGATCCCACGGCCGCGGGGATTATTTTCGAGTCCCAATTGACAAAGGAGCCCGGCACGCTCCCAGGCACGTAGCGTAAGCCAGGTTTCGAAGTCTGGCACTCTCTCTCCCGAGAGTGGCACGACTGTTCGCGGAACATTTCATCCCCGAGCCCGCCCCCAACCGTCGAGGAAAACAAGTCCGCGAGCACGCGAGTTGTGTAATGCCTTGTACGACGGCCAGATTGGATGCCGTTCCACCCCCTCCTCCACCCCCTCCTCCACCCCACCCCACCCCTAACAAGTTATGCGCCCCTCATTACGCGTTAACGCCAGCCACGAGTAAATCGTGTACGTACGGCATGTAGACATCGTCCGGTTTGACGAGCAGTTCTTTCCCGAAATCACACAGGGTGCACCGGATATCTACATCTACCCCGATAGTTCTCAGATTCAGAAAAAAACATAGTGCATTCGCACAGCATGCACTGAATTTTTATCACGAGCCGAGGCTTAAATTTATAATTCATTATGTAGCGTGCAATTTCCGCTGGATAGAGAACGCTCTAAAATTTATGTCGCCAAATTAACACGTTTCGTGGTTTATGTACAGGGTGCCTCGGAGCTGCTGCAGCCACCTAGCGCGGAATATTCTTTTAGACTAACTTTTGCGTGCGTCTTCTAAATTAATTTTTTCAGGATTTGAGCCGAGTGTTAACTTCGTGTCGTGTATATGTATATTTATGAACCTCGTTCGTCGTTTGACAGTGGATAGCCGCGATGCGTACAATTGTGAGACACTCTGTATACATAGGTGGGGATGGAGTATGGGGTTTGACGACACACCATCAAGCCGATGCGTTCTACATACCGCGTCGCAAGTATGTTCCGGCTCGCGCGTATTCGCGATTATACGGTGCATAGCTATATACGCGGTGTAATGCGAAACACGACCGGCCGGATGACAGGGCGAAATTCACGAGCCGGCGTGCACCCTATTAAACGCGTCGAGGTGTGTGTCGGGGGTAGGGGGGTGCACGGACTCGGAACATGTTTGGTAGGGGGCGGAATGGCCACGAGGCTGAAGAGGCCGCATCTGAGCGGATGGACAGTATTCGAATCTTGTCTCTTGCTGTGTTTTTTTCCCACTGACCAGAATTAACATATTGGTTTTGGATGTTTGTTATGATATTGATATAATTAGTTATGATTTTTTAATGGAATTTTAGAGTGGTACGGTACAGGTGCTTTAGAGTTATTTTTTGTTTATATGTATGAGCGGATATCTGAATCTATTGCACTTAGGAGGATCAGATAAGGCTTTTTGTATATGTTCTCAACATTTTTTTATTGCGTAGGCAAATAATTGAAGCAGGTACGATTAGGTGCCGTACTGACGGGAAAAAGGTAATTTTTGACTGTTTTTTGGCACATTTTTCATCATATCTCCGAAAGTATTCGGCTTAGAAAGATAGCATCAATAAAGTAGAATAAGAATCGTCCGTAAAGTTGCATACAATTCACTTTAGTCAATGGAGAACTTGGATCACAATAGATCCACATTCAATTGCAGGAACAGCGGTCAAACCGGTAAACGCATTAGTACACTCCCAGTATCGACTATGTCTTCGTACGGTGAGAATAAGTAGGTTAAATTTCTGTACAATTTGCTTTCGGTCAAATTTCTGTCTTGCCACACAACTCAAAACTGTATAAGCGGGAGTCAATGAAAAGTAATCGTAACACCATTTAAGCTCTTATAATATACCAGAGAAGATCTGAGCTTTTGTCTTTCCACTTTTACAGTTCCGAGAGTATCGGGACGACACAGTCGGTGTTGTCGACGCGCTAATACCTTCCTTTCCTCTTGACATTCGAGTTCAGAATTCCGCCTGACGTCGATCCTTGGAAAGAGAGCGATAGAATCATTCCCTCCGCTGGCAGTCACCGCTCGTCGAAACGTGCTAAACCACACACGATAAGTTTGAATAGAAAGGAAAGCTCGTGGCCCGAAAGAACAGCAGGGCCACGCTCCGGGAGGGGGGTAACTAGGGGCGGCAGGGGTGGAAAGGGTGGAAGTGGCACTCTCTATTCCGTTCACGGAACGTGTCGTGGAATAAGCAAACGTTCGTTTGCCACGTTCGTTTTCCCTCCGCATCCGCCTCACCTCCATCTCGCTTTCTACCTTTCTTCCTTCCGCCGGCCCCGTCTGTTTTCGGCCCGCGCCACTTCGATCGGGTAAATACACGCGAATCTCGAGACCGACAACTTGCGTTTATTCCCGATTCCCTCCATCCCCACCTCGAAACTTCCCTCATTCCCATCCCGACTTCCTTTTTCGGCTGTTAGTCTACCGAAGCAGTCGGCGAGGCTCGACTCGCTTTAATAATGATTCTTCGAGCTCTATTTCCCGGTGAAGATAATTAATTTGATTTGATACACATATAATATGCATTATTATACATAATAATTAATTTGGTTGATTTATAGAATTTATACAAAATTCTGTACATGAAGTAGTTCTAGTGTCAAACTACATGCAAAATGATCAATAATACATGGACCGTTTATTTTGAAAGTTTTAATATTAAAAAAAATTAGATATCAGATAATTTATGATTAACGTCGTGTGAACGGTTTAATCGTGCAATGTTTATTTATTTTTTTAAATGGACTTACATCAATTTCAACATAAACGGTCCGCATATAAAACAGTACAAGAAAAATCGTACACCCAGAAGTAGCTTCAAAGTATACAGACTCATAGGAAAATACGGATAGATACTCTCTTCAAATTTGTTAAATAATTTCTCTCTGCATCTCATTTCTTTCCAGACTTGTCAAGAGGCGGCTCGCTTTAATGCGAGCTGCATTTAAGGCGCCAAAGTTGGCCGATCGACATAAATCGTTATCCGCAGAGCTCAGTAACGTGTATTTCGGTTGACGAGATACGCCCAGCGGAAAAAGAGTCGGCCACCCCTCGGCCCATCGGCGTCATTAACTTCGTTACAGCTTTCTTGAGGCTGTGCAGGGCCACGCTTTATAGGCAATAACTCAATCGAGCCGCCGCTGTCGTACTTTACGAGGAGAAACCCTGTCAATATTATCGCTCCCGGCGCTGTTCTTCCGCGGTTGCTCTTGTCCTTTCTTCCTTTCGGTCCCTCTCCCACTCCATCTCACTGATTCCATTTCCTTCTCATCCTCATCCACCCTTGCCCATCCTCCGCCGCAGAACGCTGCCATTCGTTAAGTCGCGCAATTTATTTTGATGATTTCGAGCGACGGGCTCCATTGAGTTAGCACGTTAACTGCTGAGTCAGTCGCGTTATGTAGTATTGGGGGTGTGTTTTGTGTCGATAGTTAGTCTAATTACTGTTTCACAGTAGTATATTTACCTTAGTACAGTATATTAATTCCCCATTAGCGTATTAAGAAGATAAAACAGTTACATATACTTTAAATTTTGATATAATTGTTAGTGGGCTTGTTATCAGTTAACAATAAAGCAGACCGGATAACAAGCCCACCAACAATTATATCATCTACGAAAAACCGGTTAACAATACTATGTCAACTTTAAATTTTGACTGCAATTTGTCGTAGTAGACTCAACATGTGATTAATATTCTATAATAATAAGAAAACATAGTAATCAGTGTGAGAAAGTATTACTCAATTTTATAGTCTTTGTTTTGACGTACTTTCGGCCATAAGTTAAAGTTAGGAGTTCAAACAGTTCCCTTGTACAATCCATTCCCTGATCCGAAATTGTCAATCGGTGTTAATTATTTTCACAAGCCGCGTGTCTTGAAATAAACTGAAACATGTCACACGTCGAGGTCAAATCTTAATCTACGACCGGTCGCACAGTCTTACCAATTCCGCAGCGACAGGTCTCGCACAATCCTCGAACGGACGTTTTCAATGTTTCAGGGCTTACATATCGGGAGGTCATATTTTGTCAATCGACCCTGCCGTCGTCAGCCCTCTCAGCGCCGAACAATGAATCTATTTATTGCATCGACTTTTCCGGGCTTCGAGAGAGCACTCCCGCCGTTGCTTTTCAATACAGCGAAATGTAAATGCGAGTCCATAATGATAAGTACGCCGATATCAATGGCGCACCGAATTCGCGCGAAATTTCAATGGCCGGTCGAAAACAATACAATAAAATAATGCTCGCCTCCCGCCATTTAACAGTTTAACAGTTTTTCCGGCCCGACGGGACCGATAATTAAATTCGCGTCGAAAGGTGGGGAAATTCGAATGGTAGCTCGCGAAAATGCTCGCTTCCGTAAGGGTGAGTTTCTTCTTCTTCCTTTTTTGGTGGCAGTGACTTGATCGACGGAAGAGGCGATCAGCCGCGGGCGAATTTTAATTAAACGGAAAACAACGCTCGTCCGATTACCTGAGCATTCTCGGACGTTCATTTCATTTCTGCTAATGGACAAACCGTGGATGGCGGGCGAGTTCAGTTTTTGTTGATTTTGAAACGGTATCGCATTTCGCCGCGCGTTTCTTTTCGGCGGCGGTACTCATTTGTTAATGACTTCTAAAATTAATTGACTTACTTGCTTTGAATAATCGGTTCATTTCGGTTTGTACAGAAAGTTTGATTGCGAAATTGTATTTGTTATATAGCGACATTTTTCACAAGCTTGATTCTTACCAAATTGATATTGCCAACTTAGATATTTGTCGTTTGTTTATAAAAGTAGGAACATTTTTGTAGGAGAGTACAAGCAAATTAGATATTAATTTTTTCTTCTTAACAGTATCAGTACTAAATTGTATCTAAGCCCTCACTTAAAAATCTTGAGAACCAAATATTAACCCTTCGCATATCAATTTCTTAAACTCTCTAACGCAAACATTTCGTAATTAGACGTGACACGATACCCTGTCTCAAAGGTTCGATAATCAAATTTTCCACCTTTCTCCCGGTAAGAAATGACTTCTCCCATGAAAGTTTCGTGACTCGAAATCCGTGTAAGAGGGGAATTGACGTAAGAACCGGAAGTATCGAGTTGCCGTGTCGCGGGCTAGAAAGGAGGCTGACGAAAATCGTGCAATACCGTCGAGATAAAAGTTTGAGCGCGCTTCCATTGAGACGTCGCGACGTCGACGTCGGCGTCGGCGGACGAGTTCTTGATCGATCGATTCCCGCGCTCATATTTACCCGGCGTATCGGCTTACGCGTATACGCCATTCGTCAGTCTCGAAAGTGTCCCCACCCCCGCCCCACCCCACCCCTTCTCCGGCCGCGCGATAGGGAGCGAAAAAGCCCGCGACGCAAAATTTTCACGAGCAAACAGAAAGGCGCGAGAGTGATCGAGAGCTGCTTCAAACTCGAAATACGCCCAGGAGCTGTGTACTGATCAGGAAGTATTAATTTTATTTGCGTAGCCAGTCAATCTTAGCTGCAAACAGTGTTAGTATATAGATCGCTGTAATAAGCTGATAGATTCGAACATTTTTTGGTTTTTACCTGATTAAGAAAAGTGTGTAATTATTGGGTTGACAAGAAAGAACTTTCAGTTTTCAAACATAAATGTCAGTGTTAAAATATTTTCCTATTGGCATTTGATATTAGGCACACATTAGTTACGGAACAAAAGGAAAATATATATTGTTGATTAAAGTTTATTTTTTGCCCGGAAATATGAGTTTTAGTTTACACTACAAGACCGAAATTACTTTCTTGCCAACATAATATAATTCTTATTGCTGAGAAAGATTAGATAGCATGAGAGCGAGAGTGATTGAAAGCTGCTTTAAACTGGAAATACGTCCAGATGTTGTATATTGATTAGGTTATGTTAATTTTATTTGCACAGCCAGTAATAGGTTTATCAGAGTACTTTCTGTTAACAAAAGATTTGGATTATTTAAAGCGACTGAACATTGTAGAAATAGAAAATATGTACCACTCAGTGCATAAATGTCTACAACGACTTGTAACACAAAAGTTTATACGCAAAAAAAGTATACTGCTCAATGTTACTATACATATACCCTCTCCGCTAGCTGGCAATACCGTAATTACTGTTCTTTCTGCAACGATAAGCCAGCGCATCGAAGCCATTCTTTGCGCGAGGCGGAAAATTCATGGCGAGAGAATCGAAGGCAAGGGACAGCAAAAAATTCGGGAATAGGGAACAAATGCGATTCTCGGCGCACAGTTTGTCGGGGAAGGTTAGCCGCAGGATGTTCCGTCGTTTCTGCAGCGCCGAAAAATGTAAGCCCGCGCGCCCGGTTTGTTGCTCGAGCTAATTATTCGCGCGGCAAACTTCGCTAACGTTGTTCCGAGCAACTGCGCGAAAATGAAATATGCGCGCGAAATATTCCGCGCTCTCGGAAAAATTCGCCCCCCCGACTCTCAGGAATATAAATTCGGAAGACGAAAAAAAGGGAACGGAAATGGGGAAAGATGTACGATAACAATTGGCCAAAATTTGACGTGACGCGAGAAATTCTTTCGTTCTTTCGCGAGCGACGGCTGGTATTTGTCACTCCACTTCTCTGTTTCCAAAACTCGCTAACTGTAAAGCAGACGAACGTAAACTGTGAATACCGAGTGGATGCTCGAAATATTCTGCAATTTTAGAAAATTCCTCGTTGACTCTCAATAGCACGAACTCGCCAAACGAAAGAACCGCAGACACGAACGAGAATAATCGATAAAGATCGAGCAAGATTCGCATTTCCGAAAAGGAAATAAATGTTAGCATTTTTTCGCTCTTGGCAAGCGGTAATTTGCAGCCGGAAGCAAAAATCCGGCCCAGGGTCGAAAAAGGACCTTCTGCCATTTCGTTAATTATTCACGCCGTAAAAGCAGCCGATATTATTCCAAGCAGCGAGGATGAGAGTAGGAGAGGTGAAGGGGGGGGGGGAGGTGGTAGTAGAACAGGAAATGTACGCGCGAACGTTGGTTACTAATGAAACGTGCGGGCCAAAAATTTTTGTTGAAATATAGCGCTACGGTGGTGGGAAAAAAACGTAGTCTCCGATATAAGATACGACGCGCAAACAGTCAAAACGTTTCGGTTTTCGGATAAAGTCGGATAAAATCTCGGCGGCGAATAAAGCGAAACGATTTTCACGCTTCCAGCGGTAAATTTGTCCTGCCGGCAGCTGCATTAACATACATTTTACGCACGCGGCGCGTCATTAACTGCTCGCTGTCGAGGTTGCCGGGAATTTTTGATGCAGGAGTAAAGAGATGGAACTGAAATCGAAGATCTTTATTGTTTAACCGGTGTTATCGGCGGTCAAGAGTAATTTTGAATGTGTATGGAAAATATTGACGTTTAAGAGTGATAAGTAAGGATAGGAGAATCTTTGGTCTAGTGTTGTATGCACATATTACTACATACTGTTCTACCTACGTTTCTACTGTCATTTTTTATTGTTTTTGTATACATTTTTCTTCGTATCTCCGGAAGTATTCGACTTAGAACGGCAAACGGCTCTCTGCGTTATTTTTGACCCCCTATTAGGTAGCAAAAGGGCGATCCGATCCGCCGGCCTTCGATTTTTTCGCAAAAATGAGAAGGGGTAACCCTTAAAAAATTCGCGATTTTTTAAATCGCCTGTAACTTTTGAACGGACGATCAAAACCTATGATAATCATACATTTTCTTGAAGCTTTTGACGCCCTCTGTCGGATAGGACTATCGGTGAAAGTCGTTCTTTCAACAAATTTTTTTTCGACCTGGAAAAATGACTGTAACTTCGAAACTATTGGGAATTCGGAACTTTGCTTGCGACCAACTTCCAGGGCGAGTTAGAATCTATGGGATAGGATGGTTTTAAATCCATTCTAAGACCAAAAGGTTTTACGCATTTTTTCGCAATTCTGAAGGTTCTATCACCTTTCAATAGGTCCAAATAGTGCCAAAGTACTCTCCATTGGTCGCTCAAGGTCACATTCAAACGATAGGCCGATTGAAAATGTTTCAAATTGGGCCCAAAACATGCTACTGTCTAAGAAAGTCGAAAATACATCGGCAATAAACCCCGAAAACGTGACACAGTAGCATAAATTACCGTAAAATAGTGTAAAGTAAAGTGAAATAGTCTAAAAGTCTGTAAAAAGTTCTGTAGATGTATTTAAATTAGCATAGAATTCGAAAGATAAGAGCAATAATAACTATTAAGTTGGCCACGAAGCATTTTCAGTTTTCAAACACAGATGAGCCTGTAATTCTTTCGGTAAACATCTTTCAATACTAAAATATATTCCTATAAAATGATATACTTAACGACCGTTGTAAATCTTAAATAAGTGTGTTATTCCTTCTGACATTCGACAGTGATCACATTCAAGTTACCGACCAAAATAACAGACACGTTAATTAAACAGTTTGCATAAAATACCACGTTTCATTTTGCACTTCATAATCGAAATTACTTTCCTGCCAACCCGATAGCATTAATTTCCAACCCTTCCCTCTGCCACGTTTGGCCGAGCGAAACGAAATGTCCGACTCCGGTCGTGAGGAAGGAGGTCGGCTTTCGGAAAAGGTCAGTCCCTCGGTACGCATCGGTCGCGACGGTGTTTGTCGTTGTTTCTCGGTCCACGGGCATCAGTCTCGCATATGCAGGAGCCCTGCGGAGGGCGAACGCGGAAGGTCCCTCACGTGTGCGCTTAGGCGACGATTACTCGAGGAAATTACCGTGCGGTTTCGCCATTCGGTGAACTCCTGACCCCCGGAGCCCTCCGAGCGCTGGGTCGCGCTCGTTAGACCGATCGTGGCTTAAGCCCTCGCGAATTTATATCACGTCCGGCCGTCCCTTATCGGCGCCCTCGGAGGGGGGGGGGGGGGGGGCTGAAGGAGGGAAAGGGCGTCGGCGACGAAATTCGAGCCGGTGGACTTTCCGCTCGAGGCGTAATCGCGGGCTGCCCTACCGAGCTGAAGGGCGAAAGGGCCGGCAGTTCGGACCTGGTACCTTCGAATCGGCCGGCACGGATTTCGCAGGGCGAGTCTCGATTTTCACGCTACGCGCTTTTCGGATTTCGAATCCGACGCGCGCGGAGAGGTGGGAGGGGTTGTGATCGTTTAAGGGTTGGGATTGGAGATAGATCAAGATGGAAAGATGGAAAGATGGAAAGATTATTTATCAATTGGTTAGAGTCAGGATGGTGACTCAATACGAGGAAAGATACTGAATAAAACATCACTTTAATGAAATAAGACATTGGGAGCAGAAATCACTTTGAGGCTTTATACACTACTCATTGTCAGTAAAATATAAGCTCTAATACACTATCAACTGACAAGATTATGATACTATCTGTCGCCGAAAAGTTAATTACAGGCTTCACGAAAATACTGCCTGACACCTCACAGCTCCCGTTCGATAAATATCACCACTCTATCCCATCTCGCTAGAAATTCGGAAAACGTTTCCCTACCTCTCTTTCACTTTTACCCCCCACCGCCACCCACCCCTCTCGCGCTCCTTTGTCAAAAGCAGAAGGACACGGATACCGCACGTAGCCGAGAAAATACAGTAACAGCCCGCTCGCCACATGGGAAATTCTCGGCGAGCATTAACTATACCTCATCGCGGTTACTATCAAATGCACGCTGCATCGTGACTACCCTCCTGACGTGAGGAACGGTGATCCACACGTTGCACATGCCCAAAACTTCGCGTCGCACTCTCTTACGCTATCCCTCTCTCCCTTCCTCCCTTCTCTCTGTCTCATTACCTTCCACCCCCCCCCCCCCCCACCCCTCTTAACTCCAACCTCTCTTTCCGCCACGCTCATTGTGCAGGACTCACTTTCGCCAACCGCCACTCCATTCCTACCCCCGTTTCAAAGAGGGGGGTAGGTTACATTTGAGCGACTACGCGGGCCAACGGCGATTCGTGACAAGAATTGCAAATTTAACGATGTTGGCCTGCCTGGCCAACTTTCGGCAGTTTGCCGTGTTGTCGGATTCTTTCCCGGAGAAATGCCGGGGCCTTGGGGGTGGTTCGTTCCACGTCCCGGGGAACATTTCGGCTGCGCAGCAGTTTGCGGTCGGCGAGCGAAAGTTAGTCCTGGCCGGCTGTCATTAGCGCGTCAGGTCCGAAATTAACATGTCGGCAGTGAATTCGAATCTGTTGCCCTTGCCAAGAGCCGCTCGGGTCGCCCGAACGGCCAACGTTTGAGAATGAGGCGGACGCTGATAAATTTGGTGTATATTCGTGTGTTCATTGCCAAGTACTATGTAAGGACGTTTTTAATTTTTAATACTGTATTTAATTTTTGGTATCGATCATTTTATATTTTTTCATGCTGTCCTCTTAGCCACAGTAACTTTCTATTTATTTTAATGTTGTTCCTGTACGTATTGGTTTCCTTATGGTATAATGTCGCGTATTTGAATTATTTGTTAGATTAATCAGTAATGTAATGGTAATAATTAAGATGTAGGCAACTGAAAGAGTTAGGATATTTTTGTCTCGTCTCCGAAGGTAATGAAACCACAGGAATAATCTCAACATAACATAAAAGTACAGTCAAAATATTTTATTAATTGTAACCCATCCTTAAAACGATTCGATTCCGTCCTCTGCGGAATTCAAAACTGTTATAAAATTGACTGAAAAGATATTCTGAAACGTAGTAAATCAAAAGTGTTGATCATTCTCCTTTTCCACCCCTGTTCCACCGGTTTCGAAGGTTTCGCGAGTGATGCATTTTGGTGACACAATTTCTGAAACGTTAACAATATATCCTATATGCCAGATGCACTTTTAATGCATTCGTCCAGCTCCGTGCATTATGTTACGTTTAATTTCCCTTTCGACCCCGCCCTCAGCCATCCGACCACCTTCGTCCCCCCCTTTCACCCCCTCGCGCCACTCTTCGCGTCGACTTCTTCGACTCTTCCTCCGCGGTACACAGGAAATGGATATCCAATTCGGGCTAAACCAATAATAACTTTTACTTTAGAGTTGCCACGGCGCGCGACTTCTTTTCCCTGCCGACCCGAAATTCAAGGACTCGCGACTGGGAGGGAATGGCGCTCGTAGAATGAAAATGGCGAGGCGGTGAGCCAGTGGGGTGGGGGTGGGGGTGGGAAAGTTCGCGATTGCATATCAATTTCGACGGATCGCTTCCGAGGCTCCCGTAATTGTCGGATTGATAAGTTTCGGAAGTTGATTTTGATTCGACACGGTACTTCCGGTTATTGAATACGTGATGCTGAGTGTTTTGATACTAGAAAAGTATCTATAATAGATACGCTACTTTGCCGTGATCATTTTCCAATTGCGTAATTATCAATTTCATAACGTGGAGATTCTGATGTTAATGGTGTAATTATTTTCATTCATTTAGTATATAATGGAATACGTCTGTAAATGCACCATTTCAAACTAGATAGAACTAACAAAAAATCTACATGCCCACTACAAGCTCTCGTTTAAAAGTACACCCCTATCCGCAACGCGTAGATATACGTTGTGTCCCGGATCGTCGCAACTCGCCTACCGAAAAATCCTACAATTGCAGAATGTAAAAAAAATCACAAAAATTTATATCATCCTTCCCATTACCTTTCGTCCGTTACACATGTAACGTAAAGGCAGATTGAGCGGCACTCGAGACATTTAACGCGATCACCCTTTGAACGATGCGTCATTACGAACGCGCAAGTGCCGCCGATAATTCCGCTCCTCGTTAAAAATTACACCCCTAATCTACGACACGTAAAGATGCGTTACAACCCGCGCCCGTAACTCCCACCCTACTAAAACTCGGCATCGAAGCTACGTTCCGCAAGAAGATCCCGGATATCGTCCGCGAGGAAAAAGCTCGAAAGTTATTCGGCTCACAGTGCAAACTAATAACGACGTTTAAAAGCTCTAATATTTTCCGCCGCGGCATCGCGCTATATACGTCCCGTATACATTGCCTACACACCCACACACACAGCCGCATACATCCTCGCTACACGTACTGTATACGTGTACATAGGCAAACTGCCATGTACGGTCGGGCGCGTATATATTTCGGAAACATACATAAAAGGGCGCGTTATAAGAGGCAAAGTGATGGGGTGGGAAAGAAGGGATGAAGGTAGGAAGGGGTTGGGCGTTCGCACGCGGAAACTTTAGATCTTATAAGAAAAGTTACCCTCCACTTCTTCTATCTCCGCGCGCCGGGCCACCCCTTCCTCCACTCCCCCCACCCTCCCGCCCTTTCTTACACCCCACTTTTCCCGGCCATCTTCTTTCTTCCTCTCCTGCTTGCTTCGCCGGTCCGAGTCGCAGCGAGAATCTCTCTTCGGGCCGTATAGGCATCGCCGCCATTACCGAACCGACTACCGAGGCTCCTACCCCCCCCCCCCCCCCCTCCCCGGATATAATACACCTTTAATTTCCGGATTATAAAGTCCCGCTCGACGCGGGCCGCGGTTAATTTACCGTTCGCACGCGCGATTCTATAAGTGGCCGGCTCGCGTGTGTACAGTCGCGTGGCTCGATGCTGTCAGGGAGGGGGGGGGGGGGTGTCTGATACCTTTTGATCAAACCGGGATGGTTACTTCAAAAGGTCGAATCAGTGATTGGGGTCGTGCGGAGGAGTTGGAAGTTCTCATTTTGCTCGGCTAGATGGTTTTCGAGCACTTGTAATCTTGCGCATTTTTATTTTAGACGAAGATGGATGACGTAGAATACAATGTTGGAAGGTTTTCGAAAAGTTTCTGAACGAGTGTTCTCGGATCATCGAACGAGTCGAATTAGGGTTGGGGTTGAAAATAAGAGCAAGGGTGGGAGTATCTTTGTTGCTTTAACCCTTAGTTAGAGTTCGTAATTATTTGCCCGCAGATATATTGAATTTCTTATACTTCATTATTCGTATATAGTACAAAATTCTGGAAATTCTCGTTCTTTCAATGCATATTTCTTTTAGAATATATGATAACAGCTTCGAGTTCGTTACTTTATTATTACTGATATACGGTGGCAAACTAGCCCATAAAAAAAATTCCTCTTCCCAATGTCCATCTTCTTCAGAATTTCTAAATAAGCATGTCAGCGATACTTGCGACCACCGATAAAAACTGTCAACCCCCTGATACATTCCCACCATTAACATGCCCTAATGCCGTTCCGTACAGTCGACGAAAAGCAACAGTATCATTCATCGCTGGGCCCGAAAATTAAGCGGCAGCCGAGCGCAGGCCGACTTTCTTCCCACCTCGAAGCGTATCTGCCGGCAATTTCAGCGGGGGCCAACTCGTATTTATTAATTCTTCCGAGAGTGCGCGCCGCGCGATACGGCCGTTATCGCGACTCTCCGCGGGCTCGGAGGCGGAAAGAAGTGAACTAGCATAAACAGAGAGCGGTCGAAAAAGCGACGAACTGCCAGGAGCGAGAGAGAAGAAGAAAGCTTGGTAGAGAAGGAAGGTGGAGGCGGTTAGATGCACGACGTATCAAAAACGGAGACGGCCGAAGAGAGAGTAAGTGAGAGAGTGAGAGTGAGAGAGAGAGAGAGAGAGAGAGAGGGAGGGAGGGAGAAAGAGCAACAGAGTGAGCTCGAGAGAGAGAATAAGAGAGATAGAAAGAGCGAGAGAGAGAGCGAGAGAGAAAGAGAGAGAGAGAGAAAGAGAGAGAGAGAAAGAGTAACAGAGAGAGAGAGAGAGGCGCGACTCTCAGAACTAAGGACAGAGAATAAGAAGAGGAGGTGGAGAGAAGGCGCGACGTTTGAAAAAGGAAGAGCGAAGAAGCGGAACCGCTTGGTCAACGAGCCGAAAGTTCCGGGCGTGGTCCCGGCATAAACTCTTGCGGGAGGGCAAAGAGAAACACTTTTATCGAGCGCCGACACTCCCGGTGAACTTGCTCGCCCCGCAAAGATAGAAGAACTCTCCTGGAACTCGGCCGCGCGAGGCGAACTTCGACCATTTAATGCACCCCGCGCACCTCCGACGTCTGTGTGTGCGCGCGCGCGCGCGCGCCCGAGCCGAGAGGGTGGCCGGGGGGTGGAGGGTGCCTTTCGAAATTGCTCGGAATAATTGTAGGATCGCATGCCGACGATGGAAATATGCCACTCCTGCCGCGGCGGAAAACTGCTCGAGATCGCTTTAACGCCCCGAAGGGAGGGGGGTCGGTGGTAGGAGGTGAGTGGTATCAAATTTTGGGGCAGATGTTCGATTCGCAGAAGGACGTACGTCGGGCAATTATGGTCGGCGTGAGATGTATCGAGGGATTATGGTCGCAAGTACCGGAGTGCATGCGGAATTGGAAATGACTCTCACGACTTTAGTGTTCGTGGTCTGATTCGGTGAAAGTCAAGCAAGTGGTCAATTACGATGGTGACTGTGGCCTTCGTATCATAATGCGGCGTAATTTGTGGCGCGTGTCCAGGGAAAGGACAGAATCATGTACACAGACAAATTTGACTAGACACCAATCGCTGCAGAACACTTGACTTCGGTAAAATAAATTCTAATTTCTTATATAATTGTACATATATAATTTATTCTTTACTTACTCGTTACTTACTTGCTGTATTTATTTAATCAATTATAGATTGATACAGATAGATATTAATTAGAACCCACAAAGATGTAAGTATTTTCCAACTAATATAATACTTTTCATGTAACAGAATAATAAAAGAGTCAAGTACAGTGATCGAAACGTAAAGATAAATTTTCCATCGCCCGGTCCGACACACGCCACAAACTGCGCTGCATCGGTCAATTATGTTTTCTTCACTAGATTTCCATATCGTCGGCTTATTGGTTGAACAAGCTGCCAGGGAAAGGCATTAGACAGATTCCTGTCGTCGGGCAAGAAAAAATTCGGCGTACGTCTCCGGCCGATCTTATTATTCGAAACATCGCGTCTGAAGGAGAAAAGGTCGGTCGGAATGTGACACGGAGGAGGCGTTAAAGGGTAAGAAGTGGGAACGTCCGGGGAAAAAGATCGGAGCCGAGGCTAACGGCTGGCTCGATGCGCTTATTTGACACCTCGAGCGACAAACGGCCACTTTATTACCTTCCCATCGTCAGCCGAGCCCGTTGTCGGCGTCCTCGGCGTCCTCGGCGTCCTCGGCGTCGTCTAGCAGTTCGAAGGTTCGCCAATCGATTCGACGAGTTCGACTGCGAAGCGGGCCGCGCGAAGGAAAAGGCTGAATTCGAGGCGGAGACGAATTTTATACCTACACTGCGAACAGTCGACATTTCCACTTCTGTTGATTTTTCTCCTTTAGTCCCGAAACGGACGGAAGATGTAATTGATAGCGATGCGATTTGTAATAAATATTCTGATATCCGTAAGGTGGAGTGGGGTAAAACCGACCCAGAAATTGTAAAGCGTACTTTAAACTGACGTATTTTCTATCTGTTTCACTAAAAACTAATAATCTTAGTGTTTTTATGTAGCGCATGGTTTATTATTTAAGTTGCATTTATTTGGATTAAAAATATTTTCTGAAATTTATGATTTTCTTTATAAATCAAGGAAAATGCTGCTAGAGTGGGCTTGACCTGGAACTGGGGCAAAACCGCCCAATCTGTTTAAAAATTAATGAATCTTATATCCTTTTATTATGGGGCAACAGCGGAATTATTATTAGTAATACGAACTTTGTCGAACAAGTCAAACGGGGGAATTACAGAATACATGGCGGCCACCTATGTTGAATACTCTCCAAACCATTGAGAATACTAACCAAAGGAAGATTTCTACCTTATAGTTGGTACAATGCAACGTATATTCGATTAAATAAGGGTCCACAGCTTATATCTGTTTTAATACTGACGAGTCAAAATGATTTAATAATGAATTTTCTCTCATAAACATTTTATATTCTGAGATATTTTTTAGCACTCGTTGAAGTAGGTAAATAATAAATCGTGTTCCATTTTATATGTTCGAACGATATAAAAATGTGAGTAGGGATTATCAGTTGTTTCACTGTTAAAGTAAAGTCCGTATGAAACTGTACGAGACGATATCCTATCAGTTTGAAGAATTGTTTCGACGCAGCGCTATTTTTCTCATCATACAGTTCGCGCGGACCGTTCAGTGGGGGTCTAAAACAGGCGACGAAACTACAATTTCAGGCTATCACAGTCCATATACAACCAACTCCATTCCCCATTCTTATCGCACCCTTCTCAAAACACATTCGCGCAAAGTCCATAACTACGATCGCAACTCATCGTAGCCACAATTTCGCCCGACATAACGCAGAACGCAACTGCATCTCATCGTACCTGCCACCCCATAATTCGTTTTCCCACCCCCTCCCCCACCCCCGTTTTTATCACTCGCACAGTCGAGTACCGCGATCGCACATCGTGCGTAATTCGTCGCTACAAATTATACACCCGGCGGTACAGTTTCGCATTCAACGAACGGAGACTCGGAGTGAGACGCGGCAGGAAATGGACATAGCTTTGAATTTGAGTTGTAGGGATTTCGAAACCGGTGGAAAGGTGGCAATGCGGAAACCTGATCTCTCCAATGCCTAGTTGTACTCCTATTTGAAATTAATTCGAAATCGCTTATTATTTGTATATTTTTTAGAAAAGTATCGAGTTCCTGTTGCTTTACTCTTAATCGTATAGAAAAAATTGTCAAATAGAAAACTCATGAACTTCTCAGTTCTCGTCCTCCCGATATCAAAATGTCTCGAAAAAGATAACTACGCCCAAAAACGATGGGGCTCATTTTTAATTCGCCTGAATATCGATTCCACCGGACGAACGTGTATCCCGATCGTGCCTTGGGCAAAAATGGTCGAAAAGTTTGCATTCGGGTCCCGCGGAATCACGGGAACGAGTGTCGGCCGGCTGTTTGTCCGTTCGTTATCCGACAGTGGCGATAGTCCAGCTTCCGCGGGAGACTCCGCCATTGTAACGGGAGTGTAACGGAATGTAACGGAATGTAACGCCGGTATCGGAGCCCGCGGTTGGCGCGAGCCAACGTTATCGCGAGCAATAAAGTCGGCCCCGATGGAATTGCGGAAGAGGGCCGCCCCCGGAGGCTCGGCCAAGAATTCGCTGTCGGGGAGTCGAATATCGCCGATGGAAAGCGGATCCGTCCGCGGCAATTGTAATTTTCCCGAAGCGTCGCGCGGAAATCCGAGGCCTGCAGATCTTAATCGTACGTCGATGCCGATAAATTTGTGCGCTGCCGCCTGAGATATTGTTTATTTGTAAGATTTGTTTTGTTACTAACGGTTCGTGACTTACAGTAGGAAGAGTAGTTCGATGCTCCTCAGGAAAAAATCAAGAAATTATGCGGCTTATTTGCAGATTCCATCATGTTCAAGGTACTCAGGTACAGTACGAAGAGTACGATGTATTACATATTTAATCTTACACGTATCTGAAGTATACGGTATACAGGGTCTATCATTTAACGCGGAACGCTCGCTTGCGAGAAAACGCTAAATGGCAACAGCGCTAGACTCGATACGCTTAAGAGTGTCGGTAGCGCCGGCGCACTGTCCCCGGCGGCGCGTGTATCGAGTCTAGCGCCGTTGCCATTTAATGTTTTCTCACAAGCGAGCGTTCCGCGTTAAATGGTAGACCCTGTATATTTAGTATTTTGGTTGGGTGATTTTCATATTTGGTATTCATTACGAATTTACACGTATATTACATTGAATTTTATTGTTTGTCATATGCCGATTTTCGAGCGTATACAGATTTGCCGCTAGTTTTCAGTTATTTATTTTATTACACATTTTCATGATAATGGCATTAAAAATAATAATTTACGCATGAATGAGGTATCACATTGAAATGCAGTCAATAGGATGAAGATTAACTTTTGCTTTGGATTTCATTTACTGAGAAACTTGAGCATCAGCTCAAATTGTTTAACAAGCAGCCTAATCCAATCCTTCCGCGGAAAGAGAGCATTAGAAATTTTCGCGGTCGGAACTTTAATGGGGAAAATTCCGGCGAGCATTGGGCGGCGCTCGACTCTAAAACTTTTAACTTACACGAAGTAAACTGCTTATCGCGATCATCTTAAACCTTCTCATCTTTTTGTAATTCGACGCGCACCGAAATTCTTCGCTTCAATTTCGCGTATTAAAACCGAATACTGCCCTCGGCCAACGAGCGAATCGCAAAAGCGCATGAAATACCACTGGCAACCTTGGCGTCGAAGATCGAAGGTACGTCAACCACGATCGTAGGACATTTCTCTCCCTTCGACCTTCTCGAGGCAAGTAGGTCGCCCGTTACGAAAAGTGCGGAATCACGATCGGCAGCGAGCGAAAAAAAAAGGAAAGCACAAAACTCGACTTCTAATTACGCTCCTCGCGGCCAGAATCCGCTTCTAAGCGTCGCGGCGCAGAAGTGCTTGCCGTACGTCGAGAGACGTGAAAATGTCGACGGCGATCGTCGACTTCCGGAAGGGATTGAACGACGAAATATCCGCGAGCGCGTCGAGAGATCGAAGTGGCGTGGGAAGAGAAAGGAAAAGAGGCTGGCGTGCGTCGAATGGCGGAAACGAGCGGGAAGAGCAAAAAAAGCTGGCCATTCAGATCCTCCGAACTTTCGATCGGACTCGGGATCGATGGAGAAAGGATCGAGAGACGATCGAGAGACGATCGGGAATCGATCGATCTCGATGGCGAGAACGTTCAGACGTCGAATTACTTGGCCGTCCGCAAAATAAATTTTGAGGAACGGCGAGAAGCAGTCGACGACTCTCATACGAGAGGTTGGAAGAGAGTCTAATGTGCAGGCTACGTAAACGTGGCCTAAACCGTGTATTACGCGCCCTCGCCTAATCGCACCTCTAATGGGAGGTGCGTTGATCGCATATGCAAGAGCCGCTTCTACGGGGTGCTCAAAGATTCACGAACAGTCGCGAAACTCGAGGAAGATATACTTTCAATTTTAGGAATATTTCAATTTTATCACCAATCTCTTGGTCGCTATCTTGTTTGATTATTGGTCGATTATTGGATTTAACTTTTAGTCGCATTAGAATATAAGAGTATTCTTAGATTATTAACTGCTTTTTATACTGATAACAAAATTTGAGGAGTTAGCTCAACAAGTTCGACAAATGAACAGCTTCAATTTAGTAAATAATAGGTATCCTTCGAAAATTGAATCTTTTCTTTCCTCCACGGATGGAGGTCGACGTTAGAACCTTAAGTTAGAAGCTACCCAGCAGTTAGTTCGTCAAAACATTAAAGTATCCGTTTCTCGCCTACGAGGCAGCGGCGCGGCATAATTATTATTCACGAAGCGCGCGCATTTCCCGCGGCTCTGCCGATCGGCGATCTTTCTTGAGTAGTTGCCGATAGTCTGCCAAAAATAGCCGCGCCGCCATGTTTAACGAGATCGCTCAACTTTTAATGGACTCGATCAGCTAATTAAGAGCTACTGCGAGGGAGGCCGCGAGGAGTTTCGCGAGAAACGAGTTTAATGACGACGAGGAGATGCTTTTTGATTAAGGTAATCGGTCGAGCGAAATTCTTCCTGAAAAATGCGCCTCTCCGACCTTCGGAGTCGGCGTCAAAATTCGATTACCGAGCAATTACCGGGACTCGATGCCTCTACGATGGCTCGCATAAAGATCCGAGCGCGAATATATTCTCAGTTTCCTGCGGATGATAATAGTGGCAATAAGGAAGCAGAGAAAATATTTGATTGCATCAGATATTTGGATGGCAATTTAGGAAGATAGAAATTATAAATGTGCTTTTTCAACCTTAGTATTTTTTGATTGGAAAAATACGGGAAATATTAATTTTATGATATTAATTCTATAAAAATAGGAAACAAGTATTTCAGGGTGCAGTCAATTTAGATTTATTCAAAATTGCTCACGCGTATTCCTGTCTCTAATTACCAGCACTATTATAAAATATTATTTTTCTCTACAATTGCATATTTATTAGCAAAATTTGAATGAGAAAAGTTTATTGTCTTTCGCGTCTAATAGATTTTTTTTTTCACGAAGTAGATGATGATAACCGTAATGAAGTCTCGGGTAGCGAGAATTGTTTCGAAATTCTCGTCTCTCGCGTAAAAAAGAAATTTGGGCGTCCTGACAACGGATCCCTAATGAAAATCGGACCGTTTACCCTTCTCAGTTTGTTGTCGCCCGCTCCGAAAGCGGGACCCGTTAAAACGCTGTTCGCCGCCGCTAACTTTAATCCTTATTAAAATGGCGAGTGCGGCGGGTAGGAAAAAAAATGCGCCACGCTCGGCCGGCATCGCGAAATTAAGTTCGGCCGGGAAAGTGGGTCGGACGGCTGGAAGGGTAGAAAGGGTGGACAAGGGTCGGAGGAGGGCGAAGGGAATAGGTCGGAATGCGAAACTTTCCTTTTTTTTTTACGAGCCAACTCTGTACACTGCCGCTACCTGGCGACGATATTTTCAACTAAATCCGAATTTAGAACTGAAATGATATTATCGTGCTTATAGCAGGTAAAAATTTGGATTGTACAAAATTACAATGGTGGTAACTGTTGAACACTACCAACAGTTAATCTATCGTCTATCAATACCTGAAATACAGATTTTAGAATTGTTTCGTTATAGCGTTTCTGAGCAGGAGTCATTTTAATCGCACGCAATTAAATCTTATTCAATTCTTACCATCACAATTAATTATACGATATAACGGCAGTAATACATCAACACTCAAGATGGAAACTATTGCTCTAACCAAGACCCACCCTTACAAAGATTTGATCAGCCGACAATAAATAACTCAAATCCTCTCAATCAAATTAATTACACAAGATAACAACAGCTTTGCATCACCTGACTCTAAAACTACCCTCAGCCCCTTTCCGTTACCCCTAACTAAAACACACCTTCCCAAAACCTTAAAAATCATCCCCAAGAATCCTACCACTTCCCATCCAACCTACAGCTCGCCAAGCACAAGCCTGGCGTTCCACGGCGAGCGTCGGGCGAGAAAATAATTTCCCGTTTCGAATGAATTTTCCGCCGCGATTAAAATCGATCCCCGCCCCCCTCCGGCAGGAGAGCAGGAGCCCGCCTGATATTCTGCGAGCCGCAGAACGAAGACAAATCCTCGTCGGACGTCGGCCGGACGTCATTACGCCGACATTTCCTTGGCGGCAGGCGTGTCGGCGGATAAATCGCACTACGAGAGGAACGCATACGAGTATGCACACTCCTAACGGCTCGAACTACCTCGGCCGAGAGTGTATGCCTCGGGGGTGGGGGTGCGTTATGCACGAGGGTTCGAGGGGACACGCGAATCTCGGGGCAAAATAAATAACCGTGAGGGAGAGACGTCGCGGTTTATAAACGTCGCCTGTATATCAGCGACCCGGCAAGCGAATTAGCGGGAACGTTGATGGATGAAGAACGGGCGGCTGACGAAAAATTTATCAGCGAGCACGGCGTCTTGCCACTGTCGATGCAGCGGGGTGGTATGTAAATTTCGTGATTTTGTGGGGAATCTGATGTTCATGTCGTCGAGGGAATTCTGATAAGGCGGACGGTAGTGTGCAGTGTACTTGTTTAATATAATTTGTATTTTTGTATATTTCAATGTCATCAACGCTTCGAAGAAATTAATTTTTGAAGAAACATTAGAATCGTTAATATAAATATGAAAATAGAAGAGTTGAAGAGAATTCAGTATGATATCCCGTTGGCAAGGAAGTAATTTCGATTTTGTAATGTGAAATGAAACTCACATCTTTAAACAAAGAATAAATTTTCATCAATATTGTATTTTCAATTTCGTCCCCCAACTTAAATGTGACTAATGTCAAATGCTAAAACAAACATACTTTAACGAAAAGTTGTTTCAAAAAATTACAACACTATCTATGTTTAAAAACCGAATATCTCTTCTTGCCAACCCAATATTAATATTATAACTAAGTCAAGAGAGGAAATAATTTCTACGTTGTTCCTCGCATTCGACCGCATTTATCATCATAACCCAAGATAAATTACAGATCCCGAAAAAGCATAAAATCGTCGAGACATCGCCGAAAGCAGAGAAATTAAAGAGAACTTGGCGCGCCGTCGAAAGGATCGGAAGCCAAGCCAGCCGGAGGAAAGAATCGGGAGGGTGAAGTAAGCCAAGACTGACCGTTCGGAAGACGTAAACCGCGAGGAAGGTGAGGAGGGGGGGGGGGGGGGGCAGTATATATCTCGCGGCGTCTGATATAATTCCGGGGCTCGTGAAATTCCGTGAGCGATAAAGAGCAGAATCTGCCGGGGCGCGGGCGCGCGCGCGCGCGCGCGAGCACGGGCCTGTGAAATGAAATAGTGAAAATCCCGCTGTGAGTAACGGGATCGCGTACTTCGCCGGGGCTCGAGCTCTTTCTGCCTTCCAACCCCCGCAGACCTCCACCTCCCCACCCCTCCCCAGCGCACGATATTAATCCCTTCTGGCTAGACTTTAGCCACCGTGCGCCGTAACTTTATATCCCCACGTGTCGAATGACCCTTAACTTTTACCCTCCGCCTGCTCGAAAAAGGCCCCGGAGCGCGTCGTACGAGGTGTTCCGGAATAATACGGAATAAGCTGGCCGCGGTCCCTTCGTACAGGTACAAAGGGACAAGTGCGTATTTCAGCGCGGGATTATAATGACGTCGTTACGAGATCGAGAGTGGATTTTTAATTCGCGAGTTTCGAGCCTGGACTGTTACGAAGCAGTTGGATTGATACGGGATAATTGATACGATATACAGGTGACCCTCGTGTAACACGGTAGATAGGTTCCTAGAAAACAACATGTTTAAACCGTGCATGAGACCCAGAGTTAGTACAGGGGTTACGTTCTGAAATCTTATAGAAGATAGACTTTTTGTCGAGTTTCCATATAAGCAGCTTGATTTTTAATAAGAATATAAATGTATGTATAACACAAAACGAAGAAAAGAAGATAGATGTTAACCCTGACTGTTGCTTTATTTGAAGACTTTTTCCAATATAAGATAATTTTTATCTTTTTAATAGACGATCCAAGACATATCTTTACTGTTAAAGAAATAAATATCTACCTAAACTTTGTTTTTTTTTTATCTTTAAGCGAACATTGCTTGGGACAGAAACTTGACTTTCCGAAAATGAGTCTTAAAGACGAAATTAAGCCTTGAACATATCGCGGCTCGACGCAGACTCTTGAAGTACAATGTCATACTAAGGTTTCCGCTATTTTCTTATCGTATTAGAGGAAAACCGTGTTATAGGATGCCGTGCTGTAGGAGGGTTTCCGCAATTTATGAATCGTGTTATAGGAGGGGTACCTGTACTTTTAGGGAGGAAAGTGGAAGATCATTGTTCCGATTCTTAACTTTCGATATAGGCTAAAGTTGGAATTATCGATGGAATTTTCAAGGATAATTGGCCGCTTTGAAAGGGATGGAGATGACGAATGAGAGGGACGGGCGAGAGAGACGTAGAAACCAGCATCTCGCTCGGCGTAGATCGCGGCACACGATGGCCATTAATTAATTAGTCGGCAAATCGGCCAATCACCGGGCCCACGGTCGTCCAATGAAGCTGAACGACGGATTACTGATTACAGAGAAGCCGAGTCGCGGCACTTTGTATCTCGACATCGTCGACAATCATCCGAGCAACCGACAAGCTTTATCATAGGGGCCTCGTTGACGATTGAAATTATCGTCGCATGCAAAAGCGGACAATATCCAATTCCTGTGGCCCGCCTACTAAAATCGACTATTTTACTACTTAAATTCTGTGATTCTCTCAATATTCATCATCACACATGAATCTGTACTTTCAATTTTTTTCTACGTCTACTTTATTCAATACCCAACAAATGAACCGTTTATTTTGAAAGCCGTGTAAGTCCATATTTAACAGAAATGAGATATATAATATATGATTAACGTGATGTAAACGATTTATTTATGTGATATTTAATAATAATCTCTATTTTGATTCCCTTACAGGTTACAAATTCCATTACCCTACCACTCACAAACAACCTTATCCTATCTTATTCTAATTCGCACTTAATCTAACTTCATGTGATATTTAACATTGTTTTAAATGGACTATCTGCAGAACATTCTGGGTCTTCAGCATTTTTCTCCCAAACCAAGTATCCCGTCGGACCCGGTCACTAAATAATTCTCTCTTCGACCTATTTTAATAACACGATACTAAATCAACGGAAGCCTCTCTGGCCTTCGAGGGCTCAGCTGAGCAGCGAGCAGATCGCGAGGCCTGAAGCACGGGAGAGCGCGAGAGCGCGAAGACATGAGCAACACAGGCTCTTAGTTTCAGGGCCGCTAGCGCAAACAGCGTGCGAACTTTCCGACAAATGTTTGCTCTCCCGTAACGACTCTTTCTTAGCCCGGCGCCCGAGCCTTTCTTATGCTCGCGAAGAGCGGACGATTATAAACCTGCCCGACGATTTTCGCCACTCTCGGCCGACTCTGGCAAAAACTCACTCCTCGAAGTCGACGTGTGAGGATGAGGATGAGGATGAGGCTGAGGCTGAGGCTGACGGGAAGGTTGAAGAGAGGGAGAGAGGCTGCGGGGTTGCCAGGAAGCGTTGGGGAGAACGATAATTGGGGAACGAGCGTCGAGGGGAGAGAATGTTAAAGAGAGCGGGAAGTGGAGAGCGTAGCAATCGACGCCGCAAATTATCCGCAATTATCCCGTCTATATCGCCCGTTCCAGGAGAGTACGGACAGTCGGACGCCGACTCCCGGAGTGCTCGACACCGCAAACTCCCGACTGTCGAGTCCTGCGCTTCCTGTTCCTGGGAGCAGTGGGCAAAAGTGCGGACTAATCGACGAATTTTCCACGGCCTTTCGTATATTTTCAGGTTTAATCGTCGTCTGCGTCGGATGCGTTAGGATTATATTAATCGCGTACGGTTGATATTGTACCTATGTTACGGAAAGTAAGGTTGCAACAGTCGGTTATTCACTGTCAGTGATAAATGTGCAATTATGAGTTTTCGGCATATGTAAATCAGTAAATTAAAGTGATAGAAATTTCGGTCAGTGTTTTATACATATCTATTAAACTTACAAAATTTTAACTGTAAAACGGTAAATTAAAGTGGTAGAAGCTATCAATAAATTTAATTGTACGTAGTATAATTTGAAAGAGTAAGAAAATAATTTTGAGAGGTATGTGTAAAACACTGACCGAATTCGCCAAAATCTCATTGTGATACATTATTATACATTGATGTACAAAATAACGTCAAGGAACTACTAATAACTAAACATTGACGATGATACGTTTATCGTATATTATATCGTGGAACTTTTTATGCTATCTGATACTGTTCGCATATAGCCTATATATGGAAGCGCCACAGGCGGTTGAAAGGCGTATTTACAAAGCGCGGTATCGAAACTTGTAAATTATAAGGCTCTTGGCACCATACCAGGCTGCTCGTTGTCCACTTTGGAAAATCTCCAAATTATCCTGACCGCGTCATAATTCGAATTAACATAGCCGACCGCGAACTTAACCGTGCCGCACATTTTACTGTAAATTTTCTTCTTTAATGTGCGAAGCCGCAGCTATTTCTTCGCTTCATTCACTTTGCTCTCACCAGCCGAGACTTCGGTAAAAGTTTTTCATCGAACAGGCAGTTTCGACTTTATTCTTCCTCCGACCTACGCTGGCTGCTCTTATTAAAATGTTAAGGTTCGATTCTCCGTGCCTCTGTCGGTACATCGAATCTCGAGTGTTGCGGACGATTTGCGCGTCTGGCTCGCCGGTATTTCGTAATCAGTCGCTTTTGAACGAAGAAGGCGGCGTCGTTACGGGCGAATAAATGCAGTATGGATTAGGGGCGAACGGCTGAAATTGCCACTTTGGGGTCCTTCGGTGCGGATCCTGCGGCAGGACGGGAGGGTTTTGCGATAAATACGAGAGTCGATCGCAGAGTTTTTACTGTCCCTTTACTCGGACTGCACAGCATCAAAGTCTCTTTCTATTACTTATTTTAATATAATTGACCGTTTATTTCGAAAGTGATGTAAATCCATTAAAAAAAAATTAAATACTACATAAATAAACCGTTTATACCACGATAAACCATTAATTATATGATATCCTATTTTTTTAATAGGTGGACTCCACAAAATAAACGGTTCAATTAACAACCCACTCGTTCTACATATATATTAACACAATGTAATGTTATATTTTATTATCCTTATAATTGATTTATTTAATCTTTGCAAGATGGTATTATAACAAGAATTGGCACGCTCTAAAAATGATAATATGCCGTTGAAAAATCGTTTTCTCCCTCTATCATTAAAGAAGATATATATTCTATTTCCACCGCGGTGTTTCTTTCGTCAAAATCACATTGTTTTCGGTCCGCTCAGGAAACAACCTGCAGGCGTGTAGGTTAGACCGCAAAATAGCAGTCCTTCGCACCTACGAAACGCGACGGCGTACAGCCAACCAATCTTCTCCCCTCACAGCCCCCCCCCCCTCCAGCCCCTCTTCAAGCATCGTTCCATCAGTTCCTCACATTTTGAGCCCGTCAAACGTAATGGCTTCCGTCAAAGGTGCCACGGTCATGAACGGCAACCCCTGTTTCCCATTTAGCTCTCGCGTGCGCTCGCAATTAAAGTCCACGATCCAGCCCTTCCAACCCACCCCACCCCAGCGAATACCTACGAAAGGTGGGCGAGGTTCGATCAAACTCTTCGGCCTTGAAACGCCTTTGGGCCTCGGATCAAATACTATTCCCGTTAATACTCGCTCCCTGATCCTGCCGGCGAACGAAATTGGCCATAACAAGGCGAAAAGTCCACCCTCTGTCCCTTTCTCACCCCCACTCATGCCTCGTTCAATGCCACGTACCTATACGTACCTCTCCGGGCCCCCGAAGAGTGGAAGGCGACTTATCGAAACTCTTGCCCGGAGAACTTTTCCGCGGAAAAAGTCTACCTCTCGGCTCATCACTTCGACTCTTCTCACCCTTATTGACTTTAAGCCGCCGGTTTGGACGTCACTCTTGCCAACGTCCCCCCGAAGAGTCCGCCATCTTTCGCCCGCTTGAAATCGCATCTCCGAGCGAGTGGGGAGAGAAGATCGAAAGGGGTGGGGGGAGGGGGGGGGGGGGTGCCCACTTCCGTTAACGCCGGAGTCCGTTAATTTGTTGACTAGCTCGCCTGTTTGGCAAACACGCAAATTGGCAAATTTGCCTTTCGGCGGCGGCTGAATAAAGGAGATGTCTGTCCGCGGGGGCGGATAATTAGTCGCGTCGCGGGATGATGATATACCTTTCCGATCGCTGGGGAAGGGATCAAAACATGGTCGATTACGTGCCGTGAGGGAGGGTGTAGAAAGCGGAGCGAGAGGGGTTAGTTTTTGTGGTGGGTACTTGGGTCGTTCAAAGTGTCAGGTTGGCAAGGAATTTCGGTTTTGTAGCGTGGAATGAAACTTAGATTTTTGTACGAGAATAAATTTTAATCAATAATGTATTTTTCATTTTATCCCTTAACTTGAATGGAAGTAATATCGAACGGCTAAAGGAACATATTTGAACACTGACAGAGGTTCTTCAATGAAATTACAACAGAGTCTACGTTTGAGAAACGAAAATATTGTAAAGATATTCATGTGGTTCTGTCCTAAAGACAGCTGATTTTTATGCAATTTTTTTTATATGCATGTAATTCTATTTGGAGAATGTTACACTTCTTCAACTTCATATAATATAATAATTGCCTTATCACGAAATTCATATCCAACTTCTCAATCTTGCCGTAAACAAAATAATGTGCTCTCCACACTTCCGAGCGGCAATTAAAAAATTCCCATCAAACAATCTGCCAACCCCGAGCTAAACATACCATCCCCACCCCTTAAATATTTACGCAGCCCAGGACTCGAGCGGCCCGCGCAGCTCCGACGATCCGGAAAATCTCTCCCGTCGGGTGGCGCGCTAAATAAAAAGGGGCGGCTTCATAAATTCTCGTTGACGGTCAATCCGAGTGAAAAATCTTTGGGAGGGCCGGAGCGTAATCCTGGCCAGGTTATATCCGCGATGAGTATCAAGTTGGCCGACTCGGAGTTTATCGCGGCCGAGAGCCGATAGTCATTGGCCGACATGACGACGCCGAAAAGGTCCCCCGGCGGAAAGGTCCTCGGGCGAAGGTCCTGTCGAACCGTCGTAGGTACTCCGAAAGGCTCCGCGGAGGGTCCGAAGATATTTCGTAGGTTCCGAAACCTTTTCGAAGGCTTCGAGGCTTTCGAAGCTTGCCGAGCGTGGCCGATGATCGCGCAGGACCCGTCGACAGCCTCGAATCCAGGATGATCCTGCGGATCCTGCGCCGATCGGAATGACGATCTCGGACGTGCAGGATTTCGGGAGGACGGACGATAAGCGTCACGATCCTTTCCCTCTTCCGACACTCGGCTGGCCATCGGAAGGGGTCGCTTGTAAATTAAATTGAATCGGCATAATTCGTCGACGTGACCTCCTGGACCCCAGAGGATATTTGTACGTGCGTGTGTGTGGGGATGAATTTGGGGGATAAGTGGTATTAGTGGGTTGGCAACTGAGTGATTGAGGTTTTTAAATAAGAAGGAAGACTCAACATTTTTTATTTTGTTTTCAATGCATGTATGCGGTACATTCAGCTTCTCTGCAATGCTTCATGTTGCGCTATGACGATCTGAATCCATAATGGCCTTGATATGGGTCTCATCGAGTTCAACTGGACGGCCAGATCATTGAGCATTTTTCAGTGTAAAAACCAGAACGAAATCTGGCAAACCAATTTTGACACTGCCTTTCTTTCAAGACTTCATTCCCATATACGGCACATAACTTATTTTGCGCTTGCGATGCGTTCTTGCCTTTTCGGAATAATACAACAAAATGTGTCTGAAATGCACGTGTTGTCTTCCATTTTTAAATTCAGATAAAATTAAAACTAAAGAACTAATGGATATAATTTTTGTACTATATTCAAGGTACAACTCCAAACAACAAGAAGAAAATATAGATTAGGTGCTTTGAAGACGTTAACGGACAAAAAAGTGTAATAACCATCTATCGACAAAATCCGCAATCAATTAGTTGCCAACCCAATAGTTACGGTTTTTTTGATCCTCCGGACTCGTTCGTCAAGTCTTGCGGTGGTTGGCAGGAGATATTGTTAGGCGAAGGGGGTTGAAATTTTGATGGTAGGTCTGGGAAATTTATTTGAAAGTTCTGATACTTAATATGCAATGTGGGTGTGAATTATTTCGCGTGAGGATGTGAAATGCGAACCTTCCGGTTTTAATCGTAGTTCGTTACCGGTTGAACATTAAATGGTTATTAGAGTCAAGTGAATTACGAGGTCGTAATATATTCGTACGGTGCGAATCGAACAATGTTTCGTTTTTGGAGTGCTCGAAATAGGAAGGGTTTAATCAAAGTTATTTCAGAAAAATTATCCCACTGAAAGTAGGTATGAATTATAATTTTATGCTATTGTCGAACTCTTCACCTCGACTCCTCTTAAACGAGTTTCTGGCAAATCTGCACTATTTGTTATATGTATCATGCTATAATTTCAACATTTAAGTATCATTTAACCATATCATTATTTTCATAAAGAAAAGTAGCATAAGGTTTGTTATAAGTTGTAAACCCGAGAGGGAGACAAAAAATAAACTATATTTTGATAAAGAAAAACAACATACCTCAGAAATTTGCACTGGTTGTTATATGTATCATACTATAATTTCAACATTTAAGTATCATTTAACCATATCATTATTTTGATAAAGAAAAACAAAATACCTCCGAAATTTCAGAAATATGTATCTACACTATTTACCGCGCACCAGCAAGTCGCCAACCTTTCAATTTTACCCGCAACTTATCAAATCCGTCCAACATCAAACAGCAATTAAGACCCACACGAAATTCCAGCCTCCGCTTAATTTTCCAATTTTCCATCAGGCAGCCGGATTTAACACCGAGAATCGTCTCGCGCCTCCTCCATAAAATATGAACCCTCGATGCCTTTCAACCTTCTCGCCGAGACTAACCTCGCATCCCTGGCAAAACTGAACTCCCGTGGCAAATCGGGCAAATAATAACGGACAATAAACGTCGCGGTTGGGGTGCCATTATGTACCGGGTGACATTACAGTAATTTCGTCAGGGCAATCAGTCAAGTTGACGCCTAGCGCGCGCGCGCGCGCGCGCGAGCGACCTCAGACAGTCGAAAAAGTGCTTTCTTTCGCCGAGGCTTCGCCCATCCATCAGCATCAGACTTAGCAGACGGTGCCTCTAATCCGGTCAACTTAATTATCCGTCTCACGGCGTGGGCGGGCTCCAGACGAATTTCAAACCGAGCCAGACTCCGCTCGCGAGGCTGATAAGTCGCAGCTTCAACCGGAATGATGCTCGATTTAGCATTCAATCTCATCACGCTGGCTGCTTCAATTTTTCCCACCAACCTCCCCCCCCCCCCCCTTCTGAACGAACCTCGCGGTTGGAGTGAAATCAATTTTTTTCATTTCGCCTTCTTTTTTCGGTGCGAAAGAAGGTCTATTGTCGTGTCTGTGGATGTTTATTCTCGGTAGACGACGATTTATTACTTTCCTTCTTACGGTACATGCAATTCCTCGGTAGAGGATGTATGAATTCTTTATTAAACCGTGTGTAACGATTGTAAAAGTAGCGAGGCAGATGGTGGATTTATTGGAGACAAAATGAAAGGTTCACTTTCTTGTAAAACGCTGATTGTTCGTTGCTCTCTGATAATTTACGTCTGTTCTCACAATATTTCGTTTCCTTTACGTGTATTTAATTTCAACCGTGTGTTTAATATTAGCAATATTTGTATTCAATACTTAATAGTTTACTGATCATTTATTTCTGTTTTCACAATATTTTGTTTCCTTTACGCGTATTTAATTTCAACCATGCGTTTAATATTAGTAATACTTGCGTTTAATATTTTATATTCTTTTTTCCGTTTCGTCTCTCTCACCCTCACTAATCTCACGTTCGAACGAGCACTTCCCAACGCGCAACCGAAGTCAGGTCAGAATTTTCTCGAACCTCCCGCACTAGCGTCTTGATAGGTTTATCAATTTCCTTGAACATCTCCGCATCACGCACGCCGTGAACGAAGCCCGTAGCGTGTAATTCCCAAAACAAACCTCTCGCCATCTTCCCGACTCGGAGGGGAGGAAGACGGTCGAAATAGATGCCCTGTTCGACAGAAACGTTACCATCAACGTCCTTATCTACCAGGAGAATCCTCCCCCTCCCCTCCCTTCCTTCCGATTCGTTATGCACAGAGCCCGACAACCGACAATCGACGAACGATCCGTTATTAATAAAGCGATCTTTATTCACGTCTCCTCGGCAATCCTCTGTCTCTCTCTATCTCTCTCACTCTCTCTCTCTCTCTCACCCTCTCTTATTCTCTCTCGAGCCCTATCCTTCTCTCTTTCCTCACGTCTTTCGTCTGGCGGCAGATAGGATCTGGCCCCGAAGGCACGAACGCTTCGCCGTACGAGACTCCTGTTTATCTCTCGCGGAGTGTCGGCGAGAAGAGGGAAGAGAGGTGGAGGGGGGAGGAGGGCAAGGGGGAAAAAGTTCGCCGAGCGAAGGGAAGGGGGGAAAAAAAATGCCGGCCGACGGGGATGCCGAGGAACCGAGGCGAGGAAAGGAGATGGATCGTCGGAATTAGGAGAGAAATTGCGAGAATTTCGAGCAAATTTAAAGCGGCCTCGAACCGGGGGAGAGGGGGTGGGATAATTCGGTTAATGTGTCGGCAATTTGTTTACCCGCACAATAGACGCGGCGAATCGTGGCAATGATGTAACGACCTTACGTCAGAATTTGAACGGAAGCCCGCGAGAAAACGTACTTCTTCGGTATATATTTATGACGAATTTTTATGCGTACGATTTGTATTACCACAGAGAATTAAGACAGAAAACTTAAGGATTTAATTCAAATTCAAACTACCCCAACTGCAATACATGCAACAGACACACATTCGAGCGACAGTCTACACCTGCGCATATCGACGAAACGTCATCGAAATCATTCAATCCTCAGAGAGAGAGAGAGAGAGCGTAGCCTACCGATTTATCAGATCAGCGAAGAGAACGGTGAACAAAAGAAGGCCGAAAAATGGCTGACGGGTAGAGGCGAAAAGACGAGGAAGATGAAGAGGGGGTCGGACGGGGTGGAGAGGGGGGGGGGGGAGGTAAGAGCCCGGCGCTGGATTAAGGGTGTTCCAGACCCTAAGCGAGTGTGTATTTACGGGCCGCTACTTTAGCGGGGCGCAAAAAAAAATTTAATATACAGGGCGGATCGAGTAACTGCCTCGTCGTGCTGAGACTATATAACTCGCGCGCCCGCAAAATGGGAGGAGATACGCAACGGCCGTGGGATGGAGGTGGGGGATGAGGGTAGCGGGTGGAGGGGGGAAAAGATCGACGCGGCGAAGGGAATAACGCCCCGACAAATTCCGCTCCTCTCCCGAAGGCTCGCTTCCTCGTTATTTCTATGCTCTCCTAAGCGTTTTTGCCCCTACCTATTTCGTTCGGCCGCGCTGCACCTTTTAGCGCGAGCGGAGTCGTTAATGCTGAGGTGGGAATTTTTCGAGACGCGGGGAGTGGAGGGAAGAATCGATTTTTGGCGAGAAGTCGACTCCTTTTCGACTCTTTCCGTAAATGTGGATCATTTTGACGATTCGAATCTCGGAGAGATTGTCAGAAGGTGAGAGGGTGGTTGCGGAAGCGAAGAATTTTGGTCTTGATACCAACGGTGGAATTTTGTCGATTTGAATCTTGATCTTTTCGTGTCAGTCCTGCGAGCGGACTCACCCGTTATTTTTCCGTTTAAATTCGCCTAATTTCCAGCGGCAGCTCGCCGACGCGGTACCGCGTCGGATAGTTTATTCGAGCCAAGCAATTCGCCCCAGCGCTTTTCCGTTGCAACGACGTTATTTCACCGTTAGAACGACACGTAATTCTTTACACCCGTGAAGAATTGCATTTCAAGAAGACGTCTATTATTTTTTGCCCCACTTACAATCCGCCTCGACTCGCCGCGGCGAAGATGGGGAGGAAGCGAAAGAGTGGAGTCGAAAGAGAGGGAAAGAATGGTAGAGAGAGAGATGGATGGATGGAGTGAGAGAGAGAGAGAGAGAGAGAGAGAGGGGAAAAAGAAGTGTGAGGAAACGAGGACCCTTTCCTGCAATCTTCCATCTCCGAGTTCAACAATCTTCGGATCCACTCAACAATCCCGAGAGCGTGCAAACGGCAAAACGTAAAGCAGAGATCGAGTGTCGTCCCCCGTCTGAATACATTAGAGATTAGAGGGAGCGAGCTGCATTACAGGGAGCTCCGATTACAAGAAGTTCATTTCATTACCGGCGGAGTACACGCGTTCATAACCTTTTCCATTTCTATCCACTTCCACGTCCCGGTCTGGCCGCCATTGTTTTCAACGTCAGCCAAGCTACCTTCCAATCCTCACTTCTTCGCCTCTTCATCTCCTCACCTCGTCACACCTTCTTCCTGTCCCATTCTCATGCGTCCTATTCCTCCTCTTCACGCAATTTACGTCTTCTTCATCCTTCTGGACCTCTATTTTCTTTCCCAGTCTCTCTTCCCTCTAATTTTCGGCTCCACTCCTTTCGCGCCTTTCATCTTCCTCGCATCCATTGCTCCGCTCTCCAGGCCCGAACATCTTGCCTTTCATGCCCATCCACCGTCGTCTAGTTTACCCAAACGATAAAGTGCCTCCCCGCAAAAAGAGAAACCGGGCTGGCAATAGATAAAGGGCATCCGTCGGAAAAAAGGCTCGAGCGGCGGCCAATTCGGGAGCGAGAGGGAGGAACTCGGAGTCTGATAATTTACGAACTGGCTCGATCGAAATCTCTCGCCCCTTCTCGCTCTGCCACTTTCTCCTTTTATTTTCTCCTCTCTCTCTCTTTCTATATATATCTATCTATCTCTATCTCTTTCATTCTCCGCTTAAAAGTGCAGAATCGCTCCAGCACTCTCTATTTCTGTTCACCTCTCTCAAGACCAAAATCTCTCGCCTTCTCTTCATCTAAATCTCTCTTAAGTGCAATATCACCCCCCCCCCCTCTTCCCTGTTTTCTATTTTCATATCTGTTTAAAACAGCAGTCTCTGTTTCACATTTCTCATTTCCTTTTCTCTCTGTCGCTCAGATCCAAAATCTTCCTTCTCTCTCCGTCCTTTTCTCCGATCAGAGTAGAAAAATCTCTTTCTCTCACTCTCGCCACATATCTCCAGCTCTCCCTCCCCTACTCTCACTTTCCCCCCTCCTGCCCCCGGTCGCGATTTAGGAGCCAATTTCGAAAGTGCGAGGCGTTGCTGCTACTTAGACGCCGCTCGCTTTTAGAGGATCGAACGGCGTGACTGGATGAGCAAAGGGCGGGTAGGAAGGAATGGAAGAGGAGTAGAAGGGGGGGGGGGGGGAGGTCTAAGGAGAGCTAGGACCCATGGATACGGATGGTCCTGCGAGTTCGCAGGACGATCCCGAGAACTGCCGGGATAAACGTTCCGCCTCGCGCGAACTATCGCCCGCTTCAATTTCAATTTAAATACTCCGTCAGCTTCTTGCGCTAACGAAAAATCTGCTAATGAGAGATAGCTGGCCTGTGTTCTTCCTCGCCTCCGGCGGGAAGATTCCCTTTTTCGCCCGGGGGCGCGCGCGCGCGCGTGGCTGCCGGATGCGGGCTGGAAGTGGATGGAAGTGATGGAAGGTAAGGAAATTCGGCCTGGAAGCGTCTAATAGATGAAATCGATTTGTTTCTTTGCCGACTGTGAGGAGCTTTGATTAGCGAAATTGCGCTCTGCGGAGAGAGACTTTTGTGTCGGGGGCTAAAGAATCCTCGTAACCGGCGTGGGGAGGGGGGGAGGGGGTGTCGGAGAAAATAGGATACATCAGGCCATGATTCGAAACGCAATTCGCGATATCGACCACAGAACTGTTGATAATACGTAAGTGCAATCAATTGGTTATTGACCGTCAGTGCAATGTATAATCAAAATGTGTGAGATCCTGGCTAGTGAGTCAGATTCATTATATTCTTTTTAACCTTGTTATCTCTTTTCGTTAAATACTTTATCACTTATTAATTTTTTGCTTTTTCGAATTTAATTCTATTTATTATATTCAAATCGTTTCTAAAGAACTGTTTCTAAAGAAAATTAAGATAAAAATCTTGATTAATATCGTATTTTTTTTACGTTTTTGCCAAGACAATGTTCTAAAGTGTGCGTTTTACATAGAAAAGAAATTTATTCTTTCTTGGCCCCTTTATTTCAAAGAAACCGTATGTTAAGGGGTTAATCGTGTGTGCTAACTTAATAAATTCTTTAATTATACGTGGATGGGACGTTTTATTCGGGAATCACCTGAAATCCTACAAGAACACTGTCGAAACCGCGATCATTCGAGACAGGAAAATCCAATATGTCGATATTGCGACGCATCTCGGAAGTTCCGGCACTTAGTTCGAAATTTATATCGCGCCGCAATTTATCTCCCATTACACCGCCATTTTTTTTTACTTCCTCCCCTTTCTCTCGCCGCTTACTTTCATTTCTGACCTTCCATCCTCGTTCTCCGTCCGATACAAATGCAATAAGGCAGCTAGCCAGCGCTATAAATCAGATCGCTTCGGATGTTGGCGAGGGACAGGGAACTTCGGCGACGACTTCAGGATATCAGAGGATTCTAGGGGAAGTGGCGGAGGGGGCAGGAGGGGGAGGAGGGATCCTTGCGGCCGCTTTGCCGTCGATCGCGCCTTTGTCGATCTCGCCTGTCCCGCGAACCTTTGTACTTTTTGTATAGTTTTTTTTCCGGCGGCCTCGGAGGAAGCATGCCGCGGCCGGAACCGTTTTGTGCGCCGATATGGATTTTCCGGAAGGTCTCCACCTCCTTCACCTCCACCATCCTACGACGCTTTAACGGTCCGGGCTTAATTTAAATAACATTTGTCCTCTAACAGGCGCGCGCCGAACAAATTTGACAGACATTTTGTTTATGGGTTTACGCAATGTTGACACTGACTTCACGCTCTACTCGACTGTGAAATATAGATTAGGTGGTTGTTCCTTTTTTAGTCACTGTTTTCGGTTGTAAAGGATTAATGAATAATTTTAACGTTACAGAAGTTGAATTATTGGTTAGTGATAAAATTTACATTACACACGCTTTCGAGTGACATGAAACAGACGAAATTTAGTCTCCAATGCCGGCTCACAGAATGAGATGCCAAATTTATCACCTTAACACAGTTACTGATTAATCACTAAAAATCAAATTATACTTAAATTTCTTAGAACAAAATTCAACCATCACGCGCGGCACTTAAGTACATCTCATAACCAGCATCCGCCAACCGGCGTCGCAATCAATAAAAAAGCCCCGATTCAATTACCCTCCTGGACAAGACTACAAAGCGGGGGTGCTGGAGATGGGAAGGGGGGGGGGGGGGGTGGGCACCTGACCTACATAAAAGTTTCGCCGGATTTCCCTGTAAGACAGCCGGCACCCGCTTTGAGGGGAAAAAGTCTTATTGCCGTGGCGCGCGCGTGACAGGTGAAACCATTATTGCGCAAAGTTGCCCTCGACATGCCATGCCACCCTCCACCCTCTTTTTTACACCCTCTCCGGGCATCCTCCAAATGGGAAGAAGAAACAGGCGCGTGCGCGCGAGCACGCGGCCGTTATTTGAAATTCAGAATTTCTCAGCATCAAGTAGATCCATTCCCCTCTGCCAAACTGATACAGATCGTTCGATATTCGCTCATTTTGCCCGGCCAATGTGTTCGCGCTACTTGAATTGCGTCCGTGTACGCGGCTAAATATTCCGTAGTTGGCGTACGCTCTCGTTCAATCAATATCGACGGCGTGAGAATTCATTTTCGGCCCGCTTCTTAGGCTGTACCATCGGATTTAGGTGGAGAATGGAACCGTATGCGAGTGTAAGTCGGTATATTCTCAAGATGGTATATATGACATATATGTATATACCTATTATATGTGACGAGATACGTATATATGACATATATGTTTATACCGAGTGTATGTGACAAGGTAGGTATATATGATATATATGTATATACTCAGTGTATGTGACAAGATAGATATATATATATAATCTTTATTGATTTCCTTACGGATTACAATCTTAAACAACTATCTAAACCTAAACCTTAATTCTATCTAACTCTATCCCACGCCTAAATCTACCCTACGCCCACGCTTTTTGCCGCTCGCCGCTCGCTATTTCTCCGCTCGCCGCTCGCTCTATCTCCGCTCGCACGCTCGCTCTCTCTTCGCTCGCCGCTCGCTCTCTCTCCTCTCGCATACTCGCTCTCTCTCCGCTCGCCGCTCGCCACTCGCTCTCTCTCCGCTCGCATATTCGCTCCCCCTCTCCCACGCTCACTCCTCCGCTCAAAACGCTCGCCGCTCTCTCTCTCTCTCTCCCTCTCATACTCGCTCCCTCCCCCGCACGCTCTCTCTCTCGGACTTCCGTTTCCACTCTCTCTCCCTCACTCACTCCACCCCACTCCATTCACTCCTCACTCCCTCATTCACTCATTCCCCTCCCCCCACCTCCGCCCATCTCCTCTCCACCTCCTTAAAGAATTCCTCTCCCCTCCCCTCCCCCCCCAACACCCACCTCCTCGCCTCCTGCCATCCCTCCTCCTGACCCCCCCCTCACACATACCTCCCACATGTGTCTCCACGTCTCCCTCCCCCCCCTGCACAATCTACACAGCCTCTCCTCCTCACTCCCCCAGTACCTCCCCCCCCTCAACCCACTGCCCAACCTAAACCTCGCCACTCTCTTCCACCTTTCTTCCCCCCAACCCCTCTTTAGATACTCTGGGACTCCCTTGTCCTTGCACACCCCGTACTCCTTATTCCACTCCGACCTTCCTATCCTCTCCCATCTGTCCCTTTCCTGCTCCTCCTTCTCCCACCCTATGATCTCCTCCCCCCTTATGTCCCTCGCCTCCCTCCCCACCCTCCACCCCCTTTTCACCCAAAACGCTCTCCTCTCACCCTCCCAACCCCTTTCACCCTCCCTCCTACCCATTCTCTCTTTTATTTCCCTTAAACACGCCTGGGCCAGTGCCCCTCCGCCGCCCTCCTCCACCCTTCTCTCATATCCCCACGCCCTCATAGCCATCCTTCCCCTCATCATCTCCCTCTGCAGTTCCTCTCTAAGCATGTACCCAGGCGTGCTCCTCTCCACCCCCAATACCCACCTCAGGAACCTTTCATGGAGTGCCTCCACCTTCTCCCTCTCCCTCCACCCCCACACCTCCACCCCATAACTCACCACTGGCCAAACCAACCTATCATATAGCCACAACCTCCTTCCCCAATCTCCCCCGAAAAGCCTCTTCCCCAGCCCCCAAACCTGCCCCAAAACCGCCGCCCCCCTCCGAACCCTATCTTCCCACCTGCTCATCCTGCCTCCCGTCCCTCTTCACTACATAACCCAAATATTTAAACTTTGCCACCTCCTCAATCTCCCCCCCCGCCCACCTCCAGCTCACTTTCTTCCACCTCCCTCCCCCCTCCCTGCACCTCATTACCTTAGTCTTTCCCACGTTTACCTCTAACTTCTTCTTCCTAAAATACCTTTCCAAAACCGCCATCACCGACCTCATCCCCCCCTCGTCCTCCGCCACCACCGCCACATCGTCCGCATACGCCAAAGATCTTATGACCCACCCCCCCACCCGCACACCCCCCCCATCCCCCCCCTCTCCAGCTCTTCGTCCATGTCTGCCAGCATTAGGGTAAAGAGACAGGGGCTAATTGGGCACCCCTGTCTCACCCCCCTGGCCGTCCAGAACCCCTCGCTCCTCTCCCCTCCCACCCTCACCCTGCACTTCGTCTCCTCCAACAATTCGCGGCACCTCACAACAAGCCCCTCCCTCACCCCCCGCTCCCTCATGCTCCTTACCATCACCTCCCTGTCCACCGAGTCAAAGGACAAGATAGATATATATGACATATATTTATATACCCTATAGATATACATGTGACAAAATAGATAGCAGTACTGTTTCATCAAAGAATTGTATCAGTGCAATCATTAACTTGATCTTGTTACAAGGTGGCGTGCAATAATTTCGAACTTTTGATCCTCCCATATTACAGCTCTGTCGATAAAACGTTACCGCTTCCCAATAAACCAGAAATTGTTTCAAAAACGAAAAAGCCACCCGAAACTACGACCACAGTAGCTAACTCGATCTCTGCAAACAACTGACTCGTGTCACATTCCAGATAAGCCGCATCAAATCGTAGGTAGATTTCGATGCCCGAGAGAGGGACGACTGCCGATTCGATTTAATGAAAAACGTTTGAGACATTCTTTCTCGAAAGGGAACGCTCGACGTACGACTCGCTCGCAGGATCCGCCGGGGATCGATAGATCCGTACGTACGTAGATCGGATCGGGCATCCTTCCGGCAAGGATCGTCCGGAAATTTGCGGTTATCGGCCAGTTCGACGGACGTAAACACTTTGCTTCCGTCGCTGCAGATGAATTACGTGATAGCGTAGAGAAAGGGGACTCACCCCCTCCCCCCTCCCCCCTTCCCCCTCCCCGCCCCCCGTTCCCTATCCCCGGCCGATAAGAAAACGTCAGCGCGCGGAAAGAGACGATAGAAAGGGAAAATGGAATCGGAAAGTTGCACGATATTTTTGCCGAGCGGAGCGCGCGCTGCCTTCGAATCCGTAAGGCGGGACTCGGCTGGGATACCTTTCGGAAATATAGAATGAAGATGTATCATTGGCCGAGATATTTCGCCGAAACGCGAAGGGTTGCAGTTTACGAAATTGGACGACGCGGGACGCCGCTTGCGCGGAATTCAAATGGTTTAATCCGATTCCGACCGAGTTCCGACGGACGTGAGAGGCGGATTCCTCGAATTTTCGATGATAACCACCTTCTTTGTTAAGTGTAGTCGATATTCCGAGGACGCACGGTATGCGTCATTCGGTAACAAGCTGGCTGATGATGCGAAGGGCCGGTATGCCGTGAACGTTGAATATTTGGCTGAATTAACCCATAAACTCCCAATTTTTTTTTTTAATTTTTGGCTGCATAATTTATATATACGCACAAAAGGTTGTGTAACAGTATAATTACATAAACCGCGGCGGCCATCCGGAAGCCTATACTTTCAATAATAATGGCCGCGAAAGCCTTAAATCTCGAAGTATAATTATATAAATTCCAAAATTCCCCAATGACGATCGTGGCAGCTAATGGATTAAGCAACTTTGAATTTGTGCAATTTTTATTACCATATAATTTTTATTCTCGCGGATGTACCGTATATGCGGTCGTTAACTGCTTAACGATCACACATCAGTATACCGACGCTTTGCGTGAATTAACCCGAATCTAATTGATAGATAATTCGATATCCATTTTTCGTTTAAATGCAATCCATAATCTCGTGACCGTATGCGTCATGCGATAGTAAACTAGTTAACTCCGTCATGAGGGACCACTGTAACATAGAACGTGCCTGTGTCGTATACTTAGATCAATTGGGCGGATTAGACGAGCGAACGATGAAGGAAACGAGGAGGCAAGAGATACGCAGACATTTTTACGAGATCGAGAACGATACGAATCGGTTCCGCCGTCCACTCCCGACGCGGACGTCGCAATTGTCACGTGACTCTTCCCACGGGAGTCGGCAACGACGCTCATTCTTACTCCGTCATTCCGGATCCCGGTTCAGCATCCGCCCCATAATGCCATGCCTAATTCTCCAGGGTCCGAGAGGGACCGCGATCACGTGCGATTCTTACCTATCCCATCCTCGTTCCTTATTCAATACTACGGACCTAACAGTTCGCCGTCCGCTCATCGTACATGCACTTTGCCCAATGAACGTTATTAGATCTATTATTGCATTATTCCTTCTACAATTCTTCGTCCCGCTACTTAAGCTGTCGTCGTAATTATTTCTTTATTACGCTCGGGGCACAATTATTTTCTGCTGACCTTCTCAACCGCATCGATCGTAGGAGAATATGATAGGTTGCACTTTAAATTGTCTGCAATTATCTAATCGATCCTTTATGCTCCTGCTTCGTTAAGTCATAATGAACATAATTTTCGTATCGTATTGTATGGTATGGTTTTATTTTTTGCTCCCTTTCGGGTTGCATACATCTTTCTTTAATACATCTCTTTTCTCCTCTCTGTATTTCATTCCCTTATGCTACTTAACCTAACTTAGCTTTGTATCATAAGTCTTGTATTGCAATCGTTGTGCGTTATACTCAAGTAAGAGTACGTTGTAACACGAAAACGTTTTGGAACGCGGTCCGCGCAGTACACGAATTTGCATACAGGGTGTAATGATCATCAATAACCACCTGCGTGGCGTTTGCCGTGGAAGCGTCGAAAATTTGGCTCTCGATCGGCTCGAGCGAACTGGCAGCAAACTAAAAACGCCCACGAGGCGAATCTATTCTCGGATCTGCGCCGGAATAATATTATAGCACGAGCCGGCGACCGCGGAGGAGTCGAAGTGGGGCCTCTTCGCGCCAATTAAATCTAATTACTCCAATTCCCATAAGGGTAACGTCCATCTAATTATCGTTTGACCGAAGCACGTATTAATAGACGCGCTAGCGTATTCTTCTTCTTCTCTCTCTCTCTCTCTCTCTCTCTCTCTCTCACTCAATAGTTACAAAATTAAGGAGTGAGGATTATTCTGCGAAGCAATAAAAGAACTAGAATAAATTACATGCTCAAGATATTACAGTTTATGTCTATAAAGGAAGAATTGAATATAATGTTTGTATACTTGTCTATAAAATAGTTAATGTGCTATGCCCAAATTGCTTAGCAAATAAGGCAGAGTTAATACGGCACGAAGGGGCAGTGCAAACCAGACAAAGGGATAACATATATATAAGTAAGTGCAATAATGGCAAAGAGCAGAAAATGTTACTCCACGATGGACTCAAAATGTTCAATAATCTACAAAAGGAAATAAGAAATGTAGAATAATTACTAGATTTTAAAAGAATGCTAGTTCCACACACAAAGAGTGGGTTGAGACAGCAGTGAGGACAATATATTTATATCGGCACCAAGGGATTTAGAAGTAGTGAAAACCGAAGGTATTCAAATTTTTTGTATTACTACCGATGGTAGTGCAACTTTAACGTTGCAACAGAAGCTAAATAAATATCTATCTATCTTTTCTGTTTTCCGTTCTTCCCAATGTTACTTCTCCCTCCCCCCTCTCTTCTATATTTTGCATTCTTCTCAACTTCCACTTTCTTTCGTCCACTCTCTACATTCTCGTTCCGTTCAACATGCGCTAACGTATTCTTTTTCTCCCCCCCCCCCTCTTTCTCTCTCTTTCCCTCTCTGTTCCCTGTTTCCCATTCTTCCCAACTTCCACTTTCTTTCGTCCACTCTCCACACTCTCGTCCCGATCGACTCCTCACTTTACGACTCTCTCCTCCCATCTGCTCGAGTTAAATTGTGTGAATGAATTACTGCTGAGCAATCGTTGATTTGTGGGCGGAGGAGCTGTAAATTAATTCGGAGGTGTGGCCCGTCGCGAGCGTGCCGCTTCTCGGGTCCCCCCGGATCCCAGAGCTTCGAATCCAACAGGCAGAGATTGCGTATTTTATGTATAAGCGCGCGTAGGCACGATCGAGAGACTCGAGCGATCAAAGTGTGCCCGGAGTCTATAAATTAATTGAGGAGGAACGAACTGTCGAGCTCGCCGACATCTAAGCTCCCATAACGTGTAATTCAGACTCGCGCGTAGGCCATCGTTTCGGGTCTAATGGACCTCGAAGGATTTTAATTGCCGCGACCGGAGTCGAATGTATCGTAAATTAATTCAGTGATTCGTTTAAATTGTGAAATTGCGAACTGGATTTGAATTTTGGTCCGTGCGAGGGAAGGAACTCTTTTCTGCTTCCTCGATGAATCGCATTAGCCGTTTAACTTTGGACGTACAGTTCCGAGACACCCTGTACCGTTCGGTGGCCGGAGGCACGGGGTCAACAGGGGTTAAATCGCTCTCATAACGAGAGATGGCCGGCTGTAACGTCGATGCAAAGCGGACCGTCGGTCGTCCTACTGTTTTCGACCGTTCCCTTCTCATTCCCCTTGCGGACCTTCGTTCTTCTTCTGCTCCCTTCGTGCCCCTTCGCTCGGACTCGTATGGGTCCCCTTCGACGATGTCTTCTCCGGATCGTAAAAGAGCCTGATCTTCAGCGGCACTTTTCTTCTTTAAACGAGACTGACAGACGCGCACATCGATGTGCTTAAGTAACGATAGACATAAATAACACCGAACTCTCTCAGAAAATTACAACTACTGTTGAGCGTGAGTACATTCCTCAGCGGATGATTTTTACAATTTATCTTTTATTATTTTAAATTAAAATTATTTTCCAGCTATACTTAATTCTTGCGATTTACTCTTCATGTCTCACAGGGTTGGTTGTGAGTGCAGTCTGTTCGGTATGAAGGTGGAGCAGTCGAGCAATTACACCCTGTATAAGCGCACATGTCGACACATTAACATCCACGCCACGTACGGTAATCGCACGCATGCGACGACGAATCAGCCTGGAATGCCGGAGCTCATCGTCATCGGGCAATTTTCCTCGCGAAACCGAGAAAAGATCCGAACAGTCTGAACCCTGTGACCGACCTCCTGCGGGTCAATTGCACGTTACACTCGCCGATTTTTCTACCCGCTAATTAACGGGACACTTGATCCACTCACGTGGGCGTCGGTGCGCTCCTACTCTCCGATCTTTATTTATAGACGCTCATGTCATGCACAAAATTGTGTCGCCGATTGTGAAAGTGGCCGAAGTCGGAATAGTATAAAGGTTCGACTAATTTCGTGCTTCGTCACTGTAATCGAAGTACGTTAAATTGACGGATCAAGAGATTTCATCATCTTCATCATTGCCTTAACCCATTACCCGCCACAATACAAAAAATGAAAAAATACATAAAATTAGCTGTAAGTATATTCAGAAGTTGCAATTATTAAAAGAAAACGATTTGGAAATGTGTCCCAAAAATTGGACATTGCCGGTCAATGGATTAAGTCAAGTGAACAAATCGTTGCAATCCTTTACTCTGTTACAGATGTAATTTTCAATCAAGACAATTTGCGAAAATTCCACAATTAACTAGTTCATCTACTGTGCCAAAGAATCTAGTAAGAATACGAACTGAACCACTGACCATCACAATACCTAACTCCCACAACGCACCGCAAATCTTCAAATTCCCGAAAACGTCAATTCAAAACAGTCTCAATCCACACCACTTTCCCAAAACTCGCGACTCAGCCCCATCGCAAAAATCGTCGCCAACATTCCACCGCAACATCCCTCTCCCTCCCGCCGATTTCGCATGCACTTCCCGGCCAAGGAAACTTCCCCCAGCACGATGGGGTCGAGGGGGGGGGGGGGGGGGGGGGGGGGGTGGGGGAGGTGCAAAATTGAAAAACTAACGTAAGTCGTCCTCCCCGGCTCGCCGACGCTCGTAACTTTTCGAACGCAATAACGGCCTCGCCCCTTAACGCGATCGCAAGCCACTCTCCCGAGTTTTGCGTCGATCGAAATTTCGTTAATTCCCCCCCCCCCCTCCCCCCCCCCCCCTCCGCACACCCCTCGCCATTATCCGCACTTCCGTTAACCTGGCTCGGAAACGAGGAGCGAGAATGGAGTCGCTGCCGGCATTTTGAATAAGCGTAGTTGCCGACGGACGACGTCTTAAGCGGACGCCGGGTATAAAAGGGCGAAAGAATCCAATCAGCCGGCAAACTATGGATGCATCGATTTTCCGCGGCGCTTACTTTCCCTGGGCCCCGGGATCCGTTCGATACGCACCTATCGATGTTCTAACTCGATGGGGAGCGCGAGATTCGACTTTCTTCCTTTACTTCGCTTCTCTCTCTCTCTCTCTCTCTCTCTCTCTCTCTCTCTCTCTTCTTGCATCCCTTCCAACATCCCTTCCATCCCTTCCTTTGCCACCCTGTTCCGCTGATGGGATAGAGACGCTGCTGGGCGCCTTTCAATTTGCACGTTAATGAATTTTTCAGTAGGCAATCGTCCGTCTCTCTCGGCTCCCACCTTCCTTTATCTGCCGCGCTTCCTCGGCGCACTTTGTCTATTTCGGGTCAGTCCGCCCGACCTTCTTCGGGTTCGATTCGTCGCTCCTTCTTGTCGAACCGTTTTCAATTCCTCACCTCCGTTTGCATTTTCCGTTTCGGCTTTCGCGTGCAAGGGAGTTCTCCGCGATTTTTCCGTTCGACGCTTTTGTTTCGGTGTTATTATCGTCCTTTTCCTTTTACGTTGAGTTTGCGGTTTCTTTTCTGTTCGCTACCGGTTCCCTTCGTCCGGTTCGTTCCTTCGGTCTTGTTGCATTGATCGTTCTTAATTCCTAAGCTTTCATCGAATTTTCTGCCCTCGTCTTCTTACAAGCAGTTTCCCGTCCGTTCTTCCCGTCACTTTTTCTTACCTTCAAGAAATCTTCGGAAAACTTCTGGCCTACTATTCTTTCTGTCCTGTCTTGACTGTTTCTAACTTGACAATTTTATTCTACCCTCAATTCTTCTCCATCACCTCTTATCTACCTGCTTTCTAACACTTAACACTTTTTCGGCATCTATTCCGATCGTTTTCTTCTAACTATTCCTGCCTAAGGAAACATTTTGCGGATCTCGTTTTTCGTATCCTCGCCAGCTCTTCGTCTTCTCCTTCTCACGTCAGCCGTGCCGTTCTTCACCCAAATCCATTCTATCTCCCCCGATTCGGCGAATAAACAGGCATGCTCCGAGCTCGTAATAACAAGCCGTCGTCCGCTCCCTGCCGGGCCGACACGATGTAATAAACGCAAACTCCCGGCTCGAACACAAATTGTAGCCACACCCACGCCTCGGCGGAGGTCAGACGAGAGCCACGGGCTGCGGACCGAAGGCGAGAGCTTTCCCAATCGAGTGCCAAACGCTTTCGACGCTTTCCGAAAGCGCCGCGTCATCGCCCCATCGACACTTTCCTTTTTAACGATCAAGGTCGAGCGAAAAGGTGTCTTCGCAGAAACGTATGTTCATTGCCATGGAAGGGACATATTGAAAAAAATTAGATTTTTTTATTGTATGTATGTATGTATGTTTCTCTTCTCTGGTTCCTTTACGGATTTCCAGCCTTTTGGAACGTATACGAATATCTTACAATTATCTTACATAATCATAATTTAGATTTTTTTCTTGTGGGAACTATTTAGAAAATTGCACGAAAGCGTAAGGTTTGGTATAATTGCGGGGTTATTAGAAGATTAAATTGGAATTACTTAGATTACATTAAAAATATAGGTCAGTACTTTCGTAATTTTTATATGGTATTGTATGGTTTTATTTTCTGCTCCCTTTTCGGTTCCGTGCATCTTTCTCTTATACATCTCCTTTCTTCTCTCTTCGTAATTTTTATATGTACTGACTGGTCAAGTCAATGTAACGTGCATGCGATAGAAATCATTACGTTAAGCGAGAAATGAAGTTCAATTTCCAAATCGCATTCCAGTGAAATTCAAGCAGGCGAACGTGAATATTCGATCATTATTTATCGCAGTGCCTATATTGTCTTCATTGACGCAGTATTATCACTGTTCCAAACGACAGTCATTGATCCAGTGTTAATGTAAAATTACAGTAATAACGGCCGCTCTCTTCTCTGCGGGTTCCCGCCGCACGGCCTGATTAGAAACGCAATGAATGTTTAGCGGTTAATATTTATGCAATTAGCATGCCGGTGTAATAATGCCGGAATTACGGTACATCGCGTGACACGCGTCGGGAACAGTCGTAATAAACAGGGCCATCGATCATCGATGCATCCGTTATTCGGCATTCACGCGAAATAATTATCTGCTTCGGAAGAAATTGACAATTTAGTCAAATTCTCAGATGAGTTCGCCGTTGAATGAACTACTACGCGCGTCAAAGGCATGTTAAAAAAATCGCACTCTGTCGAATGAATTTTGATACTGCATATTGTTTCTTGGCAAATATTAATAATTAGCTTCCATCAATTTTGAAAGAACATAGGTATAGTACAATTTCATACCTCTGATTAAATACGGCATATTAAATGTTCACTGACAAGTATTCTCTGCGCAATTCAACAAACCACTAACAATCAGATCAAATATCACCTTCAACCTTACAATTCTAATAAAAATTAGAATCTATCGTCCTACCATCGGTAACACGCGAGACGAGCGACGATAATCGAACGGATCGCAAGATGGCGAATCGAACGAAACAGAGGCCGGGAATCTCGTTCGGCATTAATGACGATTCGCAAATCGGGAACGAGGCCATAACCGCTAATCTCAATGACTCGATATAGGCGTCCCTTTAATCCGACGACGACGTCGGGCATTTAACTTTCGCAGAAGTAGGGGAATTAGCATATTAATCGACTTCGGAAACACTCGTCGGCCGGGGCGCGTGCCGGGCGAAGAAGGAAGGCGAGTTCTTGGAAGGAGGGAGATAGATTGCGAGGGTCGGGAGGAAAAAGGAGGAAGGTTGAGGCTCGGAATGCTTAGGAGGGAGAGATGGGGAAAGGTGGCGAGAAAGAAAGAGAGAGAGAGAGGGAAAAAGAAAGAAAAAGTGAGGTAGATAGATAGATAGAGAGAGAGACAGCGAGAGACAGAGAGAGAGAGAGAGAGAGAGAGAGAGAGAATAAGAAAGAGGAGCTTCCCAGCGCACTTCTCATCCCTGGCGCGTCTCGTCTGTCCCTACAATTTGATCCGCTTACACCGCTTGAATAAAATATTACAACCGTAAGACAGCCGAGGCGCAAATTCGCGCGACGTACGGCTCCTTCGTTACTAACGTTTCCATCGATCTTCTTTTCAGCCCGCCGGAGCTCGCGAGTCTCCCTCTTCATCGTTCTGCATCATTCTCCTTTTTTTCTTTCCGCCGCTGCACTCACTCGACCTGATAGGTGAATTCCTTAAGGCGTTCTCAGCGATGACTCGGTTCGGGCGGTGATTGTGAGAGTGGGAGCGACGGTAATAAAGATTAAATTTGCAATAATCGAATTAGTTACACCGACAACACGTATAGTATATATTGATCTTTAATCTCATTTACTTCTACTTTTATGAATAACATTGTTCCCCAATAAGTTTTTAAAGTGAGAATCAAATTTAAACCCGAACAAATTATTTCTCGGCAGTAACTCGCGTAACAAAAAAAAAAATTCATTCCGATCGTAAAATGTTAAGGTTCAATCAGGCAGGTTAACGACAAAAAAAATGTAAAAAATCTGAAGGTGGATTTAATTGGCTCGATCAACGAGCGACAAAATTGTATACCCTCCACTTGCGGTTGATGCGACACCGAATAATGATATAACAAAAAAAAAAAATTAAATAGTATCCACGACATCGACACGCTCAGCCGCCATCCTCCCTTTACGAGGGCGGCAGTCGATGGCAGCTGGCTAAAACTGTCGAAGAAGTGCCGCTATCAATGGCCACACTTACTGCCCTCCTTCCCTTCCTCCATTTTTTTTTCTTTTACGGTGATACGAAACTTTACGATCACTCGCGCCCGACTAATAAATAATAATGGGAAAACATTTTTTTTACCGCCCGTCGGCCTCCCCAGTCATTCGTCGAGCGATCGGGTCGTAATTATACATTTTTATGCGGGGGCCACTCGCGAATGATCGTTATTAGACGATCGCGGGAGGGATGAAAAAGAGGAATGATCGGCAAAGTTCGGGCAAAAGGCACCGAAAGTAATCGAAGTAGCCTCTGTAAAACAGATCCTGTCGTTCGATATCTCCTTCTCATTAATTACCCGCCTTAAACCTCACCCCCTGCCACCCCCACCCCGAACCCCGTCCACCTTTCGAATGAGATCGTTACTTAAAACTCCGCCGGCAAGACAAACAGTTAATGTTTGACTCCGACTATCGTTCGGCGCGGGAAGTTGCGCGACTCCGTAATTACCCTCCCACGAAACTGAGGATCGATGTCGTACGTTTTCCACCCTCTCAACCCCCCCCCCCCCCCCCAACCACCTCGGCCTTCGTCCCTTTTTCCTCCCGCGATTGGCTTCGACACTGTCGAGCGCGTCCGATTCTCAAATTGTCACGGCGGAAAATTACGCTCTTCCGCTGAGGGCGCAAATTGATCTTTGGCAGAGTCGTCTGTCTTACGTTGGCTCGTAATGTTTATTTAATGTCGTTTACGCTTACGTATGTACTGTCTGAGAATAAATGTTGGGCTTGCAGTTTCTGATAATATGCAATTTCATTGACGTTTTTTTAGAAATTTTCTTATTAAGATATTATTTCGTTATATCGAGACATATTTCACTGACGGTCACTGAAACTCTTTTTTTAACATTAGATATTAAGGTACGTTTTACGGCGGACGGTTTAGGGAGTGTTCCGTTGCTTTGTCAGATTTTCATGCACTAGCGATTGATCCGCAGAAAAGAATTCGCTGAGCGAAGTCTGACAATTCCATCCTCGCCGGAGCCGCATTACGGAGGCCGTTTCCGAAATTGTCCTCAGCGCATAATTCGAGCCGGCGCCTCGCCGTTTTTTCCGAAATATTTTCTAGCCCAGTTGGGAATGAAAAAAGGCTCGGCCTTTTTTGTTGTTGTTATACGTAATTCCTATGCATGCCCGCAATACGGATGGCGAGCTATCAGTACTTGTCGAGCCTTCTCGATTCGTCGGACCGCGAAATCCGGCAGCGTGTGCCATCTATTTTTTTATCCTCCGCCCCCCCCCCCCTCCTCCCGTCTACCCTCTGTCGTGCATTTTTCGGCATTCAACCACCCCTCAGCAAGCCTCCGAATCCCACCCCATCCCCCGACAGCCAGTGCCGCTTCTGATCTCGTTCCCCTCTTTGTCCGTTTGTTTCATCTCCGTTTTTCGTGCATTTTCATTTTTCCGCCATATCCCCCCATTTTCCTTCCGCCTCCGTGCCCACGGATTTTGCCTCTTCCGGTTGCGCAACGCTTCCCGTTCGTATCTTCGTTCGGCCGCCTCCTTTATCCACCTCCTTCCGCCGCGTTTCGGTATTATTTTTTCGCTTCTGTTCTTCGTCATCATCAGTTTCTGATCGTATCTTCGTGACTTTCGTACGCTTTCTTCGCCTCCTCCCCTCCGTTTTCTTGGCATTGCTATGTCTTTCCTGTTCTCACGACATTTTCCGCAGTCCTCACACTTTCTGTCTTTGGTTCATTCTTTCTTTCTCCTGCGGTCCTTCTCTCAATTCACATTATCAGTTTCCGCTCGTATCTTCATGTCTGTCGTACACTTTCTTTGCTCTTTCTTCTCATTACTATATCTTGCCTACTCTCGCTACACTTTCCTCAGTCCTCATTAGTACCTCTCTACTTCCTTCCTCCGTGTTACGATATTATTTTCTCGCTTTTCGCCCAACTTCTGTCTTCCGCGACGATCTTCGTCTCTCTCGATTCACATCATCAGTTTGCCGGTCGTATCTTCATGCCCGTACGCTTTCTCCCCCCCCCCCCTTCTTCTGATTACTATGTCTCTCTTGTTCTCGCGACACTCAGTCCTCACTCTTTCTGTCTTCGAGCCGTCCTTTCTTTCTCCCGCGGCCCTTCTCTCGATTCACGTCCCCCTTGAGGTCGGATATAAAAATAAATATCACCGGCAGAATGGTCTAAGCCTACTACATATCAATATATAGTCGAAACCCCTCGCGGGAAGGGAAAGTAGAGCGAGGAAAGCAGAGCAGGAAAGCGGAGCAGGAAAGCGGAGCAGGAGAGCATGGCCGAGGCTTAACAGAGTCACCTTATACGTAGGCATGTTACGGCTTTGCGCCACTTTATATACTGCCAAGTGTAAGCCCTGCCTATATGGGGTGTACGAGGTGGTGGGGACACTGTCAGGGAATGGTCGATTTGGGACCGAGGATCAAATTCTAAAATTTCTCTCCCAACGCGAGCGCGTACGTGAAACCTGTTTTCTTGAAGGAAGGCCGCAATTACTCGGGGAACGATATTTGGACTTTGGTAATGTTCAACGTTGACACGACACGATTTATGTACATAATTTTCGTTTTATCTAGAAAGAGAACCATGTGTCAGCTTGGTTAAACAAATTATAGAAATAGTATGAGTAACTAGAAAGTTATACCTGAAATATCTTTTCAGATAAAACAAAAATTATTTACATAAATCGTGTCGTCAACACAGCAGAAAAATAATAATCCTAACAAGAACAGGTGCATCGACCAATTATCGGCCATAAAAAGAGTACATGGCGAAATAAATATATTACTTTACTTGTGGTCGGACTTGAGAATAATAATCTACAGATACTCGTAACTTTTCCTTCCCCAAAACTTGTAAGGTTAACAAGGAGGCATAATTTTCCGTGAAACAATCAGGATAAAAGCGAGTTAGCCAGACTGTCTAGCGTTTCCCGCCGACTGTCGTAAACGTCTCGCCGGACGGATGCGTCAATGTTTAAGTGCGTCCGCTATTTCGGAAGCCAGACAATCGAATCCGGTATACAGGTGGGCCTCTAATTCGACGGACCGGGCTCTTTCCTCAATCGGGGCACCTACCATAATCACGTTCGCACGGCAACGCCGTTTAATTTCTCTTTCAATCCGTATTCTTTCTTCTATTCTCGTCGAACGCCAAAATTAACGTCATTCAGCTTCAGACCTCGACATCCGTCGACGAATCCGATCCCGAATTCACGCCTCAACCTATTTTCAGCCAAGAAGCAGTTTCTTCGAACTTTGACATGTCAGAATCTACGGTTCTGTACACTAGAGTACATATTTTATCCGCCGGTATTATTTTAGGATTGTAAAATAATTTACACTTATTGTTTAGACATTTTTTTAATTTTCAATCGCACGATTCAAACTTCGTTTCTATCCCATTATTGGGCGTAATTCATTTAGTGTTACACGCGTCTGTAGGAGAGAAATTTCTTCCCTTCAAAATAGGCTTTCGTTTCAGTACATAGATATGTGGAGCATATAGATAGACGAAGAAAGAACAGGAGTCTCGAGAGGGTAGCTAGAATGTTTCCACGGGAAATTTTCGACTCGGCCTCCACCCCCGTTCATCCCCCCCCCCCCCGACCTTATCGCGGCCTATTTTGCCTCTTTCATCCCTCTCCTCTCATCACTGCTTCTCTGTCTTCCTCTTTCTCTCTTTGAATGTCTCTCCGACCCTCTCTCTCTCTATCTCTCTCTCTTTCTCTCGTTCGACTCGTGCTTGGCGGCGATGTGAAACGTAACCACCGTGAATCATTCATCGTCGCTCCCCGAGGGACAGACGCAATGGAGGGCAGTGGCTGTCTCTATTATGCGACGTATTACGTACTGGGTATTAGGAGGATCACTCTTTGTCTCGCCGACGTCGTACGAATAGATAAAACGCACAACACTAGAAACTTACATTGTCATCTACAAAAATTCACACTTTCTACGGTGATCTAACAAAATCAAAATTTCAAGCTGAATTCAATGCAAATGAATACTACGATGTGTAAGGTCTGACTAAATCAATCCGATTTTAATTTATATATTAGAGTTGCGATAAATTAATCCAGTCTACTTTCATAGAAAGTTATATAACAGATTTGTGTGCAACTGAATCAGCCTAATTTTATAGAAATATATATAACAGATTTGTGTGCAACTGAATCACCCTAATTTTCTAGAAATATATATAACAGATTTGCATGCAACTGAATCACTCTAATTTTATGGAAATATATATTACAGATTTGTGTGGAACTGAATTATTCTAATTTTATAGAAATACGTATAACAGATTTGCATGCAACTGAATCAGCCTAATTTTATAGAAATATATATAACAGATTTGAGTGCAACTGAATCACCCTAATTTGATAGAAATATGTATAACAGATTTGCATGCAACTGAATCAGCCTAATTTTATAGAAATATATATTACAGATTTGTGTGCAACTGAATTAGTCTAATTTTATAGAAATAAATATAACAGATTTGTGTGCAACTGAATCACCCTAATTTTATAGAAATATGTATAACAGATTTGCATGCACCTGAATCAGCCTAATTTTATAGAAATATATATTACAGATTTGAGTGCAACTGAATCAATTTAACTCAATACTTTATTAAACGTTGATCTACAGTGACAAGACTTGGGCTTTCGATTTTTCGCCCTTAGCCGTGTCATCGTTAAAGCGATAACTTCGGAATCGATTATTTTCACTTAGATCGCTCCTAGAATCATCGACACACTCACTGTTCCTTCGTACACTGCAAGTTACTCTCAATCACGCGAGCATCAGACGAGAGAATCTATAATCCCCGTAGCGTGTACTCGGCCGAAGCATAGGGTCCGGGCGTGCATGGCGGCGAAGGGGTCGAGGGGTCGGGTGGTCGGAAGGGTGCGGTTCGAGGTACGAAAGATGGAACGACGTATTTATTTACAGGAGCTCGCCAGGAGTAAGACGTTTCGCGGCGCCGTAACTCGCCATACGGCCGGTAATGGCGATTTTATGTTACGATGTCGGCCTGCCTCTCCAGCCACCGCCCTCCCCCTCGTCCTTCTCATCCTTCTCGTCCTACCCGTCCTGCCCGTTCTGCCCGTTCTGCTCGTCCTTCCCGCACTGCCAACCGCATTCGGCCAGGCAACAACGCGCTGTCCAGTTCCAGAGCGCCGTTTGCAGACGTCAGAATGACCCTGTCGAATGTGTGAGTCCTTTCGCGGGAAGAGTCCTCGAATTTCTTCCTTGCATCGACCTTTTTTTCACCTCGTCCTTGCTGGGCAAGCAGCTACTTTATGCTCTTTCGCGGACAGCTCTTCGAAATATCGATTTTCGCGAGGACTCTTTTTGTCTCTTCCTGTTCAGCGCGAGAAGGTATTATTGTAATTCTTGACAAGTACGAGAGAATTTTCGAATAATATTTTAAGTTTTAAAAATTATTTTATGCCCATTGTATGGTTCAGGAGAAAATGTTTACTTGACATCAGCATAAAATTCACGTTTTCTCATACGCAGCTTTTAAAAAATGTGCGAATCAAAAATTCTTTATCTCTCGCAAAAGTTTTTCGGCTAGCTCGCCCGAGGGAAGAATTTCGATGCGGATTGGCAGGCGCGATCGTTTTTATCCCTCAAATCGTCCGACGCAGAGGCGTCCATTCATCCGACGTTCGTGAATTAAGTGAAAGTAGCCGAACCGGCGCGACGTCGTTAATTATCGGCCCGGGCGAATAAATTGAAATAGTTTCCGCCATAGGCGACGAACTGCGACGTCCAAGGAATTTTCGACCTTGCCGGATGAAATATACTTCCGCAGGCCGTTCGGAACTGCGTCCGATAAGGGTTGTCTTTCGGCGTGCGAGCAAGAGCCAGCGAGAGAAGAAGACAGAACGAAGAACTCGCAGAGTCAGTAGCCTGAAAGATCAGAAAAATCAGAAGAATCAGAAGAATCAGAAAAATCACGACTTGCCGCCGGGATGTCGGGCGAGCTTCCGTTTTATGCGTTTCTTTTCGATGCCGAAAATTGCATTGTTGCGCCTAAAACGGATACGGCCCTCCCGTTGAAAGTTCCTCATGCGAGGCTGGAGGTTTGGGGGGGGGGGGGGGGGGGGGGGGAAGGGTGTAGAAGCAGAAATAGCGCTGGCGATATCAAATCTCGAGGATGCGCACAATGCACGCCTCATATGAGGTCTACGCGGACGGTGAATGGTCGTATGTAGAACGGCTGCGTATACGGGGAAAATGATATTATATACACAACGAAGGCGGCCGCGCTCTCCAGGGCCGACCTGTAAATAGACGTTACACTGGGAGAAATAGTTTTAGAATGAGAATGGCGCCGGCCATTGTCGCCGACAATTCCATACGGATCTCTTCGTCTGAATCGTGCCAGCGCGTAGAGTTCGATAAACGCAAAAATTGTTGCCTTCCGTGCGCCGCGTTCACTCTTCGCAGTCGATGAATTCTCATTTAACGGACGTTGTGTGTATACTGTTGTATTAAATGACGAACAACGAAAGGAATTAATGGACAGCAAGTTGGATATACACTTTAGGTCGTAAGTCACCTACCTGAAACTTGAATTCGGGCAATTTTTTAATACTGACGCACTCATTTTATGAAATGGAAATAACAGTTGCTGATTGTGTAATGTTTTCAGTATGTAATTTTAATTTAAATGGGAATATTATATTTTCTTTTTCATCGAAACGTGAAAGACATCTTTTCATGAGTGCTCGGTGACTTATGGACGGGGATGTAAATCAAAATTTTTAAAAACGCTTATTTTATAAAATTAAAATAACAGTTGCTGATCGTTTGCAATGTTTTGAGTATGTAATATTAATTTAAATGGGAATATTATATTTTCTTTTTCATCAAAACGTGAAAGACATCTTTTCATGAGTGCTCGCTGACTTATGAACGGGGGTCTAAACCGACATTTTTAAAAGTCGATTAATTGCCTTAGAAATTTTAAAAGTGGATCAGGGCCCAAATTCTGTTCTTCTACACATCCTTTCTCTATCGGTGCATTTTATGCTTTTCTTAACCAAATCAATATTCGCCTTGTACCAACCGGCAAAATAACGGCGCCGGTTGCGGAACGTGCGCCTTTGCTCAGCCGTCTTTCAAATGTCCTACCCCCTCCATCCACCCCCGCTCACCCCCGCAGTTTTATCGGCGGTCAGGGCGGCGTCCGCTGGAACACGATCCACTTCGTCTTACGACGGAGATACTTTACGCGCCGTAGAATTACCGTTTGCGGTTCTTTCGCGCAAGACGCATTGCACGCCGCCATCTTTCTTTCTCGCCCGCCGGAGAAAGAAGGATTGCGATCCGCGGACGGCGTACTTCTTCCCTTCGCCGCCTTTCTTCTATCTAACCGCGTGCCTCTCTTGTTTTCCTCGTTTCTCTCTCGTCGCGCTTTATCTCGATTCGCCGATAACGCACTTTTCAATTTTATAATGTTCACGGTATTGCTTTGTTATTTGGAATTTTATGACGATACGGGTGATTAAATTGAAAGCGATACTTGCATTGTATCACATTACTTGGACCGTTTACTTTTAAAGCGGTGTAATTCCATTTTTAAACAAAATTTACTTAAATATCACATAAATAAACCGTTTACACCACGCAAATCACAAATTATATATCTCATTTTTTTTTAAATATATATTTCTTTGAATGTGATACTCGGAGTTCTCATTTTACAATTTTGACCCTTTAAGTAATAATAAAAGGCTGCACATCGTAGATAATCGCAAAAAAATATTCAGAATTATAACTTATATTAATTACTAAATTTTGTGGAGAATGATGACACTTTTGTGTTAACAATCAATTAGTAAGCAGTATCATGAGACTAAGCCTTACACAATGCCTGTAATATACATAGAACGCAACAGTTACTTCTCCCGCAGAACGTACCGAGAGGAAGGATAATTTTTCGACTCGATACACCGAGAAAGAGACTAAAAAGTGTCCCCGTTTCGGGAGACTCTCCCGTCTCACTCCCGCCCTCTCCATTCTTACCCACGGAGCCACTTCCGCAACCCTCCCGCGCCGACGATTCGAATTAACTCAGAAAATCGTCTGCAACGTCGGATAGGGAAGAAACGAAATTCCATTTCGTTCGGCTAACTCGATGGAATTCCAAGTCGCGGCTAGATCTAGACGGGGGATGCTCGAGCAGCATCCCCCAGCCACCCCCTCTTTCAACCCCCAACCCTCTCTTTCAACCCCCAACCCCCTTCCGAATCCACGCCAATCCCCCACTGATTCTTACCTTCGTCGAATCTTACTTCTCACTCTCACTCTTCCACCCTCGCTCGCCTTCTTCTCCCTCTTCCTTCGGGAAAGTCGATCCGGGAGCAATATTGCGCCGACGAGGAAATCGCGTTAATTATGATTACCGACGTATGAATTAGTGACGCATTCCGGGAATAGCCCGCCGCCCGTCTCCGGACTCTTAACTTCTATTCTTTATTCATGGCCCAGATGGAGGCAGTCGCAGTTTTCATCGATTGGAGGGGTCGGAATTAGATTTTAAGGGTGGAGACGGACTAGTTTTCGCATTCTTGATGGGGTGCGTAATGTGTAAGCAACATTTTTGAATCATTACAAACATTCAATTTTCGAACATTCTATTTGACAAAGAGGAAGAATGTGTTATTTAGTAAAATTATGAATTGCTGTCGAAAATTACTAATGTAACATTCAATTAACAAATATTGATTTGGTCGCGAAAATCTGAAAAATTATTACATAAACTCAGAAGACTAGGTACATACTGTACATAAATGTAATCTCGATGTGACCCAGACTGTCAGATCACGTAACACATTGTGACAAGCGCTGAACATCCCGAGAAAGGTGTAAAGGACGACAAGGATCTCCGGATCGTTTAACTTTATCGCCAAATAGAAACCTTGCGCGTGCTCCACCCCCTTCGATCGAGAACCCCCCCAAAAAACGGGCCAGACAGGACTCTTGTAAGAGCACAGCGTTCGCATTACAACATCGGGGCGGGGGGGGGGGGGGTGAATCTCGTTGCATCCGACACGTTGAAATTAAGTCCTGCTGGAAGCAGTTTGCGCGGGGCCGAAAGGGTTCACAAAAACGAACCGAGAGAGAGAGAGAGGAAAGGGATGAAGGGGTGGGACGAGGCAAGCATAAAATGGGTGGGTCGGGGGGTTGGTAAAAATAAAAGGAGCCAAGAGAAACGCGGAGTTACAGCCGTTTAGTCGACTCGTAAAAACGTCTCTCGAGTCCTTTCTTTCTTTTCCATCCCTTCCCTACCTCACACACACACACATACACATACCTACATCTTTCTTATTCCCCCTTCCTCCGTCTCCGTATCTTGTTGTGTTTCTGTATCCCGATCCTCCTCCCATTTCTCGCCGTCCGAGTCTGCTCCGACTTCGCCGAGAGCATCCTGCCGCAGGACTCGCGCCGCAGGATATCGGGATATGGGCTCCGTACCGTAGAGGGTGCGCGCACGTTTTCATCCCGGCACTGGCCTGTCCTGCAGGAGATACGATATTTTTATTAGTCATCCCGATAAATTGGTTCGGCCGGGACGTAAGAGGATCGCGGCCGATGTAAGGCGTCTCCATTTTTCCTATCTACTACCCCCCACCCCCCCTTCCCAGCCAACTCCGCTCCTCTAACCGCCCCCTTTGTCATCCCTCTTCGTCGACGCCGCGTTTTACTATATTTACTTATCACGCTCCTTTATACCGGAGCCAGTTTTTTTACGCGATCTTTCCTCCCGAGTTCGGTCTCATCGTACGGTTCTGCGTCTTATTTTATTATTTATCCCGCCGACCGCCCACCGCATCCGCTTCCCCCCCTCGCTTGCGTCTCGACAGAGTCACCTCTCGCAGCTCTACATGTTTATTTTTCGACTTTGCCCAATGTGCCGTTTTTTTTTACGTCGACTTTTTATTTTCCCCCCCGTCGTCCGCGTCTCGGTCTAATTTTATCGAGCGCCTGTTCTCCCCTATTTTTATTTGTTTCGACCGTGTTCGTCGATCAACGGTGTATGAAGTTTCGCCGCGGAGTATTGTTTCTGACATCGTGACAGTTTAATAACTGTAATTTAGACATGGAATCGGGATTAAAATAATCAGTTAGTTTCAAAGGAAGCTACTCCAAACAATTCAAAATTCAGTTTGTTAAGATATATTCAAGTGCTAAGGTTACGTTGTAATTAACAGAGTCAATGTGTATGCAATCGGAGATGGTAGGATCGTAATGAATTCGGTTTTAAATTCGAAACGTGTCGACCTTTATTCTTTTGGTCCTCTTCAGTCTACAACTATTAACAATAACATGTATGGTGAGAAACTTTTATGGAATTTGTTATTATTGAATCTGATTACTTACTTAAAGGTGTATAACCTTATAGTACTTATACGCCTTTATACTCAAATTCCAAGTATTCGAAATTCTCAAGAAGTAAGAATATTTATATTTAAAATAATAAAGAATTCCAAAAAATTCATAATTCACTTTTTCAAAATACGTTCAAGATCTAAGTTTACGTTGCAATTAACAGAGTCAATGTTTCGATTTTCCCAAAACGTCACTTTTGAGGCACCTAGCTCACGCTTCCGTCCTCTCACCCCGATGTTTTCCACCCCATTCTATTCATCCGCCTTCCAAGGGCAGCCCTCGCGGCGCGGAAGGGCGAGCCGGAATATGTTGTAATCCGCCTTGTAACTCGGCCGCTCGTATCGTTCATTTATCAGCACCTGGGCGGGGGTGGCCGCTGGTAGGTTGTCGCGGGGGGTTGAAAAGGATGAGCGGAGGGCTCTGTGTAGGGGTGGAGCAGACATTTTCACGGCGTCAGGGGACGGAATTGATCCTCCGTTGACTGAAGGGCGAGTGCGCGGCATAAATAAGGGTAAACGTAAATAAAGCGGGCGTGATCGAAAGCCAGAAAAAGATGAGAGCGACGGCCTCGGAGGGGGCGGGGAACGTATTTGCGTACGCGATGTAATGACCGTCCCCGATATATTTGCCCGGCATGTTTGCATATCGTGCCAGCCGCGCTGCTCGTTTCCCTCGAATCGGGAAAAAAAAGGTTCCCATGCAATTTTACCCGCGCCTGTTTCATAATTATTAATCCGGCCATGTCAAATTCTTCGCTCTCAAAGATTCCCTCCGGCTTTGCGCAATTAAATTGTACACAGAACTCTTTAGCAATTTTTTGCCCGGTCGTTATGTAAACATGCGAATGTTACAATTGTTAATCTTACCTCATGCGAATCTTCGGTCTCAAAGATATAACAGTATGCATAGATATATGTTTGTTTAATATTTACACTGACTCTTAGTCGAATGAGTTAGTTAGTATTAATACTAATTCTTATCGTTTTATTATTCCTACCCTTTTTATCTTTTTATTGTTAGTGGTCACGCACAAGTAATTTTTCTGTAAAGGATATCATTCTAATGAGGATCTTATTTTATAGACTCCTGATGAGGACACCGGAAGGCGTTGAAAGATGTACAGTTAAAAGAAGAATTCAAATATATAACAGATCTTTCAACCGAAACAAAGGCTTATTTACTTTTATAAAATATTAAACACAAGGTTGAAAATAAAATGTACGTTTGAGTCATCTAACACGATATACACCGCGCGAGCGTATATATACTAAATATTAGAGAAACCGTGCGTCATAACCGTGCATTATGCATTTCGGCGAGCGTTCGACGATACGTTTCCCATCGCTACGATTTCCGCGCGAAAATCAAGGATTCCCAAATTGACGGTAACGGCCGCTGCCGCCATCAAAGATTCATCGTTCCCGCAATAAATCCCAATAAAGGCGGCGCCCCCCCCGTCCGACTTAAGCTCCCACTAATCTATTACCGACTATTAGCGCACGTCGCTCAACAATCACTTACGGCCTCATCGCGCAATAGTTCCGCCCCTGCCTACACTCTCTCACCCCCTCTCACCGCCCCCCCCCCTGCGTACTTTCTACCCCTCGAGCGTGACATCGAGCTGTTTTTCTCGAAGCGAAACGCGGCCCAATTTCTTCGTGAAATGCGGAAAGCGAGCGAACGAGTGAGAGAGTGAGACGGATGGAGTGTGTGTGTGTGTGTGAAGAGAGAGGGAAATAGAAGAGGCGGAACAATAAAGAGCCTAGTACGTTCGGCAAACAAGGATCAGCATCGGTTACCCGTGACGTAAGCGACGTCGTTTCTATGCAATCCCGTATTTACCTTCGTTTTACCCGCTCTCCGACCGGAAATAATATTCGGCTCGAAATAATTGACGCAGCGTGTGCGTGTGTGCGGAAAATGATTGTGTGCGACTTCTTTGCTTCGGCACTCTAAGCACTCGTGATACGCGAAAAATTACGTGATCTGCTAATTAGCCAGAATGAATGAGATAGACGCCGCGTAGTTATCGGTACCAAATTCTTGGAAACGATAGAAACTATTAGAGGCAGGAAGGTTGCGAAAGAAATAAAATTCTCAAACGTCAATCGGAATTGCAATGAACACTAAATTATTCGCCAACCTTCTGTCACAAGCGAGCAGTTATTCCAACCTTTCCACACAAGGAAAATTGTACAACTATCCCCAAGAGAAATAATCGAGAAAAATCGATTGTTCATCTCGTCCAAGCACGTCTTCCGTGATTAGAGCAATATCCTCAACATCCGGTACAAAATAATTTACATCCCCGTTATCCCGAAGGATTCTGCGAACCTTCACTCCTCTATTTTGTCCCGCAGAGAGCCGAGTCCTGCCTACGTTTTTCTCGTCCCGTCCGGTTGTCATGCACAGCGTGACGTCAGATGTAACTTCCTCCGGTTATTACGCGCATTCTCCCCCCTACCCCTCCCCACTTTTTTCCCCTCTTTCTCATCCTTTTCCCAGTTTCGCCGGACTCTCGCGAAAAGAAGGTATTCGACGAATTTTACGATTCCTCGTCAAACGCGGAAGAGTTGAAGGTACTTCGAGGGCTTGGTAGGCGAGCGGGGGGTGGTGGGGGGTGGCTGGGGGTGGTCGGGGGTTGAGATTGGGCAGGATCGTTTGCCGGATGTCGCGTCTACGTGGATACTCTGTACAACGCGTGCGTTTCCATCCTTTTTATTATTTTCCTTTACTCCGCACGGCCGCCGCCCGCCACCTACACTTTTTCACCGTCCGACGATGGCAGTCGTCGTTTGGCGAGGGCTCTTCGCGAATTTAATGAGTCGCCGGCACGTATCGCAGCCTGAATTTTTATCGTTTCGGACCCTTTTTGTCCGCGCTTATGCCCAGGTTTAATGAGTCCTCGGCGAGGAGGCAGGATCCGCGATTTTTCGAGTCTAAACAGTCGGACGAGCGGGAGCGAACGCCACGTTTCTTTCTTTACGAGCTTTTTGCCGACTCGAAGCTCGAAGCTTCCGGTCTCGGTCCGCGATGCGATCCGCTTGTAACGCGACGCCGAAAGGGATCGGAATGGGCGAAGGTCTGCGAAGGTGTACGGTGAGTTCTTTTGGGCGACGTTTCGTGCATTTGCGTTTGCGCGCCATGGCGAGTTATTCGCGTCCGGTCGCGAGGCAAGGTTAAACGTTAACTGTCTTCGAAAGCGATTTTTAGTGGCGGTCGAATGGCATAATGAACTTGCGACGATGCGAAGCTTCAGGCAGAAATGAACGAGTCGATGAATGCTCATTTAGTAGGGTCTATACAGATGAAAGTAAGAAGCTTCTGTTATATTTCAGTCTTGTAAATCCTGCGGATGAATCAATTATAATATATTATTATTGTATATTATAGTTTATTATAGTATATTATAAATAGTAATTCACAATATAAGTTTAATTTTAGTGACCCTTCTTTAATTAAACATATAAATTTTGCGGCTATAGGCGTTATTATAGGATCACTCTGTAAAAGACTACTAATTAAATTAAAAATTTGCGTCTTTTATAGAGTGATCCTATATTAACGCTCTAGCCCTAAAATTTATATGTATAAATAGTAATTGAGACCGTAGAAATAAATATTCTTCATTCCGCGCTTAACGATTTTACTTTACACACTCGTTGTTACTTCGACTCTCTGTATCTTGCGTTCACTCGTCCTCTATGACTCTTAACTCTTACTCTGACTGTAATTCTAACTCTGACACTGACTCTGACTGTGACTCTGACACTGACTCTTACTCTTGCTCTTCTCTTTACTCTTAGACTCGTTCTCTTCAACTGACACTCGTGTCCCTCTCTTTCCCGAGCCTTTCAAAAAATCGCTCCCCTTTCGTCTTTGCCAAAAACCCACTCACATTCACCACACGCATATGATCCCTACAACTCCCACACAATTATAAACCTCAAGCCTCCGAGCGAAGCACGAAGAGTTTGCATCCGATATTTATCATTTCCCAACCATAATCGTAACGTGTCATCGCGCTACGTGCGAACACCGCTGAAATTCCACCCCGGCATTGTAGCGGGCCGCCATTTATCCGAAGGACAAATATTCGTCGTTAATCCGAGTCCGACGACGAGTTGAATGAGTCGACCCGGCGCACGAATCGTGTTGTCGGACGTCAGGGGTATCATGGCATCTACGGGCATCATGGGTGGAAGTCCATGGCACGTAGGGGCGTGTAGGTGGCCGGCACGAGCCATGACTCAATGGGAAAGCTCGCACACGTGAGCTTAACAAGTGACCCACGTCGTGCGCCAGCTGCCGGCAAGGGTCTTTCGTGGCACGAATAAACGGCAAGACGAGCCAGTGAGTTAATGCCCCTTGCAACGTGCCGTGCCACGCTCGCCTTCCATGGAACCGGCATGGAAAGTGCCACTGGTACCGCTGTCGACAGTCTCTATGGGGTGTAAATGAATTTTATTCACGCCAATTTTTTACCGAATTCACTCACATTTCATCGATCGAACCGAAACTTGGGTAAAACAGTAACTGTTAATGTTAATCCATGAGAAAAAATATACTATAGTATTGCAAGATAATATTGGAATATCTTCCAAGCTTTGGTGAATTTTTTCTGGTCTCTATTGGGTGTAAATGAATTTTATTGATGCCAATTTTTTACCGAAGTCACTCCCATTTCTTCGATTAAACTAAAACTTGGGTAAAACGATTGCCGTTACTGTCAATCCATGAGCAAAGAAATATTATAGTATTGCAAGTTAATACTATATTAGAATATTTTCCAAACTTTGGTGAATTTTTTTGATTATTTATACTCTGTAAAGAAATTGGTTAGTGATCTACCGAGAGATGAAAAAGCTCGGATACCGGTGAAGTACTTTGAAAGACATTGGGCCATTTATTTTGAAAGAGGTGTAAGCGATTTTTTTATGTAACATTTAATTTTTATTAATTGGACTTACACCACTTTCAAAATAAACGTTCCATATCTTTTTAATGATTGTTAGATTTCTTGTAACAATTGATACTGCTATAAGCGTTCGAATGCAATGTTTTACGACTGTTAGTGTAATCGGAAGTATGGCAGAAGGAGTCAACCGAAAACTGGATGAATCATTTGCGTTCCCGCGATGACTACAACTGTCCACCTCGTTCATCTGCCAAATTACACTTTCACCCCACGCTTCACGGCCGGCCACGTGCCGCTGTTTCAACTTTTATACGTCATATTTCACTCAATTCCACCCTCGAGCGCCGTACCTGTTGTCCCGCCCGTCCGGCAATTTATTTTATCGGGCCGGCATTAACCTTCGACAATGCTACCGCCCACGCGAAGGTGTCCTTTTGTTCGAGAGACGTTCGAAGATGACGCTGGATCGATTTTCACCCCTAATCACCCCTTACCACTCGCCCCCCTTTCATCCCCCATTCCGACAAACTTCTTCGTTCGCTATCTCTCGACAAACCGCAACAGAGGCAATTTTTACCTGATAGGCGGCCGAATTCTCTGGCGCGATACCGTTTGATTTATAAACTGGAGTGGGGGTGGGGGGGGGGGGGGTGAGTTCTCGTTCGACGCTGGAAGTAAACTTCGAATCGAGAATTACGATCTGTACAGGCCGTTGTAAATGCCGCTTCGGCGGAGATAAAGGCCGCGAGAGTCGAACGAATAATCAGAATGCCCCCTGGGCTTCGGAGAGGGGTGGGGGTCGCAAGCGGGTGACAAAGATGGGAGACGGATGAAGGGACGGGAGGAATCGTAGAAGTCGGAGGAGACTGATAAAGATTACCATCGGGGAGAGGTTAGAAAAATAATGTAAGGTCGGTTGTATTTTATTCTTAGAAAGTTTCGACGTCTGAGGTAAGAAGAGTGGGACGTGAGTCGTTTGTTTTAGAGTACGAAAATATGAACAGTTTGTTTTGAAACTGCTATAATTCCAGACTTAAAAAAAATATGATTAATGTGGTGTAAACGGTTTATTTGTGCCCATAATTATGAAAGTGGTCTAAGTCAAGATTTAAAAAAAAATGAGTTTGTCAGTTATTTCGCACCACATTTGTTTACACTAAATTTATTCAATGTAATTTTTTTTTTTAAATCTTGACTTAGACCACTTTCATAATTATGGGCACATTTATGTGACGATTAATTTTTTTTAAACTTGACTTACATCACTTTCAAAATGAACGGTCCATATCCAAATTTAAAAAAGTAATTTATTTTCCTTTCAAAATAAGCGTCTGATTCGCTAGGAACTTTCAGAAGAATTCGAATTAGAGCTTGAAATATGCAAAATTACAATTGATAAAGATTATCGCCAAACAAGATTTTTGTAAAGTTACAAAGATGCTTCGGCTTTGAGGTGGTTATATTTTATTCATACGCCCGGAGCATTTAGACCAGAAACACTGGTACGACAACAGAATACATCCCGTGCAGCTTGTTAGAGTGAATTCTTGAAAGGATCAGGATCGGAGTCAGAAAAATTGCAGAAAGGTACACATACAGGATCGATACACTCCGACAATGGTAAATTCAATCGACTCTTTACAACGGCATCGTGTTCTCAGTCAGGAAGTGCGCGAACAAACTTTATCATCCTTCGCGGCGTAAGATCCTTCATTTCAGGATAACGCCTTAACATTCGAATTCCTGCTTACAATCGGTCCCGATATCGGAATTTCACGGATTTCCGTACTGATTTTTTTCTCCCTCTATCTTGAGAAATTTGTAAAGGATCCATTTTACGATTCGAATCGAACTTCTAATCTGCCGGATCGAGGCAGAATCGGAGTCCTTAATGTCCTCTACATCCTTTATACTCCTTTTCCTCGGAGTTCGAGATCGAATCGAATTAGCAGCCAGTGACGATTGTAGTAAAAGCTAATGGCAGTTCGAGGGGGCAATGAGATTTTTTCGGAATGTAACGTCTTTTACGGGCTTGCTTTGAAAATTTGTATGCAGGACACGAATGGCATTACTACAATAAATTCTGCTCTCGCTACTTGTTCGACAATTGCACGTTTCGCAAGTTTCTTATAATTGCACTGCTGTTCGGATCAACTGTTTCTGCAGAATTTCCACTCGTTCCTTTTATACTTTACATAACAGATTGGACGTTTATTTTGAAAGCAGTGTAAGTCCATTTAAAACGAAATTCAATACCACATAAATAAACCGTTTACACCACGTTAATCATAAATTATATGATATCTGACTTTTTCCAATATGGACTTACACCACTTTCAAAATAAACGGTCCAATTATAATTGTACTGTGGCCAAATTCAAATATTTCGTCCAAAAAACTTTCTTTCGTTTAATTTACAAATTAGTGTACCTACATATCTGATTAATTTGATGGTTTAAGATTTACAGTGCCGTTACAATGACTGTTCAAACATTAATCCGATCAACTTTCACCCATAAAATTGAAATTCGGAACCCAGAATCTTGATTAATCACTTAAGGGGTCCCGGTGGTCTAGAATTTTCGAAATATCGATTTTTTTTTTTTTTGACATTTCGAAAGTATACTCTTTTGAGAATACACTGTGAAATTTTTGTAAGGATATTTGCAATATCCTTGCATCTACAGCCGTTTTAGCAGATAGAGAGCGGTCCGCTCGCTCCGTCAATGGATGCATTTTTCGTAGCGTGGCAGTTCTTCCGAGTGTCACCAAGAGTAACGTTTATTTGTTGTTGACCTGAATTCATGGAGACTACAATAACAGGAGTACGAACGCCCATTTATGAAGAATTGACAGCAAATAATTTATTGGAAAGGTGTACTGGCAGTAACACTCAAAACAACAATGAGAGTTTCAACTCATGTGTGTGGCAACTAACGCCAAAACACCAGTTTGTTGCCAAAAAGATGATTGATGTGGCCACTCATATTGCTGCCTGTACATTCAATGAAGGATTTGCAGCTTTGTTAAAAATTATGGAGACCATGGGCATCATCAACGGGCCACAAGCAGAGCAACTCGCACGAGACCGTGACGCGCGGCGAATATATACAGCCAACCGTCGAAGCACAGATAATTCTAAGGAAGCTCGAACAGCTCGAAAAAATCAAAGGAAGGAAGAAGCCGAGGAGTACGAGCATTCAGAAGGGATTTTATATGGTGCTGGAATCGCTGATTAACTGCATGTATTTAAAATTTCTTAAATCTCTGAAAATACCTATACCTAAAACTTTAAACTCATTTATCTCGAAACTAGTTTTCTCGGCATGGTGTTATAGAAAAAAAAATAACTATTCAGCCGAATCACCTGAAATTTGAATATGTTATTCACAACATAACTGGCTATCGTCGGAACTAGAATCATTTTTTTATTCCAATAATTTCGTATTTTTTTAACTAAATAACTGGTAAAAAAAACCCGATTTTTAGAACTTTGCTTTCAAGAGCGCGCCATTTTGTCAATTTTCAATTTTTCTTTTTTGTTTTAGTCCCGACCATAACTGCACTCATACTGAGTAATAATTTTTTTGGTTTTCATTTCTCAGATAAATAGAAGAGCCATAATGATTATCACCGTCCAGGTACGATTTTTCGGGAGGGTCAACTTCAGCAGCATTTTTACAATACTACAAATTTTTTTTAAATTTCAAAAAAATTCTTTTTGCATTTAAAACTAATGTAATAATAAGCCTAAAAAGTTTAAGTATCGTTTTTCTTTTTTTTTATGATAAAAAAAAATTCCGCAATATACCTAACATTTTCGAGCTGTAGGCCACCGGGACCCCTTAAAACTCCATTCCTACCGTTCGCAAATAATTCACCGGTTCAAAATCAGTTTCGTGCAATTCCCCCCCGATTTCACGATCCTTAATTGACCGCGTGCACTTCCTGCCCCGATGCCGCGTCTTCATCAGGACTTCCTCCGTTCGTTCAGGCCGGTCGTCCGACTGCAAGATATATCGGCCCGCTAACGAAATAGCTGGCATGCCGTGAACTCGTAAACCGATGGACACTGGCGCGCGTTATCCATTTCGACGCTTTCAACATCTGCATACCCCTACCGTCGGCCGTCATACCACACACGCAGGGCACCGTAACGCGAAACCTGAACACACATTCGCATAGGCGAACATACACCTAGGTGCGGAATACAAGGCGAACATACACCTAAGTGGAAATGCCCATTTTTCATGTTTTTTTGATTCATTTTTGGTCATATCTTCGAAGATATTGCACTTAGAAGGCTCCGGTTGCGACTTTTGTGATCCTCGTTCGATTCTCTTTCAGTATGCATAAGGGCAGTTCGATCGGAAGACTTTCATTTTTTTCCCATTTCCGGGACCTCATTTTCTTTATGGTTTTTTGGCTGTAACTCCGAAACTAATGCGAATTTCGACTAACGGCAAACGGCTCTCTGAGTTATTTTTGACCCCCTACCAGGTAGCAAAAGAGCGTTCCGATCTGCCGACCTTCGATTTTTCGCAAATATGAGAAGGTGTATTCAAAGGGCCCTTGAATTATTCGCGATTTTTTAAATCGCCTGTAACTTTTGAACGGGCGATCAAAACCTATGATAATCATAGGTTTGCTAGAAGCTTTCGACGCGTACTTTAATATAGGACTATCGACGAAACACGATCTTTAAAAAAAATTTGCTTCGACCTCGGAAAATGGCTGTATCTTCGAAACTATTCGGAATTCGGAACTTTGCCTGCGACCAGCTTTCAGGGCGAGTTAAAATCTATGGGGTAGGATGGTTTTAAATCCACTTTAAGACCAAAACTTTTTTGGCGTTTTTTCGTGATCCTGAAGGTTCTATCACCTTTTAATACGTCCAAATAGTGCTAAAGTACCCTCCATTGGTCGCTCAGTCCCATATTCTAAGGACACCGTGGTCAAATATACTTAAAACATGGGCTAAGATGCGCATTTGTGGCCTCAAACACCCCAGAAGGCGATAATCACCATCAATTATGACATATAATCAGATAAAACCGTGTAAACTGACGTAAAATGGTGAAAAAGTAACAAGAAAATCAGGTTCAAGGGAGATAAAGTGGTCAAATATACTCTAAATTGAGGCGAAATTGCAGCCTTGTAGGCTAAAACTCCCCAAAAAGCGGAAATACCACCAATTATTACATATAGCAACGTAAAACAATGCAAACTAACGTAGTATCCTACGTACGTATAGTGCGCAAGTATGAAGAACGTCTCGCAAGTAGACGTACAAGATGATAAATATGAAAAGACGGCGTTAATATAGTCGCGTAAGAACTGTCCGGTAAGAATATGTTCGCTAAACGACTCTAGGACTCGCAAGGCGGGTGGGCGGGTTAGTTAGTAGAGTACTCGGCTCATAAGGCAGCGAACCCGGGTTCGATTCCCGTCTCGGTAGAGAAATTGAGAAACAAGCACGCTTGAGTGAGCACGGTACAGCGCAGATTCGAAATCGGCAAGCGCTCGCGACAGAGGGCAAAGACAAGTCGTGACCATTGTCAACACGCACCACGTACCACGCATATCGGGTCTATATATAATATTTTGCTCCTAATCTCAACCACAGAAATTCCCCAATACTCATTCTTCAACCATTTAGAGTGCTACTTCAACTTTTCCTTACATATCTATTGGAGCTAACATACGAATAGTATTACTTGTACGTTACCCGACCACTTTCCCATTTGCTTCTATTTCAACAAGCCATTGAATCATGCGTACTAAACCGTATGTTAGAAGTGAGCTCCTTTCCCATTTATTCTGACTCATCTATCAGATATATACAGAACACTCAAACGAAGCAATTTCGCTATCAATGATGCTATCGCCAACAACTCGTCTTCGAAACGAACGAGTACTAAACTCTCATCTGTTCATCCATCCCTAATTCCACCTTATCCACCACAGATCTACCCGCAGCATTTCTCCGCATCCGTTCAAATGATTCACCGCATGCATCCAAATCCACGACAATACCCGCACCGCCAATGACCTCATCCTAATCTAACTTTCGTATTCGGCGTGGCAAGAAAGTCATTTCGCCTTGGCAAGAAAGTCCTTTCGGCTTGGCAAGAAAGTTTTTTAATCGCCGCGATTTATTAACCGACTACAGCCGCACCCGAAAGAGTTAACATATCTTTCCTTTCAGCATTTAACATTAGTCACAATTATATAATTTACCAAATTCACTCAATTTAATTTATATATAATTTGATAAAAATTAATCACTTTTCCGTAATGCCTCATTATCTCGCGCGCGCTGTCCGACGTATCCCGATGCGAATCGGGCAAACTTCCGATATCGGCAGGACGTATCGCATTCTGCACTGAAATCGTCCCAATCGCGGTTTCTCAGACTTTCAGCATCAACTCGGAGGCAATCTTCGGCAACGTCGGCGAGGACGACAGGATCGCGCACGAGTCGTTAACGAATTTCGTTAACGACATTCGTGCGCTCGAGCGGGACTCGAGGTTGGGTACTTTAATCGAACGATCTCTCCTGACAGAAAGGGGGGGTGGGGGTCCCTCGGGAAGGGAGGGCCTGAAAGGGAGACTCTTTTCTACCCCGCGTCTCGCAGAACGTTCGAGATAAAAATCGAGCCGACCAATAGCTTCCCCCCCACTGCTCCCGGCCGCCAGACTTTATTTATTCTTTTTCCAGGGACCCTAATTGCACGCCACTTGCGAGGATACGCTCTTACGTTCCGACTTCCGGCTCGGTGGAGTAGTGAGAGGGTGGGATGCTGGTCAGTGGGTGAAGAGTGCTTCCTGACCCTTGCTTGAACAAGGAAGGCGTGGTTGCGTGAGTCAGACTCGTTATGTCGGAAGCTAATGTTTAAAGTTATTCGGATTCGAAGCCAATTCGAAGTTATCCTCGTTTCAGGACACTTCTGACGAAGATCATTGAATCAGACCATTGGCAGTCGCAAATTATTAAGGTCACGTTAATGAAGCAACAAACTGCGATAGGAATTCGTTTGCGGGACAAGGTACTCGTAATTGGACATTGTACAGTTCAAGTATGCTTCTTGCAAAAGTGACATTGGACGAATCAGTCGAATTGGGCGACAAATGGAATTCCCACACATGAAAGTTATTCGGATTCGAAGCCATTCGAAGTTAAGGTGGAGTGGGATAAAACCGACCCAGAAATTGTAAAGTTCACTTTAAATTGATGTATTATATTTTCTATCTATTCCACTAAAACCTAATAATCTTAGTGTTTTTATTTAGCGCATGGTTTATTCTTTAAGTTGCATTAATTTGGATTGAAAATATCTTCTGAAACTTATGATTTTCTTATATTCTTAATAAATTAAAAACAGTGCTGCTACCTGTTTAAAAATGATTGAATCTTATATTTTGATATTATGGGGCAAAAGCGGAATTATAATTAGTAATACGAACTTTGTCGAACGAGTTAAACGGGGGAATCACAGAATTTCCACCTTACAGTTGGTACAATGCAACGTATACTCGAGTAAATAAGGGTCTAGTGCGGATTTGCCCGCGACACATCTGACAAAGATGACGAATCAGAAGATTGACAGTCGCAGAATATCAAGGTCACATAAACGTAACAAACTGCAGAAGAAATTCATTTGCAAGACAAGGCACTCGTAATTGGACATTGTACAGTTCAAGTACGCTTCTTGCAAAAGTCAGATCGGACGAATCAGGCGAATCGGGCGAAAAATGGAATTCCCACACATGAATAAAGTAATGAACGTCGAAGGACTAATGGAGCTCGGTGTAAGTAAAGTACAAATTGCCGGCGTAATTGAGCTCGCCCGTTTGCGGATCATGCCGATGGATCGAGGGGGGATCGAGAGGATCGAGTTGAGATCGTACCGTTGACGATCGGCTGGCCGAACGGTAAGCGCAATATACCTGCGGCAAAACTGGCCGATGAAATTCTTGCGCAGGTGGAGGCAGCACGCGGGGTCGAAGGTTAATGGTCCCGTGATCGAACGATCGCGCATTAATTCGACTCTCTCCGCCCGTCCTTTTCATTATCCCGAAAAAAAGATACATCGGGGAAATCGTCGGCGACTTCTGGTAATTTCGCCGGAACGCAATCGTACCTTCCACTTAATCCTTTCAATCATTTTCATTCTTCGTAATCTGACGATGAGTATTAAGCGGGCACTAATATTCACATTTCGACAGATATTATCCCGGAATTATATTTACATTGTTACTTAAAATATAATGCGGCTTTTAAAAAACCGTTTTAACGCATGAACGTACCTTTTCGACCAGTTTCGTCAATTGAGACTTGAAGAGTGGAAAATTGAAGATTGAAAAATTAAAGAACATCGTCTGTTAGTACGTTTTATTGTAATTTTTACCCATATTCTACTTATATATATTTAGATTGACTGCGTAGTTATGCAATGAAATTTTAATCTATGAAATGTGCAGTTATTAGCAGGTGAGTTCTCTTAGTTCAAGATTTATTATACTTTCGTCACGCATGCATTCATAAATCGTATCACTTATTCGTAACTGGCATAATTGTCCACCTTGTAAAAGCAGAAATCTATTATTTCAGCAGGCGGAATGTATTATATAATTATGACCATGAGAACTTTCTTAGCGCAATTCAGTCATACCCACCCCCACCGCTGCAACCCTCTTATCCAGCCTGCGCTTTCTCAATCGCGAGCGAGATTAGCGTAGCTTTGACCTTGGTGGCGTGCCTGCTCATAATATATCGATCTTACACGGCGAATTAACTCGCCACCCTGCCGCGACAAACACTCGGCCACTTTCCAACCCCCCCGACCGAAACAAAGATTCCGCTCCTTTCGTATTCACCGCTCCTCCGACTTCGAGTGCCACCCCTCCCAAATTAGAGCCGAACAAGCCATTCGAACATCTCGCCTCGACTTTTGATAGTTCTAATAGGTCGAAGGGGACCCTTTCGAAGCCTCTTTTTTCCTCCAGCTGCAAAGTTGCAGACGCGTCGCGAATATTTAGGGTTTGTTTTGCGCCCTGTAGAATGCGGCTTCCGGCCTTGAGTTTGGCGAAGATTTTCGTTTAGGGTAGCTAAGGGGGGGGGGGGGGGGCGGATAGGGCACGTGAGGTAATGACGCCTGACGAAACGTTCCTCGAGATTTGTAGTTCCTCAAGTTTGCTCGTTGCTCGGGCGAGCAGAAGGGGTGGCTTCTTCGGGGGTTCGTACAATTTTCATCCGGATGTTGGCCGGAATAAAAATGAGCGAGGCCCGAACGGACGCAGGACTTGTCCGGACAATGAACACTTGTGCGTATCTGTTCGAATTAATGTTCGAAAATTGTTACTTAATTTGATAGAATAGTCACACTTCTCAAGATTCAGTCCTGGGAATAATTTATTATTACGGTACTTCGGTATTTGATAAAATTTCATTTAAATTATGTCATCGATGACAGACATTTGCCTCCAGCAATCAAACAAAAATTAAATTGCATTATTTTATTCATCGATTACAGAATATGTTACCACAGTTTCTGCGGTGACATTGTACACATCGAAAACAACGTACAAATCTGAACGTGCCAAACTCGTCTTAACCGATCAGTTTTATAGAAAATGAAAAATTGTCCATTGTCCTAGTGTTCGTCGTTTGAACAAACCAACCAGGCACCCCGAACTTCGACGTTCCCTATTTAACACCCTCGCGTACGCGCGCCATTCTACGCGACGTTAATTAATTGCTCATTTATACCGGATATTCGACATATTTCGAGCCGACGAACGACGCTCGTTTTATTTCGGCCATACCGGACATCAGAAATTGACGTTTGATATTCCGCGTATTTCGTCGTTTCGCCGCAGCGGCATCCATATTATATTAACCGGTCCGTTCTGCGTTTCGAAAATTGAACGTCCATTGGGCCAGTCGTAACCGTTTCTGTGCCTTATCGGTGCGCGCGCGTGTGGGCGAGCGATGATAGAAGGCCGGAAATTCCTTCGGAAGGATAACTTAATTAAACAGGCCCGACAATGCCGCCATTATCGTAACTATTAGCCTGCCCGTTCGGCGTAATGCCTGCCGCGGCGCAAAGTAAACATCGCCATTAAAATCGCGATACGGTGCGGCGGATGCAAGGGCGCATCTACGATCGCAACGCTGCGAAGGAGTAAATGCAACTTGTACCGCCGTTCCATAGTTCACGGTCAGCCAATTAGTCCCGCGTTTGCGTGCCAGTGAAATGCCGTGCGAACGCTGTTGGCTCCGAAGGATCATATGAGACTTCGAAAACTGTCTAAGTGCATATTAATATATGATAGAATGCGACTTACATTAACCAATCAGCTGTGAGGACCTTTTCACAGAGCAGATTTAGAAGGTCCGGATTGCGATTTTTGCGAATCTTTTCGATCCCTCTTTCAGTTATACGAATAATTGGGCCAATTACGATTATGTGCCGCACAGGAGGGAAAATGCTAATTTTTTTTTTTACCGTTTTTCGGCACATTTTTAGTCATCAACGAAAGTATTGCACTTACAAGGCTCTGATTGTGATTTTTGTGACCCTCGTTCGATTCTCTTTCAGTATGCATAAGCACAAGTTGATCGGAAGACTTTTAATTTTCAGCCATTTTCGTGACCCCATTTATTCGGTGGTTTTTTGGCTGTAACTCCGAAACTAATGCGAATTTCGACCAACGGCAAACGGCTCTCTGAGATATTTTTGACTCCCTACCAGGTAGCAAAAGGGCAATCCGATCCGCCGACCTTCGATTTTTCGCAAAAATGAGAAGGGGTACCCCTTAAAAAATATGCGATATTTTAAATCGCCTGTTACTTTTGAACCAGCAATCAAAACCTATGATAATCATACATTTTCTTTAAGGTTTCGACCGATTCGGTTAGTGTTATACTTGTAACTACTAAACTTCAAAAATTTTTAACTGAAAACATTGACTTTAAGTAATCAAGCAAAAGACGATATAATTTAATATATTAAAGTTGAAAAAGATAAAAAAAAAGTTAATAATAACTGAATTATTAATTATTACAAAACGGACCGAATTCACCAAAAACACAATCTCATACATTCCAAGCGTATTGAAATTTACGAATATAGGTATTTCAGTTTGGGCAAAAATTACAGTTTAAATAGTAAGGCTAGCTAAAATTTACGCATGCCTGATATAGTCGTCAGTTGACTGATTAGAGAAGATTAAAGAATATCATTCAATCTCAACAAAGACGACACATCATAAATCACAAAAATGAATTACATTGAACCACGTACACGTAACAGAAAATACATCGTCAATAGTTTCAACTATACGTAACACATACATGTGCGGTCCTCGAGTGTCGCCGCGGCGAAGGAAAGAAAGATTTGATTCGAGCACCGCCAAAATAAATGAACACTCCGCTTATCGGGTCCGGGCCGAGGACAGTCGGGCAATTTGAAAGTCCGACAGTCGGCATTTAAAGCGGACTCATAGGCAATTTCGTGAGTCACCGCGGCCCGTCTGAGGACATTATGTACATGCGTACATTTCGTATTTATGACATTACGTGCGATAGCGTGTGCGGTTTAATGAGCTACGGACAGACACAGCCGGTCGCTGAGTCACTGCCGTGAGTCGGGCGAATGTCGTGCATTATGGAGCCACCCTCTCGGCCACCCTCTCGGCCCCCCAGGGCATACTACGGGCCAGCAGGCCACCCTCGAATCGCTTTTATCCCCCGACCTCTTCTTTCCGCAGGCCGAAAGTAACCGTGAGCGTAATTAAACCCGAGTCATCCGGCTCGATCAAACGTCAGGTGAGAAATGGTTCCTTTCCCTTGTTTTATTTTTTTTGGAAGGGGGAGATCGATCGAGGATTGTCTGAGAGGCGGGAGGAAGTTGAACTGCTACACATAAGTTTATGTGGAGTTTAATTGATTCGAGCGTGGGGCTGTAGGGTTAATTTTTGCACGTTCTGAGCGATTAGCGGTAACGATGAACGCAAATCAAACGGTTGAAAAATATTAAAACGGACAAGTACTAACCTTTGGCCAGAAGTCTTCCGAAAGTTTCCTTGACGTTAAAAAAAAAGTACTAACGACGGTAAGCATCTAATAAAACAGAGACAGTTAATTTCTACTGTTTTACGAACCACGCCGTGGTTATATCGAAGGTATATTCATAAAATATCGGCCGTATACAACAGCGCCGAACAAAGCAACGATTTACCCCACATATAAACCACAATTTTCTCTACATTCATCCGCAAGTACACACATTAAACGGTGATCGTCAAAAATGGACGGTTAACAAAAGGAAGCGTTATTGTTCGACTGCTGACCCACTCTGCGCGTATCGGATTGCCTGCCGGATTTAATTGTCACGTAATTGGCAGTCTCGAGCGCGAGCGAGGAGAAAAGAAAAAGGAAGAAGACGCGTAGGGAGGATGCATCCGTCGATCGGCGTCGTCCGAGGAATAAAGGACGCCCGATTCGTGGGTAGGGAGCCGAGTTCTGTTGTCCGACGTCGGAACGCTGAGCGGCCCTCGAAACCGTACCGGAAATCCTGCCGCCGGAAGTCGAGACGGCGCCGAGATTAGGGGTGGGGAAGGGGGTGGCAGACGATGCGGCAAAGGAAAGGCACGCCGATCGCTGCCGCGGCAAATATATTCCGATGCGCGAAAGTGGGTCGATAAGGGCTTACGTCATCGGGACGGGAAGGAGCCTGCGGGAGGGAGCGAGGACGAATCGACAGTCGATCCTTACGAATATCTACGCGACGGAGCGGAATTGGGAAATTCGATTGGCTAATTTTTTCGAATCAATTTTCTTCTCATTCGTGAAAACCTTACACTCGCAATTTTTGTACGTTGTTTATTTTTCAAATTTAAATTACTAATTTACTATACGTATAATATAAATTACTACCTTACTATACGTATAATAAAAATTTCTAACTCAGTATACGTATAATATAAATTAGTAATATATTCCTAACATTTCTACTTCAAGTAAGTACACTTTAATTTTTGAAAATTCCAATCACCAAACAGACACGTCTGTGTCCTGTTTCCTGCCGCATTAAAAGTCAACCATTTCTAAATTAACAATTGAGCCAAACTTTACCTTCAAATATAATATTTCTTTACGTGAACGTATCAAATATAATTGCACGATAGAATTGAACGCAAACTATTCTCATCCCTGTCTTCCACCCGCTCGCCCAAACAGTTCCTCATATTCTTTAGTTTAAAATTAATAGGCCCTTTTTTTGGTTGAAATTTCCTTTATTCATTCAGTTTCCTCTACACGTTTCGACACCTTTCGGTGTCCTCATCAGGAGTCTACAAAAATTGTTTAATATATTACCGTACCATTTGTGATGAAAGTAAAATAAATTAATTTTAATTTTAATTTTAAACTATTAATTCTAAACTAAAGAAATTAAACACAGGGTTGAAACAAGATAGAGATATATGCAAGTTTCTCATATTAACTTCGACTCGCGACGATTTCCCTTAACTACCGCCCGCCCTCAACTAACGATTCACCCGACCCACCCCGCAAACTGGATGTTTACAGAGCTGAGCCGAGAATATTTAAATCCATCGCGTTCGCCCGGCGAACCGCAGCTTCAATTATTCAACCCCGAGGTGGGCAAGAGGGAACAGACGCGAGTCTGTCTGCGAAGCGTCGGGAAACAAAGAGGGCCAGATAAGAAGCTCGGGGGACGGGAGGGTTCGCTCAGGCTCCGGGACGGGGTTGCAAGATGGCTGGGGGGTGAGTTCCCCTGGAACGGTACTTAAGACGACAATGCTCGCGCCGATTACAAATTTTACGAAGCTCTCCGCGCCGCCGCGGATTAAAGAAAGCTTCGCGGGCGAGGAATGCAATTTCCTGCGGTGCTCGTGAACGTTACCGTCGGTTCAGGGGTGCGGTAGGAGGGGGTGGGAGGGTAGCCAAGGAGCGAAGAGTGGCGGGGGAAGGTTGCGTGACGAAGCCAGCGAAACGATTGAGCGACCGATCTTTTTTCTTCCGCTTCTTACCGCCGCTCGGCTCTGCCTGCTTTTGACGCGATTTGCCTCGTTGTAGGATAATTGCTCTCCACGCTCGACGTTCATGTACTTAAGTCCCGTATCGTTTCATTCCGCTCGCAACCCGATTCCACACTTGGCAAGTCTCAATTTTTCGGATTTACGGCTAGCGGCCAATTTGAGACTCGAGTGCTTCCAGGATTAGTGGAGTCGGTCTTGCTTTGTTGTGCTGTCGCTGCTTATGTTGAATGCTTTCAGTTGCAGATTTTATATGTTTTTATGATCGCTTTAAATTTAAAATATTTTAAACTTCTATAAGTGAAAAATATATACTATCCCGTCATAGTGTAATATCTCTCTTTAATACTTATTTGCATTTTCAATCTTGTTCCTTAACCCTGATGTTTTTTTCCCCTGTTTTTCATACCCCAATTTTTTCTTTTGAATTAAAATTTTTGGTAAACCTTTCAGATCCTGGCAAACTGAACTATCTGAAAGCAGATTATCTTTTCCATATTTTCTGTTTTGGGGCAGAACCCAGAAAAGTTTTAACCCGGGTACCCGGTTATTGACATAATGGTTAAACTCTAATCTACTCACCCTCCATCCCCAAATAAATTCAAGCGTCACAATTTCCAACTTCATTATATCGTAATTTAACAATCAATTCCATAGGCCGTAACAAAGTACGCACACTCTATAACAGATCGACCGGAATCCTCCAGCGACTCCCACCCCATCGAAGCAGAAGACCGACCCTCTAGATTTCACGTAGCGATCATCGAAAGTGTTGAGTGTAGTTATCGCGAATTCGGTCATCGGCGCTGATCGCGGCAGATGCGTCGCGACATTAACCGGTAATAAACCATGGCGCAGATAATCGAATACACGACACGTAACAAGGGAGCCGAGGGCACCCCCGCGCGAGCGGCAACCCCCCCTCCTCGTAGCTACAAGCCAGGGCCGTAGCGCGAGCGGTACGCCGGTAATTTAGGTACCATTGGTTTGGTCAATAGCCAATTCCAATTTGGCCACCGTCCAACGGCACAAACAAACCGGCCACGCCGCGAAACGGCCAAGGCTAAACTCTATGGACCTTTCCCACACGCTGCACTCACCCCCTGGCCACCCCCCGACCACCCCCTGGCCGCCCACACTGACACTGGCCGCACGTTTCTTACGGCATCTTCCGGACTTTTGTTCCTTTGTCCTGTTTCGGTCTGACCGTGCAACTGTTTCGAGAGAATTTCTGTAGCTGGGGGGTGGTTGGACGCTGCTAAGGGGTGGGTAGAATGATTAGTAGTGCGTTTTGGGAGATATTGAGGCTACAGCGTGCATTGGAATCAGCTGCCGAAGATGTTATTTTGTTTCTTTATTTATTTATATTTGCTTGGCCGCGAAACGGCCAAGGTTAAACTCTATGGACCTTTCCCACACGCTGCACTCACCCTCTGGCCACCCCTAGCCACCCTCCGACCACCCCCCGGCCGCCCACACTGACACTGGCCGCACGTTTCTTACGGCATCTTCCGGACTTTTGTTCCTTTGTCCTGTTTCGGCCTGACCGTGCAACTGTTTCGACAGAATTTCGGTGGCTGAGGGGTGGTTGGATGCTGTTAAGGGGTGGGTAGAATGATTAGTAATGCGTTCTGGGAGATATTGAGGCTACAGCGTGCAATGGAATCAGCTGTCGACGATGTTATTTTGTACATTTGCATATTTCTGTTTTAATTGTATTTTAAGGATTGGCGAGTATTTATTTTCATGGTAAATATTGTGAGATGTTTGTTACATATTTTCAATATTGGTTTGCATATCGGGCTACATTAGATAATTGCGATATTTGGTTAAATTTGATGTTTTGCGATCCATAAAAACAGCGAGTTAAACGCAGTCTATTTAATAGTGCAAGCGGCAGACAATAATTACCATCAATTAGTATACCATCGCAAAACACTGCAAACGCAAATTTATGCGCTGCGTTATACGAGCCCTTTGTACCGTGTTACACCGAACACTGCAACAATTTTTCAGCACGCTCTGTGAAGCCGTGTTATACGAAACCAGCTAGTCTCCTTCGCATTTGTATTATTATTACGTGCTATTCTTACACGACCTCACTAGCATTACTTCATTCATGCTCTAAACTTTCATCCGATTACGCATCTTTCCTCGACGCGGCCCGAGAATCTCAAGTCAAACGATCTAACGCAAATCAACATTGGATCAAGAGAACGTCGCTCGAACCTCATGTTTGTTTCTCCGCCTCGCACACTGTCAAACTCACGTCGCTCCGAGTCTCAATTATTCTGTATATCCATCGACGATTAAGGTAGTACCTCCGAATTTGCAACATTTTCAGAAGTCTAAAATTTGGAGTGTAAGTAATTAAATGCATAACACACACGATGTTAAAATTTGGAGACGATTGACCACACCAAACATGAGATAATTGCAATTAAAAATGACATGTTTTGTACATACAGCATAGGAGAAGCGTGGGAAAATGACATATTTTATATTTTTTTGCATTGAAGGACTTTTACCATCTTGATGAAAAACTAATATTTGTTAGAGTAATATAATTTGGAATATCTTATAAAAAAATGGAAATTGTTTACCACGTAGTATTAATGAAACATTAGAAAGAATAACACAGTTAGACGATTCTTTTTTGTGGGGGGGATATCAATGAAGTCGCGTAGAAATGATGCGGCAACGATTTTCGTCGCGGGCCACGTTACCAACCGAAAAAAAATATGCGACGTTGCCACATTTTCACACAGAATAATATTTCATAGTATGTGTGTATTCGTATAGAGAATATGATAGTGTAAGAGGTACAATCTCGTATAAAAAAAACCACAGGCTACAGACTGAATTTGCTGATACGTTTAATGTGGGTACTGAGTCAAAACTTTTTACCTGGATTGTCGCGGAGATACTACCTTAAAGTCAACGCTCACGCTTTCGTTCACTCATTTCGATTGCAACTGACTCAAAGTCCGCCGATATCCTGTCTAACCCAACGTCAGACGTTAAATGAATTTATTTCCCGATAGTCTGCCGTCGCATACTCCGAGATCTTTGTACTTGGCCGGCGTTCGCTCGCTATTGGCCAGTAGTTAGGACAGGATAGGAGTCGGACTAAGAACACGTTTGTCTTTTCCGCGATCCGGACGGCATCGCGCGAAGTCAAAGGAAGTTACACGTTCAAGTTTACCCCCTCCCACCCTCCCCGGTGGCAGCGTGGAAAGCGTCAGTCAGGCCTTTGTGAAACGGGCGTCGCTGCGTTTGACTTCTGCAGAATCTCAAGTGGCTACGTGTGCGACTCTCTTGTCCCGGGCGCTGATGGAAAGTACGCCGAGCTTCGGTTGAAGCGGCGTTTGCGAAACAAATTATAGACTGTGCTCCGGCCCACTACTGTCACTCGTCGCGATAATTGTCGGTTCATCGCAGCGGAAGGAAGAATTGCTCCACGCTTTTCCACCGTCAGTCATTTTTCGTTCGTTCACTGAAGGGAAGAATATCGATATCTTGGGATTTTTTTTCGTTTCTTTTTCTCTCTTAACTGTGCGCTGTTCTGGATTGTTGAATATTTTTCAATTATTTTTTTTCCGTGTATTTATTAAGTAATTGTTTGCTGGAATAGCAGGAATGTGCGAAACAAACTGTGGATAATATCGTGATATTGTCTCAGTAGTGTGGGGTTCGGAATCTCCTATCAGAAAGAACTACGGGAGGGATCGGAGGACAGACAGACGAAAGACGCGAGAGATGGCGCAAGGTGCCGCGAGGCCCTTAGCCATAATTAAGTTACGAACGTAAGAGAGCGCCGGTGGCCTAGTGTGTATGGCGCCGGCCTGCGGATCCAAAGGTTGCGGGTTCGATTCCCGCACCGGTAGCGTTAATTTTTCTGTCCCGATCCTACAGTAGAGTCATAGGATTTAAATTAAAAAGAATACATTTGTTGGGATAACAGGAATGTGCGAAACAAATTGTGGATAACATCGTGTTGTCTCGATAGAGTCACAAGATTTAAATCCAAATAAGGATTTAGACGATTGGTACGTTTTTCACTTTCCGTCAGTCCGCCATCGAAAAAACAATGACGCAAAAACTGATGAGCCTGTATCCTTAACGCCTAGCATACGACTTTCCCTCGCATTGCTTCCACCAGCTTCCTCGACGTCGACTTTCGAGGACTTAATTTAGCGCGTAACGCGATTCTACTCTGCGACGTAAAATTTACCCTGCCAACCTTCGCCTCAGCCGACGTCGGCGCGAAGTTTCGGAATTAAACAAGGCACATTTGAAAATTTTGATTTGCATCTTAATTTGTTGTCTCAAGCCCCCTGGTCACCTTCGCCTCTCGCGACTTATTATTCGAATTGCGAGCCGGGGCCCGACATTAATTCCATCCAACGTGCTCATTCTCTTGACCGTCATAACGTCGACTGGTCGGAAGTTGTGAGCTCGAGTTTACCCCAATTCGGGATGAACATCCGTGCGAGCACGCGAGCGCAGTGTCTGACTTCGGTGACGTCACAAAAGCAGGTGTTTTTCGAAAATCATCGATTACCCGAGAATCTGACCGCTCTTCAAGCAGGAGTTTATGAAATTGTACAACTTTCATCCAGCAAACTTTTCCGTTCCAACTTTTGTTACGGACAAAAATTAATTCGCAGAAACAAAATCGTTTACCTATATTTTCCGTGCACTGATGATTTTCTGTTATAAAAATTGAGAAAGAGCAGAATGTACAATTTCATCAGTCGCAACTTGAACACACTATTCTACTCAGTTACATGGTACCTATGATGCATTAAGGTAAAGGCACCAGTAGTTGACCATGTGCCAGTAGTTGACCACTTTACAGTAAACCGTGAAAAATAAGCTTTTTTAAAGCAATGATGTTTCGCACGAAGTATGGCAGATTTGCTAAATCCTTTGTTGACGCAATGATAGAATATTTTTCTTTGAATACGATTGTTTAACATAACTACGGACGATTAATACCATTAATGTCAGTCGCGTTTCTCCATATCGTAGTTTTCTTAACGCTACCGCTAAGAGTAGGCGCGCAGTTCACAGTTAATAACTTTTCAGTTTTTTACTTTATATGCCTGAAACTTACACCATTTTAATCAGCATTAAATTTTCTATTTACTGTATACCTACGTTGTTTTTCTCATTTCAATATCAAAAATCAAATTGACCAAAGGGTCAACTACTGGATCAGTTCATTCTGATCATTTCTAGTAGTTGACCCGCATGGTGTAAATTAAAAATAAACAATAAAAACAATGATTTTGATCAAAATCATATTTTTTGTTGAAAGAGCATTCAAAAACAGAAATTTTGAAAAAAAGAACGATCCAATTGGTGCATTTTTTGCAAAGCTATGAGCATTTCGAAAAAAAAGAGCCCAAATGTTAAGAAATTTCATATTTTTGCAACGGATGGTAGAAAAATCTGAAAAATTCTTGATCGCGCTTTTCATCGGTCTTAAAAACATATAAAATTTTGAAAAAAAAAACGAAGGAGGTAAGGTACAAAAGTGTCCGATTTGACATGGAACGCCCCTTATATTATTTTACGTGCCATTTATGATTGTTTTATGATTGATTGTTTCTATTTCATTATGTAGGATTGTTAAATAAACGATATTAAAATAATTGCCAACTTTATTGTCTTTAATCTGCTTTTAGTAAGATGGTCAACCACTGACTCGTCAGACGGTCAATTACTGATTCTTTCACTCTCAAAGGGGGTCAACTACTGAAACAGTAACAGAGTTTATTAAAACTGTTCTAAAAACTATACAATATAAATTTCCGACAAAAATAAGTTTCTTAACATGATTTAGAAGGTCTGAGCTGTATATTGAAGCATCGAAGCCAGACATTTAATATCAGTTCGAGTAGTTATTGCTGTTTAGATGGAAAATTTCTCTTAAGCGGTCAACTACCGGTGCCTTTACCTTATATTGTATATTAGTCACGTGAAAGTATTATTCGTCATTGAACTCGACCGTTTCCCGATACTTTGCAGAGAACCGAACCAAATTTGATCTACGACCCCTGGCTGTTCAGTGGTGGAGGGTGGGGGGGAACTCGCGTTCGGAATCCTCGAGTTTAGCCTGATTCCTGCGAACGTCAGTCGGAGAGTCCTGGCGGGCAGGTCGGTGCGCTGTTTGTTGTGTGTCTCCCGACAGCGTCGCTGGCAAATGTATGCATAGAGCCTCCCCGTCTGTATGAATAAGTACGGACACGCGCCCGCAAACCCTTCCTACCCCGTCGGGGAGTTCTCTTCTTGCGGACCCAGTCGCGGTATCGATTACACTTAAGGATTTATCGAGCGACGAGCCGCTGCTTCCTCATCCTCACTTCCTTCCTTCGTTGCTGGTCCATCGAAAAGACAAAGTCTCGTGCTGGAAGGTTCTAATTGTCTGCTGGACTGAGAGCTCGACGGAGAGGTAAGTAGCGTAGGTTGCTGAAAAATCTGATGATTCGTGGATAAATCAGACAATATGATGGTTAATTTGTTGTTGAGCGAAAGTTGCACGAAATAAAAATGGGCATGATAGGTTAGGCTGGGGTAGACATTTATTGACATTTTAGGGATAGTTATGAGTCGACATTGGAAGAGTTGGAAGGTAGCGAAGATTTTTAGATTTATTGTCAGTTGAATTCTGTAATCCGTTTATTGCGGCGTTCAATGATTCAGACGTACCGTATCAGATAGTATCAGAATAGCAAAGTTTTCCACCGTCATTCGATCTGAATACATAGTTTTGACATAGCTTGTCGGACGTGATGAATCTTTCAGTATTTCCGAAGTATTACAATACCAAATACGTCGATTTGATTTCCTAAAAGAATACTACATCTTCCACGATTATAATCCCAGCCTCAAGTAGGATGTTAGATGCAGTGACCCAGAACGTTCCTTCGCGTTCAATTGATTACTGGAATCGGTAGGAAAACTTGTTAACAGAATCCCGATACGTCATCCGTTCCTTCCCGGCGGAGTTATCGGCCGACACTTGCCAGAATCGCATTTCTAATCGCGTTTCGAATCGCATTCGATTACGCGCGCGTCTTCGGCGCGTGCCAAATACAAATTGCACCCGAGCAATTTCGCATATTTACCGATGGGACGCAGACAATGGCTCGCACTACCAACACTCATTGTGCGCTAACCGTACGCTGGCAGCGTCATATTAATAGACTGCATTAGCTTTGTGCCGGCAGTTTGCGCTACATTCTATTAACGCGGCCGTTATCACGTGTCACTTCTGCGAACGGCATTCTCTCGCGAACGATTCAGGACGTATCGGGCGTCAGAAGTCACGGTCACGCGAGTGTGCGAGAACTTTCCATCTTTCTCTGACAATATTCAGCCACCGGTGGCCCGTTGCACTTTTTCCCGCAACCTGTCTTTCATATTATTTTGTAATTTGATATGGGAGACCGGGGCAAAATGGTATAGCGGGGCATAATGGGACCGGGGCAAAATGGGACCGGGGCAAAACGGGTTTGGGGCAAAATGGAATAGTGAAAATCAACACTGCTGGAAAATACGTCATTGGGGCAAAACGGGACTGGGGCAAAATGGGCCGGAGAAATCTCCGATTTTTCCTGTCCCATTTTGCCCCGATCTCAGAGAAATCTCCGATTTTTCCTGTCCCATTTTGCCCCGATCCCGGAGAAATCTCCGATTTTTCCTGTCCCATTGTGCCCCGATCCCGTTTTGCCCCAATGACGTATTTTCCAGCAGTGTTGATTTTCACTATTCCATTTTGCCCCAAACCCGTTTTGCCCCGGTCCCATTATGCCCCGCTATACCATTTTGCCCCGGTCTCCCATATGATTTTAATATTAATTTCATATTATTTTAATATTATATTTCTCTCGCGAACGATTCACGGCGTATTGGGCGTCAGAAGTCACGGTCACGCGAGTGTGCGAGAACTTTCCATCTTTCTCTAACAATATTCAGCCACCGGTGGCCCGTTGAACTTTTTTTCCGCAGCGTGTCTTAATTCGGCGATGGAGGGATCGTGTAAATAAGTGTTTTTGTACGTTTCGACCTCTTTATTTGGGTCCTCTTCAGCTATTATATGTACAAAAAGTTAGAGAAGCTTTTGTGGAAATTAACGTTTTATTATATAATTGTCATATTGTTACTTAGATATTGAATAAGAACTATATTGGGACTGACTTTGGGAACTTTTTCCCGCAACGTTACTTGCGTCCGTACGGCAATAAGTCTCGAATCATTTACAGTATTACCTATCGTTTTCCAATGGACTAAGAACAATATTCTTGCGTTCGGACAACAATAATATCGTAGATCTCTATTTGAACAATTTATTTACACATGTATTGTAAAGTAAGTTTCCAACAACCGGTTATTGACCGTCGGTGATAGATGTATAATATTGGGTTTTTCGCGAATTCGGTCAGTGTTTTACATCTATGTAATATTACAGCTTTATTCAGCCAGTAGCATAACTCGCTTTCCAGTTACTCTCCGTACTCAAATCGACTCAAAAACATACTCACTCTAAAACAATCCGAAATTCGTAGTCCCAAGCTGACCCAATACCGAACCTTCGGTTTCGTTTCGTCCGGCCCGATAAGATAGCGCAACCGCTCGCCGCCGAAAATGTCAATACGAAAAGGTGGCCACGCCATCCATTATTCATCGGCAATCATCGTCCCGCCATTCCGTTACTTGTTTCATGAACGCCGGCGGTTACGGGCTCCCCGCAAGGAGAGGAGTAGGTCGCGGAGGGTACGACCTTTAAATACGATCGATGCGTACGTGAGCCTTCCCCCCCCCCCCCGACGTCCGTGTACGTAAACCAGTCTCATTGCTGGGGGCACTTAAAAGAATTAAGGGATCGCCTCGTCGAGCGTCGTTATCACGTAGTCAAATGGCTGACGTTTTCGGAAACTGTTCCTAACCGGGCGTGAGAGAGCGTGTATTTGGCTTTGCCGTACGTGGCCTGCACGAAAAGACGGCCTGCGAGTGGGAGGAGAGGAGGGGGAGGGGGGGGGGGGAGGCCAACGTTAACGAAGACAATTCACGCTATTTTATTCATTGTCTTGCAGCGGTTGTTAACGTTCGCCGTACGTGTGGCGGATCGTAATCCGGGCACGTCGGTCGGTACAGATTCAAAACGTTCGCCTGTTTGCGACGAAGCTGAATATTTATCGAACGTTAACGTCGGCGCAAGGGTTCGCATTCGATTACCGCCTCTTTCCGCGGATTTCCGAGTTCGATCGACGTTCTTTGAGTCCTCGAGTATTTCGGCGGATGGCAAGTTCGATGTCCTTGGAACGTGAAACGTATGGGTTGATATTGCGTGAGTACGTTCTTAGGTGTGCGGATGAGTTTGTTGTGTTCCTGTTTCCTTTTCCGTTCGCTGCTTACGCAAAAAATGTTGACTGCGGTAGCTTCGAGTTTGGAAATCATAGAAATGGCTATGGGACGAGACGCGTGCGTCGCTTGGCGACCACAAATTGAAATGTCTAAACGAAAATGAAACTTTTCGCGTATTTTATATCAGAACTCATACTTCGAAAAATGCCAAAACCTGTCCAACGTTTCTTGGGCTCTTCTTTCTTCTTGTTTCAACGTTGCAATTACATTGCAAACAGGTAGGATGACACATGAAATGAATGACGCTAATGGCTGCCTACTAGATTGTGTATACGGGGCTTTACAACGAACGCTGCGGATTCGTCGGCGTAAATTGACCAGACTTCCTTTCACAACTGGCGTCCCCATCGATTACGACCTATAAAACCTTCTCCCCTTTTCTGCTTGGCAAGCCTTCTTTCGCGGCCGTTTAATTTCGACTCCTCCGGTTTAGCTTCTACCCTGACTATATATCGTTATGAGAACACCCGCTGTTCTCCCCTCTCTCTCTCTCTCTCTCTCTCTCTCTGTCTCTCTCTCGCTCGCTTAGTATCCTTCTGGCTCAGCCTGCCTTACCCTCGCACCCCTTACCTACTCAACACTCTTCCGAGCAGGTGCGAACCTTTCAATTTTAATCTCGCCGACGTAATTAAGGATACTTATGCTGCACGCAACGCACGCGAAACCCTTTTGCATTCATCGATGCTCCGCATTTCGTGCCTCTCTGCTCTGCTTTCCAATCGATTCGCTTTATCACGCTTTTGACACGCCTGCACTTTCTACGGAGTCTTCTTCTAAAGTACTCCGGCTAAAAAATACATTTGTCATGGGTTCAATATGTTTGCGTTCTGATATTTGTCGGTTCTTTCGACGGTGTTTAATAATGTGCTTGTTGGAAGTTAGTCGGGATGATTATGATGATTTGAGTCGCGATATATAGGGAATAATCGCCATTAGAGATTTGATTATGTAATTATATGACTAGTTAATTTCTTGTTGTAAGTTCTGCCTTCAGGATCTGCATTTTTTAATTTTGCAGCTTTCAATTTATTCTACTTGCCGACCGGCCTGAGCTTGGCAAGCTTCAACTTTTAATATTTTTGCTTCATGACTGTTTTAATGTTGTGTTATTTCAATAGAAGTTGTAGCTATTTAGTTTTTATAATAATGTATCCTGGAAAATTTCTGATCTTTCAGATATTATTTGTAAAAATGTATTAACATTATACTCTTTCAGCTTTTAGTAGGTTTCATTTTTGAGTACCACGTATTATAAATTCGATCGAATCGTACCCCGAAATTAGTGTATTCGAGGAAGACATTTTCTTCCAACTTCCCTCGACAAATTTTCGTCCTCAGCGCGAAATTTTTCTGGGACGCGTCTCGGAATATTCTACGCTCGACTTATTGACTTCCGGCCGTCATATTGGCCGATTATCGGGACGGATAATGCGGAGGACGTTGAATTCATTCTTGCTTCATTAACCTCGGATTCTTAGAGAGCTCATCTGCCTCCTGCCTTCCATCTTGATCGCTCATTCAGGATCGCATTCACGGAAATTTTATAGGGCAGCACTAATAATTTCCCGGAAACGTCCAGAAAGGCGACACCCCACTGTTTTCAACTGACCCATTTCTCTTATCAAAGCGAACGAGAGAAAAATTAAATCGTCAAAGCTCAAAAATCTCTTTCTAAAAAGCGAAATATCAGGCTTTCTTTTCAACGTAGAAAAATAATGAACGTAATACTTAAATTGTTAGGAATATACTTTCAACGCCTTTCAACATCTTTCAACATACGCTTGAAGTAAGAAAATGTTTAACGACCTAAGCACAATAGCTTAGAACGTATAATGTAACGAAACGACCCGCTTATATGGATCGGCCATAAAGTGGGGAAGCCGATCGCATCCGGTTTGTTACACTTTAAACGTTTAATGACGTCATCGGCCGACAGTCATTATCCCGTCAACGAGCGGCCTGTCATCAATCAACCGCGGCAGCCGCGAATCGGCAATTTTCGAGGACGCCTCATTTAAGACACCTTCCTTTCCTTGCCCACCTTCGGCTTTGCGCCCGATTTCACGCAAATCTCTTCGCACTTTCGAGCGGCACTTTTTCGCAGCTCGCGCTTTTGAACGAGACGTGCGTGAGGATCGGTCAGGGAGTAAAGGCGGGCATAAATTTCTTGCCGCGCAACATGCCTGCCGGCCATTAAGCTGGCGCGAGGCTGGAATGAAGAAGAGGCGAATCGAAGGTGGACGAGAAAAGGTGGGCAACGAGGAAGAAGGAAACACGAATACGCTCCGAGATGAATTGGATGGCAAATTAGAAGCACGTTGTAATCGTACGTTTTCAGGATTTGATCAACGACAGCCAGATGAAGCGAATGAAATTATATGAATGTATGAAATATTTGAAATAAATAAATAATATCGTTATGAGAAGAGATGTTGACATTGACGACAGAACTTTATCGTTATTAGTCTCAATGAACCTGAATTTCGAAAGAATAAATATTTGTAAAGTTCGTAAAATAATTTATATAATGGACAGAAACGGCATCGTTAATGAGTCTACTTGAAAGTTAAGTAGTATAATCTAGACAATACTTTTGAAGCGTGCCTACGTAAATCGATTGATAGTGGATTCACCGATCAATCGTCACTCGACTTTGCAGGAAAAATACTGCGATCCTAATCTGTTGTCAGTCGGAAGAATCCGAGTCATTCGATCGATGCTCTTGAAGTCCGTAACGAATCGAGCCACACTCGGAGCCTTTCGTTCTTGCGCCCGGTTCGGTCTGTTTGGCCTGTTCCGGGCGAGGGAGATTTGGGGGGGGGGGGGGGGCAGACAATGGACAGTTGTGTCTGGAATGACTCGAGGCTGCCTTTTAGGGCCGAAGTCCCGCAGCTGTCTTTTGACCGTTCGCCGCGTGCGGAAAGGTGCCGTGACGAGGGTGCGATTGAATAAATGAAAAGCGCGAGGCCGCAAATGTTAATTGGGTAATGGGTACGGTTTTAGGCGTGAATCGTCGAATTTGTCGACCCTTCGGCCGTCAAAATAATGTCCGGGGACAAATGGGGTGGATAGTTGCCTTTCGGTGAACGTTCGGGGCTCATGTTGTCGGGTTCAAAACAGTGAAAATGGGAATGCTTGAGTGGAAGTTGAAATCTTGTAAATTGTAGAGTTAGTACTGACCTGTACAAAAAAAGCGACAGTAATGTTTATCGTTTCGGTGGAGTAGCATTTTTCAAAGGATTCCTGATATTTTTGCGACTGTCTGGGAACTGGTTTTGGTTAGGATTATTTTAATGTGTTCGAAGATTATTTTAATCGAGGTTTCGATTTTCGGAATGTCAGAATTCGTACGAATGAATCAATGTTTGTAAGGTTTCAGTGAACGATATCTATATTCTTTTATAACTTGACGATGTAAGCTTCTCATTTTTGACATTAACGATTACTTAAATTTCATTCAATTCTCGCCTCTTCCGGTGGCCGAATTATTTCCCACGTGGCAGATTAATAATTGAACAACTAATTAATTAAACGACGACATCTCCCACTATCCTCAACCTGCCAGAAGACATCCGTTCATTCTTTCTACCTTTGCCACGCCCGACATCCATCCTATCTTCCGTTTTAATCGCTAAACATCAGAAGCCTAGACTCCAGAGGCAGGGATTAAACAGGAAGACGAGGACGGAATCTGTTGAACTTATAGGAATATGGCGAGGCAGAAGATCTGAAGACGTACTCTCGAGTGTGGCTGGTGGAAAAAAAAGAAATGGCGGCGTAAGAAAAAGAGGTAGCGGAAGGATGAGCGAGCCTCGAGGAGTGGAATGGAAAAAGGAGGTGCGAGGAAGGGAGGGCAGAGTCGGTGGGAAAAATCGAAGCCAATGGCACTTGGGATTTGCATTTTGCCAGTGCCGCCGAATATTAATGCGCTCCTCGGGACGTTAAAAAATTCGTCCCACGGTCATTTTCCGTCGATCGTCGGCCGTCGACGAACGCCAAGAGCTGACCACCGATATTGTTGTTATTCTATCATTGTTTTATTGCGCTGACTGATAATGGCGACAGTGTACATCACGCATCTGCGAAGTTGGACCGAACCTGAGCGGGCCTTCGAGTAAATCGAATCGGAAGTTGAATCGAGTTGCGGCCGGTTAACATCGAAACTGGAGGAAAAATTTTCCTTCATCCCGGGACGATGAATATGTTCTACATGTTAAGTGCGTTTTGCATATTGAAAACGACAGGGGTCGGCCTGATTTTGCCGGACGAAATATGCAGATTCGATAATGTTACTTCATTGTACGTGCCATAATACAGGTTGTGCGTTATATAATTCCTAATGCCGTAGTCACTGTTTTGAATATCTATTTCATATATTTTGAATATCTGTTTTATATGTTGTGAATATCTGTTCTATATTATCCGAATATCGAAATCTAATATTTCCTGAATATTAAAGTATCGCCAAAAAAATATTTTTTCAACATTCGAAAAAAATATTGAACCAATATTTTTGTGCTACTACGGTAACACCGTCACTTAGTAATTACGCACATGACAATATTTCACCTATCACTCATAACTAATGAATGAAAAAAATACCAGTATCCATCCCCGAAACTAAGAATCATACTAATCACAATTCCACGTTTTACAATATGCAGTCCAACGCACAAAAAAAATTCCGCATCCCTGCGTACGCTCTCCGGAAGGACGCGAGCTAAAAAAAATGCGAGATTCCCTTGTAAGGGTTAATCCTCCCTCCGAAAATGCTCGGTTCCCTCAAGACGCGAACGTTCCCCTTTTGTGTTTTTTTTTCCCCCTCTCCCAGCTGACGTGCAAACACTCGACGAGCTATCACGGCAGCGCGCAATTATCGGCCGGCACTCGAAACGATTGCCGTATCGCGTTGCTTCCCCTTTCTCGACCCCCCTTGCCGACAAGCCTCCACCCCCCCTCTTCTCGGGACGCTCATCCCGAAGGGATCGGTAACCCGAGACAGTCACCTGGCACATGCCAGGCCATCGACAGGAAGTGCCCGGGGGTCTCGAGAACCGGACGCGCGGAAACCTCTTCGCAACTCGAATCGAGTCTCTCGCCCTCTCTAAACTCACCCCCTGTCACCCCTCTGCCGCCCTCTCTCAGCATCTGCCACCCTCTCGCTCCCACCCGCTTCTCACGCACGGCCTTCTCATCCTCTTGCCATCCTCTTGCCACCCTCTTGCCACCCTTCGACGGACGATCGTGCCACGTGCCGTGCTCGAGACCTGACTCGTCATTGGACGGCATTCTTGAATTTGCCTGTAACGCTTCTGTAGGTGTGAAGCTCGGAGATTGTGGGTGGGGTGAAGTTGGATAGGAAGATTTTGTTTCGCTGGTTTGTACGGCGCATGCTGCATTTGCGAATATGGGCTGGAAGGACAGGATTATTGTTCATTACGTTTTATGTTTTATTGATGGGGAATAGTTGTGTTTTTGAATGATGTTATATTCCAGTTATGCGCCGATGACGCTGATTTTTTAATTTTTTATACGGGCGGAGTATCGCATCTTGCCACCCTCTTGTGCCACCCTTTTGCCACCCTTCGACGAACGATCGTGCCACGTGCCATGCTTGAGGTCTGTCTCGTTCTTGAATTTGCCTGTAACGCTTCTGTAGGTGTGAAGTTCGGAGATTCTGCGAGGGGTGAAGTTGGATAGGAAGATTTTGTTTCGCTGGTTTGTACGGCGGGAGCTGTAATTGCGAATATGGAGTGGAAGGATAGGATTATTGTTCATTACGTTTTATGTTTCATTGATGGGGTTTGGAATTTGTGTGTTTTTGAACGATGTTATATTCCTGTTATGCGCCGATGACGCTGGTTTTTTCATTTTTATACCGCCGGAGTATCGCAGGTCCTGCAGCTGAAACGCTTGAAGCCCTGTCAGTTACAGCGTTGTAACTCGGTTATTTTCTGAACGTTTAACGCGTTCATGATATTAAACGAAAAATGTCATATTACTAATGTTGTAGTGTTAGAAACGATACAAAGTAGAATGCTGTTATTTCGTTCGTTTAATATATCTATGCCGCTTTGATGATATCGAGAATTTTACAGTCCGCTTGCCCCCAATAAAAATTTATAAAATCCCACAATTAGCATCGTAACTCCGTTATTCAACGCATCTAAACAAATCATACCTCAACATTTCAAGTGTTGGTTGGTTAGTTTTATATTCTGCTCCCTCCTGGGTTGCAGACTTTTCTTACATCTTTACGTTATACATTTTCTCTCTCCTTTCAAGTTTTCAAGTGTATTATGCAAAGAAACTGTTCTGGCACCCACAGAGTACAACTAGAATGTCAAATCACGTACGGTCAGTGTACTGCATATTCCGAATCGGAAAGGTTCGGAAAGCCGTAAGTTGTGCCGTTTGTAACACGACAAATATTTCGACTCGTTCGTAGAATCGATAGGGATTACCCGCTCGTACCGAGTGCACGTAACTTGGCAAACGCAACGACACATAATACGTCCTTTGGCCATGCGAGTACAAGGGGCGCATTTGGCACACACACGCGCGCGCGCGCGCGCGCGAACGCGGCATACACGGGAAGGCATACACGGAACGGCGTTTAAGCGGCGGAAAAATCTCGTTACGCGTAACGAGCGGCGATAATCAAATAATCGAACGTTAATTGGACAATCCGTATTACAATTCGATTGCTCGCCCCCCCCCCCCCCCCCAGGCACGAAACATTCCCACTCGCACGTTTTAATCCTGACCCGGAACTATTAAGAGCCATCAGTTTCGCGGGATAATCGATAATCTTAGTTCCTACGCTGTCGAGTCGGTCGACAGGATCGGTCACTCTCCGGAAACGGACCGCGAGGTAATGAGACTTCTTAAGCTTAGATCGTGGTCGCTTTGATATACATAAATCAGCCGAACGATGTTCATCCGCATTGCAAGATCGAACATCGAAAGTTCAGAGGACGCAAAGTAGAGTCAAAATTATAGCGAAAATATATGTCGTTTAGTTTCCTTATACATTGGATAAGTAACGATTTGAGCATTCGTCTTGGGAGTGTAATGAAGAGAAGTTTCTTAATGTGAGCGATAATAAAATATTACGTGGATTCTGTACTGCTCGCGAATCTGTCAACGATTTGGCAGCCTGTTTCGAATGATGACCGCCTTCGAACGTATTTACAGTTTCTAAACGCTATCTACCTTGTATCTGTTATCAGAAACCTTTGATCAATGCGATACTGCAGACCTGTATACTACGATTCCTTCACAACATCTGCTTCAATAGCTCCGAGATTAATGTAACGATCAACATAATCGTTGTTATACAATACAGTTCGCAGACACTCCGCTAGCCCAGCCACAACGTAAAGTGCCACCCTAATCCCAGTTCACGTTTTTAACTCAGTCCCCAGCATAATTCCTATTATCGACCTCAAAATTGACCGACTCCGAGGCTAATTCCCCCCATCCACTTGGACTCTAATCAATCCCACCGCAGATCGGACCCCATGCTCATCGGTCCTGGTTTCGGAAAGCGATCAATATCCCGGCGTCAATCCACTCGGATATTTCACAATCTCTTCGCGAAACATTAGCGATCCATACCGAAATTAGCCCGACAGCTGGGAGTAGAATAACAGAGAGACCGAGAGAGAGAGAGAGAGAGAGAGAGAGAGGGGGGGAAAGAGAGAGATAGAGGGAGGCTCGTGGAGTCGAAAATGATAGAACGAAGGGTTAGACGAGCTGATAAGCCGCTCTCTCCCGCACGCGAGATCCTTCTCGACAGTAGAGGGAGGCAGAGGACGGGAAGGGTAGGGGGGGGGGGGGCAAGAATAATTACGCGACTTCGTCGTCGTTTATGAATTCTCCGGTGACACCGTAATTAATACGCGACTCTCTTCGTTCCTCATCCTTCCGCTGCTTTCTACCTTCTCTCTCTCTCTCTCTCTCTCTCTCTCTCTCTCTCTCTTTTACCGGCTTACTCTATATGCTTACCCATCTCTATCTTTCACAGTCTTCCTCCCTCCGTCTAGCTTACCTCGCCTTCCTCACTTTCCACCATCTTTCCGTCTCGTGACGTCCCGGCTCCCGAGGGAGCAGCAGGAGGAGGGTGAAGAGGGGTGGGGGGTGGGGGGCTATCCGATGTTCGCCGAACGAGAGGAGTCGATTTCTCGCGTGATTCTCGCCCGTCGTTCCGGCTAATTTGATAAAAACGAAGGGTCGGACGCGCGTGGGTGGGGTGGGGTTGATGCCATTGGCGGGGGATGATCATGCGTGCGATCGTTAAACTTTTACGGTCGCTTTCGTTTACGCGCCGGCCTCCTCGCCAGCCCGGAATCTTCCTCTTCCTCATTCCTGGAAGAGTGTCAGTGTTTCTTTCATGCGGCAGTTTTATAGGGATGCGCGCGTTAGCTTCGCGGCCAGTTGCCCGAATTGTTCTATTTTAGTTTTTTTGTACGAGCGATTAATTCGAGATTTCGATCCCCGCGACAAGTTTGTGCGAATAAAGAATTTTTCGGTCGGCAACAGAATCGGCACTGACGGGAAGAGGATTGGAGGGGATAATACCCTTCTCTTTTTTTGCAGCAAATCGGATATAAATGTATGGTATGATGTACATATTTCGGTGGCGAGAGGATGATTTTCTATTTTGGAACGCGGGGAAGCCGAACGATTGACATATTAATATTCCCGAATAAAAAAGATTGAACAACGATGTTGGGGACTCGTTGTAACGTCGGATACTCAATGTACACGCGTTACTCACCCGATGCGATTTTCGATCTCTCGAGTTACCGCTAATTACACGAAGGTTGAGTCAGAAGTCCCAATGACTATAAAAACTAACTCTTTATTGGAAGTGTCTTGATGTGTTGAAGTTGAGGTACAATTTTTGACTGACTAAACTAGAATTTTTACTTAACTATTATAAGTGAACTGTAGACTGTTTTCCGAGTGGTGGGATGAGTAGGCGGAACTTATTTTCTATTGGCTAGCATGCACTGTGGTAGGGATGCGAAACTAAATTTGACCACGGTCCGAACACTTGTAAAATAACAGGCTTGGGACGGACGATCGAGGGTACATGTCGCAAGGCATATGGTGATCGGAACACTTTTTTATAATGAAAATACAATGGCATTTGATTGGTTTACAACCGCCTGTTTCGTGTCCTGGGCCCATTGTCCTTGCGGATTAATCCCTTCTGAGGGCAAGTGGTCACGTCTCCATCCCAACGGTTTTACATATTAGTTACGGTCCGAAATTAAGATTTTACCACTTGCGACGGAACAAACGGAAATTTAATTGTATAAACGATTTTATCGGCTGAGAAGATACGTACATCATTATGTAACAGGGATTAAATGAATTCAAATAGATTAATTTCTAATCTGAACTACTTTTCCAACGCAATAAAGACCTTGAGTTTAGTGAAGTGGATGAATACATTTTGTAATATTAAGTCGATTCTTTATCACGTTAGACCGAAGTGTAGTTCATACAGATTTTGGCAACAGATTCGTATCGGGACAACAGCGTTGCTCGAAAAAAGAATTTTTGAGGTTGCTCTCCGCGCGCGGAACAATCTGTAGGATTACGTTGCGAACTGCGGGATCACCCTGTACGGGCCGTGCATCCATATTGTACAGGTTGTTAAACCGGACACGGGGGCAAATTGAATAATTGAGCCCTGCCGATTACGAATGTACGCCGACGCGTGCGCTCGCGAGAAGTCTACTTTTGCGATGAAGCGTTTTCGAATCGGCCTGCCGTCCGGTTAATTATTTCCAATCTTTCCCCGACCAATGACGTCACGGCCGAGCATTGTTCCGTACATCGCGGATGTAACGTCGAGAGGATCGAACGATTCTCGTCTGGTCGTGCGCTGACGTTTTCGATTGTGACGGCTGATTTTTCCTGTAACGGATTAATCCCGGAAATGAAGTGCGTGTCGTTAATTATGGCCTCGGCTTGTTTGAAATTCTGATATCGATTCGTGTTTAATACGCTGGACGTTTGCGATGACTCTGAGCAATTTGCGTCGGCGAGACGGAATATTTTTCGCGGCCGTAAGATTAAATGTTTGACAATCGAGTGTCATATACGTAGAATTGGTAGGGTATATGTGTGTAGGTGATGGAGGGTTTGATATTAAAAGAAGTAATTTTGAAAATGATTCTAAGTGAGCGAGTTCAGGTATTTTAAAGGTTGCAAAGAAATTCTGTGGTCTGATAATTTATGATATGTACTGTAAAATGCTTATATGATTTACGAATTTTAAAGTGCAACCATTGATATTTAGTCTTTACCTTTAACGTTCAATATTTTAAGTTGGATCAATGCATTTCCAAGTCAGGAATTTGATATCATTTAAAAATGTGCCAGGCATTATACTTATAGGTATTAACATAATACTGTAACTTACGCAGATTACCAAACCCAAGAATTTAAGATGACTTAACGTTACCAGATCAATATCCCAATCATTAATTCAACAAGAAGCCTCCAGCAACTTCCTTACTAAAGTAATCCTTACCCGCACCATCTAATCTGTTCTAATCGCGGATCATAAATCATCCCAAACTCTTGCTTACCAATAAATAAATAAACCCACACTTCCATCCATTACGCACCTACATTCGTAATCTTAAACATTGTTAACTTCCAATCTACGAACATGGGCGAATCGAAGAATTTGAAACAGCGTAAAATCATTATCAGATTTACCTCCAGACAATTCAACCGGCAAGAACTCTCCTTCAAGTTCTCCGGAAAAAAAAACGCTCACCCACAATATGAAACCTGTCCCAATGGCGGGTCATAATTCATCCCGAGCCTCCGACCACCCGCGCCTTTATCCTGCCGATCCCCGCCATCCTCGATATCCTTGAGGCCGAAACTTTTCCCGCTCGCGACCCGCACGATCGATCATCATCGATGACGAGGATCCAAGCTGGCAGCGACGATGGCGCAACTTCTCTCGCGCACGCGCCCAGCGACTGTGCTCCCTAACGATCGTATTAACGATCTATGCGCGAGTCCGCAGTTTCGCCGGGCGACTTAATGATCCGGAATCCGGCGGAGAATATCGGAGACTAATTAGCCCGTGCCTGCAGGATTTTCCTTAATGCGACGCGACGTCCGGATACGCTTTTGCCAACTAGGCGTGGCCTTCGCGGAGCGTCGATAGGCGTCGAACTTTCTTACGTTTTCTAATTAAGCCCCCGATAGAGTGGCCTGCGCAAGAGGCAGGGGAGGGGAGCGTGATTTTAAACGCCCATTTCCGACGGGAATATTTTTGGACGCTTTCTGGGTCAGAGGGGCTCGGACATGGCAGTCGGTGACAGGAAATGAAAATTATGAAAAATTAGGTGGCGATCATGAATGTTAGATTGGTTGAGGATGCTGGGATTTTAGCGAACGTTTGAACGGTGGGATATTAGGTCATAATGATGAGAATTCGTTGAATTATAATGAAATGTACATAAATCCGGCCAATGACGATCGATACAAACTGAAATCTGCGACTGTACTCTTATTGATCATTAATTGTCTGAAAAATAACCTTTGACCATGTGCTGACGATATAGCAAATTATTTGAACTGTACAACATGACAGTCTCTGTCACACAATAATCTTGTACGTAAAGCCGATCTATTATTCAGTACTCAAAAACTGTCCGATCATTAACTTTACAAAGAGAAACCGCGGAGCACGCGACACATTGACGCGATATCAATTTTGCACCGAACTCCCAAAAATAACGACCTCCCATCGATCATATCACATTACCCCCCTACCCCTAGAAATGCTACCCCCGCTTCGAATTGCAATTGCACGGTCAGTTCAAACAATTTTTCCCGCGAACCTTCGCCTCTCCGAGCACGATAATTAGTTATTCCGCGTCGGATTATACCTCGAAATCCGGTCCGGTCCGCCGGTCAGTTTGTCCGCGAAATTTTACGTCATTAGACACAGACAAAAATATCCGGCGCGACTCGCTTCAATGGCCGACATTACGGACGGCCCGTATCATTAAATATTGAACTCGATAATAAACAGTCCGCGCGGCACGGTTGGCGCGTGCAGACGCGAGCAAATAATCGGATGTTTCAGCGATCCGTGTTCCACCCCCGCGCCACCCTCCCTTCCGTTCAGTTTTCATCCTTCGGAACTGCGTCCGAAAAGCTACGGCGGAGATAATCGAGCGCGTCAACTATTTAATGAGAGCCGGTCGCTTCGGAAAATATTGAAAATCGGGTGGGACGGTGTCGTCTTCGACGGGAGTGTTGCATTTTTTAGGGGACCTACCAGGCTGTTTCTTTGATGAGACGCGGGTGCTGAAAATTATGGAATTGATGGAAGTTGGAACGGTTGCTCAAAAATCAAAAGTATGTAGCGGGTCAAAAATGAGTCAGGGAACCGTTTGCCGTTGGTCAAAATTCGCATTAGTTTCGGAGTTATAGCCGATTTCCTAAAATCGAGTAAATGGTAAGAGGTTAGCCTTGCCGTTTTTTTTTCAGCCAAAAATCGAAAGTCGGCGGATCGGATTCTGCTTTTACTATCTTGTAGGGGGTCAAACAAAAGTCAGGGAGCCGTTTGCCGTTGGTCAAAATTCGCATTAGTTTCGGAGTTACAGCCAGAAAACCCGCAAAAATTGATCGAAAAATCAGTAAAAAATAAAATTCTTCTGTTCGACTTGTGGATATGCATACTGAAAGAGGATCGAAAGAGGATCACAAAAATCGGTACCCGAGCTTTCTAAGTCAAATACTTCCGGAGATATGACCAAAAAATGTGTCAATAAAACAATAAAAAACGGATATTTTTCCAGCTGTGTCGGACCAAATCATAACAGATCCAATTAGTCACCTATATCACAAAAGAGGGGTTGAAAGCATTGAGAAAAATCGCAATCCGAACCTTCTCAATCAAATAGTTCCGTAGATACAGCCAGAAATGTATCAAAAAAACACCGAAAAACTACTGATTGCCAGCTTCCAGCGCAAAACTTTGAGCAGGCAGCTTCATCGTGGGTCGGCCGAGAGTCAAGGATGCAGAAAATTTCGGCTGCCTCCCCCCGGCACGCCGTCGCACGCTCTAACGAGACTTTGAAAAATGTTCTCGAGAACGAGTGAGGCCAACCCCGCTGCCAATTCGAACGTGACAAAGGGTGCGATCGTCGCTGTCACTCCTTGAACACGCAGCCCATTATGGTGGCGATGCCTGACATTCCGTCTGTCCGTCTGTCAGCTGGCTTTAGGGTCGTTGACGAGTCTGTCTTTACGGTGTCTCGCCACGGAGCAACAAAGAGTTGGCAGAGTGGGACAGGATCTGTGTGGGGTTGGGTGGTTGGAGGGGGGGGGGGGGGGGGGGGGGAGAAAGGCTGGGAGAAAGGCTGGGAGAAAGGAGCGAAAGGATGCCCTGGGAAAGAAACGTGAGGATTCCCTTCGGCGGTCGGCATGAATGCCGACTGTTTTCTGCGTGGGCGGAGTGTGGATTTAATAGAATTACAGGTAGTCGGTCCGTCGAAGGATAGAAAGGAATTCCTGAGGTGTACGGAAATTGTGCCTGTATCGCGGCCAGGAGGGTTTCTGATGATGAAAGTTTGTGTAATATCGATTTTGTGTAATCCGAGACTGGGTAGAATTATAAGCAGTCGGGCGATGAAAGTAGAAAAGAGTTTCTGAGGCAAACGTAAATTATACGTGTATTCTATTTATCAACTTTCAGACGATAAAATTGCAATTTATATAATTTTTGTTTAATACAATTTAGTACAAGCGTGTAAGATGCTTCTATTAATCAAACAGAAGTATTTAATACCTTTAACGTAATATAATTTAAGATTTTATAATCTACGTTTCAAATTCTTAAATTCCTAATCGATTATTATATTTAAAACAAAAAGATTCGAGTGACAGACCCCAGATCACGCCAACCTTCAGTTGATAAAATCGGGATTTATGTAATTCTCATTTAATATAATTTTGTATAAGCGTATAAGAAGCTCCTATTAATCAAACAGAAGTTTTCAATACTTTTAACATAATATAACTTAAGGTTTTATAATCTTAGTTTCAAATGCCTAAATACCTGTTACGTTTCCTAATTGATGATTATATTTAAAACAAAAAGATTCGTGTGACAGACCCCTGACTATTCCACGCCAACCTCTAAAAGATCAAAGACGCAGAAAATTGTAACATACGCTATCGCTGGAAATCGCTGGAAAATAATCGATCGTCGGGCGTTGCGTTCAACGACCACTAAGCTACCCAAACACAAATCGGCCACTTTTGAATAAACTTCCTCGGCCGTCTCTCAATAACGGTCCAGCGACAGCCGGAATTTCCTGACACTCGTTAACCACAAATCCACCTCGCGGACGGATTTGATTTATCGAAGCTGGCTCTCGCCAAGAAACCGTCTTGCGAGGGCGGAAGCGAGAGAGAAAGAATGAGCGTGGAAGAGAGTGGAAGGTACGGAGAGTACAAACTCGAAAGAGAGAGAGAGAGAGAGAGAGAGAGAGAGAGAAAGAGGTTGAGGGCGAGGAAGAATCGACTCGGCCGAAGAAAGAGAGAAGACAGAACACTTTGCCGGAGCACGTTTAAAATAGAGCGAACTAATGGAAGTGATCTTACACGATGAATTTATTTCCGATACCGCGGAAATGGGAATGTCAGGAGGCACGGCTGAAATCATAAATATTTCAGCGGGGTAGATTTTATTTTACGGCACGGCCGAGCGGCCGATGCAAGGGGTAGGGGTGGAAGGGGTTGTACCGGGGGGCGAGGATGGAAACAGTGGGAAGCCGAAATGCGGGAGAACGAAGAACGACAGGGAGTCAATTTATGGTGTCGCTATATTACAAAGTATTCTTACAAACGAGCGCGTTAATTAATCTTGTCTCTTCTCGATCATTCCGGGGCGCTTAAGGCACGTCACTGAGGGGTCGCAATGTTTTTATCTACCGCAATAAATATACTGGAACGATAAATAAGTTTCAAGAAAGTACCGTATGATATATGTTTCTTTGTCGCCAAATATTTTCGGGTTTAATACGTGACTCGGCTAATTTATTTCGAATTTGACGTAAGTTGTCCTTACCGGTACAATATTAAATATTAAATGCAACAGCTTCAAGCCTTGACTTCGACGAAAATGTGAATTATGCAACTTACGAAATAATCAAACACAATCGTCTTACATCCCTGAAACATAAAATTTTCGCAAAGTGAACTGTTTTTCAGAATTATTGTCGACAGACGAATCAACGATATGTACCAATTATTATTTAATAAAGACTTGATTCTTATCTGTATCGTTGAAACGTAATGTTTTTGAAAATAAGTCTACATCCGCTCGAGGAACGTCTGATATCAATATTATATTATAACGATCATAATAATTCTACTCGAGACATTTCGAGTGGCTTAGGTTATCGCGGCATTCAGTATGAATGCGTATGGGTCTGAGGAGCTTTTAACACGAACACGTCAGACGCGCCGACCGCGAATGTGTGTGGGAAGAATCGCTCCTTTTCCTCTTACGATGCGAGCCACTCCGAGGAAATTAGAGCATTTAAATATTAAGAGGGAAATTGAGAGTAAGCTACGCGGCCGCGGCTTACGCTACGCTCTGCGAGCGTTTTAAATAACTCTAAACACGCGGCATAACTCCTAACCCTTTTAGCCCTCGGCTTCCGTTTGTTTTAAGGGAACTGGGAATTCGGATCGTAACTCGCCTGCGCTCCGCAAAGTTCGCCCTCCAATCATGCGCGGCCATAAAATTCGAGGTGGAGTACGATTGTTCCGTTCTACGATTCAAGTTCTAAGACGTTTCAAGGACATGATAGTTACTGTTTAGCATTATGAACATTTACTGTGAGAAAAAAGATTTCTCAAATTATTCTCGTGCTATTTTGTGGAATGTTCATTTGAATCTTTAGGATTTTGATAGATATGAAGTTGGGTCGACGATGGAAGGATCGTGAAAATATATATTCAAACCCTTCAAAAACCCAACTTCGTTCAATAAGAGAATCGAATGTCATGAATTTAATACATATATTTTGCATCAAATTAATGTACTAGTTTCGTCTTAAGTAAAAAGAGAGACAATCGTACGCCATCCGAAAACACTTTGAACGCTTAACGTCGAAAGATAAATAATTCAGTCCTCGCGTGAGACAGCCGAAGTTAGAACTATCGATTCGAAAGAATTCGACCTCGGCCATCATTTCCAAACCTCGAAACCGACCGCCGCGAGACGCACCGTAGCAAAGCGACGCTTTAATTAAAGTCAGCGAAAGACCAACGGAAGGAAGTTCCAATCTTCGCTCGATTGGCGAGACAAATTTGCGATCGGGGCCGCTGGAAAAATCCAGAGAACCGCACTGGAAGTATCGGGAGTGAACGAGTCGGTAAGAGACGTGCAAAGACAAGAGCGAGACAGAAAACAGATAGAAGAAGATAAAAGGCGGAAAGCAGCGAAACATAAAAGACAGACGAAGAGTGGAGGATAGGCAGCGACTGAGGAGACGCGCGAGGGTAGAGGGGGGGGGGGGTGAGTCGAAGGGAGGGTTGCGAAAATAACGAAGGGGCGAGTCGACTATCACTCCCTCACTTTATATTGACTACGTCGTCGCGGTAAAAGGAAGCTTATAGGATTTCTCGTTTCTATCGCTGGTTTACTGTAGTTTCTCTGGCGGGTGGGGGGCGGGCGGGCGGTTGGAGCGGAGGGGTGGGATAAGGAGCTCTTTTCTGCGCGTCTCGCGGAGCCTTTCAAGAACGTCTCGTCGAACGTCGCGAACGGCAGCCGTAGAAGGTGAGGCCGAAGGTGAGGCCGAAGGCGAAGGTTGGAAACCGGAGGAAACTGCGACCGGCTCGCGTCCTCGCTTATGATAGACGCCCCCCTCCACCCCTCCTACGGTTCCTTCGATCATTTTCACGTTTAAGCGTATTGCCTGCCCACTCTGTCGCGAATCTTACGCTTCCAGACGCGCTCACCCAATTTAATTGCGACATCGCGAAGGTAGAGTCCAATTTTTAGTCCTAAATATTTGTTGGATTTCGTTGTTACGTGTGCGAGACTCAAATATTATTTTCGGCCGTATTTGAATAGTAATATGTGCCCATAATTATGAAAGTGGTCTAAGTCAAGATTTAAAAAAAAAAAAATTACATTGAATAAATTTAGTGCAAACAAATGTGGTGTGAAATAACTGATAAACTTATTTTTTTTAAATCCTGACTTAGACCACTTTCATAATTATGGGCACATATAATTGTAACTACTTGTAACAAATACTTGTAAGTACTGAACTTTAATGATTTTTAACCGAAAAACATTGACTTTAAGTAATCAAGTGGCAAGGTGTCGAAACGTCAGACTTATAACTTCTTTCTTGATTTTTTGTACATTTTATTAAGAAGTTTGTCTGTCTTCTTCTCAACTTTGATATATTAAATTATGTTATCTTAACTTGATTACTGAAAAAAAACATTGAAGTTTAGTAGTTACAAGTATAACACTGACCGAATTCGCCAAAATGCACAATATTATATATCTACACTGACGCGACCTATACTAGAATAGCAATATTTTAATTGCAGTACTTTAATAGTATTTTAATCTGTACTATTCTCTGTTTCACTTACTATATAGCAGACGTTAATCGCGAATTTCCATATTTTCGACATTCTACTTGCACATACACTCATTTACAATGCGCATTAAATCTCTTCGCGTCAGACTCGTATCAGGATCCAATTCTAATTTCGGGCCGGGATCAATCAATATTCGTAACGATTCGAGCGGCTACCAACTCTCGCCGGCCGACAGCCCAAACGATATAGACCGAAGTCTGGGCAATGTCTGAACGAGATTACAATGGACGCGGTAAGACAATGCCCGGCTTAGAAAGGCGTCCGGGAACACAATAAATCAGATCCGCGGCTGCCGGGAAAGATGGCTGACGCGCCCGGCCCCGCTTACATACATATATTTTCATTAGAGCTCGCATCTCGGTATTAGCCTCCCCCTGCGGAACCTTACCACCCCTCGCCACCCCTCGCCGCCGTTCGCCACCCCTTTTCTCATCCTACGACGTTATACCTTCGGCCGAGGCAGTTAATAAATCTGCCCGGCCGTACTTACGGACATCGACGATCGGCGACCCGCGACAAGGAACAAGGACGATCTACGAGCTGATCCTGGAGAGGGGGAGTCCTCGCGTGCCGTGCGTGTCAGTTCTAACGGGTGGAGTCGGACGATTCGACCTGCGGCTGGGAGAGAGCAGCCGGTGTCGGAGTATCGTTGTGTGCTCGAGTATAAGGGTAAGTTGTAATTAGTCAATTTTTATTTCAATAGCTGTTTGATAGTCTGTAGTTGCTGTTGAAGGTGCACAGTCGATTTGTTGGTTGTCAGTGTCTATGAATAGAGAATTTTATTTGGTGTAAAGCTGCAACTTTTGGAAATTATAGGTGGAGGGTGATTGAATTATTGTTTTCGTAATATTGCAGGGGTAGAGTAAATAAGATTTCTTTTACTTTTTTTGTGGAGGGTAATATAGATGTATTTATATGCTAGGATTTAATGGCATGGGTTTAGTAAAGACAGAATTTTTGGGACATTCCAGACATATCCAATACAGAAATATAACGTACTTCGGCTTGCATATTCTGCGCTTTCATTATTACTGATACTTTCGCGCGACTATGAATATGTCTACTGTATCTAAACCTAGTTTCCCTTTGAAGGTTTAAAGGGGATGTTTGTCACACGCCAGTACCGTTTATTCTCCTCGATGCCGATCTCCGACCGTTGTCAGCCGTTCAGAAAAGATCCGAATCAAACGTTTCATTCTTGGAGCGTGCTCGCCAGTTCGATGGACTTCGCCGAAAGCCTTGCATTTCGTGGCTGGCGGGGCTTATACAACGCAGTTGGAAATTTCCTCTTGGCATTTTCACGTCTTGCATTTCTTCCGAACCTCCGGACAGCTGCCCGCTCCGTGCCAGGTTGAGTTTCGTCGAAGGTTCGAGCCTGGAACCCATTCGAGCGTTTGAGGAAATTGTAAGTCTTGTAATTCACAGAAATGTAGAAATAAGGATTTTTGCATAAATGGAACTGTTGATAAGATTTTTTTAAATAGTTCGTTATTATTCTTTGATCATTTAGATTCGCGGAACTATAACTATTTATTTAAAGAATGTTAGCATCATCCACAACGATAGTAACAATAATATGAATACTGTATAATAGTAGAATTTTCATTGCTTGGTGATAGCTGAATGTTTCAATTTAGTTTTCTGTTCAATTTAGGAAAAAATACATTGGCCAGCTGTGTGAGGCATAATAGTTTAATTCGAAATGTTCGAGTGCAAGTAGTGTCAACAATCGAGACCAACAGGTGGCAGCACTTGCTTGTCCGCGAATCAATGTTTCAAATCGGCGCCACCAGGCGGCGCAATTAATTAGTCGCGTTCAAATGTGCTCTGTCGTGCTTGCGTCGTTCCGCGAAAATCTGTCAATTTTCACAGTTTTGTGCTTGTGTATCAACTGCTGCGACGTACTCAACAGTGATTATTTTTCTTTGTGTCCAACGAAAACTGTTCCCGACTCAACTTCTTCCCACAGCATTCTGCCTTAGTCAGAAATCTGCGAACAAAAATTCACCAGCATTAGACGCCCACGTTGCCAAAAGTTGGTGAGTCGAATTGTCAAACTTCTTCTGTACCTCCACATAAATGTCCTACTCACATTTTCTTATTACACACTGTACACTACCAAGTATAAAACCACACAACTCAACCTTTTATTTTGTTTGCAAAAATATGCATCGCTCTCATATAATTGTTCATTTAACCACAACCCTAACCTTTCCACCACTCCAGTCTCGTGACGTCACGTCAATGGTCAACATTAACTCGCTCAGAACCCTCATACGAGTGCATCAGACAAATTCTTTAGGCGATCAAATAACTATCGAACATTTTCACGCAGGCTTCAATTCCGCTGAAGAAACACGTTGCACGAACGCTCCCATATCGTTCTACGCTCGGCAAACAATCCTCCTGAACCCTTTTGCCGCTCAACTCCCGCGATAGATAAACAATCGAGCTATTAGCCTGGGCAAACTCGACAATCGTCAGGAAACGAGGCAAAACGTTGCCATTAATCATTGACCCTCCCGATGCACCCTACTCACCTCCGTGCATTACCGGGAACAGAAGTGCGTCACAGTAATCCTCACACGCCCCCCACCTCGCTCCGCAACCCCTGCCGGTATCAAAACACACCCTCCGATGGGGTTAAATCTTCGACGCGTCCGCGCCATCAATTTCTAATAAACGGAATCCGCCGGTAACGGTTCGCGATCGAAATTACGGAGGCACTCGGAATATTGCCGGGGAAATAAATAACGGACTGGTAGAAGGGGGGTGGGAGATTTGCGGGGTTGAAAGAGGGTGTCCGGAATTTCAGGGGCGCCGCAACGGCGTCATTAATAAGCAGTTAATCGACAAATTGCCGGACGAGGCCGACGTACGATTGAATGTTTCGATAGGAAGAAAATTTCTAGTTCGCAGTTGAAAGAAGAGGGGTGAATGGGGTGGAAAAAGTGAGCGGTGCGTGAGGTGACGGGAATGAGAAAATGTTGGAAAATTAAATGCCCCGGGAAGCGATGAAGATATGAAAGTTGCAAAAAGATTAAGGATAGAGGATATTTATGACCAGGATGGAAAGAAAGCAAATGTTAGAGGGTGGATAAGGAAAGAACACGGATTGAACGTTCCCGGATGTGAATTGGCTTCTAGGGAAGGGATTTTTTTGGTAACGATGGAAGTGAAAGCTTCGAATGGCTGGAAATTGTGGGCACAAATGAAAGAATGGAAGAGAAAGATTCTAAAGTCAGACATAGACGGATATTAAAACTCAGAATATTCAATCAAATTAAATATAAAGAAATTAAACAGCCCTTTATAGCGTAACAGATGCAACAAGCCATGAATTCGACGAATTGCAGTACAAGCCAACAATTAAATATTTTCAATCCTGTCGAATGACATGTAAGCTGTGGATAGAAGAGTCGAATCGAAAGCAGCGAACACCGCCCGAGTAATGACAAACGGAAACGTGCAGAAAAATTAAATGGGCAAAAGAGGTGGAGGAACAAAGATGGACATTAAAGAGCAGGACGGAGAGCCAAACGGAATAGAACAGAGGGAATCAAGGTAGAGTCGGAAATGGAAGTGGGGAGGGAGGGTGGATGGTAAAGGGCGGATAAAAAGAGAATGCGGCGAGAGTGGAATGGATCAGGAGAGAGAGGAGAGATAGAAACGGATAGAGGGAAGAGAGAGACGGAGAAAGATAGGAGCGCGTGCACGCAAGCTCCAGCTGCACGCAATAAACGTGCATTAAGCCACGCGCATGTGGTCCAAAACCATCGGGATTATGGCAGTGAGCTAATTAACCCCCTTCGAAAGCCCCTATCTTCCTCCCTCTTCGCTATCGCCTTTCGCAGGGAAACCCTATCGTGGCAAACGTCCGCCGAGCATTAACGTTCTTCGGGAAGAAATTGACAAAGGGCGGACAGAAGGAGTCTGCGCGAAAATTGCAACGGCAGCTGACAGAAATGGTCGAATCAGAGAAAAGAAGGAAGCTGATTCTCAGTTAGTCTTACGATTTCTGACGACTGTTCATTTTAGATTTGTCATTGTTATTAATGGGTAGAAATTAACAGGCCTTATAATTGAGTCAGTGTTTTTCAATAGCTGCTACTAGTATAAAATTGGAATAACTGTTAGCTATTACAGCTGAGGTATAAGACATTGAATAATTGAAAATTGATCGAATTTACCAGATTACAGTTATATATAATATCCTGAACTAGATCAGATACGTTTCTGAGAGAATATGGGACACAGACGAAAGTCAGATTTATCAGAACTAAATAACTTTCGTGTATTAAAAACTTATAGCATATAATATCGCTTATTGCATATAATGCTCAGACAATGCTGAAAAAATGTTTTTCTTCCCACATACACTATTTTCGAAATTGAGTACGTTCATTTCACCGGAACTCGGCTACGTCACTCCATCATTGAACAGTATTTTAGAAACAACCCTGCTTTCGTACGACGCACTCGCGTTTTGTCCTCCCAAAAACGATCGGGCCGGGCCGGCTTATTTACGACACGCTTAGCGGTCTGTTTAGAGGGCAGCGAGCAAATTTGTTGCCCTTCCGCCGCGAGTCGAAATTAATGAGCGAGCATCGGAGTAATCCCCGTCAAACTTTGCCGCCTTTTCGACGATACGATAATGTTCGACGAATTCAGGCGCGCGCGCGCGCGCGAGCGGCACTGGCGAATCCATTGTTGGCCGCGGACCGCGGGCAGGCTATTATCAAACACGATTGTCATGAGTCGATGGTTTAATGAGCGGCGCGTATTTATGCGCGGAATATTAGGTTTTCGGCTGCGGCTTACGCAATTGCGAAAATTATTACGAGTGCCGCTTTACGCACGGACGATTATTCGCTGATCGTGGGAGCGTGTCCGCAAATTTGTCCATTTGGGAAAAATTGATGGTCGAATTGGGCCCATATTAGGCATTTTTAATCATTATTTGTTCTCTCATTCCAAATATTTGCATGTAGTATTTTTCTGTTAAAGGGAAGTTGTCAAACTTGTAATTACGATGATTGTCATTGTAGAATTGAAGCTTCCCATAGCTGTACTTTGATGGATAACATTTGTTTTTTATCTGGTTTTAGGAGGAAATCATGAAACGTACTTTGTGTAATGTTTTATCATTTCAGTTATCGATTTTGTGCTTTCAAATCGCAGCTTTTATACAACAGTGAAATTCTTGTTTGGACATGCTCATTACTATCATCGCTAATTATTCTGCAATTACATCCTTTGCAAAATGTTCTCGTTCGATCCGCAGCAAGAAAACTAGAAACGTGACAGAAAAATGGGCCTCATACACGATGAATTTTAAACCGGCAGCGAGATTGTCCAATTTTTTTTTGCCCCTCTCGACCCTGTTTCGACTCCTGTCGTCGTCCTTTTTCTTCGAAACGATCGCATCTAGATCGACACGTGCGAGGAAGGGCTCGTTTTGTCCGTCCGCGGTCGGATTAAAATTGGTATCCCGGAGTCGAATCGGAATCTCGTTGGCCCGACAATCGGCCATTTTTGTCCGAAGAATTCTTTCGGGACCGACCGTCTTTTTTTCTCCCAACGGCGTCATACGTCCCTGGATTACGTCAGCGTTCGAAAAAATAACGGCCGCAAAAATCTCCACTCTCGGCATTCTCGAATGCGAGAGACACCGTATAGATTTTCAATTAAGAATAATATTTATTCGCTTTCATTTGTTTACAACGGCTCACGATTATCTGCGTGCGGCCTGTTTTTCGTACTCGTTTCGCACACGTTTTACACTTGTTTTCGCGTGCGTCCGAGGGGTCGAGGGGGATGAACGTTGCCAGCGCGAGGCCAGATTGAGATTTTTTTAATATACGCCGCCGAGTGAGAAAATTAAACGTAACTTTCGCCCGGGCCAAATTTTTTTTGCCTGGCCCCGGCCCAGCCGAATTTAATTGCGACCGACGGTCCGGCTGGTAATTTTCGTAACGAGAGAATTCGGCGGATCGAATTCGTGCTTTCGGTCTCGAAACAATGGCCGGACATCCCCTTGGCTGTTGAAATTTTGGTTCACCGATCCCGCACGAATTTGTACGCTCGCGCACCGACGAGGCGATCCTTCCAATCGTACGATCTCTATTAATTTCGGCATCGCGGAACGTTCGGGAAATAATACTTACATCGGCGGATGTAACTTGCATAGGCGGGCAAATATTCCGTAAAAATATCGAATCGAAATCAATTTCCACGTCCCGGCATTCGGTATTATTGAACTTTCCAGCTGCTCTCAGTTGGACATATTTTGCAAATAAAATGAGGCCAATTGTTAGTTACTGCGTTTACCAGCATGTATACAAATTCAGCAAACATATATCAGTTAGATGTTTAATATTAAGTTTTCGGCGTATTCGGTCACTGCGGTACTTTCGACTACTAAATTTCAATGGGTTTTAACAGAAAAACACTAACTTTAAGTAATTCGTATATATATCAGTTAGTTCAAATTATGATTTGACCAAATTGAATATTTGCCGAGAGTTTCATGACTACAAAGTGTTTCTCTGTAAGCAAAGAGTAATTTTGTTTATTTCCTAATTTAAGGTTGCTATTTACACTATTCACAATCTTATCTTACCTGTAAGCGAAGAAACGACAATTGACGTTATTCTTTCTCTTCTTTGTTTACGCCAATCATTCTTAATCTGATACTTTCTGGCTTTACGTTCTGTTTCGCACGTGTTCTCTATTCTCATTGTTTTCGTCCGTCATCCGTCGACCCTACGCAGACGTTTACGCTCGTGCGGAGCGCGGCTTATTCGAATGTGGAGAAAATACATTTTCTTGACATACATAAACGGCAAAACGGCGGGCGGGGAGCGTCGAGTGGGGCAGCGTCCAATCAACGGCACTTTAGGCGTCGAAGGGCAGAAATCGGGATCGGAGTCTATCCGAGAAAGCTTCGGAAGGAAGCCAGACGCCGACTGGATGGCAAAGGACAGGGACGGCAGCCGGAAAGGGTCGAGAAAGCGAGTGGCGGGCCGAGAGGTGAGAGAGGGCTGAGGGAGGGGTGGTGGGGGGAGGGGGTTGCGAGCAAATGCGAATCGGTGGCTGTTTGCCCCGGCACGGCGCTCGATTAATTTCTCCGGCAAAGCCCGCCGGCCCAAAGGACATTGGCACCGATTGTTTTCGCCTTTGTTGCGGGCCACCCGGCACGTGCAAATGTCCGGCGGCCCTCTCGGTGCGTTTCCTAATTACACCACCGCAGCGAGACAACGCCCGATATACCGTCGACCCTTCGGAGTCGGTAACCTTTGCATTTGCGAGCCCTTTCGGCCGCGGCGGTCGGTCTCGATTTACAGGAAGAGCGAAAGGATTCTCCCGTGGTTCTTTAACGGCGGATTTCAGGGTGTTTTCTAAGACTTCGCTCAGTGGGTATTATGATGTGCAGGGTGTCAGACTTAATTTTTGCATTTTTTTGAGGTTAAAGGTTTGAATATTTGACTCGTGCGAGAAGTATTGCGTACATTTTTCTTTAATATTTGTTGCTACTGTCATTTTTCGGTAGGATTTACAGATTTTCGTTTTAAGTGTTATTACGTGTTTTTGAATCTAGTCCGTACCATTAGAGCGACAAGTAAATGAGGTTCGGGGGTTTAGAATAATACTATTGCCATTTCGGTAATTAATTCGTATGTATGTATTAATTTGACGATAGAGTGGTGATAGCGTGACCCTTTGACGTGATTAGAACACAATCCTCCCATATCTCCCATTAAGCAGTGCAATACAAAAAGAAAAGCAGCCACTACACAGAATCGTATTCCACATTATAATAAATTATTCTGTAAACGCAACACCTAACAAGTACAGAATACAGACAAGACTGTACGTTGTCTCAAACATAGTAATCGAGCGCAGCTGCACATTCGTCCATCAACGCTCCACCCCAAGCGAAAAAAAAAACTGGCCGAAGTAATTCTCGAATCACATGCCCGCCTCGCATTAGCGTATTCACTTTTTCCGTTATCCCCCCCTCCGTATCGTGGCCGTATCTTGCACGGCAATTTTCGCGGAACGGTAACCCTTTCCGGCATCTACCACCCCCCCTTCACCTGGTAATTTTGCGCGAGGGGGGGAGGGTGTAAGTCCAATCGGCGGTAATTGTATGGCTGGCGGTCTCTCTTTTGTGCGGTTATGATTTGCTCCGGCTAGTGCGTTGCAAACGTGACGGGGTCGTTGGTAATTAAGTGCCGCGGGGACTTAATTACGCGACCCACCCCTTGCCGCCACCCCTTCCCTCCCCCCCGCATCCCTTCTCATCCCAGCAGACTCGAACCGGCGTCGGCCGAATTGTGCGCGTTGTCGCAATTAAAAACGTCGGCCACTTTTAACACTTGCCGGCAGCTGGCGCGGACGCGGCCCCGCATTAATTGTTAATTACTTTATTTATTAATTAGGGGTTAGCCATGGCTGGGGACCGGGGGCCCGTTCGTTAACGCGAGCCGCGATTGAGGCGAAAAAGCTTCGCGGGCCACGTCCGATTGTCGGATACGTCGCTCGCTCGTTTGTTAATTAGGTTCAAGTGTGGGGCGCGGAGAATTTGGTGGGAGTTTTTTTTGGGGGGGTGGAGGGATGATGAAGAAAGACATTTTTCGCCTGACGGTGATAGGGTTGTTTCGGCAAATTTGTTTGTGGGACGTTTTGTCTCGGGAGTTCGTTGGGTGTAGCATTTATTATCATACAGTATATGTATAATGATATAGCTTTGAAATCGTTTCTCATTTCATTCTTATAGAATGAAAAGTTGTATATGACAGCATTAGAGAACAAATAGGTATATAGGAATTATAATTATTGTCGTTATCGCTGTAAACCTGAATTAATATAATTTTAAGTTTACTCTCCTCCGACCCTATATTTGAGAGATCAAAATTTGCTGAATACACATTACGGTTGTGACAATTGATCAATTGCCCCTTCTATACCTGCAAATATCCAAAACCTAATCTCACGATGTCAATAGTACAATTTGTCAAATCTACTATTTCTAAAATTCATGACCTTTACACTAAACCTAAACCAACCACCACCCTCTCTTTTCACCCTAATAAAATCATAAATCCCAATATATACACCATAAACATTATCACTTCATCATAATCTCATAAACTTCGATTTCCTCCGCACTGCAACTCCATCCGCATGAACAACTCTTAATATATTATAAACCCTTCCACCAACCCCTTCAAAAGAAGTCACCCCCGCCCCGAGACAATCCTGCCGCCAAAACTCGCAACCTCGCGCTTCTTCCCGGCAGAGCGTAGAATATCGTCGCCAATGAAATATCTTCTGTGTCGGGGAAATAGAATCGTCGTTTTCCAAGGCGCCGGTTAAATATTCGATCTTTATCCGTGGCGCAGCGGCTATGCGCTCCAATTCGCGGCGACGCATTGAAAATACATTACGGAACTCCCGTCACGTGCGCGTCGTTGACGTTGCACGATCGACGGGATCAAACTCGATCGTGCCGTATCGAAAGGACTCCCCCCCCCCCCCTGTCTTCGTTCTGCCGCTTCTTTCAGCTCTCTCTCTCTCTCTCTTTCTTTCTCTTTCTCTCTCTTCCGTCTCTTCCACGTCCTCTCTTTCTCGCGCAATCCTTCTGGCGTCGAGGATCGATCCATGACGAACGGAAGAATCGCGGCTGAGGATGAAAAGGAGAGCGACGAGACGAATCGCTCGTGAAATTATCTAAGCCGAGCTTTGCGTACGGGCGCGGAGGTTACGGGTCGTTTGCGATGCGCCGGGATTGTGTGTCGAACGTTTTTTTGGGACCCGGATGTGTGCCGAGGTGAGCTTCGAGAAATGTGTCGTTTCAGGGTGGGTAGAGATTTATTGCGGTTTTTGCGGAGGGATGGAGGGGTGAAGTCTGAAAGGGGTTTTGACAAGGTCTGCAGAGAGTGGCGTATCTGTTTTAATAGTAATCTTATGGAAATGGCTGGAGAGAAAGTATTTTCGGTATTCAAATGTAGATAGCGTTCAATTTCTGACTGATAAGAATATTTATTTCATACTATGAAAGCGAAATTACTTTCTTGCCAAGCTGATATAATTGACATGATGATTAATTGAACTTAGCTGGACATCTACAGTTCCTAAATATTTTACAAATTTCATTCACTTTCATATAATTTATCATTACCGCATAAACATTACCATACACATAAACTAACTACAGAAACTGCACATATATTTCTTTAAAAATGAAAAATGATCAGAACTGGCAAACCGCTCAAAATTTTCCTCCACTCCCATCCCTTCCCACCGATCCGTGCCACGTCCGAGATATAAGGTCGCCGGATCAATATCGAATTATTGAATTAAAAGCGTGCCGAGGCCAAACGCGAAGAAGTCTGCCGGCCGGAGTAGCGTTTCCGGTTATCCCGGTCTTAACGACGCTGTCAAGCCGGGATTTCGAGTGCATCCAGGCTACCGGTCACGTCCGCCGAACTTTTTCCCCCACTGCCACTGTTACGATTTCGTCGCCGGGATCGTCGTAAATGCCTGGCAGCGACGAAGACCTTCCTCTTAATCAACTGGCTTGTAACGAGCTCTCGATCCCACGGGAGGAAAGACACGCGTCCGGAGATCTTCCGCGAGATCAATCACACTCGATCGAACTCTTTTTCTCGCGGCGAGTGCGGCCAGGAGAGGGGGGGAAGCCATGTTCGGCTTCCGTGCAAACGCCTCGTAAGCGCGCTCGATCGTTCTTCTTAGTTAACGACTCGCGTAACGACGGATTATGTTGGCCACTTATAAATAAGCTTGTCACATTAGGTACTAGGTTCGATCATCGGACAATTCGGAAGTTAGAATATTAGAATTCTTCAACTTCTGATTCTGAGAAGTAATAGGAATCGGTAGGATTTAAATAGAATTTTTGATCTTCCGAATTTAGTTCGTATCAGTTTTACTTGACAGATATTATAGTTTTGTAATATTAATCCTGTAATTGTATCCCTTTCATTTTTTTGTAAAGACGGTTTGATGGACGGATATTATAAATTTTCTTGCAATATGTTATCTTGTAAATGTATCCGTTTCATTTTTTTTGGTAAAGGTTACGTACATTTTACGGTGAAGATAATGGGTAGTTTTTGAATAATGTTCGTAACGGCGCTGCGTGATTCATCGCGCGAGCGTATCTTGTACATCTCTCCCAAAAGTGTATATGTTTCATTTTTTGACGATGCCGGAAATAATGTAGAGTTTTTTCGAATAACATTTCTAACGGTGGTATACGATTCGCGTATCATAAGACTGTATCGTATATCGACGCACTAGTTTCAGTAACGTCATATTTCGAAGTGCACTATGTGCTTCTAGTATCACGTTGCACATTTCCATAACTCAAAAACTATCGTGCCACGTATCGCTGCGCGTGCAGTTCCTCTCAAACAGAGTATATCGTTAAATAACGACAAATTATCTCGCGCAGACCCAGTTGCAACTGGAAATGTGCATCATTATCGAACTAGCATTGCTGCAAACTAAAATTTTGACATCCCGCGTATTATTAACATCCAAAATAATCACGCTCGCCTGCCTCGGTTATCAATGTATCACATATCATTAAATATTCAATACTTATTCTTGTACCAAAGCAAGCATTAACTCGAAGGATCATAATTTAGTTTATCCGAATTGTAATATTGATAATTATTTTTTTTCTTTGTTTCATAATTAGTTACTATTGAAAGGTGATATGTTATTATATGGCTACTGGCTTGCAGAGTTAAATTATAATGCAAATCGTGCATGTTAGTAAAATGTTAATAAATTATGAAGCGATATCATAACAATAGAACGTATAGATAAGGTCAGTCATTTGGAAATATAGGAAAGTGGTAAGTTTTATTGCCGTTTTTATTTCTCGCAGTTAATACAGGATTAACACTTTTTCTTGATTAATCATTTGTATATATCCATGTGCATCATATTTATTACTCTATCCCATCGAATTTATTTCAACATAAACCACCTTTGCTAATAATTGACATGAATCGTGACTAATTCACAACTATTTACATCACACACATAACTTTCATATTCTAAATTTATCCCAATGCACTTGCAACTTCGCCCGCTTACAAAACAACCATTATTTTGATATCAGCACCAAGCACATTTGCCAATACATCATCGAATTTCAATCCAAGACTATTAAAAATCCATCCTTACAACCTTCCCACCTCAAAATCGCACTACCCTCCCAGAATCACTTAACAACATCAAACCTACTCCGACTCCAAAAAGTCTCGCAGCAGATCCGCGCCAGGTTAACTTCAATCCAAGACAATTTTATTTGTTTTATTACTATTAAAAATCCATTCTTACAACCCTCCCACCTCAAGATCGCACTACCCTTCCAGAACCACTGAACAACATCGAACCTACTCCGCCTCCGAAAAGTCTCGCAGCAGGCCCAAGTCAGGTTAATTCCAATCCAAGACAATTTTATTATTTTTAATATTATTAAAAATCCATCCTTACAACCGTCCCACCTCAAGATCGCACTACCCTTCCAGAACCACTGAACAACATCGAGCCTACTCCGTCTCCGAAAAGTCTCGCCTCAGATTCACACCAGTGCCAGCACACGCGTCGTTAGTGTATCGTCGCCCAATCGACTGGCGTGAAAGAAGGCGCGTGTCCGGCAGGCAGTCGAGCATGCACACCTGCATGCACGCCTGCATGCACGCCTGCATGCAGGGTGCCACGTCCGTCATCCCCCGAATTGGAGACTCTGCGCGTGCCGCGTCGGCGGCAGCAGCGGCGGCGGCGGCGGCCACCTCCTCGGCGGCGAACGGGCGTCGCGACGCTCGTCGGCGGCGCCGGGAACTAAAAGTCCGAGCGGCACATCGCGCCAGTGTCGAGCCCGCGATCGTCGCGAGCGTACGCGTATTCTCGCACGCAACGCGTACTCCGCGTCCAACTACGCTTTCACTCCCCGTGCGAGTTCCTTCGACCGAAGCGTATATCGGGACACAGCCGGAGCGTCGTAAGAGCGTCGGTCTCCTCCGGACAGATTCGCGTTACTCCGATTCCCAGAGTCCCAGTATCAATCCCGTACTCGGCCAAGGCCAGCCCTTCGTCGCGCGGTTCCGCGAGCTGGCGGCGGACGAGTTTGCCGTGTGCAGTTTCCGCTTCTTTTCCCGTTCGGGTTCGTCGGATGGTTCAGTGAGTGGAAGAGTTGGTGTTTTACCGGAGTGCGAGCTTTCGGATTGAGTGTCGGTGGAACGTGTGGCATCCGACGAGCAGCGTCGGACAAGGTGCGTTGGGTCCCGAGGATCGGATTGCTTCAGATTTTGATAGTGTGATAAGTGAGGATAGTGAAGGAGTGTGCAGGGAGTGGGAGGGGTGATGTGATTTTTTGCGAGCTGAGAAGTTTTTCTCGGAGGATGATTCGCTGGGAGATGGGGATGGTGGATGTTAGGGGTCTTGGGGAGTGATGGGGTTGGGGGTGGGTCAGCGGATCGCGGGGGTAATGCTGGGGGAAGGTACTTGGATTATGACGGACGTGACGAACGGAGGAATTTTTGGGGTTGGGTGATTTTTGTTTGATGCGACGATACTTGATACTTCGAAATACAGTACTCTTGGTGCTGATTTTCGTAGAGTATTAGTGACGTTATTCTGTTAACATCCTACTTGTCCTGCACTTTCAATGAATTTTTCTATTTTATCCACTTACAGTGGATGCAATATAATATAGTAACCTACTAGTAAGCAGACCTTTCTAATGACACAATTTAAAGACACTCTTGTTACTGATTTTCGTAGAGTATTAGTGACGTTATTCTGTTAACGTCCTACTTATCGTGCACTTCAAATCATTTCTCGATTTTATCTACTTATAGTGGATACAATATAATTTAGTAACCTACTAACAAGCAGACATTTTTAATGACACAATTTAAAGACACTCTTGTTACTGATTTTCATAGAGTATTAGTGACGTTATTCTGTCAACGTCATACTTGTCCTGCACTTCCAATGATTTTTCCATTTTATCCACTTACAGTGGATGCAATATAATATAGTAACCTACTAACAAGCAGACCCTAATAATGGCACAATTCTCTTAACGTTCTGTTCCCCAGTAATGCACACATTAAGGCAATTTCAGTTCTCGCACATTCGTCAAGCATACAAAAATTGTCATAATCCACCCACCGCCCTCACGTCCAATTAACAAAGTTTATTGTTACTGCCGCTATTTGCTCGAGTTCCGCCCATCTTGTTCCATCATTCGTCCGGCCGCGGAACTTTACATAATTTTTATCGACCGCCCGGTCCGGCTCTCATTAAGAATCCTTTCATTTCCTGCGGCACTCGGCCGCACATCGGACGATTAAGCGTTCGTCGCCACGTTTTTTGCGAACTCGTGCGGATTTTGCCGAGAATCGCGGAATCGCTTACCGATTTTCCGCGTACCGCAGTCTTCCTTCGAACTCGCCTCGCTCGCGGATTCCCGCGACCCGTCTTTTCATTTCGGCCCCGCTTTTCGAGATTGCGTCTCTATTACGTTGGCGAGAGCGCGAGCCGGAGCATTGTTTCGCCGACCGTCGACTGTCTTCCGGCGTTTTTCCATTTTCCGCGCGCCGGATTTCGAGATTGAGTCCCTTCAGCGCCGCACGCAAGGTGCTTCGGATTCATTTTACTCGCTGACGTGGGTTTTAGGCGATTGTTGCGAATTTTGGGATCGGCGTACGTGCTGTCGATTGATAGTGTTGCTGCATTCGAATTTCGTGGGAAATAATGGGATTGTGTGGAAATGACTTTTATACTTTGGATTTGGTTCATGCGCTGACGTGGGTCTTGGTCAAGAACTGATTAATTCGAGTTCGATGTAAATCAGTCTTATTTCATTCATAAGTGGGAAAATGTTCCATTTTCTGAATTCTGACTTTCCTGGCTTTCATTGTTTAACTGATTTAAATACGACCTTAAATTCGCATTAATTGCTTTAATTATCGGTTATGTGGCGATATCAGTTGACAGTCACGCTGTCATAGATTTGCATTATACGAATTCTCACATTTCTGATTTTCATTTTTAACCGATCTTAATACGACCTTAAAATTGCATTAATCTCTTTAATTATTTCTCCTTTAGCGATGTCCAGTTGACAGATCAGTTATCATAGATTTCCATTGTAAAATTGTTTAAATCAAAAAACCCCATTTCTTACTTCGACTTCTCATCACTGACAATGTTCAACATTTTCTCCCATGACAATTCTTACACACTTTAAATTCGACCTCTTCCCAACGACACTCCTATCAGCTCAATAATTGACAACGCGATTCCTTCAACGTGAGTACATCGAACTGCCACTGCATTTACCTGGAACCACGCACTTGCCGCTACTTCGTAACAATTCGATCGTACGCCAACATTACGCGAAAGCGTGCATGAGCCGTGTGTTCGCTCGAACACTGTCTTCGCGTCCGACCTCGAGGACGCGCGTCGACGGTCGACATCGGTGGCGAGTGCAGGCCTCGGCTTTAACAAGTTCGACGACTTTTTGCCCCAGTCGCAGTCCGGCGAATCGTCGGCCCGAACTCGGCCGGCATCCGGGATTTACATCGTTCCGGATTTACATGATCTCCTCCCGCGGACGATTTCGCGTGTCGGCCAGAATTGGCCCGGCGGGCCGTTACCGTCGGTGCCAATGTGTAACGAATATTGCCCCAATGACGTAACGGCACGCGAGCGGCGAACGGTGAAGGTACAGGGCCGATGACTGATCGGAGGGTGCGGGGGCGAACTTTAAAGTACGCCAAGCGTAATCGAAGTTATCGCGCCCGATGCGGTTCCCCCGCTAAATGCACTTTGTTGCGGGTAATTGATTCGGCAGTGACACGATATACGGTGCCGCTGGAGGAACGGACCGTTGGTACGCGTTAAGCGGAAAGTTGGCAGAGTGTAACCTAAGGGAGTTGTTCGGCAGCGGTCTGCGTTGGATCGTGTAGGACCGTATTCGGGGCAGAAATGACGAAATTTGTTTCGAGAACAGTATTGCGATGTGGAATAGGGTTAAAAAGACCGTTTTGATGACCGTTAGTGTAATGTATAATGTGTAATGCGGTCTGCGTTGGATCGTGAGCGTAGGACGTACTCGGGGCAGAAATGACGAAATTTGTTTCGAGAACAGTATTGCGATGTGGAATAGGGTTAAAAAGACCGTTTTGATAACCGTTAGTGTAATGTATTGTGTGCAATGCGTTCTGGGTTCGATCGCGAGCGTAGGACGAACTCGGGGCAGAAATGACAAAATTTGTTTTGAGAACAGTATTGCAATGTGAAATAGGGTTAAAAAGACCGTTTTAATGACCGTCAGTGTAATGTATAATGTGTGTTTGGGACTTTTCGATATTCAACTCCCTCTTTCAAGTCTTCATTGACTGAATCGGCTGAAAGGGATGTTTATTCATTAATTCCAATGTATAATCATGTCTCTTAGACCAATACGGTTACTGTAAACTTGAGACAGAAAAGGAAATGATACTATATTCCAAAAAATTAATACTATAGAATATACTATCTTTTCCTTTTTTCTCTCAAGTTTACAGTGACCGATTTGGCCGAAAAAACATGATTATACATTTCACCGACGATCACTAAACCCCTTGTTTTACATTAATTGCAATATGAAACGATGTCATCTCTCATAGTCAGAGAAAAAGTTCTGAATCTGTAACTTTAAAGGATTTACCTCCGATACATTTTCTATGAACTGCATCGAACTTCCATAGAAACATAAAACCACAATCGGTCAGTTAAAAGAACGTAGTCCACCGTCGACATCTCTTTCGCAATCCGATCGTAAACAGTCCATACTTCTAACGCACGCATCGATATCCGCCAACATTAATCCGAGAGAGAAAAACATTGAAGCGTCTTACAGACACAACCCGTCAATATGTGCCTTACAATCAATCGCAAGCGCAGAACTTCTTAACGGAAACGGTTAGAGCAGTCGGCAAACACGATGTCGCAGGTTCTGCCAACCGGTTAAATATGCCGTCGACCCGCCGCGCACTCGGCAAACTGTTTCCGGCCCGTAAGCAATAACAAACTCCGTGGTATGACTTCGTAACGATATCTAACGTTCAACTTCGGTCCACGTAGTCGCCCATTCGCGTTTTCATAAATAATCGTCGGCCCGTTCGCGTATCGCCTAACGCCGACTGACGGCAGTAATTGTGAAAGCTGCCCCGTTTAACCCCCCCCCCCCCGCCTCCACCACCCCACCCGTTGATGAATTTCACAATGGAAAGGTCCCACGGTCCGGCCGGCCAATTTACTTTGCGTCTGAATTCTTAATCGCCCCGCTGACGCGTTCATTGCTTCGTTTAGGACGAATTCTCGGAAAGCCGGTACTCTGACGCTACCCGATGTCGACGGGACGAATTTCGGTCGGCGGCTCTTAATCGACTTCCCTTCATTCCGTTCTTTGGGGGGATGCCTCGCCAATTGCGACGGATCAACATGTTTCGCGTGCGATTTAAATGGGAGTCAAATTTTATTTGTCGAGCATACGTTTACGATCAAAGAACAATGTCTGTTTCTGTCAGACATAACAAGTATTACACTTTACAGATCAGTGTTAAAATATGAACCGTTTTATTTTGAAAGTGGTGTAAGTCGATATTTAACAAAAAATGAGATACGTAATTTATGATTAACGAGGCGTAAACGGTTTATTTATGTGATATTTAAATTTCGTTTGAAAATGGACTTAGAACAGTTTCGAATATAAACGGTCCGTATATCGATAAGTTTCGTTTATTTTATTCCCGAAATTAGTGCTGATAGGAAATAAATACTTGCTCGGTGAAGGTATCGATGAAAGGGTTCGATAGAGTTTTCGCGGAATTTGAGAGGATATCGGTCGAATTCTTCTTCGCGTTCTTAGTATCAATTTATTGTCCCGTCGCTGCCGTAAGATTTTTACGAAATTTTCGTGAGTGCAGAGAGCGAACGAGTTATCGACACAGAATTGCGAGCTAGATATCGGGTCGGAGGAAAGACGAGACGGAAATTCTACCTGGAAGCGAACTTTATCCTATTTCCAGGCGTTTCAAAATATTGACAGATAGATAGACAAGACTTATGGGATAAGCTCCTATTCAGTGAAATATCGACTGGTTAATCCGCTAACGAGTGTTCGCGTGTTATTGCAGACTCTGCAACTTTAGCAGAAATTTCATGATTAGTTGGCGAACAGTTTTTCAATGAAAAACAGGCAAGAAGTAAAAAACGGGACGAGCTGATGCCTTGTTAACGGCTGGCGAGTTCTGATTCAGGAATTTGTTCGTACACTCTGACGCTTAAATTTACACATAAACAGTCTCTCGATATAATTGAAACAGCGATTAAAGAGTTTATCTTCAAATCCATCCACAAAACATAGGAGTTTGACGTGTTTTCGTAACAATATTTCAGCCGTCATTTTATCATATGAAATTCCGATAAATGCTCTCCCAGCCAAATGATTAATTATTTTCTTACTTGCCCAATAAGACCACCTACGAATCCTTCGTTATAACGTACGATCGAACCAACAACCTTTTCCTCCCACCGCACGCAAGTTTAATCCGAAAAACAAATTCCATCCGCCCCGTAATGAAAAGCGGTCGGCGCCGAGGAAAACAGTCCGTTCAAAAATTCAAATACTCCCGTACCTCGAAGCGTCGGCGAAATTCGACTGTCGGACGTCTGCCTCCCGAGCGAAAAGTTTCGTAATATCGACGGACGCTGGCCGAGTCTCGTATCGGCGACGGCTTAACGGCTTTAATGAATATTTCCCGCTCGGACGTTCGATAATTGAGACATAAAGGCAGCGCGGGGAGTCGGTCGGGCAAGAGAATAGTCCGTTCAAGAAGGAGGGGTTGGAAGGGGCGAACGACGGAGAAGGAAGGAAGGAGAGCCGCGTCGAACGAGGCGTGGCAGAAAAGGTTGACGTTTTCTGATTCGGAGGAGGCGAAGGAAAATGGAGGAAGGCGGATGTGCATACGCGAGTGCATAAAGTATCGGTCGGCCGCGTTTTATTTATGGCCCCGAAACGTTTTCGGCCTGACGGACGTGTGTGTACGTGAGAAGTGCGCCGCGGATGCAGGAAGAATGGGATGTGCCATGATAGAGTGGCTCGCGCTGGGCGCAAAATTGTTCCATCGCCAAGCGTAAGGTAGTCCAACTCGCGGAATGTTCGAGACGCGGGTCCGACGGAATTGGTGGAAATTGTGTATTAGGGGTTTAATTGTCAAGAATCGAAATTTGTCTCCTCGAGTGCTCAGGATGATATTATTACATTTCACACGTCACTTTAACGTTCGATGTTCAAATGAACGATCAAAGTAGCGAACACAGTCATTTATATTTCCATCGTATGGACCGTTTATTTTTTTTTAAGAATGGACTTATATCACTTCCAAAATAAACGGTCCATATATTACGTTCATTCAGGATAAAAAAAGACTAGTATATGGTAATACTTGACGTTTGATTCGCTTCAGTTACATTGTAAAGACGTGGGTCCGACGGAATTGGTGGAAATTGTGTATTAGGGGTTTAATTGTCAAGAATCGAAATTTGTCTCGTTGAGTGCTCAGGATGATATTATTACATTTCACACGACACTGAAACACTTACTGGAAGTTTATTACCATTTGAAACGGATACATATTATTATTCTATCGAATTCTTCCAGTAACTGCAATGCACACATTAGACATTACCACATTCCAAGGTGTCTAACTCTCATGCAGCAATATAAATGACTTATCCCACCAAATACTTCTAATATCAACACCATATCTCCCTCCACCAATTCTATTCGCTGCAGCCTTTAATTAACACTCAACCAGACAAGCGCACAATTAATTCTCGATTCCGAACATGAACTCGTCGTAAGAACCGCATTAAAAATACCCACACAAGTACGGAGCTCCTTCAAATCCGTACCGTACTCGAACCACTGACAATCACATTCGCCGCACTCGTACGGCACTCCGGCCGATAAATTATTCCCTCCGACGGTCAGAAAATGCTAAGACAAGCACATCCTCGTACCGATCGCGCATTAAAGCGACGTGGGGAAAAAAAACCTGCAAATCCTGCTCGCGCCGTTTGAAGAAGCGGCCGTGCCAAGGGAAGAGGAGCCGCCTCGCAGAAAAGCGCCCGCTACCCCCTTTTTCCCGACCACGGCGTATATCGACTGCGATGGCCGGACATAACCGCTAACGAGTAGTAAACGCGGAAAACCGGGCCGAGCGAGAGAAATTCTTTAATTCGCCCGGCCAAGAGTCGAGAAGCTCTCTCTCTCTCTCTCTCTCTCTCTCTCTCTCTCTCTCTCTCTCTCTCTCTCTCTCTCTCTCTCTCTCTCTCTCTCTCTCTCTTTCTTTCTTTCTTTCTTTCTCTCTCTCTCTCTCTCGCGGCCGCTTTTTCCTCCCTCTGTTAATTGGCCGTAGCCGGACGCTGGAATTTCCGTCATCGGAGAGAGAGCACCCCCCGCGGCAAAAAAGAAAAAAGTGTTTGGGCAAGCGAAGGGTGGGGGAAAAAAGAAATGGGCGGGCCTGAGAAAAAATCCGCTTCAAGTATAAGCGATCAATGGGCGGAGTTTTTTCGGGGGGAAAAATCGCGGCTTAACGCTCGCTGAACGCTTTTTAATTAGCGCTGTGACGTTTTCTGACCTCTCGCCACCACAATCTCCCACCCCTTCATCTCTCCTTTCTCTTCCCTTCAATGCAGTTCCCTCGTCGATTCGCTCTCTTTTTGTGCCGCTCTCGCCACTCTTTTTTCGAGTCTTTGTTTCCGCGATTCGACGACCTCCGCTTGGGTAGATTTTGCTTTTTACCCGGGAGTTTTTCTGCCCTCTTTCTTTTTTTTTGTCTCCGTCGGGGCACGTAGGCTAGCCCAGTTTCGTCGGGCGGGACGGTTTTCGAGGTCGTGCACCTTCGGCCTTCTTAATTCTTTGATCCGAACTCAGTCGCGGACGGCTGGGACGGAGTGGACCAGTTTTTCGGTTGGCTGGTAGAATTTTGAGTGGGTTGGGTATGTTTTTCGAGGTAGTCCGGTCGGGGTAGGAGTTGGCTGAATACCGAGACGATGTAAATTTTCGTAGGTTCATACTGTATTTACGATAGTACTGCAGTTTTTGTTGCAGTCGAAAATTTGACGACTTAGATTGCTCAGCTTTTTCTGGAACAGTATTTTACATAGCGTAATCCATTATGGTTGTAATACTGTTTATTGCCAGCCACCGCAATACAACTATACTTCTATCGTTCCTGGACAATTACATTTATTTTTGCGCACGTGCACTTATGCAATCAATTTCACTGCAGCGGAAAGTACGAGCGCGATCATTCATTTACACGCTTACAAATCGTGTAATTATGAAATTAGCGCGCGAGTGCGACAATCAATCTTAAAGTGTCATTCACACCACGATACTCGCCTACTTCCACATACTCGATCAAACTGCTACCTCCCGTTCAAAACGCCGCTTTGGTCAGTTATTCCTATCCTGCGAACAATATCTTTTGACGAACCGTCAAAACTCTGCTGATCAAACCGCAACCGCTTTCTATTAATCGCTGAATCGAAATCCTGCCATCATTCACTCAGTACACTGTTCATCACGTAACACTTTTTCGACCTACTGCAATGCGAATTGATGCGTAACAGTAATTACCGACTAATCGTTTAACCAAAATCCGACTGGGATCATTCATTCACTACACTCAGTTCGTCACGTGAGACATTTTTGACCTACTACAGTGCAAATTGATGCGTAACAGTAATGATCGACTAATCGTTTAACCAAAATCCGACTGAGATCATTCATTCAGTACACTGAGTTCGTCACGTAAATCTTTTTTGACCTACTGCAATGCAAATTGATGCGTAACAGTAGTCACCGACTAATCGTTTAACCAAAATCTGACTAGAATCATTCACTCAGTAGATCCCAGTTCGTCACGTAAGACTTTTCTTCTTGACCCACCGTAACAGTAATGACCGACTAATCGTTTAATCAAAATCCGACTGAGATCATTCACTCAGTACACTCAGTTCGTCACGTAAGACTTTTTTGACCTACTACAGTGCAAATTGATGCGTAACAGTAATGATCGACTAATCGTTTAACCAAAATCCGACTGGAATCATTCACTCAGTAGATCCCAGTTCGTCACGTAAGACTTTTCTTCTTGACCTACCGTAACAGTAATGACAGACTAATCGTTTAACCAAAATCCGATTGAGATCATTCACTCAGTACACTGAGTTCGTCACGTAAATCTTTTTTGACCTACTGTAGTACAAATTGATGCGTAACAGTAATGATCGACTAATCGTTTAACCAAAATCCGACTGAGATCATTCACTCAGTACACTCAGTTCGTCACGTAAGACTTTTTTGACCTACTGTAGTACAAATTGATGCGTAACAGTAATGACCGACTAATCGTTTAACCATGGCCACTTCACCGATGAACGCTCAGCGGATCCCAATGCTTATTTGCAGGGACTCTCTTCATCTCTCTCTCTCTCTCTCCTCGACTCTCGTCAACCTCCCCCTTCTGCCCTAACAGCCTCACACCAGAGGCTTCTCATCCCCTTTCACCCTAGCTGCCACGCGCCGGCCAAACTCCCTCGAGGCACGGCGTATTAGCAAATTCGATTCGCCGGCGTAACTTTCGGCCGACCGTGGCCGGCCAACATCCAAACCCCGTTTAATAAACTCTCGCCCCTCTGCTGCTGGGAAGGGGGTGGCAGGGTGTCAAAAGGGCTCGGGGCCGGTGGCCGATGGCACGTCACTTCCGAAGACGTAGGTGCAGTGTCAAAACAGAATTAGCTATCGGGCGGGTGGATAAGAATTTGTCAGTTTCGGTGGAATTGATTTTTCTTGCTTATATTGAGTGGTTAAGGATTTTGCTTTTTACTAATGATTATTTGGGGTGTTGTGTGGTTAATTATTTTAGTGTTGATGGTGTCAAGAAGGCTACGTCACTTCCGAAGACGTAGGTGAAGTGTCAAAACAGTATTAGCTGTCGGGCGGGTGGATAAGAATTTGTCAGTTTCGGTGGAATTGATTTTTCTTGCTTATACTGAATGGTTAAGGATTTAGCTTTTTGCTAATGATTATTTGGCGTGTTGTGTGGTTAATTATTTTAGTGTTGATGGTGTCAAGAGGGCTACGTCACTTCCGAAGACGTAGGTGCAGTGTCAAAACAGAATTAGCTGTCGGGCGGGTGGATAAGAATTTGTCAGTTTCGGTGGAATTGATTTTTCTTGCTTATATTGGTATTTATATATTATATTGGATTGAGTGGTTAAGGATTTTGCTTTTTGCTAATGATTATTTGGGGGTTTGTATCATTAATTATTTTACTGTTCATGTGGTTATGTAATTTAGTATGTTGTGTTATTGTGAAGGGTTGAATATTTATTATTATTGCATAATTGAGTAACAGTGTATAAAGAAGTTGGTCATTCTTGTCATAAGTGAAACAACCAATTTTCCATTTTTTACGCTATGCTTCTTTAGAACTAGGTTAATCTATACCGATTCCAGAATTTATTAAGAACAAGGTCTTTACAAAATTCAAAAGGGAAAAGTGAAGTATGATAACGGAACGGACACTGTAATAGATTAATGAGAATTTTGGAAACTTCCGTTCGTTTCAGTTTCAATATTTCATTTAGCAGTTACACGGAGCAACAAATTTCCAATTTTGAAAGTTTTGTTCGTTTCGAAATAGGCTTGTCAATCTCAATTATCTGACTTGAAACTTGCTGCAACGTAGTGTTAAATAATTCAACCCGCATCTGGCATACCCTCTCGAAAACTTCACTTAACCTTTTCTTCCCTCCGCAGTTCAAGATCCAAGATGTCCCGTCGCATTCACAATTTTCTCAATCCCAGAAAAACCAATTGTCTTCCGACAAAAATTTACTCGACCCGTCTTAACGTTTTGCACATACTCCGATATTTCCATGCATACATATATAACAAGCAATTAAAGTTTATCTTAAGAGAGGAGATCGAAGTTCTGCAAATTACAAGCGACTGACGTCAAGAGCCATACCGAGTGCCAACTTGACGACTGTCAGTGAGCGTTAAATAAAAGTCGCTGTCACTCCATGTGCAAAAACTGAACCCACCGAATAGAAAATCAATACACCGGGCGCTTATTTCGAAAGTAGTACGGGTCCATTTAAAAATCCTGTGTGACGTACATCCAGTTCTACATTAAAACATTCATTAAAAAACACCTTTTCAGAATATATAAAGCCAGCAGGCTCTTTCTGAAAATGCAGGAGACTCTCGCATTCGAGGCGGGATCTTTCGCGCCTCAAAATAACGAAGCAGAAGGGCGAAATCTTCCGGTAGGGAGGACCGAAAAGTGGGGGGGTGGGGTGGGGATCGTTTTTGGAGGGCTGCAAAATCGTTTGCCGCGCACGCGACAGACTAGAAAAGCGTAGGACCGAGTTCGGACAGAGATGTATCGGCCCCGGGGCCGGAACGGAAACGGAAATTGAAATTCGTTGTCGCGTCCGCACAACTCTCTCGCGCGCGCAAAATAAAACGGTCGCACCTTTGACGAAAATCAATTTATCAATGACAGTTTTACCGCCCTGCCGATTGGCGATTGATTTATAGCGCATTCGCGAAAAATCGAGGGTTTCCCGTCATTCGCTCTAATGAATTTTTTTTCCGCCCCGCCAACACCTCCCCCTCTCATCCCCTTCTGCGGGCCCGCCCCCCGCCGGCCCCTCTTCACTTTTGAATCGCTCGCTTTCTTCTTCCGTCTCTTTTTCCCGCCTACTCTGTCTCTCGTTCTCTGTGTCTCTCTTTCTGTCTCTCTGTCTCTCTCTCTCTCCAGTTTGGGCCGACTCCCTTTTTCTGGCATTTCGTCGGCCGGACGTGGCCGATTGATTCGCGAAGATAAAAACGTGTCAGCGCGTCGTAGATAGAAACGTCAGCGTGTCATAGATCAAGGCGGTCAAGTGCGCAGATAATTTCGTACGCTGGCCGCGGAGTGAACTGTGATGATTTTCGCGTGGGATGGGCACTCGATGTTTGCCGGCGGGACGAAAATAGATTTGGCCGGGGGGTGGATTCTGTGTTTGACTCAAATGTTTTTTTCTGTTCGGAGTTTATTGACTTTACGGAATACTTTAGGGTTGCTTTATTTATCTTTTAATTATTGTTGCGTCGTGACATATCGACTTTAAGAAGTGTTGTAGAGCTATTGATATGAACGACCTTAAATTTCTGTTGATGTTTTTTATTCCTCTCTATTTAATTTTTAATACTTATTTCTAATCCGTTTACCAATTAGCATAATTTTTAAAATGGAATAATGTTTGCTGATAGACACTTTATCAGGTAGAATTTATTGGAATAGGATTATTGTGTAATACAAGTGCCTATGTATTGATCTGACTATCATTAGTAAAGTATCTCTCAAAAGTTATTCTTTTAATACTAAGTTGAAAGTTACACTGTAATACATCGACTCTGAATTATATCTTAAGACCGTCGACACAAAAATCCTAACTTTCCTTCTGGACTCAAATAATACCGTTAAAAACTAATACGACGAAAAAATCGTTCAATTAAGCCCATTTACGTACGCCACTCATACACAAAAGCCACGCAAAATTCGTTTAACCATTTATCCCTGCATTTCCACGTCTCGAGCATCCTCGTCGGTTTACTCGCGGACAAACGGCCCTTAAAGAATTCTTGACTCTTTAATCAGGTTACTGTTTACTCCTTTCCTCCCTCCCCCAATCGTCGTCCTGCCCACTCCCACTCCTTTCCTCGCTCTCCCACCACCGCGCTAATCAACTTTAACCCCCCAACGAACGTCCGTCTCTCAGAGTCCTGAACGAATATCGACGATCATCGGAAGGCCGCCTTTCTCTTCGCGAAGTGGCTCGCCACCGTGGAAAGTTCCTGTTGTAACGAGGTAGAAAAGGAGCCCGATGGGTTGAGAAGAGGGGGTGGGCTGAGAAAGGCCGAGGGGTGGTTCTCAGGGTCCTTTAAACTCGAACCAAGTTGCCCGGTAAGGAAGAACGCGGAGAAGGTTCCTGCAATTAATCACTTAGCGGTTTTATTCAATTATGTCCTGCCGCGGGGCTCGACGCTGAAAGGGGGTGGCGAGGGGGGGTTGATTTCGTGGTCGGGATGTTGGTCGAGAGGAGGTCGGCAGTTGGGGTGCGGTCGGATGCCTGGAGAGAAGGCCAGGCCTGCCGGTAGGGAGATAGTGGCTTCCTAAAGCTGTTAGATAATTTCTTTAAATAATAGTAGTGAGTTAATTGATGGAAAGTAATTCGATCGGAGAGAGGCCCGACAATAGGTTCAACGAAGTGTTGGTGTGTGGGCATTTAGTCGGTGGTGTTGAAGGGTGGGCTGGAAGCGTGTATTTGTTTGGGAATCGGATGGGAATGTTAAGTGATATTTTATTAGGTATTAGGATCTTTAGGGGTCGTATGCCTTCCAGTGGGCTTAGTGACGATATGTAGTAATGGAAATTTGAATATAATTTGATCGTAACCTTGATTCGTTTGATATTATCGAATGATACGGTAGATGACGTGGACGTAGGTGAAGGTACGTTTAACACACGACTGATGCAGTGGTCGCATATGGAATTGTAGCGTAGCAGGAATTGCTACAGTAAGTAAATAATCCTGGGATCCGCAAGGTTTGTGTGTGGGTTTGTCAGTAGATCACTTGGATCGCTTACAAGAGATCCCGGTTCGATCCCGAGTATGGCGGTCGAAACGGTAAACACGTCAGGATGCACTCAGCATTGACAACATACGGACGTGCCTGGCGTGCGTGCAAATAGTACAGGGTCTATAAAGTATATTATTAATTTACTCTGTATTAATTATTAGTAATTTACTTATTTTCTATAAGGATATTAATTATACGTTTACGGGAAAGAAATATTGAAGGAACAGGAAGTGAAATGTCGAAGTTTTTATGAGTCCTAAATATGTTTTTGGCTATATCTCCGAAAGTGTTATACTTAGAACATTCTAGTTGCGATTTTCATCAATGGTTTTTAGCCTTCTTTCATTTTATATATGAGTAATTTATTCAATTACGGTTATTTTTCGGACAGCCGCGGAAAAGGCTGTTTTTCACAGTTTTTCGACGTTTTTGGTCATATCACCGAAAGTTTTGGACTTAGAAAGCTCTGGTTACGATTTTTGTGATCCTCGTTTCATTCTCTTTCAGTATGCACATCCACAAGTCGATCGGAACACTTAATTTTTACCCATTCTGCGACCTCCAATTTTTCGATGGTTTTTTGGCTGTAACTCCGAAACTAAAGCGAATTTCGACCGAACGGCAAACGGCTCTCTGAGTTATTTTTGACCCCCCAGCAGGTAGCAAAAGGGCGTTCCGATCTGCCGACCCTCGATATTTCGCAAAAATGAAAAGGGGTACCCCTTAGAAAATTCGCGATTTTTTAAATCGCCTAATATGATAATCATAGGTTCTCTTGAAGCTTTCGACGCGTACTTTAAGATAGGACTATCAGCGAAAGTCGATCTTTAAAAAAATTTGTTTTCACCTCCGAAAAATGGCTGTATCTTGGAAACTATTGAGAATTCGGAACTTTGCTTGCGACCAACTTTCAGGGCGAGTTAAAATCTATGGGATAGGGTACTTATAAATCCATTCTAAGACCAAACATTCTTTTGCGCTTTTTCGCGATTCTGAAGGTTCTATCAGCTTTCAGTAGGACCAAATAGTCCCAAAGTACCCTCCATTGGTCGCTCAATGCCATATTATAAAGATGCGGCCATCAAACGTGGTGTAAATTGGGCCGAAAATGGGTTTTGGTGGATTAAATCACCTAACCGAGGCTAATAATTGTGATAAACGTACATAAAATCATGTGGAAGTCAGCCCAAAACACAAATATAGCGATATAAGAACTATAAGATATGAATATAGCAGTCAGAGACCCTTTAATTTAACGTTAAAACCCGCTTACGGCGGTTAATCCCACTTGTAATGCGAAACACTGCGATATAATAACATTCTGGGGCTTGTATCATGTAGTAATACGTCCACATAGTACTAAAGTACCTTCCAATAGTCACTCAATGTTATATTATACGGATAGGCCAGTCAGACATGTCTCAAAATAGCGCTAAAATTTGATTTTACCGGCTAAAACCACAAACAGAAAGGAAATAACCCAAAAAATGAAGTATGGTAACATGTAATAACAAAAAACTGCGTAATAGTCCGTAGTAAGTTTGAAAGGTCAAACATGTTCTGTTGTAATTTGGCGATATGACGATTTATCGTGTCTTGCTTGGTGCAAAACCATGCAAAACGACGTAACATAGTTTGAAAACTGTCCTACAACACGAATATATACAATAAATAATTCCTAAATTCACAAGGTAAATGAGCTATATCGTACACAAATCGTTAAACTTATGTCTCTCGAATCAAAATGTTGAATTTCTCCTCATTTCAAAACTACCGACCACATACTTCCACTTAGAACACTCCATTTCCAATGTTTACAAATGCTCAGCACGCTTCTTTCACATTTCACGCCAATAATCCCACCGAGAACATTACGCAACCCTCAAAATCCCGCCCCGCGATCCTCCAAAATCCGTTCCAGCCGTTTCAGATTACACGTCAGAAGGCTCGCGTCCCAACAATTCGTCAATAATGCAACGCACACATTTATCCTTCGATCCATGATTTTTCTCTCCGTCCCGCCGCAGGCCATTATCTCTTTTCCAAATTTGCCTTCGACCAATCCGACCGTCCGCAAACACAATCCGTCCAACGCGACGATACGTATAATAGAACGATGCACGGATTCTACAATCCGCCTGCAGTCTACGCACCACGCGTGCCACGCGAATCGTGCAAGTGTGCGTGTGCACGCGCGAGCGAGTTTCGGCGCAAGGCCTGGCAAATAGAAAGAAAATGACGGCTTTGTAATTTATTCCGCTTTGATAATGAGAAACTTCACGGTTGTCCGTTCCATTCTGTGCCACGGCTCATATGGGCACGCATATATTCCTCCGTAATCGCGTATATTCCTCCGAAATTTATTCCGGAATTCAGACGCGGACAGGACGAACGTTATTATAGTGAACGGTCCTCGGTTTTCGTCTTTGCTGCTTGGAACGTGCGCGACTTGTACAGCCGTACACTTCATTGACTTAGAGCAGAAGAGGGCTGGCAACACATTGATATTTTATTTCAGAAAATTAAATATATTGTAAGCCAGTTTTTTGAAAATTACGTAACTGTTCCATTTCATTAATAATACTATTGTGGAAGCATCTACTTTGAAACCAAACAAACTTCTGTTATTTCTACGTGTTCGATTTGTAAAACCAGAAGATTCATTCCGAATATGAAGAGTTGATAGTCCATCAAGCGGCTTCGCAATGAAATTTAGGGGAATAAAATGTATTTAATCGACTCTCAGCTCCATTCTTGAAATATTCACTTTCTTCTTGTTCGATAATATCTGGCTCTGATTTTCGAACGCTTCCTTTTTTTAAGTGACAGGTCCGAAAATGTGGTATTGTTATAGTGGTGAGTAAGCGACAGTGGGGTGGAAGAGGGCGAAGAAGGGGTCGGTAGGTCGGTAGGTCCGGGTTCTGGTAGATACCGTGTTCGGAGTTCATCAATCATCGACGATAAAACCCGTCAAAAAAGTCGATTTACCTTTTCAGTACGGCGAGCGCGTGTCGCGCACTATCGAGAGTATTCCGATGGCTATAGTAACGGAGGGCAAAGCAAAAATCTACACGTAACACTCGCCAGAAGCTCTGCTCGACGTACATTATCGCGATTTTTGCCCATTCCATCGGAATGCCTCGTGGATTATTTAATAACAGATAAAGTACTGTATATTTTATGGCAACAGTAATTCGATGAACAAGATAAAAGCCATTCGATACGCATCTTAAGCATTAGAACACATTAAGCTCAGCTTATTTCTGTGCTCGGGCATTACATCATTACAGAATGCCATTAAAATCTTATAGGACACCTTTGTCGCAGAAATATTAATATATCACTAATGTTCGATATCGAGTGATGGTCGGCATACTGTGCTCAACCGTCACAGTGACATTTTTTGTGGAAATCTTAAACATATTACTATTACATCCAGCGCTGACTCGCACCGTGAACTCCTGCAAAACTAAATTTTCGTCCACACCGAAGGACGCGCGAGTAAGAAGAAGCTGCCGCGACACAAAAATTAGTTCTCAATGGCGTCTCGATCCGATCATTAGACCGGCATTCACCCAGTCTTCGGGACTCTGTCTCCAGGGTCCACGGTCGGTATCTTGTTCTTTTCCTGATTCTCACCCCTACTTCCTCCCTTGGTCCTGGCTCTCAGACGATCGAGCCTCGGATCCCAAGTTTTCATCCCCGAGTTCGGTCAAGGATCGGCGTTCGATCGTTCGGAGGTTTCTCTACAAGTTCTCTTCGGGCTCGAGTTTGCTTACAGGGCTACTTTTTTTCCCACGGTGACTTTTCCCACCCATCACCTCCCCCCCTCCTCCTCCTCCTCACTTCTCCTCTCTTCCTGTCGACCCCTTTCTTTATCTGATTTTCCAGCTTCGCGTTCCTTCTGCGTCTCTTTGCGTGAGTTCTTCGGCGTACTTTGGTCCGTGCCACGAAGTGTTACTTTCGACTTTCGTCGGGCTTCGGGGTTCGATATTTTTATTATATTGGCGTCATTACGATCATCCGACGCCAGGCTCGACGTGTACGTTCTCTTGATATTTCTTATATCACACATATTTTCCCACCCGTTATTCTCCGGTGTTCGTGAATGTATTTTGCAATAGTCTGTGAGTTTAAGATATGAATTTCGGCTTTTGTTAGGATCTGATTCAGTATTTTTACATTATCGCGAATACATTTGTTTATTGTTAATTTCATGTTTTCAGTTATATTTTAAGACTTGTTCTTAGATTCCCTTTCGTCTTCAAATTGTTTAACCGCAGTCGTTTCGTATTTACTATAAGTGTGACCTGCTGTTTCATTCTTCACACTGAATTCCCCGTATCCTCTCCCCACACTTTTCCCAATATAATTTATCCGTCTTCACTCACCTCTGCCGAACGTATCAATTTCATCAGACGTCCACAATTTTTACCGTACCCCCACCATTAAAATTCCCAGCCACCCTGTACCTGCACCCCTTCCATTTCTCATCCAACCCTCCGCAGACATTCTCCGTTTCCTCCATTCTCCCCCGTTCCTTGACCCCTCGCCGCCTCTTCCATTTTTCTAACTGCAGCTCCACTTACCTCCCCCCTCCCGCTCCTTTTTCTCTTAGCCCCGGCGTCGCCGTCCTCTTCCTCTCGCCACTTCCGCAGTTCCCTCGCGTGGCAGGAATTCCTCCGATCGAAAGCCGCAAGCGGAATCGCTCGAGAGGGTCCCGTGGGATGCGGGACGTGTATCCGAATCTACGTGAGTCCTTTTAGCGTGCGGAGACGGAACGCTGGGACAGGGGCGGAGGGGGGGCTGGATGGGTGGGGAAAAAGGACGCGGGAGACTTTGGGACTCCTCGCGGGCAACCGCGCGCTTTCATTTGGCAGGATGTGCGCGAGGACCTCATGCATGCCATCGATGTATATTCCGAGTAAAGTCAATTCTGAGCTCGGCTTTGGGCGGGGTATTATGTTGTAGGGTTAAATTTTGTGAGGCTGTATGGAATTTTTTGTCAGGACGGGGTGGAGGGATGGGATCTTTGAGAATTTACTGATTTGCAGAGCGATATAATGTATGTTTGTTTCGTTGCTGCGAATCAGTAGCTTTTTGATAGAGAGTGTTATATTATCTGAGTTCGTATTATTAGGGTTTTTGATTGTTTCTTTAAATTGATCGTCATTTATGCAGCAGCTATCCAAATGTATTCATGTTACTGTGTAATAGATGTAACGTAAGGCTGCAACAACCGTTTATTGACTGTCAATGGTAGATATGCAATATTGGGTGTTTGGCGAATTCGGTCAGCGTTTTACGAAACAATTTCTCTTCTTACTCTTTCAAATTACAATATATTGAATTACATCATTAATAGCTTCAATCACTTTAAGTCATTGATTTTCAGTTAAAAATCATTAAATTGTAGTAGATACATGTAAAACACTGACTGAATTCGGCAAAAACCCGATATTATACATATACATCTAACAGATGTATCAGCAACTATGACACTGGTCTCAATAAAATTGTTTCAATATTCGACAGAATGCCAGTAAACGTCGCAAGAACAAAGCGCATTTTCTCGATATTCGCAGTCACACCGCTTTCATAATTAAAGTTGACGAGCTGAGAGCAGGCGCTAACTCTGTTTTCTTTCAATTTCCAGAATGAACGCGAGCGAAACGTTCGGAACCCCGTCAGTTCCACGCACTTGCCCCCTGGCCGAAAATATCGTCGCCGACCGCCGCTCGTAATCTCTGCCAATTCAAACTTCGACCTTAAAGTGTGCGGGCGTGCGCGCGCGCGCTCTCTCTCGAATTTCAACAGCTGCGCCAAGTTGCACGCGATAAGGCGAACCTCGCGCGCTCGGGCGAGCTAAAAGTGGAGTGTGTCGAAGAATCGCGGAACGAAGTGACATGTGTGATCAACGCGTCCTCACCCTGGATCCTTCAGCTTCAAACGCTGCCAAGAAAATTGAGTGCCTGCCAAGCGGAGAGGAATAACGAACCCTCTACCTCAACTTTCGCATCCACCTTAACTGGAAAGAATCCGAAAAGAAAGTACCGGGTCTCATCATGCAACTTTGACACCCGACTAATCCCAAGGTCAGAACATCCATCAGTCTCTCTGGCTGATCTTCGATCCTCGAACGAGGCTGATCGGGATGAGAAGGTTCTGGGTGTCCGAGTAAGAAGAAGCTGATCGGCGCGCGGGGCAGGGAATCGCAGTGCGAGTCGGGCAAAATTTTGGATCCGGATAGACGGTCGATGCGAAGGATCAGAGGGTCCTGCCAGGATCGGGATCCTTGTCGGCCGGGCAAGGACGCAGAGTGCGTGGACGGCGACGGACGCTGGACGCCGGACGCGAGTGCTTCGCCGTTGAGTGCGCGATCGGATTGGCCGCCGAACCGGAAGTCGAAGCTGGATAACGTGGGCACGGGCTCCTGCCAAAAGAGGGAGGAAAGATGCGCTGCCATTTCGTTCGTAGCCTCGTCGTCGTCGCCTTGCTCAGCACCGTTCGCGCCCAAGGTCAGTCGAACAGCTAATGGCCCACTCATTACGATTACTGAATATCGTTAACGTTCATTCTTTATCTCGTTCGTTATTACCTTGGTTGAACGTGAGCCGTTTAAGCCCATTTCGTTTCTGCTTCCCACATTGTCCGTCCGTGATTCCCACATTGTCCACGATGTACTATGATTTGATCGGCTATCGGATTCTTCAGTCGGTTGCATGCTATGTAAATCAGAATTATGAGACTTTAGTTCGTTTCGTTTCACGCGGATCCGGCAAATTTTTCCACCCACTTTTCGTTCAAAACCCACCCTTTGGTTTCCAGACTTTTCGTTGCCGAATCGATTTTCTACTTCTTTTCTTTTGACAGAACAGTTGCAAAAGGATTCGTGTTTGATGACGGTGCATGTGACGTTGAGTAATGTGACTTTCAACAACCTTGCCATCGACTTCTCAAGCCTTACCCCCAGTCATCCCTTCGACACGATCCATACCTCCCCCGCCATGAATACACACACGAGAACGCTTTTTGGTGAAAATTCGGGGCACGGAAGAAAGTGGCGCACTGTCGTTCGTCTCGCGGCGGGTATGTGAGAGGGTAGTTGAAAATCTGCTCGCCGGCCGAAAACGGCCGACACGACGTTTAAGCCACTTCCACCCTTAATCCCGGAACGCTTAACGGCATCGTCGCGTCTCGCGAGGGCGGCATTACGGATGTGGGTGGGCAAAAAAAAAAACAAAAAAAAAATATGGTGGACGTCCGTCGCGACGAACGTAGAGACACGGTGGGAGAGAGAAGAATGGAATGAGGAGTAAGAGAGGGACAGAGAGTGAGGGTGGGATGGGGTGGCTCTTTTGTTTATCGCCGGGCACGTCATACTTTCTGCCAACGCTGTTCGCTTCTTGCGCGACATTTATTGTCACGGGCGAAACCTCGCTCGGAGAATTTTTTCGGATTTTTTCCGCACCCCCCTCCTTCGCCCGGCGGATTAAATTTAATTTCCTCCTTTTTCAATCTCGCCCCCGCGTCTCATTAATTCGGGCGCGGCAAGTGTTTCCACCCCTCCCCTCTATGGGGCGGTATGCTTTTTACGGTCGGCAATTATGATGCGAGAATTTAAGTCTTCGTCGATAAGACGTACTTACATTTTCATCCCTTAACGTTCGTAATCAGAGTCGACAAAGTAAGAGATTTCAATGTACTGAACGTAAGACTGGTATTCATCAATCGATAAAGATCGGTTCATCGTACCTGGTCGTAATTCTCGAAATTTGTTCGACAGCGGACCTAACCCCTTTCGGATAAGACACCCTTATGTTTCCGCCAACTCGGCAAACGTTCGCCTTTTGTCGCGTCAGAGACAATCGGTGGCCAGTTAACGTTTCCGATAAAGCTTTGTACTCCCCTTTTTTTCCATTTGCCGAGGCTGCGCGTTTCATCGAAACTTTTGGCCCTGCCGTCCGTCATAGAATGCGAGCGAGTGAGAGAGAGAGAGGGAGAGGGAGAGGAAGAGAAGGAGAGAGACGGAAGCAGACATAGGCAGAAAGAACGCGCGTCGCGTATAATCTCGTCGGATGCCGGGCGACGAAAAATTTTGCGCGAGCCATTCAGTCTATTTTCCCTAACAATGGCGCGCGTGCCGAAAATTTCGTGCAGGCCTCCCGCAAAAAAACTGTCGTTCCTTCCCCACCCCCCGCTCTTCCACCCCCTGCCACCCTCCCATACTCCGCTCTTTCGGGGTATCTGGTGACGTGTATCCATTGTGAACCGACGTCCATTAATCATGCTCGGCCGACGACGCTCCTCTCCGCAACCCCCGACCAACCCCCGAACAACCCCCTACCTCCGCCGAAAGCAACAACAATATTATTTTACCGAAGTTATGCCGTCCGCGCTCGTCCTTCATGACTTTTCCGTGCTTTCATTCTCTTTCTCTCTTTTTCTTCTCCCTTTTATCTGCTCTCTTTTCACTTCTCTTTTCATCCCTTTTCCGGTCGACGTTCGCGCTCATCTGTCCATCTTTTTTCGGGCACTGACTTTCGCCGGACGTGTTGCCCATGTGTTCTGTCGCTCGGCGTAAGATGAGTCGATTTTGTCCAGTGTATTTATACACTGTACGATATCGGGGCAGCATTTAGTTTTTGATTCGTTTCAAATTAAACGCAGCCCGCTTATTTTTCACTGTGAAGTCGAGTGGGACTGAAATTGTTTTCGGTTATTTAGATTAGACTAGATTTCAGTAAAAGTTTCTAGCTCATTTTTCTTGCGTTCCGTTTTGCTCAACGACAAGGGCATTCCGAGTGCATCGCAGAATTTCAATTCCGTACCTCATTCCCTTATTCAATTTGTACTTAAATCCCCACCCGTTTCCGTTTTTAACGTCGACCTGGCCCGCCATTATTTTCGGTAATTCAGTTTAGATTCTCTCCCCTGATCTGATTTTCGTCTCTAACTGTACTTCCTCGTCCTGCTCCATTCTCTCATTCCTCAAACTTCTCTCCCCTTCCCTCTCTATCTCTCTCTCTCTCTCTCTCTCTCTCTCTCTCTCTCTCTCTCTCATTCTCTCCCTCCTCTCGTTCTCCTCTGTCGCACGCCACCCTTCGGCTTTTTTAAGCTAACGAAGTTTTTACGGTGGGTTCGGTACGTCGCGCACAATATTGGCAAGAAATTTCCATCCAGGACACACACAACGCCCCCACCTCTCGCTCACCCCCCCCCTCCCCTCCGCTTCCTTCCCCTTTTGTCCGCCCTTTCTCATGCCCGCGCGGCCGCGTCGACGAAAATTCAATTGTTTGCCCTTCGACGTGTAATCGACGCGGGAAAAATGCTGGAGAATAGTGTCTCCAGTCGATGGTCGGTAATCGATTTCGGCGCCCGATCATTTTTCTCCACTTTTCGGCCCGATCTCATTCACTTTCCTCGCTCTTCGCCCGCGTCCGCGTTCGATCGGAACTCTCGACTCGAAAGTGAACAATTTCGAAGCGTCTCGGTTAGCTGACGCTTTGTGCGTTTGAACCTATGTAGATCGTTTTTCGTTTTCGCTACTGAATGGGGGAATGGTTTTCGAACAGCGATGGCGTAGTTTCTTACCGTCAGGTTCACGATACTGGTTGTCAGTGAAGACATTTTTCTGCGGCAAAGAAGCAATTCACGGTGTGAAACAAGCCACGTCGATAATATGAATTATTACGATTAAAAGGAGGAAATTAGAAGTTAGCCTGTTTTTTCATTTTTTTTAGTATTTACACAGTCGCAGATATATGTATATAACTGGTGAAATACCATAAAAGCGTGAATGTGAAAAGTAAAAAATGCAAAGACTCCATTCATCTTTCTAGCTGAGAATTTTTTCATATATACGTCCCACATTTTTCCACGGTAGAGATGATACAACTTTTTTCAACGCAGTCATTTTTCTAATCGATCTAATTTTCATCGATTATTACGATTAAATGGAGGAAATTAGAAGTTAGTCCATTTTTTCATTTTTTCAATAATTTATACAATCGCAGATATATGAATATAACTGGTGAAATACCATAAAAGGGTAGATGTGAAAAGTAAAGGATGCAAAGATTATTATCCATTCAACTTTCCAGCAGAAATTCGTTTCTCAAATACATCCCACAGTTTCCCACGGTAGAGAAAATGATACAATTTCTTCAACGCAGTCATTTTTTCTAATCTATTCGAAGAACGAACCGTCACATCTCGAATCCCACAATTTTCAACTGCGGCGATCGGTCCCAATACAGATTTTTCCCACTTTCCCCGCCGGATGTAGAGTACCTTGCGCCGTACAGTTTTCCCACTGGCAGGATAACGCTATCGGTTCTCAACACGATCGTTTCTCTTCGAGTCCGGTCGAAGGAGCGTAGAATGACGAGGCAAAAAAAAAGGCCACTTCGCGCTATCAATCGTTCAGCACCCAATTCCTCCTTTCCCGCATTCGTTCCGAACACTTTTTCCCCCTCGTCGTACCTACTCCCACCTACTCCTACCTTACTACTCCTATCTTCCTCCTACACCGAATCGTTAACACATGGCTCGTCCTTCCACTCGTGGGAGGCAAGATGCGAGCCGGAGGACTCTGCTAGTCTGCTCGTAACTGTTTGTAAACGTTATCTTGCATGCGCACGCGTGATCATTATGTTTTATCCTTTCTCGCCTTCTGCTCACTCAGTCTGTTCTGTTCGATATTGACTGTAGGGGGAGGCTAAATGGGAAGGATCCTACGATCGTCCTCGATAGATCAATTACGCCGCCGAATGCCGATCGCTGGGAACAATGCATGCGTATGATTTTGTTTACTTGTCCGGCCGGCGAAATACAATACAATGGGACGCTAACGATATGTTTGTCAGATATCGATGATTATGGGATGCGGGATGGGCGAGCTCCGAGGATGTATCCCGGTAACGAGGATTAGACTTTTCTGTGAGCTGGTCCGTAGAAGTTTCGGAGGATAAATGTACTTCTGATTACAAAAGTCGTCTGTGTAAACAGTTATAGGGATCGTTTCCGTCAATTCGTATTTGGGAATCACTTATACTGGTGCAAAGCATTCATAATTCTCGCGTTATTTGAAACATTAGCAATAAGCTAGCCATACATAATAACAGAACAAGTCAATAAAAATCGTTGAAAATTGACAGTTTTCAATGTCTCTTTTAGGCCACTTCTATATATGCGCCATTTACTTTGAAAAAGAAAATTAAATATCATATAAATAATAATAATAATAATATATAAATTTAATAATTAAATTAAATTTAGATTAAACATCATATAAATAATAATAACAATACAAATAAATAAATTACATGAAATCACGTTTTTTTTTTAAACATGGACCACATTCAAAATGAACGGTCCATATGTCAGTACAAAAAAAAAAGTACCAATGCCCAGATTTGCAGCCAGCCTCGATTCCACCCAAGTACCATCGAAAACTCCGTTAAAAATCCATCGACCTTGCACCTGCCTTCTCGCGCGGTCCGCGAGTGGCCACTTACATTTACAGGTCGTAAAAAAGCTTCGAGCGTCCCATAGGCGCGCGCTTTGTCTCGAATCCGTTCGAGCGCGTCGTCAGCTTAATCCGGGTGCCGGTTTCGTAGATACGGTGGCACGAGCGGCCGGCTCGTCCGGTGGCCCTTTGTGTAATCGAATACGGGCAGCACGCGTGCATGCACGCGCCGCAAATGCGTGAACACTATCGCATGCCTGCCGCATGATCAGCGAGGCGTGTCCGAAGAATTACGCTGACCTCCCCCACCTCCTCGTCCTTCTCTTCCTCCTCCTTCTCCAACTTTCTCGTCCCCCACCTCGTCCTCCACCTCGTCCTCTACCTCGTCCTTCAGCTTCTTCATCCTTCGACGACCCCAATCTCTAGTTCGAACGGGTCGCACGGGCTTCGGACTCTTCTTCCCGATAGGGCTTCGTCCCTTTCTTCCAAGATCGTCCTTGGCGAACAGGCTTCGTCAGGACGAAATTGCGAGCGTCCTCGAGCGACTAATTCTCGTTTTATTATTGGAATAATGGTTGATAATTGAACGGCTAAATTAAGTTGGGGTTGAGAATGTTTCTTTGTGTAATAAGGTGCGAGGTATAAAACTGGAAGGGAATTTGTGAAAGAAGTATATTATATTGTGTACAGATTGTATAGTTTATTTTAGCATGGTTACCTCATGATTTTTGTATTGACAGTTTAAGATTGACTTAACATTTATAATATGTTCATTGGAATGATGGTTGATAATTGAACGGCTAAATTAAGTTGGGGTTGAGAACGTTTCTTTGTGTAATAAGGTGCGAGGTATAAAGCTGGAAGGAAATTTGTGAAAGAAGTATATTATATTGTGTACAGATAGTATAGTTTATTTTAGCATGGTTACCTCATGATTTTTGTATTGAAAGTTTAAGATTGACTTCACATTCATAATATGTTCAGTTTTGTCATTATTGTTCTAATGACACGCTTACTTTAATATATACGGTTCGTTACTTTGAGGACTTACGATATGATGGACGTAAAGAAGATTGTTGAGGCGGATGCGATACGGTTTCCGGTTTCAACCCCGTCGACTTTAATTCCGGCTCACGCCTGCCATAAGGTCTCGAACGTTAGGCTTCATTCTTGAATACGTTGATTCTACAGGTAGATTCGCCGAAATTTTTGGACATTACGGTGTCAGTTACCGTCCCCTGGCGGTGAGTCGAATTTCGTGTCGTAACTGTAACCATATCAATCAATCATTTAATTCCGATATTTTCCCCAATTATCGGTATCACCCTTCACTGACAAAAATCAGTAAAATTGATATTTTTTTTATTCACAGTGATCAATCGCTGTTTCGACTGGAACAAATTCACTTTCCTTTCAAAGAAAAAACCTATACGTCAAGAATTAATTTAGACGTTCACAAATCCATAACTTTACGCGTCTAATTTTCGGATATTTTCTCGTCCTTCGAAGAAATTAGAAGTAGGTGGCTGGCAATGCCGAGCTTGCTCTTTCGCGGTTCGAGCTTCGATCGAATGCGGATCGAACGTCAACGTCACTTCCGTCGTCGTTACGCACGCTCGGCGCATTTTTCTTGACAGGACGTGCTCTTCTCGACGTCTGCCTCGAGAAAAGCGATTCCACCGAAAAGTGCGACCCCCCCCCCCCGCCCCCCCTACCGACATGGAAAACTGCACGCGACGTGCTTGTAAGAGAACGGAACCGCTGCCCTCTTTGCCTCCCATATTGCCGATATTACTGTTATCGTTCGATACCATCGTTAGATAGAACGTGCTCGCGCTATCTTCCGACAGAGCGTAGTCGAACGACGATGCGATAGAAAGAAAATAATGCACCCACTTCTGAAAGACGTACTCCGACCGATTTGTCGGGTGACCGAACATGAAGTTGCATAAACGTTTTCTACGTTAAACGAAAGAATTAACGCTTGCGAAGACTTTTTCTCGTTGACCAGTTACACAGTTTTCAGGTAAAGACGTTTGTAGTCTTCACATTGGGTATTACTATAATTGGTAATGTAAAATTATTCACTTCGATTAAATTATTGCAATAGTTAATTCAATTGAATTATATTGAAAATTGCATTTTGTTCCGAGTTGCTATCTTGTTTAGTGGAAGTTACTTTTTATTTTTCCGAAGTATATGACTTCAATTTCGAAGCTGCTTTACAATGTGTAACGACCTTTTTTTATTTTAAGACACATATTCATTCATTGAACAAATCATGCTATTATATCTTATTGGTTACAGTAGTACTCTTAGAAAATTAAAATTGGTACTGGCCAAGATTTCCGATGCTTGAATGTATAGAGAAAGTAGAATGAAACATGTGAGCGAACTCCATATAAAAGAAGTGTCATTTACTGTCCCCCAGGGACTTGGCCAGATGACGTTTCCATTTTTTAATGCCGTTAATGGCCGTGTCAGGTGTCTGTCGACCACGTTAGCCTAAACTAATTATTAACGCTCGCTTCGCCGGGGTAATTAATATCGTTAATTCGACGCAACGCGGTACGGATTTTGTACCCGGATAAAATTGACGATCACCCACTCGCCGATTTGTTGACGTATTAAGTGTCTAATGGACCCTTCATGTGCGCTGTAAAAATATTGAGTTTCATCTCGGACGCTTCCGTGAATTACAACAATTACACGGATGTGACGACGTTGGAACTGTTTTCGTTCTCTGCTCGCGTGCATTAATATGAACAAATGAACAACATATGGCGCACTTTGCGCGTATGAACCATTTAAAACAAAACTTGCATTAATAGGTTTTCGATTAATTACAATTTTACGTGATAGTTAATTTAATAAGATTGGAAAAATATTAATTACGAATGCCCCCTGGCGGTTTTACGAAAGTATTTAAAGTGAAGAATACATAAGTATGCAATGTAATTAACACACACAATTACATCTTTTCGAAAATTGGTGCTGATTTTCACATATTGTTGATAATAGATGTAGTTCTACATTAATGTGTAAACTATTAAACATTCCATGCAACAAAAATGTTGTCACTTTTATCCTAAACAACTGGTCCACCCCCCAGACCAGCAAAAAGAAGCGCAATTATCGAAAGAATGTACATACTTTATCGAACCAATTGTCTATTCCGAAACGCAAAGGGAGTCCGTGATTAGCGTTTCAGCATGGCATTATTATTATTTCGACGAAACCGTCGCGACGTCTGCGTCCTTTCTGGCATCGCGACGCCATGCTTAATGCCGGCTAATTAACGACGCGGCCTCAAATTACCGGCGGCGCTTTAATTACGTCCCGCAACAGCGACATTTTTGCATGCCATTAGGGGGTTGGAAGGGGGTCGGCTGATTAAACAGGGCCGATTTCGGGGCTGAAGAGCACAATTTTTTTTCTCGTCCCGCAAATCGTGCAGTCGTCCGATGATCGATCGATGCCTAGTTATGGAAATGGTCCGCTCTGCTTATTACCCAGTGTAGAGCTAATAAAATATCACGAGCGTAATGTAAAACCGCGATCAACTATAATAACAACTTGCCCGGACGAGCCTAATAAAATATGCATCATGTCGGATTAATAATTCAGCGAGCGAGTAATGGGGATTTTCCATGTCATTATATTTTACGGTAGTGTCTTTACTGGTGGAATTTTGGGTGAGTTTCTATTTTAAAACGTGTTCTATGTAAAATAGAAATTACTATCACTTTGACAAAAACGAAGTCATTGTTTTACAATATGATGGTTCTAAGAATGTAGATTATTCGTAACTCTTAACAGTTTGTCTACTGACACCCTCCTTTGGGACATAGCGACATATGGCATACGATCACTATCATATGCTGCATGTGAAATAAAAGCTCATTAATCTTACAAGTTTTTTGTCCAACTCGATTTACGATCTTCATCAATGAGAAAATACAGTCTCATGTGAACTCGGTTGAATAAATCCAAATAATCCATAATTCGAAAAAATGCGACTACTATCATACACTACTTGTTAAGTAATACATTGCTTGTTATACAACTACTTGTTATATGAAAATTTATCCTGCAACTTTTGTGATTAACTCAATGCCCGTTCTTCATCAATAAGAAAATATTTTCTCTCGAGAATGCGCTTAAATCCACAATTCAAAAAATTTCGACCACCGATACCCTCTGTCAACCCACATCAGCATATGGCATGCGATCACAATTATGCGTTCCTCAAACAAAAATACAGCGATCCTATAATTTTTACGTCGACTCGATGGACGTTCTTCGTCCATGAAAAAATACAGTCTCACGAGCATGCGGTTAAACAAATACACATAATCCATAATTCGAAAAGTTTCGACCACCAACACCCTCCTTCAATCCCCATCGACATATGGCATACGATCACAATTATGCGTTGCTAAATAAAAATTCAGTGATCCAACAATACCTACGTCGACTTAATGGACGTTCTTCGTCCATGAAAAAAAAAACAGTCTCACGAGTACGCGGTCAAATAAATGCGGACAATCCACAATTCGAAAAACTGCGAGCTCCGACACCCTCTTTCAAGACTTACGGTCGACATATGGCATGCGATCACTATCATCCGGCATCATTCGGCCCCCACGGGCCGACCCACTTTTCAATCGAATCGATGAGCACCTGCACGCGCCAAGTGGTACGCGTTAGATGGAGAGTTGATAGGCAAGGCGATACGACAAACTGTCGCCGATCGTTCGCCCATTCTCTTCCCGCATTATTTCCTAAGCGCTATTTGCACCGGGAGTGCTTCGATAATTATAAGTCGCTTCTTCGACGAATCAGTCACGCCAGATGTCGAGCCCATTGTCCTGGCTAAATGGAATTTCATTGGTGCGAAATTCGAGCCATTTTTCGCTCAACTGCACTTGGCGTAAATCCAAATTTTCTTTTCTTTTATTGCGATGATCGAACTGTATCGGTCATGTATTGATCTGCATTCACTTGGTCACGTATTCAAGTTTCTGGGAAGTGAACGATTATTTTAATTTTCTAGTGGAAGATTGTCAGTTAAGTCGACTTTATCGTCAATGGTCAGGTATTAAAGCGTAAGCTAAATCAGTAATGAAATACAATTAATTGAATTTTCTATTGGGAGATAGTCAGAAAACTAACTTCAGCAGTTATTTTCATAATTACTTAGAACTTATAGTGTTGCGTACATTACTATCAGGTACACTGACCGAATTCGCCAAAAACCCAATATTATAGAATACATTACTATCAGGGTGGTCTAATATTTCCTAATTTCAGCCTGAGTTCCTTAATGTAATCAAGTGTAAAATTGAATAAAATCTGTTATTAACTTAATTTACGATACTTTGCTAATCAAGTGTTAGATGTACTTATGCGTGACTCGAATTTGTTGCCATTGAACGTCGGATCGTGAAAGGGTTCAGCCTCTTTTTCCCTCCAGCTGATCGACGTCCCACCCAATTTGGTCAAAGACTCCGCATCGATATCCAGGGCCACGCATTTAAGCCTACGGCTCCGAGGCCATAAATTATCTGCGAGCTGTTTAAGGTCCCCTAATTGGCCGATTTACCGTTCCGTCGCCATTAAAGTCGATCGCTGAATCGACCTGCCGTTCCATTTTTTCCTCCCAATTTTACAACCGGATTAGCATGGAATTAAACGAAAATTGTACGCTCCAAAATGTCTGCCAACCGTTTTTCGCACCTGAAAAAGCCTCGGTCCAGATTCAAGCATCGCCGGCCGAAGCGTCCGATTAATCGAATTTCGAAAAATATAACCCGCCCGAAGGGACCCCGGCGAAAAACAGGGGGGGAAAAAATTTACAGCCACCTTTAAAGGCGGACAATAACGGAATCGCTTTTCAATTCGTCCGTGAAAAGCAGCATAATTCCGCCGGCGACGCTCTCGCATTACGTTCGACAGTTGTTCTCCGGGGTAAAATGGGCAAAATTCGACCGCGAGAATTCGCAATGCGCCGACATTTTTCAATTTGCGCCCGGCCTTTAATAAGTTCGCGTCAGTCGCGATTAAATGGAAAACATCGGACCGAAGTCGAGCGAGCGATTTTGTTCCTCGCTAGCTTCATTACAAAGGCAGAGGCCGCCCCTTTTTTTGCGCGGCGCGAAAATTTATGGCGGCGAACGGGAAAAGCGGTAAGTGACGCACACTTTCGGGAACTGAAATATTTGTCCGGTTCGATTTCGAGGTTCGCGAGCCGCTTGAAATGTGTATGTCGAAATGTGGACGGCTGGAGGGACAGGCAATTGTAAAAGTAGAAATCGAGTTTTTTGACCGATTTACAAATTTAGTCATCTTAATGTATTCAACGCTGCTAAGACCATTTTACCATTGATGAAGCTTATTTTGAAGCTACTTCTATGAAAGTAAGGTACTGCTGAAAATGACAGCTCGCATTTACATAGCCAGAATTTGGTGAAATTGTACTTTATCACTGACAAAGTGTGCACGCTGGATTACAAATATCCCCTCACAAAATTATAACTACGATCATTTCTTTTTCAAGGCTGTATAATATTCAATGATAACGTTTTGCCTCTGTCATCAATCTATTTTTACAAGACGGTGTCAATGATCAAACTTGACGAATTTGGCAATCGTCTTCATGTTTCTAACATAACGCTTGTAAAATTATATGCATAGATTATTTATTTGCATTCCTCGGAAAAGCGCGCCATATTTCTCTCTCTAATTATAACTCAGTCGAACACGTGTGCCTCCACTGTCCACTCCACGCCACCCCCTCGCACGTACACAAATATCGGCTCCGAAGGGGGTGCGCGTCCGAGCAGGGGGAGGGGTGGTGCACACGCATGTGACCCCATTGTGGTCAGCACGGTTAATTGTATCGATTCGATACAGTCGCGATGCGCCATGAATTTCCTCCGATATTACCGGCCAGTAAAGAGGGATGAAAACGGGAAGGGGGCTAAAAAGGGGATGAAAGGGGATGAAAGCTAGCGCTTCGAACTCTCGGTTTCAATACGTCACGCACAAATTGATACCTCGATTAGACTTTAAGTAATAAAGCGTACCGAATAATGCGCAGGGTGCATCAAATTCCTGAACAAAACAGTTTGCAAAATTTATAAGTTCTTGACCGTCAAAGTGATGTATAATTATACGGTTTTCGGCGATTTCGGTCAATGTTTTACTACCTTATAAACGGATTAAATAGCAACGGATTTCAAAACATTGTAAATAACCAGTTAAAACGATTTGCCCTCCATTATCTAAGTAAGACGAATACAATCTGTATATAGAAAATGAAGTAGGGACAAAAATGAACATAATTTTCTTTTACGTCTGATCCTTCAATATCAACACATCAACCTACAAAAAACATTCCCCCACCCTCAATAAAACATGACGCACGACGAAGTTCGTCGAAGAGGCAGAAAAAGGCAAGAGACAAAAATTCTCAGCCAGTAACGAGCCAGCTCCGTAGGCCCGTACCTGGATATACTTTCCGGAGCGCGAACGTATGTCCGCCTAGGTCCGTCGCGAGGCTGTGTAGGTGTGCCCGCGGACTAGTAGGTGTACGTACGTCCTACGTAACTCGGTTATGATCTAGGACGAGTGTCGCGTGCGGTCGATACGCGCAAACGAAGTCTCGGAAACGGCTTTGGGAACGCGCACGCTGCCGGTAATGGGTCGCGATACTGAGCGATGCTAGACGATACTGGGCGATACTAGACGATAGTGGGGCGACGCTCGACGAAGGGAGAGAGGCGATAAACGACGGCGGATCGTTGCGAATCGGTAACGACGCCTGCGACATTCAACATTCAGCGAGCGGCGATGAATGCTAAATGTTCGACTGTTCCGCGGCCTTCTGCGAATCCGTAGCACGATTTTCAGTGCCATGACAGTCGGGGAGCGTTTGAGGCGTCTCTGATGGGAATGAGGGTCTTTGAGCGGGTAATCGTCGTCCTTGGTCGACGTCATTTTCGTCAAATTCTACGTCAGCAGGGTGGAGGAAGGTTTTTAGGAATTCGGAGGTGAAACTGGGTACTTAGCTATTTTCCGATGCACTCTGAAGATGGCCTGGGATATTTTTGGTGTGAGTGGGGTAGTGTCAGATGTTCTTCGTGCTTTGGCTGAAATTGGGATTGATTGCATGGATATCGGAACGAGTGAGAGAGTATGCGAACAGGTACATGCTTATATCCGTGTTAATATATTTCGATAAGTGATTGGTTAGTACAGTGTAATCTTGCTTTGTATTTGTCGTTAATCTTTCGAGATACTGTTTAAAGCGGAAGCGAATAGAATTGTATAGGTATGTGTAAGATATCGTCGTGGGCAAAGTCGAATATTGAGGAAAATTGTACGGTGAGAGTATCCGTACTGGGTAAATAATCGTTTGACGTGCAAGGTGGTCGAGTAGATTAGTCTGTAGAGAATTTGGATCGGGAACAGATCCAGGTTTGATCCCAAGTTCAGTAGTTGAAAAGGTAAATATGTGAGAATGCATTCAGCATTGACAACGTACGGACATGTGCCTGGCCAACGTACAAATAGTATAGGGCCTACATAATGTTTTATTAATTTATGCAGTGGTAATTATTTGTTACTTCTGTAATTTCTATACCAGTGTTGAGTAGAAATTATCTTCTATCGTATGGTGAAAGGAACAGGTAAGGAAACGTCGAAGTTTGGATCATTTCTAAATACTCGTATTTTTGGCTATATCTTCGAAAGTGTTATACCTAGAACAATCCGGGTGTGATTTTTATCAATGGTTTTTACCCCCCATTTTCATTTTATGCATGAGTAATTGATTTAGTCATTTACATTTATTTCTCGAACAGCCGTTGAAAAGTCCGTTTTTCACCGTTTTTCAACACATTTTTCGTTATATTTCTGAAAGAATTCAGTTACAAGGCTCCGGTTGCGATTTTTGTGAATCCTATTCGTCCATCTTTCACTTGGTATGTGAATAATTGGGCTAATTACAATAAGCTGCCGCACAGCCGGAGAAAAGTTCCTGTTTTTCAGCACATTTTTGGCCATATCTCCGAAAATATTGCACTTAAAAGGCTCCGGTTGCGATTTTTGTAATCCTCGTTCGATTCTCTTTCAGTATGCTTATCCACAAGTCGATCGAAAGACTTTTATTTTTTTGCCATTTTCGTGACCTCAATTTTTCGACAATATTATGCCTGTAACTCCGAAACTAAAGCGAATTTTGATCAACGGCAAACGGCTCTCTGAGTTATTTTTGACCCCCTACCAGGTAGCAAAAGGGCGATCCGATCGATTTTGAACGGGCCATCAAAACCTATGATAATCATACATTTTCTTGAAGCTTTTGACGCGCTCTATCGGATAGAACTATCGGTGAAAGTCGATCTTTCAAAAAATTTTTTTTCGACCGCGAAAAATGGCTGTAACTTCGAAACTATTGAGAATTCGGAACATTGATTGCGACCAACTTTCAGGGCGAGTCAAAATCTATGGGACAGGGTACTTATAAATCCATTCTAAGACCAACCATTTTTTTGCGCTTTTTTGCGATTCTGAAGGTCCTATCACCTTTCAAAAGTACCCTGCATTGGTCGCTCAGTCCCATAGCATAAGCCTACGGTGGTCAAACGTACCTAAAATATGGGCTAAGGCGCGCATTTGTGGCCTAAAACCACTCAAAAGGCGATAATCACCATCAAATACGACATATAAACACGCAAAACAGAGTAAATTAACGTAAAATAGTGTAAAAGTATGAAGAAAGTCAAGATCAAGAAACGCAATGTGGCCCAACATACTCCGAACTCGGGTTGAACTGATGCTTTGTTAGTTAAAACATCTCAAAATGCCCAAATAACCAACAATTATATAGCAGAACAGCTACGAACTATTAACGTGACACGACATTCGCCGGTTGAAAGGGGAACGATACAGGAAGAGGAATGGGCAAAAAAGTGAGGCTGATCAGTATGCAAATGCCAGTGCGTTGTTCGCGCGGGTCGTTAAAATCTGGGCGCCAAAAACGTTTGCCGAGAGCGCGGGTTGAAAAGAGTTCGAAACCGGCGGAAGTTGCGGGCGGGCGGGGGGGGGGGGGGTGTGATCGGAAGGGATATTCGTTTAATTGGAAATTCGTGTACGGCTTAATAAGAATTAAATATTCGCCTCCGTAGTCGATAATCGCATTACATCGGGATTCATTAAATCTATTTAAATTTCCATGCCCACCCAATGGCGACAAACAGCCCGATAATAATTTCGAAACAACGTGCGCCCGCGCGAAACGTAATCTGATCAACGACGGTTAACGACATGCGCAGAGATTCGCGCCACCGTCCCATAAATGTCCGAAGAATCGATTCCAAAAATCATGCCCCTCAAATACAGTTATCGTTGATCGCCAATTGTCGAAACCGAAATTAGAACCGAAAGACGAACTAGACTAAGTTTACGTTATGGGTTCCTCGGCTCATTAAAAATTCGACGAATATAAATTTAAACGAAGCGCTCGACGAGCGAACATTAATTTCCAATAAATAAATAAACGCACTCCATAAATGAACGGGAATAACAACGCCGAAGGAAACGTCGCTTCCACCGTAATCCAATTCTATCGCTCGTTTCCATCCATTAGTCGGAGTCGCGATTATCGATTCGAGTACATTTTCAAATTGTCCCATACGGCCAATACCGTGGCACTTACAGCGGCGCAAGAGAACACAGTTCCAAAAGCCATTACAACCCTCTCCTGGCCGTGCAAACTCGGCGAGGCCATCGTTACAATTTACACACCGAAAAAAGTTCCGAGTCAGTGCGCGAACTTTTTCGACTCGAATCAAAGAAGTGCGAGAGCTCGAAATATGAATGGAAAGAAAGCGGGCAAAGCGACGAGCTGAACAAGGGGATGGCAGTTGGGGTGAGGGGGGTGGTTCGGCGGAGAGGGCTGTATTTTCACATCGTTCGCCGACAACGTAGTGCCACCGTCGCGAAGTTAATGAATTCCCGCTTTTTTTTTCCCCCCCCTCCTGTTAATCGTCGGCCGCCTCTTTCTCTCTATGGCCTAAGGGGGTTATCGTGATAACTTTGCAGTGCCGGCAAGTCTGCAATGCAGAATTACAGCTGCCACTGCTCCTGCTTCTGCTCTTTTCTCCCCCTTCCACCCCCCTCTATACCTCTTTCACCTCCAACCCCCCCTATCCTCGTCCTCCTCTCGGCGGAGAGTCGCACATAGAAGCGGACACGTACACGCTCGCACGTCCTTTTCTCTTCCGCGTCCGGAAAAATTACACGGAAAAGTGGCGGGAAACCGTTTTATTACTGGAGCACGGCAATTCCGGCCGGTACAGTATTTTTCCCGTGCAACCCGTGCTCCTCTTCCCTGTTTTTCCCCGCTCCTCTCGCTCCTTCAGTACGTCTGTCTCTTTTCCTCTCATTCTCCCTTTTTCTCTACGAGCGAGTAGTCTCTCTTTCTCTACCTCTCTCTCTCTCTCTCTGTCTCTCTCCCTCTCGCTCTCCCTCTCTCAAGCTCGTTTTTCGACCCCTCTTTCCACCTTCCGCATCGTCCGCGTATGTGTCTCTCCTTTCACACGCTCTTTACGAGAGGCCGGAGTCACGTTTTTGCGCTCAAGTTACTTGAGGTCAGACGAAAAGTAGTAGGCAATCGTCTGTTTGCCTATCGGTGGAGAGTGCGAAGGAATTGGCAGCGGCTCGAGGAGATGCACGGATCCAAACTTGCGGCGGGAGGGTGGGGGGAGGGTCGCGATCCAGAAGAAACTTGCGATGAGGAATTGTTTCATTCGCGGAAAGTTGATCTGTTCTCGAGATTCGACGGCTTCTGGATTTCATTGCATCTCGCAGATCTCTGTTTCCTTAATAACGACATTACTATGCTATAATGGAATCTTATTTTCTTTCCTGGCGGTTCGATATGTACTTTGGATATTTTCAATTTTCTCGCTTTGAATTTTGTCCCGATTTCAGACTCATTCGGAAGACTGGATTCTTCTTCAGTCCTTAATTTTTCAACACCACGTTTTCTGTTTTTATTGATAAAAATTGTGTTCTTTGTAATTGACATAAATGTATTGAATGTTTATCGGCAGTATTAACCCTTTCTACCATGAAGATATTACATATAAAGAATAAAATCTCTCTATAAACTGTTCGAAAAATATCCGATCGCACGACACGATGAACAGATTTTGAGTCATGCGTTGCACGAGGAAAAGAAGCGATTGTCCACAAAAAGAATGATCTCTCTTCCGAGAAGGGTAAAGGAGTCGGTTCGAAATCACTGACCGGTTTATTAGGCAACTTTTAATTAACGAGAGCCAATAGTTGCGGAAGCTTTTTCCCTCTCTAGGGATAGAAGGAGGGGTGTGGGAAGCAAGGACTGCTTGCAAAAACGTTCCTCCGCTTCGGCGCATTTTCCTATACCACCCCCTCAACCACCCCCTTCAACCGCCTCTTTCATTCACTCTCCCCTCTCACCCCCTTTAACCCTCTCATCCTCTTTTTCGTTCGGGAGCGTGCACGGGACGGATTTCACTATTAATCAGGCGTCATTCCGAACTACCCTCGAAAACCCGACGTATACACGGTCCTAGACGCACCCCCCCCCCTCCATCCCCCGCCACCCTCCTTTCCACCGAGAGTTTCGAACAATTTTAATCGATGAAGTTTCATTTTTGGCCTAATTAGCCGACCGCCGCCCGGGGGTTGAGTGAAAAAAATCGACCGAGTGAAATTAGTTTGGAGGGTGGGTGGAATTCTTTGAGTTCGGAAATTTGGTTCGAGGGGTGGGCGAGGTTCGGTGGAAAGACCGTTTGGGGATTCGAGATCGTTGGTAATGAATTACAATTTTTTTGGGGGATGAAACGTGTGAATGACGTGATGGAAAAAAGTAGGATATAAAAGGTAATAATTGCGTGGTATCCAATTTGTATAGGTTATACCTATATGAATATTTATTCAGAAGGATAAGGTAATAATTTTTACTTTGAGAATTACAATTATTTTATAAATAATACTGCTATTGTGGAGAAGTCACCGGATAGAATGTGAACGATGATAATAGTATTTGCTATTGACATTTGTGCATTGTCCTCATTCTGTCTTTTCTCAATTCTGCGTTGTCTGTCTAATAAGCAGCTTCCGTTCGGAAACATTTATTTTCTTCCTTGTCGGACAGTTTCAAATTCGGTCAAATCGAGAAGGCAGGCAAAGTAGATTGTAAATGAAACTTATCTCCGTCGCGATAGCTGATAACTGCCTTCAATTATTGAAACTTCATACTAACATTTCACTAACTTCCCAGAATTGCAGAGAAGCACAACAGACACCTGGTATAATCGATTGGTTCATATTTTGTACAGTATCCGATCACGAGTGTTTCTAATACTTCTGGACGACTATCTTGCAGGTGAAAGTTGAACAATTTTCAATGGAAGTAGCATAACATCATCATATTTCATCAAATATCAATAAGTTAAACCGATTGCTTTGAACGTGCATAACTTAAAATTTTCAAAAACAATTTTATATCTCATTTTTCGTTAAAGTACCAGCTGTCAAAGTAAACTGAGATTAATCTCTTAAAAGGTGCAACATACTACCTTGATCAAAAAGTTCCCGGAATGTATTCAGAAAATTGAAAATACAAGTTTATTCATCTAAATCTATATTGTCCCCTTTGAAGTAATCCCCATAGACTGCAACACACTTATGCCAGCGCTTGATCCAATCCTCGAAACATTTTTTATATTCGATTTTCGGTATGTCCTTCAGTGCCACCGGCGATTTTTCCATTACTTCCTCTCGACTGCTGAAACGCGTTCCCCGTAATGGTTTTTTAACTCGATTGAACAGAAAGAAGTCACAGGGAGCCAAATCGGATAAATTCGGTGGATGTTGGATAGTATTTGTTGCATTATTCGTTATAAAATTTCGAATAATGATGGCACTGTGCGACGGTGCGTTATCATGGTGCAAAATCCACGAGCTTTCTGCCCACAATTCATTAACCAAAATGTCTTGGACGGATCCATAGGCAATGTTCAAGCCCTCCGCTATCTCTCTGATGGTTAATTTGCGGTTATTGACCAACATTTCTTTTACATTATCAATGTTTTCGTCGGTTTTCGACGTCGATGGTCTGCCATTGCGTTCATCATCTTCGATTGACTCACGACCACTTTTGAACCACTCGTGCCACTGGTAAACGACCGTTTTCTTTAGAGAATCGTTGCCGAAACACTATTCCATCATTTCCAACGTTCGCGCACCATTAAATCCGTTTTTTACGCAAAATTTAATACAAGTTCGTTGTTGCAAATTTCAATCCATTTCTAAAAAAATCGCCAACACTCACAGAGATAGATGTACTCTTGGCTACGTAACTTTTGTAAATGTCAAGCTATGACGCTAATATTTAGAGGGAATATCAACAACAGATGTACCCACTTAACAAAAAAAGAGAACTCAAATCTGACCGATGGGAGCGCCACACGGGGGTTATTCCGGGAACTTTTTGATCAAGGTAGTAGTAATCCAGCTCTCCCTTAAACAAAAAATTGACCGAAACAATCGATCGAGTTCAACCTTGCATACCGTCCGTTTATGAATTTTTGTCCCAGTCCTAAAAAAAGGCTCCCGCTCATGGAAGAAGCAAGGCCAACTTCCGACCGAACAACTTCCCTGAATATTTCACCCCCTCGGCTCGTCTATTTTTCCCCACCCCCCACCCTCCGTTTGAGTGTGCACTTTCCCCACCGTCCTTCTTGTTCAGCCCTCGTTGTTTTTCGCCGGCCGACTCTAGCGTGTCACGTACATGCCGTATGTGAGTGTGCATTATTTAGCCGGTGCACTCGCTCGAGAAACGACCGGCTGGGCGTTATAGACGAAAAAGGCATTTCGGAGGGACCGATCATCCAAAATTTTCTTCCCTCGAAAGCGTGGAGGCCGCCAGCGGCCTCGGACCGAAAAAAGATCTTCGATTCTTCCGAGCAAAATGTTTCGAAGCGAACGTTTCACGACTTCCCAATTTTTGCACTCGGGTCGAGGAACTGTTGCTGGTAAATTATTAGCGGTAGGTTGATTCTGACAGGTAACTCGGTTGACTATAAATTAGATCTGCATTTATACGCAGTTATTGAGAACTAATCGGGTTGATCGGAAAGGTTAATGAGAGACTGTAAAGATAAATCTGTTGTTCGTTCCAAAGATATCAATCTCTATTCCGATCTGTAATCGGAAGCTGCGCAAAGGCGTTAAAATTCATGCGAACTTTTGTGTTCGAACCGGGTCAGTCTTGGCCGAATAACAGGTAACGAGTACAGGTACTAAAATTAACTCTTATTTACTAGAGCGACCGAATAAAAATCCTCATTCTCCGGATACTGATTTTGACCGCGCCGTCGCTCCACTTTGAAATCCAGTCGAATATCAGTGGCTAGTAATTCGATCGGGTTGTCCGCATGACGTAGTTCATAACCAGGATAATAATGCGAGTACGATGATGACGATAATAATTGTTTGGCGGCGCCATGCGCGCAAAACTCGATCGTATCGTTTTGGGGGGTGGTTCAATTAGAGGCGTGGAATTCTGGGAATCGCGTCGGTTTGCATCTCTGCCGCGATGATACCGCAAGCTCGAAACTCGTCGGCCACTCGTTAAGTTCACCCCCGCCCCCGCTTCTCAACCCCCCGCGTTCATCCGCACAGCCCCTCACTCGCCCCCTGCTCTAGACACGCTATTTCCCACCCCTCTCTCCACTTTCCTGCATCAGGAGTCCGTCTCACTTTCTTCCCTTGCAAACTTTCCGCTTTTCCTGCTTTTCCTACTTTTCATCCCTTTGCGCTCATTCGTCCACCCTCAGTTAACCCCCTGTGCTCTAGACGTTCTATTCTTTTTCTGCATCGGTACTCTGTGCACAGAGAGAGTTTCTGTCTCACTTTCGAGCCACCCTTTCGAACGTCTTCCTCCTGTGTCTACTTTTCATCCCTTCGCGGTCATCCGTTCACCCCCTCTATCTCCCCCTCGCTCTAGACGCGCTATTCTTTTTCTGCATCGATACTCTGTATACAGAGAGTTTTCCGTCTCACTCTCTAGCCTCCCTTTCGAACGTCTTCCTCCTGTGTCTACTTTTCATCCCTTCGCGTTCATCCGTTTACCCCCTTTTCATTCCTTTGCTGTAGACAAGCTATTTTCTTTGTACTTCCATCCTGTCTGAATCGATCTGCTTCCTTTCGTTCTTCATCCCTCCGCGTTCATCCGCGCGTCTCTTTTGACCCGCTTTTCATCCCTTCATTCTAGAGACACAGGATTCCCTTCTGTTTCGTTACTGTCCTCTGTCTTCCCTTTCTGTCTACATTCTCTCGTCCGTCATTCGACCAATTTCTTTTTCCACTCCCCTGCAATTTTCCATATTCGGCACAGTCACTCAGTATGCGAGTGGACTTTTTCCCAAAATGGGGAACGTGTTCATTTTTAATTTCGCGATATTTTGCAATCGTCATCTTTCCATTATTCCTCATTCTCCACGCAATGGCAGTAGGTCTTTCACATAATAGCCAGATTGCCAATGAACGTATTTATATGAGGAATGTTTCTGAACGATCATCCAAATCGATCAGACCACCGTCAAAGTTGTCAGATATTGTCCTCTGTCTTCTACGAATCTAATTCGATGCTTTATCGTTTCGTTACGCAATCAAAAGTAATGCCTTCAGCTATATTAACGTTCTCGACTGAAACAATGGGGTCCCACCGAAAAAGTGGAACTTCCAGAAATGCGAGTGGCAATTTGACACGGCCAAAAATCGCACGATACCACACTAAACACGGACACACACACACGTACGAATGAACTTTAGTGAATGCGCCCTGTTGGCATTCAGCGTGCGTGGGCGGAGAGGCACAGAGTTCAGGAGGGTGGTAGGTGGAGACGGGGTGGGGGGGGGGGAGGAGAGGATGCGTACGATGTGGCTGATTACCAAATTGCAATCAGGTGCACCTGCAGTGTGCGATGACGATGGGGGCGGTTAAATTGATGGGCCCTGCCGGATGAATATAACGGGAGAATATCGGAAAGTGAATCTGCGCGAAACTAGAAAGTGATCGACACGAGACGGTAGCATACATACATTCAACAGTCTCTGAAAAAATAATTATATCATTCTTTCCATTCTGAAAATAATACATTAATAACGAAGCGTTTGATTTGATCAGAGTTGAAAAGTAAGGTGCAGTGGAGTAAATCCGTACACAGGGCAAATCCGCACTAGGCCCTTATTTATTCGAATATTCGTTGCATTGTACCAACTGTAAGGTTGAAATCTTCCTTTGGTTAGTATTCAATGGCTTGGATAGTATTCAACATAGGTGGCCGCCATGTATTCTGTGATTCCCCCGTTTAACTCGTTCGACAAAGTTCGTATTACTAATAATAATTCCGCTTTTGCCCTATCATATAAGGATATACCTAAGATTCAATCATTTTTAAACAGGTTGGGCGGTTTTGCGCTAGTTCCGCGGCAAGTCCGCCCTAGCAGCACTGTTTTCAATTTATGAAGAAAATCATAAGTTTCAGAAGATATCTTCAATCCGAATTAATGCAACTTAAAGAATAAACCATGTGCTAAATGAAAACACTAAGATTATTAGGTTTTTGTGGAATAGATAGAAAATACATCAGTTTAAAGTAAACTTTACAATTTCACTCCACCTTACACAAAAATTCGTGTTCATTGTTTGGAAAGTTTAATTCTAGTTTACCGTAATCGGAAGGAATGCGGGTATGCTGGAATTGAAATTTCGTTGCGTCGATGACCGAAAGAGTCCGTTAGAGGATCGAGCGTAGGTGGAAGGCGAGCGTTGCGCAATCGGAGCCGAAGACTGCGCGCGATGCATAATCAGCGGCGCGTCGGAACGCATAATTCCGATGCACGGTGCCTCGGCATCGGGCAGAACCGCTAGTCGACCTTTTCCATCGTAATAATCGCGACGTGCGCGCGCATTAGGTACGAAGCAGGCCGTGATGGATCGGTTCAACGTAATTGAAAACTTTCGACTCGTCGCACGATGCCTCCCGCTCGATAAATGACGCTCGAGGATCGATCCGAGCAGCCCGATTAACTGCTGCCAAGCTGGACTCATGATCATTTCCCTCTTACGTCCCATAATTAATTTCGTGCGAGTCGACGTTTGCGCGGACAGAAGACGAGGACACCTTACACGTCCCTTGTACTTTCCTATTTAGGGTTCCGTACAATGATTTAACACAAAGTATTGATACTGTTGAATTAAGCGCTCTAAACAAGAAGACTATAAATGGACCATTTATTTAGAGAGTGGTTTAAATCCATTAAAAAAAATAAAATATCACGTAAATCGTTCACACCACGGTAATCATAAATTATATATCTCATTTTTTTTAAATATGGACTTACACTACTTTCAGAATTAACGGTCCCAATAACAGTGAAAAACCGATTAAAGCATTTACTACCAACTGGCATCATATCATTAATTTCGACCAAGTCTAATTGATAGATACGAACCAAATTAGATACAGGGAGTTCTGCTTGTATCTTCACCATATAATGATAATATTTCCCTTGCAACTAGCAACAGCTAAAATCCGACCCACTCAAATGCAGCACACGACTGCAACTGACGAAAACAAGCGCTGCCGTAACGTAATTCGGAAGACGCAAGCGTAAACTGGCAACGCTACCGACAAGAAAACGTGGTCGGAGCGTCGGCACGCGAGTCGAATCATCTAATTAGACGGCAGTTCGGTCCTCATCAACTCGATCCGATTTCCATCTTCCCATCTCCGGTTTCCCGGTCAACTTTCCCTATTTTCCCCTTTGCCACCCTCAGCCACCCCCTCGTGGCAACCTCTCCTAATCTCTGCCTGGCTCTCTCTCGAAGTTTCTCCCACATCCCCTCCCCACCCTCGATCATCTCAAGCGTCGCAGGCCGAAAAGCCAATCACTCCTAAAGACTCGGGAAGCAGGCAGCCAACGTATAGGGCGTGAGTGCGTTTGTGCCTAGCTGCCCTTAAGTGCCGCGTGCGGAACTTGGCCGAAAGTCGAAGGAGCGTTTCGTTCGCCCGCGTTAATTAAAGAACCTCGGCCGCGGAACGTCGGCGAAAGGGGTTGAGAAGCGTGGAGAGTAAGGAAAGGGAGGGGGGAGAGTGGAGTAGAGTAAAGAAGAGAGAGAGAGAGAGAGAGAGAGAGAGGAAGGCAGACAGAAGCAGATGGAAGCAGGAAAGGCAAGGAGTCAAGTGGTCTCTCTCCCGACTGTTCCGGTTTGCCAGTTTCCCGGCAAGCACAATGCACATAGACGAGAGGAGAGAGAGAGAAAGAAAGAGAGAGAGAGAGAGAGATGAGAAGAAAAAGAGAGAGAGTTGAACTTTTGCAGTTCGCCGACGTCGACGGCGAAATCTATCGTCCACAACTGCCAGGCACGCGGACCTCAAGTATCAGCCTAATTAAATTCCTCTATGCCTTCTGAACGTTCATCTTCCTCGCTCGATGCTGGCTAAAGCCTGTCTTTTGTTATCGTTCGGTCGTTCGAGCGGATTTTTGGCTGTCGCCGGGTGGGGTCTGTGCTCGTACTGGGGGTTGAAATGGTTGATAGTCGAACAGAGAGGCTACTGATACGATTTTCTTATCATTCCGTCTTCTACCATTTTCATAATTAGCATCATGTATCGATTTTCTCACTTACTTAACAAAACTGTTGGAAACAACTAACGAAGCTACTCCATAAACTCCCATGCAATATTATTTTCATTTCTCGATAAGAAAGCAACAGTTCAACCCACAAACGTTACAATCTCAAAATTCTGTACAGCCCGTTATTAAAGCTGCCTTCGAATCCACGACGTTCCATCTAACCTTGCCGAGCGTCAACAAACCAAAACATCCGACTCCGGAGATTCCAATTCGCGCACGTCGGAACCGCGACGCGCCGTACGAACTAGGACCGAACCTAACCGAAGCGGATAAGGGAAAAAAGCTGAGAGAAGGACGCCGTTGCGAATGGGGAAGAAGAATAAACAGAGAGTACAGGCAAGAGCGTAGTCTGGGCGAGAACTTATTCGAAACATTCGCCGCCGCGAGTGGTTCGTTTACACGGGGCGAAACGTTTGACGTCGGCGTCATCGTCTCGGAGGACAAATACGGGAGAATAAATTTTCTGCCGGCAGTCTCTCGGCAGCAGCAGCGCGAGGAAACTTCCCGCTGCCTCGGCGGAGAAGGTCTGCCCGAAGAAGAATCTGAAATCGCGAACATTCCGCGGCGTTATTAAGTCTGCGTACGTTGCGCTCTATCTGTTTACCTTCGCCGAGGGCGTCTCTCGGTATATGGAAATACGCGCCACTTCGGGATCGCGAGCTAAAATCCGCGAAAAGAGGCGCCGGAATTGTGACGGAGTAACTCGCCTCGTAGCGGGACCCAATTATACCGACGCTGTTGAGAGTGAAAACAGAAAAGGATCGACGGTGAAGGCGATGGCCAGACGCGTGCGAAACTTGTACTTATTATTTTACGTAAGCAATTTCCCCAGCTCTAGTTCAGGCCAATGTAACAGCATGGACGGCAGAAGTCTGCCGAAAATTTCCTTGATGAAAAGAAATGCCAACGTATCAGCCTCCTGTAATGTAAGGAAAGAGAATATTTACTATTTTAATCATTATTAATTTACCGGATGATATACAGAAATATTTAATTTGATGCAGAGATAATTGATCGAAATATACGAATCGCAAATTGATTACATCTTTAGATTGCGGTATAACAGAATTTAATTTGGCAGAAGTTTTTGATTCAGTCTACCAACTGACTATAGTACAAAATAAATAATGAAAGCAGAAAACATTAACTCTGATCAAAATTCCAAATTGCCATTAACAGAATCGTAAGCCGTACACGTAATCCGTGACAACAGACGTAAAGTACAAAAAAATCAGAAATGAACATCCGCCGAGCGACAAGCGTCCGACAATTCGAATCCCGCGGAAAGCGTAGAATTACACAACGGTCAATCCCGCTAATCGGTATCAATATCCTCCGTTAAAATTCAGCCCCGCGAGCGTCCCGACGCCCGGATTAAGCAGCGTCGATGTTACGGGAACGGATCTCGATCTCTGCTCGTCCCGTCGCTGATCACGGACTATCGACAGGGATGCCGATATGTCTCCCGTCAGTTTATCCGAAACTTGTTTACCAAGTTCGACGTTGGCCGCATCCACGGAATACTTAGTTTCAACTACCTTTCACCTCGGTCCCTACCTCGACTGCCTCCGACGCCATCCTTATCCCGAGTCTTCCTCCTTCCGGCCTCTCCTACCTCCCCCGACCTCCGCCTACAACCTCCTGCCTCCTCCTCCCTCCTCCTTCCTCCTTCCTCCTCCTATGCCCTGTCTTATGCCCCGTTCCTGGATCGGGCACTTCTGCTGCTTCCGAATAAGCTGTAACCCGATCCAACCTTTGCGGCGAGGTTCTCATTTGACAGAGAATTCGGGAGGGAAGAAGGTAGCGAGCGGATAACGAGAATACGTCGAAGGTGAGCATGGAGGGTCTTCGCATTTTCGTGAAGCTCTGCTTACGCACTGGAGTGTTTTCTGTAGGTTCGGATGTGATGGAAAAAATCTTGTTCTCACGAGTTCTTGATATTTTGGCAAATTATTGTTTTCTGTAGGATTGGATTGGGAATAATGTTCTTGTAATTAGAAAGAGGGACTTCATGCATTCATTACGGTAGATGTGTCGCTATTCTGGATGGGGTGGTAAGTTTCGTTGTGTAAAGACAGTATTTTATTTTCAAGGAACTTCTAGTGTACGCGTGTTTAATAGTAGGTTGCGAACTGTTCTAGATGGGCTGAAACGTAAGTTTCGTTACGCAGAGACAAAATTTTGCTTCCAAGGTTCCATAGTTCCATAAGTTCCTGATACTTGCCCTTGAACTACTGTCGCGGGCAGTAACTTTTATTCCGTACAGTTCGTGTCTCTGTTTCCAAGACTTTCCAGCCTCATTCATATTCCAACACTGCCCATCGATCTATTCTTCTAAATACGATGGCGCAACGTGTCTCGTTACACTTTACACTTACAGCACCCAACAATGTCATGTGTGTTAATTCGAAGGCGGACATTTTTTGCTCCTCGATCACCCTTGAAAAACTAATGGGAATACCAAAGGGGTGATTTGACCACATCCCAGCCATTGAAACAGTTCCACTACGAGAGTCAAACATCAGGCAGCCTTGAAAGCCGCGTGCGGCCGTGCGTGCCGATAAGTTTGTCACGCGACCGGTAATCGGATTATCGCGATGAGGCATTACCAAATAAATATTGCTCGACGGCGTATCCTCGGACTCTGCATAACAGACACAGTCCATCGGCTGTCGATCATATCGGATCGATCTAAACGACCGGCCGGCCGACAAATCTGCGCTCGCCGAGTTAAGCGAGCCAGATTTGATTTGCGCAAACGAGTCCGTCAGATTGGCATCTCGAATCCTTCTAATTGAGACTCGCGGCATTTGGAGCGATAGCAAAGCACCGGTCATTTTTGTGTTCGCGGTTCAAGGTTGTTGATTTTTGAAGCGCGTGATTTGTTTGATTACTGGTTTGTTGCGAAATAGTTTGATACGTTGGAACGTAGTCGTACTTTATTTTAATTTTTGATTTAACGTCCAAGAAATCTTTTGGCCTTGTACGTAGTCGTACTTTTTTTTTTAACCTCAAGGAAATCTTCGGAAGACCTCTGGTGTACGTAGTCCTTGGACGGAGTTGAAGTGTTCTGAGGGATTGATTCTATTTATTGTCTGCTGTGTCAGTATTAATGTGGCGCAGATAATGTATTAGAGATCGTGTGGAGAGATAGTATTTTTGTATGCGCCATTTGTTACCTCGGTAATTTTATTTGGTTCGCTGTGATTGATAGGAAGTTGATAGAAAGCATTTACTTAATACAATTTGTAGCTTCCTACTTTTCTCATGTATGTTCTCAAATATTCATGCCTTTCTTTTTGTATGATATGATTACGTATTACTTGATCAGGCATAAATTCTGTCCCACATAGACCGTCAGTGAAATAATTCCTTCAAAAATTAGTTTACTGCTAGATTGCTGGATCATTTCGTCATGTCAAATCAGAATAGAAACGCTTCACGTAATCTGGAATTTCTGATCTCTGTGAATACATTATATAAGTGCTTAATATATTGGCCCGTTCATTTTGAAGTCCATTGTAAGTATCACATAAATAAACCGGTTACACCACGTTAATCCTAAATTATCTAATCTTTTTTAAATATCGACTTACACCACTTTCAAAATGAATGGTCCATATTTCGCACGATTTAGTAAGAAATTCGTCAATCATTACCAGAATGACTTTTAAACATTTGACGTTGCAAAATATGATGAAGTTTGCTACTAACATATGCACTTCCTCAATTCGTCTCAATTTCAATCAAAAAGCACCTTCTATTTTCTGAAAATTGTAGAATATCGATCCCGTCTGGTGCGAACGACTCGGTTATTTATAAATCGTCTGCCGGGCCCTTTTCGGCGGCAAAAGAGGCAAAAAGAGGGGAAAAGAATTACGCCGAACGGTATGCGCGCCAATATCGGCCCGCAAATTATCTCATCCACTTCAAAGGGGAGAAGAGCCCGGCGTGTGAAAGAGACAGCGGATCGAGAGGGGTGGCCGACGATATACGAGGCTAATCTTTTCGCGACGGCCTTGATAATTAGCATCCTCGTATCGCGACTCTTTATCGCCGTCATCCGTTCTCGAGGCAAATCAGCCACTTGACCTTGGGACAATGATCCGTCTTCCCACTCGAACATCTTTCGAGGGATGACGATGATAGTCACCCCTGCTGATGTTTGCTATCTCGTGTAGGGGTGTGGAGACAGATTTTCGAAGAACCTATTGAGAGTTCATTTTTTTAGAAATTTGTACTGCTCTTATGATTTGTTATGTCTATTAAACAAGTCGAAGTTAAACAGATTTTATATTTCAACTTTTTAACCCCTTAACGTACGGTTTCTTTGAAACAAACTGACCAAAAAAAAAATCAATTTTTTTTTTATGTAAAACACACTTTAGAACATTGTCTTGGCAAAGACATAAAATAAAATAAAAAATTAATCGACATTTTTATTTTAATTTTAGCAGCATCAAATGCAACGCCGCTCGAATATACTCGAAAGTGCACGTTACGGGGTTAATTTAGCAGATTAGATTAATTTCTAAGAACATACAGTGTCTTAAGAGTGTGATGTACTAATTTTTGTCGGACTTCTATTTTCTTTCGAGAGCTAGTATTGCAAAGACAGCTCATCATCACGACGCATCGCAATACGATATAGGTACTCGCAGAAGCATATTGAATGCTATAATAATTAGCCTAAATAAGCAGTTACCCAGTGCCGCAACGAGCGGACAAACAGGCGAGCTCGGGGGCAAATATTTCCGCTCTCAAATTCGCACAATTATCGCCTGTCAATTCGCCGTTATGTTTGCTCTGGCATAAATGCAGATGAGATCGGCAGCCGGACGACCGTTCGTTTCCCCAAAGCCGACGCCCGAACGTAATGCCATTTTTGGCTCATGCCCCTGTAATCGCGTTAAAAAATGATCATGCCAATTGTCGATCAACACTTTAGGGTAATTGCAGCGATCGTCAGCGCGATGGCAACTTTCCAACTCTCATCGTAGCGTCTGTTTCGAGACAGTTTCACTATCGTTTTCACTTTCCTGATTCCACTAATACTCTTCAATTTCTTGTAATCTTGTAATTGAAGAGTTTGATCAACTGACTTACGATCAAAATTGATATAATCATTGTATTTTTTTTTACAATTTTCTAATTGAAGAGTTTGATCGACTTACGACTTACAATAAAGTTTGATATAATCATTGTACTTTTTGCAATTTTGTAATTTGAGAGTTTGATCAACTTACGACTTACTATCAAAATTGATATAATCATTGTATTTTTTACAATTTTGTAATTTGAGAGTTTGATCAATTTACGACTTACAATCAAAATTGATATAATCATCGTATTTAATATCAAGAACGAACATCTGCTCTAACCTACGTTATTTCTCATTACAACTTTCCACAATTCTCACTCTTTAAAAATTAAATCAAATCGCTGCATCGCTTTCCTCCCTGTCACCCGAATTCAACCGATTCGAGCAACGTCTCAAATATTTACTTATGATCCATCGCTGGGACGAGATTCTATCCTCATTTCGCCGAGCCTTTCAGCCGGCAAGATTCGCGAATTCGCCCATCGAGATAGGTAACGAGGTTAAAAGACGAATCCACGAACCGACACGTAATACCCTTTTATAGTTCTTCTATTTCTCTCCCCCCCCCCCCTCTCTCTCTCTCGCTCTCTCTCACTTTCCTTCTCTCCGTCACTTCTTCGCTTCCACTCTCGGCTCGTTCGGTTTTCTTCGTTTCCGGGTCAATGCGATCTCGGATCCGGTATCAGGCCGGATTCCTGCGTCGACTTTTATGGATGGCGGCAGGAATGGGACGGGGAAACAAGGATGGGCTCGCCGTTTTTGAACGTATCATTCACTTAGGATACCGAAAAGCCGAGCGCGCGAGCCTGACGTTCGTTAAGCCGGCAAACTGTCGATACCGACGAACCTCCCCCCCCCCCCTCCCCCCGAAACAATGCGGAGTGCCGTACTTCCGGTCGGCCAAGCTGGAATGTTCCCGAAGCGGGGAAACGCGGTAAATAGCGATAAAAATTGAGCTACTTCGATTACCGTCGACCGTAGGCAGGATTGATTTCGATCGATTAGCAATCGGATAATTAAGACGAGAGGTAGGTAAATGCGTCACGTTGGCAAGAAAGTAATTGCGATTGTTCAGTCTGTATAAAACCTCATATTTTATAAAGAGTAAACATTAATCAGGAATGTATTATCTATTTTTGTGGAAAGGAAAAGACTTCAACGCTGCCAAAAGTTCTTTTTAAAATTACAACGCTATATTTGACAGCCGAAATTACTTTCTTGCTAAACTAACAGAAACTTTCCAATATTAAACCTTGATCTTTTCCTAGATACGGTATAAGCGTTCTTTATGAGAGTATTAAAGGCTTCATTACGGCTAATTATCCGAACGTATGTCCTTTTCGTACTTCATCTCTTGAATGAAAGCTGACCGAACAAAGTCGTTCCGAGAATTTCTGTCATCCCGTCAAAGCTGTGACATTTTCATCCCAACGTCGTCGTAAAACCTGTCACAACTCATATTTGATCGCGCTCGCCCCGAAATTAGCGATTCCCGAATTGCTCGGCCATAAATTAGCGCCGGCCATCCCCGCCAGCCGATCAATGACCTATTGACCCCAATTTGCGCGGGCAATTAGTCGAGTCGTTAGAAGCATTTTCGAAAAACTGGCCAAGAGCAGAATCACAGAGGGAAGCCATGGACATGATTATACGAGTCATTAACGATCGCGGGCCGTAATTAAATATTGCGCTCTCTGCAACGACGGACGAGCGAGGGGGTGATGGGGGATGGAGAGGGGGGGTTGAAAAAAAGGGCAGGAAGAAGGAACAAAACGCGCAGGAGGTACGAGCGGAATAATCCCACGTAGCGTCGCACTTTAATCCGCAGTGCATAACAGGAGCGCAAAAAAATATATACGCGCACACATATGCGAGTTTTATCTTTGCGACCGCCACACGGACGCGCAATGACTGCCGCGTGTGTGTGCCACCCTCGCGTCCGGACACGAGCGTACACATACACACACACACACACACGCGCGCGCGCACACATCATACGTACAGACGAGCGTAGCAGCGCGTAAACGTCGGAATTATGCCGCTTTGAAACAGACAGATTGTTTTGCAACGATTCGTGACATTCGTGATTTCGCGATTTTTTTTAGAAGCGCGCCGCTCTGCCATTTGCGCGCCTCATTCCGCGCGAGTCCTCTTCGGGCTCTCGTTTCTTCCTCAAGGCCTCTTCCCATTCCACGCTTTATAGTATTTTTCGTTGTTTAAGGGAGTACCGGGAAGAATCTGTCTCGTTTTTTTTTCCCCTCGCCCGGATAGCGCTCTGTTATTTTGCAGCAAAAACTTTGACTTTCGGTACACCGGGGTTATTTTTGTTGAACCGTTTGCCCTTCCGCAAAGCGTGCCATTTGTTTATTCGTCGTTAAGATACTTCGTATCCACCTTTCTTTTTTTTTTTTTGTTTGACGCGAAAATGGATAGGTCCGCGTTCCTTTCCGGGGCAACTGTTGATTTTTCGGCGCTTCGTATTTTTATTCAACTCCTGTTGCTCCCGCGGATGCGCGGAGTTCGTACTTTTTGTTTCTGGAGACAATCCGTGGGAGGCAATTTTTTTTGATCGCACAAATTGACGGTAGCTTTGAGTCTCTCGTAGACTCTATTTTTCTACTCGCCGGTTGTTTGAAAACAGCGTGTTGCCATCGAAACAATCCCGACGACTCTCGCTGATCTTTTTCATCGCGGGCGGTAGGATAGGTATCCCTGCAGATGAAAATTTTGAGTTTCTCACCACTCTTTCTGTTTTTGTTCGGCTCTCGTCGCTTCTGGAAAGCAACTTTGTCCGACTTTTCTCTCCGCTTGCCAATGGCCGATTTTTTCCCCACGGCTTTTCCATTTTTTGCCCCGCTTTTTTCACCACCCCGAAAAATCCGCCCCGAAAATTCTCTTCTTTGCCGAGACCACCCCCCTCCCTCGGTCAGGAATCGCGCGTGTGTTTTGTAACGCGTCATAATAAATTACGCGCGGCGACGACATTTTGTTTGAATGCCCGTCGACGTTATTTTAACTGCACCTGACGCGTTGACATTTTCTATACGCGCGCCCCGGCTTTGCGCACGAACCCGCCAGCCGCCAGCTAGAGACTAAACCGAAATTATACTTTCGAAATGCAAATTAATTCGACGAAGCAGTTCGAAATTACACTTTTCGGGCAGGAAGGTTGTCGAAAGAAAATTTTCCGAAGTTCGCTCGAATCTAATTACGATCCGTAATTATCGTGATCGCACGCGTAGTTTGGCTGTCATTGTGAATGCATTGTCAACGTAAATTACGTCTGCGTATCGTCGTGCGTCAAAGGTGACATCCGGCCAAGTGACAAAAGGTGCAGACAGTCGTTTTAACCGACCGTTCGTACGAGAAAAACATTGCGGATAGGAAGCGGCTTCCGGGAAACAGATTATTTTTCTGCGTCGAAGATGGCCGCCCGGAGGACAAAGGAGTTACGGCCTTTTTTTTCGGCAACCGGGAGACAGGGGTGCGCGATAATAATTTCGCAACGGAATCCTTTTTAGCCGCGGGAGCAACATTCGCAGATTAACTCGAATCCCACGGAAAATCTGACGTTTTCCAACCACCCCGTTTTCTGCTCGTGCCGCGCGCGGAAAATCCCGGAAATCTCCGCGTCGAGAACTCGCGCGAATTTTCGCGATGAATTTTCCTAGCGCACCTAATAAATCAGGAGAGCGCCCGGTGGTGGGAGAAAGTGTGTGCGCGCGCGCGCGCGCATGTGCGCGAGAGAGAGAGTGGGAGAAAGGAAATGGGAAAGAAGCTGACGCGAGTTTCGCTTCAAAACTCCTAGCCGCGTCTAAATTACGTATAAATCTGGAATTCTGCAAAACGAGCATAAGAATCCGCTAAAGAAATTCGAGCCACTGGCAGACATCGTTCTCCGTACCTAATTTCGTAGTTCTACTTAATCTTCAGGGAAAATCAACCCGTGAATCACTCTAAATCCAAGCTGGTTAACTCTATAATCTGTCAAGCTGCTCTTCAGTCGAAAAAACATAGAAAAAAGTCTAATTTTCGTAAGTTTTAGTGTTGTCATAAATTCGAAATTCAGCCTGATCGACTCTCACTGAACTAGCAAACATCGTTCTCTGTACCTAATTTCATAGTTCTACTTAATCTTCACAGGAAATCAACCTGTGAATCTTTCTGAATCCAAGCTGATCAAGTCGACAATCTTTCGATGTAGAAGAAAATCAAATTTTCGTAATTTTTAATGTTGAAGTAAGACAACTTAAACTCCAAATTCAGCCTAATCAACTCTCGCTCAACTAGCAGACATCGTTCCCCGTACCTAATTTCGTAGTTCTACTTAATCTTCAGAGAAAATCAACCCGTGAATCGTTCTGAATCCAATCTGATCAAGTCTACAATTTATCGATGCAGAAAAAAGCCTAATTTTTGTAATTTGTAACGTTGAAGTAACACAACTCGTAAATTCCAAATTCAGCCTGATCTCACTCGACGGACTCAAACTCAGTAGAACGATCTGCGTCGAAACTCTCGACCAAATCAAGTTCCCATAATTTCGCAAGTACTCTAAGAAGACAACTCGCAAATCCTAAACCCAGTAAACTCACTTTTCGACGGAAACTAAAAAAAATCAGATTTCCTCCTCTCGCTGCACTCTGTCACACGTCCGCACCTGACTCAACTGTACTCTACCATCGAACTTCTCCGCCGACCGGAATGTCGATTCCCGCGAAGTCGGCAAAAATCGGTGGCGGGTCGAGTTGAGCTCGGGAGTCGATTTTTCGGCAGGAAAAACTTCTGGCCCGGATGCGTCGTCCGCGAAATGGCAGGAAGGCGCGTAATTGGCAGCGTCTCCCCGGCCCCGAGTGTTTCGGCGATGTACATTTCTTATTCATTCGGAAGTTTGCCGCGCGCGCGCGCGCGCGCGCTCCGCATGCCGTGGAAACTTCGTGTGTCAATAGGTACGTGCATTATTCACGGAGCGGAAATGAGGGTGTGCCATGCTTCGCCCCGCTTTCCCGCGGAGAGAGGAGAAGCAGGTCAGAGAGAGGCCGAGAGAGAGAGAGAGATGGAGAGAGAGAGAGAGAAAGGAATTTTGATGCTTGCCACCGACTGAAAGTCAAGAGAGAAGGCAGGACAGCCTGTTTCAGAATTAATGTGCTGCCTGCAGATTTTCCGAATCAATTCGTGTCGGTGAGCTGTTGACACTCGAATTATAAACCGTTCGTTCGATGTCTATGTTGCGTACCACACGCTTTTTTCTATAAAGGTTAACTAACCGTAAATTTACTGTCTTAAAAGAAACGTGGCTCAAGGCATTCCTTACAAAAACTTCTATGTATGGATCGGTCTCATTGTTCAAAACACGTACAACGAATACGCTAAGACCCCCTTCAATAAAACAGCCCTTCCTTGACCAGTCCCATACTCGGCAGTCATTACCTGACATATCCCAGATACACTAAAAACTCATCTATTCTCATCCTTCTGGAATGCACATGTTACTTGAGCCACCCAACCCTACCGAGGGTCAACCTCGTACCTTCACCCCTCTCCTTACTCTCTCCCTCGGTACTTGAGGAGTTTTCTTTAATTTTCCTACCGCCCACAAACGCGGACCTCTACCAATAAGAATATCGCAAAACCACCACCAAATCGTTAAGCTCCACCCATAATGTTTATTTATACCGCATACTCCCAGAGCGAGCGTCACTTACTTACAGACACTTACAGTCACTTTCAATCACTCTACTACACTACAGTCCACTACAATTATCAATACTCGTCTAGTCAGTTAGAACAACCGTCACAAGTGTACACTTCCATCAAATCTTTATAACCTCTGTAAATTCTGTGTAACATAGTGTAAATATACCATTTATCAAAAACCTTCAACACAATTAAAATACCTTCACTCCGAGAAATCGGACTGCGGGAAGTCGCGAGCTACGCGACGGTACATTTGGTCCTTCGAGCCGGATACTCAAAAGTATCAACTGACATTTATCAAGAACGAGTAGATTCAAATCAAGTGACAGTGTCGTGTCATCTACATTCCATCAACAACAACAACGATCAAGGCAACTACCAAACGAGCGGTGAGACGAGCGAGCCAATCAAACAACACCGAAGGACTGCGTTTCGGTAAGCTCTGTAAGACAATCGCCAATTCTTTCCGGGCCACTTCCCTTTCTCACTCTGCCTAACCATGTCTCTTCCTACCATCACCGCACTCAAACGCCGACGTGGAGATATAAAAGCAAGAATTACCCGCTGTACAAATTATCTTTCGTCGGCTAGTTCTGCGCCAGACAGCGATTCCATTCAAGTCAAGGTAGAAGCATTAACAGAACATTTTAAAAACATTTACGCAATTCATGAAGAATTGGTACAACTAGAGCCTGAACAACACGAAACTCTTTCCAACGAGCTACATGCTCTGGAAGACGACTATCAAGCAGTCTTAATATTATCCAAAAAACTAATCCGCAAGGCTTCAATGGAGGCTTCAACCATCATATCAAATCATTGTCGAACAGAATCCCCAACAGTAACAACCATAGCACCGCGGATTAAATTGCCAGAAATATCCCTACCACGATTCGACGGCAGCTTCGAAAAATGGCATTCCTTCCGCGATCAGTTTATGGCAAGAATAGGCGAAAATGATAGCATTCCCACAGTCGACAAGTTGCAATACCTCCAAGCCTCACTGACCGGGAAGGCAGCACGCGCAATCGAGTCTATTGAGAATACAGCCGCTAATTACAAGGAGGCATGGGACATTCTAATCGCCAAATACGATAATTCGCGTAAGGCTATTCTGCAACATTGGCAGGTTCTATATTCAATTCCCAAATTACAACGAGACTCACCCGACGCTATTGACGAGCTGATAGATAAGATTCGACAACACATCCGTGCGATGAAAAGCTTAGGAGAACCGGTAGAGTCTTGGAACAGCAACCTGATATTTTTAATACTTAGTAAAATTAATAACAGTACGAGATTTCAATGGGAAACCACATTGCCAGATAGTAAAATGCCGCCGTACACCGCATTGATAGACTTCTTAGAAAAACGTGGCAACTGCTCTGACAATACCCCCACCGAAGCAATCCACAAGGACTACAAGAAACCAGTACAGCACAACTTATCTCGTGCTAAAACCTTTATGACAAACACCGGTCGTACAGGCAATCTCAATAACAAACCAATTAAATATCCGTGTCCTATATGTAAGGAACAACATCGAATTTACCAATGTCAAAGGTTCCTCGCGCGTACAGTAGATGAACGACACCACGCCGTAGAACAGGCAATGCTATGCCCGAATTGTCTCGGAAAAGGCCATTCTCTAAAGGAATGCAGGGGTAGCACTTGCAGGGAATGTAATAAAAAACACCACACTTACCTCCACAAGATCGTACTCTCCAACGACAACGGGTCAGAAAAGACCACATGACTGACCGCTCATAAATCAAAGGTGCTTACGGCAAACATTTCAGTCGATGACATTCTACCTACGGCGGTGTTAAAGATCTTCGACAAAGAAAATCAACCCACATCATGCCGCGCTATTCTAGACACGGCTTCAACAACCAACTTTATCACCGACGAATTAGCATCAAAATTACAACTTTCAAAAACTACTTGCACCCTTCCCATCGAAGTTATCAGCGAACTGTCAACGGAGTCAACACACTCTGTGACGACCAAAATCCAATCTCGGTTAAACTCGTGGGAAAAAACAGCAAATTTTCTAACACTCCCATGTATTAACAATTCTATTCCTGACCAACCAATTGATAGGCATCTAATCGACATTCCTAAAAATATTGTTCTGGCTGATCCGGAGTTCCAAAAACCCGCACCAATTCATTTACTTCTGGGTGCCAGAACTACACTTTCCTTATTGTCGGTTGGTCAAATACAACGATCTTCAATACACCAAGACCTAATCTTTCAAAAAACCCTGTTAGGGTGGGTTTTGGCTGGACAATCAAAGCTTCAAACCAATGAAGCGAAAACAATATGCAATCTACTCAATATTCAACCAGACATAAATCGCTTCTGGGAACTTGAAGATTGCAACAACACTAAACACCTCTCATCTGAGGAATCTAATTGCGAATCACATTTTCGCAACCACACACATCGAAATCAAGAAGGAAGATACGTCATAGCTCTTCCATTCAACGAAAATATCAATCGCCTCGGCGAATCGCGTACAACAGCTATGAAACGACTCGACTATCTAACAAGACGTTTCAATAAAAATCCACTGTTCAAACAACAATATTCCGACATTATTAAGGAATATATCGAACTCGGTCACATGATCAAATTAAATAACGATCCAGGCGATGGCTTCTATCTTCCTCACCATGCTGTAACCAAAGAAGACAGCTTAACAACAAAAATCCGCGTCGTGTTTGACGGTTCTGCATTGAGCACGTCGGGAATATCTTTAAACGATACCCTGATGGTAGGTCCAACAATTCAAGACGATCTGTTTACGATTCTCTTGAGATTTCGGACATTTAAGTATGTCCTTACTGCTGACATTGAGAAAATGTATCGGCAATTCATAGTCCGTCCAGCAGATCAAAAATATCAAAAGATATTATGGAGAGAACTCGACAACTCCATTTCAACATACCAATTAACAAGAGTCACTTTCGGGCTTAGTTCGTCACCATATCTCGCCATCCGATGCTTACATCAACTAGCGGAAGACCAAGGATCCAGCCATCCTATAGCTTCAGCAATCATAACCAACGACCTATACGTAGACGATCTTTTGACTGGCGCAAACACTATCCCCGAACTCATACATCGCAGAGACGAAATCATCAGTCTACTCAAAACCGGAGGTCTCAATCTACGCCAATGCGCATCAAATTCAACCAAGGTATTGGCCGGCCTCCCAAACAGCGCCATCAATCTCAAGATTCAAGACAACGTCAATCACAACCCAACATTGAAGACGCTTGGAATTCATTGGAACTCAACACAGGACGCCATTATATACACAGTGAACAATATCGCAACAGACATTAAACCTACAAAACGCTCTATTTTTTCTATAATTTCCAGAATATTTGACCCTTTGGGTCTTTTGAATCCCACCATAGTAAAGATAAAGCTACTAATACAAGAACTGTGGAAGTTAAAATTAAATTGGGACGAATCTTTACCAGTTGATATAGCCACTGAATGGAACTCATACAAGAGCGAGTTATCGGTATTGAACGATTTAGCATTTCCACGTAGAATTCTACTCGATCATTTCACCGATGTTCAATTACACGGATTTTCCGACGCCAGTGAAAAGGCATACGGTGCATGCTTTTACATACGTACAGTTGACCGCGACAATCGAATTCAGGTAGTCTTATATTGCGCAAAATCAAGGGTCGCGCCAATCAAGACGGTTCAAACAATCCCAAGACTAGAACTATGTGCGGCAAATCTTCTCGCTCAACTTTACGAAGCACTGAAACGTGCTATAAACATAAACTTTTCGAAAACAATATTCTGGACCGACTCAATGATTGCTCTCCACTGGATCAGAACTCCACCACATCAACTCAAGACGTTCGTCGCAAATCGCGTTTCTTACATACAAAAACACTGTGATCCACAAAATTGGTCACATGTCCGATCCTGCGATAACCCAGCTGATTGCGTATCAAGAGGTCTTTCACCTTCGGCATTAATAGACTCTACTATCTGGCGAAGCGGACCGTCGTGGCTTTCCGGGGGAGAACATACCTGGCCCGAACAACAACTTCATCAAATGAGCGATTCGTCCGAAGTACGAAAACCAAAATGTTTCGTCACGAACGTAACTGACAATTCAATTCTGTCACGCTTCTCCTCATTTCTAAAACTACAACGTATAGTTGCACTCTGCCTACGTTTCAAAACTAAGTGTCGGACGAGATGGATCTCGATCGAAGAATTATCCCGCGCAACAAATACTATCCTTAGGGTGACCCAACACTCGATATTTTACGCAGAGATGCAACAATTGAAGGAAGGAAAACCTATCGCATCGAAAAGCAAACTGCTGCCATTGAACCCATTTCTTGACGACAATCAAATTCTACGCGTCGGTGGCAGATTACACAATTCTAATCAGTCCTATCAACAAAGGCACCCAATTATCCTTCCAAAGTCGCATCACATCACAAAATTGATAATCCACCAATATCATATCACGCAACTGCATGGAGGAATCCATGCCACATTGTACGCCATGAGACAAAAATATTGGCCCATCGATGGCCGTAATCAGATACGGCACATCATAAGATCTTGTGTTCGGTGCGCAAAGGTCAATCCACCACCTGTAAACTATCAAATGGGTACACTACCCCAAGCCCGAGTCTCTGAAGCAAGACCTTTTACAAATGTGGGAATTGATTATTGCGGTCCTTTTTACATAAAGGAGAAGCGATACAGGAACCGAAATCGCATCAAATCCTATGTTGCAATTTTCATCTGCCTTGCGGTCAAGGCTGTTCACATTGAAGTTGTTAGCGATCTAACGACTGAAGCATTCTTGGCTGCACTAAAAAGATTTACGTCACGAAGAGGCATGTGTTCAACAATTTACTCAGACAACGCAACTAATTTTGTCGGGGCAAACAATGAGCTAAAGGATCTACAAACACTGCTTACTTCCACCCAACATAACGAAACGGTGCAAAAACATTTATCGGCATGCAATATTGAGTGGAAATTCATTCCTCCACAATCACCGCATTTCGGTGGAATCTGGGAGGCCGCGGTAAAATCATTTAAGTATCATTTGCGTAGAGTAGCTGGCAATGAATTATTCACATTTGAAGAATTAAATACTCTTTGCACCGAAATAGAAGCAGTCCTAAACTCTAGACCCCTCACTCCATTATCACCACATCCTGAAGACCTGGCTGCCCTAACTCCTTCACATTTCCTTATTGGCGATATTCTTGCAAGCGTGCCGGAAGCAGATTTTTCAGAAACACCATCCAACCGTCTCAGCTCGTGGGAACATGTCCAAAAGGTCAAACGCGACTTTTGGACACGATGGCAGAAGGAATACATAAACGAATTAAACATCCGTCGAAAATGGACTGCAGGGACGCACCCAATCAAGGAAGATTCAATTGTCATCCTGCGAGATGACAATCTTCCACCACTACAATGGCGCCTCGGACGAGTCACAAAGGTCTACCCCGGAAAAGATGACATCATTCGCACCGTACAAGTGCAAACCGCATCAGGCTTATTCGACAGAAGCGTCAAAAAACTAGCACCATTACCAGTGACCCTTAATTAATTACATGAATATCGATTTGTATCAATTGCCCTATTCTGTTCATTCGAATTTTGAGAACACACATTCTCAACCGGGGGAGTATGTTGCGTACCACACGCTTTTTTCTATAAAGGTTAACTAACCGTAAATTTACTGTCTTAAAAGAAACGTGGCTCAAGGCATTCCTTACAAAAACTTCTATGTATGGATCGGTCTCATTGTTCAAAACACGTACAACGAATACGCTAAGACCCCCTTCAATAAAACAGCCCTTCCTTGACCAGTCCCATACTCGGCAGTCATTACCTGACATATCCCAGATACACTAAAAACTCATCTATTCTCATCCTTCTGGAATGCACATGTTACTTGAGCCACCCAACCCTACCGAGGGTCAACCTCGTACCTTCACCCCTCTCCTTACTCTCTCCCTCGGTACTTGAGGAGTTTTCTTTAATTTTCCTACCGCCCACAAACGCGGACCTCTACCAATAAGAATATCGCAAAACCACCACCAAATCGTTAAGCTCCACCCATAATGTTTATTTATACCGCATACTCCCAGAGCGAGCGTCACTTACTTACAGACACTTACAGTCACTTTCAATCACTCTACTACACTACAGTCCACTACAATTATCAATACTCGTCTAGTCAGTTAGAACAACCGTCACAAGTGTACACTTCCATCAAATCTTTATAACCTCTGTAAATTCTGTGTAACATAGTGTAAATATACCATTTATCAAAAACCTTCAACACAATTAAAATACCTTCACTCCGAGAAATCGGACTGCGGGAAGTCGCGAGCTACGCGACGGTACAGTCTATTAGAAAGTAAACGACCCGATTGTATTCGAATGTCTAGCAAAGATTTCCGGGCGTGGGGTGCGTTTTTGATATTCTTATACTTGGACACTATTCGACGTAGTGTTAATTGAAGAGTGACACACAATTTTTAGATTTTAAACAAGGTATTATAAATCTAGTATTGCACATAAATCTTTGTTAGGAGAAGAATGCAGAATGCAGAGAAAAATATTCTGTACAATGTCCTGTCTTTGAAGATCAACTTGAGAGCGCACTATAATTAATTTCGAATCTAATGTCTGCAATCTCTTAATACTTTCCAAACTGTTCGCAAAAGGGTTCCTATAATCTTCCACATTTCAACACGAAAACCGATGTAACTAAATCCCGAGTCCTATTAAACAGTATTTGCACTTGAACCAACATGACGGAACATTTTTCCGATTTCCTTTGACGCCGACTCGACTTCCATTATCCGAAATTTCCTGATTTCCCACTGAGAGCACTACCCGCGCACACCGAGGCACGGAAGGGGGGGGGGGGGGGCGAAACAAAGTGCAAAGAGTAGACGGCGAACAAAGAACAAACGGCACGGCCGAGAAAGGAAGTTGCCCAATGTATGTTTTGCGACGGCTGTTTAACTAGCGCGAAAACTCGAGTAAATATTTATTAAACAGCGACACGGCCCCGGCCGAATTCCATGCATCCGGTAATGGACCAAAAGTACCTGTACACGTTCACGCATGCAGCACACACACACAGCCATACTACATTACCTTCATCTATTATGAACATACGTCTACATATACAAACGATGCCATATGCGTTCATTAACGACTACCTCTGAATACTGAACCCATACGAACAAGTTCGGTATGTCGTACGATCAGTGTACGTGTGTTTCACACACGTAAAGAGATTGAGTCAGTACTCTGGCAGTCGGCAGCGCGTAAAATTCGAAAGCTCGAGGATTTGCCGCGGTCCGAAATCGCCTTCAGAAGTAAAACGAATAATTGATCGCGGTCTGGGCCGATGCGGAGCCCAGCGGAGACGGACGTGACGTAGGTAGGATACGTTTAATTCGCCGTTTAGCGGACGCGGAATCCTGTGGAAGTGTCTAATTGCGAACGTTGCGCAACGTGCCTCGGGCCGGACGTCGGGAAAATCGCGCGAATCAGATTTCCCACGATTAACTCGACAAACGTCGCGAGCCAATGAACGCTGACCGTCGTCTCTCATCTTCGCCTCTGTGGCTTCCCGTGTTCCGAAGATTTTGATTCGATGAGAGCCGAACTGTCAGAAAGCTGCTTTTACTCGGAAACGTTCCTGGGAGCTGGTTTAGTTATTCGTAAAGGATGTATAATATTTTGTTCTTGCCGATTTCTGTCAGTGTTATACTTGTAACTACTGGAACTCAATGATCGTAAGGGATGTGAAGTCGTACCAGAAATTTGTAACAATTTATACGTGGTTTTGTAATGTAAAGGGCCTAGGAGTGGGGTAAATAAATTGTGCGATTTAAATATTTCCTCAAATGGAATTTTTGAACTAGGACAAAGATGAAAATCGATTTGATTGTTGGTAGGATAATATTTTTTGAAATAAGCCAAGGTAAATAAATGATGTAATTGAAACATCTCAGACGCAATTTTTGAACTGAGACAAGGATAAAAATTGATTTGATTGTTGGTACGATAATATTTTCCGAAATAAGCCAAGAATAGTGCCATGCGATATGTTACAGTCGATTCAGAGACCGACAACAAAGTAGTGTTCATGCAAACGTGTATCATTTGAATGTTTCAAAAAATGCAGCCACACATCTATGTACATCTGCACGACATTTTTGATCTGCGCTCAGCGAGCGGAACGTCAAACTTTCCGCGGGAAAAAGCCCGGGACACCTTGTACCGCCGTCGAAGCAACGGCGGGGCACTATTTCGAGTCGGAGCTAATGACCGACGATATTAATTCATGAGAGCTCGCAGCTGTCAGTTCTTACGGGCGAGCAACGAGAGAAGCGATTTTTGTCATTTTCTCATGACTGCCGGCGAGCGCCGGGCCGAAACACTTTAATTGCCTCTATCTCTTTATTAATGATCGCGTCAGGGCCCTTTCCGGGGGCAATTTGTCAGACCGCACCCCCCGTGCCACCCCACCCTACCACCCCACCCTACCAGCCCCCTGGAACGCGCCGGGGGTGAACTCGCGCGTCGTCTGAATATTTCATTTGCGAATCGCGGCTTTCAATTTCTCCCACTAACCCGACACGAATGCCTTCGTTATTTCATGACACAGTTAACCTTTGACCCCGACGGATCAGCGATTAATAATCCCATTTACGATAATGCCCCCCGTCTGCGTCGTGCCCAGTGTGTTCGACTGGGCTAACTAATTTCGTATCTGACCGATGATCGGTTCTGATGCACAGATTTTTGCTCTGACGAGAGTCGATGCGCCGAGTAATTGTTTTTATCGTTTCGCGAATATTTGCAGTCTCGCAGCGAGGGCAATGAACTGATGGAGACGTGATTGACTGAAGAATTGATTTGGAGGGTGAATTTGGGGATGAATATTACGGTAGACGCGTGGTTCATTTTGAACTGGATCCTGATCATTTCACGTCTGTACAGTAACAATTGTTTTTGGAATCGTTTTACCAATACCGATTTCATCGTGGTAATAAATTTGATTTTGTCTCATTCAATAAATCACAGCGTTTATCTCTTTAACGTCCACTTCGCAGGATACCAATTTTATTATAATCACTCATTCAATTCATCTTTACCCGATGTAATAATCCAAACCTGACAATTCTCTCTATACAGGAACATAGTACACCAATTTTATTATAATCACTCGTTCGATTCGTCTTTACCCGATATAATAATCCAAACGTGACAAGTCTCTCTAACTTTGACTCTCTACACACGAACACTCGATACCAATTTTATAATAACCACTCATTCAAATCATCTTCACCCGATATAACGATCCAAACTTCGACTCTCTACGCGCGAACGAACAGTACCAACCCACTTCCACGAAACATCGACTTCGTCTTATCTTATCCAACTCTCAACCTCCATAACACACGTAAGAATTTCGATATCCTCGATAATGGCCAATCCAATTCCTCCTCGGTATTTGCATACCTTGAATGAAGAACGGATTAAAAGAATCGAAGACATTCACTGACAGACGGATGATCGTGGCCGGCCTGTTACGAGGCTTTCAATTTTTCCCCTTACCGGCGATTACTGCCGGCCGACATGCGAGAGTCGACTTAAAGGCCTTTGCCGTGGGGTCGGCGTCGATACGAGAAGTTCGCTAAATAATGGAGGCAATGTCAATCGGAGAATGGTAGAGCCGCGGGCTACCATCTGCCTTTCTGCCATTCTGCCTTTCTGACCGGCCAAGCGCCGACTATGAATCTTTCAGCGGCCGTCTCTGTCGGCCTCGGCAACTGACCATTTCGGCCAGTCCTGATGCCAGTCCTGTTCAGAGTCAGGTACGAAAAAGAAGAGTGTTCCAAATTAGCGAGAATGGATCGTTGACGGACGCGAGTTTAATGAACGTGGCGACTGGTGGATTTTTCATGTTTCATTCGGAATTACATTCGTTTGGGAGGGGGTGGGATTTAAAATTGAGTAAAGGTGCATTTTGAGTCCCGCGTATGTAATTTAAATGGGACTTGTGGAATAATTGGATTAAATCTGTGTGATCCGGAGTAGAGAAAAATATGTTTGATATTAAGTGGTTTATTTAAATCGGAGAATTTTGCATAGGTGTAGTGTAAGGAGGAATCGGTGGGGAACTGTAACGTGTAATTCGGGGGAAAAATGTAAAAATTCATTTTAATAATTCTGTATGGGTTCGTTAGTGAAGAAATAATAATTTTTAATTTCAGCAAGTAACAAATTTCGCATTTTCTGCTAATTTGACGTACGTTCGTTAGTAACGCGGTAATCAAAATTGCCTCGTCACATATAAAATTAATAAATTAGTTACAGAATTTCGAAATAAAGTTATTCCCACAATAGAACTAAAAATTGAACCACGCTTGTACTGTTACGTATCGTTATAAATTACAAGAATAAAAGAATAAGCAGATTCGATAGCTTGTAACTTGACGGAATGCTTCGGTACCACCTTAAAACAGGAAAAAAACCTCTGCAGGAAAAACGGCCGGAAGCGTTTCTAAATTTTCGTAAGTGGCGACGTACGAGAACGGCACGGGGTGTAAAAAGACAAAAGACACTAAAATTTCCGGAGCGCGGAGCGCGAGTGGGAAACGGAAAAGGATAACGTCAGACTCAAAAACAGGGGTGGCAACCGCCTACGACTCCGCGGCCGGTGCAAGTTAAACATTCTTTCGTATGGCTCACTCTAATAAATTCCTAATTCCTGCGCAAACAGCCGCGAGCAAATGTCGCTCGTTGATTTTCGCCAGCGCGGTTATTGTTTCGCAGAAAAATAATTGCATATTACAGCAGAGTAGTAAAATGTCTGTCGCAGCTGGTCTTGAGAATCTCAAACTTATTATTCCAGACATTTTTCAGGCACCTATTGGATGAAACTAGAATTTTGTAATCCCTATTAAAAATATTTGTATTGTTTCAGTTGTGTGTGTGGAACAAGTAACGTATTTGATTACATTTTCAAAAGTGGAGAAAATGGTGGTATCTAAGTTGCGTTTCAAGGACAAACAATAGAAATATTTTATTGCTGTAGTAGTGTGCGTTGAACGAGTAACGTATTTGATTACATTTCCAAAAGTGAAGAAAATTAACGAATCTAAGTTGCGTTTCGAAGATAAACGATAGAAGTATTTTTGAATTTATATTTCGAATCGTCAGTTGGGTACATGTAGGAAGACATTTTTCTCAGCATTTTGTCAGCGTTTACAACACACAGTTGACCTTATCATCGCACAGCAGCGCACGAGATGCAAAATGAACATAGTTTCCGTTTTTATTTTCAATCGGCCAACAGTAGAGAAATGAAAAGTGATCTCGAACGCGTGCGACCGAACACACGTACGTCGACACATGTTTGCTCGTAAATATCGACGTCTGGCCAAACAGAGAGTCTCATTCGAGGACACGTTCGTGTTCGGCTAAAATCTCGCAGATCGCGAAGAGGGTCGAAGTAAACAAGTTCTCCCAGCGGATACTCTTGTTGTTTCCAGAAAAAATCGGTAGCTCGAAGTTTCCTTCCTTTCTCAATTCCTATCCTTGTCTCGTCTCACTTCTTCCCATCCGCAACTTCTCGTATCCCTCTCTCTCTCTCTCTTCTATTTCAGGCTTCCGTCCTCTCCTTTCTTGCTTCTTACCTTCTCTCGCTCCGTCTAATGTCTTTTCCTTGCCTCGACCGATTTTCCCAGGCGCCGTGCGTATCGATCGAGAGATTCGAGAGGTTCGCGTGTCACGAGGTAGGCTAAAACCTTCGTCAGTCAGGTGAATGGCAAGGGTTCAACCTCTTTCTTCTGCCTAACAACCCACCCCATAGCCAAGTATAACGTGGAACATCAGTTCTGATATCGCGTCTTCCTGAACGGTTACTGTCTGTGCAATATGTACGAAAATTCACAGATTCCTAATCATTCGAAAAATATCAATTCTTGACTATATAATCTCATCGCCAACGTTGATAAAGTAATTTAGGTCAATATGTATAAAAATTCACAGATCCTTAATCATCTGAAAAATATCAATTCTTCACTATATAATTTTATAGCCAACGTTGATAAAATAATTTAGGTCAATATCTAGAAAAATTCACAGATCCTTAATCATCTGAAAAATTTTATTTTTCTTGACTATATAATTTTATAGCCAACGTTGATAAAGTAATTTAGGCCTCAGCCAACAACAGAAAGTTCCAATCCGCTTGTTTTGTTCGTCATCTTCCAACGAGTAAACATCAATTCCAACGTTCTCGTCGAAATATCAGTGATCATCGTACATCATCAACAGGAAATCAAGCCTCGACTCCGCACTATCACTCTGCCCATTCGAAATAGTAAATCATCCAGCCTGGCCTAGATAATATGAGAGTCAACATTAACAATGTAATTTGGCCCCTCGACTATTATCATCCGCGCCGTATCATCACGGCCATCCGTAAACCGTGCGGGCCAATCGGGCCCGGACGGCAATTAGGTCTTATTTATAGTCATAACACTCGTCCACCTGCAGCCGGGAACAATTCCTATTCCGCAAACAGTCGCGTTTGACGCCGAAACGCCTCCTGGTGTCTGCCCAAACCTTCTCCGTCTGGCCTTCAGCGTGGAACGTTGGCGCGACAAAGACAGAATTCTCCGTATCATCCGCCGTGCAGAGAGGCCGCTTCTTGCCGGGGGGCAATCTCGCGGGTGCGGAGATCACAGAAGAAACTCAGAAATCCGGCTGGCCTGAGGGGGTGGAGGGATAGAGATGTGGTCAGGAACTGAAACTCGTCCGGCAGTTATAAACTGCCGGTGGTCGGGCGAATATTTCGAAGCTATACGTGTCTCTCTATTCCTCTCTCTCTCTCTCTCTCTCTTTGTCCTTCTCTCTCTTTCCCTATTCCACCCCCCTCCCACTCACGAATTCCACGTACACCCTGTACGCTCATGCAGGTATTCCTTTCGCTTAACGTCGACCGCACACGCGCTTACCAATTTTCCGCATGAAGCTGACGCCAGTTTTCCCGCTGGCCGGCGGATAAACAAGTGCGAAAGGAACATTCGACGCTGGATTATTAATATAAACTCGCGACAAGCGGCTGGGAGTAACAGGTCGAAATTATAACTACTGCAGTTGTCGTCCTTTGAGGTAACACTGTAATTAAACGGCTCGCACGTTATTTCGCTCACATCGTTTATTCGATTCTGGCCATCCTTCGCTCCGACTCTGGTCAGTGTACTTAATACTCAAATTTTGGATTCTAGAAAATCTTGCAACCACGATACAACTTCTACTGTGCATTGGATTGAATCACAATTTTGCTGTACTTAATACTAGTCCATTTCTTACTTTCAATATCTTACACTATGTACTACGTACTATACATGTTTCATATTCTTCCACCATCTCCCCACCTGTGGTCGTTAATGTTTTAAGTCTTACATTTAAGTCTTCAATATATAACAACTCCACACAGTGTACCTAATACCCGATTCTTGCACTCTAAAAACCCTTTCAACCTCCCTACAACTCTGCGCGCGAACAGCCTAAAACGAGCGAACGAAAATAATTTTCTTCTCTCCACCATTGTTCCAATCCTTCTCCCCGCCCGACTTCCGCGGATTATTTCCGTACCGCCCGCTCGTTCCTCGGGCTCGCGGGCCGATTCTCGGCATCGATCCCGCTGGAAAAGCTCCGAACCGGCAGTTTCCGCGAAGCGTCCGATTCGCCAATTTTAGCCGGCGATAATTTTAGCCCCCCGTCTCCGGCTCTCCTCCCCTCCGTCGATTCCGCGATATCAAGTCGTCCCGCGTCAGGGAAGAATGGATTCTCTCGGAAACTACGCCAACCCCCGCCCCCTACACTCCTCTCACCCCCACGGCGAGCCGCTCCCGATTCTGACCTTAATCACTTTTTAAACGTCGCAGCCGGTAGGTGGGACCGGCTCGTTTGTCATCCGACGCTTGTTTTCCGCGTAAAAAAGGCCGACTTCGCGAGCGACGCGAATTAATAGGACGAAATTTTCGGTGGCAAGTACGACCGATATCGATAAGCCCACCTTGGACGGAATTCACCCTCTCCTTGTCCGCGAACCGTACCTTCTGCCCCACGGTCGGCCAGGTTCAATTTCGAAGGATGGACGTTATTTATTCGTGCACGCCCACGCGTTAGGCATTTCCTGCTCGGAAGATATCATTTCGCATCGCGGGACCTTGGGCCATTGAATTAGAATGGGACTAGTTAAATGGGGTGTGGCCGGGTTAGAGATTTGAAGGTGGGAGAGGATTTGTGAATCTGTAAATTCGTGACGCCCACTTTTCGGTGGAATAGGCGAACGATTTGTGGCCTCGTAGATTCTTGGGCATGGATCGAGGCGGTTGGGTCTTTACAGCTGGAATGGACGGATGTTCTGAGGGTGGAGGTAGTTTTGGGGAGGTCTAGGTATCGATTTTTCGGAGAAGATATTGAGATATTTTCGGGTGCAATGCTCGAGGTGCATATAGGTTGAAAATTGACGTCCTATGGATCTATTTGAGATGGGATTTTATTCGTCTGAGAATTGAAAATCGTTAACATTTGTAGAATGAAGGGTTTTCTTATTCGTCACTTGTTAGAGACTGATTTCGCTTCCCACCGATTTATACAAAGTCTAATCTATCAGATAGTTTTAAGCTAAACGTTTCTAACACTTGACAATTACATCCTGTCATTATCTACTTCCCACCGAATCAAATCTGTCTGCGTTTAATACATCTTATACAATAGGTTGAAAATTGACGTTCTATGATCTATTTGAGATGGGATTTTATTCGTCTGAGAATTGAAAATTGTTAACATTTGTAGAATGAAAGGTTTTCTTATTCGTCACTTGTTAGAGACTGATTTCGCTTCCCACCGATTTATACAAAGTCTGATCTATCTTATAACTTTAAGCTAAACGTTTCTAACACTCGAAAATTATATCCTGTCATTGTGTACTTCCCATCGAATCAAATCTTTCTACGTTTAATACGTCTTATATAATGATTTCCTCCTTCCTACCACGAAGATACGTCCTAACCAAATATTGCGTACTTAAGCACTGAAAATAACAATTTCCACGTTATTCCTCAGAAACCAATTTTCTCTCTGAACCAACCAATAAAAAACGATCACTCCATCTCACCTGTCAGTAAGACCAAACACACCGCGCGCAATTTGAAATTTCACCGAAGAATTGAAAATTACGCTTTCCATATTTATAACTCCTTATAAACCGATTTTGGCGGGGGCCGCCGATCAAAATCCCGTCGGGCGCAAAAAGCCGGAATTCCGACTTCGAAGCGTCGAAATCCGAGTGCGCTAACGTTATGCAACCGCTCGGCAAATCCGAACGCGATGAATATTCGAGATTTATCGCGGCCGCGCGTAACCGCTTAATCGAGTTAGCCCGTTGCGTGGCCGAGATTTTCGTATTCGCGGCATTCCACACACTCGCGCACTCTTCCGTACACACTCACGCACACCTTCGCACGGCCACCTGCGAGCCCAATTACGATCCCTCCAGGTGGTATCCGCCGGTAAAGACGTCGGCGGCAGCTTTTCGACGAGAATTCGCCGGATTAGACGTATCAGTTTCGCAGCCTCGACGCTTCGCGTTTCCGTTTCTTGCGGCTTCCGGCGGTGGCGCATGCCGGAAGATCGGCAGGCATACGGTGGAAGCGTTCCGAAAGACGATCCTGGGTTTTCGGTTATGCACGTTCGTTCATCGCGACGTTACGTGCTGCGTTGAGTTTCGAGAAGATTGTTAGAGGGCTCGCGATAATTAGGTATGTTTGGTTTGTAAATGGCGTCAGGTAGCGATGAAGGGCGGTCGGGATATGTAGAATTCTACTGAAAGATGATCTCGGTCCTTTGGGACTGCAAGTTCGCGTGACATTCCATTCTGTTTTGAGCTTCCAGCTTCAAAGATCGTTGGAGAATTTAGGATTGTTACGTGAGATGCTTAGGTTGCAAATGGCGGCATAGAGGAAAAGCGTAATTTCAATTCGGGGACGGAAATCTTGGAAAGCTTTCGTGTAACTAGGAACTTGTGAAGTTACAAATGAGCGGCCGAATTTAAGCCACGAATTGATCACGTTATTAGAAATTAATCATAAATGAGTATAAATGACGCCGAACTGCGATTAATCCTATAATGGGATAATGTAATCCTACACAGTGATACCACATTCCATATTACAATACTAGCCATCAAAAGTAGGCCACGATATAATATAATTATTGTAAGATATTTGTATATGTTGAAAAAGGTTGGAAACCCGTAAAGGGAACCAGAGAATAAAACATACATACATATAATACAATTTCAATGCAAAGTCTAAACGTGATTAGCTAAATCGAGATAAACTGACATTATAGAACACTTCGAAAGCACTTAATCACTTCAAACATCCGACGCACTCTTTTCCGTCGACAAATCGAACTCCACGCCTGCAAATCCGCTCCGTCTTAGAGGTTTGCTTAAAGGATCCGATAGGAGGTACCTGCCGCGGGATAATTTACATCGGCGTAATATTTGTAACGTCGCCGTTGTAACGAGACGGTAATATATTTCGCATCCGATATGGCCCGAGCGGCGAACGTCCTGCCGGCGTGATTAACGATATTGATTGGCCCGCGTGATTAACGGCGGCCGATTGGCGCGTCGATGCTGCCAGAATTGCCGGCGCGACGATTAATAAGTCGATCGACGATCGACGGAAGGATCGAGCCGGCGCCGTTCATTTCCAGCATGGAATTTCCCGCTCGCTTTCCAGCGGCATTGTTTATCGTCGAGCCATTCGCCAAGATTGACGTTCGCTTTATTTGATCGAAGTTTATCGGATTTCGACGATTCTTCCGACTCGTCAGTCGGAAAATCTCGCGCGCCGTCCGAACGATTTTAATTCTCTGTATTCGTAACATTGTCCCTTGTATGGAATGTATATCATGTTTACGGCGTGTGTGAGGAAAGATCGGCGCGTTTCTTATACGTTTCGACATTTATCTTATGTCCTTTCAAGAATTTGCTACAATAATTAACATTGTTCAGTAATGATACGTAAAAACATTACAACTTCACAGATATAGGAGTTTAGGAATACAATTGTTTAGAACTACAGCATTAGTTTTGAATTAATATGTGACGAATTATTTAATTACTGTACGTTAAATACAACAAGGAGCAAAAAGAGTATTATTAATTCTTGATGCGTACCTTAACCCATTACCCGCCGTAATACAAAAGTACAAAAATAAAAAATGAAATTAAGAAATTAAGAATTGTACATTTGGAAGTTGCAGTCATTAAAAGGAAACAATTTGAAGCTGTGTCCCAAAAATGGGACAATAGCGGATAATGAGTTAATGTATATTATAAGTTTTTCAATGATTTTCAGTAATGTCGAAGTCCGGGATATGTTATAATTCTTTATATCGTCGGAATATACACGGGTCGCTCCCGTAATTGATAATGCATATTTCACGCGAATCCAGTTCGAGGCGGAAGGAGTCAATCTTGAAGATTTTTATAGTGCGCCGACGAAGGGATGTCGATCCGTGGCACGTTTGAAATTGACACGCGGGCACGTGACGCGAGAAGAGAAAAATATTGCATCGACCTGTGACCCACTTATTAACGTTAATGCTACCTATATCCGAAAGCACTGTCCGCTTGGCTATGCGGCATGTCGGATTCGAGTTTCGGTTGCATATCGCGATGACACTGACGAGTCGGTTAATTTTCTATTACCAGAATCTACTCCCCGAAGGTTCGACCTTTGCCCCGCGATCCGATCTGGCTCGCTCTCGAATTTTCGTCGCCTGTTTGCCCCGGCTAAACGATAAGCGGCACGTAACTTCCGTGACCAAATACGTAAATCAGTTTCCGCAATCGGTTTTCATATAAAAAAGGAAAAGGAACGATCGGGTAGATAAGAGGTGATGAAATGCGTTGCTTAATAAGGCGATACGAGATTAGGATGATGGATTGAATCAGAATTTTGTCGGGAGAAGTGATACGCGACGGGGCTGTGTTCCTTCCGAATAAAACGCATTATCACTCTTACTTCCGATAACGTGCATGCTCGGCAGGTTGAAGTAATTTCGCGTTGAACGAGGTGCGTGTGTGGACTGCGTATGAGGGAAGGCCGAGATGAAATCGCACGCTAATGTGTGGTAAGGTAGCGCAGTAAGAATATGAACGCTAATTAATCCTAAGACCTGTAAGGTGGACGGGTGGGTCAGTAAAGAATATGGATGGAAACGGTGAACGAGTCAGAATGTGGTCAGCATCGACAACGTGCGGTTAAATAGACTACCACGCAGGACAGAATTTATATAATATATTATTCGTCTTCGTGCATATTCCTCTTTCAATTATGGATATTTCTTTGTAGTAAAATTTCTATGCCAATATCCATTGTAAGTCATATTCTATTGATCGATGCGAAGATCATCACATTTTATCTTTTTCCTCTTGTTTGGGTATATTTTTGGCAATATCTCTGAAACTATTGCACTTAGAAAGCTCTGGTTGCGATTTTTATCAATGTTTTGCGCCCCTCTTTCATTACATAGGCGAGTAATTGAACTAATTCCATTCTGTACAGCATAGCAAGAGAAATATGAATTTTTCACTGTTTTTCGATACATTTTTGGTCATATCTCTGGGAAGATTGCACTTAGAAGGCTTCGGTTGCGATTTTTGTGACTCTCGTTCGATTCTCTTTCAGTATGCATATCCGCAAATCGATAGGAAAACTTTTATTTTTTTGCCATTTTCGTGACCCCAATTTTTCGACAGTTTTTTGGCTGTAACTCCGAAACTAAAGCGAATTTCGACCAACGGCAAACGGCTCTCTGAGTTTTTTTGAACCCCTAGCAGGTAGCAAAAGGGGGATCCGATCCGCCGGCCTTCGATTTTTCGTAAAAATTGGTAAAACCCTTTAGAAAATTTCCGATTTTTTAAATCGCCCGTAACTTTTGAACAAGCGGCCAAAACCTATGATAATCATAGGTTTTCTTGAAGCTTTCGACGCGTACTCTAAGATAGGGTTATTGGCGAAAGCCGATCTTTAAAAATTTTTTTTTTCGTCCTCGAAAAATGGCTGTATGTTTGAAACTATTCGGAATTCGAAACTTTGCTTGCGACCAACTTTCAGGGCGAATTAAAATCTATGGGATAGGGTACTTATAAATCCATTCTAAGACCAAATATTTTTTTGTCGCTTTTTCGCATTTCTGAAGGTCCTATCACCTTTCAATAGGTCCAAATAGTGCCAAAGTACCCTCCATTGGTTGCTCAGACCCATAGCATAAGGCTATCGTGGTCAAACGTACCTAAAATATGGGCCAAAACGCGCATTTATAGCCTAAAACCACTCAAAAGGCGATAATCACCATCAACTATGACGTATAACCACGCAAAACAGTGTAAACTAACGTAAAATAGTGTAAAAGTATGAAGAAAGTCCAGACCCAGAAACGTAGAGTCGTCTAACATACTCCAAATTGGGGTTGAACTGTCGCTTTGTTAATTAAAATATCTCAAAAAGCCCAAATAACCAACATTTATCGAATTTTACAACGTAAAGTAATGTAAAGTAGTATAAAGTAAGAAGAAATGATTCAAAAGTATGAAGAGTCTCGCAAATAGGCGTAAATGATCATAAATATGAAAAGACAGCGTTGATATAGGCAAGTAAGAATCAGTCGGTAAGAATATGTACGCTGAACGACCCTACGACTCGCAAGGTGGGTGGGTTAGTTAATAGAGTACATGGCTCATAAGGCAGCGGACCCGGGTTCGATTCCCGTCCCGGTAGAGAAATTGAGAAAAAAGCACGCTTGAGTGAGCACGTTAGAGCGCCGACTCGAAATTGGCGAGTGCTCGCGGCAGAGGGCAAAGACAAGGCACAACAGTGTCAACACGCACCACATACCACGCATATCGGGTCCATGTATTATTTTGCTTCTCACTTCAACCACAGAAATTCCCCAATACTCATTATTGAGCCAGCTAAAGCGTTACATTAAATTTTCCTCAGTTATTCATTGGAGCTAGCATACGAATAGTATACGGTTTGTACAATATCTTGACACTTTCCCTTTTGGCCACACCGTGAACTTACGATACTTAACGATACCTACCAAATTATACAATCAAAGGTGTGGACAAGTGCGTGCTGCGAGCAGGCGATAACATCTTGAACCAACACGCACACCAAGAAAACGAGAGCCTAAAACCGTATCCTCATCAACCAATTTCGAAGGAATCGAACTCCGCCTCACCTTTTTCGCCGAACGAAAATTATCCGGAATCAATTCAGCCGCGGGCGTCTTTCGTACCTTTTAACGATTAGACCGTCCGATACCAACGCTCTCGATCCTCTCGATCCTCTCGATCCTCTCGATCCTCTCGATTCACTCGATCCACTCGATCCCTCTCACTCTCCCCAACCCCACCCGTTAAGCGTCTTCGCGCCGATCATTTAGCCGACGGATCGATTAGGGTCCGAAACAATTTGCGACTTCGGCCTCGCCTTTCATCGCCCGCCATTATTTATATCCGCAAATTGATAATTGGGTCCCGTCCGCTCGCACGCTGACGCGTATGTAGGCAAAGCGAACGTATAACTTGCGGGCACGAAATTGATTTCGTCGCTCCACCCCCCTTTCATCGACTTCAACCCCCCCAGCCCCTGCCACCCTCATCGAATCCACTGATTGGCGGGTCCTGGCAGTCGCGGATCAATGGCGATTTAATTAAAGATTATGGCTCGTCGAAAATTAAGATTAATCGCGTCGGTCGGTGTGCGGAGGGAGGAGGGGAGGGATGAGGAAAGGAAAGAGGAGAAGGAGGGTGAAGGAGGTTAGGAGGAAGAGTGCGGCGTCGTCGGATAAGTGAGAAAGAAGGAGGTGAAGGAGGTGAGAGAGGCGGCTGAAGGGTGAAAGAGGCGACCTCGACCAATGGCCTTAATTATTCCGCAGGGGGAGGAACCTGACAGTCGCGAGGAACCCACTTTCAAGCGGGTCGAGGACGAGAGATCGGTTCCGCTCACGTGGTTGCCGCTAATTTCGATTTTGACAGGCCGAAAGTCCCCTTCGCGCAGGGTGGCTGCATGCAATTTGCTCGGTGAACGATTTTTTGTCTTACGCGAAAAGACTGGCACTCATCGCAGTCATGAGTTTACACGGTAAGCTTACGTTTGTCAGACGTGCAATGCACCAGACATTCAAAAATTAAACAATAGCAGCGAGTTATTCGTAATGCTCGATTTTTGAAAGAAGTGAAAGATTTCTTACACGAAAATATTGCCATTTATCACAGGCATGGGATTTAGAGTTTGTAAGCTTACGTTTGTCAGATGTGCAGTACGCGAGACACTTATAAATTGAACAAGAGCATCGAGTATTTTGTAATACTCGAGTTTGTCGGTAGAGGTAAATTCGATTCAGGTGGCTGCAAGTAATTTGGATTTTGGTGGAAAACCTAGTTTGTGCAGAACAGACATTCTACTCGGTCTTCGGTTTTGTCCTCTCGCGATCGTTCAAGATAATATGCGCACTGTACTCGTGTTCAAATTCGATACTGATGAGCGTAAGATCGGTAACATCGGCCGGAGTCGATATCGGAGGAAAGCAGCAAATTATGTAAATCGATACCGGGTAGATTTAAAGTTGTCAATGCGACGGAATTCGATAATTAATCTCGATGAGATTTGCGGGAAATTGTAATCCTGATTAATTCAATATTATAATTACATATTACGGGCCGTAATTTCATGTAGAATTAAACGATAAAATCCTTTTCTCCCTGTACAGATCTTATGGAAAAGTTTATTCGATCAGTTCGACATTGCAATACTGTGTGCAATAAATAATCGAACTATCTTCTCCAGCGTCAAATTCGTCTAACGTAATTCAGCACAAATTCGTAGTTACAGTATCAGTTCGATAAATCAAACGACAAAATTTCTCGCTTATTCCCACAGAGTTCTATCCTCACGCTGAAATATAAAACATTAAACATAAGTGTTGCAAATATCAAGCAAGCCGTCGAAAGAAAATTTTGACGATGCCAATTCAGCAACTTAGACTCCAAATTCATTCTCCCCTAATCTGACCGGGCCATAGATTCCGTGGATGAACAGGGTCGAGAGTGGCCCGAAAGGGAAGTGTACCGGGTGTCGAGATCCGGTCTTTATCAGGAGCGACACGGGGCAGAATTTAATAACGCGCTCCGCGATGAGGCTAAAACGCGAGCGGACGGCTCGGTCGCTCGATATTTTACTTAATTAATTAGCTGATTACAAACGACTACCTCCCTCATAGGCCGGCCGCGCGCGCGCGCCCGCTCGCTCTCTTCGACCCCTTCGGCCACCCTCGAGCCACCCCTCACCCGCCGCCCAGTCACCCCATTGAAAATCGATGCGGCGGCTATTTGCAAAATTTATGTTGCAGTAATTCGGAATTTTAATCGTCGTATTTGCGTATCGGCCCGAAATGGGTATATTTGTCGAAACCGTAGTCGCCCGCTCCGGTCTTCATCCCCCTCTGGCCCAGCTCTCCCCTATTTCATCCCCCCCCCCCCGCTCTTTCGCACGAGCTTTCTCCCCGCCGCTTATCGAGACCTAATTCAATATTTGCCGCGAGCAAATTTAGTATATCGGAATTCCGATTAACCCGGAGCAGTGAATCGCGATACGCGTATCTCGCCAAGATTTAACGGGGGCGGTAAACAGAGTGAGTCCATGGAGAGGGAGGGGGAGGGGGGGGGTGTAAGTAATCGAGTGTAATAAGATGTTGGCTTCTTGATCGGATTGCGAGCGCTTACTTTTGACGGGCAAGAAAAGTCGCGTAATGAATTTTCGATTTAAATTAATGTGAACGTGTGGTAAGGGGTGACATGCAAGTAATCGGGTGTAGTAATAAGATGTTGGCTCTTTTATCCAGTTATTACTGTAAGTTTTTCATAACCAAAAACGGTGTTTGCGGTAATGAGGATCGTTTGACTTAATTGTTAAGGGGGAAGTAACCAGATGGGGTGGGAATATAAATTATAGTCATAGAAATATGACAGTTCTATACCAACTATTCTGTACCTACTACTGTACCTAAAAGGCGAGTCTCATTCTTGCCATGTATCCACATTCAGATTTAAACGTCAAGAATTTCGAAACCGACGCGTAGGTATATTAGAAATAAAAATTCTTTCCTCAATTATCAAAATCTAAACTTTATCCCAATCAACGTACACGCTCCGAATAAAACCGCTTATTAAAAATGGCGAAAATGAATGCCACGCTAATACGCAAAGCGAACTACTATCAAAGACTCCTTTCATTCCGCGAGTCGTCAATTTTCACCCCCACCCCCGAATTAATTCGCGTGCCAACGTCGAGCGCGTAGGAAGTCTCGTCCCTTATCGCGCATCGAATTATTATTTTCCGATATCGCGCTTTCTTTTTTTTCACACTCGCCGGCAACAGCGATCAAAGGGAATGACGCTGGAACGAGCCGTGAATTGACGTGAATTATTAATACAGCCGGGCGCAAAAAGATGCCGAGGGGTTGAATCGACCTTCAGCGTTCGAGAGTTCGAGGTTCGACTCTCGAATTAATAAACGCGCGGTTAAACTCTCGTCTGGGCGTGAGCGACAATCGGTGGGTCTTGTTTTTTAATTGCGGCGACGCCCGCTTCCCCCCCCCCCTTCCCCGCCGACCCCACACCCCGCCCTTTCATCCCTCGAGCGAGTCCTCCAACCCCCGATTTCAACCCCTGATGCGATTCCGGCCACGAAGCCGCTGACGCCGAGCGTAAATACGAGTTTAATCGTGACTTATCGTAAATATTTCAACGGCTGATTTACGCGAGCACCCGCGACCGGAAACCGGATGTGCCAGTCACGTTTTCGAAGTCACTCCGTTAGGCGAGATTTGGGAATTCGTATACGCTCGTTGCTCTTTGCTGGCTGCGCGTTATGCGTTACGTGAAATGTGTGGGAGATCGTTTAGGGAGGTAAAAGGTCGACTTAACATTATTCTATCAAGTTATGCATATATGATATATCGTATACAGTGCGACAATTATGTATTAAGACTGCCTCTAGAAAACACAATTAAAACACGATATCTGCTAATTTTTCGGTATATTTATTCGAAATATTCCCCTCCTGATTCAATATAGTTGTTGCATCGATTTAATAGTGATTCAAACGCGTGTTCTAGCTCATTTTTCGGAATTTCCTCCAGTGCCCACGTCGAAGCCCGTTGTATGGTTTGAATTTCGTCAAAAAAGCATTCTTTCAACTATAATTTCAGTTTCGGGAACAAAGAGAAGTCGCACGGTGCCTAATCAGGTGAATACGTCGGATGATTCAACACACAAACCTGATTCCGAGCCAAAAATTGACGAACAATGAGTGCTGTGTGTCTCGGTGCATTATCGTGCAACAGAGTTCGTTCAATGTGTGTGGAACAAATTTTGCACAGGCCTTTGTTTTGCCCAAATCCTCGTGAAGAGTGAGTCGGATAGTTTCTCTGTTGATGTTTAAGGCCTTTTCCATAATTTTCAGTGAAGCAATGCGGTCTTCTGCAATAAAATCACGAACTTTCTGGATCATTTCCGGCGTCCGAACTGAAATTGGCCTTCCTTCTTTTATTTCATCTTCCAGCGACTCTCTGCCATCCACAAAACGTTTATGCCATATAAAAACATTTGATCTTGATGAACAAGCATCGCCATACGCTTGCTGCATCATTCGGAATGTTTCTGATGCACTTTTTGCGTGGAATTTAATGACCGCTCTCTGCTCGATGTTAAAATTTCAACATCAAACGAAAACGTGTTTAGCAAAATGAATTTTAATAAATATTAAATGTCAACCAAATGTCATGAAATTTTTACAGCTAGTAGAGGAAGGTTGAAGCTTCAAAACGCATGTGCTCGCACATAGATGGCGCGCTTGGTTGCTGAGATATAATTCGAGTCTTAATACATAATTGTCGCACTGTGTATGTGAAGTATGCATCGTTAGGATATTATTTTATTCGGTGGTCGAATGCGAATTCATTCAAAATTACGGCAAGTAGAACTGTAATATGTCAGAGCGATGAACATTTATATTTCAACTTATGTCGGTATTGATAAATGATCTCGTCATAAGTCGTATGTAACTTATTTAATCCGAGGAGAAATAATGAATTTTGGAATCGTCGATCTTGAAATTCCCTCCTCTCACGTGTTCATTGACCGAAAAGGCTCGATTATACATATAACTTATTTAAGTTCATACTTTTAATTCGAAACGAACTTGGACACACTTCCGTACTTTAATACTTTCCACCTTCTAAGTAAGGAAGATAACCGTAGATCATATTCCAACAAATATGATTACAACGCGGAACACCTCTATTATTCACATCCCCAATTCCGGCCAACAGTCGTCTTACCCCATTCCTCAAGCGGCCCACATCGCAGCGCCGATTACATTACCGAAACACGCACCCCTTCGAAACCACCCCAACGCTCACCCCCGCACACCTGTCCACGAGCCCAGCGAAAATTAGGTAAATTCGACAGGTTAAAATCGCTCGCGCCGACGCGCGTCAGGTACTCGCGCTCGTTCGAGGGTGGCTCGCAGGCGGGGGGTGGCTCGAGTACGTCGGGGGATGGCTCGAAGGGGCGCGAAAGCTCTCGTAGGAGTGGCTGCGGCGTACTTAAATGTCCGTTAAGCCCCCGCGGTATCTACGATCGCTGCACGTTGCCGCGCTGTAAAATTACACCGAAACTCGAGCCACCCCTCACCCCCTCCACTCGCCCGCAGCTTGCCTCCACCCCACGGCGAGCGGCGGGGCCCGAAAATCTGCAACGCCATTGCGGGATATTCCGTGCAACCGGCAGTGCCAACCCCCGACAGAAACCACCCCCCACCTCCACCCACCCTCTTCAACCCCCTTCACTATCCTTCTTTCCGCTCTCTTGTCGTATGTACACGCGGCCGGCGTATATATCGCTGTACTCCCGGGCTAAATCGAAAAACTTTGCCACTCGACTCCCGGACTCTTGAGTACGGCGAATCGAAATAAAATGATAGCGGCGAGATAGCGGGCGAGCGTGGATTAGAGCCGGGCGTTTGCCTCGAGTGCCTTCGGGGAAGAGGCCGGAGGCGAGAGGAACAAGCGGAAGGAGAGGCGCCGGCCAGAATGGAGAGTATATGCTTTTTCATTCTGGAGTGGGCCTCTGCCAAAGGTTTTTCGGCTACGTGAGACTTTTTTTCCCGCGAGCGGAGAGCACTCGCGCGCGAGCGCCGGCTCGCGGATGAATTTTGTTGCGAGAGAGAACTACGGTAATTTGGATGTAATTCGATCCTGAGTTGATACGCGCGGTTTTGGTGGGCGGTTGTACGATTGGATATATACGTTTCGAATATATCGTAAGGGGTGAAGTAGGGGAATTAATAGTTTTATCATAAGGGGTGAAGTAGGGGAATTAATAGTTGGGGGTGGGTATAGAAGTCCGATTTTGGTAGTAAGACGGAGTTGATATATAATGTAATTAGTATTTGCACTTGTATGGAATATTTTAAAAGGCAGAAAGACAGGGCGCTTACGGATATAATTAGTGTAATTAAAATTGAAACATGTCTGAATTCGATACTAAAACGGAGTCGTTACAGATGACGGAGGGTTTTCATAAATTAATTACGTTCCGCCGATATATCCAGACTTAATTGTAAAACAGAATTGCTGAAAATACGGGAAATATATATAATTTAATTACGTCGCGGCAGGAGTAGAACAAAAACATTCCCGCAGTAAGGGCCGATCTTCAAATTAATTTAACATTTACTTGCAAAAAAACTGGAGTTTCTAGACAAACAATACCCATTACCAACATCATAAAACTGTACCCCACCCATGAAAATAGTGTAATAAAGGAAATAGTGTTCCACGAAATAATTGTGTTAGTTCGAATTAAACCGTATTTCTCAACACTAAACCGTCAATAAATCCAGCGAAAAAAGTCATAATTCAATTTTGCCTCTTTATGATATAAAGAGCCAATTTTCGCGGCGAGGGCAGATCGAAGGGATGATCGGGGGGGTGCGTTGTCTTGCAATTTCGCGGATCCGTCATCCGAAGTAGGCACTCGAGTCTTTCCGGCGCACGAGCCACCCCCTCCGAACCCACCCCCCTTCAACCCCTTGCTCCCGCGATCTCGAAAGCTTTCGGGAACCCTTCACGCGGCTTCGGACAAAGTGATCGATCGATATGCCGATACCATAACGCGTGCTCGTCGGGAACTTTGATAATTTAAACCTTCCACCTTAGCGGCGTATTTGCGTTGAACTTTGACTAATGGCGTCGAGGCTGGCTGCGAGGATGAGGGAATGAGAGAGGGAGAGAGGGAGGGAGGGAGTGAGAGAAAGTACGAACGATCCGACTGCGGATATTTTCGCGGCCTTTACTGGCCGCCATTAGGGTCGCACGATTAACCAGAGGTCCGAGGCCGAGCCTTCTAATTCGAGCTAATTCGGGCTCATCGCTGTCCACGCTATTTTCGCACCCTCGATAATGCGCGCGATTAAGGAATTTCGAAAGGATACACGGCTGGGAACGAATTTCACGCTGTAAGTCCTGTATCATTTGAATTCTTAATATTATCCTTTGGGTACTGAACGATTATAATGATAGTAATCTGATAGAATTGCTGTGAATGCTGATGGAAGAATTTCGAAAGAATACTCGATACATTTTACTGTGTTGGATTTCATGATAATTTTAGCACTCAGACATTTTTACAAATTTGCGACGTATAGGGTTATTTGATACGAAGAATAGAAGATTAAAGTTGCAGACTGACGGAATATATTAGGAGTTTGGAGAGTGGGCAAGTTTGAAATAGCGAAACAAGCGAGCGAAATTAAGAAAGCCGGAAAAGCCGGAAAAGCTCGGCGGGCGCACAGCTCGTCCCGTTAGTCCTGCCAGTCCTGCGAACAGGATGTGGTCGGTCGAGAGTCCGATGTCCCCTCGAGGCCAATTTCCGTCCTGCAGGTGCGATGCTCTTAAAGAGTGAACGCGCTTTCTGTATCATTGAAATTTTGAATATTATTCGTTTTCGTACCGAACGATTATAATGATAATAATCCGAAATAACTGCGGTAAATACTGATTGAAGAATTTCGAAAGAAAACTCGATACATTCGACTTCATGATAGTCTTAACAGTCACCAATTTTTTCCGAATTTGCGACGTATAGGGTAATTTGAAGCAAAGAATAACAGATTAAAATTGCTGACTGACGGAATATATTAGGTTCGCAGAGTGGGAAGGTTTGAAGTAGCGAAACAAGCGAGCGAAATTAAGAAAGCCGGAAAAGCTCAGCGGGCGCGTAGCTCGTCCCGTTAGTCCTGCCAGTCCTGCGAACAGGATGTGGCCGGTCGAGAGTCCGATGTCCCCTCGAGGCCAATTTCCGTCCTGCAGGTGCGATGCTCTTAAAGAGTGAACTCGCCGCCACGCTCGCCGACTGATTTCCCACGACGAAATAAGTCAAGAGCGTTGGAATAAATTTCTTTCGCGCCTCGACTCCTCTTCGAAATCAACTCGGCCTCTCAGCGTTCACTCTACACACTCCTAACTGATGAAAACACTCGATATTAATTTTGAACGCGAGTGCGCTCCGCAGCGCGAGTTAAAAAAGGTCGACAGGACTCTTGTTCGAACTTCGAAAGAAAGTTCTGCGAAGCCGAATTGGGAATATAACGTTGAAAATGGTAAAGTTTCATTATATATACGAATTTATCTTACATTTGGAATGTTTGAATTGTATCTGCTTTGACAATTTAGGGTAGAATTGATAGAAATAATCTTGTTAGTTGGCAGTAAGTTAAATTTTGAGATCCTTAGCATACATCGCTTACTATAATGGTAAAAATGTTTCTTTCTTGTTATTACTCAGACTTCCATCACTTTTATTATCAGCGTATCTTTAAAGTCACGTAAGTGTATGAAATGTTAATCAGCGGAACCAAATTAAATCGCGTCAACATTCAAAATCAGCTGGTATTAATCTTACAACATTCTATAGAAAGATGACACAAATTTTCCAAGCAAATTCCTGGAAAATGTTCAATTTCAACAATACTCCGACCACGAACTATAATCTAAGTAACTCTCCTCCGCGAATCGTCGAAGTTTCTAATTCCTTGCCTTAGAACCTACGTCGAAATAGCCTCACGAAAGAAGCACACTCTCCAATATTTACCTATGCATGAGCATCAAACTTTCACTTTCAGCGTGCGGCGCAAAAATTCGGGGCAAGAACCACGCCTTCCTCCCGATAATTCTCCCGAAACACGAATGACGAAATCCGAGCATACCCGCGTATCGCCGAATCCCGTAATTCCTTATCCCAGCAGCCCGAGCGTGCCCAGGACACTCGGCCGCGTAATCCTGGCTGCGCCTCGCGGACAAAAAAAAAACACACAATCCAATTCCCATTTTCAGGGGGCCCGCCAGCGACGGTGTATTTCTGAAGCCGGCCTTTATTTTTCCCTTTATAGAAACGAGCCCGTACGTACTTTCGCAAATGCGTTTTGCATGCAGTGCCCAGATGGTACGTTGTTACGTTATATCGTCGCATATGCGAGAGTCCTTGTATTACTTTCCGCCCACCGAAAACAGTCTCTTCGTCAGTTCTCTTTCCGCACCTCTTATTTTCGTCCTTTGCCGCCCCCCCACTTCCTCGCCTGCCTGCCGTTCATGCATTTTGGTACGTCCCGATGGAAAGCGAGCGTTCGAAGGAATGACAATCTATCTTTTAACTTTAATCACCTCGCCCACGAAATGAGAAAAAAACGAAAGTTAAAGCGCACGAGACCGGATGTTGGGATCCGCTGGAGGTACGATTAATTTGCCTGCCATTTATTATTATTATTATTATTATCATTATCAATTGATTATGGTTATTATTATTATACAGTATTATGCAGTGCGTTCGTTTTCTTGACCGACAGAGCATGATGTTATCTTTACGAGGATTGCGTTTATACATTTCCTTATTGCAAAAGCCTGCCCGTTATATACCGAAGTATTATCATTATTTGTTTGGTCGTGTATGCCTTATCTCTCACACCTCGAACCTTTATGTTTGGAGAACTTTTTTCACGTGCGCATGAGAAAGAAAATTGCCTTTTTTTGCGTTCGAGGCTTATGTTCTGAGGTGGACGCCTGCGATGTGAGACCTTTCATGGATTATGGTGGTACGGGGGTTGATTTCCGGCCTGTTGGATTTGGGGAGCAATTTTTTGTTTTAGAATGCCTGTTTTGTTTCGAACGTCCCCGTCACCTACTTTCGGTTCGTTACTGAAAACTTATCGACGACAATTTGCAGCATGAGATCAGCAAAAATTGTGGGAACGAATTGAAATCGGGGTTGAGACGCGTAAGACGGTATTCGGATGAGATAGCAAATTTGAGCGTGTAGAGATAATTTGTTGGACGAAACGCGGTGATTCGAATGAAACCGGACATGAGAATTTGTTGGATGAAATCCGTGAAACGTCCCATAACGTAAGGATTCGCCCCGACTCTCTCAACGTCGGCGTCGGCGTCGTCGGAAAGTCGGCCGTTAACGAGAGCGTCCTGGAAAAAGCCTTGGCCCAATTAACGGGCCCATTGTCCGCCCGCGCCGGGCCAAAGGTCCTCCCGCCGTCGACGAAAATCCAGTTTGCCTGTAAATAGAAGCGGTAACGAACGGCCACGTCAACTAGAAACTGCGTCCAAGGATATCGTTATCCTGCCAGGCCGGGGCTACCGATCTTCAGCGTACCGTTCTTCGAACCATCTTCAGCGTACCTTTCTTCAAACATCTTCGCGACGTCCTTTTATTTTTGTTTCAAATTCAAAAAAATAGAACGACGCCAATCAAACGTCGTTCTTCCAACGTTCAGTTTAACCTTATTTTCCGTTCGCTTCGTTTTCGAGGGGTAAAAGTGAGAAGAGTCGCCGAAAATGCGATTGAATGCGTAAAGAAAAAAGTGAAAAAAATTCATGAGACGACCGACGTCGATGATCGATCGGCGCGTCGAGGATCGAGGGAGCAAAAATTCTCGACGCGCGAAAGGACGCGGAAGAGACTTTCGGGAACACGCTTTAGGGTGCATGAGACAAAAGGTAAGAAATTAATCTTCCCGAAGGGCGGCCGTCGGACGCGCAAGGGTTATGGAGATAATAAAAGGGTTTAATCTGGCCGAACGGCGGTAAGGGGAGGATGTGTGCGTCGATCATCCCCCCAAGGGCTAAGTCGCGCAAAAGGGCCGCTTAATCCTGACGGAGTTAATCCGCATCGACGTTCATCAAGGAATTTCTTCCGTCGAAGAAACGGATATCTGCTCGATTTTTCTCTTCTCACCCCCTTTCCCACCCCCTTCTCCAACCCTCTGTTTTTCTCTCACTCTCTCACCTGTCGTTTCTTTGTCCGACTCTTGCCCGAGAATCGCACCACACCCTCGGAGAGATTACGTGCGACGATCGAAGGGTTGAAGTCTCGAAGGGCATGGGGTGGAAATGTACGTTGACTTTTAGCCCTCCCCCTCCCTCCTTCCTACCCCCACCCTGACACACAGTCACGCTCGATTAACGTTCAATCGCACCCTTTCCACGATTCTCACCCGGTATTACACCCGACTCCCTGCGAGTCCTGCAGGAAGTTTGGTCCTTCGCATATTTCGTCCGTAACCTCTTACCCCCCACCCCCACTCGCGACGCTCGCAGTTCGTTAAAGTTCGCAAAATTGTAATTTTGCAACCGAACTTTCCTCCCTGCAATCTTGACTTAAAAGGAACTGAATTATTTTTTCTATTTATCCCCACCCCCCCAACGAGCCGAACTTCTCGCTTCTTCGTTTTCACTTATTTCCTTCCCTCGTATCTATTCGAGTCCTCTTACTACCGCCACCCACCCTTCTCTACCGATATCATCCGATTCTGCCACTTTCCACCCCCGCCTGTTTCTTCCCCATTTCTTGCCACCCACTCTTTATCTCGCAGTCTTTACACCTCTACCGTACCATTTCCGCGTGTCTTCCGAACTCTTTCGAACTCGCTTCTTCCGATCTCTCGTTTCTCACCCCCTCCCCCACTCTCTCTCTCTCTCTCTCTCAACTCTCTCTTATCGCTCTCTCGCCAACTCCGACATCCTCCTCGCCACCACTCATGACAGCCGAGTTCTTACACCGCCTCGCTCTCTCCCTCTCGCGAGAGCCATGCTCCTCCATTTCTCTCCACCCCCCCCCCCCCCCTCACCCCCTCTCGCCCACCCCTTTCTTTTCTCACTCCCACCGGCGGAGGCAATAAGACGCGAGAGTGGATCGCCACCTGGTTCCAAGTGTTATGAGACCCTGGACACGAATACGAGCCCGTAGCTGTGCGTCGGCGTACGTCGGTCCGCGTCGGTGTACGTCGGTCTACCTCAGTGTGCGTCCGTGCGCTTGGTAGAGACTAATACAAGGTCGAATGGCGGCGTATACTAACAACTACGTTCGGCCGTGTGAATTCCGAGTACGAGCCCTACGTATGTTTGTCCCCCCCCCCCCCCCCCTCCAACCCACCTTCAATGTATGCCTGAGACAAGTGTGGGGGGTGAATAGAGACACGTATAGGCGCACACACGTTTGGAAGGTGCCCACCGCTGCACACGGATTTCGCATCAGCCCGCAGCCCCCGTTAACACCAACTTCTGTCCATCCGACCTATTACCCCTGTTCTTACCCTCTCTGTCCCCCCCTACTCGTCCTGTGATTACATCCGTTCTTGTCCCGTGCTCTTACGCGCGGAGGTTCCACGGTTCACGGCCGAGACTCACGGTGTCGGTACTTTCCGGCCGTTTCCGTGTTCTTCGTCGATCGGTTGGTTGAGTACATTCAATTCTCGACACTTCGTCGTGCCACATTTTTAGGATGCGAGGATAGTAGGTTACGGTTTCCACTACCGTGATTACGTCTGCGTATGCGGATTCTGGAGTTCAGGGTTGGGTGTCTTTTCCAGCTGGTTTCATGCCGTTTTCCACGGCTTGCGGATTGGAAACTTTCAATTGGGAAGGTTTGGTTGGGTGGCACTGTTTGTCGGTGAGAATAGTGGCATTGTTAGTGTTTTTGAGGTTATGGCACTTATTGTGTTCTCATGTTACGTACTGATACATATTCGAGGCATTGGTTTCGAAGTCTTTCTCTTTTTGGAATAGTCTACCTTTTAGAGGTTCGAAATTTTCAATCCCGAATACTTATGTTACACTTTAGTAACTGAGGATACTACCTACTCTTGTGATAATACCTATTACTGTGTGTTAATATTACATGCAGTTTCAGGATCGACATTTCAGTCTTTTTCGTCTGTCTCTATTTCATTTTTCATTCTTTTGTTCATTCGTTCGCTATTTTCAATTCCGAACACTTCGTTACGCTACACTTCTAGCCACTCCGGCCAGTAACTGCATTTCCAACTCTTGTTTTCCATTCAGTCTCGACTAGATTGTTATTTATTCAGTTTTTGACTTCGATACGTTCGTATTTTCCAAATTCTATTCCTCTTATTACTGTACTACACTGGTTAGTCGTCGAAACGATTCCATCGAATCTATCCATCTTTTCCTCGCGAACTTAAGATTCTCGCATACCGTTATCTCTCGAATTTCAGCCCCTACCGAATCTTTCTAACCCTCCTTCAACCCCCGGGGCCACCCTCGAAAGCCAAAGTCCGTTACACCTACAGGCGTCCCAGATGACGCTCAGTTTCTTCTTCGACTTCTTCGTTTCCGGCCATCGACGCCGACAATCTCGACTTTTTGCCGGTCCTCTCCCTCCCCCTGGCCCTTTACTTCACCCTCCAAAAGCTGGGGTAAACGTCGGTCGACCGACGTTACAGGGTGTCCCTCTGCGGAACTCCGAATTACATCGTCCGCAGTTACATCTGCTGCCGGATTCTCGCGCACTTACGCTTCCGATCGGTGTAATACTGTACTCGCTGCGCGTGGGATCGTGAAAGGGTCAGGTTAGGTCCCGTTTCTTCGCGTCGATTTTGCGGCCAACTGAAGCTCTGGGAAAAACGAGCCGAAGGGCGGGGAATACGAATGAGAGCTGAGCGAAATGGGGGTTGAAAGACATTTTATCGTAATGTACAGAATGCTGTTTGGTTAGCGAAACCAATAAAAAGAATCTTTACTGTCTTACTAGTAAAGCGTGGGATATAAGTCTCTACTGTCTTAGGAAAACGTAGATGAAGTAAATTAACAGATACCTATTTTTTCCCGAGTTAAAAGTGGACAGTCTACGATTCTACTTTTCTATCTCATAGAGTATAGATCATTTGCAAGATATTCGAAGTGATTAATTTTCTCTCTAGATTACAATTCTACTGTTCTATTTCATACAGTGTACATCATTTGTAACATATTCGAAGTAATATATTATCTCTCGAAATTATAAAATTTCCAATAGTTCGATTCAGCGCTATTACAATTTCCGGTTATGCAAGACTATGTTTCATAAATCGTCCGAAAAATGGGCCCAAAATTGGACCGACTGCCGAAACGAACCCACTCGTCCCTGAACATCTACCAACTGAATATCTGCCCAACGAGCATTATCAGTCCGTTTCGCGAGCGATAATACGCGTCTCCCGTTTCGGCGGCGAAAATTACGTATTCCGACGCGGGCGTTTCTCTCGTTACTCCCGCACGCCATATATCGGCAAAAGAGGGTACCGGGAATTATCTATCGATTTCCGGCATGTAAGTTACAGGCGCCTGCCGCATAACGATACCGACTCGGCGAGCGGGAGCACTGACTTCGCGAACAAAACGCGGCCGAAACTTAATCTGCGCTATCCGTACGCAACGAATACGGAGCGAGGCGTTCAACTGTTATCAGCGTCGCTTATTGAGGCTAGTGATAAAGTGCTTTCGCGCTGATGGGCGAGAATTTCGATTCTCAAGTTTCGAATTAGGTGTACGGAGTTTGGGGTCAGGGTGTTGGTACGGTTCGATATTTAAATTGTGGCCTTTTGACGTACAGTTTCTGCTGTTCGTGCTACTAGAACTAGTATTAGGAATTTGGTAGGATGATATAGTTCGTTAGGTGGAATCGTATATCCGTCGTTGTACTAAGATTTTCTTTCACGACTTTCCAGTCTTGGCAAGAAAATACTGCCAATAGTTGTCAATCTGGTAGGTCGACTAAAGATTTAACGTTCACTATTCTACTCTATCAGTCTAGGTGGTTAAATACGGTCGTAAACTCTATTCTTCAATATCACAACTACACGTACTAGCGAAAAATCGTCATCGAATCTCAACCATTCCACAAATTCAATATCCCGACAAGTACGAACTTTCAACACTTACTTCCAAACAAATACTGACCGTCAACGGAAACGTCAGCGGCCGTTAATCAAAGTCCAGCTATTCGTAGGACCTCGTTCGCGCCTCGTTTAACAATTCGCCGCGTCCATTCGTTCTTCCCATTTCGCGCTATCGTTTTCGAGGTTTCCGATGGCGGCTAATCGCGCTGCGAGCCGATCGGTTTGCGATGCAAACTTTATTTCGAGCCACCTGCTCTCTCACTCTCGTTCGTATTCTGTCCTCGACAGTGTCCGCCCCCCCCCCCCACTCTTTTCACACTCCCCCGAACCAGACACTACCCTCTCTCGTGCCACAATATCCATCGAGCAGGTCCCCCACCCCCTCCCCTTCCACGAACGACCGAACAAGCCAGCCGACAATGACCATTCAAAAGAATGCGTGGTCGAGCACGGCTGCCGGGGGTGTCAAACGCGATACAAGGGTTTTTCAATGTTAAGCCGGGTGGGAGAAGTATGTTGGGGCGTTAAGTAGTGCAGGTGGATTTTGGATAGGGATAAGTGGACAGAGCAGATTTTACGTCGGGGGGAATGCGTGGATTTTGCTGGCGGGGGCGAATTGGTTTTGAACGATGGGATTATCTTGTAGGAGTAGGTTTTTGTTCGATTGCTGATGGCTGCGAGCGTAGAGTAGGTATAGAGGGTGTAAGGAGTTGGCTTGTGGCGTAGAATCAGATTCTGTAACCTGGTCGGTATTAAGAAATGGACGGATTTGAAGATTTAGCGGTAGCTTGTCTGATAGTCCTGTAATGAGAATGCGATGTGAATCTAGGGAGGTGTAGAACAATGATTATATTTTAAAATTAGATTTTTGATGATAATCGAGGCTAATAAATTCGCGGATAAAACATTGACTGTGACAAATAGTAGACTTTTCTTAGTTTTCTACCCTAAGAATCTAAAACGTTCTCCAAGTCGAAGTCACAATTTTCTTACAACTTCACTATAAAGTACGTTGTAATTCCGAGGGCAGCTGTAATACAACGACTCCGCAGCAAAATCAGAATCCGCACAGAATTCAGCGTTAACGACCTCGCCGTATAAATTTCGCTCCACCTTAAGTAGTACAGGTCAATATTGCAATTACATCCGTTACGAACGATACGAAAGTTCCGTCTCACTCTTGGGGCGCCGTAATATAATACAATGATTCCGTAACGAAATCCGATTCCGCGCAGCGTACACCGTAAACGGGCGCGCGGAATAAATTTCGTCCGAGATTAAGTAGTACGAGTCAACCCGCCGCGGTGGCGCGTAGTAGTACAGACGCAATTTTCGCCGACGCAAATATCGCGCTCCTTCTCCTTACACTTCCTTACATTTTCGCGAACGATGCGAAACGAGAGCGGCCCCACCCCCACCCTCCGCTTCCGGTATCAGCGAACGTAACCGTGGCCGGCCCATTCGCCGACTCGTTCCACTTTCCCGCCTTCAGTCTCCCGGAATACACACACTCGACGTCCGGCCGCGGTTTCGAACGTATCAACTTTACGACTCCCACAACTCGATCCATAATGCGTCGCCTGCCAAGTCCTCGAATTAATTCTCTCACCCCGCGCGGTGGAAGTGACTTAAAACTCGACCTGTATGCAAATCAGTCGAGAATGCGCCGAGGAAGGAATCGCGAGGATCGACAATCGAATTCGCGCAAACTTTAGGTCACCCTCTCCCGCCGAGAAAGCACCGAAATCGTACCTACAAGAAAACACCAGAAAAAAGACACACACTGAAACCACCGCTAGCCGGCCATTTCTATCCACTGTCTCTCTTGTCCTCGTCAAAGTCTGAAAAAAAAACTAGTCGCTGTAAAACCCTTGCCACTTGTCAGTGGCTAGAACTGAACGAAAGACAGTCTCGTAGTTATTCCTTTTCGTTCTCCTATGATTTCTTATGATTTATATATGTTTTTGTTACAGGGGTCCCGCGAACATTTTCGGCTAGGCCTTACCGAGGAGGTTGGTTCGTTTGTTTGGTTTGCAATTAGGATTAGTCAGTAGATTTTTTTCTCTAATGCCCTTACTAAGACTCCTCTAATCTACTACTCTCTGTTCTCTGTCTGTCTATTCTCTGTCTACTTCTCTGTTCTTCTGCTCTCTGTCTACTTCTGTCTCTGTCTCTCTCTCTCTCTCTGTCTGTCTGTTCTCCCCTTCTGTCTTCTTCACGCGTTTAGTGACCAATCATCGCTTATACAAAAATCGTACTTCGTCTCTGTTACATCTCTCTGTCTATACTGTCTCTACTGTCTACACTATCTAATCTATCTATCTCTGTTCTATTAAACGCTAACTAACAGCTCTCCCCTGTACTTTCTCTGACTATCTCTGTCCTTTTTTTTCTATTTAATGCCTCGATCGTCGCTCGACCATGCTAATACCACCAATCACCACCTTTGATCGTTACTAACCCCCTAGCGTATATATATATATCTACATACGTACACGCAGTCCCGGCCCTTGCATCGGTGTACCTAGATGCACACGTATCAAGATATATATGTGTATACATATATTCGTCTCTGTACGTCCGTCGTACGGGACGTCACGTCTCGACGAGCTCGCTTCATTGTCCATGTTTTTACTTTTGTCACTCTACCTTCAGCCGATGTTCGATGTTCGATGGTAGAAGAGAGACGAGTATGCCGATTAGAGCCGTAGTTGTTTTCGAATGGCGAACGTCTTGTGAATAGAATTATCCTTTTTTTGGCCGAACGTCACGAGGGCAGTCGCAAAAGTTCCACCCCTTTTTGCTACCCACCCCTTTTTTGAATGTGGTAGATCTTTTTTGTCATCGCGCCGATCGTCGACGAGGGCGAAAGATTTGTTTGCTGCTCAAAACTACCATGCTTTTGTTGGACTAGATTGCAATTGTAGGCACTTCGGCGTCCCTCTTCTCTCGACGCCTCCGGAGGACGATATTCATTCACAAGATAATTCACCCTCAAGATACTGCCGACCTTCACGGACGAACGTTCACCTCTCTCTCTCTCTCTCTGCCATTTTCTTTTTATCGACCGCGAATGGAGTGGGTTCGTTGAGATGAGCCTGGATACGATGTACATGCATATCGATATATTTCCACATAATAGTATACATATATGGTATATATGTCGACTTTTATATCCGCATAATGTGTGATCCACCCCCCCACCCCCTACCACCGCCCCGTTTGCCCCTGGATTTTTTAACTGAACACGAAAGCTCTCTCTATCTTTTTTTTGTCGACAGATCCGTATTCTCTAGCTTTAGTTGATCGATGTTTAGATGTGTGACATTATATAACCCTGCGCGTCGTCCGATGAATCGAACATTTTTTCCCGCGGAAAACAGTATTATCGGGCAGAGGGTATGAAATGATAGCTGCGGAACGAAACAATTGTACGCGCGGAATATACTTTCAATATCTGTTACGTTCATAAAACGTTATTCCATCACAATTTGCAAATGATCAGTTTTACCTGAGGTGAGTATTGAAATTATTTCTGCGCGGTTGTTATCGAACGAAAGCTGTCGTCTCTTCCGTCTGCAGCGAACGATTCATTGGACGCCGAGCATAATCGTCTCTCATTCGCGACCACCCCCCCAACCCCAATTCGCTAAAAAAACCTCTTCCTCTGTGTATGTCAGTGTTCGTGCCGTGCGTAGGGATGTCTCCGACTATCCAACTCTCTCTCTCTCTCTGTCTCGTATTCCGTCCGCCAGACCCAGAAAACCACCCCCAGCCCACCCCCCTAAGCCCTCAGAACAACTGCTAACTTTGCGCTTTGGAAAGTGATCGTGCAATTTTAGATCGCTAACATTTTCAACACTAACCGTATCCGATGTGTTTTTTCTATTTTGTCCCCCCCCCCCCCCTGTTCGCCGAAATCTCAGTCTTCGTCTACGACGATCAGGACGTTCATGCTGAAGAGGTGGGTTTCGATTCTTTTGGAAGCGGAGTGTGTGTGGAAGTATGACTTCGGATTCGAACGGAAGAGGACGGCCCGACATGTTAATGGACACGTATGATCGACACGTACGCTGTCGAGGACGTCAGAGCTTACATCTACTTACGTCGGATCCACTCACGTTACATGTGTACTGTTGGGTTGGAAACTGTGAAACGGGCGTTTTTGTTTAGTCTACGTTCAGCTGCGACTGAGAGAGAGTTACATTGTGAGGTGCACTCGATATTTTTATTTATAAAGTTTAATGGTATTCTTCTTACTTATTTCGTAAAATTTTTTCGTGTTTCTATCCCATTTTTATATTATTTTTCTCCGAAACCAGATGAACACGAAACGCGATTTACATTTACTTTTCTTGTACGAATTCAAATTGAATCGTTGCGCAGCTCATGCTTCGGGAAACAGTAATCAGGCATTCGGACAAGGATCCACTAATGAAAAAAATGCTCGACATTGATTCAAAAATTTGAACTCGTACAAGAAAGGTAGATGTAAATCGCGTTTCATTTCCGTCCGGTTTCGGAGAAAAATAAAATAAAAATGGGATACAAAGACGAAAAAATTTTTACGGAATGAATAAGAAGAATACCTTTGAACATTATAAATAAAAATATCGAGCACACGTTACAAATCTCTCTCAGTCACAGCTGAACGCAGACTAAACAAAAAGCGCCCGTTTCATAGTTTCCAGTCTAATACTTCCTCTTAACCGAAAAATGCAATATTCTTACCCGCTGATCTTTCTCGAATTTTCGATCATTCTCGATCTTTCCCGAATTCTGCCTAGGCGCATGAGCGAACGTCGGATTTCAACGTACAGTTTCCTCGTTCGAGAATCTTACGACTCGGACTATCGATCCAAACGGTCGTGTTCGACATTTGTACGATCGTGCATCTGCGTGTCCATTATCGCGCAGGTCGAAAATCGCTGCGGATCCGCTCACCCTTGTACGGGACGAGTAAATATTCTCGGCCGCAAAAAAGAAAAGGGAATGCATGAAGACTAACGTTTCATTTAGCAGATCAGGGCCAGCGAAGGGGAGGAAAGAGTTCGAGAAACGGCGAACGAACGAGTCCAGGACGACTTTCGACCGTCAGAGACGCACACGGAGTCACGGTAAGAGTCTCCCAACCCCTCCTCCTTCCCGCCCCTTGCGCCCAAGGGGTTGGCGCGTTATTTTTGTCCTCTCGCGAATATCGATTCGCTCGATTTCGACGCCGGTAATTATTCCGAAAATAGACGGGACGAACGTCAGCGAATTCGAGCATTTATTATTTGACACCGAAACGGTTTCATGTGGGGTAAAGAGGGGAGTTGGCAGGAGGGGGTTGAAAATTTCGGCAGGAAAATCGTCCCTTTCGTCGGAACGATCCAGTCCCGCTTTCGTCGTTTAATTGGGATCGCGAATGTCAGGTTCGGACTTAATGATTCGTGATATTTGGGATATATACGATTTTGAGGGCCAGGGGTGCGGAGGGGTGGGGGAGAGATGTTTGCCGTCCCTGCCAAGTCGGTCGGCGGCGTTACCGAGTTGTAATTGATGCCCGAACGTATGTGCGATCGGTAAATATGTTTAGTTCGAGGACCGATATTTTCGGGAGCGGTTGAAAACGAGTGCTTAACGGGAATGTGGAATATAAATACACCGTTGTGACTGAGGTTGGATGAAATTAGACGTAACTCGAGAATTCTACCACGACTCGAGCGCCTCAGGTTCAGATCTTGCAAACAATGGTATATCGTTTGTCTCTTAATCCTGACTTGTCAGTATTCAAATATAACGCTTTCCAAAATTTCGGTCTATATTTCGGAGCGGTAAAGGCGTAATTAATTTTCTACTTAAAACAGTACACGTTTATATCGTCTTCCGAAGATTTCCTTGACGCTGAAAACAAAACAGTACAATTTTATACGCCTGCGTTGTCGAAGTCGAAAATTAACTTTCGTTCTCGTATCCCTATTTGCAACGCGATACTTTCCGGAAGCGAGCCGAGTATATCAGTTCGTGCGTCAGCCAGTTTCGTTGCACTCTTTACAATATTGTTTATCGAGTTTTAAAGCGATACCGATATTCGGCGTCGACAACGATTATATTTCGTGCGACGCGAATCAATGTAAAAAAATTCGTCTACCGACCGACTTCCGTCCGCAAAAGGACGTATCCTCCATCGACTGACTCCGCGCGTCTCATGAACCAATAATATTCCTTTAATTCCCGATACCGGACTCGGCGGTCCGCCCGAATTGCGGCTCCGGGTATCGAAAATCTCGTTCCGACGCGCAAAAATTGAATAGAGTAACAAACGACAGATTGAAATGTTCGCCGACAGGTTGCGAATCAATACTGCGCATAATTCGCCGTAATTAAAAGCCGACACGCGATACCCCCCTCGAAAAATGATCCTCCGTCCCGCCGAAGGGGTGATGAGAGTGGGTGGGTGGGCGTCGGGAGGGAAGGGGGGGGGGGGGGGGGGGTGAAGCAACATATTGCCGTTCGGTGAGTGAAATATTCCTCCTAAAATATGGTTCGGAATACGACTTTCGCAATCGGACGAGGCAGGTTCGTTGATAACAGTTGGCCGTTTATGACCCCGCCCCCCTCTCATGATTTACGTCATGACTATTCGCATATTCCCAATTTTAATGAATCTGCGCGCGCTTTCCATCAACGTAAGACAATGTCACATCGCTCATCTCTTTTAAAATTCGAGCCCGACGGACATTCACTGCCGGGATAAATCTCCGTTTAATCCGTCGCTCCGACGCGATAAATATCTGTCCGTCTTCGTCAAATTAAATTTGGTGCCAATTCGCGTCCGTGTGCTGTGCGCAGCATCTTGCGTGTGAAAATATAGCGATCGGTTATTATCAGATTAAGCTCCTGCCGACGAAGACGCAATCTGTTAAAGCTAGTGTCATGAGAACAACTTGATAGAATGTTTCCGAGAAGAGTGAATTTTTTAATAAACATTTTCTGATTCTAAGTAAAAGCTATGTAGAACAATAATCGATTTCGAGTGAAAATCAGGTCGTTAGACGAGATCCACTTTTTACCCTCATCTGCATAAATTGGAAAAACGGATAAATTGACGTCGCTGAGTGTTATGACGTTTCGAGAGGTTGGGAGAGAGATTTGAAAGTGCTCGAAGTGGGTGAAAATTTCTTAAAAGGCCCCGGAGAAGGTTCTTTGAGGAACGTTTCGCCAGACTTGCGACGTAAGATTGACGCCCGACCGACGCGGCAAGTATTTCAACCCCTTCGCCAATCCCTCTCAGTCTTCTCCAACCCTTCAGAACCTGATCCACGCCCCCCCCCCCCTACTCGAAGCAGTTTCCACCCTTTTCCCAACCTTTTCTTCCGGGGCAAGACACTTCGCGTCTGTCGGAAAGGGAACGTCTCGATCGCCCGCGCGAAAATCGGAACCGCGAACGAGCGACTGAATCTGGGAAGATCAAGAGTGACGCGAGTCACATGGGGAAATTCGGCTGGAAACTTTCTGACAGCGATACGGGGGCACAAACGTCCGGGAAAAGTTGGCGAAGTCGCATGCAAATGTCGGGAATTGCCGTGAAATGCAGCCGAGTATCGCTGCTCACGCTTGAAACGTCGTATAAGCTCGTAAAGTGTCATAAAGCATTTTTGGACAGTTCTTACTTTGTCGTAAGATTGGGCGAAGGAATTATTGACTTGACTCACTATAATAGTAGCACTTACATATTTTCTAAAATGTTTCCGAAACTTGCAACGAGATAAACAATTACTCACTTTTTCACCGTACTGGAATTAATATAATCCTTGAAATAAATTAATCGTATTTTATTGATATGTCTCATATGCTCGTTTTATGCAGTTGGATGAAGCAATTATTGACTCGAGTCACTATAATAGTAGCACTTACATATTTTCTAAAATGTTTCCGAAACTTGCAACGAGATAAACAATTACTCACTTTTTCACCGTACTGGAATTAATATAATACTAGAAATAAATTAATCGTATATTATTGAAATGTCTCATATACTCGTTTTACGCGCGAGCTAAATTTTTGATATCTTGATAGATAGCTGAAGTCTGCGTTCGACTGTTTTTTTTCGGATCGGTTCTCAAAATAATTTCGTGCGTGGGACATACAATATTTCCGCCCTGTTCCCAGACACGGGCCTCGTGTATTTGCCGAGTTTCTGAGGATGCCGGGAGAATGGCAGCGCAACGTTTCCGGAGGACGTAGAATATTCCAGCGATATTTCCGGAATCGATACGCTCTATAGATTCCAGTTAGCATACATACATTTCCGCTAAAGGCGTTGACACAATTATCGACGTTCGATGCACGGCCATTCCGCCGTTAGGCGGCTAATGATAGATCTGGTACGGATGAGTATAAGGGAAGACTGCCGATCGATGAGGACGCTAAACGATGCACGTCGAAACTTTTCAAGAGTTCAACTACATTGTCGCGCATTCCGATACTTCGGAACTGACCAGACTTAATCGGCCCTAAATCTCAAAATAGAATGTACGAAGTTAGCCTTCGAACGGTTCTATTATTTCCACCGGCTAGTTGGCACGCTGAAAAGATTGATTTCACATGTGGGGTATATGTAACAGAAAAATGATACCCGAGATTCTATCATTTTCTTTCTGTTATTTATCAAGAAGTTGTGCGTACGAATTACTGGAATAATTAGAAATTTGATTAACGCGACCAGTGATCCGGTATTTCGATCCAGATTTCTGCACTCATTCGACTCATATGTATTAAATTGGCATTAACCGAAATCTCACGAAGAAAGAGTCTCTCGGGGAAGAATCTCGTATTTCTGTCCCCATCAAAAACTTCCCCCCTTGTCTAACTCACTGTGTCCCACTCCAAATCCGTTTCTTCTATTCGTGGTAATGTCAGAAAACTGATCATCTCCCGTTTCGTCAGCATCAACACTTCATAATTAAAGTCGCTCATCTCGAAATAAGCCAGGTTACCGATTACATTACCTACAATATTACTCGAAACCCTTAAATATCTTGTTTTCAGGTCAAATATTACTCACGCCCCATTCGAAATAAGCGATCCATTTCAACCCTCATTCGAACCTACTAAAAATCGCAATCTAATCTTCCTGGCGTACCTCGCCCTCATCCATTCAATTCATGCACTCCGCACATCCTCTTCCCGCAGGATCATAGTACACTCTTCATAATCCTCTTACGACACACATCGCTCTCATCGTCTCAATACTCTCCCTTTTCACTCGGCCGCGTCACATTTCCTCCGCAACCCCATGCAAGCCACCACAATGGCGTCCGTATCGGTACACGTAACAAATCGCGTACATATTTTTCTCGTCCACTCTCGTGCCTCCGCATCCGCCCGCGTCACTTCCTTTTCATCTCCCGCCACTTCCACCTTCCGCATTCACCGTCCCTCCCTCCCCTCCCACCCACTCCCACCCTCCGCTCCCTTCATCCCTTATCTCCTCCGGCTTCCGTCTTGCCGAAGGGAGACCTTACGTCTTAGCTCGTAAAACCGTGCCGGCTTATAAGCGTAAGCGGGTCTAATCCGACCCGGTCGTAATTTAATGACGTTTAATATGCAGCCACCGGGGCCGGAGCCATTATTCTGACCTTTGCACTCCGCACCCTTTGGCCCCGGGACGTAGCCTGTGTCCTGTACCGAGCACCCCGCATCCCCCTTCGACCCTCCACCAACCCCCTGAGCCACTTCCTATTATATCCCGTGGCACGGGTCATCGATTCCGGTAATTATGTAAAACTTTCGCAATTTCCGGAAGAAAATAATCTTCCTCGGCTTCTCATCGTTCCTCGAGCTTTTTCCAACGTCGCGCTGGGGTGGAATTAACGTGTAATTACTTTGTGTAACTGAGGATGCGTTGGGGGTGAGTCGTAAGAGGCGATCTGAGTTTTCTTAGGTTTGGTCGACTAATGGTGCGGGCGGCTGAGAGTTTTTTTTGTATATTCGAGAGTTCTGTGTGGATGTTGGTAGTTAGAAAGTGTACCACCTGCGAACCCGATGTATCGTAAGCTTTCGTTGGTAGCGTAGTGGAAGTAATGATAGCATTCTGAAATTATTGTCACCTGTAGATTTGGTCGATATGAGCACTGTATTGGTAGACACACGTAGATGGTAGATATTGTAGATGTAACTGTAGACTTTGTATAGATTTGTGCCTGTAGGTACTAGATCGTATGTGGAACATGTACAAAAGTCATCGAGAAGCAACTTCGCATACCAAGCAAATCAGCGTTTCTTTCAATACGAAAGATTACGGACGATCAACATTTCTTCAACGAACAACGACAATGACGATACATATTGTATATGTAATCATTGAACAATCTATAGAATAGTCTCTGTAGATACTAAACTATTTTTAACCCTGAATCTTTTTACAGCGAATAACAACAACTTTGTTTAGACACTGTAGATACGACTATCAAGCATTGCATAGATCAGTCTTCACATATGCTAAACGATAGAAACATAGAACAATGCCATAGTAATCAAGATAGCATTAACTACCAAGCAAGCAAACGTTCCTTTCATTACCGCCAGATTACCGACCGTCAAACCTTTCCCCGGTGAATAACGATAATCTCACTATAATACCCCGTCATCAAATCATAAACGTCATTAAGGTAGGAATCATCCCACGTAACTCCGTATTCAAATTTGAATCTTCCACATCGAGAGGCCGCATAATTACTGTCGTCCCGCGACGCATATAAATAGGCTGCTCCGCAACTTTTCGCCGCATTAATTATCCACATGAGAATATCGTCGAGACGTCATTATAATAATGGAGTGCCCTCGGAGGCGTTGGGGAAGGTGTGGCGGGAGGGTGGGGGGAGGAAGAAGAAGACGAAGAGCGAGTAGGAAGAACGCGGATCCTCTTAAAAGCGACGGATCGCCGTAATTTATTAATGTCAAACAGGTCTCTTATCGCGGCCGGCATCTGATCGGGATAATTTGAGGCTTCTGCATAGGTGAGTGGGCCTCGGGGACAGAAGGTGTCAGCCGAATCGGCCATTGGCCATAATCGGTTGGCTGCAACACATTTTTTCCTGCTTTATTTCTTGTAGGAGTCAGTCGACTCTGCTTACGATTAAAATAAACGGCAATACTGGATTTTCCAGTGGGATATAATAACATTTGATTGGATTTGTAGTAGACTTTTGTCGATTAAGTTGTTAGATAATAGGATAATTAAATGTGATGGAGAATTGGGAGTAGGCATTGGAAAACAAATCTATATGTAGTTAATTTTCCATATTAAATGATGCATTTTAAATCGATTACTTTTCTCGGTTTGATATTTTATTTCAGTTAACGCATATAATAAATTTCCTTACTACTGCAAACATTGCTGCATCGCAATGAAATTGTAAAGACGAATCGATAGTAAATTCCTGCACAGTCGGTCCTGTTTCACAAATTATGTAAACGCAAAGTACTCGTAATAGCGTAGCCCCGTTTATTCGATTTTCTTCAGAAAAGGGAATTATAAAAATCAACGTGCCTTATTGCATCAATTTTCCCCGGCTTTCTGGTTTCTGAAGTTAATCGATTCGACGAATGACCGGCTTACGCAAGGGTGGAAAAGGGTTGGTCGGTGAAAAAGAGAAAAGAGGAGAAGTAAAAGTGTCGAAACGACTGGCCAACGAGCCGAACGAGTCGGCCCTTGGCTAAAGTAATTTCTGCGATTTATCGGCCCTTCTGGCGCGCCGATGGGCAGGCGGAGAATGGAACGACGGAAGGGTGGGATGTATCGGAAGGTCGGCAGGGTAGGCCCTCGAGGAAAGGGTAGGCCGGGAAAAAGCGGATTTATTCATTCGCGGCGGAGAACGAAATTTCGACGCTGGCCACCTGCGTCTCAAGAATGTTTTTCGACGTGTCGGACGTTCTCCCGACGACGTAGGGGTTGGTTCCGAGAGAAGGGTGCGGGCCGCTGATGATGAATGAAGACTGTCTGGATGAGGTCTCGGAATAATGTAGTTTTTCGTTTTTCCACAGTATCAATCGCCGGCGTAAAGTGCAGCCTACGGTCTATGGTAAATGTTTTACATTCATCGCAATTCAATTTCAGGATTGAGTTGAATATAAATTGAACCTTTTTAAGCTGTAAAGGGTGGTTTCTAGACAATGGTCCGGGGTATCGATTATAAAATACTACCTGAATAAACTCTTGCCATAATTTTGTTCTCGATTTATATACATAGCGTAAAATAAAAAATAAATTTTATTCAACATAACACTAACACTCACATAGGGTAATTCTTAAGCATACAGTAAAATACAAAAAATTCTGTTTAATCAAAGATAATCAAGACTTTAGTATACCTGCGAAACCGAAATCTTCCAAACGAAACCCAATTAAATTAGAACAGTTACACTTCGCCTACTCTCGAAACCACATTCAGAACTCGCAAGCGCCAAAATGGCACAGTCTCGACAAAAGGGAAAAAAATGACCGCGCCATCTTGACCGGCGTCAGACGAGAAGACAGAGTGTCGGGAAAAATATTTCTCGTTATCCTCGTAACGCTCTGCGCGCAGGATCGGCCGAAATGCGGCATTGCCTAGGGCACTACCATGACCTATGGACCCGGCAGAGAGCTAAAACTCCTCTTCCTCTTTCTACCTCCCCCCACCTCCCCCTCCGCGACCGACACATCCCCAGGCTGGCAACACCGACACGGCCAAGTCCTCCCGCACGTCCTCCTAACTTTCTCGATGAAAACTGCATTACCGAGTTTCGAAGCTGCAGCCCGGACAGGTGCCTCAGCACGCGTCACACACACGCGCGCGCGCGCTCATGTGCGTGTAAGCGCGGTTAACATGTCTGTAAACGTATGCATAAGTACGCACGTAATCCGCCGCTGTGGGCGTACGTGTTTCGCTGGGGAAAGAGTGTGCGTAGAGGTACGCGCGTGTGTGTGTGTGTGTGTGTTGCTAAGTTTGGCTCGTTTAAGTACTGGTATTTTGTCGTGTTATTGTGTGCGGGTGTGTGTTACTACTCGTGACGTGGAAAGCAGATTTTTGTTTAAGTTGCGCGCGGAAATGTGTATACGATGATATGGGGAAAGGTCGGTGAGTTCGAGCTGGAGAATATTTTCTTTACGTCGGGTGCTTATGATAGGGTGGCTGAATGTTTCCATTGTATTAGTTTTTGGTTCGTTGCGAAGAATTCGTTCGCTTTAGGATGGCGAATTTTGATTCGTCAAGCGTCGAAACGGGTACTTGATAGCGTGAACGTTACGTAAGCGAGGGTTTTTGGACGTGTGTGCGTGCGTGGAAAGTGGATTTACGTGTCTGGATAAGACACACGTTCGAAACTTTGGGCTATTAGGACTTCGTCCGTGCCAGTCGCGCTTGCCACTCTCGCCACTCGCGGACTTTTCGAGGGAGAGGAAAATTATATGGAAGCGTGAAAAATTCAGTGTCGACGGAATTAAGAAGTTCATTAATCGGGAAGCGCCGCTCGCCCAAAATCGCGTGCCCCGGGTGGGGATGGGAAAATGTCCGAGGCAGTTTATAGTTAACGATTCCGGCGGCTTTCGGTTGCCGACGCGCAAAAAGTTTCGGAACTTCGGCGCGCGATAAATAAATTAGCTTAATTTCCGAGCGACGGAGTTACGGCGAATTTCTGGCATCGGACTTGTAATAATTCGATTTAGATATTGATACCGAGAACCTCTGATGAAAGTATCCCAAAATCCGGTCAGTACAAAAGTACAAAAGCAGCTTTCAAACTAAGGAAACAGAAAACAATAAACGATAAAACAAATAAATAATTAAAATAACTCTTCAACATGTCAAAGCATGCGTTTCATCACTATGCCTTTCCCCACAAAATTAATACTACCCTTAACCCATTATCCGCTAATGTCCCATTTTTGGGACACATTTTAAAATGTTTTCTTTTAAATGACTGCAACTTCTAAATATACACTACTTAAACGTGACTTATTCGTTTACTTTTTAATTGCGGCGGTAATGGGTCATCGTTTAGAAAAAATATTATATAAAAATACAATATTTTTAAATCGATTCACTCCTTCGTATCGTTGTTCATCGCCGAGCAGAAAATTACGGATGGAAAATATAAGCCAGACGCAGCGCCGATCGATAAATAACGCTGAATCGACCATTCTCGCGCGATGATCGAATGCAGGAGGAAAATGGCGGCACCCGGGAGAAAGAACGACAGAAGGAAATGAAGGATGAAAGCGTGGGAGAGGGGTGGTAGCAGCGAGAGGCGCCTAAAGCATGCCGCCGACAAATCATTCGAAAAGGGAAGTGAGCTCGTACTGTTTCTACTGCGGCAGAGCGATTTGATTTATACGTCGGTCTTGATTACAATTGATTTTAGTCCGGGCCCAGGTATCTGCCCCGGCACTCCGTATTGCGCCCTCGAAGCCACCCTCCCCCCGCCCCCCTCACCCACCCACCTTCGCTCGCCTTACACTCACTTCCCAGCCAGCCAACCCTTTTTCACCCCCTAAACCGTTCGCATGCAAATGCTCGCGATTTTTACGCGAACGCTCGCTACCCTCGAAACGCTTGATCTAATTTAGTAAAGGCTCAAAGGAACAGGGGTGAACTTTATTGTTTTAGACTGTATGCAGTTGATAAACGATAATACGTTAAAATATTGAAATTGACCGATTTGAGTCATTAGCGATGAGATTTAGAGAAGAGGAGATTCAATGAATTGTAAATGTGGAAAATTCCGAAAAATTCAATGAACAATCTTTGAGCCTGCTCAATTCACGGCATCCCCCAAATTGTATCGTATGACTCTCCAAAAAGATAAATCCAATCAGCTCCGCCTCTCAGATCACCCACCCGCCTCTCAAAGTCCAAAACCCCTCTAGCATCACGTATCACATTAAAAATGATCAAACTCCGCACAGTAAACACGGCAGACACTTAAAAACTCAGTAAAATCCCCCCCCCAGCCGTCCCATATCTCGATCCCGAAAATGCGGCGAGCATTGAAAATTATCGAGGCAGCCCGTCGCAAATATACACCCCTCACCCCACTTCGCCAAATCCAAACTGCTCGGTACACGGCCGTACACGCTTCCATACACGCTGTTCGCGGCGCGTGTATAAATGTATCCCCCCCCCCCCCCCCCCCCTCAGCTCCACCCCATCCGTCCCGTGCGTGTTATATGTGTTATATGCGCTATATACTTCCTATACGTCCCATACATCCTATACGCTCTCGTATGCGCTATATGCGCGTACTTGGCATCGCGATGCCACGGAATCGTTTACGCGGGATACGCTTCCGTGTTCAAACGGGCGAGTACGTGATTTCATTTACGATACGAACTCACGATCGTTCTACATCCGTTGGAAATATGGCGCCTCACCGTTCGCACACCGTGCCACCGTGGCGTGTGTATACGTGCTTGGAGGCGGGGGCGTGCGCAGGGGTGTGGGAGGGAGTGGAGGGTGGTCGGGGGTGCGATCGTCATCGGCGAGCGAGCCCATGGCCAACTCTTCGGCAAACGTGGCCGAGGTCAGCGGCGGTCGACGTCAGCGCGCTCCATAAAGCACGCCCGAAACGGATCACAGGCCGTTTAATGCGGAGAAATTATCGGGAGGGAAGCGGAAGCTCGAATCGGCGGCCGAACGAATTCTGGACGCCGGGCGTCGTTCGGTTGACTTTCTTCGAAATTTGTCGCGTGTAGGATGATGAACGCGGATGGGGGTGGAAGTGAGAGGTGTTGGCGGTGGGATGGCGAAGGGTGCTGGGATGAAGAGTAGTGGGAGAGGGTTTTGATTGTCTGTGGGTGAGAAACAATGTTTGGGTAGGATAAAGATTTTGGAGATTGGTATAAAGCTTTTATAGTAATCTGTGGGGGAATTTAATATTGTAACTTCGACGGTGGGAGAACAATTTTAACAGAGAAGCAAGTATAATCGGTCCATTAGAAGATACTATTAAGGTTTTGTGTGATAATGGGTTTTTGGCGAATTTGGTCAGTGTTTTACATATATGTAGTACAATTCAATGATTTTAGCCGTAAACCAGTAAATTAAAGTGATTGAGCTTATTAATAATTTTAATTCAATATATTATAATTTGAAAGAATAAAAAAATGTTATAGAAAATTAAGTATTAGTTATTAATTATTAAAAATGTTTGTAGTAGATACATGTAACACATTGACCGAATTCGCCAAAAACCCATTATCATAGGTACATCTATCACTAACGGTGAATAACCGCTTGTTGCAACCTTATTTCACATTAGAATTACATAAAGGCAAATCGAAAGAATGTCCGGAATATTTCTTCAATCCCATACCGCTGATAATCCGATTCCGTGACTCCGACGATCCTCAATTAAACGAGCGCGTCCCAACGTAATTTCCAGAGTACATCGATTCCACCGTTGGCCGCAAATCGGCGAGCGAGCCAGATGATCTCCCGCTACGTTCGCGTAATCTTGCTCCGCCTCGCAATAAACGGAAAGAAAGGCAGCGAAAGCTTCCTCGCGCGCGATCGACAAAGCGTCTCCACATACGGACTCCGCCAGCCGATTAACTTTTATCGCTCGATTTCGCCCCCGGCATTGTACCACCTTCCACCTTTTTTTCCCGCCCGAAAAACGAGTGCCCGCCGCACACACTTGACCGGCCACCTACGGCACACACACACATACATGTCCACGTGAGAGCGTTCTCTTTCGCGTAGCCGGTCCGATAAGTGTTTTCTTCGGGACGAAGTGATTGGCGGCTGAATGCCACGAGAGCATTTCCATCACAATGCCCTTCGAGATATACACATCGACTCCACACTCACCCCCTCCCGCTCCTCCAGCCTGCTCCACAATGCCCCTGTCGATTTTCGTCCGATACATTGTTTCAAAAGAGAGACGGGAAGGAAGGAAAAAGTGAAGAAGAGAACGGTCGGGGAGAGGTGGAGGATTTTTGCTCTTTCGGTAGGGCTGCTGGCAAAGAGGAAGGGTAGTTTGGTGGAAGGACTCGGAAGAATTCGTGGAAAGGTGAAGGCTTACTATTTGATTTTTCTGTTCTCTGCGGAAAGGTAGTTCTGTTAAGCGGCTGAAAAGGTAGATTGTTTTTTGTGAAAGAGCAACAGGGGTGTTATGGAGATTTGTAGGTGGGGGTTGTTGTACGGTATTTTCTTAGAAGAGAACTTCTAAGAACTTCTATTTAGAGTATTCGATCTACGCTTGATTTTAGATTGGTCGAATTTCTACTGGTATGTAAATTTCTGGAGCAAATACAATTTTCAATTTTTGTAATGTGACGAATGTAAAATTGACTCCATGTAAATCGTACGGAATCGCAAGCCGGAATTAATGTTGCACTTGACAATAAGAAATAAAGTTCTTGACTATACAGTCGTCTGCATATTTTGAAAAGAAAACATCAGATGCTGGCAATAATTAATTATCAGAACGCCACTTAACTAATTTGCTGCTTCATCAATTGACTCCCGGCTCTCTTCCATCCTCATTTAAAGAGCAATTAACATAATGGTCCCAGAGACAGTCGATCGTGCGGTCAGCATTTTCATTCGAAACCGTACAAAGATACGAACATCTCCAAAATTTGCAGTCCTCTTCGAAGACGATCAAGAACGAAATGTCGCTCGCGCAAAATCTGACCGGTTAATCAGCTGCCTGCCAATTAACTAATTTGCCGCTTTATTAATCGACTCGGCCTCGCCGGACGTCCTCTCCCCTTTAATCTGAACCTACTCGGCGCGACACTGATATCCACTTTATACCCTCTTCGCGCATAAAGGCTTATCAGATCACAACGTTGGCCGCAATTTTATGTCAATTGTCCCCGCGGACGCGTGTACAGATTTTCGGTCTACTCTTTTCATCCTCCCCTTTCGGCCAACAGCCTTTCCGGCTTTCCCCACCCTTCACCCTTCTCGCCCTTTTATTTTTCCGCTAGTCCGCTTCTCTCACCGGCCAAGCCTGGCGAGCCTTTTGTCCGACGCGCCCATCTAAACTTTCCCGGACATTTTCCTGCCAAAGCGATAGCCTGTTGTCATTTAACTGCTATCATATGACTGCTATCATAACTTCGCCCGCCGCGTCTTTAATCCCAGCCCTTCGCGCCGTTGCAGGCCGCACTTCAATGCGAAACATTGTGCCACTGAGTACGTGTCGAATGCTGTCTGGTTTAAGGTGGATGCAGGGCAATCTTGTTCTACGCTTTCTAGTAGGTGGGAGATAAGTCGTTGGATTTATGCGTACTCTAATGCGAACGCCTGATGTACAATCTGGGTGCCGCTGATAAGTACGCTAATGGCGACTGTAATCCGAATCCTAACTTCACGGTAGGTGTACTTTCATGGGGAACATTGTTCTTTGCTGTATAGGTCCGATTGTGGTTTAAGTCGGTTGGTAGGTACGTTTTGTATTTTAGATGACTGTGAGAACATTTGGGATTTAAACGTTTTTAAATGCGTAGTTGTTTGGTCAACTTCTCAGATTCTTAACACTAATTTAGACAGTGGTATAAAGAATCTTACTTCAGGTTACTATGGTTTAAATTACATTTCATTTGATGGAAGTCAACTATTCTCGTAACTTCGCCTATAATAAAAACTATTATCCAAACTGTACTCTACTACTGTACTCTAATTCAAACTCTACTACGAAAAGACGCCCATACTGTTTCTAATTTCATACAAGCCAACTTATAACTTTAGTACAAAAAGACGTTACACCCCCATACTATAAACTGTTTCTAATTTCATTCAAGCCAAGTTATAACTTGGGTACAAAAAGACGTTACACCCCCATACTATAAACTTTTTCCAATTTCATACAAGCCAACTTATAACTCTGGTACAAAAAGACGTTACACCCCCATACAATAAACTGTTTCTAATTTAACACAAACCAACTCAACATCGCGAGCCTTTAACGGGACCACTAAGCCAACCCTTCATCCTCAAAACACCCCAAATCGCATCCTCGCCAAAAAATTCAATTTACCCCTACACCGTAACCTGTCTTTAATTCTACGCAAGCCGATCGGTAAATCTTGCGATCGATTCGTTCTACCCAACTGGCCCGCATGGAACCTGACCGGTTAATAGTCTCGTCGGCATGCGAGGCTTTAATTCCAGGTGAACTTTTCGTCCGATCAAACGTCCGCCAGCTTCTGGTTCGGGATTGCTTAGGTATTCGTTTGCCGCTCGATTGTCGATCGATGACAGAGCACGCGGTTAACGTCCCGTCCCGTTCGCCAGCCCTTTCCCATCCTCCACCCCCCTCTCATCCCTCCCGGAGTTGTCGATATGTGACGTAATCGGAGCGCAGGGTCTATTAATTGGCGCCGACCGACGATCTCCCTTCCAATTTGTCGCCGCGCTGCCGTTCACGGCCAGATCTTAGTCATCCGCCGTCCGAATGCCAGGACAGGATTACGGGGTTCCCGTGGGAAACGACGCCGGACTCCGCCTCGGCCGGGCAGCTCGATTTTCGAAAACCGGCCGAGACCCGTGAATTTTGCCTCCGGTGCGCTCGAGGCTGCTGTTTTCCGAAATATCTGCCCTCGTGGACGAGAGGGGTGGAAGTCGGGGGACGGGGGTGGACAATGTTTGACGCAGTGTTTCGAGAGGGATGATACGGTTTGAGCGGGGGTTTCGAAGGAAAAATGAGAGTTGTGGGTAGAGTGGATTGTTGACGGGATTGATTTTTGTTTATCGCGAACGGTTAATAGGGGATGAATGTGGGGGAGCAGGGAGATTATTACGTTTTTTGGTGAAACTGTATGGGGCTGTTGAGTGTTTAGTAGGGAGTGAGAGCACATCAATTAAATACTGTTGCAATATTGCAAGAATTGCGCAAGATTAACGTTGTAAAATAAATGTAATATATGTACAAATACATCAAATCATTTATCCACCATTTATATCAACTTTTAATGACAAATAACGGAAGAGGTTCAGATTTTCTATTCCTGTTTTTTTTACACAATTCGACAGGGGATATTTCATAGTGAATATTGGCATAGATGGGTTAAGAAAAAAAAATTTATTTTGCCGAGAAAGTTAATAAAATATTATATAGACCCTGTACTACTAGTGTCGTTGGTGGGCCATTTGCCCGTATGTTAACAATGCTAAGCGTGTCGGGATATGCTTACTGTTTTGAGTCCTGTACCGGGAATTAATCTTGGATCTCTCTCGTGTGATGGAAGCGCTCTACTCACCCACCCGCCCGTCTTACGAGTTGTAGAGGTGTTTATCATACATACTATATTCTTACTGGACAATTCTAATTCTACTGTATGGACGCTATTTGCTGACTTTTACGTTATACGAGATCCATCTACGAGACTTTTGACATACTTGCACATTATTCCACATCACTTTTCACTATTCTACATTAGTTAACGTCATTATATCTAACTTTTTGGGATTTTTAACATTTTTTACCTCAATCTTTGGCATAAGAAGTGAAAGACGCAGCAAAAACATTCATAAAAATCGCAACCGGAGCCTCCTAGGTACAATACTTTCTGAGATATGTGCAAGAACGTGTCAAAAAACAGTGAAAAATGGACATTTCCGAGGCTGCGCGGCACCGAAATTCACTAAATCAGTTACTTTATAACAAACTTGCGAAAAGGGTTCAACAACATCGACAAAAATCGCACCCGTGATCTTCTAAGTGCAATAGTTCCAAAGGCAAGACCAGGAATATGTTGAAAAATTAGGAAAACAGCAATATTTTTCCCATTCGAATGATGGCCAATTAAAATGAAAACTTACACATTCCACTTATCCCTCAATAGCATTAATACGCTACCGTATTCAACACGTATACTACCATCCTACTATTTCTCACAGACGACTGAAACGACAGACACCTCGCAAAGATAAACCGCCGCACGCAATTTCCAACCCTCTCCCCGAAACACAATTTCCATCGAACCCCCAACTCTCAATCAACCCGAAGCCGAAAATAAAATTTCTACGCTATCCCGCACCCTCTCATTCCTCTGGCCTCCCCACCGCCGTATTCCATATTCGTATTCCGCTCATTCCCGGGGCCCTCGAAAGCGTCTCAGGTGCCGCGAATCCTCGGCCCGACAATAGTTCCGCGCCATTTCGCACGCGTGTGCACGCGCGCGCGCACGCGCTCGCCCGTGCCCGCTCGCGACCAGAAATATGAAACTCGACCATTCCGTAACGCGTCTGGCTTCGCGAACGGAAACGAGCCTCTTCTCCGGCGATCGGAGGGAAGCTGAAAACAGCCCCCCCCCCCCGTCCGCCCACCATTCAACCCCCTATGCCGGAGGGTGGCTTCGCAGAACGTGGCCAGAGTGTGCGCCCTGCAGATTGCTCGGCGAACGATCGCGTACAGTTTCGGACGTGGAACAGGAAGTGGACGATTTCCATGCGAGAGTACGCTGCTGGAAACGACGATTTGCTGGAGAATTTTTTGACAGCGGGCGACGATGCGCGAGTCGATTCTGCGTGTTTGGAATGTTGACGGTGTCGGAGGGGGTGGGGGAGGCAAATGATAGGAACGTTTAAGGCATGAGGGGGTGGAAAGATTTTTCTGCAGCTGATGGTCGGGAATGATCGAATATGCTACTGTTTAATATTGTGTATGAGTGATTCTGAAAGAAATGATCGCATCAAATGTAATGGACAGAGTAAAACTGTGTCTGTATTGCATATTTAGATATACGACAGAAATTAAAATGGTTCATACTGACTTGAACGTCTCAGGAATAATAAAGATGAAAAATTTCCTTTTTGAAAGCTTGTTACTTGAGAGTTAATGATTAGAGCACGGCTAACGGCATAAAATTGGGAAAACGATAGTGACTCGATGGAATTTGTGCAAGGATACGCGTAATGTCTGCGGGGATAAGCGAAAGAGAGTCACGTAACTCGTTGTACCGTGATAACGAACGACACAGCAAGATACACACGAATTAAGACGTAGATACAACAGGGGCGCTCCCGCAAATCCATAGATGGAAGGAGAAACCGGGAGATACGGGGATTAAGGAGGAGCTACCGTGCGATTGTCCTTCGCAGGACACTGATCCCGACTGTAAATCGCCTTGGATACGGTATAACAATATAGGGCGGTGTCAAATTTTGGTCGCCGCCGAAATTGATTGCTCCAATACCTTTGCAGTTACGGGATACGTAAAATACACCTAAACCTCCGAAATTAAACCAATACCGTACAATGTGAAAAGACACCTTAGACCTCCGGAGTAAAGTTACAAGGTACCAATATAACCATCATTAATTCAGAAAATTAACAAATTAAAATATAGTTTTACGTGAAAATAAGGAAATTAAAAGTAGAATATGAAAACCGTTAGAATTTAATGTCAATACTAAGTTGTTTCACTATAATATGTTACTAAATTATTTCACATAAATGTCCTTTCCGCAACAAACCAAAAAATCCGAAACCACAACACTTCCAGAAGCACATAACAGCCATAACGTATGTTACGTAAAAATAAGGAAATTATATTTATATTTTTTCTTATAATCTTTCACTAATGTTACGGACCCCACCCACATTTTAGCCATAAGTGTCCTTTCCTCAACGAGCCAAAAAAGCCCGAAAACCAAAAGATTTCCAGAAGCACATAACAGCCATAACGTACGACTCCATTCCGAAGAACGTACGTCCCGAAGACGTAAGCGCGAGCTCTCGAGAATCGCGGACTCCTGGAAGGACCGGCCGAGATACGGGGATTAAGGAGCAGCCGCAGTACGATTGTCCTTCGCAGGACACTGATCCCGCCTGTAAATCGCCGGCAGGAGCCCGCGACAGGATTCGCGGACACGTTAACCAGGACTAATGTGTCGTCGTCTGCCGACACACGTCCTCCCGCTCCCGGGAATCCCACGGGAGCCGGTGCCCCGCCGTCCGTCGTCCTTCGTCCTTCGTCCTTGGCCTCGCGGAACACTCGGCACTGCGAGAGCTCGCGCACGGAGCTCTCTGTTTGCAGTGTAAATCTCGTCCTCGGCCTCTAGTGGAGACAAATGAACCGACGTGACTGCGACGACTTTTTTAAACTCCGCAGCGCTGCGGACAAATTTTGGCACCCGGAGCAGGATACGGACACTGCCAGGACTCTCTGCGCTCGCAGGATTTTCGGGCGAGAGTTGACTCGCGAGAGGCGAACGCTCGACGTTTTCGGCGGGAGAGTGTTAAGCAGAGGATTTTTTTGAAGCTTTGAGCGGGAGGATGACTTTTTTGCAGGGAGTGTGCATCTAATTTTACGAGAGTGGTGCGTTGGATACGTTTGAGTTAATGTGCATTAAGTGGAATGAGCTTTGAGGTTAATCGTGTTATGTTAATTGTGGACAGGTTAAGGTTCAGTATTCGTATCGATATAGGTCACTTTTTTCAGTTCGGAACGTTAGTCTCGATTTTAGTTATGTTCCGTAAAATAATTGAGGTTAATCGTGTAATGTTAATTGTGGACAGGTTAGGCTTGAGCATTCGTATCGATATAGGTCACTTTTTCAGTTCGGAATGTTAGTCTCGATCTTTGTTAAATTCCGTAAAAGAATGTGCTTACAATGTGTTTAACCGATTAGCTGTCGCGATCCCCATTTGGGGATTTTGCTATTTACATAATTATACCGTTACCAAAAAATTCGGCAGTTAATGGGTTAAGACTGACGGAAAAGTAGGCACAAGCAATACTTTGAGGTCATTTATTTAGCAACGCGGTGTATCGATTTTAATGGACCCCCGAGCGCGTGACGAAATATCGGAATATATAGACACCGGCCGATGTCAATATCTGGCCGTTCCGGATTCCGTATAAATACACGTGTACCTCGGAATCAAAGCTTGGCGATCCGGCGAACTGTCGGCATGACAAGCGAAACTAATAACTTTGACATTCGTCAGTTAGCTCGCATTAATTGGCCCGGCTGCGGCCGGGCAAATTATAGAAACTTAACCGCGTTACCGACAATACGATTTATTCTGCATAGCCGACGTTTCCAATTTATCCCCGCGCACTGCCTATCTATAGTCACTGTCCGCCGTATCCTATCCAGAATCTGTCCTTCTACTCTCATTTGGCCGAAGTAGCGTGGCCGAAGGCCCGTCGAATGACCAATTTGCCGCTTATCAGTGATACGGATCAATAATCTATTCGGTCCCAGTCAACGTTCGTATTCCGGTAAGAATCCCTTAGACCGAATGACAATTGAATTTTTCACCGTTTTCATCTGGGTCAATTTATAAAGCGAGGTATCTCATCGAATATAAAATAATTCATGTTTATTCGCGAAACTTCCGACGTATGAATCTCGATGTAAAGAGGAAGCATCTTTTATGGTTTGCTTTGTGTCGGATCTATCCGTGTTTGGTCAAAGGAGGAAAGGAAGAAATCAGTGTCGCCCATTGAGGAAAAGCGCGAGGCTCTTTACTACTTTTCCGCGAGGGTATTGATTTCGAGGGTGGGGCAGGCCGGTCACCGTATTATATATTTTCCAGGTGCAACTGATATACACGAGCACCTTCGGGTTCAGCGTACACACGTCTATAAATGCACGTGAGCCCCGTGTATACGGGGTGCCTCAAAACCTTCAACCGAAAGCCAAGTTTATACTCGGGTCTTGTACTCTGAATATTTCGTTACTAAGTAACTTTGAGTCTTCTGAGACGGGCTACTAATTAGGAAAGCTAAGAATACTGAAAGAATCGTTTCAATATCCTTCCCTTAAATTCTCTTTACGTCCGTTTTAATTCTGCACATTTTCAAATTCGACAAAGAGTTGATATGCTGGTAAATATGAAGCTGGCCTCAATCAAGAAAATTAGCTAATGCGAATGAATTGTTTCATCCGATCTACATGCGCTGCTATGAGATAATGATAACCTCTTCTTCATTTTTTTTGTTTTGCCCACTTTTATAATTAGTAGCAGGAATTGTCGCAATAAGAATGACCAACGTTCCAATAAATGTTTCTGCGCGGTTCTTAATCTTAGTCTCGTCCTACATTCAACAAACGTCTGATCTGCCGATCGCTGCTTTTTCAGCGATTCGTTAAAACTGCAGCTAACGTGTCGACACTGCCGAACCTGGAAACCGTTATGAGAATAGAAAGACGATTTTTACATAGATCGATCCCCGCGCCGGCGACCGGCACAAAAATCGTCGCGGCCCACGGCCGTTCCTCTCGGCAACAATTTTTTTGCCGACCGCACATAATGTACGAACACGCATGAATATACATGAACAACGAGTACACAGAGTCCGCGAGCCTCTCGTGTGTCCACATGGGTCCGCAGGTGTGCACTTTTCACAATACACTTTCCCGCTCGCCATGCTAGAGCAAAATAGTATACCACTAATTACAAAAAAAGGGTTGAAACTGGGTCATATTGATCGTGGCGACCGCATTATGTACCGGCACCCTCCCACATCCACCCCCTCCCGGTTTCAACCCCTTTTCTCTCCTTTCCCACCTCCACCTTACAACCCCCCACCCCCCTTCCAACCCCCTTCAGCAACCTACGCTCCGTCTTTCGCATTCTGCCTCTCTCTTACGTTCAGGTAAGACCTCGTTTCGAAAAGAGAGGCTGCCGCCTACGCTTAAAATATTAAATAAGTCAGGGACTCTCGTTCGCCGACATTATCGGGGGTGAGATTTCCCACCGCGGGCTTATTTACGATACACCCCGTCAAGAACGCGCGTCCGACTTCCTACCGAAAAATTTACGTCTCGGCCTTCGGCAAGGATCTAACGAATTTTCTCGCGGCTAGCGGCAGCTTCAAATTAGGTATACATCGGGGTCGCGGTATTCTCGGCCAGGCAAGAATGCGGCATGGGCCGAGTTGAAAAATGTCAAACCGATGCCAAATATAATGCCACTGAATCTGTAAGTCGGCGAATTGCCGTGCGGCGAGTTCCAATGCGAGCGGATTCGTTGATTACGATATTTTATTTAGTGTTAAGTACAGACACGGTGGTGGTCGAAATTGGAACCTCGGAATTTTTAAGTCGACGTAAGATTTGTTAGATCGAAAACAGCTGTTGAATTGATAATTGGATAGGGAGGTTGCGGACGGATAAAAGTATCGATGGGAGACAGATTTGGCCAGTAATCGGTAAATAATCGAAGTTTGCCTATCAAGTCGATGGACAGTGCAGACTTTAGTCAGAATACGAACATTTTTTTGCGGTCATTGGTTGTGAGCGTCGATCACATTTTTTGAATTCAACTCGAGGGAAATTTTGACTGTTTTTAACGTTCACCTCCACACCATTCCTGTTTGTTACCACGAAAATCGCATTAGCGGCTTTTAACAAAAATAAAGATACATTTATAGTAGGCACAATTGTGCGTCAAACATATTTGAATATTGCATCTTTAAAAGAAGAAGGAATTACATCACTTTGCAACTGTTATAAACGTTACCAAAATGATTTTTAAAATGTCAGTTACGCCGCTTTAAAAATGAACGATTTATTCAGGAAAATACTGTGGAAAATTCATTACATTTTTCACCCGCAAGTATCGAATTCGACATGAAAATGAAGACAGTCCTTCGAAAGGAAGCTCATCGACCGAAACTGTGAATTTCATCGATTTCCTACCGATTCGATGAAGCTAACTTATCCGCTTACGTCGACGTAGACTGTTTCCGACTATGCAAAGAAATGCAATTATATCCGAATCATTATTCACGTCCGCCGCTCCTTCCGGGGGAATAAATCAGTGGAAGAACAAAGTTACACAAGCCGGCTCGCAGAACTTGCACATCAAACATAGAAGTTGCCCCACGAATTACGCTGCCAACGTCGGATCTAATCGACGAGACTCGGGACTTACCATTAGTCATTTTACAAAAATTCTACCGTATATTTTGCGGCGTACTACCTTCGCTAATGCCAAGCATCTGTCCATTGAAAGAAAAATGTAACGAAAAATTACCTTGATAACAGACCGGTAATTTTCAACAAGATATAATTCCTGTCAGTTTCCGTCGTAGACGATAGGATGTTTCTCAAACTATCAATAAACTCATTAATATAATCTGCCAATAAAGTAATATAAACTCGTAGCTTCAATCAATTTTTAGCAATGTGCGAAAGACGAAAATCCCAAATTTAGATCCTATAACCCATTACCACCGTAGTACAAAAATACAAAAATAAAAAATGGAAATTAACTGTACATTTAAAAGTTGCAGTCATTAAAAGAAAGACAAGACAAAGAACATTGACGGATACTGGGTTAAAAATCCCACTTTCTTGCAAATCCATCCCACCCACCAAGATGCAATCCTACATAATCGTACTCGCTCGTCGGAAGAAGAACATTCGAAACTCGGCTGAAGATCACTGAGGGTCGAGGATGAGGGGGTTGGACGGGGAGGATCCTATCGAGGGTGGAGATCGGTCGCGGGTACACGTCGGGCACACAAGTTGGCGCGCCTCCTCTTTTTGCTATTTCGCGTGTCGCCCGATAAAAAAGGCGGGCTTTTACAGGCTCCGGACGATGATCGACACGCGAGCCGGACGCACGACCGTACGCGCCTATCACTTTTATGATTTAACACGAGGCCTTTGCCACCCCCCACCCCACCCCCACCCACTCCCTCACAGGAAGGCTCGAAGGCTTGAGGATGTGAAGGACGGATAAGAGAGCGTGGCGGCTTCCGGCGCCGATTCGTTTAGGAGACGTTGAACTCCGAGAGCCACGACCAGTTCGTGCACTCGGTTACGCTAATCTGGACTGATGGTCTAATAAGGAGTGATAGCGTGGAGAGCCATGAGTGGATGGATACCGATTTTATGGATGGCGATGGAAAAGTTCAAGTGGAGGTGTGGAAGAGATGGTAGATTCAGACAAAAATCTGGGAAGAAGGCTATGTTGATGTTACGAGCCCCGACTAGAGGGAGGGGGGAGTGGTGTGGTGCGGTTACGCAACACACGGGGAAAGGGGGGTTTTCCTGACCTGTTCCGGGTCGTGGTCGAAGTGGCGCCGGGCCTGAGCTCGGCGACCGCGTTCTAGCACGGCCGATGGGGCCTGGTCAGGGGAGTTTTTAGGTAAACGGAGAAAAAGGAAAAGGGAAAGGGAGTGTATTCCACGTACGATAAGCGACTCAGGGTCGCTCGGGTTACACACGTGTTTTCGGTCTTACTGGGAGGCGAATCCTATACCGACGACTAGAAACGGTTGCTGACCGCCCCGCACAGTTCGACCTGGCCTGTGACGAATCCTATAACGTCGAGTGGACGTTTGCTGACCGTCACCTGCCCTCGGCGTCAGTCCGCGCACTAGAATCCTGGTAACAATCGTTACTCGGCTGACCTCGTGGCTACTGCGGACTGACGATCGTGCGTGATGTTCCGGGATAACGTAATGTTACCCTGAACTGCACGAAAGTATGGGAAAGGGTGGTACGAGGAAGGATGTAGGGATATGCGGCGCCCCTGCCTCAGACGAATCCTATAACACCGAGTAGGTGTTTGCTGACCGCCTGAGCGCGAGGGAGGAGGTGACCACGTGTGATAGACAACGGAACGTTGTACGGGAGGCACACGTGTTTTCGGTCTTACTGGGAGGTGAATCCTATACCGACGACTAGAAACGGTTGCTGACCACCTCGCACAGTTCGACCTGGCAGTGACGAATCCTATACCGACGACTGGAAACGGTTGCTGACCGCAACTGCCCTTGGTGTCTATCCGCGCACTCGAATCCTGGTAACAATCGTTACTCGGCTGACCTCGTGACTACTGCGGATAGACGGTCGCGCGTGTTCCGGAGTAACGTAAGTTACCCTGAACTGCACGAAATTGTGGGGAATAGGAGAAAGGGAAGGAGGATGTCGGGGTATTCGAAATGTTTGGATCTGCTGGTAGCGAAAGTGCAGATCCTGTGGGCCCTAGCTTTATCGTAGATTTAAGATTAAAGATTCGGAAGGAACCTTTGTGGCGCGAGTACTGGAACGTTAGTAAGGAGGACGGGTTTCTATTATCAAATTGAATCGACTCAATTGAATATAAAACTATACACTATATTCTTTGTTGAAAAATAATACAAACAAAAGAAAACTATAAACTATATTCTTTGGTCAGAATAACTATAAACGAAGATTCACTATAAACTACTAACCCGTGAGGTTAGGCTCAATGTTCGATAATTGTTAATGCTCAATCAGGCCTGGCCTGGTTTTGCCGTAGCCCTCTCTAGCCGAGGACTTGGATATGGAGATTTGCTCGAAAGGAACTAATGTCCGATCTTGCTGGAGACACTTTACTTATAAGAGGTTATGGGAAAACCAACTTACTTCTCAGATAGGGTTTCGGACAGAGATTCGTTAACGCGACTATACTGAGTAAGAGTGCTCCCCGAGTCCTTCAGGACCGGGGTTTTTATACTGTGTTTTCTGAGAGAAGTGGGAGGAAAATAGAGCGGGACTTGCTCTGGTTGGATAGTTACGTTACAGGAAAATAGAGCGGGAAGGTTTCTGGTTGGGTGGCTGCGTTGCAGGATCTCTAGGCGGGAAGCTGCTTCGTAGCGGGACGCTGTTTCCTGGCGGGAAAGTGTTCCTTGGAGGGAAAGTGTGGAAGACAAGGAGGCTCCTGAGTGGAGGGAGGGAGGGAGACGGCTAGAGTTGACCTGCGTCTTGACGAAGGCCAGGCCCTCGTCCTTATCTTATACAAGCAGAGCGTTCTCATCTCCAAATGAGGGCTAAATTCCACAGAAATATTCAGAAGGAATATTTAGAAATATATATATAGGAATTTCGCACGTAACATTGACAAATTAGGAGCTTGTATTTATTTCGATAGTAATTAGAACATGTGTTACGGTAGGTCGTCAGGTATGACGGTGTAATAAGGACGGGTTGCCTGAAAAGATTTCGAATGGATTTTATGGGTGGCCGAGTGCAAATTGTGCGAGCGAAAATATTATTTTCATTTCCGTTGTATTATTCATCAAGGTATAAAATTGCTGAGTGACAAATGGCAAAGAAAGCTTATGTCAACGAATGATGTATCTATTGTATATAAATGTCAGTGTTTATTAAAACATTCCATCAATAAGAAACCTGCCAAGCATCGGGAATAAAAATCGAAGACGAAAATGCACACTTTTATCGACACATGTCGAAATAATTGAAAAACCGGAGATTACATCGCAGAAAAGTGTATTAGTATCAATTTTAAGATTGATGAAATGCATTCCATGACCGCGGCGCACATTTCATTCACTCTCGGCTAACGACAAATTGATCAACATTCATTTTTGGAATATACGACCCGATAATATCGCTTGATCATATCCCCCGACACCTGTAACGTTACAGAAACGTATAGTTCGAAACGGTTGGCAACTTCCGGCGGTGTTGGACTCAAATTCAATCAGAATTCGCACGCTTGGTCCGCATACGCGTTCGACACACATCGCCCGTACGGCAGGCGTGACGAATAAGTGTTCCGCAACTGCGTGTAACGCACTCGTAAACCCTCGCCCCGATGTAAAATATACACGTTGTAAGGGAAATATGCCCCCGCTCGCGATCATAATCGTGAATCGAAACTGGTGTAACGTTAGGGGCCACGCCGTTCAGATTTCGTGCCAAGTTCGTAACGCCGATGCACACGCGGCGTTACAATGTGCCGGCCGTATATAAAGAGGCGTATTTCCCCGAATACGAGATCATATCCTGGCGTCGTAAGAACTTCCTGCCCCACCCCACCCCCTACCTTTCAACCCCTTTTGACTTACGTAACGCGCCGCTTGTAACGCTTTATGGAACCGGAGCGTTTCCATTCTTTTCCGAACGTTTATTATTGCGTAACCGATTCCGGCCGTTAGCCGTTTGTTCGGCTTTCCGATTCCAGCCGTTTTCCATGCTGGTCCAATTGAAAGTGGGGGTGAATCGTTGATATATGAACGTTTGGAAAAAATTTGTAGTGTTAGGGGTAAGGCGACTATCGTGTAAGATTTAGAGGAAAAATTTGATTCACTTTCAATGTGATTTGAGAAATAATATTGTGAAGTAGAGTGGAATTATTGCATAGATAAAGTTTTAAAGCCTGATCTGTTCAGTTATAACCTATTCGTGAAGACAATCGGATATCAAGGAGTGAGATTAGTATAATATTCAATTTTTCCAATTTTACAGCAGTAACTCCTAAGTTCTCTTCCATAAAATAAGTTACGAAAATAGATTTCTTTGAAGAACATTCTGACATTCCGCAATTCATACATGCATAAAATTGAAAACTATCAAGAAATTATAATAAAACCTTCGTCAAATATCCACAATTCCACCGGAGTATTTCTCAACTTTGTAAGCATCTATAAAAACGTAACGTCTTCGATTCAAAGCTTTCCATCTATCTTTAGTTTTAAACTATCGATATTGAAAGTTCTCTACCGAAATATTTCCAAAAGTATTAGCGCTATTAGCACTTAGAAGCGCTCAGACCGTGGTCTCCAATTTTCGTAAACGCGAACAATCGAACTCCGGGGGTGGCGGGCAAAACGACAATAAGGGCATGATCGCGACACTATGGAGTGGGCGTGCGCGAAATTTCGGCACCCGACCCGGACGAAAATGGACGATAAATTTTGGCGGGCAGCGTCGCCGGCTCGCGGCCGAGTTGTAAAACGGTGATTTATTTACAATCCCGGCTAATTGATTTACAATCGTCCGACCGTTTCGCAGCGGCGGCTCGCGTGTCGTGTCATCCCCTATCTCCACCCCCTCATCCCCTTTCCTCCCTTTCACCCTCCATGTCCACCCCCGTAAGCGTCCGTCTGAATTCGCGAATTCGAAAGAAGATTGGAAAAGTCGATTTTCGAAATATTGAGGTCGAGTTTGGCAGGTTGTGTAGAGGGCTGAATTAAAGTGGAAAATGTTCTATTAGCGTGCTATCGGGCGGAGGGGGGTGGAACTATTAATATGATGTGTGATTGAATGAACGAGCGCGTTAAATTGGTATTAACCTGCGAGCGAACATTTTGTCGGACGCGAAACCGGCGGTGTACGGTAATTTGACACCCTGTATCAATTTGGCACGACGCGCGAAGTTATTGTCAGAATGGAATATCGCTAGTTTTTACGTGTAATGATATGAGATATATTTTTAATTTTAATTCTGTCACAGGGAGATATCCTGTAAACGACGCCGTCGATCAATTCAGAGGGATACTAAATGTCTCATTAGTGTGATATATGGCCAATTTTTCGGATGAACGTATGAAAAATTTGATTAAAATGGATATTTTGAACATTGCACGGACAGACCTACCGAAATTGACGTCGTCTCTTAATTGAGCTTGACATTAAAGCTATTATTAAAATATTACTCTATTATTTTCATGTATTTCATATACATAAAACATTTTTCTATTATTTCCTTGCAAAAATGTGTAAAGCCCACGAAATGTGATACATTTTCAAATACCCCGTGACAAAATATTCAATAATCGACACCCGTCCACTAATTTACATCCGCCAATAAAATCCTTTTAATTTCTTCCCATTGCGTAATTCTTTTTGCGATGCCTCTATTTTCTATCAATTCGCGTGAAGCAGTTCGCAAAATGTCAGCCTGCAGAGCTACCGAACGGAGCGAGAATTTCGACAACGAACTCCTCCTACCCGAAAAGCCTTCGCTGAAACCGCCGATTATTAGACACCCTCCCCATCTCTGGCCTGGCACATTCATCGACTCCCGGCCACCCTTTCCCGCCACAGCTGTGCCAATCCGCCCCTCGTCTCGCCCTACGCGAGCTTCTCGAAAAGGAAGTCGACTCGAGCGAAGGGTCGCTGCGTGTTGGCGGAAAAAAAGAAAAAGGCAGAGAAAGGAAAATGCCGACGCGTCGAGACGACAGTTGCGCCGTGAAACGACGACGAACGAAGGTGGCAGGAGGGTTGGGAAGGGGTTGCCAGTGAGGGGGAGAGGATGAGGGGGCAGGGGGGTTGGAAGGGGGTTTAGCCGGTTGACTGGGCGCAGTTACGCCGGGGGTGGAAACAGAGAGAAGCAAAGTGCTATTACGTCTCCTGAATGGAGGCAGCCCTGGGGAGGTTGTAATTTCAGGAAATAGCAATTTCCAGGCCAATTAGTGCGCGAAATATTGCAAAACAATGCGCCGGAGCTTGACGCGCATACAATATGGCCGACTACCGTATACAATGCTACCCCTCTCGCTGCCTTAAGCGCGCTCGCGCACCCCTAGACCGTCCTTGCATGCGTGCATGGGTGTGCGTGCGCGCGCGCGCGCAAATGAGAGGGTGCGTAGTCGAACGTGTGCATATTATACGATATGTAAACTGGTACGTGTAAATATTCGCTTAGAACTCGGTACGCTGCGTACGTGCGGAACGCGGTCGGATATATCCCAGAATTATGAGGACGCAACTTAATGGGGGGGGGTATCGTAAACCAGAGGGGATGAATGTTTTTCGAACGGAAGATCGTTCGACTCTTCCGTTCCCTTCTTTTCCACGATTTGCCTTCCCTCCTTATTGCTAGTTCGCCAGTTTCGAGAGATGGCCGCCGAGTTGTTGCCGGGAGTTCCGATTCCGCGACTCGTCCCTTGACTTTTTCACGAATATTCCTCAATGGGGGATTCGCCTGACGAGGAGGATCCATTTACGAGCTTGCGCCCCGGGAGCATTCGGGAGATCAACGGTTTATTTTCCAACGGAGCCGCGGCCGCGGGCATCCGGCGGACTTTAAAAATTGTCGATAGAAAATAAAGAAGCTGCCCCACCGCACTCAGGAGGACGCGGATCGGAAATGGGAAACTATGCATTTCGCGGGGAATATACGCGCGGGACAGCTCGTATCGGCGTGGATGAACCTTTTTTTCCTAAAATAAAGCTCAGGGTGAGTCATTACGAATCTTCGATCATCGATAATAGAAGTCAGTTTTTTAGTCGTCATCAGACTGGAAAGCGATCTGAATCACTCGGACGAGCTTTCCCACGGACAAAGCTCAACGTTATGAAACTACGGCCATGTTCAAATGTCCCCCCCCCCCCTACCTGCTCAACGGTCATTCCTAACGCCATACGATTTTCCGGCTAACGGTTCGTTCGCGTCGACAAAGACCCGACGTTCCCTCTGCCGAAATCCATCTACGAATCCTCGCGAAACTTTCATCGCCGACAAGGTAACATTTACTTCGCTCCCACTCCGATCTAAACGCTTCCGTAACTATTTCACCTCTCATCAGCCTCAAAGGCCTTCTACCCCCCCCCCCCCCCTCTCTCTCTCCCCTCCCCTGCATACCCCTCACTCGAGGCCACACATTTTTCCGCATAACTCGAAAATCCGTTCGCCGTAAATATTTCCCCGGCTGCGGCTTCGCGTATTTCGCCATCCGGCAAAGCCAAGCCCCCTCCCCCCCCTGGACGACGCTCATTATTTTGCAACTACAGTTCGCCCGAGTGAGAATCAGGCGTGTACCAGGCGTACCGGTCCGTAAATTATTAACGCGCGGCGTTACGTCGGAGAAGAGTCGTACCGGCCGCCACACTTTGTTTGCATGCGCCGCGACGACTATCGGCGACGGGAGAACCAACACGGCTGCCCACGTGTTCCCACGCCCGTTGGGGCCAAACGTAGCGCCGCGGTGCGAGCGTGTATGGGGCACGGGGCCAAATACGTGGAATACATTGTGCGCATTGTGCGACGTTGCCCCGTTCCTGCCTCCGTTTCCGTAGACGCATACCGCACGTTACGCAACGTCTATGCTACGTCTATGCAACGTCTATGCAGCCTGCATACGTCCGAGCACTGCACCCTACCCCCCCCCCCTCCCCCCGCCCTCCGGGCCGCCACGATGTCGCACTGCTTTTGCTGCATTAAGGCAACGCTGCGGGACGCTGCGGAGTCGGACTCGGTCTCCTTCCAAAGGACTATGTTTAGTTTGGGAATCTTTCGGGGATTTTACTCGAATTTTGAATTCTCGTCTGTTCCTCGATTTTCGGAATTTTCCGCTTTTGCCGTTCTGGGGTCTGGTTTCGTTGAATTGGGAGAGTGGAGATTTGCGTCTGGGGGCTGTGGTAGTTTATGGGATGTAGAGGATCGGGTTTGAGGTAGTTTTGGCTTCTGTTCTGAATTCTTTCTTAAGTTACAGAAAATAGCGATATGCAATAATATATAAGCAATAGGTATAGTCATTACAATTCTACGTGAAGAACAATCCTTTAAATATTTCCATAATAGAGGAATGCTAATGTATAGGAAGATAAGAAAATTCAGCTCTATTCCAACACAAACAATTCGTATAAAAATGGCTGTGCTTGAATAAAGGGTAATTCGGCTAAAATTGATTAAAACGGCTTGTTTCCGTAAGAATCCGTGGGATTAGAGTGTTTAGGTCGCGTTCACGAAGTGTCAATTCTTGCAGGCGAGTTAACGGAGTTGGACGGAAGTGGAAGTCACCCCGGCACTTTGACTGGAATTACGCGGCACGAGAAGCATGCGGCGAACATTGCGAGCATTATGTCGATATTGGTCGGTTATGGTTGTGGAACAAGCGCGTGCCGATGTCGCGTGCACGACTCGACGTTTGCCATTCCGATGTTTCTCATATGGGATGCTCCCATAACCGACTGCTGCCCACGAGCTCTTTTACTTCCTACCAAACTCAACGTTCGCGTACGCTCCAGTCTTCTCATTGAATAAAATCACATTTCGTTTTAACATAAAATTGTATTTAAGAACGATGCTTGTAGGAAGAGAATATTTCAGTTTCATTCTAACATTTACAAGAGGGACTATGATCACGGTGAGAAAAGGAAGAGTAATATTAATTCTCATTTTCAATTATGAAACAGGGATTATGCTCATTAGGAGGGAAAGAGGGTGAGAATGAAATTGAGTTTTATTCCGACAAATAAAAAGGGGATTACAGTCGTTGGAAGGAGAGGAAGATAGGAGAGTGACCAAGAAATATTTCCAGGCGCTCTTTTCAGTTTTACACTAGGGCTAACCCTTCCACGGCCTACCCCTTTCTTTCATTCTACTAGCTCTCTCATCCCTTGTTGTCGCGAAGATCGGGGGTCTCTTTACAATAGATCAGAACGGCGGATATTACCGGGACTTTCATAGAGCCGTGCCTACCTATTGTCAGTTCTGATTGAACGAACCGTCGCGCCGACGATCGACTGCATCAAGAGCGACGACTAATTAAGGCCAGTTTCATTCTTTCCGAGATAAGAGTCGAGCAAGCGCGACGAACAGTCCGTTGCCCATTAATAAATACTCGGATCGCGGCTTGAATAGCGGCAGAGGCCGAAGCATTGTTTAGATTCATTCTAACCTAGCTTCTGTCGAGCAGTGAAAATTAACGTTTCTGTGGAACATATAAAAAGATGTATTCTTCAAGCGTTGATAATACATGTCGCTTTACAGTGTAACAGACAGTTTGAACACATTGATAGATGCGGATGTGCTGAATAATATTATGTTTTTTTATAATTGTTTAGACTTACCTAACCCCATTGAGAATGTTCTGCAATGTGGCAGCGTTTGTTACTGGATTTTCGGGCAGGATGATGTTTTATGGTTGAACTGCAGTCGGGAACAGGTTCAGCATAGTAGGCAGCATCCAAATTATAAGCAGCACAGGCACAAATAGTTCGATAACTGCACAATGTCACAGAGAACTGACACTTTTGACAGACTGACCAGATCACTGCACACGTTTTGAACAATGCAACTTCAAAGTGACGCGTAACGTTGGGTGGACGATTTCTGATCGCTGGCGACACCTGGCGTTAATTATAGACATTACCGATCTTTCATTTCTTCCGTAAAGAAAGGGTGGCGCTATTGTCTTCGAGTCGTTTGAAAGTGTCTCACGTCCTTTTGTGCGTTCCTTCAAAATCAGAGAATTTTTTGAATTTATGCTTTAAATATTCTTGCTCGCGAGTGTGTTGTCTAAGAATTCGATGGCGATCGGCGTCCTGAACCTGTTGCTGATTGCTGTTTGACTGGGCAGGACGATTCTGCTCCGAAATTCTTGAATAAATGTGACTGACATTTCATACGAGTGTGACGTAAGCATCCAGTGGCGATGGTGAGTTTAAAAATTGCGTTCAATACCATTCAAAGAAATCATAATCCAGAATTGCGATACTTGATGCACGAATATTGTTCCATTTGCTGTACTAGGCATAACATATGATAAATCCAAATACTTCATTGCATATCTCAACCTACACAACTTAACCATAAATTCTCTGCACTGCAACGTTACAATTGCATTGCCACATTTTTACCAACAAACATAGCCAAAACATACATCAATCACTATTGTTTCTTTCACCCGTATAAATGATTCACTTTACAAGTCTCTAGCAACAATAGACCATCAGTCGTCATTTAATTATCGTTATCTCGCATTATGTCAAATAACAAGTGACATATATAACAATATTATAACTTTTGTCACAGTACTTCGTCCCTACATCCGTCAGAATCTACCAAAAATATCAATCGTCCCTCTAACCTTCACCCCACATTTGCCGTTGCGACAATCGATTGTCGCGCAGCCGACGTCCGGTTAGTTCGGCGTCAGATTTTGTATCTGGGCCCAATATCGGGTCATGTATCTGGCCGCTGCGTTCTGTCGCGGCTTCTGTAGCGGGAACGTGCTTCGTCGAGCGGTCCATTCGCGAAACGTGGATCGCGGCTTCCATCGAACGACAGCGGCGGCCATTAGCATTGGCATTGGCATTAGCATTAGCATTAGCATTAGCATTAACGCCGACATCGGCGTTAACGTTACCCTCTGGCCACCGCTGACACACCCCCCCCCCTCCCCTCCGCCACATACGTTTCCACCTCTCTCTCCTCACTGGATTTACCTCTTTCCAACCCCCCATTCAAGCCCCCGATTCTCACCCTCTGGCTGCCCTCCCACGCATTTTCACCCCTCGCGCCTGTGTGCAAAAGCATCGGCCCCCACACCCCCTCCCTTGACCGACGCGCACTCCATGAAAGGCCATAACCCTGGCGCATACTGAAATTGCTATCGTTCGTCTTTCATCGTTTGTACGGACCGTAGCGTCGAACGATTCCGGCTAATCGTTTTTCAATGGAAAGTATTAGAGGCGCAGTGTTTGGTTCTGGGGATGTTTTCTTCGTGAAAGGAGTGCGAAGTATTGTGGTTTTTAGAAATTGTGGGTTTTGGATATTGTTTTTTGTTGCGTTTGAGAATATCGGTTTATTAGAATTTTTCTTGGACTTATACTATTGTGGCAATATTTTTCATTGTCTAACATTTGCTCGTCAAAAATTTCTCATTGTCAACCATTATCAAATCAACGCCACATCCTCAGTTTCCAACAAAATTCCACAGTTCCTCAACACCTTACATTATCCTAAACTTAATTTCCAACGAACCATATTTCACTCACGCTACTCCGAAAACCGTTTTACATCGCGAGAACAACCTCAAGTCCCATGCATAAACTCTCCGCCTTTATTTCATTTTCCAAATTCCACGCCATGAATTAATTGAAAATATCTCGCCAACAAGAGTCAACTCGCCGATACTTGATTTCGACCACTCTGTAAATCGACTCCGCCCAGTCCGAACGCTCTTACGGTAAAATTCGCCGAATAGGTCCGCATCGGTCGCAGGCTCCGCACATTAGGCCCATGCAATATGTATAAAGCGTAGGACTCGGTCGTCCAGACGTGGGACGATCGACAGGGGCGCTACCCGGGGCCCTGGCGATCATTCGTCAAACACGTCGAACATCGTCGCGGCAAACAATGCGATACATTCCGCGGCCGTAAACTCCGGCGGAAACTATTTGTCGAGGGCCGATGCTCGGCGCAATTTCAATTCGCGCGAGAGTGCCTCTCTCCGTACGCCGTAAGTCGGCGGCGAGTATCGATAGGCAGTGAGATATGCCCCGCTTCGGGAGTTCGAATATCGGCAATGGATTTGGTTGCGGTCGATGTTCCGCGAACAAAGCCGAAGCGTGACTTAGTGGGCCGCCAGTTTGCGATTTTTAGCCGTCAAGCTCGTTCGGAGACTCTTTGAAAGAGAGTCAAACTGTGGATGGGAAGGTTTTGCTTTCGTCAATGTAGGAAGATTAAAAGGTGGGATTAGAATTCGGTTTTTACCGATGTTTTACCGTTAACCTCAGATTATTGTTGTCTTGCTGATATGGAACTGAGAGTAAAAAGATCCAGAAATTAAGTTGATATGATTCTGTTAGAATTGACAAATTTATAAATGTTTGAATACAGGTTTACTGTTTATGTATTGATAATACGATAGTACCTCTATAAGTATATTACAATTTAACATTTTAAATACTATTATTACTACTTTACCAAAATAATACTATTACTAATTTTCATTTCTAACGTACGTTACGTATAGAAGTGATTCTCCTCACATTGTTATTTATAACTCACACAGAAATCCCAACAATACATTTCTGTACCCGACCGAACTAGATACGCAATTCAGCCCGAAAACCTTTTACAAAACATTCGTTCGCTTTTTACTACCAAACAGACCGCCCAACGTTTACTACCGAGATGCCGATCTTGAGCGTCGTCTTAACGACGCACTTTACGCTCGCGCGCCGAAAGAATGTTTACAAACGCGAGTTCCGAAACGGAGTCGTAAATTGGAGTGTGCCACTCGTACCAACTCGGCGATAGGCGATGGAGTCCGCGATCCTCGGGCCAGCATCGACCCCGGCCATTCAGTTGGCAGCGTTGTAACGCGGATTACAATCGGCTCAAAGCGCTTAATGAAGCGTGACGATTTTCGCGCGAGCTCGCGGTTTCGGTTAATTAAGAGAAGCGCGGGTAGCGATGTAGGTCTGGTTTTCACGGCTCGGTCGCTTTGAGTGCGATCCGGATGTGGCCGATTGATAGGCTACCCGTCATCTGGGTCTGCGTCATAGCTGAAACAAAGGCATTTGCACATTCTTCCAAATTCGTCGACTGAGCCACATACGTTTCTAATTACGGAAGTCAATTAAGCCAAGGTAATAATATGATTACATTTATATTACCTTATTTCATTGTACTAGTCAGATACCGTGATAATAAAATAATAGGATACACGTTCCTTGTAAATAACAGCAACAGTACAATTAAACTTATATAATAAAACGGTTCAAATTTCACAAAAGTTTCTTTTCATATCAAGATTAACATGTAACAGCTGAAGAGGGCCCGAAAAATAAAGAGGTAGAAACGTATGAATATTCTTATTTCAACAATCCTACCATCGTCGATTTAAACATATAATAAGATTACTTTACTTCTCAATAACAGTAACATGTATGAAAACGAAAAAATTATTTTTCCTCCTATTTTCACTTAAATCACTTTATTATCAGCGTATAGGATGTACATGAAATAGCAGTGACCAATATTTTATACACAATCCTCTTATATTGCCATGTGGCTCGGTACTGAAAAGTTCCCATATGACGTAATATATAACTTTTGATGTTTTAATACACAGAGAGAGAGAGAGAAAGAGTGAGAGAGAGTGTGCGGTTATATCTGGCAAAGGTTTTCTCTACGCCCGATTTCCACAATAAAAATGTCCGCTGCAAGTCGTCGGCGCTCGGTGTGTAGTGCGCATTTAAATGCGAGTTTGTTCAATCGGGAGAATCAAAGGGAGCCGTGCGTGTTTGCAGGGGAGACAGATTCTAAATCGAGATACGTCACGAGAAACGTGACGAGCGCAATTGCGCCGATTCTCTTTTTCCTATCGCCGGTTGACTCGAGTGCGGGGGGAAAAAAGTATAGGAACAGACGCGGAATCGAAGATGGAATGCGGAGACTGCCGAGTGATAACGTACAAACACGGGAGATCATTACGCTCGTATGACGTTTGTCCCGCTAATTACGCTGAATCTGATCGAGTCTGGCCGCTCGGGCGAAATATAGAGCGCGGCAAAAAATAATCAACCTTACGTGCACGTTTTCGTAATAAATGTTTACTCTGATATTGCGAGATTCGTGATTTTCCATTATTTGCACGGTTAGCTTTGAATAATGGAGTTACCTTAGAGTCGATGTTGGACGGAAGTCTCTAAGTACACGTAGGTTTTCACAACAGGCATTCAATCGCTACAAATACTGTTACTCTGCGTAACTTGCTATTACCAATTTAAAGTAATTAATGTATATAAATGTAAATAAAGTGATGAATGTCAGATATATATTTAATTGAAATTTAGAAAAATTTTATTTAATATATGGGAATTAATGCCGATTGTCAATTTTATTTTGTCAGACACTGATAATGAATGTCAGATACATATCTCATGGAAATTTAGAAATATTTTATTTAGTATATAGGAATTAACGCCGATCGTCAGTTTTAATTTGTCGGACACCGATTGTCAATTTCAGACGAGCGACGGATTTACACAAGACCCGAAATTGCGAGAAAAATCGCCGGGCGCCAAATCTGCATTATAACTCGATTCTAACGACAGATGTACGAGCGAACGAACATTAGGAACGGTATGAGAGTTATGAACGACTGTGAACGAGGACATCAACTAACGGCAGGGAGCGGACTACCGTCGCTGACATTGCCAACTGCCACTGGCATCGCACCGTAGCGTACCCGCTATCGCGGCGCATTTGCATAAACAGCCACGACTCAATCTCTATGCTAATCGACTTGTTCGCGTCCGAAAAGTACTCACGTTAGATACCCCGGGCGCGAACAGGTGTGCGTCCCTGTACGGCAACATCGGCCGGTCTCCATGTATGCGCCATTATGTACATATGAACTCCGGTCATAGGCCAGTGACACATTGATTAGCCGAACTGATCCTGTCCTACCCCAAACACTTTCCGCTACGGGGCGAATTCATCGATCGACAAATTGCATAACATTTCCGACCGCGGCCTCTTCAGATTTAGAAATGGGATAAGAGGGAGACAGATTGGCTTATCGAGAGGCACGCGTGCGATTCGATAGGATCGTATACGATCGATACGTGATACGTATGCGTCCAGAATGACTCTCGTTCCTTATTTAGAGAAGATCCTCTGCGTACATGCAAATTACACGAACCGAATAACCCAAATTCCTGATCGGGGGAGGGCTCAAGTGCTAATCATCGCCGATTGGCCTTAATGAATCAACTTTTCATCCACTTTTGTTATTACCTGCCGCACAAAGGCGATATGCGCCACGCCAGTCACGCACGCGCGCACACTGGTACGAGTCCGGTGGTCTGTATGCGATCGTATATCAGGCACCGATCGAAAGTACCAGTTGGATTCTCGTTCAGAAAGGAATCCGCACGCACCAATCACAGTTGCACCTCTCAATGGACCGCTTTGTTCGCGAAGCCGTTCTCCTCCCCCTGTCGTGTCTCAATTTTGCTTTCCATCCCCGACTCCGAGCTTGTTCGAGCCGCGCGCGCGAAGGAGCACGCTTCTTTCCTCTCCGTATTCTCTCCTTTCATGGAGTCTACTTCCTACCGCCTTCCGCCGCTTTCAACGTATCAGCCTTTATCCTACGTCCTTCTCGTCAATCTTCGCTCAACGTCCTTTCCTGCCAGCGTTGTTTACGCTCGTTACATCCTTCTCTTTACTTTACTCGAACTACTTTACAGCTCATAAACACACAAATTCGATATTGACCATTATATGCTGTTCAATTTATTTAATAATTTATTTATTTATTAACGGGAACATGCTTTGAGTATAGATTTAAACAGTACAGAATGTACGGATAATCTATATAGTCGTTTCATTAGTGAAGATTTGGATATAGCAAATAAGTAATAAGTAATAGCAATAAGCACAAATCCTTGGAATGACAGTATCGCTACTAGATTTAGTTTCATTTGCGGGTATGTAAAATAAAGTATTGTTTTTTCTTAACGGCCTGCCTGGCACAGAAAACTGAATCCTACCAATAACATCAGAACAGTTAATATTTTCATTTACAGTATTACACAGAAATACAATATCCAGAATCTCTCTTGGTAGAAAGTGTACGCAAATTGACTTTATTCAATATAGGAGAGTAATCGTGTTCTAACCTGGGTATTGTCGAATTGATTTTACATACATTTTAAAAATTTGTGTTGAACTTGTTCAATTCGTTCAATACTGTTATTTTCCATCGACTTGACTAAGGAGTAAGATAACTAACAGTAGAATGCCTGTTGTCAACATTATTCAGTGAATTTATCCTCCCCGTTACTTCGCTTCAATTTTCCATTCTGCTTCAAGATCACAACACGCGCACCGTGGATCTGATACTGTCATTACGAAAACAGTGGGCAAAATACGTTTTCGCGACCGTTTACGCTCATTACGGCCTTTGCTCTCGGCCCGGTCCAATTTGCCATTCCTTTTTCCACCCCGTTGGCGAGCATCGGAGTACATGCATCAGGGATCCGGCGCCACAATGAAAACGTCGGACAAACGGCGAAGCGTACTACCACCCCGTCACTCTTGACGTCGGTCTGCTCCCGATAATTGACAGCGGATTCGCGGAAACCACCGGCTTCACGAGACCGCTCGACCACCCTTTCAACCCCCGCCCGACCACCCCGTGCAACTCCACCCCCCTCCACCCCCCTCCTCCTCCTCCTCCTCCTCTTCGACCACCCTCGCACCATTGTCCACCCTCTGGTTACTCTGAATCGACGCGCGGACGCCTTGTGTGGCATCCGATTCAGTGTTCGACAAGTTCAACTTTCCCTATTAATTATGGCGCCTGTTGTGCGCGACGATCGTCCGCTCGCGCCGCTTTTATTTCACCGGGCCGTGCGCGCCGCTTAATTAGACGGCATTTTAGAGGGCAGTTACTCCCGACGGCGGTTATTATCGGTCCCGATATTTTTCGCTTTATTTCTCTAACGGATACTTTCGGAGTTACTGTTATCGGGGACGCCATTTTTGCGGTTCGCTTTGAGACAGATGAGAGATTTGTTCTTGTATCGCCGCATTGGGGATCCTTTTTGAGTTGTAGCTTGTAATCTGCGTCGGTCCGTTTTCGAAATTATATAGTTGTAATTGTAGCTTCTGCAGTCGTTCGTGCTAGGATCGTGAATAAATTTTATATACGAGCACTGTGATGAACTTGCGCAATAATTTTGTTTGCCCTACATATTACGGTTTACGCTGATAAAATTGTATGGCGCACATAATTCCAAACAATAATTTGACATACGCAAGTGTTGTATACCGATAAACTTGTCTAGCGCGCTTAACGAGCGTAGGCGCATTTTTTTTTATCATCCGAGCCGAAAACTATCAAGATCATCATTCTTATACTTGCACAAATATTTTGTTTGCCCTACACATTATGATTTATGTTGATAAAATGCGGTAGTGTTGTATACCGATAAACTTGTCTAGCACACGTAACGAGCGTAGCCGCATTTTTTTTTATTGGCATTTGTATACTTAGGCAATTATTTTGTTTGCCCTACACATTATGGTTTACGCTGATAAAATTCTATGACGCACATAATTTCGCACAATAATTTGACATACGCAAGTATTGTATAACAATGAACTTGTCTAGCACGTGAACGACCATAGGCGCATTTTTTTTTATCATCCAAGCGGAAAACTATCAAGATCGTCATTCTTATTACAGTTATCGGGTGGGCCGTTAATTTCACGGTTAATCCCGTTAGTCGAGCTCCCGTTTTGCATCGATCACCGGACGGTTTGAAAACGGTAGCCGTCGTCGGCTCGAAAATAATTTCTGCCGACGCCGTTCATCATCGGACGCGCCTCCGACGTCATTGCCGACGTTTTTTATCGTCATCGAACTTTATCGGTCGGCAATAATAATTCGCCGCCGGCCGCGGGACATATATCGTTCGGGTGGCTAGACTGCCGACTCGGAGCGGCATAATGCGAAACGACGAGAGCAGAAATTTGTACGTCCGTCACTGTTCGCGATCGTCATTCGTTTCTCCAGTCTGGGGCCGAAGCAGTCGATTATTCCGCGATGCCGGTTAAATCGATGTTCGTATATTTCCCGCGGTCTCGAAGCTAAATTAATGACAGACTCGACCGTACGATTTTATTTTCGTTAGTCCTGATAGATGAATACACCATTTTCGTGTAAGTTCAAATTACTTTTGATTGGCCATATCCGTATGACGGGTGTAATTATAACTGATAGTATGGACTAGTTTTTATTTTCATCAACGATCCGCTACTCCGGTGGAAATAGTATGACGCGATTTTAGGATAAATGCTGTGAATTACGTTACTGAATATTTTACTCATTTCTGATATCGTATCGATGTCTCGCGCAGTCAGCTGGCGAGTTGACGTCTGACGTTCGTTATGATTAGTGGCCAGGCGGGTTCGGAACAGTCGACATGCGGTGACGGAGGGAAAAATATGGACAATTACGGAAAATCATACTGTTAGTATAATATTATTTCACGATACGAATATTATTTAATTAGAACAGTTCGTATGGTACAATTTCCTCTACAATTTTCCTTTAATAAATGATAAGAAAACATTACCTTTTCACATTTAACTATTTTTCTTTTCCTACATACGATGGACGCGTATTTTATCTGTATATCAATTTAAAGTATCATCACCTGACTGTTCAGTTATAACCAAAACGGATAGGCATTGCATTACCACCTCACTTCAAACGTATCTCTTAATCCCAACGCGAACGAACGTCATCCCACAGGCCGAGTATAAGATAATGAAACGTTGGTTTAAAATAATCATCCCCCCTTCCGCCCCGCCATCCGCCCAACCCTCTTGTACATCTCGTTGCCTAAGTAAAACCCACTTTCTTCCGGGTCCCATCCCGCTTCCTGCGCTCCGTATTCCGACTCCTTCGGGCAATGCGCCCCCTCGCTCTGCTCCTCCCCCCTACCCTCCACCCTCCTCGCTCTTCCATTTTGATTATTCCGTCATCGCGGCGTAATCGTGTAATAAAGCATCGCGACCGAGCGACGTCGTATTAAAGCGTCAGCGCAAACTTCGCACGCGAAACGACGATGATGAAGGAGCCCCGCAATTCGCCTCCTGCTTTTCCTTCTACCTTCTACCTTTCCTTCGCCCCTCCCCGCGCCTTCATCTTGCCCGCCTGCCGCTGGATTTTAACCTGGCTCACTCTTTCTCGCCGCCGGGCGATGGATATGCATAAGAAACGACGGCCAGGATTCTGGGCAGCATCCTTCTGGATAGCTTTCTCGGAGTGGGGGGAGGTTGAATTTTGAGAAGCATCGGAGATTGATAAGAAGGGGTAGGAAGAATGGCGGCGATGGTCGGTGATGATAGAAGACAGGTGGGATGTTGATTTTTGTTGGTTCTTGGGCAAGACTCGGTGGATTGACAGATATTAAGCCATTAGCTGCCACGATCTCCATTTTGGGGATTTTAGAATTTATACTGTTCGCAACCTTTCGTGCATATATATAACTTATCCCGCCAAATGTTAAAAATAAAAATGGTGTAAAAATAGAAATTGGCAGTTAATGGGTGAAGGATTAATATTGAACTTAATTCTGAAATTAAATTTGAACTACAGCTTCGAAACAACTACTGATTAATCCGCAATATACATCAATAGGATAAAATACAGATCAATCAAAACTCATACAAAAAACCTCTATCAACACAGACTATCACGCACAGAACCATCAGCAAAAGAAAAACAGTGACAATTTTCAGAATTGACTTCGATCCTCTTCCGCAAGAAACTGTACATCCGCGGCTTCGCACTTCAACTCGAATTTCGCATCCCCCATCTCGCCGCCTTCAACCCCCCTCCAGCCCACCTTCGCCCCGCGTGGAGTGGCGCTCGGCTCGCAATTATCTTTTGAAATTCGTCGGCCATTCAGAGGCAGCGTGGCCCCGATTATTCCGGCATGGTTAACGTAATTGTGTAATAACACATCGAGCGACGGTATTAAAACGTCAGGCAGCCCCCCCCCCCCCCCCCCACCCACCCACCCACCTCCGTCCCTCATCTCCGCTCCGCTTTTCTTGCCGAGCAGGCACGCGATTCGCGAGGGCTCTCGAGGGGGTGGGAAAGGCACGCGATTCGCGTGGCAATGTTCGCCCTCGACTCGTTAAAATAAGCCGCGCGAACGGCTAACGAGCCATTCGACGATAGAGACTGAATGGCGGGCCTACAGTTCCCACGTCGGCGGATCGACGACTGCTTTAAACGACGCTCCCGAGCCAGCCTTTCATCGACAGTCTACTTCCCTTTATCCGAACGCCGCCTTTTCCACCCCCTCCTGTCGCCCTGCCGCCCCCTTGGATCCTCAGGCAGGACGTGGCGAGAATTATGTTCGGGACTTTCCGGGCGAGGGGGGGGGGGGGGGCTGTGGTGAAGGTTAATGTTCGGCTGGGCTGACGGACGAACAGTGGGTCAGCGAAGATTTACGTAGGCATTTTTATTGGAGATAGAGTGGCATTGGTTGATTGAGGAAACCGGATGTTTGGAGAGTGTGGTAGTTTCAGGGGTCTGGTAATGGTAAGGGTAAAGGGGGGATCTTTGTTTCTTTGAAGAGATTTTTGTGGTAATTTTGTATTGGGAAGAGATTATGTATGAGTTTCTTGTTTTTAATCGTGAAGGTATAAAGACATTTTTCGTTAGAAAGCGATTATGTATGATTTTCTTATTCTTAATCGTGACGGTATAATGACATTTTCTGATAGAAGGCGATTTTGTATAATTTTCTTGGTCTTAATCGTGGGAGTGTAAAGAGATTTTCTGTTAGGAAGCGATTATATATGATTTTCTTCTTCTTAATCGTGTCGATATAAAGACATTTTTTGTTAGAAAGCGATTATGTATGATTTTCTTCTTCTTAATCGTGTCGATATAAAGACATTTTCTGTTAGGAAGCGATTATATATGATTTTCTTGTTCTTAATCGTCTCAGTATGAAGACATTTTCTGTCAGAAAGCGATTATATACCTACAATTTTCTTGTTCTTAGCAAACATTTGTACGTGAACCATAATCGTATCAATACGTCGAAAAAGAAAGTAGACACCATTCATCATTAACATCTCGCCCAAAGCTTTACCCTCCACGTACACTCCTACTACCGCTCTCAAAGCGAGTCGAATCGGCCAAAAATCACTCTGCACCCCTTCCCCATCCTGAAATATGTATGTACCCCGCTCGCAGCAGTTCTGGGGAGCCCATCGCGACATGCAGGTCGACTGTAAACTAGGATTGACTTCGATATCGAAGAATGGGACGGCCGACTAAGCCGGGGCAGCGCGATTTATATTTGATCGACTCCTCTCGCTCGCGCACCCTCCCTGCCCACCCTCGCCCACCCTCTCCGACTCTCCCTGTCTCATTCTCTCGCTGGCCGCGGTCAATCCTGCGCTCCTGAAGGCCCGCGGCAATAATTCGAGGAAGATCTTCCCCGACGACGTTGACGGCTCCTCCGGGAATGGATCCTGGAGATAAATGGAAACCTCGCCCATCGTGGCTCGTCCCTTCTACGAACCCCTTCCTGCCACTCCCCGCGCGCCCTCTGCGAGCATCCTCGAAGGGCTGCCCACCCCTTGGCGGCACCTTGCCTCGTATTCATAGAGGGGTCCTCGAAGGGGCAACCGGCGGACAACGATAAAACGGGATTCGACGCGTCGAGTATCGAGAGTCATAATTCCGCGGGACGGGTCCGAGATCGTTGCCAGGAACGAGTCCTTCGAATCCTGTCCTTCGTCCTGACCGCTGGAAGATCCGACGATCGGCCGCCGTCCGTGTCCGTAGGCTCCGATTTGATGGATTCGAGTAAATGTCCCGCTTTGGGGGGGGGGGGGAAGTGGAAAGTTTCCGATGGGGGAGGCGAAGTATGTAGTTTTCGTTTTTATTGTAAATTGATGCTGTTCTCCCGAGGGTCGCCTTTTAAGGGAGGTCGGAAGGGGCGGAGGAATGGTTTGTGTTAATTTTACATTTATTTATAGGAATACTTTCTGGTATTTGTACTGGATTGAAATATGGGACTTTCGGACGCTTGTTGTAGATGATAAGAATTATTGTTTGCTTCCCTGGGATAATTCTTGTGTTGTTACAAATTTGTTCACAAAAAATTCGTGATAAAACATTAGGAATAATTTATGAGAACAGAATTTTCCTTGTCTCTGTACATACTTCTATAGAAACATATCTCATTATTGTAAATCGTCGAATTTAACGACAGTTATTACCCGTAATTTCGTAACAAAGCCCCCGGTTTCGTTTCCGGTTTACGCGAACGATCACTCGAAAAATTGAGACTATTCCTGCTCGAGTAGTTTGCGAGAGCGACAGATTGAGAGAGAGAGAGAGAGAGAGAGAGAGAGAGAGCTAAAGAGGCAAGCTCGCATATTCAGATATTCACTGTCTGGCGAAAGCAGTCGAGTATCGAAAGCCAGAAAAGTACGAGAGCAGGAACTGCCGTACGGAACGTAACAATAACGAGCGTAAGCCTTATTCAGGCCGATTCCCGTACAATGAAAACGCGAACTTTTTTCAAGGGGCCATTTTGTCATTGTCCCCGCGCTCGGCGTAATGACAAAATTATAGCGGCGGCCGGAAAATTACAGATGCGCGCCTCCGCATTATTTTCTGCCCTGCACACACCGACGAGCCTCTGCATGCCGATGTGCGTGCTCGAGCACTGTACATACGTGGTGGGTTGTAAATCATGGAGCGAGAGCCCATAATGATCGAGTAGTCTTACTCCGTCGATTCTGAAAGACGTCAGGTGGGCAAGAAATATAATCGAATTATTCCGATTACGTGCTTGCACCTATGAGATAAGTCAAACCTGACAATTTTCGCGTTAAGTCGCTTTCATAATTCGTAATCAATGCTTAATGCCCTCAATCTCCAAACATTGCATCCCTTATAATTTATTACATATTATTCACGATCAAAGTCACTCTTGCTGAAACAAATTTAAAGAATTCGGACAAATTCTTCCTCTACTATTTCTCTCACAATGCCGACGGACATTCCATGCACGGTGCACTTACGAGCCCGTATACAAATGTATACTCCTGCGTCCGCGTACAAACATGTGTACGCCCTCACGCATACAAAACGCGCGCGTCGGCCGCAGTTTTCCCCGCCGTGCTATTTTGTTTAAACTTAATGTCCGAGTTAAGAAGTTCACGAAGTGCAGTTTAGAAACTTCGGCCTCGAATTATTCAGACCCCCGCGCACCCCTCTCCCCACCCCTCTTCCCACCCCGTCGCTCCCATGCGGACGCTCCGCAGGCCGGAAACGACAGTTTAATGGAAAAAGACACCGGCGATCGTTGCCCCTTGCGTCCGATACTCATGAGTTACCATTACGAAGGGTGATGTCGGGAATATGCAATGTGGCACATGTTCGAGGAAAAGTTACTGAGTGCGCCGTTCAAGCTGACAGTCCACTTTGGCAGATCAATCAAGCGACGCTCGAGTCGTAAAACAAGACGGGAATTGTCCGCGGAATGGGAAAGACGTCGAGAAATTGAACTTCTTACTTGTGTTCAATATGAAGCTTCTACTCGAACGTTTTTATAACAGAATGAATATAGAGCAAGCTATTCGACGGTAGGTAGGATCCGATTGCAATTCGGGTTCGACTCCCGTTTCGGTAGAGAAATTGAGAAAAAACAGCACGCTTGACTGAGCACATTAGAGCGCCGACTCGAAATCGACAAGCGCTCGCGGCAGAGGACAAACACAAGCCGCGAGCACAGTAGTCAGTCAACACACATCACGCATCCAGAGTCCATATATTATTTTCCTCCTCACCTCACCACAGAAATTCCCCAATACTCATTCTTGAGCCAGTTAAAGCGTTACTTTAAATTTTCCTCATATATTGGACCTAGCATACACATATTACACATTTTATACAATATCTGAGAATCGTAGCTTACGTTAATACAAAATAAAATATAAAGTACCTTGTAAGAAGATTAATGCTGTAAAAAAACCATGATTGCCACAAAACAGTAATACGATAAGAATTGTCTGCCTGGCTGATATAACGTACAAAAGGAAATCTTATTTTTAATCAGCAACGTTCGAAGAGGATTATTGCGGTGAAAAAATCGTATTAATCCGGAGATGATGGATGTTAGGACTGTTAACGTAATAATCGTGCGCTGAAGAGAAGATGGACAATGCTTCGGTGGGAAGGTAGGGTCCCGAGATGATGGCCATTTTCGTCCTTCGAAGGGGTCGCTTAATCCAGTTAGCCCTGAAGCTGCCGAATGAGCATTGAAGAGGAGCTCGCTAGTTCCGCGCTGAGAGGTAGAGGACTATTCCCTGAACTCGGATCAAAATCTCGAGGATACGGAACAAAGACAGAAAGCGATAAGACTAACCGCACTCAAACAATCCTCAAATTCACAATATAAAAGACAACGTAAAACAGTTTCAGCGGATGTTTTGAGATATTAAGAATTTTCATTTCTTCCGGTACTGAATAAAAGTTCGAACCATGTATTTCCTAAAAATCCGCTGCTAAAACAAGTTCCACCTTTGATAAGTCTGGCGTTAATGCCGGCGTCCGTAAAGGAAGGAAACGAATCTGAAGATTGAATCCGAAGGATGGCACAAAGAAAATCGGGGAGGAGACGACAGTTTTGCGCGCACGTTTCATGTAGAACACGAAACGGACACGGCGCCGGCGAGTTAAGGTCCGCCTTTGTCGAGACTTGCCCGGCTGCGAATCGAATCTCGCTCCTTATTTATCGCTTTCCATCGCGGCCGCTTCATCGGCAGACGACAAGTTTCTCCCGCGGGAGATGGACCCAGGACGTGTCGGGAGACGTGTGTCGGGTCCGCGGCAGAATCGGGAGAGCCAAAATTACCGGCCTCGTCTTCCCACGTCCGCTATACTTTCCTATACTCGCTTTTCCTCGCACGCCTTTGACTCGGCCAATCGCGAGGATAATTTTCTTTCTCGGCGAACGGAAAGTTTTTGGAATCTAGCAGGGATGTCTAGGTTGAGTATAGGGTGATCAAAGCGCGTTTCTCATTCAATTCTGCGTCGAGTAGGGTGGGAATATTCTGTGGTTTGAATTCGGAGTCTTGCTTGAGATTTTATTCAAAATTTATTGGATTCAACTGGTCTCATACTTAAATATCTTTAGGCAATATACGTCAGAGTATAGTTTAAAATTGTGGCAGAAAGCAGAAATTATTTTCCTACATATAATTCCCATCTTACAGCAATCCTTTTACTACACCTACTTTTTATTTGGCATTATATTTAAAAATGTAATGGCATACACTTTTTTATCTCTGCCTGTACGTCAGAGTATAGGTTAAAATTGTGGCAGAAAACATCAAATTATTTTCATACACATAATTCCCATCTTACAGCAATCCTTTTACTATACCTACGTTTTATTTGGCATTATAATTTAAAACGTAATGGCTGTTACGAGCCCCGACGAGAGGGAGGGGGGAGTGGTGTGGTGCGGTTACGCAGCACACGGGGAAAGGGGGGTTTTCCTGACCTGCTCCGGGTCGTGGTCGAAGTGGCGCCGGGCCTGAGCTCGGCGACCGCGTTCTAGCACGGCCGATGGGGCCTGGTCAGGGGAGTTTTTAGGTAAACGGAGAAAAAAGGAAAAGGGAAAGGGAGTGTATTCCACGTACGATAAGCGACTCAGGGTCGCTCGGGTTACACACGTGTTTTCGGTCTTACTGGGAGGCGAATCCTATACCGACGACTAGAAACGGTTGCTGACCGCCCCGCACAGTTCGACCTGGCCTGTGACGAATCCTATAACGTCGAGTGGACGTTTGCTGACCGTCACCTGCCCTCGGCGTCAGTCCGCGCACTAGAATCCTGGTAACAATCGTTACTCGGCTGACCTCGTGGCTACTGCGGACTGACGATCGTGCGTGATGTTCCGGGATAACGTAATGTCACCCTGAACTGCACGAAAGTATGGGAAAGGGTGGTACGAGGAAGGATGTAGGGATATGCGGCGCCCCTGCCTCAGACGAATCCTATAACACCGAGTAGGTGTTTGCTGACCGCCTGAGCGCGAGGGAGGAGGTGACCACGTGTGATAGACAACGGAACGTTGTACGGGAGGCACACGTGTTTTCGGTCTTACTGGGAGGTGAATCCTATACCGACGACTAGAAACGGTTGCTGACCACCTCGCACAGTTCGACCTGGCAGTGACGAATCCTATACCGACGACTGGAAACGGTTGCTGACCGCAACTGCCCTTGGTGTCTATCCGCGCACTCGAATCCTGGTAACAATCGTTACTCGGCTGACCTCGTGACTACTGCGGATAGACGGTCGCGCGTGTTCCGGAGTAACGTAAGTTACCCTGAACTGCACGAAATTGTGGGGAATAGGAGAAAGGGAAGGAGGATGTCGGGGTATTCGAAATGTTTGGATCTGCTGGTAGCGAAAATGCAGATCCTGTGGGCCCTAGCTTTATCGTAGATTTAAGATTAAAGGTTCGGAAGGAACCTTTGTGGCGCGCGTACTTGAACGTTAGTAAGGAGGACGGGTTTCTATTATCAAATTGAATCGACTCAATTGAATATAAAACTATACACTATATTCTTTGTTGAAAAATAATACAAACAAAAGAAAACTATAAACTATATTCTTTGGTCAGAATAACTATAAACGAAGATTCACTATAAACTACTAACCCGTGAGGTTAGGCTCAATGTTCGATAATTGTTAATGCTCAATCAGGCCTGGCCTGGTTTTGCCGTAGCCCTCTCTAGCCGAGGACTTGGATATGGAGATTTGCTCGAAAGGAACTAATGTCCGATCTTGCTGGAGACACTTTACTAATAAGAGGTTATGGGAAAACCAACTTACTTCTCAGATAGGGTTTCAGACAGAGATTCGTTAACGCGACTATACTGAGTAAGAGTGCTCCCCGAGTCCTTCAGGACCGGGGTTTTTATACTGTGTTTTCTGAGAGAAGTGGGAGGAAAATAGAGCGGGACTTGCTCTGGTTGGATAGTTGCGTTACAGGAAAATAGAGCGGGAAGGTTTCTGGTTGGGTGGCTGCGTTGCAGGATCTCTAGGCGGGAAGCTGCTTCGTAGCGGGAAAGTGTGGCTGGCGGGAAAGTGTTCCTTGGAGGGAAAGTGTGGAGGACAAGGAGGCTCCTGAGTGGAGGGAGGGAAGGAGACGGCTAGAGTTGACCTACGTGTTGACGAAGGCCAGGCCCTCGTCCTTATCTTATACAAGCAGAGCGTTCTCATCTCCAAATGAGGGCTAAATTCCACGGAAATATTCAGAAGGAATATTAGAAAATATATATATATAGGAATTTCGCACGTAACACTTCTCCCCCTTCAGATGAAACATCGTTTATTACGATGCTTTCACTGTTTGGAGATGTTAACGCTCTGTGTCTAACTATAGTTTTTATTCGGTTGGGCTGACATCCCTGTGTCCAAAAGCGGATGCTCTCTTCGTCGAGGGCTGGTTGGCGAGGCCGTCCGGGGTGTGGTATTTGGTTGTCGTTGGAGCACTGTTGTTGGTCCATTTATGGTTGGTTCTTATTGAGATGTTTCGGAGTCGGAAAAATAAGCCGGTTTCAGTTTATCTTGGTGTTTTATAAGTATTTTGTCCTTGTTTGTTTGGAGTACCACATTATGACGGTCCGAGGTGTTGATTATTTTATATGGGCCACTATAATGCGGGTCTAACTTATTTGTCCGTGGTTCTTTTATGGCATATACCCAGTCGCCGATTTTGAATTCCCGAGGGTGTAGGTGCTGGTCGTAGTACTGTTTGGAACGGAGTTTTGCGTTTATGAGGTTATTGGCAGCGTCATTACGAACGGATGTCATATTCGTAATGAGGTCCGCTAAATAATTTCCATATGTCTGAAGTTCTTCTGATGTAGGAAAAGCGCTGGGTAGACGGGCAAGTCGGCCGAATATTAGTTCGTGAGGTGTGAAGTTTGTTGCTTCATGAACGGATGTATTGTACGAAAAAGTCGCGAATGGGACATATAAGTCCCAATCTTCCTTGGAGTCTATGTAATGCTTCAAATATTCTATTAGGACGTGATGGCTACGCTCCAAAGAGCCATTTGTTTGCGGGCGATATCCGGAAGTAGTAACTTGTTTTATTTTGAAAATACGGGCCAGGTTTGTCATAATTCGTCCCACGAAACTTGTTCCTCGGTCTGTGAGTATAGCGCGTGGAGTCCCGTAAACACAGATAACATGTCGGGCGAACGCGTCTGCTATTGTGGTTGCTTTTATGTCGGGGATTGGAACAGCGATGCAGTATTTAGTCAGATTATCTTGAATGGTCAGGATGTGTTTATTTCCATGCGGTGTCATCGGTAAGGGACCGACTGTATCCAAGGAAATTTTGTCAAAAGGGTCCACAGGGGTGTCGGTAATTATCATCGGCTGTCGGGTCTTGGCTCGTACTAGTTTCTGTTCTTGGCAGCTGGGGCATTTCCGTATAAAGTTTTGAATATCCCCTCTCATTCCAGTCCATTGATGGTTTGCTCGGATTCGTTTATATGTTTTGCTGATGCCCTTATGTCCACCGATGAGGCTGCTGTGGGCTTCTTCTATGATGTTTATGCGTTGGTCTTCTGGTGGAATAGTGGTGAGCTGGTTACATATAGTCACAGAGATGTTTGATTTTTTAAAGACACTCTCAATCATGTGTCGGAATTCTTGTTTAGAAATGTGGTCGTGTCCATCGCCTAAGGTCGATATCCTAACGGTTGTTATTCCTTGCTTGTTCATTTCCGTCCGGAGGTTGTCCAGTCCTTCCCAAGCTGAAGCTTTATTCAACTTCGAAAAGAAAGTAGCGGTAGATACTATGCTGAATATGTGTGTTTTTTGTCGACGAGTCGTGATTATTTGTCCTGGTTGTGGATTAGACTGCGTTAGTTTTTCTTCGGTTATGTATTCGAGGTCTGCTAGTAACTTGTTTATGGGTGTTGTAATACGGCAATCGGCAGGTACGAAGTGTGCGTAATTGTCCTTTGCGTGGATTAGGCACTCGTCGAGTTCCTTTATTTTTATTGAGCTGCAATGGTCAGGGTCCTCTTCGTAACTGTCCGTTTCTTCGTCCGTGGTGGATTCATATGGCGGTGGTACTGCACATGGTTTAGAGCTGGCAGGTAATATAGCGGGTGTGAGTGGCGTGTCCGGGTTTAACCCTATCGCGTCCCATGCAGGTAGTGCGGGACAACCATTCGGTTCAATTACTGTATCCTGGTTATAAGTGCTGTCTTGCATTCGGATTGTACTTTCGTCGGTGTCCTCAGAAGATACTTGATCATCTTCCAGGGTTTTATCCGGATCGGTGTTTGCTTGTGGTCTGGTAATTGGAGTAGAGTGTGCCACAGGTATGGGTGAATGATTGATTGAATCTTCGGGTGTTGGTTGTGATGTCGTCTTCTTCGGTGTTGATGTCCCTTTGGGAGGGCGTCCACGTTTCTTCTTCTCAGGTGTTTTCTCTTCCAAAGGTGGGTTAACGGGAATGTCAGTCCTGGGTGGTGTTGAAGGGTTTTGACCTCTTCTTAGTAGGCGAATCCGTTGTCCAATCGTATCAGTATTTGGTTCCTCAGGTGGTTGTGGTGATGTCGTCTTCTTCTCCGTGATTGTTAGTGGAAGACAGTCCACTGGAGGGTTTCGTGACAAGGCATCGGCATTCATATTCAACTTACCGGCCTTGTGTACCACTTTGTACTCGTATTCGGCTAATCGAATTTTCCATTTCATTAGCCTTGATGACGGGTCCTTTATGTTGTGCAGCCAAACGAGGGGTCTATGGTCGGTCACTATTGTGAATTTACTGCCATAAACGTAGGGTCGGAAATACTTCACCGCGTATACCATAGCGAGGCATTCTTTCTCGCTCGGGGAATACTTCCTCTCTGCTTTGTTTAATATCCTAGATGCATATGCGATGGGTAAATCCGTCCCGATTTCACCTTGGCTTAGCACTGCTCCGATGGCGTAATCCGAAGCGTCTGCTGTGACGATGAACGGCTGATGGAAATTGGGATGTTGTAGTATCGGTTCCATGCAGAGTTCGTCTCGAAGGGTTTCGAAGGCAGTTTGTTGTTCTTCGGCCCAATTGAATCGTATTCCTTTCCCTAGTAGCTGCGTTAGTGGTTTTGCTTTCTTCGAGTAATCCTGGATGAATCGGCGGTAATAGCCGGTGAGGCCAAGGAACTGCTGGATATTCCTTTGTTTGGTTGGTACAGGAAAGTTTTTTACACTCCTTAATTTCGCGGGGTCTGGTCGAATTCCGTCTGCTGAAACGATGTGTCCCAGGTATGTTACCTCTTTCCTTAGGAACATACACTTGCTGGTCTGGAGTGTTAAGCCATTTTCTCGAAGTCGGTTGAATAACTTGGTGATCTTAATCTCGTGCTCCCTGAGCGATGTGGAAAAAACCACGATGTCGTCCAGGTACACGAAGAGTTCTGTTCCTTGCATCCCTGTCAGTACTTGGTTCATTAGTCTCTGGAAGGTCGGTGGTGAATTTTTCAGGCCAAAGGGCATTCTTGTAAATTCGTAATGCCCGTGTGGTGTAGTGAATGCTGTCTTCTCCCTGTCCTTTGGATTCATCTCAATCTGATGGAAACCGCTGGCCAGATCGAACACAGAAAAATATTTTGCACCTCCTAGTTTATCCAATATATCCGCGATTTGTGGCAGAGGGTACTTGTCGCCCAAGGTCTTTTCGTTAAGGGCCCTAAAGTCGATTACTAGGCGCCACCGTTTATTGCCTTGGTCGTCCGGCTTCTTGGATACAACCCACAGGGGTGAATTGTATGGCGATTTTGAGGGCGTGATTATACCTGCGGATAGTATTGCGTTGACCTGTCTTTCTATTTCCTGTTGATGTACCGGCGGGTACCGATATTGTTTGGTATTTACGGGTACATCGTCTGTAACGTGGATGGAGTGATAGAAATTTGGCACTTTGTTTAATTTATCTCCAGGCAGGTAAAATCTGTCCGTAAACTGTGAGACGAGTTTTGATACGTGCTGCTGCTCTTCTTGGTTTAGATGGTCCGTTTTTAATGTTTTCCATATTTCGGTTGCTCGGTCTTGGTTGTTCGTTACTTGTGGTTGGTCGATGCAGGGGTATTCTTCCTCTGATGTGGTGAATATTTCATATGGTTCGATGTGTTGAGGTTCGATCTCTAATTCCACGTCGCTTTCATCGGAATTTGTGGCCAGGACGTAGCAGTTACCATTGTTGTTATAGACGGCCGCTTCTCCAATGAAGATGTTGTCGGGTGTCTTCACACGTGGCAGGTATCCTTCTTTGACCTCCGGGTTTGCGATGTGTATGGCAATTTGCTGCGTAGTGCGTCCGGGGATGTGGTGCTTCGAAGAAGGGTTTCTTCCTAGCATCTCTTCTTGATTGCAAAATCTGATCGGTTGTGTCGGTCGGGTAATTGTCACTAAGGTATGATTGTGGTAAGATATCTCGGCCTTTTCCTGCTCCAGGAACGGGTTGCCAAGTAATCCGTCTGCTGGAACACGGCATGCTTCTACAACGTAAAAATGTGCGGGGATACCGTTGAGGTGTAAGACGGTAGATCCTATTGTTGCGAGTGGTTCTGGAGTGACTCCCGTTATTTCGAATCGGTCCTCTGGTGTTATACGTGTTTCCTTGCGAAGTTTTTCCAGTTTGACGATATTGACGGATGCACCGCCATCGATTATGAATTCTCCTTTGTTGGCTCCCAATTCCGGTGAGGTGATTTGGACTCTCGGCGCGGGGACCTCGAGGAGTAGCGCGGTTCGTTGTTCTGGCTCTGGAACCGTACCGATTTGATGTGGTTTTTGGGCTCGCTCGCCGTTTCGGTAAAACGACGAGCGCCCTGGTAGTTTAAAGGCCGCTGGGTCTTCTCGTTGCGCGAATTACGCATAGGTGATGTTGAGTATCGTTGACGTGGTTTTTGACACTGTTTTCCGTCGTGACCGCGTATTCCACAGTTCCAACAATAGAGGGTTTGTCGGCTAAGTTCGGGTCCTTGATCGTGTGACGCGTCCGATAGGTAGTTCGGCGACGGCGTTCTTCTCCACGCGGCAAACGCGGTCGTTTGTGACGAACGTCTCTCTCGATCGTATTCCGAACTCGATGGGCTTCTATCACGGTAATAACGTCTTCCAGTTGATGGCGAGGGAGACAACGGATAATGTTCGCGAACCGGACTTTCGTAGCGCGATCTCCGTGATCCGCGGTATTCCTCTTCGTAACTGTTTCTACTCGGACTATTCGCGGCTCTCCTGTTCCTTAGTCGTCTTTCCATGGTTAAAACGTCTTCAAATGCGTCCTCCAATGTTTTGGGTTTACTTATTCGACAAGCTATTCTGTCGGGTAGTCCGTCTAAAAAGCTGTCCAGGGTGTCTTGTTCAACGTTTTCGACCACGGCGTTGTTGGATTGTCCGTATTTGTCTAATGCCGCGGTACGCGCACAATGTACTAAGTGAGTCGTCCTATCGATATACTCCCTAAGGGACTCGTTGTCGCGTATTCTCAATCGCGCGATTTCCCCTTGAAAATACGACAAGTTTCGACCTGGCGCGTACCGTTTTTTCAAGTGTTTCACTAGGTCGGCCACCGTAGTAAAACTTTTGCCTTGGGTGCAAATTCTAGCCGCCCCGTTTAGTTTGGTCAAGACCATGTTTAAATATTCGGGCTCTAACGCGGGAGGTAATAGAGACAGACCGTTCTCTACACTTTGAGCAAAAACAGCTAATGGAGGCTGCTCTCCATCGAAGACTGGTACAACAGATATTGCGCTTTGTAAGCAGTTGCGCTGAGTCAACATGGTCATAGAATTCGCGAGTGACAAAGTTAAGTTCGCGATATCCTCCGTAGTGACGTTTTTTCCTTGCGCCATTTTTATGGACTCTCAAAAATCTATGGAAAAAGCTAGTAATCCCACCGCTGCCACCAATTTGTTACGAGCCCCGACGAGAGGGAGGGGGGAGTGGTGTGGTGCGGTTACGCAGCACACGGGGAAAGGGGGGTTTTCCTGACCTGCTCCGGGTCGTGGTCGAAGTGGCGCCGGGCCTGAGCTCGGCGACCGCGTTCTAGCACGGCCGATGGGGCCTGGTCAGGGGAGTTTTTAGGTAAACGGAGAAAAAAGGAAAAGGGAAAGGGAGTGTATTCCACGTACGATAAGCGACTCAGGGTCGCTCGGGTTACACACGTGTTTTCGGTCTTACTGGGAGGCGAATCCTATACCGACGACTAGAAACGGTTGCTGACCGCCCCGCACAGTTCGACCTGGCCTGTGACGAATCCTATAACGTCGAGTGGACGTTTGCTGACCGTCACCTGCCCTCGGCGTCAGTCCGCGCACTAGAATCCTGGTAACAATCGTTACTCGGCTGACCTCGTGGCTACTGCGGACTGACGATCGTGCGTGATGTTCCGGGATAACGTAATGTCACCCTGAACTGCACGAAAGTATGGGAAAGGGTGGTACGAGGAAGGATGTAGGGATATGCGGCGCCCCTGCCTCAGACGAATCCTATAACACCGAGTAGGTGTTTGCTGACCGCCTGAGCGCGAGGGAGGAGGTGACCACGTGTGATAGACAACGGAACGTTGTACGGGAGGCACACGTGTTTTCGGTCTTACTGGGAGGTGAATCCTATACCGACGACTAGAAACGGTTGCTGACCACCTCGCACAGTTCGACCTGGCAGTGACGAATCCTATACCGACGACTGGAAACGGTTGCTGACCGCAACTGCCCTTGGTGTCTATCCGCGCACTCGAATCCTGGTAACAATCGTTACTCGGCTGACCTCGTGACTACTGCGGATAGACGGTCGCGCGTGTTCCGGAGTAACGTAAGTTACCCTGAACTGCACGAAATTGTGGGGAATAGGAGAAAGGGAAGGAGGATGTCGGGGTATTCGAAATGTTTGGATCTGCTGGTAGCGAAAATGCAGATCCTGTGGGCCCTAGCTTTATCGTAGATTTAAGATTAAAGGTTCGGAAGGAACCTTTGTGGCGCGCGTACTTGAACGTTAGTAAGGAGGACGGGTTTCTATTATCAAATTGAATCGACTCAATTGAATATAAAACTATACACTATATTCTTTGTTGAAAAATAATACAAACAAAAGAAAACTATAAACTATATTCTTTGGTCAGAATAACTATAAACGAAGATTCACTATAAACTACTAACCCGTGAGGTTAGGCTCAATGTTCGATAATTGTTAATGCTCAATCAGGCCTGGCCTGGTTTTGCCGTAGCCCTCTCTAGCCGAGGACTTGGATATGGAGATTTGCTCGAAAGGAACTAATGTCCGATCTTGCTGGAGACACTTTACTAATAAGAGGTTATGGGAAAACCAACTTACTTCTCAGATAGGGTTTCAGACAGAGATTCGTTAACGCGACTATACTGAGTAAGAGTGCTCCCCGAGTCCTTCAGGACCGGGGTTTTTATACTGTGTTTTCTGAGAGAAGTGGGAGGAAAATAGAGCGGGACTTGCTCTGGTTGGATAGTTGCGTTACAGGAAAATAGAGCGGGAAGGTTTCTGGTTGGGTGGCTGCGTTGCAGGATCTCTAGGCGGGAAGCTGCTTCGTAGCGGGAAAGTGTGGCTGGCGGGAAAGTGTTCCTTGGAGGGAAAGTGTGGAGGACAAGGAGGCTCCTGAGTGGAGGGAGGGAAGGAGACGGCTAGAGTTGACCTACGTGTTGACGAAGGCCAGGCCCTCGTCCTTATCTTATACAAGCAGAGCGTTCTCATCTCCAAATGAGGGCTAAATTCCACGGAAATATTCAGAAGGAATATTAGAAAATATATATATATAGGAATTTCGCACGTAACATGGCATACACTTTTTTATCTCTATCTGTAATTACTTTTTTAAATCATTTCATTCTTATAGTACGCTTTCCGTGACGCACTGTAGACATATGACTTTGCTCCCTAATCGGGACAATTTGCCTATCACCCTTTTTTCAATTCTCACGCGTGCCTGCATCTCGACGTCCGTCCGCTTTCTCTATCCGCGCCTATTTCCCTCCGTTCGCCCCCATCCGCGGCACCCCACGACGACCCCTGTCGAGCTTTTAACGGTGATTAAGGGTGTCTTCCCCGGCAGCCGCCCTTGTTTTCCCTGCGACCCTCCAACCCTCCGGCGTCCTCGCGATTGTTAGCGCCACTCGCCGGAGGCGCCGAGTCGAAAGAAACCTTCGAGGGACTCCGATGGAAATGAGCATGATGTCTTTTTAAGACAAATGCTGCGAATCATGCTATTGAACATTCCAATTGTCAAATAGCGGCTAAACAGACCTTCGTTTCAGCATTAAAGTTCGGCGTATATGAATTGGCAAGTTAGCGTGTGACGAAAGAGGCACGTATTTTTGAGGTAAATACTGCCAATTACGGTATTGAACATTTCGCTGACGTCAGAGGACGTCGGCTCAGGCCTTCGTTTACGTTCGTTGCCCCTACTTCGATATCGATGTCCTGCGCAGTCAACTGGCAAGTTGACGTTTGACGCTTGTTATGATCAGTGCCCTGACGAGTCCGGACCAGTCGAAATGCGGGGACAGAGTGGAAAATATGGGCGGTTGTGGAAAGCATGAAGTTTTAATTTTATTTATTAAGGTCACCGCTGTTTTTGAAGGTATACATATAATTCAAATATTATGTGTAACACTCGGGACAAACAAATTCGAGAATTTTAATAAAGAAATCGGTACGGTTTATTAATTCATCAGACATATGATTGAGTACAATAATAATTTTTATCTTTTGTTGTGTTAACATTTCTATAGTTATAGTATATTCTCTTCATTTATACAGTTATAGTTGCAGTGTATAGTCATAGTATACATAAATTAAATACTTTATTATGACCAGAATGACAGTAATTTTCTTCAACGAGAACTCTACGATAATTATTTCTTACGACTTTAATATTTCGTTATGTGCCGTCTAGGAAAATATCCAACTCCATACAGAATTCTATAGTTATAGTTGTACTCTATAGTCACCGTATACTCTGAAATTAAATACTTTATTACGGTCACAATGACAGTAATTTTCTTCAACGAGAACTCTACGGTAATTATTTCTTACGACTTTATTATTTCCATTACATACCGTGTAGACAAATATCCAACTCCACGCAGAATTGAATAATTACAACACACGAGTATTACAGCTCAAACTCATTGCCTGCTCGTCAACTGCGCGTCCGCAAGAACAGCTGGGGCGGAAAAACATTTCCGTCGCTCGGCTAAACTTACGCCACACGCGATCGAGTCGTAAGTTAACGAGCGACTGCCATAATCCCTGGACCGTTTTAATCCCGCCAAGGGGAGGAGAATCGAAGCTGGAGGACGAAAGACGCGGCAAAAATCCGCGAGAGAACTCGGAACGGAGGACGAGAATTCTCGCTGACGGCCTACGTACTAAGTCTATAATAATATTTTTCCCCCTCCGGGGCCCGGGGGGCGGCCAAATCCATTTTAACCGCGGCTTTGCCAACGGGTTAGCCCATCCTCGAAGGACGCTTTTGCCCGGAGAGCATTTTTGTACCGGACTGAAAAACGGCGCATCTTGAAAAGGAGTGGTCTCCCGCGTCCGCGCTTTTGCCTTATTTTCACCGAGTTTACCTGTCCCGCGACATTACGCTTTTTTGAGTCCTCCACTGGCGGGGGGGAAGACAAAGGAGGAGCGGGAGGAGGGGGGTGAGGAGACGAGAAGGAGCGCCAGGGAGACTGTGAGGGATGAGAGTGGAGGGCGAATTTGAGAGAGTGCGAAAGAATGAGAGAGGAAGTGAATAAGGATGAGGAGTGAAAAGGAATGGGAGAGGAAGGAAAATTGAGAACTGGAGAGAAAGGATGCGGTGAAGGGAGAGAGACACAGAGAAACGGTCAATGAGTGAGTGAGAGAGAGAGATAGAGAGAGAGATGGGGGTGGGATTTGTAGGAAGAGATACAGGGGGCGAATTAGAGAGAGTGCGAAAGAATGAGAGAGGAAGTGAATAAGGATGAGGAGTGAAAAGGAATGAGAGAGGAAGAAAAATTGAGAACTGGAGGGAATGAAAGCGGGAAGGGGAGAGTATGTGAGAGAGAGGGAAAAAGAAATGGGGGTGGATTTTGTAGGAAGACATACAGGGGGGCGAATTAGAGAGAGTGCGAAAGAATGAGAGAGGATGTGAATAAGCAAGGACGAGAAGGAGTGAAAAGGAATAGGAGAGGAAGAAAAATTGAGAACTGGAATGAAAGGATGCGGGAAGGGAGAGTGAGAGAGGGAGAGAGTGGAATGGGGGTGGGATTTGTAGGAAGAGACACAGGGGGGGGGCGGTTTTTCTACACGCTGACGCTCCGTGGACAATCCCTTGTCCCTCTTTTTCCCCTGTCTGCCATTTTTCCGGCAGGATCCTGCCTTGAGAGCGCTTAACCCGTCGCTGCTCGTAAATTCACTGGACGCCCCGGCGTATCGCAGATTCGCTTTTCCAGCCTCGTTCGCGCGCGTGTCCCAGAGCTTTTTTCCGACCCACCCCCTAAACGGAGCCTGCGAACGATCATTTTTAGGTACTTGGCATTTTTTAATTTTTTTCTTCAATTTCTTTCCGGTGTACTTTGCCTTCCGGGTGTCTCACTCCCCTGTCGTCCTTTGTCGGTGTTTAAAATCTGATTAATGTCGTGTAAGGTTAATGTAAATGGAGTGAAAGAGAACATTTTGTTAATATCACACGGTGTTATTGGGAGCGATACGTTGTACAGATTCATTATTAAGTAAACTGATTTTTTTTTGCAATTATATTCTTTTTTTTTTTTTTTAAATAAGTTTATTTATAGTCGCATCTACATCAGGGGTTATTAGCGACTACTTGGCGGTTTGTTTCCCGTTGGTACATTTTATATGTCGTTCCTTAGATGCATATCATTGATAAACGAGATTACTGCTCTTGGGTGTATCTTTCCATTGAGGGCTTCGTTTATTTCTTTTGGTATTTTGTGTTTTTCCCTTTGGTCTTCAGCTGCTAGGCATTCTCGGAGAATGTGCTCGATTGTCATGACGACCTTGCAATGGTTGCACTTTTTGGGGGTGTCCTTCGACATGAGATGGCCGTGTGTTAATTTAATGTGGCCAATTCTTAAGCGCGTTAAGATTGTTTGATCGCGTCTGTTTAGTTCGGTCGGTTGATCATTCTCGAAGATGTTACTTGTTACCGCAAGTATCTTTGGAGAAGCTTGGGCATTTATGTTCTTATCATTCTCAGTTCTATGCCATTACTTTTTGATTCACTCTTGTCGATTGGATCTTTTTTGTAATAGGTCGTCCAATATCGCGCTTTTAATGATTTTCGAAAATATAATTATTATAGGATAGGTATCGTTGGTGTGAAATTTTGAGATTCGAAACCGGACGAGTATCGTGTAAATCCAGACGAATTTTTTGATCGATCGGAGTGGCTATTTACGATTTCATTCTGCTTCATTCATCTGGCGCTCTCCTTGCCGGGAAATACGAACGCACGAAAGCTTGTTACACGTACTTCCGGCGATAAATGGCCGCCGATCGGAACGAGGGGCGTGCGGTGGATGAAAAATGCTCAGATTAAAATATCTTTAATCGCCGGTTTATCGGCCAGTGCCGTTATTTCAATTCGCGGTCACGTCGATCGACCGACATATTTCCAAACGACTGCGGATCGTAATATTTCACTCGCACCCCCTCCCACCTACCCTGCCAGCTTTTTCTATACTTATTATTCTGCGAAGAAGTCGTTCGTCAGAAACTGAAAACCAACCTCCAATTCTCAATTATCATTCCGTTTCTTTAAAGAACATTTGATTACAATCAGCATGCATGAAGATTAAAAAAGAAATTGCTTTGATAAGAGTATCAATGCTGAAAGTAAAAATTCTGGACTTTCATAAAATGGAAAACACCTGAAGATTCGTTTTGTTTTTCTAAATAATGAACATTAGCTTCAATCCGCCATTGATGCTCATTTTACATTCGTCTGAATGTAAGATGGGAGTAGAATAAGAAGAGCAAGATTATGAACGAATTAAAGAGGAAAATTGGATGGCTGAGATTGTCTTTGAAAGAGAGTGGGAGAGAATGGTTGCGGATGGATGATAGAAGGAAGCGGAAGTCGCTCTGCGCTCCTTCGAACGCACGCTTGGCACGTGTCCTGGTGGCACGTGACAGTAGCCAACGGGGGAAATCCTGATCGTAAATGTTCCGCGAATACATAGAGTATAGAGTATGGGATGTACAGGGTGTGCAGAATGTACGTCAACTCGGTAGTTACTTCACGACCTACCTCATTCAATTTATCCTTCTTTCTGTCTCTTGTTCATACCTTGACGTCAATTTGCTGTTATTCTACATTTAAGGTATCTCAATTATTTTAATCATACACTGACGGAAGTGAGAGAATTTATAGGTAACTAAAACTAAGCGTTCATCTCTTATATGAAGAAAATCATAGAAATTCAGTGCTTTGATGGCTACATTCACAGTACAGCACCGTTTCATGATTTTACATGCCTTTCACATGCGACAGACTGGAATTTCAAAAGTTCCAATTTTGTTGCCGTCGAAAATGTTCCGCCGCAATTTCTGTTCGAATTCCGCACGCTCTGCGGAGTAGTATTCCGGTACCTTCTGTCGGAATTCTTGATTTTTTGCAAGTTTTCGCCACATCCTGTTAGGATTGTTAATCCGAATGCCGGAAGACAAGGGTGAGTTTCCGTTAAGGAGGGGATTTTTCGTATTGCGGCGAGGAGGAAGGAGGTCAGGGTGCGTTGAGGTATGAGGAGGCAAGTAAAGAGGGAAGAAAAAGGCAGGGAAAAAAAGTGGGAGGGCGGGGTCGCCTTTCGGCGAGAGGAAAGAAAAGGTCGCCGCTTATTACCGGGCGAGGAAACTTTTCTCATTTCGGTGAGCCCAACGACGGGAGTTTCAAATGTATCGCGACGTATGTTCGTTCAAACGGAACGGGACGAGAGGGTCGGCGCTCGGAGAGGGAGAAATTTTTGCGAAAGGAATCGTTTTGGGGCAGGATACTGTTCATAACTGTTGCGCGGAGTGACCGAAAATTGGATATTTCGCCATGTGACAGATGTATTTGCAATATTCATTTTTGTACAGCAATAATCTCTGTACTAAGGCACACACTCTATTTATTGAAATAATAGAAGTAAAATTAGGTTGCAACAACCGGTTATTAACCGTCAGTATAGATGTATAATAATAAGTTTTCGGCGGAATCGGCCAACGTTGTACTTTCAACTACTAAATTTCAATGATTTTGAATACCAAGGACCTGAAAAAAACAATCACAGATTTCATTAATTTAAATCATGGAACATCTGCTGTTTTCGCATAAGGGTTAATTAAGAAATCAGCGTTTCTTCCGAACCTTCTTGAAGCTGAGTTACGCTCCGGCTAGAAGTTGAGTATCGAAGCTAGACCGTAGAATAAATATCGTCGAGAGTGCCATTAGGCATTCCCCGGAAGGCGGCAACGGGTGGAAACGCTTTAAAAATCGTGCCACTCGACGAAGCCTGCCGCGGTCGGGAGGACGATTACTTTAAAAATCCTTTGACAAATACGAGCTAGGTGTAAGAGCCTGGATGATACCTGCCACGACTGTCTCCCTTCATTTATCGCCATCTCCCTTTTTGCCCGACCCAGCCTCCCTTACACTCATCCCCCACACCGCCCCTCCAAGCCTTTGTCTCTTTTTACCCACCCTCCCCTCATTTATTTCATCTTTTTATCCCGCGGTTTTTCAGATTTGCCCCCTCCCGACTCCCAGGATTAAATTCCGCTTCCTTATTGCTTAAGATCGCGCTAATTCCGCTGCCTCTCAGCTCCTGTCCGCCGATCGGCACCCCAGCTCGTTCGATCGGAACCACTATTAGCAATTCTTCTTCTCTGACACACTTTTATTCGACGTCCTGTATCATTACCACTTCCGCTCATTTATCCGTCTGCGTCCCATATATTTCTCCCGCTCTGTCTCTCCGCTCGTCCGTACACATTTCTCACCCCCCGACTCTTCTCAAACCCCTCTTCTATTTCTTTCAACTTTTTACCCCGCGGTTTTTCATATTTGCTACCTCTCGACTCCCAAGATTATATTCCGCTTCCTTATTGCTTAAGATCGCGCTAATTCCGCTGCCTTTCAGCTCCTGTCCACCGATCGGCACCCCAGCTCGTTCGATCGGAACCACTATTAGCAACTCTTCTTATCTGACACACTTTTATTCGACGTCCTGTATTATTACCGTGCACTTCCGCTCATTTATCCGTCTGCGTCCCATATATTTCTCCCGCTCTGTCTCTCCGCTCGTCCGTACACATTTCTCACCCCCCTCCCACGGGTAGTTCAAGCCCGCCCCTGGTCCTTCTCAAACCCCTTTCCACGACGTTCCGAGCACCGCAAGCCCTACTTTAACGTATCGAACGTGGCCATAGCAGCCACTCCCGCGAGAAACCCTCTGACTGATTCCCGTATTTGCCGAGACAAACGGTCGTTTTACGATCGGCCGTGCGTCGGAGAACAAGAGGAAGCCCTCTCGCTTCTTGCAACGTCCCCCCCCTTGCCCCCCCCCCCCTTTACCTCTCACTCCCCCAGCGGTGTCTTCCGGCAAGTCCGTCCTTCTTCAAATTCCTGTCCCTGGCGCCGTTTAGCCGCTTGACTCCGTTTTACGCGGAGAACCGCCTGTCATGTTTTACTGCCCGCACACTTTTGCACTGTCAAGTCGTGCGCGGCACGTCGGACTGAAGGAGGACGGATTTGGGGGACGATCGCGAAAGCTGCGCGAGTCGACGAATTTCGGATGTTACCCCTGTTTTTATCGTCGCGCTCGTGTTAACTGTAGGTCTTGTACTTTTAAGATTCCTCAGGTAGAACTTGAGTGAGCCCCGAGTTTTGAATGGACCGGTATAAGGAGTGTTTGTCTGGATTTATTGTTCTTCCTTGGGAGTACATAAATTATCGGTAAATTTTCGGAATATTCTTTGGATAATAATTCTAGAACGTGTACACATTTTTCTGCGTTTAATCTGATACGTAATTATAACTGTAATGCGAGACAAAATATAAGGATATTATTGTGTAATTTATTTGACTATTTTCTCTGTCTGAACTTAACCGATTTCGCCGATAAACCGCTCACCAGCTACTTTCGCAATTCATGCATTTGAGAGCCTATATTTCCATCTGCGATTAACAAACGCAGACTCTGGCTGCGCAGTAGATTCTGAAAATCGTATGAGCAGCGCAGGGATCGGCCGTAGCGAATATGAAATAATGGCGTTCGCCGGCAAGATTGCGAGATGAATAGACTGAGTAAGAAGATGCAGGGCGTAAGGGATGAAAGGTTCGCGGCAAAGGGAAAGCCCACCGAAACATATTACGCGAGTGGGATCCGGGCGAGGGTGGGAAGAGGGCGGAAAGAAAGGGCTCCGACTGAAGAAAGAAAAGGATAAAGCAAGAGAGAATGAAAGACAGGCAGGAAAAGAGAGAGAGAGAGAGAGAGAGAGAGAGAGAGAGAGAGAGAGAGAGAGAGAGAGAGAGATTCGTCCGTGAAATGAAGGCTCTGTGCAGCCGGAGGCAGGGGGTGGAGAAGGTCGAAGGGTGCACTCACCCCTTCCGAGCCACCCCCGGCCAGCCCCCGTTTCCACCCCCGAAGGAAATATGGCGGGATTTCGCGCGGAATGAACTCCGAATTATGCGTCAGACAAATGCCCGGCCATGAAAACTAAACTTTACTTTAAGCTTTGAGCCGGCGTAACGCTTTCCGCCACTTACCGCACCCCTCGCCGCTGCCACCCGCCCCTCCGCCCTCTCCACCTGCCCAGAATTCCATGGCCGGGCTTGTAATTTAAGCTGCGAGCCGACGTACTGCTCTGAAACGCGCGTTCCTCAAGATGCGAACCTCTCTCGTTTTTTTTTTTGGAAGGGTACTTGTTTCTTTTTTCACGCAGCCAGGAGGTTTTCTGCTTTTTTTGGGGGGGAGATTTATTGGCAATTTTAGTATTACGTCGGATTTCGGTGTTGCCATATTAGGTCTGCGATGGCTGTAGAAGTGGTATATTACAGTAATACGTTCGGGTGGAATTTAGTAGTTTGCCGTAGTGGAAAGAATTCGCATGGGTCTGCAGTATGTTTACATGAATAAGAGTGGAATGTATTACTGCTAATTTCAGTGTTGTGCTCGCTTTATGAATACTGCATTACCAGTAACGGTAGCGTTAGAAACCATAGAACTAGTCCTCATTTAAATGTGATAAATTCACTAATTGTGAATTAAAACCTCTCAATAATCCTAAAAGCTCAATAAGTGATAATACTAAGGTACTCATTTTTACATTCCATCATCCTACTCCAATCGCCGACATTACTTCGTGACTTCATCCCCACGCGTCTGCACTCACCCTCTCCCACCCCCCGATCAGTCCATCTTCCTTCCCTTGTCTTTTCCGCCGACACGAGATCGTAACCGCCGATGCAGCTGCACTAACCGGCCAAGCCGCAAGGGAGGAAACTCCTGGGAAGGTATTTTCCCCCCTACTCCACCGCCTCACCCCCATCCTCTTTGCCGCGATCGGTCGGAAGTTACCGGAAGTGCATCGACGATACCCACCGGCTGCGCCTCTACATCTTGGGAGCGGTTCAGATTTCGATAATACACCGGGGGATGCTGGCAACCGCCACGGCGTTCGCTCCCCCCCCCCCCCCCCCCCCCCGCGGGAGAATGATAAATTCTCCGCCCTGTCAAAGATTTTCGGCCGAGAGACGTCCGGAGATAAATTCCGGTGACGGTGGAAAAAAAATTGACGGGCGATGATCAACTTTCGAGACGTCGAGAGGCTTCGACGTGGAGGGGGTTGGGGGTGTGAAATTCTGGGGTGGGTCGGTGGAATGTTAGCGGTAAGGATTTTGAGGGGGTTGAACAGGTTCTAACGTTCTGATTTTCTCTGTTACAGGTGAGTGGGTTGTGATACTATGGAAGTGACAATAATGGAAGGTATTTAAACATTGAACTCTTCGTGGAGTGTTAATCAACTGGGTTTAACAAACAAGTAAAGATTAAGTATTTATTTTAACAATACCTATTCGGAACATCTATTCGAAACTCTATTGAGACGCATGTATGACTGGACCGTTTATTTTGAAAGCGGTGTAAGTCCATATTTTAAAGAAATTAGATATCGTATAATCTATGATCAACGTGGTGTAAACGGTTTATTTATGTGATGATTAATTTTTTTTTAAATGGATTTACACCACTTTCAGAATAAACAGCCCAGTTATTTTCCACCTGGTACAATTTTAAGCCAGCTTTCCAACTTTACAACAACATTGAAACATCTCATACGAAATTACGTTCATAAATCATAGTCGCAACACTAACGATGGAAGTGAACTAAAAATGATTGCCGATTAAATAATTAATCTATGGACAAAGTGTCCCATTTGTTCACTTTTCAAATACTTTCATGTCCGGTCAAATAACGTGTTCAAAAATGTTATCTTTCGACCGGCTGTTCCGCGATTCGACGATCGTGAAAAACGTCGCTGATTCGCGGTGATGCGTGCATTCCGTGCGCGTGCACGCGCGCGCGCGCGCGCGGGCTCGCACGTACGAATGGCGAACGAGATGCGACAGGCTCATTGCCTTTGATCTTAGTTTCAAAGGATGCCAGGCACACATTAATTCGATGACGCGGATCGCGGCTTTGTGGCGGTAGCTGCTCCCGATTATTCAACGTGATCCAATTTCGTAAACGCGGTGACCCCTTTCGAGGCCGAGAATTCTGCGAAAATATTGCCCTCGTCCTTTTTTTTTAGCCAGCGAAAAGCTTAACCTTGACCAGGACCAAATTCGTTTTGCCGAACGTGCGCCAGGTGCAAATGATATTTTTTAGATTCTCGCTTCGCGCGAGGACGGGTTAGCCTTAGTTATGTGGGAGCAGACATATCTTTTTCGAAATTTTTAGCCTGAGGCTGCATATTACTTTCATGAATCTGAATATTTTACTAATGCTTGTTTGATGAACGAAATTATAGTTTACAGTTCTTGTTTAGACTGCAGTCAATTTCAACAATTGTTTTCCAAGCATATTCTTACAGCTATTTTAATTTGTACTACTTCACACTATTTTAGGTTGTCTTAAATTAATCCATTGCATTATCTTGGTTCATATATATAACATTAGTCAATTACTATGCCAAAGAGCATCTACATCTTAAACTCCCAAACCGGTATACGGACTCTTTCACAATCAATTCAGTTATCACCGACTACTGTAATCAACAACTTTTCGACATTTCTCACAGATTTCGCTTCAAGAGAGAGTCATCAATAACAATTTAAAAAGTCAAAATCTATTAATTTAAATATCGAGCCTATTATTCCACGCAACTCACGTTTCTTTCCCTCCCGCACATAATTCCCTGCTAAAACCGACAAACCGCGCATTTTCAATCCGCCCTCCTAAAATTTCGACTTTGGCATCGCGAGAGCTAAGAATACGGCGTCCCGACGTTGAAACAAGCGCAGGAGATTCGGCGTCTGGGCGCGGAGCGTCGATTCTGGGTCGAACAAATAGCTGGGATGCCCGTCGCTCCTGGGATTCAGGGTGGAGGCCGCGCGCGGGTCTCGGACGACCCTAATTTCGAGCAGGGTCCCGAGTCAACCTGACCCAATTTCGAGCCACGGCCGGGACGTCCCGACGTGCCTTCGCAGACTGTAGAATTCGCCGGCATGCGGGCGCAGGCATACACACCCTGTATACACCGCCGGGAACGTAAGCGGACAATGTACACACGCACGCGGAAATATACGGGCGAGAGGGGTGCCAAAAGTGAGCGGGGAGTTAATTATTCGCTGCCATCATCTTTGACAAGTTTGGGGTGGCCGGAAGTTAGGGTGGCATTCACATTTTCGGCCCGCGCGCGAGTTATCGAGAGTAGACGAGTGGCAGCGAGAATTTCGGGTTTAATGGGAGGGTTGGTCGGAGGTAATTCGGGGGAATTCATATTTTTAATTGGAATGTTCGAAGGGATGCGTGGGGATAAAAAGTAGAGTGTTTGATTGACTTCATTTTTATACATGGATGTTGGGATAGGTCCAGGATGAAGGTCTGACTTTATTTATAGAAATTTTTATAGACTTCGTGACAGAAGCTGTTCACTTATTTCACAATTGGGATAGATCCAGGATGAAGGTCTGACTTTATTTGTAGAAATTTTTATAAACTTTGCGACAGTAGCTGTTCACTTATTTCACGACTGGGATAGGTCCAGGATGAAGGTTAGGTCTGACTTTATTACTAGAAGCAAATTTTTATAGACTTTGTGACAGAAACTGTTCACTTATTTCACAATTGGGATAGATCCAGGATGAAGGTTAGGTCTGACTTTATTATTAGAAGCAAATTTTTATATTCTCTGTGACAGAAGCTGTTCAATTATTCCGCAATTTTCAATTCAAGCTATCAAAAGTGGACAGTGATAGTGGCGGTATGAGACTCTTCGATCGGAAGAATTCTTATTATCGATATCAGAGATCGCTGTACCTCAGAATCGAATGTCAGAAATAGTTTCCATTGCAGCGCGGCAACCGACGAAAATCATTCGCTCGCCAACTCTGATGAAAAAGCGTCCGTTCATTTTTGCGCGCCAGGCGCGGCAGGAATTTTCCGATTGCACCGCGCCGAATTAATTGGCCCGCGATATTTTACAAAATTCCGGTCTTCTTCCCTTCGGTAAAAATAGACAGAATTTCGATCGGCGCGATATTCCTTCCGGTCGCGTCCATATCGCGAGCATTATTCGTAGTCAATTAATGGAACTTAATGGAACATTTCGTCGGTCGTTCGATATTACGAAAGTCCATCGTTTCGCGTTCTGGGCCAAATGCGAGATACGAAATGCGAAATGCAAAATGTAAAATGGGTTAAACGCGCGGTTGACTTTTTTCGCGTTCTATCGCGGCCGAACGAGAAAACTCGGACGCGCTCGTTTCGGCCGAACAATGACCCGCTCAATATTTTCGGCCGGTCCGGACAAAGTCCACCCCTTTTCGAAAGCTGTCCCTTCCAGCTTCGCGGTATTACAATTTTTTCCCCCTCTATCTCAGAATTTCCTTTTTCACTTTCGGCATCGCGGCGTTACAGTATTTTACCGGCATTTATTTCGAAAAATGCGCTTTTACACTCTCTGTCTACTTTCGACGTCATGGCAACGTATTCAATTTATATAAAAAAATCCTCCGAACCGGGGAATTACGTAAACAGTGTAGAATGTAGTATTATCGACGTAGCTTTGAACTCACGGTATTAATATAAATCTGAAATTTCTTTTTACGTGGAAAATCAGATGAACTGAAACTGTTCTTCCTTTTTACGCAGAAAATCAAATGAACTGAAAGTGTTGAACATTTTACACGACCTTCTAATGAGTTCGTTGCATAAAAGTCGACTTTAAGACCATACAAATTTTTGTCATTTCGCTACATAAAGCCCAGTAACAGCGAAATCTCTTCGAACTGCAAAAACTTAAGAGTCGATCAACCGCCTTGCCGAAAAAGATCCAAAACCCGATTCAACCTATTTGATCAATCAACCGCTCATTTAAGTCACGACAATTTCATATCAAACTCCATCTCATTAATCCCACAAACTCTCTCGTTGACGTCCGCGTCACCGGCCGCGAACGGAGTCTGGCACATCGGCGAACGTCAAGGATTTCACTCATTCCGCGCGCGGCACGGAACAGGCAAAAAATCTAGAAAAATGAGAAAAAAAAATCACCGCTCCCATATCGAGTGAGACCACTTCCGTAATTACGCTCGACAGTTTCCCGCGTTCGCATTCGACGCTCGCTGATCATCCGATGACACGTCGCTGGCGGATCGGATGGAAGGAAGGGACATGGATCGAGATCTAGCTCGATAGAAAAAGAGAGAGACAGACAGAGAGAGTGAAAAGACAGATAAAGAGGACGAAGGGCACATTCACCGAGCCTTGATTTTATTAGACCGGCAGCCAATATTCGCGGCCGATAATGACATCGCGGTCTCCTCTGCCGGATATCGCCCTCCACTTCCCTCCACTTCCCTCCACTTCCCTTTCATACCCGATCTGTATTTTAATCATACTGGCGGGAAGTCGCGCGACGCGCGCGGAATCGCGTGAAAGGCCGACGATGGAAATCGGGAGGAAAGATGAAAGGGCGGCAGTGGGAGAGAGTAGCGGAAGGTTACGTGGAGATAGAGAAGGCAGAGAGTCTTTATGAGAGAGAGAGGGGGGGGGGGACTGGACGCGAAAAGGGTGGGTGATGAAAAATGTTAAGGGGGAGAAGCGGAAAATTTGAAAAAGCGAGAGACAGAATGTGACGTACGGCGTCTCTGGCTTTTACATCGAGAAACAGAAGGGGGTGTGGGGGGGTGGGCGGAGGGAGGGAGAGGTGAGGAAGTGCGAAGGAGGAAAAAGCCCACGATGGCGGTAATATCTTTCGGATAATCCTTTGCCGAGGGATTCGGGTCAGGAATCTTTAATCTCCGTCGAAAGAAAGTCGACGTGCGAGCGAGACCCGTAAGGGGTGGGAGCGGGGGGTGGGCGAGGAGGGCAGGGGTTGGCGGTGGAAGAGAGTCGGAATCGATGAGTCCGAGACCTCGAGTCGGATATCCGCGAGTCGAATATCCGGAATGGCGTAGACTTCGAGGTCTGTAGTTACAGAGAGTTGCTCGAGTACTGACGATGTTCTTATCGTTGTTTTACGATTTCTTTGGAGTCTTCGGACAAAATGATATTCGATGCTCATCGATCTACTTGACTAATTGCACGTTCAATTTGATCTATTCGAAATTACTACAAACGTGTATTGTTTCAAACATTTCAGACGTTAACTTGCGTTGCTTCGTATTATCTGTATGATACAGCTTTATATAAATACGTATTATAACGTTTTGTTAATGGCTTGTATGGGAAATATATTTTTAAATTTATATTGGGTTACTTCATCTTTCCCCTGTTTTCCAATTTCTATATTTTTATGACTGATCCTTCATACAGTTATTGGATTTTTTTAATCATCTACGCTCTTCATAAAACTCACACCGTAATAAATATGTCAATGATCACGAAAGCGATACTGATTGCTTTTTCGAACAGTACACACCGTAAACTGTTGCACACATTCCACTCAAATCACATGCCGAAAGAAACGAGACTCACTATCGAATTATTCTCAGCCATTACAGGAAACGAACACAGAATTCGTTACTGTACGACGAAATTCATTCTGTTAAAAAATGGTTAAACTAATCAAATCGCGGCCGTTTATATTTTGGCCGAGGTAAAAATAGCAGAACGTTCGATGAAAAAGATACAAATTTCCGGCCCGACATCGTTTCCATCAGCGATTTTACTGCCTTCGCGGTTGAACAATTTCTCTAATTTCCGACTTTGAGATCGACAATTAACCATTCGAAATTCCAACCTCAAAAATGTCCTGGACCACAAAAACTTCGACGCCCGCAAGCGAGGGGTGGCAAGTGAGGCCTCGTGATTTGTCAAAGCGGCTTGTTTCACCCCCTAATTGGCGAAGTTTTTTCGATCAGTACACACCCTCGGAGGGGGTTAAAAACATTCTCTTCGGGCATTGGCCCTGGCAATATTTCTCGCTTCCATGTTTTCGACAATATTTGCTGGCACGTTTCTGCCTACCTTTCAAATCCACCCCCCCCCCCCTCTTTCATCCCTATCGCGGGAGCCACCACCGCACGACTGCAAAATATGCAAGTATGACGACTTCTATTTATCGCATCCCCTTTATTTCCTCGCTGCCGATATTTTTTTGACTGAGTGGGTCTATAGAAATTATCGAATCACTCGACCGAAAAGGGTGGAATAGGATGAAATAACGGATCAGCGTCAAAATATCGAAGCTTCGATTGTGGAATATACCGCGGAGCGATCGGATCGAATGGCACTTCCATTATTTGACATACAATTCATAAATGTTAAAAAAAGCCAAAATAATTAATACATTTAACACTTTGCCCAATTCACCATGACAGGAATTATCACCTTTACACCCCGTGAAAAGAATTTTCTTACATAAAACTTTGATGCTCAATAACAGTCAGAAAATAACAAAACAAAATAGCACAATTCATCCAGCGATTTAATCGACTCAGCGTCACGAAAAAATCACATAACTCACCCCCATAAAACACCGTGAAAAAATGTCAAATCTACGTAGCGGTTCGAAACGTTAAAATCGCCAGCGACTGCACCGAGGAAACATTACCATGAACAACCGTAGCGTGAGTGAGGGTAGCGAGAGGGGTGAGTTTGCGGAATCGGGGGGAGAGGGTGGGGGCTAAACGTAAACGTAAAGTCCGCAAGCGCAACTCGGCTTTTCTCGATCGCGATCCAGCGCAAACTTTCGCATTATCCGATCCCGTGACCAAGACGATAAGAGAGGGTGAGAGAATGGACGGGGGTTGAAGCAAGAGGGATGAAGAGGGACGCAGAGATGGCGGGAGAGAGGGATCGCGGGAACAGGAATAACGCCGAACAGGCTTTCCACCCCCCCCCCCCCCCCCCCCCCCTCGCTCTCCAACTCCTTTTGTCAACAAAACTCAAGTTAATTACTGTTTCCCGGCGCAAACTTAATCCCGGAACAAGCGAGTAGAAATCGTGGATCTCGCGAGCGACCCCACGATCCTGGATCCCGTTCTCACCCCTTCGTCTTCGATTCTTCGTTTGGGGATGTAACCGTTTAAGAGAAGCTTTCGACCCAATCGACGCTTGACGATCGAGAATTTTCAGTTACGCGTAATTTGTTAGGAAAATTCGATCGTCGGATAAGATCGAAATACTGATATTTTCATTGTTTCCCTCAAATGTAACCAATGAATGTCGAAACAGTTATTTTTCTACATTTACACCTAGCGACATTGCCGGCGATCAACGTTGAACGATGTAAAACTCGAGTAATTTACCGGCGTTTTAATTTTCCATTCAATTTTATCGTCGGCGATTAAGATATCAGGGATCGACATTGAAATTCCGGTATTTTCATTGCCATTTTCCGTTGCCAGTACGAATAACCGTGACGAGTAAGCGTCAAAATAGTTTTCACCCGTGTGACAATTTGCGAAACAATTCGCACAAACTACCTTTCTGCGCTATTAAACTCTTTACCGGTCATTTTTTCGCGTCAGCGGTTCAAATCACATATTCGCCAAAAAAGGCAGCGTTAACAAAAAAAATGGGAATCGTAAAGTATCACGGGAGAGCGATCCGTCCGCAGTTCCGCTGCTGCCGAAAAGTCAACGTTTCAATGAAACGAAAATGTGTACACGTGAGGCAATCAGGAAGCGTCCGTTATCTTTGCGAATAATGTGAAAAATGGCTCGCTTTCGCGATGGTCGATAAAAATGGAAGATTAAAAAGTGTCGGAGGCTGTTCGAAGGGAGAGGGGAAAAAAATAGCGCCGGAGAGCAACAAATATGTTATCGTCGAGGACGTTCCTCGATCATTTGCCGGTGCACCGATATATACGGTGTGCAGCCGTGTAACCTCGTTCGCCTGAATATTCGCTTGTCATTAATCGCGATACCGTAATATCGGCAGCGCGAACCCGGCGCAATTAGCCGTTTATCTCTTATTCTTCCCTCGGCCAGTGATAATAGAGCCCGACATCCGATGCGAGCCCATTCGTTCCGTCCAATTGATCCCAAATGACCGCAGTTACGGATCAAATGCCGGCCTTTTTTTTTTTTTTTTTGCACCGCGTAGCCCACTTTTACCGGAGGTCGGAAACAGGCCTGACGTTTCTATGAAATTGTCGGCAAGGATTGCTCACGGTTTTGTAACAAAATTCGATGTCAGTTGAATTGCGGTAATTATATTGGACCGCTTATTTTTATATATAAAAAATATATATATATAATAAATAAACATATAATTAATGAGTATACAACAAAATTAAATATCACGTTAATATATCGTTTATACCACGTTAACCATAAATTATATGATATCTAATTTTTTTAAATGTGGACTTAAAGCACTTTTAAAATAAACGGTCGATGTAATAAAGATCCAGTGTTCGATTGAACGAACTGAAATACTTTTGGTGCGCTTATGCTACATTCTTAACATTCCATGTTTTATACTACCACACGGATCTGTCACATCTTCGCAATAATTATTTATACTGTCCAAATTTTACTACTTCAAAATCTTTTCCCATGATCAGCTGTAAAGCAAACACCATTTTCTGATTATTTTCTTCGACCACTTTCAACATTCATAAAATTGTCTCCAGCAACCGTAGCGTCAATCGAAACACGACTCTCCCAGCAAACGTACGTCCATTAATTGAACAAGTATCGCTAATTGATTCGCTCCAATGGCATTCAAGTCGTCTTTTCGCGCGATCAGGCAATAAGATAACGGGTGCTCCCTTAACGACGAGCTCCCTTTGTCGGCCGTCGCGTTTACATCTCGCGCGAGATACCTGACGGCTCGGCGGGAACGGAGGCCGGGGGGGGGGGGGGGAGAAGGATAAAGAGAAAGGGGTGGCTCAGGGAGGGTGGAGGGTGAAGAAAGAGGGGCCGTTTTTATCGCGGCTGACGTCCACGAATGGAAACGCGATATTAATGTCTCGCGTCTAAGCGAGCATTCATCTTCCTAGCGCAAATAGAACGAGGGATGAAGAGTGAGCCGGGAGGAGGCAAGTTAGGGAGAGAGAGAGAGAGAGAGAGAGAGAGAGAGAGAGAGAGAGAGAGAGAGAGTATGTGTGTACGTCGAAGTGTATGTGTACCTGTATGTGTGCGCAAGAGGAAGGAAGGACTGACGCGGCGAAATTGCGGCTGGGTTCAATTTGTACGTTATTAAATCGGCGGGTGGCTCGGACTGAATTGGACTTCGGATATTACGCGTATAATAGAGAAATTTAATGAATAATCAATCGGCGAACGGCGACGATAGCGCGAAAATTTTCCAGCTGGAAATGTCAAGATAGGCAGACGGAAGTCTGTCGGTCGAAGATTTTGGGATCAGGATCGTTGATCTTTCGAATTCGGGAGAGTTTTCAGGTTAATTTTGAATGGTGGATATGTTTGATCGTGGGGAACAAGGATTCATTGGCTTAATGGCCGGTTGTTTGACGTACTTATAATGCAAGCCGGGCTTTAACGGGCTTTGCGCCGATAATGACCGAACATTTGTTCGACTGTTAATTATTATGAGCATGCTTTATTATGAATTACGCTTGAAACATGAATAATTCCATATATACGGCCTTTTACATTATCTTCTCACAGATTCTTTTATCGCACTGTTTCACGCTTGCGAATATTCCACCGAAACTAATAGCTTGATACGATAAATTTTCTTAAGCAATTTACCGATGTTCTTTCCCGGTTACATTATCCATTGTCGACCTTTTCAAAAATGCACTCCCTTTTACGGCGGATCGGTTAGGTCAGAATGGTAGGACGTCGACGACAGCCGATAATCGGCAGATCCGCTGCTCCGCCGAAAATAGAAGCAGTTCGTCGAACCGAACATCGTCGATCTGAATTATGCATCACGGAGAGGAGGGGTTGGCAGGGGGCCCGATAGGCGTACGGGACGGCTTACTTATGAATATAGCATAATGGAATAATGAAACGTCCGTCTAATAGCGCGGCGTGCCTTATTATCGACGCTCTCGCGCTCCGTTGAACTTTCGACCGAACAATACAGAGTCTTCGATCCCGTGTCATGGCCTTCGGACGTTCTGTCTAGTAACACACATGTAATAAGACACGATACATTCGGCCGAGTGTCCTACTATGAGGCCAATCTGCAAACATGCGAACCCGGACAGGAGTTAAATTTCATTCGGAGTCGGGAGGACAAAGTTGGCAGCGAAATTTCGTCCCGGAAAGTTCAATTTATGACTGTCCACCGAAGGAAATTTGCTTAAGGAAGTTTAGCACCCCGCATCTGTCCACGCTAATTTCTTAACGTCGGCGTGATGTCCGAGTGGCGCGTTTTGTTGACAGTCGCTGAGTTATTTGCTGCGAACGCTGATAGAATTTCGGTTGAATGTATTGTACAGTTAGCTGCATTACACGTTTTCAACACAGGACTCAATTATATCAATATCAAAAAAATTGGAAAGTCGCTTCAATGTTTTGTACAGCTAGCTGTATTACACGTTTTCAACACAGGACTCAATTAAGTATATCAATATCAAAAAATTCGAATGTCGCTTCAATGTTTTGTGCAGCTGGCTATATTACACATTTTCAACACAGGACTCAACTATATAAAAATCAAAAGATTGTCTTTGCTTAGAGCAACGCTTTCACGCGCTTTACTGCTATTCTAATTACCGAAACGTCAGGAATCTCTACTATTCGAAACATCTTATTCACATCCGTTTCCCTCTGACAAACGGGGCGGAAGGTCGAATCGTTACCTACCGCGAGGTGCGCCCTACCGTTGAAACACATCGACGCCGATCGTTCGAGCCTTAATTGAAACGAAATTTGGCCCGCGCTCGAATCGGCCTCGTGACACGCTCCCGAAATCGCTTTAGCGACCCGAACCGACACTGCGTCCTTCAAACGTTGTTCCTGCCGACCGACAGAAACCTGTAACCCTCCGAACGCCGAGCCCGAACTTCGTGCAAACAAAATTGGCCGGAAAAAAAATGCTCCCCGGAGCGCGCGCCAGGCTTTCTCTCACTCGTTTAAGAAAGACAACGGGTCGAAAGAGAGGGGGGGGGGGGTGTGCCGACTTCGTTCCGGGCTTAATCGGCCGACCGGGGCGAGATTCGATCCTCCGAAAAGAATCGTTTCGAAAAACGAGCGTCAAACTGACCCGAAACGATCCGCGTCCGCGTTTCCGGTTCGCGCGTCCCACGGCACTGACGTTTAATTAGATTTGCCTGCCCCCCCCCCCCCTTTATTTCCACCCTGGCCCCGCCATCGAGGTGTAAAAGCTCGTGAAGCAGAGCGGCCGCCTCTCTCTTTCATCCTCAACCCCCCTCCACCCCCCTCTCTTTCGCCCTTTGCCCTCTGTTTCGCTCTCGCTGCCGATTTCAAAGCAGTCTTCCGCCGGTCCGACCCTTTTCGAGTGCGCTCGTGAGCCCGCCAGCATGGAAAACGAAATTTGGCACGCTCTCTGTCCTGTCTACGAGTCTCCCTTTTTTTCAACCTGTATCTTCGTGGACATTTTTTTTTGGAGAATTTCAGAATTGGTTATCTCTCTTCCGCGTGGAGATATTTCCTCTATCAGGACGGAATTCATGTGATACGGTGACTTGTATTATTTTTATCGAAGTACGTCGCAAGAGTAATGCAAATTTCTTCTAGTCCTTACCCAGAGAGTAGCGAAGCAAAGGCCTCTACAGTCAGCCATTTATTGAATACATTGAATGCTACAATATAATGGGGGTTTAAAGCCGTCTTATTGATAAACCGTTTAATTTAAAAAAATTGAGACCATTAGAGAAGAAAAATCAAGTATCAACAAATTTAACTTAATTTATTTTAATTTCCAACCGTTTATTTCAATGTTTTAGTAAGAACAATCATTATAAGGTTGAAGGCCCTTAATTACTTTTTTTTTTTTTTACTCTTCCTATTTGAACACCTTACGGTGTCCTCATCAGGAGTCTTACAATGATCGTTCTCACTGAAAAAATGATCGTTTCATCCTGGGTCGAATACTACACAGTTCCTTCTACATCCGGCAAAAATTGCCTCTTTGAAGGATAATTGAACCTAGTCCCGAGAACGCGCTCGCGGTAGGTAGAAGTTTAATATCGGCGCGTCTATCCGACGCCCGCCGCCATCTTCTTTCTCCAGACCCGGCTTTCAATTTCAGCGAAGGGCCTGGGCGCATTATATTCGCCGTTTGTCCGAGGCCACGCGAATAATCGATCGGGTCCCCCCCGCCATTGTTGCTCCGCCGAGTGCGGCACGCGAGGCGCGAATGATAAATAAGCCGGCTCGCGCCTCTTCGCGGATATAACGGCCCTTTGCCTACGAGTAGTTCGCCCCATTGTCCCTCGGGCGAGAGAGGAGCAGCCACTCGGCGAGGGAATGGCCCGGAAAAGAGGAGGAACAGCCCGCCGGGATGAGGGCGACTGGCACTGAGCCTCCGATCTCTACCTACGTCCCTTTTGTAGACCTTCTTGCCATTGATCAGGTAGACTTCGAGCAGAAATGGATTTCACTCTGATTTTTCTCTGCGATTATAGCCGGTAGGTCCATGATTTTACAAGTTTCTTTGGACGACCTTCGGTAAGATATTTTTATGTATATAAGACGAATTTTTGAGGACGAAGAAAGTCGATGAGAAGAGACAAAATGTGTTGGCCTGTAAAAAGAGATTTTATTTTACTTACTATAGGTACGTAGTATATACAATATTTAGAAATATAGAAAATGAATTATTAGTCAATTTGAATTAAAGAAAATGTTCTTTCTTTACATATGGGCCGTTTATTTTGAAAGTGCTATAAGTCCATGTTTAAATAAAATTGAGATATCATATATTTTATAACTGCTGTAGTGTAAACTTTTTATTTATGTGATATTTATTTTTTTTTAAATGCGGATTTACACCACTTTCAACATAACTGGCACCATATATTTAATTTCTTTTTAAATTGTCGATTTCTTAGTAGACTGGTTATATTGAAACTTTATTTTGTCATTTCGGCACAGAATAAAATCGATTTTTTCCAGTAAAGCTCTTACCACCTTCTCTTTCCATTCTCTTATCACTCTCGCTTTCTCGGTACGAAAAGCTTGACTTCGATCGCGACCGGTGACCCGGGCGATCATTATCGTCGATAACGCGGGTCACGACCTTCCTCGGGTTACTATAACGTCCTCACCCTCCCCCACCTTAAGTCTGGTACACACCAATTTACTTAAACCCCTTGGCGCAGCTCAATTTTTTACCTTTACCTTAAAACAATTCCCACAATCTCCAACAAGATCATAAATGTAACTCCGCCGACAAGAAATCATATCGACCACTTCTATCTGAACAATCAACCCTTATCAATCGTCACTCCCACCACCCTGGTAAATATTAAAAAAAAACATACCCCTCTCACAGCCACCGTCCATAAATCAATTTCTCCTGACAAATTCATATTTCGCCGTACTGACCGGCGAGAACGAACCGAAAAAATAGCAGACGCCCAAAAAAATTGAACGATCCTAGACACGTAACGTGGGAAAGGACTGTTCGAGTCTGCCCTGCGCAGAAAGCGAGAGTCGCCTACGTGCTCATCTCTCCCGGGTTGACGGAAAAAATTGAAGCGCCGACCGTTTGTCGGACGATCTTCCCACGAGAGCCGTTGTCCGCGCAGTCCGAAATCGACGCGGGGAGTGGTGGGGGGGAGTGAGTGGGAACCCTTACGGCACTGCCGGAGGATCCGACAGCAGGATTCAACGGCCGATGTTGAGGATTCTCAGGATCTGAGGACGAGATCTCGGCCCCGGCAGCGTTACGCAGACCGTAAAGACGATGTCGGGCCGATACAACTCAGGATTGGACGGCCGGACGATATTGTGTCGGATGATTTTGTCGTCGAGCTTCGAACTTTTGCCCGGAAAAAACTGTCGATCCTCACGGGGAGGGGACGGGGGTGGCGCCGGTCGACAAATAAGATCGGCCGGGCCAACCCTCTGGCGAGGGGAGCGGATATTGGACAGGGGTGGTTCAGGAATGCAGGTCGCACGTGCCTCACGATTTTCTACTGTGATATTTTTTCTTAGTTTTCTGCGACATCGTTTTCTCTCATACCTTGTACGTAGTACGTTGCTTCTTAATTCTTTAAGTATATTCGTTTTAATGTATAATATTAAGTTTCGGCGTGTTCGGTCAGTGTTACACTTTCGACAAGTATTTAATCCTGTAAACTATAACTCTGATGAATTAGTATTTAATTTGGATTAGTAGTCGAAAGTACAACAGTGACCGAATACGCCGAAAACTTAATAGCATACATCGTGCACTGACGTTCAATAAGCAATTAATTTTACATTCGTTTTAATACGTTAATTTTTCAACTGTGTATCTCTATATTAATTTTTCTATCAATGGCTTGATATCTTCAACATTCTGTACGAGATCGATTTTCAGTTTATTCAATTCTGTTCTATCTCGACAGTGTACTGTGCAGGAATATTCTTCGCATTCTGACTTTTTAATTTTTTGACTCCGCTTTTTGTTGCTGGCGTTGGAGTGGTTTTTTTCGAGGGGATAGATTGGGGTTAGATTTTAGGTTGACGTGTGAATTTTACGTTTCACGCTGCGACGCTTTGCGACGACGGAACGACGTAATCTGGGGGTTGCGGATAGGGTTGTTTGGGGGTTGGGGTGCGGTGAGAGTTGCCATGCCATCGGCGACCTTCGAAAAATTGCGTCGCTCGGACGTCGACCGAGGGAGTATTCATTTTTGTCATGCTAGCAATCTGTACGGTGGCTTGGCTAATATTTTTACTTGGGGGGGGGGGGGGGGTGAGATTCTATATTCATCTTACGCTCCTATTTTGTTTTTATCACAATTTATTCGTCCACCTTTCTTCACTGTGATTATTAATTTCTTTTTATTTTCAATTCTACGATCCATTACATTTTTTTAGACTACAACGAATTTAATGTAAATATTGAAAAAATAATTGAATAATTGTTGGAAGAATTTTGCGTTGAAATTATCTGACGTGCAGAACTTTAAAAGTGTTTCAACTTTTTAATCCCTCGAAAAATTGTCTGACTCTTCATAAAACTTCTGGAGTGCATCTTCGTACGAGGTTGTAGGTTAAATTAATATCCCAGCCACGATCGCGTGAGGGAGACGAAGTTATTTTTCAAGATGAGCCCATGCAATTACAGAAAGAGCATACGATGACGTTTCGGAAGAAAAAGCGACGTCAGTCACGCCATTATCGTCGCCCAAAAAATTTGCCCTCTTAATTTCAATCCACCACCAAGATTCGTCAAACTATTATTCACTCCGCACACTTTCTAGAATCTACCTTCTCATTCCGTGCGAGCCATCGCGTGTTTCAACACTCTAGAAAGCATAGTATACAAAATTTATCGTAATCGAACGGCTTCATAATTCTTCGATTCGATTCATAATTCCTGCCACCGATTGCTCGACTCACGGCCCAATTTTCAACGAACGGCGTTACAACAAACGCCTCTCATTCAATTTGTGGTCGAGTCCGAGAATTGAATTCTCGGATCGGCCGCAATTCTCGGCGAGATAATTTTCGATTTCCCGAAAAACGTCTCCAGGGCGGAGATCCGAAATGCCGGAGTTAATTTCTCGTCGGCGTAAGAGGGATGCCACGGGGTGGGGTTCGGAGGGTGGTTGTAATGGAAAAGGGGAACGAATCGTAGAGAACGCGGAGAACGTAGAGAAGTGCGAGGAAACGGTGGCAAACAATCAGAGACTTCAGTCTCCCCCGAGACGGACAGCGGCACTCGACTTCGAGTGCACTCCTATTGCTGCCGCCGTACTTCTTGTCCATTAGATTCAGTTTACCGAAGAATATTCCGCGCGAAGGATTCCGCGCCCGACGACTCCGCTTCCGCCTCTCATCCTCTTCCGCCACCGAACCGCAATATATTCTCCAGCCGCACTACGATTTCGGTTAGAATATCTTTACCGACGCTTGTCTTAAGAAAGACGAAGCGGTTTCTTTGATTGTTACTTCCGCGTATATTGGGCTCGCCATGAAAGTATTTTTTCGAAAATATCTTTGAAGAACTTCCGTCAGAACGGTATCCTTTCGGCATTTGGTGTTAGCCACATATATGTTATGGAAAGAAATAGACTACATTGTTGACTAAAGTTTATTTGTTCTATAAACATATGAAGTTTATTACAGACTACAGAATCGAAATTACATTCTTGTCAACCCGATACGATGTACTTTGCTTTGATTCAAGTCAGATACAGTTACAGAATGCTTTGAATTACGCTAACTTCCGAATATATGAAGAATCATATGACATTTGGAGTTCTTCTTCCCTTATCTGTATTTTTAGGATGAGAAATACAGAGTATAACATTTGCACGGATTACGTTAGCAGATATGAAACACAATACGGTAAAAATATTTATCTCCAATAAATACTAAACACAGTATCCACCCCTCTAATTCTGCCATTACAAATATTAGAACAAGTAACAGGCAACCCAGCGATTCAATTTTAACTCCGCGCAAGCGTCGATTATCAAACTTCTTGAACTCATTTTTTCGAGCAGCTCATCGTCCTCCCGTTATATCGAAGCAAATTTGTTGAAACCGAATACACGATAACTGAGCTCGTCCGTAGCCACCCGTGCATTAGCGTGATACGCTAATTAAAACTAAAGTAGGTTAATCCGTCCCGCGGTCTGCGAAAACGGTATCGCGAAAAATATCGCTGAGAGATCCTCCGGAATTCCGCGCGGACGAGCGCTGTCGTGTCCGAAACTACTGTGCCACGAATTTTTTCTCTCACTTCCCTCCCTTTTTTTTTCATCGGGTTTCGATAATGCGCTTTTCCACGCTACTTTACTCCTTTCACGCTTTTTTCACCTCACTCCACGCTTTTTTACGCTCGCCACGCGGCCTGAGTGCGCGGGGAGGGGAGGGGGGGGGGGGGCAAATGAATTTGGCCGAATGTTTTCCGCCAATCTATCGCCAAATCGTTTCCAAAGCTCGGCCGATGAAAGTGCGTTATTTTCGGATGCGCTGGCCACAGCGAAGACGTAATTGGGATTGTGGGGGTGGACAAGGCTTGGAGTAATAGAAAAAATGCTTTAATCCTTCGTTTCGACTGCCCACCGACGGAAGATGAATCGAGCAATTTTGTCAAAATCGAATTCTGGACTTGCACCGCTTTGCAAACATGGTATGCATTGATTGAATTTTTATTTAGCTGTGATAACTTGACAGTTTTTGCTGGTTACTGCACATGTGACACGTTCTCATTATGTGGCAGGGGATAAGATTCAATCATTCTGTTCAGACATAAATTTTAATCTCTACATATTTTTATAATTAAAATCACTACCGATGATTCGTGGTAACTCCTGGCTCTGAATGTCAGGATTGAAAGTATCGATCTTGACGATTCCGATTATTCAAATATATTCGGATCGTTCCTTCGGTTTGTTGTAAAATATGTGCCTTTAAATGTTTCGACGATCGTCCGGTTTTGCGGACGTGGAATTTTGCAAATGTTCGGCACCGTAGATTGTCTGGCGTGCGGTGGCTGGCATAATGTCACGGTTATCGAAATGACCCGGGCACCGTTTCTGCCATTCGCTCGCCATGCGCGCGCGCTCCCAGCGCTGCGCACTTCCGTTTTTCAAACGAAGGAAAACCGCGGATCGATAGGTTTTCGCGGTTTCCAGCGTCGCGGACGCGTATTTCAGCCGGCATTATCAGGAATAAATGTCCACCTTTATTTTCTAACGGCCTCTGCCAGCGTTTACCTGCGTTTTACATAATTTTCCATCCGTTTTGGGTCCTATCTCCGGAACTATTGTACCGTACTACTAACTATTGTACCAGAACACTCCCGCCGCACTTTTTCTCAATGATTCACCTTTCATGTACCGAATCATTAACTGACCTAAATAGTTTCGTACGGTTGAGAAAACGTCGATTTTCTACTGTTTTTTAATAAATGTTTCAACGCTACTTTTAAACTGTTAAATTTGGAAGACTTCGCTGGCTGCAATTTTTGTGCATTTTATTTATTACTCTTTCATGCTTTGTCACAATAATTGGGTCAAATAACGTTAGTGGCCGTACAGCTGTGAAAATATCCATTTTACGCCGTTTTTGGCAGAGTATTGAGTATATTTTTGGCAAAACCACCCAAAACGGCCAATAATTGCCATAAATACACATAAAACCATGTGGTAGTCACTACCCGATACTAAACAAGCGATATAAATGACATGCCAAAGGGAAAAAGCAGTCAGGAGGCCTCCAATTTAACATTAAAATCCGTTTCTGATCCCTTCCGATGGTAAATCCAGCTTAAAACGCAAGAAAATGCACTATAGTAACGTTCTGTGGGTCCTATCACGTTCCAATGGGTGCAAATATTACCAAAGTACCTTCCATTGGTTGCGCGATGCCATATTATAATGACAGATCCGTCAAACACCATCCATATATGTGCCAAAATAGGCCCTGTCACGCAAAATCTGAACAGAAAGGACAATAATTAACATAAACATACTTTATATGTCACATCATCTTTTAATTCCACCTTACCAACCGTTACAATCCATCACACACCGCACACTCACACCCTCACACGCTTAATTTCCACCGAAAATTAGTTTGCCCACCCAACACCATAATCTCATCGACACTCCTAATTCAATCCGATCATTTACACAGCGCACAATCGATCGGCAAATAATAATCTCTTCTTTTCGCTCTCACATACGAGCCGAGCCGCAGCGTCAATACCATAATTTAATTATATTTGTAATTCAATCCTATGATTTACACGGTAGGTGGGACGCGTGATGAGTATCGCGTCGCAATCAAATGGAGGTCAGTTCGGCATAGAAAAGGGGATGAGGATAGAGACGGTAATAGAGAGTAGCTATGGGATGGCAAGGGACAGAGTCAAAGCGTAGATAGGTGTCAGCGTACGTGTGTTCGAACGCTGCTCGTGCGAGTGTGTGTGAGTGTGTCTGCAGCATGCAGCCAGCGACCGGACGCATTTCGCAATCTCTCGCTACGATCTCCTATCGGAGGCATAAACTATCGTGTGCCATGGGTTTCGGCGGTGAGGGACCGTTTCGGATCCAGAAGCGATCCACCCTCTATCTTTCGCGTCCTTTTTCCGCGCCCGGGAGCCTTTGACAGAGTCATGTGTCGCGTATAATGAGAATCCGAACGATATTAGCGATTTGCATGGGCGCGATTGGCCGAACCGGTCCGATAGTCGGCTTCAAATTTCTCTTTCTCCTGGAATCGTTCCCGAATGTGTTGTGTTCATCATTTTGTACGGGGGCGATTAATTTATTTAGAGCCGTAAAGGAAAAATATCTAGTCCGGATGATATACGATTTCGAAAGCCTGAAAGAATAATCAAACAATCTTTATAATAGATGATTATTGCACGATTTAGAGGATAGATACCGCATTTCTTACTTATAATACATGTTATCATTTATAACGAATCATTGGATCATTAGATTCAACTTAAAAATAATTATATTATGTCAACGATATTCTAATATTCGATAATTTAATAATATAATAATATTCGTGGAAAACAACAAGAATTTTGCAAGCGCTAACAATCACAAGAATGAAAAATCTGGTATACAAATTCTCATTACAACAATTAAACTGAGTGCCCCACCCAACGATATATCGTCGTTCCACGCAAAGAGGCTCAAACTTCAAGCACAATTTATACAGATTCATAAAACGATTCGACCTTAACAAGGGCTAAAACACCGGCGCGATAATTATAACCTCCGGGCGTCAAATTAATTCGCGCGACACCGAAGATAAATGTTAATTTTTGCTCGCCTTAACCCCGGCGGTCGTGGCAGGGGTGTAGAGTGGGGGGGAGGGGGGGGCAATTTTCAGCTTTGCATCCAAGAATCCTCTTTCGGATCGTAGTACGAGGACTAAGACGTTGCCCATGTTTAATTCTATTCGCCGTATTAAATTAAATCGGCCAGACGCCGGCGAATGAATATTAAACTTTCCTTCCTGGCCAGAGGACGCCACGGGATTCGTCGCTTTGTTCGCCGACGCACCGGATGCGATTTAAATGCGACAGTGAAAAATCGTCCCTCAACGGATCCTCTTTGTTTTTCGAGTCGCAAAACTCCACAGGAATGGATTTTGAGAGCAGTTCAGTTTTCCGATCGTCGCAGAAACTCTCCCGTAAACAGTGAACTTCAGTATTTTTTCATGACGCTTGCTGTGTACTTTTTTCTGGATTCAGGGAGAGGGAAAGGGCAGGAGAGATTGTTTGCTGGAAAGATGGCGAGTGGCGTGTGAATCGAGGAATTATTTATGCTTCGCTAAAGCTACCGTGTATCTCCGACCGCAGAGCTGACCACACTTTAGCTGAACCGGATGTGCGTCCCTTGTGTGCGCGAAGATGCATGAGGATGCGTGATGGGGAGCGTCTAACATTCAAATGCAATCGCACGTTTCTTTTCTTTAACGAGTCACGGATGCTTGAACGATTCACTACGTACAGGCTTAAAAAATGCAGGTTTCCAGAGCAGTAGTTTCTTTGGATCTTTCAACTAGAATATCTTGGATTCCGTCTTCAAAGGTTGGGACTGTATTTCTCTTCGCTTTCCATTCGAGTACGTAGCAAGGTTATTTTTCAGTTTATTCGAGAGAAATGTTAAATGTAAATAGTAGTAAAAATTGAAAGGTATTACCGCATGAGTGAATTTTATCTTGTGCTCAAGTCAAGATTGTAATTTTGATTGAAGATTGAAATAATTACATTGACGCTGATTTTGTGTTTAATAATACAATATATAGACTTGTTAATCACTTTCATATGTTTCCACCTCCTAGATAATCAAGTTTTAAAATACACTCCGATACAGTTAACATTACAGATGAAAATGGCAAGCGCCATAATTGTATTAAAATCAGAACAATCGAAAAAGAAATTCTTATTTCGTACAATGGCTCCCCTTTGATGAACTGCAATTTAAGACAGCGAATAAATAATTCGACTCGTAGAGACATTCGTATGGAATAGCGATGTATCTCAGAATGTTTACAGACAAATGTTGGATCATTCGAGTGGGAGCGCTGAATGTGGCAGCTCGCATGAATTTCTCTGGCTCGCCGAGCGCTCGTATGCGAATGACATTCATCATGTGTCGCATAACCGACACTGCCGCGGCGATACGTAAGGTGAAAAACGGTAGAGACACAATATGAGCCTCCCGACGTCGACTCGCGCCGCGAACTTTACAGCTATCGCTCTTTCGAGAGTCCCGATAAAACTTTCCGCGGTAACCCTCCCCCCCCCCCCCCTCACTCTCTCTCTCTCGCTCTAAGTCCGATTACGAGTTACTTCTCGACGGTGACGCGTCGAATACATTGGCGAAGAAATGCGAAAAGTATGAACGGCAGCTTCCCTACGCTCGCTGCGGACTCGATTCATACGGCGCGATATGAAACAGCAATTCCACTGGCTGTAAGAGCGAAAATATCTGCAATTCTTGTAATGTTCTTATACTTCAAGATCGGCAGCAATCTATACTGCGAGACAGACTATATGGACCGTTTATTTTGAAAGTGGTGTAAGTCGATATTTAAATGAAAAATTGGATATACAATTTATGATTAACGTGGTGCAAACGGTTTATTTATGTGAAACTTAATCTTTTTTTAAATATATCATTAAATGTATTGAAGGATTGATAAAAATATTGCAGCGATTCGGAACATAATTCGAATGAAACCATAATAATCCAATGAACATATTTCTCTTAAAGTATAGTATACTTTAAATGATATATCTCTTAAAAATGTTAAATCTTGGAATACATTTTACTCTTCCACGTAGATAGTATTGTACACACCTACGGTATATCTCATACCTATGTCACAGCGGCTGTAATTCAGGAAAATCGCGTTAGCCGAAATTGGCTCCGTTACTTTTCCGCCACTCGCCCCCCACGCGCGCCCCTAATCGCGCCTATACATTCTCCGCGCGATTAACATAGATCATTGAACTACAATGGCCGAATGTCTCTTATAACTGGCGAGAACACTATCTCGGGCAAACATTCGGCCCGCACAATTCACTCCCGAGCGCGCCGCACGCATTTCATTGAATCACGAGGCGAAATAAGCGGTCGACCGCTTACAACCGATGGGGGCTCTTTCATTTTATTATAGAGCTGGGGGGGGGGGGATGAACTGCGGTGTCAATCGGGCGAAAGAAACGCGGCTTGGGGCGAATTTCCACCCTCTATCCGCCGAGACAACCCTGCTTTTCTTCGAGGGAGCGGCAACGTACAGATCGAACAGACAACATTCTTTCGCAAATTCCACAATTTTACTGGACGGACCGAATCATTGCATTTTGACAATCGTCCCTTATCAGTCGCCAAATATTAGCAACAAATTGTAAGTGGCTAAGACGGAAAGTTACAGTAGATGTGTTGATACTCGTGAAAGTGGCCAAAGTAAAGAATCAAGTATCAATTATTATTGATACATTATTATCAGTATCGGAGCAACCTGCTCTGCAGATGCAAACTAACGTTTGCGAAACGTCGGCAAGCAGCTGATCCCAAACGCGGCGACCATCCGGAAGCCTATACTCTCAATATACTTTGATTAGTCGTTTACTCTGATAAAATACAGATTGAAAACAATATCTTTTTATTTTCACTATATTACAATTTTATACTCGTTATCCTTTACGCTTTCCTGAAACTATTTGCATTGCTTGTTACGTCCGACGATGTGCATCGAATACTCCCGTTTCCCAATACAGATTCTCAAGGGCGTATACCCAGTGTCCAGCGCCGAAGTTTCACGGGACATTTTGTCCTGTGCTCGAGGCGTCGGTCACACATCAGGATCATTCCGTAAATCCAGCCTTGATATTTCCGCTCTTTCGGATCGTGGAATCGGCCGGAATCCTCATCGTCGCTCGGATGAAAACAGAGGAAAGAGGCAGCCGGCAGGCAGGCGGGGGCAGAAGGGCGTTCTGGGAGGCTTGCGGGGGCCAACACTGGGCGAGCCCATAAATATGTTATTTCCCCAGGGTGAGATCATTGCCTCTCGTCTCGTCCGGCTTGGCATTCCCCGCGAGAGCGGTCTGGATTGCCAGCTACTCACGATTCGCAGCTCGCATTCGCTTCCACTCCGCATCTTCATCCGGCAGCGCTTCGCCGATCTCATATTCTTCCGTTTCCTGTTCGGACCCGGGGTCACTGACCTCTTACGTTCGAGAATGCGCTTCGGAAGTTGATGACGTTCTCGTCGCGGCTGGAAACTGGGATTGTCGAGTTGATGATTTTTAGGTGGATGGATGGTGAATATGATGACAGTGTGATAGGAGATAAGATTGATAAGGTTTCCTTTATAACTATGTGTTTATTGATCATTTAATTTCGGATTGAAGACTACGTTATGTTGAAATTATACTACATCCGAATTTGCTTCGATCTATATTTAATAATTTATTAATGCTATATTTAATCTCTAAAAAATACCTACTGAAGACTTTATATATTTTCGTTGATCTGTTAGTATTTATCTATAAGAAATGATAGGTGGAACATAATGACAGTCTGATAGGAGATAAGATTGATATGTTGGAGATTTCATTCATGCGTTGATTGATAATTTAATTAGAATCGGATTGGAGGCTCCGTTATGTTAAAATTACGGTCCATCCGAATTTGCTTCATCTAAAATTATTTATCAATACCATATTAAATCTCTATTAAAATACCTACTGAAGATTTTATTTTTTCCTTATCTATATAAAAACAGTATGAACCAGTCATCTTCGGACGATTTGGGAAAGGAAGAACGAACTATCTTGAAACGGTCTCAAGATTGTACTTGTGGACCGCAACGACCGTAAAATTTCTTGTTCCCGCCCGAGCGTCCCGAAAGCCTCACAGTCAGCGGACAACAGTTATCCGCCGACTATTTTGTCGAAATTCCATCGGGATTCGGTGCGGGCGGCTGAAAAATGGAGGCTGCGATAAAGCTCGCACGGATTCGGGCAACGTTAATAGAGCCGCGGGCGATTGTCGTACGATCGGTTACTCGTATTAAGCGTAACAACGCGCGGTTGTCTGTAAAATCGTTATTACGCTGATAAACGAGCGATGACCACTCTTTCAATCAAACGCCATTGCGTTCTCCGTTACAATTTTTACGCTGTAAGCTATTTTGACTATTCTGACTATTTTTACTATTTTCGTGCCTTTCTTCTATCCAGCTGTTGTACGCACAGAACTGCATCCGTCTGTCCGACGAGCACAGAAACCTTGACCCTCTTCCCACCCTAACCCTCTCGGACACCCCTTTCACCCTCTGGCACCCTTTCGCACCCTCGTTCATCCCCTTTCAGTCTCTCACTGCTATCTACGTCGGGGTGGTTGTTGATATTTTCTATTCTCATTGCAAGCGGGAAATTTCGTATTGATTTAAACAAAAAATGGCAGCGGCACTGCAAAATATGTGCCAATTTTCATGCCGCGTCGATTCGCGTCCACCTTTTTTTTTTTCTACCGAACGCACGATACGCGATGACACGGTGTAACGTGGTCGGCATATCTGACAGTATCGTTTTTCCGGGTGAGCAGTTGACCGTGTCGGGTGCCGGTAACTGACGTTGGAATAATTCAAATGACGTCATTCTTGCGGTCGGACCGCGCCGGAAAAACGTGCAGTGATAAACTCGTAGTTTGTACCGGCCGAAGTCTTCCGTCATCGATATGCAAACCAGCGGTCGTTTAGATGCTGAAAGATGTTGGGGAGTTCGGCGATTCGTATTGACGTTTCAGTTCTTTCAATTTTCAAACAATGCGAGTTCTGGCAACATTTGCAACTGCGGATAAAGATCACGTAATTTTAATGTTAACTTAAGATATTCTTCTCTTAACATGAATAGCTCAGTAATAGTTTCTAGGTGTATAATTAAATACGCACGATATTTCGGGCATTTTATTTAATATTGCATTTGTCACATAGACAAAACCTTACATTAGACTACAAATCGTGTCATCACCCTGAATAGGTATATATAATAATACTTAACTTTTAAAATTTATCATTACTTCCCAATATGTTCAAAGAAACAGATCCTGCGGCGTAAGCAGCGGACAGTACATAAATTCAGCAAAATGGGAATACGATTTACATATCTTCAACATCTCATTTACGATTTGCAACACGTGCACTATTAGACTCTCAAAAAGTAGTCCCAAAAGCGACACAAAACGTATCAATCCGCAAGCAGGATCGACGCGCAAACAAGTGCTCGCCCCCCCCCAAAACTTGATCCCACCTCCCTAACGAACCCATCCCAAACTTCCCTGCTCGCATTCAGTCACATCGCAGTTTAGTCGGGCCGCACACAATTTAATTTAAATTAGCCGCACGAAACACACTTCCATTCTACTCCCCCGCACGCGTAATACTCGCACGTCCGCGTAAATTCAGTCGGCGGCGTAGTTGCATTTCGTTCATTCTCATCTACCCCCCCCCCCCCTTCTGCGCATGCACCTTTTTCTTCCTTCGGAGCCAGTTTCCCCCTTTCCTTCCCTTCTGGCCGCTTCCCTCTGTCCTTCTCTACCTCGGACGTGCGCTGAATCGTCCAGCGCGCTCGGACGATCCGAAGGACGAGAAAAATCCCGAAGCAGATGGCGGAGAAGGACGAGGAGGACTCGTACGTGCCGTAAGGCAACAGCGACAAACAAGAGGAGTCCGGGTCCGAAACTAGCTTTTAGTACCGCCACGGGTCACGTTCAATGTTTGCCCGCGACATCTTTCGTCTCACTTCCTTTTTCCCTCTTCTGCCCTCCTGCCCTTGCCGATCGTGGGCCAGGTTGCCGCTGTCGACGGCTCAGAGGGCTGCCGGAGAGGGGAGGGGGTTGCAGAGGTCTAAGATGGTTGTTACATGTTTTATGAGACACGAAATTGGCCCGCTCTGATTTCGGTACTGATTTCGGATTAAGACGGTGTACGGTATTTGTCGGGTTGGGGTGGGCTGAGTTGGAAGCTGTGAGAATTTTGGGGTGATTTTTTGGGAGGATAATCGTTGACGGTGTAATCTGCTTCGAGTGTATTTTCATATTTTTGCATGGTATGTTAGTTGAATATTATGTGCGCTTGCTTGAATAATGATCGGTTATTCGAACAGTTTGTATCGTTACAGAATTATGGTGTATTTATTTGAGTGAGTCTTGAGAGAAGGACCACAATTTCAAAATCTTACTAGGCTAACATAGAGAACTGCCTGTTACAAAATTACACGACCATTAACCTAACACATTCACAACGCCTACTCAAATCCTCGAATCTACCGGACAAATCTTTGGGAATCAGCTCCCGCCATTATCCGAGTCACACTTGGCGGGATGAAAATCGGCCAAGTCCAACGATCATTACCCACATCGGTGTGATCCGAGCCGGATCCGTATCAATCACGCGCCAAGATCAGTCCGCGCCGAGCTTCAATGGCGTCCGCGTATTTCATCGAGCACTCCGCGGTGATCCGACACAAATAATTTCCCCGAAAATGGCCACCCGACCATTTCAATCCGCGTATCTTGCTCAATCGCGAAAACATGTTTCGATTTTCGAGGCAAAGCCTCCCTCTCTCTCTCTCTCTCTCTCTCCCTCTCTCTATCTCTCTCGCGCGCTGTCGACAATTAGAAACGGCCCTGGCCGGAGTAATCCGGTAAAAGCGCGTCCCAGAATGTGACACCGGATGTACACCCTGATGACTTCGGCTAGTACGCCGAGTACGCGCGGATAATCACCGGCAATCGAGTGGGCCCATCGATCGTCGGCCCATTCGGCGGGCACTCGCCAAATTTCATTTTCCCCAAGTGCGTCCCAGTTTGGCTGCCGAATGTTCCCCGTGTAACGCGAGCCCAAGCGCTGTAACGGCAATCCGCTAATGACCGCCATGATAATGAGGAGGAGTACTTCCAAATTGTTTGCTGCATTTTAATTGTTTAGTTCTCCTCGAATGGATGTGGGACTTGTACGCGTAGTCTGTTAATGATTGCAGTATTTTTATTCGGCATTTTTTGGTCCGTTATGAGGATTTGGAGAATATGTCAGGCGATATGAACATGTAAGACGGACTTGATAATTTTCTGTTGAATATTTTATTCGTCATTTTTGTTTTATTATGAGGGTTTGCGGAATACATGAAGCGATATGAACATCTCAGACCTGACAGTTTTCTGTTGAAGAAATTAAATGTTTGTAACTGGTTAATACTGGTAAGAGTATTACTAACGATCGCGAGAGTATAGTAAACGTACGGTAAAAGTACAGTTTGGTGAATTGAAAATTCTCTCTCTTTCGTCACGTTCAACGTCAGGATCTGAATTTCTACGAGTAACCGTATAAAACAATCGAGCCCAATTTTAAGACCCCTGATTCGCAGAAATCGTACGCGCGCAACAATCCAATACCGTTCGTATCACGTTCGTCGGAACGCAGGCGCAGATTAAAGCGGGCCGGGAAACTGGCGCGAAGTATCGATAAATATCAATCATCGCGAGTTGCATGCGATCATCAAACACTCGCAATAAAAGGCCAATGAAAATTCGGCCGCTCATAACGCGCGGAAACGGTCGAGGGCCGAAACGAAAACAAGTGTTTCGCAGCTTCGGCAATTTTCGGTTGAAAATGGGAATGGAACGATTCTGCCTGCGCGCGATCCTTCAATCTCCGCCTATCCGTTCTCATCTTCATCGTAGCTGGCCGTTGTCGAAAAGGCCATTATCGCCGTCGATGTACCCGGAGTGCATTCTGGACGCGAGGATTTATTAACTGGCCCGACCTAAGCTCGTCGTCCTGTTAAGCAATCATTGCACCCGCGCGTCTCCCGGACTTCCGGCCAGATTTTCGGTGCAATTTTGATTGTCAGTTACGGTATTCCGCTATTACGGATTAACAAAGTAATTCCAATAACGTAGCAATTTGCCACGGGTCGCCGTTATTAAGCGTCTGTTCTGACGTCATCGTCCGGTTCCGCAATCATTGCTTGCGGCGTAACTCCGTGGAATGTATCGGAATTTGGCTGTGCACTCGGCTGTCATGTATCATACTTCAGTATTATTGGCCACGGAACTAAGTTTAACTTCAATTTACACATTGCTTTGTCTCTAAAGATAGCGAATTTCGAGCACACGTTCGGTACTCTACTTTCACGTTATTTTTGAAAACGGATAATTTTGGCATCGCCATAAGCAGTTTCCTATAACTGTCCTTACGTCAGTGAACAAGCGTATTATTAACTACATTCGTTTTGAATAATTGCGTTTCGAAAATACTGCCAGTGCCGATTCGACAATGCTGAAACCGTTATATCTTTCTCGCGTCTATTAATATTCAAACAAAATCCAAATACCGCCTCGAGAACCTCTCTGCGAGACACTCGTTCGACAGGCAAATTCCTGTCCGCGTAAAGCATATTTGACAGGCCGCCATTTACGGCGCACGGATTCCGCAGTGTACAGCCGCGTTACAGATTTCGGGGCCTCTGTCAGTGCCCGTTACAACGTAACTCCGGATGGCCGTGCCGTAAAGAGGAGTCTGTCCGAAACGTATCGCTCTCGTAGCTATTCTCGTCGAACTATCATTCACCTACGTCATTGTCTCGTTAATTATTCTCAGCCTCGTCCGACCGCCGTTGTCGGCGTTCCCTTTTTACATCAGACGCGTTACATCGAAGGCACATCGGCTTTTTGCGAGGGAGAAGCTCGAGAGTGACTGCCCTGCCGTCGAGATGAGTGGGACGCTGGAACAATGGCCGACTCGTACTACTTGCAGCTTGGGTCGGGCCGTAGTAGTTGACACTACGGTTGAGTCGTACTACTTGCCACTACGGCTGAGTTCTACTACCTTTCGCTACGGTCGACTCGTACTACTTACACCTTGGGTCGAGGCGTAGTAGTTGACACTACGGTTGAGTCGTACTACTTGCCACTACGGCTGACAATGAGTTCTACTACCTTTCGCTACAGTCGACTCGTACTACTTGCCACTACGACTGATTGTCAGTTCTACCACCTTTCGCTACGATCGACTCGTACTACTTACAGCTTGGGTCGAGGCGTAGTAGTTGGCACTACGGTTGAGTTCGACTACTTGCCACTACGGCTGACGATGAGTTCTACTACCTTTCGCTACAGTCGACTCGTACTACTTGCCACTACGGCTGATTGTGAGTTCTACCACCTTTCGGTACGGTCGACTCGTACTACTTGCCACTACGGCTGATTGTGAGTTCTACCACCTTTCGGTACGGTCGACTCGTACTACTTGCACCTTGGGTCGGGGCGTAGTGTTTGACACCACGGTTGAGTCGTACTACTTGCCACTACGGCTGACAATGAGTTCTACTACCTTTCGCTACAGTCGACTCGTCCTACTTGTCACTACGGCTGATTGTGAGTTCTACCACCTTTCGCTACGATCGACTCGTACTACTTACAGCTTGGGTCGGGGCGTAGTGTTTGACACCACGGTTGAGTCGTACTACTTGCCACTACGGCTGACAATGAGTTCTACTACCTTTCGCTACAGTCAACTCGTACTACTTGCCACTACGACTGATTGTGAGTTCTACCACCTTTCGCTACGGTCGACTCGTACTACTTACAGCTTGGGTCGAGGCGTAGTAGTTGACACTACGGTTGAGTCGTACTACTTACCACTACGGCTGAGTTGTACTATCTTCCACTATGGTTGACTCGTACTACTTGCACGCATGAATGGGTTATTTTTATAACTTATTGGGAAATAATTGAGTATTGTTAAGAGTTTCGTTTTATGTTAATGTGGTATAACATTGCTTTGTTGCTTAGTAATTATTTAATACCCTGACGCTGCGTGGGAAAAGATAATTTGATTGGATGTTGACAGTAAGATAGTAAAAAGATAGTGGTTGCCACGAGAAGTGATAAAACGAAGAATTAAATTTTCATAGCAGCCGTAATCATTATTTCCAGAAACTGAGCGGTTTGTACAGAAAGTCAAATTTGTCGAACAGAATTAACAGAAGGCTGCAACTAAATTAATACCAGCTACGAGTACTAATGAAAAGGTATATTAAAATCTTACCGCCGCCTCTAATTATTTTTTCCGGAAGCCAGCCACTCGGTAGGGCAAGGGAATATTAAAAACAGAGCCTGAAGGGAATAATTGATGGAAGGTACAAAGTGGAGTGCGAGTGGTAGGATCGATTCTCGCTAAGAAGCGACGAACGAATTAAGCAAATGACCTTCAATGTAGAATTTCGCTGGTCGAATCGAAATGAATCACGGAAAAAATTGCAGATGCGGGAGAGGGGGGTGAAAAAAGAGAAACGGGCCAGACTGGAGTCCAGGCGAGAAAAACTAACAAAGAAACAAGCTTCGCAGCACGTGACTCTCCACCTCGCTTGACGGCGTTATCTCATTAATTATTCCCTCCCTCATTCTCCATTTTTTCTCCGCCACCACCACCGACGGCGCATGCACATGCACACGCCTCCGATCGAAACTGCGAAGAGCGGACAACAGACGTTACACGGTGTCAAGCAAATACTTCCACTCATCGACGCTTTTTCCTCATTTTAAGCGCAATTTATCGTTCGAGATTTTTAATTCATTTAGGATGATGCAGAAACGATCTTTTTTATGATACTTTTGGTTTACTGTATTTCTTCTGCGATGTTGCAATAAGTGAATTTGCATTACGCGATGTAATATGAGTCAGTCATCAAAATCTACCACTTTATCAATTTTTCCATAGAACTGTGTTTCATTTTTGTTGGGACAAAAAGGAATAGACTCAATTAAATAATAATCAATTATACAAAAAATCAATAACACACTGCATTCACACCTTTACTTCCGGCATAATTTCTTCTTCGACACTTTTAATTCAGACACGATCAATATCGACGTTGACTTTACACTTTTCTCCTTCGACCGATTATACTCTTACGCCGAAAGGAAAGAATACGATTAATCATTTCGCGGCAAGCGAAGGAAGGAGGATCGATCGGGTGCATTCTGCGCAACTTACATCCCCCAATTTCCATTTGCCGATATGGCGTCCGTCACTGGATTTGGGTCGAGTCCGCGATTTCTTCTTTTCGGCCGCTTTTCGGCCTGCCCGGTCACGTTCCTCGACCTTTCTCTCTTCCGCTGCCTTTCCGACGCTTGGCAAGATGCCGAAATTATGAAATCAGCAGTACGTGCGAGGGATTTGCAGGATGCGCGTCGAGAATTACGACGATGAACAGGGAAAGGGGTGGACGGGGTAGAAACGCAAGAGGGCAGATCGCTATACGGAGAAATTGCTATGAAACGCTGGATTGGTAAGACTGATTGTCTAAGAATTGGAGGGAGTAATGGAAGTGGGATGGAGAGAAAATTCAAACTTTTTTGATTGGAGCGATCTACGATAGATTTCTTCAAGATAGAGAAGGAGTGTAAGAGAACTAAATGTTATAAAATTCATTTATTATTCATTGAAATATCAAAATAATACATTCGACACCCTACATACGACATGTATGATATATCTTACATTAAACGAAACAAAGTTTTCGAATATAACCCCGCCATTAAGAGTCTCAAAGAAGCGGAAAAGTGCACCGTCTGAAAAACTGAACTATGATAGATTACTTCAAGATAGAAAAGGAATGTAAGACATAACTAAATGTTATAAAATTCATTTATTATTCATTAAAATATCAAAGTGATACATTTAAGACCCTACATACGATATGCATAATATATCTTACATTAAACGAAATAAAGTTTTCGAATACAACCCCGCCATTAAGCGTCTCAAAGGAACGTAAAAGTGCACCGTCTGAAAAACTGAACTATGATAGATTACTTCAAGATAAAGAAGGAATGTAAGAGAACTAAATGTAATAAAACTCATTTATTACCCATTAAAATATCAAAATAATACATTCGAAGCCCTAGATACGACATGTATAATATATCTTACATTAAACGAAATAAAGTTTTCGAATACAACCCCGCCATTAAGCGTCTCAAAGAAACGGAAAAGTGCACCGTCTGAAAAACTGAACTATGATAGATTACTTCAAGATAGAGAAGGAATGTAAGAGAACTAAATGTAATGAAATTCATTTATTACTCATTAAAATATCAAAATAATACATTCGAAGCCCTACATACGACACGTATAATATATCTAACATTAAACGAAACAAAGTTTTCGAACACATCCCCGCCATTAAGCGTCTCCGAGCTACGGAAAAGTGCATCCTCCGAAAAACTGATCGCAACTGCATTTACATGGGGAAAGACCAGCCTGAGAGGACACGGTAACTCAAAAATGTTCCGGAAAAGTATGGAACGCGCGACGGGCACTCGCTCGAAAGCCCCAGGAGAGTGGCACGCACGCCACCCGCACATCCTTCAGCAAAAAAAAAAAAAAAAAAAAAAAAAAAAAAAAAGGCAGCAACAACTTAACCGTGGATAAAAGTGCGATGCGGGATAAGCGCGTGCCGGGGCGGAAGCTTCAGGCGAGCGTTCGCGTCCTTTGAGGCGCGCGCGGGCGTATCCTTTCAGGAAGAAAAGATAAACTGCCGTCGCGGAGCGCTGGCTGGACTGTTTCAAGATGGCGGAAGGTAGCTGGCGGCGCGGAACTAGACGGGCTCGTCGGCAGAAGGAGAGTCTGCGAAGTGGGAAAAGGGCGACCGGAAGCTGGAATGCAAGTGGGTTGAGAGGATGGAAGTGGCCAGACAGAATGAGAGAACGAGGAGTAAGAGGGGAGGGGGGGCGGGGGGAGGTGTGAGAGTTGGAAAGGGAGAAAACGAGGAGGCGGTGGGTTGGAGGGGGCTGAAGGGGGATGAATGACGAGTAGCTGGAGACGTCAACCGGTCGTGGAAGACGTATTAAACGGACTCCCATGAGTGCCGTAACCTCTCCGACGTCGCAAAACGTGCGTATGCACGCACACTAAGCTGCGCGAGGAATGGCGAACGGCCAGACGTATGGTTTCTTGGGGCCAAGCTGAGTATCGTCGGATGGGGTAGGTTGGATGTTGGTCTGGGACAATTTTCTGCAATGAGGTTGTGGGGTGATTAACGGTGGGAGGGTGAGGAATGTTAGTTTTTTGCGCGGTGGTTGTAATAGGTAGTCTTCTCGTTAGGTTTCGGTGGTAGGGTGGTTCATGGGGTGTTTTGGAAGCAAGTCTTTAGGACCTGTATAATGTTTTATTAATATTTATGCTGTTCAACATGTCGTTTTATTATAATTTCCATGCCTCTGTCGCTCGATACAAAGATCAGGGATAAGAGAAGTTAGTTTCTTTTTCGATTCTACACACCTTAGGCAATATCTCGAAAACTGCTGCAATTAGAAGGCGTCAGCTGTGATTCTTGACAATGGGTTTGACTTTTCATTGACGCTCTAGACTTCGTCCAGTTCACATTGGATGCTGTACAGCCGGGAAAATATGATTTTACATTGTTTTTACATAGATTTGACTATATTTTTGGCTATATCTTCAAAAGTAATGAAGTTAGAAAGGTCCGGTTGCGAATTTCACGAATGTATTTTGCCCCTCTTCCATCATATATGTGAATAATAGGGCTCTGTACTATTAGATGACGAACAGGTGGGAAAAAGAGCATTTTTCACTGGGACGTGTATTTATGGCCTAATACCCCTCAAAGGGCAATAATTGCCATCAATTATGACATATAACCACGTAAAACAGTGTAAACTAACGTAAAATAGAGAAAAAGTATCAAGAAAGTTAAGAACAAGAAAGACAAAGTGGTCAAGCATACTCCAAACTGGGGTTGAATTGTCGCTTCGTTAGTTAAAACATCTTAAAAAGTCCAAATAACCAACAATTATGCGATATAACAATGTAAAGTAATGTAAAGTAATAGGAAATAATGCAAAAGTATGGAGAAGGTTTCACAAGTAGGCGCAAAAGATCATAAGTGTGAAAAGACGGCGTTGATATAGTCGCGTAAGAAACGCCCGGTAAGAATATGTACGCTAAACGACTCTACAACTCGTTTTAGTTAGTAGAGTACTTGGCTCATAAGGCAGCGGACCCGGATTCGATTCCCGTCTCTGCAGAGAAATTGAGAAAAAAGTACGCTTGACTGAGCACGATAGAGCGCAGACTCGAAATCGGCAAGCGCTCGCGACAGAGGGCAAAGACAAGACACAACAGTGTCAACACGCACCACATACCACGCATATCAGGTCCATATATTATTTTGCTCCTCACCTCAACCATAGAAATTCCCCAATACCCATTCTCCAGTCACTTAAAATTTTCCTCACTTATCTATTGGACCTAGCAGACAAATACTATACGGTTTATACAATATCTTGACATTTTCCCTTTTGGCCATACCGTGAACTTAACAATAGGTATACACGTCCTTAATCGGAGCCATTGACCGTCTCATAAAACGCGTCAAAGTAAAAAACATATAAGCATCCGCATTACATCAGATCAGATACGCATTGGAAGTGCAAGCTACTCAGACGTCTTTCACATTGTAACCAAACAAAGGACGTTCATCTTATCCTCAGAGTTCGCTCGCCGGCGCCTGCTGATGCTAAATCAGATCACTCGAGAACAATTCTCAGATTATTAATTAAGATTGTACCCATACGCCGTAGGCGTCGGCCAGTCATAGAGGACGTATTAAGTTGATTCCCACGGGGTCCATAAGCTCTCGGGCAGGTCGCGGAAACGTGCGTAGGTAGGCGCACTATGGTGCAGGAGGATAGTGAACCTCGAGACGTATGGTTTCTTGGGACCCCACGGCCGCCTTATCGAGAGACCATGCTCGCCGCTGGAAATTGAAATGACCTATGGAGACTCGAGTTACCCCCATTGTGATTGCCATTGTGCCGGATAACGGACTTAGGCGAGGGTCGGCGGGATCTGATCTTGTTATGAATTGATGAGCCGCTTTTGTAACACGCTACGCGCTCATATGCGGCCAACGATGATCGATTTACACGTAAGTCCGCGGAACGACGACATGGGAGCCGGAAAATTACAGGGCGGGAGACTCGCAATTGGCGGCGTAACGAGGGTGACCCGTACGATTCCCGCTGTTCGGATCGCCGCCGTTCTTCCATTGCGGTTATGGGCATCGTTGTAAGATACGGTAGTAGCGCATTAGTATCATTATGGGTTATGACAGTAATATAGTACAGGATATTTTAATTGCCACATCGTCATTTTTTCGTATCGTCGTACTGGCATCGTTATAAGACGCAGTAGTAATACTACTACCATTGCACATTATAAGAGTAATAAAACACAGGATATTTTTATTGTAATAACGTTACTTTACATATTACCCTACTAGAATTGTTATAAGATGCAGTAATAACACAGTATGACAGTACTGAAATATAGAATATTTTTATTGCAACCTCCTTACTTTACATATTATCGTTTTAGCATCATTATAAGGTACAATAACAGTACAGTACCATTTTTTTTTATTTTTTTTTATCACGTTTATTTTACGTCGCATCGACTGCTACTGGTTATTAGCGACGATCAGTAACTATTGGAACCTTTTTCAAAATTTCGTTGATTAGACCAGTATCTTTAAGGAAAAGTATTATTCGCTCGGTTGCTAAATTGTCTGTAAAGTTATCACCCAGGATCGGCTTCAACTTATGTTGACGACGGGAACCGCTATATTTTGGTCAGTCCAGCAGTATATGTTCCACCGAATCTTTCACTTTGCATATGACAGGTACATAAACACTATTACATACTTGACCGTACGTCTGCCGCCGACAAATAAACACTACGCTCGCCCTCGCCAAATTTGTCACATCGTCGAAGGCGAATAACGCCGCGCGATCGACTTCGCCGCAGCGGCCGCATTGGAACTCCGCCTTAACGACTCGACCGTAAATTCCGCGCGGCACGATATGAAGGCGATACGTTACTTCGAAGGCAGCACAATGCCAGGTGCCCCGCCATCGTATTACAAACTGCCCGATACATACCTACTACGACGCTCTAATATTTTCCTCCGGCTGGCGGTTAAATAAACGGGAAATTAATCTACACGCATGGCGAGAATCTTATTTCTCGAACGATATCCACCCCCGTCGACCGCCCCGGCGGTGCCCTTCCCACCTTTTCCTCCTTCCTGGCGTTCGCGGCGCAAAAATTATGTCCCGCGATTTCGATCGGGAGTCATCGTCGACGCGTCGGTAATTATCGTTAATCATCGTTCGTACGCGACGTCGGGTGGAGGGCGTTTAAAACGCTTGAGCGCAAAATTATTACCCCTAAGATGATCTACTGCCGCCGGGAAGGGCGGGCTGGGGGTGGCGAGGGGGGTGGGCCGGTGGGCGAAAATTGGAATTGAAATTTACGAGCTGGGCGACGTGCTCGGGAGGTGTGACTTTTTGCGCAATCTTTATGCAGCCTGCTCTGTTGTAATTGGCAAACTGGGAGGGGGTAGTTCAATATTGGGGATGTAAGACAGGATCAAATTTTTCGTCAAATTAATCACGCGTCGTTCGAACATGAGGAAATGAAAGTATCGTCGCAGCAGTCTCGCTGTACGTCGAGATATTTAAGCGGAAAATATTCCGTGGAATAAAATCATCCCCTCGCGCGATTACCTACCGAAATAAAATCAGAGCCGGGCAAGTTTATTTCCTCCCCGAGGAACATCCGCTGTTAAAAAGATTACGCCGGCCTATAACGTCTTGTCGCCGAAAATGGCGAGTCGTAACTGAGAGGGGGGGGGGGTGAGGCCGAGGGAAAGACAGTGAACGAAAGAGAGAGGGGGTGGGCCGAGAAAATTTACTTGAGAGCGAAAATCTGTGAAGGCTGTATGAATTTTGCATTTTCAATTTTCGCCGAGCTCTCCGTTTTGGAAATGCTTATTATGCATGGGCCCCGGGCAGGGGGGGCTGGATGACGTAGGACGATGAGGGGGCGGCATGGGGGTGGGGCAGGAGGGTGCAATCGCGAGACAATTTGTCAGACGGCCCTTTTCTACGTAGCCGGTCTCCCTTGCGTTTGATTAGCATAACTGCTGCATCCAGAGTGAGATCCCACGACGTCCTCCTTTACCCTCCGGCTAAATTAAAAAATAAGAAGAGGGGTGGATATCAATTATCGGGCCAGGGGACCCGAGCATCCGACCTATGAGGATCCTCCGACGAAAATTGATAATTGAGGTGACGGTAATGATGGTAAACCTGATCCGCTGGGAAATCACATTTTCGTTGGGGCTGCGAATTTATCTTAGCTTGTCCGGTATCTTAGAAATAAATCTGCTAATCTTTCTCTAAATCATCGTTCAATAGTATAATAATGCTTTGGCAAGTAATCTGGGACACTTTTTCGATTCTGCTCACTTGTACTTCTCACTCTCTCACGTTTCCTTTTAGTCGACCATCTGCATATTTATTACATTTTTACGAGATGTCAATTACAATGCTGCAAATGGGAAGATTAACTCGCTGATTAGTTTATTAAACGTTTACTGAAAGAGGGAAGGTATGTCGAGGACGGTTGAAGGATGCCAGTAGTGCGGATGGAGAAGGTGATGAAGGGTAAACGTAGGAGGCGGTAAACAGAAGGCGAAAGAGAGAGAGAGAGAGAGAGAGAGAGAGAGAGAGGGAGAGAGAGAGAGAGAGATGCGGAAATGCGAGGAGAGAAACGCAGCCAGGTTCAGGCGACACCTTTAACGAATTTCATTTAAACCCTTCCATGTCTACCCACTTCCTCAGTTTCCCGTCGCTCTCGGCACAATTTTGCCCGCAGTCGCACGCTTTATTTCATTGCGCGCCCCCGCATTCCGTTCTACTTCTATTAATTCGGATATCACGCCCGTAAATTTCTCCCGCTCAAAATTGTCCCGCGACCGCTCGCTGCATCTCTTAATTTCATCTTTTACCCTCGACCGTGGAACAATCCCGCGGTTCAAAATTAATGCAATTAACTCCGTATAAAAGTAGTGTGCTTTTACACACTTCGTTGTTATAAAATGAAGTTGCATCAACCGGTTATTGATCGTCAGTGTAAAATTATAATATACTTCATTGTACCATTACTGATTATTGTTTGACCTTCGGTTAATTAATTCTCTGGTCACAAAATCAAGTGTGCTTTTCTAACAGGATTATTTTGTATCTTAAGATTACGAATGTGTCCTTACTCGACGATCGACTCAACAACAACATCGATTACGCAGAACTTGGATATCGAAACGCACCGAAAACCGACAAATTCAAGATCTCATCCATTAAAAAATATGTATAATAATGTTATAAAAAAAAATGTCGTCCCTCACTCGAGCCCAGCCGCTTTAACTCGAGATGTACAAAAACGTCGACTTCGAGCGGGCCGCGGAGAGGTCAGGGGTAAAGTCCGCCCCCCGCCAGCCACCGGAGGGTGAGGTGCAAAAGGTAGCCGGAGAGGTGGGGGAGGAGGGGGGGGGGGGGGGAGTTGAGAAGCGGAGGGTCGCGTGACGGAATGTATTCAGGCATTCGTTCCCATTTAGTTACGTCGTATATCTGGCAAATAGTTAGGAGACAAGGACGAGTGCAGCGAGACAGATAGCGTTGAAAGGAAGGCTGACGGGGGAGTAGGTAGGGTAGGGGGGGGGGGGGTGACCGAGGGTGGCGGAGGACATGGAAGAGGCAAGAAGAGTGTATAGGGGGGCGGCTAATCGCGCTTGCCTATTTCGGAAGGAGCGGTAGGGCTTCTTTTTTTTTTTATGGATCATAACCGTCTCGCGGAAGAAGGTTATTACCTCGCGATTCCCCAGGGAACTAAAAACTCCATTTCTTCGAGGGAGCCATCCACCCCCCTCCCGCTCCGCAACCCTCCATATCCTTTCTCTCCTCACAAAACGCACTCGGACTCTCTCAGACTCTCTCTTCTTCTTACCGTACGGTCCGACGTTTCTTTCGCCTAATTCCGACTCTGCGTCATTACATTTGGCCCAGTTTCGGTTCGTTTACATTGTTTCGGACTTTCACCCCCCTCCCCCTCGCGCCCCCTTTTGTCCCGGCTCACGGTCCATTTCGTTCGGAGCCTGCCCCTTTGTTTCGGCGCCACGTTACTTCTGCGAGGCCTGCGCGCGCCTGACTCGACGTTGATTTTTCTACTGATTTTTCAGCCTCGAGGATGCCAGGCTCTCTGACGGGCCTGTAATAATTTGCTGAACGAGTAGGCATGATTTGAGGGTGCACCCTCCACCTGCCGGTGGCATAATGAACGCTTTAGGTCGGCGGGAGCAAATAATTGAATTAGGTCTTTCCACCGGCGAGTCTGGCAGTCTTGATAATGAAAGGACAATTAACGTTTTTCCTCGTCAAACAACTTTTGTACACGCTCGCTATGGCGGAGAGGGAACAATGGTTGTACTCTTTCCCGTCTTCGCAGGGGGAGGTGGGGGGGGGAGGGCATTGTACGCGGCAGTATTGTATCGACAAGAATGTAATGCTCGCAATGTAATCAAAATTATGTGCGCGCACATTGTGTCACGTTCCTTGAAAGTTATGCCTTCCGAAAATACACTCAATTCTGTCTTTAGCCTCTATTTAATCCAGTCTTATTCGCGACACTATTGTATCGGTGGAAGTATAATGTCATTAAATTACCCACAATTAGAACACAATTAAACACAGCGTGTCTACATTTTATCCTATGCCTCGAACAATTTCTATCTCATTCATCCGGAGGAGTGCAATGCTTTTAATGTGATCGTCATATAATTACGTACATCATACCTACCTTGAACCTTCCACCTACTTTGCGAAACACCCTCTCACCCTCCCTCATCTTCCATTCCTGCCCACTCGCTTCTCTCCTCCGCATTGTTTACCCCCGACCTCGTTCCTTCTTTCAGCCCTCTGCCACTCTCGAACCGTCAACCCAACCCCACCCCCTACCTTCGTCCCGCACGTACGTAGCTACGTACGATAAGACGATAAAGCATCGAGCGCGAAAAACTGGAGAAGGAAACGAGGCCGGATCGATTCCTTTCCCTCGCACGCTTTCGTTCAAACTCGCGCTACTTCGATCGATCGCGAGTGCCACGAAGCTCGAAATATTCTTCGTCTTCCGACTTCAACCCCCTGCCCCTAACCTCCCAACCCTTCTCTCCTCGGAACTCGAAACAACGAATGGAAAGGCTCGTAAAAGACCTACGTGTCGACGTCGTAAGATAGACGGACGCTTACCTTCTCGCGTTTAGTTCGCATGTACCTACACATGTACGCGCATATTCGTGGACTCTGTGGGCGCACGCTTCGGTAAAGGTCGCTCCTGCATGCGCGTCGTGCGCGTAAAGGAGTCTGTTGGAAGGTAAGCCGGTTGACTTTACAAATCATCTCGGCGGAATTCTTATACGCCGCTCGACTTTGAGAATATCGTCGCTACCTTTTTGTCAATTTTCTCGGGCGCGAGGAAACTTATTTGACGGACAGAATGTCAAGTCATCTCTGGAATGTTGATTAGGCGCATTTTTCCGAGGATGGAATTACAGGGGCAGCGCTCTAAGTTTATCGAGATCGAAGTCTGTGTACGGTCAGTATATTACACGTTAATCTTCGTAATTTGATGGTAACAGTAGTAAGGTGCAGTGAAGTAAATTCGTACATGGGGCAAATCCGCACTAGGCCCTTCTTTATTTGAATATACGTTGCATTGTACCAACTGTAAGGTAGAGATCTTCCTTTGGTTAGTATTCAATGGTTTGGATAGTATTCCACACAAGTGGCCGCCATGCATTCTGTGATCCCCCCGTTTAACACGTTCGACAAAGTTCGTATTACTGATAATATTTCCGCTTTTGCCCCATACTATAAGAATGTAAGATTCAACCATTTTTAAACAGGTTGGGCGGTTTTGCCCCATTTCCGCGGCAAATCCACCCTAGCAGCATTGTTTTCAATTGATTAAGAAAATCATACGTTCCAGAAGATATTTTAAATCCAAATTAATGCAACTTAAAGAATAAACCATGCGCCAAATAAAAACACTAAGATTATTAGGTTTTAGCGGAAAATATAGAAAATACATCAGCTTGACGTAAACTTTACAATTTCCGGGTCGGCTTTGCCCCACTCCACCGTACGTTAATCTTCGTAATTTGACGGTAACAGTAGTACATTCTAAATTATACGGTTTCCGAATCTGACATTCATAATTTGTCGGTCGGAGCGGTTCCGTACTCGCCGCCGCGCAGGATTATGAAATTCCTGACTTGATGACCAGAGCGCTATCTTGGCCTGAAAGCAATGTGAATCGATGTCCGAGCCTGCCATAGCACTCGCAATTAATATCCGACCGGCCATGCGAACGTCGCTGCTCGGACAGGATTACGAAGAATGCGGCCCGTCACGTCATTCTATTAGACGGGATAAGGGGGGTAATCGAGAGAATTATCGTAATGCTCGCCGTTTCCTCGCAGCAGGTATTGGCCGGTAACTGCAATCTATCGTTGTCTCCCGCCGTTGAGCATAGGTCGACAGTGAGTAATGACTGCCTTCTTCCGCAGTTTCTTTTACGATGCCGGGCATCATCGAGGATGCCGGCCCGTTTCGAAGCGTCAGCGGACGCTTAAACGAGCAAAGTGCCGGAGCAAGGGGTTGAACGGGGGCGGGGGGGGGGGGGGGGGGGAGCTGAGTTCCCTGGAAAGATGTAAGAAAGAGAATGAAAGGAAGGTTGAAAGGACGAATCGCGTGAAAGCGAAGAATGGAACGATCGAGGGACATTGATATGCAAATGTATTACGTTCGCGTACAGTTACATGCGGTAAATATCATTTGTTCGCTATGTTACGGCACACACTCCACACCCTAGTTCCTATATTGTACGTGTATAATTATAGCAATTAGGCAGCGTGGACTGAGCAACACAATAATATTTCCAATGTAACATTAATTGACATATATATTTATACCTATATACAACTCGTAACATTGTCACCGTACACACGCCATAGTCAATCAAATTATTTTCAATTTGTTTTCTTTTAGTAACGGCGACTTCTAAACATACAGCTATTTTACTTATTTTTGTTAGCTTTTGACTTGTGGCGGGTAATGAGGCAAGACTAAAACCGCCGGCGAAGATTCATTCGACCTTCGCTATTTAATTTACACGATTCCTCAGTAGAGAATTGCAAAAGTATTTTGCATTTGAAACCACTTCGAGACAAGGAGAATTAAAAAAGTATTTTACATTAAAACTACTTCAAAACGAGGAGAATTAAAAAAGTGTTTTACATTAAAACTACTTCTACCCCAAGACCAAAGAAACCCCCCACGTATCCCAGGCCGTAACAAGCTACTACTTCATTATTCGCAGCGCAAGAATGCAGTGAAAGACGAACGTTTCGATACGAACTTTGCGAGTGTCATAATGTATCGTTACGGCCAGGGTGCAGACATAAATTCGCGTCGAAGGGAAGGAGGTCAAAAGACAAAGGGACAATTCCATAAAGAATGAAAGGGAAAGTGGGTGAGAAGAAGACGGGACGAGCTGGACAAAGAGCGAGTGGGGGGGGGGGGGGTTGAATCGGCGATGGGTGACAGGGGATGAGAGTCACGAAGGGGTGGTCAGGCATTCGGGGCGAGAAGACCACCCCGAGAATTATCGCCCCTGGCACTCGTAAAGAGGATCGAGTGATTTACAATGGACGACGTCGACGCACGATCGACGCCACGCGGCCACCGAATCCGACGCCTGGCGTCGATCCGAAACGGTTCGGGCCGATTCGTCGATCGCCGCCGCGAGACTTTCCGATCGGCCAATGGAAACGGCCATTCTTAACCCTTGCCATCGGGGACGATTCGTTTTGGAAAAAGCTGTACTATATTTGTACCCGACGGCCTGCAGTTAAAAGTGCCGTGTTGGTCATATGCAATTTTGATAATTTTCGATGTTTGTCACATACGTTGGATATAGAATCAATATTTGACGCAGGAAGTGCAGAGTTTTTAGATTTTGCGTTGTTACGCGCAAATATTGAGATGCGGATAATTTCGATATTTGAAAGCATTCTGATAATTTACCGTCGGACGTGCGTTTATTCCTAATGGGGCACAGTACGAAATTCTATATTATATCCATGTTTCGTTCGTCGGTTATGTACGTTAAACGCTTGAATTGTGGGTAAACGTACATGAACATTACGATGTCGGTAATTTCGAAATTTGACACAGTCCCTATAGTCTGTACGGAAACCTGTATTTAGGTATAACAGATTACTGCCAAAAATCCTGTATTTTCTCCATACTTCCCCGATTATACGCACAAAATATGAAATGTTTAAATTTACGAAGCCTTTGTCATGGTTGAAATTTCCTTTATTCTTCAATTTTCTCAACATGTTTCGACACCTTTCGGTGTCCTCGTCAGGAGTCTATGAATGAAATATGTGTAATTACTGTCCTTTAAACAAAAAATATGAAATGTTCCATACATAAACTCTCTCAATCCCTTCAAAGGCAACAGTCCTCACCAAGAATCATCCTCGCAGCCCCAATCCCCTGCACTTCCTGCAGGACCCGTGCGAGTTTCCCGGAACGAGGAAGAGAATAAGGTCTCGTCCTCGAAGTATGAATATGAATGGGAAGGCGTTCCTGACATCCACGTCCCTTCGCCCTTCGCCCTTCACCCTTCGTCCCCCATGAAACATCAGTCATACGCTTAGTCCGACAAGCCGCCAGGCCGGTCATGGGGTTTCGGGCCAGAACGCGTATACGGCGGAAAACATGTATATGGTTTTCGGCTGTCTCGCGGGACGCGCGGCCCCTCCTTCGAATTTTGGACACGAAACGAGACTTTGCCAGGCCTCACTCTTGCCGAGGTTTTGCCGAAGGGAGCCGAAGGGAGCCCTGCTCAACGTCCCTGTCCCCAGCGAGCTCTTGAAGATGCCAGACGGCTGGGAATCGGTCTATTTGACTCCGGCGGTGCTCACGTGGTGTATCGAGACTCGAGTATTAGGCCGGGACGTGCGCGCTGTTCAGTGATTCCGAATGCGGGGGTGTGGGTGGTTTTCGGATAACATTCTGTCCGGGTCGTAGTAGACGGTATAAGGATGTAGTAGATGTTTAAGTTGGAATGATTTTCTTTTATTTGGATGAGAAGATTCTGGGTTATGAGCGAGGTGAAAGTTGTAGAGGATTAGTTTGGATGCTGGAAAGAGGGAGGGAAAGGTGTTTAAAATAGTGGTTTTCGGATAACATTCTATCCGGGTTGTAGTAGACGGTATAAGGATGTAGTACACGTTTAAGTTGGAATGGTTTCTTTTTATTTGAATGGGAAGATTCTGGGTTATGAGAACGGTTTTTGCGAGGTGAATGTTGTAGAGAATTAGTTTAGATGCTGGAAAAAGAGAGGAAAAGGTGTTTAAAATAGTGGTTTTCGATGGAGTCGTAGTGGGCAGCGTTGTATTTACGTGATAATATTTGTTATTGAACTCTCTAACTTCTACGTATTATTTCTTGATTAGTTGAAGTATAGAAGAATGATCATGAGAACATTTTTGGACCGTGACACTCTGTCGTGTAATATATTTAAACTCGAACGCAATATACACATTTGAAAATGTAGTCAGCGGATAAATAATTCCGGTTATATTTATCTCTCGGTACAAAAATTACCTTTTATATACAGAATAAATTTTCATACACAAAATCTGAATAATTCTGCTCACTCCACATATATGACATGATTAATACGACAATACCGACAGACAAGAAAAAAAGTCTAAAATTCCTCCGTGATAAGCAGACAGGTTGTGCCAAAATACGTTTGGCGAAAGTCGATAAGCCGCGACGCGAGGTCACATGAAGGAACGGCCGGCATACATGCTCGTGTCACGTCGTTCTTCTCCGGCAGAACGTTCCGAGCATTTGGCCGAGGGTTCGCGATATCAAATTGCGGGACACAGGGGGTTGTCCACCCTCCCCACCCCCCTGTTGTTCCTTATTGCGCTACGTCGTAATGAGGGTCAATCGTATCGCGGCGCGTAATCTGTTTGCAACGGACCGTGCACGAGGGCGGCGGTGGGGTCGCGGCTGACCCACGCGCAGCTCGCCGGGCAAATTTACGAGATGGGAGGGGGGAGAGGTGACATGTGGATACGCCTGTTTGTATGATATAAAAGGCCGGCGATTCTTCTCCGTGATCCGTATGATATATCAGCATTATACGGAGGGGCGGGCTGGCATAAATCGCAGTACAAATGCGAACAGGGCGATTCTACTTGAAGGAATAAACCGAAAATATCGGATACGCCTCGCGAGCGCGAATTCGCGTGGCCGATAAGGCTGGATTTATTAGCCGCCTCGCTCGCCTTAGATCGCCATGAATGCCGGCGATTATGAGAGGGGTGGTAGTCGAAATCGTGTCGGAATTATTTTAATCGCTTACTTAGTCGCACGACCTAAGCCAAAACAAGAAAACAATACAAGTTCCTTAAATGGACCGTTTATTTTGAGAGTGATGTAATCCCATATTTAAAAATAAATGAGATATCATATAATTTATGATTAACATAGTGTAAAGGGTTTATTTGTGTGATATTTTTTTCTTTTAAATTGACTTACACCTCTTTCTAAGTAAACGGTCCGAATGTTTAATTCGAGTCAACTTTATAATGATTAAATAATTAAGATTTTAATACTACCCTACATCACTGCTACTTCATTAAGATTCAATTATTCAAAATTCTCGATATTTTTATATGAGACCACTTTCATAATATTAAAAAAATTATTTTAATTTGTTCTGGTTCTATTAACTTAAATCAAATATATCAAGTCTTTGACTCCACTCTCACAGTTAACGGTATAAATGTCCGCACAATGCCAAAAGCTATTGTACCATCGATTTCTTGTATTCGAACGCATGTCGCTGAGGGAGGCGGAGGATTTAGTGGGATACAGAGGTTCATCTCGAGCAGATGATACAGAAGAGCATCGTCCGATTCTACGGCGCATATCCCGACTACGTTACTACCACTACTACGTTACTCCGTCGACGCGAACCTAAATGCGCGGGGGCAAAGCTAAAGATACAGGCCGCGAGAAAGCTCGAAAGACTTCTCCAGGGACCCCGCTCTGGCTCTGCAGAATGCCTCAATCTCTCGGCCTCTTTCGACCCCTCGCCCCCGAGGCTCACCCCAAACCGCCCCTCTTGGCACGAGCCAGGATTTTCGACTCTCCGCTCGTAGCGTATGCAGCTATGCCTTTGACCGAGATGCCATTTTGTTCCGTTCCCGGACAGGTACAATAGACGTAAATGTTAAAGCTGTTCTCAAATATGCCCTGATTTTAAAATAAGAGCAGTAGAAACTTCTATCGATGATTATGATGGTTGGCAACAATTTTTAGTACTAGCATAACTTGCATATATGAATTTTAGGACGAAGTCTTTGATGGAATTTAATAATAGGATCCTAAGAAAACATGAAGATGAAATTATTTTCGCTACTTATTTTGAAATGTATATTGTGATATAGGACGAAATGAATTTAATTTTTATTTATCGCACCTCAAACCACCCCTCAGGCACGAGCCAGGATTTTCAACTCTCCGGTCGTAGCGTTTGCAGCTAGGTATGCCTTTGACCGAGATGCCATTTTGTTCCGTTCCCGGACAGGTACAATAGACGTAAATGTTAAAGCTGTTCTCAAATATGCCCTGATTTTAAAATAAGAGCAGTAGAAACTTCTATCGATGATTATGATGGTTGGCAACAATTTTTAGTACTAGCATAACTTCCATATATGAATTTTAGGACGAAGTCTTTGATGGAATTTAATAATAGGGTTCCAAGTGCAAATAAAGATAAAATTGTTTTCCTAATTTTGAAATGTAAATTGTAATACAGAACTGTAAGGATTTTGTGGGTAAGGTGGTCTTACTTTTATTCACAATAATGATACCCGTTAGAATATTAAACAACAGGTTTATTTAATAAAACTTATCTTACGCGTCTCTTACAATGTTCTTACTTATTACTTTCGGTTCTTTCTCTTTCGTGGTCTGACTCTTACTCTTACCGTGGTTTGATTCTTACTGTCGGCACGCGCGTCCTCATCAAAGGGCGCCGACGACCCCCGACCGCCACTCAATGTTGTCGCGTCACACTCTCCGTGCCTGCCTTCTATTGTCTCACTATCTTTCTCTTTCGTATCTCGCGCTTCGTCCTTCATTCGTCTTACAGTTCGGCCATCCTGACTAAGTTCGGTCCCCGAACTCTCACGCTCACGCTTACGTTCACGCACACGCTCATGCACACGCTTACGCACGCGCTCACGCACACGCTCATGCACACGCCCATGCACACTTACACTGCTTTCGCTCGGCTCCGCGAGAGTCTCACCCTCATGCTTCCCCGTTTTTCGTCCTTTCCGGTATGTGTGCGATTGCTTACGATGTTTATCAAAATATTTCCTATTATACTCCTGCAATCGTGTAATTCTATCGGTGGCTTTGGCTCTACTGTTTTCTAGATCGCGCTTTTCAACTTTTACATTCTCTTCCAGATGTTCTGTGGTGGTTAAACAATATTCTCTGTCTGATACAATTATTTTTTTAAGCTCTATTTCGTCATTTTTTGCTATTTTCGGATTGATTTTTGATTGCTCAACTATACTATTGTCTCTAAATGGTTTCTTAACTTCAACATTCATAATTTCATTTTTCGTTGACTTCACCGCAACTAAACCTTCTGGTTCGACTAATTTGATACCAAGAATTTTCATTAAGTCGCGACCCATTACCACCTGACAGTGCATCGTCTTATCTGTGACCACGTACAAATTAACGGCTACTCTTTCCTCGGTCGCTAATACGAGGTTCATTCTAACTTTGCCTACGATCTTCAATGCGGACTCGTTAATCCCAGTGTATTCTACGGGATTGTCAACATTTTCCACTGCGTCCCTAGGAATTGATGTTATTTTAACAAAACTTATCCCACTTGCGCAGTCTATTTGGGTAGATAAGTCGAGTTTCGTTTTCCTACAATTATCGCGCACTTCGAACCTAATCATTCTTACGTACTCATTGTCACTTTCTTTTTCACCCATCACACAGGACACTTGTTCACTCGGTCTTGCGTTCTTTCTGTCCTCCTCTGGACAATCCTTCACTTGGTGTCCCATTCGGCCACATGAATAACACGCTCCTTTCTCGATCTTCGGCTTGGTACATCTTGGGGCGATGTGTCCAGTCTCGCCGCAATTATAGCAGCGTTGTGGGGCATTCACGTGTCCCGTACTTTCTTGTCTGCTTGCGTAATTTCGTGCATGTGATCTTCCTGCACCATTTCCTTCTTCACCATTCCTGGTTCGCTCCTCTTTCTTCACTTCCGTCCTGAAGGGTGTTGGAAGCATTATTTCCTCCATTGCTTGCACTAATGCTGCTTCACTTTTGAATCTCTGCAGCCGTACTTGATTCCTCAAATTTTCATCTGGAATCCCACGTATCAGGTAGCTCACTATCTCATTGGCATTGATGGGCACCTGATTTGCCAAAATGATCTTCTCGTGATAGTACTCAGCGAATGATTCCTCACGCTTCCAAAGCCTTTCCTCAAATTTTTTCTTTCGCACCAAACAGTCCGTTTCTCGGCCATACATTCTCTTCATACTTTCAAGGAGCTCTTCAGTCGGTACTTGCAGATGATTTGGGTTGGAATGGAACCACCTTTGCGCTCTGCCCTTCAGCTTGCCGCTTATCATGACCTTTGTCTCTTCGTCTGTCATTCCATAGGTCTCCTTTAGTAATCGTACCTGATTCTCCCATGATGCGAATGTGTCTCGACTTCCTTCAAATTCAACCAGCAGGTTAAATATATCGTTTAGGCTTAAGTGCCTCAGATGTTGCCTTCCGTTCGCACTTGAACCTTGACTTGTATTGCCAACTAGCATGCTTCCTTGTCGCATCCTTTCTATTTCCTCCCTGGCCGCTTGCAGTTCTCGTTCTAATAATGCCTTTTCTCTTCTGGCTAAGCTAGCTTCACGTTCTAGCATTTCCAACTCCCTACGCGTTACTCCCGCGTCTTCTTCTTGCTCCTCCTCCACTGTGGCACTTGCCCTGTCTCTTGCTGATTCTAACCATTCTCCCGACGGGTCTGCCTCCATTAATCGGGCAATCAATTCCGCCTTTCTTCCAGTTGTTTGGAGATTCTTCTCTCGCAATACTTCCTTCAACGCGGGCAGCTTAAATTTGGTTGGATCTCTTGCATCCATTGCTAGCTACTGCTGTCTGGTCTCTTTCACTTTCTTTCTCACTTTCTGACGCACAGAGTAGCACAGCTCTTTCTATTCTCACTGCACACGTTTTTCCCACTTTCTCACACTTGCACTACCACGTTCCTTGGCCGTTCTTGACTGGTTTCTTAGTCCTTTATCCCACTTCTGATATTGTAAGGATTTTGTGGGTAAGGTGGTCTTACTTTTATTCACAATAATGATACCCGTTAGAATATTAAACAACAGGTTTATTTAATAAAACTTATCTTACGCGTCTCTTACAATGTTCTTACTTATTACTTTCGGTTCTTTCTCTTTCGTGGTCTGACTCTTACTCTTACCGTGGTTTGATTCTTACTGTCGGCACGCGCGTCCTCATCAAAGGGCGCCGACGACCCCCGACCGCCACTCAATGTTGTCGCGTCACACTCTCCGTGCCTGCCTTCTATTGTCTCACTATCTTTCTCTTTCGTATCTCGCGCTTCGTCCTTCATTCGTCTTACAGAACGAAATAAATTTAATTTTCATTTATCGCAGACTCTCTCGAGGGAATTATTTAACCACCCTCATATTTTTCCTTGATTACTATCTATAATATTTCAGTCCCGATATTTATTGTGAATTTCTTTACTTTTTGCATATACCACTGTCGTTGTCCCAATCGATTATCGCGGACTACCCCGGTAAAAATTCATATTTTTCGATGACTTCAGATCGGGATGGGTAAATTTTAACTAAGCCAGTCGACGAACGAGCAGCTGGCCGAACGTTCGCGGCCGATGTCGATATTCATGGCTTCGTCGGCCGGTGATGTGCGAGACGGTGTCGGCAGTGGTTTGCGGAGGTGGCAACGCCACTGGTATATCCGAGTTAATAATGCGCGCGGGCCGATATTATCGGGATATATACACGCGTTCACTTCCCCGTCCGTCTCTACAGGGTGGCCCGAAAATCCTCCCACGCATCATCTCCACAGAAAATTGATTCTTCCCTCGCTTCTCTACCAAAGTCCGAGCTTCTACATTCTGAACTACAAAGTTAATAAATTACAATTTTCCAGTGTTTAACATATCCACCACTACCAAAACATTCTCCATAAGTCAGATACATTTAACTCAGAAATATTTCTTTCTCATCGCTTTCAACTTTCAAGCGCTTTTTTTCCGGATAAAATTCCAATTCCATCGAGATTTTGTCTACATCAAAATCCAAAGTATCTCAATGATTCCATTTATCAATTTCTTTCCATGCAACGTTCCCCAATTTGCATTTTCATTCATATTCAACGTCCCTCGACACTTTAGCGGCTACGCCGTCCGACGCTCGACTTTAACCTTCGGCGCGGGATACGCGCGCGGTATTACGGGCCACCCCGTAGAGGGAACACGGCACTCGAAATCATTACCCCATGTACACGGAGGCTTCTCGCGCGGCTCGTACACCGGCTCGGCCCGATATGCACGTTCGCACGATATTGGTAAGCGGAACGATATTAGCGGGGATAATGCTACCCGCCGACCGACGGGGCACATATACTTTCGGACTCGCTGGCCAACGACGGCCAACGACGACCAACGACGACCAACGACGGCCAACGACGACCAACGATGGTCGACTGCTGCCTGCGGGGCTCGACCCAAATTTACGGCCCTTTAAACGACCGAACGCTCGGTCCGCCGCCGGCCTTTCGCCTCGAGTCGGTACGCAGGAATGGACCTGATCCCAAAAAATTGTTCACCGATCCTAACTCGTGCCGACAACGGTTCGAGTCTGACGACTGATCGAGTGGAAGGAATGAACGGGATTTGGAATCGAAACGACGATAGGCGTATGTCAATGTTGGCCGTAGCGGGTAAACTGCATTGTAATGAGGAATAAGTTGTATCGAAGATAATTTGACCGATTTGCTGCCACGATCCTTATTTGGGGATTTTGTAATTTATATAATTATGCTGTTACACAACCTTTTTTGCATACATATAACTTACCCAGCCAAAATTTGAAAATAAAAATTTAGCAGTTTGTGGGTTAAACAACTTTTATGGAGTTGGTGGAGTTGCAAAAGTGTATCCTGCAAAGTGATGCAAGATAATTGATTAAATATTCTAGCATCTGAAACTTGATTGGAAAGGTACGTCAATAAGGGTAGAATGTAGTTTATGAAATATTTATTTTATTTTCAACTGTTTCTTTATTATTCTTGTAAGAACCATCATTATAAGTCCTTGTTTTGGGTCAGAATTTTCTTCCGTATCTGCACCTCTACCAATACAAGGGCTTACAAATGATTGTTTCTGAAATATTTTTCGGAAATAGTAAACTATTAATTTCAAACAATCGCAACTCCGTCTACATCTATCGCACCAACGAAAACACACCGGGCGAGATTACTAGAGCACAATTATAATAACGAAGCACGTCCGGCGGCGCAATATGCATATTTCGCGTCCGCCGACGCGGGCGAACGCCACAATTTCGGGAAACGAGCCGGAAATGACTGCACCCCCATAACGAAACGGCGCCGCGAGAAAATTAATCGAATTCATCGAAAACGTAAATCCGGCCCACTCCGTACACGTTCGGCGGCTACAGTAACGGCCGATCGTTATTTCGCGTGGGAAACATCTTGTATTTCGGTGGGCGCGAAACTGTAGCGAGTGCAGCGAGAGGAACGGAAGAGGGTGGGACGGCGGGAGGAGGGGGGTGGGTTTCGGGAGGGACAATGTGAGAAAACCGAGCGATGAGAGAGACAGCGTGAGAGACAAAGTGAGAGTAGGGGTGGGGGTGGGGGGGTGGGGGAACAGAGCACAATATCACCAAGAATGTTGTTGGCACAAGGCAGAGAGGCAGCCGGATAATTGTACACGGGGATGGTACACGTAATAGTTATCTAGCCGAGCTGGATGGCATGATAACGTTTTAAATAACGAGCGCGCATACCGCACTCGGCCGAGGCCGGGCGCAACGATAATTTATACAATGCCCTCGTAAAACATTATATCTCAATAATACCATCGTCGCGAGCGCGATATCGCCCTATCGACGATGCTAAAAGCCTCGAATACACGGCCGCGGTCTTTATCTATTAACATTCGGTGTCTCTATGAGTTCAGCTCTTTCATTTATTTAACGATCTGTTCGGCAAGTAACGAACAACGCCCTAGGATACAGTATAATATATTTAATAGTACTGAGAAGTAACTAAAAATAGATTATTAGTATATATAGGTATATATACCTACATTAGTGATTGTTTCACTAATTTTTAAAGTAACACTTTTAAAAGTAGATTTCTATCACAACTCGGATTTCAAGAATATTTTTTCTGCTTATAAATAACCTTAATTATTGCTTATAAATATTCCTTAGAAATAGATCATTAGTATATACCTATATACATAGATGTATATAGATATATTAGTGGCTGTTTCGCTAATTTTTAAAGTGACACATTTAAAAGTAGATTTCTACCACGACACAGATTTCAAGAACATTATTTCTGCTCATAAACAACCTTAATTATTACGTATAAATGTTCCTTCTGCGCCGTGTCGAAAATAATGGCCTTAACGAGCACAACGGAGGACAATGTCGACTTGCCCGGGGTACCGATATTTGCATAGGGCGGCGAACACCGTGTAACACACCCCATAGAGAATCATGGCGCTATCGGGCCGCGCCGCTTGTCGAGGCCAAACGCCATAAAGCCGCTACATTAAGTTTCCAAATACCGAAATCGAACTGCTTCGTGCCATTATTCGGTCTCATCGACTTCGACGGAAGGCTGAAGTGGATGCGAAGTAAGACGATAGCGGTAAAAAGAGGGTAGCACGATGAAAAAAGGAAGCGGGCGTTATTGCCGGACTGAATCAGGCCAATAATGGCTTTGCCTGCCCGACTTCCTTGCCCGGGAGGGGACGTAAGAATTTTTCGATCCCACAATACGCCGACGATGCAACGGTATCTAATGGCACTCATATTTGCGTAAAGTATAAGCCGAGAAACGCTCCGCTCGTCTTTCGACTCCGGACAAAGGAGGGCTGCCGAAGGAACGGAAGTCGGGATCGATTGTACGTCTTTATTGTGCATGCCCGTGTAAGCGGCGGAATCGAAGAATGGCTGCGCAGGACGATATTGAGGACGCAATTAATGTGTTTGCCGATGACATTTTTGAAGCTGAGTAATGAAATCGAACGACGGTAGGGACGGTACTGACGATTTTACGTGATGAGTATATGGAAGTATATCGTATCTTATAAAAATTGAAAGCCCTTATTTTGGTTTAAGATCTTGATGTATTTTAAGTTTTTGTTACACTCATAGATTTATAACGTATTAACACACGGTTGAATAGTACACGCAATGGAACATTGTATATTGACAAATCCGATCTAACATTATTTTTTTTTACATTTGCACTTTTCTTATACAGTCCATACATTCCAATACTTTACATACTTTCCACTACCGAAAGATAGACTTTCATAGATATATTAATAATTACAGATGTTCAAATACCACCACAGTTTCAGCCAATTCCTTTTCGAATCACACCTCTAAAGAATAATTTATACAGTTCTACGCATCCACTCTTACACTCCCATCGCCATCACAAAACCTACTCGCCCATCCACCCCTTTACGATTCACCGCGAATTCTGCGCAGTTACCGAAAAGCCGAACGCAATCCGGAAGCGGAAAAATTCAGCGAACGATCCGCCGATTTCGCCCGAACTCGAGACACGAAGCAGTTACCGTGCTCCCGACGTTAGGCGAGCACGTGATCTCCCGGTATCCACGGATCCGAAGCTCTTCCGGGGGACGTGAATGGCGCGAGGACAAGTATCCGGAAGAAGGTGGAATGGGGGGGGGGGGGGGGAAGGACGGAAACGGGGGTTTACCTTCTCGGCCGATTCCGCGAACTCTCGCGAACTCTCGCGAATCGCGACTGCCTGGCACGTGCGAGATCGTAATATCTGTCCGTGTTTCAGGCATACGAATGACCCGCGCCATTTAGAGGACCTTTATCCCAGGCTCGTGCGTGAGCGGGAAGGTACATGGACGAGGGGGGGAGTCGGGGGAGAGTCGGGGGAGGTCGAATGAGAAATGATGGAGGAAGGAGCGGCTTGGTAATGAATTATCGGACGATGAGAGACGATTCGTAACTTTCGACGGCCATCGGATGAACAGGAGAGCCTTCGTGTATGTGCGGAGGGGTGAGTGGGGGTGAAGGATGGAAGAAATGATGGACTAAGAATGTTAGGTTAACGAGAGATGGGTATAAATTGTTGTGTTGGGATTAGAAGCTGTTAGAGGGTGATTAGAGAAAAATGGTTGCGGAACGGTGGATGTGGAAGCGATGCTTCAGAGTGGAATTCTTGTATCGTTTGACTTTCATAGTTTTTCGGAATTATCAAGATTTTGTTATAAATCGTTGTCTATTCTATCCTATCACAGTACGTCTTATGACATTGATCGGTTCAACAGTGTTACATAAGACTCAACTCTACTTACCACAAGCGCAAATTTTTATAAAATAACGCGAGTCAACCGTATCCACAATATCAAAAATCCGTAAAATTTAATTCCATTCGCAAATTCGCGGAAGAGCCCAAGTTAAGAAACAGGCAAATACGGTTTCGCGCGTGGCAATGAGTGTTACGTAAATGCGCGCGTGGCGGAAAAATTGCTCGGAAATATCGGTGAAAAATGAAGCCCGCGGAAGGGACAAAGAAGAGGAGACGGGTTGGGGAGGGTAGGAAGAAGGGGGAGGGAGGGGGAGGGGGAATAAATGTCGAATAAATGTGAAAAGGGAACGGAGTAGGCGGACGAACGGGCGCCGAGACGAACTTTGGAATTCAGGGTACGCGGTGCTCGTTTATGAAATATTCGATGTATTCCGGGGCTCGTCGCACGAATGAAATTTCTACCGAGCCAAAGTGTTTCCTAAGAGTCTTCTGGCACATTACCGATTCGATACCTCGACGGATATCGACCATCGGCGCACGGGGGGAGGTGGGGAGAGTTCCAGGGAAAGGACGCTCGAAGGGGGTGGAAGTTGGGGTTGAATGGTGGGGCGGTCGGAGGGCGGTGGGAGGGAAGAAATATTACGCGCGGCCGGTGCTGAATTAAAAACGCGTCCTGACGCGCGAAGAACTATCCTCTTTTTACTTCCCTCCGACTCACGTCGCCTTTCCATCCCCCTTTTCTCGCTTGTTTATTACGTTCGGAGATCGTTCTCACGTTCGACGTCGCTCGTTTTCCAATTTTCTTGCAAATGTGTGCCGGACGAAATTGACTTTTAGTAGGTCTGTAAGCGTAGGTTGAGCATCGGCTGAAGGATCAGCGTATATATTTTTGTATGTGTCTGCGAGAGGCAGAAATGATTAACAATTTTAGAACTTGCTCTCTCTTTAGCAAACTAGTAGTATTGCAAATAGATTTCTGGCACCTTTCTGTATTTAACCCACAAATCAAGATGTTCCTATAAATACACCCAAGAATCTGAGTTTCAATAATATTCATTTAGTCCGCTATTATTATGACACTATCGCTATACTGGCCTTTGATGTTTGGAAGTTAAAATGAATCAGAACCTTACACTATCCTAACCTAAACGTGAGAAATACGCTAAATCTAAACGTAAGCCCAAAAGTTTCACGTTAGTACTTACTTATCGTACACCTTACATTGTACTTAAAAATTGTGTTTCTGGCAAATTCGATCGGTGTTACACTTCTAACTATTAAACTTTAATGATTTTTAACTGAAACGACTGAATTCGCCAAAAACACAATATTATAAATAGTGTTATACTCGTGACTATTAAGGTTCAATGATTTTAACTGAAACGACCGAATTCACCGAAAACACAATATTATACGTCTACACTAACGGGGCTGTTTGTTGCAGCCTGATTTTCTATTCTACTTATCGTACAGGATCGACTCCGAGGACGCTTAATTCGGGCAAAGTGACGCGCGTCAGATTGCCGTCTGCGAATTCCTCTGGCAGGAAATCGGTGCCCGATACTCCTGACATACTACTTTCGTATCGTCACGGAGTGCACACAGAGAGGATGGCGGCAGCCGTGCACGTCCATAAATTCGCGAGACGGTCGTTTGTCTGTTGCGCACGAACGGCGCGAACCAAGAAGGATAACAAGAAAAATAAGAAGAGCAGGCTGGTACGGGGAGGGTTTGGGGGAGGGGGGGGGGGGGGAGAAAACCGGTGGCAGCGAGGAAGGTGGGACGGTAACGAGAGGTTGAAGGAGTTCAGTTTCCAGACTGTCTCAAGGCCCGCTTCTCCTCTCTTCACTTTTCTTTCTTTTTTTTTCCACCCGTTTCGATCCTCTCGCCTCAAATTTTCGAGCCCGAGTCGCGAATTGGGCCGGCGGCTTTCGGCGGCCGACAAAAGGGGCTTTCGGTCTCTCTGGGGTAGGAAAGGGACGCTGTGGGATGTGCACCGTGGTCGTAAATATTTATCAAGATTAGCCGCGGGGGAGAGCATTTACACGTTCGTGGGCCGATATGCTTTGTATGGGGATGATTCAACGTATTCTTTCTCTTGCGGAGTTTTTCGGATGATGAAGTGCGTTCCTCGTATCTTTTGGATCTTCGACTTTTAATTTTTCAAGGCATTCAACTGCAGATAAATTATTTCTATTATATTTTTTATTATATGTATTCGTCTGTAAAGGTAGAAGTTCGATTTGTGGTGTTGCGAGCTAAGAAATGTAGTAGAGATCTGTGGGCAGTGGTAATATGTACCGAGTGTCAGCCGGAGGAGTAGAGGAAGTAGAAGTATGGGCAGACGGCCGAAGGCAAAGCAACGCGTAACGAGTACTAGATCGACTATCATAGCAGCAAAAACTATTCAATATTTTACAGATTTAATATTCTTAGATATCTGATAGAACCTCATAATTTTTAATATTTTTCTTACTTTCCGGTCACACGTCGGAAATTCTTTCTATCCCCCATCTGCCATGCACATCATCACTTACCTTTTAAAATTCTGTCATCAAATTAAAACTGTTCGAAAACAGGACACCTCGTATCTCAAACCTTCACGACTTCACCAGGCCTTCGGTTCATTAGTCTCAAACTTCTCCCTAAACGTGAAAGTCCCCAAAGTAGCCCACATATCGAAGACATTTCTACCGAGCGTTAATCAAAAATTCTAGAATTTTTAACCCGACGATCGACATCTCCCGACATCCTCTCAGCTTTAACCTACACCCCTAGTTAAGATTCCATGAAACAAGCCACATATAGGCACCCCTATCGCGCGGTCGAAGATTCGCCAGATATTCAGCCTGATCATCGACTGTCTTCCGATATCCTCCGTTCTATTTGCGCCCCCCAAATTAAAAGGCAGCGACGCCAGGGGTATGGGTATATACGGCGGACAGTTGTACCGGGATTCGGAACGGACTTTTAGTAGACATTTAGCCCGGCCTGGCGAGAAGGCGAGCGGACAGGAGTCGACGTGACGTCGAATTGAAACGGTCGTCGACGGAACGGGGCCGGATTGTAACAGCGGGGATCTTTCCGTCGGATACACGGACCTCGTCCGTTGGCAAGGCTTGACGGATGGTTTCGGCTGGCTGGTAATCCACTCGGCCGGCAGGTCCGAGATCTCATCCATTTTAAGCAACTTCGTCCTACTTCCACCTAGAGAAACGCCGCGACCTCACTCCCGTTCGAGACCTTTGCCCGGATAGATATCCTGCGGAATATCCTCCACCTTTATTCGCCGACCACCCCTCGGCCACCCCCTTCGTTCACCCCTTGGCCCACCTCTTCATCCACCCCTTCGCCCACCCCTTATCTCAGCCTTTCTTCTCGATTCCTCATTTTCCCCGATAGCGTTCCCCACTTTCACTCTCGCAGGACTCGAGGCTACAAATTTTATTCCGCCAGTCCTCTGAGATTCTTTATTTACGATTTTTTTCCTTTTATTCGGCCTCGTTCTGTAATCTCGTCGGTCTGTCCTCCGGAGTCGAGGTCATCTTCTGGGGAGGTGGGCAGATGCCCGGCAGTGTATCGACCTTTGGATTGGAGGAGGTACGGGCTGCTGTCGGATGGAATCCTTGAAGGAGGCCCGGCGAAGGACGTATCCATCCTGGGAGGGATAAAATTAGCAATGAAGATCGCTATCGTCTGCCGAGACTCGACGGAGTCTACTTTTTTTCTCTTCCCCTTTCTCGCTCTCCTGCGAGGGAGATATATTCCGTGCCTCTCCCCCCCTATCGGGGGCAACTTCTGGCTCATCGAGATATCAAGGATTATTTCGGGTCCTCGAACGTTGACTCCGCGCCCGCTGAAGGATTGGCGGAAATCGGGGAAGAATAATTGGAGTGGTCGGGTTAAATTAAGTCGCTGGTCGACGACATTTGATTTCGTTTCACTTTTAAGCTATGCCCCATGTCGGCTTGGGGTGGGGATGTGATATTTTATGTACACGTATTAAGGTACGTTTTCTTTTATATCGTTCTATTCATAAATTTTTCTAAATTCTATTCATAAATATTTCCGGAGAGTAATTGTGTTTCGAATGTATAAGTTCAGGGGGAGTGATGAGAAATTTTCATGTAAACTCGTCGATTATTGTGGAAATTAGTATATTGCTTAATGGATCGTTTCGGCATAGTTGTGTAGGGTGGGGTTAATAATCCTGGACATCTTTAAACGTATAACACGTTTCGCAAATATTCACCCATAATTACTGCGCTTAATATGTATAGAAATCCATAAATTACTAGATAAATCCAATACAAAGTCGATTTACAAATTCATCAATCATGCAGGAAATAAGTTTACATCCTCACACGGAACCTCCACATACATCCAACACTAATTCCAAATATAAAACAGTCTTAAACCTCCGTATAAAATTCATATATACTTATCACAGAAACGAACCAGGCCAATTACATCATACCATGTTATAGACCCTCCAAAATGCAAACTAACAATTATTCCTATCACTTTTAACTATTTTACGACCATATTGCCGTACAAATGTATATGTATTTTTATTTGTCATGAAAGCCGGTGCCGTTAATAAATTATTATTATTATTATATTCGTACAAAACAGCCCTCCATTCCCTCCCATCCCTCCGCTCCCAAAAACAGTTTTCAAACACCCGAACAGTCCGCCACTTCCGCTTCCGACTCGCGTTTCCGACTCAGCCCGCTCTCGCGAGCTCGCGCGCGATCTTTCGCGCGTCCCGTCGCGGTCGGAATTTAAATTGAATATTACAAGTGGCCAGATACGGGGACAGTCTCGTATCTGCGAAACGGGTCGCGGCTAACAAAGAGTCCTCCCGCCGGCTAAAAGCGTCCCTTATCTCGCCGACCGTTTTGGCCCTCATTCGCGCCGGCTTGCGCGCCGTATGGAGAGCATCGCTCCTTCTTAATTGCAACCGGAAGAGCGTTATTAGCCACGGTGCCCGGGCCGATGCGCGTCGCACGTGACGGTTTAAGGAAAATTTCGGAGTTTCGAGGATAAATTTCCCGAGCAATTGCGCAGTCGAGGAGTCGCTGAATCTGTGACTGCAATTTTTTGGGTTAATCTTCTAAAGCTTCTGTGACGTTCGTGTAAGATGATTATTTTAAATTGTAATATGCTGCTTTCTTGTTAATAGGGTTAATTTGGTGGACGGATGAGTTAGCAGGAGACTGTGATTTGTTTGACGAACGTTGGAAGACTGAGGAGCTGTATAGGGGATGTGTTCTTATTAATTGGGGGTGTATATTATGTTTGAAGAAGTAATGAAGGACAACATGGGAAGGAGTAAATGTGTTGAAGTAATAAAGAGATGAGTGTACTTATGCGCAGGTGAAAATAAGTTGAGTTTTGTACCGTGCTCGATGAGGTGGGAGAGATAAATTTTGGAAGGAACGATAGAGAAAGTGTCGAATGCAGGTTTGGGAGAGAAACGGTGTGAGTCTCAGATGCTTGCTAAACTAATTGTAATTGAAATTTGTTTTACAAAGGATACAGTAATCACTGAAAAATCTGTTGTGTTAATTGCAACAGAAATAACCACTGCTGAATTTTTATGATTTATGCTAGGAGCTTTAATTTCAAAACAGACGTAGTAACGATTGAAGAACATCCGGAATTAATTATAACGAGAGAATAACACCTGCAAAGTTAACGAGATTTTAATTAGAACGTTGTAGGCGCAGAAACAATATCCTTTAATGTAACGCTAACTATTGTTTCTTCATTAGAACTCCTTCTTTGGGGGGTCAAAATCTCTTTGTCAGCCGTTTGTTCTGCACCGAATCATCGCCCTTCCTCTCTTCTCTCATCTCATCACGTCTTCATCAAAGCATTCATCCCTTTCTTTCCTTCTTTCTCCCTCTCTCATTCTCTCGTTCTACATCTTCTGCTTTGCATCCCTCGGGACTTCCGAGCAGAGAACTCACCCCTCAGCTTTTCCTCACCTCGTCTTCATTCTCTCACGATACCCACCCCCCCCCCCCCACCCCTTTTCACCCCCGTTCCACTCGAGTCAACCCCGTCGTCGCGGTGATTTCCTAATTTATGGTAATTTTCGGAATTCGCCGAGGAATCTCGACGCGGAAGATCAACCCGCGCGCGATCTTCCTTATCTGCCGCATCAGACCCTGAAGAACGGGATACCTTTGGCTCAGCGAGGATGCCTTACTGCACTCTGATCAGGCAACCGTCAGATTTTCGCGTCGTCAGTCCCATTTCTTTCAGAAATTAGCTGTTTGCGTCACTCTTGAACATTATCGTGTTTCTCGATTTATTTCGGAACAGAATTATTTATCGTCAATGCCTTCAGCCGATATAGAAAGAAATTATAATGTCACTTCTTTATTCATTGTTATATATATTTCGCTGTCGTGTGAGAGTATACGGTTTAAATTCATTATCAATTTTAGAGACCAGTTATTTTATGAGATATCAAATTGTGATAATTTAAGATTTATAAATAAATATTAAGTTAAGAACTCGAAATAACCCCTTGTATTTAATTTCAATAACGTAAAAAAATTAATGCTCGCCCAACTGTCTGCCTTCTCACGAAAATAATTCGAAACCCAACTAAAAAATCGGAAACAATCCACCGCAGCAGCGCTAAAATCGTTCCTTCCCACCGCGAGCACCGCCAACCCTTTTCGCCCTAATTCCGATCCCGTTTCCCTACCCGGCCGGAAACGAAAGCTCAATCAACTCCCACCCTCCTCCCCAAAGCGTCAGGTCAGTCCGCATTTCGGCCGATCGCCACGGAATTCGGGAAACGGCGAATTATACGAAAGTATCCATCGCCTGTCTCGCTCGCCGTCCGTATTTCGGGCCGAGGTAGACGAGAGGGTTCTCGCCAGGGCACCAGGGGTGAAAAGGGGGTGGAAGAGGGGTGGTTGGAGAGAAATGCGGGCAAAGATTTTCGGCACGCGTCACGATCCGCGTTTTACGGCGTAATGCAGGTTTCGCGTGCCGACCAAAAGGAAAAGGAAAAGTGTGCGCGAGCGAGACGGATGGATTCGGAATCGAGGGAGGACGGTGAAAAACAGAGAGGGTGAGAGGGAGTGGGGGGGTAGACGGTTGAAGTATCGGAGCGAGATAGAAAATGGCTCGCGGTATCGAGAGTCCGAGCTCGCGTGGCGAATCGGGACGAAAGATAAATTGCCCAGGGACCATGGAGGGGTGGGGGTGGGTTTTTGCTCGAAGAAAAGGGCAGCGAACGCTCACGTGGATGGGATGTCCGATGAGAGAGTGGCCAGAGATTCCGGAGCGCTTTTAATTGACCTCTTCATTTGCCGGGGGGTTGGGCTGGGTGACTTTTGGAATTTTCCGGACGCCGGTTGAGGGTAGTTCGATGAAGATCGGGGTGTAGGGATGACATGGGGTGCTTTAAAAATTCGATTAAAATTGATTTATTCATTTTCTTCAGTACGATAGTGTAAATGTTAGGTGATACTGATAAGAATTAGATTCCATATCTTTTCTCTTGTTCCATTAGGAAGCCAAACATCGAACAGTGCCATAAATATAATACATATTCCTAAGGGGGTTGGATTTGCTAGTCAAACGTACGATTAACCGGGTCCGCAAGCACGATCATATTTTCAATTACCAAGCCGACGCACGGCTTCCCGCCGATTATCAAGATACACCCTCCCACTATCAATTCCCAATTAACCCCCACATGATCCCCCACTTCGCACCGCGACTAATTCCATACCTAACCCACCCCTCCCTCTCGCCGCACCTCAAACACTCTTGGCTGCCAAGATGCATGACGACAGGCCTCACCTGCCTCAACGCAACAGGCCCGCATTCTTACCCCTTAATGAAACACGACGCGTACCACCACCCCCGATAACGTACCATTCACCCTGGCGCCGAACCCATTGTACCAATTCGAATCGACTCGGGTCCCGCTATCGGGCAAATTATCAGAATTGTCCCGTACAATGCCCGGGGCCGAGAGTGGCCTGCCGCTGTGGGGGTGGGGGGTTGGAAAAAAAATAATTGGCATGCAAGCGCCGAGACACAGAAACCCGCGAGACAGAGGGTTCTCATAGGAAATAATTAATGAGATAACGGCATCGGACAGGGTCGAGAGTTATAGAGAGACGTGCGTGCGGCTAGATTGCGAGATCTTCAATCCATCTCTCTCTCGAACTATCGTTCTCACCGCCGCTCTATTTTCCTCCGTCTCTCTCCCGGCACTCAATACAGAGGCATGATTAATGGCAGCAATATGCCTGGTTGCCGTTTCTAGCCGGCAGATATAACATACAGACAGGCACCTCGCACTTCAGGAGTAGAAGGGGTCGAAAGGGGTGGAGGGGGGCTGATGGGAGCCGCGTGGGGGAGGAACGTAAATCCGGGCAGAGTGGGGCTTCCCATCTGAACGGGCTACATAATTCCATGGACAACCCCCCACCCCCCTCAACCTACTCCTCTCGGCACATAGGAAACCACGGACTATTGTCACTCGAGTATAGCGGACCGGATATCTAAGCAGATCCGTGAGCTGAGCACTCGAGAGGGTTGGGAGGGGTGAGTATAGTTATACGGTGACAAATATCGCGTGTGCGAGCCGCGAGTGTAAGGGACGGAAAGATAAACACGGAAGGGGGTGGAAAATTCGTGGCACGGGAATGAAGGTGAGGAATGAGACTTCTGCGAGGGTGCAGGTGAGGAGGGAGGGAATGTAAATAAAACGAACGAACACAAATAATTTCGTGGGATCATCATTTTAATTTGCATCCTTTTTAACAAATACAGATTAATCCAAATACATTTAGTAACGTACATTCTTCCAACTAAAAATCTGGAATCGAACCTTTCGGTCTGTCTACATTTACTCGGAACAAAATCATGACTCTTGAGGATTTCCTCGTTCCGCGAACACAACGCAGTGATCGCAACTCGAATCCAGCCCACTGTCTATCGACGCACGAAAAATCCAGCCTCCACCTTCGCCGCTTCCGCGGAACAAAGGGCGGAAAGACGAGCAGGCCGCGTATGCCGACGCGTCAGTCGTGCACAGGCACACACACACGCGCGGTTCTCGCATGCGCGGCATGTGTGCGGCATACGAGGCTCGTACCATTGGCAAGGTGTAACGCGCACATAGATGCCAGATATTACGTCGACGCATACCGACGCGACGCCGCCGTTGTCTGCCGCCGGAGAGTATGCCAAGTGGAATCTCTGAATTCTGTCGGTTAGGCTCCGGCCACGAGAAATACCGTTATCAATGGTCGCTGCTTGCTCGCTTAGCAGCTCCCGACGACGATGGCGGATGCCCATCGCCTTCTGTGCGTCTGTTTTCCTGCGTCTTTCTCTCTCCGTCTCTCTTTTGCTCCGACTCCGCTCCTCTTTCCATCCCGTTCGCATGCGTCCTTCTCCGGCGGTCGAATTTGCATCCGCAGCCCCGACGTCGGCACGGTTTTGGACAATTGGAAACATCGGAAGGCAACGAGGTCTCTCCGTTCGGACAAACGTTTGTGGGATCCGGCTGGGCGCGAGTTACGTGTGTGGTTACGGAGGATTAGAGACGGAGGGGAGGGGGGGGGGGGGCGTGCTGGGCTGAAAGCCTATGGAGATACGTTGCGGTCGGGGAAGACTGGCCTTTGCGTTTGGCTAAGACCTAGCTGCGAAATCAGGCCGACTGTAAATAACAAAGGCATTGCAATCGTTAGGTTACGCCGCGAACTCGAAATTATGGATCAATTTGAGCTGTCGGAAGTCGGATAATGGAATATTTTTCACTAGGAACCAGGGAAGAATTTTCTACCGCGTAGTTCAGAATTATTGATCAATTTACGTTGTCGCAAGTCGTCTAAGGCTTAAATATTTTTCATATTGTAATCATATATATATCATAATTGTAAAATTGAAGAGAGATTTGAGAAAATTGAAAAATATAGGAAATTTCAGTCATAAGAAGGGATTCGTAAATTTAAGCTAAAGACAAATGAACGCAGGGTTGAAACAAGACATATAAATGTAATTGTAAAATTTGATACAGTGAGAACCTGCGCGTTATACATTAGAAAGCGACATGAAGGAAGTCCAATTCAATAAACATACAATAGGTGTCCGTTATCTATGCAAAGAAAAGAATGCCGAAAAGATAGAAGATGCATGATACAATAGTTCAAAATTATCGATCAACTTAACCTCTCGGAAGTCGTGTAACATTTCACTATTTCCTGTCGGGACACTTATTCGACAAACGACAGACCTTGAACAGAGAACTTTCAACGTAACAAGGTGCATTATCTCGGAATCACAGATGATAAAAATCGCGCCGTGCGAGGACGAAGGCGTCAACGAGGGGGCGGTAACAAGTGCAATCTAAAAAAGACATATCCAGAGCGGCAACAAAGGACAGGCGCCGGGGCGAGGGGGTTGGAAAAACAAGGGAGCATGCAGCCGACTACGACACGAGCATCGGGGGCGCATTTACGTTGTCACGTAAGGCCATTACCTTAAAAGAAACGCGCGGGCGCCTCGAGCTGACGCGAAAATCGTTGAAGGGTAGAAGGTTCGTTTGCCTTTACGGCCGGAAGTTATGACAAATCGAGCGCGAACGACAAAGTCCTTTTCCTCGGCCCTCGTCGAGAGTGCGAAAGTATGCCAGGTGAGCGCCGAAGGTACGAAGGTTGGAAGGTCGGAATGAATGCCAGACCTACACCTTCCAGCTCGCATTTACTGTCATTCCTCGCCGTCCAGGCGGGAAGACGTAAGATTGGATCGTTGAGTCCGGATAAATTTCGAGACTCGGTTGGGCTGAATAAAAATCAGACTTAAGGTAAAGGCTGGTCACCTGACGTGGAATTATCGTTATCTCTCGTCACGCCTGTTTCCTATTCCATTATCGTGTCCGATTATGAGAGTGGTTTTTGGGATATGGCCGTTGGAAGGTGTAAATTCGTACAGAACTTTTGAGATAGATATTAAACCTGAATTTCATTGATCACGTCTGCTTGGATCAAAGTATTTTTTGCTGAACTATTTGTGTAATTTCAGGTTATGTAACGAATTGAATTTGCATATCGATATCGGCTAGATTACTGTTTACTACAATATTTACTCTGATTTCATTGGATGTGATGTATTTTGGCAGTAATGCCAGTATCAATTACTTTTAAATAAAATAGTAGCTACATTAGAAATATATTTACTACATTATATGTTACAGAAAACGATAATAACAAAAAGCGGTATTATTTCTTTATCTTCGGGGAAATTAAAAATCGCTTGTCGTTACGATTACAAAACGGCCCGGCCAAAAAAAATAAATCCTCGTCTCGCCAAGAGTGTCTGGGCACCTCCTCTCCATTTGCATGACAATGGGCCCGGCCTAGACAAGGGCAAGAATCTCTCGACCTCGGCTAACGCAGCCCCCTCTCGAAGGGGTTAATGCATGCCGCCGAAAGAGAATTCTCATTGCGAATAATTGTGCGAACAATTAACTTTCCATCATCTCCAACCCCCACTGAAGCCGAATCGAAAGGTCTCACTCTTCGTTCCTGCATCCCTCTCGAACAGACGATAGCGATAATGCGCGCAGCCGAAAACTTCGTTTTCCCCCGCTGCCCCAGTTAACCGTGGGGTGCGATTTTCAACCCCCCAGAGAGCCACCCCTAAGAGAGCACGACCTTGCGCCGACAATTATTAGCCATTGTCCCCGGTAAGGCTCCAGAGACTGAATTACGCCGAGTTAGAGAACCTGCCCCTGCCTACTGTCATCCCCTAGCCACCCTCCGGACACCCTCCACCCCCCCGGCCACCGCCTACAGTCGCATCGACGCGTATCGGGACGACACCCCTTGGCGAGCATAAATTTTGCCCGCGAGTACACTTTTATGTCTCGCCTCCTGTCGCTCCTTCGCTATCATTTCATTTTTTTCTCCTTGGGCAGCACGAGGAAGAGACTGATTTATCACTGACGGAGGGCGGGGTGGGAATGCTTTTACGGCGCGAGGCTCTTTCCTTCTTTTTTCAGCAGACGTTCCTCCGTCATAACGGCCATCTTCAACGGGCGATCGAGTAATGTATCGATATTAGCGAGAGAAGATTTTTATGTTCGAGCATGCGATCGTGGGGGGTGCGAGGGGGTGGACGCGGTCGGGATTTTTATATTATTTTATTTCGGTATTCATCAGAATTTTTCGTCGACTGTGTATAATATTACTTACGTAGCAAATCTTCAAAACAGCATTGACTGCCAACTACGAGATATCTCGTAATGTCTTTTTTTATTCAATAAAAATACTGTAAATGCAATTACAATATTATATCAGTAACTTAATATTATTATATTTTGTAAAACTTTATGTCTTCTTTAAAAAAAGTAAAACCGTGACAACCCAGAACAAGACGCGCTAAATTTGCGTGGCAGTCAATGGGTTAAGGATAAGTATATTATTATATATCGATATAACATAATTCGAGCAATAATTTTCCACGTCTGTGAACAGTCCTAACCAACTATCAATATGCCATTATTCGCAAAATTATAAATTCTGCAAGACCCTATCGTCAAGTCCCTATACCTGGAATTAATTTCGACGTAAAAATACCATTTCTGTCTTTTCCACTAACTGTCAAGGTTGAATAAGGGGTTGACAAGGGGCGTAGTCGATTCCCTCCCTGAAATTCTTCCGGCTGGCTCGATTCCATCAGGCACGATCGTTTCATGATCGCTTCGAAATAAGCCATTCTTACATATGGAACGAGGAACAGTGCTCTCTTTATTTCACAGACGGTCGGATCTGTCGTTCGACGGAACGTTATGCGCGCGCGCGCGCGCGCATAGGTGGGCCTCGTACGTGTTTGCGTGCGTCGCAGAGTGGGTCGCTCACGCTGGCAGGTTTCTTGCCGAATGCTACGTTGGGTAGAAAGCGCCGGATAGAAGGTTGGGATCCTTCGTTCGAGCGATCGCACGGATGCTTCTTTACGTTCGCCTCGTTTGCAAGCAAAACAGGAATGTCGAACGCGCCCTTCTCTACACTTTGCTTACCCCCTTTCTTCCGCGCTTCTCATCCGTTTCCTCCGATTCGCCCTCCCCCCCGCCGTCCCTTTCCTTTTTTCCGTCGGTGCAGTCTGCCATGTCAGTTTCGCGGTTCAGGAGTCGTTAGCTTTCCGGCAGTTGAGAGACGTTCAAATGTCAGGCTGACGGCCGATTTTCCGGATGGTCAGATATCAGATTCAACGAAAAATTTACATTGCCTGATAAGGCTTGCAGGTAATTTGAATTCATTTTTCGTTGTTAATTTCGACAGTAGCATAAGTCTCTTTAAGTTCGTCGCCGACACAAGATACACATTTATACACGGATCGAAGGTCATGAACATAAGTCTTTTTAACCCATAAAACGCCACAATTAAAAAAGTTAAAAATAAATAAAAATACCTGTATATTTAGAGGTTGAAGTTATTAAAAGAAAACATTTTGAAAACGTGTCCCAAAAATAGGAAATTGGCGGACAATGGGTTAAGCAGATATTTGATGGTACATTTTCAATGGGATAATGACGGATTTGAACAATATTGATAGTGGTGACTAATCGTTTCGGCATGAAAGACTGCTCTGTACGTCGAATGGGACGAATGTACGATTAATCCATTTGTACCTGATGCAGTCACATATGCCAGTTGACGTCATCGTGACAAATGACACAAAGACGTATAGAATTCGTCTGTAGCGTTAACGTTAAAGGTTTCTGTTACCTCGTAAAACGATGTCAAATATCACCGTTGCCATAAGGGTTTTAAAGAGTAACTTATGCCACTGTCAAAATAAACCTCTCGCGCCACTTCGACGCAGTACCCCCGAGTGTGGCATATATACCACTTTTATAGGGGTGAAAATGAAATTTTCGAAATCGACGGCCGTTTCGCAAAAATTCTTCGTCGACGATTTATTTGCCCGCGGTAAAATGACATTTATCTGGGTTGTACCAAGAATTGCGGGACATTCTTAGATCGGGTGTCCGCGTTCGGTTCGGAACCTTTCCTCACCCTCCGCGAGGGTCGTAAAACACAAAACTCCTTCCCAACACCTATCCGAACACTTCCCGGAGCCTGTTCCCGGGCCCCTGCGCGGCCATTTCGAGTATTCATATTCGTGAGCAAAGCTTTTCGGCCCGGCGAAGCATTAGTCTGGCGACCGTGAGGGACAGGGGAGCCACCTGCTACGCGAATAAATCAAACGCACTCTTCTTTCCCGCCCTTTACGTTCCCCACCCTTCTCGTCCGTCACTTCCTACATTCCACTTTACAACATTTATCTCGAACATGATTATCTGCAATGATACATTTTTTACATCCTCGTTATTAAGGGTATGCAATTTTGTTTATATTTTTTTTATAATTATTTAGTTCTTAAATAATTCGGTCGTTATCAGATGCATATATGTGTAATAGTATTTTATTTTTATTTCTCGCTTTGGTTCGTTGCCATTCTTTCTGCCTACTTTAACTCAGTTCTCGTTCATTTTCCGTCCACACTTCCTGTCCAGGAAAGAGATTGTTTTTATGTTAATATTATTTGACTGTCGACTGATATTTATACGCTTCGTATTTTAATAAACGTTGCTTTAATTGAAACGTTTGAGTCTAGTAATTCCGGACTTCATATATATTCAATATGGAACGCATTAAAATTATTGGCCATTATTTTTAATATGAGCTTTGGTCGTTTGCACTTTGAACGTCCGACTTGACGATTATTGGTACTCCTTGACATTTTAAGGTTCTATGGAATATTTATACTTCGGTTTATATTTAAGACTTTCTCCGAGAATTCAGGAAGCGTAAACGGCTAGACCTTATTAAACGTGGCCGCTGTCTCAGCCCAGCGGGATCTGAAGCGGACGTATCTCCGGAATCGACCAACCCCCAAGAAGCGTGTCTGTCCGCGAGCAAAATATTGCACGCCTTTCACTTCATCCCCCGAAAGGGGAGGAAGCGGAGTATAAGAGCGGGAACAGATGGCGAAGAAAGTCGCGAGTCCGCTCGTTATAATCCCGCCCTGTCTCGAAGCGTCCCCGAGGCCATTGTGGACATCGGAGCCACGTCAACGACGCAACCCTCCGGTAATCTTTCCCTCCGCCCTTCATCCCTCCAACTCTCCAACCCTCCAACCTCTCTTCCGAGCCGAGCTAATACACTGATCAATTTCTCGTTAGCCGTCAATACCAACCGCGACTTTCAGGACGATCTTTCCATTACCACCCCCCTCTCCTCGCCACCATAATTGTTCGCAAAATGCAGGCCAATAAAACACTTTCCGTCAGAGCGCTAACGAGAAAAAACTGATAATTACCGCTCCAGCCATCGATTCAGGCCGCAACAAGTTAGCGTCGATCGTTTAATGAAAATTGTTTAACCCTCACCCCCTCGCGTACTCGCGTCTGCGCATCTATCCGGCGTCCTTCCTTCAGCTCGTTTTTTGACATTTTCACGTTGACGCACACTTTCGCGCGTGTTACTCGTCGTTAACGCAGTTTGCCGCTTTTGAGAGCCGCCGGCGCGCTTTGTCGTCGGCCATAATGAACTAGCAGTAATTATATGCTGATTGACGCGGCCGTGCATGCACGCGCGCCACCCTTTCGACGCACGGACACAGGCGCACTCGTACAGTGGCACTCATACAGGCTTGCCACACCGGCGGCACAATGAGCCCGCTTAATACAATGTGTCGGTCGGCGAGGCTTTAAAAAAAAGCGGCGCGCAATTTGTTTTACGGACGATTTTTCCCTCTCACTTTTGTTCTTCCGTGCGAACCGTTCGTGGGGGTGGTTTAGGGGGAGTTTACGGTTTGGATCGGTGAAATTGTAATTATGCGATATTATTCCGGAACGACGTAAATTATTCTTGACCGATGCGAATGCGGCGCAGTGCACTTTGGATATCGGGCGAAATCGTTTGTGGGATCGTTGGGATGCTGTCGTGGGGATTGGAATTTATTTTGGGGCTGTGTATTATTGTGCTCGGTTGCGTAGTTTGTGATGGGCTTGTCAATGTGGAGTAACCGAACTACTCCTGTGTTGTGGGAGGTAGTTTGGATGTTCACATTTTTGTGAAGTCACTGAATACACTTTCATAGCGCAAGAAATAAGCCAGAATAACATTTTATAGTATGTAAAGACATTTTACATAATTTTGCGATATATTCATGTTTATTAATACCTCAAAACACTTTAAGGGCCTCAAAAATAATCAGAAATAGTAATCTCAAGCCAATCATAAAGCCATTTATTTCATTTTTCTCACATTATCGAATGCAGGAACAAAAGTTTTGAAATTTTAACAAAATTTTCTCTATGTCATCTACTGACATCGATATATGGACCGTTTATTTTGAAAGTGGTGTAACTCCATATTTTAAAAAAATGAGATATATAATTTATAATTAACGGTAAACAGTTTATTTAAGTGACATTAATTTTTTTTTTTAATTGGACTCACTTTTAAAATAAACGGCCCATATCCTTGAAACATAGATGCTCCACACAATAATTTTCTATTTCACTATTCCATCCAGATCACTTCGCCCCGAAACACTGTCAAACGGCACTTGGCATTGACTCCGATTCGAAACGTTGGCCGTTCAAAGCGTTTCTTTCATTCGAGTTTGCGTGAACGTTATCCGAGTCAGAAGCGGGCTTCAGGTTACCGCGAGCTACATAACGATCCTTCTTCTGCCATGAATGCCAGGGCAGACCGCCATCTTCCCGCGGGGGGAGCAGGTCAATGGGCACGAATTGAGATTACTCGACGTACCCCGGGATTAAAGAGATATGCAATCGGCGAACGAGTTATGATTTCGGGGGAAAAGAAATTGCGCATGCGCGGCTCGTCAAGATGTCGTTCCGTGCACTTTATTCGAATTAACCCGCCGACTTTACGACTGCGCCGTACTTTCGACCGAACGATGCTTTATCAGACCCCCGGCATGAGACGGCATCGACGTAATGAAGGGGCGGAAGGAATTTTTCGAAAGGCAAGCAGAACGGCCCGGTCGATTTTGTCAAGGGCTTCGCTGCCATGAATAGTCTCATTTTCATCGAAATTTAAAGCGTAAAGCTACCGAGCTACTTTTTAAAGAACAGATTTTAAATTGCGGTGAAATATCGCGTTTATTATAGCCAATATGAACTGTCGAAAATTTCGCATTCTATAAACAGTGTGTTTATTACAAATTTTAGAAGAGTAAAGTATCAGGTAGCTGAGGTCAATTTTGCTGAACGAAGGAGAAAATAAAAGTACCTTCGCACGCAAAGCGTGATACGCAAAATATTTCACGTCGCGTAAATTCATTCTATCGCGCCGTATTTGCAAAGCGGGAGTGTCTAAAAAATTAAGTACAGCCCGGTGAGGACGGTAAGGACGAGAATTAAGAGGGGCAAAAAAAAAGAGGAGCATGGTAACTAACATCGCCGTCAACGTTATCAATCTGATCAACCCTTCTTCCAGCTTCTCGCCCTCTTTGTTTTTCAATTCCCTCTCCGTCCCGCTCGCTCGAACGTGTCCTCATCCACGGTTCTTTGATCCTGGGCTGATATAATGAAAACGTCCTGCGAGAGGACAGCCCTCGTCGTCAAAGCGAGATGATTGCCCAAGCCAGCGATTCTTCTTTGTAAACCGTAAATCCGCTTCCTGCTCGGCTACCTCCCGCGGCCGTTCCGATCTTTATGGCTGATTTGAGGAATTTACGGTGGGAACGTCAGCGACCACTCACTTCACGACTTGCCCGAGGCATTACATAGCAATGGGGCCGAGGATTAATCACAAATTTTTCGCCGTTAAAAGAGTAAAAGACGTAGCTCGCGTTAATTTCGTACTGGTCTTTTCATTCGGCCTAGAATGATATTTTAACAATATGTTGCTTCGGTCTTAGTACAAGATTATTGAAGAAATGAATTTTGAAGAATGAGTCTTTTCATACGGGCTAGAATTATCTTAACAGTATGATGCTTGGTGCTTAGTACAGAATTATTGAAGAAATGAATTTCAGTACGGTAAAAATCTGATCAGCGAGACTGATTATTAATTACCGTTACGTCTAAAGTTCCAGTTATGTAAGGCCTAAATTCGTGGATAATTTTTGAAACAACAAAATTTTAGTGCATAGATCCGCTCATTCATCACTTAACACTTTCCGCTGACGGTTGATTTTGCATTCGCAGTAGCATTGTGATTCTCCCATCTCTTCCCCGGCAAAGCGAAAAGCGGCAAAATGTTGCTTTTTTCGCGGAGTTCGGCGAACAGCGATTTCCACTTCGGCGGAAATTAGCGGGCAAAATCGAAGTCTATCGATCTACGTCAGAAGCGTCAAACTCTTTGAATTAACTATCGTCGGACGGCGATCGGCATGGGAAAAAAAAGAGGCGTTCGCCGGCTTTGGAGTTTGACAAACGAGGGATCGCGATCGATCGTTATCGTCTTCGCGGGAATTTTCGCCGGCTAACGCGCCTCCGCGATCTTCGAAACCTGCGAACACGCTGATTATAAAGACATCAACTGCATACCGCGTGCACATTACTCATTTTTCGAAACTCTTCCATCGTTGGTATTTCGCAAAAATTACACCATATTATTTTCTCTTTAAACAATTTTTTTCCTGTGACAATAGCTGCTCGCACGTTTTAGCGCGTAAATAAGCTTCAATCATTAATTTTGTCCACAACGTGTATTGTTCAAATACATTTCATTGCTACAATTCCACACCTTTCTGTAATTCTACAAACGTTGCAGCACATTATTTTCTCTGTAAATTACTAATTCTACTTAAACACACGCACTCATTACTAATTTAAATTTACAGAACAATGACATGTTATATCCGCGCAAAATCTCTTTCAATTGCCCGAAATAAAGTTACAAGCTCCTACCTTACGATTCCAACGTTAACTTCATCGATGATCAACATAACGCAAACTTTCAAATGACTCCGAACCGGTCGAAAATTCCAGCTTCCCGAGGATTATCTGTATAACAGAAATAAAGTTACAAGCTCCTACCTTACGATTGCAACGTTAACTTCATCGATGATCAACCTAACGCAAACTTTCAAATGACTCCGGACCGGTCGAAAATTCCAGCTCACCGAGGATTATTTGTATAACAGAAATAAAGTTACAAGCTCCTATCTTATGATTCCAACGTTACCTTCATCGATGATCAACCTAACGCAAACTTTCAAATGACTCCGGACCGGTCGAAAATTCCAGCTCACCGAGGATTATTTGTATAACAGAAATAAAGTTACAAGCTCCTACCTTATGATTCCAACGTTACCTTCATCGATGATCAACCTAACGCAAACTTTCAAATGACTCCGAACCGATCGAAAATTCCAGCTTCCCGAGGATTATTTGTATAACAGAAATAAAGTTGCAAGCTCCTACCTTACGATTCCAACGTTAACTTCATCGATGATGAACCTAACGCAAACTTTCAAATGACTCCGAACCGGTCGAAAATTCCAGCTTCTCGAGAATTATCTGTATAACAGAAATAAAGTTACAAGCTCCTACCTTATGATTCCAACGTTACCTTCATCGATGATCAACCTAACGCAAACTTTCAAATGACTCCGAACCGATCGAAAATTCCAGCTTCCCGAGGATTATTTGTATAACAGAAATAAAGTTGCAAGCTCCTACCTTACGATTCCAACGTTACCTTCATCGATGATCAGCCTAACGCAAACTTTCAAATGACTCCGGACCGGTCAAAAATTCCAGCTTCCCGAGGATTATTTGTATAACAGAAATAAAGTTACAAGCTCCTACCTTACGATTCCAACGTTACCTTCGTCGATGATCAACCTAACGCAAACTTTCAAATGACTCCGGACCGGTCGAAAATTCCAGCTCCCCGAGGATTATTTGTATAACAGAAATAAAGTTACAAGCTCCTACCTTACGATTCCAACGTTACCTTCATCGATGATCAACCTAACGCAAACTTTCAAATGACTCCGAACCGGTCAAAAATTCCAGCTTCCCGAGGATTATTTGTATAACAGAAATAAAGTTACAAGCTCCTACCTTACGATTCCAACGTTACCTTTGTCGATGATCAACCTAACGCAAACTTTCAAATGACTCCGAACCGGTCAAAAATTCCAGCTTCTCGAGAATTATCTGTATAACAGAAATAAAGTTACAAGCTCCTACCTTACGATTCCAACGTTACCTTCATCGATGATCAGCCTAAGGCAAACTTTCAAATGACTCCGGACCGGTCAAAAATTCCAGCTTCCCGAGGATTATTCGTTCGGCCTCTCTAACGAGTCGGCCGAATTCGGGAGGCGGTCAATGGCGTTAATGCTTGCAATTTCTGTGAGATGCAAATCAACGCGGGACAGTCCCGTATCTCCGGCGCGCCGGGCAGGATCCGTGAACGTGTCGCTGATGACCCGGGCAGCGACCTGCGGCCGCCGCTCCGACAGCGGCTGCGATGCGCGCGATAAAAGGGGGCCGTACGATTAACCTTACCCCGGATAACACATATTTCGATCCCGATTGCGACGAACGGCCGCAGCTTTCGTTCCCGCAATTATTTCGCTTCATTTACCCGGGCGCCGGCCCAATCCCGTTCGGGAGCCGTGAAAATCAATTAGCGTTTAACGTTATGCGACGGGCGGACAATTAACGCTCGTGACAGTCCAGGTACTCGCGTCTGATGTAATTGTAATGTTGCGCGACCCGAATTCTTTCGGGGTGCTGGGGACGGCTGGAGTTTTTGAGTGGAGATGTAGGTGTGTAATATGACGATTATATAATATATACGATACTGTAATTAGTGTTAATAATAAAATAATTCATATAATAATATATAATAGATGGCTATTTTTAAATATATAATGATTTTATAGTGTAGTGCTAACATTCTGTTTATTCATTTAAAAAATGTGCGTACATATATTATAGATTCTAAAACTATAGCACTAATCTGTCAAAACAGAATATATTGTCACTCAAATTTTACTTTCGATGGAAAATACTTTAATGTTTACGCCGAACGCTATAAAGTTGCAAAGTTAAGAATGCAAAGCCCGTATCATTCGGGAGATAAGATCAGACGATATCGAATCTCTCCGCAAAAATTGATGGTCAAGTTCTCCCGAGCATCACAAAGTGCATCGTCCGACAGGTCGAAATGATCAATTTGAAAATTCCATCCCCACTGTACCACCCCCGCGTATCATCCACCCCCCCCCCCCCCCCCCATCGCCCCTCTAACCGAGAGTACACCGTCTGAAAATTCCGTGAGGCGAGCTCAGCAAGGGGGAAAACACTATCGGCGGCTTCGCAATTTTCCGCGCCATAGGGCACGGGACAACGTCGTGGGGTTGCTCGAGGGTAGGGCAGAAACAAGGGGGTGGAAGACGTGAACCATCGCCGACGCGAAAGAAGAAGAAGATAGAGACCCTTGCACGCGATACATCCGAGACGATACGCTCGAAGAATGAGACGTCTTATCCTCTTGTTCGGCCCTCGCATACTTTCCCCTCTCCCACCCTCGGCCACCCTCTTCCAACCCTCCCCCTTGTATCTCATCCCCCCTATCCTTCCACTCGCGAGGACGAAATCTGGACAGGCATTGTGATAAGGACGGGAGGGAGATCCGTGCGGGTTGTAACTTTCGGGAGGACGATTTTTTCCGAAGGAATGCCATTCGGAGGGTTGGGGTTGGGTTAGGCACGCCGAGCATGGCTGCCGATGGCGTTCGGAATGAGGATTCGAAATCTCGGTGGGATTTTCGGATGGAAATTTAGTGTGAACGCGCGGTTGGCGAGCGTGTAAGGTTTTGGGCGATAATGGTTTGATTTCAGATTCTGGATTTTTCTATCAGAGATAGAGAAATCTAGGCGACTATAGCTGTCACTTTTCTTTAGAATTTATAATCTGTACGATGCTCAGAATTTTCTGTACCTGTACCTATAATATACGATACTAAGTACATGTCCATATCGATATTGTAAATGTCTGGAAATATTAATTCTATGTATTCGTAGAATAAAAAACTACTCATACATACGATAAAATAATAATCATATATATATTTCTATTTTGATCTAATTTCTTTTACGATGCCGTCTCTTACATAAAACTTTGATGACGACACGTTATATGTCTGGAAATATTAATTCTATATATTCGTAGAATAAAAAAACTACTCATACATACGATAAAATAATAATCATATATATATTTCTATTTTGATCTAATTTCTTTTACAATGCCGTCTCTTACATAAAACTTTGATGACGACACGTTATATGTCTGGAAATATTAATTCTATGTATTCGTAGAATAAAAAAACTACTCATACATACGATAAAATAATAATCATATATATTTCTATTTTGATCTCATTTCTTTTACGATGCAGTCTCTAACATAAAACTTTGATCCCGACACGCCGTTCGCCCGAGGGCCTACAATAACCATAATGATAAACGAGAAGTTTTCAACCCCCATGCACGACGGGAAGACAACGAATGGCCGCGGGCGTCGTTTTCTGTCCGCGAGATTCGCTAATTCGACTTCCTCATTCTGTCCCGGCCTATCGCACGTCCTCGCCAAGGAACGACTTCCCCTCCTGCCGTCACGAATCTTCACCGCGTGCGATCGATCTTCCTCCAGGGCGCGACTTCCGGTGCGGCCCCCGAGACATTCTCATTCGACTAATCAAGTCATTTTCCAACCGCCCTTTCGTATTAATCTTGAACAAGCGCCTGTGTCCGCAATATGATGTACAAGTCGAAACAATTGAATTCTGTGATCTATGGAATGAACCGATTCGCTATCTGATCGACATTTGAGCCGTTCAGTGCACATGTCGATTAACTCCACCAGTTACGTAAAAATTGTAACATTACTGTCGACTATTTTTCCGCGCATCTTTCTTATTAATTTTATGTACCGTTAGATGGAAGCCAGATCTGCATTTATGCATTTTACAATATATACTTGAATTTACATTATAAAGGGAATTATAAAAAACAGTGTACGTTATTTCATTGCATTTCTCAACTTTTCGTTTTATGGAGTTAATCGATTTGTGCACTGAGTGGCTCATTTATCATTTGAAGATCTTCAGCTGCAGTTTTGTCTTCCGTATGAATTGTTCGTAGGCCGAATTGATTATGTGTAGAAATATAAAGTAGGGAACGGTGGTGTAATAGTACTTGATTGATTATATAATTTTATTTTTTCGAGGGAAGCGGAATGAACCTTTTGGAATGTATTGTATTCTAACTATTTAATAGATAGGTGTGAAAAGTGGGGAGATATATTTAATTGCTCTTATTTCTGTTACAGGTGAGTTCACTGGTTGGTCAGATTGTTAAGAGGAACTGGGCCGAGACAGGGTGAGATTAGAATTAGAAATACGGTAACTAAAGAATATGTACCAAACCTGAAGCTGAGTGAAATTGAAGTAGCAGAACATTAACTACAATTATTTTTCAATAATAACAATTTATTGACTTTGTACACTTTCTGGATGTTAAACTTATATCCAACATAATATGTGAAAAATCCTCCTAGCGCCGAATCGCCAAAATTGTACAAAACCCAAAAAGTCTTATCACGCGTTTCATTCAACAAACGTCTCACGTAACCGTCTCTCAACCTTTTAATTCCTCCGATCCCATTCTCTGTATTCTCGAATTCCGGTAAAAATTTCAGCAGCCACCCTCTCGAGCAGTGAAAATCGCAACCGGCACGCGATTCCCCGTCACTTGAAATCCCCCACCCCCTCCGCATTACGATCCATCCCCCTCCTACGACCGGTCGAGCCCTTTGCACGCGGTATATTCTCGTTTTACAGAAAATCCCGCAATTTTCTCCCTTAATTCCCTAATAAACGTCTACTTTCCCGCGACGGGGCCCCGCGCTTCGCCAACCGTGGGGCCATCGATCTTCTTTCGGGCAACGACTTCCGGCCGGCGTCGAGATCTTCACGCGCGAATGAAGTAATTTGATCGACGATTATCCAGGATTTATCCGCGCCAGGGATCGCCTCTTTCTGTGTTGGAGAGAGAGAGAGAGAGAAATAGAAAAAGAGAGCGAGAGAGCGAGAGAGAGAGAGAGAGAGAGAGAGAGAGAGAGAGAGAGAGAGAGAGAGGTCTTCTCGTCCTGTTCCATCGTGTTCCGATCCGCTCGCCAACTCTCAAGCTCTCCGTGTTGGGGGGTGGGGGGTGGTTGCGATCGAATGCCGGACAATTGCGGGGGACGTGGGAGGAATCACCGTAATTACATCGTAAATCCTCGAATCGGCGAGAATCGCGTGTCTCACGAATCGCGGCAACCTTCTATCTCTGCCTCTTTTTCGTTCCTCCCTTTCGATGTCGTGGCTTCCTTCCTTCTCTCCTTTTTTTTGTTCAGTCCGCCGGACAGGGTGCCGGCAGCTCGGAGGCTAGGAAGGGGAGATTATTATTTATTTAATTGTGACATCGCTGTTTTTCCCTGCGGGAGGGACGAGTAATTGGACTAATTATGTGGGAAAGCGCTGGTCGGATGACAATTTTTACTGATAGGAGCTATACTTCTACTGTATATATTATACAAAGTACCCACATTTCATTCTCGGTTATCATCTCTGAAATAATTATCATCTCCTTACTCATTATCAACTCCTTACTGTATGGGCCGTTTATCTTGAAGTGGTATAAGTCCAAAGTTGGAAAAAAATTACATGTCACGTAAATAAAAAGTTTACACTACATTAATCATGAATTACTTAAAATCTCAATTTAAAAAAAATTAAATATCACATAAATAAGAAGTTTACAATACATTAGTCATAAGTTATATAATATCTTAATTAAAAAAATTTAAATATCAGATAAATAAAAAGTTTACACTACATCAAACATAAATGACTCAATTTTTTTTTATACAGTCTTACACCACTTTCAAAATAAACTCCATATTCAGCTATACTACTTAACAATTTACGCTGCCAAGTCTTAGGCAGTTCTTTCCATTAACGACACCACCTTGACTGTTCCACATTCCGAAGGTGCAATATTTCTGATCGATCCTGAACGCAATGCCTTCCGCTGCGAGCGTGTTTCGCTCGCTTCTTCTCTTGGCCGGCTTCTTTTCACGCTCAATGAAACGCGCGCGTGCCATTATCGGCCGCCGAGTGTCAGGCAAAATCTGAATCGCGAGCTCGAGCTCGGGTGAAACGCGAGAGGGACCGCGGCTTTTGATGGATCCCTCACAAATGGCTTCCGACGCGTAATTGTACGGCGCCATCTCCACCTACTCAACTAACGAGGAATTAATAGAAGGGTTCGCTTCGGCGCGGATCGGTGTCTGGCCTCGAATTCGGTCACGTCCGAATTTTCCGCTCCGGTTAATTAACGGAGCGAAGACGGCGGAAGAAAGAATTATGTCGGCCGAGAGGATGTCGGGTCAAATTATGCGGCTCTCACGGGCAGGATAAGATGGTGTGCGGGGAATAATTAGCGGAATTAATAAGACGCATTGGGAGCCGCTCAGTGTTAGAATAAGCGCAGTATTTCGACATTTATTAAATACCGCCGCAGTAATATAGTAATCAATTGCTGTTATGCTTTGTGTTGTAATTTTTTATTACATGCAACTTATTACAGGTAAGGAATGTAATTTTTGATGAGGTTAGTAGGGTATCGATGCTATTTATTAATTACTTTATTAAAGATGATTCAAACAAGTACGGTAATCATTTTCATTTGTAATGCACGGAACGCGAATTATTCTCGATGAAATTTCCGCCAATTTACAAATAATTCCAATTTCCATCCGCAAGCGGCGCGCAATTTCGCCATTCGCGGTCTCGATATTCCAGCGATCGAATAATTTCATTTCAGCAAACAGCCGTCCCGAGCAACCACTTCAGCCTCCCCTAATATTTCCTCGGGCATTCTCTATTAAGACGTCGTCACAATGCGCATTAAACGAAACAGAATCGGTAGGCCCGGCCGAGGGAAGCCATTCGATTCTTCCACACCATAGCGTCCGACATTCGTTCCATACGTTCCCCATCCCCCTCTCGTTCTGTTCGCCCTTCATCCCCCCTCCTCTCTCACGGGCCGCGCGGGTCCCCGAGTTATGGCGTCGCAAAAAAAAAATGGATACCTTCTGAGGATCACTTCAGCGACGTCGCTGACCTGCGTTCGCACCCTGCCGGGCCATTATTCGCATTCCGAGAAGGACCTGAAGAGTGAGGGTAGCATCATTTGTCGTTAATTTCATCCCTCTCGATGAGCGGAGGGGTATGAACGATTGTTCGACGCCGCGTGCGGCCACCCTTCTCCAGATGCTGAACGTCCGGGTGGTTGAAAGTTTAGGTTTGGTTTAGGTGCCGATGTATAGACTGCGATGTATAGTCAACGGTAGCCACGGTGGGGAGGGGTGTGAATGGAATTATTTTGGGGATGGTCGAGGTGTGAGATGATGCGTAGTGTTTTTATGGGAGTTGAATGGATGGGATCGTGCGAGTAATTGATACTTTCGAGCGTACCCGCCTTGAGGTAAATGGAATAATGGAGGCGAAGGTCGTATGTTAATGAAATAAGGATTTGAATGGTCTGCACCAGTAATTGACACTTCAAGGTGAACTTGAATTGGGCATGTAAATGAAGTGAAATTGATACGATTTTAAGGAACTTACATGATTGGTTCCTGCAATTAATATTCGGAAGTGCTGCTTTAAAAGTAGTTAAAAGTATCAGATAAAAAAACTGCTTCAGCACATTGAAACAATATCGTTTTACAATTTAAGAAGTAAACAATGCTGTTCTTTCAACGCCAAATATGATTGCATTTTCAACTCCTGCTTACGGGAAGTTAATACCAGGTCCCTCAAACGTGTCGCTACTGTATGAATGGTCCACACCTTAAGGCGCCGAACAAAGGACCACGGCCCATTTAGCACTTCGGATCCTGATCGTAAATCGCCGCCGACAATAAAGTGTTAAGTCCACATTGTTCCTGCTGAAGAGTCTCATTTAGCGGACAGCTTTGTACTCGTAATTTTGAGAGTCGCTGCATTTTCGTCGAGGGTCGGGCCTCGATCGGGCACTGTTACGGTACAGTGTTAACGAAGTTTCGAAAGCGGCACCCTCTGACTGCCCCCTGCAACCCCCCTCACCGCCCCCTGCGCACCCTTTGCGCACCCCCCGTTGGCGAACGATCAAAAGAGGTCAAACCGCTGTTTTGCGACAAAGAAACGTGTGAAAAGGACACTCGGGCTGCAGGCACTGAAGTAACAGTTTCAGATGGGACAGGGTAGTCGTCTGTTCGTAATACACATGCTGAAGTGTTGGAGTGATTCAGCTGCTGGTCAAGTATAATGATTAGTGCGTTTCAAGCAAGTTGAATGTTAACTGCGTAAAGGAATAATAATGTTCGAATGTAAGAACTGGTAAAGGTGATGAAGATAGAAATAATAGAAATTGAAAAATATTATGATGATGTAGCAAGCAATAAAAATTATAATCGGATGAGTATGCAGTGTACTAATTATAAACTTTGAAATACTTAAAAATATAAATTGTCCAAGACTACAATCTGCCCTTCGCATAAAAACCAAGCACGATACCATCATTCATACAAAATAGAAGACATATGAATACTGATAAAATAACAATTGCAGTTTCAAGTTTTCATATCAACTCCACATTCCGCACCGCTAATTTAATTCTAAAAATAAAGAAGAAATTGACCAATCCACCCTCAACCTAAATACATAATATACTAAGCGTCTATTCAACCCTCACCATCCTTATACCCGCGAGTGCCTCCCAACACCCAGCCGAACTAAATATCAGTAATCAGAGGTTCAGAACCTTGCGCAGGAAGCGTACTCCACCAAAATGGCCGAACGCATTCCCGGTCGGAGGTGAAATTCGAATGCGACGATTGTCGAGCGACGCCGGACAAAGAGGCTTCAGCTTCCTCGTAAGTTAATCGCGTCTGAGGGCGAGCGGCTCGCTATTGCAGAACCTCCTTGTTCGCCCGACCTTCTACAACCTTCCATGACGTTCTGCGTCCTTCTGCGCCGTTGTCCGCGGCCGGCGCGATAATTAAAGCGACCGGCAACAAGGACAGCAAACATGGCGGAGTCGCGAACCTCCAGTCCGATTCTCTCGCGGTCCGCGGGGAAATGAACGTAAGACGTGTTGAGTGCGAGGGAGTGGGGGCGGGGGTGGGTGTGCTAATTGAATGGTGCTCGGAACAGGCGGCGGGTAATGCCGGCTGGGATAAGAAAGAGGCGAGGACCCGTGTTACGACGCCATTGTCCTACCTTTCCATGGGACCCTGCATGGCGGTATAATGTCGTTTGGGTGGGATTGATAATTTGGAAGTTTGGTATATGTGATGTTGACATTAAGCGTTATGTAAAATAAGAGCTTTAGTGATCGTCAGTGAAACGTATAATCAAGTTGCTTCGGCCTATTCGGTCACTGTATACTGAGAGGGAAAAAGTGCAACTATACAGTTGCGAACGACTGGTTATTGATCGTGAGTGATGGATATTATTCTTTCAAATTATACTTTGTTAAATAAAATTTTTTATTGGCCTAAATGACTTTAATTTATTTACAGTTTTATTTTAATTTATAGTTAAATTTACATAAATCTTATTATAGTAAGATTTACAGTTAAAATCGTTGAATTGTAGATGTTGAACTACGTTTCACTTACATACTACTACATACAATTATGATATTGAATATGCAAAACACTGACCGAATGAAACCCAATATTATACAATACATACGTAGGCAGATGAATTCTGAAAGTCTGGGCGAATATGAAAAACTGAGAGTTTGAACCAAAAAATGAAACATTTCTACTGTATGTACCTGGGAAAATTGTCAAGCGTTTCCAACTGTCTTATACACTTAATTACGTTACGTACCGTAATGAGGGCACAGGCAATGTAAATAATATAATTACCGTACTAATAACCATCAGCGTCCTTGAATAAATTGCGCTCATCCCGCGAAGCGACGCTTCGCCAGCCAATTTCCATCGTGCGGCCGAAACTGAGAAAGCGGCCGAGTACAAAAGCGAAAAGAAAATATAATTCCGGCTGGCGATACGGTTGGAGCACTCAATGTATTTGAGTCCGGCACTCGAAGTGCAAGGGGCGGTAAGTAGGATCCGAGAGAGTGTCGGGAAAAAGACTGAAGGACACAAAGAGGGGTGGCAAGAGATAGAGGTAGATAGATAGATAGAGAGAGAGAGAGAGAGAGAGAGAGAGAGAGAGAGAGAGAGAGAGAGAGAGAGACAGAAGTACCCTGGTAGAAACAGAGGGTCCACTCCGTACGGTCGGCGGTTAGAGTCGTGGTGTGCACGGTGCTCATGGTGCTCATGGTGTCCTATAGGGCGATGCCATTGTCCGGCATCCCATGGGGATGGCGTTCGTCGACAGTTGGCCGCCAGCCCCGAAATTACGCCGTCCGTGTCGCACCCCCGATGCCCAACCCCCGAATGTCACATTTCGGCAACAGGCGTCGATGTCTTTCGCACGCGCCTAAAAAGATGACGACCGTCTGTTCGCGCTGGTCCTTTTCCTCGACACCCTGCCCCAGGATCTCTTTTTTTTTTGCGTCATCGACCCCGTCTCCGGAGAGTTCGCTATACAAATTGGAACCGGTCGTTGAACGGTAGCTGAATTTGGGTCGACGAATTATCTGGAGGGTGGAGGGTGTTCGGTGGAATTGTAGGATGTAAGTTTGATTATGGGTCGGGAGGGGGTGGAAAAGTGGTCGATGATACGATACGTACTTGGATGAGAAGTCAGTAACAGGTTAATAAGATTAATTATTGACTCAATCATGTTTTAATATTCCATTTCGAAATTTTACAAATTTTACAATTTTTACATTTCACTAATATTATATATATTATAGACTAATATTAAAAAATTTCCTATTTACTACAATATTGGAATATCAGCCCTTAAAAAATATGAAAATATGAAACGTCTTCAATTATTATTTTTAATTTACTAACTCTCCAAATTTCATCCATAGCGCTTCATTATACTGTGGCAAGAAGTCCGCGAAATCCAATAAAACGACTATTTATACATTTTCCGTTCGTGCCAACGGCAGCTGAGTGCTGCTAAGTGATTTTTTCCTCCGAATCGATTCGAAACATTGCCGGGCAGCCTCTTTTCCCACTGTTCGCCAATGCCAGTCCCTCGATTTAACACGGCTGTCGGACGAGAGCCGATCGTCGACGGTCGGACCCGGAAGACGATCTCCGGCCGGAAATGGCACCAAGTGTTGCGGATTGTAATCCCGGGACATCATCGACGTTTCCTTCGGGCAGCTGACAAATGCGTCGGCCACCGATCCTGTCCTCCGCGCCATTTCGCTACGTTCGGCCCTTGGTCAAAATCGTTTCGTTCGATCCGCGCGATCTCGATCGCGTATCGATCAGCCTGGTCAATTGTTATGGCCAATAAATGGCAGGTAACGGGTCTCGGTTTACCGAATTTGAATGACTGAGATTGATGAGTAGACTGTCGTGGATTTTGTCAAATCGTGTAAGAGACTCAGACGTATTGCACAATAAACTGTTTTTCAAAGATATTTTGTATCTTGGCAGTTGAGTACCGTAACTCAATACATTGCAAAATATTAGAGAATTCAAAAAAAAATTCAGAGAAAATGAAATCTTTTTAATAAAAATTATTTCATATTTAAATTTGAATTTATATTATTTTTTTATATATATATTATTATAATTATAATTTATTTTGAGGTGAAAATAATTACAATAAAAATTCAAGAAAATTAAAAGATACATAAAATGAATAAAAGTGATCTGCTGAATCATATCTAAATTCACGACGTGCAGAAATCGATGCACCAAAATCACGCAACCTGCATACCACTACCTGGACCCTACATCTCGCCCTACGAAATATACATCTACAGTCAAGCTTCGTCGAGCGTGCACCCTTCAGCTCGGCACCTATCGCGTCCCTAAATTCTGCACGATGCGCAAATTTCCCTCTGCCCCCCCCTGTACCCAGCATACGTCGCCGATGGCACACGTATGGATCCATAACCTGGCTGGCATTCGGCGAGGGAAGCTCAGGGTAAAACCGCGAAACCGCGGCAAACTAGAATCGTTCGCCGACGTCGTGCGTCGTAATTTAAAGGTCTCGAACGGTCCAGCGCGCAGGCAAACGAGTAAGATCGGCTTCGAAGCGGAGTGCGAGCGAGAGAGCGAGAGAGAGAGAGAGAGAGAGAGAGAGAGAGAGATAGATAGAGAGACAAATTGAGAGAGAGAGAGAGAGAGAGGTAGAGAGTGCTCGGTGCACAATCGTTTCCACGCGCCATAACGCGCGCGAGCGAGTTTCCGCGAGTTCCTCGCCGCGCGTCGCGACGCTGCACATGCATTACAGAGACCGCACGCCGCCTCAAATTACGCAACTCGCAGACGAGAAATTGCACCGCCAATGAGTCCCGCGAACTTTCTCAGTTCTACCGTCCCACCCTTTTGCGGGCGGGTGGGAGAGAGGGAATGTATTAGAGGGAGGGTGGGGTAGAAAGACGAGGAGAGAGGTGAGGGTGACTCTCTTTCGCGCTGACTCACCCTGTCTCTCTCTTCATCATCTATTTTGGCCGTCTCTGTTGGTTCCTGAGATGCCAAAGAGCGAGCTTGAGAGAGAGAGAGAGAGAGAAAGTCTGTTCCTGTAGATCGTTCTCTCTCTCTCTCTCTCTCTCTATCTATCTCTATCTAGCTATCTATCTATCTCTCTCTTGCACTCTCTCATACACATGAGTCCGTCCTCTCAAGCGTGCCGTCTGCCTCTCGAACCGTCTTTCCCCTGTGCGAGCTTCTCCCATTCTATTTCTCCCGCTCTAACTTCGTTTATGGGCACCAAATTGTAATTAGGGCGTAACTCAACGTTTTGCCCGGCGAATTTTCAATTATCGGCTACCCCCGGCTTCTCCGGGCTGGGGAAATCTGATCAGTGTTGTATAACAAAAAATTAGCAATAGTCGGGGCCTCAGTGCGAACACTGAACAGCGGTAGCACGGTCAGTTATCGAACGACGAGTTTAATTCGATCGGTGTTATACCGAAACCACGTTGTAAGATAGTAAATTATAACAGCAATTTCAAGATTATCAAAAATTAAATTACGAAAAATTCCACACTCAATATAAAAATGCGCACTTTCCAGTAGTAATATAGAATTAGTCATACGATCCATGGCCGTCCTACATGTATCCTACGTCAATATAAAAATCGCAATCTACCTACGAAGCAACGCGAAAGCGATTAACGACAAATTCAAAATCATCTGCAGCGTCCTATTCACAGTTCCGCGAAAATCCGGCCACGTCTTGTTCTTGGCAGGCGCCCCGAAGGATCGAATTCTCGCGACTCGGCGTAAGTAGCCCTTTGCGCGATCAAAACGGCGCATAAGCGTCAGGAACAACTCGAAATCAAAAGGCTGACAGCGTACGAGCGAGAATGTGGATGGGAAGAGAGTCGGATGTGGATGACGAGTGGAGAACGGGGGATGAAAGCGGAAGAGAGACGATGGTGGACGAGCTGAAGGGGGTGAAGGGCGGACAGAGACGGAGAAATACGGAGAAAGGGGGGACGGGGAGTGGGGGCGAGGGGGTGGAGGACGTTGCTGCTGGCGTTAACAAGCTTCCGCAAAGCGCATCGGTGCATACACCGAAGCTCTGCTGCACTTCTCCTGCATTCGTGTAACGAGTTTGACGCTGGTAGCGGGCCGGCTCGCGACGTATATTTACCCTGTCTCTGTCCCGTATCACTCCCAACCCCCCTCTCACCCTCTTCTCGCTGGCGACCCGAGTCTACGCTCGTCGCTCATTTTCGACAGACGAAATGCGCGAGGATTCTGCGGATGTCGCTCCGGCCGGGAATAAGTATGTTTCCGGCCGGGAAGGATTTGTCATGGAATTTTGAGAGTGTGGTAGGACGCCGGTGAGAGGGTTGATTCGATTAAGGGTGGGTTTTCGCTGTGGGAGAATGTATTTAATTTTTTCCGACATCGGACGCAAAGAAAGAACATCGTGTCATATTCGGAGAAATTAAAAAAGGATATGAGACGTTTCGAAAGAAATTTTGGCACAATCCCAAGAAAGTAGAGGGTGCAATAAGGTTGATTGTATTACGTCGGGCGTGCGCTCGCCTGGAATTATGAGTACAGTGACACGTGACACATTGTCGTTCGCCCCTAAACGGGTTGATATTATATTCGTCACGTACGGCGTCGAGAATATAATGTACCTTGTGTCCGAGGTCTCCCCATTCCGAGTCAGTCGGAATTTCCATGTACGCTTGTTCGCCCGGCAATTATGTGCCGCTCGTAAAGATCCGAGATTTAGAGGCGGGCGACTTTTTTCTTCTCACGAAACTTATTTCCATAGAAGACGCATTAGAGATCGATTATCGCGGAAATGAAAAATTCGAAATGGCCCCCAGACGGCCGGATCGTTGTCGCCGGCTATTAATCATGCCCGCTCGCCGGGTCAATTCGCGTCCGACGGTATATACATGGTGGGTCTAGTTAATTTCGCGTAATTTCGGTTAACGGGGCACGTACGCCTTGAGCCGGACCCGAGAATCGATACTCTCGCCTACTTTTCGACAGTCGAGACCGTGGCAGACGGCCGACTCGATTCTGGCCAAAGATGTGCGCGCCACACTTCTCCGAACGGAAAAGGGTGAAAAATGGAAGAATTAGTCGCCTTTACGAAACGTGTACACGATCTTCATATAGTATTATTACATATTTTCTGTGTCACCCTGCACAATAACAGGAAAGGAGGAAATTATTAATTGTGTGTATCAATACGAGCTAATAGTCGAATGTTGTACACTCTGTATGTTACCGATATCTACAGTTACTAATATTCGAGTAGTTTAATACTGTTATACAATAGAAAAACAGCGAATTCTTTATCATTCGAAACAACAAAATCCACCGCCTAAAGCGCAAGAAATGTAATTTACAGAACTCTTTTTAACAATTCACAATTTTCGAATGTTTTGAATTAATGAGTACTCGCCCTGTATCAATTGCTATTAATTATTAATCACCAATACTTCGAGCATTAGCGCGCTCACAGTTTCCCACCCCGACAACCTCGTTAGTCAAAGAATTTCCGCGTTAAAGGCAGCCGACCGAAATTCTCAATTTTTCGCCATCGGTCATCCGTTTCGGCAGCGATCCATCGATCGATCGGCATCGATCCCGACGATCTGCGCGGCCCGCCCGGCTAATTAAAGCACGGTAGAACGTGACCGAGTTTCGCAGGCCAATTTTGCAAAGGTCCCCGCGTCACAATGCCGACGTCCCTTTGAAGTTTCACCCCCTGGCCACCCTCCGCGGCCACCCCCGAACTACCCTTGAGCCACCCCTAAGCCACCCTCGGCCAGCTTTCCTTATCCTTGCCTCTTTACAGCGCCGATCTCGGAAACAGAGAGCACTCTTTTTTTCCCTCCTCTTTTCACCATTCTTCCCTCCTTTGCTTTTTGCTTTCTGCCCCGGTCTCCCCGCGCGCACTTCGGGTTTTCATTTATATTTCACCCGGCCCGGGTCATTCTTGTACTTTCTTTGCGCCTTTCTCTACCGCGGCCAGGTTTTGTGCGTTTTGTCGTCGAGGTGGTGGAATTTCAGCGTAGGCTCGTGAATGCGGAATTGTTGTTTGTCCCTCTGTTCGCCGATCCCTCCAGCTAGGGTCTGCCATGAATTTCACGTTTGCGGCGTGATCATTTCGTCCATCTTCTACTTGCAACGTTAAAAATATATTAAAGTACGTTAAAATTGCTGCTTTTAATCTTCAATTTTTCGCTTTGATGAATTGATTATTTAACTTTCTTCGAATGCATCAAGAAACAGCTGTTGTTTGTCCCTCTGTTCGTCGATCCCTCCAGCTAGGGTCTGCCATGAATTTCACGTTTGCGGCGTGATCATTTCGTCCATCTTCAACTTGCAAGGTTAAAAATGTATTAAAGTAAATTAAAATCGCTGCTTTTAATCTTCAATTTTTCGCTTTGGTTGAATTGATTATTTAACTTTCTTCGAATGCATCAAGAATCCGCTGTTGTTTGTCCCTCTGTTCGTCGATCCCTCCAGCTAGGGTCTGCCATGAATTTCACGTTTGCGGTGTGATCGTTTCGTCCATCTTCTACTTGCAAGGTTAAAAACATATTAAAGTCCTAAACGTGGTTAAAATTGCTTCTTTAAATCTTCTACTATCCGCTAGGCCATAACATACAAGTATTGATTATTCAACTTTCTTCGAATGCATCGAGAGTTGAGAATTTTTAATTTCTTCCATCGCTATCGATCAACTAATTTCTACAATTCCAAAGAACGCAGAGACGTTAATTTCCGATGGCGATTAAACTGGGCCACAGTGGCCGGAAACTATTCTGCGGGCGAGCCGAACGGCAGGTCGCATTTACAGCGAGTCTTGACGAAACAAAAGGAGCGTCACTCTCCAGAATCCGTGATCGAATCGGGCCTCGATTGTCAGATCGATTCTGCCCGGCACCGAGCCGAAACGCGCCTATCGCATTCGCCGCAAGGTATAACGCACGAATCGATTGTTGCTCTCCTCTCTCACTCTCTCACTCTCTCACACTCACTCACTCGCTCACTCTCACTCTCTCTGCCGAGCAGGAGGTCACGGTATCGGGAATTGAAGTCGACTCGCTGCGACAGCCTTAATGGTCTGCTCGGTGTTAATGGCGTGCTCTCAGTGGCAATTCCGCGAACGCGGCCAGACACTCGATTACGACTGAAGGGAGAGCTTGTAATTTCGCCGAATCGATGCGAATTGAATGGACGAAGCGCCGAGGTATGGAAATTATCAACGCGCCATTTTCGATTTCAGAAAAGAGGCCGTCTAATGTGCCTCCTTCAGTAGAGTCGATCGCAAATCGATTGCAAACTAATTGCAAATCGATTGCAAATCGATTGCAAATTGCGCGTCACACTTGGTTCTTTCTAATTTTTGAGGTTTGCTGTTTAACCCATTAGCTGTCATGATCGCCATTTGGCGATTTTGGAATTTATACAATTGTAGTGTTACACAGCCTTTTGTGCGTATATATAACTTATCTCGCCAAGCATTGAAAAAAAATTGGCACTTAATGGGTTAAGTGTACAGTCGGACAATCCGTTAAAAAAATGTGCTTTATTCATATTTAATTGTTTGCATTTCGTTGCATATAACGAGCTGCATTTTTTATTTGCACCGAGTGTCTTTTAAGTGAATCGAATGAAAATCATCAGTTATACTCTACTGTGAGAACTTTCGACCGACACTCTTTGAGTTCAGCTCATACCTGCTTGATCTCCTGCAAAATTCAGGGCGTCGATTCAACCACTTTTGAGCTTCATCATTTCCACGCCGCCAAATGTTACAATTCGCATTCGCAATTAAGCGCGGATTTTCCAGCCGAAGTGCATCGAATGTTCGGATGTTCAAATTAAAAATATTCGCACTTAATATCGCGCGGGCGATCGTTTTCGGCGTCAAGTCGAACGATAATCGCCGGGCAGTGTTCAGCGAAAATTTCGGCGTTTCTGGTCGAAAACGTGGGATTTCGTACGATACCGTGCGGCTCCATACGATTCCATACGATTTTAACAAATTCGCCGAACGCCCGGAAGAGGATCGATTCGACGTTACGCGGTCGCAAAGTCAACCGTAAATTTATAATCCGATTTGCACGGTTGATTGCTTGTCCGGCGCCGAGGGAAAGCCGATAGACACGAGTACGGCGAACTATCGAATGTAAATGCGGAAAATATTCGATTCTCAACTTGCCCGGTTGGCGGCGATTAACGACGCTCATTCGGATAATTCGCCGTTCGAGAAACGAAATCGCTCGCGTTTTCTTTTCCGGGGTTCGAAAGCCGGAAAATTGTTACGTTCCAAAGATATGCTCGTGTGTTTAATTAGTAACTAATACACGTTTAATGGCCCGTTATTAAAGTGTGAGACTTTATTCTTTCACAGACTCCGCTTTACGGGTGTATGTTAGTCAGTAATGTAATTACTTATAATCCTCATACAATGTTAACTTGTGAAAGGGTAAAGACGAATAAGATAATAAAAAGTGGCAATAAATTTAATTTAATTCTGAATGTGTTATTTGATATGTTATAGAAAAGCAAATGCTTGTGTCGAGTTTCAACATTGCATTTGGAGTGTGAGGGTAAAAATGGATAAAAATAAAAACTCAGTTTTTCCTCTATTTTCCAGAAGCGTACTTGATACAAAAATATAAAAAATCAGAGCTGCACGTGGTAATTAAGCAAACATATCAGATATTTTTTCTGGTTTTTCAACAGAATGCCCAATACGATTTCAAAAGCCGGAACCCAAAATAGGAAAAAAAATAACGATTTGACACCAAAAGAATCGGACATCAAATATGCCACTATTTCCTCAGATTGCACATTGCTAATATTTATTTCATATTTTTGGCTTTTGGTGCATCACAGCTAATAAAATAAAAAATCCTTTCTCTGGTCTCTGTACACGTCAAAGTATCTTAACCACAAACTTTCTTACATTACAACACGAGTGTTTTATACCCCACTCACGGTTAATACATGCACCAAACAGAAACGAACAAAACCTAGACAAATTACAAAAACCAATCGCACCTCACTACCTCGACATCACCTCTACCCCACAACAAACCAGAAACAGACCAAACAAACTACACCTCACCCCATCGGAAAGAAGAAAATCCTCTTTCACCTACAAACTTCCACCCCATCAAAGACCCACCCCGCAAAGTTCTAAAAATCCCATTGAAAGAGGTTTCTCCCTGGCGCCGCTTAATAATCGCCCGTCGCCCGGATTCGACCGACGTCCTCCACCCATTGATACGAAAGTGCCCCCCAAAGACGAAGAGTGTCGATTTTCCGGCTGAAAGGCGAAGCCGGCCGGATTTGGGCGACCGTCGGGGCGGAAAGGCGACAATTCGTGGCGCGGGGCGTCGGGGCGTCCTGGCTAACGACGTTATTGGATTCCAATTAGCGTCTTTCGGGAAACGGCCCGGGGCCCTTGGACGGCCGCCGGCGGGAAACGAGCCCTAAGCCCTGCGCAACGAGAGTCGGCGACAGTTCGTGGGAGCGTAAACGGGCCAAGGTAAATCGAGGTCGAGCTAGTATCGCCCCGGCGAGTATCGCAGAACCAACAGCTTGCGTGGCTGCTTGTTCAACCGCTACCGTTCGCCAAGGACCACCGACCCTCGCGCCTTCATCCGCTGCGCGATGTGTACAATGGACGGAGTGCTTCGTGTTAGGCGGACTTGGACTTGGCGGAGTGGTCAAAAATTAGGGGGTTGGTAGGAGGGTTAATAGGTTCCGGAATATCTTAACACGTTGATCGCCCAATCACCCGTACTTGGATTGTAGCCCCTGTGGCTATGTTTCCCGGATGACAAATGAAATTCTTGTAAACTGCCTACAAAATCCTGGTTCAATTGAACGAAGGAGAGTGTCATATTTCCACTTGTTAATATTTCCAATCTGTCTATTTTGTATATGCCTACTCGTCATTATTGTGATACAAAAGGAAATTATTGTAAACTATCTACAAAATCCTGTTTCAATTGAACGAAGGAGAGTGTCATCCGGAAAACATAGCCACAGGGGCCGTCACCCAAGTACGGGTGACATGGCGACGAACGTGTTAAGGGAGGATTTAGTTGAGGGTTGATTCTTTTTTATGTGGGAGTGCTTTTATTGGTGGGATTCGTTTTTGACTGTTCTTTGTTTTGAATGTATATTATTGTAAGTACAAAAATAATATCAGAATTAATAAAAATCGTTCGAATATTGATGTCTCTTACATTTTATTACAGAGTTTTTAGTGTAAAATAAGGTTGCAACGGCACGGAGACAAATGGTGTCGAAACTTGGGGAAATTACTGGCTAAGTGAGACAGACTTGTAAACGTTAAATTTCTTTTCTTCTGTTCTCTCAAATTATTATATGTTACATTTTTATTAGTAGCTTCAATCACTTTGATTTATTGTTTTACAGTTGAAACCATTGAACAGCAAGTTGATATGTGTAAAACACTGACCACATTCGCAAAAAAAACAATATTATACATCTAATACTTTACAAAAGAATCAATTTTTCTAACCATATAGATGTACATTTCTTCTGAACACCCATTTGAAATCACACGCTCGTACCAATACACGTCCAATTTACATCGTTAACGCTCTCGATCGTTTCGTTAACTCGACGTCTCGAAAGCTGTCAGTTATGGCATCTTCAACGAACAACAGACCCGTTGACACGTCAATTCCGCAAAATCCCCGAAGAAGCGGGCCGCATTTCATACTCGGAGTCTGAAGACTCGGAGCCCTTCAGTGACGAGGAAGAAGGAAGGTGGGATCAAAGTTCGGGGAAGGGGAGGGCGAAGAAAGCGGATCAAAACGAGTTTCGAGCCAGTCAATCGATCAATTCCTCCGCGTCGTCAAAGATCGAGAGAGAGAGAGAGAGAGAGAGAGAGCCCGGACTGGCCGGCGATGAAAATATTTCCCGGCCATTGAGACGGTATATTCGACAGAGAACGGCCGCGGAGAAAAACGAAACCATTCAGGGGCGGGATTGAAAAGTTGTCGACGCCTTCGGTCCGGCGTCCTGAAACGATGATAAGGACCGGCTTGCCTCCGTAACGTCTCTCAGGATATACCGGGTGTGCCCGTCACGAAATGCATCCGCGACTACGTTCCCCCGCAGTGAGAAATTTGCTCGCTTACGGAATTCCGAGTTGTATCGGAAATAAAATTGGACGGTAGCCGTGAGAGTATTCGGGATAAAACCGATCTGTTCTGTAGGAAAAACAATTTTCTTTTCAACTTCTGTACTCACGAATTTGATAATTTTGTTATTTATCTTCGTTTGGTAAAATCCAAATTATATTATGTAACATTAATAATATTATATAATTTGAATTTGGAATTGTATTATATAAAATTAGTGTAATTTTTGTATTTCAACTTTCCGGAGCTGTAGCTCGGAATTTTCTATTTCCCGAGTTACGTACAGTTTCGCAATTATTATCAAACACTTTTCTGATTACCCCATTACTTGACAATGAAAGCAGTTTCTAATTTCAAGCTCTGCAATCATCCCAATTCAACAACCTAACCTTATTCCACATCTAAAATTCGAATAATTTCACTTCGACTCCTAAATAATCGCAACCCGCAGCCTTGTCGTTCCCCCGATACGTCGAACCCTGCAATTCCCACCCTTTCGATTCGACTCCCCCCCCCCCCGATTACGTACCCTCCGCCCAAAGCAACCGGCAGCTTTTCGATTCAGCCTCGCTCCATAACGTTACCGCCCGCGCTTACGAGGCATTTTTCTCTCAAACTCAACGATGTGCGACGGTAAAGTTTAAAGCGTTATTTCGAGCCACCCTGTACGCCTCGGAAAAGAAGCAGCGTCGATTCGAAGGATTCGAAGTACCTCGACGTCCTGGCCACGACGTCCGCAGCTGCGAAAGTTCGTAGTTTCGGAATCCCGATAAAATTGAGAGGCATTCAGATTCAAATGAGCCGCGTACCTTACCCCTCCCTCCCCCCTCTCCTCCCCACCCTTCGGTATCGAAATTCGTAGAAGCCGGCACAAAAGGTGCGCAACAGTGAATGAGCGAATGAGCGAAGAATGAGGCCTGTCGGATGAAAGAGGAGAGACGTCGGGCGTCGGCGTCGACGTCGACGTCGAGTGCGTACAAAGAAGGTGCCTCTTGGCGCGAGGAATTATGAAGGTGGAAAAGTGGTATTGAACGGTGATATGATTGATGGAGCGATTCGGGCCTCGTTCGGCGGCCATTCGGAAAGTTTCGGCGGGCTTCGTGGATGTCTGATGATGAGAGACAGGTTGCGTGCGATGGTTTTGTGGAAGGGGTGTTTTTGGGATTAGGCTGGGTGATGGACTGTGAATTTTGAGCTTTGAATGGATTTGGTATTGATACGGTATGTTTGATGTTAGGGAATTCAAGTTATTTCTATGATATGGACCGTTTATTTTGAAACTTGTGTAAATCCATTAAAAAGAAATTAAATATCACAATAAATTGTATATCTCAATTTTTTTTTAATATGGGCTTACACCACTTTCAAAATAAACGGTCCATATATTCATTGAGCTACAGTTATGAAATGTTAGTCTATTACGAATTTCTGATATTTTGCAGTATTATCAGGTTTTAACGAGTAAAACATAAAATATTTTAACTTTCATACCGCTTAATTTCGATACGTTATACAATCTAAATATAATGAGACTACCATTCTCTCAAGTCCCACGTAAACAAACTTAAGAAAGACGCAAATATACTTTAATAAAACGGTATTAATCTTAATAAATAGCGCAAAAACAGCGGCAAATAAAAAGCGCCCCAGCTTGAAATCAGCTCGCCCCAAAAACGGAGCCTCGCAAGAACCTACCCCAACTCGGTCGCATTCTGAGCAAAGCCGATCGACGGCCGTGCATGCAGGAAATGTACACGGCCTGCAAACGGTCCTGCGTTTTTACGTTTTTCCGTTTCACCTCCTCCCTTGGACCGCTCCCTTTCGTGTGATTTACGATGTCGGTCCGCTGGTCTGCATTCTGTCTGGCAAACCAGCTCGCCAGGAGGCCAACACACATTCACAGCAAACACACGTTCACACCTTCCGACACGAACGTTCGCACCTACGAGACCTACATTTATGCCTCGAAGGTTCGGAGTCACATGTACGAACGCGAATGTTCCCACCTATGAAACCTGCACCTCTACCTCGAAGGTTCGGAGTCACTCGTACACGCACGAACGTTCGCACCTACGAAACCTACTCCTATACCTCGAAGGTTCAAAGTCACGCCTACGAACGCGAACGTCTGCAGCTATCAAACCTACACCTTTGCCTCGAAGGTTCGGAGTCACTCGTACACGCACGGACGTTCGCACCTACGAAACCTACTCCTATACCTCGAAGGTTCAAAGTCACGCCTACGAACGCGAACGTTTACAGCTATGAAACCTACACCTCTACCTTGAAGGTTCGGAATTACTCGTACACGTACGAGCGATCGCACCTACGAAACCTACTCCTATATCTCGAATGTTCGGCATCACACGTACGAAGGCGCGCTCGCGCGAGCGCGCGAGTGTGTCGCCGAGATTTTCTGCCGCGGAAAGCGGAAATGCCCGGCGCGAAAGGTTCTTTATATCGGCGATAGCCACGTTGGCTGGAAAACAAATCAATTTCTCCCCGTGCCGCACGCGAGTTCGCGGAAAAAGAGAAGCGCGGAAAATGAGGCTGCGGCCGTCGGGGGTGGGTGGAGAGGCGGGGGGTGGGCGCGTTTCATAATTCAACCTGTTTTCGACGTTATTTTTATGCCTGATTGATATACGTCGACGCTCGCGTTATGCATCAATGTCATATCGCATTATGATATTCGGGACGGAACGGTATTGCGGATGTGGGGGTGAAAGGGGATGAAAAAATTGGCGGATAAAGAATATTCATAAATCCGCAAATGCGCATGTTTATTAGCGAGACCGCAGCAGTGATGATGAACGAAAATTGTATTGAGAATAGTGCGATAGCGTTGCATTATGATAGTAGAAAATTGCATTACGAATGTATAGAGCTGGGCTGGCGAAAAAATACACAGTTCATCGAAAATACTCATAAAGTCGCAAGTTGATCGTTTGCACAGATAATTCGGCGAGGACGGGTGAAAACTGTTTAGCGATGCGTATTTCGGCGTCATACCGCGAAGCGTGCGCGCGCGGTGTTATGAGGATGAAAAAAGAATGACGCGTCAAGAATATGTATAAAATTCGAAATGCGAACATTTAGCGCTGCCCGGTTAATACAATGAGAACGACTGCAAAAACCGTTCGGCGAGCCGTGTCACGTATGCTGCTGGCGGAAAAATATGTGAAAACTGTATCGGCGTATCGGTCGACGTTACGGAAATGTGGACATAAAAAATTGAAAGATGCGTGTCATATGCAGGTATTGGAGCCTGGGCGAGGCCGTACGTTTAGTACGTTCGGTAACGTTCGGCCGGAAGTAATGGAAATGTAAAAGTGTCGGAGTGGGAAATATTAACGCGCGACATATTCGGCAATATGGATTCGCTCTACGCTTTATGCTCGTACGTGTTCGATAGAGAGAAGAGAGAGAGGAAGAGACAGAGAGAGAGAGAGAGGGAGAGAAGATGGGAAATGGAGTCGTGAGTCGGAAGAGAAAGAGAGAAAACAGAGAAAAGGAAGGGGGCGATATTTTTCAAGCGACAAGTGGCGCACTTCCCTTACTCGGCGTCGCGACGCCGAGCATTCATCCTGCAAGACGCTTTCCGCATTCGACGAAGCATCGATCACGTCCTTCTCTTCTTCCGCTTCCGTTTAGCTCGTTTTTGCCGGCAGGAGGCGGCAGGCAGATGGCTTCAGTTCTGCAAATTCAGTATTCTGATATAAAATTCGCAATCTCTCACAGTTTTTATTATAATTTCAAATTTCTCATTTTCAATGTTACGACCTCCGTAATTTCTAAGCATTTATGAAACTTTCAACTTCGATCGCATTACGTATTGATCAAATTTCCATTTCAAATCCGCCATCAAAAATCTTTTAATTTCACATCCCTCAGCGTTAGAACTTCTTCAATTTACCATAATCCATATACCTTATATATAAGCGTGTATGTAACGTTCAATTTCGATCGCATTACACATTGATCAAATCTCCATTCCAAATCCACCATCACCCTCAAAAATCTTTTAATTTCACATTCCTCAGCGTTAGAATTTCTTCAATTTACCATAATCCATATACCTTATATATTAGCGTGTATGTAACGTTCAATTTCGATCGCATTACACATTTATCAAATCTCCATTCCAAATCCGCCATCACCCTCAAAAATCTTTTAATTTCACATTCCTCAGCGTTAGAATTTCTTCAATTTACCATAATATATATACCTTATATATAAGCGTGTATGTAACGTTCAATTTCGATCGCATTACACATTGATCAAATCTCCATTCCAAATCCGCTATCAAACTCAAAAGTCTTTTAATTTCACATTTCCCAGCATCACAATTTCTTCAATTTACCATTCCTAACATATACCTCGAATCGTACCTGCCTCTAACTGTCAAATCATCCGCCACTGCTCAAGCTAATCAGACGCCAACTGTAGGTACAATTCTCGACGCAGAATCGAACGTTGCGTTCTTCACCGAAAAAGGAGCCATAAAACGTCCATTTTATTGGCATCCGCGCGCTCGCCCGTCCTCTCCACTCTTGCCGGCCGAAATTTACGGTCCGAGCTTCGGTTACGTCTTGAATGTTGGGAAAACAGGTTAGCGGGGAGCACAGGACAGGTCGCCTATTTCTGTATCACGTCCTGCCGGTAATCCCGAGCAGCAGGGGGTGTTTACGGCTTAATGAAAGTGTCGACTTCCCACCCCCGGGCAGGACGCAATAATGATGTCCCAGATGCGATGACAATGGCGTCAGTCTGAGCGGGCGCCAATTTCATAAGGTGCGGCGGAGTTCGTCCGGGGAGTTAAAGTTCATTCGGAAAGTTCAATTTCTGTCCGCTGTCCGGCGAACGGAATTGGCTTAAGGTAACTTAGCGTCCGTCGCGGGCTAATTCGCGTAACCTGACACGGCTGATACGAGATTTTTGGCTTAGCCAAATCTCGCCCGTATCGTCCTCCGTCGAATGCTTCCACGAACGGATTCGTGTCATATTCTTGGCACTTTTGCCGAAATCTAGCAATAAATGAACCGCTTATTTTGAAAGTGGTGTCCATTTTCGAAAGAAAATTAAATATCACATAAATCAACCGTTTACACCACGTTAATCATAAATTATATGATATCTAATTTCTTGTTAAATATCGCCTTACACCGCTGTTAAAATAAACGGTCCGAATCTACCGTTTGGAAGTATACTTGCAGTATGTACTGCGTGAATGACAACTGCATGCTACTGATCAGCATTCGAGACAATACTAGGAATGATCCGTGTATAGTATCGTCATATACATCAGATGTAGAGTAACAGAATTACCGATAATTTACATAGAAAATATGAAGTTCCCACACAAGACTCCAGCCGTTTCTAATGCCGCCCATATTTCCAATATTCACACTTATTTTCCCCTGACAACGTAAAAATTCTTAAACAGTACCCAAAGTTGAAATGGCTTGAATTCAACGCTGCGGCCTCTCATTCCACCCGTTTCGCACTTCCGGCCGCGATCGGCTCTCAATGACACCGCGCTGGTGCAAAGTTCGGCAAAGGCAGGACCGTAATCCCGTCAGCTCGGCTTACCGATGCCTCTTGCCGACGTCGAAAGGAGTATACGTCATAATCGGTAAACGGCTCGTCGGTGCGCACGATAAATTAGAGCCACCGATATATCCTCGCCGACGTCAGATTGATTAGAGTGGCGCCGGGCTTAGAAGGCGGACTGACGTGTCCATCGGTATTCCTTCCTACCCGAGACACCCGACATTAGGCTATGAGCCTGTGAACCCGTACTTCTCACCCTCGACACCCCCCCCCCCCCACCCCCACCCGCCCGGCGCAGTTTCCGGAAGTGACTTCGAGCCTGATTGTACGTCGTCGGATGAACCGCAGGAATTAGGATGTTTGATCGCGACCCGGATCCGCCGTGTCTTTCGTTCGCTGGGATTGATGGCCGACCTTTGACGTCACGCATCTTTCACGCGGCAGGTAGTAAACAGGTGCAGAGTGTAATAACTGTGTAGTAGTGAAACGATCGGCAGGTTACGTTGTTATGAGTAATAAGCACAGTTTAGATACTGTCATAATAAATATACGTGTATTAATGCGTGCGTTAATGTACTGTACGAATGCGTAGGTGTAACAAGTAACTCAGTAACTGTAAATGTAAAACTCGTACGTTGATTCAATAAATCCCATTATATTCCGAAGCACGCGTTCTTTACTTCAGCCCTCGAAATCATTCGCTATCGGGGAATCCGGTCTTCGTAATCGAATAATTCCGAACGTCGATACTCGCTTCCAATCGCCAGAATTCATTTTCCGCCGTCCATTCTCGTATACTTTCGGAGCGATACTTCAGTCGAACGTCGAACGTCGCCTAAATTCTCGCCCGTAAGCGACCCGATTCCGAGCGGGCCCTTATCATCGCAATCGGCCAAATCGTCCCGACGACGTTTCGCCCATCGATCGCCATGGGAAATAATTCATCGGGCTGAGCCGTCGGCCGCCGATTGCCATTCGGGATCGAGCGCGAAATCGCATGGTGTTATTAGGGTTGGGATGGGCTGTATGTCGAAGTTGATACCAGATTATCTTCTGCTCTCTCTCTCTTTGTCTCTCTCTCACTCTCTCTCTCTCTCTGGCTCTCTCTCACTCACTCACTCACTCACTCACTCCCCCCCCCCCCCCCCTCTCCCTCTCTCTCTTTCGCACGCACGTCTTCTGTTCGAGCTCACTTTCTCGCCAGCGTTCTCTCTGTCCGTCTCTCTCATTCTCTCTGGCGACGTATCGCGAACGAAGCGATTATCGATCACTCGCGGCGGATGTACAAGATAATGGAGCGTATCGAGGGCTCGTGTCAATCTGATGGTCGGCACGCGAATTATGGATGGAATCGAAAAGACGGATTAGCGAAAGGGGACCGCTTGGATACGTTTAGCAGGATCGGATGAAGATGTGCCGTCGGCTTCGAAGGTTGTCGATGGCTCTGTACTTCGTACGCTGGAGAGATCAGGCGAATTCGAGGGGTTTGTTCAAAGATTTCGTTGAGGAGGTCTGTTTAGATATCCTTTGCAATCAAAATGTTCGGATAAAGGGGATGGAGCAGTACGAATAACGATATTAATATTCTGTCTCCGTATCACAAAACATAATACTTAATAAAAAAGATGTTTACTCAAACAGAGACGAACGAAAAAAAAAAAATTGGAGACGTACGAAAAAATACAGTAAAATATAAATAGAACGCAATGAAAATAGTAGAAAGAAAAAAAAACATTTTATATATCTTCTCCATGTATGCAAAAAATATAAACTAAACGGGATAAGAGCCGCGTGCTTTAAAAGCGAAGAAATGATGGGTTAAAGTGGGGTTAGGGGTGGGGGTGAAATGAGAGGAATGGAAGTAGGTAATACGGGGTAGTTTTCTCTGGCAGGGCAGAAGCAACAGTTTCGGGGCCATTAACTGGCAAGCATTAGCTCGGAAACCCATTCAATCTGATTATTCCAGGATGTCCGAAACAAGCGCGAGCCACAGCCATAGCTGCAGCCATAGATATAACCATGGGGGCCGAGCTCAACACTCCATGAGACGTAGCAATGGTCGGTGCAGTTACGGATAATTCCTAAACACTCACCCTAAGTCGCTGAGGGAATCAACCGTAATTGATTGCAAGCCGCTCACAAATTAATGAGCTAATCATTTCGAATACTCGGCTAATCTCTGATCAGCTTTCAATCATCTTCTCGGTATTTTAATTATGAAAAATGTTAGTTTTTATTTTAATCATTAAGTAATACTATTTATTCGTACGGCAATAGTTCTCAAAAAATTGTGGCAAAATTCCATATACTGGTTGTTTAAGAACGCAACAAAATCTAGCTGTGTATAGTATGAATATTTATAGCATATATGGACCGTTTATTTCGAAAGTGGTGTAAGTCTATTTTTAAAGAAAAATTAAATATCGCACAAATAGACCGTTCACACCACGTTAATAATAAATTATATGATATCTCATTTGTTTTACATATGGACTTACACCGCGTTAAAAATAAACGGCCCCAATTAATGAAGAATAAATTACTAGAAAAATGTTCTGTAAGAATCACAAGAGGGGTGGTAGCGTAGAAAGGTTTGCAGACATGAGAACGAGAAGCAGAATTCAGGGCAAGGAAGAGACAAACGTACGCGATGGGGGGTGAGAAAATGCACCCCTTACCGTGGACGCGATCGCGTGATGAGACGATTGAATCAAAGCGCGATACACTGTCCGTGTTATTCCGCTGATCCACGCCTATCCGGACGATCTCGGATGTGTTAATTGCGTTAATTATTCATGTTCGCCGTGCCGCGATGGCTGCGTGATTCCATTCGAAAGAGGGTGGGCAATTCGTGAGTCGGAGGTTGTGACTTTCGAGCTCTCGACGTTGACGTTCAACCCTGTTCCCTTTCAAAACTTACTACATCGCGTGTCGTAAACCGTCTTTCGAATTTATGGCGAGTGCGATCAACTCCGAAATATTTTCGACAATTTTCCCGACACGTTTGGGACACGGTTTAAAATTGTTTTCTTTCAATGACTGCAACTTCTAAATGTACAATTAATTTCATTCTTTATTTTCGTATTTTTGTATTACGGCGGGTAATGGGTTAAAATCGTTTGTAATTCTACGTTTTTAATCATCTCAACCTATTATTGACCTCCAAGTTGTGATACAGCAATTTTAAAAAACTTTATTTTTGAATATTTTCTTTGTTCTTCCTTAACGAAGGAGGAGGGAACAGTTGTAGAAACACTTTACGTTCGCGATCATTTCAACAGCACCTTCCACCACCCATAAAAACTCTCGAAATAATCAACCCACTTCTCGCCACCGTTAACGAAAGCGACTCGACATCGAGCCGCCGATTGCGCATACTCATTCCACCAGTATTTTCCAGCCATAAAAAATGTCGAAATAATCAACCTACTTCGCCGACACGTTAATGAAGCTGAAGGTGAAATTAATAGAAACGTTGAACGTCGCTGAACGTTTCCGATGCCATCGGGCGTTCCGCTTTTCGAATCGGAGGCCCAGACGGAACATTTGCTTATCCGGGCCGACGAAGCATATCAAGTAACCGCGCGCATCGCGCGGCTTGTTTTTGAGAATGTAGAGCGTCGGGGAGCGGTATAAATTTCCGCGCCACCCGCAGAGAGAGTCCGCGAGAGGTTAACTACGCCCGGGCTTTAAAGCTGATTGAATACCGAGAACGAGCCATAGTGCGAGGTCGGACAAAAGAGGAATGGAAGGTGCGCGAGGTGGGAGAGAGAGAGAGAGGGGGGGGGGGGGGGACCGAATGAGAATCGGCGAGACGGACAAGGACGGAATGGACGGAGCCGTGCCAAAGAACGCTGTCGAAATATAACCCTTTGGCGAAAGGGAAAAATTCCCGTTATTACGCTCGTACGCGATAGAAAGATTTTGCACTTGCGTATTTGCGGACCGTGATCGAAATGCTTTGCGGCACACGTCGAACGTTGGGATGAGGGATAATTCGAGAAGGGCTGCTGCGGGATATATCCTTTGAGTGGGCGAAACAGAGTCCGTATTGTGATACTGTACAAACGGATAATGTTATATTTGTAAATAAATGGAAATAAATTGATTGCGTACTAGGGAATGAATCTATCTGTATTACACTTTTCAATATTCAGCTTTCATATATTTTATATACTATTAGCGAATTTTATTTATAAATAAATGGAAATAAATTGATTTCATACCAGAGAATGAACCTGTCTCTATTACACTTTTTAATATTCAGTTCTAAATTTATTAACTGATAAGAGTCTAGAAGCGAACCCAACTAAAATTGACTCGGCTTACATAATATGAGAAATATGATTGAATCTAACTCTTACTAAATTATTGAATAAGGAACAATACGAAAAATCCCTTAAACGTTAAAATCGAGTGTTTTTGTAAGAGTCAGTGCACCGAACGGCAAGCGAAGGCTGAAGAGTCGCAAGGACAGTAAAATCGGGCCACGGATAAGGAGTCGGGCCGCAGATTTCTGCCGCCGATAAATCCACGGAATTATTTACCCTGCCGGGCGACCCCCCTCGAGTTCATCGATGCATATTCATATGCATTAGCATAGCGCGACTTGGAAGAGCGCCGTAACAGGCATTCGTATATTTGGATATGTGACCGCGTTCCCGGATAGGCGGAAGCACAGGCTGATGCCTCATGCGCGTTTCCAGCGGATAATTCCAAACGGGATGCTGCCGACGGACTCGCTTATACATATGTACGAATAATGTATATTCCAGACTTCGACCGTAGGGACCAACGTACGCGCTCGCTGAGTAGGTACGAATAAGATGCCGTAGACGGAGCCGTGTACTTTCTCAACTTTCGGCAAAGGACTCGGAATTTTCTCGGCGAGACTGATGCTTCTTAAGTTTTAAAAACATTTACTGCAAGAAAATTGTGGAAAAATTGTACGAAATGCTAATTAATGTATAATTCGTTCCATAATAATTTAAATGAGTGAGTTGTGAGAGTGTAATTGCGTACCAAATTGACATCTTAAGTCAGAGTACAAGAGATAATAATAATAATAATAATTATAAAAATTTATTAACGGTAACACACCGCCTTTGATAACAAATAAAAATACATTTACATTTGTACGGTAATACGGTAATACGGTACTAAAATAGTTAAACGTGATACAAATAAGAGATGTTAAAGACATAGAATTAATCTACGGTAGTACAATGACTTGTGATAACTGTATTCCGTCATTCTAAGCTAATAAAAAGTTGAGATTAATTACGGCGTGTGAATGACTACTCGAATACTTTGAATTCCGTACATTTTACACGGTTACTCGGAAGGCCGGGTAACAGCCAAACGAACGCCACGTAACACGTGTAATCCCACGCAGGAGCAATGCGTCGGCAAGAAGGCACGCGTCTCATTCAATTACGGTTCCATTTTACGTCTCGCTTAACGAGTACTATTAACCAACCGCGCCGTAGGGATAACGCTGAGACACTCTGCGAAATGAGGAACGACGAAGGTACGAAGGTAGAAAAGGAAGAGGTCGAGTCCGAGAACGAAGACTGGCCGACTTAATCCGGACAAATGATCCGCGCGTCGTTCCTAGCTCGAGCTTACGATCGGGAACGCTTTCTCTCTCCGAAACCTAATCCATATATAGTCCACCTCCTCCTCTCGCATTCATAAGATTTATATCGGCGGAATGACTCTCGTAAAAATGGGCGGAACCGATCGCCGAGTTACGAGGCAGCATTTAAAATCGAGGAAATCGGGATCGGAACGAAATCTCATGCCGAGCATACGTCCCTTTCATGACTTTATCGACAACAGGTCGACGGAAACGCGGATCAAGCAGTTTGTACTCTTTTCCTCCGCGTACGGTGTTCGAAATGAACACATCAATGCAAAACTGGAAGGATTACCGAACCTCTCGAGAGTAGTAATAGAGTTACTATTGTTACTTTTAATGATCTTAACCCATTAACTGCCAAATTTGTTTTTTGACATTTTTTACCAAGTAAGTTGTATATATGTACAAAAGGTTGTGTAACAGTATAATTATATAAATTCCAAAATCGTGGCAGCTAATGGTGTTAATAATAATTGTACGTGGGATCCTTCAGTCAAGGTTAAGAGTGGATGAAGCGAAACATATTTTAACAGAGAATTGTCGGCAGAGCGGAGAGTATGCCAAGTATGCAGACGGTCCTCCCGACGTCCTCGATAATTGGGAGTCGAACTTTGCAACAATGGTATTCACGAGGAAGGCGTCCAGGTCGGAGGTAGGCGAGCTGGATGAAAACCGAAGAACGAAATTAAAGCGCGGGGGGTATCTCCTGCGTGCCAGATGTTCGGACCGATTAAATCCAGATAAACGATCCGGCTGTCGTTCTGACCGACAGGAAGATTTATCAGTCTCCTTTCACTGCCGGGGATCCGTTTTTCCATAAGGCAGACTCTATCCACCCGCCTTCCTCGTCTCGCTCCGTCTCTCTCTGTTTTTCGCCACTTTTCTCGCTCGATCGGATTCTTTTAATAACGACGACGCGAAGCTGGAGGGAGGAATTTAATAATTTGGCAGGTTTTAGGTATTTGATAAAATCCCTCGATTTTTCTGACTCTTAGATGTTTCTGTATTTTATAGTTTATTTTAGTCTTAGAGTTGAAAGGTAACGTTTGCTTTACCTGAGCGGTAGGAAAAAATAATTTTCCTTCCCACTTCTCATGTACAGTACAGTAATGCTAAAGACGGTAATAAATAATAATTCTGTACAATAGCAGTACAAATTGATTTTGTCACATGCCGATACCATTAATATTACATGTCATACAATACTGGCAAGTCGAGTATATTAAAACTTACTTTACCCGAATACCAAAAAATGGAAACATTTGTTCACATATCACCTCCATACAATACATTACTATTCCTACCACTCGAAAAAAAATTTTTATCCTAAAAAATACCTATTTTGACCAGATTGAACCACATACAGAACAATAATGTTCGACAAGCGAGCCCATCCCGTAAAATCGTCCGACTTGATCGTTCCCGTACGTTCGTTTGAGCACGCTCGAAAAAAGACGCGACGCGATGATTTGCGGGCAGATCAAACGACTCGGACGTCAACGTGAACGATGAAAACGACGGAAACGACGTTCTCACCCCCGCCCCCTCCCTCCTCCATTCTGGCCGATCTTTTCGTCAAAGTACGCCAGCTTGCCGGCCAGCCGTCCGCAAGTTTCGCCCGACAAGGCAAATCGGATATCAAAAGCGAGCCGGGAACCTTTGAGAACGATAACGTTATGTAGCCGGAAGATCTATGTGACCGTATTTATGTGCCCGCGACGCCTGTGTGCGAGCATTATCCGGATATACGTGCGGCGACGGTGTGTTTATGCCGTCTGTGTGGTAGGATGCTTGGCCGGCAGCTGCGGGGATTTTCTATTTTGTAAAGAGCTTACGAAAATGCTACATTTCGCAGGATCGCGACTGGTCAAGTCTAACGTTATCGTCTCACCGTGTTTTCCGCCCTCTGGCGCTCCGAATTTTCATGGACTTTTGTCAAAGTGTACAATAGTTCGAAATTGACACTTTCCATCCACTCGGTCTAACGGTCTTTGTCCATATTTTGAAAAAGAGTGAAAGCTTGCCGATGCTACGAAAAACATTGCGAATGTTCGTTCAATTTGTTCAATTATAAAATGTGGAATGTCAAAATTTAAGTAGAGTCGAGTACGGAAATTGACATTGGTGCCAATTTTGCTTTTTCATTTTCTATTTTGTAAAGAGCTTACGAAAATGCTACATTTCGCAGGATCGCGACTGGTCAAGTCTAACGTTATCGTCTCACCGTGTTTTTCGCACTTTGGCGCTCGGAATTTTTGCGTACTTTTGTCAAAGTGTACAATAATTCGAAATTGACACTTTCCATCTACTCGGTCTAACGGTCTTTATCGATATTTTGAAAGAGTGAAAGCTTGCCGATGTTACAGAAAAACAATTTGTTCAGTTATAAAATTTGGAATGTCAAAATTTAAGGAATCGAGTACGGATATCGACATTGGTGCCAATTTAGATTTTTCATTCATATTATTATAATCAAAATTAAGTCGTATCTTCACGGTCAATTTTTTGTCTGAAATTATTAATGCAGCAAGCATCACTTATTACCACGTACCGTATCCTTCCCGTCACCCTGGCGAAAGTCCGCATCTGCCGTAAGTAGCCCAGGGTCGGAATTATGACAAACGCGAGAGTCCGAAAAAGGTAATATCCCCGGCGTTCGTATTTTCTCAGATTTCGCGCAGCTCATCTCAGCCCTCGGACGCGTTATCAGTATTTATTCCCGAAATTTCGCCCGGATACCGCCCGTCTTCATTACGTCACGCTCTCTCCTTACTTCTGAGGCCGGAGAAACTTTTTAAGTCCGAGGCCACCCACCCCATTCCACCTCTGTTTCGCCCACCCCGTAAAAAGCGGCCTCTGAAATCGTCCGGCTTTTCGCCGGGGCGATTGCGAGTGACAATAAACTCTCGTTTGCGCGAGCTTTCGCTGCTTATGAACGTAAATACTCCGTTATGGGGGAGTATGGGGGTTGCATGGAGGGTGGCGTACGCTTTCGCCACGGCGCGAACGTAACTGAGGGCAAAAGTTGGCGGCGGACAGTGATTCCGTTGAATTCCGATGGAACGAATCGTCCCAGAGTGCGATCTTTGGCAGAGTTTTGGTTTCCGTCGTTGGCGGCACTGCTCGAAACAGAAGTTTCGGTGACGTAATTTCGGAATTGGAAGATTTGAGAGTGCGCCAGCTGAGTGCAGTTCGAGTGGCCTGCGACCGGACTGATTCTGTTGATGGATGTTGATGGCGGACGGTCTTGAGAGTTCGAGGTCGGCCGAGGATCAGAGGTGAAATTGATACTTTGAACTTTCGATGTTTCTAACATTATTAAGACAGTAGTGATCTAGTAGTATCAGTGGAGCAATCGAGTTCTAACGTGTGCACAGTAACTGATCACTTCTACTTCACTAGATCTATTGATAATTTGCGGTCACGTTTTCGCTCTCTTAAACCATTCACTACCAAATTTTTTATTCTTTCTATTTTTGACCGGTAAGTTATATATATGGAAAAAAGGTTGCGTAACAGTATGATTATATAAATTTCAAAATCCGCAAATGGGGATCGTGTCAGCTAATGGGTTAATGTTATGCCGTTGCTGTAATTGTATTGCTGTAATGTCAGCTCTGATACTCCCTAAACGACTCAAAAAACAGTGAAAAGAAAATCGAATCCTCGTCGCCACCGAAAGTATCGAGAATCGAGTGGTAAAATTGCCGGAACCCAGAGCCGAAGTTCGCATTACTCAAACAAAATCGACTCCCTCCCCTCTGCAAGCCATCAAACTACCATTTCCCGTCATCGGCAGAGTTATAAATACGGAAACGCGCTCGTCGGACAGGACGGTCGGTATAACGCGATCGCGAATAATACGGCCGTACTGTTTGTGCGGGATCGAATGAAAAAGCGGGGGAAAAAAAAAATTCCACACACTAGGGATAGAATGGCTCGGTGGCATAGTTCGGAAAGGGGTGATTGGACGCTCGGATAGAAGCGAAGGGAGGGGAGGGTGGGTGGGGGGAGAACCGGCGAGCGACAGAGTGAGAAGCGCCGATACGGACAAATGAAGAATCCCAAAGGGGTGGGGAGGGGTGACAGTGTGGGAAGCGCGGGAAGGGAGAGACATTGGGCGCGAAAGAGGCAGAGCGATGGTTGGATGCGACCTGGGACGAACAGAGGCGGCAAATAGAGGGTAGGGGAGGTAGGGGGTTAGGGGTGGAAAGGGACAGACAGAGAAAGAGAGCGCGGACTAATTCGGTGAGCGCGGAAAAAGGCATCCACGCGCCACACTGTTTGTCTGAAACTTGATTTTGACGCAAGCGTGCCAAACCGGTGTATCTGACGGCAAAAATAACGAGAGGGGTTAAAAAAGAGATAGAGGGAGGGCGGCTGCAGTGGGAGAGGGGGTGGGGGGGGTTGGAGTTTGGCCCGATGCGAGCGAGGCCGATACATTGAAAATACAGGGGTCGCGGATCGTTTGTACAAAAAGTTGGGAACCGGCTTGGCTTAGCGAGATTGGCCCCGGCCGGCCTCGAGTGTCTCCCTTTTCGCGCTGGCATTGTCACGCGCGGAATTTGCCGTATCGATGCCGATCGCAAATATTGAATTCGGGCCTCGGACTTTGACGGGCGCCCGGATCTTCACGGTCGTTCGGGACGCTTTGCTTGATTGCGCCCACTTTCCCACGCGCCGGAGGAGTTCTGTATTATCTCGAGCCTCGTCAGGGTAATGCTCCTTTTTCTGCGATGTTCATGTGATTTGGATTTGAAATAAATTCAGACCTTAATGGAATTCGACGTTCATGATAGCGGCTTGCTCGATCGTGTGCATTCGAGGATTTAATCCAGCTTTCGAGGAAATTTTTTTCGATATATCATTCTACACATGTAATAGTTCCTACGAAATCCCAATCTAATAATCATGTCATCTTAAAGAATCCTGCTGCGATGTTGCTCTTTGAACGAGATTTATTAGAGCAATTTTTGTGATAATTAGGAGAAAATTAAGTAATGTCAATAATTTTTAACCTGCCGCAAGTACTTTAAAGATACTTGCTGTAGAAAAAATCCCTTTGAAGACACTTATTAAATACATATTAATTTAAACGTTAACACGAAATTGCTTATACTGCCAGTTTGAAAGAAAATTTCATTACATTTTACAAAATGTAGAAGGAATTGTAGACTTGTCAATGTTCCGTGTTCGCGATTGGCCGAAGCGAGGGGCGCAAAATTGAGCGCCGAGTACTGCAGCCGTTCATAACGATAATGCGAGCCAGTAATGGCGTCGCGAGAAGGTCGTCGTTTCAGAAGCGAAAATCTTCGGTGAAAGGCCGAGCCGCTTGTAATTCGGAGTCTGTTCAAAGGTGGAATAAGCAACGGGCTCCGCGATCGTGATTTGCGCCGAGCGAGGGAATGAAAGGATTGGACGGCAGGAAAAGAGGCCGCTTAGAATACCGGCGGGCGCTGTTTCAAAGACAGGCAGCAAGGTGAAGAAGGTGGAGAAGGTAGAGATCGCTGAGAAGGTTGCGAAACGAACGGAACGCGGACCGGTATCTTCTTTCGTGCAGTCGGCCGTTGGAACGTGGGATAGGCGAGAAAGTAAAAAAGAAGGGGGAGAAACGTAAGAACAAAAAGTGCAAGATATTTTGGGAAAAATTCAACTATTATAATATGACCGTTTACAGAGAATTTCGAAAGTTCGACGAGTTAGTTTTCATAAACGGTAAAGTAGCGATTCTAACAGTGGCCATTCTGGGTTAAATTGTGCGATGTGAAAATAAATTAAATGAATACTGATAAATTCCTTTGAACATACATAAGGTTGAACGTATTGCGAGTATAAAATCAACTTATTTTAAACATGATTCAATTTGATTGAAAGATCCGATATCGGAAGGTGGAGACTAATCGACGAAGATAACGGGAAGGATAATAACGGTCGGGTAAGAATGAAAGAACCGGAAGCGGAAATGTGGGAAGTGAATTTTGCTCGAGAAGCAAAACAGGAAGAACGGCGGATGGATATTTATTTAGCGTCGCCCAATGGCCTGCGAGTTGGGAAACAGCCTCGGGCATCAATGAGGATCTTGCTTACCCAAACCGATGCCGGTTGTTCGGCCACTTCCGGCAGTCGGGAGCAATATTTCTCGGACACCAACTTTGAACATCGCCGCTCATAACGAGTCGGATGAAAATCGAAGATGTACGAGTATTTACGATTGATACTATGTCAATATTGCTTCACGTTCAGTTACTTATTTCTCATGATATTAAAACAGTTTCGTATACTCTTGTTTAACAATCAATGATCGAAGCAGTATGCCAATGACAATGTACTCACCATTGTTCTAAGCCTATGTACTACGTAACACAAAGTGGGCTTATCTTAATATTTCTGTGCATTTGATGAGATTTTGCAACTTTTGAAACATACTGAGAGTCGCCAAGAACTGTTTTATACAACAAAATAATAAATACTTCAATTGTTCCGTCGCAACGACGCCTGATTATTTTACACAATAAAGTTAACTACCGCAATACTGTCACATAATGAAAAAAATCCAATAAATCAAGTTTTCTACCTACGATCAATCATTCGCGATCAATTCCTCAAATTTTCACTCTCTGCTCGCGGGCAACTTTTCCAACGAGGAAGGAAAATAAAACTGGAGACTAGCTGTATGACAACAGGCGATTCTCGACAATTGTCGACCATTCTTGACAATTCTCAATGATTCTCGTCGGTCATGCGTTTCCCAGAGAAATTCGACGACAGCGACGAAGAAGGGAAAGCAATCTTCCGCAAACTCGAGGAGCGAAACCGATTTCCCGTTTATATTGCCGATCTCGAGGCACCCCCCACCCCCTCTCCCGATCATTGCAATGTCTTGCCTTGTTTCGTTTCCACCCCCGTTCGCCGCAAAATGGCGAAGCAAACCCCGTTCCGCAAATCAAATCCGCGGAAGCCGTCGATCTGAAAAGTGGAACGAGAAACGAAGTTTTTGCCTGGCCACATTTTCAGTCGCTGCCTTTTTTTGTCATTTTCATGGAAATTCGATGTAAGGTCGAGATCGCTTAGATAGACGCGGAGCGTGTGTTTAATGAAATTCTGTCTTTCTGTTGCAGGTGAGTTCAACGGTTGATCAGATTATTCAGGGCAGCTGGGGAGAACAGGGTGAGATCGCAAGATTTTGAACCTGGACATTTTTTAATGCTTTAGATGTGAGTGAAAGTAGCGTAAGTCAGAGATTTGGCGACCGTGCGTCAAATTACTGTAAAAGAAAGAATTTTCCCTACTTTGACTTAAGCCACTTTCATAACCACCAACGAAGTAGACCGTTTACTTTAAAAGTGGTGTAAGTCCGTTTAAACGAAATTAAATATCACGTAAATACACTGTTCACACTACGTTAATCATAAATTATATGATACTTAATTCTCTTTCAAATATGGACTTATACCACTTTCAAAATATACGGTCCTAATGTATAAGTAAATCAAGACTCTCAATTTATGAAAAGCATACAGACAAACGCAAAATGGCGCTCTTACGTTTCCACGATGCGCCAAAAGGAAAATTTCGAAAATACGCGAAACACGTTAGTGAACGGGCGGCCGCGAACACAGGGTGTTCAAATATTTACCTGCGCGAAACCCATAAAATGCTGGCTAACATCAAAGCTCGCCAAATGCGTAGAACGAATGTGCTCTTACGGCGCGAAGTGCGCGGAAACGGATGGAACGAGTTCGCTTACACCTTCGTGGGCGCAGTTCCGAACAGTGTAAAGGCAGATAGGCGTGAGCCGCCACTTATTTTACCGAATCCGGGGGGCGAATCGCGCTTAATTCGCAACTCAAACTGCTCTCTGTTTCGCGACGCGCCACTCCCGTTTCCACTGAATCAAGCCGGTAACTTCGTTACCGCGCAGTTAACTCCCTGCCCGGCCATTTCGTAATACGTATTTACGTACATTGCCTAGATTGTTAATATTCATGTAACCGGCGCCGGTTTAATGAAATTCCTACGGCCGAACCGGGAGGGGGTGGACGGAGGGGGTAGGTCTGCCGGGCGAAGGGGTGGTAGGGATGAGAAATTTTTGTCCGCAATTCTGGCTAACGTCGCGGCGGAAGGTTGTCGGCATCGACGGGAACCTTTTGGAGGAAGAATGAAAGGCCAAGTTTCGATTTCGGCGGAAAAATGTTACGCGGATGGATTAAATGTAAATAAAACGGATGTCGGTGATTGATTACTCGGTTAATTGATTTGCGCATGCTGCCGAAAGAATTTGCATCGGGGATGTACTTTGAGTGGATGATATACATATGTTTCGGGTAAAAATGTGTGTTGAATCTATTGTACTGTAACGAGCGTTAAAAGACTGTATTTTGATGTTAAGTTGAAGTTAGCTTTTGTAACCCGCTGAGCCGGGAGATCATGTTTAATTTGGCCTAATTCAGGACGTGCTCAAAATGAACTTTGCGCGATCGTACCTTCGGTGCCGAGTTAGAATTCACTTTGAACCCAACCTATACAGCGTGTTCTCAAAATATACATTACCCGATCGTACCTTAGAATCGGATCAAAATTCACTTTGAATCTATCACACTGCTGCGTGTACTCGAAATATATTTTGCAAGATCGTCTCTTGGTGACAGGTCAGAATTCACTTTGAACCTAATCCACTACAACATAAACCTAAATCGTATTTTGCGAGAATCACGTCTCCGAGAAAAAGCTAAAATCCCTTTACACCATTTACTCGGAATAAGAAACAGTCTCCAAGATCTTATCCCACTATTTCGTCCTCTATAGCTAAAAGCAACTATACAAAGCACTTACAAGATAAATATTGCCTCCCCCAACAATGTTTCGCGCAAATGAAAGAGTACTGCTTCCCGGAATTCTTGACTTCCGTCTACCGACTGGTCTCGCACCGCCATTTACAGGACTTTCGACGTAACGAATGTTACAGCCCGCGACGCTGCGCGTCGTAAACGGCATCGCATCGTAAGCCGGCGGCGTCGGGACGCCAGGCGTCGCCGAGTGGCATTCCCCGTCCCAAAAAGTCTCATTGTGCGCCGTCGTCTGCTCGATTCTACTCAAGCTAAATCCTGCATACCGCCGACAAACGAAGTGGCAACATGTCGAAAATCCCATTTTCGCGAACCCACCCTTGACGTAATCCTCGCGACTCGCGCCGCATAATCCCTCGCGCAATACGTCGCCGAGTCCTTTAAGGATCTCATCCTCGGTGTCAAGGAGGAAATTCTTAACGACCGGGCGATCCGTCGAGTTTACCAGCTTCGCAGCTTCTCTCGGGACGCGCGATGAACGTTTCACGTTCTCGAATTAAGTCTCGTGCCGTAGGATCTGTTTTGATAGAGATAGAGGCCGTATCATTATTTCTCATACGTAACCACTGTGAACTTTCGGAAGAGTGTTACGGTAAAGTTTACGGATGAAATAAACATTTTTATTTTTATACGGATGGTATGAATGGAGATCGACTCTTCCAAGCTTAGTTTCGCGGACCTAAATATTTGTCAGAATGACGCCAGGTCGATTCAATACCAATAAATCGGAACTATATTAGGTACGTAGTAAAAGTTTGAAAACAGCGTGAACTAATAGGAATGAGTAAATATTTTTCGGAATTACGCCGCGACAATTTCATCCGAACGAACTCAAAGTCTGATTTGCCTACCGTGAGTCGACGACCTCGAAAAAGTTCGACTCGACGACCTTGATTTCCTTGCCCGAACTCTCGGCACCGCGCTGAATCGGGGCTCCGTTGGGAAGAGAAAGAAGGCGTCCGTTTTCTCGGTGCCGAGGGTTCTCGGATCTTTTGGCAGGTCGAAATTGAATTAACCCGCGGCAAGACTCCGGACCCCGCACCCCTCAGCGTCTTCCAACCCCGTTCGCGGAGTTCTACTTTAGCTCTCCTCAATAACATGACGACGATGAGAACGACAGTGTCGACTTTATGCGGGACTTTAAACTTTTAACGAGCACCCTTTTACGTAGCCCCCCCCCCCCCACCCCCACCCTCCCCTCTCGCCCCGTTTTCTTACTCTCTCGTCGTATCGAAGATTCCCTCCTTTCCCTGCGCGCCCTGCAACTTGACGCCATTCAGCACTCCGCTCTGTCCTTTTTCGTAATCGTACGGACGAACGTTAAGGGGAGTACGTGAAAGGCTTGAATAGAGGACCGATAGTGCGAATGAAGTAGAATTACGAGACTTGAGGGGTGAGAGGAGAGTCGGGAAAATGTTCCTTTCGGGATGCAAATGTTAGCTGAATTGAAGTATAGGTTTTTAGGTCGAATGCGGAGTTACGAATATGAGGTTACTCTAAACGTTGTCGCGCGGGACTATGAAAGCGGTTTTGAAGGTACACAAATTATTGGAATTTTTTAGTTTGCTATGGTTGACAATGTTTTTTTAAAGTTAATGCCATTTTCGTGATTAACGCGATAGATGCCACACTAGGAAATGTTTATTTGATAAATACGAGCTGTATTTCGTATACGAATAAAGGTGCCTTGAAAGAACTCGAAAACGTTTTAGTCGAAGGTGGGAGAGTTAATGACTGAAACTTGTTAAGTAATCCAGTTGCTTAGATTGAGAGAGAAACGGGTTCAGGCTGCCGGTCAAAATCCGCGGACGAAAACTGTTATTCTCCTCTCAAAGGGAAGGCCAGTCTACATTTTGCGTAATTAAGAAAGTCGAGATTCGCAAAGAACCCGCTTTTATCTTCGTCGAACCTTTCGAGAATTGGACACTTTACGAGCGAACGAGACAGAATCCGGCGAGAGACCGATGGATAAAGAGATAGCCGAGAAACGAAAGTGAGAAAGACGGCAGTAAAGAAGGAAGAGGACGCGGAAAGAACAAAAGAGTGCTACGATTGGGAGAGTTTAATCGTTTAATTTATCGAATCGACGGTCCTCGAGACTGAAAACTTGCCAGACGACGGAAGATAGTGCCTGAAGTCTGGATCCTTCCAAAACTTTTTCTCAGCTACTCCGTTTTACTCCGAATCTTTATTGATAACTGGGTCGGCATTAAAAAATCGTTGCATAAATTACTGAATACATACAAAATTGCTTAAAACAAGTACACGCTCATTACTTATCATTATGTAAGTATATTCTTCTTTTTTTTTAAATAAATTTATTTATAGTCGCATCAACATCAGGGGTTATTAGCGACTACTTGGCGGTTTGTTTCCTGTTGGTACATCATTATATTCTTATTAACACTTTACACTTACTATTTGATATAAATTCATAAAAGAATTTGTACTCATTCCTTAACTCTCACTATGATCAATAAACTGAACAATACTTTATTTGCACAATTTGATCAAAGTCCACTCTCCTCCTGCCCTCCCACCCTCCGCCAAGATTTTCCTCTTACTTTCACGCTCAATCTCTCTATCATATCAGCGGCGTTCGGTGTAAGAAGGGTCCGAAAATCGAAACGTCAGCGGCATGTTGTCAGGTCGTTTCCGTGGTGCAGCAGGTCGCGGCCACGCCCACCTACGGAATTTTCTCAAGGATTTCTCGCGACACATATTCCGGGGAGCGAGAATAAGAGGCGTTGGGAAAGGATAAGGAAGGATGCGATGGAAAGAAGGACCGTTAGATCGTCCGTAGTGGAATTCCGCAGATCGGTTTATTCGACTTCGTATTCCAAGCTAGTCTCTTTCCACCGTTCCGAGAAGGTATTCCTCGATCTTACTTAACACGTTGCGTGCCACGCTGATTTTGCTTGTCCGCCGCGTCTGGCCAACGTGAATTTCTTATTATGCCTTACATATTTTTTCGAAATTTTTTGCACAACAGGTAAATTTTAGTATATAAGAGCGTATAATGCAATAATTTTGTTTGGGGTCACTGGTGACCCCCATGGCCAGACGGAGCGACTTAGTTTTGGTGACTGGTGACCCCCACCACCAGACGGACCGACGTCGACCGACAAACGATGATAATATTGAAAAATTTGAAAAACATTGAAAATTCACTCGAATTATGTGTTCTAATAATCTTGGCTCCGCCGGTCACCGGTGACCCCCATGGCCAGACGGAGCGACTCGGTGCCGATCATCGGTGACCCCCATGCCACGCAACGTGTTAATCGCTCTCCTTTCGGCAATTTTTGTCTCGTTCGTTAATTCGCGCGACACCCCATCGATCCGGATCAGGAAAGCCGTACGATTCCGCATCGTAATATTTAACGCGGCTCCCGCGGAGAGCAAATATTGGACTCGGTCTCGTTCCTCTCCTCAGTCGAACAAAAATTGCTTCCCCGAGATTTATGTAGGTGCCCGATGTCGGTGCAGATGTCGCTTTATTAATTCCATTCCTTGGCGCCGTACTTACTCGCTCGCCGGTGCGGACGTGGAAATTGTGTTACGGGCTTTGCATTTGGGGGAAAAAAGTGTTCGCGTTATTCCTCGTGAGCGATCTGTCGCACGTGTAACTCCGATATTGGACTGTGCCGAGTCATTGAATTGACGATTCTGTGTTTACACCGCTGTTCATGTATGGACCGTTTACTTTGAAAGTGATGTAAGTCCATTTAAGAAAAAATTAAATATCGCGTAAATACACGATTTACACCACGTTAATCATAAATTATATGATATCTAATTTTTTTTTTAATATAGACTTATACTACTTTCAAAATAAACGGTCCATTATCGTACGGATGGTACTACAATGATGTCCAAAGAAAATATTCAACTAATTGTTCAAAGTGAACATTACGCCCTGCGACATTATTGCTTTTTCAATTTTGGTTCTTTAAAACCTGTCGCCGTGATTACTTGTAAAAATGTTTGAACAACGTCTTTTATATGTTAACCAAAAATATCCACGCAATCTTCCTCACACGACACCACACCATCGACATTCACCGCTGGAAAAATCATTTCATTAGTTCGCTTCTCGCCGAGCGTCGCCACTATCTCGCCGCCATAAATATTGCATTACATCGCTTATTACACGCTTCCGCGACGTACGTCGGGTATGAAGGTTCGACCGGAAGTCTGGCACACGTTCTCGCGCAAAATTGTCACACCTCATCCTCGCGCTCTCTCCTTCCATCGTCCTGGCGCATCCTGCGGCCGACTTTCCTCCTTTTCCTCCCTTTCATCCTTTCCCACCGTAGACCTCTTTCAGTCCACCCCCGTCTACCCTCGCCAACAGCCCTCCATCCCTCCCGCAATCCGATTCCGTTCGCGGACGAGATTACGTTGGTCCGTTCCTCGGCGTATTCCAGTAACCGGGAAAGACACTTCCTGGAGACCGTCGTCGAACCTCTTCTCCCGATTCCTTCCTTGGGATGACAACGTTTCTCTGCCGCCCCTCATCGCAACGTATATATTTTCTATATATTGTATACGGCGTGTGAGGCGTGTGCCGTTCTGTCGAGCGAGTCACGTTTTGCGGTCAACGAATGGGAGAGTGGACGTATTTTAATGGCGGAGAGTGGTCTATGGGGTAGGCGTTGTAAATTGAATGTTTTACATTCATGCGAATTGGTCTTGACAATGTTGGAAGGGCTGCTGGGCTTTATTGCTTTATCATTATTTTTATTTATACGGAACGCACGAATTTTAGGGTGGGAAAGAAAAAAGGGTGAGAGCGGTGAATTGAAGGTTTTAGCGTGGTAAAGATTGGTTATGGCACTCTCAAATAATTTATTAATATTTAAAAAATAATATGTAATGAGAAATAGGGGACTACTCTTCGTCTATTCCTTGATAATTGAATCATAATTCACAATTCGTGACATTAACGTCAAATGCATGTCATACGATTGATATAATAATTTGAATAAAATATCTCGTATCTTCCGTCTTCGATATCGAATGAGAGTCATGCTTTCTTACGATGCGTCTAAGTGTTTACGGATAATCGATCGGTTCCCGAAGTTTCGATTCGAACGAGAGCCCCACCGACAGTTAAAATTTCCATTTTTGTAGCTAATTTCTCAATTCCATTGCCGGCCGTTCTCTAATTTCCGTTTCACCCGGTACGTGCGCGCGCACGAGCGACAACATTCCCCGCACATACGTCGTTCGACCTTTCTGACAGGAATTTAACTACAGTCGTCGGGAATCTGATTTCCCGTTCTCGACGCGTCTCCCAAAGAGAATGCGCGATACGGAAAAGGACGGGAGCGAGAGGGGGGGGGGGGGGGAGTGGAGGAGTGGAAAGCGACGGATTGCCAGGGAAAGGTGGAAAAAGTACCGGAGCCAACGGCAAAATGATAAAGCCAAATCGTTCCCAACTCTCCGAATGCTAATCAGAGAGAAAGACAATTCTCAGCGCATCTTCCGTAACGGTTATTTTATGTTAAAATTACCTACTACATACACATCTGTACTTCGTCATGTACGACGTCACTTCGTGACGTAATAGTGTTATCTTGAAAGTAGGTATTAATCAAAAATCAATTTCATTGAGCGCGGAAGATTTCGAAAAATTTGAAAAGTCGGTAATAAGCGAGTTTTGAGGTGTCCAGTGCTAAATCTTGGTAAATTCAGTTCTTTCTGAGAATCAATTTTTTTTTGTAAGGATCCTAGAGAATAAGGACTCGCGTCCGACGTTGCACGGCATCGATTTGTTTTCGGGATATGTTCCTTATTCTCCCGCCGACTCCCATGTTTGCGCCGATTCAATTCCGCTAGGATTCCGTCGGAAGGTATGGGCGGACGATCCACTTCCGGTCGCGGATTTCTCCTTTCGTTCGCCGCGACGTGCGAGAACGCCGCTTTCGTTACTGCTCGCGGCTAACTTTTTTCACACTTTTTGTTCGCGAAAAATACATCCAACCGGAATTTCGTCAGATTTCCGCGGGCCGATGTAGGAGGGGCGGGGGGGGGGGGGGGGTTGAAATGAAGTATTGAAATGAAAAATAAATACGAGGGGATAATGCATTATAATGGAAGGTGTATCGTATATCCGCCCAGGCCCTCCCGGCTTTTAACCACTTATCCGGCCTCGGTTTCCTAATGTAAATTATGGTACCGTAAGTGCGGTCGAGACGAACTGTAATTCCTATTTCTTCCAGTTTAAACATGCAGGATGAAAGCATAATAAAATAATACTATTTTCACAATCCTCTTAAATCAATTTTTCATAATCAGTGCATCTAACGTCTAAATCCATATTTTTCAGATTACAGCATAAGAAATCTTTCACCACTTACTCAATTTAATTGTCCAACAACAAATCCTTGCCACATTCGCTTCACATATTCATAAACGTATAAAATATGAAAAGAATATTACTTTAAATATTTAAAAAATTATTCATCTCATCCTGTTGAATTTCCGCGAAAACGTGAGAGCCTCAAATAAAAAAAAAATATTACAATGTAAGCAGCTCTCCTCACTCCCGGCCAAACTATGCCGTCATCATCGAAATGCGCCTGGCGAACAGGCTTGCGTCAAATTAAGGGCGGCCCGTCTGGAAGTTGTAGGACTCCGTCACCCGTAAAGGGCGCACACCCTTGTCGGCCGAGGCACTTAACGGCATTAAAGGGTGGCTTCCTCCGTAGGAGTCCAAATTACGGATCGTATCGCGAGTCGAAATTATTCCTCTGCGCGCACTAACTTTTTGACGCCGATCCTCCTCCGCCCTCCTCCCCGTTCGATGTAAGCGCCCGGACCTGTAAACCTGTAAGCCTGTAACGCCGCCGACGATAAACTGCTTTGTCGCTGCGCAGAAATGCCTCCGAGTAAGTCATTCCCAGACGGCATTTAGTAATCCTATATGGGATCCGAATCTCATTATTCCCCGCCAGCTCTCGCGAAATTGCACGAAGACTGTAATTGTTGCTCCGGAATATAATCGCGACTGGAATTACGGCTCCCGGATCAGTTGCGGGAAGCGGGGTGTCGATGTGGTGCGAATGCAGTTTATGCGGCTTCCCGATATTTATATGGCAAATGTGCTGATAATGGTAAAACTGAACTCTCGCAGAAAATCGGAATTAAAATAATTGCCGAGTCGAGTTACTGCAATCCAAATCAGTTTCTTTATTATCAGTGTATAAAATCCGTTCATTTATTTATTCTGAACTTCTTTATATGGTAAATGTGTGTAAAATGGATAATCATAAAACTGAACTCTCGCAGAAAATCGGAATTAAAATAATTGCCGAGTCGAGTTACTGCAATCTAAGTCAGTTTCTTTATTTTCTGTGTATGAAGTCCGTTTATTTATTTATAATTAACTTCTGTAACTACCAGTAATAGAGAAGTTGCTGCTAATTACAGTAAATATAGGAAGTGTCAATATAATATTTATTATTCTTACGTGAATTAATGTTTTAGACTACCGTAAATCATCCCGATCGAAATTACGATCAATCCGTTCCACTTTACAAAACTCGACGCATCAGCGAAGTTCGTCCCAAGACTGTTTACCCAGCCACCAACGCAAACAGCTCATATTCCCCCGAAACTTGACGTCCCTACGAACATTTGCCGGGGCCGAAAAAGGGCCTAATCACATGTTTACCGTGCGTCCCGCAAATTGGCCCCTATCCTTCTGTCTTCATGGCGGTGGATATCGTGGGTTATCAGTGCTCGGTAATAAACGGTAGCCCTTCCCAGGCGAAGGGAGGAAGGTCCTCTACCTTTTCCTTTGCCTTTTCCTTTGCCTCCCACGTTGTCGTTTCCATCCACTTACACGGCGCTGCCTCTACGCTGCCGGAGCACAAAAGGGAGCCTGGCAGATATTTGCCCATTAAACTGAATGAAGATAAAACAGAAGTTAAAGATGTAGGCGGTCGTAAATGCGTGCGCCAGGCCGACTCGCGTATTTAACGTCATTAAAGGGTCAGCTCTCGAGTTTTCCGCCTACCTCGCATTTTTACTTACCTCCGCCCTTGCCCTTCTCATTTGACGTTCGTCTCTCACACGTCTCTTCCGACGCCGTTCCGCGTATGCCTGGCTCTTTCAGCTGACGATTGTTCCCGCTTTACCATGCTGCCTTTGTGCTCGAGTTGATTAGGAGCAACTTCCTAATTTTAGATTCCCCGATGTGGAGCGCGGTCGTTCCGTTATTGGTTTTAACCATCTTTCTAATTCAAGAATGTAAGATATTGGAGCGGAGGGGTGTGGACCGTGTGTCGGTGTGGGAATCATTTTATCTTTCTACCGTTTTATTTAGGTCCTCTTCGGAACCTGAATTATATTACAAAAAGCACAATAAATGTTTCTAATTTAAGTTTCAATCGTGTTTCGAATCTGGCTCTGAAATTTCCTTTGTACTGTAGATTGTATACTTTGTACGATACATTACCTTTTTTAATCTGTTACTTTTATTTGTAATCCCAATTAACTTGACTTTATAAACAGTAGAATGCTATTCATCTACAACTATTTCCATTACTCAAACTGATACCTTCATCGTCACACTTTAAACTTCGTCTCAATCAGAAATTTGCAACGACAAAATTCAGAATTTTTCCTACGTCCAATACAATCAACCCTCTTTCTCCCACCTAATTCCTCGATTCTGATTAAACTCACAGCAATCATAGCCCAAAAATCAAAAAAATGTTCTACGTCCAATACACTCAATCCTCTTTCTGCCAACTAATTCCTATATTATGACCAAACTTACAGCAATCATGCCCCAAAAAACCACAAATTTTCCTGCGTCCAATACACTCAACCCTCTTCCACCCACCTAATTCCTCGCTTCCTTCGTCTGTATCGATAACGAGACGAGGAGTCGTTCTTCCTCCGAACTGATACTCGTTCCAAGGCGTACGCCAGACATATGCCTGGCACTCCCGGAGTTCTCTCTTTCCGGGCCTCCCCGTACGACGACCGCGAAATATTCTTGCGGCTCCCGGTACACGACGGGCGAATTTCCTCTGTCGGGGTTTATGCCATCGCATTGTTCAACGCACCCGATTCGCGAACGAGAGAATCCTCTTTCCCGAGAAAGGATCCGCACCCGACTCCGCACTGTCTTCCTGTCTACTCGCACACCTTTGGGCACAAACTTTGTCCTCCGCCTCTTCCAGCCCCTCCTCTTGCCGCCCTCGCTCGCATTCGCATCTTCCCACTGCGGTTCCTTATCGTTCGCTTTGCCGTTCCCACATTTTTCTTTGTCCTCGTCACGCTTTGTTACGCGCTTTTCTCTGCCGTTACGTAGCCGCTTTTTATGCGCCGCTTATTGGGACCGATGGGAGTGGGAATCTGTTTCTTTGTTGGCGACTCCTTGAAGTGCGTTGGATTTGGGCAGATTTGTTTTACGGTTGATTATGAATTTTTCTGCAATTTCTTGGGGATCGTTGTTAGCCGTAGATTAGGATTGTCAAGTCAGTTTCATTTCGGCTTGATCGGAATTTTTTATTTCTATTCTTTATGTAAGTGTTGAAATGTGACTTGAGAAGCTGTAGCTTAAAATCGTTAATTTCGTTTATCCTATGTAAATTTTTGAAAGCCGCCGTTACTTCGCTCGACAGTAAGAAATTGGAAACGTACCGATCGATCTATAATTCTCTAAACATACACATTAATAGCGGTTAATTTCACTGTTCCTTCTAACTTCTCATTAAATCGAAATCACTTTCCAGCGAAGTAAGAACTCCCACGCTGTAAATTAAAACTTAATTTTTCCCTCGCAGAGAAAATTCTCCGTTCGAGTAAATTGCACCTTACCGACGAAGTAAGAATGCTCGCGCGTACCTATAACCTATAATTTCATTTTTTCGTACCGGAGACTGTATTTTGAGTTGCAGCAAATTGCAACCACTACGCAGCGAACTAAGAAATTTTACACACGCGCACGCCCGAACATCACTTTGCCTCTACACCTTGGCTGGTACCACTTCGGCGTCGGTGCAATTTTATATTTTCACCCCCCCCCCCTCGAAAATTGCTCGCCACCCCCCGGTCGGCCCCCTATTGGCCCTGTTTCGCAGTTTTCAGCGCCTTTCCGGGAAAACTCGGCCGGGGCCGCGAGCGTTAAATCTTCGATTTTACGACGGCCCTCGTATTTGCATAGCTAATGTTACTGCCGCCCAGCTTGATAACCGTTCGCCTTCTCCGACTTCCACCTCAACCGTCTGACACGCGGAGCCATTCGACAATCTGCCGCCTCGGAATTCGGACTCTGCATAATGCGCGAAGTGCGCAAAATGCGCATAATCTGCCTGCCGGCGGATAAAAGCCTCGCACTCGGTGTTGAACAAGAAAAGGGGTGAAAGTTGGGGATGTGCGTACGAACGAGGCAGATTGGGGGATGATTGTTTAAGAGGGGAGTGTGTGTGCGGGCGATTGTAATTTGAAAGAGCATGATGTACAGTACACTTAGTGCTTGACGTCTATTATTACGTAAATGCACATAATAGAGTAATGCAAAGTATCATTTCATAAAACAGTGATCATAATATATTCGAATAAAAAAATTGAAATTTTATCATTTGGTATTTGCGTACTACACATAAGAGTAAAGTATTATTATATTATATCATATTTATTCGTAGTGAAATTGGTACAGAAAATAAACCTGACAATTTTCCACCGACCACCCTTCCAAAAAAGTGTCACAACCGAATTCGGCGACGTGCCCTAATCCATATTAGATCTCGCGACATGCAGCTTTTATAATCCGCGGATCGCATAATGTCCCGATTCCGGCCAGCGTCTCGGCGACACATAAGACACTAATGCACACCTTATGCATAATGCATTTACAGCGTTCCCGGGGTCCGCGCGCGGCGGGTAGGTTGAAGGTGGACGGAACGGCGGAAGAGTGGAAAATAGTGGAGAATAGTCGAGGTCGTGGAAAGGGACCGTCTGCGAGGCCGCGGTTCGGGCCGAACAAAAATTGAATAAGGAATCGGCCCCGCAGGAAGCGTAACTTTCGATAAAGGCGGCCGATAGAGCCGTGTCGACTTCGTCACGAAGCCGGCTCGGAGGCCGGAAGTTTGCTCCCGCGGCCAGTCGTAAATATCCCTTTTGAGCGGCGAGAGTGCGTCCTCTTATCTGTATAAATAAAATTAGGCCCGTCAGCCGATAAGGAAGCCGGCGAACGTTCGAGAACTTTAGGCTCCAAGGTTAACCCTTTCGGTCACGAATTATTATTCTTTGATCTAAAAATCCCATTCCTTGTTTATTAAATATTTAGCCCTTTTTCAACCATTTGGCATCATCGGCATAATTCTACCCCCCTCCCATCACGTGTAACCACATGTCGGAAAATGACGACGCGTGATTTCGAAAAATCCTCAGAGCATCGCTATTGAAAAAATCGATAATTTTACACGTTGAGCGTATACAGCGGACCCTTATATATAACTGTGATGAGTTACAGCATTTGGTACGGATTATTTATTCACCTATTGAAACTCGAACTTGGCCGTGTTTCGCACGTTACTGAAACTACCGAGAACGTCAACTACTTAAAGATATATTTTTGTTTACGTGCGTCAAATAACAGTGTTGCCAATGAAAATACCCTTATAAATGTTCAATAATTAGATCCAGACAATTTCATTGCTGGTTTTTCTCAAAACTTAGGAACGCCAGGGGGTAGAAAGTCATGTCGTCAATTGACGACACTGTGACCGAAAGGGTTAAGTTGCGGTCCTGAGGTTCGGCGACCGGAGAAAGAGGCGGAGGAGGAGCTGATCGATGGCCGATCGATCAGGAGTAATCGGCTGTTATCGAGTATGTGTCATCGCGTATGGTGTCGCGGGGGGTGATAGATTAATTTGACGTGGGATCGAGCCGGAATTGTCGCGCAATTGCGTTTGCGGGCCCGAAATTGATATTGCGGCCCGTGACGGCAATTTCCTTTGATTCCGGGCTAGTCCGATTATGCGTCTCTTTTTTTTTGGCCTTCGTCCATTTATCGGCTTTCCGAGTTTTGTAGGATTATAGTGTTACGTGCAGAAGAAACATTTTTTTTTTAGGTTATTATATAACTTCGTAGTGATGAAAACGTTTCGTTTTTAAAGCGTCCGCTTTTATCAACACGAATTTCTATTATGAGTAGAACGATACCTTTAAAAGTGCAATATTTTATTTCGACAACAAGTTAGCCGTAACGAAACTATTTCGTATCCAATTTGCATTAACAGTATGACTGTGCGCCACGGTAACAGCCCCGAAAACTACACAGTGTATAATCCTGACAATTAACCAATTACCGCCTGACCTGACAGTATAAGTAGACAATAACCTATGGAGTTATACTTTGAAAATGGTTCAATATTTTCTTCCAATAACGAGTTAGTTCCAACAATAGGTACTATTTCGTAACCAATTTGCATTAACAGTATGACACTGTGGTAACAGACCCAAAAACAGTCCTAATCCTGACAATTAGTCAATTACCAATTGACCTGACAGTATAAGTAGACCGCAATCTGTTGAATGATACCTTTAAAAGTGCAATATTTTCGTTCGATAACAACTCACTTACTCCCAATAAAACTCGTATCCAATTTTCATTAGCAGTATGACAGTATCCCACAGTAACAGACCCCAAAATCCTGACAATTAACCAATTACTAACTGACCCACGTCCAACACTCCCAGCGCAAACTTCGAAGGCGAGCACACCGCAAGGTCCGCTCATAAAGCGCATCGACCCCACAATAGCGTTTTGCCGGCTATCCCATCTATTTTTCGAGGCATCCCGCTGTTTCTTTTGCCCGACTCTCCCTTTTGCTACGGCGATCCCGCGGGACAAAAGCCGAGAATGCGCCGGCGGCATCGCCGAGTGCATCGCCGAGTGCATATCAGTGAGCTGGCTCGAGCATTAGCGACGAACTCTCTCTCTCTCTCTCTCTCTCTCTCTCTCTCTCTCTCTCTCTCTCTCGCTCTCTCTCTCCATTCTCACTTTCTGTCTCTCCCGCTCTTTGTTCCTCTCTTTTTTCTATCGGCTCCCCTTTTCTCTCTCTCTCTCTTCTCTCGGACTCTCTTCGTCCGCCTGTCGTTTTTGCGCGGCAGAGTCGGACGCTGCCGCGAAACAAAACTCTCCATACCGCTGATTCCTCTCGAGGCGTGCTCCGGTTCGTTTTTTTTTTTTGCGAAAGCTGCGGACGGCCCGGGAAAGCAGGGCGAGATCGAATAAAAGGCGGGTGGGAATTGGGTCGTCGGCCGGATTGATTATTAGGATTCGATCGGTCGGGCCTCGGATGCTCGGTTAAATAGAAAGTTATTCGACGCTTGGCCCGCCAATGTCGTGTCGGGAATTGTGTGGAAAGAGTGCAGGATGACAGAGTGACAGATGACGGACAGGAGTCATATTCAAATTCTGGCAGTCGCGGGATTCAAATATTGAAAATAGCGGTTCATTAGAATTATTCTCAATGCTAGTCTGTTAGGATCCACTTGACTCACCATGTATAAATTAAACTAATTTCATTTGGTTCCTTTGTACTCTTCTACAATATATGGACTGTTTATTTCAAAAGTGGTGTAAGTCAATTAAAAAAAAATTAAATGTACATAAATAAACCGTTTACACTAAGTTAATCACAAATTATATGATACCTCATTCTTTTTATATATGGATGTAAGGAAACCACGGGGTACCCCCTCCCTTTTCACGCGCCGTGAGCGTAAACAGATTCAGCGAGAGACACAAACAAAGAGAGGTGAGAAACAAAGAGCACGTGGAAGAGAGTGAAAATTAGAGACTATCGTTTACAGTGATTTAATAAGTTAAAATAAGGTCAGGGAACAACTGACATGTAATGTCGTTTCTCTGTTTGTAGGTAAGTGTTGTACATAGTGTAAATTAGAACTTAAAATAAAAAGAATTCTCTGTTTGTAGAAACCCATTTATGCCACTGTTGTCACCTAACCTAAAGCGCACAACCAAACAACATTATATGGACTTACACCACTTTTAAAATAAACGACCCATATCTACATTCATATGTACTATATCTATGATATAGATCCTTTGGAATGGTAAATTACATTTTGTTCGCAAACTCAGCTCTTCATCCTTACAAGGTAAAGATCGTCAAATAAATGATATGGATTTCAACCTAGAACAGCTTACGTTTAGCTGGAATTCATTGATGGCATTCAGCGTTGCCCAGAAAAGAATGTTTTGGCGCGGACGATAAACGATCGTGTCTGCGGGGCGGTATATCAGAAATCCGTTCAGCTACTCAGCGACTAAACAGCGGGAGCGTGCCGCGGCTCGATAAATAAAATAGAATGGATCTAACGGGAGGAAAATGAAGTTATAGATCTTCGTTATTCGCTTGCCAGGCGTGCGGGCCCGATTGTGAATCCGGCGAGCGTGAAATATTCGTCCGTTTGAAATGGAGGGAGCGGCCGGACAGGGCTCGTTTAATACGAAGTTAATTACAGGACAGGCCACTCGAGGTCGCAACGAGGCAACATCTCGCTGGTTCCGGAAAGATTTACGACCGGACTCTCCTTCGACGACTTCATTAACGTCGAGCTTGTTTGCCATTGACGCTTCGATCCCTCGGCCTCGCTCAACGTAATTTTATTTATCGTCGGCCGGAATTGCTCAACGCCCGGCCGGTAGGGTCGATCGAGACCCCCTGTGATTTCGTAGAAACTGTCTGTCCGAGTTTGAGAGTGAAAAAACCTTACACCGTTCTCGTACGAATATCTAACCGCACACTGTACTTTCACGCATGAGAGTAATCTTCGTTTAACAAGATATGGCCGTATCACAGAGAGAAGAAATACTGAAGGCGGCCGACGGGTCGATCGGGACCCCCTGTGATTTCGTAGAAACTGTCAGTCCGAGTGTGAAAATGAAAAAACCTTACACCATTCTTGTACGATTATGTAATCGCACTTTGTACTTTCACACATGAGAGCAATCTTCGTTTAACCCTATAGGGCCGTATCACAGAGAAAGAAAATTTATGTAATGTTAACTAACTCTGTGAACTTTTCGACTGAATTACAATCAGACACATTTATAATTGAGGTGTGGCATCGTTGACTGGTTGGTTGTACGGTGCTTGAATGATGGGCTTCATCTAGGTCTACTTTAGAAAATTGGAAGACTTAACGAAAGAAGGACAAGCCTGAAATTACAGAATTTTGTCGCTTAAAAAAAGAAGAAGTCTAAAGTAAGCTGGTTAAAGTCCACTATTCAACCACCATACATTTACAATTGTTCGCCTGTGAACGTTCTTACGAAAATATTTGCGGTTAGGAGAATTTCAGTTTTTGTTCATTTCCACTTTCGCCTCGCGTTAGGAAAGATCAGAAAAATAGTTGCAAAATGGAAGTCAGCGCGCACGTTTTCCGCGATATTGAATAATTCAGGTTGATTTCTTGCACGTTTGACGCTTCACGGCCGTAGAAACAGCACCGCGCGCCGATCCTTCGCAAATTTCAGGGCGCCCGTTAATATTTAAACTGTTGTACTGCGAAGCTTTAATATTAACAGCCTGCCGCAGCTGGATATCGCGGGATTGGAATAACAATGTCTTACATAAATTATGACGTCTGGCTGTAACGATCGAGGGATGGCATCACCAGCAGTGCGAACTGTAATGACACTGTTGGCAATCATAATCCTGATAATCGTAACGAAGCTGATAACGATACCGCCCGGAGCGACGCGAACCTGTTAATATTGAATTGCGGCCAAAATTTATGTCATTACACCTTGAAGACTTTTATAAAATTCATTTAAGCTTCATAATCATCGACTGCACTTTACGCTAGAGTCCTGGCAAAAATTGGTTATTCAGCATTTTTATGACACATTTCCACAAAAATATTGTTCACAAAACTATTCAATATACCTTCAAGATGGACATGTTAGCCTACGAAAAATGTTAGAATTACCGTCGGTTTTATTTCATTGAATTTCTGATATTACGAGATAATGAAGTTTGCGTTACTGTGATTAAGAGCATCGAATCGTCGCCGCCGACGCGAAGAATTCGTTTGTTTCACCGAACAACTCACACAATCAGCGAAAGATCACGAGATCCGACGCGTATAAGTGCATTATTCGCGCCGGACGAAATCCGCGGCCGAAACGAATTATTCCCGACGATGTTTGCGTATCGTCATTTTCCCTCTCTCTTCATCCCCCCATTCTGCCCCCCTCACCCGCCCCCTCTCCGTTACACCTCACGCCGACGTCCGGGGCCATATCCCGGCAACGCTAAATTCTTAATTACTACGCAAATGAGTTTTGCATCCTTCATGAGACTTAGAATTTGAAATGAACGGAGGATTTCATACGATATTCCGTTCCGTTCGTACTCGCGCCGTTTCTCTGACGAGAGAAAGGGGTGAAAAGGCGAGAGAGAGAGAGAGAGAGAGAGAGGGTGAGTGGGTGAGTACGAGAGAAAGGGTGAGAAAGAGAAGGACAGTGCACGAAAACGAGAAGAGAAACTGGCTAAGCCAGCGACTTTTTCCTTCCTTTGCCCGAAAACCACGGTAATTATTTCGTCCGAGGGACCAGATTAAATATTTGCCACGTATTTCGTATACCCCTTTCCTTTCTCCGGCGCCATACACGTCCCGCGCGCGCGCGCGCGCGTGTATTTGCATATGCATGCACGCGGACACGTGTAAGGGAAGTTGAATGTTCCGTGTAATTACGTTCGTCGGCGAATGTACGGGGTGAGTTAAAAGTTGACGATTGCCAGTCGGAATCGCGCTCGGACGATCTGACCGCATCGATCGAGAGTGTATTCTGTCATTCGATTGTCTGCGTGTCACGAAGTAGAGATTACCTGCCGTTATACACAGTGCATACACCAAGTAAAGCTTTTAGCTTCGAATTATCTCGACGCTAATTCTCTCGTGAAAAACAGATGCGACGGGAAAAATTCCTGGTCGATTTTTGCAGGATGGGGAATGTTAGGTGGCTCGCTAGGTGCGTCAGCTGATGCGTCCGTGAGTGGGCGTGCGCGCTCGTGTTGGTGCGCGGTTCGTCGAACGGGGCAAAATCCGGGCGAGCGAACTTTTGCGGCTTTTTTCCGCGTAAAAACTCGGACAACAAATGCCCTGAGTGGCCTACACGATTGTCACATACGACTCATGTGGAATTAATGTCCCGGCGTACACTGTTTCCGCCCTCTTCGTTCTCTCTCTCTCTCTCTCTCTCTCTCTCTCTCTCTCTCTTTCTCTCTCTCTCTCTCTCTCTCTCTCTCTCTATCTATCTCTCGCGTGCACACACGTTTGTTCTCTATGCCTCACTCGCCTTCTGCTACATTGTCGAGTTTATCGTACTCGAGCACGGCCACCTTTCTTTCTCTTCCGCTTTTGTTCCTTTCGCACCGTCGAGGCTTCCTCTCTTTCCGCTTCTCTTCGGCATTCTTACGCTGCGCCTTTGAGGCTCCCCTTTTCACCCCCCCCCCCCCCCGACGATTATGCTAATCGCTTACCTTTCCCTATTTTTACATACGGCGACTAATTGGAAATGAAGTGAATTACCGAACTTTCAAATTCCGAATGCGGTAAAACTTAGAAGAATGTATCGTATAGGATGTCCAGAATTTCGAAGAAAGACAACGATGAAAATTACGACAATTAGTAATTTAAGAATATGGAATTCTATGATACTGAAGTTAGGTTTGGAAATTACGCAGATCGAAAATCGTGCAGTGTTTAAAAGGCAAATTTAACATTTATAGTAGCGCTCGTACTCTGCCCTCGCCTTTAAGAGAAGACCGTCTATTTATTAATTCTCGATCGTGCCACCCCTTCAGCCCCCACGATTTTCACTCTCTGCGCATGTCCGTTCAGCGCGAAAACAAAGGCGCGTTTTAGCGTAACACGGTTTCCACTCTCTGGACAACGGTGCTCAAAGGTGCGGAGGGAAGGGTAATGCGAAGGGGGTGGTCAGGATGGGGGGTGGAAAACGGCGTTGCGTCGGGCCGCTTAAAATATTACACCGCAAAGTAATGCATTACGGGTAATGCAATTGCGCGGACCGGCGTATAACGCTTTTTATATCCCAGCATTTTCAGCCCCCAGACGCGGCAGGAGGTGGAGGCTGGGAGGGGGGAGGGGTGTAAGACGAGATTTTTGCAGGAATTAACGGCGGAATTTTACCCCCGCCACAACTCCGCTCTGCATCCTATCTGCGGAGACCACTCGATGTCGCGGTAATGAGAGAACGATTTAGCGTGGATTTGCAAAAATGGGCCGTGCCAGGGTGCGAGAGGGTGGCTTATAGGGGTGCATGGAACGTACATCCTGCCCATTAAAATGTGGCCGAGCACTTCGAAAATTGTAATGAAACTAAATAAAAAACCAAGGTTTTTTCTCTTTCTACAATTTTAAAACATTCATCGATCATGAAAGTCCACTGTTATTACTATACAAAACTGAACATAATTTCACTAATTAAAAAAAGTCCACAGTAATTAAAGTTATTACCATACTATACAAACCATGCATAACCATGCAAAATTCAACAAAAATTCTTTCATTGACCTTTCCGAAAAAATACATCTCTCGCCTATCAAGTAACTTTCTTAATAAATAGGAGTACAATTTCAACCCCGCATAAGAAAATCACGTGCAGATATGAGTGTCTACAACGTATCCGCAGTATAAGCGGAACGCGCTCAGTCACGGTATCCGCCGGCATCGAGGAAAATCGCGGCGAGTCAGGAGGGCGGGCCACAGGGGGGGGGGGGCAGAGGAGCAGCGAGAAATCCGCGTAAAAGCAGGATTTACTTCCCCCGAAGTAGATTAGGCGCGGAAGCGTTTAGTCGCGTGCGCGTTTCTTCCCGCGCGGCCGCGGAAATGAGTCTAATAAATTATTGATCGTCTCGCTCGATACACCTACCACCCCCGTTTCGACCGAAGGAAGCGCGAGGGGGTAGTTCAAAGCCGAAGGGGATGGGGGGGGAGTGAGGGGTGAGAAGGGAGGGTGGCTGCTCGGAGTGCCGCGGAATGGAAGGAGGGTGTTATCTTCATACCTCGCGGCCTTATCTGCCGAGACTACTTTTTTTGCTTGCCGCTCGTAAAAGTCAGGACTCGCGCCTTCAGATTAGAAGGGGGGGGGAGAGGCGGGCGAGTTTAACGACAATCGCTGAGTTTGTTCGAATCACGTTTGTTCCTCCACCCTTGCGACAGTGGAATGTAAAGCTCTTGTTTGCGAAACTGTCTCAGCGACTTGATAAATTATTCGAATTAATATTATTAGAGATTTTAGTAAAATTTGCTTCGTTTAAGTAACAGATACTATTATACTGTTCAAACGCTAATGAAATAAAATCGTTTTACCAGTCAGGTCATTGAAATAAACCATTCCGTTCTCAGAACTACCAATACGCTCCACTGAAGCAGCGATCGAACGAGTATCAATAACATTAACGTAACTTCGATCGGGAATCCTCCTTACCGGAAAAATGATGCACCCCGACCGCTCCCAGATTAGCATTTCTCCTCCTCTCCCCCCCCCCCCCCGCCAATATCGAAACTTTACATCCATACGAAGAAACTTCCGCCGACAGAGCGAATTCGTTAACGCGCGTTATTTTCAATTCAAACATTCCTCGTACCATTAACATTTTCACTTGCCCCGCTCGTTTCAACTTTACATCCCCGGCCAGCGGGGGGACGGCGTGGGGGGGGGGGGCGTCGAAGGGGGTGGAAAAACTTCTGATACCGACTGGCCCGATAAAACGAATCGACGGGCGGCGAGCTTTGACGTTTGATCGAACGCTCTCTCGAACGTTTCGCGCTTCGAGTCCGAAGTTTGCCCTCAAATCGAGTCTACCCAGTCTACCGACCGACCCGCAGCGTAGTTCTGCGCTGATTTGAATACTTCCGGGCTTCGGCTGGCTTCCGTTGTGATACACGCTCGAGCGAGTTATAATTTAATTATGAGCGCGCGCGCGCACGCGTTGTAACGCGCACAGTAACGCGCCAAAGATTAATTGGTCTCGTCCGTGTATTCCGAACTTGATTTCGGGCTGTGGGCCGAATTTTGGGTATTAATATTATCTTTCGCGCCGATTACGTTCGTGTCCGCACAGTGTATTTGGCCTTGGAAAAAGGACAATTTCCGAATTTGAATCGGTAGAACGCGAGAGTTGCCGAAAGTTGGGGTAAAGTTGTGGAAATCGAATCCCGAACAGATGTGCTGGATGCACGTTTTTTATTGAATGATTCCGCTTAAATAATGATTTTCGGCCTTTGACGGCAAATATTACGCCGGTCCGACTCTCATCGGAGTCGGTTTATTTGGGGCGCCGCGCATTTCTGGCGAATGATTTTGATAGATTTTGACCGGTGCGCAGGAATTGGTTCCATTGATTCGCGCTTTTCATGCGAGGATTATCGGCGGTCCGAATTTTGGGACGGAGTCTATTAATATCGTCTGCCGGCGAAATTACATGAAGCGCAGAAATTGTCACGTGCGCTTACAATAGCCGATGTATTCAGAGACAACAAATTTTCGAAGGGTGCGATCTGATTCCAATTATTGGCACTGCCGGGATTGCTATGGAATATCTCGAAGTCGCTGTTCCGATGTTGGACTTGGTTTCATTTCGATACGTGGCTAAGTTATCGTATTGGTGTGACGAAAAATACCTTGTTCGAGGCTGTTAAATATACCTCTGCTCTTAACATAACTGTCCCCGAAACACTCAGTTCGATTTTGAAAGTATTACAGAGTATACGGATTAAAGACAATCTGTAATTGACATAACTTGTGGATTAACAGTATTTTTATTGTAACCATGATTCCATCTGTTTTTATTGTCATGCTGTAAGAACAACAAATCGCTCGCTTATGCAATATATGGACCGTTTATTTTGAAAGTTTATTCTAAATCTGGACTTATACTACTTTTAAAATAAACAATCCATAAATTCACATTTCAAAATCTTCCCATCAACATCGCCTCTAGAATTAAACTGAAACGTAAAACATTTTCCCTCCCACTCAAAGACGAAAACTCAGCACCCTTTTCTTACTATCATCTCAAACAAAATTCTATTCTTCTCATAACTGACCAATGTCACTAATCTACCAACTTCTAATTCCTCGCCAACCACAGTTACACCGACACCCCGCCGAAAATACTGCAACCCCCACCTACCCCAAACGTACAAAATTTCGATACATGCTTCATAGCGTCCCAATTTTCCCCCGAATCAGCCCACACCCCCCTACCAACCACCACCGGGACAGTCCTCTCTATTAATAACATCTTAGACGAGATTACGAGCCATCTGGAGTTTGTCACGTCCGCTTACAATGGCCATCGTCCCGGGATCGAATGAGCTCCCCCGGTTTAATCGTATTCCTACGTGAAACCGTGCCGCGCGCGCGGCCATTATGTATCGGCCACGGGATCGGAAGTTTACACTGCGGATCCCGTCCGGTAATGTGTGGGAGGGTAAACGGCGACGTAACGACGTCGTGAGAAACGGACCGCGCGCTTACTCGATCGCGGATATTATCCGAGATCGATACAATAATAATTGTTCGATACCGCTATCCCAGAACTCCACCTGCGCGTGTCCGGCACGTCCGTACGTGTGGGCCACGAATTCATATGTGCGATACGCTCTGTATGTGCCCGCTACTTTGGCCGTGAGTGTGTGTGTGCACTTGCCGGGGTGTATAGAGACGTCAGTGTGCGTAAGTGTATTCGTTGGCCAGATCACGCGCGGCCCGATGCGATATGGTCACTTGTTCCGCGCGTTTTAATTAAATCGAACTATGTCTGGGTGGAAATTATCGGCTTGCTGGGATGGTCGGGCCAATTTCTGGTCGCGGGTCTCCTTTAAAGGGTCGTCGAGCGAAGAAAGTGCCTAGTAGGAATAGGGGTGGGTTTCGGGTTAAACTGTTTTGGGGTGAATAAGTTATTTTCAATGCGCGCCGGTGGGTTTATTAAGAGAGCGTAGTAAGGAGAAATGTATGTTAACGCTAGGTTTGCATTCGAGTTTCAATTAGATTTAACTATAATTATGAATTTTCAATGCGCGCCGGTGGGTTTATTAAGAGAGCGTAGTAAGGAGACATGTATGTTAACGCTAGGTTTGCATTCGAGTTTCAATTAGATTTAACTGTAATTATGAATCAAAATCGTTAGCTTCATAGTTCGATAGTACACGCATGCACTTTTATATCATTAGAGTTTCAATTGATTTAAGATAAAAATAGATACCGAAATTACCGCTAGCTTCATATTTCAGTAGTGCGAATATACGCATAAGTAGACGCATGCACCTGTACGAACTGAATCTCAAGATAGTAGACCATTTGACACATAAAAATTTTATATTAATTCGAGACAAACAATTCATTATCACTCACTCCATTGCTCAGACGATAATGATTGATGGAAAGTAAGAGATTGGAGTTGTATAGGAGTAACGATGCGAAAATTGAACAGGCGAATTCGTGTTCCGCGGAAACGGTTCTCTCCCGTTGGCATTCTAAACATTTTCGAAGGAAGTCGTCAGTAACGTTAAGCCGTCGAGGAGGTAATTTGCGGATCCCCGTCGAAGAAAGACGCGGGGGCTGACTTTCTTATCGGGAAAACTCCCCCGGCCGGAAGTCCCCTATCCGCGAAACGAGAGGATACCTTTGCCGGGAACTTTATAGGGTAGGAAGGGCGAGATAAATCGTGAAATTGATCGCCGCGATCGTGTCGATGATCCTAACGACACATTGAAAGGCAATACGTCTTCTTTTTGTCGAATACATTGCTGCTTAATAATCCGAATATTCGAGTCGAGCAATAATTTAATTATATTTCATTTCTGAACGGAACGATAGTGTGCAGTATTGTTATTACTACGCTACTGCTAGTGATCCAATTATATTTAATTTCTGAACTGAATGGTTACTATGCAATTTTGCTATTACTACGCTACTATTACTAATCTAATTACATTTAATTTCTGAACCGAACATTACTATGCAATATTGCCATTACTACGCTACTGCTAGTAATCTAATTATACTCAATTTCTGAACCGAACGTTATTATGCAATATTGCTATTACTACGCTACTACTATTAATCCAATTATATTTACATTATAACTGAAACAATGATAATTGGATTTATTGATGAGCAGTAGTCAAAGTTCTACTGGCATTAATAATTGTTACTGAACCGAAAACTTTGGGCGTTTGTTATTTAATAAAAGTAATTTGTGCTGTTTTATGTGGATGAAGTAACTGCTACGAGACGTTCCAATGTCACCCTTTTACACCATAACTCCAACTCACCCTTACATTAGCGCCGTTACAAATCAGAATTTACCCTTCGCGCCCGGCACTTCGCAGACAACAATTTCAGCAAAACAGCTTAGAACAATAAAAGACCAACTCTGCGTCTGGAGACCGCCAAAGGCTTTCAACCCCCGCCAAATCATGGGAGGATGGCTTCTAACTTTCCGATTCGTCGTTCCTCACCGTTGCTTTGAACTTAATTGAGCTTAATTCGAGTTCATTGGCCACATCGATTCACACCAGAAACCAGAATGCGAATAAGGAAAATAACAATACATCATTTATAAAAATTTTCTTTCAGAACAAAAAATTGCCATTACGAACAGTATTGTTCCACATAAATAATTAAATTCCATCTAGAATAAATAAAATATTACTTACATCAATCGTGTAAAAATTGATTAAATATGTACTGAGACTCCGTGAATCGCTTTGATCGCAGAATTAACAAATATCAGATTCAAACATTCGGCCAACGAACCTCCCAATTATCTCAAGGCCACGCTAATTGAGTGCCTTCTCTCTCCCGGTCGAAAAATCGAAGTTGCGAGCCGCAAAAAGCGACGCGCAACCCTCCCAGCGCCGGCCCTCTTTTTGCGCCACTTTTTCACCCTCCTCCGAGGCCTCCACCCCTCGCGGCGCCGCCGGCGAAAAAGCCGGTCGGGGGCCGATCGTGCATCAAAGTGGATTTAGCGAGTTTCGATGTAAATGGCCGCGATTACCGTGATGCGTTTTACCGCAATCCCGGCGGCACGTGGAAAAGTCCGTTTTAATTTGCTTCCCGCCGGCGCCCCCAACCATTTTGCGGAACGGCAGGGGGCCTCGGAATGTATGCCCGGATATACCGGGTGTCGCGGAACTCGCCGGCGTCAATGATGAACTCTAAACTCGATGATGCGCGAACCGAAGTAAAATGGAAATTTTTTTCGTTTCGTAAAAGTGGACTTGGTGTTAGATACTTGAAAGTGGCACGATTGCAAGTATAGATGTTGGTTAAGAAATTGAAAGTTGAGGGGTTGGTAAGTAATAATTTGAAAGTGGGGTCGTTGATAAATGCAAAGTAGAACTTTTGGAAATTATAGACTTCAAATTGGTATTTATTAACTAAGAGAAAGGGTTTCAAAATTAGTTCTACAACCCTTGCAAATAAAATTACAGCTAATACTTCTTAAGCTTCCAACCTAGAAGAATTCATAACTTTAAAATTAAAAATAAATACCTCATCTAACTCAGACCTTAGCCAAATCCTCCCATGACACCCTCCCACCATCCCATCAATCACTCCACCCCCAACATCCCCAAAACAGAAATCCTCCCACCCTCAGCCTACACAATCCTCGGCATCGGAACTCGGCAAATAGGAAAGAAAGACAGCGAAAGCGGGAAAAAAATCCTCTCACTCTCACTTTCAACGCACCCCACGCAACTTTCAGCCCTCGACCACCCCGGCGGGCATCCCCCAGGTAGCTTAAAGCGACAATGGACGTGGGTATCGAGCGGGGAAGCGGAATGATGGGCGTGTGTTTACATCGCGCCTGCCGAATGTTCAGTTCGTATGTCCTCGGATGCGTGGGCCGTCGGGTTATGGGACTCTGAATTATTTCGGCCGTTTGCGTTGGTGGCACTGCGAACCCGACGAAAGCCAGACGAGCGTCGTTAACAGTCGGTCGACGGCCGACGTTCAAAGCGGGATCGTTAAATTTCCCGCAGGACCTTTCGTCGAAGCTTACCGACGTTTGCCTTTCAGCCTTCCGGTGTGATCGGATAGCGGAGGAATTTTGGATGGCCAGCTCGGGTGATCAAGCTCTGAGAAGGCTGAATTTGAATTTTGGGATGGGAAAGGGAACATTTTTTCGAGACAAGAGGAAATCGATCGATCGCGTAAGTACGCTTCGATTGAATGTGCTGCCAGGCTCGGAGAATGCGAAATTCGAAATTGGGGGCAGCAGGGATGAAGGATTCGAGAATTGAAAATTTGCCGGCAAAGTCGTTATTCGAGATGCGGAGGGCTTTGATAGTCAAGTTGACGGCGTACTTGATACCGGAGGACCCGAAAACGGGAAGTTGGATAATGCAAAGTTGCCGCCATGCAAGTTCCGAGACTGTAAAGTTGAAAGCGTACCAGTTTCGAAGCTGCGAAGATGGAAACATGGAAGTTCGGGAACTGCAAAGCTGGAAATTGCAAAGTTGGTAAATGTAGGGCCCGAAGTACGCAGGGCCGTTAAGTGGAAAAATTGACGGCCTGAAACTTAACCACTGCATAAATTGTAAATTTACAAAACTGAATTGAAATGTTGAGTGTGAACGTGTCGTGCAACGAACAGATGCTTGCTGTTCATTCCTGTTCGAAGGTCAGCATTCAGGAAGCTTCTGCTTACAATCGGACGAGTACAGGAAGAAGACGCAATACGAACCTGAGGAAGCTCTGCCAGGAAGTGATTGGCACTGTTAATACCCTACTCGATCTCATGTGACATAGAGTCGAACTGTCGACAAGCAGAATTGTTCATTACAGGCAGAATCAGCGCTCTCTGCTACTCTACTAGTCGGCCGGACTATATTATTGACTTCCACTACTGAAAACACTGTTCCATCTTTATTCGGCGTTTAGTGAAGCATTTAGTGTACGATTCTTTAATGACTGCTAGTATTGGATACTTACGACTCCTTTACTGACATATTTTCAGAGATTGAAAATTTATAATATATAAAAGTTTTATATTTAATTTATTACGTACGACGAATAAGATTAATCTGCCTGTCAGACTATATTATGGACTCTGATTACTGAAAATAGACATATTAATTTTTAGAACCATTTCTGCATCCATTGCAATTAAGAAATTGACACAGAATTCTGTCCAACGTTTTGACACAGAAAGAAAGACAAAATATTGTTCACAGACATATGTAATTTCATTAATTCTGTGAATTTTCCAGAATTGCATTACTAACTTCCGTCTGACGAGTAATGTATTAATACTCCTTGCACGTGAGTGGTAAGATCTCGCAGGCGAAACAGCTTACCTCGGCGGAACGTTAAGTAATCGGCGTATCAGAGGAGAGAAAATCCACCGGGCTCCGAGCCGGGAACTCGCATTTTCCCCGAAACCGGGCGCGCGGCATTAATTTTGCGTCCCGAGCACGGAGAAATTCGATGAACCGAGTGAGAATTCTCGACCGGTCTCCCGACAGAGCCCGGGACATTTCTTACATTCGCACCATGACAATTCTCCGCCGGGAACACGTTAATTAACTCTTCCATAAAGTCCGTTAACTCATCCGCGGAATCCCGCGAATTCTCAAACTTACATTACTATCAAGCCCTTCATTTCTCACCTTACTTTCTGGAATTTCGAATAAACTAAAATACGGTACAGGACGACATAGATTCGACATCCATAAGATCGTCAAGAATGTTGACATGCCAATACAGTAAAGTGTGTAAACAGTAAATCGGTAAACTAGCGAACCGAACAGTAGAATAACACTATCTTCAAAATCTTTAATATACTGGAATGGAAAAAATTACAATAAATAGCCCAGCATCGCCTTTTAATTCCGCCGTACTTCGATCCTCCATTTCAACCCTGTTACTTCCCCCGCCCTCTTAATTTACCGCGCATTCCACTTTTCCTTTAGATTCCACCGGAGTCCACTTCTTCTAATCTTCTCCGTTCCTATCTCGACTTCTCCTTCGGCCAGTTCTATCTGCCTCACTTTCACCCACCCCTTCCCACCCTTCCTCTCTTCCACCCTTCTCTTTCGCCAGTCTTCGTATTTCAGCCGAGGCCAATTCGATATATGCCGGCGAGCGAGCGTGCGCGCACGGAACGTATCTTTGCCTCCTGATTGCGTGCAACTCACGTACGGAATGCACGGCCGAATTGAGAGCGAAGCACGACGCGGGGGACGAAACGGGGGGACGGCCTGAGTACACGGAAAGTATGCAAGCCGCATGCCGTACGGACACCTCGACGTCGGCCCGAGGACTAACTTACACTTTACTTACTACGTTTTACCGTACGCTCGTTACTGCACTCCGATGCTTCGATCGTTGAGTCTTGTTTACAGTGTTGTAGACGTATCTACTTCTAAGTCTGCTTTCGTGGAGTGTTAGAAGATTGAAAAATCGAAAAATCTAACGGGACTAACTTACACGTTACTTACTACGTTTTACCGTACGCTCGTTACTGCACTCCGATGCTTCGATCGTTGAGTCTTGTTTACAGTGTTGTAGACGTATCTACTTCTAAGTCTGCTTTCGTGGAGTGTTAGAAGATTGAAAAATCGAAAGATCTTACGGGACTAACTTACACTTTACTTACTACGTTTTACCGTACGCTCGTTACTGCACTCCGATGCTTCGATCGTTGAGTCTTGTTTACAGTGTTGTAGACGTATCTACTTCTAAGTCTGCTTTCGTGGAGTGTTAGAAGATTGAAAAATCGAAAAATCTTACGGGACTAACTTACACGTTACTTACTACGTTTTACCGTACGCTCGTTACTGCACTCCGATGCTTCGATCGTTGAGTCTTGTTTACAGTGTTGTAGACGTATCTACTTCTAAGTCTGCTTTCGTGGAGTGTTAGAAGATTGAAAAATCGAAAAATCTAACGGGACTAACTTACACGTTACTTACTACGTTTTACCGTACGCTCGTTACTGTACCACGATTCTCCGATCGTTGAGTCTTGATTACAGTGTTGTAGACGTATCTACTTCTAAGTCTGCTTTCGTGAAGTGTTGGAAGATTGAAAAATCGAAAATTCTCACGGGACGTTCGTAGAAGTTTAACGTCTGTGGCATTAAATCACTTTCTACTCTTGCAACATGTGATAATTATATTATTTCAAGAAATGATATCTATAACATTTATGCTAGGGTCAAAATTCAATTTTGATACGGGATTTAAAAAACCCCGATTTCACTAATGTGGAAGTTTTAACGTCAATGGTATTAAATCACTTTCTACCCTCGTAACAAATTGATAATTAAACTATTTCTGCCAATGACACCTATAACACGATTATACTATTAATTTATAATATAAATAAATAATTAAATTATTTCTAGTAACGATATCTATAACACTATTATACTATCAATTTAGAAAATAATACCAAGATACAAACACCGGTCTCACTGAAATCATCTGCAAAACTGTTTCACCCCTCGCTTCGACCGAGCTCAAAATTGAAACATCGCTCCGGCAGAACCTGACGCCAGAAAGAAAGATCGAAGGATCGAAGGATCGAGCGGACTGTAAAGTGGCAGGTCGGAAGGTTGGCCGGAAGCTTTAAGCCAGGCCACGCTGTAGACTTCACCTGCGCGTGTGTACTTTGTTCAGCTCCACCGGTACTATCCACTGTTGGCGGTGCAACGAAGGGTAAGGGAACGGGGTGGGAGGGGGTTGGGGGGGGGGGGATATACTTCGGTCGGCAGACTGGCGCAGTCCCGTGGGGTTGCTATTTCTACGTTGGCTAGGCCCGTTGCGATGTCGGGGGTAGCATTGCTGGCGATCCACCTTCCGCCCAACCTACTTTGCCCAAGAGGGTGCAGCCCAGAGAGAAAACAAGACGCGAGCCCACCTACTACCCTGCCTATCCGCGCTTCGAATGACTGAGAGCCATCTTACCTCGCCGATGTCTTTCGCCCGGCAGGAAAGCGTGCTAATTTTAAACACCGCTCTCTGCCGATTTATCGGAACTAGGTAAAAATGTGTTTGTGGGCCATTGAATAGCGATTATTCGTGATAGATACTGTAAACGGGAATACTGAATTTGGTTTTGGTATAGAGAGAGGGGTAAATCAAATATCGGTGAAGAGAAAATGGTGGCTTTTGCTGAAAATTAGAACTATAGAAAATTAAACATTTAATGTGGACAGTTCGATTTGTTTAATGTATACGAATCGATACTAAACAACGAAATCATTGAAAATTCCCACTACTAAAACAGCTAAAAATGACAAATTGACAATGATAAAAAGTTAGGAAACCCAACGATGTCACACGTGAAATATTTCACGACACAAGTATTAAAAACATTCTCCTCATAAGCAGGTGAATACCGAGACTAAGAATATTGAAGACCATGAATATAAAGACATATTACCTATACAGTTTACTTACACCAATACCTCGTAATGCCTCCCTGAATTTTGATCGCAGCAGAAGAATCCGCGAAGATTTAAGACAGTCGCCGCAGGATCCGTTAAGCTGAAAATTTTCGCTGCGCGTAACTCCGCCTGGCGCGATGATGATGATGATCAAGGCTGGTAGGTCCGGATCCTTCAATTATGCAGGAACGAGCTGCAAGGTCCTAGCCGGGCTACGACCCGCCACGTGAATCTACCCCGTCCTTCGGCGGATATTACGTCCATTATTATTACCCGACCGACGTCGACGAAAGCGGGATATAGAACTGAGACGATGATCCGGAAAGAAAGACACGGCTCCAAGCCGGGTCGACATGCAAATTTTGGGCCGTTAACCCCGCCGTTAAGTGCGTTAAAAATAAAGATCAAGATCGCGAAATGAAAACATAATTTTAGATACCGCCAAAATAGGAGCCCAGTTCAATGGTTGGTCCGTTGAAAAGAAAGAATATTTTCGTCTGGCTCTATTGAATGTTACACAGAGTGGACGGGACGAGAAGAACAGAATTCTGTCCGAATTTGATGACACTCTTCGCGAGACTGCATAGAGGTAAATACGTCTTGTATTCTATTCTGGGTGCTTCTGACGCTTTGCGACGAAAAAAATTGTGGCTATATTCATGGATCTTTTTAATAGAAAATTATGACGGTGTATGAAATTAGTTATTGGAAAATCGTCTTTTTTAAGAACGGAGCAAATTTTTTGCTTAAAATTGAAAGCTGTCCGACTGGCTTGTACTACTACTAAGGTGATAGAGGGTTCGAATATTGTGCTCAGATGCATGTAGCACTTCATGAATGACAAAATAATTGAGAGAGTAGAAAAATACGCGAGTTTAGCCTTCTGCACAATAACTTAGGGACATGTTCCGTTGATTTCAGGAATATTTAGCTTGTGTAGTTCGATTTTACTTACGGTATTTATTCACCGTTCTGAGAGATTTAGCGTATTAAGGCCTGATTTAGCCTACATATAAATATTGTTTGACGAGCCTATCGTTCGAATATGACATCCACCGACCAATGGAGGGTATTTTGGTACTATTTATACCTATTAAAACCTTTAGAATGACACTATATTACATATTTTTGCGTTATAAGGTATTTCATTCGCCGGAAGGGGTCTCAAGCCGGGTTTACCGTTAAATTGAAGGCTCTCTGACTGCCTAATTCTACTCCTATGATACTTATATCGCTTGATTAGTATTTGTAGTTGACTGCCACATGATTTTATGTACATTCGTGGCGATTTGTATTATCCTTTTTGGGCGATTTAGCCTACAGAGACCCGTTTTAGGCCCATCTTAGACCCTATTTGATGATCGTATCCTTATAACGTGGCATTGAGCGACCAATGGAGGGGACTTTGGCACTATTTGGACCTATTTAAAGGTGATAGGACCTTCAGAATAGTCGAAAAGCGCGAAAAAATTGTTGGTCTTCGAATGGATTTATAACTATCCTATCCCATAGATTTTAACACACCCTGAAAGTTAGTGGCAAGCGAAATTCGGAATTCCCAATAGTTTCGAAGATACAGCCGTTTTTCGGAGGTAAAAAAAAATTGTTTAATGATCGACTTTCGCCAATAGTTCTATCTTAAAGTACGCGACAAAAGCTTCAAGAAAATGTATGATTATCATAGGTTTTGATCGCTGGTTCAAAGTTACAGGCGATTTAAAAAAGCGCGAATTTTTTAAGGCTTCTATTCCCTTCTCATTTTTGCGAAAAATCGAAAGTCGGCGGATCGGATCGCCCTTTTGCTATCTGGTAGGGGGTCAAAATTAACTCATAGAGCCGTTTGCCGTTGGTCGAAATTCGCATTATTTTCCGAGTAACAGCCAAAAAACTATCGAAAAATGAGTGTCGAAAAATGGGTAAAAATTAAAAGTCTTCCGATCGACTTCTGTTTATGCATACTGAAAGAGAATCGAGCGAGGGTCTCAAAAATCGCAACCGGGGCCTTCTAACTGCAATACTTTCGGAGATATGACCAAAAATACAACTAAACATGGGATAAAATCCGAACTTTCTTCCTACCACACCCACCCAGCCACTTTACAACTCTTCAAACTATTTAACGTTCATATTCTTACCGAAAGACTTTGCTTCCTGCATTATTTCACACATACCTGCATCACTGCAACTGTAGAGTCTCTATGACAAAGCTAATGACGAGTACAAAGCTAACATCAACCGTTTACTGAAGAATGAACTTGTTTTATGAACGTACTCTCCTCACGCATGACACGTAATAACTTGAAACGAATTCAAGTGGATTGTTCGCATGTTCCCTGGGCACACATTCGTACAATCGGTTTCTTTAACATCGAGCATCTCCAGAGAACAGCTTATTCTCGGCAAGCGTTCTCCGAGGTACACGGCTTTGGCCGAAAAATTTAACGTCGCCGTCTCGGCTCGCGTTACGGCGGCGGGATAGAAAGAGGATGCTCCGTAAATAGAGTGAAATTTTGATGAGGCCCTTCGCCGACAGTTGCCGCTACCTGCGAAGCTCAGTTGACGTAAAATCAAGGCTGGATGCCGTGGATGCGGAAAACACACCGGCAGAGAGTTTGTTTCTACCGGGGGCATGTCTGAAAATGGCGTGTTCGACGACCACGGCCCAAATGGGGTAGAAAGTTACAAAGGAGGCTAAAATTCTGCCTAGAACTTAGGTCTTAGGTACACAGATTGCTGTATGCAAATTGAGAAATTTGTGTTGAGTGCTATACCTATGTCGATTTTGGGATAATGAACTAATTCAATTATAATTTAAATTGTTGTCAGTGAGATAATTACTGGGTGAACTGCTATTAGCAATGTAGCAGTGTGTATTACACTTATTTTGTTAGCTACTATTAGTAACCAAATTAATTTATTATTACAAGCTTTATAAATTTGTGAGCAGTGCTCGGACTTTACATACATTAAATTTTGATCCTTCACATGCCTTTCCACATGCTTCTGAAATTTTGTTCATTACATAGGTATATCGAAATCAAAACGATACATTCTAATAACCTAATCCTTATTCTCCGAGTCCCACCTACCCTCCGGCAATAAACAGCTGACGTCACGCCAAGATAATGAATGGATTCAGATAACAGAACTTATAGCGTTGCACCGCGCGCGCGCGAGTGGGGAAAGTTAAATTCAAGAGAAAGAAGTTCCAGTTATATGGACCTCTGCGTAAGAGATCCACTAAACAAGAAGACACACAAACTCGGCAACATGTAACATAGAAGTAAAGTTGCGAAGAACCGCGAAGTGGAAGGTAAAATTGAAGAAAGTCAAGCTTTATCTATATGAGGCTTTCTTAAAAAAGAAAGAAAGGAGCTAGGACGATGGGAGAAAAAAATGAGGAAAGGGAAGGGGTGGGGAAAAAACAACTAAGCAGAAAATACAAGGACCGGGTAAATGCGTGAGAAGAGAGGAAAACCGCAGGTTTCTCGGAGGAGAGCGAGGGAGAGAACCGAAAGTTGGAGAGAAGCGCGAGACGGGGTGGAAGAAAAGTTCGGAACAAAGTACAAATGGGCGAGCGTAGGAGAGTGAGAGAGGGAGACAGAGAGAGAGAGAGAGAGAGAGAGAGGGAGAGAGAGAGAGAGAGAAGATTCGTAAGATAGAGGGCAGAGAGTGCGAACGTTCGCCTCGGATTGCCACGGCGAGCAACTCGCGGTTTTATTAATTTGCACTGAGCGCGTACGCGCACGAAAGAAGGGTGCAAAGTGTTGGGGAACACGAGCCAAGTGCGCAACAAACTGCGCAAGCCGCGGTCAGACCTGTAATTCAGCCAGAAAGCAAAGAAAAAGTATCAAATGCGACTGCGTCCAGCAAACGATGCGTTCGACAGAAATAAAACATATTTCTTAGCATTGTGGAATGTATGATGTTTGCGGCGCGTGTGGGAACAAGGAAAGATCGGTGTGTTTCTTCTACGTTTCGACATTTTCAAGAATTTGCAACAATAATGAACATTTTTTGAATAATAATAAGTACATAAAACATTACGATTTTATAGATATATGGACCAAGGAATACAATTGTTTAGAGCTACAGTTTAATCTTCGAATCGATATGTGAGGAATTATTTAATTACTGAAAGTTAAATACAAGGAGGAAAAAGACTATTGCTAATTCTTGACGCGTACCTTAATTTTTATCGTAAGTGTTTCATGATTTTCCAGTGATGTTGAAGTCCGGAATGTGTCATAATTGGTTAGTCCAATTCCTTGTGGCGTTATTTGTATCTCGGATATTGTTGTGTCCCTTAAAATTTGATAAAAGTCCTAACCATTTTACATTTCTCTACATCGTAAGTTTCTATCACTATACTTGCACGTTCCCTCTCCTTTCTCTTCTTCGGTACCGAAAACAATTGCGTCCGCTTAATTTACAATGCCGATGCTACTTTTTGTCGAGTCGTCCTTTTTCTAGGCCGCTGCTTTGTCAGAGATTTTGTCCGGCGGACTTCTGCGCACGATATGTGTACTGCATGAGCGCATCTGTGTGTGTGTGTGTGTGTGTTCGTACGTGCCACTCGCGTTCGTCCACGGTACGCTTCCATTTCGCAGCGGGCCTGTCCAACTTACAATTAGATAGCTGCGAGTTGGGAATGGTAGTTCGAGCATGGCATAGCTCCGTATATTAGAATTTTATGCGATGCTAATTTTGAAGCCCGTGGATAGAGTCGACGCGGCTTGAGATAGAGAGGAGAGCGCTATGCTTCCCGTATATATGAATTATACATTTTAGGCAGTGGCGAAGTATGAGGGGGGGGGGGGGTGTGAGTTAACGTAGAAAGAACATTTATACGGCCGACGAACGGAATTATCGCTTGCGCGCCCATTGATTTTGCCTCCTGCGATTTGAAAATAGCGACCAGGCGTTGTTCGGTACTGAAGTAGTGTGCGGATATCGTCATTAAGTATGTCTGTTAGTGATTGTTTAAGTGCTTTAGCTGAAAATGATAAAGAAACATTGCATTGCGTTGGTTAAGGTGTGTCTACATTTCTTAGAGCTTTACCACGTTGATAATTACCGATGCTAATGCTATTGAAGAGTCGCTGTATCTTAGAATACTTAAGAGACATACTTAAGAACACATAATAAATTACCTCTTTCATATTTCACCTATAACGAATCAGGATTCTCCAATCGTTCTTCGATTACTTTTCTTCTTACCATTTATATTCCACAATAAATGTCATACCGTCTGAAGGCAAATACTATACTATATATGCACCACTATACATTTTAAACTCCACAAAAATGATCCCAGAAACAACTACCAACAGCGTCGGCCCAAAGCTCTAAACAGCCGCAAGGAAAATCTCCGGAAACCATGAAATCCGACAAAAGGAGGAAGCGCGGAAAGATTAAACAGGCCGGAAGCGCGGGGTTAAAAAACGAGACGCGACGGGGAAAAAAGGGTGGGTGGAAAGAGGGGGAGGGGGAAAGGAGCCCGTAGGAGGGAAACGTATGTGACGCTAAACGTGAGAGCCGGGACTTTTTGGTAATTATTAATGAAGAACGGACGGCGCGTACGCGTACGGCGATAAAACTCTGGACGTTTAGCTCGTACAATGGATTTACCACCCTCCGCGCTGCCCGTAGGGGTGAGGGGAGGATACGGGGAAGCTGGGGGGGAGGACGGTTGCAGCTCGTGGGGGTTGTAAATCGCGGATGCCCCAGTGTAATAGCCTCGCCGTACGATGCGTCGCAACAGTTTCCGCCGTTGCCCTTTTTACGTCAGTTCTTAATTTGCCGCGTTTACCCCCGGCGCGAGCCGGAGCAAAACTGCAGGGGTGGCACGGTATTAATGCCGAGTTTCGTCCGCGGCCCAAATGAAATTCCCCGGCAAGGATCGGGAATGCGAGGCGCGTTTTTTCCCCGACGTCGCGGCGGCATTTCTCGTCATTAAAAATATTACACTTCGAGCCGAAGTGACGCTGGTGGGGTAAGAAGCTTCGGTTTTTGGGGAAGAGGGATGTAGAAATGATTCTGACAAATTGGTAGCTTTGACGAGATGGTAGATGGCTCCGTTCAAAAACGAGTGTACTTATTGTTAAGTTCACGGTATGGCCAAAAGAGAAAATGTTAAGTTATTGTATGAACCATATAGTATTCGTATGCTAGCTCCAATAGAGTGAGGAAAATTTTAAGTAGCACTCTAAATGGCTGTAGAATGAGTATTGGGGGATTTCTGTGGTTGAGATAAGAAGCAAAATAATATGTAGAGCCGATATGCGTGGTTGCGTTGACACTCCTCGCGACTTGTCTTTGCCCTCTGCCTCAAGCGCTCACTTACTCGAATTCGGCGCTTGCCGATTTCGAGTCTGCGCTCCATCGTGCTCAGTCAAGCGTGCTTTTTTCTCAATTTCTCTGCCGGGACGGGAATCGAGCCCGGGTCCGCTGCCTTATGAGTCAAGTACTCTATCAACTAGATCGCCCACCCGCCTTGCGAGTTCTAGAGCCGTTTAGCGTACATATTCTTACCGGACGGTTCTTACGCGACTATATTAACACCGTCTTTTCATATTTATCATATCGTACGTCTACTTGCGAGACGTTCTTCATACTTGTGCACTATCTTACGTTAGTTTACATTATTTTACGTTGCTATATGTAATAATTGGTGGTTTTTCAGCTTTTTGGGGATTTTTAGCCTACGAAGCTGCAATTTCGCCTCAATTTAGAGTATGTTTGACCACTTTATCCCTCTTGAACCTGATTTTCTTGGTACTTTTTCACTATTTTACGTTAGTATACACGGTTTTATGTGATTATATGTCATAATTGATGGTAATTATCGCCTTTTGGAGTGTTTGAGGCCGCAAATGCGCATCTTAGCTCATGTTTTAAGTACTTTTGACCAAGGTGCCCTTATAATATAGGACTGAGCGACCAATGGTGGGTACTTTGGCACTATATGGACCTATTCAAAAGTGATAGAACCTTCAAAATCGTCGACGGACGCAACAAAATTGTTGGTCTTAAAATCGATTTATAAGTACCCTATCCCATAGATTTTAACACGCCCTGAAAGTTGGTGGCAAGCAAAGTTCCGAATTCTCAATAGTTTTGAAAATACAGCCATTTTTCGAAGGCAAAAAAAAATTGGTTTAAAGATCGACTTCCGCCGATAGTCCTATCTTAGAGTACGCATCAAAAGATTTAAGAAAATGTATGATTTTCATAGGTTTTGATCGCTGGTTCAAAAGTTACAGGCGATTTAAAAAAACCCGAATTTTTTAAGGGGTACCCCTTCTCATTTTTACGAAAAATCGAAGGTCGGCGGATTGGATCGCCCTTTTGCTACCTGGTAGGGCGTCAAAAATAACTCAGAGAGCCATTTGCCGTTGGTCAAAATTCGCTTTAGTTTCCGAGCTACAGCCAAAAAACTGTCAAAAAAATGGGGTCACGAAAATAGCAAAAAAATAAAAGTCTGCCGACCGACTTGTGCTTATGCATACTGAAAGACATTCGAGCGAGGATCACAAAAACAGCAACCGGAGCCTTCTTTGTGCAATACTTTCGGAGATATGGCCAAAAATATATCTAAACACACAGTAAAATTCGATATTTCTACCTACCTACCCCACCCACTTTACAAGAACAATTGTGTCCCTACAAGATTTTCATTCCTGTCTTAAAACTACCTAACCCTCACCGCTTCAATAACAGCTCCTGTATTACTTTCAGATTCAATCTCTAAACGAACAACGTTCCAAATATCTAACACCTCACCAATTCCTACAACATAAATAAAATTAATAAAACTTCTCACCTCCACCGCATAAACTCACAGAAACTTCCCACACGCCGTTGATGGAATAAAAATTCTGTTAGGTACGTCGACACGTCCATACGCGAAACAATTGCAAGATCATCGGTGGAAAATCGTGTAGGCAGAGAGTGGAAGGAACCAAGGTCGGATCAGATCGTCCTAACCGAGGTTCGAAGGGCCTCGTAGCAGATATCCTGGGTTAGGCAAGCATGCTGGGCCCTCGTCGGGCTCGGATTTCGGGGAAGTTACAAGCCGCCAACAGTTAGCGCGTCTGTATCGACGGCTTCCTACGACGACCCGCAGCGATTCGGCTCGAACTTCGGCCCAAAACTCGCGGAGCTCCGCTCCGGGACGAAGGTTACACAAGGAGCAGCCCGAACTGCTTTCCAGCAGGGTGGCACCCGGGGGGGGGGGGGTAGCTAACAGAAAGTCCAATTCTTGGTAATTGACTTCGGGCGCGGTCCCTGTCCCACTGCCTCGAGAGTCTTCCAAGGTTTCGACGTATGTACCTTGGCGTGTGTGCCGATGGCGAATTTCGGGACGCCAGGATTTTCCGGGAAAGCTTCGTTCTCGAGGTGGCTGGATCAGCTTCGTCGCTTTTTGAACTTCGTCGAGGAACGGCTCAGTTTCAATCCACCCCTAAACGATTCTAAGGATTCTAAGAATTTTAAGAATTTCTGATCCCAACCAACCCGAATCCAAATTTTTTTTCCATTTATGCGTCTCTACAGTTTTTAGAAGAGGATTATGATCCCGCTATTCCTGACACATAAACATCGTACGTTATGCTTGGCTTACCCCTGATGAGACACCGTAAGGCATTGAAATAGGTAGAGTAAAAAGTATTCAAATATACGACAGGAAACTCAACCAAGAACGAGGACTTACAATGTCTTTCTTACAAGAATATTAAGAAAACGGTTGAAGAGTAAAGATGAATCAGATTCTAAGAATCGTCATTAGCGTTTCGACTCGAACCATTTCCAACGATTCTCGCACGCACACCCGACGTAATTCGAATCTCGGAACGAGCTCGTCCGCTGAATCCTCGTAACTCGACCCACTTCCCCGAAAACACAAATATACAGGCCCTCTCGAAAACTGCCATACGCCCCTATCCATATGCATACGTCCGCGGGTGTGAGCGGAACGTACACACATGCATATATGTATCCCCGGCCAGAGGGGGTGGCCCTGGCATGTATATGTATGTCTCGGTGGCACGTAAGAGAGCCGACAGAAGGAGCGGCCTGGAGTAGGGTCACTTGGTTTGCAGATTAGAAGGAAGTGCGGGCGCGGCTGCAGGTGCAGGCTGCACTTAATCGCGACTTAAGTGCACTCTCGGTCGCATAATTGACTCCATGAATAATTCCCGCGGGAGGCAGGGACGTCACGCGGGACTCACACTCTCTCCGCGGACTCTTCTTTCTCGTCACTCGCCGAAGGAGGAAAGTAAGGAGCCAGGGGTGGCTTCGGGGTTCGAAGGAAGGAGAGAGAAAGGTATATTGGTAGATAGGAGAGAGTCAGAAGGAAGGAAGGAGAGAGAAAGGTAGATTGGAAGATAGGAGAGAGTCAGAGGGAAGGCAGGAGAGGGTAGTTCAAGACTGAGAAGAAGAGAGAGAGAGAGACACACACATAGCGGGGTGAAAGTAGGGAAAACTAAGGAGGAAGAGAGAAGGGGGGGAAAAGACGGAACGACGTTAAGTTGGAATTAATTACGACGGAACGCCTCCAGAGGAGTCTTCCCGGTCAACGAGGCTTGCACGAGGCCATAACGGAGTCCGTCTTAAGAAGGCGAGCTTCTCCAAGGACGCGTCGTCGTCGTCGTCGTCGCCGCTGACGACCGGCGGGTCCTTTAATTAAGGCCTCATTTTTTTATTCCCGCCGTGTACGCTTATATTTTTGCCCGGCAGCGAGATGCCCGCCGCTCGAGAGAGGAGTGTTGATTAGAATTTCACGTGTCCCGTAATTTATGGTACGGCGGAGCCGTAGAATGCGCTTGCGCTAAGTTTAGTGCGCGTTCTTTGCAAAGATATTGTCAAAGCGGAGATCAGTCATCGGCTTGTTCAGTGGCGCAGAAAAACGTGGAATCGGGAAATATACAGAATTATTAACTGTGATACAATCGAATGGGGCGGAAATATTGGTTTCTAAAAATCTTTGAAAAATGAGTAATTTATTGTAGGATACTTAACTTTGATCCAATTTACATGAACGGAGTACACTGTTAAAAATTATACTTTAGAAGAAAATTAGAATTAGCAAAGCATGTATTAACTCGCTAAACACCATAGAAAAATCAGTGAATGTATGTGAAATATAGAAACAGTCGCGGACAATGATGTGACATCGACAATATTCTTTCTTATCCAACCTACGTCTAAATTTCTCATAATGCCTTCCGACGAACCGCCAACGAAGAATGCCGCGGGCAGAGAAGCAAAGGGTGGGATCCGAAAAAAAAGGTCGGGCCAGAAAAATGAGCGCATAATACAACTGTCCGCCAGGTAATCCAGCGATGCGTCTCACGATATTATACGGAAAAAAAGGACGCGTAACGCTGAACGTCGAGGAAATAGTTTCCGCGGATAACCCCGGATTCCCAGCTTTGGCCTGCATAATTGAAAGATCCCGCTCGGCACATTCGGCGAACGAGCGTTGCTCGAGAGAAGGTTGGGCAGGGAGGGGTGGGAGGAAAGGGGGCGGAATGAGAAGTGAAATGAGAAGGAGAACGAGGAGAAAGTGGCCGGACGTCGGGGGGCGCATTCCGTTGCGGATTTTTCTAATCTTCTGATTTCCCTAAACCGTCGAGTTTCACCGTCCGCAGGGATTCACGACTCGTTCGCTCGCGCGCGATGAGAGCCCTGAAGAAACAGAAGGGACTCATATCCCGTTTCGCGCGCCACGCTCGCGTTGCAAGAGGAATGACGAAGGTACGGTAACTTTGGATCGTCGCTGTACTTTGATTATAAGCGTCAACTATAGAGAAATCATTTTCTGTTGGTTCACTCATGGTTTTAATGTGTAACTAAGGTTTATTTCAACTTTATGAAATTACATTTTTCTAGTTTTAGGCTTGGTAGAATTACAATAATTTCGGTATCGTAATGTGAAAACTCATATGTTGCTACAAACATTAAACCTTAATATATTATGAATTCTATACTTATTTGGTTCTCTGACTTAAATGTGATTAATGTCAGATGCTGAAAGGAGAATACCTTAACAGTGACAGACGTTAAAAATAATCACGGCGCTATCCCTGTTTGAAAACCGAAAACACTCCCTTGCCAACCCAACACATGTACGATCTACTTTCTCGTTCGACTACCTTCCAATGTTCGACTCTACCTTTTTCATATTGAAACAACAATACTCTTCGCAAAACTACCGTTAAACAAAGAAATCCTGAAAGATTCTACGATGCCCACCCCACAATCTAAACTCATTACCTCACAACTCCCCCGTCAAAAGGCACGTTTTCATCGATCCACTCATTATCCATCGGCATCGAAAAAGTACAGACTCGCGTGAAACAATGAACAGTCGAAGCGGCTCCGACCTTTCTTCTCGTGCATCGCCGAGCCGAGATCGATACTCATTGTCGGCGCGGGGCCAAAGGGGAGAGGGTTTAGGAGGGGCAGCCCGGTAAAACGATATGATTGGCGGTATTACTATTATCCCGGAGATTCGATACCTACGGTAGGGACGGGTCCATTGTCGGCGCCGGCCGGCTCGCACAATCGAAATCCGCGGCCGTAGGCCTCCACGTTCGACGGAAGATCGCAATGAGCGTATCGTGTGTATGAGAGAGATCCGGAAGCGGATGAGGAGGGAGGGGGAGGGGGGGGGGGGAAAGAGAGCGTTCGGCATTCAGGGCAGAGCAGATGTATCGACACCTGTCGCGCCGCTGACAATCGGATGTCTGACAGATCGCCAATTCGTCTGCGAATCATGCACGAAGTCTAAGTGCAACATCAAACGGATTCGACGGATCTACCGTTGTCACGTGGGGGCTGAGATTAACTATTTTCGAAATGGCTTGACCGACGCCTGATTTCGGAAAGGGAGATGGATTTGAGTGAAACTGTAGTGGTGAATCAAATCTGGGGTTTAGTCTTTACTTCTATCGAGAATATATTTATATTGCGTTGGCAAGAAAGTTCTTTCTTTCATAGCGTGAAAGAAATGTCATATTTTTATACAAGCAATATACTCTGTTCAAGAAAATATTTCCTATTTTGTGCGATGAACTTTCGATATATTTCTGACGAGTTCGTTATTCCGCGTTTGTAAAACTTCTAATCCGTAGCAGCAAACAACTGAACGGTACCTGTGCTTCAAAACCGAAAGAACTTCCTTGCTAACCTAATAGTTTATGTAAAACGTATAGTATATAACTCGGTCAGCGTTTTACACGTATCTGCTACAACTCAATGATTTTAACTGTAAATCAATTAATTAAAGTGATTGAAGCTGTTAATAAATTTAATTTAACATAGTATAATTTGAAAGGATAATATATATCTATCGCTGACTGTCCGACTGAATTATATAAACCAGTCCGGTATACTATATTTCATCAGAGCAATGTGTACTGATGAAATCGACACTTATATTTTTGATATCTCCACTTGCTTGGAAAAGTGAAACAGTTCTTACCGTCTCTCCTTATCTTTAACACAATTCGCTCTTCGACCCTCGCCCCAAGCCACCCCATTCATCTTATTACACCCCATTTCCTCCCCCTCATTGATTAGACGCGGTCCGTGAGATCCGTTTTTCTCATTTCCATCCCACCCCCCTCCCACAGAATAGAAACTACTTCATCTTCCGTTTGATAGAGGCGAATTGACGAATCGCGCTGCCGATTATAAAACGTAATCACGGCGGGGCCGAAGTTTTCGCAAACTTTTCCCGCCACCCCCGGAAGTCGTTCTGGATAGAAGCGATTCCTCGTCTGGGGACGATTCCCGTCAACTTTATTGGACCGTCGACAGGCCAACCGCCCCCCATTGGCCCCGGGGGCAGAAAACATAAAACCACTTCCTTCTTGCGCGTGGGAATCAGTCGTCTTTAATTCCGACGGAGACAAACAAGGGTCGTGGGGGGTGGGGGTGGAGGTGATTTCTTCTTATCTAAAAACTTTTCCTCGCTACCCTCCCCTCCATCGAATCACCCCATCTCGTCGCTGGCATTATTTCAAAACTACCCCCGGATAGCGATCGCTGCACCTTAATATGTCCAGTGGAATATTTTTATTATTTTTACGACTTTGACTCGAGAATTCTGTCCTCCATTTTCGGTTTGAAATAAATATAATTGGACGCGTGTGCAGCGTCAATGCTGTTCGTTGAAGAACCAGTATATATGTCATAAGTGTGAAGACTAGATGTGTGCAGTTCGTTACGTACTCGTTACGTGTACGGCGTGTAAATATGTTCTCATGCGCTATAACGCGCGCCAACATATACACGTGTTTCTAGAGTCCGGATTTATGTCATCAGATATTATAGAGATCAGCTATCGCGCGTTCGTGCTATAAAGTATACGCGTTATAGAACGTATGTGCCATAAAGTCAACGCTTTGCCGGAGTTCATACGTTGTTGTGTTTATACGACGCCGGGAGCGACAATATCGGGGGTGGCTATAATGCGCACTTCATTTTTACCGCGTTCGCCCTTTACAGCCAAAATTTTCCGAAAGGCCAACCCCCGTAAAGCCGATCCAACGATCTCCTCATTCTCCCACACTGTCAGAACAAATACATATTGGATACGTTCATTTCGTTATAGCACACAAATCTAACTTAATATGAACAACGAATCCTTCCGACAAATTATTCAAAAATATTTTTTCTACCTCACATTCCTAATCGATTCCTTACATAATGCACACCATTTCGACTCGGACAGTCACGTACGATTAATCTTACTTTGTAGATGATAAAAAAAAATTTAAGTTATGCAAAGTTGACAGGACTTCTGTCCGTGCGACTCGTTAAAATTATAACTTCCCGCCCGGAATCCGTAACTCCCGGCGCGAAAGGCGTAAATCCGAGTCCGCTCGAGCGCGAGGCTACACACACATGTACACATGTGCGCGCGGAAGCGTGCAGGTGCGTGCGTATGTCAATCGTGGCCGCTGACACATCGAAAGTTTACGATCGCGCCACGTGCCGAACGTATAAAATGAGACCTACGGGATTTCGCGGAGGAATGACTCGGGGCTGTTAAGAGAGGGTGTACTAGAGGGGGGTGAGTGACTGGGGTGGGGCGGGAAAGCGAGGAAAGGAGTGTCGAGACACCTGAACGATTATCGGGGGGACGTCCCACGCAATTTATTCGCGCGTCTCGTGTGTCAACTGCCATCTACTACGAGTAACACGTGCGCGAGTGTTAAATGACCGAATCGCTTAAGTATTTACTGTCAAGACGGTCCCTAAGTGGCAAAGATCTTTTCCGTATACGATTTCAACGACAGACTGTACATATGTTTCTTTAATTCGCAATCATATCATCAGTTCATATAAAAGGTAAGAAGCAATTGATAAAATTTAACTACATGGAAATAGTCTATGTTAAGTAAATTACTACTGTGAATATTGAGTTAACGTATAAATAATGTAATAATAATCAAAATAATTAGAATTACATGGGAAAGTATTGGATTTCAGTAATTTCATATAATTTTACAGATCGAAATAGCCAAATGACGCGTTATCGAAAAAGTTCACTAGCTTATTACAAAATTTAAATGTCACCTAGTTCTGTAAACGTTTCCTATCGTGACGCATCTCGGCCAACATTTTGCCCGACTAAAATTCTCAGCGTGCACCGTACACGACGTCAAACATTGACTCTGCGCGCAACAGAATGAACGTTGCAACGTGAGGCGAGGCGTCTGCCGGCCGAAAACGAAAGTAGGCGAATTAATAAATCATCGCACCGGCAGCCCTAAAAGTGTCAAGCGTAGAACAGACATTGGCTGACACGTTAATTGCACGCACGATTAATTCGCGAGACGGGAAGACACCGACAAAGCGAATTTACGATGACGGGCCTGCCGCTGAAATTTCAGACAATGCTTCCTTCCCCCCCTTCTCCCTTCCCCCACCCCACTGTCACTCCCTCGAAAATAGAGACGCTAGAGCTGGGAAAATCTCCGAAATATTCACTTTTCGAGCCCGACGATTATAACCGCATCCTTGATATTAATTATACGCTAACGCATGTTGGCAGGGGCTGTGAAGCTTGAAATTAAATTAAATCGTCTATTTTGTACTATTCAGCTGCTTCAACACTGATTATGTATTGAACAGTGGAGGAACGATGAATATGAAGATAGGTTGGTCATATCCTACTGTATTCTATATGCGGTAGACATTAGCTCCGTAAATTAGAAGTCCGTAAACAAATTACTGAAGACTCCGTTCATTATCGTATGCACTGTTCGTTACACATAATTTCGAGAATGAGTTATACCGGTAAAGAATGGTTAGCGATTGAGGTATTGAACTTCGATTACGTTCGCTGAGCGATCATGTGAATGGTTGTGTACGTGCCGGTACTGACGGATGTTAAAGTGAACCTTGGAATCGCACAGGTATATCGCTGTAATATTCAACGTGAAAGTATAAAAGCTCGCGACATGAGCGTAACCACGCGCGAACAATCATAAACACGTATAACTTTACGGTATATCCCGGCTGAGTGTAAAATCGCGCGATGCAAATGCGGCCATACGCAATGTATCGTAAACGCGCGCGGATCTATGCAATATCTGGAGAGAGTGAGAGAGGGAGAGAGAGAGAGAGAGAGAGAGAAAGAGAGAGAGAGAGAGAGAGTGAGAGAGAGAGAGAGAGAGAGAGAGTGAGAGTGAGAGAGAGAGAGAGAAAGAGAGGACTTAGGTGAGAGAGAGAGAGAGAAAGAGAGGACTTAGGTGAGAGGGAAGATGGAGAAAGAGATTGTAAAGACGCGTACTTCCTTTCGTATGAACAGAAATGCCGACATTGATGCCGGGAGTGATGTGAAAATTTTACACCTTGAGCCTGTAATAAAAGCGGACCAAGGGCGACTTGAAATTTATCAGTTAGCTGGAGTCGAATAAAAACGCTGGCAATAATTAAGAACAGCATATATACACTAAATAAATGTCGAACATACGAGAGAAAATGAGATATAAATTATAAGTAGCTTATCCCTCCCACCTATCGAACTTAAAGAACAATACTAAAAATTAATATATTTCGTATTGCGGAGACTTAAAGAGACATACACAAAATATCTACTGATTGAAAATAAAATTCCGTCTTTAATTACTAAGGTAAATGAAAGACGTTTTTCTAATCAAGAAGAACTTCGGTATATTTTACAGAAATTCGCACTTAAAACAAGCGGACTGCAAGAATGATAAGAATGACAAAGGTCTGAAATATAAAATGGTGGGCGCCATTGGACACAGAAGAAACGATCGGACGATAGAGTATCGAGAAGTTGGAATGTAAAACGCGTGGGTAAATGGTTTCGCAGGGACGTGAAGCTTTAACGAGTGCAGCGTATCGTCATTCTCGCCTCATTTCGGTGCTTCCGTCGCGTTAACGTTGACGAGAGGTCTGCAAAATACGCGCTTTCGCAAATGGCGGGGGCTCAAGTACGCGAATGAGCGCGATAGAGAAGAGAGAGAGAGAGAGAGAGTGCCGGAGGAAAAATAAAAAGCGCTTGGAAAAGACATGGATGATAGAAATGTGAAATAGGTTTGACGTGGGTTTAATAAGAAAAATTCTGGAAACGATTCAGAAAAAAGCAGGATTCTGTTAGGAATTTTAGTTTACAGTGTAGAGTCTTAGCTATGAATTTTGTCAATGCAATATGAAATATTACGTTAATTGTTTGTAATACGAAACAGAAAATGGGATTTTATTTCACATTCCAGTGCATAGAAATCGTACCTAGTATTAATTTTTGCAATCTACCGTAAATGAAAGAAATAAAATGGCAAAATTCAGGAATGAAAAATTTGATAAACATACATAAAGCATAGAGCCACATAAAAATTCTAACTCAAAAACCCGCTTAATCATCAGCATATATTCGGAATAAAAAAACGAAATCATTCCATTACGATCCCTCCTGAAAACACCGTGACGCAACCGGAAACAGGCTTAAACATAATTACGGCTGCGCCCGGCCAAAAATAAAAAGCAGCTCCATCAGCCCTCCGCGTCCTCCCCCGGCGAAAATGAAACCGCGCATCAAAGACAATCCCACCGTCCAAGCCCGCAAGCACACAAGCAGCACACAAGCAGCACACGTACCGCTATCCTACCCAATCCGAGCGGCAACATTTGTGCTCTCAACTCCGTATCAATCGGGCCGGCTCGCTCGCGACAAAGACTTTGCCGGCTAAAGCGAAGGCTCATTCATCCGTTCGCCGAAAAAAGCCGGAATCCTAAAGCGAGAGAGAGGCACACCGCCAGAAAGAACTCGTCATCCGAGGTATCTGAAAAGCGCCGAAACGCAGATACGTGTGTATCGAATTAAAGAACGCCTGTCGTAGAGAGCTCGCGACCGAGAGAGCAAGAACGAAAAAGAGAGGGACAGAGAGAGAGAGAGAGGGAGAGGGAGAGAGATAGCATTGGAGCATAGAAGAAGAACATACATACAGAGCTCACCGGAAAGAGAGAGAGTACGAGAACGCTGAATTAATAAAGCTCGCGTGTAAATCGGCGTGCCTCGAAACGTTTTTCGCCCCCTCTCCCTCCCCTTTTCGCGAAACGAAGTCCGATTCCCGGAGCGGCCAATTTCGTGCGGGCGAAACGAGGCGAGTCTCAATTAAAAAAAAGGGACGGACGGAGAGGGGTGGGAGGGGGTGGGGAAGGAGAGCGCCCTTTGTCTCGCCGAACAAAGGAATGGAAAGCATTCGTTAAGCGATATAACGAGATGAAAGGAGAAATGTGTGAGGGGCGAGAGAGGGGATGAGGGATAGGGTGAAGGGGGAGAAGGTAAGCGTGAAATCTGTGCTGGTCTCGCAGAGAGCTCGAAGAAAAAGATCGTTCAGCGAAAACGTTAATGGCGGCGTCTTCATTTGGTCGCGTAATTTTGTATTAGCCTTTCGTCGAAACTTTCGACGATTTCTCTCGGGCTTGACGGCGAGCAGCTTTCGATTTCGATGGTTTTTACGCGCTTTCGAGGGAAATTGTTCAGATCGTACGGTTCAACGATAATGCGCCGACGTTGAATTTGGACGTCGTTATCGGACGTCGCGACGATCGACGTTGGAATAAAAATTGTCGGCCCGCGGCGATGCATAATTCGGGCGGCCAGTGTCATTAAGGTGCTAATGACAATTGACGCTAGGACAAAGGTATCGGTCGACGTCCGGCGTCGCGACGTGCGTAATTCGCGGGACGACCGTGGGAGGTGCGGTGCGTCGAGAAATCGGGATTAAAAATTAATCCCATAACTTTGCGATGCGGGAGGTTGGTAAACGTTGGGATAAATTAAAAATTCTGTAGCCGGGAGGGGGGTGGGAGTTGGAGGAACTTAACAATTTGATGAGCTAGTTTCAGCATTCTGTCGAAAGAATGCGAGTTGGAGTGCATCGAATGTATTATGCGCGTTATGAGTTTACGATTATGAATTTTGAGGTGGAGGGATGCCAACAATAATGTTCGTCGTTGGAGCATATTCAACCAATGACTCGCTGAACTGCAATTTTTGATACTTACATCTGTCCCGAATACGACTCGCCTAGAAAATTATTAACTGATCGCAAGCAATGATTGCAATTTATTCGAAATCATTTTATACGACCGTATAATTTTCCTTGGACCTTGTTAGCATTCCAAAATTAATAATTGACAACGAGAAACAGTCACTGCATTAACATTTTTTCGTCAAACCATTATTTCTTTCTTTATTCATTTTAACTTCTCTAAATAACCAACCATTTTAACCACCTGACGTCCTTACAATCGTATGTCCGACATGTCTGACGTCGCAAATTCTCAAATAAACATCGGCAAAGTTCCATTCACTCCATCGCCAAAGCCTCGATTCTGACAATCGGCTAAGAGACCTCCATTAACAAAGAACGCACACCTCCCAGAACCGTAAGACTGGAAACAAGAACGGTTCGTCGCTTTGACCGTCCGATCGACATCGATGCCGACAATAAACCCTCATTGCTCACCTCTCGACAACTCGGGCCGAGATATAACGAGGACAATAAGAGTGGGCAAAAAAGGTGCGCCTAAATGGCGGTCGTCTGAAGTCCTGTCGATTTCAGGGACTCGTCGGAACGAAAAGTTTGCCTGCTTCGCTCCGACGCTCCGTCGAATGTAGCTTCGATTAAATTTCACGTCGAACGAAGCTGAATCGAATTCAATTACCGCTCCCACGGCTCGAAATCGCGAAACCCCTCTCTCGTCTGCGAACCGTCGAGTGTAATCGTCAATTTGCATTGTTTGCCGCGTTACAATCTGTTATTAAAGGACTGGAGGATGACGAATTTCCGTTCCTGCGCGAACTGCCATTGGACGGAATATCTCGGCGGCGTTATGAGAAAACTTTGACATTCGTCTATTTTCCGGGACTCTTTCCACCTGCTCCAGCGTATAGATTTGTGTTGGGGATAAAGTAAATTTACAATTCTGCGAGAGATGGTTCTGTCGGTAAGCTTATGTGAAACGCGGCAATAAGATGTGTAATAGTGGCGGTTTTAGTGGAAGCTTACGTTTCGGGGTATGAAATGGTGATATTTGCAATTTTATTGAAATTGTTTTGTTATAGTATTTGTCAATGATTAAAGCAATAATATTGATATAATACTGTTAGTTGAAATTCTACACGTTGCAATCTAAAAACTTCTGAAATCTGCAATTCTATGGAAATACGTCTGTTACTACGTTGAATAAAGCAAATGGACATGCATGATGCTGTGGAAGTCCCGCACGTTTCACACTACAAAATCCTAAAATCTGCAATTATATTGGAATACTTTCTCTTCGTTTCGAAACCTTGTACAAGCACAATATATATATATATATTTCTGTTATAAACCTGTTCATTTCAATTCCATCAATTTTATTTCACTCTCTGTACCCAACCTTATGAAAACCCTACTAAGAATCACCATACTCAACCTAATCAATCCTACCAGCGGACCTCTACCTACATCCACCCAAACTCCATTATCCTTCAAACCAATCCCATACTCCCCCTACAGACATTAGAAAACAAATAAAAACCCCACCAACGTTTTCAAACCCGTTACCAACCTCATACTCCCCCTACAGACATTAGAAAACAAACAAAAACACCACCTACGTTTTCAAACCCTCCCAACACCCCATACATCCGTTACCGACAAACCACTGCCCTATCAGCCAACTAGAACTACCCACCCAACGAAATTCCATTTTCCGTCCACTCGATACTTTCCAGCTCGGCCGCCTCCCACTCCGAATTAAAGTACATTAATGATCCCGGCCCGCCATTGGATCCGCGACCGCGAGTCTCGCCGCGATTTCGCCGACCAGCGAAGCATTCTATTATTCCCCACCGCCGGTGCACTCTCTGTGCATGCATCACGCGGCATTATCGGGGCATAAATCACGCGCAGGCCGATCTTTAATCGCGGCCCGGCTAGAAAAGCGGCCCGCAAACGAGATCGACCATCCGAACCGCCGGCCGAGAGTAGCGGTACCGCTGTAACTGGTGTAACTGGTTGTAGCTGGTCGTAGCTGGTCGTAGCTGGTGTTGCCGGTGTAACATCGGAGTTTGGATGCAGTTGGCCAGCTGGCGCTCGGGTTGATACAGTCGATGAATAACGAGCGTGCCGCCAGAACGGCCAGAATCTCGCCGGAATTTCGATCGCAGCGACCGACTTTCCTACGATTCCGCTCGCTTTCGTTACTGCCTTGTTTTCTAGTTTCTACCGGGTTGCATGGTTAAAGCTGAGTCGTACGAATTTTAATGTACGTACAGACTTTATGATTTTCAGATCGAGGGATTACGTATTGAAATCTTAAACGTCGAGTTTTAGGAAATTTGGGATTTATGACAGTTTGTAATGTAATTACTTCGGATGATTTGCAGTTTTCTGTTTTCTATTTTCTAGCGGTTTGGGTGGTTAAAGCTGAGTCGTACGAATGTTAATGTATGTAGAGACTTTATCGTTTTTGGATGTCGAGGGTCTACCTATTAAAATCTTAAACGTCGAGTTTTGAGAAATTTGGGATTTATGACGTTTTGTAATGTAATTACCTCGGATGATTTGCAGTTTTCTGTTATCTATTTTCTACCAGTTCGGATGGTTAAAGCTGAGTCGTACGAATTTTAATGTACATACAGACTTTATAATTTTGAAATCGACGGACTACGTACGGAAATCTTAAACGTCGGATTTTAAGAAATTTGGATTTTCGACATTATGTAATGTAATTACTTCGGACGATTTGCAGGTGTGATGTTATAGGTTTCTAAACTAGGTTTGATGTGCTGTTATTTTATTGAGATTTATTCAATCAGGGGAGAAATTGATATATGGAGTAAGTTGACACGAAACGAGTGTCATGATTAATGGTAGGGCCAGGGAAATTTTAATTCCTATTAAGGGATTACTGTGCTCGGAGAACGAAGCGTTTACACGATTACACGAAATTAAATTCGCAACCTCGCCGAGAGATTTAATTGTGATTGGCGACTGCAGGTGGCAGCACGTGCCGGTGTGGCAATCTACGTAATAATTATACGATGCAGGAGGTTAATTCGAATCCTTGGTCTCACTTGAAGTTTAGGTTATTAACACGTTGAACGCCCAAAAGTCGTAGTTAGATGTAGCCCCTGTGGCTATGTTTCCCGGATGACAAATGAAATTCTTGTAAACTACCTACAAAAATCCTGGTTCAATTGAACGAAGGAGAGTGTCATATTTCCATTTGTTAATATTTCCAATCTGTCTATTTTGTATATGCGTGCTCGTCATTATTGTGATACAAAAGGAAATTATTGTAAACTACCTACAAAATCCTGTTTCAATTGAACGAAGGAGAGTGTCATCCGGAAAACATAGCCACAGGGGCCGTCACCCAAGTACGGGTGACGTGGCGACGAACGTGTTAATACACCACGCGTGCCTGATACCGAATCAATTCCAAATTATACCCCCACCACATAGAGCAACCCAACAATTCCATAAGAATTATGCATACGAACGTACACAGTTCAATAAGCACTACATGCACGTTCAAACGACAATGCCAAAAATACGATATTGAACAATTCGAGTACGATTGTCAAACTCACCCAAACGGCGCCCAGCAACTTGCCAATGACAGCCGCACGCCTTGGCTCGTTTCACATTGTTCTGACCTTTCCCAGCCAAGTCCCTGACGTACCAGAACCTGTCCATTACGTTTAGCAGCACGGCAACACGTCAGTACAAGTCCAAGCACTCAAAACAACACAAAAATCACAAACTTTCGCGGAGCACTGACGCGAGGACGCTAGACGTTTGAACGATGACGTCACGAAGCATGCGCGGGCACCTGCGAACCGATTTAGTTACTTCTTTCCGCCACCAGGTGGCAGCACCTCCCGGACTGGCCCAGTCCATTCCTATATATGTGCCCATAATTATGAAAGTGGTCTGTCAAGATTTAAAAAAAAATGAGTTTATCAGTTATTTCACACCACATTTGTTGACACTAAATTTATTCAATGTAATTTTTTTTTTTTAAATCTTGACAGACTGTCATAATTATGGGCACATATGCGTCATAGCAATACTGCTAGGATTGGCTAGATTCTAGTTACGATCGGCGGCTGCAGACGGCAGTATCTCCCGGATAGTCTAAAACTGTTCGCCGATCGGTGTCAATAGATGGCAGCATCGTTCGGTTATCGAAGTTAGTTCGCCGATCGGTCTCAATAGATGGCAGCATCATTCAGTTTGTTGAGCGAATTGTTTTGAAGCTTGGTAGGCCTGCTGCAAGTGTTAAATATTGTGCCAAGTGTAATATACATGTTGTGCTCGGCAGAAAGTTGTGTGATTTAATAATTATGTGCTTAAATACTACTTGGTGAGTGTTTCGATAATATTTGTAATTACTACTGAGGGAGACTGGACTGAAAAGTAACCTTGTCGAGCGAATGATTAAGAAATGAGGTGTGTTAATGAGTTTTATATAAATCTGGTTCAGTTATTAAACATAAAATTTAATACATTTGCAAAATTACTGACGCTCTAATGACTTGTATGAGCACTTATAAATTTGTCTCTGTGCTTCATCCTGATGAATAATATAATTTGATGGTAATGAATGTTTAAATTGGTCGCGTAGATTATTTCATTATTAAATGAATTCACAGACCGTCACGTGACGCCACCTGCACGGTCAAAATCGTAACTAAACCAGTCATCAAACTGATGACGTATGTATCGTGGCATTCTTCAAACGTTTCGCGTCGCAAACACTCTGCTCCGTACATAATCTGTGAAAACAGTGCCAAAAACAGTGTTTGCGGGTGTAAAATTAATTCTCCCAAACATCATCCACCCTGAAGAATCCACTCCCAACAGAATTCCGCCGAGAAACGCAAAGGCTACCCGAAAAATCCTGTACAAAATCCGTCAGTCAAATAGCCTACAATTTGCACGGTTATGGTAAGTCCAAATTATTCAAATTTCATTACATCTCTATCTCCACCATATTCGACTCTCACCATCCGTACCACCAAGTCCCTACCTTGGCAAAATCCAGCTATTAAGACATATCTCGCACACCTTCCCGAACTCACGCAAACACCCTCCCAGCATTGTGTCCGAATTATTCCAATTTATCAGTCCCCCCCTCATTATCTCGCCTCATTACAAATTATCCGGCATTACGAGCGGAAGAAAGGCTCTAATGGCCAACGAATTCCGCGCACGAGGCCGGATTAATTGCCGATGTAACGTGTAAATCGCCCTCGGCCGCTGTGTATCGGCCAACACCCTCGCAATTGTCACACACACGCCTGTTTACCCACACACATCGGACGCTATTACGTCGGCACACTCTTAGGCCGTTTCTGCCGTTATGGCCGGCCAGCGCAAGCGATTTGCATCCTACGTCACGCGACACGAAAGCGGCACGTCAAAATGTGAAACACAGAGTCCGCGACGAAAGAGAGCGATCATATCCGTTTTAGGATGAGGGTGGGCGTATGTGGCATGTATCGGTCGGGGGGCGGGGGGAGGGTAGAAGCAATTTGATGGCTGTTCTTTTTTACGGAGGCACGCAGAGGTGCGAAATTCTTCTGTCGGATGGTGTTCAGGTAATTGTAGTGTAGGGAGTGTAGAGAGTAAGGGGGTTGGGAGGGGGTGGGACTATTTTGCGGAAAGAATGCTGCATTTTTATGGGTATTCCGGCTACGGGGTGTGAGGGAGAATTGTAGATGAGATTTGGGGGTAGGGCGGAATTGATTGTTTTATAAATTGTGTGCTTTTACAGCTGATGCAGAGTTGTAGCAATTGGGGATGGTAAGAGGAGGATTGTAAAGGGGCGGGGTTCTTGAGGAAAGTGTACTGTGGAGAATGTAGAATTTTTCATGGTTTATTAGAGGGTAGAGCGTGCTGGGATTACTACGGGAGAAACTCCGCTCGAGAACGTGTGATCAAAATTCTGTACCGCGTTCAAAATTCAATTCTAGCCAGACGGACCAACAGACTCCATTACCAGAAAAAACAAAAATGTAAATTTGTAGGTCGAAGTTCGCGATCACTTCGATCCGATCGTTCGAGACCGAAAGTATGTCGCGAAGAACGATGTATCAACCGTTTCAAAAATACTCTTCAACCTACTGACAGACCTATTCCAGTCATTGTCTGACCGATCAAATATAATTCCAATTAATAATCAAAGACAGTCGACGCCTGCAAATCCCGAAAGTGTGTCATCGGCGAAGGCTATCGTCCATCGATTGTTTCAAGGATTGAAAACCCGCCGACAGTCCGGCCCAGTTATCACCGATCGAAAGAATGTTATTATCAATTCGGAAAGCTTCTCGGCCGTTTCGAATTCATCGTGGCATCTCATTAATTTTTCGCGCCACCCCGTGGAAAAAACAGCTGGCCGACTCTGTTTCCAGAAGAGCTCCCAATAATATCGACGCGGCAGGGGTGGTGCGCGTTCCAGAAATATCGGCTTTTTTCGGCAGAGGGGTTAAAAACACGCGGCGAGGATCGGAGGCCATTTGGCGCGCGATTAATAAAGCGACTACTCTCGATCGATTAACTCTGCCTCCCCCCACCCCCCCCTCCCCCGCCATCCTCTTCGTCGGTGCACTTTTTTCGCCACCCTCGACACTTCGGCTCACCCCCTCCTCTGACCACCCTTGGTGCCCCACTCGGTCACAGTGAAAATAAAAGGAGAAAAAGGGACTCGCTTCGTACTTCACTTCTCGATTTTGCCGGAATGGGAAAACTGAACGATCGGCTTCGATGAAATTGTGGGTTAGAAGGGTTGGTACACAGAATTATGAAATGTCAATTATGTGGGAACGGCTTCTGTTGTTAGACGTTCAGTGAGTTGACGGAAGGATATTTTAAATGTGGTAGTATTGAGTGGATATTCGGATCAGTGTGTTGTTAAGATAAGTTAGCAAGGAACTTGGTAATGTACACTACGAATTCTAAAACATGAAGTTATAATTATCACTCTGTCACAGTAGACAGTTACAATACAATCATAGTACATAATTTGTACAGAGTCGAAAATTTCTAACATATGGACTGCTTATTTGGAAAGTGGTATAAGACAATTTAACAAAAATTAAATATCAGGTAAATAAACCGTTTACACCACGTTTATCATAAATTATACGATATCTCAATATTTTTTAAATATGGACTTACACCTCATTCAAAATAAACGGTCTATGTATCTATACTATCCATCGACTATATATCCAACAAATGAATACATTATCACCAAAATACAATTTCTACACCCCCTATCATATCATCTTCAAACCCCCATCTCCGCCCCACCCACCCTTAACTCCCAACCCTCCATTATCAAAAACACCCCCTAAATCGTCGTAATTAAAGCCCAAAGCAACAGCCCTAAGTCCCTAAAAAATTCTCCCTTCAAAATCGAGACCTCCACATCGAGCTTACTTATTTCATTAACGCTGACTCGATCTCCCGGCGGGTTCCATCTTTAAACAGTCGTCGGCGGAAAGGGTTGAAGGCGTAAGACAGGAAGTGGAGGACAGGGGGTGCAATTCGCAATGCGAGGAGGATTGAAATGGGGTGAAGTGAGAGGAAGGCAAGGAAGTGGACGGAGACGGAAAGTAAGCGAAGTCCTTCGCCAGGACGAGGCAGTCGGGACAATTTGCCGACAAGCAACCCCCCCTCGAGGGACGATGACGGCCGATCTTATTTACGCAGTCGCGGCGGCAAATAATTAGCGAGACAAACAGGCGAAATTACTCGGCCGCCGACAGGAAATAAATCAGGCGCCTCTGGCCCCTCCAGGATCTGCAGGACGACTCTCGACTAAGTACAAGAGGGATGAAGGGTGGATGAGAGAGGGATGCCTTACCCGGAAGGGGTGAAAGGCCGTCGAACGTGGGGGGGGGGGGGGGGGGTTGAGCGGAAGAGAGGGTGATGATTTTGCAATTTAATGCCGAGAAAACACCCCAATTAATTCTCTCCTGATATATCGAACGGTACGAAATACGTAAAAATTATCTGGGTAAACTATGATTCTATCGTTAATATTAATCAAATATGTGTAGTTGCAAGAATAATTATTTGCGTTTGACACGCTCCTGTAATTCGACACTCGTGTATTTTGACAATTTGGGGTAGCATGTAACTTACGCTTTACATTAATGGTACAGTAGTAATCATGTAATGTGTCGGGAAATCTGTATCTCCGCGAAACTGCGGGACGGCTCTCGTCTAAGTGGAAGGAGGGGATGAAAGGAGGGGGGTGTGGGTCCCGGGAAATGGGTGAAAGGGCGTTGAAGGAGGTGAAAGGAGAAAATGGCGGAATGAGGGAAAACGAGGGGTGAAACGGCGGCGTGGCCCGCAGCGGGAACGAACCGATGAGAAGGGGTAGGGGGTTGAAGATGGGGTAGAAGGATGGCTTGAGCGTGGTAAGAGGCATGCTAGGGGTGCAAAGAGTACCCGGAAGGCAAAACGCAGAGAAGGTGCGCCTGAGGGATGTATAGGATCCCACGAACCACGACGTAGCCAAGGGGGGCGGAGGGGGAGGGGGTGGTGAAAAATAAAAGAAACGAGATACTAGAAAATGCGAATAAGAAAGACGGGACGGCGGGAAACAAAGTGTGAATAAAAGATGAAAATCAAAGGAACGAAGCGGGCGGGCAAGGGGGGGGGGGGGGGTAAAAGTGAAAGAAGGCAAGGAACGGAGAGGGGGGAGGCGGAGGGTGACTAATGAAATAAGGGTTGTTAATGAGAGGCCTCGAGGATACCGTCTTTACCGAGCCCTTGAGACAACGTCGATACATTCAGCCACCCCTTTCGTTCCTTGAGAGAGGGTTGAAGATGAGGGGGTGGAGAAAGGGTGCAGAGGGTTGCAGAGTGGGGGGCAAAGAGGTGGCTAAGGGGTGCAAGGAGTGCGGCTGGAGCCTCGACGTCGACGTCTGAAACCGATAAACCCGGATAGTTAACAAAAAGAGTAAATAAAAAAAAAGGAGTCCTGCTCCTGTAGCAGGACTTCGCAGGATCCTCTCGGCATTATCGTACATCACGGAATCGGTCTTCGCGCCCGAAACAAATTGGGCTGCTGGCTTCCGGTCGCGCTGTTGGTCCACCTATGCCGAAGGATATAGCGGAGGATTCGTTGCTCGGTAGGGTGCAGGTTTGTTCGGGGGGTGGGAGGGAGGGGGTGGGGGTGCCGGCCTTTATCTACGGCGGCCGCCTGGATTCCCGGGAAATTAAGGCAATCCGGTTAAAGGAGAGGCTGGGCTTGGCGCCGATTTATTCTTTCGCTACTTACGGATTCGGATATTTTACCTAATGGGACTCCCGAGTTTTGCGCCTTCTTTTTTCTTTGCCGCCCACGGACCTAGTATAGTGTTGTTCGAGCTTAGCGCGATAGGATACGATTTTGTCGGGGATACATTCGATGGCGGACTCGTAGTTGAGAACAGTGATCTGTATTATTTTCATAATTAATTTGAAATGATCAGAATATATTGAATTATTATATTGAAGATTAAAAATCAGGGCAGCGATGATAAGTAACAGCCGCTGATAGAAATTCTATCGCAATAAGGGAAATACGCTCTAATATTTTTTCTAATGGATAAATTCAATAATAACTTATCTCATTACTGATTCAGTAGCTCAGTAAAGTGTTTTCAACTATCATTGCTGATTCTACTAACAGCAGCCGTTAGAAATTCTGTCGCAATAGGAGAAATACGCTATAATACTTTTTCTGAAAAATAAATTCAATAATTACTGATCTGATTACCGAGTCGGCGCCTCAGTAACGTGTTTCCAACTATCATAGCAACCCCCCCTTATCTACCCCAGCTTTTTACACCGTCACCGAACAGACATTCCGCTAACGTCGAACCTATAAATATCGCTGCAGAAGTACAATGCTACTCAGAAATTTATCATCGACACCTCTTACAGCTCGCGGTCGCCATTACGGTGCGATATTCGCCCTAGCCAACGGCATCACCCCCTCCCCCCCCCCCCCCCCCGCCACCCCGGTTGCTCGGGGCCCTTAATTCGAAAGAGGCGCGCGCGTGCCGTTTTGTCGCTCCTCTCTCGCGAGCGCAGAATCGCGTAAATCTCTTGCCGGGTATTTATTTATAACGGGCCGAGGGGCCATTGTATCGCAGGCCTGGCATGATTTATGGACGATCGGAGGGCTCCCTCTCGCGCGAGGTTTATCGAAAAGCCATTATGCTCCGCGAATTTATACACTCTACCCCCCGAGCCACCCCCTTCCACCCCCTCGCGGCTGCCTTCGAGCCCCCTCCGGTTCCAGCGCCTGGCTCGCGCCACCGGTACTTACAGATGTTTATTGAATGTCAGGCGGCCGTGTAAAGGGTGGGACGCGAGTTTCTTGCCGCGAGAGTCTCGCCAAGAATGCCGGACAATGTCTCCCGCCTTCGCTTAGCTTTTTATTCCTTCCCGAGGAACGCTTATATTGTCGACAGCCGGTGGGGCGTGTCGGATTTTTCGGATAGAGAGTTTTTGCGCGCTCGGTTGGGGTGGATGGATTTCGGGCGGGTCGACTGCGAAGGTGTTGGAAAGTTATGGGTCGTTGGTGTGGGAGTTTGCGTGGATGGATGATTCTTAGAGATGCTTGCGAGGTGGGCCATTATTATTTGAGGGGCTGAGGTGGGAGTTTTTGTTTTATCGTGTTTCGGACACTCGTTTTGAAGATAGAAGATGGTCAGTGATTATTGTGAAAGTAAGGATGCAATCGATACTCGAGTACAGATAGACAATTTTTCATGCCATTTACAGCGTACCATATATTCTCATTTAACACTAGGTTTACATATAGGTTTGAAAAATGATAAGGCTTAGGGTAAAACAATTGTGCGTACAAATTCTTTGGGCGAAACAATTAGTTTGCGATACAAAATGGTTAAAATAAATACTGGAATTTCTTGGGAATTTCTTTTCAAACTCGTCAAAATACCCGGATCCCGTAAACTTAGTCTTAACCGTGTCTCTAATAATTTCCGCCTTTTCAAAATCTCAAGCATCAAGCATCTTTCAAAATCTGCTCACATTTCAATCATAGACTGCTTAACCAACCACTAGACCAAATTGCCGAAGCCACCTACAACACAATCGCACATTACTCCCAGCCGAACAAGCTTACAAGCGCTCATACCCATCACTACCTCATTGACTCATACCCATCACTACCTCATTGACTCATACCCATCACTACCTCATTGCGTCCCAGCCTCGGGCACGAAATGCGGATCACTTAGCGATTCATTCGCAACTGGTACCCGCCAGTTATTGTTCCTATATCAGAAGAGGGATGGAACAGAGGCGGGAGGGTAGAAAGGGGGTAAGTTAGCTTGCCTCTAAACTGGAAACGCGACGCCTGCCAGCCCGGGAGATCCTTTCGAGTCGGAAACTCGTTTGGCGGGCCCCGCGACGTCGTCCGTCGATCCTCCGGTGTTAATTCGGCAAATTGCTTGGATTCGCCGGGGCGGGGGGTACCCCCGGGGGAGGGATGGCGGGGAATTTAGTTTGCGCCCGGGTTTCGAATGTAAATCGCGCGCGCGCGCGCGTGACGGGAATTTGGGCGTCCTGTACGGGCCGAGAACTTTTCGGAGCGATGGCTTTTTGAATTCGCTGGCCTACGGCCATTACGGATCGCTCTATTATGAGAGTCGGAATTATTAATGGAGCGGGTCGTCCGAGAATTTGTTTGAGCCAAATTTAGTTATTCGGGGGCCGCCTGTAATTTTACGGTCCCCAACGGGGCTGCGGATCGGTGTAAATAAGTTGACGGTATGGATTTAACCGGTGTGAATGTCGCAGGATGCGGGAAGGGTAGGTGTAGGGTGAGAATGAAATGCTCGGGGGGATCGAGCGACTGACGCAATGTCGGGCATGATGCCTGCATGAGAGAGGACTCTGATTCCGAATTTATGCTCGCCCGGGTACTGGCAGTCATGGTTTTTTAAATACTGCTCGGGTAGAGACGCGGTTGGCTATCGGTTGAAACGATCATTGGGATAAATTGGAAAAATGGGATATCGTTCGATTTTTCTCGTATAATGCCGAAATGATCGTTCGGTAAATGAATACGAGTAGCAAGCGTTTTGCATAAATTGTAACGTTATATTTTTTTATTTTCATTTGTAATACCGCAATATTAATTCCTCGAATAAATATGACGAAAGGACATTAATTGCGATGATGACAATCCAGTCGCTTCGCATTTAAAATAAGAAAAACATTATTAATTATAATAAAATTAACTTACGAAATTTTACCGCCCTCTACGTGATTTAACCTCGTCAAAACCGGAAGGACAAATCTCGTAATCCTTTTCCGCGACTTAACTCGCGATCCGTCGCCGATAATTAAAGCCATCGCAACATCCGCCTTGGCGAGCAGGCGGAAGGGGGTGGGTGGGTGGACCTCTCGGGCACATCAGCCGTATCCGGTTAACATTCTCCCGATGGACTCGCGCGACACTTCCGCGACTGCGCATAATGCGTTTCGCGGAGAATAAAGTGCTCGGAGGCTCGCTTGGCCGGTAACGAAGAAGGACTCTGTTAATTAAAGACGAGACATCGTTTCTCAGCGTCTACCTCCAGAGCGGACTCAGTTAATACATTTCAGACATCCACCCCTCCACCCCTCTGCCGTCCCTGTTCCGTTTTCAGCCCCTCTCGATTCCACCCTCCTTTTTCGTTTCTTGCCTCCATTTTCGTTTCCACCGTTTCCGCCTTCTTCTTCCTCTTTCTTGCTTCTGTCTTTCGATTCACCCCCTTTCACCCCCTTCTTTCACCAGTGAACCCTCCCGACCTGCCCTGCCCCACTGTCAACCCCCTTTCCGTCTTCGGTCCTGGAAAGTTTCGCGGAACTTGCCTGGCAATAAACTCCGTGGCCCGTTTCTCGACGAAGATCCTTTGACCGAACTGTCTGGAAGACTGAATTTTTGTTTCCATCCCCCCTTTCTCTTAGGGGCTTTCGGGGCTTGTTGCGCCTTTTTGCCCAGTCGGGAATCGGTAACAGTGTTTCTTCGGTGGATTGTAAGTCTTGATTCGATCGTTTTATTCCTAGCATCGCTGTGACAGATTTGGGAGTGAGTGACCGTAAAGATTTATTTCGAATAATGTTATAGTTATACGAACTGCGATCTGTGAAATATAATCTGATTGTACTACCCTCACGTGCAATTTTAGAGATCTATCAAATTTGATTGTCTGGACAGCACATAGCTGGATCCGGAAAAGTTAAACAAACTAGATCCCAAATTTAATATTCGCAATGATGAAACTGCAAGCCGATATACTCACGCAGGACTTTTAGCAAAATTCCGTTTAGAATAAGTGATTACAAAGAAATATTTCGAATAATGCTACGGCTACGAACTGCGATCTAAGAAAAATAATCTGATTATACTACCCTCACGTGCAATTGTTAAGATCATTTAATCTGATCGTCTGTACAGCACATCGCTGCATCCGGAAAACTCGCACAAACTAATTCCCAAATTTGATATTCGCAACAATGAGCCTGCGAGCCGATATACTCAGCTCTCGCACGCACGCCTTTTAACAATATTCCATTACGCAGGCAGAAAAATTACAGTCCAACATCCCGGCCAGGTCGGTAACCCAGTTCGAGGCAGCACGCGGCTCAATTTCCCGAGGAATAAAATTACCCCCGCCCCTCCGCGTCGTTCCACATATTATAACTAACGACAGAGTCTACTGACCCCGCGGCAAATCGACGAAGGGTTGCACGGATCGAAAGCCGGCGAAAACGGGGTATCGGGGGATGAAGAGAGGGGGCGAGCTAAAGAGAGGAAGAGAGGGAGAGGGTGCAGAGGAGGGAGGCAGGACGTTGGCTCCGTTTGCCAGTTGAAGATCCTATCGCAAAGCAACGGCACGTGCGCCTTGAATAAAGCATACGCGCGTCCCACGCAATTTGTCATCTCTACGCGCGAGCTATTACGCTGCGAAGGCTTATCTAGCGACTAGAGTAATGGATATCTTTCGGGGAAATTTGCGAAAGTGCCCTCTACTCTTAATTATTTTTTCCCGCCCCCCCTTTCGACGGGGGTGGTTGGGGGGTGGCTGCGGATCGAGCGGCGTCGTTCTGTCAGAGATGGGGTTGATCGATTCCTGATACGGCGCGACGATAGGGTGGTTGACGTGTAAACGTGGCGGTGTTAGTAGATATTGGAATTTTAACGATGCATAGAGTTTCATAAAGAGTTCGTCATATCTGTTTTTACGGTAGCGCCTGATTCGATTTCCCCCGAAAATTGGTCGGCGTAATTTCTGCACGGTACAAATTGGGAACTAATTATTGAATTTTAAAGATATGATTTCGGTATGTTCTTGATCGAATAATGCTATTTTTTTTCATGGGCCGAAGAGTCCTGTAATATTTTGCTCCAGATCGAACATTTTCATGCGACCTTGTTGACATATATGTTGCGAGTACGATTCCGTGACCTACTAAAAATGAATTCGATCCGCGTCACTCGTTTCATCCCTTGGCAACTTTGGCAATCCTCTTCCACCCCCCCCCCCCTTCCCCACGAGTGCACAGAGTCCACGATAGAGTGTCGCATGCGAAGAGTTAGACGTTCCGTAAAGGGAAAAGCAAATGACGAGTGGCGGTAGGGGGGGAAGAGTGAGAAAAAACAGGCGGAAGCGGAAGCCGGAAGTGGGAACGTTTGCGAGGGTTTTCTGCCGGGTAAGGAGAAGGGTTGTCCGCGAGGATAAAAGCAGATGCGCTGAGAGAGAGCACGTGGCATTTCTTGAGGCATGTCGGTCGAGGAGCCGACAACTTTTAAGAGTTCGCCTTCTCAGGCCCGAAAAGATGGCTGCCGATGGCTAACGCGGTTCAAAGTTACCGCCTCCCACCCCTTTCATCCCCCTCCCCCTCACTCTCCTTTCCACTCACGATCCATTTCCAACCGTCGTCGGTAAATACTCTATCGCTTTACACGATTCTGACTTCGCAACAAGGAAGCGTCAACTTTCGCGATAGTCAGCCTGACGACAATTCGGATCAATTACATTACTCCACTGACTCTGTAACCGTGGCTATTCAAAGTTTTGGGTGTAATGTACGGTAAGAGTATGCCGAGCAAGTCGCGTTACAAGTTATTGTGCAGGAGCGTACGCGATCCGCTTAGTGTCGAAAAGATGGCTAGTTGCGGTCGTGAGTTACGGTCTGACAGCTTGTGTGAGTAGTGTAACGGGCGAGAAAGAAGTATCAACTCCCGAGATATTCTTCTCCACTAACGACAACTCGCCCCAATTACACCTGCCGTATCAACTTTGAGACCTAGCAATCCGAAGTTTAAGGTATAATCTACACTAACAGCGCTAACGGTACCTTCAGCTCAGTTCATTATAGGCTATCGCCACAACACACACACACACACACACACACACACACACACACACACACGATTCACTCTCGGCGACCCACCGTAAACCGCAATTTTCACGTCCGCTCAAACCTCGAGACGTAATTTGCACTTTCAGATACGGGTCTAATCGGAACGTTTTTCACCCTGACCTGCTTAAAACCGCCACATAAATTCAATCCCCCGCGTCCTTCGTTCACACATTGACATTTTGCGTACGCGAGTAGAATGATGTATTAATCACGGTATCCGTAGACGTAAAAGAAAGGTGAATTATAACAATTTATTCGAATAATGAGTCTGAACTATTATCATGTTGATACAGTAATGTTACTTGCCAATATTTTGCAATACATTTGACTGTTATTGCTCTTTACTGATCTACGTTCAAAAACAAGTTTTTTTTCGCCACATAACTGCAATAAACATTCTTTAACTGCCATTAGAATAATTCTATACAAGAATAAAAGGGAAAATCTAGCCGCTTCGTATTAAAATAAGAAAAAAATCTGTAATTATAACAAAATTAACTTACGAAATACTATCGCTCTCTGCGTGATTTTACTTCGTCAAAACCGGATGGACAGATCTCGTAATCCCCCCCTAATAAACCACTGAATACGCGGACGGCTTTGAATCATTTGGCAGGACATGATTCGTTGACTTCCGGCAAAAAATTGGTGCGTCCTGCGAGATGACGGATCGAACTATCGCGATCCTCGCTCTTTCCGACGACCTTCGGCAGTGGGGCAGGTTTAACGGTGCGGGTGAGGAGGGGGAGGGGGGGCAGCCTCGAAATAATTGCCCCCTAACGAGGCACTTCTGCGATCTCGAGCTCTCGAGGACGACGTGCTCCTCTTTTCGGCGCAAAGATCCTCGTGCCGGATAATGGAAAACTCTTGTACTCCTTATTTCTTGCCCGTTCCTCGAAGACGTTTCGCCACTCGAACTTTTCACCCCCTCCACGGCAGCCCCTCAAGCCCCCCGCTCGCCCCGCGACTCTCATCTTTCGTCGCGCGATCGTTTCTTTTCTTTTTTTTTCTTATTTCGGGGATTAGAGCTGAATGCACGACGGTTCGGCCGAATTTTCGGCGCGAGTGCTTTAGCAGCTGGGGCTCGGATGAAATATGGCGCTTGTTAGTTGGACAGTGCTGTACGGAGTCCGTGTCACACGGGCCGGAAGTATAGATACGATCAGCAGCAAGAATTATAGGAATTAAGAACGTTATTCGTTTTGAATTACTGATGAAAATCCATTGTTTGCAATTGTAGCGTGCTATATCGAAGCCGTGCTATATACAAATGCAGTACTGACAACAGCATTTTTCGCAATACGTTGATTACCATAAGTTTGTTTGTGAAATCCGTTTCGATAGTCAAGGTAAATTTTCTTCCCTAATCACACCCTGATATTATTTCATTATTTATTTATTATTTATTTTATTATTTATTTATTATATATTTCATTATTTATTTATTTATTATTATTAGTCATGCTAAATGTTCTTCCTTGATCACACCCTGGACGAAATAGAAAAGGACGTAATTCGCACGAAGCAGAGAGCGTAAGGGTGATTAATGAAACCCTGCACCCCGTCCGAAAATATCAGTCGGAGTTTCCGAAAGCATGGCGGGCATCCGTTGCAGAAAAGGATACTCGAAGCGCGGGCGTTATATACTCGATGACCGCGTTGATCACGAATAATGGCACGCCGGGTGTCGCGGGACCCACTGCGCCCGTTTATTTCGCCCTTCGCCCCCGGGAAAACGTCGAAATGGAGAACGGCCGCAGGGGTTGGGGCGTAGAAGCAAAAGCGAGTTTGCATAACTCTGCATTTCGACGCGTCTTCCTTCTCTCTCTCTCTCTCTCTCTCTTTCTCATCCGGCGTGACGAAGACAAATTAAAATCCAAGAAACTTCTCGCGAGACACGATGTCGTTTTGACGGCCTCCGACGCTCGTCTATTTTTTGGCGAATTTTAAAATAATCAAACTGACGAATTCTTGGATTGCAATACAGTTTTAGTCTAATAAAAAAGAATTGACGTTGCAGAAATTGATTGTGATATATAAAGCTTTAGATTGATTACTTAAAGTCAATGTTTTTCAGTTAAAAATCATTGAAATTTAGTAGTTACAAGAATAACACTGAGTGGATTCACCCATACTGTACATATTAAATAAATTATTGTGACAATTTGAAGGTTTTATAGAGTAACTTATTGAAGCCCGTATGTTAGTTTATATTGGGGGGGGGAGATGAAAATTTGGCGATACTCTTGCCACTTCAGTAGCGCCATTAGAAACTATATCACGAGCGCGCCGTCACCTTACAAAATCCAACGAGGCGGTTATCCCCGAGATAAGACGACCTGGTTGGTGGCATGTACGTGAAGCGAATGGGCAAAAAGCTCGCGGCGGCCAGAGCGATTCTCAATTCCAGTTGATAAGGACCAACAAATCGAACGCTTTCATCTCTTTTTTTCTTTTAACCATAAAAATCCTACTCTCAACCAAAAACATCATTCCAAACCATTCAAACCACTGTACAAAATGAATTTAACTTAAAATGCCCAACAAATCAATCGTTATCCTCTGATAACCGAATCAAACATAATTTCAGGCAACTACGAAAGTGGCCTAAAATAAAAATAAAATTCACCCCACTGTCAACCCAAACTGAACTGTTACAATCGTTCTAAATATTTTTCTCTTACCACCAAAAATAAATCAAAAATTCACCCCACCGTCAACCTAAACTGAACCGTCACAATCTTTCCAAATATTTTTCTCTTACCATCCAGCACCTTCCCCCAGCTCATTGATATAAATACCCGGTGACGAATACCGTACAAATTCGGCGACATTTTCGAAACGACTCGCGCACACGCTCACCGCTGTTATACAAGCACGCACACGCGCGCGCGCGCGCGCGCGAAAAGGGTATACGCCGCGAGAGTGGCTCTGGCTGGCTCGCATGCGCTAAAATTCACTCCGGCGAAAGGCGGAGGTAACCTTACCGCCCCGGGGCGCCGTTTCCTTCCATTATGCATTCCTTACCATTGTTATGTTGCGCGCCCGCGCGGAGTGCTTTTGAAACAGGTAATTTCAATGAATTACTACTCCCTTTGGTGTGCACGCACATCGGTACGCCTCCGCCAGTGCGCGTCTCCACTTTCTGGGCCAGGAGGTAGGCGAGGGTTGCCGAGGGTTGGCGAGGGGGGTTGCCGAGGGTTGGAAGGTGGCTGCGAACGGATGAGAGGACGAATAGGACTGGGGGAGGGGCTGGGGGGTGAGTAGGGGATGTTCGGTGTTGCTGATATTGCGCGGATCCACTTGTTACGTAATAGTGGAAAATGAGAATTGGAGGGTAGGAAAGAGGGGGGGGGGGGGAGCGAAAGCGAGAATGGATCGTTTTTCACCTTCAACTCGACGAACTTCCGCGGAAAGTTCCGAACTTCTGTCCCGCTGTAATTTCGAAGGCATAAATTCGAGCGGCGCCTCTGAGCGAGCCTCTCGGCAGCTTTCTTCTTCTTTCGGGGGCGGTGGTAGGGTCGGGATTGGACCGCTAGTGAGATTATTGCATTTGACTTCCTGTTTCGGGGGGAGGCGGGGCTTGCGGTTTATGGGACTTTCGGCTGTTTGCGTCGGTGCTCGAATTTTAATTGTTGGTTACGCTCGTTTCGCAGGGACATAAGTCTTCTTTTAATGACAGTCGTGGCGGAGATTACAGTTTTTGTAACTGATGTATCAACGGTAAAATAGTTGAAAATCCCGATTCAAGAAGTGGAAAGTAAAAATCAATACAAAATAAATATTCATAATATAATTTTAATAATTTCTGGTTAGACTATACCTTTGCTTCCTGATACATTTCAATATTTAAATTGACATTTCTGTAGTTGACCGAATGTCATTAGTAGGTGAAAATATGACTGTCGATGACTAAAAGAATTGACAAGCGTATTTTAACATTGACATTTCCCGAATCGAATGATCGCTGCACGCTCGAAACAGTCAGCGTGAAGAATTTTTTTCCCAATTTGTCCAGTTTCGCGGTGGTCAGTTCCAATTGTTGCTTCCGATGGCTCGTCGTCCTTCGACGTCGAAAGGCCACGCGACCCGACATCCTATTCCGAACCTACCCCCCAAATCGTACCGCGGACCATAAATGATTCGAGCCGTTCGCCGACAGTGCCGTTTTGTATTCAACGAACGGCGGAAACTTGTCCTTCTCGTCCTGACCGAAAAACTTTTTTCACTCGCGCGCTCCGCAGCGTTAACGAGCGAAGATCATTGACCTCGAAAACTGTCAGCTGTAAACCTCGGCGTCGGAGTTTCGCCCCGAAATTTACGCCCGCGACGTAAAAAGCGTCGCGCCCGATAATTGGACGCCGCGGACAACAAATCCGCGCGATTTTTCATTCCCACCTCCCCGTCTCTGCCTATTTTTGCTGCCTGCCCCTCTTCTCGCATGAGCGAAGCGCATGTTTTCGCGATGATCCGTATACTGGAGGCGATACGTTTCGTTTCATTGCGAACGAAGCGACGCTAGCGTCGAATTTAGCGCAGATACTAAATTTTCGGCGTTTACTTCCGACTCGCGCTGGATTCGCGAATTACGTCGATCTGACAGATTTTGTCTGTCACGATAATCGACTGTCAGTCACGAAACTTCGATTCTTTTAAACTGCTGTCAATAGGCAGTTAGGCGAATAAACGATTGTTTATCAAGTAATACGTTTATGAACGTCAGCTTACTATTAATACTAATAATTCCTATAAGGTTAGAGCTATATAAATATGAAATCTGAATGAAACTATCCCAGTAAATTATTGTTTTAAACAAAATGTGCGTTTTATGTTTATTACAATTTTTCTTGAGCATAACTTGCTGATTATATAAAACAATTAAAAGTAGTGGACGGACCCATACGAGGGTAATGCAATCAGCTCAGTAGAACAGGCGTGCTCAAGTAAGGGACGAGAGAAAAAGAAGTAGAAGGCGGGGGTGGTTGGCCAACGTTAATTAATTTCGCGATACGCCCGGCGCGATCCTTTTCTTTTTTACTTCATTCATCTCGTTCTTCCACTGTTTAAAATGATTTTTCACGGCTGCGGTTTCGCGAAAAAACTGCATTACCGGATAGGTCCACTGGTTCTATCCCTCTCTCTCTCTCTCAGAATATAGTCTCTGCGAGCTTTAGTGTAACAGAGAAAGAAGGAAGGCAAGGGAAATGTACGCTTGCGTAAACCTCGAGCCTATCCACCGGAACCGCAATTTTTGTTCAGAATTTCAATTTTCGGGTTCGTGACTCTTCAAACCGCGGATTCTTTTAATTCTCGACCCCTCGTACTGCATTTTCCTCCTATCATGCTCTCCAATCTTTCCCCACCCAGCTTCACATTATTCTAGTCCCGTGCTGCTTTCATGATCTTTGATACGCGTTAATATATTATTTTCTTGAGGATAAATAAGCTTTTCTTTCCAGACCAAGTATGCGATATAAATAGTCGAACCTTGAGAACATCAAAGAAGCCCAAAATGCTTATATAACAAATGTTACCATATTCAAGGACATTAATTTGCATCGTGCCTCCCAAGCAGGGAACAAAATTCAGTCCCAAACATGATTTTCTGCCCAAACCAATTACAGGCACCGTACAATCATGAAACGTAACTGACACTAAATCGAATTCGACCTCGCAGTGCCTACGTATCAGCGACAAACGACCCAAACGATCCGTGCAACCCCCATAAAACAATCTCCCCCCCACCGGTCCACCCCCTTAACATCCACAGTACGTCCCGGGGCGCCATAAAGCGTCGGCACAAAGCTTCCAGTCCTGCTACAGGACTCAAACACGAACGACAACAAATGACGCGAGCCCTGCATCCTTCCGGGTCGAAAATGACCCACCCCCTCACAGCATTCAGTCCACTCCACCCCTACCTACCCCTCTCCGGAGTACGCGAATCCAAGTGCATCTCGGTGGGGATAATTGGTAGTTTCGTCGATTGCCATTAGTAAGCGAGCGATTATACGTTCCGAGGAGTTAAGTGCACGAGATGATTGGAGCACATGTCCGAGCCGAGCGGAATATTACCATAACGACGACAATCGTCTCTCTCGCAAAGCAATTACCGTGTGCAAGTTATGGTCGCGTGATACCGCCTACATGTGAGCTGCGGGGGGTTGCCGGTGGTCCGGGGTGGCTGAAGGGGTGGTTCGGGGGTGGCTCGGGGGCGAGGGGCCAATGAGCGTTGTTACCGGCGTCGGTCCGCTATCGATCATCAATCGGAGAGTACGTACCGCGTTTCTGTCCGTTTCTGTCCGTTTCCCTCTATGTCTGCCCTTCTCTTTCCCCGCTTCGACTCTGTACGCGAATGAGTAGAGCGTGTGCGTGCGTTGGTACAGTATGGATGGATGGGCTGTGGGTGCGTGGCACGTTCGACCGCGACGGTACTCGAGTTCGCAAGAACACACCTGACGGGTAAAGGGCTAAAGAGCATTGCGGGGTGATTATTACCCGCGAGAGAGCGTTGCCAGCTGGAATTAGCTTACGGAAGTAATCGAGTCGTCTGTCCCGCTTGTTTGACGGCACCGGCGCCGCGGCGCCCGTCGCTCCGCCGTCGAAACGTCGGCCGACGATTTGGCGATCGTCCCGGCTTTCATCGTCCCGCGTTCTGCCCTTTGCGTTATCTGCGCTTGATACGGTGACCTTTTGTTCGAGGGCCAGGTAAAATTGGGAAGAATAATGATGCTGGGGTAAAGGGCCCGTGGTATGTATAATTTATTCTTATTATTATATTCTTTTTAGTTATTTTTATTATATTCGAGGGAATATTTATTAGGGGGATTATTTATACGAGGGATAATTATTATTATTAGCTAGGTTAAGGTTTATATGTAAAGATAAGGTAGCATAAGTTGTAACCCCGCAAGGGAATACAAAAAATAAACACTACAAATTATTATTATTATTATATTCGATGGAAGAACGGTAAGCCGGGAATAAGTCATTGGAACAATATTCTATGAACGTAACGTGTGTTTCAATAGTATAGCATTTGAAATCTGATATCATTTTTAGAGGTTGCGTAAATAGGAACAAATAATAAAGTGGATGTATGAAAAGAGAACATTTTTCTAGAGATAATCGGAATTATGAATGCTGAGCTACGTTAAAAAAACCGTATCGATGCATCGCATTTTCATTAATCCAATATTATTAACATGAAAGTAGTAATAGAATAATAGCTCGCGGGACACGGTCCACATAATATACAAAATATGAAACCAATGGAGCATTACTTGACAAACTAACCACACGATCAAGAACATGCTAAACGTAAATGTAAAAATAATGAAAACTTACACTTACCGCCCAAAATCTGTCGAATTCATCCCACCCCATCAGAAATTGCTGATCTCGTCGCCACCAAGAATATTCGATTTCCCAGAATAAAGTCCCGAAGACGAACGAACCCTCGCGCGCTAGAACGGGGTCTGAAACATCGCTGACAGGACTGAGGGGAAGCGGGGGTGAAAGAGGGGCGGAACAGGGTGGAAGGTAGTGGCGGGTTCTCGCTAATTCGTGTATATCCGTACGCGTCGCCGTGTTAATTTCATTATCCGCATCCGCTTGCTCCTTTCGCATCGACGAGAACGCCGGATGGTGTCGGAAGAGTTTACGGGCGCGGGGGGTTGTAAGGGGTTGGCACGGGACGTGAGGTAAGGGGTTGAAGGGAAGGGAGGCTAATTCGGGGCAATAATTCTGCGCCGCCTTAACCGCCCCCCAGCTCCGGCTGCTGAATGCGGTTTAACAGGATGTACAGCGTGCCTTGCCCCACGCTTCCGTTCGCGCCCCGCGAAAGGATTAGGAGGAGGGGGGTGAGAAGGGGTTGGGGGTGGGTCCCGTCGACGACGTCGAGCGCTGAGGGACGGCTGCCTGACGTCGACTCATAATCTCTTTCGGTGGAATGAAGCTGTTGCGAAGACCGAAGTGGTAGGAATTTCAAGGAAAGGAGAGGGGGGGGGGGGGGGATAGTGCTAGTTTTGGAGTCGCAGAATTTTCAACGAGGAAGTTGTGGTTTGGTTATTTAGTACTTGGGAGGCTCACGACTTACGGTAGAAAAGATGGAATACGTCTTTGGTAAGAGTAGATTATCTTAAGGGAGTCTAGCTTGAATATCAGGACGTTTCGTGAAGACGACAGAGTAGGTGATAAGAATATGTGGAGCGAATAATCGTCGTTCAATAAAGTCTGCAACTCATAATCATTACCTCAACTCCTTCCTCTCCATTTCGACAACAAATACCGTGACAATACCTACAAATATTCCAAATAAATCCAAAATAGTCCGAAACATTTCGTGTACTAAAATTCTTAATCGCATTCGGCAACGATTCGGTACAGCGCACAATAAGTTAAAAAGCCGTCAGCTTACACGCACGGAATGACGTTAAAGGGTTCCAAAATTTCGCATGCCGCGACAAAACTATGGGGGCGCACTGCATAATCCCGTGAAAGACAAGATTGTTCGAGGCACCATCTACACGCCCGGCGTACACACGTGTTTGCCTATATTAGACCGTATCCCCTTACGATCTTACATGCGCAACGACGCCGGCAATCTTGCCCCGGCTTCGCTTTATTCGCCCAGTTAAGTGCCTTCCTACTTTTGCCAATTTCATTACGCCCCCCCCCCCCCACCCCCCATCCTCCGCCCTCACCCCCGAGCCCCGTGCAAAATTAATTAGCGCGACACGCGCGAATTGCCGACGACGAGCCCGAATAATAACGGGCGATATTAAATTTTCCCGATCATTCAGTCAAGGACAATGAGCCGCGCGAGCGAATTATATTACAAGGATCCGCCTGATTCCGCTAATGCCGAGATATCACTTCCGGCGAAATTAGGCTTCCTACAATGGGTTACCTGGATGAGAGTACCGGGAAATTGATTCGTAAATCGTCTCAGTCGACGCGGCGTCAAGCTATGTTCATTGTAGAAGGTGTAATAGTAAAAAAGTTCCTTCGGTACTCTATTACGCGATGTAAGTGACGTTAGGTAATGGGAAATCGATTCAAAGTCAAACTTCGGTGGTGCGCTGTGATAATTGTGTGTGATCGTAATGGCTCTAGGTTCGACTCATTGTATAAGTTAGAATAATAGAAATCGTCGTTTTAATCCTTGCATTGTGCAAGCGGATAATGTAAAATGGAATGGGGTATTAATTTGTGTTCGTCAATAGTTCTACACAGGTCTCTCTCGCAAATACGCGTAGACTTACGATCTCTGACATTGTACTGTTCAGCTGGCAATAATTCCATCGTTCGAAACTTTATCCTAACTGGAAGAAATTATAACTCTTCTTACGTTAATAGCGCGAGAAAGTAGTAAAAGTGTTCTTAGCAAGAAGTATGGAAACGAACAGATGCGTATCGCTTTAACTACCGTTTCACTCCCTCGCGTCTTCACTTTAACTTATTACAGAAGAATTCCCTCTGCCGCCGCTTTCAATGTATGCAGTTTAATGTTCGTTACGTAATCATTCGCTTCACAATAATCATCAAAGTCGATGAAGCCACCCTTCGCTTATTCTCGTGAAAACATCAAAATCATCAGATCCTGATCCATTGACTAATCTGTTACAAATATCGTACATTATCGTTCATATGTATTAGTTCGGCGATGGTAGGATCGTATAAATAAGTATATCCGTGTGAACGTTTCGACCTCTTTATTTGGGTCCTCTTCAGCTGTTACATGTTCATAATGTGAAAAGAAAGTTTTGTGGAAATTGATCGGTTAATTATATAAATGTAGTTATATCGTTGTTTATTACTTACAAGTATGGGTATCCTATTCTATTTTATCATGGTGTGTAACTAGTACAATGATTTTAGAAACATATTGAGACTGAAACTTAAAATGTATCTACCTTTTATTATTTATTGCATTAAGGTACTAAGGCATTATCGTTCACAGTTCTTCTACTAAATTCAAAGTCCGTCATCGTTGGGTACTTTCCACGAGAATCATCGAAACGAACGAAGTGCGGATCGCTTCATCGACTCGGCGGAAGCTGTGAGGCTCTCAGCGTGAATTCCGTCGAGAATCCCGGAAGTTCGACGTTCGCACGTTTTTCACGGGCGAATCGAGCGCGGTGTATCGCGGAGGGTGCTCGGGATATAGAAAAGGTGACGTATTAGGGGTGGAAAAGACGGACGCGCCGGAAGACTGTCGATCTGTCTGCAGGAGCGACGTATAGGCGACATATGGGCGACGTATTGGTCGTACTTCCGAAGAAAACGCGGACTGCGAGGGTGTAAATCAAAATTGGCAGCTTCGGAATTGCGAAGGAGCGCGGGAGGAACGTCCGTGCATGATACGCAAGAGAGAGAGAGAGAGAGAGAGAGGGAGTTGAGAGGAATGTGACAGTAGAAGGGAAAGTGTCGATAGAATCGTTTTATGTAAGCGTACGTGTAACACGTCATATGGTAATCAATAACTGTAAGAGAGACGGACATAAATTCTGTAGAATTAAACAAGGAATTTTTAATTACTTCTATATTTCATACGTATCTTCATAATCAGTGTGAAACTCGCATTCTCAACGTACATAACGGAGTAATCGTGTCGGAAGACACCGTAAATTAGTAAAATCTCGCAATACTCCATTTTATGTGTATCTAAGTACTCTCTTTTACGTTAAAATGTTAATAATACAAAATTTAATAATCGCCATCAGTTTCATAATCGATTAGAACTTCGTTAAATCTGTTTCCAATTATAGAATCATTCCTCCTCAAAAATCTTACGATTCATTCCGTTAATCAATATAAAAACCTGCAGTTTTTAATCCGACTTTTGCCAGCGCTTTCCTAATCGCTTATTTCGACTTGGAACGTCGAACGGAAATCGTTCCACGAGTCTTACGAGCGACTCCGAACGATACTGCCCAGTCCGCATATATATATACATATATGGTATAGAAACATTACTCCTTAAAAATCGTACATTTCATTCCGTTAATCAACATAAGAATCTACAACTTTCAATCGGACCTTTACGAACGCTTTCCTAATCACTTATTTCGACTTGGAACGTCGAACGGAAATCGTTCCGCGAGTCTTATAGTACTGCCCAATCCGCAGCTGCAAGCGCACACCTCGACGGATTCAGGGCCATAAACAATCAGCGAAATCCTAGGAATCCGCTGACCCGCGCGCTCCGGGCCAGGCAGGCGGATAATTCGGGGGGGGGGGGGGGGGGTGTGAGATCGAGGTCGCGAGCGGAAAATAAGGACGAGCCGAGTGGCGGAAAAGACGGTAGGAGGGGGGTTGGGGCTGGGGGTAGCAGGAGACGTAGCGGGGGTCGACCTTTTCTCGGAGTCGCGTGAAAAAGTGATATCGTTTCGGTGTCGTTATTAATTCCGCGAGCTAAAGTGCGCCCGTATTTTCGGGCTTTATAAGAGGGCCGCGGAATAAAAGCCCCGTTTATACCGGGCCACCCCTCTCTCCTATTTCACAATCTGGAGCCTTCCAGGATGGCGCGTCCCGGCGGCCGGGGGAGACGTAAAACACTCGGGCATTAAACATGCACGAACGACGATGACGCTAAATCTTTCTTAGGGCGGCGATGCGGAGGAGTCTACTGGGTGGCCTTCGTCGAAGGGGGATGCTGGGCTGAGGGGTTGCGATATTTTTGGGGTGGACGGAAGTGACGTTGGAAGGGTTGACGATGCTAGGACACTTCAAATCGTGGCTTTGACACCTTGACAATGAAGAGTACTGGGATTTTGTAGGATTTTTGGGGTTGTGTAATAGTGTAGTGTTGTACATTTAATATTGTAGTTCTAAGAATGGCTTTGAGATCTTTTAAGGCGTTCGGGAGAAATAAAAGATTGATAGATATCAGTGGGTCAGTTAAAATCGTAACAGGTCGCAGAATATTACCCAATTAATTCCTCCAACGAGATTTGAAGAAGCAAATACTTATATGCAAGAAACTGTATTAACAATCTTATGTTCACATATCCCTGGAACAAGCATTAAGGTAGTAGAAGTAACGTTATAAAAATCGAACACCTATGAGACTGAACCGCACGAAAGAATATTCACCCCACAGCCGACGGAACTCAAAACACGAGACACCCCACTCCTAAAATGGACTCGCAACCTCAATCGTTCTCACCCCAGCCGGCCCGCCTCCCGAAATTAACGCCGACCGCCCATGAACTCACGCCCTCCGTCAAAATCCCGAAACTCTCCCCATCCGTCAGAGGCCGACCGCAAACACACTCGCCCCCCGTAACCGACCGGCAACACTTCGATTTTCCTGGCGCGTGCCGCCGGCTCGTGAAGGAATTCAATTTGCTGAGGAGCCACGACTTCGTCACGATCGACTACCGTTTCTGTCTTCGTCCTGAGGAATGGGAAACGCGAGGGTAAAGGGTTGGCTCGAGGGTGGTCGGAGGGTGGCCGGAGGGTGGCTGGAGGGTGGCTGGAGGGTGGTTTCGGGTAAGACAGCGGTTGGCCAGGCAGAATTGGAAACAAGAAGGAGAATGGGGTGGCTCGAGGGTGGTTCGGGGGGAAGGGGCGCTGGCCAAGGTGGACGCCGGGACGGTTGGCGGTAAGAAGAAGGAGAAGGGGGCACGCGAGGATGAATCGCGTAATTTCCAGCCGCGATTTGGCCTCTCAGCATCCGGCCGCCGTTCCTCACCCAGGGCGATATCCGACTCGGGCATCTCTGATCTCGAGACATGCGAGTCAGAACTTAAATCTGGCAGGTAAATGGACGGCGGGGCATAAATCCGGGCCCGGTACGTAGAGCACGTGCCGGAAATGCCGGGGATGTATGGGGTGTGCGAGAAGTAATAAGGATTTCAGGAGCGCTCTGGGGGCCGTTCGTGTTGCCGGAATTTTCGAGAGGGTAATTGTTTGAATGTGGCCGACTTTCGCGGCGGACCAACGCTTAAAAACGCGTTCAATCGATTTAATGAACCGTTCGAATTGTTTCGCATTTCAAATCATTTGTTTCGGATAAAAACTGCGACAATAATGGATAGTTACGCGGTTCGTTAAAAACTTAGGGGTGGGAATAACTCTTTACGATAAATGGTCGGTTAATAAACAGCAATTGATCACATAAATTGATATTTAATTAATAAAATACGGTTTTCGCCAACTAGGCAGCAATGGTTAGAATTTTTTCGGACAAACGAGGTTCGAAAATGTAACGTTTTTCGGCACAATACGAAATATGGCCATTCATCTCATCGCGTTCGTTCGACGAACGAACGACCTACGCGTCGAATGAAAACTAGTATCAGTACCAATTCCGTAACTCTCGACCGAGCTAATCACTGGATATAATGTTTCTGAGAACGAGAAATGCGCAGCGCGGGTCCCCGTTATCAGATTTGCGTTGGCAAAAAAAATAAACTGGCCTTTTTTTTCCAAACCGGACAAACACTCGGCGAAGGCGGAGTACGAGCGAGGAGTGATTTTCCGGAAATTGATTGTTGGCTTGTTGAACCGTCGACCGGCAACATCGGCTGTAACCTTTGTTACGGAGTGGCGATTTTTGATTTTTTCCGCGGATAAAATTCGAGCCGACCGAGCGCGAAAGCGCGGATGCCGAATTAACGCGAATTGATGGCTCTCTCACATTCCTCTTTTTCCCCTATTTCTCCCTCTCCTTCCAACCCACCCCTGCACTCCAACCCTATCGGCCACGACCGATATTTTTCAGACGACAAACGATCAAGTACCAGCAGAAATGCGAAGGACTAACAGACTCGACCGCGAAAAGAATTGTCAACCTGCGAATCGTACGATTTCACTCGATTTTTCGGTTGAAATACTTCTTACTCTTCGATTCAAAGAAATAAGTATGAGTAAAACAATTATTTTTCTTTCCTCAGTTGAAACTGTCACCTTTCGATTCAGGGAGTTCAAAATATCATAATACCGTGGGTAAGCGTAATTTCGAATTCGGGATTCGAATTTCGCGGATTGAATGAGGAAATAAATGAGAGATAAATTTGTAATGCTCCCGTTTCGTTCGTCTCGTTACTTTCGCGTGAAAGGAAACTGGAATCACGTCGCCCCCCCCCTCCCCTCGGTTCATCCCCCTAAACCGGGATCGATGCGAAGAAAGGGCGGCCGCCTTACGAGGCATTTAGCAAACTTTTGATGAAACGCACTTTAACTCTTTCCCTTTAACGAACATCACCGGCAAGTGTGGTTTAATTACGCCGCGAACTACGATGGCCACCGTGAGTCTTAAAGTTTTAATGACAGGAAACTGGAGACCCGGAAAATGCCGGATGACCCGATGGGGCAGATAAAAAAATTGCCTGGCAGCGCGAATAATAACGATGTCCCTTTTCTTGCAAATCGTCAGCCCCTAACTTTGCCAAGACTGGAAATACTGTGTCGAACATTTTATTTAGACGCTGGATGTATAATTCTTCGATTATTTTTTGCTATAGGAACAGATACGATTCCAAATATATGTGGCTTGCGCCGAGAGTTCGGTGAACTCAAAATAAGTATCCATTTTTACTTGCACATTATGTTGCGTTTATTTTCATAATTAGACAAAGACGTAATGTTTTTCAATGAGCATCGTGCATCGATCGTAATCTCGGAAGTCGCGAACGTCAGATCGACCTTTTTCCGAGGCAGAATATTTCCCGGAGCTCAACTCGCTCATAAACTCATGCAAAGCGTATGTATCTGGTTAATATAAATGGCTGAGCTTGTATAATCCCGAAGTAATGTCCCTCCCCGCAATATTTCATTAGCGATAAAGTATTAAGAGGCAAAGGAGGCCGTTTTTAACCTCTTACGGTTTCGCCGCTCCGACGTTTTTCTGACCCGGCGCCCAGAATGGAATTACAATTATCGCGTATCGAGCATTATCCAGTATCGGATTATTACGAACGAGTGCGTGCATTGATGGCCGGCATAAAACCCATTTGCGTAAACGCATTTCCCTTCAGCGTTTTTAACTCAATGCCATTCGCGCGATCAACTCAACAACGTCTCAGGTACAAAACCGAAAATTGTTTCGTTGAAAAATAATCCGATAAATCGCGTTTATCATCAGCAGTAATAATTTGGACTATAATAATAACAGCAACAGCACAAGTAGGCTTACCAATTCTAAGCATCGATACTGAAATTACAACATGCATTCAATAGTGACTTTGCTTGCGTGTTAAATTGTTGCACATTTACAGCTGGGATACTCTTCTTTCATCGAACAGACTCTTCCTTTGTTCCCATTTGCTGCGCCGTACGATGAGGCTCGAATTCGCCTAGCTTTTTTCCCGGAGTCCGCGAACCGGACGTTTCCTATCACTGCGCGTATCCTCTGGGAGGCCGACATTTCTGTTGTTAGATTGTTATCCGCGGCAATCAATGCGTTAAAGCAGAATTGGCGGCGGTCGTTCGAATTCGTCCGATCGGAGCCGGAATCGTCGATGCACTCGGCGCAGTTCATTGCCGATGCAACGACGGGTTGCAGGATTTACAATTCTGGCGGGAGAGACTGTGGATATCGAACTGCCATATCCCGAGATTGCGTCCCGTGTCTTAATATCCCGCGGGAGCGCGAGCCGGCTCGATCGTGTACTTTCGATAATTGTCTGCTCTGCCGGCCACGGCTCCTTAAAGGCACTCGTTCCAGTATCAGGATTATCCTTTCCTGTGTTGATTCTGTCCGGCGACTAATCTAATACGATTGTATTCCCCAGATATGAAATCGTCGATACTTGTACACCAATTGCATTCGCAGAATTTGCAAGAAGGCACGTACTTGCATTCATCGATAAACTGGAATCGGTGGAAGTGAATTTTGAAATAGCCAATATATTAGGTTGGCAAGAAAGTTCTTTCGGTTTGGAAGCACAGGTACCGTCCAGTTTTTTGCTGCTACGGATTAGAAGTTTTCTGAACGCGGAATAATCACCTCGTCAGAAATATAGCAAAAGGTCATCGCACAAAATAGGAAATATATTGTTGAACAGAGTATATTGGATGTATAAAAATATGACTATTCTTTCACACTATGAAACCGAAAGAACTTTCTCGCCAACCCAACCTTTGTATATGCCAAACCAGTTCTATTCGTGAAATGATACATAAAAATTATGAGTATTCACGTTCTGACTTAATGAATCGACACAACTTTCGAAGATTCAGATTTTGTAATGACGAACGTATAACAATTGCCAGCGACAGTATAAAAAGATAGACCAAGACCCGTGTCCCGAAAAGAAGGACCGTAAGGCTTAACTTTCGCATTCGACTTTCAATTCCGCCACCCCTTTTTTCCCAACATTTTCTACGTGACATACGCTCCCTCCAGCCAGCTGCAATATCCTGCTATTCCTGGATTCGATATTATAATGGCCGAGAAGGGCTTTCCATTTCCGTCTCTTCCTCCTCCGGTAAAGACTGCCACCCGGGTGCTCCTTCGCCTTCTTTCCAACCCATTCTCACCCTCCCCACCTCCCCCACCCCTTTCGCCGCTAAAAAAGTCGCGCGACTCCATAGAAACGTCTGTCGTGTACGCTGAAGTTTTACATAACCGCCCGCGATGCTCGTTCTCGCCTTTCGTTTCCACGATATTGCTGTAGAAAAAAAAGTGCACCCCAGAGGGAAGTAGGAGGGGTGGGACGGGGGAAGAAAGAGGTCGCAGGAAGCGGACGGCGAAGGCGAGGAAATTAAAAACGTCCACGCTCGATTCGTCGTCTTTTTTTCGCTGCGCAGGTTAAATCTCCTCGATTCAACAGAATCCGGCGACCCCGAGCTGGGGGTTACGTAAATTTCCTCCATTGACTTTCAACCCCCTCAGCGATTCGTACGCTAAATTATTTGTTTGACTTGGGACACTCGCAGCGGGCAAGATGTTGGCTCTCATTATTTATTTCACATCTCTTCATTAGCTTCAAGGCAGAAGTAAACTGAGAGTATATTTTGAGTACGAAAAGTTATTTTATTTTTTCTGAAGCATTTATATATGAGCAAAGTTCTTGTTCGGATTTTATCGGAACAGTGACACGTTAAAGGTATTGGACTTTGTCTTTTAACGAATCCTGAAAAGTCATGAGTTATTAATGTAAAGGCAAGACGCTTGAAAATAAGGGTGGCCGGGAAATTTGGAAATTCGAGGCTCTCCAAGCTGGGTGAATTCGAGTCGGCAGTTAGCAGGGTCGTTCTGTATGCTAATATTCTATACATAGTCCGCGACGTGGCCCGCTTAAAAATTAAGAATGACGTTAGCCGAATCCAATTACCCTCCCTCGCGCTTATCTCGCGACTGGCCTTATCACGAATTTAGCTCCGGCCACCCTTCAGCCCTTCTTCACCCACCCCCACCGCCGTCTCACGTTTGTCTTCTAGCCAGATTTAACTTACAGCGCCTACGTGAACGGTATAAATGCGAATATTCTTGCGTACGTCCTGCGAACGTTCTGCGAAGGTCCTACCGAGATCCTGCGACGTTCCAGTAAAGGAAGGACGGTTGAACCGGCTGGCCGAAAATCTGGTCGTAAACGTGGGTTAATGATAACCCGAAGTAACCGGAAACCGATGTCCCCGAATGGTCGTATAGCGGTTTAAACCGCTTCGCAGAGGATTACGGTGCTGCGGGCCAGTATATCGTCGGGATTATCGTTCGCCGGCAACTGAATAAAATAAAAGCGACCCACTTTTCGAGGCCGCATCGCCGTTACGAATTAACGCGAATAACCGCTGAAAATTACGACTCCGACCGTTGTCAACAGGCGTTGTCGAACGATACCGTTCTTCGGATTGTCGAGTGTCTATGAATTTTTGAACTTACGTACGAGAAAGGTACTTAGTAAATTTTGATACTTTTCCATATGAAGTTGACGGGATTACCTTAAAACGTGCCAGTTGTACAGAATATCTGTAAATTTTCTCTTAGATTCGAAGATTTTGAATTATGAACGTCTGAATATCGAGTACAGCGACAAGCTATTTTCAAGTTTCGACCTTCGAGATAAGAATCATTAAATCGCAGAAGTCTTAACTCCAGAAATGTCTTCAACATTTATCTACCTTATTACCTTCAATCGTGTACCGGTTGAATAGAGTAGCTAGTAAATATTGTCTCAGTTTCGAATATTTCGAATCACTATGCAACAATAAATTTGCTACTGGTTGAAATTAATGTGAGTCTTATGTAATAGGGTGCGCTGATTCCGATTTTGCATTCAGAATTGTCGTAGCACGTCTGGATTTAATGTTATAGCTGAAAATCATAAGATATGACTTCAGTAATAAAGTCATAAGATTATTAAAACCTTGTGCATGCGTTATTATGTAGCTGCATCAACGGACCGTATTATTGGGTATGATGTACGAATGTGTGTGTGTATTTTCAACGTTAGTCTGCTTATATGCGTCTGTAAAATGAAAAGCGTGCAGTCGTAAAAACAAATAGGCAGAAGTTCAATCTTGCGCTCGAGGTAGAGCATGCGGGCAGGATTCATCATGTTTTATAAAATTAGTGTGGGATCTTATATGGAAATTAAACGAAGGTGTTAATAAACGTAAAGATGGTTTATTTAAGAAGTGATGATTTGAATAAGCAGGTACGACTGTTGTCAAAGAAATGCCCATCGAGTCTCGTGAGGTGTCGCCGCAGTCGCACTTCCAACTCGGATAAACAAAACGCTTTCATGTTTCTTCTTCATCGACACGTATCTCGCCTTAAACCCTACATTAGTTCAGTGCAACAGTCGCAATAACACGTATTTAATTGATTTCATATAAGAAGATTCGGTAATTCGGTATACCTATGGTGATTCAGTAAACGAAAGATGAATAGGCGAATTTTTAAACCAAGGTATTGCCAATGTTAGTGGAACTAAGGGTCTCTGACTCATTTCAGAGGCAAATAAATATTTATAATTAATTTTTTAATTATAATATATAGTGTTTTCATCGCAAAGTACGCACACTTAATTCCCCAAAAGTTCTCACATTCGCAATTCAACGTAGTTAATAGCATTATCCTCGAAAGATTTATACGTACATAACTTTTTTTCCTGACGTACCAGAGCGAATCAGATTGCAGTTCTGTATTCAGCGCATATGAATTACTATAAGGAACCGATTTTCAACCCAGTAGCAGAGAAAAAAATTTATTTTGTTGTGTAATGTTATGAACGCCTGGATTTCGAGTACAGCTACATGCTACTCTCAAGTTTCGACGTTCGAGATAAGAATCATCAAATCGCAGAGGTATCAACTCCAGAAACATCTCCAACACCGATCCCTCCAAAAATAGCAATCTCACGCGACCCGCCACTCGTCTACGCCACTCCACCCTCCCGGCCACCCACCCTCGAAAGCCACAGCCACGATTCTCCTCAAATATCCGGCAACGAGCGGTAACAGTGGCCAAGCAAAAGAAGGGATCGTCGAGCCGGTGGAGCTCGGCCTGGTGGCGGGGGGTGGGCAACGGGTGGACAGAGGGGGGTTGGGATAAAAGCAAAACACCGATGTATCGCCTCGGTATAATGGTCGTCGTCGGAGCCTTCAACCCCTCGAGGAGCAACCCTCTTTTCGCCCACTGGCAGACTCCCTTTGTGACGCCGGCCTCGAGAGCAACGCACTCCTCATCCCCCCTCCCCCCCCTGGCCACCCCCTTGCCATCCAGGCTGGCCTCTCTTTCACCCTCTTGTTTCCTCTTCCTCGCCCTTGGCCCAGAGGGCTAGCTTAACTCAAACACAAGCTACGTCTTTGGTGCCGTGCATTCCTCGTACTGCGCCCCGGCTCTTCTTCATGCATATTGCAGCCCTCCTCTCTCTTTCGGATGTCGCGAGCCTTTCCAAACGGTTCTACAGGGTAGATGTATGCGCTGCCGACGTGAAAACCGTGATTAGATTCTTGGCCGAGCTCCGGCGGGATCGGGTTTCGTGCTCTGCGGTAGTCGATGTTTGCCGATGTCGATTCGAAGCTTTCAAGGGTTGTTGATGATGTACGTCGTGGGTGGAATTGTTTGGATTTCGGCGGAGTACAGTGTTGGAAGACGTAAGTACGATTTTTATTAAGGGAAGCTATGATTATTGCATCAGAAATTATTGATGGGAATAGATTTTCCTCTAGCGATTTTCAATGGTATTGGTTAAGCTAGCAAAAAAAGTATTTATGCACCTGATCCGAGTAAGCAACTATTTCAAATTGTAGCAATTTTTCACTTTAAGGTCGCTTTCACGGTCAGCCAATCAGCATAACGATCATACCCACAACAGAGTTCCAATCTTTTAATTCGAAAGGAGAGTCTCGTACGCGATCCAACGTTAAAAGAGTTCGCGGGAAAAATTCTATAGACCATCGACGTTTCCCGTGGCTTTGAGGGGCGGTTAAATTCGCCCCTGAAAGTTCTAAAACACCCTGTACATTTCTATCCCACTCTCTGCGGGCGGCCCAGGTCAGTCGTAACCATTTCCATTTTGTCGGTACATTCCGACTGACTGCCTCTAGAGTTTTTACCTTCTCCCCCATTCCCCATTGCACCCTCTGCACCCCTCAGCGCACTCCTACAGCCCTTCAGTCCTCCCAGTCTTCTTTCCTCGAGCTACCGTCGTCTCCATAAGCGCGTATACTTCTTCGGTTCGACGTGGAAGAGCGTATAAGTCCCTGGAGAAGTTTCGATCGGGCGACCATCGATGCCATCCGAGTTTGCTCGACCTCGACGGCTGGAGAATTCAAGAGTCACGCAGGGTCAAATGAATTTGAGATTATCGCAGCGGCATGCTATCGTACCAAACTCGGGACTCCAGTCTTATTCGAAAGACGGTGAGAACAAATTTTTTTCGTTCGCAAATGCAAATAATGGAATTTGCGCTTTTTATTATGTTAATTAATTCTAGTGTCTAGTCCTGAATTTACTGCCTAGTGACTGGACTAGCGTCTACTTCTGATTTAGTGATAATAGTTGCAACGACTGATGTTCATTTTTGTATGCTTTTGTACATGGTTTTTATCTGTGCAGAAAGAAATTGTCGCCGAATTTTATGTGAAAATGCTATGTATTTTTGTGATGTAATTAATGGCGGTGAGAATTACTGACTGCCAAATTTTCGTATTTTTTCACGTAATTTATATTGATTATGGTGAAAATCAGCGGATGTCACATTTTACGTGCTGATGTTTTTGTTCAGTGACAGTTCACGTTCGTGAGAAAAATTATGCGCCTCGCGCGGACGTTATTTGCTCTGTTCCAAAAATGATTTGATATGTCGGAATAATGTATTTGCATGGCGCACTGGGTCAACAGGAGTTGTATACCGGCCAACAGCGGAAACGTATTGTCAAATAAGAAATACGGGAAGCGCGGAACAGAATTCGCCGGAGAATTGTCGAATTTATACCTACTTTGTGATGTACAGTCTGCCGCTGTATAAATCTATGAACTTGTAGATATTCCGGCTTTTAGAAGGGAGAAGCGGAAAAGCTAGAGATTTTTCGGATCCTGAACGACAAATTCGCGGAAAGCAACATAGACTGCTGAATATGCAAACAGCGTATGTCAAATGCGAAAGTTTCAGTAGAAAAGTCAGACTTATAGCTGTTGATATTCCTGATAAAGTCGAACGATCGTTAAACAAATCTTTTAGGCATTCTAGTACGTATTTACTAAAAAAATGTCCCCAATTTAATAATCCCTATTATGTATATTTACAGTGGCCTAACCGCAATCTATTTTTCGCTGGCCTACAAAGATACAAAATATCCTTCATTCACCCGAACGAACAAATAACCTTTCACATTCGTGTCACCCTCATGAATACGAAAGCATCCGCCCTAATCACGATTACATTCATCTCAAGTATGCAAAGCATGCATAAAACATGCGTTAGCGTCTACAGACCCCAACATTATGAATCAATTTGGGCAGTGGAAGTCAGGGCGTGCATACCTTATCCACCCCCCCCCCCAAACCACCCCCTAAAACATTTCGACGTTCACCAGCTCTTCAACCGTGAAAATCTTCTGGCCAGCGTGTAAAATGATCCCAACAATATCGGTCAATTTATTCGGCCGGGTGTGGGGCTGTGGATCGCAGCTCACCCCAAAAGCACCCCCTTAAAACGATCCATCGTTCATCGACTTCTCCACTCGGCCATCGAGACCTCCTGGCAAGCGTGTAAAGCGTCGTTCGTCTCGGATCCGGGCGCGAATAAATTTCCATAGATAATCGGTCGGAGGCCGTAAACGGCGTCAACACAAAACGTCGTTCCTCCCCGTCGGTCCATTGGCCATCAAAACCTCCCCAACTCCAGCCTTCGGTGACACTCCCCCCCCCCCCCCTCCCCTCCACCCCACCGAGCGGCTTGCGGACGGAACAAGCCGGCCAGAACGAAATCTGGAACTGCCGGCGTGTAATTTTGGATTTACGACGCTTGGCCGACGGCCAGCTCAAATAAGACACCCTCCAGTTACATCGGCGTCTACCTACTACCTACTAGCTGCTACCTACTACCTACCTATCCCGACTGGCTGCGGTCCGCGACATTGTTCCGGCTCGATGTTCACCCTACCGATGGCCTCTGTCTCTCGAGCCAGAATTCTGCTCGTGCTATGAAATTATCGGCCGACAATGATTTTTTACGTGCCCTTCAGCTCGGGGTGAAATCCGGCGATAAGTTCGGTCGGTGTGAAAAATTTTAAGTGGGTGATTTTATGGGTGTAGTTAAATCAGGTTTTATAAAGTAAATGTTTTTCATAGGAAAATAGGGATCGTAGATAATTTTAAATATATAGAATGACTTGCGTGAGTCTTGTATTACTGTAAACGAATTTATAATTTAAAAGATATCTTGCAAGCCGGTGGTTTTATTAGAAAATCAGAAATTTGTAAATGATACTTTTACTTTATGGGTGTAATTAAATCAGGTTTTAGAAAGTAAATTTTTTTCATGGGAAAATAGGAAACATAGATAATTTTAAATATATAGAATGACTTGCGTGAGTCTTGTATGACTGTAAACGAATTTACAATTTAAAAGATATCGTGCAAGCCGGTGGTTTTATTAGAAAATCAGAAATTTGTAAATGATACTTTTACTTTATGGGTGTAATTAAATCAGGTTTTAGAAAGTAAATTTTTTTCATGGGAAAATAGGAAACATAGATAATTTTAAATATATAGAATGACTTGCGTGAGTCTTGTATGACTGTAAACGAATTTATAATATAAAAGATATCGTGCAAGCCGGTGGTTTTATTAGAAAATCAGAGATTTGTAAATGATACTTGTACTTTATGGGTGTAATTTAATCAGGTTTTAGAAAGTAAATTTTTTTCATGTAAAAATAGGAAACATAGATAATTTTAAATATATAGAATGACTCGCGTGAGTCTTGTACGACTGTAAACGAATTTATAATTTAAAAAATATCTTGCAAGCTTTTGGTTTCATTAGAAAATCAGAAATTTGTAAATGATACTCTTACAGTTTCAACGTAATAATCCGTTCGATTTTCCCCGGAGTCTAAGCGGACAATCTCACAGCTAAAAGAATAGCCTACCTATGAACTTCCCCATAACCGCAATCTCCCTTTGTCCTAACGGTATTTACCCAAAAACCGCGAAACTCATTCCCCAAACCTTCAGCGCCAACCCTGCGCTCAAGCAAACGTGATCAAACATCCCCCCCGACACTCGGATCCTCTCCATTCAAATTTCGCCGCTCATCAAAGTTCCCCGATTCTTCTCCGTCCCGCCGAGCGCAAACTACCGGCAGAAATCACGCTTTAATCGTATCCCCGCCCAGCCGTCGCGACGTCAGGCGCCGGATCTTCTAATCGCTTTCGTTTTGACTTTCACGAGTGTCGTGGCTGCCTCGAAGACGGGAGGAACAATCGTCGTCGGCAAACAATCGTTCCACGCTCGAATTGCGAGAATCAGGTTTCCCGCAGAGTCGAGTACGTCGAGCAGGGGTGGCTCGTCTTCCCACGGAATACGGAATCTGATAGGTTTCCATAGGAAGGAATGCTCGCGGCCTGAACTCAATAAAGCGTTCGAACAAATCGATCCTATTTATCTTTCACCGTCCGCCCCCCCGGGGGTGTTATTGATATTTGACTCGGCCGGGGGAGGAATCGTTTCCGGGCTTCCCGGTATTCTTACGTCTTCCGATTGGATTGTCTTTTAATCACCGATATCGATCTTGATCGCGAGAATTTGTATTCGAGGTATTTGAGCACGGTACGCTAACGTAATAAAGTATTACAGTGGACTTAGTATTCCTATATAAATTCGGATAAATAAACGGTTTGGAGAATGAACATTTATTAGAGATGTTGTGGATTTTTGTATATTTTCCTATTTAAACGTCTGACGAGAAGCATTGAATTCATACAATTTTAAATGGCGCAACAGCTTACCTTAAAGATCAGTCCAGCATTGAAGGTTTGAAAATTCTATTCGGATCTGATAATGATTCCACGTCCCAGCAGGCAACCTTACAACCGGAATATAGATCGAACGATATGAAACAGGGAGTACCTACTTTTCTGCCTCCACTATCGGAGCATGACCTTCGCAAGCGTTGTACTTCCAAGGGATCATGTTCGAGGTCCCGCGACGAGCCAAGTTCAGCGATGCTAACTTCAGCTAGTACAAACGTATGGACCTCAGATAACGAGGGAAGCCGGTTGTTCTGGGATCGAAAAGGGACGAGGGATCTGAAGGTGGTGGAGGGATGATGAAGATGGAGATGACGGTGACTTCAATCCGACCTTCCAGCCTCCCAGCAGGCTCGAATACCTTCTTCTGCCTACGGGGGGGGGGGGGGGGGGCTTGATTAAAGGTGGACATTCCGGCAAAGGATTTTGCCGACAGTTCCTCCTGTCCGTGCCGAGCCGTATGCTGAATAAACTAGAGGGCGAAGGACAGGGGTGCCAACGGACGCGGTCCGAGGCCGAGAAATTGCGCCGGGAACTTTACACTCCTGAAGGACGCAGGGACGAGTATGAAAAGCGGCCGAATTTTGAAGGAATTTTTACACAGGAGGTATGAGAAGGATGAGGTGGGAGCTTGTAGTTTATAAGGCGTGAGTTCAAGGATATTATTGTACTACAAGAACGTCGTAAGATGATCAACTGGAGCATTCAACTATGAGATTTTCAAACATATTACTTTGATATTATCAAACGTAAATATCGTGAATGTAAAGGTTTCTAGCGGTAACTTGTTAAATCTCACACTTTTAAGTAGTAAAGCATTAAAATTGAGAGTTTGATCCGTCACATTGCCAGCTGTAAAGTTTTCAATTACATAAATATTAAACCTACACGTCTGAATATCATCAAGTTGACTAAAACTGATATTTTTACTTTAAACCTCATCAAGTTTGAATCCACAGAGTCTCAGATTTCCAACGATAAAATAGTGAAAAAAAAAAAAAAAAAAAGATTTCAATTCTCGCATTCTAAATAATGAAATCGCTTGTCGGAAACGACGGAAAAGTGGGTTACGCTTAGACACTGATTGCTGGAGATAAAAATTGGAAACAGACGTACGTGATCGAAAGGCGCGAAAGTCGGCATTCTCTCGATTGAAGTATCCGAGAGGGGACGACGTGCGAAAAGGGCTCGAAGGATCCCGATGTGGGGGGGGGGGGGGGGTAGGGGGGGTGGCTCTTGTTTTTCATTCCCAACGATCCTCTCGACCTTCCGCGACCCTTGACCGAGGCTGCCAGGCTTGCCGTCCCGACGAAAGGCACTTCAACTCCAATTTCGCCGGAGCATTCGCGAATCGACGTGCAAATTCCTGTCCGGCATCTGTCGGAATTCTCTCTCAGTCTCTCTCACACACACACACACACAGACAATGAGAACACTCACACATAAAGTCTCACCTTTTTCTCTGGCTCCGTCTATGGACGATGGAAACTTAATCAAAACGGCCACCAGCGATTCCGACTCCCGTTGGTCAATGCTAATCGCATAGATTTGCGTTATCCTGAAGATTAATCCAGAGTCTGAAAACCTTCGAGAGTCGGACGTGAGATTCCGAGCTTCTTCCTTCGCTGATTGGCATGGATTATGCCAAGCGACGTGCGACCTTCCAGGTCGAAGGTAGCTCGGTGTCTGCGCGGTTTGTTTTTCGCGGTTAGAATGTACACTGTGTTAATGTTGATGTTTTGGCCCGAGCTACAAGAATTATATTCTACAGAAATTTACTGTCCTCTATACTTAGTAACATCTGCAAATATTTCTGATAGTTTGGCCCGCAAAAATTTGTAATAATATAGAGCGTGAACTATATGTGTTACTGCATGAGACTAATTCAATTTTCGCAAACGAATCTGATGGCATCCATCTTTGACCGTTTCGATATGATAACGCTGCATTTTCGTACTTAGTAGCATCACTGTCCTCCATACTTACAATTAGTAACATCTTCAAATATTTCTGATAGTTTGGCCCGCAAAAATTTGTAATAATATAGAGCGTGAACTATATGTGTTACTGCATGAGACTAATTCAATTTTCGCAAACGAATCTGATGGCATCCATCTTTGACCGTTTCGATATGATGACGCTGCATTTTCGTACTTAGTAGCGTCGAACGATACCCGCGAAATGACTTTTAATCCGCTTTTAATCTGGCCCAGGCTCGATCGCGGCAACGTCTGCGCTCGCTAATTCAATGAACATTACCGCGATAATATCGCAATAAATGGCCGGGCGCATGAAACGATCAAATAATAATTAATACAGCTTAACCTCTGCACCCCACCCCCTCCCCCTAACCCTATCTCGCGAAGCAAGTCTGCTCGATGAACCGCCTAATGGGCTGATTAAACGTTAATGCATTATCGCGTGTGCCGGCTAATTGACCGAATGGAGAATCAATTTTATCGGAGGCAGCGTTACTTTTTCGAAGCCCACAATGAGATCCCGAAAACAACTCGCATCCTTTCGTTCCGCCTGTAATGTTTATGGATTGTCGTCGAAGCGTTCATTAACGAATTTTGTACGAATTCGGTCGGATTATTCTGGACTCAATTTTACGATGCACGTTCTACACGTTTGACTGGTTTACATTTGACTTACATATCTTAATCGTACCAATAACGTGCGTGTATTGAACACTGCAATGGAACGCAAGTGTCCGAAATTGCGAACGACCAACGAAAAAGTACCCGCCCCTTTTAGAGAACATTCTCATTCAAAGATCAATTATCTATGCCGAGCATCTGTTTATCAGCCCGACCATTGACGTTTGCACAAATCATTTTCGTTCATACTCATATTTACCATCCGCCACGCTCCCGCTCAGTACGCCTCTCGTTCATCGTTTCCGGATGAGTTTTCCCCACGTTTTCCCCTCCCGCGCCATTTGCACCTGTAACACAAACACTTACAATATTATTCTCCGTCCAATTATTCCGCCCCGCGGCAAACATTGTGCCTGACCTACCGTGTTTTAATCAAATCTCTCTCTCTCTCTCTCTCTCTCTCTCTCTCTCTCTCTCTTTCTCGATCATCTATTTTTTCCCCGACCGTATTCCCCGCTCTTTCGCTCGGGCGCGCGAGCGCACCAGTTGTAGCAGGAGATCGAGAGGCGAGCAAAGGGCGGCTTGCATAAACGCGACGTCGCTGTTTGTATTTCGCGTCCGCGGGGCGAGAGAATGAGAGAATGGGAGAAAGAGGGAGTGCTGGAAAGAGGTAAACGCGCTAAGGGGTCGAGTAGGGGCTCGTACGAGTGGAGACTGCGTCTAACTGCGAGAGTCACTCTCTCTCTGTCTCTCTGTCTCTCTCTCTCTCTCTCTCTCTCCCCCTCTCTCTCTCTCTCTCTCTGTCTATCTCTAGCACGGTGTCTCATACACATAGATGTTGACGTCACAATTGAAGAGAGAAAGCGAGTGGAAATGAGAAAGTGTGAGAGAGGAGAGAGAGAGAGAGGGAGAGAGTTGTGGCAAAGGGTGGAGAGTAAACACGGGGAATGCGTTTCCCGGGTAGTAATTCCATTCGTAGTCGGAGTGCAGCGGTGATAACGTCGTGGCAAGCTGCAACGCCTCTGTTTGTTTACTGGGACTATCGCCCGGAGCCGGTCTTCAGGATCTTCCACTGCGGAGATACCGGCGTTCGCCTACCTTTGGCCCCGTTCCCGGCGCATCCGTATCTGGACGCGGGCTCAGTTTTGTTACTGGTTCGTCGCCGGGAGAGAAAGTATTTCGGGCGGCTGGAGACCGAAGTTTACCGATTCGAGCCAAGAACGGTAACCGGACGTCAAGTGTAATCATTTTATTTCGCACCGAGCAACACTGATTTCCGAATGCAATCCGAATGTAGTCGTACCACTCGTCGTAGAAAAATTCGGATGGCGACAATCAAATGCTGGCGTCTTATCAAGATGCTGATTATATTTTACGTTTATTTTAACTTCGCAAGTTGTTCAAATGCAAGAGAATGCCTTGGCCTTTCTTTCGAAAATTTCCTTGAGCATAAAAAAAATAGTGCAAGAGAATGCCGTAGAGCAAACCTTTTCAATACAAGTACAAAGTTCCCTGACTTTCTTATAACACGCCCTCCATACAGCACGGATTTCTCTTACACTCAGCTCGACAGTCCATACTTGCTTCTACCGTACGTTCCGTACGAAAATGCATCAGTTTTTCGAACAATTACCGAGAGTACGTACTCGGCGAGGAAAAAGTAAGAAGGTTGGGGGCGTGCCGCTAGCGTTCGCAGGAAGAGGAAGGCGTAGAGTGGGAAAGAAACGTAGTGAAGCCTGATAAGAGCGTGGCGTGGCCGAGCGAGAAACAAGGGTAGGGGAGGGGTGGGGAGAGGGAGGGGGGAGGGGAAGAAGAGAGAGTCGCGAACGTGGATGAGAGCCCGGTATACTCTTTCACCTCTGTAATTTTTCTAAAGGGATTAAAACCCGTGGAGAGCGCGCGCGCACGCGCGCGCGAGCTCGCGCGTCTGTACACTTTTTAGAGCTCCGGATATATCCGGGGCCCTTTTCAGGCGCGCGAAAACGATGTCGACGTCGTTAACGCGGCAGGAGGACTCTTTATCCTGACATCGGGACAAAGGTTTCGCGCGCGGCGAATACAAATAGACGCTCAGAGGAATTCGGAGAATAAGCGACTGAGGATGGGGAGGGGGTGGGGGGGGACTTGAAAAACAGGCTGGGGGACGAGAGCGAGTCGAGGGGTAACGAGAGGGTGTAAAAGGCCGAATTAGCGTAAAGGTGTGTGAAACGATATTTCGTGTCTGCGATTAAAGGATCTTCACTTATATCGAACTGGCGATTAGAAAAGTGGCATTTGTATAAGAAAGATGTTGCTTGCACTTATTTACGCATTATTATATTGTTTTGTCTCCATTTGATTAAAGAAAGAATGTAGCTTGGTGTACTGCCACTTCGATTACTTCCATTCCTGCCTTTCAAACTCCACCATGAGCAATCTATATTGTGATATGTATATACGATATTGCGTGTCTGCGATTAAAAATCTATCAATATCTATATATACGATATTGCGTGTCTGCGATTAAAAAAATCTTTTCTTATATCAAACTGGCGATTAGAAAAGTGGCATTTGTATAAGAAAGATATTGCTTGCACTTATTTATGCATTATTATATTGTTTTGTCTCCATTTGATTAAAGAAAGAATGTAGCTTGGTGTACTGCCACTTCGATTACTTCCGTTCCTGCCTTTCCAAACTCCACCATGAGCAATCTGACTCGACAATTTTGAGCCAGTCTTCCAAACGTTTCCCGGCTTATAGTTTCCCTGTAATTTCTCCCTTCGTTTATTTTTCAACCAGACAGAGTCTGCCGATCGACTCTGCCCTCTACGAGCTTAAGCGTTCTCACGTTACAAAACCGAAAACTCCGTCCCTTTCAGGCTCGTTCCTTCGGTATGGCGTCCTACGAGGACTCCTTTTCCTCGTCCTCACCCCCCCCCCCCCCTCGTCCTCCTCATCCTTCTGCGGAATTTCGCGCGTTCAGCAAATGGCACCATTCGGCCGTAACGCTTCTCGCGGCCTGCAGCCTGCAGCCTGCAGGAAGAATGAAGGAGAGTGGGGGGGGTCTGTATTGTTCCGCGATCGTCGAATGTCTCCGCGATATTAGAGTATTCCCTCAGTGACAAAATGTCGCCGAGAGTTTTTCTCAATGGCGTTGTCCCACTCTCGACGCCTCCATTTCTTTCGAACGCTGCCTCTCTCCCACATTGTCTATACTTTCTTCCCTCACACTGTCCTTCTGTGCTCCTTTCCGTCTCTCTCTCTCCCCCCCCCCCCTCTCTCTCTCTCTCTCTCTGTTTCTTTTCGTCTGTATCGTACCTTCGTTCTATTTTACTTACTCTCTCCAACATAGAAACCCTCTCTTTCTTCTGCTTATTTGCGTGTCAGTTGAATTTTCTTCCTTCTCCTTCTTTTGGCGTCTTTACCGAGGACAACGATGCTACCGCGAGGCATTGTGCGGATTTTCGTCGGTTCCCAGTATCTTCGCGACTTCTCATTCCCGAGCTCTCGCATCCTGGTTTTCGAGGGAATCCACTCGCTTCGCGGTCATTGTCGGGCTGGCTTTTTTGTTTAATGGCGCGGAACGATGTATCGTCGGCGGTATCCATTTTTTTCTCCGTTCGTTAAAGCACGCTTGCAGCCTACGGATAGCTCGGGTTTGATGCGAATTTTTGTACCGTGCTTCATGGAAACCGTGTCAGCCGCACGGACGCATAATACAAACTTATTTTGTACAAGGTTTTTCAATTTTTGCAATTATACAGTACACACACTTTTTCAATTACGCTCATAGCTTACCTTCATGTGTTCAAGCGGAGCGAAAAAAATGAATATAAAATTGTACAGGTTTTCTAAAGATACCTACAATGATTGGAGTTAGGAATCTCGTGCAAGTAGTTCGAGTCAATGATTGGAGAAACTCGAATCGACCATTCGTCCTTATCTACGTCGGAGGCAGCGATGAGAGTGATCGAAGTGACGCGGAAGGATGTGACCCCTCAGACCTTCCTTAAGGATTACCGACAAAAAAAATAGGAAGCAACGTCCGGCAGGACATCCGTCCCGCGGAGATAAATGATTTCGTTGGGGGACTTCTGGTTTACTCGTGTCCACCCTTTGCCGGACAACCTTCCGACCTTCGGTAGCTGGACCCTGGACATCCTTCAGGATTTGCGGTTGGGGGGTATTTATTATACAACCGTTCCCCCGTTTAGGGATCGACGTCACGTAGCAGTCGGGTTATTGTTTCTAGCCAACCCGGACCGGCCTTTTACCCGCGTGACACGAATTTAGATGGCAGGACATGAAGACGCAGGATCTTCGGGACGTGGTCTCTTGAATTACGCTTTTTTTTCCCCTGGCGGGCATCCCATAATCCTGAATCTCTTAAATTGCCTGCTGCCTTACCGCATTTCGTTCGGTCATTATATCCTTAAGGTGAAGGATGCACGTTTATTTACGATTAAGAGTGCTCGTCCCGGATTAGAATGACAGGAGATTTGAGAGTGAAATTTATTTAGATCATCATCTCTTTACTTCGTTCTATACAGTATCTGTTTATGTAAAATTTATAAGTTTCTCACTGTCAAAGTGATGTATAATTATACGGTTTTCGTCTGTATCTGTTTATCATTATTCTTTAGTTGCGTGAGCGACGTTCATTTATGTACGATTAAGTACGGTTCTCCTGAATTAAGGTGACAGTAGATTTGGGAGTGAAATTTATTTAGGTAGATAGTAGAACGTGAGGATGCAGGACCTTCAGGCTCCGCTGAATTATTTTCTACTATACGGTACTCTGTTCTAACGTAATTCTTTATCCCTACGAAGATTGCGCGTTTATCTACGGCTACCGGCGAAACTCCTGAATCAGGATGCCAGGGGAAAAATCTGCGAGTAAGATTTATTTAGATACGTCCTTACCTTCCGTCCTTTGACACCGTCGACTCTCGCTGCGGAGAATTTTCGCCCTCGCGTCTTCGAAATACGGGCGAACGCTTTGGGTGTTTAAAGTTTCGCTGATTCTTGCGAGCCGATTCATCCTGGAGCACTCTCGAGATTTCGTCGTTTTGCCAGTCGAACAATTTTGCCGGATATTCCTACGTCGGGAAGACAGTCGAGGATTTGCCGAGTACATCGTCGCGGCGGTTAGATATATTTTTGGCGCAAGACGAAAATACTCGGGATAAGGCGAGCGAGAACTTTCGTTCGCAAAAATAACTTTTGATCAATGTCGTTTCGCGACAATCGATAACGAGCTAGAATCGAATTAGTTGGAGAGGAAAGGGATGTCACACTGCCACGTATCTAAATCTGTCACGCCTTCATTATTCCATCAGAAACGAAGCGTGAAACTACTTAAATGAAAACGAAAGCGTTAACCGTCCGACTACTGTGCCCGGGTCACGGTACCGGGATGGCTTGGCTGCGGAAACGCACACATTCTAGCAAGACGTTCGCTACTTGGGCCGGTATCACCGGCGCGGCGTTGATCAATTGTTCTCAAAGCGATAACGCATAAAAGACGTTTTGAAGTGGGCCGACGTCATCCATGTTGGAGGATGGTTGGTACAGAGGCCGATTAATGTAGATTTTAAAGTAACAATTCTATATTATATACTATCCGTACAACACGTGCTACTCTCACATCATCTTTCCTTTCGACTGTCTTGTTGTTTCCCTTTTGCCATGAACTCTTTACCGGTCCATAGTCCATCAGCTCGGTCGTGATTGCGATCGTGATCGCGGCCATCTGTCACGCCATCTATTGGCCCCACAATCCGGCGAGCAGCTCGCTCGAGCCCTCACGGATTGGCATTAGTGAAATGTGCGTGTGGGCCAGAATGACTCTGGCACGGTCGCGCTAAGTTTGGTAGTCGGGGAGTTAAAGAAGAAAGGGATGAGTATATAAGTTGACTTTATGTTGATATCGATATTTGTTTCGATAGTTGCAGATTTCAGTGACGTGAATAAAGTAACTTGAAACTAAGGACTGACGTCTCAAACTGCAACTTCTGAAATGCACTTCCCGCTGAATTGGGAGATGTTTAGGCCACATATCCTTACTCTATGGTACTTGTACCACTATTGTATCAATGGTACATGGTCGCGAAACTGTTTTATGTCTATTTACGGCAATTATGTGCCTTTTTTAGTGGATTCGGCCTACCAGCGCCCAATTTAGTCCCCATGTGGATCACGTTTTATGGGTCTACCGCCCAAATATGACTTCGGTCGTCTAATGGAGGATATTTTAGTGCTATGTGCAATTACTAAGACCCTCAGAATGGTACTATATTACATTTTTCTGCGTTATAAGCTGGATTAACCGGCCGAAAACGGATTTTACCGTTAAACTGAAGGCTCCCTGGCTGCTTCGTTCCTTTGCTACGTCACTTATATCGCTATTTTAGTATCGGATAATGACTGACACATGATTTTATGTACATTGATGGCAATTATTGACTTTTTTGGGTCATTTAGCCAGGGAGACCCATTTTAAGCCCATCTTAGACCATATCTGATGGCCGTATCCTTATAATATGGCATTGAGCGAGCAATGAAGGGTGCTGGCACCAATTGGACCTATTGAAAGGTGATAGAACGTTCAAAATCGTCAAAAAACCCGAAAATATTTTTGGTCTCAAAATGGATTTAAAACTACCCCATCCCATAGATTTTTTCTCGCCCTGAAAGTTGGTCGCAAGCGAAGTTTCGAATTCTCAATTGTTTCGAAGTTACAGCCATTTTTCGACGTCGAAAAAAAATTTTTTTAAAGATCGACTTTCGCTAATGGTCCTATCTTAAAATACGCGTCTAAAGCTTCAAGAAAACCTATGGTTATCATAGGTTTTGACCGCTGGTTCAAAAGTTACAGGCGATTTAAAAAATCGCGAATTTTCTAATTAAAAATAAATTTTCTAATTTTCCCTTCTCATTTTTGCGAAAAATCGAAGGTTGGCGGATCGGATCGCCCTTTTGCTACCTGTTAGGGGGTCAAATATAACTCATAGAGCCGCTTGCCTTTGGTCAAAATTCGCTTTAGTTTCAGAGTTACAGCCAAAAAACCTTCGAAAAAGTGAGGGTCGAAAAATGGGCGAAAAATTACAGTGTTCCGATCGACATGTGCTTATGCATACTGAAAAAGAATCGAACGGGGATCACAAAAATCGCAACTGGAGCCTTCTAAGTGCAATAGTTTCGAAGATATGGCCAAAAATGTGCTTAAAAATTGGCAAAAATTGGCATTTTGTCACCTGCACCGTATACGGACACCATAGAATGTATTTGTTTTACAATAGAATGGAAAAGGACCAACAGGGCTTTCCAAAATTCTCAACCCGCGTCTGCTAAGTGCAATAGTTTCGAAGATACTACCAAAAATAAACGAAAAAGTGGTGAAAAATAGTCATTTTCCGAATCGTAACGCACACAGCGCCTTCAAACTAAATAATTACTGTATAGTTTGAAACGAAGATCAAAAATATTCACAAAAAATTGCAGGAGTCTTCTACGTGCAATAGTTTCCGAGATAAATCATCTTTCAAAATATAATTTGAACCCCTGAAACGGAGTCTTACCAAAAACCTGCTACACAAAATTCACGACTACGCTAAAGCCCATCCATTTACCATCCTCGCAAAAATAGGCTAAGAAAGCTACCGTCGAAAGCCACGAAAGGAGCCTCAGACAGATTTTCCCGCGAGCCCGACGTTCGACTTTTCCGGAGCACTTAAAACTATCTGCCGCGCCTCTCGCCGACCAGGACGGGTTCCCGGAAGTGGTGGGATCGATTTCTGGCCAGACTTCCGGCCGAGCGCGGAGTCGCACGATTTGGAGCGTCGCCTCGCAAGCCTCGGCCAGTTGCAGGTGCACTTATCGAAATTCGCGGCTCACGCTACGTATAGGTACTAAGCTAGGTGTGCGGATCGTCGTGCGGACGTGTGTCATTGTGTGTGTGTGTGTGTGTGTGTATGTGCACACCCCACGGTAGGGAGTAATTACGAGGGGATAATTACGCGAAGAACGCGGAGCGCGCGGAGTACGTGGAAATTGTGGAATGCGCGCCATTGAATTTACCAGCTACCCCAGCGAACTGCCGCGATTTCCGGCTTCACTTATAAGGATACAGTCGGCGACCGCACGATGCCTTCCTGCCTTCCTGCCTTCCTGCTTCCCTGTCTTCCTGTCTTCCTGTCTGCTTACGTCACGCAGCGCGCTGCGAATGTTTCGCTCATTTTTGACGCTGCCGGAATCGAGTACAGGAAGCGATGGAATTTTATTTGGTGGTAGGAATGGGGGAAGAAGCATGTGTGGAATGGTTGGTGCAATGGTATTCTTGGTTTTGAGGAAATTGTTGGTGTGAGAGAGTGGAAAGTATATTTTTGTATAGACAATAGTGGTGGTAGCGATAGGCGACAGAAAGTAGCATTATGGTTATTATTTGCATGCATTTTATATGAGAACATCAGCATGGATGAGGATGTCTGTGTGTCTGTAAAAATATTGCTACAAGAAAATAAGAAATAACTGTGGTTTAGTAGCCTTATGGGAATTTCAGATGCGTCGGCATGAAATATATTTTAATATTACTAAAAGTAGCAGTAGCAAGCATTTTCATAAAAATTAAACTGTACGAATGAAAAAATAATGCCTGCACATTCTCTCAGATTTTCTTTTCAAACTGAACAGCATCGCGTGCGACAAATTTTAGTTACTGCAATCCCAGTAAAACCTGTAGCAATACTTTCCAAAATCGACACTACAACTCATACAATCCGAACCCTGCAATCCAATGAATAATTGCACCAAAGATTTCTTTCTACCTCCAACCCTATTCTACCCCCAAACACATCAAGACTCCACTGCACACAATATCTCAAGCATTACATCGACGATATATTCATTCTCTCACCCACCCTCCGAATCCGAACCGACCCTCCGGCCGGGTTATCAAGAAAAGCGGGAAAGTCGCTGATAAAAAAAAAACACTTCCACACTCTCAGCTCGAATGGGATCCGACATTCGAGAGTGACTCGCGATTTCGTGCTCCAGAAATCCGCAGAAAGTCCGTGTGCGGGCCAGGTGGGAGTGGGGTGTGGGTGGGGGAGGGGAGAGGGTCAGATATTGAAGGATCAGAGTCGAATATTTGCGGAGGTGGGCTGGCTCTGGAAATATGAAGCTGCCGGAATGTGACGGGCTGGCCGGCGAGCCCGAAGAGATGGCGTTTGGAAAAGTGTGAGCGGAGAACAGACTACCCGGCGTGCCCCGCTGTCCGGAAGGACGTTAAAACTGTTCCCTGTTCGGCCATGAAGGATGACCGTTCTCTCGCTCGACGGAAGCCAAGTGCTCCGACGCCAGGCGTCCGAGCCGTTCTCATTCGAATCGCGCGCGCCTTCTCGCATGAGAGTTTTCTCATTCGAGTCGCCCGACCGGAAGTGCCGCCCGCCGAGCCCGCTTTATGAACGTCCGCGATCGGCAGCTCGGAATATTTTGGGACGCGAGTGGAAAAATGCGGATTTCCCAGTAATCCGCTTCCGTGTTAAAACGAATATTAGGGTTCGCGAGGCAGTGCTGACGAGGAAACAAAACGGAGATGCGAATTGAATGATGGAGTCTGAGGAAGAAGAAAAATGTCTTTGAGGTGAAGATAAATGTTTGTGGGACGAAACGAGAGTTTTGGAATCAATGTTCTAGCTCTACTTTGCAAGTTGAGAAGTTAGGGTAGGTATTAGTTCGGTACGACGATTGTTATAAGTATTACAAGCGCTGTTTTAGATTGTTTTCCGTCACGTTACGTTCACTCACTCTTTTATGAGTGGTTTTTCGGATACCTACGTGTAGTAAAGAGTAACTGTATTGCCGATTTATTGATACGTATAGTTGTATAATACAAGAATTCATTGAAAATCTGTGGTAGAATATTTTAAGTTAATTGATTTACGTCATACAGTTGTAAATAAGAAAAATGATCAACACTTTCTTTTTTTCGATCTCTAGGTATATCATTCGATAGAGAATAATATATATTGCATACTGATATTAAAATTGTTATGAAAAAAATTGTTCTTCATGCTAAAATTAAATAAAATATTATATAGACCCTATACTATTATAGTTGTATGCTTGCCACGCGTTTGGCCGTATGTTATCAATGCTAAGCGCAGTCTGATTTGTTTAGTATTCTGGCAGCTGGACCTGGGATCGATCCTGGATCTTTCGCTTATGAGTCAAGTGTTCTATCTACTACACTACAACGTCCCTCGAGAGTTTAAGAGGTTACCTACCGCGACACTCATACGATCTGACTTTTGCGTGTTCATACAGAACGAAGTTGGGATTACCACGTCATTCTATACAAGATTTCGTTATTTCCATTGCACTATATATCCAGTCTGACGAAGAAACAGATCGGCGATGCAAATTGAATGACGCAATCCGTGGAAGAAGAAAAGTGAATCTCTTCAATTACCCTAATAGATGTTTTTGATATGTAAAGATCTCGAATTTATAATTATATTCTCCGGTAATGGCGAACGGTAGCTCGAGCGCGAAAGAAAGGCTTTGATCTACTATGCAAATTGGAAAGAGTCCGGAATCTGGAAAAAGAGAGAAAGTCGAGCGTTTAAGGAACAAGAGTAATAACCTTCTCAATTAACTCGGATAAAGAGAGTCTCATCGACGCGAGAAGCATAATCTGAAACAGCAGATACGCGCGCCTACTTATTCAAATACTTAAGAGCGTAAGGTCTGAAACGAATAGATTTTTAATTATATTCCGGCATATCAGAATTCTTACTGCGCACGTCATATCGTTATCGCCTTAGGCCTTCCGCAGTTCCGCAAATTACGCTTTTCAGCCCCACGTATTGACTCAGTTCCGTTTTACTTCTCGCAGGTTACGTCAAACTTTGCATAGATATTACCTTTCCCTCCGCACAATGCGGGCCTACGCACGTACGAGTGTGTGTGTGTGTGTGTGTGTGTGTGTGTGCGTAAGAGTGTGCGGTGCGAAGGAAATCTTCCGACGATAATTTATCCGCGAGAATTTTCTGCGTTTTAATTAATGCCGCCCCCCTGCACCCCCCTCCACCCCCTTCCGCGTTTCAGCCCTCACCTCCCACCCTCTCCCCCTCTCCATCCTGCGAAAGGAAACCGCACCGGCTCAGACCGCAGCAACCGGTTTCTACGTCCCGTGATAAACGCGACCTTCATTATTGCTAATTAAGGAACCCGCGCTACATGTAAAAACGGTTTCACTTATGAGACAATGGAACTGTGGCTCTGTTAAAAAAAAATCTATTGTGCCCCGTCCGCGGGGGATGTTAAGCGCAGTTTTCTTCGCTCGGGCGAGATTAGCGGCGGCTAAGGGTTCCGGTAGGGGTGTAATGGGGTTGAGTGTCGTTGTAATGGCATTTAAGCGAATGTTTTAAATTTAACGTGTAACGGAGCATAATTTTCCGGCGCGAAACTCTTCTAAGCCACTTAATTGTTCTTTAACAATGCACAAGATACAGAATCGGTACGTACAGGATCAAAATAATTTACACATTTCAAATAAAGACATTAAACATGAATTGAGTCGTTGTCATTAACCATACATTATTACATGTAAAATAAAATCATTAAACATGAATTGAGGCCAGATCGTTTTTCACCTTTTCCGAGAGAGCCTCCGGTACGAAACATTTTTCTGTACCGTACTTCGCGATTTTCTCGACTCCTCGAGAGCCATTACAAGATCAATTATGTGTCCCCCGGATGTTGCCGCGTGCTAAAACGTTCCACCCTGTATAACCTGGCAGACTCTTCTCGCGCCGGATACTCCTCGACATCGACTCTTCGACATTCTACCCGCCGTGCTACATAAAATATCGCGCACTCTCAAAGTGCGCCCGCGTATCGTATTGCTTTCCGCCCGTGGGAGGGGAGGAGGGGAGGTGGGCCCAGAATGGAGAGTTTCGAGCTTCCGATGACGTTCGCAAAAACGGAAGGTGGGAAGGGTGGGGGGTGGAATAAATTTTTTCGCCGCTCGCGCATTTCCAACTTAACCATTTCCTTTATGCTCGAGTAAGTACCGGAAGGATCCTGTTTCGACGTGCTTGATTCCTTATTCCTCGACAGTACCGTCGAAGGTGTAGGCAAAGTGCCAAAGAATTAAATTTAATTTGTTGAGATTGCGCGGTTAGTTTTTACTTTGTCGTGTGTTTAATTGGTTTAAGTTAACATAGTGGCTATTATATTATATTTCATGCGATCATAGCTACGATAAATATTTCATCGTTTCGCTCGTAGAAGAACTTGGATAAAATGAGTTGCGTAAAGTAAAAACTGTATCTAAGATTTCTGTAAAAACAGACATCCTAGTCCAACCAATTTTTAATTTGTTTAAGTTAACATAGTGCCTATTATATTTAATGTGATCATGGCTACACTAAATATTTAATCGTTTCGCTCATAGAAGAACTTGGATCAAATTAGTTATTTAAAGTAGAAACTATATCAAAGATTTCTATAAAAACAGACACCTTAGTCCAATCGATTTTTCTCATTTCATCCCATCCTGAAATCTCAGCCCTGTACAAAAATCTCAAAATACATCGGAGAGATCCGACTGCCAGTTCGATACTCCGAAAAATGTCAAACGTGTCACTCGGATTCGCGGCGGCGACCGCAATGAAAACTCGTGTAACCAGCCGCGGGAAATTCGGAAAAACGAGCCACGGCCCCGAATACAATCAATTTGTAACAATTAGGCGGACGTTGCAGGCCGTCCTCTGAAAAATGCTCGTCTCGTCTAGCGTGACGCATTGAGGTAGGGGGTGGGAAGGGGTGGGAATGGGGTAGGAAGGACAGCGTATACGCGGTCCGAACGAACGGCATTGCCAGCCTTCAGGGCTCATAATGTAGCCGGGGCCAGCCCTTGGGAAATTTAGCGGACGTCGTTCTTGCAAAGCCGTTGTTTTATACGCTTTACGCGGAGCCGCGCTGGTAACACGCGACTTTCGTTTGTCAGGGGCGCACACTCGGCACCCGGGGTCAAAAAGATAGGCCTGACCTCGTAAATCTTCCGCCGTCCACCGAAATATTCCCCCGTTTAATCATCGCCGTCCGTCCGCCGCGTCTTTTTGCCGCTTCCGGTGACGAGCGGCTGAGTCAATATTAATCCGGAAAATATTTCGAACTGCTTAATTGCGTAACTGGCGAAATGTTGGCAGGACTCACAGTGGCGCGCTCACCGACGTGACAGTTCGCTCGTTTGCGTTTACTTTGCGCTGGGAACGGCGGAAGTACGAAGTACAGAATATTTTGGTATTCAATTTTTGGATCGGAAATTGTCATTGATTTCGAGTAATGCAGATGCTGTGAGGGGAGAGAATGAAATTGTTTTCGACAAAGACGATGTATCGGGGGGAAAGAAACTGTGTTATCGATTTCCAGGTTCTGACCTAGTTTCAATTTTAATTCGGGTTAAATGAATGGCGTACGACTGCGCGAAAAAACTCGATATATTAAAAAAGTCGTCGCACGAAAATGTACGGAATATTAAACACTGCATTTCCGCTTTCTTGCTTCCTCAAATCAGGGTACCACCTAATTCTACCCCATAAATATATTTCAACTATGAATTTAACGGACATTCAGAAAAATAATGTAAAAGCATACTGAACACTAATTAATTGCCAAATCTCAATACAATTAATCCTCAACGAACACACTGTTACCCCGTTACCCCCTACTAATAAAGCTAACACTAGTAAAATAGACCAGATAAAAGCCCACCAATCGACCAACAAAAAGCGAACACTTATCTGTATCATATTTAGCTATTTTAGTACCATGTTGCCGTACAAATGTAAATATATTTTTATTTTATAAAAACACATCTCAAAAATTGCTATACACGACTAAATTAAAAACGACCACCCCTACACAGCGCTTAATGTATAGGTAATATAATTTACTTAAAATACATAATATACAATAATCCGAATCGAAATCAAGTCGATTCCGCAGTCACCCCTGGCAACATCGAGGCTCACCCCCCCCCCCCTCCTCCCGTCAACATATTCAGATGCTCGCCAACTTTAAGACATCGGCGAATACTCAAACGCGAGCATTGAATGAGCATTGTTCGCCTTCTGGCTGCGGCCGTACGGCGACTCTTCTTTGGGAGGACCGGCATTATTCACGCGCGGCCCGTACTTTGAAAACGTACACCGGCCGCCCCCTCACCCCCTTACCTTCTTTTTCCCACGTTCCGCTCCATTCTGCGACTCCTTGGCATTTCGCCCCGGACGAGAGCGACAATCATCGGCCGCGAGCGCCACGAACCGCGACAGGGGGAGGATTGCAAAAATCGGGGGTGGCGACGGAATCTTCTTTCGCCCCTTTGATTCTTCAACGGCCGAGGGAGGCGCGGCTGAGTCAAAGCGGACCGACGGAAACTTTGAGAGGCGAGCGGTGAGAATGTTGGAACGAGAGAGAAGTTGACGAGTAAGAGTGATTGAGAATGTTGAGGGGTGGGAAAGGTTTACGGAGAGTTGAGGTTGAGGGTGTAGGTTGCGGTTTGAATGAATCTGTGGAATTGTTTTTTTGAGACTGAATGGAAGGGATGGTGATAAAGGGAGGATTTTTTGATGGTTGATGTTACGGTGTAGATTGTGTACGGTGGAATATTTGTTGGGGTTGTTTAGTTGGGAGTGGAAACAGGGGTTGGGATTGTTGAGAAAATAGGTGGAATGAAGGTAGCGGTGGAATGTTTTTGGAGGGTTGAAGTTGTATACTGTGCAGGTCGCGGTACGCGGGAATGTATACCGGAACTGGTTCCGCGTGGATGTTTGAAAATGTTGAGAAAAGGGATAAAAGGTGAGATAAGGGAAGTGTGGGGTAAACTTCCATTTTTCGTCGACACAAATGTTACATCCTCTACTAAAGAAGACCCACTAAATGTCTGTGCGAATGAAACGAAAGAATGTTGTATAAACCTCGAATCGTTATATACTGTGTACGGTTTGACATGGAAAAATACATTCTCCGCAATCTGTTTCCTTCCGAGCGAAAGGATCGAGAAACGGGATGAAAAATGAAACGACACATACCAAAGTTTCGAATTTTTGGGAGTCGAGATATTACACACATCGATACTGTAACACATATACTTTCGTATACTTCTCGATATCAAGAAAACGGTGGACAAAAAGAGATGAAGGAGGGAATGAGAACGGCGCGCAGGAAAGTTTCGATTTTTCGCGAGCCGAAGTTAGACTCTGCGCGTGTTGCGGCGTTGGCAGAAGTGTATTCCGTCGAAGCGTTCCTTCGCGTAAACTCGTCCCGCGGGCGTCCCGACGCCGAGATCCGGAGGCTCCTCAACCCGGCAGGACGGTAAATTAGGGACTGCATAATATATTCACCCCCGACGCCGCCGGGCGCGGAATGAGAATTCTCCTTAAAAATTCAAAACTCGAAACGAGGGACCTAATATCGCCTCCTTGCCAAAGGCTGTGCGCGTATAATAATGTCAAATAGATAATTGCGAATTTATGGCATTCCCGGGCGCGCATTAAAGATTTATCGCTTTCCCGAAAGCCGATACCTTCTTTTACGGGACGACGCTTTACGTTCGGCAAATTCTTGTTTGGGGGGGCTGAGTGTCCGTTTGAATTTAGGGGGTATGAATGGTTAACGATATCGTCTTTTGAAGTTTGAATCATTGAAGAAGTTTGTCTTTGACGTGAAGCTAAATGTTTATGGGACAAAACGAGAGTTTCTCGACTCAATGTTCAAGCTCCACTTTGCAAATTGAGAAGTTGGGGTATGTATTAGTACGGTACGACGAAATGTGTTAAAAAACAGTGAAAAATGGCCTTTCCTCCGGCTGTGCGGCACCTAATCGTAATTAGCCCATTTATACGGACACCAAGTGAAAGGGGGACAAAAAAGATTGACAAAAACCGGAACTGAAGCCTTTCAAGTGCGATAGTCTCAGATACATGTTCAAAAGAGTGTCACAAAACAGTGAAAAATGGTAAAAATAAACATAAAAAGATTTCTCCATGATACCTTATACAAAATTCATCAATACTACATTAATGCATATCTACATCCTCTTGCAGTGTATCGGGAAGACATAAATCCTCCTCCAAGGAATACCCAGCGCACAGTTTGTTCAGCGCTTCAACGTAAACCACGGTATAACCACCCTGTAAAATGAAACGATCAGCTACAGCTGCGCAACGAAGCGTCTGTCATACAAAACTATCTGGAAACCGTTTCAATAGTTGAACATCCCTCTCGAATCCTGCACGTAATCAAAGCCACTCCGCAAAAGCGAGAGATCCTCTCGGAACAGAGCATGAAAAAGAAAACAGGGATGGCCGCGCGGCAAAGGTCGGCGAAAGAGTGAGCGCGGGCGAAAGGGTCGAAAGAGAGGTTAATTTAAAATTAAAACGCTCCCGACCCCCCCTCCCCTCTCCGGGCGGATGGAATAAATTAATTCCCGTTGCCCCCCACCCCCGATGAAAGAGAGACGGCCGCCTCGGCGAAAGTCGACGACGGATGATTTTTAATTTCGCGCTCTCACGTGCCTCCTTCGGGGCGCGAGGCCGAATTTACGGATTTTTAATGAGAGCGGCGCAAATGAAAAATACGTCCGGCACACTCGCGTCCGCCAGACGAACGCGATTGCGGGATCAATTTTTCACGAGCGAAACTCGCGAGTCTCGGGGCCACGTTCCTCCGCGGCATCTAGGTTAATTATGTCGTATGAGCAAGCATTTTGTTCGGATTCGAGTTGTCTCACGCGATTCGCGAACCGCTGCTTCGCCATTCGCGACTTTAAAGTCGCACTTCTATCAGATTGCGAAAACGTGTGAGCGTTTCGAGCCCGACGTTGAGAGACCGATGATTTATTAGTAGAAGGTTTACGGTTCTTATATTTATGTGTTTATGTAACAGAATATATTAGGCTGAAAATCTTTAATTAATTAAATGACTGAGCACTTTGTCTGTAACAAAGGAGTGTAGAATACTTTTATTTGTGTACTTCATTACTGCAAAGTACACAGCCTGAAATTGACAATCATATCCAGCTTCTGTAATTATTGACTTATACTACTTTTACTCTCATGGTCCCATATATGGCACAATATAAATGTACAACTCTCCTTCATTCCCAATGTTTCCTTTAAAATAATAATTACAGTAATCATTTCCATGCATAAACAAGCGCAATCCCTCATCATTTCTACCACCAATTCAAATACAGAACCTGAAGAACAAGACTTTCCATAAATAAACTGCGAGGAAACCATTCCACGACAAGAATGCGAACAACGCAGATAAGTCTGATGAAAAAAAATTGGCTCCAGACACTGTTTCACGAAACGTTTCTGTATGTGACATAAAATTTGATCTAAGATACACCGAGAGTAGTGGGATTTTGCTCACGTACCAATTTCAACGTCCACTTCCACCGACAGAGCCTAGTTAGGTGCGATAGCCTCCCTGTTCGTCGATAAGGAACAGTGCGACCGCAGTGGCGGCGAGAGGGTGTGCAAAGGGGTGGCAGAGGGTGGCGGAGACCGGAAATCAGTGTTACGGGTAGCCCCGTCTGGTCAACCCCTTTTCACACCCCTTCCCAAGCGCAGAAATAACCGAAGCGGACTGCTAGCCGAGTAAGCCGATAATCCGCGGGTCAGACAGAGTCGAGAAGCCACACAACTTTGCTTAGCCTCCGCAATGAACGTCTTTCCGACTCGGGGTACTATCCCTTGCTCTTCCTAGAAATGTTCCCAACTGACCGGCATCGTCCCACGCCTCGACCATCAAACGTAATTTGGTCAGAACATTGGACAGACCTGAAGGAATTCAGAAAAATCTTCATTAGGACCCGCTCTTATACTATACTTCGTTTGCAAGAGACCATTATAAACTATTTCATTAATATCACAAGTGATACAAACTTAAACATCAATCCTACACTTAAGCTCTTGGCAATATTTGAATTTCGAGCGATTAAAAAACAGTATTAATGGAATACCTGTGCACGATGAAAAAATACACTTTTATCCATTAGCTGCCACGATTCCCATTTGGGGATTTTGGAATAAATAAATATTTACACTGTCACACAACCTTTCGCGCATATATATAACGTATCCAGACAAAATTTTCAAAAAAAAAAAAAATTGGTAGTGATGGGTTAAAAATCCAAGTCTGAACAAGAAGTGAGCACATCCTCGCGGATTAATCGTCACGATATCCTTGGCTTCTCGAGTCCTTCGCAGCATATTGCGCTTACGCCGGAGGACGGTGAGATGGCAGACTGTCGTCAAGGATGGAAAAGTCCTGGCTCGGGAAGGAGCTCGCTTCCTGTCGGACGATCCTGCCGGCCATCGAAGGCGCGTTCGGAGGAGGCCAGGGGCTGGCCGAATAATAAAGCCGGAAGTGGAAGCGGCTTGTAAGGAGTAAGCGATACGTTGGCCAGGAGTCGGCAATATCGTCGGGTTTTAGGGTTTCCGCAGCTGCGACGACCGCTGCCCGCAAGGCCGAAACTCTTGCCAATATCACCATAACCATAATTCCTACCCTCCCTCCGCCTCGTCCTGCCCACTTTTTTCACCCTCGGCATCCTCCCGCGCGTCCTTAGGCGCCTCGGATCCCGAGAATTCGAATATGGCACGGCTGAAGCTTTGCAAGAAAGAGTGGAATGTATGCCTAGGGCCACAGTGCCGTATGTTCTTTCGATGGTGTAAGTAATACCAAGTTTAGGTAAGTTTGATTGGTAGGAGGGAAAGTTGAAGGTATGACGGATGCGTAGAATGGCAGGTTTCGTAATGCATCGTGCATTTAGTGGAGAGACCAAATTATGCCTAGAGTGATATGTATAAGTGATGTGTATGAGCTACAGATCGTGTCAATTTTGCTCGGATTTATTAATTTATGCTTTTGGAAAGAAAATATTAGCAGCGGATACAGAGATATGTAATTTTTGTTCAGACGCTGAAATAATGAAAATTACTACTATTTGGGAGAGGATGCTTAGCTTTGAATTACAGATTACCTATCTACCGTTATACCTACAACTATCAGTTAAGATTACATTGCCACGAAATACCACGGACAATCATTTATTAACCGAAGAAAATAAACGATATCATTTACTGCCATGCACTAAACATTTCTCCAATGATTGCAGTATTTGCATAATGTCCTACAAGATACGTTTGACACGAGAGACACGGCGCATTACACGACGTGAGAAACATACCCGACATTCCCGTTACAATACGCGTAATGTCCAAGAAATATCGAACACTACGCATACTCCGCAGTACACAGCACTGTTCATCATACACAGTACATCAAACATAATACGCCCACGCGCGAAACATTGTTATCTCACATACCCACAACACGCCGTTAAACATACACCTCGTCCATCCCAAATCTACCCCCTCATCCCCCTTGGACAAAATATTGACCCATACGACAATTAGTACGTCGGAAACGATTCTTCATCCACGAGAGTCGACGAAAGGTTCAATCAAGTGAGAATTCTCGGATATAAGGTTAACCTTATTGCTCCTGTAATTAATCGAGGATACTCATGAGTTCACTGGACTGGAAGGAAAAATCTGAAGAAAATCGAAACGATCCTTTATCCGACGAAGTCTTTGCCTCCTCTTTAACCCTTTCGCTACGAGCGCCGGATATATCCGGCGCGCGCGAAGCGACCGCCACAGCCTAGCGCCGGATATATCCGGCGCGCGCGAAGCGACCGCCACAGCCTACCGCCGGATATATCCGTCCCGCGCGGAGGGACCGCCCGGGCCTAACGCCGGCGATAGCCGTGGTCGTTGTGAACCAATTTCTACCAGTCCCGACCCTTTCTAATCCCGTAAGTGTTTACCCTTTGACAACCCTCCTTCATTCTACTATTTTGCAGCCTTATTTATTCATCTTTACAATCTGCTCCGTTTAGTGAAAGTACCGATCGCAGCCAATCACCTACTTTGCATTCTTTCTTTCATCCAAACACGCATCTATCTAATTCTATTGAATTCACAAATTCCACCACACTACATTGCAACTTATTCTTTTACACCTTTCAAGACGCGTACCCGCCAAGCCGCGCACAACGACGATAGTCAGGCGTAAGTCATAGATCGGAACGCCGGAGACTATGCACGCGCTGTGTACATTTACGGCACGGCGCCCCGTTCAGTGGAGTCGCTTAGGCGGAACGGACCGCCGTAGCGAAAGGGTTAATCGGACGCGAGACGCAATAAGTTGCGATACGATTTACCGCGAAGGGGAAGTTGAATTAGGGGATGGGGGATAGAAGGAGTGCCAAATCTCATTTCTCGCGGAAATTCTCCGAGACAGACGATGGCCTTCATTGTCCGTCGCGTAAAAGGGCGCGACTCGATCTTAAATATTTTAAGGGGTTATATCCAGTTAGAATTTTCAAAAAATCGATTTTTGTTTTTTTGCATTTTCGGAATGTACATACATTTGACTATATTCCCTGAAAATTTCAAATTGATCCTGCAAATATTCTTGAAGATAAATGCATATTTGTAAGGACGTCTCCGAGCGTTTGAATGTATGTCGAGCGAAAACCAGAGTAGCAGGTGTTTTTCTGACTTGTAATACCTTCGAGGACTATTTTTATTGTGTTTGCATCCATAGAATGAGAATACAAAAGGTTGATTTTAGGCCTATAAATGAAATTTAGTAATTTCTTATACCAAATAAGTAAATCTCGTCAGTTCAAGCAGTTCTGCCACGTTGTTAAGTTGTGCGAGCATTTAGTTCACATTCTGTTTGTAGTTTTGTCTTTTAAAATGCCTCGCAAGTGTAGTAGAACAGCAAGAGCATCTACGATGGTGCAAATATCAAGATCAAGAAAACGGAGAAACGTTTTTAACCCGAAAACAGCAGAGTACGATGAAAGCAGTTTTAGGGCGTCAGCGAAAAAATTCAAGTTTCAGGAAGAAATTTGCAAATGCAAATTTGCAAATGACGACGCCGAGGGTTCATCTAATGGTCCTGGAATAGATGACTCGGTGGAACACAAAAAGAAATTTTTTTAACTAGGTGTAAACGTCTTTTGAAACTTTAAACGCGTTTTTCTCGAAACGGTGTTTTCAAAGTCGGTGAGCACGATTTCTCTAAAACGACTCGACCGATCGGTTTCAAATTTTTACACAACCTTCTTAGACATATTCCCCAGGTATTAATCGAAGGAATAAGATTTCTGACAATTATTTCGATTTTTTAGATCACTTGAAGTACGAAATTTTTCAGGCAAATCGCGACTTTTTTGTTTCGGAAGCCGCCATTTTGTCAAAAATCAAAATTTTGACAAATCCTTCGATTAATACCTGCATTCATCCATTCACTAAATAAATGCTTTTGAATTTTCCAATTTAGATAATCTAAACTCGAGATATCTTGCTCACCGTCGGACACCTTTTCGCGGAGGATCTCCAGGAGATCATCTACAGGAGCAGTACAACATGATATTTTTAAAAACTAAAAACGAGGTCTTAAAATACAAGAAATTCACTGTATGTCCATATTTTTAATTTGTTTGTTTAATCAAATGTCTCTTCAGAAAAAATTCATAAAGAAACGCGTTTTTCTGGGCTCGCAACTGGATATAACCCCTTAAGTCGACTTCGCCGGCAAATTGAATTCGACTCTCGACAGTAATTGTAACGCGGCCTATAATCTGTTTCGCTTGTCGCGATGGTTGCCAGGGGGTGGGAGGGGGTGAAGCAGGGTTTCGACGATAGACTCGGGCGTGGAAGGGTCGAAAGGGTCGAAATTGAGAACAGAGCGAAGGGTAGATGGCAGAAGTGCAGACTATTGTACGATTAATTCGATCGAATGTTCGGAAATTAAGGAAACGAGATCAACGATGAAAATTGAACGATTTCAGGTTGGGTTAATATAGTTTTAGCTTACGAAGCTTTCACGTATGACGTGGGACGTTAAGCGTTGAGGAATTGGACCGGTTTTGGCGCGGGGTTAATGTTGTAGGGTCCGAAGTCCATTTTCGAAGCTCACGAATCGAGAAACGTTTGAGGACTAATTAAAGTGAGGTAAAGGGACCGAGGTCCGGAATAGTACAGTTCGACGTTCGAAGGTTGAATGCCCTGCTTCGAGTCTCTTCTTTCGAGATGAGATTGTTCGATGTAAAGGACTTAATATCTTCCTCGCTTCTGTGTGAGGCTGTCTTCGATAAATCGAATTTGACTCTCGCGAATCGGTCGCGACGTCGCTTTGCAATAATCTCGATTTTTACCCCCCCCCCCCCCCCACTTTTTTGCTGCTCATCCCTTTTCAATCGATCTACGTTCAGGACGAAGAAGGCGACAGTGAAAAACAGCGATATTAACATGGATCGCAGTTTCCGGTTATAAGGAGACCGATCAAATTCTCAATTCGTCAGGAATCAATTGGATATCGGTATCAAAAAATACGAAACTAATGAACGGGATTAAAAGTGTATTCAAAAGTTGTCGACTACTTTCTCTTGAAACCCAGCATTGAATTCATTTAATATTTTTGATTTAATATTAAGCATTCTAAGTCGCAAGAAATAATATAACTTTAAATGTTTTGTGGATCAATTACAGGGGAATGTTGATAATTTCCTTAATTTTTAAAATCTTCTCCGCTGCACTGACCCAATTTTCAAAAAATACTTGTCCCTCCAAATTTCTTCAGCTACTCCCCTGAAAAATCTCAACGTCATCAATCCACTACAACCGGAATTCCGTCAACAGTATAGTTCTATTCCAAAACCTATTCTCCGTTAAAACACAGTCTACGACCCGTTTAAAAAATCCCAAATAATTTCTCCTCTCTCCACGAATCACACTCTCCATCTATACCAACACCCTTCAGTAACATCCGGCTAAAACAACTAATTTCCACCCTCTCCATACAATTAACAAAACAGTGAACCTACCCCAGTCATCCCGCCCGGCAAAAAAAACTGAACGAAGAAGCATGAAAAGAAGCAGCCGCGCGTCTCCGAGCGGAACCCTCCGAGCCGACCGTCCGAAAACCACCCCCGTTTTCCTTTGAAAGGACCCCGGGGCCAATTCTGGGTCTCGTTGACCGGCGATATAAAGAGGCGCAACATCGTCTCGACTTAAATCGAGGGAAATGACGCCGACCACGTCGCTCTCCTCCGCTCAATCCACCCCCCACCCTCCGCACCCCTTTCAGAAAGCACGCGCGGCGTTCAACGAGGCCCGACGAAAGCGACCGAGCATGCATCCACCGATGCTTTTTGCTCCTTGATTTCCTTTCGCCCGATGCTCAACTTCAAAGCGCCTGTCGTTCAACCACTCTCGGATCCGGAGTTCCCGGTTGCGGGCTGAGTTTGTCGGAGGAAACTGCTGCGGGGGTGGCCGAAAGGCTGCCCAGAGAGAGAGAGAGAGAGAGAGAGAGAGAGGGAACTCGGCCGAGGGGGGGTGGGAGTGGACCGTGCATACATGTAAACACGTATCTTGTGTGTCGGGCGAGCGACGAGAAGGGTGGGAGGGAAAATGTAGTTAAAGTGGCTTCTTCAAACGAAATTCGCTGCAGTAACGCTCAAACGAAGTCTCGTCCTTGATTATTATCTTAATTACTGCAGAACTCGCGATTAATCCTGATTGCGAACTTCCAACCGGTGCTACTTTCCTCGGCGGTCTGAGCGGTACGTTTCTGTCCCTCTGTAATGAAATTGGCCGTCCTTTTTTCGGCCAGTGGCGTAACACGGTGCGTTCGCTGTCCCACCGTTACGTGCCGGAAGGAGCACCCTTTGTCCCGGGGGTTGATAATGGTGTACATTGAAATTACCGAGTTCTGTGTACAGTAATCATTTCTCGTCCGAACAAATGTTGTCTAGGTACCAATAATGTTTGTTTCGAATTCTTTCGAATTTATTGTAAAATCATTTAGGTGCCGGAAGAAGCATCTTTGTCCCGGGGTTGATAATGGTGTACATTGATTTTACTGAGTTCAACCATTCCGAGTTCTATATACAGTAATCATTTCTCGTTCAAAAAAATATTGTCTAGGTACCAATAATATTTGTTTCGAATTCATTGTAAAATAATTTACGTGCCGGAAGAAGCACTTTTGTCCCGGGGTTGATAATGGTGTACATTGAAATTACTGAGTTCAACCCTTCCGAGTTCTGTGCACAGTACTTAATCATTTCTCGCCCAAGAAAATATTGTCTACGTTACAATAATATTGGTTTCGAATTCATACGACTTGACTGTACAATAATCGAAGCGTTTGATCGAGAGTCGTAGTTTATTTCTCGAGCGCGTCATGAGTAATTATCATAGCAGATATTGGCGCAGAATGGCCGATCGAACGGCATCCATAGATACCCAGATGCAGCCAGGGGTACATCGTAACACAATACAGTTCCACTTAATCCCGAAGTTCGATTCCATGCTGGCCAGAGCGGCTGGAAGCTTGCGCGCGCGCGTACTATCGACTGGACTTTCTATTTACGAGCCGAGTTTGGCAAAGGATCGAGGGGACGAGTAGAACAGCCATTGCATCTGTCTTCTTTGCCATACGTGCCCGAGTGAATGGACTCGCCGAATGGAGTGCCCTTTACTGCGGCTTGCCGAAGAATCGAACTATGCTCTCCAATTAGCGATTGCCGAGCTGTTCGCTCGAATAACGTTAACGTAACCTCGCCGATTCTTATATTGGCTCATCGACTACACGCTCAGTTTAGTAATTATGTCTGTAATATTCGAGAAGTGTCGATGACGCGAGAAGGATTCAAACATGGGAATTGTCATTAGCAATATGATGGGCAGAGATTATTTAAGTATTGTTCAGAAAAATAAAGTACTAAATTTCTTCATTCCCTATCCGCCCCTGGCACGGGGACGCTCTGTCCTTCGACCTCCGTTTCCCGCGCTCGGCACTCTCGCTGAGCGTCGAGCCGCGGGGAGCGGGGTCGCTGATTCGCTCGCGAAGACGTTGCCAGGGACAATTTTGAATTAGTGTCCTGCTTAACGTTCGCTTCAGAGCATCGATCTCGAGCTCTATAGCAACAGGCCTAGCGCTTACCGTTTGCGGACATTCACAGTTTCATTATCTTTCACTTCTTTAACGTTTCTTTCTAGTCATCGGTCGTGTATATTTACCTATTTATAGTATTACGTGCCGTCGTGTAATATTAATGACAAGTAAACGTTTTGTGAACTACATTGACTGTGACTCTCTTTGTGCCGTTCAGTGTCGTCCAGTGTATCGTCCTTAAGCCCCGCTTTTGAGGTGGCCCATCTGCACCCAGCAAAAAACAATTTAATTGAGTATAGGCTCGGTTTTAAAGGTCGGGAAAAATCGCGACTAAAATCGCTATACAAGTATCATAGGTGGGTAATGGCTTGAAATTCGTATGGCAGAATTAGACATCCGAGAGAATTATAGAATATTAAGTTTTATATTTTCAGTACTGGAATCGATGTTAATTTAATATTATAGACAAAGTCGGCGAAAATTGTAAAAGTGTTCCTCTATACTTTGACTTTCCAAGAATTAAGAAATTACCAAAAAATAGATTAAAATTATAACCATAACTCAATTATTCTATGCAACTCCTAATACTGTACTTACAGTTACAAACCAACAGAAAACGATCGCAAACAGGGAAACATTAAAATCCGAATCATCAGTAAAGTATCGACTAGAAACAAGATTGCTAATAAAACGCACCCCAATGTAAAGCGCGTCCTTTTACTTACGTCCCTGCTCTCAATTAATTCCACATTTTTTCCTCAAGACTCGAGATGTCGAATCGCCACAAAATCCAAACCTTCATCCCGAGACTCGTGCCAGTTCCTCGGAAGAGATTGTCGTCCGACACTCGGCCGCGCCTAATTCGTTATGGCGCTAGCCGCGTTTATCCGACATTCCGCGAAATTTCGGACAGAGGAGGGGCCCGCGGCTTCGTCCGCCGAGATGCGAGTAGTGCAATTGTCGTGCAATTCGCCTGCACTCTCCCTGGAGCCGCGTGCGCGCGCGCGCGCACCACGCCGACAATGCGCGGACTTGAAAGTTTACGAGGCCGCGAGAGATGCGCGCATACGAATGCCAGTCTATGTATATTCATGCCAGCTTTATGAAACATCCTGCCTCCTCGGCATTCAACTCGGCCACCGCTAGCCTTACTCCCGCTGCCTTACCGGACATTTGTTCGGGACAATGTCGGAAACAGTCGCAGTGTCGGGCCGAGCGGCGAACGATCGGCGAATTTTCGCCGCTTCGTTCGAACTGATTTACAACAATTCCCAACTTATGCTCATGATATAATTGAATCGATTTCGCGGCAGTCGCGAATGACGTAACGGAATTTGTAAAAACTCATTTTCAACTGCGTGAGAATTTCATGAAAATTCCTCCCTTAATTGCAAAGTTGTTATATAAGGATGCGGATATTAAAATAATAACAAATAATCTCTTAGGTCTTCGTAGAGTTTCTATATTATGAAAATATATTCCAACATTGGTGCTTGATTCTGAGCATCGATAAGTCAATCACTTTACGTTCCCGCGTATAGCGTTCAATGTTTTACGACGATTATTTTCATACGCGATCGTCAGCCCAATTTTCGTTACACGCGCCAGTTACGGGAAAATAATTCTTGGGACGGCCCTTTATGATGCTCCGATAGGAGAAAATATTTGTGCGAGAACGGTGTTACTTTCAATTACATTAGTGAATCAAAATTTAATGGAGAAAACGAGCCGGCAGTATGAAATATTTCAATCATCTAATGGACGCGGGGGGTGGCGTTCAAAAATAGTAAGTGGATCGCGTGAAATATTCAACTCGGTTGGCGCTGTATAAATATACTTCGCCATTATTTCAATCTTATCGCGCGTTACCATCGATAGCCGAGTACCTCGCATATCCGTACGGCATATTGATCCTCGGGTTCTTTCCTCATCCTTCGCTGCCGGACGAGAATGTGTTCATTAAGGACTCTTCGCTTTGCCCGATCATTCCCCGTAATTCGCTGTTTCCACATTTTCTCTCTCCATTAAATCATGTTCAATAAAGTATGCTCGGGGTGTACACGGATACCATCGGGGATATTACATCTTTTTAGTAAATATTGGCAATATTCACTTGCTCTCAATACAATCATTGGAATCGTATGATAAAAGTCGCTAACAGTTTTCAGTGTGAGATTACAGTGTAGAGTCAATGTTTTTCCATAATTTCTGTAAATGTTTCTGCTTGATTGGAGGGATTTTGCAAAAAGACGTGTTTCCTTAAACTTCAATTATATCTCTGTAAAATCTCGTTAAAATCGGAAAACTGGGAGGGGTGTTATGAATTTTTTATTGCCCGGATAATAATTATAACTTCGCAAAGATTTTAAATTGCTGAGATTTCTCAAGTAACGATGGTCAGTTCTTGTTTACAGCAATCAATCTGCTTCGAACAAAATGTAAATTGATTACTATTATTCATACCATCCTCCGATCAAAATTTAGCTCCCAGAAAAAACTTTCGATTAAAAATATTATTAAACTAAGAAAATGTTCATAAATCCTTGACGTTCGCAACATACGTAAATGCAATAACGGCAAATCAAGTCGTTCCAAACAATATCCAACCTTCTAAACTACTTTTTGCCCCGTCTTCTCTCTCTCTTCCGACCCCTTCTTCCCACATTACTCGCAGCTCAACGATAAAGTTACATCATTATTAACGTCTGCCGGTGGCGTAGCTCGCGTCCTTTCGCGAATTTCGTTTTTTACCGGCGCCGTCGTTGAGCGTTAATTACACAACAAAAAGCCCGATAATGAGGCGGACATGACGCGTCGGAAATGCGTCGTCTAAAGTCGCCCGAAAGAGCTTCTCGCCATAACGCGGCTGCCAAGTTCTCGATCCTTCTTCCACGCCCGCCATTTTGCACCCTCCCGCCACTTCCCGACAGAGACGGAAGTCGACGTCGTTACAGCGTTAAACATCGCGGCCGTAATTTAAAAAATTTGCCCCCGGAGAGCTTTTTTCACCTGGCAGAGGAGCGTGTGTTTTTCGGAAATGCGACCGGTTGAAAGGTGGGAGCACTTTTTCCGAAAAAAGTTTCGCGCAGAGACTTCGAAGTAAAACTGAAGCGCTTCAGTGATACGTTTGGGACGAGTGCCGGCATTGTTACGTGAAGTTACATATTCTCAGGTAGAAAATTCAACTGCGGACGAGCATGGAAAAAGCGATGGAAACTTTCAAGTGAGCCTGAAGTGTCTCGATACTATGTTTAGTAAAAACGCAAACGTTGTTACGTAAAGCCGTTGCGTATATTTGTCAAAGCTAAATGCGATCGTCAAGCGAAATGTACTGAACTTGTGAAGCTTGAACGGACAGTTGTTTCGGTAAGAAATAGACTAATTGTAAGTATGTAGGATGTTTTCGGCGTGTGTGAGACCAGAGAAAATCGATGTATATCTTCTACGTTTCGACATTTATTTTTATGTCCTTTTCAAGAAAATTACGCTACAACAATTAACATTTATTATAACAATAATACATATAGGACATTATCTTTTTTATTTTACATTTGAGTGTACAGAAATATACTACAATTATTCACTAATTCACATTGATTACATCGATTTTCTTTGGTCTTACACACGCCGAAAACGTCCTGCATTTGATACAACGACAGACCAATGTTACACACATAGACTAATTGTAGATATGTTCGAAGTAATCTGAGTAGACGTTGATTGACGTGCCTGAGGTTGGACTGTGTTGTCAGTGTTCGAATTGTACGAACAGCTCCTCATATGCTGCTATTACGGACTCGTCCGAGAGTGGAAGACCTGAAAATAATAGCGACTCTATCGGTGATATTTTCTGCCACCGTCGCTTAAGTGGAACAGGCGTAGGGCAAATACGACTGACGTTCCTTAGCATTTGTACTTTCAACGGGGAGCTGCCTCCGTCTCGAAGTTCTTATCAATGTAAGAGATGAAAGAGCTTGTTCGCCGCGGGCGAAAACGTTTTGTTCGACAGTTAGCGGGATGAGGAGACAGACTGCGTCAAAGGAATGTCTGCCTTCGATGCGGAATCCGTTATTCGATGGTACTTGTAGGCTCCGAACAGGATGTAATGACAGATACAAAACATTCTCAAGCGATTCGAGCTGACGTTAGACGGTAAACTGTCAAACATAATTTACTATTCTACTGCGAAGATTAGCATTCGCTATACAAGTCATCGCTGATAAATAATTTCCACGAACCAGTAATAAATTAAAAAATCAATCCCAGAAAACACTAATAAATATAATAATACACACATAATAATTATACTAATTTATTAACGGCATAACCGCCCTTGAAAATGTTCTAACACGATTATTATCAAGGGATAAATTTTGAGATATGGCTCATAGAAATATGTCTGTATGACCGATGATAATGCAGCGAAAACGTAACAGAAATTGAAATGACCCCAAACATACGTTACTCACGTCGCCGAACCCAATGACAATCCATTGCCGTCGAGAAGTCCGGCCGAGCGAGAGAATACCATTCGCCGTTCGCGTCCGTTGAGAAATGCGGGCACGCCGATGCGGCCGCGGAAATTTGCGTCGCGCACAACTGAGATATCCCGATAAACGAGGAGAAGGGGCGAGGGAAAGGACGAGAAGGAGGAAGGAGGCGTCCTCGGCAGAGAAATCGTCCTTCCGCCGTTCTGCGACTCGGGCCGACTCGCTAGACATTCGTACAGTGGCTCTTATTAATATTCGGACACCAGAGTGTTCTATCCATTATTACTCTCTATATTTAACCAGAATTAAATTAACATATTTTTTGTGTGTTATTATGATAAACTGTAGTCTCTTTTCAATGAAATCATAAATTGTATTTATTTAAATTAATTTGTTTATTGTATAACTAATAATATCTAAGGGAATGTGATATTCGTACGTCGCAAAAATATTCGGACACTTAATGGGAGACAATGATTTTACATAAAAAATACAGTTATATTATATAATTTTCAAAATCTTAGTATTTTGTGGGATAGCCGTTTTGTTTTATTACACATTTTAATCGATTGGGCATGTTAGTTATAATTTTTTCTAAATAATGTTGTGTGATACGTTTCCATTCTTCTAATAATCTTTGTTTTAGTTCTTCTTTTGACCTGATTGGTGTTTGTCGAATTTGTTGGTCTAGGTGATCCCATAAGTTTTCAATCGGGTTTAAATCCGGTGACTGCGGTGGTGGATGTAACACGTGGGGGCAATTATACAATAAGTATTCCTGAACTATTCGGGCTTTATGTTTTGGGTCATTGTCTTGGTAAAATTTAAATGTGGTTTCAATGTCCATTGCAGTTACGCTTTTTTTTAGATTTTGTTTCAAAATATCCAAATACTTATTTTTATCCATGATTCCATCAATAAAAACCAATTCTCCAACTCCTTTTGACGATATACAACCCCAAACCATGATACTTGCACCTCCGTGTTTAACTGTCGGATTTAGATTTTTAAAATTGAGCTCTTGATTTCGCTTACGCCACACTATTTTTCGTCCATCTGATCCATATAAGTTAAATTTGCTTTCATCGGCGAAAACAACATCGTTCCACCACGATTGTTCTTTACTAATAATTTGTTTTGCAAAGTTTAATCTTTTCTTACGATTCGCCTCATTTATATAAGGCTTTTTGCGTGCCACTCTACCGTTGTAACCATGTTCTTTTAACACCCGACGTATCGTATCTGGATGAACTTTTTTCCCTGATTCTTCCAATAATGCAGCACTTATTTTAGGAGCACTTAAACTAGGATCTTGTTTTATTTTCCTCACAATTTTCCGTTTGTCCCGATCGCTAAGTATCTTTGGCCGCCCCTTTTGAGGAATTGACTCAATCCGATCCTCATGCTTGTACCTATATATAATATCTGCTACGGTACTCTTGCTTAAATTTAGCAAAGTGCCGATTTCCCGATAAGATTTTCCTTTTTCGCGGTGAAAAATAACTAATTGTCGCACGTTAGAAGAAGTATTTTTACTTTTCCGACCCATGTTCAAAATTTCTAACTGATTACAACGTCTTTCGAATAGTAACTGATGCTTCGGAGACTGATCTACATCTATATCAACATATGTTTGTAAACAATATCAAGGACGAAGAATACTGCTTAAGAAATACAGCTAAATATTGGGTGTCCGAATATTTTTGCGACGTACGAATAACACATTTCCTTAAATATTATTATTTATACGATAAGCAAATTAATATAAATGGATAAAATTTGTGATTTCATTGAAAAGAGACCATTACGTATCTCCATTCGATATCCTTCCGATCTCGCGGCCGAGGACACGCACGAACGACCCGATAGATTCCCGGTAAGCGGGAAGCTTCGCTCTTTCCCTGCATGACGATCCTACGCGATCCTGGAAGATCCTGGAGGCGGAGTTTTCCAGTCGGCGACTCGATCCGCGCCAACTCCCGGCAGTCGTTTTTCCTGTGCGCGACTTTTACTTTCATTCGGCCGGACACTCGGCTTTTATGAATACGATGACAGCGTGGAAGATGACAATTTTATGGGGATGTTGGTTCTTGTATTATGGTCGTTTTAAGTAGAGTCGTTTTCGATTAACAGGTTAAATGTGGAATATCGCGTTTGTTACGGATTCTTTTAACTTTTCGTTTTGCTGAATTCGGAGTATGTCGTTGTAATAATGGAGTTTGTATAGATGGGATTTTCATATGAGTGGATTTTGTTTGTCGAATATTCTGAACGGTTGTGACCTGCTTATTTTAAGTAGTATAACATTTCGATGCGTTGAAACTTCATTTTCGTTTTGTATATTATTGATAAAAACGTTCGAGAGTTTTGTACCTTTGTAATTTTTTTCCGTAGTGACATATTTACATAAGACCACGACATCTTGAGGAATCCTATCATAACCTTAGATTTTCAAGTTTTACCTTGCTATCATAACCCGGTCCTTCTAAGTAGTCTTATGGCAACATAGCCAGCCGAGCGGAAAAAATCCAACAGCCCAACGAACAGTACAGCACTATCGCACTAAAAAAAAAGGTATACTCGATGAAACGTAAGTCCGACCCGACTCTCATTCCCATCAACCAAATATCTCGCATTTCCGAACGCTTCTGGCCCCGCACTCCCGTTATAACAACTCACTCCCATTTCTCCCGCAGACATAACGACATCGATACGTGGCCAAAAAAAAAGTGCGAAGCACCCCCCCCCCCCCCGAACGCCATGTAGCCGAACGAATATCGCGCATCGAGCTGGTCCCCGAAAAACGGAAGGAAAAAGGCCGACAAAAAAGGGGTAAAAATGGGGCTTTCGGTGTCGAATTTTGCAGCGGGCGATTTTCCCTTTCGATTCCGGAACGACGCGAGAAAATGGCATATTCGTCGCAAAAATCGACGCCGGGCGCCCGACTGTTGCGCCGTTCCACTCGGAAGACGGCAATGAAGCGGCGTTATCGGGAAAGGCCTCCGTGATCGGCGAAAAAATCGATCGGCGAACAAAATCGATCGACCTCTCGCTTGGGCCTGGCTCGGATAGACAGATCGGCCCAGAGATGGATTGATGGCGAGTGAAAGGATGAGCGATGTACGCGGGGACGAAAGGATGAAAGAATCGGTCGGTGGGAGAGAACCGGAAAGGGAAGGAGGTTAAAGGTGAAGGAAGAGAATTTTCGAAAAATTTATGACGAAGATGTCGGCGATGATCGACGAACTGATAGAAGTCCGCTGAGTCTCTTCGGTGCCGAACGGATCATCGAAGAAAGCGAAGGGAATGTATGCTCGAAGATTAAGGTTTTGTCCTACAGAGTATGTGTGAAAGAGTAAAATAACACGTAGCATGAATAAATTTCTTACCTAAATGTAATAAATATCAAAAATACAAAACATTTTTTTCAGTTTTAGTCTCAGTATGTTCCTTATTTCATTCTACTAGTCAGACACCGTGATAATAAAATAATAGGATACCCTTTCTTGTAAGTAACAACAACAATTCAATTAAATTTATATAATACAACCGTTGAAATTCCGCAAAAAAAAATAAAGAGGTCGAAACGTTATACGAATATTCTTATTTCAACGAACCCGCCATCACCGAACTGAACACATACTTCATTAAATAAAATATCGTTATTGAATCTGTAACGTAGCTGCAAGACAAATTCGTGCGAGCGCACCATAACCTTCGGACGTGATTTGTCGTAGGTAGTTTGCCAAGCTACCCGTATCCGAGAGCAGGAGAAAAGTACCTACACAGTCCACCTTCTCAACAAACCGCATCCGTCACCACCCACAACGGAATTAAGATGTGATCTTCATTTATCCCAGTCGACACACGGCAAACTGGCCGTATCCAAGAGCCCCGAAAAATGGGACGCCTCCTCGGCATAAACTCTCTATCCAGCTCCTCGGTACCTTCTGAAAATCGCGCCTATCATCCTCCACTCCCGACACAATACCCGCGTGTGCCATCCGCGCTCAATAGCATCTAAACGTACCCTCTCATAAAAGGCATCGCCAAAATAGGACATCGCGCGCAGCCCAGCCAACCGTGCCGCGCACGCGCGGAATGCCCGACTAACAACCGTCGAGAATTCCCACCTACTACCCTTTAGCGCACGCCGGCGTTCCGTATAAACGGAAAAACGTATAAACTCTGACCTATGAAGGCGCGTCATCGAAAACGGGCCATCGTAGGCGAAGGGTGTGGGTGGCACACGTGTCGATGGTGAAGGGGGGGGGGGGGTGAGGGGATGAAGGTACGAGTCGAGCTTCTGCCGGCCGATTGTACATCAGTCACAAACCACCCCTAAAATTGGCGAGCTTCTGCTATCGGGCCGACGCCGATGTCGACGCCGACGTCGGCAGCCGATGCCGGACGAGTATGTAGGTGGCATTTGTATGCAGAGAACATACGGCACACGTCGTTCCCTCGGGCGAGATCGTTCCATGGTTACGACCTGCCACCTTCCCTCCTTCCTCTTTTCCGAACCTTCCCGAGCCATCAGCCTTTTTGCGTCGCGCCGAGCCTTTCGCGACGTTTTTCTGGACGGTCGCTTCTGGATCGTGCGTGTTCTGTCCTTTAGGTGTTCCTCATTTGAGTTCTATCGGTCAAGAAGCTCTTTGCATAAAGATATGGACCGTTTATGTTAAAAGTGGTGTAAGTCCATATTTACAAAAAGGATATATAATTCGCATATATCTATATCTTGTTTCAACCCTGTGTTTAATTTCTTTAGTTTCAAATTAATAAGCCACCTTTTTTTGGTTGAAATTTCTACTGTTAAGGAAACTGAATAAATAAAGGAAATTTCAACTAAAAAAAGGGCTTATAAATTTTAAACTAAAGAAATGATATATAATTTATGATTAACGTGGTGTAAACGGTTTATTTATGTGATATTTAATTTTCTTTTTTCAATGGACTTACACCACCTTCAAGATAAACGGTTCATATGATATAGTTAAAAGAAGAAAGTAGTCATTCTTCATTTTTGATACTTTAAGGTTAACCTGACATCAGTATCAATATTATAAAAAGACCGCGCATAAAACCGACATACTGTACGCGGTGGCGGCAACTAAACTATTCAGTACGTCCCATCTGAAACAATCATATCGCATCGCGTTCAATAAAGCACTACGCAGTGCCGAACGCCGATGAATATTTATAATCTCACGGCATGCGAAGTCCGGCTGGCCGATTTTTATTCGCCGCCTCAGCTCGTAACGTATCATACTAATCGCACATCCGATTATACTGCCGGACGAGAAGCTCGCGCGAGCGCGACACAAATTTTGCGCACTTACTCGAATTTGTCGAGCGAACGGCACGAAATTACGCCGGTTGCCGGCGCTGCTTTTTTTTTCCCGTCGTGCCAAAATAGAGACACGCAGAGAATATTCGAGGCAGCGTTCGGCGTGCGTGCGTGTATTTTAGCGAACTATTTCGAGCGTCGAAGAGGCTTTTCGCGCGTAATCCGCAGCCGCCCGTTGGCGGAAAATGAATTTCGAAGGTGGAGCGCGAAACGTTTTAATCGCTCGCTAATTCGACGGGAAATGTTCCGCCGCCCGTCCGCGAATGCGATCAATTGATCGCTCCTGGCTTACTTTGACCGCTCATCTTCCCTTTTTTCGTACTTCCTCTTTTTTTCGGGAGCGGCTCGAATCGGCTCTCTTATGAATGCGGCGAAGGATTTCCCGTAACCGCGTTAAGGGTAGTTGAGGATTGAATCGTTTAAATTTATCTACCGACCGATCAATTCGATGCTGTAATTGGATACGGGTAGTAAATTCAAGTAAGTGAACGTCGTCGAAGAAATATACAGTGACACAGACAATTGATATAAAATCTAATAATTAAAATCTAATAAAAGATAGAACTTTTCATCCGGTTACTTCTACATAATATCATTCAATTTTGTGATGTCGGTATCTCTATGAATTGAATAGGGGCAGTGAACGAGATTATACAGATACTCGAAGTACTGAGTTGACAGATTACAAAAAGAATGTGAAATCAGCAAAAGCGTACATTTCGTTGTATCACCCTCTGTTTATTTCATTCAATTCTTTCTCATAACTCTCTTGATAAATCAGACACAGAAAATACAAATTTCCACACCGCGAAATTAATATACTAACACCCTACCACCTCCGACCAAAAAAGTAATACAGCTCCGATCCAGATCCGAGGCAACGAAAGCGCAAAAAGTATTTGGCCGCGAATTGCGAACGAACTGAAACATTGGCGGGAAATCACGCTGCTCGCCCGGAGTTAAAAACGAGTAAATAAAACAAAATATCACGAGTATAATCGAACGCTTCAATAGTTGCCCTGTCGGCGCTCGCTAGAGGAGATATAACGCGGTCCAATTACGTGAATCTCACCCCTTTTGCACCCTCACCCCCCTTGCGCAGCCCTTGGCCACCCCCTCCGCGACCCTCGATAATCGTCGTCTGGTCAGTAACATCCGGCGGCCGGCGGAGCATTATCCGTTTTACGGTTCCGTTTATGGGAGTCCTCGACGTTAAATTGCCCCCACGCCGTGACCCAGTTTAATGCTTAATCCCACCGCGTTTTCAGATGATTCCGCGCACCGCGTTACATTCGTTTTACACCACCCCCGCGGTGTAAATTCCGAACCCGGGCGCCTCCGACCGAGAATTGACGACGATAACGATAAATTTATCGTGCCTCTCCCAATTTGGTCTGGGATCGAAAATACCGGCTGACGTGACGAGCCTGTTTTGTTGATAGGGCTGAAAAAGTGGGGGAGGGTAACGGGAAAATAATGTGCGGGATAAGTATGGAATTATAATGGGCAAAAAGCTGAGTGCGAACTTGTAGACTGTAGTCCGGACGTGGTAATTATGATAGAAGTCGAAACAATGAAATAGTTAAAAATTTCTATTTTATCGCGATAGACGCCCTGGGCTAAAGTAAAGGATGTTTTGACATTGACGAATTTCGAAAGCGATTTGAGTGAAAATAATATTAATGTTATTTCATGTACATACAATTAATCTGCGATCCATAAGTTTATAACTTACGACACTTTCACAATTGTCTTTGCAAATGCTTTGAAGGAACACGAAAATTCGTAAATAAAAATCTAGAAAACAGTACAGAGTTGGCAAATTTCGCGAGTTTGAAACGTTTTGCCACAGGAAAACTGTACGAAAAATGAATGGTATTCAATCCGAGCGCGCCTCGCGAATAAATGAGACTTCACAGGACGAAGGAAGGAAATAGAGTCCGGAGGACGTTCGCATAGATAAATAAGCAGACAGAATAAATCGGGAGGCGGGAGTGGCAGGGGTTGAGGGTTGGGGAGGGTACACAGACGAGGGGATATTACAGTTTCATTAATTTACTAATTACGGCGGGCAGTCGAGTCGCGGACGTTTTCGTCGAATGCTGGCCGCCGGACAGATTTAATTAGGGCGTGTACGTTTAATCTATTTGCATCCTGCGAAAACAGTGGGCAAACGTCGATCCGCCCGGCTGGCTTTTGTTTAAACTGGCTGACAGGCGACTGTCGTGGACCGACGCTTCAAAAATCGCCTCTCCATTCTAATAACGTCCCCCGCGAATTGTTCGACTCGACCCGCGCACTCGACATTGGCTTTTCATCGGGATCGTACCGATCGTGAGAATCAATTTTCCACGCTCTCCAAAATTGATCGATCGATCATTCATTTCGCGCGGTGATTCAAAAATTGTCATCCGGACTCGTCAGTATTTACTTCGGATCGTTCAAATCGTGAAATTTTTCTGTCCGCCTCGTTCCACCCCTAAGTTACCGATTTATCAATCACTTGGGCTGTTCGCTGTTAAAGAAGGATCTTTGATCTCGTTGGTTTTACGTCGAGATCGCGCAAATCGTCGAGTTAGTTTTGCATCCGTCCAATCGCGGGCGGACGGATCGATCACTTGAATCGTTTGAAAAATGTTTCCGGGTTGAAACTGTTGCCTTTGACGTCATCCTTAAATTCGATACGACCTACGAGCGGGAGAGTTTATTTCGAGCAAACTTTGAAAAGAGTACTTTTTGTAGTTGAGGCGATCGGATTTTTAAAATGACGGCCGTAGAAAGGTTGTTCCGCACGATGAAAGGTATGCTGTAGGTCAGGCTGATTTTTGCGGTCGAGGCAATTGAAGTTGTTGAGAGAATGGAGATCGACAGTGAAATAGAATGATTGACAGTGAGAGAGAAGTTCATACGAGCGCGTTGCGCTAGGATCAGGTGGCGACTATCCGATCAGTTTTTCGTGTTGCAGGGCCACCCCTACAGACAAGGGCGGTTCTACAGGGCACGGCGGAACTACCCTGCGACATCCGTCCCCCGCAGCACAACGGATCCGCCATATTGGTCGTCTGGTACAAGAGTGACATTACACCGATTTATAGGTAAGTGCTAGTTATTACATTCATTATTGCCGGCATCTTTACGGTGACACTCTAGAAATATTCTTTGCAAAGAATATTTTTATTACCGTCTAAAGGAATATCGAATTTGTATCACAGATAAAATCGACAATGTACATTCCTTAAAAATTGCTCTACATTTCTGAGCAACGTAATAAGTATCATTTAAATCGAAAAAAGTTTATGTCACGATTGAAAGTACTCGGACGAGAAATATTAAATGAAAGAAAAACAGTTATATATCATGAACGACGTTAGTATCCGAAAAGAATGAACGAATTGTAAAAATAAGAATTTACCATCCACCGTACCCCTGAAAATTCCACGGTAAACGATAATTGAACGCGTGTCCTTCGAATTACATTGACCGCGGAAACAGAAAAACGTACGGCCCGATTCCATTGCACGATCGTCGGCCAGAAAAACTTGGCGAACGATTACTCATTATTTCTCGCCCCGAGAACTTTTTTCCACCCCCGAGCGCAACAGCGATGTCACGCTCGTCTACAGGTGAATGCTTCGGCTATTGCGCCGACCTCATCCTTCCCCCCTTTTTCCCGTCCACTTTTCCATCGCCCACCCCCTGGCCACCGACCACTTTGTCTTCCACCTCTTCATCTTCGACCACCGTCGCGGTTCAGCTACTTGCATTATCGCGATCCTTTCCTCGCCTTACCCTTTGCGAGCTCAGGTTAAGTTACCGCGACCCCCGACAGGGGGAGGGTGCAAGGTATGCTCGGGGCTTGGCAGGGGGTGGCTGGAGTAAAAAGCGGCCAACCTGGATATACAAGGCGACCCGCGCTCGTTAAACGTCATGATAAGGGATGACCGAAGGAAGAGGGTCCTTCAGGGTGGTCGAGAGAATCATATTTGTGCGCTGGGATAACTTTTTTGGGAACAGGGGTGCTTTTTAAGGATTGCAATAATCGGTGATGGCAAAGCTGTCACGGCATGTCAATTGATAATATTTGAGTTTAAGCGATTGAAAAAGGAATTTTTTTTATCATTTATGTACCTGGAAATAGTTGATTGAATATTCTTGTGATGTTAGAAGTTTGTACTAGCAATATTTTAATATTTCATAATTCAGAATATTATAAATACGAAATCATTACTAAAGCATCATTATCGACATAGGAATGTAGAATAGCGAGGCAATCAGAAATATGTTTCAATGTTGTGAAATCTGAGCAACTAATTCCAGTCATAGAAATCTACCCTAGCAAAGAACAATAATAAATTTCCAATATCGGATAACTCGATAGCCTCACGCTATCGCGTTACGCGTCAAGTTCAGTTGATCGGAACGACCGTAGGCATGACACCGGGCCACATCTTGAAATTTTCGCGATGCCGTCCGCACGGGAGGACACATAAATAAATGTACGCCGAAAGTGGACGCGAGTGTCAAGCCTGTGTACATACTTCAGCCTCTCGCGCGCAATATTCAGTTTGAATGGCCTCGGTCGCGCTTAGGAATTATGACCGCCGCGAATGGATAGGCTATCCACCGGCACGGCAAATACGAATTAGATGATCTATGGCCTATATAAAGTATACACCCCGCCCACTCGCTACCACCGGTCATCGAATCGATCCGGCCGATCGATAAGCCAGAGAACGAAACTCGAATTTGGCAAAATCGAATATTACGCAACGAACGTCGGGACTCTTCATTTTTCGAAAACGCACGGAATATGTAACGGCTCGAGTGTGGAAAAATCCGAGATTTCGATACGCGTCGAACGTCTGAGCGTAACAAATATTTGAGACTCGAAAGAATGACCGACGGCCGAAGCTCGTAATTAAATCTCTTTATGCGTGCTTGGAATTGAATTCGAACGGAAGCTACGGCCAAGTCGCGCGGTGTCAACGTACGTGCGTGTCTGTGTGCAGGTGAAGCGTAGGTATACGTGTGAAGCGGTTCGGCGAGTGTGCGCGAGGCTCGTAACTTGAGGAAAAAAGATATCCTGCCGGACGTATAAGCTGCACGATATACGCCCTCCATAATTCATAGACCTTGTAATTTACAGACTCTACATCCACGCACCCTATATTTACAATGTTCCGACGCACTGAAATTGCGGAGAGAGCACGTGCGTGCACGGGCCATCAACTCTCTTTAGCGCGCCTATAAATACGCATAGATGCATGCGTCGTCCCGCGGAATGGCGTCGGCAATCTGAAACATCTGCGAAATGATCGACAACTCGGCAAAAATGCCGAGAAATGACTGCTTTCACACTGCCCGAGAGAATAATACGAAGGTTACTGTGAAAGCTCTCCGTGTCGACGACTATGTGTATGTTCACTTTCATTACAATGAAATATCTAGTACGAAATTAGTCGCGTCCAAATTTGCATTTAATTCAGTGAATATTGCCCCAATTTCTGATTTGGATCAGATTCGAAGTCATAAGTATTCCATGTTATTCCGTTAAAATAGAATATGTTACTGCGCGTAAGCGTATCAAATGACAAGTGCTAAGTTGTAATTTAACCCATTAACGCCTCAATTATTTTTCATTTGGAAAAATATTTACATTTGTATTTGCTTATCATGTATCGCCAAATAATTATCATAGAAGCTATTTTTTTACATATATGATTTGTGTGCCGTGTATGGCACAGTAGGCGGTAATGGGTTAAGAATTTTCAAGTTGTCTTGAGCAAAATTTAAGACTGTTAAACTGTTTCAAATCTTTCTTAATATTCGTGGATTCCGTGAATCTAGTATCCATTCAATGAGACATAAAACAGCGATAGCGCGATACTAGGAATAACAAGCGAACGCGCGCGCGACAGGACTCATGCTCACTATGGCAGAATATGGCCAAAGGCTACAAACAGGCCGTCCCCAAAACCTGTTCATTACTCCACCCAACGTTCGAAAACGCCCCAAAACTGTCAATGTTATCTCACCGGTCCCTCTCTTTCGCAAACATGCGTAGAAACGCAGATTGATACCAGCGCCTGCGCCTCGCCGCGTAGTTTCGTGTGCGTGACACGTGAATTTAGCGATCTGCGTGCTCGTTCTGACGCGTCTATAGGCAGCGCGGAAGGGGTTGAAAGGGGTCGAAGGGGATGGGGAAGTGTGCTCAGATAGGAGTCATGCAAATGCCTCTTGTTCGGGCGAATGCTAAATTCTTTTCGGACCGTTAAGCAAGGATAGTCTCATTACCGAAGAGGTCTTAAAAATATGTATTGTTATTTTAATAAAATTTAAGGTATCACGTAATGCAATACTTTATTTTTCTTCTCATTTTTCTACCAATTTTTGTATGATGAACTTAGAACTAAGTTCTTAGGAACACTCAGAACGATCATATAGCGATTTTTATCCATGTTTTGTAATTCTCCTTTCCTGTTTTTAATCAGAAGTTTGACGTATTAACAATAGATGATGTACAGTCCAAAAAATGTTCGTTTCTCACTATTTTTCCACGCTTTTTTGACTGTATCTCCTAAAGTAATGTACTAAGAAGACTCTGGTTGTGATTTTTGTGAATCTCATTGCTCCGCCTTTCACTTGGTATGCGAAGAATTGGGCTAATTACGATTTGGTACCGCACAGCCAGAGAAAAGTCCCTTTTTCGCCGTTTTTCAACACATTTTTGGTCATATCTCCGAAAATATTGCACTTAGAAGGCTCCGGTTGCGATTTGTGATCCTCGTTCGATTCTCCTTCAGTATACATAAGCACAAGTCGATCGGAAGACTATTATTTTTTAGCCACTTTCGCGACCCCACTTTTTCGATGGTTTTTTGGCTGTAACTCTGAAATTAATGCGAATTTCGACCAACGGGAAACGGCTCTCTGAGTTATTTTTGACCCCCTAACAGATAGCAAAAGACAATCCGATCCGCCGACCTTCGGTTTTTGGCAAAAATGAGAAGGGGAATCCCTTAAAAAATTCGCGTTTTTTTAAATCGCCTGTAACTTTTGAACCCGCGGGCAAAGCCTATGATAATCATATACTTTCTTCAAGCTTTTGACGCGTACTATAAGATAGAAACATCGGCGAAAGTCGATCTTCAAAAAATTTTTTTTCTCCTCCGAAAAATGGATGTATCTTCGAAACTATTAAGAATTCGGAACTTTGCTTGCGACCAACTTTCAGGGCGAGTCAAAATCTATAGGACAGGATACGTATAAGTCGATTTTAAGACCAACGGTTTTTTTGCCTTCTTACGCGATTCTGAAGATTCTATCACCTTTTAATGGGTCCAAATAGTCCCAAAGTACCCTCCGTTGGTCGCTCAATGTCATATTAGACCGATGCGCCCATCAAACGTGGTCCGTATGGGTGCTAAAATGGGCCGTCGTAGGCTAAAACCGGGAAAAAAGGCAAATATTTGCCTTAAATACGCATTAAATAGTGTTGAAACCAAGTAACAATGCTGTCATAGTTCATAAGTACCGTAGAGTAAGAATATGTGGGTTAAAGTTCCCAAAAATCGCCCAAAATTGCCGCAAATATGCATAAAATGATGCTGCAATCATGTGTCTAGTGGATTAGTGTTACTAGTGTCATGGAATAAGCATATGTGGGTGAAATATCCCTCATTTCAGCTGGAAATGTAACTACGTTAGTATATAAAACATTAAACTCACATATTTTACCTATAAATTCGAGTGCCCTGCGTTTTAAAATGTGCTACTGCAACAGAAGTATATGATAAACGATTCTCAGATCCTTCAATCCATCCTTAGACTCTGGTTTTATCGTCTACTAGTGCTGACTCAGTCAATTAACCGCAAAATAATTCACGAGAGCAACGTAGACTAACGTAAAATACGCCTAACGAAACATAACATTCCGATTCATATCCTTAAACCCAACTTCGTACCAAGTCATCAGTAGTAAATTGTTCCAAGTGCGAGCCAGCGCAAGTAGTCGAGCTCGGCCTATCCGCCGACAGCGGCAGTAAACCAGATTCTACATAGCACGTCCCTGCATCAAGCCAGCACGATCATTTGAAAAACCTCTACAAAGACCATTACTTATCAAATCGTTCTACCCCGAAGACCCGGACCTGATACTTTTAACCCATTTCGACCACGCTAGCAAGAGTTTAAGAACGATTGCCGTTAAAACGTATCGCACCCTCCCCCCTCGGACTCCACCCACGTCTGGCCGAGCACTTCTTTTATTACCGAAGCGGCTGAAAGCAGAGTTATCGGGTCTCGATCTCCGCCGTTTTGGCGAACGCTCCCCGGGACTCGTCACGGTATGCTGCCGAGTAAAAGCGAGACAGCGTCGACAACCAGACGAGGCGGAGAGTAGCAATTACGATCGAGTTCGTTTCGCGGGTTTTCGTTATCGGCGAGGATCGCGGGAAAGTACGGAGTTCGTTAGCGGACGGCAAGCGTGCTGACCGTAGGCAGATCGTGCGATTTCGGAAGAATTCTCTTTTTCAATGGCCGGCCATCGAGCATGCGAAACGACGCTTTCCTCTTTAGACGCACTCTGCCACTGAAGTGTACAGCTGATTATGCGAGTGACGTCAGATAGTACGAGTCGATCGTTTAGGTGCAGTTACGTGAATTTGGTAGCTAATGTTGGAAAGATATTTTGGATACATTGCAAGAGATTTAGTAAGATAGGTTGGAATAGAAGTCTGGTAATAATTTAGTGATTACGTTTAACGTATTTGCTGGTTCGTGTCGGATATTCTAAGCGGAAGGTTCGAGCGTAATTTGTAGCAATCGATTGCGAATAGATCGACCTCGGCTTCGTTAGGGAGAGGATGCCAAGTACGGGATGTACTGTCGGGAATAGGATAATTAAAAATGTAATCTCAGCCGAACAACGGTGCGCCTCGGACAAGGAATAAAGCGCTAAAAATTGTCCGCAACTTCTGTACTTCTCGTGTCCACTTTCATGTCGCGGTCTCCTTCGGAAAAATGGAGTCACCTAGTTAACACTTTCGTTGCAGATCATTACAATCTTCAGCTCGGTCGCTTGTTAAATATAACGCAACAATCGAACTTTATCCGACGTGGCTGCAGTGAACGACAGATTGAAACAGAAACTCAAATGCAACCCGTCACGTATCTCTAAAACAAATAATGTAAATTGCAAAAGAATCATATCACATCAATATAAACAGCTGACAATATTGCACGTTCTCTTTTCACACTACCCGACTTATAGATCAATTTCTAATTATGTAAGTGTGGGTATCATTCTATTTTTTTACAAAGTATACACATAATAATATTTAAACACGATAAAATTCTTTAACACCAAAAAAAATCTTCGTACAAGACGTTTCCCTATGTTATGTATCCGTACGTGCCTGAAACACGAAACATTTGACACTATCCACCTATCTATTTATTTACAAAGTATACACATAATAGTAATTATTCAAACACGACACAATTCTTTAGTACCAAAAATATCTTCGTACGTACGAAGTACATACGTTTCATACGAAACATTTGATAGTATCTACCGTACCGAAACGTCTCTTACATCTTGACAGCCGAAAGAGTCAGGCTGCCTTAGACGCGAACGACTCGAGCGGCTCGTTCGACGGCAATCGTAATTGTTAATACGAGCCGCGGCTGTATCGTCGGGCGTTAATGCCGCTGATGAATTCCGTCGTGTGAGCCACTTGCCTCGGGTATGTCATCCCTTCCGGAATTACTTCACTAAAATGGAGCCGCGAGATAATGGAGTCGCACGGTACGTAACCCCAACGACGGAGGATGGAAGCTGCAGGACGGAGGAAGTGGAAGTGGAAGGAAGGAAGAGGGAGACAGCGTGAGAGGAGATAATACCTGTTTACGTGTGTAGGAGAATGGGATAAGATACTAGAATGCGAGAGAGTGAGAGAGAGAGAGGGGGGCTGTCTAGCATAGTAGAGCGAGATAAAGTACGAGAGGATGAGAAAGTAGGAGAAAATAGGAGGAAGCGGGCTAAGGGGCTGAAAGAGGGCGAGGGAGAGGGATGAAATGAGGTAAGGGCGTAAGGTAAGACGCTTCTTAGATGGTGTGTCGCGATATACCGACGATAATGACGCCCGGTAAGAAATACGATTTGAAGCCTCGCGACGAGCAGCCTCGCGTTCAGCCGCTTTTTCCGGTGTAAGCTCGTGTTTAGGACGCTGATTATCGAGCTTTCGTCTGAGGAAGTAATGGAAATTCTCTTTATTATCAACAATGAATCGCTTAAATTGCAGAAACTTAAAGCGGGAATAATTTACAACGGGCAGAAATTGATTTTATTTATTATTCACTATTTGTCCTATTAACTGAAATATACATGTGGGATTGGAAGAGCGCGCGATCAAAACAATGTGAATGACACGAGCGGAGGCACAGAGGTCGGCCGAAAGAAAGCGCAAAGGAGGGGGATTAGTAATCGTAAGACCGTCGAAGCGAGACGTTGAGCGTTTAAGAAGTGTTGTCGTTGTAATATCTTTCCCAATATATATTCGTTTTTGTTTAAATAAACACCGTGTGTCTTTGGCCTTCACAACCCAATCCTACATACATATTTTGCTTACTGTCTCGAGAAACTCTTGAGACTGTATTCCGTTCGAGCAGCCGACTATGAGATCAGCGACGTAATTGACAATAATTATTTTCTCTGTCTATGAAAACGATTTAATAAGGTCTCGCTTGCGATGTAAAACGAGAAAGTCTAATTGAAGAAGCTGTAGAATTAACGACTCGTTCGTAATCCCCACTCAAGAGTTACTCGAAAACAGGAGACGGCCAGCAATGAAGCTGTACTTTGAAGCCGAAAACGGCAGAGTCTGAAGTAGTGTGAGCCTTCTGGGTCGCAGGAGGACATTTTCGGGGCGTTTTACAGGGGGCGAGGATGTTTGCGGACATGTGCGAAGTGTTGACCGACGAGGAGGGGGAGGGGGGGGGGGGTCGGATTTTCGAGGAAAATAAGCCACGAATTAAACGTCCGTCAATAGCCGGGAGCTGGTCGGGCCGACTCTGCGTCACACTTTCCAGCCCGATGTTGCCTAATGTGCCGCAATTTGCGGCCTTCTGCACGTCAACCGAACCCGCCGGCTATTAGTTGTTGACACGTTCCTTTTATTGCCGGCCCTGGATCACTATTCCATCGTGTAACGCGAGCCTCGTGCTCGAAAAACATGAATTCGCCATTTTTAGGGCTTCTTTGTACGACTTTGTATTCAACGTCAAAGCCAATTTCTATTCAATTTATATGGTGGTAGCATAACATTCTTGGTAATAGAATCTTTTGCATGCTAGATGTATTTTATAGTTTGTGATATGAGCTCTGTACTCGAGAATATATTTGCCATTTGTGCAGTTCGCTTGGATATATCTGTGTTTAATTTGAAGACATTTGGTTTGTGTTCAATTCATGTTGTAGGAAGATAATGTATTACGTTTTGAACGAATCGTTTAGAAATATTGTGTACGTATTCTATTGTAACGCAGTACGGGACGTCTCATAATTTATTTGATACCAAAAATTGACTCGAAAGCAATTTTCATCAAACCCTATCTCATCTAACTCGAATTTCCTATCAACGTGAATTACATCCCCTATCCCACTGATCGTTTCATACATTCCCGTATCATATTTCAAGAACAATATTAATTCAGTTGAAAATGCACTATGAAACTCCGCCGCATTACGACATAAATTCCCCGTTTGAAAAGATTTTCGATACATCCACCTACAACGATATGCTGTCGCGGTGTAAATCAATCCAACTGAAATCTTTTCGATTTATTTTCCAGCCCGACACCGACCTGCCGCATAAGTTATTTAACGCCGGCCAATTTCGCGGCCATCGCCCGTGTCAGTGTTTAGAAACGCTAATTAATCGAGCCCTACCCCCTCCCTTGGCCCCCCTCACACTGTCGGCCTAATGAAAATCATTCGCACGGTACTGATTAACAAACGGACATCGAAAACAGATTCTCGCGGCATCGTCAAACGGCCGAATTACGATTGCCCGCTGTTTCGTATAATCGTAACATCGGGCATACATCGCGAGCCCGGCACGAAAATTTGTACGTCCATCGACGCTGGCCGGACCCGACAAACGCTAAAAACGTCGCGATTCGCGAAATCGGACGATATTGCATCCGGTAGACCCGATAGTTGTCCGACAGTCGAAAAACAAGATTCGCAGCGGAGCGGGACACCGAAAATGACTGCCAAAGCGTAATTAAGTGCCGGTCATTAATTCCGAACTTCCTCGTCGCTGAACGTCTCTGCAAACTTTCTTCCAAGTCACCTTTTACTATCCTCCTTCCTTTTCATGCTTAGCGTGCGCGCTTTGACGACTGGCCTTCATTCGGCGGCTTATAATTGGTCGTTTACATTCTTGCAAAAGACTCACGTGTCTTGACCGGAGTACACCTTGGCGAAATGTCGTGGAACAGAACAAAGAGCGCGAGTGCGTACGGAGTGACGCAGTAGACAAACATGCGAGAAGTAGGTAGGTAAGGATGGCAATGAAAGTAAAAGGGAATGAACAAGAGCTTTATTAAATGGCGACCGGTGTACTCTCCGTTACGTAGCTGACAGTGGTCTGTTCCTTTCGGTACACCGTGTGCCTGCAGAAGTAAATAAGACTGCTGACTCTCTATACCAGTGGTTCTTAACCGGGGTTCGATCGAACCCCAGGGGTTCGGTGGTCTTTTGTTCTTTGGTCTTAATGGTTTTGTTCTTTCATGGTTTTGTTCATTTTGTGTACTTATATATAAATATATACCTGTTTTGAATTTGAAAAAATCATATTTCATTTTTCCAATTAAGAAGTGTTCGGTGAACGCGCATATGAACTTGGTGGGGTTCAATACCTCCAACAAGGTTAAGAACCACTGCTCTATACAGTGATATTACGCAGTTAATCGCGCCAAGGTCTTTTCTGTATTTCAGACGGAAACCTTGAACTCCTGTATCGGGGACAATGTTTATGCGCGTCCACATTTTCTACATATTAGGTCTACCGGAAAGTTCTGTCCGTTTTTACCATTTTTGGCTTCTAGAGATAAGGCTTTTTTTAATAATGGTATATACAAATTGCCATCACGCTGGCAAGAAGTCATAAATAATGATGGCAATTATATTATTCGATAAAGTTTATTCACGGTACGAAAAATTTATTCTTTTGCCATATTGTAAATTATACTTCTACGTACTCTTACATTTTCTCTTTCTGCTCATAAATCATAACACCGAAAAAGACTCAAGTAATATCAAAATATGAGGAAAAAAGCAAGGACATCCTATACAGGTACGTAGTAAGCGAAAGCAGTAAGAAGTTCAGCAAGCGGAAGCTTATTAATTCCGCGCGAATCTGGTACGACATTTCATCGGCATTCAGAACTCTCCCAGTCGTATAATCGTAATATCCTGCTTTGGCCCGCTCAATTTTTCGCCGGCAAAGCGCCATTATCGTTTCGTCGGATGACTACGCTCAACGACGGACACTCAATTTTCGAGCCGGCCGACGCTTCCGAATCGGTCATTGTGAATGGCGGAATGCTCGCCGCTTTAACCCTGTTCAACCCCCCGGCGTCTACCCTCCGCTCGCCCTCCACCACCCCCGCCCTTCCCTCGATTCCGTTAGCTGCACCGACAGATTGGGGATAAATTAGTGGCCATACGCGCACGCCCCGTTCCTTTTGTCTCGAAGCGCGACTCGTTATTTATTCATTCCAAAAACTACCCTCCCTGCATGGAGGCTTTAGTTTTATTCCGGCCCCACTCGCGTGCCCGTGATCGCCGGTAACTTATTGTCGTCGCGAGCGAAACGGGGCCGGATGATGTATCGATGTGTTTTTCAGCGCGTACGTGCGCCACTGTGAGGAAGAATAAGTCAATGAATTTATTTATTTTTGCGCGATGGGGAGGAGGTGGTGGGATTAAGCTGAGTTCGGCACGTGAAATTATTTCGTAATTGTAAGTCGATGGTAAAGTTCTATTAACGGAATTATGATCCTATTTATGTATTTGCATGATACTGATTTGATAATTCACATGTCAGTTCGATTTTGTTTGTATCTAATTTAAAAAAATATTTCTATGTACTTGAATCTATGATTGTCTTAATTATGTTACATTTTTGTCATGAATACGGTAGATATTTATATATGTGAAATGATTGCAAGTACATTCAATTATTGATCTTAAATCTTTTTCAACCGCAAAAATATCTTTAAAAAGCAGAGTCAATCAATGTTACGATTACGTCGCATTTAGGTCGCAACGCGTTAGATTTGGCAGATAAAAAAAATCATCCTGCTAAATACGCGCGACCACTGGACACTTTTAGCAAAAAAAATCAACGAATCTCATGCTTTCGTCACTTAGTTCATTGAACGCGCGAAGTGTCAGTTCCGTTATGACGTCCGGGATAGGTAAAAGAGGATTGCGCGCGCGAGAGGTGCGAAGGAGAGGATGACAGCAAAAAAAGAGAGAGAACCGTAACGCGAATGTAACTAGCCCGTTACATTTTCCGCTGTTTGTCGCCAAGCGCGATGCCGTTCGATCGATCGACATTTTTGCATTTTCCGAGATTGACGGGCGCACTTCGTTACCGTGCCGAACATCCCGGCGTCCCATCGTAATTTTCGAAGTACCCACGCGACAGAGACAGATAAACGAACGGACAGCGCGGACGTGTAATCAAATAAAGATGGGCAGCCCGCCGCGCAAAAGTAACTGGAAAAAAAAAATTGCGGTACGTACTTATCGACGGAAAATGAATCCGTTCGATTTTGCGAAGAAATCCCTACAAAAGTGATAATGTTACTACACTGCCTCACAGTACATAATTGATATGATTCGAATGAAAGGAGAAAGCAGGAAAATATGGAAAAAAGCAGAGAAGTTTGTACAATTTTTCGAATTTAGCCGGATAGTCGCGAAACGTTCCCGACAAGAAAAAGAACAAAGTTAGCTCTCCATTGGTTTTAGTTACCGGTTTCAGCCACTCTGAATTAACCGCGTTTCATTTTTTTAATTGTACCCTGTTTCTATGGCATAACTTTTTAATTGCGTAGAAAGAGCGAATTTAGCTTTGAGCTCAGTTTTCCGGCTCTCTGCCGTTTAGCATTCAGCCCCGCTTGCTGCAAATTGTGATTTCTTTTATGGCGGATACGTTATTCGGCGGCATTGATCGACCATAATACTCCGATTCGCGAAAGAAAATTTTAATTTAGCCACTATCGCGTTACGTTTAAAATAGACGATATATCTCACCAGTTTCATTTTCAACATTTTTCAACCGCCGATATTACACAGGTTACAACTTGTTATCGCGTCTACGGGCTGAATTTTCGTAACGATCCGAAATTAGGGGCGGGTTCATTTTCATACTTAATTTTCCCCGTACACCGCCATCCGTTCATCTCGAATTACTGCGATTTCCAATTTCGGGGGGGGGGGGGGGGGGGAGGCGAGGTCATTACTAGAAAATATGCGCGTCGCGTTAATAATTGCGGACAGTCGACGGTCATCGCCACAAATTCGCCGGAGGGTGCATTTTCGGGCCCGATCATCGTTCGGCTGTCATTAAAGCAGATTAGTTTTAATTCCCGCTTCTCATTCAATCGCCATTGTTACGGCACACTCGACGGTGCCGAGGATCCAATAAATCCGGTATAACAGTATAACGGTATAGCGAGTTATATCATCCGGAATGCTGAAAATCGAATGACCGCGAATGAGAGCGATAATCTCGAAAGATCTGAATTTTTCATACTCTATCCCGAAATGCGTCCGCAATCGAAACTTGGCCAATCCGCGCTTAACTTTAAGTCCGGTGTTTGACAAAGAACAATACTCATCGATGCGTTGTCGCTCCTTTGTCGCTCGCTACTTTTATTTCATGGCCCAAAGTAAGTCAAAACCCGACAAACGATCATGAGTGAATAGGCCAATATTGAAAGTGGAGAATTTTTCATGCTCTCAGATCCTTCAATGATTCCGTGCCTGAAGTCTCTGAGAATGGATAAACGATTCGGATTCCGATTAACGAACACTTGAGACTCGACTGCCTACCGACGATCGCCATAAACTTTCGGTGCCGATTGCGTCTCCCGAATGAGTCAACACGACTCGATTATCGTCTCGAATTCTTCATTCATTCCTCGACTCTCTCTCTGCCACGCATTCCGTGTAAACTCGCCGAGCCCACTGGAGCCCGTACGTTTTTCCGGGTCAATGCGAATTGGCCGCTATCAAAGAGCCGTCGGCGACTCGAATGTTTACAATCCGTTCGAGTATTTGCATTTTTTCGCCACGATTATCGTGACCCAAATTTCATTCCGGCGTATCGCTTCAAAGCGTAGCGACGCCGCCGTCTCCCCTTTCGCTCTCTGCCGCCGGTCCCACTGTTTAACGGAAAAATATTTCGAGTGTCTACGTGACCCTGTTTCGTCGCTGATAAATCGACGAACCGCTCGCGTCGTTCGTTCGCTCGACGAATCGGCCGTTCTCGGCGCCCTTGCGAATAATAAGCGGAGTGTTCGATAATGTACCCTTAATAAGCATGATAATTAGACGCGATTGGAGCCCAGCTGGCGACTCTGTTCTTTATCATTTCGAAAACTTCGACTCGACATATAAATGGTATTAATTTAAAAGCTGTTCGAATTTAATTGCGGTCGCACTCGTACGCGTTTACGTTGATTACCTGATTGAGGGATGAGCTGCGCATTCTCGGTTCGAGGAGTATCAGGGAAAGTGCGTTCTTCAATTTTTGGATTCGAATGGCTCGTTCGGGACAATGCGATATTTCTGAAACGATCGGATCGATCACATTTTGCTCCGGGGCGGTGCGGGATGATCGGATGAAGAATCAGGAGAGGGTGAGAGGGGAAGAGTGAAAGACAGTGAGAGGGGAAGAGTGAAAGACAGTGAGAGAGGACAGGGTGGGTGAGAGGAGTAGAAAGAGGATCGATGTTGCAAATGGAGGACGTACACGGAATGACTCTTCCGTGGTATAAATGTTGAATAAGGTACGTGGTCGGGACATCCATGTGTGGCGAAACGCCGCATTCAAAGCGGAATCCGCGAGGTCTGTCGTCCTGTTTAAAATTTACACGCTCCTCTCTCTGTCCCTCTCCCCGCCCTCGTACGGTCGTTGCACACACTTATGCACTTATGCGTATACGCGCGCGCACGTATTTACGCCGAAAGACATGACTCTCGCGAAATGGCCATGCCATATTGTTCGGGCGGTACAGAACGTTACAATGGACGACTGAGAAGTGATAAAATTGATAATTTAAAACGTTGATCGCTCGACTGAAATTCAGAAAATATATCTCCATTAGACGTATCAATATAATAATATACCGTTTCATAGTTTTATTATTCTGACGAAAAATTACCTATATATTTGTATACATTGCATATACAACGATTGTTAATGTCAATATTTCCATCATATGTATAAATGTAGTCATATATAATTTCTTACTTTTTTCGATGCTATATTCAAAAACAATTTCGCGCGAAAATGTAACTTCTCGGACGCTTACGCGAATGAGTATCAGGCTCCAGCGAGCTCCGAGTCCCAAAGGGCGTTCGAGATAAAATTTAGAGCCACTTTGACGGACAGGCGGAAGATTTATCGGTAGGCAGGTACGCGGAACGTCCTCTTTGTGCATTGGAAGACGGCTAAATAATGAATGGTCCGAAGGAGAGTTCGAGTGTTATCCTGCGGGAGAATAAGCTCCCGGACCCTTTTGTCGCTCCCTTTGCTTCGCAGTTACACCCTCCAAAGGGGCTTCAGAGCGTCCCGTCCATTCAAGGATGGACACTTTCGGGGGGACAGAACTTGCCTTCCAAGTCCTCGCATTGCTTTCACTGCTAAACGCGCCAAGACGTCTACACCTTGATAAACTGTCAGGCTGACCCTAACAACCCAAGGCAAACTGATCGTCAAACGCAGAGACAACCATTCTGATACGATTCTTATTGGCAAGGTGTTGGATCCGTGTCTATTATCACATTTTTGTACACGGTATATAATGAGATTTTATATTTTTCCTTCTCCTCTTATACCATAACCTCTGGTAATAAAAAATGTCAACATTAGATTCTTGGTAAGTTAAAAATAGTATGATTTTGATTTACGTTTTTTTCTTCTGATTTTTTAAGTTCAATACATTATCGCAGATTTACACTTGAAACAGTGAAAGTTTGAAGAGTAATAGCTTACCAACAATGAAATTAAGTACTAGCACCAAACTTCCCGATTTAACCAAGTGTAATATCTAATTTCCTCTGTAAAGCTACATCTTTCTTATCATCGCTCGGTTCAGATATCATTTCCGATAACCCTCAACCAAACCTGACGTATCAACCGTTGTCCGTCAACGGCGAGCGTCATCCCAATTTCGAGTTTAGAGCCGCGAATTCCGGTACAACCTGTGCAACATTAGTCTGTGCATGTCACGCTCCCCACACAAACACACACAGACACCCTTGCGCTGAGTGTCGGAAACAAAAGGGTCGGCTCGTCCCTTAAAGCGCGAACTTCAGTAGTTTCGCCCGTTTTACCGCTTTCATCTTTTTCCTTTAGCCGCGACTCCGCTCGGCAGGCCGGCGAAATTACCAAAGTTCCATGCCCATACGGACTTTATAATACGCGGACCCGTACATCATGGACTCCACCGGTGTAATACGTCCATTTTAGTCGACGCCTCCTGTCTCCGGCGTCTCTCTTACTCTCCTTCCTCTCTCCTCTACCTTTTTTTACTCAACGCACACTCTCCTTCTCTCTCTCTCTCTCGCTTTCTCTCTCTCTCTCTCTCTCTCTCTCTCTCTTTCTCTCTCTCTCTCAGTCTTTGCCTGTATCTCTTTTTTTCCCCGGAACGAGCCCCTCACTTCGGCCTCTTCAGGCTAAGAAGCGACTGGGCGTTTCGCGTCGGCCGAAAAAGTGGGTCAGCGCGTTATTACCCGAGGACGGGATATATCGCTTTCGCCGGATGTGGTGCCGGTCAAGAGACGGAAATGCTGCGGGACAGGGCCGAGAACTCGATTCGACGCGGCTCGCGAAGCAACGGCTGCCGAGATTCGCCCGCTTAAACTCGCGCCCACGGACGTCGGCTAAAAGGTATTGAGCCCTCGCCCGATGACGATGGATTTGGGCCGAGGAAATGGTTTCCGGATGAATTTTCTTCTCCCTCAATGACTGCGCGCGAGCTTTCGTTCCATCCGCTGCATTCATTTCGCCGAGCTTCCATCTGCGAGAACTGAGACTCTAATTGATCGAAGGTTCCATTCGTTCTCGTAAAATATGGTATCTCGCTTTATCGGCATGATAAAGTTGAGGTTTAGTGTAGAGTTTACGAAATGAATGCAGAACATAATACGGGAATATATTTCCTGCGTTTTTAGTGTCGTATACAGTGATAGACATTTACAGGTATGCTAGGTATTTACATATGGAATTTACAGTGAATACAGTATATACAGTGATAGGTATCTCGCTTTATCGATTTGATAAAGTTAAGATTTAGATTACAGTTTTCAAAATGAATGCAGAGCATGATACGGTAATATATTTCCTGCGAATTTAGTGTTGTATACAGTGATAGTGATAGGTATCGACAGTGTGCATGCAATATATACAGTGATAGGTATCTCGCTTTATCAACTTGATAAAGTCAAGATTTAAAGTGCAAATTGCAAATTGTGACATAATTAATATAGTAATATAATTTTTACGTATTTTGTCATTTACAATGATACATTACCTAACGAATTATCAACATTCGTCGATTGTCAATAACTACGGTCGTGGAAAGGAAAATCTCTCTGATCAGGCAGCGGCACGTGTCCATCGACGTTTCGGGCAGCATTTGGCATTCCTGTCGCGAGCGAGCCCTGAAAAACGGGGCAGGAATCGTCGTGGTCCGTCCATCGGCAGGCTCGTAATTACGACTGGCAAGAGGTACGTGGTCATCGTCCCGGGGTCGGCGCATCGGCCCAGCGACGATTCAATATAAGCCAGTTCAGTTTCGTTCATTACGCTCGAGACGTCAAAGCAAGGCAGGCAGTGGCGACCTTTGATGTTGGGCCAATGGCGGTACCGCGAGTCGGCCAGAAACGAGCGGGACAAGCAGTAATAATTATGAGTGTGCGTCGACTCGCATGTCAATGAGCTCGAACCCGCTGAATGTCCTTTGAGGACGGCCTGTCATTAGCTGCCGACGTGAGTCGCGGCCCGGGTGAAAAACGTAAATAACCGAGAACGGCCGCGGCCACCGGCTTAAAGACTGTGAATTTTGCCCTGCCGAACGCCTTTCCTCGGGCAGCGAATCGTTGTATTGTTGAGCTGCGAGAGAATATGCTGGTTGAGACTCGTTGCGGATAGAGGTGCCGACCGAATTTTGTACTCGACAATCGTCGGATTTCTGTTCTACGTGCGGAATTCTGGGGTAATGTATATTTACTTGTACTACCTGCAGTGGTCTCTCAAAATGAGAAATGTTTAAAATTAATTATATAGGTATATGCTGGTTGAGACTCGTTGCGGAAAGAGGTGCCTACTGAATTTTATACTTGACAATCGTTGGATTTCTGTTCCACGTACGGAATTGTGGGGCAATGTGTATTTACTTGTACTACTTGTGGCGGTCTCTCAGAATGAGAAATGTTTAAAATTCATTATTTATTAACTATGCAATACACGTAACGCATCATATTATATATATCACAGTACATAATTCGTCATAATAAAAAAAAATGAGATATATAATTTATGATTCATGTAGTGTAAACTTTTTGTTTATGTAATATTTAATTTCTTTTAAATGTAGACTTACACCACTTTCAAAATAGACGACCCATATTATCGTGTAATTTATATCTATTCAAATTCTGTAACATATGCGAAATCATATCGCAGTACGATTCCCAACGGAAACATATTTCGGTTCACGCGTAGGACAGGTAAATTCTCTCGCAGCGCACAGTGACATTTCACACAACTCCGCGATCAGCAAGAAACACGGCGAGAGCCTCATTCCGACATTTCCTTTTCCCGCGTAACGGCCCGAAATCGCGCAATAAATGGGTCAAGGGCCATCGCGGGCGGCACGACACGCTACGAAAAAAGAGCAACAGCCGAGAACAAAGGGGCGAAAAAGGAGGCCTCTAAATGGAACCGAACGGACGGGGGAAAAAAAGGAAGGAGAAATCGCCCGGACGTACCTACAGGGTAGCACGCGTGCGCGCACGCGAAAGAAACAGGCCGAGCGTGCTCGTTACTTTATCGTTGCTGAATTGCATAAACGCAAACTCGAAGGCACGAATTCCGCTGCATCCAGCAGAATGCGCATATCCGCGCTCGTGTGGCTCAATACACGGAATGCATGTACGTGGTGCACACATTCTGCTGCCAGCTGGGGAGAGTGAGAGAGAGAGAGAGAGAGAGAGAGAGAGGGAGAGAGGAAGAGAGAGCGCAAGAGAGAGAGGGAGGAAGAGAGAGAGAGAGAGAGAGAGAGAGAGACCGAAAGCCAGTCCCAGCTCGTTCATACGTGTCCCAGGCCGCGCAGAATTCCGCAGTAGTCGAGGCCAACGTACAGTCAGGCAAACACTGCCGAACGTTATATCGGGCCGGGTCAGGCGCGCAGTTTGACCGAAGTTAAGTCCATTAGACAATGCAAAATGTAAGACTTAAGTCTTAAGCCTATCGAGCGACCGCCTCCATTTCCTTCCGCGACCAACTTCCGCACCCCCTACCACTTTCCACCCCTACGGGTCCTTTTCTTCCGCGGAAGGAGCTGTTTGGTTACTGTGATATAGAGTCGCCTGTAATTGGCCGATTGGCTTAAGTCTCGCCGCTTAAGTCTCGCGCTTACTCATTGTTCAAGGGGCTTTTCGCCGAACACGGTTCAACCCCCTAGCCCCCTCGACCCCCCCTCCCCTATCTCATCGCTTCCTAACCTCGCGAAGAGTCGTTTATCGGAGAATAATCGGCTTTTTTTTTCAAGCGGGGACTATCGCTCTACGCTTCAGGCGTCTTGTCTTCGTTTCGGGCCTCTTTGTCCAATTAATGTTGGAGAACAATGCGGACGATTAGCGGGCTTGGATTATTGGGCTTAATTAAGGCGGTTTGACGGCTGGAGGAAGAGAATTAATCTAGAAAGAATGAACAAACGCTATTCTCAACAAATTGTCGGAAAGCAGAATTTGTTAATCTGCAAACTCCACTTGTTACTAAAAATATGTTCTACACGTCAACTATAAAATCTTAAATAGTACAATAATGGCCACTCCGCTGAACGATGTGTGCCACTTACGGATCGTGCTACGAATCACATGAAAATCAGGTAGAGTGAGGAACGTTAACGACAGTGCTCGACTGAAACGCTAGTGTACGGGAAAGAGAAAAACGGAAAAGGAAGAGGGAAGGTAGAACACTACATGCAGCTCCTCACATGGAAATTACTCATTCAAACTGCACGCTCGTAAACGTTTCGCTGCAGTGGCCTGCAGGGGTCGACGGACAGTGCAAATATCGCGGCTAATATTTATTGTAACGCCCATTTTAACGGCGCGTACTCTCGCCTACCGTATACACGGTGTATGAAAAGATAACCACTAAACTCTGGGATCAACAGTGGAAAAGTTACTCCCGTAATCCTTAGCGTTCACATTCATTTAACTTACAATTACAGCCCTGCAATTTGAAACGCTCAATATTCCTCCATTTTGCCTCCTGAGAGCAAACACAGCCGTTAAATCTGTGGGCAAAAAAAATCATGAAAAATTACGCTCAGACCGAAAAGTGGCGGATCAGCTAATTTGTCTTAAAAAGCGAATTTTGCCAAAATCGAAATTTCGACATTATTTCAGCCTTTGCTCGAAAACAAGATACCCGGTGACCCATATGTGCCGCCTTAATGCCCGCAAATCCGAAAATCGTTCGTATCGGATCTATGCCGTGATACGGACTGCGAATATAAGGTGGTTCGTATCGCGCGCAGACTGCTCCGAGTACTCGTGCACGGCCGTAATAACGTCATTCCGTGTGTGTTCCTTGATCCTTATCGCGGTGCCACCCGTGCATCTTCGTCGTTCGTCTTCGAGCTAAGTCCTGGTCGTAGATCTCCACCTCCTTCTCGTTCAACGTCGTCTTCGTCGTTGTCGCCCGTAACATCGGCGCACCCAGTGTGCTCATCTCTCGAGAAAGCGGGGTACACGTGTCTTGACACGGGACAGGCATACGTATGTTCACCTATGTACACACGTGCGTAAGGGCTGTACGACAGAGGCCCGGGAGCACGTTAATACGACACCTGTTATGGGAAATTAGTTTGGCTGATTCGCGGAGTATCGGAAGCTTAAGTAGTGCAGCTGTTTTGATGGTAGAGTAAAGAGCCGAAAAAATATGTACTATATATGTATTATTGCGGATTTGATTTGGATGTGTTGTATTTTCATAGTAACTGAATGAAATAGTCGCGTCATAGAAGAGAAGGTTCGAAATTTATATCTACCCTCTATATTATGACACATTTAAACACATTTTGCCAAAATAAGAATAATACGTGTGCTAAATTATTAATATATATATATATACAAGATAAACTATTATTAATATAATAATAGGACAATATACGTATTTTTCTTGATTTTTCGTCTCCCCTTGTTCATGTCTTCAAAAATATGCCACCTGGAAGATTTTACCCACGATGCAACCTGCGCTTCTTTTAGTTTCCACCCTGTACGTAACATTGAGATACGTATGCATACGTACGTGGTCGGACGCGATATTTCGAGGGCGTGACGAGCGGGATGCGCAGATTAATTTTTATTATTTTGCCAGACGTACACAGATAAGCCCACGCAACGTTCTCGGCGTGTTAGTTTTTTTTTTACCCGCGCGCAGATCATATTGCGATAAAGCGCGTTAAATTCAGCCAGACGTTAATTGGATACCATCTCCGCGACTCACCGATCTTGATAGAGACGAAGGAAATGTTTCGGCTTCCCGTTGTAATTCGAACGTTTCAGGTTCAGGAACGAAGTCCTTCGTAACACGATCACTTCTAACGCGCCGATCCCAATCTACCAGAATAGTCGAATTCACTAAACTCCTGCCAGTCTGCTTTCAATTAGTAGGGACCCTTTAATTTCGAACAGTCCCAATCTTGTTTTATCTATAACGTTATATTTCAAATGCTCAAACCCGAACTGAGATATAAACTGGCATACAGGTATTTCGATCCTTAGTTTAACAAATCTGCGTTGTGAGATCTGAATAAATAATTTCTGAATAAATAATTAAATACATTTACTATATACAATCATGATCTCGTGATACAAACTGTATGTTTTGTAACATCGTACGACATTATCAGGTCCTGTATCCGTGCATTAAAGAACACTCAACGTCTGTAAGCACTCTTAATCGCCCATGTTTGCGTTTGTAATTCGAATCGACATCGCTTAATTCTTCATCCCAACGCGGGCTTCGAGCTTAGCGGTTGGAAATAAAAAGCTGAACTTTCTCGTTATATTCGGACATAGACGGAGAGAGAGAGAGAGAGAGAGAAGACTATAAGCAAGATCGGAGAGAACCAACTTTTATTGCTGCTGCTTTTATTATTTTTCCACTTTTTATTTTTTTTCGGCTACCGATTTGTACGACCGGCTTCTCTCTCGTAAATATGCATGCGAGCATGTGAATGTGGAATGGAAAGCATTAGCAGCGTGCATGCGTGGGAGAGACAAACGATCAGCGTCGGTAATGTTGTTTGCAGGGAGGATTATGTAGTGATGGCCCCTTGCTCGGAGAGCATTATTTGTCACGCCTTTGTTTCTATCACATTCCGCGGATACCGTGTCGATATCGGGCCAGTTTTTAGCTTTCGAATTCGGTCGAGTATCAAGTACTTTGGCAATAATGTTAATCTTGTACTATGACGATTCAAGTGTGTGTTATTTTTTCGTGACATTTTGCATAAATGCTTTTTTAGCAAAATTTTAGCTTTCGAATTCGGTCGAGTATCAAGTACTTTGGCAATAATGTTAATCTTGTACTATGACGATTCAAGTGTGTTATTTTTTCGTGACATTTTGCATAAATGTAAATTGTTGTTGTACTGTTAATTTGGTGGTAGAGTATCTTTTGCTATACTCTTACTTCATATTGGTATTAGGTAATACAGTATATTATATTCATCTTTCAAATAATTTGTCGGTAAATCGGATATTTAGTGTCATAGGATTTTTGCCAAGGAGAGATATTGATTAATTTATATTCATAAATACAACTCTGCCTAAGTAATCTTAAACGCTAACGAATCAAGCCAGCAATAATCCAGCGGACATAAACCGTCCGCAATTATCCGTACTAAACCAACACGCACAGTAAAACCGAGCATTTTCCGTTAATAAATCAAACATCACCCCCCCCCCCCCTGCCCCCCAACATCCCGAAACTCCCGCAGATCCCGTCGCATCTAATTTCCATAATTATCAATCACCGACGATGGCTCAGTTTTTCCCGCGTTCATTCGCCGGCATCGCGAGCCCGGGAAAAAAATGCAGGAAAACAGGAACAACGCTCAAGTAAATACGCGAATAATGTTTCCGCGAGCTTGCGAGTCTCGTTCCTTAACTCTCTCTCTCTCTCGTCGGCCATTTGCCATTCGCCGTAGCAATAATTGTTATAAACTCCCGACTCTCGCCGACGCTCGGGGGGCGATAATTATCGCATAATGTACGGCTTAATGGCATCATGTATATACTCTACTCTATATATCTATATATCTATATACTATATATATATACTCCGGGCCATGGGAAATTACCATAAGAGGCGAGCGATATAAGAGGGCTGAGAGCGATAAAGAAGAGACGTAATGGAAACATGATGCTATTAAGCCGTACATTACATATATATATATGTATATGTATATATATATGGAGAACCCCATGAAAGCAGCTTTCCGCAGTTTTTCCGCGAAACTGACCTGCCGTAAGGCGAGAGTCGTTTGCCGAGGCGAGGTAAAGTGTGTCGAGAATGGGGGTGTGCTGGGTGGAACAGGGTGAGATGCAAGGGTCGATGAATTACGTGGGGTAGAAGTTGAGCGCCAGGCAGCGGAATTCGATTGGGGAGGGTTGGAAAGAGGGTACGATTCGCGGAAGCGTTTCGGGTCACGGTGAACAATGCTAATTCGTGACGTTTGTCAGCGTTCAACTACCGCTCGACTGTTACGCCGGAGATCATCCCTACAGTCGCGAAACACACCCCTCGCGGCAACGATAATCGAGACGCGAGAATTAACCCCCGGGCGGCAGAGGGTGTATCGACTTTCGAATATTACTTTACAGGTTATCGATTGCCGCCGGAACGAAAACGAGCGTCCCGCGCGCTCGTACCGTCATTTTTTCGCCACCCCCCCCCCCTCCAACTCACCCCTTCCGACGGTATACACGAACGCGCGCGTTTTTTTTTGTCGGCCGTGCCCCGACTTTTTGCGCGAAAGAATTTACGGGGGCTTTTTTTTCCATTACGCACGACGAATTTTATCAAAGGCCTCTGCCCGCCACCCCCTTCCACCCCCCCTACTCTCTTTCCTCGCCATCGTTCTCTCTTCTCCGGCCGATAGTAAATTCAATCAAAATCCGTCGAACCGGACCGACCGGGTTCCGAGTTGCGCAAATTTGAGAGGAACAGACGGAGAAACGGACGGACGAGGCGCGGAGAAAGAGGTAGGATGGGGATGAAGAGGGGGTGAGGGGTTTAGAAGGATGGTCGGCGAGAGGGCAAGCTAACGTTCGGCCGAGTGTGTAGCCAGGAACTGATGAAACGTGATGAGAGTACGCAACGTACGTTGGAAAAGACTGACGAGAGTGTTCGAAGGGGGAGAAAATAAAGAAGGGGTTGGCGGTGCTCACTCTCGAATCTATATGAAAGTACGCGTCGAGACCTTTAAGAATATGTATGTAGGATTGGGTTGTGAGGCCAATGATACACGGCGTTTATTAAAACAAAAAACGAATATATATTGGGAAAGATATTACAGTGCAGATACTCTTTATACGCTCAACGTCTCGCTTCGACGGTCTTACGATGACTAATCCCCTCCTTCGCGCTTTCTTTCGGCCGACCTCTGTGCCTCCGCTCGTGTGATTCACCTCGTTTGTTTTGATCACGCTGCGAGATCTTCCAATCCCACATGTATGATAGTCATATGTTTCGGTCGCTGGTTTAAAAGTTATAAGGCCTCGATAAAATTGAGAATTTGTTAAGGGAGCAATTTAAAAAAAAATCGAATATTGACAGATTCGTCCTTGACACACAGCGTCGTTTGCCATTACTAAAAAAATCGCATCTATATCAGATATTCAACAAAAAAGCCATACAAAAAATTCAGGTCGAAAACACTTTCCGATCGTCTTCTGCGTGTTCAGAAAATCTTTCTGGACACTATCCGGAAGACGTGTCAAATTGAGTGAAAATTAAATACACGAGCACCCAATTTCTTCCGCTAATTATTTCGAAGATAAGATAAATACACGAGCGGATCCTCCCAAGTACTGGGTTGGCAATTAAGTGATATATAAAACAATGAAAAATTGAAAAACGCCCGTTTCGAATCAGGGGTTCGTACGAATGCGAGGAGCCGACGAATATATTTTGCCAGCGCCGGGACAAATGTGCGGCGGATAAATGCGCGATTACGTTACTGCGATATCCGGCCGTCCGATTTGCGGCCTCGAGCCTCCCCGTAATTTGTAACCCGTCAGCCCTCCCCGCCGACGAACGACTGATTTCCCGTTTTATAAGGTTCGATTGTGACGCGCGTCGATTTCGCATGCGAACCCACGCGAGTCCGCCGCTCGATGAATTTTAATACCTACCCCCCCCCCCCCCCCCCCCCCCCCTGGGCGTAAGTTTTCTACCCTGGCAACGCAACGTCGCTTTTGAACCCCATTCCGCAGGAATACTTTATTGTATGTTGAGAATAACCGAAGCATAACTACCTTCTTAGGTCTGCGGACGAGGTTTTATGTGTTCGTTATGTGGCAAAGGGCTCTCATTAATTAATTAATTACTCGGTTGTTCTTCGATGACGTATGCAGTTGCCTTTTCCGTTCGTGCGAATCGTTTATATTTTTTCTGGTCCTGTTTCTTTCTGTTCCTTAACCCCTTAACGTACGGTTTCTTTGAAATAAACCGGCCAAAAAAAATCAATTTTTTTTTTTATGTAAAACACAGACTTTGGAACATTGTCTTGGCAAAAAAATACAAAATGAATAAAAACATTTGTATTAATTCTAACAGCATCAAATACAACGCCGCTCGAATATACTCGAGCGTGCACAGTTTGGCTTGTTTAGCGCGCTCGAATATACTCGAGTGTGCACGTTAAGGGGTTAATGTCCGCGCTTGTCTAATAAAATCTTAAATTATCGGGAGTCGAAAAATATAGATTCCTTCGGAAATCAATTGTGATCGTCCGCTTTAATTCGGACTCGGAGTAAATTATATCGTCGCGATTTTGTTTCAGTCGCGCTAACGGGCGATCTTACGAATTTCAGCGGCTATTTTCAATTCCGCGAGCTTTCGGTTACGAGGATTTCTACCTTCCGTGCCTCCTTTCTGTCTGGCCTCGCATTGCTTCGCCGTCTGTTCGCTTCTGATTGGCGTCGGTCCCGGCGGGAGAGGTCCGCAACAATAAAAGTGCCGCGAGCTGGCTCAGGGCGTCGTTAAATAAATTATCCGGCTTCTAATTACGTGAAAAACGGCGGGAGCGGGAAGAAAGGATGAAAAAGGCGCTCGGAGAGGGGCGAAGGGTAGTTCGGACAAGGAAAATGAAGAGGGCGAGAGAAAGAAACAGGGCGTCGCGAGTGAGCGAGCATGTAAGCAGTCCGCTTTGCAAGGAGGGAAACATGAAAAACGGAACGAAGATGGATGTGAAGGGAGGTAAGGAAGAAAATGAGTTCGGGGAGGGGGGGATAAAAAGGTAGAGGAGGGTAGAGATTATAGTCGGGGAACAATTAAAAATAATCGATGCGGTCCAAGTTGCCGAAAAATATAAACGCACGACATTATAACCGTACGACATATAAACGTGCATACGATCGACATTATTTGAAATAAGGATAATTCGCGTATAATGCAATACTCTGAGAACACGGTTTCCGTGCAACACGGTTTGAAATTGTCTTCAGTTTCTTTCATTTGGAATATATCTGGATTTATACGTCGAAAAAATGGAAAATAATTTTGAAAGTAATTTAACAAATTTTTAAATGAATTCAGAGCATAATTTTATATTGAATGTTCGATACTTACATATCCGGCATATCCCGAAAAACGTAAATCACGCCACATTACCCGAGACGCGAAAATTCGCCGATTAGCCAAGCAGAATGACAAATTACGATCACATAAATTACACTCATGCTACAATGGCGTGCGCGCGCGCGCGCGACGAATCATCATGAAGAGAAGTAAGAAAGGGGAACAAATTGCCGCGGAATGGAAATTGCACCGGCGCGAAGCTCGAAGGAAGCCGTCGGCAAGCTGTTTGATACGCTGCAACCAACCCCCCCTTTTCACCCCTCCACCCACCCCTATGCCAGCTTTCGTCCATCAACCACTCCCGCCCCAATCCAGGGACGCCATTTGAATAAGACAAATGTTTCTCCGCGGCTGGCTCGTTTCTTCCGCATCTTCTGGTCTTTGCACCCTCCGAAGCCCCCCCTCCCCCAAACCCCCCTCGGCTCACTCCATATTCCAACGAAAGTCTCTTTTTGCGTCTTAATAAATCGCCTGCGCGAGCATTACGTCGGCCGTCTGGGTTTATGTTTGACGAGCGATAGCCGGGCACTTTTCCGAGCGGATATATCCTAGTCTGGTGTGTGTGTGTGTGAGAGAGAGAGATGGAGAGGGAAAGGATGGCGAACTCGAAGAGGACAGCAGAACGTGTGCATGGGACAAGTCGTGAGCTCGGATAAATGGCGTTGCCCGGGAGTATAACTTGCCTTCGCTTCTTTCCGCGTTTTTCTCCTGCCGCGCACTCTTCCTTACTCTGTTCTCTGCGTACCTTATACCGGGCGGGGGAAGAACATGTAACGGACTTTTGGTTCTTTTACAGTATTATATTCAAGAGTGAGCTCGAATATTAATTTATTTGTCAAGTGAGAATGCGTTCGGTCCGAGAATTTGAATGAGTTTCACATATGGAATGATGTGCAAAGAAAATTCAGTGAAACTAGTCAATGTATACGTAGACGTCTACTGTGCACCTACAGCTTCTGTTTATAGAAACTCCTTAGACATTCGTAGGCGAAGCTAAGCCTTACGGATATTGAATATTTGCAAGTATTGAGCTCGTTCAAGTACTAAATTTTACATGTCAACACTTAGATCTAATTAATGATAACAGTCTCAAATGGCGAAGATAGAGAACGCACGTTGAATTCTGATCCGAGGTCGCACCTAGGACTTAAAGGACGCTTACTTCGGCGTCACCCTGTAACCCCCGCTCGTTTCCCCAGCTTCCCAGTCGGCTGCCTTCTCTATTTTGCTGGCCGTCGCGGTGATCAGAGATTCATCATCAAAAAGAACACTTACAACTTATTCATAAGTAGAGTCTTAAATGGCGAAGATAGAGACCGCACGTTGAATTCTGATCCGAGGTCGCACCTAGGACTTAACGGACGCTTACTTCGGCGTCACCCTGTAACCCTCGCTCGTTTCGCCAGCTTCCCAGTCGGCTGCCTTCTCTATTTTGCTGGCCGTCGCGGTGATCAGAGATTCATCATCAAAAAGAACACTTACAACTTATTCATAAGTAGAGTCTCAAATGGCGAAGATAGAGACCGCACGTTGAATTCTGATCCGCGGTCGCACCTAGGACTTAACGGACGCTTACTTCGGCGTCACCCTGTAACCCTCGCTCGTTTCGCCAGCTTCCCAGTCGGCTGCCTTCTCTATTTTGCTGGCCGTCGCGGTGATCAGAGATTCATCATCAAAAAGAACACTTACAACTTATTCATAAGTAGAGTCTCAAATGGCGAAGATAGAGACCGCACGTTGAATTCTGATCCGAGGTCGCACCTAGGACTTAACGGACGCTTACCTCGGCGTCACCCTGTAACCCTCGCTCGTTTCGCCAGCTTCCCAGTCGGCTGCCTTCTCTATTTTGCTGGCCGTCGCGGTGATCAGAGATTCATCATCAAAAAGAACACTTACAACTTATTCATAAGTAGAGTCTCAAATGGCGAAGATAGAGACCGCACGTTGAATTCTGATCCGAGGTCGCACCTAGGACCTAACGGACGCTTACTTCGCCGTCACCCTGTAACCCCCGCTCGTTTCGCCAGTTTCCCAGTCGGCCGCCTTCTCTATTTTGCTGGCCGTCGCGGTGATCAGAGATTCATCATCCAAAAGAACACTTACAACTTATTCATAAGTAGAGTCTCAAATGGCGAAGATAGAGACCGCACGTTGAATTCTGATCCGAGGTCGCACCTAGGACCTAACGGACGCTTACTTCGGCGTCGCCCTGTAACCCCGCTCGTTTCGCCAGCTTCCCAGTCGGCTGCCTTCTCTATTTTGCTGGCCGTCGCGGTGATCAGAGATTCATCATCAAAAAGAACACTTACAACTTATTCATAAGTAGAGTCTCAAATGGCGAAGATAGAGACCGCACGTTGAATTCTGATCCGAGGTCGCACCTAGGACTTAACGGACGCTTACTTCGGCGTCACCCTGTAACCCCCGCTCGTTTCGCCAGCTTCCCAGTCGGCTGCCTTCTCTATTTTGCTGGCCGTCGCGGAGATCAGCCGACCGGTGGAACGCGTTCGCGGGCATTACGACAAAATGGGTCGCGACTCCGTTCCACGGCTTGCCCCTTGATGATCGTAAAAAGCGTCGCGCGGCAGGGGGCGAGAGCCTGAAATTTCGTTTGCAAACGGTCCGCGAGGCGCTCTTGCGGAAATCTGGATAGCCGGATGACGAGTAGTTTCATTAACATGTTATTGAGTTCCCTAATGCGCCGGACTCGGCTTTTACGGCCGCCGGTTGAGCGACAGTGGAAATATTCGCCGACCGTCGACCGCTAACAGCAGTGTCATTTGCGGCGCTGACTTCCGGCAAAAAGTCAGCGCCAAGGTGGAACTGCCGGTTCGTATACATATTCTTATTTACCGCTATGAGGTAGCTCGTAAGCATAATCGGGTAGACGATGATTATACGTGCAATTGTCCGAATCCTTTGCGTAATATTGGAGAAACAAATACCTAATCCAACGAGTGAAGGCGAATAGAAGTCTGACAGCTTCTAGCTTCAATCACAATTATATTGAATAAATGTTAATAAGCCCTTGTTTTGGTTAAAAGTTTTGTTATACATTTGAATACTTCTTTAACTCATGTTTCAACACCTTACTGTGTCCTCGTCAGGAGTCTACAAAATAATATAGTCATTACAATGGTATCCTTTGCAGAGAACTTACAGAACTTTCAACCGGAACTAGGGCTTATTAGCTTTTATTAAATATTAAACACAAGGTTGTATTGGACACACATAAAGGTAAATGAATCACGATTATTGGCTTTTATTTCAAATTTTGTCTCTTGATTGTGCGAGGATCGAGAGGATTCTTAGTAGAAGAATGATTCCGGGAATGAAATACGCTCGTCTTCCGAATAGAAGAGATTAAGTAATCCAGAGTCGTCGGGAATTAACGCTGGCGCGCCGGTGACGTTCTAACGACTCGGAGAAGTCACTTAGAAGCCTCTCTGTACATAACTGCGCAGCGGTTCCTAACCACCTAGAAATCCGCCCTAGGCGGCCGTCTAATATATCGCGGGGACCCGGGGCCTAATATATTAACGTGGGACAAGGTGATTCTCGGAGTATGTGCGTGCATACTGGATCGAGAGGAACGGGCGGACTTTGTTAGGGAAAATGAGGAAGAGATACAGCAAAGATATGAGAAAATTAGCGACCGAGATAACGAAAGTGAAACGCGACATGCGCATTAGAAACTTAGACGGGAGAATCAAAGGTTAACCCATTAACGCCTGAATTATTTTTTACTCGGAAAGATATTTACATTTGTATTCCTTACCATGTATCTCCAAATGATTATCATAGAAGCTATTTTTTTTTTATACATGATTATATATTTTCGTATATGATTTTTTATACAAATTATATGTTTTTGTATATATGATTTGTGTATATGATTTTATATACATATTATATAGTTTTGTATATATGATTTGTGTGCCATATATGGCACAGTAGGCGGTAATGCGTTAGTACGGACATGGCTCAATAAACCACAAAACTTTATATTACACTGCTTATATGATCGATTACATACAATTATGTCGACATTCTTAAATAGTTCCTATCAACAATTATACTACCCCCGCTCTATACTAAAACTCTCTAGGGAGCCCAAAGATTAGAACCGCTCCAGACAAACGTTCTCGAAGAACATCGACGATCTCAAGGACACGCGGCAGAGAATTAACGATATAATTTGCGACACTTTGCCAGCGTAGTCACTCCCGGCTTGGGTCGGACAGGAAGTGAAATCCTCCGTTTCTCACCTCCTGCTCGCAGCCGTGGCCAAAAGGGGAGGCGGAGGAAGCGAGGGAGGGGTAGTAGGCGGAGGCTGATGGCAGCGGGGGCACCGCGGGGGGGGGAGGAGGTTGCTCTCGGGGGTTGGTGTCGGCGGTGATGGTGGTTGCCGTGCGCTAGGTAGCTCATAATGAAAGCGATGTGTCTTCATTTAGTCGGTTGTTTCGCTGCACGACTCCTCGGCTATAGGAACGGTATAATAGAAGGTAACGCGGGCTGGATCTGCACTGGGTTGCCAAGGTGCTGCCTGCGTGCACCTACGTTACGGTGGGTAAGAGACTCGAAGTGTAGGTAGAGGCTCGGGGTAGGATTGTGGAAAGACAGAGGCGAGAAAGAAGATATCGAGACTGCTTGAGGATAGGCAGATAGACGGAATAATATCGATGAATGCAAACGTGTAGGTTCCTTGAAGATGAGGCAAAGGTAAAAAGTACCAGTGCGGGGGAAATAATATCGATGGATTTAGATAACGCGGATAATGCGTGCACCTAAGTGGTAGGTAAGAGGCTCGAAGAGTAGGGAGAGGCTCGGGGTGGGATTGTGGAAAGACAGAGGCAAGAAACAAGATATCAATACTGCTAGAAGATACGCAGATAGACGAAATAATATCGACGAATGCAAACGTGTAGGTTCCTTGGACGGATAGCTATGCAGAAGCTGAGGCGAAGGTAAAAAGTACGAGTGCGGAAATAATATCGATGTGATTTAGATAACGCGGATAATGGATCGCTCTCGACGAAGAATTAGATAAGATACGGACGGGAATAGGAATACATCAGCGTGCCACAAAAGGAGCCGCACAAAGGGACACCTAGAAACATATATAAAGAAAGGCGGCGCCCATAGAAATTTCCCGATAGCTGGAGGGAGTGAAGGAGGAGAAGGATGGGAAGGTTGGGCAGAGCAGGGGGGGGGGGGGGAGAGGGAGGGCGATAGGCGGACAAATGGAGACAAAGACGAAAGGAGACGGCAAAAGACAGAGATAGCGGGTGGCTCAGTGGAATGGGAGTACATTATACCGCGGGTTAGTTGCATATAGCCAAGGGACAATGCTCTTGTCTCTACGGTACGCCTTGTTTGTTACGACTGGCTTCCACCCACTTCCTCCTCACACACACACACATACTCTGTCTCTCTCTCTCTCTCTCTCTCTCTCTCTCCATCTTCCAGTTTCTCTCTCCCTTGGCCCTCTACCTTCCCATCCACGATCCTCCAACACCGCAGCCGACATTATCCGCGATGCCGACCCTCTTTAAGCTCGGAATTGTGCGCGCACGGAGGTGGGTACCTTAAAGCCGGAGGATCGGATAATCTTGATTCCCGGGTTATGGAATTGTGGATGGACTCGCGCGGTCCTTCTCTCTCCATTACCGTTCACGTTTCCCAGCCTGCTCGGGACTCGCAAACTCGGGGAAGACGAACTCTACGACGTGCCAGATGTCCAGAACAATTTTACGGCCCATGTAATGCTGGGCGTATGCTGGTGGGGTTGGCAAACGTTTTTATGGGGTTGATCGCTAAATGTTATTATTGTGGCATGTTTTGGGCGTACTTCATATTTATTGGGTAAAATGTTTTATATGCTGTGAGGAATTTATCGGGATTGATGATGGTAGTATCAGCCTTGTTATCCAGCCATTGTTCGATAGGGAGATACATTACATCCATTACATCCATAGGATCCGAGACGTTGACGTGAGAGCATGATAATAGTGACGTGGCGTGTGTTATAATGGCAGTTTTGGCAGGTGAAATGTAAGGAGGTAATTGTAATGTCGCTTGAGGGACCGAGATTGTTGCGCTGTTGCAGGAATGGTTGTTACGTTGCCGGTCGTGGAATGAGGCAGCTGAATCCAAGTTAATACGACCTTAATGAACCATGACAATAATAAATAAAATTTTTGTCAAAAGTTAGTCGAAACCTATTAAAACGTCGCCTTTCTTAGCGTTTGCATTCGGTTCTAATGACAGAAAAAACAATTTGTCCTCCGTCTTTCAGATGACATACAACGCGTGAAACTCGTATAAAAAATTTGCTTGCCTGAAATACTAGAAAATCGATTCTCTCTCTCTATCCTCTCTTTTAACAGGCATTGTACACACCTGAATAATAGACGCGACATTTAACGCGAGGACATCGCATGAATACGCGAAACGATGATTGAAATTCCGACGAAATGTAAGGAGGTCACTCCCACATTAATTAAGAGCCGAGCGCTCGTTACATACGCTATTACATTATTCAGTACTTATTACCGTGCCTGGAATAGGTGGCGATGTACAACAATAAAATAACAGCCGAGTCCGCTGTCGCAGCGTCGCGAGTCATGATGACACCGTCCGCCATTAAAATTTCATCCCCCCCCCGTGAAAGATTCAGTCGGCCACGCGTGCTGCGTTTTGTCGAGAAACGAGCGGTTGAGAAGCCAAGTCAATTAACTCAACATTCCCAAAATTGTCGTCAAAGTATTATACTTGATCGACTCTTACCCCTTGTAAATTAAATAATTTTACGAATTATTGACCATTTTTTCCTTTAGCACATATATTGGAATGAGTCGCTGATTTATTAGTACAGGAACTTGTGTTAAATTATATTTGCTTCCCATAAAAATGTTTATTTACCGATTAACTGCCTTAAAATACATTGGCATTTTATGGTGTCTTCATAACGTTCCGTGCAAATTAATCGACTTGGCCAATGATCAAGACCGAGCTCGAATGACAGCACGCTGACTGCCAGATACTCTTTTTCCGTCTAGGTACCCTCCCTTCGAAACTTTTAATAACCACTTCTGCGCGATTTGCTTCCAGCTCGCTTAGTTCTCCTGCGAATCAGCCGAGACTGTCCAGTAACTTTGTCGAGACAAAGAGAGAAAGACAGAACGAAGGTTCGCCCTGTCCTCCAATCTTCCAACCTTCGCCTCTCCAACTGCAGCCTTCGCGTGCACCTCCGAATCCCTTTCTTCCATCCCTTCATCCCAACTGTCCCTTTCCCTCACGAAACTGTAATCCTCCACCGATCTGTCAATCATCCAACGTCCACCAAGCTTCCACCATAAGTACTATAACTTCAGCCGTCAACTTCTTATGTTACGAAGTGCGCGTCTTCTTTCTCTATATACGTTCGCAAGGCACAATACTTTCCCTTCCGTCACCCGTTAGAATCAGCTTTCTGCGCGAACTCCGTACAATCCCCTGACATTTCATTCGCGAACGTTTTCAAGAACCTTCGTCCGACTCCCGAAGCCTTCGCGCTCCGCCGAGTTAGGCATTCAGTCGCGTGCACCTTTGAACCCTTCCCCCCCCCCCCCCCCCCTCCTGCCGCCCTGCCGACTGTCTATCCTCGAGCGTGTCAATGCGACGGATCGTCGGTCGCAGCTCGCACGCGCGCCCCTCGAAACGGCTCGACGATGAAACTTTTGCAGCTCGCGTAATTCGCGAGCTAATTACCGTCTGCTCATATAAGCGAGTGGGGAGAAAAAGTTGATGTGGCGAGCCGGATGTCGGGATGAGTGTGTGTGAGTGTACGCCAGGGGTGTGCAGCGAGTGGCGGGCGAGACGTTCGTGTCAGTTGATAAGGTGTGTCCGTGACGAGTGGCAGACAGAAAGGGAGGCGGTAAAAATGTGCGGATGAAAAGAGGAGTTACAGGTTGGTAGTCGGAGAGGAGGAGGAGTAGCGATGGGTAAAAGAAGTGGTATGACGAACAAAACGTGCCAGCGGGATGGAAACGGAAAGTGCGCGATTCGCAGTGGATAAATGTCTATACGCGCGATGAGAAGGGGGGTGATAAAGCGCGGAAATGTAAAAAACGGCAGTAGACTTGAATTTTGTGATTGAATGGGATACGTAAGTTTTGAAAGTAATCCTCATAATTCGAAGACCGAACCGAATAGTCTATTCTCTATTAGCCCATTATACGCCAATGTCCAATTTTTGGGACACAGTTTCAAAATGTTTTCCTTTAAGATAGTACTTCCGCGACAATCCAGGTAAAAAGTTTTGACTCAGTAATCACATTAAACATATCAGCAAATTCAGTCTGTAGCCTGTGGTTTTTTTTTACGAGATTGTACCTCTTACACTATCATATTCTCTATACGAATACACACATACTATGAAATATTATTCTGTGTGGAAATGTGACAACGTCGCATATTTTTTTTCGGTTGTTAACGTGGCCGGCGACGAAAAGAGACACACACACTTGCGCAGCACCGATAATGCATCGTTGCCGCATTATTTCTACGCGACTTCATTGATATCCCCTCCACAAAAAATAATCGTCTATGTTATTCTTTCTAATATTTCATTAAAACTACGTGGTAAACAATTTCCATTTTTTTTTGTAAGATATTCCAAATATATTACTCTAACAAATATTAGTTTTTCATCAAGATGGTAAAAGTCCTTCAATGCAAAAAAATTAAAAATTTGTCATTTTCCCACGCTTTTCCTATGCTGTATGTACAAAACATGTCATTCTTAATTGCTTTTATCTCATGTTTGGTGTGGTCAATTGTCTCCAAATTTTAACATCGTGTGTGTTATGTATTTAACTACTTACACTAAAAATTTTAAAGACTTCTGAAAATGTTGCAAATTCGGAGGTACTACCTTAATGACTGCAACGTCTAAATGTACAGTTAATTTCAATTTTTATTTCTGCATTTTTGTATTACGGCGGGTAATGAATACATACATACAATAATAATGAAACACAACTAATTCAGGGTATTTAATATTGATGCATTGACTTTAAATCCCGTACGAAAATGTAACTGCAAAATGCCAAACTTATTTCGACAGTTAAACTGTTGGTAGTCGCATAAGCGAAATCTGATGATCGCAAAGGATTAAGAGTCCACATATTTCGGACTATCGTAACATTCTCCTTGCCCAAATGTCCGAACTACTAAGGATCTCGGACACACGACTTGACATTGTTTACTCAGTCCTAGTTGTCTCATTTCATATTACACAGCCGAGAACGCGAAGTCACATTCCGACTCGTTTCGTCTACCGGGTCAGATGCACACAAACCGTCAACGTGCTCGCACTCAATCTTCCGGAATAACATATTACCATCCATGATACCGCAGTATCATTCCCTCGCAGTACGCGGAACATGCCGGAACGCAAATCAGTACCAAAACCTGCCCATCTCATCCGGCAACACCTTGGCCGGAAACTTGGGCAAACGATTCGGTTTGCCAGGCAGCTCGCGAGGCGGAATGCACGGAATTGAAGGTCCGACAGGTTCTGAGCCTCGATCAAAGAAGCCCTCCGCCCTTCATCCCCCTTCATCCCCCTTCGCACCCCCCGGGGTCCAAAGGACGTTCCAGCCGGCGTTTGCCGGCGAGTTCCGAAGGAAACGAGACTCGGAATCATAATTCCGCGGAGGAATTCGACGCGTCATAAACGCGAGGCCGGAGTCCCTTTGAAACAGCTGTTGCCCGGAGCCGTTTAGGGCGAATCAATCGGCGATATTTGCGCAACAGGTTACGTCCTCTGATTAAGTGTAATCGATTAGTAATAACGCGATTGATGCCTGCCCGCCGTTGGAGGGTTCAAAGCGTTGCGCGTCTCGCGCTGCAGAACGGATTTCCGAATGCGGCGGGCCCGCTTGCCAAATTTTGGGCTTTGAGACGCGGAAAGCGAAAAGTAGGGGTCTCGGAAGGTGAGAGTAATCGCGGTGGAATGTGGGCGCGACTTGGTTATGAGCGATGCGAGAGCATTGGGTGAGAAGATAAGTAATGAACTACGAAAGGTAATGAAAATAATTTATGTAAATCTATTAAATATACGTCATCATATATATATGTATGTATATATCATAAAAATGCGATAAGTTATATGAATTTTTGTTGTACTTATCGTAACATGAATCTCGATTATGTACCTTCAGTTGACTCGGCTACAAGTCAAACTGTCGATTTCACCCAAATAATAAAATTTGTTTCTCGAAGGAAACTTATTTAGAATACAAGAGATACTACAGAAAATCGTATCACGTCCTTCTTTCTATACGTTTAACATTTGATGTACGATACAACCTTAAATTTGATTTCAATCCTCAAAATACTACACGCTTACATTAATTGCACATTTCATCCCCTTTACAATTCTATGGAAATAAATTTCGAACAAACGTCGTTCCTCGGCAACGAAAGAAAGTGCGCATCGTTGGACAGACGCGTAGCCAGCCAGCCAGGAACGAAATTCTGCAATTCAATTCCAAGGGTCCCGGACCTAGTCCTTTGCAGACGGCGCGGCGCACGCACACACGCGTGTCCAAACACGTACGCCGTTTGAGCAGAGGGCGGATAAACGCCGATATTCGACCACAAAGGTTCGCGTCTAATCGATTAGTAACAACGCGATTGAGGTCCTTCCGTCCTCGGCACAAAGGTCCTGATAGACTCGAGTACATTTCCGACTCCCCCCCCTCCCCCCACTAAATAACGGAAACGCCCGCAAAGTCCCACTACCAATCCGCAGGTTCCGGACGAACGAAGCGCAGACTCACGGAAACTATTTTCCTCGAATATTCAGCGCCGCGCATATCCTTCGAAGGATATACAGGAATGGAACAAAGGAAATGGCTCGATGCGACTGCATTTTCGCCCCGCTGAATAGTTCAGTCTTGCCGGATGGTCGATCGGCGAGGTAAGAGGCAGCCAGGGATAATCTTCGAATATTAATACTTTCGGAAGTTGAGAGACAGGATACGCAGGAAGATGTGCAGAATACGGAGTCTGGCGGAAACTTTTTCTGGGGAGCGATGCGTTTACAGAGGAAGTTCTCGCTTGAATGGAAAGTGAACGAGAGTGAGAGAATGAGAGAGAAAGAGAGAGAGAGAGAGTGAGAGAGAGAGAGAGGGAGGGAGAGAAAGAGAGAGGTGCAAAATCGTCGTTCGTTATTATGTCGCTGGAGCGGAGACGAATTAGTAACGAGATTTTCGAACTTCAAGGAGAAGCGGCGAATTGAATGGAGAGAGACGGAATAATCTGTCGGACGGATAAGATGAAACTCGATTGCGGTTGGCTGAAAGTGACGAACGTTCAGAAGCGAGTCGAGTCCGGGAGCGAATTCTGGACAGAGAGCCGTATCCGCGAATTAACAGTTCGCCTAACTCGATATCGTTCTTTTGATAATCGAATCGACCGGCTCAAAGTGGGGAGCCACTATTAATTCTTAGGATGTCTTCCGTTTCGTCCTCCTGTCCTCTTCTGGTCCTACGGTCCGTAAAGCTTGACTCGACAAATCAATTACACGCCGACCAAAAGTAATCCTTCTACACCGTCAAAAATAGTCTAGACGACCAAAACGTATACCTACTATCAAATGTAACAAGTCTCAATTAATGTAAGGTGCAGTGGGGTAAATGCGTACACGGGGCAAATCCGCAGTTGGCATTTATTTATTTGAATATACGTTTTATTGTACCAACTGTAAGGTAGAAATCTTCTTTTGGTTAGTATTCAATTGTTTAGATAGTATTCAACATAGGTGGCCGCCATGTATTCTGTGATTTCCCCGTTTAACTCGTTCGACAAAGTTCGTACTACTAATAAGGAACCCACTTTTGCCCCAAAATATAAGGATATAAGATTCAATCATGTTTACACAGAACTAGCAGCACTGTTTTTAATTCATTAAGAAAATCATCAGTGTCAGAAGATATTTTTAATCCAAATTAATGCAACTTAAAGAATAAACCGTGCGCTAAATAAAAACACTAAGATTACTAGGTTCTATTGGAATACATAGAAAATACATCGGTTTAAAGTAAACTTTATAATTTCCGAGTCGATTTTACCCCACTCCACCTTATGTGAATTCATCCTATCCTGTCGTTCTATCTCTCATCCAAGGTCCGTAAAACTTGGATTCACCGACGTAAATCAATTCCTTGCCAGAGCGAAGATAATCTCTGTCTCTCTAAATCTTCGAAAATGGTCCGGATAGACGATCAGGCCCACGGACTGATAATTATCCGCGTCTGGCACATAAATCCGGCCAAGGTAAATATAACAATTCTCTGTTGGAGCGTGCGGACGACTTAGCGCGTCACCCTAAATCTCTCGGCGGCGCTCGGCACACCCCAGCACAGCCCCGCACACCCCTGCGCACCCCCTCGGCGAGAGTATCTGGCAAGTTCAGTAGCGGGTCGGATCGTGAAACGACGGATCTTAGCCACTCGCCCGCCTCGTTCCTCGCCTCCTCACGCTCGTAGGACGATCGTTAAGCCGTCACTTCCGCGCCGCATTAACACGTCGACTTCGTCCAACCCCCGTCAACCCCCTTCAGCCACCCCCCCCTCCCCCTCTTCAGCCCCCCGTCAATCCCGTCAAAGCCCCGCGGGGCACTCGACGCGACTGATACGTTCCTACAAGCTTTCCTTCTGTCCACGCTCCTTCATTCGTGCCATTCTACTGTTCTAATCTTCCCATAGTCGTCGCTTATTCACTTTTTTGAGTTGTTAAAATAGGCTCATTCGTTTAGGCGTACCGTTAGGTTTTACTCCGCTGAGGAATTTTAGAGGGTGTACTGTTCTTAGTTCTTTCCTGCGGAGCTTCGTTTTTATACAAACGTAGAGATAATTGTAGTTGCTTATAGCATTGCTTTATTTTCCGAATTCAGCGTTATTTGTACTTTCGAACGATTCGCATATCCTCCTCGAGCATTTCGCGAATAATTGATTTGTACAGGTATTATTCATCACTTTGCTCGAATCACTTTTTTACTTTAGTACATCGTTTCTCAAGTTAATAAAATCCTACCTGAGAGATAATCACACTATAATCGAATGCCTAAGCGTCGACACATGTTCCCAGCGTGTTATTTCTCAAGCCAGCGAATGATTCAAAGTACCCAACGTCCTCCAATAAGGACCCCTACCAGCGCCACATATTACAAAAAACTTGACTGCCACTGATGCAACCTCGACGACCTGAGAGAACTTCCGTATAAGCAGGGAATTAAAGTTTCGCAGCCGAGTCTGGAGTCTGGGAAACGAAAAAAGGAAGTGCGCCGCGCGCACGGCTGGGAGGAGATCGCGGGGGCAGAGGGGGCGAAAATCACAGACTCGGAATGAGAGGAGAGGCTGAAGAAAGCTGAAGGAGAGCGTGTTCAGGATGTTTCGCAGGATAGAAGGAGAAGGACGCCAGCGGGAGAGGGTGCGAGCGAGAGAAGAGAGACGAGGCACGCGGGCGTCGCCCTGTATACGCGTAATTCGAAAGTTTCCGGTCGTTTACGACGTGCAAAGGACAAGCCTTGAAGGAGACCCCTTGCGGTTTCCGCGACTGCGAGCAGCCGCCCCGCAAGGAAGGTACGTGACTGACGGACGAAACTACTTCGAAGCATTCTCTTTTTCTTTACGGCCCCGCGTCGACACTCGCCCATTCCACTTTTCCGCCGAGATCCCCAGGAGTACCGCAGGACGTATCGCGACACTCATATCACCCGGCTTTTTCCCCCTCTACCTCACCCCCTCCCCCTCCTTCTCCTCTCTTACCCTTCGTCTCTACCATTTACTTCCGCTCCGACCTGTATCATTAGCAATCTGCATTAAGTCGCAGTACGTCGGGGTAGCGAGGCTGATATTTGTTGGCGCGTCCATTCTTTACAGTTTATTACGAATTTTTTGTTTGAAACTGAGGTGTTCGCGGATAAGGTTTTATTTGTGTAAGTGTTACTGTTAATGTTTTCGCGGTAACGGAGTAAATATAATTGTATTAACAAGAGGCAGTATGAAGGCTGATTAACAGTCTATTTATCTGTCTTTTATTTATTTTACGTATTAATGTTTATGGAAGTTTACAAACGTATAGACGAAAAATCTGAACTTACTCGTTAGCGTAATCAAGCTATTTCGGCCTATTCGGTCAATGAGGACTTGAGAGTGGGAAATTTAAAGATCGCCGATTCCAAAAATTAATCTATATAGGCTACACTTTTCTCGGAGTTGAGCGTTTCAGGTATTCAATTTTTGTCCTAACATCGGTGCAACAGCCTTCTGGTCTAACCAAAGCAGACTCGAGCCTCCCACTTAAGATTCTCAACGAGACGAGCGCAGCTGGTTTTCCATCGACGATATCCCATCCATTCGCGGTTCATAAGATAATAAGAATGTCCGAGCAACGAGGCAAGGCGGCCGACCGTGTTTTCAATCGCTATCCGCTTCCCACTCGCTCATTTGCAATCTCTTAGCCTATTCCCGGTGCTTTGCGGCCATTATTCGAACTGCGCAGGAGAGAAGGCAGTTCGTGGCACCGGAACGAGCTTCCCGGTACTCGCTTGGCCACTGTTTTGTCTTCGGAACTCTGACCTCGGGAACGGGGAAGCTGTTTTCCGCCGGGGCATCTCTTGCCAATTCTCTTTGTCGATTTCCTGATCGGTACGCGCGCGGCGCGCTTAATGAATTCCGTCGAGATCTTTGATTCGGTGGCACTGTTGTTTTATCGAATTCCCTAGCATCTCGTGCAATGTTTATTTGAACATAGAATGTAGAATGCGACCTAACGCTGTACGTGGGCGGAACGTAGTTGAGAATGCATGAGATGAGAGTCGATGCCAGAATGTTCGGCGGCATAACTTGAGAACTAAAGTAATGCAAGAAATCATTGGGAACGCAGAACGAGACTAACAATAAGTATTGCCAGACGTAGCTTACACTGTTAACCCGTTAGCCGATACGATCCGCCTTTGGGGATTTTGGAATTTGTTCAATTATACCGTTACACAACATCTTGTGCATATATACAATTTTCCAGCCAAAAACTTGGGAAAAAAATGAGGATTAATACGTTAATTTAATCCAGAGGTTGAGAACTAGAATATGTGACAGATTCAAAATTGATGAGGGCGAGTCGTAAGTTACACCACTACTAGCGTCGACCGAGGAGCATGATTCGTTTGAATAAAAATGTTGACCCTATGTTGGAACACGGTCGTCTCGACAAGTATGAAAAGAAATCTTGTAGAGCTCTTCGGCGAAGGTACGAGTTAAGTAGGTCAGGTTTTGCCGCGTAACGTGCCACGGTTCCCGGGCGAGTTTCATTTGCTCGAAATTTTTTTCTTTTTTTTCTTTTTTTGTCGAATGTCGGCCTAACGTCGATTTCTGGCCGTCGATTAAGAGACCGTTCTACCTGGCGCGTCGCGATGACGACGAAATGGCCAATTGCCGCGAACGAGGGGGCATTTGTCGCTGGGCTGACGTACGAGTTCGCCATCAACGATTCCGGACCGTTCCGACAATTGCCTCATTCCACCCCCCTCCCCCGCTCGAACTTGCTCTTCGACCCGGCCGCGAATTACGAACCATTACGCTGTCGCAGTTACCCTCACCTGCGAGTCGCTTAACGAATTAACGTCGAGCGGCTGAAATTTCGGGGCAAATTTCTTTCCTGACCTCGGCCAAGGTTCTTACGTAACATACGTCCTTATTCGTACTTGAACTCAATCTTTAAGATCAATTCGGACAATGTTGGAATCTTATGTGCTTTATAATAACATTTGTGCGAATAAGAGAAATTCTCAAAGCTGACGAATTTTAAATAAAAAACGTTGATGGGTTTGTGTAGCAGCCTGTCTAAAATGCAGGCTGTGGCAACAGAGCGGGGAAGAGGCTCTAATAAAATGTCGGCCACAGGAGACAACTGACGAGCAGAACTGCAATCATCGCTCATTCCCGATGATCACCGCACGCTCCGATAATCCGAACGAAAATCAGCCGGGAGACAAATTGTCTCTCCCGATTGTCCGGCGAGCTTTTCCATCCGGCATCGAGTTTCGCCCTAATCCGGCGAATGCTCGCCATCGATAAGGCGACCTACGAGGATTCATCGGGGCGAGCGAATATCAATCGTTGGCTGGCGATGACAGAATGCATCGACTTCGAGCTTACTTCATATCACGATCATCTTCCACCTGGCGAGCACTCTGCTTTACGATCCATAAATGCTGAGGTTATAACATGCTGAACGTAGAATATACTCTATGCTGGGTGCCGAATATTACCGGCATAATTTAAAATCTCAAGTCTCATTCAGTCATTCAGATGTTCTAACTTTACAGTTCTATGGTAATATTCCACTCTTTCTAAAAAGCGAAATATGGAACGTTTATTTTGAAATAAATAAATATTCAAACAAAAATGAGGTATTAAATTTGTGATTAACGTGGGGTAAACGGTTTATTCATGTGATATTTAATTTTTTTTTAAATGGACTTCCACCACTTTCAAAATAAACGGTCCATATATCGAAATAGATCACGAAGTACATAGATTCAATGTTATTCATCAGAGCATTTCGATGTTAAGAGGATGTTTCTACGAGGAGTTACATCCTGAACTAGGACGTGCTTAGATCATCGGACAGCGTATACAATTTTAAGTGGACGACACGCCCTCGGAGGTGTGATTTTATGTATTAAACTCGGTTATCGAACGATCTCGCCGGGAGAGATCGAGGATCCCGGCGCCATTCTCGGCGCCGAAGGGTCGACGCCCTTCTGAATTCCATTAGACTCTCGGCGAGTTCGATTTAATTTCGTCAGAGAGCGATCCCGGGGGCTGAGGGAGAAATATCGTCGAGCCATTCGCCGGCTGTATCTATCTCCGGCTTCTTTTCCTCGCCTTCTCACTTCCCTCGCCTCCCCTCCCCTCCCTCCCAGCGCGTCGCTTCATCCGGGACCTTCCCTCCCCTACACCCCCAGCCGGCCCTCTCCCTCCCTCCGGACGACTTCCATTCCGAGCACTTCGCGTCACCTAACCTTCAAATTCAATTTCGCTCCGTTTTCTACTTCGCATTTTGTTTTCCGTATTCCTCGTTACTTCGACAACTTCTCGTCGTCATGAGACCGTATATCGTCACGTACGCAGGACAAATACGAGCGACGTAAGCGTACGTACGGCGCTCTCTTTTGGCTTCCGGCCGAAACCGTATAGATTCGCAGTCGGCGGAATATTATTCTATGGAAACGCCACCCGTTAATCCCCACTTTAATTCCGAATCCTTTCCATATTTACAGAACCGCCTCCGTCCACCTACCCCTCCCTCCTCCCTCCTCCCTCCCTCCTCCCCTCTCGGCGCGGCATCATTCAATCTCTCCAATTTTCTCTCCTCGCCACTCGCGCCACAACAAACATACAACTTGGTACACACGGCCGGCCGACTGGCAGAGAGTGCGTCTCCTATCGATTTCGGGATATCGAACGTGGCCCGCTCGCCGGTCTAGAGCAATTTCCGCGTGGCTCTTGCCCATTTGAATAGCGAGGATAACTTTGGAAGCTAACGCCGATCGAGAGTATATTACGTGAGAGAGAGAAAGAGAGGTAAGAGAGAATGAGTCAGAAATCAAGAGTGGAATAGAGAGAGGAACAGAGATCGAAGGAGAGCAGAAGTGAGCATGTCCCGAGCTAGAGAGAGAATGAACATATGGCGTGCTCTTCCAGCAATCGAACAGCTTCATGGAATTTCGCCGGAGCGATGCCGAGCGGCGTTAAGCGTTTTGCTTCCGTTCGCCTCTAGATTCGAGAAATAAATCAGATTGTTTGTGTCCACGCGAATCTGCCGCCGAATCTGCTCGCCGATATTCACGCTGCGAGCGTGTTTTCTCCCTGTGTAGGGATGAGTGTGCGTGTGTGTGGGTTCACGCTCGCCGATGGACAGCAGAAGATAGGGTGGAGAGGAAATTGCGTAGTTCGTATACTCTTCGCAGTCGGTCTGTGTACTTAACTGGCGTAATGCTGCGGATGTTCAAGATGATGAAGATCGATTGGGGATTTAATAAAGGGCGTAGGGTACGTTCTTTTCTCCTCTCGGCGGAAGGCTCGCTGTTATCTTTGCGCTTTCGAGATCTTTCGGCCAGCTACGTTCCGTTTGCTACCGTTAACTGCTGGTAGAAACGTGCTCACACTTGGTCTGATCATTATAAAAGTGGCTTAAGTCGGAAGAATATAAAGATTTCTTTGTACCCTGTATAAAATAAAAGTTGGCAATAGAAAGTTGAATATAGTGGTTATTGGCTACGCAAGTATTTTGAATAAAAAACTACGTTCCTTCTGCTGTCACTAACTGCTGGTAGAAACGTGCTCACACTTGGTCTGATCATTATAAAAGTGGCTTAAGTCGGAAGAATAAAAAGATTCCTTCGTACCTTGGACAAAATAAAAGTTGGCAACAGAAGAGGTGAATATAGTGGCTATGGCTACGCAAGTACTTTGATTAAAAAGCTACGTTCCTTCTACTGTCACTAACTGCTGGTAGAAACGTGCTCACATTTGTTCAGATCATTGTAAAAGTAGCTCAAGTCTGCAGAATAAGAAAATTCCTACGTATCCTAGATAAAATAGATGTTGACAATGGAACAGTCGAATATAATTTTTATTGGCTACGCAATTAATTTTGATTAAAAAGGAGAGTTTCAGATCTCCAAATCAGAAGTCAATTTTACATACCTACACTTTTAGGCGTAACATTACTATACATTATGAACGATTGAGTCTCTTAAAGTTTGTATTTGGCGATTTTCCAGACTTATCGTCATCCCCGCGCAAAACGGTAATCTTTAAGAAACGGGTGCCGATTCTTTGACACCGAACAAAACGTAGTTCGTTCAGCAGCGAACAAATTCTCGAGAATCACGAAACGATTCCATCCATCCAGGAATACTTCCGCGATTCCTACCCCCACATCTTCAATCCGAAATTTCAACAATGTCAGAGATTTTGCCGTATCCGCGACGATTTCCCATTGGGAGTCGACGCTTCGGTAAGATTTCACCCGAGAGCCCTCTCTCTTCGCGAATCGGGTGTGCGATTTGCATATTCATCGAAAGCGTGCGTCCTTCCACCCCCTCCGCCCCTCGCCAGCCGACTGAAGGCGTGTGCCAACGTCGGCCCTCGATGTTTTCGCGCGCGGACATATATTTAACGAGTCCGCGACAGGCGCGGTTTCAACGGGAGCTGTTCGGGCCGAGGCAAGAAGAACGCCGTGGCGAACGTCTGTTGTTAATGGCCCGAAAATTTAACGGGCATTTGCATCTCGTCGACTTACGCCTTTGGCAAGGCTCGTTTCTCGTCCTCGGCGCGACTGTAACTTCCCGAGACGATTAACGGAATTTTGATGAATCTCTCTATTAGGAACTGCGACGTCTTACTTCTAGTTTCGTGAGTGTCATACAGCTGTTTGTAAGAAATTCTTCGATTTTGACAGTGTGACGTGTTTCTGAGGACGTATTTTGTGGATCGTGTATGTGTGGAAGAAATAGATTTCTCTTATGTTCTCGGCGCGACTGTAACTTCCTGAGACGATTACAGGAGTTTTGATGAATCTCTCTATTAGGAACTGGGATGTCTTGCTTCTAGTTTTGTTCTTACGTCTAGTTTTGTGAGTGCCATTCGGCTGTTTGTAAGAAATTCTTCGATTTTGACAGTGTGACATGTTTCTGAGGACGTATTTTGTGAATCGTGCTGGTGTGGAAGAAGAAAGATTTCTCTCATGCACTCATGTGTAAAAAGAAGTTGCGTTTATACCCGTAAGATCACAATAAATCATGTAAGATAATTTCAACTACCTTCCACACACGCAGCACAAAAATCCAGCCCCTACCCATTACAACGACCCCCCACCCTGACAAACGAGTCCGAGTGTCATCGTATTCCGCTAAGAACACGCTCGTCCCCCCTCACCCATTACACCCCCAACCCCCTGACTTCCTGCACCTCGCCACCCTCCCGCCGAGAAACGCCGTAAGCCTTCTCTGTTCGTAATTAATTCGGGGGTTGCTTTACGTATCGCGTAGCGCTGCCAGCGCGGAGAAGTAGCTTCGAGAGGGTTGAACGAGGTATAAGGACGAAGGGGGTGGGTCGAGAAAGAGAGAGAGAGAGAGAGAGAGAGAGAGAGAGAGAGAGGGCGGAATGGGGTGGACTTTTCAGCCCCGAAGACTTCGGGAGCCCGAGAGTCGGCGGAACCGCGTCGAATTATGCATTTTCTTGTCGCGCCGCCGGATAAGAGCCAACTGAATATTAATGCGACCGGTGTAATAGTTTGTAAACTGGGTCTCGAGTCGGCTCGAGGGATCGTCTCCTCTTCTGTGGGCGTGTCGATGATGCCGCGGGGGTGCCGGGGACGAGCTACGATCTTGTTTTCTTTGTAAGTGCAAGCGACTGCATTGCATTAAGACTGCATAATGCTGGCTGCCTTCTGGGTAACGGTCGATGCCAGTCCGCGAGGAGGCAGCTTGTTGTGCTTTCGGAGGCTTGCGTTTAGCCCTGAGATCCGAACGAATGTGTTTCGCGTGCGTGGGAGAAGCTGTGTTCGCCTGTACTCGGTAAGGTATTCATGTTTTTCAGGGTGGAGTCAGGTGGAAAGGGTCGAGATGCACTCGGGAACGATGGCGTGATCAATAATGCATAATGGGGGAAGGCTGTTTTCAATTTTTGCGCCTTGTATCGTATTGATAATTCTTAGTTTGGACAAAACTCGCGGAACTGGGATCGAATTACAGTCGGCGTATGGGAAAAGTAATTTCGGACGCGATCGACAATTTTCTTAAATAAATACGTCGTTAAAAAGGGGATCCGCTGGAAATAATAAAGAATTGAGAAATTCTTTTGGGGGGTGTATGCTTTGAACTCGTCCCTGTAAAAATGAGCCGAGTCGAATATCCGAGCGGATCGGGAGGAGATTAAAATAAATTGGAACCGCGCCCAGGGAAAGTTTCGCAATAATAAATTGTTCTGGGCGAAAGTCGTCTGTGGCCGACGATCGCGTGTATAACATAATAAATTATGCGCGTCACGGACCCGGGACCTTACAGGCCTTACGACCCCGAAATACATAATGGATCGCGTAATAGAGATTATGTACTTATACAGTATCTGCTGCGAGAGGGGGGAAGGCGACTCCATAAATTATAGAGGTCACGTGTTATACACTCGGTGAAATATGCAGGCCAGTAGAATACGGAATGGGAAGAGTAGGAAGAGAGACGGGTCCCGCGGGATGTTTAGGGCTCCTTTGTGGACGCATTGTCCTTCCGCTGATATCGACTTCCGGTGGGAAGTGGCGCCGTATCTTACCCCCTTCGCAGCCGTCGTAGAAAACAACCCCACTCAGGAGAAGTCCTACAGGTTTAATATTGCATTCCTTCTTTCCTCTCAGCACGAAATCATCACCCTATCGGTCCTATCTTTAATATAACCCCCAACAACCCCCATGTCTTTTCCTCTCTTCTCTAACATCGGACACCACCCACTCAAAAAATCAGAACACAACGATACCCCGACTCTGAACACAATACCTTTATGTGGTAAAGTCAGTCAACAATCTTCAAACATTCAACAAATCTTCGACACTCGTCTTCTCTCAAAACATCAGCTGCCTCTCTTCCCTAACACCAAACACCGCCAACTCAAAAAATCAGAACACAACGATACCCCTGACTCCGAACACAATACCGCTATGCGGTAAAGTCGCATTTGCAGATATGTTCCGGATGCAGCGCGATCGTTTCGACGCACGGAATCCGAGCCGTGATCAGAGCAGCGATTGGAGCCTTTCCCCCCGCTCCCACCTGGGCAGAAACTCGTCGGCGAAAGGAAGAGAGCGGTTACGTCGAGCGTGGCAACGTGCATGGGCCGGATTAATAACCGAAAGCCCGAGTTAATTAGCGCGCCGGGCTTAATACGAAATACCGCGGGCACGTGCCGCGGTAACGTGCGGCCAGCAAGCTCTCTCTCTCTCTCTCTCTGTCTCTGTCCCTCTTCGTCTTTACCTCTCTCCCTCTCTTTACCTCTCGCTAACTCTCTCGCAGTCTGTCAATCGAAAGCCGCCGCGCGCGGGACAAATTGCAGGAGCGTACGTGCGACGCACCGACTTCAGGTTCCGGAACAGTGAACGGTGGATCTTAACACACGATGCATGAATAGTCGACGAAATTTTCCTGCTCGAGGAATTTTCTGATTTTTGACGTCGTTGCTCATCGGTATTTACGCGTTTGGATTATTGTTCGAGAGATCTTATAGGTACTTCGGTAGTGTGAAAAGAAATTCAGACTTACACTTTCGCTTGAGATCGGCAAATAATATTTTATCCTATGTCCATATAAGCTCAACCAATACTGATTAGATCCAATTCCAGTTGCAAGCAGAAATAAAATCGTGAATCTTACATTACCACTCAAAGAGTATAGTTACAAATTATTTAACAGCGAACAATAAAATCCCACCGAAACGTGACTATACTGGCGCGAACAGCGGGAAGAAAAATAGCGTCAATCCTAATTGAAGCTAATCTATCGCCAAACAATGAACTCCCGTCGAGCGGCGCGACGATTGACCGCACAGCGACGAAATTGCAGCGATGTGCGGCAAAGTGGCCTGGCAGTAAATCAAAGTCCTCGCAAACGTACGCGGCCGGCGCTCTATGTCCGAAGCAGTAACGGCGCCCGACGTTTACGGACGGCCACGTGTCCGGCTAAGCGCCGACCCTAACTACTTAGAACGGACGCCGCGCCCGCCCGCCAGGATCGCTGTTTGTACAGCTTTAACTCTTTAGCGGCACGTTTCTGTGGCCGTAGTCGACGCAGAATTTCTACGGCTAGAGCCTCTAACGCCGCAATACACTCATTCTGTCGCAATTAGCCGATTACGGGCAAAAGAAAACGTACCGCTCTGTCGTTCGTAAATATGCACTATGCAGCAAGGTACTTTTCACGTGTTACGTATGCAGTCGTTCGATTGTTTATGATGTTGGTACTTTATCAGGCAGGGATGGGCCTTGTGGAATTATTTCATTGATTGGCAATTATGTGATTGTGAAGTAAATCGTTTAGAGAATTAGCCTAACCTGCCTGCGGCCAATACGTTTTTCATTCAAGTACAAAGTGTCGCTCTGCCGTTCGTAAATATGCACTATGCAGCAAGGTACTTTCCACGTGTTACGTATGCAGTCGTTTGATTGTTTATGATGTTGGTACTTTATCAGGCAGGGATGGGCCTTGTGGAATTATTTCATTGATTGGCAATTATGTGATTGTGAAGTAAATCGTTTAGAGAAGTAGCCTAGCCTGCCTGCGGCCAATACGTTTTTCATTCAAGTACAAAGTGTCGCTCTGTCGTTCGTAAATATGCACTCTGGAGCAATGGACTTTCGACGTGTTACGTATGCAATCGTTCGATTGTTTATGATGTTGGTACTTTATCAGGCAGGGATGGGCCTTGTGGAATTATTTCATTGATTGGCAATTATGCGATTGTGAAGTAAATCGTTTAGAGAATTAGTCTAACCTGCCTGCGGGCAATACGTTTTTCATTCAAGTACAAAGTGTCGCTTTGTCGTTCGTAAATATGCACTATGCAGCAAGGTACTTTCCACGTGTTACGTATGCAGTCGTTTGATTGTTTATGATGTTGGTACTTTATCAGGCAGGGATGGGCCTTGTGGAATTATTTCATTGATTGGCAATTATGCGATTGTGAAGTAAATCGTTTAGAGAATTAGTCTAACCTGCCTGCCGGGCAATACGTTTTTCATTCAAGTACAATCTAGTTCCGTGATTAATTACATAAAAAATTCTATAATCAATGACTTCATTCAGACTAAAAATATTCATTCTCTTTTTGTAAATTTTTATAAATCTCTTTGCTTATTCTTTGAAATTATACTACGTTAAATTATTAATAGTTTCAATCACTTTAAGTCATTGATTGACAAAAACCCAATATTATACATCTATCACCGACGGTCAATAACAGATTGTCGCACTCTTATTTTAAATAAAAATTCTCTATAGAACTTAATTATTTACCGTAAATCGTCGAGTTTAAACGCTAAAGAACGGACTACGGTCGACGAATAGCACAAAATGAGATCGAACTAAGAGTAAGCCGAATTTTCTTCCGTATCCACGACTCGGTCCACTATCATAATCGCCGGCATCGTTCGTCGCTGCAAAATCTTCAAGAGTGTCGTCGCTCGTAACGATGCAAATTCGGCAGAAGTTCAACGTCACCCGCCTCCTCCCTCGGTCGAGGGGAGGGGAGAGGAGGAATCCGCGCAACAAATTCTCGCATTAACGTCGGCCAAAGTTCGCGAACGATATTTACGTTGGAGACGGACGGCCAGCGATTCGAAACTCTGCCTCGGCGAATCGTTATGCACTCTACGTCCGACCGACCCTTTTCCCTCCCTTCACCCGCTCCCTTCTTCCCCCTTTCTGCCTTTTTTGTCCTCGACCCGTGCCCCGTCCGACCACCGCCCCCCGCCTCCTGTCCGGAAAAATCGCTGGGCGGGTAATGATCGTAAAGATGCAAATTCAGCGAAAGTTCGTGTTACATTTAACGCTGCCGACTTTATGAATACCGCCATTACGGGGCCGGGCCTCGTAAGATTCCGATTTCATCGCGCCCTAATCGATGTCGTTCACGATGGTAATTTAATGGCCGGGCATGCGCCGCTGACCTTTCGTCCCTCGACATCAGCCTTCTTTCGGTCAATTCGTTCTCTGCGGGCAGATGCGATCGTGTCAAATTGATTGACTCCACTTCCTCCGAAGTCGAAATTCTTCACCGATTTCTAATGTGTGATTTTTAACTGTCACAGAATACGAATCCATTTCTTTCGATACTGTCTTAGTATTATTATGCTGACACTTATTGCTTTGACGTGGGCTATTAACCCATTACCCGCCGTAATACGAAAGTACAAGGATAAAAAATGAAATTAATTGTGCGTTTAGAAGTTGCAGTCATTGAAAGAAAGCAGTTTGAAACTCTGTCTCAAAAATGGAACATTAGCGGATAATGGGTTAATGTATAATAATTTGAGACAATGCATATGAAATTGGATAATAATTTATTACTGACTCTCAGTAACTTCTTCGAAGCTCTAGTTTGATTCGAACGATGCACATATGCGTAAATGTAGGCCGTATAAAAGAACTGAGGAAATATCAAAAATTAAAGCTTGTTGCGCTGAGATCCGATCGACGTCGAACGATTAATAACGGGCGGCGCGCAGATTGCGAATTTGGCAGAAGCGGCGGGGACCCAGTTTTCGACATTATAAATTCTCGCATTACTCACGAGACGGCGGCGGGGGGGATAGGGGGTGGCCATAAAATTCATAACGACGCGCGGGCCCGCGGTAATAACGACGAACGAGAGAGGCGAATATACAGGCACAGTGTGTGTCGACGTGTTACAGCATTCGTAGGAATTTACGACGAAGCCCCTGCGCTTCCATTCCTTCGCCCCCCCTCCACATCCTCCTTCGGCACCCCCTTCGACCCCCCTCCTCGAGCATAAGCCTCCCCCGCACTACATCGCAAACTATCCGTACGCGAGCTTAAAACTTTCCGCGTAGTTCCGGAAATACCATGCAAACATAACCGAACTTCTCTTTCTGGGCGAACTTCTTCACCCCCCACCCCCTCCTTCGCTCCTCCGTCTACCCCCCTTCTCAGCCTTCCCCTGCCGCGTCCATAGACGCGCGACTGCCGTCGTAAATTTCGAAGTCGATTAAGCGACTGAACGTTTCCTCGATACCCGAGAATCTTACGACACCCTTTTTTTTTTTGAGGCGGTAAAGAGGTCATATTTCGTAAGTTTGTTCAGAAGGGGATGCAATTTTTAGAGCCCGCCAGTCGGCTACATATCGCATTGAAACGTTGTCGTGCATTTATTTTACATAGTAAAGATTTACGAATGACGTGCAGTACGTTTAATACCGACATAAGATTTTTGTCGAAACGAACGAAGTCATTCCTCATCGCTCTGATCAGACCACCCACCGAATCTGCCGATCAAATCGTAATCTCAATTCTCGGCACTGTTCGCCACTGTCCAATCACCGTCGAAGATCGCTCGCTGGCGCGAGATTCGAATAAGAAATCCGCGGAACGAATATGCACGCGTATTGCATACTCGGCTGAGAATCGGCCCTTGCTCGCCCACTATTCTTTTCTACTCCGTCGCTCTGTAATTACCCGTCACTCCCACCCACCCCCTGCGCCGCCCTCTCTTCCCCATCATCCCCTCTCGGACGTTTGGTTCAGTCGCTCGCGCCGCTTGCTCCATTAATATGCTGATTTCGTATTCCAATGCCGTGAAACGAGTAGTCGATGTAGCCCACGGTGCCCTGTAAGTAATAGTCGAATGGCGTGCGCTCAAAGGGGCGGCTTTATGCGAGGGCAACCCCCCACCCCCCCTCCCCCCACCTTCTCCCGATTCCGCAAACTTCGCCTTCGCGCCGAGAGCCAGACATGTTTGCCGATCCGGGCGCGATCGGATTCGCTCGCTTCGGGAGATCAATCGTTGAAGCGAAAGTTTATGCCACGGCCTGAATAATCCGTTTCCACCGAGTAGCTGTAAGGCTTAACTTTTTAATTAATCTGGCATTTTCAACTAGCGCTTTCCGCTTTCCGTATTTTTCGATGTAATCAAAGTGTTCGTCGCGATTCGTGCGGGATAATTCGTTATGATGCGATTTAAATTGAATAATTGTTAAGTGTTTAAGGAATCTAGGATTTGAAGACGGACTGTGACGGTTTTTGGCCAATCAGCTGCCACTATCCCCATTTGACGATTTCGGAATTTATATGATTATAGTGTTACACGACCTTTCGTGCGAATATACAACTTCTCCGGCGACAAGGTCGGAAAAAAAATGTGGCAGTTTGGTTAATCTTTTGCCAGACTCAAGCTTTTAGTTTGGCCGGTCATTTCCATTAAAAATCGATCGTGCGCGGCCAAATTTCAATGTCAGGAGTCTTTCCTCCTGCTTCTGCGAGAATATCGGACGTTAACCGCGAGTTTAGCCTGCGCGCAAGACGTTACATCGACTTTACAGACTCTCCGCGGGCCATAGACTTACGAAATGTTCCGCGGAAGTTTCGTCATCCTCATCATGCCTGCGCGACAGTGCGCATCGTAATTAATTAGCGGAGGGGGAGGGGTGGGGCGAATTTGCGACGTCATTCAACGCCGTGTCGACGGCCGGAAGTGGGAACTTCAGCGTTTTAGCTTCAAAGTTTCGAGACGATAAAGTTTAACGCCGGGCGCGCGCGCGCGCGCGTACGTGTGATCGGCCGTTGGCAGACTCGAAGTGCGCATATTATTTGCGGTTATTAGCGAACCTGTTTCCAACCTATTGTTCCGCAAAAGCGGCCGGAGTTCGTAACGCGGGCCGAAGGCTTCCGCGTTTCGGGAAATTTTGAATATCGTACGGTTTCTGCCCGTAATGAGCCAATGAACGGAGAGTATCGAGGTGGATGTAAAACGAGCGACATCGAAACTGACAAAGTATTCGCGGCCAGGATTGAAGTGGGCAATGTTCGGGCAGACGAAAAAGGGCAAACAGACTGATGGCAGTAGTCTGCTAGCTGGCAAATTTGAGGCAAGCAAAGTATACAGCTGAACGAATTCAACAAGTCCAAGTCCACACATATAAAAAGTATCACAAACATTTTGAGACTACAATTGCATACATTAAAATTGTGTTAGCACTTTAACCTATTATCCGCCAATGCCCCATTTTTGGGACACAGTCTCAAATTGTTTTCCTTTAATGGCTGCAACTTCTAAATGTACAGTTAATTTCATTTTTTATTCTCGTATTTTTGTATTAGGTTGGATAATAAGTTCGTAGCGTTTTTTATATTTGCTTTGTTTTACACCGATTTTTTTGCTATTTGACAAAGTGTATAATATTCATTCGATAGAGCTATAGTATGTGCGAATGATCCGTTAGTGAGTGATTATGAAAGTGTGAATGTATGTGTGTGAGTGGCGCAGCGAAACTGTAAGATAAAGGCGATGAATCGCAGAAATGCATTAACGACGCATCAGAGAAGGGCCGTCAGGTGAAATTGGGTGGTAAAGGGAGGTGTTGGGTTGGGGAATAAGTTCGTAGCGTTTTTATCAAAAACTTTAATTCAAACAAAAATCAATAATTATATTAGCTTGGGGAATAAGTTTGTACCGTTTTTAAACTTGCTTTGTTTTACAACCTTATCAAACTTTAATTCAAATTAAAATGAAATAAATTAAAATTTAATTATTTATTTTTGTTTAAATTAATGTTTTTGATAAAAACGCTACTAACTTATTCCCCAACCCAAATGAATATTATACACTTTGTCAAATAGCAAAAAAAATCGGTGTAAAACAAAGCAAATATAAAAAATGCTACGAACTTATTATCCAACCTAATATTACGGCGGGTAATGGGTCAGCTAAAAAAATACATCTTTCATTCAATTTGCACCTGTTTCACAATCCGTGGCGAATGTTTATCCGCAACGACGGTCTGTTACATTTGCTGCTCGTACTTACAATAATGTATCCATGAAAAAAGGCAACAGGATTCGGTGAACATTGAGCAACTCTGGCTACCGATAATGAGATGCATACTTGGAACGCGCGTACGGACCAGGGGCCAATGTGCAACGTGCACCTCGTCAGCGTACGGTGACGGATGTGAACATGGGGGGAAAATGAGGGTCGAAAGGGCCGGTCGAACGGCGAAAGAGGGAGAGAGGAAACTGGTTCGCAGGGTCGCGCTGTTCGGCGGCATATGGGAGAGCATGCGATTCGGTAGTCGTGTTCGGTACCGTGCTTTGCCAGTTGGCAGAGTGTACCCACTCGTAATACACAGGCCGCATGTATCCCATGTCATTCTCTCTTTCTCCGCCATGTTCTCCATACCATGCTTTACGCCCCATCTTCCATATCTTCATCCCTCTCTAATCTATGCTGTGCCCTACATTTTAATTATTAATTCTTTTGCATAGAGTGTTTAACTTCCGTTGCTGTGTTTTGTCATTACTGTTGTGCCCTACTTTTTAATTATTAATTTCTTTTATGAAGCGTTTAACATTCGCCGCTGTGTTTTGTCATTAGCTGCATTGACTATTGCGTGCGAGAGTCTGGATGTGAATGGTAGGTTTAATGGACACTTAACGTAGATATTAATACTTTACGAAGTTTCTAGGACCGTTTTCGGTTGAATTAAGGGTTATTTGACCTATGTATAATTACTCTATGGCACCGACACCGATATTGTGTCATATTATGATGTTGTGTCATCATGTTGTACAACGGACATAGTCCGACGATATCTTCCTAAGATATACACAGTATAAGCCATATGTGGCTGACGAGGCAGTCGACGTGCGAAATCTCTCTCTCTCTCTCTCTCTCTCTCTCTCTCCCTCTCTCTTTGTCTGATGGATCGTCCGATCGTGCGCCGAATATATGCGTCTGGGCAGTCATAAAAGTCAAAGGCTACACGTCGTAAATCAGCGATGCGCAGCTAGGCCGCGATAGTAATCCGCCCGATAAAGCGCACGTTTCCGAACTGTCGATGTCAGCCGCCTCGGGCGGAGAAAATTATTTCGCCGTCTGAGCACGGGCGATTAATTAAAATTACTTCGACGGCACCGGTAGCCGGAGGTCGGGACGGGGTGGCCGGGCAACGCTGGCGCGAGAAAAATCCTGGCGAGCAATTCTCAAGGAATGAATTGGAACGAATTTACCTCCCGCAACCTACGGAATAAATCTTTTAAGCCGAACGCCTTCGCAGTGACAAAAGGGAAAATTAATGGAGTAAACAAGGTCAGAACCTACAGTACGTTCAATTCCATGCGACGATTTATTGAGAAACATAATCTTTTCAGTTAGATAAAACCATATTTGTACATAAGACATAAACGTTAAACTCAGACGGACTCCTACGTTTATAAATACAACTCTTGTAAAACCTTTCAAATTCAAGTTCTTTTTATTCTCATGCAAACAGACACATTAGGGAATTAGTCGGTGTATTAGCTTTATTGGTGTCAATTTTAATTTTGTTAGTTTCATCATTTACTAATAGGAAGATAGAAGGGTTGACTTTACATCCTATAATACAATATATATTGAATACTTTTTACTTTTCTTACTTTAACTTGGGTAGGTAAACAGCCAATTGAATACCCATATTTTCAATTAAGCCAGATTTTATCCTTACTACCTATATTTTATGTATTTCTATATAAGCTCTTATATGTATGAATTATGGGATTATTTATTATTTGTTAACGGTAATAAATAGAATTTGGGCTTGAAATAATTTTATTCACTGCCACGAGATCACCGATAACGGAATTAATCTTTCGAGCCTAACTCGCGGATTGTCCGACTCCGGTACGCTCGCAGAGTAATGTCTGGCGGCAGGTCTCATTAGCTGGATGATGCCGCGAGGTTTCGGGAGCGGTTAGAAGGCGACGAGCCGGATTCTGATCGGTACGGTTACAGAGACGTTACGGAGACGTTACGGAAATGTTGGTCCGTAATTAACCGCGGCGGCGTGTGACAGGCGTAACCGCGTCTCAATGTGGACATCTAACCGCGAATCCGCTCTGTGCGCCCTGCCTTGTTTCCCATCGAGAGCCCGCCGCACCGGATCGAGATATCGATGCGCATTACGGCTTCCGTTTAACCGGATCGGCTGAGTTATGGCCAGACAAATGCGCCGAGTCGAGTGCCGCTATTGCGAGAGCGAAAGGTCTGCCTTCCCGGCGAGGAGTTCGGAAGAATTGATGGACAATGTGGGAGTACCGCGTAAAGGCAGATCGGCCTGTTCCTTTTGTCGGTTCCGATTATACGCGGGCGTACCTTCAGTTCCGAATCGGTCTGAGGAGGTATCTCTGATATGGAATTGGAATAAAATAAGGTCTCGGTATCTGACGAATGTAATTCGAACAGGATCCAGGACGAAACAATAGAATTTTGTTTGTCGTTTTAGATTACATGCGCTTGTATCTTCAATCCTGAATCAATGTGGGGAATTATCTCTAGTATGGAATTGGAATAAAACAAGTTCCCGATATATGAACAATGTAATTGTAACAGGATCCAGGACGAAACGATAGAATTCTGTTGAATTTTTTCTATCTTTAATTTTCCCCTTTTCAAGTCTCAATCGACCAAACTGAAAAATGTATGATTATATGTTAAAACAGTTGATCAATAAGACGGGTTTTTAAAAGCCTCATTATGTAATTGTACCTTACGTTAGGAAACAGAAAATAATCGTCACAATCTTCATACAATTTCACATAAGATCATTTTCTCATTACATAAAAACGCTTCGCCAATAAATTCTAAATAATGAACTCAATTTCGACATTACGTTAAATCAAATTCAGAATTCGCATCCCGCCTGGACATTGACGAAGCCTCGCTTACCGGGGGGGCGCCTACCGCGACGCAATAAAAATCTCTGGCAGCGGCCAATCGCGGCCTGGCCATCGCGGCCTGGCGAGGGGAAACAGGGAAAACCAATATGCGCCCGAAAAAAAATTGTCGCCTCCCTCTGCAGCTACGGACGCCGAATCGTTTTCCCTCCCCGCAAACGAGCCTGACAGCGAGCTAAATCCCTTCCACCGACACAATTTCCGCGCTCGTCGTTCGTACCCTACAACCTCCCACGCGCGAACGGCAGGCCAGCAGGAGGAGGAGGAGGAGGAGGAGGGGGAGGGGGAGGGCTTGGAGAGGGGTTGAAAGAGGGTGAAGGGCCGATCCGCTGCAATGAACGCGGGACCGTGTACGTAAAACGGGATTCGTGTAGACAAGCTCGGACAACGGGCGACAGCTTTGCCATAATCCATTCGCGATACGTTAAAAGGTACTCGTATCAGGCAGCCTGCCAGTAACCGAATCACATTAGACCGCGTTTCCCTATGTTCGAAGTGTCCGATCGGCTCGGCTCACGGAGCGAGCTGCGATACGGATGTACGACGGGCTTTCGGAATTTCCCGGAAATTTTCGACACGGTCCGAACGCTTTGACGGGAGGATAATCGTGGTTCGAAACGTTCTTCGGGTAAGAATCGTTCGGGATTTTTGTCGGAGTGCTCACGGTTTCTTATGTCCGTTGACAGGTTTGTGCGGTGGAGGTCGGGTGTAATTTACGAATTTTGAGAAATGATTTTCATGATTGCTGGTATAATTTAACACTTGATTGTAATTTGGGAGTATCAAATATTTTCTAGGGTTTTTTCTAATTAACCCAGTAGGTGCCACAATCCGCATATCGAGATTTTGGAATCTATATATTTATACTGTTGCGCAACCTTCTGTGCATATATATAATTTATCCGGCCAAAAAGAAAAACAAAAATTTGACAGTTAATGGGTTAAAGAAATGCATATTTTATAACGTGAAATATATGTAAACTGAAAGACGATTTCTATATTTGATTCCATATATCAACTCATATGTACACATTACTGTGGGGTTTGGAATCTCCTATGAGAGAAAAAGAACTATGGGAAGGATCGGAGGGGACAGACGCCGAGAGATGGCGTAAGGTGCCGCGAGGCCCTTAGACAGAATTAAGAAACGTAAACATTGAGAGCGCCGGTGGCCTAGTGTGTATGGCGCCGGCCTGCGGATCCAAAGGTTGCGGGTTCGATTCCCGCACCGGCAGCGTTAATTTTTCTGTCCCGATCCTACATTACGAATAATCAGCGCACCATTATTTCTCAGTTTTCTAATACTAGAACCCAGAGCCTTAATAACGACAAACAAGTAAACATGACAATTATATATCTGCAAACAACAAACCCCCCCACCGAAAGCACTGTACCATACCGTGCCATCCGAAAAATTAATACAATTAACTATTCGAAGCGCTTCATCTACCCCCTATCTCAGAAACAACCCCACACCCCCTTCTTCGCATTATTACCGGACACCTTGGCTCAAATAGGTATACGGTACAAAAAAGTGTGTACACTCCGGGCGTTCATGCATCTTAACGACCTTAAGCGCTGGATCTTCATTATGCCGACAGAAAAGGCTCCCGGATGGAAGGAACCGGAAGGGAACGCAGGGGGGGGGGTGGGGGGAGCTTACTACCGGGGCCAGAAAGTTAATCTCGAAGTTAACGAGATTGCCGGTGGAAGTTTCGCGCATCGCTATTTACTGTCATCGCTGCGACGGATAAGGAGGCTAATGGAAAATAAAAGCTCGTTATCCGCGGCGCCCGTTCACGGACTTGACCTTCGCAATTAACGCGCCTACCTGGAGCGGCACGGCTGGGGGTGGGTAGTGGGGAGGCCCGGGAATATTTTATCGTCCTGGATAGGCGAGCCTTCCAGCGGGATAAATGTTATTACCCGGGAATAATGGCCGCGCGTCGCCGGAAGCTCGAGCTTTCGCGCTCGGATATTAGACGATATTACCGGCAAGTATATTGTCGGGCTTTCAAGGCTGATCTAAGGTTTGATTGCTCCGAGCGCCGCCTTTTGTTATCGATAATAATCGTTCGGAAGCTGCGCAAGCTTCGACTGGGGGGGGGGGGGGGGGGCAGTGCTTACCGGGAATCGTAACTGTCGAGCTCGGAATTTGGGGGTCGCTCGAATTTAGAGTGCGAACGGCTAGGAGGTTAAGGTGGGAATTGTTGCCGAAACGAAAATGGGGGTCTGGGAAATTTGGAAGATAAATCGGTAGTAAGGTTACGCGCGGATCGTTGCCGAGTTGAAAATTATGGTTCTACGAAACTTGGGGGATGAATTACGATTTAATCTTTAATGAATTTACAGGTAGGATTAAATTTGAGGATCTCTGGGAATAAATCATTGTGCTTAACCTTGATGTACGAAAATTGGATAATTAGAACATATACCGAGGACTGGACATTCTTGTGTTTCAGTTGTGACACGAGATAATACATTTTTTAAATTTGGGTAGATGAATTACGATATGATCTTTAATGAATTTACAAGCAGAATTAAATTTAAGGAGTTCTAGGAATAAATCATTGTGCTCAACCTTAATGTACGAAAATTGGATAATTAGAACATATACCGAGGACTGGACATTCTTGTGTTTCAGTTGTGACATGAGATAATACATTTTTGAAATTTGGGTAGAAGAATTACGATATAATCTTTAATGAATTTACAAGCAGAATTGAATTTAAGCAGTTTTAGGAATACATGTTTGTGTTTAACTTTAATGTATGGTAATGGAATACCTAATTAGGTCATATACTAAGGACTGAAAATTCGTGTTTTAGTTACGACTTGAGATAATACATTTTTGAAATTTGGGTAGATGAATTACGATATAATCTTTAATAAATTTACAAGCAGAATTGAATTTACGCACTTTTTGGAATAAATGTTTATGTTTAACTTTAATGTACGACAATGGAATGATTGGGTCATAATACTGAGGACTGAAAATTCGTGTTTCAGTTACGACATGAGAGGGAAACATTCGGAGAAGCCCTCCCACTGGAAGAACAAGGATTACCTCAACGAAAGGGCCTACTTCAGGACGGTCACCGAGCCGGCGACGCTGAACATAAACAATGTCGAGGAGAGGGACGAGGGGGAGTACAGGTGTCGAGTGGACTTCACCAAGAGTCCCACGAGAAATTCCAGAATCCACCTAACGGTCATAGGTAAGCACCTACCGTCCCATTTGCGAACGACGTCGCGAACACTCTCCGTAATGCGCGAGATCAAAAAGCATCGCCGACAATCTTCTCGAAAAACTAACCCGGCACCTACCTAATAACCTGAATATGCATTCGAAGTTGAAGAAGGTCGCGGGGAGAAAGAAGGTCGCGGGCGAAGGGAAGAAAGTGTGTCGCGCGGTGACACGGATAAGCTTGCAAAAATTCGAGTACTGTCGTCAAAGGGGTCGGTCGGAGAAGGGTTGGCAAAAAAAAATGGGAGGAAAAAGGTTCGCTCCGCGATCCTTCCCCTCATCCGGAACCTTCCGGAGTTATAACGTTATAACGTCCGGAGAGCCGTCAGAAGTGTTCGCCGACCTCGGCGATACTTTACGGCTCGCGTGTGGCAAATTAACGTCCTACTTACGGCGTTTTTCGAGGAAGCCAAGTGCACCTATGAGCCTACTGTACGACAGAAGTGCGCCTGCGAAATGCGACTACGAAAAAAGCGTTACGGCCCTGAGTGGAATGTATTGCCGATTTCGTTGGCTTTGAGATTAATTCGAGTCTGTCGTAAAGTGGCCTGTCATGTCTGTATTTCATTGTGTCCGAACGAGCATTAAGATCGGAATCATGGTATCTATTGCAAAGTAGTGTTACAGCCCAGAGTGGCATATATTGCCGAGTTTGCTTCCAGTTTAGTTCGAGTTTATCGTAAAGTGGCCTGTCATGTCTGTATTTCATTCTATCTGAATGAGTATTGAGATTCGAACTAAGCAAATTATTCATTATATGCCATCTATTGCGAAAAAGCGTTACAGCCCAGAGTGTCATATATTGTCGATGCCATTCGCTTCAGGACTAATTCAAGTCTATCGTAAAGTGGGCTGTCATATCTATATTTCAATATAATTGAATGGATATTGAGATTCGAACTATGGTTTCTATTGCGAAACAGTGTTATAGCCCAGAGTGTCATATATTGCCGATGCCATTCGCTTCAAGACTAATTCGAGTCTATCGTAAAGTGGCCCGTCATGTCTGCATTCAATTTCTATCCGAATCAGTATTGAAACTCGAATTCTACGAATATTCATAATACGCGATCAATTGCCATACTTTAACCAATCAATTACTATCATTCGAAAACGATGTCGAGTCAAAGCGGCTTTCATCGACTCCATCCTAAAACCTCCCAACGACACTCAGTCATGTCAGGCCAATCTATATTACTTCCCCGCTCTAAGCTGCACCGTTACAAACTACTCCAGCCCCCAATTACCACTCCCCCACTCGCATCACATCGCGCCACTTTATCTTGTCTCTCCCCATGAAAACTCTACTTTCGAGCCAGACAAAAATGAAAGAACCCCTTCCCGCCCCCCTCCCCTTCAACATCGCACTCTGCGCCCAGCAGCGGGAGAAATGCGCTTATCGCCGCACGCCATATCGCATTTAATGCACTGCCAAGAAACTTAAGCACATCTACCGGGCGTTCCACGCTGATATCAGCTACGTCGATACGTGACGCGAATCGCATGCACTTTACGACCACGGCCCAAGTGCTAAACACATCGTGGCAGTAAGCACAATTCCACAATCATGGTCCGCATCGTACGAGAACGTACTCCGTACTCCCCCCCCCCCCTCTCCCCCTCCCCTCCCGCCTCTTCCTCCCTCCGAAGCCGTTAAGTCTACGAAGGCGGTTTCCACGCCGCTTCCAATGCGGCCGATGCCTCTAATGCCTCTAATGCTTCTAATGCGAGGTCGCGGGCGACATCGATAACATTTCAGGTGGGACACGTATTCGTATTCGAACTCGCGTGCTCCTTCGGGGTCAACTTGCGTGCCACGTACGGGAACGTGCCCTGGCAAAGCTCTTTTCTTCCGACACTTTCCTTAGCTCCCTCTCCCACTTCTTCGCTACACCTTCTGTACACCTTCAGTACACCTTCAGTACACCTTCGCTACACCCCCACTCTACCATCTTGGTTGCGTACATTTTCCGTACTTTTCCGGCACATTAAACGGCCGCGTGTCGCGACCGAGTACCTCTATCGACCTTCGTACCTTCACACTTCGTGGCTGTCTCTTATTGCCTGTCTACCTTCCGGTTTCGTTCACTTTTCCTTGGCTCGGCTCGGAAGCGCGTGTAGAAGGTCTCGACTGGGGGTTCTTAACCCTGGAGCGGTGACGTGTTGAATAGTTTCGAATTTGGGGAGTCGGAGGTGTAAGGTTGACGTTTCCGGATGCCGTTGTGTAATTAGAGGAGTAACGTTCGGAGAGGGGTAGTTTGGGTCTGGTTTTCGGAGAGAATACTGGAGTATTGTTTTGATTACGCTGTTGTGTAGACAATGTAAGAACTTTGTTAAATCTTCTGTATGATAATCAATTAATAATCACAGATTACAATGATTTGATTTTCAAGTATATCATTTTAATATATAAATTTTCAATGGTTTAGAAATCCAAATCCAGGAACCTGTACACTTAGGTAAAATAAATATAGTTTTATGCAGCTGAAGGAAACGTTGAGTAAATGTTTATATGATGCTATCACATTTTTTTATGTCTCTAAACAAGTACTGTCGAAAAAACGTAAAATAAAAGTTGATCCTCAACAAATATAATTTGTCGCACTCGGTTCAAAAGCAGCAGCCGGCCGATAATAATCGTAGGTTTGCAAAACGTGAAATGTTCTCCCCCCACCGATTTCCTTTGGGATGTCGAACTGGGTTTATCCTGTCAGGCTTCCTCGACCTCCTTCTTTTTGGGAAATACACAAAGGTATGCGCGATTCGAGCCGTAACGTCGCTCTTCAATCCGGAACAGAGAGACGTCCGATCTTTCATGAAAACCGCCGGCGAGCTTTTCTTTCATCCGTGTTTGTTCGCCTTTCAGTGTCCTTCGCGGTCTCCATCTTTACCTCCTTGTTTCACCCTCCTCCTTTTCTTATTGAGCCACTCTCTAACTTCGTGCCTTCCGCATCATCCTACGCTATCTTTCTTATTCCCTCAGACGTTCTGCTTCATGATTTTCTATAGTTTCCACTCTATTCCGTTCGGTTTGACGTAGTATTGTTCCATTCAAAATATTCCATTATATGTCATTCCTTTTTTAGCCCGTTAATAAGTACGGTGTAAGAATGTAATGTATACGGATACAGAATATAATACTTAAAACCTTTGAAAAATCTTATAAGAACGAATCTTTGAAAAAATTCAAAAAACTTTTTCTTACAATTTGTCTGTACTATGTTTTTCATTTAAGTACAAGGAAAAGATATTAAAGAAAAAAATATCAAGTTAATCTTCTCTCTTCCTAAATTTCTAACAAAACGTTCTATAGAATAAATAATTCGTCAAAATCTTACTCTTTTCGGTCAGTAGAAATTAAGCTGTGCCGTTCTTATGTTTTACTGACAATCATTATCGAGAAATACAGATGACGAGAGTGATAGGACGTCGCAGACAATGTTCGGGCACCATAACTGACTGGATTCCGTGTTCGACATTCACAGTTCAAAATTTGACGCGACAATCGCGACTCAAAGCGGACAGGGAGCGGGCTTGACAACGAGGATCGAAGACAAACACGGCATTCTGAAGGGAAAACACGTGCGAGCCGTATGCCGCGCTTCGATTTCCGAGCAGATTTTCCGAGGCGTCCGATTGCTAATGCCCCCTGTCTAACAATAATGATTATTGGCCCCCGCGCTCGCCGCTCGGCATTGGAAATTCATGTACGATATAAAGCACAATCTACGGGCAAATTCGGTCAATGGCGAGCCTCACATAATTCGCATAATCACTGTGTAATCCGTGTACCGAGCCTCGTACCCTCCTGCGGATTCTCGTACTCTGCGCAGAGCCGGAGAGAGCCATTCTAACTGTCGATCCGCACACTGATCTTTCGCTATCGATGCTTATTCGAAGGCGGGACGAATAATATTAAATTTTTGCTCGTGCGAGACTCGTTAAGATTCCTTCTGACGAAGATTAGCCACTGTAGATTAGAAGTGACTATTTAGGGAAATTTTGTAAAATCTTTATTGAGGTGAACTTATAATTTTTATCGCATGTACGATTAGACACGAAGGTTTCTAGAGGCGATTATTTCGTTGTTTTGGGTAATTATTTATTTGTGAAAAATACGAGAAATTGAATTGATTGTTTGAATGAATGAAAAGACAGATCTTCTGCGATTACCGATAACTTATCGGTTGCATTTTTTATTGTTTTCATTATTGAATCTTCGGATAATAACTGTGATGATTTAAATATGTCAAAATTATCCGATGATTTGATTTTGATCCGCTACGTGCCAGTAACGTTAGCAGGGACACAACATCTTTTTAAAAAGTACCGGTCCTCCATACCCCTTCACTCTTCCTATTCCTCGATAACGACGCGAAATTTAATTGAGAAAGAGTTCGTCAACCTTTCAATCCGAACGCAACAGCAATTTTTCCCCCCCTCAAATCGATATTGCACTTTCCTCGGCCGATTATCGGCACTCGTGACAATTTTAATCGCGCAATTAATGGATGTGTTTGGCGAACGAGAACGAGTAAGAGAGAGAGAGAGAGAGAGAGAGAGAGAGAGAGAGAGAGAGAGAGAGAGAGAGAGAGAGAGAGAGAGAGAGAGAGCAGCCTGAATAGATTTTCCGTTGATGGAAAGTTAAATCTGTCAATCGACAAGGCGGCCCACTCAGTTAAACAATGCGATCTAACCGTCGTCCAAATTAAAAACGGAAACGGGACACTATCGTTCTCTGTCTCTCTCTCTGCCTCACACGCGTGAGCTCACTCTCCCCCCCTCCCCTCTTTCTCTTTTCCTCTCATCGTTCTCGTTAACGTAACGAGAAATGTGCCCAAGTATCTAATAATTATAATGCTCGCCCCGATTTATAAAGCCTTCCAATAATCTGTTTAGAAATACACAATCTTGGCATAATTCAGCGTCACGCAAGATAAGTTACTCCCACGAACAATAATGAATTCGAACTCTGAAAAAGAGCTAATAAATTCTGCCCGGTCGCCGTCAGCCAGCCCATTACAAACTCTACATTTCTTCATTTCTGCCCGAAACAAAGTAATTCCCTCCTACGCGACCGTTCCAATTACAACTTAATCGAGAGTCCCTCCCAATTATTTCGTCCTCCTTTTCTCGGAGAAAGGAGAGAGAAAAAAGGGCAACTCGCCATTATCCCGTCTAATAACCCGAGGATTAGAACCGTCCGACGACGCGCAATTTTCGTCGAAAGTGTCCGCTTTAACGTCGGCCATTTTTCTCCACCCCCTCCACCGAGTCTGTTTGCTTCGCGAAAAATCTGGTCCCGTAACGAGATTCTTCCTTTCGAGAGCCCGACATCCTGTGAGGACCTCGTCGGCAACGGTCCGAGCAGTCGCTGTAACCGAAGTTCAAAACGGCAGGCACCTTCGTCCTTCGGCCGACGCGAAGGACGAAATGAGAGGGAAGGAGTCGGGGGCGCGAGAAGATGGCCAAAACGGAATTTATTTTCCTCGCCCTACTCCTACTCTTTGTTCCACCGGCCTCGTTTGTTCGAAGTCGTTGACTCTCTTCACGATTTGCCTACGCTGAATACGGACAATTTCAATTTGTCTGCCGTCTGTCTGCTTTACGATGGCAGGATTGGCGTTAGAGGGGATGTAGGTGTTTCTCATTGGTAATTATGTCGGTTCTAAGATAATATATGGAAATTGAGTCATAGTCGTTTGTTTATAATTAGCGGTATTATTTTCAACTGCAATTCAATTTATCTTTAACTATGTGCTCTATACGTAAGACATTTATATTATGCATAGTATTTTATTGTAATTATACTTGTTGGTTTCTAACTGTGGATAAAGTAAAGTTTGCCTCTAGGATTTGAATTGATTAATAAAAATTCAGGCTGGAATTCTTGACTATTGTGACTCACGGAAAATGGAGAAAATGATGTGGAATAATAATTTATTTTTCGATTATACGGGGCGTTATGGCGAGAATGATATTAAGCATTTATTCGCAGAGGTATTCGTGCGCGAATTTTCAGGTTACGCGAGAAAGGTTGACGCGATAAAAAGAAGAAATCGTTGCGATTCCGTGTGCTTTTGACAGCCGTTTACACGAATCCGATACAGGTGCAGTTATGAGAATATCGGTCGGTGCATGACGGGTGTTAGGTTATTTTCTACTTGCTAAAGATATCTAGGTCTTGAATGAAACGCCCTGGTTCGAGAAAATATGTTCGGAGTCAATCTCCTATATAAATCTACATAATATTCGTGTCCAGTATTTGCTATCGAATGAAAATTACTCAAATACCTGCTTTATATTGCCCATATGTAACAATATATGTATGTCATTGCACAGCATCAAATAATCCAGAAACAGAATTTGTATACACACGTGCAAACAGAATAAACTGTACTTCTACAAACATTGATCGTAATTGGAATTCAATTCTTAACAGTAATGCATGCAACAATTAAATTCTGAGTTTCAAACTCACCAAATAGACGCCCAACAGTTGCATAACCACAAACTTGCTGCTGTCATACCTGCAGACTCACTTCTTTGAACCAACCACAACCCAGGAACAGCTTCAGTACTGTAATCAGGTTCAAAATTACTTGGCAAATTCTCAAACATTTACATGCCGCTGACAATAATCAACAACTCAGTTATTAACAGTTAAAGTAATAACATTCTCAGTAGTGCGAATGTGCTTGTCAAACTCACCCAAGCAAGGCAAAGCTTGTCAACAAGGTCCACGCATCTCAGCCCATTTTCCAAAATTCTCACAACTTCCAGGCAATTTATAGTCACACGTAGTTTCCCCAAAGCGTTTGATCGTGATTCAACAGGTCAGAACGTGTCCAAGAACTCAAAACAGGACAAAAACCACAAACTTTCGCGGAGCACTGATGCGGGACGCTAAACGTTTGAACGACGTGACGTCACGAAGCATGCGCGGGCACCTGCGAACCGGTTTAGTTAACTCTTTCCGCCACTAGGTGGCAGCACCTCCCGGACTGGCCCAGTCCACTTCTCTGTATGAGTTATAGCAATAGTGCTCGGATTGGCTAGATTGTTTACGATCGGCGCCAGCAGAGGGCAGCATCATTCGGTTTTAAGAGTTAATTCGCCGATCAGCCACAATAGATGGGAGAACCATTCGTTTTTTCGCACTTTGTTCGCAGATCGGCGCCACTAGATGGCAGCATCATCTAGTTTTCTGAAAATTTTACGACGTGACGTAATATGTCAGTTCTGAAAGGTTAGGTCGTGAAGTTTGAAAGTTTGTGCGTGCGTTTGTAGTCGCGATAATTTTTTACGAAAACCGTGAATTTGTGGCTCCTGGCGGTTGTGTCGTTAAGGATTTCGAATCTGTTGCTGCTGGCGTTGCTGAATTTGGCAAGAGTATAGTTGGCAAAGGTCTTTTCGGCTTGAAAATCGTCGATGAAAGGACGCTGTGCTGTGATGCTTGAAGCAATGGTGAGTTTGACAAGTGTCAGAATTCAAATTTAAGACTCTGTCAGTGAATACTGACTGCGCGTAGTGTATGTCACCGTCTATTACAAGTGCTGTTCTATTAATTGGGTGAATGAATAGATACGTGCAATTTCTGGTCGTACTGTACAAATTCCCGTGTTAATATGCGCAGCACATATAGGATGAACATATATGCATTTGATACATATTCGGGCAAACGTGTTTATGCCCCTCTGCGGGAACTTCGCATAATTTTCGTACAAATCCAGCCGCGGCAGCCTGACAGGCTGAAAGGCTGCTATTTCCGGTTTTCAATCGCCAACGTTTTCATGCCACGCTGCTTCCTCACATTCCGCACCCTCCCGCTCACCATCTCGTCCCATATTTCCGCTTCCCACCCCTTCTGCCAACGTTCTCCCTCTCTACATCACATTACATTTTTGATCTTACTTCTAACTTTGCGATTAATCTTAAATTTCATCTTTCGTCAATTTCGTTAATATCAATTTGTTTCTGTGTATCTAAACCCTTGTCGTTCACAGTGAGGTCAGAATATGCTATAATTTTACCTTTAATTATAATTTAAAAAAATCGTCATATGGACCGTTTATTTTGAAAATGGTGTAAGTACATATTTAAAAAGAAATGCGATATCATATAATTTATGATTAACGCGGTGTAAACGGTTTATTTACGTGATATTTCATTTCTTTTAAATATGGACTTACACCCCTTTCAAAACAAACGGTCCAAATTACCTGTACAAAAACAAATGGTCTCTTCAACAGAAAGCCTTCTTTACATTAAATTCATTCCCTTCCACCTCCAATATATCAAATCATTCGAAACAATCAATTTCTTCATGACGCCGACATCCGCAAACTCGCAGCGACTACCTCAATTTCCAAAATCGCTCCGGCTACAGTCTCCTCCAAAGATCGACGTACCCCATCGATTCCGTCGGCCGCAACGCCCAAATTTGCGTAGACTCCACTCTGGCCAGCCAAGCCCTCATAACTGGCAAGAATAGTTCTTCGATTCGATCGCTGTTGGGAAAGACCGCGAACGATCCCTCGCCCCGTTCGATTAGCCCTCGCAACGGGGCCACTTCTGGCCCCTTCAACCCCCGTCCAACCCCCCGTTCAACCCCCAGCACGGGCCGCGTGCTCAGCCATCCGTGAAGGTGCGCATCGGTTACCTGTACTACACCTGTTTCAGCTGCCTACTCGTCCGGATAGTTGGACGCGGCACGAGCTCTGCCACGAATTACCTCGCTGATCCTCTATGAAAGTTTCCTACTGCGGTCAGATAGCACGTACTTGCCTACCCCTCTTGCCAGCCCACCCCTGCTGGCAGCCACCCTTGTTTCGCGGAGTTTATCGGATTTCCAACGGCCTCGCGATCCGCGTGCCGCCTCTCCACGTTAATTTTCGAATATTCCCCGACGTGTCTAATACATTCCCGGTAACAATTTCGTTGCGATGCCCTGCTACCCTGCCCCCACCCCCTCCCGCAACCCCCTACGGCCGCCCCGGTGAGCCCATTCTGCCTCGACGACGACGGAAAGGAGTTTCCTGGCGTGCTACGATGTTTATGTCGGCGCGAGGAGAATGTTTCGTGGGGGGGTTGGAGTGCGGGGATGTTTCACGTTTTTAGGGGGTGGGGTGGTTTGCCTCGGAAGGCGTAAAGAGGTATACGGACTCGGTCGTGAGAGTTCTGGTTGGTAATGTGACGGATTATTGTCGGGATGTTAAGCGGACGTTTCAATGGTAAATTAGGTTGTGACAACCGGTTATTGACAGTCAGTACAGATACAGTACAGTGCAGATATAGATATTTTATACTTGTAACTACTACAATTCGATTTCTAACTTAAACGTTGACTTTATGTAATCAAGCTAAAAATGATATAATTAACATACTTAAAGTTTGAAAAAGTGAGAGAAATTATTTTGAAGACGTTTCAATGGTATGGATTGTAATAGAGTCACTGTATACATTTGTAATAGTTCTATTAATAATAGATAATCAAAATAAACTTTGCTTATGGACTTGTTTCAGTAGCTTCAAATCGCCACTAGATGTAACGTTATCATCTATTATATATCCACATACATATATTATAACCCCGCTATTATGTTGGCCACGTTTCGATGAGTGCATATTATTAACCAGCATCGAAATGCGGTACGCAAATTTGACTCTTTAATCATTTTACCTCAACATATACAAATGCATATTGAACAGGTTTCGTATTCCATGCAATATTTTAGATTGCAGGACCGTTATTAAATTAATTACTGTTTCTTTTTGCGCAGTGCCACCTCACAAGCCGAACATCATCGACGAGCATGGCAAAACTGTGCCAACGGTGGCGGGTCCGTACATGGAAGGGGGTGACATGAAACTGACGTGCCTAGTCTCTGGGGGTGAGTCCTGTTTCCTTCTATAATTAGCCCCATGCCGGACGAGCGTGCGAATAAAGTCGCACGCGGCTAGCTGTACTTGACACTCGTTAGCGCGTCGACTGTCGAGTCACGTTGTAGACATTGGCCAGCGGAAGGATCTAGCACGCATTCCATCTGCAACGCGACACAATTATCGTTCCATCCGCTTATTTGTCTACTTCTTTGGCCGTAAGCTGCAGCTTACGCTCGTTAGCACTGTCAAATCGGCCGCCGAGTCGGAGACAGTGTCAGCGAGAGACTATGACAGGGAATTTACGCTAATTCCATCGTTATTTTTTTCCTAGAGAAATTGAGGATTTACCGCGGGCGGGACAGGCTATTTTTAGTAATCCCCCCTTTTCATTCGTAATCGACGATTTTTCCAATGGCGAAAGCGCGACAGAGCGGGAGAGTGGAAGTTGGAGGGACGAAATAAAAAAGCGGCATCGAACGCGCGCGAGGCAAGCGGAGTCAATAAGGCGATTGAAAATATTCGCAACGCATCCGCGGCTTAAACTAATATCGCTGGACAAATATGCCGGTGCCTGTTCTAGCTCTGTTTGCCTATGAACGGCCGCGCTAGCGTGTAAACTTTTATTTTTACAGCCGGCTACCGTTCATTCGCCGTATTTTAACAATTATTCCGCGGCTGACCATTTTTTCCAACGTATTCATTTTCCATTTACAGCTTCCGTCGCGAAATAATATGTTTGTCTCCGATAATTAAAGTGTTCCGGATGAAATTAATACCGAAATTGTTTCAGTTCTTTATTGTTTAATTACTATGTACGTCAAATTGAAAAACTCACGTAAAATTTTTGTCTTGGACCAAGTTCTTGTTTAAGGACACGCACGCAATTTTCGTTGTTTCTGTCCTTTATTCTTTAATTACTATGTAAGTCAAATTGAAAAATTGTCCTAAACGTTTTGTCTTGGACCTTGATTTCCAACACGCGCGCAACTTTTGTCGTTTCAGTCCTTTGTTCTTTAATTTCTACGTAGGCCAAGTCCAAAAATTGAGGGCACCAAAATTTTGTTTCGGTCCAGGTTCTTCAAGCACGCGCAATATTTCTCGCGTAAAAGTGCGAAAATTCTCATTGAACCGAGGAGTGCAAACAGCGCTGAAAAGTATCGATCATCGATAATCGACATAAACGAACGTGTCGACGCATTGCGGGCAAGGAAAAATAAAGGAAGGAAACGGCGGGTGAATGTATAGAGCCAAGGGGGGAGGGGGAAGAAAGCTTGACGCCATTAAAGGATCGCTCTTGAGAGGTTCGATGAAACATCGGAGCCGTTAAGAACGCCGAAAGAGCGATCTTACCTTTATTCTATTATATTTTAATGCTCAACCCCTCGCATTCTACCCCCTCTTTCCCCCCCCCCCCTTCCTTCGCCTCTTCCCTCTTTCGTTTCTGCCTTCCTTCTGTCTTCACGGCAACTCCTCGACGCTGCCGTGGGCAATAACGATAATAAATTTATTTTTATTGCCTCGCACGTCGGCCTCGGGCCGTGGACTTTGCCGGAGAATTATACGGGGTGTCCGCACCTTTATAAGCAGTCACGCCTCGTTTGTTGCCTTCCGCTGATTTATTTCTCAATTCCTCTCTCGGTCAATTCTTCCTTCCCGTCGGCTCTCGTTCTCGATAAACGATCGCGACTGATCGATTTATATTCTCACTCGTTACTTCACGCATTGTTCGTGAATCTACGTCTAGAATTTTGTTTCATACCGTTATGATAAAAGTTTCCATATGTCGACCGTTTATTTTGAGAGTGCTGTAAGTTCATTTTAAAAAATAAATTAAATATCACGTAAACCGTTAGTTTTCATCACCATCTGATGAAATAATACAGTACATAAAACCATTACGTGGTTTATTACCACCGTGTACTTATTTTTAAATTTTTCTCATTCAACAATTGCGGCATTTATTTCGAACGTGGTGTAAGTCCGTTTAAGAAAAATTAAATATCACGTAGATACACCGTTTAATCATAAATTATATGACATCTCACTTTTTGTTACATATGGACTTACACCACTTTCAAAATAAATGATCCATATGTTTCTATACGTTCTCTTGCGAACACATAAGCTTTCTTCCGCCGACATCGATTACTCTTCCAACTGATTATGAAATGAATATAATAACATTCCTGTGTCCTTCATCCATCTGCATCTAGCCCAACGTCATACTATTTTCCATATTCATTCCAGCTCATTCATCTATCTGTCCATCTACCCGCATAATTCGCACTGTTAGTCGCTCGGTTCAGTTCCTACATTTTATTCCTCGTAACACTAACCCACAATTCCCCGTCTTTACTTCCCATCTATCCGCATTACTTTATCCGTCCATCTACGCGTACTCCATTACTCCCGGCGTTGCGCTATTTATAAATTTCATTTCTCGCCTCGCTCGCTCACAATTTTTGCATCTTCGCACTCCCTTTCCCGTCGGGATGCGCTGTTTTTCCGAACGAAAATGGGTCCGGTAAAAAATAATGAGGTCAGCCCCCCCGTCCCCTATGCCACCCCACAGTAGTCAGGGATATTCACCCTTGGGGGATTATCCGCACGCAGCGGCCATTATGAATTATGAATTAACGCGTGGCGTAGTGGAACTCCGATGTGAGCGTGTAGTGGTGTCATGTTGTTGCGGATGGGACGTTCGTGGGACGTGGATATAGGCACGACCGTGAGAAGGGTCACTTTAGTTGTCGCTGGGAAGTCGTAAGATACGTGTAGGTATCCGTTGTTTGCACTCGAGGCGTACGGATGTTTCTTCAATTGTCGAATCGATTTCACCCACTAGGAATTCTGCCGTACGCTGTTTTTCTCGGCTAAGTAATAATTTGGATTTGTAGACATATGTACTTTGGAGTATTTCAATAAAATGGGAAATGTTATGGATTACTGCAGCAAATTAGATTTTTGCATGGTCGAGAACTGCTATTTAGATGAAAGATTTCTTCAATTCGTTAATTTTGCATTTTTGTCATCTCTACAGTATCCGGCCTTTGCTTGAGTACAATTCTTATTATAAGTGTTTACGCTTGAAACAGGATTTATTTAGAAATATTAGGTCGACAAGAAAGTAATCTCGATATTGCAATGTGAGCTAAAACTCATATTTTTATACAAACAGTAAACTTTAACAAATTACGATTTTATAGTTGATTCTCTAACTTAAATATGACTAATGTCAGACCCTGAGAGGAAAATAGTTTAACACTCACAGAATTGTACAATAATTACGGCACTATCCATGTATTGAAAACCGAAAATACTTCCCTGCCAACCCAACACTACCATAAATTCCATTAATATATCTACCTCCAAGTACTGAGATTTCATCCGAAGTATACCTACGATCCAATACCGCGTCTACCAAAAGAACTTGGCGTCTCCGATTTATTTTATTTCTAGCGAGCTTTGTTGACGATATCATCATCCGCCTCACCTTCCAGACCGGCCACCTAAGTGTATCCGCGGTCGATAGCGTTATCTATACGTCAATGACAGACTAGCCCCACTGCAATTTTCACGAGGAAGCGGTACTCGCCGTTTCTTTTTTTACTCTTCCTCTCTCCGTCCTCCTCCCTCCCGCCGCTCTTTGTTTGCCCAGCGGGCATAATGCGTATCGTCCGATAGAGTTTGTCATGCCGCTCGTTTGAGGGAAGGCCATATTGTCACGAGCGACGAGTCGCCGTGTAATTTCAACCGAGCTCTCGCAGTCAGGCTCTAAGTATTCAGCGAGGAGGGCCTCCGATCGATCGCAATGCTGATGACGGCTCGGCAGAGCTCGTTTTCAAATTGCACCTACGGACGTCCGTTTCCAAAGATACTATAGAACGATCTCGTTCAGGCTAATGGCCACGGTGCTATATGCTTTCAGATGTTTTTATAAGTGTTACGTAATTGCAGCTGAAGCGTAATAATTTCCATCTACATACAGTCAAGCTTATTACTCTACTTACTTACTTACCAGAGCTTACTACTCTGTAACTGTTGTTACTCTGCAAACGATTAAATTTTGGGAATTTTTCGATCTTTAATTACCCCTTTCAAGTTCTTAATTGACCGAATCGGCCGAAAGGCATGTTTATACTCTGCAATTGTTATTATAGTCTAATTTTTCATTTCCGTACTTTCATATTACGATCGTAAGTAGTGCGCTCATACAAATTATTATTATATACTTTATAGTATATACTCTCGTATTTTCGTACATCATATACGTTTACGATAATTTTATCTGAGCCCTTACGGCCTTATAAGTTTTAACTGAATTTCTGCGAGGTATCCGTTGTAATTTCAGTGCTTCGTCAGGTTCTTAACGGCTATTAACAATGTTTTGCAGGTCGACCAGAGCCGAAGGTTCGATGGTGGCGTGGCGAGACCCTTCTCGACTCGAAGGACGGCCCTGGAGACTTCCCGGCCCTTCGAAGGAACACCCTGGTGGTGACGGAGCTCTCCAGGGCGGATTTGCATGCTGTATTCACCTGCCAAGCATCTAACAATAACATCAGTCAACCCATGTCGGCCTCTGTCGCCATCGAGATGCACCGTGAGTTATTGTTTTTATATCACGTTAAACATCGATCCTGCCCTACATTTTTTATGTACTTTATATGGGACAAGTCGTCATCAATCAATTCTATAGGCTCTTACGAGATACCACTGAAAGTAGGAATAGCTATATGTACTTAGACAAATGAGAAACAGTAATGTTTGCATTTTGCAGAAATTTAACAGTAAGAAACTCAGTCTTTGATTACACGCGCTTACGTAAACCTTATACATAAACCAAAAAACGCTGTCGTATAAACACCATTTAAAATATAAAGAACGTACCTTCGAACGTAAAACAGATCATCTAATAACAACTCAATTTCTTATCGCGTTTCATCCGGTGTCTTGAACACCGGCATATTTCCACACACACTATCACGTCAATTCCGTGAACCCCCGTTCCCCTCCCCGTTGCGCCTCATTCGAAAGAATCGTCCCGCCGAATTCCTTGGCCCGAGCGGAATGCATTTTGCGAATCGAGCCAAAGGGAAAATCTGCGTTGTTGAGGAAACGTTGCCCGGATGCCGGAGTACGGGAAGTATTTAAACGGAGGGCCAAGCGGTACCCTGCCTCTCCCGTCGTCCTTTTTCCACCTACCGGTGTCCCTCAGACCTCCTCCGGGCTCTCCTCCTTTTTGTTGGCTCGAACGTCGTCCCGCACCGCGGGCTCTCCGCAAGCTGGAAAAGGAGCGGAAAGGCAGTGGAAAGGCAGCGGTTGCCGGCATACGGGTCAGAAACGAAGATGGATGCCGGCTCTCTGCCGATTTACTGGCCGCCAAGGCATAAAGCCAAGCCTGCCGAGGCTTCGCGGCTCGGGGGAACGACTTTGAGACGCCGATCGTTGCCCGAAATTGCGACTTTTCGCAAAAGTCGGCCAACTGTCGGGACGAACGGAAGTGTAGAATTCGCAGTGATTATATTGGACTTCAAGAAGTCAGGCAGCGGAGTCATAGATACCGGTGTTTGGCCCGAGCTAGTTAAGAAATGTTTTTTTAGAGTACAGGAATTGAACGGGAATTGGGATGGATTTTGAATCTGTAAGCGTCGGTCGTACGCTCGAAAGTTTAATATCCTAGAATTCGGTATGTAAGCGTTCGATATGCAAGTACTGAATATGCAAGGATTCCTCGCGCAAGAATTCAATGTATGACCGTTCAATATTCAGAGATCCAATGCGCGGAGGTTTATTATACAATAATTCAACGTGTCAGAAAGCTGTTCGGCAGTGGAAGTATTATCAGGTTACTATTACAGCGCATGATGATTCAACAGAGCAACATAAACTTACGTAAAATACCCTAAAACAACGCAAAACACGGTAATACAGTATAGTAAGTGTCGTACGACACTGAAATACTTGGACGTATTCCGCTAAACTCATAATTTTTCACATAGACATATATTTACACAAAATATACGCTTGTAACGTTACAAATATACCGGTAAACAGCCTAACTAGTGTACAAAGACTTTAGGCCTCGTAAATAATTTTTTTAATTTGCACGGCGTCGAACAGATTATTCCCTGAAAATTCTCCTCTCAAAAACGTGGAAAGTCGAATGTGTTAATCTGCGCGGAAAGGATTCTGTCATTCCGTCGTAGTGCGGGACCAAAAAAGATCGTACGGCGAGAAGGAACACGGCTGAAAACGGAGGGTAGACGAGGTTCAAAGATGAGGAGGAGAGCGACAACGAGCTCTGATGCATAATTCGCCTTAGTATAACGGTGAGCAACATACGGAAAGCTCTCGGATTTTTATTAAATTCCGCGGAAAGGATCCGGAGGATTTCGACCGGAAGTCGCGGCGGCTTACCCTCTCCCCCTTTCTCTCTTCCGACGGTTCCTATAAGCGGAACATACCAGAATTTCAAAATCGGCTTTCATCCCCCACCATCCCCCTCCGACCCCTTGTTCACTTCGACGTCGGACCTCGTTCCGGGACTATACAGTTTTTCGACCGACTAATGAGCACACTTTTCCTCGCGGCGCGGAATACGTTTTCCGCCTCGCAAGATTCTTCATTTTTTTTCGTCCTGACCCTTTTTCGGCTGCTGGCGTCTTTTTCAGCATCGTCCTTTCGATAATCCTTCCAGATTTTCCCGCGTCGCGGTATGTCAAGCTCAAGTTTTGCGGTATACAGACTGTTAGCGTACGGACAAAAATGTTTGGCTGTCACGTAGTTTGGGAAATGTGGATTTCGATTAACTGAGTTATGCGTTTCGAGATCGATCGAGCGTCGCGACGTCAGATCGTAACTGATTTGCACAGCTTGCCGGTGTAATTCGGAGTCGATCGATCTTTGTAAGCGTCGCGCGATCTCGCTGTCAAGATGCCTGACTATGACGCGCTAATTAAAAAACGGTATCCCTAATCCCGACAGATTGATGACCCTGCAGTCGCACCCAATTGTCGGCAGTTGGAACTTAACGGCGACGCGGCAGCAGTATTTCGAGGAATTAATCGACTAAACGATGCTCCCTGCCAAGGCATTTAATTTCCGGAATTTAATTCGCGCTCAAATGATTCATTTTGTTGACAGTTTGCACCGTTTTGTCGCAATGAATTTTCGGAGTTTCGTGGGTTACGTTCGTGTGGCTTTTTAAGTGTACGACTGACTTATGGTTGACCAACGCTACTTGCCACTTACTAGTCAGTCAAGAGAATAGTAATTTTATATTTCGTTTGTTTCATCTTTATTGTTTGTCGTCGCACTCGTCAGCATTTCATGATTGCGTGGTGTCGATTTCAATTTCGAGCTTCGGCCGCTTTGTTGTTGACCGGCACTACTTACCGTTTACGCGCGCCAACTATTTACCGCCGGAAAGACATCGTCGGCTCCTTTGACCGGGAAAAAAATTGAATTCTCCGGGCGGGAAAGATTACGCGAACGATGCGGAGAGTAAATAAATATAGCCGACGATCGGGGGTTGAAGCGTGATCGAAGGCAGGGTTGGCGAAGCAGGGCGCGGATGGCGGAGAACGCGCGCAGAAAGCACGACGATAATAAAAACGTCAATAACAACGTCAACCCCTTCGTCGTCTTTTGTAACGTGAGTGCTCGCGATCGTACGCGGAAATAGAAATGGGAAAAAAAATGCAAAGTCGAGCACGCGACGCTTAATTGGCCGAGAACTGCGGCTGAACGACGTGAGCGGTTCACGCGTTTCTTCGCGGCGGAGTCTGACATTCGTGCGAAGAGTGCGAGTCTCGCACGTTTGTCGTTAACCCTTTCGCTACGGAGCGCTTGTGACAAAATGTGATCGCTGGGGACGGAGCGCATTGCTCAGTAGTTGACACTGAGGCACGGAATGCTACGACGTAATTAGAAGTCGTTTCTTGTTCTCTAAATTTTCTAAATCTATGTTCTCTATATTTATTATATATTGTAAAGTAATAAATAAAAGTATATGTGGTATGAACGTATATGTACGCCCTTCGTACCTGAGCGTCCACTTTTGCAGGGCGTATATATACGCCCTTCGGAGCGAAAGGGTTAAGGATCATAAGATTCGTTGCATAGTTTTCGTCTGACGTTACTAGAATGGTTTGTAAAAATTCTTATTACCAACTTCGTGCAGATAAGCATTAAGAATATATGTACCGCTTATTTTGAAAGTGGTGTGAGCCCAGGTAAAAAGAAATTAAATATCACATGAACTATATGTTGTCGCATTTTTCTTAAATACGGACTTACACCACTTTCGAAATAAACGGCCGGTATCTTTCGTCAGTTGCATCTATTTGCAATAGTTAGTACATATACGTCCATAGAAAACTTGAGAACAGCGGCGAGTAAATTGTGAACATACGTCAGGGAGAACATACGAAAGTTCTCGAAAATCGCAAGATTACGGCCAATGGAGAGTAGTTGAAATTTCATCTTCCGGCGGTGCGGGCACGCTAAAAATTCGCGGAACGTCCATTCAGACACGGGACAGTAGCCAGAATCCAGTATCCATATCACTTAGAGGGGCCCTCGGCTTCTCGGCGCAGATGGGCGCATACCTTGTTTTAGTGGTGATTACTATAAATCGCGTACGAGCACTTTGCTTTTTGCCCGGCGACCCGCTTTTATCGCCGAACGGGCGTAAAAGCTCGGCAAGGCACCCCTATCTTCTCGCGCATCCACCCCTCTCTCCGTCTTATTTTTGTTCCTTCGGATACTCGTGTCCCTCATAGGGACGCGTACCTGCCGTAAAAATATTAAGCCGCTAAAAAGTCGAACTGCGCTTTCCGCTGGGCGGCATCGGATGCAAGGGAGGAGAGAGACAAATGAAGAAATAGAGAGAAAGGGAGAGAGTAGAATGTGATAAGCGGAGATGAAGAGAGACCGAGATGGAGTGCATCTTTTACAGCGGGGCCCCTCGCGTAATTACATCGCGCGATTATGAGGCCGTGAAAAAGTTTCGTCCGGGCCATAGAGGTCCCTTTATATCTACTCGTAGCTTTAATGCCGCGGAAAAAAGTTTCTGTTTACTGCACCCCCCTCCCGCGATGAAGTCCGAGGGATCGGCCGGACGCTGGAAGGCGAGTCAAAAGCAAATTCTTCTTCCGAACGATTTGTCCCGCACAAAAAATCCCGTACAAACTACGAAGTCCAGCATTATATCGTTATAAACTGTCGCGTTATCGAATAAGAACGAAAACACCCGTTGCGGCATAAAGCAAAGGAAGAACGTTTTTTGGAAAACCCTTTTTTCACCACCTACGTCCTTACCCAAAGATTTATGTCTCTCTCAGATTGGCACAAACAAACCCAACCTAATAACCTACAGAGTCCCACGCAATTCCATCATGCCCTACAACCTAACCGCTATGAAAGGCAGCCCGAGAAAAGCACCCGAAGGAAAGCGGGACCGAAAGGAAGCGCAGGCGGAAGAATAGGTAGGAAAAATCGGAAAACAGGCAGAAAAGCGATCGACCGCAGGCATCGAGCTCGGCTTCCGGCGAGAGGGTGGTGGTGGGAGGAAAGGAGGCCGATCGAGCAGATTGTAGAAATCAGTCGACGAGCGAGCGCCCAGGAGGTATCGAGCATTTTCCCGCGGCATTTCCTCCCGCGTCAGAGTGCCCCGGCGCGCATCAAGTATTACGCTTCTGCCTCCCGCCGTTTTATTGCGGCGAGGCGCGCTCTCCGCGCCAGTTAAAGCTCTCGTCCGTGCTTTTCTTCCTTGCTTTGAGTCCTCCCCCTCTGCGGAGCCACCCCTTTAGCCCCCCAAGACGGCCTCATACCCCTTCCCACCCCTTGCCACCCCTTCCGCACCCCTTCCAACCCCCTCTGCACCCTGCCCAACTCCCGGCTAGCTCTTCCAGTCCACCCCCTCGCACAGCCACCCCTTTCAGCTACCCCCCAAGACCAGTACACCTCCGCCACCCCCCCTGTGAAAACCACCCCTCAAGGCGGGCCGACGTCGACCTCTTCCACCCACTCTGCAACCCCTCGTCTCCCGGCTCACCTCTGCCCTTCCCCCCACCGTCCCAAGACGGGTATATACCGGCGAGGGCCGCCTCTCCTGGATTCCGCAAAGGATTAAACCTCATAAATTCCGTGGAGCACTCCGTGGAATTATCGGTATGCCGCCGTTCGTCCTCCGACCCGCGCCGCCTTTTACGGACGACTCGACAAACGAGAGCGATTTCTGCGCGACTTTATGCTCTTCTAAGACCTCCCCCCCCTCCTCCCCCTTCCTTTCCCTTCGCCCTTTTCTACCCGTCTTGCCCTCGGCAGCTGCAGCTGCCTACGGTAGACTCGTTCAGCTATTTCGCTCGCGTCCTCTTACCTCGACCACTCCGCTCGCTTAGTTCTATGTCTGCAGCTCGCACGTACGATTTCCGCTTTCTTCATTTTTTGGTTTCTTGCTTATTTATGAGTTTTCCGGGAGCGCTAATGCTTCGGGCGAGAGGCGGGAGTCGGTGGTTTTCGGATGGGATTGTCTTGAGAGCGTCTGTTTTCGGAGTGGTGCGAGAATACTTTCGGTACTGTATTCTGATACAGTAAGTAGTGTAGATCAATGCTTGAGTACACTGGTCGGTAAGGAAAAGATTGAAACATAGAGATCAGGTATTACTCAAGTATCAAATACAGGATGCCTGAATCGGCTGATAATTATATCCTTCGTCTATTGGCGCTGGTTTCGGAGTGGAACGAGAATTCTTTCGGTACTGTAATCTGCTACAGTAAGCAGTGTAAATCGATGCTCGAGTACATTGATCGGTAAGCAAAGGATTTAAACATAGAAAAATGTTTCATCCTCAAAAGACTGATAGGTAAAACTTTTATTATTTCAATCATTGCAGGTATTATCGAACTATCAAAGACAAGATGCTTGCAGCTGATAATTTGATCCTACGTCGTTTACTGGAATTGAATAATTGATAAAAAATGCTTCTTTTGCTTTGATTGAAACTATTTTTCGAGCGCTGTATCTAGGAGATTGCTAAATCTTACTTTATGCACGTGCCTTCAGCTTCTTCCGACATACGCTCGACAATATTCGCGCGATTCCCGAGTCAGTGAGCCGGATGCGTTACATCTCGGCGATAGTTCGCTGAAAAGGATGAAGAGCCGGGAAATAACTTCCCGACGAGCTCTGTAAATCATTGAGATTCTCTGCGTTCAAGTAAAACGCCCCTTCAACCCATTCTACGGAACCCACCCCTTGCCTCTAAATTATTTCCAGCTAATCGACAAATTCTGCCGTTCGTTACCAAAACGTTCCAACTTAAAGATTGACTCTAAATCGAAATTATTTGCGCTTCTTCCATTTAATCTGCAAAGTTCCTTCCATCTGAAAAATGTTCCTTTATTTTATAGTCGTCGCAGCATGCCGAACTGAACGATCGATCTTTCCAGAATCCACTTTCCGACATATTTTTCCGATAAAATCCCCGAGATTTCTCCGCGGTCTTAAAAAATTACAGCACCGTCCCAACTCCTGTTCCAATTTCCATACGAAACTTTCGCGGAAAAATACAGACTCTCGATTATGCCGGTCCCCACTCGGCAAGTCTGACGTCGATGTAAAACTGTTAAAAGTCCTCGAATGAAGTTCTCACTCGCGCGGCCGCTAACCGGAAGTGGGTGAACGACTCAATGATCGTGAAAATGGCGCGTCGGCGGCAGGTAGACTCTCGTTTCCGGTTCGGCCAATGACGTAGCGAAACGACGCGCTCCCCAGAGCTGCGATAGTCGGCCAGCATTTCGCAACAAATTAACCGTGCCGTTAATATAAACCGTGACAGCCGACGTGGCGCGCCACCCCTTCCGACCCCCCCATTCACCCCCTGGCAGGCCGTAGGTCACGAAATAAATGACCGAACCCTACGACGTGAACGATGGCCCGAGCGCGACGTGCTGTTTAATCGCGGGTCATTATTATTTCACGGTTCATTGAGTGCTTCGCCAGAGGGGGGAGAGGGTGGAGAGTGGGGGTGTATTTAGCGGGAGGATTCACGGATTGAATATTTTCCACGTCAGATTCAGATGTCGGGGCTCGAAGCGTCGATTGTACGGCGGATTGATGGCTCGGAGTCTGGGATTGGATAATGTAAGGATGAGAATGAATTGTATTGGTTTTATTGTTTTTTATTATGTTGGTTTATTCGTGTGATCGGTGTACGGGGGTTGCGTATTGTTTAATTAGCGCCGACTGCGCTCGGTATAATATTAATATTGCGTCGGGTCGAATCTTAAGAGTAATTTTCATGTAATTTTAATATCGTTACTGTCATTACGGTTTTTGTTATCATTTTTAGAATATTTTTCATGGGTCGTCTTTTAGTATGCACGTATTGCAGCGCAACGGTTACATTAATTATTCGATATGATTTGCGAAAGGCGTAAGCATATCTTTGTGCTTGGTATAATATTAATATTACGTCGGGTTGGATCTTAAGAGTAATTTTGATGTAATTTTAATATCGTTACTGTTATTATTGTTTTTGTTATCATTTTTCGAATATTTTTCATGGGTGGTCTTTTAGTATGCACGTATTGCAGCACCACGGTTACATTAATTATTCGATATGACTTGTGAAAGGCGTAAGCGTATCTTTCCAAATTAAGTTTGTTTCGAGTCGAAGGAGAATCGAAGAAATTTGGAAACGAGTCGCTCGAAAGTCTACGGCCAATTACAATCAAGAACGTGCAATACAACCGGAGAGCGGACTCGCCGAGAATTAATCGAATTCCGAAATTCCATGAGTTTCACATTATTCGGCGGGCGAATTATTAATTATAAGGGGTCCGGGTTAATATCGTCAGCCATTTTCCGAAGTTTTCCACTCTTCGGGGCAGAGCATTGGCGCGGTGAGTCGAGGGGGTGGAAAATGGAAGGGGGTCCGATCCTCTTTCATGGACGCCGACCTTACGCCGAAAGTTTCCGTGATCGAAACCGAGTTATCGGTGCCAGATTAATTGCGTTCTACCTTCCTTTAATGACTATTGGCGGGGGGGAGTGGGGGGTGGAGGGCGGAGGGGTTGAAAGGATGCCTTCTCAGACTTTCCATTGGGCCGAGCGAGGAATGCGGCCGAATCTGTTCATTATATTAATTACTGCCTTCGATGCGCGCGGCAGAAATCGTTGAAAGATCGAAGGTTGAAAATTTCGTCTGATTGATCAGAATGTTCAAAATGTCGCATCATCTGGAAAGTTCGAATTACGATTTTCAGGATTTTTATGCATTTCGCACACAGTTCTCGTGTAAAAAGAGGTCCTGGCGTAATGTATAACAATACGATATTTTACTAATGAAAATTTTTTCAGTTTTGTCTCTGCATACTAAATTCATGAAGAATATTTGCTGATTATATCCTTACACAATTAAGAAACTGAGTTCTGATAATTGGCTTTGCGATCGTTAATCGAAACGCAGTCAGTGAAATATTTGAAAATAGTACTCGACAGATATGAAAATTCGCAGGATATTTAAAGCGTACTTCGCGTTTAAACCATGTTTAAACATTGACCTCCGGCCAGGAGTGAACGTAGGCGGCCGAGTAAAAAGGTCGGGAACAGGAAAATTATTGCGAGCGCAGAGAGGCTAAATCTCTGAATGCGCATAAACAACGGGGCACGAAGTTCGAAACAGACGGAACTTTGAAAAATGTAACTGGAGCACGTGGACGGCCGCGCCTGAATGGATGCAGGGCACGAGATAAGTCCGTAATGTGCGAAAACCGGTAAAATTTCCGCGCGGCAGGGGCAAAAAGATAAGCGCAGTCGAAAAATGGAGATAAACGTTTCGACGTGCCGAGGAAACAAAAGCGGATAAATCGCAGGCGAACAAAAAAAACGTCAGCGCGCATAAGACAATGGGAAAGACGCATTTAATCGTCTTGCTTCACATTCTTTCGAATGAGAGGAGAGGATCAGAATTAATCCGTCTTGAAGAAACAAAGTGGACAAATTACGAAGATCCTCGTGTCACGGGACAATATGAGAAACAGATTAAAATCTTAGCCTGTCTCCTTCGGGAATATGGAGTGCAAGATGGTAAGGGAAAAAAATGTGCTGAAGAAATGAACAAGAAGGTAGCGATGGGAACGAACGAGTTGCACGATGTGAGAGACAGATTAAAATCTTAGCTTGTCGTTCTGAGAATATCGAGATGAACTGGAGAGGGGGAACGAGAGGGAAGGGAATGAACGAACAAACCCCCGGCACTAACCTACCCTCTGGCCACTCACCCTCGGCTAATCGGGCTTGACTAATTAGAGGGCAGTTGGCTGGTAATGGAGTCAGCCGGCGAAATTGGGTAACGGCGGGCCTGATTTACACGGAAAGAGGAGTGGCGCCAGCCTCTGATTGTACGAGCGCATACAGGGTGTGGCGAAAATTGTAACGGTGCCGTCCAATTACCCTAAAATAATCGAGCCGGCCGAAACTTCCGTTTCCGCTTTCGACGGTCGTTGTCTCGAGGGCCGATTTTGCTTTCTGTCGGAACATTTTTCTCTCTCGTGTATTATAGTGGAATTTCGCTGAATCGTGACGTCCACTTTCTTCTTGTCAAGCGAGTAGACACGGGATAGAACAATGGGATAACCTCGTAATAGAGAGTGTTACTCGTTCGGATTGGCTGTTTCTGGTTTGCCCCCCTGGTTCGTTCGGCTTTTACGAGGATGAACGAAGAAGCGTCTTTCTTCTGCCGGAGACGTCTCGTCGGATCGCGGAAGCCATTCGACTTTTAATTGAACCCCCACCGCTTTTCCATCCTCTCCGACGGACCGATCCTATTTCCGGCGCGAGACTTTATCAACGTGCGTGCGAAGTCAGCGTCCATTGTCGGCCACTTGCCGTCGGGTCTCAATAATTCAGCTTTCGACCGTTGTTGTTCTAGGCTGGACTATAGTGACCATTTCGGTGCAATTTGCATTCGACAATCGTGTAATAACGTCGATGACGTCAATGATACGCGCGTTTAACTAGGATTTATTATACCGTACAGAATGCTGGAACCCGTCAGATATTTTTATATTTAAAAAAAAATTGAGATATCATATAATTTATGATTAATGTAGTGTAAACTTTTTATTCATTTATCATGTGATATTGTTTATGTGTAACTTTTTATTTATGTGACATTAAAAAAAAATTATATATTACGCAAATGAAAAGTTTACACTACATTAATCATAAACTATATGATATCTCAATCTTTTAAAAATATGGACTTACACCACTTTCAACTATACACGGTCCATTTCTGTCCGAGACGATCAATTTTAAGCGATAACGGATAATAAATAACATAATAAAATAAAATCCGACCCGCAATACTTTGATATTTTACGCCCGACAACGCTTCTTCCCTTGACTCGCGCTCGTCGATTGCGGAACAAGGATGTCAATAATGAGCCCACCCGTTCGCCAGCGATTTATAACGTATCATTTAAAACGCATTTGCATCGGCGCCGCTATCTTCCAATTACCGCCGGCGGGTAAATATCGAATTACCATTATTTATTGTCCGCGATCCGCCTAACTAGCATCCAGGCCGATGCCCGTGGCTCGTCTATTTCTACAAAGCACCTATTTGCCCTCCGCAAACATCGCCCCCGCGCTACGGTAATTCTAACGCACTCGCTACGCTCGGGGCAAGACAGGGAGCGCTCTAATATTCAGCCCTATCAAAACAGTATACACGGTGAGATCAAACAGTAAGCGGCCGCTGTCGGAACGTGTAAACTGCCGCTCGGCCGAAGAAGTCCGAGAATGTCACACCTCCCTACGCAAACTCACCCCCCCGCCACCCTCTGCCACCATCTGCCACCATCTGCCACCGTCACCCTCTTTCATCCCCCTCCTCTCACCGCCCAGAGATCCCGATTACGCTTCTTGAAGCTTCCCCACGAATGTCGAGTCCTTCAGCGCCCTTCCCCAGATCGGCGCGAGGGATCGTTAGCAGGGAAGAAAAAGGAATCGGAATGACAAAAGCTGGGCGGGGGGGTGAAACGATGCGGGAGGGGTTGAGGGAGGGAGAAATGCAAAAACGAATGCTAGGGATGCAGACGACGCATTTTCGTTGCGAGTAAAGCACGCTGATTTCAGATGAGAGTCTGCGTGAGACAGAATGCTTCCGAGTGTGAGTGTTTTCGTAGGGGTGGGATTAAAGTTGAGTGTCGAAGTTCTCGGATGGTACGTTCAACAATTTTCTGAAGGTCCGGATATAACTGGATAATGCTAGGTTTGAACAGGTTTATTTTTACGTTCTTGGATATTCGTGTTAGCAACTCTCATGATTAAACTGTAAATGTTAATTGACATTTCTGCCTCCGGAAAGTACAATTTTCAACTGTATCCTAAATTTCATTATTCACCCTACCACAGTTCACAGTTATCGAAATACTGCTATTATATAATCCACCCTAAGCTACATATTCCCCTAACAAAAGTGATCTAAATCAAAACGAAAGAACCCATTCGCCCACCATCCCTTAAAGCTCCTCAAACCATCGACTCGGACCATTTTCATAATTACCAGCCCAACAACACTCCTCCCACCAGCCCCACACGCCTTCCTACCCACAAACAAAGCCCGCCCAGCCGTTCCGCCTCGAGATGGCAACATTTTTCATACATCCCACCCCCGCAGCGAAAATAAGCGTAGCAAAACTGAATGCCAGGTTTGCATAACGGTAAAGAGGCTGGCTAAGACATATGTTTCGTCGTTTAGACATCTTGGATACCGAGATCAAGATGAGTGGGAGTCGGAAGTGGGCGAATAGCGAGAAAGGGAGATGGGCCCGGAAGGGTGATGAAGGGGGATGCAGGGGGGTGAAGGGGAATGGAGAGGGGTGAAGGAGCCGAGTAGGGGGATGAAAGGAGGTGGACTGGGATGGCAGTTGGGGGTGGGGGGGATGAAGGGGGTGGCCCCTCGAGCTGCTACGGGGCCTTGATTGTGTGCCCGGAGACAGTGCTTTTGAAGCATGCAGGAGAGCCCTCTCAGACTACCGTCGTACTCGAGCGAGTCTCGTGTGACCCCCGAACGAGGCCGTGTCGACTGCATCGCGACGACCTTTATTCCCGTGTTTATGTATGCCGCATCCACCCGCCTGCGCCAGTGTACGTTTCCACGGGACAGAATTCGTCCCATGCTGAACGCGACGGACTGCCGCGATTTTTAAGAACTTTTTCGCCTCGCGCAATGCCCGCCGAGACTCGAAAGGGTCGATGGTCTGGGAGTCCACGAATGGAGGGTGCAATCTTGCACTTGCGGCGGACGGGGATGTGACGCGATTCGATTTTTTGCGGGTGGATTTCTGTTGGGTCGTGCGAGGGATGCTCTTTTGAAGGTATCGTTCGGTTTCTTTTGGTAAGGTTGGATTCGAGTATTGTCTGAGGGGGTTCAAGAATTTTCGCTTTTTGATTAAATGATATTTTATAGACACTCTCTAGGTTTCTAATAGTATTTGTGACGGTACTTGTTTGATGCTTGATGCTGTTTCGAAGGTATCGTTCGGTTTCTTTTGGTAAGGTTGGATTCGAGTAATGTCCGAGGGGGTTGAAGAATTTTCGCTTTTTGATAAAATGATATTTTGTAGACACTCTCTAGGTTTCTAGTAGTATTTGTGACGGTACTTGTTTGATGGTTGATGCTGTTTCGAAGGTATCGTTCGGTTTCTTTCGGTAAGGTTGGATTCGAGTTATGTCCGAGGGGGTTGAAGAATTTTCGCTTTTTGATAAAATGATATTTTATAGACACTCTCTAGGTTCTCAATAGTATTTGTGACGGTACTTGCTTAAATTTACACAATTCGATCGAGTGCGAAGGAATTTTTTTCTATAGGGCAGCTTTAATCTCTGCGTTTTTTTTGTAGCTTTCTCACCCTCAGTTTCTCGCACCCTTTCGTCTGCCGATCCCCCTCGTTTCTTTTCGCGAATAACGTCGTCTTCTTAACCCTTTTAGGCGCCACATCCAGTTCCGCGAGACCGTTTTGTTTTTCTGCCCCTCCTGCGTCCCCGCAGGACCTCTCGTTAGGATTCCTTTGCATCCGACCGTTTCATCCCTCCCCGTCCGGAACAGTATCGAGCCCCTTTCCGGCACCCTTCCGTCCCGATCGCCCGAAGGGCCACGATTCGAAGGCCCTCGACACAGGGCCTCCTTTGTTCGCCAACAGTTTCGCGGGAATCAAAAGTTTCCTTCGCCCGGCCTCCAATTAAGGGGTAGGGGGTTGTTTTTATTTCGCAAAAAAATAGTCGCTCCGACGAAGCGTGTGATTTTCATTAAAAGTCAATATTTTATTATCAACGGTCATTCTTTTTCTAATGACAAAACTCATTTAATTTACAAAATTAGACTTTCTTCTCTTTGACGTAAAGCGGTGATTAAAGCTGAACGCGGCTTAATTTTCAACGGTCCCATACTTTGCTCGCCCATTATGGTTTTCGGTTACCGTGACTTCCATAGCCTACGCGTCCGTCTCTAATTTCTGCGTTCAAGCGTTCGGACGTTAAACGTCTATATTGCGCTCCCCGTTTAACATCGTAAATAGCAAACGGGAGAAATTGCACATTGTGTCAGCGATATCGCGGACAGGGTGCACAATCGTTGCCGAATTTAATTTCAATTATCTATTAATAGAGATTGTAATCCCTGTGTGCCTACGTCGCGGCGCAAACGTTATAATCTGTCGCGTCGCTGGCCATACAGTTAACGTATGGTTGCTCGCTATAGGTTGCAGCGTGCTTTCTAACAGAGAAGTTACATCGAATATTAAACCCGTTCGTAAGCGCGGATATGTGTCGATATGAGTGTAATTCAATGGATCAATCAGCCAGCAGCGTGCCCAGATATCTTCCAATATGGCGTGGAACAATCGAGTTCCGCATTAGACGTAATAATCGAAATTACCGCAGATGCTCGGTTTACATGTTTCGTATTAACCGCAGCGATGTAATGAACAAAATAATGACGATGCACTGTGCCCGAAACTTTACGCTACTCTGTTCTGTCAACTATTCACGAAGAGCGCAAATTTCGGCGCTGTACACTTCTATTACGTGAAACGATCCTGGATATAGTAATATTTGTGTTAACTTGCGATATATGAACGTTTCAACTGTTTGGACTGAATAATATCAATAAACTATGATTTTGAATGCGAAGCGATCATTAAGAAAGCAATATACGAACATTTCGACGGTTAAGACTAACAATAAGCAATGTCAATAAACTATGATTTCGAATAGAAAGTAACGATTAATCAGGCTATATACATTTCAACTGTTCCTATCGAGCGATATCAATAAACTATGAATTGTAATACGAAGCAACGATTAAGCAAGCAATATACAAATATTTACGAATCCGTGCTAAGCAATCTTAACTATAATTTTGTATTCGAGGCAACAATTAAGCAAGTAGTATACGAACATTTCAACGGTTCGCGTCAAGCGATACCAATAAAATCGAATTTCGGCAACGATTAAGCAAGCAACTTACGAACACTTAGAAATCCGTGCTAGGCAATCTTAACTATAATTTTGTATTCGAGCCAACGATTAAACGAGCGAGTCGATCGATACACGATCTTGAACCCGGCACCGAACGTAATCTGAACACCCCCCCCCCCCCCCCCCCCCCCCGAGATCCGCCAGAAACGGACATTGTACTCATAGCCAAAGTACTCGCTCGTCAAAGCGGCGAACTTTCGGCAGAAGTTGGTGGCAAGATGGCGGCCCAGACTCGGCTCCTCGGGGCAGCCGATGTGATCATGTGCTCGGCGCTGCGACGAATGAGGTCGTAAGATCTGGATTAAGGCAGCCGACGTACTCGCGTCCGACTCCTGCGATGGAAAAGGACCGAGAGCTAGGACGAGAGCAAGCTTGAGGGACCGGGGGAAGAGTGGGGGAGGGGCTGGGGAAATTTTTCATTGAAGTCAAAAGTTCCGAGTCCTGAAAGTTTAATTCTGCTTTCTGTCTTCCTCTGTGTGCGTTCTCTCTCTCTCCCTCTCTCTCTCTCTCTCTCTGTCTCTCTCTCTCTCTCTCTCTGTCTCTCTCTCTCTCTATTCTCTCCTTCTCTTTCTCACTATCTCACTCCAGACGCGAACGTTGAATGGAAAATTCTCCGACGCTGTTCGTCTTTCTCGCTGAAGGCGTCCTCCTTCCTCAGCATCATCCACCTCTTTCCTTCTCTCAGTCTCTCTCTCAGTCTCTCGTCTCAAGGTGCGCCCGTTATCGCAGCCACCCCCTTCTCGCTTTATCGCCGCTCCTCGCACCTTTTCACCCCCCCCCCCCCCCACTCTCTCCTTCCCCCGTCGGCCGCCAGACACGAGCTACGGGAGAAAGACGTTCTTCTTCCGTTCTGGTGGCGATTAAATTCGTTGGAAAAGTGCCTCATTCTTTCCGGTATGCCGGAGTTATCCGGGAAATCGATGCGTCGGTAGGCAGGGAGGGTCGTTTACGATTTTCATTCGAACAATCGGAGTGATTGGGTTAGGGGCGAGTTGTCGGATTGGACTGTACGAGAGAGGTGAGACTTTAGAAGCAAACGGAGAAGTAAAGTAACAGACTAGAAAATAACAGTGACGATGGAAAAATACGGATATATTAAGGGTGGAATCATAAGTGGCGAAAGGGGGGCAGGGTGAGAATAGGGTGAAACAGGAATTCCCGGTAAAGAGCGAAGAAAAGAGTAGAACAGGAAGGAGGACCCGGAAACTACCGCAGAGTACAGTAGAAAATAACAGTGATGAGAAATGAAAAGTAGATAATGGCCAGAATGAAAAGAAGAGTAAAGGAGCAGGAAAGTGTGATCACGGAATGGAGTAAGAATTTACGCTAAAGAAAGCGAACGAGACCCTCAACACAGTAAAGAGTGCAAAAATAACCCAGAAGTAACCGGAAAGAGAGAAAAATAACATTGATGAAAAATTAAAAGCGCGCAACAGCCAGAATTAAAAGGCATAAACCGAAGTGGTAGAATGTCTCACAATCAGATGAAAGAATAATCAGGATCCGAAGTTGGTGGGAGTGGAAGGATTAAAAGTGGAGAAAGACTGGGAATCGAGACGACGGCCGAAAGGAAAATGGGGGAAGGAAGAGGTGGGAGATGACGGTGGGGGATGATAGTTGGGGGGTGGAGAGAGGGGGCGGAGGGAAAAATAGAGAAGCCGACTGGCCGCAGAACTATCGGAGGGCGTAGGTTTTGCAGCGATACAAGGCCGGTAGTGCAACGCTGCCACTCGTTTAAAACGCATTAGGAGAACAAGTCGAGCCGAGCCACGCTACTCCGCGAACACTCTCAACGCACCCGCAATTCCAATGTGAACTCGTAAGTCTCTCTTCCTTCCGCCCTCCCATTTTCCTCCTTCATCACCCCAGACCTCGGGCCTCTCACCCCTCCTTCGATTTTTATCTCTCTCCGTTAACCCTTTCGGTCACGAATTATTATTCTTTGATCTAAAAATCCCATTTCTTGTTTATTAAATATTTAGTACTTTTTCAACCATTTGGCATCATCGGCATAATTCTAAATCCCCCTCTCCTCCCCTGTAACCACATGTCGGAAAATGACGACACGTGATTTCGAAAAATCCTCAGAGCGTCGCTATTGAAAAAGTCGATAATTTTACACGTTGGTCGTGTACAGCAGACCCTTATTTATAATTGCTGGTGAGTTACAGCATTTGGAACGGATTATTTATATACCTATTGAAAATCGAACTTGGCCGTGTTTCGCACGTTACCGAAACTGTCGGGGACGGTCAAGTACTTAAGGATATATTTTTGTTTACGTGCATAACAGCGTTGCCAATGAAAATACCCTTATAAATGTTCAATAATTTGACAATTTAATTACTATTTTTTTTTAAAACTTAGGAACGCCAGGGGGTAAAAAGTCATGTCGTCAACTTTACTTTAACTTTAATACGTTCTAACGTCCATCAAATTGGTTGTGATTGGTTATTATTATTTTTTTTGTTTCTTATGTTGCAGTGAAGCCACTGAGCGTGTCGATTTTGAGCAGCGAGCATGCGCCACTCAGCGCGGATCGGAGTTACGACATCAACTGTATGACTGTCGGCTCGAGGCCACCTGCGAAAATTACGTGGCACATGGACGGGAAGAAGTTCGATAATTTCACGGAGAAGGTGAGTCTGAAGTTGATAATGTTCGTCGTAAAGAGTTAATTTTAGAGATTGCGAGAGTTAGGGTTTTCTAATTGCGCAACGTGTGAGGAGGTGATTCAAAGTGGTCCAAAGAAAAGGCTGCGAAATTGTTTCAGTCCCTTACATTATTGCAGTCAATTACAAAGTGGCCCGCCAAATTTTTTATTTAGAACCCTTTTGTCAATGCCGGCATACAAATATTACCAGCGTGAACATAAAAAAATTTCTAGAGCGACGACCGCAAAATTCCAAACATTTGTATCGTCATAAAGGTAGTCCGTTTCCTACATTCATTTAATATTATTACGTTGAGTGGAGTTTAGTATAGAAATAAATTATTTCAGCCCGCCCCAATTTTGCATGTAGGCCACTATCGCAATTACCATCGCACGTATGACCGTATCATAGCTGAAACCTGCGCTTCGAACGACAGACCGTCTGTTTCTCCAACCAACTTGAGAAATTGTGCCGCAAATGGCGCGAACTAGGCAGACCGGAACTGGAAGAAACGTCAGAGCCGAGAGAAGCGGGGCGTAGGAGGGGGGGGGGGGGGAAGAGTGGCCGTAGCCACGCATATACTCGGTGTGAGAATTTTATCTCATCTCCGGCATGTCACCTTTCTCGTCCGACGAAGTAGAAATATTTACCGTGCTTAGACGCACTCGACTCTCGCGCCCGCGCGCGCGCGCGCGCGCAAAGTGCTTAAACAACCGACATACGAACGAACGAGCGAACGTGCCGACCGACTAAAATATTCTGACATCCCAAAGTACCGCATATTTCGCACTGCTCTCTCGAGCACTCTCGTCAGGTATTTGCGTGCAAAACACTCGTTCGAAACGCGCTTAAACGCTTTACGATATGTGGCGAGTGCGCTCGCGCGCGCGCGCGCGCGCCTGTTTCGTTTGGCACTCGGCGGGAAAAAATGTTTCCTGTCGGCAATGAGCATTGATATCGGCGTCAGTTCGATTCCTGCTCGAGGGTGTGACCGGTCGATGGCAAATTTTCGGCCGCGCACTTCAGAAATTTGCGGGCAATTTTTTGTTCGCGGGTTGAAATTCCGGTTACGCTCGCATTTTTGACGTTTATTGCCCGCTGATACGCCGTGTGTCGGTAATTGAAGTGGGCTCGACCGGAAATTCGAGGTGCTTGGATTAATTGTACATTTTTATCTGTGTCGACGAAACACAGGGTTGGAATAATTTTTTTATTATTATATTTTAACGCTTCCGACTTATCCCCCCTAAAAGTCTGGGTATTGAATTCCTGTCGGAACAATTTTTTCGTTCGTTTAATTACATAGATTACGTTCAGGTTGATTATCATCGTAACCGTTCGCCGTTGCAGTAGCGGGGAAGAATTTCATCAACAGCTTATTTCTCGCCGTAAAGCTGGACATATCATCTTTATCAGATTCACTCGCTTCCCTACGCGCGAATGAAAAATGTCGCAGGGATTTTTGCCATTCGGCTTTATCATTGTCATAATGTTGGGCCGACTTCAAAATTTAACCGACGCCATTCGAGCCCTCCCTTTACGATCGGCAATGGCAGTCAAACTGGCCATTTCGAGATGCGAGATTTCATCTTGCCGAGGGTCGCGTGCCCTGTATTTAAGGGTAGTATTCGTTATCATCTGCCCGCGAACTGCCCCAAGAAGTGTTTCCCGGCCTCTCGCAGTGATTATGTTTTACTCCATTCTCGTTTGCCTTCTCATTTTCCCGAAGCCTGACCTTTAATCTTCCAGCTGCCGGGCGTCTTTAACATTTACCGGCGCTTTTCATTTTTTTCCTCACCCCTCACCCTGCAAGAAGGAGGATCCCATCTAGTGCGCGCGCTCCCTGTGTTTAAGGACAGTAAATGTTTACGGTCAGCAGTCGGGAATGCTTTCAACGTTTCTCGGCCTCACTCACTTGCCGTCCGTCGATCTGCCATCTTACGGATATGCCGAAGTTATGTCATTTAAGACTACTGCTTTTTAAATACTTCGTCTATTAGTAGGCGCGAAATTTTGATTAGCGGGACAGTTCATGTTTACGTTTAGCCGTTGGAAACAGAAGCGAAATTTTGATTATTAGGACAGTTTATATTTATAGTTAGCTGTTGGAAACACTGGTTTCTCGACTTCTCCTACCTTCCGTCTCACAATTGTTTCCTACCTCGACCAAAGCTCTGTCACATAAAGGCAAGTACATACTTAATTCCCTATCGAAATTCAATACTAACCGTACGAATGCGTTACGCCAACGATATGTATTATATCGTCTCTCAATTTACACTTTCCTCTCATTCGACCCACGCAAAGAATGTAATCCTAAATTTGACACCTTCGAACTTCACCCTCGAAATAAGCTTCCCAACCAAGAGTCAATCTCATCTTTCTTAAACGTACTTACGAGTCCCTCTCGGTGTCAAGCGCGTACTCTGTCAACTGCAAACGATTCCGGGAACGCGATAGGCCGGAATCGGGAAAAGAGAGAAGAAGAAGAAAAGAAGAAAAGAGTGGAGGGGTGGAATGGTCGATCCCAGAGGAATAAAAAGCACGAGCAGGCCAGCTGTTTCGCTCTCGGCTCGAGGACGATGAGTTCCTCCTTCGATCGGCCTCTCGACGAAAATCACTGACATTAGAGCGGTAGGGGTTGGGTATCGGTATTTGCATCGTTGCCATTAAGCTCTCTCGCTGACACGCCATGCCGCAATTACCGGATAGAGGCGATGCTTTCCGTGATCCCTCCATCTTTGTCCGCCTCGTCGTCTTTCGACGGCTTCCCAAGGCCTTCTCTTTACGCCAGCTCTCACTTCCCAGGCCGAAGGTGCCGATTTTTTCCAAGCTACGCAGGCTGGGTGTTGCTTTTTTCATTTTTTTGAGAAACGTTCTCTCGCCCCTTCAAGATTTCCGGTTAGGCAACGACTATTGACATTTACTTGCTTCTGGGGAGTCAGGTAATTAAGACAATGTGGTACTTATTTTTTTTTTCAAGTTTTAAGTGCCATTGCAATAATGAATGTAACATTTTTTATTGTAATTAGAAACGAAGAAGCAGTTATTTTATTTGTAAATAGGATTTGACTAAATTTTGTGAGGTACGTAAAGTATGTAGGAACACGGTTTTGGTATGGTATTTTTTGCCCGTATCATATACCAGCAATTTTTTGATTTATTTATTAAAGACCGTAAATGGTTAAATGACTGTTATGAATTAAATCGATTTAAACCTACTAAGATACGCGAGCGTTACTCGAACTCGATTTCCGCTCTGGCATTCGAGTTCTCAGAAGGTTGCTTATCAAGTTGAGCGTCCTCGTGGGAGACTCTTCGAGTCTTTCCGTCGAACAACACTTTCTCGGAATGCCGAAGGCGGAGGGTAATATTTCAGGTGATAAAGTTACACCGACCACTCAGCGTATCCGTCTTACTCCGCGGCGCGTTGCAAGAACTGTTTTCCTATCCGAGCCCCCCCCCCCTCTCCCGGCCACCCCTCGCCAGCCCTCGGCCTGCAACCCTTTAACGATCGAAGAAGCTCGTTGTTGTACTCGAACTCTCGTAAACTGTCGATCCGCGCGAGCACCGGCACGTCTTACGTTCCGGCGGCGAAAGTCTTCTTCCTGAAACCCGAGTCTTCTTCTTATCCCGCCAAAACGCTACCACGCCCTGGCGATAAGTTTCCCTGCGCGGCCATCGATCTTGCCCTGATCATTAGCTTGTCGGCCGTAAAATTTCGTCTGCCGGCGCCCGACGTTACCGACAGTCGCTTTTGCACGAATCATTGCCATGCCTGACTTTGACGGATTTACACGTATATATGGGAAGAGTTCACTGGATTAGATTTTGGAATTTTCCACAATTTTTTCGTCGAAGCGTTGGATTGTGTCTTCAATTTTTTATTTAAACGGCTTGTGTACGAAGAATATACGATTCTTGGTTGAAAAGTCGATTTTTCTTTTTGAAGATTAAATTAGAAACTGCTGCTGACAAAGAGCTGATAGTAATAGTATTAGAGATGCATTTTATCTGTCGTTGGATGAACGATACCTTTATAATAATACATTCTATTTATTCGATTCCCTGTTTCAAAAGGGAGTTTCAAATATCGATCCCATCACTTTTATTTAATCTGCACTCTCTGAAACGACACGATTTGGCCACTGATCGGCTCATTCGTACACTACAGTCATTCTCAAATTTCATTCGTTTTTCGACCGGCAAATTTCGAAAAGATCATTAGCCCTCTACGTTTCAGCGGCGAAATCTGTCATTGTCAGTCTTCGAGGGACGAGGCTTCATTTTTATTTTTCCCCCCATCCGAAAAGTTGGCGAGAAAAGCGAACGATTTACGCGCATACGATTTTTCAGCGGAAAACATTTGCCAGGCGTAGTCCGCTCGTTGCGAGAGGCCGTGTTCGATGGCTGACGGATCGTCATGGGAAGGTGGTCGGTCGGCAAATTTCGTGTTTCGATGACGACCGCCGTTCGATGATCAAGATCGATGGCCTAACATGGCGCGGCGAAGGGGTCGGCAAAGAGAGAGGAAGTGCATTTTGTGTCAGGAATGATGATCGCGATCTGTCTTTCCCGCACTGCGTACGAATACCCGGTGTCCAACTGGACCGACCAATGACAAGCCGTTCCTATCTCGTTGTCGTACGTCATAATACGCGAGGCTTCGTACGCGGTATGTGTTCACCGGTCGTGTTTTCGGAAAGGTGAGCTTGTAGCTCAGGGAGCTCGAAATTCGAAAGTACGATACATCCTAAATTGAAGTAATTGTGGCCTTTTAGTTGAATTGCGGATTATGAACAATGATTTAGGTAGAGTCAAGAAAGAGGAAGAACTGCTAACAAAGTAAGCTTCGTCAGTGGTTCCAGGACGAAACGATAATTTTCTCATTTTTAATTTCCGTTACATATATATTTATGTATTATACATTCTGACAAACTAAGGTCCGTCGGTGGATCCAAGACGAAACGAAAATTGTTTCATTATCAATTTTTCTTATATACATACTACTTATATATTATACAGACTAACAAGCTATTTAATACGGCTGTCAAATTTCGAAAGTACTCGAAAACATGAGACTCCTGCGAATAATTCGGAAACGATACAAAGATACAATTTTGAGTGTATGTAACTGAATAGTTATCAGTCTCGAGAAGCGGTGCTTGCGGGAATAAGAAATGGATCCGAGGGGAAGTGGGGACGGGATGAGGGAAGAGGATAGGGGACGGCGGGGGGGGAGACCTGCTCCAATTACAGCACCTGGCCGAAGGCGGATGATAAACTATGGCCGTCCTGACTTGTCCGGTCATTAAGACTTATCGCCGGATTAACCGCGCACGTCGGCGTACAGAACGCCCGATGCGCTTCCTTCCCTTCGGCTTTATCTCCCGCGAATCGAATAATTACCCGGCCACGGCCCCGCACGTTCTCACGTTACTCGCCGTTCTCGGCCAACCTGCCGACTCCCATCCCCAGCCCATACCCCCCGCCCACCCCCTCAGAATTCGGCGATTCGCAGTCCACAAATTACTTTGGGCGCATCGTTCGCGGAACGTACAATTGATTTCTACCTTCGCGTCTGGCAGCTTTTATTTTCGATTGTTCAAGGCGGGGATAGATTCAGCCTGAGTGAAAGATATGTGCTGTTTCTGTCGGTAGATGACGATCAATTTTTCGACTGACAACCTGTCATTTGTTTATCTCAAAGACTTATACATATTTATTACTGGAGCGCTTTTTATGTAAAATCAAGTTGCAATAATTACTTGTAAGTACTAAACTTCGATGATTTTTAACTGAAAGGCATTGACTTGAAGTAATCGAGATGAAAATAATATAATTTAATATATTAAAGTTGAAGAAGTGTGAAGAATTAGTAATGAAAGATTGCAAAGGGAAGAAAATAGTTAATAAATCTCCCGACGTTTCGACACCATCGAAATTTATTCAACTTTAGTAGTTACAAGTGTAACACTGACCAAATTCGCCAAAGGCACAATACTATACAGCATTTTCGCTGTATGTGCAAGTTTCGCTAAAGATTAGCTTCGACGTAAATTTTCGTATTATCGAGTAACGCCGGCACTCCACTTTGCCGGGGATACATATTGGGTCGGCAAGAAAGTTCTTTCGGTTTCATAGTGCGAATGAAAAGTCATATTTTTATACAACCAATATACTCTGTTCAACAATATATCTCCTATTTTGTGCGATGACCATTTGCTATATTTCTGACGAGTTCATTATTCGGCGTTCATAAAACTTCTAATCCGTAGCAGCGAAGAACTGAACGGTACCTGTGCTTCGAAACCGAAAGAACTTTCTTGCCAGCCTAATATTGTGCCGGATTTCGCAAATACAGGCATAAGTCGTTCGAGTGTATTGACGACGAGATACCGGAATTCACGGTCGGCCGGCGCGCAAAAGTTGTAACGAATCGTCGAACGTCGCTTGGGCCAGTGCCGAAAACAGATTCCGATCGTAAATCCTGCCGGCCTCGAAACGGACGAACGAGTCTGTTCCTCCTTTCGGCGAGAAGGGGCGGCTTCGAAGGAAAAGTACGCTTTTCCCAGCTGCGCGCGGCGATACCTTTGTTTGAACGCGCAAAACCCCCTTAATGCCCGGCGCCAATGTAGCGGGAAACGAACGTTCGCCGTATATTTGCGAACGCTTTTTTTTTTTTTTTCGCCGTTCGTTTCCCGCGAACCTACGGCGGAGCGTGCGTACGCCGAATATTGACGCGGAACGGATGAAAAACTCGCCCGATTTCCTTTGTGCAAGCCGCTATTTGGAAACGCTTTCGGCCGGGGAAATTACTTTCCGGTTATGTTTGCCGCCGGTTATATGTATGCGAGATTATGTTTGACCAGTTTAACGCCGGAACGCGAGAGTTTAAATTAAAGATCCGGGTACGCTCGCTTCTCGGCGACTTGCGATTTTTCGGAAGTCGATAGTGCGCCGTTTTTTCGAAAATACGCTCGCTGAACGCGGACTGTAAACGGTAACGGTGTCGATAGGTGTGGGAAAGATGGAAGTGCTGAAGAACGTGGAACTTTTGTTTCAGGTGTCGCAAGATGGCAATATGACCAGTTCCACCCTGACCTTCAAGCCTACGCTTCTCGATCATGATAAGGTTATTACGTGTCGAGCCGATAATCCTAAAGTCGAAGGTGGAGTGGCAGAGGACAAATGGAAACTGAACGTTTTTTGTAAGTATCTTTTCACAACGGTTGACGAGAATTTTTGAAAATTTAAAAAATTCTTAACTTTATTTCAGTGCAATTTTTGTATTATTCTCATTCTTTTCATAATCAGTGGCAATTGACTCGCATTGTAAAGACAGTAGTATACGTCAATCGTCGGGCAGACGGTCGTCGGAGTACTTCACGTTTATACCACTTACTCTCCTCATTTTCCACAGTCGTGCCGATTTTGCACCTGGAGCTGGGCTCAAACATGAATCCCGACGACATCGAAGAAGGCGACGACGTGTACTTCGAATGCAAAGTGCACGCCAATCCGTGGGCTTACAAGGTCGTCTGGAAGCACAACGTAAGTCACAGACATGGAAATAATATTTCGCGCAATAATTCACTCCGCGGCGGAGACGCAAATCCCTCAAAAGTTTCGACTCGAGCGTCTCAATCTTTTTTCCCCTTACATTCGTTCGAGAAGTACTCTCGCGGATGGCCCTCTTTCGAGATTGTGCCAATTACCCCCCCCCCCCCCCCCCCTCCCCCCTCTCCCTCCTCACTCAATTTCTTCCCACGGCAAATCAGAGCAGTCTATCTTCCGACGACCCGCAGATTTTCTTGCGTTTTCCTACCCCCCGAATTTTTTTGCCCTTCCTTATATTCTTTACCCTCGGTTTGTCGGGGGGTCTGTCGATACGTCTAACTTATTTCAGGTTGGGCTAGGTCCGGGATCTTCACCCTACTCGAGTAGTCTCCGGGGTTGTTCGATCTACTTTAGAATATTCCCGGCGGACTAAGTTTTCGGTTCTTGAAATAGCTTCGGAGTCGGCTACGCTTTTTCTCGCCGTCGTCCATTAGTCCCACTCGCGATTATTTCTTGCCAATGGAAATTGAAATTGGCGGTAACTGCTTCTTTTCGGTAATCAACGTTAGAACTACCATTCGTCAGAGCGTTTAATTTTCAATTTACTTAATATTTTTGTTTGTTAGACTTTACTCGTCTTAATACTGACTTTAGACTAGACAATTTTTAATGAATCTGTTTAGTGCTGATTTCATTTTTACTATTGTAATATTGCGATATAAATTCTAAATATATGTATTTTTAATTTTCCATTCTCTGTGTACTGAAACAGGGTTGGAGATCGTGCGTTTTTCGCTTCGTTACTTCAGTTTCACTTTTTGCTTTTAACAAACGTTACTTTAACATTGTCGATCCCGCGTAATTGTCGAAATTAGTCATGCCGCGTTTTACACAAATTAATTCGCGTCTGCGACCGAGTTTCACATCCCTCTGACTACTGGCCGCATTTTATTTATCATAAAATACCGACAACGGTTAATACAAGATAATACAATTCATATTGAAATTTCAATTAGTCAAACATGAGTCCGGATTGGGAAAATTGTAGAATATGCAATTGTATGAATTCCGCGGACTCGACTCTTTTCCCTTCCCCTTTTAAAATCCGCGATACATATTCAAATGCGCCTATCAATAAATATGATTCGCATTCGCCGGGTTCGTATCGCATATCGATTCCTCGTTATACATACGTCAGTCCGCTAATCAATAAACGTGTCTGTGTACGTCACTATATTTATAAATGATCCAAAATGGCACCCCTTATTACATGCTACTTTGACTTTTCCCCCAAAGCTTTAACAATATATATGCAGTTGTCGATTGAATTATCACAAACGGTTCGTGAGAATATTCTAAAGGTTTCAATAATTATAAAGCTAATAATTTAAGCTGTTTTACACAGAATAAATTTTCGTCGAATATCGTTTACTGACTCTTTTGGTTTGGCACACAATGTGTTAAACCAGAAACACCTGTTCATGGAATACGACCTTGAACGATCAATAGATCAAATTTAACACATTGGTCCTTTTTTCGTTACTTGCACAACATTGAACACGATTTCGCTGGAGCATTGTGCGAACAGTTACTGAAGCTGCTTTCCTTCCTTTCAGGGTAACGTCATTCAGAATAACGCCAAAAACGGCGTCATAGTCCAGCAGTATGATCTTGCGCTGCGGAAGGTCAATCGATCCCAGGCAGGAAATTATACCTGCGTCGCCAGCAACGTCGAAGGCGACGGATACAGCAACAGCGTCGAGCTAAAGATCATGTGTAAGTTTTTTTCCTTCAACCTTCGATTCAGATCGCCACTGAGAAACTTCGCGCAGAGGGAGAATCGTACAAATCGAAACTCGAGCCCGTCGGAAAAATTTTCCCGCCGCTCGTTAAGCGAAGTTTAATTGGCCAGCGGTAATATCCGCGAAGTGGGCTGGAAAAATGTTTTCGATTGTGTGGTAGGGCAAGGAGAAGGTATGGAGGAGGTAGAGGGGGGAATGTGTCGGAATGAATATCGTAAGACGGTTGTAAGTGAAATTGATTGATACTCGAGACTCAATATGGAAGGAAATATTTCTTTTACGACTCTGGTATTGGCGGGAGGTAAAAGTGTCTTGTTTGATAATAGCTTCTCTTAAAAGCAATTTCATACAATTGCATCGTATGGACCGTTTATTTTGAAAGAATAAGTCCATATTTAAAATGAAAAGATATCATATAATTTATGATCAACGTGTAAACGGTTTATTTACGTGATATTTAATTTTATTTTTAAATGGACTTACACTATTTTCAAAATAAACTCGTGACTCCATATAGAAGGAAATATTTTTTTCACGACTCTGGTATTGGCGGGAGGTAAAAGTGCTTTGTTTGATAATAGCTTCTCTTAAAAGCAATTTCATACAATTGCATCGTATGGACCGTTTATTTTGAAAGAGGTGTAAGTCCATATTTAAAAGAAAAATATATCATATAATTTATGATCAACGTGTAAACGGTTTATTTACGTGCTATTTAATTTGATTTTTATGTGGACTTACACTACTTTCAAAATAAACGGTTCATTAACAGACAAAAAATTACATTTCTTCATTTGTACGATGAGTCGATGTAAAAATGGTTATAATGCGAAAGTTAACGTCGATGAACGTAGACGGTAAGCGGAATGGGGCAGAATTTGCAAGCCTAAAAAGCGAGAGTGAGGTGCCAACAGAAACGGAGAGACGTTCGACGTCGAAAAGCCGTCATGGTTATTCATTGAAACGGTCGCGACGGCGGGAAGGGGTGGAGGTAAGGGATGAGAGAAGTAAAAAAAAATAGAACGATCGCGAGCAAACCGACAAATTATTCCGAGCCGACGAACTATATCCCAACCTCCAGCCGGTCCTCGAAAAATGGCGAAACTATTCGAGCGCGAGGACGAATAATGCTCATCGATCTTCCAGCATTCCCTTCATCCCCCTAACCACCCCTTCGTGTCACCGTCTGCAACTGTAATAAATGCACGCGAACTGTCGGACTCCGTCTCCTTCGCAATTGTTTGACCTTCCCAGTTTTCATTAGCGAGTCAGCAATGGCTATTTCGTTCATGCTTCTGACATTGTCCGTAAGAAAATTTCTTGCCGCTCGATTACAGAGAATTCGGTAACTTTCGAGAAATTAAGAGCACACTCGACACTTTTCAAAATAAAAACTGGAACAGCTGCGTCTCAGCGCCTTTACAACACCGTACCCTCGTGCCATTTTCAAATATAAAAAACTTTCGCCCATAAACCCAACCCTCTTCATGCACCAAACTTCCCCCAAACGTCATTGTCGGTACACACTTACGGTGTCCAACCGAAAATCCTCTTTTCTCACAGCTATCTCCCATATCCTTACAAGAAACCAATTCGAACAGCAAACTCTAGTCACTCGACATAATTCGCACAGTAAGAAATGTTGCCACAGAGTACCCCAGCAATCTTACCACTTTGAAAAATCCACACATTCCCACCGCCTCAACCTCCCCCGAAAAAGGCGACGGGTCACGCAACGGCGTGCAAAAAGGTATAATGGAATGTGGTGAAAAAAGAAAGATGCGTCGAAGAAGGTCTGAAAATAGGATTTCCTTCGCAGACAAGCCGATCTGCGTACCGGAACAGAAGCGGATCTACGGGGTGGCTCGCCACGAGGACGCGCGAGTAGTTTGCCGAGTGGAGGCGTATCCGCCGCCGGACAGCTTCCGGTGGGCCTTCAACAACACCGAGGAGATGGTCGACGTGCCCCAGGCCAGATACAAGAACTCGACGAGGCACACCCAGAGCGTCCTCACCTACAGGCCGGTCACGGAAATGGATTACGGGACGGTCCTCTGCTGGGCGAGCAACACAGCCGGCCAGCAGAAGAACGCCTGCATATTTCACATCATACCCGCCGGTACGTATGCATCTCGACCGTGTACGTGTGTCGGATAAGATGTAGGCACACACACACGTATGCGGAACGATGTGTGGAATGACGATGGAAGCTGTCGACTTGCAGTCGATTGAGATAGGTTTTTTTTGGAATTTTGAGGGTGTGTGGGGCAGTTTTGAGAGGGGGATGATTTCGTTTGTTGCGTTGTAATTGGTCGGCAAATCGCTAAAAACATAATATATTATATCCACATTGAGGGTTAACGACCGATTATTGCAACCTGATTTTACAATTGTAACCGGTGGAAAGATTTCTGGTAGGTAGAGACTGGGGTGTTAATTCGTTTGAGATGAATGTTTTGAAAGGAGGAGTGGAGAAGGGTTTATTTTCATTGCGGGTGGATATGTAATTTATGTTGAGTGCAGTATGTGGACTGTGGATCTGAGATAAATTCATAGTTGCAAATAGATTACCTAAATGACTGTTGAAACTAGTTCCTATTATTCTTTATGTTTCATCTTGAGAAAGATGAATAAGTAAAGAATATCCACATGTAATTTGCATCCTCAACGCAAGTACAGCTTCTCCACTTCAAAAACTGGGCCAAACGCCCAGAGAGCATTAGCTAAACATCGACTCTCCCAGCATCCGCAACGGCAGCCTTTCGAAAAATCCTCCCTCGAAACTCCCCTCAAATTCCGAGCGCCACTAGCCCTCCCACTCCAAACTCTCCCCCCGATCATTATACTCCGTTCAACCACCCCCCACCCCCCCGCAAAGTTCCAAGAGCGCATGCACACCATAACCGTCAGTACGTACGTTCCCGACAAACAAACCGACCGCGACACCTTCCTCCCTCTCCCTCCAATTTCACGAATATTACACGCCGCAACACGAAACTTTCACCCCCCGCGCGAACTACCCCTACCCGAGGAATCGATTGCAACCAACGATTCTTAACAGGTCGTCGAAGATTCTCCGAAGGGTTAGACTATTCTCGCCAGTCTTGAATTCGAGAATTCGATCTAGGGGTTGGGGGTGGAGGGGTTGCGGGGATTATGACAAAGTTGTGTCGGCCTCTCTAACGGAAAGGGATGCCGGGGGGTGGTTGCAGGTAAACCGGAATCTCCGTACAACTGCACGCTGACGAACCAGACGACCGAGTCGCTCTCGGTGGAATGCACGGCCGGCTTCGACGGCGGTCAGCCCCAGCAATTCCTTCTGGAGGTGTTCGATCAGCACACAGGAATTCTGCAGGCGAACGTCACCTCCAGGGAGAATGCGGCGTTCACGGTTCAGGGCCTCGAGCCCGGCAAGGTTCTCAATATGATACTGTACGCGGTCAACGCAAAGGGCAGGAGCGACCCGACCCTGCTCGAGGGATTCACGCTAAAGGTCGCCGAAAAGCAGACCGGTAAGTTGCGATAGAAATATTCCCCCTGACGAACGTCCCATTGCTGTGTCTTGCGGCGCTTGGCATGAATTGAAATTTTACTTTTAATTTTGTCGCACGGACCGATTTGTGTTGAAAGTGGCGTAAGAACCATGTTTAAAGAAAATATATAGTTTATGATTAGCGTGGTGTAAACGGTTTATTTATGTGATATTCAATTCTTTTTTCAAATTGTCCATGTTTAAGAAAAATACCACATTTAAAGAAAATATCATATAATTTACGATTAACGTAGTGTAAACGGTATATTTATGTGATATTCAATTTTTATTTTAAATTGGCTTATACCACTTTCAAAATAGCGGTCCATATTTTCACTTCTTCATTTTCAATTACGACGCTTTAACGTAAGTCAATGTGTTCAGTTCTAATTTTGTAAATCGATCGTTCGATGTGCCATGTTTTCGTTGTTGCAATTTATAGGTACTCATTCTGATTTTAATAACGATTTATGCGTATTATGTAATTCTGGAAAATAGGTTCCGGGACGAAACAATACAATTGTTTGGGAATCTTTTGATCTTTAATTCCTCCCTTTCGAGTCTTCATCGACCGAATCCGAAAGGCACGTTTATACGTAATTCTGGAAGTATCTGAAATTTACGAAACCGTATCGTAGTCTATCGTTGTCAGAAGCGCGTATCGTCATCGATAGAGGTTAAGTTGGGTTTCGGGTCGAATGTGACCGATCGCGCGAGTCTATCGACGCGAGCGCCGCCTCATAAATTAAGCGGAACGCCGTGTGCTCGCCGGCATAATCGAATTAGCGAATTAAATCGAATGTACAGGGTCGCGCGGGGTCGATGCAGGGGTGGTCAGGGGTGTGCAGGGGGTGGGCGGGGGTGGACGGTCCGGTTCAGGTGACGCTTTAATCCGTTAATTCGATCCGGGAAGAGCGTGATACATCGCGTCGTATCGGCTTTCATAAGAAGACCCGTGGAGCCGATTGAATTATGCAGCCGTTTTGAGAAAGAGCCCGCGCTGCGGGATAGGCGAAAATGGCAGGGACGTATCGCCGCTCTCGGTCGGTAATCGTTTTAGGAGGGGGCTTAAATGGCTGCCGGCTGCATTTTAACGCCGCCTCGGCTCCTCTCCATTTCACGAGCGTCGAGTACCAAATTGCATATTTCGACGCTTCCGAAATACATGGGAGGCTATAGGGCGACATTTACTTTCCTTTACAGTTTTATGGAATTAGCGCGATAATTAGCGTGGCAATAGGATGATCAAACTGCTCCGAAACGGTTAGTATGGTGGGTTAATCGATTAATATTCTGTGAATCTATATGGAAAAATATTAATTTTACTGTTTCTCGACACTTTCTTCACTGTATCTCCGAAAGTAGTAAATCCAAAACATTGTCGTTGCGGTTTTTTTTGAAATGTTTCTACCCCTCTCTCACCTCATAGATCCGGCGACCTTCGGTTTTTCGCAAAAATGAGAAGGGGTAGTCCTTACAGAATTTGCGGTTTCTTAAATCACCCGTAATTTTTGAATGTTTGTATTTTACAAGACCAAAATTCCACCTCCGCGAGCACACAGTCCCTGTAACCGATAAAAGCTTCACGAGCTTCCCTATCGGGACACAATAACGATTCGAAGATCTCACCCATTCCGCAATCCTCCGCCATCGAATTTTGGCGGCGAACAGCGGCCGCTTCGAGACAATCGTCGCTCGGAAAATCCCTCCGCAAGCTTCCTGGAAACGATCTGCGGAGTGCGGCCGGCTCGAATTTGCACCGGGGCAAATTCGAAAGCTGCCAATACCTCAAGTGGACGGTCGATTCTGGAGATCCGACGGCATTGCGGTCCGTTCCCCGCTGATGGAACCTCCCTGTCCTCTTTTTTCAGCCCCCTTCCACCGCTTTTCCACGCCCCGCCGCCCACCCCCTCCGTACACCCTCCACCTTTCTCTTCCTTCGGCTCGAAGGAAGCGGGCTGCGGTACGTCCAGCCTCGAATTACGAATGCATCCTGTACGCCGCGAGCACCAGCTGCACGGATCCGGCAAGATAGATCCTCCGCTAAATCGAGATCCAACGCTTTCCGACCTTTCCTCCCTTTTACTCCCCTTTCTTCTTTCACTTTCTCGGCCGCGTAACGTACGGCGAAATAGGGAACGACGGTTGGCTGCTTCGAAATGCGACGTGTCTCGGACGCTGCCGGCGTCCTTCTTATGCATCTTGCAGGCGAACGTAGATTGACGAATGGAAAGTGGACTGGAAGCGGTGATAGGAGTTTTATCAGTACTTTATGTGAGGTTGGCGTGATCGACAATTCGACATTTTCGGAAGAGAGAGATTTAACACGTTCGCGGACAGTAAAAGTTTCGGCGAGGTACAAAACTTGACAGTCGTTTTATTTTTAAATTGGTTGTAATATCCGAAATTTGATTAAACACAGTTTATAAGGGTAGTCAGATTATCGTATTTTAATTGTTATATACAGTGAATGCTATAGCATCTTAACTATAGGAAAACTTAAGGTTATATAACATTAAATTCAAAATAATTGACTTTATGAGTTGAATGCTATAGCATTCATGTTATTCTGCATCATCGTGAAAATGAATGCTATAGCATTCACGTCCGCGAACGTGTTAAACGAGTTCTGTAGCAAGCAAGTTCTGTAGTTATCATATTTAAACAAAAATGAGGTGTCCAATATTAGAATTATAGAATTAAATATCACATAAATAAACAGGTTACACCGCGTTAACCATAAATTATATGATACCTAATGTTTGTTTAAATATGGACTTACACCACTTTTAAAATGAACGGTCCAATTGCCATGACTGTAAATTTATTCTGAACATTTTAAACAGTTGATTCTTTCACAGTACTCTCCGTACAATTAACGTATCAGAGTTTGATTTTTTTCCCAGTAAAAGTAGGCCAATGTTTTCTTTCCATTATTGACAACATCTCAATTTCAATGCAACCCTTTTTAAATAGAATTCTCTAAATATCTTACGTTCAGCATCACAATACCTCAATTTTTCTCGGAAGCTATTTTCGCTCACAGTTCATATTACAAAACCATAGAGCCAGGAACTCACACGTGTACGTACACACCGACTGCACACTGTCAAGGGTCCGTAGGTGGGCGCATATCGGTGCCAGGGACGAATTTACAAGTAAAATTGCTCTCGGTCAGTTTCCAGCGTGCGATTCCCGCGTAGATGTGGAAGGGTCGCACACACGTTGAGCACCGGAAACCGTCGATACACCACCAGGCCGGCATAGTCCGGGTCATGGGTCTGTTCGAAAATCGATGCCCCTTTCCGCGGGGCTGAAACGGGGTGTGAAACTTTAATAAAATTCGCCTTTCCTTCGACTACAGTGCGATCCTCGGCCTCGTTCGCGATTCGAGCGGCGACCTACCGATTGCGCGGCGGGTCACTTTTGACCGCCGTCGCTTATTTTTCATACAGACTGGAATTTCCCGTCCCTGGCTCACTTCTTACCCATTCAGGCTTCGTATTTTGTTTAAATTCGCAGTGCAAGTACCGAAGCGTTAGTATCTTGATATTAATCCATCTATTATTACTTAATATTGCACGCTGTTATCTAATATCGCGCAGCGACGCGCATAATGGCATCAGCATTATGATTACGTTGTAATATTAATGTTATGTACGCGTTAGAATAATGTATGAAGTCGCTAGATACGCGATGTCGGCATGAATCTAGCGTCAATTAATTGCTGTCGTTTCAGTTCCTATTTAATATGCATTGTAAGTTTCTTCCCTGTTTTTAGCATTTTCGATTGTGCATCGTTTGATTAACTAATTACAATAATGATGGAAGCCCAAAATGTATAGAAATCGTATCAAGTACTTCGAGTCAAATTCGTTGCCCTACTTAACCCATTACCGTCTACTGTGCCATATAGGACACACAAATCATATATATAAAATGGTAGCTTCTATAATAATTATTTGGAGATATATGATAAGGAAATACAAATGTAAATATTAAAAAAAAATTAGGTTGGCAAGAAAGTTCTTTCAGTTTTGAAGCACAGGTACCGTTCAATTTTTTGCTGCTACGGATTAGAAGTTTTATGAACGCGGAATAATAAACTCGTGAGAAATATATCAAAAGGTCATCGCACAAAATAGGAAATATACTGTTGAACAGAGTATATCGGTTGTATAAAAATATGACTTTTCTTTCACACTATGAAACCGAAAGAACTTTCTTGCCAACCCAATATTTTTCCAAGTAAAAAATAATTCAGCCGTTAATGGGTTAAATTAACTTTCACTGTACATTGAAACGAACGTAAAGTAGGGTTACAAATTAATTACAACACTGAAGAAATTTCTACTCTAATTTCACTTCGACCTTCGTACTCGTCACACCCGTATACAACGTCTTCAAACGAATTCGACTGTATCGAATCGAAGGAAGTCCGGAATAAATCCTGTTCGAATGTCGGGGAAGCCGCTCGATGCGGCGAGAAATCTCGAATTCTCGTGCGTCGGGAAAATTTGCATAGGTCGCGGCGGCCTCGATGGGAAAATTCTCGCTCGTCGGGGCGGGATTCGATGTCTGCGATTGATTTCATCTCGTCGGCGATACGCGACCAAGACGAGCGGAGCTCCTGCCACGTCAGCCTTCCGTCAAACATTTTGCGGCCCCGGAATCGCTCGCTTCGTCGAGCCACCCCCCGCGAGATCCTCACCTCCCCCGAAACGAGACTTGGCTTCCGGTAGGGCCAATTTCCGCGAGCAAACAGAATCCGCATGCGTGAGCGCTCACGATTTTCAGCCGGTTATTGTTCGAAACGGCCGAGAACTATTTCAGTTTGGACGCCGTACGTCGGAATTTTGCGCGAACTCTCCAACTATTCGCACTCCCGGCTCAAAACGTTTCCCCCGAAAACTTTCGGTAATTCGGACAAATATTACCTTTCATGTTCCTTTCGTTTCGCGAACGAACGTTGGGTTGAAATTTTATTAATTTGCGTGGCAGATGATCGTCGAGGTAATTGAACGTTTTTAGAATTTGGAAAGGAGAGCGGAGGGTTCGGCAGTCCAACGTTGATTCATTAAATTTCTTTGGGAATACAGTATGTTAGGAGTAATTTTAATCAAATGATATGTAGATTTCAGTGGCAGTTGTTATTGTTGCGTTTTCGTTAATAATATCGACTTCTGACAGAGTAAAAAGAATCTTTTATAATCTTTATAATCATTTATTTCCAAATCTCTGCATTTACATCGTTTATATTTTAGTATCACATTCAATGATAAGAAGCCGAATGTTTAGAAGCGTAAACGGTTTAAGACTTGATCAAACGTTTCAATAACTCATTAACCCATTAACACCCAATTTTTTTTGTTGATTTTGGACTGGGTAAGTTATATATACATGCACAAAAGGTTGTGTAACAGTATAACTATATAAGTTCCAAAATCTCCAAATAGGGATCCTGGCAGCTAATGAGTCAATAGCTATCAAATCGCAACATTGATATCCCATAATCCCAATCAATCAAAAATACATTTCAACGGTGAGATTCAAAAGTACAATTACCTAACCCATTATCTAACCCAGTCCACCCCCACCCCCGCACCTCCACTTTGATCTCAGTTTTCGCGCGAAACTCGGCAAACGTAACTCGCGTCTAATATCCCGGAATTAATTGAAGTCTACTCAGACTAAGCCCGTATCTCGCTTCCGACATTATCGAATTAATTGAACGCGACTCTCGCAGACAAGATGCTAATGAGTCCAATAGCTATCAAATCGCAATATTGATATCCCATATTCCCAATCGATCAAAAATACATCTCAACAGTGAGCTTCAAAAGTATAATTACCTAACCCATTATCTAACCCAGTCCACCCCCACCCCCGCACCTCCACTTTGATCTCAGTTTTCGCGCGACACTCGGCGAACACTACTCGCGTCTAATATCTCGGAATTAATTGAAGACTACTCAGACTGAACCCGTATCCCGCTTCCGACATTATCGAATTAATTGAACGCGACTCTCGCAGACAAGATGCATATTCCGAGCGTTGGTGCATTGCAGCAAACTGACTTAATAAAACCGACGACGTCCCGAGCGTGATTCGCCGCTGCCCGGGTCAAAGTTGAGACCTCCCAAACGATTCGTTTCCCCGCCGCGGCCGAGACCGGAAGTGGCGGCGGATGAGCAGGACGCTGGGGGGTGGGGGCGCAGGGGTGGTCGGCAAAAGGAAGAGGGGTTGCAAAGGGGTCGCTAAAGGGGTTTGCGGAAAAGGGTAAAGGAGTTCTCCTCGAAATCCCAGAGTTGTCCGTCCAGTCGGCTCCCGTGCGTTAGTTAGAGATTCATAAAGCGACCTCGGTCACCTGCGACCCGCCCACCGGAGACGAGGAGAGAATCGACACGAAACGATTACCGCGGCGCGCAAAGGACGGACTCGGATTCAGCGCTGACACTTTTATAAATAAGACGGCCGAGTTTAATGAATATCGGCCTTTCAGAAGGGTTCAACCCTTGCCGTGTAACGGATATGGAGGGGGCTGAGTTTTGACGCTTTTCGCGAGGTTGTCTTTCGTCGGGGAGTTGTTTCGCAGTTGGGCTTCGGGAGAGGTGGGCTCGTTAGGCGAGTTGTTTGAGTGGCGATAGGGTTTTAGGCAAAGTTCTGCTTGATCGAGTAAAGGAGATAATTATTGCAATTTTATCTTCTCCGTGCTACTGCTTTTAAAATGTTTTGCTTCATAAGTAGAATCGTAATATTATATATATTTTAGAGTAATATATATATATTTTATATATATAATACAATTTATATATATAATATAATTATAATATATATTTTATTATGTAGAGAAACCTAACTAAATAACGGAAATTTCAACCAAAAAAGAAGCTTATTAATTTTAAACTAAAGAAATTAAAGACAGGGTTGAAACAATATATAGATATATGCAATATATATTTTATTTTATTTGTACTTTCGGTACAACATTGTTACCTACACATATGCAATATTACCATCAATATGTTATTTATGATACCACCGTGAAAAATAAAATTGCAACAACTGTGAACGTCATATTGATACGATATTAAATGTAGGATTTCTTTGAGTTTGGCATTGACATGTTGCGAAATGGCTTCCGTAGGAGTCCGAGGTTAGCTCGGACGCGCTAAAATGTCCACGTAGACGAATCCCACCGATCCGAAAATCGACCTGACGTACCTACACGAGAGTAGTGCGCGTTCTGTTCACAGGTACCCCGGTACCATTCGAGATCACGCCGTTGTTGGGAGGCTTAATCGGCGTGGTCACTGCTCTCCTCCTCGTCACCGTCACGATATTGGCAGCCCTGAAGGTGAGAAGCGAGAGACGAGCGCAGAGGCCTGGCGATTTACCCCTGAAAAAAGCGACCGCCCCCAGCTCGGAGGATCTCTATGACGCTGACGACAGGAATCCTGACGTCGTGCCAACGAATAAAGGTAAGTCATTGTCCTAATCAAAAGATTTCAAAATTTATAGTTTTAATTTTTGCTTATTTTATTACAATTTTACGGCTAAAGTAATTGGAGACACTGTGTTATTTCATTTTTTTTGGATAGTGAAATGTTCTTTATTCTTCAATTTCAGTATTTTTAATAGCCTTAATTTTGTAGGATTATACGATTGTTATATAACATAGTTTCAAGTTGGGGTTCGTATGTTGTTAGGAGAGAATAAATGTTAGTATAAGTAAAATCAGTACTTTCCAGTAATACTGTTTCAAAGGAATTTTTGTGGCAGTTACAAAATAACATTAGGATGTATCTAATGTTACACAACTACTCAATTGTCAAATCTACTTTTAAGTACGCACTCCTTAAAGCAGTACTTCGAGGGTATTTCGATCAGCGATTAGTCTTCCGATTCAACCCCAATTCTCGCAAACACCGCGATCTGCGCTCACGTCTCGCGCAAAGGGTCTGCGAGTCTGCAAAATTGACTCGATGTCGGTTTATCGAGAAAGTAAGAACCTCTCGCCGGGCTTACGAGTACAAACGCCGGATTAACGACACTCGAGAAACGTATTCGAACAAGCACACTCGACAGGGTCGGAATCAAGCTCGCGCCGAACACGTACACAACCACTATTACAACAATGTACCCATAAACCACCGACTATAAAACTGCTACAAGTCCACGCTACCAAAAATTCCACGCCAACGTTCCCACGTTACAATTCTGCAATAAAATGAAAAGTCTTAAATAAGTTCTAAAAATGCGATTTGGATCGCTATCACGTCATCACAAGTCCATGCTACCAAAAATACCACGCCAACGTTTCGATGTTATAATTCTGGAATAAAACCGAAAGTCTTAAATAAGTTCTTAAAATGCGTCTTCTATTGCTATCACGTCATCACAAGTCCATGCTACCAAAAATTCCACGCCAACTATTCTACGTTACAATTCTGAATAGAAACGAAAAGTCTTAAATAATTCGTTCTAAAAATGCGACTTGTATCGCTATCATATATCAGCGGTTCATACGCACGTGGATATATTTGCGCTTGAGTATGTGTGCGATAATTTGTGGCAGTGACGTGCGTTGTAAGCCGTCGACGATGTGCTTAGAGACGGAATCGAGTCAGTCAGAAACGGATGCGCGCGGTGTCTGACTCTCGCCGAATGAAATGACGTTCATACCGTGGTGATTAAAGTATCGAATTCCGATTATGGCGGAATAAGACGGGTCCGACCGGCTGCCGGAAGCCGGCGGGGGATGATTAAATGCGACTGTTCGACGGCGGTTATCGTGCGTGCGGGTCAAAACTGGACGAGATCGGCGGTCGGCGAAGTTAATTGGCATCAGAAACTATCGCGATTAAAGCGAATGATTGCGTTCGGTTAGTCGGCCGGATGTCAAAGTAATCCAGGCTTCGGCGAGTGTAATGCCGCATTTGATCAACGTGTACGCGGAAAGTGATATGTTCCTACCCTCGCGTGCTGTTCGATTAACGGAACGATACATTCTCGAATTTGTCATATTTTTTCCGCTTCTGTAGATTCTCGGAAGAGTAGCGTGATGAGTAACTCTTAAGTTTACTATTGTCACTTCTACTTGTAACAGTAATCGGATTAGAAAAATAGAATTGAAATCTATTCATTGCAGATCTACCAATTTGTCTATTTCCATATTTTTCATAGATATCTGAACCAGTAGAATCTTTCCTACTACAAGCATGAGTACAATTATTAACACCAGAATTTTTCTTCGATTTTCACCCACGAGCAGAAACCGAACATATCAGAATCCATGTACAGTATAATAATAACTTCACTCAGAAACGAAAGCAGATCAATGAATTCTCTCGCGTACCATTTCTTCGCACAGACCCCAGTCAGAAAAATGAATCCATCATAAGCGTGCGCGTGTATCGACATTCTCGAAATAATCGCTCGAGTCTCTAGCAGTCGCGAGGTCAGTCGACGCCGACAGGATGGAGACGAGTCGATAATTGGCCGCTTTTGTTATCAGCCTCGAGCGTTCTCGAGCCTAAAGCTTCGCAACGGGAATGGCATTAGTGTGGGTGGGAGGTGGGATAGGGTTGGGTCGTCGGGCTCGTTCGGTTCTCTCTCCCTCTCTCCCCCTCTCTCGCTCTGTAACTTGTTAAGCCATAAATTATACCTCGGGAGATTACGGGAAAATCTGTTCATCGAGGCTTACGCGGAGTCTATGCCGGATTTGCACTAGTCCGGGCACTTGTAATCGATCGAGCCCGGTAGCCGGCAGCACCGATAACCTCATAACTCCTGTCGGATCCGCGCCCTTTGCTCATTTGAGTGCCTCCTGCCCGGCCGACGAATTGTCCGAGGACAACTCGTCGAGTGGCGAAGGAAAAATTTGAGGCCACGCACTTTGGGTAACTCGCCAATGTTCGCCCGTGAGACATCTGAATGGTTGGAGATCATTTCCGCTGCGCATCAGTGATGAGAAAAGTATATTATATCAGATGTATTTTAAATGAATACTACTTTGCAATAGGTATGCTTCTATTATTTCGCGGTCGAGACGTTTGGATGTTCGAGATAATTTCTGCTGCTCATCCGTGATGAGAAAAGTATATTAAATTACTTTGCAATAGGTATGCTTCTATTAGTTCGCGGTCGAGACGTCTGAATGGTTCGAGATAACTTCTGCTGCGCATCGGTGCTGATAAAAGTATATTATATCAGATGTATTTTCGATGAATACTAGTTTAAAATAGGTATGCTTCTATTAATTCGGAGTCGAGACGTCTGAATGATTCGAGATAATTTCTGCTGCGCATCAGTGATGAGGAAAGTATATTATATCAGATGTATTTTCGAAGAATACTACCTTGAAAATAGGTATGATCCTATTAGTAACGGAAATGTATCTGCTTTCTGTAAGTTCAAGTAAATTCAGTTGATGATACTGTCACCTCTACTTACTAGATATTAGCAATTATTAGTATAATAAAAGTTCATTGTTCATGACACTGAATTGTATCATCTTTCTGTAAGCGTGCAATTTATATTCTCACCTTTACTTACCAGATATTAACAATTATTATTATAGTGAAAGTTAATTGTTTATTTACACTTTATTGAAGTATGTAATTTACATCGATGTCAGTAGTTAAAAGTACTCGCTGGGCAGTAGAAAAATGAGGCAGCCGTTTGAAGTCAGCCCGGTCCGTCGACGGTGCGCGTGACGCACGGGCGAGGTATTCAAATTTCACGGGAAATAAATTCGGTGCCCGACGAGACTTTACACGTCGGGTAACATCTTGCCGGGCGCGCAAAATTTTCGAACGCGGACCGCACGCGGCCGGCGGTTCGCAGGAGGGTAGTCGACAATTTTGGGCCGGCCGTCAACCGGTGATTAATAGTCCGTCAACGGCGAATAATTATTCATCGACGGCGTGTATCGCCGGCTGGCCCAGACTTTACCAAGGCGCATTACATCGAGCTACGCCCCTTAATTCACTTCCAGCTACCGACACAGCGAGCCCCGGCGAACAGCGGCGGGGGTTCGATCCTGTTTTTCAGCCCGATCGGCGCATCGATCGCTTGCTGGGGCATTAATTTGACACGCGAACATTGTTTCTTGTCGCTCGAGAAACAAGCGACCTGCTTCTGACCCCCCCTTTTTTTTTAAATCTACGAGCCAAACTCACGGCAGCGAACTATCGTGGGTGGAAAGTCGCGTAATGTGTCGAACGGTCGAATGGAATCAGTTGGACTTGTCTTTCCAACGAATTAAACACAAATTAAATTGTAACGATTTCTCAGTTTAGGTAATCAAAAAGAAAAAATGTAGAATAGTCGATATTTTTAAATCTGTTAAATAACTATCGTTAGCAATTTCCATACATACAATCCTTAACTGTACAATCACATTAACTAGAATTCACAAAGATGTAAATATTTTCCGATTAATATAATACGTTTCGTGCAACAGAATAATTTGAAAGAGATGAAATACAGTGCATTCAATACAAGCATACAAGCATTCTATGAAATGTGAATTTTTTTGTACAAAATTTAGGATTGATTCTGTATTATTTTATAGGTTTATGTAGGCGATTAATATTTATTATTTTAAGTAAATCGTCTATGTTCGTAGTTCCACGTGTTAAGGGTTCCTCCATTCTTGTTACAGATTCGGACTATCAATTGACAGGCTCGACATCGGGCACGCCGTTGGCAACGCAGAACACCCCCGACGGCCTCCCGCCATCCTCACTTCCGATTCAGCAATCGAATCATCTCCAAGGACTTCCCGCATACTCGCACAGCGATTACAACAATTACCCTACCCTGCCAGTGAGTAATATCCAATGTATTCAGACTTCCACCGGATCTCGGCTGAAAGACAGTCGAACAAACGTAATTCGAGCGTTACGAGAGAAGAATCTTCGGCCAGCCGGGCATGAAAAAAGTCTTCTTTCACGAAACGGATCAAACTCTGCCGGCGACGGTTAATTAAATTTATTAATTACTCCCACCTCGGCCCGTCTCCACCGACAGGATCTCCCTGTCTTCGAGGCTCGAGACTGGCAAAGAAAGAGTGAGGGAAAGCCGCTTTGCCTTCGGGAACGAATTTCTAATGGAATGTAACTCCTTGAATTTATTCCCTCCCCCCCTCCCCTCCCCTCCCCTCCCCTCCCCCCTGCTCGCACTTTCTTTCTCGCCATCAATTTCGCCTACCCGTACTACCGACCGGGTTACCGGTTAAAATGAATACTTACGGCACAATTAAACGGTCATTCCGGTGCTCGGCCCTCCGAAGGGAGAGAGCAGGGGTGGGAAACGAAAATACGAACCTACCCGGCGCAATTAAAAGAAAAGTCATTTTAGCCGGGGCTCGAGGCCGAGGCTGCTGTATCTATCCAAAGTAAATATTCCGGGTAAAAGGAGACGGGAGTTGGAAAAAGAACGGGTCCGGCGAGGACATCTTCGCACTTAAGGCTACCTCTCGCGAATGATGTTTTTAATAAAGATCCTCTTGTAATCTTCCACGGTACAGCGGAAAACGTTGCTCTTGATTCTGTGGTAGAATAAATATGTTTCGTTTTGAGAACAAGTTGGAATTAGGAAAGCCAGCTTTTGTCGGTTGAAAAATATATTTGAGGTAGAATATATTTTTTTGCAGAACGAGTTGGAATTAAGAGAACTGGGTTCTGTCAGTTGAAAAATAAAAGATTCTACGACTGATATTTTTAATCGGTAACCCGGTACAGTAAACGTCCGCTTCCCGGCTCGTTATTTTTCGATAAAGGAATGTAGAGTATATACGAAGCGAATACGAAACATCTTTTCTGATTGATAATTATCCGTGAAAGTAAATGAAATTTAACGATTACAATAATTGATAAACTAAGCGCAGCGTATCTTTGATACTGGGCGGATACACTGAATCCAATCCAATTTCAATGCTGTAACGAGCGCGCGCGCGCGCGCACACAGCCATCATTCTTTCACCGTCGCTCCCTCTATTTTCGAGCTCTGCAGAATTTACCAAGTTAAATTTACCAGGCTTAAAGCCTCCGCCGTCTCCGCTCGGCGAGACGAGAGCGTTTTAATAAGGTTAATAGGTTCGCCCGAATGAGATGGAAAACTCCGACGAGCGGACCTGCAATAGCGCGAAAAGGAAGAGGAGGTCACCGATTCGCGTCCTGCCTCCTTTAAAACCCACCCGCTCTGAGAACTGTTCCGCAGCCAACCCACCCACCCCCCGTCGATGTCCCGTTCGCAGAAAAGCTTCGGACGAAAGTTCTACTTGTCGAGAATCCGCCCCTGAGCAAGCTCGAAATAACCGTATCCATCCAGGAATATTGTTCGGCGTCTGGAAACTCCCGAAAATGCTGGCCTGCCCGACGCCTCCTCGTCCCGTTTTGGGGATGCAACCCCTTGTCTTGTCGTTCGTTCGGCCGAAGTGGTCCCCGCGCCCCTCCATTATGGAGTCCGGCGTACGGACAATGTGGGAATCCGTGGATTCGGAGTAATGTTTTAACACGTGCGGCGCGTCGCCACTAATTGTTTATGAGTTACGGCGGGCAAAAATTAGAGCATTTGCTTAATAAATGACTGCAAAAAATGTCATAATTTTAAAGATGTTTAAGGTATTTTAATCATTTTTTTTCACTATTAAACTCACAGGGAGCAGCAGCATAACTATCAAAAATTTAGGGTCAGTCATTTCTTTCCATTTAGGTGTGAGCTCGAATTTTTTGACGCAACGATGTATCTAATTGTGTATTTATTCCTGATTTTATGAATTACTGAGGCGGAGTAATTTGATTCTGGGAAACGATAAAATTGTATGAGGAAAGAGGGTTTAAATGAGCGGAGAATTTTTCCCGAACTAACGATACACTCGGTAATTGTTTTATAACCTAATAATAACTCTACTTGATACTCGACTCAGAATATGAATTTCTGACTTCGAAGCGTTTCAATCGCAATTTCATGCGCTAATGCGGTTTAATATTCAACTAGGCTCAATTCGATACGAATTTTCGCTTCGGACTTTTCTATTTTAATCAAGGAGCTTTGATCGAGGATGAATCCCGAATCTCTTTTAATTACGAGTCGTTCGTGATCATTGGAGAGTGCCCGTTTCTCGCCGACAATATTTCCCGCGTTTCGAGACGGCCGGCCGCTAATTGTCGGGCAAATACGCTTCGGAAGGAAACAAATCCCGCCCGTTCGAGGTATCGAAGGCCTCCGCAACTATTGCGTCCCCAACCTTCATGTTCCCCATCATCCCCCGTTCATTCTTCCACCCTGCCCCATCCTCCCAACCCCCCTCTGTCTCTCCGCAAAACAAACCTCCGCTGATTGGTACTTCGAAGAACAAACCTTTTAATAAAATTCCTCTTAACAAAGTAAAGAACTTCGATGCGAACTGCGAAATCGAATAAGAGAATGAGAGCCGGAGGTAGCTCGCGCTCTATAAAGGTGAACGGGAGGAGTGGAAAGCTGATAAAGAGAAAGAGGGACAATGGGGGATGGGACGGGCGGAGGGTCCGGGCGGAAGAAATCGTTCTGTCCTGTTGACGTTGTTGCCGGGAACGGGACAAGAGGGTGGGTAGGGGGTAGGAACGATAGAAAAGTTTGCCGAAGGCGAGATCGCGGATAAAAGTTTCGGACGGCGCTCGAAATAATTTTCGGGCATGCGCCACTGTCGACAGTTTCCGGAGGATGGATTAAGAAGGCCAACCTAAAAGAGAATGAATACCGTCAGGTTCGAATTTCTTGAACGCTTAAGGGGGGCAGTACAAGTAAACGCTCGAAATCGAGCTGTTTTTCGCAATTTTTTTTTGGAAAGGAAATAAATGAGCAATCATCGAGCAATTGCAGGCAAGTTTCAAAGTACTATCGAAGACCTCACCAAAAATTTTGTTGTCAAAAAATATTACGAAATGGCGGATTTATGGGCTACCAAAGAGAGATGTGAACTGGAAGACAAAGTCGACCGCTCGACAATACTTCTTCTGGCGCCCAAACGCACAGTATGGGAGGGCCACGTTTTTAAGTTATAACATGGGAAATACTTTGAATTAAGTTTTGAAAATTTGCTGACATCATTCTTAGATCATTAAACATTTCATGAAAAAAAAATCGATTTTTTGAAAGGTTTACTTGTACTGTCCCCCCCTTAATGTATAGTCTAGAAATAGTTTTGACTCGCAGTGCGGTTCGATCGTTCAACCGTAGCAGTCCGAAGAGCTTCAAAATTTGGGTCGGCGGATTCGGCGGTCGCGGACTCCGGATTAAGCGCAGAATCGTCCCGACGGCGGAATAGGTGAAAGTGGTTGGATAACGAACGGGGTGGAGTCGGTGGGGGGGAAATAATCCGCGGCTTGTCGTAAAATTCGGAAGTGGCTCCCTCGTTTACTTCGCGCCCATGGGGGGAGGGCTCCCGCCGACGAAAGTTTCCGGTTATTTCGATTCGTAATTTCGGCAGAGAGCCGGCCCGCCGAAAATAACCGTAACCGGAACTTTCGGCTCTGCGGGACAATGCCTTCCGCTAAGCTCGAGACTTCCTGCCTGTCTCTGTCTTTCTCTTATGCCTCTCTCTCTTACTCCGTTCTTCCACCTCTCTTACACCTCTCTCTTGAGCCCCCCCCCCCCCTCCCCCGCTCCCTCTCGCACTCTGTGTTTTCGTGTCGTATCCGCTCGTTCCCCGCATCCCTCTCGAAGGATTTCCCGCCATCTTACGACTTCGCCGCGCGAGAGGACGCTTCCACTTTTATTGCCGAGAGCGTCATTATCCGAAGGCAGGAATACTTTGCCAATTGCCAAAGTTGAATAGTAAACCGATTCCGACCGTTGTACTGCCGAACAACTGATTATTCCCTTCATAGCCTTAAACCCGCGTTACTGTATACATAATTTAATATGCTCCCTTATAACATTTATTTTTTACAAAAATATTTCTTCTTAGAGCTTAGCAAATTTAAGGCTGATTTCGCACGTTACTGTATACACAATTTAATAGGCTCCTTTATAACATTTATTTTTTACAAAAATGTTTTTTCTTAGAGCTTAGCAAATTTATACTTGACTTTGCACGTTACCGTATACATAATTCAATAGGCTCCTTTATAACATTTATTTTTTACAAAATTATTTTTTCTCAGAGCTTTGCAAGTTTACACCTGACTCCGTACGTTTTGATTCTCTATTGGCAATGTGATGATTAACGACATGCCACTCTTACAATTTCCTACGGAAAAGCTTCTCGGTCAAAGGGAAAATAGTTCGAATCATCCCTCGGAGGACGATTACTCCACTTATCAATTCATCCACGCGTTACATCTTCGACCCCCCCCCCCCCCCCCCCCCCCCCCGCCACACGAGATTGGTTATGCCGTACACACAACAACTGACTTAATCGAAGCAAAGCCAGGCCGAGCTTAATCGGATTCAAACTAACATGGGTTGATCTTCGTATGACTACGGACCATTGAATTAGAACTAAACCGAAGCGAGATCAACGCGCTCAGAAGCTAATAGCCCACCCTCGCTCTTCGACTGTTGCCCCCCCCCCTCCCCCGACCCTGTCCGATGCATAAACCATGGACCTGCATCGCCCTACATTCAGGCCGCCTCGTGCCTCGCTCCCGGATTAAAAACATTGGACACCCCCGCGCACCCTTTCAGCTACACCCCCGCCCCTTTGCCGGCGCGCAACCCTCCGAGCACAATCAATTCCGATGCTAAATTCATGGTTTCACGGACTGAGCGTTACGGAAAATGCCGGAATTAGCCTGCCTCGGCTGCGAATTTCTCTCTTCGAGATCTGAATCGACGAGTACCACCCTGTACAAACGATTTCGTGCGTCGGTGAAGCCTGGAGAGTGCTCGGGGAATTTTTTGATGGGCGGGAGGGGTTGGCGAAGGGTTGATCCGAGGTGGGCGATGTGGACAGAGGGATGTCAATGTGTTTCGATGATTTGATGGATAGAGCTCGCGCCTGGTTAGGGAAATTTTAACTGTGATCAGTATTGGATGGCTGAAAAAGAGATTATGTTTATAGTTGGATTTTTTTAAATTGCGATTGGAACGTTGCTGCGTGTTTGTATGGATTGTGATCGCATTCTGTCTTTGACGCTGATTACAGAAAGCAGATACCTTTCAAATATTACTTTGAACATTCATATTGCTCCACCTTTGAACCTAAATACGAGAACTCTATTCATATTAAAAATCTTATGTCTTCATTAAAGATCCCAACACCAAAAACTCATACAAATGTCAACCCTAACCGTCGTCAGCTCAACCCCACTAGAACCACACTAACCGTCTGCACCCTCTGTTTCAGCTGACAGGCTCTGTCTTTGATTACAGAGAACAGATACTTTTCAAACTTGACATTTTTTCGGAAATTCATAATCATTTTGATGTCAAGAAACTTAACATCAAAAATGTATAAAATCCAACCCTAACCGTCTTCAGCCTCCACCGAAACCACACTAACCATCACCACCCTCTGTTCCAGCCGACAGGCTCTGTCTTTGATTACAGAGAACAGATACTTTTCAAACTTGACATTTCTTCGGAAATTCATAATTATTTTGATGTCAAGAAACTTAACATCAAAAATATATAAATTCCACCCCTAACCGTCTTCAGCCTCCACCGAAACCACACTAACCATCACCACCCTCTGTTCCAGCCGACAGGCTCTGTCTTTGATTACAAAGAACAGATACTTTTCAAACTTGACATTTCTTCGGAAATTCATGATCATTTTGATGTCAAAAAACTTAACATCAAAAATATATAAATTCCAACCCTAACCGTCTTCACCCTCCACCGAAACCACACTAACCGTCTGCACCCTCTGTTTCAGTTGACAGGCTCTGTCTTTGATTACAAAGAACAGATACTTTTCAAACTTGACATTTTTTCGGAAATTCATAATCATTTTGATGTCAAGAAACTTAACATCAAAAATATATAAATTCCAACCCTAACCGTCTTCAGCCTCCACCGAAACCACACTAACCGTCTGCACCCTCTGTTCCAGCTGACAGGCGAAGTGACCTACGCCGAGCTCTGCCTGGCGCGTCCGACGACCCTCTCGACCCTGGCGACTGACACGAAGCTGGCCAGCCTGGGCGGCGGCCTCGGCAGCCTCCAGGGCTACGGCAGCGGCCTCGGAGTGATCGTCGGCGGCAAGCCGTACACGAAGGAGGCCACCGTCTACGCGTGCATAGACCACAACGCGCGGCCGCCCAAGGTCGACGTCTCCAGCACGCCATCGTGCACCACGACGCCCCTGTCGTCGGCGAACGTACTCCAGGAGTCCGCCGTCAAGCAGCATCATCCCGCGAGGGAGGTCGTCACCGTTCGCACCCCTTTGATATCCACGCAGGAAAGCTGCGTATAGGGACGCGACCCCGACGCGCTCAACGTCAACGAATATTACGTCTGATATGGCCGCGTCGTGGCTACTGTGCGCGTGTCCTGAGATTCGTTAGGGTCAGTGCTGGAATGTTCAAGGTCGGCGGGATGTTCGCCAGGATATTCGCCAGAATATTCGCCAGGATGTTCGCCAGAATATTCGCGATGGGAGTCGGGGCAGATAAGCTTGGACGGTGTACAAAGTGTGGGCTAAGACACGGAAGGCAAGGGATGTACAATTGGATGTGTATAAAAGAGGGGCCGGAGAGGATGTATATGGAGAGAGAGAGAGAGAGAGAGAGAGAGAGTGAGAGGATTTGGACTAGGGAATTGTGTACAAATTGCAGTGAGAGGTGTGCCGGGTCATGAGTGTCGATGTACAAAGTGGCCAAATCGGGCTGACGATGGTGAAGAGTCATCGTGGGAGGTGTACATTATCTATCAAGGACAGTTGACCGGTTGTTGGGTTAAGTGCGATCGTTCCAGTACAGAATTGTGTACAGAAGGCGGAACTTGGGAGGATCGAACGTCTGCTTAGGCACCGAGAGCCGATAGATTCCAAGGAATTGAAAGATCGTTCCGGAGACTTGCTCGTACAAGCTCGGAGTTAATTGTAATCGAAGGAAACGATAGCGAGCGCGAGCCTAACGATGAAATCCGACGAGCGGAAGAAGAGTACGAATATGTATATGTATATTGACCACGATGCCTGATCCGATCGATTAGCAGTCGGTTCCTCGAAGCCAGGAGGTTCGTCAATTCCACGTTTCTCAGGTTCCGGGACGAGACGGACGAACGATCTCAGTCCGATCGATCATCGAACAGAAGGAACGCTCGTGATCCGCGAGGGACGAAAAACGAAGCAAGAGCCTAAAAAATGTTAAAAATCGTCGGCGGGCGCACGGCGAACGGAAGTCGATCGACGTAGATTTTCTATTTCGAAGAATTATTCTTTGTAAGCTCGAGTCGCACGGCGCGTGACAGTCGAGGAATTCGGAACGCGGGCTAAATTAGCGAACGGGTGGAAAATTCAGGTTAAGGGGACGAATGGGGGAGGGGGGATGAGCGGAAAGTGCGCGAAATCAGGACATCGAGCCGCTCTCGCGTTACACTTAAAGGATAATTCGATTTTCCGCCTTCCTCGGATCGAACTTTAGTCAATTGAAGCGGCGGGGTAGGAGAGGGTTCATTTCTCGCGATTCAGGCGAAATTTCTGCCCCGGCGACGAAAGTTCTCCCTCTCCACCCCTGATTTCGTTGACTTTCCGCTGCCCGCGACGGACGATAACTCGTTTTCGCGGAAGCGACGGGAAAGTTAGCGTTTGGCCGAATCGGAAGAAGTGTGGGCTGCGGAGCGGTAAGGGCGGAAGACTTCTGCGGGGGGTAGGAAAGGATCAGATTTTAGTTATTCTCCGGCTACGATCAGTAGTCTATTTCGTCTGAATTATCCTCAGTCAGAAATAATTCAAATATTTTTCACGAGAACGTCTCTATGAATTAAATATCATTAAATCGTACATTTTGGTTGCCGCTATAAGGATCAAATTTTTATTATTTCTCTATGATTGCTAATAAGTAATCCTTACTTAAATATTTTCAATAATCATCGGTTGTCCTATTCAATTAAAAACCAAATGAAATATCGGACTTAGAAGTTGAATACGATTTCGACCAAAATTCGTCCAGTTTCTTCCACCCTCGCTACTCAACATCCCCCGCTTCATACAGGAGCGTATAATTGACCTCCAAGGGTAGACAATCGATCTCATCGACCGTGACGACTCATCTTTTTCCTCCTCAACACTCTTCGTCCCTTTCCAAGCAGAGGAGAAGCGACTTTTTTCTTCGTCATCCCCCATTGGCGAGCGAGAATGGCGAAGGAAGAACATGAAGACGGGGCAAACGAGTCTTTCCAGGAGATTCACCTTCAGGTAGAAACGAGAATCGTCGCCCAATAAGAGAACGTGAAAGAGCGAGAGGTGGGGAGAGCAAAAAAAGAATTCGGATTCTACACGACATTGCTCCGGCGAATGGAAAAATTTCGAAAAATTATTCGTGGCGACGAGCTGTACATAGTTTACGATAAAGAATTTAACGAATAAAGAAAAAATGGGAAACCAATAAGGGATTCTTCTACTCGGCGAAGGGCGAGAGGGGAGTCTAGCGTTAATTCAAATTTGACGTGCGTGCATTGAGGGTAAAGAGAGAAAATTCATGAAAAACGCTCGCGCGTTCCGTGAACAAAAATATACGTATTAAATAACAGAGAGTGCGTGGGCGTGTGTGCATATTACGCGAATCGCATTATCAGACATTTTAGACCGCTAGACCAACGTGAATTTTATTTTTAACATTCCATGTGCTATATTAATCGTGTTATAGTCTAATTATACTCGGTGATTTTTTTCTTATGATTGTTTAGGTTAATCCTTCTACATATCGTTGACACGGAAAACAGACTGACAATACCGATTGTTTAATACTACTTTATGGACCGAAGTGTGTCCAATGACTGCCAAACGCGCACAACGTCACGCAAAACTGCCATATCGAACGCGAATAAAAGACATGAACCGATCATTCGTACATACTTCATAATTTACCCCTTACATATTTATCTTCTCGTCAGAGAGGTATCGTAATTTATCGCAGTTTATTTTCTGAAGGGACCACCCTGAGTCCATATCAAAACCGTCGCATTTTCATCTACAGTATAATTAACGTTTTAATGTAATTAATCCTTACTTTAGTCGCGATAAAAACATATCGATGTAATGAACAAAAGCAAGCATTCTAACAGGAACAAAATCCAGGACCAAACGATCGAAAATCTTTCGATCATTCGAAAAGCACATTCGGCACGATGTACGTCCACGATTTACTTAAATTAGGGAAGGAGTCGCGAATGCGCACAGCCACGCACCCTCGCCGAGTCCTAGAAGTACATAATTCTCTCCGGCCCCGAGATGAAGTTTCGCAAGAAGCTGAGACAATTTTTCGATGGGGCGCTCTATGTACATATTTTGTATATAGCGCAACGACCGCGAAGAAGTTTGAGGCGAACAAAAGAGAGAATACGATTGGAGAGACCTTATTATATCGAGACACGAATTCATCCCCCCCACCCCCAAATCCCACCCCTCCCCCCAGTCGATAAACCCAAACGACGAACTCCTTTCGCAGTTCGAGGAGTTGCCGGACGGCAGGATAATTGTTCGAAATGTTCGAGGAGGCCTCCTTTCTCGTCCTTCCCGAGTCCTTAACCCGAACTCTCCTTTTTCCCCACGAGTCCTTTGTAAGATAACATGCTCCGATTGTACAGTGCCGATATTTTTTCAGAGTGCGCGTAAACAATGTTCCCATTGGTCGGGAATAAAGAGAGGACGAACGACGGTGAAATAATTTGACAGGAGATAGGGAGAAGGTGAGAAGGTGGGAAGGATCGAGGTTGGGCGCGACGAAGGACGAAGGTGAAGGGAATTTGTCTTTGTCGCCTCGTCGCGATTCAAGGTCAGCGGCGGGAGCGTTGTACCATTCGAGGAAGGTATTGCGATCGACGCGAGCAACAAAAAATAAAGATATATTATGTATATTATATATATGTATATGAACGTAAGGTATGTGAATACGTCTTTCTCCTGCGAGCGAGTGTGCGGTGCGGACGGTGTGCATTTCATTTTTGGGAGTCGTATCGAACTCGACCTCGGAAAGGCTGAGAATGGGGAAGACGAAAATGGCCACTGCGTAACGTGTAATTGGTCTTAAAACAATTTTTCGTTTCAGAAGCGGAAATCTAAACTTTTCCGAATAATTCGTTATATAATAATATAATTTAATAAAATTATTTCGTAACACTTTAACGACCGGCGCACAGCGTGTGTGCGATGGGAGCGCCGACTGTTACTTGAGAGTGAAAGTTAAAAGCAGGCAATAAAACGATAATTATCGAAAATCAAAGACATAGCGATGAAATTGGAAGCCAATAGAAATATCCACACTCGTTTACGTTTATCGATCACCTCACAGAAAGTGTTCTGCCGGCCGACAACCTTTGGCGCTCGCATCGCACACATGCTGTGCGCCGGCCGTTAAAGTATCTCTACTAATACGAGTTGAGCTAGGACTGTGCAAACTTCTCAATATCGATACTCTCCACTGCCAAGCCCACTTTATTTTCTTACAATTTTCAGTTTCCCACGTTTCTACCGTTGAAATTTCAGTACGACCCACTTTAATCACCCAATTACTACAGCCGCGATCATCCGAATCTCCTCTTATCAGCCAACTCTCGGCGGGCAATAAAAAAAAAGCCTACCCCACCCTAATTACGAAGCCAGCCGCCCGCCATCTTGAGGACCCAATCTCAATTCGCGGCTTATCAAATAAATTGGCCCGATTTATTTCCCCCCCCCCCCTCCTCCCCCCTCCTCCACTCCGAAAGGGAAACTCTGGGATTCGCCTCGGAGATGAAAGAATAATTCGTGGGCCGATCGTGTGCGGACGAAATTAAGCGACGATCGGAAGGGAGAGCCGGGCCGAGGGACGGGGGTGTGCAAAAGGAAAAATAAAATGTACAGAAAGAAGAGAAGAAAATAGTGTGACGAAGTCGGCGAGGCTGGGCAGGCAGGCTTTGATAGAATATTTAATGAAAAACTCACAGAGTTTCATTATTCCGCGCGACATTCTCATAATTCACGGTTGGCGAGGGTTGGTCGGAGGACGGAGGGTGGCATGGGGGGTGGCGAGAGGGTGCGATGAATATGCAGCTTAAAAGAAATCGATGTGTATGCATTTTAAAGGGATATCGGGAAATTCAATGAAGTCGTAACGTTTCCGTCGCCTTTTCCTCGAGAACCGTCTCGCCGCGAGGTCTCGGAGGGTGAAGAACGCGAAGGGGGTGGCAAGAGGGATGAACGGGAGGGGGGTGCGCTGCGGATAATTCTCCAACCCTCAACAACCTACTGTCGGAGGATTAAAGAAGGAACGCGCCGGAAAGAAAGCACTTTCGCTCGGATCGTTTCTCGTCCTTCGGACGGGGGGGGGGGGGGGGGGGGTGTGAAAATTATGGAGTAATTAAGTGCCGTGCCGAGGAGAGACAGAAATAAATTGCGAACTCACGAGTCGAAGAAATAGATTGGCGGTACGCGAGCGTGGAATTGCATCGTGAAACTGACGAAAGATTGACCTTGAACTATCATCCCTAACATTTTAATTTCATTCTCACGAGTGATATCGATCTCAATACGTTTCTCGACCGATCGAAAAATTACAGAATCGTCTAGATCGCCCAATGTTAATACTCCGTCAGTCTCTTTGCGGAGTACCGAGCGCAAAATGACCAAATTCTCTCCACCCCCCCCCCCCAAAATGGGGGTGATAAAAGAAGGGCATAATTGGACCAATTTCCCTCGTGCGGAAGCTGCCGTCGAATTTTTCACAGGCACAACAAAATTGTCCTCCATTCCGCAAACCGCCCATTTTCCCCGTTTCCAGCGCCCTATCCGCCCTTTTTCACCCCCCCCCCCCTCCTCCTACCCCCATCCTCTCGATCCGTCTCTCTCTCTACGGGCAAAGGCCTGAAAAACTAAATCGCCCCGGCAGTTTGCTCCTCTATTTTTTCACCCTTTCATTCTCGCCTCGTTCGAGGCACTTTGCACCCCCTCCCCCCCTATCCCTCGGCAGCCGCCCTCTTTGTCTCGCGTTCAACTTCAGCGGCGACGCGCGTCTCGACGCACGCTATCAGAAATCCTGCCCCTCCTCGACAAAATGCGAAGTGGATCCGGAGGCGGGAGAATATCCTTTGCCCTTGTAATTACGTGTTTTTCCACTCTGTCCGCGGCAACTTCCACCTCCCCCCCCCCCCTCCCCCACCGCCTTCCACCCCAACCTCCCCCGCCCTCTTTGAACTTTGACTCTCACAAGGGGTCGGCTTATGACGCCGGAAGATTCGACTTTTCAAGGGTCGTCGGGACAGGAAAAAAGGAAGGAGAGAGAGAGAGAGAGAGAGAGAGAGAGAAATCCCGACCCAGTTCTCGTAGTCTCATTAACCGTTCACTACCCTTCTTCTACCGGCAAGGGTAGATCGTACTGTGCACGCGAACGTCGTCAAAACAGTGCACGCGAGACGTGTAATCTGGTAGAATCTGTGTACGCGCTTGGAGTTCGAGAGGATTGATCCTTTGAAATCGAGTTCAAAAGTGTCGTATCTCTGTTTCGAATGGCAGGGGCGGATAAAAGAGGATAGATTCGACGTTTCCTTTTCGCAGAGTGCGACGATAATTGGACTGTTTCGGGGTAAACTAGAAATTGTTGCGTTCTGCGAGCTTGAAAGGTTTACACTTTTGCTGCCGATGATTTTACATTCTACGATTGACGAGATTAGATATTACCTTTGAAAGGATTCGATATTCAATCAAGTTTGCACTTCCTTCAATAATACAGTTTCCTCGTACTTAAATTATTCAGTCCCAAACATTGATCGAAGAGCGAAAAACGTCAGGAATCCACACTTTAACCATAATTTGAGCAAAAACGAACACAATTGCAGCTGCATCCGCGGTTGACCAATTGCACCGATGAACGAACCGTTTCTCCCTCTCAACATCAATCTTGCCCGCCGAAAATTAATCTCATACACAATTCGCTGTTCCGCCTCGTTGCACAGTCCTCTCTCTCTCTCTCTCTCCAGTCTCGCGCGGCCGCGGACGCATTAAAGGAATTAACGGTGGCACGCACACACCCACAAGGCCTGCATTCTCTTAGCTCCTCATCGGCCAGCGTCGCCTTCAAGGGCAATTGTACGCCGGGAAATAAAAGCGAACGCCAACTCGCGGCCATTGTCTGCTCCGCGGCCATAATTATTCTCATCTGAATTCAGCCCGTAATTACGCGTCGCCTCGTTCCCCATTCTCTGCCGTGCGGCGAAAACAGCGATGGAATAACATGTACGCACACGCGCGCGCGCGCGCGCACTCGCTTGCATGCACGTACGCGCACGAGAGTGTGCGCGGATGCGCGCGGATTTTCCATGGGATGTTTATCCGGATCGATGCTGGACTCGTTAGCGATAAATTTTCCCCACGCAGCGAAACAAGCCCTCTCCTTATCCTCTATTGCGAGCCGTTACGATTATCGCGTTACGATTGTTGCCGAATTATCATTATGGATTTGCCTCTTTCGTTGGCCGTCGACCGTTGTCGGTGAATTATTGGCATACTTTAGCTTTCGGCCCTTATCGCTAGGATAACGCATAAGTATTATGATTACTGAGTTATGATTACAATTACTTTCGATAGTGTTATCGGTGACTGCTGGTCATCGGAATCGTTTATTACTCGACGCTTGTCAATTAATACTTTTCCACGGCCAGCTTCTTATCATTGTCAATTATTGCGGAATTATCGGTGTGCATTCGATCCTTACTTACGATTATCATCGAATTATTTAACCGAAGATTTCGGTTGCGTATCATGATTGTCAAGTTACGATTGCGATCATTTTTTTAACATTATTACCGAGCGCTATAAGTTGGAATTGTTTATTACTCGAGGCTTGTCGAGTAATACTTTTCCACGGCCAGCTTCTTATCATTGTCAATTATTACGGAATTATCGGTGTGCATTCGATCCTTACTTACGATTATCATCGAATTGTTTAACCGAAGATTTCGGTTGCGTATCATGATTGTCAAGTTACGATTGCGATCATTTTTTTAACATTATTACCGAGCGCTATAAGTTGGAATTGTTTATTACTCGACGCTTGTCAAGTAATACTTTTCTACGGCTAGCTTCTTATCATTGTTAATTATTGCGGAATTATCGGTGTGCATTCGATCCTTTCTTATAATTATCATTGAATTATTGGTATACTTTAAGCTTTATCGCTTGTCCGTACGATTTCGGTTAAGTGTCACGATTGTCAAGTTACGATTACGATAATTTTTTTTTTAACATTATTACCGAGCGCTGCAAGTTGGAATTGTTTACTACTTATTACTCGTCGCAGCGACGATCGTCGTGCGATTATTGCGTAATACTTTTCCAGGAAGGCCAGGCAGCCATTTTCTTCTTATTGCCCGTGACTCCCTTATTATCCTCTACGATTACGACTATATTATCCCGCGCAGAGCGGGATTATTATCATTATTATTATCATTATAATTGCCCTGCGACTATTCGCCGTTATCATTACCCGTTGCCTATCGTCGTCATTTTTGCTATTATTATTATTATTATTATCTGCCCGCTGTCCTTATTATCATTAGATGCGAGCAGCGGACGATTTTCTATTGTGAGCGTGAAACGAGGGTGGTTTTTATATGTGCATGTAATCAACGTTTACCTGTAAATACGAGCCCAAGCCGTACGCGTGCGTTACTTCCGTGTGTGTGTATGTGTGTGTGCGTCTACGTGAGCGTGTGTGTAAGTTTGAAGAACGTCGGTTTGTACATTCTCTCGTCGAATTGAAACTTTAATGCGCGTGCGTAGTATATATATATATATATATAAAATTATAGGTATATATGTACTGAGTGGGCAGGCGTGTGCGACATGTGAATATGTAATTTCCGAACGGGAGGGAGAGGGAAAAAATATTGTAACAGACGTGAAAGCGTGTTGCGCAGAGTGATCCTCGCTGTGTTTTGCGACTGCTTCGAACGATGTGTGCGTGTTTCGAGAGTATAGAATGTATGTTTGACCGCGTGCGCGTGTGTGTGTGTGTGTGTGTGTGAGTGTGCGATCTGTTTACCTTCCATCCGGCAGATCCGGCAGAAAGGAACGCGCGTGCGCTGAAATTTGAAATTGCGACGACCATATTACGTGTATTTACAATAATTATAGATCTCTCTCTATAAATATATACACACATCAGCGTAATCCGAATAAACGTGTTGATATGAAAACTGACATCGATCCCGGCGAGTCTGGCGAGGGTCGCTGGCTGGCGCGAAAGGAACCCACCCCCGAATGCACCCTCCCCCCCCTGGCCCCCCAAAAAAAAGAGTGTAAAAACGAGAGGTTAAGCGTAGCTATGCTATCGAAAAATTTTCGCTCAGCCAACGACCGGCGCGGCTTCTTCGTTCGTTTTCGACCTCGACATCCCCAAAAACCGACCCCTCCCCCCTTCCTCCCTCGACAAAAATTCGCGGCACTCCCGTGGCTCAAAGGCAGAAGTCGAAAAAAATAAAAGTGCAGTCGCCACCCGCGCGGCGCGCGAACAAAGGAGGAAGCGACGAGTACGGAGGGTGAAAAAAACGAGGCAACGTACGAGTTGGGGGTGGGGGGAGGGTGGTGCGGGCGAATGTCGGTGACCCCGATCAATTTTATTTCGAATCGCAACTGGGCAGGGCGCAACGTGTCATCGGCCGTCGATGGAAAGCCGTGAACAAAAGGGGTTGCGCACACGGGGGGGTGAAAAGCGTTGGCGGGCCATATTTCCATGCCGTGGGGGGTGGGGGGGTGGCTTTCGCGAGGGGGTGGCGGCCGAGGGGGCCGCGATACGCGTTAAGGCCACTCTCGCGTAATTTTGCAAACGACCCCATTCGACGGCCTGCACCGAGCTCGTACGATTGAGTCGGTGGATGGGGTGTGGTTTTTCGAACGATTAAGGGGATCATTTTTTTTTTTTTTTTTTGTGCATACTGGAGACACGCCGAATTCATTGTTCAGGTGAGTGGTATATCTTGAGAACGTGCGATCATTTCGCTTGGTCAATGATTGGTAAGTAGATGCGAACAAATCTTATTACATCAATTATACTATATTACTGTATTTATTGCTATTGCAAACTTACAAAATGAGTATTATTGAGTTTTTCATGGTTTTCCGTTCGCTCATATTCTTTTACTACAGACTTTTATTAAATCTATTCGCTGAAATCGACAAATTATATCGTATCGCTTAACTTGGTCCATTCGAACGTAACGTTATTATTCTTCTATCAGCGCCAACCGCTCAAAAATCACCCTTCGCTCAAATCATTCACTAACCTCAACCCCTCAAGACCAACCTCCGAAATACAGTACCTCGCATCGGCCTTGTCCGATAGTCGTTTCCCGAAACTCGCCCGCTCGCACAATTAATCTCCCCTTTTCACTCCGCTTTCGACCGGCGCGATTTTACATGAAGCGAGAGGGCGCGAGAGAGAGGTGGAGAGAGAGGGAGAGGCTGCCAAGGGAGAAACTATTACTACAAGGCAAGGCCGGATTACGGGGTCAGCCGAGATGAGGATCCTGAGGATCCACAGGATCCTGAGGCCCGCAGATCCTTTACATGCCTTCTCTACTCTTCTATCTTCTCTTTCGTGCCACCTTCTCTCTCTCTCTCTCTCTCTCTCTCTCTCTCTCTCTCTCTTCACTTCCGGGAGAGGGCCGGCTTTCAAGACGCGCGTGCCTCGACGAAATCCTCCGGAGACAACGTAAATCCTGAAGGCTTCCCCGGGCAAGACCGCCTAGGTGTCTCTAACCGCTGCCAGCCTTTCGTCCATTCCACCTTCTGCCGGAGGCCATTCCTGCGAAATAAATGGCGGCCCGCCCTGTCTCGGGATCGGAACAGACCTTCCTCGGGCATAATTGCGGACGTACCGGATCCCGTGTTCGGGACTTGCAGGGCGATCCTGGTAACAGGGGTGGAATGCATTTTGGCAGTGCAGTGCAATTCTTATGGCGGATGGATGTAATAACTAATTAAAATTTTCTTGAGATAAAGTATTTATTGTAGAGGTATCGGACCGTTTATTTTGAAATTGGTGTAAATCCATAGTTGAAAAAAATTAAATGTCACAAATTAAAAGTTTACCCTACATTAATCATAAATTATATATCTCAATTTTGTATAAATATGGACCTACACTACTTTCGAAATAAAAATCATGAAGACATCTTTAATCAAACTTGATAAAGCTTGATTAGTATTAATTTAAACGATTATTGCTTTATTTTGATTTAGACCACCCTCAACATCGTATAATTAGCGATTGAACTCGTGTTACATATTTTATTTTACGTTTTTAATCAGTTACATGTCGACGTACGTTACTTCGATCGGAGTTTTAACCGGTCGAAGGAATTGGCGCGGTGGGAATTCCTTATTTCCCATGTCAAACCAGGACCTCGTCCTCTCGCCGCCGACGCGTGCCAACTTCCCGAGAACTCGAGGGACGACAAATCTCTCGGCAGGATCTCCGCAGGACTATCCCGCGTCCCGTTACTGTCCTTCCCGGCCCTCGTAACGGCTCCGCCCGAAGAAATACCCACCTTCGGACCGGTGATTGGAAGAGTCCTCCGAGTCCTGCCGGGAAATTGGCCCACTTATTGGAAACGTTCGCCGCCGACAATTTTCGGACATTCTTAAACTGCGACCCGTAACCACTGTCTTCGTCGTACAGAGTAATTACACTATAATTAGCAATGACGCACTTGGAAAGCTCAATCAGTTTAGAGTAAATTGAGTGGCGTGTATTTTTTATCGATTTCATTCTAGTTTTACCGATAGCGAGCTCAGACAGGCATAGTTGACACATCTTTATTTGGCCAGAGTATAGAGTTCGAAAATGGCTGTATCTTCGAAACTATTGAGAATTCGAAACTTTGCTTGCGACCAACTTTCAGAGCGAGTTAAAATCTATGGGATAGGATAGTTATAAATTGATTTTAAGACCAAAAATTTGTTCGCGTTTTTCGACGATTTTGAAAGTTCTATCACCTTTCAATAGGTCCATATAGTGCCAAAGTACCCTCCATTGGTCGCTCAGTTCCATATTATGAGGACACGGTGGTTAAATGTGCTTAAAACATGGGCTAAGACGCACATTTGCAGGCTAAAACCCCCCAAAAGGCGATAATCACCATCAATTATGCCATATAACCACATAAAATAATGTAAGCTAACGAGAAATAATGAAAAAATATCAAGAAAATAAGGTTCAAGGGGGATAAGGTGGTCTAACATACTCCAATTTGGGGTTTAATTGTCGCTTTGTTAGTTAAAACACCTCAAAAACCCTCAAAAATCAACAATTCTTGGATATAACAATGTAAAGTAGTGTAAAGTAATGGGAGATAATGCAAAAGTATGAAGAAAGACTCACAAGTGGGCGTAAAAGATCATAAATGTGAAATCACGGCGTCGATATAGTCGCGTAACAATTGCCCGGTAAGAATATGTACGGCAAACGACTCTACAACTCGCAAGGCGGGTGGGTGGTCTAGTTGGTAGAGTACTTGGCTCATAAAGCAGCGGACCAGGGATCGATTCCCGCTCAGGACAGAAATTGAGAAAAGAGCACGCTTGAGCGAGCACGGTAGAGCGCCGACTCGAAATCAGCGAGTGCTCGCGGCAGAGGGCAAAGACAAGACACAGTCAGTGTCAACACATACCAGATGCCACGCATATCGGGTCTATACAGGGTGATTCTAGTAACTGGGCTATAACTCTTTTTTAAATATATTTTATAATATGGTATTGAACGGGCATCTGTTATAAGAGTTCGAATAACCGAAATATCTCGTAAACTATTGTTTTTTTTCGATGATTTCCCTTATACATTATTATTGCAGAATAGCCTAAGGAACGCAATTATGTAAAAAAAATGGGTGGTTTCATTTAAAAAAACAGTGCAATTGCACTTTGCACATGCACTAATACACTGGTTGTACCGACTGGGTTTCGAAGGAGGTACGGTACGAGTTCAAAGTTGCTTTTTTGAAATGAATTTATTTTGTACAATAATGAAAACTTGTTGAACGCTGGTTGCTCGAAGAGTGATCTGATGTGTGGTGGCTGTCTGTTTTTAAATGTTTCTGAATATGCACGAAGGATGTTGATTGGTCAAGGAAGGTGGAGAAGGGGTAGTTTTGAAGCTGGGAGGTGTAAGACGAATGAAAGACGAAAACGTAAGATGCGTAAGAGACAGATATCGAGACAATAGAAGGCAGGCACGGAGAGTGTGACGCGACGACATTGAGTGACGGTCGGGGTCGTCGGCGCCCTTTGATGAGGACGCGCGTGCCGGTAGTAAGAATCGGACTACGGAACGAGTAAGAGTCGGACTACCGAAAGAGCAAGAAGTAAGAAAACTGTAAGAATATCTGTACGACAACTTTATTAAATAAACCACTGTTATTAATATTCTCCCGGGTCTCCTAATTGTGGATAAAAATAAGACCAACAACTATCCTTACAGAGGTAAGAGGAGGTGGAGAAATTGGTGGCGAAAGTAACGGTATATCGGGGTGTTTCTGTTTATGGTTGGGTCGAGGTAGGTCGGCGCGGAGGATGATTAAAGTATTTTGTAACTATTGTGAATTTTAAGATTATAAAATGTTGAGCGGATTGGGCGTGTGGAGAGGATTAACGGATTGTGGAAGGGACACAAGGGATTAGGTAATGACCGACGGGTCCGGTAATATTTTTGGGAGTGTTACGTATGTACGGCAGGGCAGTGGTGTACGATGGGACCGGACCTGCACTTGGGAAAAAAGTCGGTGCATGGGATGATAGAGCTTTTCCTCTAATACAAACTTTTCCTCTACGATTTTGTTCTAAATTTATTTAAAAAAGAGTTATAGCTTGGCCCAGTTACTAGAATCACCCTGTATATTATTTTGCTCCTCACGTCAATCACACCAATTCCCCAATACTCATTCTCGAGCCAGTTAAAGCGTTACTTTAAATTTTCCTCACCTGTCCATTCGAGCTAGCATACCAGTATACGGTTCACGCAGTATCTTGACATTTTCTCTTTTGGCCATTCCGTGAACTCAACAAGTATGGCATGCATGTTTAAATTCGTCATTGCACTCTCTCCAAAAATCTGCCGAGCAAAATGTTCTCTTTCAAATTCACCCGCATCCACCAACCGACAGCCGACAGACATCCGCCTCGAAATACTTGGCACGCGTCCCACGCCAAATTCCAGTCGAATTACGGGGTCAGTCGTGCAGACCGCCGCAAGGAAGGCTTCCCAGCGTCTTCACCCCCGTACTACTCGTCCTCCACCCCCTGTTGAATTCCCTCCGACGAAGGACACGGGCAGCAGCGGCAGCAGGATAAATCCTGCAACCCTCTCGACAGGATCTCGGCTGTCGCTCCAAATGAATGGTGTTTACGTCGTCGTTGCAACATCTCGCGCCGGGCGAGTAATTAAAAAGCAGGGGACGCCGGTAGCTCCTGCACTTTCCACCCCTTGGCAGGCCTCTCTCACCCCCCCTCCACCACCCCCTTACCACGTCCGTCAGCGCCGGCGTTTTATCCGCCCTCATCGAGGGCTTTATTGCGAGCTCGGAAAAACGACCCCTTTTGCGCCAACCCTCCTCCACTCACCCCCTCCTGCTACCCCCGGCGATCCTTTTCTTGCCCCCAGCTCGATGTTTCGTGACTCTCGCCGGACGGAGCTCGCCGTTCTCAGGAGTAATCAGATCGCAATTTTCCGCGCTGTAACGTTGTCGTCGCGCCCTGACATTTTACTGCAAGAGGGGTTGGAGGGTGATTCATGATTTTCGGAATTTTACGCTTTTTCCATCGCCGATGGATCGTGAGACGGTGGTGTTGGGGGGGGGGGGGGGGGGGGTTCGGTGTCGTGCGAGGATTGGACTAACAAGCACTGCACGGTAACATGTTGCGACGGAGGGGGTGGAAATATGTAGAGCAAGATTTATGACATTGTTTTAGAATTGTGGGGGGGGGGGGGGGTGTGGCTGATTTTTAAATATTCTGACGGCCGCCGTGGACAAGTTGAAGTTTGCGGTAGAAGGAGAGTTTGTCCGGTGAGGATCCTGACGGATGTCTAACGATTATAAGCTTATTTTACATATTTTTGTACGTCAAATAGTCTTCTTACGAAGGCACACCCACGTAACAACATTTTAGTTTAGAGGATGAAGTTCGAGAGATGAAAAGTTGGGGTTAATTTTAGTAATTCTTATTTCAGATCCTTTATCTTTATGTATATACATAGATTTAATATCATATTTGAAATGTGACATTTTGTAGTAATCTATATGACAGCTTGTAAGTACGAACGCTTGAAATATTAGAATTATCAATATCCAATATCGAAGATAAAGATAATTTTATCTCTTCCTGTCTTATAAGTGACTTGTAAGCATAAAACTGTACATTTTCCTGTAATTTTCCCATTGTCCGACCGCACGTAGTTTCATGTTCAGACTGCAATCGCAATTGACTGTCATCCGTTAAATGGATTGACAGTCTTTCATCGTTAACAACCTGATGAATCGTCCGACAATCGAACAAATTCTCGACAGAGTTTTACAACCTCGCGGAAAAACATCCTGCCAACGGTGCCAAACGTTTGCGCGCGCGCGCGCGCGCGAACTGTAATTGCGAGCGAATGAAGTGGCCATAAGCCATGTTACGCGGCAATTAAATGGGTAACGACAGTTTTCAATTAGCCTTGAATCCCGGTCGCCGAGGGTGCCCGAACGGGACCGGAAGTCAAATAGTTCGTCAACCGGATATCCTCCCTGTCGGCGCGATAACTTGATCACCCGCTTTGCGAACAATTTTATTTACTTGAATTATACATTCTTTCAATTCATTAAAAAATTAACTCTCATTTATGTACCAAGTTCTATACAAATATGTTAGATAAGAACTGTATATATTAGATATTCTTATGCCGATCTCTTACAAATCGATTTAAAATAGTCGTTTATGCAGGAATTCGAATAAATATTGCAGTGTGTTATCCGATGAATTCCGTAGCTGCAACGCTTGATTACTAATAAGTTGATCGAAAACAGAGCCCATTAAAGGGACCAATATGAATATTGATTTCAAATCCAAAACTTTGGGATTCCACGAATCACTCCTAAACAGAATTAATTCATTAACCGTCCATTTGCGGACTTATGAACGTATATAATTATACCGTTACACAACCATTTTCGCATATACATAACTTATCCAACCAAACATTAAGAAAACAAAATTGGCAGTTAGTTGGTTAACGAATTGAGAAAAGTGTACTCAATCGATTTGTGCACGAAGTAGCTCATATATCCGAATCCAAAAATCTCCGATCAATGTCACTCGCAGCACGCGACACGCAAAAAGTTCGTTATCAGTCTCACTCGCGAAGGAAAAAGTTGGAGAGCCAAAGACGCGTAACGAACTCTCGCCTGTGCAGCTTCTGTATCGTAGTTTGCACACGATTAAACATTCGCAGGGAGGGTTGAAAAGAGTGGTGGGGGGGGGGGGGGGAGGGGTAGTAGCGGGGCATCGTTTGATAGCGCTGAAGGCGAAAAGTTGAACAAAGTGCTCTTAACACTGTTCTAACGTGGATGGCAAGAGGGGCGGGGAAGAGGGGGTGTGGCAGGGGGAAGGGGAAAGGGAATGAAAGAGACTGCGAGACAGAGAGCGGTAGAGACCCTTGTCGAAGTTTCGATTGTTCCGGGGGATGATATCATCCGTGCGGCGCGACACTCGTGGGAGTAATTAGCATACTATTCGATCGTCGCTCGGGAATGGTCTTTGAAGCCGGAAGCGACGTTGGCGACAGGGGACGCGGCCGGAAACGTGTGAAATATATAGGTACGGCTCCGCTACTCGACGACTCGAAATAAGATTCCGTAATTGCGGGAATAAATTCAAACTGTTCCCGCGATCTTAGCGTATATTTTTGTATTCGGGCGTACACGTTACGTAAACGTTTCTATATATATATATATATATATATTTCATTTCACTTTAATACATTAAAAATATTACTGTTCCGTTTAGTATTTTATATACAGATTTTGTAACATAATGCATATGGACCGTTTATTTTGAGAGTGGTGCAAGTACATATTTAAAAGTAAATTGGATATCATATAATTTATGAATGAGGCGGTGCAAACGGTTTATTTTTGAGATATTTGATTATACTACAACTATATAACTAATACTTAAAAAAATATCTGTTTAGTTTAGTATTTTTTAGTACATAGTATTAGGAGTTTGAGTTCCTCTCTGAATAAATGTTGCGAACGAACGATCGTAATTTCGCACTGTAGTCAGAGACTCCGGAAAGTATCAAAAATGTTGCCGGGAAAAAAATGTTCGGAAAACACTCTGGCGCCTGCAAAATTCGCAAACGATCGAGACGAAAACCTATTCCGCTCTCCTTACCCCACCCCCTCGCCAGCCAATCCAGCCGCCAGGAATCATAATCCTGATCGTTCGGCAAAAATATACGATCGCCGTGAATGCAATATGTTCCCAGCTACTTTTTTTTCCGCCCCCCCGCTTGCCCCGGTGAGCATCAGTGGCCCTAAAACACTCCCGGCCAACCCCCCTTTGCCACCCCCCAACCCCACATCCTATCCGTCCGTTCCATAATTCGCTCAGCTAGTCACGAATCTCGCGCTCCATCGATTTATTATCTCGAAGAAAAGTCTCGTTTGCTTCTTGCAAGTTCATTCTCGGCCTTCGCTGGGATGGTGAGGGGGTTGGGCTACGATCCACGATCGTCAAGGCGCTGAGAGGGATGAGAGGGGGTGAGGGTGCTGAAAAAGAAGGCGGTGGGAGGCGATCGCGAAGGAAAAGCAGGTGGAAAGGGATTCAGCCCTTAAGTACGTGACCGGCGATTTCTGTGAATTATGCCCCGATCGTTTTCTCGTTTCAACCCCCCCCCCCCCCCCCCCCCCCCGCCCCACACACCCCTCTTGGCCAATCGGGAGTCACGCCAGCTCGCGTTTCGAAAATCGCCCTCGCGCGGGAAAGCACGAGCATCCTGTGCACTCGCACCTTCTTTTTATTTTTTTTCAATTTTTCTTCCAATCTTCGTCAGCGTTCCCGTCAGTGGTAAGGCCGCAAGTTTTGTTCTGCCTAATCAGGATTGTACAAACTTTTTTGTCAGCCTAGAAATACTCTAATTTTAATAGTATACTTTATTTATATACACATTCAGTCCTTTCTTAGTTGTTATATTTCAAATCTATTTCGATATACTTACATAGAAATTGATATTGTCAATCAAATACATTGAACAATATAGCATGTAATATTAAAAAGATCAACAAATGCTTTCTTTCCTTTCTACCTGTCTTCTGACAAACGCGTTGACGTTCGAAGATTTCCAACCCTTGACGAAGATTCAAACTTGAATCTGAATATTAATAGAATTAGTTGAATCTAAATATTAATAGAAGACACCGGGTTAATCTTCCACAGATTCGTCATAATTCGAAGATACTCTCAGAGCGGACCAGCGGCAATATTTCATCCCTTACTATCCACCCTCCCTCGTCACTCTCGCGAATTATTGGCCCTTCTGCCCCGCACCCTTCGCTCTCCACCCCCTCTCTCAGTGGCCACCGGCATGTTTACGGTTAAGCGCGTATTTCTCCAGCTTGACATATTCATGCGGAGGCGGCACAAAAAAGAGAGGGAGAGGTGGGGGGGGGGGGGGGGGAAGTAGGTGCGAGGCCCTCCTTTCTAAAATCGTCCGCAACGGCCTTTTTTCTCGGTAATAAAAATATCCGACCGGCCGGAGGATTAATAGTTGGCCCCCGGGGCTCGTGAATAATTTTTCAGTCCTGTTGTTCGGAAAGCGAACGCGGCGATAAATTTGGCGCGGATTCCGGCGCGAGGCCGGAGGCCTGTCTGTTCCGTGGGCGAACTTAGGCGAACTTTCGCCGCGCGATAAAATTGGACGCCTAAAGTGGCGGAAACTAGTTTCGGTAGAAGCCGGGTTGACGGCGAAGGGGTGGGGGGAGGATTTTGGTTCGTGCGGCATGTGCGAGCCTGACGGACGTGAGATTCGGTCTGTTTCGATGGCAGGCCACTGTTTCGGATTGGCGGAAACTAACGGTAACGTCGCAATTCATTTGCGCCGATCAAAGTTTATGGGTACATTTGCTTGCCTGAATAAAATATGTCTAACCTGAGTGCTATCAGTACGAATTACGTTCGATGTAAACACGTTTCGAAAAATAAAATCCAAGATTAACGTATAGATGAACGTACGGTTCCACGTATTAGGGCCTGAAACATAGATTTCGAAAAAGTAAAATTTTGTTATCAGGTCTCAACAGTACGTTCTAACCTGAACTTCCTCAACAATACATTGACACCCTATTCCGCCCTAATCGCAAACGATTCGACCCTCAAACTCCCCTGATTGCACACGCCTCTTTCTTTCCACCAGCTGTCTTCGCACGTCCTCTAATCTTAATTAACAAACATTTTTTAAATTTTTTCTCTTCTCATTTTTGCAAAAAATCGAAGGTCGGCGGATCGGATCGCCCTTTTGCTACCTGATAGAGGGTCAAAAATAACTCAGAGAGCCGATTGCCGTTGGTCGAAATTCTCATTAGTTTCGGAGTTACAGCCAAAAAACCGTCGAAAAAATGAGGTCACGAAAACGGCAAAATATAAAAGTTTTCCGATCGAGTTGTGCTTATGCATGGTGAAAGCGAATCAAATGGGGATCACAAAAATCGTACAACAGTACGTTCTAACTTGAACTTCCTCACAATACATTGACACCCTATTCCGCCCTAATCGCAAACGATTCGACCCTCAAACTTCCCTGATTGCACACGCCTCTTTCTTCCCACCGGCTGTCCCCGCACGTCCTCCAATCTCGTCCCGGCGACTCCTAAAACCGGCGTCAACCCCTCGCATTTCGTCAACTTCGACCCATCATCCCCCCCACCGCTCCGTTTTCAATCAGTGCGACGATTCAGCGAACAGGCTGCGGCTCGATGTTTGCTAATCGCGCCTGATTACGTCCCTTCAAACGGCCAATTACGCGCCTCCCACATTAGAGTGGCTGCGCTTTCGAGTGTCTAAGGGCGAAGGGGGTGTCGAGGGGTGGAAAGGGGTCGAACGGGTTGAGAAGCGGTTCGATCCGGCGGCAAAAATGAAGGATCGGCAGCATTAGCTTCTATTACGTCTATATCGCGGCCTGGGGGAGACGTTAGACGTTTCACCGATGTTAGCGGTGGGAGGGGGGAGGGGGGAGGGGCGGAAACTATCGGCGAGGGGTGGGTTCCTTACAAGCCCTTACGGAGCCCTCGGCAAGCCCCTTCAGAATTTAGCTCGCGCCGCGTGCGGTTGCTTTCCCAATCAGCGGCCCGATTCAATTTCCAACCTTGCGGTCGGCTGGTTAATGCGAGCGACTATTCGATTGCTAATGTCGTTCGGGGGGTAATTATCTTGGCCTGGGGAAGTTTCTTCGATTAATGATCTATTGCTGGGCGGGACTCGAGCGCTCGATGACTCTCGAACTCTTATTTCTGTCGCTTTTCAGACTGAAATTGTCGCGCTGATTGGGATATTGTTCAAAGTACAAAATTTGCAGCTGCACGGATCTTGCATAGTAATTTACCGGTACTTTGCCTCTATGATTATTAATATTCTCACACTGTTACATTAAGTATTCTACATTTATAAAATTTAAATTTTTTTCTGCTTGTACGCTTATAATTCTCAAGCTTATCTACATTGCACATTTTCGTAAAAATACATTGAAAATTCGCTCTTTTTCGCCAATATTTACATGTTCCGTGCTCGCGAAAGGTGACTTTATCAAATTTCAAGGGTAAAGCCAATAAGATCCGGCTGCGCTTCGCACACCCCAGAGACTGGCCGCACATAGTTGAATATTTACGTAATATCAGTCGGCGTCCCGTATTCGCTCGCTCGAGCGTAATTATAGCACTTAATTAAAATATACATCGCGGAACCCTCGGCACCCAATGGCCCCCTCCATAATGCAGACGGTACACACGGCGAGGAACCCGTAGTTCGGCCTAGTGGCAATTGCCACGCAAACTTGTTCTAAACCCCCGATGTAATCTCCCGGTCGCTCAATATGTGCTCCTTTCTGCTCGCCATGTACTTGGGAAGCGAAATCAGTTCCGGCTGGCACTCACACCCTATCCTTCCCCAATCAGCGATGCGATTCGACTTCCATTTGTGGCCGAAGATTCGGCCCGCAGTCAATTTCAACCGCCGAAGTCACTTCGTTAACATTCGATCGCCAGACGCTTAGCATCATGATTCTGATAGAGAACGTTCGCGCGAACGTTCAGTCGAGTACACTCGTGAATATGTTGCGTAAATAATATTATTTTATGGGTCATCGGGTGGATACGTCGATTTGTAAGCTGGTCGCTTATAATTAGCCGTGGAAGTGGCTTCTTTATATGGACCGTTCATTTTCAAAGTGCAGTGAGTCTTTAAAAATAAAAAATTAATTATCACATAAATAAACCGTTTACACCACGTTAACCATAAATTATGTGATATGTCATTTATTTTAAAATATGGACTTACAGCACTTTATGCGCATTATGTTAATTGGGTTGTACGTTAAGAATCAATGCATGTCGTTATATTTCTCCGAAATTTCAATTTTCTTCGGATTTGACCGAACGAGCGTAATGAAAATTGCGCTTTCGGCGTCGCTAGTTTACTCTTTGTCGCTCGCTCTCCTTCTTTTTTCATGAATATTTGAGCGCGCATTACGGATCCACACGTGGCTCCTCTTGTCGTCCGAGGATCGATCCGAGGTTCTTCCTCCTCCGCGGTACCTTCGCCCTCCGTCGGTCGAAAGTGTAGATATGGCCGCATGCCCATTCGTATTCACGGTCCCGTCCCCGACGGCAGTTCTCATAAGTTTTTCTACAACTTTTCCGTATTCAATTTGCGTGCCGCCGCGGCTCTCGCGACGTCTCCTCTCCATCGTTCCTCCATTTTCCCCGTTCTGTTCTCTCTGTTCTGACTCTCATCCGACCGCCTTCCCCATCTTCTGAAACAGTCGAACGGCACAGTCATTTGTATAATCGCTCCAAAATTATATCGCACTCTTCTTTGTCCTTTGTAGATCGTCATTCTATTAGGTTGGCAAGAAAGTAAGTTCGGTATTGTAATGTGAAATGAAACTCATATTTGTATATGAACAGTGAACTTTAAGAAATCACGAAATTTATATTTATTCTCTAACTTGAATGTGACCGATGTCGGATGCTGAGTGGAAAATATCTTAACACTGACAGAAGTTATTAAAAATAATTACGGCACTATTCATATTTGAAAACCGAAAATACTTTCTTGCCAACCCAATACATGGATCGCTTGTTAGGCAAAAGTTGCTTCAATCAATTTTGAACTACTGTCTCGAGGTATCGTATATATTATATTTTCGCTTGGCTCTATATTTTCCTGTTTGGACGATGCGAACAGTACATTTTTAATTTTATATGTGTATTATTGCAAGATTTTGTAAATCTCTTTACCGTAAGAAGCCTTACCCTTTTCAGCTTATGGACCGTTTATTTTGAAAGCGGCGTAAGTCTATATTTCAAAGAAAATTAAATATCGCATAAACAAAGAGTTGACACTACATTAATCATAAATTACACGATATCTCAATTTTCGTTAAATATTATTCTGTATATACCCTTGACAATTATTCGAATCTAAACCTATCCCTCTTACACCTACACTTCCCTCCAGCGCCCACTAGAAAATTTCTTCCCACATTCCATCTATCCCGTTACCCCTACTTACCCACTCACAACACCCCTCCCGCCGAACAATACTCAAACCGCACTCCGAACCATCTCCGCCCCAACATAATTACTATTAAATTCTCGCAAAACTATCCGCACTCCACTCATCCACCCGGTGTCATTTAAAACCGTGCACTCCGCCAATGCCAACCCCGCAGACCGACCAATTCTACGACCGCCATACGCCGTACATCATTCCGCCCCACTATATATGCTTCTTTATAGACGTCAGTATAACGTACTCGCCTTTTATACTCGTAGCCTCGCGCGCGGCTGGCGTAAGTGTGAGCCAGTAACGGAAAGGCGGAGAAGATTAAGAAAGATGTACTGCCGTATACGTTGAGAGAGAGAGAGAGAGAGGGAGAGAGAGCGGTTGGAGGCAGACCTCAGTCGGGACCATAACCCTGAAGAAGGTGGGACGGGGGTAGCCGGGGCCGCTGCCGGCGTCGTAATGGATGTAAAACGTATGCGTCTCCCGTCTTTTGTCTTCGTCCGCGAGCGGAATATATCGCCGAGCAGAATACGGGAATACGCTCGGCAACAAGCTTCGGGACATGAAAATGGAAATGGAATCGCACTCTTCCCGAGGCATCTTTCGGAGTGGAAGATGGCGGGGAAGAGGGTGAGGTAGTTGGGAGGGGGCGGGAGTTCGACGGGAGAAGTTTCGAATTGGCCTTTGCGCCGCGTGTTTCGAGCGTGTAAACGGTCAACCGGCAAATTTATACGTGCCGCTCGGCGTAAAAAAGTTGCTTCGAGAGGGTCGGACGAGGCGTGTCCTGCAAGGATCGTGATGCTTCGAGTCCACGGGAGCGTGGATAGGGTCGACCCTGCTTTACCTTGTAAACGTCTGTTCAATCTTTTATTCGAATGAGATGCTCCCCATTGAGGTCTGTAAACGGTGCCTTTCGGTCAAATCTGAATTTTATATCGGTGGCTTGGCATCGGTGGATTTGTTGCACGTTCTAATTAAGTTGAGGGACTGCTGATGCGCCTATAAACTCGCTGAATTCGAGTAAAAGTTCGAACTGAGAGGTAAGCAGAGACTTAGATATCCTTCTGTGGTATTTGTAATAATTTTTCATCGATCATGTGCAAGCTAAGTTACTTTATTGCGCACGACTTTAACTTACTTCATTTACAGCTTACTTTTCTGTCGCAATTTCACTCATATCGCCAATTCAGTTACGACAAGAAAATAATTTACATTTCACTGCCATTTGGTCTTATCGTCGCATTCATTGTATAATATCATTACGTACATAATTTACAATTACTCATGACGGTACTAATTTTCCATTCACCAGAATTACTTCGTAAAGGTAACAATTTATTCGTCACCACTAATCATAACAATTTCAAACCAAATAACACGTATCACTTATACGCATTAAGCGTCATTTAATTTGAACGGTACTTATTTCCCTATCGCGAGAGTCGGTCTCCGAGCTGGCAAATTCGCGACAGGGCAACAATTTACCTCCTCAGCACCCTTTAGCCAGACTCGACACTTAAAAATCCATCAGGCAAACACCTGGAAAGCCGAGAGTAATGGGGAATTAATCGGGACAATATTATCGGGGAAGGATTCGCGACTCGCTTGTAGAATCGCTTCCGATATGCGCTTTTCTCATTCATTATCGGCCCTCGGACGGGGGTGAGCACCCCCTTCCCACCCCTCCCCCCATCCCCCCTCATCCCCCTGCCCACGACTGGGAGGGTTTAGCGTGACTAATGATACCGCGGTTATCTCCGGCCAGATAATTGCAATCGATATCTACTTTGGCGATGTAAGAAAAAACTCTCGTTCGTTAGTCTAATGACCATAGGGAGGAGGGGGGAGGATATATTTTAAAATACGCCGAGTGGATGCAATTAACTCCCCACCCCCCTTAATCAGGCCTCCCTCCTTGCGCCATTCTAATGAATTCGACTGCGAACCTGACGCACGCGGGACGATCTGATTAGTTTCATGTTCGACGATCGCTTCCGGCGCAATGTTCTCGTTATAACCGGTTTCCCCGACGGATGATGAATCGTTAATAAATTCTACGAAGTTCCGTGTTCGTTTGTCGAGTCTGTTTTCAAGTTGATCCGTTTCACTTTTCAGAGACGGACAACTTATTTGCACTTTCAGATCGTTTACATTGACGGAGTCCGATTTACGTTTTAAATGTTAAAATGTTTACAGAAACAACGTATAGAATAGACATATGGACCGTTTACGTTGAAAGTGGTGTAAGTTCATTTAAAAAAATAAATAAATGTCACAAATATAATCGTATATTATATATCCTATTTTTTTTGTTAAATATGGACTTACATCAGTTTCAAAATAAACGGTCCATATATAGTTGAAACAAGGAGAACATATATTATATAATCTAATTCAGCTAATTTGTGCAGAAATACAATTGACACCTGGGCGCGATTAATGCGCGTTATAAAATTGCAAAACGCTCGCGATGAAAGCGTATTGTCCGCCGGACGATTAAAGCGGTCGGCGGGGACGGGAACCATAAATACAGGAAAAATCATTTTAGCCCGGCAATCGTCGTCGGAGCGTAAACTATTCCGGGGTAATTAATACAGCCCGACGCTATAATTTCGCTTAATAAAATGACATGACGCGCTCGCCGCGTGCCCATAATTTTCAATCCGCTGTAAAATGAAATCGATCGACATGCCGAGAATTTAAATTTTGTTCAAGGCAGTGGTGCGCTTTAATGCCAATCAATTAGCAGACTTACTCTCCTTCCTGCGCCAGTCTTTCCGTCCTTCTCTTCTACTTCTCCGTCCGTCAAGACGGTTCTTATCTCGAATATCATCCGGAGAAACATCTTGCCCCCTCCCCCCCCCCCCCCCCTCGCCTTCTTCTCCTCCCTCCTACTCCTTCTCCCACCGAACTTCGAAGTAGACGGCGTAAACTACGCTCTCTCCACTCTTGTCGGTCGTACTCAACGTACTTATGCATTAAGGGCAACTTAGTTTTCAACTCGAATGCGCCGCGTTAATCAAGTCGGAAAGTAGAAGTCTATTTAGTCGCGAGGCGGCAGACAATATCTGACGTCCGAATATGTTAGCTTTCCGCGGCTGGCTACCAAATCTGCACTTTACGGCCGTATTCCGCTCTGGCGGGATTAAGGCAATGGATTTTAGGCGAAGATGGCAGGAAGATCGGGCAATTGCGCGGATTAAGGTTGAGGATCGTAAGCAGAACGCGCGTATACGTTAAACTATTGTGAAACGTAGACCAATTTTACGAAGATATATGACATTTGCTCATTTGTTCTGGAGAGATAATTTTAGTTTGGAATTTTTTATTTGCGATAGTAGTTGGTCGATTTTTTCGTCAGAATCACGAATTAACATTTTTGTTTATCAATATTAATACAGGTACGGGTTGAAAACTCCATTATGTTACATTTAATTTATTTTAACATTTTATTTAAATACCTTCCGAATCCTAAACGTGCACGCTAGTCATTCGAACGATAACTTTATCAAAGAATACTTTTATAGTTGTAACTTAAGTTTCGTAGGTAGAATCATAAACAAAAATTTTTATTTTATTTATCAATGTCAATACAGATACTGTTTCGAAAACTCCATTAATCTCAAACGTGGGCACAAGTCATTCGGACGAAACCTTTATTAAAGGGATATTTTTGTAGTCCGAACAACTACACCCCATAGAAATTCGATCAACTTTCAAACTTCCGTTCGAACATCGCCTCAAGCTCTGGCGAACACGAGTAGGTACACGGTAAATCTTTCGACTCCCAGAATCTGGATCCGCTATCCCGTAGTCAAATAGCGGGTGCCGCCCCGGCGCGAGGGTTCACTATTCCGGATTAAAGCGTAGGGTTAAAGGCGCGATCCGGAAAAACAACATGGCCGAAAAACAGACCGTGAGTCGGTAGACGGTCCATTTGCCCGCGATAAATCCCGGCCAGATACGCAATTCAGATTAGCCCGCCGTCATATTTATCGACAATTTCTGCCCCGTCCAACTGTTTTCCCCCACTTTTATTGGCCATATTTAAAGCCTCAAAAATTCATCACCGCCGACTCTCCGGCCTCGAATCGTTCTCCCTCTCTCTCTCTAACTTTCTCTCTCTCTCTCTCCTGCTCAGTGCAAATGGGTCGTATACGTTATCAGACACGCTCCACATATCCAATGCTCTCTCTTTGTCTCTGTCCCTACGTACCGTGTGTCGCATCATGCATGCAGGCGAAACGACTCGGCAGACTGTTAATTTTCGCGAATAACATCGCGACTGACGAATTGGCACTTTTTAGGGCGAGAGAAACGTTCGACGATCAATTAGTTTGACTGAACGAAGTCGCTCGAGTCTGGCTCAAAGTGCGTCGAGATTGTTTTGCCGAACGATACGCGAACGTGTTTTCATTCATTTTTATTGCTCCCCGGTGTTACAGTATGTGGAAAAGTTGATACGCAATTCGAAATGTTTCATATGTATTTGATATGAGCGGAGATTTTATTATATTTTTCTGTACGGACTAGAGTTACTTTTTGAATTTTGCTTTTGGACCGAAATTCCGGAACAAAATCGTTGATAAAGGAATGGTTTTGTTAAGACGGATTAAACCTTCGGTTTTGTCGTCTCCTTTAAATTCTATGTTAAAACTCAATTCGTCCTCCGACAAAAATTCAATTTTCCCGTTACAAAAATCGTCGATGGGAAAATAAAATTTATTCCGCCAATAAATCCCCCGCGAACCCTTCGCGTTTCCATTATAAAAGAGGTCCATTAACAGTACCACGTTCTCGATAAAATAAAGATTACTGCTTGAAAGCTACACCACTCTCACAACGCCCCGCACAAACGGCGCTCCCATACACCGTATTGTAATCTGCAATTTTACACGATAACGCGCTATTTTTCTCCCCATTTTCTTCATCGGCCAGACAAGATATCCTATCCGGAATATGCAGTCGAAATAACGCGATACCCAGTGCACATCGATCTTGGCCTGACTTTCGGTACAGTTATCGCTCGCGCGGGATAAGCGAAATTTTGGAAATTCGACGGATCACGACAGAGTGTGTGTGAGTGAATGTGTGCGAGGGAGACAGAGAAAGGGAGAGAGGGACAGAGAGAGGGAAGTGTGAGCAACGTGGATAACCGACGGATAGCAGACTGACGCGTTCGTTATGCGACCGGGACAATAACTATACCTACGGCGCTCGTGTCCGTTGAATTATTTATGCAATTAGGCGTCATCGCTCGCTGCGTATCTGGGTGCATTCTGCTGCAAGCTCTGCCACGCACGCCTGACAGCCACGAAAAGTGTCGGAGACCGATAGTCGACGATCCGGCAACTTTGCCGACGTCGTCCACGGGATCGATATATACATACATACGTTCACATTCGTGCGCGAATGTGTAATGCTTCCTGAATCGATGCATTTCGAGTACGTTCGACTCGTGGCTCTGACTGCTATTGTTCACGACTAGTCATTAAATTCGTAAAAAGATGAAGGAGAATATTGGTTCAAAAATTAGGTAAGGTGGAGTGGGGAAAAACCGACCCAGAAATTGTAAAGTTTACTTTAAACTTATGTATTTTCTATGTGTTCCACTAAAACCTAATAATCTTAGTGTTTTTATTTAGGGTTTATTCTTTAAGTCGCATTAATTTGGATTAAAAATATCTTCTGGGACTTATGATTTTCTTAATAAAAGAAAAATAGTGCTGCTAGGGCGGACTTGCCCCGGAACCGGCGCAAAACTGTACCGATATGTTTAAAAATGATTGAATCTTATATCCTTATATTATGGGGCAAAAGCGGAATTCTTAATAGTAATACGAACATTGTCAAATGAGTTAAACGGTGGAATCACAAAATACATGGCGGCCATTTACGTTGAATACTATCCATACCATTGAATACTAACCGAAGGAAGATTTCTATCTCACAGTTGGTACAATGCAACGTATACTCGAATAAATAAGGGCCTAGTGCGGATTTGCCCCGTGTTTGGATTCACCCCCACTGCCTCTTATTGAAAAAAGTAGAGAAAGTTCCGAGAGAGAAAGTGGGAGATAATTTATTGGTAGTCGGAGTCTGAGGGAAGTTAATAGGAGACCGCCGCGAAAAAGATGGGAAGGAAGGAGAGTTCATCAGGCGTTGCGGGAACGTCACCGGCAGACCCTTCTTCCAAGGATAAGGGGTTGAGAAGGTCCTCGAGTCGAGGCTTGCGAACTCGAAGATGGCTTCCGTCGTCTGTCGGCTCGCGCTTTCGACAACGCGTCTTCGATTAGCGATCCGAGATTGAAAATCGCTGGCTCCTCAGCTGAGTGCGTCGGCGATGAGAGGGGTCGTAGGATTACGCTTAATAAATTTTGAACCTTCGCGACGCGGATTCGTGCTTGTCTGGATTTTTGGGACGCACAGCTTCGTTCGGCTTTCGAAAAGATGCTGGAGAGGGTATTCGTGAAAATCATATCATCATATTTTCATATATGCCGGAACGGCACGAGTGTTTGTTTTTTAGAAGATTAAAAATAATTAACAATTGAATTATATCCGAGTGCTAAAGAATATTTGAAATCAGAGCATGTTTGAGAGGAAAGTCATTATTAAGACAGATCAGTCCGCTTGTTTCGAGAAGCCGATAAAACTTGTACGTATGAATTTAATATTTGGAAATAATTCCATATTTAATTTTTGCTTTATTATCAGCACCCGTAGCATATAATTCATTATAAAAAGAGGTATCGAAATAACGTAAAAAAAAAAAGTCGTCCACTCCCGCGTGTCTAAACGTCACGGCAATAGAAGAAACTTCCCCGGCCAACCCTTATCCACCCCTCACCCCCTGCCGGTGGCGTCGCGCGACGATAGAAGCGTCTCGGCGTCTTGTCGCCCGGGCCGAAAACAAAATTTTCCCTTCCTCGCCCGCCTAATAGCGGATCCCGCCTGAGCCGCATTATCCTTGTGAAAAATTCACGGACTCTAAAAGCACGGCCCGTTCGGGGCATCCGCCCCCGGCTGATCGTCTTCCATTCCCGCCAGGCTCCCAATACCGCCTCAAAAATCCGCATTTCCATACGAGCACTCTTTGTTCTCTCTCCAACCATCCCCCACCACCACCACCCCTCCTCTTCACTCCTTCAGTCTCTCTTATTCCGTCGTCCGCACACCCTCCGTCTCTCTCCATTTCTGAGAGACAGAATTTTCGTCTTCCAGCTCGAGGCTCGCATCCTGTTTTCCACCTCTTCCACCTTCTCCGGCTTCACGGGCTTCTGCACATTTTTCTTCTCTTTTCCTCCTCTGTTCCTCTCTTTTCCTCCCCTTTCCACCCTGCCGAATGACTCGAGACGCACTCCGGGCGTTTTCGGCAATTTTCCTTACGGATCCCGGCGACACTTCTGCTCCGAGGGTTCAATCTGAGTTCGCGGGGGGTAGGTTGCGATTTCGAGTATGGAGGGGGTGCGATTTTTTGGGGGGGGGTCTGAAGGTTCGGGTTGCGGTCGATCGAGCGGGGTGGTGTTTCGGGTGGTGAGGAATGGGCTTGATCGATTTTAAGTATGAGAATTGGGGGGGGGGGGGGTTGAGATAGAAGGGGTGATTTGGAGGGTTTTATGGGGTGAGATGTGGTTATGGTCCGCTTGAGTGACTGCTGACATATCGGAGCTCTATTCGGAAAATCATAAAGCTGCTTCCGGTGAAGTTAAAAATTGCCCCAGAATTATAATTTTCTATAAAAAATATTCCGTTGCATAATTTTAGTTTTCATCATCATCCGATCAAATAAAACAGTACATAAAACCATTACGCCGTTTATTACCACGGTCTACTTACTTATTTTCAAATTTTTCTATTTCAACAATTGGGGCATTTATTTCGAACGTGTTGTAAGTCCGTTTGAGAAAAATTAAATATCACGTAGGTAAACCGTTCAATCACAAATTTTGTGATATCTAATTTTTTTTAAATATGGCCTTACACCGCTTTCAAAATAAACGAACCAACTATTCACCGTTCTCGAAATTCTTCCACTCTTTCCATTTCTCACGATTCGCCCACCGCCTCTACCTTCGCTTTCCCTCATCTGAGGTAATCGGAAGTCGATTATCTGCCGATAATGATCCGTCATCTCGTCGATTCTGTGCCCAGAATCGCGGCTAATAGAATTTGACGAAAAAGCAATCACCCCCCCTCGGCTCGCGCGGCTGTTATTACCGGGTCGTTCGCCGTGCTAAATGTATGAGCGGGCGCGAGAGGGGGATGAGAAGGGGTGTGCGGGATTTGAAGAAGCGGGCGGTGGTAATATTTGGGCTTCGTACTCCCATATCCACGCAACGCACGCTTAATTGAAGCGTGTCAGGAACCATCGACGCACGCCGTGCCGGGGGCAGAAATTATTAATTGTCCGTCGATACGGAAACTGATTACGCCTTCCGCGAAGCTAATGGATTTGTCATACGTTTTTCCGCGAAACGGCACGCGGTCACGATCGGGGATTGTCCGCGTGTCGGCAAGAATACTTGGAAATTCTGAGCGAACAATCGAAAGCGCTTTAAGTCCGACGAATTCGAATGAGTTCGTGTACCGCTGACTTTTGTGTCAGACTGAATTTTATAAGGAATTAATTTTTTTCCATTTGAACACGTTCAGTGTTAGATTTTAGTCGGTTATGGATAATTGTAGAATTGAAGCAAAGTTAGAGTTTTATTCAGTACGCCTATTTTTCCTTAGAAACATACCAGTCGTATTTTTAGATGTATATCAGTGTGGCGACCCTTCGCTGACGCTAGATGGCGCACGACCAGCACTCCGCGATCAGCCTTCCCGCTAGTGCTCGATCGATCTTCGATCAGTACATATAGAGCCTAGCGGGACGCCCTAACACCGGGCAGCAGCGTCTAGGGCAGGATCCGTCGGCATAGCCCTACTGAAGAGTCCGCCGACGGATCCAGGACGAAACGCACACTCCTCAATCAGTATGAAATCTGTATAGATTGTGTTATAGATGCAATGGAAATTGCACTTTGTTATTTAGAATACGTGTTCTCCACGACGTCTTGTTATTCATTTTCCTTAGTTCTTGTTAAAAACTATTATTAAGTTTATACGCGGTTCATTATTTGGAATCCGCATTACATAATTGGTGAGAAGAAGAAGTACATTGTACCGTCTAGTGTTTATTACGTACGTAGCGACGGCAGTGACAAAAAGAAGTCTCGACCGCGGAAACGAGAGGAGGAGCTTCGAACCTGGAAAGTGGACGGATCGCTTGAGTGGACGGCAAATTTTCACGTGACTCTCTCGACTCCCAACTCTTTCAACCCTCGGATCCGCGTCACCGGATACGGCGCTGTTTATCTTTCGCGAACAACGGCGGAATATGCAGCGAGGGTGCCCGCTGAAAAATCCTCAACGAAAATTCGATACACACCGACGCATCGAGTCCGTCGTTCTTTAAACTGAAGCCGACTTGTTCAACGAACGATTCTTGATCTCGAACAAAGATTTCGGAGTTGACCAATCTTTACGATAATCGAAACGATATACTATATAATATACTATACACATTTTTTGTTAATTTATCTCTACATCTTACAGCTTACACTTTCACGAATCACACTTGCTATTAATTAATATAACTGGTTGAAACATTGTAAAACGAAAAGTGGTTTAGAAAGAAACATTTTACAACAGTGAAGAACGAAAATATACATTCTATATCAGAGACCGTCATCCACCAATCCACTGCGGATAGTGACAGTCATCTTCGGAGTGTGAATTGGTCACGAAGTTAATTTGCGACACTCAATCGCGTTTAAAGGAAGATCGTGAGAAGACGGAAGTGTCCGTTGAAAATTTTTGCTTCGACAGGCAAGGAGCACTTTTCGTAGTACGGCCACCCTCCGGCCACGGTATTTGCGATGCCGCTTTATAATTCCATTATTCCGCGCCCGAGTCCATTTCCGTGTTTCCAGGGCGGCACGTTTCGGGCGCGATTTGAAAAATTCGCCGACCTCATTTCCCGTCACGTTCCGCCGATATCAGAATTAAACTCCGACAAAGCCCTGCGACAGGGGGCCGTTACAAGCCCTGTAATAGCCGGCCGGCCGCCGGAGTGGCTGACTTTCGAATTATGAGGAACGAAAATTGCTCTCGACACTGCCTTCCATGGACAGGCGGAGAGGCATGGAATGTTTTTTTCGCCACTTTTTTCCCCGATTCGGCGAGGGAGGAACGCGAAAAATTCCGGGACAGATTACTGATATTGAACTCTTGTCGGCTGGTAAAGCGTTTTGTGTCACAGGATATGGACAGGTTGCGAGACATGTCCATTAAGTCCACTTTTTTTCACTTTTGGCAGATTCTTATGTAGATAAAAACCATTTTTATTTGCGTTCAATTTAGTATTAACACTTTAGCGGCCGGCGCACAGCATGTGTGCGATGGGAGCGCCGACTGTTACTGACAGATGAAGTTAAAAACGGGCAATAAAACAATAATTATCAAAAATCAAAGACATAGTGATGAAATAGGAAGCCAATAGAAATATCCACACTTGTTTACGTTTATCAATCACCGCACAGAGAGTGTGCTGCCGGCCGACAATCTCGAGACTCGCATCGCACACATGCTGTGCGCCGGCCGTTAAAGTATGAAACATGTTTTGTCTGGTAAAGGTTCAAAGTAAATAAAAATGTGACAGTTACAGAATTACCAGTGAATTGACTTGTACGTTAAATAATATCCTATAATGTTTCGTCGGTTTTCCACGTAAATGTTCTGCACTTATTGTCTTTCGCGGAACTGATCAATCTGACAAATGAGCGGCTCGTATAATACAGCGTTAAAGTTCGAACGAGCGCGGTTAATAAAAGCAGGAAGGGCGCCGATATTGAAAGCGCTGAAGCGATGATTCGTATTATTACTACGTAGACATAGATTTTTATACGATATTCTTCCCAGGGGGGAAAATAACATTTTACATGGCGGCGTTATTCGTAGGGCGAGATGACTGACCTATAAAGCGATTTATTAGTCGTAAAGTCATAAGGATATCGATACGGCTGAAAATTGAGCTGTGAACACGTAATCCCATCCGCATTGGCGTAAAAAAGTGACGGAAGACACGGTTGGCGCAGATGAGGCTCGGCTTCGACTTCGGAACAATCTTACGACCTAATTCGCACACGTTAGTACTTATATGCCTATTACCCTTTGTCCTCAATATCCAACGTACAATACTTTCAGCGAGTAACATTCTCAATCTTCCGACAAAGATTATTGTCCACCTCTACCAACCCTCAGCTGCATTTTTCTTAAATCGAATCTTTAACATTTAATCCAAACTTCATTTACTACCACTCCAGAGGCTCTGGCACCTAAAAAGGAATCAGACGATCGTTAACTAATTATTCTGGCATGAAATATCGGTTGGACAAACAATTTTTGGCCGTTTATGGAGCTTCCTGTCCGTATAAGGCTGTTAAGAAAAATCTGCTAATCGCGTGCTTCAGGTCGAAGCAAACAGGCCGGCGGCTACGAATCTCGTAACGATTTCAAACCTCACGTAATATCGGTCGATGTAACATGCACGCAGATCACTCACACCAGGAACCGTCAATTAATCGAAAGGCCGGCCACTGAGTGGCTGTTGTTGCGCAAATTATTCAACCGAATATTAGAACGCCGATCGATTGTCTTGCACTCGATTTCGATTGTCTTTGCCGAGAGTTAAGAACTGCGAGTGATCCAGTGAACGTGGATTGCACTCCTAAAAGGTCGATACTGCTATCTTTGTTACTACACCCGTTAGCGCTGTCGTTTTCTGTCGATGCGCAGCGTAAGTTTCATGTCTATATTTATATTTATTTTTTACGCTTGTCTGGCACTTGAGATCGATTGCTCTCGACGCAGATTAAAAAGAAAAGAAAATGCTTTATTTTCTTTTTTATTACTTAAAGTATCAATACAGTTATATCTTACTTAAATATAATGCGTGCTAGTACAATAAGTATTTTATATTTAATTTGAATGAGGTGGCTCATGAATATATTAATTTCTGCCACGTTAGATATACATTATATACCGTAGGGCTAAATTCTGATTAAAAACAGGTTCGTTAAGTACGTGAATCATTAAGATTAATTTTGCTGTATTGCTTCTTTGAATATTACAATTTATTTTCCTTTGATGCTTTGCCAAAGCGTATTACGCACTTCGGCGAACGTTAAGCTCACTCGTCACACGCAGGTCGGATTCGATAAATTTGACAAGAGCGAAAGGGCCGAAGGGCGTTATCGTCGAAACGGAAAAGAACCGTGCCCGCGCAACAAGTTCGTTAATCACATTGGTTAGAATATGAATTGCCGGATGTGATGGAGTTCCGCGGCCGGGCGAGTTAACAGATAAAACGTTATTAAGGCGATTTCTGTCAATGAGGACTTAAACGCGCGCAGTACGTTAGCCCGCTAATGCTATCCAAACGCCGTAACTATGAATTCGGTTATTTACATAACGTCACCGCCATGATGTATCAGTAATTACATACTAATTGCTCCGGCCGACGTTATTGGCGGAACGTTTGCGCGTTTAATAATTAACCGCACTAAACGTATCGGACACCGAGTTAGTAATTTATTAGATCGAATGTCGCGCGCGAAGTAGTTTACGTAAGGTATTGACGTAAACTAAGTGGCGTGGATCGGTCGATTTTTGGAAAGGTTACATCAGTCTAGCAATTTATTACATCGGTGATGTCAAATATTTATTGCGATGAAAAGTCTAACGATTCTTCGAATTTTAGGACCTTAGACTAGTAATTTGTTATTTCAGAGGTTTAGCTTGTTACAAAATAATTAGTATAAACAGTCAGCATCGAAGTATCTACTGTTATGGTAATTCTCAAAAATGCAGCGTTGACTGAATCGGGACAGGTAGGAAATTGTGATTTGTTACACCGTTCGAGTTTCGCCAACTACCAGGATTGAGTAAACGGCGTATACCATTTGAATTTTATAGCGAGAATCATTGAATTCGAGGAAGAGGAGAGGATTCGAAATTTCGAGAAATACAAAATACATTCGACATTTTTCATAGAAACTGTCGGATCAGAGGAACTCGACCGTGTCGCCGAGTGAAATACAATGCAGTATGCAAGTCGTATTCTTCTTCTGAAATGCGCGATCAAAGGGGTTCAAATACAGTTATGGAAAACAGCAGACAGTATGGACACGACGGATAAGATCGAAACGTCAGAAATCCTCAACCCTTTCCATATATCCAACGACAAATCTCAACGAACATAACTTATCTCTATACGTAAGGGAATAAAAATAATTTTAACTCTATACATATCACACACCATTCCTTTATTCTCAGTAAAAATTACAGTTTCTACTCTGGACTCTATTCCTATATTATTTATTATGTATTACGCACTATTCCTTTATTCTCAGAAAAAAATAAATTTCTACTCTGCACCAATTGCGTGTAAATTAATTACTACCCTTTGCTTACAAACTACAGTGTAATTTTAATATATTCATAACTCGTATCCTGCCGATCACTCTGCCTAATAAAGGGCCTAATAAAATATAATTGCATTAGAAATTGACGCGATAAGCAAAGTAGCGCGGACCACTTTCGATCGCAGCACTTTCACAGCAAACTTATTATTTTTAGATTTGTATACCTACAGTGTTAGATTTTAATCGGTTATAGATAATTGTAGAATTGAAGCAAATTTAGAGTTTTAATCAGTACACGTGTATTTCATGAAAAACTATCAGTACTCATTTTTGAGGTATTTCAATATTAAAGCTGTATGATAATAATATGTAGATTGAATGGAGATTGAACTTTGTTACACAAAATACGTGTTTCCCAAGACATTTCGTTATTCATTTTCCATAGTTCTTGTTAAAAACTATTATTAAATTTTAATATATTAAGTTTATTTTATATATTATTTATTATTATATATTATTATATACTATTAATATTTAAGTTTATTAAGTTCATACGTGGTCTCATTGTTTGAATTCTGCATTACATAATCAGTGAGAGGAAGAAATACATTGTACGTTCTAGTGCTTATTACATACGTGCCTAATAAAGGGCATAATAAGATATAATTGCGAAAGAAATTGACGCGATAAGCAAAGTAGCGCGGACCACTCTCGATCGCAGCACTTTCACAGCAAACTATCCACGTAACAATTACCGCGCCTCTTCCGCAACTTTGAGAGCCCCGATACCCTCAAATCGATCCTTTCCCGCCCACGCTCACCAGGCTCACTACTAACCCGGAAAGCAGCGCTGGAAAGAAAGGAAAGTGCGCCGGATCCGGGGTAAACGACAGTCGGGGAAGTCGATAGAACCTGCGGGGTCGGACTACATCGACAACTCCGTTCGGTAATTCTCGCCAGCGCCGGAAGCCGTTAATTTCGAGGTCACGTGTGCACGTACCAAGTCTCACGCACCGTCGGCTCAGAAAGCCTTCTACGAGAACGGGAAGCAGGAGAAAGAGAGAGAGTGAGAGAGAGAGAGAGAGAGAGAAAGAGAGAAGAATGAAAGGAAAAAAAATGTCTTCCAGGCCGCGAGGCACGAGGCGGCCGAGAAGAAAAAGGAAGGAGGGGAAAAAGGAAGAAGAGGCAGAGACAACGACGGGAATAAAGTGCGACAACGACGACGGCGAAAGACGTCGGGAAGGGGTGGAAGGGGGCGGAAGTTCGCATAATGTAACACAATGCCGGCCGGCGGAGGGGGTGGGACACAATCTGCGAAGTGACTGAAAGAAATAGACACGGGGCGGGGAAGGGGTGAGTGGATGGAGCGAAGTGCCGCGGTTTCGAGAGCTTGGGGGGTGGGAATGCTCGGGAGGGTGAGAGAGGGTGAAGGAAGAGAAAGAGAGAGGAAGAAAGAGGAAGGAAGAGGAAGGAGGAAGAGTGAGCGAGAGAAAACTAGTGAAGGTACAGGAAGAATACGCGCGGTAGGAGAGAGGGAGCGGTAGGGGAGGGATGAAGCGAAATGGGAGGAGGGTAGAGGGTAGCTCTGGAGGGTTGCAGGTTGTACGGTTGTAGGCGGTGAAAAGCGCCATCCGCGACGACTAACCCGAAGCGCCACGCTCGAGTGAATTCGTCGATCTCGCCCGATTGTTTTCCAGTTGGCTTTTCGCGCACGGAAAAGTGCCCTTGCCGCGGCGTCGAGCGAGGAGTGCGCGCCTCTTTCCTTCGAATTTTCCACCGCGATAAAGTACCCACCCCCTCCCGCCTAGACGGAACGGTATGCCGACCCCCCTTCAACCCCGTCGCCTCCCGCGCCACTCTTTCAGCCGCGTTTCCGACCCCACTTTCAGCTCCGCAGACTCTTGCAGCGCCGCTTATCGGCGAGCTGCGAGTGTTTAGACGCGCTAAGTTTGCGTGAGGGGTGAGGGTTGGGGAGGGGGGGTGACCGCGTAATGTCACAGAAGTGATTCGATTCAATCTCTCTTTCCGCCGCTAATTCAGACGCTTCAAACGTTGACGCACAGTTCGACAATGCTTCTGCGCTCACGCTTAAACATATTTTTTTAAATTCTGAGTCAGTGCCGGGAGCTCACTTGGCGGTAATTACATTTTTATACGGAAAAATAGCGAGTGTTTAGACCTGCTAAGTTTTGCGCGAGGGGTGAGGGTTGGGGAGGGGGGTGAGTGTGCGTAATGTCACAGAAGTGATTCGATTCCATCTCTCTTTCCGCCGCTAATTCAGACGCATCAAACGTTGACGCACAGTTCGACAATGCTTCTGCGCTCACGCTTAAACATATTTTTTTAAATTCTGAGTGAGTGCCGGGAGCTCGCTTGGCAGTAAATACAGTTTTGTACGGAAAAATGGACGAGGGCTCTGAGGGAGCGAGCTTGCGGCAGTTCCCTATCGACGATCAGCGATTCTTTATTTACGCGCGTAGGAAAGTTGGGAATGTGGAAAAGTTGCGTATTTGGGTCGGCAGATTTTTTTTGCGCCAAGGAAACGGGAGCGGGTCGCAGAGTCCCGGGTCAAGTCGGTTGAAAAAGGAAGAGAGGCGGAGAGAGAAAGAGGGAGAGAGTGAGAGAGAGAGTGAGAGAGAGAGAGAGAAAGTAGGGGAGACCTACATACTTGAGGCGTACGTAGGCTCGCAGGGCGGCAAACGCAGCTGAATGACGACTTTGTCTTCAGCCCCGCGTCAGTTGGGAACCCGATAGTCCTCGCCTATTATGCTCTGTCGTTAATGCCTCCGCGTCGGCACAAATGTGGACCTTGTACGTCGACAACGACATCGTACTACGCCAGCTGTAACATGACCGGAGAAAAACAAATTTCATAACGGCACTGAAGAAAAATAAGATATTTTACATTCTCTGAATCGTAGAATAAAAATCAAGCCGCATTATTTTCATAATGATACTTGAAATGATTCTTTGGCGATGGAATTGCGTTTAAGAGTTTACGAGTCTCAAGATGTGAAATCATTTTCAATATCATTTTTATTTAGACTGCAAGCTGTAGTCTGAATCGTTCGGACTCGGATAGCGAATAAATAATAATTTAAATTGCAATAAGGGGTCTCGTGTGTAGAATTCTGGAATCCTGCCTAATTTCCCGGGAAATCTTGACTGCGGCTTAATAACTCGCCTTATCCGCAGTTCCGCACGTACCCGTAATCCCCCGATTTAATTTCCCTCAAAACTCCTTAGAAATCCCACGATCCACGATCCCTTTACATCATCCGCGATAGAACGTTTTCGGAAATTCTCCCGCCCGGTATGCGCGCAGTCTTACCCTAATCTTCGTTAAATAACGCCTGGCCCAAGTTTCCGAAAGCGCCTACCGAAAATTCGGCGGAATTCCGGAATCGAAAGGGACCCGCTCGCTCGACGCGACCGGAAATCCCTTTTCGGCGCTGAAATAATTCGGTTTCACCGATGTGTCCGGCGCAAAATTTCTACTCGCAGCGCCAAAATTTATGCGCTTCCACCGTCGTCCCGCCGTGCTCGACCGAAACATTTCGTTCGCTCGTTCCGTTCGTTATGCCCTTTCATCGATACCTAACCTGACAGTTGAACTCGATATTATGAACAGGACCGAAAAAGCAGACATTTCCAGAGAGTGACTTAACTCAATGTTTTAACACTGGTAGCACTCCGGGAAAGGACAGAATTACCAGAAATTCGCACATGAAATGAATGGAAATGAAGCATACGAAAATGCACGTTGCAATAAATATTCTCAAAAAGTCCTTGAAAATTCCACTCCTAAAAGATGAATATTTCCGGAGGATCTTCGTGTCTCGAATCGGTAAAAATCCTAAGCCAGAAATAACGAACCTAAGCCTACCGCATAAACGGTTAGATTAGAACGTGGAAAATATAAACAATCAACAGTTACGCAACGCCTTGAAAATTCCACCCCTAAAAGATGAATATTTCCGGAAGATCTTCGTGTCTCGAATCGGTAAAAATCCTAAGCCAGAAATAACGAACCTAAGCATACCGCATAAACGGTTAGATTAGAACGTAGGAAATATAAACAATCAACAGTTACGCAACCCTCGCAACCCCTCCCATGGAGGTTCGATTCGACACATACCCACACACGCGCACCTTTCTGGCCGGTTTCGCGCAAAGTTTAACAGTAATTAACGGGGTAAAGATTGAATTAATCCCCCCCACCCCCATACTCCCTTAGTGTGTCGGCAGCGCTGACGGTGGAGACCACCCTCCACATCCCTGCAGCCTGCTCACCCCCTGCAACCCCCTACTCGGCCTCTCTCAGCCTCCCCACCTCTTTTCATCCCCCTTCAACCCCCTCGCCGGCGAGTAACACGTCAAACAACCCGCGCGCCGCCTCCGGCGAAATATATATTCGGCATAGGTTTTGATTGCCACTCGCATCCCTTGCCGAACGAACGAAATTGTAACTTCGCGCTAATGGATCGGGCCACGCCCGGAATCGCTGTTATTTTAGAAAACGTCACTGCTTTCAGAGAACGTCAGCCCGACTTGCCTCCCGTCGTTTGTTCGTTACGTGGCTACTGATACATTATATGAGAGTGCTACTGTAACATGTCAGTCGGATTGTAATTCGTTTGGTATTATATACTCAGTTTGTCAACTTCGTTTCCAGCAAATGTTGTTATTGGAAGAATGTGCTATTATACGGTGTAATTTTTCTTGTAAATTGAAAGTATGATTCTAGCATGTACACGATTTTTAATGGATTCTAGAAAAATATCCTTCTATGGAATTGGAAATCGAAAGTGAAAATAAATTTTTTTTCACTCAGACATTGCAGAAATTTGACATTTTTCAAAGCCATAGATAGTAAAAATTAGAATTTTCTTATATATTATTCTAGAATTTATTTATATTACTCAATTTCAACTAGGCTCGCTTTCAAAGCGTACTTTGTACATAATTTCATAGTGCAGTCTCAGGAAAATATTTTGTAAGTATGACATACAAAATTTCCACGTAACTACACCTACGGTCGAAAATGCCTGTCAATAATGAGTCCTGCATCGCGAAAACGGCAAAACTCCTCCTTCGCAAGAAAGCCTCGCCCCGAATTCTCGTCTCGCATTTCCTCCTGCTGTGTCTCCCCTTGTACAGGGTGCACTTTATTTGCGCACCCAGTCCCGGTTCCGCCCTGACAAGTTATCGCGCTCGAAGTCTGCCAGCGACGGCTACCGAAAGGTACCGGTTATTTCGAAAGGATAAATCCCATTTCTGCAACCAGCGCTGACCTCCTTCTCCACATATTCTTCTCTCTGTCCACCTCCCCCGCCCCCACTTTTACCCCCACCCCCGATACGTACCTTCCATACTTCCCACCACTCATTTTTCGCTTACAGTTTCTCCATCTTTAACGTAGTACTCAATTCCTAATTAATTTCATAATTATTCGCTGCATAATACAGCAACTCTCTGGGATTATAATAATTATGTCATTGAAGGGAGCGTGAGATATGTAAAATGATAAATTTTGAAAACGGACGAAAAAGTATGTGGGATAAATTGCATTCGGTCCAGCGAAGAACTTTATTTCAGTTTTGTAGTTGGGCACGCTTACTCGCATGATTGATTGGCATGTCAGACTATGGATTCAAACTTGTTACGCGCAGGTGGTATAACGTGAAATAATTCATCCGGAAGACTGTAAGTGATTACCGGACGCGTAGAATAATTAAAACTGCATCATCGCGCTTCAATCCGATTAATGACCTTTAACAGCGTTCGCGCGTATGTCAGCGCCGTCAGAATAAAGCAGTTCAATTTTAATCTGCCGCAATTACCCGTACATAAGCACATATCTGCTAAACATTAACACATTATCGTCGCGTCAAAGCCCGATTCGAACAACCATGCATGTTTTGCGAATATCGCGTGAGCCGGCCACTTACTTTCCCATTTAGTTTAATTTCATGCCCTCAATTAAGCATCATCATTAAAAACATTTTCATCCCTTAATAACCCATCATTTCTCATTTTATTTCATCTCTCTTCCTCAATTAATCGTTATCGGAATCCTTCGTTTGTTAGTAGTAAACACCTTGTTGAGGAAAGTACGGGTAAATGAAATAAAAATTTTGCGAACTTTGACCGAGGGCAACAAAATTTAACCTAGAATTAAGTAGCGAACGGCACGAAGAAGAGGCGAAGCGAACTCGAAGCGATCGTCTATAATTCGCGTGGAGGAAATGATCCGGAAAATTCGGGAAAGCGCTGGATGCCCAGATTCAGCGAAAGGAAAGGAATCTTCCCGCGATTCGCGGCAGAGAGATTGACGCCCTTATCTGTCGCGGATGTTCTTGAAAATTTCAACCTCAACCCCCTCCCCAGCCGTCGTAAAACGGCGTCAATCGATAAAGCGCGAACGACGAAATGCAGTTCGCTCCCAGCCCCGACAAAAAGGAGGACGCCGAAAGCGTACGTACGAGAATACGTGAATGAGGCCGCATTCACGTACGCGCGCGCGCGCTTGACTGTGTGCGCCCTGTTCCGAGAACTGTGACACTACGGGCGGGCTGAGAGGCATTTTTCGCGGACGGAACTAATCGGAAATATTGGCCGATACTATTTTGCGCGCGCCCAAACTATGATGTCGAAAGTTGGAGGATAGGCGTGTGGAGTTTGGCGATAGTGGCTGACCGTGCATTGGTTTGTATCACTCGCTGGCGGTTCAATGCTGTAGTCCTGGACTACACTTTCATTCATGAGCTTTGTAGCCGCTACAGACACGATGTAATTACACTGCCGTATTAAAAGTTAGCGTATATAAGGTTTTCCATGGTAGTGACTGACTATTTATTGATTTATACCACTTGATATGTCCCTTTATTCAGAAGGTTTGGGATATGTGTTATCGTTAAGGGCTTAGTAATGTACTTAGTAAGGGCGAAGTAAATAGTATATACCTATTGATAACTGGATTAATACCGCCTGACCATTTATCGATTCATACTACTTGGAATCTTCCCATATACGCTACACATCGACTTCACATCATTCTCCGTGGACTTTCGAGTACCTCGGACGAATTTAACATAAAATACGTTTACCTCTTCACACATTACACCTTCCTACAACATATTACACAACCGTCCGCTCCATTAGCTTTGTTTACCTAACACCCACCGCTCTCCAGTCCGGATTGAGTCCACATTAGATCCGAGTTTGATTATTCCTCGACTTTCGCCCCTACAGCCACCCCCGCCGCATATCCCGAGCCGAGCAAACAAAACGGGCCATGCAGATTGGCGCGGAACAAAAGACGGGCGTGGGGGCGGACACAAGTGCGCGGAAGTGTGCTGCGCACATGCAAAACCGTTCGCAGCGGCCCGATCGCGGCGAATGGTACCGAAAAGTCCGTCTACGTGCGAACACGTAAGGCTTAAATGGAAACTACAATAGTGTCGATAGAACGGAACTGCGAAACACTCGGGCGCGCTAAGTGCGGCTTAATGAACGCCACCGAGCCAGCCAGCACCCCCCCCCCTCCCCCTCCCCCTCCTCTTCCACCGCCTCCTCCTCTGGCAAGCCCTTATGGCGGCCCTTTTCCTGAAAACTGCACGAGCGCACGCTAACCGAAGCTTAATTCCACCTTTCGGTTTAATACCGTCTACCCTATCTCCGCGAAACACTTCTCAAATCCGACAACTTTGCCCCTGTTCTCACATACGCCCACTACCCCGCGACGGTGTGGGCACATTAAATTCTTCCGCCGCTTTCGCAAATTCCACTCTCGCCGAACATCGCGACTGGCTCCGCAACATGTGATTTCCAAGAATTGCATTGGGTAATTGTTATCGGCGGGAACCGTATATATCGATGTAGTAGGCTCATGTATATTTTTCGTTACGAATTACATGTTCACATAGTATGAAGATTTGTATATATCGTTGTAGTAGGCTCATTGTATATTTTTCGTTACGAATTACATGTTCACGTAGTATGAAGATTTGTATATATCGTTGTAGTAGGCTCATGTATGTATGTACATTTTGCATTACGAATTACATACTGAGATAATATGAAAATATGTATAAGTATATCGTTACAGTAGGCTCATGTACATTGTGCATTGCGAATTACATGCCGACATAATACGAAGATATCCATGTATCGTTATAATAGGCTCATGTACATTTTGCATTAAAAATTACATACTGATACAATATACGTCTAAAAGATTTTCTTTACACCTTCCGTATAAATAAATTCTCCGACCGCTTTCGCAAACTCAATTTTCATTAAAAGACGGTGGGCCCATTTTCTGAATCCCCAACCCTCATACTTTTGTTTTCCAGCAGCGCAGACGCACTTCTTCCCGCGAAGTCGGTTATTAATTTAATTGATAAAGCGATTAATGGGAACGCATTTTGCCGACTCGACAGACCGATTCCCAGGCGTGTGGTAAAATAAATACGTCAGCGTAACGAATACCGTACGCGAGATGAACTCTCTGTATGTGTGTGCTCTCCTACTCTCCCGCACGCGCGCGCGCGCCATCCTGGCGGAACGACGCCGCATATTATTACAGTCGCATTTCAATCGCCGATAATTGGACCGGACGTAATTCATGCGAACCGTGCGAGCCCGGCTGACATCTTCCGCACGCGCGCACGCGCACGCACGCACGCACGCACGCACGCGCCCGGCACCGGCATCCGACAATATTTGCCCGCAAGCTCGGCCGCGCCGATTGTTGCCGATTTGTTTCTCGCTGACAAAATACGCGCGCGTTATCCGACGAGCGCGTATTTTGTCAGCTCATTAGACGCGGGATGGGGATGAAATGTTGAAATGTTAAAATTGTAAAATTGCGGCAGCGTGCTATTCCGAGAATAGAGAGTACGTACGAGTTGACGGATTAGGCAGAGTTGGCTGCGTCGATTGTTTCCTGGCCTGAGTACGTGCGTTCGCAAAAATGTTCGCATTAAACAATAAATAAGGATACCCGTGTAATAATGTGGTATTCTACTGTATGTATAATTTGTTTCCTTTACTAAGAATGAGCGAAGAGAGCAAATTGTTTAAGTTATTTCACTTGAAATAGTAATTGAGTGCGAATTTCGTTAAATTCATTATTACGATTTATGAGACTCATCCACACGTGTATAATCCTTCAAATAAATTTCTTTTTATTCCGAATTTAATCATTTAATCATCACAAAATATCGCACACCGTACTACTCTATATCAATATCATAAAATTATTGAAAGCGAGGGAATACCAACCGATCTCCCACCTTAACAAACCTACTAACAACAAAGATTGTTTAAGTTATTTCACTTGAAATAGTAATTGAGTGCGAATTTCGTTAAATTCATTATTATAATTCATAAGACTCATCCATACGTGTATAATCCTTCAAATAAATTTCTTTTTATTCCGAATTTAATCATTTAATCATCACAAAATATCCCACACCGTACTACTCTATATCAATATCATAAAATTATTGAAAACGAGGGAATACCAACCGATCTGCCACCTTAACAAACCTACTAACAACTAAATTTGACGAACCAAGAAAAAATCTGCAGAACGACACTCCGGACGATTTATAACCCCCGATCTATTCGATATCGTAAAAATCCCATTCGTCCTACGCGTGTGCGTGTACAGTCCGCCCAATAGGCACGTTCCCTGTATTTTATGCACAATACGCGCGTATAGGCTCGAGTCTGCGGACGCGGCTCGACAACTTATCGAGTATGCACTCGAATATCTCGACGGGGAGTATTCTTTTACGCGCGGCAATGATTTTAGATGGCCGATTCGCCGATGCCTCTTCTTTTTTTCTCTCAACGTCCGCCGGTACCCTCTTCGAGACTCGACTCTCGACGGGTTTTCCATCGACCCCTAACGACACCAAAGGGGAGTCGAAAGGTCCAGGCGACGTTTCCAGGGGTCTACGAGCGTTGAAGCTCGATCAACGACGGAAAGGAACGCAGTTTTCCGCTACGGAACGATCGGCATGCGGAAAAAATAGAATTTGATAGCCCCGTTCCCTCCTCGAACGACGTTCGCTCCGCTGAATGCACCTCGGACCGCTGTCATGTCGTATTCATGTTCAATTTTATTCTCGTCGCCGATCGAGATACATTCTTAACATTATTCAGTATTTCAATATACATATGCAGGGTAATGTAATTCTTTAATTTAAACAAATTAAAAAAAAAACTTTTGAGAAGGACATAAAATAAATATCGAAACGTTGGACAAACACACGGATTCCCTTGGTCTTACACACGCCAAAAAGTCTTACAAGTAATTTTTTAATCTTTTTTTTCTTTACGCTGAGAGACGAGGTGTGAAATTAATCGTAGCGTATCATTTTTAAAGGCCAGTACGTTTGCTGAGTCTGCTTGCGCAGCGTCTGTACATACTCGCGAAGAAAGCAAGATGCCAAAGGAACGCTTCGGAGGAATAAAAGGTGGGAAAAAAGCGCTGTCGAGGGATAAGTAACGATAAGAGGTAAGGTATTACGAGAGATTAGGCGTGTTATGCATTTAAAGACCGACCCCCCTACACTTTCCTCTCTCACCTCCCACCCCTTCGTTCCCATTCTCCCCTCTTTCCACGCCATCCCCCGAACCCATCTCTATCCGGTTCTAATCTCGAAAAGACTGCTTTTTATGTTTCTTCATTTCACCCTCCTCGCTCCCCGAAGGTTTTCCCGGAAACCTGATTTAAAGCCACTCCCGTTTCGAGAATTGTCTCTGCATTCATCCGCGGGCATTTTTCCGGGCGTTCCTCGCAATTTCGAAAGCTGGCACGCGGGTTTGACTTACGCCGGATCGAAAATTAGAAACCTTCGTTCGTGCAGATGGTAATGAAAAACGTAAAGAATTTTTTTTAAAGATCGACTTTCGCCGATGGTCCTATCATAAAGTAAGCATCGAAAGCTTCAAGAAAATGTATGATTATCATAGGTTTTGATCGCTAGTTTGAAAGTTACAGGCGATTCTCTAAAATCGGCAAGGGCTACCATATCCGTGACAGTTTTCTCAATTTTGGAAAAACGCTTGTAACTTTTGAACCCGTGATCAAAACCTATGATGATCACACATTTTCTTAAAGCTTTCGACGCGTACTTTACGACAGGAACATCAGCAAAAGTCAATCTTTAAACAAAATTCTTTAAGTATTAATGGTCGGCCAAGACTTTTGCCCGATAAAACAAGTCGATGGTTTTTTGGCTGTAACTCCGAAACTATCGCACTTAGAAGGCTCCGCCTGCGATTTTTGTGATCCTCTATGACCATGTATAACAGCGGTCGGGGAACTTTTTTAATCATTACCCCAAAATATTTTTGTGTAAGTTGATATTACCCCATGGCGAAGAACAAAAAAAAACGAAATCGCCTCTTTTTAGCATCTTTCATATTATGGCCCCCATGCATATATAAAATAGCAAATTAAAAATATATACTTTTTACTCACAAAAGTTTCATTTTTACCCCCAAAAATTTCATTTTTACCCCATTTGGGGTAATTTACCCCGGTTCCCCGACCGCTGATGTATAAGCACAAGTCGATCGGCGGACCATATTTTCGATTTTAGAAAATCGGCTGGAACTCCGAAACTAATGCGAATTTTAACCAACGGCAAACGGCCCTCTGTCTTATTTTTGACCCCCTACGAGACAGCAAAAGGAGAATCCGATCCGCCGATTTTCGTTTTTTGGCTGAAAAAAACGGCAAGGCTGTAACTTTGGCCGTAACTTTGGATCAGCCATCAAAACCCATGATAATCATACATTTTCTTGAAGCTTTTGACGCGCTGTATCGGACAGGACTATCGGCAAAAGTCGATTATAAAATAAATTTTTTTACATTTTTAAGTCAATGGTCTAGTGGCTGTGAAATACAATCTTCATTTTGTGATAAAGTGCACAGTTCTTTCGGATTTCCAAATCGAAAATCCAAGTACGTTAGGAAGCTTACTCGGTCCTTTGTTTTACATCCTTGTCATTGAACTCTCCCTCCTTCCCAATTTCAATTTTCATTAATCCCGCTTGGAGTTATTCTCTGATTTTCGCCCATTCATTCTTGCCTTCTTTTCATTCCAGTCTTTAACGAGGCCCGGATTAACAACCATGAGAATGAATAGCTTCTACTGCAGACCGTAAGTTCGTTTCCTGTCTTGTAACCTGTCCTCCTTCTTGTTTTTGGTTTCGTTCGCAGTCTTGTTCCTCGACTCAGTCTCCTGCGTTCTTCTTCTGCCGAAGGCTTCTTATTTTCTTGGCCTCCATTCTCGTTCCGCAGAATAAGAAACGTTTTCGGCAGTTTCCGTCTTTCGACGCTCTTGTCTATCTACCTTTTGTCGTACAGACTTTTCTCTCCCTTTCTCTCTCTCTTTCTATCTCCCTCTCTCTATCCCTCTCTCTCTCTCTCTCTCTCCCTCTCTCACACTCACTTACTCACTCACTCACTCACTCGCTCGCTGCCATTGTGGCACGCCGGAAACGGAAACTCGAGCGAAGTTCTGTCCATTAATTTTCATGCCGACGACACGGAATGCGCGAAACTGGCGGTCAGCTGACCGGCGCGAACGAAAGTGGCGACGGTAAATTTTGCTTTAAAGGCAAACTGCTTGTTCCGCAAATGTAGACGAGTTATTAGCCATTTTTTGGCCGCCCCATAAATCTGGCGTAGCGCTCTAATAAAACAGCGTCGTGTACTTGCACTCTTCAACTTTTACGACGTTAGAGAGTATATCTAATCAGCGGAAACGATTTTTGGTTTTGGACGTTGCGAAAATAGACTGAAGTAACTATTAGTGTCAATTCCCATAATTCATTTAAGATACGTATTGTTGGCCAATTTTATTTGTCCTTAGGTAAAGTGTATAATATTTTGCAGTATTGGACATTACTGTAAACATATTCTCATAGGAATTTATTTTTCCTATTAACTGTAAAAGTGTTTAAAGCTTTTATTTAGGCAAAATAATTTTAGAAACACAAAAATTCCGTAAGAGAACAAATTATTAAAGTAGCTTTATATATATGTTTGTTCAGTGCGGCCGTTAAACATCTTTAATTCTCCAAGTAGTCGAAGTCAACCATTCAAACTCTCTGAATTGAAAGAATCCCATATCGCTTACCGCAAAATGATCTAAGTCGATCACTCGACAATATCACCTTTTCCATCTCACTCCCACGACAAACAAACGACTCAAACAAATATTTTCATTACACCCGCCCAAATCAGTCCCGCATTCGCAAATTTAATCTGCCAACCGTCAGATTCGCTCTTCTCCGGAAGCTGGCCGTGCAATTATAGCTTTCCGCGGGTCCCGGCCGGAAGTTCGAATGGCGGTTCGGGCCGCGCAGACTGCAGACGCTGCCGACTTTGGAATTCGGAGCACTCTGACGAAGGAAGACGGTACCCTAGAAGCAGCCAGAAGCAGCTAGAAGCAGCCAGAAGAGGAGACGTTCGCGAAATCTCTTCTCCGCACGAGCGAACCTCGTAGAGGTTCGACGTTGGGAAACGTCGTAAAAGCGAGCTTAAAACAGCGGCCTCCCCGCGGAGTGGATGGGAGCCGGCGGAAAGATATCGGTAACCAGTCGCGGCACGTCGGAAACTTAGCGTCGCGCATGCGCAATCCTCGCCGCGCGCGCGCGGAATCTCGTTAAATCCCAGCGTGGCTGATCATATTTGCCGCCTCGAGCCGAGTTCGTAAAGATCGATCGACGCCAAATTTGCGGGCTCTCAAAATTATATTTATTCGTTATAGTTAGGATGTTGAATAATTTGACATCGTCGTTTTTCTGTGGTTTTCCAGCAGTGACACGTAGAAATTAAAGAATAAAAAATGTTGCATCTTATTTTAACAGAATTTAGCAGTCCGGTTATTTGATTCATATTTCAAAATATGAATTTTGAGACTGCATCGACGTAAAACATAATTACTGCAAATTGCACTCTAACCTTCTTAGATATTTACAGAAAAATACCGAATAATAAAATTGTGTTGGCAAGAAAGTATTTTCGGTTTTCAAACATAGCATTGCAATTTTCTTTCAAGAGCTCCGGTTAGTGTTAAAATAATTTTCTTTTGACACCTGATATTTCACACGTTTAAATTACTGAACAGAATGAAAAACGTATTGCTGTTGAGTTTAAACTTCTCCCATAAAAATATGAATTTCACTTTTCTCGGCATGCCGGTCAGATGCAGTCTTCCCACCACAATCCCAGCAATTCCCACCAAAATCCCAGTAATTGCCACCGAAATTCAGCCTCACAGGCCAAATTTCCCGCCCCGTCTACGCAGTTTCGGTGTAACGCGGCCAAGACGATCGTCAGTAATTGTCTCGAGTCCCGATCGGCGAAACAATCGTCGCCGCTTTATAGCGCATCCAGCCTGCGTCCCTACTCTTCTAACCTCTTCTATCCGCCGTCTAGTTACGCCGCTCTAAACTTCAATTACCGAACTCCCGATCGAGTCCCATCCGCCACCCCCTCGGCCGCTCGCTCGCAAAACTTTTCGACCCCGGGTATAAAGCGAGCCGCCAACGCGATACGATCGAAACTTTCCGCCCGAACAAGATAAGTTTTCGCGCGCGGACGTGGAAACAGGTGGAAAAGCCTCGGCTGTAACGGAATCCTCTGGCCAAGATGGCCCCATTGGCTGCTCGGCCTTCTTCTTATCTCCGAAGCTGCGCAGTTCGTTTGTTTCCGTTTGCCGAGATTTTCGGCCAATGTGAGCTCGCTGGCCTGGAAGGAAGTAGGTGAGTTCGCGGTGGGAAACGGAGGATGTGGACGATGCTTGCACGGAATGTCTTGTAAAAGGTGTAAATGGAGAAAGGTACAGCCCAGGATAATTGTAATTTGTGGAACAGCCAGACTTACGTGAAAATTATGGAAAAAGCGGGATAGACTGTCTACGTTCTTTCGTTTGTATGTTATGTGAAATAAGGTTGCGACGACCGATTATTCACCGTCAGTGTTAGTAGTCAGTAGTTAGTTAGTCAGTTTGTGTAAATGGAGAAAGGTACAGCCCAGGATAATTGTAATTTGTGAAACAGCCTCGTGAGATTTACGTGAAAATTATGGAAAAAGCGGGATAGTTTGTCTACGTTTTTCCGTTTGTATGTTATGTAAAGTAAGGTTGCAACAACCGATTATACACCGTCGGTGTTAGATGTATAATAATGGGTTTTCAATACAATCATATTGACAATTAAAGTTGCAAAAAGTGTGGGGTTTGGAATCTCCTATGAGAGAAAAAGAACTATGGGAAGGATCGGAGGGGACAGACGCCGAGAGATGGCGTAAGGTGCCGCGAGGCCCTTAGACAGAATTAACAAACGTAAACATTGAGAGCGCCGGTGGCCTAGTGTGTATGGCGCCGGCCTGCGGATCCAAAGGTTGCGGGTTCGATTCCCGCACCGGTAGCGTTAATTTTTCTGTCCCGATCCTACAAAAGTTACAAAAAGGAAATTACTTAATGTTTGTAAGTCTGACTTGACTCTGATTGAATTGTAGTAGATATTTGACACTGACCAAATTCCCCAAAAATCCATTATTATACATTTGTACATTATATATAAAACGGTAATATTTGCAATATGCACAATGACCGGATTATAACTATCAATGGTAGATATAATGGACCGTTTATTCTGAAAGTGGTATAAGTCCCTCTAAAAAAAAATCAAATATCACGCAAATAAACCGTTTACACCACGTTAATCATAAATGATATATCTCATATGCTATTTAAATATGGAGTTGCAACGCTTTCAAAATAAACGGTTCAATGATACCAAAAATTAAACCTTCGCTCCAGTCGATACTTCCCACAGCCAACTTTATGGCACGTGTATGGAAATCCTAATGCGCGTACGAAGAAACGCAATTTTCATGTAATAAAGTTCCACCGATCGCGGCGTTCTGGCACAAGTTATACCGGGTGCGCGTAACTTCCGCGGCATGTAACCGACGACGGCCGAAAGTAGCGTAGATTTCACTATGCATGGAAAGCAGGGTGGCCACGTCGGTGTCACAGTCGGTATTGCATTACAAAGTCCTTAATGCCGGGCCAATCTAACTCCATAAACGTAATAGACGATCGTCTCCGGTAGGAACTGACGCCATCCAAGTTCCGCGGACGCGCCCTAACGAGCTGCCGTGCCCCATTGTACCGGAAATCCCTTCGCGCGCGGCCATCGAGATGGCCGCCACGAGAAATTAAAGTTACAAGTGCGACGGCAAACTCGCGCTGCCCAACGTTGCCCGTCGCTCGCCATACTGTTTTCGTTTTCCGCCATTCTGCCCGACCGACTTTGACTCGCGAAAGTATGTCGAACTTTTATTTTACTCGCCATCCGAACGGACTGATTCTCTCGGAAACTGCGATTGAAAGATTCGATTTTCGGATAAGACGAAATTTGATATGATTTGTATGCCTGTGACTCTCATTGGTTTTATGTGGATTCGTGTATAATTTTGTGTGACGAATAAAAATTTTCATTCACAGCTTGGATTTTTATGGTATATCGATTATATAAATCTGCCGCAATGGGATATAGTTTGATACTTTCCGTACAATGTATTGTAAACTATGTTCGAAAATGTGGCCTTACAATTTATACACACTTTACATTGCCAAATTCAATGTACGATGATAGCGATCTACAGCGATATAATAATGTCATGCATTCGAGCACAGGGGTGAATGCACTCAGCGGAAAAATGGCATAAATCAGATCCACGGCGCGCGGTGTCCCATCGAGAACCGTGCCAGTTGCCAAAAAATTCCCGACATCCGCTGAGCTATTGGCCTACAAGAGGCTCGCTCGCCCGACTCGCGCCCAGCCGATACTCGTCATATGCAAAATCCGGAATCTCATCTCGACGCCTTACGTTCCATGCATTTCTCGACCCGTTCGATCAGCTTTATTCGCAACTTCCACTTTCCGTCGCCCCCCACCCCCCTACCCCCTCCTTGTCATCCTACCAGCCCGTTATCGTGATAGATCCTCTTGGCAGCCGGCCATCGGCCGACGAACACATTGCCACTGCGATCCTATCCTGCGGCTTTCAATGTTCCTAGCCTCGAAAGCCGCGAACACCTTTCCACGGTTGACCGAAGACTTTGTCACTTTTTACAGTTCGCCAGCCTTGTTTGTCGCGCCACCCGTTACACGCCGAAGTGGCGAGTGCGGCGTGTTCGATCGGAGTTCGACATTACGATAGGTGTTCGACGTACGCTCATGCTTTCGAACACGAATCTTTGGTCGTTTACAATACTGTCACATAGACGGATATTATACAATAAAAATATGCTTGAGGCGAAAAAGTATAATTAATCAAATTTAATTATAAATAAAATAATAATCTATATAATAATAATATTATAATAATATAAAATAATTATAAAGTAAAATTATACTTTTGCACTCTTAACAAATTAAGCTATTGAGAACTGCATTACAAGTTGACACTTAACTGCCTAAGTTGAAGATAGAATATTCAGCTATGCAATCACCTGTCAAACCCACAGAAAACAGGTCGGCCCGTACGGACGAATTGCTTAATGCGTACAGGTAGGCGGAATACTACTTTCTGATCAGCGAGTTTGCAATATACGATTTAATTTGTATTCGGCTATGCCGACGGATCGATAAAATTGCTCAGATCTTAAACAGAGCTTGCATAGTTATGTAGTCATTAGTTATACAATTATTACTGTAAAAGAAGGGATTTTGAGTTTTCTGATGAATTCGACTCAGCCATAATTTTTGGCACACCACCCGTATTCTTCCTAGCCAGCCGCGAAATTAATAGGTGCCGCTGATGAAATTCATCCGATGTCCGTCGGCGCCGATATTTGTCTCCCACCCCCTATCAACCCCCGAGCGGCGCCACCCCTTGAGCCACCGCGTCGTCCATCCCCCCACCCCTACCCCGGCGTTGGTATTTAATAAAGGGAAAACTGTGTTCCGCGAGCAGAAGCTTCGGTTGAGGCAGAATATTAATCTCGACGTCGCCCGGGCTCGAGTAGATTTTTAGCGCGAAAAAAAGTGTGGCCCCAAGCGGACTCCTCTCGCGGAAGGTATGACTGCCATGGCACTCCAATTCGCGCGGAGTTTAATTAAAGGGATTATTTGTCCGTCAAAACTGTTCCCGACGTTGTTCGCGATTCCCCTCTCCTTCTCGCACTTCGCTGATAGTGAGAGAGGGAGAAAGAGGGAGAGAGCCAGAGAGGGAGAGGGAGAGAGAAAGAGAGAGGGTGCAGTGGTGAGTTTTGGTTCACCACTTTCTCCTCAGCCCATCTCGCTGTCCTTCCCGGGCTTCTACGTAATTATCGTCGGCTCGTTAGCCGCATTATCGTCGCTTTCGGAGTAATTAGTAATTAATTAACGCGGCTGCCGCGCCGATCGGAAGTGCACTCGCTTATCGTCGGGTCATAATTCGACGATAAATAATGTGACGCTCGGATGGGCGAGGGTCGATGGTGGGGGGGGGGGGGGGGTGTAAGGAAGTTGGCAGAGGGATGCTTGTCGACTCGCGTCAGCTGCGGTTCGAGTCAGAGGGTAGTTTTGCACAGTTTTGACATCGGAGAGGATTAAGACGTCGCTCGCGTTATAGGTTAAGTTTAATAGCGGACATTTTTATAGTTACGGCACTTGAATGTAGCAAGTTTTTGTGGCTGGGGCGTTCGAGGGGATGGAACTTTACTTACAACCGGGATGTACTCCCTCCTAGCTGAGGTATTCGATAGTGACGAGGTAGAAGTTACTCTTGACATCTTATTGTAGGGAAAAAGGAACAAAATGAAGGAAAAATAATTCGAAGAAAAATAAAAATCTTGAGACACACCGATTAACGGTAGAATCTATTTATTATCATATCCTGATTTATTATTCTTACTAAAGGAAGCAAATATTTTTCTCTGAACATTCCTTACCTTATCGGTCATCTTCGCCGAGTAATTGGTAGAAGTTCGGATCGTGAAAATATTGCGTAGCGGCCGCGGACCAATTTCCTAGGAGACAGAAGGATTCTTTGAGGTCGTTCGCGGTTTTAATGGCGAGCGATATCGCATGCTATTTTCCCTTTTAGCCGCCTCTTGCGGCGAACAAGGAGGCCGCCCCGTGAATGTATTCCGCATCCCGGAGCCACAAGGGGAATCAGTCAATAGATCCCTTCAGTGGTACATTTCCTGACAATACGTGTTCTGCGGTACTAACAAGAATCGCTGAATGGAGGTATGCGGAAACCGGCAGCGCAACCCGTAATGCCTTGTGCTCACCGTTCGGATTTGTGTGCCGCGAGTGCACGCGTAATGTATCGTGAACAACTGCGGTGACGAAAGAAGGGGGCACTTTAATCGGCGGAGCGCCGACACCCTATTCTTCCTACTCATTTTTCACGCAAATAAGGACCTAATATGCGCACCTAAGGTCGAACCGTAAGACTCGACAGGTTTCAACTCTATAAACATAGGCTTTGGCGCGTTAAAACTTGCAAAGAGGAAACGTAGTAGAATTAGAAGTTTTCAATGACAAGCTAAAATTTGGCAGAAATTGAAATTGTTTTGTAAATTTATTGTTGAGATTTGGTAACGTGTATTAGGGATATTTGTACTTTATACGGCGTAACTAAATCGGGAATTAGTATAAGATGTACTTTTATTAAGTCCATAATATCCGATGACCAGCTAAAATTTGACAGGGATTGAATTAATGTTGTGTTGTAAATTTATTATTCAGATTCCTAACGGGTATTAGGATTATTAGTGCTTTATACAAAGTAACTAGATCGGAAATAAGTATAAGATGTAAGTACTTTCGTTAAGTCCATAATATCCAATGACCGGCTAAAAATTGACAAAAAATTCAAATTGTTTTATAAATTTGTTATTGAGATTGTTAACGGAACGAATATTAGTGCTTTATACGAAACAACTAAATCGGGAATAAGTATAAGATGTACTCTTATTAAATCCATAATATCCAATGACCAGCCAAAATATGGCAGAGATCGAAATAAAGTTGTTTTCCAAATTTTTGATATTTAGATTCCTAACGGGTATTAGGATTATTAATGCTTCATACGGAGTAACTAAATCGGGTATAAATAAAAGATGTACTTTTATCAAGTCCATAATATGCAATTACGACCGCAAGCGCGGTAATTGGATCACGTTGAAGATTGGGAATTATCGAATACAGCCCTGCGATTAGCAGCCAGCGCAGGAAACAGCACGCACACGCGCGCAGGGAAAGGCAGGATGAAGTGCTAATTTGTCCGAACAATGGCGCCATTTAAGCACTAACTAAACCGCCTATGCCTTTATCAATCGCGTTACGCGTCAGGCAGTTAGGGGCAATCGATATGCGACGTAATTCGGTGGCAAAAGAAACCCTGATTCGCAACGTCTTTCCCCCATCTCCAACCCCCACCCCCTTCTCTTCCCCTTTCGGCCCTCTCATTAGTTCGACTCGCGACCGAGACCAAGACGCAAATTATCGGCATTTCGACGATTGCGCTCGCCGTTATTATTGGATTGCGCGCAATTACGGATAAATTAGCTAATCGACTAGCTGAGTAGGGAAGGACCGCCTCAGATTTTCTAAGGAATTAAGTCAGTGTACCTTATCCATCTTGCTCATTGGCGTCCGTTACTAAATTATATGCGCTGAAATCTGATATTTTTGTTGCTCGCATAATACAATAATTTTATATAACACTGGCTTTTATTGATTAAGATCTGTCATCGATTAATATAAATGAAAATAAAGAATTGAGTATAATACTACAGTGTATTACATATTTGTTTAGTAATCATTCTGCTTGCTTGCTCCTTCCTATCATTCACCATCATTCGCTGATCTTAACATGAACGCAACAAAAATTGCTGTCCCGCATCACTCGTTCGCCAAACAGTTTGGAGACTTCAGCTTTCTCCACACTACCCTGCAGAAAAAAGATATAGAAAAAAAAATGGGAAAAAAGGCGAACAGTTTTAGGTCGTTTTAATGGAGACACTTACGCCGAATTTTTTCAAGAGAGAGTCTCTTTATAATCAATCGATGTTTGAAGCACCGGACGTGTCCGGCCTGTACTCTCATTTTGCGAACACGGCCGTGCGTGTCGTACAGGCGCATGCGCACGCGCCCCTTTCGAGGGCACTCAACATTACCGGACAGCTCTAAAGTAACGTAATTAAATTCGGCCGGCGCTGCCAACAGGAAAACAACTTGCGAGCGCAATGCGTCCGTATGTGAGGGAGTTAAAAAATGGAATGAACAATGGGAAGGTTCGAGTTCGACCTTCTATCAGTCGGAGGTACGCCGATCCGTCGGCAGACCGATAATAAAATGCGACGCAATTTTTACGTCCGATCGTTTCGTCCCATACCGGAAATTCCGAACGAATTCGTCCGATGGCCGTAAAGGAGAAATATTTCGAGAGGAAAGATTGCGCGCGCGGTTTTTTGGTCAGAATAAACTCAATGATTGCGACGGGCAAAGTTAGCCGTTATGAATTGTTCACGTGCCAGACGATAAAGTCTGCGATTCTAATGAAGACGAATCTTTAATCGTAATGTAAAATCAGGTTCCAACGGAAGTCATTGTTTTTCTTTCAAAAAATCATTGAAATTCAGTAGTATGTATAACAATAAGTTTCCGGCGTATTCGGTCACTGGTTGTACTTTTTAAACAAATTAAATTTAGTAATCGAAAGTACAACACTGACCGAATACGCCGAAAACTTAATATACGTTTAATTGTAATTGTGATAGCGGAACTGTGTTTTATTCTGATCTTTAGAGTCTATAACTCGCTTGAACGTATTTATGGCAACGATGAGTTTTGTGTCGGGAGGATTTTCTATTCGCGGCCATTCCCCATTCGGGGTACACGTACGCTGAACGCGCATCGCAACGAGACTCTTTCGGGGAAAAGCGATAAAAAGGCCAAAACGAGCGCGACCCGCTTAATGAACGTCGCGGTTGATTGACATTTAATTCTCGCAAGAATTTCTCTCCTTTGAACAGAGGGGTGGACCAGGTGGGTAGAGGATGCGGGAGGGGGGGGGGGCTGAGGCTTTAGGGGTTGGATAGGCGGCAGGAGACGAACCCCGTCGTGCAAAAAGCTAATTGCATCTCGAGGTCCACCCCTTCTCCTCTTTTCGACCAACTCCCGCTAAATCTGCCGTTCCTGCCTCTCACTTTGTCCCTCTTTCAGACTCTAACACTGTCCTTCTTACTCCGTCCTGCTGTCTGTCGTTCCTGTCTCTCTCTCTCTCTGTCTCTCTCTGATTCCCATACTGTCTCTCTGTCCTTCTCTCTGACTCTCACTCTGTCCCTCTCCGATTCCTGCACTGTCCGCCCTGTCTCTCTTTCTGACTCTCACACTGTCTCTCTCGTTCGCTCACTTTTTCTCACCTTCACTTTCTCCGGCCCCGCGGCCTCCCGGATAATTAAAACCACTTTTTGGAGTTAGGAATTCAATCGAACTGCGATGCTACCTCGCTTCGACGAACGGGCGAGGGCCTAATCACATTGCCGGATGCGTCGACGTTTCGTCGGTTGATCCGATTTTTGTCCCTCGGCCCGTACGGACGAATTGGTTAACGCGTACAGGTAGGCGGAATACTACTTTCTGATCAGCGAGTTTGCCAATATACGATTTAATTTGTATTCGGCTATGCTGGCGGATTGTTAATATTGCTCAGATCTTAAACAGAGCTTGTGTAGTAATGTAGTCATTAGTTATACAATTATTATTGTAAAAGGAGAGATTTTGAGTTTTACGATCAACTTGAGGAGAGTTAAAATCCAAATTTATTTATTTGATTATTCTACATATACTGAGAAGTCGAAGCCGTAACAATATCGGACTAGAGTCGAACTCAACTAGTTGTACAATTATTGTTGTAAAATGAGAGATCTTGAGTTTTACGATAAACTTGAGGAGAGTTAAAATTAAATTTTTATTTATTTGATTATTCTACATATACTGATAAGTTGAAGCCGTAACAATATCGAACTAGAGTCAAACTCAACTGCAGAACATTCTAAGCAGATCAATTTTTGCGCGACTCTTCCTATCGACATGCTACGTATCGACGATATTTCCATCCTCGAGGAAAAATTAGCGCACGAAATTGCCCGATAGTATCGATAATATAATCAAGCCGCGCGATATGCGAAAAATGGTAACGTTCGATCAACGCGACGCGCATTGTTTGACGAAGCAGTCTGATAAGTTAATCGGTCCTTTGATTCCGATCCTTTCAGCGAGGCTCGGGCGGCCTGTCGCTTTAAACTTTAAAGCGGCCTACGCTCGATCCCGATTGTATCGATTCGCAGCGAGTGAAAACACCGACGGGGAAAACTTTCGCCGGTCTGCCGGAGCGGGACGTGCAAAAAAAAAATCGACTTTATTCCGACCCACGCTTTGTCCCGTCCACCTATCGCCTCGCTGATAAGAATACAATCGGGGGCATTTTTCCGAAATTCTCGTCGTAACGCAGACTGTCCGAGCCGTACTAAAAGGTTTCGAACTTTGCAATTGTCATTGTCAATTTTTGGTACGACAGAGTTAACGTCATTGTTGAATAACTTTCAAACCGAAAAACGATCAGTAAATTCAATCTGTTCTAATTAGACTGTCGTCAGTATTCTCACCAGGAAGTTTTACGCTGCTGTGAATTATACAGGGTGGTTTCGAATTATACTCGTGGTACAGCCGAAAAGGTGGTGAATCTACATGCAAAAATAATTCGAAAGAAACGTATGACAATTTTTTTTCAAACACTCCGTTTTCGAGAAAGTCAATTTTGAATTTTCGTCAGGTGACCACCGGATCGAAACCACCCTGTACATGTAACTAAAAGCTACAATACAATCAGCTAAAACTATTTATTCACTTTCTAAAAAATAAGGAAGAAAAAAAGATCGATCCATCCCCTTCTACGGACGACAAAACAGACCCCATCCTGGCGAGGTTCGCTATGCAATTTTTTCGGCGCTTCCCCGCAGGAAATTCGCTCGTCCGAAGTTTTTCGCAATTTCGTTGACAAATCAGCGCCGACGCGATAAAGTTCCGAAACGATATCGTGCCCGATATCGGCCCCCGCCGCCTGTTCATCGTACGGCGACCAAAAAAAAAGCTATGGGAAATCGATGTTGCCGGCCTCGTAAAGTGTCGGCCGGACCGCCTTTGTCGGCGAAGAGTTCCGCCGACAATTTCGGCCGGCCGCAATTCTTGTCCGCCATCGCGATCGGAACTATTCACCATTAGCCCTTTTAACTCGAGCCGCTCGCGGGCCCGAGCCGATTACCATCTCGCGTGCCGAACTGTCCGCATCCGGGACCGGTACAATGCTTGCCGAACGATTGGGCCGTGAAAGAAAATAAACCGACGCGGAATGTCAGCTCTTTTTTTGTTCGCCGCGAACGACGCGCAGCTCGCGAGTTCGGCCGATTTGCCGGCTAACGTGCGCGAGATACAGTCTGCGGCAGGTAAATGCCGGATTGATGCTACTGCGGACTCGAATTCCGAATTTATGAGTGAGCGTTCGATGTCGATTTCGAACGGGTGAAATCTTGTTATGCCAACATTCGCTCGTATGGGGTTCATCTACTGAGATTTGGGAATAACATATTATTTTTGGTCGATTGACATGTGATTTGCACTGTGAAGTATGGTGGTGAGCTTTGGTATAGCGGTTAGTTCATAACGGAATTTTTCCCGATTTAATATCTGATAAACGGCTGACTTTGATCAATGCAATTTATTCATGAACCTAATTTGTTATATATATAAATAATGTAAGAGAATGATGTCTCATTGTCTGAACTGAACTATTACTTTCACCAAACGACAATTTTCAATGTGTATTAGTATTTGATAGATAGATTTTAACCGACTTGTATAAGTTACCGCTGCGCGTCCGACCAATGCTTGACTTCGACTACTGCAAAATCCATACTCAGCCCTATTTACGCTACTTACAAACAGATATTCGTATCTGTCGGGCCACACGCAATCGTATCACACTACTGACACATAGTTTCCTTCCTCTAGCCAAAACTTTATGGCTGCTAGTCCCAGTTTGGACGGCGAAAGAATCGAATTAAGCTCCGTTCGCGAAATCGGACGAATAAACAACGGGATCGAGAGGCCGGACAATTTCTATCGGCCGCGCCTGGCAATATTTACCGGACGATTTCACGTTAAAAGAAGCCTTTAATTAATCGCTAATTGGCGATAATGGATATTTCAGTAATTTCATCCGCGGCCACGCGCGCCATTCCGCCGATAAAGTGAAAAACCCGTTTCGGCAACAACAAATTGCCCGTTCGCTTCTCTTCTCGCTATTATTTTTTTACACACCACTACGTGGGCACCCGCTGCCGTGCACACGGATAGGGGTCGCCTGATTGCGTGTAACGTAATTTATTCGCCGTTCGACGGCGATTTTCGAAGGGAAGATGTATGTAACGCGGCGCGCAAATACGGTTTAATTATCTGGCAATTGACGACTATTGGGTAAACGTTGAACGAGGGGGGCGGAGTCGGGAGCGAGCGAGGGGCACATTAGACGTAATTAAATTTGGAGCTAACGGCCGGGCAAAAGTTACGCGGGAACCGATTGCGAGCGAATAAATGCGTTAAGAAAATAATCGGCAAACAAATTCTGCGATACCGTGTGCGACATCGATTGAGGATGAACTCGAATATTCTTTACCGCCTGTAAAATAATGTACAATATACGCTATATCTATCTATAATCATACTGCTTAAGTTTGGTCCAATGAGACATTAAAGAGGAAAGGTGAAAAATTCGAAAATTATTATGTTGAATTCACATGGATCAGCATATCATTTAATTTACGATTAACGCGGTGTAAACGGTTTATTTATATATTTAATTTCTTTTTAAATGGATTTACACCACTTTCAAAATAAAGGGTCCATATATCTATGGTACGAACCCTGAACGTCAACTGCTGACAGAAACCATCACAACTCATCCACACCTTCTATTTCCCCTATCCCATTATCCAACATTCACACTTAAATTACACGGATCATTCTCAAAAACCTGCTCTCCAATTTCCACCTCCTTAAAATTCCTCAACCCTCTCCCAGCCCCATAAAAACTCCCAATAAACCTCCACACATCCATGGTACGAACCCTGACGTCAACTGCTGACAGAAACTATCACGACTCATGTACACCTTTTATTTCCCCTATCCCATTATCCAACATTCACACTTAAATCACACAGAACATTCTCCGAAACCTGCTCTCCAATTTCCACCTCCCTAAAATTCCTCAGCCCCCTCCCCAGCCCCATAAAAACTCCCAACAAACCTAACAATTCCCGCCACGCGTCCACCGGAAGCCACACCTATTCCGAACCCGGCCCAAAGTAGGTCAAGCGAAAGTGTATCGCGCGCGCTGTCATCGGCGGCGGAGAAGGGACGGCGAAGGGAGCCGTGCCGAGAACTGAACGAAGACGGAGGCGGACGACAGGGCGTGCTACGGGGTTAACGACTGTCGTGAGAACGTCGACAACATCGGAGGAACGTGACCCGCGACAATGTGAGGCGAGCGACAGGTGCACCATCGACGTTAATCGTTATTGCGCAGTATAAGGTGCCGTAAGGGCTGCCGGCTGATCGCCCTTATTCACCCCCTCGGGGCAACCCTTTGCCCTCGGCCGCCCCTCGGCCGCCCCCGGCCGTCCCCCCACCCTCCCTCAGTCCCCTCGCAGTCTGTGCCAGCCAGCTTGCGAGGCATTCCATCGTCGGGACATGACACGAATTCCTGAAAGGATACCCGGCCAGAGACTACCGCGGGCCAAAACGCGCCGCGAGACGGAAACTGATACGGGCTGTGACTTACAAAGAGAACGGCGTTAAGTGGTGAGAGGGGTTGGCAGGGGGAGGCAGACGGTTTGCGGGGAGGCTGGATTAGAGTGGCGAGAGATGGTAGGTGGAGGTACGAGAGGCAGGGAAAGGAAGCTTTGTTTTTGGGGATGGCGAGCCGGAGGGTTGGAAATCCGAATTATATGGGAGATAGAGAATGCATCTTTGCTGGCGGTCGTTTGAGAAAAAAGAGAGTATGTGTGGGGATGTACGGATAAGTAATGGTAAAAATTGCGTGTAATCGTGCGAAAGAATGTACGTTATACAGATAATGTGGGTTAAAAAAAACTGTATTGGTCGATGGTTTAAATGTATAAAAGTGTACGAAGATACTTGACCGCCTGTAAAACACAATATGCGGTATATCTATGTATAATCATACCGTATCGGCTAGTTTGGTCAAACGAGACATTATACATTGTAGAGACATCAATAAAAAGGCAATCGATGCATAACATGTTATTCTTAAAACCATAACCCTTGTACTAAAATTGAATCCACCGCACTAGAAGGTGCAGCCCTTACTGTACCAGCACCCTGGCAGATCGAATACGCGAAAGTTCTCAATCCCAGATCCCAAAGTCGCGTCCGCGAAACGACCCGTTCCCGGAAACAATCCCACCATTAATCCGCCCACCCCCCGGCCGTAAATTCGCATGACAAACGGCCATCCGAAAGTTCCGACGTTAAAAACCACCTACCCTCCCGCCCCCCCAACTCCGCCAGCGGTGACGATTGTAATCGGAGGAATCCGGCGGGATAATTAAATTCGTTAGCCGATGTTTCGACGTCGAATATCCCGTCGCAATCAAGACGTTCTCTCCCACGGAAGAAGGAGAGACGAAGGGTAGCCGAGGGGTGGCTAAGGGGTGGCTAGGGGGTAGCTAAGGGGTGGCAAAGGGATGAGGCGGGCAATAATTCTCGCTGGCGGAACGGGCGTCTTTCGCGCAAGGGTGGGATGAGCAGCGAAGGGGTGGCAAGGGGGTGGGGGCAGAGAGGGTGGAGGAGAGAAAGGGAGGCTCGATTGATCGTCGCGCGTCTACCTGCCGGTGAATTAATTGCGGTAACGCGAGAGCCCCGGCAATTTCGAAGCCGGCTGCCGGGTAGGAAATAAAAACGGGAAAAAATGACGGGGAATTACTTGCGCGGCGACGTCGGAGGAAAAGGGATCCGGTTACTAACGAGATGGCGTAGGACGCCTCTCGTGTTCGCCCGCGAGCGGCAAGACGCGGGCAGGCGGAGGGAAAATTGAGCGGCTGGCATGAAAAAAGACGCGGCCCTTTACAAGGGGATACCCTGGATTTTGCCGTTTTTCTCCTGCTTTTTGAGATCCGAAATTTCGGGCGAGCCCTCAGAAATTTCCAGAAATCGGGGCGTGAAAGAAATTTCGAATATTTTGGCCATCCAGCGAATTTTCGACATTTCGGGCATTCGTGGAATTGGGCAGAACATGCCAGAAATGAGTAAACTTGATCAAGAACGATTTACATTCTACTTTCTGAGACTTGATCGAGTGATACTTGGTCTCTTAAAAGATAAAACGATTGTCTGTGATAACCACCGAGTTGAAAGAATGGTCAAGTCGAGTAAAGATCTCGAGTAGTTAGCAAGGCATCAGGAAGCTCTCAATGCCTAGCGAGTTTTCGACATTTCAAATTTTCATTTCAGCGATTCCTGGAATTGGGCAGGCTTCGAACATGCCAGAAATTAGTAAACTTGATCAAGAACGATTTACATTCAACTTTCTAAGACTCGACCGAGTGCTATATTTGGTCTCTTAGAAGATAAAACGATTGTCTGTGATACCCATCGAGTTGAAAGAATGGTCAAGTCGAGTAAAGATCTCGAGTAGTTAGCAAGGCATCAGGAAGCTCTCAATGCCTAGCGAGTTTTCGACATTTCAAATTTTCATTTCAGCGATTCGTGGAACTGGGCAGGCTTCGAACATGCCAGGAATTAGTAAACTTGATCAAGAACGATTTACATTCAACTTTCTAAGACTCGACCGAGTGCCTTTTTTGGTCTCTTAGAAGATAAAACGATTGTCTGTGATACCCATCGAGTTGAAAGAATAGTCAAGTCGAGTAAAGATCTCGAGTAATTAGCAAGGCATCAGGAAGCTCTCAATGCCCAGCGAGTTTTCGACATTTCAAATTTTCATGTCTGCGATTCGTGGAATTGGGCAGGCTTCGAACATGCCAGAAATTAGTAAACTTGATCAAGAACGATTTACATTCAACTTTCAAAGACTCGACCGAGTGCTATATTTGGTCCGTTAGAAGATAAAACGATTGTCTGTGATACCCATCGAGTTGAAAGAATGGTCAAGTCGAGTAAAGATCTCGAGTAGTTAGCAAGGCATCAAGCTCTCAATGCCTGGCGCGTATTCAATGGCCGCAATCAGGTCCTCTCTTCTGCCGATCCTTTCGGCGAGCCGTCGGTTTGTTACCTTCCATTTCACCCTGACGATGCCAGGCTGGTCCCCGATTCGTGGCAGATCGATAGATCGAGGCTCGATCGCACGGTGGACACTCGACTCAGCCCTGATCGAAAGTAGCGGCAGCAGCCAAGTTGAACAGAGAAGGAATCCGACGAAGGCGAAAAATTGAAGGTTCGAACGAGAGCCACACCTTGAACGTGCGCTTGTACATGTATGTATATGAGTGTGCGAGTCTGGGATTCCGGAGCTCTTATCGGCGTCGTTCAATTCGTCCGTGTAACGTTTATCCGATTTTACACGTACTTCCGGGCCGATTCGCGAGCCAGGCTTTACGCCAGTTTCTTCCTTTTCTCCGCTAGTTACAGATACGGGGCTTGTCTGAGCGAAATGTCAGGCAGATCGTCCGTTCGGGACTACTTCCGGGTTTACCTGAGGAATGTCCCGCTTTAGAGCCAATCTCATCGCGAATTTCGTCAGGACACCTTTCTCAGGAGAGCGGCGTGCAACGTTAATATAGCTAAGGTGTACATCGTGAGGAAGTGTGGTAAGTTTTGTCTTCGCAGATTTATTATCGTTACACATACATTGTTCATGCGTTCTTTGGCATTAAGCAACTTCTTTCAAGATATCTTTATGTCTGACAATTTCTGTTTTTGGAAATTTTTCCTACGTACCATTTAGTCTGTTGACTTCAATTTTGAACCAACGGACCCGGATTGGAGTCTTTTATCACGTTTCTTTCTCTAACTCTGTAATTTGTTGACCATGTCACATTTACGGTAGTAATTTAGTTACACTGCAGACAGAATTCCTACACGTGATAAATCACAGCTTACCATGACAATCATGTAGTATTATTAGAAAAACCTTACCATACTAAAGCAACTAAAAAATAAAGTATTTCGCCTATTCCTATCACAGATTTGTTCGCATTAGCCTTCAGTACTACTGTACCAATAGTAGACTTAAAACAATTATAAGTATTTCTTTAGTTTAAAATTAATAAGCCCTGTTTTTTGGTTGAAATTTCCTTTATTTATTCAGTTTCCTCTACATGTTTCGACACCTATCGGTGTCCTCATCAGGAGTCTACATAAATCATTATTATTAATTTCAAACTTATTAATTTATTTTATTCTTATTATGTTTACACTAAAGAAGGCTTATTAATTTCAAACTAAAGAAATTAAACACGGGGTTGAAACAGGATATAGATATATGCAGATTAGTAAAACAATTATATTCACGAAATTCCGAAACTCGACTTAACCCAGGCGGCAAAGCGCACGTTATTAGATATAACTCGTTTCGCATACCGTAAGCGGGAGCGAGGTCTCCCCGGGGAGAGGCGTCCTGGACGTGAGTGTAAAAAAAAAAACGAGATCTGCGCGTTACCGGCGTGCAGGGTTGCGGCGATTTAATTGCGGCCGTGCCACGCATGGCTGTGTCCAATCAGAGGCGCTGATCAGCGAGAGGATACCCCCGGACACGAGAATGCGTACGTGCGTTCATACACGGTGACCTGAATATCGACGCGTCCCTCTCGCGGAGCGTAACCTACTTCCGGCGAGAGCGCGCGACAAAAATTCGCTTTCCGCAAAATTGATTTCGGCCCGCCTGCCGCCGGACGCACCCGTAAAAGGAATGACGCGCGACGGCTGCACGGATCCGATGGCCGATCCTCAAATTGCGGCCATTTTGAGAAGATTCGCTCGTAAGAACAATGTTACTGTAACGGCATGAATTAATGTCAGTTTAATCGTGCGTAGAGATCTACTCTGAACAATTCGAAATTAGGAAAATTTACATCATACTTTATTTGATCATTTTATATCTTCGCTTGAATATATTAGTTTAGCTCAAGTTTATGAGTAAGTGTAATTTTAAGTAAAATTTACTTGAAAAAAATTGTATAGAAATGTGTTGACTAAGATAACAGTCACACCCGAATCGACGTCTCCGTAAACGCCCCACTGACCATCACAAATTCAAACGCGTCATGAACGCTTTATTCCACCTGAAAACCTTCTATCCACCCGGTATACAAAGAAACACCGCCCGATAAAAACATGTACTGAAGCCATCGTTAGTCCAGCGCAAACTCTCGAATCGTCGTCGTAAGCGCTTCGCTGAACGGTTCGGGTGAGAACGTCGTGATCACCCGGTATATAGAACGATACGCCTGCGACCCGGATCGGCAGTCACCTGGCTATCCGACGTGCCGATCGCCGTATAATCCCCGATCGTCCTCGGCGTCGTCCCGCAGGCAGGCAGGTAGGCCAGGCAAGCAGGCAGGCAACCAGGCAGGCAGGCAGGCAACCAGGCCGGCCCCCTCGGTTAATTGAAAATTAACCAACCGTCCGTCCATCTGCGCACGACCCTCCACCCTCTAATCACAGGTCCCGGCGCACGTTCTCTCGTTAACCCGATATGCATCATACGTTCCACGCCCGTGCCGATAAGTAAATCGGGCCCCACGACATGTCGTCGCAGATACACCGCAGAATTACGTCGTTGGCCAGCCTGGGCTCAGCTTTTATTTCCTAAGAGATGTCGAGGATTTCCGAAGGCGTCTGTGAATCGTACAGGTTTTCGATGGATTAGGTATAGGCGGGAGAAGGATTATTTAATGTGGGAGGAATTTTGGTCATGGGCAAGAGTGTAAGGACGGTGTAATAGATTTGGGGATTTTGTTGGTCGAAGGTTTCTTGTAGGTTGAATTGGGGGTGTGTAGGAAGAGCTGCTTGAAGAATTTTGGGTGGTTATGATATTCGTATTGTAATGCGTTAGAGAAGGCAATGATTAAAGAAATATATTTTTCTTCACATTGCATGAAAGTAATAGAGATTAAGAAACTCTGTTCTAATTTATACATATTATTTAATTGCTCTCCTGATGAATTAGGTATAGGCGGGAGAAGGGTTTGTTAATGCGGGAGGAATTTTTGGTCGTGGGCAAGAGTGTAAGGACGGTGTAATGGATTTAGGGATTTTGTTGGTCGAAGGTTTCTTGTAGGTTGAATTGGGGGTGTGTAGGAAGAGCTGCTTGAAGAATTTTGGGTGGTTATGATATTCGTATTGTAATGCGTTAGAGAAGGCAATGATTAAAGAAATATATTTTTCTTCACATTGCATGAAAGTAATAGAGATTAAGAAACTCTGTTCTAATTTATACACATTATTTGATTACTCTCATACATATTACACTTCCATTAGAATCGCTTTAGAGGCGACAGGACATTTTTCTTAGTCAAATTTGTCCGATACAATGCACCTGACGAATTCCGGAATCGAAATTTTCATTCGCTCGCGGCTCGACTTTGATCTTTCTTCCGCGTCTCGGTTCTGCGATATTTGACTATTTTTTGATCGCCAGCGTTTCTCCCAAAATCGGCCGAATCTTGCCGCGTGCTTTGCGTTCGGGGGCAGTCCGTTATTACACTTTTTTCTCTGTCAGTCTCCGCGGAATGGGCGGATCGAAATTTCGGGTGAATCAGTGAACGCAGGCTAACGACAACGTAGGTGTAGATTCTGGTAGTGGGGAGGGGGGGTTTGTTTGTAAGGGAATTCGATGTGGCGGAATTACTCGGTGTTACGTTCGCTGCAATGCTATCCTTTTGAAAGCTAACCCCTGCAGACAAGAGCTCAACACAAATTCCCTGTAATGCGCGTTACATCAGTCAGAATTCCACCGACGATTATGACATAGGCCTAAATCGAGAATCTATATACATTTCAAAAATTGCACGTCTTCACCATCACCCCCAGTCATGAAACTACCCCAAATAAATACCATAATGCAATACACAAATTTAGTTTCAGTCCGAATATAGTTCCAATTCTATGACACGAGTTATACAATGCATATTAAAAAATAATAGGATAATAATATTTGCAAGTAACAATCTAAGTACATCTATACAATAAAAGATTAATTTCCACAAGAGTTTGTCTATTATTTTGTATATATGATAGCTGAAGAGGAGCCAAATAACTGTGGTCGAAATGTACAAAGACATTTATTTACACGATTCCACCATCGCCGAATTAAGATACGTGCACCAAATAAAATCTACCAAATGCCAAAAAATTGCACATTAATTCAACCCTTCTGCAATATCCACTCTTACCACCGATTTCTTCCGAAATTGAAGAGCAGTAAAATGAATGGGACGAGAAGCAGCTGGAGACTAAAAAAAGATCTGATACACGCGAGCGCCGACAAAAAGCCTGGCAATCCCCCGTCGAAGAAAAAGATGTCTGCCGCCATGACGAAGGCATCCCATCGGAATATTCGCTCGCTGGAAGGCACGCCGAGCTGAAAATCGTGATCGCGAGCTCGCGAGCGAGCGAGGAAGCGATACGAGATGCGAAATCGTGATGGACCGGCATCCCGCCCTTTCGATCAGGCTTACCAACGACGCCGAATATACTATCCGACATTCCTCGCTCGTCGAACCCCCGAGACAGCCCCCGTTTCTTCCAGCCACCCCCCGCCAACCCCCCTCCAAGCTCCAGCCGACCACCCCAGTGCCATCCGTATCGCGCGATCTCGTGAGATTTTATGAGTCGTCGATGCGATACGCCGAATGTCGAATTTTCTCCCGGCGATATTCTTCCGTTCGCGAGCGCGTCCCGACGCGTCCCGACGCGTCTCTCTACCCTGCCTTCCCCGGATTTACGTCGGTTTGTCTTCACTTTTTCGGTTGCGGTTTCTGGTTGCGGCGCGCTGACTCGCTTAGTAGCGAGCGAGCTTCCAAAAGTGGGGAAATGATTGCAGAATTATTTTTTTGGGGTGGCTGGATTTAGTTACTGTAACGAAACTAGAATTGATTTAAAATTTCTTGTAAACTACTTTGCGATTACGAAACCGATGTTAATCGATACGCATGTCATTTCAACGTGTCTGCATATGAGTGTGGAAAAAGTCTAATGTTCGAATGGATGTAACTATAAACAGATACTGTTCTCATTAGGATTTTAAGAAATTTAATATTGCGCACGCGTGTCGGAAAGATAGATGGTAAATTATTGGCATTAGATTCGTATACGTATTCTCATTTAACTTGGCGAGATGATAGGAGGGCATGTGTTTGAATTTACGACATGGAAATCATTCATCTCCTTTAATGAGTGACGAAGAATATTTACAGAAATAACTGTCTGGTCGGTAGTAGCAATATTACAAAACATGTACAAGCAATCAAATCCTAGTCATTGCAAAATGGACACACGGCAAGTCTGTACATTACAAAATATATCGTAAAATTTCGTTCGCACGACATAGAATCAAGTTTCACGCCTCAAATGTATTAAGGTCAATTAAACCAAACCGTACAAGGGTTGAGAAATAGATTTTATTATTAGGATCGTCTATGGAGATTCCTAAATTTGGTCTCGAACTAATTCCACGCAAGAGTCAAATTTAGTGCATTCAATTTTCAGCAGCCAATTTAAGCCAAAATCTCACTAAGCTAGGAAACGTACCGACAGCGGAGCGTCCATCAGTAACAACAGTCATCGACAATAACCTAATGGCGCCATTACCGTTCAGACATGTCGCCATTTAATATGTCGATCCTCACGTCAGCCGAAAATTGGACGACATCCACTTCGAGCAAACATTTCGATCGAAACCAAACTGGTTTCCATATCTACATACTCAATCCCGAACTTATCTGCAATATCAAAATAACTCTACTGACGGTATTATGGGAGAATACGAAACAATCATTGGAAAGCAAAACAATGAGAAACAAATATTAATATAGAAGGAGACAGTTGGATCGTTAAAATAACATAAATCGGAAACTATATAATTTAACACAGAAATTGTTCGGAACAATTCACTGTATAAAAATCAAAGGTTAAGCAATCGTACTCCAATCAACCTTTTCCATCTTTCGAAAATTGCTACGAAACATCTCACGCAACCGATCGAACAGTCTGATCAGACTGAAGCTGAACTCATCAAACGGTGAACCGAAGCCGACCAAATTCGAAAAACGAAGGCTAGCCACATTTTTCTCATAACAGTTTCGCGAAACAATCCGCGACGTGCATCCTATCGGGTGGTTCAAAAATTCTCCCCCCCCCCCCCCCCCCCCCCCCATTCCTCGAGGCGGACAACGTTTGGCGCGCAGGAATTTTTCGACGTCCGAAGAGAGGGCGGAATATCCGGCAATTCGTCTGGTTTGACGCAGCCGGGGGTGGAAACGGGCTGTGATCCAATTTCGGGGGTGGGTAAGGGGTGAGTGAAGAGGGGGGGGGGGGTGGAAAGCGCCCCCGGCCGCGGATCCGCGGTCGAAATAAATGTCTTGGAAAAAAGGGCGAGGCAGGCAAGTGTGACGAGACGCGAAACGCGAAGCGGCAGCAGCTTCCTTCCGGAAATCCTCGCGGAATGTTGGTCAGCCTGCTAGCGAAGATCACCCAGTAATCGAACCTGAACGATTGGAAATGAGCAAGGGTCCATTGAAATTATTTTACGTACTCTTGAATCAAAAAGTTCTGATGTGCGAGTCAAATTGCATTTAGTAGATATAGATCTCAAAACAGAGCCTTGTAAATATTAATAACAATAATAATTCATTAAAGGCATAACCGCCATTGATAACAAATAAAAGTACCTTTACATCAGTACGATAATATGATACTAAAATAATTAAACACGATACAAATAAGTGTTAGTCTGCATATAATCTATAAAACTGTCCAATTACAAGTTTCACGGTTTGAGTACGGTAAACTTCTAATCAAATATTAAAACTAGTAAGCACTGTACGCAGTTTATAAAAAAATGCAAACCTATAATTGAAGCAAATTTCATTCCGCAAGGCTTTCAACGAACGGAGCCCACAACATTTTTCTCTCATTCCTCATTCAGCCTTATCGGTCGCCTTCCTTTCGAATACAAGGGACTGAATGCGTCGCGTGAGAAAAGGAGGTGAGGGGGGGAGGTGGCGGAGGGTAGTTATTCTTACGCTCGCAAAGAGAAGCCGACGAAATATTTACAATGCCACTATAGGAGGCATTCAGCGGTTTCAGGCGTTGTTTACCGAGGGGAGGGGGAGGGGGGGGGGGGGGGGGGGGGGAGGACGGATTTGGTTGCAGGTCCGTGCCGGTAGCCGTCTGCCAGTCCGACGTCTCTCGACTGGCGTCGTTAAAAAGGCTTTCAGCCGGCTTGCCGAAGCTTATAATTAAATATCTCCGGTGGCGAGAGAGGGCGCAAGGAAATATCGGATGATGTTACGGAAAAAAGGGAAGCTCGCCCGAAATGTGCTAATTGACACGAATCCGACGATACCTTCCTTCCGACGCGTTCAAATTATTTTCGCGTTTGCGAAAATTGCTAGGATGGTCTTAGCGTTCGTGTGAAATAGTCTGATAGGCTCCTAACAACAAATAAAGGGATCGGTGTGTAACAGACGTACTACTATGAATCTAAATCTTGACAAATTTGTAATCAAATGGCATTGTGAATAATTAATAGAGTCGCCAAAAATCTATTATCACACATAATTGATAGAGTAAAATAAGGTTACAAATAATAACGGGTATAATTGATTTAAATATTTAATTAAAAATATTTAATAAATAATTTGATTTAAATAATTGACAGACGAATAGAAAATAGCCGAGATGATCGGGTCAGGTTTGTTCTCCACGAAACTGTAACAAAGAGACCACGGATCAGTGCCTTAACCATTTCCAGCAGAATTGAAAGACTCCAGGAGCGATTTTGATATTATCATCTGCGTCGCCCGGCTGCTCAGAGATCCTTTTTCATCCGAGCCAGGCTGAAGCTAGCTCGGCCTTTCACAACGCGGCCAAAAAACCCCCGGATGATAAAGTTTTCATCCAACCTACCCCCCACCCCAACCGCCCATTGGCCGGTGTAAAAGTAGCAGCGGGCAGAGTTACGGCATTGGCGGGGATTAAAAACGGGACCGTTTTACGATAAAGTTGCGCAATAAAAGGGTCGGGGAACGGTAGTTTAGTGCGATCGGCCTGTCATGTTTGTGTCAGGCAAAATTATCGTTGACCAGAGCCCCGATTAGAATCGATTATCGTGCACCTCGAGCGTCCGAGCGCGTGTCTTTACGCGAATTAAATCCGCAATACTTTTATTGCACGATTTAAATGCTAAAATCCACCTTGATTAAATGCTCAGTCGCCTAATTTATTACCTGACACGATTTAATTACTGTGGCCAGATTAAAATATCGATAATAACGCGATGTCGGACTATACGCAGTGCGAACGATCAATTTACTCGATCGAGCCGTCATGCTCGCGTCAGGAAAATTATCATTCGCCCCCGAGTCAATTACAATCGAATTATCGGCCACTTTGCCCATTCAAAGCGGACACTTTTCCCAATTTATAAAATCTGACACGTTTCGATCGGTACGATACAATGCGATACAATACGGTAACTTATTAAAGGATACAATATGATAATTCATGAACGGGGCAGAATTTAATTACCGCCGGATTAAAATGTTGCTCGACCCGATCAATTAACTCTCCCACGGAAATCCGAAAATATAACCGATTACGATCGTCGGGGCTCGTCGGGAAACAATGGCCTACTCCTCCTCGCACTTACAGCGATTAACCCCTTAACATGCACACCCGAGTATATTCGGGCGCGCTAAACCGGCCAAACCGTGCACACTCGAGTATATTCGAGCGACGTTGTACTTGATGCTGCTAAAATTAAAATAAAAATTTTGATTAATTTTGTATTTTTTTATGTCCTTGCTAAGACAATGTCCTAACGTGTGTGTTTTACATTAAAAAAAAATATATCTTTTCCGGCCGGTTTATTTAAAAGAAATCGTACGTTAAGGTTTAATCGGCGAATTCCGGGCAATAGAGTTTCAATTAATCGACGGAACAAAACTTTCCGATTCCTGCGAAAATGTCGGGAGCGAGTATCGTCCGCGCTGGGCCGCGTTAAGAAAATTTCAATGAAGCCGGAGCGAGGCGGCCAATTAAGCAGGTTAAACCGTCCCGAAAGGAATTATTGCCGCGAACTTCGCCCCCTCCCGGAATGAATACAAAGAGGATTTGCCGAACCGCGGAATTTTGCACGCGGACTATTTTCGCATAACCGTTCCTGCCCGCCATGTTCATTTCCATTTGCGCCGTGGAGGTTCCGTACGGGCAGAATCATTCCCGAGCTTCGAGGGAACGCTGCCCTAGGTTACATTGGTAATGTAAAGTCGCCTTAAAAATTTACGAGGGCACGTTTTACGCGCCACCGTTTCTTTCCCCGCTCTTTTTTTCTTTGCACTCGAAGCACTCGAAGCACTCGACAGGCAATGATTTTTGCCGGCTTCTCCCTTATTCCGATTCCGGGTCCGACCGCGTATTATAGAGAGAACGCTGGAGGTGCCGGGATTCATCGGGATTCGACGGGGCAGTCCTTTTCCGATCGTTCGTTCTCTATAAACTGTTTTCTATTTTATTCGCGCTGCGCGGTTCTAAACGTAAAAGTAGGGGCGGGCAAAAAATTGCGGTGGTCGCGATGAGTCTCGACAGTTTATGAATGATGGATAGTACGATGCGTTCTTTATACCGTTTCGCGGTATTTTTCTTCGTTAGAGACTGATGAAAATCTTGCATCTGCTATACTTGAAATGTACTGATTTCTATAATGGGGGTAAGTCTACATTTAAAAAAAAAACCAAATATGTAATTTATGAGTAACGCGGTGTAAACGGTTTATTTATGTATTTAATTTCTTTTAAAAGTGGACTTACACCACTTTCAAAGTAAACGGTCCAACTGTTATTTGATAAATCAACTTGTTTAGTTCATGTCTGACAAGTGTTCTTTAGGATTTCTTATACTTAAAATCCTTATTACCTTTCGTATTACTTGTTCAACGTGCAGTAATCAAAATTATCTACTGACGCTCCAAATGATAAAAAGCTGTTTCAATAAAATTAAATCTTTCCAGCGATCTAATGTTGAACTGTCCTTTCGACCCTTTCGCAGTAATTAAAACGATCAACCCCCCCTCTCTCTCTCTCTCTCTCTCCAGGCTAGCATGGCGTCGCAATAAATACTTTCAGCGGATTTCCCTTATCCTATCGCGAGTTTTCCGTTGCCATTTTCACCTTCGTCCATCCGATGGACTTCCCACGCTTACCAACGGACGGATTCGCCTCCTGCAATTGTCGATGCGAACGGCGAGCGCGACGTCGACGGACAGAACCGGAAACGAGGAAGGGACGGAAGCGAGCGTCCGATGCCTGCGGAGAAAGACAGAAAAGGTCCCACCGACACACACTCTCGCGAGTCCTCGCGATGAATGGAGCCGGCCGGACACGGCAAGATACCGGGCTCGATTTGATTCGATTAAAGAGGAAATGGACGGAGCGCCGGTACATATTTGCGACTGATTAATCGGGGGGGCCGCCATTATTCCGCGACGGCGAATTGTCCGCTCGACTATAGAGGACTCGACTAGGCTTCCGTTTGCCGGGGCCTGAAAGCCGGAAAATGCCGGAAAATGCCGGACGCCGATGGGATTGCGCGCGAACGCGGGAGCGTGCGAAAATACGTGCGGTCGGTGGATAGTTTACTTTGCCGGATGCTCCGAAAGGGCTGCTCCGTATTAATGAGCAATTAATCCCGGAACGAGTGATATGGTCGTCAGGGATGAAATTGTTTGAGAAAGCGTCATTTTTCGAATTAACCGACCGCCGCATTGCACCGTTACTGATCTGGTCAGAAAATAAATGAACAAGAAAATGCTATGAACCCTATTTTCTGACCAATCTACCTATATAATCTGTATATTATTCTATTTCTATAATCTGTAATTCTAAAGTCTATTCTAGATTGTAATAGATTCTCTACCATTATTTTGTCCGCAAAACTTTAAAATGATTCTTACGTTCTAAATCTGATCCTCGTCACAAATTAAAAAATCCTATACTCGTGAATTTATAACCACCTACTTAATCAGGAATTAAATGCCAATTGAATCCGTATCAAGTCTCGAAGCCACTCCTACCTCATCTCAACCCCTGCATCTCCATAAAACTGTCTTAACCCCCCCTGCTGCACTCCACCCTCCCCGATCAAACGCCAGAAGGAGGATCCGCGCCCGTCGGGCAAGGCAGATAAATTTCGACCACGATTCCTCCGAAAACAGTCGTTCGAGTCCGCCAGCCCGGAAGTGGAAGTCTGAACGGATGCGGTGCGCGCGCTAGAGTAAATTTCGACAGGAGTTGCCCGACTGATTGCCGAGCAGGATGAGAGGGGGGGGTGAAAGACGCTCGAAGGGGGGAGGGGGGGGGGAGGTTAACGTCGGTATTAGCCGGGGTGCAACAATAACGAAGTTTCCTATCTGGCCGCCGGTTTTACGGTCGACGCGAGTAAAATCTCGAAATCGGACGTCCCTGCGAAACTTTAAGGACGCCGAGAGTGCTCCGTGGATCGCCGGCAATACGGTGTCGAGAGGATAACGGAAGTTCCCCGTAACCCGAGAGAGACAAACCATACACGCTCGTATCGCGCAGACATGAGGAAGGTGAGAGACCGACTTCCAGATTTTTTTCACTTTACGAGCGAGCAGCTGCGCTCGCCAGGAACCGAAAATTTCGACTCGTAAAGTCGAAATTCGAGGTTAGCGCGCCAAGTAAGACGCGTACGACGGTGAAGGACGATTGTGTGAGTGTGCGTGAGCCGAGTCGGACGAATAAATATGTTCGACGAGGTACGAGACTCGGCTGCGATGTATTCATTATTCGACGATGGCGAAATTACTTTATTAGCTTGTTTTCTTCTTCTTCTCTGTCAGGGCTCTTAAACTTATGACCGGCGGCGCGTGTAATGGTTAGATGAGCGCAGCGTAAGAGTGATTAGCATTTTAATGCCCACCCCGTACCTGCCCCTTGTCAGGCGCCCCCCCCCCCCCCCCCCCCACTCTCTGCCCCGCTGCTTTCGAGCGCACTTCCGCAATTACTTAGCGATCAGAATTGCGAATGCTCGGAGCTTCCTCGGCGGAAACGAAGGCAAAAAGCTAGGAGGGGGTTGAGGGGGGTGGGGTGGAGAAAAAAGAAAGGGATCTGCAGGCGTCCTTTACCGGGCGGGCTTCTGATTATTTTAGAAATGTTTTGCCTACCGGGAGAATCGGTCGCTGACGGTAACGAGGAAGAGAGAGAGAGAGGGGGGGATGGGTGGAGAGGGGAGAGAGAGGGAGAGAGAATGTTGGGAAGGAGTGGCACGGGAAGCTAAATTAACAGCTCTTTCATAGAACTCATAAAAAGTTTCGACGGCGAAGTTAAACGCGAAATTTTACATCTACAACTGGCGACGATAATACAATAAAAAGTTAGCTTGTCTCCTGGCTAGTAGTACGTTCCAACGGCTATCTTGTCATATCTTATCGTCGGCGAGGCTTTTTCTTTGGGAGGGAGACGGATAGGGGGTGGCGGATTCTTGCCGTTAGGTAAGGCAGAACTTTCGAATCGTCGGCTGTCCGCGAAAAAGATTTCGGTACGCGAGTCGAGGAATGTTCTGCGTGCGAATCGCCAAGAGTGGGGGAGGGTAGGGGGGGTAGGAGGATTTTTGATGATCCAGCTGGGGCGGCAAAGTTAATCTGTCATTTATAAATCGATAATACCATTAACTGAAACTGAAGTTGTAGCCAGCATACAAGCAGCAATGGAGCCCCCTACCAATTATTTTATTAATTTTCTTCGCAATGCGCATTTCTTTCCATTAAAATCGATATAAAAATACTCATTGTACATTATACTGGGTGAATGGTATAACCTTATCGTCGGTATTTTTCCACTCAGAAGCTTCCAGTCAAGATCATTAATTACGTTTCTGAACATTATTTAATATTTTAAGCGAATACTTGGACCAATTAATATAATATGTAGGTGTGTAAGTGTCAATTTTTCAATGCTTTTTTTACTATCAAGAGAATCGAGCGTCACCGAGTAGTACATACTACCGAGTGGGAGCCACTAAACGTAGTAAAGCTCAGCGTATGGGACAACATGTGGAAAGATAACCAGAAATTGAACCAATTATTCGTTCAACCTAAGACCCTTATTCATTTTTTTACCCTACGTCAAGGGAAACATCGAGAAAAGTTTCTGTCGCGTAATCAACTCTCCATGATATCGTAAAAAAATCTAGTCTTACATAAAAATTCTAACAAGACGTTCGACGCGCGTGCAAAGCCCTTAATTTCTTACAAGATTTTCTTGATTGGCCTAACCCTTTCGCTCTGCGAGAGTCTACGCACTGGTTATGCAGCCACGTTAACGGCCACCTACCACTTCCTCCCCCTTCGAACATATCATTTCGGCCCATGAAATGATCGTAAATTGTACAGGTCCGATCTTGCGAGGCGCCGACAAATTTTAACGGCGAAAGGGCTGCTATCCGGTAATTAGATAATGACAGCCCTCCGCCATGGAAATGCTCAATTTTATCATTGCATGCGCGAGTGTGACATTAAGTCTCACGGAATATCGACATCAGAAATGCAGTTAAGCCGAGGCGATAACGGTAAAGAAATATTATACATCGTACGCGTTCAATCCGTGCTCACCCTCCGGCAAATATGATACGAAAAGTTTGGATCATTAAGCACGTCATCATAATTATACAGTTATCGCGTTTACTTCGAATTATCACCGTTCTGCATTAAAATTCTATGATATATCCGGACAATAAAAGATTACCGACATAATGCAATTATAAGTCAACTCAAATCCTCACGACTTCTCATTCTACTAACCAAAAGTCAGTAATACGATAACATCAAATGATATAAAGTATCAAAATCATCATTATTCTTAAATAATTCTCTAATTCTTTAATCTTGTACTCCCCACTCTCATTTCCTACGCTGTTACTGCTTTATCATTATTCTTATATAATTCTCAAATTTCTAAACTCTGCCTCCTCACTCACATGTCCTACCCTGTTACTACTTTAAACTCTATGCAAAAACGAATCCAATCTGTAACTCAATCTAATCTAAAACCATTCAAACGAACCTAAAACCATTGAAAATAATGTAAAAAATTCTGATCATCGATTTACCACCACACCGTGCAAACTCAAGCGTCCGAACGTGCACTTTCCACGTCATCCGAGCCTGAAGAAAGTGAGATTAACGAGCGTCTCAACACCTGTGGCACAAAACTAACAGCTTCCGTCCATCCTGGCTCGTAAAAACTCCCCAAGGCCAGGCTGCAATCCTTGACCGTATCGCGACGGGCATCGCATCGGATGCAGGAGACAAACAACCGGTCGCAACTTGCGGCCAAGCTATCCTCTCGCCAGACACAATGGACGTCAGGATTCGGTGCCGTTTGAGTCCTGCCGGTGCCAGGACTCGTCCCTATCGCGTACTTATAGCCCGCCCGAGGACAGGACAAGAACGCCAGCCAAGCGAGCTGGCACGAGAATCGCTTAACGACCCGCGGCTCCTTTCTGTCATTCGTTACGAGTGAGCTCATATCTGTGGCTGGCCGGGGAAAAAAAAATGGAAAATCCGACGTACGTTAGTCACCGGAACTTTTGAGACCGCTTTTGCGCGGAAAATTCATGCTTTATTAAGTAGATTCTATATTCGGATCGCATGGAAGAATGTAGAATATTTGCGTGTCATGAAGGACAGATTGTTAAATTATTTTATATTTGTTCAGTCACCGGAAGTTTTGAGACCGCTTTTGCGCGGAAAATTTATGTTTTATTTAGAAGATTTTTTTATTCGGATCGTATAGAAGAATGTAGAATATTTGCGTGTCATGAAGGACAGATTGTTAAATTATTTTATATTTGTTCAGTCACCGGAAGTTTTGAGACCGCTTTTGCGCGGAAAATTGATGTTTCATTTAGAAGATTTTTTTATTCGGATCGTATAGAAGAATGTAGAATATTTGCGTGTCATGAAGGACAGATTGTTAAATTATTTTATATTTGTTCAGTCACCGGAAGTTTTGAGATCGCTTTTGCGCGGAAAATTTATGTTTTATTTACAAGATTTTTATATTCGGATCGTATGGAAGAATGTAGAATATTTGCGTGTCATGAAGGACAGATTGTTTAATTATTTAATATTGGTTCAGTCACCGGAAGTTTTGAGACCGCTTTTGCGCGGAAAATTTATGTTTTATTTCGTAGATTTTATATTCGGATCGTATGGAAGAATGTAGAATATTTGCGTGTCATAAAGGACAGATTGTTAAATTATTTTATATTTGTTCAGTCACCGGAAGTTTTGAGACCGCTTTTGCGCGGAAAATTTATGTTTTATTTCGTAGATTTTATATTCGGATCGTATGGAAGAATGTAGAATATTTGCGTGTCATGAAGGACAGATTGTTAAACTATTTAATATTTGTTCGGATGGCAAGTATTTCGGATATTGAGGTATGTGTATAATTGCGTGTACACTCCAAGAGTCCCAAAAAAATCAGGAATGATGTTAGCGCTCATTATTTTGTATGACAATCTTCATATGCGATTCGATAATATGTACCTAAAAGTTTTCGGGCTCAAATATAGGAAAAATACGGTGGTAGCGACGCGAAATATTCGTATATTCCCTGATTGGCAGAGATCGCGAAATAAGTCATTGTCGATAACAATGCTTTTCACTCTTGTTCCGGAATAACGGCTCAATGTATGACGCGAAGTGCATGATACTGTTCGCAGATTGGCTAAAAAAAAAAACAGGAAAAAAACTCTGATACCCCTGTGTCGAATTTCAATGTCCAATCAGACCATAAATGTAACGGGAGTTAAACATTTCATTTATGGAGATATCGACACTATTAACTTATTGTGTAAAAATCGAAATCGCTTAAAAGTTATGGTCGAGAAAGGAGCCAACCTAAAAAAGGATACAAAAGAAATTTTCAATGAAATGTTTCGCAAAAAGTGGCGTAAAATGGTAGTGAAAAGAGTGGTCACCGATCAACGTGCAACAGTTGTTGAAAATGTCGCAGATTTTATGACCGCCAACACTTTTCGCAGCATTGGCGTAAAATAAATTCCTGACAGTTGATTTTCGAACGGGAAGTCAATCTATATGTAACTCTTTGTCGAACGCAGTCGATAACGTATTCTCGCGATTAAGTTCAGAAATATCTGATCGAACTTCAGGGGAGTTAGGTTCGTTTCCTCTGCGAGAAAAGTTTCCGATATCGTAACTATGGAAGGAACCGATGAGAATAAGCAGGGAAACGGTGAGAAAAAGGAGGGGACCGACGAGAATAAGCACGCAGCTGCTGAGAACAAGGAGGGAACTGATGAGAATGAGGAAAAGCCTGACGAGGCGAAGAAGTCTGATGAAGCAAAGAAACCGGACGAAGTGACGAAGCCTGATGAAGCAAAGAAGCCTGACGATGTGACGAAGTCTGACGATGTGAAAAAGGCTGAGGAAGCAACGAAACCTGATGACGTGTCGAAGTCTGACGATGTGAAAAAGCCTGAGGAAGCAACGGAACCTGACAAAGTGAGAACGTCTGACGACACCAAAAAACCTGATGAAGCAACGGAACCTGACAAAGTGAGAAAGTCTGACGACACCAAAGAGCCTGAGGAAACGCAAAAGCCTGACGAAACGAGAAAGTCTGGCGACACAAGAAAGGCTGACAAAGCGAGAAAGTCTGGCCATGTAAAGAAGCCTGACGAAACGAGAAAGTCTGGCGATACGAAAAAGCCTGGCAAAGCGAAAAAGTCTGGTGATTCAAAGAAGCCTGACGAAACGAGAAAATCTGCCGATACAAAACAGCCTGACGAAGCGAGAATATCTGATGACACCAAAAAGCCTGAAGAAGCGAGAACGTCTGATGATACAAAAAAGGCTGCTGAAGCGAGAAAGTCTGACGAGGCACAAAAGCCTGACGAAGCACAAAAGCCTGACGAAGCACAAAAGCCTGACGATGCGATCAAATCTGGCGATACAAAAAAGCCTGACGAAACGATAAAGTCTGACGATACAAAAAAGCATGACAAAGCGAGAAAGTCTCGCGATACAAAAAAAGCTGCCGAAGCGAAGAAGTCTAATGATACAAAAAAGCCTGATGAACCGAGAAAGTCTGGCGATACAAAAAAGCCAGACGAAGTGAGAAAGTCTGCCGATTCAAAAAAGCCTGGCGAAGTGAGAAAGTCTGGCGATACAAAAAAGCCAGACGAAGTGAGAAAGTCTGGCGATACAAAAAAGCCTGACGAAGTGAGAAAGTCTGCCGATTCAAAGAAGCCTGATGAAGTGAGAAAGTCTGGCGATACAAAAAAGCCTGACGAAGTGAGAAAGCCTGCCGATTCAAAAAAGCCTGACGAAGTGAGAAAGTCTGACGAAGCAGCAAAGCCTGACGAAGTGAGAAAATCTGGTGATGTGCAAAAACCTGACGAATTGAAAAAGCCTGACGAAGCACAAACGGCTCACGATTCGAGAAAATCTGGCGATACAAAAAAGCCTGACGAAGTAAGAAAATCTGGTGATACACATAAGCCTGATGAAATTACGAAGTCTGACGATACAAAGAAGCATGACGATACGAGAAAGTCTGGCGAAGCACAGAAGCCTGACGAAGCGAGAAAGTCTGGCGAAGCACAAAAGCCTGATGAAGTTGGAAAGTCTGACGATACAAAGAAGCCTGACGAAGCGAGAAAATCTGGCGATACAAAAAAGCCTGACGAAATGGGTATGCCTGACGATACAAAAAAGCCTGACGAAGTGGGTATGCCTGACGATACAAAAAAGCCTGACGAAGCGACAAAGTCTGAGGACACAAAGGAACCTGACGATTCCAAAAAAACCGACGAAGCACAGACGCCTGAGGAAGGAAAGAAATCTGACGAAGCGAAGAAATCTGAAGCTCCTGAGAAGCCACAGGCGGGAAAATTGTTAGCAGAAGATCAGGCACAAGCAGAGTCTGAAGAAGAAGCCAGGTACGATCAGGATGCTTTCGAAGACGAGACTGAAGAAGAAGACACTGAAGCCGAAGAGGCGAAATACGGTAGGGTGGAAGGAGAAGTGCAACCTTCAGTATCAAAAGCGAAAGAGGCACATTTCGAGGCGAAAGAAGAACCAAAACGTGTCACGGTCGATGAAGTGAAATATTTACCGGGTGACGAAGAATATCGGGAAAGGGAACTCGAAGACTACGATGAATATCACGAAGGAGAGGAAGGAGAAGCGAGTAAGTTCGAATTTTCCCGTTAACTTAACCTTCGACATCGCAAACTTTGCCGCCTGGCTGAATATGAAGTTCGCCTCAATTAACGAATTCGCGCGAAAATCGAGCACCTTTCGAAGGTAGATTCCCGCGGAAAAAAGGAGCGGAAAATAAATTTCCATCCCCTTTCGATCGAACGTTCCCATTGGCCGAGGTACTTATTAAGATCGGCGAATCAGGCTTCGAAAAGCAATTTTTCCATTATTAATTCCTCAGCTTCTCCGCTTCCATTTTTCCATTCCTCTTTCTCGCCTCGTTCGACGGATCGATCCTTCGCGAACACTGACCTTTATCCTTGCAGGACCGTCGCTGCATTGGGAGCGGGAGGCCAAGAAGAAAGTTCACATCGAAATGGAGGAGAGGAGGGAGAGGAGGAAGTCTATTTACGAACTCGATTCCTACGCCTCTTCCGGACCCTCGGTCACCGACATTTTGAAGCTCAGCGATGCGGAAGTTGAGGAACCGCCGCCGCCGCCCAGGATTCGCTACTCAGTTTCCATGGTCAGTACCGCGTTTGACCGAATTATGAACCTAACCCCCGTAATAACGTAACCGGACTCGCTTCCAACGTTCTCGATATCGATAATTGTGTTTATCTCGTCTTGGAATATCTGCCCCTAGCTAGCTTCATAAACAGAAAATTAGTACTTGATTCTCAAGTTATTAAATTTATTAGTACTGCTGGTTGTAAATGGAAAATATTTTTTTAAAATTTTGTCATTACTGTCACAAAATATTAACATTACTAATAAGGTTCAGTATATGATTGTAATGTTTTCCAATTTCTGCGTATATGGAACGTTTATTTTGAAAATGGTGAAAGTCCATATTTAAAAGAAAAATCAGATATTATGTAATGTATGACTATCGCCATGTAAACAGTTTATTTATCTATTATTTATTTCTTTGTTAAATATGGACTTACACCACATTCAAAATAAACGTTCTATATACGTAAAAATTGGAAAAATTTTGAAAGTGGTGAAAGTCCATAGTTAAAAGAAAAATGAGGTATTATATAATTCATGATTATCGCCATGTAAACGGTTTATTTATCAATTATTTATTTCTTTGTTAAATATGGACTTACACCACGTTCAAAAGAAACGTTCCATATAATACTCTTTTTATTATCTTCCTGTAGCAAATTGTCTGATGTAGACAAATGCTATTGCAATGATCTTTCAGTAACACTTGAACGTTTAATCATTGCTCGAACCTCATCTAGAGTACTACGAACCCCAATATCTCAAAGCAAAGTCCTGAGAACTGATTCTACAGGGTGTCCAAGGAATCGCGCGCATCAACCAGTCCGAGCGGACCCATAAGAACGTTCCATACAATACTTTTTTATTATCTTACTGTAGCAAATTAACTGACGTAGACAAAACTATTGCAATAATCTTTCAGTAACACTTGAACGTTTAATCATTGCTCGAACCTCATCTAGAGTACTACCAACCTCACTATCTCAAAGCAAAGTCCTGCGAACTGATTCTACAGGGTGTCCAAGGAATCGCGCGCATCAACCTGTCCGAGCTGACGCAGAAGATCGTCGGCTGCGTGATCGGGGAGAACGTCACGACCGAATATCCGTGGGTGTTCGTGCGGAAGGACATAATCGAGGACAATCTCGACCTGCACAGCGAGAGCAGCGAGTTCCTGGCGATGAAGGAGGAGATCGAGAGCTTCCCGGACTCGAAGATGCTCATCGGGTACGCGCCCTCGCTGACGGAGGAGGGCCAGTTCTACATATGCCTGACGGAGGAAGGCAGGGACGCCGTCATGAGGCAGATTCAGATGCAGAGGCAGGAGCATGAGAACCGTGTCAGGAACGCGGTGTACAAAACGCCGGGGCCTTGGATCGATTTGGGAAGCGCGGAGGAGGTCGGCGGCAATCTGGTCACTAGCACGAGGCCGCTTTTCGAAATTGAGGTACGTTCGTTGGCAAATCGCTGACAATCTTGTAAATATTACGTAGAGAATGACAAAGCAACTTCTTCTCTCGCGTACGGTGACGATAAAATGTATAGACGACTAGTAAAGTGTAGAGAGCGTATAACAAACTTGTAACGGTAGAAAATGTGAGTTAATACTCATAAAAATCAGTGTACAGGGTCACACTTTTAGAGAGTGACAAAGACTCCAGTAATTAGTGTAAGATTTTTTGACCTACACGCTGTTCGGTAAACTGCGTTCGATAAGGTACTGATGAACATGAATACTAACTCTACCCTTATAATTGCAAAAATAATTTAAGCCGAACATAAGACTGAAAACCTAAAGGCTAACTATAATCTATCGTTAACTTAATAGCCTACCTAAGTCGAAAATCAAGTCTTGATACCTAACACTCATCCCTACCGCCCACAAACGATTCCAAAATCTCAACCTACGACAACCGTTCGCTTTAAGCACCCTAACCCATCCGAGACTCGAATTCGATCCGGCGCATTTCCCGCTTAGACCTCGGCCACCGAAACTCGAACGAAAACGCGCGGCGAACGTGTTCCCATCCTTTCGTCCAATTTCGCTCATTCGGGCGTAAAGATGGTGTTCCTCAGTGTTTCCGAAACAGGTAGTTTCCACGGGGGACGTGTTAAACGCGCCGATGAATTTCGTGGACAGAAAGGCGGACGATCAAAGGGACGGATACGTCGAGCTGCTGCCGTACAGGCAGACCTTCGACAATGTGTCCAGCGTCTTGGTGCCGCGGGAAGTTCAAGTTATGCAGCCCTCGCGCGATAACGAGGCGCAGACCGAGACCGCGATGCTGGTCAACTCCTGGTCGCAGTACGATTACCAGTACCGGCCCATTGACCCAGAAACTTTCAACGAGGAGCAGCTGGACTCCTTCAAATCCTTCCTGCGTAGCCGCACCGATCAAATTTGTAACGAGGTGAGCCCCAGGAAGCTAGCAACTCTCTCGTTTCAGTCCGCTTTGTTCTATTTTTCTGCTCTGAATTTTAAGTACGAAGATAGAGAAGGGTTGAAATAGTTTTTAATGCTAACGCTGGAACGATAATGTTCTGTAGCTGCAGGGCAGTATTTTACAACTAGGAGACACCAGAAGTGTCCCGAAGACTTCCTTGACGCAAAAAAATAAGACAGTATTTTACAATTGTGAAGTTGGTATAGACGAATGAAAGGACAGAACATATGTTTTCTTGGGTTCATGTCGATTCTTCATCCTTACACTTTTCTATGGGAATCTACACTATTTTATTTGTACTTCTCATATAAAATTCAGCCCCGATCATCCTACACTATAAAAGCGACCGAATATTCATTCCTACACTTTTTACGGAAAGTAGTAATGATTTTTTTGCGCCGATTCAGAGTGCGTACTCCGACGAGTTTATTCCCGTTGTTTTTCTCGAAATGCGGCTGCGTGCTGCCCCGATGTTCTTTCATTTTTTGCATTCAAGCGCAGTGGCTGGATATTGGGAATATTGTTCCGGATCTCCCTGCGGTCCGATACGCGTTACACGCGCATTTGCATAATTGTAGATCTCTGTATTTGTAAGCGCGCGCGCGCACAATCAATGGTGGAAGTAATCGTGGTGGATCGGCCGTGTTTGCCAATATGATATATGTAAACGCGAATAATTATTGATCCGTGCATTTGTAAATTTATCCATTCATGGCTCACGCGCCCATTGATATGCGTATCTATAAATACGATGCGCCCGGGTATAAATATGTAAATTCATAATTACGCCATGCGTATAGGCTTCCATCTCGCGAGCGTGTAATCAACGAAACTAAATTCTATACTTTGTAATTTAACAGCCCTCTCACTTATTCATTGCCCGAAATCAAAGTGTAGTCCGTCCTTCTCCAACTGTTAGCTTCAACCTCGCTACATTCTCTTCTAATCCAAAGCTACCTTTTCCAATCTCACCCTACATACAACTTTCAATTTCATAAACAGTTTACCCATTAACTGCCACATATTTTCATAAATTTTTGTCCGGATAAGTAATATACATGTACAAAGGCTTGTGTCACAGTATAATTATACAAACTCCAAAATCCCCAAATGGGTTTAATCGGTAGAACACATTCTGCGTCCCATAATTCCAACTTTTGTTATTGATTCAAAGATTGTGAAAAATCAGCGTTCGAATTCCACTTTCGTTCAACGTGCTTAAGCTTAGATCTACTTTCGTCGACGCCGAAATCGAAAAACCATTCTATACAGGTGGCGATAAACGCAACGTGGGACATCCACGCGAACGACTACGGGCGCCTGGCAAAATCTGAGAAGGACACCCTGGCACCGGTTACGAGCGGCTACACTCAGCACCAGAGTTACCACGAAGGGAAGCTCATCGGCGACAAGGTCATCAACGACCTCTCCTGGCATCAGTTCTGGACCGGGATAGCCTGCGCGGCCTATACCCGGTACGCAAAAAGCGACCGTCTGACCGAACGTGCGGAGGACGAGGTGAAATAATAATCACACGCTCAATAATTAAACTAACCCCACCTCCGGGCCATATTTGCCGAGCGAAAACCGCTGACATACGTTTTACGCCCCAATCATTGTTTATCGGCCAGAGCCCACCCCCGATTCGACCCCCTTTCATCCCCCTTTCATCCCCCGTCCAACCCCTTTTCAACCCTTTCCGCCCCTCTGCCTACATTAGCGAGCGTTATAATTACGTTCGCGGGCTAATTTGACCCGCGCGTCGAACGGTTTCTATAATTAGTGGCCGGCGCGGAACGAGCGAGCGAAATTTGCGCGACGCTCGCCGCTCTCTGACGTAATCGAGCGTCATCGCCAATTGTAAAGTTCCGATGAAAGCGTGTCGGCGATCATTTTCGTGCCCGGACAAAGCGTTTTCCGACCGGAATTCTCGGAATTCGACGTTTTTAATTTCCGAGTGATTCCTTGCCTGTTCGATGCCGGGATTTTGGGAAATTTAATTTCCTTCTGGTCTGCACCAAAATTTCATTTCGAACCCCAGGGAATTGGGATGACTTTCGGGGGTGGTTCGAGGAATTGTGAAATTTTGAGGAAAGTGCGAATTTCGTGGAGTTTGGGAAAGTGAACTGGGCTCTTCGGGCGAGAGCGCTGGTTTTGAGAGAGAAATGGTTTTGTTGGGGGCTTATTGTTATACAAATTTCGGTGACATTTGAGAATAGGCGTTGCCTTTCCGAACTCGCAGGTAGCCAGAGCTCAGGCCAACCGCAACTGCGTGCTAATATGGTCCTTCACGGACTGTCTGACTCCCAAGTTGGTTCTCGACTGTCCGAGGGAAGTGACTGCGGTCTCCACCTGTCCCATTGAAGGCAATATCATTGTTGGCGGCTGTGATAACGGTCAAGTGGGTGGATTCTCCATTGCCAAATTGAAACTGAATGTTCATCCCACCTCATCGCGCGTCATCCCTTGTTTCTTGAACTCCGACTTTGACTAACTGTATTGTTCGCCGTGAGATAATGTACTTCGCGAAATAACAAGTAGTAGTCACGTAGTCTGCCAAATTAATTTTCAAATGCAAAAATTACAAAATATTCATCCTGACCCATCACGTACCTACACCTTACGTCCAGTACGTTCGCTAGGTTGACAATGCTAACCTCTTGTATTAGTTCGAATACTATGACAGGTAGTGTGTTAATTCTAGGTCGTAATTTGGCACATTCCCGGAAAAATCGAGCAAGTGGAGTCTGTGGTAGTGCGCACTTCAGCCCAGGTGAAATATCGAATTGCCCTGATGAGCCTGATGGCGTGGATGCGGGCACCGACCGGAGGGCACGCTTTGGTAAAACCGGCGGCCATGTCCTCGATCCATTACAGCCAGAAGGGGTCGATAACCCAGATAATTTGGGTGCCTTCGCACTACAAGGTGGACAAGAGCGGGAAAATTGTTTCCCTGCCGGCCGACTCCAAGTTCGAAGATCTCTCTATGCAGTTCGTGACCGCCAGTATGGACGGGACAGTCGCATTCTGGGACCTCAAGTTAGTAATTTCAGTCTACAGGGTCGCTTAACAATCTATTGCACAGTACTCGAGAGTCGAGCTATAGTAACAAAGGAAATTGTTCGCCAAAATCAATTTTTGTTAAGCGACAATATTATCCTACTTCCATCAAACTCTTTGATGTCTGTAAACTCAGTGGAATTATCCGAAAGATTGCATAGACGTAATTAACATTTACAAGAAATGCAGAATTTGCTGCAACATTGAAAGAAATACTCGTAAGCCCGATCATGAACGTAGCCACAATTCCTATAAATTCTTTATGTCGTCGGAATATTTATACTCTCCGCAAAACACCTACATAAATTCAGCGGAGAAATACATACACACCCTGCCGCGAACTGGTTCGCAAATAATGATCCAATATCACCCGTCGAAAGCAATACTCGTCCGCCGCCTGACCGCAAGAATCTCGAGTCATCTGCCGCGATCCAATTTCGAAAAAAAACCCGTCGGAAATTTCAATATCCCAGCGAAACGTATACCCTCTCAACCCTCGCCTAAATTCGCACCCTGCCCAGGTCAAATAATCCCAACCCCAGCCACCCACCCACCCTCCCATCCTTCTTTCTCATCCTCGAACTTCTGCATCGCGCGCGCGGTAATCGTCGTCCTTCCAACGTCCTTTCACGGTGATCAACGTCCTTCCCACCCCCCACCACCTCCGACGACAAAGTCCCGAGGAACAGAATCCGCCCGGCAATTGCTGTCCGGCATCCAGAGCGGGACGGACGATATCCCGCCGTCCGATTCTGGAAGGAAACAGAGTCAGTCCCTCGGGAACGGTCGAGTTACCGACTTCGAACATTCGTCCACGCCCCGTGAGAAACTTGTCGCGAGGTAAACGGCGCGATCCTCATCCCCACCCCGCACCGATTCAACCCCCCCTCTCTCTCTCTCTCACTCAGCCACCGTACGTCTCTCACCCCCTTAAGAAACTCTCGAGTCTGCGGAACTGTAATGGTCCCGAAACTCCGCCGCTCGTCGTTGCGAGGTCGTCATCTATATGGTCCGAGTGAACGGATAGACCCACCGGCGCACCCTCTCTATAATCGTCGATCGGTATTCAGTGCTCGCCGAAGGTTCCCACCTTCGAAGACCGCATTTCGAATGTTAGAACAACGTCCCGATCCGCCGTCATCGGGTCGTGGGACTTTGTAATATTCCCGCCCCGCGGGAAGTTGCCACTTCTGGCCTGACTGCCGTCAAGTGCTCAGCAAATGGTATTTCGTGACCACCCCTCGTCTTCGAGATCCACCCCCCACCCTCCCGGCCACCCCTCACAGAGCGAGGGGCTTTGATGAGGATTCTTCGTTTCATAACTTTAATGCGATCTTGAGATTTCGGGGTGAGTTTTAATACCGAGGTAGCAGGGTCAAGTTCAAATTTAACATCGGGTAGAGTGGAGGCTCGCTTCCGCTGATTAACTTGGCGAGCCTCGCTCGAGTTCCACCGCACTCGTCCACAGGATGGATGTATATAGATGATCTTAATTTCGGAATAAATGTCAGGTGGATGTTGAGTTCTTCGAATCTGTCGATTCTGTCACCGGCTCCTCATCCTTTTACAATAAAGTACTATCGGTCACTGAAGACTCCAACTTGCCTAGCCTTCGAACTTCGGACAGCGATCTGACCTTTTAAAAAGCGAGAGCTCATCCGCATCTAAACGTCAGCGCCAATGGCCTTATCCTCTTACGACAAACAACCGCTGAGAAGTTCGGCCTGTCGAACCTACCACTCTCCCAGAGTACATCCCCCCCGAGTCTCTTCGGGAGCCAAGCTCATTCGCACTCGACCGTCCCTGGCAATGACTCGTCCCTTCGACCTAACTTCATCAATCTCATCCCTGGGCAAGGTTCGAAAACTTTCGACCTAATTGAAAGCGTATGAAAAGATGGCGACCCTCGGAGAAGGAGAGCCGGCAGCGTGAACGTAAGCGCGGCAAGAAGGTGCAGCAGCCGGACGAGCTGGCGCAATCCATCTCACCCTTCAAGGCCTTCGATCGTATCTTCAGGCCCGACTACCTCCTCAGCGTTCAATATCCGGACTCGACTAGGCGCCCGGTGATAACCACCCTCAGCATGTACTGCCCGAAATTTCGTAAGGTTCAGATCGAGCCCTTCCCCATCGACTCGGAGGACATCACCATCAGGCGCTACTACAAGCTCGTGGTCGAGAAGCCGAAGTACGAGATGATGCCGGAGCTACTGCTGGGCACCGTCGCAGGTAAGACAATCCGCCGGGTTCAATCATCGATCCTCAAAGACGTCCATTCCGTTCCGTCGGGTTTCTACTGGTTGAGAGAGAGAGAGAGAAAGAGAGAGAGAGAGACAGAGAGAGGGAGAGAGAGAGACAGAGAGAGACAGAGAGAGTCAGAGGGAGAAGGCTCGAATTAACGCGGATCTGTTTGCCTCCCAAACTTGCCGAAACGTTAAACACGGATATTCCCGTTGACGAGGCGTTCCGATACTGTGTGCGATTTATCGGCGAATTTCTATCGTCTCAGAGTGGGGCCAAAGATAGTTTGCGCGGTTAAAGTATGGTAGGGTGGGTCTGTCAATGTTTGGTAGACGGTGGATTACTTAATTTCTGAGGGGTATTAAGGTTCGCTGATGGACGCGGTAATGTAATTGAAGGTGGCTGAAGAATCAAGTTGCTTAACGTATCGAGAGATAGATGACGTTAAAGTACAGTACATACATACCTAATGTTGTATTATAGGGGAGAGTAGCCCAAAGCGGGTGGCCCGCCTAAAGCGGGTAAGCTCTCGTATATTGCCGAATGTAAAGCGATTGTCAATTTTTCCGTATGCCGTGTTTACCCGAACACTCCCGTGTTTCGATCACTTCCAATCAGGCACCGAGTTGAGAACGGCGTTAAAAACTCTTTCACGTAAAAATTACCATGTGGCGGCACCGATAAAGATTTCGTCGCGTAGTCGGATTACCGACAAGGGACCCGCGTGGACGATGCGTCATCGACCCCGAGCCCGATCCGTCCGATGCGCCTTTATCACTCGTGACGACACGAGGCAGATTTCGACAGTCTGTAGCGAACCGCCGCATAGAGCGCAATAAAACTCATACACAAACCGACTACGAAGTCTCTAACAGAACCTCTCACAGCGATCCTCCTTTCACCACACAATTTTGCGGGTTTCCAACTCTTTCACGTAAAAATGACCACACAGTGCCTACCCGCTTTGCCCAAACGGCTTACCCGCTTTTGGCCCCCTATTTGGCAAAGCGGGTTTTTGCAGTCTTTTATTTTTACTTCTGAATAATTATTTGTTGCAAAATGACACCATCTTGCTTTTTTATTGTTAAGAACGATATCTCTCCTACCACATGAAATCAAAAGTGGTATTATAATCCAACAAAAAGTAAGATTTTAGAGCTTTCAACGTTAGCTTACCCGCTTTAGGCCCTCTTCCCATATGTTGGCAGCGTGTTTAGCTTTAGTAATATCTGAGAAAACGATTTATTATATTTGATTCATGCATATTGGTACGATACTTTATGTCGTGCAGGTCGTACTCCGATCAAAAAATGCAGTAGTTCAACAAATTGAATGTTATTAAAGTATAGAGCGTATTATTGATTTTTATGAAGAATATGTATTTGTTGCTAGTAATGTATACAAAAGTGCTAGAAATTGTTGGTTTTATGCGTACTAGTGCAACATTTCATATGATAAATTACATGCCAAATGAAAAAGTGTAGTAAAATTTGTCATGCATTATGGTTAAAAATCTCGGAACGATTTATTGCAAGACAAAAAGCAAAAATTTCTCACTCACCGATCGCTGACTTTCGTCTCTCGCGAATGGTCCACTCGTTGCCTCCATTTCAAATACTGCAACAAAGAAAAATTGGTTAGAGCACTTTCCTTAGTTAATTAGTTCAATGAACTACCGGGGGAAGGACTTTCGAGACAGAAATATACTTACAATTTATCTGCTGCACAAGATCCAGTTAATGTTCGTCGGTCGACCCAATTTCTTCCACTGACTCTACTACCGTTCACGATAATGCAATTTGAAAGATACTCCATTACCGAGACTTGCTTCAAACAATACTTTACAAATTGTTTTTATAACAGAACGACAAAGTAATTCGTCATTCAATTACGTTAAATGAGCCGAAATACTCAATAGAATCAAGATTGAAGCGTTCAGAAACAATTCATTTTACATTGCCGCGAGCTCGTTAATAAACACATGTTTAACAATTTGCATATAAATATTTGAAACGAAATTGAGGTTAGCGTCGAGCGGTCAACATGTAAATCTTGGCGTGAGGCGAACCGTAGGAACAATGGAAATCGCGTCCGGCAAAATTAATGACGAACAAAGTACTAACTCTATTTCACGGTATTACGGGTAAAAATGCGAAAAACACGACATTCGCTGAGCCGGCCCGAATGGAAATTTAATTATTAGATGAATCTTTCAAAAGAGCACGGCCGCGGAATATTTAAACGACTTCGGGAAACAAACACTGACTTTAATGTCGCATTGCGCGCGACGACGAATTCGCTGAAACAAAAAATCCGAAATTAACTTTGAAGCCAGACGTACTTTTGCCGAGCAATTCCACTTTAAGCGCCGCGGACCTTTCTCGAGTTGAAAAATTATAAACGTTAAAAACTATCCACTTACCCCTCTCGACAGCCTGTTTGAACGGCGGCGTTCTCCAAACTGCTCACTTGCAAAGTGTTCCTCAACCAGTCCAATCAGGCTTCTTCGCTCTGATTGGTCCAATTTCGGCCTCGACTCCACTGTATTCGCAACCTTCTATTTCGCAAGCACAGACTTGCAAAATTTCCATAGAGGGTTAACCTATAAATTATATTGTTAGAAAAATTTTTTTTTAAATTTGCAGAATTTCCACAGAGAGTTAACCTGAAAAATCATATTGTTATAATCATCTTTTTTAAATAATCTCATATGCCTCACATATCGTTAGTAACGAAATTGAGGCAGCTTCAATGTTCGACGTAACCATATTTTTGCTGCACCGTAATCGGCCGAAATTCGAGCCAAATCCGATTACCGCCGAACAATACATCACATTACAACTTTGCGCAAGATATAACGGGACGATGCAAGTTCTATTAAGCCATTAATTGTTTTGCGAGAGGAAAGTATCGCGTACGGGCGACAAGCGTCGGCTCTCGCACTCGAGCGGGGCCGAACGTTATGTACAGGTTATAAACTTGAAAGCACTTAACATACCTCTCTCTCTCCCTATCCCACTTCGTCTCCCTTCCTCTCGTGGCCCTTTCTGCGACCTCTCGAAGCCGTTAACGTTGAACAGCGAGCCTGCCAGGTAGCGTCAGGCAACGAAACGTTAACGAAACTGCGTAATCGATCCGAACGAATGCACTTTGCACGAGCACGTTTATGCGGGACGCAAAATTTGAAACCTTGCCTCGCGCGGTCAGCGCTGCCAACTGCTGAGCGACAACGGACCCCAATTAGCCTATCATAGTCTTCTTGTCTGAGCGCGTCCCGCATTCAAACTTGCGAACTGTAACAAATAATAATATTTGTTAGATGTTATTAATTATAGTCATATTCCATCTGTGTGTATGTGAATGTGTATGTATACAATGTTTTGTGGTTATTATTTAGTTTTTTGAAAGAAATTCAATGGGAATTGTAAAGTGCATTCGTTATTGTAAGACAATGTTATTTGTTACAATAACAAATTGAGGAGAATAAGAATGGTATACCACAGTTATCTTTGTCATGCGGCAGCGCCAATGTTGAATGGTAATTATTATTCAATGACGAAGCCAACCGCGAGTGATCGTGACGTACTTTCGGCCACGCAAACAACGCATTGTTTAAACTACGTGCGCCCTTCAACTGTTTAACCGCCCTTTCGAATTTCATGCCCGCGCATCGACCACTTTTCGACCGTTTCCACTCGCGTTGCAATTATATTGAGCATGATTATAGCGAATCACGCTCGATCGAATTAAAAAACCTCTTTCTATCAAATCGTCAACGCTCCAAACTCCAGTCAATTCCCATCACATTTAACATTGCAGTGTATCGTATTACACAGTTACTCTATATCGACGATAAGTTTTTTATTATTCCATCTAACTAATTTATATCTATTATATTAAACCATTTAATCAAATTAATTCGTGTCCGATCTCTACAGTTTTTATTTTCGAATATTTTTTGGTAGTAAGTTGCCTATACTGCTACTTAACACGTTTGCCGCACTATGCGACGGAGGGAGCCACTGCCCGAAGAGTGCAATTTTAAATTCAGTAATTTCAAACAGTGTCAATGTGCGTAGGTGAAGTTGGTTCAGTCACTTGGGAAGGATTCCAATTTGAGACGGGAGTGGCTGTAAATCGAGAAGAATGTCAATGGACTTGGCTGAAAGGCGTTCACGACGGGCCTGTTACGAATTGCGTAAGATCCAAGTACCTGCCTAATATGGTGGCTACAGTGGGCGGAAAAATATTTGCAATTTGGAGGGACGACTTCCGAGAACCAATTGTCATGAAGAAATCGAAAATCTCGTAAGATCTATTCCTTCCAATATCTCATTATCTCATATCTTAATCGTGCTGAGACGTGAAAGACAAATATTGGACATTTTTATATCTCAATTCTATCATATGCAGGGTGTTAAAAAAGTGCTCAAGAACTGAATGGAGTGAATTGGGTTGGATTGCATGAGTGGCGCGTGCCTAACATTTTATAGACATGAAGGTAAGAAATACCAATGACTTTTGTAATCAATCCCATAATATACTGTTTCTATTCTTCTACCCGATTAAATAATACATTTACACGTTATCGAAACAGAAAATCAACCTTTACCTTGATTAACTCAATTTTGAGGTTATTGTTAACCGCAAAATTTCTCATTCACAAACTACAGGGTCACATTCTTGAGCCCTCTTTGCACCCTGCACGATGCAAATGAAAATAATGTACCGTCATTAATCAATTAACCAAAGATTCGACCGCTAAATCCCAACAACACTCCGGCAGATCAAAAAGTTCACCTCACAGCCGCACATCGAAAATCAGAATCGCGCAACGTAATTAAATTCAATCGGCCTACGTGTCAGGTTCAACAATTGGCGTGCAAACTAACAAAAACAAAAAAAAAAGAGTCATAAGCAGCGGACCGCGAATTATGTGCACATGCCGGCTGAATCGCGTATAACGTAAATGGAGAAAGGGGGCGTGAGGAGGGGGGGGAGCGTGTAGGAGGAAAATTACGTCTCGACGTTGAAACGTCAATATCGTGAGTTAACGAAGCGCCACCATGAATATACATAAACGTACGTGCTGCACAATAGCTCGCGCTTCATCCGCAGTAAAAATAACGAGCACTCCGCGCGATAAATTGCCGCAATGCACAGCATGTAATTGCCGCAGTAGCATTTCGTATTGCCGCTCAAGCACCTCACTCGTCCTCGCCAGCGTACACACAGAGAGAGGGAGAGAAGAGAGTGTGTGTGTGTGTGAGAGAGAGAGAGAGAGAGAGAGGATCGAGATGCTGAAGAGCGAGCGAGAGCGAGATAGAAGTTGGTAGCCTATACATAGTTTTCGGGGTAGCACGCGCTCGCGAGAGCCGAACTTTCGGTATGATCTGCATGACAATACGGCCATAACTTACGGTTACAACGTACGAGCCCAACACGGCCGGCGCTAATGAAAGCTATTTTCGATTCGGTCGCTGCACTCGGCCGAAGCGCGAGCGACGATTTTCTCACGCGTTTTGCGTACTCGCGGCCCGCGCGAATGTTGGCTGTTTCGTTTCGGGAGATGAGGAAGTTGGAGGTGTAAAGAGTCTGATAGTGGAGTGGATGTTAGGGAAGCTGGAGACCTGATTGTAAGTTTTATACCTGCACTGGTAATTGAAACATTTGGACCGAAAGTGGTGTATGTCAAGAATTCGAATAGGTTTGATAAATGGTTTTCTTTTTATATACGTTGTTGTTGTAATAATCATACCGTATATTGGCCGATTCGATCATGGTACTCTTAAGAGAGAAATGGAAAAGGAAAAGATAGTGTATTCCCAAATTCGTTTCGTCACTTTTCCTTTCCTTACGGTATGATTATTATACGATTCACCGGGATCATTAAACATACGCCTTATGTCGTTGTTGTAATATTGCAATGAAGGAAAGCAATGCTTCTATCAAACCTATGTTTCTATCGAAGTACGATTATCTGAAGAATTGCCAAGCTTGAGACAGACAACGTTTTAGCAGAAGTAGAAAGACCAGGCCAGTCAACAATTCAATAATCACTGTCTGAACATTACATCGGTATCATGAATATCCTGCAAACATCTCTCAACCCCACGAACATCGATGTCGCCATTAGACATCGCTTTGGCCACGAATGTTTTTAATGTCGACTGACCAAAAACAAACAGTTCCGACATCCCAACCGACCCCTCAGCCCCCCAACGAATTTGCAGGGGCGCGAATCGAAATTATTTAAACCTCAATTAATTTTGATAGGGCAAACACTATTTTGCCGTCGATTCGCAGCGATTTGCAAATTGTTTTCGAGCGGACGAGCACCCTTTGCCGAATGACAAATAGCGCGGGATACCGATTTAAAACGGGAGCCCGACAAATATTTGCTCCCTGTCTTCGTACCGCGTGACAAATTAATTTCATCCCATTGATACCTGGGTATATTCGCCCGGATTTAGGTACACCGCCTGTTCCTGGGGTTCCTTTCGGCCCACGGTTCTCATTCTGACGAGGATCGACGGAACGGTCGAGATCTGGGACTTCCTCATCAAGAGTCACGAGCCCAGCTTCAAGCAGAGTCTGTCCGGCAACATCATAACCGGCATCTACACGCACGAGCTTTACCTGAATCCGCAATGCGTCGGATTCTGCGATTATCATGGAACGCTGAGAATCTGTTACGCGCCCACCGTTTTTATGGAGTACGACAAAGCCGACATACAGTGGATGCAGAAGTTCGTGGATAAGCAGGTGGAGAGGGTGAGTGAAATAAATGATTTTAACGCTTCACGTATATGCACGCTGCTAACTTTGCTGCTGACTATGAAAACGATCCCAGTAAAGAATATCGAGCGCTCGAAACAATTTATTATTCCAAAACCAATGGCATATCGTACAAATACTATAACTGTAAAATTATCTATTTAAAATTTTTATTGCATCGTATTTATTTATTATATTCCCTTCCGGGTTACATCTTATCCTATCTTATTTCTTTATGCTATTTATCCTACTTAACCTATCTCATTTAAAACATTGCTCTAGTAAGTAGCAAACGGAGTCGAGGATGAAAATTTATTTGCTGCTCTGACCCGAATCATATCCATATTCATCGGCACGTATGCATGCTCGTTCCTGGAAAATTTATTATCGAGCAACCGTCGTGACAGGATTGACGTTTGCTCGGATTTAGTTATTATTATCATTGTCGAATGCGGTCGGGTAAGATTGTCGATCGCCGAGCGGCGTTAACTATGTGTGCCCGACAATTGTACGCCGAGAGGCTTGATTCCTATCGGGCAAACGAAACGACACGATAACGCTTAGACATATTTTATTCGTCGCCGGCACGCGATCGTAACGCAATTACGCCCCTGTTTGCATTCGGATTATGATAACGCCTGGGCTGACGGAAAAATTGTCCTTTTAATCCCCGTCAACCTACTCTACGAAAGCGTGCTACGAGCGCAAATGTCAATATTTAACGGACTGTTCAAATTGAAATCCGCACGAATCGTTCGAAACAAAAGACAGAGCTGCAATTGCTGCAATTCTATCTTACAAGGAAGGACTTTACATAGGAGAGAAATTAAATATCACATAAATAAACTGTTTAACACCACGTTAATCATAAATTATATATCTCATTTTTTCTAATATGGACTTACATCACTTTCAAAGTGAACGGTCCACAATTTTGCGGGAAGTATTGGGTCGGTGCATAAGTTCGTGCGGTATTTGTTTGGCTTGGCAACAATGCGGCATGAATGAATTGTTTATCGTTATTCCGTGGTTTTAACTTAGTTTGGAGTTTGTCTGTTGTGAAACACAGTTTTCCTTGATTGTGAACGCATTATTTGTATATATTTCTGGCGATTGAAGATTGAATGTCAAGTTGAGAAAAATGAGCATTTCTGACACATGGGTCGGTGCATAAGTCCGTGCGATTTTACATTATATATTTTCATTTTTTCTGTCACCGTACATCATCATCACTCAGTGATGTATTCACCTCCACTCTCTACGACCTTCTGCCAACGTTCAGGTAGCAGTTCGATGCCTCATCGGTAGAATTCACTTGGTTTTGACCTGAAGAAGTCTCTTAGCCATTTGTCAAGAGAAGCTTCGTCAGGAAACACTTGCCCCTGAATGTGGGTTGAAAGAGAGCGGAAAAGATGGAAATCTGAGGGGGCAAGGTCAGGAGAATATGGAGGATGAGGAAGTGGTTCCCAGGAAAGTTCAGCAATCACTTCTTTGGTCAATTGGGCTGTATGCGGACGAGCGTTATCATGGAGCAACAACACTCGGCTTTGTCTTTGTCCTTTATTGTCAATAGCAACGGCAAGCCGTCTTAGCTGGTCGCTATACACACTTGAGGTAATCGTTACGTTCTTCGGAAGCAGTTCACGGTGAAGAATGCCATCTTTGTTCCACCAAACACACAACATGATTTTCCGTGGATGGGCACTATCCTTGGCACGGGTAATTGCTTTTTTGGATGGGCACAGCCACTCTTTCCTCTTCTTTATGTTAACATACAGGCGCCATTTCTCGTCACCGATGACAATGTTCGAAATGAATGCTTTGTGCCTGTGGCGACCCTTCGCTGACGCCAGATGGCGCACGACCAGCACTCCGCGATCATCATTCCCGCTAGTGCTCGATCGATCTTCGATCAGTACATATAGAGCCTAGCGGGACGCCCTAACACCGGGCAGCAGCGTCTAGGGCAGGATCCGTCGGCATAGCCCTACTGAAGAGTCCGCCGACGGATCCAGGACGAAACGCACACTCTTCAGTGCCCATCACAAGCCAACCGGTGCCGGGCAAGCAATGGCGAACACATGTTTACTCGTTGACTTTTGTTATTGTCACTTAGAACATGCGGTACCCATACACCCAACTTCAGTACCTTACCCATCGAATGCAAATGACGTACAATAGTTGAGTGATCACAGTCAAAAACTTGCGCCATTTCCCGCGTTGTTAGACGAGGATTCTCATGGATCAACTCATTCAAGCGGTTTTCATCCAAATCTGAAGGTCTTCCAGAACGTGGATCATCGGACAAGTCAAACCGTCCTGCTCGAAAACGGGAAAACCATTTTTGCGCCGTTCTTTCACCAATTGCTTCATTCCCGTACAATTCACAAATTGTTCTCGCAGCTCCTGCTGCACTGGATCCTCGGTTAAACTCGAAAAGTAAAATGTGTCGGAAATGCTCATTTTTCTCAACTTGACATTCCATCTTCGATCGCCTCAAATATATATAAATAATACGTTAACAAACAAGAAAACCTGTGTTTCGCGACGCACAAACTCCAAACTGAGTTAAGACAACGGAATAACGATAAACGATCCATACACGCCGCATTGTTGCCAAGCCAAACAAATACCGCACGAACTTATGCACCAACCCAATAACTTCTGCCAAGTTCGAGAATATTCTTAACTTATCGCTCACACGTGGACGAGAGAAATATTTGATTTTGTCCAATGAACCTGGTACTGTGAAATGAGTATTATCTTGTGCGACGGTTGACTCTGAGTCTATCGGAGGCCAATAAATCAAGGGCATGGCTTTACTTAAGACGCTTATTACCCACAAGAAAGCCATCTTGCCCATTATCTGCCACGGACCAATTTCGTACCGCGACAGGCCACGGCAGGCAGATGGCCTTTTCGTAATCCGGGGTTAAAGGAGTCGGAGGGACATTAAATAATTCGTCAAATTAAGACTGCACCGTCCGCGATCAGATAACGGAGTTTATGGAGTGGCAGAAGGACTGGCACGAGCAGAATATTCACAGTATAGAGATGAGGAAGAAGATGATCGCTCACGAGACGGAGAGGAGACGTCAGGAGGCCGAGAGGAAAGAGATGGAGGAAGCTGCGGAGGCTGTCGTATTGGACGAGGAGGAGGAAGAGGCCAGAAGAAAAGCTGCCGAAGTACGTTACACGCAATTGAAATGGAGATTACGCGCGTTAACAGAAACATACGTCTCTCTAAAATGCATCTTCCTATCGTAAAATCGGATCGAACACTAACCGTGAATAGACAATTTTTATTGAGTCACTCGTTGGTGAACACTTCATATAAGTACTCAAAAACTGATCGCAATTACACCCGTTGACCCATTACCTGCCAGAATTCAAAAAATAAATAAATTAGCTGTATGTCTGGAAGTTGCAGTTATTAAAAGAAAACAACTTAGAAATTTGTCTCGAAAATGGGACATTGGTGAATAATGGGTTAACAGTAACATACAGCTTTCATCTCTCTAAAGTGCATCTTCCTATCGTAAAATCGTATCAAATACAAACCGTGAACAGACAATTTTTATTACATCTCTCATTGGTGAGCAGTTCATACACTCAAACTCTGATCGCAACCTGTCTTTCCAAGTCCACCTACACAACATTTTCTATTTCACCCCCCATAATCATATCGCTTCGTGACTTAACCCAGTCAACGTTATCCGATGCAAAAACTCTCATCGGCACCAGTCATCAGCCCGCGGGGCCGGAAATTATAATTACGAGAACCGACTAATTACACACGGTGAGCCCCCCGATGAGCGTGTCCAGCCGCCAGAATGGGGGTGGAGGGTGGAAAAACGCCAGCCGCGCGACACTTTAAAAATTCAACGGCCGTGATTGGACCCCGACCCGGCGATAAACGAGAATCACTGATCCCTGTTCAGCGCAAACAGCAACACGTGCTCAAAAGCGCGATGCCAACCTGCGCATCCACAATTCCTAAACTAATTTTTATCCACCCCCCCCCCCTCTTTCTCTCTCTCTCTCTCTCTCTCTCTCTCTCGCCCCCTGCTTTGATGCGCGCGGGGTTTATCCATTTTGTTTGCTAAAATATGCGTCATTAACTCCCGTAAGCGCTTCGAAATTTCCCAGGTATTTACACTAAATTTCTCGCGTTTGGCGTTTTAGCCGGAAATTCGAGGATGAATGCGCTGTCGCTCCTTCTCTGTCTGCCGATCTGTCTCTTTCTCTCACTCTTTCTCACTTGGTACCTGTCGCTTCCTGTCGATCCGGCTCTCTCCCTCTCTCTTTTGCTCTTTCTCTCTCTCCCTCCCCATTTCTCCCTCTTCCTCGTCCACTGTCCCATGTCGCTTTGTCACTTTCGCGTGTATAGAGCTGCCTCGATCACCGCATTCGGGCATTAAACGAAATCCGCGCGCGGTCGGATGTCATTCTCGAATTTTCCGCGCTCCCCGAATTCGCTAAAACTAATACCGGGCAGCGGAGATGGCCGGGTAAAAATGCGTGTTTTCGCCGAAGGGGTGATAGCGGCGGACGAGAACGGAGGGATGGGGGGAGTGGGACCGGGAAGGGTGGATAGAGCGCGGACGACTGGAATGGAAGGAGAAACAACGTAAATAACTATGCGTGAATAATGAACGTTCGATAGACGGTAACGTTAACGCGGATTAAATATTTGATTGGGCGAAAATAATAGTTGAGGCGAGTGTTAAACTCGCGGCATCCGAACGACGCGAGGCATGCATAAATGATTCCAATCTAAACACACGCGTAAAATAGTAAATCCGCCATCTGTCATCGCGTACGAATTTGCCCTATCAAGACTCGCATCAGCGGCTTTTTAACATTCATCCGGCTGACCTCGCAGAAAACAAGCGTGAATACTATGACGATAATGAACGTTCGATCGACGGTAACGTTAACGCGGATTAAATATTTGATTGGGCGAAAATAATAGTTGAGGCGAGTGTTAAACTCGCGGCATCCGAACGACGCGAGGCATGCATAAATGATTCCAATCTAAACACACGCGTAAAATAGTAAATCCGCCATCTGTCATCGCATACGAATTTGCCCTATCAAGACTCGCATCAGCGACTTTTTAACATTCATCCGGCTGACCTCGCAGAAAACAAGCGTGAATATTATCTAATATCTCTAGTCAAGCTGTCGGAAAATGACAATCTGCATCGCTGTAAATGTACCAAGGTCATTCATCATACACACAACCTTACTTACACCAGCCATCTTTAACACTTATCCAATCACCCATCCAAGAACTAAGCCCTGCCCAAGCGTTAACACGGCTTACCAACATCCATACAGAAAAAGAAGAAGAGATACAGGTACTCGGGGGAGGCGCGCGAGAAGTGGATGGCCCTGGAGCTGAAGAGGATGCAGCACGTGATCCTGGAGAAGAAGGGCCTGCGGAAGGACGTCCTGGAGGAGCAGAGTGCGCCCATCATGATGCTGCGGGAGGAGGAAGCCAGGAAGAAGCGAAGGTTGCGCGAGATCGTGGAGATGCAGGATCAGATCTTTCAGGAAACGGTGGCCGTACTCTTCCCGGAACAGCATCTGGAACGGAGGCGGGTGTCCGCGGAACCACAGTTGACCCTGGGAACCGTCACGCAGACCGTAACGCAGACCGTAACGCAGACCGTCACGCCTGAGAGACACATGACTCTCGAAGACGAGGTCCTCGGGAGCGAGGCCAGTCTCATGGAGGACGTAAGTTGGCAGCGGTGCCGGTGGCCTTGAGCGAGTCCCACGGCCCACTTTGAACGACCGAAGGCGTCCGGGCGCCGGCAAATGCAGTCTTTCAAAAGTTCTCGCACTCCCGCGGGACCTGCCCGCGCTGTAACGGCGAATTTCGTCGCGTTGGACGCCTGAATATGCATAAGATGGCCGACGTGGCAGTCGCATTGTTGCTGCCGGGCGTCCCAGACTGTTTCGAGCTAGTTTTTTTCATTAAGGTGGACTAAGTTGCTGGGTTCAAGGAGTTTGCGAGGACTTAATTTTCGATGAATTTTCGGTAGCGCTGTTAGAAAGTAGTTTAGTGTAAATTTCAATGTCCATGAAGCATTCGACGCTAACAACAGTAGTGGTATTGTAAAGATTGATAATTTTGCCTTTGGAGAAATTGACACGGAGTTATACAAAGTGTAAAATGTTACCGTCTCATATTCGAAACATTGCAAACAGTACTAATGACAGTACTATTACTACGAGCAAAAATTTGAGTTCTACTCAACTCCCACTCTCAAAATATTAATACAACTCCATCAATCTAAACCCATACCTTCGACAAAAATTAAATCATCATCCCGTGCCTACCGCCTCCAAACCTCATATTAACCTCGCCCAGAAGAAATTTAACGAAGTAAGACCAAAATCGAAGGACCTAACGAAACAAATACGATTCCAAAGGAGCCAAGCTATCACGACCCGGCCGAGGACATAATATCGGAGTTCATGGACGTGCAGGCGGAAGCCATGGCCAATCTGGAGACCCGTCGGGTCAAGCACACCTTCAACTGGCGGAAGGTGCTGCTGGAGGGTAAGCAGAGGCGGCTGTCCTTGGACATCGAGCTGAAGCGACGGAACAAGCCGAAAACCCGACGAGTGACGGAGGAGAACGAACCTTCCCGTCCGTCGCTCGTTTTCCGCCGGAGGACCGCCGAAGGCGAGAGGAGTGAGTGCCTAAAGCGGAAGCCTTTTTTTTCCAAACGAACATTCATTATGTAATGCATGCGCGCACCCGACCGTTTCCAGCATCGATGAGGCTGTCAGGGATGGAGGTGGGTGAAAAACGAGAGAGCGCCGAGAACAAATAGAGTCGAGGACGTTCGCAGGCTTTTTTTTCCCGAAACTTCAAGCGGACGCACGCTGGCCAGGTTAAAAAGTGCCGGCCTGATGACCGACGCTCGGATGATAAATGCGGCGAATTGAGAGGCATGTACGGTTCTGTGCGAACACCCTTGTGCCGCTTATTTATTTCCGGTCTCGCTAGCGAACTCTAGTTTCTAATTCGTAATCGACGGATTTCGACAGATTTTAGTAATTTCTCTGTTAATAAGGATTGCATGCTGATTTCAATCTTTGTCATTGAGACGTTGGTTAGTATTTATTCATTTAATATTTCAATTATATCAGCGTGTGTACTACTTGAACGATTCGATTAGAGGAACAGATGTGTAATAAAATTGTACTGAGTAAAGTTGGTACGATTGAATCGCACAGCGAAAATAATATGAATCTCTATTCTTCACGTATATAATATTCGCGGTTGGTTTTTATCTTCGCGCCTTCAATAAATACCTATTAAACAAAACTGAGCCTTACCAAACATTTATATTTAATTGATAATAAAACACTATTCCACTTATTAAAAATAGAAATAAACTAAGCCGTTCAATGAAACTTGTACTGCAAAAATAATTGACACAGTCGATTCCCATCGACACCGACTGCTCTCATACGTCGAAAGAAGACAGATTCGATCGCGACAATTCTTGGCAAATTTTGCTTACCAAATTTCCCCATTGTCTACACAAAATTCACCCCTTCCGGTAATCAGAGTAACTGCACGCTATGTCGATAAACGCGTCGACCAAAGGGGGGTTGCGGCGGTCGGGGGTGCGATAAATCATGGCGAAAGTAGTGGAACAGTCGAAAGAAGGGAGTCGTGGGGATGGTTAAAGGGGGGGGGGGGGGGTGAGCACGGTTTGAGGGCGAGCTGATGATTCACGCCCGCCGGGCAAAAGGAAACTGCGGAATGTCTGAAGGATCCGACGAGGGTGGGCGTGCTGGATAAAGGAGGAAGGAAGCGTCGGCGACGGGGAAAGGGTGGATGGGGGGTTGGAGGGGGAGGGGGGGGGGGGGGTGGCCGGGGGTTGCTCGACGATTTTTCATAATTAAAGCGGATTAAAACTCGGCAGCGCGGGCGTAAATGAATTTGAAATTTCAAACTACCCCTTTCTACCCTTTCGCTTTGGCCACCCCTTCTCACCCCCCCCCCTCCCCCGGCGTTCCCTCCTTTTCGCCCTCTTTTCCGCACCCTCCTCGCGCCCGGCGTCTGTCGCCGCATTTCATCTCCAACCCCCCCGCAGCTCTTGCGACCGCCAACCCCCCCTCCTCCTTCCCCCGCGCAAGGGGGTGGAAAGCGGCGAATGGAGTCACCGACGCTTGTCCCATCCGCGCGCGTCTTCCGTCCTTTATTTCCCAGGAGCAACATACTCGCTTCTGATTTCATCCGCCGCGACGTCCGCTTCTTCACCCCTACCCTTCTACAGACTCCTTCATAACGCGAAGGGTGTCCTCTGCCAAAATTAGTTCCACCCCTCCGATCGCACCTGCCGACCCTCTTTCGCCGAGAACCAAACGATCGCAATCCCAGTTGGGAAACGTATCGTGACTTCTGATTCGTCGTCTGACGTTTTGCGCGGGAGAACGACTTTGTTTTGAAACTCGGTGTACGGATCGCTGTGCCGTCTGGGTTGTGTGGGTGCGCGCGGGAGGGGTATGTAAGGAGGATCCAGGCAAGGAAACGCCAACGGATTACCGCTGACGTACGGCAGCCTCGAGTTTCGCGAGATTAGGATCGGCCGCGTTGTAATTTCGAAAGAGGAGCGCGAAATAAATTGCCGGGTGGAAATGGACTTCCTTCCGGTGGCAGAGCCTGTCGAGGACGGGGAGGGCGATCGTCTCGGATTTAATCGCGCATTCTTTACGGGACGTCGCCTCTTCCGGGATTCTCGCTCTTTGTCGGCGGACAAATGAATGGAGAATGAAAGCGGCGAATTGGGAGGGACACAGGGAGTTGTGTAAGGCGCTGTATAGTTTGGGGATGAATTATGTTGAAATTGTGGCGTTCGATACGTTATTACTGTGATTTGCCGATCAGTTGTGAGAACGAACGATCGGTGACAGCGCAACATTTGTCAATTATTCGAGGGGTTGCGTAATGCGTAGTTCGCGTAAATAATTGATCGAATTAATATGTTTGATTGTAGAGTGTATTAAGTCACTATGCACCACCGACTAGTGATTAAAACTGATGAAATATTAATAATTAAATATGTTAGCAATTAGGTTACTGACTTAACACTAGGACTATCGACGACTCATATCTCACATGTTCATATAACTTGCCTTGATAATACAAATTAATGTGATCGAATTCCCAAATGGAAAACAATCGATCATTTGCCTGTCTCAATGAGCGCCAAAGAATATTTCGGCAAATAAAATGTATCACCACGGAATATTCATTATCAAGACAAGGTCGGACCAACCTTTTTGACTGATTGGTACCTTCCAGTGTTAGATTCAGAATAAACCAAAAATCCTCAACCGCCACTCTATTACTTAACGCAATACTTCCACCGACCCGCTATAATAATCCACCCCCAAAACCAAACGACCCCGTCAAACAGAATAATCCGCGTCTACCTCCCCGAAAATCCTCCCCCATCCAAAGATCTGAACAGCAGGCCAAAAATCGCCGATTAATCAATCGCCCCTACCGGAGCAACCCCCTTCCACCCCCGCCGTCTGAGGCGCGAAATGAAAGGCTCGCGGCAGTACGGACGCCGGAAAGACTCGCGATTCCTCCCGATGAAGAACTTCCCACCCCCACCGATCGGCCGCTTAAGCCATCGGCCGCGAAACTTTCCGCCGCTCGCCACTGGCAAACATTTAATCTTTCCGTCGAGCGGATTACACGCCGAGCGGAATCGCGCGCGAGAGAAAGTGGATAAGGCAGCGATAGGTCGAGGGATGGTCGGGCCCGAAGGGGGTGGAAGGTAGTCGAAGGTGGATGGCGAAGCTTCGGGCAGCGCTGGTGCAAAAAGGGGTGGAAAGCGGTGGAGAGGGATGAAAAGGGAACGGAAGCCTGAACAGGGGGTGGCTTGAACGGAGTCGCAGAAGGTGGAGGGGGTGGAAGGGTGGGATGGGCAAACGGTATGGACAAACGGCCCGACGCAATTCGAACTCTCGCGCGGAGTATCTTCCTTTCTTTTAAGAGAAGGGAAGTTCGCTCGTTCGTGCGCGGGAGTGCGGGGGGTGGGGAGTGGCCGCACGGGGGTGGTGGTAGCGCGGGGGGCCAAAAAGAGTTGAGCGGAAAAAGCCCGTCCGCTTTCAGGAACAAACGTGGTGGCCCCCCCAGGAGAGAGGGGTGGTTGGTGGGGGGTGGTAGGGGGGGGGGGAGGTCTCAAACTTGGGCAATAACGGCGCAGTCAGTCGCAGGCTGCAGGAAGGTCGCTGATAGTTCCGGAAACTGGAGGCGAGGACTGTTTGCCGGGTAGGAAGGCGTCCGGGCCCGGTAATACGACGATTTATTTATTAACGGCGCCGGCGCCGGCGCCGGACGACGTTCGTTAACGGGACGCGAGCGAGAGTATCGGATGTCAGTGAAATGAGTATGATATTCATACATCTTGGCCGCTAACTGAGAGGACCGGATTGTAACCGTTGGGTTTCTTTTTTATAAACGAGCCGCTAGGCGGAAGGCTGGGTTATAGAAGTTTTTTTTTTATTGCGCCTAAATTACAATAAGATTAACTTATTTCTATCGACGCTCGCTCGCGACTCACCTGTCGAACTTTGGCTGTTGTGGTGCACAACTCTGCAAGGGGGAATCTCCTCGCAGGGCGACAGGTTTGATTCTATAAATGGATTAGTCGAGCTTTATGACTCGATTGTTTCTAAGGCAATGGTTAATGTGATTAATTATGTGCTCGTGGTTCCCCTGAACAAAGCACATACACCTCAAGGATGCTTTTACAAGATATACTCTCACTCACACAAACGCACTGCCTATACATCCACTCTTCTCTCAAACACACTTTTTCTACACAACTTTACTTTACGTGGTTCAGACAGGTAAGTAACCGCCTCGCTCGTCCTCGCTCATTCGGCGCCTATTTCACTCTTGAAAAAGGGGTGGGGGTCGCCTCACTATTGCTAGTGGGTCCCTCTTTTAATTATACGTTGTAATACGCGGTACCGTCCACGTCCTCATTCGGTACATATGTACGTACGGTTACCGGATTAAGACGATTAAATGGAACGTTTTGAGAAATTTTGAAAGTATAGATATATAGATATATAGATGGATGTAATTGCAAAAATATATTACTAAGCGGCGACTAAGCTCAGATTGCAATGTAGTTGAATAATAAGAGGAAAAAATATGAATTTTGTAGTAGAATACTAGAGATGATGATCGATGAACGATAAGAACATAATGATGTATGGAACGTTCGGAATTAGCAAATCAGACTAGAATTTTCATCCACGCAATTCATGTGGAATTCAACGTATTAGTATTGTCGCAATTAAAAGGATGCATTATTGTCCACTGCCTCTCCAAAAAGTTGCATATGAAATACATAATTGGCTAAAGTACAGAGGAAGACAAATTACTACTGATAGAATACAACGATGAAACCGTACATTCTAATAATTCAACTAGCAGACATCCCAGCGAAAGCTCCGGATAATAAAATCACCGCCGTCAGAAAACGACAGTTTAACGCCTCCAGCCCTTAAAATTCGATCGAACGTTACGCATTCTCCTTTCCGTCTCCATCATTGTCCCGTTGTTTCCGATCGATGAGTGTAGTAGAACGTCCTTCGTCCTTGTTTTCTCTCTCTCTCTCTCTCTCTCTCTCTCCCCCCCCCCCCTCTCTCTCTCTCTGACCCACCCTTCCTCTCAGCATCCCGTTCTCGGCGCACGTGACGGGGGTGCAAAAAGTCTCGATAAACGCGACAAGAACAAATCTCCCTTAAGCCGCTTGCTGTCGTCGAACAGGGATCAACCGGATGTACGCCCGTCAGTCAACTGTTAATTCGCTTTATTCGCCGTGCGTACAAGTTAACGGTAATAAAATATTCCCAGCGCGAACTTACAGCGTTGGCATCCGATAACGATCGACTTATCCATCGAGGGGTGGGAATTGGGGTAGTCGATATTAATGCTACGAAATTTTTTAATCGGCGACCTTTGGCCTGCTGTTAGCTCAGATTTTTAGATGGGGGAGGATTTTTGGCGAGGTGAACGTGGATTATTCTATTTGAGGGGTCGTCTGGTTTTGGGGGTGGATTATTATAGCGGGTCGGTGGAAGTATTGCGTTAAGTAATAGAGTGGCGGTTGAGGATTTTTGGTTTATTTTGAATTTAACACTGTAAGTACCAATCGGTCAAAAAGGGTGCTCTTACCTTATCTTATCCGTCAAGGGGTGGGGGTAGTCGATATAAATGCGCCGAAATTGGCCTACGCGACCAGGTTCACGACTTCGACATGCAAATTTCTTGTCCGTCAGCCGGTTCGCGGATTTGCGTTTCTAATTGGCAGCGAGCACTTTGCGCCGCTTGTCGATTGAAGACGATTATTGTCCTACCGGGTGATGCGAGAAACCGGGATCTGGCGCGGACGGTTTATTTTGTCAGGGACGAATTCGGATATTGTAATGTGGCGGGTGATTATGAGAGGGGACTGGGCTTTATGCAGATACTGTTTAATTAAGGAGGGAGGCGTAATACGTTTAATACCGATGCGAAATTATGAATAATATATGGACATTAACGAATCGATATCGAAAAGTGGAATGAACTTAAAATATTGTTCGAACATAGCGTTCGGCAAAGAAGTTATAATTCCGAATCGAATAACAAGAATTACTAAACCGAATTAGAAGAACGTGAAAATTATTTCTATCACTAGAACGACTAACCAGTAAAAATGGCCCTATTTTAATAATGTAATTTAAATAATATATGGACATTAACGAATCGATATCTAAAAGTGGAATGAACTTAAAATATTGTTCGAACATAGCGTTCGGCAACGTATGTAGTTATAATTCCGAATCGAATAATAATAAGTAAAACGGATTACAAGTACATAAAAATGATCTGTAACATTAGAACTACAATACTAACCAGTAAAAATGACCCAATCTTAATAATGTATTTTCTCTCTAGAAACATTATATTCGTTTTAATACTGTTTAGCACTCATTGAAGTACGCAAATGATTGACTGGACCATACTTAAAACAAATTATATATATAATTTATGATTAACGTGATGTAAACGGTTTATTTACGTGATAATTAATTTCCTTTAAATGCACTTATGCCACTTTCAAAATAAACGGTCCAATTGTCCCCTAGTATCAAATCACCAAAACCTACTTTTTACCACGTCTAAATCCAAAACCCATCAGCGAGGAATACAAACTTTGCGATTAAGACTTCTCGCGCCGCCCCTAACAATCGTCAGCCGCAAAAAGGCGGAAGTTTGTAATTCCTCTGTAACCGCTTACCACCCGCGTAACATTGTCGCCCGAGCACGCGAGCGCGAGTAGACCAGCCGGTGAAAACAAAAGGTTGGCGTGCCACGACCGACACAGTTTCTTCGAAGACCAATCATCTCGTCGTATTATTTTCGCGAGCGAACCCTCGTCCCTTTCCCACCCCCTCCGCAACCCCTGCCACCCCTTCGCTTCTGTCCCAAGTCGGTCGTAGTTCTTTCGCTCGGCCGCGGAGCGAAACGACGATGTTGCCAGAAGGAGTTTCGAAGTCGTTAGCGTTATCGTACTTGTCATCGGCGCGGATAAATTGTTGCCGGAGTCGCCAGCGGGATGCGCGCGACGGCCTTAAGGGTTGATTCTACGACGGGGGATGAAGGGGGATCCCACGCGGGGAAGGAGAGAGACGACCGCAGAACTGACAAATACTCGGATCCGTACGGAGACGCAACTGAAATTTTTTATATAATACAAATTGAGATTGCGTACGGTTGACTAAGTTCTAACAGGGTATATGTTCAATATTCTCTGGTTTTCGTGTAACACGTTAGGTTTATCATACATGTACGTTGAGTATGTAACATTTTCTATGCGGTCACCAGCGCGATCGCGTGTTATTAGTTAAACTAGTTAAAAAAAGTTATTATGTTAAAAGTTATACAGTTATTATAGTTAAACTTATTATAATTTACTGCTCTAATGGAATAAATGATAGCTGAAACTAATGATTCCGACTCGTTAGATTTCGTTATCCGTGTTATAGGAGGGCAGCTCTCGTACAACACGATTACCTGCAAGTTCCGATATATGAGCCGTGCTATGCGGAAGGTTAGAATAATTGAAACGATGTAAATGCCGAAATGCACAATGAAGAGTTTCGAAAATTTGATATGAGATCGATTCTTTAATCATCCTCTCGATTCGTTTGTCGCTCTTCCCTCGCCGGCCGCTCATTTCCTTTCTCGGCGACGTTCGTTATAACGATTATTAAGGCGCGTGGGCTCATCGTCGGTGGGGGGTTGATAAAACGTCGTCGGAAAGAATTCAGAGGGTGGCTCGAGAGAGCGTTAGCGCGTCTGGAACCGAGGATTGAAACAAAGCACCGTTATTTTGCACAATTATAACGCGCCTGCTGGCCAGCCAACGGGCGCCAAGAGCGGAAGGAGGGGAGGGGGTGGCAAAGGGGTGAGACCTTGTAGACGCTTGTAACTACCCCCTCGCGCCAAATGCCACCCCCCGACTACGCGTGCCCTTTCGTACACGGGGTGACCGAGTTTAACAGCGATGCTGCCGCGAACGCGTTCCAGAGACTTTCTTAATTGAAAAATAGTCAAGCCGGCTTACGGGTGTGACTCTTTTTAAGTACTGTTTTTGATATTGGATGCCTGTGTTCCGGATAGGGAATTTTTGGCAAATTAAATTGATTCAAATAGCACCAATAGAGTGAGAAAAATCTTAAGTAGTGCTCTAAATGGCTGTAGAATAAGTATTGGGGAATTTCTGTGGTGAGGTAAGGAGCAAAATAATATATAAACCCGATATGCGTGGTACGAGGTGCGTGTTGACAATGCTCGTGCCTTGTCTTGTCTTTGCCCTCTGCCGCGAGCGCTCGCCGATTTCGAGTCTGCGCTCTACCGGGCTCACTCAAGCGTGCTTTTTTCTCAATTTCTCTGCCGAGACGGAAATCGAACCCGGGTCCGCTGCCTTATGAGCCAAGTACTAACTAACCCATCCACCCGCCTTGCGAGTTCCAGAGACATTTAGCGTACATATTCTTACCGGGCGATTCTTACGCGACTATATCGACATCCTCTTTTCATATTTATGATTCTTTACGCCTACTTGCGATACTTTCTTCATACTATTGCATTATTTCCCATTACTTTACACTACTTTATATTGTTATATCCAATAAATGTTGGATATTTTGGTTTTTTTGAAGTGTTTTAACTAACAAAGCGATAATTCAACTCCAAATTGGAGTTTGTTGGACCACTCTGTCTTTCTTGGCACTTTGACTTTCTTCATACTTTTACAATATTTTCCGTTAGGTTATACTGTCTTACGTGGTTATATGTCACAATTGATGGTGATTATCGCCTTTTTCGAGGTTTTAGGCCACATATGCGGGTCTTAACCCATATTTTAAGTACGTTTGACGACCGTGTCCTTATTATATGGGATTGAGCGACCAATGGAGGGTACTTTGGCACTATCTGGACCTATTGAAAAGTGATAGAACCTTCAGAATCGAGAAAAAACGCGAAAAAATTGTTGATCTTGAAATGGATTCATAATCATCCTATCCCACAGATTTTTACTCGCCCTAAAAGTTGGTCGCAAGCAAAGTTCCGAATTCCTCATAGTTTCGAAGTTACAGCCATTTTTCGGTGTCGAAAAAAATTTTTTTTGAAGATCGACTTTCGCCGATGATCCTATCTTAAAGTACGCTTCAAAAGCTTCAAGAAAATGTATGATTATCATAGGTTTTGATCGCCGGTTCAAAAGTTACAGGCGATTTAAAACATCGCGAATTTTTTAAGGGGTAGCCCTTCTCATTTTTGCGAAAAATCGATGGTTTGCGGATCGGACCGCCCTTTTGCTACCTGGTAGGGGGTCAAAAATAACTCAGAGTGCCGTTTGCCGTTGGACGAAATTCGCATTAGTTTCGGAGTTATAGGCAAAAAACCATCGAAAAAATGGAGGTCGAAAAATGGGTTAAAATTAAAAGTGGTTCGATCGACTTGTAGAATGCATTCTGAAAGAGAATGAAACGAGGATCACAAAAATCGCAAACCGAGCCTTCTAAGTGCAATATTTTCGGAGATATGACCAAAAACGTGTCGAAAAATAGGCAAAAATGGCCGTTTTGCTGTCCGAGCGACACATAATTCCAAATGAGCCACGATGCCGCCACTTACCAACCAGCCGCTTCAAACACTCCACCTTTCGCGAAATTCAACAATTTCCATTCAACCGGCACCTCGTTCCCGCGCACTAGTGAAAACGCTAGAAAAATTTACCCACCCCTCGCCCACAAAAAGCCTAAAAGACTCATCCCTCGCCCGCCATTTTCCTCCCTCCCTCCCCACTCGTCCGCATTCAGTGCCTAACGTCGAAATAACGCTTGACACGTCACGCAATTAGAAAAAAAAAAAGAAGAAGCCGCCCCTGCGCCAAAAACTTGAATATACTCACCCTGCGATCAGTGGCTCGCGTTAATAGTCAGCCAGGCCTGCCAGCTATTCAGACTCCGGGAAACGCATTATGCTCCGGCGCAGGCGTCATCTTTCGAGAGCTCCATTGACAACGAGAGCGCTGTCGTCCGCTCTTTAATGACGAATTATGGGGGAGGAGGAGGGGGGGGGGGGGCGTCATTAGGGTCGCGAGCTTTCAGTAGCGAAAAATGAAAGAGATTCTCCTTACGAGCACTGCAGAGGAAACGCGGGGCTAGGGAGGGGGGAGGGGGAGGTAACTGCGAATTTCCGCTGAATTATCGACACCCGGTATATGCGCGGACAGGTGTCGCCATTACATCTCACGCCTTTTAAGCGAACATGCTAATGCGAGAATGGGGGCTCCGAGGTGGGCGGACGGGGGGGGGGGGGGGGAGTTTCAAGGGGGTTGGCTACGAGGGGTGGACCGCAGGGGTAAGACTCTTTTCAGGCCAGACGAAAGGGTTGATTCATTATTATTATAATGACTGGCGGCCTTTAGCCACTCCCTCTAACCCCCCCCCCCCTCCACCCTCAACCACCCCCTCTCACGGACTCTCCTCGTTTTCTTCGTCGCGGTTATAACGATTTCGTATAATTACTGGTACGAGCGCGAGAGCGACCTCTCGCATTTATTCTTCCGCTCCTTTCTCTACCTACCCGATTTTCTCTTCCATTTTTCGTCTCATTTTCAAACCATCCGTTCATTCTTCGCTCCGATTTCCCACGACCGAAACCCCGACGGACGCCACGGGGGCGGTTGAAACGGCGGCAAAGAAGAAAGTTGAAAAGTGGCGTTTACGGTTAACGTTACTTAGCTCGCGTGCCTCGGAACACTTGACTGGTTAAGCTAGTTGAGTACCAGGTGGAAAGGGGTGGGCAGCGGGGGGGGGGGGGGTAACTTGCGGAGTACGGAAATTTGGGACGAGCGCGTCCAGAATGGAAAGCGAGACTCCTATCTCAACAGGGAGGCCGAGCTGAATGTACGGCTTGTCTCGTCGGCGATAGAATCGACGTGATTTCGGAGGAGGTTGGAGGGGGTTGGGGGGGTCGAACAAGTGATTAGTTCGCCAAATTGCGCAACGCAAACCCCTCGCGCGGCCCCAGGACGAATATTAGCGAATTGAGCGGCGTCGTTGGCGGGAAATTCAAGTTCCGCCTGCCAGCGCGGTTCGAGCGTCGAACAAAGTTGGGAAATCGTTTTTAACGTCCGACACGGCAACGGCTAACCCGGCGAAATTATTTATTATGCCAGGAGGGGTGGTATTAATTTTTTTACGCGCGCTGACAGATTAATTTTGGACGAAATTGTAGCATCGGCGAACACGCTCGAACGCGTTTGGCTGTGGGTTAATAAGTTATGGGCGGGGTACGTGTCGGAGGGGGGGGGGGGGGGGCGGGGTTGCCAGGGTCATTACTGGCGAATTTAATTTCTGTATAGCGATCACTGATTTTCGATACTTTTATTACGGGCCGCTGCATGTGCTTGCGCGCGTTTTTGCGAGGAAATTCGGATTTTGTACCCGAAGTCTACTATTTAAAATTGGGTATTTTATAATGGGGCGCTAATTTGCAATTTAATGTAATAATATAGTCTTTGTTGGCAAACGCGATTTATTTCGACGGGGCAGAGATTTTCAATATTTTTATTCACTGGTATGCTTAATTTTACTAAAAACAAATTTAACATAAGACGTTAGAATACTGAAACTATTACTATTTTACTACATACAAATTTAACATTATGACATTAGAATAACTAGGATTGCCTTCTTTAAACTCGACAATAATTTATCAAATATACTACTATCCGCTACCAGTACTGATTTCTTACATCAAATTGAATTTTTAGAATATATTCCAGTATATCACATTGTTGTAAAAGAACTACAATTGACTCAACCCTTAATTTATCCATAGCCGTACTTACAAAAGTCCTCCCATTCCGAGCCTTAACAATTCGCAAAATACGGTCGGTACCCAAAGTCAAAGTATTCGAGTCAGATATCAGGCGATTTACGCGTGCCAGCGATTGGCCAGCGCATCCCGACGTCAAGCATCCCTTCTAATAGTCTCTAATCCACGCGCAAATATCGCTGAATGCCGACTGGAATGGTCGGACCGTGCGGGCGCGGGCGATACAGAGCTTTTGAAAGATGCGCTTTGCGCTGGTTTCCTCCCCTTTTCCCACCCTCCCAGCCTCACCTCTCCTCGCCCTCTCTGCGGGCATCTAGCGTTAACGATATCGCAAAACGAGCGACGTAACTAAGCTCTAATGGCGCGATCTCGTGCGCAATTAAACGTATCGCGAACAATGCAGGATGGTGACCACTTTTTGCGAGAAGAAAGTGCAGCTTTCCTCCGCCGTCTCTAAAACATTGATAACTCTTGCGCTTTTGACCGAGGAATTTATTTTGGGACCCTGAACGGCGGAGAAAACATTGGTTGTGGTGGAAAGTTTCATGAGGGGGTGCAAAACATTTTTTGGATAGCTGCAAATGCGATAACAGGTAAATGTCGGATTAATGGTTGAGTCGTACTACTTAGAATTGGGGTATAAGGCTGTCTGCGGCTGATAAAACGATTTGAGCTATATGCAGTGAAATGTGTGACTATGTATGAGTCTGTACTAGACAACTATGTATCATAGAGACCCTCAGCAACAATCTCTCGAATCGCACACCTCAAGATCGTGCAATTTTCACTCGAACTACTTGAAACAGAATTATAACGCCGTACGCAATAACCCGAACGACTCGAGGCCTAAGCACCGAAGCAGCCAACCGGCATCGAGTCAGCGCCAGTCAAGGATACTCTCCCACCCCCCTCACCCCGGCAAATCCAACAATTTTCCGCATCGAGCTCATGAAATTCTCAAAGAAGCGAAAGCGCCGAGACGTAAAGCCGAGCGTCTCGAAATAAACTACTTTATAGTGCCCCACTTTATCAAGCAGCCCCCAACCCCCACTCCTCACTCCGCCATCCGCAAGAAGCATAATTATCAGCCGACAAATTGCGCCGCGCAAAAGTGCCCGGCCGACTCCGGCGTCAATTTAACAGTTCGCCCGCGACCCGTAAATGTTAAGTACGAGAGGCCAGTTTCTATTCACCCGGCATCTACCGGGGGGTCTATATTCCGGGGGGGTGGACTCTGCGAGGAGGTGCCCGCTTGACATTAACCTCGGTTTCGTCGTCGCGAGTCCGGCCACCTCCCCGAGCCTCGGCTCGTTAACATTTCACGTGTATCGCGCAGCAATTAACCTCCGTCGCGCCGGCCGACAAGGTGAATTAATGAAGAGGGATGAGGGGAGCCGGAGGTGGAGGACCAGGAGGTTGGCGCCAGAAAGGGTCAGCAGCCGTCCCTTCGTCTTCCAGCCTGAGCCACCCTGCCAAGCTGCTCGCCCCTTCTGTCCTCCGCACCCCTTCCCATCCCTTTCCATCTCCTGCTCACCCCTTGCCACCCCTTCTGCACCCCATCTCATCCTCCAGAGAAGTTCGGTAGCTCGTCGAGCCACGAAGGCGCGAAGACCGTCTTGTTGCAGCCTGTTCACCCCTGCTCGCCCATTTTCAACCCTCACCCCCCTTCTTGCACGGGGGTGAAGTTCCCGTTGCTTAGCGCGCGACGAGAATGGCGCGTAGATGCGCGGCAATTACTTGATTTCGTCCGGCGGATGTTCCTGGTGTCTTACATTGTTAATTCTCCGACGGGGGGGGGTGGGGGCTGGCCTGGACGCGTTTCGGCAAAGTGTTTCGTGGGGTCGTATACGTTCCGCGGTGCATATGATAATGGCGTACGGGGTTCGTTGCCTGGCTCATATTGCGCGGAAACTGTAATTGGAGCGTGCGGGAATTAGTTATTTTCCGTGGAAGTTCGGGTGGAGTTGAGGGGGGGGGGGGGGTTATAGTTAAGGGATGTGGGCTGGAAGAATTTTTGAAACGGTGAAAGAGTATTTTGGAAATGGCGTAGTTCATTTCAGAACAGGATGAATATTTTGTAGTATCTACGTGTGGCTTAGACACTAAAAAAGTAGTGGTTTCATTATAAAGGATTACATACTTATAAAAAATAACTGTATTAATTGTATGCAATACTTAATAGTATTGACATAATCAGAAAGTGTGACAAGATCGATTATTTTATAGGATACCGCCTTTAAAAGCCACTGTAACAGAATCAAATTTAATGCGATCAACAAAATGTAAATTTTAATGCGAAATAATTACCGCAACGACCACAGAATGCAATAAATACGAACTTAATTTCGATTACCTCCTTCGCTGCAAAATAATGTCCATTAAAACGAATTTGGATTAATTCTCGCCAACTAATTTTTAAGCTGTATTTCCAATTTACGAAGCAAAATTTCTACGAAACTGTTATTTATTCCTTATTTCAGTGGCTTTTATAACACCTATATGGTTTTTCAAATAGCTATGCGTGTACGTGAACAATGATGAATACTGTGCGACTGGTTGCACTACGCGTGTGACGACTCGCTCTGAACTTTCAATTGTCTTAAAATAAAACACGTCTGAAAAGACAGTGGAATATGCTGACGCGCGCAATAGGGCAATGCTTCATCGTTGTGCTCTGACAGAAACAGATTTCAATCCAACCCCGCCGACGCTCTATGAATCGCCCAGTAACTTCCCGCCGTAACCTTGCGAGTAGCCGGCCATTAATACCATATAATGGATCCAGGAAATCGATTAAAACAACGTGTACGTTATAATTCTCCGCGCGGACACGTCGGCTTTACATATTTTAGCTGAAAATCCGGTATCCATACACGGGCACGGGCTCGGCTAAAAGACGCTTCCCGCGTATCCCCTGCTATCCGGGATCCGCTTCCCTGAAAAATGCATCGCTGCTTTTTGCCGATGCCATTAACAAATTGAATGCCGCGTCATCCAAAATGGATTGACGTCTGTGCGCTTTCCGCTGAAAAGAGACGTCGCGCGAAGAGACCCTGGGATTCATTCCGAACTTAATTCGGACATTTCCGGATCAAACAAAAACGTAATACAGTTGTCGAAATGGTCCTTAACAAGTATTTAACGGGAGTCCTTCGACCTACACCGCCAGAGTAATGTGCGCATTTTTAATTGAAATTAAAATGACCCAAGTTGGCTGCTACTGATTTTATCAACACTGAATTCTTTATCGATTTTTACTTAAAACATTTATTTCAATGTAAAGGAAAATTAATGTTAATCAATTGGAGATCGAAATGATACGCTAATATTTTCACCTAAGTATCGCATACAGTGATTTATTATCTACCGGTCTCATAATAATCAGCATGTCAACCTTACATTTTGCAATTACCGACGCCGATTAAAGTTTCATAGGACGCTTTAGCAGCACTCTTACCGAAACCTCCCTGAATTTCTTATGACAATCAGCGTGTTAATCCGATTGAGCCACCCCCCCTCAACCCCATCACCCCGTATTTTTTCCCTAATTCATTTGATCGTCCCCATCGTCCCAGTCGTCGGTACCGTGAAATTTCCGGCGCGATTGCCATTTCGCAGTGAACGACATCTCTCTCTCTCTCCCTCCCTCTCTCTCTCATCCTCTCTCTCTCTCTCCCTCTCCCCATCGAGCCGCGAATTTAAGACGAAACAGGGAAGGCAGACTTTGACGAAGGAGGACCTTTCGAATTGTTAATGCGACGGGAGCCGCCCCCGACTTCTTTCCATTAACTTTAGTAACTACGTAGGAGAGATGTACCGCCCGAAGGAAAAGCTTCCTTGCGTATCTTTCGGACAGGAGTGTGCTCTCTCAATTCTTGTCTGTGTGCGAATCGCTCACTCGCTGTTTCTCTTTGTGACGACTCTCTCTCTCTCTCTCTCTCTCTCTCTCTCTCTCTCTCTCTCTCCCTTTCTTTCTTTCTTTCTCATTCACTCTTTCTCTCTCTCTCTCTCTCTCTCTCTCTCTCACACACATACACTCTCCCGAACGTGGCATCCCCTCGTTATCCGTAATCTCATTTGCCAGCTAACTCGCGGCAAGGACGTTGGGTGGGACGATACGATATCACGATCGACGCTTCGCCCTTTGCTAATAGAGTAACTTCCATGCGAGAAAAATTGCGCGACGCTGCCGGCAGCGTTCGACGGAGCCGAGAGTTTGCGATCGTTAGCGTTGCGGGCCCTTGCCCCGAACTTTACGGCGACTGCTCGTGAGAATGGCTGCGAAATTCAGATTAGACGCTTTTTCCTCCTCCGAGTCCCTGGCGAATGAATCAGAATTAAATCTGCCGGACGTTCATTGCGCTGAGCAATTCTGCTGTTCGGAGTGTTCACTCTATCCTTTCTTAAATATCGAGCAATTTCAAATTACTAGAAAATTCATTGCTTGTGTTCTCTAGCAGCTGTACATTCATAAGAAGCAGATTTTGGAGGGTTTCGTTTTTAATGTGAAATTGTAATTAGTCTAATGATCAACGATGTATAATATTGGGTTCTTGGCGAATTCAGTCAGTGTTTTACCATATACCAACTACGGTTCAATGATTTTAACTGTAAATTAATAATTTGAAGTGTTTGAAGTGTTTGAAGCTATTAACTATACATCTATCACTGACGGTTGATAACCGATCATTGCAACCTTATTTCACTAATCATTAACATATTTAAAAATTGAAATGTCATTTTCAAGAAATACAGTTCGCATACGACAGGTGTAAACATAGATATTTCAAACTGTACCGATAACTCCGCGTCCCCTACGATCAAATTCGATCCATCTTCCCTGAAAGAATTGATTATCGTCGACATTCTCGAAATCCTCCTCAGAGCCGAGAAGAAGGCCACTCGACCACCGCCGAAACACGCCGTCGCTTGCCGCAGTACAACTCTGAAGGCGGCGAGCAAAGGCAGGGCGAAAATAGGAGGGTCGAGAGGGTGGGGGGTGGTCCCTGGCTAGCTCTCCGTGCAGTTAACGTCCGGCATCGTTGAATTTCAAATCCTGCCCTTCCACCCTCGAAGGACAAGGGGCCCTGCCGCGGAAGGGAGAAAAAGCTAGCTGACGCTCTGGCCCCAGCTGAGGAGTGCGCGGGGGAGGACGAGTGGGAAGGGGGTGGATGAGAATGGAGGGTGAGAAAAACAAAATTTCCATCGACTGCCGCCGACGCCCGACGTCGTGCTCGAGAAACAATGAGACGGAATTACAGCGTGCGGTCGCGCCTCCGACTCGACCCGCCATTGTCTCACGACGTGAATTTACAAGTGAATTTTCCCGAGCGCGACGTACCTCGCGCAGGTGTGCGTTCCACTGTGTGTGTGTGTGTGTGTGTGTGTAGGAGGACGTCGGTGTGTCGATAGGTGGCCCATGATTTCGTGTAGGTCGCCAGAGTGCGATCGTTCTAATGCGCATGCGAACGTGTGGGCGCTAATTATGAATGTGGTATAAGTAAGAAATTGAGAGAATTCAATTTTTGTCCTACTTGAAATTTCAACTTTCACATTTTATGGATATAATATTTTATTATCCTCTTATCGTATATATATAACCTCTTATTATCTTCATATCATTCTTATTGTATTTTCAATGTAAAAAGGAAGTCACTGGCCCGTTGAATGAATATACAAATAAAAACTAAATAATGTGATCATGTTCGACTTTTTCTGTATTTGGCTTATTATCAAGGAGTGAATATTATTTCCCCTACATTTTTTTTATAACATATTCTCAATGTGCCAGAGATTAATCAGTAGAAGTGAAACGAATCAAGCTATAATCCGACGAAGCATCTACTTAGAGAATAAAATTCTCTATTAACGATCGTCTCGGCGGCCATCGAACGACAAGAACCGAACGATCCTGCACACTTCGGAAAGAGATGAAAAAAAGAAACGTACAAACACGAAACCTACATCCGTCCTGATAGCAAACAGAAAGAGAATCGACTCGCCGCGTGCAATAACGTGCGAGGACAGTCCGATTGAAAAAATGAAAGTTCGAAGCGCAGGGTAAATTAAGACGAAATCGATCGCATTCCCCGAAACGGGCGTGCCAATCGCCGCGCTAGGAATCCTGGCAAGGGCTCACTCTAACGAAAATCCCTTCTGACCCGCCAGTCAACAATGGCCGCCTATAGGAAGTTTCAATGAGAATGTTTCACCGGCTATTGGCGATTATTCAGAGTGGCACGATAACGGACACTGTGCCTTCAATATCGCAGCGATGCAATGCCAGTGGCATGGCAGGGGTGCGGCGGGGGTAGGCGCAGAGGGGGTAGGAGGGTCAGTTGCCGGGAGGATGGTTTTTGATAGAGATAATTGACAGTTCGGGGTAAAATTCGCGAGCGAGCTCATGCGAGCCAGCAAATTGCTGGGAGATACGATCGTTTCGATAGTTATTCCTGGCAGAGGAATAGGGAGGGCGGAAATTGCATAGGCACGGGTGACAAGCGAAGTAATATCGGCCTTTTTAACCTGGCCGAGCTCTCACGTGCTTCCGGAAGCGGGAGGGACCAGTTGTCGAAACAACTTCCAGCTGGCCGAAGGAAACTATTGGCAGTGACTCTTGAAACGAACTAAAGAACTGTCACTTAAACATATTCTGCAATATGTTTCTCTAGAGCCCTTTGTCAAAAATGATGGCAATAGCATAGGGTCCAGAAACGAAAATATCTAAATTGATTTTAGTCAATTTTAGTTTAGATTTGCTTTTTCTGTCTACTAACTTTAATATGTTATAATTAATTCTCTCTCTAACGAACTACTGAAACTCAATGTCTTTCTGCTGAAATTCATTGAAATTTAATTAGTTAAAAGTGCAACACTTGTATATGCGCCGAAAACTTATTGTCTTACATCATACACTGACGGTCAAAAACGACTAAATTTTACATTGATTTCAATGTACAATGTGATTTGTCACAATGTTGATTTCAAAGATCATCCTTATAAATATAAATTTTAGTATTTTAGAACAGAACGTTTTGAGATGCAATAATCAGAAAACAGTGGTTTTAAAAACTTTGACAGTACGAATCAACGTCCTCCCGCTTGTCACTTTCAATGTATAAACATATCTTTTCGGCTCATTGATTTCAAGGATCATCCTTAGAAATAAAATTTTTTTGTAAAATTTTAGAACAGAACGTTTTGAGATGTAACAATCAGAAATGGGTGGTTTCAAAAACTTTGACCGCATCAATCAACGTCCTCCCGCTTGTCACTATCATCGTCGCAGGTTTGAGGCCTATTCCGGCAGACGTTGCGCAATGGGTCGGGGCCCGGGGCAAATTTATAACGACAGTGACGCATAAATGCCCATTGATCGTTGCCCGTTATCACGTTCGGGAGACAATTAATCGGAATTGCATGCGCCATTGTCTCGCGCGGTGCGTTTCGAAAGCGGGCCGATCCTTGCTTAATCCGAACGTCATCGAGAGCTTTCGACGTTGCCTGCCTGCGACGAAAAATATTCTCCCCCCGATACACGACTTGCACCCTCCCACCTTCGAAGAAGCAAATCGCACGATGCACCCCCATTTTTGCCCTCCCTTTTTCGATGATCAAATTCGCGAAGCGTTGGCGATAAAATGGACTGAGCAGAGGCCGTCGAAAATTGGAGGAAATTAGATCGAAGACGTTTGTGCTATCGCATAAAAATATTGGCTACACACTGAACACATGCGATTTTTATTAGGAGGCTTGTCGAAGAGCTGCAATAATTCTTGCTTCGAAATTATGGATTGTTATCGTCTTGACAGTTCCTGATTTTGCAGCCAACGTTCTTCTGTGAGATATTTTATATTTCGACGCTTCGTTCAGCAGCCAGTAAGACGAAGGTACTGATTATGAAAGATTTTGTTATAGTATGAAAACTGATACGATACAATAATTTCAAATCTCTTTCGTATAAACGTGTCGCGGAAGTCTATAGACTTTTCATATGTTTGCCAGTTTATACGTTCGGATAATCTAACTTGTTGCAACAAGTTATAAAAGCGGTTTCAAATCCTTGCCTTAGCTTCTCAGATCATTTGTGCGACAATTTCTCTTTTATACCCAACTTTCGCAAAGGTTTTAGAAAGCAACATGGAAATGTTTCGCTCCTCACGTGTCGGCTCGAAATCGAGCGCGTCTTATCGTGGGCATTTTTCTACAGCCGTAATAATATTCGTGTAGGGCCCCGACTCAGTAATTTTCGTCTGCCCCACCCACTCACACTACCACCACCCACACTGCCTTATCCGAACTCACCGTCTCTCTCATGAATCGGCCGACCGCTGGATCTCAGCAAAGCAGAAAAGGAAATCATGAGAAACGAGGGCGCGGTTGGCTGACGTGTCTGGCTAAAGATAAAGAATGGGATTCGAGGAATGGGGATGGGGGAGGGGGGGGAGGCTGGAAGGGGATGATTCGGATTGCGGAACCGATTTCGAGATCAAAGCAATTCCCGGAACTCAACAGCCTTCCAGCGCGAATTATTACCGACTTCCGGCACAGGCGCGAATTTTGGAAATTAGCGAAAAATGTCGAATTTTCGCGATTGTGATTTTCGAATCTGTAATTTCTGATTAACTTTTCACTTGCCTTCCGCCTCTCCTTTATGCAGGAAAACGAGGCAAAACAGCCTGACGCGGTCTTCGGGGCTGTGCCACTTTCTTTACAGCGGACGCATGCGTGTGTATGTGTGCGCTGCGAGAACGTAATGCACTGTTTCACGAGAATATTCAGAGCGGTAATTGTCTGGTGGGTTATATCGGGTGAATTTAAAATCGGTATCGTGCGGCAGCGACGTGGAAGTTTCTGGCACGGAGTCGTGCCTTGTGCCAGGAGTAATGACACGGCCTGTGTTTGTTCCGAAAATAGTTGTGCTTGCGTTGTCGTCCGATAAGGATACTGGGTTAGCAAAAACTCCCGCTCCTCCGCCTATCGTACCCTTTACGAACAGCTGTATTATCATGTTAGTCGACGTTCCTGTACGCACTCGAAAATTATTGCATATCAAAGTAAACGAATCTTACACGAATACACGCCAAAACAGTATTAGGTATCAAGCTTAAAATTTACATATAAAATTCACATATATGATAGTACCTATATCCTTATTGTTTCAGTAGTTACGTAAGTCTAATTCAGATATTAAAAAATTCTAATCCTTCATTACATTATCTTAACTAACAATTCAATAGTTCATACAAGCAGGTGTTTATAGTCAATGTTAGTAATCTAATTCAAATGCTAAAAAATCCTAATCAACAATTCATGCAAGCAAATATCTTCCAAATTCTCTTACATCGATTATCCGCGAAGATCATTACCGTCGGCTCTTCTTCGAGCGTCGAGCGCGTCTCCATTACCGAGCGAGCGGAACTTCTCGCGACGACATCCGGGAAGAAAAGCGTCCCTCGGCAGGTGGCCGAGCGAGGCGACAGGATCGGAAGGACATTTGTCCAGGATCTCTCCGGCGGCGTCGCCCGGGGGGGCAACAAGTAAAATCGTGTCGGCGTATCGCGAGGCAGAAAAGGCGAGGGGAAGCGGTTCGAAGGGGTAGGGGTGCCGGAGAGGGTAGCGGAGGGTAGGGAGGGGGTTGGTTATCGGCAGGGGCGGCTCGGACGGCTGTCGGCGCAAAACGTTTAGCCGTCCATCGCAGACGTCCCGAGGGAGAGGAAGCCAGGCGAAGAAGGAAGCCTCGAGTTTTCCCGCCTTCCAGCTTCCCATGAACGTTCCGTTTCTGTCCTTCCGCTTCGCTCCTCGTCGCACACGCCGATGCCTTGAATCTGTCTCGTTCGAAGGTAGAGACAAAGAGAGAGAGAGAGAGAGAGAGAGTGGAAGAAAAAGAGAGAGTGCGAGAGAGAGAAGAGAGAGAGAAAGAGAGAGAGTGGAAGAAAAAGAGAGAGTGAGAGAGAGAGAGAAGGAGAGAATTGAAAGGGAGAGAAAGACAGTCGGAGAGAGTTGAGAAACAACGGAGTTCCTGGATTGATGCGGATGAGACAGCTGCGAAATAAGACGGAACTTTTCATGTGTTCTCCTATCTTCCCAGCTTGTTTCTCGATTCGAGTACCTCCCCCGCCCACGCTTGTTTTATCCTCTTCCGCTCCTGAAATATTCCTCGCTCCTCGGGAGTGAGTATATTAGATGGCGTCCTTTTCAATTTTCTCATCTCATTTCCGAACGTAATTCGCGCCTCGCGTCACTCAGCTTGATGCATTCAACCCTCCCTGCAATAAGAGATTATGTTAATATATGTTCAACCTTGTATCTTGAAAATCAAACGTAAGTACTGCTGGGTATAACGTGGAGTTGGGTGAAACTGACCCGGAAATTGTAAAGTTTACTTTAAACTGATGTATTTTCTATCTATTCCACTGAAACTTAATAATCTTAGTGTTTTTGTTTAGCGCATTGTTTATTCTTTAAGTTGCATTAATTTGGATTAAAGATATCTTCTGAAACTTATGATTTTCGTAATAAATTAAAAACAGGGCTGCTAGGGCGGACTTGCCCCGGAACTGGGGCAAAACCGCCTAACCTGTTTAAAAATGATTGAATCTTATATCCTTATATTATATTATGGTGCAGAAGCGGAATTATTATTAATAACATGAACTTTGTCGAACGAGTTAAACGGGGGTATCACAGAATACATTGCGGCCACCTAGGTCGAATACTATTCAAACCATTGAATACTGACCAAAGAAAGATTTCTACTTTACAGTTGGTACGATGCAACAGATATTCGAGTAAATAAGGGCCTAGTGCGAATTTTCCCCGTGTACGGAATTACCCCATTTCTTACCTCTTTTGGTAAATTTTTGACTATGCACTGAATGTGTGTACTCATATTGACTGTATCAGGATAAAGAATTGATACAAACCTCAGTGCTTCTGATAATTAACAATTTTCATACCCCTTCCACTGACTTTCAGTTTCCGGCCACGTCAAATGCGTTTAGTCGGACATTGCGGCCGTCGAATCTTCGACGCGGGACCGCCGATAAAGAATTGACGCCGAGCGTCGGCGTCCGGCGTCGGCGTCCGCGTCCAGTTGCGAATTGCGCATCGAGCAATCGTCCCTGGACGATTAGTTTGTGCGGCGACGTGCGCTTAAACAATTCGAACAATTCCGGCGGCGCGTGTACGAGCAAACCGTTCGGCTCGATTAAACCGAATATTAATCGGCATTCACGATCTCCGTTTCTCGACGTCCCACTGGTTCAGAGATTCATGGGGATATTCAGCGATCTTCGAGGTCGCCCACCCCCTCTGCCAACGCACACAGGCATACATCAGCGTACACGCTAGGTGTACGAAACGTTAACATTAAATATATGCTGACCAACACTTACTTCTATCATGTTCAACCATTTCAGTACCCCACTGCTAATGTCAAAGCATTCTTATTTGTCGTAGGCGATTATGCCGTTAATAAATTATTATTATTATTTCTTTAGTTTAAAATTAAACACAGGATTGAAACGAGATACAGATATATGCAAATAATTATAATTATTATTATCAAATGTGTACAATTCGCACAACGTCAGAATCGTGCAACGTGAAGTACAAGTCCTACGAAGACACGTTTTGTTATCTACTGGAATATCTTTTTTCAACCCCTACAGCCTCCCTTCTCTTCCGAGCACCCCTGTTTGCCCTTCCGTCCCTTGCGGGCAGTCGACATAAGTATGCGGCTCGGTATTAGGTGGAGGGAAAGGGTCGGAATGGAGAGCGAGGCCGATCGAAGGGAGTGTGCAGTAATTTATCGGTTACCTAACGGGATGGCTATCGGTTATCGCTAATCGACGATCGCTCGGCCTTATTCGATTACACGCTAATCACTGGTTCGACCCGATCGATTACCGTTACCTTGCACGGCCATCGAGCCCTGCTCCCTGCCATACTGTCAGCGTCTGCAGGGAAATGGGCAGGTTCCACCTGCGGGACCCGCCCCCCCCCCCCCCCTCTTCCCAAATCGATCCTCTCGCGTTACGGCTTAATTAATTATTTCGCTAATTTACCCCGCAGTCCATTTTTTCAGAGTAGGAACGCCGTACTTCTGTGTTGCCGTCTTTTTAAGCGGTGGAGTTGTTTTCTAAGAGTCACGTATCAATTTACTGCCTTTCGAAGTGATTGGTTGGATGAAAATTAGAAAGAGAATGGTACGTTCTCGGGATAAGGTATTGGTGTCGGTCGTTCGATAGTTTTGGTACTCTTCTGTATGCATTTAGATTTTTGTAGCAAACACTGTAAAACTGTTAGATTAATCTTAAGAACGTGTGATCGGTATCATTTTCGAGGGTAAAACATGCATACATCAATATGTACAAATTCAAAAACGTACATATAATATAAATTTTGTTCGTAACGACAAACCGTTGCAATGAATAAAATACTCATAAATTTTCTAAAATGTAAACGTAGTCGACGATAGCTACAGAACACTGCAAATGTGAGCTATAAGCATACGAGCGATGCCCTTCATTTCCACGTCCATAACGTTTAATAAAGATTCGACAGCTCATTAAAGTATCTTATCCCAAAGACAACTGATTCATCGAATACCTCCAACGATCAAATCTGCACCTCCACCATTTACCGTTCTCATAATTTTTCTCCAAAAACTGGCTCGCAGAGAACGTCAAACGTTACATAGTTCGATCGAACGATCGCGAACGAGAACTTCCGATCCCACCATTGACTCGAGTACAAAGAGGACCCGAAAAAAGGAGCACTGAAGGAGGAAAAGGACGAACTGGCAGGATAAGCGCGTTTGACAAACGAGTAGATTAATCACTGCTCATCAAACACTGTCCATCTTTTATTTTCGCTACTCCCGCTTGTTCTCCGATCTCTTTACTCTCTTTTCGGAAATATAGGAGGGGTTGCTCTTAACAACCTGAAGAGCTTCTCTCCTTTCGCTCCGATTGCCAAAACGGCGAGCACCCGATCGACATTCGCCTTTTGCCGGACGAAGATGCCGGTCGATACGTCATTAACACGTTGCGTGCCGTGGGGGTCACCGGTGACCGGCACCGAGTCGCTCCGTCTGGCCATGGGGGTCACCGGTGACCGGCGGAGCCAAGATTATTAGAACACATAATTCGAGTGAATTTTCAATGTTTTTCAAATTTTTCAATATTATCATCGTTTGTCGGTCGACGTCTGGTGGTGGGGGTCACCAGTCACCAAAACTAAGTCGCTCCGTTTGGCCATGGGGGTCACCGGTGACCCAAATAAAAATTATTGCATTATACGCTCTTATATACTAAAATTTACCTGTTGTGCAAAAAATTTCGAAAAAATATGTAAGGCATAATAAGAAATTCACGTTGGCCAGACGCGGCGGACACGCAAAATCAGCGTGGCACGCAACGTGTTAACGAGGCCTTTCAATGGGAAAAAAGTAATGGACCCACCGGGCCAGAATCGATAGACGAGTATTACGCGATGTAACGCTGACACGATTCTATTAACACGCTCGCTCGTCCGTCTGTCAGTCGAGAAAATTTCCGGCACGGACGTGTCTTCTGACATTTTACTGCATACTTTCGGCGGACGCGTTACCGAAACTGTCGCACTTTGGGCGTATTTCAATTTTTATTAATTTGCTTTTTCGATTGAACGAAGATAAATCGGGTGAGTCGAGGCAGAGGAATAATTGAAAGTTCATTATGTCGACGTCATTATCGAATAGTTCAAATGGACGCGGGTTTAGTAAGATACAATTATCTCTAATTATTTGTTATGTACCTGAATTCTGAAAGACTGATTACAGATGTATACTTTTACACTCGCCCTTCAACGTGCTTATGCAAGTCAATCGGAAGACCTGTATTTTATTAACCCTCTCAGTGCAAATAATGCCAATTCCCCAAAACTGTCCAAAACTCCCATTCAATTCAATGGTATTACTCGCATTCTATTAAATATACTCGAAAATAATTCTAACGTTTATATCGTCACTTCGTCTGACCATTCAATGCACCCAAATGATTTCATTCATTAAGCCGACCAGAACCGTATCAGGCAGCGACTCTTACCCTGAAAACCGCTTAACACAGCCAATAGAAGAGCCCTTACTCGCCTCGTAGCTTTCAAGCGGTCGAGACGTCCATGCGTCTACATAAATCAGCTCTGTTACTTGTTCCAGTCACCATTGCCCGTAAAAGGCTCCTCGTACGTTCTCCGTTAGAGTAACCGAGATATTTACAGCCCTGCCTCCACCCCCACCCTCGACAGCCCAGCGCAACGCCGACAATCGGCCTCGCAAAGAAGAAAAAACAGCGACTTAATTCCCGCGAAAACGTGCGAGGCGAGAAATTGAAAGAAAATTCTCATTTTCGCGAAAAGACGGGTGGCATGATTTCCGAGGTCGACTGAAAGGGGGCCAGACTCTGCGAATTGTGAACGCCATTGAAACGGGCTCCCATTGGCCGCCGCTGTTCTCGCCTAAGTGCGAACGTAACGTACGTGCGAGACGTGCGCCAGTTTCGAGAGCGGCGAATTAACGTGTCGCGTGTTTTAGAATTTTGCGCAGGCCGGCCCTGCGGATGTTCATCGCGATCAATGGCGATTAATCGCGATTAATCGCGCTAGCTCGTTGACGATCCGTCAAAGGGAGGGTTGCTTATCGTAGGAAGTCTTTCAACGGGGCGATTTCTCGGCGCGTCGTTAGGATTCGGTGATGTCAAATATCGGCGATTTAATATTTTGCAAAGACGAATATTTTGATATTGCAAATTATCATTCATCTGTTGGACTGTTGAATCTATTAAATTCTACTATTTCAAATTACTTTTGACAAATTTGCAGTTATTGCTTCATGATCTGTTGAAGCATTGAATCTATAGAAATTCTACTATTCCAAATTACTTTTGACAAATTTGCAGTTATTCAACAGATCTTCATGATCTGTTGAAGCATTGAATCTATAGAAATTCTACTATTCCAAATTACTTTTGACTAGTTTGTAGTTCTAGCTTTGCATTACATTAATCGTGAGAAAAGTATAAACACTGAATACTAATTATTTCCCTCTCTTCCTGCAATCAAGTACAAATAATCTATAGCAAAGCGCAAAACAGACCATCTCATTTGATTCGAAAGCAGTCAAATCCACAATGAAATAACACCAATCAAGAAATGTAAGGTAAAACAAACTTTGTCACCACTACCAACAACTGCGTCAGACGAAAAAATGATCGCATCACATTCTTGCATCAAATACTAATTATTTCCCTCTCTTCCTACAGTCAAGTACAAATAATCTATAGCCAAGCGCAAAACAGACCATCTCATTTGATTCGAAAGCAGTCAAATCCACAATGAGATAATTTATTAATCGAAAAATGTAAAGTAAAACAAACTTTGTCACCACTACCAGCGAACGACTGCGTCAGACAAAAAATGATCGGATCACATTTCCCGACGTTTCTCGTCTTCGTTTCCGGTACAGGCCGAGACAAATAGAGGCTCGGATCGTTTCGATCTCACAGTGGAAGACGCCTTGCAAATAGAGGCGAGCGCTAAACGTGCCGCGTGCACTTTCATCCCTCCAACCCTCTCCACCCTCCTCCTCCTCCTCCTCCTCCTCGGAAAAGACCACTTCCTCTCCCGGAGGGAGAATCCGCGCTCGCTTCCTTTCGCGAACCGTTCTCCGGCCCGGAAAGCCGCTTAAACTGGACGATCTGTCGTAAATATCTCCTGCAAATGCTCGGCTTACGCGGGAGCGCGCGCGCGCGCAAAGCTACGTGTCTCGCACGAATGTACTCGTATGAGGCCCCTATGTACTCGAATGTGCTTCCACTTCGTACCACTTCGTATGTGCACGCAATCGCACGTGTCCGAATCTACGTAGATCGTACATAATTCGTACGTAGTTCTATTGCAGTTGACGTGTGCTCGTATATGCCGAAACTCCTCCCACGTGTTTTGTACACAGTTCATACATAGTTCATACCCGCTCGAACGTGCTGTGAATGGATTGTTAATGCAGTGGACGGATATTTTGAATCAACCTGTAACCCCATCCTCAGCGCTCTGTACCGAAAGTCCATGTAAGACGATTGCGGGTCTGTGGTGGTTCTTTTTTAATACTCGCCTCGCTCATTGTCAGCTGCGCTTTTCGACGCCCGACCGCGTGTCGCACTTTTCAGACATGTGAAACCGCCTGTACAGCCGAATCAGATTTCTCCCGGTAACTCATCAGCGAGCGTCAAACGTTCGACTCTCCGCGATCGAGTCAGATAGAAAAATGCAGGCAGACAATTGCCGCTGTCGGAAAAATCTTCGATTAATCTCCAATTTGTTCGCGCACGTTTTTTTTCAATCAGCGATATTCTTCCGTTAGTTCACATTTTGCCGGGTCAGAGAGTGCCGGCCTTTGATCGCGGGCAAATAATTGGCAGGCAGAGTGGCTCCGGTAAAACAATCAGGAACATACGGAAACTTTGTATTAATTCCCGAGCACTTTCCGCCAACTGTCGCGCCTAATAACTAAGATTGCGTTGTGACCTGTTTTTCAGGAATTTTTTGGTGAATGTTGGACTATTTTATGGCCAACTTATTCTAGAATAGTGTATAAAAATAAAGTAATATTTTCGGCATAACCGAGCCAACAATAATTTCAGTAGCCTGCCCATTGCGGCTGACTTATTTCAGGCATATCCACTTGCACGTACTGAATCATCGTAAATTGTTCTTCATTTCATTACTTACAGTCATTGTTCCTCAAATTTCCGTATCATCCCGAAGAGCCTGCTTTCGACTAAATTGTTAGCCAAAATTCTTTCATTTTGTACTGCATAAATTGAAAGATTTATGACGTAGAATCTTTCCGTAATCGAATTGATATTTCTAATGGCGCATCGTCTCAGGTTTACGCTTGGCATATTTGCGTGATTACCGCTCGCGAACGCAGCCGGTTACGAGATTGAATTTACAGTTTAAAATTTGCATCGCTCGGAATGCCACGTATCCACTCTTGGAGCTCGCAATTGTGGGCGAGCGAGCACAATGCCAGATTCGAAAGTATTTCGTTCCAAACGACAATGCCGCTCATAATGCCGGCGCGATTTGCGGCCGAATTTATACATTCGCTCGCCGTGCGCGGATCGTATTCCCGAAACTCGCCCGTATTCCGGGTTAACGTGGCACGATACACTTCCCGCTCCGTTCGGGTTTACTGCGCGAAATTTCTTCTGACGAATCGTCAGACAGAGCGTGCATCAACGTTAACAGCCGATAGCTTCTTCTGAATGATGAAAGTTCCAACGCTAGTTTCGACTCACTCATCCAACTTGTCAACATTTTTCCGCTGAAATATGCTCGAGACCTATTTTTAGGACAGTTCGTGGTTGTGTACAGACGTGCGAATACAGTGTGGAGTCAGTTTTAGAGTTACGGCTGACTTATTTCAGAGATGACTACTGGCAGGTATTCAAATAATGGAAAGATCTTCTTACAGGATTTTTTCTACTTGTACATTTAGAAGTCTTTTCTCGACCAAAATATTATTTTAAAGTCTTACCAATCCGGAGGGTTTAAAGACTGATCTATTCGAGAGACTTGCTTATTTAATCAAAATAATTATCTTACAGTCTCACAAATTACACTGAAAACTCTACAGGGATGCGCGGCCATTCGATAATCGTCAATGTCATCCGTAGTGCACCTTTCCCAGAATTTTCCTTTTACGTGCGCGTGCCACAGGCCGTTTTTCATCCGGCACGCTCCACTTTCCACTTTGCGTTCCATTAGGGCGGCATAGTTCGCGCGAGTTTCTTTCTGCGAGCGGAGCGGGCAGAAGGCAGCGGCGCCGTCAGATAGGAACGTGTCGATAGGAAAATGCGAAGCGAGCCTCGGCTCCTTTTCTGTCAACCCGCCTGATGTACGAGATCTGCGCCCAGCACCGCTGCCACCCTAACTTCGATACATTCTGTTTGACTTCCGCGGGCAAGTTTCGCGCGACGAACTTCCCCATAAATGCGACGTGCGAGAGACAACCGGCGATGGCGCCGGTGCCAGGCTCATTCCGGGAACTAACTTTCAATTTCTGCCGCGCTTTCTCCGCCAAAACTATTCTCGCCTCTCCGTTCTCGTTAAGTCTTTCGGTGTGTTCTGATTTTTGCCCGCGAAGTTCGTGGATTTAATTGAGCGTGCTTATTTGAGGGGAATGTTTTCGCTGTTGGATTGGCAAATTTTGGCAGATTATTTGTTTCATTGTTCGATGAGACGGTCGATGGCTTCTAGCGAGAACGTGTATACCTATTGTTAAGTTCATGGTATGGCCAAAAGAGAAAATGATTAAGTTATTGTATAAACCATATAGTATTCGTATGATAGCTCCAATGATAGGTAAGTGAGGAAAGTTGAAGTAGCGCTCTAAATGACTGAAGAATGGGTATTGGGGAATTTCTGTGGTTGAAGTGAGGAGCAAAATAATATATGGACCCGATATGCGTGGTATGTGGTGCGTGTTGACACTGTTGTGTCTTGTCTTTGCCCTCTGTCGCGAGCGCTCGCCGATTTCGAGTCGGCGCTCTAACGTGCTCACTCAACCCGTGCTTTTTTCTCAATTTCTCTACCGAGACGGGAATCGAACCCGGGCCCGCTGTCTTATGAGCCAAGTACTCTATTAACTAACCCACCCTCCTAAGTCGAATACTTCCAAAGATACAGCCACAAAACCTGAAAAAGGTCCGAAAATCAATACACTACCATCGTCTAATCAAATGTCCCAACACCCCCAACCGCATTATCAACAATTACACCTCAACCCCACTACAAGCAACGTATCAAAGTACCAAAAAGCAAAATATCATCCATCCATCTCTCTCACGAACCCAATCCAACAAAAATACGAATACGAAAATAATGCGCCAATTTCAATCCTCTTTCTGACACCGTCGCTTCGCACCCCCTCTCCCCCGCCTCAAAATAAATCAGTTCTCGGGATCAATCTAATTACGTTCGCCCATTCTCGGCACAATGTTTGACGCGCAGCATCGGCAGAGCTCTCGGAATCGGCTCGCTCGCGAATTAAGCGGAGCAGCACGATTCTCGCAGCCGACGGTGTCGAGCAAATGAACAAGGGGATCAGAGGCTCTTTTTATCCCGAGGGGGGGGAGTTAGAGCAGTACGGGGAACCGTAGTTTTAACCCCACCCCCCCCCCCCCCCCTTCCTCCAGCCCCGTCGAGTCTGCGCGGAATAACGTTTATCGGACTTGCCTACGTGCTTACGATTTATCTGGCACGCAGGATACGCGGAATGGATCTAATTACGCTCGCGAAGGGTGCGGGAGAGAGGGGGTGGGGGGCTGGAGAATGGAATGGAGAGGGGTAAAATATGCGCCGAGATACAGTCCGACTCGTACCTCATGCAAAATGCCCCTCACTCTTCTCTGCCTCCCGTTGCCTCGAACTTCGTCCTTTCCACGGTTCTCGCCTGTTTTCTGTATTTTTAACGTACACTCCTTTTTCCACCACCCCCCCCCCCCCACGATGACTTTCCGTGGTAGGGGTTTGTAAAAGGGTGTGAGTTGTCAGTTTTCATTTATAGAGTTTCTGTAAATTCTCTCCTTTAAAGATTATTTATATTTCCTACGCTAGCAATATTTAAAAAATACGCGTTAATTTGCTGACACGAACACTCGAAGAGATTAGAAATTGTGATCAGGACTCTTGTACCATACTCGTCACAAAACATTTAATTCAACTCATTGTCAGATTACTGAAAAATGCAATCAATTTACTTGAAAATTTATTCGAGAGGAGTAAAGAAAAATTGCTACGCGTTAATTTGCTGACACGGCCACTCGAAGAGATTAGAAATCGTCATCGGGACTCTTGTACCATACTCGTCATAAAACATTTAAATCAATTCATTGTCAGATTACTTAAAAATGCAATCAATTTACTTGAAAATTTATTCGAGAGGAGTAAAGAAAAATTGCTACGCGTTAATTTGTTGACACGAACTCGAAGAGGTTAGAAATTGTCATCGGGACGATCCGCGCAGAGCAGTCCAGCCAACCGAATTATGATACAGAGCCGGACGGGACTCGGGGCAGTGAAACATTTAATTCAATTCATTATCAGGTTATTTAAAAATACAATCAATTTACTTGAAAATTTATTCGCGAAGCCCATAAAAGAAAATTGCTAAGCGTTAATTTGCTGACACGAACTCGATGAGATCAGAAATTGTCATCGGGACGCGCCGCGCAGGGCACGCCGGTCAACCGAATTATGATATAGAGCCGGAAGGGACTCGGGGGCAGTAAGGTGATCGATATTTCCTGGCAGCGATCGGCAAAGGGAATCGAGGATCGAGTGCTCGGCAGTACGGTCACGTTCGCGAAAACGGGAATTCCATTGAAACTCTCGTTCGCCATCAACCTCTCTCCTCTCTCTCCCACTTCGCTCGCCCTGCGAAACCCTTCTCAAGAACTCCCCGGCTCCTTCGGCCGGGCACGCTCCTGACGGTCCTTCCAGCGGGAAGACTCATGACGGCCATTAATTGCTCCATTCTTCAGGCGGGCGCCGGCCGGCCATGAATTTCAAGGCAACGCCGTAATTCGCGGATAAGAAACGCACGCGTCGAACGGCCATTTTCCCGCCGGCAGCATTCCGTCTTCGCGGACTTTCAACCGACTTAAATGATCCTACCCTTCCCCCTCTCCACCGCCGCGATTTAGGATCAGAGTTTCTTTTCATGCTTTCCGCGTCTACCGTTAAGGCGAGTTAGTAAATGAAGAAGTTGAAAATTTTGCCTTCTAACGTTTCTCTTATGTCATTTTTCAAGCGGAAAGTATGCTTTAGTTGCGAGTTGAATTGTCTAATAATCTGATTAAACCTCGGCTTCTTTTAGATGAGATTTCTCTCAAACGAAATGTTTCTCTCATTTTCAAAGCGGAAAGTATGCTTTAGTTACGAGTCTAGTTGTTAGTCTAATAATCCGATTGAAGCTTCGTTTTGGTGGCACAGTGACAAGTACGAATAGAATGCAGCGTATTAACACCAAAGTCAACGAAAGAAAGTGAAAAATTGTTTGTTTCACATCATCCGCATTGCAGTAAGACGGAAAGAACATAAAACACGCATAAGCCTGCGTAAATGTCGAAACGAACCAATTAACAATGATAAGCTTATTAAGTAACGATAGTCAGCCTTTCCCCAAAAATTATCGACGTTCCCACACCTCTGATTCGAGCCACCCCCTAATCGCAGCACCCCCGAAACGATATTACCCCAAGTCGGCCACGCCGACAGCCTCCGCAATCAGCGGCAAACTTTTTAAGTCCCTGCGCGTGGCAACTTAAACAATCCCGGCTGGCCGGCACATTGTTACCAAGATCAGAGCCTCGTCGGCGTGCCAATTTCCTGCATTCCGCGCAACACTCTCAGCACCCCCCCGACGCGGCCAGGGCAGCCAACACACCGACGCGGCACAGCCCATCGAAGGCAATAGGCTTGGCTGGCGAACTGGTGTAGGTACATTAGACCTTTGCCGAACTTCGGTGGACAAAGCCCCGGCTATCGAGCTGGTCGAGCAACTTCTTAATGAACCCCCCTCGGCCTCTAGCCACCCCCCGAGCCACCCCCCACTCATCGTCGGCCACGGGGGTTCGCTTTTAATACACCTCATATTATCACGTGCGACCTCGGCAAGATAATGCCTGGCTTCCATATTGGACGAAGCTGGACGCTTAGCGCTCTTCTTCCTCCTCTTCTTCTTCTTCTTCTACTTCTTCTTCTTCTTTCCACTGTCTTCCCCCTTCCTTCACTCTCACCTCACATTATCACGTGCGACCTCGGCCCGATAATGCCTGGCTTCCATATTAGACGAAGCTGGACGCTTCGCGCTCTTCTTCTTCTTCATCTTCTTCTTTCCACTGTCTTCCCTCTTCCTTCACCGCTCACCTCACATTTCTTCCCCTCTTTTGCCAAGTAAAGTTTCATCGGCGAGAAAGTAGCGGTGAAGGGGCCTTCTTTTGCCGGCGCGATCTCGACGGAGTGCTCGGCGATTGATAAAGAAAGATGGGCTTAAAGGACAATAAGCTGTGAGGTAAATAAGCAATTTTTGGAATTTTAGGATTTTTAAGGGTTGGAGTAGCGAGGACGATCGGAGGTGATTTTTGTAGCGGTTAAAAGGCAGGTGGTGAAGATAGGGAATTGGGATATTGTAATTTACGGTTTTAAATATTTTTGTATTGGAATTCAAGTGCTTAAGGTATTGGAGTCAAAACATTTTACCTTTGCCTCTTTCCCTACCAGCGATACATAACAAAATATTCCCTATTTTTATCAATACAATTTTTCTAAACCTCCGAAAATATTCATTACCCACCCTACTAACATTGAAAAAGTAAGTACAACAAATATGTAAAGCTTTACAATAACCAAAGTATTCTCGCGACATAGAGGCCCAAAGTCATCTGTCAGTGTAGAGACCAAACAATCGACGGTCTGGAGGAGCCTGACTGTCGCGAGCCGGAAACAGCAGTTCGTCTTAGGCAGTCATTCAGACAGTATTAAAATAAAGTTTCTTTTGTAATCCAAATATTCATTTTTCTTTATCTGCGCAAACCTAACCTCTACAACATCCCCCGAAATCTCGACACCTTCGCCCTACGTCAAACTTGAAAGGTGAACCGCAGCCTACCCCACCCTCCCCCGATAAGTCCTCGGCCATCGTTGACAGCATTCGAGGACTTTCGACTGTCGGCGCGAAAAATTTCGTCCGCCGATCGCGGCCGAGCGATATTTTTACGACGATCAGCGCGGCCTGATTTATTCCGGCACGCCGACCGAGATCTTCCGCCCTTTTTAATGCCCGATCGAGTTATTACCGTCGGGGGCAGTAAAAAAGAAGATGGCGGCCGACGGTGCGTCGAAGGAAGACGGACGGAAAGTGCGCAGTAAAATATCGGTGCGCGCGCGCAATCATATTACGCGGCAGTGCGCGGTAATAAAAACCTGCCCGACGATAAAACATTGCACTTTCGGCGTGGGGGTGCTGGCGAGCGAGGGAAGGGCAAAGGGATGCCCTCGGATTCGACAGAAATGAGCTGGACAGAGCTGAGATATCTGTCATCTTGAGGTATCTCAAGGATTCGGGATGATAACGTATGTTTTCGGAGCCGATATTGATAGCATTAAATCAGTCAATTTTTCTACGTTTTTACTGAGTACGCTGAATAATACAAATGTTCTAAATGTAAAAAAACGGGTAATTTATCAATTTTATACATATCTTTTCTTGGACTTCCGCTTCCGGGGCCAGACAGTGTGGACGGGTGTGACAAGTGTGCGAGGGAAAGGAGATGAAAAGAGGGGTTTAGTGAATAGGGAGGGCGTAAGAGAGAGGTGGAGAGTAGAGGATAAGGAGAGGGTGCGGTGGAAGCGTGGGCGGAACGGGGGAGGAAGAGGAGGAGACGTGGGAGATGTGAGAAGTGAGAAGCGGAAAGCGAGGTTAGGAGGAAGCGTGGAGTTGAGCAAGAGAGGGAACGGAGGAAGCGACATCTGGAGGGAAGAGAAAGAGCGGTGAGAGAGTCGGTAAGGAAGAGAGAAGAAGGCAGGTTAAGGCGAAGAGAGTGTAGGAGATGGGGAGGACAAAAAAGGGAAAGGAGGGAAAAGTGCAGGAGTTATGGAGAAGGAAGGAAGACGAAGGGGGAAAGTGTGGGAGAGGAGAGGAGGCTGAAGCAGGAAAAGCAGAGAAAAGGGATAAGAGGTCACAAGGAGAGGACGAGGGAGAGAGAGGAAGAGATGGAGGGGAGAAGGAAGAGGAAGCGGAAATGGCTGAGGAGGTGAAGGAAAAGTATGGAGAAATGGCAGAGACGATTTTGAGGTTTGTGTGGATGAGGATGGACAGGGAGACAGACAGGCAGATGGAGCTGATGGGGAAGACGGTTGTTTTGGAGACGTTGGGGGAGTGGATGAAGGGGATAATGAAGATGGTAGGAAGATTTGACCAGGAGATCAGGGAGTTGAGAGGAATACTGGAGAGAGAGAGGAAAGAGAGAGAGAGGATGGAGGAGAGGTTAAGGAGAATTGAAGGGAGAGCGAGAAAGCTAGAGTTAGAGGAGAAGACAGGAGAAGAGAGAATGGAGGAGAGGACAGAGGGAGTTCAAGAGGGAAGAGGGAAGCTGGAGACAGAGGAGAGGAAAGGAGAAGGGAGGTTGGAGGAGAGGACGGAGCAAGGCAAAGAAGGAAAACGGAAGGTGGAGACAGAGAAGGAGAAGAAAGGAGAACGGAGGAGGGAGGAGAGGACTGAGCGAGGTGAACAAGGAAATGGGAAGCTGGAGTCAGAGGAGAAGAAAGGAGAAGGGAGGAGGGAGAAGAAGACAGAGCGAGGTGAGGAAAGGAAAGGAAAGCTGGAGAAAGGGGAGAGGAATGGAGAGAAGAGGTTGGAACAGGAGATGGCCGAGAGGTTGAGGAAGATAGAAATATGGAAGGAGCAGAAGGAGAGAGAAGGAAGAAGGAGGAACATGATTGTGAAGGGGCTGAGGAGAGGAGCGGAGAAGAGGAGGGAGGAAATACGAGAATTGATGGGGGAACTGGGGGTGGAAGGGGAGGTGGAGGAATTCAGGGAACTGAGAAGGAGAGGAAGGGAAGGGGAAGATGATAGGGGTATGGTGGTAGTAAGGATGAAGAGTGTGGCGGGTAAGGAAAAAATGATGGCAAGGAGATGGAAAGTGAGGGGGAGAGGAGTAAGGATAGAGGAGGATCGTACATGGGAAGAAAGGAGGATGAGGTGGAGGGTAGTGGAAAAGGCGTGGGAGGAAAGGAGGAAGGGGAAGAGGGTGTGGATGGGAGATGGAAGGATCAAGATAGAGGGGACATGGTGGAGGTGGGAGGAAGAGAAGAGGGAGTGGCGGGAGGGAGAGGGGAGTGTTGGGGGGAGGTGAGAGAAGAGAGGAGAGGGCCGGGGGAGAGAGGGGTTTAGGGGACGGGGTGAGGGAAGGGGGCGAATGGCGAGAAGGAGGGAAGCAAAGGAAGAAATGCAGGCAGAGGGGATGCGGAAGCCCAAGGAGAGCCTGAGGAGAGTGAGACGGCGTTGGAGATGATTGTTGTTTTTGTTGTTGTTTGTTGTTTGTTGTTTTTGTTGTTTTTGTTGTAAATGTGTATAAGTTGCAAACCTGAAAGGGACGCAAATAAAGACATATATACATATCTTTTCTTATTCTTTCAAATTATAATATGTTCAATTAAATTATCATTAGGTTCAATCACTTTAAGTCATTGATTTTCAGTTAAAATCATTGAATTATAGTAAATATTTGTAAAGCACGGTCCGAATGCGCCAAAAGCCTAATATTATACATTGTAACGGTCTTTTTGATCGACGCGTTGCATATGTTTACACATATATAATTTACACAGAGTTAAGTAATATAAATAAATAAATATGAAATAATGAATAATTTTATGTGGATCGTCATATATTAAGATACTCTCTCAATCGTCGTTATACAATGTTAAAACTTATTCTCCACGTTCTAATATAAATAATATTAAAATAACTATATATATAATAAATCACTAATACATACAATTACACACACATCTCTTTAGACGTCTTAGGCCATGGCCCCTTAAAGTACGGCGGGATACAATAATCTTCTCGTAACGGTATAATATTATATTATAGTTTGGCGGGCGAGCGTTTCGTGCCTTCTCCGGCTACCGGTAGTCTTATTCTGTTCGCATCAAATTAGCAAACGCTCGATTCGGGCTCGCTCCCCACCACTCGCCTCTCGCCATCTAGGTGTCTTTTGCTCGGTACGCAATGAGTATCGTTACATTATCCCCCGTTGTATGGATTCGTTCATCTGAACTAATTCGTACAAAATAATCCCGCGTTTCACACAATATCACTCACACCATATACACGCGCACATACATATAGCCTTACGAACTAATTATAAGTATCTAATGCGGTAAAATACAGATATTTGTCCACATGGGACATCGTCAATATTAATCTACATCTCCCTTAATATATTTTCGGAGACTACAGCGATTATATATGCCTTTTTCGCGCATCGGGTCGTCTGAATATACGAGTACATATGCATTATTACCAATGACTTTACTTATTTGATAAGGGCCTTCGAAAATGTGGAAAAACTTTTTAGTTTCGTGATTCAACGCACTTGATAAATGTGGAACCTTCAAAAGCACTAAATCTCCTTGGCTGAGTACAATTTGAGATGGCCTTCTATTTGCGCTTCGTCGTTCAAAATTTGCTTTTATGTGTTCCTTTGCCAACGCAATTTTCACTTTATGTTCGATCATTGGATTCTTAGGATATTTAATTAGTTTTTCTATTATATCCGTAGGTGGCTTACCATAGTGCAGTTCATACGGAGAGTAACCAGTACTTGCATGCGTAGTGACATTTAATAACTTTTCGATTTCAGCTACTGTTTTACCCCATCGCGTATGATTATCAGCGCACAGAGTTCGGAACAATCTTCCTATTTCTTTCATTACTCGCTCGGTTGGATTTGATTGCGGGTGTCTAATCGATGAATATACGACACTAATTCCTTCACGTTCCAATATATTTTTCCACGCTTTTGACGTAAATTGCGTACCATTATCAGAAAGTATGCGCTTCGGTTTTCCCATTCGCGGTATATAATCGGACATTATTTTATTCAGGACAATTCTAGTCGTGGCACGTTTTATGGCATAAAATTTTACATATTTCGAAAAAGCATCCATCACGACAAAAATATATTGGACACCGCCAATAGATCTTGGCAACGGACCATAAAAATCTACAGTCACCAAGTCGCCAGGTCCGTTAGATCTTACCATATGGTGTGACCCCTCCATGTTAATCTGCAAATATTTTACCCTTTGGCAAAGGTCACACGATGTAACGATTCTTTTGACGTCCTGTCTCATTCCTCTATAATAATAAAATTGATTTAAATAACAAAATGTTTTATAAATTCCCGGATGTCCGAGACGGCTGTGCACAACACTAATCAGTTTCGTTTGAATAAGTTTGGGAACTACGATACGCCATTTGTTCTCCTTATTTTCGCGTTGAAAAAGTATATCATTATAAATCACATATCGCTCATTGTTTGGTTCATGTACGCATTCACGTCTTATCTCATTTAGTGCTGTATCAGAACACTGTAACCTCGCAACATCTTTTAAACTTTGATCTAACTGAGGATCTGTTGTTACCATGCACGTTAGAATCAACGGATTGAATTGAATGTCGTAATTAGGGGTAGTTAAATAAGCGTCCATTTTGCAAATCATCAATTTTTCTTGATCGTCCTCACTAAATTTTCCTGCCGGGTTTCGACTAAAAAAATCGGCAACAATATTGTCCTTTCCCCGACAATATTGAACTGTAAAATTAAATTGTTGTAACAGCAAACTCCAACGAATTAATCTAGGACTCAAGTACATTGTGCTATTTAAATATGTCAGGCTGCGATGGTCCGTTATAATTTCAAATTTTGAACCAATTAGGTATATTCGACATTTATTGAGAGTAAAAACAATTGCTAGCAACTCCTTTTCTGTTGTTGTATAATTCTTTTCCGCAGGAAGTAAACATCGACTTATTAAACTAATTATCCGGTGATTACCTCCGTGATCCGTTTGATATAAAATTCCACATAGCCCTTTATCACTTGCGTCTGTTTGTACTTTAAAATTTGTGTCCGGCAGCACATGATGTAATTGTACAACGTTAATAAAATTATCTTTTAACTGCTTAAAATTTGCCTCATGATCTACTGTCCATTTCCATTGTGTATCCTTCCGTAACAAATCGCGAAAAGGCTCGATATAAGTCGAATGTTTTAAACTAAACTGCCGGTAATAATTACATACCCCTATAAATTGCTGCAATTGTTTTTTATTCTTAGGCGATTCAAAATTACGGATGACTTCTAATTTGTTTGGATCGGGCATCACACCTGTCTCTGACAAAATAAAACCTAAAAATGGGATTTGCTGTTGACACCACAATGATTTGTCTAATTTTAACGTGAAATTGTGAGCGAGCAGCCTACCAAAAATACAATCCATTTGTTGCAAATGCGAATCAAAATCGGTTGACGCTATCAATAAATCATCGACATAGCACGTTAAAAAATCATCAAAAGAATTACCTAATGCTAAACTTAATGCCCTAATAAATCCGCTTCCCGCCGTTTTTAACCCAAATGGTATCCTTTTGAATTGATACATAGTAGACCCGAATAAAAACGCCGTATATTGGCGAGACTCTTTGGCCAATGGGATTTGCCAGTAGCTGTGGGCTAAATCCGTACTAGTAAAGTATTTTTTATTATGGTATCTCTGTAGCAATTCATTGATTGGCGGAGGTGACTCATGGTCGTCTTCGATTACGGCATTTAAGTGTCGCGCATCTAAACACACCCGTATTTTACCGTCTTTCTTTTGTACGATTCTCAACGGATTACAAAAGGAACTATCAGAACGTTCAATAATTCCTACGTTTAGCATGTGCCGCAATTCTTCCTCGACAGCAGGCCGGACAGATAGAGGCACAGGATAAGATTTCCGAATAATGGGTTTGTTCCTTGTCAACCGGATCTGATGCTCATAAATCGTTGGGTATTCCCTTTTTTCTTCGAATAACCTTTGGTATTTTATCAATAAACTTTGAAGTGCTCGTCTGTGATCATCCCCGACTTTCGTTAGCTTACGCACAATCGTCTGCACCTGTTCAAAGAAATTCTGATCCTCCTGATTGTTTAAGTTTCGATTTAATACCTGTATACTTTTTTCATCACTCTCACAAATATTACAATTTTCTCCCCATATTAAACGATTAATATCACACTGATCCCCCTTTCGTACATTCCCATTTATAACATTTAAATTTTCCTTAATTCCATTATCATTGCATATTAATTCAATATTCCCCTTATTGTTATCTTTAATACTTTGCTTTTCAACCTCGTTTACCCCATCATTTCTCATATTAACATTATTAACCAAATTAACATCATGATTCCTCTCTTCGCGAACATAATTAACATTTACTATTTTATTGTGACCATTACTATACTGAACACACTCCTTCAAAATCTTTTTATTGGTCTCCGTATTAATAATGATTTCTTCCTTCGTTCTATCTTCCGTTACTGACATACTCTTTTCCTCTACTGTCAAAGTGACGTTGGCGATAATCCTATTATCCCCACTACAGTTAACAGGCTGATCGTCTTTCTCCAAATCGGCGCAGAGGAACGACACGGTCTGATGATCACAGACAATCCCGTCTACTTCAATTGTCGAATTCTTATAATTAATAATTACTTTATTTTTTCGTAGCCAGTCGTTGCCAATAATGACGTCAGTGCTTAAATACGGAATTACTAAAAAAAATTGGGTATAATTATATCCGTTTATCATTATTGTTAATAGTACCTGTCGCCTCACTGTAATGCCTTTCTTGCCAATAGCGGACAATACCGACACATTGCTAACCGGGAGTTCTTCTAGTTTTTCTTTTGCAGCTATTTCTCGATAAAATGATTCCGATACGCAAGTTACCTGGCTACCTGTATCGATAAGCGCTCGGACACAAGATCCTATCAAATTTATTTTAATATAAGGACCTATTAAACCACTCCCAATTACATTATTATTATTATTTAAATCATAATCATTATTGATATCCTCACTGAGGTCCTTTACATAATCATATGTTTGTCGGTACGCGGATGGACCTACACTCGGCATACCGTTTCCTAGTTTAAATCGCCGTTACGAGGTGTATTACTTTCAATCGCGTGTTGACTATTTGGGCAATCTCTCAAATCCAACCGAGGAGGGGGGAACCGTGTATCAGGCATCATTGTATTATGATACGTCCTCTGTCTGTATTGAGGATAATAACCGCGGTTGATATTTTGTTCTCGGCGACGGTTGCCTATCCAATTTGAATTTTGGTATTCCGGTATATGCATATGGTTTACTCTATTTATTTGATGCCTACTATTATTAATACTACTATTATTATAATTATGATTATTATTATTGTTCAAATTCCAGTTATTTTTACGTCGCTCGATTTGATCCCGCTCTTTATGTACTTTATCCAACTGATCTAATGCTTGAGAAATCTCACGCGATTGAGCATAGTTTATGGTGGCCAGTGCTTCCCGAATTCTTGCAGGGTATTGCTGAACTATCATATAGTTTGTTTCATATATTGTTAGCTGTGGATCAAAATATTTCGACTCTTTTAATTGCTTGTAATAATAGTCTTGCATGCTTCCCTCACTTGTCCGATATCTACGCGATAGCCACTCATCTTTAAGCTTAATTTGCGTTGGCACGGAATAAAATTCATTTTTAAAAGCAATCTCAAAATCTTCAAATCTATCAAAACGCTCTCTACTAATGCTAATCCACATTTTCGCCCTACCGTCTAATGCCTGTTCCGCTAAAAACACTTTATATTCATTCGGCACACATTTAACTCTAAAATATATCCGCAATTCTTCTAGGAATTCAATTGGGTTTGTGTTTCCGTCCGCTCTAAATTTTGGAATTTTTAAATCTGCTGATATATTATGTGATTGGTAAAGATTTATACCTCCATCCCCCGAGTCTCTCACTGGTGTGGTCCTCTCTCTGTTTCTACTTGCACTCGTATTGTTGACTTCCTCCCGAAGTTTTTCCAATTCTCGTCGTTCTTGGTCCAGTTTTTTCCACTCTTCCTCCAACCGTTTCTTCTCATCCTCCATGATTGGCTCTGTTGCTTTCCTCGTCTTCCTCTTATGTATCTCTCCGCTTATTGTATCAATACTCTTATTTCGTGCCCTCGTATTCATTAATACATATATGCAAATACAAAAGAATTAAATATACATGTGGATTTTAATTCTGCCTATAAGTTGGGCGCCAATTTATGTAACGGTCTTTTTGATCGACGCGTTGCATATGTTTACACATATATAATTTACACAGAGTTAAGTAATATAAATAAATAAATATGAAATAATGAATAATTTTATGTGGATCGTCATATATTAAGATACTCTCTCAATCGTCGTTATACAATGTTAAAACTTATTCTCCACGTTCTAATATAAATAATATTAAAATAACTATATATATAATAAATCACTAATACATACAATTACACACACATCTCTTTAGACGTCTTAGGCCATGGCCCCTTAAAGTACGGCGGGATACAATAATCTTCTCGTAACGGTATAATATTATATTATAGTTTGGCGGGCGAGCGTTTCGTGCCTTCTCCGGCTACCGGTAGTCTTATTCTGTTCGCATCAAATTAGCAAACGCTCGATTCGGGCTCGCTCCCCACCACTCGCCTCTCGCCATCTAGGTGTCTTTTGCTCGGTACGCAATGAGTATCGTTACAACATTTTACTGTTCATATTAAAAAAAACAGTTATATTTTCGCATAACTAATCGGTACGTTGTATGCAATACGTCTCGATCCCACAGAAATGTGCAAACTGTTTCACTTCATTATCTCTTAAAAGAAATTCATATCGTCATTTCTTAACAGAAAGTTCCTTAACCCCTTAACGTGCACGCTCGAGTTTATTCGAGCGCGCTAAACAGGCAAAACTGTGCACGCTCGAGTATATTCGAGCGGCGTCGTGTTTGATGCTTCTAAAATTAAAACAAAAATTTTGAATAATTTTGTATTTTTTTTATGTCTTTGCCAAGACAATGTTCTAAAGTGTGTATTTTACATAAAAAGAAAATTGATTTTCTTTGGCCGTCTTATTTCAAAGAAACCGTACGTTAACAGGTAAAACGAGTCTGGACTGTAATCGTAATAATTCCATGTTAACCGCTGGCGTGCTACATGGGTATGACTAGCGTTGTCGGAAAATTCTATTAAGACGGCCGGCGGGAAATTGAGCGGATTCGGCCGGAGTAAATCTTAGAAATGGTCAGGGTAGGTTCGGTAAGGGGGAGGCGACTTAATTAGCGGCCGGATTATTCGTCGGGGGTCCGCCCTTACGTGGTGCTGCACGGTAATTCGCCCTGATTGGGAGCCGCGATAGACTCGCAAAAGGCAGCGCGAGCCGACCCTTGCATAATTTCCATTATTACCTTTCACTACCCGAATTGCCGCGCACGGAAACAATGTGCGGACAATCGGCGCCGCGAGTGTTTTGTCGCGCGTTCGCATGCGGAATTCGTTAAAGCGTCTGGCGCCGGCCAATTTGAAAAGAGAAAGAGATCGACAAAGGGCTCCGATACCTGAAAACATGACAAATTCCAAAATATAAACCGTTTATTTTGAAAGAAGTGTAAGTCCATATTTTAAAAGAAATTAGGTATATAATTTATGATTAACATGGTGTAACGGTTTATTTATGCGATGTGATTTATTTTGAAGGTAGTGTAAGTTTAAATTTAAAAAAGAAAGAAACGTCATAACATTTATGATTAACATGGTGTAAACGGTTTATTTATGTGATATTTAATTTTTTTTCAATAGATTCATACAACTTTTAAAATAAACGTTCCACGTGACAAAACACATCATACACTGTGGCTACAAAAAGTACGAAAGTATTACAAGTAAAGAAGCAATGTCAAATCGTTAAGTACCATTATACGATTGCAACGTCAATCGAGTTTCCAATTTTCCAATCACGTATATACACTTAAATCCCAGACGAGTCTTACCAAACAAAAGCGTCTTAAATACGAATCCACTCACATCCTGTTCGGTCCGCTTTACAGACTGCCCGCTCGCCGGTCCGCAAATTAGCCTGCTAATTCGGCGTCGCTCGCCGTTCTTATCCGAGAGCGACGCTCAAAGCCCGAGAGATCCATCCCGAATCGTCGATCTGGATCGTCGAACGTGATCCCGATCCTCTACGAATTCGATCCGTCCGCCGCCGTGGCCGAGGACAACGTTTACGCCGATCGGACTTGTCGCGGTCAGGCCGCAGTCTCCACTGCGCATGCGCCCCCTTGCACGCCGGATGCCGTCCGTGTGCGGGCGTTGGAGGGCCATCCGGAAACATGGAAATTCAGGTAACGCGAACAGTGGATAGGCAAATCTCCTGCGAGGCGCTCACGACCGCAGCCTTCCCCTAGGCGCTCCGCTCGGAACCGGAAGAGACGACGTAGACGAAGATCTACCCTATCCGCATGCCAGGACCCGGGTTCCGACCTACGCACATGCCCGAAGTGAATCCGTACAGTCAGGCGTGCGTGTAATGGCGTTCGCAGTTAATTGAGTTCGTCTCGGGGAATCATTTTCTTCAGGGTAGGTTTCATGAAATACTTCCATGGATTCGTACGAGTTGACGAGTGGAAAATGTGAGCATCTGATATAGCTGAGTTTTGGGTGGGTGGATGTAGAAGTAAAATTTTTGATTTGCAGGGCGACAAGTAAAACGATGTCATGGTATTACGAGTAATATAATAATTTTAATGTAAAATTAATTGGTGTGACCGTCAGTGTAAGATGTATAATAATACCTTTTCGGCGTATTCGGTCACTGTTCTACTTTTATTAGAATAAGCAAGTAAATGAGTATAAGTAATATTAAGTATAAGGGGAATTAATGACCCTGGATTAATTACAATACTGAAATTCTTGGCACTAAGTCATATAGAATAGGACATAAGGAAAGGTGGCGTTCGTCTAGGGCAGGATCTACTGGCATAGCCCTACTGATGAGTCCGCCAGTGGATCCGGGACGAAACGACAATTTTTGGGAACACACCACCTTTCCTTATGTCGTATTCTATATGACTAGTGCCAAGAATTTCAGTATTGTTAGTAATATTAATATTGTAAGTTCGCGATTAAAAGAGGAAGTATTTTCCAAGACTGGAATATAGAACAATTAAAAATCTATGCTTGCAACTCGACACTGCGCTTCCCAGATCTCACGGTTACCAAACGAAAAACACACAGAGTATACAGAGTATATAGAACAATTAAAAATCTATGCTTGCAATTCGTAACTGCGCTTCCCAGATCTCACGGTTACGAAATTAAAAACACCCAGAGCATACGACCAGATTACAAGCCAGAGCTCCTACGGACATTCAAATTTGTCGAAATTTGTACAACCGCCAGATTTGGCAGGGATTCGAAGACGCGCACGGACGCAGGTGGCCAACTGCGCCGCCGACCTGATGTTCAAATAGCGAACACCTGGTCGTCGAGGATAGCCAGATGCCTAAATATCTAAATACTCCTATGTCCCGTTATCCGAGCCGGGCCGAGGCCAGGGTCCATCCGCGTGCCTATATGTGCAGATACACTCCGCACACAATGGTGTTTGCCGAGGGTCGATCGGCTTTCCTTTGCGGCTCCGGCTCAGTCTCAACCTTCGCTCCTGTTGTTCCATAATCGGCGTTCCCATAAACCGATTAATCGATCGTCCGCGTCGCGCTCGTGATTCCTGCGCGGCCGGGATGACCTCCGACTTCGAATCACTACCGATAGTTTCCCATAAATTTTGCCCCCGAGTAACGGGGAAATTGAATAATGCGCAGACGAACGAGTCGCGAGACATTTCGACTGCCAAGTCGTGCTGAACACTGACATGCTATCGGCGTACTGGGTAAAATCGAAATTGGCGCATGGCGTAGAATACTGACGAAAATTATAATCTTCATTTTGTAAAGTCTGGCGTCTGTAGAGTTATTACTGTTAATATAGTTGAAATGTTTACCGAACTTGAATAAAATTCTTAACCTAAATAAGGCGTTAATTACGTTAGTGTATTAAATTCTCATGTTTTAGCTTCTATCAATACATCTGAATGGACTTTATTGGTCAGAACTGACTAATAAGATCTAAACTGCTTCTGATATTTAAAGATTCGAACTGAATCTTTTATTAGTCATTTCTATGACTAATAAGATCTAAACTTACCCGATATTTGACGATTCCACCTGAAACTTATTAGCCATTTCCATGACTAATAATATCTAATGTTACTTACCCGACATTTGAAGATTCCACCTTGAAACTGACCCTCAACCGTCGTAATTAAAACCGTAAAATAGCTCCGGAACTCTACTTCCGCCATTTCACATCCTATCAACATACTAAACGTTATAACCGTCAATACCCCCGACTATATTTACAAGACCATTACCAGCCTCTGATCCGACTTGAGAACCTCGTTCCCGTCTAACGAGGCCCTCCACCCGCTCCCCCCCACCCCCATAACGCAAAGCCGAGCGTATAAACGCGGGTGGACCGCAATTAGCGCTAATTACCTGCGTACACGCTCGACGGCTTAAAAACGGCACGCGTCCGGCAACAAAGACTTCGCCCTACGACCAGCAGCGTAAAAGCTGAAAGATGGAAGGGCTCGTGGAAAGGTCGAGTGGGCGGGAGGAGGACAGGTGGATGAAGACTGTCGCTTGCCTAGCGAGAGATTGAGCGGGACGAAGGGATGAGAATGCGGAAGAGTCCCGGGCTCTGTCTGGAGGTACGGCACGCACAAAAGAGGCAAATTATTTAACAAGATTTCGAGTCACGGCCGGAAGTTCCCCAGTGAAGTTCGCCGTGTACTTTTAGCCCGCCCTGCTCTCCGCTCGTGCGGCCCTCCGCTTGTCAGCCCTCGGCCTCTGGCTGCCTATCGCGCCGTTAACAAGAGACGGCGCGTGTACACACATTTTTGTCTAAGAGGGCCATTCAGACGCAGTGAATGGTATAACCGGATAGGACGTCGGGGACGCGGACCGGCGACGAATGGCCGACTCGCTAGGCCGGTGTCATCAAAAATTTACTCAATCCCCTCGCCCATCTTCTACCTACGCACCCCAGCTGGAGAGCGCTTCAAAGGATTTTCCTTCTCCAAGGGCTTTTTTCGAACTTACCTGGCATGTTGGCAAATTGCGAACTCTCGCTCCAGTGGATACCATTTCGGAAATTAATTAGGTGAGACTGTACCGTGACTAAGTTCCAAGTCTCGGATTATAGATTTTTCCGATCAGTTGAGAATAGTAACGGTAAGACATATGATTCGAGAATGCGAAGTGTAATCATTGGCCGTGTAATTTATCTCAAAGTTTCGGATCGCATAGATTTTCTTGGTACTGTTACCGTGGGTTTTATTTTATTTTGATGAATGAACCGCTAGGCGGAAGGCTAGGTTATAGAATGGTTTTATTGCGCCTGAACGATAATAAGATTAATCTACAAACAAAATAAAAACGCCGCTCGCTGCTCACCTGCCGAACCTTTACCGTGAGGTGTACAGCTCTGTGAGGGGGAATCTCCTCGCAGGGCAACAATGTTTGATTCTAAGAAAGGATTAGTCGGCCTATTTAATCGACTCTCGACTTACGGCTATGGTTCATGGGATTACTTAAGTGCTCGTGATTCCCCTGGACAAGCACCTACACCTCAAGGATGTTTTATGACAATCCTTTCGCATCCGCATTCACACACTGCCTTATCCTTTCACTCTTTTAATCAAACACCGGTTCACACGTCTCCACAAGCACACGGTTCGTACAGTTAAGACCCAGCCCCGCTCGTTGTCGCTCCTTTGGCGCCACTTTCTCCCTTCAAAAAGGGGGGGGGGGGGTGTTTGTGTCTATTGCCGGCGGGTCCCTCTCCCAATTAAGCGTGTCATTACCGGCTACGCCGATGTCCGCGACCTTCCATGGTACATATGTACGTACGGTTACAGTACATTAAAAACGAATAGTCACGGTAGTCGATAAGACTTACGATTCGAAGAATGCAGACTAATTTTTGGCCACGAATCAAGTAGCTCAAATATTAATGTACATAACACAGCCTGGAAGGACGTTAAAACTGAATCAAGCTTTAGATCAGCGGTCGGGGAACTTTTTTAATCATTACCACAAAATATTTTTGTGTAAGTTGATATTACCCCATGGCGAAGAGCAAAAAAAAAAACGAAATCGCCTCTTTTTAGCATCTTTCATATTATAGCCCCCATGCATATATAAAATAGCAAATTAAAAATATATACTTTTTACTCACAAAAGTTTCATTTTTACCCCCAAAAATTTTATTTTTACCCCATTTGGGGTAATTTACCCCGGTTCCCCGACCGCTGCTTTAGATCCTTAAAGTACGACGTAGCATTTGACTCCGACTAAATTAGACGGCAAGGAGCGAATGCTTTTCGGCCGCGACGGAGAATGCGTAATTCGCAGAAAAAACGCGATGGGTTAGGAGGGGGTGAGTGCGATTAATAAATCTGAGCGCAGAGATGACGCAGGAATTAAACTATTCGCCGAGGGATTCTTGGCTCCACCTTTGCGCGGCATCGCAAAACGTCCTCCGAGCGGAGTGCCTTGCAGTCCTGCCAAGCGCAAAATTACAGCGCCCGCTTCCTCTTCTTCTTCGGCTTCTTCCCTTTCGTCGCCCGCGCCACCCCTTTTTACACCACCCTCCCCCTCCGGCCGTTCTCTGTCGCCAAGTATTCCGCCCCACACCCTTTGGCCACTCTCCCCTTTTTAGCGTGCCACTTTGCGTCGGCGCAAAATTAGCCCTGGCACTGCGTCTCGTTCTGGCATTCTCTCGCGGGGCGAGTCCCGTCTCTTCTGAAACACGTAATTAATTGTATAAAAACTTGGGCCGGAACCCTGTTGCCGGACGGGACGAATTTCGAAATCTCTGAACGACTCGGCCGACGACGGATATTTCGTTATGCAGATTACGTGTTTTGCGCAGTTGCCGCCAGGATGACGGCGGAGTGCCCGAAAGGGAGGGTAGGGGGTGGATTTTAAGTGGGACGCTTTTGGGACGCTTTTGGGACTTGCGATTGTGGGGCATAATGGTTGAGAATAAATTAAAGGATTGCGGTTAATGTAGAGGTAGGAAAAGTTATAGAACGTGGAAGGGGTAGTTTGCACTTGTAACTTTCGTTATTGGTAAGAATACCGGACTCTTGATCTGTTGATAATGTATGAAGCAAGTACGTTATTGGTAATGAGTAGGAAACTCACATTGCAGGGAATGAGAATATTACTTCACAGTTACTATAATGAAATTTATACATATTTATAATGAAAATTTTGTATATATGTAATTTTGTGCATGAAGCAAGTGCAATATTGGTAACGAGTCGAAAATTGACTTTGCAGGCAATGACAAAATTACTTCACAGTTACTATAATGAAATTCATATATATTTATAATGAAAATTTTGTGTATGTGTGTTTGCGTTTGTTAGTTACCACGATACGTGGTTTACATGTATACTTTCATCACCGCATCTAGTTGTAATTAATAAATCTTGAAACTGGACAATCTTGATCATCCCGTATCGTATTAAAAAGCAAAACTTACAAGTTTCATATTATTAGCTATATTCGAGTACCACGATCCGGCAGACTGTATAACGGAAAATCTCAAAAATCCAGCACTTCTACGGAAACCCAAGTTTTCGGTCTCCACGCCATGTTCGAATCGCATTTGCGACAGACGCGTGCCGAAATTCGTGACTCGCGTGCGTGAATCTCATTAACGACGTTCGGAGACGTCCGGGTATAAAGAGTGGAAGAGGATCGGTAGGACTGGGACGCGGTGGCACGGGGAACGATGGAAGAAGCGAACTGGAGCAGTAGAAGTCCCGTTGACGGAGCGCGAAAGGAGGGAGAGTCCTGGTTTTAATACCAACTGCATACAGTGCCTCGGCCCCAGTCTCGATTTCTTCTTTTATCAGTCAACATTTGCCCTCGCCCTCTGACCTCGCCTTTAACCCCCTTATCCCCGACCCCAACCCCCCTGTCTTCCGCCTATCTCTGTGTCCGACTCAACTCTCAGACTCTGTCCGTCCGCCATTCTTCTCCTCTTTGCGCGACATCGAGTAAATCGTGAGGCCTCGGTTCACCCTGAAACGATACGCGAATATCTACCGTATTCTTCGAAATTTATCAACTTCCACGATTACGCCAGACATTCATTTCGAAAACAGCGTAACTGAATTTTTATATATTGATTTTATTGGTTTACTACCGCCAGAGAAATATTTTTAACCCATTAGCTTCAAGGCTCCCCATTTGAAGATTTTGGAACTTATATATTAGGTTGGGGAAAAAGAAATCCATTATTTTTTCGGTACATGGCTGTAGTGAACGATATCTCGTAAAGTATCGATCAAAAAATTTGAAATTTATGCTCGTTGTAAAGATGACATTTCACACTAAAAAAAATTCTTTTGTTGTTTTTTGTTTCGTCCATTCAGTTGTGAGTTACAGGGTGTTAAAAATGGAAGTCAACAAAGCGAACATTCGGTACATTTTACAGTTTTTCTTCGATAAAGGCGAAAATGCAAGCCAGGCGGCTGAAATTGTAAATGGTGTTTATGGTGCCGATACTGTAACAGCTAATTACGTGCAATTTTGGTTTCGTCGATTCCGTTCAGGCATTTTTGATGTTAAAGATGCACCTCGCACAGGCAGGCCCATCGTCGAAAATGTCAACCAAATCACAGAAATAATCAATATTGACCGGCATGTTAGTAGCCGTAGCATCGATCAGGAGCTAAAGATCGACCATAAAACAGTTTTAAACCATTTGCGCAAAGTTGGATTCAAAAAGAAGCTCGATGTTTGGGTGCCACACTAATTAACACCGAAAAACATGTTGGATCGAATTTCCATCTGCGAAGCCTTGGCCAAACGCAATGAAATCGACCCATTTCTTAAACGGATGGTGACTGGGGATGAGAAATGGGTCACATACGACAATATTGTGCGAAAACGATCGTCGTCAAAGCGCGGTGAAGCAGCTCAAACGGTGGCCACACGAGGACTAACGGCCAGGAAGGTTCTACTGTGTATTTGGTGGGACTGGAAAGGAATAATTTGTTATGAGTTGCTTCCGTATGGACAAACACTAAATTCAGATCTCCACTGTCAACAACTGGACTGTTTGAAGCTAGCGATTGACCAGAAACGGCCAGAATTGGCCAACAGAAGAGGTGTTGTGTTCCATCAGGACAACGCCAGGCCACACACGTCTGTAGTGACTCGCCAGAAACTCTTGAAGCTTGGTTGGGAAATTTTAATGCATCCGCCATATAGTCCGGACCTAGCACCAAGCGATTACCACCTTTTTCTCGCATTGCAAAACATCCTGTGTGATAAGAAATTGGAATCAAGAGAAGATTGTGAAAATCGATTATTAGAGTTTTTCGCCAATAAGGACCAAAACTTCTATGAGAGAGGCATTATGAAATTACCTTTAAAATGGCAACAAATTACCCAACTAAATGGTCCATATTTGACCCAAATCGGACAATCCAAAGCATGTTAAATAAAGTCTTGAACTTCGCGCAAAAATAATGGATTTCTTTTTCCCCAACCTAATATTTATAAATATAAATTTAAATAAAATAAATATAAATATAAATTTGGCACTTAATGGGTTAAAGATGGATGACCCAATTGTAATGTATGTTAAAGAGACATTTTCTCGTGACTATAGGACTAGCGGTAAAAAGGTTGCTAAAAATGATTAGGGAAAAGTTGTCCAACTTGCCCTACATTGTAGTTACTCGCGGCGCGCACTTTTTTAGCCGGGACGACCTCATTCGCGATGTTCAGCCGAGCAAATTACATGCGAAGACACGTAGAGTATCCGCGGCCTCCTCCAATGTTTGCGATTAATTATGTCCGCCCTTAAACGTCTTAATCCCTGTTCGGGCCCGCGCTGAATGCCTAATGAACACTTTAACGGCCGGCGCACAGCATGTGTGCGATGGGAGCGCCGACTATTACTGACAATTAAAGTTAAAAACAGGCAATAAAACAATAATTATCGAAAATCAAAGACATAGCGATGAAATAGGAAGCCAATAGAAATATCCACACTTGTTTACGTTTCTCAATCAACATACAGAAAGTGTGCTGCGGACCGACAACTTTGACTGTTACTGACAGTTAAAGTTGAAAACAGGCAATAAAACAATAATTATCGAAAATCAAAGACATAGTGATGAAATAGGAAGCCAATAGAAATATCCACACTTGTTTACGTTTATCCATCAACATACAGAAAGTGTGCTGCGGGCCGACAACTTTGACTGTTACTGACAGTTAAAGTTGAAAACAGGCAATAAAACAATAATTATCGAAAATCAAAGATATAGCGATGAAATAGGAAGCCAATAGAAATATCCACACTTGTTTACATTTATCAATCAACATACAGAAAGTGTGCTGCGGGCCGATAACTTTGACTGTTACTGACAGTTAAAGTTGAAAACAGGCAATAAAACAATAATTATCGAAAATGAAAGACATAGTGATGAAATAGGAAACCAATAGAAATATCCACACTTGTTTACATTTATCAATCAACGCACAGAAAGTGTGCTGCGGGCCGACAACCTTGACTGTTACTGACAGTTAAAGTTGAAAACAGGCAATAAAACAATAATTATCGAAAATCAAAGACATAGTGACGAAATAGGAAGCCAATAGAAATATCCACACTTGTTTACATTTATCATTCAACGCACAGAAAGTGTGCTGCGGGCCGACAAGCTTGACTGTTATTGACAGTTATAGTTAAAAACAGGCAATAAAACAATAATTATCGAAAATCAAAGATATAGCGATGAAATAGGAAGCCAATAGAAATATCCACACTTGTTTACATTTATCAATCAATGCACAGAAAGTGTGCTGCGGGCCGACAACTTTGACTGTTACTGACAGTTAAAGTTGAAAACAGGCAATAAAACAATAATTATCGAAAATCAAAGACATAGTGATGAAATAGGAAGCCAATAGAAATATCCACACTTGTTTACATTTATCAATCAACGCACAGAAAGTGTGCTGCGGGCCGACAACCTTCGGCGCTCGCATCGCACACATACTGTGCGCCGGCCGTTAAAGTGTCAAATTTAAAAATGTTCATTGAGCATTGTTTGAGGAAAGTTGGCGGAAAACGAGGCATTCGCCTGCGAGAGGGTAGAGTCCCGTTCATATCCGAGGGCGAACGATCGAAATTGGAGTGAGAAAAGAAACGAGGGGGATGAGGAAAGGGGCGGAAACTTTGAGAGCGAGCGAGATGGGCCGTGAACGAAAGATTGAGAGAGAAGAGAGAGAACGGAAGGAGGGAAGAGCCCCAGGCTTACCGAGATTGTCTCGTTACATTGCTCATCTCCTGGAAAATCTGCCGAGCAAACGTAACTAATCGAAATTCCTCCCTTTTTTCCTTTCGTCTTAATTCACACCGCTCAACCTCCACAGTTTGTTTTGTGTTCCCCTCAGACAAGAAACGAATCTTTATCCAACCCATCATCCGCCAATGTCCCATTTTTGGGACACAGTTTCAAATTGTTTTCTTTTAATGGCTGCAACTCCTAAGTGTACAGTTAATTTCAGTTTTTATTTTTGTACTTTTGTATTACGGCGGGTAATGGGTTAAGTAGCAATTGTTGTAGCAACGATAAAAGCGAGTCAGAAATTCTTTTTGCTATTTTGAATGACCACTTTGATTATCACGATTCTTGCTCGAACTCTATCCGAAGGAATTTCTAACTAGCCAACGATAGAAGATGTAATCTACCGTGTTGAAAAAGTCGGAAAACGTACGCTCAAACATTACATCGTCATAAATCCCGGACGATTCTCTCTTGGCGGGCAACTAACCCCGACGACTTCGAGGACAAGAACAGCTATTACCAGCCGAGTTCGAGTAGTCGTCCGTAAGCGAACTATGGCCAGAACGTAACGATCTCTGGCAGCAGGTGTCCGCATAATGTTCTAATCGGTACTATTCACACGATAAAACCGTAAATCTCCGAGCCGGTTAATGATACCGGAACGTTACACCTTACGGAATGACGTCAAGGAAATAGCGCTAGCTATACGAACGAAAAAAAATGTCGACAGTACCGTCCTTTAACATCGCACTACCATTTTCATTATGTCTGGCTCCGCGGAATGCGTAAAAGAGCGATTATTATCTCACGTAATGGAAGAACGTACGCAGAAAGTTCGAGTGTTAAGAATGATTAATAGCGCGGACGGTAGACTATTATTTGGCCGGGGGTAGAATGGGTGATTAACCGATTGTGCGGCTGGCTTGAATAGATAATACCTGCTGTACTAGGTTCATAGACGGAATTCCCAAACGTCCGGTCGAATCAGCGAATTCCCAGCCCGTCTAGACGTCAAGCGTCGAAATAGATCTATCAACCTAAACTTCCGCCTTTCTTTAACGTCCAACGACAACATAATGATCGATTTTCTACAGAATAGAAAATCTAATTCCTTAAGCAGAAACAGGATCAGGCAATCGTCGGACGTCGAAATATGTCTATCAACCTGAATTCCACCTTTCTTTACCACCCAATGACAACATAATGATCGATTTTCTACAGAGTCGAAAATCTGGTTTCTTAAGCAGCAACAGGATCAGGCAATCGTCAAGCGTCGAAATAGATCTATCAACCTGAACTTCCACCTTTCTTTACCACCCAATGACAACATAATGATCGATTTTCTACAGAGTCGAAAACCTGATTTCTTAAGCAGAAATAGGATCAGGCAATCGTCAAGCGTCGAAATAGATCTATCAACCTGAACTTCCACCTTTCTTCAACGTCCAATGACAACGTAACGATCGATTTTCCACAGAGTCGGAAATCTGATTTCTTAACCAAAAACAGGATCAGGCAATCGTCCTGGCCTGACAAGCTTCCGCTTCCTTTCATCCCGTTACCTCTAATGCCGAGGATGAAAGGAGGAAGAAAGCGGCAAAAATCCCCAGATTCGAGCATCCCTCAATGGGGAGGGGTAGAAAAGTGAGCGGCAACGTCATTCTCGCGGGCATCATCGTTTCCCACCCTTAATCCTTATAAGATATACGTGCGGCACATAGTAATTTACTTTATGAAGCTTTTCCTCCGCGCTCATCACTTTCTCCCTTTATATCGGCCCACGCCTCTACGCCCCATACTTTCATACCCTTCCTCCCCCTTCCTCTTCCTTCTCCCCCTCTCTCTCTCTCTCTCTCTCTCTCTCTCTCACTCTCTTCCGTCGCCTTCGTTCAGCAGTATTTCCATCCCTCTCGGCCACGTGCTCATAACCCGTAATAACCCGGGCGAACGTCGACAATGATAAACGTCTTTACTTGCCTTACGTCTCGCGAGAGGCAGCCTAGGACAGAGGAAACGCAAAGATATTGCACGTTCTGACGAAACTCGACTGACGGAAAGACGGAGAAGCTGAAAAAGAAGAGAGAGAGGGTGGTAGCGAAAGAAACATAGAGACAGAGAGAGAGAGAGAGAGAGAGAGAGAGAGAGAGAGACAGAGGGAGAGTCGGGGAGAATAAGCGAGCGAGACTGAACTAATGTGACGGTGATATGAAGTGACTTATGAGGGCCGAAGCGGAAGTTTCGATTGCCTCCGAGCGAAATTGTGAAACGCCAGCCGAAGCGGATCTCACATGGCAGTGCGACAAACTGCGGGGCAAGTGTACCGAGAAGAAATTCCCCGCGGCTGCACCGGCATGTGTCCCGCGGACAAAGTTTCGAAGACGGGAATGGACGACGGAGATTTAGCGCTGCCGATCGTCTGTCCTTCCCTGCTATGCACTTCCGTCCGCGAGGGAATATGGAGAGAGACGTTTCGTTTCGAGCGCAGTGAACTTTCCCGCGCCTTTGACAGTGGCAAGTGACTGTTCGGCGGTATGAAATCCATCCGATTCCTATTTCGGGAAAAACATGACTGAAATTAATGAAATAAGTGTTCGCATTATCGTTCTATACGCTAATGTTAGTACACGTGCGGCTGATTTCGGACATACAGTCGGTCACGAAATCATTCGGACACCACTGTGGATCCGACTATTATACTCTGTATTTAACGTAAACATACAATAACAAAAATTAAATACATAACATATATTACAGTAGAGTATGTAGTTACTGGAAAGATACGAAACATTTATTTATAGTACCTGTGTCGGTAAATAATACGGGAAAAACAAAAAGAGCGCTCATTTTCACCTCACGAAAACATTCATACCCCTTCTCATTTTTGCGAAAAATCGAAGGTCGGCGGATCGGATCGCTCTTTTACTAACTGCTAGGGGGTCAAAAATAACTCAGAGAGCCGTTTGCCGTTGGTCGAAATTCGCATTAGTTTCGAAGTTACAGCCAAAAAACCATCGAAAAAATGGGGTCACGAAAATGGCTAAAAATTAAAAGTCTTCCGATCGACTTGTGGATATGCATACTGAAAGAGGATGAAACGAGGATCACAAAAATCGCAACAGGAGCCTTCTAAGTGCAATACTTTCGGAGATATGACCAAATATGTGCCCAAAAACGGCCAAAAATCGAAATTTCCCGGGATACACGGCACATAATCATAACTGGACTAATTACTTACATATTCGATGAAAGAGGGCACAAGACATTCACAAAAATCGCAACCGGAGCCTTCTAAGTCGAATACATTCACTGATACGACCAAAAAGGTGTTCGAAAACGGACAAAAATAGCCCTTTCGCCATCTGAGCGACGCATAATTTCAAACGGATCAACTATACGTACATGAAATAAAAGAGGTACAAAAATGACCCACAAGAATACCAGGCAGAGTGTTGCAGTGCAATACTTTCGAACATATGGCTTCTACATTCAAATCATCCTTACCAAACAACTGACATAAATGATCTAATTCTTACAGAAAACTGTCAATAACGTATTAAACGTTCAATAGACTCCAACAAATAAGCAAAATTCCCCACGTTGCGCATCGACACCAGCCACCAATCGAACCGTATACCTACACCTACTTCCGTCCTGAACGCTGTCCACTTCAGCATTACGACTAATTAGATCTGGCTCGCGGAGGCTTTTGCCGATCGCGATATAATCGGCCGATTTTCGAAACCTGAGCCCGCCTAATTCCGTCCCCGGTTTTGGCCGCTATTTGCGGGCCTACAAATTGTCGCACGGTTCATTTCAATTGATCGGGCTAATGATCGATGTCGACGGTGCGAAACGATGCGCGCGTTATGTTTGCACGACTAATCCCTTCGTTTGCCCGATAGCTTCGTTATTAGCCAAGCCAGCCCAACAGCGCCGGTTTGGCACGGGGACAATGTGGGAATCGTGAGCTTCGTTGCTCAGATGGACGCGATTTGTCGCCGATTCTCGCGGAATAGAGAAGCTTCGAGACGAGTCGAATCGTTATTCGATCCGACGATCGTTGGCGATCACTGGCGATCGTTGGCGATCGTTTCTACCTCCGGTTGGCGAACGATTGAATTGCTAAACGGATCCGATTCAATAGGCGGACCCAGTCGAGGGTCAAGATGCGCGTTCCGAGCGAGTAATTTCCTTCCGACGAGCGAGACTGCTTTTTCCGCGCGCGACCGTTGTCATACTTTTCCATTGTGGACTGCTGTCCGAATGAAGATACCGGCTGTTGTTAATATGCGAGACGTTCATTAACTGAATCGGCCGAGTCTGGAATACCGGAGCTAAGGAGGATCGAAGCTTATGGTTCAATTTTTCCAATGCTTCTCATACATCATATTTTCGAGTATCTTCGTTAATACAGATTTTTTATTTAAGCCTGAATGTTTATAATGCGATTTCATGGAAATTCTGTACTTGTTTTTTGGTTTATAATAATAGCATTTTTTAATTTGACTGGAAATCGACTTGCTAATCGAAGGTTTCGTATATTTTTGTACTACATTTTTAATTAAGTACCTATCTCACATGTCAGTACATTGTCAGTTACTATTGTAGGACTAACAAATTGCCTAAGTGACAGATTAGAATATATTATCACCTAACAATATTTGAAAAATCTCATTCCTCGACACTTGGCGCGGTACCGTAATTACGGAAAAACTGCGGAGTACAAGAAAACCGTACGCGCCGAGCGCTTTTTACAGTGACATTTCAACCGCGCGGAAGGCTTCTACGTTGAGGAGGTCAAGCAAACATCGCGATCGGTAATAACGCATGCGTCACTCGAAGTCACACTTGTCCAGCTCACTCGTAACGCACATGTCGATCCGCCGTCAATTACAATGATTCTCCCGTTTTTTTTTTCCTCCACCACTTCACCATCGCGCACACTTCCATTCACATGCACATTTGCCGCACACTTCCTATCGCGAGGATGACGCGATTAATCACCGGGCATCGATTAAATTTGCACGGAAGACGCCTTCGACAGATACCCAATTGCTGCAAAACAAAAAAAAAAGGCTACTCTTCGAACAATTAGGTCTAATTATTTGCAAACGCTTCAACAGCGGTCGGAAGCAACTTCTAATAAAAGTCGCGCGATAAATCAGCGCGCCTCATTAACTCGGATCTGTACGGATTTATCAATAAGGGTAATCGATCATGTTCGAGACGACTAATCGATCATCACTTCTTCCGCCGAACGAGCTTTGGACAAAGCACGCGCGATTCGATTTTAGAACAAATATCTTTGGCGTTCGAAGTCCGTACTCCGGAGGCGACATTTAAATGAGATGGGCAAAAACGAATTTAGAGATTGAATCCAGTATTCGCGCATTATGCAACGTGGCATCCGGTGCATCTCCCCGAAGGATGGAGTCGGAGCCGAGTCGATGATCATTATGTGTGTCGTCGTTTGTCGTCACATGACTCGCTCTGTCTTTTTGCTCTGCTACTGTCAGTCAAAGTAGCCGCTCCGTTCGCGGATCCTTGACACTCGGCAGTGGAACTTGACGGTGAAACTCTACAGTGGTAACTCTACAATGGAACTTGACAGTGGACGTTGACAGTGGAACTCTAGAGTGGAACTTGACAGTGAAACTCTGCACTGGAACTCTACAGTCGAACTCAACAATGAAATTCCACAGTGAAACTTGACAGTGAAACTCTGCACTGGAACTCTACAGTCGAACTCAATAATGAAATTCTAAAGTGGAACTTGACAGTGGAACTTGACAGTGGAACTTGACAGTGGAACTTGACAGTGGAATTCGACAGTAGAACTCGGCACTGGAACTGGACGGTCGACTCGACAGTGGAACTCGGCACTGGCACGGTCGACCGAAGCGAAATGCGCAATCGAACTCTGCGTCCGGCGTAAATCATTCGATCGATTCGCGCGAGCACGCCATGGGGTTACAAAAACATCCAACGATCCCCGTATAAACTCGTTTCCACTCGGCGGACAGTGACAGTGACAGTGCATATTGAACAAAATATTTCACCCGGGCTCTAAATTCACATTCCACCTGCCTCCCGATATATTTTACGCCTTTAAAGAGAAGAGAGTCAGATAAAATGGCATGACCGAGGCTATCGAAATTCTGATTTCAACGTTATAAAAAGAACAGATCTACTAAATTGTCCGCTGACAAGATCGAAAACATCAAAACTGTGCCTACTCTCCAATCAACCTACATTGTACACTTCTCAGCTCTAAACAGAACCTGACGGATCTCATAGAGTCATAACCATCAATTGCAAGAATTGCAATAGGATCCAAACTAATGGCAATTGCAACCGAACCGATTGCAAAAATCGCAACCAAACCAGTTGCAAAGACTGCGATTGCAGCCGCACCAATTGAAAAAATTGCACTTGCAGCCGCACCAATTGAAAAAATTGCACTTGCAGCCGCACCAATTGCAAAAATTGCAATTGCAACCGAACCAATTGCAGAAGCCTAAATTTACTCACTTCCTAGCCTACCCCAAAACCCATCTTCTACACTCTCAAAAAATTAAAAACCAATAAAACGCCTACCGACGAAAAGAAGTGCACCGCACCGGCTCGCCCCGAAAGCCATCGAAACTCTTCTCTAACTCCCTGAATGCACATCGTCAGCCTTCGGGGGCCCGGCCGTCCGCGAACGAAAAGGATTTGAATTCGAACGGAAAGACAGAGAGAAACCGTCGGGCCGGCATAGCGTTTTCGCGAGGCAGGCCATTAGCGCTCGTTTTATGAATAAGTAACTCCGGTCTACCGCCAGCGAATGAAGACACACTTTGCATCCTATCTATGATCCCGACCCGCTCGCGGCTAAAGGCTACCGGCGGGGCATAAATATACATACATCCGCGGCGAAGCGAGGAGGGGCAGCAGGAGGAGGAGGTGGAGGTGGAGGAGGTGGAGAGGCTAAACTTTCGCGATTACCGTCGAAAACGGTTCATCGCTTACCCGTTTACAATCGCTCGCGGCGATATTCGGACAAGCGAGCCATCCGCAGGAGCTTTTAACCTCGGGGTCGGATCCCGCGTGGATGCGGGATGAAGTGATCGTTGTTGCGAATCGGCTCTTCGAGCCTCGGTTGCGAGGGGTGAGGACAGTGGCGGAAACGTGACGTGAGCGTAGTTCGTGCTGTGAGAGGGGAGGGAGACGAATGTTAAGTAAGAAGACGTGTCAGTGATGTTTGAAATGTGATGTGAGAGGATGTTTGAGATTGACTGTGTATTGTGATGTTTGAACTGGGATGTAAGAGGATATTTGAAATTTTCGATACTGTTAAAGTTTGATAACAAGGAAAGTATCAAATTCGCTGAAAGAAGAATTTTGGGGAAAAACTGTGCGCTGCTATCCTGAATCAAATCTAGGTAATCATCAATTTATCAAATGTCTATTATTGATTATCATTGGTTAATTGATTTCACTAATAAACCAAGGTATCAATAAAATTCTAGTCAATTTTAAAAACTGTAATTGCAGAATAACAATCTGAACCTTAAGACAACATAATCGAACCACTATCCACTATCGAAAAAAGTTTGCGCAGCTATCCTCAATCAAATCTGAGTAATCATCAATTTAACAAGTGACTATTATTGATTATCACTGGTTTATTGACTAATAATTTTATTGACCACTGAACCAAGGTATCAATAAAATTCTATTCAATTACCCAAACTATAATTGCAGAAATAACAATCTGAACCTCAATACAACATAATCGAACCACCATCGAAAGGTTCGAATTCCACGAGGCGGGAAGAGTCGCACGATCCTTAAACTCGTTCGATCCGAACTTTTACCGAAAGATAAACGACAGAGAGCCTACCCGGGCGACTGCCGCCGACCCGTCATTACTCCGAGGCTCGTAATGCCGACGCGAGCGCGGAAGTCGTTATGAATATTCAGCGGTCGGGAATTTTGCGCCTGGCGAGCGCGTAGAGGCCTCGCCGGCGAGTCCGGCGTCGGTTTTAGTGAAAAAACGTGAGCCGAGCGGCGTCGGTTGCGCTCGCCGAAAAGTGATGTTCGAGGAGGAGAACTCGCCGTTCGAGGAGTCGCCCCTAGACGAGAGGGATGAACATCTCGCCAAGTGGGAGGTGGCCGTTCTCGCCACCATACTCGTCGTCACCCTGCTCGGCAACGGGCTGGTACTCTTCTCGCTCTTCGTGCGCAGGAGGCGAGGGCACCGGAAGTTCACCAGGATGTACTTCTTCATAATGCACCTGAGCGTGGCAGACCTGCTCACCGGCCTGCTGGATGTCCTGCCCCAGCTGGCATGGGACATCACGTTCAGGTGACATGTTCTTCCAATGCTCGACAAAGAACGCTACTGCTTTATTGTTGGATTCGTAATAAGAAAATGTTTCTTTTGTCGCACAAATTACGTTATTAAATTTAAGTTATATAATGCACGTACCTATGAACATGCCTTTCGGCCGATTCGGTTAGTGAAAACTTGAAAGAGGGGAATTAAAGATCAAAGAATCCCTAAAATTTATTTTAATGAAAAATAATACTAAATATAATATATACCATATGTATTAAATATAATATAATAATACTAAATGATTTATTAATTATTAATTTTATAGTTAATTTTTAACTAAAGAAATTAAACACAGGGTTGAAACAAGATATAGATATATGCAAATACTAAATAATACTTTTTAAGTAATACTAACGTGCATTCAATATACGTTTCTTTATAAAGTGATTCGAATCCAGAACGCGATACCCTTGATTTCTATATGATCGTAAGTGGCACGTGATCGGTGAGAATTGAAGAATAACGGTGAGAACGTTGGACAGGTTTCAGGGTGGACAAGTGCTGTGCAAGATAGTGAAATTCGTTCAGCCGTTCGGTCCGTACCTGAGCTCGTACGTTCTTACGGCAACTGCGATCGACAGATACCACGCGATCTGCCATCCTCTCCACTACTGCAGCACCACTTCCAGAAGATCCAGGATCATGGTCTACTGCGCCTGGATCCTGTCCCTTATCCTCTGTCTGCCGCAGGTTCGTCAGCTTTCATTTGCGCGACTCGCGATCTAAATAATTCCGTCGCCGTTGCCGCTTCGTTTAAAAAGTATAATAATGAGAACGTTGACGATGACTTTAAAGAAATGATGAGAACTTTCTTGACACCGCTTCCGAGCCGACTGATAAGTGAAACTAACGTCGAACTATGATACAACCTGTATAAGAGACGGAACTTATGCGCTTGTTAACGATGCCTGCTTATCGCGGAAGTTGAGAATTTTTTCATCATCATCAGTAACAGTAAATGTCGAATTGATGGCGAGGGGGCAGATAAAGTATCTCGTTTGTCAGCGTATGCAGTATTTGCATTTTGGCGGGCTTACTAATATAATTATCTTAACGAGGTTTGCTGTGGACTGTAATGAGTACTAACGACGTTTGTGTGCGTTTCTGAAAGACTTACGCCTTCTAAATTACCGTTATATATGTTACAATTAACGTAATGTCAACAAAAATTGAGGTTTTTTTAAATCCCTTGTTCCGATCGATGAAGAATTATTTATGATGAATATTGATGTAGGAATTTCATTAATGGAAAGTATTCTTTACCGTGGAAATTGATAAAATATTATGTAAAGTTATACTGCCTGCACGCTGGCTAAGTTACTCGCCCGTACGTTGCCAATACTGGGTGCGTTCTGACTGTGTTTACGAAATCGACCGCTGAGTGTGCGATCGAACTTGGATCTTTGTCGATTGATCCAAGCGCTCTACTGTTAACTCATACTCGAGGTCGCAGGTCTTACGATTATTTAACGTACATATTATTACCTCACCACCATTACTTCCCTTCTGCATACAAAATTTTTATTCGCGCGTTATTTTGCACAAATCTGCGTCGCGTATCTCGATGTTATCATATGTTTTGGAAAACTAACGATGGCTGTAGTGGAATATTATGTCGGTGAAAGGAATTATAGGTGGGAAAATCGAATTGTTTGAGAACGTGAGTTTAATTCTGCCGATGTGTGGCTTGTTCGAATGTAATGCTGGGATGGAAGTAGATCAAATATTATGACTGTCGCATAATTAAAACCAAATTGGTAAAAAATCCTTAAGTAGTAGGTGTGAGTGTATTTTGGCCCAAAAATGAAAACTGTTCAATTGGCCTATCTATACCTTTACCAAGGTGACAGGTGGTTGGACTACCATGCTAAGATGCACGTAGCATGTTGTAAGTTACATAATATTCAAAATAGTAGGAATATGTTTGAGTTTAACGCCCTACACACTAACTTATGTACGCGTACAGCTGATTTCAGACATATTTAGCTTATGTAATCCTACTTTACGATACTTATACCGCTGTTTTATCGTGGCCAAATAATTGGCATGTTATTTAATGCATATTTACGGCAATTGTCGGCCTTTCTGAGATATTTAACGTAACAGCGCCCATTTTAGGCCGTATATGAACCACAGCTGACAAGTGTATCGTTCTAATATGACATTGAGCGACCAATGGAGGCTACTTTGGTGCTACTGGCACCTATTGAATCCCTCACATTGATACTATATTGCATTGTATTGCGTTATGAGCTGATTTAACCACCGAAAAGCTTCGGAAACGGATTTCTACGTTCAATTGAAGGCTCCCTGGCCGATTTATTCCTATCCTATGTCACTTATATCGCTATTTTAGTATCGGGTAATGACTGCCACATGATTTTACGTATATTTCTGGCAATTATTCGCCTTTCTGGGCGATTTAGCCTCCGGAAGCCCATTTTCGGACCATTTTAGACCACTTCTGACGGCCGTATCCTTATAATATGGCATTGAGCGACCAATGGAGGGTACTTTGGCACTATGTGGACCTATTGAAAGGAGATGGAACCTTCAAAATCGGCGAAAAACGCGAAAAAATGTTTGGTCTTAGAATCGATTTTTAAGTACCCTATCCCACAGATTTTAACTCGCCCTGATAGTTGATCGCAAGCAAAGTTCCGAATTTTCAATAGTTTTGAAGATACAGCCATTTTTCGGAGGTGAAAAAAAATTGTTTCAAGACCGGCTTTCTCCGATAGTCCAATTTTATTAAAGTACGCGTCGAAAGCTTCAAGAACATGTATAATTATCATAGGTTTTGATCGCCGGTTCAAAAGTTACAGGCGATTTAAAAAATCGCGAATTTTTTAAGGGGTACTCTAATTTTTGCGAAAAATCGAAGGTCGGCGGATCGGATCGCCCTTTTGCTACCTGGTAGGGGGTCAAAAATAACTCAGAGAGCCGTTGATCGAAATTCGCATTAGTTTCGGAATTACAGCCAAAAAACCATCGAAAAAATGGAGGTCAAAAAATGGGTAAAAGTTAAAAGTCTTTTGATCGACTCGTGGACATGCACACTGAAAGAGAATCGAGAGAGGATCACAAAAATCGCAACCGGAGCCTCCTAAGTGCAATACTTTCGGAGATATGATCAAAGATGTGTTGAAAAACAGAGAAAAATTGACGTTTTGCCATCTGTGCGAACGAAAATGTTGATTAGGCCCACTATACGCACATGAAGTGAAAGATACATAGAAACCATTCACAAAAATGCCAGGCACGATGTTGTAAGTGCAAAACTTCCAGAGATATGGACAAAAGTGGGTAGAAAATTCCCGATAATTACTGTCGTTGACCTTCCCTCTCTAATCAGTCGCCTATAACTCAGGTTCACGACGAAACAATTTGAGAATAATCTTGCCGCGGCGTGTATACATATTCACCGCACTCCCTGAAAACGTTCGTACTGTCAGCCGTATGCGACACGAGTCAATGTGCTAATATCATATACCGGTTACGCCGTTTCGAGTTCAAATTTCGGCGTCTTATCCTCATGAATGATGCATCCGGCATAATCGGCCTCACCACCCGTGCTCGTCATTGTTTTCAGGTCTTTGTATTCTCCTACAGCGAAATTATGCCGAACGTTTGGGACTGCTGGGCAACCTTCGAGATGGCCTACGGCGAAAGAGCCTACGTGACTTGGTCAGTACCATTTGCATTCTTCTTCCTTCCGGCCATTACCTGAAACGCAAATAAGACTCCAATGTAATAACCGCCCCATACTATGAATTGGGGTAGGGCGGAGTGGGGTAAAACCGATCCAGCAATTGTAAAGTTTACTTGAAACTGATGTGTTTCCTATCTACTCCACTAAAACCTAATAATCTTAGTGTTTTTATTTAGCGTATGGTTTATTCCTTAAGTTGCATTAATTTGGATTAAAAATATACTCTGAATCTCGTGATTTTCTAAATAAATTAAAAACAGTGCTGCTAGCCTGTTTAAAAATGATTGAATCTTACATCCTTATATTATATTATGGGGCAAAAGCGGAATTATTATTAGTAATACGAACTTTGTCGAACGAGTTACACGGGGGACTCACGGAATACATGGCGGCCACCTATGTTGAATACTATCCAAACCATTGAATACTAACCAAAGGAAGATTTCTACCTTACAGTTCGTACAATGCAACGTATATTCGAATAAATTAGGGCCTAGTGCGGATTTGCTCTTATCCTAAACACTATACTGCACCTTATACTAAACAGAGTTCACATCAAACTCCAGTCACTACGTACAACAGAAATGGCATATAGACTTAAGGTAAAAATTGTCTATACTCACAGGTTCAGCGTAACAGTATTCCTGCTGCCCTTGATCGTGCTAATTTTCACGTACACCAGAATTTGCTTGAGCATATGGCAGAGCAGCAGAATGATAAGCGTCGCGGACGCTTCTAAGAACGGCGCGAATTACCTCGAGAGAAATCGAATCCCGTTCATCTCGAAGGCCATGATCAATACCGTGAGGCAGACAATAGCGGTGATTAGTCTGTACACGATCACGAGCACTCCGTTCATCGGATGTCAGCTATGGGCGACCTGGGATCCGGAGGCCTCCTCTTCGCCCTTCCTTTCCGGTAAGCAATTGTCAGCCAGCTTACGAATCTTGCTCAGACCAAACATCGAGTCCTACAACGTCATCACCCCATATCCCTCAAAATTCCTCAAAATTATCAAGCCAACTTCCTGCTACTTGAACGTTAATTAAGTAAAAATTCTTCAATTCAATAGAGCACTCAAGATGTACTCTTAACCCATTATCCGCCAATGCTCCATTTTTTGGACACAGTTTCAACCTGTTTTCTTTCAATGACTGCAACTTCGAAATGTACAGTTAATTTCATTTTGTTGTACTTTTTTATTACGACGGGTTAATGGGTTAAGTTGGGTTTACTGTACCTTGAGTTATGTAGACCTCTTCAATATGGATTCAGTACCGTTGGGCATAATGTTAATGTCAAGCTGTCATCCTGAAGAATTGAGTTCTCTTTACTTCAAGCCATGCGGATCGAATTACAATCGCTGCAAATTATCATTATTAATCTATGCATCAGCGTGACTTACTGCGCTCGCTCAACTTTGACACCGCAACTGCCGATAATTCATACTTTAATTATATTTAAATTATCCACGTGACATAACTCGGCATGCGTAAACAGGGAATAATCAATCACTAATCTCATTAGGCACTGCAAAAAACCCTTGAAAACAAAATGGCTAAGTGAAAAGTCACCGGTAGACAATCCGCGGTTAGTCGTATTCACGTTTTGGTTACACCCAGTAGCAGCCACGTTCCCCAATTGGGGATTTTGGAATTTGTATAATTACACTGTTACACAAACTTTTGTACAAATATATAACTTATCCGGCCAAAGATAAAAAAATATAAAAAATTGGCAGTTAATGGGTTAAAAGCAGTGTTAACCTGCATCGATCGAAAGATACAAGGTAACAATGGGGTCACTTCTGACCCCTGCCGTGCGTCAACCTGCAGATTCTCACCCGAGCAGCCGTCTGCCCACCGGTCCGGACCCAGAAAACGTCCGACGCGTCGTAAATCAAGCCGACGACGAGCGTGCGACCGGCAAAAAGTCGCTAAGCAATTTAAATACTATATCCAGCCGTCCAATTAAATCATCCTGCCCTCCCCTCTGACCCTCCGTCCTTTTTTTCCCTCCCTTTTCCGCCTCGACCGGGGCTTCTCGTCATTCAATTCCGTTCGATTAATCGTGTCGCGCTTTTTTTTCCAACAATTTGCCCCGGCACGAGGCTCCTCCTTTCTTTTTACCTCTTTCCACTCGTTTTTCTTTTCCTTTTCTGTCCTCAGGCGCGACTTTCACCATACTGACACTGCTGAGCAGCCTCACGAGCTGCGTCAATCCGTGGATCTATCTGTCCTTCAATCGGGATCTTCGCACCGCCTTGATGGATCATTTCTGCGCCAGGCACGACTATTCGCTGACATACGGTAACGAGCGGGCAAAAAAAAAAAAAACAAGCTTCATCAGATTCAGTTAACACGATCGCCGCCGGACGATTTCGATCGGCGAGTGCACGTACCATTACAGATGAGAATCTGTTTCGCAAACTCCGTGCTTTATATTCATAGTTTTTTCAATTTTTGTACATGTACCGGCTTTTCGAATTGCTGGCGGCGTGGGGTGTTAACGATAGAACTACCTATTTGCGTACATGTTTTCGTTTTGTTTCATTTTCATGAGAAACTATTGATTCACTTATTAGCGGTTGAAGAAGATAGAACTACCGATTTGTGTACATGTTTTCGTTTTGTTTCATTTTTATGAGAAACTATTGATTCGCTTATTAGCGGTTGAAGAAGATAGAACTACCGATCTGCGTACATGGTTTTGTTTTGTTTCATTTTTATGAGAAACTGTTAATTCGCTTCTTAGCGGTTGAAGAAGATAGAACTACCGATCTGCGTACATGGTTTTGTTTCGTTTCATTTTTATGAGAAACTGTTAATTCGCTTATTAGCGGTTGAAGAAGATAGAACTACCGATTTGTGTACATGTTTTCGTTTCGTTTCATTTTTATGAGAAACTATTGGTTCACTTATTAGCGGTTGAAGAAGATAGAACTACCGATTTGTGTACATGTTTTTATTTCGTTTCATTTTTATGAGAAACTATTGGTTCACTTATTAGTGGTTGAAGAAGATAGAACTACCGATCTGCGTACATCGTTTTGTTTTGTTTCATTTTTATGAAAAACTGTTAGGTCTGTTAAACTTTTCTGAGAAATTGTTAGCTTATTAGTGGCTGAAGGTTTGGGTTCGGTAGTTCTTTCGTTAATAAATTATCAGGATGCGAGTGTTTGTACCTTGTTTTCAGATCAAGGCATGCTGCGGCGGACCAATTCCAACGAAGCTTCGACGAGATCATCTCTGATCACGAGATTGTCGAGATACTCTCGTTCGGTGATAACCCGATAACGAGACAGTTCTCACTTTTAACCCTTTGGCTGCACAGACCATTCGCAGGAAAAACATTTTGCGCGCTGAGGCCACGAACGAAGTGCTAAGTTAAAAAGTGAGAGAACAAATTAAAACCTGCGAAAGATGAGGAACAAAGTGTGACAATGACACAAAGTGATTTTTAAACCGGAAGATCGGTAATATTGGGAGAAAATGTTTTATGGACTTGACAGCGGTGATACTTACAAGACTCGCCGGCAATCTAATTGCCATTACGGATGCATTTCTTGCCAAGTGATCATTCCTGCCGATCAAAGATTCCGATCAACGTTCATCCATTTAGCTCACACTGCGAATCGCGGAAAACGCTCGATCTTTGGAATGATGACTGTTAAATTTTATTATCGTCCGACAGAGACGACTGCACATTGACAGACAGGCAAGAAATAGCTGCGCTATTCTCAAGTTTCCCAAATCGTTAAACCTTTCAACCTATCGGCTTCCAAATTGAACACTTCCAAACGTCAATGATCACTCAATCCTTCGAATATTAATTAATCGTGAGATCCGATGACAGCTACCAATTGACAATATCGAATCGGTCAGAGAACGCTCAAAACTGACAAATTCTAAACCTCGCCAAAACGCACCTGTTACACCTATCGATTTAAACAGCCAACCCAGTTTATTAATCTGCCAAAAAACGACCGACACTTCTATTTGGAACCGAACGAAGTGCGGCTCGCAATTGTCATTTTTGCCAAGTGAGTAAAGATCACTGATCGCCGAATTCGGAGCGTCGAACGCTAATCGATCCTCGAAACTCACACGCGCGATGCCCGAACGATTCCTTTTCCACGTACGGGCCGCATCCGTCGGTTTTCTTCTCCAACGAGCGCCATTCTTCGCGATCCGTTATACTTGCACGGTTCCGCCTCATTAGTATTTCCATCGAGCGGGCGTCTATTATGTCCCGACGTTTGTATTCCCATTTTTATCCCGATCATCCCAGAGACTCTCATGCTTATGCTAATGTCGCTCGGCCAGGGCCGTCGTCTGATCGTTAGGCGCCACCTTTCCCAAAATTCGTTCCAAAATTCCGCCATACGTATCGTCCTTCAACAATCACGATTATATCAAAAATTATTCGCAACTTTTCTTAATCGACTTTCAAACGACTACCGACACAGAACACGTACAAGTGGACCGTTTATTTTCAAAGTGACGTAAGTCCATTTAAAAAGAAAATTAATATCTCATAAATAAACCGTTTACACAGCGTTAATCATAAATTATATATCTCATTCTTTTTACATACATTTTCTATTATTTTTTTAAATATTTTTAAATACATACCACTTTCAAAATAAACCCGTTTGTAATAATAATAAGACCGTTTATTTTCAAAGTGGTGTAAGTCCATTTAAAAAGAAAATCAATATCTCATAAATAAATCGTTTACACAGCGTTAATCATAAATTATATATTCTATTATTTTTTTAAATATCTTTAAATATACACCACTTTCAAAATATACGGTCCAAGTAACGCGCGTTGCATGTACCATACGCTTCGTATCCAAAAAGCAAGAACGTACGAGACGCCAAGAAATCGTCGCAAAACAATGATGCAGACTGAACAGTGAATTTTTTATCGACACGCTTCCTTTTGTCACCGACCGCCACCCACGCACTCTCTCGAGGGGTGCAAGCGTCGTTACTGACGTTCCTGAGGAAGATCGGCGAGCGGCCCGAAAAATGAGAGCCTCTGCCGGAACACCTGAATACTTAATAAACGGATAAAATTAACATTAATAACGACTGTCTGCGGAGCGATCCACATCTTATCCGAGGACAAAACCGTTCGACTGGCACGCACGTGATATACGCCTATTCGGTGGAGACGAGTCGTTCCGGGGAAAAAAAGGTGGGCAACGTCAGTTTTTCCGCGGCGATCGCAACGTCGACGACACGCGCCTCGTGGCGTCAAGGGCTTCATCAGCGGACATCCCGGGTTGGCCAGCAGAGAGGTGCCGATTATGGATCAGAACGCGGACGATTATCCCGGCGAACTGTCCAGGAACGAGGTAGGCCGCCATTCCCGAACGGTTCGCGAATCGAATCTTCGAGCAATTTCGATGAGACTCTGAGTCATGTCTTTCATCGGGATGGCTTGCACGGTCAAATCTTGTCTCGAGAACGTAAATTGGAAATTTTGGGAAACGGGGATAGTGCGTTTTCAGAGAGAAATATTGAGAGTTAGTTTGGTTTATGTTTGGTTAATTTATTGTAGGGGTGGTGATTTGAGACGGGGTTTACATAGTTGAGAATTAATAATGTGCATCTGGGGCGAAAGGATAATAATTTTGTAATTTTTAATTTTTCCTCTATTATGTCTCAATTGACCAAACTGACCGAAATGGTATGATACATAGAATTAGTAATGTTATCCCATTATCCGCCAATGTCCCATTTTTGGGACACAGTTACAAATTGTTTTCTTTTAATGAACGTAACTTCTAAATGTACAGTTAAATTTATTTTTTATTTTTCTATTTTTGTGTTCCGGCGGGTAATGGGTTAATGAAAAGATGTTTCTAGAAAGAGATATTGAGACATAGTAATTGATGCTGAATTATAGTAATTGATAAAACATATTTTGATTCATGAGAGAAGTTAAAAAATGTACGCCTACGATGGAAAGTAAATTTTCGATGATTTATTGCGCGGTAGTCATTTTTCATCGTGAGTACTATAAACGATTTAATGCAAGACGTACATAACAAAAGGCTCCTGTTCCAGTCTGAGAACGAGAGCAACGACGAAGACTACACCCGCTCGCCAGTCCTGCTGGATCTCGACGAAAATTCTAAGCAACAGCAGCAGCAACAGCAGCAGGAGCAACAGAAGAGGCAGAAAATTAGCCATCACGATTCTAATTCCGTAGCTGCCATACCGAGCGTGGATCAGCATCTGCAGAATCAATTGACGCGCAGTGCGCCAGGTACAACGACGTGCCCAATAATTGTCACCGAAACTAATCAATTTGCCTTCTAAGTCGTTTAAGAATTCCAACGAAACAATCGTGAAAATGTATCTTTTCAAATACTTGCTCATTCCATTGTCAATACTGATTACTCGACCGTTCAAGCATTACAAGTAGCGACTTAAAAATTAAACGATGCAAATGTCTACTGACTTGACTTGAGTGAAATGATTTGGCTGAAATTAATTGACGATAAATTCCGTATTTGCAATATTTTTCCAGAAGAAGCCACCTCGCCGCGACGACAGTCCTTAAGAAGACGCTGGCAGGACGCGAACTTTGAGGATCGGCAACAGAATTCGGACGGAGTGCTAGTGATAAGGGTACCGGAACCGGAAATAATTGGAACTCACCCGCATCTTGAGATATTGCACGAGACGAACATAAAATCTGTCCAGCGCGAGCCGTCGCAAACGGAAAAAGGTGAGACCGAAAATTAAAAATCTTTGATTCAATTGAATTTTGTAGTTTGTACATTTGGATTGTTATCGGTGTCTGGCAGACGTAACTGCCACGTCACCCGAATTCGGATGACAGACAACTCGCAAAGCGCTCCCTGTACAAAGAGATTAGTATATTGCCAAATTACGAATGATTTAAGTGTTTGGAAGGACAGTGGCAGTCAAAGGTAAACTTAAAGTTAACAGAGAGGACTGCTTATTTGTCTTGCCGCTCCTCTTTCGTCGATTTCGGAGTGAAGTCCGCATTTTCGTGTCTCCTCCACGTAAGTACGGGTTCGAAGTTCCTTTTCTAGCAATGTGACTCGTAAATTTTTGTCACGCGTTCGTTCGATTTGCCGGACAAACATCGACACTGCCTTATCCTCGTATTCTTCTTCGATCGGTCTGAAAAATTCGCATACATCAGCTAAACTTATTAAAGGAATAAGGTGAAAATTATCCGAAGGAGAAAAAGATCTTCAGCAAAATTTGAAACTATCAAACACAAATTTCTTTCAATTTATTTTTTTTCTAATCTACATAAGGAAACTTAGGCGAAAATTACGCGAAGTTGGTGAAAAAAACCTTCAGTCAAATTTGCAACTATTAAACACCAAACTTTTTTGAATTTATCTTTTTTCTGATGTACATTCATAAATTGTATATTATATATATTAGCTTACCTGGGAAGATCGTCAGAACGCGGATGATGACTTCGTTGCTTCCTTTCGTTCCTGTCGACTTTCACAACCTTCTCGCTGTTAGCGACAGTTTGCATTCTGTACTTGGTGGCAACTTTTTTCGTTCTGTGCTTACCGGGCGACGCATGCTTCCTCGTAAAAAAGTGCGAGAACAGCTGGTAAATAAGCTGTCCGACATTGATATCCCTCCACCAACTGAAACGTTTCCTCTGCGACTTCTTCTCGTAATTTTCGACCAAAATGTCGGTGTTCGTATCGTTTTGCTCTAAGCTTTCGACGCGTTCGATTACTTCGACCACTTCCTCGACTTCCGGTATCAGTTCGACCTCGGCCATTGCAACCTTCTCTTCCTCGGGCTCCTTCATCAACTCCTTATCGGTTTCCGCGTACGTCGAATGATAACGAACGCTGTCCATCTTCTCTTGATCCGACGGCCAACTAATTCTTGCCATCTCGATCGAGCTCTGTCTGATATCTAATTTTCTATTGTGATCGCGCGAGTTTCCCCTGGACGAAATATTGGCGTCCTGCAGAAGTCTCTCGGGCGCAAAGTGACAGCTCAATTGCATGTTCGAAACTTGCGGCATCAGGCACATGGCTGTCATCATCTTCCGCGGATGCGGAAGCGGTTGCCGAAAGTAGAATGCATCGTTTAGTCTCGTCCCTAACAAACAGACTCCGTGATCGCCACGCACACCCAAACTAGGCACAGACTAGATCTATCGAACCGATACGTTCGCATTAACACGTGCTTTCAGGCAAGAAAAACATCTACCGGCAGTAATTTATCAAATTCAATCGAATGAACGGAAGAATGACTCATACCTTAACCCATTATCCGCCAATGTCCCATTTTTGGGACACATTTTCAAATTGTTTTCTTTTGAATAATTGCAACATCTGAATATACACCTAATTTTATTTATTTTTTTAATTTTTTTAATTGTGGCCGTTAATGAGGTAAGAGTGGTTCTGATTTAATGAGAATAAATTACGCCGTTGAAAATTGATGCCGTACATAAACGTCAGAAGTAAGAATATATTTCGCTAACCCTTCCGGCTGGCCTTCATGTTCGAAACGTACACTGGACCTCGGCCACGAAGATCTTCATGATACTCTCTCGCTGGCAGACTCGGCTGACCGTACCCTATCCATCTTCTGATTTTTACGACATCTCCGTAATTTACAAGCTCGTTCCTGCGACCGGACGGTTTCTCGCGAAAGAAGATTGCGTGCCGACGCGCGTATCGTTTTTGTTTCAAGCGCGACGGGACCTCAAACGTCGCGCCAGCAAAAAGCATATCGAGTGGGTCACGTTGATCAACATCACTCGCCTGTTAAGAGTAAAAACGTAAATGGTCGCCGATTAGCCGAAGCGGAGGACCCGGCGACACGCTAACAGAGTTCAATCATTGTTGCAGACTCTTTTTACGGCCCTCACATAGTTTTACATAACTTGCCCTGGGCGTGAAAGAAGAAATATTTGTTACCTGCACAGATCGAATGATAACTACATAATGACGGTGTATGACATAAGGGGTTTATTTAACGCGTTCCGTGCCGGACCGATTTTCGAAGACTTTGCGCTCAGGCCGCGTATACGACCCACACTTTTACAATTAAATAAACTCGTTTTTAAACCTTACAATTTTTCGATAGTACAAAGCTATAATTAGCAAGAAAAGGGTATAAATTTTAATGTAATACAAATTTTCATGAATATAAATCTCAATATGCATTAGATAACAAAGCAATACATTTAATTTTTAAGGAATTATTTTACACAAACACATAGTCGAACGTTTACTCTACCGGACGAGCAAGCGGCCTGAGCGGAAAGTTCAACGGGGGTCGCATACGGCCCACGCGGCACGGAACCTGTTAATGATCGTCAGTTAAACGTATAATCATACCATTTTTTGACCGATTCGATCACTGTACTCTCGAGAGACGAAAGGACAAGGGAAAGACAGTATATTCCAAAAATCGTTTCGTCCCAGATCCACTGACGGACTCAGAATGATTATAATGACTGTATACACTCTTGCCAACAAAATACAACAAAAAAAAAAAATCCTGGCTGTTATTTGTAAATTCGTAACACGTTCAATCTTCAACCAGCCCTGATTCCACGAGTCATCGATCACCCCTACCTGCCATTATCGCCCGCCACCCCCCATTAAAGGAAGATCAATCTTACATTACAGACTACAAAAAATCGGCCTGCGACCGGGAGCGAACGAGAATGCGCGACATGAACCGCGCATTCGAGCTGCTCAGATCGAAGCTGCCGATATGCAAGCCTCCCGGCAAGAAGCTGTCGAAAATCGAATCTCTGAGGCACGCCATCACCTACATAAGACATCTGCAGAGTCTGCTGGAGCCGCAGTACACTTACGTGCCAAGTGTACCGGAACGCGCGGGCTACTACGGGCCGACTTCCGGTCCTGCTTCCTTCGACGTCCAACATCCCAGCAGATGGGAGTCCTTCGCTTATTATCGATACGATTATCACGCGCCGTTCGCCACACCCTCCCCCCCGGCGCTTCCGCCCCCTCTGCATCCGAGACTGCCGACGGATCAGGAGGATCGACAGTTTCCGTACGACGCCAGACACTGACCGCTCCGAAGACGCGAAGGGCTTCCGTTTTTGTAGACCGAATGAATTAGCGAGATTGTTAACGGTCCCGGATTCTCGAAACTGATCTTCGATTTCTTGCGAAACCTTTTCCGGCGGATTTTCTGAGTTCTGTAGCGCGAAACGCGGAGATTTCAGATGGATAGGGGGTGTATGTACATTGTAAGATTTTAGGCGATAAGGAACGTGATTAGCAGCGGGGTAAATATGGAAGGGCGTCGATCGATGTTCGATGTTTATGATCGTTGACCGGAGTTATATTTTTCTTAACTAACTAATACGATTGCACCCTGGTCGGGTCACGATTATGAGGGAGTTGAAAAAAGGCTGAGAGGAAATGTTTAAGGTCGACATTGCCGTCAAAATTTTGCATAAATGATTTGTGTTTGAGTAACGAGGCAAAGAGTTAGGACATTGTGTGATAAAGGATTCTGGAGAATCGTAGCTAATAGCTTGGAAACAATATTATCGTATGCATCCGATAACCTTCATGAACGACGCCGAATCATTGGCACGGATCAACGATATTCCTTTATTTACAGTAACGAAGTAACAGTATAAATATAATTCGAGTATTCTCCCGCGTAGCTTAAAACGAGACGCAGATAAACTTCGCAGACTTCTTCCTCGTACATCTATTTACACTCCGCGCTATGTTGCCTGTATGAAGACGATCAACATACGATTGACAAGTATCCATTCGTTTCAACTGTGCTTTTTAAGATGACGAGGCATCCAGTTTCTTCGATCATACAATGGACGATAATCCGTCTTCGTATTTAAGACAAAGAGCTGTCCGTAATGTTAAAGTGTAAATGAGCAAAACTAAATGACGGTGCTGTATTTCGAGTGTTGCACTGTGTTCGGCGGCGTGGTGGTCGGATGAATGTGAAGAGGCAAGTCCCAGATCATAGTCTCGACGTCCAGGGTGGATGGCCCGTGCCAGCTGACAGTCTTTTCATTCGGCATCTCGACCAGTTTCGGCGTCGTGACGAATTCGAAATGCAGCCTCCACTTGAGCGTTACCAGTTCGGTCGTAAAGTCCGGCGTCACGTGCAAGGGTATAGGCAGCACCAGCTGAGAGTACTTCAGGCCCAGACACATCTCGTGATGCTTGTTGTAGCTGACGAGCGTCGGCAATGTCGTACGTCCGCGACGGTAATCCTCGGCGACGTGCTCCTCAGATTGCAGAGCGACAGATACCTGAGAGCAAGAGACAGTGGCGTTCGAGAAGTCGAACGTACCGACCACGTCCTCGCCCAGCTTGTAGGAGTTCTTGAACAGGCAGAATCTGACGACCCGTCCGCGGCCGTTGGTGATATTGTAGAAATTCGGGCTGCGTCTAGCGGTCAGATTCTGGAAGATTCGAGAAATTTTTCATGCTGATAAAGTTAGTGATCCTCGTCGAGGCTACCTCGTTCAGTAAAGATAGGCGTGTAAAGAATTTTATGTTAATATGACGAGTATAGATTTCTATGTTTGATATAAATGTAGCGTTTGTAAAGAGAAATAAATATAATTCTGTGAATAAGATGTTTACCTGGAGAGTCTGCAAGGCGATGTCCAGCGGTGTTTCTCTGTGTTGTGTTTCCATGAACGGATTGTTTGGACTTAGGTCGACGCTGTCGTTGCATGCTGTTACCTCAGGCAATTCTGTGAGGGAAAATTTCATTGTTACGTTGTCAATTATCTCGGAAGTATATACGCGTAATATGTGAGTGTACAGTAATCTTTGTTACTCAATTGTAATTACCGCTCAACGACAATACGCGGAAAGGCACGCGGAGCAATTTTATCGCAGTGTTTACTCTCTGTGTCCCCACTGTAATTTTATAAGAATACTTTACAGCTTGGCCTCTGTATGATGGAGGCGCATCACTTGGTATCGTTTCCCTATAGATATCTGCAACAGCATAATAGTCCCAATTAAAGCTAGGAATGCAAATGGCCACTTAATTAACATTCTATACGAGCAGGAACTCACAAGTCTTGCTTTCACCAGGTGAAAGTCTTAAATCACAAAATAAGATTTTTGGTTTAGTGTTTAGTATTGCATGGCCATTATCCTGCTGCCATGGCGCAAACGTTGTGTCTGCAACAAAATGCACACGGTACACAAACAATATTGTCAAATTACTAAACGTGCATCAGCGAAGGGACCTAACTTACTAGCATTAATCGCTGCTAAATGAGTTGTCAGATTTAATTTCTCTGAAGCAACAACTTTCCCATTGGTATAACATTGGCAATGAACCTGCGCACTGGCCCATGCCAGGCTTTCGAATATATCACTGAAAGCGAAGATAAATTTCAACTCAAACTCTGGTACCAAACATATTGTGAGCAGTATGTAACGTACCTGTGGCTTTGAGAAATCTGATGATTTGGATTTGGAGGATTACTGAATGTAACCAAGCACTCAATAACTTCGCCGGAAAAGTATACAGGCCCTCTAATAAGTTTTGCGGTAATCTCAATCATTATCGTTATCCTTTCTCTACTAAGTTTCACGCATGATATAGGTTAATCGCTCAACAACAAAAACTGACGTTATACCAACTGTTCCCACCCAGCATGAATATCGAAACCTAAGTATCTACAACTACGTTATTGTCACGAGTGTTTCGGTAATCCAAACAATAAAAAGTCACGTGAAACTCGACCATTCCCTCGAGTAAATGCCATCTGTCACAACCACATTGATGTGTGTTTTGGTCACATAATGTAAACATCGATGTCGGATATCGATACCCTCACCACGCAAGATATCGAAAGTTGGACGCAAAAATGTTCTCTCCAAAAAACGAAAGCCTACCTAAACAAGATCCTACGGGACATAATTCACATAATACCGACCACCAACATTCCATTATACATCTCATTCCTCTCTACAGAATCCACAACAGTAAACCCTGCGACTGCAACCCTTTATAATCGTAATCTCCATCTAAAACCATCGCTTCCAAACCAGCTTTCATTTCGACTCAACGCGCCATCGATCGTGCGAACCGCTCGCGATCAATCCTCGATCTCTCTCGATCCCCGAAAAATTAAATTTCATTAATCCAAAAAAAAAATAGAAATATCGATAAAGTCTCGTCGTCCCTCGATCGGAAATCTCGACCGTCGGCGCACTTCTCGTCGGTTGGATCTTGACAATTAGACGGGTCCGCGCTCCGTGCTGGCATCCAGTATCGCGATTCCCTATAGAAGATATATATCCTGCCGAACAGGGGGGCGTACATCGTCGATTGGCACTGTCGGCTCGCGAGTTGACGCGGTGAGATGATATACGGCTTCGTCGGGCTGATTACGTAGGTTCAATTTGCGTGCGGAACGTGCGTGCGTTATGAGCTGCTCGTGGAGAAGGTGAGCTGATCGTGTGCTGTGATCGCGGCCGTCCTCGTCGTCTTCGTCAACGAAGAATGTCGTCAGCGGGTGGGAGCGTCGTTCGCCGATCGACGGGACGATCTTCCGCTGTCGAAGGTCATTAAAAGTTGGACGGGGAGCGGACAACGGAGCGGGCCGAAGAATAAGCTGGCGGAAGTTATGGAGGGTGTCAATGGACAGTTGCAGACCAAGTACCAGAAGATCGCGACGGAATATTCGAAAGTGAGCGAGGGCCGGACGGTGATCGTGACGTTTCACGTTTAACTGCCATCTGGACCCAACGTTTCTCGGAAATGCCTTTTTTTATCCTGGTGTACTATATCTTTGCGATCTGTAAGCCCGATGCGTACACGGAACTGTTGGACGATTATTTTTGTTGTACACTCGATATGTAAACAGATGATTTTTTTTTTAATGTGACTGTGTTCCACAGCGAACGGTTTGTTACGCAATAATTAATATCGGAAACGATATTGTCTCATGACAGTGGTTGCGCGTTGGAATTTGACTCCGATATGTCGATGTTTGTATTTGAAATTATGCGAGGATGTTTGGGTCTTAGGCATGTTGTGTGCTTGGTCTACACATGCGAACGAGGACTGATATCTTTCCTGTTACAGATCCGTGCCCAAGCAAATGTACTGAAGAAGGCTGTGATCGATGAACAAGCACGAAATGCAGAAATTAGGGAGCAACTCAAAGAGAAGGAAGTGGAGCTACGTAGAGCAGAGCAGGAATTGGACAGTCTGACGTTCCGCAATCAGCAATTGACTAAACGTATAACTGTTCTACAAGATGAGTTGGACAAAGCTCAACATAAGTCCAAGAAGGGACGGAGTAAACAGTCCGAGAACAACGTACAGGTACCGCCTCCACCGCCAAACCACATTTTGGATGAAGAATTCCAAAAGAAAATCGTTGAAAATGCTCAGCTATTGTCACAGATCAGTGACAAAGATGTAGAAATAGAAATATTAAACGAAAGAATACAGCAGCTGGAATGCAGATTGGACCATTCTGAGAAATGCAGGATAGAACTTGAGTCAAAGTACCAGAGCACGATAGACAAGTTAGAGAGGGAGAGGAACGATCTACAGAGGAAGCTCAATGAGAAACAGAAGCAGGAGGAGACTGTTTCGTGGTCAAGCAACGAAGGTAAACGAGATGGGTGCGAACTCGATCCTAGACTCGGCATTTCTAATCACCGACAGATCGAACCGTCACCGTTCTCATCACCGTCGGCCTCCAGACGATCCTCGAAGTCTATTGGCGACGGGAAGCCTCAGAGACTGCACGATGAATCCGGCGACTTCGAGTTCACCAAGTCGTCCGATCTAGAGAAAGAGCTGAACCACTGGAAGACTCAGTATCATATAATTAAGATAAAGTATGACGAGATAGAGCAAAAAGAGTCCGCTAAAAATAGTGGTGGGCTGCTGGAAGGTGATACGTTGGGACCTGTAGAAATAAATAATATGGTAATAACAATACAGTACATAGACCTATTAATCTCTGTTTTTATCACTAACAGTGCAAAAAAATCGTTACATTATCAGGTTGGTAGATTGAAAGCCCCGTTTGCGATGCCAGAGGAAATAGAGGCGAGAGAAACTAAGATTAGAGAGTACTATCTTCGGGAGATCGACAGATTAATCACTGAGAAGCACGTCTCTCACGCAAAAAATTTGGCAATGGCCGCCAATGTAATAAGTTATACCTTTAAACCAATACTACGAAAGAAAAGATCTGTATAATTGTTTACCTGAGACACTTTTTTTTCTCTGTCCCCGAAGAACGAAGTACTGCAAGTTCACTTAGAGGCCAGCGAGGCTAAGAGGGAAAAGTGCGAGTCTCAGCTGATGGAGGCTCTCGCCAACTGCAATGCCATACAGAAGGAGAAGGAAACGCAGGAAAGGAATTATAAGGCACAGTTGGGAACCATGAGCGAACATCTGGCCAACATGAATGATAAACTGATATGGCAAACAGAGGAAATACAGCAATTAAAGTTTGAACTGTTAAATAAGGTAATTAAGAGAAAGAAATTTGTTTTTCAAAGGTCACAGGCTAATGGCGATATTCTATTTCAGAATAGTAACAAGGGAAAGCAGAAGTGATCCAAAGCGTATCTACGCCTCGTAACCCGCGACATTCCATTACAGACACGTTTCGGCCACGTTCATTCAGAAAATTTACTTTCATGTACATAATATGAGACTCACACTCTACGAACAATGAATAATTGCAACAGCTGTCTCGTACTCGTTGTCTTTAGCGTTGAGCTAAGGAGCTCTCTAACACTCGACGTTATGTTTATTTATGGAAACAAAATAAATCTCATCTCTAACGATCATTTTTCCGATCGTCGAATAAAACGATAACGTTGTTAAATATATCTTATACGCTACGACGAAGTGACGAAAGCTTTTATACTTACCGACGCAACTCGCACCGTCTCCCGCAACCTTGAACACACGAACTCCTAACAAAGATCGAAAACAATCTTTCGCCCAACAATTGGAAAACAAAATATATATATATTTTAATTCTTCCTCAATGCCGGTATAACTATAGCAGAGTTCGGATCACATTGTCGCCTTATAAATATATACATATACATATTTAGCTGAGAACGTCGGGTATGTAAAATATAATTTTTCTAAGTAGTCGGGATGTGTGCCTATGCCGCAAGCTATGCGTCCTTTTTTTACTCGACCTTTACCGCGAAGCTGGCACCGCAGCTGCAGCCCTGCTCCGCCAAAGGATTGTTCGTTATCCTGAACGCGGAGCGTATCAATTCCGTGTGATATTCTAACGTCGCACCCTTTATGTACTCTAGTGACGTCTCGTCGATAATGACCTTGGCTCCGTCTTTCTGAAACACCCTGCGGAAAGAAAGCCCATTCAGTCTCACATCCGCAGCCATCGATCGACCTTCGCCGATCATCCTCCCTTACTTGTCGTCGTCGTTTATCTTCGAATCCAAATTGAACTTGTACTGGAATCCAGAACATCCCCCACCCTCGACGGTTACCCTCAGGCACGTACTCTCGTTCGTTATTTCCTTCAATCGTTTCACGCAACTGTCACTGATGATCAAGTCCGCGCTCGTCTGTTTGGCCGAAGCTTCTGTTGACATCCCGTTGCACGCTGGTAAAACATTTCCAGTGTACCACGGAGAGCTGCGGATACATGATTTTATGATCACAATGCGTCAAGTACGCCTCGCTCGAACTCTCACCGTTTCGGAAGGCGTTACACGTGAAAATACATATTTAAAACGATAAGCTTTCTACGCTACCGTAGCTCTTCGCCTGAATCGAAGGCTCGTATTGATAAAATACTAATTATGCGTCATGTGTCCACTGGACAGCATAACCAATAAGTCATGAATGGGTTTCGTGGTTATGGTAGAAACTTACGTCAGAAGTCGGGAGAAGTACCGGTTTGATGCAAAGTTTGACGACAGTCCCCACACCGCGCGTCTTAATTTCGCCATGTTTCTACCAGACGACATTGCGTTCACTCTCCCGCGACGGCACGACGACACATTCACGACACATTCACATACCACGCGACCGCGGATATGCGTACAAACTGGGCACTCAGTCGTCTGACAGAATGCAGAGTGCGTCATTGTGAAAAAAGTGACGCAGGCGCCGTCGGCGCTGGGATTTAAATTTAATTCTTCCCCAATGCCAAGAAAGCCCGCCAACATCGATATTGAAACTTTTTCTTCCGTACCCTGTTAAACATGTATTTTACGAAACAATAGGGCTTTAGTGAATAGGCAGGTGCTTGGATGGACTACGGATTAAAGTCGATAACATTTACTTTAGTTCGGGGATTTCATTTTTCTAGAGAAAAGGAAGGAATACATAGGAAGTAAATGTCCTTTAAGTAATCCTCGGGGTCAGAATATAAAGGATTAAGTTTAGTAAGTAATACGCTTTGGTTCTTGGATTCTATCCATGGATTCCTGGTATGGTGGGCAGTGAATGCTACTTCTTCTTGATGATAGTTTAAATTCTTTTATACTCGCAAAAAAATATTTTATACATTCTTACGCCAATTTGTTTACATAGGATTATCAAACACACATCATCCTTAACATAAAATCAACCTGTACTAAGTACAATTTTTATTCTTCTTATTGTCATGTCTCCTCTCTCTGTCTCATGTACCTATATGCCTCTAATAAATTATTTACCATATTTATTTATGCATCATAAATAACTAAACCTATAAAACATATTTCTCTTTGTATGAAAAAAGAATCGCGTACACTGGATGCTTATAAAACTAAATATATCTTATTTGTAAATACAAGAAAAGGAAACCTTTCAGGCTATTGCCACCGTTTACTGTGATCACATCTAATCGTTATCGATTCTCGTCACAATACCATGAGACAAAAAATGTTCTGAAATAAGTGCGCGAAATGTCGTTCATTCGACAACAAGATCAAATTGGTCAATTTCACTGAACGTTTGATTCACGTTCTCAACCCAATTCTTTAACCTTTCCTCGTCCGCCCTGTTTAACTTGTTCACCCTCTTCTTTTTAACTTCTGGCTCGTAATAACCGTCGTCCACATTCTCAGCATCGCTATCGTCTGAGAAACTGAATTTCACGTTTCGTTTCCGCTTGTAAGAATGCTTCGGTGGCTGAAAACACAACACGGCATAAATTAATAAACGCAATTATCTTTAAACCAGAAACCGGACAGTGAAACGTAAGAAAAATATTTACCTGCGTAAAACGGGAAGGTTCCAAATCAGCGAACAACGGAACATCTTTTATGGATTCATCTTTCACAGAGTCTCCAGCTTCCGATAGTACGTCAAACGTATCCGAAAAGTTTGAGACGTCGATCAAAACTTTCTTTCTCAGGTGATGATCCCTCTTCTCTCTTTCAGAAACTTTTTTCGGCTCCTGAGTTAATTTCGTTTGCACCGGACCGTTATGCTTTACCTTCTTCGGCGCCAACAATTTCTTCTGAATTTCTCCGACAGATAATCTCGCAGGTATTACAGGTTCCGTCTTAGGCTTTGCCGTTGCTGCCTTTTCAGTCCGCTTCGCTTGGTCTACCTGAACATTAGCATTAATCGGTGAAATGTCCAGTTCAGATTCGCTGTCGGTGAATCCGAATGCATTCTCCACCGCATCCGCTGATTTCTGCACTTTCTTCGGCAGCCTTCCGTTGATAGGAGTCGAATGTGCATCGTCGAAGATGCCATGTGGCGTCATTATCTTACTACTCTCCGGCATGGGTGTGAGATTCAAAAACCCAGACAAATTGGACTGCCGCAAAACTTTTTCCGCCTTTGGAGGAGAAGGCTCTTGCATGCCGGAAGGACCCGGTTGTGGCTCCAAGTTCTCCAAGTTCTCCGAGTTCTCTCCTGTTCGAAGAACTTTTCTCTCCAATACTCTCTGCAACGTCTTCATTCTCTTCTTCTTCTTCTTCAGAATCTTCTTCGGCGTTTGAAAGTTGGGCGCCGCGTTTTCTTTGTCTTCGGCAACGTCATTTAAAGAAAGATTCGAAGGTGTGACTACTACTGGCAACTCTGGTTGCACGATCGATGGAATTGTCGGAGGTTCTGGTACTCGCTCGTTTCGGTCGTCGTTAACGTTCGGACTAGACGGTATTGAATTGTCGATGTTCGTGATTTCCGTACCAAACTTTCTTGTCAATGAACTCTTCCTATTCTTCTCGGTCTTCTCCACGACTTCCACTCGTTTGGGAGCAACGTTCTCTACATTGTTCACGTTCCTGATCATCTTTCCTGTATAAGCGTCCATCTTCCTAATTTGTGGCGTGCTTTGGAACAAATCTTTGACATGGGAAAATGCAGAAAATTGGGGTGGTCTCCATGGACTACCGACGTCAAAGTTTACTCCTGTTTTCACAATCGGTGACAATGATCTGTTGAGTAGCGAATGATTTATCATGCTTCTGTACTGATTCGGCGGTTTGGCGAAAATGTCAGGTGGTTCAAACGATGGGAAACTATCATCTGGTTTTGTGGTAGAAGATACCAAGTTAATTTTTCCACGTTCTATTACTTCCACTGATACTATCTTCGGCTTTCCCATTGTATCTTTACTTTGCTCAACATTTTCCATTGGTCTTACAAATACGAAAGAATCGGCAGGTTCTATGTTCATTGACGCATTGGATTCATCTACTGTTTCATTTACTTTTACCAATGCATCTTGGTCATTTTTATCCTTAATTTCTGGTTTATCAAGTTCTGCATTTTTATCACTAGCTATTTTAGTAGGCTGGCTTTCAAGCTGAGGAGGATTTTCGCTCGATACTGCTTCCGTTTCCGTTTTGGCAATCTGAGCACGTTTTGTCGCAGTTTTCTTCTTTAAATTAGATTTCAATACTCCTCGTCTCATCACGCGTCGTTTCTTCTTTTTTACAACCCTTTCTCTCGAGTCATTGTCATCAAATTTGAAGTCGTACACATCACTTTTGTTTGGATTAACATCGTCTGATAAATTTACATGTTTGTACACTGGTCCATTTTTTACATTTTTGGTTGGCGATAATCCAGTAATACTGCTATTCTTTCCTAGTAACCTGCTATCTTCACAGTAATTTTTTCCATTTGCACGAGGTCGGAGCCTGGCTGAGATAGCTTGTTTTGTAAAAGATTCCTTTAATGACATTTGCCTTAAAGTTGTTGAATCATTCAATTTATCTTTCTTGTTATTTGCAGGTCCTCTTTTAACTGTTTTCTGTCTACTTTTACCTGCCACTGTTTCTTTCGGATTACCACTGACATCTTCTTTCTCCGTTTCTGAGTCATTGTTGGATTTCTTCTTTGTACTTTTTACTCTTGTTTTACGCACAGGTGTGGCATTTATCTTGGTTACAGACTTTCGTTTAGTAGGAACCACACGCTTCTTTTCTGGTACAAGATTGTTTATTTGACTGACATTACTTTTCACTGACTTGTTCACAGAGTTTCTTAATTTTTTATTTGATCTCAATCCTCTCACACTGGTCTTTGCTTTCTCTAATGACGTTCCACTTAATTTCAAACGCATTGATACACGTTTCTTTGTTGTACGTTGAACCATTTTGCCATAAGTACTATTTATACCTGTAAAGAAAGATATGGTGTCAGAATGAACAATGTCCCTCCTTCATTGTCAATGAAAAGCACAAAGCAAGAACATCATATGCATCATTCGTTAATTTGTCAACATAAGGTAGCACCAATCAATCATAACAGAAACAAAAATGATCATATCGGAAATCTTGACGAATTAAAGAATTCAACAAATTCACATGCGTACACAGTCATCAACACATTGGTATAAATGAGTAAAATATCAACAGTCACGACAGGCCTGAGGCAAAATGTGACGTTCACAAATAACACAACCTTCGCATCAAAAAAAAGGAATTAGCACGTCACACTGGGTGCTAACAGTACAAATCAGGCAGCAAACAAAAATTGCGAATGACGCGGTAAGTTGGGTCCAAATTGGTGTTCTGCGTCGCAATGTTTACACGCACCGCGCCAAATAAAGGCCAAAAGCTTACCCAGCTGCGGGAGGAACGCCCGCCAAAATGTACGTTCTAGCCAGATCGTTCTCCTTCAGCTTGTAGCAAAAACGCGGCCGTCGTAGCGGATATAAACAAATCCTCGTCGGCATGTGAATGATTTTCGTACGAAAGCCGACTAACGCGCCATTCACCGCACTTTTCTGTTACACTCGTACAAATATGAATCGGCGTATCAGGGAAACTTCTGTGCCGAGGATTACGTGAATGACAATATGGCGACCAGGAAGAAACGACGTGTCGACGCGCTTGAGACGCCTCGAGCGGAAGCTGAGGTAATTTGAATGTAAAATATGGCCGAAGGTGGCGACCTCTGCGTCCGATGTAAGCGCGCGTTTCGATATTTAAGACACCGTACATATATAAAGCAGAGGAAAAAATATAATATTATAAAGCTTTCATGTATTATAGGCTTCTACTATGAATATGAATTCCATCGCGGTAATTACTATATCGGAGAGTGGTTGAATATATTTGCTCTTTGTATGCAATTAACAAAATGAATGATGCGAGACGGTGGGCAGAAAGAGCGTGTGTTAATAGTGGAATATTTTTATAATAAAAAGTACTATTCCAACGCAGTACGAATTGCAATATTCCTCTGAGATCTGCCATTGATTCAAATTTAATATTAACGGTCACAATAGGAATGTAAGCAAGAATTTTTTTTGAAATATAGAAGGGAGGACTTAAATGGAGAAGCGTTAGTTTGAATTTGTTCTATTGGTTTCAATATACGCCATGACAGTTTAAGGTAAAGGTAAAGAAAGACGGGATCCTCACCGATTTGCATGAAACTTCGTGTAATGGTAAATTTTTGCATAAAAATAAGATCTGTAAAAGCAAAAAAAGCCGCTCGCGTCTAATTAAAAAGTTATTAAGCGTTAAAGTTTAGTTATAAAACCTGCCTTACCGACAGCACGAACGACATTGCGCATGCGCTCAGACGTTTGCGCATGCGCACGGACGAGTTTGCAGGTAAAGTGCGCGTATTTGAAATGAAATAATATTCAGTTGGTGAAGGCTAGGTGTTTCGGCTTTTACAGATCTTACTTTTATGCAAAAATTGATGTTTCTGCAAAGTTTCATGCAAATCGGTGAGGATCCCGTTTTTCTTTACCTTTCCCGATTTGCTGACAAGTTTCAGCGAAACTATCATAGAGTACGCTAGAAGCGGTCTCCAACGATTTTGGTTCTCAAGTTGCTATTAACCTAATATAACTTAATATTGCTGAAATAGACTAATGAAAGAAAATAGCTATAATGTTTTCCTGTAAATATCTTGTTCCACGGTATTACAAGTATGTCACATCAGAAGGACAACGAATGGTACAAGTACTACATAACCGCTGTTGCTTGAAGGTAACTTACTTTACTTTTTACTTTCTATTTGCGCTCTGTTACTAATGAATATAAAATATAATAATGCGAATGACCGATAACAGGAGAAAATATCTGTCTCATTAGTTAGCACCATCCACTAAACGTGCAGCCGGCTTAGCATTTTCACATGATTTCGCAACTAAGGAAGAACAAGTAATACAGAATTCTTCTACAGTACCTTGTAACAGGTATACATATAGAACTCATACATGCGGCGAACTGACAGCAAAGAATGTAGGCGAAGATGTCCATCTTTATGGCTGGGTGGACACTCAAAGAATGGAGAACTTTATTCTGCTGCGTGATTCTTATGGAGTGACACAATTAGTTATACCACATGATGTAAGTCTTACTTGTATTCTTTTTTTTTTTAAACTTGACATAAGTTTATAATGATTATTATTGTTTGCAGAAAGATGAAATTAAGGCAAAGGCTAAATCATTGACTGTGGAGACAATTTTAAGTATTAAAGGTAAAGTTGCACAGCGGCCGCCTGGTCAACAGAAGAGTTCAATGGCAACTGGAGAGATTGAAATAATCGTAGAATCGATAGATGTTGTTAACAAAGCAGTTGACAATCTTCCCTTTTTTATTAAAAAATACAATAAGGCAAACATGAATTTGCAAATGAAGTATAGATATCTTGCACTAAGGTTTCCGGAATTGCAGAGATGTCTAAGATTTAGATCTCAACTTATTGCTAAAATGAGAGATTATCTCCTGGACTGTGAATTTGTGGAAGTTGAAACTCCAACGCTATTTAGGAGTACACCAGGAGTATGTATTCTAATATCACTGTATCCATACTGATAGCGTCTAATTATTTGTTTGCATTCAGGGTGCACAAGAATTTGTCGTACCGACACGACACCCTGATCATTTCTATTCTCTTGTTCAAAGTCCACAGCAGTTCAAGCAACTTCTCATGATTGGTGGAATTGATAGGTATTTTCAAGTTGCTCGATGTTACAGGGATGAGACTGTGAACCCTGATAAGCAGCCAGAATTTACTCAAGTAATTTAATAACACTACTGTCAAGTGGGACATGTCATTATTAGAGTATGCTCTTTAAATCGTTACTTCTCTTCAGTTAGATATCGAAATGTCGTTTGTTAATCGTGACGGAATAATTGGACTTGTGGATGATTTAGTAAAGCATTGTTGGCCTAAAGAACTTGACACTTTGAGTACCCCTATTGATCGTATGACATACGATGAAGCAATAGAATTTTATGGATCCGATAAACCAGATCTCAGAATACCATACAAGGTACAATGTAATCTACACACGAGGTGAATTTGCAAACAACTAAATTTTTATGTTTCCATAGATTCGGGATCTGCCAGAAGTATCACTGGCGGAAAAGGTTGAGAATGCAAACGTTTGCGGAATACTCTTTCCAAATGTGTCTGTAGGTGTTACGTTTCGTCCTAGCGTGACTCATTATTCCGTTCAATATATATTTCACTTTCTATATTACAGAAAAATCTAACGGAAGACCTGAAGAAACGATTCTCTGCGATGGCGAAAATGCCTCCCACGTGTGCAGACTTGGTGCAGCTTTCAGGTCACATTAAGTCATGGAAGCAGCAATTGTTTTCAAAACAACAGATTGATATTATTTACGAATGCTTTAAACCGACGAATAAGGATGTTCTGTTTCTTGCGGCAGGACGCAAAGACATTGCTGTAAGTACAAAATCGTGACAATCACAACATTTCTCTCAGGCATACTTATATCAAACATTAGGAGTGTACCTATGTGAAATTTTCTAGCGAAATCTTTTAGGTAGGATTCGTTTTGAATTTGCCAATGCCATCGAACGTGCAGGTGGCAAGGTGCGAACTTGTGAGAACTCCTTGACCTGGGTCATCGATTTTCCCTTGTTTTCTATTGATGAAGAAACGAACAGTATGGTAACTACTCATCACCCATTCACACAGCCTCATCCGGAGGACATGCATCTACTGGAAACACAGCCACTGAAGGTAATGTCAACGAGTCATTGCACTTTTATATGCGGCAGATAACTCCTCTTCGATGCATTCTTGTTGAACATTGATCCCATCCTAAAATTGACACAGGTTCGAAGCTTGCATTATGACTTGGTTCTAAACGGCTGCGAGATTGGCGGAGGATCAATACGCGTACACAACGCAAATCTGCAGAGGCAAATATTGGAGATGCTCAAAATTGACGTGTCTCAGCTGTCGCACTTGGTCGAGGCATTAGACAGCGGTGCGCCACCTCATGGTGGAATAGCTCTTGGTATGCATTCCTACGCATATTCACCCAATATCTTATTCTACTCCTTTTCATCTCATTGTTCCCATTTTTTCATTAAGGCTTGGACCGACTTGTCAGCTTACTCTGTAAAGAGTCAAGTATAAAGAATGTCATTGCATTTCCAAAGTCTAATGAAGGACGGGATTTAATGGCGGATGCGCCACATCCGATTTCGGACGCAACGAAAGTGTTGTATCACATCGAGACATTGACAAATGACAAGATTAATTGAGTGTCTATAATTACGAAAATAACGACAACAAGATGAAATGTATGAAAAGGAACGATTTATTGTTCAAATAAGATTTTATCCACAGAATGATCATGTTTGTCCCGCGCACAAATTGTAATGCTGAACACGCCGAAGCGCGCGGTATCGGGAATATTAAAAAGTGGCCGGAGAGAAGAAAAAAAGAAAAGAAATTTTTATCCATGGTTCTATCACATTTAATTCTTTCCTTTCGTTTAAAATGCATTCCCTCTTTTTTTCTTTATATATATGTCTACATATATATACACACACACATCCACATAAAAGAATGTGTGTATATATACATATGTATGTACGTACGTGTGTCTGTATGTATGTATGTATAGACGCACACACATACTTTTCCATTTTTTTTTCATTTTTTTTCTTTAATAAAACGCTCTCTTAGCTATTAAATTACTGTTCGTCAGCGTCGCGATACGTACATCTACTCCTTAAGTTAAATCGAATATCTGGGTATCCCTAACGTTTATATGGCCGTACAAACCGAGCACGAGCTTTCTCTCTTCCTTCTCTTTCCCCTCCACGTATGCACACCAAAGGAAAGAGGTTGCGCACACTAGATCCTATTTTTCGTTATATAAACAGTGTGCAATATTCTCCAATCTCAATCGGCCAAAGTCTCTCCCGCCCCGTTTATTCGGAAAAACTCGGAGAGAACGACTCGTCGCCAGACTCGAGAAGAAAATGAAAAAGAAACTGTCCGACGGAGCCGAGTGTTCAATTATACGTACAGACGCGGCTACACTCTCCTTCCTCCGACTCCCGAAACATCTATATTTCTCTTTTCTTCCGCTTACGCCTCATGTCTCTTGACGTTGCGCCAAAAGTCAATACGCAATGTTCAGTTAAATTAGTTGGCAGTGTGACGTTCATAGGATATTTAATGCGGTGTGTATATGCGGATACGGATGCGTGTCTTTTTCCTTCCAACTCCCTTAGCTACCTGCTTCCTCTACCCCCCCCCCCCCCTAGACGCCTCACGCCTCTCTCTATCTCTAACTCTTCTATCAGAGTTCCTATTACCGTTTCTATCAGTGAACAGGTGCAAATAACCAATTGGCATTTGACTTGCAAGAAAAAACTGTCCAACGTAAAGGTACCTAGGAGAGGATACGCTTCGTTCGTCGCTTAACTGTAGGCTGCATTGGTAAGGGCTAACATTTCTATGCTGAAAATTGAATAGTGCTTTTTCTCAACACCGCATCTATGCACTGCGAGAGATGCGAAGGGTGACTAAGTTTGAAGAAGGAACGATCAGCGAAGCTACGATGATATTTTCGCCTCGAGGCAAGAAGGGGGCAGAGTGACATACAGGCATATCTTAATAGGGAGGTCTCCTAACAGGTGAGGCATGGCCAATCGAACTTTAACTGTCAACGAGATATGGTACATCGGTCATTCTCATCCTCGTCTTCCGCACTCTTTCCACGGCACGTCGTGTTCGCCGTTATCGTCGTTATCGTCGGCCGAAACGTCTGTCTAATTCTACCTTCCCAATTCTGGTCGCGCTTCAACGTGGTAGACCTTCATCCCTGTCGGCACGCGCGCTCACTTTTTCCTATTATAAAAATACTATTTCACCCAAGAAGTACACGAATGTAGAATTGGCTATAGTAATCGGAGATTGGGGGGCGCGGATTGGTACGGCATATGAAACGTAGAATTTGCAAGCGTTCCTTCCTCGAAAAAGAGGTCTTTCTTGCCTTATCAAAAAGTTGAGGCGTGCAAAATTTCCTTGATCGTGTACTTCCTCGTGCGCCAGGTTCAGTGACAGACACTCATTCAAAGACATCGGTCACGGAGATTAATAGTATATACAATAAAACGATGGTACAAAGGCGAGAAATAGATGGACCGCGACTCTGACAAAAGTAGTCCGGCATCCCACCGCAATCGTGATTAGGTAATTCTTAATTTTTTACAACTGCCACCGCTTATTTGTTGGAAGCGTTTTCGTTTGATAGCTCCGATTACTCGTGACCCCCTTACGTGGCAATCAACGTGTTAACCGAATCATAACGCCCTGACCACGGCCCATCTATTTTATCGCACATCATTCAATCCCAAATGTGACATAACACCAGGAAATCCCGACGAGACACGTACGACTCGATAACGTACTCTAGAAACCCGACGATTACAGCCAAAACGGAACGGCGAACGATACCCAAACGTAAGTCCGTGACGGATCAGAAGACAGATTTCTCTCACATTTCATCTTTTCTTCTCCGTCCGCCGGAAAAATGGAGCCTCTCTCGGCCGATTTGCCGGTTTCTCCGTTCCTTAAACGCGCGCATTACATTTAAATACGATACTGGAACTATTGTAACCTGTCACACGCTTGCCTGGCGCACGCGCGCGTGCGTCTCGTGTCTCAGTGTGTGTGTATAGATGTGTGTGGGTGCGCACGCGCGCGCACCTCGGCATGCAATCATGCACCCCGAATAATCGCAATTGAAATCGTCGAGTATTCCTCGAGGCGCGTGTTGTGCACGATAAAACAGATGCAGTTCGTCCTTCGATACATTCGCCAATGTTTCAAATATAAAATCACTATCGGCGAAAGTATGGTCAGCTTCAGCCGTTCGTAGGTTCCGGTGTCGACATTGCATACACTATCTGCCTGTTGTTGTTGTTCTTGTTGTTGGATTCTTCCGATGCTGACGCTTGCCTCTTTCAATTTGCCCGTTTCCATCGACAGTACTTCTCGCCCCGTATTTTCCCTGCTGTTGCCTTCCTTTGTCGCTATTGCTACCAGTACAGTTTCTATTATAGTGTGCAATTGCTCTTGTCAATTTCAGGCATTACCTTTACAACTGATAACCGATATTACCGTCATTAGCACAACAAACAACGTTGACACGCGTCGCAAAATACTCTATAACCATTTTAGTCTTGTTAACAATGAACCGTTGCACCTCAAGATATTCTTATTTCCTCTTATCCGGAAAACTCTTCCGTCCTCTGGAGATTATAAAGATGGATGGAAAGTGACTAGCGGAGACTTCGATTGACGCACTCAAACGATTAGTTACGTTATAAATTTGGTCTTGGCTTCGTATTCGAAAGAAAGTCACATCATTTTTCTTCTCCCTCCGTTAAGTGTTTGGTGTCCACTTGTTAGTTTCACAATCAACACGAGATTACGTTTCAAACGAATTGTTCATGAGAAAAATCCGTTATGACACTCTTCAATCGACGCATCCTGCACATAGTTGGCTTCTCGGTGTGTCAATTCTCGCCTACCTACGAGTATCAAAGCGATGATCGCGGTGGCTGGCCAGATATCTACGTATAGTAAGTAAAACTCTTGTCCTGTACGTACCACACCGTTTAGAACTGATATAATCTGCCTAATAAGGATTCTTTCGGACTCGACGACTCGGCGTCAAGACGTTGCTCAAACGAAACGAAAATTATTAATTTCCATTCTTCACCGCTGTACGGCAAGGCTTATTAATACGTCCTTGATCGAGAAACGAAACGTTTAGCATCGAGACTCTTACGTGACAGAGCCAACCGGTGACACGTGGACGTGTAACATCGACGTGTACCATCGACGTGTATACGGTAAAAGATTTGCATTCTTTTAAATGCTAGACACAACAGGTACACGGCAAGAAACTATGTACACAAGATGACACATCAGAATACTAGTGACGTTTCAGTATACTTCGAGATGCGAGAGATTGCGCAGGATCGTGTCTGCCGTTTGCATGGCCCTTTTAGATAGCGACGGAAGTTAATGACGATGGTCGCGTTCATCGCGCCACAAAAAGTACATGACGACGTGGACAGAGCGAACAACAATCCGCGGTGCAGCGAGTCGCGGTAGAAGAAAAAGCTTAATCCGAACGTGTCCGAATCGGTCGGAACATGGTGCGCGTTCGACGATCTTCCGTGCTGGTCTTCCTCAGGCATCTCATAGGTCAGTCGTTGTCTTTCTTCCGACGAGCAACAACACTACCGCTGGTACCGTTCCTCTTCTTCTCGTACCACGGCCGATGGTCAGAGATCTCTCACAGTGACGAGTGCTGGAAGCTCTTATCATTTCTGACATTGCCGTAGTCGTCGATACTGTTGTTCCTGTTGTTGTCGTCGTTGTCGTTGTCATCATAGTCGTCATCGTCATCGTCGTCACTGTCGTCATTGTCATTGTCGTCGTCGTCGTTGTTGTCGCTGTCGCAGAGGTTATCCCAACGACCGTCGCCGCTATGTTCTTGACCTGCGCTGTCATAATTGGCTCTCCATCGTGTAGATCGCACGTGATTCCACGCGAGCGTCGCCCTGCGTCGCTTTCAACGGTTTTATGCGCTCTCATCGACGGTCGGGAGCCAGAAAGCCATGTTAGTGCAAGCTGATGCCAGCATCATGTACTTGGGATTAAACTGAATGCACTGTACCGGCGCTGGATGATCACCATTCAGGACGCACACTTTGTATCCAGTCTCTGCATTCCACACGTGGACCCTGCCGTCTGTCGAACCACTAAAGACAAATTGCGAGTCAGGACTGAAGCTGGCCTCAATCGCAATACCCTTGTTGTTGAGATAACCGGCAAATGTCTGGAGCGGCGTGCCATGGAAAGCGTCTATAAGGCGAATGGTACTACCGTTGGTGGATATCAGGATCGTCTTTCCATCTCTGCTGAATTTGAGGCCTGTCCAGTCGCACTCTTTCTCCTGGGACTGCTTGAATGTCACGAACGGACCTTTGTCAAAGCTGCGCAAATCATAAAGTTTGATACTTTCAGAATTAACGCCTGCTGCAAAGATCAAACCTTCCGGATCATATGCTGCCACTGGACGACCCGATACGTTCATCACTCCATGACAATTGGGCGAGCGAAGGTCCCACAGTCTCAGCGACTTGTCCAACGAGCCTGACAGGAACGTATCCTCAATTGGACTGATGCAGAGGGATACCACCTTCTTGGTATGCCCAGGGAAGTAACGGATGTACTTGTTGTCGTGCAGGCTCAAGTATCTAATAGTGTCGTCAATCTTGGTACTGCTGTGTATCGCCGTATTCTTGGCATGAGTAAAATGTATTAGATCAACGCCATACTTCTTGGAGTTAACCGTGCGCACCTGAGTGCCCTTCTCACAGTCGTAAATGACGATTTGATCGTCCTCCGAGCACGAGATTAGCGTGTCCCCGTTCGGCGAGAAGTCGATGCTGTTTATTCGATCGGAATTCTCGCGAAAAACTTTCGCCACCTTAAAGCTCCTCACCACGTGGTCAACGAGCTTCATCGTGATTGACGAGGACGATGCGACTCCTCTGTGGTGCCCTTGCCTCGGCTCACTTCCCTCGCCGCCACGTCGTCCCCTTAACCTACTCGCTGACTCTTCCGTAATTTCCACGACTGTTTATCCTCCTTGCCGTCACCTCCGCTTCTACCACCGCTTCTATCACCGCTTCTTCCTCCCACGGCAGCCGAAGAAGAAGACGTACGTACGAACGCACGCACGCACGCACGTTACTCACGCACGCGCGCACCTACACAGAGAGAGACACGCTTGTACACGCAGGAATCAGGCGCCTCGGCGCGGACTTTTCGCCGAGGGGTGCGCGCAGGGTCGCGCAAATTCTTATCGCTGCCCGTTCACGATGAAATGCTCGGATTCTCGTCCTTCTCCTAGGTTGCGCGCAAAACGTTGCTGCGCGCTCGAGATCCGGAGGGGCGGAGACGGCGAAAAATCTTCCTCCAAGTTCAAGGGGGTCAGAGAATAGGAAGCGGGGGCGAGTAGTAGTACCCTCTTCTTACCCTGCCTTTTTCCTCTCGCACTCACAGCCACACACACACGCACAGTCTCTCTCTTGTCCTTCTTCACTCTGTCTCTCTCGCTCTCCTTGTCTCGCGCACACACCGTCCAAATCTCTTTCCGCTTCCCTATCACCCCTCGTACCTTGCTCTCTTTCTTTCTCTCTCTCTCTCTCTTTCTCGTACACCCACACACACTCTCTCTCTCTCTCTCTCTCTCTCTCTCTCTCAGACACACACACGCACTCTCTGTCTCTGTCTCTCGGTCTCCCTCCTTGTCCTCTTTTCGTCACTCGTTGAGTCGCGTCGTATTATGAGGCTCTCCCCGTTCACGAAGCGGATAAACTTCGGCGAGTCCGGCGTACCTTCGCTGTACCTTCGGCGTGTACCGTTCGGCGTACCTTCGCCGTACCTTTGCCGTACCTTCGCCGTCTCGAGGAGGATTGAGGCAGATTGAGGAGAATCGATTGGTATTAGTCCGGTGTCGATAACGTCCGAGCACGTCCGACGTCCCTCTTGCCTTTGCTCGCGAGCGAACGGACGCCGTCGCTCGGCGAAAACTACCGCAGACACACCGAACGCACAAATTCTACCAACTGTTTAGGAGAAATGGACGGCGGTACACGCACCGTGAGCCACCGTGAGCATTGTTCGGGGGCTATGGGCTATGGGCTATGCGATCGCCTGAGATCGGAAACGTGATGGTAGCGGATCAGCTGCGCTGACGCGCTAACTACACACTGATGCGCTCTGCCAATGCGCTCTGCCAATGCGCAGCAAGTATTTACGAGTGTGCCTGCCACAGCCTGCCAGTGCCCCGAGTATAACGACTTCCGAACTCTGCCGAACTGCCAGTGCTCTACCAGCTCTACCAGCCGGTCAATTTCGCAATTACAGGCGGCGGAACGTTCAACTCTCCCAATCTCCAACCACGTGGCACTCTTCCTCATCGAACACTTTTATCATTCTCGCCTCTAGCTCTTCATCCCGATAACGTTAGACGATCATTCCCGATCAACTAGGATTATATTTGACAAATGACGGTACGATTCAAAGCCGAATCGCTCAGATATACTTCGATCTATGGAAAAAAAGTAATTTACGCAAAAGGCAGAAAGTAGAAGGAATCAGTATTTTCTACTTGCAAATGGGAAGAGCATCGTTAACTTTAGGCTAATAATCGCATCGTATTGAAACTGACCTTCGTTTACGCTGCACTTACAACGACTTACAATCCGCAATGACAGAATGCGCGCGCATCGCTAATGCTGCCGGAGCTGGCCGGAGCCGATCTTTTCGGCGCGTCGTTTAAATTCAAATGTGAGCCTGATACCTGTTTTCGTAAACCGTGTCATAAATCGCGTCATAAAATAGTGCAAGGAGAATCGAGCAGCGACAGTTTAAATATGGTAAAGTTTATTTAATAACATCACAGATACAATAATTATGTACACAATTGTCTGATAAAGTGCGAGGCGGTCGCAAGCGGGCCCCGCCGAAAAACACTCTGCTACCCCATTGTCAAAACGTAAGCACTGAAGTACTAAGTTCCGAATAAAGGATGCTCCTGTAAAGGACGCAATAATCGACGGCTTCAAAAAGGGATATAGTCTAGTATCACCGAACGTTTCCCGAAAAGGCGTGCTCCTCCTTTATGACGACTTCCTTCTTGTTAGAATTCTGCTTTCCCCATTGTCCGGACAGGCCTAGCAGCGGAGGCGATAAAAGACTTTCGCATGCGGCGTCCCCGATCGCGCACGTACTATAGGTTGTCCTCTGACGAGGATAGTTTGTCGAATACGTAAAGCTTCAGTTGAGCGTCGTGTCTCTGCGCTGGTGCGCCAGAGTCCGCTGGCTTCACCATCTGCGAGGCACAGGGGGGATCTATCGTGCGGGGCAATAGCGTACGGTTGAGCTCTGGCATCGAGGCAGTCGGATCCTTCAGAGGCATCGTAACCTCTCGCAAAGAGTCCGTGGGCGAGGGAGGAAGCACCACTTTCTCGGGAGCGTTCTGAATAAATATGACTCTGAAAGAGTAAAGAACCTTTCACACCGGACTCTCTTTTCACCTTCTCCCATTTTACCACCGATATCTCAACGGGTCATTCTTACCTGTTAAACGCTCGCCATTTTCTGCACAGCGTAATGTACGATTTGCATTGAATATACATAAAAACTAGTCCCCCCGTGGAGCCGATCACGACGACGATGAGTTTGGTCCAGAACGACCAGTCCACGAATCCCCGACGCGCCTCCTCGACGGAACGCTCGACGAGAACGTACAAGGACCATGCGACGCAAAGTGCGGCCACCGCGTGAAACGCAACTGCGCACCACAGCTTCCGTACCTCCAGAGCGGACATTTCAAGTTTTTCCCACTGCAAGTTTCACATTTAATGTTTTAGATTTAATGTAAGTCTTTCTTCAACGCTCCTTTCCTTCTTTGTTTTCCACTACGCAACGTTTCAGCGACGGGCACAACTTCTTACGTCACTTGTCAACGACGTAATATCAATTCTTCATAAGGTCAATTATTCGCGCTTTCATTACTCTTTTATCGATGAAACCGTTCGCTGCCAATGCCTCACATTCCACGCCGCGCTCAACACTTTCTATCAATATGTTAAGTAAATCGACATTTCTATTCGTTTATGCGATTATGCAATTATGCCACGATGGAATTATGCAATTATGCAATTATGCCCGGCCCTGTTAATTGTAAATGACCGCGACAACGTTACCTCGCAAAAAGGTTTGGTTTTTGCGTGCATGATGAACGTGAATTTGCATAGTTCGCAAGCGCGCGTGTCCGACGCTTTTATCCACTGTTGAAGGCAGGCCTGATGTACGTAACGTAGGCTACCGCTGCAATAGCAAGGGGCCAACAGTGGAGCCCCTTCTTCGCCTTCACAGTGACAAATCCTGTGCAAACAAAGATAGTAACGGAAAATCTTTTTCTCCCCGCTATATAGGCATGGATCAGCAGGATAAACTCATTGTAAAAAAAGCTTACCGACATATGTCGTGATTGCTGGACGACAACGTGCTCACGGAGGAATGGCAATGGTCCGGTATGATCGTGACAACCGTCGCATACGCCGATTCCTGCAAAATTACATCTATTATCCCATAAAATGTGTCGCGACGGATAGTTGGATCCGCAAGTGCTTCAAATTTGCAAACTGTTTTCGTTCATAGCAAAATTTCCACGAACTTCGCTATATCTGCGGTTATTTTGGCATGGCATGAGCTAAGGTCAAGCGGCACCGTTTCCGACTTTATTTTCGGACCTCTTTACGTTTCACGCTTTTTCTTAAAAATATGCGCGTTCAACACACGCGCGTGGTCTGCTACCCCGTTCTATTAGTAAAACGTTTTTGCAATTGCATAATTTAGACCTGACGCATCTGCATCTTTTCAGTTTATTTTTTTTATTTTATTTTTTATGTTTTCTTTCAAAGTCTACCTGTGGCGTCCATTCTGGTAAACCCTCCCCATTAGAAGGACTGGTGTTAGAGGAAGGACCGAGTGACAGAGGTGGCTGCCAGTCCGGCGGATTAACATTGATCTGATGCACTGGCATTACTCTCCGACCTCGCTGAAGTTGTGGTCACTGATAAGAAGCTTCGTCAAGTTCCACCCGTGCTAAATCTTGATCAGATGCTTCCAGCGGTACCATGATGGACAGTGGACAATTGTTAATGGCTCTGTTGACAGCCATTAAAGTGCATCTGCTACGCTGCAAGCATATCGGGCCTTGTCAAAAGGACAGAAAAGAAAAAGAACAGGTAAAGCAATAAACGTTATTGACAGTCACAATTCCTTGACTGAGAAGAACATACGCTTCTGTATCTTAGATCTTAGAGCCCTCTGTTGCAGGCTAATTGGTAGAGCGCAGATGTTTCTTCATTGAATTACATAAGACGGATGAATACATCATAAAATTACCCTTTTTCTTTTATTATGTCACAGACACAATGACGAAACGCACGAGAGCGTCATGTTGCATTTTCATTGAGCTCCACACGTCCAAACGATATCATTCGTGAGCGAGCGCGAGCAAAAATATCCACCGATAACCCGTAAATACACGGCTCTCATGCGAACAAACGGACAAACGGACAAACCGACCGTACGTTCGGCATAACTTGCCACCCTCTCGTGACAAACGAAAAATCCTCGCTTATCTGACGGCGGGTTAATATTAATGGCGACCCAGCGAGCCTCCCCTAGTCCGTAGCTATGTATTTTTTTTCCCCTTTAAATTGTTCCGGTGGCTCGGTGTCAGCGAAGTTTCGCTATTGACATGCCTCCGGCGTATGTCAGCAATTCGGAAAGAGAGAAACTCGTTCGCGCATCAATCTCTGAGAATCGGATAGCGAGCGAACACGAGAAGGTATCACTGCAACACCGTCCCAACAAAAGGAAAACAAAGACAGTGGCGTCGCACGTACATCTCTATTCTTCGGCACATGTAAGCAGTGATAACGCACGGTCCAGTTGCCAGTGTTGGAAGCAACCCCGTCGTTCTCCTTACGGCTGTCCTTCGTCGTCAGGTTGAATCTTCCGGTCGAAGAAGAGAGTCGTCGAGATATTCCGCTCCCTCGGATGTGCTCGGATGGAGAATCTGACACGTTGGGCGAAGCAAAACAAGGGGCGCGCACACAGGATGAGGGGGCCCTTCGCTCGTCGATGGGACGAGGGAAGAGGGAGGAGGCGTGGAGGGACGCGCAGGGGGAGGGGGGGGGGGAGGACAGAGAGTCCGACAGACAGATAGACAGACGGACAGAGACACAGCGAGCTGAAGGCTCGGGGGGCGCGGGAGGGGGACAGAGAGAGGGAATGATTTTGACACTTGGTCGCGCGACCGAGTCAATGACACACGAACGTCATCCAAGTTTGCCAAGATTAAAAGGTCTCACCACGACGAATATTCTCGATCTTCGGGAAGGGAGATGTTTTCTAGCGGCGATCTCTGGCTCGCTCGAATGACGGAGTAACGTTCTGCTCGGCTATCACCGCGAGACGTTTGACGGTACGCTGGCAAACGCGTCGACGTTCAAGGTAAAGGCGAACTCCGACATTGTTGCGGATCGCCGCCGTCGCCACTGACGTTCTTTCACTCTCCTCCTCCGCTGATCGTGGGGTCGCCACTGGTAGTCATCACTTGCCATTGATGACTGAGGTCGCCCTCGTCGCCTTTGTCGCCTTTGTCAACTTTTTCTTCCCTCTTTCTTGCCTTTCGTGTTCCGAGAGTTCTGTCGAAATTTCCGAAAATTCCCGCACAACGAGCAGTTCGCGAAAACTCCGTCGACATAGCGTGATGGCATTTGTGCTTAATAGCATATATATTTCGTTTCCTTCTACGAGAAACAAAGGAGTGGGAATAAAGCTGAGAGTGTATTGCTCCTCGGTTACCAGCTTTGTTAGCTTGCCGTCAGAAAATACTGAAATTTCGTAATGTTTCCGATGGTTGTTAGACACAAGGGAAGTGGATAATTTGTTTATCTGTTCGGATTGGATGTCGCATCGTTCTGCGACGTTGTTAGGTAAAACGATGTTTCAAAGCAACGCAGGCTAAGAATAACGAACTGCGCTTTCCCGCCATTTTTCAAAATTTAAAACTACTTTTTATGAAAAAAAGGAATCTTTATTTTTTGAAATACAATGCTTAACCATGCCAATCTAACAATGAAAATCTACATGCCTTTTTAACAATAAATTAATTTAATCCTTGCGCTACGATAAGAATGAATTATTAAGAAACTGTACAGTTCTCTATCTCTCTATCACATATTTGTAATATCACCATTATTGGAGTGTCTTCAAGTCTTCAGGTACCTGCCTACTTCCATGCCATTCCATTCATCTTTTAACATTCGTAAAATTTCCCAGATTCAAAAATAGAGTCTAAGAAATGATTTCAACGTAATGCGAGTTTGGCACAATGGACATTTTTTTGTTTGCTGTGTAGCATTTTGCAAGCAGCTTTCACAGAATACATGACCACATTTAGTAGCTGTAGGCTTTAACTTGGAACACAATTGCTCTAAACACACAGGACATGTTAGATCTACTGATTCATCTTTAATTGAGTTATTTGTACAGTGTACTCGGGAAGGTTCAGCAGAATCACTATGGTCTATTGCTTCATAAGTTACCAGTCCCGTTGACCGTTTACTCATTTTCCTTCTCTTACGTTCTGTACTTAATAATGTCCTAAATTAGCAATAAATTCCAGATTAAATCAAATTAATCAATCAGTAACATGTCAATAATATTATTGATTTTCTTACAATCTGGTAACAGGTCTTTTGCTCCGAAGCCTTAAGGCCATTGGAGAGTCTTGTGTGAGGTCAATGTAATCAATTGGTGATTGTACAGATCTTGGTGATGTTACCACGGCAGGAGACAATAATTCAATCCCATGCTGTGTTTCATTCTCAGTTGACATTGTCGTTCAGACTTTTACTGTCTTTGATTTGTTGTCTAGTCTTATCAGTGCTATTTGGATTGATTGTGCACCCTTTTCCTATAACTGGTGAAAGATTGCGCGTAACAAATAAATTTACATTTTATCCATAGAAATACGTAAAAGAAGAAACCAAAAACTTATACAGATTGCGCTAATATTGTTTAAATAACGTTTACCCTCAAATCGGTTTACTCTCTCTTCAAGGCACTTCAAGGTCACAAATATTTACCAAGCAAACTGCATGGCGTAGAGATGTTGAAATACGGTTTTGCTAATGTGTTACTGATCGCAGCGACACCGGTAGCAGCTTTCAACATTTAAACGACGATTTGTTAGCGGCTCAGTCGGTGTCAGTTTGACGCGTATTTTATGACACCGACGAGATCCACCCACAGACGAGATAGGGATAGCCATCTCATGCTGGGCAAAATTTTGTCACACGCTCGGGGGGCTCTAGAGCCCCCATACACCGACGAGATATACATAAAGACCGCTAGCCTTATGGGACTTTGTGTCGCACGAAAATTGAGCCGTACTAGGACGCCCTCTCGGCGTATAGAGCGGCCGAATCAGGAAACTCAAGGCAACGCAACGAACTCAGTGATTCCAGTTTTCACACCAAGTTACGAAGAATTGCGAAGAACCACTGCCGTGACGATCGTGGTGGGAGAAAGTTCAGATGTGTGCTGTCAGTGGCTGTCAGTCAGCGAGTCGTTTACTATCTATCGAACGGAGTCAAAGAATGAGCTATGGCCAGCTATGGCTCTGACTCTTCTCCGGCACGATCGCATGCAAGTGTTTCCTTTGACATAAGCCAGCGGTATTAAAATGCTTTTTCGTCCCTAACCTAACCGATGATCTGATAAAGTATCTTATTCGAAGGGTGTAGTTGGATGATGGGGTCAAAAGTGTTCCCAAAACAATTATAAATCGAAAACGTCATTCGATAGCTCATTAAAAAATACCCACTTTCATCACGTTTTAACTTTCAATCTGGAAGGGCAAGGGGCAGTAGGTTGTAAATTAAAAACTTTCGTTTTTGCTCATTTCTAAAAAAGGGATGTCCGTTAAAAAATCAAGAATTCTGGCCGATTCTGGCGTGTTAAAATTAATTTGTAGAACGAATTTTCATGCATCCTTTATAAGATAAGTATCTTATGCAATATTCAATGCTATGAGATGGGGTACAATAAACAAATATAGATGCTAAGAAAACTGCTAAAACAAGGAGAATATGTAGTAATGGCGCTTGTTATATCCTAAAATATTTGTAGTTCCGCTAATATTATCGGTTGCACAACGGCAAAACGTCTTTTTTCTCAGTACTGCTCTCTTTATTATTTTTTCCTTTAGTTTATTATTATTATTTTGTCGTTTCTTTCTTTTTCTTCTTTTTGTGTGCAGCTTAATCTCTCTGTATTTTATCCTTTATTTTTCTTTTTCCTAGAGATAAGTTAACATAATATTTAGGTTTAGTTATATTCAATTAGAAATTAAAGCCAGTTTCTTTTTTGACCCATGTTCTGTAGCCCCCCGCATAAAACGAATGCGGTGCATGCGCCGAATTATATTTCATGTAATGTTCAAGCGCATTTAATGTTAACCGGGCCGATTCAAACCTTCCCACTGCTGCGTTCCGCGACACGTACACACTTACATTTACACTTTCGGCATCTGCGCACGAATTCAATACTCTCAAGTTCACTAGACATAGGGACACCCCTCCTTCATGCGATTGTCGTATTCTTGACGATTGTCATATTTTCGACGTATTCTTTACGTGCATTTTTATGTTTTTCTTCTTACAATGTATTTGTACAAGAAAAACATTAATATATATGCGAAATGTCTAATAGTAAATGTAATTGGCCAGCCTCAGGATCCAATGGTTACGATTCAAACTCCACACCTGAGTGTGAAATTTTTCGAATCCTGCATACATTTTTATTAACATTTATTAGCAGCCAAATTTTAAGAGTTCGCGGAGGCGATACAGTGGAGGCCCGATGAATTTTTCCTGAAATCTGCCAGATTTTTGACGCTTAAACCCCACCACTAGACGGGATCCCCCTCGCATTCGGCAACTGTCACGCCTGATATCGCAGCGTAATTCCTTTGAATACAAACGTAATGTGGTGAAAAGTTGATAATCTTATAAGTAATGTAAGGTGATTTTCGAGGAAACAACTACTATTCGGTTTAATTCTGACTTTCGTTGCGGCTGCTCTCCTCTACTACTCAAAATGCTATATCCCTTGTCCGTCCGTGTCCGTCCGGTGCTGTCCGGAAAGAAACGCGCTTCGCGTCTCCCTTCGTGCAAATCCTGGTTCGGTGACGTCAGCGGCCGCCAGCTCTAGCGTCCATTGACATGCGCCGGCTTGCGTTTGTTACAGCAACGACTATGTACATACATACATATGTACGAACGTGTAATATGTAAACCTTTTAATAAGTACAAATATAAACCGACTTGTACTGTGTTTGGTCTCATTTTACTCGGAATAATATTACTAATATGTTTTGTCTTCAGTCCGTCTTTTTTCCTTATCTGCCGTTTCTACTTCTGATCATCCGTATCGGCAAAAAGCAAATGAACGAATTCGACTACAGTAGATTTTCTATATGAGTCCGATTTGAGCTACACGATATCTGTCCCCGTATGCCCCTTTCACAAACAGGGGTCGTCGTCGGCCGAGCGGTTCCCCGTCGCTTGTATCGCAGTGCCATTTTTTGATGCTGACAATTGAACAGCGACGGGTCTATCGGTGAGACACTAACTCTAAGTAACAAATCAAAAATTGTTAATTGCAATTTTTCGTTAAAAAGAAGTTTACTCGTATATTGGAAACATTTTTCTAATAAAAATAAGACCAAATACGAAATGGTTACGACACTTGGTTTCGATATTCTGACTTGTCAAACACACTGTCGCCTAAACGTCGCGAGATCAATGTGGTGTGAAGAAGGAACTTCTATTCGATGCGAATCAAGTACCTGGCGGATGAATCGACGCTTACCGTGGAGCTGGATGTGAAACAAAGTTTTCTTGAGTGAAATGAATGTCCCCTATTCGTTATAAGACCATTTGGCGGCATTTTTTTGCGTCTCTTACCGTGTAGGGACACCATTTGCAGGTGCCTTCTCACAAACTGATACAGGGATCCTGCTTCAGTTTAGACGGCTTTAAACTCCTCATACGCAAATAAAGTGGCAAGCAATTTTATATGTAAATAGAAGTTTTAATTAGTAACAAAATATAACCCGACCGGTCTCGTGTTTGGTCTTATTTTACTTGGCAAAATATTAGCAATATGGTACTGACATTTTTATTCATAAAAAGTCAAAGTTGTAAAAATTTCTTCGCTGCACTAGTGTTGCCTCATCGTCATGTGGCATTCAATCATTCAATCATTCAACAATGTCTTCACCTTCACTCCCTCTTTCTTTATCAACTGTTCCTATCTACGTTTGGCGGTGTCGGCAAACTACAAACAAACGGGCGCGTGGCCCAGCGTGGCCAGTAACGTGGCGCAGAGACGACATTCGTGTCAAATCACCGGATGTAAGAGCGACGGAAAATCTTTAGAATTGCAAAGATAGAAATAAAGAAGTTTTGCATACAGACAGGGTCGTTTCGTTTCTCATGTTCCGATCATTTGTATGAATTGGAATACAATAATCAATGTAAGAGAGCAATTGTATTGGAAGGCATTTACTTCTTTAATTAACAAGTACTTTTTGCAACATTTTCAAGCTCGTCGGTGCTGCTAGCACTGAAAATTATCACGATACAAAAATTGGGAGTGATGGGATTCGATCATGTATAAAAGTTCGTTCTACAAATTAGATTATGTAAGGAGACATGAACCGGTGGTGGCAATAGGGCACCTTATGACGTCAGCAGCGGCCGTCGCAGGGACTCACGTGCACGATAGTCTCTAGGATCGCGGGGAGCGGTGAAGAAGACGGGTAGCGCGATCGGCAATTGTTGGCCGGCGATTGTCTTTTGCTATATAGCCCGGAGGGGCAGAAATATGCCGACTTAGAGAGCGTAGATACGTGTCGTTAGTTTACCCACAAACTACCATACTTTACGCATTCTCGTTTCGATACTTTACATTTAAGGGGGGAGACCTGTGTAGCGCGCTTAAAATCGAGCAATATTCGGGATTTATTCTTAAGGGAACTATTTAATCAATGTTTTTCAAATTTGGTCATAGTTTATTTACACTTTTATACTGTACAGACATTTTTTTTTTTTTAATAAGAACAGGTTTTTCTTAATAATGTTACAAGGGCCAAAGACCGACCTGTCCTCGATTGCAGCGGTTTGCGGTGTGCAGTGCAGAGTGTGCTGTAGTGATCCGAAATTAAAAATCCAAATAGCATTCTTGACCTTAGAGATGCCGCAAGCAAGTGAACCTATTTATAAGTCAAAATCTGCAGAATTGTAAATTTGGCAGCAGGTTGACTGAAAAAGATCAATTTTCCGAGGAAAATTTCTTTCTTAAAGTACATAAAAAATTATTTATTTGCATAATATCAATGTCTATTTAGGTTCAATCCCTGGCCAAGATATTCAGGCTCTCGTATATAAAAACCCAACTCAATCCGTTGAAGAGTTTTTTCGTTATCTTGCACACCGATATGCCAAACGTTGATTCGAGAAAAACGCGTTTAAAGATTAGCTACAATATAATCACACTTTTAGGATGTACTTACATCAGTTTTTTCCTAATCTGCTATGCCAGGCCCATATATAATTCCTTCATCTTCTTCGAATTGCTCCAGCAAAGCTTGCTTTTTTTTCTGCGGGCTGTTCTCGCCTCAATTGTTGAATGAAGGCTACGGCGCTCCTGTCACTATTCACTATATACGCCCTTCTGTCACAAAATTCTCGCTAAATACGCTCTGAATTGCTCAAGGCTCAACTAAATAATGTGACAAAATGTATATCACTGTGGACACGTACCGTACTCACTACTATTCCATTGGGTAAGAAGGAAGAAAAGAAGGTGATAAGCGGACACTTTCTGATTCGGGTGATAACATTCCAATTCACGCAGCGTTGCATGAAAACTTACAATGGTTCATATATTTACAGCCGTGTAATCATATACTTACTTAAACTTCTATACAAGTGAACCCGACCTGTTATCGCGAATGCATTGATATCATTGATGCGAAACATACTTACCTCCACCGTAGAGCGTTCCGCGCGCTCGGGGATAAAATGGGTTATATCTACTACAGTTTTAGGAATTTTGTGTTGCGGCTTGGGTAACATAATTTCGAGATGCTAAACAATTGATTTATGCATTAAAAAAAAAATCGATTTTTTGGGCCACTTACACAGGTCTCCCCCCTTAACACGCTTGTGAGGTCGACTAAAGTTCTATGGCGAATAGTACTTCAGATACTTTCCTCTGTTCCACGCCAACTTAATTTTGTGGAACTAATTCGCAGATGCGTGGTTAGTAATAGTATCTTTATTGACTAACACTGATATGTACAATACAATATGAACGTTTAATACTTTGGAAGGAAACACAACTGTGTAGAATAAAAACGGACTGAATGAAATTTGTGTAGTGTATGGCGTCGAGGCTCGTGGACAACTAAACTGCCTATGGGCAGTGCAGCTATTTTATGTTGTACGACAAACGACAAACGTTTCTACGCGCTGCATCGCGCCCGGTAACGGGAAGACGCGAGCATCCCGCCAAATTCGTCTGTAGAAAAGAGTAGCGTTGCCATGCGCTGGCTCGCGCCCGGCAACGGGAAGACGCGAGCATCCCGCGAAAATGCCCATGTGTTGACGTGTATTCGGGCGGTTATTTTATGCGACGGAACAACGCCAGTAAACGACTAGAAAGGATGATCTTAACTTTTTCATTGACACCCCTTTTTTAAAAATGAGCAAAAAGGGAGTTTTTAATTTACACCTCACTGCCTATCGCCCTTGCAGATTTAAAGTTAAAACATGATGAAAATGGGAATTTTTTAATGAGCTATCGAATGACGTTTTTGGTTTATAATTGTTTTGGGATCGCTTTTGAGCCCCATCATCCGGCTACACCCTTCGAAAAAGATACTTTATCAGATCATCGGTTAGGTTAGGGACGAAAAAGCATTTTAATACCGCTGGTTTATGCCAAAAGAAACACTTGTATGCAATCGTGTCGGAGAGGAGTCGGAACCGTAGCTCATTTCTTGTCTCCGTTCGGTACGTAGTAGATGGTAGTAGACGACTCTCTGACTGAGAGCACGTATATGTACATCTTAATGTATATCTCTTCCCCACCACGACCGTCACGACAGTGGTTCTTAGGAATTCCTCGTCGGTACTCATTTGGGCCCCTTTGAGCCCCCTTGCGTGCCCGAAATTTTACCCAGGGTGAGCAGTTATTAGGTATAGCTCGTCGGTGACTAAAATATGGAGTTGTTTGAGGCGATTTTGAATTTAGAGTAAGTTTAGATGATTATTGATTTATAGGCGAAATAGTAACATTTGTTAAACATTTATGGTCTCGGAAATGTGATTAATACTCAAGATAATTTCGTTCGTGAACTGACTTCATCATATAAATCTTAATTTGTCTGTTATCTGTTACCAGTTTCTCGGTTTTACAAAATTGGCTGTAACTCCGAAACTAATGCGAATTTTCACATGAATTGTCACACGCCCAATTTCTCGGTACCAACTTATAACCCTCACTGTAAAATTAGTCTTTTTCCTTATTAATATATTTCTTCTTTCAATTTATAGATGGATTTGGGCATTGGAATTCAATGAACCACGCTGCCACCTTCTGACTTCACAAATAAGACTGTATGCCTGTACACTGCTCGATGCACTGCAGTTTAATCAACCGCGCCAAAGTGATCGAAACGGAAAGTGATATAAGCGTTATTATTGTACATCAGTGATACTATTGATAAGATACAATAATTAATGCTTTATTATTATATTCGATTTTATATACGATTGGTGTATTGCGTACGATAGATATACTTTTGCATACTTACTTTGAATTGTACAAGCGTGCTAGAACGTATGATTGTTATATTTAGTTTAAATACCTTTTTTTAAGGAAAATGAAATGTATATTATTCAATGGTTTTACAATATACCATAAATTAAACCAAAATTAGCGTTCAACGATTACTTTCCTAACCCCCCTATTCCCCATCGTCGATTACAATAGTTATAAGCACATCGTTGTTCATCGGAAGTTCAAGATCCATAAAACAATACTTTGGGAATGGCAAGATAATCAGACACCATCAGAACTCAGGGCAAGCCATAAAGTCCAAAAAATATACGGTAAGTATTGTTAAAGAATACTACAAGCGCAGAAACGACATAGGAAACCTATTGAAAATGATAGGAATTAATTTTAAGTTACATAGATAAGAATACTAGCAAAAACCATAAGGATACCATAAGGAAACCATAAGCTACACGTACAGTGTCAGTAAAAGCAATCAGAATTACAATTAGCCTATGGGAAGTCGATAGAACACGTAAAACGGACGAAAAAGGAAAATTGGAACATAGAGAAGTAGGGAGATTTGGGTAAGATTCTGAAAATGTTGATCATCACGCTTGACTGAACACGTCGAATTTCGCAGTGCCACCTCTTCGGTACTCCTATGTTCCTGTTACTTGGTCAGATTTTCGACAATTTCACGCTTGACTGAATCCAGTCCTAACCGAGTTAAAAATTTTGAGAAATTTCACGCTTGACTGAATAAGGCCTAATCGAGATTTTCGACAATTTTTCGTATTTTTCACGCTTGACTGAATCCAGTTCTAACCGAGACTATCATTTTTCGGAATTTTCACGCTTGACTGAATCCAATCTAAACCGAGACTAAAATTTTTCACACCTTCGTATAATTGATGACTTCTCGCTATTCCCATCTTGTTATCCATCAAATTGGAATTCTTTACGATATGAAATGAATAGAAGAGTCGCTTGCCTTCGTTTCCAATGACATTTCTATCTAGTCCCATGAGATTTCATCGAAGTTAGTGAATTTTATTACGACGGAAAAGGGCATGGTTTCAGCGAGGGATATTGGATATATGAGATCTTATAAACTAAGTAATTAGAGAACACAGAATTTTGTTTAATACATATATTGTAAGGAAAAATAGTATACAGTAAAAAATGTTTCTTACATAGTTATAATCTAATTCCCAACAATTGTTGTACTTTTCGTATACACGCTACATACATTACACTCAGTCCACATACATACATACGTACAATATCTTATATAGTAATTATATTTAATAATTTAATATTAATATAGTAGCAAAGGTAAATAAGTAACACACTAAAAACTGTCTTGAAACGATCAACACTTTCGCTGTGGAAGCGGCTAAGTAAGACCAGTATTACGTGACCTGACCATTGACTAAAAACATTAAAAATTTTGTTTAAAGATCTGTTGCTCAAATATGGTTGTCAGACGGTTAAACAGTTGCAGTTTTATTTTGCTGGAAATGAAAGAAACTAAGGAGCGATCTCGTCTGCCTTCTCTCCTTCACATAGTTTCGAAATTGAGCACGATAAATCGTAGAGTGCGCTCAAAATTGTCTGCTTTTTCGTCGGGTCGGTATTTCAGAATATGGGACACGAAGACCCATAAGGTCTATACATCAAATATCTACAAAATGTTCAAAACTCGAATTTGTCCTGCATTTAATAAGTACAATATAAGTACACCTTTGCACACTACAATACTGACATTAGCTGCAATTGTGCAGTTTCACAATTTTAATGTTTCGTCGAAGTACATGTGTGAGGTCGCTTTTCTTGTCTTTTGTGGAAGCTCTATTGAAATTTCAGACAGTTTTGGCACAATGAGGTGCATATTCTTTTCCTAATACGTCATTTGTTATATTCATATTGAAAGAGTAATAAAAATTTCGTAACCAGTGCAAAACTGAGGCATGTCGGACAGGCATGCTAGTAAAAAGAAAAACTAGGGTTCGATGGTTGACCAATCATAGACGATGCCTTCCCGCCATATTTCAAACTTAGAATACCCAGATTCTATTTGTCTGCCGCATGTTTAAAGGCTCGTTGAGGCTTTGATGCAGTTTTAAAAACAAAAATATTACGAAAATTTATTGTTGGCAATACAATGTTTAAAGCGTCTTCGATATTAGAACGTTACTCTACGATGCACGCAATAATAAATTATTTTGATTTTTGACCTAGCGTAATAAGAATTACTTGTGCCCATAATTATGAAAGTGGTCTGTCAAGATTTAAAAAAAAAAAAATTACATTGAATAAATTTAGTGTAAACAAATGTGGTGTGAAATAACTGGTAAGCTCATTTTGTTTTTAAATCTTGACTTAGACCACTTTCATAATTATGGGCACAATTATTAATAAACTTGTACAGTTCTCTTCTTAAAGGTTCCCAAACACTGGTCATTGGAGTGCAATTGAGTATTCAGGTAACTGTTTCTAAGTTTGGCCATTCTGTTTGGCTATCAATGTTATTCCAATTGTACAGAACCGGAATTAGAAGTAAACTCTAACAAATGTTTTTGGTGTAATACGAGCTTGACACAATGGACATTTTTTTGTTTTACGTGTAGCATTCTGTAGGCAGTCTTCACAAAATAAATGTCCGCATTTAGGAACCGTTGGCTTCAACTTGGAAGACAGTTTCTCCAAACATACAGGACATGTTAATTTTACAGACTCATCTGTCATTGAGTCCTCTCCATAGCGCACAGTAGAAACTTTGTCTTCTGCGGAATCATTGAGATCTATTACTTCAGTCGGTACTAGTTCTTGTAATCTCTTAGTAGCCCTTCTTCTTCTGCTTTCTCTGTTCAAAGATACTTGGAATAAGCAATAAATCCTTCTTAATAGTAAATTTAGAAACTTGGGCTGTATGAAGAATATTATCAATTTTCTTACAATCTGGTCGTAGTTCTGCTAGACTGTTGCCTTGTGACAAGTGGGGTACCTTGCGTAAGGTCGATATAATCAGTTGGTTGCTGCGGCGATTGATCCAGTATCGTAACAGGCGGAGACAATAATTGAACTCCATCGTAAGTTTCATCCTCGCTTGACATTTTTAGTTTTTTATACAGCTTTATTAGTTGAATGATTTATTTGAATAAAGTCTACACCCTTTTCCTCTAACCGGTAGAAGATCCTGAACAACGAACAGTGTGAACAACGTACAGTATTTGAATAACGTGCTTGTCTTCAATACCGTTAATTTACTCCGGCAACGTAAATATTCATCGAGCAAAACAAAACAACGTCGAAAGTGCGTTATGGTGTCGCTAGGTGATTAGTGACCGCAGCGACACATGTTGGGAAAAGCTTTCAACATTTAGATCACATTTTGGATAGCTGCACTGCCAGTAAAGCACATTTCAGGTTCGCTTTATCGAGCATGACATACGCAAACGTACGATAATCTGTCAAATGTAGAGAAAACTGAACTTATGTTACGCTGCAAGTAAATCCAGTAGAAATTCTCGTTTGAAGCCTACATTCGGGACAGAAAATGGATGGTGAACTTATTTTTAGACTCAGTAAACACAAACAGGAAGTTCTGACACATATGTGGGTTTCATGAAAAGCTGGGTAATCTTAAATTTGTTTTGTTATTTTACAGCAAAATGTCTGTACAAATCGTGAGGCACTCGTGTTATGAACAATTATACATAAAAGTTTAATGTAATCGCAATTGTAACAATCATCTGAGAAACTCCCTTAATACTAAGTCATACAATCGCATTGGCTACAGACTTTTCCTTTTTTTTTTTAATACAAATTAACCCGATGCTGAGGATAGTACAAATGCAGTAGGACGCGCGTGACGATTAAGGATGTACAATAAATAATAAAAGTAACTGCATGGTATCTTGACACGCAACATTCTCTAGACTCTACTATTTACACAAATTGTTATATCAAAATATATGATTATTTTTTGTTTTGCATTCTTTTCCTTTCGTTTGTTTGCTTTTTTTTGCATTATTTGTTTGTTTGTTTGCTTGTTTCTTTGTTACGCAATTAGTCGATTTATCGTGTTATTTCGGTGACCTAGGAGCACTAGGCATTCAAAGTTACACCTCGTCGGATGCGAGCACCTCGCGTTCGGCAGCGGGGGAAGACGTTTTCTCATTTCGCTCCTCTTCCTTCATATGCAGTGCGACCGCCGACTCTAATACTCTTATCCTACCTTCGTGCTTTACGATGACGGCCTTTAATTTTCTAATTTCTTCGGCGAATTCCTTCAGCAGATCCTCCTACAAGAGATAATTAGAAATAACGTGATTGGAAAAGCAAGATATCGTTGCTCAGATCTACATGCCATCTTCAATTACACATATGCACACACGCACGCACGCACGCACTTATGAAAGAGGATTTCAAATTACTTGACGAGATAGGATCAAGAAATATCTTGGACGAATTAGTTTTGACTGCAGTTTTCCTTACCGAAACGGCTGCCGATGCTTGTGCGCTGTGTTGTGCGGAATTGGACGCAACCTTCGCTCCCTTGCTGAGTATATTCGACTTCTTATGTACCTTCAGATCGTTCTTCGATGCCGAAGGTTGATAGCCGTCCCTGAGCGATATCAGGACAGGATCTGCGTCGGTACCGCTTTCCCATTCCTCCGCCGAGATAGCAGCCGTATCTCCGGGAGTGTCAGGGTATAAATCTTCTTGGAAGAGCTCCGACTGTAATTCAAAGAAAATGAAGACCAATTTCAGAAAAATATCTAATTTCAAATATCTGGGAAGCGTATCCTTCCGTTCTCTAAGGTAGATGATGAGTCGCAATCTAAAATTTACGTCTTCCCACTTCCCACGCCTACCCAGGCGGCGATAAAACTTGGCGCGATTGAACCGATATCTTACCTTTCTCGGCACGGTCATAGATATGACCTGACAAAAGCCGGAGTTATTTAGCCGGTAAAATCTACTGATTTCGCAACTGTTGACGTCGCAGCCTCTTTTTGGCATCATCCCTATTCCTCTCTGGGGATCGGGAGTTTGGAAAGTATTTATATAATGGACGAACGGCGGTTCGGGGGTAACTTCGAAGTACCGAATAACGGAGTCGCCTTTACCACAGAGGTATACCAAATTCGTGTCGGGATCATAGAGTGGGAACATCACTCCGTTACTTGTATCCAACTCCACCATAACTATTGGCTCGCCCAACATGTCGGGAGCACGTAACGAGTATTGTCTCTCTGACATTTTACTGAAGCCAGTCGTAAAGATCAATCCCCCTCTGGAAGGACAACAACGTTCAATTATCTTGGCAACGAGTACATTTGAGGCAAAGAGGAAAATTAAAGAAGTTGAAACTGCTCACCTAAGAAATATTGCACGTGTTGCCTTACTTCCCTCGTGCGCAATCGCTTCTTCCAATACTTCACCCGATCTGGGATCCAGTATACGAATTTTCTTGTCTTTGCAAGTAGTGACAAGACGGGACCCATCCCAGTTCCAGCACGCAGAATAAATAACATCAGGATGGCAGTCTATTCGCACCAGTGCCTCTCCTGTTCCTACATTCCAGATCAAGACCAGGTTGTCCGAACCGGCCGTAAGTAAAACGTTCAAAGCCGTGGGATGCCACAGTACTAGTCCGACGCGTCGTTGATGAAGTTGCAAGTCAACGACAGAGTCTGTCAATGTCCTAGAAATACCTCCGTCAGGTATTTGCCATATCTTAACAACGCAGTCCTCCGAACCGGAAGCAATGACATTGTCATTATGAGGGCACCATGCAATGTCCAGTACAGGACCTTTGTGTCCACCCACCAATGGATAATCCGCCGGTATCCTACCGACCTGAAAGAGCAGAATGCATACCCGCGTCATACATGAGCAACGGACTGGGTCGCAGGAGGATGGTCTTTCCAGTAGCAGCGACGACTGCGTGCGCTAAATCGAATAATCAGCCAGAATACAAGAATAGACTCACCTTGTTGTGGGGAAGGACTATGAAAGCGCCACCGCCAGCCGACTCGACGATAATTGCGAGGAATTTCGGATTCACGGCACAGAAAGTCGAGTCCCAGGAAGATTTGGACACCCTGATATTGTCGTAACATTGTTCCCGTTTCAGCGGTGTGCCGTACACGTGGCGGAACTTGCTGCTGCGCACAACACGGAAAGACATATCTGCACCTGTTCCAAATCACAATGGGTAGAGAGAGATTGGAGAATAAAGTAGCAATGAAAGGGCTTGCGGATTAACCTAGAACCGTCTACTCACTACCTCGCTACGCCGGTTGTGATTATTTTAATAAATTATTGTTACGTGGCCACTGCGGGCGTGGGCGTCGCGTGAAACATCCCCCGATTTATAAATAGATTCCCCACCCCTTGATGTCGAAACGAGCGCGACAGAAATAAGAATAATTTCGAATCCGTGATAACTACGAGTCGGCCGAATACGCGCGACGTGCGAAACCGAAATGCATGCCAGTGCTGCCAATTATGTCAAATAAGTCTAAGGCAACGCACCGTGCGCGCGAGCGCCCGCGCGCTCTCGCCTATGTGCCTGCCTCTATCTGCTGCTTGCCTGCTCTACCTTCCCTGCCTGTCCTGCGTGTCTATCCGTAAAGTCAGCAGCAGCAACAGCAGCAGCAGCAGCAGCAGCAAACGTATGCACGTATGCGCGCACGTCGCGCACACCTCCTGCGTGAGCGCACTGCATAATTGCGACTCGAAAATAATGCCTCTGTCTCCTCCCTGTGTCCCCCTTTCGACGCCGCCCTTCTCCCCCTTCGCCCACCCCCCTTTCGCCCTGCGCACACCGCGCAACCGCTAAACGCGCCCAACTCCCCCGCCCTTGCCCCCGACGCGCGGACGAAGACAAAAAAAAGAGAAGAAGAGGAGGAAACGACGTACAGGCCCGCTTACTAACGTTTGCCGAGAAAATTCCTTTGCCCGGCTCTGTCCCGCTATGAAAAGTTCACGGCACCTCGGTACACCTCGGTACACCTCGGTACGGCGCTTTTGGTACGGCACTTTTGGTACGGCACTTCGGTATACGTCACGTTCAATATCCGACTGCGCGCATCGATCGTAGATCGCGTCGCGCAAACTGAACGGGCTGGCCGAGCCGACTGTGTCTTTTATAAATGCATAAAACGTGCGTACGGCCGCCTTCCAATAAGGCGATGACTAATCGCACGTCGGTTTTTCGTCCCGTTATCGCGGTCGTATAAGCGGCCTGATACTTTTATCAGCTCCAAGGATAATTTTACTCGTTCGACTCGCGTCCTCGTCAGTTCCATTTCCATTCCGCTACGGAGAGTTCCTTCTTTACGGCGACCTTCTCCCCTTCGCGCGTTCCATTTCTGTCGTGGTCGAGTATCGGCCTCGGAAAGGCGAAGCTGACTCAGACCACGAAGAGACGGAATCCGTCGCATAGAATTTCGGAAGCGGAGTCGTCGAGAGCGACACGTCGGACAGGATGTCGGTGCCTCCTGGTGCCTCCGGCCATTCGGATCTTCGCGCCAGAATGGTTCCGAGCGCAAGCTACTTTCGCCATTGGCCGCGCAGTAGCGCCATTGACATAAACGATTCGACCGTTGAGGAACGCCTTATGGAGTCACTCTTGAGACGTGGTCAGGAGCGGATCGAAGCCAATCGTCAAGGTGGAAGTTAAAAGAACAAACCAGGAAAGTGATAATAACTAACATATTAACATGGACAATACACCGATGGTGTGAAGAAATAGATTTATTAACAATTAACAATACATATAATTAATAGATCTAAGTATCGCATTAAGATTAGAATTAAAAACCTAGAATAAAACAAAAACTGTAACGTAGTCTGTAATCAATTTATATTACTAGTTAATAAACATTAAGTATATATATAATATTAAAAAAAAAAGAAAAGAAAAGAAAAAAAAAAACAACCCCAAATATACAAACGACTTACATCTAAATATGGACACCGAAAATCGTTACGCGTTTGAAAATATAAACAACAGAAGACAAAAAATAATAACGGCCGCCATCAAACAAAAAGAAAACAAATACAATCCACAGATACATACAGGCCCATTTTATGTTCATGTAATTCAAAATGACCCTACTCAAAATATAGGAAATTTACACCCGATGTCCATTGGAAAATATTTAAATAAACGACAATTCAACTCGTGTAGAATCAAAAAAATAAGTAAATTTGCAGCCCAGATAAAATGTCTAAAGGCAGAAGACGCAAACAAACTCACAACATTACCACTCACAGAAGAAAACAGAAATTGGATATTCTATATTCCTACATTTGCTATATGCAGAGTGGGAATAGTGAGAAATGTGCTCCAAAGTCTAACCACCAAAGAAATCCAACAAGATCTGGAAGAAAATTACAATTATCAACACCAAATAATAGATATCGAAAGATTAAACAGGTGGGATAGACATAATGAAATAGAAATCCCAACATCCACGATAAAAATAACATTCTTAGGGAATAATCTACCCAAAGAAGTCATAATATGTTGCGTGAAAAATTACGTGACTCCCTATATCGAAAAAGTTAAAATGTGTATGATCTGTAAAAGGTTCGGACACAGCACAGCACAATGTCGCGCTAGCTACCGATGTGATAGATGTGCAGGAAATCACAAAATTGAAGAATGCCACAACAACATAGTATGTGGGAATTGTGGAGGTGAACACCCATCACTATCAAAGAAGTGTCCTATATATAAATATAACGTAATTTTAAAAACCACAATGGCATATAAGAATTGCGATACCAACACAGCAAAAGAAATAATAAAAAAATTCAACATTAAAGAAGAGATGGAGGTAGAGAAACTATTTGGGAACGACAAAGATTACATAACTCTAAAAGATTGGCTCGAAATAGACAAAATGTCCTTCTGGAAGAGGAAAAAGAAAAAAACAGAACACATAGAGAAGCTAACACCATTCACACCAACAGAGATAATAATACAAGCAGACACAAATGAAATAACAATGACAGAGGCAACGGAAAATACACCAAATGATGTAACAAAACAAAATACACCAACAGACGCAGAACAACAGATAACTATTACAGAAATAGCCACAATAGAACAATACCAAAAACAAATGCAACCACACATAGAACAAACCACAAACTGGCCCCTAGAAGAAACAAACATAGGACATAAAGAAGATAAGGAACAAATCGAAATAGAACACATTACAACAAAATACCCAACAATACACCAAGCTACAAACATACAACAATACGAAGATATACCTTTTACGGTATCAAAACAGGACAGACCTACACAACATATAAAAGATATTGCCAACAAAATAACAAAAAGAAAAGGTATAACAGGCAAACAAATGGATACAATTAAAAAAGCAGTAAAAAAAATAGATGTTAGAGACCTGCCCAAGCATAAAGGCACATAATGAAACCACACATATCAATAAATACACAAAACACCACACAGCAAACCACCTAATACAAAACACATATAAAACCAACACCCATATAACAGACCCAAACCCAAAAACAAATGCTCAAAATATTACAATGGAACGCGAGAAGCCTAATAAGCAAGAAAATAGAACTGAACAAACTAATAGATGATCACGATATAGACATAGCAGCAATCTCAGAAACATGGCTCAAACCCGACATACCATTCTACATACAAAATTACAACATATATAGACAAGATAGAAACACCACTGGTGGCGGACTGTTATTCATTATTAAAAACACAATCACAGCCTATTCGATACCAATACAGACAACCAATAGCAATAACATAGAACTGGCATTAATAAAAATAATACAACCAAATATAACATTATATATAGCCTCCATATACATCCGACCAAATACAACCATGACAAAGGTGGAATGGAAAGAACTATTCCACATAATACAAAAATACACCAAACATTCAACAAAACTACTAATAGTAGGGGATTTCAATGCACAACATTACACATGGGGATCAACAAAAACCAATAGAAATGGTCAAGCATTAGCCAAATCACTCCATAACTTACCATTTACTATTCTAAACAATGGCCATAAAACCAGAATCACAAACAACAATATAAATAGCGCACCAGACATAACATTTATACACGCAAGAAGTACATTCCACACAACATGGAAAACTATAAATGATATATTATCAAGCGACCACCTACCCATCATCATCCTTATTAAAAGTAAACAAACAGACAGCCAACTTACACAAGATAGACACCAACCCAAACTCAAAAACATTGACAAACAAAAATTACAATACATACTCAATACATATACGTTTAATCCACAGATAAATAAAAATAATGTGATAACACAGTACACAATATGGACAGAAGCAATTCACACAGCGTTCGCACAGGCTCAGAATAATAAACACAAAACACATGAAAACAAACAACCACAAACAAATACCAACCATAGAAAATGGGCAAATAGCTGGTGGGATAAAGAATGCACAATATTACACCAACAAAAAAAAACAGCTGCAAAAGAAGTTATACACAATAACAACGAAGACACATGGCGCAAATATAAACAATTAGCAAAAGAAGCAAAGAAAACATATAACAAAAAAAAAACACAAGCATTCAACACATTTATCAACGAAATAAATCCGAATACACACATAAACACAATATGGAACAAAGTTAAAAAATTAAAAAACTCCAAATATACAAAAGACATAAACCACAACGAACTCATCAACCCAATAGGACTGGACAACCTAACCAACAAATTATTCAAACCAACCGTCAACCCAGACTTCATGCACACAATAAAAACACCAGACATACCAGAGACACAACACATACGTAACGATATAACTATAGAAGAAATTGAAGAAGTGATACAAAGTTTAAAAAAGAAATCAGCAGCAGGGTGTGACAGAATTAACAATCACATGATCACACTGTTAACGAAAAACTTTATACAACAGCTAACAAGACTAATAAACGCAATAATCAAATACAACAAAATCCCAACGGAATGGAAGACTTATCAAGTGCTAATATTCCAAAAACCAGACAACATAAACTATAGACCCATAGCAATATCATCAGCCATATTAAGAATAACAGAAAAAATAATACAAAACAGAATATCGCATTACATAGAGAAAAAAAAACTGATTCCGGCACTACAATTTGGATTCCGAAGAAACAAATCATGCATCGACAACCTAGCAATCTTATCCACAACAATATATACAGCATTTGCACAAAGATCAACATGCGGAGCAGTGTTTATGGATATTGAAGCCGCATATGACAACGTCATACCAGCCATACTAACACAAATACTCACAGATATTAAAATACCAGGAACAACCATAACATTTATCAACAATATATTATACAACAGAAAAATACAACTATATTACCACAATAAATACCTCCAAACAGGATATACATCAATAGGCCTCCCACAAGGATCACCACTAAGCCCGCTACTTTACAATATATATACAGCCCAAACAATGCAAAACTGCCCACCACATTCCACGATAATAGCTTTTGCAGACGACATGGTACTACTCACAACACACAAAGACCACAATATACTTAAAAACAACCTGACACAAAGCTTTGAAACACTAACAGAAAACCTCACAAACATTGGTCTAAAAATATCAATACCAAAAACAAAACTCATCTTTTTTACACGCAGAAAAACAACGGACCACATAGACAACATAAATAGTAGAATAGGCACAATCCACACAACCAACACAGTAAAATATTTAGGTATCGTACTGGACAACAGAATGTTATGGAACCACCATCTCACACATATCAAAAGAAAAGTATTCAAATACCAAACACTAATCAAATGGCTAACACATACCACATGGGGAGCACACCCCCAAACAATCAACACATTATTCCAGACTATTATTAGACCGACAATAGAATGGGGAACTGAAATCTGCCTCCCGACAAACAATATAACCAAATGCACACAGTATAATTCAATAATTATATCAATAATAAAAAAATACCTTGGACTCCCGAATAATACATCCAATGCAATAGTATGGCACCTCAGCAATCAAAATTCAATAGAATATACAAGCCAGATAAAAACAATAAAGTACTTGATCAAAAAGAACCGATTCATAAACGACCCCATAATAGACAAAATCAGAACATACTCGAAGTTAACAATGACACAAACACACATACCGCAGAGATACATACCAAACATAATAAAAATCTGGCAACAAATAAAACTAGAAAACTATAACACAATCAAATACACACACAACCCAATATATCTAATGGACTACGCAGAAACATACCACAAAATACACATAGACTATTCTACTGGCAGCAAATGTAAAAACATGAAAAACCCAAACGTATACTGGGAGCAGAATACCAAACACCGGAACAATGCACACAACATCACATTTTATACAGACGGGTCCAAAAGCCCGACAGACCACTACTGCGGAGCAGGAGTCTACAATCAATCTCACCAACAAGAGACCAAAATAAAGCTCAACTCACATACAACTATTTTCTCGGCAGAAGCGGCAGCAGTATGGATTGCCATTAAACAAGGGGTGCAATATTACAAAAATAAAAATAATAACAGTAACAAAGCCATCAGCAATATTACAAAGAACATATGGATATACACAGACTCACAATCAGTTCTCCAAACTATTCAATCAACCACTAATAACATTACTTTTAACTTCTTTATAATACAAATAAAAAAACTAATTTACACACAAAAACAAAACAACATCCACATACACCTAGCTTGGGTACCAAGCCACATCGGTATAGAAGGAAACGAAATTGCCGACCGCATAGCCACGAATAAACAAAGACCAAACCAGTATAATATCTCCATGTTACAGGACAATGAAATCATAAATATACATATAAAACAACTAAAACTTCAACAAATTCAACGCAATATAATAATAGAAAAAACATCAAACCATAAATACTTTGCAGACATAGAACCAAACAACAATAGACCATGGTTCCAAAATATGGATTTAACCAGAAAAGAAATAACCACAATAAATAAAATTATATGCAACAGATTCCCAAACAAGGAATATCTATATAGAATTGGAAAAACAGAAACACCAAATTGTACGTGCAACCTACATCAAATACAAAGCATCACACACACCCTATGGGAATGCCCCTTAAAGGACGACAAAAGACATTTATTAATACAAATAATAGAAAACATGGAAAATAAAAAAAATAACTTAAATATCACTAACATAATTGAAACAAGAAACCACAAACTAATAAAAAAACTGCTTAAATTCCTCAGTGAATAATATAGTGAAGTGTGAATAATAGTAGACAACAACCACTAGAAGCCACACACATGGTCGATACAGCAGAATCGCTGTGTATCCAAAACCGAAGGGAAGAAGAAGAAGAAGAAGGAACGCCTTATTTGGATATGCGCACCCTATTCGCGCGAACGTTACCCCCCGTCGGTGTTACTATCTTAGCGAACTTTGATTTACGTATCTGTTTGTCAAAACGTTCCTTCCGCTCCACAAAGATCTCGCACTTTTAACCGCCGAGCCGATTTCTTTCGCTTAACACAATTTCCAGCGACAAACGCCTGGCCGGGGTGCTAAACTATCGCGGGCCCGACACGAGACGATAATTATAACACCCTGATAATTAAACGTTAATCGAGCGAGCCTACTGCTAATCTTACCGATGATTTTTCCCCGATGACAGACGATGCACGCTTTTGGAAAAGAACTCTCTCTCTCTTTCTCTCTCTCTCTCGTTCTTTCTTTCTCTCTCTCTCTCTCTCTCTCTCTCTCTCTCCCCACCCCTTAATTCACGCGGCGATGGACTTGATTAACGCGCACGTCTCCAGGCGCATCATGGCGCATGGATCTTCCCGCTAAAAAACAAATGGCAATCGCTGACCAGAGATATCTAGAGTTGCGACAAACTCTTTTCACTCCTTTGTGACACGATCTTGCTCGTCATTTGAATTGATCGCAACCTATTTAGTTCGAGTTCTGCCCATGCCAAGTGCGTAACTTACGTGCCGAGCTGATTCTTTCGAGTTTAAAGCGACGAAAGGTGGCGATGCGCTGAGAAAATCGTCGAAACTCCCTACGGGAAAGATTCACACTGACTTGGTTGGTTAGAGAGAACTCTGTCGGCCGAGTAGGTGGCGCCATCTCTTTGAGAGTTTCTTCCCCTGGCCGGTGATCATGCGTCAGGAATTTAACCCGCGATTTCGTTAAAAGACATGGATGTCAACCGAACAATGACCCTTTCCCGCCGAAAGGTAGAGGTCCGCAATGGGCCTGGCAGTGCATATTATTTCCGATCTATCAAATTAAATACGTCGTATATAAGGAAATTGAAAGGGGACACATGCTCGGACATTGTAAGGTCAGCTTTGCTTGAAGCCGGCTGAAGAAGCCTATAGGCTGGCCCTTCGTTCAGCACAAATATTAACAATAAAAACGAAGAAGATTGTGTAAAGAAAATTGATTCGTTATGTCACCATCAAAGGTATGTGCATACATTATGTCATATTGTTGGATTTATTTCAAATTAATATTAGTAGCAGTAGATTATCTGCACTGTACAATGGTATTAACTACATAGAGAGCACATTTTTCCAACAGCGTAATGTTCCTAAAACTATAAAGGGATCAGAGAAGAAAATATCTTTATTTTTCTCTAAATCAAAAAATTTTGACTCTGAAAATATTGATGGCAATATCATTACACGCAATGTAAATGCAGATACGTCCAGCGAACAAAAGAGCAAGAAACGTAAAGCATCAGGTTCTTGTAGTCCTGACAGTAAACTTACTCATGTCAAAAAGTCGCATCATAGCACTACCAAAGCAGTCAAAATGATTGACAAAAGTAGAAAAGAAATACCACAGATACATGAGATAAAGATAAATAAAACAGAAGAAGAAAAAGTAGAAACAAAAAACAATATTTTAATTGAGAGTGTTGCCGACAATGATACTGTCAATGACTGTAAGCATGTGGAAGAAAAGATTGCAAATGACATTGAGGATCTATTGGCAACATCCGAAGAAATCTTTGATTCTGTCGACTTGGACCAGGATCTAGATTCATTTTTCCAAGATGATTTTTCCTTGGAAAGTGAGATAGATTTTAGTTCCTTTAAAAGATGCCAAGTAATGGATTTATTGCTTGAAAAAAACCATTTACTTTTAACTGTGCAAGAACAAGTTACTAAGAGCACTGGGGTTGTTAAATGCTTTGGATTTTGGTAAGTGAAACACGTAAGGAATAATTAAGCTCTTTTACTTTTTTCTTATATAATACACTATAAACAGGAAAGAGGTCAATGTTGGAAAAGATAACATTGTGACAATACAAGCGATAAGAAAATTAGATGATTGGATATTAGATAATAGTAATGGATTTCTCATCCTTCATTCCGATGTACTAATACCGATAACTACCATAGTTGGAGGAGTCTTTTGCAACAGAAAAACTGTGTTGGCCGAAAAGTTTAGAAAAGTTGAGTACCTTCCATCCACAGGACCTATCCAAACAGCCATGGCAATAGGTAGCATAATTCACGAAGTATTCCAAAAAGTAATTGATTGTCCGTTACTTTGTACAGAAAAAAATATTCCAAGTGCACAATTATCAAATAATAATGATTTATTAGGTGTGTCAAGATGTTACATTTCAAGAGCTCAAAAGACCAAACTTTAAGGAAACAAATGTCCTCGAAACATTGCATGCCATTCTCTCATCAAGAGACACAATAAATCTTTTGTATTCGTGTAATTTATCGGTCGTCCAGGCTCATAAGGAAGTTGCAACTTATGTGCCAGAAATTTTTGCATTCATCAAACATTATGTTCAAGGTAGGGAACAGTTTAATTCTCTCATTTCTTTTAGCATTTGCGTGCTGTTATTTTTGGTGCACAAAGATTGTTTTCACTCTCGTCCTTCCCTGTGCAGGTGTTAAACAAAATCATCTGATTGCCAAGAAAGATAATATTCAAGGTTGCGTTACCGATATCGTAGATATTGAAGAGAACATTTGGGCCCCGACGTTAGGTATGAAAGGGAAAATTGATATGACTGTTCAGGTGAAAATTCACGAACGCAAACGGGTATTGCCTCTCGAAATTAAATCTGGACGAACTACATTCTCATTGGAACATCAGGGTCAAGTAATTTTGTACGTTATGATGATGGCATTGCTGGGTGCAGATGTGGACTCTGGTCTTCTGTTATATCTGAAGTAAGATAATCCGAGGAAACAATTAATAAATTGAATAAAAATAATTACTAATAATGAATTCGTTTTATCATATGATAATTATTTCGAACACAGAGACAATTCAATAAGGGAAATTAAAAAAGGCTATTGTGAAAGAAGAGATCTGATTCTGCTGAGAAACACACTAGTTAGTTATTTTTTGAACGCATCATCTGAAGAATTGAGTTTATTGAAATTACCTCCACCCATCAATCATCCAAGTGCATGCGCTAAATGTTCTTTCGGAAATATATGTTGCGCGTATCTCTCGAAGGATAAAGAAACTGCTTTGTCAGATTCGCATCCGCTACAAGATTTGTCGCAAGTGCTTTTCCAGAATATTTCGAGTGATCATATCGACTATGTGACAAAGTGGGTGTCATTGATGCAAATGGAAGAAAATGATCAAAATGATCTTCGTGCCTTCAGTAAGCTGTGGACATCGACGCCTGAGAAACGGTAACCTTTTAAACAATGAACATTTTTAAACAATGTTTTAGAGATCATCACTAACTTTTCCTCGCCTATATATTGTCTTTCAGGGAGAAGAAAGGATCGTGTATTTCTAATCTAAAAGTAATAAAGGTAACAAAATGTTCGGATAGATACGAACACGTATTTGTCCGGGAAAATACGGCTAACGAAAGTATAAAATTATCGTTCCTCGAGTTTACCGGGAACGAATATGTTCTAGTTAGTAAAGATGATCGTTTGAATATATCAACCGGGTATATAATTGCATTGCAAGAGAACTCCGTCACCGTTCTATTGGATAGGTATTTATTAAAAACGCTCTATCAATGTTAAACGTTGATAAAGATCAGTCTAACGACATGAAGGAAACACATTCACATTCCATTCTGCATTATAGGGATATCACGAAGCGTTATTCGAATGGCATTTTTCATATTGATAAGTACGTGTACGCCAGTTCACACTTATCATGCTATGCTAACGTGGCTGGACTATTGAATAACGATTCAACATCTCAAAGACTACGTGAAATTGTAATTGACAGGTACATGATCAAACTTAGATCTTCATTTCAGAGTGCTCTACGCTGCACAGAAGCTCTCTAATAATGTCAATCATATCCTTCCAGAAAACCAGCGACATTCGGATCAGGTATCTCACTTTCCTCCCTAAAATCTTCGGAACAGAAACTCCTGAGGCAGTTAAACAAGAACCAGAGAAGGGCCATCCTCAAAGTTTTATTGGCAAAAGATTATATGATTATAAAAGGCATGCCCGGCACAGGGAAGACGCAAACTTTAGTCACCCTGATCAGGCTCTTAGTCGCACTCGGCAAGTCCGTACTGGTAACGGCGCACACGCACAGTGCGGTGGATAATATTTTAACGAAATTAGTGGACGAGAACGTGGACGTCTTGCGACTCGGTTTGGCAACGTCAATTGACCCGAAGCTGTTAACCAAGAGCGAGGAGCATGTAACTGCAAACTGTCGCACCCCGGAAGATTTAGCAGCGACGTATCGCAGTAAGAAAGTCGTCGGGGTCACGTGCCTCGGCGCATACCATCCTCTATTGGCGAAGGAAACCTTTGACGTTTGCATCGTCGACGAGAGCGCTCAAATCACACAGCCGGAAATTCTGCGTCCTCTCTACAACGCGGGAGTATTCGTCCTGGCCGGGGATTCAGATCAATTGCCTCCGATCATAAAGAGCAAAGCTGCCAGACGGCTGGGAGCAGACGAATCCTTGTTCGTCAGGCTAGACAGCGAAAATAATACGGTTATATTGGATTCGCAGTACAGAATGAACGAGCGCATCATGGGCTTGGCTAATGACTTGACTTATAATGGCCAATTGAAAGCAGGGAATGATAATGTGGAAAGCGCTACTTTAACATCGTCGGTTAGCATGGACGATACGTCGATATTTGATGAGGACTGGTTGAGGGCAGCTCTGTCGATGAAGATAGAGGATTCTGTCATTCTGTTGGACACTGGAGTGACGAACGGCTTGGAATTGCCAGTAAAGTTGGCTGATGGTGGAGTCGGTGGCAGTGATCAGATGTATTCTAACATCTGGGAGGCTGCCATCGTTGTTCGTTTGGTGAACACCTTTTTAAAAATTGGAACGTTGGGCAAAGATATTGGTGTTATAGCACCTTACAGAGCACAAGTAATACTGTTGAAAAAATACCTTGGCGAGGAAGTCGAGGTGAACACGGTTGATCAGTATCAGGGGCGGGATAAAAATATCATTATATATTCCTGTGCACGCAGTACGGCTGCGCAGAAGGAGAAAACAACAGATTTGGAAATTTTGGAGGATCACAGAAGATTAACAGTTGCTGTAACTCGTGCCAAGCACAAGTTGATCATTGTTGCTGATAAAAGTACCGTTTCAAGATATACGCCATTCAGAAAGTTGTTTGACTATGTGCAGGACACACACACTGTATGCATGTGGAACAGTGACAGTCAATTAAATCATGAAAAGTTTGTTAAGATTTTATCATATCTGCCAGAGTCTTAATTGTAAAAAGTTATTCACAAGCGTTTTTTTTTTAACTTTAGCTTGCTTTTTTTATTCTTAACGTGTACTTAATATATACCTTTTATGAAGAAGACTATTTCTTAGAATATTATAAGATTAAGTCTTATAAGATAACCTATTCATATGTGCAAAGAGATGAGATCGAACTATATTTTTATAGACTTTACCTTATTAAACTTTTTCTACAGTTTACAGTGTTAAAATGCATAATAGAACAATAATATTGCATAATACAAGATAAATGTGTGTGTGCGTGTGTCGAAGTATGTCTATTATTTAATAAAATTTTACATCCCTTTAAAGTGACGAGAAAAGAAACCACTGACCATTCCACCCTGTCAAATTTCCCTCTACTCGGAAGTGCAAGCTCGGTGTCTACCGTCTCGCATATCTTCCGAAGTAACAAAAATGGCGAACCCATGGAGAGTACGTTTCTCAATTCATATCCATTCATATCTAAGCTAGATATCGTACTCAATCGAGCAATAAGTCAATATTTCTGTGTCCAATTAAAATTTAGTCACCGAACTGACTACGATGGCATAAATAATGTCAAGCAACTTCGCCGGTTACATCGTTTGAGTATTCAACTTGACTAACGTAATGGCCTTACTTTTCTGATGGCACGAAATACGGTTATGCAGATTAACGTATAAATTGATTGAAAATGTGCAAAAAAGAATATAAATCGATTGGCTAGGGTTAGAGAGCGTACCCATTCTAAGAATAGGCGAAGGGATGGAAATTGCTCCCGGCACCGGATACGAGGAGGAATCTTCTCGATGCGCAGGGCGCTGCTATTGCTTCCGGTAAACGGTGGCACTGCGTCTCGGGAAGAACGAGAGTGAGTGCGCGAGCGAGAAGGTGATCGTCGAAAGAGAAGAGAGCGAGGTGTGGTGTTGCGTGCCTGATCTGCGAGTCCGCGAGCGTGTTGTGTGTTTCCTGTGCCCGTACGTCTTTAATCGAGGATCATTTCTACCACGCCGATTGCCGCGCGACCTTTTTTTTACGAATGTGAGAGCGCGAACGAGCGAGGGTGCGAAATCGAGAGAGAGAGAGAGAGAGAGTGGGAGAGAAAGATTGAGCGAGCGAGAGCGAGAGAGAGAGAGAGAGAGAACGAGAGTAGGAAAATATTCATAGAGCCTGAGAAGGGCCGAACTTTGTGAAGAAGAATTAGTTTGTATCGCGGTGAAACGGAGAGCTCGCTCGCGAGTGAAATAGACAGGGGAGCGGGAAAGAGAGAAAAATGTCGTCCTACATTCAAGTGGCCGAGGATGAGGGCGAGGAGCCGATAGAGTTGCCTACCGAGGATGACGGCACCCTGCTACTGACCACTCTGTCCGCTCAATATCCAGGGACATGCGGGCTCAAGTATCGAAATCCGGAGTCCCGGACGATGAGAGGCGTACGCCTTGTCGAGGGACGTCTGCATCCGCCAGAAAGCGGTTGGGGCAAGGCGATTTATTTCTGCGTCTTTCCGAAAGGTACGCGTGTACGACCTTACATTCTCATAATCGCCGAAATAAGCTCCGAAACAAACTCCGAAATAATTGCCTATAAATGCATATGCCTATAAATGCCTGGCCTTTGTTACGCGTTTAGCAGCGAGCCTATTGCTCTCGGAATATGTGCGCTGTCCGTATTTATACGCGAACGTGCCGAGCGTATTTATGGAAGTCGAAACATTTGAGAAATCGATGGCTTCGCACGGCTGGGTGGTTGTAAGCTTGTCGAAGGCATGGGGCTTTTTACCAAATTTATGCGGGCGTCCGCATACACCTTCGCCCACAATGTTAAACGTATTTTCATGTCATTTTTATCGATTGATACAATTAGTGCACGCGATGCATTCCCTTCTTTGGAGCGTACATATTACAGTCATTCTAGGTGTATATAACATTTTCTACGGCCGTTATTTTACCTTCTGCCAGTTCGATATATTTCATTATTTCAGTGCATACGGTCGTGCGTCATGTTGTATGAACTTGAATCTCTTTATGTGTTTATGATTTTTGATTTATTATATTTTCATTTCCCTTCATGTGCATTAGTCTGGGCAAACCAAATTTAGGCAATTCAAATAGTTTATTCTTTGTCTATAAATACGCTTTCTCATTTATTGTTTTACATTTTTAGTTAGATACATGTAAATTCATGCTTTCTTGAATTTTACAGCCACCCGCCCTCGCCATACTCGCACATTTCTCCATGTATTTATGGAAACATCAGTGATTTACCAATGTGCATTTTCTCTCACCTGTCTATACACCCACCTGCAATCCCAATTGTCCGTACAAGCACTTGTCCACACAAGCTTTTCAAATATTCTGTGTTCCAAGTATCCAATAATTTATGTTTTCCCGAATTTAATGCATTGGAGTGTCCCTCTGTTTCGCACACCCCCACTCCTTTGTCCAACTATTAAAATAATTCAAGTTGACAACAAAGGCGACTTCATACAAGTCGTCTTTACATTTATGGAAATCCCCTTCTCCCTGTTAATTCATTCACCTGCCCATCCATCCTGCCAATTCATTCAATACAGTCTGACATCCATTCCGTTCATTTAATGTGCGCCTATCTTTCTTTTGCACCGCCATTTCCCAATGGCGCGCTCGCTGGGCGTCATGGCCGCAGCGAATGAACCGAGTAGAATGTGGATCGATTGCTTTTAGTTCAAGACCCTTACACTCTCTCGTCGACGTACGATCATCACGGATTATTTTTTTTTTTACTTTTCTATTTTTCACAAAACTGACTCGTCGAGAGACCTGTCTAATAAGATGTCTATGAGCACGCATGGTTTAACGTACCTTTGCGACGGAGATGTTGCTCAAACTCCTTCCATACGTTACAAATATTCAAAATAGTGTTATATATATATATATTCATCAAATTTATATATGTATATACACACACCCACACATGTAGCACGATCCTCGTTCTTACTCTGTAGTGTAGTTTATCTCATAAGGCAATTCTCTAGGAAATAAACTATTTGTTCGATACTTCTTATTAACTATCACAATTATTTCGCGTGAATCTGATTCTTTCTTTTTCCAATTTAGTTTTGATGATTTATTTAGACTTTACATTCGCGGCTTTGTTTCTATTTGTTTCTGTTTGATATGCTCTCTTTAAATGGTACGCATGGTTACCGCCTAGGTAACTGTGTAGGCAAATCTTGTTTTGATACTCGTAGGTATATCACGTAAATGTATTCTTTTGTGTCAAACATTGTTTTTTTTTAATCTCTTGTTGCTTTCTAAACGCTCTCAACGGGAGTCTATATATTTTTGTTTGAAAAGAAGACTTATTCTCTTTTTCTCTCTGTGCGATGGGCACTTGTAGAGATTTTGTCAAATGCTCGTTTCAACTGTTTGACAGATAAAAAACGGAATAGTTGATAGAAGTATGCGTTTATTACATCTTTTCAGAGAACAAGCGTAAATCTGATGACAATTTGGAAAATTCCACAGCTAAGACTAAACGAATGGAATCAAAGTTTCGTTGCACAGACTTGATTGTACTGGGATTGCCATGGAAAACGACTGAGCAGAACTTGCGAGAGTATTTTGAAACATTTGGGGAAGTTCTTATGGCACAGGTGAGTTATTTTTTTCTTTATTATCATAACGCTATAGTTACATAGTAATCATTTGTCAGATTTTGGTAGTTGAATATCTCTGGTTATGTGCCATCAGGTGAAGAAGGACGCAAAATCTGGCCAAAGTAAAGGATTCGGCTTCATTAGATTTGGAAGTTATGAGTCGCAATTGAGATGCCTTGCTCAGCGTCACATGATAGATGGCAGGTGGTGCGACGTCAAAGTTCCAAACAGCAAGGTAAGATCAACGAGACTTAGAAACGTCGCATAACTTTCCCCGCGTACCGTGAATCCGTTGTAAAGGCTTTCACAGAACTTACCTGGATCTTTCCTTTGCACTGTTGTTCTGTTCAAGACGTTCGTACGTGACCCTTAAACCTGTGCACGTTCGAATCTCTTCAGTATCTGTCTTTTTAAATTTGCGAAACAACAAAGTGCAAACCTTCGTTAAGACAAGAAGCGACTTTTCTATTTTTAAACTGTACGTAATCGTGCGTATGTGTTCAAATATTGCAGCTTAATAGTGTGGCGCGTGTACAGGTGTAAGTGTACACGGATGAACAGAATGGAAAAGACACGGCTCTAAAGATCAACAAAATAAGCAAAAGTGATCGAAAGATGGACGATGGTTGCCTTTCAAGATTGTTTTCCTTAACGCGTCGATTCTAAGTGATTCATAGTCAGGGAAAAAGAAATATATACACGAGAGGGGGGAGGGGGATACATATATATATATCTACATTATATATATATATATATATAATATTACACTTTATTACAATACATAACGCGTAATCGATCAACGTTTTAATTGCGAACATCAAACTACGGTGAATGCCTCAATCAGATGAATGTGTGTGATAGAAAAGGAAAAAGAAATGAGAAACATGATAGGTCTATGAAAGTGCGAATGGAATGTGTTTGCTGTTTATGTGTGATTCTTCCTCGATGTGAGTGTGAGACGTGGATAATGTGGTCTGTCTTCCGTTCCTGGAAGCGAAATTCTCAAATTGTCGAAAACATGTTGTTTGCCCTCTTTACGTCCGCACATGATATCACCACAAGTGTGCTTGACCGTCTGAAAATTGTGTGTGGTCTTTGGTCCTGAATGCGTTCTGCACTGTATGAAAATCGATGGATGCGACTATTTAATGTGCGGATGGATGATTCGACGAGATATGAAAATACCCTTTCAGTTTGCTTTCGAGAAAGATACTTTGCCTATATCCCAGTGACGTCTTGTCTTCGCGTTTCATCGTAAACACAAAAGTATTTCCAGCCTAACGTAGAACGTGTGTCAGGGGTAGTCTATCACATTAATGGGATTAAATATATTGATGACGATAATATTATTCGGGCAATAATCGAATAAGCGTGCGTATTCTTTTCATTTCCGTAATCAGGGAAATTAGAGGAAAAAAATTTGTATTGCGTGTGAATTGGTTTGTCCGTAAGGGTGTGTGTGTATGTCTGTCTGAGAGTGTACGCGTGCGTGGGTGTGTGCGTGCGTGCGTGTGTGTCTGGTCATGGTCGGTTAACTTTTGCTTAGTGAATCGTGAGATGGGAATATTATGGGCAAACATAGTAATGATATGTTGTGTGCTCTTTGACATGTATACAAAATCGCGAGAGATGAACGAGTGCGAATGATTTTTTACGTGCAATGAGATGATGAAAATAGAATGAAATTAGACGGTTTTTGCCGTGAATGAAGTTGCGCTACGGATGATTGTAACGGCGTTCAATAAAGATTCTCGAGTATATACGCATGCAGAAGGTATTCACGCGAATGTACGCGCGTCAATAAAGAATGTTGTGTAATGATGATGTTGCTGATGATGTTGCTGATGGTATGACGATGACATGAGATTTTCTGTGAGCTTAGTACGTGATATGAGACACGATCACGTTTGTCAAGATGAATGTGTGATAACCTTGAGTTTTGGATGAGTGGCAAATACATTTTGACGAACACTGAGAGTAACATTAATGGCAACGCTGACAGCTCAGACGGAAGTATAGTTGACAACAAGAGCCAGTACTATTGTACAACGACGTATACGGACACAACATCACCGATAACAGTAGTTACAGACATCTTTTACGAAATACGTTAAAGACCTCGACGCTGACAAAGTATGTTACCTTCGAGCTCGTGCCATGGTATTTTCCATCGGAGTGTGAGCGAGTATAACAGTATGAACGTGTGTGCGAGGTTGTATGAGCGCCATGATGACGAGTTGCACGATGATTTTGCCGAAAAATTCGCGAAACTATATACACGGTGCGTTGTCATTGGGAGGGTGGGGGTAGGGGTGGCTAATAAAATAAGTAAGTAAGTGAACTCGTGGTATATCACATTGTCGAGGGCTGTGGTTGTGTATCTGGTTGCAGAATATTGATGGCTTAATGATGGCTCGTCAGTATGACACGAGCAAGCACGGTGAATACCGACCTATACCGGTTCACACGCCCACTAACCGACGAGCGCCGCCAGTGACGAAGGCGTATATGAACGTAAATTCGTCCGAGGCGGCTAGTACCCCTAGATACGATCCTGAATATGATTACAAGACGACGCACTACCCGTCCTACCCGCCCAATTATCCGTACGACGAAACGAGCAAGTACAAGTACGAGGGTCAGGGTGGCGGGGTTGGCGGAGGAAGCGTCAATGTAGGCGTCGGTGGCGGAGGCGGCGGCGGCGGCGGTGGTGGCGGTGGCGGTGGCGGTGGAGTCGGCGTCGGTGGCGGCGGCGGCGTTACTTCCGTCCAATACGCTCAGTACGACAAGCCACACTATCCGCCGTCGTACGACAATAGCGGTGCCGGATACGATACTCGCAATAGTTACGTTGTGCCTGCCCACGCGAGCGGCCACGCTGGCGTCCACGCAGGCGTCCACGCTGGCGTCCACGCTAGCGTCCACGCGAACGCTGTCGCGGCGGCCAATTCGGCGAGCTATCCACCGGAAGCGGAGTACGGCGCGAGGTACGGGAACGGCGGCAGCACCGCTGGGAGCGTTGACAACGGAGCCAGCGTCAGCGGCAACAGCTACGACAATAGCAGGCCGATGTATCCGGTGATGGAGACGGCCGCCGACTATGCCACGGACAAGGGCAGGTACAATTACGGCTACGAGAGAAGTTATTACGAGGCGGCGGACGCTAGCGGCGGCGGCGGCGGTGGCGGTGGCGGCAGATATATGCCGGCTGCCGACTGCAGAGCGTATCCTGGCGAGGTAGCGAGATACGCTGACGGCAGACACGCGGTCGTCATCGACGGCAGAGTGGCACCGGGCGGCGAGGTGCGAGAGAACGAGTGCCGCTACGATGGCCGCGAGCCGGACAGAAGATACGCGATGGACACCGGCGGCAGGGAGCAGGATCCCAGGTACGCGCTCGACGCCAGGGACGTTGAGGGTCGATATCCGGTGGTAGACGGGGCGCGCGAGATGGACGGAAGATTCGCCGACCCGGCGGCGGTGGCGGCTGCCGCTCAAGCCGCCGCGGCCGCCGCCGCTCAGGCCGCAAGATATCCCGTCAAGGAGAACTACTACGATCGATATTACAAGCACAGGCCGGCAAGGGACCATCACGTCTCGGACGGCTCGAGATACTGATAACCGCTCCCATCCGACGTCAGATCTTCCGCCACCCTAGCTCTCAGCTCAGCTCTCTGTCGAGCGACCGACGAGCGACCGACGAGCGTTAGGACGAGCAGGAGGAAGTGACGAAGGACGAGAGAGGAGCACCACCGGCACCAGCACCCGGCAGCACGAGGAGATGGAGGATGGTGACGTAGATGTATGTAGGGTGCGGAGACTTTGCCGAGTAGGCGCGATGCCAGAATAACTGTCGCATAGATTTCACTCCGCGTAGACGATACTTTGTCTTCGCCAAATCAAATCGATCGACGCGTATTAATTGATCGTGTCACTGTTTTTCTTCTGGCATAGCTAGCTGCGTGGAAGAGAGCGAGAGTGAGGGTGAGAGTGGGAGTGGGAGAGAGAGAGAGAAAGAGAGTGTGCGAGAGACGTAGAGAGAGAGTGTGTGAGTGTGTGTGTGCGTGTGTGCGCGAGAGGGGAACCGTAGAGCATTTTATTAGCATCGATCGCGCCGCCAAGTTCAGAATACACGCGTTTTTTGTACTAGCGCGTACCCGCCTATATTGTCGTATATTGTCGATCATATTGTCGATCATATTGTCGATCGATCCGACCTCACGTTCTTTGAGATTGGAATTTGCGCCCGGTTCTCTGCGATAAGTAGTAGCTCGTGTGCCCGCGAATACAATTTCTTTGCGAACGGACTTGTGCATCAAGCTGCAACGAGGACTCATCTAAACTTTGAAGAAGTGCAATAGCCGTACGTCCGAGTTCCGTCACGCGATCGTTAGCAACAATAGTTTAAGGTACAATTGTAAATGTAAAGACGACGAATCCGCAGTTTTTGTAGTCTTAGAGAATGTGTGCGCGAGTGATTGTGCGTGGTTGTGCGCGCGGGTGTGAGAGAGGGAGAGAGAGAGAGAGAGAGTGCGCGTGTGTGTGAGTGTGTGCGTGTGCGTGTGAGAGAGATATTCGAGGGAAGCACTAGCGGATCGGTTAGCGTCGGTATTCCTTTTTTCTTCCTTTTTTCTCACTTAACCATTACTGTGGATGTGTGCCTAAAACACGGGATATTTGATGTGTAAAGTATATAGAATGCAAAAATTGGGGTTGCCGAGAGAGAGCGAGAGAGAGAGAGAGGGGGGAGAGAGAGAAAGAAGAAGGAGAATCGACGAATATAAAGTACGTTTTCGCGTATAGTTAAAATGGAAATTTGCCAAAAAAAAAGAAAAAGAAAGAAAGAATAAGAAAGAAAGAAAAGAAATCCGCTTTTTAAAGAGACGATATGCGCGCGTTAGGCTGTAATTGAGAGTAATGTACCCAAGTTTATAATGGATAAAGACATGTGTATCCGATTGTACATGATTGATTGATTGTGCGTTTGTGCGTAGGAGGGAATGGTTCAGCAAGTACCCTGCAAGGTATTCGTGGGACGCTGTACAGAGGACCTAACCGCCGACGATCTGCGCGACTATTTCAACAAATTCGGCGAAGTGACGGACGTGTTCATCCCGAAACCTTTCCGCGCATTCTCGTTCGTTACTTTCTTAGATCCCGATGTAGCGCAGTCCCTCTGCGGCGAGGATCACATCATAAAGGGTGTCTCGGTACACGTCTCGAACGCCGCCCCGAAATCGGAGGGCAACAATAAGAATTTCAATAATCAGGTGAACTCGAATATGCGGGGCCGCGGGGGCGCGCCCGGCCCCGTCGAGAACAACGTGCAGGGCAACTATCAGGGCAATCGTTACATGGGCCACTCTGGCAACAACATGGGACCGAACGGTTGGAACAATCCCGGGAATCGGGGCAACCTCGACATGCCGAATCTGCAAGCGCTCGGCATCACCGGACAGAACAACGGCGGCGGCGGTGGCGGCGGCCTATCGAATCCACTGGCCATGAGCGGCTTGAATCTCTCCGCATTGCCGGTCAATCCGGCCCTCGTCGCCGCCGCCCTCAACCAGGCCTCATGGGGCCTGATCGGCAATCTCCAGAACCAGGGAAACGATCAGGGCTACACGAACCAGCCGGGCCCGCCGGGTCAGCCGCCCTCCGGTAACAATAGCATAGGTAACAGCGGCAACTCCGGCTTTCTCAGCTGGATGAACCAGGGTGGCGGCGGCGGCGGCGGTGGTGGGGGCGACGGCAATGCCGGCAATCCCGGCACCGGTGGCCCGGGCCCCAACAATCCCAACGCCTCCCAAGGCGCATGGCAGAATCATCCCGGCCAGCGCGAACAAAAGTCGAATACGTTTCTCAAGTACGAGTAAACTCAATCGGGACTCTGAGTCTACTCGTAAAAGGCGGCTCCGTTCCCTGAGTCCCCAATCATCATCGACTGTCATCACTCGACCGACAACGACCACGACTATTACTCCTACTACTACCACTACTACTGCTACTACTACTATTACTACTACTACTACTACTACTACTACTACTACTACTACTACTCCTTCTACTACTACTACTCCTTCTACTACTACTACTCCTATTACTCCTGCTACTGCTACCGCTACTGCTACTACCACCACTACTAATACTAATACTAATACTACTACTACTACTATTACTACTACTACTGCTGCAACGACTGACGCGACGACAACTAGTGCAACTGTAAAGCCAATGACGCCAAGAAACATTACCGTCGTGTCTAGCAGTCAGCAGCGTAAGAGTGGTAAGGTGACGAGAGTTAAGAAAAATCAGGGACGCCCACGATGCTGATGGGTTACTTTACGCTATTCCGAACTCGGTCGAATTCTCATCATCGCCGCAACTTTCCTTCCTTTTACCCTTTCATACTCAGGGTCCAGCGCTCGAATTTTCTCGGGGGACTCTGATGTCGAAGGGCTGTAAAGATTTTTTTACTCTTGCGATCTATACACTTCCCTCTTTACGTTGACATTTCATTATTTCCGCCTTCTCCGACGATCGATGACGATTTTTGGCGCTAACGAAGGAAAGACGCGGCGAGGATATGTCAGCGGAAAGATTAGAGTCCGATTAGAGCGTCACCGAGCCACACTTACGTTTTCTGACGCTCAGCTGCGGCTCCCGATTCGACGATTGACAGTAAAAACCTTTGTAAAATGTCGAGAATGAGACGGAGGAAACGAGTATAATAACGTTGTATGATCTCATTTCGAAGTGTACGTTCAAATGGCCGATGGCCAAATCGTTTTACGAATAATGCGCGCCTGGCATGAAAGAGAGGAATGAGATTAATTTGTAGCGAACCGCGAACCTCGATTTATAAGCATGTGCGGGAAATTCGTTAAATGTCGGGTGAGAATGATTTCGGAGCGAGTACGCGTATCTACCGTTGTCCCATACATTTTAAGCGAGAATGAAAAAGCGAGAACGAGCGAGTGAGAGAGTAACAGAGAGTAGAAAGCAAAAGTGAAAGAGCGCGAGAAATGTGGAAAGATTGAGGAAAAGTGTGATGAGAGAGCGAAAGAGAAAAAGAGAGAGAGAGCGCGAGAGAGAGAGAGAGAGACAGAGAGAATTCTAGAGAGCGAGAGAGGGAGAGTATGAGACAGAATGAGAGGTAACAAGATAAATGTGAAGTTGAACGAGATTTAGTGACATATGTTGATATAGAGAGTATATAAAGAAATATAACGAATAACGGAATTCATTCGACGATAAGACGACGACACGCATCCTACTTTTCGATAGAATCGTGAGTCTCCCTCTCGAAAGTAGAATGCAAAGTATTAACGTTAGAAGAGACGGACATTTGAGAAACGGGTTTTTTTCCTTTTCTTTACTCGTAACTTTCCGACCGAAAGTTCTTTCCTCCCCCCTAATAAAGTTCACGCCGTAAAAAATATATATATATATATTTGTGTGTATATATATATATTTATATACACATACAAACGATGAACACGTGTATATACGTACGCGCGCGCGCGCCCGCGCGATATACCTGGGTGCGTATGTAAACGTACGCACACAATGACAATTGCTAAAAAAAAAAAAAAAAGAGTGTCCCGCGAATAGTCAAACGCGTTTTGTATAACGTTACGAGAAGTTTTGAAGATGGGTACGATCTAGTACGATCATCGTCACCATCCTTCCGTGTCCTTGGCGGCTACCCTTGTTTCTCCCCTTTTCTTTTCTTTGCTTTTTCTTCTTTCTTACTTTCTTTTCTTTTCCCCCCTTTGCCCAATACCGAGGTTACATTGTACATATGTATCATTAATTGGCGCGTTCGAGTCGCGAGACAAGTTTCTGACGGGACGCGCGCGACTGTGAAGACGAACAAAAAGAGTGAAAGAACGAAGCGATTAAACGAGACAGAGGGACTTTTATACAGTGAGTCGGTAATAATTCCGCGATCGCGATAGGGAGAGACATTTGAAAGGAGTGAAGAAGGATAGGGTGAAAAGAGAGGAAGTTGGGCGGCAGAAGCACTTTTTGTCTCCTCTTTTCTTTTCTTTTCTCTGTGCCCACCAGCACACCCCACCCACGTCTCACCTCACCTCACCTCACCTCACACTTTTTCCAACTGACCACGCGCAATCCGCAATACGCGATTCGCTTCGACACATTACAATACACACGGAAGACATATTATATGCTAGATAGATATCTCCTCGATCACTCCGAGCTCGCTCTATCAGTATTTTTCATCCCTAGCGCTATATACGCCTGTTTTGTATGTCTTTTGCGTGCGTGCGTGCGTGCGTCCGTGCGTGCGTGCTTGCGTGTGTGTATGACCTTAGACGAGTATAAAATGATAAATTTGCGAATGTTCTTTCTCTTTGGTGTTTTTTAGCTGCAAACGGAATGTCGTCGGCAGTGCTTTGCCTCGTTCAAATGAAAGGGCACACGTTTCAAAGCAATTATTATTAAACCCGTATGATTCGGACGACAAAAAAAAACACACACACAGAACGAAAACGATACGGAAAAAGAGAAACAGAGATCACAATATGAGAGAGAGCGAGATGCGTATGTTTTTAAGAGGCGACCACTTTTTGCGCACGCCCGAGTGAGAGAGAAAGGAAGTTGTTTAATCTCTTTTTTACACGAATCAAGTTAAGCCACGTGCGTGGTAGAAAAAGCCAAGGGATGATTATGATTATGATAATGATGAGATGACGATGATGAATGCATGATGCTACGCATAGGAATGATTGCGCTGACCGAAACCTCAATTCGGCCTCTATGCAATCCTAACTTCTCTCTCTCGTACGATTATTCACCGACCCTTTCGTTCATCCCTTCACCATCCTCCCTCCGACGCGCACACGCGATGTGAACTTTATTCATATACACCTACGATGCATGCACACCGGTTGAATATATATATACATATATATTTATATATGTATCACATTACAATATATATGTATATATACATATACAATTAATATTATGTATATATATATAGATAAGTATAGAAGACACATAAATACACGACATTGTGCGCGGTTTGCCCTTCGTTTTTCATTGCGGTACATATGTACGCGGGTACACACATAGAAAATACAAGGAACGTAGTGACCTGTGTGCGCTTAGGGTGAAGTAAAAGGAGAGGGTGGGGTACCTTTCTCCAATTTAAGCTTCAACAAAATATAGAAAATAACAGCGTGGAGCGCCGTGCGAGCGTGGGAAAGATTTTTAACGAGAACTCTATTCCCGTTCGCCAACGCTCGTTGAGAGTTAACAATAAAAATTTGCGAGAAGAGTTCATCCAAGCCTGTTGCCGACAATCTTTATTTTCCATACGTCTCACGGCGTTTCGTGGCATCGCGACTTTCTTTTTCATTAATAACGCAATGTTTCTGCCCTGTGAAAAAAAGTGATACATTTTAACGTGCATAGATAGTTGTAGTCGTTGAACGGATCGGATGACGTTCTTACTTCATGTTAATCTGAATGTTTATACGGCTTGGCAGACTGTTATTAAGAGAGTGAGAGACAAGTGGGGTGAGTGGCTAAGGGCAAGGTTGGATTTGGAGGGTGAATGGGGATGCATTGTTGACTTGATAATATATTCGAGTCAAAGCATGTGATACTCGAATCCACGTCCATAAGAGAGCAGATGTGCATAATGAAACGAGAGGGCAAAAGAGACTCAAGGGCGACATAAATGGAAAGAATGGCGGTAGCTTAAGAATACATTTTTTTCTTCTTCCGCCAAAAGCGAGACTTGGCTATTTAGAATATCGGTAGCAAAAATTTTTCTAAGTCTCTTGCGGGAACACCGCCCAAATTATTGTCGCTACGGAATGAATGGGAGGTGGGGGTGGGGGGTAAAGAATTAGGTAAATTAATCACGAGTATATTATCGCTGAATCTTTGCGTGTGTCTCGATAAATATGTATAATAGCCTTTTTCTAAGAATAGTCAAAAAGAGAGCAAAAACAATAAACGTTGCTCAAAAGATGCCTTGCAGAACGATTTGAAAGATAGAGTGAGTGAGAGAGAGAGAGAGAAAGAGGGAGGGAGTGGGGTGGGAGGGAAGGACATCCGGTTGATAAGAACGAGAAGTAAACAATTTTGTTGCGAGCCGACTGTGCGTGTGTCTGAATTGTAATTTTAAACAATTTTCGCCCTATGTTTTTTCCTATTCTTCTATACGACAGTTGGGGGAGGGTGTGTGTGCATGTGGATGCGAGCCTGTCAATTTGAGTCGTAAGTGCACAGTTAGGATTCAAAGTTAGCTTCTTTGGTTGCAACTTTCAGATGCTTTTGCATTATTCGAGCAGACGTTTATCTGCGTCATGATGTCATCAGCTTTTCTCACCTTTCGAGTCTGTACAATTTGCGGAGTGGACGTCTCCTAAGGCTCTTCTCTCAGGATCTATATTTTTCGAATCTATCTTGTTATTTTCTTCATCGCTTCGCGCTACTGTTGCAAGTGAACCGACACTATGCCGACACTGTGTATCATTATGATTGATAGAACTTATTATCGATGAACTTGGATAACACGACTAACATTACTAATGTACTACCAACGCAACTTTTACCGTTACCATCGCATATTGTACCGCCACTACACTATTACTGTCCCTACCACGTTTATCAATTATACAACGTCCACTTATCGTCATCATACAATGTCACCCCCCCCCCCCCCCCCTCCTTTCCTCTCTCCCTGTACACTACTGCCATTGCTTTTACACTATCACGACACAATTACCCTCGCTCACACCGTATATATTAACTACTGTTATTACGATTAATTACGTTTACTTTTATTATCAATATCGATACTATTGTTACAGTGATTATCGCTATTATTATCATTCCCGTCATTCTCATTATAATTATTGTACATATGGCTTTCGGTATACTCCATTACCGATGAGTACAAACATTAATAGAGAGACTCGATCGATGAAAGAGTGACGAGCGAAGTGGAGTAAGAAGAATTTCAATATTTATTTATTGCAATGTGTGTGCGTGTGTCTGTGTGCGCGTGTGTGTCCTATCTGTCTGTCTGTCTGTCTGTGTGTCCATAAAACTATTACCGCTGCCTCCGCGTTGCCGAGGATTCAGCGAGCTGTTGTAACTGAAAGAAAAAAAAAAGGGGGGGCGTGAACGGGGCAGATTGGGAAAGAGGGAAAGAGAGAAGGGAGGAGAAGCAAGATGGAAAGATAGCTTAAGGATATTTCGATAAGGCGTCAATGGCATCTTCGAAGTAAAACTGTTTTACGTACAATGCATATTTCGTACCATTGATGATCGTTGTACAAAGCAAGCGGAAACGAGAGTAAGTACGCGCCTTGGATCTCGATTCTTCCGAAGCAATGATGCCGTGCTTGTAATTGAATATCGAAAATGACGAGAGAAAGAGAGGGAGACAGAGAGAGAGAGAGTTTCGTTCATTATTTACGTAATAAATGAAAAATAAATGTACAACGTTAATCCGGCTCTCTCCTTTATTATATCGAGCGTCACACTAGCGGCACCCAGTGCTCAAACTTCAATTTCATTGCGAGTGCTTTGGTTATCGATCCTTCTCACTCTTTCGCCGTCGCGAAATTGCATGAGTAACATTGTAACACGCGACAGACAGCTGAGATCGGAAAAAAAGTAATTGTGTCACGCCACAAGGCCAGGCATTCAAAGCGGTGTCACTCAAAGTAGTGTCACTCGAGCAATATCGTGACGGCAAGAGAGAGAGAGAGAGAGAGAGGGGAAGCTTTAAAGTCGATCGCAAGATTACACCCGAGGAAGAACTTGTCAACATTCAACGTTCAGCATCCGACGTCCGCTCCGGCGAACCCAGAGTGTGAACATCCTCTTCTTATCCCATTCGCTTTCCATCTACTTCTGTTTCCCATTCCCCGACAGAGAGACAAGACGGCGACAACAGCGATGTTAAACTACGGGTTTTCTCAAAATTGGGAGAGTGCGAGCGAGTAATGGTGGTGAGAGAGCGGATGACGAGATGCTTGGGAAGAGATGCTTGAGAAGAGATGCTTGAGAAGAGATGCTTGAGAAGAGATGCTTGGGAAGAGATGCTTGGAACGAGAGTGCCTCTGAGGTCGAAAGAAAATTCGGGGGTCGTGAGAGTACTAATGTCGCATGATTCTGTTTGACAGCATAGGAAAATATGAGTCTCGGGTCGCATGTGCCAGCGGATGTTCAAGTTCGCGAGTTGGGTAGAGAGAACCGTTGCAAGGGAGAGCGAGCGAGAGAGAGAGAGCGAGAGCGAGAGAGAGAAATTGAGAGAGAAAGGAGTTTGAGACACATAGTGATATGAGAGATGATGAATCGTGGTGATGATGATGATGATGATGATGATGATGATGATGATGATGATGATGATGAATATTGGATGCTCTGCGCCGTGCTCGAGTTGCTGAGTTGAGACTGAGACTGCTGGATGAGAGCGAGTGAGGCTGCTGATTGAAAGCGTGGATCTTTCTTCGTAAGCGTGCCGTCGACCAAAAATCTGTTTCCAGAACCGTCTGGAGCGATGCTGTTAGAATATTAATGTCTCACGTCTTCATTTGTTTCAGGTGTCGCGCGTTGTTCTATATCCGAACGGTTGAATTGTTCGCCAAGATTGTGCGACAATCCTCACGAAGCTCACGCCTCTGCTGGACCGAGTATACAAGAGGAGTACACTTGAGACCCGAGACTCTCATCTTACCTCCAAGGCCGATTGTTGTTTCCTTTTCTTAGGGTTTGCGGCCCCAGACTCCGAAAAGGGCGACCTTTCAGTATTTCTATCGCTCCATCTTTTTTACAATTGACCAGTGTCACGACTTCCGCGACAACTGTGTCTTGCGAGACGTGTAAGGGGGGGGGGGGGGGGTGTAATACGCTTGATAATGCTAAACGAACAGAAGGGAATGAATTAGTATGGTAGAGGCAAATTGTGACTACTAGTAGGCAATGTCACTGTTTTCTGTACAATGGGCAGTCGGGTAAGAGATATTGTGTGCCAGAAGTAAGTTGAAAAAGGTGGGAAATTACGCCGTTTGGCCTCACCATTTTCGCTGTAACGTATATGTTTTTGATACTTGACAACCCAGGTTTCAATCCAAGTGGTCGTGTTAGTCTGAGATGCGGCGATTAATAGAGTTCAGGTTCTTTTGCAACTTTGCTCGCGTGCCCTTTCGAGGAGACACATATAAAGAGAGAAAAATGGGCGTACGCAAGCGATCTGTGTTGTTTTACTTTAGAACAGACTATGCCGCTCGGAACGGACTATCGGAGTTTTTCTGTCAATAAAAATGATGAACAAGACCTTTAATTGTATTACTTGTGTATTCACCTTTCCTGTATTACAATAAATTACGAAAACTTTGATGATGTTTCACGTATGTTCGGCGCGTCCAGATTAGAACGTGCCTCAAATGTTCAAATTGAATTTAAAAATTTGAATTGCTGCGCACGCATCGCAGCTATCGATTTCGATAGCTCGACTGGGCATCGTTCGTTTCACGCTGACCACCACTTATCTATCGAAAAAGGAAAGTACCAAGATTACGTTAAAGTAACCAGACTTAATTGTGTGTAAAGTGGATAGATGTCGGTACGGGCGGCAACTCTCCGTTTGTCATAAGTGGTGAAATAGATATCGTGCGCGAGTAAAAGTTTACGTATTTCAATTTGAACGGAAGAGCAAGGAGGCACTTTCACGTGCGACCGTTTTGCATTCGCCAGACGACAAAGCCCTTGCCGCGTAATTTCAGCTGAACGCAAGTCGTCACGTTGAGTGTCTCTTTATGAATTTCCCGTTCTTCCCTGAGCCATAATGAGCACCGCCATGGCAAGTGAAACTGTAAACGACGAGACGAATTCCGAGGCGAACGTCGCGGAAAACGAGAACATGGTGGTCGAGGAGTAAGTTATCGCATCGTAGTACGATTAATCTTTGCCGCCCTCCAATTCGGGCATTGTCCTTTCGCCCAATTCTATAACCTATCATACGCGTACAGCTTTGCAAATCATATACCTTCCCTGCGTGCTATACTTTCTAACAAAAGAAGCTCGGCTTTATATCTCTCGTTACATTTCACACCATTGTTGAGAGCGTAAAGATAACGTCCGCGGTAATTGCCCAGAGTTTTTGCACCTATTTATCGCATGAGAATCAACTTTTCAAATACAAACTGTTTCATGTGTTTCGCAATACCACTACGTTACTTACAAATTTTACTCTGTATGCGCTGTTTATTATACTTCGGATAGTCAGATTGTAATGCCAGAATTAAAGTGACCGAAAACTCTTTGTCAAATGCCTCTTCTCCTTAGCTTGGCTGGAGCGAAAAAGAAGATGGCTAATAGGTTGTATCAATCAAAGGAATACAAGAAAGCATTGGCCGTTTATAGTGAGATTATCGGTAAGTAGGCTATAGTTGTTTTTAATTTAACACCGCTTCGCATACATGTAACAAACTGAGTATTTTAGAGATGTGTCCAAACGTTGCACAGTATTACGGAAACAGATCAGCATGTTATATTATGTTATCGCAATACCATGATGCATTGGCTGATGCAAAGAAATGTATTGAATTAGATCCAGACTTTCTTAAGGTAAATTGACATCGTCGCATGAGTTAATTCTGCGTTAACAAAACAAAATTTCTCCAGGCTTACTTAAGGATTGTCAAGTGCTCCTTAACTTTGGGCAATCTCATTGAGGCTGAGGCAACATTATTGCAATTGCATGAAAAAGATCCTACCGACCGCCTGATAACCACGGAGCAATACCATTTAGAACATGTACAGAAGTATTCAAGAGAGGCGGAAAAAGCCTATGAGGCAAAACATTATCGCAAGGTTAGAGGATTGATTCATTTGACAAATGACAGTCTAATAAAATAGATAGAAGTACAAATAACCATATTATCTTCAGGTCGTATTTTGCATGGATCGTTGTCGCGACGTCAGTACATATTGTACGCGATTTAAGTTAACGAAAGCAGAATGTCTGGCATTCTTAGGAAGATATCAAGAAGCTCAGGAAATCGCTAAGTGCGTTGTGGTTGATGAGTCTTGATTAGCCTAAAAAAGTCCTTTGTGATATCAACTAATTTTTTTCGTGTATTTTAGCGATGTTCTACACGTCGACAAACAGAATGCGGATGCCATGTATATTCGCAGTATGTGCTTATACTACCAAGATAATATTGAAAGGGCGGTCGCAAACTTCCAACAGGCTCTTGTACTTGCTCCTGACCATACCAAAGCGTTAGAAATATACAAGGTACATACAGACTAAATAAATGCTTGCCAGTGTTCATAATTACGCTATCTATGCCGTGTCTTTCCTTTTCAGAGAGCAAAATGTCTGATGAAAAAGAAGGAAGAGGGAAATGCTGCGTTCAAGAAAGAACAGTATCAAATGGCATACGACTTATACAATGAAGCTCTGACAATAGACCCGAAGAACACAGCGACGAATGCTAAGTTGCACTTTAATAAAGCCACAGCAGCGGGAAAGGTAAACAAATGAGGGATTAAATGAGTTTAGAAGGTGTAGAGGGATTCTTGGTTAACGTTGTTTCCTCATTTCGCAGCTGGGTCGCCTGAACGAGTCAATATCCGAATATACGATAGCATTGAAGCTCGACGAGAATTATTTGAAAGCGCTATTGAGAAGGGCGGCGTCCTACATGGAGTTGAAAGAATACGAGGACGCTGTTCGCGATCTGGAGAAAGTTTGTAAAATGGACAAAAATCGCGGTTTGTATAAAAAACAAAACAACACAAACAAAGAATTTCCCCACTTTAGCCAGACATTTCTGTCTATTCTTACATACTATCTGAAACTTTCTGATAACGCATTTTTACATCTGACTTAGAATACAAAAGACTATTGCTAGAAGCACAATTAGCTCTGAAGAAGTCAAAGAGGAAGGATTATTATAAGATACTTGGCATCGCCGAAACGGCGTCGACAGACGATATTAAAAAGGCATACAGGAAGAGAGCGAAGGTTCATCACCCAGGTAAAATTTGTTGCGTCCAGGAAATCTAATTTTCTCTAGGTAACAAGGAAATATGGGGAAAATCATATAATATCGAATTTATGTAGGATATTATGTCTGCATTGGATGTGACCGAGAATTGCTCTTGCCAAGATATAGATAGAAGATATTAATTGTTTACATTATTTGATCAGATCGTCATGCAAACGCGACGGAAGTGGAGAAGAAGGAGCAGGAGAAGAAGTTCAAGGAGGTCGGCGAAGCATACGGCATCTTATCCGATCCGAAGAAACGGTCGCGTTACGACAGTGGACACGATCTAGATGACGACTTCGAAGGTATATATGTCTCTGTTCGAAGACGTAAGGTCTTCCGACCAGCGTCTCCGTGACATCTATACTTTTCATCATTTCGTGAGCATTGAGCATTGAAACGTAGCGCGACGTCCTTACAGCGCCAGTCATCGACCCTAACAATATGTTCCAAAACCTGATGGGCCACTACGGACGGTATCAGCCCGGCTACCAATTTCAGAGTGGCTGCTCGTTCGCCTTTCAATATGCTTGACGGCTTCACGGCGCGTCATGGTACGTCATAGTTCGTGAATGTGAACAATCGTCGTGTCACCTTACCTTAGACGATAATTGTAATATATCGTTCCGTAATGTGAATTTCGAGCTAAAAACGTGAGTCAGTACAATACCGGAATTTCAACTAGAGAACGCTTCTTCGGAACTCTCCGCTCCGTTGACCATGAAACTCTCATTCTTTCGTATACTCGCTTAATCATTGTAAACGATTACGTAGATTGTTAGTTGGTACGAGCGAGAGCGCTCTTCTTTTTTAACGTATTTTTCAATTACATTGATGTACGACGAGTTTGAGATTTCGCCGATGTGCGGCATTAATGTGAATTTGATGGCATATCGTACGATAGGAGATTATTCGACGTCTTCCCCGGAAACGGGGGAGATTACTTCCCTCTTCCCTCTCTCCTGCCCCCTTGCCATAAGTTGCACCGTTCCGTTCCCCGTTCCCGCACGCCCAACTAGCACTAAGTTTAATCTTTAATTAATGCACTCTTCCCTTAGAGAAAGATATACCTTGTGGACCTGTTAGGGTAGACTGTAATATCCGACGTTCCGTTTCCTTTTCATTTTCAAATTGTTACTTCCCGAGAATTACAGTGTACTAATCATCGTTGTGACAAAAATCGTAATAAACTTAGAAGTCATTTGACCGCTGGAAAATATCACTTTTTACCTCCTCTCGCTTTACGTACATAAGTCAATTGTCATATCGTAACGATTTTGTAAATACCTAATGTGTGCTAAAGGTAATAGGGATTCAAGGTTTATCCGTTCTTTATTTTGTCTCACAACACCATCAAAGGCTCGCATAAAAACAATTACATTAGCGATTTAACTCGAATAAATTCCCCTCGAGGTACATTCATTGCCTTGAAGGGCCGTAAAATCATTTTCTGTCTTCCTTTCTGCGAAATACTTCTTTTTAAGGCGATCGACACTGTATCCGCATGAAATCGGAACAATATGTTCAGCTTTAAGTACAGCGCATGTATGTCACTTGAAATGAAAGGTAAATAGACCCTGCACAAGTTGCCCGACGTTATTAATCTTTCCTGGCAACGACCTTTGCTAGTCGTTGCTACGAAAGATTAATATACGAGGGCTAAATATTCGATGTATGTACATAATAAGGCATATAAGTACATAAGGCTTACAAAAGTAATTTGCCGTAGGTCGTCAGGATAGAATTCAATTCCTTACAGTCGTACATAGTTTCAAAGTCTTATCCGTAAAAATCTAAGACCGTAAATGAAGCGTCGTCTTCGTTAAATTTACCGCTCAATTTGCAACTTTGCTTCATGGGGAGAAAAGTTTGAATTACCTACAGCCGTGGGACGGTTTCGCGAAACGCGGCATATTCAATTTCCTGCGAAACATCAACGTAGAATGATTATATCGACCACAAGATACGACCGTTCGCAGACACGCTGTGACTCGCTGGCTCGACTTTTCTTCCTGTTTAAAAGAAAAAGGGAAAAGAAAGAATCGCAGAATACCGCGTAGAAATATCTAAGGCGGCGTAACGCGTAAGTACACGTGTTCCTGTACCAAAACCTTGCGTGTGCTATGTACATATATACAAAGACGTATCACTTGTTAATAATCCTGATTTAGTAATTGGCGTGGTTATCGCTGTACTCGAGTGGCTCATTTGTTCGACTCGTTGTAAGAAGCTCTGCCTGCCAATTCGAGTAAGTATCGGTCAGGATGATCCAACCAGTCGGTTGCGCTAAGTTTCACGATTCTCTGCTTCTCCGCCTCCTTCACTTGCCACTTCTTTATCTCCAGTTGCTTCTCCCTGTAGTAATGCGCGACGTTAACATAAATAGTAACTACTCTCTACCGTACTCTGTACTGTCACTGATATAATACCTCAGTTTCGGATCTCCGCAACCCCAAACTTCCAATCTGGCAATTGGGTAAGGTGCACCTGCGATGCTTACTGTATGGAATGACTCATCGATACTGATAAACGGTTGTCGTGGATTACTACCGAATCGCAACCCGTGCGGATAGCCTCTGATACCGGTGTTCAGATAAAGTACCTTGGCACCTTTCTCTATGACTCTGTACGATGGAAGCAGTTCGATTCCCATGGAATCCTCGTCGCCCCAGTAAAGATGACTTTCGTGCCATTCCACCGCCGTGCACAGACAGTAAGTATGATCTTCACCCTCCTGATCTTGATTTGCCGCACGAATAAATAAAAGTGTCGGGCCTCTGTATCCTAACACGTGATGCAAAAACCGATTGGCACCCGACCCATGTTGATTGTTATTGTACAGCAATGTCCAATGTCTTGGATACATGCAGCCTGTTCTTCTTGCAAAAAGAGCGTGATGACTAGCGTCGTTCGGTGAATTCGTTGCCTAAGATAGATACACAATAAAATATTTACGCTTCAAATTACGTCGTTTGTCAGCGGAATTTTTGATCCGTGCACCTATCGAAATTGCCTAAGGATAACTTGAAATAATGTAATAAAGGAATTCATATCCTTTCTATAATGAATGCCGTTATAACATTTAACTAATCGCAAGATAAGAATATTTGTTACTGAGCACATAATCAAATTTATTTGTTACTGATATCGTAATGTCAGTTGAATTACGTGACTCAATGTATTAGACTCAATATATTAGACGATTATGCAGTTCTAATGGGAAAAGATATTGTGCATGGAGAATAATAATAAAACGGCGATAGTCGATGTTCACAATTGCCAAGATCAATACTCACCTCGAGATAGCATTGAGGCAAAATACTCGACAGCAACCAAACGTAGCTTACGGGTAACAAATTTTGCGGAAGTTCCAGGGAGTCGGATCTCTCCAATATAGGCGTCGGTATGTTGGGAAGCGGTTGCGAATTTTCTTTGGACATAAGCAACTTGCCATTCCTGTACGCTGTCGTAAGTACATGCACCACGTAGCGGTGTAATCCGTTTACAACGCGCGGACAATGCTGCCAAATCCAATTGCTGACGTAACTCACGGACAGACTCTCTTTACCATGAAACTAGAATGGGGGCGAAAAATTCAATTCAAATTCAATGCCAAGTATAAGAATTGTACAAAGGCAAAAGTTAAAAATTGCAAATTTTGTTGCAATGACTGACGGATATATTTCTGATTACTGACACAGGAGGCAACGACCGACTTGAGTATTTGATGTATGTGCAAACATGAACCAGACCCATTACTGTCCATTGCAAGTTGATAAGCACACATCAGCAATGAAGTTAGCGAATCTTGAACAACATCTCCTTCTCTTTCTATATTGGAAAACATTCTGACATAGTTCTCTAAAATCGTGTGGTCGTTCATAACGGAGAGAAACTTTTCTGCTTGCTGCTTGAAGACTGAGTTACTGATGTGCGGCGTTGAAACTTCAGCGGCCCACCGTAAGTATGCGTATAATCTTTTGGCCAGAATTGGGTAAGTTGGAAACAGATACCGCACGAATGCATTCTCTGTAATGCCATTGACACGTTCCTCATCGTGTGAAATGTGCGTCAGTATCTGCAACAATTTGCGTGTCGAAAGATATTTATAGTACGCAGATTCATATTTGCAATTATTAAATATTAGTATCTATCAATAAAATGAGTACTGGAAGTTTTGCGCAGTACCGTACAGCATTGTAAACTTATCAACAGGAGAAAATGATGTATGTGTTAACTGTTCATCAACTATGTACATTCAATATCAATGCAAATTGTGATCTCAGTTTGTTCAATAATACTACAGGTTGGTCATATTTAATAAACATTAAAATTGTACGACATGCATGAATAAAGAAATGAAATGAATAGCCCTTTTACCTTTGCCAAAGTATCAATAGGAAAGAATTGTGTGTGTGAAGCCTGTTCGACATCAGTTCCAGAAGAACTATTTGCCGTTTGCGCCGTACCACTAGCCACTGCCTGATCAGTCTTCTTGCTGGACGAATTGCCGGAACGTGTCATTTGGTTACCCATTTCCACTGTTTACTCGTGGCTTAATAACCAACTTTGCCTTTTCACAGTCTGACATGCCATTCCTTGCGAAAATAAAACATGTATGAAATTTTTCGCAGCTCAACCGCGAATGTAACAATATTTGAAGAGGCGCAACTGTGTAACCAAAAGTGAACGCATCCGCCGGAAGTGGAATATTTTTGTGGCGGGAGAAAATGAGACGCGTCTCATTCAAATTATCCGCAACTCTTAAATTACGTACTCGAGTGCGACGACAAGCATGTGTTGACATATTTTATATTAAATATTTACACAAAAATAATACGTATTATACGAAAATCATGATACACCTAGTAAATAATAGCTCAAAATGTAAACAACCAATTGAAGGTGATATGAGGTTACACGTTTCTTTATTATCAAGCGTCATTCAAGTTTGACAATTCGAAATATATGTACATTTATCCAAGATCACTCGCTGTGTAGGATGTCAATTGACCCATAGGTCGGGAATAAACTAAATATTATCGCATTTATCTTCGTTCCGAGGAACATTATCTGTGCAATTTATCCACATAGCTTCAAGGGCGCATATCGACTCATGAAAGAAAATGTTACGTACCAGGATGGGTATCGGTTGTCATTTGATATCTCTTTAACAAAGAATGCCGTCAATGTACCTGACAAGATTCTCATTGAAAATATATATATATGTATATATATATATTCTATATTTATATATGTATATCGCATGAAAAGGCGTTCTGCATTAAATGGCGCATAGGTATTGAAACAATGTCCGCACCGTGCGAGTTCAAACAGCCAAATGATGCTTAGCTTCACCAGTGTTAGGATCAACGATAACTTTTTCGCGAAAGTTGTTCACGTTGTTAGAGGTGCCGAGAGTCAGTGACTTCGCGTCGGCCAGTGGGAAGAATCTGCCATCGGGGCATTCCTTGAAGAGTAACTCGGCCGTCTGCTTCGGTTTCTCCTCCTTGCCATTGGGCAAAAGCCTCTTCATGGTGAGCGTAAGCAACTCTATGATAAGATAAGATTCCGGCTTGTAGAGCCTGGTGAAGTGGAGCCTGACGTGCTCGCCGACGTTCTCGTCCTTCCTGGGGATGTAGTCGCAGTGGGGACAGGGCGGCGTCATCCTCTCGATGCCGTGTCTTCGCTTGTGGGCGTCCATCGTCTCCTTGTCGGCGCTGGAGAAGGGACAACTCTGGCAGCGGATGACCTCGATTTCCGGCTCGGCGGAGGCAGAGAGAATTCCCTTCTTCCGCATCACCATCAGAGACTGCTTATCCTGATTGGAGGCCTGCAAGCTGCTGCTGGCGGTGTTCAGCGATCCGGAGGTAGGACTGATCGGTCCATTGCTGATCGCCGAACTGGCAATCGAGTTCGGTAGCGCAGCGCTGCTCGTTACCGTAGATGCACCGCCAAAATTTACCATCGCCGAAGACTTTAGGGTTTTGCTCGACCGGGATATCGAGAGGGAGGACGAAGACGAGGATGTGGAGGAAGGAGAGGAGGAGGAGGAAGACGACAGTGGCGAGGTCAACGCTGCCATCTGCGCCGGCGTTCCGTTGTCCGGAACGCATTCCGCATTATCTACATTTATCGTCTCCTCCTCGAATTGCCGCCTCGAGGCCTGGGCCTCGGCATTCGCCTGATGCTTCTTCAGGTGCTGGATGTAATTGGCGTAGTACTTGACCGAATAGTCGCAGGTGCCGCATCGATATCTCTGTTTCGCACCGTGCAACGTCAGATGCACCCTGTACTGTTCTCTCTTCTCGAAAGCGGAGGGGCACTTGTGACACTTGTACCGCTTTTCCTTCAGTCGACCGTTCCTCAGGTATCCCGGATAGACGAAGTTGGGATTGCCGCGCATGAAGACACCGAACTGAGGATCGGGAGGCGGTGGAGGTGGCGGCGGCGGCGGTGGCAGTTGTTGCTGTTGCGGTTGCTGCTGGTGTTGCGGCTGCTGATGCTGTTGCTGATGCTGGTGCTGATGCTGATGCTGAAGATGCTGATGCTGATGCTGAAGCTTCTGCTGATGATGCGGGGGCAGTATCGGTTCCTTCGTCTCATTATGCCTGCGGTGAACGACCTGATGCTTGACAAGGTTCTGTGCCGTCTTCGAGGAGTAGTCGCACTCGCTACATTTGAACCTGTTGTTCGAGCCGTGCAAGGTCATGTGATACTCGAGGGCATCGAGTTTAAAATAGCGCGCTGGACATTTGGCGCAGGTGAACACTTGACTCCCGGCAGGGATCTTCTGCATGCTGTTGGAGGAGAGCAGACTGCCGTTGAAGGAACGGGTGACGGCAGTCTCGGCCATCTCTACGACGATCCAGGCGATGCCGGGATTGCCGCTCTCGTCGCGATCCCGATCGTTGGCAGTTTCGACGCAGGCCGTCGTCGGCGGCGAGTAGCGCTGCGAGTGGCCGTAGAGGGAGAGCAGGTACTTGGTACGTTCCTGGTACTCGGTAGAGTGAGCCTTCTGATGAGCCAGCAAGTGAGCGGGCTGCCTGGCCGCGTAGGAGCACCACTGACAGGAGTACGCCAATTCGGTAGAATGGTAGCGCAGGTGAATGCGCAACTCCTTCTCGCAGAGGAAGCGCGCGGGACATTTGCCACAGCAGTGGACCAGCCGCGAGTCTCGAAGGTCGGGCTCCGAGCCCAGCGTCGGCGGATGATTGAGGCCCAGGAGAGCGGTCAGATCGTTCAGCTGCTGAGAATCGGCTCTCGTTTCATCAACGAGACAGTGGACGGTGCCCAGGGAGCCGGCGTGCATCTCCGAGTGCGCTATCATAGCCTCGCGTCGCGCACAGGTGAAGCTGCAGTCCGTACAGGCGATCACGGAGCCCTGGTGATTCGGGGAGTCGATGTGCATTGTCTCGTGATCGATCACTTCGGCGCGTCGCGAGGACACGTAGGGGCAGTGACGGCACTTGAGCATCTTCGAGAGCGTCCCGTCCGGTCGGGACACCCAGACGAGAGGAGGCTCGGCCAATGCTCGGGTGTCAAGCAAAAGTGGCGGCGGAGGAGCCACCGAGCTCGAGGAACCGCTGCCCATCGACTTCTGCTCCTGGGAGGAACCTGGGGAACCCGTATCGTTCGCCGACGTTATGTGAATCACTTGCTCCACCGTTCTCTCATCTTTCCCATCGGTGGAACCTAGAAAAAATTATTCCTTCATATGGATCTCGGAGAAAGATTTAATTGATAAATACTTCCTCTTCCAATGAAACTGTCTTTACCATTCTCCGAAGGTATCCTCGGCAGTTTCACTTTTGACATTGACGACTGATGATAGTCCATGGATTGTTGATGCACCACGGCAAGTTCCTCACCGTGCAATCTCGCGTGATCCAGCAACTCTCTGCACAATTCTTTCCATGAGATCGCGAAGAATTGGGTGCGACGAGGGCGTCATGAAAGATAATATATACTTACGCTTTCGTACTAACGTAGTAGGGGCACAAGTAGCACTTGAAGATCGCCTCGAGGTTTGGCCGATGATGCATTTTATGTACAGATAGAGATGCGGCGTCCGTCGCTGTGAAGGGGCACTCGCCGCAAGCAAATTCGTTCTGCTCGTTGGAAACGCAACGTGACATATGACATATATTAATTATCATAATGATACCATAATAATATCAGCTAATATGAGGATCGTATAAAGAATGTGCTATATGCATGTGTGTAATGTGCCATACCCTAGATTCGTTGACAGTTTGCCAAACTGACTCGTAGTGAGATTTAACGTGCAACAGTACGGTCGCCTTGTTCGAGTCGCGATAATTGCATCTCTTGCACTTCCACAGTATTCGCTTGCTCTCGTCGATCGAGTTCGATACCGAGGAGCCGGAAGTGGGCACTGCCTGCACGAGCGGCTTGTTCTTTAGCAAGGACTGCCCCCTGCCCCGAGCGGCTGCCGCCTTCAAGGGTGGAGGAGGTCGAAGAGGAAGATTGAGAGAAGAGGCCTCGTGATGCCTACTAGGCGAGCTCAGAACGGAAACGGAGGACGAGCTCAATCCCGGAGACTGCATGCGCTCCTTGTTGCTGCTCATGATCAAGAGCTTGGCAGGAGGCTCCTCCGAGCGAATCTCTTCCAAATTACGCTCTTCTCCGGTCTGATCGTCCCACGACTGTTGCTCCACCTAAATCGAATATAGCGGCTCTTGTAATATGTCAGGGCAGAGTAAGGGTGAGAATGGAGCTTAAAATATATGCTCGGGTGCTCTTTCGCAAAATGCAACTCTGTCCTCACAGAAAATAAATTCCACTCAATCTCGAATATGCCGCGGGATGCACAATATTAGATCGGCTCTTACGAAACAGCGTGTTCTCTGGAAATGGGACAACGCGAGGTATCTTTGAATGATGAAAGAAAATGAAAATGACCTGTTACCTTTTAAATTAGATTCGAGCTATAGTCGCTGCTGTCGTTATGAATAAAAGCGCCGTTAAACAGAGGAAGATAGATAGCCAAGTAGATAGAGAGGAGGGGGGGTGAGCGTGGAAGGGAGGAGAGAGACGTAGAAAGAATCCAGGAAGATGGAACGCGGTCTTTTTCTCTTTTACGATGATTAAATGAACGCGCGATGACTGACACTGTTAAACCATACAAAATTACGATATAGCTTATTTGATAGAAATCAAATAATCTTTACCTGAGCAAGATACTTGTTATACTTTGAATAATTTCGTCGACCTGTCTCATCTGTCATAAGTACCCTTGCGGTCATATGTACTGGATCTTTAGCAGCTTTAAGCTTAATATGTTTCGTGATGTCCCATCGCCAGTTAGAACGATATGCGCACAAAGAACACTCGAAGGGCTTTCGGTTTAAGTGACCGACTATGTGAACGTGAAAGCGACTCGCAGTGGAAGCCCAAAACGGACAATGGGGACATTTAAACACCCGTCGCCCACTCGGATGTGTTGAGGCACCTTCAACCTGACAAAAGATTCACTGCTTCTTGAATACGATAAAGCATCCGTTCTCCCGCCTAAAGGTCTGTTAGGCAGACACATATACTCCGCCACAGTCAGTGTCTTTCAAACAGCGAGTCCGAATGAAAACATTGAAGAGAGAGAAAGAGAGAGAATTGGTCCGATTTCTCATTTCGACAATTATGGCTAAACTGATAATTGGCAAAGTTTGAAAAACACTGCTTTACGTTCTACCGTCGGTCTCTCGGGCTTTTGCGACTTTTTCCCTTTATCGTTTGGCGTGTTCAGATAGTTAGGAACGGCAAATCGCTACCAAGTATCTCACGCAAATAATCCTTGGCCAAAGTGCGCTCACAGAGAACGTATTGTACGACGTGCAGAAACGCTTGAGACTGTTCACGATAGGTTTCCCTTCGCACATACGTACCGACGAGGTCGAAGAGTTGAGCCCACCGACATTCAAATCCCAGTCGATCTGCGATGGGAACGTATACTCGCCGCGGTACGAGGCAACACGAAATTCTGATCCACAATTCGCCACCTTCTCCGGTCTGCCGCTAGCTCCGCTCGACGTACCTTCAATTTCGCGAATTGAACGGGTAATGCGTGCAATGGTGAAAACTCTAGGTATCGTTCTACACTATGGCTCTACAGGTTTACGATAGGCCCTGCGGAGCCTTCACCTACCTACAGAGACGCTGAGTGCCGTATGATGCGTTCGTTTGTGCCGTGCAAGCTCCTCCAAATTGCTCGCCTTAAAGGTACACCAGCATTTCAAGTCGTTCACCGTGCTCATTGCCATCTCTTGCATTCCGTTGTTTATCGCCGTCGACGATGTCAATTTCTCTTTGAGCTTGTCGAAGAACGATGCGTTCTTTTTCTCGAATAAATCTGCAGCCGTACTGACAGTGTCTTTCTTTAAACTTATCACCTGTCGGAAAGAGAATAAAAGTACGTGAGACAGTGAAAGAAATTCGTATTAAACTTGGTGCTTCATAAATAATGTTGGTTCGAACCTCCTTAGTTCCATAGAGCTTGGCTATCTCCGTGTCTCTCGCTATTTGCGCGAGTTCCGGTCGAACCCGGACGCGGGGTACTTTTAGCAAGGTCGTGGTAGATCCGTTGCTCGAAGAGTTGCTACTTTTGTTACTGTTCACGGGACTGAGAGGAATTAGCATTGGCAGGGGTTTCCTCGACTTCCCGGACGACATTCCCGGAGCGTGACACTCGGCCAAATGTCGTTGCATTTCCGAATCCCATGCGGTTATGAACTGACAGCCCTTCTCCTCGCACTTCAACGCTATGCACTCCGCACTCGCGATCGCATTCTTCTTCTCCTCAATGGCGGTCATTACTTGATCGACGTTGGACGAAATGTACAAGTCAGCTGGGCTGATTGACGTTGTTTCTGCCAATGATATCGATTCTCGGAAATCGCTAGCACCAACCTGTTCGGGAAACGTTGATTGGAGAACGAAAACAATGCCCATGGTATTGATATTTGGCGATTGGGCTATTTACGTCGTGCATCGTAATTCTTTTCAATAACATTACCTGATTATAACGTTTCGGACTGTTTCTCGGTTTACGCTCAAAGGGCGTATTGGATTTACGATTTGCTTGTCCTAATGGGGGTTCATGGTGATTTGTCTCATGGACCGTGAGGCTTTGTCTTATGTCCGCAGTAAAGTTGCAGACTCTGCACTGAAATGCTCCTCCACCGCCGTGGTTACGGGTATGCCTGTCCAAATTCCACTAAAAGAGAAATATATATTGTATGACTGTTATTATCGGTATGTCATATCTGACTTGACATTATGTGTACCTTATATGGCGTTCTAAAGTCGCACGAATCACATTTGATCATTGGCATGGAATGATATTTGACATGTTTGGTATAACGAGCTCTGACATGAGTGACGTAAGAACACTTTGCACAACGAAAAAATCTTCTCTTCAAATGATGCACTCTTTGATGGTTCTCCATATCCCTCAATGACAAAGCTACGTAGGAGCACATGGAACAACGGTTGCCATCCATATCATCTCCATGCGTATCCTGAAATATAGTTTTTCTCACTACTAAGCACATGGTAACAAAACGAACAGATAAAAATAATTGTGGTACAACATCCAGAAAACGTAGTATGTTGCTTTACATGAAAGGTCAATCCGTCAATACGACAAAACCAACATCCATGAACCTGTACTGCTTGAAGCCTGTTCGTTAGATACACTTTGGTTCGTACTATTAACAATGACCTACGCTGTCATAACAAGAAAAACAACAATGAACGACCAAATCAGTATTTCCCTGACCTTTCGTTTATGCTCCTTTTTTAGGTGATCCAAATAAGTTTTGACGTTATTCAAAATTTTCGGTGGTTTGCACGCCTTGCATTCATAACTATGTACAGTTTCGGACAGTTTAATCTCAGTCGTATCCGTCTTTACGCTCGAGGAACCCTCATCCTCGTCTCCTTCCTCGTTTTCATCTTCCTCGACGTCGACCTCGTCGTCGTTGTCTTCGCCTTCGCCATCGCCACCTCCATCCTCACCGCCATCGCCATCGGCATCATCGCCATCAGCATCGCCGTCGCCGTCGCCATCACCATCACCAACACCGTCACCGTCACCGTCACCATCACCATCACCCTCACCATTGGCATCCTCACAGTCCCCGTCACCGCCATCGGCATCAGCATCAGCATCAGCATCAGCATCATTATCAGCGTCAGCGTCAGCCTCAGCATCGTCAGCGTTTCCGTCCCCGTCGTCGTCGCCGTCGTCGTCGTCATCGTCATCGTCGTCGTCCTCATCCTCATCCTCGTCGTCATCGATACCGTGACCGGCCCCGTGTTCACTTCGGTCAAATTCGTAGGATCCATCCGCACTTCCCCTCTCAATCGCAACCTCACTTTCGGCCATCATCTTCATCTCCGCCTTCTCCTCGCTGAGCTTACCGCCGACGACATCCGTCCCATGTCCACCGTGTCCCACTCCCTCGCTCTTTTGCTGGCCTCGGGGCCTCAGTGCGCGCAATCGAGGCAACTTTCCTGACATTTTCGACAGCTCTCAGCTAATTCCGATGTCGAGGTTCGCCGAGCCGACTGCACCGACCGTCACCTCGCTCCGTCTTCCCCCAATCTTTCTCCCAATTTTTCCCTCGATTCTCCCTCAATCCTCGCTCGATCCTCGCTACCGTTCCTGTCCCACGCACTCGGCCTCTATCGACGGCCGCCCCACGCTCCGAGAAACAATCCCGAAGGCATATGTCGCCTTTGGTCGCCGTCGACTCTCGTCCTCTTCGACTCCCGTCGCCTCATGTACGCTGCGTGTGGACTGCCGTACACCAGTGTACACAGAGATAGAGAGGAGACGACGGCGGCTGACGGCGGCGGACGAAGGCGGCGGACGAAGGCGAAGCCAGTGGTGGCGAGCAGTGGCAAGCGCGAGCGCGCGCGCGCGCACCGACACGCGGCACCGATCCTACTCGTGCCGCGACGTGCCTCGACCAGCTTCGACCGCGCCAGTCTAAGAGCTTCCACCAAACGCTTCCACCGAACGATTACACGCTCTCTACGATCAAAGATAGAATCGTCACGCCTATCTTGCCGAACCCTCCTTCGCCCTAGAGCCAAGCTTTAGCCAGAGGACAAAACTCGACCAGAAATTACCTAGCTATGCTTTTTTTATCATTCCCCAAGCTTTAACTTTCTTAGACCGCCTGATTTTCCATTCCCGTTACCGTCGCTACTGCGGCTGTTACTGCGGCTGCTGCCGCTGCCACTGCTGCTCTTGCTTCCGATGCTTTCTTTCATTCTTGCCGTGCCATGGGCCATGGCTGCTGCCTCCAATGGTCTCGGTACATTTCCTATCTCGACAGCGGGTCCACACGCGCGGCCGAGTTCCTACAAATTCCTATTACGGGTGCTTACGGCCTCTGCAAATGGCGACTCGTCTCTAGTTCGTCGCGGCCTCGCCTTTACCTTATTTCCCTAGTTTTCTATTTCTCGAGTTCCTCGACTTCCTGTCCCTTTCAATGTCCTGTCCTTTCAATTATCTCAATCGCTATTGACTGTAAAATCCTTTTTTCTACACGTGTGTGCACCCGCAGCGGCAGACCTCTTTAATAAGAAGTACGTATGCGGGCGTCGAAGGATTCCGGTTCATGTTGCGGAAGCATGGACGGCCGTGGCATGATTGGAAGATCCAGTAGAATGGACCGTCGTCTGCTACGCTCAGCTCCGAGTTGTCACTACTACCGCCGCCGAGTTGCCCAGTTCTGCCCAGTTGCCTCCTCGCCTCTCCTCGCACTCCCCGCGCTCCTTTTCCTTTTCCTGTGCGACGAGGATGCCGAGTTGCGGCCCAGAGGAATGGTACTCCCGTACGGGGAAGAAAAATTCCTCTGCCAGGATCTTGTCACGGCTTGCGGAACGGCGAAAGAGTCAATAATTAATATCTTTCGCGTCTCGCAATCACCTTTCAGTGGGCTGACGTGCGTGCGCCAACGGGAAACGGTTCTCGACGACGAGGGTTTAGCATAGAGCCGAGCTATCAAAGATATTTCTCGTATATCGAAGAGCGGTAGTCGTACCCGCGGCAACGCGGTGGCCATCGGCTAGACCAGCAGCATAAATCTGGCCAGCGGCCAACGTTCGATCTGCCGAGGATGTTGAGTTACACCGTTCCGAGCGCATACCTGCCGACCGCCATCTTTGCAGAGCGCCGAGCAACGTGCGCCAATTTAACACCCGATAATACGTCCCACCTAGAGCGTAGCCGCTCACGGAGTCAAAGAGAGCCGGGCAGTCAGTCTTCGTCTGGCAAATCGAACGATTACTATCCTGACGGGCGGCCCCTCTTCGACGAGTACCGATACTCACCGATTACGTAATCGAGAGGAAGACGAGGAAGACGAGAAGAAGCGACTTGTTTACGTCCGCGCTTCCGCGATCGATCGTTCCTTCAAACAGGCCGAGCATACTTATTGCAACCGCGGCTTCGTCTCAATCGATACCATTAATTTCCCTGTCATTCAACTAGGCTGCCTTGTTGAGCTAGACTTTCGGTAAAGACCCATTATGCGAATCGTCGTTATTGTCGTCGCCAATGTCGTCGGTTCATTACCGTTACAAGTATTGGAATCCTTTCGAGAGAAAAAAAAAATGCTCCAAGATCTGCGCTTAAGAATTGGGCGGAAGAGAGCGTGGCAGCCTCAGAGTTTAGGCAGGAATGTTCAGATTACGGAGACAAAGACTGCTACTCGAGCTATCCGCCATTCGCAAGCGATTTCTGCTACTCCGCAACCGGTGGCTCTCTCATTTCCGGTGTGGCGATGACTCGGCACCGAGGGCAACGGGCAACCACGGACAATGTCTCACGAGGAGAAAGAGGAGGAGGAGGATAAGTAGAAGAAGGAGAGAGAGAGAGAGAGCGAGTGACTGACTTAGTAGTGAGGGAGCGTGTGTATGTGGCTTGTATGTGTGCGGGAGAGAAAGAGAGAGAGAGAGAGCGAGAGAGAGGTGGGGGGCAAGGGAGGGGATGTCCCGATCGTGAAAGAAAATTCAATCCGCCGCTATTCTACGTACCTAGGACTGTAATGATCCTGAACCGGAAGTCGGAACGGTAGGGATATTTCCTGTCCGAGGGATAGGTCTCGTTCCTGCGGGCGATCCTCGCTCGCACAATCGCGAGGCAATTCCGGCACAGAATCGATAAACTACTTTGGATTTCGCTTAAACGCGCCGAAACGCGCGAACGCGTTCGCTGCCCGACTATATGATCTCTCTCTATCGGCGATAGGCGAATGAGGAGGTTAACTTCCCAGTGACGTGCGCGCGCGATGCCGGACGATGCCGGACGATGCCGGACGACGCCAGACGTTGCCTGTGACGCCGCTTGCGCTGGACGATTATAAAAACGGAACAGAATGCACGCGGCGCGTGTCTCTCTCCTGGTCGTTGGGACGAGCCTACATCGGTTAGAGAGTGCACGTCGAACGGCCGGGTGGAAAGAAATGCCTGAAACGACGCGCGCGCTCTGCCTGTTTGCCCGCTTGCTTGCTTGCTTAGTTACTGTATACGTGCACGAGGCACGAGGCAACGAGGCAACGAGGCAACGAGGCAACGAGGCAACGAAGCACGAGGCGCGTGCATGCGTGCCCGTTCTCGCGCGAGGCCCCCGAGCGAAAGATCGCCCGTAGAATCTCTATAGTGGAATCTGTATAGTGATATCTGTATAGAGGAGCCGTCCACGTAGCCTCCGATGACGATAGTCGTACCTCGAGCTGCGCCCGCCGTTCCACACTGCCACGGCCAGCCACGGCTGAACCCCTCCCTCCCAGGAAAGGTGTGTGCGTGGTAACCGCCCGCACTCTCAACGCTAAGGATTTCGCTTTCTTCCCGTCCGTATGCCTATCCGTATCCGTATCCGTATCCGTATCCGTATATGTATGCGTATCCGTATGCGACCTTCCCTCTAATTTCTGCCGCGCTCGATCACGAATGCCTCGACATCGGCGCTAATGGCGCCTGACAGGACGGAGGAGGATGACGAGAACGATCCGACGAGAACGGTCCGCCGAGAGGAGGGGAGGCTGCCAGAGGGAGAGAGGGGTCCTCGTTCGGAAGCAAAGGCAAAGTCACGAAATCTGCCGCTCCTCCCTTTCGCCGTCGCGCGGTACTCTACTCTCGCCAACTCTCGCCACTCGCATGCTCTGCAATTCGCAACACCTGCTGCCGCTGCTGCTGCTGCTGCCTCTGTGGCTGCCGGTGCTTTTCCTCTTCCGCTCTTCGACCGCCTACTAGACTCTTCCAAGCTCTTGCTTACAAACTCTTTCAGGCGCCTATTTAATTGTAAATTTTATGTAGAGAAGATTAACGCGTCAATTACGATTAATGCCTTAAATGACACCCCAACTTCTAAGAAACTATGATCCACAGTTAATCCGCAGTTAATGCGTCACGAGGAACTGTCATACCGAGGGCCATAAGGCTTATATGTATATAGACAAAGCGTTGTGATCGATACATACCCTGACTAAATCTTCCGGACAACATGTGGAATGTCACACGTAAGGGCTCGGCACAGGAATCTGGCTATACGTGTTTACGTGTAGCGTGATAATTATTGAGTTAAAAGTACTAAAGATTAGGGGCCGCTCTATCGGGTAACAATGTACAGGCTCATCAATTCGCCGTGCAGCTCATCACCGGTGTCACGGTCAATGTTATCAACAATGCAATCAAACATTGACGATAGTGGCAGGCGCCATCTGCAATTGCAATTCCGCTTCGTTCTGGCGTTCTTCGAAAGTGGTTATCCTTCCTGCCCTCCCTACCTCCGCCGCTTCCTTCCCCTTGCTCAATCTCTGTGTTTTTCATCCGCTACCTAACGGGAGCACCTTATGCGCTCCCCAAAGCATTGCTAACGCCAAAACAATGGGAGTAGCAGCAGCAGCAGTAGCAGCAGTAGCAGCAACAGTAGCAGCAGTAGCAGCAACAGTAGCAGCAGTAACCGCCCTCGATATTGTTGACATTAGCATTGTGTTGAGGAAGACGACATTCAAAATGGCGGCTGGTAACGACAGCGGTCTATCACAACATTCCTTTCCACCATTTTCCTAATTCCTCCGTCGTTTCTCCAGCATTCAAAGTTCAGGGCGAAAAAAACAATTACACGTATCTAATGAGAAATGCCGTAGGATAAAAAACTTATAAGTTGTTACAAGGTGTCACCGCCATCATCACCGGTTTTCGGTTGTCTCTGTCTAACTCACTCAACGTCCTGCGTCATGACTTCGATTCACAATCATTTCTTTTGCTTGTACCTCAATCTCGGAATCTCGCAGAATGCCAAAACGTTGGTATATCGTAATAAGGCGTGTCAAGATGTTTCTCATATTCGCAATCCTTACGAGCATCCGCAATGCGTTATGTTAGGAAGGACATTGCGTTGCAGGAGAAAGTATGGTCCTTCGAGATATTCATGTACCTTGCACGGTGTTTAAACGTGAAGCAACAATTGAAAACGTATCTGTCATTAGGCGTAATTATGGTAATAGTGACATTGCTAATTAGTTGCTCCGGGTATAATTCTACCTAATTCTAGGTTTCAATAAAATGCTTATTTTACATGAGTTTGGGAAATATTAGTTTAGAAATTGATAAATACGTTACCTTTTACGCGCGTGTACTCCGTACCCATAACCCGCATTCGTATGACGCGCAAGTCAAATTCACAACTGAAACTTCCGGGAGTAGGTTAAACCAAAAAATGCATAGCATATCCGCTTCCTTTATAAGCACCATGGGCACGTAATTCAAACATTGCGTACGCGTTTTGGCTTGTTTTAGCTTAATTACGGTATGATAAAAAATAAAAATTGTATATATTATCTATTGTATATGTAAAAACGAAAGAGCCACATAAATATCTATTTCGAAAATTGGTAGGAAGCAAGGAAATCGTTAAAAGTATAAAATTCAAATGTTTCTGCATAATAAGGGGGTTACTGCTTATAAAATGTAATTGGTTTTATTTAACAATAACGTAAATCTCATTCTTACGACACGTACTGTACTGAGCTATTTAAAACAACATTTTAAAATAGAAAAAGGCTATGATAATCATTGGCGTAATGTAACGGGCTCGCAGTAATTAATTTCCATCCTATTATAAGCGGTAAACGCGAATGCAAATCTGTTTCCGCTCTCATTTCATATAAAAGTATATAAAACTGTCAGTATCTGTGACACAATTTATGCGTAGAGCTGCTTAACTTTGTGTTTTCTCTTTTTTGTACTGCCACGTATTCGCACGCAGCTGGACTATCATTTATACGGTTGCGTCACAAAAAAGTGTCTTCTTAACTTAATGATAACGATTCGTAGTACGGTCAGGTTTATCTTACATTTTATCGAATTATCTTTTACCCATAACCGGCCGTTGTATACAATACACAAACGCTTTCCTATCCGATTATAATATAAATACGATCTCAAGAACGTTTTAATATTTTGATACCAATCTCCTCGTTTCTCGATTATGGAGTCAGGCTTCTAGTCGCTTCTTTAAATTATCGGCCAGTTTATCCATGAACTCGAAAGTTTCCATGTAGTCGCTTCTGGTGACGTTATTCATGCCCTTGATACAAATAGCGAGATCCTTCGTCATTGAACCCGATTCGATCGTGTCGATGCAAACCTTCTCGAGTGTCTCACAGAAGTGGCGCAATTTGTCGTTTCCGTCTAGTTTGGCGCGATGCAATAGACCTTGAGTCCAAGCGAAGATCGAGGCAATGGGGTTGGTGGAGGTTTCCTTGCCCTGCTGGTATTGTCTATAGTGCCTGGTCACCGTGCCATGAGCAGCCTCAGCCTCTACGGTCTTTCCATCGGGACAGAGCAGTACCGATGTCATGAGACCCAAGGAACCATAGCCTTGCGCTACAGAATCTGACTGTACATCTCCATCATAGTTCTTGCAGGACCATACAAAGCCACCCTCGGATTTCATCGCGTAAGCTACCATGTCGTCAATTAGACGATGCTCGTACCAAACGTTCTTAGCTTCAAATTGAGACTTATATTCCTTGTCATAGATCTCTTGGAAGATATCTTTGAATCTTCCATCGTATTTTTTGAGGATGGTGTTCTTTGTCGAGAGATACAGGGGATAACTTCTGGCAAGAGCATATTTGAAAGAGCTGTGGGCAAACGCTCGAATACTTTCATCGGTATTATACTGGGCTTGAGCAATACCTGGCCCCTTGAAGTCATGCACGGTGTGCTGAATTTTCTCTCCATTGGTTCCGGTAAATGTAATTTCCAACTTGCCTGGACCAGGTACTACAAAATCAGTGGCTTTGTACTGATCGGCGTGAGCGTGCCTACCAATAATTATAGGCTTTGCCCAACCGGTGACCAGCCTGGGAATGTTTTTGCAAATTATAGCTTCACGGAAGACAGTGCCTCCCAGAATGTTTCTTATTGTACCATTAGGACTCTTCCACATTTGCTTTAGTTTAAATTCCTCAACTCTCTTCTCGTCCGGTGTAATTGTCGCACACTTAATTCCAACATTATATTTCTTGATAGCCTCCGCACATTCAACAGTAACATTGTCATTTGTCGCATCACGATTTTCAATGCCTAAGTCATAAGTATGCAGTTCAACATCAACGTAGGGTAGAATAAGCTTCTGCTTGATGGAGTCCCAAATAATACGTGTCATCTCATCTCCAAGAATATCCACCACCGGACCTGCCTGTAAAAGGTTTCATATAAAAATATTGCATAATTTTTGTCTGCATGGGGCCAAAGATTGTGAGCATTGCATAATTAATCAGTTGATAATGCTGTGTCATTCTGACTCACTAGGCAACCGATGGTATTTCCATCGGAATTATGAACGAACGGACAAATTGCAAACGTATGTTACTATATTAATTATTAACGCGTGGGAATCTCTTTCAATCGTCCAGATGTTACGAAGTCACGTTGCCCACAAATTCTGAATTAAAAGTGCGAGGTTTCGGCAGCAAAGTAGAAAGTGCCGGTAATGTCGTAAATAGGAAACTAGAATCCTTACCTTGATCTTTGCCATCGTGACTGGTGAACTGCAGAAAGTCCTCAGTAAAGAGTATAAGGCAGCGTTGTTGGCCGGACGATGAATGAACGATGCTGGACGCGACGATGTGACACCGTTACTAACCGACTGGAAGCGAAGTGCACTCTTTATAAAATGCACATTTGCTGTGGCAAAACGGTGGGGTAAAAACATGGCAGCCTCGCCGCAAAGAACGGTGTCACCCACCTCTCTTAGACACTCTGTATTCGTTACTTTTCGTCCCACCACCTTCTCTTGAGCCACAAAATTCTTTCTATCTTCTTTCTTTCGCTATTCCCGTCTTTATCTTTTCTTCTTTCCCTTTCCCTCTCTCTATCTCACACTCTGTTTCTGTCCCCCTCCTACCTACGTAAAATTCGCAAACGTTTCTGCCTTATTGACATGTGTACCGTTCGACGCTGAAGTTATGAGACTTGCGGTAATGACAGAATCTTCCGTGAAATGGTGAATTGCCTTCGCTCTCGACCGAAGAACGTGTAATGAATTACGCGGCAACATGTCCCGTTATATTCCCTTTATCACTAAAAAAATGTTCACTGCTAGATACTGGAGTTTGACCTTTACTTAACCGAATTGACTGTCGGCGCAGCTTTGTGCCAGACTGATTCCAACTATTGCGCTCGTTTCTGCTTGAGAGCAAAGGTATTCATATTACGGCCAAATTTAATACGTTCAAGCAAAGTTGAGTGGACGGAAATTATTCTGTTAATTGAAGAACGTGAATAAAAGTCACGAGACCTGATAAATATTATCGCTCTTTGGCAAGCATGGTTCAGAGATGGCGAATATCTGTTTTCGCGACAAACTTGTTTAGATCTAAAATTATGCAATTTATCAGGCGTCCGAGCATTTGGCGAGGTTTATCGTAATTATCATTTCCATTCGTGACGTCTATCGGCCGATGATCGGCACACGAGTCTAGAGAAATAACATAAACAATGTCTCTACGCGTAGGCATTGATAAGAAAACTATGCTATGTTTGGAAATCTAATTTTCATAGAAATGTATCGTGCCGACGTCAGTGTCTCCATGATGTGATCATTTTCTTTGATTTCGCGAGAATGCGAGCGATCTCTTATCACTTCAGATTGACCCCACACTTCTATTAGAGCGTCAGTATCACAGACCGCGCCTTTATCGTTAATGTAACAGTCAAATTTTGACGTTAAAGGGTATCTGGTTCGACGAGGGATTCGTGCAGATCGTCGACCTTGCTTCCCATGTACATTATCGTTTTCGCTCATTTCGTTAACGTTACATATGACTGTCTTTTTACCCTACTACTCTTAAACACTTTTTTCTATAAAGTTTTAATCGATAAGGGACACGTTGCAGAGGTGTCACGAAAGGCCGAGGCCCATGGTCGATACAAAGATACGAAATGGCAGATTTCGCAAAACTGCTGCGTGTATATTGTCTAAAGCTTGTAAACATGTTATATTTTCAATACGACGTATCCGGATAACAAAAATACGTAGTTTGCGATTAATAATTATCACATTATTAACGTACAAAGCGCGTTACCTGTTCAAGTTCTGCGATTTGAACTTCTCTCAAGACGTCAGAATGAAAATTCAGTGATTCCGGCGTGTTCCGGCGTCAGTTCCGTAGGTGAAAACTTGAACACCAGAGGTCGCGAAGCTGGACCGATATAGTAAATTTTTGTTGCATTGGACTGCATTGGACACACTGGTTCCAGATTCAAACGCGGATAATGTCTTTCAAGAAACGTGACACCGTTTCTTCGATCGTTTAATACCGTTAACGTAAAATAACGGACTTTGGTCGCTTATATTATGATAGGAAATGCTAATAGAATCGCTTAAAATACGAAATGACTGACAAAGTTCTCCGCTTCTAAACACCGCAATGAAAGAACAGCACCCCGAGTGGTAATAAGATTTAAAGATATTTTACGGTGTGTTGAGTATCACCTTTGCCACTAGGCGGCAGTAGGCGATAGGCCCCCGCTAAAACGTGACTTGTTTATCTTTAAAAATTTGAAATATTTTTATCGGACAATCAGTGTGCGGTTAACCGTGGACGTTTTTCTTGCGTTGAATAAGTTTTTTCTACTAATTTAAAAAACGATCTTACGTACAAACCACGCTGAAAAATACGTTGAAAATTGCATTATACAATTGAGTGATATGGAATGAAAGACAGAAAAATGTTGTAGCGAAATTGCAAACATCGGCGTTCGAGTCGAAAACGTTTAGTTGACATTGAGTTTAAAAAATGTCAAAGGACAGAATGGATATGGATATGGATAATCAGAGTGAAGACGGCGAAATAAAGAAGAGTCCGTCGAAGGACATGGACGATTTTAGGTAAGTCGTTGATTTGTATCTTCCGTACTCCTTCCCAATAATGTGGTAGACTAGGTTAGGAATGTACAACGGTTGTACAATGGCGGCAAAAGTAGATAATTATTTATTTCTTAAGCTTTTATTGTCACGCTTATGTACACAGTACTTGTTGCAATTTAGTTTTTCAGAAGAGGATGGCGGTGACACAGCAGACTCCCTTGATATAAAACCTCCGCAAGCTGTAGTGCGGCATCATAAGTCCAGCTCCCAACGCAGAAGGGAGAAGCATGGAGAGCGCAGAGATCGCAGGGAAGAGAAGGAAAGGAAGGCTATGTACCATGATCGCGGCGAGGATAGACATAGGGATAAGCACAGGCATCGTAAACATGCTTACCCAATGGAAAGAAATGAACGGTCGGAAAGTTCCAAGCGGGATAGGGACAGAATGGAACGCCTTGAGAGGATAGAAGGTCATTCCAGGGAGCGAGAATCGTCGAGGCATGACCGTAAAGAGAGAAACACTGGGGATCGTGTTCTGGAGGATCTGAGAGAACGGTTAAGCTCTTTCACATATTCTGACGCTATATTAGTACGACTTTCCTTACAATTGTTAATTTGCGACATGTTTGTATTTAGATTACTGGACAAGCGACGAGAGAGGAGAGAAGATGCACGCGATCTTCGCGAGTACAAGATTGATTCTAGGCGAGAGATACGCATTGAGGAAGCGCGTGAATCGCGAGATAATCGAGATCGCCGGGAGATTAGAATGGAGGAAGTTCGCGAACGCCGTGAGATTCGACAAGTCACTGAGGATTCTCGCGAACGTCGCGAGATCCGACTGGAGGATCGCAGGCACATTCGGGTTATGGAAGAACAGTATTCGGAGACCGAGTTGTTGGAGCGACCGGATCGAAGTGAGAAACGCCATAAGAGAGGGTACAAGCACGATAGAATGAGAGAACGTGACAGGGAAAAGGTTCAACGCGAGAAGGAGCATAGGGAGAAGCAGCTGCGGGAAGCCATGGAAATTGTCAGCACGGAAGAGACCGATGACATAGAGATAAACGAGATCCACATACAGATGAAGGATCCAAAGGAGATGACAGAGCAAGAATTGAGAAAAGAGAGACTACTGGAAGCGGATAGGGAAATGGCTCGTAGGAAGGAAGTGTCAAGGATGGAATTGGAAGCGAGAAGAATGAAGAGGGGTGAGAAACGGCCGTTAAGTCCGGAAAATAATCAAGATCCCTCGATCGTCGAACTATCCGACGAGAGTCCGAGTCCGATACACTCCGATGATGTTCGTTCGAAATCGATCGAATCGAGACACTCGTCCGAAGGACAGAGGAGTATGAGAGAAAGATCTTCGGAAAGACAGTCGACAGATTCGTCGGAAACCAGTAGCGAGGAGGACGATGACTCAAACGAGTCGAATAAAGGATCGAATGTGGACTCGAACGATGGATCGGACTACAATAATCCGAGTCCTCTGTCGGTTGATCGTCTCGCCAAGTCTGACCACTCTGACGGCGACTCTCCTGGCCACGTGGATACGGGGGGTGCAGGGAAGCAGCCGGAGGAAGAGGAGAAGAGAGAGGAAGAGGAACCTGAACTGCCGCCATATTTACCTGCTATTCAGGGTTGCAGAAGCGTTGAAGAATTTCAATGCTTGAATCGCATCGAAGAGGGTACCTATGGGGTCGTGTACAGAGCGCGAGATAAACGAACCGACGAAATCGTGGCCTTGAAGAGGCTAAAAATGGAGAAGGAGAAAGAAGGATTCCCCATCACGAGTCTCAGGGAGATCAACACCTTGCTGAAGGCACAGCATCCGAATATCGTCACCGTGCGAGAGATCGTAGTCGGAAGCAATATGGATAAGATATTCATTGTAATGGATTATGTCGAGCACGATCTGAAGTCGCTGATGGAGACGATGAAGCAGAAGAAGCAGGTCTTCATACCTGGTGAGGTGAAGTGTTTGATGCAACAGCTGTTACGCGCAGTCGCGCATCTTCACGATAATTGGATTCTTCATCGAGACTTGAAAACGTCCAATTTATTGCTCAGCCATAGGGGGATATTGAAGGTCGGGGATTTTGGTCTGGCAAGGGAGTATGGCTCGCCTTTGAGACAATATACGCCTATTGTCGTGACAATTTGGTACAGGGCACCTGAATTAATGTTGAGCGGGAAAGAGTACAGTACGCCGATCGATATGTGGTCTGTGGGGTAAGTTGAGGAGTAAGTTACATACGCCTCATGTTGCCGAGCTTTTTCGAAAGCATCCATCGTCTGCTATAATACATGTTTGTTTCCTATTTAGGTGTATATTTGCCGAGTTATTAAGAATGGAAGCTCTCTTTCCTGGGAAATCAGAGATCGATCAACTGAATCGAATATTCAAAGAACTTGGTACTCCGAGCGATAGGATCTGGCCGGGTTACAGTAAGCTGCCGATGGTCCAAAAAATTCCGTTCGCCCATTATCCTGTAAATAATTTGAGACAACGCTTCAGCTTATCACTCTCCGACTTGGGTATCGAATTGTTGAATAAGTAAGTTTTCCTTATCTCTGTGTAATGCGTAAATTATACTCTTTTGGATGATTGTTTAATTATTTGATGTCTCAGGTTCCTGACGTACGATCCTCAACAGAGGATAACTGCCGATGACGCCTTGAAGCACGGCTACTTCACAGAAGCGCCATTACCAATAGATCCGGAGATGTTCCCAACGTGGCCGGCCAAATCGGAATTGGGAACGAGGACAGCGAATGCTTCGCCTAAACCGCCTAGTGGTGGAAAAGAATACAAACAATTAGGGGACGGCGACGACGCTGATTTAAGTAATTCAGGTTTTCATATGGGACATGTCGAGGGTGGCAGACAACCCCCGGTTGGGGGTGGTTTTCATTTAAAATTCTAATCTGTGTCGGATTAGTGCCTATATTAATAAATCCCTCCCATAAATTATCCCGCGGATCTTCCAATATCACAAAAATTAATATTATTCTTAACGTATGACCAAAAATAGGTAAATAAACTTTATAGTCCTTCTATCTGTACCAACACATTCTTTACCATTACAAATGTAACTATTCTGAAATAATGAGACAGTCTTTAGATTTTTTCTTTCATTTATCGCCTTTCTTGCTAGTCCTATCTGAAAGTAGGCGTCAAAAGCTGAAAGGAAATGTATGATCATCATAGGTTTCGATCGCTAGTTGAAAAGTTACAAGCGATATACAGAAGCTAGTGGAAATTGAGCGATCTCGCTTGGGCACAGTGACGTCACGAACGCCTGTCGATTCGGTCGTATTAGGACAAGGGGATTTAAGGGTAAGGATTGTTATCGCTCGCCGAGTTTTGCTCGCCAACACGGCTTCTGAACGCTCCCCTTCCCCTTGCTCGCACCCGGTGCACTTTTTAGTTAATTCCTGGAACTCCTTGGTACCTCACCGGCCCGAATGAAATGTAATTCAGATTCTATTCTATTCTATACTTTAGCGTTCTCTGATACTTTCGCATTTCTATTTTCTTATTCTTCCCGTATAATACATTTAATACCATATTGGACTTACTAGATAGACTACATTTTAGACTACTTTATTGATTTTATTAAGATTTAGATGCAAAATGCTGATACCGGCAGAACATTAAAACGCTACTAATGTTGCTTACCATTATTATCGACAGAAAGAGAACAATGTACGATACTATGGCATTGCTTTACGATATGTTACGTGACCCCATTGTATTATTGTACATTATTTCTGACATTTGTAGTGGTTACGCAACTTTAACTATTCTTGCTCAATATTTAAAGCATTTCTGACGGGCTTATCACATTCCTATGAGAATGAGGGACTACAGTATGGTACTATTGCATTACTGTATGTTATCTTATGTTACTATAATGCATTACTTCGGACATTTTCAACAATTTCACGGTTGGAACATTGTTTAAGCGGGGTTTTTAGGTACATTGACAGCCTTGGAGCTTTGCTACGGCAATGAGGGTCTAAAGTGAAGTATTTTGGCCTTATTTTACTTTATTTTATGTTCGTATATTGCATTATTTCGGACGTTTTCATCGTTCAGGCGACTGTTTGAGAGTTCTTTCGCGCACTTGTCGCATTGCTATTACAATGAGAGACCAACACATGATACTAGCGCATTTTATGTTATTTCACGTTACTCTAACGCATTATTTCAAGGATTTACCTCAATTAGGCGGTTGGGGTGGCGTTTGGGCACGGTTTTGAGCTATTTTGATGGCCGTAGCGCTTTGCTATGCCACTGAGCGATCAATGGAGGGTACTTTGGCACTATTTGGATCTATCCAAAGGGGATAGAACCTTCAAAATCAGCGAAAAACGCGAAAAAATGTTTCGTTTTAGAATCGATTTTTAAGTACCTTATCCCATAGATTTTAACTCGCCCTGAAAGTTGGTCGCAAACAAAGTTCCGAATTCTCAATAGTTTCGAAGATACAGCCATTTTTCGGAGGTAAAAAAAAATTTTTTTAAAGATCGGCTTTCGCTGATAGTCCTATCTTAACCTTCCGTTAGTCGCGGCCTCTATTTCTACACGAATGGTCGCGCGTATCTCCTAGATACGCTATTGTCAAAATCGAAGATTTGATAGTACAATTATTGAAATTTTGTTGCGTATAATATATTATGAATGATCACGCTTCATTTATGATAAAATTTATTTTTCAAAACATACACAAAATATTATAAATCTATATATAAACATGCAGTCACATCACTGTCACGTAAAATCAAGTCTTCTATAGTATCAAAATCACTATGATCGTCCATCTTATTTTAACTGTTGTCTACCTCTCTTGAAAAAACAACAAGTGCAAGAAAACAAATTAGATACCACAAACCACAAAATTCGGGAAAAAAATCGGCACAAAAAACGGATGATTAGAAACAGAATGAATGATGTGGGAAAGTCTTACCGGAACAGTCGCGTGTATTTCTCAGATACAAATGTCGATTTGCTGAAAATGTGTATTGGCTTTGAACTCTAAACTGATACTGGAAAGATGGTCTAGAAGAGAGGGAAGAATACCTGAAATGGGCTTATCGCAGCGGGATTAGGAAAAATGATATTATACAAAACATATCTGCAGTGTATCCTACAGATACGCGCGACCATCGGAAGGTTAAAGTACGCGTCAAAAGCTTCAAGAAAACCTATGATTGTCATAGGTTTTGACCGCTGGTTCAAAAGTTACAGGCGATTTAAAAAATCGCGAATTTCTTAAGGGGTACTATACTATAATACCCCTTTTCATTTTTGCGAAAAATCGAAGGTCGGCGGATCGGATCGTCCTTTTGCTACCTGGTAGGAAGTCAAAAATAACTCAGAGAGCCGTTTGCCGTTGGTCAAAATTCGCTTTAGTTTCCGAGTTACAGCCAAAAAACTGTCGAAAAAATGGGGGTCGCGAAATTGGTAAAAATTAAAAGTGTTCCGATCGACTTGTGGTTATGCATACTGAAAGAGAATGAAACGAGGATCACAAAAATCGCAACCCGAGCCTTCTAAGTGCAATATTTTCGGAGATATGGCCAAAAATGTGTCCAAAAACGGCCAAAAATCGACATTTCCCGGGCTAGACGGCACATAATCGTAACGGGATTAATTACTTGCATATAGAGTAAAAGAGGGCCACCAAACATTGATAAAAATCGCAACCGGAGCCTTCTAAGTCTAATAGTTTCGGAGATATGACCAATAATGTGTTAAAAAGCAGTCAAAAATCGGCATTTTCCGAGCTATGCGGAATACAATCGTAATTGGACTTATTATTTGCATATGGGATGAAAGAGGGGCATAAAACATTGACAAATATGTCAACTAGAATATTATAAGTCCAATAGTTTCAAAGATATGGCCAGAAACAAGCCTAATAAGAGGAAAATTTCTATATTTTATGTGCTAAACGATAAATGATTCGGTTTGATTCGAGCAGGCTTGATTACCTATGTTATTATAAAGTTTTTATTAGAAAAGTCGATCTTCCTTGTACTAGGCTCCAGTGGAGAATAAATAACTTATAGACTTTCCATCCATATCGTTGGTAGGCTATAATTTCGGAAATACGATTAGGAGGAAAAGAAATTCACATATAAAGAAAAGTATATGAACCAATTATTTTTTGTTTGTTATATTTTCCGTATATTTTGCGTCTGAATTCCCTCTGATTGGCCGATTGTTGGGCTTATTATGCCAATCAAAAGGGAGACATATTTGAAGAACAGCTGGTATAGAAGATAATGCAGAACAAGATAACTGAATATGATTACATCTGTGATATACTTAGTTTGGAAACTGAATTATAAACTAAAAAATAACAGTGGGTAATCTGATACTGTTTAGATTGCAAAGTTGCTGCAAGAAAGAATGTAAGTACATAGAATAATTGTTTAATATGGCACCCTTATATACATGACGGGAAGTACCACATTGAAAAATAGAGAAAGATAGTTGTAAAGTGACTATTTTCCAGCCGTGCCTCTACATCTATTAAACTATGACTATCGAACGATACATATCTATATAATAATTAGATCCTAGAGACGATATATTTCGAGGTGAAGAAACTGTTTTCCAAGGTTGACGCATTGAGACGACTGAGGATGCATATTTGATTTGTAACTTCTTACTTCCCAATGTTGTTGACGTTCTTCGGGAGACCTAGAAGCGAGTTGATGAGCTCCGAGTTGCGTTTCGCGTGGCAAAGACGCGGCGGTAGGAGCAGTAATCTCCCGAACTGCAGATCGTTGTCCTGCGAATTTACAATATCCTAACATTTTCCGATTGACTATGACGCTATAACAGCTTACGCTACGATAGATTAATTTATGGTAAAAGAAACGTGTCTTACTATCCCTCTGCCGTACGGTATATTCATCGGCATGATATTCTTTTCGGAATCGTCGAAGGTGGCGAGAACGCACTGTGTAATTCCGGTAACAAGGGCCATCAGGAGAAGATATTTGGCGAACGAGCCCATCCCTCTTCGAGACTGTCCTTTGGCCGCGTAGATTCGTTTCGAAGGCACCGAACAATACGAAGCGAGCGATGTACGAAGACGTTATGCTCGTCTTTCCCCGGTGCACATCCTTCTTTTATACCGATCTAGTTCGTCTTCGAGATGACGCTGCTTCTCTCCATCGCCTCTATCGTTCGCCTGTCTCGGACATTTCTCAACGTGTGCATTCTTGCGAGCGACACCGAGTGTGTTCACCCGCGAACCGTGAGCCATAATGTATCTACAATTCGAGGGGGGTGACTTAGCCTCGAGGAAGAGACTCGCATTTTCCTATAATTGCGCGAGACGTGCGACGTGTCTGCCTGCGTCAGGTGCAGAAGACGAATATCGAATGAAAATTACGAGAACGGCGAGAACGGTGAGACATTCGCCGCTTTCTACGTCTCACTTCGACCCGATCCGTAAAACATCTCCTGCAACCCGTGTTATCGATAATTGTTAAGGGCTCTCGACGGTACGTTCCGAAGAAGCGGCTCTGGAAGGTGAAGTGGCAGGGACAAAGAGTTCGGCATTCGAGACGGTGGGCAGGAAAGCGAGCAAAAGGATCGGAGCAAGGGGGCGAGAAGCAGGAATGAAAATAAGTTGGGGGCGATACCGTGAGGGGAGTGGAGTCGGGGAAGGATCGTTGACCGCCGGATAGAACGATCGTTTGGCAGCGGTAACCGAGTGACCTTGAACTCGTCTTAAGGCTCCCTTCTGAGTGGAGAGCATGAGATTAGAATCGTGCGCTGTGCCAGCCGATTGACGTAATTAATATACTTTTCGAAGCGGATCGTACGAACGGGTATTCCCATCGGAGTACATTGACTGACTTGCCACTACATCGTTCGACACTTAGTCTCATTTGCATGAGTCGCTCTCGACGCTCTCGCCGCGTTGATCTACCGAACATTGACAGGCAGAAGAAGGCGTCGGAAGTCTCGTCGTCGATGCCTGCCTTTAAGCTGTCATGTGGGTGGGATGGCCCAAGAGACGTAACGGCGGTAGGTAAGGCGCGACAATAATTACATTGTCGCGTAAATGTTCGAAGGAGAAGTCGAAGAAGTCGAAGAAGAAGCGAGAAACGGAAAGAGACGTGGCGCGCGTCAACAAGAAGTCGTTCGGACTCTCTCTTTGTTCGCGAACCGGTTAAGTAACAATTGCCTTTTTATAACGAACCGCGTCGCGGTCCACCTTCCACCCTGGGAGTGTGCAGTCTTTATCCGTCAATGGACATATATCGTGGGACAATGTTTCCCATCCGCTCATTAAATGTCCCCTGCTATGTCTCCAACTATATCGATCTGCGCGCGAATGAGAATATAAGGGTTGCGATACGTCTAATTACGGCTCAACTCTCTTATGCGACGCTCGACAATCGGAGAATGTGTTTCGAAGAATGTGAAAACAGATTGCGTGCGTGATCGATGTAGCCGAATGTCTGCACGTTGTGCGCAGATTGTTTTCATAATGAGCCCGGCAACGAATCATCTATGATCGATGTCAATAACCAGAATTTCGGCGATGGCCGTTTGAGAATTTGAATACTCGTCACTCTTGTCTAACTAGCGATCGCCGTCGACGCCAAACTAGTTCTCCATCCTTCCATTCTCAGCTGGCACACAATCGTTTCTCCCGTATATGCCGTTCCTCCCAGTCTTATCGTTCGATCTGGTAGGGTTCGCTCGTCAAATTAACGAAACATCGTCCGCTCCGTTGCTTCTCAATTTGTCAGCGGACAGCATCGTTCGCGGCGCACCTGCGAGTCAAGCTTTTTAAGGATCATCCTTTCACCGAGGCTTCTCCTTTTTTCGCAGGAAACGGCCCGCGCTCCCAGGCCTGTTATTGATACATTTTATTACAAAGAGTCACTCGCCGTATTTTCGTCTGTCCCGAGGATCGGCCGAATATCGGCCGAAGATATCTGCCGTGGATCGCAGGGAGAATGGCAACGGGACCGACCCGTTTGTCTGACGTTTCTCAGATTCAAGGCGATTTGGTACATTTCCTCGGTGGCGCCGTGTTTTCAGGCTAATCGGCGCGAAACTAGTCCCCCGCCGGTCTGAGGCAATTCGGTGCGGAGGAGGATCGGAATGTTCGCCAAATAGTTGGCAGATCGTTTCCTGAAGGGAAGGTCACCCGAGTACCTTGCCAGTTCTGGACCGCTCATCTATCGGGCCCCTCTCCTTGTCTGTCATTGGCCATCCCAAGAAACAATCGTATCATGAACCGTACCCACTTCTGGACCCTGATAAGGAGCCAAAATTCATTTCCAGGGACTGATGGTGGAGGATAGGGGTAAAGGACAGGGGTAGGATAGAGATCGGGTCCAAAGGTTTAGGATTAGAAGGTCTACTAAGACTAGAGAGTCGGAGCCAGGGCCAGAGGCAGGGCCAGGGCGATGGGTACGGTAGCGCAGTGTCATCGTGCTCTGGCGCGCGATCAAGGTCGGCCTATGGAAGGGTGCGGGTCAAGGGGGCCCCGTGTATGCCCGCCGATCCATGCCGGTATATATAGACGGCCCCGCGCGTCCAGAATACCAGATTAGTGCAGGTTAGTCCTCTGTCGCGAGGACGCCACTTCGGCTCCTTTAAATTCTGCGCGCCTACTCGTCGGCCAGTTGGCCAGTTCGCCGCCACTCATCGACAAACGAGCGAGGATCCTCATCGACGCAGGCTCATTCGGATAACAGAGCAGTGATTACTCCGACCGCAACAAACTTCCCGTCGGAAGAATAAGGACGCCACAGCTGTTTCCTACAGAGAGGATTGACCGAGAGGCTTCCGAAGTCAAGAGGCTGACGCCGAGATGATCAAGGTAATTGTGCGCGCTTCGCGTGTCAGATTTGAAAATGTATTGACGGAACGGGATGGATGGAACGGGCGTATTGTTATTCGCTCGATGAGTGCCAATGTGTAGATAACTGTATGCCGTTCGGTACGGCACGGCGCAATGAATCGATAGGGACCGGTTAAAGTGCACCAAAGAGTCTGCTTCTTTCTCTCTTATCGCGCCTCATTATCAACCTTTACGCGCACCTCTGATACATCTCGTGGCGGGTATATAAATTTGCATAAAAAGTGCCGCTTTTCAATTACCGACGTTCAATCCTCCTGCCGCGATTATGCATTGATCTTATCCAGGATTTATTTCCTCGTAACGAGAAGACACTGTATTTCGAAGGTGAGACGAGTCTTTGTCCTTTCCCCGTGAATCAGCTCCGGCATACCGAGCCATGCCATACGAGTCTGGCATAAATTACAATATCGTTCCTCATTATGAGAGATGTCGCATGAAAAGAGTCCCGTCCTTATGTCGAGTTAACAGAGGATCGAGAAGCGAACGGTATCACCTTAGCCGGACTATCTTCGGCTTACGGAGAACGGGTTCGATAAATAAGACTGATCCCAGTATGCTGCGATAGCCCTACTATGCGACGGGGGAGAGTCTGAGCCAGAGATCAGGATTCGAATTTTTCGGAACGACGATGGCCCCTTCACTCGAACAGTTTATTCTTCCTCCCCGCAAAACGTGGGCGCTCTCTTTGTCGAACTCTCGATTTCGCGATCACGGTCGTTCCTCAAAGATCATCGTCCCTCGTGAGACGCACTCTCGTCGTTAGTCGAGAGGACAGGTTTGACGAGCGCCGCCGTACAGCTATGCACGCACCTTTGCCACGCACCTTTGCCACGCACTTTGCACGCACTTTGCACGCACTTTGCACGCACTTTGCACGCACTTTGCACGCACTTCGCACCGGTCATTCGGACTCGCTCATTTTTTTCCGCTGCGCCACGCTCTCATATTACGCGACCCTCGGCTCGAGTATCGACAAATTCTTTATCCGTTCACCTATACATCCGCTAAGGGAGAGTTCCATTTGCCATTGGCAGAGTGGGCAATCTGTAATTGAGAATGGGTATGTTTTTTAGCCGGCTGCAGTCGGGCTGGTTGTGGTCAGCTTGCTGATTGGAAATGGGGCGTATCGGGTGCCAGAGAGAGAGATCCTCCCTCCGCCGCCGTGGCACTCGGAAGGTCAGAATCCGAATCAAGTTCCTTTGGCGAGAGGTGCGAATGGGCTCCACTTCCAGAGGGGTGCCGTCGAGAGTCGGCCAGCGCCGATCAGACGACCGGAGGCCAGCGCCCCTGTCGTCTTTGGATCCCAGAGATTCCCGCTACGAGATGCCGTCGAAGCACTTCCGGCCAACCTAGGCATGTCCGGCGTCCACAGCGAGCAGATAGTCGACGCCAACGAGTCGGTATTTCACCGTCCTTGACAACGATCAAGATCGAATCCTTCCCGTCGATCGATCCCGAAGTAATACTTTATTTACCTGTATTAGCAGCCCGGGAGGGAGAGTTCCGCTGAGAGACGCTGTCGAGCATCGAGAAGCACCCTTTCGCAGCAACATCGATCATCAGGCCATTTGGATCGAACCCCTCAATCCGCCGACTCTGCGCGGCACTCCGGATATCATCGAGCCCAAGATCGTTTGCCATCTAGATTCCGATACCGTACTGAGAGACGAACCCTTCTCTCTGCTGCCTCAAGGCCTACCCAACTTCCAGTGCACTCATTTGATCTACAGGGCGGCCAAATTAGGTAATCTTCCGGAAAAGTTTCTGTATTAGCAAGGCATAGTTCGCGATAGCGAGTCTTCAGGGAGCGTATACGAATTTATTATTATAGATCCTCATGATTTGACGATCAGCGCACGAAATCCAGAGTTCGATGAAGTGAAGGGTGGATACAAAGCGCTGAAGGTATTTCGCGCTAAAGATCCAGCTCTCCGCTTGATACTCTCCATGTCCATTAATTCTAATGGACCTCACGCGGTCTCCGTCAAAGACTTATGCTCGTCAAACTGCGATAGGTTGACAGAGTCTATTCTAAGTTATCTTGTAATGCACGACTTTGATGGGATCGAAGTCGATTGCGATGCGAGTTATGCAACACACGACACCGGGAACTTGAAGACTTTCCTTTCCTCTCTGGCGTCTAAGCTGTCCGAGAGAGGGTTAACATTGGCCGTTGCCGTCGATCCTAATGATCCAGTCCAGCCAGAACTTCTCCCGATCGTCGATCACGTTCACCTGAAAGCTTGGCGGAACATTCCCGGGCTGAGGAGGGAAATGCTGGCGCAGCATCCGGCACCCCTCAGGTTCGTAGCGAGATTCGCAAGCAGATGGATCGAGAAAACACCTTCGCAACTATTGAAGAAACTTATCCTCGGCGTCCCGATATTCGGTCAAGGTTACACCCTTAGAGAAGGAAACTTGACGGACGTCGGTGCTCCCGTGATCGGTCCGGGAAGGCCGGGCATTTACACGAGACGACAAGATGGCAGACTGGCCTACTTCGAGGTCTGCGAAAAGCTCGAGGATGAGTCATGGATATCCGGGCGGGACACCGAGGGTCCTTACTTGAAGCGAAGCGATCAGTGGGTAGGATACGAGGATCCGGTTTCGGTGAAGATCAAAATGGCTTTCATTCGATCGGTCGGATTGGGTGGCGTTTCCCTCTGGTCCCTTGACCTAGACGACTTTCAAGGTATATGCGGAGATTCCTGGCCAATGCTAACCGCCGCCACTAAAGGTCTCGGTATCTACGAATATAAGGATAGGGATGAGGAGAATTGTTGGACGGAGGGTGTGCGACCGGATCCGGATAATTGCTCGAAATTTTTGTCTTGCGTCGACGGCGTTCTCCATCGAGGTCACTGCGGCCTCGGACGATTCTTCGACCGGAAGAGCGGACGCTGCGTGATGGCAGTGCCGGAAGTCTGTAAGCCAGGTGACGCGGACACCATCGTAACTTGGTCGAGCGCGGCGAACGTTGACAATAAGCGGGAACACCTGACTCTGATGAAGAGAGACGATGGGCCCAGAGTGGTTTGTTACCTGACATCGTGGGCGATGTACAGAAAAGGCGATGGGAAGTTCGTACCTGAGAACTTGGACTCGAGACTCTGCACGGATGTCGTTTACGCGTTCGCCGGATTGAATCCGGAGAGTCTGATGGTACAGTCCTTCGATCCGTGGGCAGACATCGATAACAACCTGTATCAGCGCGTAACGTCCATCGAGGGTGTACGCGTCCACCTGGCACTCGGCGGATGGACAGACAGCACGGGTGACAAGTATTCGCGTTTGGTCAGCAACGGCGCGTCGAGGAGGAAATTCATAGCTGCCACGGTGAACTTCTTGAAGATGCACAATTTCGACGGTCTCTCCCTCGAATGGAACTATCCCAAGTGCTGGCAGAGCGACTGTCGAAAAGGTCCGATGTCCGACAAGCCAAACTTCACCAAGCTGATGGCCGAGCTGAGGAAGGAATTCGACCAGCAGGAACCCAAGCTTGCCCTTGCAGTCGCAATTTCGGGATATAAGGAGGTGATCGATTGGGCATACGAGATCGCTCAGATCTCTCGGGCTACGGACTTTATGTCCGTCATGACGTACGATTATCACGGAGCTTGGGAACCGAAAACCGGTCATCTCGCGCCACTTTATGGCACCCAGGACGACACCAATCATTATTACAACGTAGTAAGTATATTTCAGCGCGATATTAACCTAACGTCAACTGAGGATAATGACTTTTTCTCTAACCTCACGTCACTTTTACCAGAATTATACGTTGGAGTATCTCGTCAGTCTCGGCGCCGAGAAAAGCAAACTTCTCATGGGCATCCCAATGTACGGACAAGCGTACAGACTGTCTGATCCCAAGCACGCCAGTCTGGGTGACCCAGCGACCGGTCCCGGCATACCCGGGGAATATACTCGTCAACCCGGAATGCTCTCATACTATGAGATCTGCGATCGAGTGAGGCAGCAAGGCTGGACGAGAAAGCCTGGACCTGTCGCTCATTACAAGGACCAGTGGGTTGGCTACGAAGATCCGGAGAGTGTATTCCGGAAAGGGGAATACGTTCTGAAGAACGGTTACGGCGGCGCAACCGTTTGGACAGTTGACTTGGACGATTTCCTGAATCGTTGCTGCGCCGAACCATTCCCACTTCTGAGCAGCATCAACCGTGCGTTAGGTCGCGTCTCGAACAAAGTGCCGACAGGGCCAAATTGTGACCGACCTTCGGATCCGATCACCCCCCAGGCGCCGACCATGACCACTCACAGTGACGCCATCGAAGAAGGTGGACCGCGACCTACCAGACCGATGACTACTCCGACCACCACGAAAGCGACCACCTGGCCATCATGGTCACAGAAACCCAGTGGGTCAACTAGTAGCACCAAGCCACCGTGGTCCTGGACCGAGACGTCGACGAGGCCAACTTGGTCATGGACAGAGGCCACCACTCGTTCGACGCCCCAGACGACCAAAATTACTACGGTCTCCAGTACAAAGCGGCCGACCGTTTCCTGGACTTGGACCATGAAACCTGTAACTGCGCCCAGTACTACGACAACGAGCTCACAGGGTCAGGGACCCCAGCAAGGTGCACCTTGCAGGATCGGCCAGTACGTGAAGGATCCCGAAAACTGTGGGAGCTACTACAGATGCGTTATTGGCGAGTTGAAGCGTGAGCAGTGCGCTCCTGGCTTACACTGGGACCAGAGTCGCGGATTCTGCGATTGGCCGTCCGTTGTTAAATGTCAACTGGATACCGGTAAGCGCCTCATTGCCAACTTTCTTCTCCTATAATCCTTTTCGCACCTTTCAAGATGTGTTACTCGCTTGGCAAGTGTCGTTGAGAGGAAGACTCGAACTTTATTCTTGATCATTCGCGCAAGATGCGCTCTCGAGATTTCTATCCGCTGCTGATCGTGTTGCTCGAATCGTTAGGAACTGGCGCCGTAGATGCGTCTACGAGGCCACCTCCGACTGCGTCCTGGACAGGCACGAGGCCAGCTTCAACCGCTTCATGGACAAACACAAGGCCACCGTATCGTCCAAGCACAGCCACGCCCAAGCCTGCATTTCTCGATGAGTCTTCTAATTCTCCAACAGCGTGCAAGCACGGCCTATATTACCCAAGCTCCTGTACGAGCTTTCTAATCTGCGTCAATGGGAATTTGATTACGCAGCAATGTGGCCCAGGATTAAATTGGAATCAGGAGAAGAACATGTGCGACTGGGCATTTGCAAATCCTTGCGCGAGGAAACCTCAAAAGAGTTCGCTACTGGCGGTCCATCGTAGCAGACAGACAGAGGTCAGTGATCCTTTCCTTCATCTCCGGTTACTTTTCTTCTCGCCGTTAACACGTTGAACGCCCAAAAGTCGTACTTGGATGTAGCCCCTGTGGCTATGTTTACCGGATGACAAATGAAATTCTTTTGAACTACCTACAAAAATCCTGATTCAATTGAACGAAGGAGAGTGTCATCCGGAAAACATAGCCACAGGGGCCGTCACCCAAGTACGGGTGACGTGGCGACGAACGTGTTAATTCCGCGCTTCTTCACACTTTACGTTTTTACAGGCTTGCGTTTCCGGAAGCTATACCAGTGTCCCAGGTGATTGTAACAGTTACAAGGCGTGTCTATGGGGTCAGCACAAACTGTTCAATTGCGCGCCAGGATTGCATTTCAATAAGAATACGAGAATCTGTGACTGGCCGTCGCGTGCCAATTGTCAGGATGGCGACGATAGTGGCGACGATAGCGGCGAAACGAATGAAGATAATGAATCCTGGACCTCTGCCCAGCCTACTGCGAAGCCTACCGCGAAACCGACTAAACCATCCTTTCAGCCAGTTACAACGACGACAGTTCGAACGACCACGCAGGCCGTTCAATCGACAACCTTACCGTCAGCGATAATTGATCCCGCGAAACCGTCTGTCCTCTCAGGAGACTTCAAGGTGGTTTGTTACTTCACGAACTGGGCCTGGTATCGCAAAGGTGTCGGTCGTTATCTGCCGGAGCACATCGACCATTCCTTGTGCACCCACATTGTCTACGGATTCGCTGTTCTCGATTACTCCGAGCTGATTATCAAGGCCCACGATTCTTGGGCTGACTTCGATAACAGTACGTGCAGACATTCCTTCGCACGAGGACGTATTCATCTTTATTCATTGTCATCTATATTCGCGATACGTAAACGCGCATCTTTCTGTTACTACAGAATTTTACGAACGAGTAGTGGCGTACAAGCAGCGCGGTCTCAAGGTCCTTCTCGCCTTGGGCGGCTGGAACGACTCGGCCGGCGACAAGTACAGTCGCTTGGTTAACAGTCCTGCCAGCCGAAGGAAGTTCATCGAGCACGCGGTAAAGTTCTTAGAGAAGTACGACTTTGACGGGTTGGACTTGGACTGGGAGTATCCGGTTTGCTGGCAAGTCGAGTGTAAGAAGGGACCGGCGTCCGACAAGCAAGGTTTCGCTGCGTTACTGAAGGAGCTCAGCGACGTACTGAAACCGAAAGGACTCCTTCTCACTGCCGCGGTCTCGCCAAGCAAGAAAGTCATTGACACCGGCTACGATGTCCCTGCCTTGGCAAGGTATCTCGACTGGATCGCCGTAATGACTTACGACTTCCACGGACAGTGGGACAAGAAAACTGGACACGTCGCACCTCTCTACTATCATCCGGAGGACGACTACGATTACTTCAATGCCAATTTCTCGATTCACTATTGGATAGAGAAGGGCGCGCCGCCGCGAAGTATCGTTATGGGTAAAATATCAAGTTCACTTGGTCAAGATCATCTATTGAAAGTATAGGCTTCCGGATAGCCGCCGCGTTTCGGATCAGCTGCTTGCCGACGTTTCGCAAACGTTACTGTTGACAGCATTACAGCTCCGCATCGGAGCAACCTGCCCCGATGATGCAAACTGTAACGTTTGCGAAACGTCGGCAAGCGGCTGATCCGAAACGCGGCGATCATCCGGAAGCCTATACTTTCAATAATAATGGCCGCGAAAGCCTTAAATCCCGAAGATCAGCTATTATTTATTATTAACGGATTAATATGAATTATTGACGAATTATTATTAATTATTAACGGATTAATATGAATTATTGACGAATTATTATTAATTATTAACGGATTAATATGAATTATTGACGAATTATTATTAATTATTAACGGATTAATATGAATTATTGACGAACTACGTGTAATCGTGACAGGAATCCCTCTGTACGGCCAGTCGTTCTCCATAAACGACCCGAGTTCCGGAACGGGCTTAAATTCGGCAGCCAGCGCGGGCAATGCCGGAGAATTTACGAGAGCCGCCGGATTTTTGGCTTACTACGAGATCTGCGATCGAATCGAGAGACGAGGATGGCGGAAGGTACAGGATCCCGAAGGCCGAATGGGACCGTACGCGTACAAGGGAAATCAGTGGGTCAGCTTCGATGACGCTGCCATGGTTGAGAAGAAAGCGCGATTCATTAGGGCTATGGGGCTCGGGGGTGGAATGGTTTGGGCATTGGATTTGGACGATTTCAGAGGAAGATGCAACGAAGGTACACATCCTTTGATGCATACGCTCCAACGAGTGTTGGCGGATCCACCGAGTGAACAGGACAGACGTAAGTGTTGATTCTATCGGCTCGAATTATGTACGGTCACGACCAGGTTTTATATTAATTTGATTTAAGCACAGGTATTCTTATATTATTATTGTGTTATTCTACTACTTATGTTAACGAATATAATATGAGTACAGTCTTTACTTTCATATACAGGGTGGTTTCGATCCGGTGGTACAACCGAAAAGGAGGTGAATCTACATGCAAAAATAAATAAAACAGAACGTATGAAAATTTTTTTTTAAACGCCCCGTTTTCGAGAAAATCGACTTTGAATTTTCGCAAAGTGCAAGTGCACCCAAGCGCGGCGCGATATACCGGGTGCGCTGTAGGAATCTTGGTCGCGGCGCGATGGCTTATCTCATTGCGTGGCATCGAAGCAGGTCCGGCAGGGACATCCGGTGTACGCGACAGTGGGACCGAAGCGGCCTATCATGACGTCATAGCTGCCCAAACGTACTCGCAGACGACGCAAAGCGATAGATATAGATATACAATGCCATGCTTCAGGGCGCTTTCACTTGACAAAAATTCAAAGTCGATTTTCCCGGAAACGGACGCGTATAAAAAAAAATTTCATACGTTTTTTTCGACTTGTTTTTGCATGTAGATTCACCTCCTTTTCGGTTGTACCATCGGATTGGGACCACCCTGTATATATATATATATATCCCTACCGGTATTTTCATTCACATCCACAAAATCCACCATTTAAATTCTTAAAACTACAAAGAATGAAATTGGAGATTACTTTCTTGACTTATTTTAACAGTAAGAAATCTCCCTCTTACAGCGGGGTTGCAACAATGTAATTGGAGGGAGCGAGTATTATGAAACATTACATAATTTCAGCCATAAGACCACAGTTGCCAGAAATGCCACCCGTTGTTCAGATGACAGCCCCGTCCACCGTTACAATGGCTTCGCAAACGACGCTGTCGATAGATCGTGTCCAGGATAGCGACGAGTACAAGGTCGTTTGCTATTTTACGAACTGGGCTTGGTACCGGCAAGAGGGTGGCAAATTCGTACCCGAGGACATCGATCCCGATCTCTGCACACACGTTTTGTACGGCTTCGCTGTATTGGACTCGTCCAGCTTAACGATCAAGACTCACGATTCATGGGCAGACATAGACAACAGTAAGTATTTCGATAACCGCGAGTGCAGCCGATCTCAGCTTCGTCCTGCTCACGCGACTGTCTCTCCTCGTCTTAGAATTCTACGAGAGAGTGGCCGCATACAAGAAGAAGGGAATACGTGTCTTATTGGCGATCGGCGGCTGGAACGATTCCGCCGGCGGAAAGTATAGCAGACTCGTCAGCTCCCCGGCGTCCAGGAGGAAATTTGTCGAGCACGTGATCGGATTCATTGAGAAGTACGGATTCGAGGGTCTGGACTTAGATTGGGAGTACCCGGTTTGCTGGCAAGTCGACTGCACTAAGGGTCCGGCGTCCGACAAGGAAAATTTCGCTCTCCTCGCGAAGGAACTCAGCGAGGAATTCAGACCGAGAGGTTTACTATTGTCGGCCGCTGTCTCTCCCAGCAAACGTGTCATCGACGCGGGATACGATGTACCCGCACTGGCCAAGTACTTGGACTGGATATCCGTCATGACTTACGACTATCACGGCCAATGGGACAAGAAGACTGGCCACGTAGCCCCGCTCTACGAACTGCCCAACGATTGGGAACCCACCTTCAACGCTGTAAGTTGATAGGATGATCCGCGCGAGGCACGATCTAATTGCAATACCGTCTTTCAGAATTTCTCGATCAACTATTGGATGGAAAAGGGCGCGCCTGCGAAGAAGTTGGTGATGGGCGCACCCTTGTACGGGCAATCGTTCTCGCTGGCAGAGAGAAGTGTTAGCGGACTGAATGCACCGACCTACGGCGGTGGCGAGGCTGGGGAAGCCACCAGGGCACGAGGATTCTTGTCGTATTACGAGATATGCGAGAGAACCTTGAGAAAGGGTTGGACAGTGGTGCAAGACGTGAAAAGGCGTATAGGTCCCTACGCTTACAAGGGCGATCAATGGGTCAGCTTCGACGATTCCGAGCAAATAAGACTGAAGGCCGAGCTGATCAAGAAGTTGGGACTCGGTGGCGGAATGGTCTGGGCACTGGATCTGGATGACTTTAAGAATCGATGTGGATGCGAGCCGAGTCCCTTGCTCAGGACAATGAACAGAGTTCTTAGAAATTATCCGAAAGGGCCCTTATGCCCCGTAAGTAACGGTAAGTGATTTACTGCCGCAAATAATTTCATTTGTGCTTATCGAATCTAATTGATTTTCTTCCAGTCGTTACTCTGATCGACTTTGATCAGCCCTCCGGCACTCAAGACACCACGCCTGCCCAAGGATCATCGGAACCGACATACTTGCCACCTGCATCGACGACTACGACAACGACAACAGTTGCACCCGCGACCAAACCGGATATCGACGATTCGATCGAAATCGAGGCTGGTCCATCGACTACCGTCGCTCCGATCGGCGATTGCGGCGGTCGTCTATTCATTCCTCACAAAGAAGACTGTTCCAAGTACTACCAGTGCAACTTCGGCATCCTGTCGGAGCATTCTTGCCCGTCGGGCCTTTACTGGAACAACGACAGATGCGACTGGCCGGAGAACACCAAGTGCACGAAGGGGAAACATACGGCGGACGTACCACAAGTCCATCCTCTCAAGCAAATAGACGAACAGAAGAAAATAATTTGCTATGTCACTGCCTGGTCGACGGACAGGCCAGCCGAAGGAAAATTCCGGGCAGAAAATATACCGAAATTATGCACGCACATCCTGTACGGATTTGCAGGAGTAAACGAAGATCGATTAACGATCGAGCTTGATGAGCGATCGATGGCAGGGGTCCTTGGCGACCTGGGCCAATTGAAGGCGAACAGCGATATGAAAGTTCTTCTTTCCCTCGGTGGCTGGCGGGAGTCGGGTAGCGACAAGTTCAGTAAATTAGCGGCGAATCCAGCCTCCAGGAAAAAATTTGCATTCAACGCGCTACAGTTCATTGAACAGAAAGGCTTCGATGGCCTCGATATTGCCTGGGAGTACCCAGTATGCTGGCAGGTAAGGACTACTCTTTCAGATTAACACGTTGAACGCCCAAAAGTCGTAGTTGGATGTAGCCCCTGTGGCTATGTTTCCCGGACGACTAATGAAATTCTTGTAAACTACCTACAAAAATCCTGGTTCAATTGAACGAAGGAGAGTGTCATATTTCCATTTGTTAATATTTCCAATCTCTCTATTTTGTATGTGCGTGCTCGTCATTATTGTGATACAAAAGGAAATTATTGTAAACTACCTACAAAATCCTGTTTCAATTGAACGAAGGAGAGTGTCATCCGGAAAATATAGCCACAGGGGCCGTCACCCAAGTACGGGTGACGTGGCGACGAACGTGTTAAGTACCGTGCACTCTGTATCACTCCGACATAAAGCGAGATAAAAATTGTGAAATTTGAATTACAGACCGACTGCGATCGAGGCCCGCACAGCGACAGGGAATCTTATACACTGCTCGTGAAGGAACTGAGTAACGTACTTAGGTCCAGAAATTACTTATTATCGATCGCCGTTTCGGGCGTTAAGAACGTCATCGACGTCGCTTACGACGTTCCCACCTTGACGAAGAACGTAGATTGGATTAATGTAATGAGCTACGACTATCACGGCTCCTGGGAGAGTGAAACCGGTCACGTTGCACCGATTTATCGACAGTCTCAAGACGATCACACCAATCTTAATGTCAATTATTCGATCAACTATTGGATAGAGAGCGGTGCTCTGCCTAGGAAACTCGTCCTGGGCATTCCTGCCTATGGGCAAAGCTTCACCTTGCGAGACGTAGACACTTCCGAGCCTGAGAAGTCGCCACTTCTTCAGGGTGTCAACGCGAAGACGAGAGGTCCTGGGCTACCTGGAGAATTTACCGGATCGCCCGGATTCTTAGCTTACTACGAGGTTCGCTTTAATCCATACTCCCTCTCTGCTCACGCAAGCAATGACTCGCATGAGAATCTTTACAAATCTTTACAAACTTTAGATATGCGGCTATGCGAAGAACAACGGTTGGACCGTAGTAAAGAATTCGAACAACAATATGGGACCTTTTGCCACCAAAGGCGACCAATGGGTCGGATACGATGACGTGTCGACTGTAACGAAGAAGGTGCGTTCTAACGTTCCAAACATCACCTATCCGTTCATTCACGAGCTAAAGTCGTCGCCCATCTATCTAATTTTTAGGTTGAACTGATAAAGAAGATGGATCTCGGTGGAGGAATGATTTGGGCTCTGGACCTGGATGACTTCCAAGGCCGTTGCGGATGCGGGGAGTACCCACTCCTGGGCGCATTGTACCATGGACTCGTGTCGCGACATCCTCGCATGACGGACTGCACTTGAAATTTAACGCTTCGTACCCCATCCACCACCTTATCTCTCTCACTCTATCGTTAATCCCCAATACGGCATACCGCCGAATTCGTCGGTGACTAATCGCAGATCTACGACCGATCGCCCGATGTCTATTGTACTCCGAGTGCTACGTCGTTCAATTGAAATGAAAGTGTATTTCCTCCCAGATAACATTCCAAGGAGTACAATGTCCATGGCCCATTTCAATGTACATAATAGTTAGTTAGCGAACGACATTTCTTTTCTTCGAGCTCTATTAGCTGCAAGCGCAGCTAATAATTTCCAATGTATTCGCGGCGATTTCAGCGGATATGCCAGTTAATCTTCGCTCATTCGAAGCAAGGAGCGAAGATTGATGCGCGATGATCACAGATGGGCAGAGAAGGAAGCCGACGACACTACTACGAAAACTTTTCCGCCCTGATAACGTTCAGTCTTATCGAGGGAATGCGCGGTCAGGGTGAACGCTTTAGGGATTGACAGTTGTGAGAGACAGAACTTTCGCCAAGTACGTCTCGTTGCGAAACGGGTAGTCTTGCGTCTTCCTTTATCGCTGGCCATGATGGGAAAATTTGTGCGTCAAATTTTACTTGACCCCTGCCCGCTCGCGTCGCTTATAAATATCAACTTACGTATTGCACCACGAGTCCCCGTAATCGTGATCATGATAAACGGTAACGCGTATATCAGTTACTTGCTCAAATATCATAAATATGTATAGAAAAGTAATAAATGTCTGCTCTCATCAACTACACGTGTACTGACTCCCGAATGCCGATAAGCCATTAAATGCTCATGTTTATCTGGCAAACTAATGACAGATACGATGAATTAATAACTTGTCAACGTCATACGAGAGTCTTAAGAAAATGAGACTGTTCCTCTTACCGATATTGCGGTGCGGATACTGTGTACGGAAAAACAACGTAAATTTCACACAATCCAATAACAACGATAGCAACAGCGATGCCATGTTAAAGGGTAAGACAAGCACACAACGTGCAAACAAATGCAAATTCCTTTAACGCATTCTATTGGCTTCTGTTAATGATTTTTCTCTGTTAGTTACTGAGTTTACTGTTTAGTTAAAACTCTGATCGAACTGACGAAAGTTCTCAGCACTTTAATATCGAAACAACTCGTGTGCATTGCATCTTACAATATTAGATATGGTTATGTAATATAGTTTATTTTACATGCGCATTCTTTCTTCGTCTTTAAGTAATGGTTTAGGCGGTTAACTGGGAACATACGAGGATATTGATGCAGATTCTTTAACTTATGACCGGATAACCGAGTTGCTTGCGTAAGTAAGATCAATTTTAGCGATTTGTGGCGTCATTTAACGACTTGCTTGAATCGATAATCATGGAAAATACTGCCTGTGTTTTCATACTATAGCTACTTATTGTTGAGTCCACAGTATGGCCAAAATAGAAAATGGAAAATGGAATAGGAAAATTTAAACTGGTGCTCTAAATGGTTAAAGAATGAGTATTCGGGAATTTCGGTGGTTGAGATGAGGAGCAAAATAATATATAGACCCGATATGCCTGGTGCGTGGTTGCGTTGACACTCCTCGCAAATTGTTTTTGCCCTCTTGACTCGAGCGCTCACTTACTCGAATTCGGCGCTTGCCGTGGTTATATGTCATAATTGATGGTGATTATCGCCTTTTGCTGGATTTTAGGCCACAAATGGGCTTCTTAGCCCATGTTTTAAGTATATTTGACCACCGTGCCCGTATAATATGGGACTGAGCGACCAATGGAGGGTACTTTAGCACTATATGGACCTATTGAAAGATGATAGAACCTTCAGAATCGCGAAAAAACGCAAAAAAATGTTTGGTCTTAGAATGGATTTAAAACCTTCCTCTCCCATAGATTTTAACTCGCCCTGAAAGTTGGTTGCAAGCAAAGTTCCGAATCCTCAATAGTTTTGAAGATAGGTACAGCCATTTTTCGGAGGTAAAAAAAAATTTGTTTAAAGATCGACTTTCGCTGATAGTCCTATCTTAAAGTACGCGTCGAAAGCTTCAAGAAAACCTATGATTATCATAGGTTTTGACCGCTGGTTCAAAAGTTACAAGCGATTTAAAAAATCGCGAATTGCTTCTTCCCCTTCTCATTTTTGCGAAAAATCGAAGGTCGGCGGATCGGATCGGCGTTTTGCTACCTGGTAGGGGGTCAAAAATAACTCGGAGAGCCGTTTGCCGTTGGTCAAAATTCGCTTTAGTTTCCGAGTTACAGCCAAAAAACTGTCGAAAAATTGGGGGTCGCCAAATGGGTAAAAATTAAAAGTGCTCCGATCGACTTGTGGTTATGCATACTGAAAGAGAATGAAACGAGGATCACAAAAATCGCAAGCCGAGCCTTCTAAGCGCAATATTTTCGGAGATATGACCAAAAATGTGTCCAAAAACGGCCAAAAATCGACATTTCCCAGACTAGACGGCATATAATCGTAACGGGACTAATTACTTGCATATAGGATAGTTGAGGGCCACCAAAAATTGATAAAAATCGCAACCGGAGCCTTCTAAGTCTAATAGTTTCGGAGATATGACCAAAAATGTGTCAAAAAATGGTGAAAAATCGACATTTCCGGGGCTATACGACAGATACTCGTAGTTGGATTTTTTATTTGCACATGAGATAGAAGAGGGGCATCAAAGATTGATAAAAATCGCAACCGGAGTCTTTTAACTACAATACTTTTACAGATATAGCGAAAAAGAGGCCCGAAAATTGCAAAAATTACAAAATATACAAATGTTATTGGCCTATTAAATTGGAGTCGATAGCTCCCGTATGTAATTAAGAGTTACCGTATAATTGAACTACTGAGCAGAGATTAAGCGCTTTCTGATAATCATCTCATTGATTCCTTTCAATGTACTTCCATTTCCTATTCTGCCGAATTACTTAATTACTTACTATCTTTTCGAAACCGCTGTATGAGCGATAATCGTTAATTTAGCCAAATCTCTTTGACAGCTCTACTTTGACAAGCTCAGCATTCAGCTCTGATTGTGAGACAAAAAGGCATTATCCAGAGCAATCCCTGTGAATGAGATAACGATAATCATTCGATAAAGTCATCAGGATTATAACTTAAGCAAGCATCTTCTAGTTCTGCCGAACAACGTTCAATTTCGACACAGGCACAAAAAGAGATATGCGAATTTGATCATCTGTCTACAAAGCCTGCTTATAAACAAAATTCGTCTGAAATACTTCATAGTAGCAACGTTTTTTGAAAGCTCCAGTTATATTCACCCTTCATATCCAGCTCAATGCCGGGGGTCGAAACAATCAAGGCATTGATGGTAAAATGTACGCCCTGCGCCTCCGATAGGCGACTGCTGATTATTCTAATAATTATCCGTAATGCGAGCGTAAAGAGCTCCCATCAAGTGTAACTTAAATCGGCGACAGCCCAGTGCACTTCCACAGAACCGCTCTTTCTTCGTTAATCACCGCCGCGTTCTATGTCACGTGTCTCGTGTTTAGATAACATTGAACGAATATTATTAAGTGTCGGGCTAAAAAGTGAGTGTGAACGCTGACGGAGTGGGGACTGTGGATTATCTCGCGAAATCGATCGTACAGCTCGATCAGTTTCTTTTCGAGCCTTCGCCAAAGAAAGAGAGCAAATAAGAGGACGCGCGGAAAAGTGTCGTGCGACTGGGATCGCGTGCGCGTAATACAGCAGAAAATACAGGACAGAACAGAGGACAGAATACAGTCTACGCTTCTGTACGTAATTCGTTGAACGCGGTGAAAGAGAGGGGGGAGACCTTCGCGCCAAAGTCTCGAGCACGGAACCCGTTCGGTACGTGCCTCCACGAGCGTCCACGACTAAAAAGATAGCAGTCTTTTCAGAATCGCGTCCCGCGCTCGCGCTCGCTTCTTGCCCGCAACACGTTGCGCGCGGTGCACAAGATAGTGACTTCACTGGAATAATGGTTACCACGGAGGAGTGTCAAGGTACGTCGAACGACATTCCAAACGATTCTTCCTCAGACGAGCAGGAAAACTGACGATTCATCATTACGTGTCTGCGCTTTCTACCCACGCCAGCAGCTTCCTTTCCCGCTATCCCACTTTCGACTACATCGATCGCCGTAACTATTTTCCTGCTTGCCAAACGTAGTCTCTTACTTCGTTATGCAAAATTATGGATATGTCGACCATTGTTCCGGTATTGTTTAGTCATCGTACTTTCGTCAACGCTCCCAACCTTCCCCCATGCTCCTGTAAACTCCTCTTCTTCTCCACTAACGCGCCTTTCGCTCTGCCTGACTGAATGCTTCTCGAACTGAATAAGGCTTCTGACGATTACCTTTCCATTTAACAGTCAAAAGTAATAACTAACCTGTAGAAATGTCCTAGAATCCAGTCGTCGATGACGTGTTTCAATAAGCGTGGACTTTGTTGTGTTTTCTTCTTGCATACCTTCAGAACCGTTGGCATTGTCGTCGAAAGGCCATAAGAAACGTTCTAGGTAAGCTAGTTCTAGTTGTCTGCTAGTACTCAACCATTCGGTATCCCGCTAAAAGTCCACACATCATAGTATATACACCGAACATAAATTTGAAAGGTTTGCTGCTCCAACAAATTTGTAATTAATGTATTTCTATTAAAAAATTGAATGATAATGTGTGCATTTTTTTACGAACGAACATTCCTTTACTGTATTAAAAAGTAGAACGGTAGAATGTATGGAGAAGAGACATTTAACGAACATGCTTACGAAATGTGAAACAGACAAGGCCACAACATTGACCTTGGCAAATATGTGCAAACATGCATCAGACTGCATCCACGTGCTTACATGCGCACGCATCATTTCTATGAGTGCATGTAACGATGCATATACGTACCGTATTATGTGAAATATTTTTCTCCCGTTTTGAACGAAATACAATAGAAATATTTTATTGCTTGCGGACGAACATCCTACTTGAAATTCATATCTATTCACTGAACCACAATCGCCACATATCATCATAATTCCTACATCAATTCCTACAATGTTTTCAAGCCAGTTCGCGCTGTACTGTTCTTTTTGAGCTATTGCTAAATTGCAAATAATATTGCATAAAAATAGCACTGTCATATATTACATGCAACATCGCGTGCTGACAAGAAAACGGAGATCACAGGCATAAATTCATACACCAATACATATAATGAACTCTAGCGCGAGAAATCAGTTTTTCAGTAACTTTTATTTCACAAACTTGTCACTTACTACAATTTACTACTAATTCAACGGTCACTTTCACTTCCGGTTGGCTTGTCCTAAAACTAGACAAAGACACGACACGCATTTAAATATTTGCCATTAGCGCCGCGTGGTTGAGATAGATCTCATAACACGTGACGGTAATAGGAACGCGCGAAATCGAATTAATTTGAAATCGCGCATTACGAACTGCGTAAAATATCTTGTCTGAACCGCGTCTCACAACAGAGCGATTTGCGTTCTCATTATGGGTATGCTGACCAATTCGTTTCAAGGAACACTTTATCACGAGGTCAAAGAGATACAATTAAAGTGAGAAAATAGTAACTTACTGTTATGCAACTTAACTATGATCCACCGATGAAACATTCTGCTTTGCTTGTATACTGTACTATTTGTATGCTGTATGTCAGTACATATCGGAGACATAACAGAAGTGTCGATTATCTGTCTCGACAGGGAGGGCATGAATCTTCCACAGAAAAGCATTATCTGCATTTGACAGTGATCGCGAGATGGTAGCCGTTAATTGGAAATTATGAGAGTGCTTTTTTAAAAGCTTTTTATTCCGCATACTCTAACCTCAAATTTTGATTGTCTAGCGCCACGTAGTATGGCGCCAGGTAAGAATGCACGTTTTGTTAATTTTCAAGCTAGACGCATTTCATGACGTGCAATTTGTGAAAAATTAGCGATCTTATGTATTCTTTCAGAAACCGATGTTTCCGCTTTGTGTCTTGACGTTTCCCGTACCACGCCGTTTGTGAGTGAGTCACAGAAACAGGTAAACAAAACTGAGTTTATATCATAGATGAATTTCTGTCTTCGCATGTTTTTCATGAGTGCTTTGCAATTCCGATTCCGATTGCTTGATTAAAACAGGATTGACCAATACTGTGTTCTTTTGCACTTGTTCTCTTAGAAATCAGAAGCAATCAAAGATTATCAAGGAAGATCTGAGAATTATATTCATAGTTTTGTCTATAGTTTGAATTCAACTAATTTAGGTGATGTGTATTACATTGTTGCGTTTGTATGCTTTAATTCTTATAAACTATTAGGTAAGAAAGTGTTAATAATAAATGCAGATCTTGTATCAGTGAAACCAGAGCATATACTTATTTTAAGTGCAGTTCCATTGTGTCAGAGAACACTTAACCCCAATCTGGCTAACTCAGTTAGTGAGTTACGAAGACATCCATTTAATTGAGTAAGACTCAGTCTGTGTTCCATAATGCCATAGACACGCGTAATTATAATTGTTTTATGTCTGCAATTCAATCAGAGCTGTATCTTCAATCATTTACGAACAGAACTTATCACTCACGTTTGGTTATTTTGAATGTCATCCTTTGTATATATGTCTGTTTATGTTGGATTCATACATTTTTCTCAATTTTATTATCAATTGCAAATATTCATTTGCCGAAACAATTTTATTGGATAAATGGAATTTGTCTCTGTCAACATTGTCAATATGTCATACCTATCAGTTATATCTTGATGCAAAACATATTAAGATACGTGCATATCCGTGCATGCAATTGGAAGAACATGTACAGATATGCATACTAGTCTATCTTAGACTAAACTAAAGTAATGCATGGTAGGCTATCTGCACAGTTTTCAGGTATGCCCCTGGTGTGTGGCTTTAGTGAGTTTTGCCCAATCAGGTCGAGCAGGCTTTTCCGTTTTATCGCTGATCGGTCTCCGAGGGTTGCAACGCTACGCATTACTTACGATGTTTACTAATTTGCCTGGTACGATAGATTTGCTTATATTCATTCACGGGAAATGCAAGGGACTCATTTGTCGACGTACCGGCATCGAGGTACCTTCTCATTCTATGTATCACGAGATTGCTTAATCATTATCAATTTTATTCTTACGTGTATTTTATCGTTTTTAGCTCTTCCAAGAGTTCAGCGTTATCATTTGCGCCGCCATCCCTTCCTTCCTAAGCTTTTCATTAGTTTCACGATTACTTCATTTAAAATCGCGGCATATTTATTAATCGATTGGAAATTACGTTCGTTAGGAAAATGAATCGAACAGCAGGGATCCGGGAGGATGGACTCCCTTACTTGTACTTGGAGGAGCAACCTGTTGCCTGGGATCGGCACTGCCAGCGGGATTTAACATAGGAGTTATGAACAACCCAGCGTATGTTAGTAGCACTCGAAATCTTTGATTTCGAAACTATTATCGTTCCTTTCGACATGGCCAGAAAGTCTGCGACGTTATCTCTCAACGGTATTGAAAATGCGCACCTGTTTGCAGCTAATGCAAGCGTTTTGCAACCAGAGCGCTCAAGAGAGGTACAACGCAGACCTAAGTAGCGACCAGCTGATGATTCTTTGGTCGGCCATCGTATCGATTTTTCTGATCGGTGGCGTAACAGGATCGTTGCTGGCCAGCTGGTTAGGCGACAAAGTTGGAAGGAAAGGAGCTCTGGCCATGGGTAACGTCTGCGGTATCGTCGGTGCATGCATGTTCCTTCTAGTCCCGCAATTAAATTCCATAGAACTCTTTTTGGCCGGAAGACTACTCGTCGGTACGTATAGATCATCGGTTATCAAATGACTGATTCACTTAAATGTCTTACTAGTTGTTTACGTTCATAGGTCTGTCTGGCGGCTTGGCTACTAGTCTCTTACCAATGTACATGACCGAGGTCGCGCCTCTCAAGTTAAGGGGTGCCGTTGGCGTTCTGTGTCAGTTAGGTATTACCGTCGGCGTCTTCCTAGGTCAAATAGCAGGTTTAGAATCTGTACTGGGCACAAAAGACAAATGGCACATTATGCTGGCGTGCTTCTCACCGCTATGCTTACTTGCCCTGATCCTCACGTTTGTGTTGCCAGAGAGTCCCAAATATTTGTACATAACTAAACAGGAGCATGGGAAGGCTCTTAAAGGTTAGAGCAACAGTGTAATTGTAATGAAAAGGAGAACCTATGAACTGTGACGTATCATGAATTATTTCAGAATTAAGTCGTCTGCGAAACATGGACATAATGCTGCTGCACAACGAAGTGGCCAGTCTGCAAAAGGAAGCTGCTGCAAGTGCCACTGCGGATGCATGGACGATTAAACGTGTGCTAAAGGAACCGTCCGTGAGATTGCCTCTGTTCCTTGTTTGCGTTATGCAACTGGGCCAACAATTAAGCGGGATAAACGCCGTATTCTACTACTCAAGTTCGATATTTATTGACGCCGGACTCGGAATTGCCGGTTCACAGTACGCGACTCTCGGCACCGGAATTGCTAATATTGTGATGGCACTTGTCTCGGTGCTGGTCATGTCCTACTGCAACAGAAGAATTGTTATGCTCGTCAGTTGCTATCTCTGCATAGCATGCCTCGCAATACTGTGCATGTCAATCGCACTAAGCGTAAGTTCTCCGAGTTTTCCAAATGATGATAACCCAACAGCTTCTCACCTGTGTATCCTTATGATTATTCCAGGGCAACGTTGGATTCATGCCGTATTTATCGATTACAACTGTTATGGCATATGTAGTCTTTTACGGTATCGGTCTCGGTCCGATACCATATTTCATTGGATCAGAATTGTTTGACGTCGGGCCAAGATCGGCAGCCATGGCTCTCGGAAGTGTCTTTAATTGGGGCGGAAACTTCATCGTTGGCATGGCTTTCCCAACTGTTGCCGGTGTCATTCACTCATATACATTTCTGATATTCGCCGGGTGCACGGCACTGTTATCTCAAATAATCAGGTACATCCGATTTTGGAAAATCAATTTCAAAAATGTTGAATGAAAAATGAGCGAATGAACATGAAAATTTTGCAGAGTGTTCTTACCCGAAACACGAGGGAAAACTACGACAGAAACTGCGATGAAGATGACGCAGGGATTCAAGTCCAGGCAAAATTGATCGATCCCTCCTACGTGGCAGTTCCATCAATACAGCCTCCAAACACGTAACGAGCAAATTAGGATTGCGGTAATCAACAACGTAACACAAGTGACGATATTTGAGTTACGTTTAATATTGCGATTCATTTTATACGTCAAATCACATTTTCGTAACGTTTCGTGTGAGACAACGAGCCCAGGACACTCTAGTGCCTCTGTACATTAATTAATTCTATGGATATTGAGCAACAATTGTCCAAAAATGCATTCTCGCATGTGAAGAATGAAATTGTACATCGACGGTGTCGTGATAATTGATACTGTAATATTCTAATGTCGGGTATCTGCAGCCGATAGTAACGAAACCACTGCCAATAATATAAAGTTAGTCCACTTTTAAATCGTTATCGCGGTCTACGTCATCGAGTACTATAAAATTATTGCTTCTCATTTCGATTTTGAGCAAATACAATGTTTGCACTGGCTTATACTAAGCAATGGCAGGATTAAGACGTAAGCTTTTCGTAAAGCTTGTCTATCTGTTCGTAAAATACTAGACATAAGACGGTGTGCGGTGCTATTCTCATCCATGTCGGGAAGGTTCCTTTGTACAAACCGGTTAATCCCTCCGTTCGGAATATCTTAATGAGAGCGTCAAAGAGTCCATTGTACAGCTCCCCTTTTCCACCGCTTTGCGTACCTGCATTTTTAACAAGAATTCTCATCGCGCTCTAATCGGGCAATACGTTTAAGATACTTGTACGGAAGTAACGTTTTAGCGAAAGACGTACGCTGATTGTACAATCTCGTCGCCAAGACGTCGAAAGGCTGCATCGTAACCGCCACGCAACTTCCACCGATCAAGGACGCCATGAAGGTTAGCATCAGTGGACGATCCGTTAACACCTGTAAGACATTGTCCGTTATAGGATAGATTTGCTTGGACATGACGGCGTGTACGGAGCCTTTTATTACGTTAAACGAACGAAGCCAGTCGGAGGCAATTCCAAAGGTGGTCAACTGCGTTGCCGAGCCCACGAAGAGCCTGGGTATGTTTGCGTGCCATCCACGGTATAAGGCTGCCATACCACCCTCCTTCCATAACGAAACAAATGCCGACCAAGTTCCCTTGTGACCATGTTGATGACCAACTGCTATGCTAGACACCGACTGCGCTTGCAGCTGTGTCTTCACCTTCAACGCATTACGAATCATGTTATAATTCCCATAGAAACATTTCTGCTATTCGGCGTAAGGCAACACCTTGCCGTCGGCCGACTGTCAAACCGTAGTTCTCTTCACATCTTTTAGATGATCAATGTACCGTAGGAAGTACAAATCCCCCCCCGTATGCCTTCCGACGTCAAGGCGTGTAAGATTCTGCAACGATATATGAATTTTCGAGTCTTTCATTACCAAGTACAAGGGGCTGCCTAGTATCGCACCTACGCAGCCAGCGATCCCGCTAACCAAAACAGTCCTAAGAATTTGCGTATTGCCGTCCTTGTTGACGATGAGCCCGTAATTTTTGGCCGAGTTATACACGCCCAATCGTATGCCGTTGAGGACTACTTGAAAGCCGAGCGCCGGTACAATGCCGGCCTGCAACGCACATACTCCCTCGTGCTTGACTATCTGGTATGCCGCGTGAAAAGTATTTTTGTATATCCTTTTGTACGAACCGCGTGCCTCGAGTTCACCTTGTAACTGGAGCCGGATCTTTATCACGTCGGCCGGATTGGTAAAGAAGCCGGCGCCAACGGCCGCCAATGCGCCGATCGCAAACTCAGCCCCCGGCCTGCCAAAATACGCATCATCTTACATTTTTCATTCAATAAATTCATATCCTCACAGATTCATTGACTAGAACCTAGCGAACTATTCTATTCCATTTCCAATTTTCTCTTAACAATCAGCGTTAGAGTATATGCAAAACTATTAACTTTTAAGGTTAATCATTTTTAATGTAATAGTGCCTTCATATCCGTTATAATATAAACAATAATTTTATTACCAATTTTCGATGAATAATCATGCATAAGCGGTGAGATAAAATAGTAGCGTTCCATGATGAAACATTGAAAAAATGTTGCGACGGTCAACTGGCGCCACGTAGCGGTCTGCATCTCAATTAACTTCCCCGTTAAACGTATCACTTATCATCGCCCATTCATGATTAACAGTCGGCCCGAATTAGATTCTATAGTTTGGTACCATTTGTCAATAACGCGTGTGAGAATGGGCCAGGCCGGCAGTGACAGAAGAATCGTTAAAAGCACTAATTGTGCAACCGTTAAGTGGCGCGCGGTCATTAGCGCATTATGATCCAGAAGACAAAAACGACGCGATAATCGCCAAAGTATGGAATTCGCTCACAGTTTTGGTCGGACCGCGCTCGGTGCCTCATCCATTTTCACGGTTACGTGCACTATCTTGTAATAAAAAGAAATTTGCCCAGACTACAGGCCGTTCAATGACTGCTATAACTCGTATACGAGGTTGTACTGGCAATCGGGTCTCGTATCGGCTTTACTCTCTCTGTATCTCTCTGTCTCTCTCTCTCCCCCTTCCTCTCCCTCTTTCTCTCTAGATGTATCTCCTTGCGGCCAAAGCCAACAGATTTACACCATTTTCTATTTACACGCGATAAAAAAGCCCACGTGCACCGCGAAACCACTTTAACGTTCGCAAGGTCGACACTAAGGGACGGGACAACTTCGGCAGATCGTTAATCTACGACACGAATCGAGAAATATCTAAGAGAGACTCGCGTAACAATTGCGGAATCTGATAGGCGATTTTCTGAAAGATTGTTCATCACGCATCGGCAATTGAAACTGGCTCACGCTCGATGAGAATTTTCGTTATGTAAGATATGCAATATATCAGACATGAGTGTACCAGTTTCGATTTGGCGCTTTCGTTCTATATGTTCACTTTGCATTCGGTCGTTTCTAACGGTTGCAAATCGATTCTTTTGTTCGACTTCGATTGTCGCTCGAATACATAATATAGATTCAATGTCGGTTTTCTTTATTTGTTATTTTGAATGAACGAAATTGCATTCATCCTTTCAGATGATTTTGTACGAAATTTGAAAATTCAGGTAATTGTTAATCTTTACAAACAAAACTGTAATTTGAATCAATTTGATGTTGTATTTAAAAAAAGGTTATGTACACTTTATACATGTATGAAATTAATGTCCTTAATAGTAACTTGGGGGTGAATAGACATTACGCTACGGAGAGTCCACTGCCTGCTTTCGAAATTTTCGCTATTTCGTCCTTAAATTTGGAAATAGTTTCCTTCGCTATTGTCAGTTTTTCCTTAAGATCTATTACATCCAATCTTATCTTATTGCGAGCTTCCATGATTGCTCTCATTGTGGATTCCTTTTTGGCCTCAACTAAACAAAAATGGATTTAGGTAACAAGGTAATTTTATGTATGGTTTAAATAGTTTAACATGATATACACACAGTCTGTATTGTGTCGCCATGTACCCAGAGTAATCGGTCTATTCGAATTCAATAAATGTTGCATTAAAGCAGTTGGATCCTGAAACACAATCTCTTCGTAGAATTCAGATACTAAGCTCTTCTTGCCCAATTGTATCTCTGGTGTGGATTGGAATAATTTCAGTATATGATATATTGTCACCTAAAAAAGAATCCCTCATCAAATTTTATTGTTGAAAGTAACCTGGCAAAGAAAACGGGCATAATTACAGGCCGTTCATTTGGATCGTGAAAGTATATCTTGATAACAATTTCGAACTCGCCCCATCCCGTCTCAGTTAACTCGTACGGAGGTTTCGTTACAATTCTGTTGGGATTGTTGTAACTTTCATGCAACTTGAAATGTACTTTCTTAACGTAAGTTGACATATCCTCATTGTGATATGGTTTAACGTAAACTGTCCACTGATGAGTATGGCCGTCCTCCTCGCGTTTCTTACCAAAATAACGCGCTACATTTCCGTAAACAATTGGTTTAACAATAGTCACTCCCTAAAAATCGAGGCTGTGTTAAAAAAATATGAACTTTTTCAAGTTATAAATCTGTCAGGTTGGTTGCAGTCATTCAGATGAAACATAGCGAGCCACATTACTTTCACTCTGCCCCCGGAATCAGGTCCAAATTCATTAGTAGTTGCCATGGTGAATTGAAAAAATGCAACAAACGGGCGAAAGTTGGAAGATCAGTTTTGAACGGATCATAACAATTCTGTTATGTCGCCTCCGCCGGTCGTTTGTCCATTCTAGAATGAAGTTTATTCATACAGTAGTGCCACCTTTTAGCGAGAAAAGTCGATAACTTGAGAGGTGTGTTTATTTACTTCTTCGTCTTCGAATTATTAGGTTTGTCAGACTGCTTGGATGAATGACACGTGCGTAAGTTTTTTGCGCGGGTGATTGCATCGACTAATATATGTATACGATGGAAAACGTGCACTACGAGCAGCTCGTGTCATTCGGTAACCGCCATCATTTTCGGCTTTCAAATTTTTTAGTCGAACGACAATGCCATCCAGGCATCCTTGCGCAATATGTTGGGTAAGCAAAATTATTGTGCGACGATTCATGCTTTTTAAACAAAATGTATTTCTTTTAACATGGGACAATAATATTTAGAAAATCGTTCACACGGTTTACAGAGTTTATTCCAATGAAATTGTTGAATGAATAATTCAAGGTAGAAATTTTAATATTATATGCATGCCTTCTTTTATTGACATACATATAGGCGTCCACGTCGACTTTTGAGAATCAAAGGTCCGATCGCACTTCGACGAGAAATCGTGAATTCTCTTCTATCAAACACATCGGTATAAACGTACGATTAATTTGGCCATCGCCGAAGTCTCAAATTTCTTAAACATTAATATCAGTGTACTTTGGAAGGTAAATGTGGAAGTAATGTGCGTCCATAATTTCCCAATTACAATGAATGATGGCACACGTATGCACAACAATTGTTCATATCCTAACGTATCCATGTTATGAATTCTTGTCTTCGCTGCTTTTTTTAGTTTTGTATTTGGAAAAGATTAATCACTTCCACTCTTAAAGCTTCAGTTCTCTAACCATTATTTCCGGAAAATAACACATCTATATATACATTCCGTCATATCTCACAGCACCTTTCGCATAATGGTTTTGTTTTATCACAAACATTATCCTCGCAACAGCTGAGGTGAGTTTAAAAATATAAAAGTCACAATGTATGTATAGCCTTATTCTATCTTGTTGCGCAAGAAAATCTTGTACCTGCTGCTTTTCATTCTCATCCCCTGTGCACAATATTCAAATAGGATACGTCCAATTATTATTATGATTAATTACCATAATGTTTTACCATTGTTATGAATTGTTCCTCTTGCTTATGACTGCAAATTATTATGTAAGTATATCTTTGCACATGTACGTAAGTATATCCTTTTCCCACTTCCTATATGTGGTGGTGTGTGTATGTCTGTGTGTAAGCATATATGTGTTGTGTATATGTATCTTTGTTTTTTTTTTCAAACATTGTTTTCTTTTCTCACATGTACGTGACAATGTAGGAACAAAATCTTTTTTTTTTTCATTTTTGGTGCAACACTTGATGTGTGACCATTGGCCAAATAGCCCAGCTGACGAAACGCATATGCTGTGTCAGCACCTCATTATCAATTACAGGCAACAATATAGATCTGCCACATTATTAAAATTGTCGTTATCACGTGCGGAGGATATTCCCCTTTCCTCTGAATCTTTCCTCCAAATAGCCTGGGATCTGAAAATTTCACAATGGAAATTACAGCCTTTCAAAAGAACCCCCACGCCGAGAATCGGAGCGATTCATTTGTATTGTTAACTTAGAAAGAGGATGCATATGCAACGCATGAGGTTTATTAATAATCGATCGTGGTAACATCCTGCAATATAGCTCTATCAGTGACTTCACAATGCCGTGGTTGTGTGTTTGTGAATCGGTGAGGTAATTTCATGGTTGAAGGAAAAAAAGTGCGAGAGACAGATTGAGAGAGAGAGAGAGAGAGAGAGAGAGAGAAAGAGAAAAAGAGAGAGAGAGAAGAATACTTAGTGTCTACGAACGCATTCCGTAATTGAGGTCACTATGATACTATAGAAACGTGCATCGTGCAAGTCCAAAATGCACTTTTTAAATAACATTTTGTTTGTTTTTTGGAGATTGAAGATGACATCTGATTTTGGATTCACATTTGATTGGTTACACTGGTCTTAAGAGTAAGGGATATATGTATTAAGCGCCGATTCGATGATCTATGTACAAAGGATATTAAACAGGGTTATCAAGTACCACACCTACAATTACAAAACATGAATGAGTACATATTAGCGGAGAGGAGGAAGGAAATAATTCGATGCTAGTAAAAAGTTCTTAAAGAGATCGCGCGCGTGGCTATGTGTGTATATCTGTTTGTCATAGGTGAAAATGGCATGCGATTTACACACTGTTCTGACAAGAAAGAAGTCAATGGGGAGTCAATCTTAAGTAATGGTAGGCGGGGTGACTAGAAAACGGAAAAAATCTAGTGGACTGGCACACAGAGGATATTCTTGTTTGTTACTTTTAGTTTCCTTTCTCTCATTGAGATTACGTAGAAGAGATTCGTTCCTCTCGCGTATTAGTGCTAAGCACACGGCGTCGAATAGAAGCGTCTTTTTTGTACATGTATTCAGATCAATAGCACGGCCAGAGTTCCAGAACAATATAAAAACTCTGTTTTCTTTTTTCCGTTTCGATCTTTTGCAAGATTTACGCACTATGCGATGCGATATTTCGCGAAGCATTTTCCTGTCTCTCAAGCGAAATTCTTTCTTTCTGATTTAAATGCGCGTTGACACGAGGTGCTTGAGGGAGACTTTACTATGATCGTTTCTACCTTTGGTTTCGGTCGATGAGTATCCACCGCGTCTATTGGTAACCGAATATGTTCCACTTTACACCCGTATGCAACCGGCGTTAGCTTTATGATGGTGTGTAATGGTACTTGCAGATAGGGCAATTCATCTGTAACGTACGTAAAATATATGGTAAGAATATGTCAACTCTTTGAAGAATGATTACTTAGAATAAATATGATATAAAATGACATACCTGCGCTTTTATCTAGAAAGTAGGCGAGCAGACAACGTAGTACCGCTTGATGACTGACGACCAAGACGTTTCCCTGACGTTCCAGTTCCATTATAACTGGCTCCAAGCGTGCCACCAGATCCTCGTAGCTCTCTCCCCGGGGATAACGATAGGAAAATTTATTCTGGTCCCTTGCCGCAAAATCCGACGGATACTTATCCGCTATTTCCTCGTAAGTCATTTCCTCACAGATACCCTAAAAATCGTCTTCATATCTTACGTGATAATTAGTCAAATTTTGTCCAATCTTGTTTGGCCAAATTTTGTCTAATTCCCTTCAGTCATTGCGTCCCCGTCGCACTCCTCCTTCCCCCCCGTCAAATTTCGTCTAATTCGGTCAATTCTCATCGAGCTTCCTTCTGCCAAAGTTCGTCAAATCTTTGTCGCACTTTGTCGAAGTTCGCCAAACTCTTATTCCTCGATTAATCTTTCTCAAGTTATTCAACTTACAGCGTCTATCTCATTTAGAGCTTTCCATCTTTCTTGCGGCGCCTTTACGTCCGTCGCCGTTTGTATGGTCCTTTTCAACCAGCTGGTCCAAACTCTAAGGCCCTGCACTCATCGAAGATGCGTGAAATGATAAGATCCCGTTACACTCTGTATTTATGCGCCTTTCAACTTTCAGTATCGTCCTACCTGAATGTCCTGCTCTGCGATATAATTGGCCAACGCCCTGGCATAATCTCGACCGCGCTCGCTCAGATCTGAATCGCCACCGATTCTACTTTCGAGATTCATCGCGCTCTCCCCGTGTCTGGTGAGGTATATGGTGCGCGGAACGATATGAATGTTCATCAGGTAATAGACTATCCTGCTCTGTATGTGACCCTCGTGCTTGTGTACAAGCACCTTCTCGCCGGTGTTATAGATCTTCATAAAGGAGAGATCGCTCTCGTGATCCTCGTCGAGGGGCTGATACTTCTCGCGATAATGCTCGATTCGTAGCATGAAGTCCGCCAATACCTCCTCCTTGTTCATATTCGCGTAATCCGGACTACTTACCTTCACCTGGAAATCATAAGTTTGCATTACAGTTAACGCCCCACTAACGTTCCAAACTTTCAGCTTTGCGTCTAGAGGTTGTGCACCTCACGCGTGCGAAACCTACCTCCATGATATTCTGCTCAACAATCTCAGGATCATTGCAGACGGATTCTACGAAGAAGAGCTTAAAGCCCATCTTCGCAACGACGATGTCCCTTATCAATTGGCGTCTCTCCACCGTTGAATTGGTCGCATCGAATACCGCAACCTCGCCGTCCCCACTTTCCAACCATTGACAGACGTCGTTCAAGGCATCCATGGCGCACTGCGTCCTGATTGCCATTGCCTTAATATTGTCAGGGCGAAAGAACTCGTGGCATTGGTAGGCTGTTGTCGCGTGACGCCTATACTCGCCGAGATTGAACACCTTCGTGTTAATGCCGATCCAATTGAGGTATCGGCAGAGTTTCTTCGATATGTAAGTCTTCCCACGGGCCGGAAGGCCCACCATGGCGATGACATGAGGCTTGTTAACAAAATTGGCGCGTTCCCCTGAAATGTGAAAGAGGGCCGAGCGCGCTCGATCAGTTATCGAACGACTGAGCTAAATAACTAAATTGACTACTCTCATCTCTAGTCAATCGCCCTCTAACAATTGGCAGAGTATAACGGATCTGAGCGAACGATCCCGTATACTGACCATCTACAATCTAATTCGTAGCAATATTGGATTCGTTCTTTCGTATGCAGCCTCGATTATGCACGTGCACTCGGTGCACACGGTGTGCCTATAAATAGCTTAAGGACTGTGTTCCTCAAATTGAATTAGAATATGTGTGTTAGTCATGCGGCATATAATTAGTTGAAATAATAACGTGTATGCAATCACGTATTGCTCCCAGCCAGAGATAAGATCGCGGTGCCGTTAGTTAGGTGTTAACTTGTTCGGGTGCTCTGAACAGAGAAAGAAGAGAAAAAGAGGGGGGAGAGAGAGAGACACTGACGAATACAGACTCGTGCATCTACGTTGTCACTGGCCAAGTGGCATTATCGTATTGCGTTCAGTGATAATAACGAGGGAGAGAAACAATATTCCCCGATCGCTGTTTCGTTCTCGAACCATTCTCGTTAGGAGTGTATTCCTTATGAACGGGCGAACGATACACGTGTTCCGTCGATTATCGACCATTGTCAGTGACTTTACGAAAGGAATATAAACCGCGCACGCAGTGCGCTGCTATTCAAATGAATGTTGTCAGAATACACGAGCGAGGTTTAGTATACGACGAATGAAAGCAAATGCATCGCTATATACGTCGCCTTTTACGTAGCTTTATACGTAGCTTTGGCGCTTCGCATGCTAGGACGTTATTTCGAAAGATCCAAGTGTCTAAGATAAAGCACCCGGAATCAGGAAAAAACATAAGCATAACACCTGCGGGCCGATAAACAAATTTAAGATCGATTTGAATCGCTCGAATGTCGATGGTATCTAATCGAAGTGAAAGTACTTGACCGCCCTATCGGGACTTCACTGCTTTCCGCTTGAGGGAGGGCAAAAAAAGATAGAAACGATGAGAGAGAGAAAGAAAAACAGCGACGAGTGGTATTGCATTTGGGGATGAATTAACGTATTGCGTTCAAAGTTCTCTTTTCACGGAATTCTCGCAATCGACGCATCTGCAACAGACTTAATCGCGCTCGCTTCATCGAAAGGCATTTGATAATTAGTTTCAGACAGCTCGTGGGTAATGAGTAAAAGAAATATTATCTTTGCTCGTTGATTAGTATGACGCGAGTACGTTCGTCGACATGCGTATGCAATTTATTTCAAACGTTGGGTGGTATCTATTTTTAAATGGTTATCTTTGAGTGTAAGGGACACATTGGAGCCTCTTCACTTCTATTTTTTTCAATTAACTGATTATTTATTCATCGACTTTGGCAAACTGTCCTCTCTTTGTCTCGATCAAGGTAAAAAGAGATTGATCGGATACGCGTTATTGGTAGCGAGCGGCAAAAAATGATAGCAGCATTTTCAATTATCCGCTACTTTGATCAAGAGATTGAAAATGCAAAAGAAAGGAGTAAACAGAGAGACATTGGTTCTTTCTATTAAAGGTTAAAATTTATCACCTTCGCTCGAAGATAAATGTTTAAAAATATGTGCTGTCGTGGACTGAAATAAATTGAACGGGCGTAAAATTTACGGTCCGCGTCACGAGATACTGAATTGATCGGCCAATGTCGCAAAGCAGAATGGCAAACAGAATAGCATACAAGTTTTCGCCCCTTTAAACATCCCTTTACGTCGCTCTACTAGCATATTACTGGCGAACTACATGAACATTCTTATATAAGAAGATGAATGCGCATCGCAGGAAAATGCATTATCGCATCGCCCTTGGTGGCCAAGGAAGTTAACAATTCTATCAAAGTATGTCCCTCTCTAGCCCTAGCGGCCTAACTCTCTCATGAAATTTGATCTTTCCGATACGAGTCTGTGGTACCTATATACGCGCCTCGAACGGAAAGTTTCAGCGTTTACGTAAAGTACAACAGCTGAGCGTAGAGGAATCATATTTACATCGATAATTAAGATGCGAGAGGAGGCGAGATACTGGGAGAAGAGAGACGATAATGCATATGTGTTGTGTCGCGAGTTTATCTAGACGCGTTACGACGATGTCGGAGATTCGCACGACGACCTTAATCCTACGTAACGAAGTTAGCATTGCCACGCTCTTTTTCTTTCAACACCGAACATAACAGTGCGCCTGCTATTGCTTCAGCGAGGATTGTTAACAAAGCCGTGACACTATCATATTATTGCGCTTTTGTTGTTTTACCAAGGACGTTACGATATTGCATTGTAAACGATCGTGCCATTTATTGACTCATCTACTTGTTCTTTCCGCTCCTTTTCATTGAATCCGTTATATGTCGTGACGGACATAGGCATACGAGGACACATGTCAACAGCTTTAACACAGTGCTGATGAACGAATCGAAACTATTTGCGTATAGCTGCCCACGTGAGACACTCTGCGACATCATTTATTGATAGCAGCTGTATTATTGCGATTATCATTAAGTGCACACACAATAGTTCTATCTTAATTTTCGACCTGACGCGCGTCGTAATACTCCCATAAAAGTATCAATTGTTGCACGTTGTAAAACTATATCATAGGATAACACGGTACACAGCAAATTATCTGCAGGAGTTTTACGATGCTTGGAACTTTATATTTTTGTTTATAATTTTTTTCCCTTTATTACGTCATCTTCGCACAGTCTAATACGTTAGATTAGTGTGTCATAGGTAGCCATACGAACTGCAGCCAATCTTCATAATTATAATGAACGGAAAGTAATACAATTGCGTCGATCAATGAGTTTAACTGACGCAAGCGTAATACTTTACGATAATTTTAGCATAAATGGCACAATGCGAGTATAGTGGCAAGAATTGGAAAGGAAAAGCGCCACTGGATTAAAAAGCCACGTGCGGAGGAAGGTAATTGAATGAGCATCGAGGATCGTTGAGAGCACAATTGTTATGGTACGCGCGGAGATGAGCGTGTGGACGAAGTTGTTCTGCTAAAATTGCCTAGCGTGATCGCGCCATTCCTTGGCCCAAAGAAGATTTACGACTCCGGACATATCGAATACTGATCTCGGCTCGGATCTCAAACTTCGCGGGGCTTCTATTTTCCGGAGCTCGACGCTTTCCCTATATCCCTTTCAGCTGGCCGTCCAGCACGTGTGCACGCACCACCATTCACGCGCGTGTCGCGTGTCTCTCGCGTGTCCTCGCTTGTCACGCGTGTAACGTCTAGCCATGCACATTACGCATACACATATACGCACACATGACACCGTCCGAAAGACCATCCCACCCTTGGGAGCATCCGCGGGACGTCTGTAGTACCTTTTTCAGGTTATGATACCGTGAACAGGTGCGACGACAGACGTTCCGAACTGCTTGTCGAGCGCGACAAAGTCGATGGAGAAGAGTCGACTGCGTCGATCACCTTTTCCGACGAACGATACCAACGATACCAACGATACGTGCGATACCAGCGATACCAGTGATTTCGAACGGGAAAGCGCGACTGTCCGAAGGGACTCTTCCGTAAAAATAGAACTGCAAGCAGGTGGGGACACGGCGACGTAGCTCCTCAAGTCGCGAACAACTCTGACGATTGACAACGATTCGGCAAGGTGGAAGAAAAGGAAAGATATTATTCGTACGGCGCTTGCCGAGAGCAAGAAACAATTATTGTCGCCCGCCCCCGCGCATCCCTCTTAAGTTAGGAGGTAGGAAAAAAAAGACGCGACAGTGTGAGAGAGAGAAAGACAGAGAGAGAGAGAGAAACAGAGACAGAAATAGACAGACAGACAGAGAGTAAGGTGATAGAATATAATGTGATAGAGTTCACGATTACCTCGAATCGGGAAAGGTTTCGTCTGTATCGTGTCCGAAGTCGGTGGCGTATAGTGCATCTCGATTTTCGGATCGTTCATTCTACGATGGGCACACGCGCGTTTACCCGTAGCCGCGAGGCACGAGGAGTAGAGAAGAGAAACAGAAAGACGGGAAGGACAGGCGAGGCGTATGCTAGGGCAATGATGTCCGATAGAATAAAGTAGAGAGAGAGGAGTGAATGGGAAAAATCAAGAGAGAGACAGAGAGAGAGAGAGAGAGAGAGAGGGAAAGAGAAAGAATACGTGCGTGTGCGAATGCTGTATTGAATGAAAAGAAAATATTAAAAACGAATGACAGAGAGGGAGAAAGAGACAGAGAGCACTGATGTACTACCGTGTGTTATTTAACGCGCGCAGCGATCGATGTGGACTGACGGGGAAGATTTCAAAAAACTGGTTGATCGTGAGAAGAGAACGGGGTAGGCGCGGGTAGAGGTAGGTAGTAGGCAGTCAGGCAGCACGGGCAGCACGCACGCAGTGGCAGACGCGCGTGTGGCAACACGCACCGATTCGATTCGATACGCACTTACACACATCTACGCGATACGAAACTGGCGATACGTTGATATCATCGGGAGGCGCGCGCGCGCGCGCCTTCTCTCACCAAAAGCTCCTGATAATCGAGCTGTCACTCTTCTACCGTTCTAATACCGACTGTCACCCGTACCGAATACTTCCGAATTGTCATCGCGCCTCAATCGCCGGCGCCAACGAGGTTCGCGGACTTGCGGACTCGGCGAACGATCCCGAGAATGTTCCAAACCGATAAACGCGACACAGCTCTCGAGATCACCGTTTCTTTCCTCCGGACAATCAACTTTTTCCCTCTTCACCAATATCACAGCACCCTGTCGATGATCGTCCACAGAGTTCTTCCGTAAAGCATCACTTGGCCGAAAGTATCACCGATACGTTAGACAGTCTCCACCGAGTTATCTGAACGAATGTCGTCACCGTACTCCCTCGAGGAATGTCATCGAATTTCTCTTAAACATTACCCACTCCTGCTTTAGAACATGAACGTAACCTGTCCGAGGGCATCACCGACTTCTCTCCCTGATGCGATATCGCGCAGTTGCCCAAAAAAAGAATGATCACCGCAGTCTGAAAGAATATCACCGTACTCGCATACGAGAACGTGTAAGAGAACACGAGTACACCTCGTGCAACGAGGGAGAGTAACGATTGGATACAAAAAGGATTCCTTCCACGGTGTTTGCGCGATTATCTGCTCTTTCTCTCTCTGTCGATCCCTGCGCTTCACGGTTAGCTTTCTCCTTTTCTCCTCTCTGTCGCTCTCCGTCGTCGCTGTGTTGAACCCCCCTCCTCTCTATGTACCGCGAGCGCGCGAGATTCGAAGATCGATTATCAAGTTGCGGTTGAATGAGTCCGGTGCTTGTTGCGAGAACGGAATATGTGTCTGTTAACAATCCATTTCGTTGCTGACAGGGAAGAACAATGTCGCACATCACGCGACTTGCCAATGACGTCACTTCACCTCAACTTTATTATTGTCATTGTTATTATCTCTTTCCCCTCAGCAAGGCGCGCTTCCAACGCAATGGGACGGACAGCTATTTTTTTATAGGTCACCGGCAGCATACTAGAGTCCGCTATATTCTATTACCTTATGGCGCCATCTAAATTTCATACTAACTGCGTTCTTCACTCACTGGAATGAAGTGTCGTTATGTATCCTTTACGGTAAATCAGGTTTATTGCTAAATATGTTGTTATACTGTAGTTATATTTAAAAATGAAATAAATAATACTTTCCATGGATGTTTACAAATAATACGGTTTAGCGTCGTGCAATTGTTCTAAGCTTTATGTTTGAGTAGTACGAATCGTAAAAGAGTCTTGACAGTTAAGTGGACTCGATATGTCAGTCGCTCGTTGCTGCATGTATCATGGAAATTATCACTCACTCATAATTTCTATTAACCTATGCACTTAATTTGTTATTTAAGAATTGTGTTTTTCTAAAAATGGTATAATTGCTTCAGCCGTGCCCTCTGGGTTGCACAAATGAAAGTGATGTGTTCCCTCAACAGTTTTTAACTGAAAGTCTTTACAGCGATCTTTCATCATGTCCAATATATCATTTACGCACTCTTTACTTTCAATCAACTTGGACTTTGATCCTCTTATAAACAGGTATGGACACTTAATCCTAGCTGTTAACTCCTGTATGTAGCTATGTGTGAAACCGGTGTGCACAGGTAGAATTTTCAGTCTAGGATCTCTGTTCAATCTATAAGTTCCATCTGCATTTCTTGTCATACCTCTGGTCATTAAAATACGACACGCCGCTTCATCTATTGATTGATTAGTTGCATTTACCCACTTTTTAATCAGAACATCTTCAGAATAACTTGGAGGTTCCGACTCTAATCGCTCTATATCCAAGAACTTATCTAGAGCCTTTGCTAACGCCTGATTATATAGTTCCACCGGTAAGGAAAGCAATTTCACGTGGTCCAATGCAATGGCAAACTGAACATCATTAGGGAACATTGACGCATACCATGATGTAAGTTGCGCACCCAATGAATGTGACAAGAATTTGACCTTTGGCCAGTTAAAATGTTTTTGTATCCTTCTGACTGTAAGAAGGTAGACTGACTCATAGTAAGGGTTTCCCGGTGGTATCCAGCTGGATAATCCATGACCAGGAAAGTCTATAGCCAATATCGGACCATATTTTACAAGCAGAGGAGCTAGTGGATCAAATGTTGCAGCATTATCCTGCCAGCCATGAAGTGCCAAAATTGGTTGTTTTGATTGATCACCCCACAGTTTTCCTACAAGGATAACAGTTCACTGCCGTGGAAAGACAACAGAAAAATCGAACGTATTCGATAGAACCCGCGTTAGTCAATATGACATCTTACCAGCCACTTTTCCCCATGGCATACTTATTTCCACTTCTGTCGCTTCTTCTGTCGAAAGCACTGCATTCTCGTGAGCGAGTCGTACGAAATTATAAATTAAACCAATCGACCGTTTATGACGAAATATTTGGCGCGACAGCATATTGCCAAGTTAGCAAGTAAGTGGTCAAATATGACCAAAAAATTAGAGAATATATATATATATGAGTTTGACACCTGCCTTTATCACTGAACTAGTTAATCTGCTTTTAACTACTTTCGTGTTCGAATTATCAATATGCAAAGCACTTCATGAATAAATATCACTTAATATTGAGGTTTTACGGTTATACTTTATGCAATGAGTGAGATCAATGCATGTGATTTGTTCGACAGACGGAGACGATATCGCAAAGTACCCACTGCAAATCGTTTTATCTACCGGCGTTGCTTTTTAAATGACTCACTACACATGTGTCTCATGCGAGTACTAAGTGCCAGTCATTATACGAACAAATTTACACTAGCTCTTTTTGGCCGTGCACAGCATCTTTCAGGATGACTATACAAATTTGTCATCTGTATGTGTATTATCGGCCTCGTGCCCCACATCGATTGACGGTGTCGCCTGCTAGTAGATTAAACTCGAATGTAACCCAATGGTAGAACATAATCAATGGGTCTCTAGACTTACATACAGATGAATAATCATTGAATTATTTGAATTCCATCGGTCAATGTCCAATGTCCAACGGAGACATGCCTAAAAGAACATGTATCGGAGGACAGCGACTAGCCGAACCAGCGATTGTTATCGAGCATCGGATTATGACATCGTGAGTCAACTGTTCCGTCAATAAGAAGAGTGGCGAAACAGTCTGGTACACTGTTTCGCGACTTCATGCAATTTCGAGGATCACCTTCCGGTTATATTTCTATGTACGGGAAGTTGTACAAAATTTGTTACGCAATCGGTGAACACATATCGATATCCATTATTAAGCCACTATGCACGTGTTTGCATAGGATTGGTTGACGGTTAAGTTTTACAAATATAATAATAATTTTAACGTGCGGCCAAGACTGGCCAAGACTTAGGCGGCGACATTCTTAGTTCAACGTTGACTGCAAAGATGGCGTCGGAGGTTCTGTTATGCCACAATTGGATATGGAGAAAATCCTGCGCTTTCCTAGGTGTTCCGTGGCAGTTAAATCCCATTTTGGGGACGTTTGACAGATGACTGATTGTCAGTTTTTGACCAGTGTTTTTAAGTGATACTTTGATTACCCGGATATAATGGAGGCAGTACCTCGGCTGCCCATGATATCATTTCACTTAAAAGTGAGCCCAGAACCTGCGACATTTGGTCCGAAATTGAAACAGGTGAAAAATTATAGTATGTTAACATCGACAGAAATTTCATGAATATCCACTCTTGTACAGTTACGTTTTCTCTCGTTAATATTATGCCGGACATCGTGTATTTTTATTTGATGTATTTTGCTCAACCATTAAACTAATCTCGCAACAATATCGAGTAGAGAGATATTGTTTCAGCGTAATTCTGTCGGCCTTAACCTTTCCATTCTAATTACCCGTACAAACAAAGTCCAAATTATTTCCGTGGACAATTGGCAAGTCAGTTCTTTTATACATTGCAGTACATACGAGAATTTTATAATGAGGATGCTGAATCTTATACAAATGAGATTCATCAACTGGAGAATCTGCGAGCGATGGCCGTCAGACCCCCCATAGATATGGCTGGCTGTCAGTTGTTAAAAAAGTATTACTGTCAACTACATTTTCTACAAAGTAGATTCCCCATGGGTAAGGATGGTGCCGCAGCCATAACATTCACCTGGTGCGTAAATATAAAAGTCTTATACGCGCTTAGAGATAATGGCAGAAATATCTGTGTTAACTGGGTTTTTTCTATTTACTAATAGGAGAGACACATATGCAAATATGATATGTTCTCTTGGAAATATACGATTTGAAATAATCTCCATTTTATATAACATTGGCGCTATGCATACTCAGTTGGGTGCAAAGACTGAACGAACGTCTGCTGATGGTATGAAAATGGCATGCGCTCATTTTCAGTGCGCAGCTTGGGCTTTTGAGCATTTAAAGAACAGCTATCCGCAACCATCGGGCGTTGATTTAGCACCTGAACTGATGACGTTCATGCATCAGCTTTGTCTCGCACAGGCCCAGGAATGTATATTAGAGAAAAGTATGCTCGACAACCGAAAGCCCACTATCGTGGCGAAGGTTGCGAGGCAAATTGTTGATTATTTTACTTTGGCCCTGAACACATTGGATCAAGGTGGCAGTGAAGACGGTACTGTGTCGGATACAGTTGGGACAAAAATTTACAAGAATTGGAGACGATACGTCAAATTCAAGAGGTGCTACCATTTGGCAGTTACACATTTATATCAAGGTTTGGCAGCAGAGGAACAGCGTAAAATGGGCGAACGTGTGGCATTTTATAACGCAGCACTGGCATGCTTGAACGACGCTCACGCCATTTATTCGAATGCGAAAGGCAATATCGGTATAACTGGAGCGGCAGAAGAAAAAGCGGCTGTGGAAGAGGCGCTCACTTTCACGAATGATGTGATAGAAGGAAAACGGAAAGCGGCGAAAAACGAAAATGAATTTATCTATCACGAGGAAGTACCTGAAAAAGACTCATTGCCAACAGTGAAAGGTGCTTCTCTTGTCAAGGGTATATCCTTTAGCATCAACGACTCAGAGGTGTCTGGATCAGATATATTCGCTCGATTGGTGCCGATGAAAGTGCACGAGGCAAGTTCTTTGTACTCTGAGGAAAAAGCAAAGATTCTTCGCACTATGGGCGCAAAAATCGAGGAGAAGGATCAACAGCTGACAACATATTTAACGTCATTGAAATTGGAACAATTTAGTCTAGTAGATCCTGAAGTACAGATATCTGACTGGGAACGTTTACCACTCCCTGAATCACTGGTGGAACGGTGCGCAGCATTGAACGCGAAACCACACGTGATTCAAGAGCTGGTCGACATTATGAAGAAACTGACCGATACGAGCCAGGACGTTGAGACGATATTGAAGGAAATAAAAGAATTGCTCCAAGAGGAAGAACGGAAAGAGAAAGAGTATCAGGATGCCGTTGGAAAAAGGCCTCCGTCCATAGTGGCAACCGATTTGACGAGAGAGGCGAAGAAATATGAAGAAGCCCACAACAAGGCTCTGGAAAGTAATCAAGCACTTCAAAAGGCAATAACGACGCATGTCAAGGGTTTGAAGAGACTTGCTCAGCCGTTGGCTGATCTTTTTAAGTACATACCGTCGCCGACAAATTTGCTTTTAGAACAGAACCCGACAAACGAGGCTCATAAGGCGCATGTGAAAGAATTAAAGCGCATTTTATGCAAAATGGATGAGATGAAAAGGCAACGCGAGGATTTGCACAGTAAATTAAGAGATTCGATTGCCCAGGACGACTTGACACGCTTGCTAGTCACAGCGACTTCCGATTCCGGTCCTTTGGATCGTTTGTTCGCCGACCAGCTAGCCAAACATCAGTCTCTGGTAAACTTGATCGATCAAAATTTAGCGGCACAGGATAAGATTTTAGGAGCATTGACTGACGCTTATGCGCAAACAGCAGAATTACGTAAGGCAGTCGAAGACAAGTTGAAACGTCGGAATCGATTGATAACTGCCTTGACAACGGCCTATGACACTTACGAGGACATGTTGGCAAAGTCCACCAAAGGTCTGGAATTCTATCGTAAGCTCGAAATAAACGTATCCAAGCTATTGCAAAGAGTGAAGAGTACATGTAAGGTGCAGGAAGAAGAACGCGAACAGATACTCGCGCAGGACAATAAGAATACTCATGAGGAACCTTCTAACGCTGCAGTTTCCTCGGTACAGTATGAGCAGCAGGAATCGACCAGAAATGGTGGTACGTTGAAGCTGAAGGATTATCTGAACAGCAGGACAGACAGTGCATCTGGCCATCAGAACCAGTACTACGGTCTGTATAAAGGACAGCAACATGCTGCTGGTGTCCAATTGGAGTCGTACCCCACCCCGTCGAAACAGTGCAGCACAGATTCTGTCGCCGGTACTGTACAGCCTTCCGCATCGATATCGATTCCAGAAGCTTCTTACGGAAGCATCGCGCCAATGCAGCAATGTTATTCTACATTCACAGACGCAAAGATAAATTCTACTTATCCGTACGGCACACAGGTTTACGGTGAGAGTATCGTGACTAGTTCAATTGGCCAAACTTATCAGCAACCCAGTATGCAGGACACGACGAACATGTATCATCATTCCACGGTTTCAACCACGATTCCTGATCATACTTCCCGTACGTCTCAATATCCCGCTCGTTACTCGTCTGCTGAACAATCATATTCTGGTACCGTTATCGATAGCCAAGACAAGTATTATAAGCCAACACAGCCTCAGTACAATTATAATAACATAGTTCAGTACGACGCGTACCAAGTTCCAACGAGTTACACCAGATCGAATATGACGCAGCAAGATCAGAGTTATACCACCCTTGGCCAACAGTACCAAGCACCTACGAGTCACGTAAAGAACACAAATTCAGTAAGTGATATGGAGTTAACGAATCAAGTACAGATGATGACGATAAATGCTACGTCCGGAGATAGCGTTATCAACGCTAGCAATAGCAATAATAGCAAAGTCGATGGACAGCAGCATCCAAGTACTCAACATCCAACTGAACCTCAACAAGGTACATCCTTAAGTCAGGATGGGCACCGCACAGAGCACACTGGTATGCAGAACCACGTACAGGGTTATCAGTTCCCGCAATCGGAACAAAACGCAGTTTACGCTCAGAATTATCAGAGTACGATGACATACGGTGTGCCTATACAGCAGACGAGTCAGATCGGTTCTACCTATAATAGTTCTTACGGGACGACGAATACGGCAACAGCTACTCAATACATGCCTATCCAGGGTGACAGTGCAGTCACATATTCCACGCATCACCCTGGTTCCGTGATGGCGCCTACCACTAACACGAGTGAAGTCTCAATTGCAAATCCTGCCTACGTTACACCCGATTCTAAACAATACCCACAGCAACAAACTTATTCGGAGCAGGAAAAGCAGAACTACGATCAATCGTACTTGAGTTACAACGTTCACGATACCGCTGGCATGTCTTATAGCAATGCATATCAAGGCTATCAACATCCCAGTGGCAATGTACCCTATCAGACTAGCACCACTACTTCGGGGACGTCAAACAGTTACCCATACAGCGGTGCACAAATGATTCAGAGCCACGCCAACTCTACGACCGTCCAGAACTATTCTCAGTCTTATCAGTACCCACAGCATGGTACCTATTCCACATACGTGCCAGGATATTCGCAGACTGGCTATAACGCCAGTTATCCGTACGTCCAAGGAACGCAAGTGGCGACCACCATAGCGGATACGTACAAGGATCAAAGTGTCTACACACCAGTTCAGAACTACGCGTACAGTTCTACCGGACCAAGCATGCCTGTAGCTGCACAGGTCTCGCAGTCTTATCCGATGGCAACGCAACAGGCGGAAGCGACTATGAACAGTACTTATCAGTATCAGGAGAGCAATGCGCGGTATACGAACGCTAGCAATAGTGAGACAGTAAGCCAAACGCCGTCCTCTCAATACTCGAATCAGACTTATCAAACGCCAGACGTTGCGGATAATTATTATACTATGCAGTATGGCTTACAGATGCAAGGTGTCAGTACGGCGGGCAAGCAGGAGAACCAGAGTAATTACAGTCAGACGTACATGCAGGCAGCGAGCAACGGCACCAACACAACGACCAGTGCGGAACCTCCCAAGCCGAGCACATCTTCCTTCGAGGAAACCTCCAATGTAGATCTTCTCTCGGATCTCGATGTCAATATCAATCATGCCCCCTTGGTGCCGGAAGTGCGACCGCTGAACAAGGGTCAGAAGGAGGAGGACTCTTGCCAGAAGGTGCCGGATGCCGATGGAAAGGAAGAAGAACAGAAGGGCCCGGAGAAAGCAATTCCGGAGGAGGATAAGGCAGATAATGAAAATTTACAGATAGTCTGGGACACTTGGTACAACGACGTGCAACCGAAGAAGGATCCATTGGGAGATCCGATCATTCTACAGAAATTCGTTACGGACGTTGAGAAGTATGAAAAGTTCGTCGATAGCTTGCTGGTGAAGACCTTGAGTGGCGCAACCAACCTTGACATTAAATGGAAAGAGGTGCAAGGTTTCGAGGTAACTTGTTCTACTCTAAATCTACAGTTGACTGGACGGTGCTGTATGATAATGCAATTTACTCTGTTGCCTGTATTCCTCAGGAACGGGAAAATGGGAAACAATCTAGCACGGTCGCAATGGCGCATTCATCGGAGAATCGAACAGTGGATTGTATTCCATACGATACGACAAGGGTTCAAATTTCGTCGACGAACGCTAGTTCAACCTATATAAATGCATCTCACGTCACAGAAATCACGCAGTTCATACCGACAGCATTTATTATCACGCAAACGCCTTTGCCGGATAAAGCAGACGTTTTTTGGACAATGGTGTGGGAACAGGAATCGGAAGTGATTGCATGCCTAGCGACTGACACGCAGGTCGGTCATCGTTCACATAAATTCTACGTTTCCTTTCTGTGTGCAACTCGCACTTATCGAATCTGTCGAACCTATAAATAATTTTCAGTTAAACGGTGAGATATATTGGACAACAACCGAAAAGGAGAAGCTGACCATAGGCAACTTCACGATATCTTTAACGAAGGTCGTCACTCATCCAACCTACGTTCAACGAATCTTCAATCTATGCCACGCGAACAAAAAGGGTGAACGAACAGTAGTTCACATGCAGTACCTCGCGTGGCCATCGAAGTAAGTTCTCACTAAGCATAGCGGTCCACCGACACTCGTAATTCCCCCTTCTTGCAATTCTGCTTGTTCACACTGCCATGTACGCACATCATCCGGCAAGAATAGGATCTCGCTCGTGGATGCTTTTAATGGAATCCTCATCGTTCACGCACAGCGAAAGAAATCCATAAATCGGTTCAGCGTTGACATTTCACACGTAGAATAGAGCAGCTCGCATCTCACTTACTTTTCAGTGGTTTTCCAAGCAGCCCAGGAGGATTACTAGCTTTCTCGACGGACGTCATGACTGAACAAGCCTTGAGACGTTGCTCGCCAAAGCCGGTGATCATTCACTGCTTGGACGGTGGCTCGTTGAGCAGCCTTTTTTTACTGGCCGCCGCCACAGTTTGCCACATACGAGCTGGATGCGGAATAGTCGATGTCCCCCTTGTCTTTAAGGGACTGATCAAATGTCGCAAGCAGGTCGTTAACAAGGAATCCCTTCTCTTCGCATACAGAATGGTTCTCTATCATGCACAGGACATTTTGATGAAACGTGAGTATGGTCAGCCGTCAGTTATCAGGATCAGAGATATGAGGTATATTTCGATTCGTTGCACAGGTGGAATATTGTCGTCGACACGCTCCACATTCGAGAACTTTGACGTCCTCAAGGGTAACAGAGACAAAACGATGAAGAGGATACATTGTCATCCTTCTGATGACTTTCTTCATAACTTTGGCACGAACTCTCATCGTTCGGATACGGAACAATTGGGTATGTAAAACATATATGTATATGATGAGAATGATATTAATTTGACTACAATCCGTTTCTAGGAGATGTTCAACTGGCATCAGTAAGCAACAGTACTGTTCACACATCGATACAGGATAAAGCAAAAGTTACCACCGTCGATCCTTTAAGTCAGCTGGATCCACTGTGGTCAATTAGAAGATAGTCTAATCGAATCTACGAGTTTCTATGGAGCTTCGCGATTTGTATAAGCTTTGAATGGTATTGCCGAAGGGATAAAGAGAATTGATCACTCCGATATTTTGGCGTACCATTGAAACGAACGAATTAAAAAGAAAGAAAAATCGGCGCACTAATTATTAGGAATTATCTCTCGTATGAGCGCAGCTCGATTGCGAGAGAATGATCGGAGGCATGCATCGGTGTGGCTGGAAATAAAAGGCAATTTATCGTTGAAGAAAAAAAATACCAAGTTCCCTATGCGTCGTTTACGGCTGTTTTTCGGATGATGAAATATAAACGATTTTCCAGTGTCCCTCACACACGTCGCGTCTGCATGCGCGACTACGCATATCTATGTATGTTATCATATATCTAATACTTAATATATATAACATACATACATATACAAATATATATATATATATATACATATACATGTAATATGAGGAAGAAAAAGCTGTTGTCGAACAAATTCGAATGTTTGCTTTTATTGTTTCCTGATAACCCACGATATTATAAAAGAACATTATGTAAGTAATTTGCGAAGTCCGCGTCGGGTTTAATGAAAGACGTATGAGCACTCAACAAGAGTGGCGTTGTATGCGTTAGTTGTCGAAAGACGTATCGATACGCAATATGTACAAATAGCAGGGTTTCTTTCTTAAACGAACTCGCCTTAGAGTATTATAAAGTGATTGCTCGACGAGGATTGCTGCTACGTACTTTTGATATATTTTACAGATACACATTTGTATTGCCGTTTCGAAGTGACAAATCTTTTGAGTCATAATTAAGATTCTATATTGTTAATCGTTCGCAGCTGGGATTTTGTTATCCTTATGATTACAGTGGCGAAAGATCAGTTAAAGGGCATTCAATTATGCTGATGATCAGGGATCGAGCTGATAAGACCGATATTCCGTTCACAGTTAGAAACGCATAATCAAGTAAAAATACCTATCAAAAATTGTGTTGCGGATTTATAATATTTAGAGCCTTTGTACGACGCTCACATAGTTCTCCGGCTCTTGCACTCAAGTCCCTCTGTTTCGCAGATCTTTCACTTTATAAATTCTTACTAGCCAATGCTCGGTCGTGTAGGCCTCCTCCAGTGTATCCAATTCGAAATCTTTGTTCCCTATTTCCATGTTTCTCACTCTATCGTAGCCGGATGGCTTGCCTTAAAATCGTACGAAATTAATGACGACCGATACTTTATGACAAACAAGATGTGAAAGCTGTTATGTTCCCTCACCTCCTTCCGTGTACACCTGACCGAATTTGTAGTAGCACATTTTGTACATGAGACAGTTGAGCAACACCGGGGAACCATCCTTGTCGACACGGAATTCGCCAGCAGAATTATAATAATCCCACTCAGTGATAGACTTTCCCTTTTCGGTACTACCACCGATACGCACCATCCATAGGAACTTATTGATATCTAAAACAATTGATTACCTTATTTCTTTCACCCCTCAGCCCTTAAGAAAGGGAAAGAAAAACTGAATTTATTGTTGACGTAATTACCATCCGACGAGTACCCCGTCAATCCTCCAAAAATAACGAGCACATAGTTCACGTCCAACTCTCTCATTATTTCGTAAGCCTTCTCTTCCGAACTGGCCATTGCCTGACCAACTCTCGAGATGTGCGTGTTGTTCCATGTGTTATTGTCTACCAATATAGTCCGATTAGCCATGGCCGTTATTTGATAACCGTAGTCCCACCAAGACATTATCTTCGCATTCTGAAGAGGAACGTGACAGAAATTAGCTACTACGGCCGGTACCAATTGCGTTAAAAGCATACAATTATTTTACTTCTGGCGTGTTCATTCGTAGCCAGTAATAAGCTTCTCTGAAATCATCGAAAATCATTCGACCACCGTCTGGAGATCGGGCTGACAAAACTATGCTCGGTGAACTGTAGGCTTCCGCCGTAACCCAAGTACAGTGTAGAGTGTACGAGAAGAAGAGGATACACATCACTGTTATGAATACTATAGCGATCTGCAATCAGTCAAAACATTATTTCAATGATCTCACTTCATTTTCTCATCTTAAACTTAACTAAGGAAACTTACCTCACTTCTCAGTACGTAATTGTTCTCGAACTTTTTCGATTTTTTGTCGACTACTTTGCCGCTTCCTACCTGCTTCATGTATGTGACCAGTAAGGACGAAGCCCCAATACCACCTAAAATGCACATTACTGGTGCAAGGACTAACATTAAACGGACCATTACCCCCTAAAAAAACACACGGCACTCAGTTGATTGCAAACACTAATCATGATACATGATATAATCGATGTTGTAAGAAATGCTGAAGTATGATATACTCACGGCGAAATATAAACTTGTCACGCCATAAAGAACAAGGAATATATTGGAATCGGATAGTTTTGAGAAGCAGAAATATAGGCCGGATGGAAAGAGGAATACGAGTATCTGTAAATCGAAATAGAACGAGCTCCAAGATGTTGGTTGATGTTCCGATACGGAAGCAATTATGGGTATGTGATTTTTCGCATAAGACGGATCCAGAAGTGAGTAGAAACGTCCGGTCCACGGAGATATCTTTCCTACATTCCAAAAGAAGTTATCCATATAATTATGCGTTTAATTAACCGTCTAACATTGTCTTTCATTGATCTCGTTAGATAATTTTCTTCGTTCGCAATATGCTCACCGGTAACCGTTAAAATACCGCCGACGGCGCATGAAATTACAGCCATGGAAATGGTGAGTCCACGGAAAAGCATCTCAAAATCGCCCTGCGACATTTTGCTACGCAAATAATCCACCAATGCGTGAACTTGGCACAATCCGAAGACTCCTAACGCCTACGAATGATATATATGCGCATAAAGAAAAATATATTGAAGTAGTAGAAGATTTACGTTCAATCATTATACTTACGAGCATATGCTCGGAGCTCTGAACTGGCTGGAAGCCGACGAATGATATTTGCATTGACAAAATCGTTCCTAAACAATATAAAATACTATAGGCGCTGTATATCCTGTGCGAAAATCGGCCAGTAACCATCAGTGTGAGCACGTGTAAAGGTATCAAGTTAATGAGGAAAACATATCCGCCCCAAGAGGAGACCATGTAGAAATACGCCAGTGCGGCGCATGTCGCCCAACAGATCGCCCCTGTCTTTACTGCTTTTATCCACATGTAGTATGTAAACAGCATACAGAAGATGGCTATGCCTTCATTATCGTACGATCCCGCAACGGATCGGGATATGTAACCAGGTACAATTGCGATCATCGCTGCAGCGAATAGGCCTGAAGCGGAATCCTAAAATATGACAGAATGTGAGAATGTTATGAATAAGTCGGTATTATTTTACACCTTCTACTCTGTTTATACCTTCAGCTCTTTGGTAAGCAAGTACGTAATGATCGTGGTAAAGCTTGAAAATAATGGGGCAAGGAAGACGCAGATGTTGCGGATATCTAATGTAATATTTAACATCCATGCCATATGATAAAGCGCAGCTGACGTTACCATCAAACCAGGATATATTGTACCTGCATTATTAACAAGTTAATAAAGTACTTTAATAATACTCACATGCATAAACGGTAAGGTTAAATTTATATGGATACGTACCACCAATAATTCTGCCAAGCGGATACCATACGCGGTCATCAAACCAGTTGTGGAAACTATAAAATCCATTCTCAGCTAGATATTTAGTTGTGCGATAATTGAAATATGGATCAAATTCATGAATGACAGTTTCAAATCGTAGCACAGAAAATAATCTTGTCGCGAACGCTAAAAGAAGAAAGAGAGGCATAATATGAAGTTAGATTTTAACTTAAGTTTACAACAATTTTTAGAAACTTACACAAAACTGCAGCTAATGATAGAACAGTCAATTTCACAAGGGTTTCTTGTTTCTGCGCTGACATGCGCAGGCCTCTGGCCTTTATTAATGCAACCATTTTTTTCAAAATGCAAAAATAACTAATTGCAATAAAATCTGAATGCCTTTGTCTTCTTCCCTCTCTCGGAGAACGTTACTCAAACTGACACTGTCATTGTTTTTTGATCTGGTACCCTATAAAAAAAATATCAAACTCTATTCCATGTGCAGATATAATATAATCAGGCATTAGAATGGGACACCACGTTAAACATAGAACTAGAATTGGATAAGTATATTTGAGTAAAACTTAAACCCTATTCATGACATAGAAAAAAAAGTTTACATATACAACATTCGAAGCAACTTATATATACGATTTTGTTTGGAAGCTATACGTCGGACACATGCACTTGTCATTCATATCGAGGTTATCCCCTTTCGAACGAATAAGTGGGAAACATACGACAAGCGGGGGTAAATAAAAGTCGAGGGAAACGAGAACTCCTTATCGTTGGTCCGATAAATCAAGTCGAATTGACGTAGAGTTTCTTTCTGATAAAATTCCAACGAGTATCCTACATCCGCAAACTGACCACGTACACAAAATCACCGGCCGGCGACATAGTCTGCCGACCGATATATGCAACCAAGCCTCCCCCTCCAACTTCTATCATACGGAAAATAAGCTTTTATTAGGGCAACTTACATTCGCATTCGACCGATCGACTTTCAATCGGAGATCTCCCTATGATACAGTCTGACAATATCAATCGTCAAAAAGCGAACTATCGTAAAACTGAGATATATAAAAGGTTGACATAAGTTCCTGGCACCCCACTTGGCACACGTCGCAACTGTTACTGAGCTTAAAGGCTCTCTTTCATAGTGCGCCTATTATCGAGGAGTATAGCTGCAATTTTCCCGCGTCAAGTTGATAGAGAGTTCCGATGCCAAAAAACGCAGTATAGGTCTAATATTATTCGTGCAACTTTGCTGTTGCCTTTCTATACTCGTACAACGAAAGCATAAAGGAACTGGCGATTTAAATTAGAATACCATTCGTATATAACTCGAAATGATACACGACGCGCCATCTGTCGGTGAGCGGAGCAAGCAAAATATAAAATTAGGGGTTAAAGGTAAAAAATCCCGGCCTCCTCACAGATTTGCATGAAACTCCGTGTAATGGTAAATTTTTGCATTAAAATAAGATCTGTAAAAGCCAAAAAGCCCGCTCGCGTCTGATTAAAAAGTTATTGAGCGTTAAAGTTTAGTTATAAAACCTGCCTTACCTGATGTCTGCGCATGCGCACGGACAAGTATGAAGGTAAACTGCGCGTATTTGAAATGAAATAATATTCAATTGACGAAGGCTAGGTGTGGGCAAGGCTTCCATTTCACAATGTTTAAGAGTTTTCAATCAAACAATGGTTTGGGAGTAGGTTTAGGTTAGATTTTTGTTTTCCCCGTAGGGGAAAAGTTCCAGCCAAATCCAGCCAAATCTTACTTTTGGTATTATTTCTATGGCTAGGTGTGGGCACGGCTTCCCTTTCATAATGTCATCAGTCAAACAATGTATCAAGTTATGGTTTGCGTTAGATTGGGGGGACAATTGTCGCCAAGAAAACCAAGACAGCGGCTTGTCGAACAGTAGAAGGATGAAAAGTCCATCGCTGCCTGTTCCACGTTTCTCTTACAATGATTCTCAGTATAGTTTCATTGCTCGGCCATGAAGTTTCACAGGTTTTTGGAACTTTGCGGGAAAGAAGACGAGCTATTAAACTTTTTAATCGAAAAAAAGGTTAGTTTTGGAGAGATTAATTGCCCAAAATGCGATAGCGTAGTTTATATAGATAAGAGCACGCTCGACTTTTTTTGTGGGAAGAGAATATACATGTATAAAAAATAGCAACAAGAAACGTGTAAAACAACAATGCAAGTTTAACCCCTTCCCGTGCCATTTAGCTCGACGAAACTCGGGCTCAAGTGGTAGGCATCGACGCGCGCTAAACAGACCAGACCGATGCTTGTAAACAACGTTTGGCCCAAGTACTTTGTCGTGAGTCTGACTCGCGATATTCATGTTTGACCAAGCACCTTGTCGCGAGTCTGACTCGCGATATTCATGTTTGGGCCAAAATCGTCATCGCGAGTCAGACTCGCTAAAGTACGGGAAGGGGTTAAACAGAGTGCCCGACTCGGCACGTGGTTCGGGAATACTAAGATATCCATAGGCACTGTATGCCGAGTCTCGGCATATTTTTTGTGCATGAGGCACCCGCGGCTGGAGTACATAATCAATGACATGGATTTGAGCAAGCCGACGGCCATACAGTGGCAAAGTCTCTGCCGTGATGTAAGTATACATTTAATCGTTATATTTTAGATGACATTTACTGTATACGCTATATAACTTTTATTTTCTTTTGTGCTTTAACTTAAGTTTTTACATTGTTGCAGACCTGCATATACTGGGCCGAACGCAATTCAACGCCCATAGGCGGCCCAGGCATTACGGTGGAGATAGACGAAGCAAAATTTGGCCGCCGCAAATACAACCGCGGGCGCCTCGTCGAGGGCAAGTGGATTTTTGGGGGATTCGAACGGGGGTCGAAGAAAATCTTTTTGGTCCCCGTTTCGGACCGTTCAGAGAAAACGCTGCGAGCCATCATTAGGCAGTGGAGCCTTCCCGGATCAACAATAATTTCAGATTGCTGGAGGAGCCACAGGAATCTCAATAGCATGGACTTCCAGCATCTGACGGTGAATCACCGCTATAACTTTGTGGATCCGGGACCAGGTATGTGCATTTGAATATATACATGTAAAAAGATATTGCATTCGTTATTCCGATTTCATATTAACAATTTCGACATTTGTTTCTTATTCACTGTTAAGTGCTCACACACAGAACACAGAGCGAACGTGGAGAGAGGTTCGGGCAAATATCCCACGTTATGGGGCACCCAAAGTGCACTTAGTGGGATATTTGGCCGAATTCCTGTTTAAGTGGGCCCACTGCCGTGATGGCTTACTAGCAGCGTTCTGGAACGAAGTCGCGAAACTATATCCTCCGGAGATCCATGTGCCCGCCCAAGAGGATAATGCCGTAACTCCGCATACAGTGTCTACAGAGATTTTGTGATTTTCCAACCACGTGCATAGTCGGACACTGTTTAAAACTGCACTGTACTTTTACACGTTTTTTGTTATTTTTTATGTAACTTGTCTTTCTACAATAGAATTCGAGCGTGCTCTTGTCTGTATAAATGATGCTATCGCAACTTTTGGCAACTAAAATATAATCCAAACCATAACTTAATACATTGTTTGACTGAAGACATTATGAAAGGGAAGCCTTGCCCACACCTAACCTTCGCCAATTCAATATTATTTTATTTCAAATACGCGCACTTTGCCTGCATGCTTGTCCGTGCGCATGCGCAGATGTCGTTCGTGCTGTCGGCAAGGCAGATTTTATAATAAACTTTAACGCTTAATAACTTTTTAATTAGGCGCGAGCGGCCTATAAATAATGGAGAAATGGAGAAAAAATATTACAGTATGTAAAAGGCATTTCATAAAGAAAAAAGTTTAAGAAACAATGTTTATGGGTATTTTTTTAGTCATTTAAATTAAGGAATATGTTACGTACCTTTTATCTTTCCTCAACACAATGTTTACATCCAATGTAATGGTGTGTACATTTTGAGGTCATTGAAAATGTGTTATGCTGAAGATGTTTGTGATAAATTGAGTTTGGCGTAAGAATAATATCAAAATCGCTAATAAAAGGTAGTTTAATTTCGATTCATAAAACATTAAAGCAAGCACTTATCTTAAACGTAACGAGTTTTAGGTTTTAGAGAAATGCGAAACCAAAATTATCTTGAAAAAATACATATCTTAATAGATAGATGATAATTCTGTAAATAACACGACGGGATTTACAAAATCATTGCCATGGCAAACATGTACATGTTACAAACGTAACGTCTTTCTCCTTTGAAAATATCAAATACTTATACAATTACAAAGAAATCTCATAGTTCAGAAAACGTAAAAGCTTGATACAATTTTATAAAGCAACGGACCATGTTCCTGCATAAATAATTTTGATCACTGGTATACACAATGTTTATGACATAAAGAACGATAAAATACCTAACTTCATAATTGATAATAAATCTGCGTATAAACATTCACTCCTAATACTTCTCGATTCCAACCATGCCCTGAATTTTACCGAGTAAAAAGTCGTTGTACATAACATAATCGATAGGATTCGCCGCCATGAGAGTATGCCTGATCCTCTCTTCATCCTGTTCAGGAAAATACATTATAGTCCACTTATTTTTAAGGTTGTTCAAGTGTATGCCCAACGAGAAAACTTACATTGAACGTCTCAGATTTGGCCCGCAATTTGAAGATGAAATCTTTGAACGCTGCTTTCGAGAACTTTTCCTGGTAAGCATCGTTGCTTTGCGACAACAGGTCGCCTAAATCTTGCGACTTCGTTCCCAGCAATTTTTCGGCCTCCTCGCTGAAGGCCGTTGCCCAAACATTTCCGGTCCAGTCGGCTAAGTGAGCGTTCGCCAGCAGACGATAATTAAACGTCGGATAGTCCCTTCCGCATTTCTCACAGGTATACATGCCGTTCTCCTGGTCGATTATCTTCTTCTTGCACATTTCCGCCGGGCAAGACTTGTAAATGGCATTCTCCGACTTTATCAAGTTGACAGTGGCCTTAACTATGAACACGTCCGTGCTCAATCTGCCCAGTTCCAACTCCTTTGCATCTTCGAATGTAAGCCATGGTCCGCTCAAGCCACCTCCACCTGTTCCTGGCTTGGAAAGAGACTTTACCTCTTCCGTTCGACCAACACTGTTGTACCAGCCTCGTAATCTGTTTAGCAAAAGAATCTTGCATCAAGAATTTGGCATCTTGCCTATAAAATTATTCGAAAAATCTACGTGGGATCATGTAGGAAGTTCTTCATTTTTTTTTTCATCTTTGCGAAGTATATTCATTCATAACGCGTTCATCTGGTTTTCAGTTTTTCGAAAACTGTCAAAAGGCAATTTGATAGTTTTTTTCCGCACAAATGAAGAAGCTTGGGCAAAATTGAAATTATTCCATTTTTTGTATGGGGGTTAATAACACGTTCATGTGAAAATCGTAGAACTTTCTGGATTCAGTAGTTCTTTAAGGAATTTTTTACATTTAAAAATGTGATGACAAAACTTTCCCACCTTAAAATAATTACCACTTTCGATAACTCGGCACAAATAGATTATAGACATATTCTATGTGCATATGAATGCGCAAAATATTGTAAACATATTAACAGTTAGAATATTGAATTTTCTGCTTGAAAAAACATGAAAAATAAATAAAGATCGTTTCAAGGGACATTTGTTGACAGCGAAAAGTGGTCAGTAATAACATATCTCAAAACAGGAAGATATCTTCATCTGGCTGTCTAAGTGTCAAAGAACAAATCTGTTTCAACAGGACAGACATTTGGTTTGCAAAAGTAGTGCACTTAAAACGATGAATGACAATGTGTTATCACTCCCACGCCTGTACGTTTAGGAAAACTGCCTGCATTTGAAGCTGTTCCCGATTTAAGCGACCAAATGTTAATCTGAATACATGCAGTATTAAATTGAAGATTACTTGTGTGCCTCTGGAATGTCTGGATCGATTTGAAGAACTGAAGAACTCAGCGTCGACAGATTCTTCCCACCGTTGAACTCGCCTATACGTGCACCCTTAACAGCTACAACAGGGTTGCTACCACCATCAAAATTATCTGCATGTGAACCCCATAACGTAAGACAGACCTATACATATGATAGGGTTTGACAATTAATGCCGACTACAATATTTATATTTCTTTTAAGAAAATTCTTACCATTGTATTGGATTCATCGACGAGATTTACGTCCCTCTTCTTAAGTTCTCTGCCTGTGGTACGTGACACCAATGTTTGTACATCACTACTGGTCTTTGCAATGCCCAACACATCTATATGACAGTTTAAAGGATTAAAAGAAACTCGAGTAGTATATCAACATACATTCATACTCTTAAAGCTCAGTACCGACAACAAGATTCTTCTCTTTCTGATCGAGTGATGATATCGGTGAGAAATCGAACTGTAGTGTCGGAATTTCAGATGTATCATCGTGACATGGTATAATTTCTGAGTCGTTATTTAGTGTCATTTCATAGTCATTCTTTAGGTAATTAAACTGTTTGTTCGCTGGTTTCAAGGTGCATCTTGATATAAAGTAAATGCTTCCCACCTAAATGAATGAAGTACATGTAGAGTTCAAACATACATTAAGAAAAAAGCAATAGTCAACAGTTAATCTATTCGTCATACCTCAATCATGTCATAAAATTTATCAACAGTATCCCGAAATCCTGTACACCGAATTTCTGAACTCTCATCCACTAGGTCCATAGAAAATAATTTTCCCTCTCCTCTAGAGTTACTCCATGTTTTGATAGGTGACTTACTCGTAACTCTTACTTTAATCACCCACCTATAAAATATCAACTTATGTTATAGTATCAAAGAAATATCTAACACTAAAACAGTTTAAATGTACACATTCGTACCTATTCTGATATGGACTTAGACCAGCAATAGGTGTTGTTGCCATATCAGGAGTAATCCGAGAGTTTGTTATGTTCGCTTTTTGTGTTACACTACCTATGATATTAGAGGTTGTTAGAGACATGTATAACAAGCATGTAAAGTATATGTATTACCAGCTAGCTTTGCAGGTGCTGCAGCCGATGCAGATGCAGATTGCCCAGTTTTCATATCAGATTCAGTTTCCGAGTTATCCACATTCAACGGATTTCCTATCTTAGAGCCAACCTCTGTACCTGGAACTTTTACCTCGAGATTCAATATTACCATTACACGTCTATAAAAGGAAAAGAAAAAGAAATACAAATTAATAAATAATATGCTAAGATTATGATGTACAAATTGATTCTACCCACTTTTGTTTTCCACTACTGTTTACCATGCTTATTGCATATCTGTTGATTTGACAAATAGAGAACTCTGTTAACAAATTGTCCGTAACCATTGAATTTAGCTGTGTTGCCAACATTGTGAATGAATTTATCCTTTTTCCATCAGAAACAAGTAGCCTGTATCGTTCGCCACTACTGGAACTAGCTAGCTTTTTATGTCCCTGTAGAACATATCAAAAATTTGTACATTTAATGAATTCAACCTGCGTACCTACATTTATCATTTGTGTCATGCAATATTTTTCCGATCTCTACATACCAATATTTGAAGTACAGGTTTATCAACATCCACGCCACTCATAATTTTCTAAGGAAATAAATAACAACATTTTGAAACACAATGTAAGGTACAAAGTTAGCAAACCTAATAAAGTCTGTATCTTACGTCAATTGCTCCGTCCGTGAGGGGTATCATTTTGAATGTATATAATAAGTTCCGAATAATATACTCAAGCAATCACCGGCAAAATTATTATTGAACGTGCAGCTACCGGTAACGGAAAACCTCTTTAAATCTATCAGCGTACGACTTGCTTCTGCAACTGTCTGCAACGCAATTCTTTCCCGCCATAAAGGTGCATTTTCAACCACCACATTTCATGAAACAAAGACATTAAGGTGCTAACAATAAAATTTTGTACCTATAAGCATATACATTATAGAATGTTTTCCGTTTTGCCAAGTAAGGAAATCACATGACATCAAAATATCTAACTCAAATATTCTAGTTGATTCCATCGGTTGGTGAAAGCATGAAAATACATATGTGCGCATTAGCAGTGATTAGCAGTATAACAAAAATAAGTTGTGCGAAATAGTAGTGTTGTGTACGCAGTATTGTATCTATGATAATATTTGTATTGGTCAAGTAGATCATTAAATGATAGCGACATTGGATTAATAATAGAGCAATCCAGATAACGTATTTCATCAGACAAACAAAAAAAGGTAGTCTATCGATGACAAAGGTTCAACTCTGGTACTGTACATAGATAGATACAGTGAGAAAGTAAGTGAAATTAATGTGCCTCTAATAATACGTTATGAGAAGAAAGTATCTTGAACACAGTAGACTGTCCGTTTCATTCGTTTTTTAACCATCTTTATCAGAATATATATTTACCAACTTGCATGCTACGAATATCCAGTAACCCTACATTAGAATAGATTTTTTAAACAATTGGCTGATAATAATACACACATTATGTACAATTAAAAAATGTTGGGCATAACGAACCAAATTTTCGACATTACATATATCATACATTTGATTAACATGTAATTTGTACCTTTTGAAGTCGTGGACTAAAAATATGTTTATGAGTAATCAAATCGCCCGCCATTTTCTACAGACCATACCGATCAGTACTTACCCCTGGCGCCACCCTTTATGGCGGGACAATATTTTGCGAGAAAAATAAAAGAAAACATTTTCATGTTGATCTTTATATTCGCGTGAACATTACATCTTTGGGCGATTATTTCAAAGAATAAACTCCGCTTGTCAAGATGTAGTTTGACTCCCTCAATTAAAACGTTTCGACAAGACTCTTTTGAATTAACCGCACGGCAATCCGATGAACGAAATCTTGGACGAGATATCAAGTACTCCCTCTGTTTAGTTGAGAGAAGAGTTACGTGCCCATGGGACTTACATCGCCACTCTCATAGTAACCTGCCCGTGCATTCCTTTACGGGGGCTCCATTTTATCTCGCTGAAGCCGGGTTAAGCAGATAAGACACGCGGACATCGTTACGACCGGAATTTGCTGGTTATTCCTGCCACTGAAGCGAATATCAGAAATCAAGTAAGCCACAATGAATGGAATCGTCAAAACCGCATTGCGCCTGTCGTCGATGAAAAGCATCGGCGGCCTCGCGGCACCGGCAGGATCCATTAATCAGCAGATATCACGAGATTTGTGGAACATGTGCAATCCCCGGCACGTTGCCTCTCCTCTCGCACTGAAAACGTTCCAAACGCCCTTCGACTATACGGCATGCGGAGCCAAACTTGTACACAGCAAAGGTATTTTCTGCGCGCCTATTCTTCTTTTTTCACTTCACATTATATTGCGAGATATTGCATCTAACATTTTTAAATATCTGGAAACAATCATTTAAGGAACGTTGTTCATTATCAAAATGCACAGAAATAAGTACAGCGTTGTTTGGTTCTCTTACCAGCTGAGAAAGATTTGGTGGAGTTCCTGGCAGAGGAAATTATAGCCGAGAAGAAGGCACAGAAGTTCAAAACAATTCCAACAGAGCTCGATGGTTTTAAAGTATCCTTGAGCGGCGCAGAAGTTACCTTGGAGAAGCAAGATAACAACGACACGTAAGTTACACCTAGTCCACATAGTAACATACAGTTTAATATTAGTTGTAATATTTATTTGTGACATTTATTTTTCGTAAGAAAAGAACGTTATAACAGGAATGATTTCAAACTAGGCATAATAAATTTGCAACATTTATCTAACACGTTGATACTTACAAGGATTCTTGTAACTAAATTTATAGAATTGCTATGACTAGTTTCTTCTATTGACTAAATTACATCCAAAAAGCAAATATATTTGTTACGAATGTTGTATAAACTTGCGTATCATTGAAATACATATAAGTTTTTACCTTTTTTCATTATGGGAAAAAAAAGGATGATTTAAACATGTCAAAAATATATAACGTAAAAAATGTGAATGTGATTTTATTCTATGTAGCTTTTTCTGCAGAATTTTTTACTATTACAATAGTACAAGTAAAACCTTCACTGTATATAATATATTCGTATGCATTATACAAAATTTAGATTTAATTATATTTAACATTACAATTATGTTCTCCATTCCTTCTGTTTATCTATGACATTGAGGTTTTATGATTTGTGTCAGTACATTTTCAGAAACCTTTAAAAATAGCTTATGTTTTTGAAATAATTTTTTTTGTGCAAAATATGTTGTCACTATTTCACCAAAAATGCCTTAATGTCCTTGAACTTGAAAATCTGATAATATTTTTTCATTATCTGATTATTTTATGTTTTTGTTTGTTATTAGAGTTAGGATATCATTTAACATAAACCACACAGTAAGCACAGACCAAGAACCCGACATAAGTCCTGAGAGTGATCAGCCAAACCTTGGAGATATGAAAAGCAAACCTACCTTTTCTGTAGACATAATTAGAGGGGAACAAACTCTAGGATTCGTATGTTCATTTAATTCAGAACCTGGAGCGTCTGGTGCTGATGAAACTTATAGTAAGTAGAATTTCAAAGATTGGAAAAGGAACCAAGACGTTGAGTATAAAATGGTGTACCAAATCCATTTTGATAATAAGTTCTTGGAAAAGTAATACATTCCCAGGTGTATTGTTTCATAACAAAACCTTGAAACTATGAAATGAGAATGTAACAATGCCATGCTTGTAACTGTAAAGATTAATGCTTTGTTAATATGCTTCTTGAATCAATTCTAAATTAATTTGTTTTACACAGATGATATCTTCGGTATTGACGAAATTACGCTATATCGAGGTGAACACACGGAAAAAGTATATTCAGTTGCTGGAGAAATCGTGGATGGGGTATGTTATTTATTTGAACTTGATAAAACTATGTATTATACGAAATTAACATATGTATCTAACCGTTAGAGTACCTGACGGTTTTATGACAAAAACGCCCGCGAAACTTGATAATTAAAGTCACCTTTTGATCTATTGCGATTGAACAGAAGAAAAAATGTTTAAACTTTAACTATTTTTAATAACGACGAGTAATATATAAAACAAAAATTACAATAATTTATGAGATTTATATCTCGTTGACATAAAGTAAGGTGGACAAATGTGATGTAATTCGTTGTCGATACAATTTTCTACAAAAAGGCTAGGATTGAAACGGTTATTAATAATGACAGTATAATGATGCCAAATACTAATTGTTCATGTTGTGTTTCAGTATTTGTACGATCTATTGATGAACTATTTGGAAGAGAAAGGAATCTCGAACGATTTCGCAGAGAAATTAATTGAATTGAGTACATCCTACGAACACACCGCATACGTTAGTTTACTTGAAGGCCTCTCGAAGTTCACGTCCGGAAAGTAATTTTGCAATTCGCTTTATTATGTAAACTATTTCCCATTTACTTTCTTAGTGTTCTGTCTCATTTAGGATATTAATAAATACATTATCACATATTCATTCATTTAATTAATGGAACCGCCGATTAATTTAGAATATTAATTACACCAAAATGATGTATAAATGCGTAATACATTAGAAAAGTGTACCAAAAATAATAATAACTTTACGCCATCACAAATGAGTGCTTCATTGAATGATGTAGGAAATAAAAATAAACAGTTGTTAGCACAGCGTTGTTTGTGCGCTTTTTATAGCACTTTGTATTGAAGAACGAGTGAAGAATGTACTGCACACGTACAAGCGGCGATGAGAAGATCGTGGACAGTTTTTGCAGATGACGAAGAATCATGAATTTCCAGAGAGTAGGAGAAACGCAGTAATCGTAGCGACCCAGTAGCAAGAAAGATGGACGCGATCGAGGTAAAAGGATCCAGCAGGAGAAGGAGCAGACATAGCGCGCAGTTAATTTAAGCAGATATCTATGCGTAATTGCGTGCTCCCGTTGAGTGCGCGAGTTGATAATTCGGTGTATTACAAGAAATGTCGAGTCGGGACCCTGACAATCTTATGAGTACAAATGACGAGAGTTTCGACTACTTGTTTAAGATTGTGCTGATTGGCGATTGTGGTACAGGAAAGACATGCGTCGTGCAAAGATTTAAGTCTGGCACCTTTATCGAACGGCATGGGAGCACGATAGGTGTTGATTTTTCAATGAAAACCGTTCTTATAGACGGTAAGAAAGTCAAGGTACGTATATCGGTGAACTTATGTCAAAATATTTTGATCGCTCGAATTGATTGATTCTAACCTTCAAATTATTCTCATGAAAATGGAAATTATGACCTTACGCGGTTGACGTAGTGCATTTAGAGTATAGAATTACCATGTATATTGCGGAGATGAACTTTGGCCTGTATGTTGAATCATGGCTGATAGTGTCATTTTATGTTGTTATCTTTTATTTACCTTTATTTATCAGTATCTTTAAATGTGTGTGTTTTAAATAGCTCCAAATATGGGATACAGCTGGGCAAGAAAGATTTCGTACTATAACTCAAAGCTACTATAGATCTGCAAATGGTGTAATTGTAGGTATGTATTGTCAACCTAAAGATTACAATAAATTCTTAGCGACACTATAATTCTAGTTTACGATATCACCAAAAGATCAACATTCCTGAGTTTACAACGATGGGTTGAGGAAGTACGAAGGTACACGTCATCCCATGTTTTACTGGTGTTAGTTGGTAAGATATCTACAATATAAAATTCTAACAGCATTCATCAATATTACAAGTAAAAATTCTATTACATAGGTAATAAATCTGACTTAAATGACTTGCGGGAAGTTGAAAAAGAAGAGGCAGAGGGATTGTGTGAATATGTGCCAGAAGTATTGCACGTAATAGAGACTTCAGCCAAAGAGAATACTAATATAGATTCCATCTTTTTCTATCTTGCATCAGAGCTTAAGGTAAGTGTTTGCATTAATTTTCATATTATTCAATGTATACAATAGGGTGGAGTTGTAACGTAATAATGTATAATTATAGAGAAGATATGAGAATCGCCAAATAAACGCAAATGGCGATGAAACTGTAAAACTTGGAGCTGGTCGAGAACTGTCTTCATGTACGGGCTGTACGTACAAACTCTTTTAAGGTGTCGTTGATTTCGGGACCTTTCTTGCACTACCTGACTGAGTACGATCACCACGTGTGTCATCTACTGCGCAGTAGATGAATACGTATGTAATTGCAATACTAATTTTACGCTGACAAAGTGGCATCTTGCCACATTTCACATTTTCACATTGTATGTGATCACTTCATGAAATCTCAATGATCAATTAATTTTTAGAAACATATTATTTTCGTAATGCAATTTACAACGTTAATATTCTCATTCTTAAATTTAGACTTGATCGCATGATAAAGTTTACACATTTGTAAAAGTTATCATGCTATTGTGACCTGACACATGAGAAATTCAGTGCCTTAATCTGTTGTATGTTACACACAGGTAATGTCTACAAAACACTTACTGCACAAATATTTGATAAACATTAAGGTGGCCAAATTTAACAAAAGCAATCAGTTGCTTGCGATATTAGCGTTGCAAGATAAAATGTTCTATCAATTAATAAGTAGTGTTTTTCTTACATTACTGTGTGAATTACGGGAAACAATGGTGTTAAATGACTTAGCGTCTGCTCAAATGAACATATTATAGGCACTGCTGGTATAATTTTTATTTTCAACTTTCATCTTTTTAATGATCCAGAATTATTTAGGCTGAACAGTAACTGTTCACTCGCTGTAGACAAACATGCTTTAACTTATTGTTTATATCTTATATCAGTGTCCCGTTAGCGTATTTAAAGAATGATGAGATTTTAACGTTATAGTAAGTCTTAAATAGAATACATTTACCATTAATTGAATCTCTTAACAGAAAAAGTATTCTTTCTGTGGACTCGTCAAGCGATATAACGAACAACATATTGATGAATATTTTATTTACACGGAATTCATACAAAAGGCATCAACAGTGTATACGTTGTGGAATGAAAAAAAATGTTTTAACAAATTATTGACATTTCAATCAGTGTTCTTAATAAATTCTGATTGCTATTTTTATATAAATTTTGGGATTGCCTTTAGAAAATGATTTAGCGCGTTTTTAATACAGAAACATCTGTTGCAAATATACAATCTGTTGTATACGTCTCAATGGTACTGATGTCGCTAACACTGACGTGACAAACACGCCTTTCATGAGTTATCAGTCCATGTGAAGAATCAAATATTCGTAAAAAAAAAATACATAAACGCAGTATGTAACATTGTACAATTTATCTATTTAGCTATGAAGTATAAATAGAAAATAAAAATTAACTATTTTAACCAGTCATCATGCATTGCATCATGCATCGGTAACGATATTTGCGCGTTAATACTTATTTCGGATTAGGGGAAGGGAGGTAGAACAATGAAACGCAAATAATTTCGAGTCATTTGAAGTCAAATGCTCGTTGCACTATGTAGGAATAACACTCTTTCATTACATAGCGCTGTTTCCTTTGATCAATGTGTGTATCATTTATTACTCCTTAAAGAACATATCCTCAACCATTTCAACTTTAAAAAAAAAGAATCTTTCACCCTTAAGGCACTTTTATAAGACAACATTGACAGTAACTTACAAAATATGTATATAACAAATGAAATTTAGCCCTGCCATAGTCAAACTATTTATACTTCGGATTATATCAACAAAGCAAGAGTAACGACTGTGCAAAATCTCTCATTGAGAACAGAATTACCTATTGCACAGTAAATATAAATTAACTCTCTAGGAACATTTGTTGAATTGGATGATGCCCGACGTATCGTATTCAACAACCTCCTTTTAACTCAATTGTTTTTGATATAACTCTTTTGCATTGTACAAAAACAATTAAGTACGGAAACAAGAACATCAACAAACAAAAATATAACATTGCAGTAATGCCAATAAGCAGAGAACTATATCTTTGTAAAAATTACATTAAATAACTATCGTCTTAATTTGATTGTAAACTGTACAAGTAATGATTACCGAGTATAAAAAGCCAGATCGATTGATTCCAAAATCACATAGCTTTTGTATTTGAAATTATTTTCTCACTCGTATGTAGTTTTTGTAAAAATTGAATGACTTCATTCAGTGTTTTAACAGCATTGCTGTTAATAAATATTGTAATATAATTTATAAGTTATGAAAGTATTGACAAGCTTCTGAGCATAGTGTCATGTTTTCCAAATGAAAAATTGTGTAAAAATAGACTAATATGGTACAAAGTGTTATTGTTGAGTTTGTACTCTACTATAAGTTCTTCTATACTTCTCATCAATCTGTACAAGATAGTAGCTTCCAGGAAACATACCAACAATGCTACTGTCTGGTGTGTATGGTACAACATTATTATTTTTGTTCCTTAATTCCAAGGTTTGTGTGTATTCTTCTGGTGACACACATTTGCGCGCTTCTAATTCTGGTTTGACATATGAGAGCGCAGAGACAAGTTGTGCCAAGTCTGATCCCTCCTGTGTATCCTTTGTAATTGTAAGAGAGTACATGCTTGAACAAAAGCCTGAACCATAGGAGAATATGCCCACTTTGGAACCAGCCAACTCTTTTATAGGCTTGTTCACAAGCAATGATACTAATCCTGAATATACAGATGGAGTGTACATATTCCCTACTTGATTAGCAATCAATAAAGTAGGCTGTGTCTTCTTAGCAAAGTCTTCTTTACTTGCTGATAGAAATGCTTTTTCTATATCCTTGTTAAAATAGGTATCCTCTGGATTAACACCATGAAATTGTTCTGCTCCAGGATATTTTTCAGAAGTTTTATCTTTGGGCGTGTTTAGAAAATCCATAAATGCAAGCCTGGCAAATGATTTTTGCACAAGCTTACAATATGGAGAATGAAATAGCATGGCATCAAAAGTGTGTAACGTTGTCGTAGTGTCGGGACATTTCTTTGTGGCTTTTTCACAATACGCTTTGTAACAGGTATCTAAAGCACTAAGATAACACTTAATAGATAATAATCCGTCAACTACAGGATAAATACTGCTAAGATCAGGTTTGTAGAAGTCATATGCATGTCGCATACATGACGCTCGTAGACCTCGATCGAACACTAGTGGGGCATTAGGACCAACAACCATAGCAATTGCACCTGCACCTCCAGTAGGTCTGGCACTTCCACTGGAGTAAATTGCATTATCAGCTGCCACAACAAGAGCTAACCTGCCGTCCCAGGCACTACTCTCCACCCACGAGATTGCATTGAAAAGAGCTGCTGTACCACCATAACATGCATTTACTGAATCAATACCTTCTATATCAGTGCAACCAAATGGTTCAAATAACTGCATAAGTACAGATTTTATTGACTTGCTCTTGTCAATCAATGTTTCTGTTCCAACATCCAATCTACCAATTTCTTGGGGTTTTATGTTGTACCTATCCAGGAGACGCTGCACTACTGTCATGCACAATGAAATTGTATCCTCACGATCATTGCAAAATCCCATTCTTGACTGGCCCAGTCCGATGGTGTACTTTCCACTGGACACACCGTCATACTTTTCCAAATCTTCCTGAGCCACATACTGTGCCGGAAAGTAGACTTCAATCATCTTAATACCAACATTTTCGGGCCACATTGTGCAATGGATTTTAAAAACTTGTCCTTTTCGTTGTCAATGAAGTGGCTCTCGTCCCGCTGTTTGCACTCCCTTTTCCCGTAGTTTCCTCTCAATATCTGTGTCCTTCGGTGGCGATTAGCATTAAACACTGTTAATCTTTTTTACGATACTCCGAACGGGAGAAGACATTCAGTAGAATGATCACTATGTCGACGGCGAATTGATACTGATGCAAACGTGTCGTTACGTCACGCAGACATGCCAAGATAAGTAGACTGTCGAAGGAACTTTACCCCTTTCAATAGAAAGTAGATCAGTAATAGTAGTCCGGAGGAAGCACTTTACTGGACACGTTGCCGGTACTTCGATCCGTAAGCGTAACACGTCGGCCGTCAGTTCCAAGCGATTAACGGACACGGACAATCTTAATTGATCGCGATCAATGACGAGCGTAGATTCCACGCTGGTTCAGGGTGGCGAGGAAGCGTTCTGTTCGTAGGTTACCGCCGTTCTTACGGCACGTACGTTTCTATGTGCACGCGCGACCCGTCACGATCCTACGGACAAATTTAGGTTAGAAGTGAAACTCACTGGTGAAAATTACGGTCATTGGACGACTTCCGATCGTGTGTTGACTAACTTTCGCGGCTCGGTGCCGATGAAGACACGATTGATCCCGTGCCCGTAGAATTTTGTACTGTCGGACTCTCGATCGAAGCGGTAAGAAAGGAACTCGCAGCGTGTCACGAAGTTTCACTCGTGAGTGAGCCCCGCTGCCGGATCGTCTCGTTTTAAAGTTATTCGGTTCCCCGGCTGCTGGCAGGCATTTTGCATGAACGATGGGAAGGGGCGACGAAAATTTTTACTCGCATACCGTCGTGACACGGGGGTTATCTGTTACTAGTGCGTCCAAATTATGCAATGACCGAAAGCGACGAATATCGATACGCTCGCCTGTCGCCGAGGTTATGTAGTATGAATTACGAGGTGCCTTATCTGTCCCAGTTCTTTTGGTTGCAAATGAGTGTATTTTGACATTCTTTTCAAGGAGCATATTTAGCTGTTGTCAGCCTAATTCACTGTTCCGCTGAATGACGGTTGCTGCGACCGTTCTCTTTTTTTTTTTTTTTTTTACATGCAACATGGACACCGAACGATTCAACGTTCGTGAAGCATGGACACTGGGACGATTCGACGCTGCTGTCGTTTGGTGGATTAGAAAAGGGAAGTAATCTGTACTGCGCGTGTATTTGACAGTATGTGGGTCATCATAGCGGTACAATGATTTTTGGAATCGAATTTCTGAAATGTCGGGTTCCGCTTATTTGCGTACGTATCTGATTTCCGTGAAAGGCATCTGGTTTCTCGATCGTGAATGCGTAAACGTACGCCTCAAAAACATACCCCCTAATGTAACCTCTCGGCGGTTCACCAAATGTTTAGGCTTATCGGAATGAGGTGTCTGAGGACATAAGCGGCATGTGAAAACCCAGGAAAAAATAGAACGCCTATATCACACTAAAGACATTCACTACTTTCCCATACATATTGAGTAGTATCCTCAGGTTCAAGAATTTATCTTCCTTTCGTAGTTGGCTAATTTTAGATCAATGCCTCCGTTTATTTCTCCAGCGAACAGTTCCATTTTTACCATAAGCGTCGCTAACTTACGGGGGGAGGAACGGAAGTTCCGTTAAAAAGGATCCACTCACGAATTGAACATTGCGATTCAAAGATGGAAAGAGGTATATTTGAATCAATCAGAATTTTCGCGCGACATCGAGTGTGAGGTGAATTTCAAAGATTGACAGGATGCGCATAAGAATTTTTCCACGTATAATTTGCTGGGTACATAATCTTAAAGCATTATAATATAATGTTCCATACTTTAATCGTTATTACAACATGTTTACATATAGCGACGGCAGCTTCATTTTCTTGTCTGGCACGGTAAAATATAATTTCTTTTGTCTACCTACTTTTTTTATCCGCTTTCTCTCGTTCTTTCACCCGACTTCCGAATCTGACTTTTTATCATTACCTTCCCGCGAAATCTCCTACGGATCAGAGTCGAATGCGTGTGTCAACGAAGCGTAATCGAATTCGTCGAAACGTTTTGCAGTGGAGTCGAAATCGAACCGAGACAAATTAAGTCTCATCGATCCTTCGTCCACGTTTCATACGTACCGCTTTGTCGCGACAGACACAATTTTATCCACTAAGTATAACAACAAATACGCTTCTAAGTACACAGAAAAATCTTGACGCTCCACAACTATCCTCCAATCGCGTATATTACGAGCATATATTTACTGCCCACCCCGAACTGTGCCTGCAACGTAAAACAAGGAGGGACTGAAGTGCGAGTCCTTGAACCGTTTTACAACCGAGATTTGCCGCTTCGCTTATTCAGCATTGTCCACGATGCGCGCTTGCAAGAGAGAAAAAAAAGGATGGTGAATACGACGTTACTCAGCATAATGGTAATTTCCGGGCTCGGGTAAAATGCGCATACCGATTCGGCCGTTATCTATGGCCGGCCATTGCGCGTGCATCGTTGCACGGTCGTGAAAAGAGCATTACAGGGAGATGAAGAAATATTAAACTGCCCTGACAGCCTTACAAAAATGCGCATCTTATTTGAACCGACGAAATTTGCCCCGAAACTCGTGAAAAGGAAACGGGCCGTCCCATAAGTCACGCCTTCTGCGGAACGAAGGTCGCCTGATTCCGATGATTTCGAAGGTTCCGAAGACTCGGAAGACTCTTCCGGACACGTTTCTCTCCGATCGTGTCACTCGCGGTCGCCGAAAAATTTTTCCAAACGCTCCTCGAGCCAAGGAGGAAGGGAGAGAGAGAAGGAGAGAGAGATAGAGAATAGAGCTCGCTCTAGGCTAGAAAAAGTGCGTACAAAATCGGAATGTGGCGCGCGTATTCGTGGCATGTGTGTCGGTGAGCCTGTATGTAAAACCTGTACCTTGCGTGTGCACGGCGTGTGTGCCTCTTTCGTTCGTCTCTTTCCAGTCTTTGATCGTGAAGAATCCGCTTCTCTTTTTTTTTTTCTTCTTCATCTTATTTAGACTTTTCGCGCTCCGAGGGAATAGCCCGTCTCGCTCCCGATACTGTTAGAAGTGTGTACTCGAAAGAGATCACCTCGCTGACGTTATAAAAGGCCTATTTCTCATCGTCTTGGCACATAAGTAATTTAATTATCTTAACGCCTACGTAATCGCATCACGTATACACGGACCGTCTTCGAGAGGGCGCGCCATCGAACATCTTCAAAAACAAACGCCGTCCGCGCGTCCTGTTTTGGTTTTGTTCGTCGCTGGAGCAACTTCCGGCTTCCGGCATTGGCGGGGCTGACGCTCGCGAATTTGAGACGCGCACCCTCGACGAGCGGACACGTCCTAGATATATTTCATCTTTACGCTAATTTATCCTTACGATCGTAACGATTTTTTTGTACGTCTCTCACGCACATTGCCGATAAATCGATCGCATTCGCACGCTGCTCTCGCACGTGCGCGCGTTCATCCGACGGGAAAAAAAAAGAATTGCACTGCACGTCCTTTAAGGTCGGAAAATGATCGGTGGGAGAATTGTCCGCGAAGTAAACTTCTCGGTGATGTGGGTGTATATATGTTTGTGTGCGCGCGTGTCGCTGTGTTCGCATGATTACTGAATTACTTTCGGACTCCTTTCGCATTGTCTCCTTCCTAAGTCGATCGTCGATCGACGGCAGCCGAAATCGTGTCGCAACATTGTTCTCTCATCCACATTGGCCGTTTCTCACGTTACGGGAGGATCGCGAAGACTGATAAGATATTTGGTAAATTAACCCTCCGTATCGTTGGCTATATAATGAGTTTGTTTATGACTTTATGCGCCGCACTGTCACGATTATCGCGGTTCTTCCCAGGTAAACGCGGACAATTACGGTATAATAAGTTTTCCTGTCAGCGCCGATTAGAAACGATGAAAACGGTAGAACATATGATAATTGGCGAACGTGAACGGTTGCTTCGAGAATGGAAAACGAACGGCAGAATCGGGACTCTGCCGTTCGATGAGAATGTAGAAAACTTAAGTCGCTCGCGTTCGAGCCGTCGAGAGCTCTGAGGGTCCCAAATAATGTGATAGAGGGTGCCCTTTGTACATTGGAGTCGGTCTGGCCGACAGCTCTGACCTTCCCATTCCAATGGCCGGCCAACGGCCATGGAAGCCGTTCACGGTCGTCAGTATCGACGTCAGTGTCGTCGTGAGCATCGTCATCAGAATCGTCGTCATTCTCGGATCACGATGACGCGGAGTGCTGCTGGATTCGTGCCCCGATTTTGCCGAGGTGCGTGTCGAGCGCGCGAATTCTAGTCAAGTTGTGCCGCAACTAAATAGTTAAGAAAGTACAAAAGCTTATCTACGAGCTAGTCAGGAAGAAAGGACGCGCGCGGAACGACGTGGGATTCCGATCGTACGCCGACGGCCGTCGATATCCTTCGGAAGGGCTCGGTTCCCCTCGTTTACGGCCGGGAAGCGTCGCGCGGGCGGCCATTGTTGCTCGGGGCGTAGGATCAGCCGGTGGCGGCGGAGATGCGCGGAAACGACCGAGCGGAGCCGATCGTCCGCCTCGTCCGCCTCGATAGCCTCGCTCACGCCTCTGCGTACCTGCGCGCGCATTGTGCGATCGAGTCTTTGCATGCGTTCAATATGGCGCATGCCAATGAGGACACTCCCCCCAAGCATCGCCCCGTAGATCGGCAGCGGCGATCGATTCAGAAGAGGCCCTTCTTCTTGTTCTTCTTGTCCTTCCCGTCCACTGTCCTGAAAGCAAAATGCACGGATAAGATGGGCATGGGGCGACGTGCGATGACACGGACGCGAGGCTCCCGTCGAGTCCCAATGTGCGAAATGTTGCTCGGTTGCTTCGTCGACGGTGTGCCAGGTGTGCACAAATGAAAATTCGTGACGGACGGTTTTGTCGGTTACGGGTGCCTATTGTTCTCGGTAATAAATGTTGGAGTGGTGCTTGGAATTGAGTTTCGAAGACACTGATTTATGCGGGGTGTCTCGGGTTTTCCTTGGCTATAAACTGCGTGGACTTTCAGTCTGTGGGTGACAATAGGAGATCGTAATGGAAAGTTTGGAAATTGACGTTTTGTTATGAACATGTAAGCGAATGAACACGCTAAATTACAAATACATTAATTGTAATTCGGCAGGAGTTTTGTTAATTGTACTATAAGAATGGTTTGTCGGTATGATTGAGATGAAAATCTTTCCAGGTGACCGAATAATACACTTCTATGTATTCTGATGGAATTTTTAAAAAAGTCAACAAAAGTTTATCGCTACGAGTGTAACAAAAGGTTTATCATTTCTCGTCACTCTCCCTTAATCTTGGTTAGAAATTGAGCCCTAATTTGTCATGAAAAACCAGAGACAGCCCACATAAGACTCGTACAGTATGAGCACAATGTACGCCAAAGTATGTATAAGCATAGTACGAATTGTGGATGTAGAATTAACAATTTGTGCAAAACTGTGCAATTAACCAAATCTAAACATGCTACGATCCATGCTTCCGCAGAAGATACGCAGTTCCGATCGGCCGCGTTCAATAAAGCCTTATTATGTGGCCTGTGTAAATGTATACATACATATTGGCTGAATAATTCTTTCGTTAGTCAGATCCGTTCAATATCGCTGTCTGAAAATAGCGTATTCTACTCCACGCTCTCAACGATGCTCTTCGGTCCCACAATTAAATCCTACGAAGTAGCAAGCAAATGCCTCCATCTCTCGTACAATACTTTACAATGAAGAACGAAGGATACGCCGTCAGCACACTTTCACCAAAAAATGCGTCGGCATCGTGTCCGATTGACAGGTGAGCAGACGCATTTATCCGAACGGCATCGAAACATCAAGCCGTCATCGTTCTCGTGAAATGCACATAAATCGAGAATCGATGACGTCACACGCAAGTAAGCTTCAATTGGGCACGTACAAAAAAAAAAGACGGTGTTTAAGGACGAGAATGGTTAGTAAATGTTTTAGAAAAAGCAGTACGTTTATTTGCAAAAAAGATTTTAATGACGAAGTTAACAATGCGCAATCATTTTGTTTTTGTGAGTAATTATTAGTAAATACGGGGTCACCCCCTCTGTCAAGCTGTCCATGTTGGTTAGACTCGAGATAAAAAGGCCTTTTGTTTTTATCTCAATCGACGAAGTTTTGCGTTATTAACCGTTAACTACGTTGGCGAAACGGCCTTGCCGTTGGACAAAGACGGTTTGCCGACACACGAAACAAAACGCAACGAGAGCGATGAAACGAAAAAATTGTGTGCGTGCTGTAACGTTGGATGGACTGCTTGTTCAGAGTTTACAATAAAATTCTTGGCCGCCTCTATTGAATCGAAGGGGGAACACACTACGCATGAAACGACGTAGGACGCTGTTGGACACAACGACAAAACGCAGTTTATGGGAACGAAGAAACAAACAAAAATGTAAAAAAAAAACGACAATAAAATGAGAAAGCTTATACACAAGCAGAATACAAATGCTGTTGCTGTTGGTCGTCAATATTTATCAAATCGTGTCAAAAATACACCGTTAACTTTGTTACCGTAAGCCTAGGTGAATATATTGACTTTCAGTGTAAAGGAAAGTGTACTTTTTTTAGGCACGCTGTGTGTCGCGCCGAATTTCAATCTTATAAAAAACAAACAGAAACGTTCGACCGCGAGGACGAACGTTCGTTCGAGAATGGGGTGCGAGGGCGTAATTTGCATGATAAAAAAAAACGGGGTGTGAGAAAAAAAAAGTCGCGTCACGGTAATTAGCCCAGTCCAGATAATTGACTATATCTGCATATATATAATACCGTCCGACGACGCCAATCTAATCTCAATAATACAAGGTTGCGTCCGTTCGCTGATCAGGGCCAGGACGTACCAATTAATATCTCTCGTGCACGCATCGCTTCCGTAAAAATTTTCTTTCAACTCGTTTTGCGTGCCCGTGCCAGGATACAAACTGGATATGTAACTTCCGTATATACGTACGGCGTGTGAAAAATGTCGTGCTCGCCGATCGAGTGTGGAAAACAAATAATCGAGACGCCGTTGTTCCGTTGGGAAACAAAAAAAAAAACAACGATCGGCTCCTTCAGAAGCGCGCAGAAAATTACCAAGGCAGTGTTATCTCACACTCTGTTATTCGGTAGTGTCGAGTCATTTTTTTTCTGTATTTTTTTTTTGTTGGGTCGGAAATTTGTTCTAAGGGTGCTCGGGATGCTGTATGACAAGTTGTATCTGTGTGGGGCTGTCTTGAGGCGATTTGAAACTGGTGTGACGTCGTAGAAGACTTCCTATCCCTCGGGACCCCCTCAATGTACCCCCTCCACCTCCGGAGCCCTCGGACGACACTGATCCCGTCCTAGATTAGGGACACCCCGAGATTTCGTATACACACAACAAACAAACAAGCACAAGCATCACGCGGTGAGGCGCGCGGATCGATAAATCCTCTCGAAAGCTCTTGCCACCTTTTTCTTTCTTTTTTTTTCACCCCCACCCAGCGTGTTCTACCCTTTTCGCGAATGTATTCGGCATGCCGTACAACTGAACTTCTGACGCAGTCGAAGCCAGAGAATGGACCGGAAGCTCTGCTGGCTGCTGAAAGAGTTCGCCTGGGTAGACGAACCCCTTTTGAACTGGAAGAGCGGAACGTACCGGCATGTTACGCAGTCTTTCGAGATGATCGCTCGATACGCGCCATGAAGGTGGTAAAAAGCGTATGCGTTACTGAAGGTTTCGAAAGCGGAGACCCTCGAATACGTGAGAGTCAAGCGATGATAGAAAAAGCTATCGAGACACTGCCATTTTTTGGATGTTGGCGCGAGGACAATGATACGGGACAAATTGTAACAGGCACCGTGTCAATGGCAATCATTTTGGAATACAGTAGACCCCCCTATGACATAGATACCTGTCATATGAATCCGTGTTGTATGAGTCACTTGGATTATAGGAATATATGAACCGTTCACAGCCGTTCACAGCTATTCACAGCCTATTTACTTACATCTTATATTTAGAATGACTACCTTTAATGATTAGGCTTAAGACACTACATGACAACAATGTCTATGGCCGTTGAATAATAAATGTTTTTTTTTCGCAAGAAACGAAGGAAAATTTATCAATACGTATTTTCTACCTTTTCTTTTATGGCATTAATCGATTTGGCAAATGAGCCGCTCACCTAGTTTACTTATTCATCAACGTACATTTATATACGTGCATAGAATAAAAATGGAGTTTCCCAAAAAAGAAGCAGCATGAAGTATAATGTTACCAGCCAAATGTTATATTAGTAACGTAATAAAATCGCAACATTTGTCTCATTCTTTTACCGTGTTATACGAATCAGTCTTATATAAACCCATGTTATAGGGAGGTCTACTGTATTGTATGTTAAGATATATTGCATAATGCCGTTATATCGACGCGAATGTGAAGAAAATTGTGATATCAATCGATACCGTGTGTTAAAAGTAATCATTTATATCTTAGGTCGATTAGCTGTACTTTAGGTTCAAAGTTCGTTTCTACATGCGTAAAAGGCCCAATATTAAAGGGTGCTCGGCTGTCGTTCATTTTCCTCATTACAACATAGAGAAGGAAGAAATACAATCGTTACTGTAGCTTTAACTCAATTTATGACTGTCACGTTATCTCAATGACGACTTTAACTACGAACACAAAGGCAGTGACTTAGATTGTTTTGTACCAGCAATTATTAGTAATTTCCTGCCATTTACTTTCGCATTCCATGCAATTGTTTTCGTATACTCTTGAATGCAAACAAACACATTATCTTGAAACATGATACATAAAACACCAACAGATGGTCGAAAACAACTGAACCGTTTACACCGAATGCACCTCGATAAAATGAATTTTTTTGACTTTGAAATAATACCGATACGAGCATCTACACACGGCCAGAGTCAACAATATCTAAGCTCTTTGCTCGGAAAGGAAAGAAGACGTACGATCGGGTGTCGATTTTCAACAGAAACGAGTGGACCGTGTAACTGAAAATATTGTTGCAACGAAACGACGTGCAACGATACACCGAGCAGAATGCAAATACGGAGGACACATCTTCCGGTTTTTAAAGCGTTGCGATACTCACTCTTTCGAATTCGCCTCTAAGCTGCGTCTGCGCAATTCTTCGATACTGTGACCAGTCTGTTGTTCCCACGTCAATTTCTCAGCCTCGAACGCTCGTCTTTTCTCCTCCAGTTCGCGCACCTGCTGTTCGAATGACCGCCGCATCTGTTCATGCCTTTTTTGCAACTGTAAGAACAAAATGGGCTTGTCAGCGTGATGCACCGTCGAGTGAGTCTGTCGAAAGTGTTACTAATGCTCGCTCACATCAGCTTCCGAATCCTTAAGTTTTTGCTTCTTCTCGCGGACCTTCATCTCGAACACCTGTTCCATTTCGGTTTCCATTTTCTTCATCTTATTATCGTGCTCTCTCTTTTCCTCTTCCAGCTGCGCCAAAGGATTCCTACAATGAATGGAAAGCAGTTTAAGTTTGGGCCAAAGTAGGGCGTAACGCTATATAGCTTTCAATTAACAAAGACGCTCTGATTTTGTCCATTGGATGTAGAAGTTTGTTCGAAATTATAAGAGGATGTAAAGAAATCGTCGGTAGATCTGGATTGCATACGCTGATACTACTTTTACAGGAAGACTGCGGGGTATTAAAACATTCAGTATAGGTCGTCGTGAGAGGAACTTCGTGTAAGGAACTGAAATCGGATGATTCCTTTACCGATATTCCAACTATCTAAGAAAACTCAATATCCTTGTACCGGGTACAAAATATCATATAGTCACGGTAGGATAAAGTAACTAATTTAATCATTCACACAGCATCGTCGTCATCACACAATTATAAGCAATACAAGATTGCTAAATAGAAAAACAAAAGTCAAATGGGATTACTGAAGAATTTAATAAGCAGCAGGCAGAAGGTACGTCACAACATGTCCCATAACACTCGAACTCTACTTTGTTTTCGATTTTTTTTAAAGAAATTTGTTCGCACTCTTTCTTTTGCTATTATTTTTTCTCCCACTTGCTTCTCTTCACACACTCTATCCCTTTCCGTTTCTCTGCTACGTTCACGACATCAATACAACAACAACAACACGCACACACACGCACACACATGCTTATACCCATTCACGCATACACGCATTCGTCGCTTCATTCTACATTTCCCTTTTCCTATTGTCTCTCTTTCGCTCATAGGCATTTTCAGATTTTAGTCTAGTATGGGTTAAGCATACTAAGTTTGAGAATATCCACGGTGCAGAAAATATCGGTCACCAGCATCACGTCAGAGGGTTTACACTATTAATTTGCTTCAGATGCTTACATATCTCCGATTTTAGCCAGCAAGCTGTGTGTATATCGAGAAATGAATATCGATTTCAAATATCGTATTGTCGCTCAAGTTTGTACATGGCAAGAATAGATTGCAACTTTGATTGAACTAGTCAAAGAACGCAAGATTCACTTGGTTGGTCAGGAAGATAACACTTTTACGTCTGTATAGCTCAGAAAGATCAGAACGAAGCTTTTATGTCACTGTTTACTTCAGCTTTGAACCGTAAACGAATCAATCAAAGTAATTGAGACCGTAACAAAGACTCGAGAAGTGTGCTGCTTTCAATTAAGTGGCAGCCATTCATTTATCAGTGTGTACGTGTCTGTATGAAGTCGAAAATGTGCCAAGTTTAGAAGCAATTCTGCGAGTTTATTTTCGAACAGGATGTATGTTGCCAAACAAATTGAGCTTAATTCCATGTAATACATGATTGTTTTAACCCCTTGTCAACATGTTGCGATAAGTGTGTGTCATGAATATTGTTTGTGGCATGGTGAACCCTCGGTACGGGACGCGGTGTCCGACAATAACATAAATAGCAAATTCGATTCTTACGATGCTTGTGCACACAAAACCATAGTACATGATCCGGGCCTTATTAAAGGACTTACCACACGGTCATGAAACTGTTCAGCACTCCTGGAGGGCACAGACTATTCAATAAGAAATCAGCATTAAAACGAAAGTTGAGAAGACAGAATTGAAAAAGAGTTCATTGATTACAAGGCTCAATTCTGTATCTAGTCTACGACAATAACCCTTCATTGCTTCGTTTCTCTCGCTCTCACCCTCTCATACGATCTCTGTCTGTATCTACCTACACCGTTCATATTGTCTGCTCCTTCGTCTCATCACTCTTAAGCGGAGTGCGTTACAATTACGGAATTTCGACTATGGTAGACTCGATCATTTCTTTTCCAATAGTTTGCATGCACAAGCTCTTCCCACGCGCTCTCGGAGCGAAGGCAAACGTCGTTAAGCGAGTACAAGTGTATCCGATCATCCCTCTGTGGGACAAGTTGAATCTACTTAGTTTTCCTTTCGGGTTCGACTCAATGACCAATCTTTTATTCGCAGAGCAATGTCGCGGTCAATCGTATTTGCGATCATGTTTGCCGATGGCTCGTAAGGCGGGACATTCGATTCTTGTCGTTCGGCGGGTCGTTTGCCTTTTGTAAACATATGCGTGACAGGTTCATGAGATTCGAGCGCCCGAGATCACAAGACAACATGGCATTCATTGCGAACTCACTTGTTTGAAACCTTCGTCGGCTTCCCGTCAACACCGAGGCCGGCCAGCGTGCGACATCGGAAATTCTCATAGTGGACGTTATTCGTAACATCCTTCAGGTCTTGCAGATGCGTTCTAATCACCATGTTCCTCAAGGCTATAAAGTCGCAGTGTTCCAGATTCTCCACTGCAAATAAAAATCGAAATTACAGTATCGACCCTTCTCTTGCAGAATAAAGTATGTATGATGTACGTGATTTATTCAGTGCGACCGATGGTAAGAGATGGTTTATTGCTGCATCAAGCGGAACGGAAGCGAAGTTTTCTTTAATGCTCTTGAACGGAAGCCAAGCGTGAATGCAAATTTTTACCTTCGGCTATTCCCCACGGATACTTCCGACCGCGAACCTTTTTCCCATTATGCTCCACGACTGTGTTCGCTCCGACTACAGCGAATGGCACTCTGTCCCTCAGAACTTTATGAAGTTTGGTCTCCTCTTCCTCCTCCACTTCTGGGAATTCGTAGATTTTGATTTTGTGTTGGGCAATCTCGTTCAAGATCTGCGTTTAAAGAAGGAGAGACGTTACCAATTTTGTGACTTTCCAACAACCTGAACATTAAGCATTATTGTTTGAATACGATGTCCATACGTTCTTTATTTAACGGGACGGTCGAACAAATATTTTCATTGGTGAATAATATGCGGACGAATGGAAAACCCAATTAAAGGTAAGCACATTAGAAGCATGGATTTCTGTCAAATATGACTTTTTAAAGTGTGAACCGGAGCTATTTAAAAGAATGAATTCAACTGCAAAGTATTACAATTAATGTTATTGAATTTTTGCAATGTCTATATGTGAAATAATTAAGATTGTACAGAATTTTATTTGTTTGTGATAGTTTATTATATGCTACTATTTCCGTAATGAGTATTATAAACTTATACATTCAAACACTGTTTTTTTTATAATCTTTGATGTGTCCTTTACCCCCCCCCCCCCCCCCCCCCATACGGGCACCGTATGCATGATTCATTGAAACGGAATCAACATAACCAAACAAACTTCCTGAGATTGATGAACCTTGTCTTTGCAAACACCTCTCTGCTTACAACAACTAAGTTCACACAAAACGTATGTCTTGAGTGTAAATAAATGGAATACCGACTCAAATAATCAAATAATGTTACAGTTCACTGACATGTCCGTTTCCTGCGCACGATGAAAATAAACGGAAATCAAGAGTCGACTTAGACGTTGAACATTATTTCTCACTTTCTCGTACGCGAAAACAAAAGTGTCCACTCCGTGAATCAATTTCACAATCGTTTGGGGCAAAAAACTAATTTGATGGCATAAGTGTGCGTGACACAAAGTGATAATACTTACTTGCTTTTTGAAATAGGCGCATTCATCCGGTGTCATGGTGTCAGCTTTTGCAATAACCGGTATGATATTAACTTTATCATGAAGACGTTGCATAAACTCGACGTCCAACGGCTTTAATCCGTGCCCGGAGGGAGCTACGAAATATAGACAGCAATGCACTCGACTGTCTGGAATTTGTCGTCTCATTACGCGGGACTCGGCGTTTAAGAACTCCTCGTACTTGGACTCGATATACTCAATTACTGGTACCCAGCTGAAACAATTGCGTGCATACACTGCATTATACAAATCAGAAACTCGCTAATTTGAAGACTTGAAATGCGTCATGCACAATACAGTAGGCCTTATTATAACACGGGTTAGTATAAAATGGATTCGTATAACACGGTAAAAGAATGAGACAGATGTTGCGATTTTATTACGTTTTAGGTCCAATAATTAATGTAACTTTGGCTGGTAGAACTAAACGTCATTGTGCATCTCATATTTTGGGGAAATTTCATTTGTCGTGATCATCTCAATTTGTTTCTACGTATGGGTATAAGCGTATGTTTATGATAAATATAATGTATGTGAGCCGCTCATTTGCCAAATCGATTCAGTCCAGAAAAGAAAAGGTAGAAAATATGTATTGATACATTTGTGTAGATTTCTTGTGAAAGAGAAAAACATTTATTATTCAACGGTCATAAAAATGGTTGTCACGTAGTGTCTTAAGTCTGATTATTAAAGAAAGTTATTTTAAATATAAGAAGTAAGCTAATTGCTTTGGACCGTGAACGGCTCGTCTATTTGTATAACGTAAGTGACTCATATAACACGGAAGCTGTCTACCGTGTTATAGCGAGCTCTGCTGTATAGTAGAGACTAGGAAAGATTTTACATGAACGAAGCTTTATATCATTTGTATAACTTTGATTATTTAGATCCTAACTTTGCAGTTTCACATATCACGTCTCAGAAAATCATTGCAAAAATTTGTTTAGCGACATAGTATGGATTTTACTGCATTATGATAACGCTAATGAAGGCGAACGTAAAATCGATAGGATATCAGATAAGAGGGCTTAGCAGATAGGAATATGAATTGTTACCAGTTGCTGTTGTCGACAGCGTCTCCAAATCCGGGCGTGTCGACCACGGTCAGGGTCAAATTCACACCGTTTTCCTTCAACAGCACTTTACTCGTTTCAACTGCAACCGTCTTTTTCACGCGAAGACTTGGTCCAGGATACTCAGCACTGTATATGTCCGCCAGGAACATCGAGTTTATTAGCGTCGATTTCCCCAGTCCCGACTCACCTAATATAAAAAAGTTACATAAGTTATCAGTTCCTCCCTTGCTGTATTTCACTTTCTTTTACTTCAAAAATGTGCACCTTTTTTTCAGTATTGGATGATATTCAAGAGTAGAATGAAAAATTACTTTTCACCGAATGTAAAATAGCACATGTGTACTGCCATTGTATGCTACTGTCTTATAATATTTGCCAATTAGCCGAAGAACAGACAATGTACTTATATAGTACGTATACATATATATGAGCCCTTTATTTTGAAAGTGGCGTAAGTTTCATTGTGAGAGTTTTAAATGGAGATGGAAAATGTTATACAATCAAATTTTATGAGATCACAGCTTTATGTTTAATTTGTAAACTAGCAGTTGAATTACCAATGTGCACTGAATTTTTTTATGAATAATTGAAATTTAAACTTCACTTTCGTTCCGCTAACGGATTCATACGGGTCTCTTCCGGATGTGCCCTTGTAATTTTCAGCAAATTGTTAACAATTTAATTATAACAAATTAAATTGCAAAAAAACTACAAGAATATTGAACATATTAATATAATGGATTTATTGCATTATATACCATCTGCACATCTCAGTTGTTGTAAATCCCTCCCAGATATATAAATTGGAGAAGATTGAATAATAATTAGTAAAGCAATATTAATTTTAATGGAAAAATTATTTAACAAATAATAAAAGTTGAATATTTTTTTGATTTCATAACATAAAAGGGTATACATTTATTTTTATTTCAAGAGAAATTTACTTGTATGGATTCTGCTTTCTTACGAATTGAAACCGTCATTTGTTGATTTTGAAACTGGCGTTATTAGCAATGTTATGTAATGGAATGTAATGGCAAAATGTTTGACATGGCAATGTTAATTACGCTTATTTGGATGATAAATTTCGCAGCCTTAGAAACGCAGAAACATTATTCTACTACGTTATCTGTTACTCATATTTTTATGCTTAATCCAACGCAAACCCTTCAATATCTGAATTCAAACATAAATGGACTTACGCCACTTTCAAAAATAAACGGCTCGTATAGAGTGCAAGAAGCAGCAGGAATTGTACGCGCTTAAGAGAAGTGCCTCCCGATGGGATCCTTGCCCGCTTGTTAAAATGTCTCTCACATGTCCCGTGTAATTCATTGTTAAAGACAGACATAACGCAGTGCATACTGCGACACATGTTCGCCAGATGCGAACGTTTGCAAGATTCGAGCGACGAAACTGCGTACGCAAAATTGCAATTGTCGCGATGGAGTTAACATGTCCGTTCTTGACCGAATGAATCACAGCTATCACCCGCTTAGAAATCGGTAATTCGAAACTTTCGCTTCTAAACAACATTTGCGACTACTTTTCCCTCGCATGGTCACCGTAACCGCAAATCTCCGATATCCATTTGCAGTGAATCGTTGCGCAAAAAGCGACGATCGTATCGATCGAATTCAAGTAAAAGTGCCAAGGCCACATAAAAACTCGCACCGCGAATCACGTACGGAGCCGAACGTCATAGGAATTGAGTTTTGTCCAGGTTGAACTGCGTCCTCGGGACTTTAAGTACGTTTCTGTAACGACTGCAGCTAACGTTTGTGGAACGTGATGAAAATTCTGGCCTTAAACTTGATTAGTCATGTAAGCGATTCTACAATCAGATCTTTAGGTGCAAATTGGGTCGTTTAAAATACTAAAATTCAAAAGGAAGGTTTAGTTTTAACTGAGAATAATGCCGACTTCAGTATTAATCATTTGAAAATCTTAAATTTGTGTTAAAAAGGTCAATCAGCTTCGGGAGGATTCGGGGAAGACTGTCGCATCATAATCGTTTAATAATCTAAACAACTATTTCAGTTATTATTTGTTCATTTACTCAAATTTCAAGATTGCAGTCTCTAGCTGGAAAATTATGATCTCTAGTGCTATTAACCGCGAAATGCTTAAGAAGGAATCAATTCATCAAGACTTCAGCAAGACTCTAACAATAAAGTCGTTCATCGATTCATACAACTTCACCTAATCATGTTCTCACCCCCACCCCTTCCCTAAAAAACATAAGACGCTGTTCAATGCCTCAAGTTCGCAGTAACAACCCAGAAAACCGCCAACTCAAATCCTCCAAACTACAGAAACTCAAGAAAGACGCTAAGAACACAATCGTTCATTCATCTGAATAACTCTCTCCCTTATCAACGTTATCAACCACCCACCCACTTCCTCAACAAACAATATTCCAACAGTCAAGGTCACACTCCCAACCCAGTAAACCAGACAAAATGCCAAAAGCTTCGAATCGAGAAGAAGCGACTCACCAACGACCATCAAGGTAAAGTCGAATCCCTTCTTGACAGCCTTCCTGTAGACCTGATTGGGCAGGTTGGCGAACCCAACGTATCCGTCGAGCTCCTTCGGCTTCGTCGGCGGCGTCGGTCTCGGATGATGGGCCGACGACAGTACGCTGGCTTCCTTGTTCGACTCTAACTTGTTAGAGTCGATCCTCGCGTTCTCCCGCTTGTTGCTGTCCTCGTTCGTCTCGTTCTGCGTCGCGACGGACGACGGCAGCCTGACCTTGGAGGCGGTCACGCCGGATGATAGCGAGGTGGCGTACGCCGTCGTCTGATGGGTCGAGTTCGCCTGATTCGTCGCCGAATTCGTGGTGGTGCTACCACCGGACGGCATCGTGGGCGTCGTCGTGGTCGTCGCGCAGGATAGATGAGCGGACGGCGTCGTTATCGCCGCCGTCGGCGTCGTCGTCGAGGAGAGGCTGGTCGTGGATATTGCCGAGGAGCCGCTCATCGACGAAGGCACCTGTGGCGGAGGCTGAGGCGGCGGCACGGATGGCACGGATGGCGACGATATCAGACCCGTGCCGCCGTCTCCCTTGAAGAAGAGCTCGCGTTTCGTTTGGATCTGCAAAAGAAATTACGCCACTTCTATTATTATACTTGATCCGGTATTTAACACTGCTTTCTTTCCATAATTTTTTATACATTTGTATGGGTATCGTCGTTGCAACGCTTTGATTGCAGGTATAGTAATAAAGTAATGATCAGATATTTATAAGGGGTGTCCAGACAAGAAATTACGCAGCTTCTGTGATTACGGTTATTCCAGTACTTAACACTGTTTTCTTTCAATAAATTTTGCTACATTTTATGGGTGGGGTCGTTGTGACTCTTTAGTTGCAGGTATAGTAATAAAGTAAAGATCAGATGTTTATAAGGGGTGTTCACAAAAAAATTACGCGGTTTCTGTTATTATGCTGGATTCAGTATTTAACACTGCTTTCCTTTCATAATTGTTTCTAAATCTGTAAGAGTGCGGTTGTTGTGACTCTTTGGTTGCAGGTATTGTAATAAAGTAATGATCAGATATTTATAAGGGGTATTCACAAAAAATTACGCGTTTTCTGTTATTATGCTGGATCCAGTATTTGACACTGCTTTCCTTTCATAATTGTTTCTAAATCTGTAAGAGTGGGGTCGTTGTGACTATTTGGTTGCAGGTATAGCGATAATGTTCAGATGTAATGTTCTGTAATGTTTAGATCTTTGAAGAGGGTGTCCAAAAACAAATTTCGCTGTTTCTATCAATATGTTTGACACAGTACTCAACACTGGTTTCTTTCTACAATTTTCGCTAAATTGATATGGATGTAATTGTTGTGATTCTTTAGTCGTAGATATAGTGATAAGGTAATGTGCAGATATTTGTAAGGGGTGTCTAGAAACAAATTTCGCTGTTTCTATTATTGCAATTGATCCGGTACATAATAGTATCTATTTCCCGCAATTTTCACTAAAAAATGGATCCGATTGTTGCAACTCTTCGGTTGCAGGTACAATCATAAGTTAATGTACAGACACATTTCTAGGGGATGTCGGGAAAAAATGACTCTGTTTCTGCCATTATGTTTGATCCGCCCGTTAACACTACTTCCCTTCCGCAATTTGCTCTAACTATGCATGAGTGCGATTGTTGCGACTGATTGCAGGTTATGGTGATAGAGTAATGTACAGATACGTAAAGCGGATATCTGGAAAAAATGACGCTGTTTCTGTTATTATGCTTGATCCAGTACTTAACATTGCTTTCTTTCCGCAATTTTCTCTAACTTTGTATGGGTGGGGTCATTATATCTCCTTAGTAGTAAATTATACTGATAGGGTAATGTACAGATATTTATAGGAGATGTCTGGAAAAGAAATGTCGCCACTTCTGTTATTACGTATAATTCAGCACTTTGGACTGCTTTCTATCCGCAATTTTCTCTAACTTTGTATGAGTGGGATCTTTGTAACTGGTTAAAGATCATAGTGATAGGAAAATATAGCGATGCTTATAAGGGATGCAACATAATTTGCTATTCTTTTTTGCCAGTTCGCTGATTTTTGGAAATTTTTTGTTCCAAAGTATAGTAATGTCTGTGAAACGGTGTAATTCATTACAAATAGTCTTTAGTAGTCCGTTGTTTTTCTAAATTAATTTGTTGTTGACCTTGTTTGTTTGAAAATTACCACCATAACTGATGAGTAGGTGTAGAGATAGTTGCTACAGATATGATAATTTTGTTCTCGAATTTCTTATGATTTTGATAACTGTTAGTCCAGCTCTATTGTAATTTTTATACATGTTTTGGAGTGGTCTTTAATTTTTTGTGAATTGAATAGTTATTGACATTGTTTTACTGAAAACGGCCATCATGACCCAGTGGGTGTAGAGGTAGTTGATGACAGGAAAATTGATAATTCCTTTTAATATGTCATGGATTTTGACAATTTTGGTACTGTTCTGGTCACCATTTCTGCTGTGATAATCAATGTAATATTTTAAAAAATGTATTGTTATGGTAGCATACGCAAAAAGAAAGCAGATGTTCTATCGTTTTTTAATCTTTCATATTTAATATCAAATGATAATTGCGATTATGACTGTAGTAATATAAAAATGAATGTACAAATAATTGTATTCGATATTATACAATTTCATATGATCTGGTATCATCTTTATACTGTCACTTAAAGTTACCGGAATACTTAACTAGATGCATAAAAAGTTACGACAAGCATCCTAATTCTCTATCACTCCTAAGCAGTTCAATAATAGTCGAAACTAAAAATGACCTCCAAACACAAGATACCACATCTACAAATCTCTCAATTGATACCGAAGACGAACAACTACGTCTGCCAACAGTATCTCCGTGAAAGATACGATAACTTGAACGCACATGTACTTACAAATCTTTTAGCCGACAAATGGTCAATTCTATCGCATGAACGATTAAAATTTCCACCTCACGAACCTGAAGCAATACTTCTGGTATTCTGGTATTCTATCTGGTAAGTAATAACATGGGCAATTAAAGCAGTACACACCGATTTGAGGATCCTACTGGGAAACTCGCGTGGAACTGGAAGCGATGAGACTGATAACAGAGTACGCCGTGCGCATGAAAATTTAAATTCGACCATTTTCACGAGTATCCTTCGTGAAGCTGGGCTGGTATACGTGTGTCTTTCAACGAGCCGAGGCTATCTGGTGACACGGTGTCGAGTGTTGTCCCGTCCGTGACGTTTCTCGTGAAATATGAGTGATGATGAAAAAGATGCTCGTGTTCGTAAGACCATGACCCGACCTCAAATATTTTGCGGCGGACTTTACGGCGAGGCCACGGAAGGGACAATCGACAGTTTGAGACGTGACATGTTAAGTGCGTACGATAGGGGGTTCTAGTCAGATACGCACGTTCCGCTCGATTCATCGATTATCTTCGGCACTTTCCGGTACGCCTATCTTCCTGATAATCAGTATCAAAATATACTGGCTTTTAAGGGGTTTGCCGATGTCGTGCACTATCTTGTCAAGCCTTTATTCCCTTTCGGCGTACATCAGCTTTTACTCTTTATATATACCTTGTCAACTTCCTTTTAGATTAGTTGCTCGAAATACGAAGTAAATAAGGAATATGAATGTGACATTTGAGAGAAATGAGTGTTGAACGAACGTGCAGCAGCTGTGATTAAAATCGAACGAAGGTAACGTAGTCGTCTTGTTTTTGGACGCATTGTACGATGTTATTGGCGAGGAAAGGTGCAGGTGTGGGTGTGTTTGCCTATGATTGCGGGAAAGCATGCTTGGCCAGCCGAAAACCGCCTGTTTTCGTGACACTGGTCTAAAAGAAGCTGAGAGATAAAAACACGCTGCAGCCTTCGTGAAAGAAGCCATTGTATCATTCATATCCCTCCCTTAGTTCCGTTTCCTTGGCAGGGAAACCACTTGAGTAGTTGTGAATGCATTCCCGTAGAAAACGTGCATTCTCAACTTCTATATCTGGCAAACTTTAATAATCATTAGACGAGACTTGCGAACCGACAGCTGTCACGCTATTATTGTCGTATGAAACGGCAAATGATTCGCTTTTGTGATCGTATAACAATCGTCCATCTTTACTTTCGTTATGACTAGCGCTGTTCAGTTGGATCATCGTACAGTCATTCAGTTTGAAAGGTTACGTCATTATTAACATGAAATCCTGTGACGGAAGCGATAAGAAGTACTCTCCAATGTTTAACTAGCACTCTTACGCAGGAAAGAAACTATTTAATTACTATTGTTCTTGTATGACCGGTAATGTGCTTTTCGTTTATCTTAAGCAGATTAAGGCATTAAATATAAAATATTTGAAATTGTACGAACATTTTGTGAGGTGGAAAACGTGAGAATGCGTTGAAAATCCTTTTTGTAATTAAAGCCAACGTTAAAACCCGTTTCCATCAAATTTATATTTCATCTACCACGGTCACTCTCTCTGAGAGTCATATCAAGTAAAAGATCAATATTTTTAATGCCGTTTCCGGAGGTAGATTTATCGTGCACAAAAAAAGTCATAAAATGCCAAAGCACTGGGCTCGTAAATCAAGTATTTACGATGCAATCAAATTCATTTTAAATACGACTCTCACAAAATCTGAGGGTCGCTGTTACCGTTCCATTATACGCATTCGGTTCTATCGTATTTATGGTCAGTTACAATAAACAATTAGTTGCAATAATTTTTTATTATTCCGTACTATTCCTTCTTTTCTGTCGTTATTCCAAACATTTTAAATCCAAATAGAATATGTGTGCAACAATTCTGTATACAATAGTAAGTATTACTTATTTTTTATTTATCATCAGTATCATCGATAAGTTTAACTCTAATATCAAAGTCTACCTATTTATGTATACCGATCTACTAAACACGCTTAATTTTTTTTATATGCGTCAATGATCCGTATAATTGCTTCATTTTCTTCAATGTTTATTTGATTACCAAATCCGATTATATTCCTTTCTCAGCAATATACCAACTTTGCATAGAATAGGAAAATGTGTTTATTTATTTGTCCAACCGTCTTAGCATGCTTACTTTCTTGCACATTCATGTATTCCATTCACGTTTTCCTTTAATCAACTGTATAAACATTTTAACTCTAATTCAACGCTAACTACTGAGCTACAAATTTGCGGTTTGTTTATCATAACTGGCGGCGCCCATATAAGATTTCAGCTTCAAGAATGAAGCACTACCTGCCCATGTAAACCCTTTGGCCTGAATTTTTTCTATACATTATAATACTCCATGCATTCACTTCCTTGTAGTTAGCTCTTTTAATACAAAACCGAATTGTATACTAACTCCGCATAGACTAGAAAATTGTATCTATTCATGGTTAGTTTATCGTAATCGGTTTCCATTCATATAAGAGATCATCTCTAAGTAAACAGCATTGCTTGCCTACATAAACTTTCCCATCCGTATTCGAATATTCGATGTATCTACTTCCTTCCAATCATCCCTACAATCATATCAAACCCTGTTATGCGTTAGTGTCGCATACACTAGAAAGTTCTATCTACTCCTCGATAGTTTATCATAATCGGTGTCTTCCACGTAAGAGTTCAGTTCTACCGAAGCACCGGTTGCCTACATAAACCCCAGGCCTACATTTCTCTTTTCTGTTCGAATATTTCATACCTTCGCCTTCCTTCAACCAACCCTCATTCCAAGCTCATGCATTTCTCTTTTGAATCGTAGATCAAATCTGAAGGAAATGGCATTGTATTTGTTAGTAGTTAGTATCAGATCCTTCGTCGACAAAACAATCTAACTCTGATAAAGCTTTACCTGCCTACATTTTTCCATTCAAATATTTCAAACGTTTGTTTTCCTTTTATCAACCCTTATTCTGAACTCACGTATTTTCCTCTCGAATCGTAGATAAATTCAGAAAAAAGTTACACTTTATTTGTTACTAGTTAGCATGATAACCACCGTCCACACAAGAATCGAAATGCAATAACAACCCATTACGTGCCTACATTTCTCTATTGAAATAATCTATACGTTCGTTTTGCCTCGATCAACCCTCACTCCAAACTCATGCATTTCGTTTTTGAATCGTAGATCAAATCTGAAGGAAATTACATTTCGTTTGTTGTTCCCTAGCTTAGCATCATACAACACAAGAACCTAACTCTGACAGCAATGCATTGCTCGCCTACATTTCTCTGTTCAAATATTGCATTCGCTCGCTTTGCTTCTGTCAACTCTCATTCCAAACTCACGCATTTCCCTTTCAAACCGTAGATCAAGCCACGTGGAAACGTTTTATTTGTTGCTCGCTAGCTCAGCGTCACACGACCGTCAACGCAAGAATTTAGCTCCAACAACAAAACATTACTTGCTTATATTTCTCTGTTCAAATATTTTTCTGTCGCTTTCCTTCTGTCAACTCCCATTCTAAACTCACGCATTTCCCTCTCGAATCGCAAATCAAGTCTAAAGAAAATTACACATTGTTTGTTACTAGATAGCATCGTAACCTCCGTCGACACAAGAATCTAACTCTAACAATAACGCGTTACTTGCCTACATTTCTCTATTCATTCGTTCATACGTTTACTTCCCTTCTATCAATTCTCATTCCAAACTCACGCATTTCGCTCCCGAATCATAGATCGAGTCTGAAGAAAATTACACTTTATTTGTTACTATCTAGCATCATCACCTCCGCCGACAGACGAATCTAACTCTAACAACAAAACATTACTTATCCACATTTTTTTATTCAGATAGTTCATACGTTTGATTTCCTTCTATCAATTCTTATTCCAAACTCACGCATTTCGCTTTCAAATCATAGATCTAATCTGAAGAAAATTACACCGTATTTGTTACTAGTTAGCATCCTAATCACTGTCGACACAAGAACCTAACTCTAACAACAACACATTACTTTCCTATATTTCTCTGTTCAAATACGTTATACGTTCGTTTTCCTTCCATCAACTCTCATTCCAAACTCACGCATTTCCCTCTCGAATCATAAGTCAAGCCTCGAGGAAACATTTTATTTGTTGCTCTCTAGCATAGCGTCATACGACCGTCGGCGCAGGAATCTAACTCTAACAACAAAGCAGCACTTGCCTACGTAAACTCTCTGGCCTGAATTTTTCTTGCACGGTCTTGGCATGACTCACAAGAGCATCGTGACGCATCGTAAGAGCGTCGTGACGCACCACCCGAGGGAGAGCACAACAGCGGCAGCCACCCTCTTAAACAAAGTTAGCCGGGGTGGCTCTCGGATTGGGGGAACAACGGGCGTTGGGTACTTTTCGCTCGGAACCCACGCAACGGAATTGGGCAAGGGGAGAGAAGCTCATCTGGGATAGCAGTGCATGCACTGAAGTACCATCGGGACACGACACAGTTCGTCGAACCGAACAACTTTAACATTGGAACTACCAACCAGACTCTGATCTGGTCCTACGCTAGCAACTACAACCCATATTTTATTTTTTCAAATATTGTCTTAGACGCTCACTGGAACTATCGACCGGTCAGACTCTGGTCTGGCCCTACGCTAACTACTCTCCCACATTTTATTTTTTCAAATATTGTCTTAGACGCTCACTGGAACTATCGACCAGTCAGACTCTGGTTTGGCTCTACGCTAACTATTCTCTCACATTTTATATTTTCAAATATTCTCTTAAACGCTCACTGGAACTACCAACCAGTGAGATTCTGGTCTTGCTCTACCCTAAGCATTCTCTCACATTTTATTATTTCACATACTGTCTTAAACGATCACTGGAACTAGCAACCAGTCAGACTCTGGTCTGACCCTATACTAACTATTCTTTCACATTTTATTTATTCAAATATTGTCTTCAACGCTCATTGAGGACAATAATATTTTCCCATTTTAACGCTGAAACGCATCGACTTCATTCATCACACATCATTCCAACTCAACTGAAAATGCGAGCAGAAATCCATACATCCAGCCTCAACATGCAACGACAAGACTCAACTACTCGTCAGCGCCGCAAATGGTGTCTAACAATGGAATGCCAAGGGAGAGACTAGGATGTAAAAATATTGCAAAACGTCGAGTGACGCAACGTGGCCGTCCGTTGGAACAAAGGCAATGGCCGAGGCTGGATAAGTGTCGCGGGTGCTGGAAAACCGATCGAAAGCGGGGTCTCATCGATCCCCGATTCGAAATAGCAGCGGAAGTGACGTTCCACCCGAGAGAGACAGGCGCACGGACGCCGACGATGCCGAAGAGGAAGCCCGTAGAAGTCGGTGCGAAGATCGTGCCGATCAAACTCGGAGTCCCTCCGGAGTTAACGAGGGTGTGCTCCACTTTATAAGCCGCGCAGTGTTTCATCGAAACTTAAAGCCTTTTCTTCTCCCCCTCGTTTCCATTTGCCCCCATGCCGACCTCCCTCCCCCACCCCCTCCAGTCGGCCGTCCCTCCTGCCCGATAGCAGATGCCCGGCAATAACACAAAGCGACCGTTTCAGCGTGTGTTCGTCCGCCGAGTGACCTCGCGAGGTCATTAATCGGTGCGTCCGATACGAGCGTCGTGTGCGCAGCGTCCGTCGTCGATGAGTCGAGTAAATTCGCGGGATTATAAGGGTGGACAGAATTTCTAACGCAGTGGTCTCTAACTTTTTCAACCCTTGATAATGAAACGTTCGTCTAATACCCCTGTGTCAGTTTTGCGAATTCGAGATATTCCTGTTGAGCTCACACTACTGAACTTGCAGTACCTTCATAAGCGGTAAAATGTGTTATCCGAAGGTGATAAGATACAGTTGTTACTTTTAGGGATGACAATACCATAATCGGCTACTGTGAGTATTTTTGAGTTTTTCCTGCATTTTATTACTGTTCTAAATGTTTTTTATGGCAGATGGAAGAAAAAATGGAGAGAAGGCATAGAAATGGTTCACTACTTTCTTTACATCTAAGAAAGGCAGAATGACAAAATATGTATGTAACTGCTGCGAAGCTATTTGTGGAGAGCACACTTTCAACATTTGCCAAGAGTGCAAACGTTAATTTTTACCACTTTTCTACTTTTTAATTGAAATATTATAATACTTTTCTAAGTTACGCTAATTTGTTTGAAATAAATAAAGGAAATATAAAAATATACTAGTTTAAGTTTAGTTATCTAGGGTTAACCGCGTACTCTTATGACAAAAATAATCAAACATCGTACATCCTAAATCGTTCAAATCTTGATATTCAGTTATAATTTTTTTTCCCAGGACGGAACGATTATTTCAATTATCAAATTTTCTTCTCTATCGTCGTACCTGACAAAATTGGCCGTTATGACATAATCATACATTATAATTTTGTGTTCAAGAGAGGACATAAGCTGTTTTGAAGAGAAGTATAGTGTACCCCTTAGAATTTTCTGCGTATCCCTTACGTATCACACTTTGGGGACCACTGATCTAGCAGACGCGGCGAGTCTCGAAGTGGGTCAAGACGGGTATGAATTTCGAAGGCGAAGTAGACAAAGGAGAGGAGGAGGTAGACAGGGGGGCTCGTACACACGTGATTAGCCATAAGCAGAGCCCATTGACACGTGACGCTATTGTCGGGACGCTCGAGTCCGGCAAACACTCCCAGGCTCCTCGAGAAGCACGCCACACCACACCACACACACACGCACAAAAAGAGAATAAGAGTGAGAGAGACAGAAAGAGAGAGCCGCCAGCGATCGGCACGAAGGTAACGATCGAAAGCGTCAAAAATCCATTTGGCACGGGATGCTGCCGATGTGAAAGATTGTCTTACCGAGGTGGCAGCGGTGTCACCGTTGCTCTTCTCGCTGTCGAGAATCCTCTGTCTCAGGGCGAGCCTGTCGAGGCTGGCCAGCCTGTAGCTACCGCCCGTTTCACGATCCCGGTTCAATCGGTCGCCGCCGGCTCCGAGGCCGTGTCCGAGTCCAACGCCATTGTTCGACCCGGCGTTGAAGCTGGACGTGTACTTCGGCAAGGTCGGCGGCGGCACTTGCCGCGCTTTGTCGCGGCTCGGCATCGAGTTGCCGCCGTAGAGGAACGAGGAGTTGTTCGCGACTGGCCTCGAGGACGAGGAGACGCCGCCGACGCCACCGACGCCGACGCCGCCGGCGACGTTACCGATGCCGACCAGAGACGTCTTCACGCCGCCGTTGCTCTGCGCACCGCTGTGATTCTCCGTCGACATCGCTCTCCGAGGCGGACCTTCTTCCTTCCCCCCTACCGTTCCACCTAGGGATCCCTACCACGGATCCCTTCCTCCAGCCTCCGCTGCGGTCTGAGACGAACTCGGAGGAGTCAGCTGTCGATTGGATCGATATCGGGCGCAGCGAGGATCCGAAGGATGAGACCTTCGAAAAATTGGGCGCAGGGCACGGAGACCCGGTTCACTGACTCCTGGCCGACGACGTGCCCGTGGGAAGGTTCTCCGGTCACGGGGAAGGACGTTTCTCCTTGGCTGCGGGAAAGTGGGTGACGCTTATCAGCGGCTCGGACCCAGGCGAGGCCTATTTTCGTCCGATAAAGTTGGCAGCTGCACAAACTGTCTCCTGGGTGCCGTACGCTGTCCGATTGGCAAGATTCGGTAGGTTCGCAGGGTTCCCAAGGTTCGCAAGATTCGGATGACTCTCCCGGCGAGCGAGTGAGACATCTGCGCGCGCGTGCATATGGTTCTGTCGTTCGGCAGGCAGCATCAATGTGCGGATGGGTATATCGTCACACCATCGCGCGTTTCTTACTCGAGGGATACGTCAAAGGGCGACTATCGGCGGCCGTTCGGTAGGCAGCGTGAGAGGCAAAGAGCGTCCGTGATGACAGAGAGAAGGTAGGCGAGCCACACGCGTCGGGGGCCTTTGTGTACAGGCGGTGGGGTTTACAAACACCGATGTCCACGATGATTCACACTATCGGCGTACCGGCCGAAAGTGGCCACATATACTCTCGCTTTTCCTCGCATTGATCCTGCCTTTGGGTTATGATGCTCCGGCTCGCACATCGACTCGCTGCACCGTCACCGATTCTTCCTCATCTGCGGACACGTCCCGGCTATTGCGGAGAAATTCACTCACGGGTCCCGATTGGGGATAGTAGATTATTTGCCCGCGGCACACGATCTTAGTCACTGTCGGCGTGCGCGCGTCCCGCACGAGTCCGATACACACATTATATGCACACCTTTGTCACGATACGAGAGGTAGGAAGAAAAGGGGGTGGGAGAGAGAGAGAGAGAGAGAGATTGAGAGAGAAAGAGAGAGCTCGACGTTAGAGAAAACGAAACGGATGACTAAGGTGGGGACAGGCTGAAGAGCGGAAAAAAAGCGTTGGTGGAATCGTAGTCAAAAGACGCGCACTCGACTAGCATGCGATCGTACACGCTCTGTGTACAACGGGCGAACCGACCACGCCTGATGCAGATGTACGAGTACCGATCGGAAGGGGTGGCGAAGGTGGGGGAGTCTAAAACTTGGATTCCGGCCGACGAGGACCGCGTGACCTTTGACTGCGAACTAAAGAGTGCGGGGCGCCGGAGTGCGCTGCTCTCCTCGAGGGCAGACCCCTCTGGCGGCTGTTTCCGTAGCTAGAGGCGTGGCTCTCGGCGCATGGCAGGCGCGAGCCGACTGGCCGGATATCGACCAATCGCAGCGCCGGACGCCAATTCCGGCGTTTCGCGAGGCCGAACGCCATCGGGCGACCTCCCGAGGCAACCGCTCGCCGCTCCGTCGGTAAGAGCGGAATCTGCGCGGCTGACGTCTCTAGTCCGTCATAAGGCGGCGGTCGGGAAACGAAAATATCCACCCTTCGTGGGCGGGGGGAAAAAATTGGACGAGGGAGTACCGTTCGGTTTCCTTGGACGGACTTCGTCGACGGTAATGAGCGATTCTTTGGCACGATCCGAACGGAATTACGACCGTTAGCTCGATCGCATGGGCGTGGTTGACGATGGATAGAAACGGTCGAAGGTGGTTGACGGGAGAAGGTGGCCGCGTTCGGTGCATATTTTTGAAACGGCCGCGCCGTACGGTCAATGGGGTGCGATGGTTCATGCTTATGACGCTCTCGTTGGACAATGTCTCGATGTCCAATTAAGGTACAGGTCATGCCTCGATGACGGGCCCGCGACATATTTGCCACGTACTTCCTAGTAAGCCGTTAGAATACTAAGCGTTCACCTATTCACACCAATTACGGGGCGGCGACCATTCCGATCGAGCCGTACGTCGTTGCATGCTTGCACAAAACACTATGGATGTAAAGCGCGTGTTTCTGCTCGACGGTTGGACAAGGTTGGCCGTGTATTACACGCATTGGAATGACATTAGCTTTCGTATCTCGAGTAACGTAATCTGTACGGAGGAAGAATTGTAGACTGATGAGTCATGTCCGTCGGGAAAAAATATGTCTTTTCTTTATCAACTTTTGCTTCGCAGGTGCTTGGAAGCGCCTTTCGAGCGTTTCGTCGACGATGAACGTTTAACAAATTAGTCTATAATACGTATGATTCTCAGAATATTTTCCAATATTTACGAAAATTTCAATCAATGACAATCGAACGATAATCAAAACTGTCAACATTTGGCATGTACCTCTGATCCGAAAATTTCTCGACCCACCCCGTCAAATGTACAGCCGTAAATTCAAAAATAAACATCCACCCCACCAATATTTGCACAATACATATCACCCTGAAACATATCGCACTCTCATTTACCATGCGCGACATCGCCAGCGTTGCAACAAGCATCGAAACCCCAGCTTTACTTCACACTCATTACCATCCACTCTACAGCGCTCATTAGTCACTCCAAAAAAAAACGAAGAAAAACATCGAGGAATGCCACGCACACACATAAAAATGATATTAATAATAAAAATAATAAATGTAGTAAAAAATAAGAACATAAATTTTAAAAAAGTAAAAAGAAATAGATAAGTACAGAAAGATGAGAACGAAGATAGAAAAAAATTAGCAACGCTCCTGCTGGAAGCCTTTTGGACCTGATCGACCCGAGATCTACCTGTTCAGCTGAATCGTCCCGGCGACCGTCATATTTAGCGATGATCGCTGGATTCAAACGACGTCTCGCGGCCGCAGTGGTCGTCGCCGACATCGCCGACAATCCCGGCCTTCCCGGTGTCCCGCGATTAATTGCTCGTTTACGAACGGGGCCGCTCGGGCCATTGGCCAACGTCTCCTCTCTCGCGCGCCGGCAATCGTCGCCTTCTCCTTAAACGGCGCACGACGGGCACGCCGGCTTGGCCGGCCGGACGACGATCAAACGTTAACGAAATAGCGCCGATACAGATACTACGCGCCCGGCATGCGAATGCCCGGGCAATAATGCGTCGGGACTCCTCCCAGTTTACCGGGCGCTGATTGGCCGCCCGGCTCGCGGAGCGCGCGACGCGCGACGGCCGGAAAAATCGGCGGTTGGCTCGTTAACGCTCGTTCGTCATCGGCCGGCCGCTGATAGGGGCGCAGGAGTCATCGCACGCCGTTTCGGCCCGGCAGATATTGAGAAGTTGCCCGGCGCTGAGGGCGCGCGGACGGGAGAGTTGCCGATTTCGGCTGCAATGAGTCGGGTGTCGGCCGAGAGTGCTGCGAATCTCGGTGATGGGTATAGGTCTAGAGCAGTGATGGCGAACGCTTTTTGGGTGACATATGAAGATAGGGACGAAAAATTGCATAATTCACTATTTGTCTGTCGTCAATGGCTACAGTTGGGCATTGTCAAGTAATGTTAGTACGATACTCGTGATTAATAATCCAACTCTAAGACCGGAAGTAAAGGTGTACATCGGTGTTGGGCAATAAGGATACATGCCGACAATTTTCGAGATACATTGTTCCAATATTGACATTCATGTAAAAAGGTTAAGAATTGGGACATAAAGACATTATCTTTACTCATGGTATTTTATTTTTGACTGAGTAACAAGATGCCCAATTCTGGAAACGGCTTTGTTATTGTAAACATGTGCCTAGGGTAACGGTTTTGAAAGTAAACTTAAAATGTTTAAGCCAGATATTGAAACTACAATTTACAAGTATTTTCCTTGGACAAAAAGTGTTTTGAGAGGATCATTACAGCGAGTGTAATGGAGTTCATACTTTGATTGATTCTTCTTTCTTAAATGTCATTTGAAAATATATAAAATAAATATAAAAAATATAAGTCTTTTTTTTATTTACTATGGGTGCACATTTTGCAAGATTAAAAACGCGTCACAAGACACCAGAATAATGTTTGGCTTCTTCAAAAATTTGGCACGCTGAACTCAAAAGGTTCGCCATCACTGATCTAGAGGCTTCGTTGCAGTTCGCTGCAGAGATACTTTGCAAACTAGGACTCGTTGGATCAACCGCTTCAAGGACGAATTCCTTTGAACGTCATTTTCGCGCGGTTCTCTACCAGTAGAGGAGTAATGCAGAAAATGATCTTGAGTACGCACGTTGTGGTATCGATGGAACGCGTTGGTATGATAGCAAAGAGGAACCGGGACGTTCAACCTAGACGGTTAATTGTGATAAAGGACCCAATAATTGTTCAACCGCCCTTCAACATTGTAGGTCCCAGTGCAAAACCGTCCGAACTTATATGTCCAGGACGCTGACCGTGAAGAAGTTAGATTGAAGCCCAGCTCGTTAACAGGTTGAGCGTGGCGTCGGTCCCTGGGATCGACAGTGTTTAGGTTAAAAATAAATGTAATTTTAATCACATTTTTTACAACACATTTTAAGAAAAAATATGGCTCAGATTTACACGTATTGCAAAAATGAACGACTAATTTGGCCGCATTTCCTTCTTTTCTTTTGTGCAACTGGTGACTAGTTCTTGTCTTAATCTGGATTGGAATTTCCTGATATAAGTCCAATGCAATCTGTTTCGCAATATCCTTTGTTTTCATAATCCTTCGCTACCTTATCCTCATTATTCGTTTCTGCATATCTCACAATAATTCCATACCTTATCTTAATCCCGGTCCCTAAACATTTCCTTTCAATCATACTTTATCCTTTGAATCCGTCACCACACGAAAGTCTGAAGATATTCTTCGGAATGTTATAATAATAATTCAAAACTACTCGGTTGCAAAACAGACAGAAATTCGACCGAAAAATTAGTTATTTCTTGCAATATGTCTAAATTCGAACCGTATTCTTGTTCAGAATGCCCTAATAAATTTGATTAAAATCACCACATTTATCTTTAACCTGGATACTGTCGAACTAACGCTGACCAAACCGAAAGTTCACTGTCGGTCTCCAGAGACCGACGCCGACGCTCAACCCGTTAATCAAGCAGACGTTCGTGGAAGGAAAATACGGTGGCTGAATCGAACGAAAACGTCTCTCAATCACAAAATAATCTCACCGATTGTCCGTACCAACCTACATCGACTGCATCGACTATATCGACCATATCGACTATATGAATTCTACCGACCCCATCGACTCTGTCGACGTTTAAGGCACTGACCCACCGTACGGTCAGAGAATTCTTTATCGAGCGGAAGACGATCGTACGACCGTATTCCGCTCACAAAAGTAAGCCGATCTACCGGGCGTGCATCCTTTCCTTCACGTAGCTCGTCTCAAATCGGTTGCGATAGATTGGTCTCTCGTCGAAAACTTACCGCTGCCGGGGGCAGTTTCCAAAGGCAAGAGCAGCGACGATAGCGACGCGTTCGTCATCGGTCGTCACGATCGTCGTGAAGAAGGGTCGTCAGTTGCAGTCATCGCCATTCGCGGGTCACGTGGTCGTCCAGCATCCGCATGGAACCGGAAACAGAACGACAGAGGCGGGAGAGGGATAAGGGAGGGGGCAGGGGGGTGATTGACGGGGCGGTGGGAGGAGGAACGGAGGGCAGAAAGAGGGGAGGGGAAGAGAGGGGCAGGGGGGGAGGTGTATGGAAGGAAAGGAGACCGCGACGACAGGAAATGGCAGGGCAGATAACGATGGCCGGGGAGAGGAATGGGGAGAAGGCGACGGAAAGCCGAGGTTAATCGAGATCCTTCATTTTCGGCGATTGTCGTTCGTCAATGACGCTCGTTAAAAAGCTAGCGTTAGTAAGACGACGAAGGGAGTTTTAACTGTGCTATCGGAACGGTGGACTTCATTCTGTCTTGCCGGCGACTGTTATCGGGACTGACGTAACGTTGCATATTCAGGGTACGTGGCTTAGTTTCGGAGGCTCTGTTCTTTGATACTGTTTCTTAGGTAATGTTTGCAGGGTCGCGAGTCGAGGGTATATGGTACGGTAAATGTGATTAATCCGGTGATTTTAGATAATTGTTGGTTGTTACATATTACAACCAATAATGGTAAATGTGAGAAATTATTGAGTATTTATCAAATTAACCGGAAAGTTTAGACAATTCAGACCTCGTAATGGCGAATGTGATAAATCTTGACTGATTGGGTCAGTAGAATATAACAAAGTTTTTTGAGTAGTTACTGGTCAGAGGAATAGCTTTTCTTTGGGCATTATGGCGCGTGAGCCTGAGGATAATAATATATTTTATAATTTATAATTAAAAATCCAATAAATGGTTATTTATAATAGGGTTAAAGGCCGAAAGGCATGATGGTACATTAAACGGTTATTTTAAGTAACATGGATGCAACCCGAACAAAATATGAATGAGAGACTGACATATCTGTTGAAACGCAAGACCCAAGTAGAGGAAATATTTTCATTTTTAAATTATTTGATTAGAATTGTATCATTAGTCATGCGTTGCCTAGCAATGGTTTACGTCATGATAGAAGCCAATTACCGCAAACTGGACAGTTTTTGGAAAAGTTATGGACTTTTATTACATTCGCCAATACGAGTTGAGAACTATATATCCACGTTGGTTAATTTCATAAATATACAATAATTTATTACATTTACCAAATTTAGCGGTTATTACACGTAGGTATTGCTGATAATTATACAAAATCAGCAGTTTCTTACATTCAGTGTAACATATGTATTATTTATATGGACCCTTTATTTTGAAAATGATATAAGCCCATTTTTATAATAAAATAAGATATCACATTGTGATTAATTTATTGTAAACATTTATTTATTTGATATCTCATTTATAGTATATCCCCCAAATTAATAAAGTGAACTTTTAAAGGAAAATTCAAGTAAATTTCTTTTTACATCACAGAAGTGAAAAGTTTACACTATATTAGTCACTGTGATGTCTCATTTTTAATAATAAATAGACTTACGCCATTTACATAATAAACGATCCATATATATGTTGCAGTAAATATAATAAATTGTTGATTTATTGTATATACGGATGCGTTGAATGCGTAGGTACATAAGGCACGTTTAGGCGTGTAGCGGTACCGTCGGTTTGACCGTGGCAGCTCGCTTTATCCTATTTATCGGGCGATACGGGCGACGTTACGATGTCGAACCACTTTCGTAAATATCGTCGAGGGTGTCCGGCGCGTGCGCGTACGTACGGAATGCGGGGGACAGTTATCGGTTCTATTTAATTTTCACGCACTTCCTCCGCCAAATGGAATGAGTGGCACGTTGCAATTGTTCGAAAGCTTTCTGATGAGTACTATAATGCAGGGGCGTACAGACAGATTTGTTCGAAAGTTGCCTCGAATGAAAGTACTGGTAACCCTTCTACAACACGGTATCGTATAACACGATTCATAAATTGTGGGAACCCTCCTACAGCAGGGCATCCTATAACATGGTTTCGTTCTAACACGATAAGAATTCCGGAAACCTTCGCCCAACACTGTACTTCTACAGGAATAGATTATATGAGTTATGTTTGACATATTTAAAAACTAAATTACCTTAAAATAATGACGGGGGGGAATAATTAATTATAGTGCCTTTACATGACAATATAGAAATAAATTATAATTTTCCTATTTATAACTCTGTTCCAATATTATGTCAATGGTAATATCGTTCAATCGAAAAAACGTTCTCGTTTAACTGTACTGAATCGTGATGAGGAAGAAATTTATTAAATTATTTTTAAATTACTTAAATGAAAATAATTTGTTTTTCGTTCGGTGTTGTACATACATTTAGATTTTTAATACAAATTAAGTTGCTTGTATGGAATTGAAAAAGAAAGTTTATTTTTAATAAGTTTTCGGAACGTAACCGCCCTTTTTGTTCTAGCACTGGGTCCCATGTAACACGATTTTACAGAACACGTCAATTTCTAAAGAACCTATCTACTGCGTTATAGGAAGGTTACCTGTGTACGTTTTTAGATTCTCAAAATTCATTTGGATTGATATAAAAACACATTTTTTGTGTAAATGTTTTATATAGAGAAAGTATTTGTTAGGTGAGGGTTCAAGTTATTAACAATTTTGTACGATTGTTTGATGAATATCGATCGCGTACCGTTTGTTTATGTTGCACGAGCCGTTTATGTTGTATGATTATAGAATAGTAATCCTGTTCATTCAACAGCTTTAAATTATTTAGAAAACAACAGCTTAAAGAACATTGACTTGGAAAGAGTTTGATTTTAAGTTGCAAGTTTATTCACACAGCCGCTCTTGCATCGAACAACTTCTAAAGCAACGTACGAACAGCCGAGTTGGAGTCAATGGTCAAGAAACGGAAGAGTACACAGCCTTATCTGATTTTATGGCCATCTCTTCTCATAAAGCATAAACAGGGTACACACATTCGCAGCGTTTATTCATTGAGCCAGCAAGTAAGACCGTGCAGCCGAAACCTGAATATTCGCTTCATTACAAAATACTTTAGAATATGTGGAAAAACGGATCTGGTGGTCACATAATTTTGCGTTTGTCTGTACTTCCCCGTCGCTCGCCCTAGTTTTAGCTTCTAAGTCAAAACAAAGGCTACCTAGCTTATGTGACGCGCACTACCTTAGAGCCCGCCGTACCTCATACAACAAAAGCTTTGCGGAACCACGTTTATTAGGACACTTTTCTTGCCGCTGCACACTATATGCATGTAACTTTCCCTACATCGTCTTAGGTTCATCTCTCGGCTTCCGACTAAATTAATGCCGTTCGCCCGCGAAGAAACAGTTACGACTTATTGACGCAGATTACACGATGAATGGCAAATAAAAGGAGGAGTATAGCCGTAACTTTCTGTAGACAGCATAAACATAAATGTTTAATGTTATGTATGAGTCAGAGAGTTACTCAACGATAAACACAATTAAACTGATAGAATATGCAAAACTACAGAAAAGGAAATATATTAGTGATTTTGAAATTTTTCAGAAAGTTATGAACAAATAGTCAATTTCTCTCGACTCAGCTTTGTCGATTGTGTTAAGACCAAAAAATTGACGGCAATGTGTATAAATAGCATTGCTGGTTATTCAGACACATTGTGAATTGAATGGTTATGTGAATGCAAATACTGACCAGAGACTAAGTTCGATTACACGTATGCTTCTTATACATGCTTGAGTACACGGAGGTCATTTAAATGTTTCTACTTCTTGTTCCCGCACGAAGAAACTAAAACGACGATTAAAGAGTCACATCATTAACGGACATTGTCTGTTGCACGATTAGCATACTGTAATACTTATTATTAAGCAAGGTCATATATATCTGTTTGTCGCAACGCCGTATAATAAAAAAAGCAAGAAAATGTAATAAGCATATGACTCACATTATTTAACACTAAGTTATTCACATTTGTGTTAATTTATATTATCAAACGTTTGGCAGAATACCCTTTAATTACTCTTCACGCTGACAGTTACTAGAAAATGCAAAAATACCATATTCTGGACGAGTAAATTATTCTGTAAATGTTGCCGGATTGAACGGCAAAATTGTCCGGTTATGAATAAAGCAAACGATTAATATTTGTCCAACGTCATATATTCAAAAATAGACCGGATTACCTATGAATATTTTTCAAATACAGGCAAGTAATAGATTTAAATGTTTCCAATTGAAAAGGTCAATATCTATATTTCTAAGCAATCGTTAAATGGTCAGCTAAATTTAACAACGATGCAGATTGAACTGTTCAGAATTGTAAACTGCGTTTATCAAGTCGTGTAATATAGGGTCAACAGTAGACAATGTAACGGGGTGCTGATCATGTTTTGCTTCCTTAATCAATTAACCTATTAACTGCCACAGTATCGTTATCGTCTCTTTCCTTCTTTCTATCAAACTTCCTATTATACTCGCGCAACTGGGCAGCATAGTATCTGTCAGAACGTTTGTCAGTTTGAGTCCAATGTCATTAAGCAGATATTGCCGAGTCAAAGCACATATTTAACTGTAACAGCTTGTCCATTTGCTGGCAACTCAAACACAGAATAATGTAACATTAATCGAAATCATTATTATTCCATTAATTATATCGCACAATTCCCGTTTAACCTTTCATATCCTAGTTACTCTATCCTAGTTGTCCTATCCTAACTTATCTTTTACTAAACCTTCTTGCATCGTTATCGATGAATGTCCGCCTATTTACGAATAAATTAACATCCAATATCCTGTGTCATGTAGGAGGTAACGACGATTGAAAACTACACTTTTTCAATGATTCTAATTGATTACACCTATCGATCCGCCTTCTCAGCTAATGAATGTCAGCATTCATTTGAAACTTATCGTTCGCGCGAGTCTCTCAGGACATTCTTGAGAAAGAGCATCGAACGCTTGCAAACGACTCCGTTAAGTGCGTCCAGTCTTTTGAGACGGTCACGTTTCGGGAAAATTCAAGTGCACACTTAAGCGACCGCATGAAATTCGAAGTGGTCGAGCTAAATTCGGCCACGAAATTCCTCTCCGGAAGAATGTGAGTTCAGTTTCGCGCGCACGTGTTGCGGGGAAATAACTGGCGGATCAAAAAAAAAAAAAAAAAAGGATCCGAACAAAAGTGTTGAGACTGGACGGCGGAATTTGTGCTTAATTTTCTACACCCACGAGTGACGGGGCATTAACGTGAGACAAGGTGAATAGCTCAGGTCAAGTGACATTTGTTTCTTTCTGCGTTTCGCCGCTGTGAGTTTATTCGAGTGCCCCGAAAGGAGGAAAGTATGAAAAAGCGGAGAAATTTTGCGTTTGCGTTTCCGAGAGGGAGTAGCGCAAGATTAAGCTAAGATTCTATTGAATTCAATTGTGTTACTTCTCCATTTTGCGTACGGTCGCAGTACTTGACCTGGAACAGCATTAACGATACGTTAACGAAAATATGTTTATGTTCTCAGAAAGTAACGAAGCAAATAGAATTCTTGGCTGTACGCCGTTTTACATGAATAATTTTGCTGTAATTCTTTTGTTTACAGTGCTCAGTACCGACACTCCTATACATAATATTTACTATTCAAATTCTGTTCAGTAATTACGTGAAGGGAATTCTAGGATTCTGTGTTATTTCACCGAATTATTATGTTTCTACGCTTGTACGGTTATACAGTTTAAATCTTAATGACACTACTACTATCTGCAGCGCGGTTGGCAAACATTTAAGGCATTCGCAAACTTTCTCGAAGCAAGAACTTGCCGACTAAGGAAGAACGGTCAGCGAGGTCGGAGCAACCCTTTCTTAAATCGTTTATTCATGAGCAAAGAGGACTCATCGCAGGTCAAAGGTACCTGAAGAGAACAGCACGGTTAAGAGTGTAGCGCGTAATTATCGCATAGGGGCGGTATGGCAAAAACAAGGAAGAATACGACGGTCACGAAGGCAGGCAGGTGCAATTAGTGTTCAAGGATTTGGGGAAAGTAACCGCCTTAATACGGGAAAACCTCAACATTTTTGAAAGTACCGTTCATACCTAACTGTAACGCTACCAATAAGAAGTCTAATAAAGGAATAAGGAACTTAACGTTGAACATATTACATTAACATGTAAGGTGTTAATTAAAAACGATTCGATTTGTTAGTATTGCGAATTTTGATATTTGTAACTGAAGACTTTGTCCCGACTACAGATTTCTCGCCAATTGTCTACTCGAAGCTTTGACGTTACAGAACAGAGACGCAAAATTTTGACACTACGTCCAACAGTTATTCCGATAGCAATAGAGCGAAGAATTTCGTAGCGCAAAATTTCTCTTGCCTACGTTCCTAGCTCCCTCCTTACTGCGTTATCAGCCCATTTATTCACTTACACCACTCGCGTGCGTAATCCCTCCTCGCCAAGAACGAATCTGCCATCCAAACATACGGTTAATTCAAACGTTATTCCTTCGGTCAGCTTCTGTTACACACCGACAACCCGAAGAAGCCAACTGTCCGCGCTCGACTGTAAACCGTACGTTAAACCCTGCTGTTCACGTAAACCATCGCGAATCCACTCCCGACGCATCGATTGCACGCGAGACATTCGGAAAAAATTCGAAGAATACCGCCTCGACCCTCGAACGTGTCAGCCGCGGACAACGAGAGTCACAATGAACCCAGGCTTGGGCGGCGCGTAAACGAAAATTTATGACTGGCAAGCGGGCGGTCCGCCGTCCGCAGGCTCTCGAATCGACGTGTTTACATGTCTCGATGATGCTCTCGTACAGGTTAGGCCGCGGTATCGACCGGCGACGGGTCGGCAATGGGGCTGTTAGACGAACTGGGCAAAAAGTCGGCGCCGTCAAAATGGTCGACCGAGAGTCAAACGTCGTCGTCCGACTCACGAGCCGATGATCCGCGGCCTCCGACTAACAATAATTCCTCGTACACACTCACCGCTTCTCTGCATCGTCTCGCCGGCGCACTATTGACGTCCGTTAAACATAACTTCGCCCGAATATCTCTGCCGTGCAAAAGTATTCTCGCACGCGCGCGTCAACACGTACCCGTTGACGCGGCAACACAACTAATCGTGGGCCTCACGTACAGCCCGGGACTGCACACGAGCGCAGGCAGGCCACGGACGTGCCGGATTGGGCGGCGCGGCCTGTGCCGCCAGCGCCAGCGCCATCTTGTTGCCGGCCGGCGGCGAGTGAAGCGCGAGCGGCGGCGGCAAAGCAGCAGGCTGCATTGCCGACCGCGCTCACCGAGGACGAGGGTGCGAAGCACCGACGAGATATACTTAAAGACCGCTAGCCTTATGGGACTTTGTGTCGCACGAAAATTGAGCCGTACTGGGACGCCCTCTCGGCGTATAGAGCGGCCGAATCAGGAAACTCAAGGCAACGCAACGAACTCACTGATTCCAGTTTTTACACCAAGTTACGAAGAATTGCGAAGAACCACTGCCGTGACGATCGTGGTGGGGGAAAGTTCAGATGCGTGCTGTCAGTCAGCGAGTCGTCTACTACAATGTATCGAACGGAGTCAAAGAATGAGCTATGGCTCTGACTCTTCTCCGGCACGATCGTATGCGTGTTTCCTTTGACATAAGCCAGCGGTATTAAAATGCTTTTTCGTTCCTAACCTATCCGATAATCTGATAAAGTATTTTATTCGAAGGGTGTAGTTGGATGATGGGGTCAAAAGTGTTCCCAAAACAATTATAAATCGAAAACGTCATTTGATAGCTCATTAAAAAATACCCATTTTCATCACGTTTTAACGTTCAATCTAGAAGGGCAAGGGGCAGTAGGTTGTAAATTAACCCTCCGACGGCCGCACGTCGACGGCCAGGACAGAGTCAGTTTGACTCGTCACACAGATTTTCACTAAACCATACTTAAGTCGCTCGAGCTCCTCACCGATATGTGACTCATCAAACGCTTGCTCGAGCCGAAAGTCTCACGGATACACTACTACTGGGTAATCTACATTGTCGGATAATTCAAAGGAGTTGGAACAGCGGACTGTCGCGGAGTTTCGGGTTTCTGTCTACATACATTGAGCATATAATAAGCCTATGTTCAAAAAATATAATTTTATTATTTTTGATTTTGTACAATTCATTTTTAACTTCATTCGTGCAACCGTTCACGTAATTGTACGAGTTTGTGCAGAATGGTTACCACACACATATCTCGTACATTTATGACAGGTTGTTGAGTAACGGTTGTTACTTCCACGACAAACTCAATATCGCGTACGTTGTTACACTTGTACAGTGGAATTTTTTAGAATTATTCTTCCCGTTGACCCTTTAGCCCAAAGGTGCGCACTGTTCACAGATCTGTGGCGAACTGAATTTGTTTTCCGCACTACACCGCATGTTTCAGAATGTGGTGGGGCAGCGTTAAGCCGGATGTCGTCGACGCGCGAAAGCGATACGCACACTCTCATGTCTTTCGGCGAACGCCGTCAGCTATGAGAGTGTATGCGTTACCGCTCTCGCATTGCGAGTCAAAGTGACTCCGTCCTGGCTTGCGGAGGGTTAAAAACTTTCGTTTTTGCTCATTTCTAAAAAAGGGATGTCCGTTAAAAAATCAAGAATTCTGGCCGATTCTGGCGTGTTAAAATTAATTTGTAGAACGAATTTTCATGCATCCTTTATAAGATAAGTATATTATGCAATATTCAATGCTATGAGATGGGGTACAATAAACAAATATAGATGCTAAGAAAACTGCTAAAACAAGGAGAATATGTAGTAATGGCGCTTGTTATATCCTAAAATATTTGTAGTTCCGCTAATATTATCGGTTGCACAACGGCATAACGTCTTTTTTCTCAGTACTGCTCTCTTTATTATTTTTTCCTTTAGTTTATTATTATTATTTTGTCGTTTCTTTCTTTTTCTTCTTTTTGTGTGCAGCATAATCTCTCTGTATTTTATCCTTTATTTTTCTTTTTCCTAGATATAAGTTAACATAATATTTAGGTTTAGTTATATTCAATTAGAAATTAAAGCCAGCTTCTTTTTTTGACCCATGTTCTGTAGCCCCCCGCATAAAACGAATGCGGTGCATGCGCCGAATTATATTTCATGTAATGTTCAAGCGCATTTAATGTTAACCGGACCGATTCAAACCTTCCCACTGCTGCGTTCCGGGAACACGTACCCACTTACATTTACACTTTCGGTATCTGCGCACGAATTCAATACTCTCAAGATCACTAGACATAGGGACACCCCTCCGCCATGCGATTGTCGTATTCTTGACGATTGTCATATTTTCGACGTATTCTTTACGTGCATTTTTATGTTTTTCTTCTTACAATGTATTTGTACAAGAAAAACATTAATATATATGCGAAATGTCTATTAGTAAATGTACTTGGCCGGCTTCAGGATCCAATGGTTACGATTCAGAACTCCTCACCTGAGTGTGAAATTTTTCCGATCCTGCATAAATTGTTATTAACATTTATTAGTTGCCAAGTTTTAAGAGTTCGCGGAGGCGATACAGTGGAGGCCCGATGAATTTTTTCTGAGATCTCCCAGATAAATTTTGACGCTTAAAACCCACCACTAGGCGGGATTCCCCCTCGCATTCGGCAACTGTCACGCCTGATATCGCAGCGTAATTCCTTTGAATACTAACGTAACGTGGTGAAAAGTTGATAATTTTATAAGTAATGTAAGGTGATTTTCGAGAAAACAACTACTATTCGGTTTAACTCTGATTTTCCTTGCATCTGCTCTGCTCTACTACTCAAAATGCTATATCCCTTGTCCGTCCGTGTCCGTCCGGTGCCGTCCGGAAAGAAACGCGCTTCGCGCCTCCCCTCGTGCAAATTCTGCTCGGTGACGTCAGCGGCCGCCAGCTCTAGCGTCCATTGACATGCGCCGGCTTGCGTTTGTTACAGCAACGACTATGTACATATGTACGAACGTGTAATATGTAAACGTTTTAATAAGTACAAATATAAACCGAGTTGTACTGTGTTTGGTCTCATTTTACTCGGAATAATATTACTAATATGTTTTGTCTTCAGTCCGTCTTTTTTCCTTATCTGCCGTTTCTACTTCTGATCATCCGTATCGGCAAAAAGCAAACGAACGAATTCGACTACAGTAGATTTTCTATATGTATGAGTCCGATTTGAGCTACACGATATCTGTCCCCGGATGCCCCTTTCACAAACAGGGGTCGTCGTCGGCCGAGCGGTTCCCCGTCGCTTGTATCGCAGTGGCATTTTTTGATGCTGACAATTGAACAGCGACGCGGTCTATCGGTGAGACACTAACCCTAGTTAAGAAATCAAAAATTGTTAATTGCAATTTTTCGGTAAAAAGAAGTTTACTGGTATATTGGAGACGTTTTTCTAATAAAAATAAGACCAAATACGAAATGGTTACGACACTTGGTTTCGCTATTCTGGCTTGTCAAACACACTGTCGCCTAAACGTCGCGAGATCAATGTGGTGTGAAGAAGGAACTTCTATTCGATGTGAATCAAGTACCTGGCGGATGAATCGACGACGCTTACCGTGGAGCTGGATGAGAAACAAAGTTTTCTTGAGTGGAATGAATGTCCCCTATTCGTTATAAGCCCATTTGGCGGCATTTTTTTTGCGTCTCTTACCGTGTAGGGACACCATTGGCAGGTGCCTCCTCACAAACTCACACAGGGATCCTGCTACAGTTTAGACGGCTTTAAACTCCTCATACGCAAATAAAGTGGCAAGCAATTTTATATGTAAATAGGAGTTTTAATTAGTAACAAAATATAACCCGATTGGTTTCGTGTTTGGTCTCATTTTACTTGGCAAAATATTAGCAATACGGTACTGACATTTTTATTCATAAAAATTCAAAGTTGTAAAAATTTCTTCGCTGCACTAGTGTTGCCTCATCGTCATGTGGAATTCAATCATTCAACAATGGCTTCACCTTCACTCCCTCTTTCTATATCAACTGTCCCTACGTTTGGCGGTGTCGGCAAATTACAAAGAGACGGGCGCGTGGCCCAGCGTGGCCGGCAACGTGGCGCAGAGACGACATTCGTGTCAAATCACCGGATGTATGTACGAGCAACGGAAAAACTTTAGAATTGCAAAGATAGAAATAAACAAGTTTTGCGTACAGACAGGGTCGTTTCGTTTCTCATGTTCCGATCATTTGTATGAAATGGAATACAATAATCAATGTAAGAGAGCAAGTGTATTGGAAGGCATTTACTTCTTTAATTAACAAGTACTTTTTGTAACATTTTCAACCTCGTCGGTGCTGCTAGCACTTAAAATTATCACGATACAAAAATTGGGAGTGATGGGATTCGATAAAGTATAAAAGTTCGTTCTACAAATTAGTTTAACACGCCAGTAAACGACTAGAAAGGATGATCTTGACTTTTTCACTGACACCCCTTTTTTAAAAATGAGCAAAAAGGGAAGTTTTCAATTTACACTTCACTGCCCATCGCCCTTGCAGATTCAACGTTAACACATGATGAAAATGGGAATTTTTTAATAAGCTTTCGAATGACGTTTTTGGTTTATAATTGTTTTGGGATCGCTTTTGAGCCCCATCATCACCCTTCGAATAAGATACTTTATCAGATTATCGGTTAGGTTAGGGACAAAAAGCATTTTAATACCGCTGGCTTATACCAAAGGAAACACTTGTATGCAATCGTGTCGGAGAGGAGTCGGAGCCGTAGCTTATTTCTTGTCTCCGTTCGGTACGTAGTAGACGACTCGCTGACTGAGAGCACGTATACATACATCTCAATGTACATCTTTTCCCCACCACGCCCGTCACGACAGTGGTTCTTAGGAATTCCTCGTCGGTGCTTGGTGTTACCTACAAAGTTAGAACCTCGGAATTCTTCCGTGCCGACAGAGCATTTGGGCCCCTTTGAGCCCCCTTGCGTGCCCGAAATTTTACCCAGGGCTAGCGGTCTTTAAGTATATCTCGTCGGTGGTGCGAAGCGTCGTCCTTCGCTGTTCGACCCACGATAACGGAAAGCTGGCGGTAGCAGGAGATATGCGCTGTCAGAGGCGCGTTCCAGGGAACGGGAGATTAGGATCGAAAAAATGAGGTTTCCCTCGCCACTGATACGGTTATCGCTGGCCAGTGCGTCGCACAGCGCACGGTGCATGAAGTGGATCGGATTCGAGGGAGGTCGCGGCATCGCGTGTCCTCAGTGATAATTCGGCAGTGCATCGGGCCAGGTGGTGCGATTCGGAGGGTGAAGGAAGCTGGTAAGAGAGTGACTGCCAGTGGCTGCCCGCGGCTATCCCTTCCTTCCCTTCTTACCTTCCGCTTTATATAAACGTACCCTACTTCTTCCTGCCAATTACGCTCGCCGAGATCAATACCTCGACAATGCCGCGAATTAGCGACTCGTTTCGCATCGTCGCGGACCTCCGTCGACGCCGAGCGTCGAGCTCGAATTTCGGCCAAGTTCCCGTTTGACACTCGCAGGATCGGTTCCGTAAACTGACGGACAGACTCTAGGAAAGTGCGCGAACGCGTCGGCAGGACATGAAGACGCCGAGGAACGAAGCTGCGGACGACGACTGCAGTCTGTCAAGTTTCGACCTAATCGACCCTCTGCAAAAGCATGGGATCCAACGCGATGGACGCTGAAGTGTACAGAGCCTACTGTTTACCCTCCTCTTCAGGGTGCCATCTCGACAGTCGCCCAGCTGACGTTCGAGCATCCTCGCCAGAGCATTGACGCATTCTGCGACCGCATCAACCGGCAATCACGCGGCGTTACGGCCGCAAACTATGACGTCAGATCGGTAGGGAGGTATACATACCTCGGGCAGCGTCGATGTTCGATCCGAGGGCGAAGACGAAGTAGGGTGAAGCGTGCTGGACTCTGCGGCTCGATCAGAGAAGAGAACCTCCAAAAACATTTGACTGCCAGACGAAACAGATCCGGCGTGCGCGACAGAAAGAGTTAGAGAGAAAGAGAGGCAGAGAGAAGGGGGGAGAGAGAGAGAGTGAGAGAGGGGGGAGAGAGAGAGTCTCTCATTGATCTGGGCCGAAAGTCGGTCAAAGTCGCGACCGTAATAGAACGAAATTTGGTCATTCGCGCTGGCGTCGGTGGCCGAGGCAAAATTCGGCCAGCGCACACGCTCCGTGTCGGCCAACGTTCTGCGGCAAACGGAATTTCTTCGCCGTCCTTCCGGCGAGAGGAACTGAAGAACGGCCGACCGAATAGGAGCCTCGTCAATAAGGAGAGAGAGAGGAGTGGGTGGGGAGCAAGAAAATGGGTCGAGAGTATCGCTGCGACGACGGTACGCGATTCTCGGCACGACACTCGGTATCTTCGCGAGAGGAGAGAGAGGCCCGATCGGACCATCGATTCGACTTGGCCAAATAAAACTTTCTCCTCTGCGACGCGTAACGTCCTTTTCTTCCTTACAACACCCCCCCACCTCCCCCCTCCCCTAGCCTCTTCCGCCGTAGTCCTCCTACAACTTCGCACCGTTCCGATGGGACTCGGGCCCAACCGGGTGTTGTGATCATGTTCGGGGGTGAATCTCGGGAATGTTTGCCTGTCGAGGGGCCAGGTTCCTTCCTCGACGTTCGCCAGGAAGCAGGTTAGTGGCCAGGTCGAATGCGCGGCTCGTTAGCGTTCGCCAGGCACGTGTATACAATTTCGAAAGAGAGCTCGGCGCCAGTAGGCAAATTTGCAAGAGAGCGGCCCTCTCTTCAAGTTGGACGTCGGACTGTTCGCGACTCGGTTGCGGAAGGGAAGGAAGTTCGTGGCGAAGGTTCGTGAAGAGTCGATCGGCGCTGTGAAGAAGCGGAGCTAAGGGACTAGGTTGAAGGTCGTCGGGGTTCCTCGATTTCATGGTGTACGGCACACTGGAGGATCCCGAGACCACGACCGCCACCACGGGGACCGCTTGGCTTCGAAACCTCACCGCTCCAGGTAAATTTTATACCTTTTCCGCGATTGATTTGATGTAGGTGTCTGTTTTGCGGCCCTGGCGTGGGAAGAGTGCAAATATTTTGGTGGGGTTGTTAGATTAGTTGTTGTTTTGGTACCTTAAGCTTTTGACGTTTGTTGATTTCGAATTGGTTAATAATTGTGTGTCCACAGTTTTGGAATGATTCTGTTGTGATTTGATGCTTGTTTAATTATATAAAAAAATGTTGGAAGAATTAAAGCTACGCGATTCGGATTGTAATTTATGGAGAAAGAGTTTTGAACGATTCAAGGTTTACTATCCAAATTGATCAAAACCAAGAAGCCGACAAAGAAACGTCGAGTAGTGTTTGAAATTTCATAAATTAGATTGGAACAGCCCACGATTTAACTACACATGCGCTGGCAAAGAAAGTTTGTATATACTTAATATAGACCGTTTATTTTGAAAGCGGTGTAAGTCGATTTAAAAAAAAATTAAATATCACGTAATAAACCGTTTACACCACGTTAATCATAAATTAGATGATATCTCATTTTGTTTTAAATATGGACTTACACCACTTCCAATATGAACGGTCCATATATCTATCCCTAAAAAATCAAAAGTACATAATATGTATATAATATGTCTTTACATGTATATACTAAATATGTCGCTCCTATACAATCATCAAATGCCGAAATGACTATTAACATAATCAGTTCCTTCATCCGTCCCCTAATAAGTTTCTTCCTCTTCGTCTTCCGCCTGTTTATTGTCGAACTAACTATCAACATAAATCCTCAAACGTCATCAACCCCGTGCCAAAATTCCAACCACGTACCCACAAAACACCGAAAACCCGCTTCCCTCAAAAAAATCCTCAATTACCCCTCACGAAGACTATCAATCCTCCCCGCCCCTCCGCACCCTTCGCCCCACACATCATCCTCCAACAACCCCATAATTACACCCTGTCCGCAAAGCGTCGCCGGCACGATTACATCTCTCCCGACACGCACGTCCGAACCTCCTGCGTGTCGGCGGCACCTTAACACACACCTTGCGTAATCCTTCAGCATCGTCCGCCACTTCCTCGTCATCGAGGCAGCCCCGCAATGCGGACTTCGTCCTGACCGTCCAACCAGCCACGAAACACCACCCCGAGGACCGGCACGCCGCAAAACTTCGTCCTGCATAAAAGCACAGCTTCGGCCTTCGGCCTGCTACCAATCCTACTCTCACACACATGCACACACAGACGCAGACACTGAGTCCTTTGGACCATTTTCAGGCGAGATGAGCGGAAGCGGTGGCTTCGGCGTGGGCGTCGGCGTCGGTGTCGGGGTCGCGGGCGGCCCGAGTCTGGCGGCCGCACAGCAAGGTCAAGGGGTCGCGGCTCTCCTCGTGATGCTGGCCGTCCTCTGCTTCATATTCGCCTACTGCTGCTGGGGCGCACCCTTCTGCCGCTCGCTATGTCGGCGACATTGCTGTTGCCGTCTCGAGGATCCCGAGCCGGACTCTCGTTTCGGCAACAGCGATCAGGCGATGGTCGCCACTCCGACGATCATCCTCTTGCCACACGGTAGGATGCTCGTCGTCGACGGCACCATCTTTACCCAATTTCAGACAGACACCACTGGTAAGCCGGCCTGCTACGAGACGCTCGCTCGCTAACGGCCGAGAAAGTTTTGCATAATCGCGGTGACGCGGCAAGCGTCTCTCTTGAATTATGCATGGGGAATGGGGGATAATGTTTTAGAGGTTAGGTGGGTCCGCAGCGGGAGTGGGGGCAGGAGAGGGGGGAGCGTAAACGCGTTGTGTCACGTGCGTACCAAAGTGTGGCCAGCTTGTGCGGTTTGGTGCGAATCTTTCTAACAACGGTGTCACACGCGCGTTACGTGTTTGAATGGAGAATATCTTTGAGCGGATGGCATTGAGGATGGATTGTTGAGAGCATTGTCGTTAGAAGGATTTAAAGGGATTTTAATGTTTGTTCATGTCGGTTCAGATGAGTAATGTGGGATAGTATTCAGGACGTGGTGGCGTGCAACAGTTTGCAGGAAGGATTGTTTGATGCAGATGATGACTATTTCGGGATTTGCACTGCAGGTTTATGTTATTGTTGGATGTCGACAGTTTTAAATCTTCCAGGACAGTGATGGCAAACCTATGACGCGCGAACTGTCATGGGTGACATGCGGCGATAGAGACAAAAAATCGCATAATTCACATATTTGCCTCTCGTAACGGCCACAGTTGGGCATCGCTCAAATAATATTAATACTCACGGTACTCATGATTAATAATGCAATTCGAAAACGGGATGTAAGCGAGTACAACGGTGTAACGTAGCGAAGATACACATTGAAAACGTCCAAGATATATTGTTCCAATATTGACATTAATGTAAAAAGCTTCATCTTATATTAATTTTTAATCATGGCATTTTATTTTTGTTCTATCGACAAAATGCCCAATTCTGGAAACAGTCTTGGTATTGTCTGATATGTGCCTCGAGTAATGACGAATTACGGTTTTGAAAGTAAACTTAGAATTTTTAACGAGATATTGAAATTAAAACTTATAAATTTTCCTCGTTTACAAAAGTATCTCGAGAAGATCACTACAAGGAGTATAATGGAGTCCACACTTTGGTTGATTTCTCTATCTTAAGTGGGATTTAAAAATATATAAAATAAATATTAAAAATAGAAATCTTTTTCTACGGTTGCAAATATCAAAAAATTATGAATTTTACTGTGTGTGACCCAACACCAGAATTGTGTTAAGGCTTTTCAAAATTTTGGCACGCCAAACTCAAAAGGTTCGCCATCACTGTTCTAGAATGTCAGATGACCTTACTTAACAGAACATCGTGGGCGGTTTAATAAACGTAAAGAATTCTTCTAACGACAATGTCTGCCTATTTTTAATATTTTGGGGTATTATAATCTCAAGCTAAAGATTATATTTCGTCTACAAGTGACGTTTAGCATACGAGATGTTAATTTCTGTTTTCGAAAGTGACAATTTACGACCATGATTACATCCCTAGCACTCGGACTGCTTTTAAACATCTGTTGTTATACTGAAACATGTGCTTGGTAGGATTGGATCTAGTAGAGTTGGGAGATAGCGTAATACGCGCTCAACGTAATCCGCGAAGCATTAATCGGCATCAGCTGCAAAGTAGTCAAGGAAGCATACTTGAAATGGATGCAGAAACACCGAGCAAAGATAGTTTGGGTTCTATGGGATGTTTCCCTCCACCCACTTATGAGAGTATTTATGGCAAGGAGGAATCCGACATGCCGCCGTCTTACTCGGACATTTTACTGCATAGGTAAATTCCAAGATTCTACTTTCAGAAACTTAGATAATTCAGTCACGTGCACTATAACCACAGCATAATCAGATTGCCTTTATGGTTTTATTACACTGATCAAATAGCTAATAAGCTTGTATATTAACGTCATACGTGCTAGAAATTATGGAAGCGGTTGAATTAACGATCCAAGAGAATCAGTAATATTGTATATGTTACGCCATTGTAGCAAGAATATTTGCAATTACTACCTTCCGAGTTGGACCAAGTATTTATTATTAAAAACGTTGCTTACTGGTATTTATATAAATAGCTTGCTGCACTGGAGTAAATAATTCCAACAATTTTCTTATCCTTTTAACTTAAAACCGTCTCCATAATCACTGACACGTACGACCTTGACGTTTGAAGGAGCGAGAAAATAAAATCCTGGAACAGGTCACATTCAGCAACCTCAGCTTTGACGCACATTCTTACATAAACACTCTCGGAACAGAATACGTGACGAGATCGTATCGATCGGGGACCCGAATTCATTACCGCAATAAACTTTCCAGGTTCGCCAATCTGCCGCACGAGATTGACATGCATAATTTCTGCCACGACGACAAGGAGGAGATCGAGATGCAGGCAATGGAGAGCTGCTCTCGCATTCTGAGCAATCCGATGAACACGTTCCCTTACGCTTACGCCGCGGTCACCAGCTTTTCCAGTCAAAGCTTCCCGCGCAGAGCAGTGTCCAGGGATCCGTCTATCATCAGCAACCCACTAGACAATTACTACGTCGACGACGAGATGGAGATGTACCAGACGAGAGCCGTCTATCACGAGTCCAACTCGGACAGGCACCGAGAGATGACCAACTTCCGGTTCGTCGGCGGGCAGACGAACGAGCAGGCCAGTCAGGTGTCGCGAAACGACGAGCGCAGAGGGTCGATCAGATCGGAGGATGGCCTGGCGAGAAGTCGTGCACGAAGCGCATCTTGGATCAGTCGGGAGGAGATCCGGAAGAATCAGGAGAACGTCCGACGCGGCAGCGACTGGGGGACCACTTCCGGCTCTGGCTCTGGTCCGGGACCGGCGCACAGTCCTTCAAGGTCGAACGCGATGGATAGAGACAGGGGCGGCGAGGCACCGGGTCCCAGCGAAGGTCAGGAGTCGAACGCTCCGGAGTCGGCGGCCTCCAGAGTCTACGCTTCCGGCGGTAGTGTGATCAGTGTGGCGCAAAATGACACGAATGGGAACGTTGCCGAGGCGAGGCATAGTTCTAGTATCGACGTCGACGAGCCGGCAGGGCAACTCGAAAGAGCCCGGACTTCTGACTCGCTAATGTACTCGGACGATGACGCCGCTGCGACGAGAAATTTTGGAGCTCTCGCGGACATTCGCGAGAGCAGAGTGTAAAAGGACTCTTTCGTGGTGGTAGGTAGGAGCTTGGTATACGGCGCAGGGACGCGCGCGGGATGTTGTCTCTGCTCGGATTTTGGATAATTTTTTTCATTGGCCATGATGCATGGCGTTGCGGCTGACTCTGAACTCGCGATAGAGATGAATTCGTTGAACTGACGTTATTCGGAGTTACGCATTATCTTCTTGGTTATGTTGCGTGTGGGTAGCGTAAATGGATTCGCCTTTTACACAGCGTTTTCTGATGATTTCTTTGGTTCTTCGAGCATGCTATATATTCACATGTATGGCGTTGTAGGGAGAGTGAAGAGAAGAATAATGTTGAGCGGTGGTTAATTTTATGGGATGAGAAGGGAGGCAAATGTAACTCTGCAAATTGAATCTGACGATAAGATTGAAGATAGTTAAAAGGTGTGAGAAGAAAATGAGAATGCGTTAGTCCAGTCCGTCCAAAGATCGACATGTACACCAGATTATAGAAACTTATGTAGATACCTATGCATTTACTTTAGAGTTTTGTACATAATATAAATGTGCTCGCAGCAAACTTATTTATTGTACAGATTTCTTTTATATTTCGTTCCTGACAGATGCTGTCTCCATTACTGCTTGAAATTTGTCTTTGCTTTTACACAGGGCACTCATGACTTATGTTCTACTTGAGAACAACGAAATAGGAAATACACATACGCTATTGTATAAAAATGTGAATTTCTTCGTCATAGTATTTATTTGACGTGGTCTACTACGAATATTTTCTCGATCCAACGATTACGATAAATACCGATAATCACAATTGGCCTCAAAGTGTGGACCTGATTTGGCCCTGGTGTAAGTTAATGAGGTGCGATCGTGGGACGACGCAAGAGTAGTTGTCTCTCTGTTCTACAACGATGTAACAAATCATACAAATAATTACGAATTGTTGTCGTTACCATTACCGTATGTCTCAAGCGAGAGTATCAAAGTGATGGTACTAAAGGAAATAAAATGTTTAATAAAAACATACTATGTGCCCTGTTTCATTAATGCACATTCTTATATACAACCTTCTCTGCACTCAAATGTATGTTTAACATTTGTTTGGATTTTAATTGTTTTATCATCATTCATACTCCTCCGATGTACCACAAGTGTAAACAAATACACAGATTCACTCATATCAATTATCACTGTCCATGTCCTCAGGTGCAGATGAACTTTCAGATCCACTGTCCGATTTTTTGTCCCAATCTTTGAGTTTTGCTCCCATCACAAAGTCATCTCGCAACACACTCCACATTTTGTCCTCCTACAGAAAATATAATCTCATGTACATTTATATGTTTGCATGTTTAAAAAAGGATCATACAGGTAATGAACCTTATCAGAGTTTTGTGAACGCTCATACCTTGTCACTATCTTTTTCGACTTTTGGTTCGATTGGTGTGTCCAATGGAACACTCTTAGCTCCACCCATCAATACATCTAAAAATGTATTTTTGTCAATGCCTTTAAGTACCTTCTCTCGCTTCCTTTCTAGTGGTCCAGCATCTTCCAATTTTTTACTAATTTCAGTCTGTTGCTGTTTAACTGCATTAAATAATTGCACAACACCTCTGCAAAAAATTTACCTATTAATATTCATAATCAGTTATAAGCGATCATCACAATACATGATAGTAATGATAGGATTAGCACACTATTGTGTTTGGAATTATAAATTAAATGATTACTTGGTAGCAATTTTCTGCAGCATTCGTTCACGTTCTCTCTCAGCAAATGATGGTTTTATTCGTATTCCTAAACTGATATCTTTTCTTCTCGATTTAACATGTTCACGTGATTCATCAGTGGATTCAATGTTTTTTGATAGTTCATTGACAATTTCCTCTTGTGCTTTTTCAACTTCGACCGAATTGTCATCTTCTAGCTTTGGCTTCACGTCTTGTAGTTTCTTTGCTTTAGATAAAACAATACTTTTTTTCTTTTTTGGCTTTTTTGCTTTCAAAATCTTTTGCATAGCATCCGCCCATCCTGGATTTGCAGATGCCGATGAAACATTGTGATCATCAGACACATTTCCATTGATACCCTCTTCATTGATAGATTCAACAACATCTTCTACATTAATCCTTTTCAGTTTCTTCTTTCTTGACTCTGTATTAGTTCTATCATTAGCTTCATCTACAATACTTTCATTTTTACTGTCAACATTGTCACTAATAGTAGAACGCTTCTGTTTACCTGAATCATAAAATAACACCTTATTGAAAACACAAAATGTATAGCATGGTGTAACTTTAGATAAATTCATAAACTAAATTCTAACCTCTTGATTCTTTGGAGGATTTTTGCAACTTAGAAGCTTTTAGTTTCACCATTGTAAAAACACAATACCTTTAATGTATATTACTTAATTATATACAGCATCTAGAACAAGGAATAAATGAATAAAATATGATTTTATGTCATTATATTAAACTTTTTTCAAGCCACTTTAAATCACATGTTCTCAGAGATGACACAAAATAATATAGGTTAGTGTTTGGTTAGGGAAAATAGTATGGCATTGACGGGAATGCACTGGTCAGTTGCCTTTGCTTGCCTTCTACATATGAATGGTTGCACATTACCCAATATTTTTCCGATTTATGTTTTTATAATTAAATATTTGTAATAATCAAAGTCGTTGTAACAAATATTTGTAATACTCAAAGTCGTTAGAACAAATATTTTGAGAATATTGAAAAGATTGTATGCTTGAATATTAAAAATGTATTAAAACTTCTTAATTGAATTTGTCTTTTATAGCATTTTAAAATAAGCTACAAAATAGAAATCATTTAGGTATATATTTATAAATACATAACTAAGCACAATCTCTGTAATTCATTGCATAAAGAATGGGAAAGGAGGCTGCACTAAAATAACATAGATCAGGTATTAAGTAGAAGGAAAGTACATTTTAAAAGAATAGCATAATTGAAGTATTTAAAAACGCACACATTTTTTCATGATACATTTTGATAATATGTATTGTTTTGTATTACATAATAACATTCTGAAAATAAGATCACCTATCATATAACAGATAAACAATATAGTCATTCAAGAGATGCTTTGATAAAAATATGTTATACATAAATTTAATTCTTACAAATGAATGCTAAACGAAATCTCAGCATACATAACTATTTTATTGTTTTATTGGAGAAACATGGACCATTTATTTTGAAAGTAGTGAAAGTCTATATTTAAAAAAATGAGATATCATATAATTTATGACTAACGTCGTGTAAACTGTTTATTTATGTGATATTTTATTTTTTTGTTTTAAGTGGACTTACACCACTTTCGAAATAAACGGTTCATATACTTATTTTTTGTACGAAAAATGAATTAATATGAGTTCAAGAAACGCAAAGATACAAGATAAATAACAGATGTTTATATGTTTTTAAAAGTTGAAACTCATGTGTTTTATCACACTTTTCATCAGAAACTGATGTTGAAAAAGGTAGAAAGATCAATAAATACATTCCTGTATTTTACAGTTTTTATGCCCAAAATACTACGTGGCAGTATATTTATGTGCGATATACTTAACGTGATTCATTAACTAAATTAAACCATGGTAATGGAAATAAAGTATCCTCGAAGCTAAAATATATCATGCGATATTTGTTAAAGTTCGAACATACATTTGGAATCTGGAAAGGAAAAAAAACGGGCGTCACAGGAGTAAGAATAATTTGTATCACTCTATTCAACCGAATTTTGGACGCATTTCACTTGTTCGGTGACTGCTTCAATCAGTAATACACGACAAACATAATTTTTGCCTGTTGCACCCGTTCTTCTTTTACCTCACCACCGTACGTTGTTTTTAATACAACTGTAAAAAGAATCGCAACGCTATCGCATTTCATAAAAATGAGAAAAACCATACATACTTTATGGATAAGTCGAAAAATATTTATCCAATTAACTATAAGGCAACTGCATTAATAATGCTAACGATATAATTACTGATCATTCACTCAATCGTAAACGTTCTTAATTTGTGTAAGATAAGGCACTCTGGTAAAAGAAATATCCAATCATGTTTAAAAGAAAAAACAGCTGCATTTTCGTTCGGCAGAACGATTTTTAGCAGCGGTTTCTCATTCCTCCCCTACCATCGACAAATTTCATCTGACAGTAGTACTACGTGCTCTGTGGATACTCCTTCGAAAGTTCCAGCACGTGGAGGATAACGTCATCAACGGTTTTGGTAGTCAACAGCGACTTGACAGATTCGTCCTCGATAACAACGTTGAATAAAAGTTTGACATTTTCCCGCAATCTCTCAGTGAACAGCATGTGGTCGTCTGATGTCAAAGGTTCATAACCGCATCTCCTTATTACAGCTTCTAAAATATCTTGAATCGGTGCCTCAGGCCATCCAAACAGCTAAAAACATTAAAATTTATACACATATTATAATTTCAATATCCAAGATATGTCAATAGGCAAATTGCTAACTGGCATTAACTTCAGTACCTGCAACGTCTCCTCGTCGATCAATATCCTTAATAAATCCACAATAGCTTTGAGCAGCTCATCGGTTGAAAGATTTTTCGATTCTCCCGTTTTCGTTTTAGCTGCTGCTATAGATGCAACATTGTACAGTTGCGACTGTAAATGTTTCTTTTCCACTTCGTCCATAACATCTTCAAGCAATTCCCGATGCTTAGCTCTAATGTGCCTCATCAGGCAGTCTTGTCGAATGAACACTCTGTTACATTCAACGCAAGACTGTGGTGGTTCGCGTCTGTGAGTATTGAGATGCGCTTGTAGCGAAGATTTTGCCGAAAAGGCTTTAGGACACTTGTCACATTTGAACGCTGTTGGAGAAAAATACATTCTACGTAACAAATATATATCAGAGTTACGGTGACTACAAGCAATGTTTGTCGCTTACGTTTAATGCCAGTGTGCAAAAGAGTGTGTTTAACCAGATCTTCTCTTCGAATAAATCCTTTCTCACAGATTTGGCAAATAAACGGTGTCGCGCCTTCGTGAACAAACTTCTTGTGTCCGTTGAGTCGTGCCTTCCGATTGAACGCCTTGCCACAAATATCACAGTCGAATCCGTTTTCACCGGTGTGGTGGAAGACGTGTGCTCTCAATTGAGCCGCTTGGATAAACGCTTTTCCACAGTATTGGCAGACGTGCGGCTTTTCACCAGTGTGCGTACGCTGATGTCGATTCAACGTTTCGCGAGCAGCAAATTTCCTTTGACACTATAAAGAGTAAAAGTATATAGATGTGATACACCACACGCTGGTTCGTATGTTGAATTTTAATCACATTTAATCACACTTAATGACACTTAAACTTAAAGCAGAGGACAATGATTTATAGGCAAATTAACATTTCCGGTTCTGCTGTACCTTATTTTCCGTAATGTTCGCTTGAAACGAGAATGCACAACAAAACTGATTATACTCAACGTTCTGTTTTGCATAAGTAAATGGTAATTTTATGAGTAATATTGGTATACTCACATATTTGCATTCAAATGGTTTTTCTCCCGTGTGTACGCGACGATGTTTTTTCAGAGCGAGGGAAGATAGGAATGTCTTTGGACATAGATCGCATTGAACGGGACGCTCTCCGGTGTGCATACGTTCATGTATCAACAATTGCTGGCTCGTGAAGAATTCTTTGGAACAATATTTGCACGGTTTTTTTTGTCTTTGAGGCGTACCGGCATGTATACGCAAATGTTCGCGCAAATTATCTTTCCGTGTAAAAACCTTTTGACAGACCTATGAAAACATAAAGATGATAACGTATTAATGATGATTGTACAAATATTGTATTTAGGATCATACAAGAAATACTATGTACTTGACAATGAAATGTGTTACGAATGCTGCCATGACATCCTGATTGCATTTTATGACGGTTTAAATGATAACTTCGAGAAAAGTATGTATCACATGGTTCACATCTGTAAAGATAGAAACATTTCAGTGGTTACGAGACATTTTGTTCAAAATTATGTGTTTTGTAAGTTAAATGATTTCTTAATAATATTGACATATGCTTGCTTATACTTACCTATATATTTTACGGTCAGAATGTTTTGTGTACCGATGTTTGTTTAAAGCTTTTTTATCACGGAAGGTAGCACCACATTGTGTGCAAGCGCATAAATCACATTTCCAATGAATAACAATTGCATGTCGCTCTAATGATGACTTCTTCTTAAACGAAAGATTGCAACTTTCACACTGAAACTCACCACCATTGTGAGCAGTTTTTAAATCTTCTGCACAGCAGTGGCATTGTGTGTCCGGAACAGGCTTGATCACCGGTTTTTCATTATTATTCTTTTGATTTGGACTACCTAAAAGTTGAATCACTAAGTATATCTGCTAATGTTCAATAGTATACATTAATCTGAAATAAGAGAATATGCAACTAAATACCTTCAATACCTAGCGATGTCCCTTCATCACTGTCAGGGTCATCCTGATCTCCTTCATCCTCATCTGAGTCATAAGTTTCAAAATTACCTAATTCTAATATATTTGTGGAATCATCTTCTTCTCTGCATACGTCTAAATGTTCTTTCAGCATCTATTACATAGCAAGTAAAATTAATTTTGTTGCTACATACAATAGTACATTATGGGATTAAATCATAAGCTATGTTATGTTCATTTCTACAGAACAGGAAATAAAAAAAACGTAGCAACTTACATCCTCAGATTGGAAGACACGATGACAAGTTACACACTCATAATCAGTTATAATTCGTATAATTTGACCACTGTGCGAAATGACTGCATGCAAAATAAAATCAACAATATAATGACATATAAAAATAACGTAGCATGGAAAACAAAAAGAAAATAATAAATGTTACAAATCATAAATGTAAATAAACATAAAACTTTACATAATAATGACAATACACATCTCAGATGATGTAAAAAGTATGTGATTACCTTCCGCATCGTCCAAGTTCTCAGCATCTTGAATGTCAGTCACAACAACTGTGCCTTCTTCCGTGCCATCTGTATAAATATGAGCAAAGAATTAAAAGCTGGGAATGCAATGTAAGATTAATGTATATATCTACTGAGAAACATTGTTAAGTATTACCAAATATAATTTCCTGGTCCGCACTTGTCAGCACGATGGGATGCTCGACTTTCACTACGTCTGAAATGAGCGTAGCCATAATCGGCGTGAGAAATAAATCACACATATTAAGATACTTCTTCTATGCACAATTACCTATTCTATTCTCCATCCTGATGAGTCAAGTCAAACTTCAGCGAACTGAGTCTGGTTGTATCTTTCCAAAATTACGAACACAAACAACACAGTTGATTCGTTCACACGACTTCAAACGGTCAGCTGCGATGGATTTGATAACTTATCCACCATTCGTCCCCTCCTATTGCTGCGCAATTCCACATAAATAACGAAGATCCGCTGGCGCAAGCTAAGAAATTCGAAAAGTTTGTAACATCACTGTGGCCCACGTATAGGACTGAGCAATAATTGTTTCAAATTGTGCACTATTTCATTCGTACCACACACTGGTTGCCCCTGGACGATCAATACCTTTAAGCCTCGACGCACAACAAAATGGCCTACGTCAAGGGGCACGCCTATAGGCAATCTTTTGGCATACGAAGAGACATCTTTGTGACGAATCCAATCTTTCACAGCGCCAAGTAGGCTTCCTTTGGACTATACCACCGTTATCATTCGAAATATGTGACAAATTAATTGTGGTTTCTTTTAGATGGAGTTTTTTCTATCAATTTATGGTTTGAGCCAGATGTTACTCTTCGTCAAGATATATTTTGGTAAAAAATACGCAAGATTTCAATGTAAATACATTTTGTCGTAATATACCGGTATTATACCTTCTGTTGTAAATTACTTATATTCATATTAGGAAACGACGTAAAACACGTAGACTCTTTATTAAGTGATTTTATTCGTACTGGCATATCGAAAGCCGATTTTTAATTAGATTCTTTTAAAATAGAACTTTCATTAAATCGCTACTGATGTATTTTTAGAATTAACCAATGATAGCTGAGTTTGATTTGACACATCGAGCCGGCAACATGATTCTCTACCAATCAGAGCTCAGTATTCGTTCCGAAGTGAGAGGTCACTTCCGGCTATGACGTCGACAATTTAAGAGATTTAAAATTAAATTTATTGCTAGTGATAAACATTTAAAAGTGTTTTAAATTTTATCTTACAAAGTACTGACTATGGAAAAACGTGAGGATAAGTTGGATGTAGTGTTGTTTAATTATTAGCATAGAATATGTATCATTAGTTTTGTATATGTAATTAATATAAAATATTTAACAGAAAAAGGTGAAATGTGGAACGTAAGTTAACTGATGTCAGTGGACTTTGGGCTTCGCAGATTTGACCTTTTTTAATTTTTTCAAACCATTTACGTTTGTCTTTAATAGATTCCAGTATGCCTGCTGAAATTTATTTACGTCCTTGGAATGAATCTGAAACCAGATAACATGTCAAACTAACCAAATTGTCTACAAATTTTGTTTATGTGATATACAATCAAGTTAAAAAAGCATGCAAGATAATAAAATAAAGAACAACACCTTTGATAACATAGATTTTGTATTAATAATAATATATGGCATGACTACGAATTATTTATATATGTTTATCCAGAAACATTATCTATTATGATTTCTTGGCATGTGGCCCAAAGTAAGAATACCTCTGGTGAACTAAATTTTATACTTACAACAGTAGATATTTTCTTTGAACGCAGGGAAGCCCGTACTAAGCACAAATATTCATTTGGTGCTGGTAAAGGTGGCCTACCTTTCCTGGGTACAGGCTTATTGTGTCCATTAACTATAACGGAAGGATGAATATTTATGAAAACAAATACGTTTGCACTGTTCTCCATGTCTATCAACTCCAAATAATCATTATTTATTACAGTACATAGTATTACTCAAACTGTTATAATTTATTTATGCAAGTTTCTTTCACATTCTGTTGATTATAGGTTTTGTACTTACACCTTTTGATGGTGAGTACTACTGAACCAGAAAGCCGTGATTTGTCAAAAAGTCTCGTAAGCTCCGCTAGGAACTAAAAATAGAATTATCGTAAATTTTAAACTGCAATGCATACTGGCATATTGTCAATTTACCGCATCGTTCTCCAGTAACACCATTCTGACGACAGTTGCATATGTCTTCAGAATATGTCAAACGTGAGCACTCATAAAAAGGTTAAGAAACACTTCACACACTTGCCATTGGAACTGTGCGTGCGTGCCATCGCTGCTAACTTCAGGAAACAACCTTACCAATACGATTCCAGAGAATTGCCGTCTTGTTACAGACGATGCAACTTGATCATTTGCTTAGTTAATGCTGCTTAGAATATTTGTGGTCTTTTTGTAATATGGTAAAAATCGGAGTTTTATCTAAAGATGTGACACTGTTGCTTTCTATATTGTACGTGTGTTGTTTACTGTACAACTGACATTGTTCAGACAACGGAAAACTTGTAATGTTTATTTATCTCGGCCTATACTACGTTTACATATATCTATTTACTTTGTTTTAAACATTTATTGGGGCCGCGCGTTTTAATTGCGGTGCACTGTACAAAAGTGATAAAACACGTTATAAAAAGTGATAGTGTGCAAACTACGGATCTACTTACTCCGGTATTTGAAGAAGCATCATTTAGGGATTTGTACATATGAAGATAATTGTAGACACAAAGTGTGTGATTCAGTTTTCATATATTATAAATTTTTATCTTTATAGAAGTAATTATTTTACAGAGAACTAAATCAGCCAATTTGAAATTGGATTTCAATTTTGTTTATTCAGTCTATTTTAATTTTTAATTGAATACGTACACTGTTTCTTCTTGGAAATATATACAATTTCACTTTTTTCAGCAAAATATCTTTACATACATTGCATGTAAATAATACACAAATAGGAGAATAAGATTTTTAAATACGTATTACCATTATTATCAAAGTTTTATTTGTCTACTTTTATATCTGACTGGTTTAGTACATAAATACAATAAACAAATAAATAAATATATACTTTATTATTCATAGATAATTTTAAGAGATATCAAATTTGATACATTAATTCTTGAGGAAAGAGCTTGCTGTGTTAATCTAAACTGCTATGGTACAGAATATATTTCATTGTAGATCATCAGTGAAAATTAAAGCACATTAAACCTCCTTAAAGTATATGTCAAATTGTTCTTATTTTTATGTACTCTTAGTACACACAAATTTGCTTGAAAATACTTTCAATATTAATAGGTTTTCTGTCATAAACCAGAACCAATATATTGTGACATAGTCATTTATTTGTTATATAAAATTTTTTCAAAATAGTTAAATTATATTCAAGCTAATATAACATTGCATTATAATAAATTTCACATTGCTTTATTAAATTTATAAATAATATTGGTAAAACAGTAGGAAATAAAGAGTTGCTCAATTCAACTTCAATGCAGTCTAGTTTGTGATATGTTATACCTTAACTTTTTGTTGACAATGTACAGTTGTGTGTGTGTATAATAAAGAAACCGTTATTTTCATTACAAACTTAACTAAGATTATATTAGTGGTCTTTTATAGGCCAATAACTTATTATGATCATAGAGTGTATGAATTTTTTCATACATGTATTTAAATATATATAAAAGATTATCATACTGTCCACAGTACTTTTGGTTTAAGCTAAAATCTGAATTATTTTCCACTACAGAAGAATCATCATTCTGTACAATTGGATCGTTCGAGTTTGCATAATCGTCAATGATACCAAAGGCACACGTGTGTAACTCCACCAAGAACTGATGAATTGCTTCAATTGTTGCTAAGTACCATCTTGGACTTTTCTTTTGATGGCGCCAAAATTGTGAAATTCTAGATTGTAGTACAACACAGCGCAGTTCTAAAATTCACAAACATTTTAATTGTATGTATTTAAAATGAAGATAGCTGGTGTTCATATGTAACATATAAGGATGGAGTATTAGAACCATGGAATAAAATTGTCAGAGTTGGTTTTGTTTAATATAATTATTTTTGCGCAAGGATTTGACTAATAGAAATTGTGTAATAAAAAGCAGAGCACATGAAAACATGCTATTGCTTCAGGGTATTTGGAATCATTCTTCATAGATACCTAACCAGTGCATTGCAATTTTTACCTGATTAATCAATGCTATAACCGCTTTTATGATATTCTTTGACTAAATATTCATATAATGTGCATTTAGCACATAATTGTGTTGTAATAAAAGATAAGATTCTGTAATGTGACCAAGGATTAGATCAATATGTGTTATGTTTCTTCAAAGTCTAATCTTTAAGCTTACTATAATAACGATATAATCTTTTCATCAAGAAATGTTTTCTTAAGTGCTATGCTATTCTCATAGAAATTATATAAATGCTATTACAGTTTGCCGATTAGTAATATGTTAGATTATATTAAGCAATACTCCATTCTATATAGTACATCAACTTAATATTTGCCAACCTCGGAATCTTTGATTCCGATAAATTGCTTTGGTCTTGTGCCAGGTACTGTCAATGAAAATAGCATTCTTGATTGGAAATTTGTTTCTAATTCTTTCAATTATCACATTATCCCCTTCCCTGGTTTCTTTTATGAAGAGGTCGTCTACAGTTACAGCCGATTTACCAGGGAATACCAGGACAGTCTGAAGAATCAAATGTTTCTTGTCAATTTTATGTATACTTGGCTTAGCCATAGTCGCAAAGATAATGTTATGATATACCTCCTCTTTATTTATAACGTCTAAATCTGGAAAATCTGGATATACGTAAATAGACACGTCATCCTTTGCTAGAACAGCTGCATGAGTAGAAGTACTTTTACCAGTTACTTCACATTCATGCACAACTATATGTACTTTAATGGGTAACTAGAAAAGATATAGTTGAATCAAAAACTTTTGGTTTTGTTATTGTTTCAATTGTCACTTGGACAATAATAACAACATAGAAATAACCTTCACATGGGGGAAGTATTCTTTTTCAACAACAAGTATACAACAAACGTGACAGAAAAATTTTCTTGACTTGTGACAATATTTACATATCTCTCTCCCTTCGATCGTGTCTAAAATCTGAGCATCATCAATTTTGAATGTTCGAAAAGGTTGTCTATCAAAAATCTTTTGCTGTCTTTGCCTCTCCACAAGTTCAACATGCTTAGATGCGTTTGTTGTGCTTGATTCTGCCATAGTTTACTGAAATAAAGGCTCCAATGTAAGTATAATATAGTTCGAACATTTCGTTATATTATCGAACGTGTTAAATTGATTTTACTATGAACAAGATTACTCCGTTAAAATTACGATCAACATCGAATAAACACAATCGATTTACCTGTTCGCGCTTTAGGTAACCACTATATTAATAGGGGTTTTCGTTCTGTGAGAAACATCTAGTTACATTTTGTTACTTATCTTAGAGAATATCTAGGAATATTTGTTTTAATGAATTATAATTCGTAAATAACATTGTAGTATTTGAATGTGGCTTTGTTATGTCATAGATACGCTTCAAATACTTGTATATTATTGCAATATTGTATTAGTGACTAAAAATGTTATTAATTTGACACTTTATATTTAGACTGAAATAAATAGGAAAAGAAAAATAAGAGTCTGTGTTGTCTTTGGAGCTGCGACAGAGCTGCATTTTCATTAACCATGTTTTATTTGCCTAAAATATCTTGTTTCCGAAGGAAGAGGACATTTTAAGTATGCCGCGACAGATTTGTTGATCAAGTTTCGCAAGTTCGCACTAGTAGCGCTGTTAACATGTGTCATGAAATTACATTTGTGCCCATTGTCACTAATGTTTGTTTTTGAAGGCCCGCTATAACAGTTCAAGATCTAAGTGGCGTCTGAAGAAAGAAACTTTACGGTTCAAAAAACTGGGGCAAATGTACCGGTTACCTGGTGGACGGAATATTTCTGTTTAGTTTGATTCTTAACACATCGCGACTTTTATATGTAATTGTGGTAAAGGTAAAGAATCGCGGCCTCCTCACCGATTTGCATGAAACTTTGTGTAATGGTACATTTTTGCATAAAAATAAGATCGGTAAAGGTAAAGAATCGCGGCCTCCTCACCGATTTGCATAAAACTTTGCAGGAACATCAATTTTTGCATAAAAATAAGATCTGTAAAAACAAAAAAGCGCGCTCTCGCTTAATTAAAAAGTTATTAAGTGTTAAAGTTTATTAGAAAATCTGCCTTACCGGCAGCAAGAATGCTATCCCAGCGCATGCGCACTGATGCCTGCGCATGCGCACTGACGTCCGCGCATGCGCACGAACAAGTTTGCAGGTAGAGTGCGCGTATTTGAAACGAAATGATATTGAATTGGCGAAGGCTAGGTGCGGGCAAGGCTTCCCTTACATAATATTTAAGGGTTTTCAATCAAAAAATGGGTTGAGAGTTGGTTTAGGTCTATATTTCTTTCAGCCAAATCTCACTTTTCATTTTATTTCTATGGCTAGGTGTGGGCAAGGCTTCCCTTTCATAATGTTTAAGGGTTTTCAATCAAACAATGGTTTGAGAGTTGGTTTAGGTCTAGATTTCTTTCAGCCAAATCTTACTTTTTGTATTATTTAAGGGCTGGGTGTAGGCTAGGCTTCCCTTTTGTAGTGCTTTTGTCGATAGAAATGATGTTGCTGCACTTTTGCTATTAAAATAAAACCCGAACCAACTCTCATACCATTGTTTGATTGAAAACCCTTAAATACTATGTAAGGGAAGCCTTGCCCGCACCTAGCCGTAGAAATAAAATGAAGAGTGAGATTTGGCTGAAAGAAATATAGGCCTAAACCAACTCTCAACCCATTTTTTGATTGAAAACCCTTAAATATTATGTAAGGGAAGCCTTGCCCGCACCTAGCCGTAGAAATAAAATGAAAAGTGAGATTTGGCTGAAAGAAATCTAGACCTAAACCAACTCTCAAACCATTTTTTGATTGAAAACCCTTAAATATTATGAAAGGGAAGCCTTGCCCACGCCTAGCCTTTGCCAATTCAATGTTATTTCATTTCAAATACGCGCACTCTACCTGCAAACTTGTCCGTGCGCATGCGCAGACATCAGTGCGCATGCGCGGATGTCGTTCGCGGTGCCGGTAAGGCAGGGGTAAAGGTAAGATAACCGGTCCTCCGCACCGATTTGCATGAAACTTTGCAGGAACATCAAATTTTGCATGAAAATAAGATCTGTAAAAGCCAAATTGCCCGCTCGCGTCTAATTAAAAAGTTATTAAGCGTTAAAGTTTGTTAAAAAACCTGCCTTACCGGCAGCGTGAACGCTATCTGCGCATGCGCACTGATGTCTGCGCATGCGCACGGACAAGCATGCAGGTAAAGTGCGCGTATTTGAAATGAAATAATATTGAATTGGCGAAGGCTAGGTGTGGGCAAGGCTTCCCTTTCATAATATTTAAGGGTTTTCAATCAAAAAATGGGTTGAGAGTTGGTTTAGGTCTATATTTCTTTCAGCCAAATCTCACTTTTCGTTTTATTTCAATGGCTAGGTGTGGGCAAGGCTTCCCTTTCATAATATTTAAGGGTTTTCAATCAAAAAATCGGTTGAGAGTTGGTTTAGGTCTAGATTTCTTTCAGCCAAATCTTACTTTTTGTTTTATTTCTATGGCTAGGTGTGGGCTAGGCTTCCGTTTTGTATTGCTTTTGTCGATAGAAATGATGTTGCTGCACTTTTGCTATTAAAATATAACCCGAACCTACTCTCAAACCATTGTTTAATTGAAAACTCTTAAACGTTATGAAAGGGAAGCCTTGCCCACACCTAGCCATTGAAATAAAACGAAAAGTGAGATTTGGCTGAAAGAAATATAGACCTAAACCAACTCTCAACCCATTTTTTGATTGAAAACCCTTAAATGTTATGGAAGGGAAGCCTTGCCCACACCTAGCCATTGAAATAAAACGAAAAGTGAGATTTGGCTGAAAGAAATATAGACCTAAACCAACTCTCAACCCATTTTTTGATTGAAAACCCTTAAATATTATGGAAGGGAAGCCTTGCCCACACCTAGCCATTGAAATAAAACGAAAAGTGAGATTTGGCTGAAAGAAATATAGACCTAAACCAACTCTCAACCCATTTTTTGATTGATAACCCTTAAATATTATGGAAGGGAAGCCTTGCCCACACCTAGCCATTGAAATAAAACGAAAAGTGAGATTTGGCTGAAAGAAATATAGACCTAAACCAACTCTCAACCCATTTTTTTATTGAAAACCCTTAAATATTATGGAAGGGAAGCCTTGCTCACACCTAGCCATTGAAATAAAGCGAAAAGTGAGATTTGGCTGAAAGAAATATAGACCTAAACCAACTCTCAACCCATTTTTTGATTGAAAACCCTTAAATATTATGGAAGGGAAGCCTTGCCCACACCTAGCCTTCGCCAATTCAATATCATTTCATTTCAAATACGCGCACTCTACCTGCAAACTTGTCCGTGCGCATGCGCAGACATCAGTGCGCATGCGCAGATAGCGTTCACGCTGCCGGTAAGGCAGGTTTTTTAACAAACTTTAACGCTTAATAACTTTTTAATTAGACGCGAGCGGGCAATTTGGCTTTTACAGATCTTATTTTTATGCAAAAATCTACCATTACACGAAGTTTCATGCAAATCGGTGCGGAGGACCGGTTATCTTACCTTTACCTAAAATTGTTGAGGGAAAATTTACCCTAGTGACGTGTTTATTCATTCAAATATTTGCGCCTAGATGGCGTATGTCTATAGTCTACGTGCCGTTTAGCGAGACAATTTTTTTAAATCAAAATTTTAAGAACTTTACAAACAATTTGTAGTTATATTCATACCTTGTAGATCATGTGAATTAGCCATGCAAATATTTGAGCCACTCTGTACAATGTTACTGAAAAATTGAATATTGCGGTCTGAAGTTAAATTTATATGAAAACAATTGACTTTAAAACGTATGCAACTATTTCTACATACGTTGATGCAATATACTCGATTGACATGTCAAAACAAGGTAATGTACAATTTGTTTTCATGTAATATGTTATTGAAAATGATTATACTGCACAGAATTTTTTTGCATTTTAATTCATTAAAAACAACTACTAATGAGTTACGGAGTATACTTGATTGTTGTGATAACTCGTAACAAAATAACTGTATCGTGATCTATATGGTCAATATAAGATATTGTAACAAATGTAGGGATTTAACCTACCGATTGAAATTTCTATAAGGTGTTGACGCTGCATTAACTTAGAATTTACCCTCGATGTTAGCACAATTAATTTACTATTCTATTATACCAAATATGATCTACTTCCTTAAATATTTTGGATAAAAATTAATATACTTATAGAATTCTGAAGTACAATTAATATTTTTTTATTGCTATGAACTAAATTTTGTCCTTCATACGAACAAGGAGAGGTTGAACAGTATATTGTTTTAGCAACTAATCTGAATTTGTTTTCCACTTGTTGAGAGCTAGCAAGTAATAGGCGAATTAGAAATGTATTTTTGGCAAGGGTCATGATTATAACAGAGAATTGTAGGGGCACGTGTAAATGTAGCACGTGAAACTCTGGCAATAAAAATACGTGTTTTTGGTATATGAATAATTTTGCGCTTCGACAGACGTCAGCAAGGATGTCAGAAGATTCTAATTCATGCTTATTCATGTAAACGAGAGGAACTGCTGTTAGAGAAGATTACGAAAATCATCATGGCACGATAACTATTACAGATGGCTGGAACGGTCTAGGTTAATGACCAGTGTCAGTAATCGTGAATATGCTATGTTCTTCAAGGGCCGGCTCTCTGTCTTTTAAAAGCGTCCCTAATTAAAATATGGAGGCGCTATTAGGACTACATTTAGACACACTGGAGATAGGGTCTTGCAAACATTTAAGGCAAAATGCTCTGTTCCTGAAATATGAAACGGTTCTAATTTTTTACTTCTTATTTACATTTAATAAATATTGTAGTTACATTTTAGTATATGTAAATATATTGAAATTGTAGTTAATTGTAGTTGTAAAAGGATTTTATGGGACATTAAGGATATTTGGGAAATTATATTGTTTGTAATGACTTTTTTGAATGTAGTAGAGTGTTAAATTAGTTAATTATTGTAATAATTAAATTCACAGTAGTGAAGTGTTTGGAGCTTTTTATCAAAATTAAATTGTACTTATACGTTCGTTCTATTATTATAAGTTTACGATTGTTCGTTGCGAAGTATATCGTAATACAATACTTTTATGTCTACAAGCTGCTCATAAACAATCAACACTTTGTGATCGTCAGATTCTTCTGATACCAAAAAAATGTAAAATTTTGTAATTTTTTGTTAATATTTATAATGTACATAGGCTTATGAAGACATTTTCGTTATTTAACACCTTCATCTTCCAACGATTTTTATTTCTGAAACTGTTGAATACTATTTGTTCTTGTTCTTTCAGTAATTCTATTTCTGATATTCAATTTTATAATAAGACATCAATCAGAAAACACGTTAAAAACTTTACAATTTGTTTTGGATCTTTAACGGTGACGATTACAACTGATATTCACATTTTTCATTTAAAACTATCTTCGTCTCATTCAAATCCTTGAAATTCCAGCAAATACAAACGAACATTTGTTATTCCTTCTGTTACACTGTTTGATATATGCGCACTTCCTATTATTCCAATCTCTGACGCACGTAAGAAATCGATAAAAATCTGCCGAATTCTTCCGTACGATCGTGTTCTCATTCCTTCGTTCGTCCCAATTCGAGTATGTCCGATTTTCGATCCTTGCCGTCATCGGCCGACGAGGTCGACGAAAGCCAAAATTCGCCGAGGAGCCCGCGTGCGCACGGCGATATTTTCATTATCATACAGATGGTGGACAAAATAATACGAACACCTGTGAAATAATGGTAAATCTTTATTAATAGGGGGTTGGACCACCCTTCGACTGAAGTACAGATTTAACACGTTGAACGCCCAAAAGTCGTAGTTGGATGTAGCCCCTGTGGCTATGTTTCCCGGATGACAAATGAAATTCTTGTAAACTACCTACAAAAATCCTGGTTCAATTGAACGAAGGAGAGTGTCATATTTCCATTTGTTAATATTTCCAATCTGTCTATTTTGTATATGCGTGCTCGTCATTATTGTGATACAAAAGGAAATTATTGTAAACTATCTACAAAATCCTGTTTCAATTGAACGAAGGAGAGTGTCATCCGGAAAATATAGCCACAGGGGCCGTCACCCAAGTACGGGTGACGTGGCGACGAACGTGTTAATGCGACGTGGGATAGATGCATAAAGGTGGTGGACCATTTTTAAAGGAACATTAAGCCATTCCTCGTGCAAAGCAGTCTCTAATTCCGAATGTCCGGATGGAGGTGGAAATCGGGAACGAAGTTTGGACTCCAAATATTGCCATAAATGTTCAATAATATTCAAGTCCGGAGGCTGAGGGGGTCAGGCGAGATGTTGAACTGCATCGTCACGCTCGTAGAACCATTTTTAAACACACCTAGCAGTGTGGATAGGAGCGTTGTCGTTTTGAAAATGCGATCGCTCTCCAGGGAATACAGTCTGGACAAAAGGATGGACATGATCCCCTAGAACGCTTAGATAGTGATTGGATTTGATAAGGTGACCAACTGTACTCATTTACTGAGTTATGTACTCTTTTTTCGCAAACCGTACTCTTTTCAAATCCTGTACTCTGAAAGTACTCATTTGTATAATTTTATACTCATTTGTATTTCTAAAACATTTTTTTAGATTATTTTATTTCAATTTTATTAATATCATATCCCACATGAAAATTTAAAAGTTTTAATAGAAATTTCCTTATGTTGTCCAGGCACCAATGCTGCTGTTGAAAGGGTATTTTCACTAGGGAATGATTATCGGAGCAGTGAGAAGTCGCAACTTTCTGTAAAAACATTATCTGCCGTCTTAACAGTCAAATTTAATATGCAAAATGAAAGTTGTTCGGATGTGGCTACATTATTAGACGAACATTCTCATTTAGCAAAAAAAATACACTCCGAAGAAAAATATGTTTTTAAAAGAAAATAAAGTTTTTATCGTTTATTCTTCTTTTTTTTCACCTATGAAATACTTGCGAAGTGCACTCTTTTTGAACAAAAAATAGTTGGTCACCTTAGATTTGATCCTCCCATGCAGAATAACAAGTGGCCCAAGACCGCGTCAAGATATCGCACCCCATATCATAATGGCTGTACTGCAGGTGTGAAATACGTTCTACTTTTTCACAGGTGTTCGTATTATTTTGTCCATCATCTGTACATGGACGAGCACGTTCTTGTTTGGCCGAGTTCGATTTAAACTCGGCCGCAAACCGAACCTTCGTTAATGTCACACCCCGTACAATAACAGCTCGCCGTTAGCGCTTTGATTCTGTTATTAATAAGGGGCATTTTGAAATACCATATGTAATTTATGCATCGTCACGGCAGCCGCAATTTGGCGCCGATGCACTGTAGCCGGCTGTTAATTTAAATCCAGTTACGTTCGACAAATACTATCGGGACGGGACTTAATTACGACGTATTTTCTCTGTCGCGTATGGGAGCCTGCTGTTTTTTTTTTCGTTTCACCCCCTCTCCCACCTTTTGCGGATGCAATTTTTCGCCGACACGTTCCGTCGACTACGATTGTTCGCTACCGGAATCGAAGGTGTGCACATTAATTGGCACCCACGTTCTTTTTTTCTCTTCCCGTCTACAGTAGCCGACTATTCTTTCCGTGAATCGTTTCAAAGCTTGAGTTGCGACGTACTTACACCTGTTAGTTCGTAAGAAGAAAAATTAACGGATTTGAGAGACAAACGGTTTATATCGATTTTCCGCAAGAAATAACTATAAATGATGGAGCAATGTAACTTGAGCTTGAAAAGAAGACGTTATGAGCGACCTGTTTAAAACTCAGATTCGACAATAAGTATACTACATTTATCGCCCGCGCTTTATAGGGTGTACCATAAAGATCGCAACTTTTCAGTGGATAACATACGAAAGGGATGAAATTAAGTAATTTACATAATTACATATTTTTGCAGTGTATGATTCAAATGCCCTCCACGATTTCCGAGGCACACTCTCGTTGTTTTAAAATTTCCCATAACTTTTCGGCATACTTGCACCTCTAGTTTTGAAATTACAAGTTAATCTCGACCTTGAACTCTGCACGTGATCGCGATTTGTCAGCGTACACACGAGGTTCCAAAAACCCCCCACAGAGAAATCATATGATATCATATCACGGTATCTGGATTAGGCCAAGTTTACGTCATCACTGCGCGAAATCACACAGACAAAAGCTGAAAGTCATGTAACACTCAGTTCAATCAGCTGATTACAACGGAAATGACAGGTATTTCAAAAGATGCCTTCCTCATAGGGCACCCTTTACTATCCCTTGCCTCCATCTATTAGCATCAACACAATTTATCCAACTCATCCATACAAATGTCGAACGAAAAGCCAATTTCCAATTTTCACTTACGTCCCTTAACAAAGACTAATCCAATCCAACCACCGCTAATCCCGTCGGCGTCAGTTTCTCACAACTGACCCACCCAACTGAATCATTCCAAGACTTTTCCTAACCTCTTTCCCATAAGCACAGTCCCGCGCACTGATTGTCCCATAAAAAGATCATCCGACCTTCCGACAAGCTTCGTCAGTCGCGAGTACTCGCGATCGGAACCGAACGCGAGCGTATTAATTGGCCCCTTTTTTCTCTACTACACCTCCCCTCCCCCCCGCCCCCCGCGCGCTGCGAGCGCCCGCCGCTTCCCCCACTCCGCCTACCACTCCACTACGCCTGGGCGAGAATTAGATCGTCAGCGAGAAGATTTCTGTTGAGGCGTCGAGCAAAAGGCGGGAAGCCCAGTCATTCGCGCTTTCCTTTTGATTGAGACATTCCACGGGCACACTTAATTGACCCATTGGTAATTTACTTACAACGTCGGCGAGGTCCGCGTGTGCCGTTGGCGGGGCAATCTAATTAATGGGGGCTAATAAAAGAGAGGCCGAGAATTATTTGAGGTATGGCAACGATATTCTAACGAACGGCGAGTGACAGGGGTTTGAATAAATGTTGTCGTAATGCGCACTCGGCGCTGGCCTGCAGTTCGCGGATGATTATACGGGACGGTGTTCGGTCCAGCGATAAATTCCTCTTTGAAATTAAGCTTCTCTATTTTTGCCGGGGACGGAGCTACTTCCAGCGGAACTTCTTCCGAGGCTTATTCGTTAGCCGCTCGGTGTGACTGCGTATTGTAAGTTGTGTTTAATAATGGTATGTGTAATATATAATGATTGGTATATAGATAAGAGTTTTGTTAAATTATTATCTATTATATTTTTACGGATTAATTTTTTTTAAGAATAATGCTTTAAATTATTATTGTATATATCTATATTTTGTTTCAACCTTATGTTTAAATTGTTTGGTTAAAATCAGTTAGCCCTTTTTTTGGTTGAAAATTCCTTTTTTATTCAGTCGATTGTTTCTACATTTTTCAACCAAAAAAGGGCTAACTGATATTAACCAAACAATTGAATTATTACTTAATTACGCGTAGTCGTTAAAAAATTTTCTTAGCATTACTAATGTAAATTCTATTATTTAGCAGTAAGTTTTATTACAAGTCATTATAGTTAACTTTTTGACCGCAATTAATATTTCGAGGAAAATGGTAAAGAGAAGGTTAAGTAAAATAAATTCCTATAACTAACTTTATTAGTAAATAATTGTGAACATTGCCTTGTGTTGGATAAGAACATGTTTCACTAATTGATGGAAGAACATCTAATGTGTCAAGTTAACGTAACAATTTGTCCAATTGATAACCCTATACACTTAATACTTCATAATCATTGTATGTCAGTACATATAATCTGCTCGACGGTAAGTTTTAAAATTCCATATCATTATTATTCTTTCCTACACCGTTTAAATTTCTGGTAACATGTTTGTTGAATAATAATTTCGTTCACATTCAATTCCGATTTTTTTTTTATTAACAACTTGATGTGAAGGTCTGAATCGAGTTTATAAAACTTGATTATACTTGATAATCTGATATTTGCTTTACTGGCTTCCTTGACGCTTGAAAATTATTATACAAGTGACGATATTTTTGTTTAAACATCGCGAGTTAAATTTCAGATATTCTAGTTCTCACTTTCTACACCTAATGTTGCCTTTTCTATATCCTTGCGGAAGATGAGAGGCGAATCCTGCAAACTTATAAAAATCTCTGTTTCCAGCGGCATATCTCTTGGGATGTTCAAACTGGTGACACTTGACATTGATGCAATAGCGTATGTTACGCGCAGGTCATCGGAAAATTGTTAAAATGAGAGTAGAGCGGTTTCCCGTTAAAACATTGTTGAAAACATATTATTCGATCATTTCGAAATCTGTGGGCGTTTAAAAGATTTTCATAATGTGCAACTCATCGACACTTGATCACATTTATTGTAATCATTAGAGAGCAAATCAATAAAAATGTCAATAAAAATGTTACGTTGAAATTGTGTAGTCGATTTTAATCATTATACACCAATTCAATAAATACTCTATTATGTTAAAATTGTGTAATCAATAATCATTGTCCTTGCAGAATAAAATTTATATTTATTTGTCTATTAGCGGTGTACGGTTTAAATTTCATATTTTGTAAATATGAAATTTGATGTGTGGATGATTCGTCCAATTTTTCAATGATATTTTCGTAAGTGATAAAGCCTAAAGTACTGATTCCAACATTCTATACAAAGTTAGAATTGCAATTGATATACTTAAGTCTATTACAGTTCATTACAGGAATGAACATATTCGATAGTTTATATCAGATTTCTAATGACCTTTTTCATACAATGCGCCCAAAAGTTTAAAATTTTTACGTTACGGGTTTTAGAAAAATGTTAAAACGAAAGCCGACCGATTTTCCGCAAAAACGATATTTACAAAATATTTCGCAATAATTATATAAATATGTTCTTATGGAAAAACAACAATGTATTCCAGTGCACAATTTGTATCATTATGTAAACCACTATAGAGTTATCTATTACAGTCTATTACTTTTTACTGTTACTCATTGTGTACATTTAAAAAACCCACTGGCTTACACAAAAACTGGTCACATTGCTTTTTTAATGATTTTATTTCACACATTGTGTGTAGGTTCAGTACTTGACATTTTTCAATTAAACGAATTGATGCGAATTTTTTTGTAATTGTATCTACGGGTAATCATTGAAATAAGGCCCAACCTCAAGTAGAAATAATGTCATTTTTCGAAAAATGTAAAGAAAGAACGTAACAAACTGAATCATCATTTGATACAATTTGTCTACAATGAGTACAAGACATTTTGTAATACAAGTTGATGCAAATTCATTTGTAATTGTATTCGCAGGTAAATATATAGATAAATCCCAACACATTGTGCACATGTAACTTGTCACTCCTTCCGTTGTAAATCTCATGTAGAATCTATTGACATTTATTGTAAAATACGAATATATTATTATTAAAATATTTAGATAAAATAAAATAAAATTATGCAAGTATAACTTGTCGTTCGTTCTATCGTCAGTCTCAAGTACAATCTATTGATGTTTATTGCAAAATGCAAAGGATGAAAACAATCTATTCAATCGTTACTTCATTCAATTCATCCAGATTCATTACAAGACATTTAAGTTAACGTCTAGACAAATTAAAATAATCTTGCACGTGTAACTTGCCATTCGTTCTGTCGTCTATCTTACGTAGGATCTATTGACATTTATCGCGAAATGCAAAGAATGAAAACAAACTATTCAATCATTACTTCATTCAATTCATCCAGATTCATTACGAGACATTTAAGTTAACGTCTAGACAAATTAAAATAATCTTGCACGTGTAACTTGCCATTTGGTGTGTCGTCTATCTCACGTAGAATCTATTGACATTTATCGCGAAATGTACAGAATGAAAACAAACTATTCAATCATTACTTTATTCAATTCATCCAGATTCATTACATGACATTTAAGTTAACGTCTAGAGAAATTAAAATAATCTTGCACGTGTAACTTGCCATTTGGTGTGTCGTCTATCTCACGTAAAATCTATTGACATTTATCGCGAAATGCAAAGAATGAAAACAAACTATTCAATCATTACTTCATTCAATTCATCCAGATTCATTACATGACATTTAAGTTAACGTTTAGACAAATTAAAATAATCTTGCACGTGTAACTTGCCATTCGTTCTGTCATCTATCACACGTAGAATCTATTGACATTTATCGCGAAATGCAAAGAATGAAAACAATCTATTCAATCGTTACTTCATTCAATTCATCCAGATTCATTACAAGACATTTAAGTTAACGTCTAGACAAATTAAAATAATCTTGCACGTGTAACTTGCCATTCGTTCTGTCATCTATCTCACGTAGAATCTATTGACATTTATCGCGAAATGCAAAGAATGAACACAAACTATTCAATCATTACTTCATTCAATTCATCCAGATTCATTACATGACATTTAAGTTAACGTCTAGAGAAATTAAAATAATCTTGCACGTGTAACTTGCCATTCGTTCTGACGTCTATCTCACGTAGAATCTATTGACATTTATCGCGAAATGCAAAGAATGAAAACAAACTACTCAATCATTACTTTATTCAATTCATCCAGATTCATTTCAAGACATTTAAGTTAACGTTTAGACAAATTAAAATAATCTTGCACGTGTAACTTGCCATTCGTTCTGTTGCCTATGTCACGTAGAATCTATTGACATTTATCGCGAAATGCAAAGAACGAAAACAAACTATTCAATCATTACTTCATTCAATTCATCCAGATTCATTACAAGACATTTAAGTTAACGTCTAGACAAATTAAAATAATCTTGCACGTGTAACTTGCCATTTGGTGTGTCGTCTATCACACGTAGAATCTATTGACATTTATCGCGAAATGTAAAGAATGAAAACAAACTACTCAATCATTACTTCATTCAATTCATCCAGATTCATTACAAGACATTTAAGTTAACGTCTAGACAAATTAAAATAATCTTGCACGTGTAACATGCCATTCGTTCTGTCACCTATCTCACGTAGAATCTATTGACATTTATCGCGAAATGCAAAGAATGAACACAATCTATTCAATCATTACTTCATTCAATTCATCCAGATTCATTACATGACATTTAAGTTAACGTCTAGAGAAATTAAAATAATCTTGCACGTGTAACTTGCCATTCGTTCTGTTGTCTATCTTACGTAGAATCTATTGACATTTATCGCGAAATGCAAAGAATGAAAACAAACTATTCAATCATTACTTCATTCAATTCATCCAGATTCATTACAAGACATTTAAGTTAACGTCTAGACAAATTAAAATAATCTTGCACGTGGAACTTGCCATTCGTTCTGTCATCTATCTCACGTAGAATCTATTGACATTTATCGCGAAATGCAAACAATGAACACAAACTATTCAATCATTACTTCATTCAGTTCATCCAGATTCATTACATGACATTTAAGCTAACGTCTAAACAAATTAAAATAATCTTGCACGTGTAACATGCCATTCGTTCTGTCGTCTATCTTACGTAGAATCTATTGACATTTATCGCGAAATGCAAAGAATGAACACAAACTATTCAATCATTACTTCATTCAATTCATCCAGATTCATTACAAGACATTTAAGTTAAAGTCTAGACAAATTTAAAAAATCTTGCACGTGTAACTTGCCATTCGTTCTGTCATCTATCTCACGTAGAATCTATTGACATTTATCGCGAAATGCAAAGGAGCGACGCAAGAGATATAACGTCGAAAAAGTTGTTGACTGCGGCAGCAGCTTATGTCGGCCCAGCGGAATGGTTACTCTACTGAAAATATTACGTCTGCCCAGTTAGGTTAAGGAGAGTGTAATTTCAGGCTCCGAGAGCGGGGAGAAGAACGACCGTCTTCACGGGGGCAAAGTTCACTCGGGGAACTTTCGGGCAAGCGAAACGGCGAATTGCAAGATATCATTTCGGATACGCATGTTTCGGTTTGCGAAATTGAATATTTTCGAGCGCCGCCAGCGGATCAAATACCGCGAGAAATAGATTTATAGAAGAGTCTGGCCAGCGATGCGGAACGACGAGTTTGCTTTGACCAAATTTTGTTTTAGCCAAAAGTTAATTGTCTACGACGTTTGTGCGACATTTTGCGTGAATTATACTGTTTGCTCAATTGGCGTTAGCTAGAAGCTAGTGCGAGGAATCAGTGTTTTAAAATTAGTTTTTCGATCACGAGTTGCGAGAGCATCCTTCCTATCGATCGTAGTCTTCGCACCTGTTGGCAGCCACAATTTACTCCCAGACTCGATAAATTATGCCACTTTCAGTTTTCGCGCTACGTAAAGTCAATTTGTTGCTCCTGTTTCGTCACATTCGCTAAATTTGGCAATTCATTTGCATGAAGCCGCTGTGTACTTTGGTACTGGCGTCGAACCTACATAAAACGCCTTATTGTTCTCCTTTTTCTTTTTGTACAGTGCTATAAATCGTTGATTATGCTTATTTTTCATTTGCGATAAAAGTTAGCGAGAACGAAGAAAAAATTATTTTTTGTAGGTAATTGTTATACGAGCAACAAGTGAATAATTTGATCATTGCATCTTTTGGTTTGTAAAATATTCTGATTGAATATGTTTGAAGTTAATATAGTAAATTAGTATAAGTACAATAAAAAGGATAATTAGAATAAATAGAGTTAACATAAATTATAGCGCTTAACAGAATGCCTGCTTTCAAACATTTTCGAGATATTATTTGTCAATATGGACAATGTTTTGTCCAGTGAATGTTATGATAAAAATACTGAAAGAAAATATGTCATTGTAATGTGTAAAGGATGCAAGTGTACTTTTTTGGCATTTCTTAGGATTGATTAGGATAGGTCACGTACAACTCAGTGTATATACGTGAAATGCCATTAGCTACTGTGGCTACGAGTTAATTTCAGTGTTAATCCCATCAGGTCAGCGATAAAATTCACGTAATGCAACGTAACAGCTTTGTACGCCCTCACGGTATGTTGAAAGTAATCAGTCAACTTTTTCCGCACAGTTTCGTGCAGCTACGGGACACAATTATATTAAATTATTTTGTCAACTGAACTATCTTACCCCTCATTAATACATTTCATAGTCCACTAGTAATCATTTTGTTACTTACAAAAATGTTCAACACCGTACATCTCTTCATCAATTACATTAATTTCGCTTACAACGTAAACGCATTAAAATGCATTCCTAATCACCAACGATCCCATAAAAGTATTACAATAAACAAACATTAAAAGACATGATCCCATTCCCTGACAACGGTAAAGGTCCTTAACAACGTTAGAAGTCAAGAATCCGACCGATTCCGAACCAAGTCCCTATAATCCGTAATTCGCTCATCCTATTATGCAAAACCTTGTTAACACAAACGTGGAACAGTCTCGAATGGCCCGCAGCTTTGCCGATCTTGCCAAAGTGTTTCCACTCGTTCCAATTAGCAGTGCCGATAAAGAAACGACGTACGAAGCTGAAATAAGCCCGGTAAGTTGAACTTCTCGATCGCACGTGCGTTGACGTTCGCCAGAATGTCCGGGATCGGAATGCGCGTACCGAATGTCAAAAGGCGGAGCTTTAATCCCGAAGCTAATGCTTCTCATGCAAAGCGTCATCGTACGCCGAGGGAATTTTCGAAAGAGATCGTAAACTGCCACCGTTGCGATTGTCATTTGGTACCTGGGTAAAAAAAGAGAGAGAGAGGGAGAAAAAGGGAGGGAGGGAGAGAGAGAGAGAGAAAGAGAGAGAGAGAGAGAGAGAGAGAGAGAGAGAGAGAGAGAGAGAGAGAGAGAGAGAGAGAGAAAGAGAAGGAAAGAGAAAGAGAAAGTGGGAGTGAGAGGGTGTGTGTGAGAGAGACAGAAGGAGAGAGAAAGAAAGAGTGAGAGTGAGAGAGTGTGTGTAAGAGAGAGTGAGAGAGAATTAAAACGATAGGCGTAAAACAGAAAACGGCCAGAAGCGAGGAATCGATTGAAATGGCCGTAATTAGCGATGCTTTTTCCTGCGTCGGAAACAATGCATGAAGAGGTTATGTTCGGTCTAAGGATTTTGCTCGCTACGCAAGATAAATGTGGAGGCGGAGGAGGGGGAGGGTGGTAATGGCGGAAGAAGAATGAATAATATGTCTCTAATTATTGACGCACTGCTGTGCGAGCAATTATTTGTGTCGTAGGTGGATGATCGGGGAAAGAATCTGAAGTTCGGATATTAAGACTAGAAAGACCGATTCGATTCCTACCGATTTTCATCTAACTTCCCGGAATGATATGAGTCAATATGTTTGAACTTTCAAAATGGAAAACAATGGATCAATTGTATATCTAATCATTGTTTTCAGAAGTCTTCCGAAGATTTCTTTGACGCAAAATAGAAAAAAAGAGGTGCTAAAGATTATTTTGAAATAAAATGTTACATGACAGAAAAATCATTGTTAAGATGAGATTAGACTAGTAATTTTTACTGCTCGGTAGTTCTAATGTTCATGAAGAATTAAGGACAAATTAGATTACGTATTGCATGCCTACAACTGCGGAATGTAATCGTTTGATTTGTTACGATGAGTAATGATGGTTAAAGTAAAACTATTTTTATTAATAATTATATTTTTTTGAGTAATGTTAACATTTGTTTTACGGATGTTGCATTACGAAGAGTGCAGACGAAAAAGGACAATTGACTTGATTCCTTTGACTTGTTGCTCTGTGTAGGTATGATGTCGGATAATTATAATTCTGATCAAGGCCAGAATTATACAGAAATTGTATTAATCGTGTGTGCGGTCAAGGATGTTGGCCAGATGAACGTTGGATTACATTTTTCGAATTATGTATTTTGGTGACATTTATGATTACCAGGAAACGAGCGTGTTGCGAGTTAATTTTATTAAGCGTTATTAAACTAATATTGATACGATTAATAAAACTGTTTTGAATATCATCACAGGATTCTATTTGTACTACTTTATACGTGGATAATGAGTAAGTTATTGATTACTACTCATTACGAAATCGGCTTAAGTAAAAAGTTCGGGGCACACGATGGCATACGTTGTTTTAAAACTCAAAAATGGAGCAGAAAAAAAGGTTTTGTTCGTTTTAACTATGTTACCACAAAAGAAAAAAATAGAGAAAAAATTAGAGATAAGTTATCGGTAATTTGCAATGTTAGGAAAATACTTAAATGGTTTCTTCCGTATCAAATTGTAACGAATTGATTGTTCGTTTGGTTTTTGCTTTTGTACTGGCTGGACGTTCCATTTAAAAATTGAACAAAAATCAGGAATGTGTCTGCGGTCAAACAGTGTAGTCCCGATTTTTTGAAATTTTGTCATCGATTTCGTTCTGAGAAAACAGTGGCAGAACCTAGCATTTCACTTTACCTTTTTCCACCCCCACAGTCAAGATGCAAAGTTCACACTTCACCCAAACGGTCCTTTTCCATAAGTTATCAAATGACCCATTCAAAATTGAACTCGACCTTTGAACACTTTTAACAATCTCACTCACTCTTCCTCATAATTATCAACCTAACACCTACGACAATCAAGGAAACATATGTTTCCCATCCCACCCCTCAAAATTCCACAACACTCCCCAATCATCTTCAACCCCCGAACCAACCACCTAACCCTCCACAACTCCTTCCACCAAACCACGAAAACGAAAAAAAATCATATTATCAACCACTTTCACAGTCCGTCCTTGAAAATCCCACACAGAAGGCCAGAAACCAAAAAATTGCCTAAAAACCACCGGAACGTCTTCGGTCCTTTATAAGAAGATGTCGGGATGAGAATGGTGAGGAACGATAAAGAATGGCGATGGGGATAAATATTGTTGATATCGGGGGCGAGCGCGAAAGGCAGTGTTAGACGAGGCGGTCGCCGGCAGGTTGAGAAATTAGCCGGTGGGTCCAGTTCGCAGCGACGTGGAGCCGATGGCAGTGTCGACTCGACTCGACTCGACTCGACACGGCCGACTATAAAAGCCCTCCCGCGACGGGCCGTCGACGTCACACGTCGTTAGTACTCTGCACGGTGAAGAACTCGGGCGCGTGCCACCTGTTAAAGAGACCAGTGGACCAGGAGCAGAGTCGAGCCAATCGGCACACGCGGGATCGTTCCTTGGATCGAGGCTGAACGTTGTCGGGAGCCCTGAGGATCTCCAGGTGGGAGACTGTCGATTTTTCGAGTCGGAGGGAGGAAACTTTTCACTCACGTCGTTGGTGTACACGGTAAGCGGCTCGATTTTTTTTTACATTCGGGTAGACTGGATTATTTTTATATTTTTGTTTACGACACGGGACACCGCGCATTTTTGTAATAATTTTCTTTAAGCAGTACGTGGATGAAGGAAGATCTTTAGGGAAGATGTTAAGGGGAGGGATGAAATTGTTTCTGCGTATGACAATGAGATTGGACGGAAAAGAACGGCTCGTTTTTGGGTGAGAAGTTTTCGGGGAAGTTCGAATTTTCGTGCACTGGGTGACTCATGTAAATATTTTATGGCTGTCTTTATCGGTATTAGTAGGCAACATATTTCGTGACGGTTAGAGTCGATTTTGGGGTTTGAAGAAGTTACAGGCACTTTTGGACGATTAGTTCGCGCAAAATCTTAATCCTGTGAGTTAAAAATCTGTCACTCTGTAAATAGGGAGAGATAAGGGAAGGACCGAACGGGAAGTTCCGAGTAGAAGCACATCTTTTCGCTTAAGATCTAGGTGGATTAAGATAAGTCGTCGGTGTGTTCAAGATATTTTACGTAACTCAGATATTGCTGACGCAGTACAGATTTTGATTTCGGTAGTGCTGTTTGCCTTCAATAGAATTTTTCGTGAACTTTCGTCCTTCGCGTTTGTATCCTCCAATCGATGCTTAAGCGAATTATCCTGTTTTTTGCGAGAAATTATTTGAGTAATGTGTAGTTTCTGCCCTGCGTAAGTGTGTGTGAAGCGTGTCTGTCAACTGGGTCTGTCGGCAGTTTTTCCATGTACAGAGTGCTCGATAACTGCACGTCAATAATCGAAAAGCTTAATATAGAACAATGTGCAAGAAAGAAGACATTTCGTATTACGCGCCGTCATTATTTTCTCGTTTGCGAATCAGAGAAAGAAGTGTACTTTGGGACATTTTTGTAATTCGAGAATTATAGTGTTGGTCGTTGTTTTTCGTTACGTACTAAATTGATTCGATATTAGTGCGTTTAAAAATATATTTATTCTAACCGTGTGAGTATAAAATATTCTAACAAAATTCTTGCGGAAAATGTGTATTGGTTTGAATTTGTTGTGTGCCGACTATAGTGAATGTTGGGTTATTGTAAATAACTAACTATTTACAGTGTCCCCTGTTTTTCAAAACGTTTATTGCTCGATTAATATACAAGTGGAATTATGCAAAACTTGTTTTCCGCAGTTAGATCGAGTAAGAAATTACAATTTCCGAGGTTACTCTTATTAAAATTGCACTTCCGGCGATGTTCTCTTAAATATGTTTATGCGCGTGCAAAGTTTATCCCATCATTGTATTACGGTGAATTTCAGGTGCTCCAAATATCTCTGTTTAATTCTTATTTTGTAGACCTTGCTTTGAAGTATAACATGATTCTCTTTAACTGTTCTTTAAAGCAGTGCTTCTTTTAGTTGCTCTTTAGATCAGATTTACATATTTTACGGATTTAGATTTAACGAAAGTTTGTGGTAGAGCTATTTTCGTTCACATTTCGATGCATTTACTGGCATTTCAATTTCCTGTTAAAAATTAAATAAATTCGTATCTTGTTCTGATCCGAAAAATAACACTGTAGATACTCTGTGCTTTTAAGTATATTTTCTTCTTTACATGCCCACTAAATACTTCAAGTGTGAATGTGTAATAAGAGTTCCGATGCATTTACTTGTATTTCAATTTTTACGTTGATTATATATATTCATATCCTTTTCTAGACCGAAAAATAGCACTAGTGCTTTCAACTGCAATATTTCCTTGTCTACATTCTTACTAAATTGTTCAAGTGTGAGTATGTAATGAATATTTCTATAAATTGACTTGCATTTTAATTTCTATGCAAAATAAATAAATCCGTGTTCTATTTAGTTCCAAAAAATAACATTGTAGGTATCTTGCGTTTCTAAGTGCAATATTTTCTTCTCTTCATGCTCACTAAATCCCCCAACTGTGAGCATGTAATGAAAATTTTGATAATACTTGCATCTAAATTTTTATACAAATTAAATAAATTCGCGTCCTATTTGCTTCCAGAAATAACAATATAGATATCTTGTGCTTTTAAGTGCAATAATTTATTTTCTACATCCTCACTAAATCAAGTCCTTCAACTATCAGTATTCGTCAACACATATTTTACTTCAATATTTCGAAGAATCTTAATATCTGTCGTTCCTTATATTGATTAAAAGCATCTATATTTCACTCGAACACGTACATTTACGTTTCTTTAACCACAGCATTAATCAGCTGGCCGGATTTAATTGTAAGAATTTAGCTTGATCCGGCAAGGAACAAATCCTTCAGAGGTTTCGATCGATTTGAAGTCGCATAATAAATTGGCGGAGAGATTCGCATTCGTCTTTGAAGCCTTAAGCGTGCAGCATCCGCGATTTATTTTGACTTATCGCCATCTGTTGATACGACCAATCAGCTTCAGCGAGACGTTGACGAAGCTCATTGATTTAATGCGATTTGAATATTGAAAGCAAACATTCGTTCGCGTCAAAGATGTGAACTTCAATTATTTTTTGTTGATTATGAATGAAAGCGAGGAGATTGGTAATTCATTTGTTTGTCATGTAGGATTTTAAACTTCCCGCTGATTGAACAGATATTGATAAAGATAATTTGTGCACATATAGTCGCTTTTTAAATAGCTGCTTATGATTTGGTGTTATTACAAGAATGTATCGAATGGACACTTCTTGTGGTTTTAACTGTCATATTTTGAAACTATCTGTAGAATAATTGAGTGTCCATGAAAAAGTTTGTCTTTTCTAAATAAATGAGCCGTTTATTTTGAAAGTGACCTAAGACCATGTATATTAAAATTGAGATATTTAGGAGTTTGCATTGCAATCAAATGAAAAATATACGTATAGGATACTAATGTGTCACATTACTTAAGTGTATTTGAAAGAGTTTTTACAACATCTATTCAAATAGTAGCAATTGTTAAGTGAATAATATGTGATCGCTTAACAAAAAGTGGGATTAGATTACATTCAAAAGTAACAGCTAGATTTGTTATAAAATCTGAAAGAGCCTAAATCAAATTGATTAAATTAATAATTTTTCCGTTTATGGTTATATTATATTTTACATTCATATTATATTATATTTTGCTGTAGAATATTTTAAACGTACCATGTACGACTCATACAAATCTTTGTCAAGCTTCTAAAATGTAGATATGAGCTTTCTGAAACATATCTTTAGGTATGAATATGCCACCTGCAGTTTCTACGTAATCGTTCATTATTTATTATAATTGAAACACCGGATTGAGCTAAATCGACACAATTACTAACTTATCCTATTCGATTGTCGCGACGTGACCATTTCAAACTTTCCGCCAGTCAATCGTACGAGCGTCTGTCAAGTTTCTGCAATGTGCGTTCCTCCTTTCTAAAATATCCATTTTAGTTCGGCCGTTCAACCCATTGTTTCCAGAAAATTGCTTATTACTCGTTATTTGTTATAAACAGAGTAACTCTACTGAATTAAATTGACGCAACCGATAATAAATCTTATTTGTATATCATGTCGTCAAGATTACCAACATTCGGGTTATTAGTTAAACAAATTTGTTAAGTATTAACTCTTGTGCGGTGTTTGCTTTTGTATTTGAGTTTAATTTCTCATGAATAGAACTGCTATGTTGTGTTAAATCGACACATTGACTAATAATTGCCAAATATTGTCTAATATTCTGGCATCGGTAATATAATTGTTCAAGAAAGTGCAATGTACATATGTTAGATATTTTCTTCTCTAAATTTCCAGTCCCATGCAATTTGCAAACTCATTATTTTTAAGTAAATTCTCATTACACATATTACTATAGAGTGTAAAATCGACGAAATTGTTAATACATCAGATTCGTATATAGCATATTAAATATTCCACGAATCTGACATACAAATGTTAAATCAGTCTCTGAAATGTATTCCTTCTTGATACTTTAAAGTTCCTCCTCGTGTGATTTACACACATATTTTTTTTAAGTAAATTCTTCTGATAAACATAATTATACTGTGCAAAGTCGACGCAATTGTTAAAACATCCTATGTGAACGCCGTGTCATACAGATTTCAAAAGTTCCAGTATTCACTCGTTCAAACATTCAACAAGTTTCTGAGACGTATAGACACTTTCTCCCTTAAATATCCACTCTCGCACGATCTGACAACCCATTGTTTATAGGCAGCTATTTCTTATAATTAGACCAACTATAGTGTATAAAAACGACATAATTGTTTATACATCCTATTTGTATGCCGCATTGTAAATATTTGAAACACTTCACTAAAGAGTAGTACAAACATTCAACAAGTTGCTGAAATGCATAGACACTTTCTTCCTTAAATATCCTGTGCGATCTGCAAACCCATTGTTTATAAATTACATCTTAGAAATAGAACAAGTATACTGCGTAAAACCAGAGCAAGCAGTAAACATTCTATCCAGACACTGCGTCATAAACATTTCAAACACTGCACTAATCAGTAGTACAAGCATTAAACACATTTCTAAAATGTACAGATACTTTCTTCTATAAATATCCCGTGTGAACTGCAAATCAATTGTTTATAAACGACACTTTTTAAATAAACCCATTACATTCTCCAAAATGACGATTGTTAACACATTCTATTCATGCATCGTGGCATAATCATTTGAAACACTCCACTAATCAGTAGGTAGTATAAGCAATCAACACTTTTCTGAAATATAGACACTTTTTTCGGGCGATCTGAAAAATCCATTGTTCATAAACGACTCCTTATAAATAAACCCACTATATTCTCCAAAATGACGATTGTTAACACATTCTATTGATGCATCGTGTCATAATCATTTGAAACACTCCACTAATCAGTAGGTAGTATAAGCAATCAACACTTTTTTTTGTGCGATCTGAAAAATCCATTATTTACAAACGACTCCTTATAAATAAAACGACTATATTCTCTAAAATCACAATTATCAATACAATTATTAATACATTCACGCACCGCGTCAAAGGCACTTCAAACAATCCTATCAATCATTACCCTTTTAAGTAACCGTTAAACAACCAATTCGCCGGGCGCGTCACACGCATTTCAAACTATCCGCCTATCAATCGGCCGGACGTCCGTCAACTTTCCGCATCACGAACATGTGTCCTTTCTCAAACAAGCGTTCTATAGCGGGTGTGCAGCCGATGCTTCTAAGCATGTCGTGCGGAAAAATGAATTTCTTGTCCTCGATACGACACGCGACAAGCCCGATCTCCGCTCGAAGTTCTCCATCATGACGGCCTTGAAGTGATCGCGGCCGATGGACAGGGACAAGGGAGGATGAGAGGAGCGGGAAGGTGCGAGCACGTCGGGCTGGTAAAGGATAATAAAATCCTGCGAGATGATTCAGCAGGGCAAACAGATAGATGGGGCTTGCTTATCAACGTTTAGTGCGAATACTCGCTGTACTTTGCTCGCGATTGGATTCCTGGGGAGGCACGTACCTAGTTCTTCATAGACTCAGTGGGATATCGTCCATAAGGATATGAGGCGCTTCGTCCTTTCTGTCGGCCGGTTCGATTCTTAGGCGGCTCTCGGAAGTCAGGGTATACTTCAAGCTTCGATCTTATTGTTAGATTAATAAAGGTTCCGTTTATATTTCGACCTTTCATTCTGAAAATGGTGTTACTCCATTTAAAAAAAAAATGTAGTATTACGAAATTGATGGTTAATTTAGTGTAAACTTTTTTATTTGTAAGTAGGTAGTATATAATATCTTAAAAAATGCTGAAACTTTGTTCGATTTAAAATTGGCTGATAAAAATCGGTTATACAAGTGAAGTTAGCTCAATTTCAGTAGACATAGGTTGGTCACGTGGTTACATTTGTTTTGCTTTCAAGCATCTTGTGAACACCACAGGTTTATTATCATGTTATACAACAGTGTAGACAGGATAATAAATTTTGTTTACACGAAATAAAACAAGAGAATTCTGTGACAACAAAGAATCTACAAATCGCAGAACGAGAACGAGTAAGAAAGATTACTAACAGAGAAAGGGTAAATTGGTTGAAAATATTTGAATGAGATTTTGCAAAAGTGCACCGTACGCTATTCTACATAAAACTCCGATGGTGGACACAGAATTTAAGACGTTAAATTTATCCCTACATATTGAAGAAGACCGCCACCATCTGAAAGAATTGCCCTAGCACCTTTGTATAATGATGCCAGACCAAATTACATACAAAAAATGTAAGCATATGGAGCAGTTATTACCTTAATAACTAAACAATAGTTTAATAACAAACTTAAATAATATAAACTAATTAACGTTGAAAATCAAGAAACTACTCCTATTTTACTTCATGCCATTATTTATAAACATAATTAGATTAATACAATATATATTTGAAGTGATAATTAATTTTTTTTACTCGGAATTAAAAAATTTTTACAATTATAATTAATTTTGAAATATTATATAATAACTGAATATGAAAATAATGCAAGTCCATTTACCATTTACTACGATTATCAGGCCGTAAATATATATCACTTTTGTGAAATTCGACTGAAAGAAACTGATACAACTAAATTACATATTGGTAAAATCAGTAGAAACATTGTCAGACGTGATATAATTATGATGATAAATGTATATTTTTGAATCGACTAATATGCTAACGTTTCATTTTCTCGAAAACACAGAAAATGGACTTATACCACTTTCAAAATAAATGGTCCATTTATTACTTTGCTGCGCGAGTTCACAACGTATTTTACGTACATTTAATTTGGAACAACAGTTCTGGTCGATCTGAGTGCAAGATGCTTTCCTTTAAAGTTCCTTGCTGTTCAATTACACCTTTTCGAACGGAAATGTGAACACTTACAGTGGTCCTTTGTTTCTTGCGTCGAGGCAAACGGAAAGTTCTCACTTCCGCGATAAATCGCTGCCATGATTGATCAATTCTCCGGAAGTGACAAGTTTATCCATTGCAACCTCGCGAAAAGGATCATAATTCCGTATTCCAGGCGGCAACATTGACTTCCATTCCGCCCTCGCTTCCCACACAACAGAAGCCGGGAAAGTAAGCGATGGGGAAATTTCGGCGGAGGGGTAGGAAATGATTTGATCGTTCTCGGGGGCGGGAGTAAACTTTTTGATTATTTCGGCCGCCGTGTCCGATATGGCCGAAAGATTTTCTGCGTGGGATTCCACGAGGTTGCACGGGATGAATTCGCATCGAGAGGGGTTCGCGAAGGATTAAGACGATTCACGAGCCCTGCCCCGGATTCATTATGTTTTATTATTGGGCGCAGGAACGGTCGAATTTATGCTTACGTTAATTTCCTGCGCCGGGAATATGAAGCCGGTCGTTCGTCGGCGATACGAAAGAGTTGCAATTTCGGGCCGCCGTGGCTGCGGGACGTCGCAGTTTCGTTTGCCCGCGAGTTCGAGGAGCAATTTTCCGCGCCGAATATGGAAGAGAGTTGGATTTTATATACTGACAATGGGATGGAGTAGTACTTTTTATGCGGAGAGGGCGCGGGAATCACAATTTTGTACCTTGAGGGTAAGAAAGATTTTCTGCGTTCAATGTTGAAGATATATTTCACTGGTTGAGAGTTAAAATAATAATTTTTGCGTTGGATGTGGGGGAGTGTTGGAGTTTATATACTGACAATGCGATGGAGTAGTACTTTTATGCGAAACTTCGCAGAAGCTCAACTCTGTGTGTTAAGGGTAAGAAAGATTTTCTGTTTTCGATGTTGAAGATATATTTCATTTGTTGAGAGTTAAAATAATAATTTTATGCGCCGAATGTGGGAGAGAGTTGGATTTTATATACTGGCAATGTAATGGAGTAGTACTTTCTATGCGGAGAGTTTGCAGGAGCGAAATTTTGTGTGTCGATGGTAAGAACAATTTGCTGTTTTCGATGTTGATGACATATTTCATTTGTTGAGAGTTAAAAAAATAATTTTCTACGCCGAATATGGGAAAGACTTGGACGTTATACACCGACAATGCGACGGCGTAGTGATTTTCTGCATGGAATATATATTTTACTGGCTGAGAGTTGAAATAGATATATTGTATTCAGAATATGGGAGAGGGTTATATTTTATATACTGACAATATGATATAGTGAATTTTAATGCCCCGAAAGTGCACAAAATCTCGATTCTGTGCGTTGAGAATAAGAAAAATTTGCCGTTTTTAATACTGAAGATAGGAAAGAATATACACACTCAATACGGTATAATAATAATACTTAAAACTGTGACATAACCCCAAATTCATACATCCAAAATGCAAAAAACTTCCCCCCACCAATAAATACGAAAAAGTAGCAATTCATCTGTTGAAAAAGTGAAAGAATCGCAACATTATTATTGGATAGTTCGAAAGTGGCGCTTTACATCGTTTCAGACGTTGCCGCGATGAATCGGAAAAGAAGCTTGTCGACGCTGAGCTGAATGCCGGACAGGCGACAAATATTTTATCGAGAATAAAAGCGTATCGACACATCCGATAATGCGATTGTCACGCCAAGTTTCCAGTTTCGTCAAATTCGTCAACATTGCAAATTCGCGCTCGGCCAAAAGCCTCTTGTTTACACATGTATTCCCAGGCTTTGTGCTTACCGATGACGTCATCGTGACCAATAAACGTCACCGATCTTTGTCATTGCCGCGAAACGTCTACATTTAACGTTCTCATTTGACACATTAATAACGAGTTGGCAAGAAAGTAATTTCGATGTTCAACCATAAATTGCGTCATAATTTCTTCGAAGAACTGTCAGTAATACAATACTTTTCATTTGTCATTCGATAGTGGTCACATTTAAGTTACGGAATAAAATGAAAAATACATTTTCAATGAAAGCTTGCTCTTTGTATACGACTTTTATTTCGCACCATAAAACCGAAATTACTTTCTTGCCAGCCTGATATTTACACATGAACGCATCTCAGCTGCCAAACACGCATTAAGTACACACCGACAGCGTTACGCGTGGAGAGGTTATGTTCTCACTTGTCAAACGTATGGAAAAACATGGCGGTTTCGGAAGCAGGTTCAATTTCTTCTTTCTCTCCGTAGCTTCGAATCCTCGACACTCGGACGATTTAACGGCCTGACAGTAACTTTCGATACGTGCACGTTAATTCGATTGGCAGTCAATTCCGATTCTACGATCGATCATTGACAGTGAGCGAAAAGTCCGCTTGCACGTGTGCGTGCATGTTAAAGAGTCGAGCAAGTCGGAGAGGAGGGGAGAGGGTTGGGAAGGGTGTAGGAGGAGGGCAGGGGAGAGGGGGGGGGGTAGGGACTCGACACCCGTCGAAACTTTCAACAGCTTCGATTGATTTTTCATCTTCTGTATTAGACATGAATTGTTCTACGTAGGTCGTAAACCGATTCCGATAAAGTCGGATTCCGCTGGCTATAATTGAATTACGGCTACTATTTTTACGATTGCGGTTGGTTGAGTGGGTATTTGCCAAATCTTGTAATATATCTTGTAATATAAGGTATGATGTGCGTCATGTGTATTTGATATATCAGTGGAATAGACGAAAAATGTAGTTATGTCGAGCATATAGGATATAATTAATTTGCGAGAAAATACGAGGATTGTTTCTGATCGAAATAGTTGTAACATCGTTTATCCCGTTTAGGGACAATCTTTTAACTATCGTAAGCAGTATAACTTGTTTAATACATTCAGTGATTTTGTTTGAAAAAAATAAATCATTGTTGAGTGTAAATGTCTTTCGCGTTATAATGAAATTATTCAGACCTCTATGACCGTCTCGGAAATTGCGTTTCGAAGGTAATTAAAATGCGCGTCAAAAATGTTTTTGAATGCCTGATCTTGACAGGTGAAGGAAGAATCGGTGAAAAAGTGCAGGGAAACCAGAGTTGTGTGAAACGAGAAAGCAAAAGATGGGTTAAAGAGAAAAATAGATGCAAACAAGAGAAATTACGAAAAAAATGTGTGAACAAACAATCCTGACTAATCTTGTCTCGTAATGAAGGGGTGCGTTCTGATTAAGGTTAATTATCACGTAATAATTATTTTATGAAACGTAAAAGTTCTTTCTTGTACAGAAAAAGAGAAAAAGTTTACAAAGTAACTTTCCGACATGTAGCTTCAAAAGCCCGCCCAATGGAAATAATTAATTTTTAAACACCCGTCCCACTCTTCTTATTCCTCTTGTTTGTTTTCTTCTTTTCACTCACTGTTCCGTGTACTTTCATGGCTCGTCTTTGACCTCTCAAGGTCGAGGCCTTTTCCGCATCCACTTAACAGTTTGCACAAACGCCTTCAGTCTATAAATCGAAATTCATCCGCAACGATCATGAATTGTACAGTATTTTCATCAATGAACAATATGTATGTAATGGTCCAAATTTTACATTGCCAGGAATATTGACAGGACAGTGGCGGCGAACTGGCTGAAAGCGTAACGTTAGCACGGTGGAATTTATATTTGAGCAGTAGTAAGCCATCAATCTTTGATTCCAGTCTGTAGATATCGGAGTCAGATAGGAGTCTTACGATAGAAAAGGACTTCATGAATGTGAAGATTAACTTTGATATCCTGGTCGCCGTGCCTCTGACTCGGATGCGGCAGCAGTTCGTAACTCGGATAGCTACCGAATACAATAAAAGAAGATTATTTGTCAATAAATTGCCTTCCACTTCTGCCTTTCGATTATCTTCGCCCGCTTCGTTTAAGAATCTTAGGCTGCTGACGCCGAGGCTGTGGGAAGATAATAAAATAAGCTGGCAGGTGGCGCAATAAAGATGGCCAATATGAGAAAGGATGATAGGAATGATGTCGGCGTTGTGATTCGAAGGATCGTTAAACAGGACTGCAATCACTGTCACCGATTTATTGGCGAAGCTTATTCGTTCGTCAGCTGTCTACTTCTTCCCACGTAATGCCGTTTGTTTCGCTTCATTCTTCCTTATTTGAATGCAACCGGGATGCCTGTGGAGGATCTTACATCGTAGTTTCACGGTTGCAAATGATGCGGTTTTAAGTGAAACTATTTGATTTCCGCTGCCTTCGTAACTACTTCATTGCTATTTTTCCTCGGGGTCTGACGAACTTCGTGAAATTATGGAACGAATCTGTTATTTGCTGTGTGATTGCGAACACTTCGATCATTTTTGATTGCATACGAAAAAAGTATTGAGGTTTATTTGAAACTACTATCTTATTGCTACTGTTAGAATACATTTCAGATAAATTATTGGCAAGCATTGATGTGTATAAATTGGCATTGATGATTGAAAATCAACTCATTATTCATAGTTCGACTTTTTGAATGTTTCCATGATCAAGGTAGAATCTGGAAACTTGAAAAGTGAAAGAATGCCATAATTAGCTTAACTTACAGAAACACCGTAAGCTACAAATTTGAATTTCTGAATTCATATTGAACGCATAGTTAATCCATACCGGTCTAGCACATAGTTTTTTTTGTAATCGATTTGGAACTGGTAAGATAGCAAAGAATACTATTTTGCTGTGTCGAAAGCATGATTTATTTTGGATATAGTTCGTAAAGTTGGTTGTATAGTGAATCGATACCTGCCCAGTATACGGTTTAGCCGTAAACGATTTTCACCTGTGGAAATAGTAGACAGATTTAGTTGGTCAAAATCATAATCTATTTTCGACATAGTTTATCAAGCTAGTTGTAAAGTTAATCAATACTTATCTGACGTATATTTTTTTGTAAACAATTTGAGACTAAATTGATATAGAAGATTACTGATTTGTTTGGTAAAATCATAAATATTTTACATTGTTTATCATCTTGTACATTTAACCGTTACCTGCCTAGCATATAGTTTTTTCGTAAACAATTTTAAACTGTCATGATATTGAAAAAACATACCTGTGTCAAAATTGTGTTCTACTTCAGACATAGTTTGTCAAGTTGGTTGCAAAGTTAACCAATACCTGTCTAGTATACAGTTTTTTCAGCAAAAAATTCTAAATTGTCATGATTTGGAAGAACAGCTACTTGTTGTGCCAAAATCATGGTCTATTTAGGGCAAGATGTCAATAGCACAAATAACTCTTATCGGCCAATGCCGGCCATCGAGCAATCCTCGAACTCCTCTCGGTACGATTGGAGATACTCCGAGCTACTCGAACGTTATGGGAATTCAAATTGAGATCGCGCGCCTGCAGTATCGATGTAATCCCGTCGATATTTTGATCGCATCGGCAATTAGCGCCACGTTACTCCACCTCGCTAAATCAGTTTCCAACAAAGGCCTTTTTTGCCGAGGATGAGATTAGCGCGGACGAAGTTAACCTCGCGCTCGATCGTTTTAGCAAAAATCGAACCTACGACCTTTTCGCCTTTCGAGTTTGCGCGCGAAAATAGGTATGAGTTTGCACAGATTTCCTTCGTTTGCCGAAATTAATTCGGACAGTTGGCAATACATATGCCGGAAGTTGACTTGATTCGCGTACGAGATTACGTGGTCTTGTTATGCAAGAGTGACGCAGAATAGATAATCAAGGTGTAATTTTTATTGACCGAAGCTTTACGTTTGAAGGAAAGGCGTTCGTACGGTTTCTTTTGGATAAAAATAGTATTCTATTTTATTAGAAATAAATATATCAGACGCTGACTTAATTTACGTGTATTTCTAAAAACGAGAATTATGAATAAGTAACAGATCGATCTTCCAGATGCTTTTCGTTGTTTCAAATTTTGCAGTCGAAAAGAGACACTTTTCCATGGGAATGGTAATCATTTATTTGTAACATTTGGTATTGAAAATGTTTGTGAATGTCTTATGATTTCTTAGCTGGTGGCATTTCGGTCTTGAAATTTCTGTAGCTAAAAAGGATTCTTATTTGGATGGATTCTTTTCGCTAAAAATAGCCCGACAGAACGGAAATAAACGTACAGGAAGCTAATTCGATGACGTGTTGAAGGAACAACGCAAGAATGACGTAAAGTAGACCCTTTAGTCGCTGCTTTTCGTTCTTCGAGCTGATGTAATCGAAAAAGGAAACGCGCTTGTACGGTTTTTTGTGTGCTAGAAATAGCGATCGAAGCGGAAGAAAATGAATCCGTGGGAAGCTCGTTTGATTCATTCGTAACATTAAGTATTCAATTTACTTCTGAAGTTATCAAAATCCATCTAAAGCTGCTGTTCAAACCTTCAAATTCGAAACAAAATATTTATTTACGTACATTTTGTCGTACAATTTATTTTCATCCTTTTTTGTTTGATAGACCGGACGTTCGAAAATATAAGATGCTCATTTGATTCAGATATATAATAGAATAATAATGTGGGAATGATGTAAAGTAGACTGTTTTGCGGCTGCTTTTCATTCTTCAAGCTTTCGCATTCGAAACAAACCATTTATTCTATTCTGGTTAAAATGAGCAGTGTGAAACGGAAATAAGCGCATAAAAAGGTAATTTGGTTCACGTATAGAAATAATAACGTAAGAAAGACGAAAAATTGATTTTTTAACGGCGCGTTTTAATTTTTTTATCGGTTGCATTTAAAAGAAACATTTATCTGCAATATTTAGTCTATTTAAGTTAAAATTTAGCATCTACTTACTTATCCTTCTTCGAACCAATAAAATCAAAACAAAACAGTTGCATGTTTCTTTTCACACAAAATAGTCCGTTGGGATAAAAATAAACGCATGACAAGCTAATTCTGTTCGCATGTTACAGACTGACATAAAATTGACCCTTTAGCAACGATTTTATTCTTCGATTTGTTGCATTCCAAATAAAACATTTACCTGCAACAATTATTTTCTTCAAGTTAAAATTTGCTGGGTGATACAGACATAAAAGCATATCAAGGCAATTCTGCTCACATGTTATAGAATTATGTAAAATCGGCCCTTTAGTAACCACTTTTCATTCTTCGACTTGTTGCATTTCCAAACAAAATATTTACGGGCAGTAATTATTCTATTTAAGTTAAAGTTAGCTCTGTGGTAGAGAAATAAACGTATAGTAAGCCAATCCTGCTCATATGTTACAAAATTATGTAAGATCGACACTTTAGCAGCCACTTTTCCTTCTTCGAGCTGTTGCAGTTGAAAACAAAACATGCCTAATCTTCTCCCGGTAAAAATAGCGTGCCATCGGGAGAAATTGGCGGAATTAAATGTGTAGGAAGCTAATTTGGCGCGCGCGTAAGGTTAAGTGCGCGAATTATGTAAGATTGGGACGTTTTAGCGTCGGTTCGTGGAAGTGAAACTGCGAACGGGGCCCTTTGATTAAACATACAGAGACGTCGGCGTCGAGGGATTCGAGGTTTACGTCGCCCAAGTGTCAATCCGATAGCTTTAACGTCTGGAATCGCTGTCGGTCGCGTACCTCTCGCAAAAATTTACATGCCGTAAGTCGATTCATACGACTCCATAACGCTCGCGATTAGCATTTTTATACATTCACGCCGGTCCTAATCTTTCTAATGTCGATCTTTTCACGTTAAGCTTATTACGGAACGTTTATTGTAACTTCGTATATATTTATTTTAGATCGGATTCGTGTGATATGTCGGTTAATGCATTTTGGAACGAATGAGTCTTGAATGAACCGTAGAAATTTTATTCAAATATTTAGTATATAATAGTAATATAATAGTAAAGGAAACGTAATGAGATTAAAATGTGTAACACTGTAAAATTCGAGTTAAATAATTCTTACTGGCCTGGAACAAGTTTGTAGATCAAATGTTTAAAAAATGTTTTACAAAAAAAATTTAATTTTTGATACACAGATAAAATGAATATTTGGTTGTTATTCATTTTAAGAATACTAATTCTCGGAACCTATTACAGTTCTTAATATGATAAAATTTAAGTATATGCAACATGGCGCAATGTTGTACATTTTAACCAAAAGAATCGTTTAAATAAGCATTCAAGAAAGCGCAGCTTGAACAGTCACACTAAAAATGTTTTCTTTCATTTTCATTTAACATATCGCCTTTGTATTTCCCGAACAGAAAAACTGCCAAATGTCAGTCAACAATCCGTTTTCCCAGCTCACAATATTTCGACAGTTCCAGTAAAAGAAATCATCAAAGCACCCACCGTGAAATTTAAATACAATATTTTAAACGAGCCCACTAAATCAACAGAACATCTTCGATACTCGCCAAACACAAATCTCACACCTGAATTAATGATCCCTAAGTATGCTTAATTACTCTCCCGAGAACGAAATCAGAAGAGTGTGGCAAACTCGCAGGGTGCGTAAAATTGAAACGAGACTATCGCTCGGGCGGTTAAAAAAGCTCAGTCTCGAAAGTGTCGCGCGTAATTTACAAGCCGGTGGATTACCCTGACATTTCATAAACAGAGAAAAAAGGAAGCGTCGCATCGGCGTAGGTGTCTGTATGTACAAGCTAAGTCCATTCAACCCGATCCAGGGGCCCGCAACGGCAATAGGCTGTAAATTCCTGTCACTCGCTGGGGAAGATTGAAAAATGGTCTCCGTCCGCGGATTTAAGAACCGGAGATAAAGCTTTATGCCCGCTCGTTTCGGCGGTAAGTGCGAGGAAAACTCATGGCAAGCGCGAGCTGCGCATCAAACTTTTCTTCTTTAGGCTGACCGTGGCGTGCTCCTCGTCGTTGAACCTTCGTTTTTTACCGATAATTGTCGATTAATGGCTCAGACCGTGGAAGTAGTACGATCTGTTCGATTTTGGGGAGTGCGAAGAGAGGTTAGGTTGTTCGTTAGCGATGTCATGGGCATATTTAGCTGGTTTTTGTAATTAAGTGCTGGTGGGGAAGGAAAGTATAGCTTCTTACGGAATATTTATCATTATTTTTGCAGTTTTGTTCGTCTTTAATAGTACGATGCATTCGATTTTGGAAAAAGTGAAGGAAGGTTAGGTTGTTCATTAGCACCGTCATGGACATGTTGGGTTGCTTTCGTACTTAAGAGCCGGTCTGGGAGAAAAGTATAGGTACTTACGAAATATTTATTCTCATTTTTGCAGTTTTGTTCGCCTTTAATGGTATTTCGAAACGGTTCGTATTTTGAAGAGTGCGAAAAGAAATTAGGTTGTTCATCGGCGACGCCATGAGCATATTTGGTTGGCTTTGTTCTTTATTGCTGGTTGAGAAGGAAAGTATAGGAATTCAATGAATATTTGTCCTTATCTTTACAGTTTCGTTCGCTCTTAAGCGATTAATTATCTGACTTTATGATAGCAGATTTTTTAAGGATGGAATGCTTAATAAATAATAAGTCGTAAGGAAGGCTGGTCAAATCGGTAATTCTGCCTGTAAATAATAGTTTCGTCTTTTAAGCCAGTAAAGTATTTTTACTTTATTTAGAAGAAATTGCTTTTTGGACGAATGTGTTGCACAAGTTCTTTGAAAATTTCGTAAAGGAGTTCTGTGGATTTGGATTTGTGTCGAGTGTGAGACATTGCAGAAATAATCTGTTTTACTGAAAGATGCTTAAGGGATTTCTTCGTAAGTCTCTGAAGAAGTTAAGATAAGAATATTTCCTGACATTTTTCTCATAAACCAGTTTAAAAAATCTTGAAATTTTGCCGATATTAACTAACTAACTAATTCACGAAAATATGTTTTAACACATAAGACATGATTTTATTTCTAACAGTATTAAATAGTTCTGGATATAAACAGTGTTTGAAATAGAAAAAGTAGTAAAAATCGGGATTAGGTCAAAAAGTGATTCTATGATATATTGAAATATTGCAGAACAGATTCCATATGCGTCACCTAAATTTAATAAATAATCTCCCTGCTATTCTTCGAATCAGTCATAAATACTCATCATGAAAATTCCGGAAGATTTTATCGCTCAAGGACAAATGTCACTATACAACGCACCAAAAAAGTCATACATCTAATTAAAATTCTACGATGAGTGCCCTTTCAAATTGGACATCCTGCAATTTCTTTGACAAAAGCCCAAGGCATTATAGCGCGCTGGTGTCGAACTGGAAAACCGGAAGTTGGCCCGACTGTACGCGATTTTGTCCTTCCGACTTCTCTTGCATTCGAAACGATTTAATCTTCACCGTCCCGACACCTTTAAATAATTATTCATTACCCTCTAATTACCCAATGCGTGTTTGCGGATGATCATTTGCATGGAATTATTTTCGGATTTGTTCACTGTTTGCGATTCGACTTTCTTGCCGCGTATATTCTGTTTGGTACGTTTTACAATTCCAATTTTGGTAATCTGATTACCCGAAATATTTGGAAATGTTTTTTCTTTCTTTATTGCCGCAAATAAGCACACGCTTCAGATGTGGAATATTGTAGCAATTCAAAATTGACGAAATGCTCGTTATCGCATTTTTGATTGCGTTCAAAAGTTAACCTTACTTACACGTATTGCAACCTACGTACGCAATTTACAGGGAGGCCGGTTATCTTCTCAGGAATTCTAGCCGAATATATTCGTTTGAGTATATTCTATGATTGCATTTCTGGCATTTGGGTCGTAGAACTGATTGGACTTATTTTTGTTTCTCGGTCTGCCAGGCCAGAAAACTCGGATTGCTTTAGTAACGTCGGATCAAATGTCCAAAATGCGACTGAATATATTCAAGCGTGTTTGATAGGTAATACAGGTAGACCTTCTACAACACGGTATCCCATAACACGACTCATTAATTGCGGGAACCCTCCTACAATAGGATTTTCCTCTAACAGGATAAGAAAATTGCGGAAACCTTTATCACACCTTTATCAAACACTTCTACAGCACTGGATAATATGAATTTTGTTTATCGTATTTAAAAACTAAATTACCTTAAAATAATGCCAGAAACGAATAATGACTTAGGGGCTTTTCCAAATATATAAATTAATTATAATTTTCCCATTTACAACTTTGTTCCGATATTATGTCAAGGGTGATATAGTTCAACCGAAAAAACATTTTCCTTTGACAATACTAAGTAGCGATGAGGAAGAAGTTGATTAAATTAAGCTTATATCACTTAAATGAAAATAATATTTTGTTTTGTTTTATGTTGTACATAAATTTAGATTTTTAATTAAAATAAAGTTGCCTATACGGAATTATGAAAAAAAAAGTTTGTTTTTAACAAGATTTCAAAACGTAAACCCCGTTTTGTAATAAAACACGGTTTCACCAACATATAATTCTCTAGGAACCAATCTACCGTGTTATAGGATTGTTACCTGTAATCACAGATCATCTCATATCTCCACGAATGATTGACAGGGCAAATTAACAACACGTATCCAAAACGACTTTCCGAAAGAATTTCGCTTTCTCTATCCTCATTAGACCCAAAACAACAAAATCCCAACGATACAAACACCTCAAAAAGAGACTAACACACCCGTCCTATTCTATTCCACGACTAACGAACAATCGAGAAACCAAATTGCAACATTCCGAGGTAAGAGCCAAGAACAAAATTCGTCAAACGTACTAGACGACCATATATGTCCTATTACACGCCATACCAGCATAATGCTAACGAACGGTACAAAAATGTTTCGACTGCAACATACAAATAACCTCTCGCCTCCTCCACCTTAAAAACTGGTCGATACGTCCAAAAATTAACATTCAAAGGTCAATCAACGTTTCGTCCGTTCGCTGAAATCAAAAATACCTTCGGTCTTCTAATCGGCGACTATACATGGAACGAAAGGTTCAAAAATAAGCGTCGTATACAAATCGATTGGCGAGGGGGAAGGTCGAATTCGTGTAGGTTGCTTCCGTCGGCACTGGGTCGTGAGATTTCTGGGTAACGAGAAGTCATACGCGCCCGATGAGTCCACGTGATCACATACCAGGATTCGTACGTGACGTAGGGCCAAATGCGGGTAGGGGAGTAACGATGTGTTTATCGCCGAAACGACTGGGTAAATTCTTTCGCCCGGATATTACTGGCGAGACTGACTTTCGGCCGGATTAGCCGGCTGACGGAAAAGAACTGACCGAAAGGCAATTCGAATCTATGTATAAGCAACTTTTCCTAAGGGTGTCGATGAAGTTGTACTATGACAGCTGTGTTGATGAATTTAGTTGATGAGAACTGTGTAGCGTGTTGCAAGTGTGTTCGGTGTGCTTAGTTGGCTTTGCGTTCGATTACTCGACTGTTGATCGGTTTCATTATGGGAAGCGGGTTAGGCTGAGCTAATCAATTATTTTGTTTTGTGTTTGTCTTTTTTGGTTCAAACTGTCTTAATACTCGACATGTCTGAGGCATAGATGCAACAGTACCGACCATTTATTGTTAGTTTGCTAATGTCCTGTTCTTGGTAAATTATAATACAATTTATTTACGGTGAAGACTGGCAAAAAAGTATTTTCAGTTTTCGAGCATAGTGTTATCATTATTTTTAAGAACTTCTGTCCGTGTTAAGATATTTTTCAAATATCTGAATTTTATACCGCACTACAAGACCAAAGTTACTTCCTTGCCAACTTGATAGACGAAATATGTACTTGAGGTTGTTCTTTGGAAGGAAATTGATCACTGACACTAAAGTTGACAGCAATAACGTTTGTCTCGGTATCAAGTCAAAACTATTAGCAAAAATATAAGTACGTAAATCTCAGGATTAAAACTTGCTTCCTTAAAAAAGAAATTACTATCGACTCGTTGAGTCGTCCATAGAATCTTTTCCCTCCTTAAAACCTTTATTAAGCACGAGAAGCGCAAGTCGTCGAGATAGCTTCTGTTTTTTTATATTTTAGCTACCGATACGGACAACATTTGTCCATAAAGATAATGACATTATAAGAAAGGTTAGTAAAATGAAAATAGACTTATCTTGCAGCAAAATCCACTTTATGCACGTTTTGCACGACGGCCTGTGGCCAAAAAATGGAGGTAATTTTTCCGATGACGTCACTTGCCGCTGATAAATTTTACGCGCCGCTGACATAGTTGCACAGAGCTGTTCGTTTAAGCTGTGCACTTAAAGCAAGTGAGAGGCACTCGTGGAATTTTGCTGCGGCACGATGCGAACTTCCGGCTGTTATTTATTCCACCGCCTTTGATAACAATGTGCCGGCCGCAAAGACTTTGCGCATTTCTCAAATATTACCGCCGATATTTTCATTTAAGTGGCCCTTCTCAACTCTGACCCTTCCTAATCTTATCGTAAAATTACACGAGAGACACATTGATCTGTTTTCTTTTGACCTTGCAAGGACGATGTGGCAGAGTAACGTCTGCAAATGACAAAATTCGAACTTTTACTTGACACTGATTTCAAAACATTATTTTGATAGTCTTCATATTCTTCTTTGACACTGTAACTACCGACATTTTCTACTTACATTTTTATTTGACAGAACAATAAAATCTGTGTTTAAACTTAAAAATGGAAACCATTTAATAAAGAAAATAAGAAAACTCATTATTAACATACGCTGGACGAATAACTATGATATATCGGTAGTTGTACTGTTAATTGAGTAGGATCATCCAACAGCGATGGCAAAAACTGCATTAAAAAAAACGGCACACCAAAGTCCAGTCCTTAATTTTGCCAAAGGTTTCCATCAAGTTCGCGCGACTTATAGGGTGGCGATGAACAAGGAATCAAAAGTTGCTCAAGATGAATTTTCATGAGCCTCCGCAATTTGCATTGAGCCGGCAAAGGGCAGACGCAAAATAGCGACTAAATTTGGCGAAGGTGGAAATTTTGACTGAATCATAACTCTTAACGGTCCGATGATCTGTAACGATTTTCGCTCGACTGCGCTCGGTTTTCGTCTGAGAAGTTCTCATTGCGAGAATACATTCGCACGCAGGACGTTAACATTCGAATTGCCCGCGTTAAAGGATGGGCTCCGAAAAGGGAAGTGACTGAGAATGGTGCCATTTGCATAAGGCATGTTCGTGTGTTTACGGACGTCTGGTCAATCGCGGCTCTCGATCGAGCGTGGGAATTTTTGTTCGCTTGGCGAATCGGGTCATCTCCCATTACAGCTTAACTGGATTTCGTTCCTTCTCTCCATTCCTTTTTTTTTTTGCACTTCTATCAGCGAATCTCCATCTTTCCGATAGATAGCTATTTCCTTTACGGGCACAGACAAATGGCGGCCATTTTTCTCGGCCCATCGCAATTTTCAGTAATCTGCGTCATTGGTGCAGTAAGCAAAACGTGCGAGTGAGAGTTTACAGAAGAATAATGCGTTGTAATGATTGAGATCTGTTTCAAATTGGCAATTAATTTGTAATACGGTCAAGTGAATAAATCATTAATGTTAAGAGATATTGTTTGTTGAAGGAAGTCAGAGGACATCAAGTTACTCGTATAACTGCTTTAAATCAATGATTCGAGAAGTTTAATGCAATATTTGAAGTAAGAGACAAAAACTCGTTGCTATTCTTTCAACTTTAATTAATTTCATACCCGACAGGAGCTGGTCTATTTATATTAAGTGTACAAATAACTTCGGTGCTTTTAAACATGATCAGCTGTAATTACGTTTCAATTCGAACATTATTCCCACTGCTTCGATGTCTTCAAATATTATTCTCACCTTAATAAGTACATAGTGGAATGTTACCCTCATTTGTTTCTAACCTCAAAAAATAATACTTTGCACCATGGCATTCTACAAAGAGCACATGAAATATTATAATCTTTTCGCGTTCTAGTTGATGAAAAATGCTGCTGAGGCTATGAAAATTATTTTATAGTACGTATTGCATTGGTTGAAAACTCTTTAGCACACATGATGTGCAAAGAGTGATTCCAAAGGATTATTAGTGTAAATTTTGATCTTAACAATGCAGAACACAGTGGAACGCTGAAAACAGTAGTGGACGAATTAGAGCAACAGTTGGATAGAGGTTCTTATCACACGTAGCAAGAACCTTGGGAGTGGGGGGAGGGGGGAGGTATAGAAAGTAGTGTTGATTATTTCGAAACATAAACGCTTCTTCAGCATAAAAACAAACACCCAATATACGATGAAGTACCGAACTTATTTGCACACTCAATCCATAGACAAGTTTCAACGAACATTGAAACACGCGTGTAAGAATGTGATCTGAATGGGGAACGTGTATCCCAAGTACGTAGAACCATTGAGAAAGACACAGCATATTACGGAAATATTTATCAAAAAAATGAAAAAATAATGATATTCAATTAACTCTTGACAAGTTTATAAAGGCAAGACCCGAAAGCACTTAAATACGTTTCGTTAACTTTATTATGTACACATATTGATAAATAAGTACTTAAAAACACAATTTTCCGTGCATATTTTCTTCATCCTTGTACTTTCGAACATTCAATATTCGCACACACTTTCAGGAACCAAATATGTGCGAAAGACCGCCTTTATTTTCATAATTAGCTATGATGCCATTGCTTGACTGGTCATACTCTCCCACGTACTCCAACAAAAATCCTAATCACAGCAGGTCAACCTAGGCGACCATAACACCCCCTTAATACGCATCTGTGTTGCAAATCGAGCCTGAACCTCCTCGGATCGGAATCTTTCCGACTCGTCATTTGATATTTCCTTAAGCCCCATGAATATTTCGGCCGTCGGCTCCTCGGTAAATTCCGCTCGGCTTCCTCGGTGTCTTCGTCGTCATCAGCTCGTCGCCAACAGTCCGTGCTCCCCGGTGTACATGCATCGTCGCAGACGACTCCTACGAGAAGCGGTGTAAACGAATTATTCCGCCTGGCGAGGTGCGTTCGTCGATATCATTGAAATCCATCGGGGAACGTTGAGGAAAGCGTGGAGTTCAGGGACGAGAGTCGGAGAGTTGAAGAAGAGTGGAAGTGGAAGGAGAGTGGAAGAAGAGTGGAAGTGGAAGGAGAGTAGAAGAAGAGTGGAAGTGGAAGGAGAGTGGAAGAAGAGTGGGAGTGGAAGGAGAGTAGAAGAAGAGTGGAAGTGGAAGGAGAGTAGAAGAAGAGTGGAAGTGGAAGGAGAGTAGAAGAAGAGTGGAAGTGGAAGAAGAGTGGAAGTGAAGGAGAGTAGAAGAAGAGTGGAAGTGGAAGGAGAGTGGAAGAAGAGTGGGAGTGGAAGGAGAGTAGAAGAAGAGTGGAAGTGGAAGGAGAGTAGAAGAAGAGTGGAAGAGGAAGGAGACTAGAAGAAGAGTGGAAGGAGAGAGTTGGCTACACTGATGAAACTGGCGGCAATGCTACATGCCAGCTGATTGAGACCGAATGTAGGCGCAAATCTTCCCCAGCTGTTTGCGATCTTTTTCTTCGGCTCTGGGGCGCAGGAATTTTGGTATTGACGAGGTGTCGGATTGGTGTTTGGGGCGGATGACGGGGATGATTGCGTCGGTGACTAGGACGATGGTGTACGTTGCGGATTGGTAATAAATGCTTCTTCGATCAGTGTTTCATGGGTGGGGTGGATTGGGGGGGGGGGGGGTCGATGACTAGGGAGGTGGTGTAACTGTAAGATAGGTTGACAGAAAATTGTGTTGTCTGTTTACTTGTTTGCGACGGTTAAGTTAATTCTGGGGAGAGGCAAGGTGGGGATGTTTGTGGTCGGGGTGGATTACATGTTGGGTTAGGTGATTATGATGAGATATGATTAGTATGATTCCATTCTAGCGGAAGTGGTGTAAGTGTAACTTTTCCCAATCAGAATTAATGAACTTTTGATTTTTTTGGGTTTACGGCTTTAATCAGTGAATACGAAAATGCGATAATTACCAGTGTTAGCTTCGAGGTAATATGTCTTTCTTCTGAAAGAAATAAATTATTTAGAATTATTAAGTGGGTACTTATATGTAAAGCTATAAGATATTTTATAATTACGTAATCGTTCAAGTACTTTGACGAGTAATTGTTAAAGAGATTTAGAGTTATACGGTTTAGTTAGATGATTTCATTATTTTTTTGGAATGAACATAAAACAGTCATGCGAATTTTATACTCGAATAATGTTTCACTTGGGCTGGTGCACCCAACAAATTATTCCTATTGACATTGCAATTTACTCAAATAGTGTAACGCTTGACACGTTCACTCATAACACAAATGAATTTCAACGTTCATATTTGCAGTATTTCTCTTCAACAAAACGAAAGTCCATTTTTTCTATTATCTCAATCAGATCATGTTCAACACACATTCACAGAAGTGTCATCAACCCGTACTTTATAAAAGTATAAAAATACTGGAATAAAAATGAGTATAAACAAAAATGAATAAGTACGTCCGTTTTTCATCAGAGTGGAGGCACCAAAACGAATTCTGTTTCCCCCATTTCATTCTGGTCACCTAGAAACATACAAAACCACATAAAAATAAAAATAGAATTAGAATTAGACGCATTAGTGGTAATAGATCCGAAGATTCTTTATCAGATTCTGAGTCAGATGAAGATCATCCAGTAGTATTCACCCAATGACGCAAAAATATTATTGACAGTAACGATGAATATAGCACTGAATCATTATCAGATGAAAAAAATTCAGAACCACAAAAAATTGTTTGGCGAACATTGTTCTAGACCAAATACAGTACCTCCAGTACAAACCGCGCGAAAAGATAAATTAGCACGTTGGGTAATTTTCTCGGCCAACAGAGAACGCTGCAAAAACCAGGGTGTAAAGGAGTTCAAAAAATAAAATGCTTCAAATGCAACGTACATCTATGTTCAACGTCAAGTGTAAACAGTTTTATGGAATTTTACACTTAAGCGTTTATGCGCAGAAGTGCGAACACTCTAAGCCGTTGTTACATCAAAGTTACAAAGGGAATTAATTATAACAAAATTGTTTAAACTGGCATATTTTTGTTTAAACGACATATATAACTGTTCATTTTCCCATTGAATAAATTTTACATCTATGAAAAAAATGTGGCCTATAGGGGATTAAGCATGTGTCAACTACTTACGATGAGTGTTTGCCGAAGTAAACCGAGTTCGGTTTGATCCGCAAGCACCTGCAACGACCTTGAACAGTAGACATTACGAGTGACTTCGAAGGTATTCCGTGTACAACGAGCACGGCATCTGGCGCATTGTATTCCTGCTTATTGTGTCGCTGAGTGCTAAGGACGTGAAATCACTTAAAGCGACACGTTCGAGAGAGCGTTTTAATTGCGATTTATTGACAAGCCAGTGGGAAAGAATTAGCGAAGATTAAAGTGCAGGAAAAACCGTTCCGATCATTCCTTTTTTATTCGCTGAATACTTGTCGCTGAGAATTTGTCTTCGTATCTTACGAACGATGGTGGAAGAATTCATTTCATTGGTGATGATTTATGATTTTGGTTTTGAGTGTGTAATTTTGTGCGAAATTTAGTTGGGTGCAAGGGAATGTAGGTCTGATCTAAAGGAGCAATTCAAAATATATTTTGTTTGTTGGTTGGGTGCAATCGAGAATGGAAATTAACAACTTGATAAACTTTAGTGATAATGAAGTATGCGAGTAGTATGGAGAGAATCGATTTTTTTTTTATTTATCTTAGGATGAAATGAGTTCATAATGAATTAAGTTAATTAAGCATTTTAGTCAAATAATTTGTATACACTAATAGAATTAATGAAATTCATTGTAACAAATATTCAAAGTACGCGAATGATTTATAATCCTACTTTACATTAATAGGATTAGAATCACAGTTCCATGTATAAACAAACCAGATTATGCATCATTTTAACGTAGGTTTATTACGGTTTTCTGTTAACATCTGACATATTCAGCTTACCCCGGAAGTATTTGTCGCATTATGCTCGATGAGCTTCAGTAAACATTACAGACTAATGCGATTGTTGATCATTTATGCCGCGTAACGGACACTTTACATTTTATGTAACGTCGAAAGACGCAGCTTCGCAATTTCGATGGGAAGCAGTTTTTAATTGCCGAATGCCGGGAATGGGCTCGCATGTAAATTGCAAATGCAAATTTGCAATCCTCATGCGGAGCTGCCCACATGTGTCATGCGCTGTCATATGTAATTTCGACATGACAAGGAAATAAATAAAGCTTGGCACTCTATCGAAGCGAGGCAGGATTCAAACGTAAGGATAGAAAAGAAATAATAACTTCCGCTTCGGGACAGAAGTAGTTTTGCTTACTTTTAACATTTGCCTCAAATTAAATATTGCACATTTGCATCACATTGTTTCTTAATAGTTACTTCCTGTGAACAAAATGTGAAGAATGAGTAACAAAAGAGATTTGATTAGTATAAAGAATATTCTTCGATCTTATAAAGATCCGAGCTTTACGATTTACAATTATCGTTGCACAAGAGAATGACATTTTAAACATCATAGCTAACGTCATTGACCAATGGCCGTTAATAAAGAAATTTAGAAGCATTTTGTAAAGGTTTTAAAAGAAAAAAAATCGAGTTAGAAGAATTTTTTTAATTTTATTAGAGGTGAGGCTATTTCAGGTGAAAAGGGAATTAATTACTTACCTAATATGAAATAACAAATAAGCCAAAAACGAATATTACTTGCATAATACTACATAGCTTCGATTTCTGGGAAGAGATATGAATAAAGTGTAATACCTGAAGGGATGAAAAACGAATTTTTAAAACGCGCAAACAACCTTTAATTTTTTCAATTCTCAGAACACATGTTAAACAATTATATGCATATCAGAATATTTTTTTCAGTTACTTACGGCTTCCATATAGAAATGTCACCTAAAACCTGAGCGCTCTATATCATTACGTCATACAGTCTATCCAAGCCTATAACATTGACTGCTTACAACATAGAAAGTTTATTGATTACGCCAACGCGCGTCCAAAAAAAGAATCCACCCTAACAAACTCTTACGAACGTCAGAATACAAAAGTTTGAACAATTTCACCATCGTAACAAATAAAAGGATAAAGATCTCTACTCTCTTTAAAAAAGAAAAGATATAACTTCCAAATGATTAAAATGCTACTTTCAAGATGCATAAGCAATCTTTTACTGTTCAAATAATCGGAAAACCTTTAAAGCAACTATGCATGCATCAGTCTTTCATCGAACAATTCCAAAAAAAATTAAAACGTTAAAGCATTTCATATTGTTGCATCCTGCTGTCCACTCGAGCCTGCTTACAGCACGGAAAGTTCACTGATCACGCCAACGCGAGGCCAAAAAAAGAATCCACCCTATCAAACTCTTACGGACGTCAGAATGCAAAGGGTTTGAATAGTTTCATCAGATTAACGAATAAAGGAATACAAAATATCGTTATAAATGATATCAGCACGACGAGGAGTAGAATAATGACCTCTTCCTTTAAAAAAATATAAAGTATTATGTAACAATCCAAAATAATTAAGAATCTTTTTTAAAGACACATAAACAATCGCTCCGTCTTTTGACTGCCAAAATATATTTAAAGGAACAAGTACACATCACTCTCGGGCATCGATCACTTAATATTTCAAAAGATCGTACCTATATGCCTTTCATACATTTACATCCTAAAGCTTATCCAAACCTACTTACAATATAGAAAGTTTATTCATCAGCCCAGAAGGATCAAAAACCCATTTTCGAGATACATAAACAATCTTTCATTCCTCCGACTCTCACAACGTATTTAAAGCAACAAGTACACGTCACACTCTTACATGGATCACTGACTGTTCAAAAAAAAAATGTCTAACGACCTTTTATGTATTTACATTCTACACCCTATCCAAACTTGCTTACAATATAGAGAGTTTTATCCATTAGCCCAGAAGATCAAAAATCTATTGTCAAGAAATATAAATAATCACACTTGAAGCAACAAGTACACCTCCACTCTTCCACAGATCACTCAGTATCAAAAAAGTCAGATTTAAAAGCGTTTCATACACTTGCATCCCACAACCCATCCAAACCTGCTTGTAGTACAGAAAGTTTATTAATCGCCAGAGAAGTATCAAGAATCCACTTTCAAGACATACAAATAATCCTTCATTCTCCCAATTCTCGCAACATATTTAAAGCAACAAGTAGGCCTCATCCTCTTCTATCCATAACTTAGTACTTCAAAAAATTATATCTAAAAGCGTTTCATACACTTGCATCCCACAACCCATCCAAACCTGCTTGTAGTATAGAAAGTTTATTAATCGCCAGAGAAGTATCAAGAACCCAATTTCAAGACATACAAATAATCCTTCATTCATCCGATTCTCGCAACATATTTGAAGCAACAAGTAGACCTCATCCACTTCCATGGACCACTTAGTACTCCAGAAAATCATATCTAAAAGCGTTTCACACACTTGCATCCCACAACCCGTCTAAACCTTCTTGCAGCGCCGAAAATCCATTGATCAGCCCAAAAGGATGAAAAATCCTCTTTTCAGACAAGTAACCAATCTTTCATTCTTCCAATTCTCGCAACATATTTGAAGCAACAAGTAGACCTCATCCGCTTCCATGGACCATTTAGTACTCCCGAAAATCGTATCTAAAAGCGTTTCACACACTTGCATCCCACAACCCGTCCAACCCCGCTCACAGGAGCGAAAGTTCATTGATCACGCCAACGCGCGCCAAAAAAAGAATCCACCCCCAACGAAACTCTTGCGGGGCGTCAGAATGCAAATGACTCGAGCATTCCGTCAACTTTACTTCCGCCCGCTCTGCGCTGAATTTCATCGTCCTGGGTCGATACGCCCAATGCACTCCAGGCTGAATTCAGTCCTTGATGCACGGCGGGTTCGCGCGTCGGGTCAAGCCTGACCCGTTCCCCGTCTCGCGTAACGTGCATACTTCCCGCCGTCGAAACTGCCCAACTGAGCGTCGGACGATAATCTGTCAAAGTCAATTATCATAATCCGCACGACCGTTCTCCGTCCCCGTCGCCTAATGCATATGCAGGCATGGGGTGGGTAACAAAAAAAAAGAGAGAAAAATTCACCGACTGCGTAGGTGGACAGTTTGCATACAGAGCGGCCGCTACGCACTTTTTATTCGCCGTGCCGCTTCTTTCTCTCCCCTCCCCTCCGCCCGCCCCTCGCTATCCCCTCCCGTCGCCGCTCGCCGACTACCCGGCTTCCCCCACCCCTTCCGCGTCTTCGCAGCGTCACGCGGGCGGATCGTTCGAAATCTAGGACGAAGTGTTTCAGCGCTTTCGCGCGGCATTAGCACGCATTCAACCCCTCTCATGACGGGAGCAGATCTGCACAAACTGTTCGGGCGACTTCTTTTGTTACCCCCCCCCCCCGTCGCCGTTTAATTTAGGCGGAATAACTTGGCAGCGTTGCGCTCCGCTGCTCGGCGAATGGGACAATGGGCTGTTTGTTTTTTTTCTCTCTCTCTCTCTCTCTCTGAGTGGTAGGTTGGCAACGCTTAGGCGCCGAAGATTTGGCGAAACTGTTTTTGGATTCGGCACTGAACTTCTGCGGAGTTTCGTGCCTCTCTTGTTTTCTGACGGTTGAGTATGGGGGTTTGTCGGTTAAGGGTTTGTTGACGGCTTGTTGTTTGCGCGGTAAATGTTTTGTTTTGGCGCGGAATGAGTTTAAGACATTGAACTTGAGGCGGCGGGTTTGAAGATGCGTAAAGCGGCTAATCGACTTAAATTATTAGGAACTCAAAGGTCATTGAGTTGTACAAGTAAATTGTCGATGATCAGTTCTGATTTTCGGGAAATGAAAATGTGAGTAACAGGTCGCTGAATTTATAAAAATAAAATTATAAAATTATTAAAATTGTACCTAATAGTGCTCAAGTAAAGGCGTTTAATTACTATGTATTATAACAAATTGATAAAATTAATAACATTACTCTTAATTATTAAATAATGTATATTAATAAAAGTTAATATTAATTAAATTAATAAATCAATATTTATCAGTAAATCACAATTAATAAAAGTTCTATCACCGTCTTTCTTACTTTAATTCAACTTCCACCCGATATTGTACACAGATACAACGTTTCAATTACAGAAAGCAAAGAATTTCACAGCGGTCATCACTAATGTCTTTTCCGAACTGCGCCGAAAATAAAGCGGTCTCGAAAAAAAAAGAAATAACGAGCTCCGTATCAGGGTAACAAACAAACGAATAAGTAATTGGAATTGAACGGCGAGCGAAAGTGTAATCGGACAGCGTCCAATATTGATGCCAGGAAAACATAACCTGGGGTCTATACCTAATTATTTGCCTGTCTTCGCGCGGCCTCGTTAGTGAATCACTGCGGATCACCGGAAATGTATAACGCACACGTTCGTGGCAATGTAAACAGAATGTATGTATCACCGCTAATAATGATATCGGAAGTGTTTCATCGATCAATCGGCCGAACAGTTTGATTATTTCATTGTTATTCAGTCGCGACACGATTCCATTGACATTCGATGTACAAAACGTATCATTCGGTGTTCGTATGCCGCGCAGATGTTGACATACTGACAGCGGGGACAAGGAATTCTAAATTATTTACCCCTACCCTCGCATGAAATTAATTTCATTTTATTTCCTCGGCTGCGAAGAGCTACCGCGTCTTTTACAGTTCAATTAAGCGTCAAAGATAATTGACACGGAAAGAAAGGCTAGGTACATTTGAAAATCAACTTATTTTCCTAATGTCATTCGCGCCTCATTCGCTTTATCAATCAGATTCGTTAGCGAGGGAATATGACAAATTTAAAAGCCCATATCAAATTAAGTATATAAATGATTGATACCAGAAACGAAGGTTTTTTGAAAATAAGCTTTCTTATTCGCCGAATACTTTTCGTCCGCTATTCGTTTCACTTAATCAATCAAATTGTTTCTACCTGACACAGATAACAATTTTAACACTAAGTTTACGTATAATTATAATTTATGTCGGTTGGCTAGAAACAGTGTCCAGTTGCAAACTTACGAAATCATTAGTTATCTGTTTTCTTATAAATCTCTTGAATATTCGTTCTCTTTCTATGCTATGTTTCATGGATCGTTGTAGAATTTAAGGTATCATATTTTGTTTATGGCAACTTCATTGATTAGGGTATGTTTTTTCACACTTTTACGGGCGTTTCTTACATACCTATTTCTATTACGTATAGATTTTACAAATTAAAAAGCTTAGGATAAAATAATTGTGTGTATAAATTCTTTGGGTGAAATGCTTATTTTACGGTACAAAATGGATAAAATTGTAATGGTTTTTTGGATATTTCTTTCTGAAATTTGAAATCCTTAGAATGGACGGGTCCCGTAAACCTAGTGTCAAAAGACCCTTCTACGAATTCGGCTGACATTTGTTGAGCTTCCGCGTGACTTTTCAATCACAATATGTGGCGAGTGAATATAACAAATTTAAAAACCTACATCCAATTACGTATATAAATGATTGATACCAGAACGAAGGTCTTTTCAAAATAAGCTTTCTTATTCGCCGAATATTTTTCGCCCGCTATCCGTCTCACTTAATCAATTAAATTGTTTCGACCCGGCAAAGATAACAAGTTTAACACTACGTTTACGGCCGATTCTTTTATACCTATTTCTACTACATATAGATTTTATAAATCTGAAGACTTAGGATAGAATAATTGTGTGTGTAAATTCTTTGAATGAAATTATTATTTTACGATACAAAATAGTTATAATTGCTACGGTCTTTTGGGTATTTCTTTTTGAAATTTGAAATGCGTCAAAGTGACCGGTCCCGTAAACGTAGTGTCAAAAGACTCTTCTACGAATTTGTCTGACATTTGTTGAGCTTCCGCGTGACTTTTTCAATCACATTATGTGACGGGCGTAGTTCGCGCATTTAAAGGCCGACCGCCCTCACTTTTGCCCCGAAAAGTTTACTTACCTTAAAATTCCACGAAATTATATCGCAATGGTCAAGTGCGCCTTGTGAGCATCGCGTGGAATAACTTCATTAGCCCCGGCAATTGAGGTCTGCTCCGTTTAATCAGCACTCACCGGATAATTAGGCGGTGAGAAAATCAAAGTCGCAACCTGCAAGTAAATTAACGCCGCTAAACTGAATAAAACGTTATGGGAGAGTAAGTTGGTGGGAAACTGAAACAGCCTGTTACAAAGGCCAAGTTATCAGCGAGCAGACCTGTGCCGCGCAGAGATATGCTGCTATCATACGGTAGAATTATATCTCATAAAGGTACGAGTCTGGCGAAATTAGAT